>OY796871.1:3021089-8166591 GCA_963680765.1 Agrochola lychnidis | reverse complement strand
CTTGCAGTAGATCATGTCATTACCTATATTAAATGTAAGTATTTCAGTTGGTAGCGTGAAATATATCTAGGTATAATCGATACAAGATAAATAAAAGTAACATTGTAAAAGTACCTACCTATGTATTGTAAGTAGGCACGGTCAAAGTACAAAAGTATCTAGTTAGTTATACAAGTCTTGATAAATAAGTAAGTATCAAGACTTGTATAATGTATATTGTTATGAATTAAAACTTGCCAGTTCTTGTGTAATAAAGTGCATAGTACCAAATCTAATAAGTAGATTGATACTTGCGAGAATTTTAAGACCTAAATGATGACGTTGTAACGCCGACTGTACCTACTATGAAAGATTATTATTCTTATAAATCTTATACAGAAATTCTATGGACGGGCATCGGAAATAGTAGGAAAATTATGAATTAATTACAGAAGTCATATGACTGACCATTTCTAGAATATGTTATAAACACTGCACCTATCATTTTAAAAGAAATCTATAAGTAATTAAGATACGTGTTTATCGCGATAGTATTTTGATATACAGTTGATAAGACCTTATTATGGTTATGCAATTAGAACATTGATAATAATTATTGCAAGATAGAAACAATCATTCTAGAATAAGCCGACAACACGTACACAAAGTAGGTAGGTGTACCTATATTATTTCGTGTCGAGGTGGGGTACCTAAGTACATACGCATCAGCTGTAATGGTTTATGAGAAGTTTTTGCAATTCATTATCAGTTCAAGGTCGTGGGTTTTCACAGTGACGACTTGAGACATCCTTACCACGACCTTGGGGAGGTCGGTAGCACGTAGTGGTCACATGCTGTCCATACACCGCGAGGGTGCTATACAATTTCGAGGTGCAACTTGGAAAGCCCATTAAGCAGACGCTTCACTTTTCATTTTTTAGGGTTCAGTACTCGAGGGGTGCCAAACGGAATCCTATTACAAAAAAAAAAAAAAAATACAATAGACGTGGATATATTATTTAGTAACCTGTTCCTGTGTTCTGTTGTTGTGCATTTAGCGCTCGGTGTGGCAACACGCCGTTGTTGATGCTTCGTTGAGAGGTGAAACACGTCGATTTCTTTCAGTTTTGTTTTATGGCTCTTTAGAAATAGCTAAGCGGAACAGGTTACTAAATATATCCACGTATATTGTATTTTATAATGGATTCAAACTCAAACTCAAAACATTTATTTCAATTAAACCATTTACAGGCACTTTTGAATTGTCAAGGAATCGGTCAGTCAGAAATAGGTATGAAGCTAGTTGCCCATTCCAAAGCGTAGTAGGTACCTATGGAGAAGAACGGGCAAGAAACTCCACGGACACTCTTTTAAATAAAAAATTGTTACAAAATATTGGTTACATCATTCATGTTGAAATTATACATGTGAGAACAATGTAGAAAGACGTGCACATGAGAAGCGTCCGTAATAAAAAGATAAAAAAGAACAATTCAAAAAAAAAAAAAAATTAAAAATAAGCCCTGGCAGCTAAGAGATGACCAGTCCCAACTGACGGCGCCCGTTCACGAACATGACGCATGGATTAGCACCATTCAGCTCAACCATTTTGAAGGGAGCTAAATGATCCAACACACGCGCCACCATCAGCGAAACATTTGAGTGAGCATGACATACTCACAGCCGCCAGGGCACATTCAAGTCAATGCAAGACATATTACCCGGTAAATGGTAACTCTTTAGTACATAGTGCTCACATAGTGTGCTATGCAATTATATAATACAAAAGAGATTGAGTTTATACAATGCAAAGATGGTCTTACAATCTTCAGCAGCTCCAACAGTATTTGCAAATGTTAATCAATTAGTTGTGGTTGTGGAGCAGGACCAGCATTGAGCCAAGCATTTTTATCAGTGATGTAATCCCCCAACGTATAATATGCCTGCCTGCATAGTGTGCGTTTTATACAAGATTTGAATTTCGTCTCATTCAGTTGAAGTATGTGGGGAGGAATTTTATTGTAACATTTTAAACAGTATCCCATGAAAGATGAATCTACTTTAGCCAGTCTGAAACCTGGTTGAACTAATAGGTCCCTATTTCTAGTACTATAATTATGTCTATGATTATATCTATGCTAAAAAGATGTAAATTCTTTCTTACGTACATGATGTTTTCATAGATATATTGACAAGGTACCGTCATGATGTTAATATCCTTAAACAGTTTCCTTAGAGAATCGCGCCTGCGGAGACAATATATGGCTCTGATCGCTCTTTTCTGGAGAATAAAAATAGACTCGATGTCTGCAGCCCGTCCCCACAGTAAAATACCGTAGGACATGATACTATGAAAGTAGCTGAAATATACTAGCCTCGCGGTATCTACATCAGTAAACTGACGGATTTTTCTGACAGCATATGCTGCTGAACTTAGCCGTCCTGCAAGAGATGTTAAATGAGGACCCCATTGCAGCCTTGAATCGAGCGTGATCCCTAGGAAAATAGTTTTATCAACGAATTCTAGTTTCTCTTGATTCAATACTATCTCACAATCACTACTTTTGACATTTGGTAAAGAAAATTTTATGCACTTAGTTTTTTTTCCATTTAATACTAAATTATTAGCAGTGAACCAATTTTGGACCTGCAGTAGGGCGTTATTTACGTCGTTAAAATTTGTAGCACGTCTATCTACCTTAAAAATTAAAGAAGTATCGTCAGCAAATAACACCATTTGTGGTTGATTTTTTAATAAATGGAGTAGATCATTAATGTATACTAAGAAGAGGAATGGACCCAATATCGAGCCTTGTGGCACACCTAATTTTACTTTGAAACCTAGTGAATTGATACCGTTTATTTGAACTTGCTGTTGTCTATCATTTAAATAAGATTTTACTAAATTGAGTGCAAGTTTTCCAAGTCCGTAATGCTCTAGTTTCAAGAGTAAGGTTTCGTGATCGACGCAATCAAATGCTTTGGAGAGGTCACAAAAGATTCCTATGGCATCTTGGGCCTCTTCCCACGCGTTAAAAATGTGTCTTAATAGGGTTACACCAGCGTCGGTTGTACAACGTCCTTTGGTGAAACCATACTGTTGATCGTGAAGGATTTTATTTGTGTTAAAATGATTAAGCATTTGATTAAGCATTACTTTTTCAAACACCTTGCTGAATACCGGCAACACGGATACGGGTCTATAATTATTGGTGTCTTTACTGTCCCCGGATTTGAAAAGTGGTATTACCTTACTGTATTTCATTAAATCCGGGAAGACTCCTTGATCCACACACAAATTAAATATTAAGGCTAAGTAAGGCGCTATGGTCTCAATTATGAGGATTTCTGCAAGGTCACGCCTGAATCAATTAACTACCCTATTACTAAGCCTCCGCTGTCCGTCTGTCAGCTGTTTCTCATGAACCGAAATAGGCTGTCTCATGACAGTTGAAATGTTCACAGATTGTGTATTTTTATTGCCGCTTTTAAAACTGAATAAAGTTAAAAATGAAAGGAGTTTTTTTTTACTAAAGTAAAAAACGTAGTGTTAAATATTGTACGGTGGTACGGAACCCTTCGTGTGCGAGTCCAACTCGCACTTGGGCTAATTTTAGTCTTTTGTTGGGCATATTTCACTTTAGTGAAATATCCTGTTTTTTTTTTTCATTTGTGAACCGATCCAACGATGTTGAATTTCGGCACATCATCTTTCACTTACCTACCGTATGATCGAAAAATTTACGACAGAAGCAGATGAACGTTCATTCCTATAAGTATAATTTTGTCGATGTCGTGTGAACATCGAATGAAATGAAACAAAAATCTCTATAGGCTAAAATGATTAGCTGAGGGGTGACAAAAATAAAAAAAAACTTTTATACATCATTTATTTTGATCAAGATTAATCTATAAATTAAATACGGAAGTTCTTCAAACACTTCATCATGATAATAATTTTACAATGTCAAATTGTGTCCAAGCAATAGTAAATTGAATTATTATAATAAGTCAATTATTAATGCACATTCACGTTCTATAGTATATGTATTTAGGTAATAGATAAATATTACTGCAGTCTTAGATATGCGCAAGAGATAAGATTGCCTTGTTAAAATGAGTCAATGTCATAAATAGTCCATTTTTTATTAATATAAATGTTTCGTAAGCCGAACAACATTTAACGAATGTTATATTAATAAATAATCTTACGCTATGTAATATATTTGGGAATATATTACGGCCGATATCTGCTAACAAGTTTCAATGCACAAGTTGACAGTTCTAGCACAGGTTAATACAGATGGGACACTGCAAAATCATTAAAAATAAAAAGCGACCCTTGCTACGACACAATAAAGTGCAATTCAAATTGCACAGCGCTAATTACCTACAATTATATTCACCTAGAAGTTGTGTCTATCGCGTGACTCTTAGATCTTCTGACTACGTTACACTCACTTAATTAGCCCGACAAGACAGGCCCGCCGCGTACTTGTAGCTTCATACCTAAACTGTGGAGTGCCCTTTCTGTATTCATTTGTGGTTCTAGTTAGTAAAACTTGAAGTATACTGACAGCGTTTGCACTGTGCAAGTCAGTCGCGGTCCGGACGTCAATTTTGCCAATAAAACTGGCTAGTAGACATATATTAGGAAGGATAGACATGTATTAGGAAAGGTAGAGATTCGTGGAACATAATTATACATGTCTTATCACTGGTAACATTACATGCCATGTCTATAACCACCCTTAGGCCCCGTTTACATAGTGTCGTGACGTCAGATAGTCGTCCTGTTTCAATGTGTCGTGGCTTGTATATTAAAAACATTTTTACAAAAAATACAACCGTCTTTCAAACTTTGTAGTTTGGAAGTTGGTTGTATTTTTTGTAAAAATGGTTTTTTTTTTCACTTTTTAGTGGGTTGGTTTGTAATTAATCTAAGTTAGAATAGCCAATGTCAAATGCTCATCAAACATACCCAAATCGCTATAGATGTGCCTATAATATTTGAGGAGTTCCCGCAATTTCTCCAAGATCCCATCATCAGATGGTGAGCAAATGATAATGGGACCAACTTGAAAGTATACCCTTTCAAACAAAAAAATAATTTTTCAAATCGGTCCAGCCGGCTTCGAGTAATCGGGGAATATACATAAAAAAATAAAAAAAACGTGTGTCACTCGGGGACTGCCGCGGTAAAGATATTGCATAGCATTTTTAACCTCCATACTTCCTATTTGTCAACGCTACACTTGGGATGATGACGTGATGACATAAAACAAAAATTACGTTCCCATGACAACATCACGTTGTCATGGGAACCGTCATTACATGGTAGGCGGAGTGGGGGGTGTTAGGTTTTTTTCGTTACGAGATTTCTTGATTCGGTCGCCGCGCTCAAAGCCCGCGTTAAAAAAGCTATGCAATAGCTTAAAAAAAATCCGACGAACTGAGAACCTCGTCCTTTTTTTTGAAGTCGGTTAAAAATGAAGCTTTTCACTTATATTATGTACCTACCTTATACGTTATGATTAACTTTCGCTTGAGAAATCGTATAGTGCGAATTGTTGATTTTGCTTGTGGGTATTTTGCAAGACCCAGTAGAAGCTATAGAAATAACAGTCGTCTATCGATTAATAATCGTCATAACACTAGGAATGGTTGATAACTTTACTCACTATCATCATCTTTCTGTCCTTGTCAATGTTACGTGGGGTTGGCGCAATATTTTATTTTTCCACTCCCCTGTGAACCGTCACGCCATCATTCACTCCCTTCTCTTACTTTACTACCTTTACTCACTATCAAGCTTATGATTTCGATAATATTTCTTTCATAGCCAGCTCTATTTTAAGTTGAATACAAGCAACTCTTTCTTGGAAGATCTGGTTGATTAGGTTAACTCTCTTTTGTTCTAACAACGCATTTTCCTTTAACAGTCTTTGTCTTAACTCCTGTTCCTCAGGTGTATTATTTTCTTTACTATCCTTAGCACTTTGTGCGCCTTCTGCCTGTTTATTTTTCAAAGCAACATGACTCCTAAGCTTCACTATTTCAAACTGTTCCGAGTTGATTTTCGCTTGTAGTAATGACTTTAGTTGTAAGTATTCGGCGTTTTCAAGCTCCAGTCTCAATACTTTGAGTTCTTTTTCTGTTAGTTTCGGTTTTTCTTTAACTGGTTCTGCGGGAGGGATTTCTGGTTCGGGAGTTTCTTTTTTAATTTCGGGTTTCGGGAATTCGAAGTTGTCTTCGAATTCAGCTTCGAATATCGGTTCTGTGCTGGGAGATTCTTTCGGCTCTAGGAATGGTTCGTTCGGAGTTTTAACTTCAATTGTTTCTTGTGGTGTGTGTTGTTGTATTTCGGTCATTTGTATAGGTTGTGATGGTTGAGAAGGTTGCGAGTTTCTTCGCGCTGGTTCTTCCTCAGGTTTGTTCTCTGGCTTTTCGTCTAAGGAGGCGTGTTGTGGTTGTAAGGAGTTAGCGGGTTCCACAGATTTTTGCACTGAGCGAAGTTTTCTCTGTAATAGAAGGTTTGTATTAATAAATATTTCTTTTTCATAATAAGCCTGCTGGTGCTGTGTTGTATTTGTATAAAAACATAATTATTTACTGTTTATGCAAATTAAAACATAATATTATAATATTCATATGTAACTTGATTAATGCCATCACAACTTGTTGAAGAAACTAACGCGCAAATCGAATAATAGTGACATGACATAGAACAGACAGAATCTATCAAAATTCTTGTAAAAAAACGTTTAAAGATTAACTTCAGCATCTATCATTCAAGCTTCACTAATTAATTCTATACGCTAATGCTAAAGATACTTTCGATTCGAAACAAGTTTATCTTGTTTATTCGTTACGCAATTCGTTTAAGAATCCATGACGTCAATTTATTTAATGATTTTCTCAATGATCTGAGACATTGTGAGAATATTTTAACAATTTCTTTAAAAAATATTCAAATAATGTGGATACATAGCTCTGCCCGCGACTTCTCCGCGTGAAATTGCTTATTTTAACATTAGTAAGAGAATTTTCGGAATCGTTCCTAAGATTACCCCCCTACATACAAACTCACAAATTTGACTTCTTCATATTAGAAAAAAATTCAAAAGGATAGATAATAATTAATAGAAGAGTCACGCCGTGCGTTTAAAACCGTGGCACTCCAGGAGTGCCGACAGAAGTGAAAACTTGAACAAGATCACCTTGGTGGCAGAAAAATACTTTTATAGAACATTGGTCCGTAATCTTATCTAAATAAAGAGCACAATCGTACAATAAGAAATACTTCCAAAACCTTTAAAGTAAAAATACTTGCATAGAACATTGATCGGTAACGTAATATAAATAAAGAGCACAATCGCTTTTACAAAAATGAGGTGTCGGTAACGGTGTTGCGAGTTCAATTTTTTTTTTCCCATTTCAAAAATGCCCAATGCGCCTAAAGAAGTTTCACTTCAAAAAAATTCAAACTATTTATTTAAAATATACCAATTACAGACGCTTTTGAATTGTCAAGGGGTTGGTCAGTCAGAAAGATGAAGCTAGTTGCTCATTCCAAAGCGTAGGAGGTTCCTATGGAGAAGAACGGGCAAAAAACTCCACGGACATAAATCAAAATATTGGTTACATCATTCATATTTAAATTATACATGTCAGAATCTTATATATAAAATTCTCGTGTCACAATGTTAGTTACCTTACTCCTCCGAAACGGCTTTACTGATTTTTACCAAATTTTATATGCATATTCAGTAGGTCTGAGAATCGGCTACTATCTATTTTTCATACCCCTAAGTGATAAGGGTTGTCCACCCCAAACAAATAATTGTCAAAACAACGTTTGCCGGGGTCAGCTAGTAATGTATAAAGACGTGCACGTTAAAAGCGTCCGTAATAAAAAGAAAAACAATAAAAAAAAATAACCAAGCCGTGGCAGCTAAGAGATGACCAGAAAATAGCTGAGACAGCAATAAAAGGCAGGAAACTCCATTTGAAATAACATAATTATTGCGATCACGAATGCATTTGTCAAACGAGTTAGCAATTATAGGAACAGGCCGATAAAAGTAGGTAATTAGAAGGTCGTTTTATTCGATGATTAAAGGATTTTCACCCCTATTGACCAGAGATTTAATATTCTCGCCGGTGAATTTTCGAGATCAAACGTAATGAAGTTATTTAATTGGTAGAGCTAATAATAGTAAATCGTAGACAACCGCGATAAGAAACCAGAGTGACTAATACAACTGTCATAATAACCTTTAGCAAACAAGTACTTGTGTTATTATTATACCTATATGGTTAGTTACAAAATATGATAAACAAAACATGAGGAAAACCACAAAAATTATACCAATGTTTTGTTAATGTTTGAGTTGAAATATGTGATAGTTGAATTTGAAATATTTATGTATTTTATTTGCACAAAATAAATACTTTTTCTGTGCTGGTGCCAACGCTTATGTATGGAGGTGAATGTTGGGTGTGGCAAAAGAAGCATGAAAGTAGCATAAATGCTGTGGAAATGCGTTCCTTGCGAAGCATGTGTGGTCTGACTATGAATGATAGGCTGAGGAATGATGTGATAAGGCAACGGTGCGGTTTAAAAGATGAATTGAGATAAATTGAAAAGAGTATGCTTAGATGGTTTGGTCATGTTGAGGGGATGTGAGCGGACAAGGCAGATGTGAGCGGAAACGCCGGGAGAGGACACCCTAGGCGGACATTTAGTGACCTTATTGGTTATGTTCTTTAGAAAGGTCAGGTGCGTAGTACTCACAATCGGCGTGTATGATCAGATGTATGAATGTTAACGAGGCAAAAGGAGTATGTAAGGATCGCAGCAGGTGGCGTTCTGTAGATTCTGCCTACCCCCATGGGAAGAAGGCGTGAGTTTATGTAGGTGTACGTGAGGTTATGTAAAAAGTATTTACATACATACGTATGTAAATACTTTTTCAAAATGTAATAAGAAAATGTTTTGCAGCACTTGTCAAAAACGGTAATTATAAAAAAATGGAACAGGGTATTTGATACTGATTCGGCGTATTTTCCTCTATCCTCATTATGGTGGTTTCATTATTGGAACTAAAATATCTGTTTTATATTTAGGATTGTGCGAGGTAGAGGAGGGGAACATAATGGATGAGGAAACATTTGGCGCCAACCCCAAGGAACATGGGACAAGGACAAGCAGAAGTACTAATTAAGATAACTTACGTAAGGTATGGAATACATTGCACAAACTCTATATAAAACCACATTCGAATACTGGAAAACGGTTTATACTGGTTAGTTGAAAAAATTAGGAAAGCTGTATTTTTCCTGTAACTCGAATGAGTTGAGTATTGTCTATTTGATTTGGGCGACACAGCTGCCAAGCTAAAATAGTTGGTAAGTAATAGGGCTTGCCAGATTTAGCAAAAACAACCACACTATGGGTCTCTAGCAATAGCAAACAGCGCGGTGAGCCTTGTAGAAAGAAGGTTGTGATTTTATTGGACTGCCCAGACCAAATAACGATCCGGAATATGTTGAGAGTATAGTACAATACAAAAGTCAAAATCATTAAGCCCTTAATTACCTATTTTCCTTTGGGTTTAAGCCGTCATCGGCTATGTGAATATTTAGGCAATCTTCAAAGTGAATATTTAGTGAGAATATTTAGAGAGTCAGATGGCCGAACGCCTGATGGAAAAATCACATCGAATTCGCTCGTTCGGGTCTAGTTTTATGCTTTTTTGATGCCGACTCGCAGTTGGAGTGGACTGCTGCAGCGCTCATGGTCAACCAGTCTTACCAACCAAGGGTAACTTGGACATCACAAAGGCAGTTGTAGTCAGTATTTCACAAAATACAGTTATTTAGCTGCATAAAGTTCAACTGGAAGCCAATCTCAACATATTTGGCTAGGATCTGCCTTTTCTCAAATATGTTGGGGTCAGCTAATTAGCTAAATTAGCTTTTAGTGTGTCTTACCAATAATAATAATAAATATCCTGAAATAGTCCTACACCAACCGGGGGTTGTCCTTGGGTGCACTTGCATAGTACATACAGGGATAATCGTTGGTTGGTGCCTCATTTAATTAAAAACGTCTAACGGGCCTCTGCGAGTTGGCTTCGGCCCTTGTACGCCTTTCAAAGGTCCAGGAGTCCAGGGCCCCGAGAAATGTCAAGAGACGTAAAAATAATAATGATCTTACCTTTAACTGTGTAACAATTCTCTGCGCCTCCCACAGTTGTTGGTCTCTTGCTGGCGTTATGAATCCTGCGTGCATTTCAGCGTGTATTTGATTCAGTAAGGACTCTTGTTTGCGAAGCTCCAGACTGATCTCTGGGGCCGTTTCTGGGAAGTCTGGAGGAATTGATGCGAGAGGTGGGAGATATCTGTAAGAGGAAAAGGCATATGAATAAGTTTATGATCATGTAATTGGCTTACTTCTTCACTCAATTTAATATAATAACATTCGGTTTATTTTTTTATGTTGCATTCTTCGAAAATTGCGTGTATTTGCTCACCGAACAGCAGTAATTGCGGATAACTCGATTAAAATTGTTAATCAGAATAAACTGCGCACGCCAGAAAAGGGTCTCGGTTTAGATCAGAAAGTGAAATTTTCTCTTGTTTTGTGATTTAACATTTTTAATCAAAACTTCACGTCTGAGTATGTAGCGAGCTAGGTCGTGACAGACATGTGACATCTACCAACCCGCACTTGGCCCGCGTGGTCGATTACAGCCCACTCCCTCTCGAAGAGAGGAAGCCTATGTCCCAGCAGTGAGAACATTATAGTCTGATTATGCTTATGCTAGCTCGTAACGAGTTGACGACGGTTAAAATTCACTGATGTTGGTTAGGAGGCGTTCATCAAATAAGTGAGGCGATTTTGGCGATTATTCGACCCCCTCCCAGCTCGTTAAGATGTCGTGAGATTTGGCTCGACCCCCTCCCCTACCCTAATCTACGTGAGATTTTTCGAAATACGTTATTTTTTTCGTTACGTTAATCTGGCATTGGATTTATTTAAAAAATCATAAATTATTTATTGAAGTGAAAACTTCTTAAGGCGCGTTAGGAAAAAATTGTTAAAATTGTTCAAGTTTTCATTTCTGTCGGCACTCCCGGAGTGCCACTGTTTTTTTTATTTATTTAAGTCTACTAAGAACGTAATCTAGAATAACAGTGAGAAAATCGAACAATAATATACTTAAATAGGAACTACTAATATTCGTGAAAGTTTTTCGGATTTCAGTTTTCTCGCAATATTAAACTGTTTCTTGCGGAAAAAAATACGTGGTATTTACCGAGACTCCCCTCTCCCCCACGTGAGATTGGATGAGATTCGACTAGACCCCCTCCCATCCCTAAACGCCTCACGTAATTAATGAACGAACCCTTAGTCCAGCAATCGACACTGTGTTGGTATCGTGTCAATGCCTGATTACTTTGGGTTAGCCAGATCCAATCAAATGCTAATTCGCTTGTCTACTCACAGCTTCAAATATACTTACTTAGTCAACTGGACGTCAGGGAAGAGTTTATCTGCCTTGGAGATGAGGTAAGTGAGTAGGTTCAGCGACATGTTGAGCGCAGGACCCATGGCCGTCGCTATCGTTTGAATGTTCGCGTGATTCGCCTGGAAACATAAAATACAAATCTGTGTTAAAGTATTGTAAAATGTTGTCTACCGAGTAACGTTTCAACTTACAAAATAAATAATATAATATATTTATTTTATTCAGTCTGCTAAAATAGGTTGTCCAGCAAGATGTGAAATAGATTTTTAGAAATTGCTGTGAAAACTGATGCAAGAAGCATGAATAGTAAAGAGCGTTTATACTGAAAGTGGGCAACGTCGCAAATAGCTGTCAAATATTTCGCTGTTTTGATTAATTTGGCAATATTACTGTATGGAAATAAGAAATATGGCTAACTGGTGAACTAAAATATTGATTATGAAATGCAATAATTAATATCATAACACCGAATAATTAGTTTTAGATGTAAAAAACGTAATTGGAAAGTTTCCAAATGCTTTTTTACACCTTAAACGGTTACAACATCAAATTCAGTGTTATAATTGGAATTCATCATATTCTAGTTCACTAGTTAGCCATATTTTGTATTTCCATACAGTAATATTGCCAAATTAATCAAAACAGCAAAATATTTGACAGCTATTTGCGACGTTGCCCACTTTCAGAATAAACGCTCGCTCTTATGTATTTTCTGGGAAACAAACTTTTCTGCTACTTTTGATTTATTAATTTTTACTGTTTAACCTGTCTGATTACTGGGTTCTCAGACTTGTTTCAGACACGAGATATGGATTGTGAGCCCGCAAGTCTAACTCAAACTTTCATTTATTAATTCACTGACAGACAACGCACAGCCTACTAAAAGGGTGAAATTTAGCAACAGAGTTCCTTACATAATGAAAGTGAGCACTAAAGAAGTTCTATGAGAGTCAATTATGACATAAACGTTAGTTTGAACATCGTCATTTTTACGAAACCCACCACGCACATGGTTTGTAGTTATTATAAGGCCCTTGGCCCGTCACATCACACTCTCAGGTCCAGCTGAAAACCAGCGTCAGACACTTATAGTTGTCTGGCATTTTTGTTGAACTGGGCCTTTTTGGCGCAACGGTGAGGCACACTCCCCTGCTAATTTCTTACATCGAACTTTACACTTTTTATTTGTTTTTAATTTTTTATCTGCTGTATAATTATATTGTGTGCTTTTTGGTCTGTGCTAAATAAATGTATTTTCTTTCTTACTTTCTTCTTTGTATACGGCACGGTTTCTTTACGGTACAGCGTATAAACTGCGCCGTAGAAAAAAACGTGTCGTCAACAAGCTTCCCTATTGTGATCCATACAATACTGACGACCGTGTCTACGCACGGCGAATAAACTGTAGTTTTTCTCTGCAAGAAAAGCGTGTGTGTACTGGGCCCATAACCTATTAAAACGTATACTCTCGGATAACGACTAACTTTATTGACAGTTGTAAACTGTTACAACATTAATATCATAGATGGCGTTACTAGTATACATTTTGTTACTAAAATATAACAAAAAGGCCTAAAGGTGTACCTGTTCGTTAGCCACAACGCAGGCAAAGTGCGTCATGAGCCAGCCCAGCAGACTGTAGTTAGGCGGCGGCAGCTTGGCTATGAGAGACAGCATGGTTGCTTCGCGCTGCGGTTCGGCGATCGCTGTTGCTTGTTCGAACTGACCGTGTAGCTCTTGGGTTAGAATAGAGTCCGGTAGTTCGCTGGAATTTGAGAAAAGTATAGTTTAGAATTAAAATATACAAGAAATAGCTAATATGAAATAAGACAGCAGATTAACTGCACTTCTCTTTCAAGCATCTGGCTTGACAGAGAAGCAGCAAATAAATTCAGTTTTGGGGCGTGAAATATTTTTGTCAATATGTTCCATAATTATATAATAATAAATAAAAATGGAGTAACATGCCGGAAATCCTGATACAGGATAAGTAATGGCACAGTGGCACAATGTGCAATCATTCTTCCAGTGATGAGACTCCTCTAAGTCACTGACCAGCCAGTTAGTTTTAAGACAGGGCGTAGCATATTGCTTTCGTTTTAAAATTTTGCCTCACACTAAGAATATCCCCGAAGCTATTATGAGTGTATTTATTTATAAAGGCTTATTAACTTAGTACATACACAGCATTAACCCACAATTTTGGTCATAATTATAAACCTTGCATGTATGTAAATTATAGAAAAGCACGGCACAATTAGCGTATACTTGTACATTATCAAAATCAATCTGTCTAGTCTTTTCCCAACTATGTTGGGGTCGGCTTTCAGTCTAACCGGATGCAGCTGAATACCAGTATTTTACATGGAACGACTGCCTATCTGACCTCCACAACCGGGTAATACTATACCACTTGGTTAGACTGGTTGTCAGACTTTCGGACTTCTGACGACCCGTAACGACTGTCAAAGATCCACGAATGACAGCCGGGACCAACGGCTTAACGTGCTTTCCGAGGCACGGAGGAGTCTCAGTACGTAAAGATGGTCACCCATCCACGGACCAACCCCGGCAAGCGTAGCTTAACCTGATGGATCGACCCGTGCGGCTGTTATTACTTAGCCACGAGCTCCTCATACTTATACATTATACAAAAGAAAATATATAACACAAATTTCACATAGCAAACACCAAACCTGTACCAACTATCGCTAGTGTAGTCCATACAAATATTTGTCCGTGTGGGAATTAGACCAAATACTGCTTGAACCGTACCCTCAAACCTACTTAACAGAGATTGGTCAAGCAAGACTCATTTCCACTTACCTAATAAAGCATTTAAGCATAGAGCATGCCACAGCAACATCCCAATGGTAAGGGAAGGTAGGTCCTCGATCGGTGAACAGTTTCTTCAGCTGCTGAAATTTTATCTTGTCGGGTTCTTGTCGATAGATCTGGTTTGACTTTAGACCGTGCGCCTGCAAAAGTAATAAGAGCATTGAAAGAAAGAATAATGTTTATTTGGACACAGTTCGTGAAACACAAAATAACAAAAAAAACACTACAAAGTGAAAAATAACTTTAATTTCGGAAGTCGGTGTCTTTGGTTTTTAATTTTCGTTCTCTGTCACCGACTTCCGAAATTAAAGTTATTTTTCACTTTGTAGTGTTTTTTTGAAGTCGGTTGTTTTTTTTTTGTAAAAAGTTTTTATTTTTCACTTTTTAGTTGTGATACCTACCCCACACAAATTCGAATACCACTACCTGCTTTGTAAATAACAGTGACAGGAAGTTATCATAATATCATCCACATACTAAGTGAGGAAAAAATACGTATTATTGAAGCTAACTCAAAAACTACCCAAGCAAAGTTAATAAAATTTATATGGGACCACCTCTGAAGTATGATCTACCAAACAAAAAAAGAATCATCAAAATCAATTCATAATTGACGGAGTAATCGCGTAACAAACATACAAAAAAAAAAAAACATACTGTCGAATTGTAAACCTCCTCCTTTTGGAAGTCGGTTAAAAATTGATGATCGATTGAGTGGTGGTGTTGGTGTAGCTAGCATAAAAGTAAAATCAATAAAGGGGAGGTACTGGTAAACCAATATTTACCAACAACTGAGCTGTTTATGTGTTAGCTATGTCTGTCTAAGGCGCGGGACATACACAAGTGGCGAGTGGCGCGGGCGTGGCCACGGTGTGGCGCGGGCGTTGCGCCGCCCGTTTTATATTTCATACAAAATGTATAGGAACGACGTGGTGCGGAATATACACAAGACGCGTGGCGCGGGCGAGGCGACGGTGCGGCGCGGGCGTTGTATGAAATATGAAACGGGTGGCGCAATGCCCGCGATGTCCCCCCGCCTAAACGTTGTTGCACACGACATGTGGCAAGACACTTGTTCGTTGAAGTTTTTAGGTGATTTGCCCTTAACATTTTGGCTAAAGTAGCGTAGAGGAAGAATTTTTATCAGCGAGTTCATAAGTGAAAGGCCTTTACGCCTTACGATAAAAAACCGGCCAAGTGCGTGTCGGACTACTCACAATGAAGGGATGCGTAGTTGGAATGAATTTATCCCAAGAGCAAACCGAACATTGTAGTTGAAAAACATTTTCTCCCTTACATTCCAACTGCAAATGTATAGAACTACGCACAATATTGAGAGTATCTATGAGTAAAGAACTATTCTCTGTATTTTTTAAAGTGAAACTTTTATTACATCGTCTCAAACTTTTTCGTCTGTGTGTTGCATGTCGCGTGACGGTCGGCCGCGGAGTAGGGATAAAGTGAAAGGCGCTCGTCAGAGCAGCCAAGGCCAATATGGCGGCGCCTATAGAATTTTCACTTTTACCGTGGTTTCATAAAACCAGACAATCCTTTTTTAAACAAAGTAGTATTTTTTTTATTAGGCCCAGTAGTTTCGGAGATAAAGGCGGTTAATTTTCATCTATTTTCTTAAATAACTTTAAACGTAGTTTTGTTTTTGAATTGAGTTCCTCGCAACAAGCCCTTTTATTTAATATGTCACACGATACAGTTTGCAAAACTTTTTTTTAAATTTTCTTATTTGTCCCTCAAAAGTGACCCCCTTAATCAAAACTCATTTATATATGTTACATGTCTGTGTTTGGGTCACAGAAATACATATGTGTACCAAATTTCAACTTAATCGGTCCATTAGATTCGGAGCAATGCAATGGATAAAAATCACCAACAATTAAGAGTGTAATTGTATTATTTATTTTTAACATAGCCAATAATATTGACATATATATAAATATTGTACACCCCATGGGTATGTTACAGTGATACAATAATGTTAACTGTAAGAACTGTCTTTTCATCTGTGACAAACAATGAATATGAATAAATTGGCTGTGTCAGACGGACAGATAAGGGTTCCGTTTTTTACCCGACTACGGCAAAGCCAAAAGGAAGGGTTATGATTTTAGCAGTCTATGTATGTATGTTTGTATGTATGTTTGTTTTTACGTGTGTTCCACCGTAGCGCCTAAACTACTAAACCGATTTTGATGAATGAGGTATCAATAGATTCGTAATAATGGTCCGGGTGACATAGGCTATATAATTTTTCCCTATATTTAATTTGGTGGACTTTACACGTAAATTCCTAACCTCGAAAAAAATTAGAATGGGATGATCATGACATGTTTGGTATCAAAAGAAAGGTCTTGACGAGCACATTACAAATATGTATATAATATTATATTTTCAAAGTAAATAAATATGTAAAAATCGTTAAAAACAAGCAAAAGTGAGACTGCGTTACGTAGTATTGGAAGATGTTACCAACGTGCAGTTAATCAAATCTTAATAAGTAGTACCGATTTGTAATTCCACTCTTATGAAGAAAAACAAGTACAACGAAATATTTATATTTTGGATTTCTTCGAAGCTCGATATCGATATATGGTGTTGGCGTCGAAATAAATCGCTCTATGGTTTCGTCCAAAGCACTATGCACTGCTATTGGAATTTAAAATAGGTTAATTACTGAACTATTGTATTATTCTTATTTACGTTTACCAAGTGTAAAAACGGAAAAGTATAAAATAAAAAATAAAGTTTAATAAAAAACTGTAACCCGACTACCTAC
The DNA here is from genome assembly GCA_963680765.1 of Agrochola lychnidis. Lineage (NCBI taxonomy): Eukaryota > Metazoa > Arthropoda > Insecta > Lepidoptera > Noctuidae > Agrochola > Agrochola lychnidis. The sequence goes on along the minus strand of OY796871.1, from coordinate 8,149,446 downwards.
GGGAAAATGAAAATGATCTAAAAAGTACGAAACAAGCACTACTTTTTAGATCATTTTCATTTTCCCGTAGGTAGTCGGGTTACAGTTTTTTATTAAACTTTATTTTTTTTATTTCCTTTTGAGGTACGGAACCCTAAAAATAAGACTCGACAAAACAATATATAACACATAATTTGCCATTCATAATGCAACGTTATACCTTGTTTAGTCTAGAAACAACTTTTAAACAAAATTTTGTGTCATGTTCGTACGATTTTGTATGTGTGTACGATTTGCGCTCCTTTCCACTTCTACAATGCTGCAAAACTGCTATTCAGTAGTCTAATTATTACAGTCATCTTCCAAAATTGGACTCTTGCATCAAGATTAGAATATTGTGTGTTGTTTTCAACAATGCATGAGTTTAATCGGTTCACGAACCGTATATCCTTCTAACTGCAGCTAGTGTAGCTACTATGTTCGTCCGTTTTACACAATATCTTTGAATTGAATACAAAGGAGGAAGTTTGTTGTATTAATGGCAGTGGCATTAACAAAACATTGAATAACATTACTGTCGTAGTCGCAAGTGCCTTTACACACGTTCCGGCTGCCGGGTAATTGGTGCCGTTTACCCGGTTGCAAAATGTATGGGGAAGTCCAAAAGCATTCACACGTGCCGGTATAATTGGTCCGGATGCCCACCGGGTACCCGGCTACCAGGGGCTGTTTAATAAAACAAATAGGCGACAATCTGACAATTTTGTGTTTTTTTTAAAATAGTTTTCTGATTTATTAAATCACAGCACGTCATGAAAATGTGACAACATGTAATTTTTTTGATAAATATGTCGCATTGTCAGTTACATTAAATAGGGCCCAGACTGTGTGAAAAGGCACTATTTCCATAGATATACATCACAGTCATAATAAATGACTGTATATATAGAAGAACTGTTGAGATAAATTACCATCGCGACGAAGCATTGAGAATGTCACTCAAATTTACTGTTTGAAGTACTAGGTCAACTACACCGCCATTGTATGGGAAATAATGACCCGGTTTTTGAAAGCCAATTCTATTTAGTCTGTTGCTAAATCTTATGTCTACTTATATGATCAGTCGTCGTACTAGCTAATCTGTGATTTGACAATAGATTCCCAGAAACCGGGAATTAGCCTTAAAAATTGTAAAAAAATCCTTGTTTAGTTTTGTATCCCGAAACATTGGTATTGCGCGAATATTTTTGGAACTCGAAACGAGCTAATTCACTTATTCGGTAATCACTATCATCTGCTTAACATTTTTCCATGTTATAGTCGGCTTCCAGTCTAACCTGATGCAGCTGAATACCAGTATTTTACGTGGCAATCTGAACAATCATAAACATTCAGTTCTACAAGAATTTTTTGGCGCTTGAATGACGTTGACAGCGCAGCGGTGTGCTGTTGGTAAACATTTGTTTTGTGGCGGCATCTACGCATCACACTGACGTCACGCAAAATCCTGCATAGCACAAGCCGGGTTTACCCGCGACGAGTATATGTATACAGGGTGGCAGGGACATCGACGCGAAAACTGTTACCATGGATTCAGTACATGATTCTGAAACCGCAGTGTATTTATGTGTGTTATTTGTGCTTATTTTATATATGTAATTAGGCCTATATATTATATTTATAGTTTGTAATAAGTATATGTGTATCCTCATATTTGAATATCTTTTTTTTTATTCCTCCATTTTCATAATTGCATCTACCACAGTTTGTCTCTGCATCACCCAAAGGTTGACTGGTAGAAAATGCCATAGGCATTAAGTCTCGTCTCTCTAAATCTGCTATTTACCTACGCGATCAAAATGTATGGAACAGCTGATTTTTTTAAAGTAACAGACGAAAAATTTCAACGCAGGGTGGTTCAGGAATATGTACTAAATCCATGGTAACAGTTTTCGCGTCGATGTCCCTGCCACCCTGTATACAACGTCCCGATAACAATCGTTGGGCAGTTGCCCACCATACACGACACTCATACCCATGGGTATCATATAGAAAAGGGAGGATCCTCCATTTTAAATAGAGGATGAGTGAACTTTACACCCTGTTCCTCATACCTCTATAGTTTTATAAAACGTGTTGAAACGAAAAAGATGGCGGCCAATAGATCCTTGTAACGCTATAATATAATAAATTGTGTGTAACGAACGTCTAACATCAAAGTAAAACTGTTAAGTACCTGCAAGTAATCGATGCTGTCTCGAACAACAAGAGGCAGTCCGGTGTCGTCGTGACATCGTGAACGCTCCACCGATTGCGCTAACGGCACTCCGAATATTGGCAACGCCACTGAAACAGGAAGTAATCAAGTTGAAGATTAACGTCAACAAAAAGAAAAACGGGAAAGATTCGGAACATTTTTCACAATGTGGCTCCGAAGATAAGAGCTATTTATATTAATGAGATTTTCGCACCACTTATAATAAGGTCCATATTGATCTTTTACTTTGTTATATCATCTATGTCAGGGCTTCCCAAACTTATTTTTACTGTGACGCCCTTGGGAATTTGCCATTTTTTTGCGACGCCCCCCTCTAGCCAAAAAGTACCTACCAGTTGTAGTTCTAGCGCCTAGTAACAAGTTATCAGAAAAACTCCAAAATAATTTTTATTAGAAAATAAGAACAAAAACAAATCATAAGAATAAAATTTAAAAGAGGTATGTATTTTACTTTGTTGGCTGATTTACTAATGAGATGGATGTGCTTGCTTTTCTGAGCATAGCCTCTCAAAACGGGGCTCAAGTTTAGAAATCGCCACTCTCAACTCTTTTCCTACATTGAGAAACTGAGCTCCAAAATTCAAAAAAATTGTCTTTGTCGTACTTATTGGAGCTTAAGGCTGGAGTTTCAGGACAATTCTATTAGGTTCTTCTTCCTCTGTCAAAAGTGTTGATAGTAGTAAGGTCGACTGGAAAGGGTTTTTAGGTAATCTATGTGGATCGGCTCACGACGCCCCTGGGATAATGCCGTGACGCCCCAGGGCGTCGCGACGCACAGTTAGAGAAACCCTGATCTATGTAATACATATGGAATGCAATAAAGAATTGAGTATAAGTGTCCCTCTTAGTCGAATATTCAAAAATAATTCACTCAAATTAGGCTGAGAATCAGTACGTTTTGAACGGTCGAAAGTTACAAAAGATAGCTTCACAAACGCTCATTCTTCACCACTTCCTGGTGTTACCAAATACGTAGCAAAATAAAATCAATTATGTTATTATTAAAACGCCCTTATTTTCACTTGAATCTGATGCTACACGGGCTATTCTGGTGGAATGTTAAGGTCGAGTTTCAAAAGTAAAAGACAAAATTGCGACTACCTTAAATTGGCTATTCAATTTGCAGTCAGGTATCAAATTAATAGCTCGTCATTTGAAACGTGAAATGAAACACGTGTAAGTGTAAGCGCGGATTTATTTATAGTCAATCGCTATAATACTCGTATCATCATCATCTGCCTAGCCTTTTCCCAACTATGTTGGAGTCGGCTTCCAGTCTAACCGGATGCAGCTGAATACCAGTATTTTACATGGAGCGACTGCCTATCTGACCTCCACAACCTAGCGACTAGGTAACACAAAACCCCTTGGTAAGACTGGTTGTCAGACTTTTTGAGCTTCTAACTACCCGTAACGACTGTCAAAGATCTACAAATGACAGCCGGGACCAACGGCTTAACGTGCTTTCCGAGGCACGGAGGGGACTTGGTATGTAAAGATGGTCACCCATCCACGGACCAACCGCGGCTAGCGTAGCTTAACCTCGCTCGCTTAGCTTATAATACTCGTATGTTACACGATAAAATTGGTCATTTACTTACTTTAGAAAAGTCGGCGTCAAAAACATGTTTTTCTATTCTAATAAAAATACCAATAAACCTATTTTCAGATCAACCTCAGCTTGCAGCATAAAAATAAAAAAAGTGATGAATCAGTAAACCACATGTACAATCACGTACACAACTAATAAAGCAGATTAAAAATGCAGACCAGAAAACGTCATGTCACATATCAATCAAAACATTTCCGTTGTACACGCGTCTTTTGTTTACATCCGCTATTGCAACTTTATGGTATTTTTAAGAGTTCTTACTATTTAATTGCACCGTATCATTTGCCGATAGTGCTCGACTGTACGTGGTTTAACCTAAATCGATTAGGAAATGTTTTTCGTTACTTTTGCGACATAAAATTGATAAACTGTGTAGTAAATGTAGCTATCGTAATCTAAGTCTAAAATAACGAAGGACTATTAAAAAACTTACCGCCTATAGAAAACCCATGTATAAAAGGGTTCATTATTAAGAAAAGTAATAAAGACACGAGCTGACTGCAAAATCGTGAGATAGTAACTAACAGACAAAGTACGACAATACTCCCAAAGAATTCTTGTTTACACGCCGCGCCGTGTTATCATTTACCTTGAAAAGAATGCTCCATTTAGGCATCGCAGATAATTCTGGTCCGATTATGGTTTTTCCGATAAAAGTAAAGGTGCAAAAATCAATTTTTCCGTAGATAAAAAAAAAAGCGGCCAAGTGCGAGTTAGACTCGTACGTCCTACCGTACAATATTTAATACTAGGTACACACGGCTACACATCAAGCTATACAAATCCAGTTTACGCTGATCTCGCATTGTATAGGATTTCCGTACAATGCGAGGCCAGTTTATACTGGAAATATATAGTTTGATGTGTAGCCGTGTGTACATATAAAAAATACTTTAGTAAAAAAAACACGTTTCTTGTATGGGGACCACCCCCTTTCATTTTTAACTTTATTTAATATTTATTATTATTTGTTATAGCGGCCATTAGTAGTGCACACTTTGAATTTTTAAGTGTCTATCTATTATGGTTAAAAGATACAGCCCTGTGACAGACGGACAGACGGACGGACGGATAGCGGAGCCTTAGAGCGGTTTCGCACTACGTCCAATCCGAATCCGAGAAATGTCAGTCCGAAGTAGTATTTGTATGAGGGGTTGTGCTCTAGATCCAATCTTTGACCGTCCGAATTTAGAACATTCCCAATTCGACTTGAATTCGGATTCGGATCAGATGCAGTGCGAAAACGCTCTTACACTATTTCTCCACCGCACCGTGAACGGGACGTTAACGAGAAACGAGATTACGCTGCCATAGTAAATGTACTGTCGTCTTCGTTGACGTCCCGTTCACGGTGCGGTGTACAAAAACTGTTAGTAATAGGGTCCCATTAGCACCATTTGGGCACGGAACCATAAGAGATGTCTAATAAAAGCAACACGAAACTAACTAAAAAGGACTCGAGATAGTTAATTGATTCAGTCGTGACCTTGCGGAAATCCATTTTAAATACAATAGACGTGGATATATTTAGTAACCTGTTCCGCTTAGCTATTTCTAAAAAGCCATAAAAAACCCTGAAAGAAATCGGTTTCGCGACAAGTCAATCGTCATCCTGAGGATGCCTAGTTGAGAGGTGAAGGGTTTTTTTTTATGGCTCTTTAGAAATAGCTAAGCGGAACAAGTTACTAAATATATCCACGTCTGTTGTTTTTTTTTAAATGGACTCGGCAACGAGAAATAAAGAACATTTTGTTTATATTCCAACCGATGGAGGCATGATTGTATGATTACTGATTTTGCTTTTTATCGGAATGTTTAGCAGAAGAATGTAAAACTTAAAGGCAAACATAGACAGGTGTTTATCCTTCTTGTGCGTCATTTTCAATCATTTGTTTCTGAAACACTTTGATGAGCGATCAAAACATTGAACGCCAAATGTAAAAAACTACAATCAGACTGGAATAGATTGCTTAGGAAGATACCAGTTACAAACTGAAAATACAAACTATCGAAATTTCTTCGGTGTTATGATTATGACGATTCTAATTTTAGTAAAATTAACATAGGTAGATAAATAATGACGGAAATCGATTCAGAAGCACATTCTGAACAAACTACTTTTAGTCTTGCGTTTATTCTTTTACACCTTGTACGTAGAAGAGCTATTTTACATTATTCACATTTATTTTTAGGGGTCCGTAGCTCTAAAGGAAAAAACGGAAGCCTTATAAGGATCACTTCGTTATCCGTCCATCTGTCTGTCAAGACCCTTTTTCTTAGGAATGCGTGGAGGTATCAAGTTGAAATTAATATCAAATACGTAGGTCTACGGTTCGTTGGAGCTCTACAAAAATCAAGCTTCTAAGTCAACGCAATAAAGAAATACGGCCATTTATGCGACATAATATCTTGAGTCTCGCAAATAAATCAAAACCTAAAGGGTACTTCCCGTTGACTTAGAATCATGAAATTTGACAAGAAGCAAGGTCTCACAGCACAAGTAAAGGAAAAAGTCCGAAAATCGTTAGTTTGTACAGTGGCGTGCGTTTCATAAAGACAGAAAGACACTGCCTACCCTAGTTCTGATAATAGATCTAATATTATTTTATCAATAAACAAAACAAATCATAAATCAGCTCCACCTATCGAGTGCCGGTGGTATCATCGTTCGAATTTCGCATCATCTCGATTCGCGCTGCACTAGCGCCGCCTCGCCTCTGCCACGGTAAAGACACAAACTATTCGTCTCTGAATGTTTTTATGTGTGCTCTCGTGGTAAGTCGTATTTAATGTGTGTGCGTTCCTATAGCTACGTGGACTTTGCTGACACACAATGACAAAAATCACGCACACAACTGCAAGAAAAGCCAGTGTCTGTTTGTAGTTATTCTATACAGCTAAGACGAAAAATTACGACTCGTACCGAACATTACCGAACGAAAGTTTGTTATGCAATGCAATGCAAATATTTTAGGAAATAACATTGTTTCATTGAATTTTATACATTTAGATGACCATAATTTTTTGTCGTATTACTTTTTTTACCCTTTAATGCTCGTTTTACTATAGTCGCCATATTGTTTGACGTGTGTTGTGTTTGTGAATACGCTATCAAGTAATTAGAATTTGATTGTTGTTATTAGTGTAAAATGGATAATATTGTCTGTGAAAGTTGTTCAGATGGTGTGTGTATTGAGAAAATAAAACATGATGCGTTTTCAAAACTATCTTTCGGTGAAAAAAAACAAGTTATCGAGATAGGTCGTGGTACACCGGATTTGCAATTAATACAAATTAAAGGTAAAGTTAATCGTAAATTCAATAAAAAACAATATGATTCATATCATTGGCTGACAGGTTGCATACACAGTAATCGGTTATTTTGTTTCGTTTGTCTACTATTTTCAAATAATAAAACCGTCTGGAACGACACCGGTTACGCTGATATTCATAATTTTCCTACCGCCGCGAGAAAACATGAACAATCTGAAAAACACTTAGAAGCTTCCCTTAAATATCACACCTTTGGAAAAAATCGTATAGAGACGCGTTTAAACTCTCAGATACAAATAGACATTGATAGACATAACGCGAAAGTCGATCGGAACCGAAATATTTTTCAGCGACTAATTGACATTGTTTGCTTTTTAGGGAAACAAGAGCTCGCTTTTCGTGGACATGACGAATCTGCTTCGTCAGTGAATAAGGGCAATTATTTAGAAATGGTCGACTTGCTCGCGAAATACGACGGAGTGTTGGAAAACCATTTACAAAATTGTACTAGCTCATTTACGGGTTTATCAAATCGTATTCAAAATGACCTAATCTCTAGTATAGCGTCTGTAATGATCGAAACAATAAAACAACAAATCGCTTCCACTGATTTTGTAGCTGTGATGGTCGATGAAACACCAGACGTAAGTGGCAAAGAGCAACTAGTACTGGTTTTAAGATATTTTCATAAGTCAGAAGTGTTTGATCGATTTATAAAGTATATTGACGTAAGTTCCGACCGCACCGCGAAAACTTTAAGTGCCATCATACTGCAGATTTTATCAGAATTTAACTGTTTGTCGAAATTAGTAGCTCAGACATATGACGGTGCAGCTGTCCTGTCATCTGAACGGAACGGCGTTCAGTCGCTGGTTCGCCAGCAATGTCCTCTTGCTGAATACGTTTGGTGTTCCGCCCATGTCCTTAATTTGGTACTTTCCAAATCGTGCGAACGTATTCCAGAAACTAAATGTTTTTTCAATCTCATAAAAACATTAGCAAGTTTCTTTCATAATAGTACCAAAAGGCAAAACCACTATAATAAAATAGCTGATATGAAAAAATTGCCTCGCGTTGCTGACACTCGATGGACTTACAATTCGCGTACTGTAAATGTAATTTTCAATTCTTCTTTACATTTAATTGATTTATTTGAGGATATGGTTGAAAACGAAGACTCTTGGGATGGCGAGACATTAAGTCAAGTTTCGAATTTGTTACACAATTTAAAAGACTTTCAATTCCAGTTTTTACTCCATGTGTTTAACGAAATATTCGCAAAAACTGATGTGCTTTACGAAATTATGCAAAAAAAGACATCAGATGTGACTTATTGCATTAAAAAAATTAAGGAGTTTGAATCGTTTTTAGAATCATTCAGATCTAGGTTTGAATTAATTTTTGAAAGCGTAAAAATAATCACAGGGCCGCCAAAACGAAAACGTAATGTTGTAGACGCAAAAATCAATTTTAAGCGGATTTTTATTGAAATTATAGACAATATATCCAACGAATGTCGCGACCGGTATAAAAATCTGAAAGAATTAAATTTTTTTGGACTACTTGAATGCGAAAATTTCAATAAATATAATGACAATTTTCCGGTTGAACTAGTATCGCAATTCGTAAATGTTTATAAATTATACGACTTTAACTTAGACCGCCTTATCAATGAGCTCAAATGTGTTTATAAATCTGCCGAATTCAAAAACCTTAGTATTTACGAAATTATAGAACATTTTTATGAAAATAACATAAATACAGTTTTTCCCGAAGTGCTGCGTTTGGCAAAATTAATTGTTACAGTTCCCGCGAGCAGTGCTTCAACCGAAAGGTCATTCTCGTCGCTAAAACGTATACACACCTACTTAAGAAATACACAAGGCCAGCAACGACTTACAGATCTTTCCATGATTTCAATAGAAAAAAATCTTCTTACGGAAATAAAACGCCTTCCCAACTTTTACGATTCCATATTGCACACATTCTTACAGAAAGATAGGCGTGTAGATTTAATATACAAATAAAACAATCCTATATAGTATACTCACATCCATCACCATCTTTTCACTGCTTTTATTTAAATTTTGCAAATCACACAAACACTACAAAACATCAAACAAACGCGCCGAAAGGCCACTTTGAATATCCGTAAATTGATGTGTCTATAAAATCAGTCAATCTATTGATATTTGAGCTGGAATTTGGCAATTACCTACATCATCAATCGACAAGACGACGCGACGAACCAAAACCAACGTGCAGTATTTTTGGTGAGTAAAATTTTCTGCCTACCCTGTCTTAAAACTGTGTGCACGCCACTGAGTTTGTAGATATCAGGTAAAATAATTTTTTTGTCGGATTACTAACTTACATTTTTGTAGTTGGAGAATTGACTGTGACGTAATATCGATGTATGGGATTAAAAAAATTCAACTACAAAGTTAGGACTGTTTTTGGGATACATTCATCCCAACTTCGGAACCCTTCATTAGACGTGGTCTGACGCGCACTAGGCCGGTTTTTTTCGTCTAGGTAGAATGAAGGGTTATGATTATGAGTATGACTGACTCCTACCGACTAAATAATAAAAATATTTATTTATTTACTAAATACCACTTTGGTTCACAACATGTGTTTTGTTAGTTCATTAATAAATTACATAAAAAATATCAATAAATCACGAACCTAAAAATACCTCAAATGGAAGATCAATCACAATCTGTTTCGATTTGAAAAAGATTGCTAATCCATTGATTCATAAGTTGGAAAAAAAAATCTGCTCAACAACGTAAATAACGCAATGAATGTTGTTGAACTGTCATAATGAAAAAAATTTGTAATAATCGTTTACGAAAATAAGTTACGTAATTAGGGTACTGTTTACACAATCTTGTGACATTAGCCCATTCAATTACGATGACGATAATATGCAACACAATGCATGCACAATCAAGCTATTCACCATCTGTTCAGTCGTATTAAATTTGACCTTTGTTAAATTACGTTATTAATATAAAAAACGGATTTCTATTCGTTTATCTAAATTTTAGAAACGGAAGGTGTATTATTGCCCGTTTTTTTTTTCGTGTACTGATTTTATAAGTAACATGTCTGATTAGTATCCCGTTAATTCACGTCGTGAACATTTTATCACCATGACCACGCAAAGGATGTCATGGGCAAAGGTTGGTGGGTAGTTATAAATAATAAGTTCTTTTCAAATATAAATTGATGCTTACCTCCTAAAGTAAATATCTCTTCAAAGGGAATCCCACAAGTGAAAGTAGAAGGAACTTTCGTCAGCTTCTTATCTTTTTTATCTTTATCCTTTTCTTTAACTTTTTCCTTTTCTTTCTCTTTTACCTTTTCCTTGTCCTTATCTTTTGTCTTATCTTTCTTCTCATCTTTAAGTTTCTCCTTAGACTCTAATTTGAACTTCGCTTTCTCTTCTTTTTCCTGTTAAACAACAAACTATAAAGTACTGGACAATAATATTGAACATGTGTCGCAAGAAAAATGTGTTGTCAACAAAAGAGCTGAGTTCGTTTATCAAAGTAACATACTTCAAGTAAAAATAGCACTACAATAAAATCGTGAAATTGTAAACAACACAGTATTTACACCAATATTCAAGTACTAGGTACTTAAATTAGCTTAATAACCGATGCACATCAACCACTTTACATATATCAACTTTCAATACTCGATCATGACCGATTTTATTTCACAAAACTTTAAAAAAATTGTTGTTAAAAAAACTATCACATTGACATTGGTCAAATGATTAGAAACTCTATGATTAGAAAAAATAAAATAAACAAAAAAGAACACGTAAATTCGCGCACCTTTGAGAAAACATTGCGTAGGTGATGCATGACGCGCATTCGAGACCCAACTGAGCAAACCATGACCGTTCTGCCGCCGTTTATCCAAGGTCGGAGCTACACCTACTGAACAGTGAAATTATGCAAAACGTATCAACTGCTGAACCGCGAAAATTTAACCTGACATAGAAATATTATTTTACACGAGCTTTATAAAACACACTTTCCACTACATTTGTTTTGAATATTTTTTACGAAGCAAAGTTACTTCGTATTAAACAAAGACAGTATTAATATATAAATGCGCGGAGTGCAAGGTTACTGTGACAATAGATGTGTCATGTTCATGTCCCTTCGAGTTCATTTGGATCCTTATGTGAAAGGAATAAGGAGTATTTTGGCCGCAAGCTTGAAACAAGGTCGAGCAATGTCTCAACATTTGTCCTGGTGGTTTTGTAAGTATTTGTTGGAAGTTCATACTTACCTTATAAATTTATAATATATATTTAAAATGTATTTTCTTACAATATTTTCCTTAAAGAATTTTTGTTGTTCACTAGATTGACTAGGGGTGTTTATTCGAAAACGCAACAGTTCATATAAGAAAAAGTGTTACAAAAATGTTTGCAAAATTCTATAGAAATACTAGCTGACTCGGCAAACGTTGTTTTGCCATATAAATGTTTGGGGTGGACCACCCTTATCACTTAGGGGTATGAAAAATAGATTACAGCCGATTCTCAGACCTACCGAATATACATATAAAATTTCATAAAAATCGATCAAGCCGTTTCGGAGGAGTATGGCAACTAACACTGTGACACGAGAATTTTATATATATAGACTAGCGACCCGCCCCGGCTTCGCACGGGTATAAACCGGGTTATTATACATATAAACCTTCCTCTTCAATCACTCTGTCTATTAAAAAAAACCGAATCAAAATCCGTTGCGTAGTTTTAAAGATTTAAGCATACATAGGGACAGAAAAAACTTGCGACTTTGTTTTATACATGTAGTGATATTAGTAATTGCCATTGAGAAAGGTGAGCCAAAATAAATCGTGTCATTTGAAACCTTCGCTGAAATTGGCTTATTTAGATACAATAACAAGTAATTTATTGTAATAACTCAGGAAAAACATACTGCTAACTTGTGTCAACATTATTTAATTTTAAAGCAATAAGGTATGGGAAGAATCTTTATGAGAACCAACTGTTGCTGTAGTAAAACATTTACTAGGTACAGTCAATAAAAGAGTTTGGTATGCGGACTAGAAATACTTTCTGCACGCGTAGCATGTCAGCTATAGAAACGGGTTATCTATGGGTTTTGTCGACGGAAGAATGGGCAAATGTCAGATTGTTTATTCTTCCGTAGACAAAACCCGTTTCAATTGTGGAGAGAACTCGCCCAGAAGCGACGGCAATGTCCAGTGTTGCTATCCTTTCTCGAAGTGTTTGGGAGGGGTAGAATAAAGCGCTTAATCGTGGAATTGCTGATGATAGCCCCCAACACCATACCATCTTTGGACAGCATTATTCACTGTCAAAGATTTGACCACGCAGCACACGCAAAACATGGTTTACTTTGCGGCCTGCACACTTATCTCTTATATTGATTGTACATACTGAATGCGACGCATTACGTGAGTTAATGAACCATGAATATAACACCATACAATACACAATGTCCACCATAATTATGTAATCACAATCACATGAAACAGTTTGCAAATGAAGCTGGAAGTATACAACATGTAAAAAAAACCCTGTCCGATCTGTGAGGGTGTTGTCAAGTATCGTACTGAGAGTCTATTATTTATGTAGTAATATTCAGGAAAAAAAAATCGCCTCTTTTTTTTTCAATGGGGAATTTTACCGGGTTATTATATGGGGCGCGGGCGGCCGTAGTTTAGCGGGTGTCTACCAGTCATAACTTATGACCCCTGTTGAAAATTTACTATAATATAATAAAAAAGCAGTAACTTTTTTATTTTCAATAATAATAAGATTTTTTTTATTACTTTTTGGTAATGTTATTGCAGTACTTATGTCCCCTTTCGGATCGGACAGGTTTTTTTTACATATTGTATTTACCACTATAATCTGTTTCCAACATCCCAACCTCTCGCTTTATTCTCACGGGGTAGGCAGAAACTTCTTGCTAAGATCCTCGTTTTAAATTATTGCCGTTATTAAATAGTGTGTCAACGCTGCTGGGGAGTTTGTTGCGCCATTTCTTCTTCCCAGCTAAAGGCACTAGGAAGTGGTGAAGGGTGGGCGTTTTTGGGACTGTCTTATGTAATTTTGACGTTCGAAAAGTTTGAATAAATAAATCGAATAAGAGTATTAGTATTTAATGTGGGTTTTTCAGTAATCTGTAATAGCACAATAAACTAACGCTGTTTCGCGCATAGTGAATAGGCAGAAAGTTCAGAATACGATGTTTTGCGATCTCACTCCAGTTGCTTCATACATTTGGTTCATCAAATCGCTCTAGTTGGGAGTATTAAGTACTTGACCTTTTGCGTCACCAATTGGATCAGTCTATGCCCTTCCTTCATGTAAATTACAGATGTTAATTACCTTTTATCCAATCTCTCAACGTGACCAAAGCATCTAAGCATGCTCACACAGTTATTTATTTATTTTACACCAGAAAATACATAGCAAAAAATTAATTAACACTACAAAACATACAATAGTCCTCTAACACAACCTGACTATCATACTTGCATATACAATTAAATTCTAGTGTATGATTTTTAAATAGTTACGTACGTAGGTACTCGTATTTCGGACGCGTTTTCTTCAACGTTGCACGGATGTAATAAAATCGCGGCAGGATTTTATCGCGCACTGGATTTCCAACTCTCGGTATTAAGCCGAGCGTTGAGAATCCAACCCGCTGGGACGCACTCTCGTCCCATCGCATTGAAAAAACACACTTTTAGATTTTCAACTCTCGGCGCTAAGCAGAGTGTTGAAAATCCAGTGCACGAAAATAAAATCGCCGCGATTTTATTACGTCTGTGCGTACGTCGGCTTATGGTGGCACTTCACATCACTATTCGGTATTCGCGTTTTTAACTGTTTTATTCGGCTAAATAGTGTAGAAGTCCGAATAACTCGAACACACCGTCCACACATTGTTATGAATTTTCACACTTTTCTTTTGGTATTTGAACAATTCCGCTATGTATTAATAAGATTTTCACAAAAAAACTGTTTTTTATTTTTCCTGTAAAATTTGGTTTTTACGATTACGATTTTATTCACCAGGGACAGCGAATTATTATGGATAGGCTCGCGTTTGGCCACTTCTTACCTGATGGACTCACGGTAACATAAATTTGTAAGTACCCTCTTCTTCGCTCCCGTGGTCTATCCCACAGGATTTACCTTCCGGCCTATAGACTAACTCTATACAAAAGAACACACCGTTCCGGAGCTCCATTGCTGCGTGAAAAAAGAACAAACCAACAAACACACACACATTTATAATAAAAAGAGGGGATTAGGTACGCACCTTAAAGATATTACGCACCTTATCCTTCTCCCTCAATTTGTCACGTTTTTCCTTCTCTTTCTTTTCTCTTTCCCTCTCTTTCTCCCGTTCCTTTTCTTTTTTCTTCTCTTTTTCTTCCCTTTCCCTTTGCTTTGCTGCGTCTTCTAATACCTTTTCTTTATCACGTGATTTCTCACGTTTCTCCTTACTTTTTGTTGGGAATTTAAATGATTTTGTTTTCTTGGATTTCGAAGGACTTCTGGCGAGAATTGACTTATTAATTTTGGAAATGATGTAATATGTTTTATTACTAAAATAACTACTAACTAGCTTCATATTTCTGACTGACCGATTCCTTGACAATTCAAAAGTGCCTGTAAATGTTTTAATTGAAATAAATGCTTTGAGTTTGAATTACTTTTCAAAGAAATGTGTTTTAAAAAAAAACCGGTCAAGAGCGAGTCGGACTCGCGCACCGAGGGTTCCGTACCTACACATTATACAGCCATAATAAAATTGGTATCATTTTTATTGGTCGGACAAGAGAGTGATCTTATAAGGGTTCCGATTTTTACCTTTTGAGGTACGGAACCCTAAAAACGAGTGAGCCTTACAGTAGTCGCATATGATGTGTAACATCTGACAGCTCACCTTGGAAATAAACATCATTAAAAGGGGCGGGGCCTCATTCATGCTCATGTGTTGAACCAAATACATATAGATACCGGAAATTTCAATTGTCGTAAAAATTCAAAATTCAAAAGTCATTTATTCAAACTAGGCTGAGAATCAGCACTTTTCGAACGTCAAAATTACATAAGACAGTCCCCCAAAACGCCCACCCTTCACCACTTCCTAGTGCCTTTAGCTGGGAAGAAGAAGTGGCGCAACAAACTCCCCAGCAGCACAGCTGTCTGTTCAAGTTAGAAAAAATGATTCTATACAATAGTATGCAAAATGCATAATGTAAGTTCATTATGGAACACAAAACATAAATAAATAAATTATTCGCCATATGTCAGCTAGCACACGCCAATATACCAACCAAAAACATCGAGAACTATACTCAAGCAAAAATAAAACTAAACGTAAACAGAACTAAATACTCGTATCTAAATAAAAGCCTCCAGGCATAAAGGGCGTGCCCGCTTACATAAAGCTAGGACATTGTATTCCCTGTCTTTTAGGACAATTGAAATTTCCGGTGTTGATATGTTCCTTTAGTTGCAGCTAGATAGTGGCTAAAGTGCAGGCCATACTGGGAACGAAGGAATGTTCATTTAGCTTTGCTTATGTAGCTCCCATGTGTTAAAAGAACTAAGCTTTATTCCCAGTATGGCCTGCGTTAATGCATTCAATTTAGGTACCTAGAAATATGTGCTTCTTTGGAGTCCCATTTTTAAATAAGAGCATCCTTTGAAAGAATGCTGTTCCTTGCATTACCATAAATATGTATAAAGTGAAAACAATTTCCAACAACCAAAATACCTGATGCTGTAAATACAGTGCAGACACAAGTGTGGTAGGAACATATCCATGGTTCCAGGTTATTGCGTACAATCCCATAAAAGAGTTGAAACACTTTATTACTACTAAGTTTTCTCTATGGGTTCCCCTGAGTGGATATCAGAAATTATCCCACAGAACCATTCCTGTGATAATTTATTTTCCTGAGTTTTGACATTGAATACTTTTACCCCCAGGTAGTACAGTCAGCTGCAGAGAAATCACACCCCCTATCAATGTATTTTTACATTGCTTGGGGTGAGCTCTGCAGCTGGCCGTACATACTACCAGGGGTAAAAAAAGTATACTATGTCATAACCCAGGTCATGGTCTACCTATGTGCCAAGGTAACAGACAGACAGTTGTTTTCGCATTAAATAATATTAGTATGGATATAAGAAATCTACAACCCATTCACAGGATTGTGACCAATAACTCTGGTTACTAAAATAATAAGTATAATAACTGACTTAGTATCAGTATCCTCCTCAGGGGAGCTCTCTCCCTCAAGTGCAGCATAGCCTCTATCTTTTTTCTCCTTCTTTTCTTTGCGCCTTCCTAAGAGGTCTTTCTTGCTTGGCTTTTCATGATCAGCTCCATCGCTAACTGGACAAATTAAAATAAAAACTTTGAATTTTTTATGTGCAGTAGTGTGCTATGTAGTAGTTTTATTTAGCAGTGAGGTTTTTTGAAGCTTATGAAAGATATTGGAAACAATGTATTCTGGAATATTAAAACTTTAATCACTTCCACACTGGGTGGACAAGTCTTCCTGTTTGGATTTATATAAATGTAATTTGTGGAGATAAATAAACATAATTTTATATTTTATATTTTATTATAGGCACAATTGACAATACGTATGCTAAAGTTGGCTTGATTTTAAATGAGGTATTCTATTTGTTTATTTAAATTAGGTCTATAAACCATGAATCTGGTAAAAGTAAGGTTTTGCGATGAATTATGAATACATGCACATTCTCAACACGCATACTTACAGTCACTTTCATTACTTTTCCTGCCACTTTCAGACGCGTACAAGCCTGGAAAATCTTTTTCTACATCTGGACTTTCAAAATCCATGATGTGAATAGTAAAAAACACTTAATTCTTTATGTATTATTGTAAAATCGAAAATATTTTTTCGGCAAAAAACATTATTATTTTGTGTCACAAATACAGATAAAAATAAAACTTCAAACTTGACGTTTGACATCACTTACTAGAGATGCTACGCATCCATTAACTATAAAAACCGTAACAATACAGCGTAACAATAACTCGAGTACTTCTAATTTCATCTCTATTAGAATGGATGTTTACGTGTCAGCTGTCAAGTGTCAGATTGTCGTGAAGATGTGATGTTTTGATTCAGGCAAAAAATAAATCGGAGAAACATAAAAAGCCACGGCCCCCCATTTTCCTGATGCCCGGTATGAATTTTCTCCACGATCATTCATTTCGAATACAATACGAAACCGACGGCAGAAGTAACAGCGTTAGTGATGTTATGATCAAAGTTAAAACGCAAAATTTTTATTTTTATTTTATTTTCAGGTATAAAATAATTATTATAAATGGCATGGTTCGCGGACCTCGCCGGGAAGGCGGAGAACCTCCTTAACAACCTGGATGAACAGACCGGCGCGGCTTTGCGAAACCATAACGTTACGAGGAAAAGGCTTGACCATCGTGGAACAGATTTTGGTGTCAGTCATAACAACACGGAGACCGCTTGGTTGCCAAAGAAAAAAACGCTGAGTCGTAGTCCGAAAAAAGCTATGCCTATACCAGATACCATGAAGGTTTACACACCTAATTCGCATCATCAATCACGTGTACAAGTGAAAGAGAACCCAGATTCTTCAAGAAACGGTTCAATTAAGTCTAAGAGGTCTCCAACAAAGAAATCCAGTCCAACAAGACAGTACAATCTGGATCATTGTCCTAGAACATTAGTCCGTGATGCGAAGGTCAGGGACAAGGTTACTGACACCGATGTGAATGTTGATTTCTTTACACAAACATTAAAACATAGAAGTAAGTATGTTATTTATACGTTTTTCTATTATTAATTACAACATAATTCCAATGGGGGAGGCCCAGCAGTGTTACAATACAGGTTGAAGAAAAAACCAATAGGAGGGCTTTGCCCAGCAGTGAGGGTAAGTGGTGATGCAGGCTAACAGGAACAGTAATGTCGATACGCTATGCAATTTGTGGAGGTATAGTTTGAAGTGTCAATTAACATTTTACTTATATGCTTTTCAGTTCTTGTAGTTGTATTTTTCTTTTATCAAGGTAATAAAAAAAAGGATTGTGTGGTTTTATGAAATCACGGTAAAAGTGAAACTTCTATAGGCGCCGCCATATTGGCCTTGGCTGCTCTGACGAGCGCCTTTCACTTTATCCCTACTCCGTAGGAAGTAGTCCGTACGGAGTAGGGATAAAGTGAAAGGCGCTCGTCACGCGACATGCAACACACAGACGAAAAAGTTGATGATGAGACGATGTAATAAAAGTTTCACTTTAAAAACAACTACTTCAATATTATGTAATGCTTCTCTGATAATTGTTCAATTATTTTCCATAAAGCTGCTAAATATGTCCTTAATAATGTTGGGGATAAAAATCTAGTATTACAATAAAATTTGGAGGCTGACAAACTGTCACGCAGTTTGGCAGGTTTATAAAATGTATACAAATGTTTGTGTTTTTTTTAAAAGTCCTTGTATTTAAATACTGTTGGCAGGATCAGTTTCTTTTTCCTAATATAATAAAACCTACAAAAGTGCATAAATATATAATAATAAAATGTGACTGCCATTTATTTGCTTCTAATCAGCCACCAATTTTTGGTCTTGGGTCTAATTGACAGACATTTCTAATAATTCTAATTAATTAATTAATATTGAAATCACATAATCACTTTACTAATTTCCATGCTACTTTTTTACAGGGAGGAGTTTACCATCAGACTTGGAACTGCTAAGTAGTGAAGAATTTACATACAAGATGCAAAACATGGAGGTAGAGAACGCAATGCTGAAGAACGAACTCAACGTAATGAACCGAGAGGTCGCTGAACTGCTTGATAGGCTACGCAAGACAGAGGACGGTAATGATGTAGATAGTCCAGGTAGGATAACTTTTTTATAGATTTATTGCATGTGATGTGTCTTCCGTGTAACTAATGAGGTTTGGTGACAGTTTATTTTTTAATTGCTTATGGTATTGGCTTTGTTTGTTTTGGGTTTTTTGTCTTTTCGCAAAATTTGTACGCAAAACTAAAGAGATTAGGTAAAGAGGCTGTCTATGTTATACACATTTGCAGAAAATAAATAAATCCTAACTTGATATTTATTTTCATCTATTCAAAATGAATTTCTTTTTGGTTCCTTTTTATCAAAATGGCTGATGGCAATCTTTCATGGTAGCGATAAGGATATTATCGTACGTAATTAAAAATGTTATCACGCCATTCAAAATATCTTGCGTAAGCTTTAATGGCAAACTCACTCAATAAACGAACACACAACATAATCAGCCTGTAATGTTCCCATTGCTGAGACTCAGGCCTCTCTATGAGAGGGATGGACTTTATTTTAACTAGTTTAAAAAAAAAAAACACTTGTTGCCACTTGCAATTTCTTTTGTGTATGGGCTTGTACCACTGCCCTTAATACAAGTTATTTTATAACTTAGTAAGGGTGCTGGTTGCAACACCTACCTGTTTTGTTAACTAGCATAAGTCAAGTGTACCTACAGATGATACTATATGTTAACACTATTATTTGATTCAATAAATTATTATTATGTTCCACAACGTTTTTTTCCCGGCCTTTCTAGAGCAGTGGTGATGACATCAATAAATTTCGCGCTAATATATTAAAGCAGTGTTTTTCAACATAAGGGTCGGGACCCCCTGGAGGGTCGCAAAGCCTCTATAAGGGGGTCGAGAAATCTCAGTAAAAGAAAAAAAAAAGTTTAAAATATATTTTTAAACTTTGTTCTGAATTGCTTTAGATAATTCTAGCAGATTTTCTTTTAGGTTGGTTACCAAACTTGCCTCATCTATAGCTACATTTGAAACGTAATAACTTTACTGGGAAATCCCTCGTAGCCATGACCCTCTTAAATCCATCAATTACACGACAAAAAAAATACTTTAAACATACTTAGTATTTAATTTGGTGGTTAGTAGTTAGGATACGTTGTCCCCATAATTCCATCGTATCGCTTTTCCGTGGAGGCGTTTGGCGATGTAATATGTCTGTTAATTATGTAATTAGCCAATAACTAATTACGAAAAATAATAAAAATGTTGTATGTATTTGATATTTATATTATAACTAGCTGACCCTGCAAACGTTGTTTTGCTATATAAATGTTTGGGGTGGACCATCTTTATCACTTACTACCCTACCTAATACCTACCCTACCTTACCTACCCACCCTACCTACCCTACCTACCCACCCTACCTACCCTACCTACCCACCCTACCTACCCTACCTACCCACCCTACCTACCCTACCTACCTACCCTACCCTACCCACCCTACCTACCCACCCTACCTACCCTACCCTACCTACCCTACCATATTTTATAAAAACACAATTTTTCTTCATATCTTTTTTTTTTTCCTAAATTAAGATGTAAGCTATCCTATCTTTCAAGTTGGATCAAACTGCACACGGTGTGCAAATTTGATTAAAATCGGTTAAGTAGTTTAGGAGTCCATCGCGAACAAACAACGTGACACGTAATTTATATATATTAAGATAAAATACAGATTATAAACAGTGGTAGGTGGTCGTGAATTTTTTTTTCATAATAAGGGGGTCGCGTCATGAAAAAGGTTGAAAAACACTGGATTAGAGTAAAAATTTAAAAGAGAGGCAGTGAGTGAAGTCAGTCGGGCTGTAATGATAATGATAATGTTGATATTACTGCTTGTGAAAAAACTCAATAAACCCTTCTTTGTAATTGTAGTAGTAGCAGAAATCCGCATCAAACAAAATACTTCTGAAGTTTTGAATCGCCACCTAACAAAAGACAAGCAGTCCCTGACGTCACAAGTGGAAATGCTGGCAATGAAGATACAGGAACACAAAACTGCTGAAGTGGTGAAGAATAAGGAGATAAACCAAAGATTAGAAAACGAAATTGTTTTATTGAGACAAAGGAATTTGGAGTTGGAAGAGAAGTAATTTATTTTTTTTGCCGGTTTTGGTCCTAATAGTTTGGCCTCAGAGCTTTTAACAGCCATGTAACCGTTTACATAGGCGCGCATATTTGTACTCTAATACCGATTCATAATATGTTTTTTATTAGTCTTATTATCTAGAGACGGGAGAATATAAAACCTTTGTCTAGCAGAAGACAGTTAAAAGCCTTGGTCATTGGTTGATAGAAGGCAAGTCGAGGCGAAACCCCAAAAAATACTCAAAAGAAAAAAGTAAATTAAAAACCCGACGACCTATTCTGCCGTCATAAGGAAAAAGGGCACAACTAACATTTTTTCCGAAATTTAGTTATACACATATTCGGAATCAGAAAAAAAAGGCCCATCTGCCAATATTTTTTGTACAATTTTAGGAACAAGATAAACAAAAATACCGTAAGCTCAAAAGCACAACTGAGCCACGTTTTAAAGACCAATAAAAAATTTAAACTCGATTTTCTCCATATTTATAAAATGTTAGATGTGCCCTTTTTCATTATGACGGCAGTATTTCTGTCAAACAATCTCATGCAGTCGAAAAATCTTCTTAAATTTAACAATAAAGACGAATCTAACGACACATCATTGATCAAAATCGGTTAAGCCGTTTAGTAGTTACGAGGGAACATAGAGACCGACATACATACGTACAGGTCAAATGCATAACTCTCCTTTTTTGGCTTCACCGCAGCCGGGTAATTAGAAACACATAGTCCAAAAAGCTGGCAACGTCGTAGATAGCTGTGAAATATTTACCTGTTTTGATTAATTTAGCAATATTTCTGTATGGAAATAAGAAATGTGGCTAACTAGTTCCCTAAAATGTTAATAATGAAATGCAATAATTAATATCGTAATACCGAATATTTAGTTTTAGATGTAAAAAAAGTTTTGAAAACTTTCCATATGCCTTTTTTACACCTAAAATTGTTACAACATCAAATTCAGTGTTATAATTGCAATTTATTATTAATATTCTAGTGAACTAGTTAGCCACATTTCTTATTTCCATACAATAGTATTGCCAAATTAATCAAAACAGCGTAATATTTGACATTTATTTGCGACGTTACCCACTTTCAGAATAAAGCTCTGTACCTACATTTTATTTAGGTTCTAAAATAGGACAATATTTTCAGGTGTAAAAAAATGCACGAAAACACAAAAGACAGGGAAGCAGCACAAACTAAACTGGAAAACGACTTGAGACACGCACAATCTACCGTCAATGATCTACAGGCAAACTTGCAGAAAACCACTGAGGAATGTAGGAGACTCGAGAAAGACTGGGAAGCGTATAAACTGAGAGTGAAGAATATGTTGCAAGCGAAAGATTCCGAGATCAAGAAGTTACAGGATGGAGTTGATATCACTGAAGATACGAAGGCTTTGATGCAGCAGATGGAGCATTTGAAGTGAGTAAAAGTGAAACTGGGCGTTTTATACGACTCGTAACTAGTACCGATTTTGAACGCATTGCAGGCTGTCTCGATTCTGTGCGAATTGATTTTTCTCTGAGATCGGATAAAATTATAATTTACGACTTACGTATACATCCATCTTTAATGTCTTGCGAATTTTATACCCATGTCGTAGGATAAATTCTGGATAGTTGCAAATGACCGGATTATTGGAATCTTAAAAAGATTTTTGTGATTATACAAGCTACATAATTATCTATTAAGAGGTCTGCGAACACGGCTCGCAACTACAAATCGAGATGTTTGCAAAATTCAATTCCAAGCACGTTGCGCTAGTGTGAGCACCTGTCGGAGCGATATACACCTACAGTGAGCAATACTACCACGCACACATTGACAATTATTGCTTGACGCGATAGCACTACTAGCTTTCGAAAATTTATGATTTTGGATGTGTTCCGTAATACCAAAAATGATGAATGAAAACTTAATATTTTTCCATTTTTTTTTCGATAATTTGTAACTTGACGAAGCTATACTTCTGCAGAAACAATATTATAAATATTGTTGTTTATAATACAGAAAAAACAATATGAAGACGACATGTCATTTACGCTGTAAAAAAGTGCGAAATTAAATTCGTTTAAACTTCATTTTAGAAAAGTTTTTTTGGGAAAAAAAAAATGTAGGAGCCTAGATAAACACTGTCTAAATCCGAATAAAAACATTATATGGTGGAATTATGCCCAAATTGCAAATTATTTATGTATTACGTTTGTATGAACAATTCATGCGTCGCCGCGTTCTTAAGAAAATCTTTCTTTGTTTCCAATGATCCGATCTTTTGCAATAATCCTAGGATTTTCGCAAAGATTCGGTTTTTCCAATTATCTTGCGACAGCCATCATCACCTTCCTTCCTTTTTTTAAATGCTTTAATTATTATTTTTACATAAATTATTATAATTTCAGAGAAGAACGCGATGAGTTGGAGCACACCGTCGCGAACGTTCGCTCGGAATGCGGCGACATGAAGCTGTACGTGCAACAAGTAGAGACGCGACACAGCGCGGCTGAGCGCGTTGTCGCCGCTCTACGAGACGCGCTGAGAGAAGAACGCGCGGCTAGGAGCAGAGCCGAGGCCGACTGTTTCGCTGTCGCTAAGGTAAAATATATAATATAAAGCCGAAATTCACATAAACTCCGCGGCAATGTGATCATTTTTATGCATTTGATCACACCTGAGAATCACAACCCTTGGTTATACAGGTATTGGAGAAGGTCAAAGTTCCACCGTGTTTTTTACTTTTTTTCACGAAACAAGTTTTAAATGTTATAACTTTATTTTAAATACACCTCTACATAAGCACAATGTTTTGCTTGCATTAAGCGATTTTAAACACCAAAATTTAAATTCGTTTCCCAGAAATTATTTTTGCACCTTTCTTAGTTTGATGGATCTTGTTTAATATTATATACAGCAATTTTCAAATGATAATGTCAGTGTGACGAGTTATGAGCAATTGCAATTTGCAAAGAATTTACGAGTGCTCGCGCGATCGCTCGGCACCAACTGTCCAGATCACAGCTGAAGTTTCGCTGACTTTATACAAGGTGTTCCTTTTCATATCCCATAACTTTAGGGTATTAATGAGACTATGTCAAAGAATAAACTGGCATATTTTATTTTTCATCCGTAATAATCACGTCACGATTATTTATGTAAAACACTCTTAAGTGTGTCCAATATAAAAAAAAATATAAGTAAGTAAGTGTTTGCTCAGACAATTTTTATCCATAAAAAAAACCAGTTGTAGGTTCAAACCCTGAGCCGCTTTAGCTTGTGTAAATTATTTCATCACCACTGATCTCAAAACGGTGAAGGAAAACATCGTGAGGAAACCGGCATGTCCTAGAACCAAAAATTCGAAGACATGTGACATCCACCAACCCGCACTGGGCCCGCGTGGTGAATTACGGCCCACTCCTTCTCACAGAGAGGAGGCCTGTGTCCCAGCAGTGGGAACATTATAAGCTGATTATGCATGCATGTATATAATAATTTATCTTTTTACAGGAAATGAAAGCCTTACAAATGGAGACAGGCCAAACAATAGCCAGTTTACGAACAGCCTTACGAGATAAAGAGCATGAATTGAATCATTTCCGCGACATGTCCTCTACGGTCCAAACCACAGACTCGAGTGCGCTGAACGTCGCGGATTATGATACCATAGACAACAACAAGATACACTATTTGACAAACACACTCGTGCAGAGACAGACGAAGATCGACAACTTGCTGGGTGAAAATAATATGCTGAGGATACAGTTGGAAAAGTTAGAAGTAAGTATGCATTTGTTTTCTAATTGGTTACATTTGGTAGTAGTCAGTAATTTGAACCTTATGTCAAAAGCGTAAGATTTACACTCATGCTCGTGATTTATTACGACTATAGGTACACACGGCTACACATCAAGCTTTAGTTTTCCAGTATAAGCTGACCTCGCATTGTACGGAAATCCTATACAATGCGAGATCAGCATAAACTGGAAATGTATAGCTTGATGTGTAGCCGTGTGTACCTATAGTTTTAGTTTTCTTTTTTGTAATGAGAGACTCAAGTTAGTAATAATTTCTTTGAGATTTGGTAACTCGATACACATAAACTACGTTTAAAAAAATTATCAGCTTTTTTTAGTTATTATTATTTATCTTCACCACTAATGCTGGGGCCGCATCTACGTCTATCGTGACGAAACTTCGCACAGTGATACGATACACGTTGATGTGACCAACCATTATCGGCTATCGTCACGATAGTTCGGGCTGCGTAGCACTTATCGTTCGGGTGGCGGTACATCAATGGGTTTTAGCGCGCTAATTAGCGTGTTGCGTGGTCGGACTAGCATTGTTCATTTTGACTGTTGTTTTCGGACTCAGTAGACGAGTATTCTTTTTGGTTTTCAATAAGTGCATGAAGAAATAATTAACACACATGTAGAAGTAATGTAAGTCGTCGTCCATTGTCAAAACAACGTTGTGATTATCTCCTCTCTGGTCAAATGCCGTCTGGAACGACCATCTTTGATTATTGCACGATAATTCGTTAAAATTATGAAGCCGCTAATGTGACAACCACATTAGCGCGATAAGTTTTTAGCGAGCAAAACATACGAAGGTTCGGCACGCATTGCTTCGTCACGATAGACGTAGATGCGGACCCAGCATAACGAAATACTCTGTACACGCGCACTTGTCGTACTTGTCTTTTCACATTGAAAGACAAGCCGCATGATGTGCATTACTAAGAGAACTAGTGCAAATTTACTGTCTTTGGAGGTGAGACGTCAGTACTAAATTGTTCGTAATAATTTGTGTGAAGTATTTGTATTGGGACTGTGGCTGATTGACAGAAAAAAAAAAATCATTTATTTAACTATAGATGATTATAAACCCAAACCACTGGTCTTTCATTTAATGTAATGTTGCTTATAATGTGTGACATCACTATCCTATTAGTGATACTTACCCTGTTAGTGATACTTACCCTATTAGTGATACTTACTCTATTAGTGATACTAACCCTATTAGTGATACTTACCCTATTAGTGATACTTACCCTATTATTGATACTTACCCTATTAGTGATACTTACCCTATTAGTGATACTTACCCTATTAGTGATACTTACCCTATTAGTGATACTTACCCTATTAGTGATATCTGTCTCCCTATCACTAATAGGGGACAGATAGGAGAGAATATAGTTCGAACTGTCCTCTCGTTGCTAACAGAGGACAGATCAAGCTTTTTTCCCGATCTGTCCCCCTAAGGGGACAAAGCAGGGTGACAGATTGGAATAATTCGAATATTTTCGTTAGTTAACACACTGCATATTTGTTTTATTTCCACAGTCTAAATTCAAGGCAGAACTAGTACCAATCCGCGAAAAGTTCTCGCATAGTGTGGTACACTTACAAGAGAGCGACAGCCGCCGGCTGCGGGCGTATAATACGCAGTCGACGCTGTCTGCGTTTTCGTTACGACTGGGCGTTATGGTGAAGAGATACCCCATCCTTAGGATGTTTGTCATCGGTTATATGGTAAGCATTTACATTCACAGTATACACATTCTATTATGTAATACATCTGCCTAGCCTTTACCCAACTATATTGGGGTCGGCTTCCAGTCTAACCGGATGCAGCTGAATACTAGTATTTTACATGGAGCGACTGCCTATCTGACCTCCACAACCCAGTAACTGGGTAATACGATACCCCTTGGTAAGACTGGTTGTCAGACTTTCGGGCTTCTGACGACCCGTAACGACTGTCAAAGATTCACGAATGACAGCCGGGACCAGCGGCTTAACGTGCTTTCCGAGGCACGGAGAAGTCTCGGTATGTGGAAATGGTCACCCATCCACGGACTAACCCCGGCAAGCGTAGCTTAACCTGACAGATCGACCCGAGCGGCTGTTAGTACTTAGCCACGAGCTCCTCCCTATATGTAATAATATAGAATGCAATAAATAATTATTGAGTATTGAGTCCAAAATTTTTTTTTTAGTCAGTTAGATTTTTTTTTTTGACGTAATCAAAAGATTACAGCGATACATTGAGTTACAATGTGGTATGACGTCACGCCTTGCTAGATTTTATGCCCCACTCCCCAACTTTAATGCGTGTTTTTTAAGTTATTTTTGTTTAATATGATAAAGCAAAAAATACGTGTCTAATATTTTTTTATTATCTGAAAGACGGACTAAATAGAATTTCTTTTTTTGCCTTGGCATCATCCCTATTATTATTTCCTCGTTGGTCTAGTGGTCGCAAGAGCTACTGCTGAGCATGAGGTCCTGGTTTCGATTCCCAGGTCGGGCAAAGTGTTATTTGGTTTATCCATCTGGAATTTCTCAGTAGCAGCTCGGAGTTTGGATTTGTGCCCGGTTGATGGTAATAGGCTCGCCCCCTATTACATGGGATTTAAACATAATTAGCGAAATGTGGGTGTACTATAGGTATACCTCTGCCCAATCCTTTGGGGAAACATGGCGTGATGTTATCTTATATGTATTTATATGGTTAAAGAAATTTATTTCTCATTAGTCATTTATTCATGAACAATAAATTGTATCTGAAATTACATGGTTAAAAAAAAGTAAATTAAATTATTTATACTATCGTATACCCACGTATACTATCGAAATTACAAAAAAGCCATTTTCGTTTTATTGCACTAATAGCAAGTAGAGATAAAGATATATGATTTTATATAAAAATTATGTACTAATTTTTATACCCTCAATTGTTTTTCAATTGAACAAATCGAAATTGGCATATTCGGTAAAAAAGTAACCAGCAGTAACCAAGTAAACTATCGAATGTGCAATATTAGAAAAAGTATAATAATTATCAAAAACTATAGTAGACAGTATAAAACAGTCAAATTTTCCACTTTAGATACATCGATAATATAAAATTTTCGAATTTCAAGTTCGACAAAAATCTAAATCTTAGAATCGCTCTCCTGTAAAGTAGAGGTTTTACAGTTTCGATACTTTACGTGGTGGCCGTCGAAATATAACATTACGTAAGAATTTAGCTATAGATCTTCAACAGCATAAAGACACTTATTCAACAGGAAACTTAAGTTGATAAGATAGTTAATAATTATAGATAGTGCAATCCACGAAGACGCGCCCCACTCCGCGGTTACTGTGCTGTAAGCTGAACTCTAGTACGGCGCGGAGCGGAGTGAGGTGCGTCTTCATGGATTGCACTATCTATAGTCAATAAGATATTACAAGGATTTCTTGAGAACATTTTAAAGTAAATAAAGTATTGTATTATAATAACTTTGACGTACAAACTAAGTAGGTATTGTTTTGTAACAAATCATTTATTTAAATAAAATTTTATTTCGTTTATATTGAACGGTCAACCGCACAAACACTACACTTGAACTGCGAAAATCACCCTAAAGACCCGTTTACATGATGCAAGTGTTTTATTATACATAGTAACAGCGAATCAAAAAAAAAAAAAAAAAAATTGGCTTACGTCTTACCTAAGCCAAATATTTTTTGATATTCGGATAGCTCATGACCTAAAGAGGTGCCATAAAGAATATGAATAAAAATCTCGACTTAAAAAAAGTTATACACATATGACTTGCATCGTCTAAACAGAGTTTTACATTTTATTGTTACTTCAACTTCTGGTTCGCCACAGGTAATTAAATCGCACCGCGTAAATCAGGCTCTACTGGTGCTAAATAACGGCACTGGCAATGTCAAATTGTTACCATAAATATGCAGTTTTAATGAAGTAAATCTAATGTACTACTGTATTTCTATTTTCTTAATATCCCTCGGCAAACTTCGTGTTTCGTCAGTTGTCGGATTTCTTTTAGTTTTATTTGCACTTGGTGCAAACTAGACGCTCTCAATCGACTTGGAAGTATATGGAGTTGTTAATACTCTTTTAACTTAATGTAATTTATTTAAAAAATGGGAGGAAAGTTGCTAAAGTCGCAGGCACGACAGATAGGAAAATAGTTTTACAGTTCTATATAGTTCACACGGAAATCAAAACAAAACAACAATAAAGTACTTAGTTCTGAATTCAAATCATTATACACGATAAATGACATGGAAATTAGCATTCGTTTGTATTCGGAAATCCGATGATACCATTCGCATTGAAAGAAAGCGCGTTTACGTGCAAATGGACTTCTTGTTCTAGAAAGCCGACGTCTCTCAGTGACAGAAAGAGATAAGAGATACAGAAAAATTCTAATCCGTGTATGTAGGTGTGATTTCATCTCATTTGTCTGGATATTAATATAATGTTTTATATTTTGTCTCCAGGTGTGTCTACATTTCTGGGTCCTCACGGTATTATTCACAAGCACACCAGAAGATTACGTCCCACCTTCTAAATCTTAGTCCTTAGCGATTACAAAATATATCTGTATATAATTATTATTATTCCATTAGTATGTATCCCAATAAGAAACTAGTTAAGTTAAATTACTTGATTTGAGATTCAGTTGAAGAGTTATGAAGCAATAAATGATACAGCTTTAAGTTAGAAAAAATAGCGTAGTATAGTTAATTTTGGTAAACTTCGTTTTCTAAAATCTTGTTAAGTTTCTGATCAGTGAATCGCATATACATAGAGAATTGTACTGAGCGTTAGTCTCATAACTGGTCACTCTCTAGAAAGAGACAGCGACTGTGCGGTCAATATTATGTAGTACTACTAAAGATGCTTCAATGCTGATGTTTTTGCAAAAGCTTTCAGAATGCTGTTGGGGATGCCGCGGCATTGTAGTGCGTCGCAAATGTTCGCAAATGCGCGCGTTGACGGTTTTCACGCTATAGTGCGTAAGAAAGTGACGTCATTATTCCAAAGACTGCGCGGTAGCTCCAACACCATTTTGCAAATGAATGCATCCCGACATGACTGTCCCATACAGGCACACTGGGTGGGAATAGTTACAGGGAAATTGCAATTGAAATTAAAAAAAATCTTTATTAGATTAAGTACCTACTAACATAGATCTAAGAAAATTGTTACCAACACATAAACCAACCAATAATAAAATTCCATATAAACTTTTCTAAGGGGCCTCTGCGAGTCGGCTTCGGCCACTCGTACGCCTCCTAAAGGCCCAGGGTTTCAATCTTCGAAGTATGACCATGTATCCGTGCATCGATTGCTTTTAAAATGGTTACCTATTCGTCAGGGCAGAGAATTGAGGGCTCTGTCTATGTTGTTTTCTATACTCGACAAGCCCACTTCTCCTTACCTGACCTCCAATGTTGAATACTTGTGCTCTGCCCATAGTAAAAATCTTCGTTCCACCAACAATCGTCTTCTACGATGTCCTTCTCACCGCTCTGGTTTTATTTACTCTTCTTTCTTCGTCCAGGCTGTTTGAAATGCGCTCTCTCTGAACATCAGGATGACAACCAGTCGGTTATCTTTAAAGTGAAGGCACGTGAACATATTCATAAGTAGTTGGCAGAATCATCCCAGCGCTGATTTGCTGGATTCGTTTTCTCCTCTACCTATCGTTATTTCTCCTGACTTAGTATTTTTTCGTTTATATGTATGTATGTATTTTTATTTATATATGTATATTATTTTATTTTTATTTGTTTTTTTTATTATGTATGTTTTAGTATTTATTATTTTTCGAGTTATCTATCAATTATGTTGCACCTGCTATGTTTTGTCTCTGCATCACCCTAACTATGCGTTCGCACTGGCGAAACATCACAACAAAACATGTTGAAATCTCTAGTGCCTGTCAAACTTTGTATGGAAAATTGACAGAAAATAGAGATTCCAACATGTTTCGTTGTAAATGTTTCGCCAGTGCGAACGCACAGTAAGGTTGACAGGTAGAAAATGCCTCAGGCATTAAGTCCGCCTTTGTACAGTATTTTTTTTACTTGTGCATAAAGTTTTAATAAATAAATACATATGTTAAGACACAAAAATATTAATAACAATAAAGAGAGAACTACTGGCCACATATTCGCTTTGTCTCTCTCGCACTTTTAGGTCTGTATTCACTGTACAACTGAATATGGAATGCTCAGTCCATTCTCTATGTCTATGCTGATGGGCAGCTAAATATCATGCAAGCTCTTGTGATTGGTTGACAATCAACCAATCATATTATGTTGTCATGGGGTTTGATAAAATATTCAAATAGAGAAGCCGAAGAGTATTTTTGTATTGCCAGTCACGACGTTCCAAATGTATTATTAATTTTTAGAAATAAATTTCGTAATTAGTAATGTATTTTAGTAATTGTATTTAATAATTGTGTTTCCTATTTAGTATCTTGATTCGTGGTGCTAAGTGGATGTGAAAAACTAAAATTATTGTGTATTATAATGTAAATAAATAGACGAATCTCGCCAGTGCTATATAAAATAATTGGCCATAATAATGTACCTAATCTGTTGTCTTTGTTTCTGTATTAATTTCTACTGTTAGTGTTGATTGAATTTTGATATTTATTTTTATGAAGCATAATGTTATTTTGCCGACGGGAAAATGGGCTAATTAAAGTGTTTATACATTATTTTGTATTTCATTGCACCTTAGATACACAGATCTATCCAAAAATCATCGCGGTAATGTGTTGCGCCTACGGCGATCACTTTTCTGCTGGACGTTTACCACAGAGCACTGAGAGGCGTCGGCGGCCGCTGCTAGAGGCGGCATTGTCAACTCTTTCCACACAAACCAAGCGTGTCACAATTTACTGGCACTACGATACTACAGTCCCTTAGAGTATATATCACTGGAGAAGCCATAAGCGCAATATTCCGAACAAAAAATTCTGTCACTTTTGGCGGGGGATGCGCGGTAGTTTCTACGAAAAAGAACAATGGCTATTGTTGTTTCCGAGCCCGGAAAGAGAAGTCCGTACCATCGTATTTTTTTTTATCGATATCGATAATTATTTGGAATTTTGCTTGAATCCAGAAATAAAACAGCTGATGCATAGAAAAGTTAAATTTTAATAATAACAACTACTAAATAAAAGTAAAAAAATAATGTTATAGTACCAACAAATAATAAAAAATCAGTAGGTTCATAACAACTACTGATTTTTAAAATGAATCAATTTGGAGTACATAACAATATGGCGAATACATTTTTGAGGGTCCCTTTTTTTGTAATGTACGCAATTCTTGTATCTGTATATTTGGTCATTACGGCTTTAGCTAGTTCTACCTCATGACTATTTAAGACCGGTATCATGATCTTGTGAGAATAATGTTTTCCCAACAAGATTCCGCAGAGCCTGTGTTACGAACTTACGACAAAGGTGGTGGTATATTTAATACTTAATTTTTTGCGGTCATCCAATCCAAGCCTTATTAACTTATCACATTTCTGACATAAAGAAATGGATATTGATCTTTTCTTTCTCTCTCTCGATCGAATTAGAAGAAGATGGTTGGAAGCAGCCCCGGATCTAGATTTTTTTTGAGGCGGGGCAAAAACTGCCGTCAGCCGCCCCGCCCCCCACTAATCTTTTATGGGGATGCGCTAAGTTAGCCCCCGCGATATTTAAATTTTCTCAAAATGAAAATTTTGGCAGCAACATATTCAAATTGTATCGATCGATAATGCGCCAATTCAACAGGGGCGCCAAAACTGTTGTAAAAAAAGAAAAAAAAATAGAATGATTATAAATGTGCTGCGCGTCTCATTTATTGCAAAGTTGCGATGTGCTGGGTGATGCGCTTGTCTGCTATGTTTAAATTTGTCGCCACCTAAAGTTGGCACCCGGGGCACGGGCCCCGGATTGCCCCCTTAGATCCGGGGCTGGTTGGAAGTATAAACGCTTTTTCACGTGACTTTTTTCCCAACTTATTCCTACCGCAAACTGCGTTAGAAAACTTCGTTCAAAAAAAAATAGCAGTAAAGTTCGTTTTTTAATCCCGGAGATAAAAAAATGAACTTTACTGCTATTTTTTTTTGTCAAAGTCAAAGTCAAATAATTTATTTCAATTAGGCACAAAAAGGCACTTTTGAACGTCAAAAACAAAAAATAGAATTGATTCTAGTCGCCCCTTCCAAAAGGTAGTTTTCGTATGGAGAAGAATGGGCAAGAAACTCCACCGTTACTCTTTTAAAATGTTTTACAATATTTTGTATACATTGATTATATTATAATTATATGTGAAGACGATGCACCTGGAATAATATTACTATACTACAATAGGTAATTTAAAATGAAGCAATGACAGAAAAAATAATAATTATGTAATGGATACATGGTGTTCACATATTTACAAGCATTGTAAAAGTAGGTACCTATACGATATTCCTAAAAAAATTACAAGTGATACTAATTAGTCAGTGTGTGAGTAATCACAGAATGTAAAAAATAAATAATAATAATGTTATAATATTTAATTACACAATTAAATTAGCAACCAGTTTGATTTTGTCTAGACTCTAAATTGTCCTATGGAGCTAGACCAGCATGCTTCCAAGCATTCTTATCTAGTATATAATCCTCTAATTTGTAATATGCTTGTTTACAAAGAGTACTTTTAATGTGAGTTTTAAATTTTCTTTCAGTTAACTGTAATATATCACAAGGTATTTTGTTGTAACATTTAACACAGTACCCCTTAAAAGATGTTTGTACTTTAGATAATCTGAAAAATGGTTGATCTATTTTATCTTTATTTCTAGTATTAAAATTATGTCTTGCACTTATTTTCTTAAAAAGATGCAGATTTTTCCTTACATACATAATATTTTCATAGATGAATTGGCAAGGTACCGTCATAATATTAATCTTTTTAAAATAGTTCCCTGAGAGATTCGCGACGACATAGATTATAAATGGCTCTGACAGCCCTCTTTTGTAAAATAAAGATGGATTCAATGTCAGCAGCCCGACCCCACAGTAAAATGCCATATGACATAATGCTGTGAAAGTAGCTAAAATATACCAAACGCGCGGTTTCTATATCTGTTAACTGTCTTATCTTTCTAACAGCATAAGCGGCCGAGCTTAGCCGCCCCGCAAGAGATGTTATATGAGGTCCCCATTGTAATTTCTCGTCTAGCGTGATTCCTAGGAAAACTGTTTGATTAATAAATTCCAGTTTTTCTCCATTCAATATGATGTCACATTCGCTACTTCTAACATTCGGTAATTTAAATCTAATGCATTTGGTTTTTTTCTCATTTAGTACCAAATTATTTACCGTAAACCAATCTTGGACCTGAAGAATAGAGTTATTCACGTCGTCAAGATTTTGTGACCGTCGATCTATTTTAAAGATCAATGATGTGTCATCAGCAAATAACACCATCTTCGGTTGATTTTGAAGTAATTGGGGTAAATCGTTAATGTAAACTAAAAAGAGGAATGGACCCAATATCGAACCTTGAGGAACACCCATTGCCATTTCAGACCCCAACGAGTTTACGCCGTTCACTTGAACTTTAATCTTTCTATCTGTTTTTTGTCTAATTTTGTTTAGATATTGATCCCATCACGTTTGCGGAGTTTAGATAGCTAACTTAATTTGACCCAGTAGTTTTCGGAAAGATAAAAATAAATGGATATTTTTTCCTGGATGGTCACAGACTGCGTGGTTAGAATTACAAATAGGAAACATTTGGGAGTTCTTAGTAATCGCTTAATCAACTGTCGACTCACGATTTTTGAACCAGTTTTGACCAAATTGAACAATAGCGTCTGAATAAGTTTCTTCGTTTTACTTCTAATCTTAAATGACTTCATAGATTATTTGTCACATTTCCTCGTGTGGTTATTGGTTATGTGGCTTTTGAAGTATTTTGGTAGGTAACCTACTCGCAACCTGAGTCACTAATTAACTACTTGGTACGATCAGCAAGGTTAGTCGGTAAACACAAATTGACACAAAATTATTCGATAGTTTCCTAATCAATTCAATTCAAAATATTTTATTTCACATAAAGCTACATGGAAACTTATGAAGCGTCAGAAGCTGCACGGTTCCAATTGATCGTTTCCTATGGAGAAGAGCCGGCAAGAAATCACAGTTACTCTTTTAAAAATAATTGGCTTTTACAATATTTTCAAATAACAGTGTTAATAGGTATGGGAGGACAGTGTAGGTCTTTCAATAAGTACCAAGTACTCTACAGTCCACTAAGTTTACAACTCGTTTTAAGTACTTACTTACCTATTTCATGTACAGACGCCAGCACATCAAGCTACCCGAAACTGTCAAATTTTCCCAATCAACTTTGAACCTTAGACTTCAGCGATAAAGTTGAAAATCTATTAAATAAATTTGACAGATTGTAGTAGCTTGATGTGCTGGCGACCTACATGAAATACTAAAAGCCAAAGTACCTAACGCATAATTTCACACAGTCTTGATTATCTAATCAAGCCTGATTTAATAAGTCCAACTTTATTTTATATTTTGTCCGCGGCTTCGCCCTTATGGAGGTCGGAAATTATCCCACGGAAACGTATATACCGTAACGCGCACGCCAGAAAAGGTCACAGTCGGCATGATTTTCCAGACATCTTCAACAATCATCGTGATAGGTATTTCAACTAATTTACACAAAACTTTAATGAATTATACACCTAACATAACCTTCCTCGTGAATCACTCCGTCTATTGGTGAAAACCGTATGAAAATCCGTTCGGTAGTTTTTGTTTTGTTTTGAGTTTATCGCGTTCAGACAGACGACGCGGCGGGCGGACTTTGTTTTTAATTTTTTAATTTGTACCTGGTTAGTTAAGTTACGATTGAAGTTAAGATTAAAAAACTGAAGTGTTAACCAACTTTCATTGCTAACTTAATTGGGTTTCCGCTTATAGAATTTAATTTGTCCTGATTAAGGTTAGGTAGGTAGGTACCTACCTAACGTATAGAATCTACCTCACCTATATATATCGACGGTTGAAAGGCTAATTGATCTAAGCGACATTTTGTAAAACTTGCAGGAGGACGGATTAGATATTTTTTAAATCATAATAAAATCTTATTATGATTGATTGATTTAAATAAATAAAAGTCTATCAAATAGTTATTTTTTATGAATAAAAAAAAAAAAAACTATTATCCATCCTCCTGCAAGTTTTACAAAATGTCGCTTAGATCAATTAGCCTTTCAACCGTCGATATTGTTACTCAATGGTTACTCACCGCGTTAAAGTCATAGGTACAGGCAGTAGGCACTTGGCTGAATTATGAAAAGGCAAAAAAGAACAGCATTATTCAAGATAAGATTGCAGTATGAGTGTATCGGTGTTTCTGACGAGTCTCGAGTTTTCGTAATAAAAACGTGGATTCACAATTATTTGTTCCGTTCTTACAAGAGTTTTATTTGTTTGTTTTCCCTGTATGTTGTACGGGGATCTTTATTAAGGGCAAATATATAATTATACATACGATATAATAACAAAACTTGGCAATGACATCTTTTGGGAAAGGCACGTGTATTTTTGTGGTTAATATGTCGACAAAACTGTATCAATATTTAAATACGTTGGGTTAAAATAAACTTACCAAATGTGATAAAACTCTGAATAAAAAAAAAAAAAGGAAAACGGCGAAGGAGCTTAAAGTGTCTGCAAATACTTAGATTGTTGGCCGGAGGATTTCGATTTAATGTTTATGCTTGGCAGTTAAATTTCATTTTTTTAGAGACTATCTCTACGAACTCTAGATTTTTGCCACACATGAAAGAATGGTAAACCAAGGGACGTGAAAAGTAATAACGGGGTGAAAACCCATCTGTCTAGCTATTCACAACCGCAGGACAGGGTTCCGTGTCGTTACAGGGTTACCTGTAGGGTACAGGTAACCCTGTAATGACATACACAATTGCGTAATACAATACAATCTGTTTCGATTTGAAACAGATTGCTAATCCATTGCTTCATAAGTTGGAAAAAAAATCTGCTCAACAACGTGATTAACGCAATGAATGTTGTTGAACTGTCAAAATGAAACAAATTAGGCAAAATTGTTTACGAAAATAAGTTACGCAATTAGGGTACCGATTTGCCTTGCCCCTGACAGCAAATAGGTGTCGGAAAACTTGCGGTCGTCTGCCTGATTTAAACTATCAACATTTTCAGGCTTCAGGTTTGTGAACAGCGTTTAGAAAACTCCTTCGATATTCGATTCGGCACGAAAGCGTATCGAATGGTTGTGAATAGCTATGCTGTTCCTGTAAAGGGGTCTAAGAGATGATACGACACTTGGGACTTAGGAACCGAGTAGCAGAATTTTTCAACCGTTTTGGTATAAATTATTATAGTGGAGTCATATCCTGCACTGGGTATGCACGCTAAGTGTTAATAAATACATCTGCTAGTTACTTAGGTATACACGGTTAAGGGACATCGACGCGGAAAATGTTATCATGAACTCAGCACAGAGGAGAGTTTCTAGACACCCAGCACTAATATTATTCATTGTAATAAAAATCTTCTGTTTCATACAAAAGTACCATACATACACGGCTTATATCTGAAACAGTAATTTTTTTGCAATCACCCTCGTAAAATTTTAACGCTGGTGGATCCAGATTCTTATCAAACTAACCTACTGAATTTATGGTAACAGTGTAGCGGTTACACCGCCACATACAAACTACGCATCAAAGACATGACGTCACACAAATCCTGCATCGCGCAGTTAGAGTTTACCGAGCGATCGACATACATACAAGATTTCAACGTCAAACCGATGGGCAGTTGCCCGCCAGACACAACACCCGTCTGGTCGGAGGATCCTCCCTTTTCTATGGTGGATGAGTGAACTTTCACCCTGTTCCTCATACCCCTAAAACAGTTTACGTGTTTTGGCGTACACCCTGTATGAAAATCTAGATTATTTTATGTTGTAGGCTAACTACAATATTGATTACAGTTAATCCAATACCGGTACACAGTAAACCCACTTTGTTTTGATATGTGGGCTATAAATAATAAATAATGCATTTTTATAAGAGGCCAAAAAACCGTTACGAGACCACAGTATCATTTACGTAAACCAGTTGAAGGAGCAAGTAGGTGATCTCCTTTCGAAAAATGCATTGTGTCTATAGTAGGCAGGTCCTATAGTAAGTACTTGTATCCTACCGTTACTTACTTTTTCTCGTAAAATAAATATTGAAAGTATGATAAAAGATCTATTTCATAATAGTAAGGATTCGTTAATACTACGTTCGTAACACGATAAAATATCTAAGAGAAAATCGCTTTTGAATCTTGCGCAGCCCCGGATCTAGAGGGGGACAAACCGGGGCCCGTGCCCCGGGCGCCAACTTCAGGGAAATTTTGACGGGGTCCGCTAGGGCCAATGCCTGCCGGGGGTTCGAAGAAAACCGATAGGGAAATCGTGGCCCCCTGGCAACACGGCAACTGAAGGAACACGGGTGGGTTTTAGTCAGTAAGAGTCTGGCACGCCCTCCCGCTCCGCCCAGAGCGGGAGAAGTTATTTGATGATTTCCCAACCAAAAAAAAAAAAAAGGGGGGCGACAAATTCTAGCGTGGCAAACAAGTGCACCACCCAACACAGCAACTTTGCAATAAATGAGACGCGCAGCCCACATATAACGTTTTTATTTTTTTACAACAGTTTTGGCGCCCCTGTTGGATTGGCGATCGATAAAAATTGATTAATTATGTGTCTGGAACTTGAATTTCGTGGGCTAACTCAGCGCATCACCACAAAAATTTGGCGGGGGGCGGCAGACGGCAGTTTTTGCCTCGCCTCAAAAAAAATCTAGATCCAGGGCTGATCTTGCTTAAGTGTAAGGTATATTATGCTCGTGACTGTACAGTGTACATGCATGGCATGTACATAATACTATGTTGGGGCTGGTATTCCAGTGGTGCTTGGTATTATTAGTGAGATTTTGTATCATTATCAAACCAAAATAGATAGCGCTAGAAATATTTCAAGAATGATTCGTGAAACGGGAAAAGGTACTTAGCAGAAATGGAAAAGGAAACGCCACATCGGGTAAAGCCCCAGCTTAGGTATGTATTATAGACTTAAGGGGGAAAAGCAAATTATAATGCTGGCGCCATATTAGGTAGTATTAATTTATAATGAGTAATAGTGCAATGACTTCCAATAAATCAATAGATAATGTAGAGGAGTGAGTACGAGTTTACGAGTAAGTGAGGGTTTTAATCAATCTGCCTAGCCTTTCCCAACTATGTTAGGTTCGGCTTCTGGTCTAACCGGATGCAGCTGAATATCAGTATTTTACATCGAGCGACAGCCTATTTGAAATTAAATGAAATTGTTTATTATGTAAATAGGATATCGGAATCAGTTTTACACGCCATATTAAAAAAAAAATGAGCTAGACGAGTTCGGTGTTTCCTATCTGACTACTCTGAGAATAAAGACCGAAACAAACTCAGAGGTCGCAGTCTCTTTTAAAGTCCAGACATAATCTTGGTCAGGCTATATGATGACCATGTAGATTAGTGTCTAAAAAGGTCTTTTGAGGAAAGAACCACACAGACCTCTGACCTCCACAACCCAACGATACCTCTTGGTAAGACTGGAATTATACGTGTTTACTAAACCTTTGAGTCTGTTTAGTGGGAAGGACGGGAGTTAGTAAGTATACGAGTGAAGTAAGCAAACAAAACCTTACAAACTTCATCCAGGCGTATCAGGGTGCCCTGAATATCTACGTGGTTCCAGGCTAGATAGGTACTGTGAGGACTTATTACTGGAATTCAACCTCACACATTATGCAGGCTGGCAACAACACTCTATGAGTCTATGGTATTCGAGTAATCGAACATTTTATATTTAAATTAGGATTTTCGTATGGTGTTCTTTTGTTGATGAAAAAAAACGAGTTTAGCCCCTGGCGTCGGTCGCGTAATATTGTCCATTGCATTGTATTATTGATTTAAATATAATCTTGTGTTCTCAAAGGTTCTTTAATTTAAACATTATACACGACCCCGAGTATCCCAGCCAAGTGAGGTGCTTACAGTACCTTCTCGTAGTAGAATATTCAAATCTGTTAGGTACCTACTTCCTACGCAGTTAATGTCAAGGAGACTTGCCAGCTCTATCTTTATCATGGAATATTTCTATTCCGCGATTTTTATGAAGAATTCTAAAATATCATAACCAAAAGTTCCGCTAGCTGCATAAATCAAAATTCTAAAATAAGACGCTGTCCTAGATATTGGTGTCGATTCGCTTGTTCACAAACTAAACTAAATTTAAGTTCAGTGCATCTTTTTCTTTCTATTTCATTAAGAAAAGGACAGAAGATAAATTTTAGTTTAGTCCTATCAAATTAATCAGCGCCTGTCAGTCTCCATACAAGTTTAGACGTGATTAAAAACTTGCCAACTAAAATTACGTCAATTTACGTCAAGCGCTGATTAATTTGACAGGACTAAACTAAAATGTATCTTCTGTCCTTTTCTTAATGAAAAAGAAAGAAAAAGATGCACTGAACTTAAATTTAGTTTAGTTTGTGAACAAGGGAATCGGCACCATTCACATTTTTATTTAGTGAAAACTGCCAAATAAATAATTGTAGGTACAGGTAATTGCAACGACCGTCAGTCACTCAGTCGTCAGGTCACGATCCTCAACCACGATTATAAGTAGGGTTTTCCCGAAATCAAAGTCGATTGGAATGGAGCTTAACCTTTTTCTTGTCAGATAAGGACTTAATGCACTGTAATTATGCCCTTCAGTACCTTTATGTTAACATCATAATCCTAAGCCCTTTGGTATGACGAAGCAAAGGTTCCTGTTATAGCAAACAATTTAGTATATTGGATAGGGCTAAAATAACCCATTCTATCGAGGTATTTTTACTAAAGTAATTAGAAACCGATTTAGAATCGGTTTTAACGCCGTGTGTAACACTCTACTTTTCACTACGATTGCGAGAAAATAAAATAATCCAATACAATATAAAATAGTTTGATTTAAAAAAATATACAATTTGTTCAATCTGAATTTTTTAAGGAAACTTTTTATCCCGGTATGCGGTAGTAAAAATCTAGTTTTACATAAGAATTAATACTTTTTCGTTTTTGTATGCTCGTTGGTTATAGACAAAAAATACTTTTTCCCCTAGAGCAAGATATGCAATTTTTTCCCCGCTCTGGTACGCTACAATGACGGACTTTTTGAGCAGGAGGAGTGAAAAAGTTCTTGTTTTTGGTTCTGAACAGCATTCAGGATCAGCAGATCATCATATTTCTTAAACGTAGGAACACTAAACTTTTCATCCGAGTCTTATAGAGCGGGCGAAAGAGCCTATCCAGACTCTTACTGATAAAAATTCCAAGTCCGCCGCCTGCATACCGCCATTTACCTACAATGGCCTGTTGTAACCTTCCATCTTGCGCCGCATCACGCATATCCTGTGCGCTTGAGGATGAGAAATTTATGACTGGCTGAATTTGAATTTATTTAAACGTTCTTTTGCTATCGATAGGTAGGTACTGTGAGGACTTATCATTGGAATTCAACCTCACACATTATGCAGGCTGGCAAGAACACTCTATGGTATCCGAACATTCGAACATTATATATTTAAATTAGGATTTTCGTATGGTGTGCATTTGTTGTAAGAAAAAATAGTTTAGTCCCTGGCGTCGGTCGCGTAATATTGTCCCTTAGCTTTATACTATTGGTTTAATTATAGTCTGTTTCTTCAAAAGTCTTTAATTTATCACACTATACATGATCCCGAGTGCCGCAGCCAAGTGTGGTCCTCACAGTACCTACCGTAAACACTCAAGAGAATTTAGAAACAGTTTGTAAAATTGTAAAAGAAGCGTTTGTTTTATTTTGTAATACGTCTTCATAAAATTAAATAGATAAAATTCAGCATAGCTTATCATTAGCAGCTGTGATTTAAAAACATCTTGACTGTAGTGATAGATGTATAGACGGGGTGGTAGACAAAGTCCAAGTTAACTCAGTCTGTCAATGGCGCCCTCCCCGTCTCTCCGCTCACATACTTCAGGCGGTGACTAGCAGTCGCGTGGTGACTAGCAGTCGCGCTATGACTAGCTGTCACGCAGTGACTAGTAGTCACGCTATGACTAGCTGTCGCGCAGTGACTAGCAGTCGCGCGGTGACTAGCACTGCAGTCCCTACGAAAAGTGTAATAACTTGAGTTTTGCGCCGAATTGAGATAAGTACATATTCGGAATCTGCAGAACGAGATCTATATATTCTTTTTAGACACTTTTTACGTATCTATGACGAATTTGCCTTGTATACCATGTGTAGTGTTGGAGATACCTACAAACAAAACGAAAATAAAATCTTTACCCGCGTTTTTCTCGAAATCAGGTTTAAGTAAGTCGTTTATTTTGCAAATAATTATGGGTACAGTACATGTGGTGATAAATTACAAAACATTAATGCGACGATCTGCGGGCAGAGTTCCTGGTCCAGTATGCCTAAATTATGTTGAGAAACTTTATATTGCTCGGTTTTAGTGTTTCATAGTTTCAGTAGCAGCTGCGCCACATCTGTTCTGGTACGATGGCTCCATAGCCTCAAAAACAGTATCTACGCTAAGGAGAGGAGTGTAGCTGAAGATTCTTGAGCGTTTACTGCGCAATCTTCACGACCTTCTAGGATAGAACGGTTCATATAGGAGAAGATACAATAAGTACAGACGCCAGCACATCAGGCTACTACAATCTATCAAATTTATTTAATAGATTTTCAACTTTATCTTAGAATAATAAGGTTCAAAGTTGATTGGGAAAATTTGACAGTTTCGGGTAGCTTGATGTGCTGGCGTCTGTACCTATGTCAAACAAAATGGTAATTTATAAATCACACGATAGAATTGCTTTTCCTATATAACTCGTCAGACCATCTGACGAAGTGACGATAAACAAATAGTTTTTACTTTGCCGATGGCGTTAGTAGCGCAAAAAAATTGTGAGTCACCAGGATGTACATGGTATAGAACCTTTTACAAAATCTCGGTACTTGTTTATAAAAACCGTTCACTGATCTGAATTAATCCAAAATTCCAGATGCCTAAAGAAGTTCAGCAACAAATCCAGTTTTCACTTAGTCAGGGAATTTATGTCAAATAATTATGTGAATATAAAAAGGAAGATTAAAACAAACACCGCTAATTATATACGAGTGTTGGACCTTATGTATTCGACGTTGCCAGTTGATAAACCGGTTGCAATGTCAGAAATATAATGAACCTTCCCCGTCAAGCGGTGCGGCGGACAGTATTTAGTCGCGGTTTGCGCTTCCACTAGTGAACTCGCGTCTCGATAATGACCATAGAATAAATTTCAGTGCATATCCAGCTGTAGTGATAATAGTCAAATGGTCTCAACGTAAAGTCCGTGTTATTTTCACCTTGAACTTAAGATTTTTTTTTATATTGCTGTTTTCCTCGTATTTAAAGTGTGATCGCCATGACTGCGATAATTATTGTGTTTTTTGCTGGTGAGTTTGTTTGACCATGTTTACTTTATTTTTATATCTAATGGAGACTCCATGTATTTGAATATAATGCTAATGGTTTTCCAGTTCTCTCATATGTACGCGTTTGACTACATTGTTTACCCTTTAAAACGCTAAAAGGTCATCGTTATTGATTGTATACTACGAGTACATACTTATTACAACTTAATTTTTTGCTTATTGATGTTTGATGTCTTTAAGCGTTCTGTGCAAATGCGACAGACTTAACTAAATGTTTGAACTGTCAAAATGTTTAAAATGTTTATTGTTAATTAAAACGGTAACACCAATTACATTAATTAACAAAGAAATTCATGAACAATTATAGTAAACAAAAAATATTTCAAATATTATCATATAATAGAGGACAACCTAGCATACTTACTCTCGCAAAACATCAGACATACATACATAATTCTGCTCCATTCATCAGCAAACAGATCACATTCAGGATTAGTGGTCAGGAGGGCGTTTAGCATCCTTAAAGTACGACACACAGGGGATTCAGCTCGGGCGACAGTTTTAGATAACGGCGGCGCAAACAGATCGCGTCGACGGTTTTGGCGATGTCCGATGTATTTGTCGGGAACGAATAGCCGACAGAAAAGATCATGTAGTTCGGGACTGTCAATGCGTCCTCTAAGAGTTTTGCAGGCTACTGTGAGCTGTAGAAAGCCTCGTCGAACCTCCAATGAGTTGAAGCCCAAAACTCCTAGGAGGTAATTAGTAG
Organism: Agrochola lychnidis; assembly: GCA_963680765.1. Taxonomy (NCBI): domain Eukaryota; kingdom Metazoa; phylum Arthropoda; class Insecta; order Lepidoptera; family Noctuidae; genus Agrochola; species Agrochola lychnidis. The sequence continues at coordinate 8,105,046 of OY796871.1, read as the reverse complement.
GGTACATGTAAGGAAAGAAGTGGAACGTCTTTTTATACAGAAATCTCAGGAAAGTTTTTTGTACCTTTTCCAGCGTTAACGTATGAGTCGCTGTGTAGGGATGCCAGATACAGGCACCAGCCTCAAGTTTGCTACGAACCAAAGTGGTGTACAGAAGCTTAACTACATTTGGGTTGTGAAAGTCACGCGCATTTCGCAAAACAAAACCCAAACGCCTAAAGGATTCCTTGGCAAGAGTGGAGACATGATCTCTAAATGTCAGACCAGTGTCAAAGGTCACGCCTAGGTCCCTTATCTTGGTGACACGACTTATTACTTCACCACCCAATCTGTAGTTATAGTGAAGTGGTTGACGTTTTCGACTGTACGTCATGACGTAACACTTACTTTTATTGAAAGAGAGTTTATTGACCATGCTCCACTCATATATAGCATCAATGTCCCTTTGTAGGAGAATGCAATCCGCAACCGTATCAATTTGAACTACTAGTTTTAGGTCGTCGGCGTAGAGCAAGCATTTAGCGAACCTAACCTTATTTATAAGATCATTGATCATGATAAGGAAAAGCAGTGGCCCAAGCACGGATCCCTGACTCACCCCTGAACGGGTATTATAAGGTTCAGACTCAAAGCAACCATGCCTAACAAATTGCCTGCGGCCTCGCAGATAGTCCGCAAAGAAGTTCAGAAACTCGGACGAGAAACCTGATGCTTCCAATTTCATTAAGAGCACGTCATTGTCAACATACATTGAGAAACAGTGTTGATGTAGTAAGGTCTACTAGAAAGGGTTTCTAATCTATGTGGATCGCCTCACGAAGCCCCTGGGATAATGCCGTGACGCCCCAGGGCGTCGCGACGCACAGTTAGGGAAACTCTGGGATAGGGGAAGTAAATGACCTACCTAATTAGTATGTTGTCAAGTTGTCTGATCAAAATTTTAGACACAAATAATTCTTAGCTTACATAATGGGGGAAAAACGAAAAATTCTGCATCATTTTGCAAGCACAAGTACCTACTTAATTTCAACCAGTTTTATACTTACTGGTTTGGCAGGTTTTAGCATAAATTGTCTTCTAATAATTTTTATAATTTCGTTAGGTATTAGCACCTTGTAAACATTTATAGTGGCCTCCCGGGTGTCAAGATGACGATGACGTCAAGTTCTTGGGGAAAATATAATTTCATTCTGAAAAGAAGACATGGCAATACCTAGGAAATAGGGATGATGCCTGGGTAAAAAAAAAAAAACTATTTAGTCCGTCACTCAGAAAATAAAAAAAATATTAGACACGTATTTTTTGCTTTATCATATTTATAAAAAATGACTTAGATAAAACGCATTAAAGTTGGGGAGAGGGGGTTGCTAAGTGACGTCATGGCACATTTTAACTCAATTTGTCACCGTAATCTTTTGATTACGTAAAAAAATAAAAAATACGTGTCCAATATTTTTTAATAATCTAACTGAAGGACAAAAAAAAATTTGGTCATCATCCCTTAGGCCTCCCCCAAGTATCGATACAAAGACCGATCCTGTGCTTCCCGCATCCAGTGGATTCTCATGATCTTCCCTAGGTCGTCGGTCTAAGTATAAGCCAAGATATAAAGTGGCATCAATTATTATATTCACAAGATTAGGTATAGTTTCGTTAGATAATCGCCGGTTTACCAAAACTACTTGATTTTGGGATCCCACTTCGGTATATTGTAAACTCAAGATACGACGTGACCGGAATTCGTATTACAATAATTATTAATATTTTTACATTTGACTATTTGAAGTTCCAACATTTTCCTCAAAACATGACGTGGAGGCAAATCACATCTTAATTGCACAGTAATGGCAAATCAATTAAGTTAGACAATATAAACCTGTTCACAGCTTTGTTTATCTCATCGTATGGACAAATAGAATAAAATTCTGGGTACACGTCTCTTTTACACTATCTACACTTATAATTATAATAATATAATTTATAATAATAATAATGTAATATTAAAATTTGGTTCTTATTCATTTACATTTTTTAAATATAATCTTTAAAAAACTTTTTACAAAAAAAAAAAACAACCGACTTCCAAAAAAACAGAACTTTAAGAAACTTCTAAAAAGTTTTTATTTTTCACTTTTTAGTTGTGGTATTTACCCCACACAAATTCAAATACCACTACCTGATATGTAAATAACAGTGAGAGGAACTTAACATCATCCACATACTAAGTGGGAAAAAATACGTATTATTGAAGCTAACTCAAAAACTAGGTACCGAAGCAAAGTTATTAAAATTTATATGGGACCACCTTTGAAGTACCTACTAAACAAAAAAGAATCATTAAAATCAATTCATAATTAATATTATAAAGAGCAAAGATTTGTAGTATTGTATGTTTGTATTTTTGTTTGTCATGAATAAACTCAAAAACGACTGGACCGATTTAAAAAATTATTTCACCAGTAGAATGCTATAATTATCACTGAGTAACATAGGCTATAATTTCTAAAGATATCTCGCGGGCGAAACAGCTGGCGGAAGCTGGTCAGTTAATAAAGCTTTGATAAATAAAGAAAAACAGTAATTGATGAGATAGTAAAGGGCAGCTGCGTAAATATCTTTTCTGTCTCCATCGTCGTTAGTCTTTTTTTTTTGTCATACATTTCTTTTCACTCCTCTTGCTCAAAAATTGCATTTCTTCCTCTAGGGGAAAAAGTGATTTCTTTTTAATTTTTGTCTGTTCCAACGAGCCTTGAAAAACGAAAAAATCTTTATTATTATGTAGAATAATCATGATTGGATTCGACTTTGTATTACTGGTTCACAAAAAAAGAAGAACATTTTGTTTTTGAAAATGGAACTAAATGTGGCTATCTCTTCGGTAGAATGCGTGCATTGCGTTGCGGCTACAGAAGAAATAAAAAAGGCATTGGCGCGAAATCTTTAGAATTTTTCTCTAATTACGAATTGAATTAGTGACCGTAATATAATTTACAACAGTGAAAATGTCATCATTTAGTGAGAACATCTTCACAGAGGACTGAAATTAAGTTGCCGGAAAAAAACATCTTGTTAAATATCCAGAATTGTACCTACAAATTATACATTTAAATGAAATAAACTATTTAATATTGTATTGGATTATTTTATTTTCTCGCAATCGTAGTGAAAAGTAGAGTGTAACACACGGCGCTAAAACCCATTATAACTCGATTTCTATTTACTCCCTCGCTAAAGCTCGGGAGTAAAACTACCTCGTTACAATGGGTTATTTTAGCCCCTCGTATAACAATCTACTATTATAATCTGTCCACCTAACTAGCAACAACACAACAACCGATGTTGCGTTTGCACCCCTCGTCGTCTCGTCAATAAGTTTTCTAATCAGCTTCGAACGGTTATCAGTCCTACAGATATAGCCATTGCCACCTCGACCACGTAGCTTTTGTGTATTATGTGTTGTGGAATTGTATTTTGCTACAAGTTTTATCGATAAGTAACCTACTGTTTATTTAGAACTAAGGCAAACTGCAATCTGGTTTATTCACAGAGGACTGTAGATATTGAAGTGAAAGATTATAAGCTTGTTCAGCACGACTAATATGGCAGGTTATCGGCAGGTCAGCTGGATAGCGTGGGAACGATACCGCAGATGTAGGTCTGTTGGTAAACGTAACAACACAACTTTATAACCATACAAAATGGTTATTACGATGTGTTGTTACGTTATAGTCCAACCAAATTGATTCCCTTGGTTTCGTTCTAATTTGGTAGCTTCATTCAAATAAAAAGATACTATACTCCGTTTGAAATAAGATTAGACATTTAAACAAACCTTTTTTTACAGTCCGTTCAACCGATTTTGACTTCTATACCGTAGGCATAAGGATGGCATTAAAAGCAAAAAAAGTGGTTACAAACCAAATGTTTACTGCAGCTGCCATTTGTCATGCCACCAACGCAATAGAAGTCAAAATCGGTTGAACGGACTGTAAAAAAGGTTTAGTTAAATGTCTAATCTTATTTCAAACAGAGTATAAGTAGTTACTGTCCTCTCATAACTATTAACATTGTAATTTGAAAACATTGTAGAAATCATTTATTTTTAAAAGAGTAACCGTGGAGTTTAATTAGTATTAGTATTTATTTATTCATATAACAGTTCGCATTGTGTTTGAATTTTGTAGTACATTAATTAATATTTTACAGCTAAAAACAATAAATTATGAATATCAAACAGTAAATTTCACTATAATAATAATAACTAAAAAAAAATGTCACTATAATATAATTTCCATATGAAGCGACCAATTGGAACCGTGCACCTAGCTTCTGACGTTTCATAAGTGCCCTTGAAGGTTTATGTGAAATAAAATATTTAGATTTTTTTTTTTTGATCCTATAACTTTTGGGTTTACTACCTTTTTATAAAGTTGATTTTAAAATTGGCGTAGGAACAAGAATAATTCGCTGATGAAGGAATTGAAATGATAGTGGAGTAGGTAGGTAATAGGCATTATTGTTTTCATCTAGCCACAGCGATGAAGATGACGAAAATCATTAGGCAGGTTCATTTAGACCTAGAGAGACATTGGATACATAGCTTGCAGAATAATCCAGCCGTCTCTGGCGAAAGATAATCGTTTGAGGAGACGAGTTTATTAGGGGACACCACAAACCGGTAAGAAACTGCTATATTTTCGTTGCCAGATACGAGTAGGTCGACGACCGAAGAGCTGAGCAAAGCTATGTAGGAATATACTTTTATACTACTACACTATGTAAGCAGGTGCGAAAGTTGTCCCTCAAACTGTAAGTTAACTATAAAGCCATAGAATAACCAATTTATCAATGTTGGGTACATTAGTAGATCGTAGTCGCGCATATAATTAGAACAAAACAACAGCGGTAGAATAATTTCCGTGAAATTTTCATAGAAATCGTTCTATTATATTTTATTTTATCTGCCGGTTTTGATATCGTTTAAGTCTTTGTCAATAGCAGAGCATTATGATTATAGAGAAACTATTTAACTCGATCCACAACTGCTCTTAAGGACTCCACGAGACAAGCACGATCTAGTGTGGAGTCCACAAGTTAGGTAATATTAAAATTATGTTTACTTTGTAAACATACAGGGTTATTTAAAAAAAAACAGCTTTTCCATCCATTTTGACCGCGTAGGTTTCTATGAAACAGCAGATTTTTTTTGTTTAATAATCGACGAAAAATTTCAATTTTCGGGGGGTTCAGAATCAATGAATCCATGGTAACAGTTTTCGTGTCGATATCCCAACCACTCTGTATACACATATTTTTTATAGTAAGGGGATAATGAGTAATTTACTTGTATTAGTTTTAAGGAAATGTAATAATTTTAAAGTGAAACTTTTATTACATCGTCTCAAAAATTTTCGTCTGTGTGTTGCATGTCGCGTGACGGTTGGCCGCGGAGTAGGGATAAAGTGAAAGGCGCTCGTCAGAGCAGCCAAGGCCAATATGGCGGCGCCTGTAGTTCGCTTAAAAGTTTCACTTTTACCGTGGTTTCATAAAACCACACAATCCTTTTTTAAATTAAGTTATCATCATCAAATAAATGTTCCCACTGCTGGGACACAGGCCTCCTCTGTGAGAGGGAGCGGGCCGTAATCCACCACGCGGGTCCAGTGCGTGTTGGTAGATGTCACATGTCTTCGAATTTTCGGTTCTAGTACATTCCGGTTTCCTCACGATGCTCCTTCACCGTTTTGAGAGCAGTGGTGATGAAATAATTTACACAAAGTAAAGTTAATTAACGATTTATTATTCATTTTAAAATGAAACTCTAGCTTATAAATGCTTGCGTAGGATTGAAAATGTGTTAGGTGAAGCCCCTGACAACTAAGACAAAAATAAGGAAAATAAACCGAATATTACCGTGAAAACAAGTGTGTTTTACCAATAGTAAACAATGTTCCGGTGGTATACGTATTTGAATAGTTATATTGTCAACAAGCTGATGTGCGCGGCTTCGCCCGCGTGAACCATAATTCTTAGCCTAAGTTAGTCCTTTCAACTGTCATTAACGAGACACAATAGAATTTTAATTGTTATCCATCTCAATGAGGAATCGTAACAGATAAGGATTTATAACATCAGCCAGTGTCTATCTGCCAGTGAAAGTCTCGTCAAAATCGGACCAGCCGTTTCGGAGATTAGCCGGAACAATCAGACAAACAGATAGACAAAAAAAAGACAAATTGTTTTTTGTTTTAAGTACCGTATATACTTTCATATGTTTATGCATTTATTAAAAAACTGTTTCACACTTGTTTTTCCAATGCTCTTTAGACATTGGCAGAATAGTCGACATCGGCTTTGCTTGCCATTTAATAAAAAAAAAACAACCGACCTCCAAAAAAAAACACTACAAAGTGAAAAATAACTTTAATTTCGGAAGTCGGTGTCTTGGGTTTTGTATTTTCGTTTTTTGCCACCGACTTCCGAAATTAAAGTTATTTTTCACTTTGTAGTGTTTTTTTTGGAGGTCGGTTGTTTTTTTTTTATTAAATGGCAAGCAAAGCCGATGTCGACTAAAAAGTTTTTATTTTTCACTTTACTTTTTAGTTGTGGTACCTACCCCACACACATTCGAATACCACTACCTGCTACCAGTGACAGAAACTTATCATATCATCTACATACTAAGTAGGAAAAAAATACGTATTTTGTAGCTAACTCAAAAAGTATCCAAGCAAAGTTAATAAAATTTATATGGGACCAATTCGAGAGAATTCCCTTTCAAACAAAAAAAGAATTTTCAAAATCAGTCCACAATTGACGGAGAAATCGGTGGACATACATAAAAAAAAAAACAAACAAACATACGCGACGAACATATAACCTCCTCCTTTTTGGAAGTCGGTTAAAAATAGAATAGAATAGAAAAAACTGTTTGACATTATAAACAGACACTTCAATTTTATTAATTTGTATGTACTATGTTTGTATAGGTAGTTTTTTTTACCTATTTCCAGGATTTTTATTAGGTTTTTAGAAACTCGGTTAACATATAATATACATAAACATATTTACAATTAACTACTATTTATTATGTACAAGTATGTACAGGAAAAAGTTAAAAATAAAGAGAAGAGCTCATTGGGTGTCAAAAAATTCGTCCTCATCGCTGTCAGCGGGAAAAGTGCCCAAAAGGCTGGCAGCATTGCCACGTTGGATGGCAATGCTGATTCTTTAGCCTAAGAATTGGCCAGGCCCTCTCTCTGGTCACGTAAAGAGTCGACCAACCGCTTGGCGATGTCCCGGAATACTCGGTGAGCACTCGGACCCCATGGCCCTAGTGTTTCAACCCCAAACAATTTCTTGGTGAATATAACTGAAGGTAATTAGCACTGTGCGACCATGGGGCCTACCACCCAGCTCATGAGCTGGTGGTAGGCCTCTGCCCTATCGCCGCGCCGCTACCACAGTAGACAAATAAAACAAAACACAAACGGGATGCTTTTGCCGTGCAGTTGGACGTTGTAGGATATAATCCCAGACAAAATAAAAAACCAAGACATAGCGCTGTCAATAGTGACGTGAGGCCAGTTTCGTAAACATGTGTGCACTTAGTGAGGTGTAGTTTGATTGTAAATGTGTCCGTGGGAGCGTGTATGCACAGAGCGGAGGTGTAGTATTGGCTTGCTGTATTGTTGTCTTTTTTTAAATTTGGTTTGAGGATATAATAAAAAAACGTGTGGCACTCGGGGACTGCCGCGGTAAATTAAATTTAAAAAAAAACTTTATTTCGAGCCAAGACTCATAGAGGGTTAGTAACAATATCCTTAAAAACTACGTGTTAGTAAACAACACAATACGGTGACACATGTAACTGACAACAGTGAATTATATATGGACAGTCCACTCTGTCAGCTATCATTTTCAGAACCCTGTTGGGGCTAGCCATGACTCGTGCCACCATGGATGCAGCGCGCTTGCGTATTAAAGTATAAAAACAATCTACACGCGCCGCCGCAAACATCCCTGACGCACTGCAACGCCATGGCAGCCCCATCAGTTTTCTGAATGCAATATTAAATTGGACACGAAGGGCTCCATACGATGCTCGCGAATACTTCTCCCACAAGCTGCACGTGTAGAAGGTGGTACAGAATGCTCTAAAGAGCGTCACCTTTACGTCCACAGTACAACGTGCAAACCTGCGGGCTAACATATTCGCACGCACGGACAGAGCCCTCCGTTCCCTTTCAATATCAGAATTGTCTTTAAGGTCAGTGGTGACCAAATGACCTAGGTATTTAAATTGTTCCACTCGTTCAAGAGGAACACCGTTTAGCCGAATTGGAGGCACATCAAGATCGTACTTGGTCCCCGCCTCAAAGACAATAAACTGACTTTTCAGACCGTTATACAATAGTCCATGTTCTGTTGCGTAGCGTTCACATGTGGCCAATAGTGTCCTAATACCGCCGACTGACGCGCTCAGCAGCACCATGTCGTCTGCGTAACTTAAATTATTGACACAGACGCCGTCAATATGACAACCGACATGATGACTGCTAAGCGCCTCAATCAGGGCATTCATATACAAATTGAAGAGGGCAGGGGAGGTCAACCCCCCCTGTCTCACTCCGCACTCCAATTGATAAGGCTCCGACAGCACACCCGCCCACCGAACATTATTGATCTGGTTTCCATACCAATGCTTGAAGATACTTATAAGCTCGATAGGCAAGCTTATAGCTTCAAGTTTCTTCCATAATATATCGTAGGAAACCAGATCAAAGGCCCTAGACAGATCGAGGAAGCAAGCGAAAACAGGTGTTCTTCTTTTAGTGTAGTACCTAACGGCCTGCTTTAGACACAGAATTGCACTTTCTGTAGAAAGTCCTGGCCGAAACCCGAACTGATTGTCGTGCAGCACAAGACGTTCGTTTAGTTGTGTATCAAGCAGGCCATCAAGCACCTTAGCGACTGTGGTCGCTAGAGTAATAGGTCTATAGTTCCCCTTATCTGAAAGATCACCTGTTTTACTTTTAACAATAGGAACCACGATTGTCCTCATTAGATCGGTAGGCAAGTATGAATGACCAATACATAAATTGTACAGCAGCGCCAACACCCTTGGCAAGTGAGGACCGGCGTATTGTAAATGCTCGATACTGAGCCCGTCATGACCAGGGGACTTACCTCTAGTCATAGACCTGATGACCTTAGCCACATATTTGGCACTGAAGCGTGTGCCCACCTCGCCAATACAGAGCTCAGCACCCAGCATAACACAAGAGCTTCCTAGCGGTTTTATATAATTAAGCATTGCATAGCGTTTGTAACCTCCATGACAACATCACATTGTCATGGGAATCGTCATTACATGGTAGGCGGAGTGGGGGGTGTTAGGTTTTATTTTCGTTACGTTACGGAATTTCTTGATTCGGTCGTCGCGCTCAAAGCCCGCGATAAAAGCTATGCAATAGCTTAAAAATGTAGCACCTTGTAACTGTTTAGCACGGCAATCAAGTTACTTGCTTCGGTAAATTTGTGGATTTCCCCATGGGAATCTCCGCATTTTTGCAGCTGATTTAAACGCATTTGAAGAAAATTACAGTCGTGTTGTATGCATTTAGGTCAGTGACACTGATGATATTAAAATTGTTTGTGCCCATATGGCCGCATTTATGCGTAACATATTATGATAAATAATTTTATTTCTGTAAGTAGGTTTGTACAAACACTTTTACACGTCAATCATATTTTAAAGCTAAATGAGGACGGCGTTTCCTAACTGACTACTCTGAGAAGAAAGGCCGAAACAAACTCAGAGGTCTCAGTCTCTTTTAAAGTCCAAACATAATCTTGGTCAGATCATGTGAAGGCCATGTGGATTGGTGTCTGAAGTGGTATTTTGAGGAATGCACCACACAGATTGAGAGGGCTTGTCCAGTCAGTGCACGCTTTTGTCAGTTATCGTGCAGCTCAACTCAGTATTTAAGGAGCTGAACGATTCGACGAACAATACCAAAAAAAGGACATTTGAGTAGGCCACTTAAATTACTCAAACTGTCAGACCATGATTAAAACTAACTGAAAAAATGATAAAAAACAAAACTAAAAGGAATGACCCACATAGTCTTCACATTCACAATAATTAAAATAATAAAATACTTTAAAAGTAAATATTCATGTCATTGTACCAATAAAATTCATTAATGTCAATGTGTATATAAAAACCCTGAAATAATCTTGGTCAGAGCATTTCATTTGAGAACCATGTAGATTTGTGTCTGAAATGGTCTTCTGAGGAAAGAACTATACAGATTTGAGTGGACCTGTCCAGTCAGTGCACGAATATCTGACATATGAATATCTGACATAATGTTGGCAGAGAATTGCTATTATAAACATAACCGAAGGGAAGGGGGAAGGGAGGGGGTAACTAGAAGTTACATCTGCCAGAATTTCCCCAAAAATTGATTTAGGAAATAACATTTTCCAGGATTATGTATTTTTTTTGTCTTTTCATGAGCATTTTCACTTACTGTTTTGAATAGGTATGCAGCATACCAGCACTATACGCTATATTTTTTATTTATTTAAGGTATACACGTATACCTTGGCACTGTATGGCAATCCTTGGGAAAGCGCATTGTCTAGCAGCTGATGGCTTTATGAGCCTAGCCAGAGATTACATTTAAGGATCCTACGTAGATCAACCTTTATCTTAACAATATCATGGCGATAACATATACCTACTCATTTGTCTACAGCCTCCCTCGCATTATGTGCATCGTCAGACATAGCGATAGATTCTCAAGTTCTACATGACGTGTTCGGAGACTACTTGCGACGAGACACGGTGGGTGCCGCCTCCAGCATCCAAGCTTCGGCGGTGACGCCTACGCCGGATGACACGCTCTTGGACCTGGACTACTGGGACTCAGATATCTTCAACCCAGCGCCCGCTAATTATGATAAATTTGATTGGACGTTGACTAAGGTGAGACTTTTTGGGATACGATTTTGCACGCAATTGTACCTAAGTACGCATAAGCCGACGTTAGCACGGTTTTAATAAAATCGCGGCGGGATTTTATCGCGCACTTGATTTTCAACGCTCTGCTTAGCGCCGAGAGTTGAAAATCTAACAGTGTTTTTTCAACGGCTGGGATGAGAGTGCGTCCCAGCGCGTTGGATTCTCAACGCTCGGCTTAACACCGAGAGTTGAAAATCCAGTGTGCGATAAAATCCCACCACGATTTTATTACGTCCGTGCGAACGTCGGTTAAGTATTTTGTGATTGTAGAATCTTGGAGTCGGGTTGAGTTTTAGTTTTTTTAAAGTGGAAATGGAATAAGACTAGAGAGAGAAAAGAGAGAGAGAGAGAGAGAGAGAGAGAGAAAGAGAGAGAAAGAGAGAGAGATAAAGGGAGAGAAAGAGAGAGAGAAAGAGAGAGAGAGAGAGAGAGAGTATCGATATGTAGAGAGTCAAAACACTTGGTGCGGTTTAAGTGTAATTGTTTTTGTGTATACATAGTCCAGTGGTCGGCAAACCGCGGCTCGCGAGCCGCATGCGGCTCTTTGGTCCATACAGTACCTACCTACGGCTCTGTACAAATGTCGATGATTGCGAACGTATATACGCGCGTTAATTTAAGGTATCCTTGTAGGATGGGAGTTTTGCGGATTATGAAAAGTGTGTTGAGACAGTTTGGATACAGAAAGGATTGGCTCTCATAAGAAATCTTTATCGTTGTAGTATTGGTATTTGGTTCTATTGACTAATGAGTTTGCCGACCACTGTCATAGTCCATAGTATCGTCGAACAACCTATTCATAAAATCATATCTATTTAATTAGATTTTAAAAACAAGTTCTGCGATCAATATTTTAATCATTTCGGGGAAAACCCAATGATGCTATAAGCCTCAATATGGAGAAGCATGTTTGTCGATATCAAAGGTTTGATTACCTTACAAGTAACCTTCTAGCATAGTACAAATAAGTAACAGTATTGTATCTTCATAGAAAAAGGCCGAAACGACGCGCTTCGAAATCTCAGTATATATTAGTATGCAACCGTATCGAGTGTGCGGCAGTTACGCACGGTCGCGTAAGTTTTATCTACCGAGCGGCTGTAGGTAATTTCAAAGTCACTGCCGAGATATAATACTGTTACTTTATTATACTGTGCTTTTGTGTACAGATTATGATCAATATGGGTAAATCCAATAGTTTCGTAATGAACAATACCTGCATGATTGCAAACCGCAATGCAGGACCCGAAAGGCAACGTCATCTACGCATCAAGTGTGATGAACTATATATAAGTTGTGGTATAAAATATAATGCTATAGAATAACGTAATTGGACCTCACCATTAGCTTTTACTTCAATAAGCCCATAGTGTTTCAACTGCTGTGACCTATACTCCATAGCTTTAGGTAGTTAAAAAAGGTAAACAAATCTTAAAAAGGGTTTTTATAGATGACACTTTCTTGTTAAAAAAACAATAAAACCAAATTAAATGTTAAACTTTATCGTTTATTCTTCACTACTTTTCGTAGATGTAACTGCTTGAGCACAATTTTTTTTGGTCTGATTTATAAGATTTTGTAATCTGTCTATTGTAAAGAGCCCAATTTCTAAACGTCAATGAAATATAACGTTGCTAAATTGAAGAGTTCAACTGTGACGTAGCATAACAACTGAAGTGACTGGTATTACGTTTAGTCGGTTACTTGACAGCTGTCTCGTCACGTGGTTTTTTTTGTTTACCTTTTTTTAACTACCTAAACCTATGGAGTATAGTTCTCCTGTCTGTGATTGGGAGTGAGTCGTACTCCAAACATTCAGATTTATACAGATCAATTTTAAACATTCAGATTTCTGTTATTGTTACCATTTTATTCTTTCAGCGCGTAGCAGCATCCTCAGACCAGAACTTCCTACTATCACCTCTGGGTCTGAAGCTGGCACTGGCCATTCTCACAGAAGCGGCCACAGGAGTGACCCAGAACGAGCTCTCGTCTGTCCTGGGCTTCGATCTCGACAGGAACCTTGTCAGGAGGAAGTTCTCCAACATCATAGAATCTTTGCAGGTAAGTAACTGACATAAAAACAGTGGCACTCCGGGAGTGCCGACAGAAGTGAAAGCTTGAACAATTTAAAAAAAATACTTCCAAAACTTTTAAAGTAAAAATACATAGAACATTGATTCGTAACGTAATATAAATAAAGAGCACAATCGCGTTTACAAAAATTAGGTGTCGGTAACGGTGTCGCGAGTTGAATTGTTTTTTCCCATCTCAAAAATGCCCAACGCGCCTAAAGAAATTTCACTTCAAAAATAAATTGGTGCTTACTACGCATCTCAAGATGTCTTATGTCATCAACATTGAGTTCATTGCTCCTATACATCGAGGTAGATATTTTGAAATTTGTATCTTTTGGTTATTGGTATATGTTCGAACCGATTAGTGATTTATTTGAAGTAGTCCACTTAAGGCAACGATAACCGACTTTTAATGATTTTATACTGAAGATGACGTCTAAACAAGTAATGTTAATGATTTGGAAAAAATAGATGTTAAATTAGAGCATTTTCTTAATAACTTAATATATGAATATTTTAGATTATGTTAATATTACATAGTGAAATTAATTTGTAAAGTTATGTCTAACGCGGATATAAACTGAGAATCATGCAAAATCTATCAAGCGTATTTTTCTGAAACTATCACCATTTTAAAGAAAATTTAATTATTGATCTTTTAGTATACGCGTTTCATTAAAATACCTTTTGTTTTATGTATAATAATTTAATAATGCGTCTAATTTGGGACAGCCGCGCTCCTTGATGGGCGATTCCTATTACTGGCTGCTCGTACGACGCGTTGCGTGAGCTCAGTACAGAACACGCAAGCTAACCAGTCAAGGTCACTGTCATATATCTGCGTCTTAATAGCACCCGTCGGAATAGCATCTTCGACTCAGCAGCCCACTGCTATTTGTTTTACAGGACGTTATTAAATGAAAGATATCGATAAAACAAATTTCATATATACGTAAGTATGTGTAGTAATTAATAAACATTCTAGTGATTTTTATCGATATCTTTCATTTAATAACGTCCTGTAAAACAAATACATCCCAGCAGTAGGCTGCTGAGTCGCAGGTGCTATTCGGACGGGTGCTCTAAGTGGACTACTTCTTCATCGGGTTGGTTATTATATTAGTCCTATGTTAGCTACTACCTATCGCTAGCTTAAGCCATTTTGTTTTTGGTGCTAAGTTCTTATGCTTGGTAATTTTCTTCTAATTATGTTATTAGGGTACAGGTTTTGAAACTTAGTCAAAAAGATCATAATTAATATTCTCAGTTCGATCACCTTATATTTCGGTGTGAAATCTGGTTTTGAATCTTTATTTATTTTACAATATACATAATTATATAACACTAAAATGTATAAATGATGTATACAGAGGAGAAAAAATAAAATAAAGGAACAGCTCATTGGGCATCAAAAAATTCGTCCGCATCGCTGTCAGTGGGAAAAGTGCCCAAAAGGCTGGCAGCATTGCCACGTTGTATGGCAATGCTGAATTGGCCAACCGTCAGGGGCCCAATTCTGCTATTTTTATAAATTCGTCATTCCAACACGATCCCATTGTCATTTTGCTAAAAGTTCGTAATCTGCTAAATTCATAATGGTCGATCATTGGTCGGTCAATGACCTCGTAACAGAATTGTGTTATAATGGCACTGTCGTACAATACGACCAATGATACCGCCTAAGTCAGTCATTCATTTGTCATTATGTACGAGATTACCAATAAGTGCCATTTCTTTCAATGGAGTGTCAGTGGCTGACCATTGGAAAGTCATAATGACGCCATTATATTAGTAGATTACCAAACTTGTCAAAATCAACAATTATGAAATCAATGATAGACCATTCTGACACTATTGTAATAGCAGACTTGAGGCCCTGGTCACGTGAAGAGTCGACCAACCGCGATAACTTGATATTGTTGCATTGTGTCAGCAATTCGCATAAGTGTTTAGATCTATTGTAACTTATTTACTTTTAGTCGTCAATGCGTGAGTCCGTGCTATAATCAAACAAATAATAGTAATCGGTTAAACAAGTCAGCTCAACAGTTTTCCAAGATAAAGTTAATAGTTCTCTTGTACCTATTAATTTAAAAACTATTTCGTTTATCGCCTCCGGTGTAATGCGGGGCGACGGCGCAGGGAGAGAAATTAAAAAGTAATTAATTATTGATGTAGTAATTTTATCCTAGAACTCGACATTTTATGAACCGATTCAAGTATGGTTAAGGAAAAATCATTTGAAGTAGTGTAGTTTAAATGCAGTTTCTTGGATTACAGATATTAAAACTATGATAAAGATTGATCTCATCACGATTTACTTGTTTACGTGATGAGGCTGTAGGTATAAATCAAAGATCTTGAGACGTCCCTCCATCAATTACTACAGATTTAGAGATTATCAATCTAGAGTTCTAGACAGTTTACGTAAAGCATGGCCCATATACAATAATATGTAAAAAAACCTGTCCGTTCCGAAAGGGGCACAAAAGTACTGCAATAACATTACCAAATAAATATACTTATAATAGAAAAAAAATTGGTTGCCTGTAAAGTCGGTATACGGGCGAAAGTTTTACGTGACAACGACTTTGAGTGGTAAAATAATTTTAATGTGAATATTCATTCGTATAGTAGGAAGAAGGATGAAATAATAGTAACAATTTAAAACATTTATTTATACAAAGAATTATATTTAAAACATTAATTTATACAAAGATATCCTATCTATCTAGCCTATCTCTCTCACTCTCTCTCTCTCGCTCTGTCTCTCTCGCTCTTAGGCGGGCTAACTGTGCTCGAGTGGAAGGGACGCGTGCCTTTCACTTTTTATGTCTGTCTCTCTCGCTCTTAGGCGGGCTAATCATGCCCGAGTGGAAGGGACGCGTGCCTCTCACTCGCTCTCATTGTGAGCGCATAACGTGAGCGGAGCGTAACGCAGTTTCTTGAAGTGTCACCCGGCAAACCAATTTATAAGACGTTGTCACGTCAAAAAAGTTATTGCTATCTAAAATTCACATTTTTGTATCAAAATTACCCCAAATTCAGTACAAATTTGAAATTTTTCAACAGGGGTCATGACTTGTAGACACCCATTATACGACGGCCGCCCGCGCCCCATGTTATATACCCGGTAAAATTCCCCATTGAAAAAAAAAGAGGCGAAGATTTTTTTTTAATACCACATAAATAGACTCTCAGTACGATACCTAACAACACCCTCACGGATCGAATAGGGTTTTTTTTACATGTTGTATAATCTGTAGCAGTACCTATGTATTTAGGGTACGATGGGATTGTCATAAGCATTGCGTTAATAAAACTCCCTAATTAAGAAAAAAAAATGCATTGATCAATTACCGACATTTAATAGCTTTGACGTCAATGAAAATTTCCAAATAACAATTTCATATACTTCTATCGAGTACATTCAAAACATATATTGAGTCAGAAATACCAGAAGAACAAACCCCGGAATAAAGTAATGAGTAATAATATATTCAAGCAATTACTTGGAAAACCTCGTTCTAAGGTTATTTGTTAGGGACATCGGATTGTCGTAATTTGGTAGCGTACACTAGATTTTGTAAAGATCCACTTCTATTTGCATTAAATTAAAGAAGATGGCACAGAATGACGTTAAAGAATCATTATATTTAGCTGAGCTGACAGCAGATTTCAATGTGCAAGATTTTATTGTGAAGTAATGTAGGATCGTAAAAACTACTTAACAAGTGCTTAGAATCCCATGCATAAAGTTCTGCGAATTACTCAAAAGCCTTCACCTACAACTGACGTCATACAGTCGACGTATAACATACCGTTAAAGTTACAAATCGCATGACCAGTCAAATTAACGATTATTTCCTTACGAGGTAAATCTGCGACTATAAATAAAATTAGTAACTGCATTCTCAAAGGAAATACTTTGAGCAATTTTTCAAATCTGTATATATTTTATTTATAGTATTTAAATTACGTCAGATGTTTCTATATTTAAGAATATACCTTGAACCGTGAGGCATTGTAATTTGTACGTGACTGACAATGACAAATAGGGGTGTTAACAATTTCGTTGGGCTCATCTTAGGTATAATAACTGACGATGAGCCTGTTTCAGAACTATATTTGAGTAAAATACTAAAGCCCTGTTACCCTGTTTTAAGAAACGATTCGAGAGATGCTAAAATAGACCATTACGCTTATAAAGCTGAATCTCTATTCGACAAATACGACATCCGAAACCACTTTTGCTCTCACAACAGATTAGAAATAAAGACAACGATGTTCAATCCTGATACTGATTGAAACCATCTCCTATTTCCAGAAAGAATCACAATCCATCTTGAACCTCGGCAGTAGGATTTACATCGGTGACAACGCGCAACCGCGCCAGAGGTTCGCAGCCATTGCGCAGGAGTTCTACAAGACTGAGCTGAAGACCGTCAACTTCCACAACCCTGCGGTCGCTTCGAAGGAGATCAACACTTGGGTCTCTAATATCACGGAGGGACACATCCCGTCGCTTGTTAATGAAGGTTAGTATTCCCGACATAAGATCGGAAATCACATTTTAGAGGGTTCGGAAGATTAATGAAGATAGAGGGATAAAAAGGTAGATACATTTTTGATAATAAAGATATATATGACTGGATACAAAGAAAGCTGGAGAGAGAGATGGAGGCAAAGATAAAAGGCGAGATGGATGAGAGTTCACTGGAACTAGTCATGATAGTCTAGAGTTCAATGATAAAAAGAGATATGTGAATACAGGGATAGGTAGGTTGAAGCATGGATAGATAAATGGATGAGAAGTCACGGCATGTAGCCTTGAATAATGATAAATAGGTGCTAGCACAGATACCCATACCAATACCTATATCAAACTTAGATGAAGTGAGCTTGAAGTGTGCTGTCATTCCACCCAGTACCCTAATTGCGTAATACACGATCAATCAGAATCTGAATTGTTTTGAAACAGATTGCTAATCCATTACTTCATAAGTTGGAAAAACTATCTGCTCAACAACATAAATAACGCAATGAATGTTGTTGAACTGTCAAAATGAAACATATTAGTCGTAATCGTTTACGAAAATGTGTTACGTTATTAGATAGCTGATGCTAAGGATTGACACGTTTGACAGCTCACTTCACCTAAGTTTTACAAATTCGGCTGTAATTTATCAATGGTGCTGTGTTGGTAATTTGGCGTGAATCAGGAAACCATGCAATATCACTAGATACATATTGAAAAGTAATAATTGGACTTGCAATACTTAATACTGTTCTACATTCAGTGACTCTTAACTCAATTATTATGTGTATGTCGGTGAATGCCCTGTCAACCTGAGTCAGATGTGCTTTGTGTTGAACAATGTAGGTACAGGATGCAATTATTTAGATTTAGGTGTCACATTAAAAATTGCCGCAATTACTTTACGTTTGGTGTGTATTTGGTTTGTAAAAATGTTACTGAATAATAGCATATATTACACTTTATGAATGTGGTAACGAGCTTCATCCCTAATTAGGAAAATACGTGGAAGTGGCTTTGTGTCATTTAAAATATTTGAATGCACATTCATATGTTCATTTTGAATAGCTAACGGATGTGTGTGATGATACAATGGTATTATTTACACAGTTTTGTATGAAAGTCTTTTAAATAAGCCAATCACATTAAGCATCTGGTTTACCCCTGGCTTCTGAAAGCCTGTTGGATTCAATCTGTTGCTAAATATCGTGGCTTTTATAATTTCTAACTTGACGATATTATCGTGGACGTCCATGGCATCAAGATAAAACAAGGAAGTAAAAGTTATGGAAACATACGAAAACTCTGTGGCGACATCTACATCTCCACATACGAACTACGCCTTACGCTGACGTCACGCGAAGTCCTGCATCGCGCAAGCGAGTTGACCGCGCTATCAACCCTATCAGAATACCAGCGCTGCGACATTTATTTTTTTAAATGTCGCAGCATATGCTGAGATAGGAGCCTTTTGGCCTCGTACAGGATTCTCTGCTTTTATTTTAATTTTACTTAGTTTTTTATTAATGTTTTTAATGAAGGTGTTTAGTTTAATTTGTGATTTCCTGTGCGAGTCTCAATAAATACTTTTTCTTTCTTTCTAACATATAATATCCGACATCAATCGTTAGGTAGTTGGCCATCAGACACGACACCCGTCTGGTCGGAGGATCCTCCCTTTTCTATAAGATATGAGTGAATTTTACACCCTGTTCCTCATACCTCCAAAACGCTTTTAAACATTATTTTCACTTTGGTATTTGTGTTTTGTGTTTCACGAACTGTGTCCAAGTAAATGTTTTTCTTTCTTTCTTTTAAATGTGGACCATTGATTTGTGGACCATTTTCTATTTTGATATGTACCTGGTACTTGTTGATAGGCCTACACTGTCCTCTCACAACATTAACACTGTAATTTGAAAACATTGTAAAAACTATGTATTTTTAAAACCGTGGAGTTTCTTGCCGGCTCTTCTCCATAGGACGCTTCCTATGGAAGCTAGGTGCACGGTTTGAATTGGTCGCTACCAATTGGAACCGTGCACCTAGCTTCTGACGTTTCATAAGTGAAAATATTTTGAATTTTGAATGTTTTTTGAATGTCCATCCACGATAACGTTATAGAGGTTAACGGCTGTTTTTGTTTCGGTCAGCAAATCACGCAGTTAACATCAGTTCGAAAGTGTTTTAGTTTATTTTTATGTTGATCACTATCTCAAAAACTGGTTGTAAGTAGCACAATGAAATGAAATGGTTAACCGTTAAATGTTTTTGAGCTTTTTTGTTTCGGTAAATATGATTGTGATGGGTTGACCAGCCACCGAATGCGTGAACAAAGCAAGAATAGTGTGTAACGATAGACATGGTTTCCTGTTGTTTATGTCTGTTCTTATGGGAAAAGGCGAGTGTTTCCGAATGTCCAGTTTGGCAGTTCGGCACTTGCAAAGTCCAAAGAAAGAGACTTTGTAATAAATATCAGTGCACTGTGACTCCTTGTTTCATCATTTATGTCCTTGTCCACACTTATATCATTGTGTGATGTGGTGGTTTTGGTGAAGATACTCACATAATCACATATTATTTTGCGTCTAAACGAGCGATAATGAAACAAGGCGGACGCAACAGACATATGATACACCAAAATGATGAAATGTGGACAAGGCTCACCTAAATAGAAAGAAAAGAAAGAAAAACATTTATTTGGACACAGTTCGTGAAACACAAAAATAACACAGTGAAAAATTAAAAAATAATGTTTTAACAACAAAAGTGAAAAAACACAAAAAAAAAATACAAAAAAACTAAAATACTTAATAATACTACGTTCGTATTCTAAATTAAATTTCTAATCTTACATTCTTTCTCCTAGATGACGTCGCCAACATGGTGGTTCTGATTCTCAACACTCTGTACTTCAAGGGTAGCTGGCGTCATCAGTTCGCACCCAACGCCACCAAGACTGGCCAGTTCTACGTCTCAGCCAAGACTCAGAAGACCATTCCCTTCATGAATGTCAACGATAAGTTTTACTATACGGAGTCGGCGAAGTACGATGCTAAGATCTTGAGGATGCCTTACAAGGTGAGTTGATATTGACATATAATAAATTGAAGAAAATACATATCTGACAGATCTGGATAGAATCCACATGTAAAAAAAAAAAATTGGCACTCCGGGAGTGCCGACGAAAGTGAAAACTTGAACAAGATCGCCTTGGTGGAAGAAAAATACTAAATACCGTAACGTAATATAAATAAAGAACACAATCGCGTTTACAAAAATGAGGTGTCGGTAACGGTGTCGCGAGTTCAATTGTTTTTTCCCATCTCAAAAATGCCCAACGCGCCTAAAGAAGTTTTCACTTAAAAAATACGAGTAGAAAAAATTGCTAATAAAAACTAAAATTATTATGAAAATAATTTATTAAAATTTCCATTCTTTTTCGTAGGGCAACAAATATGCAATGTACATAATAGTGCCCAACTCCCTCATGGGTCTACCTCGAGTGCTGAACGACCTCAGTGACCTTCGATTGGAGCTGAACAACCTTCGAGAGTACCTGGTTGACGTCACTTTGCCCAGGTTCAAGTTCGACTACACCTCACAGCTGGATGGAGTTTTAAGAGAGGTAAGCTTGAGCAAAAGCATAGAAACGGAAGTTCTAAAATTCTACCATTACATTTTAATTTTTTAGCAATATATTCTAGGTTTTTTAAAATTACTGGTTTTGCTAAATGAGATCATTACAAATCAAAAAGCTTTTCAAAACCATTAACGGTTTGTCATTTTGTTATTTTTGAGAAACAGGATGCGACATTAGGTACTTCTAGCATAAGTTTACCTATTCAAATATTAGAAAAATGTGACCTTAATTAATTCATTAATATGTTTTTAATTGTTATTATTCACGTCACATGACTTCGGACCGCATAGAACAAGTTATTAACTCTTGGAAAAACATTCAGACAATGTTTGTGGTTTGTCAGTTCATGAGAACTATACTTAATATTCTGTGACTGACCGTTAATATTTTCCTTAAACAATATTACGACTTAAGGAAGAAATTACATCGATGATGAACGATTCAAACCCCCAATCACAATAGCTAATTTTCACGCCACTTACGCAAGGTACTGACGTTGTTAGGAACAGCCAATTCTTCTTATAAATGGCGGTAACCCTTATATTCTTTTAAGAATAGAATAGAATAGAATAAGTTACATATGATTGCCATGACATGATTCGTATGTATTCGGGAGGAGCTCGTGGTTAAGCTAACAGCCGCACGTTTCGATTAATCTGGTTGAGCTAGGAGAGTCTCGGAAAGCACGTTAAGCCGTTTATCCCGGCTGTCATTCGTGGATCTTTGACAGTCGTTACGGGTCGTCAGAAGCCCGAAAGTCTGACAACCAGTCTTACCAAGGGGTATCGTATTACCTAGTAACGGGGGAGGTCAGATAGACAGTCGCTCCATGTAAAATACTGATATTCAGCTGCATGCATCCGGTTAGACTGGAAGCCGACCCCAATATACATAGTTGGGAAAAGGCTAGACAGATTGACGATTGCCATGATTGATAATCTCGTAAAACCTGCGCTTAGCATGATCACAATAGAAACGAAATAAAAGAAAGAAAATAATAGACAACATTTATCTGTCAATTTGTCTATTCTTCTGTCGACAAAACCCGTTTCTATGGTTTTCATGCTACGCGTGCAGCTGGAGAAAGTTAAATGGTTAAACTAAACCTCTAGTGTTCTAAAAATACCAGCTTTCATTTCCGAAAGCTAAAAAATAGTTAATAAATATTTGCAGGGTGGGTAAAAAATCGTGGATCAAACGGAACAGGCCGATAGTTGGGGTTATTTACAGTAAAAAATATCTCTGTGGCAGAGCCCCAACTGACGGTTTGCGTGTTTTTTTAAGAAAATACCATTTTTGTAAATAATAGATAATTACCTATTTAAAAAAATATGGTGTTTAGTTGCTTCTAAATGTATCATCACTACAAAAGTGAATTTATGAGTAATGGCACTTTTTAAAATATCTTTTAAGTCTCACGAAAAATTATTTGTAAAATATTTATATTTAAAGTGAAACTTTTATTACATCATCTCAAACTTTTTCGTCTGTGTGTTGCATGTCGCGTGACGGTCGGCCGCGGAGTAGGGATAAAGTGAAAGGCGCTCGTCAGAGCAGCCAAGGCCAATATGGCGGCGCCTATAGAAGTTTCACTTTTACCGTGGTTTCATTAAACCATACAATCCTTTTTTAATCATATTTTTTATTGCAAATAACCCCAACTATCGCCCTGTTTCGTTTGATCCACGATTTTTTACTCAGCCTGTATACACGAAAGAAATCTTCTCTCTCTTTAATTTTTATTTTTATGTTAACAGCTGGGCATCAGAGCGGCTTTCGAAGTAACTGCCTCCTTCCCTGGAATCGCTCGTGGTCAACTGTTAGATCAGAGACTCATGATTTCCAAGGTGCTGCAGCGATCTGGCATCGAGGTCAACGAACTTGGCAGTGTTGCTTATTCCGCTACTGGTACGTAACGTGTTTGAAAACGAAGAATCTTTAATCATTATTTCATCAAGTTTGGTGGTAGCAAACTCAATTCTGGGAAGAACATTTTTACGTGGGAATTCCGAACTATATGATAATGTCCTTATGAGGAATAGAAGGATCATCAATAATTCTTATGGGAGGATATTCAATTATCCATAAATTACAGCACGTTACAGGAACTAATGAACTCTACTGATAATGCCAAATTCGTAGCTCTAAGTCCTGTTTATGACACATTTGTTTCATTTTGACAGTTCAACAACATTCATTGCGTTATTTACGTTGTTGAGCAGATTTTTTTTCTAACTTATGAAGCAATGGATTAACAATCTGTTTCAAATCAAACAAATTGTGATTGATCGTGCATTACGCAATTAGGGTACTTACTGGTTGGTTCTATTGACACGATTTGGATTGCCATCAACATGCTGAGAAGAAGAATGCTGCACATGTAGTTATACAGTACTTTAGTGCCTTCGCCCACTTCTGGGAATTGATAACCACCCCCTTATCAAGAGCTTTGCTAGGAGCTTTTCTACGTTTCGACACTGTAGCTTTAAGCAAGTTACAAAAAAATGGAGTAAAATATGGAGTATAATTCTTCTTTCTCCCAACAGAAATAGCCCTGGTGAACAAGTTCGGCGAGGACACAGAAGCCAATGCTGAGGTGGTAGCCAACAAGCCTTTCCTGTTCTTCATCCAGGATGAAGCCACGAGACAGTTGCTCTTCACCGGTCGCGTGGCTGACCCATCTCTCGCTGATGGAGCCTTCAAACTATAATAATTTTATAATGAAGTAAACAATATGACAGTAATTTTGATGATGATTAGGGTTTGATGAATGTTTTTTTTTCATAATAATTGTAATGCTCAAAATCTATTGTAATAATTGTAACTTGTTAAAGGCAAGATCATCATTTTAAAAGGGAAAAGAAAGATGGCTTTAGAATGGTCACACATATGACAATTGACACTCATCTACATAGTAATTTTAGATTTAAGAATGAATAAAATACGATTACATTTAATATACATAAAGTATTAAATGTGAGAGTATCTTATGTTAAATGATAATTTGTTCTGCCAACAGCTCACAATAATCTGAGACGAAGAAGTACTTGAACAGTGCCATTTGTATGTCTTTTGTTGGATTTAAAGGAAATGTATGCAAATATACGATGATTGTGATAAACTTGAGTTGTATTTTACTATGCTGGATGCGGAACACGGAGAACCGGGCGTAGTGGCGTAAGTTGGGACAGGCATAGGTCCAGGGGTGCTGGCTTTTAAAAAACCTCGCGGGTTCTCATGCTCGTGCCCAATTTTGTTATTAGGAAAAAGCCTCTATAGGGTTGCATTGGCAAGAAACTCCATACTTACTCTATGGATTTTAATACAAAATATAATCTTCTATAATATAAAATTCTCGTGTCACAATGTTAGTTACCTTACTCCTCCGAAATGGCTTTACTGATTTTTACCAAATTTTATATGCATATTCAGTAGGTCTGAGAATCGGCTACTATCTACTTTTCATACCCCTAAGTGATAAGGGTTGTCCACCCCAAACAAATAATTGGCAAAACAACGTTTGCCGGGGTCAGCTAGTATAACAATACAAAAATCTAATCAAACAACCAACGCCAAATTTATACACATAGAGAGTTGGTGTTGTTGTATACTATTTTTAAGTGCATCACCGACCAACATTACATGTTAGGAATATCTGACGGAAAGCAGTTTGTGCTGGCGAATCCGAAAACTGAATTGCGAACGAATCAAGGTCGAAAATTGTTGGACCTTGGATGAGTTTAGTTTTACCATTCGTACAGAAATAGGAGTTACTTTGCTGACTTATACAGACAAGAATTTAGAATGAACAAAATTCGCGATGCAAGAGCGAGCGAAGCGGGCTCGAAAATTTTATCACCCCGCAACCAAGGGTAACGTAAGTAATTAGTTATTAGATGTCTAGCCCCGCGTCGAGTGCTGTTAAAGAGATATCGCTCAAAGCCGAATGACTGATCAGTTTTGATGTCATGGGTGGCTCTGCATCCACTATTTACCTTTCGATGGGTGAGCCCCCGAGCACCCATGGAGCTTCTGCATGGGCTTATCTATCCCTAGCGCAGATCACTGCTGAACATAGATCCAGCAATGGATAGACAGATAGAATATGCTTTATTGTACCTACAACAAAAAATAAAGCATAACCATTAATTTACAGGGCAGAATGATCGTCTCATCGCTAACAGCGATATCTACTTGACAACCTTTGGAAGGACAGGGAGACAATAAGTTAACTAGGGGGTAGTCTGTGATGTACTGCAATGAACTGTGATAGGCTGACTTGATTAGTTGAATAATGCTGCCGTTTGCCTAAAATCTGTGTCCAGCAGTGACTTGCGATATGCTAGGAGGTAGATAGCAATCTAAATACACCATCAGCAGTCTTTATAAATGACTAGTTGCACCCTGTAGTTTCACCCGCATAAGTCTCGATCCCGTGGGAATATCAGCATAAAAACTAACCTGTCCTAACCTAGGTCATCCCATGAGCCAAATTTCATCCAGATCCGCTAAGCCGTTTTAGCGTGAAAGCGTAACAAACAAATGAATAAACTCATTTTCGAATTTATAATATTAGTTAGGATGAGGATTCTGTTATAAACTGAGATGACTGGGCATTAAGCATCGTCAACGATTGTAGTTTAGTCTTCTCCTGCAGGTTTCTGAAAGCAACTATTGCACATTTTTGGTTTAGTGCTTATCTTCCACTCACTCTTTTCTCTAGGTATATTAGATATTATAGAGAAAAGAGTGAAGGGAGGATGAATGCCAAGCCCACTCATAGAAAGTCCGAGTCATCAAGCACAAGATTGTGCTTGTGCGATCCTCCCTCACAAAATAGGTATCTAATTCTAATGCTACTTCTGAGTTCCCATTCGCAGAAGTCATCAATAATTTTATTGATTATGGCATAACTACATATGCAAAACATTTAAAAATCATATCGGTTCCTAAAAACATTTTGCCCCATTTGGAACCACCAAAAAAGGCATTGATAAAATCTTGTTTTGAAAATAACTAAAAAAAACCTGAACCTAATTCAAATACGTTATTATAATAAACGTAAATACCCTCAGCCATAACTTGTTTTATATGTTTAAAATTAAAAGGTCGTTTGTATTAGTCATCTCTTTGCTTACGTCACACCAGCATCTTGCAGGTTTTTATAGGAATCCAAGGCAGTGTGTTTATTGGACGACTTGCTTGTGGTCGTCATCGGTTTGTCGATCAGTATCGTCTGTTACCGGTTTTGTTATTTTATTATGTAAATAGTTCCAAAAAACTTCAAAAATGCGTTCCACAATAGCTGCTGGTAAGTCATTTAAATTTTATTGAAGTAAAAAACTTTGATTTGTTCTTTGTTTGCAATATTATTCTCAAGTAGCTTAGGTAGTGAGAAGTTGATAGGTAGCTTTTTGTCAATACATCTGTGATTTGATTTTACTTGCTTATGAGTGTTCTCGAATGACAAATTGAATCGATGCTACTTTTTAATCGAAATTGAGATCAACCGTGTGTTTAATAATATACCTCAACCTTGGGACTTTTCCTTGTAATTACATTCCGTAGTATGTATCTAGTAAGCTATTTCTTATGGTCACATACATAATGTATTTGCATTCTATGATTTCATTATAAAAGATAGGAAATAGGTATTTAATATCTTCGGAATGACCTTTATAATTTTCCTTTTAAATGAAACCGGTACCTGTCATTAGTCTAATCGTTTTGTCGTTGATGCAGATTTAAGATAAAAATATGTATGGGTTCGTGAGAAATGTTTTGAATATTATGTAGGTACCTAAAGCCGTCCGGCTATCTAGAGGATAATCAAAGAAACGATACGATAAATGGATTGATTGAAAGAGTTGGTGAAAGAAGACATGGCATGAAAGGGGGAATACTGAGAGAAGTATGGGAGAAGACATTCTGAGCCAAATCCAAATAAATTGGGCAATATCATTATAATCAATATGTCATAAACTCAACAATGAATCCAGCAATATCATAATAAGAAATCCGAAAATATCATTGGTATCATCCTGTTCCTATCCTCTTGAATATAATGATGTCACCTTTACAAATCCGGATTTATGCCGATTTGTAAAGGTGACATCCTGACTCTAATTTGTAAAAGTTGCAAAGAAACAAAAGCTAAATAAAATATTAAGAGCGGCCAACCCGTCATACTTTTCATACAAACGCTCGTACGTGATTATGGCGTTGTAACACATATTTCTTTAATTCTTTTAAACTAATGGGTATCTTGTGCACTATATCTAGGTTTCTATTAAAGGAAAAAATACAAATTTGGCGAAACAAATTCAATATAAGCCTCCAAAAATCTGCTTTTTTGCACAAATTTAACCTGAACTTTGACCGTTCATAATGTACTTATAAATTGTAAAAGTAAAGAAAAAATCTTTATAGAAACCTCGCACATGTAATGGAGATTCTAAATGACAAAAAAATATTTTACAAACTTGTAAGGCATATTCATAAACACGTATTTCCTGAAACCAATTATTTTTCGTACAATGTTATCGCGTTCTCACTTGCTTGTTAGCAGTTCTCACTTGCGCTAGATGGAACAACAAGCTTTTCGATCATGCTCGCGTTGAAGATAGACGGACCGGGAAGGGCCCTCTTAATGGAGAAAATGATGATGTAAATAATGGTATCAGCAGAAGCATCAATATTTGTGTAGAATTAGCTGAGCATGATAACAAACTATAAAATGCTCTGAATATACAAACATATTATCAGTAAATACCTATGAATGTTATTGATCTGAGGAACGCAAATCTATTGAAGTTGATTTTATTGCCTGAGAATGATAAGAACTCCTTTTGTCTAAAGATATATAAATACCAATATATGCCTGTAATTTTTTTTGGTCTTTTGGTTTTTTTTTTGTCTGTAATTTTTTATGTTCTGTAATTTTTTTTGTGAACCCTAAATAATGTAAAATGAATGGGAAAATATTACGGTACTCAGACAATCTGACATGTTTATAGCCTAGAAAAATTAAGCTGTCGTTTATTTAGTTTATCATTTTATTTATTTCAGTTTTAATCTTCGCTTCACTCCAAAGTTTGGACTGTCTTTCCGGCACTGTAAATTCACGTCTGAACTATTTTGACATCGACCTCCTTCGGTATTGCGCCGAAGGGAAGAGTGGCAACGTCATGGTTTCTCCAGCCAGCATTAAATCAACACTAGCAATGTTGTTGGAAGGTGCCCAAGGGGCCACTGCTTCAGAAATCCAGAGTGCTTTAAGACTGTCACCCAATAAAGATGATTATAGGCATATGTTGAGTGCATTTATGAAGAGTCTGCAGGTAAATTATTGGCAGTTTAATAAAAATATATACTCAAGCTTTAAACACTAATGATGTCAAAGAACTTATG
Source organism: Agrochola lychnidis (assembly GCA_963680765.1). NCBI lineage: Eukaryota > Metazoa > Arthropoda > Insecta > Lepidoptera > Noctuidae > Agrochola > Agrochola lychnidis. Next base: position 8,076,346 of record OY796871.1, on the reverse strand, counting down.
TAAAATTCGAAAGACGTAATGTCCTTCCAGGGAGCTATTCTTATACTGGTTTTGGGTATTTATTTATTTATTAAAACTTTATGCACAAGTAAAAATACTGTACAAAGGCGGACTTAATGCCTAAAGGCATTTTCTACCAGTCAACCTTAGGGTGATGCAGAGACAAAATATGGCAGGTGCAACATAAATGACAAATAACATGAAAATTTATACATACTAATAAATATATACATAAATACATACATATAAACCGAATAAACTTTGTCAGGAGAAATAACGATAGGTAGAGGAGAAAACAAATCCAGCAAATCAGTGCTGCAAAGATTTTTATTTTGATTTCTTTTTAATTTTTTTATTTTTTTTATATTTTATTCTCACACTTGTCTACGCAAAGTCTAGTGTAGCAAGAATCTTGCAACATGGATTGCAGATAGGTCGATAAATGTCAAAATGGTGTATAATAAAATAAATTAGCCTTAGCCAAATACTGCATGCCATTATACATTCTACAAGTATGCGATAAAAATGAACAGACCATGTTGACAGATGGACAGGGGGCCTACTCAAGCATGCTCAGGGGGAAGCTCGAGCTTCATCTCTTTCCCACACTGAAGTAATATTAAAATAATACTGCTTTATAAGCTGGTGGTAGGCCCCCTGAGCATGTTGAATGTAAGGCTTTGTTCAGGCTTCCATCATATGACAATAATTTCAAAATGTAGACCAGAAAATCATTAATCAACAATTTTATCATTTACTGACACATAAATACAAAATTAATTTCAGGTAAACACAACCAGTGTATCCGTCCAAAACGCAAACGGTTTGTTTATATCGAAGAAGCTGCAGTTAAACAAAGAATATGAGATGATGGCAAAGCGTCTCTATTTCTCTGACGTGAACAACATGGACTTCAATGACCCAAGGACTGCTGCGGATATTATTAACGGTTGGGTGAGCAGCAAGACTAAGGGGCTGATCCCGAATATTATTAATCAAGGTAGGTTTTACTCATTTAACACAAGTTCTAGTTGGAGTGTTTCTCACATAATATCAGGCTGCCAGATAGCAAAAGTTTCGATTACATTTGCGCAACTTTATTTATTTAGGATCTCCAACAAAAGATGTACACAATACATGACACATAATTAAAGGGCAACATCGGGTTTTAAATAGGTGTACTCCTTCACTTATTGGAGACCACAGCATGCACAATAAAGTAAGTTAAAAACTAAGCTAATAAAGTTAAAACATTATTAATAGATAAATTAAATTTTTTGAAAGAAAATAAAACGAATTTTTAAAAATCTATATATTTAAAATTCTCGTGTCACAATGTTAGTTGCCATACTTCTCCGAAACGGCTTGATCGTTTTTTATGAAATTTTATATGTATGTTTGGTAGGTCAGAGAATCGGTCGTAATCTATTTTTCATACCCCTAAGTGATAAGGGTGGTCCACCCCAAACATTTATATGGCAAAACAAAGTTTGCCGGGTCAGCTAGTTAAATCTAATAAACACTTATTATATTTGGACAGAGACACGCAGATGTCTAAGTACGTAGTTTTAGCTAACATGGTGCCTACAAAGTCTTGGCACAGCGTGCAGCGGCGTAATGACCGAGGTTAGTTTTTGAGTCAGGAATGTAAACTAAATTGTATGTGTCTGGGAATCCGAGTCGGAATTTTAATCTCTAATGAGCTCAAAAGTTCACTGCAATCTATCGTTCCACTCAATATCTTGTGAACGATGATGCAGTTCAGTTTCTTCCTACGACCGGCTAGTGTATCCATGTGATAGTGGTTCAACCGGTCGGTGTAGCTAGTGAGTTGTTTATCCAAGTGATCTCCGTATAGCACAGATGGTAAAGGAACCGCTTTTGGACACTCTAATCGCTTGAAAAATATATTTGAAGATAATATATAGTTGAAGAAACGTCTTTAGACATTATAGGTTATTAAAACTGAAAGAAAGAAGTGCTGAGCCACAAGCGACTTGAACAGACCACGCTACAAGATAAACAACGAAAAAAACCTATGTTAAATAATGCAATTAATGTGAATGGCTCAAAAAAAAAAAAAGAAAATCTGCCAGTGAATTTTGAGGAAGTTTTGTATATTTTCTCTCATTGGTGCCGATTCTCTTGTACACCGTACTAAACTATCACTAAAATTCCTTACTTTTGGCTATGAGAATCTTAAAGCTATTCTGCAAAAAAAGTTATCTAAATTTAAAAAGAATTTTGACACAACTAAAATTGAATTTGACAATCACGACTCCACGTGGTACTTGTTTGCCTGTTTGAATTTTTTTTAGAGCCGTTAGGCGCGCTGTGGGAGTAGCCTCGACGTGTTTTGTGTGGAATTTTTCACTTTTTGTATGGAAAATATGAAAAATTATTAGTATTATAAAAGGGGTCGCAATTTTCTTTGTTTTTGCGATAGGACACACCATTTTCGAGATATAAGCAAAAGAAAAGAAAAAAAGATGCAGTACTGTTTTTGCACCTGAAGACGAGGTGTTGGTGTGAATCTTAATTCATGACAACTTTTCAATCCACACCTATTTAATCGCGATTAAAATAGTCAGATTTAGTTAGACAATCAAAATTTTAGGTGAAAAACGTCAAATCAGAATATTTGCCATTTTCACTAAATTAATAACTCAGTGCCATCTTAGTGCTGCCCAACTAAAATATAGTTAAGTTGTGTCACTAGTCTATTTCAGAATGCGAAATCGTCGTTAGACGGTAATAAACTAAATTTTAGTGATTTTTAGTCTAAAGGCATTTGTGACAAGAGAATTGGCACCATTATCCGCTTTGTTTATAATATTTCAGCTCACATAAACCCACATACGGAGCTGCTAGTGACTAACGCGCTGTACTTCAAGGGCACCTGGTTGCATGAGTTTGCCCCTAAGCTGACGCATGCCGACTGTTTCTTCAAAGACGGTGTTTGTAGGAACGTGGCCATGATGGAGTTGGACGCAGAACTCAATTACGCTTATGTGGAAAACCTGAGAGCACATGCTTTGGAACTGCCGTACGAGGTAAATATAAAGAATTGATTATGTTTTGGGTACAGAGCATAGAGACGCCTCGGGGAGCGCTGTTAGAAGCGGTGTTGTGAACATTTTCCATCGATATTAATGGCGTAGAGAAACTGACGGTTTTAAAGGCGGTCCATGACAGAAGAGCGCTGAACGCCACGAATTTTATTAGTAATGCTGTCGTTAGACGGTGCTGACGCTTTGGTTATTACCATAGGTTTTGACGAAGACTTAGAATAGACAAGGCAAAAATAGAGATTTTCATAGTGCAGATAAAACATAATACAATAAAAGATTCTACGACATCGGCCATATAATTTCGGTTCCGAATTTTTAATACTTTAACACAAATCTACTTAAAATTATTTGATTTGGAATTTAAATCATAATTGCTGAACAATATTTCAATTAAGGTGGCAGGGACATCGACGCGAATACTATAAAACAAATTTCGTATGTACGTAAGTACCTATGTGTAATTAATAAACATTCTAGTGATTCTTATCGATCGATATCTTTCATTTAATAACGTCCTGTAAAACAAATACATCCCAGCAGTAGGCTGCCGAGTCGCAGGTGCTGTTCGGACGGGTGCTCTAAGTGGACTACTTCAAAATTTCAACGCAGGGGGGTTCAGAATCATGTACTGAATCCATGGTGACAGTTTTCGCGTCGATGCCCTACCACCCTGTACACTCTGTACAGTTCGTTTCCAAAAATTTTAAAGTTAAGAGACCATGACATGTATTAACTTTAAATGCACTCTTGGAAGAAATTCCAGCTGTCATTGACTAACTGTCGTAACTGGAATTGTGCTTTCAAGGTACTCGGTCCTCTTTTTAACCGACTTCCAAAAAGGAGGAGGTTATATGTTCGTCGCGTATGTTTGTTTTTTTTTTTTTTTTTTTATGTATGTCCACCGATTTCTCCGTCAATTGTGGACCGATTTTGAAAATTCTTTTTTTGTTTGAAAGGGTGTACTCTCGAATTGGTCCCATATAAATTTTATTAACTTTGCTTGGATAGTTTTTGAGTTAGCTACAAAATACGTTTTTTTTTCGCACTTAGTATGTAGATGATATGTTAAGTTTCTGTCATTGGTAGCAGATAGTGGTATTCGAATGTGTGTGGGGTAGGTACCACAACTAAAAAGTGAAAAATAAAAACTTTTTACAAAAAAAAAACAACCGACCTCCAAAAAAAAACACTACAAAGTGAAAAATAACTTTAATTTCGGAAGTCGGGGGCAAAAAACGAAAATACAAAACCCAAGACACCGACTTCCGAAATTAAAGTTATTTTTCACTTTGTAGTGTTTTTTTTTGGAGGTCGGTTGTTTTTTTTTTGTAAAAAGTTTTTTTATTATTTACGAATTGTTCAAGTGGCTAAGTAATAAATAACAGTTGTACGGGTCGATCGATCAGGTTAACCTACGCTTGCTGCGGTCGCTCCGTGGATGGGTGATCTTTACATACCGAGACCCCAAACATGCTTCAGGAAGCACGTTAGGCCGTTGATCCCGGTTGTCATTCTTGGATCTTTGACAGTCGTACCGGCTCGTCAGAAAACCTAGTCTTACAACCAGTCTCACCAAGGGGTATCGTATTACCTATGCAGTAACTGGGTTGTGGAGGTCAGATAGGCAGTAAAATAATCTTATTCAGCTGCATCTTGTTAGACTGGAAACCGACCCCAACATAGGTGGGACAAAAGGTTAGTAGGTAGGCAGTTCAATTGCAATAATTATGCATCCAATGCATGCAATGTACGGTCACATGACTAAAGTAAGTTACTTTAGAATTTTATTATCAACGCGTATCTAGAAATATTTGTGTTTTCGGAATTTTTTAAGTATTATTTCTGAGAACCAATTTCATGTGGGTTCTCCGTAGTTGCAGTAACGTTAGTCAGCGAGGAATTCTTGCGGCAACTTTATCGGTAAAATCGTACGTTAGTCATATCGTACTACAATCGTTCATTTCGTCTCCTCATTGGTGACATCTCACAAATGATTCAATGGTGCCGATTCCCTTGTTCACAAACTAAACTAAATTTAAGTTCAGTGCATCTTATTCTTTCTATTTCATTAAGAAAAGGACAGAAGATAAATTTTAGTTTAGTCCTGTCAAATTAATCAGCGCCTGTCACTACTCCATACAAGTTTAGACGTGATTAAAAACTTGCCTACTAAAATTACGTCAATTTACGTCAAGCGCTGATTAATTTTACGAACTAAACTAAAATTTATCTTCTGTCCTTTTCTTAATGAAATAGAAAGAAAAAGATGCACTGAACTTAAATTTAGTTTAGTTTGTGAACAAGGGAATCGGCACCAATTTCTTATTAATTCCAATTCAAGACTAATTAGTTCATTACCTATTGACGTTGTGCTTAAACCCTTATCATAAAAAAACCGGGCAACTGCATGTCGGAGCACGCACAATTAATGGTTTATTTAAATGCCAAGACACACTTAACTTTTCAGTTAGGCAAATGTTCTACCAAACATCGACATACGTCACGGATAATTCTCCAACAACATAATAATGTAGGATTTAAAATCGCAAAAAAAATAAAAATATGTGATGAAACCATAAATTAAAGATTTTTCGGATTTTTTCTTTTACTTGTGCTGTAAAACCTTGCTTCGTGCCAAATTTCATGATTCTAGATCAACGGGAAGTACCCTATAGCTTTTGATTTATTTGCTCACTTAGAATTACTCAGTTAGTAGTTTGATTTTTTTTTACCTTGAATGCATAATGAACCGTAGTATCTTAAAGGGTTCCGATTTTTCTTATTGAGTTACGGAACCCTAAAAATTGATTTAAATTATACTTATCATACCGGATGTAATCCAAGCGATGATGCAATCCACTCTGGTCAATGCTAATTATTTTAATTTTATTCTTTTAATAAAACATATGCTTTTCCACCCAGGGTAACCGTTACTCAATGATCCTGCTAGTGCCCCAAGACCGAGACGCTGGGGTGGCTCTCATCCGTGACCTGCCCTACATTGGCATACTGCAGATATCCAAGATGCTGCAGCCGTGTGACGTCATCCTTACCATGCCCAAGTTCACTGTGGAGTACAGTGACGATATGGTGGACGTGCTGAAAAGTGTAAGTGTTTGTCTAAAGTAAGATTTGGATATAGTGAATGTTGTTGCAAAACTCTTGAACCGCAAACCTCATCAAGATCGTTGCCTTTCTTCTTTGGTCTCTGATGTTGGATAACAGCGACACTGCCACAGACACCAGTCCGGTGCTCTGTAGATTCACCAATTGCTCACAAAAAAAAAATAACAAATCGTTCACTGGTGCTGATTCCCTTGTTCACAAACTAAACTAAATTTAAGTTCAGTGCATCTTTTTCTTTCTATTTCATTAAGAAAAGGACAGAAGATAAATTTTAGTTTAGTCCTGTCAAATTAATCAACGCTTGACGTAATTTTAGTCGGCAAGTTTTTAATCACGTCTAAACTTGTATGGAGAGTGACAGGCGATGATTAATTTGACAGGACTAAACTAAAATTTATCTTCTGTCCTTTTCTTAATGAAATAGAAAGAAAAAGATGCACTGAACTTAAATTTAGTTTAGTTTGTGAACAAGGGAATCGGCACTAATGTAGCCGCGTTTATATATTTCCGACTATTTATGCAAAGAATTTAAATAAAACGATCTTCTTGCAATGCAATGAAGATCAATAAAAACATTGGCACTCCCGGAGTGCCGCCAGAAGTGAAAATTTGAAAAAAAAAACCGGGCAAATGCGTGTCGGACCACGCACAATGAAGGGTTCCGTAGTTGGGATGAATTTATCCCAAAAACAAACTTAACTTTGTAGTTGAAAAATATGTTCTCCCATACGGAATGTATGGGAAAACATGTTTTTGCAACTGCAAAGTTAATTTGGTCGATTATTACTCGTTAACCTGTAGAGCCTACTTAGCTGTGATAGTTTTCCTTTTAATTTCGTTATATAAACTACTGCTGTGATTTTTTTCACATATCCAAAACCAACCATTTAGCTGGCAGGGGGGGGGGGGACACTTGACTCTAACAAAAATTAGCACTTTAAAGCTTAATATTTTGCAAACGGATACCTGAATCCAAAAATGGTTTTACAAACTCATAACGTTTTTGTAAGACCTTTCCAATGATATCCCACACTATGGGATAAAAAATAAAACATCACCACTTTACGTGTATGGGAGGTACCCTAAAAAAAAATGTTTTTCATAATTTTATTTCACCACTTTGTCGGCGTAATTAATATGTATATCTATGCCAAATAACAGCTTTCTAGTACTAAGGGTCTCGGAGCTAGACCGCGGACAGACAGACAGACAGACGGACATGACGAAACTATAAGGGTTCCTTATTTACTACGGAACCCTAAAAACCGGCACCGTGGTGGTAATCAACGCGTTGATGTTTTTTTAATGGTCAAAAGCTAGTGTCGTCCCATCTCAAAAATGTCCAACGCGCCTAAAGAACTTTCACTTCAAAAATGTAAATAACAGGTTGCTTGCCTTTTTATTTGTATGTGATCAATACCATCGTATAAACAATGGGGTTTATTCATAAACGTTGCTTAAAGTTAAGTAAAGGTGCAATTCCGTAGCCGACTGCAGGCGGCAACTGACACGACTGTTTTCCATGTATTTCTATGAAGATGACGTGTCGCTAGATACGGAAGGTATTTTATAGAAATTCATAAAAACCAGTCGTGTCGCGGCGTCACCTCGCCTGCAGTTGCCGCCTGCCGGTCGGCTACGGAATGGTACCTTAATGATTATACTTCATAAAAGATAGCTTGATCTCTGCGACAGCTGTCAGTAAAAACACGCCTATGAAGTCCTGAATTTCTTAATAGTACAGACAGAACCTGTCAATGCCATACTTTATGGGCATGCCGACCTAATTAGTGATGAGCGTTGAATCATTGTAACCACATACTATAAACTATCGATATTTTAAATAAAACTTAATTTAAAATTAATTTATCTTTTAACTTTATTGTATATTTTAATATCATAACATTATTTACATTTGTACATACTTGATCTAAAATAATAGCGAGTAAATAAAATCAAATTTCTCACCTACCCATGTAATGTTCCATCCGTCAACGTCCCATCCTTGAGTTTCGGGAGAAGACACGCCGCGTTTGGCTCACAGGCCGTGGTACCTGACCAAATTAAACCCAATAATTATGTTACATTGGCATCGATAATAGTAAGAAACGTCGTTAATTTCTATCGACAATTTTATATCCTAACAACCCTAGGAATGTCAGTTTGACATATGTCGCAGAGATCAAGCTATCTTTTATGTAGTATAGCGACTGTTTAACCATAAATTTTTGACGTCTGTAGATTGGTGCGTTTTAACAGATTATTCCTGATGGACGGCTATCGGTAAAATAATATGACAGTAGATTGTAAACACACGGGATTTCTTATTTACAGTCTCCTGATCAAAATTTTTTTTTTTTTTCGTTCACTTAACTTTAAGCAACGCTTATAAATAATCACTTATTTTATTATCATCTTATTATTTCTTAGAGTTCAATATAATAACATTTTCAGGGCACTGTTGCGGCTCCCGCGTTCTTGTAGTGCTTCAGGCATGTTCGTTGACTATAGATGATTTCTATGCAATTATGCGAAAGAAAACCGCGTCAGTCTGGAAAAATGTGCGGGGGAGTAGCTACAGCATCCTGAAAATGATAGCAGATAGGTTGGACGCGGCTGTGTTCAAACGATTCATAAATCTGCATGTGAGAGGTGCGGGTTGATGAATCGACATTCATTTTTCACTTTTACTTCTGTAACTACTAACATACTTTTTAAGCTTTTGTAACTAACACTATGGGCCTTGGTTGTCTGAGAATAAAATATTTTTATTTTTCTTAATTTATTATTTCTTAACCTTCCAGATGCGCATCACAACTCTATTCTCCCCTTCCGCAAACCTCTCAGGTATCTTCGCAGATCACAGAGCCTCAGGTCACCTGGACAGCATCTTCCACAAGGTGTACATGAAAGTTGACGAGAAAGGCACAGTGGCCGCCGCAGCCACTGCAGGCATGGTGGTTCCTCTGATCAACAACTTCGTCAATCTCAGAATTGACAAACCCTTCCTTTTCTTCATTTGGGATAATCAAAAAGGAGTGGTGCTCTTTGAAGGAAAGATTGAGGAGCCGACTGAGTTTGTTGATGTCTCTAATAAGTTTGGTAACAATGGTAATTATGTGAAATCTTTATTTTTTTATTTTAGGATATTAATTATTAAACTGCCCCGTTAGTCTCGTGGTCGCAAGTGCGACTGCGGTCCTGGGTTCGATTCCCGGGTTGAGCAAAGTGTTATTGGGTTTATCCATTAGAAATTTCTTAGTAAAATCCCGGAGTTTGGAAGTTGGTGGTGTGATACCCCCGTGCTTCGGAAAGCACGTTAACCCGTTGGTCCTGTGCCTGATCTCTCTCCGGTCGTGTCAGAATGCCGTTCCATCGGACTATGAGTGAGGGAAGAGAGAGTGCACCTGCATCTGCGCACACGCTTTTGCACTATAATATCTCACGCGCCGACGGCTGGTCTCCGCTGAGATTGGTCGCCATGGCTGAAATTCGGTCCGGAGGACTATTATTATTATTTTACTTATTAAAGTTGCTCAAAGTTAAGTAATTCCGGGTACGAATGGGCTTATAAGTCGTCCTTAAGCCGGATCTCTTGCGCGTGTTTTTTCGAAACATTACACAAAAAACCTTACACATAAACATTTGTTTTCAAAATAATTGGCGTTTACAATACTTTCAAATAATAGTGTTACTAGGTATGGCAGGCCGTCACCTCCTTCTGCGAAGCGGTAATGCTCACGAAGGACGAGGCGGAACGCGTGAGGGAGAGGCAAATTTCGCGCCCTCACGCCCCTAACCGCCGCAGGAGGAGACGCCCGGGGCGGGAATCGCGAGCCGATTTCCGGCCACCGTAGGCGCGGGCTTGTGGACGGTGAGCAATGGGTAGCTCGCCGTCCGATAAGGACCAACCCGGGTCGACGGCGTGTTGTGTTCCACGCGCGCCTCAAAGAGATATCAGCATAATCGACGGAGTCCGCTAGGGCCAATGCCTGCCGGGGCTGCGAATATGGGCCGAAAGGGAAATTGTGGCACCCGGCAACAGGGCAACCGAAGGAACACGGGTGGGTTTTAGTCAGTAAGAGTCTCTGACACGCCGTCCCGCTCCACCGAGAGCGGGAGAAGTTATTTGATAATTTCCCACCCAAAAAAAAAGGTATGGGAGGACAGTGTAGGTCTTTCAATAAGTTCCAGGTACTTAACACAATAGAAAATGGTTAATAGATCTACAATCCACTAAGCCTACAGCGTTCTCACATTCACAAAATAGAAAATAATCTATACAAAAGATAAATAAATTAATAAAAATAAACCCTGTTTGCATACACAAATGTGTACGGCCACGGCTCTTTGTTGCGATGTTTTTGTGTAATGTTTCGAAAAAACACGCAAGACCGCTTAATTTATGCAATGCAACATGATATGTAACAACGACTTGGTGAATTTGTTTCAATGTGTGTTACATTTCATATTTTTTTCACCAATATATACCGCACACTGATTAACGTTTGCTTAACCATAACATTCATTAAGCAACGTTTAAACATACACAAGTTAGTTAGAGGTTGGATCTACATATTGCGTTTTCTTTATTGGTCTCAAACTCAAAGCATTTATTTCAATTAAACCATTTACAGGCACTATTGAATGGTCAAGGTGACGGTCAGTTAGAAATATAAAGTTAGTTGCCCATTCCAAAGCGTAGTAGGTACCATCGAAGAAACGCTATACAACGTAAGGACTATTTCTGCTTGCAGCGCTTGGCCGCTATAGTAACGCTTACCTACGAAAAAAAAGGGTCGTTTGCACGGGATTTTGTTTTCAAACTGCTAGGATATGCGTATCTTCTATAGTACCTATGGAGAAGGACGGGCAAGAAACTCCGAAGGTCTCGATTTAGAAAAGTAAAACGAATTATTGGAGAAGGATTCTTTAGGTAATTCTAAGTATTGGAAAGGACCAGTTTATGGATGTTTTGTTTCAATATAAATAGATTAGCTTCAATAAATATTGCAGACTATCTCAGGATTAAATTCGTATTAACTTATAAGCCCAGATACAAGTATTAGGGTGGCAGGGACATCGACGCGATGTTACCCCCTTTTTTTTTGTGTGGGAAATTTTCTAATAACTTCTCCCGCTCTGTGCGGAGCGGGAGGGCGTGTCAGACTCTTACTGACTAAAACCCACCTGTGTTCCTTCGGTTGCCCTGTTGCCGGGCGCCACGATTTCCCTATCGGTTTTCTTCGAACCCCCGGCGTTAAAATTTTTCGTCGATTTTTCTGTTCTGATTTTTCTGTTTTGCTGAAAAAGAATCTGCTGTTTCATAGAAAAGTGCAATACCTACGCGGTCAAAATGTATGATAAAACTGATTAAAAAAAATAACAGACGAAAAATTTCAACGCAGCGGGGTTCAGAATTACGTACTGAATCTATCGTAACAATTTTCGTGTCGATGTTCCTGCCACCCTGTATGTACACGTTTCAAAACGAACGTTTTTATTTCAGGTCAGGAGCCTGTTAATCCCCAGCTGATCCTAAATCAGAGTCCAGGACCTCAGAGTTCAGGACCTCATAGTCAGTCGGTTCCTATTCAACCCGTCGTAAACAAACCTGTCAGCAATCAACCGATTCCACCAACGTACCAACCGATATCCGCTCAGCCGATCCAACCAATTGTTAACCAACCCGTCAACGGCCAGCCGATCCAGCCATCAAACCAACCAATTCAACCTACAAACCAACCGATTCAACCTACAAACCAACCGATTACGACCCAGACGATTACGGAGCCACCTACAACCAGCCCCCCAATTTCTAAAAAAGGTGATAAAAGCTGGTGGAAAACAGTTTTCGGTTGATTTATTAAATTTTAGCGTAAGATATAAATATATTTTTGTAATTTTTAAGTCGCGATTTTAAATACAAAATAAAATGTTTAAACATAATAGTTTTAATTTTTTGGTTTTATTTTTAATTTAAGATTCTTTTTCTTTTCAGCACATCAATTTCCGCACTAGTAACTTACTAACTACTTAACTAATAATAATAATACTTTGCAACTGCTGGAACTACTGAAAGTAACCGAAACTTTCAGTAGCGCCATCAGGATGGAATTTGGTGTGGACAAATGTGCGGTCATGCATGTCAAGCGAGGGGAGATTGTGGAATCCATGGAAACCCACCTCTCGGACTCCATACACCTTTTTTTTTTTTTTTTTTTTGGGTGGGAAATCATCAAATAACTTCTCCCGCTCTGGGCGGAGCGGGAGGGCGTGTCAGACTCTTACTGACTAAAACCCACCCGTGTTCCTTCAGTTGCCGTGTTGCCAGGGGGCCACGATGTCCCTATCGGTTCTCTTCGAACCCCCGGCAGGCATTGGCCCTAGCGGACCCCGTCAATTCTGCTGACATCTCTTTGAGGCGCGCGTGGAACACAACGCGCCGTCGACCCGGGCTTGGTCCTTATCGGACGGCGAGCTACCCATTGCTCACCGTCCGCAAGCCCGCGCCTACGGTGGCCGGAAATCCTCTCGTGACTCCCGACGCCCAGGGCGTCTCCTGCTGCGGCGGTTAGGGGCGCGAGGGCGCGAGATTTGCCTTTCCCTCACGCGCTCCGTCTCCTCCTTCGCGAGCATTACTGCTTCGCAGAACGAGGTGACGGCTTCCCATTTCCTCTCGCTCCGTAGCATGGCCCGAATCAGGGCGGACTCCATACACCTAAGATCCCTCTCCTCAACCGAAACCTACAAGTATTTGGGTAAGTCGGAAGCGTTAGGTATCAGCGCTGCTGACATGAAGCAATCGCTGAAGGAGCGCTTCTTTAGCCGCCTGAATAAAGTATTAAATAGTCTTTTATCAGGCGGAAACAAGGCGCGCCTTCAACGGTTGGGTCATGCCGGTTTTGATGTACTCTTTCGGCATACTCAAATGGACTCAGACAGAACTTGACGCCCTGGATAGGAGGGTCCGCACACTGCTGACCGCTAATCGGATGCATCACCCACACTCATCGGTGATGAGACTGTATATCCCACGGAAGTGCGGAGGTCGAGGCTTCTTAAACGCAACCTGCACAACCGTGAGGTATGCAGGCTCAGGGAATACTTCCTAGAAACCGACGTGGGGATGCACCGAGATGTGGTCTCAGTGGACAAGGGCCTCACTCCGCTATCCTTGGCTAACAAGAACTGGCGCAAACCTATAGTATTAGATACTAATGACCGCAGGGAGGTATGGCAGAGCAAAGAGCTTCACGGGCGCTTTTACCGGGCCTTACATGGGCCCGATGTAGACCTGTTAGCGTCCGTATCCTGGTTGCGATTCGGTGACCTCTTTGGGGAAACCGAAGGTTTTGTCTTTGCGATTATGGACGAAGTTATGATGACGAACAACTACCGGAAATATATTGTGAAGGACGGCACGGTTGACATCTGTCGGGCCTGCCACCGGCCCGGAGAATCAATCCGACACATTATTTCTGGCTGTTCTCGTCTGGCTAACGGAGACTACTTGCATAGGCACAACCTTGTAGCCAGGATTATCCACCAGCAACTTGCTCTGAAATACAATCTTGTGGAATCGGAAGTACCGTACTATAGATATGTGCCCGACCCAGTCCTCGAAAATGGCAATATCACATTGTATTGGGATCGATCTACGAGTATCATCACTGACAGGACTATTGTTGCCAATAAGCCAGACATAGTGGTGATAGATCGATTAGAGCGTCGCACAGTGATTATTGATATAGCGGTCCCGCATGACGAGAACCTCGTGAAAGCTGAAAAAGATAAACAGCTTAAGTATCTTGACCTGGCTCGTGAGGTTGTCGACATGTGGGATGTGGATACAGCAATCATTATGCCGATAGTCGTGACGGCCAATGGCATAATAGCCAAGAGCCTCGACCAACACCTGAAGAGGCTCTCGTTAGGCAGCTGGATCAGGGGCTTGATCCAGAAAGCGGTACTCCTGGACACGGCGCGTATTGTCAGGAGGTTCCTCTCTCAGGAGCCCTGACCACCGGTGGCTTGGACCCTGTTCCCGACACCGGTGGGCGACTATTTTTTATATTTTTAAATGTTTTTTTAATTGTTTTACAAGAATATTTAAAAATGTAAATAGTATGTTTTAAAATGAAATAAAGGAAATAATACAATTGTTACATTAAACGACCAGTGCTCTTCCTCCTCTCTCCTACTTGGTCTATGCTGTGCTCGATAGGGTGCATAATTGTGACTAATATAATTATTTCCCTACCAACTATATACCTACATTATGATACGCAATAAAGAATTTGAGATTTGATTTGAGTGTCACTCCTCATTGAACAGCGGGGATTATTTTCAAAAGCAAACAAGCACCTTACAATTAGTTCAAATTCAGGCAATCATATTTACAGTTAATAGGTATAATTACTATGGACAATAACAGCCAAATGTCATTGACATGTATCTAAATAAAATCGCGAGGTCAAAATAGTTTTTTAGCATTTTCAATATATTTCTAATTTTACATAATATCTGATTGCTATCATAAAATGGTATCAATTACGTGTATGATATTATGACATTTTATGTTTATCCGGTGAACAACCTCGGACAGTATTATTTTAGTGGGTGCTATTATGGCTATCTTGATTGCACCGTACAATGCAGACAAGTATTATTTATTATGGGAGATAATGCAACATTTATTTATGTCAAAGCAATTTGAATGAATAATGACGCGTAGATCAAAAGAAAACCCATCCGCGGTAGATGCAATTAGCCGACGTTCGCACGGACGTAATAAAATGGCTGCGATCTTTTTCGTACACTTGATTTTCAACGCTCTGCTTAGCGCCTATAGTAGAAACTCCAACAGTGTGTTTTTTCAACGCGCTGGGACGGCGCGTTGGATTCTCAATGCTGAGAGTTGAAAATCCAGTGTGCAATAAAATCCCGCCGCGATTTTATAACGTCCGTGCGAACATCGGCTTAGAGTAGAATTTGATCTTTGACCATTCATAAAAAAGAGGATTTAGAGGCAAGGGGCAATTCATTCATTCTAGCCTCTGTCTTTAACGATTGGGTAGCCCGCGAAATTCTAATTTTCTTACGTCTTTTGCAATTTGCAGGTAGTGTCTGATTGTATGTTGATCTAAATATGATTCGCGGCCGTAACCAATATTTATTTATAGAATTATAATCATAAAAATTATCAAGACAACTCTCGGAGTTCATATTACCCTATTAATTGTAATAGTAATTTATTTGGTCTAGTGGTCGCAAGCGCTACTGCTGAGCATGAGGTCCTGGATTCGATTCCCGGGTCGGGCAAAGTGTTATTGGATTTTTCTATCTGAAATTTCTCAGTAGCAGCCCGGAGTCTGGATTTGTGCCCGGTTGATGGCAATAGGCTCGCCCCCTATTACATGGGACTTAAACATAACTGGCGAAATGTGGGTGTACCTGCTACAGGGACACCTCTGCCCAACCCTTCGGGGAAACAAGGCGTGATGTTATGTGTTTTATGTAATTTATTTCCAAAACTTCAGTACACATTACTTACATTCATTGATGTCTCGACCCCTGAACATCCTGTATGACAGGGGTCGAGGTTTCTCATTTACATGGACCAACATGAGAAGGCTTAGACTAAATATAATTAAGTGATTTATAAAATAATGAAAAGAAAATTGGAATAAAATGAAAAATTGCCCAAAAAATAATAATGAAAAAATAAAAAATAAATTCTTAATCATTCAAAAAAAAAAAACTAATTTAGAATAAAATGGGGTGCATGGCTATTGAATGACTATTTCATGAAATCATGACATTTGAAGCCAATTCTAAAATAAGTAGTTATTTGCTGATTCTAATGATTATATTATAATTCTGTAAAGCCATACGTTACGATCGCGAATGATATTTTAATCAACATACAAACTGACACTGACCTGCAAATTGCAAAAAAACGTAAGAAAATTTGAATTTCGCGGGCTACCCCGATGTTTCCCCCTTAAGCAAAATGAAGCTGCGCTCTACCCTACAAGTTAAGGATTATACAATGGTAGTTCAGCGATAATTTATAAAATATTTGCTACTAGCTTCTGCCCGCGATTCCGTCCGTGAGCCTTATAACCTTCTTCAAGAATTGGGCTATCCAATGCAAAAAGGAATTTTTCAAATCCGACTGGTAGTTACGGAGATTACCCCCTACATACAAACTTACAAACAAACAAATTTTACGTCTTTATAATATTATTAAGTATACCTAAATATAGATTAGCTGCGCCCCGTGGTTTCACCCGAAAAGTCTCAATCCCGTCGGAATATCGGGATAAGAAGTATCCTATGTCCTAATCCAGTATTCCATGTTCAGCCGTTTGAGCGTGAAAGCATAACAAACAAACTCAATTTCGCATTTGTAATATTATAGTTAGGATACATATTTCTTGATGTGGCTCTGCTGCTGTGTTGGAGGATACATATTTCTTGATGTGGCTCTGCTGCTGTGTTGGAGGATGTTCCCTGTTTTTTCAATTTTTCAAGACAATTTATTTCCGATTACGGGAGAGTAAGTTTAATTTGAGATTTGTCAGGGGTGGACCCAGATGGTTTTGGGGGCCTTGAGCTCCTTAGCCCCTTGAATCCCTTACTTTTCTGTTTGGTTCCATTATGAGGTACGCAGAAAAAAAACACGTACTGCTATGAGTCCTCCAGTGTAAGTATACGTAAGTAGGGGTTAAAGTTTAGAAAAGTGCCGCCTCGATAGGAGGTAGGGGAGGGGGGGAATACGCAGGAGGGTTAGTAAACCCCCACTCCCTCCCCCCGCTGGAGATATTTAGTTTTTTCTAAACGATTTTACAATGACATAAATCTCATAAAAAGGTTGATATTTGAAATGTAGAGGGAGGTGGCAGGGAGGAGAGCAGTTTACAGGAGACACATTTTCAAGGTCAATGTCAAACTTCTCGAAGGTCAAAGTCAAATAAATAAAAAGTTATATGGTAAATATTTTTTTATTTTAAATGAGGCGTTTTAAAGGAACCTAAAGGTGCTTTCTCACCGAGAGCATTTGCCTATAATGTAACATTCAGAATCAAGCCGTTCGTTCGTTCAGAATCAAGCCGATCGTTCCTCTAAAGACCACTTCAGACATCAATCCACATGGCTTTCACATGATCTGACCAAGATTATGTCTGGACTTTAAAAGAGACTGTGACCTCTGAGTTTGTTTCGGCCTTTCTTCTCAGAGTAGTCAGATAGGAAACGCCGACCTCATCTAGTTTTTAAAATATGATTGACGTGTAAAAGTGTTTGTACAAACCTACTCACAGAAATAAAATAATTTATCAAGCATTACACATCAGTGAGGGAGGAGAACCGAGCTTTAAGTATAGTGTGCAACCTGTAATGATACAATTCGAGCATTACACCAGCGAGGGAGGAGAACCGAGCATTACACTGCCGTCATAATGAAAAATCACACATCTAACATTTTATAAATATGGAGAAAATCGAGTTTAATTTTTTTATTGGTCTTTAAAACGTGGCTTAGTTGTGCCTGTTGAGCTTACGGTATTTTTGTTTATCTTGTTCCTAAAATTGTACAAAAAATATTGGCAGATGGGCCTTTTATTTCTGATTCCGAATATGTGTATAACTAAATTTCGGAAAAAATTTTAGTTGTGCCCTTTTTCCTTATGACGGCAGTACAGTGCGCAATGTCTTTAATTTTAATCTGAAATATTACATTACAGGCGAATGCTCGTCAGTTAGGGAGTATTGTAACGTAATGGTCAAACCCGAATCTGAAATGTTACATTACAAGCGAATGCTCGGCAGTATTGTAACGTAATTATTAAAATCGAATCTGTAACGTTACATTACAGGCGAATGTTCTTGCCGCGGTGAAGGAGCACCTCAACATGAGGAGACGAACTTAACCTGTTCGAGTCGGGATCCCCCAAGTCCCGAGCTCGCTTCGCTCGCTCTTTCATCCTAAGTTATTGCTTTTTTATTAAGTCGAGATGAGTCGGGACTTGCGCCACCCCGACTCAGACAGGTTTGGGATCGAAGGGGATTGAACCTAACTTGTCCGTGCCGGGGTGCTCCAAGTCTCAAGCTTGCTCTTGCATCCGTAAAAAAAGTTTTTTTACGGATAACTTACTGGAAAAAATAAAAAATAAAGTAAAAATAACGTTTCGGGCCAAAAAAAGAATATTGTGACGGGTTCAGGAGACCCTCTAGAACCCCCAAATAACCTCACATTCTTTCTAGCGAGGCGGCCAGTTTCTAAACCCAACCCGAAAATAGTTTTTGGTCATTCTAGAAAGTTTAAAAATTAACTTAATGATTAAGTATTCATTTTCACCTAGAAAAGGAAGTTACTAGGACGAAATTTTAAATATAGAAATCGTATCTTATTAGTCTATATGTAGAGAGAAACTAATACATCAGCATTTTAGGGGTCATTAAATCATTTCAGACGGTGAACATTTAACATAAGTGTTTGCAAACAGGCTTTGGTATCAAAGTAGAATTTTAGCACAAACGTTCAAGCTTATATTGACCGATTTTTTGACGTGCAAAAAGTAAATGGCGTCTACTTTTTTATTTTACTCATGAAATAATAATAAAAAGTGATACGTCGTTCACTTATTTCTGCTTTCAAGTAGGTAGGTACCTATGCTACTGTTTAATAAATATTTGCATCAAACCAATAGTGAAATAAAGAAAATTGTAGGTACTTATTGGTTATGCCAATAAATAATATTTTCTTTTTTTCTTTCTTTTTTTGAACAAAAATCACCTTAAAACTATGAAAAAAGAAAATGTAAATAAGTGCAATTATTGCTGTAAATATTATATTAATTTTATTTTGTGTAGATTAGTTACAACTACAACGATGTTTCGTTAAGGTACTGTTTAAATCTTGTAAAAGTATGGTTTCTCATAATACTATTATCGTATTCGAATCTTCAACGGCATTCGAATCTTCAACGTCATTCGAATCTTCATATCACTCCTTCGAATCTTCATAGCATTCCTATTTTAAATCCCTACTCCTAAACTGCCGTCCGCGGGTAAAGATTTTATTTTTGTTTTGTTTGTATCTCCAACACTATACATAGTATACAAAGTAAACCGGCTTCGTCATAGACACGTAAAAAGGTCTAAAAAGAATATATAGATCTCGTTCTGCAAATTCCGAATATGTACTTATCTCAATTCGGCGCAAAACACGAGTTGCTCGAGTTATTGCACTTTTAGTAAGGACGGCAGTAAAGGCCTATATTCCATTTGAAATAAGATTAGACATTTAAACAAACCTTTTTTACAGTCCGTTCAACCGATTTTGACTTCTATACCGTAGGCATAAGGATGGCATTAAAAGCAAAAAAAAAGTGGTTACAAACCAACTGTTTACTGCAGCTGCCATTTGTCATGCGACCAACGCAATAGAAGTCAAAATCGGTTGAACGGACTGTTAAAAAGGTTTAGTTAAATGTCTAATCTTATTTCAAACGGAGTATAGTCAGATATAAGCGATATCGCTGTCACGCTCGGTAGCGATACCAGTATCGCTAGCGGTCGCGACAGCGATCTGAATAGGCTATAAGTCGTACAAAAGCATGAAAAATAAAGAAAATCACAACCTTTGGTATTCGCTGTCATTTACGTACCTACGCAGTTACACAAGCTTAGGTAACAAAACAAACCAATTAGGATTCCGAGAAGGGCATTTAAGAACGCGCGTCGTCTGCAGGTAGACGCGACGACCACCATTTTGTTTTGTTTCCTCCATCGTAAACAACACTATAAAATAAGAAATGAATTCCTAAAGTGAACTTTGAACCTTAAAGGTGAATTGTTGAACGAACTTGATCGTTGTGACTTGAAAGTCGTGCACACTACAACTCATTTGCTTGGTAGTAGGTCAGATCTAAGTCGGAAAGCGGTTCCTAACTATACGCTGGATAATAAATAGCTATACGGAAGACTGAATAGGTAAGTAAATTCAGTTCACTGCAAAAACCAAGAATAATAAAAAAATCTAAGGGAATAAGGATAACGGGTATATTTTTAGGTTTTATTTAAATAGTTGAGGGCTTGTCTGATAACTTTATTCGAAGAATATTTTTGAATTTTTGACAGTTTTTATGACAGAAACTGCCAAGCGTTAATTTACTCTGTATGACAGACAAAGACATCAGAAATTAAAAAACCGGCCAAGTGCGTGTCGGACCACGCACAATGAAGGGTTCCGTAGTTGGAATGAATTTATCCCAAAAACAAACTTAACTTTGTAGTTGAAAAATATGTTCTCCCATACGGAATGTATGGGAAAACATGTTTTTGCAACTGCAAAGTTAAGTTGGTCGATTATTACTCGTTAACCTGTAGAGCCTACTTAGCTGTGATAGTTTTCCTTTTAATTTCGTTATATCAGCTACTGTTGTGATTTTTTTCACACACCAAAAACCAACCATTTAGCCGGCAGGGGGGGGGGGACACTTGACTCTAACAAAAACTAGCACTTTAAAGCTTAATATTTCGCAAACGAATCCCTAAATCCTAAAATGGTTTTCACACAACTCACAATATTTTTGAAGGACCTTTCCAATGATACCCCTCACTATGGGGTAAAAAAATAAAAAATAAACATTACCACTTTACGTGTATGAGAGGTACCCTAAAAAAAAATGTTTTTCATAATTTTGTTTTACCACTTTGTCGGCGTAATTAATATGTATACCTATGCCAAATTACAACTTTCTAGTACTAAGGGTCTCGGAGCTAGACCGCGGACAGACAGACAGACAGACAGACAGACAGGCAGACGGACAGACGGACATGACGAAACTATAAGGGTTCCTTGTTTACTACGGAACCCTAAAAAACCCGGCCAAGTGCGAGTTGGACTAGCACACGAAGATTTCCGCACCACCGTATATTATTTAGCAAATAAATGAAAATACTAAACGAAGAACATTATTATTTTTCATGTTAAATTTTAAAAGTCGCATTTTGTATTTCATAATGATACTATGAATTACAAAGTTACTTTTAAAATGCCTTATTAATCGGCGTTTTTAGTAGATATTTGTTGATTACGGCTACACATCAAGCTATACATTTCCAGTTTATGCTGATCTCGCATTGCATAGAATTTCCGTACAATGCTAGGTCAGCTTATACTGGAAATTTATAGCTTGATGTGTAGCCGTGTGTACATGATATATAGAAGATTCAAATTCCTACTTGTTTAATTGTTGAGATAGAGCTCGTACAAACTTTTACGGGGGACCGTAAAAGTTGTCAGTTTTAGACCATTTTTATTCAACAATTTTAGATAAAAAAAAAAAAAATTGTTCTTTACTCGATGAGCTCTAGACAATGACACCCCACATGCCAGGGTTAGAATTTTTCAATATCGAAATTTTATTGTATGGTCTCCATACAACAAAATTTCGATATTGAAAAAAAAAAAAACTATTTTATTTTCCCTTTTAATTTTATTAAATTTTAACTATTGGTTGTTATAGCGGCAATAGAATCTGTTAAATTTTCAACTGGATACCTATTACGGTTCATGAGATCCAGC
Organism: Agrochola lychnidis; assembly: GCA_963680765.1. Classification (NCBI taxonomy): domain Eukaryota; kingdom Metazoa; phylum Arthropoda; class Insecta; order Lepidoptera; family Noctuidae; genus Agrochola; species Agrochola lychnidis. The sequence goes on along the minus strand of OY796871.1, from coordinate 8,054,551 downwards.
TCGCTGACAGACAGACGAACAAGTTTCTTGCCGGCTCTTCTCCATAGGAAACGACCAATTGGAACCATAAGACAAGTGGAACGATAGCATAAGACAGTGCCCTTGTAGGTTTATGTGAAATAAAATATTTTGAAAGTTTTTTTAATTTATTTTGAACAGCAGAGGCTTACGTTTGGCACCCTTCGGCTACGGAACCTTAAAAAGCAGACTTAATAATTTTGAAATGTCTACAATTACACATATATTATGTAAGTATGTCAAAATTTTTGAAAATTTCATTGAGCTTACCAAAATTAGGCGATGATGTCAAATGATTAAGAATCTTGTCACTTTTACTAAAGAAAAGGATAATTTATGGCACTTCATAATTACACGAAACGCGACAATATGATACCATGCATTATTTTAATCCAGCAATGCATGAAGAATCGAGACCTCATCAGATAATGGTAAAACTTTCCGTAAATGCGAATGTGTCCTCGATTCCCTGTTGCGAACCAAATATTTTTATTAACAATGGTGCCGATTCTCATGTCACAAATGCCTCTAAACTAAACTAAAAATCACCAAAATTTAGTTTATTCCTGTCAAACGACGATTTCCCATTCTGAAATAGACTAAAATGACACAACTTAACTATATTTTAGTTTGACAGCACTAAGATGGCACTGAGATATTAGTTTAGTGAAAATGGCAATTTTGCTATTCTGAATTTGACGTTTTTAACCTAAAATTTAGATTTTCTAACTAAATATGACTATTTTTAATCGCGACTAAAAACATGTGGAATAAAATTGGTTGTCATGAACTAAAATTCACACCAACACCTCGACTTCAGATGAAAAAACAGTACTGAATATTTTTTTTTCTTTTGCTCATATCTCGAAAACGGTGTGTCCAATCGCAAAAATAATGAAAATTTCGACACCCTTTATGAAACCTTTAAACCCCTAACACTCTACATGTAGGTAATATTTTTTCTTATTTTCCACACAAAAAGTGAAAAATCCATATAAAACACATCGAGGCTGCCCCCCCTGCGCGCCTCCGGCTCTAAAAAGATTCACGTGGTTAGGTATCACGTGTGGAGTCGCGGTTGTCAAATTCGATTTAGATGTGTCAAAATAATTTTTAAATTTAGAGAATTTATTTTGCAGAATAGCTTTGAGATTCTCATAGTCAAAAGTAAGGAATTTTAGTGATAGTTTAGTTAGTTTAGTTCGGTGTACAAGAGAATCGGCACGAATGACTATTTATATAGTCGTCTTTTGATTTGTTAGTAACTTTCGCAGACTGATTTTTTATTCATATTCTTTATGGCACCTCTCTTGATCGTGAGCTAAGTATTCGATTATAAAAAAAATATGGCCTGCGTCTTAAGAGGGAACAAGGCCTGCGATTCTCCATACAATTTCAGCATTCCGTATTCCCCTTTTTTCTTCCTGAATATTGCCTCTAGAACAATGTTTTTTTCATATGATCAAAGTCTGCTGTAGGCACGTCCCTGTTATTTCTTTTTTTTCAGCAACTAAGTGATAAAGAAAATATGACCCTCCAAAAATTACAAAAATCCCCCATTTTTACCGCCATGATTAGAGGACTACCAGACAAATTCGAAAAGTTTTTAACATAAATGAAAATGATAGGAACATAGATATAGTCTTTCTTAAAATTTTAATGTAAAAAATGATTGAATCAGCTCAGTTTTCGAGGAGAAAAAAGGGGAATACGAAACGTTGATCTCGTCAAAAATTTTGTGATTTAATCGGTCTGAGCTGCAGTTGTCCCATTGCACTTAACAGGGGCAGACTTTGAGGTAAGACGACGGCAATAGTTTCTTAAAAAAACAATTTTTCAAATTCCTCGCAGGCCCTGTTCTCTCTTAAGGGCCTCTCCTTAAGTGTGAAAATTTATTCGCTGTTACTTTTAATAGATATTGCAAATTGTGGCCATACTTTTTTTACATAAAAGAGTACCTACCTAACTATAACTTTGTCAAAAGAAGTACCGATTTTTTTCAATAACATTATAATTATTGCGACTTAGGATTGGATGAAAGTGCTTTCTCTTTTTCTTCTTAGCTTGTTAATGCCAATTAAGCCGAGAATTTGACTATAAGTTTGGAACCTTTTGTAGCGTCCATCAGCTCCTACATCGTGCAGGCAACAGGACACTCTGGACATGATATTAGTACCCCATTGTTTGTAGGACAGCACCACATTTACACTCCAGGGCGGAATCATCTGTGACCTGAGCAGGTTTTCCTTGCTTCGAAGTACCTGGGTCCGGAGTCTATTTGTAGACTTCTAGCACGCTTACCATGATCACAATAGCAACGGGTTTTGTCGACGGAAGAATAGACAAAATGACAGATAAACAATCACAATCTGTGTGTCATTTTGTCTATTCTTCCGTCGACAAAATCCGTAGGAAACCCGTTTCTCTGGTTGTTATACTACCCGTGCAGGTGAGCCAAGGCAACTCATGTCCAGGTAGACTTTCAGCACGTGGAACGAATGGGTTGGGCAGGGAAGCAATGTCTTGCCACAGCTTTATTAGCCTTGTTCTCTTGTTAGAACTTGTTGAGGTTGTTCTTCTTAGCTTTGTTCTTTTCCGAGATTATTGAACAAAGATTAGGATATTAATTATGAATATTATTCAGTGCGAGTCTTTATAATGTGCACATATCGAAATGAGGGAATCTATGCTTAATTTTATCGACGGGTTTGGCGCCTTATTGAAAGATTTTACGATTATTGTAAAAAAATATGAAAAAAAAAAACAGATTTTTGCTAAAAAAACATGTTTATTTTTAATTGAGGGTAGTTTTTTTCCAAAATTTTCATTTTATGAGGTTGTCTAGTTACTTCCAATCATTATGGAGTTGTTTGTTTCATCGTGATAGATCATTTAGTTTAAGAGTTAGGTACACCGTTTTGTTAAAATTTCTTTTTAAATTTCATTTATAAAATATAATAAAATATTTTGATTTTTTTTAATATTTTATCCGTCGATAAAATTAAGCATAGATTCTCTTATTTCGATATGTGTACATTATATACTCACACTGTGTACTCCCTGACTAAACACGAAGTTAAAATCAAACTTACAAATTAGTTGCAGAAGTAAACGTATGACGAAACCGAGAATCTCATTAAAATAGTGTCTTATTTAAATTAAGGCATTGTTTGTTTAATTTATGTTATTTTCTATAAGTACTTGCACGACACTCGGTACCAGTTGTATGCCATTATACCTGGAGGAGCTTGGCTCCTCAAACACAGGCTTCTGGCCTAGTTTAGGAGACAGCAGTTCGCCCTTTAATGTGACACTATTGTACAATATTTCTGTAATCCTTGTGTACTTATGTATGTTTTTTTAAGTGAACAATTAATAGTTATTTTCTCGACTTTTCTGGTAATATTGGTTAGAAATGTCCTTTGCTGTATTAGAAATATCTGGTGGTGTGTTATCAAAGCTTGTATCATTCATTTTTGTAAACAACAAACTAATACAATTTTGCAATACTATTATCGAACTAAAAAGGCGGGATACGACGTGAATTCGAATAAACTATATAAAAAAAATAAAAAAATACGGCGCTATGGTAGTGAAACGCGTGTGCATGACAATGTTCTTTTATGAAATTCGAGTTGCATAATTAAATTTAGTACAACATTATAACACTCATTTGGATGATGTTATGGTTACTATGACACTGGGTGTTTTAATGTTGGCAATAAGCTAATTGTTTCAGAAACTTTTATAGAGGTTTCATAGCATTGGTATAGATAATTTTTTTAAATACGTAGCAGTTTTATGATTTTTGATGTTACGACTAGGCATCTATTCTCATTCATCTGCCTGTAACTATAGACCTTCGGGGTTTATTGCTTGTATCCACGAAGGTTGCTTTTACTAGGTATATATATGGAATATTTCGTAATTTAGCTTTTCGCTGGCCCTGTCTTGGTGTATTTAGGTCAGTATTTAACCAGATGTTAAAATATATCACATTGATTGCACCATTCTGTACATTATGCTTGCACACTGTTTGGAAATTCATATTTTCAAGAATACAATGGTAACTTTCTTTTCTAGAACAATACACCTATTAACTAAGTAGAACTAAGTATTATTAATGCTTACAAAAAGTAGGAGAAGGCCACTTTTTTCTGCAAAAGTAATAGTTTTGTATTTTGAAAGCTGTTGGAAAAATGTAGGTGAACTTACACTGTTTGTGTGATCTCATTATTTGACATTTTCATGATCCGTTCGACTTTGGTTACTTAGAGACATTCATGTCTGAGAAATAACTTTGAGCTCACTCCTAATATGGATGATCACAAAAAAAAAAACATTGTCCGTCTTGTAGATTATTAAAAAATATTGAACACGTATTTTTTCTTTTTTTACGTAATCAAAAGATTACGGCGTTACATTGAGTCAAAATGTGCCATGACGTCACGAGTATGTAGATTTTATACTTACTTGTGACGTAACGACCTCAACTCTCCAACTTTAATGCGTTTTATCTAAGTGATATTTTATTAATACGATAAAACAAAAAATACGTGTCTAATATTTTTTTATTATTTAACTGACGAACTAAATAGTTTTTTTTTAACCCAGGCATCATCCCTATTGTAAAGGTGTCCAACCTTCTGAAGCTTCCTTCTGCGAGTTTCTTACTAATAATTATTGGAGCCGTGCACTATATGGACGTACCAATATACCTTTGTTTGAAACACGATATTTGAAAAACAATAAGTGATTAATTCAAATAAATGCAACACGCATTAAAAAAAAAACCTTCATCTCGATTACGGTTGCACATGCAATAAACCACTCAGAGGTAATGCAGCATATATATTGTGTTGTTAAAATAATTGTTACACAGACAACAAACTGTCGTTTCCTAGTAACATTAGCATACCTTCCGCAGGAAGAGGTGACAGGTGAGATGGAACAAGGAGTTATTAAACATGTTAGTAACAGGTACTGATGTATTCCATGTCCTATGGGACTTAGAGTCCAAGACTAGTGGAGGCCCGGAATTTGTGGCTCATCTTGCGAGAAGTTAATGTCCAGCTGGTATCTTTGTTGAGACTTGAGATAGATTAAAAATAGTATTTGTACGATGTCGGCAATGGGCATGTGCCCGTCCGTATTTTTCTAAACATTCAAGTTTTTTTTTTCGAAAATTACCTTTAAAAGGGTCTTTAATATTTTTCATGTTATTCGATTATAATTTTTTTGAGTAGCGTTTGCCATATATCCGATGTTATTGGCTCTATTTGGATTCTGTTTATTATTTCTAAAAGCTTATAAGTTATAATATCGGATTAACTAACATTTTTTATTAAAATTTGTCAACTATGAAAAAAATGGAGGTGAAGACAATTTTTTCTAAAAAATATTAGTATTTATTCAAAAAGACACAAGTTTAAATCATACGGGGATTTTGAAAAGAAAAAGAAATGATGAAGAAATGGAAAAACAATTAAAGAAAAAATTATGAATAGTTAGAAAAATACGGGCGATCACATGTCCATGGGCGACATTGTATAGTTGTCTCGTACAGTATTTTTTGTTGATATGTTAGAAGAAGCCTTTCGATGCTTATCTAAATACCTAATTGTGTAGCTATAGTCCGCGATATAGCACGTAGGTAGTTTATCGATCGTAGTCTGGTTCCAAAGTAAAATCTCCACATTACACAAGATGCTGACCTCATTATGTAGTTGAATCAGTAATTCAGAATCTGTTAAAACGTCTTAAGACATGGTACATGGGGATTAAAGAACGGGTTAGAGGTAATTATACATTAATTAACACAGTAATTTGCTTGTCCTGCCACTGGCTGTGCACGCGCAGAATTAACATTAGCTACGACTCGAATAAGTACAGAAAGATGAGGTTGTAGTTGGGATGTAGGTAAATCCTGAAATAATTAGTGAAGTAGTAAAAAATCGGAAGGAGATGATAGAAGTAGTATTTGGATTTGGCGAAAATGTTATGTATATGTGGGAGCGTTTTGCCGATCTTCAAATATTTGGGGAAGAAGAATTAGATTAAGGTGTACTCATCTTAAAACTAGATACGAAATAAGCTTTGAATATGTTATGTAAAATACAATGTATATATTGAATAAAGAAGACAGTAAATCAAAGATACCACTTGAAAACAAAACTTAAAAGAAAAGGATGGCACGGGCCACTTTTAAAATAGCTTTTATATCTAAAAAAACTTGCCAAGATAAATAATGAAAAGCAATAAATAAGAAAGAAATTGATCGCTCGTTATACGAGCATCTGTGTGGCGCTTAGTTTTACCTTTCTACCACTAGCGATTTCTTTTGTTGCATTTATTGGTTTCGCGTGCTCGATATTCCGGGACGATGTAGACTTGATAATGTTTAGAATAGACGACTTTTTATTTTCTTTGATGAGTTTGGAGATCGATAAGTAAACTTTGAATGATAGTCGAGTGACCATTATAGTAATATGATAGCTGCGCTCTTTATTGCTATGTTATTTTTTGTGGTGGTTTTTATTATATATTTTTTAATGATATTTTTGTAAATCCTATGTTCGAAGTAGTCTAGTCAACATTCACCACTCCCATTAGTACCTTGGACATTGTATTCTATCGTTACAAGTGCTTCAAATAGCTATTTTACATACACAGCTGGGCAAAAGACCTTTTTTTTTTACAATTTATGAGCTTTGGGTAAAGTTGAAAAGATAAACTAAACAGATTTGCTAATGGCCATCTTCTTAAATAAAACAGGTGAAAAAATGACTTTTCTCAAACATGCTTGGAAATTCAAACATTATTTTGACAACCTTCTTCGACATAAATCGAAATTACGGTACTGGTCGAATACATGCGAGCGCCGCGCCCGGCTGGCAGTATTTATATGAAAATCCATATTTGTCGTGTTATTTAAAAATGGAACGAACTTTTTACTTCAACACATGACAACTAAGGAGGTAACTTCCAAAGATTTTATTGTAATTTCGATTTGGCTTGCAAATAGAGCTGCTGTTTCGAGTAAAGAAGAAACAAATGAACATATTGGCGCGTGAAAAATTATCGTTGTTCGTCATTGATTCTGGAATTTCTAATTAATTTACTCAGTTTGAATTTCCGCGCATTATTTGAGAAAAGTACTAAACAAGCCTTGGCCGCAATGATGGACTCGTCCATCAATGCCCCAGTTGTAGACCGCGACAGTCATCATCTGCCGAGCCTTTTCCCAACCATGTTGGGGTCGTCTTCCAGTCTAACCGGATGCAGCTGAATATCAGTATTTTACATGGAGCGACTGCCTATCTGACCTCCACAACCTAGTAACTAGGTAACACGATACCCTTTGGTAAGACTGGTTGTCAGACTTTTTGGGCTTCTAACTACCCGTAACGACTGTCAAAGATCTACAAATGACAGCCGGGACTAACGGCTTAACGTGCTTTCCGAGGCACGGAGGGGTCTTGGTATGTAAAGACCGCGACAGTAATGTGCTTCCAGATTGGATGTTTTTACTAACTTATGTAGGAGTCATAGTAGTTAAGTAATTTGATAAAAACTATGTAGAACCTCCTATCATACGCCTGCCTTGATACCGAAATATAAAAAAAGTAATAGAAATGCAACATACGGCACCACGGCGCCTATTCTATGTCAACTGTGCCTTCTTCAAACATAACTGTTTAATGTCTAGATATAAACGCGCTCCGCCAGCTTCCGGGCACGTCATTCTCTATCGAGCTCGGCGCAAGCGCAGCCGTATGTTCCCGCGCTTTTTTGACATTTACAATTATAAAAAAAGTGTATTTACTTTTTAATCAGTGCCTGTGTTGCAAGCCTGCATGTAAGTAATTGCTTACTATTTTAAAATGGCCGTTGACATTTATTAGAATGTAGGTCAGCTTGGCTTAGTTGTGCGCGGCTTAACGGGCCCTGCTTTCATGGTTAAGCCTTTATCAAATTCGCATTATAAGGTTTTATATTTGTCAAAGATGTTAGGCATTCTTTAGGTTAGCGAGCAAAAACAAATTTTATGCGTGACTCTTTTAAATCAATAATTAAAACAAAAAAAATATTGTTGACATAGTTTTGCGTTCTTTACTACGGTGGAAATTGGGTCATGCCATTTTATTCTGAATACAATGGTTTGGAAAAACTATTTTGATTTAAATAACAGTTCAATTGTTTTCATTTTTTAAATAAACCTAATAGAACTTGGGACAAGCGTGAAAAACAAAAAAAAACTTGTCACTAACGAAGTAGGCACACTAGTTTTTCTTTTAATTTGTTTGTCTTTTTGTTAAATTCTCTGTACCTATTATTTTTTAGTTATCGACTGGTCCTCCTTGAGTTGGTTTACTTTTATCTTATTTAAATAGATGACGATGTGTTAGGATGTTTCCTCTGACCGTGAGCAAAGGATTTCAATATTTTATTTGTAAACACTAGGTTGTTTTATGTCATTCAAAGCTTTCAATTAAAACCGCTATTGTCAAATTAATCTCAAATTAATATAATAAATTGGTTTAATGCAGCTTTTCATTTTAAAATATTGCACAGTTTCGTTTTCATGAAAATGTCTACGATTTTGTTTCGGCATTTTAAAAACTACTTAGTAGAAGACATCTAGTTTAATTTAGTAGTAACTACGAATTGATTATTTAAGATATAACCATTTACCTTTCAAAAATGTAGCTAAACACGTCATACATTTTATTATTCGGTGCCCCTTTTAGGCGTATTTAGTTGACAAAAGTTCAAGGCCATCTTTCATCACTTATTGTCAATAAATCATTGTACTTCGAGCTTTGGTCATTATAACTCGTTTTCATATCAAAAACAATTTTAACTTTATTGGCTAACGATAGGATTCAAAATTCTGTGAACGACATATCATCGATCACTGTCAGAGGAATAATGATATTCATTTTTCTTCCAAACTTATTTTTCAAGATTTTCTAGATAAAAATAAACTTGTTTTTAATTATTTTTTGTTTTTCCACGATCGCAAATATTTTATTACGTTCTAAAATGTGCCCATCGCATTTTGCTTAACTTTATGAATACGAATACGAATAAGAATCATTTATTTGCACAAAATATAGGTGTTACCAGTTGTAAAAAGTTGGTGGTTTAATTTACAGTCCATATTTTGCCTGTTAAGGGAATGCAAATTAATTTTACATTAATACCTAATAGGTACCTACTTATTTTAAGGGGGAAGCGTCAGGGTAGCCCGTGAAATTCATATTTTCTTACGTTTTTTGCATTTCGCAGGTCAGTGTCAGGTTTAATGTTGATTAAAATATGATTCGCGGCCGTAACAAATATGGCTAAAGAAGCCTGCTTAGCACTTAAATCCTTAGGAGATACGTTTTTCCTCTTTCAGTATATTTCCATGAAACCAGTCGAAACCCCACTAATTAATTGATTCATGAACTTATAAACGCCAAAAACTTAGCTGTAGCTAACCATGTTTTTTTGTTATTTCCAGATCATAAAAATAGCTGAATAGTGAAAATGCGTCCGTTACTATTAGGTAAGTCTATTATCTAAGCTCGTCTACATATTATATTGGCATGCTAACTCGCATGTTTCCAACATATAAGTTATCTTTCTAAATGTTTTATTTATGTATAAGATAATAGTCGAAAGCTGGTGAAAGTTTGGGGATGAAACAAAAGACGGTTTAGAAAGAACGTTAGAATAATATATTTAAAATTCAAATGTTTCAAAAGAGAAACGCCAGGGATTGGATCAGGCCGAATATACTTTTTAGGTAAATTCAAGAGAATTTATAGGGACTGACTGATCTAGGAGATATAGGCTATAAGGTATTGAGACTTTCTTGAGAGTTGGAAAACTGTTGCTTGACGAAATGTCAATAGCGATTTCACGTGTCCACTAAAAGGTAGATTACTAACGTAGATTCTGGAGTTGCTTGATTTACAATCGTCGCTCGGCATCCAATACCGCGAATGTGAAATTTTTGTCAAAAATCATATTTTTCTTTTATTTCATTCTACATGTTCAAATACGTAATCCTGAATTAAAAAATTGGCCGAAAGTTATCCATTCATATTGTTTTAATTAAATATAAAATATATAATTTTTAAATTTTTTTTTTTTTTTGTACACTAGTACATTTTGTAAAGTTTTTTTTGTCTCCTGTAAAATTTGATGACTGTTGCATTCGCGGTATTGTATGCCGAGCGACGAAATGTAAGCAAAACATATCCCAATTTTCCCTTCTGTAAGGTGCTTCTTAGGAATTATCTTCTTCTGTGAACGTCTGATTGCCCTATGCGTAGGACGAAAACATATTACCTAACCTCACTGGTGGAGGCTCTCATAATTCACCTCTGATTCTTCTTACCATCCAGGATCTATTAAGACCTTCGTGCATAGCCACCGGGGACTTTAAAAAATGTTTATATTGCATATTTACATTTACCTAACTACTCGTGACAACCACTGTTGTTATGTGTTAAGAATGCGGCGACGCATGAATTGTTCATACAAACGTAGTACATAAATCATTTGCAATTTGAGCATATTTCCACCATATTATGTTGACATTCGGATTGAGACAGTATTTATCTAGGCTCCTACGTCTTTTTATTTCCAAAAACTTACCTTTAAATGAAGTGTAAGCGAATTGCATTTCGTACATTTTTACATCGTAAATGACATGTTTTCATATTGTTTTTTCTGTATTATAAACAACAATATTTGTAATATTGTTTCCGCAGAAGCATAGTTTATGTTATCAAGTTACAAATTATCGAAAAAAAAATCGAAATACGTAAAGTTTTCATTCATAATTTTTTGTATTACGGAACACATCCTAATTTATTATAAATTTTCGAAAGCTAGTAATACTATCGCGTCAAGCAATAATTGTCAATGTGTGCATGGTAGTATTGCTCACTGTAGGTGTATATCGATCCGACAGGCACTCACACTAGCGCAACGTGCTTGGAATTTAATTTTGCAAACATCTCGATTTGTAGTTGCGAGCCGTGTCGCCGGCCTCTTAACAAGTAGGTACGGTGTGTCAGGACATATTTATTCTATTTATGTGTATTATCTAAGTCGTGAGCTCATCATCAAGATCGCACGTAAGATTATAAGATGTTTTTTTATCGCACTTTTAAGGGGAATTCGAATGCCGATGAATATCGAGGTTTTATTGACATTGCATGTTGAACATATTCAAGTAGGTATCTAATTACCTGAATCTTCTAAAGTAGGTAATTATAGTTAGCATAAATATTACATGGAATGGTTTCAAGGGTTGTCCTTCATTTGATGCAAATACGTTTTAAGCCAGTATAAAAATTAAGTAGTCCACTTAGAGCACCCGTCCGAATAGCACCTGGGACTCAGCAGCCTACTGCTGGGGTCTATTTGTTTTACAGGACGTTATTAAATGAAAGATATCGATAAAAATCACTAGAATGTTTATTAATTACACATACTTACGTATACACGGCTACACATCAAGCTTATACATTTCCAGTTTACGCTGATCACGCATTGTATAGGATTTCCGTACAATGCGAGGTCAGCTTATACTGGAAATGTATAGCTTGATGTACAGCCGTGTGTACATACGAAATTTGTTTTCTTTCTTTCTTCTTTCTTTCTTTTTATCGATATCTTTCATTTAATAACGTACTGTAAAACAAATACATCCCAGCAGTGGGCTGCTGAGTCGCAGGTGCTATTCGGACGGGTGCTCTAAGTGGACCACTTCAAAAAAATGGGTACCTCCACCATATTTGTATTTTAGTTCATTAGTTAGCCATATATCTTATTTCCATACAGTAATATTGCCAATTAATCAAAATAGGTAAATATTTGACAACTGTTTGCGACGTTGCCCACTTTTTGGATGAACGCTCTTAATCAAGTCATAAACCAGTTAACTATGAGTAGCTGTAATTTTTCTTGGTACATGTGACCTGCATTCGTTTTTATAAAATGTACACTAATAAATCTGGCTTATTTCGATCAGATCCCACAGTCCGATCGCACGTACGAACCCCACAGGGTTCGTAAGGAATGTGGATGAAATTAATATTTTTCTCCGAACCGATCCCAGTCCCAAATAATAAACCACGACATTGCGCTGTAAACAATACAGTGAAGCATGTTAAAACTACACCTCCTCTCTGTGCATACACGCTCACACGCACACATTTACAACCATTTATACTCCGTTTGAAATAAGATTAGACATTTAAACATACCTTTTTTACAGTCCGTTCAACCGATTTTGACTTCTATACCGTCAGCATAAGGATGGCATTAAAAGCAAAAAAAGTGGTTACAAACCAACTGTTTACTGCAGCTGTCATTTGTCATGCCGCCATCGCAATAGAAGTCAAAATCGGTTGAACGGACTGTAAAAAAGGTTTAGTTAAATGTCTAATCTTATTTCAAACGGAGTATAGGTACAATCAAACTACACCTCACTAAGTGCACACATGTTTACGAAACCGGCTTCACGTCACTGCTGACAGCGCTATGGTTAGGTTTTTTATTTGGTCTGAGATAACAGTACAAAATAATCTCTGCTGTGAACCGACAATCGAAATGAAAAGAGGAGGTACATAATATAATTTGAATTACTTATTATTATTCCTTAAACAATTTTTTTTACAATGCTCAAATCTTCAATATGTATGAACAAATAAAAAAATGTTTATTATAAAAACGATCTGAACGGAATAAGACGTAATAATAATCTATAATTAACAAATAATGAAAAGCTTGCACATAATTAATGAATAATACAATAAAATTATTCTCTACTACTTATTATTGCGATTTCATGTTAATTCAATTACATTATGATAATAAAATAAAATTCCAGGGAATTATTATCATAACTATACTCCATTTGTAATAAAGATTAGATATTTAAATGACCCTTTTTTACAGTCTGTTCAACCGATTCTGACTTCTATACTGTAGGCTATAGGATGGCATTAAAAGCAAAAAAGTGATTACAATACCAACTGTTTACTGCAGCTGCCATTTGTCATGCCACCAACGTAATAGAAGTCAAAATCGGTTGAACGGACTGTAATAAGGTTTATTTAAATGTCTAATCTTATTTCAAATGGAGTATAGGTACCTATTACTTTTAAATGACCTTCATTGATTGTTGTTATTGAGGTAGGTTTAATAATGCGTACTTAAGTATCTAGTGTTGTGTCAAACAACGTGACTTATCTGCCACGAGGGTAGTCACAGTATAAATGAGTAACAGTATTATGTCGCGGCAGTGACCTTGAAATAATTACCTTTTTTTTTTGTTTTGAATTGGCTTCTCGCAGTTTTGATCACTAAGGTCGTGGCTGCTTAACCGGATTTTCCTGTGGGTGCCATAAGCTTTTACACTTAGAGCCTCCAGCCAGGAGCTTTTTAAACTATTCTAAATTAAAATTAAGCGAATGCTTGCTAAGGGCACCCCCTGTGGGGTACGGACCTCGGCTTAGGGCATCGCTGACGGGAGGACAGCAAGAGGGGACAGGCTGGATCAAATTTATATTATCATCATGATTATTATTCGGGGTATTTAAAGCTACGTGCTCAGCTGCAACAACTGCTGGCACCTCGTTTTCGAGCAAGGGTCGGGGGTTGAAATAATTACCTAGGGCCGCTCGGTAGATAAACCTTCCGCGTCCGTGCGTAACTGCCGCGCACTCGATACTGTTGTGTACTGATTTATACTGAGATTTTGAAGCGCGTCTTTCTATGAATCTATAATGCTGTTACACATCTATACTGTGACCCTGTTGAGTTATGTTTTACCATAAATAGGTGTCCGACAAATTCCTTAACATTTCTTAGAAAACCAGTGTGTTTTAAAAATAGTTTATAACAGGCAAAAGACACCTCGTATTTTATATTTTTAATATTATTTCAGTGTCTGGGATTAACATAACAGACATATAAACCCATATAATTGAATAAAATGGTGTACTTTAGTGTCTTTAAGCCAGGTTTTTGCTGACATGGACAGTAAGATAATAATTTCTGCTGTTTATGCTTGCAATTTCCTATAAATTTTATAGAATAATTGTAAGATGCGCGAAGTTACAAACTTATTTATTATTTACAACCTAGTCAGTGAGTTTCTCAGAAGGTAATTTAAATATCAATGGACATCCGTTCATTTAGAAAAATTACGAAGACAAAGGGATACGAGTCTTCGACATAGCTTTAGTACGTGACTGCATTTTTTATCTGTGGCTGCATTTGTTACCGAAATAGTTGGAGAACGAGAATTTATTATAGACCTTTTTCTAAACATATGATCACAGATTAGACTGTATAGAGTCATGCCTTTGGACAATTCTGGACAGAAGAAGAAAAAACAGACCTCTTTAGAAAATAGCTTTTTGGGCAAAAGTCAGCCTTAATATTAGATAAAATATACTTAATGACAAAACTGGAATCAGTTACTAGTGAATTATTTGAAACGAGAAACAGTATTTTTTTGTGTGATTTTATATTTTAATAACATACAACTAATCCTTATAAAATTAGCAATACTTGTTAATACAATATACTTATTATTATATTTGTAAACACGTTTTCGAAAACGGGTCTAACGATTTCGATGACGACGTTTACGGGGGCGAAAAATCAATCTAGCTAGGTCTCATATCTGGGAAAATTTGTTTTCTCTATTTTCACTCGAGCAGAGCTCGGTCGCCGAGGTACTTTCTATTAAATTATAAATAAAACTAATCTACATATATTATTAACTACAAATACACTAAACCTAAGGTAACCAGTTTGTATTTTTTATTTTCTTGAACCAAAATGCAACTTAAGACAGTTGATTATTATCTATCGGTATTAATTCTGCATTATTTCATTCGTACATAATGCTTAAACGGTTTTGCTTGAAGCTACAAAATTAAATAATGCCAGTTTAAAAGGCATAAAATCCGAAAGTCAGCGTTGAATAGCGACTAAATGCAGGACAAAGATGCTATGTGCGCACGCGTCGAACCTGTCGCATTAATATTAATGTCCCACGTATGGAACGAGTATGTAATACTTAAGTACCGTATGCTATAATGTGTGAAACTTGCATTCATGATAATTACACGAGCTTGTGTATGTTTGAAAGTAGATTGTTTGTTTTTATCAAATTCAATTAAACAAAAATACACTTTATTACGTACGTCAGGGAATTTTGAAGTTTTTCTTTTCCTTTGTTTTTGTTTTTTTTTTTTGCATCGTTGGTCTAGTGGTCGCAAGCGCTACTGCTGAGCATGAGGTCCTGGGTTCGATTCCCGGGTCGGGCAAAGTGTTATTGGGTTTTTCTATCTGAAATTTCTCAGTAGCAGCTCGGAGTCTGGATTTGTGCCCGGTTGATGGCAATAGGCTCGCCCCCTATTACATGGGACTTGAACATAACTGGCGAAATGTGGGTGTACCTGCTACAGGGACACCTCTGCCCAACCCTTCGGGGAAACAAGGCGTGATGTTATGTTATGTTCTTTTATGTACTACGCAGTTGAAAGCCTATTTTTAATCTGTTGTCAAATCTCTTGTCAAATTATTTGATTCAGTGTTGTTAATTCGGTCAACCAACTTGCAGAGGAGGTGTTTCACCGAGCAATTTATTGAATGTAAGCTTGTACTAGAATTTTTGGACTGACATAATGACTGGCCTCAATAGAGACCGTTATAATGTCTGGTCTATATATAAGGGACTATAGGGACTATAATTTAATAGTTACCTTAGAGGCCCTTTAACACGTGTACGTAGGCGTTATGGACAGACATGAGTAAACTGCACTTAGGGCAACACATATCCTAGACTTATTAGTAACTAGCTGCGCCCCGCGGTTTCACACGCATAAGTCTTAATCCCGTGGGAATATCGGGATAAAAAAATCCAATGTCCTAACCCGGGTCATGGTCTACCCATGTGCCAAATTTCATCCAAATCTGTTTAGCTGTTTTAGCGTGAAAACGTAACAAACAAACTCAATCTCGCATTTATAATATTAGTTGGGATTGTAATATGTTTAGGTACATTTTAACCCTTCTACGAAATAGGTTCGATCTAACAAAGCTAAAAACTCACTTCCTTTCCTTTTCTGTAGTTTTAAAAGAGCGTTTATTCTAAAAGTGGGCAATGTCGCCAAAAGATGTCAAACATATCGCTGTTTAGATTAATTTGGCAATATTACTGAATGGAAATATGAAATGAAATTATGAAATATGAATTTGGTATTGTTCGTCGAATCGTTGAGCTCCTTAAATTCTGAGTTGAGCTGCACGATAACTGACAAATGCGTGCACTGACTGGACAGGCCCTCTCAATCTGTGTGGTGCTTTCCTCTAAAGACCACTTCAGACACCAATCCACATGGCCTTCACATGATCTGACCAAGATTATGTCTGGACTTTAAAAGAGACTGTGACCTCTGAGTTTGTTTCGGCCTTTCTTCTCAGAGTAGTCAGATAGGAAACGCCGACCTCATCTAGTTTTTAAAATATGATTGACGTGTAAAAGTGTTTGTACAAACCTACTTACAGAAATAAAATCATTTATCATTTAATGTGGCTAACTATCGAACTAAAATATTAACAATGAATTGCAACCATAACATCGAATTTGATGTTGTAACCGTTTTAAGTGTAGAAAAATCATTTGGAAAGCCTCCAAATACTTTTTTACATCTAAAACTAAATATCCGGTGTTTACGATACAAATTATTTCATTTCTTAATCAATATTTTAATTCACTAGTTAGCCATATTTCATATTTCCATACAGTAATATTGCCAAATAAATCAAAACAGGTAAATATTTGACAGTTATTTGCGATGTTGCCAACTTTTAGGATAAACGCTCTTAAAATAAAGATAAAACATGAGTGAACATGATCTATGTGTTTTTTGAAGAATAGCAATGTTTCGAAATAAAGAAAACTTCAGGTTCACCTTTGATTTAACGACTACAGAGTAAAGAAAATAACAACAGTTTTACTAGAATTATATTTCTCCGCGAACATTGTCTCGCAGAGCTTGGAATTTATATAGAAATATGTGAGAGTGTAGTCATATGCAGTATCTACAATTATACGAGTATGAACAAGTAAGGAGTGTTACAACAAAGTTTATTATTTAGCTCTGTGCCTCGCTGTGATTACTTTCGAGAGAGGTATGCACTTAGAGAGCTGGGTACGGTTTGCAAAAATAATTCTAGTGGTTAAAAAAGATTTATTTAACTAATTTCGAATAAAATTAAACAACAGGATCTTCTGGTTTCTTATTTTCACGCCTAGTATCAAAACCGTGTCGTAAAAACTTCTGTTAGTGGTTGGCTGCTGCTAAACAAATGAACCACAGCCAATATCATCATTCATCACTTTAGATCACATATATTATAACAGATGAAATACCTAGTAGGTAACTTTAGGCATAGTATAAATATGTAACAGTATTATATTTTGGCAGTGACGTTGAAATAATTACGCGACCGTGCGTAAATGCCGCGCACTCGATACTGTTACACACTGAAATTTCGAAGCGCGTCGTTTCGGCCGTTTTCTATGAAGATTATATATAATACTGTTACTTATTTATACTGTGCTTTAGGTTCAGAAACATGGGGTTAATGCATTTAGAAACCGTTTGAAACTGATAATGCTCATACATTATCATCACCATCTTGCTAATATAACGCTAAGTGTAAGTCATCTCGTATGAGCTATTCTCACAACTCACATGTTGCTGACGCTACTCAAGCACAATGGTGTAGGGTCAGCGCAGTGCGTTCACCGCGCCGTGCTTTACTTTACCTCACATTGGAGCAATCGGCGCAGGCGCATGCCATTCCCATGCTTTGTACGTTTGTCTTTAACTTTACAATGAAAAATGGAGGAGTTAAAATATGTGAATTTTTTAAACTTGAATTTATTGTGCGCGCTTGCAAGACGCTAAAAAGTAGAATTTTAGATTTTTTGTTGTGGCGTGGAAGGTCAATACAGGTTAGATTACCTATATTGATCTTCCACGTCCGCCATTACCTTTTGAACGGTATACAGAGGTACCTTCACTAATTTCGTTCTAATGACGTCTCAACAGCAAACTGCTTTATCGCGATGATTATTTCTGGTTTCTATGTGCATCCACACTTTTCTCTTTCTTTCTCCGCGTTATTAACAGGCCTATCATATTAATATCATATCACACTACTGCACATACCGTTGCATCGTTGCACCGCATCCCGACCGTGACACTGCGCCCACGCACCCTAGCGTCGCGTCCGCGTCGCTTCATGTCGATAATCTGCGCGTAATTAGATTCACTATGGCGCAATTATCGCTATTGCACTGCGCAAAATGGTATATTTTAGATACATTGTAAGTTTTGTATCGTAGACTGGTAATAATTAAAGATTAAAAGTTAGTTTATTTAATTAAAATGTAATCTTTCTGAATGTATAAACTTTTATCTACTCCCATGCTATAAAACCTCTATAAAAGTTTCTGAAACAGTTAGTTTATTGGCAACATTATAACAGCCAATGGTGCCGATTCTCTTGTACACCGAACTAAACTAACTAAACTATCACTAAAATTCCTTACTTTTGACTATGAAAATCTCAAAGCTATTCTGCAAAATAAATTCTCTAAATTTAAAAATAATTTTGACACATCTAAATCGAATTTGACAATCGCGACTCTACACGTGATACCTAACCACGTGATCTTTTTAGAGCCGGAGGCGCGCAGGGGGGGGCAGCCTCGACGTGTTTTATATGGATTTTTCACTTTTTGTATGGAAAATAAGAAAAAATATTACCTACATGTAGAGTTTTAGGGGTTTAAGGGTTTCATAAAGGGTGTCGAAATTTTCAATATTTTTGCGATTGGACATACCGTTTTCGAGATATAAGCAAAAGAAAAAAAAATATTTAGTACTGTTTTTTCATCTGAAGTCGAGGTGTTGGTGTGAATTTTAGTTCATGACAACCAATTTTATTCCAACTGTTTTTAGTCGCGATTAAAAATAGTCGTATTTAGTTAGAAAATCTAAATTTTAGGTTAAAAACGTCAAATTCAGAATAGCAAAATTGCCATTTTCACTAAACTAATATCTCAGTGCCATCTTAGTGCTGTCAAACTAAAATTTAGTTAAGTTGTGTCGCTTTAGTCTATTTCAGAATGGGAAATCGTCGTTTGACAAGAATAAACTAAATTTTAGTGATTTTTAGTTTAGTTTAGAGGCATTTGTGACAAGAGAATCGGCACCAGTGTCACAGTAACCATTACATCATCCAAACAAGTGTTATAATGTTGTACTAAATTTCATTATGCAACTCGTTTCAATGTTCAAACGGGGGACAGCAGCACCCGCTGCACGCATGTGTGTGTGATGTGCTGCTGCAGGCGATATACATACGTGGACTTGTAATGAATTTCGTGGAAATTTCTTAATTCTTGATCTTGAATTACAAACACCCAATGGTTTCAGAATTTTTTATAGAGAATCCATATCATGGGTGTAGATAAAGTCTTGTATGCAACTGTTATAATTAGGTATTAAAACACTCATGTGATACTATATTATACAACAGTTGCATAAATAACTATTATGTACGAGAAAGAAGTTTGATAATGTCTTTTATCTAGCCATTTCCAAAGCAGCTCTCTCCGTTTCAGTCCATACAATGTCTTTTCTAATCTGATAGACTTCTAAGCCATAAATTATAATGTTATGCATGTATCGCGAGAGGATTTTATGTGAACAATAAATTGGAAACTTTCACGGAGAAGAAATCGCTTTCTCGAGAGCTACTCCATTATAGACGAGAGTAATAATATGTATTGGAACATGTTCTGATACTTCAGAATTATAGAATACAAGACAAGTTTCTGTTTCAATTCATCAGCATAATATTATAGAATTTGTGGTCTGCTAATCTAATCATCATCTGCCTAGCCTTTTCCCAACTATGTTGGGGTCGGCTTCCGATCTAACCGGATGCAGCTGAATACCAGTATTTTACATGGAGCGACTGCTTATCTGACCTCCACAGCCTAGTTACTAGGTAACACGATACCCCTTGGTAAGACAGGTTGTCAGCCTTTTGTGCTTCTAACTACCCGTAACGACTGTCAAAGATCTACAAATGACAGCCGGGACCTACGGCTTAACGTGTTTTCTGAGGCACGGAGGGTCTTGGTATGTATAGATGGTCACCCATCCACGGACCAACCGCGGCAAGCGTAGCTTAACCTGATCGATCAACCCGTGCGGCTGTTATTACTTAGCTACAAGCTCCTACCTAATCTAATCAAACGTGGTTTAATATGAATCAACTTTAAGATGAGATTAGAAGTACTATCGGTAATCTCCCATTGGTCAATTAGATTTTAAACACACACATAACATAACGCCTGTTTTCTCAAAAGGGATAGGCAGAGGTTACCGATAGTTCACCTAGATTTCAGCAGTAAAGTATGTTTAAGTCCAATGTAAAAGGGGGCGAGCCTATTGCCATCAATCGGGTATAAATCAAGACTTCGGGCTGCTACTGAGAAATTCTTGATGGAAAGCCCCAATAACACTATGCCCGACCTGGGATACGAACCCAGGATATGCTCAGCAGTAGTACTTGCAACCACTAGTCATAAATGTGTGATAATAAAGAAAGCTGTGGCGGCATCTACTTCTCCACATGCGAATTACGAATCTGACGTCACACAGATCCTGCATCCCGCAATTAGAGTTTACCGCGCGATCGACATAATATTATATACAAGATCCGACTTCAACCGTTGAGCAGTTGCCTGCCAGATGCGACACCCGTCTGGTCGGAGGATCATCCCTTTTCTATAGAGGATGAGTGAACTTTACACCCTGTTTCTCATAACTCTAAAAAGCCACAACACGCTAGCACCCATAAAAACCAAGCAACCGTAAAGCTCAATGAAGTCGTAACTCTCAATGTAAACCAGGCCTTCGGTTTATAAATAAATTGTCCTGCAGCTAACAGTTACAAGTACATACACATGCATCGATACCGCTACACGTACTCGACCCACTTCTCGAGATGTCTCGAGAACCAGTCTCATATCGATACCGTCCGAAACAGTAACATCGAGAATTAATCTAGTCAATATTAAGGACATTAACTTGTTGACATCTCGCAAATGAGGCTAATTTGGCAAATGTATGTATGGAATGTCAGATGATGGTATTTAAAATAAATGCTGATTTGACTTAGATTACTTATATTCTGTTTTCCATTGTCCAACCAAAATTTTCTGTGTTTCTTCCATCTTACTTGTTTTCCAACTATGCATCCTCATCTCGATTTTGTAGTTAGGTTTTCAATTCAAGAGACAAAATTGAAGTTCAAAAAATTTGAATGGACTTAGAAATCTGGGCGTTTCTCTCATATTGTTTTCACCCATAGATGATTAACCTTTTGCCTTTATTTATTCCAGTGTTGTTCGTGGTGGGTCTAAGCAGCGCGCGATGGCTTCGCAATGGGCGCTCCAATCAGCCCAAAGACACCAGCTTCGTAGGAGAAGCGACCAGTGAACTATCCACAGCAATCTTCCAGGTAATCATCATTATTACTTCTTTCTTGTCTTATTGTAGGACTCATTAGTGCATTGCCTGGGCTTCAGCAATTTAGACAATTGCACCTAATTGAGGTTTTCTGTTCAGAAAGTTGTTTAGACTTGGTTAGTCATTTTGCTTTTTCATAGCAAGCGATAAGCTAGTTTCTAATACCCATCATAATATTCGGAGATGTGTTCACGATATATGTTCATGAAATATGATAACAACCAATATATGTAGTTTTGGATTACTTCTTGACTATCGTTGAAACGATAATAATGATTTTAAACAGTGAGTTGTTGTTGTAATACAAACAACAGATTTTTTAAAATGTTGTCAGAGATTGATTGTATTCAAACTTATTCAAGAGAATGCTATGCTTCTGCTGACATGACTGCGAATCCTAACCCCCAGCTATATAAACGGTATGTACCTAATAGAGTGGTCTATGTTACCAAGACCACATGGTACTCGGCACGATTTCCAGTCAATAGCGACACTAATTGTCTTGCTGCAGGCCTAATTGATGTCGACTATGTCCGAAGACTACATACACGAGTATGTAGTTACTAAGGAATGTGGAGATTGAGTCGATCACGGATGTTTTCAAAAACGCTAACGTTCGTGGCTATAATAACACAGCAATAATAAAGATTGTTGGATAGACAAGACAAACAATGTAAACAATAACAATTAGTTTTTATTGTCTCATATTCATGTAGTCTACGTTTTCTAGCCGGTCCGACATTGAAAACTTAATTAAATTGTCAAATTAGTTTCGGAATCAATATCATTGATACGGTCTTGTTACATTTACTGTTGAGTTAAGGTCTCTTACCATTTGTGTCTTGTTTCCTGCTCTGATTTACGATTCACGTTTTGGAATTTTAATTGATTATGTTTATTTCATTTGCAGGGTTACATCGATGATAACAAAAACATCGCGTTCTCACCCCTTGGCTACTCAGCCATACTGGCTATCCTTGCTGAAGGTGCCCGTGGAGAAACGAGAGAACAGCTAGTGTCTGCCTTACACCTGCCAGAAGACCCCATCCTCACCAGAAAGACATACAGATACATCATGGAGAGGCTGAAGAACAACCATGAATACAAATACAACCAGCCTGAGTTGAAGAACTACTTCTACATCTACAAGAACTACACAATCAATGATGATTACAAAAAGATTCTGGAAGACTACTACCTAACTGAGGTCAGGTCAGTTGAGCGATACAACCCAGACCTTCATACGCAGGATGATGACGATGATAATGACAGTAAGGGCGAATTCACCATCGAAATTTCTGACAAGACTGAAGACAACAAAAATGAGGAGATCCCTGAAATGATGCCACCTAAAGAAACAGACGAGAAACTTATCTCCTTTGCTGTTGATGACATTCCTGAGAAAGTCGACATTTCTCATATGGAGTACAAACCTGCAAAGAACATTAAGGAAAAGATTAAGCTAGTGAAGACTTTCCCCAAGAAGACTGAATCTGAGGATGATGAAGAAACTATGGTGGCAGTTGAAGCGAGAAACCACGCTAGGAGCTTGAAATCTCTGCAAGAAGTTCATGATGTTTCGTCCAGCCTTTCTGTGAACAGTGTTGGAAAGAAATCCAGTAAGTTTCTTTGAAGTAAATATATATAACTTTAGATTTGTCGTCTGGTCTAAGAAGCTTGGCACTAAAAGGGCTAAGCAATGAAATATTCCATATAAAGCACGAAAATAACTAAACTTTAATATTTTCTGTTTCTATTGCAGCCTCAATTTCCGAGTCCCTGATGATCATCTTCAACGGAATGTACTTCCGAGGATCTTGGAAGACTCCCTTCGAATTGGTCGAGCCTGGCTTGTTCTACAAGTCTAACACCGAGAAGAAGCAGGTCTCTATGATGAAGACCAGAGGCAGCTTCGAGACAGGCTCATTGCCTGAACTTGATGCTGAGGCTATCAAGCTGCCTTATGATGTAAGTAATTTGAATAAAATGAACATGCAATGAAACTGTTCAGTGCCTCATTGGATTATTTGACACTAGCTGTTGCCAGCGTATTTATTTTATCCTGTACAATAGTGCAGCTTTCGGCTTTCTGTACGTCATAGATTTTTCTAAATCGGATCAATACTTCCAGAGATCACTTTTTACAAACACTTTTACCTTTTACTATATTAGTTCTGATTATCCAAAAGATACTACAATGTATTTTCTAGTAACTGCTAATGAAAGTTTTTTGTATAGGAACTTTCTTTAACAGTAAAATTATCGTCTTTGTTCGTTAAGTTATGCTCTCTGTTGTTTAAAATTCACATGCTATTAATAAATTGCATTCAAAGTCTTACTGCCATAACTTCAATCTTCAATCATTTCAATAAAAAATCTAGGTTTTCTAGAACTAGTTGCTTTAACCAATATTTTCCATCAGGGTGGTCGTTACGCGTTGCTGTTGGTGGTACCCCGCACTCGCGATGGTCTGACCAGGCTCACAGCTGACCTTCCCATCGCACCACTCTCTGACATCCTGGATAGCCTGAAGGACGAAGACCTGCAAGTTTCCATACCTTCATTCTCCGTGGAAACCACTACTAAGCCCGTGGCTGCTTTGGCTAAGGTTTGTTATTTAAATATTTCTTCAATAGTTGGATATTCTTTAAGATACTTCTAAAACGAGAAAAGCCGTATAAAAATGGCAGTACATAACATAACCATACCGTGCTTACGAGTTACAATAAAATTGTAATAAATTCTCTGACATCATGAGCGTGGGCCTGTAGGTGCTTTTTCAAAATAATAAAGATGACATTGCTAGACAAATGCTTGAAGGTATAACGCTTTCTGTCAGAAAGCACCAACATTGCCTTTTAACCTTATTTAATTAATCTTATCTAATAAGAATCATAGTTTTGTATCTTCATGCATTTAGCATCACCGGGACATTCATAGATTGTATTATGCATTTATAAAACTGTACTTTATACTGTTTGTGGCATCTAAAATATATAAGTTAAATATATATGTTTTTGCTGGTACTATCTAGTTCGGTGTGAGCAGCATCTTCAGTCGAGATGCAGACCTGACCGGCGTGTCTTCAGACGAGGGTCTGTTCGTGCAGGAGCTGGTGCAACACGTCGCTGTGCGCGTTGATGATGCTGATAGCTCGGCTACAGAAATTGCTGGTAATTATCAAACAGATTTTATTTGCCCAAGTTGATAATGAAACTGATTTCAGCCATACTCAAAATAATAATTACAGAAGTCCCGCAAAAAAAACAACAACAACAACATTAGCGTTACCTACTATTATTGCTATCGTTATTTAAATGCAGTTGAATGGAGTTGTTTGCTCATTCTTTTCCATAGGAACTTACTACGCTTTGGAATGAGCAACTAGTTTCATCTTTCTGAACTGACTGACTCCTTGACAATTCAAAAGTGCCTGTAATTGATTTATTTGAAGTAAATACTTTGAGTTTGAATTTTGAAAGAAATATTTAATAAGACATAATTAATACTAAATATATATTTTATGTTTACCTACAGCTGGAAACACAGTAATGGAAATGTCGAAGAACCTGCCACTAGCGCCACCCAAGTCTCTTCGCCGCTTCAACGTGGAACATCCCTTCATCTTCTACATCCTGGACACACTTGACAACCTCGTCGTAGTCGCCGGCAAAGTCGTAGACCCCGAGAAACCATTCATGGTTAACGATGTAGTACCTGTTTGAAAGATTTTAAAATTTTAAATTCCTGTCACCAACACTTTGGTGTTTCTTTTTCGTACTCTGAAGAGTCATCAATATCGTTTGCCTTCGGCATTCTCGAGAGCCCACCCGTTCTACTCGTATTTATTTATACATTTTGAAGTACTTTATGCCTTGCTGTGAGATTGTACAAGTTTCTTAAAACAACCAGATGCATTTGATTATGAAAAAGTACACAGCGTAGTTTGTAAGTTAGGTTAAGTTATTATTTATTTTTTGTAATGTTGTGATATGGTTAAGATTAAATTATTTATTTGAATTGGCAACTCTGGTTTTATTCTTGTGTAGTAAACGTTTCACTGAAGTTACCCTCATTAAGTTTAATAAAAGTGATAATAAACAATATGAGGGCAATTTTAGTACTTGTCATTACAACTTGAAATTTTCACTCCCATACTAACGGTCATGCTGGTCGTGATCGAATGTATTTAAAAAGTTTCAATTATTGTGCAAATTATAATTTAAGTAATATGGCATCCTCAAGGCACAATGCTGATAAGGAAAATGTGCATAGATCAAGAATACCGCTGCCTAAGGATCCTTTACCAGCCTTGCCAAAACGTTTATTGGTCGACAGCAAAACGGTCCACAAGCCAGAAATCCCACATCGACGTCCTTTGAAGACTATCAATGCTCAAAGTACGACTGTGGCTGGTCCCAGTAAAGAGGTTCCACATAAACCGAAACATCCCTTGAAAATCGATACGAAATATGTCACAATGAGACACAAAAGTGAAGACTTAGACTGGCATTACACCGTCTTTAATGACAAACGTGATGAAAATAAAAATGCCAGTGCCCTATCTATAAGTGATGATGAGACACATTTGAACGATAAAGGTAGTCAACGGTATTTTGTTGAGAATAAAAAGAAAAATGCATTAGACGCAGTGTTGACCGCTGTCACGCCAAATCTCAAGGCTAATTTAGAACCGAACCGTGTGAGGAATATTAAGAGGAGTCTGAAAAGGCCTCATAGTCGAGAGCTACAGGGTCTGTCCCCACCTGTCGTAGCTAGACAAGAGAAGCTTGACGATAAAGTGAAACGTCGTCTGAAGTTCAATGAGAGTATACAAGATAGATTAAGAACGCCTGATTTCTGTAAGTACCTTCGGATAATATGTTCAATGTGAATTATGTGAAAGTTTGTGGGGATGGATGGATGAATGTTTATTACTCTTTCACGCAAAAACTACTGAACGGATTTGCATAAAATTTGGCGAACAGATAGTTTATAACCTGGAATAATACATTAAATACTATTTATCCCGATATTTCCACGGGATCGAGACTTATGTGGGTGAAACCACGGGGCGCTGCTAGTGTTTTATAATTAAGTTCTATCATCCTGTTCTTCTTCTATTGTATCGGCAAGAGCTATACAGTGTGAGTCTTCATAATGTGCACATATCGAAATGAGGGAATCTATGCTTAATTTTATCGAGGGAAAAAATGTAATTTTTTTTTTATTCTCTTGGGCATCTTATTTATAAATTTTACAATTATTGTAAAAATTGATGAAAAAAATACAGATTTTTACTAAAAAAACATGTTTATTTTCAATTGAGGGTAGTTTTTTTTCTCAATTTTTTGTGGACGCCTACTTACTTTCAATCATTATGGAGTTTGTTTCATCGCGATAGCTGATTCAGTTTAAAAGTTACACAGTTTTGTTACAATTTTTTTTAATTCCATAAAAAGTATAAAAATATATTTAGATTTTCTGAAATATTTTTTCTGTCGTTAAAATTAAGCATAGATTCCCTCATTTCGATATGTGCACATTATGAAGAATCACACTATATACCATGTTATGCTTAAAAGATTACCCAGTGAGCACGGCTATCTGCTCGATGTTTCGTATTATCTTGGTATATTATTATTGTGATTGTAATGATCAGGTTTTAAGCACAATATATTCATTCATGATTAGGTATGAACCAATGTTGCTTGTTAGTTTAGTATCTTGACCGATCAAGTGGAATCACGTGTAATGTATTTGCCTTGTTCGAATATAATGTTTATTTAACGTACTGACTACAAATATTGTCACACAGGAATATACAGTAAATGATGTCAGATTTGCTTGTTTATCTTAGGAGTTCTGTCTATACTATAATTAAATATTCGCCCTTCTTGGCTATACGATAGCCAATTTTAGTTCAAAGAAGGGTGAATATCGCGTACTATCTGTACTCTATACTCATCTATTCAAGCAATTTATTGATCTACTAGTTCGACTAGGTAGAATTTGTGATCACATTATTTTGTTTTTTTTTGTGAACATTCTACCCTCTTAAATAACAGCTGAATGCTTATAATAAAAACCGGCCAAGTGCGTGTCGGACCAAGCACAATGAAGGGTTCCGTAGTTGGGATGAATTTATCCCAAAAACAAACTTAACTTTGTAGTTGATAAACATGTTCTCCCATACGAAATGTATGGGAAAACATGTATTTGCAACTGCAAAGTTAAGTTGGTCGATTATTACTCGTTAACTTGTAAAGCCTACTTAGCTGTGATAGATTTTCTTTTTTTCTATAAAAAAAAAAAAAAAACAAAAAATCAAAAAAAATAATCAAAGAATCAAAAATCATAGTAGTAGTTTATACTACTACTATGATTTTTTTCACACATCCAAAACCAACCATTTAGCTGGCAAGGGGGGACACTTGACTTTAACAAAAATTAGCACTTTAAAGCTTAATATTTCGCAAACGAATCCCTGAATCCAAAAATGGTTTTCCAAAACAATGTTTTTGAAGGACCTTTCCAACGATACCCCACACCATGGGATAAAAAAAAAGAAACATCACCACTTGACAAAAAAAATGTTTTTCATAATTCTGTTTTACCACTTTGTCGGTGTAATTAATATGTATACCTATGCCAAATTACAGCTTTCTAGTACTAAGGGTCTCGGAGCTAGACCGCGGACAGACAGACAGACATGACGAAACTATAAGGGTTCCTTGTTTACTACGGAACCCTAAAAAGGTAGAATGACTATTCTTGTTCGGAATATACGTTAAGGTGCTCTCACCGGGAGCAATCGCCTGTAATGTAACATTCAGAGCATTAAATCAGTGAGGGAGGAGAACCGAGCATTACAGTGCGTAATGTCCGTAATATTTAATTTGAAATGTTACATTACAGGCGAATGCTCCCGGTGGGGGAGCACCTTAAAACGATAATGTTATCATATCAAGAAATCTGCTGAAATATATTCCTAGTATTTTTAACCGACTTCCAAAAAGGAGGAGGTTATATGTTTGTCGCGTATGTTTGTTTTTTTTTTTATGTATGTCCACCGATTTCTCCGTCAATTGTGGACCGATTTTGAAAATTCTTTTTTTGTTTGAAAGGGTGTGCTCTCGAATTGGTCCCATGTAAATTTTATTAACTTTGCTTGGATAGTTTTTGAGTTAGCTACAAAATACGTATTGTTTTCCCACTTAGTATGTAGATGATATGATAAGTTTCTGTCACTGGTAGCAGGTAGTGGTATTCGAATGTGTGTGGGGTAAGTACCACAACTAAAAAGTGAAAAATAAAAACTTTTTACAAAAAAAAAAAACAACCAAAAAACGAAAATACAATACCCAAGACACCGACTTCCGAAATTACAGTTAT
This sequence comes from Agrochola lychnidis, assembly GCA_963680765.1. NCBI lineage: Eukaryota > Metazoa > Arthropoda > Insecta > Lepidoptera > Noctuidae > Agrochola > Agrochola lychnidis. Next base: position 8,025,497 of record OY796871.1, on the reverse strand, counting down.
TTTTCACTTTGTATTGTTTTTTTTTGGAGGTCGGTTGTTTTTTTTTTGTAAAAAGTTTTTTATGTATAAACACACAAGTCACCAATTTAACTGTTTTAGATAGCTACTCATATGCGTCTATAAATACGCATTCAACCGGACATTAGCACATGCTATTTGGTCAATATTTACAAACTCTGACATTCACTATGACTCAATAGTTGTGCAAATCTTATAACCGTGGTTAAAATTTTTAATACTTGGTGCATTAACTGTTTTGTGTTTAGTGTATTCGCGTCAAATGGATAAAATACGTAGTGTGGGTAGTAAATAATTTTGATTTTAGGGAAGAAGTCGTACATGCGGAGTTTACACCAGGAATATACGACGGATATGTTCGAGTACCTCCTCGCTAAGGAGATTAAGCCGCTGCATATGCCCAGGATTTCGAGCATCACTAGGGCTTGTATTATCAACTGGATTATGAAAATCAATGTAAGTCAAAATTTTATGTTATCTTTTACCAAGTTTTACTTTCAGTTCATCTGTTTCGTTGATTTGAAAATATTTACCAACATTTGGAGGAATATCTGAGAAGCAGTAATAACAACTGCACGGGTCGATTCATCAGGTTAAGCTACGCTTGCCACGATTGGTCTATGGATGGGTGACCATCTTTACATACCGAGACTCCTCCGTGCCTCGGAAAGCACGTTAAGCCGTTGGTCCCGGCTATCATTCGTGGATCTTTGACAGTCGTTACGGGTCGTTAGAAGCCCGAAAGTCTGACAACCAGTTTTACCAAGGGATATCGTATTACCCAGTTACTGGGTTGTGGAGGTCAGATAGGCAGTCGCTCCATCCGCGCAAATACTGGTATTCAGCTGCATCCGGTTAGACTGGAAGCCAAACCCAATATAGTTGGGAAAAGGCTAGGCAGATTGATTTGCTATAATATCTAGGTTATTTTTATGGAATACTAAGGGCATAATAACTAATCACTAATTAAGTAACTGACTTTCCAATCTTCCTGAAGATATAAAATAAACTTCTTTTTCAATGAAGAAGTTTGTCGCCGGCAGTTCCTAGGTTTGTTGTTTGAGCATTTCAATACAAGAAGGCGATGTCTTGCAATCATACTGCTGTTGATATCAAAACCCCACCATTTTAATGTTTTCTATCGATATTATTTTTTACAGTCTGTTGTTGGTCGCTGTGTTTGTGTTGATATGTAAAACAAAAACCGGTCGATTTAAAAATCATCCAAATGTCAGAATTAAGGCAATAAACGATTAGGTATCGGTTACATACAGGGTGGCAGGGACATCGACGCGAAAACTGTTACCATGGATGTAGTACATGATTCTGAACCCCCCTGCGTTGAAATTTTACGTCGGTTATTTTTTTTTAAATCAGGTGTTCCATACATTTTGACCATGTAGGTATTGCACTTTTCTATGAAACAGCATTTTTTTTAAATAACCGAAGTAAAATTTCAACGCAGGGGGGTTCAGAATCATGTACTGAATCCATGGTTTCAGTTTTCGCTGCCACCCTGTACATTTTATGCCCCATGCCCATAATATGAAATAATTCGACGTTTTCATTTAATTTGAAATAGCTGTGAATAATAACAGTCGGTAATTCCTGGGTGTTATTTCCCTGGCGAACTATTTATGAAGGTTAAATGAATTTTATGCTAATTATAACGGGAGTTTTTCAGACTGATAAACAATAGGTTAAGGGCATACGGTTTATCATTTTAACTAGACCTTATAGGACAGTACAGGCTGATTATTATTATTATATTAGACCTAGACAAGAACATACAATTACTTAAGAATGCGGCGACGTATGAATTGTCCATACAAACGTAGTACATCAATCATTTGCAATTTGAGCATATTTCCACCATATTATGTTGATATTCGGATTGAGACAGTATTTATCTAGGCTCCTACGTCTTTCGATTTTCAAAAACTTACCTTTAAATGAAATGTAAGCGAATTCCATTTCGTACATTTTTACAGCGTAAATGACATGTTTTCATATGGTTTTTTCTGTATTATAAACAACAATATTTGTAATATTGTTTCCGTAGAAGCATAGTTTATGTTATCAAGTTACAAATTATCGAAAATAAAATGGAAATACATTAAATTTTCATTCATCATTTTTTGTATTACGGAACACATCCAAAGGAGACGTTTCATTTTTGTATGGGACTCCGGCCATAACATGTACACTTCAGAAAACCTGGGAAACGAACTCCTAAATACAATGAAGACTGTTTTTTTCCATAATATCTAATACTTTTTGGGCACAAAATAAAAACCGAAAATGTTTGACGTTTGTCAGGAGAAATACGATTATCGACAGGGTTAGGGGTCATTCGGCCCACTATGGAACTGGGCCCGCGGACCAGTTACCCCTTTTAAAATTTGATAATGGTAAACTGGGCCCACATCTGTTTTGCTTTCAATCAAGCGAAGGGTGGCTTAAAATGGTTTATATATTATTAAATAAACAATAGATTTTATACAGGTACAAGCATTATTTTTTAGATTTCTGGTTTTGTCATATAGGTAGTAAAAGTTGTTCATAATGATGAGTACAATAACCCCATATGAGGTTGTGTAGATACATATAAATTTAACGGAATGTAGGTTTAAAAAAAACAAGTCTATATTTAAATAGTCAAATCAACATTTTAATAATCAACGTAAATTATTTCTTAAAAAATACATATTAAAAAACAAATAAATTTTACCCTTATCAAATCTTTATCCTTATCAAAATCGAGTTCTTAACACACATTGGTAATTGGGGGCTGCCTTAAAAAATTAACAATTTTAGTGAGTTAATTTTTCAATGCAATGTCCTAAACTTATTTCACTATCCAGTAATTCTCGCAGAACGCGCTCAATTTTTTTTTGGGATCGTTTACATTCTTTGGTTTTTTTCGATATGTACCCGTTTTTTTTTAATATACCAAAATAATGCCGTGAATCTTTCTGCAGTGACCTTAGAAGGACAACAATGTTTGGTTTGGGTGTTACCATTTTATTGAGCCTTGCATTCCAGGCTTCAACTGAATTATTAGTTTTGTGTTTTATTTGATAGAAACACCATTTATTTGAAAAATATGCTTTGTTTCGCAACCATGTTCGTTCAAAATAAACATTAAAGGAATCAATTTTGGGGTCCCTCTCACTCTCCCCTAAATTATAGAGCCATCCATCATTCACATAGTCTTGAGGTAGATGAGAAAGTGCTATACACCGTTTTACGTGAGCCCTCAGATGAGGCGATTTTTTAAAACTTGAAGGGCCAGATGTGTCAGTTTTTTGAGCATTTCTCCATAAAGCTCTAGCAAAATGAAATAAACACCCTTGCGTTTTTGCTTTTGGAAAAACTGCTGCAATAGCTTGCATAGCACTAGCTTCAAAATCTGTCGTAAATGTTACTGGGTAAAACTCCGGAACTCTGCTCCTAATGAGCCGAAACATAATGTCATACGTGTTTCTTTTTTTATCCGGGAGCAGGCAGTACACTACAGGCACGATACTATTAGTTTCTTCCGAACTTCCTGCGTCCACGTGTATTGTGTACAGTTGTGTAAATGGTGGTGTTGCACATTTAAATGTACCGTCACAGAATACGTGTTTGGCGTCTTTTAAAATACTTCTAGCCTCTGTGCTGGCAAACAGAAGTCTACAATTCTTATACGAATAATCTGCTAAAATAAAATTCTGAAATATGGTTGGAATCGAAACATCTTTGACTTTTAAATATCTTATTTTTTTACACCTAATGCACGATTCCTGTGCTTGTATAAAGTTTTTTTTTTATTTTCATACTTTGGGAGATTTGTGACGAGATTAGGTTCGATATCATTAAGCTGATCGATCACATCCGAGTACAACATAGGCATTGGCGTTATTTCTTTCTCTGCTCTTTCTATGGTATCATATATTTTTATTTTTACTTTGTTTCCTATGTCATCTGATTGACATTTGTGAGCTTCCTCCTTTATAACTATTGTTAGGTTTGTAACTAAGATGGCTGTACACAGTTTTCTATTAACACAACGCCACACGATATGACCATTGGAATTGGAACGCTTTATAGTGTACCGATATCCGTTATGTAACAATAAGTCACCTCCTCTTTGAGATTTTATAATTTCATAACCATTACAGACAGAAGTTTCTGCTGACATTCTAAAAAAAAGTTACAAAATTGAAATACAATCCAATTCTTTTGACGCATGAAATAAAATTATTTTAAGTGATTTCCAAAACTCACCTTAGTTTTTATCAGATCAATTATTATTATTATACCACAATACTTTAATTTGAAAAAATTAAACTACATAAACAATAATGCTTGCGATTCAAACCTTACGTTAGTTAGTTAAGAAAACATTTGTCACAAAATGCATAATTTTTCCGAACTACCCTACAAAGACATGTCTGTAAGGTTATACCCTACAAACATGAGTATTATTTAGTATCAAAAAAAGTAATATTTATTAAGGCTTATAAAATGAGCTTGATAAATTAGATGTGCAATAGAGTTTATAACAATGATTTTACACGTTCTGATATTATAGAATATTAATGTACCGGATGAGTACCGATAACTATTTCTATGCATCCGTCAACTTCCTGTTGTTGCAATATACTATTTTTGATTACTTTGTGTTTGAAACTATAGAATTAATTCTCAAATAATTACTAAAAATGTAAACCTATAATAATAATATATTTATTTATTACAAAACTATAGAAATAATTTACGTTGATTATTAAAATGTTGATTTGACTATTTAAATATAGACTTGTTTTTTTTAAACTTACATTCCGTTAAATTTATATGTATCTACAACATGTCCCGGTATTAATGCACAACCTCATATGGGGTTATTGTACTCATCATTATGAACAACTTTTACTACCTATATGACAAAACCAGAAATCTAAAAAATAATGCTTGTACCTGTATAAAATCTATTGTTTATTTAATAATATATAAACCATTTTAAGCCACCCTTCGCTTGATTGAAAGCAAAACAGATGTGGGCCCAGTTTACCATTATCAAATTTTAAAAGGTGTAACTGGTCCGCGGGCCCAGTTCCATAGTGGGCCGAATTACCCCTAACCCTATCGACAGCTAGCCATTTTCGTCGAGAAGTACCTACAAATCTACAATCCACAAAAGCTGTTTTTTATTTTTATGATGAATCATACTTTCTAATTAATCAAAAAAGTTGTATAAGATAGCTATCTTATTGTAGTACAGAAATACACGCCTTTCATATTTATTTGAATAACGTCTACATGATATTATTTTTTTTAAATGTAACATAATTTCTGGACGAAAGCAGTATGCAAGTAAAACGACGCCATGATGAATAAAATATGGCAATAATTTGTTAAACTATTATTTTTTGTGCCGAAGTAATCAGAGAAATAAACAGGAAAGAATAATTTTCCTCAACTCGTGGAATTTTTCCCTTTTTTTTCATGAACGTACACTTTATGGCCGAAAATGAAACATCTCCTTTATCATAATTTTTCGATGCTAGTATTGCCATCGCGTCAAGGAAGAATTTGTCAATGTGTGCGTGGTCGTACTGCTCACTGTAGTTGTATATCGCTCCGACAGGCACTCACACTAGCGCAACGTGATCGGTTGCAATTCGTTCGGGGTATTTTTTGTCAGTATTATAAGATTAGGTATATTATATAGGTACTTTACTGTGCTTATTTGTTTACTAAATTAAAGCAGCTGCCGACTACTTCTGTTTTGTGCTCGTGATTATATTTAAATCTATTGTTTGATTGTTTTACTCGAGTTAATTATCTTTTTGTATACACGTGTTTCTGAAAACAAAAAAAAAAATTTATTCTATCTTTTCTTTCTTTCTATCTTCAGATAACATAAATGTGTTTACAAACATCCGTATCTGGACAAACGAGTACTTATGTTTCATCAGTAATATTAATCGGTAGGTACCTATTTATGCGTCTAAAGACCCTCAGCGAGTCGTAGAAACATCTAAATTATACACACGGCCGAAACGCGGTAGTCCAGGTATAGGTGGCTTGTTGAGAATCCAACGTGCTGGGACGTACTCTCGTCCCAGCGCGTTGAAGAAATACTGTTGGATTTTCAACTCTCGGCGCTAAGCAGAGCGTTGAAAATCAAGTGCACGAAAAATTTCGCCGCGATTTTATTACGTCCGTGCGAACGAGGGCTATATTATAGGACCAGGTTTTTATACTAGGTATTTACTTGCAAGTACGCCGACCAAGTGCCTATCCGAAATACTCGCAAGACTATTTTATTTCTTATTTATATTTAGTTACGGATCAATGTTCTATGTAGGGCTTTCAATACCGGGATCCCGGTATTGGCTAATACCGGGATCCCGGACATTATTTGACTTTTTCAATACCGGTATTGAAATGTCCACTACCGGGATACCGGTATTGGTGATTTTATTTTATCAGTAGACACTACAGTGAAACAATTTATTTTTATTACCTACACATTATATTTCCAACCAATTTTATAATTATCTGGGTAAGTTTTAAAAACTGCGTATTTTAATTCGAAAGTTAGTTACATTTCATTACTACTTGTGCTACTAACTGGAGGCAGAAATAGAAGCTAAAACTCAAAGGGAAGTTAGGACCCATGCTTCTTCCAGCAGGCCTAACATGAAACACGCGATAATTATCCACGCTCGCGCGACTAATTTTTGTCTATTTCTGTAGTGTTATCGTTTTCTGATAGCTACGCCATACAAAATACTTGACTCGTTCTGTCAAACTTGATGTTTTGTCAACAAACCCAAACATGACACGTTATTTATCTCGATTTTAGACAGTTCAACACGAGATAATCAGTTTTTTGTCGTATTTAGTCGTCCTCGATTTTGACGACGAGAAGAGTAGACAAAAAGACAAAATGATATTATTTTTTAATTGTGGGTGTACACCGGTGTACTGTAGTAGAGGGGTGCACTACCACGTAGATGACTATTACTTTCCAGTCACTTTGCCAATTATGGTGATTAAGAGCGCTGCGACCGCGGCTCGCAACTACAAATCGAGACGTTTGCAAAATTCGCTCGGAATATTGCTATCTCTGTTTGACAATAGCAGGCGGGCGGCGGACGCGGTGCGCATCCGTGTGTGTGTGTGACTGGATAGATAGCTACTTACCATTCATTCATAACGAGTCGACGGCATTTATATTTTATTATTAGTAATTAGGTATGTTCATTACTTGCTTTATTTCTGTTGAATACTTTGGGGAATCGTTAGTATATGTACAGACTAGTAATGCGTTTTTTGGAAATTTCTTTACAATGCCAATATCTCAATGTTTTAGAATATCTCTGGATCTAGGCCTTGTTGAGAAAATCTAGTAGATATGAAATGAAATTGTTTATTCTGTAAATAGGATAAGTATCGGAATCACTTTTACACGTCAGATTAAAAAAATCGGTACCGCGGTAATCAACGCATTGATGCCTTTTACTCCACGGTTTCGGTAAATTGCGTTACAGTGTCGCGAAATCAAAGGTTTAGTCCCATCTCAAAAATGCTCAACGCGCCTAAAGAAGTATTCACTTCAAGAAAACTTCCAAAACCTTTAAAGTAAAAATACTTGCATAGAACTTTGGTCCATAACTAAATATAAATAAGGAGCAGAATTGCATCGAGCGTCGAAGGAGCGAGTAGCCGAAAAAAATACTTTAAAGAAAAATACTTGTATAGAACATTGGTACGGACCTTATCTAAATAAAGAGCTCAATCGCATAAAAAAAAAAAACTTCCAAAACCTTTAATCCGTAATGTAGTATAAATAAAGAGCACAATCGGGTTTAAAAAAAAAAAAAACTTCCAAATCCTTTAAAGTAAAAACGCTTGCATAGAACTACTAGGGGTTTCGAATACCGAATTTTTGCAGTACCGGTATTAATACCGTATAGAAAATGTCCAACACCGGGATCCCGGTATGAGACTATTTTTTTACTTAATATCGTTTTTTTATTCAACAACTAATAAGTTTCACTACAAAATAATAAAAAACTGCTTTTTAAATATAAATTCACTTTTTTATACAACTTTAAATTGCAAACAGAATCTCCTAACAAAAATAACAAAATAATCTGATACATAGTATGAGAAAAGTACCTAGATAAAATAAAACATTTAAATTTGAATAATCAGTATCTAAGTAATTACAATTTAGCGATCTATTTATCTTTATGTTTTTATAAAATAAATCTCTTTAAAATCAACATACAACACGTTTTAATAGAATCACATAAAAATCAGTCAAAATAGTTCAAGTGCTTTTAAGGGGGAAGCGCCAGGGTAGCTCGCAAAATTCAAATTTTCTTATGTATTTTGCATTTTGCAGGTCAGTGACAGGTTTTATGTTGATTAAAATATGATTCGCGGTCGTAACAAATATGGCTAAATAGGCAAAATACGTAAGAAAATTTGAATTTCGTGGGTTACCCTAATGCTTCCCCGTTATGGGTTTTTCTTCATGACTTATTACAGTTACTACTGAGTGGAACATGCATCTTTTGCTATAAAGTAATATCTGCATATAATCTCTATAAAATCAACATTGTTTCGGCTCTTTTTTCCTGAAAATGAGTTCGTAGGAAGGAAAGAGCATCTAAAGTTTTATCTGAGAGCGATCTTCTTAAGACGCAGATATATGACAGTGACCTTGAATGGTTAGCTTGCGTGTTTTGTACTGAGCTCATGCAACGCGTCATACGTCCAGCCAGTAATAGGACTCGTCCATCAAGGAGCGCTGTCCCAAATTAGACGCATTATTAATTTATTACACGTAAAACAAAAGGTATTTTAATAAAACACGTATACTAAAAGATCAATAATTTAATTGTTTTCAAAATGGTGAAGTTTTCAGAAAAAAACGCTTGATAGATTTTGCGTCATTCTCAGTTTTTTATCCGCGTTAGACATTACTTTACAAATTAATTTCACTATTTAATATAAACATAATCAAAAATATGCCTATATTAATATATTAAAAAAAATGCTCTTATTTAACATATTTTTTTAAAATTACTAACACTACTCGTTTAGACGTCATCTTCGGTATAAAATCATTAAAAGTCGGTTATCGTCCCCTTAAACGGTTGCACAAATATGTAACCGAGGAAAACGTTCTTTTTGTCTACTCTTCTTGTCGTCAAAATCGAGGACGACTAAATACTATAATGATAGTTCTGAAGGCGGCCGAGAGATGTATATTGACATGGCGTATAATTATTTACTGAGCATTCTACCTACGAGCATAGAGGTAGAGAGAACGTTTTCCTCGGTTACATATTTGTGCAACCGTTTAAGGGGACGATAACCGACTTTTAATGATTTCATACTGAAGATGACGTCTAAATGAGTAGTGTTAGTAATTTGAAAATAAAAAAATGTTAAATAAGAGCATTTTCTTAATATTTTAATATAGGCATATTTTTGATTATGTTTATATTAAATAGTGAAATTAATTTGTAAAGTTATGTCTAACGCGGATAAAAAACTGAGAATGACGCAAAATCTATCAAGCGTTTTTTTCTGAAAACTTCACCATTTTGAAAACAATTAAATTATTGATCTTTTAGTATACGTGTTTTATTAAAATACTTTTTGTTTTACGTGTAATAAATTAATAATGTGTCTAATTTGGGACAGCGTTCCTTGATGGACGATTACTGGCTGGACGTATGACGCGTTGCTAAAAAGAAGCGCCTTGAAAAATAAGCGCCGTGGAAAATAAGCGCCGTGGGATAAAAGCGCCGTGGAAAAAAAGCGTATGAATAAAAAAATCCAAATCCTCACCACTGAGTCTCGCAAACAAAGGATGGGTTCACAATAAGACATATTGAACAGGAATCAATATGGCAGCCTTTACTTTGGGAAGAAGGAAGTCTTGATGACAAATGAAAATCATAATTTGTGAATATTTTAATACATTGTTTGACATATTACCAAACTGCGCGTATTTAATTCTAAAAAATACGCCGCACGGAATTACGGATCTCCGTGCAGCGTTCAGCGGACTGTTTTACGGTAATAACTCACTAGAGGGCGCTGCAGTGCAGTAGTTCTTATATTTTTATTCTTATTCTTTTTTCTTTTCCGTGCAAAATAAGCGCCTTGGAAAATAAGCGCCGTGAAAAATAAGCGCCGTGAAATATAAGCGCTGTGGAAAATAAGCGCCGTGGAAAGTAAGCGCCGTGGGATAAAAGCGCCGTGGAAAATAAGCGCCGTGGAAAGTAAGCGCCGTGGGATAAAAGCGCCGTGGAAAATAAGCGCCTTGGAAAATAAGCGCCGTGGAAAATAAGCGCCGTGGAAAATAAGCGCCTTGGAAAATAAGCGCCGTGAAAAATAAGCGCCGTGGAAAGTAAGCGCCGTGGAAAGTAAGCGCCGTGCAAAATAAGCGCCTTGGAAAATAAGCCCGCGAATCATTTTTGCTATTGTTGTTGATTTTTTTTTTTTAAATAGATCGCTAAATTGTAATTTCTTAGATACTGATTATTCAAATTTAAATGTTTTATTTTATTCTGTTTTATTTTGTTGTTTTTTTTTTTATTCTGTTTGCAATTTAAAGTTGTATAAAAAAGTGACTAGTATTTAAAAAGCAGTTTTTTATTATCAAAATAATAAAAAACTGCTTTTTAAATACTAGTCACTTTTTTACTACTTAACTATTAGTTGTTGAATAAAAAAACGATATTAAGTAAAAAAATAGTCCGACCGTCTCTTTATTATACCGGTACTGCAAAAACGCTTGCATCTATGCAAGCGTTTTTGCAGTACCGGTATAAAGTAAAAACGCTTGCATCTATACACTAGTTCTAACTCTATGCACGCGTTTTTAATTTAAAGGATTTGGAAGTTTTTTTTTTTTTGTAAACGCGATTGTGCTCTTTATTTCGATAAGGTCCGTACCAATGTTCTTACAAGTATTTTTCTTCAAAGTATTTTTTTCGGCTACTCGCTCCTTCGACGCTCGATGCAATTCTGCTCCTTATTTATATTTAGTTATGGACCAAAGTTCTATGCAAGTATTTTTACTTTAAAGGTTTTGGAAGTTTTCTTGAAGTGAATACTTCTTTAGGCGCGTTGAGCATTTTTGAGATGGGACTAAACCTTTGATTTCGCGACACTGTAACGCAATTTACCGAAACCGTGGAGTAAAAGGCATCAATGCGTTGATTACCGCGGTACCGATTTTTTTAATCTGACGTGTAAAAGTGATTCCGATACTTATCCTATTTACAGAATAAACAATTTCATTTCATATCTACTAGATTTTCTCTACAAGGCCTAGATTCAGAGATATTCTAAAACATTGAGATATTGGCATTGTAAAGAAATTTCCAAAAAATGCATTACTAGTCTGTACATATACTAACGATTCCCCAAAGTATTCAACAGAAATAAAGCAAGTAATGAACATACCTAATTACTAATAATAAAATATAAATGCCGTCGACTCGATATGAATGAATGGTAAGTAGCTATCTATCCAGTCACACACACACACGGATGCGCACCGCGTCCGCCGCCCGCCTGCTGTTGTCAAACAGAGATAGCAATATTCCGAACGAATTTTGCAAACGTCTCGATTTGTAGTTGCGAGCCGCGGGCGCAGCGCTCTTAAGAGCCCATAGTACCTCAGGTTAAGTTCACTTTTTATCTCGCTCGCACATACTGCTTCCGGACTGAGTGAGAGCGAGACAGTATGGAGCGCGGTAATTGGGTAGTTGCCTAAGTAGAAAAAAAAAAAAAAATTGTCCCTCTTTCAGATAGTAAAAAAATATTTTACACGTATTTTTTGCTTTATCATATTAATCAAAAATAACTTAGAAAACACGTAAACATTAAAGTTGGAGAGTGGGGGCTCGCTACATCACAACGTCGTCGTATAAAATCTAGCAAGGCGTGACGTCATGCCAAATTTTAACTCAATGTATCGCCGTAATCTTTTGATTACGCCAAAAAAGAAAAAAATACGTGTTCAATCTTTTTTAATAATCAACAAGACAGTCAAAAAAATATTTTTGGATACTAGCCTATTTCTATAAACGGCGAAAATAATGGTAATAAAAAATAAAAATAAAACATTGTATCTGGTTTATTGTTAGTTTCAGTTTTTAAGCAAAATCTCATGATCAAAATTTTTTTGAATACCAGTGGTTTATTGTTCGGTTTGGAGGTTTTTTCTATCAAGAACATTTTATGGAATCGTGTTTTCGTCAAACATAGTACTTAACATTAATCCTCAACTTTAACATAAGTATAAATTTATTTCAAAATTAATGCTGCAGTATTTTCGATATAACGGAAGATCGTGCTAAGTAATTTGAGGAAGTATAATACAGGATGGCAGGGACATCGACGCGAAAACTGTTACCATGGATTCAGTACATGATTCTGAACCCCCTACGTTGAATTTTTTCGTTCATAAAAACAAAAACAGCTGTTTCATAGAAAAGTGCGATAACCAACCACCACCACCACCACCACCACCCACCACCACCACCACCACCACCACCATGTCACCCTGTTAGGCCCTTAAAGACACAGTTTTAGAGTTCTGAATATTAAAACCACACAAAGAGTAATGCAGCAACCGTTTACTCATCTTCTCCCATTTCAGGGCGCTGACGGCAACCCAGCCACCGTCCAGGCAGCGTGCTGGTACTTTGACTCAGTCCTGGGTATAGGCTACGTTCAGCTGGACAAGCTACAGCTCGTTGCAGCAGCTTGCTTCTGGATAGCTCAGAAGCTCAATGGCCCATTCATACCTGCGATGAGGCTGGTCAAACACTCCAACTTTGCCTTCACGACAGATAAATTGCTGGTTGCAGAGAGAGCTGTGATGATCAGATTGGTACGTTGTTAACTTTTTTTTTCTGTATTTGATATTGTTATAACCAGAATGGCTTTTATAATTAACCTCCACGAATGTTATAAGAACACAATAGAAGTTTTATTGTTTTAACGTTTGAGGGCGTTTAGTGTACCGCAAAGTGTTGGCATAATTAACTCTTATTGGCTTGGTTATTAGTTTATTTAATATTTACAAGAATAAAAAAAGATAGATTACATAAATATGATCCGTCTCTCCACTATTCCATTGCCTTCTGTAGGATGCATATCCGGTACGGCTCGCAAATCCTTCCATATCTTAAGGGCACGTCTTCCCTACCATTACCGCGTCTCCCGGTCTACTCCCTGATATGCAATGGCCTCTATAGCCCCATGTAGCATGAGGCTCCAGGGTCTAGTTCAAATCTTGGGGTTTATTCGATTGATCGATTCTGGTTAAACCACGCTGGGGTTGGTGAATTTCATTAACACGTTCCGGGACACTTGACTATTTGAAAATGTATATGACACTTCAAAATCCCATACATTTTATCATACCGTCTACAGCCGTGGCGTGTTACTGGCCGTGCGTAGCGGCGTGTGCACATGCCGTGACACTAAATATCAATATCACTGTACTTGTATGGCTCAGTCTACGCCTGTCAGCGGTGTGAATGTGTCATAAGGCACAGCACATGTATGTGTTGAAAAATTACTTGAAAAGAGTTTGCCGTGACACCTAAGAACGAATGAAGTCGCGTTATGTGACACTAGGTCGTGTCATTGGCAAGCAACGGCTATGAAATGAAATGAAATTGTTTATTCTGTAAATGAATAAGACATCGGAATCACTTTTACATGTCATTTAAAAAAATAAAATAAAAATAAGCTAGATGAGTTCGGCGTTTTCTATCTGACTACTCTGAGAAGAAAGGCCGAAACAAACTCAGAGGTCGTAGTCTCTTTTAAAGTCCAGACATAATCTTGGTCAGGCCATATGAGGACCATGTAGATAGTCTACCGACGGTTTGCCAATTTACATGAAATAAAATTCACCGCCCTTAGCCGTACTGTCATGTAACGATATACCGAGATAACGTCGAGAGGCGATCTGTCCCGGAATGTGTTAATTCATTAATTTATAGAAGAATAGAAAAGTGTAGACAGTTTGGAGAGCTGACAGCGCCAGAATTAAAGTAAAAAAAAAAACGTGTGGCACTCGGAGACTGCCGCGGTAAAGCTATTGCATAGCATTTGTAACCTCCATACTTCCTATTTGTCAACGCTACATTTGGGATGATGACGTGATGACATAAAACAAAAATTACGTTCCCATGACAATATCACGTTGTCATGGGAACCGTCATTACATAGTAGACGGAGTGGGGGGTGTTAGGTTTTATTTTCGTTACGTTACGGAATTTCTTGATTCGGTCGCCGCGCTCAAAGCCCGCGATAAAAGCTATGCAATAGCTTAAAAATTATAGTAATTATCCTACATTAATATCAGATACGAGTTTAGTTCTTTAGTAGCTTAGAGCTCCATGATCCCTTATCCCTAGTCAGTTACCACCATGGCACTGGGGAGTTCGGTCTAACTTCTATTGAGATTTCTGCCTTAGATCTGGACTTTTGCCTAACTTGCTCCTTCGAATGGTGTCTTGATAGTACCAGGACACATGTATTGGGATATTTGGTGTTTGGATTTTCTCAGTTGACAAGGATAATGTAAAATAAAAACCGGCCAATTGCGAGTCGGACTCGCACACGAAGGGTTCCGTACCGTATTAAGATCGAGCACAAAAACGCCGAATAAAACACGTTTCTTGTATGGGGACACCCTTTAATTATTACTTAAATTTTTATTATTTGTTGTTGTAGCGGCAATAGAAATACACAACCTGTGAGAATTTCAACTATCTACTTATTACGGTTCATGACATTACAGCGCGCTGACAGACAGACGGACGGACGGACAGCGGAGGCTTTGTAATAAGGTTCCGTTTGACATCTTTCAGATACGGAACTCTAAAAGTAAAAAAAAACAGGTTTTTTCTTGCTAGAAACTGTCTTTCCTCACCTAAGACAAACTCAAGTATATGAACAAAATCTGGTTTTACCAGAATTTATCCTCAATCTGGGAACACTTAGAGGAAACAAGTTTCTGTTAAATGTTGTCACAAAATAATACAAAATTAAGTTTGGTGCCGCTATTCATTTATCTATTTGTACCTCTTAGTATTTGCAATTATCAAGGGAATAATAGGAAGGATTGTCTACACCTACACTCCTTTCACGGGCGCCGGGAGCGGGTTGCAAGAGGGTGCTCTTGAAAAACTTTCAGAACTAAAGAAATATCCGAAAACGCCTAACACAATAATAAAGAACTTAACCTATTCGAGGCGAGATCCTACAATTTTCAATTAATCAAACAAAAAATCATATCAAATCTGCAATCTCTCAATTCTAAAGCTTCTGTCCATTAGGCGACAAAGTACCGAACTCCTATTTCCGAAAACCTAATCGGCCCTAGGCGGGGTGCTAACATTATCGAGCTTGCTTCGCTCGCTCTTGCATCCTACTTTATCTTAATTCTTAGGGAGTGCCTCCGCTGCCGGCACTGGCTCCCGAATTGGCTGCCGGCGCCGGTTGGCGAATTGGCTGCCGGCGCTGAGTTTGGAAAAAAAAACAGAAAACGGGGTTGGATTTTTTTCCAGTATTATATTTCCATAATCAATGATTTCCATACGCCAGTAATTAAGTACTAAGTACCCGGAACCGAACTAGTTAGATTAGGTTAAATATTTTTACTCGCAAAAAAAGATTATGTAGGTTAGGTTATGTAGGCAAAAAGCCGAGCGAGCGAAGCGAGCGGTGCCGCGGTAGCGGCGGGCGAGTGCAAAAAATTACTAGAATATATAGAAAAAAATACCTTAGTTAGGGTTAGTTAGTTGGAGTTCTGAAAACTGGACAGGATTCCATAAACGTCGCGCCGCCGGTGCCCATTATGGGAGCTGGCGGTGCTGGCCACGGAGTATGTAATGTGCCGATGTTTTTAATCTCGGCTAGCGGCAGTAATGTCATGCCAGTTCCCAATGGCGTTATTTTTGGGAGCCGGCGCCGGCAGCGGAGGCACTCCCTAATTCTTAAGCTTCTTTGTATATATCGACACAATCCTCTTTCTGTATGAATGGACAAAATAAAACCTATCCCATTCGAGGCGTGATGCAATAATTATAAGTCGACAAAGTTACTTCTTATATGAACGGCATAAAAACGGCAAAAAAATAATGTCTGTTGTATGGGAGCCCCCTTATATATATTTTATTGTGTTTTTTAGTATTTGTTGTTATAGCAGCAAAAGATATACATCATCTGTGAAAATTTCAACTGTCTAACTATCACGGTACATGAGATACAGCCTGGTGACAGACGGATAGACAGACAGACGGACGGACAGCGTGTCTTAGTAATAGGGTCTCGTTTTACCGTTTGGGTACGGAACCCTAAAAATAATCGAGGTCGCTTTGAGGAGCTGACTCCTTTTACAGTTATTCAATTACCTTTGTCAGCAACCTTATTGCAGCAAGAATGAATACCATAGTGATGTAAAATCAGAAGTAAAACAACTGTGAAATGTATTTCTAAGTACATTCAAAGAAAGAAAGAAAGAAAAGCATTTATTTGGACGCAGTTCGTGAAACACAAAACACAAATAACATCGTGAAAATAATGTTTTAACAACAATAGTGTGTGCCTCACGGCTGCGCCAAAAAGGTTCATTTCAGCATTAATGCCAGACAGATGCTGACTGACGCTGGTTTTCTAATGAACCCTTAAGGGGACGATAGCTGACTTTTAATGATTTTATTCTGAAGATGACGTCTAAACGAGTAGTGTTAGTGATTTGGAAAAAATATATGTTAAATTAGAGCATTTTTTTAAATATTTTAGTATAGCCATATTTTTGATTATGTTTATATTACATAGTGAAATTAATTTGTAAAGTTATGTCTAACGCCGGATAAAAAACTGAGAATGACGCAAAATTCATCAAACGTATTTTTCAGAAAACTTCACCATTTTAAAGATAATTAAATTACTGATCTTTTAGTATACGTGTTTTATTAAAATATCTTTTGTTTTACGTGTAATAAATTAATAATGCGTCTAATTTGGGACAAAGTTCCTTGATGGGCGAGTCCTATTACTGGCTGGACGTACGACGCGTTGCATGAGCCCAGTACAGAACACGCAAGCTAACCAGTCAAGGTCACTGTCATATATCTGCGTCTTAAGGACAAGTGACGGGTAGTACAGTTTCATCATACCTAATACTTAAAAACTAAATAAATAAATAAGCACGTAATCAAATATAATACAAAAACAAAAAACATACGAAAACAACAAGAACTGTCCCAGTAAAAACCTGTTCTTAGCGAGCTATGTAAAAATACTGGTATAGCTTTCCTTTGAAGTTTGTTTTTCTTCAAAAGAAGTACTCACGCTCAGGATGAACATAGGACCAAAAAGGACGTACTGTACCAGTTTCTAAACCATATCTTACTATTACAGAAATTCCCAACCCAGCCAATAATTGCTCAAGAATTCATAACATACTTATCCTGGTGCTGCGACACACACAATGCTGGTGAGATCGAGGTGGCAGCCACCTTCCTAGCCATGTGTGGTCTGCTGGTAGATCGGGTCCTTTGTGACGAGTACCCCTCGGTCATCGGCGCGGCAGCTGTCAAGAATGCCCTGTTGTTACTGAGGAAAAAGGAGTTGATGCCGCGACTGCAGATGTGTAATATGTACGTATAAGAAAATTTGTTCAAATATCACTAGCAGCGCCCTGAGGTTTCACCCGCATAAGTCTCGATCCTGTGAGAATATCGGGATAAAATGTATCTTATGTCCTTCTCCAGGTCATGGTCTACCCATGTGCCAAATTTCATCCAAATCCGTTCAGCCGTTTTAGCGTGAAAGCGAAACAAAAAACTCATTTTTGCATTTAAAATATTGATTAGGATATGAAAATTGTTCAAATATAAAGTCATTCGAACGTAATTTGGGTTGTTAAACAAATTATCGAATCTGTAATAGTCCCATTACATGGTGAGGGCCTCCCTCTCCCATTTTCACACATTTCTGTTCACTGCTTATGGAGGCCCAGTTTCTTTGGTAAGGGACTTGAACTCAAAATGACCCTGATATTTTGCTTAATAAACACTACCCTTGTGTTCTGTGTAGTCATCATTATCATCATCTGATTAGCCATTTCTCAAAAATGTTGGGGTCGGCTTCCAGTCTAACCGAATGCAGCTGACTGCCGGTATTTTACATGGAGCGACTGCCTCTCCGACCTCCACAACTCAGTTACTGAGTAACACGATACACCTTCCCAAGACTGCTTGTAGTATTCTTGAGTATTACTGGTCAAGAATGAAAATAGGAAATAATTTATTATTAATAACTGGGGTATAGGTATGTCATAGTAATGTTACTGATGGAATTAATTTGATTAACAGGTTTCTTAATGTTAAAAAAATCTTGATTTTGAAATTTTAATTGTTGCCATTCCGGTTTTTGTTGATAAATAGTTGTTTCTAATTTTTTACTCGTCCTTAACAATTATGAGAGCTGATAATAATTCTATAAGACGCAGGTAGATGGAATTCGTGAAACTTGTTTAATAACTTGTTGTTCAAGTATCCACTATAAACCCACACGTTTTATTTTTTCTGTCTAGATTTTTGATTTTCGCTATTTTAATTTACAGATTCATAGTTGCAGAGAAGAAAGCAGCGAATTTTTCCTACACTTGTTCCGTTCTTCGTCGGGCGGCGCGCACGGTGGCTGCACCTTTCTACGAGTATAAAGCACCATTGGAGCATTATAGTATGCCGCCATGCTGCATCGCACAGAGAATTGTATGTGCCGCGAATGAACTGTCAGTTATGGATGCTAGGAATACTGAGGGGCGTTAGGTTAGGTTTTAAACTATATTTAAGTTGTCATTACCGCAAATTCAATGTACTGCGAAATGCTTACTTCTATTGTTAAAATATTGTGAAAGATAAATAAGAAATATCTGAAGTAATTACAAAATAGTAAAATTAATGACAGTTTATTGACCGAAAATGAATGAATTACATCTTGGAATAATATTTTATACGAAATTGTGATTTAAAATATCTAATTATTTTTGCCCTTTTATAATTGACTATGAGATTAGATTGGAATTAACTGATTGATTGATTTAAATGACTTAATGAAAAAGACATAATTGACGAGATTGAAGAAAAAAATTTACATAATTTTTGACTGACTGGACTAGAATAAAAAAAAAAGTAAACTGACTTTGTAGAATTTGTGGTAGAATAAAATATGATTTTTACCGGTACTCATGTTAGACAAATATTTTAATGGTATCGAGTAAGAAATCTTAAGAAATAAATAGTTAAAATGTTTGTAGCAATTTATTTAGTTTGTAATTAATGTAAATATTTAAATCTTATTAGGTATCAATCATCACTGACCAAACAGTATAATTAAATTCTAAGATTATTATTATTGTTCAAAAATTTAAATGATCATATTATTCTAATAAATCTGCATTTATGAAGGATTTATCCTTGTTATTTTAAATATGCAGATTTGATTGCGTAGGTCTGTGCTGTTTTTAGTGGATTTGGAAATACCATTATTAGGTACATACCTACGGCCTGCTGGATCGTCACACTCCTCATTTTCGAAAGTTCTTTCCTAATCTTATTTACGTTATATTTTACCTGTCACTTGTATCTTTGTATAAGTTAATACCCAACAGTTTATTATTTATTATTATAAATAGGAATTACTTTTCTTCAAAGATTTAAATCGTTAGATCGTACCGCGTCGAAAGATGGTCGCGTTTCGGTTTCGTTTAGACACCTCTGATACACACAATGTTGCAGTCGCCATGGAAACGCCATATATGGAATGTGTGAGCTCACTCTGCTCAGTATGGACATTTTTTTCGCGACATGTGTGGTGAGGGCGCTTCTAACGATTTAAACCTTTGCTTTTCTTCCCAATTATAAAAACCTACCTATATATTCATTTAGATATGTTTAATATGGTCACCTATAATAACTTTCGACCGAGTCTTTGATTTATTAGAATAATGTGACTCACATAAAACATGGACTACACGCTTTTATCCTTTTGTAAACCTGAACAGTTTGGACATTTGAATTTATTATAATTATAAGTGATTTATGAATAGTAAATGCAAAAGACTGCTATTAAATAAAATTATCATTGCAATTATAGTACTTTTTATATCTCGGGACCCTGGGGTTCCGGAATTTTGGAAGGCGTACGAGGGGCCAAAGCCAACTCGCACGCAGAGGCTCCTTAGGCACTCTTAATGAAATGAAACACCAATTGACGATTATACTTACTAATATGCAACCTACACCCAAGGTCAATTCTCGGTTGGTGCAAGACTGTTGTAGGATATGGATGCTATGGGTTTGGGTAGTTTAAGTGGACTGGTTACCTAGAACTATGGGAAGGACCACGGCCTGCCTGATCAATGTTATTATCATCGTCGACTAGCAGATGAAATTTATCTTTTAAAAACGATAACTAACGAGACTTCACTGTCTTAATCTCCTGCAGAAATTGCATTTCAATGTCCCACATCGTGTGAGCGAGTGAGGATTATAATATACTTTGTAAAGAGTTTTAATTTAACCCATTTACCACCAAAACCTATTCTGCACGCACTCTGCTGAATGTAATTTTTTTTAAAAATGTATAGTGCTTACTGTACCTGATATACAGGGTGTTTGGCAGAACGTTGAACATACGAAAATGGTGGATAGGTGGGGTTATCTGCTACTTACTCAGCCCTAATTTATTTGGCCCTGGCTCCATGGATATTAAAAAAAAATTTTTTTTGCTTGCTTCTAGTTACACAGATATTTTTTTTTTAATATTTAATGTTGGCAGATTCTTTAAAATTATTGCTTTATTCAGATGTTAGCTAGAAAAAAAGTTATGAGTCCTCAAACTTACAGAAAGAAGTAAAAAATACTAAAAATATTAATATCAATTTGCATTAAAAAATATTCAGGGGGCCAGGGCCAAATAAATTAGGGCTGAGTAAGTAGCAGATGACCCCACCTATCCACCATTTCCGTATGTTCAACGTTCTGCCAAACATCCTTTATAAATAAAATTTTTTTTTTCCTGCTTGTAGTGGTGATCCTATGATTTCTACAACTTTTTTGTTTTACCCGTGAAAACCCTCAATTGGCTGTGTTACATAGACAACTGTTATCCATTTGTTATAGCTGTTGGTTCTAGTGTAAATAACGTGACTTGCACATACAATAACGGGCCCCCAAAGACCTGTCGCTTAGCACATGGTGACGTAGTGACAAGGCAGCAACATTTCTTAAGGTGCTTGAGGGGTGGAGAGGTTAGTATTCCACGGCTATCAGGACAATCTCGGAAGTACGGTCAAGATCAGCATCTTCCTGGAATAATTCCTTCTTCCGCGCACCTTTGCTCTTGCGAATCTCAACTCAAGCCGGCTAAATATAAATATATACATAAAGGCAAGAAAGGGGGAAAAAAATTATGCAATCAATTTGCCTAGCATTTTCCCAACCATGTTGGGGTCGGCTTCCAGTATAACCGGATGCAGCTGAATACCAGTATTTTACATGAGGCGACTGCCTATCTGACCACAACCCAGTTACTGGGTAACATGATACCTCTTGGTAAGACATGGTTGTCCGACTTTTGGACTACCCGTAACGACTGCCAAAGATCTACGAATAACAGCCAGGACCAACGGCTTGACGTGCTTTCCGAGGCATGACGGGGTCTCAATACGTAATAAATAATAATAATAAATAAATTCTTTTTTGCCATAAACAGGTTACAGAAAAATTTGAGACTCTGGCTCCAGAGCTAGGCTAGAGTAGGTACTTACCTGTATTTCGGGAGCCAGAGTAATCGTCCATCCACGGACTGACCTCAGCAAGCGTAGCTTAACCTTCGATTGACCCGTGCAGCTATTATTATCACGAGCCCCTCTTAAAAAATAATTAAAAAAGGTTTATTATATTTACAAGAAAAAAAACCTTAACAACTAGTGATTGGACCCTCTTTTCAAGCAAATAAGCCTGTGTTATTGGACTCCGCTCTTCCAATGTCTTTCATACGTACGATTTACTTGTTTTCTTCTTTTCTTATTTATTTTCTGTAGCCAACTGTGTTCAGACCGGTCTGTCGACCACTGCAACTCTGTAGGAGTAACCTAGTGCTCGTTTTTCATAAATTATGCAAATGATCCTATGCACTTTTAAATAAAAAATATGGAATTTTTATATTCAGTATTTATTAAAATTCAAGCAACATTTTATATCTAAATAAAAATATTAAGGTAACATATTGAAAAATACAAAGACTCTTTTGACTTTGGTTTTAAAAAAAACCTGTGTGACATAAGATAATAAAAAAACTTTTTACAAAAAAAAACAACCGACTTAAAAAAAAACACTACAAAGTGAAAAATAACTTTAATTTCGGAAGTCGGTGTCTATGGTTTTTAATTTTCGTTCTTTGTCACCGACTTCCAAAATTAAAGTTATTTTTCACTTTGTAGTGTTTTTTTTTAAGTCGGTTGTTTTTTTTTTGTAAAAAGTTTTTATTTTTCACTTTTTAGTTGTGATACCTACACCACACAAATTCGAATACCACTACCTGCTATGTAAATAACAGTGACAGGAAGTTATCATAATATCATCCACATACTAAGTGAGGAAAAAATACGTATTATTGAAGCTAACTCAAAAACTACCCAAGCAAAGTTAATAAAATTTATATGGGACCACCTCTGAAGTATGATCTACCAAACAAAAAAAAAAGAACCATCAAAATCAATTCATAATTGACGGAGTAATCGCGTAACAAATATACAAAAAAAAAAAACAACATACAGTCGAATTGAGAACCTCCTCCTTTTGGAAGTCGGTTAAAAATGAAGTAAAGATACCTAACGTCATCACCATCGTCATTTCAGCCGAAAGACGTCCACTGCTGGACAAAGGCTACGCTACTTGTATAAGAGAAACCACGGGTACTATCCATTTATGTACCCTACGGATTTTTTACTAGGTATTCTAGGATATAACTCTTTAGCTGTCCGGCGGTCTCGAACGCAGGTTATCACTGCTCTGAAAATTATACGGAATGTAATTGACTTCCCAGAATTGAACAAAGTACTATGCACATTTTATGCCCCTGACAATTACCTACGCCACCGGTCTAACCGCCGGCACAGACTATTCGCGACTGCCCAGTGCCGCACGGTGTCCCGTGCGTAAGCCCCGCTATGTCGCATGAGCTGCGTAATCAATGCCCTTATTTTTGACCTACCCGATTGTGATGTGTTGACCGACAGATTAAACCAAATCTTGTTATTGTGCTCGAGATTTTCTGAAAGACATTGTATTTAAATAATTGCCTAATAATTTGTAACCTAACGAAATGCATTTTTTTGTTGTTGTTGTTTTTGTTTCTTATTAATACCTACCTACCTATCTAGATGAAATTGTAATTTATAGAATAGTTTGAAATTAATTAGTTACTGTTACTGGTGTATAACCGTTGTAATTAATAATAATAAATAAATAAATAGAACTCCCCCAAACACCGCCACTTTGATCAGTTCTGTGCTTCCCGCATTCAGCGGATTCCTGCGGCCTTCACTAGGTCATCGGTACGCGGTCGCCACTCCAGAACCTTTCGGTCCCATCGGCTGTTCTGCAAGCAAGGTCCTCTACCCATTGCCACTTAGGTTGGAAATTCTTCGGGCTATGTCGGCATACGGTCGATATCGGAATACCTGACGTATTGGAAATTAATATGAGATGACTCTAGCTATTTTTCTAATCTAAAATTAAATAGGAATAAAGTCAAAGTCAAATAATTTATTTCAATTAGGCACAAAAAGGTACTTTTGAACGTCAAAAACAAAAAATAGAATTGATTCTAGTCGCCCCTTCCAAAAGGTAGTTTTCGTATGGAGAAGAATGGGCAAGAAACTCCACCGTTACTCTTTTAAAATGTTTTACAATATTTTGTATACATTAATTATATAATTATATGTGAAGACGATGCACCTGGAATAATATTACTATACCACAATAGGTAAAAATAATTAAAAATGGAGCAATGACAGAAAAAATAATAATTATGTAATGGATAAATGGTGTTCACATATTTACAAGCATTGTAAAAGTAGGTACCTATACGATATTCCTAAAAAAATTACAAGTGATACTAATTAGTCAGTGTGTGAGTAATCACAGAATGTAAAAAAAAAATGTTATAATATTTAATTACACAATTAAATTAGAAACCAGTTTGATTTTGTCTAGACTCTAAATTGTCATATGGAGCTAGACCAGCATGCTTCCAAGCATTCTTATCTAGAATATAATCCTCTAATTTGTAATATGCTTGTAATTTGTAAATAGACTTGGCAACCCTAGTTTCAGATCACCAAAAAATTCTGAAATACTCACTTATCCTGTTAAAATTATGAATGATTTAAACACTGAAATTAAAACACAGAATTTTGTACTACCCACCCACTGAACATTTCTGGGAGAGAGACAGAAAAGGAATGTTTTGTCTACATTGTATAGAATCATTTTTTTTTCTAACTTGAACAGACAGTTGTGCTGCTGGGGAGTTTGTTGCGCCACTTCTTCTTCCCAGCTAAAGGCACTAGGAAGTGGTGAAGGGTGGGCGTTTTGGGGGACTGTCTTATGCAATTTCGACGTTCGAAAAGTGCTGATTCTCAGCCTAGTTTGAATAAATGTCTTTTGAATTTAATTTTGAATTTACATGAAGAAGTAGAGCTGCAACTCAGTTAAAGGATTTTTTGTAATCATAATAATCATCTTTTTTATAATATATGCATCAACATACAACTTGATACAACACCCAAGTTGCGCATCTGCTAGGTACCTATTTTATAAAATATCATTAGGAATATCTTTTACCCGCAGCTTTGCCCGCATGGAAGTCAGAAAAAATCCCACGGGAACATACTACCGGGGAAAGAACCCTATGTGTTAATCCAGGTTAATAATGTATTAATTCCGTGGTTCACGCGGCGCACGCCAGCAGTAAATCTCCCAGTCGGCATGATTTTTCTGACATGTTCAACAATCATCGTCATATTTATTTTGCCAATTTACCCCAAACTCTAATGAATTTATACACTTAAGACGCAGAAATATGCCAGTAACCTTGAGTGGTTAGCTTGCGTGTTCTGTACTGAGCTCACGCAACGCGTCGTACGTCCAGCCAGTAATAGGACTCGCCCATCAAGGAGCGCTGTCTCAAATTAGACGCATTATTAATTTATTAAAAATAAAACAAAAGGTATTTTAATAAAAAAACGTACATTAAAAGATAAATTATCTTTAAAATGGTGAAGATTTCAGAAAAATATGCTTGATAGATTTTGCGTGATTCTCAGTTTTTTATCCGTATTAGACATGACTTTATAAATTAATTTAACTAAGTAATATAAACATAATCTAAAATATTCCTATATTAAGTTATCCTTTCAACTGTCATTAACGAGACACAATAGAATTTTAATTGTTATCCACCTTAACGAGGCGTCGTAACAGATGATGGGTTATTAAGAAAAATCCTCTTATTTAACATATATTTCTTCCATATCATTAATACTACTCATTTAGACGTGATCTTCAGTATAAAATAATTAAAAGTCGCTGATCGTCACCTTAAACTTCCTCATGAATCAATCCGTCCATTTGTGAAAACTGTATGAAAATCCATTCGGCAGTTTTTGAGTTTATCGCGCACAGACAGACGCGGCGGGGGGGGGGGCTTTGTTTTATTTATGTAGTGATTAAGGTTTGCCAAGGAAAACCACAAACCGGCTGTTCGCGGGAAAACCAATTCTTAAACCGACAATATCTCCTACATAAGTATTTTTATTAAAATTAAACCGTATGATTATGACGCGTTACGTTCAAAGTCGAATGATAAGTCGCATACTAATTAAATTATACTGCGGAGCTTAAGTCTAATGTAAATGTGACTTTATTAAACGGTGAAAACGTTTAAAATTCTTTGATTATCGTAAACGGCTTTTTATTCGCAAGATCTTGTTTACGGCCACTCGTCCGGTAGTGTCAGTGGATAGTGCATGTGAACTGTGCGCTTGCGCATTGATAAAGTGATTTACAAAATAATAGCTACACGTAGCAACAAGTGACAAACAAACAACTAGTTCATTTTAAAGTGTTTTAAACAAATCAATCATGTTGTTAAAAAGTAAGTACTATTTAAACATTTTATAAAAGAAGATAACAAACAGGTTTTAAAATAAACATGAACAGTGCTTTAGCAAAATAGTTTTGTGGCCCATTTTTCATTACGACACAATGTTACCAATTATCAATCTCTTTAATGATTATGTAAAAACGAGTCATCTGAACTCAAGGGTCAAATTGCCATAAACAACGAAGTGGTCCTTTAAGGGTTCCGTTTTTTCCTTTAGAGGTACGGAATCCTAAAAATTTTATAATATATGCCGTTTTGAGAAAGTTGTTTTGAAAATAATCGATAAGTTTGAGACAGAGATATACAAACATCTTGAATGACGTCACACAAACACACGTTACTCGTGAACGTACTCTTTTACATACATATAATATAGTTTCCTGATGTGACCCGCGCTCTCGGGACAATAGTAAGAGACAGGCGCTTATTGACTCATTCTACACCGTAAAATTCAAAGTAATATAACATAACAACACGCTTGTAATCCACGAAGGGACAGGCAGAGATATAATACATAGTAAAGTACATTGTTTTCATGTCTTTGACACATCTCGGGACCCTGGGGTCCCGGACCTTTGGAAGGCGTACGAGGGGCCGAAGCCAACTCGCAGAGGCCCGTTAGACATTTTTAATGAAATGAGGCACCAACCGACGATTATCCCTGTCCGCACTACGTAAGTGCATCCAAGGACAACCCCCGGTTGGTGTAGGACTATTGCAGGATATGGAAACAAAGATATTGGGTTATGGGTTTGGACAGCTAAAGTGAACTGGTTATCTAGGACTATGGAAAGACTATGGCCCCTGCCTGATCAATGTTTTATATAAAATACACAGATAAAATGGCAGGGGGTGACTTGCACGCTCAATAATGGGCCCCCGAAAACGGTCGCTAGCACCTAGTGTCGTAGCGACAAGGGAGCAACACGTCCTGAGGTGCTTATGAGGAGTGGAGAGGTATTCCACGGCTATCAGGACAATCCCGGAAGTACGGTCAAGATCCCTACCAGCATCTTACTGGAATACTTCCTTCCTCCGAGCACGTTTGCTCTTGCGAATCTCCACTCAAACCGGCCAGTTAAGGCAAGAATGAGGCGGGAGCTCTGTTCCTCGTCAGTGTTCACTCCAACCGGCCAATAAAAGCTAGCCAGAGGTGAGGAACAAGACTTCTCCCGGGAGATAGGGTCCGTGGGGTCGCTAGTAAAGTACATAATTATTATGATGCTTGTTTAAGGAAAAACTATTTGTTCGGTTTCTATAACACTGCAGTCAGTTTCATGGGTACTTTCAATCGGGGTATTTCTTGAAACGCACCAAATGAAGCACACCAAAAGTATTCCTCGAAACGCACCATTCAGGTGCTTTAACAAAATAAAAATATTAAATTGATTAAGATTCAATCTGCCTGGCCTTTTCCCAACTATGTTAGGGTCGGCTTCCAGTCTAACCAGATACAGCTGAATACCAGTATTTTACATAGAGCGACTGCCTATCTGACCTCCACAACCCAGTAACTAGGTAATACGATACCCCTTTGGTAAGACTGGTTGTCAGACTTTCGGGCTTCTGACGACCCGTAACGACTGTCAAAGATCCACGAATGACAGCCAGGACCAACGGCTTAATGTGCTTTCCGAGGCACAGAGGAGTCTCGTTATGTAGAAATGGTCACCCATCCACGGACCAACCCCAGCAAGCGTAGCTTAACCTGATGGATCGACCCGTGCAGCTTTTAGTACTTAGCCACGAGCTCTTCGTTAAATTGATTAAGATTATAACAACAAATGTAATTCATTACAGGTATAACGCTTTGCTGTTTGATGTTGAACGTTCAGACACAGAATCCATATTCTCTAGATGCTTCACAGTTTCTGAACCCAGGTTTTGTGTACAATCCTGACAATTTTCCAGTTTTACCACTGTCAGCCACAAATCCTAATGAACTAAATAAAAATGAATCACCGAATAAGAAAAAGCCGACGACAACAGTGGAAATCCAAAAGAGTCATGAATCAGAATTTGGCCCGACTGTCGAGCAGGTACCGAACGATGATAGACGAAACAATGCAGTCTACAGACAAATATCAACATCAACGACACCTAGAAGAGAGACAACGCAACTGCAAAGACAAGTTTTTCCCCAGATTTCACCAAATAGTCAAAGTGCACTACAGAAAGCACAATATGGGCAGAGCAGACCAGAGATATCACGAGGTAGGCCAGCAGCTGTACCCCAATCAGGACCAAATTGGCCGACTATACAACAGATATCACAAGGAGGTCAAACTAATAGACCAACTGGACCTCAGATTCAATCCAATCCTTCGCTTTCCAATCCATCGGCTTTCTACTACCCAACTGAGCAGGCTTCAGGTTACAATTCATTGTTGTACTCAGTGACAAATTTCGGAGTTAATTTATTAAAGGTAAATAAATGGATTATCTTAATTTTTCTGAGCATTTATGTAGCGTTTTGGAGTTCCTGAAGAAATGATCTCTCAATGTTTTTAACACCGACTCTTAACTAAATATTCTCGTTTATCTATTTCATGACTAATATTTGATTGACATGACATGATTAATATTTGTTATATACAAAATGCTTGTTTTTTTATTTTTTTCTTTCATTATTGTTTATTTAAACTATTGCAGATTATCGATTCCGTGCATTCGGGCAACGTAGTGATATCACCATTTTCCATCACCTCACTTCTGAGTCTACTGCAGCAAGGAGCATCGGGACAAACACAAGCACAGATCACAAACGCACTGAATATGTCGGCGGATGCGAGCGCACCAGCTTACGCCAAGGTTTCTGAGGACGTACAAGTAAGTCTTGTGGTGACAAATTAGCTCGATTTTAAGAATATAATGAGAATTAGGAATATATGAAATTATTATATAGACGAATTTAAGGTGATGCCATGCCACAATAAGTATATAGTATACTAGCTTTTGCCCGCGGCTTCGCACGCGCAAAGGTCGGAAAATATCCCACAGGAACGTACTACCGATATTCAGAGTACTTATCAAATGTCCTAACCCAGGTCATGGCCTATCCGTATACCATTCATCTAAATCTGTTCAGCCGTTACGGCATGAAAAGGTAACAAATAGATAGATAGGTAATAAATCTGTTTTAGGGTTCCGTATCTCAAAATGAAAAATGGAAACCCTTAAAGGATGACATCGTTGCCTGTCAAGACACTTTTTCTCAGAAACGCGTGGAAGTATCAAGTTGAAATAGACAGGTATTAAAAACTTAGGCTATGCGCGCACTACGGATTTTGATCGTTACGGATAATATTTCGTGTTGTTCTATCTCCTCTCAGGCTCATTTTCTACGAAATGTATGGAAAGTTTTTTGCAATTTTTGAATTTTCTCGTACTTGAGTACGAGAAAATTCAAAAATTCGCCCTCCGTTGGCCCGATATATTTTTTTGACGCTAGTAATAAGAAATAGGATCGACAGGCATCAAAAAAGTTTTGTGAAAATTACCCATGTTCTTGCTGACTGTACAATTTTTTCAAAATCTGTGAATGCAGATCAAAAAGTTAAGGACAGTCTCCTAAGACCGTTTTCTTGTAGCGACAACGGTTAAGGTACCTGCCCTTATTGCCCCATATCAACATCCACCCTGTATATGTTATGATTGACTACTTAGCTCCATAAAGGTATAGCGTGATGATAATGTTTTAAAAAGTTAAATCCGTAATTATCTGCAATATTCTAACCTTTTGGATAGTCTTTTTACAGTTTGCGGTAAACTATAGAAGAATACGAACATAATGCAATATTGCTCATCCCCCATAGCAAATAGCGTGATAATAATTTTTGAAAAGTCTATTGTGACGTTTCCATTATTTGACATAGATTATTTATACAAATTTTCAAGTTAATCAAGCCAAACAGTAAAATCCTCCCCTGTAAAAATAAATACCCCTTTTCACCCCGTCAGGGGTAGATTTTCAAAAAACCTTGATATACGTTTTTATTTGTTTTCAGTCTTAAGTATAAATACTGAGTTTTGAGTTAATCAGACCGCGCGTTAAAATTCTTCCATACAAACTATGACACCCCCCAATCCTCCCTTAGTAGTTTAGAAAAACTAAAAATGGCAAAATTTATAATTTACATAGATAAGTATTCGTGCCAAGTTTCAAGTTTATTAACTCAAGGAATAAAATTTTTCATACAAACAAAATCCCCCCTTTTCACCCCCTTAAAGGTCGATTTTCCAAAAACCCTTTCTTAGTGGATGCCTACGTCATATTATCTACCTGTGTGCCAAATTTCAGTCCAATCCGTTCAGTGGTTTGAGCTGTGCGTTGATATATCACCCAGTCAGTCAGTCAGTCAGTCAGTCAGTTTACCATTTTATATATACAGATATATTAGAAGGATATAGGATACGGTTAAAAAACAAATGCTGAAAGCATACTTCGATGCATAAATGTGGTTGTTTTCACTATTAACTACTTATACACAGGTTGTTGATAGAAATTTAATTATATATTTACCACCTTCTACCACCGAAAGAGTTACAACTGTTCATGGCTTCCTTTTCTACTATCCTTGTAGAAGACGTAACGTTCAGTGAGGTTTGTGCCTCTTCTACAAAATCTACAATCATTAATATCATCATTATTATTTATTTTACAGGCTCGCAATTCCCGCAATATCCTGAGAGTTGCAAACAACTTGTTCCTATCAGACAATTTTGCTATCAATAAAAACTTCAAGAACATTGCCATAAACAGTTTCAACAGTGAAGTCACGCCTATTTCCTTTCAAAGAACAGTGGAAGCTACACGCCAGATCAACAGCTGGGTAGCGTTGAAAACGAAACACCAGATTGAAAACCTTATCGCCCCAGGTAAATATGTGTTTTACGGCTTTGTGGTCTCACCAAGTTGGTGGAAACCACCCGTCTTAGACCCAGAGGTCCCGGTTTCGATTCCCAGTGGCAGCAAAACTTTCTGCTCGGTTTGGTTAGTGTTAGAGCTTGTTCTAAGTCCGCCAGGCTAGCTTCCACCATCTTACCTAAGTCTGTCGCCTAAACAACAATGTTAACAGCATTGTTGTGTTTCGGCAGTTAGAGGTAGGATAGCCAGTTCCTCTGTGGTTGAGTATTCCGGGTGAAGCTCGCTTCTACCTTCGACCTGATCATTACTTACCATCAGTTAACACGCAGGGCAAGAGCTTCCCCGTTGTGGTTAAAAAAAGGATCTTTTCTCAAAACAGCACGAACTGGGTATATATTTAGAAATTGCTCATAGAAAGTTAATTATATATTAGCCATGCAGTCCTCAACGTAGTAGTGAGGCGGATTGCCCCGGATGCGCCGGACTGGTCGATACTAGCAATGGACGAAATTGTGTGGAAAAGGGAGAGAGAGGCCTTTGCCCTGTAGTGGGACAATACAGGCTAGTTAGATTAGACTAGATTATACTCCATTTGAAATAAGATTAGACATTTAACTAAACCTTTTTACGGTCCGTTCAATCGATTTTGACTTCTATTGCGTTGGTGGCATGACAAATGGCAGCTGCAGTAAACAGTTAGTATTGTAACCACTTTTTTGCTTTTAATGCCATCCTTATGCCTACGGTATAGAAGTCAGAATCGATTGAACGGGCTGTAAAAAAGGTTTGTTTGAATGTCTAATCTTATTTCAAACGGAGTATAGATGCATGCTAGTTTTAAGACTCACCTTAATTTAGAATTTATTCATATCGATTGTTTTTCTTAGTCACACAGGAAAAATAAAAACAAACGAAAAGATTCTGCATGTGACATATGACATTTTTTTCTTAAATTAAAAGAATCCAGGTGGTTTGCTTACGTTATTGGGCTTTTTGATGTAGGTAGATACATACTCAAATCTCTTTCTCGATATACTTTTGTTTTTTATTTGAGTCCGATTTCATTCACAACTAGCTAATGCGTTGCAATGTCTTTTTAATTAAGTACCTATTATTTTTGTTAAGAACCTTCTCCGGTGCGCACACAACAATTTACCAAAGCTTTATCACATTCGGTTGAGCCATTTTCGAGTTTTTGCGAGACTAACGCACGGCAATTGATTTTTATATATAGACTAGCTGACCCGGCAAACGTTGTTTTACCATATAAATTATTTATATTTAGGGTGGATCACTCTTATCACTTAGGAGTATGAAAAATAGATTACGACCGATTCTCAGACTTACCAAATATACATATAAAATTTAATAAAAATTGATCAAGCCTTTTCGGAGGAGTATGGCAACTAACGTTGTAACACGAGAATTTTATATATATAGATTTACGTAATATGTTCTGAATTTCCGATTTTTCTGATGCGGTTTCGGTTTTGCATCTCGTTATAAGTGGAATTATGGAATTAAACACCTCGTTATGACGCACTTGAACCGGTTATGTTACAAGTTTTACATTCCGATATATATTTAAACTGCCCTTCTTTATAAATGCACCTGTTCATTGCAGAATAGGTTTTATGAATTTAAATTTTTAAATTGTGGAAGTGCTGGTCTTTAAAGTCAATTAATTAAACTTATTTATCTCATTCAAATGTTATTAAGATAATTTAAAAATAATTATATACCTACGTAAAAAATACAATTACACTTGGAAGGCTGAGGTGTAATTATAGTAGGAAACTTAATACATGTACATACACAACACAAACATATTTTGTTAATAAATACAAATAACATGTACGTGAATATGAAGCATATGAAGACGAATCAGTAACAGTTACGATTTATAAAGTGAAAAGCAAATAAAAAAGTTAGATAATGCTGATATTCCATTCAAACGAAAAAAATTGGTTGTCTGTAAAGTCGGTTTACGGACGATAATTTTACGTGATAACATCACAAGCCGAACGCTTAGACTGATCATGCCTCTCTATCGCTTGTTCCGCGCTCTCGCTTGCACTTTCGGCTCAGGCGGAACGTGACACTTTTTCGTGCGTGCAGTCGGCGTTTATCGATTTATAAGACGATATCACGTCAAAAGCAGAAAAATATGAAATCTTAATGTTTTTACACATTTTCGCTTATTTCTTTGCTTATTTATTTTCAATTTTAACATCTCTTAACAGAAACTGAGCAGTGATGGCCTAGTGGTAACGGCCCCGACTTATGAGTGGCTTTGAACCCTGGTTTTATTTTGTGAAAGTTGTTTCATCACCATTGCTCTCAAAACGGTGAAGGAAACCGGCATATCGTAGAACCAAAAATTCGAAGACATGTGGCATTTATCAACCCGCACTGGGCCCACGTGGTAGTTTACAGCTCACTCCCTCTCGAAGAAAGGAGGCCTGTGTCCCAGCAGTGGGATCGTTATGGGCTGATTATGCTAACAAAAACTATTTTTTATTTTTCCAGATGCTATCGATTACACGACGCAAATGGTACTTGTAAATGCCATTTACTTCAAGGGTCTGTGGGAAGCGCCATTCAGAGTAGAATCAACTATGTCTAAGGAATTCTACCTTAGTAATGGTCAAACAAAAACTGCTCAATTCATGCGTATGCGCAAGATGTTCAAGACCGGTATAGATAAGTTTACTAGCGCCAAAGTTATTGTGCTGCCTTTTGAGGTAAGTGGAGACGGTTTTGGAAAGTATTATGAAATTAAGGGTGCTGATCCATGCGTCATGTTCGTTAACGGGCGCCGTCAGTAGGGACTGGTCATCTCTTAGCTACCATGGTTTATTTTAATTTATTTAAATTTTTGAATTGTTATTATATTTTTATTACGGACGTTTTTAATGTGCACGTCTTTTTACATTGTCAACACGAATGATGTAACCAATTTTTGTAACAATATTTTGATTTAAAAGAGTGTCCGTGGAGTTTTTTGCCCGTTCTTCTCCATAGGTACCTACTACGCTTTGGAGTGGGCAACTAGCTTCATTTTTCTGACTGACCGACCCCTTGACAATTCAAAAGTACCTGTAATTGGTTTATTTGAAATAAATGCTTTGAGTTTGAGTAATTTGTAGTGAATATCTTCATAGCAGTGAGAAATGTAGAATCAAGTGATATAACAAAAGTTGCCACTGTAGTTAAATGGATGATGTTTTCTTATTTAGATTGTGAAGACAATGGAGTAACCACAACGTTTAACGCTAAATATAAATAAAACATGATTCTGTCTC
Source organism: Agrochola lychnidis (assembly GCA_963680765.1). Lineage (NCBI taxonomy): Eukaryota > Metazoa > Arthropoda > Insecta > Lepidoptera > Noctuidae > Agrochola > Agrochola lychnidis. The sequence continues at coordinate 7,991,012 of OY796871.1, read as the reverse complement.
TGTTATCTTCAAACAATTGACGGAAACAGAACGATGTTTTAAGGCGAAAGCGTCAGGGTAGCACGCGAAATTCAAAGTTTCTTACGTTTTTTGCAGCAGCTCAGTTTCAGGTTGTATGTTGATCTAAATATGATTCAAGGCCGTACCGAATATTTATTTATAGGATAAAAATCATCAATACAACTCTCTCAAGTTCATATTACCCTGAATGTCAAGCTCACTAAAATGTCTCGCTGATGGTGGCGAGTGTGTTGGATCATTCGGTTCCCTACAAAATGGTTGAGCTGGATGGTGCTGATCCACGCGTCATGTTCGTGAACGGGCGCCGTCAGTTGAGACTGGTCATCTCTTCAGCCATCTGCCAGGGCTTATTTTTAATCTTATATTTTTCAATTGTTTTGATTATTTTTGTACATTGTTCTCACATATAGAAGCAACCAGAATAATGTACCCAGAATTTTGTAATATCTATATTTAAAAGAGTGGCCTTGGAGTTTCTTGCCCGTTCTTCTCCATAGAGATCTACGTTTTGGAATGGGCAACTAGCTTCAACTTTCTGACTAACTGACAGATTCTTTGACAATTCAAAAGTGCCTATAAATGGTTTAATTGAAATAAATGCTTTGACTTTGACTTTGACTATAGTAATCATATTTTAAATAACATACATCCTGACACTAACCTGCCAATTGCAAATAATGTAAGAAAATTTGTTGTTCGCGGGCTACCTTAGCACATCCCCTTTAAATTCGTTTAGCGATTTAGTGATTTATGGGTCTTAATATCCAAGATGCGTCGAAAGTACCAAACTATATTTTTACTTAATAAATGACCTAAATGAAAATAATTAACAAATTATCTTTTTTATTTCCAGCGCGATGAATACCAGCTGATGGTGGTCCTACCCAATGAGTTAATGGGCATGAGGCAGACTCTAGCATCACTAACTGATCACAGACTACTGAGCTACCTCACCTTCGAAGATACTGACACTGAACTTGAGTTACCCAAGTTTACAATAAGAGCTGATACGGATTTGGCGGTTGTTTTGAAAAGTGTAAGCCCTCATTTATCTAACCTATAAAATATACTTGCAACTTCACACACGACAGCGAACCCATTTGCATAAGTAAACAATCACTGATTAATTTTACACATTTACATCATTCTCTATTCTTAGAGGACGGTGTCTAGCGGTGTCGGTGGGTTAGCTTCTGCCAGTAATGATGTTTAGACCTGCTATCTAATTGCGTGACACATTTTCGTAAATAATGAAGACTAACCTGTTTCATTTTGACAGTTCAACAACATTCATTGCGTTATTTACGTTGTTGAGCAGACTTTTTTTTCGAACTTATGAAGCAATGGATTAGCAATCTGTTTCGAAATGATTCAGATTATGATTGATCGTATATTACGCAATTAGGGTGCTGGTCCACCCTTATTTAAATCCCAGTTGGCCTGTAACAGTTTAGGTCCCAGTGAATTAATTAATCCCTATTAAAAACAGTACCTATATACTGACGGCCACATTGCTCGTAGAGGTACCAATAACATGGAACGTTTAATGGTGCCTAGGAAAATAGAGGGCAAAAGACTTAGAGGCCGAAGCCCAAAAAGGTGGTCGGATGAAATATCCGAGCATTTGACGATAGGTACCTATCAGCGCCGCACTCGCCACTGATCGTAACAGAAGGAAAAAGACCGTTTACCTTTTGATACGGAGTCACGATTCTCAGCAGAAAGAGAGCGATTGAAAAGAGCAGAGATATACCTACTGATGATGATGCATTGGAGACTGTATCAGATTTCTAAATGCACCAAAAGTACTTTGGTGGTTCAAAAAAATGACTTAAATCTTTATAAATGTCCTAAACGTAGACATAAGACATTGTTATTGAAGAGGTTTTGATAAAAAACTCGGTCTGTGACGCAAACGACCTTTTGTATAACTTACTAACAAGTTAATTATTTTAAACATTTTCCTCCTATGTGTTGAAACTGGTGTCATTTGTCTGTCTCTTGACTTATAAGATAAAATTATATTTTAGTTATTTCACCATTTTAAAGCAAAATCATATATGCATCGATGGTTTAATTTTGCGATATGGGTATTTGGAAGCCCACCAGAAATAATTCAGCATTTTTTGTCCGGAAAGATTGAGTCATTGGTCTAGTAGTGGTCATAAGTGTAGTCCTACTAATCTTATCTTTTTCTTACCTTATAGGTACTTATCGGACGTGCTGACGTAACTTTATAAATTATTCTCTTTACAGATGGGTGTCACAAACATGTTCCGTCGTGATGATTCCGAGCTCAATGGGATTGGAGCATACGGAGCCGATTCGCCGACCATATCTTCAGCAGTTCACTCTGCAACGTTGTCTATCGACGAAAAAGGAGGTACTGCAGCTGCTGCCACAGCCTTCGCAGCAGTAGCACTATCATATGACGAAGCTGACGTACAGTTCATAGTGAACCAACCCTTCATTGCCGTCTTGTGGGACAGTAAGAGCTCTCTTCCCCTATTTATGGCAAAAATCGAGGATCCTCAACAGTAAAAATACACGTGATATTATAGTTTTGTAATTAATTATAATACTCACTGCTTAGGTTTAAGGAAACTGCAACTAGATTATAAAATGAAATTGCGATTTGTAATAATTATTTATATTAAACAAAATTGGATCTAGTCTAATTTGTCCTTAGTCTATAATTATATAGTATTATAGTTTATTTCTTTTTCTTGAATATGTTTATGAACCAATCGTCGGCGAAAATCCTGAGTCTTCCTTCGTAGAAGGATTCAATTTCTTGGAGAGGCTTTCCTTCTGTTTCGGGCATGAAGAAGTAAAGGTAGATGGTGCCGAGGTAAGCGAAGGCAGCGTACGTAGCGAAGGCACCGGTCAGTCTGAAGTGAGTCTCCAAGTCAATAAGGGTCTTGGCACCGATGAAAGTGACCACGTAGTTCCAGGCAGCTCCGGTACCTTGAGCTGAGGCTCGACTCCTGATATAGAAAATATAATGTTAATCATTCAAATATACCTATTAGAGTATTGAAATAAAGTCATTGAAATAGAAAGACTAACTCACCTGAAAGGAAACACCTCTCCTAGAATAACCCAGGACACATTGAACCCAGTGAAAATAGTAAGAAGATAGAAGAATATCAAAGGAACTACGCTCTTCTCCTTAGGGAATGTCTTAGGATCGTATGAGAACACGTTTTTATCTAGATGTGTTTCAGCATAGATGCTGAGGGCAGTGCAGCAGACGGCTGTTCCAAGCATAGCTGTGATGCCTATTTTCCGCTTGCCCAAGAATTTTATGACGCCGATTACAACAATGCTCGCTATTAGTGTTATTACGCCTACCATTACCTGAAACAGCAGAGAAAGAAATGTAGATATTAATTTGTTTTAAGAAATTTGTAATTACTACTTGTAGTATTTTTAGTAGCATACCAGTACGCAGAAAGTTAGAAGTCGTTTAAAAGAAAAATATCACGATGGAACGGAGTGATTCTGTTCTTTGCAAACAAAAGTAATAAGTCAAATGATGGCATTAAATTGTTCTGATTTTACTAACCGCAGATAAGACAGTTGTAAAACATGAAACATAATCTGTTTGCAAATTAAGCTTAAAATTTATGAGGAAAATAAAGGATTTAAATTTAAACAAGCATGGAAACAAATTATCACAGATAAAACATTTCAACTTGTACGAAGTCATGAATGTGGATAGGTGTGTAATGACCGTAGTAAGAGGCAGATGTATTCAAGACTGATGACAATAGAATAGACGTTGTGTTTACTGACGTCAAAAAAATAACTTGAAAGACCCGACAAAAAATTGCGACATTTGTGACAGACTTTGTAAATCTAATTAGCAGTTTTTCGCATATTACGTCACACTATTATTTTAATTAAAACAAATTAAAGACGATAGTAGTGTTTCAATTATTTGGTAAAAATGCAGAATGATAATGTCTGTATAAACAAGTAAAAAGAGCCGAAAATACTTGTTAACAACCTGACATCTATTGCTAAACATTTATCTTCTAATGAACATGATGATACAGTTACTGATATTAGTAATGGTACTGATAAAAATATTAATTATACGACTGTTTATAATAACCATTGATCGGAGTAGTTAGATTGATTTGGGGTCAATGAACTGGCATGTATATATTAGTATGGATATGCCTCCGGGATTCCGGGATTTTGAAATTATTAAGATTTTTTTAAGGAATTTCAAATGTTGTAATGTGTAGAATAAATAATACATCAATATAAATAAGAAATGTTTAACCCTTTTGCTATCTTTTTAATAGTATATAGAAAGAAAGAAAGAAAAATATTTTATTTGGGACACGCACAGGAAATACAATACGGTAATAATAATAAAAAAAATAACAAATATAAAAAAGGAGGTAAAGGAGGTATATAGGTGATCGGACTTCAAGAAAAGGATAGGTATACTATAAAAACAATATAATAATATAATATATTTAAATGTTTATCTATCGCATTCTATAAATTTCTAATGTAGTAGTTTAAAAATCCTTACGTTAACAATATTTGATTCAATCCCGTAAGTACCAAAATGAAATCCCGGAAAAAAGGCTTATCCATGTTATGATTTCTATGACTATTCATGATGCGAGTACGTAAAATCAATCTACTTACTCCGATCACTGCTAATAACAAAACAGTTGTTGATAACGGCAATAAAAATCGAAATGCTTACCACAATATTCTTGCTGTCATCAGCCATTCCGAATGCAGAGCAAACGTTGACCATGTTCGGTTTAACCGGGGTGAGGCCGCTCATGACAAGGAAGGTGAAGTATAACATGGTGAGGCTCAATGGCCTTAGGGTCTCCTTGCACAGCATCACTATGTTGAACTTTACGAAGAATCTACAAAAGTTTTCATATAAGAATAAATGTTTTTTTTTTAGATTTATAACTTTTATCTCAAGTCACTCAAGGTTGTTACAAAAACCATAACAAGTAGATAGGTATTCAAGTTTTAGTGTAAGAAGAGGAAAGATTTTAGGTTCATAATATTTTCCTTTAAACAATGTAATTTTTGTGTCAGTAGTATTAAACATATTAAATGTATTATAAATTTGCTTCTTTAGAAAAAAAAGTCATCGTCTAAGTTTCACTTGGCTAATTTTTCAGAACAACGAGTCATGTTGGGCAATTAAAAAAGTTTTATTACCTTTTAAAAACGTTCATTTTATAATGATCACATTCAGACTCCTCCCGTTTCTCCTTCCAGCAGATAGCACAGCCGTCCAAAGTCTTAGAGTACACCACCAGTTTCTCAAACTCGTCCTTTACATTATCAGGTGTTGTCCATCCACGAAGGTTACATAGTGACTTTAGGGCATCCTTCTCCCGACCTTGAGATAATAACCATACTGGTGTGTCAGGTACCTAAAAAAGAACATTGAACGATTTATTTGATTTAAAAGCTTATTGAAGGTCACTAAAATGATGAAAATCGGTTCTACGGCTTATATGGCCGGCCCGTTGCCACTTCAGCTTGCTTATTCTGTGAGTTATGTCGAGAACTTTGTTTCTCTGTCGGATCACCTCGTTTCGGATTTGATCCCTCAGAGAGAATCCAAGCTTAGCCAGTTCTATAGCTCGCTTAGTGACCTTGAATTTAAGGACCAGTCGTACCGTGGTTATCCACGTTTCGACTCTTTAAGTCATAACACGCAGAACACGCTGATTGAATACATTAGATTGATAATCCGTTTTACTAGATTTCTTCACAACTAGACTTTCAACAACTAAAGTAGCCATCTAGTTGATATGAATGCATTAGAAAGTATATTAGTCAATGATTGTGTTTTCAATATGGATTTTTTGGACATTAATCAGACTCTATAGCTCTCATCATGTCATTGGGCCACTCCACCCCTCTTTAATTTCTTAATTATGTTGATAACCGTTTGACTGTTTGCAATTTGTACTATTTACACATATTATGCCTGAATACTTACAGCACCACATAACACCAGAAGCATAGAAATCAATGGTATAGATATGCAGATGATGGCTGCAACACGCCAGGTGACCACGGAGCCGAGGAAGTACATCGAAAAAATACCGATGGATAGGAATAACTGGGTGATAGTGCATAATGCTCCGCGTATTGATGGCTCACTGAAACGTATGGATATAGTATAAATAGTCGTCTTCAAGTTTTGTAAATTTTCTTCATTTATGAAGCATGACACAGTTCGCAAATTAACAGATTGCATTTATTTAGCAGTTATTGCTCCAGGTTGTACAGACGCCAGCACATCAGGCTACTACAATCTGTCAAATTTATTTAATAGATTTTCAACTTCATCGCTGAATTATAAGGTTCAAAGTTGATTGGGAAAATTTGACAGTTTCGGGTAGCTTGATGTGTTGGCGTCTGTACTTATTGAGTCTTCCGAGAGTTTCTCTGTGCTTTCGACTGTCCGATTCCAAACTTGCGAGTCGAAGTCCAATAATTGAATATTGAATGGATTGCCCTAAAAATATCTAAGCGTACAAGTTAACCTACGTGATTTAAATTCAGTGACTATAGTTTCTCTATTTACCTGATTTCTCCAACATAAGAGGCGATAGGTGCTTCCATGATCCCTGTCCCGAGTCCCAGCAGTGCGTTCCCAATAAACAAAGTAGGAACGTTCCACGCAAAGTACATGAGGATCCAGGCTATCACATGGGGCAGGTTGACTAGGAAAGTGGCTCTCTTTCTGCCGACGTAGTCCACAAATGGCCCTGATGCTAGAGCTCCAAATGGCTGCGTCATAAATGAAAGACTGCCTGTAATAAAAATATTGTGGGCTAGTTTAATGCTTCAGATTCAAATCCAATTCGGATGCCAAGTTTTTTAGCAAATTCTCACCAGTATTGATTTAATAATATTAAAAGCACTTGTCCAGTAAGAATATCATTAAAACAATAGTAGATATCAGAAAAATGTCGATGTGACTTATGCAGAAAATTTTATATTGGCATTACTTTAGAGACTGCAAACGACCGAATTGCTTATAATGTAAAAGTACATAAAAAAACATTTTCCGAGATGCCCAGACGTCATTGTGTAGAGTGAGACCTCATTAGTGCGTTTTGTTGCGTCGTCGCAGCGGATCAACGCATTGTTTACTAAACCTGCGTTGCGACGACGCACGACGAAGATGTGTTTGCTTTTTGCCTAGTTTGCCCTTCTAGCAGTGGAACACTGTCCATCGTTGTGTCGTCTGAGCTCCGACAGCGCAGTACATCAGCCTCCTCTCGCTTCGTCTCTCGTTCATCGATCAGTTGAAAGGTCGCCTGCGATGACGCAACGCATAATGTGGCATGTTACTAAAAATATATATGTAAAACGATGCAGTGTTGACGCTGCCACGACGCAACATAACGCAATGCACTAATAAGGCCACACTCTTAGCAGTTTGGTACTTACCAAACCATGAAGCTTCAGTGTCTGTGAATGAGAGACTCCCTGGGGCGTTCAGTAGGTCTGGTATCACTATAGTGGCGAAGCTGATAGCCATTCCTAAATCCATGAGAAGCAGGTTCGGTGCCATACTTGCCAATAACTGTAACAATGTATAATAAAAACATTAGAGCAGTGTCTAAAAGTTCATCAGTATGTAATGTTGTGTATACTTATGTTATGATAAGTACCTCGTTCTTGTTGACAGGCCAACAATGTCCTCTCATACATAATAATAACACTGTTATATGAAAACATTGTACAAGCCAATTATATTAAAAAGGGTAACCGTGGGGTTTCTTGCCGGCTCTTTTCTATTGGAAACGACCAGTTGGAATCGCACCTAGCTTCTAACGTTACATAAGTGTCGATGTTGGTTTATGGGAAATAAAATCATCATCATTTCAGCCCATCCACTGCTGGAGATAGGCCTCTCCCAAGCACCGCCACATCGACCGGTTCTGTGCTTCCCGCATCCAGCGGATTCCTACGGCCTTCACAAGGTCATCGGTCCACCTTGTGGGAGGCCTTCCAACGCTATATCTTCCGGTACGCGGTCGCCAAGTCAGAACCTTTCGGCCCCATCGGCCAACTGTTCTGCGAGCAATGTGCCCTGCCCATTGCAAAAAGTAAATAAATAAAATATTTGAATTGAATATGTTCCTTATTATCTAGTATTATCACTAGAAGAGGAAAATATTAGGTAAGATTCATCGAACTGGTTTGTGGAGGTCAAAAAGGCAGTCGCTCTATGTAAAATACTGGTATTTAGCTGAACTAGTTACACTGGAAGCCGACCTCAACATAATAGGAACAGGCTTGTCAGATGATGATGAAAGTTTTAAAAAAATTGTTGTGGTCTTTAAACCCAACTACGACAAAACGCCAACAAAAAAGGTATAAACAAGACACTACAGACCGACAAATAAAAAATCCGGAGTCACACGTCATGTAATTAAGGCATATATCGAACAGATGAACAAACATACATCCATAGCTTGTTAAAATCATAACACTCGACCATTTGGTCGGGTAAAATATATTAAACCAGTGTCTTGAGGACCACTAATAGGAATGATACCTGAATAAAAATAAAAAAAAATCTATGTAGTCCGTCAGGCAGAATTTTTAAGTGAAAATTTCTTTAAGCGCTTGGGCATTTTTGAGATAAAGAAAAAAAAGAAAGAAAGAAAAAGTATTTATTGAGACTAGCACAGGAAATCACAAATTCAACTAAAACACACTACACCATGGACATGGATGGGACTAAACCATTGATTTCGCGACCTGTTACCGACACCGTGGAGTAAAAGACATCAGCGCGTTAATTACTGCGGTGCCGATTTTTTTTAAGTTTTCACTTCTGTCGAATAGCACTACCCTAGCAGAATCAGAAATGAAGAGATCCGCAGGAGAACCAAGGTAACCGACATAGCCCGAAGAATTGCCAAACTTAAGTGGCAATGGGCAGGGTACATTGCTCGCAGAACAGTTGGCCGATGGGGCCGAAAGGTTCTGGAGTGGCGACCGCGTACCGGAAGATGTAGGTAGCGTTGGAAGGCCTCTCACAAGATGGACTGATGACCTGGTGAAGGCCGCAGGAATCCGCTGGATGAGGAAAGCACAGAATCGGTTGAAGTAGCAGTGCTTGGGGGAGGCCTATGTCCAGCAGCGGATGTCTTTCGGCTGAAATGATGATGGTGATGACTTTTGTCGGCACTCCCGGAGTGCCACTGTTTTTTTTTATTAAAAACTTTTATTGGTGATGTCACATGTCTTCGAATTTTTGGTTCTAGGACATGCTGGTTTCTTTATGATGTTTTACTTCACCGTTTTGAGAACAGTGGTTTGAAATTATTTACACAAAGTAAAGCGCCTGCCTGGATTCGAACCTATGACCTACATTCGTAAGTCGGGGCCGTTACCACTGGGCTACCGCTGCTACAACAAATCCATATAACCTACATGTACCCAAATATCAGGTAGCTTTAGGTGCCATGAGGTGCAGATGACCAATGGACTGAATACCTATTGAAAAACAAATAGGAGTCACGTACAGCTCGATACAAACTTTATGATGGCTCGGAACATGAGGCGAGTCGCTGCGCAGTAACAAATTCACGTGTCAGCGGGGGTGAGGGGTGGGGTACTGCGCAGCGAGTAGCACACTTCAAAGCCGCCATTAAGTTAGACGCGTACTATACTTAGTGTGTCTCCTAAATTAATTCTGATCTCATGATGTGGCTGCAAAACCTAAAATAAGTTTCAAGTTCAAAAAGCTTGACGTACAAAACAAAAATTGCTTTTTTAGGGTTCCATACCCGAAGGATGCCAAACGGAACCCTATTATTAAGCCACCGCTGTCCGTCCGTCCGTCTGTCTGTCAGCGGGCTGTATCTCATGAACCGTAATAGGTTGATAGTTGAAATTTTCACAGATTGTGTGTTTCTATTGCCGCTATAACAACAAATAGGTAATAAAAATTACAACAAATTGTAAAGTTAAAGGGGGTTCCCCATACAATAAATTATTGTTTTGGTAAAAAATCTTACCCTGGCATGTGGGTTATCATTGTTTAGAGTACATTCAGTAGAGTAAAAAAACAATATTTAATTTTTTTTCTTTAAATTTGAAGAAATAGGGGGCCGTATAAGTTGTCAGTTTTAGACCATTTAGAACATGAACGAGTTCTATCGCAACAACTTAACTAGTTAGGAATTTGAAACTTGTATGTATATCAATGTACACACGGCTACACATCAAGCTGTACATTTCCAGTATAAGCTGAGCTTGCATTGTACAGAAATCCTATACAATGCGAGATCAGCAGTGTGTACCATATTTATACCGTATACCGTATTTCAACAAATATTGAAAACGCCGCTTCATTAGGTATTTTATTTAAATATGGGTAATTTTTTGCAACTGCAAAAGATAACTTTGTAATTCACAGTATCATTATGAAATACAAATATATCTTTGTGATTTTTAAAATTTAACATGAAATACGTTTTTCGTTTAGTATTTTCATTTATTTGCTAAATATTGTATGGTTTTGGCCGGTTTTTTATTTTTCATAAGGAAAACGGAAAATAAAATATTTAATTCTTGCTCATGTAGCAAAGTAGTGAGCAGAACAGGAAAACGTACTCATCGAAAAATTGTTCCTAAGTGCATGTACCTATATTCTATAGGTTAAAGTAGTTAAGGGGACGATAACCGACTTTTAATGATTTTATACTGAAGATGACGTCTAAACGAGTAGTGTTAATGATTTGGAAAAAATATATGTTAAATTTAAGCATTTTTTAATATTTTAATATTAAGGTTAATTTAAGATTTTATTTATATTACATAGTGAAATTAATTTGTAAAGTTATTTCTAACCCGGATAAAAAACTGAGAATCACGCAAAATCTATCAAGCGCCTTTTTCTGAAACCTTCACCACTTTAAAGACAAGTTAATTATTGATCTTTTAGTAATATACGTGTTTTATTAAAATACCTTATGTTTTATGTATAAAAAATTAATAATGTGTCTAATTTGGGACAGCGCTCCTTGATGGGCGAGTCCTATTACTGGCAGGACGTACGACGCGTTGCGTGAGTTCAGTACAGGACACGCAAGCTAACCACTCAAGGTCACTGTCATATACATGTAGCTGCGTCTTAAATAAAGGTAAACAAATCGTAAAAAGGGTTTTTATAGATGACACTTTCTTGTTCAAAAATACGATAAAACCAAATTAAATTTATTTAAGATTGTTAACAATACTTTCCTCTTTTATTAATGTATGTTAAACTTTATGATTTATTCTTAAACTACTCTTCGTAGATATAACTGCTTAAGCACAATTTTTTAGTTCGATTTATAATAATAATATAATATTTTGTAATCTGTCTATTGTAAAGAGACCAAACTCTAAACGTCAACGAATTATAACGTTGCTAAATTGAAGAGTACAACTGTGGCGTCCGTATTATCAAATGGAAACCACATTTGTATTGAAAACTCTATTACAAACACATAACTTCAAACGGCCTTATAGCTGGTACCTCAGGTTCTCTTATACCAAAATTCGATACTTCTAACTGACTGACTGTACGAAGCTCACTGATTCATCCCAATGTTCTCTTGTTTTAAATAATACCGCTGGTTCGAACCCCCTTTGTATTCTTTGTTTGAACATTCGCAGCATATACTGCAACTTTGATTTGCTGCTTTCCTTTATAGCGACCATCAATATAAAAGTGGATGTCATAGTATTAACTGAGTGTTGGACAAAAAACGGAGTCGCACCTCCCAATTTAAATGACTATAACGTATACCACACTAAGAACAACTTAAATCAGAATGACGGTGTAGTAGCATATGTGCATACAGAATTCAGTGTTGTTGTCTCTGAACCAGACATAGTGGACGGTAATTGTTTGCAATTGGACTCTGTCTGCTACAGTATAATTTGTTCTTATCGTCCTCCTAGTTTCAAAAACCCTCAACTTTACCTAGCATCACTTGACGAGATACTTAAAAAGATTCGTAATAGGGACGTCGTCTTTACTGGGAATATCAATATCAACACGCTGTCATGTGATATTAATAACAGTTATGCGAATGTCTACTTATGTATCATGGCATCACATGGCCTACAACAGGGTATTTTATACCCAATTAGAGTAAACACCTGCTTGGACCATTTTATGGTACGAACGAAGGAACGCTGGCAAACAGTAATCTTTCCAGAGCTGACAGACCATAGCCCTATTCTATTGTGTATCACACACGCAGGGTTGCCTAAAAATAAACCTACGTATAAAAATATAAAACTAGATTATGTTTCCGCACACCTTAAGCTCAAGGAAGTAGACTGGTCTGACTTTTATATGCTAGATGATGCTAACCTTGCCGCGGAATGTTTAGTAAAGACGATCCGGGGGATTGTACTAGTATTTCATACAAACCATAAAGAAAAGCTCCACTGAAGCCATGGATTACCGTGGGCGTTGTTCGATCGATCCGTAAAAGAGACAAGCTTCATCAAAATTCAAGGAAACAACCCAAAAACGAGCAATTACGCCAAATATACATTAAGTGTAGAAATTCATGCAATAAAATTATTAAATCACTAAAATCACAATGCTACCATGCAGAACTAGAAATGAATAGTAGTAATCTTAAAAAAACCTGGAATATCATAAAGGATATCTGGAAAAAAAACAAAATGACGTACCTGAAGATTTACTGCATATTGACAGCACACCAATTACGTCGTTGAATCAAGTAAACACGTACTTTACTACTATTGGTAGTGAGCTAGCCGATGCCACTCTCCGCAAATTAAATAAAACCGAAGCCGAACTAGCCAGCTCATCAGGTACAAACACAGCGCCAACCACCATGTCTTTTACGCCTACAGACGCAACAGAAATAGATAGCGTTATTCCGTCTCTTAAAATAAATAGTGCACCTGGCCTCGATAATATCTCTAGTAGGTTAATTAAGTTAGCTAAAGACGTACTAGCAGAACCTATCAGTCACCTTTGTACCTAATCTAAGCTTAGGATCCGGCACTTTTCCTAATATATTTAAAAAGGCAATAGTTACACCTATACACAAGGTTGATGATAAGCAAACACCTTCAAATTATAGACCCATTTCGCTGCTCTCATGTTTATCGAAGGTTCTTGAGAAACTAATGACAAAAAAACTCGTGAGCTACCTGGAAAAAAACAAGTTGTTAACCGATCGTCAATTTGGGTTCCGAAAAGGAATATCTACAAATGATGCCCTGCTAAAGCTGACATCGATAATTACAAAGCATGTTGATGCGGGAGAGAAAGTAATCGGTGTTTTTCTCGACCTAAAAAAAGCATTTGATACTGTATCGATCCCAATACTTCTAACAAAGCTGTGCAGTCTGGGTGTAAGGGGACATGTTCTTCAGTGGTTCCAGGACTATCTGGCGGGTAGGGAGCAGCGAATCAGGGTAGATAAGCACTTAAGTGACGCTGCGACTTGCACGTTTGGTATTCCGCAGGGAAGTACGACTGGTCCGGCTCTTTTTTTGACTTATGTAAATAGTCTTGCGGAGATTTCCATTCCTAACGCTGAAACCATTATGTTCGCAGACGACACTGTCATCTTATTCCATGGCCAGACATGGGAACAGGTGCGGTCGTTAACAGAAAGCGGTCTCGCAATTGTCACGAAGTGGCTTGAGGACAACCTGCTGTCGTTAAATACATCCAAAACAAAATATTTATGTTTTACAAAGACTAATATCACTCGTCCGGACTCGAAGTTTAGTATAAGAATTCATGCTTTCCCATGTAATCGAAACCCGCGCGGGAATACCCAATTTACCTGTGATGTTTTGACAAGATCAAATGTTATAAAATACTTAGGCGTTATAGTTGATGAGAACTTAAACTGGAATCACCATATTTTAGGTCTAAGTGCCCGACTTTGAAAATTAATTTATATATTTAAACAACTAAGAAATGTTGCACCTACGAAGCTTTGATGTCAACCTACAAAGCATTAGGCAAATGTGTACTTAACTATTGCATCTGTTCCTGGGGTGACGCGTCGAAGTCTGTTATAATAGGACTGGAACGTGCTCAGCGTGCGCTCCTTAAAGTTCTCATGTCCCTGCCGTACCGGCACCCCACAATGGATTTATACAATCGCACGGGTGTTCTATCGGTCCGCAAGCTCTACGTTAGTCGGGTACTCCGCATATTTCACCGTATCACAATTCCCCAGCTGCTACCAACCAGCAAGAGACGCTTCATATGTCCAGCACCTTCAGTGAAATCCACTTTTGCAAAACACCATTACAACTTCACCGCACCACGTATATACAACAAACTTACTATTAAAAATGTACAGAATTTGAATAACCACAATTTCGGAAAGAATATAATAACCTGGCTCAGCAAATTGGATTACGAGCAAACAGAAAATCTTGTCACCACTAACCCAAACAAATAAAAGGACTGCACTACGAACACATACACACACATCGTAATTCTTCCGATTACATACAAAACCACACCATCATGCGCAACACACCACACCACTTGGGCAATAATATTTTAATTTTTATCTAATTTAGTTTTTTTTAATAACCATATTGTATTTTTTTTATTAATGTAACAATTAGTATTACACCTAGCATGTAAGCAAAATGAATTATATATTAAGGAAGGGAACTGTCTCCTGAGATACAGGTTAACTACCTAGTTCGGGAGGCAGAGCTTTTATGTAACAGTGACACTTATGTTTTGCAAATAAATGAATTTTATTATTATTCTTCTCATTTATTCATTTTTTTACATATTTAATACATTTTTAAATATTTTTATAAAAATCATTAAAAAAAAACATTTAAAAATATAAAAAACAGTGGCCCATCGGCATCAGGAACAGGGTCCTAGCTGCCGGTGGTCAGGGCTCTAGAGAGAGGAACCTCCTCACTATGCGTGCCGTGTCTAGGAGTACTGCTTTCTGAATCAAGCCCTTGACCCAGCCGCGCAATGAGAGCCTCCTGAGGTGTTGGTCGAGGCTCTTCGCTATTAGGCCATTAACCGTAACGATTATCGGTACAATGATTGCAGAGTCCACATCCCACATGTCGACAACCTCGTGTGCTAAGTCAAGATACTTGATTTTTTTATCTTTCTCAGCTTTTACGAGATTCTCGTCATGAGGGACAGCGATATCAACAATCATTGCACGGCGCTCTAGTCGATCTATCACCACAATATCAGGCTTATTAGCTACAATAGTCCTGTCAGTGATGATAGATCGATCCCAGTACAATGTGGCGTGACCATTCTCGAGAACTGGGTCGGGCACATACCTGTAGTATGGTACTTCAGATTCTACAAGGTTGTACTGCAAGGCAAGTTGCTGGTGGATAATCCTAGCCACTAGATTGTGTCTGTGCAAGTACTCGCCGTTAGCTAGACGAGAACAACCGGAAATAATATGTCGGATTGATTCACCGGGGCGGTGGCATGCCCGACAGATGTCAACCGTACCGTCCTTGACAATGTATTTCCGATAATTATTCGTCAGGATAACTTCATCCATAATCGCACAGACAAAACCTTCGGTTTCCCCGAAGAGGTCACCGAAGCGTAGCCAGGATACAGACGCCAAAAAGTCTACATCAGGCCCGTGGAGGGCCCGGAAAAAGCGTCCGTGTAGCTCTTTGCCCTGCCATACTTCCTTACGATCGTTAGTATCAAGTACTGCAGGTTTGCGCCAGTTCTCTTTTGCCAAGGAGAGCGGGGTGAGGCCCTTGTCCACTGCGACCACATCTCGGTGCATACCCACGTCAGTTTGAAGGAAGTATTCCCTGAGACTGTAAATCTCGCGGTTGTGGAGGGTTTTAGCATTTAGGAAACCTCGACCCCCACACTTCCGCGGGATGTACAGTCTCATCACTGATGACCGTGGGTGATGCATTCGATTTGCTGTCAGCAATGTACGGACCTTCCTATCTAGAGCGTCAAGTTCCATCTGAGTCCATTTGAGTATGCCGAAAGAATACATCAACACCGGCATGACCCAACCGTTGAAGGCACGCACCTTGTTTCCGCCTGATAAAAGACTATTTAACACTTTATTCAGGCGGCCAAAGAAGCGTTCCCTCAACGATTGTTTCATGTCGGCAACATTGATGCCTAATGCTTCCGACATACCCAAGTACTTGTAGGTTTCGGTTGAGGAGAGGGATCTAAGGTGTATGGAATCCGAGAGTTGGGTTCCCACGGATTCCATAATCCTCCCTCGCTTTACATGCATGACTGCACATTTTTCCACACCAAATTCCATCCTGATGGCGCTACTGAATGTTTGGGTAACCTTCAGTAGCTCCATCAGTCGCAAATTGTTGGGGGCAAAGAGTTTCAAGTCATCCATGTAAAGGAGGTGAGATATCACCTGACCACCCCTTCTCAACCGGTAGCCTAGACCTGAATCCTCCAGCAGTGTGCTTAGAGGATTCAAGGCTAAGCAAAACCAAAGCGGACTCAAACTATCGCCCTGAAATATTCCCCGCTCAATCCTGATCGGTTCATCAATTCCCCGGGTCTGTCGACATCCTGGATAGAGAAGGACCGTCCTCCATTGCCGCATACATGACATCAGGAAGGTGCGCAGAGTGGCATCTATCTTGTACAACTCCAGCACCCTCATGAGCCATGTATGCGGCACCGAATCATAGGCCTTCTTATAATCTATCCAACAAGTCGACAAATCCTTCCGGGATCTACGAACCTGTTGGCTAATGGTCATGTCTATAAGGAGCAGCTCCTTGGTACCGCGGGACCCATTCTTACATCCATTCTGAGACACAGACATAATTAAGTTGTTGTTAATATGGTGTGAAATTTTTGCTCTAAGAATGGATGTAAGAACTTTATAGACCGTCGGTAAACATGTAATTGGTCTATAATTTTTAGGTTCCGCAGTACTGCCCGATTTATAGAGCAGGTGGGTAACTCCTGTTGTGAAGAACAATGGGAGGGACCCAGTCTCTAAAGATGACTGGAATTGCGAGGCTAAGCAGGCGTGTGACCTTTGTAGCCATTTAAGCCAGAAATTGTGCAGTCCGTCCGGTCCTGGTTATTATTATTTATTATTATGATTTTCAAATAAAAAAATAATCTAGCGAAAATTTTCCAATTAAGTAGCTGTCTTATACAATATGGAAAGGAAAAGATCCAATAAGTCATGTACTAAAGTCCCCATCACGAGAAGCTATAAATTTTGGAAACACATTCAGGGGTAAAATAAAAACAGTTTTGTACTATTTTTTTACAGGGATATAATTATATTAACACACACATCTAATTACAAACAAACAATATAACGCATTCGAAACTCGAAAGACAGCAGAGACAACGTCAGCGTGAACTTACTTCAAAATCATGGCCCAAATGTTTACGTTCCATGAATCAGATGCGTTCCAGTACCACAAAACCTTAGACGACAGAGCTTTATATCGCTAAAATATAACCCGATCAAGTGAAATTGCTCATTAGTTTCGTATAACACGTACGTTACTTTGATTTCATCGAATTTGGGATTATTTGTTGTTGATTAAATTGTCGCTACGTAACTTGGTAGAAGTTCTTTATTTACAAAAATTATA
Source organism: Agrochola lychnidis (assembly GCA_963680765.1). Lineage (NCBI taxonomy): Eukaryota > Metazoa > Arthropoda > Insecta > Lepidoptera > Noctuidae > Agrochola > Agrochola lychnidis. Next base: position 7,973,324 of record OY796871.1, on the reverse strand, counting down.
GCTTCTCGTGACGGGGACTGTAAAGTTCTATTTTGATTGTATGCGTGACTGTTTCAGAATATTAATGCAAATTAACATAATTATAATTTAAGGAACCTTCTCTTAAGTCTCATGTAATGGGGGCGACCCTATTGCTATCAACCGGGCACAAATCCAGACTCTGAGCAATTCCAAATGGAAAAACCTAATAACATTTTGCCCGACCCGGGAAACAAACCCAGGACCTCATGCTCAACAGTAGCGCTATGCAACCACTAGCCTAAAGAGGCAGTCCACTTTTATTTAGGTTCAGACACATTTATTTTCGCTAGATCTGACTTGGCTGTGAATCCCCTGATTTTCCAAGTTTTCCGTAAGTAATAATAAGTCATAGATAGGTATTATAAAAGGCGACTTTGTCTCTGTCTTTGTTTGTTGCAGCAACTCTAACATAAAAATTAATAGTTGCATCAGTCATCGGCAATTTCCTAATCATCTTTATGACCTTTATTAGTGACCATTCAGTTTATAAATTATTAATGCATCATTAAGACGGCCACGCGAATCCACGTATTCTAATCTGTAACATTCCGCTTCATATCAGGTTCATCTGTCCATTATCGCCAAGGAAATCTGTTGCCAATCAATATTTATATCACTACTAGCTCACCCAACAGTCTTTGTCCTGATGTCCATTTCAATCATTAACACAAAATTCCCTTATAAAATGCACCAATTTTCCTGGCAAATTTTCAAATTTTTCTTTTCAAAATACCTGATTCAAACTATTACGAACATTTTAAAATAATAAATAGCCAAATTGGTTCAGCCGTTCTCAAGTTATGCGTTTATAGCTTACCCATTTTTATACCAACGAACATCATTTCATTTCATCTATACAAATTTTATAATGTGGAAAGATTTTTTGGTTGTTTGTTTGTGACGAATAGGCTCCGAAACTATTGGACCGATTTTAACAGTTTTTTCAACAATAGAAAGCAAAATTATAGATATATATATAGACTATAATTTTTTTTTTTAATTAGAGATCTTTAAGAAAATTGCAATAATGTGACCCAATGAATTACGGATCAATGTTCTATGCAAGTATTTTTACTTTAAAGATTTCAGAAGTATTATTTTTTGTAAACGCGATTGTGCTTTTTATTTAGATAAGGTTACAAACCAATGTTCCATACAAGTATTTTTCTTCCACCAAGGCGATCTTGTTCAATTTTTCACTTCTGTCGGCACTCCCAGAGTGCCACCACTTTTTTTTAATTGGGATAAGCTTCAGGTAGTGTAGTTACTAGAAATACTGATTTTATTTTCTAAACTCATACTTTGGCTTCGCGCACTTTGGATGCGTATTCGTACGAATTACACTCGTGCGTACACGTACGACCATGGTCGTACGAATTGAGTGCGCACACTGGATACGTTTTTCTCCGTCAAATAGAACAAATCCCAACAAGTTCAGATTGTTTGGCGTGTGACGTCGGAACTATACGTACGACTAAGTCGCACCCAGTCTGCGCGCTCCCTTTGTACTTGGAAGGTCGAGATCGTTCGTGCGTGTTCGTACGTGTTTGCACGAGTGAAATTCGTACGAAAACGCATCCAAAGTGTGCGCTGCCTAGGTAATACAATGCCTGCGGTGGAACGAGTATACACCAATTTTTTTTTAAATCTTGCTACGATATCGATGCCAATGTCTGAGGTTACGTTACGCTGGCTAATTTATTTTAACCTAGTTTTGATTTGACCCTGATAATATACATGACCCAGAAATATGAAAACATCTTGAAAAGAACAAGTTGCTATACTTTTACTTATGATAGACACGACGTACACGTAACTATTCATTTATTTATATATTCTAGTCACTATTGACGTCAAGAATATAAAAAATTCTGGGTTTATTGGAACATCAATTTTAATTAAACAACATTGTTTTTTGTCATGTTGAATTTAAATATTAAGTTATACATTTATAAACTAGACGTGGCTATTGCTTTCTACTAATCTATGCTCAGAATTCAGAATCACATTAACAAGAAAGCAACACATAAGCAAGAAATTGGCCGTCATGGATGAACTTTTCCGGGAGCAAACCCAAAACATGAGGGCACTTCGGTTCGCTTCGTGCAACCTCGGCTCGCCTCGGGCGACTTCCGTCGTTGTTCGTCTTGCACCCGGGTCAAAGAACTCGAAGCGTTCCTTAGTTTTTAGCATGAGCTTGAGTGTATAGTTTCGTATTAGTTTAAAACTACAATCGCTAACACAAGTTCCAAAATCTCTATTGGCGATTGCTTGGGCCACGACCATTGCAACTTATCAGGTATCAACTGCTTTGTTGGTATCGTGATCGCAAGCACGACTACTGAGCATGGTCCTGACTTCGAGCCCTGGTGGAACAAAGTGTTAGTGGGGTTATTTCTTTAGAAATTTCTCAGTAGCAGCCCAGAGTTGGGAAATTGGTGATATGATACCCCCGTGTCTTGGAAAGTACGTAAAGCCTTTGGTCTTGCGCCTGCTCTCTCTTCGGTCGTGTTGGATTGCCGTTCCATCGGACTATGAGAGTGAAGGAAACACTAACAGACATCATACAAACCATAGATATATAAAAACAGATCATTATATAAATATCTTAAAATAAAATAATTAAAGTCTTAGGCTGGTTTCACAGATGTCCGGGAGATCCGCACTGGCCGCCAGCACACGGTAGACCCGAACGGGTAGCGCCCGCAGTGCTCTAAAACGAGAGAGTTAGTACGATACGGTTGCTATCATTGTACGGGCTTTACCCGGAGCGGGTCGCGTATGGACCAATTCGAGTCGCTGTGAAACAATGTTCTAGCGCCTCGTGTGTGTCTCCGCTCCGGGAGCCCGTACGGGCGGCCCACACGGGTCTCCCGGACAGCTGTGAAAACAGCCTTATTAAATTATGTTTATTTTACATCTTCTCAAAAGGTTTTAAAAGAAACAAAATTAAATTTATAAATATAACATTTGCATACTTGTATGTAAAATAATTAATAGAGACATACATACACAAATAATATTTACAAAATAAATGCAAATTCAAAAGCGCTTGACGAGGCAGGCTAACCATTTATAATTTTATCTACACCCATGCTATGGAACCTCTATAAAAGTTTCAGAAACAGTTAGCTTATTGGCAACATTAAAACAGCCAGTGTCATAGTAACCATAATATCATCCAAACGAGTGTTGTAATATTGTACTAAATTTCATTGTGCAACTCGTTTCAACGTTAAAGCGGGGGGCAGCAGCACCCGCTGCACGCATGTGCGACGATGTGCTGCTGCAGGCGACAGTCACACGTGCAGTTGTACTGAATTTCGTTGGATTCTTTTTATTCTTGATCTTGAATTACAAACACCCAATGTTTCAGAACCTTTTATAGAGGATTCATATCATGGGTGTAGATAAAGTCTTGTATGCTGTATATAATTAGGTATTAAAACACTCATGTGATACTATGTATTATCACACGAGGCGAAGCCACATTCGTGTTTTAATACCCCTTATTATACAATAGTATTAAGAGCATCGAGGACAAACTACGGCAGAAAGACTGTCGTATATCGTATATGAGGGGGCTGAACTCTGTAAATCTATACCTAAAGTAATTAAGGAATCGAAATCACGTCCAACTTTTAAAAGGCTATTAAAGCATCATCATCATCATCATCATCATTTCAGCCGAAAGACGTCCACTGCTGGACATAGGCCTCCCCCAAGCACCGCCACTTCGACCGATTCTGTGCTTTCCGCATCCAGCGGATTCCTGCGGCCTTCACAAGGTCATCGGTCCATCTTGGGAGGCCTTCCAATGTTACGTCTTCCGGTACGTGGTCGCCACTCCAGAACCTTTCGACCCCATCGGCCATCCGTAAAGCAACACAGCAAAGTAAAGCATCACATGAATAATAATGTATGAATTGTAAGTTTTTATATACAGGATGTTTGGCAGAACGTTGAACATACGAAAATGGTGGATAGGTGGGGTCATCTGCTACTTACTCAGCCCTAATTTATTTGGCCCTGGCGCCCTGGATATTAAAATTTTTTTTTTTGCTTTTTCTAGTTTCATAACTTTCTTAACTTTAAAGTGTAATTTTTATTTAAAAAACCGGCCAAGTGCGAGTCGTACTCGCCCATGAAGGGTTCCGTAGCAGCAAGTAACATTGAATGAAAGGTAAATTGCGGTTTACGATTTATGACGTATTAAAAAAAAACTACTTGTTAGATCTCGTTCAAATCAATTTTCGGTGGAAGTTTACATGGTAATGTACATTTTATATTTTTTTTAGTTTTATCATTCTCTTATTTTAGAAGTTACAGGGGGGGGACACACATTTTACCACTTTGGAAGTGTCTCTCGCGCAAACTATTCAGTTTAGATAAAAATGATATTAGAAACCTTAATATTATTTTTGAAGACCTATACCCCACACGTATGGGATTGATGAAAAAAAAATTTTTGAGTTTCAGTTCTAAGTATGGGGAACTCCAAAATTATTTGTTTTTTTTCTATTTTCATGTGAAAATCTTAATGCGGTTCACAGAATACATCTACTTACCAAGTTACAACAGCGTAGCTTTTATAGTTTCGGAAAAAAGTGGCTGTGACATACGGACGGACAGACAGACAGACAGACAGATAGACAGACAGACAGACAGACAGACAGACAGACAGACAGACAGACAGACAGACATGATGAATCTATAAGGGTTCCGTTTTTTGCCATTTGGCAACGGAACCCTAAAAATGGGTAAAACAGGCATTTTCTTTTTAAATCTTTAATATTGGCAGGTTCTTATAACAGAAAGATGTAAAACATACTTAAATCTTAATTTCAACCTGCATTAAAAAAATATCCAGGGGCCAGGACCAAATAAATTAGGGCTGAGTAAGTAGCAGATGACCCCACCTATCCACCATCTTCGTATGTTCAACGTTCTGCCAAACACCCTGTATAACTTAATTTTAGGTTATTACCAAGCGAAACCGTCGCTTATCTTAATGATTATATTTTTCCTCATAGAAGTGAATAATTGTATTCTTTTTGAACGTTTTTTTTTGTTAAACCGTAGATTGTACCCGTGTTTTTTGCGCACACACTTCATCATCATCTGCCTAGCCTTTTCCCAATTATGTTGGGGTCGGCTTCCAGTCTAACCGGATGCAGCTGAATACCAGTACTTTACATGAAGCGACTGCCTATCTGACCTCCACAACCTAGTTACTAGGTAACACGATACCCCTTGGTAAGACTGGTTGTCAGAGTTTTGGGCTTCTAACTACCCGTAACGACTGTCAAAGATCTACAAATGACAGCCGAAACCAACGGCTTAACGTGCTTTCCGAGGCACGGAGGGGTCTCGGTATGTAAAGATGGTCACCCATCCACGGACCAACCGGGGCAAGCGTAGCTTAACCTGATCGATCGACCCGTGCGACTGTTATCACTTGTACTTGCCTAATCTCCGTTGAGATTGGACAACCGTGACGGAAATCGGTCGGGAGGGTATCAGCAGTAGCCGAGAAGGCATTCAGTAAATATAATTAAGTACCTGCTTCACTTTCATGGACACTATCAATAAACAGTACGTCCATTGATCCATTATTTCACATTGTGTCATAGCCAATAGTGTCATCAAAATGTCTTGTTTTCTTCCTTTTATTTTTTTATTTTGTTTGTATATTGTCACATTGCGGCTATTTCCTAATAGCTAATTAGTTATAATTTTATCGTGCTATTGTATGTTGTGCTGTCTTTTGTGTGTACTAAATAAACGATTTATCTGTCTATCTATCACCACCATCGACCATCTGTACGTTTTTTGATTGCTCTCTTAGTTGAACCAAGACGACCTCAACTGTTTTTCCTATACCTAATAGTATTGCAAGAAGTACTTAATTTAGTGGCTGCCAACCGCGTCTCCGATAGAGGTGCCCTTGGTTGGCGATAGGCAGAGCTGTTTGAAATTAGGTCGTAAACTACCAACTACACGGTTGTAAACCACCAAGGTCATCTCTGTTGGGACGCGGTTGGCAGCCGTGTAGCAAGCCCTTTAGTGGTTACTTGTGTTGGTTACGTATCCATGCGTCATGTTCGTGAACGGGCGCTGTCAGTAGGGAGTGGTCACCTCTTAGCCGCCACGGCTTATTTTTTAATCTAATTTAATTTTTGAAATGTTTCTTTTTTCTTTTATTACGGACGCTTTTAACATTATGCGTCATTCTAACATGTATAACTTCAACATGAATGATGTAACCAATATTTTGATTTAAAAGAGTTTCCGTGGAGTTACTTGCCCGTTTTTCTCCATAGGTACTTACTACGGTTTGGAATGGGCAACTCGACTGATCAACTCCTTGACAATTCAAAAGTGTCTGTAATTGGTTTATTTGAAATAAAAGCTTTGTGTTTGAGCTAGGAATTTTAAAGGTTAGGTAAGGTAGAGTTGTTTCGACTTTGCCCTTTGCTAAAATCTGCTTAGTTTCCCGAAACACGAGTTAAATCATACAGTACCTAGTGTATACTAGTTACAATGTAACGAGAAAACATTACAATGATAAAACCATTTATGTTACGCACATACTTAGAGCATTGTCTTCGAAATTACACGTTTTTAGTCAAGGCCGCAGTTAAAGACCATAAATATATATAGCTATTCACATATCGTCGGTAGCAGTTTTTTAGGTAGGTTTGGTAGGATTTTTTTTTCTGTTTAATTCTCAATTTTTACCAATATTAAGTCAGTAAGAGCAGTGGTTGCCCAGTGGTAACAGCCGCGACTCACGAGTTGTAGGTCGTAGGTTCGAACCCAGACAGGCGCTTTACTTTGTGTAAATTATTTCATCACCACTGCTCTCAAAACGGTGAAGGAAAACATCGTGAGGAAACTGGCATGTCCTAGAACCGAAAATTCGAAGACATGTGACATCTACCAACACGCACTGGGCCCGCGTGGTGGATTACGGCCCACTCCCTCTCACAGAGAGGAGGCCTGTGTCCCAGCAGTGGGAACATTATAGGCTGATGATGAAGTCAGTAAGTATATAAAGACACCTACACCTATTTTTTACAAAGTGGCGAAGTGGACACGGACATACATATACTGATAGTCGGTGTATAGCGTACACACAGACTAGATACATAGACTAGTATATGTATGTCCGTGGCTCCGGACAATCGGCGCGCGCGTTCACCTGTTATAAACCCAGATATCAGTTACATAGCCATTTTCATGACAATTTTTTAAAACAATAATGATACCTAATAAAAAAAAATAAAAAAATGGTGTTTTAATTCAGGCAAAATACCCATATACAAAAAAGAATAAATAAGAAGTAAAACAGTAAAAACATTAAAAATTATCATTAAAACTCATCATTAAAAATTTAAATTAATAGTCATTTTTATTAATAGTCACGTCGTCGGCGTTACAAATAATAATTCATCATCATTTCAGTCGAAAGACGTCCACTGCTGGACATAGGCCTCCCCCAAGCACCGCCACTTCGACCGGTTCTGTGCTTTCCGCATCCTTTTTGGTGCTTGTCATTTGGGGGGGGGGGGGGGTTGCCATGCCAGGCGGGTTGGCGATCGCAGTATGGTGTTAAAAATGTATAGAGAACGCTGCTGCCCATTCTCTAGTAAGTCCCTTTACGACACCCATGGGAAGAAATAGGGTAGTGCTATTAAATAATAGTTAAGTAATGAAAAGTATTGCAAACCTTTATTTTATAGCTATCAACAATGTAAAATAAAAAATAATAGCAATAACTGTATCAATATTTAATAAGCTTATGTAACATTGAAAACCGATAGGGAAATCGTGGCCCCCGGCAACAGGGCAACCGAAGGAACACGGGTGGGTTTTAGACAGTAAGAATCTGACAAGCCCTCCCGTTCCGCCCAGAGCGGGAGAAGTTATTTGATAATATACCACCCAAAAAAAAAGGAAGTCCCGCATAGAAGCGGATATATGGCAGTCATGGACGAATGTTCGTCCATGATGGCAGTTATTAAGTTTACTTTTTGTACGAAGGAGATAAAGACTTCTACCGTATTTTGTAAAAAAATATAAACATGTATACAGTAATTGGCCTTAACCATTTCCTTGGTTAATAATTAACCCTATGTTTTAAAATATGTAGAAGAAGAAAGCTTTGTTCTTCTAATAATTATACAGTTTTGTGTTCAAAACGCTCTGCTGTAAAATCATAGGTAATTTTGTAGGTATAATTGGCGACCGTCGATATGATTATTTCTAAGAACTCGTATTGGCACAACCAATGTGAAGAATAACTCCTGCTGTGGTACAAATATTATGTGGCAGCGGGTCTGACAGCACATTGTGGCAGGGATGATGATATGGATATGAAATTTCAGATCTGGATACGGATATAGAAATGATATTATACCGATTTCGGATACGGTTACGGATATGAGATTATACCGATTTCGGATACGGTTACGAATATGAGATTATTTCGGATTATCCGTTAGTTTCGGTTACGGATTATTAAATTTTTAAGAAATTGTAATGTTATAATATCCTGCAATGATTGACTAGTAATGACTAAATAAAAGCAATAATAAACAAACATGCAAGTGACACGCGCGGATATTGTATCGGCTCGGCCGGGTTGAAAAACCTGTCATAATGTGTCTCATTAAAACACCGCCCCAATCCGAAATTATCCGAAACGTTTATAACGAATTCGGTTACGGTTACGGATAGATTTTCATTTCGGATATCAGTTGATCTGATGGTTACGCAGTTCCGTAACATCCCTGCATTGTGGGCCGAAGTAAATATACATTCTAGCATCACCACTCATGGAAGCTAAGCTAATTTAATAAACCCCCAATCTGTACTATAGGATTCATCAAAACCTCATCGTGTTTGCCTCGTTTGATCTACTGTTGCCAATGTATGTGTTATGATGACCAGGGGCCCAAGTCTGCTATTTTTATAAATTTGTCATTCCAACACGATCCCATTGTCATTTTGCTAAAAGTTCGTAATCTGCTAAATTCATAATGGTCGATCATTGGTCGGTCAATGGTGTAATTGTGTTATAATGGCATTGTTGTACAATACGACCAATGATTTCTGCCTACCCCCATGGGAAGAAGGCGTGAGTTTATGTATGTATGTACGACCAATGATACCGCCTAAGTCAGTTATTCACTTGTCATTATGTACGAGATTATCAACAAGTGCCATTTCTTTCAATGAAATGTCAGTGGCTGACCATTGGAAAGTCATAATGACGCCATTATATTAGTAGATTACCAAACTTGTCAAAATCAACAATTATGAAATCAATGATAGACCATTCTGACACTATTGTAATAGCAGACTTGAGGCCCTTTTCCTATGCAGAGGAATCTTCAGAAACACAAAACATTAAATCCATAATAAATTATTCTGTTATTTTCACCATTTATTAGGGTTCCGTACTTCGAAAGGAAAAAAATGGAACCCTTGGGTGCAGCGCAGACGACACACTTTTTGTACGATCGAGTCTGTGGCGGACATTAATCGAATTCCTATCTTATTCGTAATTTGAGCTACGGAGTATTTAAATTTTAAACTGACAGAAATTACTATCGAGCCTAACGACCTAAAGAATAACCTACATTCGAAAAAATATCGGGGACAAACATTTTGTGCGCCACAGAGTGTGTGGCTCGTGTGTCCGTCTATCACAGCTAATTTGCTCTGAATCTAATGGATTGATTAAGTTGAAATTTGGTACACATATGTATTCCTGTGACCCAAACACGAACGTGTAACGTAAATAAATGAATTTTGAATATAGGGGTCACTTTTGGGGGGCAAACAAGAAAAAAAAAGGTTTTGCTAATAGTACCATGTGACATATTAAATGAAAGGGCATGTTGCCAGGATCTTAAAAATATTTTTTATATAATTTTAAAATAAATGCTTTTAAAGATATTTAAGAAATTCGATGAAAATTTACCATTCCCCCCTTATCTCCGAAACTACTGGACCTAATATTTTGAAAAAATACATAGTATGGCTCTTTACTCATAGATTACAGGAAAACCTACAAGAAGTGTAAGGTCTTAAAATAACGTGGTAAATCTCTCAAATTGTGCGTACAATGTTACATTTACAGTTGGAATGTATGGAAGAACATGTATTTCAACTACAATGTTAAGTTTGTATTTGGGATAAATTCATCTGAACTACGGAACCCATCATTGTGCGTAGTCCGACACGCACTTGGCCGGTTTTTTAGTGATGATGATGACAAAATCTGAAAATGAGAATGACTACTCATTTATCTTGTGTATAAGGTTTTGTTGGTAGGCGATTACATAACAAACTCCTGAATGCAATACATACATCAGTTCCGAGCAACCGGTGCATATGTATAACTGGTTGTATGAATATGAAAGAAGCAAAAGGAAGGAAGGATCGTAACAACCCGATCACTGATCACGTTTGGGTCGGAGGTCACCCTTGTCCCAATTCTTGTCATGTTCGTGAACGGGCGCTGTCACTGGACGGCGCTGGACTGATCATCTCTTAGCTGCCACGGCTTATTTTAATTTAATTTTTGAATTGTTTTATTTTTTAACGCTTTTAACATTCTGCATCGTTCTCACATGTATAACTTCAACATGAACGATGTAACCAATATTATGTAACCATATTTTGATTTAAAAGAGTATCCGTGAAGTTTCTTGCCCGTTCTTCTCCATAGGTACTGTGAGCACCTCGCTTGGCTGCGGCACTCGGGATCGTGTATATTGTGAGAAATTAAAGAACTTTTGAAAAACCAGACTATAATTAAACCAATAGTATAAAGCAAAGGGACAATATTACACGACCGACGCCAGGGGCTAAACTAGATTTTTTCATCAACAAATGCACACCATACGAAAATTCTAATTTAAATATATAATGTTCGATTGTTTGGATACCATAGAGTGTTCTTGCTAGCCTGCACAACATGAGATTGCATCTCATAATAAAACCTCACAGTACCTACTACGCTTTGGAATGGGTAACTAGCTTTATCTTTCTGACTGACCGATCTCTTGACAATTCAAAAGTGCCTGTAATTGGTTTATTTGAAACTAGCTGCGCCCCGCGGTTTCACCCGCATAAGTCTCGATCCCGTGGGAAAAAAAAGTATCCTATGTTCTTTTCCAGGGCATCATCTATATATGTGCCAAATTTCATCCAAATCCGTTCAGCCGTTTTAGCGTGAAGGCGTAACAAACAAACTTACTTTCGCATTTATAATATTTAGGAAGGATAAATGCTTTGAGTTTGTGTTTGAATTTATATGAGGTCATCGGAGCAGCATGCCTTATTCTTCCATACATAATTATTTATTAGCCGTAACCTCCTTTCTTATCATATAATGTTTCACACAATCCATCCAGCGTTTCTTTGGCCTTCACCAACGCATAAAGCAAGGAAACCGATACCATAGCCTAAAGAATTGCCAAACTAAAGTGGCACTGGGCAGGGCACAACAGATAGCCGATGGGGTCAAAAGGTTCTAGAGTGGCGACCGCGTAACAGAAGACGTAACGTTGGAAGGCCTTTTTTTTTTTTTTTTTTTTTCCCTCCGCCGACGCCCAGTGCGCCTGCTGCGGGACGGGAGAGTACTGGTGATCTCCCTTTCCCTTTCCGCAGCCTCCTTCTGCGAGATGACTGTTTCGCAGAAGGATACCACCGCGTCCCAGGTCTCTGCACTGCCGACCATCGAACGAACTACGGTTGGCAGCGACAGGTCATTCCCCACTTCTGAAACGAGGCCATGGCGTGGCTCCTCCCATGCGACACATTCGGCCAGCGTATGCCACGCCGTGTCCTCCAGACAGTGGACGCAGTGATGGCACCGAGCGTCCGGCTCCCTGCCTATGCGACACAGGTACTTGCCGAAGCAACCGTGCCCCGAGAGCACCTGCGTCGCAACGTTGGAAGGCCTCCCACAAGGTGGACCGATGACCTTGTAAAGGCCGCAGAAATCCGCTGGATGCGGGAAGCAAAGAACCGATCGAAGTGTCGGTGCTTGGGGGAGGCCTATGTCCAGCAGTGGACGTCTTTCGGCTGAAATGATGATGATGGACTCATAAAGCCGTTCACACTCAAAACCTAACTGCAGGGACCGAAACCGGTATTATAAATATTGGTATTTTTTCTGTTACAATATTTATATTTTTAAAGGTTACCTTACATTGAATGCAACCAGTATTAGTACCGGTTATTGAAATAAAATTGCTTCTATCTTTTACGTGACGTCGGTATTAGTCAAAGATCTTGCATCGTTTGTATCTGTGTAACCGGTAACCTAAGTCTCTGGTAACATGTTTCTTCTTTTTGGTTACCTATATAACGGTAACCTTAGTCGTAGAAGTTACCATAATTCTTCGATACCTGTACCGTAATTTATAAAATATTTCAATTGATTACGAGTTGAACCTGTTTTAAACCCAACAACCATTGAATCGTCGAAACGTGGGACCTAATTAACATATAACTGATTAGTTCTATACAAATGGGAGACTTACTAACAATGTTGCTAAGCTAAGTAATAAATTCTGTTCTTTAATTGCTACATACACATGCTGGGACTTAAAATTAAATATAGTAAACGAAAGACATTGTAAATTAATTGAAGATTTATTAATGTCACGGGTTAATAGAAAGTAGCATTGAGGTATACAACAAGGTGTAATTAAAATGGGGTCGGATCTGAAACGAGATCATTTTACTCATCATTATGAAGAACTTTGACGATGGGACAAACCCTTAAATCGCGAAAAAAATGCTGTACCCTGCATTTTATCGAATTAGGCAAACAATTACTTTTTTAATTTAGTCTATAATGTAGTTTTATTTTCACTTAGTTTGGGGCACTAAACGCATTTCTTTCTTATTAATATTAATGCACTATTTACATAATCTTATTTAATGCGTTCCAGTCATTGTTTGTCATTTTAAACGGTTTGTGTTATTATTTATCTTTTATCAATATCTGCTTATTTTTAGCAGTGGACTCAGAAAGATGGCTAAGTTAAGAGGGCGTATGAAGCAAGCAAAATAACAAATTTCGCCCGCCCAACCCTTACCTACCCCTCTCAGCAAACACGACGAAAATAAAACACGATCCCTTCCCACAGCAGAAACTTTTCGCCCGGGGTCTATCTAAACTTCACGAAAAATCGAATTGAAGATAGGCAATTTTAGTTACTACCCGCTCTTAATCTGTAGTTAAGATTTAAGTGTTTTAAGAGACGTATAGGTAATAATGTCCAGCCCGTCCCATCCTTGATGTCCTCCCTCCGGTTGACGCCCTAAGCCGAGGTTCGTACCCCACAGGGGGTGCCCTTAGCAAGCGTTCACCTAGTTTTAATTAGCATAGTTGAATAACCCCTGACTGGAGGTTTTAAGTGTAGTAGCTTAAGGCACCCACAGGAAAGCCCGGTTAAGTAGTCATGATCTCAGAGGTCAACTACGAGATGCCCTACCTTAAAAAATAGTATGTGCTTATTTGCCCTTCCGTCTGAACACGCATTCAGGAAGTTCGAATAGGAGTTACCCACTGCAACTCGCGCATAAATTGGCACCTAACCAATCATTTATAAATAATAACACTATAAGCTTCTCCTTTATGTAATATGTAGTACCTTATTAAAGAACCGGCTTTAACGTCTATGTTGGCTACTAATATAAGATTATAATTAAAATAATTATCGTTTATGTAGGTACATTATTTTCTGACTTGGCAATTAAATTGCATGACTTTGTTGATGATATTTTTATAGTGTTCGTATCATCATATTATCACCATTCAAGACATCTACTGCTGGATTATACGCCTGGGATCCCCCAAGCATCGTCTAACTCCAGCATCGAGCATATTCCCGCAACCTTCAATCTACAATAGTCACTAATTTGGGTATTATGATTTATCATAAGACCATTTATAAAGGCTGTACGTGTACACCTACTTAACAAATTATGATGCTAAACTTTCCGCTTAAGAAGAAACAGTTTAAAAAAAAAACCCTACAGCAAAAACCCATAACTGAAACGAGAAAAACAAGTATCTATTGAACTTTATTTTTCAAGCCTTGTTTTTTTTAAAGGTATTTATTTATGTAAATAATGAAATAAGTACTCACTTGTGCCGAAAACGATCTTATCCTGCTTACGGGTACCACCACCACTTCCTTCATTTCAGTGATTTTGAACACCATTTTGATAGTTGTATTAAAAAAAAAAAACTTAAATTATTCACAACAATAAAAATATAATCATTAAAAATATTTCCAAACACTAAACACCAAATAATATCATTTTGTAAAAAATAAAACTTTTAATTTAAAATAATATTTCCGACATGTTTTCGCGGCAAAAACTTTTCTTTAGTAAGTCAGCACCCGCCAGCCTTGCACTGTCAAGGCGAGCGAAATACTAACTGTTTAAAATGTGAATCTCTCAACTATCAAACCGTTTCTTAATCTTAATAATTGGTCGATGGATCCTTAACATCACGTTTGTACCTACTCCCCGAAGGGTTGGGCAGAGGTGTTCCTATTACTGCCCATTCGCATTTCGCCAGTTATATTTTTAAAAGAGTAACCGTAGAGTTTCTTGTCGGCTCTTCTCCATAGGAAACGACTAATTGGAACCGTGCACATTATCTTCTGACGTTTCATAAGTGCCCATGTAGGTTTATGTGAAATAAAATATTTTGATTTTAAGACGCAGATATATGACAGTGACCTTGAATGGTTAGCTTGCGTGTTCTGTACTGAGCTCAAGCAACGCGTCGTACGTCCAGCCAGTAATAGGACTCGCCCATCAAGGAGCGCTGTCCCAAATTAGATGCATTATTAATTTATTACACGTAAAACAAAAAGTATTTTAATAAAACAAGCATACTAAAAGATTAATAATTTAATTATCTTTAAAATGGTGAAGTTTTCAGGAAAATACGCTCGTTAGATTTTGCGTCATTCTCAGTTTTTTATCCACGTTAGATATAACTTTAGAAATGAATTTCTTTATGTAATATAAACATCATCAAAAATATGCCTATATTAAAATATTAGGAAAATGCTCTAATTTAACATATATTTTTTCCAAATTACTAACACTACTCGTTTAGACGTCATCTTCAGTATAAAATCATTAAAAGTCGATTATCGTCCCCTTAATACGGGGCGAGCGAGATTGCGATCAACCGGGCTTGATCCGGACTCCGGCCTGCTACTGAGAAGTTCCAGATGGAAAACCCAAAAACACTGCTCTACCCGGGAATCAAACATAAGACCTCATGCTCGCGCTTGCGATCACTAGACCAACGAGACAGTCTTTTGATAACAATGGCAGTATTTACAGATGCAGTGTATATACAGCATTCGTCAAGAATGAGTTGTCACTCTAATAAAAAGATTCCAATGTGCCTAACATTCGTCAAGAGTGAGTTGTCACTCTAATAAAAAGATTCCAATGTGCCTAACATTCGTCAAGAGTGAGTTGTCACGCATCACACACACCTGAATATTTTCTTAAAAAGATTCAGGTGTCTATGTAGTGCAGAAAAGTCCGAAAGGAATACCGTGACATGGCAACTTATAGGCAACTGTAGGAACACGGGTGGGTTTTAGTCAGTAAGAGTCTGACACGCAAGTTATTTGATAATTTCTCACTCAAAAAAAAGTGTGCCTATGTAGTAGGCACACTTTATTAATAGTTTGTTTAATTAAGTATAATTTATCAAAATAGTTCATTATTAATTATGACATTTTAACGATTTATTTACAGAGGACGGAATTAGGTAGAGTTATTTATGTACTTGCATCGAAATGTTGATATTAATATGGATCTTCCCGGGATTTCTAATAGACAATCCCGTGTGACCAACAATATTACAAATAAATAATAATAAAAACCTCAGAGATAGATAAGACAAATAAAACAAAGATAATTAACATACAATTTTTATTAGTATTGAATTCAAAATGCACACGTGTGCGCATTGGAATTTTGCAACTTCGGACGTCCGATGTCGTTGGTGTAAATTTGGCAACGTCGTGCGTGCAGTGGTTTAAATTGTGTAAAAGTAAATAACTTTTATTTAATAGATCACGGGATTTTTCTGCTCTTCAAAATCAATCCCGGGATTTGGGGCATATCCACTTTATTCTTTCGTTGTATGAAATCAGTGTAAGTACATAAATAACTCTACCTAATTCCGACCTCTGCTTATTTACTAAAGTATAGCTAGTATACTTGCATGTAAAAATCAACCGAATTCGAAACGTTTTGTTGTATTAGGAGAATTTGTGAGTCAGTGACAGCTCGGCCCGAGTCAACTTAACCCGAATAATAATATCAGATATTTCAGTCCCGATTACGTAAACTGGTTTTTGAAAAGATGGGTAATAATTAAAAAAGTGCTGAAATGATCGGTTTGGTAATAATAGGTATCACTATACTTTCTTATTGTCCCCATTAAGATTAGGATATTATAAAGTTGTGGTACATGTGAGGGTCAAAGGTCATTAGGAGATTAATGCCTGTTTTTACCTTCACTAAGTGACACTTAAATTAATCCCTAACTAAAAAAAGTACTGTTGGATTTTCAACGCTAGTCTCAGCGCTGAGAGTTGAAAATCCAACAATGCACTTTTATTTAAGGAATAAATGAATTAAGTGTCACTTAGTTGTTGATGAAAACGGGCATAAGAACTACAATTTAAGAAGTATAGGTCTATAGGTATCCCGACTTACGAGTAATAGGTCGTAGGTTCGAACCCAAGCAGGCGCTTTACTTTGTGTAATTTATTTCATCGCCACTAAATTGCTCTCAAAACGGTGAAGGAAAACATCGTGAGGAAACCGGCATGTCCTAGAACTGATTATTCGAAGACATGATGTCATGAACAGTGATCGGATAATCGGATGCATATTTACCTAAAGTTTAGGTGTTGGCTATTATGGAGTGCACTTTTGTATCGAAAAAATCCCGGGATTCCCGGATCGACTTTAAGAGTTGTGATTATAGAATCGAATGTTATTATATTTACTAACGTTCAGGTGTTGGCTAATAAATATGAAATGCACGATCGCAAATATCTCGCGACTCTGGAATTGATAAATTTAGTACTTTTTATCTATAGAAATGCTAGCTAATGTTGTAAAGTAGGTTGCCAAATTGGCATAGCACATAGCGAGAAACAAATCGGTGTCTTGAGTTTCATAACAAAATGTTTAGTGGGTATATAAATTTTTATGTTAACACCGCAAAAGTAACCTTCATAAGAGGGGTGATAAGTCATTTCCATACCACGTATCTGATTAGTTGTGCATTCCTGAATGTTATGGAATTCCGGGATTTATGTAAATTTTTTATTTATTAAGAAGCCACTTACATAATTTCTTAGCAAAATATTAACTTTATGTAAATATGCATCCGAATATCCGATCTCTAGTCATGAACCAATCCGCACTGGGCCCGCGTGGATTACGGCCCACTCCCTCGCACAGAGAGGAGGCCTATGTCTCAGCAGTGGGAACATGATAGGCTGATTATTAGGTACGCAAAAGGTAATTGTAGCAAGGAACGTATCTCGGCGAAGTACTTAAGTCTTTTATTCTAAAAATTACCTTATCATCTTATCGTCCTAATTATTTTTTAGGGAGCATGGTCATGAATTCATAATATATAAAAGCCTTAACAACCATAAGATTACTACTTATTTGTTGGTAGAACATGACCCACTTTACCGACATATTTTATCTCGTTTGGATAAATTAAAACCAACTGCTGATTAAAATAACGATATCTTATTTTTTTATTAGGTTTTCTTTGAGATGATAATAATGACACAAAAGTGTTAGTAAAATCCTAAATAAATAAAAAAGACACTTAGTCAATAAATGTAAGTCTTTGTATTGTTAGGCTCAATTTACATTGTCGCGGAACGGAATGGAAGCAAGTTTTGTACAAAGCATAATGAACTTTATGTCAATAGAGTAACGCACAAACTAGATACGAGTCCAATAGCAAGTCGCGCCCGCATCTTCTGAAGAATTCTCGTAGTAACAAGCTCGTATCTAGTTTATACGTTAGACAATTGACATACAGTTCATTTTGCTATGTACAATTTCGTTACAAAAACTCTCTTCCAATCCATTCCGTGGCAATGTAAATTGAGTCTTATTGAAGATCGACCGATTGAGTGACCGCCAGACTGTTTAGATGTCACTGACACATTTTCCATGGTCAGGATTAACGTCACACACAATGACAACAGATTATCACGTTCAGGTTCTCAAACCTAGCTAGTCCAGAATCAGTTACTGTGGTGAAGAAGCCTGTAGTGGTTACACCGCCACATACGAACTACGCATCATAGGTATGACGTCACACAAATCCTGCATCGCGCAATTACAGTTTACCGAGCAATCGACATATATACAAGATTCCGACTTCAAACCGATGGGCAGTTGCCCGCCAGACACGACACCCGTCTGGTCGGAGGATCCTCCCTTTTCTATGGTGGATGAGTGAACTTTACACCCTGTTCCTCATGCCACTAAAAGCTTGTCAGCAGGTTGGTAGCGCTCTTGAGTGCCCAGAGTGCGCTGGTTGCAGAATAGTAGTAACACTCTTGGTAGCTCTTTGTAACCCTTTACAAAGAGCCATCACAATATACAGGGTCAAATTAAGTTTGCAAAACTTCACCGACGTGATACGTATCGATATCAGTTTCGATATGAGTTCATTTTAGATTTATTTTGTAAAAACATAAAGATAAATAAATAGATCGCTAAATTGTAATTACTTAGATACTGATTATTAAAATTTAAATGTTTTAGTTTATCTAGGTACTTTTATCAAACTATGTGTCAGGTTATATTTGCTAAGAGATTCTGTTTGCAAATTTAAGTTATAATAAAAAAGTGATTTTATATTTAAAAAACAGTGTTTCATTAATTATTAATGAAACTTATAAAGATGAAGAAAAAAAAAAAACATTTTTCCGATTCCGATTTGTTGAAAATATTGAAGATTTCGCGCCAATACCATTTTTATTTCTTCTGTAGCCGCAATGCAATGCACGCATTCTATCGAAGAGATAGCCGCATTTAGTTCCATTTTCAAAAATAAAATGTTCTTTTTTATGAACCAGTAATAAGTCAAGTCCAAATCATGATTATTCTACATAAGAATAAAAGACTTTTTCGTTTTTCAAGACTCATTGGAACAGCCAAAAATTAAAAAGAAATTACTTTTTCCCCTAGAGCAAGAAATGCTATTTTTTCCCCGCTCTGGTACTCTACAATGACGGCCTTTTTGAGCAAGAGGAGTGAAAAAGACTTTTTTGTTTTTGTAGGCTCGTTGGTTACAGACAAAAATTACTTTTTCCCCTAGAGCAAGATATGTTATTTTTTCCCCGCTCTGGTACGCTGCAATGACGGACTTTTTGAGCAAGAGGAGTGAAAAAGTTTAAATGTGTATCAAGAGGATAAGGGTTCTCCTTTTTTCTCCTAATAACAACAAACGACTGCAATCACTAACTAAGATAGGCAGTCGCACAATGTAAAATACTGGTATTCTGCTGCAGCTGCAGCGGTTAGACTGGAAGCCGACCCCAACATACTTGGGAAAAGGCTAGGCAGATCGATTGACTACAATCACTAACTCGATTGTCTGTGGCCATTTTTTCATGAACATTCTTCTTGGGGCCTGAACAGGATTTACTGACAAATCTTTCAGAATTGAGCGTTTATTATGTAGTTTCAACAGACTGATTGTTTTCGCAAACCTTGACTAAAAAAGGAACAATAAGGCACAACAAATAGAAATATAGACATGTAGCGTTTGCATGTGATTCAAAAGAATTACACTTCTTTGTAATGCTTTGGCAAAGCAACGGCTTGTGACGTGCTGGTAACAAATGAAAATAGTGATTGCTGGACTGTAGATACAAATATAACATCACAAAAAACAACCGACTTCCAAAAAAAAACACTACATAGTGAAAAATTACTTTAATTTCGGAAGTCGGTTTCTTTGGTTTTGAATTTTCGTTTTTTGCCACCGACTTCCAAAATTAAAGTTATTTTTCACTTAGCAGTGTTTTTTTTTTAAAGTCAGTTGTTTTTTTTTTGTATAATGTTTTTATTTTTCACTTTTTTTACCCCACACAAATTCGAATACCACTACTTGCTATGTTAATAACAGTGAGAGGAACTTAACATAATATCATCCACATACTAAGTAGGAAAAAATACGTATTATTGAAGCTAACTCAAAACTACCGAAGCAAAATTAAAATTTATATGGGATCACCTCTGAAGTATTATTACCTACCAAACAAAAAAGAATCATTAAAATCAATTCATAATTGGCCGAGTTATCGCGTAACAAACATAAAAAAAACGTACAGTTGAATTGAGAACCTCCTCCTTTTGGAAGTCGGTTAGATTATAAATGGTTTTTCCTCATTTTCGGGGTTCAGAAGCGGTTGTAATGAATAAGATCGTCGGCGGCAGCAAAGACAATCTCCACAGATGGGGTTTTTCGAATGGTTCAAATCTTCAAAGTATGCACCTTTCATCTTGCGTCGATCGCAGGCCTTGTCACCTGTACACGTGAGAACCTAATGTCTGCGTTAGCGAATAATGTTAGCGTTGCTGAGTACGTACTACGTCAAACAAAAAAAAAATCTTTTCAAACAATATTTACCATCGACACGCTAAGATAAAGACTAGATTGCAAAATAGCAATCCTTCCCTATTTTTAAAACATGCATCATTTATATAGTTTGTACAAGACTGCTGTTCCCGCGCTTTAGGAATGCAAGGCAAGGCGGGGCGTTGACGAATAAGCAGCCTGCACTGCCCCCCGACTCGCCGTGCACATAGATACTAAAGGCGCGGACCAGCGGTCTCGGTCAAACTATTATAGCCAATTTTACTCAATACTCAATATCTTTATTGCTTTACCATAATGTGTACTTTTTTTTATTCTTAATCATAAGAGGAGGCTCCCTAAATGGTTTATTTTAATTTACATTAATATTCTGAAAGTCACGCATTCAATCAAAATGGAACTTTAGAAAATGATTTTTAATCAAATTAGATTTGTTACAGCTGTAGTGGCAATCATGTCATTTGGTTTAAATAGGTCTTTATTTTTATTATTTTGTTTTATCTTTTATATAGATTCTTTTCTTTTAGATTTTGTGAATGTGAGAACGTTGTAGGCTGTAGACTTGTGCACCATTTTATATTTTACTAAGTACCTGGTACTTCTTGATAGGTCTACCTCTGTCGTCCCATACTTATTAACACTGTAATTTGGAAACATTGTAGAAACCACTTATTTTGAAATGAGTAACCGTGGAGTTTCTTGCCGGCTCTTCTCCATAGGAAGCGACTAATTGGAACCGTACACCTAGCTTCTGATGTTTCATAAGTGCCCTTTATGTGAAATAAAATATTTTGAATTTGAATTTATTGGATCTTTCTCTTTCCATATACAAGACAGTTACGTCACTGTAACATTTTCGCTTGATTCATTTTTTGTTCGAAAATTATGTCTTTTTTTGAAGATTATTTAAACAAAATCAAGATTACTCGGCTTTTATGTCTAAAATAAGTATTCACAGTAAGAAAATATAGTTTATTATTCAGCCACAAGATATTCCTCTCTAGATCAATTATTACTTAAGCTATAAACTAAATAGGAATTGAGACTTACGCCATTTAGTTACGTGCTCGAACACGATCAAAGAGCGCATGCGATATTCAACTTTATAACAGATGTGTTAGCGTTTATCACATAGTGGAGTGGTGAGGTGCATGGGGGCGGAGTTTGCGTGGAAATTGTCTTTAGAGTGCCTGGTCTTAACTGTAACTCATAGATGCAATTGCTCTGGAGTTTCTTGAAACTTGATGAATCCTATCTTAGAATGCTTCACTTTGTTTGCCAACAAAAGATAACAAATACATTTTCCAGTAATTAACAGTACACACAATGTGGTCACAAACTAAACTACAAAGAAGTAAGTTGTGAAGTCAATTCACTTTATGAGTGTAATCAGTGAAAGAGTCATAAATATTTTATTGTAATACAAAATCGATAGGTTACAGTCACCGGCTAACTGCCGTTCTGTTGAAAACAATACATTGAACAATGTTTGGATAAAATGATCTTATTTATTCTGCTGGGTAAGATTTTATTAATATTTTTTTCTCTGACAAAGTATGTTTGAAAGGGTGTTAGTGTCCGACCGAAACTGGATTTTACGACCGAAACCGAAACCAAATTTCGGCAACAGTCTCAGTTTCGCCCAAAACCGAAATTTCCTTACAATTATCATGTTTTGAGGGGAAAATAAAGAAAACGTTATTATAATCAGTCAGTCTTAATTTTTTTAATAAATCACTAAAATCACACGAAAACTCACAACAAACGAACTGCAAATATAAGCCAGTCACGACATGATTAGGCACGTGGACGCGGCAAAATGTCTTCGTCGCTTACTCGCTTGGATGGAATTTAACGCGCCGAACATGACCGATCACAGTGCGAGAACTCCCGAATGCAGTTTCAGTTCCGGTTGTAGTTTCGGCAGGTTTGCCGCCGAAACAGAAACTAAACCGAAACTCGTTTTTTTGCCGAAACTCGACCGAAACCGAAACCGATCTTTCGGTCGGACACTAAAGAGTGTGTATTGTAGTGATACATTTGAAGACCAAGTGGTGATTAATTTCACCTTTTTCCAGCCATATTATCTTTCACACAATCAATCATTCATCAGCTCACCCTTGTTCACACTCAAAACTGTTCACGACATTTTAATTATTCTTCTCTATCATGTTAACGTAAACAATAGACAAAATCGGTATCCTAAAACCCTTTACAATACCAACTTGATCAGATCAAACATAACATAATTTCACGCCTTGTTTCCCCGAAGGGATAGGCAGAGGTGTCCCTGTAGCAGGTACACCCACATTTCACCAGTTATGTTTTTAAGTCCCATGTAATAGGGGGCGAGCCTATTGCCATCAACCGGGCACAAATCCAGACTCCGAGCTGCTACTGAGAAATTTCAGATAGAAAAACCCAATAACATTTTGCCCGACCCGGGAATCGAACCCAGGACCTCATGCTCAGCAGAAGCACTTGCGACCACTAGACCAACGAGACCAGATCAAGTTTGTTTTAAAACTGTACTGAAATGTAAAACGTCAGCTGTATCATTGACACTCACTCATGTATCACTCGATACTCGAACCTAGTCTACAACCTAAGTCACAGTGCATGCAAGAAATTATTTTATGTCGTTTCCGGTACTTCCGTTTTGGTATCTATGTGGACATATCAATCTGCCTAGCCTTTTCCCAACTTTGTTGGGGTCGGCTTCCAGTCTAACCGGATGTAGCTAAATACCAGTATTCTACAGGGAGCGACTGCTGACCTCCTCAACCCAGTAACTGGGTTATACGATACCCGATAAGACTGGTTGTCAGACTTTCGGACTTCTGACGACCCGTAATGACTGTCAAAGATCCACGAATTACAGCCGGGACCAACCGCTTAACATACTTTCCGAGGCTCGGAGGAGTCTCGGTATGTAAAGATAGTCACCTATCCACGTACCAATTCCGGCAAGGGTAGCTTAATCTGATGGATCAACCCGTGCGGCTGTTATTACTAAGCCACGACATCCTATCTATGTGGTCACATCACAAATTGATTTGTTTAATTATTTAATCAAATTGTGTATTTAGTTAGATCATACCTTATTCAGACTTTTGTCAGCCATTTAGAAATTATAAAACTTGTGTGGTTTGTTTCAGTATTAACAACAGTACATTGGACAGAGCAGCATTTGACTTATGTAATGTTTACATATTTTTATTTAACGTATATTTCCTTAAGATAATTAACCTTCTCCAGTGCTAAACAGAGAGCAGAGTATGTACCAAAGAACAAACGCATATCTACACACCGTAAGGACTATTTCTGCTTGCAGCGCTCGGCCGATATAGTAACGTTTACCTACGAAAAAAAAGGGTCGTGTGCACGGGATTTTGTTTTGTTTTCAAACTGCTTAGATATGCGTTTCTTCGATAGTACTTCTTCTTCTTTCATACTCCACTTCCTCAACACGAGCTAAACGAGATCCTGCTGTGGTCTTCTTTGGTAACAGACTAACCAGTTACAAATGGGAAAAGTGAAGCAAGAATAAGGCACCCCTCAAAATGATGAATAATCCGCTTTATTCTGGCTTCGTCCATACTCATCCCCAGTTCGAACTCGCCCGGTTTGTATCTAACTACAGTCTGACTATTTTCTTAATGTCCCTCGGATATCATCGCATTTCCGAATAAAAACGAATGCTAATTTCCATGTCCATCAATTATTAGATTTACCATGTATAATAATTTGAATTCAGAACTAAGTACTTTATTGTTGTTTTGTTTTGATTTCCGTGTGAACTATATAGAGCTGTTAAACTATTTTCGTGCCTGCGACTTTAGCAGCTTTCCTTCTGTTGATGATTTTATGTATGATTTTTGTTTATTTTTATTCAGTCACAACTCGCGGTATAAAATTAACAGTAGATAGGTAGGTACTATTAGTGCTTTTGCAACATCTTTAAAATAGAATCAACATTAGTGAATAACATAGGTATTATACGCTCGTTTAAAAGAACCATTCGTTTATCTAAGCTCTTAAAGTCACAGTTCGTAAGTACAATAATTAAAACTTTGATTACATATTAAAATTTAAATTTTTCTAAAAAAAAATACAGTTTGTACAATAATTAAAGCTCTCTATTAAAAAATCATAGTCTGTAATTCAATTCAATTGTTGTAAAATTTCTAGGAATGCAATGTTTAATCATTAATAGCTACTTATTTGCACGGCATCTAAGTAGATCATTTTGTTAAAAAAAATATATAGAAAAAGATCAAGACTGCCATAGTAAAATTAATACGTGATCAGTATTTGTTATTTAGACGAAGAGTATTTTTATTTTCTACATCATAGCACTTTTCCGACAAACTGTATCCTTGCAGCTGATAGCATATAAAAAAGCGGGCGAGTTCGAACTGGGGATGAGTATGGACGAAGCCGTGATTTGTTCCTTGACAGTGACACACGCATCAGCAATAGTTAGCTAGTAGAGCCATTAGTGTACTGATTTCCTTTGTAGAACAATAAACGTTTATTTTGCGATGTTACTAGTGGATTCGTTGACAGGTAATACAATTACGAAATATTACATGTCTTATGCATCAAAGGAAGCAAGGTCGAACCAGCATTTAAAAAGATGTTTGTCGTAATTTGACAACACGTTTCGGAGTGGTTTCCAGTAACAAGCTTAAAGATACCTAGTTCTTATTTATAAACATTTATCATATGTTCTATTCTGAGTGCTTCTAGTGGTATTTCTTCTTGGGAAAGACTATTCGTTGAAATACTACTTAGAGTGAGGCTTCATTAGTGCGTTGCATTGAAAAATGTTGTCAATTTCATCTTAACTTTTCTTCTACTAATAATTCTGATGCCCA
Organism: Agrochola lychnidis; assembly: GCA_963680765.1. Lineage (NCBI taxonomy): Eukaryota > Metazoa > Arthropoda > Insecta > Lepidoptera > Noctuidae > Agrochola > Agrochola lychnidis. The sequence goes on along the minus strand of OY796871.1, from coordinate 7,947,695 downwards.
ATGATTTGTTACTATATTTTATTTTTTCCTCTGTATATAGTTAGTCCAATTATTACTTACTAGAATTATTAGTAGAAGGAAAACTTATTTCAATGTTAATAATAATAAAAGCTAGTGTTAAAAACACTTTTCTTCACGACCTTAATGAATTACATAATTTTGATGGATTTACTAATAATTCATCCCTTCTCTCAGCCAATAAACTACTGCCAATTGGCAGCAGTGTGCATACACGACCAGAGCATGGTATGTGCGGCAACGGAGGATGGCTGCAGTCGACGAACCTTCCTTGACCAGTGCGACATGTACGAATATAACTGCGATTTCGGTGCACGTATGTATTACCTAGTTGATCTTCTATAACTCAACCTCGAGATTCGAAATTAGGTGTATTTTATGCTTAGGGTAAATTTCACCATTAAAACTGAACGCGATCAGCACATGTAAACTGAGTTCAAAGGTGTCAGTATCAATATTTCACAGCAATGATGACACTGACAGCTCTTAAACGCGGTCTAAATGTGCTGATCGCGTTAATGGTGAAATCCTCCCTTAATTGAAAAATGTCGTCTCCGTTTGCATCCTAGACTAAGACTGGTTACTGTAGTACCCTCGCAACAAAAGGATCACGCAGTTTAGGTATAGTCGAACAAGCTATTTAGTACTCAAGCAAAACTATCCATCTTTCCACTACACTGCCAATATTATTTTTTATTGTCTGCGTAATAACTTTTAAACCGTATATCTAAGAGAGTGATGTAAAATAATTGACTACAAAGCACCCTTTTTTTTTTGGGAAATTATTACTGACTAAAACCTACCCGTGTTCCTTCGGTTGCCCTGTTGCCGGGGGCCACGATTTCCCTATCGGTTTTCTTCGCGAAATTTACCTCTCCCTCACGCGTTCCGCCTCCTCCTTCGCGAGCATTACCGCTTCGCAGAAGGAGGTGACGACCTGCCATTTCCTCTCGCTCCGTACCATGGCCTGAACCAGGGCCGGACGCGAGAGATCACCGCCGCCGATCGCCTCTACGAGGACACGGCGTTGCTCCGCCCAAGCCGGGCAGACCTCCACACTACTCAGCACCCTAAATTGCGTAACACACTTTCAATCACAATTCTAGAATTTTGAAGGATATCGCTAATCCATTGCTCCATTGGTTTGAAAAGTTCGTCTGCTTAACAACTTAAATAACGCAATGAACGTTGGTGAACTATCAAAATTAAACCTATTGCGATCAATTGCCATTTTATGTGTGTTACGCAATTACCCCGCAGTACACTCACAACAGTGTACAGTCTTCCCATGTTCTTAATATACCTCGGGAATCATCGCATTTCCGAATATAAACGAATCCTAATTTACATGTTCATCAATTATTAGATTTATCGTGTATAATAATTTGAATTCAGAACTAAGTACTTTATCGTTGTTTTGTTTTAATTTCCGTGTGAACTAGAAAGCTGTAAAAATATTTTCCTAACTGTCGTGCCTGTGACTTTAGCAGCATTCCTCTCATTTTTAAAATAAATTACGTTAAGTTAAAAAAGTATTAACAAGTCTATATACTTCCAAGTCGATTGAGAGCGTCTGGTTTGCACCAAGTGCAAAGGGCAACTAATAGAAATCCGACGACTGACGAAACACGAAGTTTGCCGAGGGATATTAAGAAAATAGATATACTGCCTGCCTGCCTGCTGTTAGCTACCTGTAGACCAAATAGCTTAAACGACTGTACATAATATGTTAGAGGGTACATAATACGCGCCACGAAAGATGAGACTTGAACGCGCCTCCCGTCGCTCTTTCCGCCCCCCCGATGACACCCCGGCGCAGACCTCATACCGCTAAAGAGACCCATAAATCGTCTACTACGCAAGTCAAACCACGTGGTGTCAAGTCTCATCTTTAGTGGCACGAACTGTACATCTTCGATGAAAAAAAGTGGGAGATGTCACATGATTTTATTTTTGAATCTGTGTGCTAATGTGTTCCTATTCAAAAGTGTGCCAATGGTTGTCAACATAATTAGGTATGCTTGCTCACACAAAGTTATACAATTCCAAAACATTAAAAAGTTGTTAAGTTGTGCGCCTGCAACCAACATAATACCTAGGTATTTAAAACAATAAGAATAAAAAGCGCTGCATTTTGCAATAAAATCACCAGATAGATTGAAATGTCAATGTAGATGTCAAAAATTAGAACACTGGCGGAACAAGAACAACAACTCGAACACGTGATTCGAGGGGTTTTTGAATCACGTGTTTTGTACGTGTTTTTTGTATCTGATTAAACAAAGAAACACGTTTCGGTTGGCATACGTATTTGAATATGTCGTTTTAAAATTCGAACAGCGCAAAAAATGCTGTTTTTTATTTTTATTTAAAATCTTTTGCACAGTTTATAGCTAATTTTAAATTCTTAGTTGTTTTTTAGAAACTTTTAATTGGTTCTTACTAAAACGCTAAAAATCAGCAGCTGTCATATGGAAAATATACAGGGTCTTTAGTTTTGGAAATAGTTGGCCATTCGTTAGGGTTAATTTTGGAGTAAAACTACAGATCAAACTTAATATTTATTTAACAGTAACGTGTTATCTGTCCTGTTTCAGGGTTCAGAAAACATTCTGCAGCGCAAAGTAACCCTTGTTCGGGAGGGCAACAAGATTTTGGTTGTAATTAATGTCTAAGTGAAGATTTTCCGTTTCATTAAATAAAACAATATTGTGAATTTAACTTTGGTTTTAGTTTTACTCCAAATCTTAACTCCTAACGATGAAAATTATTAAAATAACTTATTATGAAATAAATACTAATCAATAAAATTAAAGTAAAGTAAAAATTTATTTGCATAGATTGCAGGTACAGTAAATAAGATGTAACAGTTAACATATATGATCCTTGTACAATCTACCTTATATTAGGCATGCAACATTATATAACACGAGTGAATTAATATAAAATGAATAGCAATTATGATATAGATAAATTGTTTTAAGGTAGCCATTACAGATGAACAATAGTCGGCACCAGGTACCTTTTTTTGATTAATTATTATTATTGTCCCACTACTGGGCAAAGGCCTCCCTACCCTCTTTCCACCTCTCTCTGTCCAGGTACCTACATTCATTTAATAAAACATTAATTATGTAGGTACTAGTTTTAATTGTTCTATTTTCAAACAAATAGATACATATACAAATATTAGTATAGGATAGGATAATGTCAAATTCATACATACTTGTGATTTGTATAGTCACTGAAATGCCAACTTTATATTAGTTGTTTTTTTTAATATTTGAATTGGAAGTGACTGTACTGTTGAAGTGCTTAATATAAACTAGCTTTTGCCCGCGGCTTCGTCCGCGTGGAGTTCAGAAATTATCCCACTGGAACGTACTACCTGGATAAAAAGCAAAAGTAGTAAGTAAAAGTAGTATACATAGATATAAGTTATATTCAGTACCCTAATTGCTTTCCGTGAACGATTATGACTAATTTGTTTCATTTTGACAGTTCAACAACATTCATTGCGTTATTTACGTTGTTGAGCAGATTTTTTTGTTCCAGCTTTTTTATTTTTTTATCTTTGAATCAGGCACATTCCCCATAATTTGTTAGTATTACTTTCAACTATGTTGGTATAATTAATTAAGACAAACTTTTACAACTAGAAACAATAATAATACAACACAACTTACAGAACACTATATCTATTAAGCCATCTTCTGGAGACACCTGGCAACAGTACATGTACTGCGCACAGGTGCCCCATCAGGTGGCCTTCAGTCTTACTAGCAACAATGCTCAGGAGACTGCTGTCGCTGATCGCAAAGAAGTCATCTGAACGCGCTGCTGCGAACATCCCTGATGCGCTACAGAAACGTGGCAGCGACAGCAGTATCCTAAAAGCATTACAGTATTGCACACGCAGGGCATTAAACGTTTTTTTAATGCAAGCATTGCATTAGCAATCTGTTTCAAATCGAAACAGATTGTGATTGATCGTGTATTACGCAATTAGGGTACTGGTTATAAACTATCTGTGTGGCAAATTTTATCCAAATCCGTTCAGCCGTTTTTGCGTGATTAAGTAACAAACATCCAAACTATCACATTTATAAAACATATACAGGGTTACTGGTAACTCGACGTATTCCTTGCAGGACGTCATAGTAGGGTTAAAATGCAACAAATTAAGCCACCAAATGTTGTACCGAAATTCAGTAGTTTTTGAATTAGTTAAGAGTTTTAGTTTTTTTATGAAAAATCCCAGATTAAATCATTTGAAACCAATTTAAAAATGATTTACGGCGCGACTGTACTGAAATTTAAGTTATTATCATAGTTGACGCCGTAGCAGACCTTTGTTAATAATTAAAAGTTCAATAATGCCTAAAACTTTAGCAAATATCACTAACCAAACATTTAATTTTTTGTAATTTTTTTTTTTTTGTATTTTTGTATAATAGTAGGATAAATAAATACTTAGTCAAATATATTTTAACAATTTGAGACTGCAATCAATTTTAATTTGATGTTGAAAGTTAAATACTTGTCTGTATTTTGATTAGTTTTAAATGAACACAGATATAACTGTTCATTAAAATTAATCAAAATCGCTTCGCTGTACAATATATTACTTTTTCTTACAAAAATGTATGAATTTTCAGATTGTCGAGAAACCTATAAGCTATTTTGCCTAAATTCAGAATTGGATGTAAAGAACCCACCGCCACTCTCTTACCAACATCCAGCACCGTGTGTTACACAGCCGGTTCGTTGCTTTACTGGTACTACACCACAGATGTCAAGCACAGCACCGGTCCCGTGTATACCGAACAATACACCAGCGCCATGTGTACCGAACACTCCACCACCACCATGTGCACCGAACACGCCGCTTGCGCCATGCTGCCATGCTGCGCCATGTGTTTCAGCGATCACTTCTACTATTACGTCTACTACAGAAACATCAACAAAGAAAAGGAGGAAAAAGAAACGGCAGAAGTCAAAGAAGACGAAGAAGATTAAATCTAAGAAAACTCGATTTCCAGTTAGTTCAGTGCCCACAACAGCTTCCTCGCCGCCGCCAACACCATTTACGTATAATAAACATCCTTCTAGTGAGGCTTTTTCCTTACCAACAACGCCAACCCATTCGATGATAAACTGGCTCCCGGAATCGCCAAACACTTTGCCACCATGGCAACCAACTTTACCGCCAACATCATGGGCAACCCGGCCACCAACAACAACGCCAACAATACTGTGGATACTATGGTCCCAGAAGGTGCCAAAAACGTTGTTACCCCCACCATTGACTGAACCGCCAAAATCACGGGAAACCCTGCCATCTACAACAATTTTTTCACCCCCACCAACAGTAATTTGGCCACCGGAACCGCCAAAATCATCACCAACCCCGTCACCAACTATACCGCCAACATCGTGGGCAACCCGACCACCAACAACAACGCCAACCACACCGTGGATAATATGGTCTTCAGATACACTAGAAACGTTGCCACCCCCACCATCAACTTTACCGCCAACATCAGAAGAAACCCTAGTACCAACAATATCAATCCCGTCGTCGATTAATTGGTCTCCCCATGAGGAAAATACGTCACCACCCCTGCCACCATCTTTACCGATAACACCATGGGCAACTCGACCTCCAACAACAACGCCAACCACAGAGTGGATACTATTTCCACAGAAATCGCCAATATCAGGGGAAAGCGAAGAACCAACAATGTATCCTCCTCAAATAGTATCATGGCCACCAGAAACGCCAATAACGATGCCAAACATACCTCATACAACTGAGAATTATGTCCTACCGACATTAACAACGATTTCACTACCAGCTGAGAATTATTTTGATGTTGACGCTAATGAATTACCGAATCAGGGCATTTATTCTATATCACCTGTACAAGAAAATCCACACAAATACGTTCACTCACCAGAACGAACAGATGAGTATGTCCAATCGCCAGAAAATATAAATGAGGTTGATCAATCACCAGAAAATATAAATGAGGTTGATCAATCACTAGAAAAGATAAATGAGGGTGATCAATCCCCAGAAAAGATAAATGAGAATGATCAATCACCAGAAAAGATAAATGAGAATAATCAATCACCAGAAAAGATAAATGAGCCTGATCAGTCACCAGAAAATATAAATGAGGATGAGCAATCACCAGAACAGCTACCTGTTTATACTTTTTCACCACAACCGCTACCTGAATATACTTATCCATCAACACCGCTACCTGTATATACTTATCCACCAACACCGCAACCTGTATATACTTATTCACCAACACCGCAACCTGTATATACTTATCCACCAACACCGCAACCTGTATATACTTATCCACCAACACCGCAACCTGTATATACTTATCCACCAACACCGCAACCTGTATATACTTATCCACCAACATGGATACCGGAACATTTTCATCCACCAACACCTATTCCAGGACATTTTCATCCACAAGGAACGACACCTCCCCGTGGTCAATATTATGACTCACAGGAACTGACTGACTGCCACGATCATTTACACTATGGCTCTGGAGAGTGTTCATCTTGTGAAATCATTGAATCATGCGAAATATGTAATTTGAGATTGGTGAATAAGAGTACAACAATAAAAAAGTTATTACCAAAATATTCAAGACCTTTAAAAAACTCCGTAATCCCAACTCTAATAGTTACTGATGATCCAAAAATTGATACCGGCCCGTGTTGTGATAGACCAAAAACTTGGGTAACAAGAGAAGAAATAAGGTTTCTTACTACCGTACCAGGTACTGTGGAAACGAAATCATCGACGAAACCTAAAACACAGCCAACTGAATCAACAAAAGTTGAAAAATGTAAGCACAATTTTTGGGGTTGCCAACTTTACATAGCTACAGCTGGTTTGACATTTCTATTCTTTCTTGGTGCAACATTTCTTCATGAGTTTTTTGCAGTGGCTCTGAAATTGCCACGATAATTTTAGCTCGAAAGGAATTGTTTCTGAGAGTTGGTAAAAGTAATATATGTCGCAGTAAGATGGTTATTGCCATGATGTAGTTATAGGGATATAGCTATACAACATGTAAAAAAAACCCTTTCCAATCCGTGAGGGTGTGTATCGTACTGAGAGTCTATTTATGTCGTAATTTGCACAGAAAATAAAAAAAAATCGCCACATTTTTTCAATGGGAATTTTACCGCGTTATTACATGGAATGCGGGCGCCAGTCATTTAGCGGGTGTCTACAAGTCATGAGCCCTGTTGAAAATTTGCTAATTTTTAATGGATTTTGTGTAATTGGTACCAAAAATGTGAATTTTAAATTGCAATAACTTTTTTATTTACATTTCTTTTTATTACTTTTTGGTAATGCTGTTGCAGTACTTATGTGCCCCTTTCGGATCGGACAGGTTCTTTTTACATATTATATACCATAGTTATATAAAACCGGTTCCTAAGGCGCTGTGCCCACTATCGGTGGGCATCGGTGTGGCTCCGTATAGCTCGAGCGCCTTACGGCGGCTTCGGGTGCCTTACAGCGGCTTCTGGCGCCTTACGGCGGCTTCGAGCGCCTTAAAGCTACTTTGGGCGGCTTCAGGCGCCTGAGAGCTGCCTCGGCAGTCGTAAGCATACCTAAGGACGCCGAGGGTGGTTTCAGCAAAACTAAGAATAGTTCGGGTGGCACGTTACGTGAAAACAGTTGTATGTGTGTATTTATAATGGTGGATTGGGACTTAGTTCTCATTGTTCATCTTGCTGAAGAAGAAGAGAAACTTGGAGCCAAAAGGCAAAAAAGAATATTTTGGGTGAATAAGCTTTGAAAGCAAAGATGTACTTTCGATGAATTTCATAACTTGTTTAATGATTTACGATAAATAAATAAAACGAACCTATTCGTGTAATTAATGAGGCTGTTGCCTTTTATTTTCCTCTGGGTATTGCCAAGCTAATGAAGGCGCGCGCGGTGAATGTTATGACTATTCTGCGACGTGTCTGCCACGAAAATGTCACCCGAGCTACCCGAAACCAGCCTCGGCGTCCTTAGGTATGCTTACGACTGCCGAGGCAGCTCTCAGGCGCCCGAAGGCGCTAAAGCGCCCGAGCTGTACCGAGCCGCACCGATGTCCACTGATAGTGGGCGCCGCGCCTTACTGTCGGAGTGCCCTAATTTTGTTACTGCGACCAATTTAGACGTAGCGCTCATCGGCTTGCGCGTATTTGATCACAGTTCTAACTTAACCTGACGTTTGGTCGGAGTGCCCTAATAGTTATATTACTGAATCATGCTCGTATCATAGTTATATTCCTAGTAAGACAGTTATAAACTGCTTTCATATAACTATATTACGGTATATAGCTAGACATATATACTAAATGGAAAATAATAATATAAAATTGCATGGTAATTTTTCTCAAAATAATTAATTTTATTATTAATCGACATTAAAATGTCTGCTATTTCGGAGCCACGGTAATGTAAATTAATTAACTGATTTTTTTTTACATGACGTGTTAGGTCTTTATTCATGAAGTTGCTGTATCGTCCAAAAAAATATTGTTCTATTATGATTCGGATCTATTAGTGAGTTAAAAAATGTATGGTAATCAATACAGTAAAATATTATGAAAGGCTTTTTATTGTTTGTCACTTTGATTTTAACAATTCCACGTTTTTAACCTCATTTGACCATTGGCCAACTATTTCATGGCACTTTGAAAATATAACTTTAAACTTACATACCTATTTCATTTATCGTTCTTTATTAATTGTCATTAAATGATCTTTTCTTAAAACCTTTACCTGGGCATTTGTAGTTGTTTCCGTACCATGCTCTATGCTGTATTCAAAATACGTTACTATCATTCTAAAATAAAGCCATTATTTCATTAATTTTCATGTTCACTGACGAGATTCTCTGGACGTAAACAAATACTGAGAATACATGCAGATAAGAAAAGGGAACAACGTGATTAAAAATGAATTCAAAAGCAAAATCCAAAGAACGGCAACTTCATAGGTAACGACCTAATATTTCAATAATAATTAATAGAAAATCAAACTTATAAATGTAAGACTTGAGTTCTTTAGCTGTTAAATAGCCTCCCCGATTTGTCTATGGTCGTAAGAGGTGGATGTGAAATTAGAACCTAAGAACCAGCAGAGGCATAAATTCATCGCAAACTGTGTTTGTGTTTTCGTAAGAGTTTTGATGTCCATAGGCAGTCACCTGACGCGCTTGATGATTTTGCTGGGATTGCAATTATAACGAAGGAGTAAATCATCAATGTCAATACTAATCCCTAACAGGAACTAATTCCGACATTATTACTAATATTGGCACTAACTGATATATTCAACAAGACACAACACGCCTCCAATGCATGAATATGAGGAAAATATATTTAACCAATATTTGCATTTGTCCGTGACATAACTTTTTTTCTGAAACAGCTTCTACAACCATTACTGAAGCATCTAGTACGCCATCCACAACCACAGAAGCATTAACAACAACTGAAGTATTTACTCCACCGTTAACAACAACTGAAGTATTTAATCCACCGTTAACAACAACTGAAGCTTTTAGCCCACCGTTAACAACAACTGAAGTATTTACTCCACCGTTAACCACAACTGAAGTATTTAGTCCACCATCAACAACAACAACTGAAGCATCTAGTACGTCTACAAAAATACCGTTAACAACAACTACAACACAAAAAGAGACTAGAACTACACCTAAAGCAACTGAAACTACAACAATACAGATAGATTTAAACTTAGAAGATCCATCATCAACTTCGACTGAAACAGAGTCGACAACTAGTACTGATAAACCAAAAACTTCAAGACCGCCAAGATATACTGAAATTACGTGGTGGTACCCGACGATGTGTAAAGATAAGAGATGTGATAGACCTTATACGTGGATTACCACAATTAGGCGTAGAATACGCAGAAGGTTATCTGGATATCAACATTAATAATGTATGTACATAATACTATTAAGTTTATGTCATAAATACACTAAATTGGAATATGGCTTTGTGTTATTATTTAAAGGCAAGCTAAAAAATGAAAACAGTATCATGTACAAATCACTCAAATCACAAAATATTGATTAATAAAACATTGCATTTTTTTCAGGTTTCACGTTGATATTTTGTGGAGATAGAAAATTATCAACATTAGCACCACCTCTCCCGGAATACAATACAGTCCCCATTGACACAACAGAGTCAGATTATCTTGAAAATGACCGTGCAATCACATAAGATATGAGAGACCTGTGACGAGGATCACAACGACTAAGTAACGAAAACAAAATTATGGATATTGCTATTCATGTATCACATGTGATCGTTTTGTATTGATTAAATCAGTAAATAATATAGCTAATATTTTGATTGGATACTTCGTAACGTCTGTCTATAATTGAGATAAGCTAATATTATTTGGAGGTCGAGAGATGCTAAAAGTAGTTTACCCAGCAGCCCAAATATAGAGGGAGCCGAGCGGGGTTCATTGCATTATTTAGGGTTTCGAAGATTTTTCCAAACCCAACAAAAAGTATTTCTAAATAAACAGTCCTGTAGGGCTGAAACGTGTGAAATAAGTCAATTGTCTTTCAGAAAGTAATGTCAAGTACAAATGCAAATATTAGGTAAGTATATATGTCTCATACTCATGCATGAGAGTCGTGTTGTTTCGTGTTGAATATTTCAATTAGTGCCATTATATATAGATATTCTTGTATCACTTAGATCAAACAAAGTAATGATGTCGGAATTAGTTCCTTTTTTGCATTTCCTGATTAATATGATTAAGTATTGACATATATATTGATGTTCATCTAGCTTTTGGGGCGACTGCCTGTGAGCATCAAAACACGTCAGAGTACATAAACTCAGATGAATTTATGCCGCTGCAGCAGCAGTTTACTTGGTAATCCAGGTACCCTACGTGAGATTGTCAGTGATACCAAGGCGTTGCTGGCATTCTTTGAGGAGCTGGGGTGGATCGAATAACCGATTTTCTCACCCGTACGCAAAATACGCGCTTTGACGTGGAGTTGCGGATACCAGCCCGTATTACCCACCTATCACCTATGCCGCTGCAGTTTCATTAGTTGTAATTTTACAGCCGGCTCTTGAAGCTATAGAAAATTTAGGAATAGCTATTTCATAGTCAAGGAACTCAAATGTTGTAACATTATTACTTTAAATTGACACCATATATACATTTAAAAAACCCTAGAAGAGCACGTCAGAAAACAACACTAACAATACCGATTGTCACCTTTTAACTCTTAATTTACTTATTATGAACACAGAGAATCGCACTTACCTTTATTTTTTTACCTTAATTTTCTCAATATGTTAAATGAACTGTAATGTTCTTTTTTTGAGAAATAAATTTCTTTAACCCGAACTTTCAACAGTCTAATTATGAAAAATTAGGTTGAATATAATTATGAAGTTGCCGTTCTTTTATACAGGTCATTTAGATTTTGCCTTTGAATTCATTCTGCATATCTTACAATGTTTGTTTGTATCCAGAGATTCTCGCCAGTGATCATGAAAACTAAACCAATAAAAACATTGTTTTCGAATTTTAGAAGGCATCGTAATATGAAAAAAGAAACAATAAATTCAAAATTCAAAAGTAATTTTCAAAGTAGGCTGAGAATCAGCACTTTTCGAACGTCAAAATTACATAAGACAGTCCCCAAAAACGCCCACCCTTCACCACTTCCTAGTGCTTTAGCTGGGAAAAGAAGTGGCGCAACAAACTCCCCAGCAGCACAGCTGTCTGTTCAGTTAGAAAAACTTGATTCTAACTTATGCAAAATAATTTACATTACGCAACACAACACATTAAATTAAATTACATTATTTGCTATATGTCAGCTAGCATACGCCAATTTACCAACAAAAACATCGAAATCTATACTGAAGCGAAAATAAAAACTAATAACTAAACAGAACTTAATACGCAAGCTAGCAAGCTTAATATTAAAGCCTCCAGGAATAAAGGGCGTGCCGGTTTACATATATAGTTATTAAAGCTGTAACTCAAAGTCACAAATGATAAACTAGGACCATCGAAGTAAAAATAAATAAACAGTTAATAACTAATAAAACACTGCATAGAGCATGATGGTACGGAAAAAAACTACAAATGCTCAGGTGGAGATTTTAGGAAAAGATGATATAAATAATGACGAATGATTAAAAACAACATAATAAATAGGTATCTAGTTAAAACCTATGTATTCAGTTGACTTTCCAAGATTATGAAGTCAGGGACGTGGAATAGTTAGAATCTAAGCGACAAACAATATAAAGCGCTTCATAGTATTTTACTGTATTGATGAATACTCTATAAATTTTGTAGCTTTATCATATTTTAGATCTTTAATAATTATAGATCCGAATCATATTAGAACAATGTTTTTCTTGAAAGTAACTTCATGTGAAAAGGTCTAATACGTAAAAATATACATAACCGTGGCCCGTAACGTAATGTCAATTAATAATAGAATTAATTATTAGGAAAATTACATTTTCCAGCTAGTATACACAATTTTTACTGACACTCAGAAACTATTCCCTTCGAGATAAATAGGTGCAATTTCAAAGCCACGCACGGCACGAAACTACGATAGAAATGTCAAACCAGCTGTAGCTATTATAAAGTTGACAACCCGTAAAATTGTGCTTACATTTTTCATTTTTTGTGGATTCAGTTGGCTAGTTTTGGTTTTGTCGATGATTTCCTTTCTATCGTTCATGATACGGTAGTAAATAACCGTATTACTTCTGTCGTTACCCAAGTTTTTGGTCTATCACAACACGGGCCAAAAGTGAAAAGCCATTGCACCAATTTTTATCGTAGTGGCAGTGAAATATACGTAGTAAATAATAATTCATCTTATTTAGCAAATATTTTTAAATAACAACTTATACCTAAATAATTATAATTAATAAAATAATAATATGATATCCTTACCTAACTAAAACTATTAACAAACTAAAATGTGGCGTCGAAAAATTCCTCCGCATCATTGTCGGCTGGTAATGTACAGTAGCTGCATCAATTGGGTACCCCAGTTGGATAAACATTTTAATACAACTGGGGTACCCAATTGATGCAACCCACTGTACCTAACCTAAGAGACTGGCGGCTAATTTGGCAAATTAGTTATGTGTAAAGTATATGTTGTTTCGTCCCAAAACAATTTTTTAACAAGTACTTAACTCATATAGTATTAGGATAATTTGAACAGTATATTATTTTGAACTTATTTATATATAGCTTCCTAAAAATAAGCTGTTCCGAAACATAGGCATTTAATGTTGTTATCATTTGTACATAGTACTAATAAAAATTGGTATTTGAATATTACACTTTGTATTTTTGGAATTCGGTACAGTAACAAAAAAAATTACAATATGATTTTAAACTTTGGGAAGTATACCTAAAGCACCTGACACTAAAACAATAAAGATAAATTTAAACTTAGAAGATCCACCATCAACTTCGACAATACCAGAGTGAATAACTAGTACTGAAAAATCAGAAACTTCGAGCAAGACAGAAACTACGTGGTGGTATCCAACTATGTATAAAGATAAGTGTAAACGATCTCATAGACCGGTGAAATACCACGAGGCGTAGAAAACGCTGAAGATTTTCTGGATATCATGAATAATGTATGTACGAATTATTATTAAGTTTAAATCGTTAATATACTAATTTGGAATACAGCTTTGTGTTATTATTTTAAAGCCTAGCTATAATAATGAAAACAGCATAATAAAACTGTACAAATCACTTAAACGATTTAATAAGCAACTGATTAATAAAACACTGCATTTTTTCAGGTTTCACGTTGATAAGTAGTGGAGATAGAAAATTATCAACATTAGCACCACCTCTCCCGGATTACAATACAGTCCCCATTGACATAACAGAGTCAGATTATCTTGAAAATGATATCGAAACTAATTCAACCGAAAAAAATAAAGAAAACTTTAATCCGTATGATAAACTACCTTCAACATTAGCACCACCTCTCCCGGATTACAATACAGTCCCCATTGACACAACAGAGTCAGATTATCTTGAAAATGATATCGAAACTAATTCAATCGAGAAAAATGAAGAAAACTCTAATCCGTATGATAAACCACATTCAACATTAGCACCACCTCTCCCGGATTACAATATAGTCTCCATTGACACAACAGAGTCAGATTATCTTGAAGATGACATCGAAACTAATTCAATCGAGAAAAATGAAGAAAACTGTAATGATTTTGATAAACCACCTTGTGATAGACCTACCTCTTGGTTTACGACTGTAACCGAGGAAACAGAGTTTTATATGTCAGAAAAACCTACATCTGAAACTGCTTTTGAAATAACTACAACATATTCTACAACTTTGACTAAAGAAGCTGAACCTTTTACTGTTACTGAACCGTTGACTTCTACTGAGCCTTCGACTTCTACGGAACCGTGGACATATACAGAGCCGTCGATTTATACTGTGCCGTGGACTTATACTGAGGTGACGACTTATACTGAACCGCCGACTGACACTATACCAACAGAAAAGGTTACTTTGAATGAGCCGGATATTAGAACCACCACTACCACCAGCCCCCCTGAAACAACACCGACAACAACGACTACTACAACTGAAAGAGTAACTGAAGCTAAAACTACGCTAACAAGTTCTACAAAATCTCACTCGTGGTGGTACCCAAAACCACCCTGCAATAACATAAGATGTGAAAGACCTTTGACGTGGATCACAACGACTAAGAAACCAAAACGAAATTATGGATATCGCTACTAATGTATGTGATTGTTTTGTATTGATTAAATCAGTAAATAAAGCTAATATTTTGATTGGATACCTCTAAATATGTTTGTCTATAACTGAGATAAGCTAATATTATTTGGGAGTCGTGTAAAGTTTATGGAACCGAACCGAGGTTTCTTGTATTGTTTAGGGCCTCAAAACTTTTTTCCAAATCAAACAAAATGTATCCCAAAATAATATAAATATCCTCATGTAGGGCTGAAATGTGTGAACTCAATTGTCTTTCAGAAAGTAATGTCAAGTAAATTATTGGGTAAGTATTTTTGTCTCATACTCATGCATGGGAGAGTCGTGTTGTTTTGTGTTGAATATTTCAATTAGTGCCATTATAAATAAAAAAATTACCACCTAGTTCAAACAAATTTGCAGGCCTTTTAAGCGCATGCCTCAAGCGGGGTCAGTTTCCACGGCGGTGGAAAGCTGGCAAGTTGCTCCTACTGAGGAAGGAGGGGCACCCTGCAGACTTTTCCTCGGCATACAGGTCGATTGTGTTCTTGGACGATGCGAGCAAACTGTTAGAGAGGATAATCGCTGACCACCTCGTCCGGCATTTGACCAGCATGGAGCCAGATTTTGCGGATATCCAGTTTGGTTTCCGCCGGGGACGCTCCACGCGGGGACGCAATCATGCGTGTAAGGGCTCTAGCGGAGGAAGCAGTTGCCCAGGGTGAGGTCGTTTTGGCAGTGTCTCTGGATATCGCCAACGCTTTTAACAGCTTGTCCTGGAGTTGCATAAGGGAGGCACTTGTATGTCATCGTGTGCCTGCCTACCTGCGTCGCATTATCGGAGACTATTTAACGGAGAGAGCCGTAATGTACCCAGGTCGGGAAGGATGGAACCAGCGAGATTTGTCGTGCGGCGTTCCACAGGGCTCGGTTTTCCACTGCTGTGGAACATTAGTTACGACTAGGTTCTGCGCGATACCGTTCCCCGCGGCATCGACAAAACCTGTTACGATGATGACACACTGGTGACGGCCTGGGGACGAACGCTGGGGACAAAATTGTGCTTACATTTTTCATCTTTTGTTGGTTCAGTTGGCTGTTTTTGGTTTCGTCGATGATTTCCTTTTATCGTACATGGTACAGTAGTGAATAACTGTGTTACTTCTGTCGTTAACCAAATTTTTGGTCTATCACAACACGGGCCAAAAGTGAAAAGTGATTGCACCAATTTTTATCGTAGTGGAAAAGAAAGATATCAGCGAAGTAAATAATAATTCGTCTTATTTATTCAATATTTATTTGAATAACAACTAATAACTAATTAATAAATAAAATAATAATATAATAACCTAACTAAAATTATTAACAAACTAAAATATGGCGACGAATAATTCCTCCGCATCGCTGTAGACTGGTAATGTAACCCAAGAGACTGGCGGCTAATTTAGCAAATTAGATAAGTTATAAGTTAAGTGTATGTTGTTTCGTCTGAAAACAATTTTTTACAAGTACTTATGAGTTAAATATCAAATCCAAACTATCGTAATACATACTAGGATATGAGTATTAGAATAATTTGAACAGTATATTATTTTGAATATATTTATGTATAGCTTCCTAAAAATAAGCTGTTCCGAAACATAGGCATTGAATGTTGTTGACATTTGTACACAGTACTTATAAAAATTGGTATTTGGATTTTTTGGGATTCGGTACAGTTAAAAAAAATGGCCACTATGACTATAAACTTTAAGAACTACACATAAAGCACCTGACACTAAAACAATAAAGATAAATTTAAACTTAGAAGATCCACCATCAACTTTGACAGTACCAGAGTCAATAACTAATACTGACAAACCAAAATATTTACGGAAACTATGTGGTACCCAACTATGTATAAAGATAAGTGATAACGATCTCATACGTGTAAATACTACGAGGCGTAGAAAACGCAGAAGATTTTCTGGATATTATGAATAATGTATGTACGAATTATTATTAAGTTTAAATCGTTAATACACTAATTTGGAATACAGCTTTGTGTTATTATTTTAAAGCCTTTCTATAATAATGAAAACAGCACTATAAAAATGTTAAAAAAATCACTTAAATGATTCAATAAACAATTGATTAATAAAACATTGAATTTTTTTAGGTTTCACGTTGATGAGTGGCAGAGATGGAAAATTATCAATATCAGAACCACCTCTCCCGGAATACAATACAGTCCCCATTGACACAACAGAGTCAGATTATCTTGAAAATGACATTGAAACTAATTCAATCGAGAAAAATGAAAAAAACTGTAATGATTATGATAAACCACCTTGTGATAGACCTACCTCTTGGTTTACGACTGTAACCGAGGAAACGGAGTTTTATATGCCAGAAGAACCTACATATTCGGAGACTTCCAAAACTACTGTTGAAATAATTACAACATACTCTACAACATTGGGTAAGTATGAATTTATGGGGATGACTATAGAAGCTGAACCGTTTACTGTTACTGAACCGTCTACTTCTAAGCCGTTGACTGACAATATACCAACAGAAAAGTTTACTTTGAAGGGTATTATCCGATATATTAGAACCACCACCACCACCACTACCACCAGCCCCCCTGAAACAACACCGACAGCAACGGCTACTACGACTGAAAGAGTAACTGAAGCTAAAACTGCGCAATCAATTTCTACAAAATTTCACTCGTGGTGGCATCCAAAACCACCGTGCAATAACATAAGATGTGAAAAACCTGTGACATGGATCACAACGACTAAGAAACGAAAACGAAATTATGGATATCGCTACTAATGTATGTGATTGTTTTATATTGATTAAATCAGTAAATAATGTAGCTAATATTTTTATTAGATACCTCTAAATATGTCTGTCTATAATTAAGTTGAGCTAATAGATATTATTTGGGGGTCGGGTGAAGCTGAAAGTAATTTACCTCAGCAGCCCAAGTATACGTAACCGAACGGGGTTTCTTGTATTGTTTAGGGCCTCAAAGTTTTTTCCACATCACACAAAAATTATGTCAAAATAAATAGTCCTCGTGTAGGGCTGGAACGTGTGAAGTAAGTCAATTAATTGTCTTTCAGAAAGTAATGTCAAGTACAAATGCAAATATTGGGTAAGTATATTTGTCTCATACTCATGCATCGGAGTCGTGTTGTTTCGTGTTGACTATTTCAATTAGTGCCATTATAGATAGATGCTGTTTTACTATCTAGGTCAAACAAAGTGATAAAGTCGGAATTAGTTCCTTTCTAGCATGTCCTGTTAAGTATTGACTGCCTATGAGCATCAAACCATTTACAAAAACCACAGTATGACGTGAACTCAGATGAATATATGCCGCTGCAGCTTTATTGGTTGTAATTTCAGAAGTCAAAGTCATTTATTTACACAGCCGGCTCTTGTAACCATAGAAAAGTAGCTATTTCATAGTCAAGGAACTCAAGTGTTGTAACATTATTACTTTGACTTTCAAGTCTAATTATGAAACATTAGGTCGTTTTAGCACGATGGTACGGAAAAAACTGTGGACCTATTTGAATATTATATATTGTACATTTTGGGATTCGGTACAGTTTTAAAAACTTGCCACTATGATTATAAACTTTAGGAACTACACCTAAAATACCTGACACAACAACAATAAAGATATATTTATACTTATAAGATCCACCTTCAACTTCGACAGTAACAGTGTCAATAACTAGTACTGACAAACCAGAAATTTCAAGACAACCAATATACACTGAAACTACATGGTGGTATCCAACTATGTCTGAAGATAAGAGATGTGAAAGACCTCATACGAGGATTAACACGAGGCGTAGAAAACGTAGAAGATTACCTGGATAACATGAATAATGTATGTACGAATTATTATAAAGTTTAAATCTTTAATACACTAATTTGGAAAACTGCTTTGTGTTATTATTTTAAAGTCTAGTTATAATAATGAAAACAGCGTAATAAAACTGTACAAATCACTTAAACGATTCAATAAACAATTGATTAATAAAACACTGCATTTTTTTCAGGTTTCACGTTGATGAGTAGTGGAGATAGAAAATTATCAACATTAGTACCACCTCTCCCGGATTACAATACAGTCCCCATTGACATAACAGAGTCAGATTATCTTGAAAATGACATCGAAAATCATTCAAACGAAAAAAATGATGAAAACTTTAATCCGTATGATAAACCACCTTCAACATTAGCACCACCTCTCCCGGATTACAATACAGTCCCCATTGACACAACCGAGTCAGAATATCTTGAAAATGACATCGAAACTAATTTAATCGATAAAATTGAAGAGAACTGTAATTCGTATTACAAACCACCTTGTGATAGACCTACCTCATGGTTTACGACAGTAAAAGAAGAAACAGAGTTTCATACACCAGAAAAACTAACATATTCGGAGATAACAAAAACTACTGTTGAAATAACTACGTCATCCTCTACAACTTACCCATCAATAGAAACTAAGCCTTCGACTTCCACTGAGCCATGGACTTATACTGAGCCATGGACTTATACTGAGCCCTGGACTTATACCGAGCCGACGACTTATACTGAGACGACGACTTATAACGAACCGTTGACTGTCACTATTCCATTAGAAAGGGATACTATGAAGGAGCCAGATATTAGAACCACCACCATCATCATCATCAGCCCTGAAACAACATCGACAACAACAACTACTACAACTGAAAGAGTAGCCGAAGCTAAAACTACGCAAACAAGTTATACAAAATTTCACTCGTGGTGGTACCCAAAACTACCGTGCAACAATATAAGATGTAAAAGACCTGTGACTTGGATTACAACGACAAAGAAACGCAGACGAATTTATGGATATCGTTATTAATGTATGTGAATATTTTGTATTGATTAAATCAGTATATAATATAGCTCGTAGTTTTCTTATTCAGCTGCATCCAGTTAGACTGAGAGCCCACCCCAACATAGTTGGGAAAAGGCTAGGCAGAATAATTGAATATGTCTTGTATTTTTATTGGATATCTCGTAATGTAAATATTAGTATGATCCATAACATTAATTGAAACACAATATCACGGGCGGGTGAAGCTAAGAGTATTTCATCAGGTACAGTCAAATAATTACAAGGTCCAGCACCTTAAGTTCTTGCTTGCACTTATCAAAACCGGAAACCGGAGATTTCTTTAAGATTTTACAATTTTTACAGTAGTTAATTGATTCAGGCGTGGCCTTGCGGAAATCCATTATAAAATACAATAGACGTGGATATATTTAGTAACCTGTCCCGTTTACATATTTCTAAATAGCTATAAAAAACCCTAAAAGAAATCGACACGTGTTTGACCTCTCAACGAGGCATCCTCAGGATGACGATTGACTTGTCGCGAACCCGAACGTAGCGTATTTCCATACCGAGCTCTGAACGCAGAGAGTGTCGCCTGCATTTCTCTCTCTTTAGAAATAGCTAAGCGGAACAGGTTACTAAATATATCCACGTCAATTATAATTTTTACAGTATTCTAAAGCTAACTGAAACGTTTTATTAAAAGAATATAATCTCCAGATGACCTACATACGAGCCTTTTTATTTATTTCGTAGTTAGCATCTTGCATACATACGCACGTATGGGTTCTCGGTGTGTTTTGGTAGGCGCTTTTTAGCTAAGCTTAAGCATACTGACGCTTACCGCTCCGAAACTATTTCATACATTTTGCTCTGCTATTACAATGTCTTCGCTGCCTGCTGTGATGTGCTACACAATATCAATCATTATGAAAGCTGTTAAGTTTTTTTGAATGGGTATTAACTAACTACTTACCGAAATGGGTGTTCCCCAGGGCGCCATCTTTGACTTTTACTCATTTATGGAAAGTATCATGCAAAGAGAAGAAAAACGACAAAAGTTGGTAATGAAAACAATTTATTTTATAATATAGCAACAATATTTACACATCCATTCATATTTTATCACGATCAGTCTCGATCTGAGGTTCACATGATTTTTATTAAATAGTAAATAAAATATTATTTTATTATCATAATGGCAAGTTTTTAAATCTGTACCGAATCCCAAAAAATACAAAGTATAATATTCAAATACAAATTATTATTAGTACTATGTACAAATGACAGAATAACAACTAAATATCTTTAATTCGGAACAGCGTATTTTTAGGAAGCTAGATAAATAAATAAATACAAAACAATATATTTGTACAAATTACCCTAATACTGTACGAACTAAGTACTTCTTAAAAATAGTTTTGAGTCGACACAACATACAATTTACACATAGAACTTATCAAATTTGCTAAATAAGACAAATTATTTAATATTTACTACGTATACTTCGATGATATCTTAATTTTTCACTACGGCTATACTAAAACCTGAGGTTGAGTACTATTTTAATACCTGTATTACTTTTTACGTATAAGAGGAAACTGACAACAGGCCTAATTAACTAACTAAAAAGACACAGAATTGTAGATACAAGAACTATTAAAGAACCCAAACGACTTAACTGTTAGATGAATTTTGCATTTGTATTCCTCAGTATTAACAGTAAATACATCACGAATCTATCCAATATAGACACTAGGCATCATATTATCGATCTTGGGTTCTAGTATTTAGAATACATTTTGTTCTAATATGTTCAATTTATCGATTTGACTAGCATCGGTTTGTTGGCATCACCGTTCATAAGCTCCTTTTTCCTAAAAGCATTTATAACAAAATCATCAGCGAATATTTTTCTATCACTCTTGTAAAACGCTTCAATTTCAGCTAGAGTTTTATTTTCGGTTTCAGGTAGGAATAAGTAAAGGTATACAGTTCCTATAAAGCCGAACATGGCGTATATGCCAAATGTTCCACTGAGGTGGAAGGCATATTCTATATTATAGTTAGTTTTGGCTGCCCCAAAGTATATGATGTAGCTTGAAGCAGCTGCCAGAGCTGTGGCGATGCCGCGACTCCTGGAAACAAAGAACATGAGCTTTAAGTAAAGAGAATTACAAACATAATAAATATTATAAGGTTTACATGATTAGAACCTCAAAAAACTGAACACCATGTCAATGTTTTTAGGAAAAAGAAAAAACGGAACCCGTATAGGATCACTCGTGTGTCTATCTGTCCTCTGTCACAGCCAATTTGCTTCGAATCTAATGAACCGATTAAGTTGTTTGGTACACATTATGTATTTCTGATCAGTGGTGGCCCAGTGGTAACGGCCGTGACTTACGAGTTGTAGGTCGTAGGTTCAAACCCAGACAGGCGCTTTACTTTGTGTAAATTATTTCATCACCACTGCTCTCAAAACGGTGAAGGAAAACATCGTGAGGAAACCGGCATGTCCTAGAACCAAAAATTCGAAGACATGTGACATCTACCAACCCGCACTGGGCCCGCGTGGTGGATTACGGCCCACTCCCTCTCACTGAGAGGAGGCCTGTGTCCCAGCAGTGGGAACATTATAGACTGATGATGATGTATTTCTGTGACCTAAACACGGACGTTTAACGTAAATAAATGAATTTTGAATATGGATGTCACTTTTGGGAGGCAAACAAGAAAATAATAAAAAAGTTTCGCGAACTGTACTGTGTGACATATCAAATAAAACGGCCTATTGCAAGGATCTCAAATACATTTATTTAATCATTTTAAAAAGAATGCTTTTAAAGATATTTTAGAAAATAGATGAAAAATTACCATTCCCCCTTATCTCCGAAACTACTGAGCCTAAAATTTTGAAAAAATACAGAAAATGGTTCTTTACTCATAGAAAGAAGTATATGTTCTTAAAATAACATGGTAAATCTCTCAACATTGTGCGTAAAAACTCACATTTGCAGTTGGAATGTATGGGAGAATGTGTTTTTAACTACTGTTAAGTTTGTTCTTGGGAAAAATTCTTTCCAACTACGGAACCCTTCATTGTGCGTGTTTATACACCCACTTGGTCGGTTTTTTAATAGTTTTCATAAAACTTGACGTCTATTTCTAGAAAAAATCTTTACTTTCACGGAAGCAAATGTTAACCGACTTCAAGTCAAAAATAGAGAGTACAAATTACAGATGCGACTATAATACTAAAGATTCATATACATTTATATCTACATCATAGAAGAAAAACACAAAATTTACCTGAATGGAAATACTTCAGACAGCAATACCCAAGGTATTCCAAGACCGTTGAAGGAAATGAGCATCAGGAACAAGACCACAGGCAGGATCTCTTTCATATCAGTAAAGGTCTCCATCTCGTAGGAGAAGACGGTGATAGGAAGGCTCGTTCTGGCGTAGATGCTGATAGCAATGCTGCAGCATGCGGTACCGAACATGGAACCGATGACTAGCTTCCTCTTGCCGATAGTTTTGACTATGATAGCTGACAACATACTCATTACTATGAAGAGTGCGCCAATGACGACCTGGAATTATAGAAAAAAGTGTGTTATTGTGGAATTTTGGATGTTTTTATACGGGCTGGCATCGACGCGAAACCTGTTACCATGGATTTAGTAAATGAATTGAAATTTTTGTCGGTTATTAAAAGAATCTGCTGTTTCACAGAAAAGTGCAATACCTGCGCGGTCAAAATGTATGGAACAGCAGATCTTTTTATACCCCACGAAAAATTTCACGCAGGGTGGTTCAGAATCATGTACTGAATCCATGGTAACAGTTTCTGCGTCGATGTCCCCCCTGCCAGCCTGTATAAGATTAATTTAAGTTTATAGTTTTGAACATAAGAGAGAACTTGTTATATCATGAGCTTATACTACATAAAAGATAGCTTGATCTCTGCGACATATGTCAAACTGACATTCCTAGAGTTGTTAGGATATAAAAAAATTGTCGATAGAAATTATCGACGTTTCTTACTATTTTCGATGCTAATGTAACATATAATTGGGTTTAATTTGGTCTGGTAACACGGCCTGTGAGCCAAACGCGGTGTGTTTTCTCCCGAAACTCAAGGATGGGACGTTGACGGATGGAATGTTACATGGGTAGGTGAGAAATTGGATTTTATTTATTCGCTATTATTTTAGATCAAGTATGTACAAATGTAAATAATGTTATGATATTAAAATATACAATAAAGTTAAAAGATAAATTAATTTTAAATTAAGTTTTATTTAAAATATCGATAGTTTATAGTATGTGGTTACGATGATTCATCGCCCATCACTAAGTAGGTCGGCATGCCCATAAAGTATGACATTAACAGGTACTTAACTGTCTGTACTATTAAGAAATTCAGGACTTCATAGGCGTGTTTTTACTGACAGCTGTCGCAGAGATCAAGCTATCTTTTATGAAGTATAGTGTATGGTAATGACAACCACGCAAACGTTAGGGTTGGATCAATAATGTAATGGTTCAATGGTTAACGGATAGATGGCGCTAGTTGAGCCAGAAAGTCATTTAAACAGTTTAAGGGTGCGCTTCCACTAAAGCAGAGATAAGCGGAGCTAAGCGGAGACCTGCAGGAATTGACTAATCACAATGGTTGAAATCCTCATCGCGCCATTATAAATTAAACGTGATTGGATATTCTATCAGAATTTTTTCAGTACTGTTGGAGATTAAATTGCTAAAACGCTTTGAACAAGAGTAAATACTTTCTCTTTACTAATTATTATGCTATATGATACGAGAGGACAAACTATTTATAAACTTGATAGATTTGTCCTCGAATTTACTACAATTGGGAGGTTTAGATATTTACTCATAAATACATTCTTTAAATGTTAAGTATGTAATCCAATTCCGGTATTTCATAAAGAACTAGTTCTTTAAGGTTAACCACATATAATTTCGGCTGTTAAATTATACAAACAAGTGCATACATAATTGATATTGCTATTTACAAGAATCTTCCTACGTAAACTTGCTTCGTGAATAACAAATAATTTTCATAATGGAGGTGTCAAGTATATGTTTAGCTTCTAAATATGAAACTGGTCTCCAATGTACGGTGTAAACCAGATGATAGAAACCATTTACAGATCTGAGTGGGTTTAGAGAAGTGCCTGTAGGTACTAAGAAAACATTATTTCGTTTAAAATTGGTTTTCCGGCTCTTCTTCATTGGAAACGACCTATTAGAACCGTGCACCTAGCTTCTGATGTTTCATAAGTGCCCTAGTAGGTTTATGTGAAGTAAAACATTTTAATTTTTGAATTTTACTTATATCTTCACATCTGAAGGGCGTTGGAGTGGTTGAAGATTGTACACGGACGAAATACAGATAAGAAAATACAAAGTAGGCTTTTGGCAATCAGAACTTTGGTTTAAGTAACTTTTAAGGTTAATCATTTTAAAGAAGATGGATATGGGGAATTTAAGCATATGAAGAATGTGAAGTACTTACGACAATCGTCTTCGGATCATACTTCATCCCTAGCGCCTTGCACACATTCACCATGTTCGGTCTCACTGGCAGCGCCCCACTCATCGTGTAGAAGAAGAAATACGCTATCACCAACAAAAATGGCTTCATAGTCTCCTTCACGAAAAACACGTGCTTTATCTTAAAGATTATCTTTTTGATAGAATTTGTATTATGGTGTTCGCAAGGCTCCACAATCTTCCCTTCTTTGGCACATAAAACACATCGATTTAATTTCTCGTAGTATTGCAGAAGTTCATCGAATTCTTCTTTTACGTCTTCGGGTTTCGCCCAGCCTCGCAGACGGCAGAGGGAGCTTAGAGCTTCTTTTTGACGACCTTTCGATAGCAGCCATATTGGAGTTTCCGGTACCTGGAATTAATAAAGCAACTTTTTGAGAATGTGAACATACGATTTAATCAAAGAATTGCAGCATTTTCAGAATGGATGTTCTCTCACAGAAAGGAGGTTTCTCGAGTTCCAGCAATGGGAACATTATGCTATACAATGCCGCTCATGAGCATGTGATTAACTTTAAAAGGGGGATCTTTAATTTTGTCGTTAAGTTTGTGTTTTTTAAAATAAATACTGATTTTTTTAGAAAAAAACGTCTTCACTTCCGTTTTTTTTTTCATAATCAACATAATAAAAAATGTTAGAAGTAATCCGATAAAATAACTCATAAGCTTTTAGAAATAATAAACAGAATCCAAATCGGACCAATATCATCGGAGATGTGGCAAATGCTACTCAAAAAATAAGAAATTGAATAACATGAAAATATTAAAGACAAACCCTTTTGAAGTTAATTTTCGATAATTTTTCGTTAATATTCAGAAAAATGACGATCTCATGCCCATGGGCGACATTGTTTAGGTTGAATGCAAAATAATGATCACTGAAAGTAAAGTGTCTTTATTATGCACATATTAACGCTGGAAATCGTGTTCATGACATGGCCTCAAGCTTAGCAGCCATGCTGACCACAAGTAGGTTAATAAGTAAACCTAGTTACCTACTTAGGACTAATGATTAGATATACAACATAGTTTTAAACAAAGCAAACGTTAGCCCTTTTGCAAATAAATGATCGCCATTGTTTAGTTCAAAAGTATACACCATCGTAGTAAAGTTACTAACGCCGAATTTACAACTTGAAAAATTTATGGTTTAATAGTAGTAGGTACTATTGGTGTAACTTCCGTATTTATTAGTGCAAGAGTATCATTCATCAGACTTTTAAATTATTTCAATGAACCTTGTAAAAAATTAACCGATTCATATAAATCTTATCAACGTTCGTTGTTACAACAGCTTTCTGCAATTGAGACACAGGCACCTATTGTAAATCATTATATCATAAAGATATAAAGCGAAACAACGTTGTAGTGTAAATAAAGAGTACATACCAGATGATTAGAAGTTTGCGTATGTTTTATTTGAAGTGGATCATTATTACATTTATCTTAATGACCTACAAGATTATCCTATACTATTAAACTAGCAATATTTGTTTATTTGATTGTATATATATTTGTACTTACGTTCTCAAAATCGGCTCAAACGACTTCGATGAAAGTTGCAATATAGGGGTTTACGGGGGCGAAAAATCGATCTAGCTAGGTCTTATATCTCTATTTTCACAGTCTCGGGAATGTGATATAACGTTGGTATATGGACGATATGTTTATTTCTATTTTTACCCGAGCAGAGCACGATAACGATATGGTCGAAGGTACTTTTGATAACAAAAGCAATGGTTTCATGTAACGAAATGGCAAAAGTAACGAGCAGAGAAGAGTCTAAACTAAAAGGGTTTTTGTTTTACATCGTTTTTAGGTTTCTCACTGTAATGTCTTTCATAGTAGGTTTATTATCGTGGTCTACCTAGCTAGCATAAATATAATCACCCTTAAATATTTCCACTGCTGGGATACAGACCTCTTCCCTGTTAGAGGGACCTAATTTATCATTCCGGCCCAGTGTAGGTTGGTAGATGTCACATGTCTTCAAATGTTTGGTTCCAAGACATGCCGGTTTCCTCACGATGTTTTTCTTCACCGTTTGAGAGTAGCGGTGATGAAATAAGTTACACAAAATAAAAGTGTCTGTTTGGGTCCATGACCTTCAACTTGTAAGTCGACTTTATTTGAAAGAAAAATATAAGTAATGCAGTAAAGTAGAATATGTCACTTTCTGTCAAAAATTTTGCTCATGGTGCGTTAAGTATGATAGTGTCATTAGCCCTCCTCTTTTAGGAAAAAAACGTGTGGCACTCGGGGACTGCCACTGTAAAGCTATTGCATAGCATTTGTAACCTCCATACTTCCTATTTGTTAACGCTACGCTTGGGATGAATACGTGATGACATGAAACAAACATTACGTTCTCATGACAACATCACGTTGTCATGGGAACCGTCATTACATGGTAGGCGGAGTGGGGGGTGTTAGGTTTTGTTTTCGTTACGTTACGGAATTTCTTGATTCAGTCGCCGTGCTCAAAGCCCGCGATAAAAGCTATGCAATAGCTTAATAAAAACTAGTACCAGGCTAGAGTAAAATAATAATAAAAGCCTACCCAAAGCTAACATAACATAACATCTCGCATCTCCCAAAGGGTTAGTCAGAGGTGCTATTAGTAGAATACCCACATTTCGCCAGTTTTGTTTAAGCTATATTTAGCTGGATAAATATATAATATATTATAATAAAGACCGAAAACCACGTGCAGATACGGAAATTAAGCGCAGACGGAAAACCCGGAACAGCCTCCATAAAGTTTGACCGATATAGTTACCTGACGACTGTTTCGGTCAAGGTTGAGATGAAGCTTGAAGGTAATCTTATTTATTGGTTTTAGATGGGAATCTGATATCATGAATCACCTCGTTGATACTTTTATTTTATATTTTGTAGTTATTTAGTATTATTCACTAAGAGCGCATTGGGAAGCCCAATACTTTTATCAAATTCTATGGGTAACAAACTCAAACTCTGGTTGGAATATAACAAAATATATCGGTCTCACTTAATAGTTTGAGAGTGTTTCTATTTCATACGTATTTACATTGTGCATAACTTTATTATATAGTATGGACGATAGTGTTCCGTCTAGACTAAGCGAGAGCGCACACACACCTCTCCTGCCAAATATAGAAAATAAATAATTCATAGAAATTATTTATTTTCTACAGGGTTACTGGTAACTCGACGTATTCCTTGCAGGACGTCATAGTAGGGTTAAAATGCAACAAATTAAGCCACCAAATGTTCTACCGAAATTCAGTAGTTTTTGAATTAGTTAAGAGTCTTAGTTTTTTTATGAAAAATCCCAGATTAAATCATTTGAAACCAATTTAAAAATGATTTACGGCGCGACTGTACTGAAATTTAAGTTATTATCATAGTTGACGCCGTAGCAGACCTTTGTTAATTATTAAAAGTTCAATAATGCCTAAAACTTTGGCAAATATCACTAACCAAACATTTAATTTTTTGTAATTTTTGCTATTACTTCATAAAAAATGTAGTCTAGTGCAAAAAAAAAATGCTACACCTGGTGTACAAATTACTAAGAAAATATCCTTGTCTTATCAGCTATCCAAAAAGGTATGAAAGTTAATACAAAATCATGGACTACATTATGAAAATCGTTTTTGATTTAGTACAGGCGTGCGTTTCACAAAAAGGTGATTCGAAAAATCAAAAACAAAATCGTGAACATTATTATTCTTTTTAATCAATATTAAAAACTTTAATTACACACATTTCACACGTCTTGTTCGATGTGCTGCCCTCGGTTTCGAATACATGTTCTTATTCGCTTCCTTACTTCGGTTTTTGTTATTCTTGATGTGATTGTTGCCCTCATCTGGTCCGCCGCATTTGTAATTCTCTCCCTTAGTTCTTCAATTGAATTTACTGGGGTCACATAAACTAGATCTTTCATATGACCCCAGACGTAAAAGTCTAGCAGCGTCAGATCAGGGCTTCGTGCAGGCCACGGAATCGGCCCACCGCGCCCTATCCATCGGTTTGGATAGTTTTCATCCAGCAATTGTCGAATTGTGATTCGGAAGTGGGCTGGACATCCGTCATGTTGGTAAATCATGTTTGCTCTTCTTTCTTCCGGTACATCCGTGAGCAGTGCTGATAAATGATTTCTGAGGAAATCTTCATAAAGTTCCCCATTTAGTGTTCGGGGTAAAAAATGTGGGCCAATTAATTTGTCGTCAATAATACCCATCCAAACATTAAGCGAGAACCTTCGCTGGGATGCGGTTGGTTCCAGTTTTTTAGGGTTTGCTTCTGCTTTCGGTGCCCAGTAATGTAAGTTGTGGTAATTTGTGATACCATCACGATCAAAACATGACTCATCGGTCCACAGAATGTTTTTTAAAAAGTTTTCGCTGTCGGCGTCGGCACTTAGCATAAAACGACAAAATTCAAGCCGTCTCGGCGGATCTCCTTCTTCTAATGACTGGACTGGTTGGTAATGGTATGGATGTCGGCCTGACAAGTGAACTACAGACCAGAATTTCCACTGTGACATACCAAGCTCACGCGCTACGATGTTTGTCGATGTGTTAGGATCGTCAATAAAACGTTGAAGAATAAGCTCCTCGTCCTCAGCCGTGTATCTCCGGGAACGACCAGTGTCAACTTGCCTGCTTCTTTGGACGCTGCCAGTTTCAGATATTCGCCGATAAGTCGATCCGAAGATACTAACGTGGGGGAGTCGGCGGTTGGGAAAGCGAAGTTGATATTTTCGCCGCGCCTCAGCAGCGTTACCGTCACAAAGTCCGTAACAGTACATTATGTCAGCGTATTCAGGATTAGAATAGTCAGCTCTTTCAAGTCAACATACATCTTAATAATATAATAAACGGCTCCATAATAACTGCCTAATGAGAGACTTCTTTTTGTAGACAGACAGGAAGCTATGTGTGTTTACATAATTAACTGCCCTATTGTTTATAGCATTTTGGAAGACGAGTACTTTTACCAAGTCATCATCTGCCAAGTCTTTTCCCAACGGTATTGGGGTCGGCTTCCTGTCTAACCGAATGTACCTGAATACCTGTTTTTTACATGGCGGAGCGACTGCCTATCTGACCTCTACAACCCAGTTACTGGGTGACACGACACCTCTTGGTAAGACAGGTTTTCAGATTTTCGGGCTTCTGACTACCCGTAACGACTGTCAAAGATCTATCACTCATCCACGGATTGAACACAGTTAATTTTTTATCGACTTCCAAAACTTGTTGTTTGTTAGTAATTGTTTGTTACGCGATTACTTCGCCAATTATAAATTGATTTAGATGATTCTTTTTTTGTTTAGTAGGTCATAACTCATACTTCAAAGGTGGTCCCATATAAATTTTATTAACTTTACTTGGGTAGTTTTTGAATTAACTTCAATAATACGTATTTTTCCCACTTAGTATGTAGATGATATGATAAGTTCCTGTCACTGTTATTTACGTAACAGGTAGTGGTATTCGAATTTGTGTGGGGTAGGTACACAAGTCTACACATCAAGCTATACATTTCCAGTATAGGCTGACTTCGCATTGTACGGAAATCCTATATAATGCGATATCAGCATAAACTGGAAATGCATAGTTTGATGTGTAGCCGTGTGTACCACAACTAAAAAGTGAAAAATAAAACTTTTAACAAAAAAAAAAAAACCTATAAATTGAAAAATAACTTTAAGTTCGGAAGTCGGTGGCAAAAAACGAAAATTCAAAACCAAAGACACCGACTTTTAAATTAAATTTAAGTTATTTTTCAATTTGTAGTGTTTTTTTTTGGAAGTCAGTTGTTTTTTTTCTTTGCTTATTCAACATATTTTAAGACATAGGTATAACAGGTCAAACTCCAACTTATTTTATAATACCTACTTCTTACAATATGTTGAATAAGCAAAGAAAAAATTAACTGTGGAATTTATTAATGACGTCTCATATTCTTCAATGGACAAGCTCGTACATCAATGGACTCAATTGAACCGAAGGCAAGCAATTATATTTATCCATCGATCGATCTAATCAATCACTCACAAGTGAGACTACTGACGAACATTGTGGAGTAAAAACATAAGTAGACATCTACATGATCAGTGACTTCAATGAATGAATGTCGAGATAACACTTAAAAAAACTTATCAGAGATATAGGTACTAACAAGCATGTGGATTATTGTACCATGCATTATTCAATAAGCTCCATTCAGCGTAACAGGTATGTAGGTGGACATATTCAAATTTTTTAAACCTTTTCTCTCCCAGAACTAGCAATGATGCTAACGTATCTTAATAGCCTTCCAAACTTCTCTATCGGACCTACCACACGCTCAAGTTTCACCACACTTTTGCCTGCGCAGAGTGCGCAGGCCGGTTTGTATGTACCTACACGGAACATCGTGCGTGTGGTTGGTAAAACTCGCCGATTTTTACATGGTGTTCCGTGTACAAACCGGCCTCCGCAGGCAAAACTGTGTTGAAGTTTGTGCGTGTGGTAGGCCCATAAGAGTTGCCAGAAAATATTAATGTCTTAGGTCGTTTTTACAATATATTTTTTCATATTTTAAAAGATGCAGTAATCGACACCGATATATTGCTTTGAAGTCATTTAACGACAAATTAAATTAGAGTGACTTATGAATATTAATTTATTAGTTTGCATTAGTGACAAGTACTTACCTACTTCTGTAAATTATTTATTAACGGCTTTTCATACATATTCATATTCAACGGGGGGAAGACCTTGCCCAACAAAAATAGTGCTCTTAAATCAATTCATTATTTGATCATTGTCGGTGTGTTTAATTTAATAGTTAATTAAATCATATGTATAACGTTATATTATAACCTAAGCATAAACTATGTAGTGGAACATAGTTTGCGCCCAGTGGCAGCTGTAAAATAAATAAATAAAAAAGCGGCCAAGTGCGAGTCGTACTCGCCCATGAAGGGTTCCGTAGCAGCAAGTAACATTGAATGAAAGGTAAATTGCGGTTTACGATTTATGACGTATTAAAAAAAAACTACTTGCTAGATCTCGTTCAAACCAATTTTCGGTGGAAGTTTACATGGTAATGTACATCATATATATTTTTTAGTTTTATCATTCTCTTATTTTAGAAGTTACAGGGGGGGGGACACACATTTTACCACTTTGGAAGTGTCTCTCGCGCAAACTATTCAGTTTAGAAAAAAATGAAATTAGAAACCTCAATATCATTTTTGAAGACCTATCCATAGATACCCCACACGTATGGGATTGATGAAAATTTTTTTTTTGAGTTTCAGTTCTAAGTATGGGGAACTCCAAAATTATTTGTTTTTTTTCTATTTTTGTGTAAAAATCTTAATGCGGTTCACAGAATACATCTACTTACCAAGTTTCAACAGCATAGCTCTTATAGTTTCGGAAAAAAGTGGCTGTGACATACGGACGGACAGACAGACAGACAGACAGACGGACAGACAGACAGACATGACGAATCTATAAGGGTTCCGTTTTTTGCCATTTGGCAACGGAACCCTAAAAAAGATAGTTTGGTTTCGACTTTCGTTGTTTTAAAAAGAGGTATTAGCTCAGACCAAATAAAAAACCAAGACAGAGCGCTGTCAACAGTGACGTAAAGCTGGCTTCATAAACATGCACTTAGTGAGGTGCAGTTTGATTGTAAATGTGTGCGTATCAGCGTGTATGCATAGAGTGGAGGTGTAGTTTTGGCATGCTTCACTTTGTTGTTCGCAGCGCTTTGTCTTGGTTTTTTATTTGGTCTGGTCTGAGGGTATTAGTTGAATTGTTTATTATAAAAAAAATGCAATGTAGTTATTCCACATTCACGCAGACACTGACGCAGGCACACGTATAATAATCGACCCCGAAATTGCCTTCACTAAGGTTGAAACTATATACAGAATGTTTGGCAGAACGTTGAACATACGAAAATGGTGGATAGGTGGGGTCATCTGCTACTTACTCAGCCCTAATTTATTTGGCCCTGGCCCCCTGGATATTTTTTTTAATGCAGGTTGAAATTAGGATTTAAGTATTTTTTATATCTTTCTGTTATAAGAATCTACCAATATTAAAGATTTAAAAAAAAAATGCTTGTTTTACCCATTTTTTAAATCAAAATTACACTTTAAAGTTAAGAAAGTTGTGAAACTAGAAAAAAGCAAAAAAAAAAATAATATCCAGGGCGCCAGGGCCAAATAAATTAGGGCTGAGTAAGTAGCAGATGACCCCACCTATCCACCATTTTCGTATGTTCAACGTTCTACCAAACACCCTGTATAACTGGCAGTTATATAATTTCAACAATTAGATCGTTTCGTTTATGACGTGCAACGTTAGATTACGTTGCCAACATTACTTACTTTTAAGAGTATGCCGACGAATTCAAAAAAACAAAAGGGCATAAGGCAGCTGTCTTTAACTATTTCATTTTATAAGGTGTTTGTCTCAATGCAAGCCCAAAGTAGGTAAACAGCGTGTATCAGACTATGTGGTCAAATATAAGGTTGTTGTAAGACCATAAAAATTGGGCAATAAAACAAAAAAAAATATATCAGCCTATAATGTTCCCACTGCTGGGACACAGGCCTCCTCTCTGTAAGAGGGAGTGGGCTGCTATCTGTCACGTAGGCCTAGTGTAGATGTCACATGTCTTCGAATTTTTAGTTCTAGGACATGCCGGTTTCTTCACGATGTTTTCCTTCACCGTTTTGAGAGCAGTGGTGATGAAATTAAATACACAAAGTAAAGCGCCTGCCTGGGTTCGAACCTACGACCTACAACTCGTAAGTCGGGGCCGTTACCACTGGGCCACCACTGCTCGACATCCCATACGTTTGGGTCGAATAGGTAATGGTGCCGATTCCCTTGTTCACAAACTAAACGAAATTTAAGTTCAGTGCATCTTTTTCTTTCTATTTCATTAAGAAAAGGACAGAAGATAAATTTTAGTTTAGTCCTGTCAAACTAATCAGCGCCTATCACTCTCCATACAAGTTTAGACGTGATTAAAAACTTGCCGACTAAAATTACGTCAATTTACGTCAAGCGCTGATTAATTTGACTAAACTAAAATTTATCTTCTGTCCTTTTCTTAATGAAATAGAAAGAAAAAGATGCACTGAACTTAAATTTAGTTTAGTTTGTGCACAAGAGAATCGGCACCATTGAAATTCTGTATGGAACAGTTGACATATTTTTTGCAATTACGATGTTGGTCCCATGGAAAAACTTGTTCAGTTTGATGTTCCTATACTAGTAAATTACCCTAAATCTTAAATTTAATTAAAAAAGCCCTTTTTGACCACACCTTTCTGATATTATGTTGTATAGATAAAAAGTACCTGGGCGACCGAGCTCTGCTCTGGTGAAAATAGAGAATACTCATTATAATAGTATTGGAAAGTACATACTAATTCCATGCAGCCATGATAGTAGGTACTTATTAATTCCATGCTGCCATGTCATTATTCTAAGGTAGCCATCTTGTTCTAAACTTTGGGCGACCGAGCTCTGCTCAAGTGAAAATACGGAGAAAACGAATTTTTCCAGATGTAAGACCTAGCTAGATTGATTTATCGCCCCCTAGTTTTCGAGAACGTGATTTAATAATAGTATGGGATATGATAATTACCTTGTTTGAAACCTGACCTATTCCATGATAGATAACTGTCGGTCAAGGCGAAAGGCTTGATTGACGCATCCTATTATTTTTAATGTTAGGTACAGCATCAGACATTTTATCTTGGCTCAAGGAAGTTTTGCTTCAAATTACCCACATAATGTAATGATTGCTACATTAAGTTAGTGAGTTACTTCGTTAGCTTGATCTAACAATTTACTTGAATAAGCAAAAAGGTTAGTTTCATAGATTTTTTTGTCTGTGATAAGTTTTTAGACTGGACGGAGAACTGAGCATTATGGTCACTTAATACTTTATAATAAATAAATATTAATAAACATACTCGCTACGCTGAGATTAGAGATGCAACGAATACGTATTCGTATTCGCCGAATACTTTTATCTCATTCGTAATTAGTGACTTCCTAGAATATCCATATAATCTGCTTTCGCAATTTATTTGCCAAATATGTAAACAAACACGAGTTTTAGGAATAACAACTGTAATGCCTATGTATAAGGTTCAGTTTTCGCTACAACTTCACATTTTTTATGACTTTTCAACAGTACTAGGCAGTCTAATCAACTTTATTTACACTTGCATAAAGTTTATGTTTGTTTAAGTGGAAATAACATCATTGGAAACAGTTATAAATAGACTTTAGTTTTTGTGTTGCGGCGACCGAGTTGACAGAGACAAAGATTCATTTATAAAATCATAAAACTTTCTTATCTTTTGTTTACATCCACAAATAGTCAGCAATTGTGGTGACCTTTTAGTTTTTGTCTAAGTACAGACAGAAAGAGGAATCAATTGTCACCAAAAAACTTGAACTACATAATATGATGATGTTTTTTTTAAACAAAAAACCACCTATACCTATAGTTAATTACATGTAAATATTGATATTGACCTTTCACCTTCTTTGAGTTATAATTGCGTGCAGCTTTTAAGTAGAATTAGGTGTTCGTATTCCGCGAATAGTACAATTGGTATTCGTATTCATAAAAGTAGTACCTATTCGTTGCATCACTAGCTGAGATACTCAAAAGTATTACGTATAACTACTCAGAATGAAGACAAGTTTTTTTATGATTCTACTTATTTATAAAGGTCTTAGTATTATGTTCAAATAAAATAGCGGTTTGTCCCACGAACTTTTTTTATTACTGGAAAACTACGCCACATTAACTGGCCTTCAATGTTTATTGTGTATTAATTAGTTTAACGCCTAATCCATCAACAGTCATATCGACCTTTAATGGAGTAACTGGTCTCACCAGATGTATAAAACTTAAGGAATTTATTTAAAAATACAGCTGCCTATCATTCGGACCATGATTTTATTTATTCACAAAAGAATTTCAAATAAATTTGTAGAACATTTTTAGTGGTCTGACATTTTATTGAAATTGATTATTACCAAACCAAATGAAATGGAAAATAATGTAATGTCTACTTAATTTGGTGCTTTTAAAATAATCTATTAAGTATCTCTCATGTATCTCAATTGGCTGAATAAGTCGTAAATCTTGTTAATTCTTAAAAACAGATATCTATTGGTAGTTTTTATTATTTTAATATATTTAATAGACCAGTGGATGGCATCCGTATATACCATATCTGTATGAATTATTTTGCTCTTAAGTTTATTGCTGCTTCTATTTTTAACTTGTATTTGATTATGATTCCATTCGTGTAGATCTTTACACATCTGGCCAAAATCACTGGGCAAATTTCATCGTTTGGTTTGGTGTTACAAATATACAATAGTCAACAAAATATTTGAAATTTTTGACAAAACGTCAAGGTAAAACCACGTGCCTAAAAGAAAGACATGTTTAAAGGTAATTGTAATTTTTAATTGAATAATTTGTCCTCTAATTAAAACTATTCCGCATTCTTCCCTAGATCAGTACCTAAATGTTTATAAAATAATGATATTATATATACCATAGTAACATTAACGCCTCAACAAGTTTTTAACCATAATTGAATAAATAATGATGGCGATGGGTCGAATTCTTATGGGCCATAAACAATTTTTTATTTAAATGAGCAATTATGTTGACATTAGTCGTTATTCATAAGTTCAAAACATACGCAACAAGTATTAAATAAAGGGACAAACAAATGAGACTAATCTCATAAATAAAGTTAATGGTATAGGCTGTCATTATTGTGGAATATTTGTTTTTCGTACCTATTTATTTTAACTATAATTAGATCTACTCAGTATTCTCTTGGGTCATTGGATCGATGTCTCTCCAACTATGTACTACATATTTGAGACATATTATTCCTATATGGACGCTCGCCTTTTTTTTTTGTTGGGAAATTATCAAATAACTTCTCCAGCTCTGGGCGGAGCGGGAGGACGAAGTAGTCCACTTAGAGCACCCGTCCAAATAGCACCTGCGACTCGGCAGCCTACTGCTGGGATGTATTTGTTTTACAGGACATTATTAAATGAAAGATATCGATAAAAATCACTAGAATGTTTATAAATTACATATACTTAGTACTTACGTACATACGAAATTTGTTTTATCGATATCTTTCATTTAATAACGTCCTGTAAAGAAAATACATCTCAGCAGTAGGCTACGGAGTCGCAGGTGCTATTCGGACGGGTGCTCTAAGTGGACTACTTCGGGAGGGCGTGTCAGACTCTTACTGACTCAAACCCACCCGTGTTCCTTTAGTTGCCTGTATGTTGCCAGGGGCCACGGTAACCCTTTCAGACTTTCCAGCAACACTGGCCCTAGCGAACCCCTTCAGTTATGCTGACATCTCTCGCTTGCATTAGAATACGTTATTATTCTAAAACGGTCGCATAGCCTAACTAATATTATAAATGCGAAAGTAAGTTTGTTTATTGGCTGCCGTTTCTTGAAAACGGCTGAAATTTGGCACATAGGTAGACCATGATCTGGGTTAGGATATAGGATAATTTTTATCTCGATATTACCACGGGATCGTTTTTAATATAAACGATTTATACGCTGAATAAGTTAATTAAATACTAGCTTCCGCAAGCGGCTTCGCCCGCGTGATATCTTCATATATTATAGCCAATGTTACTCAGTGATAATAGCATACTACCGGTGAAAGAATTTTTAAAATAGGTCCAGTAGTTTTTGAGTTTATTCATTACAAACACACAAAAAATCTAATTTTTCTCTTTATAATATTAGTTTAGATTATATCACAGCAGATTCATATCAACCGGATTTAAAATATTAGTTTATAAAATTAAGACCGTGACCCAGAGTTTGTGTCAAGTTTTTCTACTCGTATTATGTCACTAAAGTCCCCGTCACGAGAAGCTATAATTTTTGTAAATAAAGAACTTCTACCAAGTTACGTAGCGACAATTTAATCAACAACGAATAATCCCAAATTCAATGAAGTCAAAGTAACGTATGTGTTATACGAAACTAATGAGCAATTTCACTTGATCGGGTTATATTTTAGCGATATAAAGCGCTGTCGTCTAAGGTTTTGTAGTACTGGAACGCATCTGATTCATGGAACGTAAACATTTGAGCCACGATTTTGAAGTAAGTTCACGCTGACGTTGTCTCTGCTGTCTTTCGAGTTTCGAATGCGTCTGTTTGTTTGTGGTGTGTTCGCGGATTAGGTTATATTGTTTGTTTGTAATTAGATGTGTGTGTTAATATAATTATATCCCTGTAAAAAAAATAGTACAAAACTGTTTTTATTTTATTTTAAGTAACCAAAGATTGCAAACACCTGAATGTGTGTTTACAAAATTTATAGCTTCTCGTGACGGGGACTTTAGGCGAAGAACCAGCCTGTTTAAAAATAAAAAAACAAATGAAAAATTAAGATGCAATGCAATGTGTGTAAAAAGGTGGTTGAGACAGCGAAAGGCGGCGGATAGGGTGATGTGGCGCAGCCTGGGAGAGGCCTATGTCCAGCAGTGGATTGCGATAGGCTGAATTGATTATTGTGTTAAAAATAAATAATGTATAAAAAAAAAACAATAGACGTGGATATATTTAGTAACCTTGTTACGAAACCGAACACGG
The DNA here is from genome assembly GCA_963680765.1 of Agrochola lychnidis. Classification (NCBI taxonomy): domain Eukaryota; kingdom Metazoa; phylum Arthropoda; class Insecta; order Lepidoptera; family Noctuidae; genus Agrochola; species Agrochola lychnidis. The sequence goes on along the minus strand of OY796871.1, from coordinate 7,908,644 downwards.
CGTGTTATCATACTGAGCGCCGAGCACTCTGCGTTCAGCGCTCGGTGTGGCAACACATCGTGTTCGGGTTCGCGTCAAGTCAATCGTCATCCTGAGGATGCCTCGTTGAGAGGTGAAACACGTGTCGATTTCTTTCAGGAGTTTTTTATGGCTCTTTAGAAATAGCTAGGCGGAACAGGTTACTAAATATATCCACGTCTATTGTATTTTATAATGGATTTCCGCAAGGTCACGCCTGAATCAATTAATTAATATAAGCATAATCAATGCATTTTTTGCCGATATCTATAGGTACATAATTATAAATTAAAGTCGCTTTTCGTGTCTGGCTGTGTGACTGCGTTGTTCTTCTAAACTACGCAACCGATTTTGATGCAGTTATCACTATTATTTAGAGAATTTATTTCGGAAAGTATATGTGTATTTTATAGCCATTAATATTAAATTTAAATAAATTAAAGAAATCTTAATCGGTAATCTCAATAGGCAAAATTATATCAAATCAGATTCCTAATGACTGGAACTAAAATATTGGTTTAAAAAATTGAGACCTTGACCCAGAGTTTGTGTCAAACTTTTCTGCTCATATTATGTCATTAGCTAGACAAATAACCAGTCAGTTTAAAAATTAAGATGCAAAGTGTGAAAAAAAATTAAATATTTATAAATCATTGCATATTTTGCCTCGTATCTAAAAATTTATAAAAAACAAGTTTTACAACATAGTTAATATTTTAATATATAGTGTAGCGTGTCTACTGTATTTAAATATACTTAAATATAATTTTTCGCCACACAGTGGGTGCCTGATGACGGGCATCGCCACCGGAGCAGGCCTAAAAAGCGCTGGTGTGACGATTTGGACTCGTTCCTGACCATCTGGCCGGAGAAGGCACAACATGAGGAAGACTGGAAAATTATGGGAGAGACCTTTGCCCAGCAGTGGGACAAAAGAGGTTAACAAAAAAAAAAAAACATAATTTTAATTGGGAAGATGAGCACAGTATCTTAGTAGTCCACTTAGAGCACCCGTCCGAATAGCACCTGCGACTCAGCAGCCTACTGTTGGAATGTATTTGTTTTACAGGACGTTATTAAATGAAAGATATCGATAAAACAAATTTCATATGCACGTAAGTTTGTGTAATTGATAAACATTCTAGTGATTCTTATCGATATCTTTCATTTAATAACGTCTTGTAAAACAAATACATCCCAACAGTAGGCTGCTGAGTCGCAGGTGCTATTCGGACGGGTTCTAAGTGGACTACTTCACAGTATCTACCTATTCTTTCGTTTATGCAAATGTTTCCCGAACAAACTTACAAGTTACAACGATGTGAGATAGGTACTTATGTAACAGAATAAATTGGTAAATACTGTAAAAGTTTTATAAAAGCGAGATATAAAGCGACAGTCATTGGTGCCGATTCCCTTGTTCACAAACTAAACTAAATTTAAGTTCAGTGCATCTTTTTCTTTCTATTTAATTAAGAAAAGGACAGAGGATAAATTTTAGTTTAGTCCTGTCAAATTAATCAGCGCCTGTCACTCTCCATACAAGTTTAGACGTGATTAAAAACTTGCCGACTAAAATTACGTCAATTTACGTCAAGCGCTGATTAATTTGACAGGACTAAACTAAAATTTATCTTCTGTCCTTTTTAGGGTTCCGTTGCCAAATGGCAAAAAACGGAACCCTTATAGATTCGTCATGTCTGTCTGTCTGTCTGTCTGTCTGTCTGTCTGTCTGTCTGTCTGTCCGTCCGTATGTCACAGCCACTTTTTTCCAAAACTATAAGAGCTACGCTATTGAAACTTGGTAAATAGATGTATTCTGTGAACCGCATTAAGATTTTTACATAAAAATAGAAAAAAAACAAATAATTTTGGAGTTCCCCATACTTAGAACTGAAACTCAAAAAAAATTTTTTCATCAATCCCATACGTGTGGGGTATCTATGGATAGGTCTTCAAAAATGATATTGAGGTTTCTAACATCATTTTTTTCTAAACTGAATAGTTTGCGTGAGAGACACTTCCAAAGTGGTAAAATGTGTGTCCCCCCCCCTGTAACTTCTAAAATAAGAGAATGATAAAACTAAAAAAAATATATGATGTACATTACCATGTAAACTTCCACCGAAAATTGGTTTGAACGAGATCTAACAAGTAGTTTTTTTTTAATACGTCATAAATCGTAAACCGCAATTTACCTTTCATTCAATGTTAGTTGCTGCTACGGAACCCTTCATGGGCGAGTACGACTCGCGCTTGGCCGGTTTTTTAATGAAATAGAAAGAACAAGATGCACTGAACTTAAATTTAGTTTAGTTTGTGAACAAGGGAATCGGCACCAATGTGTTCTTTGACACACTGTCCAAAAATCGTAGGATCTTTATGTGGTAGCATAGATAGGTACAATAGGCCGCACGTGGGTGTTAATACTTTGTCCTTGACCCCCGTCCTATACCACAAAAAATTACAATTTACAAGTTTCATTGTAAATCTTACCAGTGTCTACCGACTACCACAAAACTCTAAGCCACATCATTGTCACAGAAACACCTTAGAAATATGTAAATTGTAGTGACAAGTCTACAATTTACATATTTGTAATTTCTGTGTTGTGTTATATTTTCTACAATTTAACAATTTTGGAGATTAAGGATGATGTCTGGGTCAAAAAAAAAAAATATAGTCCGTCATCACTATCAGTCAGATAATAAAAAAAAATATTTAGATACGTATTTTTAGCTTCATCATATTAATGAAAAATTACTTGAAAAGAAAACGTATTAAAGTTGGGGAGTGGGGTTCGCTACGTCACAAGTAAGTATAAAATCTACATACAAGTGACGTCATAGCACATTTTAACTCAATGTATCGCCGTAATCTTTTGATAACGTAAACAAAGAAAATTATGTGTCCAATATTTTTTTATCTACAAGATAGACAACAATATTTTTTTAGGTATCATCCCTATTGTAGACTTGTAAAGTTTTGTGGTATAAGACCCAGATCTAGTGTAATTTGGATTTTCAATAGAATAAGCTGGCCTTTTATTCTATTTATATTTCGTACCACGCTTATGCTACGGCTACATTGTCGCGATAACGCGAACTACACTTCGCGCCCTCTCTCTCGCACACCGCTCGACGTCTCGCTGTACAACAGAGAGCGCGCGAAGTAAAGTTCGCGATAACATTATAGGTATTGGTTTTGTTATCACTGACGTTTTGTCTACCGGCCTACCTAGACGTCTTTCGGCTGACTAATGATTATGATCTATTGAACAAGCGAAGTGCGACGCGCGGGCTATGCTTGGAGTTTCCCTACGTGATCGAATCAGAAATCAAGAGATCCGCAGGAGAACTAAGTTAAACGACATAGCCCGAATAATTGCCAAACTTGAGTGGCAACGGCCAGGGCACATTGCTCGCAGAATAGATGACCGATGGGGCCGAAAGGTTCTGGAGTGGCGACCGCATACCGGAAGACGTAGCGATGGAAGGCCTCCCACAATGTGGACCGATGACCTTGAGAAGGCCGCAGGAATACGCTGGATGCGGTAAGCACAGAACCAGTCGAAGTGGCAGTGCTTGGGGGCGGCCTATGTCCAGCAATGGACGTGTTTCGGCTGAAATAATGAACAAGCGAAGTACTTACAAATAGCACCAGCACCATGGTAGCCAGTGGCACAGTGAGCGCCAGCAGCGCCGCCTGTCTCCAGGGCAGAACTGTGCCCAGCAGGTATGCCACGAACATGCCCGTCGATGTGAACCCGTTGGTCAGCGTCGTGAGGATACCTCGTATTGATGGGTCACTGAAATATTTGTAATGAGGAACTGGATTGAAGATATTTTGAACACGGAGAAGAACTGCCAAAACTTTCAACCATAGGACATTTAATGTGTACATGCATTTGATGCACGAGAAGCATCCCTTGTGGATTGTAGTGGACTTTAAGGAGTCTTCCACATAGACTACCTTACAATGCTCAGTAAGGGCCACAATAGAGCATGTTGTTACTTTAGTCTATAAAGATGCTGCTACGGGCTATATAAAGTGTCACCCATCGGCATGTGGATTTTCTGAATGTGATTTTTCTGAATGTTCATCAAAAATTATCGAAAAATAACTTTATTTAAAGGGGGGTCTATCTTGAGTTTATTTTTCAATATTTGGTATGATTTTATGAACTTGTGTTTTGTTTTAGAAAAAAATGTTTTCACCTTTTTTTTTGCATAGTTGACAAATTTTAATAGAAATAATAAACAGAATCCAAATCGAGCCAATAGCATCGGAGATATGGCAAACGCTACTCAAAACATATTTTTTTAAATAATATTAAAGATATCCCTTTTAAAGTTATTTATCGATAATTTTTCATGAATATTCAGAAAAATTCGGGCGGGCACATGCCAATGGGCGACATTGTATAGGTACATCATGTTAGCACAACCACTTACAGTCCGGCCGTCGATCGAATGCGTTCCTGACACCTGTCAGTTGGACAATATCTAGTAGTAATAAGGGTCAAATTCGCAAAACACACATTCGTTAATATGAAATTGACAGGTGTCAAGAACGCATTCTTGCGACGGCCGCATTGTAGTTAGCCGACGTAAGCACAGACGTAAAAAAATCGCGGCGGGATTTTATAGGGCACTGGATTTTGTACTCTCGGTGTTAAGCCGAGCGTTGAGAATCCAACGCGCTGGGACGCACTCTCGTCCAAGCGCGTTGAAAAACACACTGTTGGATTTTCAACTCTCGGCACTAAGCAGAGCGTTGAAAATCAAGTGCACGAAAAAAAATCGCCGCGATTTTATTACGTTCGTGCGCACGTCGGCTTACATTTTGCCCACACGGAAGAAACCCGATTTATTCACACATTCATAATTATAATAATAATGTTCGATCACACAAGGCCACAGCGGTCAGACCCCAAAACCCACCTAATTATATATTCTTGTCTATTGCTTATTCATTTATAAACATCTAGTTTAGTCAAGTTTTAAGTCAAATAAAATATTAGCCTATGCACGCTCTCGTTATAACTGACCTTACTGTTTCAAAATCAAGGTCTTGTTTGAAAATAAAAACACTCAAATTAAATTGCTATGTTGATTCAGAGTAGGATGTAATGTCAGCAGATTTGTCGGTGATAATGTCAGAAAAAATTATGGCAACAAAAAGAATGATGATCTTTTTTTGTTTTGTTGTTATGCCATTCATTCAACTTGCGTCGGCGGCACATTATCAGGGTCAGGACCCTCAAGGCTTGCTCTGGCATACAAGGACACTGCGACCAGACGGTTCGGAGCCTTTGGAAGGCCTTAATCTAGAAATGTATGTATGTTTGAATGTGTGTGTGTGTGTTTTGTTAAAACAAAATGTATTCATTTCCGCGCTACCCAAACTAGTGTGCCACATTTTAAGGCTATGCCGATTTTTGACAAATAAAAGTAACTTCCGACATTAAGAGCGTGCATTCTGTAAGTGGACAACGTCGCAAATAGCTGTCAAATATTTTGCTGTTTTGATTAATTTGGCAATATTTAGTGTACGGAAATATGAAATATTATAGATAACTAGAGAACTAAAATATTGATCAAATGCAATAATTAATATCGTAACACTGAATATTTAGTTTTAGACGTAAAAAAAGCATTTGGAAACTTTCCAAATACCCTATTTAGGAACACCTAAACGGTTACAAAATCAAATTGTATTATAATTGCAATTCATTATTATTATTATTTTAGGTCACTAGTTAGCGATATTTTCCATACAGTAATAATGTCAAATTAAGATCAGGCACTCTAAACAATAATTTCCACGCAAGCTCCGCCCTCATGCACCCCACCACTCCACTATGTGCTATACGCTAACACATCAGTTATAAAGTTGAATATCGCGTGCGCTCTTTGGTCGTGTTCGAGCACGGAACTAAATATCGTAAGTGCCAATTCTTATTTCGTTTAAAATTAAAATAATAATTGATCTAGAGAAAATATCTTATATCTGGATAATAAACTATATTTTCTTACTGTCAATAATTACTTTAGACATAAAAGCCGAGTAATCTTGTTTTTGTTTCAAATAATCTTTAAAAAGTCATGATTTTTTTAATAAAAAATTAATCTAGCGAAAATGTTCCAATTACGTAACTGTCTTATACATGAAAAAAGATCCAATAAATCATATACTAAAGTTCCATTTTGATTGTATGCGTGACTGTTTCAGAATATTAATGCAAATTAACATACAATTTAGGGAGCCTCCTCTTAATCAAAACAGCGAAATATTCGATAGCCATTTACGACGTTGCCAACTTTAAGAATGAACGCTCTTATATGCAACGCTCATAAATACCAACTGCATAAATATTCAGACAATGTGACAGTTATAACAGTTTAAATCTTTGGCGATATTTTGAGGTCTGTTAGTGAGGACTGGAGAACCTGTGAACCTCTGATCTGTTCAATTTTATGTTGGTTTTTTAATTTAGGACAGGTATCTTCTATTTTTGCCTTTCAAATCAATTTGGTCCGAATAATTATGATACAAATGAATGTTTTTTCTCACCTTATCTCCCCAATATAAGTGACCGAAGGCGCTTCCATGACACCAGTCCCGATGCCCAGCAAGGCATTGCCGATGAATAGCGAAGGTACATCCCAGGCGTAGTACATGAGTAGCCACGCGACCACATGGGGTATGTTGACAAGGAACAGAGCCTTCTTGCGGCCGAAGTGGTCCAGTAGCGGCCCGGAGAATATGCTGCCTAATGGTTGACAGAGGAATGCCATGCTGCCTGCAAGAGAAGAGAAGAGCTGTGTTTTTAGGAATAAACATAAATCTTCTGCGATACTTAGACGATATAATATATGTAGGTACGAAAGCTAAAAGTCTGACAACCAGTACCCTAATTGCGTAATACAACACAATCTGTTTCGATTTGAAACAGATTGCTAATCCATTGCTTCATAAGTTGGATAAAAAAAACTGCTCAGCAACGTAAATAATGCAATGAATGTTGTTGAACTGTCAAAATGAAACAAATTAGGTATAATTGTTTACGAAAATAAGTTACGCAATTAGGGTACAGTTTTACCAAGGGGTATCGTGTTACCCAGTAACTGGGTTGTGGAGGTCAGATAGGCAGTCGCTCCATGTAAAATGCTGGTATAAAGCTGTATCCGGTTAGACTGGAAGCCGACCCCAACATAGTTGGAAAAAGGCTAGGCCGTATATCTACGCTCCAGCGCCGTAACTCTACGCCCCACCGCCGTATCTCTACGCACCAATGCCGTATCTCTACGCCCCACCGTGGGGCGTGGGGCTTGCGTGCTCCGAACTCTAGGTCTGTGCCGGAGAGAACACGAAGCCGTAGAATACCTCTCCACTCCTCAAGCACCTCAGGACATGTTGCCCCCTTGTCGCTACGACACTTTGTGCTAGCGACCGTTTTCAGGGGCCCATTATTGAGTGTGCAAGTCACCCCTTGCCATTTTATCCGTGTGCATGTAAAATATTGGTCAGGCAGGGGCCATAGTCTTTCCATAGTTCTAGGTAACCAATCCATTATAGCCACTCAAATAGCCCAATATGTTTTTTTTCCATGTTCTACAATACTCCTACACCAACCGGGGGTTGTTCTTGGGTGCACTTGTATAGTGCATACAGGGATAATCGATGCCGACGTTGCCAACTTTTAGGTAAGAGAAAAATTAAATAACTGATTTGGCGAGTAGTAAATCTTTATTTATTTTATTTATTAAAACTTTATGCATGAGTAAAAAAATACTGTACAAAAAAGCATTTTCTACCAGTCAACCTTAGGGTGATGCAGAGACAAAGAGAGATGCTTTACTTCCACGCACAAAATGAAAGGATAACGAAAAGTAAATTATCCATAAAAAAGTAGGTACTTCCCTACAAAAGTGTTTCGTGTTTTTTGGGTGTTATATTGAAACGAAAAAGGGTTTGGAAATTCTACATAATCGTTCTCAAAATCGGAAATGGTCATAAACTTTACTATTATAACTTTGAAACGTTGAGCATTTAATAGGCTTCCGAGGTATCAACATTTTAGCGTATTGATTGAGAAAACGATGTATTGTAAATAAATAATAATAGAAAATATACTAAAATAGCTTTTATCTCTAGGCTATAGATATAATATATCTATGTTACAGAATGTATAATGTTAACATAACTATGTCTAATGTGATGCGGTCTCAAACAAGCAATATAATCTACGTTATTTAAAATAATCTAGAATCAACATTATGTTAGTCTAACATTATGTTATTCATGACGGTAAATCCAGGCATTATACAATATTACCATTTGTGTAACTTGGCATTATTAAACATAATTACCTATTTCTACAGGTATTTAGATCTACGAATCAGACATTGCTGGAAAAGTTGTATATTAGCGGTTTGTGCACATTCCTAAAGTTAACTATCACGAATTATTCTCACTTGATTTTTTGTTAAAAAGTCAACAAACACCCGGTTTCTGAATGGAAAATTCGAAGTAGAGATCTTTTCCAACTCTATCATTAGTTCATTACTAAGGTGACACCTTCAATGTGGCCCGCGAAAAAGTTATACAAGTTTTCAGCTTTAAGAGGGTTTGTCAAATATTTACCTGTTTTGATTAATTTACCAATATTACTGTATGGAATTAAGAAATGTGGCTAACTAAGAAACTAAAATATTGATTATGAAATGCAATAATTAATATCGTAATACCGAATATTTAGTTTTAGATGTAAAAAAGTATTTGGAAACTTTCCAAATACCTAAAGTTGTTACAATATCAAATTCAGTGTTATAATTGCAATTCAATATTAATATTCTAAGGAACTAGTTAGCCACATTTCTTATTTCCATACAGTAATATTGCCATCTATTTGCGACGTTGCCCACTTTCAGAATAAACAAACGCTCTTTTAAAAGCTGTCAATTCAAAAACCGGGTGTAAGTCGTTAGAATATGATTTATATTTTTGTGTGGTAATTACCTAATTTAAAATTCATAAAATATTTAAGATACAGGAGCAGCTATTAATTACAATTACCTTATATTATTTATTTATTTTTAAATTTACTTTATTTATTTATTTCAACTTGCGAAATAATCCTTGAAATCCTAACACTGATGACGTCTGGTTTGGTACTATTATTATTTAAGTTATAGTTATAGGTACTTACTTACAGTTTATTAATATTCGATACTGAGCAGTGCTAAGTACATATAAAAATGCATCCATAACATTTTTTTCGACCTGGTTTCTGTTTTTGATTAATCAATAGATTTTAGAATTTAGGCCTAAGCAATATTTTCTGACTTAGACTGCAATAGATTGTGTTGATTTCTTTGTTTAGAAGATTTTCCATTTTGCGGTAGGTACAGTTACGAGCATAAATACTTTAATTACTTACGTAAGATTCAAAAGCGATTTTCACCTGGGGGCCTACCACCAGCTCATAAACAGTATTATTTTAATATTACTTCAGTGGGAGAAAGAGATGGAGATATACGACCTGTAGAGCTTCAGCTCTTTCCCACACTGAAGTAATATAAAAAAATACTGCTTTATGAGCTGGTGGTAGGCCCCTGAAGTATTGATAGGAATTATATGATGGTGTTACGAATACCTACAGTAATTTTGATACCAAAATAATACAAAATAGGTCCTTTCTCAAAGATGCGATCGTTATTTCGCGAGAAGATCGTTTTTGAATTTTGCTTATAATATGTAGTACCTAAAATGTGACTGTTGGTACCTACTATACATGCTTATTTTTTCTCTACTGTTCAGTTTTAATTCGTGTTGACAGTTAGATACATCAAAACATACAGCCTTCCTTCTCGGTCGTGTGTACGCCAACAGAACTTCATTTAAATTAGCATAGTTATTATTAGTGCGAGTTTTTGCTGCCCACTCAATAACTGACCCCTAGTAACTCGCCGTATGTTGAAGCATAGCTAAGCATTAAATAATATTGTGAAATACTACTCCTTTGCAATTTTGTGTTGCCAATTTGACTACAAACTTCAAGCGTTAGTCGTTCGGTTTCGAATAACATAACGTTTGTATTTTTTGTCTTTAAAACTAAATTCGATTTGGCGAGTCATCTTAAGGCACAGGGCACGCTAGAAAATAATAATTTTATAAGTATTCTATAACAAAAACAGTCAAAGGTAACCAAAGGTATACTTTTTAGCGGTAAAAGTGTTCAAAAATATATTTTATTTATTTATTATTAGGCTCTTCAACAATGAGTACACTACTATTACTTTACAATTTGTACATGTCAACTGTGCGAAAAATATGTCAACTGTTCCATACAAAACTTCAATACCTTTTCGACCCAAACGTATGGGATAACGAGCAGTGGTGGCCCAGTGGTAATGGCCGCGACTTACGAGTTGTAGGTCGTAGGTTCGAACCCAGGCAGGCGCTTTACTTTGTGTAAATTATTTCATCACCACTGCTCTCAAAACGGTGAAGGAAAACATCGTGAGGTAACCGGCATGTCCTAGAACCGAAAATTCGAAGACATGTGACATCTACCAACCCGCACTAGGCTCGCGTGGTGGATTACGGCCCACTCCCTCTAAGAAGAGGCTTGTGTCCCAGCAGTGGGAACATTTATAGGCTGATGATGATGATGATGATGAACCGCCTCATTACTTAAAGAAAAGCACAACATGCACTACATTATACGCAGATTAAACACAATTCATTAATTAAAACAAGTAATTCATAGTTTAGATAACAGTAAAAATAAATTATTAAAAGCTAAATTGATTACAATAAATTACAGTGATTAAAATAAATTAAGTTCCATTTCATTTTTAAATATGATTAAATTAAAATAATTTGATTTGATTTTAGACTAGAGAAACCCATTAAATGGCAAGCCCGGCTTTTTTTAGAGCAGGTATTGATGAGTGAAAGAGGTCTATTTGTATGCAGCATACATTCTAGTCTAGACAGTGGACAGTATTGCTTCAAGTTGGTAAGACATCTTGGCATGCAGAAAAGCCTCCTATTAGAACTTCTTGGCAGATTACGGGGCACATGGAATAACACCCTACTGAGTAGATCGGGACAGTTCAGAGAGCCTGTTACTAACTTCTTGAGGAAAACCAAATCTAGCATATTACTGAGTTTCTCCAGCGACTCCATGTTAAAATACTTTAGTCTTTCTTGGTATGACTTGAGCTTTTAGCATTTATTACTATTATAGGTGAAATGCGACAAGAACCGCTTTTGCAGCCGTTCAATGCGCTTGATGTGGACCTTATACTCAAGTGACCAGACTACACTATGATATGAGATGGCTTCTAACTAGCGAGTTGTACATAATTGTTTTAACGCTAAGTTTTTTGAAATTTTTACACTCTCTCATAACGAAGCCAAGCATCTTTGACGTTTTTAATATAATTTTGTCAATATGTTCAATAAAATTTAGCTTTTTATCGAACTGAACGCCTAGGTCTCGAATAGTTTCGACTTCCTCAAGCCACTCACTATTCAACTTATAAGCCGACTTCAAAAAACGGATATTTTTTTGTGAATTTGATATGATGGCATTTTTTCACATTCAAAGACATTTTGTTGTGTTATCTATCACCACTTAGTCAGCCGGTCTAAGTCGCTTTATAACAGTACTGAATCCGCTGGATTTTTATAATCTTTATGGCTATACCTATATACGTAAAATGAATGTCATACGATTTCATACTTGAAACATTATGTATGTTCGAAAAAATCTACACCTTTTTAGTAAGATAAGTGACAGGCATAATTTTAACACTAGAAATAGGAATAAATTAGATCAACCACGTTTTAGATTGTCTAAAGTTCACACTTCTTTTATGGGGTACTGTGTAAAATGTTATAATAAAATACCACTCGATATTATTCAACTAAATGAGAAGAAATTTAAAACATGCATTAAACGCACACTATGTAGACAAGCATATTATAAGTTGGATGATTATATCGTAGATAAAAATGCTTGGCTTAATGCTGGTCCTGCTCCACAGCCACTTGGGCTCACTAGTTAAAATTTTAATATTTGGAAGAGTTGCTTTCCCTTTTCTTTTTTTAATTTTGTTTTTGACATTACGAACTTAAATGTTTATTTTTTTTATCTTACCAAGTAAATAAAAATGCTTGGCTCAATGCTGGTCCTGCTCCACAACCACAACTAATTGATTAACATTTGCAAATACTGTTGGAGCTGCTGAAGATTGTAAGACCATCTTTGCATTGTATAAACTCAATCTCTTTTGTATTATATAATTGCATAGCACACTATGTGAGCACTATGTACTAAAGAGTTACTATTTACCGGGTAATATGTCTTGCATTGACTTGAATGTGCCCTGGCGGCTGTGAGTATGTCATGCTCACTCAAATGTTTCGCTGATGGTGGCGCGTGTGTTGGATCATTTAGCTCCCTTCAAAATGGTTGAGCTGAATGGTGCTAATCCATGCGTCATGTTCGTGAACGGGCGCCGTCAGTTGGGACTGGTTATCTCTTAGCTGCCAGGGCTTATTTTTATTTTTTTTGAATTGTTCTTTTTTATCTTTTTATTACGGACGCTTCTCATGTGCACGTCTTTCTACATTGTTCTCACATGTATAATTTCAACATGAATGATGTAACCAATATTTTGTAACAATTTTTTATTTAAAAGAGTGTCCGTGGAGTTTCTTGCCCGTTCTTCTCCATAGGTACCTACTACGCTTTGGAATGGGCAACTAGCTTCATACCTATTTCTGACTGACCGATTCCTTGACAATTCAAAAGTGCCTGTAAATGGTTTAATTGAAATAAATGATTTGAGTTTGAGTTTGAAAACACAGGTACTAAATAGACTGAAAGATGTGGTTTTGTACAGCAAAATACCACATTTCCAACCCTTTGCAATTATTATTAAAGTGAAACTTTTATTACATCGTCTCAAACTTTTTCGTCTGTGTGTTGCATGTCGCGTGACGGTCGGCCGCGGAGTAGGGATAAAGTGAAAGGCGCTCGTCAGAGCAGCCAAGGCCAATATGGCGGCGCCTATAGAAGTTTCACTTTTACCGTGGTTTCATAAAACCACACAATCCTTTTTTTAGCCTCTGTCCTAAAATGATGATTATAGGAGCATTATATAATTTGGAGTTTGTTGCGCCACTTCTTCTTCCCAGCTAAAGGCACTAGGAAGTATTGAAGGGTGGGCGTTTTGGAGGACTTCGTCTTATGTAATTTTGACGTTCGAAAAGTGCTGATTCTCAGCCTAGTTAGAATAAATGACTTTTGAATTTTGAATATACATACAATTTCTCAAAGGGTTAATAAGCAAATGCTTATCTACCTATAAGATACAACCACAGATGAATACTGATGGTTCACTCCGTAAAATTATTTTTAAAACAAGTTATAAAAACTAAAACCCAACTACGACAAAAAAGTCAACTAAAAAGGTATAAACAAGACATCACAGGCAGATAGACAGACTCACGTGTGACTCCGGATTTTTAATTAGTCTGTCTGTCTGTGATGTCTTGTTTATACCTTTTTAGTTGACTTTTTTGTCGTACTTGGGTTTTAGTTTTTATAGTAAGTAGGTTTTATTTTAGGTGCCTACTTTTACAGTGCTTGTAAATATGTGAACACCATGTATCCATTAAATAATTATTTTTCTGTCATTGCGTCATTTTTAATTATTTTTACCTATTGTGGTAGGTATAGTAATCTTATTCTAGGTGTATCGTCTTCACATATAATTATATAATTAATGCAAGTATACAAAATATTGTAAAACATTTTAAAAGAGTAACGGTGGAGTTTCTTGCCCAAATTAAAATTATTTTATTTCATGTTTAATAAAACGTATATTTAAATTTTAATTGTCTAACACAATACTCCAAAATTGTAACAGTAACATCAGAAGCACTATGTAACCTTTACGTCATTATACCTTAGGGGACCGGACTGCTTCTCCTTAACACAGGTTTTCAAAACCTAGCTAGGAGAGCAGTGCTCACCCACACGTTGTAGAAATAGTACTTATTTTGTGAAACAGTTTTTTTTTTTTTTTAACGTGTACTACAATTCTTTGTTTTTGAGTAAATAAATATTTATTATTATTATTTTTATATATTTTAACAAATCTCGGGACCATGGATCCCGGTCCTTTGGAAGGCGTACGAGGGGCCGAAGCCAACTCGCAGAGGCCCCTTAGACATTAATAAGTGTTGAGGCACCAACCGACGATTATCCCTGTATGCACCATACAAGTGCACCCAAGGACAACCCCCGGTTGGTGTAGGACTATTGCAGAACATGGAAACAAAACATATTGGGCTATGGATTTGGGTGGCTATAATGGATTGGTTAACTGGAACTATGGAAAGACTATGGCCCCTGCCTGATCAATGTTTTAAATGCACACGGATAAAATGGCAGGGGGTGACTTGCACACTCAATAATGGGCCCCCGAAAACGGTCGCTAGCACAAAGTGTCGTAGCGACAAGGGGGCAACATGTCCTGAGGTGTTATTATTATTATTTTTCATTCCATCTATTCGAAAAGGACGACTTGGTTCGCCTTAAAGTGCACCCAAAGGTGGTGTTTTCTATAAGAAACTTTTAGCGGGCAGTAATGAGTTTTTAATCCTCTTTATAAGTGCGCCGCAATTATCTTTGCCGCGCACTTTTTGAATTTGGAGCATCTTAGTGTTCAGCGCCAAAGAAATCGAACGCAAATATTGTTTGAATAAAGACTGGCTGATACGACGGCTCATAGTCGCGCCGCCGGCTGAATAAAAAAAAAAAAGAAAACAAAATAAAAACGCGCGAACTAACTAGCCCACGTTTTCGTCAATTTTCACGGATTGTTAGAAATTCATGGTTTTGTTTTGAAACATGAATTCTTCAAGTGACAGTGAAAGTATAGAATTAAACTCCTGAAAGTATTAGAACTGACGCAAGGAATGTGATGGATAATCTATTACCAGCAAAATCGCGGGAGAAATATATGAAAGCCTATGGTAATTTTATTGAATGGAGGAATGCAAGAGGCGCCAAGAATTTTTCATAATCTGTGTTTTTGGGCTACTTCCAGTACTTAGCCAAAACTAAACAACCTTCCACTCTTAGGAGTACCTACTCAATGTTGAAATCAACAGTCAGTTCTAATAACGACGTAAAACTGGACACGTATTCGAAATTAATAGCGTATCTGAAGAGGATGTCTGATGGATTTAAACCTAAAAAATCCAAAGTGTTCTCAGTCAAAAACGTGGAGATTTTCCTTGATGAGGCACCCGACAAAGTCTTTCTTGCCGTAAAAGTAAGTAACTATGTATATGGTGGATTAGTAAAGTATAACCAGTGTTTTAAAATGCGCATTTTATTGTAACCTGTACTTCGATAGATACTTGTCTTATTCACATTCGGTTTTGTTACAGGTGGCTTTAATTTTCGGAGTACATGGAGCTTGTCGTGGCAATGAACTTTTAAAAATAACTGTTGATGATGTCGAAAATCACTCGGATGATTTACTGTTAGTAAAGCTGATAGAACAAAAATTGACCGATCCTTCGTAATCCGAGGAGAATACAAAACTATTGTGCAGAAATACCTGGACCTGCGTCCTGCTGATAATGAAGACCAATCGGTTTTTCATCCGTTATCAAAATGGCAAGTGCTTCAAACAAGTTATGGGAAAAAATAAAATTTCTAACATTCCACAAGAAATCGCTACTTATTGGAAGTTACCAGATATCAAACTGTATACAGGACATTGTTTTCGTCGTACTTCTGCTACCCTTTTGGCAGATTGTGGAGCGGACATAACTGTTCTCAAGCGACATAGAGGATGGAAGTCGAGTGCTGTAGCAGAGGGGTATATAGAAGATTCCATTGAGAACAAGGCGAAAACATGTGAATGCATCGTGGAAAACATTAAATTGCAACCTTCAGTTAATCCATCCATGCCACTGTCACCGCGCCCATCTACATCCAAACAACGAGATTCACCGTCACATTTTCCTCAAAATGAGCCAGATTCGAACATTATTTCAAACACGCAGAATATAAAATCTACAACAATCTCTATTCCTAATAAAACTGTAACTATAAATTTTCATAATTGCGAAAATGTCTCAAATGTAAATGTTAGTTTTTAGTTGTTTTATTATTAGATGCTATTTAATTTCAATTTAGTTGTTACTCTATGTTTTATTAAATAATAATTTTACAATAACATATGAGGCGCCTTTTATTTTCTCATAGAGGGTGATGAAAAGTAGAGTGTATCACTCGGGCGCAAAATATATTTTTGGCTCGGGCGACGTACTTTGAATCCCTCGCTACGTTCAGGATTCTACTCTAGAATCCCTCACTTCGCTCTGGATTCAAAAAAGCGCCCTCGCCGTAAAAATATTATTTTGCTCCCTTATGATAGATACAATCTACTATTTGGAAGGGGCGACTAGAATCAATTCTGTTTTTACCGACTTCAAAAAAAGGAAGGTTATTTGTAAATTTTGACGTTCAAAAGTGCCTTCTATGTGCCTAATTGAAATAAATTATTTGACTTTACAACTTTTATTTTTATTTAAATTATTTTGGGGCTATAACATATATATATATATATATAATTTTTTCAAACCTTTCATTTTATACCCAACCATGGCATAATTTTAATTTTAGTTCATGGCTTTATGTCCTCTAGAGGGCGCCATATTGAATTACCAAGACGATCAAGACGCTTTCAACGATACCTCATTTGTCAAATTATGATCAGTCGTTGAGAAGTTGTAAAATAACAGATGAACATACATACATACATATTGGTCAAACTCATAAAACTCCTTTTTGCTTCGCCGTGGTCGGGTAAACATCGACTCTTGCGAAGACACAATAAAGTGCAATTCAGGTCGCACAGCGCTAATTACCTTCAGTAATATTCACTTAAAAGTTGCCTCTCTTTCTATCGCGTAACTTTTATATCTTCAGCACGCGTAGCATGACCACCGTAGAAATGAGTTTTGTCGACGGAAGAATAGACAAAAATGACGTTCCGTGTAGACAGAACGCATCGACCGCGTTCAGCGCTCCGATTGGCCCTTCACTGGCCTTCGATGTGTAAAGTCGAGATGGTTAAAAAAATCTCACACTTGGACTTCTGACTACGTTACGCTCACTGAATTCGACAAGTCGAGTTCGCCGCGTACCTACTTGTAGCTTCATACCAAAAATGTGGAGTGTCCCATCTGTATTCATCTGTGGTACAACTATGTTACAGTATACATAATTTGAGGTTTCACATTTCTTGAGTAGGTATATACGGCTACACATCAAGCTATAAATTTCCAGTTTATGTTGATCTCGCATTGAATATTATTTCCGTACAATGCGAGGTCAGTTTATACTGGAAATGTGTAGCTTGATGTGTAGCCGTGTGTACTATGTAGATAATATTAACAGGGTCTCAGACTCCGGGCTGCTACTGAGAAATTCCTAATGGCAGAACTCAAAAACACTGCCGGAACTGGGAACTGGTTTTGAGTTGTTCTATACATATTATAATAAACTAGCTTCTGCCAGCAGCTTTGCTCGCGTGATATTTTTATAAATTATAGCCTATGTTACTCAGTGATAATACAGGGTGGCAGGGAAATCGACGCCCCGGAGGATACAGAGCGAGAGGGCATGGAAGGCCGTCACCTCCTTCTGCGAAGCAGTAATGCTCGCGAAGGAGGAGGTGGAACGCGTGAGGGAGAGGCAAATTTCGCGTCTTCATGCCCCTAACCGCCGCAGGAGACGCCTTGGGCGTCGGGAATCGCAGGCCAATTTCCGGCCAGCGTAGGCGCGGGCTTGCGGACGGTGAGTAATAGGTAGCTCGCCGTCCGATAAGGACAAGGCCCGGATCAACGGCGCGTTGTGTTCCACGTGCGCCTTAAAGAGATGTCAGCAGAACTGACGGGGTCCGCTAAGGCCGATGCCTGCCGAGGTTGCGAAGAAGTCCAAAAGGGAGATCGTGGCCCCAGCAACATGGCAACTGAAGGAACACGGGTGGGTTTTAGTCAGTAAGAGTCTGACACGCTCCGCCCAGAGCGGGAGATGTTATTTGATCATTTCGAACCCAAAAAAAAAAATGGACATCGACGCGAAAACTGTTACTGTGGATTCAGTATACAATTCTGAACTCCCCTGCGTTGAAATTTTTCGTAGGTTATTTTTAAAAAATCTACTGTTTCATAGAAAAGTTCAATATCTACGCGGTCAAAATGTACGGAACAGCAGATTTTTTTAAATAACCGCCGAAAAATTTTTCGTCGGTTCAGAACCATGTACTGAATCCATGGTAATAGTATTCGCGTCGATGTCCCTGCCACCTTGTATAGCCTTGTGAAAGAATATTTTAAATCGGTCCAGTAGTTTTTGAGTTTATTCATTACAAACAAACATACAAAAAGTTTAGATTAAAGTAGTTTTTCGTGTCTGTCTATGTGACTGCGTTGTTCTTCTAAACTGCTCAATAGTTATTGATGCAGTTTCCACTATCATTTAAAGAATTTATTCCGGAAGGTTTATGTACAAATTGTACAATACATTAATATTGAACTACATAATAATAATACATATATGGATGAAGTTATCTTGACAAATAACTACCGGAGACATATTATGAAGGACGGAACGGTTGACGTGTGTCGGGCATGCCATCGTCCGGGTGAGTCCATCAGACATATTATCTCTGGTTGCTCGCGTCTAGCTAACGGCGAATACTTGCACAGACATAACCAAGTGGCTAGGATTATTCACCAGCAACTTGCTTTGAAATATAAACTTGTGGACTCTGAGGTACCGTATTACAAGTATGTGCCCGACCCAGTTCTCGAAAATGACCATATCACGTTGTACTGGGATCGGTCTATCATTACTGACAGGACTATTGTAGCAAATAAGCCTGATATAGTAGTGATAGATCGATTAGCGCGCCGCGCAATGATAGTCGATGTTACCATTCCACATGACGAGAACCTCGTGAAAGCTGAGAAAGAGAAACAAATAAAATATCTCGACTTAGCACACGAGGTTGTTGACATGTGGAATGTGAGCTCGGCTATCATTGTGCCGATTGTCGTAACGGCAAATGGCCTGATGGCCGAAAGCCTCGACCAACATCTCTCGAGGCTCTCGTTAGGCGGCTGGATCAAACGCCTGATTCAGAAGGCAGTACTCCTCGATACGGCTCGCATTGTGAGGAGGTTCCTGTCTCTGCAGCCCTAACCACCAGTAGCTTGGACCCTGCTCCCGATACCGACGGACTTCTATTTTTTATATTTTTAAATGTTTTTTTTAAATCTTCTAAGAAAACGAAATATTTAAAAATGTAATTATATATGAAAGAAAATAAATAAACGGAATACATAATATAATCGATTTCTAATCGAGCTCGTGGCTAAGTAATAACAGCCGCATGGGTTGATTCATCCGGTAAAGCTACGCTTGCCGGGGTTGGTCTGTGGATGGGTGAACATCTTTACATACCGAGACTCCTCCGTGCCTCGGAAAGCACGACAAGCTGTTGGTCCCGGCTGTCATTTGTGGATCTTTGACAGTCGTTACGGGTCGTCAGAAGCCCGAAAATCTGACAACCAGTCTTCCCAAGGGGTATCGTATTACCTAGTTACTGGGTTGTGGAGGTTAGATAGGCAGTCGCTCCATGTGAAATACTGGTATTCAGATGCATCCGGTTAGACTGGAAGCCGACCCCAACATAGTTGGGAAAAGGCTAAGTAGATTGATTGATAATAATAAAGAAATCTCGATTTTTTGGCAAGATGTAAAAATCTTGCGAAGCTAGTTCGTTAGTTCAAATATATCTTAACATCTTGGAATAATTTTAATTTTAAGATAATGATCTATTTAAGTCAAACTGAAATATGATAACTTGTTTGACCACCGGTAAGGAAGATGGTAATCGCAGTTTTTCGAAAATGGACTATCAGTTGATGCAAGATAAGATTACTTGTTAAGATAACTATTTTTGCTCATTTAGTTCTATGATACTAGCCAGACATAATTAACATAAAGAAATTCTGATAGGTCAAACATTTTTATTATTATTTTATTTAGAATACAACGTAGATAATGTTGTTTTGTTAAGATAATAATGATTGTGTAAAGTGATAAAAAAGCTTATTACTATGTAGATACGAGATAATTATACATTTGGTTGACTTTTTTATTATCGTCTAAGCCTTTTTTTTGGGTGGGAAATTATCAAATAACTTCTCCCGCTCTGGGTGGAACGGGAGGGCGTGTCAGACAAGTTAACTGACTAAAACACACCCGTGTTCCTTCGGTTACCCTGTTGCCAGGGGCCACGATGTCCCATTCGGCCTTATTCGCAGCCCCGGCAGGCATTAGCCCTAGCGGACCCCGTCAATTCTGCTGACATCTCTTTGAGGCGCGCGTGGAACACAACGCGCCGTCGACCCGGGCTTGGTCCTTATCGGACGGCGAGCTACCCATTTCTCACCGTCCGCAAGCCCGCGCCTACGGGGGCCGGAAATCGGCTCACGATTTCCGCCCCGGGCGTCTCTTCCTGCGGTGGTTAGGGGCGTGAGAGTGCGAAATTTGCCTCTCCCTCACGCGTTCCGCCTCCTCCTTTGCGAGCATTACCGCTTCGCAGAAGGAGGTGACGGCCTGCCATTTCCTCTCGCTCCGTACCATGGCCTGAACCAGGGCCGGACGCGAGGGATCACCACCGCTGATCGCCTCCACGAGGACACGGCGATGCTCCGCCCAAGCCGGGCAGACCTATTTTTTAGGGTTTCGTATGTCCGAATGAAAAAACGGAACCCATAAAGGATCACTCGTGTGTCTGTCTGGCTAGCTGGCTTTCTGTCCGCTTCTATTTTCTCCGAATCTACTGGACTAATTAAGTTGAAATTTGGTACAGATATGAATTTCTGTGACCTAAACTCGGACGTGTAACGTACATAAATGAATTTTGAATATGGGGGTCACTTTCTGGGGTCTAATTGTTCATCTTAAAAAGTTCAACAAAAAAGTCCGCGATGGCATATGTCTATCTTCTAAGGATGACCCATAGTGACCATTATTAGAATACCGGCGCTCTGACATTTATTTTTTAAATGTCGCAGCATATGCTGAGATAGGAGCCTTTTGGCCTCGTACAGGACTTTCTGCTTTTATTTTAATTTTCCTTTTTTTAAATTAATGTTTTAATGTGTGTGTTTTAGCTTAATTTGTGATTTCCTGTGCGAGTCTCAATAAATACTTTTTCTTTCTTTCTTTCTATTATCTTTCAGAATTTGATAAAAATGTCATTATTATTTCCGAAGCTATTTTGACCGCTATTATATTAATCCTCATTCAATAAAATATGTTATTCAAATTGGGCATTTAATTTAGATTAAAATAGCCTTCATATCATTTAAATAAATGTTTCAAATCTATCACAGATTCCAAATTACGCGTAACAAAATAGTTATGGTTAACGGTAAAGCGGGCGCAGCGGTAGGAGTCAAGGACCTTTTCCTCGGCTATTAGGTATGTAATCCCGGTAGTACGTTCCCGTGGGATATTTTGTGAGCTAGTATTATGATAAATAATTATGATGATGTACTCACCAAACCACGAAGCTTGTTTCTTAGTAATAGACAGTCCTACTTTGGCATCTAGCACTTCAGGTAACACCATCGTGACGAAACTCATGGACAGGCCCAGCCCGATCAGCAAGAAGTCCAATGCTAGACATGCTAGTACCTGGCAAGAGAAAATTGGTTCATTTAGTTAGTGAAAAACTATGTACCTATTTAGGTCCAAATACCACAGGGATGCCTAAGATATCATAATTTATTATCATAATGAGCCTATAATGTTCTCACTTTTGGGACACAGGCCCACTCTCTGTGAGATGGAGTGAGCCATAATCCACCACGCGGGCCCAGTGCGGGTTGGTGTATGTCACATGTCTTCGAATTTTTGGTTCTAGTACATGCCGGTTTCCTCACTATGTTTTCCTTCACCGTTTTGAGAGCAGTGGTGATGAAATAAATTATACATACCTTTACAACATGTAAAAAACCCTGTTCGATCCGTGAGGGTTAGGAATTGTATTGAGAGTCTATTTATGTGGTAATTTTCAGAAAAAAAACAAAAAAAAAAAAAAATCGTTTAATTTTTTTCAATGAGGAATTTTACCGGTTATTACATGGAGCGCGGTCGGCCGTCGTTTAGCGGATGTCTACAAGTCATAACTTATGACCCATGTTGAATATTTGCTAATTTTTAATGGATTTGGAGTCACTGTGGTACTAAAAAAGTGATTTTTATACAGCAAATTTTTTTTTTCAATAATAATATGTTTTTTTTTTTACTTTTTGGTAATGTTATTGCAGTACCTATGTGCCCCTTTCGGATCGGACAGCGTTTTTTTTACATATTGTATACCTAAGTAGCAAAATTTTTGTGTTATTATTATTGTGTCAATTCGTGTCACCAAAACGACCAAACTTATAATTTGATGTTGAATTGCAGGTTATTTGAAAGAGAACCTACTCATTAACAAATGTCTGGACTAAAATGTGATATATGATATGACTCATCATCATCTGCCTAGCCTTTTCCCAACGATATTGGGGTCGGCTTCCAGTCTTAACCGGATGCAGCTGAATACCAGTATTTTACATAGAGCGACTGCCTATCTGACCTCCACAACCTAGTGACTAGGTAACACGATACCCCTTGGTAAGACTGGTTGTCAGACTTTTTGGGCTTCTAACTACCCGTAACGACTGTCAAAGATCTACAAATGATAGCCGGGACCAACGGCTTAACGTGCTTTCCGAGGCACGGAGGGGACTTGGTATGTAGAGATGGTCACCCATCCACGGACCAACCCCGGCAAGCGTAGCTTAACCTGATCGATCGACCCGTGCAGCTGTTATTACTTGTTGTTTAAATTCTCTGCTAGTGCTGTGCACTTCTGTAAGTGACGAGTTCACAATACCTATATAACTGTATGTGATTTTTGTGTGTGTATGTTTAAGTGAGCAAGTCGTTGAGGTGCCAAATAAATAAATAAATAAATAAATAAATATGACTAACAGATCCATAATGTATTAGGGCCGCGGCGGCGCCCAGTGGCGTTACGGCATAGCAAGGGATTTTTATGCAACGAATAGAAATAAAACTTATAATGTATGACAGTTAAATTGAAATTTCAATGATGATGCCTAAGGACGTCGCGGTATGCTTAAGGATACCGCGGCATCGTTGCCGTTGGAATTTAAATTTTATTGTCATGCAATTAAATTATATTTCTATTCGTCGCATAAAAATCCCTTGTCATGCCGTGCCGCCACTGGGCGCCGGCCCTTAATGTTCTAGGTAGGGGACTGGGATAAAACAACTGGCAGGTAAGTAAGGTGATTAAACTATACTGCGTTCGCAATTTATTTACCAAACATGTAAACAAACCAGAGTTTTAGGAAAAACAATTGAATTGCCTACACATAAGGTTCTAGTTAGTACTAGTCAGTCTTAAATAAATTTTTATTTACACTAGTGTAAAGTTGATGTTTGTTTAAGTGAAAATAACATCAATTGGAAACAAGGTAATAAATAGACCTTAGTCATTATGATTAGGTATGACTGTTGATTATTGTTCAAAGCCCATGTTCAGTTGTGGACATTAATAGTCTGATGACGATCATATTTAGGTATATGCGAAGCCGTCTGAACTTCTGAAGTCTGATACCGTAGGTCAAGGCTGAGCCGTTGATGCGTCTCGTCTTTTAAGTCATTCATGGATTTCTATTAAAGCATATCTAAATGTATTTATACGATATTTTATGCACGATAAATGTGAGAGAAATATTTGTTAAGTATTTTAAATATTTTAAATGTTCTGTTTATTATTTATATAAAGACAATTTTAAATATTGATTTCCATACAAAACTACACGCTCAGATAAATAAAATCACTTGTTATGGATAACTTTTTCATTTCATTGATAAGCAAAAAAATATATTTTTATTTTTATATTTGTACAGAGATCTATGCAACCGAAATCTGTACCCTAATTGCGTAACTTATTTTCGTAAACAATTTCGCGAAATTTGTTTCATTTTGACATTTCAACAACATTCATTGCGTTATTTACGTTGTTGAGCAGATTTTTTTTCCAACTTATGAAGCAATGGATTAGCAATCTGTTTCAAATCGAAATAAATTGTGATTGTGTTGTATTACGTAATTAGGGTACTGGTTGATCATTTCTGTAGTAAAAGCTTTTCGTTATCTTATATTCTTGAACGATCAGAAAATTCCATTAATAAAAAAGTGAGCGGTTGTTTTAATAGACTACAAACTTAATAAACTCTGTGGTGTAATCAGAGGCCCAGCCTGAATTGAATATTCATAATTTGTTTTTTGTAAAGCTTGTTTTATTACGTACCAAACCTACTTAATAGTTTTATGACACTAATTAATCGTGTATGAGAAAACAAAATAACAAATCGCATTTATCTCTTAAGAAGCTCAAACTCTAAAAATTGTAATCTTGTAATTTTCCACTATTTAACCAACTTCAAAAAGGAGGAGGTTCTCTATTCGCCTGTATGTTTTTTGTTTTTTATATCCTGGCTACGCGATTACTCCGCCAATTATGAATTGATTTTGATGATTCTTTTTTTGTTTGGTAGGACATACTTCAGAGGTGGTCCCATATAAATTTTATTAACTTTGCTTGGGTAGTTTTTGAGTAAGGCGATTAACACACTGTCACGCACCACGCAGCGTAGCGCGTGAATGCGTTGCTTGTAAGTATATCCGTTTGTATAGAAAACACGCACAGTCCAACACACAGAAAATGCATCCACGCGCGTTCATTTTGCTATGGCCGCCCCGCACCACGCTGCGTAATGCGGTGCAGTGTGCGAATCGCCTTAGCTTCAATAATACGTATTTTTCCTACATAGTCTATGTGGATGATGTAATAATAAGTTCCTGTCACTGTTATTTACATAGCAGGTAGTGGTAGTCGAATTTGTGTGGGATAGGTACCACAAATAAAAAGAGAAAAAAAAAAACGTCTTCTAAAAATACGTTAAAAAGGGAAAAATAAGTTTAATTTCGGAAGTCTGTAGCAAAAAACGAAAAGACAATTAAAGACCGAAAATTAAAATACATATAGATATTATGGTGCGTGTGGGAAGATCCTGCTGTGCTCAAAATTTATTCTTCATACATTAAGTAAGCTTGTTTTGATATTTTTGGATACTTCTTCATAAGTGCTAAATTTTTATTCAGATAATATTCTAGAGCTTGGCCTTTGAATTACATGTTAATCTACTCATAAATAATGATACATTGAATTTTAAAGTCTTATTTTAGCCAAAAATGTGCCTCACCTAGACCATAAGAAGTTGGATGGCCTTACTTTTGGATTTGTAAAAGTGAGGAAATATTTTATTAATAACTTTTTTTTTGCGTTTGTTTTAGCTTCCGCCCGCGACTTTGTTCGCTTGGAAGTCGTGAGACAACACAATATAGTAAAACTAGCTGCGCCCCGTGGTTTCACTCGCATAAGTCTCGATTCCATGGAAATGTCGGGATAAAAAGTATCCTATGTCCAAATCCAGGTCATGGTCTATCCATGTGCCAAATTTCATGTAAATCTGGTCAGCCGTTTTGGCGTGAAAACATAATAGACAAACAAACATATAAACAAACAAGCAAACTCACTTTCGCATTTATAATAGCTCTGTTAGGATAACATCCTCTGTTAGCGTATTTTGTTTTCACATACATAACATCACGCCTGTATTCCCCTAAGGGTTGGGCAGAGGTGTACCTATAGTACACCCACATTTCGCCAGTTATGTTTAAGTCTCATGTAATAGGGGGCGAGCCTATTGCCATCAACCGGGCACAAATCCAGACTCTGGGCTGCTACTGAGAAATTCCAGATGGAAAAACCCAATAACACTTTGCCCGACCTGGGAATCGAAGCCAGGACCTCATGCTCAGCAGTTGCGCTAGCGACTATTAAATCAATGAGCCAATATACATATTTTATAATTCAACCATGGAATGCTAGAATTTTAAGATAACTTGGCGCGTAGAAACATAACTGGAAACTTGCCTTGCAGATATGTACAGTTTTTATACCCAATTATTACCAAAGCCGATTGATTTTTTCACATAATTATATTGTGCGTTTTATAACTATAATGGCTTTATGGTCACTAATTGCACAAACATGAAATATAAAGAGACACTCGCTGTTATTACTTCTAAATATAATCGATTGATTGATTGATTGATTGGGCCATGTATTTATATTAACTCTCTGTAAGGTCGTTTTCGACGCCTCAATGTGTGTAATTATAAACCATATTTGGACATCGATATTCTATTTCCTAGTTTTATATCATAAAAAGCCTCCTGGCCATAAAATACTTTTATTTAATTATCGTAGTAACTAAAGACAAGTAAGGTTTAAAAATGGATAGAAAAGACTTCAGCTTATAAAGCTGCCACTGCTGGGACACATGCCTCCTCTCTTTGAGAGGGAGTGGGCCGTAATTCACCACGCGGGCGCAGTGCGGGTTGGTCGATGTCACATGTCTTCGAATTTTTTGGTTCTAGGACATGCCGGTTTCCTCACGATGCTTTCCTTCACCGTTTTGAGAGCAGTGGTGATGAAATTAAATACACAAAGTAAAGCGCCTGCCTCGATTCGAACCCACGACCTACAACTCGGTAAGTTGGGGCCGTTACCACTGGGCCACCACTGCTCTCTAAAAAATGGATTAGATTCAATTCATTGTACTTATTGTATATGGGCTAAAATATTGAGAATACTGTTCTGTACTCAAAAACACAGGCCAAGTGCGAGTCGAACTCGCACACGAAAGGTTCCGTACCACCGTATATTATTTAGTAAATAAATGAAAACACTGAACGAAGAATATTATTAATTTTCATCTTAAATAATAACAATCGCATAGATAAATTTCTATTTCATAATGATACTATGAATTACTAAGTTATTTTTGCAGTTGTAGAAAAGCAAACATATTTAAAGAAAATACCTAATAAATCGGCGTTTTTAATATTTGTTGATTATACATATATTATACAGTATATGGTACATGATATACAGATGTTTCAAAATTCCTAACTTGTTCAATTGTTGACATAGACGTCGTACAAAAATGGTCTAAAACTGATACATTTACAGCCCCCCAATATCATATTTTTTTCAAATAAAAAAAGTAAAAAACATATTTGTTCTCTACTCGATAAGCCTTAGAGTCTAGACAATGACACCACACATGTCAGGATAGGATATTTTTTTTTAAAAATCAAAGCATTATATTTTTTTGTTTAATTTAATTTTTATTATTTGTTGTTATAGCGCCAATAGAAACGCATAATCTGTGGTATTTTCAACTGTCTACCTATTACGGTTCATGAGATACAGCTCGCTGACAGACAAATGGACAGCGGAGGCTTAGTTTTAGGGTTCCGTTTGGCACCCTTCGAGTACGGAACCCTAAAAAGTAAGTTTTAACTAAAACAAAAGACGTACTTAGTTATCACGTGCAAATACGTACTTATCCGTTGAAAAGGAAAGAAGAGGTAGAAAAAGATACAAGTACTGACATTGGACATGGACCATTAGATCATCATCTGCCTAGACTTTTCCCAACTATGTTGGAGTCGGCTTCCAGTCTAACCGGATGCAGCTGAATACCGGTATTTTACATGGAGTGACTGCCTATCTGACCTCCACAACCCAGTTAGATACTGGGTAACACGATATCCCTTAGTAAGACTGGTTGTCAGACTTTCGGGCTTTTGACGACCCGTAACAACTGTCAAAGATTTACAAATGACAGCCGGGACCAACGGCTTAACGTGCTTTCCGAGGCACGGATTAGTCTCGGTATGTAAAGATGGTCACCCATCCACGGACCAACCCCGGCAAGCGTAGCTTAACCTGTTGGATCGACCCGTGCGGCTGACCATTAGATCAGCTGTTGATTTAAATTCAAAAAGGTTGGTACTACTACTAGGTGCCTTAGTACAGATAGTGCCATCCACGAAGACGCGCCCCACTCCGCGATTACTGTACCGTAAGCTGTACCACAGATGAATACAGATGGGATACTTCGTAAAATCATTTAAATAAAAAGCGACTCTTGCAACGACACAATAAAGTGCAATTCAGGTCGCACAGCGCTAATCACCTACAGTTATATTCACCTAGCAGTCGCCTCTCTTTCTATCGCGTGACTGCGTTACGCTCACTGAATTGGCCCGACAAGACGGGCCCGCCGCGTACTTGTAGCTTCATACCTAAACTGCGGAGTGTCCCATCTGCATTTTTTTTGTATGGCTTCTTGCAGGTCAACCTAGGAGGCTGTCGGCTGCTTAACCGGACATAAAAGCCAGGGCATAAAACTTAGAAACTAAGCGACTACACGCAAAGGGCACCCCCTGTGGGGTACGGACCTCGGCTTAGGGCGTCGGCGTCGGCGGGCGGACAGGCTGGATCGGATTAATATTATTATTGGGAGAATTTAAAGCTCTGAGGCTCAGCGGCGCGGGCTGGCTCGGGCAAGGGTCGGGGTGGTCATCTGTATTCATCTGTGGCTGTACTTTTAGCACGGAGCGGATGGCACTATGCACTATCTATTCCAAAAAACAGTTGTCAAGTCCATTGTATTGGATGTCACATAACGTCAATGATTAAGCTATGCATCGATAAATTAGATAAGGTTCTTGACCTATGTTCATTGAATGTTGCAAAAATAATACAAGACAAATTGTACTTACGCGTATTTTTATCAGAACTGTTTACTTTTTATTAATTTGACATTCACTGGGTGCACTGACTTCTTATCTAGACGTACGTACGTATAGATAACAATGCAATTCATCTGCAGTACTTAGTGATAAGTTATCAAACGATCATACAAAAATGGTCAAGAAACAAAAATTCTTCATCAAGAATGTTAAGCTTAATAGAGAAAGGTTGCATCTATTAAAACAATTAGACATGTATTCATTTAACTTAGAAAAAAGTACTAGGAAATACCAAATTGACACAGAAGACTTGCAGTATGAACTTGACCAACTACAGGAAAAACTTACTTGTATGACCATCAAATATACAGCCTCTGAAAACCAAATGAGGGAATATGTATTGGCAATGAATGAGCTGGTAAGTTCACAAACTAACAAATGTGAACATTGTCAACCACCATCTGTTGAACCCACACCGGACCATTCATTGACAATTTGTGACACCACCATACCGCAGTCTAGTGCCAGTTTGCCATTATCAATTATTAATTGTTTGTCTAAACAGAGTGTAAATAAAGAAATATTATTATTTTGTGATGAAATTGGAAAGGATCTAGGCCACTTGTTGACAAATAAATATCCAGGACACTCAATAATGAACTACTGTATGCCTGGTTGTTCATTATTTGACATAATGAAAAAAGTTATGAAGTGCAATTTTAACCAGGATAGTATATTATTAATATTTGTTGGTAATAGGGGTAATGTGAACAAAGGAGAATTACTCAAATATTATAGATCATTGTGCAACCTAAGTTTAAGAAAAATTGTGATGTTCACTTTCCCATACAGCCAAAGTTTGCCACAGGAAGAAAATAATTTAAGATTTGAAATGAATATGACATTACATAATTTGACATCCAATAATAATTTATTCCATTTAATTGACACTAACAATTATGTTGGTAACCACTTTTATTTGACAAAAGATAGATTTTGTATGGATAGGTACTATCTTTCAAATTATTGTAAAAGACAGATAGCTGTGTCGCTATCATATTACTTTTCTATTACAGCCAAGAATTTGGCTAAACAAATTGCTTCTATTGAGCAATGCTGTGACATGTTAAATAATTCAGCCAATAATTTGGTATCAAAAATTGACATTGAAAATAATTTAAATTAGAAATTAAGACAACAGAGGCAAACTCTAGCAATAGTGTACAGAATTGCAAAATAAGATCAAATAAAAGTTTAAAATCTCTAAATAGTATTAACCTGGTGCATCAAAATATTCAAGGATTTATGAACAAAGATTTAGAAGTAGAATTATTTATGAATTTTAACAGTATTGACATTCTTTGTATAACAGAACATTGGCTTAAAAGACACCAGTTCTTGTTTAATTTTAATAATCACCAGGTAGGTAGTTCATTCAGCAGAGTTAATGCTATACACGGTGGCTCATTAATTTTAGTAAGTAACCAGCTTAAATTTAAAGACCGTAAGGATATTGTGAGCCTATCTGTTGAGCGGACAGTTGAAATAGCCTGTATAGAATTGGAGCAGTTCATTGTATTAAGTGTGTACAGACCCCCTTCAGGATTGTATGACTGCTTTGAAAAGGTAATGGATGAAGTGTTGCACAAGATTTGTAACTCGAATAAGTCTATTATCATTAGCGGTGATTTTAATGTTAACTTATTAGAAAACTCAGGTTCTTGTAGTAAAATAGTAAGTCTGTTTCAGTCCTACAATCTTGTAAACCTATTTTTGGAGCCCACAAGAATAACCCCTACTAGTGCCACATGCCTAGATAATATTTATACAAATGTTATACCAAGCCACAAATAAATTATAAATTTACTAGATTCTGATCATTGCGGGCAGTGGATTACTATTCCAAACCAAAACAACAAAGTGGCTAAAAAGGATATCACTGTTAACCCCAAAACTGCAAGTCGCTTGGAAACTTTTAAAGTTAAACTCACTAATAAATTACCAGTTTTGTCTATTCATGCTGATCCTAATAACCTATATGATGACTTCTTTAATATATACTGTAAGCAATTTAATTCCACCTTTATTCCCAAGACTATCTCGGTTAATAGTAACGCATCTTTTAGTGATTGGGCTACCATTGGTATTCATAAAAGTAGAACACGGCTTTATGAGTTGTACAATGAAAGGACTTATGTAAACACAGCTGAATTTAATTTATATGTCAGAAATTATTCAAAATTATTTAAAAAAGTTTGTTGTATGGCCAAGTCGCGTTATTTGAGTTCGAAGATTAAAAATAGTAGTAATGTAATTAAAACGACTTGGAATATTATTAATAGTGAAACGGGAAGGTCTAATAACCGAAATACTGACTACAGCCTGTCTATTAATGACAACATAATAAAATCAGACTCACAAGTCGCTGCGGCCTTTGAAAATTTCTTTTCAGATATTCCCGTTTCAACTACTAAATCCCTAAACTCTTCACCTTCTGTTGCTGAGTCTTTGTTAAAGGAAAATGTTAATGTTTGCGATTCGGAATTTACTTTTGAACATATTACCTGTAGAGACATAATTAAAACCTTTCACACCTTAAATGTAAAAAAGACTGCAGATCTGTGGGGTAATTCTGTAGAAGTTGCCAAATCTATTATTGACATTGTAGCACCTACTTTAGCTCTTATCTTTAATAATTGTATCGACTGTGGGGAGTTTCCTGACCTTATGAAAAATAGTAAAATAATTCCTTTGTTTAAATCAGGTAGTACATCAGACCCCACAAATTATAGACCTATTTCAGTACTACCTACTTTTAGTAAAATTTTTGAGAAATTAATTTTAGACCAATTGCAAAGATTTTTTAATAGACATAAATTATTACATAGCAAACAGTTCGGTTTTACAAGGGGTCGTTCAACTACTGATGCCGGTGTTGAACTTTTAGGTCATATTTATAATGCATGGGAAGATAAATGCGATGCTTTGGGCATCTTTTGTGATTTGTCCAAGGCATTTGATTGCGTTCTTCATGAAACGTTAATCAGGAAACTCCGCCACTATGGGATCCGGAACAGCGCTCTGAATCTTCTTATTTCATACTTGAGTAATAGGATTCAGAGCGTTGACGTTAATGGGAAAAGATCTCCCGGATCTTTAGTAACAATGGGAGTCCCTCAGGGCTCAATTCTTGGTCCTTTCTTGTTTCTTATTTATATTAATGACTTGCCTTACCTCATAAAGGATAACCATGATGTAGTGTTGTTTGCGGATGACACTTCACTTTTGTTTAAACTTAAACGTCAGCAGCTGGTTACTGACGATGTAAATAGCGCGATCTCAAAAGTAGTTCACTGGTTCAATGTTAATAATTTACTTCTTAATGAAAAAAAAACCAAATGCATTAAGTTTACCTTACCTCATGTTAGGCAGGTGAAAACTAGTGTGTTGATAAAGGGCGAAGAATTGAATCCTGATGATAGCACAGTTTTCTTGGGCTTAACTTTGGATGCTAAGCTTCAGTGGGGCCCACATATAGATAAATTGTCAAAAAAGCTTAGCTCCGCAGCATATGCTGTTAGAAAAATTCGTTATTTGACTGACATAGAGACAGCCCGTTTAGTGTACTTTAGCTATTTTCATAGTGTAATGTCGTACGGTATTCTGTTGTGGGGAAATGCCGCCGACATTCAGACTATTTTTGTTTTGCAGAAAAGAGCTGTTCGATCAATTTATAAATTAAGTCCGAGACACTCTCTCAGAGATAAATTTAAGGAGATTAATATAATGACTGTGCCTTCTCAGTATATTTTTGATAATCTTTTATATGCCCATAAAAATATAAAATTGTTTAAAAAATACAGTGATATCCATAACATAAATACTAGGAACAAACACAAATTTGTTGTACCCACAACAAGGCTCAAAAAAATAGGTGGATCGTTCAGATGTCAATGTATACGCTTTTATAATAAACTTCCAAGCCACGTACAAGATCTAAGCCTTAATAAATTCAAATCATTCATTAAACGTAAGTTGTGCCAGAAAGCTTTTTATACCGTTAAAGATTACATTGAGGACAAAAAGGCTTGGGATTGAGCTGCTCCAATTTTTTTTTTTTTTATTTTTTACTTTTGAAATTTGTTTTTTTTTTGCAAACTTTAAAATTATATACACAATGACATGAATATTTACTTTGTTAAGTATAACATTATTATTATTTTAATTGTTGTGAATGTGAGGACTATGTAGTTCATGTATATATATTTATTTATTTTTTCTCAGTTAGTTTTTAATGATAATCTGGCAGTTTTGAGTACTTTATGCGGCCTACCTAAATGTCCTTTCTTTGGTATTGTTCGTCGCATCGTTGAGCTCCTTTTAAGTTTTGAGTTGAGCTGCACGATTACTGACAAATGCGTGCACTGATTGGACAGGTCCACTCAAATCTGTATGGTTCTTTCCTCAAAAGACCATTTCAGACACAAATCTACATGGTCCTCAAATGAAATGCTCTGACCAAGATCATTTCCGGATTTTTTTTTTTTTTATATACACATTGACATTAATGATTTTTGTATACATATACAATGACGTGAATATTTACTTTTAAAGTATTATATTATTTTAATTATTGTGAATGTGAAGACTATATGGGTCATTCCTTTTGTTTTGTTTTTAATTTTTTCTCAGTTAGTTTTAATCATGGTCTGACAGTTTGAGTAATTTATGTGGCCTACACAAATGTCCTTTTTTTGGTATTGTTCGTCGAATCGTTGAGCTCCTTAAATTCTGAGTTGAGCTACACGATAACTGACAAATGCGTGCACTGACTGGACAGGCCCTCTCAATCTGTGTGGTGCTTTCCTATAAAGACCACTTCAGACACCAATCCACATGGCCTTCACATGATTTGACCAAGATTATGTCTGGACTTTAAAAGAGACTGTGACCTCTGAGTTTGTTTCGGCCTTTCTTCTCGGAGTAGTCAGATAGGAAACGCCGACTTCATCTAGTTTTTAAAATATGATTGACGTGTAAAAGTGTTTGTACAAACCTACTTACAGAAATAAAATCATTTATCATTTATCATTTACATATTATGCACTTGTTTTAAAAAAAAAACTTTTTACAAAAAAAATACAACCGACTTCCAAAAAAAACACTACAAAGTGAAAAATAATTTCGGACGTCGGTGTCTTTGGTTTAGAATTTTCGTTTTTTGCCACCGACTTCCGAAATTATTTTTCACTTTGTAGTGTTTTTTTTGGAAGTCGGTTGTATTTTTTTTGTAAAAAGTTTACATTTTTCACTTTTTAGTTGTGGTACCTACCCCACACAAATTCGAATACCACTACCTGCTATGTAAATAACAGTGACAGGAACTTATCATATCATCCACATACTAAGTGGGAAAAAATACGTATTATTGAAGCTAACTCAAAAACTACCCAAGCAAACTTAATAAAATTTATATGGGACCACCTCTGAAGTATGACTAACCAAACAAAAAAAGAATCATTAAAATCAATTCATAATTGGCGAAGTAATCGCGTAACAAACATACAAAAAAAAATACAAACAGTCGAATTGAGAACCTCCTCCTTTTGGAAGTCGGTTAAAAACAAGAACTTTTTAATTTGATAATATAAATAATACAAGAAAACCGAATTTAATTTTTATTATGAATAGAAGGTTAACTGATATGTTTAAATAATAAGAAATTATGAGACTTTAATTAGTAGTTAAGCAATCACCGATTTAGTAGGTAGGTACTTTACTTGGACTTAATTCTATTTAAAAGTGGCATGTATTTGATCGAACCTCTAATAATTTCCATTTTGTGTCCCTTCAAATATTATTGAACACTCTAATAAATAATGTTTGTGCCGGACCTTAAATCATTCCTATTTTGGGCTCCTAAAAATACTAAATAGCCAAGTAACTGCGACCAACTTGGATTTAGCGCTCGCCGGCCACTGCTGCGGCACCGCTCGCTTCGCTCACTCGGCTCGCGCGCGATTGGGCACAGTTCCAATCTAACTTAACCCGATTTTTCAAAGTACCTACCCTAGCTTAATTACTGCGACCAACTGTGAGAAAAGACCAGAAGGTTAAAAAGAGGATCAATTATTAAAAAAAGAATGCATCATTAGAAACGCAAAACGTTTTTGAGGTTCATTAATTTGAAAAACTGTCCAATAAGTTTTTGGAAGATCAGTTGAATATTTTCCTTTAAAAATTATGTATCGATTCCTTCACTATTCTGGGTTGGGTTCTAATATTGCCGTAGTTGCTATGGTGAACATTGAGTAGAATGATTGTTAAACAAACCAGTGTCACTGACCTAAAATTGAGACTGATCTCTTGCAGGCCAATAAAAACATAATGGTTATGTGCGTAGCCCGTTGTCTGAGAATAAATCATGAATTGCTTTGATACAGATTGAAAATGTTACCTTGCAAGTGACGCAGGATGAAACCGTCAAATTTTATTCATAAAACCACCGATTACAAGGCATACAGGTATTTAGTTCTTGATTGCACTGATACTAATGAAATCACCATAACTATCTTATAAAGAACCAAAAAACAACAAAAAAAAATCATCCGTGACTCTAACAGAAACAAATGAGTGCGGATGACATTTCATTTACTTTTAATTTCCCGCGTAAAATTAAACTTTTTTTACTCGTAATGAAAGCCAGCCAGTACTTTTGTCCACACAATTTTATTCAGCCCTGCATTCGAACCTTATTAGGTTTTTGATTATTTTTACAGACGTAGGTGGATCGTGAAATAAGATGACAGTTTTTTTTTTTGTAATTTCGCGTAGTTACAAATTGTGTTTTTTTTTTCCGGTGTAATTAAATATTTAACAATTGAATTTACCTAATATAGTAAAGTCTAGCGTTTTATATGGCTATGAAAAAATATTTAAATAACAAAAAACACAGACAATAATTGACAATTGCTAATAAATAAACAGTTTGTTGTTATAGATAAATAAAATAAACACTTACCTGTGATAAAATAACTCTGGATCGGCTGATTGGCTTTTTATCTTCAGCTGTCGTCATTTTGTTTTTTAAAATGCAATCTGGCACACTGCACTGTTGAAGTAAGTTATGAAAACACAACAATCGCGTTTTATGTTTTATTGACACTGCTCGCACATAATATTTGTAGAATATTTATTGGTGCTTTGTGATAACATTAACTAGATAAGTGTCTAATTCTCATTTTATGTTACTGCCGATGTGAAGAGGTCTGTCAACATTCATTATTCCCAGCCATTTTTAGTTATTCAAGTCGATTTATGTATCACATTTTCTATAAATTTTGTTAAACACACTGTTTTTGGGTTGCTGTCAACAGAGATTTATATTGCACAGTTCCTATTTATATTCACAATAATAAATAAATAGCAATCACTTAAGTAGGTAGGTATAGCAAAAGGGTATTGATTTGACTCAATACGAGGTAGATCTAAACGTACGCAGAGCTGTGTCGCGCACTGATTCCAAATTCAAAATGCATTTCCTAAGCGTCTGTCGTTTTGTTTCTGCCTAATTATAAGTTATTAGGTTATTACTAATTTGTTTTTTCGTCATTATGTTTAAATTAAATTCTGATGACGCACTTTTGTATTCACATTGCTCAATGTAGACATTATTATGTCGACTGTTGATAAAATTGTTGACTTGACATTTTGAAATCTTAAAAGCTTTTCGTCTATTTAGCAATAATTATAATAACAATATGTCCTATTTAATTCTGACAGTTTTCTATTTATGCATTTCATACTAATGCAATTGCAACTAATAAATATTTAAAAGCATTGACCTATGAAGTATTTTAATTTAGTTTTTTTTTATTTAGCTTAAAACTCACAGCTTATTAACACTTTCGACTCCAAACCACTTTTCATAGAACTCATACGCCATGCCACCATACATATTGGAAGTGAACCCCCCGGGAGGGTCTCGGGCATTTCGTTTGCGCTAAAGTTAACCATCGCGGACGGTCAACGATATTAGGTTTAAAACCGTGTTATAAAACACTGTAAAACGAAGTAAAATAGTGTTTTCAGGGGGTCTTGTCGCTATAAGTAGTTTCCAACCTTTAATTTTTTTTGTGATAGAACCGTGAACAGAAAAAAAATGCTTGGATTTTAAAACCAACGCATAGACTAAATAAATCTTGTTAAAATATACATTCGATTTTATTTTCACGGTTTATAATACTGTATTCGCTAAGAAAAACCTATATTTAAAATAAAATGAGCCCTCCGCGAGGGCTCATTTTATTTTTCGGCATTCCGTATCCAACTTGGTGAACCCTCGAGGAGGGCTCCCGGCACTGAACGTGTTCAAACTGGATATGCGCCCGGTTGATGGCAACAGGCTCGCCCCTTATTATATGGGACTTAAACTTAACTAGTGAAATGTAATAGGTGTACTGTTGGTACACCTCTGCTCAACCCTTCGGGGAAGCAAGGCATGATGTTATATGTTATGTCATTATGTGTCTGTTCTCATTCATCACAATAATTGCTATCATCTGCATTCTGCCCTTAATTAATCTAATCTTTAGCGTTAATGGCCATAGTAACACCTTTCACAAAAACGATGACTGGAATCATTTCTGTAGCCTTCATCTACTTTTATATCAATCCATCACAAATACCGTCTTACAAAATATTATGCCCATGTCGAGTGGCAATAGAAGTAGCGAGGAAATTAGGCAGAGACGTAGTGTGGCAACGTTACTCGTCATGCCGCACGTCATGCTCCTCATCATGCCCCCTGCTCCCTGTTTTGTCGGTTTAGGGGCGCGAGTCAAAGAACGTAGTGCGAAGCGTCGCGATTAATTGCGCGAGTAGAGCAGTGTGTGGGCAGAGAGTGCAACATTGCGGCAGCACGAGGAGCAGAGCGATGAGCAACGCGAGGAGTATAGTGTGGCAGCATTACACAACCCATGTCTATAGTACAGTCCGGCCGTCGAGAGAATGCGTTCCTGACACATGTCAGTTGCACAATTTCTAGTAGTAATAAGGACCCAATTCGCATATTCATTAATATGAAACTGACTGGTGTCAAGAACGCATTCTGTCGACGGCCGGACTGTGAAAACTTAAAAACATCTATCACGCACGTTGGAATCGGCTATAGGTACCCATAAGGTAAAGTCAATCGAATTCACAGAAACAAACAAATTGACCATCATAATCTGTTCCTAAAGTATCTGATGAAAATGTAAACAAATGGATCAGAAAACGTACGAAACGGACCTGTGTATGCCAATCATTTGTAATACCACTTACAAATTGAGTGCTTTCATTTGATTATTTGTATACTTAAATTCGAAATTCTGATTTTATATTCTTAAGTTATCCACTATGTTCGCGAACCTCTTGCTCCACATAGTGGATACGTTTGCGAACATGAAGCATGCAACGTGGATACCTACCTTAATGTTTTTCATTTGACAATTTTATTAATGTTAATTATTTTAATAGCCTCAATTTCCGTCAATGATTTTTTTATTCCATTTTACTACTGTTATTCTAACAATAATTGTTGGAAAAAATGGTAAGATATAAAGTTGAAAACATCTGAATGGGTATATAAATGTGTAACTAATTCCCAACTACAACTCCAACTAATTTCCTTGGGTGTACATCCGAATTAATGAACGAACTTGATTTAATTCAATATAAGTTTAAACACGTTTAACAACACCAAGAATGAAAAAAAACTGGTCGCTGTTAAAAATATAAAAGTAATGAGAACTTAAAAAGTTTTATGGGAACACGTTGTTGTTTATCTTTGGTATGCTAAGCAGCTGAGATCGAATAAACCGGTAAAAGTTTCGGTAACTTTTGTAGAATTCCTTAATAGGAGGTAGGTATGTCAAGTAAGTTTTTGAAGTGAAACTTCTTTAGGCGCGTTAGGCATTTTTGAGATGGGATTCAACCATTGATTTTGCGAAACCATGACGACACCTCATTTTTGTAAACGCGATTATGCTCTTTATTTATATTAAGTTACAGATCAATGTTCTATGCAAGTATTTTTACTTTAAAGGTGTTGTAAACGCGATTATGCTCCTTATTTAGATAAGATTACGGACCAATGTTCTATACAAATATATTTTTTCCACCAAGGCGATCTTGTTCAAGTTTTCACTTCTGTCGGCACTCCCGGAGTGCCACTGTTTTTGTTCTTTTATAATGTATCACGGTTGGTGATAATTCTTTCACATTACAATCTAGCCCATTTGCTAATGAATAATTGAAATATAACTTAAACTGATTAGTATAATCAGCCTATAATGTTCCCACAGCTGGGACACAGACCTCTCTTCTCTTCGAATAAAAGTGGGCTGTAATCCACTACGCGGGCCCATTGCGGGTTGGTAGATGTCACCATGTCTTCGAATTTTTTTACGTCCCATAGTAAAAGTTGTTCATGATGATGAGTAAAGTCATGTGTTAAAGTTTGCGCACTGGATAACTTACCCTGTATATATATGTATGTTTATATATTTGTCATCACGTCCTGGAAAACGGCTCTAACGATTTCGATGAAAGTAGCAATTTACGGGGGCGAAAAATCAGTCTAGCTAGGTCTCATAACTGTGAAAATTCGTTTTCTCCGTATTTTCACCCGAGCAAAGTTCGGTTGCCCAAAGTAAAAACAAGATGGCTACCTTAAAATGGCAGCATGGCATTAGTAAGTACCGTATCATGGCAGCATGGAATCAGTATATACTTTCCTATACTATTAAATTAGCATTCTCTATTTTCACCAGAGCAGAGCTCGGTCGCCCAGGTACTTTCATATTATTTACAAAATCTTACAAAATCGATAGTTTTATCTCCCTCTCATTTTCACTAGTGGACCTTTATTATCAATTACATGTCACTCGTCTACTATTAAGGTCTACTAATGAATATTCATTATCGTTACTACTTTTTTTTCACGATATCAAAACCACATGACAAGTTGTGCAATATCTACCAATTTTTTTTCCAATACAACGAACTTCAGTAAGTATAAAAAACGCCTTGGGGGACACCTTAATACGTGGGCTAGTGGAGTTCTGTTTTAGTTTTTAAATACACACTTTGATTAAAATTGCGCAATTTGGATGCAATGAAATAGTTTATAATACTAATTGGGACCAATTAGCTATACCGCAATGGGATTTTGATGCATAAAATTCCGTAAACTCTAAATAACAAAGTCCATCTAAAGAATGTTCAGTAATAATCCAGTTTGGTTCAATAACTCCTGACTGCTACAAAAACCTTTTCGCGATCGTATGTTTTTCTGTCTGTTACAAACTTGACTTGTTTTAAAAAGAATATACTTTTAAAAACTATTGTGTCTGTGGCTTGACAACCTAACGACGTTAACGACCTGGGGGCCTACCACAAGCTCATAAAGCAATATTATTTTAAAATTACTTCAGTGTGGGAAAGAGATAAAGCTCTACAGGACGTACAGCGCCATCTCTTTCTCCCACTGAAGTAATATTAAAATAATACTGCTTTATGAACTTGTGGTAGGCCCCCTGCACGCGTAGCATGACCACCGTAGAAACGAAAGAGTAGACAAAATGACAGATAAACAATCACAATCTGTCATTTTGTCTATTCTTCCGTCGACAAAACTCGTTTCTACGGGTGTCATGCTACGCGTGCAGGTAACAGTTAATACTAATGCAACCAAAAACACCATAAAGAACAATAAAATCAACTTTTATTCATAATTGCCAGTATCATTTTCAAATGAGAAATTAATTGGTTTCTAACAAAGTGGTGATCAAGATTAAATGATTTTTAATTATTTCATTATTAATCGAATAACATAACAACATTAATTATGGACTTAAATCGAGAAATTTGTAGGTAGGTACCTATATAACTTGTCCACTCTGAAATGACGAGCCCCACTACCGCATTATGTAAAACTAGCTGCGCCCCGCGGTTTCACCCGCAGAAGTCTCGATCCCGTGGGAATATCGGTATAAAAAGTATCCTATGTGTTAATCCAGGTTATAAACTATCTGTGTGCCAAATTTCATCCAAATTGGTCCAGCCGTTTGAGCGTGAAGAAGAGACAAACACACACACACACACACTCACAAACTTTCGCCTATATAATATTAGTGTGATACGGTAGTGGTAATGTGTTTTGGAGCATAATTAAATTATATGAAATTCTGGGCTTTCTTAATTAATAATATCAATGTGTGAGTCCAGCCTTAGTTATTATATGAGCTTCACAACACGTTTATGTAGGTAGGTACCTAATAGTAACGCGAAATCATAGACAAATATACCTATAAATTTTCATGCGAATTCAGATATTATGCAAAACTAAATAGGTAGCTACGTTATTTTTGTGATAACTACAATAATACTATTTTGCCTACACGAAGTTGAACCGGACAGAATTTTGAATTGAAATGGCATAGTCGGCCTTGGACAATAGAGAGGGCTATGCTTAGACTAAATATCTAGGCGTGATAGTCGATCAGCGGTTATCCTGGTATCCACATCTAGAAAAGCAGTGCTATTTTGTTAAAATCTCACCGTGAACGCTTAGGTGAAGTGAGCTGTCATTCCACCATATGCTAGGGATTGACACTATTGACAGCTCACATTCAAGCTCACTTCATCTAAGCGTTCACGGTGAGATTTTTACAGAATAGCATTACAGGTCTCAAATAGGGTTAGGAGATTAAGCTAGATCTTTAAAACATTTCGACATGTTGTTCCAAATAATATTACTAGTAAACGAGACCCCCCAGGAATTGTTCTTAATGAGATCTAAATGGCTTTGGTGCAGTCTGTCTTGTTATATTGCATCCCTATTTGGGGAGGTGCAGCGAAAACTAATTTTATAGACGTAGAGCGATCCCAACGAGTTCTGATAAAGATAATGTACTATAAAAATAAAAGATATCCTACTGATATCTTATATAAAATGAGTGATCTACTTTCCGTAAGAAAACTGTACATTATCCAAATAGTTTTAAAAAAGCATAAAACCTTGCCATATGATCCAAACTTATTACGAAAAAGGAGGACCGACATTGTTGCACAAGTTCCAAAAACTAAAACCATGTTTGCTTGTAGACAATTTAATAAACGGTCTGCTCAACTATACAATAAAATAAACAGACATATTAACTTATACACAAAAAGAAGTTATGAATGTAAAAAAACAATAACCAGTTGGATAAAGACACTTACATATGATGAAACGGAGGCACTTTTAGAGCACATAAAGTAGCAGATACACTCAAACATACACTTACACTCTAACATACACTCTCTCATACACTCTCGCATACACTCTCTCATTCACTCTCACAGACACTCTCACATACAGACATTACGCACTGGTATTCACACTAGAATCATACACTCACCAACATACTTATTTTTATTTGATATTTTAAGTACCTACGGATTTATTTTAATAGATCAAGATTATGCTATACTATGGAAGAGCGGAGTCTCCTAACACAGGCATTGTTTGCTTAAAAGGAGACTCCAAACACGAAACCCTTTTTTGTAAACTGAAGCATAAAAAAAACATTTTTTTTTTTTTTTAATGCTTGAAGCTTCCGAAGCTAAAAACAAGCTAACCGACATAGCCCAAAGAATTGCCAAACTTAAGTTACAGTAGGCAGGGCACATTGCTTGCAGAACAGATGGCCGATGGGGCCGAAAGGTTCTGGAGTGGCGACCGCGTACCGGAAGACCTCCTACACGGAGGATCGATGACCTTTTGAAGGCCGCAGGAATCCCGTGGATACGAGAAGCAAGGACCGATCGATGTGACGACGCGTGGGGGAGCCCTATGTCCAGCAGTCAACGTCTTGCGGCGGCTGAAATGTGTGGTGAGGATGATGATCAGAGGTAGTGTGAGAATCAACACGTAGTTAGAGTCAGTAAGAGTCTGATGGACTCTACCTGCCCCAGAACACAAAACATCCGTGAAAAAATTCGAACAGAAAAGTTGAAGATATTCTCTTTTACTTAACAAAAACGATCATGTGTCACCTTGATTGTCAAAAATCGAGCTCTGTAAACACATTACTGAAGGCTCTTTAATTTGGGGTATTAAACAATTAAAATGTGACGTATCGTAACGGAGGTGTTATTCACGTGTTTTTTCGTCACGTTGCACTACCTACACGACACACGTGGGACGCGAATATGTGGTTTTGTGGATTTAAACTTAAGGTAAGGTGTACACTTGAGGTATAAGAACCTGTGCACACGATGCGGAGCGGTGTCGCTGCGGGCGGCGTTCTACATACAAATATCCATGGTAAGTATGCCACACGGTGCGTTCTGGCGTTGCACTGTACTACGTACACCGGACTTGCAGGTTACAAGACGAGGCGGGGAGGGGTGTATGCATTGCGACACCGG
This sequence comes from Agrochola lychnidis, assembly GCA_963680765.1. Lineage (NCBI taxonomy): Eukaryota > Metazoa > Arthropoda > Insecta > Lepidoptera > Noctuidae > Agrochola > Agrochola lychnidis. Next base: position 7,865,289 of record OY796871.1, on the reverse strand, counting down.
AGCGGCACCGCTCAGTTGTTTGTGTGTTGTCAAAACCACAGATGTTTGACAGATAATAATTTGCGGCGCGGTGCCGCGGCGGTGAATCAACGTTAGGGCGGCGCAGCGCCCGTGTGACCGCAAATGCGGCGAAATATTTGCGGTGTGACGCCGCAAGGCTCTAATGGCTCACAGTTTCATCAAGATTTACTATTACTATTGTCTTCCTGACACTTAACGGTAGAATAGTCGGTAATTCTTCGATACAAACGTAGTATGGAAGAAACAGAATTGGGAAAAAAGTATTGGTTTGGAAGTTATGAGCGTCGAAACTTCCATATTTCAATACTAATTTTAACTCATCTTTGGGCGTAAATAAACAACTTATGTAGTATGAAAATGGCAAAATAGAAACGGAACAGGAATAGATAATTTATTGAAAAATCCAAATAATTTTATTTTGAGTAGATACGTCCAATAATTTTTCCATAATTTCTATTAATACGCCCAAAGGTGAGTTTATGAAATTTTACGCGCGCATTTTCGTTATAAATCGTTGTCTATTTCACTAAATAAATAAATAACTTTACTAAATAGCATGCATATTAGCCACGCCACCAACGATTTCGAGCCGTTGACTAGTGGAACCATGTAGGTCATTATACACCGTGACATTTTAGTCGTCTTACAAGAGCAGTCCACTTCACGTATCCAATGACGACTAAACATTCATAAAAAAAAGATATGTTGTAACAATCATCACATCACCTTTTTTCATTGCTCCCAGAGGTATTTTATTTCGGGTACACTGAGTGGCCCTTTGTAAGACGACTAAAATGTCACGGTGTATAACCCGTTGAAAAATTCCAAAACGGGAATTTAATGAAAAAGCCGCGTTTTGTTGAATTTCGCGGGCTGTCTTAACACATCCCTCTTGGATGTGCTAAGACAGCCCGCGAAATTTAAGAGAGTTGCATTGATGATTTTAATAAGTATAGCTCTGTAAATACATATTTGTTACGGTCGCAAAACATTGTTTTGATTAACATTTAAACTGATACTGACCTGTGAATTGCAAAAAATATTTCGCCATAAGTAAATAGTAGATATTAATGTTCCTAACAATATAGAGCACAGAAACAAGTCATATTTTCTACTGAAATAAGACTTACTGTACCATATTTCGGAATAACCGACTATTACATATAAAATCAAACTCGGTACCTATGTTAATTGAATAGCATCTAATCTTTACTTTCACATAATTATTTTAAAATGAACTGAATCAATCATGAATTTAGTTTTGTGTCGATCCTTAGGTACAAGCCGATTTGAGCCGGTTCTATTACATAAAAACCGGCCAAGTTCGTGTCGGACCACGCACAATGAAGGGTTGCGTAGTTGGGATGAATTTATCCCAAATACTAACTTAACATTGTAGTTGAAAAACATGTTCTCCCATACATTCCAACTGCAAATGTAAGTTTATACGCATGTTATTGAGAGATTTACCATGTTATTTAAAGACCATAGACTTCTTCATATATTTTGCTGTAATCTATGAGTAAAGAACCGTTCTCTTTATATTTTTTTAAATTGAGGCTCAGTAGTTTCGCAGATAAGGGGGAAACAGTCAATCTTCATAAATTTTCTAAGGCTTTTATTTTAAAATAATTTAAAAAAAAAAATTAAATCCTCGCAATAAGTCTTTTCACTTGATATGTCACACGGTACAGTTTGCAAAACTTTTTTATTTCATTTTCTTTTTTGCCCCCCGAAAGAGACCCCCATATTCAAAATTCATTTTTTTATGTTATACGTTCGTATTTGGATTACAGCAATATATATGTGTACCAAATTTTATTCGGAGCAAATTGGCTGTAACAGACAGACAGACAGACACACGAGTGATCCTATAAGGGTCCCGTTTGTCCTTTTGAGGTATGGAACAACGGTACCCTAAAAAAGTGTCAAACATCTACCTCATTTATAATTACATATATTTCTAGGGATGTCTATAAGCCTCTTTTGAATGGTAGGTACCTAATAGTTTACTTTATTAACCAACTTGTGTTTCCTGTATCGCGTGCGCCACAAGTCTAGAAACCTATACCTAGTGGCCTTGTACCCCTAGTTCGAATTACATCCTAGGAATTCTTCTCTTTGTATTAAGTATTATATAAGGCAGCCACTACACCTTCAATAGTTTGCGCTATATGATTTAATCAGCACTTGCACTCAAACGATCCATTATTTTCAAGCAATTGCGGCCCACAGGGCAACCGAAGGAACACGGGTGGGTTTTAATCAGTAAGAGTCTGACACGCCCTCCCGCTCCACCCAGAGCGGGAGAAGTTATTTGATAATTACCCACCAAAAAAAGTAAAAAAAAAAAAGGAAGACATGCGCAATATTTATCCTACACAGTCATCACGCGAAAACATTGAAACAATATTTTTGCTTAGCTATAGCTTGCATATGGGTTGTCAATGTTATTGCTTGATGGCAATAGGCTCGCCCCCTATTACATGGGACTTAAACATAACTGGCGAAATGTGAGTGTACTGTAGGTCAGTGTAGGTACACCTCTGCCTAACCCTTCGGGGATTACAGGCGTGATGTTATGTTTTACGTATTGAAGGTGTAGGGGCCACCTTATTTAATACTCAATACAAAGAGAAGAATTCGTAAGATGTAATTCGAACTAGGGATACAAGGCCACTAGGTACAGGTTTTTGGACTTGTTTAATAGAGGCTGGTTTAATCATATTGCGCAATGTAAAGATTGCGCAGACTTATTGTAGGTGTAGGGACTGCCTAAGGCTTTGCTAACATTCTCGTTCGTTATCGCCACTCGCACCCTAATTGCGTAATACAACACAATCACAATTTGTTTCGATTTGAAACATATTTCTAATCCATTGCTTCATAAGTTGGAAAAAAAATCTGTTCAACAACGTAAATAACGCAATGAATGTTGTTGAAATGTCAAAATGAAACAAATTTCGCGAAATTGTTTACGAAAATGAGTTACGCAATTAGGGTACTGGTTTTCAATTCTGGGATCTCTTTCACATACATAACATCACGCCTTGTTTCCCCGAAGGGTTGGGCAGAGGTGTACCTGTAGTAGGTACACCCACATTTCACCAGTTATGTTTAAGTCCCATGTATGTGTGTGTGTCTCTTTCACACACGTAGGAAAAATATTAGAAATATTGGATTTGTTTTTTATCGTTAAGATTATGTCGACGCAACTTAGTAGGTAGGTATCTATTTAATTAACCAACCAGACTGCTTAGTCATTTTATCTATTATTATTAAAACGACAAACAACGACATTCCTCCTTTATCATATCCTTTAAATATTTTTAAATCAGTAGGCAACCAGAAAGCCAAAGCCATCTGACACCGATATTAAGCCTTTAAATTATGCGATCAACGAAATGGGTCATAAAATTTCCATAAGCGTTCAGAGAATCAGAGTCACACACTAGTTTTAAATGTTTTAAAGAACAAGCAAGTTCCGCTTATTAATATGTAGTTGGAAGGTTCAAGCTTTCCTAATTTAAAAGTATCACAACTTCTCTAGCAGGTACCGCTCTAAATTTTGCGATCTAATAAACTTATCAGCCCTGAAATTGTTCCACTGCAAGTTAAAAAGCCTCAACGACATTCTTCTCTTAATTATTTTAAAATAGTTGGTAAGAATAACACGATTTTAAAGCCTTCAAATTATTTGATCAATGAAATGGGTCATAAATTTCCATAAGCGTTCAAAGTCAAAGGTCTGCTTAGTAGTAACTGGAAGGTTCAAGCGTTCCTAATTTAAAAGCATCAACACTTCTCTAGTAGGTACCACTCTAAAAACTTTTTACAAAAAAAAAAAACAACCGACCTCTAAAAAAAACACTACAAAGTGAAAAATAACTTCACTTTGTAGTGTTTTTTTTGGAGGTCGGTTGTTTTTTTTTGTAAAAAGTTTTTATTTTTCACTTTTTAGTTATGGTACCTACCCCACACACATTCGAATACCACTACCTGCTACCAATGACAGAAACTTAACATATCTACATATTAAGTGGGAAAAAATACGTAATTTGTAGCTAACTCAAAAACTATCCAAGCAAAGTTAATAAAATTTATATGGGACCAATTCGAGAGCACACCCTTTCAAACAAAAAAAGAATTTTCAAAATCGGTCCACAATTGACGGAGAAATCGGTGGACATACATAAAAAAAAAACATACGCGACGAACATATAACCTCCTCCTTTTTGGAAGTCGGTTAAAAAGAAATTGCGATCCACAATGATTTTGACAAGTATTGAATCAACTAATTGGCTAGAAATTGTACCACTACAGAGTAAGAAGTCTCAACGATAGTCCTGCTTTTAAATATTTTTTTAAACAGTTAGTAAGAATAACAATAGAACAACGCCTACAAATTATGCGATCAACGAAATGGGTCATACAATTTCCATAAGCGTTAAGAGTCAGCGTCAAAGAAGCAAATCATTGCATTGGTGTCCCGCTTAGTAAGTAGTAAATGGAAGATTCAAGCCTTCATTGCGTTTCAAGGCTTTCCTCGCATCACAAATCATAGAAAATAATACACGTTAGGCAAGGACATAACTATTAACTATACTCCATTTGAAATAAGATTAGACATTTAACTAAACCTTGTTTACAGTCCGTTCAACCGATTTTGACTTCTATTACGTTGGTGGCATGATAAATGGCAGCTGCAGTAATCAGTTGGTTTGTAACCACTTTTTTTGCTTTTAATGACATCCTTATGCCTAAGCAATAGTCAAAATCGGTTGAACGGACTGTAAAAAAGGTTTGTTTAAATGTCTAATCTTATTTCAAACGGAGTATAGTCGCCTGTGAATCCTGTGATAGTTCTCCCTCCACAGGGCCACAAGGCCTAAACTCTTCTCATAGAAAGGGGAATGAACATTTACTACAAAGCCTGCTAGAATCCTAGAATTAAGAAATATGAATTTCCAACTAAGTATTCATTCTAGGTTTCCTAACGAAGTTTCTTTCACCGTTAGTCAGTTTTGTTCTTAGATTGACTTATATACAAAGCAGGTAGGTATAGGAATTATTAGGAGCTTTGAAAAAGCCCAAGTTTCTAAAACGCTTAAGAGGGTTTATCCTAAAAGTTGGCAACGTCGTAAATATCTGTCAAATATTTAACTGTTTTGATTAATTTAGCAATATTACTGTAGGGAATTAAGAAATGTGGCTAAGTAGGAAACTACGAGTAAAATATTGATTATGAAATGCTACAATTAATATCGTACTACCGAATATTTGGTTTTAGATGTAAAAAAAGTATTTGGAATCTTTCCAAATACCTGTTTTACACCTAAAATTGTTACAACATCAAATTTAGTGTTATAATTGCAATTCATTATTAATTTTCTAGGGAACTAGTTAGTCACATTTCTTATTTCCAAACAGTAATATTGCCAAATTAATCAAAACAGCAAAATTTTTGACATCTATTTGTGACGTTGCCCACTTTCAGAATAAACGCTCTTAAGCCGAGTGTAGGCCCACACACATTTGTTGTAACTTAAGACAATCAGCTTACCTAGACATGAATAGAGTAATAGTTGAATCGACCAAACTACTATAAAAAATACTATCTTTAACTACTACAGTCCGGTCGTTGAGAGAACGCGTTGTTGACACCGGCCAGTTTCATACTGACGAATATGTGTTTTGCGAATTTGATCCTTATTACTAGGTACTAGAAATTAGACAGATGTCAGGAACGCATTCTCTTGACGGCCGGACTGTAAAAGACAAAACAAGAAAACACACGAAAGTTTGGAGCCGTCAAACTAGTTTAGTTACTTCAGTGTGTTTGTCAGTTACTTTATAGGAGGTATGATCTGACGTCATTTAAACCTGTTTGGGAATTTTCCAAGAGCTTCGGGGTCTGTAGCCTAGTATTACACAATAATATCTCTTCCTTGTATGTAGTTATGTCTATTTTGGATGTAGCGTAGCGTAATACGCTGCGCTAGCTTAATACGCTACGCTACAGCCGGGGCGTTTTCAGAAATTGCATATTTCTGAAAACGCCCAGGCTTAAGAAGCAGTTCATTTAAGATGTGTGTGTATTAATCTTTAAGATTAAATCAAAATTAAAAGTAATTTCATTCAAATTAAGGCCGAAAATCAGCACTTTTTGAACAATAGGTACCTACTGCAAAGGGCGATCGTAAAAATAAAATCATGGAGAAATCCTGGGAATTATTTAAAAATACTAGGTTTGTGTGTGATACCTAAAATCTCAACCTCGAGACTGACTGTCTACTATTTAAGTAGTTATAATATTATTTTGGATTAGAATAAACATAAAATAAGGTTTGAGTAATTAAGTCGTAGTCATAGAAAAGTTTAAAGAAATCCTACAAGTTAGTGTAGGCTCATCCTCCTAAAAGCTTGCATAGACGATGCGAGCTTTGTCGTAGAAAATGAAAAATATTTTTAATTTTTATTTTAGCATAAATAAGATTAAAATATGCAAAAATCAGATAAAATGATAGCATCGGAACAACATTTGATTTAGTCTTTACAAAGTCTTTGAAAATTAAGTATATTCTTATCTATTTTTATCAGATGAATCTATACTGAGAACTATTCACAGAGATCAATGATAGATAAATGTCATTTTTTTCCGGTCATTTTCATAGATAATATTAAATTTTTATAATATCGCGGTCAATGAACTGGACAACATTTTAAAAGGATTGTATTTCATCCAGATTATACCTACACTAAATTATATCATGCAAGCACAACAACAAAGTTTGTCAAAGATTCTTATCATCATCATACAATTGATTTAGGTAATAGGTAGTTACAGTAAAATATTAACAAACTTCATTCTAAATGTACGTATGTCACAGATGGATTAATCGAATCCGCTGTTTTACAAAACAGCTCCGTTATGTAAAACAGCTGAATGACGTTTAGCAGGTTTCCATAATTACTGAACGTTAACACGCAGAATTGCATAGGTAAACGTCTTGCAACTGCCTCGTTGGTCTAGTGGTCGCAAGCGCTACTGCTGAGCATGAGGTCCTGGGTTAGATTCCCGGGTCGGGCAAAGTGTTATTGGGTTTTTCTATCTGAAATTTCTCAATAGCAGCCCGGAGTCTGGATTTGTGCCCGGTTGATGGCAATAGGCTCGCCCCCTATTACATGCGACTTAAACATAACTGGCGAAATGTGGGTGTACCTGCTACAGGGACACCTCTGCCCAACCCTTCGGGGAAACAAGGCGTGATGTTATGTCTTGCAACTTTGTGCAAAAATAACAAATACTACAACAAAAATAATAATTTTTGACCAGTTTGGCGGGTACTGGCATCCCTAGAGGTGTACGTACCTACTTAGTAATTATTATCTGTGCTCGAGGCGACTAACCCTGCATGTTCATGTGTATTTATAGTGTAATTGGCTTCGGTCGTTCTTAGATATAAAATTATTAAATAGAATTACGATTATTCCAATGAAAATATTGTAAAAGAAGAATCTCACGTAGTAGGGTAGTTTTTTTTTATCACACGTAAACACCCTTATTCCTATCTTTGTTTCTCATAAAAAACTGAAACTTATAAGAAACTATATTTTCATTACTTGCTTCAGTAGAGTCATTTTAATAAACTATGTATCTGTCATCTGAGATCAATCTAAGATAAGGACATAAACTTAAATTAAAAAAACATACGCATATGAATATCACATCTAGTAACATTAGTATCTGGGAACTAGATTTTTATTTTACATTTTAAATTAATTTAATGAAGTGATAAAAAACTATAACGCATTATGTTACATACGAGTTTATTGATCTGTAAATGCATCTGTATTTGATCGCAGATTATAATTTAAGAGCGATTACAATCAAATGTATCCAATTTCCTAATAAAAGCGCTGCATGGGAATATTTAACTCCTCTGGATGAGATCCAAAATCGCAGTTCAAGAAAAATATTAAATGAAATTTATTACCTACTGTAAGGTCTATACGTACAGCGTTAAAAACTTTAGTGTTTCTTTTTAACCTTAGACTTAACTTACTGAACTTTAAAAAAAAACTGTATTACAAAATCATTCATTCTATTCATTCTATGGTCTTATTAGATATTGATGTTAATGAGGTAGTAAGTATAATAGATGGATTAAAGGAAATTTGTGCCGTAGGATGTGATAACATACCTAACAGCATACACAAAAGATTTAAATACGTCATTGCCCCTCCCTTGACTCACATTTTTCATTTATGTTTAACAAAAGGAATATTTCCTAAATTGCTTAAAAAAGCTATAGTCACCCCCGTGTTTAAAGCTGGAGACAAAAATTGTGTGAATAATTACAGGCCAATTTCAGTTTTAACAGGCCTCTCAAAGATTTTGGAAAAAATTATAAACAGTAGATTAGTAAAATATCTTGAAAGTAATAAATTACTCTCTGATCATCAATTTGGTTTTAGGCCTAAAAGATCAACAAGCCAAGCTGTTCACCATCTGACTAATTTTGTAAGCACAAACCTGGATAATGGCATGCACACCATAGGGATATTTTTAGACCTTGCTAAGGCTTTTGACACAATTTCTTGTACTTTGCTTTTGTACAAGCTGGAAATGCTGGGAATAAGAGGAGTACAATTGCAACTATTAACTGATTACCTTAGCGGCCGCCATCAGTCTATAAAAATAGGTCAGTACATGAGTTCTGATCTTGAGAATAGCAGTTATGGAATCCCACAAGGCAGTATTTTGGGTCCTATTTTGTTTTTAATTTATATAAATGACCTGTGCAATTTGACACTTCAAAAGGGTGTAATTATGTCATATGCGGATGACACAGCTCTACTGTTCGCAGCTAAATCAAAGGATGAGGTTTATGAAGTAGCACAGAATGGGTTTAATACTGTGTCTAATTGGCTCCATAAAAATCTCTTAACATTAAATACAGAAAAAACCAAGTACCTATTATTTACAATGAGAAACACTAATCCAACGCTTACTAATCCAAACATTCAAGCGCATAGCAATTGTTATTTACATTATGCTGACATTGCATGCACTTGTCCCACTTTAGCCAAAACCGACCATATCAAATATCTAGGCGTCACAATTGACACAAACCTGAATTTCCGCAAACACATCGATTTATTATGCACCAGAGTGCGTAAACTAATATACATTTTAAAAATTTACGTACCATTGCCGACTTTAAATTAATTAGACAGGTTTATTTAGTTTTGTGTCAATCTATTATTACCTACTGTATAACGTCCTGGGGTGGTGCCGCTAAATCAATTTTACTGCACCTAGAACGCGCCCAAAGAGCAGTTTTAAAGGTTGCTACTTTTCGTCCATTTAGATTTCCTACACACCAGCTTTATATGGCATGTAAAGTGCTAACAGTACGTCAATTATTTATTTTGAATGTAGTTTTATTACAACACACTGAACTTTATTTTAACCCAGTACCTTCAGATAGGAGAAGGAAAGATTTGGTTTGTACTAACTCTCAGACTAAACATGCTTTTACTAATCGATTTTATTTATTCTTAGGACCCTACTTGTATAACCAGTTTAACAGAGTCCTAAAGATTTATAGTTTAAGTTATAATAGGTGTAACTTACTTGTACAAGAATATTTGGCAAAACTCAATTATGCAGACACGGAAAATCTACTAGAAATTTTAAAATAAAATTCATATCTACATACTCTATCTTAAATCTATACTCTATATTAAGTCTCTTCCTTTACCAAATTAGTAATACTTTGTCTACTTTAATATTATTCGTTAATTTATTTAAACATAATATCTTACATAATCTAGTTGTAAAATAATATACCCAAATAGTTACTGTTTAAAAGTCATTGAAAATTTTATGTCTTCTTTTTAATTTAGCTTCTATTATATGTATTGTTGTCTTCTTTTTAAATGTTTGATGTAAATTGATGGCCTGAAACACAGGTTTTCATAAACCTAGATCAAGCTAGTCTACATTACAGATAGAATTAAATTTTCCTCGATTTTAATTTAATGTAAATCATACTTTTACTTTATACTTGAATAAATTTTATTGTATTTTTATTGTATTCTAACATAGGTATAGTATTTTTATAGCTCACGAAGCGACGCGCGCTTTACTTGTGCTAACGATGTGTACTAACACGCTGTGAATGTGTGCGTAAGCGCAGGAGTTTTCGGTACCGTCCGAAACAATGACGAAGTCAGAAATGTGTGCGTTGTGTGTGTGTTCCGTGCTGACGCTACTTGTCTTCACGCACATATTCACAGCGTGTTTGTACACATGGTTACCACAAGTAAAGCGCTCGTTGCTTCGTGAGATAAAAATACTGTAACAGGTAAACGGTAATATTTTTAGACTATGATCCACCTTCATAAAGTAACTAATGGAGTCAAAAAATCGTATTTTATTGAGGAAGCTTTAGTCATAAAACTTTTAATTGGCTAGGTACGATAAATTGCGGTATTTTGATAAAAGTTGTACCCATAGTGATCGATCAATGTTAAAAGCTGACGTGGGAAGTTAGATTAGAAAGGCTTTCATAGATGTGTAAAAAATAATGTAAGTAGGTACGTTTAACGTTTAGGAAGATCTCAAACTGTACTTAGAGACAATTGATGTACGCTCATTAGCTTAATTTACAATTTAACATCGGATACATTATAAGTATGTACCTAGTAAATATTATTTTGTGATTATTAATCAAAAATATTTTACCTACCTATAAAAAATGTCGGATGATACAAACCTTCCACCTGAGGTTATAAATATATTTAAATTTTGGTATAAAAGTCAGATAAACTGTGTTAGATGGTCAGATGCTCAATCAGAACAGTATGGGCTAGATTGTGGAGTGAGGCAGGGGGGGTTGACTTCACCCACTCTGTTTAACCTGTACATAGACCGGCTGGTTGGTGAGCTGAGTAGCACTATGGTTGGTTGTTCTGTGGATGGAAGAATGATCAACAACATTAGTTAAGCTGATGACATGGTGCTGCTCAGCCCATCAATCTGTGGATTAAGGAAGTTGTTGGCCATGTGTGAGAGGTATGCGGAGGCTCATGGCTTGAGGTATAATGCTACTAAAAGTGAGGTGGTGGTTTTTAAAGTACACAATAATACACCAACGAATATACCACCGGTGACGATACAAGGAACACCATTAAAAGTCGTCACTCAATTTAAATACCTCGGTCATGTGGTCACGGGTTCTCTCACGGATGACCAGGATATAGATAGGGAGCGCAGGGCGTTGGCAGCCCGATGCAATATGCTTGCCCGCAGGTTTGCGCGGTGCACTGACGAGGTAAAACTGACGCTCTTCAGAGCCTTTTGCCAGTCGTTTTACTCTTGTAGCTTGTGGGTTAGGTATACGCAGAAGGCTTACAACGCTCTGCGCGTGCAATATAATAATGCGCTAAGGATATTGTTGGGGCTGCCTCGGTTTTGCAGTGCATCGGGCATGTTTGCGGAAGCGCGAATAGATGACTTTCATGCCATCATGCGCAAGCGGTGTGCATCGATGTTGCGGCGATTCAGGGGTAGCCCTAACAGTATTTTAGCTACACTGGCGGACAAGGTTGATGGACCATTTATCAGGCTTTGGGCTAGCAGACATGTGCGTGCACATGTCCATGTAGCCAATTAATGATTATTGTTTTTTAAATTATTGTGTTTACTAACATAGGCTAAGTTTTTACTAACACTATATGGATCCTTTAGTCCGAAATAAAACGATTGAATTTGAATTTGAATTTATAAGTAGAATTTAATTTTGTTTTTTTATTAACTTTGTTCTAGGATCGTTGCCGAGAACCCTATAGAAAATAATAATGATGGAATTTATTAATTCCCATTAAAGAAACGTTTTTTTTTTAATATAAAATCGAGAGATTAGATTAGAGATGATTAGAGAGATTTATTAAGAGCAAACACGACGACGACGACGACGAGAGACATTAAATAAATTATAATTAACTAGCGACCAGCCCATGGTCCGCACGGTTTTACGATTTGACGGAACATCGAGATTTTTTTATTGTACAACATGTAAAAAAACTCTGTCGGATCCGTGAGAGTATTGTTAGGTATCGTACTGAGAGTCTATTTATGTTGTAATTTAAAGAAAAAAGAAAAAAAAATTCGCCACATTTTTTTTCAATGGGGAATTTTATTGGTTTTTTACATGGGGTGCGGGGCCGTCCTTTAGCTTTAGCTGTTGAAAAAACGTTCTAATTTTTTATGGATTTGGGGTAATTTAGGTACAAAAAATGTGAATTTGAAATAACAATTTCTTTTTTCCATAATAATTAATTTTAAAAAACTTTTTGGTAATGTTATTGCAGTACCTAAGTGCCCCTTTTGGATCGGACAGGATTTTTTTTACTTATTGTATTTAAGTTTAATATTAAATTAATATATTAAACACATAAAACCGTGAAAACCGCATCAAAATTAGTGGTCGAGTGGTGTAATTAAATTTTGAGCGTAGATGATAGATATGTAGCTGCAACATCAAAATGTATCCCCCAATTTCCCTCCACTACGTAAGCAAAACCGGTTTTTGATATTTATTATTTATAGATATAGACGGCCAATTACCTACGTTAATAATGATAGGCTCATTTCTGAACAAAGCAATAACCTTAAAAAAAAAACAATTTTGCCCAGTCAGCCTGACAAATCAAAATGAATGAACTTTGCAGTCAATCAAATCTGTGTCTAAATCAAAGTGAAGTCGGTTGCGTGTCCGTAAATGGTATATCATTGAACTTCGTTCAAGATCTACTGTGAACAATGCGGCTCGTTCCTTTAATGAGCGAACACACCTTGACACACAGATTTAGAAATAAAAGGCAGCGGAGTTAAACTTACTTAAAAGTATCGTAACTTAGTAAGCAACTATAAGAACAAAGCTAAATATTTGTTTTTGGAACGAAGTTCTTACGCGGCTTGTAAACTTTCAGAAATCGTCACGCTAGAAAGTGTTAATACTTGCGACTGTCTTCTTCTAATTCAAAGAGAAAGAGAGGGAGAGAGAGAGAGAACGCCAGCAGAAAAAAAAAAAACAAAAGAAATGAGTAAAGTGATTACAGTGTCGTGGGATAAAATTGTACACATCGGCCCGAGTACAATTCGAGAGAAAAAATACGAATTTGGTCAAAATGAAAATCCAAGATGGCGGCTGCGAAAATTTTGTTCATGTTTACGTGAGAAGGAACTTCGTTCCTAATGGGAGTCCCCCGACCGCACACGTTTTATTTTTACTGTTTATTTTTATAAGTCTTCACAAAATCTATAACACATAGAATTTCAGCATTATCAGGCAACGGTTTAGTTTTTTTTTTCCCAACCGGTTCTAGTTAACGAGCCATTCATAGAAAAAGTTATCCAGTAATTTTATGGGGCATAACCAATAAATTGTCCATATTCTGACTATTATTATTCTACTCATAGTTTCAGTTTTAGTTCTGTTAATTACATAGATAACAAAGCTACTGTTTAGAATATTATTAACTTCTTTAAAACAAATTCATAAAACTTTAAAAGCAAACATTGACGGCCTTATAGGTAACGTTGGTGGTTATTGCATAACATTTTGATAGTACGTTGAATGTTACGCAATCTGATCGACCATAGAGCTTTTATAACTTTGAACTGGTAATTTAGTCTATGTGGTAGGTAATTAAACCACACGTTATTTTTTAAGAAAAGACCAGTTTTTTTTTAATGACGATAACTTGTGGTGTGAAAGGAGTTTTGTCTAGTTTTGGACTGAGACAGGCTAAGTCGGTTGGTTGGTTATGAATTGTTATCTAATACCTAATGATAATCGTTAGCTTGTGGTAAGTCAATTAAAAATTGTACTCAGTTGTGGGTTTTGTTGTAAATTGTATTGTTGTAGTAGAGTCAGGAAAATTAATTTATAAACAGAGTGAGCGCAGTTTGTTATTTAAATATAGGTAGATAGGGACAATTTGCTGGTTGTGAAAAAGAAGCTTACCCTACCGTTCCCCTTTTACCCTCTACGACTGCGTAGCACGGTCTACGAAACATGCATTTTTATTATTAAATTGTATTTAATTTATTTTCAGGATCAATTTCTATTGAAGCTGCGCAATCTTGGTCTTCTACAAATTTAGATAAAAACAACTGTCCGCGTTGGTCGATGTTGGTCGCACAGCAACATAACTAACTTTTCTATTGAGCCTTGTTTCAATATTTAAAGCAACTTTTAAACAATTCCTGACTAGTTTAGATTACATACGTTATTTAAAATTCAAAAGTCATTTATTCAAACTAGGCTGAAAATCAGCAGTTTTCGAACGTCAAAATTACATAAGACAGTCTTCCAAAACGCCCACCCTTCACCACTTCCTAGTGCCTTTAGCTGAGAAGAAGAAGTTGCGCAACAAACTCCCCAGCATGAATTATTATTGAATAAGAATATCAAACAAATCATTTCTTTCCATTCCTTTCAAATTTTTTCAAAGCATCAATGTCCCATCGATTGAATAAATCCATGATGGCGTCCCCTGTGACGTCAAAAGTTCAATCACGACACAACGTGGATACTTTTTCACTTTAGTACCGACACGTGCGCAGGCGTCGTTATTGAACCGAACATTCCTGATTGATTGATTTATTTTCAGAGAGGAACTGATTGCTTTGACATATCATTTGATTGGTCGTTCGGTTATGGGCAATAGATTTGTCCACATCTATACTTACTATTTTACAGAGATAAAATTTGTGAGTTTGTATGTATCGGGAAATCTTCGGAATTACTAATCCGATTTCAAAAAATCTTTCTCTAACGGGAAGCTACGCTATTGGCGAGTGTCATAGGATATGTTTTATGTTAAAACACGCGCACAAACTCTCAGGCAGAAGCAAGTTATGAATATACTTATGGCGACTCAAGTTCAAATTTAGGCGAGCTTGGTTTTAACCGCAGTAACATAGATAGATTATGAATCAATAGAGTGATATGACAGGTATTACGATACGATCTGTTATGAAGCTTTTATTAATAGTCTCGATGTAAGTTCACACATTTTCATGAAAATGACGTTAACGTTTTATTAATAGTTTTTCTTTTGTTTTCGTAAACGGTTGATGCATGAAGTTTATTGTTAGAGACAGTTCTCTATTAATGTATGACTAATGGGAAGATTGCAAATCTCTTCCATCTTCACCTTAAGAAATTAGCGCTTTCCACAATATTGTTGGTAGGTAGTTTTCTGTGAGTATATTGTTATTCATTTTATAATAAATATATTATAAAAATTAAGAATAAGTACCGGTTGGAAGTTTTTTCTTTGAAATAGGCGATCTCCAAGCTAAGATAGTTAACATAATGTGATCGAATACCTATTTTAGAATTAAGACATGTTTATAAGACTCAGTATAGGTACTTGTGCTTATGTATATTTTAAAGAATTCGTGTTATTTATGTGTACTTACAGCTGAAACTTTTTTAAACGGATCAGTGGCTACAAACTTTTAAAGATTATCTAAAATATAGGAACTGTGCAACGGTATAGATCTCTGCTGACGTGAGCCATGCAAAACAATAGAACATTTCAATGAACCATTGTGTGAAATAATACCTACACTTTTATCACTTATCAACCTTTTTAGCTTACTTATAAAATAATCAAACGATTACATTTTTTTTTTTTTACAAATTTCACTAAAACTTCTTTAACATTTCAACTAGCGTCGACACAAAAAAAATTCAAGAAACAGTAAAACTGCTTTTTTGACAACTTTTCACACGTCATAAACAGTGGTTCAATAGTTCAGAACTCTTGAACCATTTGTCCAATAGTCCAAATTGTTTGTTAATACACAAAAGAGTCGCGCCGGTCGCGCCGCGATATCCCGTCAGTGTGTCGTGCGCGTTGGGTCAGACTGACTGAGCCATACTGAATTGAATTCATACTGATGATTTGAATGACTTCTATTGACCATACTGGTTACAAGCTTCTCTCTCATTATTTTTATTTGATAATATTATATGCGGTTGTTTATGTTCGCGAAACACTTCCGTTAACTAAAAAAAATGCACTGGTTTGCAAAGAAACTTAATAAGTTTTTTTTCGTAATGAGGAAGTTCATAATCTTGTTTGTAGATAGAGCCATGTAGGTAACATTGTCCGTTTATCCTTCCTTTCAAATAAATACTGAGATCATACCTATGTATGTTTTGAGAATAATTGTTCTTTTTTTTTCAAAAAACACTTCGAAAAAATCGAAGATTCTTAAAAATTATGAAAATCCGTGCTTATCCCAAAAAATAAAACTATTTTTTTTTTTTCGTTTAGCGTTTGTCCCGTAATTTTTATAACACAGATTTAACCAATTTGATACCGATCTAATCTAATCTGTATTGCCAAAGGCAAACAATGACTCTTTTGCTGTTCCGTTACCTACGATTGAGCAGAGCACCTTAAGTTGAATTTCCCTAACACCCATTTTTCCGAACACGTGTATTTCCCAAATATAGTTCAGTTGTTTTATTTTATTGAAACTGTGCCTGCTGAAGGCTCGTCTGTTGTCATTGATCTTTTATGATTTGTCTAGTTAGTTTACCTTTATTTTTGCGGTTTAGTCCCATTTCGGCACCCATGAATTTATTTATCATGCCCATGAAAAATTCACAGACAGTTAAGGTAAATAATTCAATTTAGAAACACATCGAAAAATGGAAACACAATGGTGCCGATTCCCTTGTTCACAAACTAAACTAAATTTAAGTTCAGTGCATCTTTTTCTTTCTATTTCATTAAGAAAAGGACAGAAGATAAATTTTGGTTCAGTCCTGTCAAATTAATCAGCGCCTGTCACTATTCCATACAAGTTTAGACGTGATTAAAAACTTGCCTACTAAAATTACGTCAATTAACGTCAAGCGCTGATTAATTTGACAGGACTGAACTAAAATTTATCTTCTGTCCTTTTCTTAATGAAATAGAAAGAAAAAGATGCACTGAACTTAAATTTAGTTTAGTTTGTGAACAAGGGAATCGGCACCAGTATCGACGAAATTAATAATAATAATATATATCGGAATTTTTCGGATAAATAAATTCATGGGTGCCGAGATGGGACTAAACCATTTTTGCATTACGGTGATCTTTTTTTTCGTTGCTAGCTTCCTGTCTGAATTAAAATACTTAACTATGAAAGGACTGAAGGTAAAGAATCATCACGATGTCACCAATTTATTAGTTTATGCGTGGGAATACCATCATGTGCCCCGAAATCGAAAAATCAGATTTGCATAACTCAAACAAACCATGTTCGCTTTATAGTAAGACATTATGTAGGACGATCAGAAAAAAATAAAGGTAGATGAATGTTTCATATCTGTGTAAAATTTTGAACAAACTTCAAACAAAAAAATATCGTGTGAAAAATAATTTTAAATATCCCTTGACATCTTTATTGCTGTACCTATACTTGAGCTGGATAACTTTCTGGATACCTAATATCAAACTCAAACCATTTATTTCAAATAAACCAATTTTATTACAGGTACTTTTGAATTATCAAGGTTTTGTACCTAGGTAATTCTTATTATTTTATACTCTAGAGGTATGTTATAGACTTACTTTTTAAATTTTGATCAACGTTATTTCTTAACTACCTGCAGCAACATAAGATTCTATTATATTCTACTTGGTGAAATGAGAATACTATAGTTTGACCGATACTGCTATAGAATGCGCGGCGAGGCGGGCAGCGTTGACGAATAAGCGGTGGAACGCCGTGAGCATTGACGAATGAGCGGCTTTCACTGCCCCCCGTTTCGCCGCGCACATACCTCTCGACATCTACTCTAACCCTTTACGACAATTCCGATCGAGACTTCTAACCAGCTCGGAATCTTGAGTCGTCTGTGCAACACGAAGTATTTACTTCATTCCCTTCTTTGTAAGCCATATTTTTTTGTCAAATATTTTTTGATTTTCAATATTTTTGTATTTCCGATCGTATTTGTGACCATAGCTCATCTTTAATTCATCTTTGTTTAATAACTCATATGTAATTTAACTAACCAACGATATCTTGCACGTACCTACTATTGATTTCTCTGTTAGTGCTGTGCACTTCCGTAAGTGACGAATTCACAATTCCTAAAACTGTATGTGATTTTTGCTTGTGTATGTCTTAGTGAATAAGTAGTTGAAGTGCCATAACAATAAATAAATAAATACCTTTAGCGCGGTACAGCGGTCCCGGCCTAATCATGCTGATTGGATCGGCGAACGTAGGGTTGAATGACGTTAGAAGCTACTAAGAAGCGACGATCGTCGTAGGGCAGTTGGTAGCAGCTAGATGAGAGGAGCCGAGCCAAGCCGAGTTCAGCCGAGGATCGTTCCGTGTCCTCAGGCTAAGTAGGTATAAAGATCAGGTAGGTCGACTGTTTGTAATAACAAGTTCCATAATACAGCAGATCTCCAATCACTCATAGGCACCGACCATTACAGCTAATGTTTATAATTTGCTTTATACTAGACTAGCGACAATAATAACGCGATAGCGATATTAATATTCTGAATGAAGTGTACAATAGGCACCTTCCGGAATAAATTATCTAAATGATGGTGAGAATCGCATCAAAATCCGTTGCGGCGTTTAAAAGAACAACAGGGTCACACAGAGGGGCATGATTTGATTTTTTACCGCTGGTTAGGTCAGAGGGAAACGGTATGTTTTATATTTTTAAAATTTTCTATTTTCGTAAAACGCCATCTAGTAGAAGTACGCGGTAACTAGTAGGCAAGTATTTGCATTTAGTTACAGTACAGTACTACTAGATGTCTCTGTGTCAAAAAGTTAATCTAGTTCACATTAGGTGGGAATAGTAAACTAGATTTCCTATTCATCGGTAGATGGCGGTATGTAATTAAATCAACTACTCGACGCTAGATGGCACTTGCTAACAATATTTTTTAAATGTTTTTTTGTAATTTTTTTAAGATGAAACTCGTTATTAATCTAATGCTCGTCAGTAGGTAATGCAATAAAACGCGAGAACTGGGGGGAGAAGTACAAAAATGATATTAACAAGGTAGATGGTACATATAACTATACAAATGTAGGTACCTACTTATTTGATTAGAAACGTTCCAAATTGCACTTGCAATAGGTGCCTATTTGTGATAGGCATTTCTAATCTGGCTACTAACTTATTCCAACCAGTTGCTCATTAGGTAGATATAAGTCATTCTCAAGCAGATATCGGACGGTTTTTTCGCCAAAGATTTCATCATTTTTCATAAAGGTATCACTAGTTACGTTTTTATACTTAAGTAGGCATAAAGTAGGTAAGAAGCACCATGAAGCATAAGTACCTACAGCCGCGAAACAATCCTTGAGACCGATATGAAAGTGGCCTACCTTACTAACTAGGAACCTATTTGCTTTTCCATCCATCATTTCACTTTAGGCAACTGCCTTAAGTACTGCCTTAATGTTTTATGAGAGTGAAACAGTAGTTTCACTCTCATAAAACATTAAGGCGTTAACTATTCGATCGATGAGCTGGTAGATACCGTTAGCAGCTTAGTAGGTAGTTAGTACTTAAGTATACTTATGCACACATGCGATCTAAGTTTAATATGCTATTAAGGCCGCTGAACAGTGCCTTCAATTACATTGTTACGCCACTTCTTGGAATCGACGGTATACCTATTGCCATCTAGTATCTTCCATATTATTTATAGGCACCTAGGGATAGATATACCATATACTTATAGGTAAAGAACTTAATCGATGATGAACTCAGGTGACCTTTTGCTGAAGTGGCTCCTCTTTTAATTTAATTACGAAAGTTAGAGCATCGAGCGTACGTACCGTACCTACCTACTTTTCGTCGTTGTTTGTGATGATTCAAAGCCGGCGTACACTAGGCAGCACGAGCATCCCTCGGTATGCCAAACTCCTCTTGTGACAATATCAACGATGTAAGTAATAAGGGTATGAAAATAAAACTCAAAATCATTTTCGCTTAGAAAAATCCTTTATCGCCGTGTCGCCTGATGGGCTTCATTGGGAGAGACCACGATAACCATTAGAAGTTCTAACTCTTTCAGACTTTCAGTATCAGTGGTTAGTTAATGTTTTAATCATTTTTAGTGAGTGGTTAGCAATGCTAACCACTTTTCATAGGTTTAGGGATAATGTAAGATTTTGCATGATCAATTTAATTATAGGTTATAATTAGTGATGTGCCGGATATCCGCCGATATCCGAGGGAGAAAAAAGATCTGTATCCGTGTCCGTATCCGTTACTTTTTGGCGGATCTTGAACGGATATTTTTTCTCCCTCGGATATCCGCGGATACGGATACCCGGCACATTACTAGTTATAATATTGAGGCAGTAAAATGAAACAACAAGAATTCGAGAGACTAGTGTATTTTTCAAAATTGACTTATGATCTAAGTAAACCACAGAAAAGCCAAGATTTTTAAGCGTAGGTACATTTAACATACACATAGGGAGCCTTGTGCAATAAATTATACTTAAATAACAGCTTAATGTCAATTATACAATAATACTTTTTCAAAGGATTCGCATTTTAGAATTTCGCACTCCCTGTAATTGAATCCTTACCTACTACATCACTTAAGTTACGAACTTAAAGAGACGTTTCAACAAATCATAAAAAGATACAAAATATTTAGGGTGTAATACTTAAAAGTAATGTTTTTTGTGAAAAATATACTGAACTCAGTATAAATACGTACATTTAAATGAACACAGTGATTGGTAGATCTGTGCATTCTTCATTAAACTAATTTCTATTAAATGCAATCTAGGTTAAGGCTGCTATACACTGTTTATTGAACCAAGCAAATGAGGAACATTTTTTTAAGCTATTGCATAGCTTTTATCGCGGGCTTTGAGCGCGGCGACCGAATCAAGAAATTCCGTAACGTAACGAAAATAAAACCTAACACCCCCACTCCGCCTACCATGTAATGACGGTTCCCATGACAACGTGATGTTGTCATGGGAACGTAATTTGTGTTTTATGTCATCACGTCATCATCCCAAGTGTAGCGTTGACAAATAGGAAGTATGGAGGTTACAAATGCTATGCAATAGCTTTACCGCGGCAGTCCCCGAGTGCCACACGTTTTTTTTCCCGCTAGTTGGCAGCAGTGTTTGCACATTTGTTACAGGATAATGACCCCGAGAAGTGATACAGATTTCGAGGTCAGACTAATAATATACGCAGAAATATTAAAAGCTTTGTTTTCGCGAAGCCCAACTTAATGATTTTGATATTACGGTATTCGTTCATAATTATGAGATTTTCACACATAGGACATCCACAATTCGGTGGTTTTGGATTACTAGAACGTAATTACAAAATTATAATCTAAATTAATGAGCTGTCGTAAATATTAAGGGCATATTAATGAGAACATAATTCCTAATGAATGAGCTTCCCAAAAACTATATTTTCTTCACTTGGTCCAATTAATACAGTGCCTGCTTATCGAATACAATGGTGTTTTGTAGAAATTAATTAGAAACTAAAATAAACTAACTTAATTTACGTGCTAAGAGTATTTTTTTGAAACCTTTCTTTTCGAGTTCTTCGTACCATGGTTATTTTTTTTTTCAATTAAATATAATCCCTAATCAGCGTTCTCGATATACATTATTGAAAGATTATTCCATTTTCCGTTTAAACATCTACGGAAACCTGGTAGGAAATATGGTTACATTTTGAGTTTTGAGCTACTAATAAGAAAAAACATTTAACCCTTCAAATTACAGCGTTACAATGCGCTTGAACCAACAATTGCTACTGGGAACAAAAAGCGACAAAGCGACACTACACTTCATTAAATTACCCTTAAAAACGTCATTTTTACCCTATCTTCCCGGTCCCGCGTAAATAATACGCCATAACATTTTCTAAAACACTAACGATAGCGGCGCGATGTTTGTCCGTATCACAAATGGTACGAAGATGACTACCTTATCAATAACAGCCTCATGCTTACAACCTCTTTATAGCTTACTTCTAGAACAACAAGAAGTTATCATTAGCCACAACATTTTACTTAAGACACTGCAATTATTATTCATTTATTGCTGGATGAGTAAACCAATACTATATGTGAAAAAACAATAAGAACTGTTTACAATCTTAAATATATAAAATACTATGTAGACTGGAAAAGATTATTTTGAAAATCGCGACTACGTATTGAAGATTTTAACAATGGTTCTTATATAATTTGATCACAATTAATGTCAATTTTAGACATAAGTAAGGTCTATAAGTAAAGATAAAAAGCTAAATAACTCAACAACAGGTTTTAAGTAACATTCAATCAATCATTCATACTAAACAAATTTCACTCATTTCATTCATTCGTTCATTCACTCACTCATCGTGATCCGATGTAAATCCCAGTCGATTTACACCTTGGGCTCCAGCTTCAGTGGAGAATTTTCTACGTTTTGCATTTGCGCTTGTGGGGTGGGTCCGTACAAGCGGATGTGTTCTACGTAGCGTTTTCTATTTTCAGGGTTATTCATGATGGCGGCGACGAAATCTGAAGTTTCCTTTTTAAGAGCGATGATCTTTTGTTGGATGAGTCTGTTCTTGTGCATGAGGGCGACTGTCTTCCAGGCCAGTTCGAGGATGACCCTGTTCTGGGCATTCTTGTCGACGGCGGGGGGGCACGGGGACACTGACACAGATACAGAGGTGTTGTCATCGCTGGTTGCTGGTGATGACAGCCTCTGCAGCCTTTGAATGCGTCTGGCTTCACGCAGGCGGGTAAGGTGAGAACCTGGAAAGATGGAGAAATATTGTTAGTTAAATAATCAACAAACACTAGTAGCTTACAGTTAAGTTCGGTTGGGGAGTGATCATGATTCGGTGTGTTTGAGAATGATTTAAAATTCTTAAAATATTCAAAAGGTTTGACAATTCTTAATTCGTTTTGAGTTCACGCTCAGTGCATAAACATCGTCGATGTGAGTCGCAAAACAATGGAACAATGCCTGGTTTCGTTTGCAAATGACGAGCGTGTTAAAAGATCAAAACATACAGAATAGAAAACATTATAATTAAAGTAATTAACCTGAAAAACATAATGCAAAAAGTTTGTAGGTCTAAATATTATTAGTTGAAATTCGATTTTTTTTTCGTGCACTTCATTTTCAAAGCTCTGCTTAGAGCCGAGAGTTGAAAATCCAACAGTGTTTTTTCAACGCGCTTGTGCGAGAGTGCGTCCCAGCGCGTTGGATTCTCAACGCTCATCTTAACATCGAGAGTTGAAAATCCAGTGAGCGATTTTATTACGTCCATGCGAACGTCGGCTAAGTGTAACTGAAACTTGTCTTATTTTAATACCGTAAACTATCAAGTGTAAGTACTTAGTTGTCAAACCAAGGCAACCGTGTGGGCAGGCCGTTCGAAAACCTATATGCACCGATGTATGTACAGGATAGCAGTGCCTTGACCCGGCCGGGGAAACTGCGTATCCGCATCTAAAGTCCCCGTCACGAGAAGCTATAATTTTTGTAAATAAAGAACTTCTACCAAGTCACGTAGCGACAATTTGATCAACAACGAATAATCCCAAATTCAATGAAGTCAAAGTAACGTACGTGTTATACGAAACTAATGAGCAATTTCACTTGATCGGGTTATATTTTAGCGATATAAAGCGCTGTCGTCTAAGGTTTTGTGGTACTGGAACGCATCTGATTCATGGAACGTAAACATTTGAGCCACGATTTTGAAGTAAGTTCACGCTGACGTTGTCTCTGCTGTCTTTCGAGTTTCGAATGCGTTTGTTTGTTTGTGGTGTTTTCGCGGATTAGGTTATATTGTTTGTTTGTAATTAGATGTGTGTGTTAATATAATTATATCCCTGTAAAAAAATAGTACAAAACTGTTTTTATTTTATTTTAAGTACCCAAAGATTGCAAACCCCTGAATGTGTGTTTACAAAATTTATAGCTTCTCGTGACGGGGACTTTACATTATGAGAGATTGTATCGATGTTTTGTTAAAACATTTGTATGGTAATACTGTTGCATTACAAGCACAATTTTGTAGATACCATGAGTTATATTTAGAAAAGGTTTGTCGATAGAAAATCGTCGAAAGTTTGAGGGTGTAACTTTACAATAGGCATCCAAAAAGAAATGGGGTTAAGCATTCAAATAACTTTTCTTTTTTAACATACAGAGATTTATTTTGTTGGAAAAGTTAATGAAGGAAAGGGTGAAAACATTAAGTAATTGGATAAACCTTTAATACCTAAAACACTGGTTCCTAAATAGCGAACCCTGTCGAAATACAAAAACGTAACTAACTATCAGCTAATCAAAGGCAATCCCAAGTCATTCCGTAGACGTGGAATACCTCGAAACATTCTTATCGGTTGATAATAAACGTCAACAAATACGTCAGTGCCTAATTAACATCGTCACCTAGATTTATCTTTACAAAAACAACCGTGAAAGACCTTTTTTTTGCCTCACGTGTTCTCTGTAACCCCCGGAAATTAAAAAGAAGGAACAATACAAAGAAGCCTTTGCTTGCAGTTTGACATAAAAAAAATCAATCTGTCAGAACAGTGAACAATGCTCAAACGCGGTAAGTCACGTTACGGGCCGGGCGCGGCGTGCGTTCAAAAACCTGGCAACAAAAACAACAATGCGCGTGTCTCAGCCACGTGACGGACTGGGGAGCAGTTTACAGAGAAAATAAATACTGCAGACTTGCAGCTTGCAACGTGAGTCTGTTCCCAATCACGTTACATTACAGTTACAGAATTGCCAGACTAACACGCGCGTAGTTTCTTGACGCACCAATCGCTTTTTCGCGTTGGGTGTGTGACGTCTAATTCGTTTTGGTGTTAAATTCAGCTTTCTAAGTGCCTATTTTTAGCATCGCGATTAATTAGATGGCGCTAGATTGATAAAACTGTTATTGTATTATTTGTGGGTGTTGCGATTGCTGCTAACTCAAAATGATTGGGTTCAATAATACTTAATTAATTTACAAGTGCCTATGTATTGTATTAGCATAGTATAGTAATTCCAAAAAAGTTTAATTTAAATAGGTAGGTACGTAATAATAACAATAACATTATGACGTCTTTTAATCGTTATTTACGCAACTGATTTTCCTTGAAACTATTTTATTCTATCCAGTTTTCATTAATTCTTCAACAGGCGGTAAAGCCCTTTCAATATTAATTTAGTGTGACACATTGTACCTATGCAATGTGATTCGTAGTTGCCAATTGTATATCCGTTGTAATTGTAAAGGAAGTACCTACTTTTTTTTAGGTAGGTCATCTCGTAGTTGACGTCTGAGATCATGACTACTTAACCGGGCTTTCCTGTGGGTGCCTTAAGCTACTACACTTAAAACCTCCAGCCAGGGGAAAGGATGTATCTTGTACCTACTTGGTACTTACAGCAAGTTGAATCTAAATAAAAATGAAATACTACACCGATTTGGCTAGTTTTTGTTTTAAAACGTTTCTAATTTTATATTTTAAGTACTTATAAGTGTCAAATATGTCAACAGTAACGCTTTTTTTTTTTTTAGAATAAATGTGTAGGTACTTGATATTTTTCTGCGTCCCAAATGCATTGAACACTAACTTTGCGAATGACCTCATATGTTTATGCGAATTGTTTTCATTTTGTGAATAAAACTCTTTCCTTATTTTTTAACCTACTCAAAAAAAGAGTAAAAACAAATGACAACCGATGAAGGTATTTCGAAAATCGAATGCAGGGAATTCGAGAATGACATACATAATGACAATTCATTTACTTCCGTACTTAACGGTGTTCCATCGACAATGCGAGGCTACCACGTGACTACCGATGACGTCACATCGGGTCAACGAACTTTCACCCGACAGACTATGGCTACCAGTCATAGAACAGCATCACATCAGATAAATTAAATTAAACTTTGTCCCTCTCAATATAAATGTAAATATTGCTTGTGTTAGCAGAGCATTCTGCAATACACTCACGTTGGCGCGCGTGATGGGTCGGAACTCGGTAAGAAAACATGTGACTCGTTGAATGTGTCATTAAATCCTCAATTAATTGAGGAAAGTCAGATATTTTACTTTTATCCTTTAGTTATTATTACCATTATTATAATTGTTTACTTTTGACTTAAATAATGTTCGAAATGTAGCCTATATTTGGAATTTCTCTCAACTGAATGGAGTGATAACAAAACTCAAAAAGGTAACACAATAACAGAATTTCATTGAACCTAGCATTATTATTTGTATTTATAAGTAGGTATCGGTTGCCGGACATTAATATTCGGGCTTTTGAAACTCTATACCTACCTTAGAACTAAAATTACCCAAAAAGAAACGATTGAATCCTCAAAGCCTCAAATGAAATTTTATTGTTCCTAAGTTCATTAGCACCCTTGTACGTACTTTGATATCTGGTTCATCTGCAAAGCGAATTGTGAATAAATAAATGTTTATAGTTTATACATGATAAGACCGAAACACGTTGTTTTTAATAAACAACCGTGTTTATTAGTGAAACAATTCTGTTCGTTTTCGTCCAACAAACCATTCTGTTGATTTTATGCAGGTTGCAAAAAGGTTACGTAGCAAAAAGGTCAGACAGGTAGGTATAACGTTCGCGTTGATTGAGAAAAACAATATTTTGAAATTGAGTTTTTGAATTTCGAAGCGCGCAAAAAGATGGCCGGCCTCCTTGTCAGTTTTAATTACGGACTGTTTACGAATTTCAAACAAATAAAATTACTTTTTGACTGATTGTGCTTTCAATATTTAAAATAGTTTTAACAACAGCTAATTTAAACGAAATAATTTGCTACACAAGATGCACCTACCAACTAAATTATTCATAAGATAAAGGATCAATTCGTTCGTTACAAGAATTTCATGAAATAAATTATCATTTATTTTGAATAATCTATTCACGTAAGCTTGTGGTTATTTAAATTAAAATCTTGCTTAATTTTTCTGTTCTTTTGATACTTTCTGTCAGTAATGAAAGTGCTAATAAATTACCTATTTACCCATTGATGTTTTAAGCACATCCCCACCAATATAGAACACCGTCGAATGCAGTAAATAATTCGAAACGAATTGAAACACAAACATTTTAAGCCTACGTGTACAAAAATAGCTCGATCAATACTTCAATATTGCACCGAGCGGCGCCCGGCGGCACTGCCGTTGATTAAACCTAACCATAATCGAGGATTCAGGGATTAATCACATTTAGCTGCACCTACACTCCAATTTAAACGTGCAAATTTGTATGACGACAATGGTGCCGATTCCCTTGTTCACAAACTAAACTAAATTTAAGTTCAGTGCATCTTTTTCTTTCTATTTCATTAAGGAAATGTAAATTTTAGTTTAGTCCTGTCAAATTAATCAGCGCCTGTCACTACTCCATACAAGTTTAGACGTGATTTAAAACTTACCTACTAAAATTACGTCAAGCGCTGATTAATTTGACAGGACTAAACTAAAATTTATCTTCTGTCCTTTTCTTAATGAAATAGAAAGAAAAAGATGCACTGAACTTAAATTTAGTTTAGTTTGTGAACAAGGGAATCGGCACCAATGTATCAATTTAAGTGTAGTTAAACCATAACATAGTTTGGTAATTAATCATTGCTTTATTGTTTAAGAACGTTCGCATTCGTATCTCATCTCATTCGTAATCTGTCAAAAATACAATCTATTTATCAACATTTTTGACAAGTTTGACAGATTGCCACTTGAATGTGAAAGTTTTTTAAATACGAGAACTGGCCAGCAGGTGTGATGTTATGTAGTTTTAGTAATGAAAAAACGGCAGTGGCACTCCGGGAGTGCCGATAGAAGTGAAAACTTGAACAAGATCTCCTTGGTGGAAGAAAAATACTTGTATAGAACATTGGTCCGTAACCTTATCTAAATAAAGAGCACAATCGTGTTTACAAAAATAAAAACTTCTGGAACCTTTAAAGTAAAAATACTTGCATAGAACATTGATCCGTAACATGTTATAAATAAAGAGCACAATCGCGTTTACAAAACCTTTAAAGTACAAATACTTGCATAGAACTTTGATCCGTAACACAATATAAATAAAGAGCACAATCGCGTTTACAAAAATGAGGTGTCGTCGTGGTGTCGCGAAATAATGGTTTAGTCTCATCTCAAAAATACTCAACGCGCTTAAAGTAGTTTTCACTTCAAAAATAAAAGTATCTTCCCATGAATCGTTTCTAATCTAACTTGTCTTGTGAGATAAGTTTAGTGACGCCACAAAACGAACGGTATAATACGGCAGATATAACTTGGCAGTTCTGAACTACGCGCAGAAGGCTGCGCAATAACATTTTTGAAGACCCAAATGGTGACATGAGGCGAGTGTGAGTGAGAGAACATGCGCTAAAGTTCGCAGTGCCCATGTTCAGACCTGCCAAGTTATGTCGGCCATATTGTAAGTAGGAATGACGTGACGTCAACACAACCGATCGTTTTCTAGCACTTACGAGCTTACAACTCAGCGGCTGTCGCTGAAAACCAGCGCTGGGGCTCTGTCTTGCATAGGGTTGCAACATAATGCTGATCTATAGCCGAGATAGCTGATTTGCGTGGATGTGACGCATACTTCCCCAACCTTTTCTCATTTTTGTATTTTAAACTCTTTTTTGCGTCATTATGTTTACCGCAAATAAACGTTTTTTCTTTCTTCGAAAACATTTTAATAATGCGTAGTACATAATATACTAAAATATTTCTAAATATGTCATGTTCTGTTATCAACACGTGAGGCCAAAAAATTAGTTTGATTAGGAACTAGGTCAGTCAATACATAGAAATGAGTAATGTGTTAGTTATTGTATTATTATTTTTGTATGAGCTATTATTGCAAGGATTTATAAAACGTACATTAAGGTATTCTATAAAAGGCCAGTGTCAAAAAAAAAAAAATTTTGTCGGTCTTGTAGATTATTCAAAAATATTGAACACGTATTTTTTCTTTTTTGACGTGATCAAAAGATTACGGCGATACATTGAGTTAAAATGTGGCATGACGTCACGCCTTGCTAGATTTAATACTGCGTTGTGACGTAGCGAGCCCCCACTCCCCAACTTTAATGCGTGTTTTCTAAGTTATTTTTGATTAATATGATAAAGCAAAAAATACGTGTCTAATATTTTTTTATTATCTGAAAGACGGACTAAATAGAATTTCTTTTTTTTTACCTTGGAAACTACCGTATTGTACCGTATTCTACCCATTTGCGAGTACCGCTTTCTTTTCAGAACCGTTATTTGTCGCGGCGATATGATGTGTAAAAACGTGACATAGACAGAGTGTAATGTTATAGCATTAACAAAAGATTTGATCAAACCAAGCTGTATTGTATGTATTGACTTTTTCCGTATTATTGTAATTTTTCCTCGTTGCTCGCAATGCGCAATGAAATCTGCTAATTAGAAGGCCAATGACCTCATGACAGGATTCAGAACATTGTGGCGGGAATATTTTTTTTTGTAATTTTTTTATAGTAACTATAATTATGTATATTGCATTTAATTTAGTTGATTGGTCTTGGAAAAATTAAAAGTATTTTAAAGCACGCGGCGTGTGCGCTGAGTCTACGCCCGGTCCTACGAGGTGCCTACGCGGGCCTACGCGGCGCCTACGAGTGCTACGCAGTGCCTACGCCGTAACGCAGCTTCTACGGTGCGTCTACGGCTGCCTACGATCTATGCTACGCCGTGCACACGCTAGAAAACGGCTGAGAACCCAGTGCTGCATGGTTTTAAAACTAAAGAAGTTAATTCAAATTATATGCTGTAATTGTAAAAAAACACGAATGATTTATTGTTAACATAACATATTATAATATGTATTAAAAGGAGTTAAGTCAAAAACTTTTGTATTTCATAAATCCGGCATAATAATTGGTTCAAATAGTTACGTAGGAATGTACTTGCGTATGTAGATAAGCAATATATCTGTTGTAAAATTTTAACTGTCGAATACACGTCATCACATTGAAAATACGTAAGTGAAAAGGCTTTAAAACGAATGCAATCAAACTAAAGAAAAATACAACACACATGGTTATGTATTTGTATTTCTTATGTCACAATTTTGCAAGAACACATTTTATTTGTTCACTATCTTTTGGAGTTTTGGTAACTGGCGAAATGTGGGTGTACCTGCTACAGGGACATCTCTGCCCAACCCTTCGGGGAAACAAGGCGTGATGTTATGTTATGTGTAAATTACATTTACAAGAGGAAAAAAAAAGTACTGCAGATAATACAAAACCTTTTGTCACTAAAACTTGTCATTCCGGTTTTTGATAAAAACCCGTTTAATGTGCGATCAACCGTAACCCAATAAAATACATAAGCCTTTGTATTGCAACTCTTGTATAGCAAAAGCTGAATACCTACATACTATGTACAAAGGTACATTGTTATTATTGTCTCGTGGAAGTCCGTTCTCTTTGCAGATAGGCCTTCACATAACGGTCAATGTACGGCCTTGGCAGATATTGTTTAACTATAGTAGCTTACCAAGGCAGCAAAGCTACTTGATGCTTGAAAGTTTAGTAAAATTGTTTGGTAATCAATAACGAATTGATGACCAAACTTGGCAGAGGGATTCCTAAAATATTGTGGTGTTGTAATGCCCTTAAGCCGGGTTTCTTACGCGTGTTTTTTCTAAACATTACACAAAAAACATTACACATAAACATTTGGTTCGAAACATTACACAAATGTGTAATGTTTCGAAAAAACACGCGCAGGAGACCCGTACCCTAATTGCGTAACTTATTTTTGTAAACAATTTTGCCTAATTTGTTTCATTTTGACAGTTCAACAACATTCATTGCGCCATTTACGTTGTTGAGCCAATTTTTTTTTCCAACTTATGAAGCAATGGATTAGCAATCTGTTTCAAATCGAAACAGATTCTGATTGTGTTGCATTACGCAATTAGGGTACCGGCTTTAATTGTTCATGGGTACAACGTTTTGTACCTGAGATTCAGATGGATAAAGATTTTTTAAATATTAATTGTTCTTTTATTATGTAGTATTTGAGTGACGATTGTAAAATAAAAAAAGTCTGAAGTATATGTAAAAAAATAGACATGAACAAAATGTCAGGGTTTACATAATGTAACACTTATGTGTTAATTCCTTGCTTTATAATGGCAGGGACGATTTGTTAATTAAATTATATTTATGTTGCTAACTAAGATTCTTTTTGTAGAAATATGTTTATGAGAATGTCTGGGTATTGGTGCCGATTCCCTTGTTCACAAACTAAACTAAATTTAAGTTCAGTACATCTTTTTCTTTCTATTTTATTAAGAAAAGGAAAGAGGATAAATTTTAGTTTAGTCCTGTCAAATTTATCATCGCCTGTCACTCTCCATACAAGTTTAGACGTGATTAAAAACTTGCCGACTAAAATTACGTCAATTTACGTCAAGCGCTGATTAATTTGACAGGACTAAACTAAAATTTATCTTCTGTCCTTTTCTTAATGAAATAGAAAGAAAAAGATGCACTGAACTTAAATTTAGTTTAGTTTGTGAACAAGGGAATCGGCACCAATATCGATTTTGGCTAAACCAAAACATTACTAAATGGAAAACCTTAAAATTATTATGATGAATCAAGACTCAAGACACCTACTCGTAAGTTAATGAAATAGCAACATAACAACTAAAGAAAACGTTTTTTTTTTTTGGTATAAGTTGCTTTCTACATTAGAAATTATTGGAAAGCTTGACGTCACTGCAGATTTTATAATCGGTAAGTAGCTAAATAGACTATTGGCATCTGCATCATCTATTTGATTCGCTAACAAGATAATTAGAAAACAATAAAAAATGGAGATAAGATTAGTAAATTATGCAATTACTTCTAAAGAGGAAGTAAGTTTTCTTTAATTGCATGCATATTCTTAATAATTGCATATGCATATCGTCGCTTGGCATCCAATACCGCGAATGTGAAATTTTTGACGAAAATCAGATTTTTGTTTTATTTCATTCTACACGTTCAAATACGTGATCCTGCATTTAAAAATGATTTTCGTCAAAAAAATCACATTCGCGGTATTGGATGCCGAGCGACGATATGCATATTGGTACATCTTTGGCTAGTCAAACGATGCATTTATACAAAAAAGAGAAAGTGTTTATTTTCTACTCACAAGCAAAAACGAATCTAAAGAGGTTGCCAGACTGCAGTAGCTGGCAGTTTTATGTCCAGCCAGTAAATAAATACAACAAAAGATGATTCTTTCAACAGACCAGTTGCTTTGTTATCTCTGTCTCTGACTGTATAAACCTTCTCCGTAGTATTTATCTAAATCGTCGGCACATTCCCTGCAATTTTCTCTTCTCGAAGTTCGTAACTTGACCCCGTATTGCAACCTTTGTTTTCTTATCGAGTTACGAGAAGAAATTGTACAATGTTGCTGAGGCTAACTTAAAATTGTTATTGTAATGTTTTATTTAATAAGTGACTTGTTTTATTTTATTTTCTCTTTTAATGTTACACACGGTGTCTACATCTCTTTTTATCATCTGTGTTATTGCAGATATGGAAGATATTTCTTTAGAAATAAGTATCAACTTTAAACGTATTTTTCTGCTCCTTTCTTCTTGTCTGTTTATTTGTGTACATAAAAAATTATAAATAAAAAAATAAAAGAAACTTTTAAGATCAAGTCTGGACTTTACAAAACAGTACCCTAATTGCGTAACTTATTTTCGTAAGCAAATATGCTTATTTTATTTCATTTTGACAGTTCAACAAGATTCATTGCGTTATTTACGTTGTTGAGCAGTTTTTTTTTCCAACTTAAGAATCAAAGGATTAGTAATCTGTTTCAAATCGAAACAGATTGTGATTGTATTACCTACGCAATTAGGGTACTGGAATCTTTGAAGTCATACATTATTTGTCTTAATGTATTCAATTATTGCAATTCAAGGAAAATAATAATTACAACTTATAGGTTTGTATTTATTTTTCACTTCAAACGTCCGTAATAATCAACAAAGGAGTTTAAATAGCATTGAGCTCGTATTGATAACTTATCAGTCGAGTAACTTGTAAACCTTCGAACGTACCTATAAATGTGCAATAGGCCTTCTGAGAAATTCGATATGCAATTTGCTCTAAGTGGTTTAGGTACAGATGAATTATAATATTTGTTTTTAAAATTCTTTTATTGTTTGTTAAGGATTTTATTCAAGTATTTATTTTTGTGTTTTGCCGGACTAATTGCGATCTCAAACAGGGAATTGTCGAGTCGAACTCATGTGCATTTGCCGTGTTATAGTCATTTCATACAACCGTCTAGTGATGTGTCGGATATCCGTATCCGCGGATATCCGAGGGAGAAAAAAGATACCCATTTATCCTGTATCTGTATACATTTCATTACGTATTCATTACGTATACGTAATTAAATGTATTAATATAAAAGATCCGTTCAAGATCCGCCAAAAAGTAACGGATACAGATCTTTTTTCTCAATCGGATATCCGCGGATACGATATATCCAGCACATCACTACAACCGTCATTCTTCGTACGTTCAAAAACATGCGGACAATAAGTTGGTATTCAAATGCTTAACAATTATCTTCCCTTTACCTAGATAATGCAGGTGTATGTACGAGCTCATAACTACCTAAAAATAGAAGATATTGGTAACAAACTAAGCTTATACCAGCCAGCGTTTTGCGCCTTATGAAACCTTGTGATAGGTCAGTTTCAACGTTAAGGCAACGGCTATTATGATTTGTACCTATTGTTAGAATCTTACAATAACTATACTGCCCTGCTAAGCCCAAAGGCGGTATCTCAACCGGAGAAAGTTTCGAGAAAATTGACTTTTTGTAA
The DNA here is from genome assembly GCA_963680765.1 of Agrochola lychnidis. Lineage (NCBI taxonomy): Eukaryota > Metazoa > Arthropoda > Insecta > Lepidoptera > Noctuidae > Agrochola > Agrochola lychnidis. Next base: position 7,831,256 of record OY796871.1, on the reverse strand, counting down.
ATTGTAAATGTATGGAAAAATGGAGATATAAAAAACTTCTTAGTGTTTTTTTTAAATGTTTTAAGTTAGATAGCGCTATTTCGCTTATACCATTAGATGGGAAATTGTTAAAGCTATTGAATGGTACAAAAAAAACGAAATGGGCGTATCTCAACAGCAAGGTAAATAGAACCTTATTCCTTGACAGCGAAAGTTCACATTTCCCTTATTACGGAGAAGTAGGTTGTATAGGTTAACACTGTACTAACCGGCTAGGACTTATGGGTATAAACATTTTCTTAGTAAGCAAAACAGTTAACGTAAAAGTTAAAATAATGGAGATATCAATGTTGAGGATCGGGAAGTATTATTATTTTACAGTATGAAAACTAATTACAATGATGGTAATCGAGATAACTTTAGATGTAGGCAACTGATGAAATATAACGGTAGAAAAAAGCGAGGCAAATCTAAAAGGAAACAATTGAAGTCGCCAAGAAATTTTCGCGGAACTACGACATCTTGACAGTAAAGTACCCCTCAAATGTATGAAGATATAAATCAACTATACCTTCGACAAAATCCATATTTTCTCCGATAAAGTGAAGCGACTCCCATTTCATCCCACCCTCATCGCAACAAATATTAGTCTATGATCGCGACCACACATGACTTAAAACTAGGCCATACAGAAAATTTGAAATAGAAAACAAACCGTACCTTTCTTAATCTTTCTGGTCCTTTTCTCACACATGTTGGCTAAACAACACAGCTTAAAATCACTTGGTTAAACAGTTAACACGACTTGTCAATATTATTGACAAGTATACAGCGATACACGATTGAGAGCGAAGGGCGCGTGCGAGACGTCTCAATACCGAACGTGGAATGAGTTAGCTAGTTGGCGAGGCCGGCTGTTTGAAAATCGAATACGGCTGCGTTATGTCGGTTCCTCAGCTCGGCGAGTAGAGAGGGACAGAGCATTGTGTTGTAGTGCTACGGTTTACGTTACCCAGATAAAAAAAACCGTGGAATAAAAAAAATTGGGTGGTTACTTTTAGTTTATTTATTTTGAAGAGTGCACAGTATGTAAGTACAAATTATTAGCGACTACGCGCTACGAACTCAAATATTATCATTAATCAGTATATTCTGTAGTGTCCAACCGAAACATGATTTTCAGCCGAAACTGTAACCGAACCTTTTCATCTAGTTTGCCCGAAACCGAATCTTACGTAGTTAAGTAAAAGTTAGTTAATTAAATGACATTATTTTCTGAAACCGCGTTTTTCGTAAAGTGGCTAGAAATCATTTGATTAATGCCTGATTTTGCAATAACCAGATTTTTTTTATCCATAGAAAAATACTTTTGCCAGATTTTGTGTGAAAAACTGTAAAAATGTCAAAATGACGATTGAAAAATGAGCCCTAACTTAAGGACCCATAGCAGGTATGCTACTCCCCCGACCCATCACCGTGCTAGGCAAGCCTATCCCTTGGGAGAAGCGAGCCAACTACAGACGCCAGCACATCAAGCTACTACAATCTGTCAAATTTATTTAATAGATTTTCAACTTTATCGCTGATGTCTAAGGTTCAAAGTTGATTGGGAAAATTTGACAGTTTCGGGTAGCTTGATGTGCTGGCGTCTGTACCTAGGTGTAGACCTTGACTACCATCTCTCCTTTAAAGAGCACATAACCCAAGCACGCGCGCGAACCGCATGGGTACTTGGAAGGCTTCACTATATCCTAAGTGCACGTAGCAAATTGTCACTACGGTGCAAATTGCGTATTTACACAACGTGCATTCGCCCAATCATGACCTATGTGGGTGCTGTTTTTGCACAAGTAAGACACAGTCACATCCGTAAGATGCAGACATTACAGAACTGTTGCTTTCAGAAGGCCTCGGGAGCCCCCTGGTTTGTTAGGAATGAGATTCTTCATCTCGACCTAAAAATCCCCACCATTCACCAATTTCTCAAACGCTCTTCCAAGCGTTACTTCGATACTGCCCCCAAACATCACAACCCTCTGGTTGTCGAGGCCGCTAGTTACACTCCCTCTAGTGTCAATCGAACTCGCCGCCCTAAGCGAATCCTTACCGATCCTGACGAACCCATTACCCTCCTCCAGGAGAGCAGTAGAGAAACCAGCACAATGTACAAAAACAGACGCCTACCGTCATTCCGACTTCGCCGCCGAGGTCCTTTGCGATCGCAAAGGCCGCATCCCCGAGTAAATGATACTCCCCCCCGACCCTTGCTCGATAACGAGGTGCCAGCAGTTGTTGCAGCTGAGCACGTCGCTTTAAATTCCCCGACTAATAATCATGATCAAAACTTTGATCCAGCCCGTCGTATCCTTGATGTCCTCCCTCCGGTTGACGCCCTAAGCCGAGGTTCGTACCCCACAGGGGGTACCGTTAACGAGCGTTTACCTAGTTTTAATTAGCATAGTTGAATAACCCCTGGCTGGAGGTTTTAAGTGTAGTAGCTTAAGGCAATCACAGGAAAACCCGGTTAAGTAGTCATGATCTCAGAGGTCAACTACGAGATGCCCTACATAAAAAAGCAGGTATGCTACTGTTAGCTTTTGCGATTAGTAATTTAGTCATATTTTAGATGCTCGATTCAAGTCTTACCGCATAATTTTAGCATTAGCAATCAACGAATTAATTGCTTTTTAAAAGCTCGATATACCTAGCCAAAAAATTGAGCGTCGTTAGAAAACGCAATTTTTAAACCGTGCTCAAACGAAACGAGTCGCCAAAACGCGATGTAGTGCCGTAGTAATCGCTGATACATGTAATTTTGCCATTGTGACCGAACGCAGTCACTAAGATGCATCTGCTGTTGCCCTTAGAGCTTATATCAATCTTCCAGAAAGCGAATAAGTCCCTACTCTCTGATATTTAGGATCTTTGGTTAGTGTCTGCTAAGAACCTAAATAACTTCTATTTATAAGTAAACACTTACATTCTAGGTTTTGTACAAAAAAGGTGAAAACGAGACCCCATTACTAAGTCTGCGCTGTTTGTCTATCTGTGAGTCATTTGTATTCCATAAAAAACGACAGCTCGCGAACGCCATACGCCAGTTTTTGGCCGAAACTGAAATTCCGGCCGAAACCTGTTTTTTTGGCCGAAACCGAAACCGAGCCTTTGGTCGGTCACTAATATTCTGATTTCTATTATTTCGAAAACCTGCATAACACAAAGTTTGACTAACTGTCCGAGTTCGGTTTAATTAGTGTTCGGATTTGGTACGCCGTAGCCGTAGCACTACGCAGTCCCTCTCGAAGTAAATAGATATTTTGATTTTACTTTTGTTCTCACCAAAATTATTTTTTATTGGGATCGATTGTTACCGTACCATTAATTGGGGCGTACAGTATTTAAAATGATGTATTGTTAATTTGACAAGTAAAAATGCACTTTTTGTGTTACAAATTAGATACAATATACAATGTATCGAAACTGCCTACTAGATCTAAAACTATTTACTCAAATTTGTGTAGTTTCCATGTTGTTACCAAGTCGTAAACATAACAAAGTGCACTTCTTAGTACAGACGCCAGCACATCAAGCTACCCGAAACTGTCAAATTTTCCCAATCAACTTTGAACCTTAGCCATCAGCGATAAAGTTGAAAATCTATTAAATAAATTTGACAGCTTGTAGTAGCTTGATGTGCTGGCGTCTGTACTACGTTTAAAGATATGTTATGATTAGTATTTATTTTTACGACCACGATCACGTGATCTTATTTAACTACCGTAAGTTTATGAGTTATTTATGTTGTATAATAGCTTCCGTAAAGGTCACAATTTAATAGTACCTACCTTGTCACAATGAAAACTATTATCCGGTTCACAGTCCAATGAACGATTTATGTGGTCTGTTCAAGTATTTTAACTATTGTGTCTGCATATGGGACAATGAACCTATTAAGTTAGCTCAAGAGCAGTACAAATATGTCAATAACAATTTTCATAAAACCTATATTTAACGTTACAGCTTTAAAAAAAAACTATTTTGAGGTACTTAATACCGATTTTGTTGTCTTTCCTATGTTTTATTTTAGGGGATCTTTCTAATAAAGGATTAAAGGCAAAAACAATAGTAGAAACCATCCACAAAATATTATCTAAAGGCCAACAAAACAACAACTTTCTCCAAAATACCAAACAAAACACCATCAACCAACAAATTCTCCCCGACCATTCTCCCAGCTCCCCGGGAAAATTTACCCGATCTCACATGACAACTCTAGGATCCAAACGCTTCGGCCGGGGTGCGCTCACCTCGCATGAAAAAACACGTGTCGGTATACACAGGACCACTGTCTAGCGCACGTGGATCTACTAAGTGATTAGACTAGTTATATTATTAGGTACGTCAAGATAGCGTGTGATATTAGGAAAAAATAGACGTGAGGCCACGTGGGCGTAATTAGAACTAAGATGTCTGGTTGATAAGGCTTTCATGGCAAAGTGATTGCTACAGGATATTTTATAAGGGTCTACTTTAAAATTAAATATTAAGTTTGTTTTATAGGCTAGTTCTTGTAATTTTTTGTTTTTTCTCAACGCAATAGCAAGTAAACACTAATTACGAATGAAAAAAAAAAAACATTTATTTTCATTTTTTATTTAATAAAAAAAATGCGATGCAATAAAAATCACCATCGAAAAAAAAATACAAATTTGTATTTTGTACCCAAAAATGCCACCTCCAAAAACGTTTCGCTTCGCAGCTCGTTGTCCACGCACGTTGTCTGTGACGTCACATGCGGCGCAGCGCGGGCGCAACGTGGGCAGGTCCATGAGTCATCATCAGCACGCACGTTGACTAACACCCTCACATATCACTCACTATGCATACAATCAACTCCATACACATGTCAAATAACACACGCACACATACGCAGCAGTTGGACACGTGTAATACTGCGGGGAAGCAAGGGGACACATTCGTGTTCCATTTTCAAGTTTGTGTCAAAGCATTTTTTGCTTGTGTGAGTGAGATAACCAATGTATGTCCGTAGTAAATTTTTTAAAGTTCAGTGTTAATTTTCAGACACATGTCGACGCCTGCTTTCAAATGAATGCATCCACATAGAAATGAAGATTTACCACCGTCATACTATCTATTGTTAAGAATTTGCTCAACTTTGCAACGTGACTGTCGAGACAGTTCCTGAGTCACTAAGCACGTTGTATAAGCATTGTGTCTCAGTATTACATGTTGCTATGTACCGTACAGTACAATACATTCGTAGGTACACTTGGTACAACAAACTTTATCAGCAAATGTATCACAGTTAGAAAAAAAGAAAAGAAAGAAAGAAAAATAAGTTTATTTGTCACAGAAACACGTGCATAAAAAAAAAGAATATAATTACTCGAGCAGAACAATAAATAAAACACAATAAATTGAAATGTAATCACGAGCGCAAAACAGAAAAATAGTCGGCAGCTGCACGTCACAAGAAGGCTTCCACTCAGCATGATGTTGTGCTATGGGGACCCACAGCACAGCGCTGATTTTGAGTGGTCACCCGAAAAAAGACGTACGGAAACCAAGGTAGATTTAATGACTATACATAAATAGATTACAAAATAAAGTAAAATTAAGAATACAGTGTGAGTCTTCATAATGTGCACATATCGAAATGAGGAAATCTATGCTTAATTTTAACGACAGAAAAAATATTTAAAAAATCTAAATATTGTTTTTTATACTTTTTATGAAATTAAAAAAAAAATTGTAACAAAACTGTGTAACTTTTAAACTGAATCAGCTATCGCGATGAAACAAACTCCATAATGATTGAAAGTAAGTAGCCGTCCACATAAAATTAAAATTGAGAAAAAAACTACCCTCAATTGAAAATAAACATGTTTTTTTAGTAAAAATCTGTATTTTTTTCTTCAATTTTTAATTGTAAAATTTATAAATAAGATAATAATAAAAAGAGAGCAAAAAAAAATTTTTTTAAAAAAAATTTTTTTGTAAATTTTTTTTTTTTTTTTAAACTAAAAAAAAAAATTACCATTTTTTCCGTCGATAAAATTAAGCATAGACTCCCTCATTTCGATATGTGCACATTATGAAGACTCACACTGTATAACGATACTTTACAACCAATTATATTAACAAATAACGTAGACAATTTATCTGCAGGCCACCGTGCGTGCATTAAAAAATGTACCCACCTAAAAAAATACAGTTACAAAACTGGCACACGCATTGGCATGTGCCACAATAGGTAATACTTTTTCCAGTTTTATTTCGGGGTGATAAAACGTTGAAAAGTTTTGTTGAAATGTATTACTGTAACCCCCTAAATTATAATACCGAAATACAGATTATATTCATGCGTATTTTTTCCTTATTTGGACTCAGCTTACAGATTTAGATGTAGCTGAATTTCAGTGACAAATGACTTCAGGCAGGTAATAAATTAGCAGGTAGACCTTAAATCTAGATTACCTAAACTCCATTTGAAATAAGATTAGACATTTAAACAAACCTTTTTTACAGTCCGTTCAACCGATTTTGACTTCTATTGCGTAGGCATAAGGATGACATTAAAAGCAAAAAAAGTGGTTACAAACCAACTGTTTACTGCAGCTGCCATTTGTCATGCCACCAACGCAATAGAAGTTAAAATCGGTTGAACGGACTGTAAAAAAGTTTTAGTTAAATGTCTAATCTTATTTCAAATGGAGTATAGTTGGTCATAGGTACAGTAGATGACGCTCTAGTAGGTACAGACATAGGTAGATTCTGATTAGAATCTTAACTTACACAAACAAGACTGGCCTCAATAATACTGTTATCAACTGTTCAGACTTGCCTACGTAATTCAACAACTTATTACTAGGTACATACATCCTCGTATAATATACGAAAATAGCTCTTACTCTAGATAATAATATGTAGTAGAATAGAATAGCTAGTCAGGTGCAGCTAAAAACGTATTTAAATTAATCTGGCACTTGCACAAAACATGTGACAGCTTTTTACGAGCTGGTCGATATTCCTAGGAAAAAAAAAACTGCTGCAAACACATGTGTAGGTGTTTTACATACACGTGTCATCCATGTGTGCGTGCGATAACGCACACATACGCATAGGACACGTGCCGTGCCTACGCGCCTCTTCCCATTAGCTCTAACATAGTTTGAAGCCGGTTACGACAGTAATTCGATTTGAGAGCGCTGGACCAAAATGGAATGGATTTTCCATTTTGGATATTATAAATACACATCGGATATTATATAAAAGGGATTTATCGAGTAAATGATTAGAAAATTGAAAAGTGGCAAAGTGAAATTCTTTGTATATCGAGCTATGGTACAGACGCCAGCACATCAAGCTACCCGAAACTGACAAATTTTCCCAATCAACTTTGAACCTTATGCTTCAGAGATAAAGTTGAAAATCTATTAAATAAATTTGACAGATTGTAGTAGCTTGATGTGCTGGCGTCTGTACCTTGTTGCAAGTGGGTCAGGAACAGCGTTGCCAGACGTCCCGATTTTGGCGGGACGTCCCGATTTTTAAATCTAAATTAAATGTCCCGCGCGGGAGATGCTCAGTCCCGCTTTTCGGGAATAACTCGACCGTGCGTACAGTATGCTGAGGAAGCGCGGCCAGGTGGCACAGACAAGTGTGGACTGGCCGCCCCCCCGGCGCGTAATCTTACTAGCTCCTTAGTTTATATTATTTGAAACACCACATTTTTCTAATGAATAAAACTTTTTTTGACTTTGATTTTTGCTATTATTTTTTTTTTATTCTCAAAACTCAACTACCTAACGAATTATTTCAATAAACATTACTTTATTAATCATTGAATTATCTACTTTTACAGTCTAATAAAAATAAAAACCTAACCTAACGAATAGGGTAAATCTGATTTAAAATATCACATTTTTCATTAAAATACATTTTCTACGGCAATTTTTGCTATCTATTGTCACGTAAACGTAACTTAAAATTCAAATTAAAAAAAAAATTAAAACTTCTTATTATAAAGGTTTTTTATTATGTCCCGCTTTCGACGAAAGAATCCCGATTTTTTCACTCAAAAAGTTTTAGAATCCCGACTTGGCAAAAAAAAAATGGCAACGCTGGTCAGGAATCAGGATAGTTATAGTAAAAATATCGTTGGTTTTTTTAAAAGTCTAGTTTATCTTCGTATCGTGTCGATTGCAATCTAAATGGGACAGCCTCTTAGTTACGACAGTTGCATCGTCAATAGCGTCCATAAGTTCCTGCAACGTGCACGCTGGCAAAGACTGTTGGACAGAAAATTCATCTGCTTTGTTCACCTTTGAACACGTGCCCCTCCTAGCATATTGTTTATCATGTGTCACGACATTATTAGAAATAGTCCTTTAAACTCAAACTCATTTATTTCAAATAAACCAATTACAGGCACTTTTGAATTGTCAAGAGGTCGGTCAGTCAGAAAGACGAAGCTAGTTGCCCATTCCAAAGCGGAGTAGGTACCTATGGAGAAGAACAGGCAAGAAACTCCACGGACACTCTTTTAAATCAAAATATGTTTACAAAATATTGGTTACAACATTTATGTTGAAGTTATATATGTGAGAACGATGCAGAACGTTAAAAGCGTCCGTAATAGAAAATAAAACAAATAATACAATTCAAAAATTAAATTAAAATAAGCCGTGGCAGCTAAGAGATGACCAAGTCCCTACTGACAGCGCCCGTTCACGAACATGACGCATGGATTAGCACCATTCAGCTCAACCATTTTGAAGGGAGCTAAATGATCCAACCACCACTTTTAAAACGCCTTGCTTGGTACTAAGTCGATATGATCAGACATTTACTGAGTATGAGGACGTAAAAGCAGCCCAGCCTCCGGACCGCACCCTTTTTATACACCTACAGAAAATAAAGGAGTTAACACACCCACTATTATATTCTAGAAACGTCACACACAGGCCCACTCGTAAATAAACAAGGTAAATTGTAACTATCTAGTAGGTACGGTAGGTACAGCGTTTACGTACCTGTTCGTAATCCTGTGCTGTCCTGTGCTGTAATTTGCATAACATTAGATAATGATTATCATTACACATTAATTTACAAAATTGTCTACGAAAGGTAGTAAATATTACTGTTAGTATTGTTTTCTACCAAAAACCCAAAAACATTATACATCGATGCTTCCGCAAAATAAACGCGTAAGTGTAAAAATCGGGGTAATGTATTTTGACCTTATAATTCATAACGAATATGGATTAATATCAAAACCGCCGCAATACCACTTACGCGTTTATTCTGCGGGGGCAGCGACATATTTACTTAAACATCTTTTTCTTTATTAAAATTAAGCCATTCTTCGTAATTTGTACAACAGGGCCCCCCCTAACCATCGTCCCCGAAACGGTTAATTGCAATTGATCATTTGCCATCAATTGCAATTGTAGTAATATTAATATAGTTTTGTCAATCGGTTTAATGGGGATGATGATTAAAAAAAATATTTTTGTCCGCCTTGTAGATTCATAAAATATATTGAACACATATTTTTTATTTTTTAATAACGTTATCAAAAGATACATTGAATTAAATGTGTCATGACGTCACGAGTATGTAGATTTTATACTTACTTGTGACGTAGCAACTCCCACTCCCCAACTTTAATGCGTTTTATCCAAGGCATTTATTATTAATACGATGAAGCAAAAAATACCGTGTCTAATATTTTTTTATTATCTGACTGACGGACTAAATAAAATTTCTTTTTTTTTTACATACATATTGCATTCGGTAGACGATCAATTTCATCAATGAGTATCAATCACGTAAAAATTTACAATTGCAATTGATCGTTTCGGGGAACCCTTTACGAAAAATTTAAAAGAAACGACGCAACTCCCCAGCGACACGTGTCTACGTGTTTATACCATTTTCATCAACAAGTTATTGAACTAAAACATCGTACTAATCAAACTCCATCTTGTTTGGTCTAAAAGCCGTGTGAAAACTAAACCATATTTAGAATGGTAATGATAATGTGATATCTATGACGTAAGATACCTAGTTTGTCATGCACCATGCATCGTGGCCACGTGCAAAACGCTCGCTTTTCGTTTGAAGCACTGAATATTATTAATAAACACATTACAGGTATTAATATTTATGAATAAATCTACTGTATTGTGTAGACTTCCGTTTTGTAACAAAACATAGTGGTCTATAGTCCCAGATTAGGACTATTTTAAGGTTTAACTGGTCTCTTTTACGATACTATATTCCATTTGAAATAAGATTAGACATTTAAACAAACCTTTTTTACAGTCCGTTCAACCGATTTTGACTTCTAAACCGTAGGGATAAGGATGGCATTAAAAGCAAAAAAAGTGGTTACAGTACCAATGTTTACTGCAGCTGCCATTTGTCATGCCACCAACGCAATAGAAGTTAAAATCGGTTGAACGGACTGTAAAAAAGGTTTAGTTAAATGTCTAATCTTATTTTAAACGGAGTGTAGGAATAAACCATCCAAGACTAGATTTATTTTAAATGTAACGGTATTTTTTTGTAAAAATGATTTCATCAGTAAAATAACGTCCACAAACAATTTATTGTACTAAGTTTTGCAAAAGTTGATCGAAGTATTATGAACTTTAGGTCGATTTAAAAAAACGACCAAGTGCGAGTCGTACTCGCTCATGAAGGGTTCCGTAGCAGCAAGTAACATTGAATGAAAGGTAAATTGCGGTTTACGATTTATGACGTATTAAAAAAAAACTACTTGCTAGATCTCGTTCAAACTAATTTTCGGTGGAAGTTTACATGGTAATGTATATCATATATATTTTTTAGTTTTATCATTCTCTTATTTTAGAAGTTACAGGGGGACACACACACATTTTCATCATCATCATCATCAGCCTATAAATGTTCCCACTGCTGGGACACAGGCCTCCTCTCTGTGAGAGGGAGTGGGCCGTAATCCACCACGCGGGCCCAGTGCGGGTTGGTAGATGTCACATGTCTACGAATTTTCGGTTCTTGGACATGCCGGTTTCCTCACGATGTTTTCCTTCACCGTTTTGAGAGCAGTGGTGATGAAATAATTTACACAAAGTAAAGCGCCTGCCTGGGTTCGAACCTACGACCTACAATTCGTAAGTCGCGGCCGTTACCACTGGGCCACCACTGCTCTCACACACATTTTACTACTTTGGAAGTGTCTCTCGCGCAAACTATTCAGTTTAGAAAAAAATTATATTAGAAACCTCAATATCATTTTTGAAGACCTATCCATAGATACCCCACACGTATGGAACTGATGAAAAAATTTTTTTTTGAGTTTCAGTTCTAAGTATGGGGAACTCCAAAATTATTTGATTTTTTTCTATTTTTGTATAAAAATCTTAATGCGGTTCACAGAATACATCTACTTACCAAGTTTCAACAGCATAGCTCTTATAGTTTCGGAAAAAAGTGGCTGTGACATACGGACGGACAGACAGACAGACAGACATGACGAATCTATAAGGGTTCCGTTTTTTGCCATTTGGCAACGGAACCCTAAAAACGAACTTTGTCAGTCAACATTTATTGATTACGTTAAAGATAATCATTTACAAATCGCATACTTACCTATTTTATATTCATAGTAGTTTTGTGTTGTTGTAGTGTGTTTTTTTGTAGTTATATTTATATTTTTATAAATATCTATAAAACTTAATCCGATCCAGCCTGTCCCTTGCTGTCCTCCCCCAGCGACGCCTTAAGCCGACATCCGTACCCCACAGGGGGTGCCCTTAGCGTGTAGTCGCTTTGTTTATAAGTTTTATGCCCTGGCTGGATGCCTTAATTTATTGAGGCAGCCACAGGAAAGTAAGGTTAAGCAGCCGACAATCTCCTAGCCTAGGTTGACCTGCAAGATGCCATAAAAAATTAAAAAATAAACTGTCGATAAAACGTAAATCGTTTTATACAACGTGCTCTATTGTTACGTAAATAATTGTTGTACTTTTATGCCTACTCGTAATACCTACAAATAAAAAATCGGTATGATGTTTTGTTTTGACACTGATTAGATTGTGTACCTAATTAATTTATCATGATAAACAATGACGAATGTTTTCGTACGATATTATCTGAATTCCAAAGCTATAAAGTGGTAGGTAGTTTATAAAGCGCCCAAAACTGGTGCTGAAAACAAGATAAAAAAATATACCTAAACGTTTTTATAAGTTTCGTTTTTTTTTTCGGATATTATGTTTATTCAATTTGGAGTTAAAAACAATGTGGCAAAACACGTGAGCACACAGATACATAAGGATAGTTCCAAAAAACATCTCATTGTCATGAACATCATAATTTCATCATATCCAAATACGATACCAGACTTTTTAACCGTCGCAAAAAATAAAAAAATACCGTTCACCGAACGACAGATCACTGGACAAAGCAAATTGTTCGTCACGTTACGGAAAATTTGTAAAGTATAAAGTTGTCGCCGAAGTTGGCGATACGTCTGCGAAGCTGAAATGGGACTGGGTGGGTCACATCTATAGGATGCATTAAAACAGATGGGTCAGGATCGTCACACAGTGGGTGCCTGATGATGGGGCAGGCCTAAATACGCTAGCGTGATGATTTGGACTCGTTCCTGACCGATTGGCCGAAGAAGGCACAACATAAGGAAAACTGGAAAAGTATGGGGAGACCTTTGCCCACCAGAGAAAAAAAAACTGTCAGCTAAAAAAAATTGTTGTATACGGGGTACATTTTTAATCAGTGCGCAAACTTGTACAACATTTATGTTCGCCTAACTCGTCAAAATATAGGGAACAGCTTATTTTTTTTCGCGATTTCAGGTTTGGTCCCATAGTAAAAGTTTTTTTATAACAATGAGTAAAGTCATGTGTTTAAGTTTGCGCACTGGTTAAAAAAACATCTTTTATACGGTAATTCCGTCTCCTTATGAGACACGCGGTTTACGTAAAATGGTGGGGAAATTAAAACTGTGTAGCTTGTGCATGAAGTAGGATGATGACACGCGTTGAGGCAGGTCGAGCATGAGTAGGAGGCACGTTGAAAAGCACGTGTGTGCGCTGCTACGTGGTATAGGGACGGCACCTCGACAATAAACGAACGAAAATATTATATACATATAGATTAATACACCGTGAAATTTGAATCACAGTTTTGCTAAAACAAACGTTGTTCAGACCATGGTCTACTACCATTATACAGGGTCCAATAAAAAAAACATAATTGGTTTTTGAAAAAAAACAAAGTTTAAAATGTCAAGATTATCGTTACTCCCTACAACACAGACACCACGCATGGGACAGCATTGTTTACAGGGAAATGTACCTCCGAAAACTGTTACCAAGAATTCAGTACATGGATTCTGAAACCCCTGCATTGAAAGGTTTCAGAATCATGTACTGATCGCATGGTAACAGTTTTCGCGTCGATATCCCTGCCACCCTGTATATATATTACTATGCTTGGAGTCTCTCTGAGGGATTGAATCCGGAATGAGATGATCCGGCAGAGAACTAAAGTTGTCGACATAGCTCACGGAATAAGCAAGCTGAAGTGGCAGTGGGCCGGCCGTAGAACCGATGACTGTTGGGGTAGACGTTCTTGAGTGGAGACCGTGAATCGGCAAACGTAAGGTAGGACGCCCTCAGGCTAGGTGGAGCGACGATCTACGCAGGGTGGCTGGCAGCAGCTGGATGAGAGTTGCCGAGAATCGAGCTGTATGGCGTGAAATTGGAGAAGCTTATGTCCAGCTGTAAACTGCTACAGGCTAATGATGATGATGATATATATATATTATAGATCTAGTTGTAAAAAGTTTTCATAATGAAACGAACAAAGTTTTGAACTTTTATTAAAATTAATGTTATTTGATGAAACCGTGCCGTGGTCGTTGGCATTCCAGCCCGTCCCATCCTTGATGTCCTCCCTCCGGTTGCCCTAAGCCGAGGTTCGTACCCCACAGGGGGTGCCCTTAGCGAGCGTTCACCTAGTTTTAATTAGCATAGTTGAATTAACCCTGGCTGGAAGTTTTAAGTGTAGTAGCTTAAGGCACCCACAGGAAAGCCCGGTTAAGTAGTCATGATCTCAGAGGTCAACTATGAGATGACCTACCTAAAAAGAAACATTGACGTTCATTCCAACCTAACGCATTGTTTTGTTTGATAGTAGTCCAAATATTTTTTATGACATAATGTATATCTACCACTGCCATGTATGTACCTTTGTTTTATTTTATGGAGTACTTTTTTTTTCTAAAATTGTTATAATTTGGCCATGTGACCGCGTTTCTTCTTAAGATTGTAGAGAGAGGAGATTTATTAAGAATCGGGATTGGGAAGCCGCTACAAAGGCAGAACGAGAAGGAGAAGATGACTAAAATTATAATACAATACATTCAAGTAAGAACCGAAATTAAAACACACGATGACATTTGCCATCACAGAAATCTAGAAGTAAATCGATAATTCAGAAGACATGTTTACTAAAACGTTCAATCTGCCTAGCCCTATCCCAGCTATGTTATGGTCGGCTTCCAGTCTAACCGGATGCAGCTGAATACCTGTATTTTACATAGAGCGACTGCCTATCTGACCTCCATAACCCAGTTTCTGGGTAATACGACACCCCTTGGTAAGACTAGTTGTCAGACTTTCGGGCTTCTGACGACCCGTAACGACTGTCAAAGATCTACGAATGACAGCCGGGATCAACGGCTTAACGTGCTTTTCGAGGCACGAAGGAGTCTCGGTATGTAAAAATGGTCACCCATCCACGATCAACCCATTCGGCTATCCAAAGGAGGAGCTTAGCCACGAGCTCCTCTATTTACTAAAACGTTATTGAATCTAAATTCTTTGGTCAACCCTACTGTTAAAATGCAGATAAAACTCATAGCTGCACTCGTCCACGTCGCGATTCGTCACGGCGCCGACGCAACAACGACGTGATGTCGTTTGATTCGTCGCACGCGCAACTACCTACCACATAACAGTACTTGAAACAATAGACTGTTTGCAAATGCAACGTGAAGCGATTAGAAATCAACACTTGATGGTGAAACTTGTTATTTTTTATTATCATTACTAAGTAGGTATCTATTCGTTATGCTTTGTCTTTGAAGGAAGTTTTCTTGGGTTTCTTCCGGTCTGTGTCTTCGATCAACAATACCTGTGTAGATGGGTATTTCCCACGTATTTCCAGTCCAGTTTTAAAAGGAAAAGTCCGTCAGAAACTTTATTTTCGTTTGGGTTTCTTCGGAACATAGTGTACGTAACGATTATTCGGTAATAACCTAAATTCACGCATTTAGGTCTGCCAGAATAATGTTGGTACTTATTAGTACTGATCATAATATGGGGATGGTGGCAAAAAAAATTTTTTTTTGACTTGGCATTCAAAATTTAAGCTCTAATAAGTGCATGGAATTTGTGTGTATCAATGCCATCCGGTTGCCACCCCTAACATCGTTATAATTGAAATAATCTTACGCTGTATATAATTCTTGAAACTCCTTACTACCGAAAATGAGGGTGAATTTTATCAAAACCAGATGGCGATACACACAAATCCTTTGCACTTTAATAAGTGCAAGTTGCTCTAATGAGCTTAAATTTTGAATGCCATGTCAAAAAAAAGTTTTGCCGCCATCCCCCATATCTCCGTCCCCGTCCATTTGGGGTCCATTCGGACGGTACGGGGGGGTTCGGTATCACTTCAATACCCAGATTACCACTCGCCATCCGGTGGTCTCTCCGATTAAATTTTACGTGCCATTGGTGCCGATTCCCTTGTTCACAAACTAAACTAAATTTAAGTTCAGTGCATCTTTTTCTTTCTATTTCATTAAGAAAAGGACAGAAGATAAATTTTAGTTTAGTACTGTCAAATTAATCAGCGCCTGTCAGTCTCCATACAAGTTTAGACGTGATTAAAAACTTGCCAACTAAAATTACATCAATTTACGTCAAGCGCTGATTAATTTGACAGGACTAAACTAAAATTTATCTTCTGTCCTTTTCTTAATGAAATATAAAGAAAAAGATGCACTGAACTTAAATTTAGTTTAGTTTGTGAACAAGGGAATCGGCACCATTGCCTTGAATATAAAAGAATATCATGAATATCATCAACCAAAGTCAAAATTATAACTTCGTCCTTTTCTTCTACTTCATCTTATCTTACTTATTTGCAACAATCCTCTAGTTATGGCCACAGTATAATAAAATAACAGTATCATATCTCGGCAGTGACCTTGAAATAATTACTTTCGGCTGGTCGGTAGATAAACTTTCTGCGTTCGTGCACTGCCACGCACTCGACACTGCTGCGAACTACACTGAGATTTCGAAGCGCGTCGTTTCGGCCGTTTTCTATGAAGATATAGTACTGTTACTTATTTATACTGTGCTATGGCATAGGCTACCTCTTTCTTATGACATGATCCACCCCGTTTCTGTCAACCCATCTTACTGCAAGATTTTCTAAATTCCATATCTCGACCACAACTCAATAAAAAAATTGTCCAAACCCAACGTGAATCTTATTTTAGGTTCCAGGGAAAACAAGACATTAATGGAATTTAGTTTACGTAGATCTCAGACCAAATAAAAAACTAAGACAGCGCTGTCAACAGTGACGTGAAGCCGATTTCGTAAACACGTGTGCACTTGTGAGGTGTAGTTTGATTGTAGTTCTATTGTAAATGGTAGTAAATGTGTGCGTGTGAGCGTGTATGCACAGAGCGTTTGGCATGCTTCACTTTATTGTTCGCAGAGCTTGGTTTTTTATTTAGTCTGAGGCGTAGATACTTTGTTTACGTACTAGCATGCAAAAGCAACATTGCATTGGCCCAGAGCCACGTCGATACGGCAACGTGTTCCGAATAGTAAACAACTTCATTGAAAATTCCACGAACGAAATATATGGAAAATAGTGGCCAATGGATGTTATTTTTAATGTAAAGCTCAAAAGTTAAACTGTAACCTTCAATAGTTGCCTGCCTATATTTAGAAAGGTCATTTACGTAGCAAATGACCTTTTGGGATTCTTCGTCTTAAATGAAACTGTTAGCCAATCCGCAAGAGATCAAGGAATTATTTTAAAAATAACATTCTGTTGATCTGTTTTCATCAATTTGTGTTTAGAGGTGTGATGATCACGTCAGGGGTCACCAATTTTGAGGCATGAGTAACAGGGTGTAAAGTTCCCTCATCCCCTATAGAAAAGGGAGGATCCTCCGACGTATCTGGCGGGCAACTGCCCATCGATTGATGTCGAAAAGTTATATACAATGTCGCCCATCGGCATGTTTTTGCCCGCATTTTTTTTAATGTTCATAAAAAAAAATAAAAGGGTGTCTATCTTGACTTTTTTTACATTTTTTCAATTTTTTTTTCAACATTATTTTATGAACTTACACTTGTGTTTTTAAAAAAAACACGTTTAAAAAAAAAAATGTTTTCACCTGCGTTTTTTTTTGCATAGTTGACAAATTTTTATAAAATGTTAGTTAATCCGATAAAATAACTCATAATCAGAGTTTTTTTAAAAAGTAAATAGAGTAGAGTCATCTCAACACCTCTCTCCCTTGAATTTATATATATGTATATATATATTAAAATGTATGTATGTGTATTATAAGTTATAACTTATTTATGTTCTGTTGTTCCTACATTTTATTTCTAATGATATATTTTTAATAATTTTTTCTTTGTTCCTCTCAAACAGAGCACCTGCCATCCAATCTCTTCACCATCCTTGGTTGACTGGTAGAGAATGCCTAAGGCATTAAGTCCGCCTTTGTACCTTTTTGTGTGTGAGAAGTTTAAATAAATAATCTTTTATAAATAATAAACAGAATCCAAATCGAGATCATTTTTCATGAGTATTCAGAAAAATACGGGCGGGTACATGCCGATGGGCGACATTGTATATGTTGATCACGTGGTAAACTTTGTTTGCGAGATGCAGGATTTTGTATGACGTCAGGTCTTTGATGCGTAGTTACATGTGGCGATAGAGATACCACTATACGTGTATGTACCAACTATGCTACACAAAACATGACAAGAGCGTATATTGTCAAGATAATTAGGATGTTAACATTCAGCATAAGTACTTAACAGCTAAGACAAAATACATAACCTTAAAAAGAATAAAATATATTCAAGTAAATCCACGTTCCCAAACCGTAACAAAACAAACAATACATCAATGTCAGCTTAGAAAACTTACAAAATACACATTTCTTCAAAACTTTTCTATTTAAAAGAAAAAAAAAACGTGCAAATTAAGAATATTGCACGTTGATCACATCACGTTGGTCGCAACAATAGCTTTTAATTTGTTTATTTTAGCAAAAATACAATGGAATCTATTTTGTTTACGTTCGGTATTAATAGTAGAAAATACACGTACGTTACTATGCATGTGTATAAGTAGGTATGTGTAACATACTGTCTGCGAGTTGTGGATTAAGAGATAAGCAAGCACATGTCGGGAAACGTGATTGGTCGTTGGACATAAGGCCTTCTATTTAGAAAGTCTTCTTCATTTTAATCTTGGGAAAAACAACGGTATGTCTCAAAGGTAAGCTTGTTATCTGCAATTATTAACTGGTTGTTTGTTTTAAACCTATAATTGTAAGACAAGTTACTAGTGTCTATAGTCAAAAGACTATTTGTGTTGAGCAGGAAATATTCAACGTCTGAATTAAATTGTACGTATCCAAATGCGTCCACGTATTACGGCTTCATTCAATTATAAACATTCCCCCATATATTAGGCAAAATTCTTTTTTTGGGAAATAATTCTATTTACATTCATTTAATTTTGACTTTTGCACACATTTCAATTACATCTGTTTCTGTCTCCGCCATGTTTAAAGATACCTGACGCCACCTGAGAGCGTACTTTGAATGGGATGATAATAACTGGACATTCTTGGCTGTATGCCACCGTGTCAGTACTATTATGGTATGCTAATGAAGAAATTAATATTACTTTCATAATTTATATGGATATCATTACTTTTTTGAGGTGTCTTTATTGATCAATTGCTTAATTAATTAGTAATTACAGTGACGGATCTTGATCCATTATTATAATTGAGTAATAAATGTTTGGTTTCAACTGTTCATGTTTTGGGCAATTTGTTGTTAAGTTAGCAACCAGAATAGGTGTGTAATTTATATCACAGAAAACTATATGCAACTACGTGCAGCACAAGGCAAGCCTGGGTAAACTTATGAAAATAATAAAAAACGAACGAGCCTCTGAAATCTTGGCTGACGTATCTAAACAATATTGATCACCATCATCGTCACCGTCATGGTGACCGTCAGCGTCACCATCATCATCATCATCTTGTTTACAATCTCTGGGAAAATGGGTTGGTACCATCTGACGACGAACTCAAGCACCACGTGCGCTCAACGGTCAAGTCAAATAATGCGCGCTTCCTGTTACACACTTCCGTCGCTTTTCACGAAATCACTCCCACAGATTTTATTATTTAGACTTAGATTTTGATTGCTGGAAAGCGAGAGGAACACATTAAAAATGTTATGGCCTTGTGATAATGGTGTACATCATTCATCATCATCATTTCAGCCGAAAGACGTCCACTGCTGGACATAGGCCTCCCCCAAGCACCGCCACTTCGACTGATTCTGTGCTTTCCGCATCCAGCGGATTCCTGCGGCCTTCACAAGGTCATCGGTCCATCTTGTGGGAGGCCTTCCAACGCTACGTCTTCCGGTACGTGGTCGCCACTCCAGAACCTTTCGACCCCATTGGCTATCCGTTCTGCGAGCAATGGTTGCCGGATCTCGTAGCACGTAGCGCGTAGCGGGTTCCCGTAGCACTTCTCCCCAGTCACCTGTGATTCGCTACGCCATCAGGCATAACGTGACGCGTCCTATAGGTTTCTCGTATTATAAAGCACGTGTATACTACGTAATTGTGTGTACTGAGCGTGTGACTTTAATCGCTGTGTTTGCATTTTGGTACATAATATTGTTTTTGACTTTTCAATTGTTTGGAAGTAGGTGATTTTTATTTTTTGTTAAATGATTAGTATGCCATTTCAAAGGACGTAAAACGTTTTTTTTTTTTTAAACGTGATTGGTGTTTTTGTGTGAACAGTGTAGGTACTTATCTTGATAAAATAATGTTTATTTATGACAATACGAATTTAGACATTTTATTAACTTACGTTATGTAACAGCTTCATCGACATAAGATCGCAAACGTGCGCAGCTAAACAACGTTTTCTTATGCACGGGTAGTGGCCATTACAGGCATAATCATAGATTTTTTTTAAATGTTTAACATAACATATAACATAACATCATGCCTGTAATCCCCGAAAGGTTGGGCAGAGGTGTACACCCATATTTTGCCAGTTATGTTTAAGTCCCATGTAATAGGGGGCGAGCTTATTGCCATCAGCCGGGCACAAATCCAGTTTTTAACCGACTTCAAAACAAGGAGGAGGTTCTCAATTCGACTGTTTTTAAAAAAAATGTTTTTACCGCATAACTTTCGACTGAGTGAACCGATTTTGATGATTCTTTTTTTTTATTTGAAAGCTGGTGCTTCCCGTGTGGTCCCATTTAAATTTTATTAACTTTGCTTGGGTAGTTTTTGAGTTAGGTTCAATAATACGTATTTTTTTCCCACTTAGTATATGGATGATATCTTAAGTTCCTGTCACTGTTATTTACATAGCAGGTAGTGGTGTTCGAATTTGTGTGGGGTAGGTACCACAACTAAAAACTGAAAAATAAAAAACACTACAAAGCGAAAAATTACTTTAATTTCGGTAGTCGGTGTCTTTGGTTTAGACTTTTCGTTTTTTGCCACCGACTTCCGAAATTAAAGTTATTTTTTACTTTGTAGTGTTTTTTTTTTGGAAGTCGGTTGTTTTTTTTTTTTTGTAAAAAGTTTTTATTTTTCACTTTTTAGCTGTGGTACCTACCCCACATACATTCGAATACCACTCCTGCTATGTAAAGAATAGTGACAGGAACTTATCATATCATCCACATACTAAGTGGGAAAAAGTACGTATTATTGAAGCTATCTCAAAAATTATCAAAGCAAAGTTAATAAAATTTATATGGGACCACCTCGAAAGCATACCCATTCAAACAAAAAAAGAATTTTCAAAATTGGTCCACAATTTAAATTTCAATCCAATATGCATGACTTCTTCTACATAAAACGAGCAAGACACATTCTAAAACCAAAACAACTCCGTACATACATACATACATCCATACTTACCGACCCAGCACATGGAATGCGAAATCGTGTCGAATATTATCATAAGCCGGTATAATTCAACGCCGCGATCCACAGCGATCACGTTGGCCTCCATGTTGTTCGCACAACGTGCTCAGTCGACGCGAATATTCTGCAACTAAGTGTACAACACCAGATTATGTAGACCTTCTTCCCACGTTTATCTTTTATAAGCTTTTTATACAATATCAGTCTGTAAAGTTGTTGGCTTTCCCACGTGGCAAGAGGAACAATGTTTTTTGAGGAAAGTAACGGGTTTTCCACGTGGTTTAATGAACGAGTTTTTTCGAAAACTGCTTTAGGCGCGTTGGGCATTTTTGAGATGGGACTAAACCATTGATTTCGCGACACTGTAACGCAATTAACGGACACCGTGGAGTAAAAGACATCAACGCGTTGATTACCGCGGTGCCGATTTTTTTTCAAATTTTCATATCACTTCTGTCAGCACTCCCGGAGTGCCATGGTTTTTTATTGTTTTTTTCTTATTTGGTTTTTTTTTCGACATTAAGTTTCTTTGTTTTATGTTGCTGCATTTAGTCATCATTGTATTTAGTTCCGCAACATATCAATATTTTCCTCCCTTTTTTGGGAGCTCAAAAATGGTGCTCTTTAGAAAGTTTAATCAATTTATGGTAAGAGACAGAAAGAGAGAGAGAATTTTCGTTACTACTGTATTAAGTGGTCTGATAATAAAAAGGATTACTATTATTAAAAAAGGGCCAAGCAATCTTGAACTAGCCCCCAGAGCTCTAGAATCTTGGTTGTATCAAAGAATAGAAAAAGCACATGTTGCACTATGCAGGTCTCAGAAGACACATGCCGATGATGCAGACTACATCACGTTTGAAAACATGTCGTCTTTGTGTCACAGAGTACATTTCATATTACGCTTTGTATTAATAGCGTTTTCCCCCGACTCGCCCGTTTGGAAATCGGAAATTAGACCACGAGAAATTACTACCGGGATAATAATAGATTGTTTGTTATACGAGGGGCTAAAATAACCCATTGTAATGAGGTAGTTTTACTCTCGAGCTTTAGCGAGGGAGTAAATAGAAACCGAGTTATAATGGGTTTTAGCGCCGTGTGTACTCTACTTTTCACTACGATTGCGAGAAAATAAAATAATCCAATACAATATTAATTTTATTTAAATCTACAATTTGTACAATTCTGGATATTTAAAGAGATGTTTTTTTTTCCGGCAACTTAATTTCAGTCCTCTGTGAAGATGTTCTCACTAGATGATGACATTTTCACTGTTGTAAATTATATTACGGTCACCAATTCAATTCGTAAGCTCAGTGGTCTCCACTGAAGCTGAGTGGAGACGAGATGTGTAAAGAAAAGAAGAAAGAAAATTCGTTTATTTGCGGTAAACATGACGCAAAGAAAGATAAAAAAACACGCAAATCACAATTTGGGGGAAAATATGCGTCATATCCACGCAAAACGGCCATCGCTCAGCATAAAGCTGCGACTCCATGCGAGACAAAGCCCCAGCGCTGGTTTTCAGCGATAGCCGGCGCTGACGTGATGATGTCAACCGCTGCAGCATATAGTGAAATAACAAATCAAAAATGAAATAAATACAACACTAGTCCTAATGTTAATACAAATAAAATATTTAAAATGGCAACATTTCGTGCCGTCGGCACTCATGCGCCGCAGATCTATTACGATCTGTGCGCGTAGCTGTCATAAAATATTTACTTGACGTTTTGACATATTCGTGACACATTTGTATTTGCTTGACGTTTTATTCGTGTGAATAACGAAATTCTATTGATTGTTTAAAACACATCTCCTCTCCTCTCGTCTCATCTCCTCTTTGATGGGGTCCGGGCCTAAGTCGTTTGTAAATAGTTTTTTTAAGAACCTGGCAGTTGCCGTCTTACAACAGGCAACCCTAGCACACGACCTACTAATATTTTTTCCCTTTTTTAATGCTTTTCAGTTTGGCGCGCGTGAAAACGTGCGTCCGATAAGATATGCAATGTTTCAAGCTCGCGTGGCTTACTTTGAAAACATTCGGCTTGCATAATAAACTTCATATTGTGAATCATTTGAGTTATGGTTCTTTTCTTGTTTTCTATTTGAGAGTTTTTCTACTTTCCTGTCGCAGGTATGCTGGAAGAGATTTCTTTAGAAATAAGCATCATCTTTGTATGTATTTTTCTGTTCTTTCCTTCTTGTCATATATACATATGTGTATACATAAATGGTTAAATAAATAAGAGGCCTTCGGTCTTCAGTAGGGTCCGACTGGATTCCGTATAAGGTTACGAGCGAAAAAAAAACATTTTCGGTCGTAATCTACTCACTCCTCAGTGAGATGATTTAGGTTGAAGAGATAATTTGCAAATAAATCAAAAACCTTTTATTTTAAACAATTAATTTAAAATAATTCGTTCCTTGTTTTTTTTTTAAGTGAAAACTTCTTAAGGCGCATTGGGCATTTTTGAGATGGGAAAAAACAATTGAGCTCGCAACACCGTTACCGACACCTCATTTTGTAAATGCGATTGTGTTCTTTATTTATATTACGTTACGGATCAATGTTCTATGCAAGTATTTAAAGTACTTTAAAGGTTTGAAAGTTTTTTTTTTGTAAACGCACAATCGCGTTTACAAAAAAAAAAAACTATCAAGCTACGCTCTTTATTTAGATAAGGTTACGAACCAATGTTCTATACAAGTATTTTTCTTCTACCAAGGCGATCTTGTTCAAGTTTTCACTTCTGTCGGCACTCCCGGAGTGCCACTGTTTTTTTTAAAGTATTCAAGTACTTATCATATTCACGTAAAAAAATATGTAAAATCCCTATTAATTAAATACTCAATTTTAATTAATATCAGTAACCGGTTGGCGTGTATCGTAGTAGGTATATTCCTGACGTTTACTTGCCTATTGGTTATATATATAGAACTATATGTATTTTCTTATTCTAGACAGGGACAGTATGTTATATTTTATAATACTTCAAAAAAAATATAATTATATTGTATTCATTGTATAGTGAATATTTATTTTACACAATGTAATATTTACAAATGATATATGCTAACATCTTAAAATAATAATATGTAAATGTATATATATTAAAAAAAGGTATTATTCATGATGGGGTTGGCAGTGTTGGTTCAATAAATATTATATATTTTTTTAATTGTTTATGGAGTAATAAATAGTATCCAAACAATAGAAACCATTAAAAAATATTTATGAATGCTACAAATTAAACTGGCTTTAAAAAAAATTGTATTTTCATTTCTAAAGAAAGTTACTACCTCACAATTAACAATTCACAATCGACGTTTCACAGAATTATAAAAATAGCCCAAACTACTGAAACTAGGTCAGCCGTTACTATTTACGAGTTTTCCGGTAGGTAAGTAGGTACTGATGCAATAGTGTTACAGAGTAAAAATATTTGATAACAAAATGGAGCACGTAACGTTCGACAACGTGACGATTGTTTTCCACAATCTGTGAACATTAGCAAGACCGGTGATTAGCGAGGTATAATTATAGAAACGTGTTTATTATGGACATACTTGTGTGGGGACCATGTTGGATTATGGATTTTTAGGGAACCTTCCTTACCGAACCGACCTTAGCAACGTATACTTACTTGCTTATTATGTAGAGTTTAATCTGCCAAAGTCATCATGCTCGGATTTTCTATCGCCGATTGGTTTGACAATCATTGTCAAAATGTATTATTGCAATATGCCAATTTTAATTATTACATCTATGATTGCAATACCGTTTTGAAAAAACTGGTGACTTTTGAATAGGTACACACGGCTACAAATCATGCTATACATTTCCAGCATAAACTGGAAATGTGGCTTGATGGATAGCCGTGTGTACACTCTGGCAGATTTTTTTTCTTTAATACTTATATGTACTTGGATTTTGCAAAGATTCGACGTTGCTTTACACAAATTTTTCCATTCCTGTTCCTTATAGAATCCCTTTGTACACATCTTCCACTTTGTGGCTTTATCTAATTTGGGACAGCGCTCCTTGACTCGCCCATCAAGGAGCGCTGTCCCAAATTAGACGCATTATTAATTTATTACACGTAAAACAAAAGATATTTTAATAAAACACGTATACTAAAAGATCCGTAATTTAATTATATTTAAAATGGTGAAGTTTTCAGAAAAATACGTTTGATGGATTTTGCGTCATTCTCAGTTTTTTATCCACGTTAAACATAATGTTACAAATTAATTTCACTATGTAATATAAACATAATTAAAAATATGCCTATATTAAAATATTAAAAAATGCTCTAATTTAACATATATTTTTTCCAAATCACTAACACTACTCGTTTAGACGTCATCTTCAGTATAAAATCATTAAAAGTCAGCTATCGTCCCCTTAATGGATCAATTTATTAAAACAAGATACAGAATGCATTGTACGAAAGCTGTCTATCAAATCAGAAGCTTTTTTTAGTATTGAATAATAATGAATAAAATCTACAAATAATAAACAAAATAAAAAAGGTTTTTGGAAAAGTAGGTAACCCTCGATATTTCAGCTGTGAAACATCTATTTTCTTTTCCTAAAAATGCCATGAAAAAGTTTAAGTATATTTAGTTTACCCAGTTTAAATATAGACTAAAAAAACAGCCGACAAATTCAATACTTACCAAAAAAAAAATGTATAAACACGTAACATTTTAGTTCAGTTCAACTGCGTCACGGCGCGGGCGTGCGCCCCTAGGTCACGTTGTGACGGCGATTCGGAAGTGCACATGTTCGACCACGTCTCACGTTGTTCTACCTACCAACATTCGTTAATATGTCATATACCTACACAAATGTACGCAACGATAACATATACGTAGGTATATCATGAGCGTCAAAATAAATTGTTAGGTATTTAAAATACCTATCTTGTTTGTGTTGAATGTTTTGATTTTTTGTTAATAGATAACGTGATGGTAGATTAATTTCTGAAAATAAATAATTTTATTAGCATATGTGTATTTTTAAACTCCATTCTTCAATTTTTTAGGGTTCCGTAGCCAAAGGGTCTCAAACAGAATACTATTACTAAGCGTGTCTGTCCGTCCGTCCATCCGTCCGTCCGTCTGTCTGTCAGCGGACTATATCTCATGAACCGTAATAGGTAGACAGTTGAAATTTTCACAGATTGTGTATTTCTATTGCCGCTATTACAACATTTTCTTTCTTTTTTCATAAATTTAAAAATTAAAGGGGGCCAAAAATTAGGGGGGTTAAAAATTAAAATACAATAAACTTTTGACTTTAAAAACTTACCCTGGCATCGAGTAGAGTACTAATTAAATTAATATTGTTTTTTATCTTCAAAAATGAAGAAATGGGGACCGTAAAAGTTGTCAGTCTTAGACCATTTTTGTACGAGCTCTATCGCAACAACTAAACAAGTTAGGAATTTGAAACTTCTGTACATCATGTACCATATAATCATGTCTTTACAATTGAGCTGTAGCATATACATATATTATCCTATACCTCATCGTCTTCATTTCAGCCGAAACGCGTCCACTGCTGGACATAGGCCTCCCCCAAGCACCGCCACTTCAACCGGTTCTGTGCTTCCCGCATCCAGCGGATTCTTGCCGCCTTCATAAGGTCATCGATCCACCTTGTGGGGGCCTTCGAACGCTACGTCGTGGTCGTCCGGTACGCGGTCGCTACTACCTCCTATACCTACCTAAATAAAAATCAACAAAAAAAAGAAGTTGGGTGTACCTGTAGACACGTGTGTACCACCCACACACACACACACAAACACACCACACACACACACCACCGTCCACCACCACCATATCATCGTGTGGACATTCCCACGCAATTTAAGCCAATTTCCCAAAAAATATGTACTTAATTAATTTTGAAACCAACGCAGCTCAAATGTATTTTAACTTCGATGAAAATACTTTTCGCTAAATTGTTCAGTCATAATAGGTATACAAATTCCGATCACATTCCTTACTTCCGTTCCCCAGAACGTTTATTCATAGCCCCACGTGGTAAGGCAGTATACATTACCTACCTTACATCACGTGGACATGACGACTCAACGAGGAAACTCCGTGAAACGTGTGAAATTATGTACCCCTTTGTTTGTGCAGCATACATAATTATTATATGCGGAATATCTAGGTCTCTTGTATGTAAACAGATTATATTTAGTCGAGTGTCTGGCCACGTGGTTTGAGTCTAAAATTGAATAATATTAGGGCTGTGTAGTTCTCGAGTAAGATTTTTTTGAAGTCAAAACTTCTTTAGGCGCGTTGGGCATTTTTGAGATGGGAAAAAACAATTGAACTCGCGACACCGTTACCGACTCCTAATTTTTGTAAACGCGATTGTGCTCTTTATTTACATTACATTACGGATCAATGTTCTATGCAAGTATTTTTACCTTAAAAGTTTTGGAAGTTTTTTTTTTTTTTGTAAACATGATTGTGCTCTTTATTTAGATAAGGTTACGGACCAATGTTCTATACAAGTATTTTTCTTCCACTAAGGCGATCTTGTTCAAGTTTTCACTTCTGTCGGCACTCCCGGAGTGCCTTTTTTTTATAAGCGATTTTATAGGGAATATTTACATCGATTTCAATTAAGCATGTTATTACTTACAGCCCTACCTTCGAGAGAATGCGTTCCTGACACCTGTATATATGACAACATAAGGATCAAATTCGCAAAACATATATTCGTTAGTATAAAACTGACAGGTGTCAAGAACGCATTCTCTCAACGGCCGAATTGTAGGTGATATTCCAATCTGCTTTGAAAATTCGATGCCGTATATGACAGAAAAAAAGAAAAACAGGTTGAAGGGTCCCACAGACAGGCGCGACGCGACTCTAGTAGATCAATTTCTATGAAAACTTCATGGGAATTGTTCTACAAGAATCGCGTCGCCCCATCGTCGCGTCGCGCCTATCTGCAGGGAGCCTTTATTTGTCATACAAAAAGGAAGAAACACGTGCACATAAAAAGATAAAACCCATTAATCGGTATATTATGCAACAAAATGCAACTCTCTTTAAGAAATGTTGAACCTCTGTAAAGGCTCTATGATTAAGTTGAATCCTACTATCCTACTTATACTGTCCTACTATTATCCTAATCATTATAATATATCCTATACTATTAAACGAGCAGTATTTGTTTGTAAACATATTTGTACCTTACTCACGTTCTCGAAATCGGCTCTAACGATTTCGATAAAAGTTGCAATATAGGGGTTTATGGGGGGGGGGGGGCGAAAAATCGATCTAGCTAGCTCTCATAGCTAGGAAAATTAGTTTTCTCCGTATTTTCACCCAAAGTTTAGAACAAGATAATGAATAATGACGACATTATTGATTAGAATAATGATCATGGCAGCATGGAATTAGTAAGTACCTACTATCATGGCAGTATGGAATTAGTAGGTACTATCCTATACTATTCTTAGCATAGCATAGCATTCTCTATTTTCACCAGAGCAGAGCTCGTTCGGCCAGGTACAGACGCAGACGCCAGCACATCAAGCTACTACTGTCAAATTTATTTAATAGATTTTCATCTTTATCGCTGAAGAATAAGGTTCAAAGTTGATTGGGAAACTTTGACAGTCTGTACTTAATAATCCTTAATATTATAAATGCGAAAGTAAGTTTGTTTGTAACGCCTTCACGCTAAAACGGCTGAACGGATTTGGATGAAATTTGGCACATATATAGATGATGCCCTGGAAAAGAACATAGGATACTTTTTTTTCCCATGGGATCGAGACTTATGCGGGTGAAACCGCGGGGCGCAGCTAGTAATATTATAAATGTAAAAGTTTGTGAGGATGGATGGATGGATGGATGTTTGTTACGATTTCATGCAAAAACTACTAAAGAAATTTGTATGAAATTTGGCACACAGTTTATAACCTGGATTAACACATAAGATACTTTTTATCCCGATATTCTGACGGGATCCAGACTTATCCGGGTGAAACCGCGGGCGCTGCTAATACATAATATTATTAAGTAAAAAATAAATTATACTTTCAGGTTTTCCAATTGGACTTTAGAACTTGTTTGTTTACGTTGTCCTAACGATAGCGGTCGTGGCAGAAACATGTGTTGTTTTCCTCAGGATTAAGACGCAATTAACAGAAAAATAAATAAAAATACCTAAGTATGCTTATGGTAGGTATTTATTAGAGAATTTAGTCATGCGTTATTCCTTTTACATTGACGTCAAAGAGATTGTGCTTCTTCTTAATAAATAATTAAGAGAGATTATTAGTAGTTTTATTGTTTGTTGCCAAATATCCGGTCTCGTTTCTTCAATATTAGTCTCTGCACTAATAAGGTGCGTATCAAAATAGATATTCTTATTAATAAATGTACCATGGTACATTATAAATGACATACTTCACCGAGATCTTAAAATGTAACTGGTCACCACCATCATCCAAAAATTTTGCTGAAGACCACAGACTTCACCGACATGTGAATGTCGAGGCAATCCAGCTGCTAGACAACACGGACATAGTGCGTAGGCTAAAGAGAACTAAACCATTTGAGTTAGTTATTATAATGAAATGAAATGAAATTGTTTATTCTGTAAATAGGATATCGGAATCACTTTTACACGTCAAATAAAAAAATATTAAAAATAAGCTAGATGAGTTCACTACTCTGAGAAGAAAGGCCGAAACAAACTCAGAGGTCGCAGTCTCTTTTAAAGTCCAGACATAATCTTGGTCAGGCCATATGAGGACCATGTAGATTAGTGTCTGAAAAGGTCTTTTGAGGAAAGAACCACACAGATTTGAGTGGATATATGTATTGATTGCCGATTATTGCCGTATTCAGTCTACTCCCTTTGGGCGATTATGAGCCTTATGCAAATTTTAGAGCTTTTCCAAATACGGGATTGCTGTAAATTAAGTATCTAACACCATGTTATACCATTAATCTTTTAAACTATCAGGGTCGTTGAATTTTACCAATGGTAGATGTATTACTATATTGGTAATTCAATTTGAAGTGTGGGTTAGAAAAATGGTTTAGACCCAGTTTTGTAGATCAATTCAAAACGACTAATTCAAACACATTGGTGCCGATTCCCTTGTTCACAAACTAAACTAAATTTAAGTTCAGTGCATCTTTTTCTTTCTATTTCATTAAGAAAAGGACAGAAGATAAATTTTAGTTTAGTCCTGTCAAATTAGTCAGAGCCTGTCACTCTCCATACAAGTTCAGACGTGATTAAAAACTTGCCGACTAAAATTACGTCAATTTACGTCAAGCGCTGATTAATTTGACAGGACTAAACTAAAATTTATCTTCTGTCCTTTTCTTAATGAAATAGAAAGAAAAAGATGCACTGAACTTAAATTTAGTTTAGTTTGTGAACAAGGGAATCGACACCATTATCTACCTATAAAAAAACCAGTTCTAAGTAAACACAAAGATAGCAAGGTGTCCTTCTTAGATAAAAAATGCAGTTGTTTTATGAATCCACGTGTTCGTACTGATTCATAAATACATGGATAAAAAGTAAAAAAAAATAACAACACATCGGTTTGCATCGCTGTCGGCGCTTTGCGTGCACGTTGCCATTAATATTAACGACAGACGGATACTTATTTTACCATACATTATAATAGCTTATTTCGTCACGGTAACATGAATATTATAACAATTAGATGAGGTAGGCTAAGTTATACTTAATTTAGGTAATGATAGGCATTATAGTATCACATCCTACTAAATATACCTATCTATTACGAGAGTGTTTGACAAGTGAAGGAGTATACAGGGTGGCAGGGACATTGACACGAAAGCTATTACTATAGATTCAATACATGATTCTGAATCCCCCCGAGTTGAAATTCTTCGTCGGTTATTTTTTTTTAAATCTGCTGTTTCATAGAAAAGTGCAATACCTACGCGATCAAAATGTATGGAACAGCAGATTTAAAAAAAATATCCTACGAAAAATATCAACACAGAGGGATTCAGAATCATATATGTACTGAATCCATGGTAACAGTTTTCGCGTCGATGTTACTGCCATCCTGTATACTCCTTCATTTGTCAGACACTCTCGTAATAAATAGGTCGTAGTAGCTATATCCAGAATACCTCAGTATTCAACAACATTTTTCGATCATCATCCGTGGTAGTAATAATGACTCTGGAAAAATTCTGAATGATTGTTTTTCATTGTAGTCCCTGGATTGCTCGCAGAACAGATGGCCGATGGGGTCGAAAGGTTCTGGAGGCCTATGTCCAGCAGTGGACATCTCTCGGCTGTAAATGATGAGTCCCTTGAATAGGCGATTACTTGGTGATAAGGTGATAGTACTGGTAGTAAAAGAAGACAACCCAGTCTGTAGTTTTTTGTGACTAATAAAAACATCGTCACGTAAGAGAACTTTGAATTTAGGACTTAGTAGGCAGTCGTCTTTACTACAGCTGAACCACAAAATACGTTAATAGTAGTTTATGAAACTGTTGCATAATAAGGGGTATTAAAACATGAGTGTGTGTTTAAAAACCGAGTCGTAGGCGAGGTTTTTAATAGTATCACACGAATGTTTTAATACCTAGTTATGTGCAGTTTCATACACTAGTTTATCTACTCTCAAACATTGGGATTGAAACAAATACTAAATAAAAGATCAAAGATCAAGAATAAATTTAAAAATCCCATGAAATTCAGTAAGTACTACAAAACAAATGAATGTCGCCTGCACCAGCACATCACCGCACATGCGCTACAGCGGGTGCTGCTGTCCCCCGCCAAAAGTTGATGGAAACTCTTTGGTGATATTAACTTCTTGGATTAGCGCTGTATCGTAATAGAAAAAAAATTGTTTTATAGTAATATTTTGTTAGAGAAAAAGTGTTATAATATGATTCTATTTTTAAATTTCGGTATTCTGTTTATAAAGTATGTC
The DNA here is from genome assembly GCA_963680765.1 of Agrochola lychnidis. Taxonomy (NCBI): domain Eukaryota; kingdom Metazoa; phylum Arthropoda; class Insecta; order Lepidoptera; family Noctuidae; genus Agrochola; species Agrochola lychnidis. The sequence continues at coordinate 7,798,932 of OY796871.1, read as the reverse complement.
AATATAAACTCGTTTTGAAGTTCATAATTCGAATATTACGCTATGAGAGTAGATAAAATATAATTATTATATTGACTCTACATTTACTCCATATTATAAATATATTTTGCTTATAAAATGCTCGCTTCTAGAAATATTTATATGTTAATAGATTTACAAAGAACAGTTAGTAATTCTATACCCAGCTGTCCCATGTATGCCACGTGCTCACAGAGAAATTAAAATGAAGACTCTGCGGGCGTACCCTATATAGTAAAGCCATGTGATGTGACATCAAAGGAAACTGTTGAAGCAAATGTCAATGAAAGGGCTTCATAGATATTGTGACCTTTGTGTTTTTAATAGCCTTTTGAGGGTATCGTAGCAAATTATAAACTTGATTGTTCAAACAATCAATTTTATAATTTAATTAATTAATGACTAAGCAATGACAGCCGCACGGGTCGATCTATGTGGTTAAGCTACACTTGCCGCAGTTGGTCCGTGGATGGGTGACCATCTTTACATACCAAGACCCCTCCGTGCCTCGGAAAGCACGTTAAGCCGTTGGTCCCGGCTGTCATTTGTAGATTTTTGACAGTTGTTACGGGTCTTCAGACAACCAGTCTTACAACCAATCTTACCAAGAGGTATTGTATTACCCAGTAACTGGGTTGTGGAAGTCCGATAGGCAGTCGCTCCATGTAAAATACTGGTATTACCCCAACATAGTTGGGAAAAGGCTAGGCAGATGATGAATAAATTAATTATATTATTACTAATTATTATTATTTTATTTTATGTTTTAATTGGTAGCAAATTTTAGCATGTCGTTTAAAAAATATACACGTCGACTTGAGAACCTCCTGCTTTTTTTCATCGGTTAAAAGTGCATGCCATCCACGGTAGAACAATCTAACACTGTATTTACTATCTAGGATCTAGGAGTACTATGTAAAGAAACTCGTCACCCTAGTAGTAGTGTAAGCTCGTTCCCTGTTTGAAGGATATGAGTGTAATGTAAGTAATTACAAACACATGAGACATTTCGCTGCCCCGCAGAATAAACGCGTAAGTGCTATTGAGGCGGTTTTGATGTTAATCCATATTCGTTATGTATAGGTCAAAATACATTGCAAAAAAAAAAATACAATAGTTGATAAGAAAAAATTACTCAAAGCCACATTAACGTTAAAAAAAAAACTAAAACTTTTCTGTAAAATGTTTTTTTATCAATGACTCAAAAACAGTACCTGTTTAACACTTAACATTAATTAGATTATCTACAAAAAAATAATCTTTTAAACGACGTCAAAGCAAACTTCTATTCGGATAAAGTTATGGATCAATTTAGGTTTTTCATTTTTCCTGTAAAATTGACTTTTTACACTTGCGCGTTTATTCTGCGGGGGCGGCGATTTCATCTTTGACTCTGAGATGGTGAAGCATCTAAGTACTTACTGTGCGAGGCATTGGCCTCTGAAATAGGCCTGTAACCAAAAATATTTTTTCGTCCTTCTTGTAGATTATTAAAAAATATTGAACACGTATTTTTTCTTTTTTGACGTAATCAAAACATTACGACGATACATTGAATTAAAATGTGGCATGACGTCACGCCTTACTAGATTTTTAATATTGAGTTGTGACGCAGCGAGTGTTAGCTTTTAAGGTTGGACACTAAAAAAAGACCGTTCTAAGGATTTCAATAATACGTTTATTATTCTTTTTTTTATATATTGGAACGTGGGTTTTAATAGTATTATGTGAGACGTGTGATTCTGCACAAGGCTAAAAGTATAGTACAGTCACTATGAGAAAGTAAGGATTTCATCAAGTGGTTAAGGGCGGGCTCGGATATTAAAAAATTATATTTATGAATTCGAAAGAGAAAGACTATAGTGTTGAAGTAGGATCGATTTCTTTTTTTTAAACTCCAACACCGAGCTCCCACTCCCCAACTTTAATGCGTGTTTTCTAAGTTATTTTTTATTAATATGGTAAAGCAAAAAATACGTATCTAATATTTTTTTATTATCTGAAAGACGAACTAAATAGAATTTCTTTTTTTTTACCTAGGCAACTACCGTATTACAGATGTCCATATACGGTAACTAACTAATCATGGTGGGACGCCTACTTTTTTTTTGGGTGGGAAATTATCAAATAACTTCTCCCGCTCTGGGTGGAGCGGGAGGGCGTGTCAGACTCTTACTGACTAAAACCCACCTGTGTTCCTTCAGTTGCCCTGTTGCCGGCAATTTTTGCCAAAATTTCCCTTTCGGCCCATATTCGCAGCCCCGGCAGGCATTGGCCCTAGCGGACCCCGTCAATTCTGCTGACATCTCTTTGAGGCGCGCGTGGAATACAACGCGTCGTCGACCCGGGCCTGGTCCTTATCGGACGGTGAGCTACGCCTACTTAATTTCCAGATTTGCCAATTTTGCCACCAAAAGTCATAAAAAAACCCAACTACGACAAAAAGTCAACTAAAAAGGTATAAACAAGATATCACAGACAGACAAATTAAAAATCCGGAGTCACACGACGTGTTGGGCATAAATTGAACAAATTACGCATTAATCTGATGTCACATCGCCTTAAGGTTCGTGCAGACCAGCGCGACACGCGATGCGACACAAAGGCACCGCTCATCGCGCGTCGAGCGGTGCCTTTGTGTCGCGTCGCGTGTCGCGCTGGTCTGCACAAGCCTTTAAACCAACGGACCATCAAGATGCTTCCACCGATACCTCATATTTCAAATTATGATGAGTAGTTTAGAAGTTATAAGGGAACAGATGAACATAGATACATCATCATCTGCCTAGCCTTTTCCCAACTACATTATGTTGGGGTCGGCTTCCAGTCTAACCGGATGCAGCTGAATACCAGTATTTTACATGGATCGACTGTCTATCTGACCCCACAACCTAGTTACTAGGTAAAACTTTTTTTTTGTTGTTAGACTTTTTTGGGCTTCTAACTGCCCGTAACGACTGTCAAAGATCCACAAATGACAGCCGGGACCAACGGCTTAACGTGCTTTCCAAGGCACGGAGGAGTATTGGTATGTAAAGATGGTCACCCATCCACAGACCAACCGCGGCAAGCGTAGCTTAACCTGATCGATCGACCCGTGCAGCTGATGTTACTTAGCCACAAGCCCCACAACATACAACACAACACATATACATACTGGTCAAAATCATAACCCTCCTTTTTGCTGCGCTGTAGTCGGGTAAAAAATACTTTTCTTACTATACTCCGTTTGAAATAAGATTAGACATTTAACTAAACCTTTTTTACAGTCCGTTCAACCGATTTTGACTTCTATTGCGATGGCGGCATGACAAATGACAGCTGCAGTAAACAGTTGGTTTGTAACCACTTTTTTTGCTTTGAATGCCATCCTTATGCTTACGGTATAGAAGTCAAAATCGGTTGAACGGACTGTAAAAAAGGTTTGTTTAAATGTCTAATCTTATTTCAAACGGAGTATAGCTGTGAGCAATATTTTGCACGAACACGTCGAACACAGTGTTCGTGCCAGTACAGTCAGTGCATATTTACAAGTTGTATGTCTACCAGCACTTGACCTAAATACCAGTGAGTGCCACTAATAAAACTAATTAGTAATGTAATTGTTATTCACATGCAACCAATGATAATTGACAAGTTGCCTAGGATTGGCGCATAACTAACTATAATCTTTTGATACTTTAATAAATGGTGCCGATTCCCTTGTTAACAAACTAAACTAAATTTAAGTTCAGTGCATCTTTTTCTTTCTATTTCATTAAGAAAAGGACAGAAGATAAATTTTAGTTTAGTCCTGTCAAATTAATCATCGCCTGTCACTCTCCATACAAGTTTAGACGTGATTAAAAACTTGCCGACTAAAATTACGTCAAGCGCTGATTAATTTGACAGGACTAAACTAAAATTTATCTTCTGCCCTTTCCTTAATGAAATAGAAAGAAAAAGATGCACTGAACTTAAATTCAGTTTAGTTTGTGAACAAGGGAATCGGCACCAATGAGTATCTAACTATTTAGTTAGGTTTGAATTTTATGCAATAGTACAGACGCCAGCACATCAAGCTACTACAATGTGTCAAATTTATTTAATAGATTTTCTACTTTATCGTTGAAAAATAAGGTTCAAAGTTGATTGGGAAAATTTAACAGTTTCGGGTAGCTTGATGTGCTGGCGTCTGTCTGTACATTAACTTTACTGCGTAAAATAAAAAATGTGCCAATTGCCTAATATTTATTTCTGGAGTTGTCCATTCGTCCACAAATAAATTAACTTCGTGCGAATCGCCTACAGATTTTTTTTATTATTTAGAAGTGTCGATTCGCCTGTTTTGTGCGAGTAATTCGTACGAATCAACCAATGAGCTAATATTTCAATTGACTACACTAACTGCGGTCTATGACTCTACAAAAAAAAAAAACAGTGGCACTCCGGGAGTGAAAATAAAATCGACACCGCGATAATCAACGCGTTGATGTCTTTTACTCCACGCACCGCGGTTATCAACGCATTGATGTCTTTTACTCCACGCACTGCGGTTATCAACGCGTTGATGTCTTTTACTCCACGCATCGCAGTTATCAACGCGTTGATGTCTTTTACTCCACGGTGTCGGTAACAGGTCGTGAAATCAATAGTTTAGTCCCATCTCAAAAATGCCCAACGTGCCTGAAGAAGTTTTCACTTCAAAAATCATCAAATTAATGTATTTTTAATTTTATCATATTTGTATCGATTCAAATAAATTAATTTTTAATTTTATCATATTTTATACCCATCACTTCTGCTGAACTTAGCAGAATAGATACTGAAGTTTCACTAAGTTGACCCTGTATAAATTATCACAACATATGGGATACAACTCTAATCATGATTGACAGAAACCACTAACTGCATTAATTAACAGTTAGCACTATTAAGTCTTCATTCTATTTCCACTGCAATTCTATTTCGGTTTCTCAAGGCATTGCTAAGCTGCCGCTATCTCGGGCGGTGACCCGCCATACAGCAATGTAGGTCGGTGCGCACGTGGCGCGATCGGAATCACACGTGCCGCACTGCCACAGGCCGTGACACCGAAATAGTACGCATGCTGCAGTGTCTTGTGGCTTGTGCGACGGATTAGCGTCATGGAAGCCTGGCTTATGATCCAATGAAGTAAGGTCGTGTATGATGAATGTGCTGTTGTATTTTTATATAAGGAGGACTGGAATGCAGAAGCAGTTTAAAGAGCAGTACCTAGGCGACCGAGCTCTGCTCTGGTGAAAATAGAGAATCTTAATTAAAAGTATAGGATAGTACTTACCAATTCCACGCTGCCATGTCATTATTCCATGTCATTTCTTGTTCTAAACTTTGGGTGACCGAGCTCTGCTCGGGTGAAAATACGGAGAAAACAAATTTTCCCAGATATGAGACCTAGCTAGATCGATTTTTCGCTCCCGTAAACCTCTATATTGCAACTTTCATCGAAATCGTTAGAGCCGTTTTCGAGAACGTGATTACAAATATATGTATATACATATATATACAAATATTGCTCGTTTAATAGTATAGGATAGGATAAACAACCACGTAAGCGAAATGCCGCTCAAATCATCTGGACATGTTTCGTATGTAATAATACAGTGCTGTAAGTCCTCCCCGAACTTGCCACCACTGATGAATCCTGGATTGCTGAAATGGGCCTCGAGACATAATACGTAGGTACTGCTGGCCCTGGCACTACTCAGAGGATGGAATTTCCCACGTGACAAGTCTCCGTCATAATTAGTTCCTACAATAGGAGACCTAAGTGACCTTAATGGTGATGTTCTTCAGAAAGGTCAGGTGCGTAGTACTCGCAACCGGCGTGCGTATGACCAGGGTTGCATAAAGCAAAAGGAGTACCTATGTAAGGATCGTGGCAGATGATTTTCTGTAGTTTCAGCCTACGCCCATAGGAAAAAGATGTAAGTTTATATGTCTATAGAAAGTTTTGTCATAGTGCGAATCTTTATAATGTGCACATATCGAAAATGCTTAATTTTATCGACGGATTTTTTTTATTTAAAAATTTGAATTAAAAATATATTTTTTTCTTTTATTTTTTCAGTTTGCCTTCTTAATGATAAATTTTACGATTATTATAAAAAAATCTGAAAAAAAATCAGATTTTTGCAAAAAAAACTTGTTTATTTTCAATTGAGGGTAGTTGTTTTTCCACAATTTTAATTTTATGAGGACGCCTAATTACCTACTTCCAATCATTATGGAGTTTGTTTCATCGCGATAGATCATTTAGTTTAAAAGTTACACCGTTTTGTTACATTTTTTTTTTAATTTAATAAAAAAATGTTTAGATTTTTTTTTAATATTTTCGATATGTGCACATTATAAAGATTCACACTGTATTTATTTGGTCTCAGCTGTATACATACAGAATCTAAAATCCAAGGTATTAATTATATGCGACCTCGAGTCACCACGTCATGAGGTTTCCTCGCAAAGTGATATCCTCTATCACTGATCGCGAACTGTGTCACGGCTCACGAGACGACTCGAACTCAACACGTGCGTCGAGTCACTCAACGTGCCTCGTTTCACGGTTTAACTGAACTTTATCGACAGCCGTGTAGATAGAGGAAGTCGCACGTTTGTGCGTGCGTTTTGTTTTTTAATTGGATTTGTAGGGGAATGCTTGGTGTGTTTTTGTGAGGAGTATTTAGGTCAACATTACGCCTGTTTTTCCCCGAAGGGTTAGGCAGAGGTTAAGTACCTATACACAGACACACCCACATTTCGTCAGTTATATTTAAGTCCTATGTAATAGGGAGCGCCTCATCTCTCTTCGGTCATGTCGGATTGCCGTCCCATCTAGGGTTGCCAGGTGTCCGGCTTTTTAAAATCGTATCCGGTCTAAATATACACAAGTCCGGCTTGTCCGGCTTTTGTTAGGCTCTTGGTCAACCCCGCCTTACCCCACCCCGCCAAAAGATGCCTGATTATTGATTTCTTTCAATGTAATGAAGAAGGTTGATTATTGATTGTTTTAATTACTTTCAATGTAAAGGAAGTTAAGGATGATTGCAACCAAACGGCTCGCATCGCATAGGATCGTAACGGATTTTACTATCTTTAAACGATATTAAATCGTGTACACAGTACTCAAAGTCTATATTACCAAGCCGCGCACAGCAGCTTGACTGCCTTCCGCGACACGCGATCGTAGCCGATGCTGCGATGTAATTTAGGATAACTTTATAAAGCCTGATGATTTACACGGTGCAATTTAATTGCCTGTGGCTTCATGACATGGCATAATTCTTCTAAATATATAAAATGAATTGACGTGCGTAAGTCTCGCCAAAACTCGAAATTGGCTCGGTTTTGTACACCTCGTACGTATTACTGGGGTGGTTTAGAGTGGCAACCCGTAGTCTGTCTTTATGACGTGTCCGGTCTATTTAGCTTGTCACCAATATTTTCGAATTGATAATTTTATCTATTTTTTTTTTCAAAAACACCAAAATCAAAATCAAAAACACCAGTTTCCAAAGCATACAGACATGGTAATGGTAATATATTAAGTTCTTGAAACAGTGGCTTACAGCTATCTAAAAAAAAGCGGCCAAGTGCGAGTCGTACTCGCCCATGAAGGGTTCCGTAGCAGCAAGTAACATTGAATGAAAGGTAAATTGCGGTTTCCGATTTATGACGTATTAAAAAGAAACTACTTGCTAGATCTCGTTCAAACCAATTTTCGGTGGAAATTTACATGGTAATGTACATCATATATTTTTTTTAGTTTTATCATTCTCTTATTTTAGAAGTTACAGGGGGGGACACACACATTTTACCACTTTGGAAGTATTTCTCGCGCAAACTATTCAGTTTAGAAAAAAATGATACTAAAAACCTCAATATCATTTTTGAAAACCTATCCATAGATACCCCACACGTATGGGATTGATGAAAAACTTTTTTTTGAGTTTCAGTTCTAAGTATGGGGAACTCCAAAATTATTTGTTTTTTTTTCTATTTTTGTGTAAAAATCTTAATGCGATTCACAGAATACACCTACTCGTACTTACCAAGTTTCAACAGCATAGCTCTTATAGTTTCGGAAAAAAGTGGCTGTGACATACGGACGGACAGACAGACAGACATGACGAATCTATAAGGGTTCCTTTTTGCCATTTGGCAACGGAACCCTAAAAATGAGCTCCACATATTGCTTGGACACATTTTTTTTGTGCCTTGAAAACCCTATCAACTACCACTGAGATACCCCAAATTATGGTACCGTATCTAAGAGTAAGTACAGAGGATACGTAAGCATGATAAGCAGCCATCGCAGTATCGAGGTTAACAGTTTGCCTGATTCTTAGCAGGATTTTATCAATAGGCCTCCAGACACTATCAGTAATAATGACATTACATTCAAGTAATGTCATTACTACTGACAGTGTGGTGATTGGAATGATGATGTGATCATAATAATTGCATAGTTTTCCGTCAATATTGGAAGGAATAATAATAGGTAATATTAATGTCATTGTTATGTTGTTGTTGTGATAGTGTCTGGACCCCTTATGTGTGGTTTCCAACTGCAGTTTTTGTCGATTATCTATGTGTGCGTAAAAAATCAAAAATTGCATTTTGTTTGCTTTCGTCATGTTTATTTTTAAGTTATTTTTATCCAGCCAATTGATTGCATGATCTAAAGCTTTAAAAATGTCGTTTTTCAAATTATTGTTATTGCCACTTTTAATGATTAATGTCGTGTCATCAGCGAACAGTATGCAATCCACAGAGTACATTTTTATATAGTGATGCAATCTTTGCTTATCGCCTCCGGCAAGTCGTTGATAAACACTAGATCGAGGTATCTTTGGTTTAGAGGTGATTGCACATTTGAGTACCTACAATCTATTTGCAGTGTTTATAAATTGCCTCATTTTAACTCATCCTAGGACAGTGATGGGCAAAGTACGGCCCACGGGCCAGCTCCGGCCCGCGAAAGGATTTTATCCGGCCCGCCGATGGTCTTTCAAAATGAATAGAATCATCTTCCTAGCACGGCGAGTTGTGCTGGGGCGGCTGCTGCAGGTGCAGAAAACCTCAAACGGCGCAAATATAACAACCTTACTGGTAGCTATATTTTTGAACCGTTTGGGGTTGAAACACTAGGGCCATGGGGTCCGAGTGCTCATCGATTATTCCGGGACATCGCCAAGCGGTTGGTCGACTCTTCACGTGACCAAAGGGTTGGCCAATTTTTAGGCCAAAGAATTAGCATTGCCATACAACGTGGCAATGCTGCCAGCCTTTTGGGCACCTTTCCCACCGACAGCGATTCGGATGAATTTTTTGATGCCCAATGATTTGTTACTATATTTTATTTTATTTTTCCTCTGTATATAGTTAGTTCAATTATTACTTAGTAGAATTATTAGTAGAACTTATTTTACACTGTATATATTATAGAATATGGCCCGCTATAATTATATTTTTCTGTTTTATAACTGCATGGAGAAGAATGATTTTTCTGTTTTATAATTGCATGGAGAAGAATGATTTCAATTTTCGCATTTAAAATCCATGGCACCAGTGAGTGAAAACAAACTGAAAGAATTCAGTCAGGTGTTGAAGAAACTTCACACAGAATTTGAAACTAGGTTTCAAGATTTTAAGAACATTCAGCCGTCACTAGATGTTTTTTCGATGCCGTTTAATGTAGATCCGGAGAATGTCTCTGCAGAATTGCAGTTAGAAATTATTGAAATGCAGTGCCGCACGCATTTAAAATAACTGTTCTTAATTCATCAAAACTAAATTTTTATAGAACACTGCCGAAACTTGAATACCAAAAAATTATTGCTCACGCACGGAAAATTATGGCGATGTTTGGATTGTCATATGTGTGCGAACAGACTTTTTCGACCATAAAATTGCAGAAAAACTCAATCAGAAACCGACTTACTAATGAACACCTTTTCTCGCTACTGAAAGTTACTTCATCGCAGTTTAAACCTGCATTCGAAGATATGGCAAATCAAAAACAATTTCATATGTCTCACACACCTACCATAGCAGGGCCTTCGAATAAAAGTTAAGTTGTAATTCGTAAATAACATGGTGTGTAATGTTTATTTTTGTGTTAAAGATTTCAAATTATAATGCATTTTTGCTATAATTCTGGCCCTCCTCTGAAATTGTTTCAAATTTCTGGCTCCCCATGAAGAAAGTTTGCCCACCACTGTCCTGGGACATAGTTACATCGGCTACATCTGAGAACGAATAAATCATTAAAAAACAAATATTTCTATTCTCATGGAGATAATAGAAAAACCACGGTTGGAAACAATAGCATGTTATTATTACATACTATTCTAATAAAATATCATTATTATCGTAGAGCTTGAACAATACCTTTCTGCATTCCAGTAGGTAGTAGAATCTGTGTTGTTAAAAGTATATTATTGCCAGACGTTCCTTTTCTTAGTTTACACACGACTGCGTGACGGTAAAACAAGGTTATGTTTTTTTTATCCACTGCGTGGAACCTCTTGGCCTGCATCTCACCTGATGTTGTTAACATTGTTGTTATGGCGACAGACTTAGATAAGATGGCGGTAGCTAGCCAGGCGGAGTTAGAACAAGCTCTCCAAGAACCAAGCCGAGCAGAAGATTTTGCCCCCACTGAGATCGAACCGTCGGCCTCGACCTCTGGGTCTGAGACAGGAGGTCTAACCACTAAACCTTGTTATGTGGGATTCTTTATTATTTTATTATTATTATATCATTTATTTCAGGCTACGGCCATAGTGTTAGTAACAACGGTCTTATAAACTAGTGTTAGTAGACAAACAAGTTCTAATTAATGTGGAGTTTCATCCAATGTCGCAGCATTGGAGACTCCCATCTATCTGCGAATAAACTCAAGATAGTATTGGTGCTGCCACGAAGACGAGCAAGCATAGAAGCGCTTCTTTTACGTATGATGGCCGCAAAACCATCTATATGCCTTTCCGCAAACATCTTTGACGCGCTGCATCGCCATAGCAGCCCCAACAGTATCCTGAGTGCGTTATTGTACTGGACACGTAGATCGCTATAAGGACGCAAACTATAACTAGTCCACAGGCTGCACGTGTAAAATGACGAGCAAAACGATTTAAACAGAGTCATCTTGACCGCCTCTGTACATCGCGCAAACCTGCGGGCCAGCATATTGCAGCGTACCGACAGCGATCTACGTTCTCTGTTTATACCCTCGAAGCTGCAGCTCATGTGCTGTTAAACTGCCCGGTGGTCGCCACATACAGGGCCAAGTACTTCGGTAACCCAGGTACCCTACGTGAGATTGTCAGTGACACCAAGGCGTTGCTGGCGTTCTTTGAGAAGCTGGGGTGGATCGAATAATCGATTTTCCCACCCGTACGCAAAAAACGCGCTTTGACGTGGAGTTGCGGATACCAGCCCGTATTACCTATTCCCTCGAAGCATCTTAACTTTTCAAGCAGTCTGATGCAGTTTGGGGCATCAAATCTGAAATTGAACTAAAATAACTGCAACCAACTGCGTCAGACTGCTTGAAAAGTGAGCTTGTTTTGAACTTTTTAATTACAGTCGAAGTTTTTTATTTGTATAAAATATAAACCTACTTTAAAAATGTTAAGATCGGAAATGTAATATTTACATCCGGACAGAACATAACCAGAAATAAAAAATTTAAAAATCTACAAAAAGAAAAAGAAATCCTACATAATTGGAAAAAAAAAGTCTTATAATCCGTGCCGATCAGTCGTCAAAGAGTTATTTTCCATAAAATTTTGACTTTTCGAATTGATTAATAACTTGGTTTTTCACGGTAACAAATGACGTCAAATTAATAACAAAACCACATGACACAACAATAGATGAACGTTAATATAAATTCATGGAAAAAACGTGTGAGCACGTGTATCATACATAATTTATACTTTTATGCGGACCAAGACAGTTTTATTAATGATAAATATGAATTTATAATTTAGTCATGGTTGGCATTAAAAAATTACACTGTAGAAATGGCAAAGACGACGATGTGTGGCAATGTGGTGTGTGTGTGTGTGTGTGATGTGGTGCTTGGACTACCAGGGAAGCATGACACAAAAAGAGCATTAACTTTACTTAACACTTCAGCAGGGTAATAATCATGCGTGGAACACGATTATTATTACCTGTCCCTTCCAGTGTGTTATTCACCGAAATATAGAAACTACTCGATATTAATGACACTATATCAGCTCACTATATGACCTTTCAAAAGGTGGGTGGACAGTATTGAAAGAATATCTGGCAAATTTTGGGCAAGAACAGCCAGACTACGGGACGAATGGAAACATGTGGAGGAGGCTTTTACCACCTCAGGCGGTCCTTACATAGAGGAAACAAACATTGAAGATACTAACACACAATACTAACAAATATATATATAAAGATTTTATTTCACTACTAACACACTAACATACTTATAATTATAATAGTGTCTTATACTCTAAGTGTCAAAACCTCATTGATGTAGTTGTAAGGAATTAATAAAGCTTTTTATAATTTTATTATATCAGCTCAAAAAGGTTCACTGTTGAACATGAACCTGTGGTGGCATCTATAACGCCACATGCGATCTACGCATCACCTGAAATCCTGCATCGCGCAAGCAGGGTTTACTCGTCGAAACCTACAAAGGGCTGTCAATAATCTAGGCGCCTGGTTTAAAAAGTGGAAAATAGAAGTCAATCCTGACAAAAGACAAGCGGTTTTATTCATAAAATCGAGATCCAGACCCCTCCCCTCCCCCGACCTATCATCACCTTATTCGGCAAGCCGATCCCTTGGGAGAAGCGAGCCAAATACCTCGGTGTTACCCTCGATCATCATCTCTCCTTTTCAGAGCACATATAGACGGTTCGGTTCGTTCGCGAGCCGCTTTCGCTCTAGGTAGACTTCACTTCGTTCTGGATGCACGCAGCAAATTGTCACTAAAGTGCAAATTGCGTATCTATACAGCGTGCATTCGTCCCATCATGACCTATGCGGGAGCAGTCTTTGCCCACGCCAATCTCCGTTCTATCCATAGGATGCAGACCCTACAGAACCGATTCCTTCATAAGGCCACGGGAGCCCCCTATTATGTCAGAAACGAGATCCTCATCTCGACTGTAAAATCCCAACGATTCACCAGTTTTTAAAACGCATGTCCAAGCATTACTTTGACTCCGCCTCTGGACATCGCAACCCTCTGGTTGTTAAGGCAGCCGCCTATATCCCATCCCGTATCAGTCAGATTTGCCGACCGAGGCATATTCTTTTCGACTCAGATGACCCCATTACACTCCTCCAGGAGCAGAATAGGGCCACTAGTACAGTGCACAAGAACAGACGCCTCCCGTCATTCCAACCTCGCCGCCGAGGTCCTTTGCGATCGCGATCGCGACCGCATCCCCGAGTAAATTAAACTCCCCGCCGACCCTTGCTCGAAAACGAGGTGCTAGCAGTTGTTGCAGATGAGCACATAGCTTTAAATACCCCGCATAATAATAATGATAAAAATCTAAGTTTGATCCAGCCTGTCCCTTCTTGCCCTTGGCGATGCCCTAAGCCGAGGTTCGTACCCCACAGGGGGTGCCCTTAGCGAGCACTCGCTTAATTTTAATTTAGTAGTTTAAAAGCTCCTGGCTGGAGGCTCTAAGTGTAGAAGCTTAAGGCCACCACAGGAAAAATCCGGTTAAGCAGCCAAGACCTTAGTGGTCACAAAAGCGAAAGGCCATAGTTAAAAAAAAAATATACTCGTCGGGTAGTTGCCCACCAGACACAACACCCGTCTGATCGGAGGATCCTCCCTTTTCTTTGGAGGATGAGTGAACTTTACACGTTTAGTTCCTCATACTTCTTTATGCCTTCAGAAGCACCAATCAGAAGAGCAGTAACAATATTTCGGTAGTGGTGGTTCCTTTTAATAAACAGATAAGTACAGGACAGTAACAACAGGGGTTTACCACCAGCTCATAAAGCAGTATTATTTTAATATTACTTCAGTGTGGGAAAGAGATGAAGCTCTACAGGACGTATAGCTCCATCTCTTTGCGCCACTTCTTCTTCCCAGCTAAAGGCACTAGGAAGTGGTGAAGGGTGGGCGTTTTGGGGGACTGTCTTATGTAATTTTGACGTTCGAAAAGTGCTGATTCTCAGCCTAGTTTGACTTTTGAATATTTTTTTTTTTTTTTCTCCCATTGGCTGGCTGTAGGCCCCCTGAACGGTCTTACTTATGAGACCTTAAAGTTAGTTTTTAATTCCAGAGACAAATTTGACACTTCAAGTCTTCTTCTTTTCGTGTGGACTAACCTGAGGTCAGATTTCAAGTGATTGTTGTTTGTTTTTCAATTTGGAGTTTGACATTTGCACCTGTCAAATTAGTCGCTGGATTGAAAAACGAACTGTAAGGAGTTATTATTTTGGTTGACTTTGTGACTGTATTAAATAGATGTTTCACAAAGTTATTGATAAAAAGAAGTAGGTACAAATACCCAGTTAGTTCAAAAACCCACGCAATTTTGTTTTATCAATGTAAAACTTGAATGGAAATAGATTATTAGAAGGACTAAGCCTAATCTATCTATCTATCAAAGAATCAATATAATCAAGAAAATTATTGTGGGATTGTAAGATATCAATATGTATGTATTATGTATGTAGGCTACTATTATGATAATAAAAACACAGTCAATTTGATTGAAAGATAATTCGAGGTTATTTGTATAAATTACAATGTGGGAAAACTCAGAGGAAAATCATTTTTCAATAAAATTATTTTAATTATTTGTCTAAATTACATGTTTTGTGATACAAAAGCACTAAAATTACATGCTGGGAAATAACACTGGATGCGAATTGAAGGAAAATGGAAAAAATAATGAGTAAAATGGATGCTGTGATAATATAAACTTATGTACACATAAGTATATTTGAAGGATCTGAAGTTTCATTGATAAAATCTGTACAAAAAGTTTATTTAGCCTCGGGTAACATTGCAGATGGCTTTCAAGTCATAATTCGCAATAAAACAGCGTCGCTGCTGAGCAGAGTGCGGAGTAGTCGCACAACTATGTCCTAAGAGCTGTGTCGGAGAGCTATAGATACTCGTAACTCCAAATATCGTCGCCCTCCCCGCTAACTGTCGTAACTAGCAATTGATATTTTTCCAGGGCAACAGTTTTTCGGTCGGGCGCTTGCGTTAGCTGTGGCTTTATATGAATTAATAACTTTTTATAAATAGCTCTTGACTTAATCTTTAACTCACTAACTGTAGATGTGTGCATATACGACAGGTGGTGAGAATATTTTTTCCCTCAAACAAAACTCACGCAAAATAAAATACGTGATTATCTTCTAAACGGTAAACGACACACACGACGATTAGAGAGAACTTTTTCGAAACAAAGTTCTGAACACGTAGGTAATGTCAGTGCAGATACTCGTACGTCAGCACGCGTAGCATGACCACCGTAGAAACGAATTTTGTCGACGGAAGAATAGACAAAATGACAGATTGTGATTGTTTATCTGTCATTTTGTCTATTCTTCCGTCGACAAAACTCGTTTCTATGGTGGTCATACTACGCGTGCTGTTTGTGAGATACGACAGTTAGCGGGGAGGGCGACGATATGAGACATTTTATGCGAAGGCTGGTCAGGTAGGAAACATGTTTTCTTGTCAAGTCGTCCTCTACGTGGAGTGTTTATTATTTTATTTTTTAAGAAAGAAGAGTTCTGGCTGAAAGATTTCGTGGAAGGTTACGCGACACCACGCCGACACAGTCATCACTTCGTGTTCAATAATTATTTGTTGAAAGTATAATAAAAAGTATATTATGTATGTTTAGGTTAAGGTATTTATTTATGGGCCTGCGTCGCCTGAATTAAATGGATTATTATTATTATATTTAGATCAATACTACCAACACTAGAATATAAGTTGTTTTGTAATACTAACACAAAATGAATCACTTTAATCTGAAATAAATTAATTTAAATTTTATTTTATTTTATTGCCGTCTGCTTTTGAAGGTATGGATTTCGGTATTACTGGCATATCTACCTATCGCTTTCTGTGTGACCACGTTGGTCTTCTAAGCAACGCTACGAATTTTGATGCGGTTATCATCATCTTAGAGAATTTATTCCGGAAGGTATCTGTGTAAAATACATTGATACTAAACTCACATTTAATAAAGAAATCTCGAAATTTTGTCAGTGGTAAAAACTGAACGAAGCAGGAGCGGGTTGCTAGTGAGACATAAAGTTGAACTTTGTGCCTTTTTTTTTTGGATGGGAAATTATCAAATAACTTCTCCCGCTCTGAGTGGAGCGCCGTGTCAGACTCTTACTGACTAAAACCCACCCGTGTTCCTACAGTTGCCATGGACCTTCTTATGGCGGAAACGAATCTATAAAAAATAAATAACTTAATTATTTGATTTTATAGCAAGTTACAATGTTTTTGGGTTTCACACTTGATTGACGGGAAAAAAATTAAAAATATTTTGATGTTTTTCGTTTCTACTGCATTAAATAAATTTTTGAAAGTACAGAAAAATTATCTATACAATGGTAAGTATATAAATTAAGTAGGTTTTGTGCACTAGCCGGAGTGTTACAATAAAAACAGTTGCAGAAAGGAGGCAAAACAAATTTTTCGATCGCAAAGCACTCTCTAATGCTTCGCATTATGTCATGCAAAATGATAGATTGTAGTTGGTTATCTGCCATTTTATCTATTCTTCCGTCGACAAAACTCTTTTCTACGGTGGTCATGCTACGCGTGCTGGTGTCTGTAACCGCGCTAACCTCTTTCCATTAGGTTGAATCGCGCCTTGTTTGCCAAGTAAAATAATTACATAAACAGCCTACCATGTTTACAATGTATATATTGTGTTCAATATATTAGACCCACGTGGCGCTATATATTCAAATTGAATAGCCGCCTGCGTGTGCGCAGTGCCGGTCCGGTCACATTGCGTCTGCAATAACAGCCAGTTGCACACGTGGGTGAATTTAATGTGTGCGCAAACGCGTGCCAAACCTTAAGGCTAGTCTATACTGGTGAATAGGTGAACAACCACGCACTACCTACCTACCTATCATGCAATCTCAAGACTTATGATTTCAAGACACACAGTGGTAGCGGGCCACACAAATAAAATAAAAAACCGGACAAGTGCGATTCGGACTCGAACAAAACGGCGAAAAAAAACACGTTTCTTGTATGGGGACCCTTTAATTTTTATCTTTATTTTATTTATAGCTTTCTAAATATGTATAAAAGCGGCAATAAAAATACACAATCTGTGAAAATTTCAACTGTCTACCTATTCAGTTCATGAGGTACAGCCCGCTGATAGACGGACGGACGGACGGACGGACGGATGGTCAGCGGAGGCTTAGTAATAACTAAAAACAAAAAAAAGATTGTCTGACACGCGCCTAGGTTTATGTTTACAGGAACCATTTGAGGCAATTTTTTCCTATCCCATAACTTGGTTCCTAACCAAGCTAGAAATATTTAATAGAATGTTTTACCCTACATGGTCTCATTACTTATCTCCTGAAAATTCACAACGGATTTTATCGAATCTCCTAAAGGCCTATTCAGATATAAGCGATAACGCTGTCGCGCTTGGTAGCGATACTAAGGCCCGAATTCCTCTGTCGCTGATGTCGGTCGCGCGTACGAATATACGTTGTGTTCTATGAAGCACCACACTGTAAAGCTGACATAAGCGGCGCGCGAGTTGCTACGCGCCGCTGATGACGCGCGTCGGTCTCGCTCGTCAGCGCCGCGTTCGTCGGTCGACTGACGCGCTATAGAACGCTATGAGCGTCCTCACTCTGTTCCCGACCGTCGGCACGCGCGCGTACATTCGCCCGCCACCATGAACATTGATACCGAACGTGTGATTGCCGAGGTGATTTTCTAACTTTGATAACAGTTCATCAAAAGTTTTTACTTTCATTCTAAAATAATTAAAAAACTTTTCCTCGTCCTGACGTAGCTTTTCAAATAAAGTAGAAAATTCACCATTCGTCACCCTGTCAGCAACAATTGGGTGAATGTGATATCTTTTTTTTCTATATTGACGCCGTCTCCGCTTGCGTAAGTATGCTGCAGCAACTAAACAATTTATAAACGGGTTCATAATAATATCCCAAATTCAAACTCCGCTTCACAAATCGACAACAAATCCACTTGGAGACGCCTGTACCGTGGAGCGGTCAGTATCGCACTACGGATGTTTTCATTGGCGCTGATGGTCAGCGCGCTACGCGACTGACGGTACGCGACCGACGTCAGCGACAGAGAAATCCGGGCCTAACCAGAAGGCGGACTATCGCTCCCGAGTGCGACAGCGACATCATTTATATCTGAAGGCCAATTCTCGTACTTAAAAAACGTTCACATTCAAGTCGCAATTTGTCAAACTTGTCAAAAATCTTGGTCAATAGATTGTATTTTTAACTGATTGCGAATTAAGATGCGAATGCGAATGTTTTTAAAAATTACGGGAATTGCCCTTCTGAATCTGTATCACTAGACAGTTAGTTCAGATTTTTTCATTTGTGATCAATATGCTCTTTGAAAAGCTATCAATAGTCCAAAATTAAATATTTATTCCATGCGGCAATACAAAAACAAGGACTTGTAGCCAGTCAGCTTTGAAGTGTTATGTGACCCTCAGTCTTTTTCGCGTTTCGGTGCAAGATTCAGGTAAGCAAACCTTTTGATGTACCCGTAAGGAGACAGGTAAAATAATTAGCAAATATTGCAGATGAAAAGCTTTTAAGGCGGCACTAACCGACTTTTAATGATTTTATTCTGAAAAAATATATGTTAAATTGGAGCATTTTTTAATCTGTGAATATTTTAGATTATTTTTATATTACATAGTGTAATTAATTTGTGAAGTTATGTCTAACGCGGATAAAAAACTGAGAATCACGCAAAAGATACGCAGAAGATATTTAATGACGTATCTTTTAGTATTCGTGTTTTTTTACGTATAATAAATTAATAATGCGTCTAATTTGGGACAGCGCTTCTTAATGGGCGAGTCCTATTACTGGCTGGACGTACAATGCGTTGCGTGAGCTCAGCACAGAACACACAAGGTCACTGGCATATATGTGCGTCTTAAGTAGTACTATACCTTATTTTGTTGACACAGCCCGCTGACAGACAGTCGGACGGACAGACGGACGGACAACAGAGGCTTAGTAATAGGGTTCCGTTTGGCACCCTTCGGGTACGGAACCCTAAAAACCAAACAATGATGTTAAATTATTAAAAAGTGACCTATTTAGTAATATTGCATTCATAAGTTTGTACTGGAATGTATTTAATCGATCGCCAAATAATTCACATTTTGATTTCCTAAAAATATTAATCGAGAAGCTAATATACTAAGTGAGCGTCTTTTTGTGATCCCCATACAATTCCCATTTTGATATCCTCAAAATACAAATCGATGACGCTTATATACTTACTAGATCGTCTTTTTGTGATGCTAGCCTAGTAACTGCTTTCACTGACTGCAACCAAATTTGAAACAGACCAGAAAGTTAAAAAGAGGCATATTTATTTAAAAAGGCGATCATCGTTAGAAGATCAATAAGTTTTAAGAGGATCAAAAACAGGTCATCACCATTATAATTTTAATAAGTTTTAAAGGGTTATTAAATACTCTTTGATTGGATCTCTTTTATCATTCTAGCATACCAAAGTAAGTTTCTTTGTTTAGTACAAATTGCGTTCACGTGGCTGTTTGGGGACATAGGTGGAAGGTATTCCACCTGTCTCCTTTTACGCGTATTGGAGGTGAAACAGAGTCGAGGAGCGGGTGAGAAACTTCAACTTGCAGAAATAATCATATAATTGTTACACGTATGAAGTTCTAACGTTAGGTACTCTTTACACTGTGGTTAGTTACACTATTAGGACTTATAACTAATTAGAATCGTAGGGACAAAATACTAATGACGTAACATCTAGTCTATCCCGCGACGATTGACAAGAAAGCGAGCGACGCTACTCAAAAGGCACGCTGTAGGTAACGCCCCGGACCGTGGCTTCGTGTTGCCACTTACAAAGGGTGCGTTCCTGACTACTTATAATTTTAACTAAACATAACACAGGCGACGCCACGTATACTAATGTGCGTTCACAAATTCACAATACGTGACGCCACAGCTGTATAGCCATAAATGCGTTTGCCTTTCGGCACAGACGTTAAATAGAAAATTGGCGGCAAAGCTGAAAATTCGTCTTGATTTGTTATTTACTTATAAATATAAATTTAATAATTAAAATGAGTTCCAACGGTTCAGAGAATGAAATGGAGATTGATTGTACTCCACCAGATTTAAGATCAGAAGCCAAATTGGCAATGGAAAACCTGCTTCCAGCGAAGTCAAAAGAAAAATACATGAAAGTATATGAAAATTTTATGATTTGGAAAAACGAGAAAAAGTGAACATTTTCTCCGAAACAGTATTTTTGGCGTATTTTAATGAGATTGATAAAACTAAAAAGTCATCTACATTATGGGGAAATCAATAACATTTTCTTTAAGTAATTGCCCCAATATGGCTAATGTAACTTTTCATATTAATTAAATTAAATGTATAATGTAAAAGTATGTTATTGAAGAAGTATGTGTTGTTTTTTCCCTGCATTCTTTTGAGAAAAGCACTATATATGCCTCGGCGGAAATGGCAATTGCCTGTCTCGTATTAGTGAAGTCCTCGCCTACGGTTCGGCCTTCAAACTCATACTCGACCTGCAATTGCCTATTTCACGGTCTTTGCAATAATGTAGGTACTATTATTTTCAATTGCACCCTATAGATTTCTATTGGAATTTATTTTTCTATAAAACAGTTCATATATACCTGCATTTTTTCCATTCTTTAATGGAAATGAATTCAACCTATGAGCATACACGTGTACTAAACTTATACAATAAAATAAGTAGGTATCTATAGTTCCCAATCACCTTCTCATTTAAATAATTTTAAATAAAATTATCGTCGATCAAACTTCAGAATTAAAGACTTCGCCCACACCAAGATCTCTACAAATTATTATAATTTGTTACAATACGAGACCAGTGGAGTTGTTGTTTGCTGTGAGGGCTTATTGGTGATTTGCCCGAATTTACCCGCCCGGAACGGGCGAATAGACACTTTGAAAAAACAGTGGTACTCCGGGAGTGCCGACGGAAGTGAAAACTTGAACAATTTTAATGTGCAGGAAATACTTTTAATGAGATGTCGGTAACGGTAACAGTGTCGCGAGTTCAATTATTTTTTTCCATCTCGAAAATGCCCAACGCGACTAAAGAAGTTTTGACTTCAAAAAAATCTTGAAGCGATTCCCACGAAGTAAATTTATTTGTAGGTGAATCGACAACTCCAAAAAACGATTCTCCTACCAATAAATGATCTTCGTGCAAATCGCCTCATGACAAAATAATATTATTTAAAAGTGTCGATTCGCCCATTTCGGGCGGGTAATTTCGGGCGAATCACGAATAACCCGTTGTGAGAGTGTTCGTTTATCTTAAAGAATTTAAGATACAATTAATTAAGTCATCCACCTAGTCATGGTTGAAAATTAGCCACAAACCAGATCCTCATTATTTTGAAAGTTTTACACACAATTACACAAAAAATAAAAATTAT
This sequence comes from Agrochola lychnidis, assembly GCA_963680765.1. Classification (NCBI taxonomy): domain Eukaryota; kingdom Metazoa; phylum Arthropoda; class Insecta; order Lepidoptera; family Noctuidae; genus Agrochola; species Agrochola lychnidis. The sequence continues at coordinate 7,777,156 of OY796871.1, read as the reverse complement.
AAAAACTAAAACCCAACTAACACAAAAGCGCCAACTAAAAAGATATTAAACAAGACATCACAGACAGACAAATTAAAAATCCGGAGTCACACGATGTGTTAGGACATAAATCGAACAGGATATTTAAATTATTATAAGTAGTTTAGAGTTTAGAAGTTGTGAGGGTACTGATGATAGCCACATACATACGTACCGGTCAAAATCAGAACCCTCTTTTTGCTTCGTCGTAGTCAGGTAAAAAGACACTGCCCAACACACTGTTGACATAAAAAAGATAACAGAAACTTTCACACATTTCTGTCCAATTAAGAAAACTTGCTTGTTAGTGTATGCGAGCCTTTTCACGCCGAATATCACGCGTCACGTTGAAAGACACGCTACTGCTCAAATTGAATAATGGCAAGATATGTGCTTGGGCTAAATTAGCATTCAGAATGATTTTATGTCACGAGGCAAGAATTATGATGGTGAAGTGGTATTCGTAAGTTTGTAAGTGTGTGCACGAAGCAGGAAACGGTAGAGGAAACTGTGTCTAAAGTTATTTGCATTCTTCTTTTCGTGTGGTTACTGACTAACCTGGTGTCAGAGTTATAAAGCCGCCCATGCGCCTCTGACTTGACTTCACGTGCCTTTGAGAAATATCTCTCAGGCATGCCGGTTTCCTTACGATGTTTTCCTTCACCGTTTTTGAAGCAAGTGATAAATGTGATAATATAAAGGGTAAAGGGCGCTGACCACCTTGTTTTCATTTCTTAACTCTCCGTCTTCCCCGAGTTATCTAGTCCCGCACTTTCAGTACATTTGCGACAACCACAATATAAATCTACGTTCATCTCACAATTGTCTTCTTCAATTCCCACCCACCGCACAGACTTCATTCACTCTTCCTTTTTCGTTCAGTCTATCTCTCTGTGGAATGCGCTCCCCCAGGAGATCAGCATGTCGATTCTGTAAAAATCTCACCGTGAAAACTCGCGTGAAGTGAGCTGTCAGTGTCATCTCACTGCTGCTAGGGATTGACCAAGCATTATAATAACAATCATAATCGAGATTTAATTGTTTTTTTTAATGCAAATTCTATGGATCATTTTATATTATTTCAAAGCTAGTATTTAAGTGTCTGAACATTACTATTTATGGTGGTTTTAAATAAAATAGCAAAAAGCAAAACAAATATTCAGTCAGAAACTCAATTTTGTTTTATTCAATTTTTTTTCCTCTAAGTACTAGTCCCCTTATTTTAGCCTGAGGCGCGAGCGCGTTACGCATGTACAATAAATAAAATAAAACATACTAGCTACTAAAGGAAATGTGTCGTTTATTTAATCCATTTAATTGATTAAATAAACGACATCCCTTAACCCAATCGCGATGTGTTTTGAAGAAGCGAATCTAGAGTAAAGTCGAGGCGACTGTCCGACGTTGTTATTTACGCAAATCTATTCAATAAGAAGAGATTCAGTGATCGAGTGCTAAAAGTGTGTAATTTAACCCCACACAAACTATGTGGGAACCTACCTAAACGATGTAATCATTTAGATAAAAGACACATAACATAACATCACGCCTGTAATCCCCGAAGGGTTAGGCAGAGGTGTACCTATTATATAGTACACCCACATTTCGCCAGTTATGTTTAAGTCCCATGTAATAGGGGGTGAGCCTATTGCCATCAACCGGGCACAAAACCAGACTCCGGGCTGCTATTGAAAAATTCCAGATGGAAAACTCGAACCGACCCGGGAATCGAACCCAGGACCTCATACTCAGCAGATAAAAAGACGTGCGGATTAAATGTACCTACCTAATATTTTATTGTAGACAAGACAACCTACCTACGGGTTGCCAATAATAAAATAATATTCATCAAAGGTACAAAATTCAACAGATGACATTCTTGCAGCGCGCGCACCAGCTCACTTCACCACGCTGAAGCGGTAAGAATCTCGTGAAGTGAATAAGTTCACGCCACGCTTGCGCGCTAGGCACTGTCCTCAGACAAAAAAAAAAACAAAACAAAGCGCTGTCAACTGTGACGTGAGGCCGGTTTCGTAAACATGTGTGCACATAATGAGGTGTAGTTTGATTGTAGTTAAAATGGTTGTAAATGGGTGCGTGTGAGCGTAACTTATGCCGTGTATGAACAGAGCGGAGGTGCAGTTTTGACACGCCTCACGGTATTGTTCGCAGCGCTCTGTCTTGGTTTTTTATTTGGTCTGAGGCACTGTCATTATCACATTGAGGTGTTTTTGCTTACTAGGTACCTACTTGTATCGCGTCAGGTACCTATGCACACTAAATACCAACGTCCAATAATTACCTACAAATGTTTTATTGTAGATAGCTAGGTACCTACCTCCGTAACTAAACGATGCCAATAATAAAATAATATTCATCTAATCTTCATTTTATTAGGTATCATCATTACTAAGTTCAACCGACACACGCGCGAACCGGCTCACTCCACCTCGCCGTGGTGAAGTGTTGTTACCATGGCAACGAGAATCGAGTGGAGTGATCATTCTCACGCCGCTCGCGCGTGAAGTGCTGTTACCATGGTAACGAGAATCGCGTGGAGTGATGTTACTCACCCCGCGCATGCGCGGTTCCATCAATATCACAGTCTTTTTTTTAATTTTCCCGCGTAGGGGTCATGTCCCTAAGCCTATTCGTATTCAGAGACAATAATTATTAGAAAGTAGATAACTAATAATTTCAATGCTTTTAGACATTTCAATGTCTGAATCATAACGTTTTTGTACACTTAAAAAGACAGTTTATTGCCTACATTTTGTTTTCAATAATTAAACATTGTTTATTTTCTATGTATGTAACGCGTCACTTATGCGCACTCACAACATTATGAAAATGCAATACCAACGTACATTATGTAGGTACAGCTACTACGAAGCGTCTTCTCCAAGGTCTCCTCGTCGTCTGCGCATAGGTACTTACATTGTTTGTTAAAAATATGAAAGAACCTATTGTCAGCTGATGACTTGAATGCAATTCGAAACCTAGCGTGATGAGATGCACTATTATAGGTACGATTTGTGTAGGTAAGATGTGCGGATTATAAATAACTACCTAGTATTTTACTTTACCTACTAAGTAAGACTGACACTTGTAGCCAGTGTTGCCAACAGTTAAACTAGCTCTCCACCAGATTCAACTTCTAAAACCACCAGAAAACCACTAACAAAAATCACCACTACTCTCTAAAATGTCCACTAATTTTTAGTTTTTACAAAAGAAAACAGTAAGTACTTATATTTGTAAAAAAAATATTTATTATTACGTAATAAAATATACAAAATCAGTAAATCAACATACAATATCATGAAAACCAGGAACATACAAATTATTCAATAACAAGAACTGTAAAAATTGAACTGATGTTTTAAAATTCACCTTCTTCAGATGAATTTTTGTCTGCACTATCATCGTCGGTTTCACATTTATATGATTCTTTGGTAAATTAATAAATAATTTAATTATTATTGTTAAAATTTTAATTAATATATTTAAATTAAATATATTACATAATATTTAAATTAATTATTATTTAAATAGTTATTAGTTGGTAGAATTATTAGTAGAATAATTAAAAGTTATGTTAAAAACTGTAAAGTTATGTTAAGAATTATTGAAAAGAAATCAATAAAACGTTTATTATGTGAAGTAAAAATAATATATTTCGTAACGTTTTAGTGGCTTAGTGGTTGAGTGATAGCATTTACAGTAATTTAAACTGAATTTTACTAAGCCACTAGAAAAACCATCAGCCACTAGAAAAACCATCAGCCACTAAAAGCAAAATTTCGCCACCAAAAGGGGGTTCGAAACCACCAGTTTTAGTGGAAAATCCACTAAGTTGGTAACACTGCTTGTAGCGCGCGCACAGACTGGTGCTCACTCCACCCGAGTGCTGTTGCCAAGGCAACCACCGCGTGGTTTCCATGGAAACCACTAGAATCGGATGAAGTGTTCACGCCGCGCTTTTATATTGTTTTTTTTTTAATTTTCCCTCATTGAATCCCCATGTTCATAAGCTTATTCGTATTCGAGTTCAGACACAATAATTATTTACCTACCTATTTATTTCAATGTTTTCAATATCTAAATCCAACCGTTTTTTTACATATTATTTAAAAAGTCAGTTTAGTAAATATAGTCTTCAGCAAGTAGGTATTCAGTGATTGGTTTATTGTTCGTTTACCTAAATACATAATAGGTAAAAAGCACATAGGTAGTAAAATCCCATCATATAGATTGGTAGATAAACCACAGTAAGTAGGTACTTACAAGATACAAACCGTATAACATAAATATTACTAATATACACAAATTGCCAACCACTCTTGCAAACAAGAAAATTTTAAATTATGAAATTTTAAATAAATAATTCATGTATTTTTTTCTAAATTACTTGAGTATGTATTTTAAAGTGTTAAAATTATGTATGTTTAGGTTACTGTAGTCTAATTTAACTTTTCCAAGCTGTTTCACACTATGCGTAGGTATGTCTCATAGATGTAAATGGTGCTATGTCTGTCATTCAACAGACTCTCCTGTCGCAGGTCTGCTGGAAAAAATGTCTAATGATATTTTTTTCTTAATCTTTTTAAATATATTTTACTTTATTAAAGTGTTTAGTGTCTACATAGTTAAATAAATAGAATTTATTCATTTGTATCACATCAAAAACTTTGCAAATACATTTTTGCTACTGAGCCAGCGGCTTCCCAAAGTTCTGCTTCTTGATGGAACAGAGGAACGGAGTGGTGTCAGATGTGTGTGTACTGCAGGCCAACACCGCTGGAATCAATGGTAAGCATTTATTACTATTTGATTTATTTCATTCCTCAACTCATCCAAGTACCTACATTTTGTAATCAATTTTTTTGAACCACTTAAAAATTAATTTGTCATTATCATCAGTATAGTAATGTAGTACTTACATTAAGTATGTATAGCGATATGATTTATTTATAATACTCATTTCAATCAATCATTTTGAATGTAAAAGTTAATCAAAAATAGTGTGTGAAATAATGAATACCTACATACCAGCATTGATGTGATCAAATCAAGTAGAGGCGGTGTTCCTTTAATGTCTTCAGTTCTTAAGGCATTATTTAGCAACTGCAGGGTCGAATGGGCTCATCTGCTGAGAGGTAGAATACTTTTCAGATTAATAATATTCACTTGTTTTGAATGTGTGCCTATTCTTTTTTTTAGTTAAGTAACTTATTTTGTCCTACTGCTGGGCAAAGGTCTCCCCATACTATTCCAGTTTTCCATAAGTTGTGCGTTCGCCGGCCAATCGGTCAGGAACGAGTCCAAATTGTCACGCCGTCGCCAGCTTTTCTTAGACCTGTCTCGGTGACGACGCTCGTCTTCGAGCGAGCACCCACTGTGTGACGATCGTAGCCTATACTTTTACCTTAAATTTTTTATTATCACCAAGTTAACTAGATGGGTACTATTTTGGCATACTTACCTGACTGACCACCACTCGTTCTTGCAAAGCTAACCATCAGATTAATGATCTAGTGCACAGAACTGTAACACAGGAATATTGTGGAGTTGAGGAATTCATTTCTTCATCATCATTTCAGTCGAAAAACGTCCACTGTTGGACATAGGCCGCCTCCCCCAAGGACTGCCAAACTGAAAAACTTTTACCAGTAAGTACATGTCAACATTATGACATAATACTTTCACGAGTTTCACGATTACACTTTAGTTTATTAGAGCTGACAAACTAATTCAAAGTAGCTACCTACTAAATTAAGACTTTCATTTGTTTATTTCCAGCTTAAAGTGTAGATTTTGGAATTTTAGAACTTCCCCTTGAACGATCTGTCGACTCATTGAGTCGATACGTCACGGGTCGAATTTAATGCGAAATATTGCCTGTAAAGTATACCTTTCTTGCTTTAACTTACACACAGTGTAGGAAAAAGATGAGGAAAGGCATATCATCTTATGATAATGATCTAACAACATTTCGCTTCAGAATATTGTATGTATGTAAAGCAACCGATTAAGGCTGGGAATACACGTCTGATTTTTTTCATCAGACAGTCGGATCCGATAGTCTGATCCGGCTATCGGAAGGCGTTGGAGCCATTAAGGTTCCTTCAAACAGGCGCGACACGTGACGTGACACAAAGGCACCGCTCGTAGCGTGACGAGCGGTGTCTTTCTGTCGCGTCGCGTGTCGCACCTGTTTAAAGGAGCCTTTATTTGAACATTCAACAAAATTAAATTATAATAACACCAATCGTTACTGGATGATGTCAAACATCTGTCAAATCCAGTATTCATTTCATGTAGTTCCATAATTCGCCACGTACTTGTGGTCTTTACAAGCTGTAGATGTAATTTATTTTATTTGATTGCTCCACCTTTTTAAATATAGCTACGCAATCGTAGTCGTGAATAAGGCTACAAATCTAATCTAAGTTTCATGGAAACAAAATACCAATGATATGAAAAGGCGAGAAATCTCAACAACGTCAAAGTAATTTATAATTCTTGTTGGCAACACTGGTAGCTCGCGCCGCGACGTTCCAAGTTTCAAAAATAACTGCAGTTTTTCACTTTTACAAATTAATTCTTGATTAAAGTAGGTACCTAGGTACATACTTTGAATTAGTTTGTTAGAATTATTGTGAGTAGTCTGTGGTACACAAGGCTACATAACAAGCTATAAATTTCCAATGTATGATGATCTCGTATTTTATAGGATTTCCGTACAATGAGAGGTCAGCTTATATTGGTAAATTGTAACTTGTTATGTAGCCGTGTGTACTAACCACAAACTTACCATAGACATTACCACCACAGATTATAAAGCTTTGATGAAGTTTAGTCATATAAAGATATTTTAATAAATATAATTTATTAATTGTCATTATATCATTAAGCGTGTGAATTGAGCGAAAAAAAAAAAACGTTGTAAAAACAAGAAATTCATTCATATTTTTTTGAAAATCCGCGTTTTTGAAGCAACACTGCTGCATTTTCAATTTCCTCATCTGGCAAGTGGCAACACTGATGCTACGTCCAACAACGCAGCCTTGGCGAGACGTACCTACCTACAGCAACTTGTTGTATTGTGTTGCTGTAATTTGGAGTTCCAAAACTAACAACAAAACAAATGAAAGTTAGAATCTAGTAGCTACTTTGAATTAGTTTGTCAGCGATGTTAGTTATTAATGTGTAATCGTGAAAGTGATAGTATTATGACATAATGTTGACATGTACAGACGCCAGCACATCAAGCTACCCGAAACTGTCAAATTTTCCCAATCAACTTTGAACCTTATTTTTCAGCAATAAAGTTGAAAATCTATTAAATAAATTTGACAGATTGTAGTAGCTTGATGTGCTGGCGTCTGTACTAGTCAAAGATTTTCTAAAAAATTTCAAAACTACGTTTTGGCGCGGATTGTGACGCCGCACAGTGGCGGTCCTTGGGGTGGCGACCTACGTCCAGCTGTGGACGTTTTTCGGCTGAAATGATGATGAAGAAATGAGTTCCTCAACTCCATAATATTAATTCCTGTGTTACAGTTCTGTACACTAGATCATCAGTCTGATGGTTAGCTTTGCAAGAACGAGTGGTGGTCAGTCGGGTAAGTATGCAAAATAGTACCTACCTATCTAGTTAACTTGGTGATAATAATAATTTTAAGGTAAAAGTATACATACAGTGGGTGCTCGCTCGAAGACGGGCGTCGTCACCGAGGCAGGTCTAAGAAAGGCAGGCGACGGCGTGACAATTTGGACTCGTTCGTCAGGAACGATTGACCGGCGAACACACAACTTATGGAAAACTGGAGTAGTATAGGGGAGACCTTTGCCCAGCAGTAGGACAAAATAAGTTAACTAAAAAAAAAGAATAGGCACACATTCAAAACAAGTACCACCTCCAAGTACCAAGTATCTACCTCTCAGCAGATGAGCCCATTCAACCTGCAGTTGCTAAGTAATGCCTGAAGAACTGAAGACATTAAAGGAACACCGCCTCTACTTGATTTGATCACATCAATGCTGGTACGTAGGTATTCATTATTTCACACACTATTTTTGATAAACATTTACATAAGCATGGAGCATGGAACTAAGAAATGTTGCAACTCATTGTACTCAAAATGATTGATTGAAATGAGTATTATAAATAAATCATACCACTATACATACTTATGATAATGACAATTAGATTTTAAGTAGTTTAATGAAAATGATTTAAAAAAATGTATTCGGATGAGTAGAGGTATTAAATAAATCAAATAGTAATAAATGCTTACCATTATTTCCAGCGGTGGTGGCCTGCAGTACACACACATCCGACGCCACTCCGTTCCTCTGTTCCATCAAGAAACATAACCTTGGAAGGCCGCTGGCTCAGTAGCAAAAATGTATTCACAAAAGTTTTTGATGTGATACAAATGAATAAATTCTATTTATTTATATATGTACACACTAAACACTAATAAAGTAAAATACATAAATCATTAGACATTTTATCCAGCAGACCTGCAACAGGAGAGTCTGTTGAATGACAGACATAGCGATAGCACCATTTACATCTATGAAACATAGACATAATGTGAAACAGCTAGGAAAAGTTAAATTAGATTACAGCAACAAATGTAATTTTAACACCTTAAAATACATACATACAAGTTATATAGAAATAAATACATGAATTATTAAAATAATTTAAAATTTTCTTGTTTGCAAGAGTGGTTGGCAATTTGTGTGTGTACCTATTAGTAATATTTATGTTAGGTATATACGGTTTGTATCTTGTAAGTACTGTGGTTTATCTACCAATCTAGATGATGGGATTTTACTACCTATGTGGTTTTTACCTATTATGTATTTAGGTAAACGAACAATAAACCAATCACTGAATACCTACTTGCTTAGTAGGTACAAATTTTCTGAAGTTGATCAATCTCACATCTCAAGTAAAAACCATTTGTTGAAAACAAAATGAAGGTATATATAAAAAAAACGGTTGGATTTAGACATAGAAATATCTATAGGCATTGAAATAAATAGGTACTTACTAATAATTTTATTATTGTGTCTGAACTCGAATACGAATAGGCTTATGAACATGGCCGTCAATGAGGGAAAATTATAAACGTGAACACTTCACCTGATTCTGGTGGTTACCATGGAAACCATGCGATGGTTACCTTTGCAACAGCACTCCGGTGGAGTGAGCACCGGTCTGTGCGCGCGCTACAAGTGTCAGTCTTACTTAGTAGGTACTTAATAATACGATGATGATTAAGATTTGATGAATATTATTTTGTTATTGGCAACGTTTAGTAGGTAAAGTAAAATACTAGGTAGTTATTTATAATCCGCACATCTTACCTACACAAATCGTACCTATAATAGTGCATCTCATCACGCTAGGTTTCGAATTGCATTCAAGTCATCAGCTGACAATAGGTTCTTTCATAAATATTTTTAACAAACAATGTAAGTACCTATGCGCAGACGACGAGGAGACCTTGGAGAAGACGCTTCGTAGTAGCTGTACCTACATAATGTACGTTGGTATTGCATTTTCATAATGTTGTGAGTGCGCATAAGTGACGCGTTACATACATAGAAAATAAACAATGTTTAATTATTGAAAACAAAATGTAGGCAATAAACTGTCTTTTTAAGTGTACAAAAACGTTATGATTCAGACATTGAAATGTCTAAAAGCATTGAAATTATTAGTTATCTACTTACTAATAATTATTGTCTCTGAATACGAATAGGCTTAGGGACATGGCCCCTACGCGGGAAAATTAAAAAAAAGACTGTGATATTGATGGAACCGCGCATGCGCGGGGTGAGTAACATCACTCCACGCGATTCTCGTTACCATGGTAACAGCACTTCACGCGCGGGCGGCGTGAGAATGATCACTCCACTCGATTCTCGTTGCCATGGTAACAACACTTCACCACGGCGAGGTGGAGTGAGCCGGTTCGCGCGTGTGTCGGTTGAACTTAGTAATGATGATACCTAATAAAATGAAGATTAGATGAATATTATTTTATTATTGGCATCGTTTAGTTACGGAGGTAGGTACCTAGCTATCTACAATAAAACATTTGTAGGTAATTATTAGACGTTGGTATTTAGTGTGCATAGGTACCTGACGCGATACAAGTAGGTACCTAGTAAGCAAAAACACCTCAATGTGATAATGACAGTGCCTCAGACCAAATAAAAAACCAAGACAGAGCGCTGCGAACAATACCGTGAGGCGTGTCAAAACTGCACCTCCGCTCTGTTCATACACGGCATAAGTTACGCTCACACGCACCCATTTACAACCATTTTAACTACAATCAAACTACACCTCATTATGTGCACACATGTTTACGAAACCGGCCTCACGTCACAGTTGACAGCGCTTTGTTTTGTTTTTTTTTTGTCTGAGGACAGTGCCTAGCGCGCAAGCGTGGCGTAAACTTATTCACTTCACGAGATTCTTACCGCTTCAGCGTGGTGAAGTGAGCTGGTGCGCGCGCTGCAAGAATGTCATCTGTTGAATTTTATACCTTTGATGAATATTATTTTATTATTGGCAACCCGTAGGTAGGTTGTCTTGTCTACAATAAAATATTAGGTAGGTACATTTAATCCGCACGTCTTTTTATCTGCTGAGTATGAGGTCCTGGGTTCGATTCCCGGGTCGGTTCGGGTTTTCCATCTGGAATTTTTCAATAGCAGCCCGGAGTATGGTTTTGTGCCCGGTTGATGACAATAGGCTCACCCCCTATTACATGGGACTTAAACATAACTGGCGAAATGTGGGTGTACTATATAATAGGTACACCTCTGCCTAACCCTTCGGGGATTACAGGCGTGATTTTATGTTATGTGTCTTTTATCTAAATGATTACATCGTTTAGGTAGGTTCCCACATAGTTTGTGTGGGGTTAAATTACACACTTTTAGCACTCGATCACTGAATCTCTTCTTATTGAATAGATTTGGGTAAATAACAACGTCGGACAGTCGGCTCGACTTTAGATTCGCTTCTTCAAAACACATCGCGATTGGGTTAAGGGATGTCGTTTATTTAATCAATTAAATGGATTAAATAAACGACACATTTCCTTTAGTAGCTAGTGTGTTTTATTTTATTTATTGTACAGACTCCAGCACATCAAGCTACCCGAAACTGTCAAATTTTCCCAATCAACTTTGAACCTTAAATTTCAACGATAAAGTTGAAAATCTTTTAAATAAATTTGACAGATTGTAGTGGCTTGAAGTGCTGGTATGTACAGACGCCAGCACATCAAGCTACCCAAAACTGTCAAATTTTCCCAATCAACTTTGAACCTTAAAAATCAGCGATAAAGTTGAAAATCTATTAAATAAATTTGACAGATTGTAGTAGCTTGATGTGCTGGCGTCTGTACGTGTGTAACGCGCTCGCACCTCAGCCTGAAATAAGGGGACTAGTAGCTGACCTCGCATTATTTGGAAATCCTTTAGAATGCGAGATCAGCATAAACTGGATATGTATAGCTTGATGTGTAGCCGTGTGTACATAGAGGTTTTTTTTTTAATAAAACAATATTGAGTTTCTGACTGAATTAATTTGCTATTTTATTTAAAACTACCATAAATAGTCATGTTCAGACACTTAAATATTAGCTTTGAAATAATATAAAATGATCAAAAGAATTTGCATAAAAATGTTTTGAAAATCTCGATTATGATTTTTAATGTAACGCTTGGTCATCCCTAGCATCAGATGGGATGACACTGACAGTTCACTCCACGCTCACTTCACTTAAGATAACACGGTGAGATGGTTACAGAATAGCAATGCAGGATGGCGACCAACCGATTATCTTTTAAAGTTAAAGTTCGCGAGCACATTCGCAGGAAGCTGGCAGTATCATCACAACGGTAATGATTTCCCATTGTTTGTCTTATTTGCTTTAGTAGTGTTTTTATATATATTTAATTTTGTTTATATTTTTGTATTGTTTGTATTTATGTATTTTTGTGTGTTTATGTATCTTTATATTTAAATAAATATTTATTCCTCAATTCTCGCTATTGCACCTACCACTGTTTGTCTCTGCATCACCCAAAGGTTGACTGGTAGAAAATGCCTTTGGCATTAAGTCCGCCTCTGTACATTTGTGTGCTTGAAGTATCAAATAAATAAATATACAATGCCTTGGGTTCGAACTCGAGCCCTGTCCTATTTGCATTAATAATAACAAAGCCTTATCTGTAAGTTTTTACTTATGAAACGACTTGAAATTAAAAGGTAACTTAAGATTTTACAAGCGTTTAATGTTGTCGAAATCCCATAAGATTCGACCGCAGTAAAAATTTTGATGATATTGAACAGCATATTTAGGTACTCATGATTTGACCAAGCTTCCGGGACCCAAAATTTTGTATTTTTTATAAAACTTCACAGTCTGCGCAAGTTTTAGAGCTTACTGGAAAAGTCATCTTTATATGTCTTTATAGGTAATCAAAAGTTTTTAGGCCAAAGAATTAGCATTGCCATACAACGTGGCAATGCTGCCAACCTTTTGGGCACCTTTCCCACTGACAGCGATTCGGATGATTTTTTTGATGCCCAATGATTTGTTCCTATATATTATTATATTTTTTCCTCTTTATATAGTTAGTTCTATTTACCTGGACACTAATATTAAGGTATTAATGTTTAAACAATAATAAAGTTTTTATAATACTTAAATATGACATGATAGGGACTTGACGATGACGATAGCATTTAATTTAAATAATAGTCTCAATTCTCCTGAAATTGCTACCTACCATCATCTGCCTAGCCTTTTCCTAACTATGTTGGGGTCGGCTTCCAGTCTAACAGGATGCAGCTGAATACCAGTATTTTACATGGAGCGACTGCCTATTTGACCTCCACATCCCAGTTACTGGATAACACCTGGTTATCAGACTTTCGGGCTTCTGACGACCCCTAACAGCTGTCAAAGATCTACAAATGACAGCCTGAACCAACGGCTTAACGTGCTTTCCGAGGCACGGAGGGGTCTTGGTACTTAAGTAAAGATGGTCACCCATTCATGTAGGTACCAACCGCGGCAACCGTAACTTAACCAGGGCCTCAAGTCTGCTATTACAATAGTGTCAGAATGGTCTATCATTGATTTCATAATTGTTGATTTTGACAAGTTTGGTAATCTACTAATATAATGGCGTCATTATGACTTTCCAATGGTCAGCCACTGACACTCCATTGAAAGAAATGGCAATTATTGGTAATCTCGTACATAATGACAAATGAATGACTGACTTAGGCGGTATCATTGGTCGTATTGTACGATAGTGCCATTATAACACAATTCTATTACGAGACCATTGACCGACCAATGATCGAACATTATGAATTTAGCAGATTACGAACTTTTAGCAAAATGACAATGGGATCGTGTTGGAATGATGAATTTATGAAAATAGCAGACTTGGGCCCCTGATCGATCGATCGACCGTGCGGCTGTTATTACTTAGCCACAAGCCCCTCTACAGCAGGGATGTAACGGATATCCGTATCCGCATCCGCAACTGCGGAGCTTCCGCATAAATATTGATATCCGCAAAACATCCACATCCTCAACTTTGATTTTAAAAGCTCCGCATCCTCATCCGCATCCTCATAATTTCTATGAGGATGTGACCCTACGTTGTTCGCACAAATAGTGAATTTTTAAAACTTGCGCCGAGCTAAATGGGCGAGCCGATAAGTGAGTTACGCGTTCCTATTGGCTGAATTCGCAATGTCCTTGTCCTATGTGACAGACGATCGGCTGCACGTGGCAGTGGTGGCACAACTGTGGTGTCACATGTCAAGTTTTTTGCAGGCGAATTACGCTACGGTAACCTACCAAATGATTACCTATAGTACAAATATAAATAGGTACTTTAAAAAACAAGGGCTTTTGTACTACACCCGCATCCGCACCCTCATCCGCATCCTCAATAAGGAATTTTCCAATATCCGTATCCTCATCCGCATCCTCAAACCCGATTATCTCGATATCCTCATCCGCATCCTCATCCGTTATATGACATCCGTTACAACCCTGCTCTACAGCATACCTACCTACCGAGCGAGCCAATTGTTTTTGTGCAAAGAATTCTCATACAACAAGACAATAGAAGTAGCAGTTACTGTTACAAATAACCACACAGAGCCACGTATAACCGTCAAGTGAAAGTTAAACACTGGCTGGAAACAATGCGCACGTGAGAAACAACGTGCGCGCGCGCAGCAATCAAACTTATTGTCATTACGAATACGTCACGCGCATACGTGGGTACTGTAAAGTATTGTATCGACATTTCTTTGATTTTCTTTTATTCTTATAGATACAACTTAGAAAATTTGCATTAATTCATTTAAATTTTTCGAATGTATGTATTTGGTTAGTGACTTTACAAGTTATTGCGTTTGCATAAAGATCATTTTCACTTAAAGCAGTAATAAAGATTGGTGATTTTGAAGACGCACACAAGATCGGTTTTACGAATTTTGCCGATGCGATCTAAGTTGTGTCGTACTGTAAGTACTTGTTACTCTTCTTGCAATTTTAGACTTAAGTATCTATTCAAATTCAAATCATTTATTTCAGGAATACACCCATTTAAAAATTAAAATTATAAAATTTAATTAAAATCACAAAATAAAATAACAGTGATTAATACACCTGCCTCCGAGTCATTTGTTTGTTTGTCGTTACATTAATCATATAACAATGGTTAATGTACTGACAATCAAAACTGTTCGCAAATACGCACAGGATGGTGTTGGGGGTGGTCCGGAATCTGCGCCTTAGAGATGTAAACCGCAGTGATAATCCCCAACGCGCTGCAGACCCAACAACACCCTGAACGTATTGCTTATTATACTGGACACGGAGAGCATTGTACTGCTTCTGGGAATATGACTCACAGGCTGGCTGTGCACAGGGACGTACAAAACACTCGGAAAAGAGTTATTTTGACGGCCCCCGAGCAACGAACAAATCTGCGGGCGATCATATTGGCCCTCAGAGACAACGCCCTCCGCTTCCTATCGATGTCAGATACAGGGTGGCAGGGACATCGACGCAAAAACGGTTACCATGGATTCAGTACATGATTCTCAACCAAAGAGTTTATCTTTTCGTCGGTTATTTAAAAAAATCTGTTGTTTTTAAACCTACGCGGTCAAAATGTATGGAACAGCAGATTTTTTTTTTAAATAACCGACGATAAATTTCAACACAGTGGGGTTCAGGCTCTCGCGTCCGGCCCTGGTTCAGGCCATGATACGGAGCGAGAGGAAATGGCAGGCCGTCATCTCCTTCTGCGAAGCAGTAATGCTCGCGAAGGAGGAGCCGGAACGCGTGAGGGAGAGGCAAATTTTGCGCCCTCACGCCTCGCCCCTAACCGCCGCAGGAGGAGACGCCCAGGGCGTCGGGAATCGCGAGCCGATATCTGGCCACCGTAGGCGCGGGCTTGCGGACGGTGAGCAATGGGTAGCTCGCTGTCCGGTAAGGGCTAGGCCCGGGTCGACGGCGCGTTGTGTTCCACGCGCGCCTCAAAGAGATGTCAGCAGAATTGACGGGGTCCGTTAGGGCCAATGCCTGCCGGGGGTTCGAAGAAAACCGATAGGGACATCGTGGCCCCCGGCAACAGGGCAACCGTAGGAACACGGGTGGGTTTTAGCCAGTAAGGGTCTGACACGCCCTCCCGCTCCGCCCAGAGCGGGAGAAGTTATTTGATAATTACCCAACCAAAAAAAAAACCTCATGCTCAGCAGTACCGCTTGCCAGAAAATACTACAAATAACGTTATCAACTATGATATCCTTAATATTATAAATGCGAAAGTAAGTTTGTTTGTTACGGCTTCACGCTAAAACGGCTGAACGGATTTGGATGAAATTTGGCACATATATACCTAGATGATGCCCAGGAAAAGAACATAGGATACTTTTTTTTTCCCACGGTATCGAGTCTTATGCGGGTGAAACCGCGGGGCGCAGCTAGTTATCAATAAAGTAACAATTGGTTAGGTCATTGGCAGCGAGTGTATTTATCATAAATAAAATAATTATTAATATCTATTTGTTTTGATGGACTGGTTGGATTCAGCGGCGATAACGTTATCAGGGCATTTTCATTGCCCCTTGCATATACCCAACTTACTTTAAAATACGTTGCTACTGCGTTTGTGCATCTCGATGGCAACAAGGAATAAAATAATTCTATTCCAAGTAGGGTATACAAAGGAATAAAAACTGCTAACAATCAACTGTATCTATTAGGACGAGGGTTGTGGCGACATCTACATCTCCACATACGAACTATGCTTTAAAGACATGACGTCACACAAATCCTGCATCGCGCAGTAACAGTTTACCGCGCGAATGTGTATGACTATCCGACATCAATCATTGGGCAGATGCCCGCCAGACATGACACCCGTCTGTTCGGAGGCTCCTCCCTTTTCTGTATAAGATGAGTGAACTATACACCCTGTTCCTCATACTTTAAATTATACTGATTAAGTAAATGGAACGAAGTATACTAGGTGTGAAACTCACAGACCGCATGAGGAACTCAGTTCCAAAACAAATAGTGGATGCTGGCCGCACAGCTGCTGGACTAAAGTGCTATTGGGGCTGGCCACATCTGTCGCATGTTGGAGCAGCAATACGCAAAAACCACCACCCAGTGAATCCCAAATAACACGGCTGCCCCTTTTCAAAACCTAGTAAGAACTTAAAACGAAATTTTACAGGACAGTGCAAAAACGTAAATAGGGTCAGCCTTTGAAAGTCCAGGTTTTGAAATGGTTAAAGTAACTTACTAGGTTTTAAAGTGGTCACGGGCCAGTGAATGGGGCACTCACTAGGTTTTGATGTTTAAATATATTTACTTATAAGTGAGTTTTCAACGCTGGTGTTTTTGTATTTGGTGGGGACTTATTAGATTAGCAAGATTATGCAATAAAACGATTTTTGTGAAAAGTGTCCCTTACTAGGTTTTGAAATGGGGCAGCAGGCAACGACTACGCGACAGGCCCAGAAAGAGATGGCGGGCGGGATGAGCTGGATGGCTCCTTGTTAAAGGACTGACCTCAATCGCAGTAGACCGGGAAAAGAGGAAAGGGAAGGGAGGTCTTTGCCCTGCAGTGGGAGAACACAGGCTTATAAGAATAAGTAAATAAAATCAAATGTCTTCCATTTTATCAGGCACAGGAATTTTGGTTTTCTAAAGACGAAATCATACTATTTATTTTATTATAGGTAAGTCTCAGACCAATAAGACATAACGCTTCGTCCGGTAAGAACCTGACCCGGGTCGACGGCGCGTTGTGCTTGTGTTCCACACCCACCTCAAAGAGATGTCAGCACAACTGAAGGGGTCCGCTAGGGCCGAAACCTCTGGGTTGCGGGTTTGTCCGAAAGGGTTACCGCGGCAACATACAGGCAACTGAAGGAACACGGGTGAGTTTTGGTCAGTAAGAGTCTGACATAGCCTCCCGCTGCACCCAGAGCGGGAGAAGTTATTTGATAATTTCCCACCCAAAAAATAAAGACATAGTGACAGCGCTATGTCTGACAGTGATGTGAAGCTGGTTTCGTAAACATGTGTGCACTTAGTGAGGTATAGTTTGATTGTAAATGGTTGTACATACCTATGTGTGCGTGTGAGCGTGTATGCACAGAGCGGAGGTGTAGTTTTGGCATGCTTCACTGTATTGTTCGCAGCGCTATGTCTTGGTTTTTTATTTGGTCTGAGAAGTCAAAATTAGGCGATAGCTTGTAGAAACCGATGATAATAAAAAATCATCAGTTAAGTACATAACATCATACCATAACATCACGCCTGTAATCCCCGAAGGGTTAGGCAGAGGTGTACCTATAGTACACCCACATTTCGCCAGTTATGTTTAAGTCCCATGTAATAGGGGGCGAGCCTATTGCCATCAACCGGGCACAAAGACAGACTCCGGGCTGCTACTGAGAAATTCCAGATGGAAAAAATCAAAAAAGTCAAAGTCAAATAATTTATTTCAATTAGGCACAAAAAGGCACTTTTGAACGTTAAAAACAAAAAATAGAATTGATTCTAGTCGCCCCTTCTAAAAGGTAGTTTTCGTATGGAGAAGAATGGGCAAGAAACTCCACCGTTACTCTTTTAAAATGTTTTACAATATTTTGTATACATTAATTATATAATTATATGTGAAGACGATGCACCTGGAATAAGATTACTATACCACAATAGGTAAAAATAATTAAAAATGAAGCAATGACAAAAAAAATAATTATGTAAAAACTCAATAACACTTTGCTCGACCCGAGAATCGAACCCAGGATCTCATACTCAGCAGTAGCGCTTGCGACCACTAGACCAACGAGGCAGTTAAGTACCTATGTACGTAAAGGTACGGAAACTATACTGCGACAATGTGACGGTAAAGTTTTAAGGATTGCACCATGCATACATTTTCCAAGTGCCTACTTACGTAACTATTTTTACGTAAGTCCACGCGAGTGACTTGAAAACTAAACATCATGTGACTTACGTCAGTCGATGTTTTACAGATAACAATAATATCGATTTACGATTTTTCTTCTGTGCAGTGTTCAAAATTCAAAATAAGTTATCAAATCCGCACCCTAATTGCGTATCACACAATCACAATCTGAATGATTTTGATTTTGAAGTATATTGCTAATCCATAGCTTCATACATTTGAAAAATTTGTCCGCTCAACAACGCAAATAACGCAATGAACGTTGTTGAACTGTCAAAATGAGAGCCATCGCTACCGTGTGTTACGCAATTACCTCGCAGGCTAATTGTTTAAAACCAATTTTATTCATACAACATTGACACTATTCAAAATCAAGGATTCGATCAATCCGACCAAAATTCGAAATTCAAAAGTCACGTTTTATTTTGAACGAACTGCCATAAATCTATACTAATATTATAAAGAGGTAAAATTTGTTTGTAAGTTTGTATGTTTGTAAGTTTGTATGTAGGGGGTAATCTCCGGAAGTAATGAACCAATTTTAAAAATTGTTTCACTGGTAGAAAGCCACATTATTCGTGAGTGCTATAGCCTATAAATTATAAAGATATCATGCATATTAGCCGAACTGTCTCAATTTTTGTCTAGCAAGGCGGAAAAAAATTGCTCTTACAACAGAGTTATTTGCATGCGCTGCCTTAACAGTTGTATATAATTGAAAACAATGTATAGCAACCTGGTCCGCTCTAAATAGTTCTACAAAAAAGTCCGCGACACCATATTTTTATCTTTTATATTTTAGCAGATATAGTAGATTTTATGTGTTAAAAAAAGTATTTTTCGACGTACTTACCTTTGGACGATTTTTTAAACAACAAAATATTAAACCTTATCGAAAAAAATATTATTATGATCACAAGAACATCATAGAGATATGATTTGCCCAAAACAGTATGTCAATTGGTTAAATAGTTTCGAAGATAATATAAAATTACTAAATCGCAAAATGCCGCCGTCCATTCTCGAACCGCATTAGAACATGCTTTGTACGGACGTTTTATCCATTTACCCATAGATGGCGTTGTGCAATTACGTCATTTTTCTGAATCGCGGTGAGACAAGAGCAGCTCGAGTACACCGTACGGAAGAGTCTGCTCTTGAAAATCATCAGCGCCTCTCGAGGAATAGAGAAAATATTTCGCAAGCACGCGCTGGGGAATCTAGCTCCGAGCGTTCACAGCGGCTTGCTAGCCAAAGCTGGAGAACATCGCAGGTCCGTGCTCGGGAATCTAGCGCTGAACGTGCGCAGCGTCTCAGTGATTTAAGGTAGCATGTCTCTGCAACAAGGAATAGGGAGTCTAGCGGTGAGCGCTCGCAGCGGCTCGCTAGCTAAACTGTGAGAACATCGCAGGCCCGTGATCGGGAATCTAGCGCTGAGCGCTCGCAGAGGCTCGCTAGCCAAAGCGCGAGAACATCGCAGGCCCGTGCTCGGGAATCTAGCGCTGAACGTGCGCAGCGTCTTTCTGATTTATATGCAATAAAAACAAAACCCTTCTTTTGGCAGTCAGGAAATAAATCATAGCACTCAGTACTAACCGAACTACACTCATAATTTCATCATAAGTTAAAATGTTTACCGCCCAACGAAGTGGGCACGGGTCAGCTAGTATGTTTATAAAAGTATCTGAGTTGGTGGAAGGCCGTTGAGGTTTTGACCTCATTTCACGTAGTATTCCTTCTAGGACGTGATAGTGTGACCCATTTGCAACAATTAAGCACCCCATAGCCCTGTATAGAGTCCGCGCCAATACTGAAGTCAGGCGAAAAATTGTAGAACTACAAATTGTAGACACTAGCGCCGCGTCTATCGGTCTTGAGTGATGACGCGGACTTAACATAACATCATGCCTGTAATCTCCGAAGTGTTAGGTAGAGTACCTACAGTACACCCACTTTTCACCAGTCAAAATTCATTGACCCATGCATGATTAAGGCCCGGACTCGATCAAAGCGAATACATGCGGAGATGCCCGAAGCGGAGACGAGAAGAGAGATATTTTTCAGCTAGGGTGTATCCATCAATACTGTGCGGAGATGCATGCTGGCTAGAGCGGAACTGAGCTGCGTGCGGCGAGCGTTGGATGTTGTGATCAATGCACATGTCTTCTCGTCTCCGCTACGCGCCGTCGCAAGCTTGCGAGGCACAGACCACATATCCGCTTTGTACCACCGCGACGCTCAGCTCTATCTCGGCGAGGCACAGCTCACATCTCCGCTTCGATCGCACCATAGAAATATGATACATCTCTGCTTTCTGAAGCTGAGTGGCGATGAGATGTGTGAATAATGAAATTCTATTGGTTGTTTAAAACACATCTCCTCTCCTCTCCTCTCGTCTCCGCTGTGGAGTCCGGGCCTTACTTATTTTAATGAGTGATTTATGCCTGCTAAGGTGAAAATTAAGGAAATCTTATAATTCATCACAATCCTAGCCTTTTTCCATGTTGGGGTCGGCTTTCGGTCTAACCGGATTTTACATGGAGCGATTGCCTATCTGACCTCCACAACCCAATAACTGGGTGATACGATACCCCTTGGTAATACTGGTTATCAAACTTTCGGGCTTTTGACGACCCGTAACGACTGTCAAAGATCCACGAATGACAGCCGGGACCAACGGTTTAACGTGCTTTCCGAGGCACGGAGGAGTCTCGATATAAAGATGTTCACCCATCCACGGACTAACCCCGACAAGCGTAGCTTAACCTGGTGGATCGACGCGTGCGTTAGCCACGAGCTCCTTTTAAAATATTATAATTCATCACATCAAAAATAAACTTCAAAACATTGAACAGTCCGTAATGTGGTTCCAAAAAGTAGGGCAAGGAAAATCGCTATTCTTTTCCATTTTCTGCTTTGCGTAAGATGATTTAAAAGTTAATTTAAATAAAGTAAAAAATAAAGAAACGCCCTAGTAAGACATATAGTGACCTTATTTGTGATGTTCTTTAGAAAGGTCAGGTGCGTAGTACCGCGTGGGGTGTATGAACATAATGAAGCCTGAGAAGTATGTAAGCATCGTACCAGTTGGTGTTTTGTAGTCTCTGCCTATCCCCATGGGCAAAACGCGTCGTACCAATTCAATAGATTCTTTCTTAAAAATATTAGATTGATTCATTAATTAATACTTAATATTCCTCCCATAAAACAATGCTAATATCTTACATAGCCTACCTAATCTACGTTCGCAATTTATTTGACAAACATGTAAACAAACACGAGTTTTAGGAAAAACATTTGTAATGCATACGCATAAGGTTTAGTTTGCGGTACAACTTTTTTTATGACTTTTTGAACAGTACCTACTAGTCAGTCTAAAATCAACTTTATTAACACTTCCATAACGTAGACGTTTGTTTAAGTGGAAATAACATCAATTGTTAACAAGGTTATAAATAGACCATACATAATTAAATTATTATTGTTTTGTTGCGGCAACGCCTACACATTGTTATTGGTCAGTCATATTTGAAAAACAAGGTAAAAAGCATATTCTGCAAATTTTTTATAGGTCATTATCATGGCAATATTGTGCAAATTAATGGATACCATAATAATTGATTTCTTAGCGACTAATTCCTGTTTTCTGTTTTACTAAAGAATGAATGAAATGCACCGATCCCAGCGTGGTTTAACCAGACTCGATAAATCGAATGAAAGAAAGAAAGAAAAAGTATTTATTGAGACTCACACAGGAAATCACAAATTAAACTAAACACCTTCAATAAGAACATTAATAAAAATAATAAAAACAAAGTAAAATTAAAATAAAAGCAGAAAGTCCTGTACGAGGCCAAAAGGCTCCTATCTTAGCATATGCTGCGACATTTAAAAATAAATAAATGTCGTAGCGCTGGTATTCTGATAGGGCCCGCAGTGATGTCACGGATAGATAGATACAGAAATAAATATATAATAAAATAAAAATAGATATGTGAAACACAAAAAACCCCAAGATTTGCACTAGCCGCTGGAGCCTCATACTACATGGGGCTAGGCGTATAAATCAGGCAAATAAATCTGAAAATCAGATACAAGCAGTACCTATATACAGTATTTCTATTTTCTTACTGTCCCTCGGGAATCGTCGCATTTCCGAATAAAAACGAATGCTAATTTCCATGTCCATCAATTATATTAGATTTATCGTGTATAATAATTTGAATTCAGAACTCAGTACTATATTGTTTATTTGTTTTGATTTCCGTGTGAACTATATAGAGCTGTAAAACTATTTTCCTATCTGTTGTGCCTGCGACTTTTGCAACTTTCCTCCCATTTTTTACAAATAAATTACTTTAAGTTAAAAGAGTATTAAGAACTCTATATACTTCCAAGTCGATTGAGAGCATCGGATCTGCACCAAGTGTAAAGAGCAACTGATAGAAATCCGACGGCTGACGAAACACGAAGTTTGCCGAGGGACATTAAGAAAATAGAAATACTGTACTCAATACTTATAATATGTCGTATCTGTATCTATTTAACTGTGTGTATATAAATAATAAAATAAATAAATAAAGCACTTTATGTATCTAACATAGGGAAAGTATATAAATAGTCGTAGTTACTACCTACCTATAGATAACACTAGTCTAGACAATACACGATCATACAAGTCTGTGCAACAACTAAGTTCAATGACCCGCTCCAATTACTCGCCCTCAGTGAGACAATGTATTTCGGTAGGTAAACATTTCACTTATTTACGCACTAACCTACATTTTTCCTGTATTGTCTTGTCTTTTTAACCCGTGACGCAAAAAAGAGGAGTGTTATAAGTTTAACCGCTATGTGTGTGTGTTTGGCTGTGGCACCGTAGCTCTTAAACGGGTGAACCGATTTGAATGCGGTTTTTTATTTGAAAGCGGGTTTTCTAACGATGGTTCTTAGACATGTTTTATCAAAATAGGTTCAGCTGTTTGAAGATTATCAGCTCTTTTCTAGTTGATGAATGGATGTGAGTATCTTCCACAGGTCTGATCGATTTGAAATTTGGTATTCTGTTACTTCAATGATATTAGAAGAACATAGTAACCTTGAACTGATGCTGCAGCATCATCTGTAATTTGCAGGATACCCAACTCCCTTGCCAACTTGCACAGGTATCGTGTTTGGGCTCATTGCAATTGGAATGGCCTCAATGAATAGGTTATACAGTGTGAATCTTTCTAATGTGCACATTTCGAAATGAGGGAATCTATGCTTAATTTTATCGACAGAAAAAATATGAAAAAATATTTTTGCTCTTTTTAAAAAATAAAATTTCTTTTTCATCTTTAAAAACTAAAAATACCGATTAATGCTAAAAAAAAAAACATTTTTATTTTCAATTGAGGGTTTTTTTTCACCATTTTCATTTTACGAGGACACCTAATTACTTCCAATCACTATGGAGTTTGTTTCATCGCGATAGATGATTTAGTTTAAAAGTTACACCGTTTTGTTAAAAAAAAAAAACATAAAAATTATTAAAAATGTATTTAGATTTTTAAATATTTTTTCTGTAGTTACAATTAAGCATAGAATCCCTCATTTCGATACGTGCACATTATAGAGAATCACACTGTTTATAAGATAGATGGTAAATAGGGTTGATGGAGTAGGAAAGAGAAATGAGGAAATGTTTGTGTCGGGGGTTTTATAAATATTTATACACTATGTCTGTCTGTCGTGATCTCATTAGACTCTCCTATCGTAGGTTTACTGGAAGAATTTTCTAAAGAAACGAGCAGTGCTGCTCTAACACCTTGTGCTCTACCATTTTGATATATTTTTCTCTATTAAGTGTTTTGTGTTTTGATAAATAAGTAATTATAACTGTACATTATATTGTAAACTCTTTTCCTTTATTGTATCGTCTCTTGGAAACAAATTTTCCTTGAAACGCTTGGTATGTGAAGCACATGCTTGTTCCTGGAACTCATTATTTATTATCTCTAGTAAGTATGTATGACACAGTCATAGACTACTTGTCTAGCTTACATCAACGTTTACGCTTGTATGAGTTTTGAGGAAGTTCGGTTGTTGTCTTTGCAATCTGTATGTCTCCATATCTTTGGGTAGAGCGGGTTTATAGAGGTAAGTACTCAGATCATTCAATTTTTCCTTAAAATATGAGGCCAGCAGAGTACAACTTAGGCCGCATTCCGAATTACGCTAAAAGTGCGGAACGCTAAGAGTAGTTTAAGGCGCCTCCCTGACCAAAACGCCGCGCTAGCCGTTTTTTGTGCAGTTTTTAGGAGCTATCTACCTGTTATTCAAAAAGTAATATCAACTTAATAAAAATACATTAAATTTCTACATATTCTTGATTCCAAAACTGTACAATTTTTTTTTTTTAATTGCGTGTATATTTCATTAAATCTCCTTCCAACGAAACCATAAAAATGAGAAATAACGATTGATAACATTCGTCTCCTCGTAAAGTAAACATTATTTAATTTTGCTACTAACACTAATGGATAGACAATTTAATAACGAACATTTTGTAACAAATTTTTTTTTGAAAAAGCCAAATTCTGATTTTATTCAGATTTTATCCTAAAATATGGGCATATTTACCAGTGTAACTCATACATCCCGAACCGAGATTCAGTATGCCGCAAGGTCTCGAGGGGGAAACACGTATCGTTCGTTACCGCGTCGGTCACGTGATCGAACA
The DNA here is from genome assembly GCA_963680765.1 of Agrochola lychnidis. Taxonomy (NCBI): domain Eukaryota; kingdom Metazoa; phylum Arthropoda; class Insecta; order Lepidoptera; family Noctuidae; genus Agrochola; species Agrochola lychnidis. The sequence goes on along the minus strand of OY796871.1, from coordinate 7,751,841 downwards.
AGTGCACACAGTCACATTATCAGATGTGAAACATCTATAGCGGCGGGTCAGACCAAATGTTGGCTGTTGGCGCCCCATATTTATTGCCTGTCGTAAACTATCCTTTTTTTTGTTAGTTTATTTACTGCGAAAGGAAATGTTTGTATTTAGAACTACAGAGTTTTGCGAAAAGATGCTACTGTTTTGTAAACACACAAATGCAACAAAATTTAACAAATTTGGTCAAAATCAAAATCCAAGATGGCGGCTGCATTTTTTTTATTTTTGTCATATTTTTTTTCATGTGATAGTCAAATGGTCGTCTACGCGAACTAGTGCGCTTTCGACTCTAGACATGGGTCGTACTTGCAAAATCGAACACCAGGGCTTCCAAGTACGTCCACCTTTAAACACCAGCGCCAAAACCCAGAGCTCGAAATACTTTTAAGTATTTTCTTTCTGAATCGAAAATAGATTCGTAAATTCATACAAATAAGGAGTAAAATCGCGTATGCAAAAAAGGATACTTCCAACTTCCAAGCCTTGGTAGAAGAAAAATACTTGCATAGAATATTGGTCTCTAATGTTATATAAATAAAGAGCATAATCGCGTTTACAAAAAAAACTTCCAAAACCTATAAAGTAAAAATACTTGCATAGAACATTGATCCGTAACGTAATATGAATAAGGAGCACAATCGCGTTTACAAAAAAATACGCATGTTCCCTTTCAAAATATATCCGATCGTGACAACATTTGTGAATGCCGTGTTGTGCAGTGGTTTCTTATCTCATTATCTGTTACGATGCCTCATTGAAGTGGATAACAATTAAAATTCTATTGTGTCTCGTTAATGACAGTTGAAAGGTAATAAAAATCGAAGCCAAACTAGAAATTTTATAAACAGAACCGCTTATCATGTATCAGCACAAGTAGTTACTATATTTGTGTTGAAAACCAAAAACAAAAAATCGTATAATATTTCTTGCCTTTACTACGTTATTTTTGTTTTCTATATCACAGCGACTATACTATTTTTGCAGAAAAAAGGTACATTGCTTCTTAACCACTACCTATACTCCATTTGAAATAAGATTAGACATTTAACTAAACCTTTTTTACAGTTCGTTCAACCAATTTTGACTTCTATTGCGTTGGTAGCATGACAAATGGCAGCTGCAGTAAACATTGGTATTGTAACCACTTTTTTGCTTTTAATGCCATCCTTATGCCTACGGTATAGAAGTCAAAATCGGTTGAACGGACTGTTAAAAAGGTTTGTTTAAATGTCTAATCATCATCGCGTAGTACGGCCGCTGTATCTTGTGACGAGATAGTGATGTGGTTGTGCAGATCCACTAACGTAGGCTATCGACAAGAATGTCGATTGTCGTATGAATATAAATTGCTGTTAAAGTTTATTGTTCAATTTGTCAACCGTAGCCCGGTTGGAAGACTAATGTGAAATCTTGTTTTAGTAATTTTGATTTCCTCATTTTGTTAAAATTTTAACTTACTTATTATTATTTTTTTTGTTACGTATATTGTTTATTTATATCACGTTATTATAATGTTTATCGTTTTTATATATTTTATTTTCAGGAACTCCCATAATTTTTAATACTATAATTATTGGGAGAATCGATAACTTTCCGATTTAGTCAATCACTAGCGTAGTAAAATAAATCGTTTCTGCAAAGCTAAACAATAGTGAATGATGTTTTAGTGTGAGTAAGTTGTGCGGTGCATGGTAAATGTACGCTGTGATTCATGGAATAAGGTTTATAATTGACTAAACTGAGTGAAGTGATTCGTAAGTTGTTCGCCAGATGGCGCTAGTAATATTTTACGAAGTATTGTAGAGGTGAGGTGCGGCAAAGAGGGACCGATTGCTCAAGGTCTCTTGGTCAGGGCCCAGCCTTAAGAATAAATGTTAAAGTTTAACATATATTATTAAAAGAGGAAACTATTGTAAAACTCTCAAATAAATTTGGTTTTACAGTATTTTTAAACAAGACAATGGTGCCGATTCCCTTAACAAACTAAATTTAAGTTCAGTGCATCTTTTTCTTTTCTATTTCATTAAGAAAAGGACAGAGGATAAATTTTAGTTTAGTCCTGTCAAATTAATCAGCGCTTGACGTAAATTGACGTAATTTTAGTTGGCAAGTTTTTAATCACGTCTAAACTTGTATGGAGTAGTGACAGGCGCTGATTACTTTGACAGGACTAAACTAAATTTACCTTCTGTCCTTTTCTTAATGAAATAGAAAGAAAAAGATGCACTGAACTTAAATTTAGTTTAGTTTGTGAACAAGGGAATTGGCACCAATGTCATCTATAACAACCCTTTTTACGATTTGTTTACCTTTATTTAACTACCTAAACCTATGGAGTATAGTGCAAAGGCAGCCCTAATATGAAATATGATGTTTGTTTATCTTGCATTCACGTGTTACATGCAACGTGATATATCCCTCTCCAAAATACTTTTTAAAACGAATGAATTCGTTCGCTAATTGACACTCACACGACCAATGAGCATCGATGACGTCATCACACCAGAGTCAATGAGTTTACTAAATCAGCTAGTTGGACACGTGCGCGGCGCACACGCCGGTCACATGTTTGGCTCTACTTTATGATAACAAACACCGTTTCAGAGTCACGTCACGTTTGTTAGCGTCTATAATTGATGGTGTTACTATTAATTCTTATGTAGATACTTACAGAGATGAAAGAGATTGAGTTTTTGACGTGATAACGTCTTAGTGTCCCATCTGTATTTATCTGTGGTATTTATCAGTAGTCAGTGAGATTTTTACGCACTACGCAGGCCATCCAGAACAAACCATCTACCGAGAGAAGTAAATTGTGGGAAGAGAAGCATCCACCACCTCCCGACTTCGTTAAACCCCAGGAGCATTAGCCTCCCGGGCGTGATCTGCAGTGGCCTATATGGAATGCCCTCAATCGATTGCGTACCCAGGTAGGCCGCTGCAGACACAATTTTTCGAAGTGGGAGATCACTAAACCATCCAACACTCAGTGCGAGTGCGGTGCTTCTGATCAGACTATGCCCCACTTGCTGGAGTGTCCTATGTGCCCGTTCACCTGCACCTCGGACGACCTAAAGAATGCCACTGATGCCGCAATCAACGTGGCCACCTACTGGGCTCATATAATATAATAAAAATAATATTATTATAAAGAAGAGTACCATCGACACGAAAAGAAGAAGTCAGTGAGATGAAAAGCTTTTTTGATATCGTTTCATGCTGCGTTTGTGAACGTCTGTACTTATTATGTGCAACAAGCTTATAGATAAGACACACCATTAAGAGCGGCCAACCCGTCAAACTTTTCATACTAACGCTCGTAAGTGATTATGGCGTTGTAACACATCTTTCTTTATTTTATTTTTTTAATTAATAGGTATCTTGTGCACTATATGTATATAGGTTTCTATGAAATAAAAAAAAAATTGGAGTAACAAATTCAGAATAAGCCTCTAAAAATTTTACCTGAATTTTGACCGTTCATAATGTACTCATAAATTGTAAAAGTAAAGAAAACATCATTATAGAAACCTCGCACATGTTATGGAGATTCCAAATGACAAACATTTATTTCACAAACTTGTAAGGCGTATTCAAAAACACGTACCTATTTCCTGAAACAAGTTATTTTTCGTACAATGTTATCGCGTTCTCACTTGCTTGTTAGCAGTTAGCACCTACGCTGGATGAAACAACAAGCTTTTCGACCATGCTTGCGTTGACGATAGACGGACCGGGAAGGGCCCTCTTAAGGGTACACTAGTCGGTCACTCTTCTATACAAACGTAGTAGGTATGGTGATTACTCGTCTGTTTGATGGTGTACGTTCAAAACTAAAAATTATTTCAATTTGTCTTGTCATTATAACTAGTGAACTAAAATATTGATTATAAAATGCAATAATTAATATCGTAACACCGAATATTTCGTTTTACATGTAAAAAAACTATTTGGAAACTTTCCAAATGCCTTTTTTTACATCTAAAACGGTAACAAGATCAAATTCAGTAATTCACTAGTTAGCGATATTTCTTATTTCCATACAGTAACATAGCCAAATTAATCAAAACAGGTAAATATTTGACAGTTATTTGCGACGTTGCCAACTTTTAGAATAAACGCTCTTAAACAATGTTAAAGGGAATAAAATTAAAATAGGTATTCCTGCCTACCAATCTAATAAAAAAAAAAACTAAAATGGCGTCCGCGTCCGTCATATTCATTATTATCATCATTAGGTAAGTAACCCTATGCTTATCAAGTGAGAACAAATAAATAACAATGTGATTAATAGTGAGAGAGCTTATCAATAACAGGTCAAGTCAGTGTAACAGGTTACTATACTTTTAGTGCCTACTATTAATAATTTTTTGAACAAATAGGTATGAAGCAGTTGGCCTACAAAAATTGAAGAAATTCGTGCCGTGATAAGAACTAAGCAGATCGTCCTATCCAAGATTATCCCACCCTATTCTCATCTGTTTCATAAAACATATTCCTGCCCGTGTTACGTGGAGTTGGCGCACCACGTTTTCTCTTTCCACTCTCCCCTGTCAACCGTCACGCTATCATTCACTCCCTTCTCTTTCATACCATTCCTCACACAATTCATCCATCTTTTTCTTTGGCCTTCCTCTCAACCAACATTTAATCAATCAACATTTATATTCATCACTCTTTTAGTCACAGTCATATTATTTCAGTCATCTGTTGCATATATTCTAGTTTGTACAGACGCCAGCACATCAAGCTACTACAATCTGTCAAATTTATTTAATAGATTTTCAACTTTATCGCTGATGTCTAAGGTTCAAAGTTGATTGGGAAAATTTGACAATTTCGGGTAGCTTGATGTGCTGGCGTCTGTACTTATTAGTTACAATAGAGAATAAATGCACTGCTTGATACTGCAAAAATATCATCAAAATCACCAAGCAAATAGCGAAATGAATCTCCAAACAAATTTTTCAAATCTATCTATTCATAACGCTCTAAATAATTACTAGCTGACCCGGCAAATGTTGTTTTGCCATATAAATGTTTGGGGTGGACCACCCTTATCACTTAGGGGTATGAAAAATAGATTACGACCGATTCTCAGACCTACCAAATATACATATGTCGGATCCGGTCATTAGTACGGACACGAAACGAATCGCAAGCGCGCCACTAGCGACATCAAGAGAGATCTATGGACACCAAAAAAAGGCACGCTTCTACAGAGTCGTGATGTTTTAAGGCCAAGGCGAGGAGGACATGTAGCCTCGGGTCGCATTGGAGTCAAGACGTCGCGGAATTGTTCTCTATTCGTGGTGCTCAGTTATTGTGTTAGTTGTAATTTGTGATCCTTTTGTTAATTGGTGTGTATAATTTAGCTAGTGTGATTCATTTGATAGTAAATTATAATGTGATCTGAACTGCAAACAGTTTTTCTGTTGCGCATTAACCAACACTACCCACACTACGCCCACAGTAGTTAAAATATCGCTGAAGATAACGAAAGTCACATACCCGTCTCCGACACATATAAAATTTCATAAAAATCGATCAAGCCGTTTCGGAGGAGTATGGCAACTAACACTGTGACACGAGAATTTTATAAAATATAGTTAGATGGATAGACTAATTAGGTATCACACATTATAACATGCTAAGCAGAATACAGTACAGGGAATTTTTTACTTGCACATGAATAACCCGGTGACAATGAATATTAAATGAATATGAGGACTTGACCTACTTTTTGAATAAACAATCATCTGAATGAAAATAGCATTGTAGACTGTAGTCACAAGACGAGAAGTTATTATAATGCATATTACTTCGTGTATATATGTAATAAATATTATATCAATCGTAAAATAAAATCGTTCTTGGAATGTTATATCTATTTGTTTCCTAATTATGTATTTAGGCTGTATTGCTGCTTTAGTTTTCGTGAAAATATATTTTTATTTTACTAAACTTCTTGTTACTAGGTAGGCTAAGTGATGGATTTTTCCATCACGAATTTGTCAGTAGCAGCCCGGAGTCTGGGTTATTGGGTTTTTCCAGCAGGTATTTCTCAGTACCAGCCCGGAGGCTGGGTTATTGGGTTTTTCCAGCAGGAATTTCTCAGTAACAGCCCGGATTCTGGGTTATTGGGTTTTTTTAACAGGAATTTCTCAGTAGCAGCCCGAAGTCTGGGTTATTGGGTTTTTCCATCAGGAATTTCTCAGTAGCAGCCCGGAGTCTGGGTTATTGGGTTTTTCCATCAGGAATTTCTCAGTAGCAGCCCGGAGTCTGGGTTATTGGGTTTTTCCAGCAGGAATTTCTCAGTAACAGCCCGGAGTCTGGGTTATTGGGTTTTTTCAGCAGGAATTTCTCAGTAGCAGCCCGGAGTCTGGGTTATTGGGTTTTTTTAACAGGAATTTCTCAGTAGCAGCCCGAAGTCTGGGTTATTGGGTTTTTCCAGCAGGTATTTGTCAGTAACAGCCCGGAGTCTGGGTTATTGGGTTTTTCAGCAAAAATTTCTCAGTAGCAGCCCGGAGTCTATATTTATGGCCGGTTGATGGCAATAGGCTCGCCCCCTATTACATGGGACTTAAACACAACTGGAGAAATGTGGGCATAGCGTTAGTTCTGAATTTGGCTACGCGTCAAAATAACCTTGTAGTGTTATTCCTACCTAGCACTTAAGAAAATCTAACTACGTCTTAACCTTAAAATAAACAGTTGCTTGGCCAATAGACAATTATGCTTTCAAATACAACTGAAGTACACTGCATTCTTTAGTTCAATGCACAGGTATCTAGCATATATTTGTGCACTGCAGTGTAGTGGCTAGCGAGTTGGTCGGCCTCATTGTCAATAACAATTTATCGCCCGCTAGGAAGCGTCGACCTCGCTGCCACGTGCGCGAGCGTCAGGTGGGTGCGTACCTACAGGGCTGCCTCTTTGTACTGGTGTTGATATAGTATAGGAATATATAATGTTTTTATTGGTTATGCTATGTAATAGCGATGGTTAAATGTTTCCAACTTCTTCTTTGTGTCGATAACTCGACAGTTTATTAAGTTTTTGGGTAAGAAACTTCGCCACTTCCAAGGCGTTGTCGATGGCACCCCAAAGCTCACTTTCGGTGATTTTTTTGGGGAATAGAGAGCAGGATAAGTGATGGAACATACTTTGCGACACAACTCCACATCCACACCCTTCTGTAACCAACGAAAGGATTTGTTTATTAAAGTTATATTAGATGGCAAAGAAAGGAAGCAAGCAGTCGACCCACTTGGTGTTAAGGACTCACCGACTACTGTTGATGGACATGCGCATACGTATGCGTAATTGCATATTTTGACATGGCAATCCATGTCAGAAACAAAGCTGAAAAGCGTAATTTGTCTGTAATAAGGTTTCAGTTTGTAGGGTTGATACAAGATCACTGGAACACAGCAACGCTGATTGACAACAGAATGCTTACCAAAATTTCTATATCAATTATTTCGAAATTCATAAAACAATAATGTAATCTTCATGATTATCTTCCCAAAACTTAATTACACAACTTAAATTTATCAGTATTTTGTCTAACAATAGCACTAATAGAAACGGACGAAAATAATATAAAGATTAACGAGTATATTTGCTAAGAATTGGGTTACGTTACTCACTAGCTCACGTGCGCACGCGCTGCGTACGTTCCGACAGGGTTGCCGTTTAGTCACGTTGCAAGAAACTAACGTGCGTTAAAAATAAACCTACCTACGTCAAATACTTAACAATGTACATTTTAACCTCCGCTTAATGCAAGCGAGACGTGCAGTTTTGGCCATGTTTCCGTTACTTCAATGGATGATATGAATCGATTGACACTCTTCCATAAGCAATGCAATGTGGATGACGGCATTACCCGGTCAAATGGGAATACTGGTCTTTTGTCCAGGAGCAGGCTAAAGTCCTCTGTTCACGTAAGCGAGGTGAACTCTTTGCTCTCATCAACACTTTTTAAATTTTTCCTTTTTTTTTCCTCTTGTGCATTTCCTCCTGAATTCTTTTTTAGGGAGAATGGAGGGGTTATGTCAGCTTCTACCGACTAAAACCCTTCGGTGTTCATCCTACTACCACGAGTTGGGAGTGCGGGGTATACTCACACATGTTTCGCAACCTCCAAATGATCTAGCCACCCTCGTTTTGAACTTTGGATGGAAGTTCAAAACGATCTACGTTATGTAACTACACATATTTAAATCTTTGGTAACTACTATCAAAACTAATTTATAGGTAGTATAGATCTCTGATATCGAAAGCAGAGCTAGTTTATGTGTGCACTAAGAGAACTAGGTTACAAACATGATCACGTGCGCAGGCGGCTGCGTCAGAGTAGGGCTGCCTCTTGATCACGTTGTTTACGCACACTACGGTTACGCATTCGTGGTAAACTTTATCACCTTAAATCATTATACCTCGTAGGCGTTTATTAAGTAATAAAATTGGTACTTATGGGTTTTTTATTATGAAATTCCATCGCTGCTGCCTTTGGATTGGTTATCAAAACGTGGCGCAAGCAATCCAGTGAACTATTCAAGACATTTAAAGTTAAATAAAATTGCTTGTCAACGAGGAAGACTACCTATTTCGCATTTATAGCATAATGCTCTAGGAGAGCACAAAGAAATTGAAGTAATTAAATAATTTCATCATTAGGTAATACAAATAGGTACCTATCTATTTCATCATCAGCATCATCATCATCCAGAATTCACCCACTGCTGGGCATAGGCCTCCCTTTTTTTGTGTCAATGCCCACGCTCCTTTATTTTTTTGGGTGGGAAATTATCAAATAACTTCTCCCGCTCGGGTGGAGCGGGAGGGCGTGTCAGACTCTTACTGACTATAACCCACCCGTGTTCCTTCAGTTGCCATGTTGCCAGAGGCCACGGTATCCCTTTCGGACTTTCCCACAACCCCGGCAGAATGCCCACGCTCATGTGCCAGCTTTATCCAGGTTCTACCCGCAATGGCAACAATGTCGTCCACCCATGACCGATACTTCGTCTTCCAGTCCTTGGACGAGGAGCTCGTGGCTAAGTAATAACAAGGTTACGCTACGTTTGCCGTGGTTGGTCTGTGGATGGATGTCCATCTTTACATACCAAGACTCCACCGTGCCTCGGAAAGCACGTTAAACCGTTGGCCCCGGCTATCATTCGTGAATCTTTGACAGTCGTTACGGGTTGTCTTACCATGTGGTATCATATTACCCAGTTACTGGGTTGTGGAAGTCAGACAAGCAGTCACTCCAAATAAAATATTGGTATTTAGTTGCATCCGGTTAGAATGGAAGCCAACCCCAACAAAGTTGGGAAAAGGTTAGGCAGGCAGGACACCACTCGGTCACTAACTTACTCCACCTGTCATCATCATAATTAGCGTTATCATATTGAACACTTTAGTGCCAACAAGAATTGTTGAAAAATCCTGAATAGAACATACACGAATGACGTAGGTATATGTAGGTACAAGTGCGTTACAGAAATAAACAATGTTTATAAAAACATAGAGTTTCTTTTTCTTCACGGTTCGTCAAGTAAGTAAACCGGGGTTATACCAAATATCGAATAATAAGAATCGCAAATAAATCGTCACTGTTTATTAATTTGTTTATACATGTGACTAGTACAGCCATAAAAGAGGCTTGAATTGTGAAAAAGAATCAGTCAATCAAGTGAGAATAAAAACATTTAAATCACTACTAGTGACTTAAATGTTTTTATCTACTCTCATAGCGTAATATTCGAATTATGAAATTCAAAACGAGTTTATATTGACACACTTTATAAACACAATACCGAAATTTAAAAATAGAATCATATTATAACATTTTTTCTCTAACAAAATAATATTTTAAAACAATTTTTTTTCTATTACGATACAGGGCTATTCCAAGAAGTTAATATCACCAAGGAGTTTCCATCAACTTTTGCATTGGAACGTTTAAACGGGGGACAGCAGCACCCGCTGTAGCGCATGTGCGGTGATGTGCTGGTGCAGACGACATTCATTTGTTTTGTTGTACTGAATTTCGTGGGATTTTTCAAATTTATTCTTGATCTTTAACTTTAATCTTTTATTTAGTATTAGGTTCAATCCCAATGTATGAGAGTAGATAAAGTAGTGTATGAAACTGCACATAACTAGGTATTAAAACATTCGTGTGATACACTCATGTTTTAAATACCCCTCATTATTCAACAGTTTCATAAACTACTATTATTTGGTAACGGATGACGTGACTCACTAGGTAGACGTCATCCGTTACCAATTTAAATCGGCATGGGAAACTTCAATAATTAAAAAAACTTGACCGCTAATAAACCACTGGGTTTCCCAATTTTCCTACTGGGCTTTACCCGCAAGTTTCCTAATTACAGGTTCATAGTCGACGTTACCAACCACGGCCACAAGTAGATACTCGCAATTGCGTTAACTAAATAAAACACCGTCGATATAAAAGATAAAAAGAAAGTAGATCAACGTCATTATCATTTTATGATTGATTTGAAAGACGTCCATTGCTATTTGCTGCATAGAGGACGCCCAAGGATTGCTACCAGTACACTTAACATGTCAAAGTCAAATAATTTATTTCAATTAGGCACAAAAAGGCACTTTTGAACGTCAAAAACAAAAAATAGAATTGATTCTAGTCGCCCCTTCCAAAACGTAGTTTTAGTGACCAAAATAGAAACGGGTTTTGTCGACGGAAGAATAGACAAAATGACAGATAAACAATCACAATCTGTCATTTTGTCTATTCTTTCGTCGACAAAGCCCATAGAAAACCCGTTTCTATTTGTTGTCATGCAGATGAAGCAGATGGTTATTCTTTAATGAATTAATTAAACATTTTTATTTTATTAATTAAAATCATCATCATCTGCCTAGCCTTTTCCCAACTATGTTGGGGTCAGCTTCCAGTCTAACCGGATGCAGCTGAATACCAGTATTTTACATGGAGCGACTGCCTATCTGACCTCCACAACCTAGTGACTAGGTAACACGATACCCCTTGGTAAGACTGGTTGTCAGACTTTTTGGCGTCTAACTACCCGTAACGACTGTCAAATATCTACAAATGACAGCCGGGACCAACGGCTTAACGTGCTTTCCGAGGCACGGAGGGGACTTGGTATGTAAAGATGGTCACCCATCCTGGTTAACCTGATCGATCGACCCGTGCAGCTTTTATTACTTAGCCACAAGCCCCTCTATTTTATTAATTAAAATATTAGAATAAAATTAGAAAAAACCTAAAAACCATTTCTCTGATCTGAGTAGGTAGGTAGTAACATCTACAGACTTTTCTACTTTTCCTAACAAACTGAACGGTATGGCGACCACGTGTGACCATGCCTCCGCGTCGTGTACACGTGCTACAACAACGTTTGCATAAGCATTGTATTGTTTATTCACCGGCACTACGCTTCATAGACACACGTGACGATCTTTGACCATTTTTCAATCGCACAATATAAAATGAATATAAAGTTGTTAGGTAGCAATAAATAGTTCTAAGAAATAGCAATGCTATTAAAGTGAAACTTTTATTACATCGTCTCAAACTTTTTCGTCTGTGTTTTGCATGTCGCGTGACAGTCGGCCGCGGAGTAGGGATAGTGAAAGGCGCTCGTCAGAGCAGCCAAGGCCAATATGGCGGCGCCTATAGAAATTTCACTTTTACCGTGGTTTCATAAAACCACACAATCATTTTTTTTTATTTTTTTTCTTTATATTTTGCATGAGTGAATAAAATTAGCAGAATAAATTAATTAAATTTATTACGTTAGAGGCGATAACAAAGAAAATTGTACATACTGGGACGATAGAAGTTAGGTTAGGTCCACTCGATCTGTGTGGTTCTTTCCTCAAAAAACCATCTCAGACACCACATGGTCTTCACATGATCTGACCAAGATTATGTCTGGACTTTTTGTTTCGACCTTTCTTCTCAGAGTAGTCAGACAGGAATAGGGTTTATTCCCGGGAATTCTTGTCCCGGTATTTCCCGGCAAATCCGTAGTTCTCGTTTCCGAGAAATTCTGATCGAGAAAAGTCGAGAACTCGAGAAATAATTTGTCTAAGGATGCCGCCTCCGATGGAGTCGTTTGTAAGTAGGTACTACTGACAAACTTTTCAGTTATGTAAGTATTAAAAGCAAGCTATAATTAATGCGTTTTGATCCTACTTAGTATTCAATTGTTTTAATACTGATTGATTGCTGTTTGTTTAGATTAAAATGGAAACTTGCAAAGCTTAGAAACACATATTACAAGAAAATTAAGAATGCTGCAAACGCACAATGTTTAAATATCCCAAAACCATAGCATGTAAAGGTTAAAACACAAACGGACTGGTTAGGCATCACGTGCACAAAATTTATTTCAAATCCGAGGATTCAAGAATTCCGAGGATTCAAGAATTAACATATCAGAAGCGTCTACCAGTTCGTCCAGTTTTGAAGTGTCAGCGCCAAAAAAGCTAGTGGTTCTGGCTGTGTGTGCAGCAGACACTGAAATCGAATTATTTTTGTTTATAGTCAGAGTTGTCAGAGAGAATAAAGTAGTTTAAATCAATTTGTTGTTATTAACAAGAGATTATTTGTTGATTGTTGTCCAATTTAAACAAAAACACAATTACAATAATTACTATTCGTATTAACAGTATTTTTATTTTTACAATTTATGTGTAATAACGACGTTTTTCTTTATTTTAACTATAAAATTAAACATAAATGAAAATTTCTCGGTTTCCTGGGTAATCCGGAGAAATCGAGTTCGAGAATTCTTGAAACCCGAGAAATGAAAAACCTCGAGAAACCATAAACCCTAGATAGGAAACGCCGACTCTAAGCGCCGACCTCATGTAACTTTTATTTTTTAAGAGCGTTTACGGCTAGCGCGGGAAGTCAAGTTTAGGTAAATTCTTCGCAAAATTCACTCACACAGAAGCGCGCGTACATGTGTGCGTAGAGTTGGCGCGTTCGCTATCTTTATAGTCAGACTAACACACGTTGATCCGTTCGATTTAGAGCAATAATTATTTTAGTAAATATTTAATTGGAATTTAAATCCAACTTCAATTTATTGTTACACCTATAATTAATATTATTAAAAAAACGAATTAAATAAATAATTTTACAATATTTTATTGGAACAGTTTACATATTTATACGCTTCTTTTCGTGTTTATTTTATATTAGGTATAACAATTTGATGAATCATATTTATTTCTTTTAAACATCTTATCTTATTATCACTCCGAGTAACAACAAGCGCAACATGTCATACTCATAGTTACATTATGGGTACTGTTAATATTAGCATGTCGGTGTCGCAAACCCATAAGATTTTCCTATACCAATAATCGCTCATCGCGCCTAAAGAAGCTTTCACCTGAAAAAAAAACGTGTGCGTTTGTGAGAACCCACTCAGGAATAAAGTTCCTTCTCACGTATCATTTAAAACAAAAACAAAATTTTCGCAGCCGCCATCTTGGATTTACATTTTGACCTCACTATCGACTTTAATACCCTCAAAAACTAATGCCTCATTTACATTCTGCCCCTGCCGCTACTGTTCGCGCTGCCAGCCATAATTCTCTAAATACTGCCGTAGTAGGATCGAAAGAACTGCCCTACCACTCATATCGCTTTCGACTTTCAACAATGGTAGACGTCGAAATAATTACAGCGTCGCTGTGTAGAAAACACAATACATAATTATGTTCTTTATTTAAAAAAAAAAACAAATTAAAAAAAAAAAAAATATCTTCGTAGAAGATGGTGGATCCTCTCCATAACATCGAATACAAACCATATCGGATGAAATATATCGTCTGCATCTGCTCCAGTAGGTACCCTAATTGCGTAACTTATTTTCATAAGCGATTATAACAAATTTATTTCATTTTGACAGTTCAACAACATTCATTGCATTATTTACGTTATTGAGCAGATTTTTACTCCAACTTATGAAGCAATGGATTAGCAATCTGTTTCAAATCGAAACAATTGTGATTGATCGTGCATTACGCAATTTTTTTTTTCTTAGCCTTTATTGTCCCACTGCTGGGCAAAGGCCTCCCTACCCTCTTTCCACCTCTCTCTGTCTAGAACTTCTAAGAACCAATCTTTCTTAAATGAGTCCAGCTCATCCCGCCATCTCCGTCTGGGCCTGCCGCGATGTCGTTTGCCATTAAGCGGGACCCACTGGGTCGTAAGTTTGGCCCATTGATCGTTTGACATGCGGCAGATGTGTCCAGCCCAATTCCATTTAAGCGTGGCAGCTTTCCGAGTGACATCAGATATTTTAGTGATGGAACGAATTGTTGTATTCTTAACCCGGTCCACAAGTTTAATACCAAGAATACTCCGTTCCATAGCTCTCTGGCAAACCTCGAGCGTGGTCCTCTTTTCTATTACGCAATTATTGGGGTACAGATCGGCTAGATGAATTTTTATTTTCAAAAGAGGCCTAAACGTGACCATCAGTGACTTCTTTGATTTCAATTCGTCAATAGGAAGGAGTATCTTCTAAAGCTTCACTAATTCTCTTCCAGCACGCGTAGCATGACCACCATAATAGAACAATAGCCAAAATGACAGATAAACAATCACAATCTGTCATTTTGTCTATTCTTCCGTCGACAAAACCCGTTTCTATTGTGGTCATGCTACGTGTCCAGACGTCGTGAACTTAGTTTTAATTTGTGGTTTTTGTCATTTAAATCCTACATACTTTTTTTGGATTCCAATAGCTCCAAATATGTTATAGTGTTTTTATTATTCCACTCGAAGGGCATTTTCATAGATCGTATAAATAGGCGGCACGCACGTCCGATTCGTCCAGGCGCTCGGTAAGAAGTGAGCTGCGGAGCTGAACGTAAACACGCCCTGCCACTCGTGCTGCTCGTTCTTTGACTTCCGCATAAAAAAACCACTCATTTGGGGAGCGTAGGGCAACGCGAGTAGCAGTGGCAGCAGTATGAGAAGTATCGTGTTTACATACTCATCCTGCCCACTTTCCTGCTCATTGCTGTGGAAGTGAGCTGAATGTAAACGGGGTATATGAAAACGACACCCATGATAAATTCTCCCGCTCTGGGCGGAGCGGGAGGGCGTGTCAGACTCTTACTGAGTAAAACCCACCCGTGTTCTTTCGGTTGCCCTGTTGCCGGGGGCCACGATTTCCCTATCGGTTTTCTTCGAACCCCCGGCAGGCATTGGCCCAAGCGGACCCCGTCAATTCTGCTGACATCTCGTTGAGGCGCGCGTGGAACACAACGCGCCGCCGACCCGGGCTTGGTCCTTATCGGATGGCGAGCTACCCATTGCTGGAATTGGCTCGCGATTCCCGCCCCGGGTGTCTCCTCCTGCGGTGGTTAGGGGCGTGAAGGCGCGAAATTTGCCTCTCCCTCACGCGTTCCGCCTCCTCCTTCGCGAGCATTACCGCTTCGCAGAAGGAGGTGACGGCCTGCCATTTCTTCTCGCTCCGTACCATGGCCTGAACCAGGGCCGGACGCGAGAGATCACCGCCGCCAAACACCTCAACGAAGACACGGTGTTGCTCCGCCCAAGCCGGGCAGACCTCCACCGTATGCTCTGCCATGTCCTCAGGCCGATCCACACAATGGTGACACCCGGATGTTTCCTCCCGCCTTATCCTGAACAGGAACCTCACGAAGCAGCCGTGTTTTATATAGAATTTTTCACTTTTTGTATGGAGACCATGAAAAATTAGTACCTATATGTTGAGTTTTATGGGTTTATGGGCATTATAAAGGGGGTCGAAATTTTCATTACTTTTGCGATAGATCACACCATTTTCGAAATATAAGCAAAAGAAAAGAAAAAAAGATACAGTACTATTTTTGCAGCTGAAGTCAAGGTGTGGGTATGAATTTTAGTTCATGACAACTAATTTAATTCCATACTTTTTTAATGGCGATTAAAAGTAGTCAGATTTAGTTAGGCAAACAAAATTTTTCATGAAAAACGTCAAATTTAGAATAGCAAAATTGCCATTTTCACTAAAATATTAACTCAGTGTCATCTTGCACTAAGGCCCGTATTACAGAATGTCACTCAATACCCAAGCATTACTTAAAACTAGATTCAAGCCATTTGATTGGTTGAAACTAGTTTTAAGTAATGCTCGAGTATTGAGTGTCGTTCTGTAATACGGGCCTAAGATGGCACTGAGTTAATACTTTGGTGTATGCTTGTTTGTTTGTTTGAAAATTATTACGTCAGCAAATGCTGTATTGATTTTTCGGAATTTTCAGTATTTTATTCGGTCCTTTCTTTATTTGTATTCGCATATAAGCTGTCGGAAAATTAGCATTTATAGCAGTAAATTTCAAATTTTAAGTATGCTCATATTTTAACTTTTTTCGGAACTTTTATTACTACCCAAACTAAATAGTGATTTTTTGTCTAGTCATTTGTGACAACAGAAGGCATTTGTGACAAGAGAATCGGCACCGATGTCGACTTTAGCACCCTAAATTAGTTTTCACTTCAATAAAATATTTTACTTACTAAAGTACTAAGATGTGGCGATCATGCTATATTCGTGCATTATCGTTGTACGCACGACAAAGGTCAACAGCGGTCAGGCAGAGCGCCGAGCGACACATTCACTCTCTGAAAGGCCTCACGGCGGACTAATTTGAAACGGTTTGCGCGTGGAGTTTTATAGTAATTTTAGAGTAGTTTTAAAAAAATTCTAGAAAAATAACCAAACTCATATAGTTAAAAATTTTGATTGCAAATTTTTAAGAAGATGTTTTTCTATTACAGTAACCTTTTATTATATTAAATTAAGGAAGATATATTGGTAAAAACAAACATTTTATTTACCAAAATTTCATTATAATTTCGCATTGTTTGGATTTTTATTTCTCATGTAGGGAACCTAAACTGAAAATTTCTTTTAACTAACTTTTTTCCTAAGAATCTTTGCAGTTAGATAAAAAATATTGTTTGTTAGGGTGATCAGTGATTTAAGATATTTTAAGCGTCAAAGTTGACGCTCGAAGTAAAATTAACAAAACCTCTGTTCAGTAATCTTGATATAATTCACAAATACTCTAATAATCTAAAATTTTTCCTAACTAAGTGTTTAGACAACAATATTTCCTAAAATGATTAGTAATTAATATGTTTTTAAAATAATGTTTGATGGATATTAACTGGATCGAAAAGTACTGTTTTTGAGCTAAACAGCGCGCGGATGGCGTAAACGCTCTTAAATATGATCAACGTGTAAAAGTGTTTGTAAAAACACACAAATAAAATCATTTTAGATAAAAGATATTTTAGGAACTTTCTCTCTCCGAAATTTTACCAATACTGTTTTAATCTTTCAGGCTGTTGTATCTATTCTAATCTAATCTATTTTTTGTTTTTATATTATTGCTACGATATGATATAAAAAAACAAATATTTGGGTACGTATATTAAACATGTGACGTTGCAAGCTGTGTTAATATTATTCTAAGACAGTACGATAATAGTATGGGTAGGTACGTATTGAAATATTTCGGATAAGAAATGTAAAGTTTAATTTAGATATTTATTTAAGAGTCCTATTACATTTTTTTAAGGAAATTCATGACTTTTGACGTTGTAATTTTCAGCAGCAGTTAGACGTTTTAATTATTTGATGTAATGACGAAAGTTTGAGTTACACATTCTTTTCGTGTAATTTGCTGAATTGACGCGGAATAATAGTACTTTAATTTTATTTATTGTAATTTTGTCTTATTATAATATATTGAAAAACGAAAACGAATTAAACGTTTTCATTGTAGATAGAAGTTTTATACCATATTAGTTTATTTAGTAAAATTGTGTTTATTTGGAATATAATGGACGCTAAATCAAGACATTTATTGCTTTTCTTTATGATTTTTTCCGTGAAAACTCAAGAAATTTAAAGAAATTTTAGAACTCCAATAAATAAGTAAAACATTCAACTTATATTTTAGTAATTTTAGCTTTTATTAGAATTGAATGGGACAATGTGAATTTGAGCGTCAAAGTTCTATCGCCAATGGATTTTCTTGTAAACTGAGTTCGTAAAATATTTATAGTAAATTACATGAAAAAAAATATTAAAATGTGTAACTCCAACTTACAAGAAAGAGAATGGCACTATCGTTATTCATAATCAAGTAATTAAAATATCTTACTGTTGCTGGAAATTACAACGTCAAAAATTATGAATTTGCGTAAAAAGTGTAATAGGACTCTTAAACTTACACATATATACATACATACATAAACTCACGCCTTCTTCCCATGGGGGTAGGCAGAAACTACAGAAGGCCACCTGCTACGATTCTTACATACTCTGCCTCGTTTACGTTCATACTACATACACGCACGCCGGTTGCGAGTACTACGCACCTGGCCTTTTTGAAGAACATCACCAATAAGGTCAGTATATGTCCTCCTAGGGCGTCCCCGCCCGACTTTCCCTTCACATCAGCACACATCAGCCTTGTAAATACATTTTGTTAGTCGCCTTTCATTCATCCTCTCAACATGCCCAAACCATCTCAGCATACCCGTTTCAATTTTTGTCACTACATCTTCTTTTAAATCACACCGCTGTCTTATCACATCATTCCTCAGCCTATCATTCATAGTCAGACCACACATGCTTCGCAAGGAACGCATTTCCACAGCATTTATTTTACTTTCATGCTTCTTTTGCCACACCCAACATTCACTTCCATACATAAGCGTGGGCACCAGCACACCATTGTGAACAGCCAGTCGAGCCTTTTTAGACATCGACTGGACATCGACATCGACTTTTAAACTTCTCGCACACAATAAGGTAGGTACAAAGGCGGACTTAATGCCTTAGGCATTCTCTACCAGTCAACCAAGGGTGATGAAGCGATAAGATGGCTGATAGTGCTCTGATTGAGAGGAGATAATAATAATAAAAAAATATTAAAAAGAAAACAAAATGCATTACAAATAAAATAGGTACCTACACAAGTACATAAATAGGTTATAAACTTATGATACACATACATATACAGGATACAAATATCAAGGAAAAGATTACCTCTTTTCCTTGAAATTTGTGATGACTCTACGCTATTTGTTTTGAAAATAACTCTGCAATTTCCGCATAAATGCATACCGACTGGTGGCCGTGCTGATATCAAGAGGAAGCGCATTTCAGAGAAGAGTGGATTGAATATGAAAGGAAGAATAAACAAAGTCAGAAGTATGAGAAGGACAGAGAAGAATATTGTTGGATGAACGCAGATTCTTAGCGTGTGAAGAACATAGATATTTGAAGTGAGATATATATGATAAGGTAGGGTGGGTGAGTTCAGAAGAGAGAAATATTCGTGTTAGGATAAGACGTTATCAATGTTACTAAAACATTTTCCGATGTTGTATTAATCTATTGTTATTTTTGGAACAGAGGCCATTTTATCACAATTACATGTTACCATCTTATGATCACAAAGGGAATGTTGTTAAATTAATCTCACATTACCTACAAAGTTTAATGGAAACAAAACAGGATATTCAAATTACTAATGAATTTCAGAGAGAGAAATACTGATTGGTTTCCTAGACTAGGTCCCCAAGACAATCGATTATTAACAAGTTTCCGAGCAGCTTATAATATTCTAGGTAAGCTAGTTCAATAAGCACTAAAACTATACACACAACGCCTTTTGCCAATTGTTTTTATTTTTTTAACCGACTTCAAAAAAAAGGAGGAGGTTCTCAATTCGTCGGGATATTTTTTTTTTATGTATGTTCCCCGATTACTCGAAGACGGCTGGACCGATTTGAAAAATTCTTTTTTGTTTGAAAGGGTATACTTTCAAGTTGGTCCCATTGTCATTTGGTCACGATCTGATGATGGAATCTTGGAGAAATCGAGGGAACTCCTCAAATATTAAAGGCACATCTATAGCGGTTTGGGTATTTTTAATGAGCAGTTGACATAAGGCTATTGTAACTTAGATAAATTACAAATCAACCCACTAAAAAGAGAAAAAAAACTTTTTTACAAAAAATACAACCGACTTCCAAACTACAAAGTGAAAAATAATTTTAATTTCGGAAGTCGGTGTCAAAAAACTTAAATACTGATCCAAAGACACCGACTTCCGAAATTAAAATTATTTTTCACTTTGTAGTTTGGAAGTCGGTTGTATTTTTTGTAAAAAAGTTTTTTTACATTTATTTTTTTGTTATTCTTTTTGTTGTAAAATGTATATATTTTTTAACTATTTTCTTTCATTTGCTTCTCTTTCATAGAAACTCAAATGATTGTGCTTGTACTTTAAACTTCTGCTATGTACCGGTCGAAGTGACTGTTCTTAGGGGATGCCTATGTCCAGCAGTGGACGTCTTTCGGTTGAAATTATGATGATGAAAAACATTTTTTTGAATGGATTATTTCTTAAACTTGAAACAAATGTTCCAGTTTTAGTCCTGGACAAAACTACCCGAGAAGTTGAGTATTGAAATATCATAAGTATACATAAAATTACACTGAATTGCATCGCGTGCTAACTACTAAGCTTTTAAATATAGGTAATCTGTTTATCTGTAATAATTTGGTAGATTAATGATACTGCTATCAATACGAATATTGCGTGTGATCTAAGACTAAATCAAATTAGAAAAACTGACCCACTTTTGAAGAAAAGCTTATTGAGAAGTCTCTACAGCGTGTATCAGAAATGCGTAGTATTTAAGGGTGTGTCACAGACAATTAAAATGATCAACGTAAAAAAGAATCAGCTATACATAGAATATATTAAAAACAGATATCTATGGCTATACAAAACTTTAATACCTTTTCGACCCAAATGTCGACGGAAAGAAAGAAAGTACATTTATTACGCACAAACTAAAAGGCACACAACACAACATACAGTGTGAGTCTTCATAATCTGCATATATCGAAATGAGGGATGCTTAATTTTAACGACAAATTTTTTTTTAAAAAAATCTAAATATTTTTTTAATACTTTTTATTAAATTAAAAAGAAATTGTAACAAAACTGTGTAACTTTTAAACTGAATCTCGCGATGAAACAAACTTCATAATGATTGGAAGTAAGTAGGCGTCCACATAAAATTAAAATTGAAAAAAAACTACCCTCAATTGAAAATAAACATGTTTTTTTTAGTAAAAATCTGTATTTTTTTCATCAATTTTTACAATAATTGTAAAATTTATAAATAAGATGCCCAAGAGAACAAAAAAAAAAAATTGGTACAAATAAAAAATTATAAAAATAAAATTTTGACCATTTTTTTCGTCGATAAAATTAAGCATAGATTCCTATGCATGCATTTCGATATGTACACATTATGAAGACTCACACTGTATACAAGAAAAAGAAATTAAAAAAACCGGCCAAGCGCGAGTCGTACTCGCCCATGAAGGGTTCCGTAGCAGCAAGTAACATTGAATGAAAGATAAATTGCGGTTTACGATTTATGACGTATTAAAAAAAAACTACTTGTTAGATCTCGTTCAAACCAATTTTCGGTGGAAGTTTACATGTACATCATATATTTTTTTTAGTTTTATCATTCTCTTATTTTAGAAGTTACAGGGGGGGGGACACACATTTTACCACTTTGGAAGTGTCTCTCACGCAAACTATTCAGTTTAGAAAAAAATGATGTTAGAAACCTCAATATCATTTTTGAAGACCTATCCATAGATACCCCACACGTATGGGATTGATGAAAAAAATTTTTTTGAGTTTCAGTTCTAAGTATGGGGAACTCCAAAATTATTTGTTTTTTTTCTATTTTTATGTAAAAATCTTAATGCGGTTCACAGAATACATCTACTTACCAAGTTTCAACAGCGTAGCTCTTATAGTTTCGGAAAAAAGTGGCTGTGACATACGGACGGACAGACAGACAGACAGACAGACATGACGAATCTATAAGGGTTCCGTTTTTTGCCATTTGGCAACGGAACCCTAAAAAAGAAAGAAATGAATTAAAAAGTGTAAAAGTGCGTTGTAAGATATTAGAAGGAATGTGTGCCTCGCGGCTGCGCCAAATAGGTCCATTGCAGTTCAGCAAAAATGCCAGACAACTAGTGCTTGACGCTGGTTTTCAAACAACAGTACGATGTCGAATGTTGACAGCTGATTATTTTTTCGCGATTAAAATGTTGGTCCCATGGAGAATGTGGTTCAGTTCGATGGTTGGTAATTTGACCACACCTTTCTGATACATGCTGTATAATGTTTGGGTAAGCAAAACTACCTCTAAGCATCATTCATTCAACATTTAACATTCAGCCGAAAGACGTCCACTACTGGACATAGGCCTCCCCCAAGCACCGCCACTTCGACCGGTTCTGTGCTTCCCACATCCAGTGGATTCTTGCGGCCTTCACCAGGTCATCGGTCCACCTTGTGGGAGGCTTTCCAATGCTACGCCACTCCAGAACCTTTCGGCCCCATCGGCCATCCGTTCTGCGAGCAATGTGCCCTGCCTACTGCCACTTAAGTTTGGCAATTCTTCCCCTAAGCCTACCGCTAAGCATAACGATATTATAAATGTTATGGAAGCTAAACTTTACTGCACTATTATGGCTTTTATAGTACTTTACTGTTTCATAAAATAGGGGAAAGAATACTTGAATTAGTGATAATGGTATGGTTTGTTGACAAAACGCAAATTGATGTTCATGAACCGATGATTTGTTTACCAATCGCAATAGAGCTTTGAGTGTAGTGTTTTGGAAATCATATTTATTTATCACTATCACACCACTATCTATCATCATCTTTATCTATCACTTTTTTTCTATCACCTGCGGTTACTAGCATAACTCCCGATTCCGTGGGAATATCGGGATAAAAAGTATTCTATGTCCTGGTCCTAACCCAGGTCATGGTTTACCTGCCAAGTTTTGTCTAAATCCGTTCAGCCGTTTTAGTGTGATAGCGTAACAAACAAACAAACTCACTTTCGCATTTATAAAATTAAGTTAGGATGCTGCAAAATTGATAATATTACTTATTTGATCTGCAGTCTGCACGTGTACATTGTCTGGCGAATGAAACTTTCACCACTTTTCAGTTATCACCTATATTTTCATAAATTTTCCTGTATTCAATTCAATTCAACAAATTATTTCATGAGAAGAAAAGTGATAGTTTCCACTAAATGAATTTCTTGAAATCGGTAAATACCTAGCACTAATTGTTGTTAGGTTTCGATTAGTTATAATATAATTATTACCTATAATAACAATAGGCGGAAACTTTTGATTGAGTAATTACATAACAATGGATTGTTACTAAATAATAACAATAAGTTATTGTATTATATTACACGCACGGTTTTACGAATTCCCGTAACATGAAAACAGAAGCTCGGTAATTGCTTGAAAATATGGACATCTACAGAAATTAGAATCAATCAATTTGCCCAGGCTTTTCCCAACTATGTTGGGGTCGGCTTCCAATCTTACCGTATGCAGCTGAATACCAGTATTTTACATGGAGCTACTGCCTATCTGACCTCTTCAATCCAATACCCTTGGAAGATTGGTTGTCAGACTTTCGGGCTTCTGACGACCCGTAACGACTGTCAAAAATCCACGAATGACAGCCGGGACTAACGGCTTAACGTGCTTTCCGAGGCATGGAGGAGTCTCGGTATGTAGAAATGGTCACCCATCCACGGACCAACCCCGGCAAGCGTAGCTTAACCTGATGGATCGACCCGTGCGGCTGTTAGTACTTAGCCACGAGCTCATCTACAGAAAATAGAGTAAGGTCCAGTTATTAAGTCGGTGGGGTTGTTGGTCTTAGGTCCTATTTTCCTTATAAACGCTTAATAGGAATAAATAACAACAGCATTATGCTTGTATACCCCGAGAGCAGTGGTGGCCCAGTGAGAGCAGTGGTGGCCCAGTGAGAGCAGTGGTGGCCCAGTGGTAACGGCCGCGACTTACGAGTTGTAGGTCGTGGGTTCGAACCCAGACAGGCGCTTTACTTTGTGTAAATTATTTCATCACCACTGCTCTCAAAACGGTGAAGGAAAACATCGTGAGGAAACCGGCATGTCCTAGAACCGAAAATTCGATGACATGTGACATCTACCAACCCGCACTGGGCCCGCGTGGTGGATTACGGCCCACTCCCTCTCACAGAGAGGAGGCCTGTGTCCCAGCAGTGGGAACATTATAGGCTGATGATGATACCCCGAAGGGTTAGGCAGAGGTGTCTTACCTATAGCTGGCGAAATATGGGTCTACCACATTTCACCAGATATATTTAATATTTATATTTGAAACAATAGGCGAGCCTATTGCCATCAACCGGGTACAAATCCAGTCTCCTGGCTGCTACTGACACATACCAGATGGAAAAAATAAAAAAATAAACAGGAATAATTCTAATCTAAATTCTAAAACTTTAATTTAGAATAGTTTTTGCTCCTAGCTGGATGTTCTAAGCGTAGTAGCCACAGGAAAGACCATAGTGGTCAAAACTGCGAGAGGCATGAGTTAAAAAAAAAAATTGTAGGTCGTGGTTCGAACCCAGACAGGCGCTTTATTTTGTGTAAATAATTTAATTACCACTGCTCTCAAAACAGTGAAGGAAAACACCGTGAGGAAACCAGCATTTTCTAGAACGAAAAATTCGAGGACATGTGACATCTACCAACCGGTAATGGGCCCGCGTGGTAGATTATGCCCCAACAAGGCCCCAAATAATTTTTTTAGAAAAAGTTCACTTCAGCTTTAAAATGTAAATTCAATGAAGTGTAAAATAGATGCATAATCAATGACGCTGTAAATATTGTAAATAATGACGAGTCTACAAGAGTGCGGAAAGGCCTTGTTTTGAGGTCACAGCTGTGTTGCATTGCATTCTAGAACTTCCGTACGTTGTATTGCACGTTGCACGCCAATGTGATGTCTATTCTTAGCAAATTCTTTGGACATCATAAAATAACGTAATAGGTATCATGGAAGTTATAGATATTATTATGCAAGTAATTAAGTGAAGAAAAGACGACAGAAAAGGATTCACTTGATTTTTATCAGTAACTGGGAAATCTCAACATTTGCTGTTAAAAATACATAGGTACGAACTAAATGCTCCCGCAGATAGGAGCGACGCGACCGTATGACGCGATTCGGGTAGAACAATTTCCATTAAGTTTTCATAGAAATTGTTCTACTAAGGTCGCATCGCGCCTGGCTGCGGAGGCCTAAAATCGTTATCATTCTGAATTTCAGTTTTTTTTTTTAATTTGCTTTCTTAATAAATAGACATCATTATTATCTTCTGTTTCGTAACTAAAGATTTTATACCTACCGCTCTTATTTTAAAAGAATTAAGCATAGATAAATTCTATCTACAGGGTGAAATTAAAACAGGTGGCTAAACTTCAAGGACGATAAAATAAAATAAAAAAAGATTTAATCTTTTTTTTGGGGGTCAACGACCGCTGGTAGTATTATACTTGAAGTATGAGATGACAAAACCTAAAAAAAAAACATTTATTTTGGACCAAACACTTGATAACATTTTATAAATCTGCCAAACTGCGTGACAGTTTGTCGGCAGGATTAGCGCTCGTCTTAAAACGGACGGTAAGAATATGTTTGTTGAATAGAATTATATTATATTAATTATTGTCACATGTTGCGACTATTTCGTTCAAAAGTTCCGCTTTTAATTTATTTCCCAGTGCTCGCCTGCTAATTACACGACTATCTGTTCTCAGCCAGTCGATACTTATTGAACAGTGTAGGGGTCAAATACTTATTGGTTCTTTTGCCATAGTTCATACGTTTTCATCGTGTTTAGATATCGATGACGTCTGTGAAGTTTACACAAAAAAAAAAAAACAGATTTTTTAAACGGATATCAAAAATGTCACGCTAAATGCGATCGATGACCTCACAAAAAAGTCGTCAAATTAATATTTTTTTGTTTTATCATGTTTAGATATCTGACCCATCACGTTTGCGGAATTTTTCTAGCTAATTTTATTTGACCCTGTATAAAAACGACCTACTGAACTTTTTTTTGAGTGGGAAATTATCAAATAACTTCTTCCGCTCTGCGCGGAGCGGCGGCGTGTCAGACTCTTACTGACTAAAACCCACCCGTGTTCCTTCAGTTGCCATGTTGCCGGGGCCACGATCTCCTTTTCGGATTTCTTCGCAACCCCGGCAGGGAAATACCTGTCCTAACGCTACTATCTATGCCTAGCGCTATAAAATCTCAGCCTTTTTCCAACTATGGTGGAGTCAGCTTCCAGTCTAACCGGATGCAGCTGAATACCAGTATTTTACATGGAGCGACTGCCTATCTGACCTCCACAACCCAGTAACTGGATAATACAATACCCCTGTTGAGGCTGGTTGTCAGACTTTCGGGCTTCTGAAGACCCGTAACGACTGTCAAAAATCCACACACAAGTCCAACGGTTTAGCGTGCTTTCCGAGTGAGTCTCGATATTTAAAGATGGTCACGCATCCACGGACCAACCCCGGCAAGCGTAGCTTAACCTGATGAATCGACCCGTGCGGCTGTTATTACTTAGCCACGAGCTCCTCTCTATAGTTTATATTAGGCACAGATTCAGTTCCGCAGGTAGTTTAAAAGCGGTTTTAAAGGCTGCGGTTTTATTGGACTGCCCTTTAACACTATCCCTGCCATAGAAACCGCCGGCGACCCCCAAAATTATTTGTTCATCAGGCCAAAGCACATACGCAAGAGAAGTATCACATTTTCCATAACAGCACGCCAGTAATTGTAAAACTATTTGAATTCGGGATCGGTTGAACGGGAAAGGTTGACTGGTAGAAAATGCCTATGGTATTAAGTCCGCCTCTGTACATGAATGTGCTTAAAGTATTAAATAAATAAATAAATCAGTATCCTAATTGCGTAACTTATTTTCGTAAAATATTTCGAGAAAGGAGATGTTTCATTTTCGGCCATAAAGTGTACGTTAATGACAAAAAAGGAAAAAATTCCACGAATTGAGGAAAAATATTCTTTCCTGTTTATTCCTCTGATTACTTCGGCACAAAAAATAATAGTTTAACAAATTATTGCCATATTTTATTCATCATGGCGTCGTTTTACTTGCATCCTGTTTTCGTCCAGAAATCATGTTACATTTTAACATAATAATATCTTGTAGACATTATTCAAATAAATATGAAAGGCGTGTGTTTCTGTACTACAGTAAGATAGCTATCTTATACAACTTTTTTGATTAATTAGGAAGTATGATTCATCATAAAAATAAAAAAATGCTTTTGTGGATTGTAGATTTGTAGGTACTTCTGGACGAAAATTGCTAGCTGTCGATAATCGTATTTCTCCTGACAAACGTCAAACATTTTCGGTTTTTATTATGTGCCCAAAAGGTATTAGATTTTATGGAAAAAAACAGTCTTCATTGTATTTAGGAGTTCGTTTCCCAGGTTTTCTGAAGTGTACATGTTATGGCCGGAGTCCCATACAAAAATGAAACGTCTCCTTTGTTTCATTTTGACATTTCAACAACATTCATTGCGTTTTTTTCGTTGTTGAACAGATTTTTTTTTTCCAACTTATGAAGCAATGGATTAGAAATCTGTTTCAAATCGAAACAAATTGTGATCGTGTTGTATTACGCAATTAGGGTACAGGGCGGATCCCACGGCGTCCTCTAAGATTTTTTTTTTGGACCCGCTGGCGTATCCCACGGCCTCTTGTAATAATTTTGACTTTTGACTCACTGCGTTCACTATTATTAGATACTAGCTGCGCCCCGCGGTTTCACCCGCATAAGTCTCGATCCCGTGGGAAAAAAAAAAGTATCCTATGTTCTTTTCCAGGGCATCATCTATATATGTGCCAAATTTCATCCAAATCCGTTCAGCCGTTTTAGCGTGAAGGCGTAACAAACAAACTTACTTTCGCATTTATAATATTAAGGATAACATTAAAACGTAAAATATTAAGTTAGAATTATATTACTTATTAGTCTATTAGGCTAGATTGTAATCAATGACTAAGAACGTCAATTCTTATTAATAAAGAAAAGAAAAAAAAAACTGAACCTTAACCTGTGTCAAATAAATTTATTTTCTTTCTTTCTTTCTTTCAAACAGAAACTTTGGGACCCGCTGGCGGCCTCCATGGCCTCCTGAACTTAAAAAGTTATATATATTGTCGGTAGGGAGAGTGTTAAAACCGCCGAGATACTCTACTGATGTAGTCTTGACACAAAAACGTTG
Source organism: Agrochola lychnidis (assembly GCA_963680765.1). Taxonomy (NCBI): domain Eukaryota; kingdom Metazoa; phylum Arthropoda; class Insecta; order Lepidoptera; family Noctuidae; genus Agrochola; species Agrochola lychnidis. The sequence continues at coordinate 7,723,474 of OY796871.1, read as the reverse complement.
TAAGTACCTACTCAAAACGTTGTAAGTACCTACTCAAAACGTAGTAAGTACCTACTCAAAACGTTGTAAGTACCTACTCAAAACGTTGGATACCGTAATTATTCAATTAAAGCCTGTTAATGTGACCGTCACGTTGTGTTGATAACGTTGACGATACAAACAGATTTAACTCGAACACGTGCCCTTAGGCACATGCCCGGGTGACTGGCAAGTTTTCTGAGCAAGTTTATAAGTAATTGGTTATATTTTTTAAGAATTATTATGTATGTCGAGTAATTAGTCTCGATTAATTATTATTATGTTCGATTTGAACTTGTGCTTACAAAATATAACGTATTTTTTATTTATTTTTCCTCTTACATACATCTATCATTGCTGGGTAATTTACTACGAAAACTCTAATTCTTACTTATTACATACTAGCTTCTGCCCGCGACTTCGTCCGCGAGCCGAACCTTCCTCAAGAATTGGGTTATCCAATGCAAAAAGAATTTTTCAAATCCGACTGGTAGTTCCGGAGATTACCCCCTACACACAAACTTACAAACAAATGTTACCTACCTCTTTATTACATAAAACTCACGCCTTTCTCTATGGGAGTAAGCAGAAACTATACAGTGTGATTGCACATATCGAAATGAGGGGAATCTATGCTTAATTTTATCGACGGAAAAAATATTAAAAAAAAAACTTTTTTGTTTTTATTTTTTTGTTCTCTGTAGCATTTTATTTATAAATTTTACAATTATTGTAAAAATTTATGAAAAAAATACAGATTTTTGCTAAAATTTTCAATTGAGCGTGGTTTTTTTTTCTCAATTTTCATTTTATGTGGACGCTTAATTACTTCCAATCATTATGGAGTTTGTTTCATCGCGATAGATGATTTAGTTTGACAGTTACACAGTTTTGTTACAATTTTTATTTTTCAAAAAGTATTAAATAATATTAAGATTGTTTTAAATATTTTTTCTGTCCTTAAAATTAAGCATAGTTTCCCTCATTTCGATATGTGCACATTATGAAGAATCATACTGTAGAACGCCACCTGCCACGCTCCTTATATACTTCTACTGGTGGATTCGTTTACTAGTTGTAAATAGAACCCGTGATACCACTGGTACACCGTTGTATGGATTTGAGGGCCTGGGGGTGCCACGGGTCCGAATTCAAGTTCCCGTGGCACCCCCCGGGGGGGTCCTCCAGGGGTGCCTTAGGTCCGAAATGTCCGCAGCTCTTAAGCGAGCTGCGTAGTGACTTAACTAATTAGTTTTGACAATAATTAAATTTTGTAACTTATGAACTAATCATTACAAAGAATTCATTATTTGTAAATTCACTCAGAGAACAACAGAATACTTACTACTACTAATAAGATAATCTTATCTATTATACGTACTTAGGGTAATAACAATGAAAATATACTTGTTTTGTTACTAACCTAACCTCCTTATTCACTCTGTCATTTTTGTATAATTTTAAGTTACCCATTTATTTAATTTTTCTGCATGTTTACATTGTCTACATTCATTTGCATAAGATAATGATAAGTGGAAGCGCGGAGTCTCGTAACACAAGCAATTCCTTGCTTAAAAGGTGATCTCCAATATTATTGTGTCTAAAGGCCTTTTGTAATTGAAATAAACAATTTTATTTATTTATTTAACTTAATTTTTCACGCGATTTGTGTCATGATAGCAACTCAGTCAAACTCGAAAGCATTTATTTCAAATAAATTACAGGCACTTTTGAAGTGTTAAGGGGTCAGTTAGAAAGATGAAGCTAGTTGCCAATACCAAAGCGTAGTAGGTAAATATGGAGAAGAACGGGCAAGAAACTCCATGGACACTCTTTTAAATCAAATTATATTTAAAAAGCAATTAACTGAAGCCACATAAAAAGATCATCTACGTTACGTATTACAAAAATAACATCGAAATCTTTATGTTTATCAATGTTAGAGTATTCATTTTAAAGGAACGAAAAACTTTCAGAAATCGTCACGCTAAAAAGTGTTAATACTTGCGACTGTCTTCTTCTAATACAAAGAGAAAGAGAGGGAGAGAGAGAACGCCGGCAGAAAAAAACAAAAGAAAAGAGTAAACTGATTACAGTGTCATGGGATAAAATTGAACACATCGGTCCGAGTACACTGCCGGAGAGAGAGAGAGAGAAAGTGTGAATTTGGTCAAAATGTAAATCCAAGATGACGGCTCTGAAAATTTTCCAACTCTTCATCATGGGTATCGCTTTCATGGTTTTCGAGGGTGTTAAAGCCGACGGTGAGGTTAAAATGTAAATCCAAGATGGCGGCCGCGAAAATTTAAAAAAAAATTCGTCATGTGTGTCGTTTTCATAGTTTTCGAGAGTGCTAAAGCCAATATGAGGTCAAAATGTAAATCCAAGATGGCGGCTACAAAAATGTTGTATTTGTTTTAAATCATACGTAAGAAAGAACTTCGTTCCTGACGGGGTCCCCTTACCGCATAGTATTTTTTTATTATACACCTAAGAGGAACCTATGCTGCAGAGACATTTTGACCAGCTTACAGCAATAAAAATTATTCTTTTCAATTCTATTGGTACACAGTTTTATTCCTATCTTCCAAAGAATGTTCAGTGATAAGTAAAAATGATAACAGTTTGCATAGATACTTCTCCTTGCCACTTGAGTCGGCAGACGATCGTATTATTAATACCTTGAAGATGCCTTGTTGTATTACAGACGTGATAAATAGGTAATAAGTAATGTATTGTCACTATGTAATACATGAGACAACAGTACCTATCTTCCTATATAAGTAAGATATCATTAGTATCACGCGATTAGAGTCAGCGCTACTGAAAATCAGCGCTATGCTATGGGGGTCCCACAGCACACTTCTGATTTGACTGTGCTGTGGGTCCCCCATAGCACAACATCATGCTGAGTGGAAGACTTCTTGTCACAGTCATGACGTGCAGCTGCCGATTAAGGTCACTAGCATTTATATCTCGTCATACACAATTTGAAGATAATATTAAAAACTTTTTTACAAAAAATACAACCGACTTCCAAACTACAAAGTGAAAAATAACTTCAATTTCGGAAGTCGGTGTCTTTGGACCAGTATTTAAGTTTTTTGACACCGACTTCCGAAATTAAAGTTATTTTTCACTTTGTAGTTTGGAAGTCGGTTGCATTTTTTGTAAAAAAGTTTTTTTTTTCACTTTTTAGTAGGTTAATTTGTAATTTATCTAAGTAACAATAGCCTTATGTCAACTGCTCATCAAAAATACCCAAATCGCTATAGATGTGCCTTTAATATTTGAAAAATTCCCTCGATTTCTCCAAGATTCCATCATCAGATCGTAACCAAATGACAATGGGACCAACTTGAAAGTATACCCTTTCAAACAAAGAAAAAATTTTTCAATTCGGTCCAGCCGTCTTCGAGTAATCGGGGAACATAAATATTAAAAAAAATATCCCGACGAATTGAGAACCTCCTCCTTTTCGTCGGTAGTCGGTTAAAAATATTTCGGATTTACGTTACGTTTACTCTGCGCGTTCGTGCTAGCCACGGAACAGAAAAAACAGTGGAAGTGCAAAGTAGGCGTGGCACGCGTGTCACAATTAAGCGCTGTTACGCAACTTTACTTCAGTCGTGTTCTAACAACGCGTCGAGCTGCTAGTCTCGAGACAAATTTATTTTTCCGTAAATATGCCGTATTGTTCTGTTTTGGAGTGCAAAAATGATAGTAGGAGAAATAATCTTAAAAATGGAGGTGTTTCGTATCTTCAGTAAATACGATTTTATTTATTTTCTAATAAAATCTTAGTTTTTGTCAATTTACTAATAATTTAATAGAACGTTTAGTTAAAATCAACTTTACGCGATTAGAATAAAGTTTATATTGGATTGAATGTATTCACTATTTCGTTCTCGAAAGTTCTTCGCTACTCAATTAGGGATGTAGTCAGGTCGGGTATTGATGTTATAGATAGTTATCGATAAAAGAAAATAAGTACCTAATTTAATATTTGTTGTATAACATTACAATACAGATATAATGTCGCCTAACATTCATACACGAAATATAAGGTTGCATAGATGCTATATAGCGAAATTGTAATCAAACTTTTATATAATGTTTGAGACGCGTTGCATTGTTCAGCCGGTAATTTCAAGATATTTCGGTGTGTAAGATCAGTGATAAAAGCTTCCACACCGGGTTGCCGGCGCCCGCCTCAAGGATAATACATAATTAAATTAGTACATAATTTCAAATTTTTTATTTATAAAAAGTTATAGTAATAGTAAATAATTGCGAGAGATCAAGGTGGATTGTTGTATCCTTCGCCAAATGTTGTCAAAATATGTCAGACGGCGGAAACATTTTTAAAAAACGTTGACATCGGGGTTTTTCGAAAGGAAGTGGCGATAACTCTAATTATGCGAAAGTTTATTGGAACTGTTTTATTTAATGATATTGCCTCCCATCAAATATGCGAATTTCCTGCGTCCAATCACGTCACTGATTTGATGAAGGCAATAGTCGAAAAATATATAAATGTTCGCGTACACCATTTGTTAAAATTAAAAATAAGACTTTCGAAACGCCAGTTTTTTAACAAATACGTTCTATTTCAAGGACAATAAATAATAAAAAGACAGAACAACGCATTTTTAATTTTAACCCAAGTAAGATGATTTTCACAATTTATTCAGTACTACCTGTGGTACCTGCCGCCCGCGGCTCCGCCTGCGCTGTATTAGTACTTCTCCCAATATACCTAATAATATAGCTACATACATATAAAAATAATATACCTACCTACCCACCTTACCCTACTTTCGTACCTACCTACCTACCCACCCTCTCCTAGTTTTGTACCTACCTACCCTACCAACCTACCTACCCTACCCTACCTACCTACCCTACCTACCCTACCTATCTACCCTACCTACCCTACCTACCTACACTACCTACCTACCCTACCTACCTACCCTACCTACCTACCCTACCTACCTACCCTTCCTACCCTTCCTATCCAACGTACCCTACCTACCCGACATTTTTTTAAACTTTCCCTGTGTTCGGGCGAACACAACAAAAAAAGAATTATTCAAATCGGTCAAGCCGTTTTTGAGTTTTAGCGAGAACAACGAATAGCAATTGATTTTTATTATATATACGTAGAAGATATTATTTCAAACTAAAATCTTATACATTATATAAGATTCTATTTTTAAATAATACTACGTCATTCATCTTATAGTTTTACTCAAATCCAAACAAGTCTTATTTTCTCGAATTATGAAATCGGGTATCTATCGATATCGATAATGTTATTGAAAATTCAATGTGTTGCTGCCTTGATCGAGTAGCAGAAGACACGACCCTATGACGCGAACGTCAACCTTACTACTAACGCAATTAAGATTATAATTGCGACAACTGAGAATACCGCCATCTATGGTCGGGTAGCAGAATTTACTTGGCGATCGAATCTAGTTTGACTTTAGATTACAAAACGTCGTTGATACTTTCTGCACTAACGCAAAATAAATCCTATTTTAAGAGAATGAAGGTTTCTTTCCAAATGTAGAATCTGTGACTTATGCTAGTTTTGACTAAAATTTAAACGACAAATCAAACGATCGGCTTATTTGTAGTGCATTATATGATTATCAGTTTATTTGTGAGTGTTTGGCGACAACGGTTCTCATAGTAATTTTGTTGCATTGCACTTCCACTGTTTTTTCTGTTCCGTGGTGCTAGCCCTAGTCGGCTGCCCCATTTCAAAACCTAGTAAGGGACACTTTTTACATAAATCGTTTTATTGCATAATCTTGCTAATCTAATAAGTCCCCACCAAATACAAAAACACTAGCGTTGAAAACTCGCTTATAAGCAGATATATTTAAACATCGAAACCTAGTAAGTGCCCCATTCACTGCCCCGTGACCACTTTAAAACCTAGTAAGTTACTTTAACCATTTCAAAACCTGGACTTATCAAAGGCTAAACCTATTTACGTTTTTGCGCTCTCCTATAAAATTTGGTTTTAAGTCCTTACTAGGTTTTGAAATGGGGCAGCCGTACTGGACCGTCCATTTGGTTACACAAGTCGTTACGAGAGCCATGCATTGCACGCCATGTGACATTATTTTGTTTTCTAAGTATTCTATTATTGTATTGTATGACTACGACTAACTTTAAAGGAACTTTAAGTTATGCCGTGTTAGTTTGTTTATTGTTTAAATTAGTTTTGAAGTTGGTGTTTTTGAAAAGGTTTAATGGCAGGCTGCGGATCTTTCGTGGTCTTTTTGTGATGGAAGCTCTTTATGACCATCGATATCATTTCAATTGAAAGCTTTTCTCCAAGTTTAGTTGCTTTTGGCAGTTTTGGAGTAAGGAAGGACTCACACTCTATTCAATTATTGGTGATCTCTCTTTGAAAACTTGTAAAACCAAAGAGTTTCCACGACATACCTATTTAAGGAAGAAGCGTTAAGCCCCCTACATGCCACTTCTCTCTCTCTGTCTTTTTCTATATAAACTAATATCATAAAGAGAAAAAAAAAAATTTGTATGTTTCTTTATAATTAATAAACACAAAAACTACTGGACCGATTTTTTAAATTCTTTCACCAATAGAATGCTATATTATCACTGAGTAACATAGGCTATAATTTATAAAGATATCACGCGGGCGAAACTGTTGGCGGAAGCTAGTTACACATAAACGAGTGTGTGTGTGCGTGCGAGTATTGCGTAAAGCCCCTCGTCCACGGCGACTTTTTGTAACGATGCTGTCGCGCGTCCGTTTCGATACAGTCGCGAAGCGGTCGCTAGCTGTGTGCCCTCGCCCACTGGCCCAGATTCAGTCGCAATGCAAACGCGATAATGCCGCGCTTCTGTCGCGATGCAAATGCGATTCAGTAACGGCACAAAAATACCTGCGATCGCTACAGTTGCAAGATGGACTCCGTTGAGGCAACATTAGTCACATTGTCTTTGGTGCTGCTTTTACGTAAGCAGCCTAAGCGTAGGCAACGAAAGCAGCGTCAATATTGGATGCACCCATTTAATTAAGAGAGATTACTTTGCGAAATCATGTAACAACACGTGCCACTCTCTCTCCGTTCTCTCCCCGATGTCGTCCGACACGGTCGCGCGTTTGATCGATACAGTCGCGATGCTGTAGCGCGTTAGCAGCGCGTTGGCATCGCTTCTGTAGCGCGTTGCAAATGCGACTAATACGCGTTAGTAGTGATGCTGTTGCACGTTTACGAAACACGCGACAGCATCGCTACAAAAAGTCGCCGTGGGCGAGGGGCCTAAGGAACTTCGTCCCTGACGGAGGTCCCCCGACCGCACACGTTTTTTTTTAGGTAGGTTCTGCACTTGCAATATCAATTTTTATTTATTTATTTGCTAACATGAAAACACTGATTAGTGAGCATGCATTAGAATTTCATGACACAGTATTAAGACATGCACCCTGTAAGGGCACTGCAAATGTTTACATATCAAATGATTACATAATATATAATATTGATTCTAATTATAACAATTCATTACATTTTAAAAAACATTAATTCATTCATTATTACATTTTATTTCATTTAAATCATTTTTATTACTTTGTTCATTTATTTTAGTCATTATTAGTAAGCATAACATTATAGTAATATAGTAAAGTAGTTTATTATTATTTTCACATTTACGTCAAGCTTATTATTACGAGGTCAATCGATTCACAATTTGTCAACTTTAAATTCCTCAACGGTATAGCCTTTCTTTATTAACAGAGATTTCTTGCTCAGCTTGAGCTTACTGCTTGATGAGATTGAGATGCTGACTAAGAGCTGGCTATATCAATGATAGCTTCTGCCCGCGACTTCGTCCGCAAGCCTATAACCTTCCTCAAAAAGTGGGCTATACTACCTATACAATGCAAAAAGAATTTTTCAAATCCGAGTGGTAGTTCCGGAGATTATCCCCTACATACAAACTTACAAACAAACATACAAACAAATTTTATCTTTTTATAATAAGCCAACGTCATACATCAGTTTATTTTCGGCGTTTTGTCAGTCTTTCTACTCGAGCGGCCTGTAGTTATCATATACGAGCCGAGCCTACAACGTCCTGCACGCGTAGCATGACCACCGTAGAAACGAGTTTTGTCGACGGAAGAATAGACAAAATGACAGATTGTGATTGTTTATCTGTCATTTTGTCTATTCTTCCGTCGACAAAACTCGTTTCTACGGTGGTCATGCTACGCGTGCTACGCATAAAATACAACAACGCTTTCAAGGGGCCTACCACCAGCTCATAAAACAGTATTATTTTAATATTACTTCAGTATGGGAAAGAGATGAAGCTCTACAGAACGTATAGCTCCATCTCTTTCTCTCACTGAAGTAATATTACCTAAAATAATACTGCTATACCGCAACAGCATCCTCGGTGGTAGGCCCCCAGGATGCTGTTGCGGTTGCCGCGCCGTTGTAGTGCATCTGGAATGTTTGCTGCAGCGCACACGGATGGCTTTCACGCCATCATGCGTAAGAAAGCGGCTTCCTTACTACAACGCTTGCGTAACACTCGTAACAGTATCCTGAAAATGATTGCTGGCAGATCGGACTGTCCCATCCAAAGGCACTGGGTAAAAATAGCAATAGGTTTGAGCTAAATTAAACTAATTAATTAATTCAATTACTAACAACACTAACATAGCATGTAAGCACAATGGTGCCGATTCTCTTGTTCACAAACTAAACTAAATTTAAGTTCAGTGCATCTTTTTCTTTCTATTTCATTAAGAAAAGGACAGAAGATAAATTTTAATTTAGTCCTGTCAAATTAATCAGCGCTTGACGTAAATTGACGTAATTTTAGTCGGCAAGTTTTTAATCACGTCTAAACTTGTATGGAGTAGTGACAGGCGCTGATTAATTTGACAGGACTAAACTAAAATTTATCTTCTGTCCTTTTCTTAATGAAATAGAAAGAAAAATTATGTTACTAACCACTAACAACTTATATTAAGATCTGAATTAAAGTTTTATTTTTTTATAAATTCAAGTTCTGTTGTGGGTAAATATTTTTGCGGCTTTCCCTGATTGTCAAAATAAAACTGTTCTGTTTATAAACTACCTAACATTTGACCAAATTCCAAGAAATAACATTGATGACTGTATAGGTCGTGTTGAACTTCGCGTGACTTTTATTTCCATAATAACTTTTATTATTTGTTGATCTTGTAGCTACGTAAGTTAAAATTGCAGGTGTGTGAAAAACGTGATGATATAAATATATTAGCCGACTTGCGATTGAATTTGAAGGCCCAAGGCCAAATTTTTGACTGATTAATTTACTTAAAAAACTTAATTTTAAATAAAACCGCATATTTAACATAAAAAAATCTTTTTTTTTTTCTTGAATTTCTAGATTTGATATTACATAGATAATTATTTATATTCATTAGATCATAATTCATATCGGGCTTTCTTGGGGTACTAGGTTCCTAAGTCTCATAGACTATGTTTAAAAAAAATAAAACTCTGTTGAGATCGTACATTTTTTTTTGTGTTTTTTTTTGTTTCACAAACTATAAATTTAAAACAGTTGTTTACCTTAACTCCTTTAACTATTTAATTTACTATGATTTTTTTAAATTAAGTGGGCCTTATTCGGTGCCTGTACCTTAGGCTAAATAAACAACAAAACCTAATCTAAATAAATTGCTAAACTTCATTTTAACCGTCAGAAACAATCCACATCCTAAAATCCTAAACTAAAGCAGGATGTATGTATGTAGGTAGCTAAATTGTTTCCATGAGCGGTGAGTGTGACGCCCACTCGCGGTATTCGGGCTCGTTCGGGCGCGCACGTGGCGTCTGAACGTGATGTGCGCACACGCACTTGACCTAAACCACAAGATAAAGAGGAAACAGAAGGTTTATTCTTAAGGTTTAACATAAAAACTTAAACATACAATGGTGCCGATTCCCTTGTTCACAAACTAAACTAAATTTAAGTTCAGTGCATCTTTTTCTTTCTATTTCATTAAGAAAAGGACAGAGGATAAATTTTAGTTTAATCCTGTCAAATTAATCAGCGCCTGTCATTCTCCATACAAGTTTAGACGTGATTAAAAACTTGCCGACTAAAATTACGTCAATTTACGTCAAGCGCTGATTAATTTGACAGGACTAAACTAAAATTTATCCTCTGTCCTTTTCTTAATGAAATAGAAAGAAAAAAGATGCACTGAAGTTAAATTTAGTTTAGTTTGTGAACAAGGGAATCGGCACCATTGTGTGCCATAAAACCACAACTCAGTTATCCTTCGTACTTCAATTTGATATTTCCCAATTTTCCCATTCAATTGATAACTAAAAATATCGCAGAAATTCCGGTTTCTGAATCGGGAATTTGAAGTTGAGATTTTGTCTACTCTTCTTTAGCATTGAATGAATGAAGCCCGAGAAATTCATAATTTCTTTAAAAAAAACCCAAGTCTCATCCTCAAATTCTTGATTCAGAAACCACGTGTTAGTCCAAGCTTAAAATCTCACGCAGACAGTCGCGACGCGACGGTGCGTCGCGATTCTGGTACAACAATATCCATAAAGTTTTCACAGAAATGTTCTACTAGGGTCGCGTCGCGCCCTCCTTGCTCGATAACGAGGTGCCAGCAGTTGTTGCAGCTGAGCACGTAGCTTTAAGTTCCCCGACTCCATGATCAAAACTTTGATCCAGCCCGTCCCATCCTTGATGTCTTCCCTCCGGTTGACGCCCTAAGCCAAGGTTTTAATTAGCATAGTTGAATATCCCTGGCTGGAGGTTTTAAGTGTAGTAGCTTAAGGCACCCACAGGAAAGCCCGGTTAAGTAGTCATTATCTCACAGGTCAACTACGAGATGACCTACCTAAAAAAAAAAGTTCGCGTCGCGCCTTTCTACAGGAGCCTTAAAGCTTTCTGTAACTAACACTGACTCGAAGGCTTAAATTTGGACGTAAATCTCGCTCTCGAATGAATGAGATTAGATGGTCAATAGATAGATTAAGACTCGAGTCTAAACTATATATTGTGTGTGAGTCGTCACTTGGTCAGTTTTTTTAAATAGACCTACTGAATCTTCACTGTCCTGCGTAAGCGCATCGCCCTGGGGAATGACCTTGTCGCCGCGTGCGTGTAACAACACCTTGTAACTTGTAGGTGTCTGGTGCTGTGCCCTTCAGTCTTCTGCTATTGTTTGAAAATAATAAAACATCTGTTTTTAATGTGTGCTGTAGGTATGAAGATTTATAGTTGCCGTGCGGTTAAATAAAATATTTATACTCCATGTGTTTGGTTAGTTGGGAACCTAGGTACCTACTTTTAATTTGCTTTTAAGGGGCCGTGCACGAAATCGACTGATTTTGATCAATTTTGTTCATTAGTTGTGAGAAAGGGAAACATAATTTAAACAAAATTATTTGTGATTTGATAAGTCGAATTCTTTTTCTTGTACATAGCGCAAAGGGATTTTTCAAATAAATTAAGGATTCATAGAAAATCACTAAAATTTGCAACAAGTTTTCCAAAAATTGACGCGAGACTGACGTTTAATCGTTTCATTAGAAGAAACTACTTTTGATTTTGAAAATTAAAAATATCATCAAAATCATCATAATGGTAGACCATTATGATGATTGTACATAGAGAACCACTTTTTTTTAACTTCCATACAAAATATAGCAGAAAAAAATGTTGAAATAACCTTTTTTTTTTATTCCTTTCTGTAATGTATTTTTTCCTATTAATTAGCAAACCTTATTAAGAAATTTAAAAATCACACATTATTCTTCAGCTATCCTTGAAATAAAATCTAAATTTTATTTTATGATTATACTATATCATCATAAGTAAATCAAAGGCGAAATTAGCTATATTTTCGGGAGCGCAAAAGTGATGCAACTATTAACAGGTGCTATGACTGACACGAATGGTTTAGCACCACGAAAACTGTACTTTTATACTAACACAGACTTAATGTTTCAGTTATTTCAAGCTTTCTTACAATTAGATAAGTTATTGACGAAAAAGGGATATTTTCGTGCACGGAGCCTTAATGATAAACAAGTCTACCTACCCTATATTAGACCAATCTTCGTTTTCAGTCTTTTCTTTTCGTGTTCAGTGGTACCTTTGTGCACCGGTCAAATTGTATCATAGAATTTCCGGCTATACGATTAGGTATAGGTGCCTACCTTCTTTTTTGTCTTAGTAGGTAGGTACAGACGCCAGCACATCAAGCTACCCGAAACTGTCAAATTTTCCCAATCAACTTTGAACCTTAAGCTTCAGCGATAAAGTTGAAAATCTAATAAATAAATTTGACAGATTGTAGTAGCTTGATGTGCTGGCGTCTGTACTTAATGAACGCAGTAACCTTTAACGCCGTAAGCAACAGACTATGTCAATAATAAATTACTTTACGTAGCTCAATGTAGTTTTTCTGCTTCAGAACGATAAAAAAAAAAATGTTTATAAAACATATTGGGTAGGTGTGATAAGTATAACTTAAAAATCTAATTCGGGCATTAGGTCATTGACATTATCAAGAAGGCAATGAGCAATTACTACAGATAAACCTATGTGATAAAATGATTGTACAGTGAAAGATAATTTTCAAGTATTGGGTGTAATGAACTTCGATAATATGATTCTGAAAAGGCACAAATAAAAGCTACAGGCGCCATCTTTTGGATTTTTTGAAGAAATAATAATAATTATGAAGAGCGTCCTCTCGTATCGAATAGCTAAACTAAAATGCGACAATAGCAAGGTACAATGACTTTTAATCACATGCATTTATCGAAACACTACAGTTTTTTTTATAATTTCAAGTGTTTTATTTGTTTATTACTTTTTATAATCATTGAAATATAAGAGGGTGCACCACAGTAACACGAAAATACTGCTGATTATGCTGAATGGAGAAAAACCGCTACGGTTTGTGTCCTGACATGACATGAGAAAAAATGATTATTGACATGACAGTTCTGTCAAGTAAATATGTTACTGTCGCGAAAATTGTAAATAAATGTATTGAAACTTATTTTATTGTAAGTTATAAATAATAAGAGTACAAAAGTATACCATACAAAATGAAAGCACTAATACAACGAGTTATGAACGCTAAAGTGACCGGTGAGTTTTTAACAATAATTTTTAGGTTAACTTTATAACAACAATCTGCATCAAACTCTTTCTTATTAGAAATCTTTAATTAAAGTGGGTTTAAAAAATCCATTTTAATTGTTGCTTTTAACCAGTTTTAGCAGACTGGTGTAAATAGCCTTTTCCACTCTGGTATTTTTGTTTAAACTATTTTTATAATTTATATTCACCAATTTATTGATGATATTATATCAATACTAGCGATCCCGACAGACGTTGTCCTGTCAAAACATTGTCCAGCGGACAAAATTGTGAATCTAAACCATTCCCAGATCCCCTTGAACACACACAAAAAATTTCATCAAAATCGGTCTAGTCGTTTGAGAGAAGTTCAGTGACATACACACTCACAGAAGAACTATATATATAAAGATAATATTTTATGATTCCAGTAAACGATGAAGTTATAAGCAGTATTGGTCAAGGTATTTGTGTATTTATTGGAATATCAAATAGTGACAGCAAGAAAGATATGGAATACATGTAAGTCCCAATTTTTTGAGAATGTTTTCATAAAATGGTTTACATAAATTACTTTCATAAGTTTTTCATACTTACTAATGAATAATGGATTTTGCATGTTACTATTCTCTGTCCATATACTGTGCCTCCCACCACTATTAAAAATTGCTTATAACTAAAGTTTAATTGATATAAAATTATTGTTTTTATTTGTTTACAAGAGTTGTGGGTGGAAGAACTATTCTCTGTACCTATTTCTAACAAGTTACCAAGCTATGTTTATTGTAGATTAAATTAAATTATATCTTATATTAATTTAATCTACCTAAATGTTTCAGCGTTCGCAAAATATTGAGTATCAAGTTATTTGATGATGAATCAGAGAAAAAATGGAAGAAAAGTGTTTCTGATAGAGAATTAGAAATATTATGTGTTAGCCAGTTCACGTTATACAATACATGGAAAGTAAGTACATCATATTGCATTCATTTATTCTATCATCTGAAATATTTTATACCAAACCATGATTACCAATCTTAACATAATCAGCCTATAATTTTCCCACTGCTGGGACACAGGGCTGCTAACTATCATGTGGGCCCAATGTGAGTTGGTAGATGTCACATGACTTCGAATTTTTGGTTTGCTGGACATGCCGGTTTCCTCACGATGTTTTCCTTCACCGTTTGAGAGCAGTGGTGATGAAATTATTTACACAACGTTCACAAAGTGGTTTGAAACCACGACCAACAAGTCATAAGTCGGGGCCGTTACCTCTGGGCCACCACTGCTCTTCACCAATCCTTACTTAGGTAGACTAGTCTGCTATTTATGGTAATAAAATCACTCCTTGACTGCCTTTGAATCTCCTTGAATGATCTGGGGGCCTACCACTAGCTCATAAAGCAGTATTATTTTAATATTACTTCAGTGTGGGAAAGAGATGAAGAGATGAATTTTTACATCGTTCTTTACACTTTTTATTTGATTTTCATTTTATTTATTTTTTATTTTTATCTGCTGTTAATTATATTGTGTGCTTTTTTTTTGGTCTGTGCTAAATAAATGTATTTTCTTTCTTTCTTTCTTTCTTCTCTACAGGACGTATAGCTCCATCTCTTTCTCCCACTGAAGTAATATTAAAATAATACTGCTTTTGAGCTGGTGGTAGGCCCCCTGTAACTGTGGTAGGTAGTCAATGGTAGCTTGCATTCAGCTGTGGATAAGTACAGGCTGAAATCAATGGCAATTGTTTTTAATTTCTACTCAGTTTGCATTGCAAATTGTATAATGCAATTTACTGTCAGTAATAGATGTATTTATTAAGTATTATTTTGTTACAGGGTAACAAACCTGACTTCCACCATGCAATGCCAGGAGACAAATCAAAAGAATTTTATGAAAACTTCCTACAAATGTTGAAGGAAGCCTACAAACCAGAGAAAATTAAGGGTATGTTTGCTATTTATCTACATATTATCAGACACTTGTAAATGGTTTTGGTGATTAAAAATGATAATTTTATTTGGGGTTGTCTCTCTGCACATTGATTATTTTTATTTATTAAATCTTAAACTTTGAGCAACATACAAAAGATGCTATTATTATGTAGATATAGTCAATGTAAAATGAAGGTAAATTTATAAGATTTTATTGAATTGAAAACTTCTTTAGGCGCGTCAGTGTCACGAAATCAATGGTTTAGTCCCATCGCAAAAATTGGGCATTTTTGCGATGGGATTAAACCATTGATTTCGCGACACTGTTACCGAATTTACCGACACCGTGGAGTAAAAGAAATCAACACGTTGACTACCGCGGTGCTGATTTTTTTCAAGTTTTCACTTCTGGCGGCACTCCCGGAGTGCCACTGTTTTTTTACACAACTAGCGCCATCTATGTTTATGTGGATACTCTTGTAGCCACTCTAGTAGCTCTGCTGCTTGTTACTAGATGTCATTGTGTCATTATCAGAGGTCGGAATTAGGTAGAGTTATATTAATATGGATCTTCCCGGGATTTCTAATAGACAATCCCGTGTGACTAACAATATTACAAATAAATAATAATAAAAACCTCAGAGATAGATAAGACAAATAAAACAAAGATAATTAACATACAATTTTTCATACATACAATAGTCTTAAGCAAATTCTCATACTTATACTTCGCTTTTTTTATAAATACAAAAATACTTTTGACTCGTGAGGTTTTGCTTTAAATTGTGTAAAAGTAAATAACTTTTTATTGAATAGATCACGGGATTTTTCTGCTCTTCAAAATTAATCCCGGGATTTGGGGCATATCCACTTTATTCTTTCGTTGTATGAAATCAGTGTAAGTACATAAATAACTTCTACCTAATCTTTTGTTGGAGATCCTAAATCAATAAATAAATAATAAAAACCCCACTCCAGTTTCCCACGGCTCCAGGCCTAAAATCTTCAGTTTCCCTAAGTCAAATTGGTAGCAATTCGGGTCACAAGATCACTTGCATCACGATGAAAATCCATGCTAGATTAACATCAGAGTTTTCATGCTCATCAGTTTTCGTTCCCATTTGTTGCATTTTAGGCTAAGACATCCAATACCAATTCTATTTTAGTACCTGGTCGACCGAGCTCCTGCTTGGGTGAAAGTAGATAAATATGTTGTCCAGGTATTCCAACGTTGTATCACATTCCCCAGGCTGTGAAAACAGAGAAAACGAATTTTCCCAGATATGAGACCTAGCTAGATCGATCTTTCGCCCCCGTAAAACCCTATATTGCAACTTTCATCAAAATCGTTAGAGCCGTTTTCGAGAACGTGATTACAAAATAAAATATATAATACAAGCAATATTTTTTCTCAACGTCTGACTGGTCACATTTTTTTAAATACGACTTACTGCGGCCCCGCGTTTCACCCGCATAAGTCTCGATCCCGTGGGAAAAAAAAAAGTATCCTATGTTCTTTTCCAGGGCATCATCTATATATGTGCCAAATTTCATCCAAATCCGTTCAGTCGTTTTAGCGTGAAGGCGTAACAAACAAACTTATTTTCGCATTTATAATATTAAGGATAAACAAATATATATTAATGGCTTTGGAAGGCCTCCCACAAAATGGACCGATGACCTTGTGAAGACCGCAGGAATCCGCTGGATGCGGGAAGCACAGAACCGATCGAAGTGGCGGTGCTTGAGGGAGGCCTATGTCCAGCAGTGGACGTCTGTCGGCTGATGATGATACAAATATTGCTCATTTTTGCTCATTTAGTATAGAATACAGGGTCAAATATCTATAATCTTCAATCTTTTTTTATTTTGTCTTGTTTAGATATCTATACCCATGGCGTCTCCAGAGTTACGTTCGCTAATTTTATTTGACCCTGTATAGGCGAGGGTGAGACATTCTCTAGTCCTATTCAACCGCCTTCAAAAAAAGAGGAGTCTATGCATTTGACAAATGAAAGAAAGAAAAAATACGTTTATTTGCGGTAAACATGGCGCAAAAAAAAAAACAAAACTAACAAAAAAAACAGAAGTTAAAACTTGAACAAGATCGCCTTGGTGGAAGAAAAATACTTGTATAGAAAATTGGTCCGTAACCTTATCTAAATAAAGAGCACAATCGCGTTCATAAAAAAAATACTTCCAAAACCTTTAAAGTAAAAATCCTTGCATAGAACATTGATCCGTAACGTAATATAAATAAAGAGTAAAATTGCGTTTACAAAAATGAGGTGTCAGCAACGGTGTCGCGAGTTCAATTGTTTTTCCCATCTCAAAAATGCCCAACGCGCTTATAGAAGTTTTCACTTCAACAAGTTGGGGTAAAATATGCGTTACATCCACGCAAAACGGCCATCGCCCAGCATAATGATGCGACCCTATGCGAGACCGTAGCGCTGGTTTTCACCGACGTTGACGTTATGACGTCAATAATTTTACACCTGACTAATCTGTTCCAGATGGCAAGTTCGCTGCCTACATGCAAGTGAGCATACAAAACGATGGACCAGTCACATTTGAGATAGAATCGCCCGCCAACCTACCACCCAGCAAAGAAAGAAGAAGTAACAATGTAGCTAAAGAGAAGGAGAGTGAGAATCTAGTAGACAGTGTTGATAGGGTTTAAATAATATTTTTAATTTATAATAAGTAAATTATTATAGAATTTTCGTTAAAACTATTCCAGTTTTTATTTTCATCCTATCGAGTACTGCCAGGTTAAATAATGTAAGTATCTAATAATGTAAAGAAAGAAAGAAAAATATTTTATTTGGGACACGCACAGGAAATACAAACCGTGAACAAAAGGAACATTTAAAAATAAAATTTGCATATTTTTCAAAATAAAAGATAAAAAGAAATGACCGATGTAGTTCCTATGGAGTCGTGGGTTTATAGATAAAATTGTAGACTCAGGTTAAGTTGGCTCCGTTCGAGGCGACACGACGTTGCAATTTTAGTGTATTGAAGCTACTTCCACCGCTTTGATGTGACAATCCACATGGAGTGTTGTTTGAGGGTTGTTGTAGAACTTGTAGGGCGACCTTTATCCATGCTGAACGCATGCTGAACATAGCTGACAAATTTTAAGCCCACTCCTAAATCCAAGCAAAGTTCGTACCTTGTTCGAAACTTTTTCTGGAACAAAAATGATCACAAAATTTATGTGACAAATTGTCAAGGGTGAACTGCTGTGATTGTTTGCTTAGACATGCGTCAGATCCTACATCAAAACGAATCTAAAATCCGATTACAGTCAGAAATCGAATCGTATCGATAATCCGAACTAGACAAACCGATTTCACAAAACCACGGCAAGAGTAGATTTGCGTTAGCAAGTATTTGTTTGTTTGGATAGTTTTGATCGATGCCCTTACAACTGAATAATATTACTAGAGAAGATCGAAACTGCGAGTTGGTGCCTCTCCTGAAATCGATTTCTAAAAACGGATTTTGAAAACAATCTGAAATCGTTTCGTTTCGTGTTTTGAATCGTTAGCGTAAAAATCCAACGCCCATGTCTATTGCATAATTTATCGACAGCCAATCTCATCACTAGACTTGCGTTAAATTTGTACACGTCAATAAATTTTAGTTCCTTTGTGTTACCTTTGTTTAAGTAAGCAATAGGAATTTTATAGGAGGATCGAAAACGAAAACACCAAAATAATTAATAAAAAACTTTATTTTGAAATAATGGTTATTATCTATTAACATTTGTTACAATTAGGCCAGTGATTATGCGATTTCATGTTAGATTATATTATAAAGTTTTTACAAAGATGATATGCCTACGCTAAGTCTACCGGATTTTTACCTCTACGCATAGAAACACCACTCTTCATCATAAATACTCGATCATCCGATTACCTATAATATGTTAATAGATAATCGACCAAAAATTCAAATCCGTCAATAGTTACATTAATTTCTAAATGAGTAGAAAATAAACTAAAAAATAAAATAAACTCGTATAAAAAGTTTAAATAAATGCATTTTATAAATCCCTCTATTTAAATATTAAGATAATGAAATTCAACAAATGATATTAAAGACCCTTATGGAGTTTCGAATATTAAAGTTAAGGTTAATTTACTTGTATCAATTAGCTGGAGTGCCGCATGATTACTATTTCTATACCGCGAAATATAGATATATAATCATTAAATCTTCATTCTTAGTACGTTACGCCTACCAACTGTACATCAATTCTTACAGAATTTCCCTCATCTTCGATCAAGGCACTATTCGTTTTGGTATATTGCTGATACGTTTCCTCACTCCTAAATTCACAATATCAATGGGTTAACATATTCGTACAAGTGTGAAAGAGTACAATTTCAAGTTCTTAAGATAATTCAATGTACAACTTTGAAATCATAAAGGAAACTGCTTGAGATATTTCTGATCGCGCGATAGCAGTTTACTGATTATGATTGCCAAGTTCCACATTGCGAATCTATTAACTTTACAATATCTATCGAATATTACTATTACAAAAATATCTATAATCTATTCTAAATTATTCAAAAGATGAAACTGTTATTGGTATAGGCTAAGGATGTAATTAACAACATATACCCTTCCAAATTTTAATGGACGTTGCAATTTACGAGTGCATAAATTTAATGGCGTTACTAGAATTTGCCAATACTACCCAAATTTAGTTGATTAACGAAATAATAGGAAGTGAACTAAATGCATTTTTCATTATGTACCGTTATATGTGTATACTCTAAAGCCGTTGCTTAATTCGAGGCGTTCGTTCGCCTTAGATCGAGGCATATGTTTTCACGGTCTGCCTCGATCTGAGGTTTAAAAATAAATAAAGGCCACGAGCGTTGTTTTACTTTCGAGGCATCCTCGAATGAAGCATCGGCTTTAGAGTATAATCAGTCTGCGCATGCCGATAATTGCACGGTGACTTGATGCTGGTCTTTCGCCGCGGTGTGATGGAGTAGGTGGGTGGTCGGCAGTGGTGGTGTTTACCACAGTCCGGAGGAGAAGCCTCCGGGCGGCACGCGGCTGGAGTTGTGGATCATGTGGCTGTTGCCGTTGATTGACGTCACCGTGTTGATCTGGCCGTTCATCGATTTGTAGCCGTCACCGGTGATCGGGTTGCCTTCTGTAATCATTAAATTGGTTCCATTAGTATCTGTTATCGTCGATTTAGTAAGCACACATCTAAAGCAACAATGTCACTTCAGTGGAATTTTAATGTTGTGAAAAAGTATCTAATGAAATGGAAATATTTAAAATCAGTCTTGTTAAGAAACTACTTGAGAGAAATTTAATTTTCAACATGCAAAAAATACGTGAATACCCTAGCTACAATTATTATAAAGACCTACAAAACAATGTAAAGTCTTAAGTATGTCATTGACGATCATAGTTTATAGTACAACAGTAATACAATTAACAAAAGCTCTATATAATATCAACAATTAAACCTACAACTCTGCCTACATAATAATTAATTATAAAGTAAAGCAGTACTCAGAGTACCTAATAATATACATCTAAACCTACTTACAAATAAGTAATAGATAAAAGAAAGAGGATTCGTGAGAAATAGAAGAAAGAATATAGTTTGGCATGTATATTTACACACAAATACACAATTTATACACAACACAACAACGAATAGATACTCGACAACAGTACAAGCAGGACACGATAATAAGCGCTATTCGACATCAAACAAGCCTAAACTGCTCACTAAGAAGAAACGGTCAAACTAAACCCTAATATGAGCAAATTATAAAACGGTAATGGGTGCTCAATTTAAAAACACGAAGGTATCGATCTCCAGTCCCTTTGTATTTACAGCAAATGAAAAGTGACAAGCTTTCTCTTCGCCGAAATGATCTTGAGTGTGGTTAGAAAATTCCATCAGAGTAATTGGTGCGAAAACAACAACATTCCTCCAGTGTAAACTGAGCACCCACCCATCTCTCTTCGGCGAACATAGTCTACAAAGTACGTCTTAGGTCGGAGGTCCTCTGCATGCCGATTGCGATCAAAAAGGTATCCGGGGACGTGTTTGTGGAATATAGGCGGGAAACCGGTCAGGGTGTGCGGACCGGGAACTAAGGGAGTCGCTAGAGGCATCACGTCGGGAATGGGCCCGTCCCGCTCATATTTAAAAAGTGTTGGTGGAGGATCGGTATGAGCTATCAGATATGGGTCTATCGGTCCTCCCAATGCAGGAATCGGATCATACTTATAATCAGGAGTAGGTCTCTCACCGAGAGCCGAATGCATTCCAACAAATGCATACGGTGGTAGAGGGTGGTACGGAATTTTATGTTCCTTCGGCTCTAAATAATGCTGAGCTGGGAAAGGGGGCCAATGCCGATTAAGAACAAGTTGGGGCGACAAAGAATCAGGGTCTATGACTGGATGGATCATGTCCGGGTCATCGGTTGCCAAGCCGAGGAGCGTGTAAGGAGTTATTCTTGTGGTAAGGCTGGGTTTCATGGTGGATTCTACGTAGTAGTTAGCTGGTTTTGGGGGCCATTCGTTGGTGTAGTATCTGTGAGTGGGTTGTGGGTGCAGGAGTTGGGTGTAGGAGTCGTCGGGGCTGGGGTCGGCACCTCGCAGGCTGGCGGCGGGGTGACGGCGGCGCTGCGGCGCCACGTACACTCCATCGCCTGTCACGGGATTCCTCTTCGGTGGAGCGTACGATGCTACCATTCACAGAACAATCGGTTTTCATTCGATCTACCACAATAGGGACCTAACTTTAGAGCTATAATGCTCTGATGGTTACATGATTGCATCCATTTCGTTATAACGTATAAATATAAGTGTACTTAATAAGTAGTTTCGCGTGCAATCACAGTATTATAGTTAATTGTTATTGTAATGAAAATTGTTATTCCAGTAAAATCATAATATTATAGGCATGATTAATTCTTTAGTATCTATTTCAGTTTTAAATATTATTGTGTAATCATGCTCCATTCTACGCTAAGCACGGCTCGTTGAGTTTGTTATTTTCTGTTATAATTATTATCACAATGAGTCATTAATTGAAACTTCAGTAGACATTATTCGTGAGTAGATAAGTGGAAGAAGAAAGTCAGAGCGTATCTGTATAATATTAATTATGTATAGTAAGAAGCGTTTTCTTCCTAGCGTGCACGAGTGCCATATATTTGGAATTGAGCACGGTTTCAGAGCGATCGCACGCAGACTCGCAAAATGCTCGTGAAAACCAATAAGAGCATTACAGGAATACTGCGAATTCTGTGAACGATCTCACACATTTTGAACGTGGAATGGATAGTTTAACTCGCTAATCGTAAAGTTTAAAACTTACACGATACATTATTTCCAGTGACTTTGCGGTCCGTTTCAATCTGATTGCTATGCAATTAGTTTTTAATAGATGTGCATGAGCATAGACAAACATCGGACAAGACAATTAACGACCGTAAAATTATACAGAAAGTTCATAGAAACGTCATTAATTTACCAGAATCTTCAATTAAAAATATCAATTTGGAAGAAATTTTTTTCTAAACTTAATTACAATTTCCATTCCACGATTTGCGTGTAGTCTCGTGTCCGTGGTCATTCCGTGAGCGTTACTAGCCGTGCTCTTTCGTGCCTACATCGAGACTGACTCACAGTGTCCACCGAGGTCCGTCTCACCTCGGCTTGGGGTCGATGTAGCGCTTCCGTTGCCATATGCCTTGGATGGGGAGTGCATGGGGCTTGAACCGTTCATCTCCGAGTCGCCGAATTGAATGTGACTGCGGATTGTATCAGTCACCATTGGGTTGCTCACAGCCTGAAACGTGACGTAAAAATATGTCATTAGATAAATGAAGGCATTAGACTTGGGATTATAAATAGCAATAGGTCACAATTATTGGTGACCAATATTGGTGATATTGGTGTTGATTGGGTGGTTGATTGGTTTGGGGGTTGGTCGATTGGTTTACTCTCTTGGTAATTGAATTTCCTTATTCAAATCTTTGTCAAAGAAAAGAAAGGAACCTAATGGTAGGTACATGATGAAGCAAAAATAAGGACCAACACAAATGCTGATGGCGTTTCAAAGAACGAAAACTTCGATCCCTATAACTTACCCATAGTAAAAAATAAACAAACCATAGAGCCGCTACATGCCATTCATAAATATTATAATATCGCGTTCGATAAATCTCGTCGTGGGGACGTAAGTCTCCACTTTCATAGGGTTACTGTCATACGTCGTAATACGTCCGCGACACCACTCGAGAATCGATTTACTTTTACCGTTCAAGTAATTGCCGAGTGATTAGACCACCGGCCACCACGCTAAGGTTTTATATGGCATTTGCATCCACCTGTTACAAGTAATCATGTTTTAACTAACGAGATTTTATGGTGTGTTTACCAATAATTTGAATGTCGTGTCGTGGATGCCATTATACCTGGCACCCAAGTAGAGGACTTGGGTTTTGACGATGTCGTTGTTGTCGTGTTTAAAACCTTCTTCCCGGAAAACTTGTGGGTTTTGTAGCTCCAGTCTGCCATATTTGCCATCAAATTCAGCAGGATGCCTTTTTTTTTTTTTTTGGGTGGGAAATTATCAAATAACTTCTCCCGCTCTGGGCGGAGCGGGAGGGCGTGTCAGACTCTTACTGACTAAAACCCACCCGTGTTCCTTCGGTTGCCCTGTTGCCGGGGGCCACGATTTCCCGATCGGTTTTCTTCGAACCCCCGGCAGGCATTGGCCCTAGCGGACCCCGTCAATTCTGCTGACATCTCTTTGAGGCGCGCGTGGAACACAACGCGCCGTCGATCCGGGCTTGGTCCTTATCGGACGGCGAGCTACCCATTGCTCACCGTCCGCAAGCCCGCGCCTACGGTGGCCGGAAATCGGCTCGCGATTCCCGCCCCGGGCGTCTCCTCCTGCGGCGGTTAGGGGCGTGAGGGCGCGAAATTTGCCTCTCCCTCACGCGTTCCGCCTCCTCCTTCGCGAGCATTACCGCTTCGCAGAAGGAGGTGACGGCCTGCCATTTCCTCTCGCTCCGTACCATGGCCTGAACCAGGGCCGGACGCGAGAGATCACCGCCGCCGATCGCCTCTACGAGAACACGGCGTTGCTCCACCCAAGCCGGGCAGACCTCCACCGTATGCTCCACCGTGTCCTCAGGCCGATCCACACAATGGTGACACCCGGGTGTTTCCTCCCGCCTTATCCTGAACAGGAACCTCCCGAAGCAGCCGTGTCCGGTGAGGACCTGTGTCAGGCGGAAGGTGAGAACGCCGTGGCGTCTCTCCAGCCACTCCTCAAAGAGGGGTCTTATCGCCGCGATTGTGGCGTGCCCATCAGCAGGATGCCTAAGGTCTGAATCCTCACTATGAGTAACTGCATTATAATTTTAATGGGAACTGACTTTGCATATGCAAACCTGCTATCTAATTGCGTAACAGATTTTTGGTGAATGATTAAAACTAATCAGTTTAATTTAGACAGTTCAACAACATTCATTATGTTATTTACGTTGTTGAGCAGATTTATTTTTTTCGAACTTATGAAGCAATGGATTAGCAATCTCTTTCAAAACGATTCAGATTGTAATAGATCGTGTAATACGCAATTAGGGTACTGGTCCTGTCGAGGTGTGTATACCGGGGGTGAACGAGAGTAGGTACTTCTAAACACGATGCTTGATCCTTTCTCCAGAGCTTCTTAAATAATATAAAAACCTGAATGCTTACTTGTGTTTGACGCACCTGTCCGAAGAGCCTGGAGTGGGTGTCGCGCGGGCGAGTGGGGGTGTCACGTGGTGCGCGAGGCCTGGTGGCACCATTCTTCACTGGGCTGCCATCGGTTTGATCTGCGTTGAAGATTTCCCCAATGCAGCTCTTCGGGGCGTTCGGCACCCTATAAAAAAAAAACATTGGGGTGTTAAATTAGGGGCTTAATAGCAATTATTTTTTCAGTATTCAATTTAAAATATCCACTAATATTACTTAAAACCGATTTCCAACCCTACATTTCACCCCCTCGTATTATCCACCCCGATTTACAAAGCCAATCCCTAACTAAATCGAAATTCGATACATAAACTCATTAGAATTTAATACATGTATTGACATGCAACTGGACACGGCAACCGGTGGACATCCCTACTGCCCTACCTGACCAGTGGCCGAGGGGAACCACTTCCGGGAGAGGGGAGCACTTTCATTTCCTGATCAAATCGTAATTTGAACTCATGGGGTTGCCAGGCTGGTTAAATATTATGTTTAGTAGGAAAACTGTGTGTCGTCGATTTTCTGTTTGGCATACAGAATTAATGATGATTACATTAAAAAGATCGTTCGATTGATAGATTAACATCTGGCTGGCTAGTACATAATAAGCTTTAATTTTTCAAGCTTGGATTAATAAATAAAACAAAAAAATTATAAAAGAACACCTCAAAAAGAAATATACCGAATATACACCATAAATCAAAATTAACCCGTAAAACTTGGTAACGACAAGAAAAAGAATGTTATTAACTTAATCCAACCGCGACGTTACGAATTCGGCAGTAAAATGTAATACAGCCTTCTTTGACTTTTACTTTCCTTTTATTAAAATATTAACCCCAGTTTATTGAGCTTCATTTTACACAGCTGGTTTCATTCATTTACTTACCGTCCTAAATTATGAATATTTGATGCAGAAAACACAAGTGTAATAAACAAGAAGCTACCACTTATTTACATTTCAATAGAGGTCAAAGAAAGCGTATCTAACCTTCAACAAAGATGCAAAACAATCGGCCATAAAGTAAATTGATAAACAGCGTCTAACCCCAGACTCGTTATTAAACTGCATCAAGGCAGAGCTACTATTAAGCTGGCTTTCCACAATGTGCGCGCACCGACTGTGCTCTGCTCGCCTCCTTTGTGTTTGCATAAAAACGGCCACCGCAACAAAGCAGAGGCTCTAAGCACGAACTCGTGACGTAAACGTAACGTAACTTCGAACGAAATAACACTATCTAAGCATTTTAGTCAAAAAATTTGCGACAAGCAAACCAAGAGTTATTTTTTGATCACCCATTTTATGAATACAGTCTTAAACCTAAGTAAATATATGCGAAACGAGTATTTTCAATTTCAAAATCGATCGAACTTATGTAACGTTCGTTCGATATTACGTTAAGCCGCCATTACACTTGTAAGTTGCTTCCGTAAAATTTATGTAAGCAGCTTAAGAATGCATAAGATGTAAGAAGAAATTACAATAAACTACTTACAAGAGAGTTTACATTTGCAAATTTATCGTAAGTTAATTACGTAAGCGACTTACGTGAAGATAGCTTACAAGTGTAATGGCGGCCTTACGTTTACTCTGCGCGTTCGTGCAGATGCACGGAGCACAGATGGTGCACAAACATGGTGGATACCCAGCTTTACATTACAGACAACTAGAAAATATTCAATTACACGGCATTCCCGTAAACCTAGGCTGGTACTGTCATAACAGTTTAACTTGACTGGCAAATCGGCGTAGTTAATGCAACAAGATGGCAGGATAACGCCCGGGTTGGTAGAGCAAATACTTGGTTTTATGATGTGGATGTTATCGGGGCTCGCGATCGCGAAGCACCGAGTGGAAGCCACCAAAGACGATTCAAGTAGCTCTGTTTGGTTTGTTGAGTTTTATTCTGATGCAGAAACAAGTTTCCATGTTGTCTTTGTCAAGGGTTTGTATGGTTATCTTAATGTTGACTGACTTGTCAACCAAATATACTGAAATGAATGGAACTATCTAAATAGGTAAAACTTAGCAAATAGTGCTTTTACTGGCAATGAAGGAAACCATCGTAAAGGAAACCGGACCTATTAGACCGTGATTAACACGTTCAGTGCCGGGAGCCCTCCTGGAGAGTTCACTTAGTCGTATATGGGATGCCGGGAGCCCTCGCGGAGGGCTCATTAAATGTAGGATTTTCTTTGGGAATACAGCATTATAAACAATGAAAATAAAATCTGATGTATATTTTATCAATATTTATTAGTAGATACATATATGCTGGTTCGTCGATTGGTTTTAAAATCCAAGCAATTTTGTATTTTTATTTTTACAAATATATTCATAAATAATTTAAAAGGTTGAAAACTACGTACAGCGACAAGACCCCCTGAAAACACAATTTTACTTCGTTTTACAGTTAAAAAAAAATTCAAAAATCAAAATATTTTATTTCACATAAACCTACATGGGCACTTATGAAACGTCAGAAGCTAGGTGCACGGTTCCAATTGGTGGTTTCCTATGGAGAAGAGCCGACAAGAAACTCCACGGTTACTCTTTTAAAAATAATTGGCTTTTACAATACTTTCAAATAACAGTGCTACTAGGTAGGTATGGGAGGACAGTGTAAGTCTTTCAATAAGTACTAAGTACTTAACAGTGTTTTATCACACGGTTTTAAACCTAATGCCGTTGACCGTCCGCGATGGTTAACTTTAGCGCAAACGTAATGCCGGAAACCCTCCCGGAGGGTTCACTTCCAATATGTATGGCGGCATGGCGTATGAAAGTGGGTGGAGTCGAAATGTTAACCATCCGTATAAGGGAAGAGGCAACCGGTCTGCCGCGGAACCATTTCAGACCGGTGTTTAGTTCCTATGTATATTTGTCATCAAAGAGTTAAATTTCCTCTTAACCCAAGTGGAAATCAAGACGGAAGCCCACACAATCAACAACCACAGACAATAACTTCCCCTGATCATTACGTACCTCTCTAAATAGACCACTATCGACATTATACAAATGGCACTATCTCGGCACATAACAGAATCGATAGCGCGCCGGCGCTGTGTCCGGTCACACTTCCTCGACTTAACAATGACGAGGTATCTACCTAGCTACTAACTGGTAGTTAGTAAATATGTGCTGAGAAGAACACTGAATAGTGCCTCCACTCTACTATTAGTAACTGACCTATTATTTAAGTTGAAGCTTTTCTCCCACGGGGTTTGAAATAAACAAGTATTCCACTTTGCCTTAAAGTATTTTTAAATCGAATACACATAGGTTGGTTTGGGTTGATTTGCAGACACAAATATTTGTATGGGCAGACCCTAGAAAAGCTCTTGGAGGAACGTGGATGAAGACTGAAAAATATGGAGATGATGGGTGAAAATGTGGCAAAATCAGGATAGCCTACAATAGGGTAACCTATTGTTTAGAGATGTAAAACGGTAAAATTACCCTGGTATAATACGGTAAAAAATATAATTTTACGTAATTTACGGTATTTTACGGGAAATATGGTAATTTTCGGTAAAAAACGTATTAGACGTAATCATACAGTCATACCCACTAAAACACTACAAATACGGAAGTGAGTGTGTTTGTTTGTATCATGTGTATGTCACTACTTCACTATTAACGGACAAATGGATTTGAATGAAATTTACCAGAGATATAAGCAGTAATGGAACTTTAAAAAAAAACAGAAAACTGGGCTCGTGCGACTCATGCGTACTAAAAATCCCTAAAAAATTATTCTCAAGTCAAGAATTCAAGGTATGAACACACCATGTCATAGATTATAATAATATCATCTATGGGCAGAGGCAGAACAGAGAACAGCACAAATAAAAAATTTAAAACTTCATAAGTCGCCGGTAATTTTACCGTAATTTACATAAATGATCGTAAAATACCCGTACCTATTTTACCAGCGTTTTCAGTAAAATTACGTAATTTTGCAACCCTACTATTGTTACCTATACAGGCTTGGCATTATTGAAAGGAAATTTGTTTTTGGTATTGTCCCATAACTTTTTAGAGAAATGTCCCCATTTAGTTAACAAACGAAAGACTTGTCAACTACACATAAAACTGGCGTTACTAATCGTAATGGCACTTAAGTTACTCAAGGCAAACCTCTTGAAACAAAACACAGCTTTCTTTATCACTGCTTTTAAAGTACAAGAGTGTGGTCACGCCCTACATAGATTTCCCATTATAATAACTATAGGGCAAGTAGCCGATGAGGCATTAAGTTGGACTATAATGGGCCATGAGCACCATTCCTGGTCGTAAACCGTGGATACAGTGGCCGGACACTCTGGCCTAAACATAGGGTGTACAATGTTGCCACATGTTAGACACATAGGATTGTACAGTGTTTCTATTTTCTTAATCTCCCTCGGGTATCATCGCATTTCCGAATACAAACGAATGCTAATTTCCATATCCATCAATTTATTAGATTTCGTGTACAATAATTTGAATTCAGAACTAAGTACTTTATTCTTGCTTTGTTTTGATTTCCATGTGAACTATACTGCCCTGCTAAGCCCAAAGGCGGTATCTCAACCGGAGTAAGTTTTGAGAAAATTGACTTTTTGTAAATTGTAATGTAAAGAAAAATGGAGATATAAAAATCTTCTTAGTGGTTTTTTTAAATGTTTTAAGTTAGATAGCGCTATTTCGCTTATACCATTAGATGGGAAATTGTTAAAGCTATTGAATGGTACAAAAAAAAAACGAAAAGGGCGTATCCCAGAGATACCGCCTATGGGCTTAGCAGGGCAGTATATAGAGCTGTAAAACTATTTTCCTATCTGTCGTGCCTGTAACTTTAGTGACTTTCCTCCCATTTTTTTAAATAAATTACATTAAGTTAAAAGAATATTAACAGCTCTATATACTTCCGAGTCGATTGAGAGCGTCCGGTGGTCTACACCAAATGCAAAGGGTAACTGATAGAAATCCGACGACTGACGAAACACGAGGTTTGCCGAGGGACATTAAGAACATATTTGTACTGTAAAAGTGTGCATTCACTTGTATAGAGACGTGCTGTAGTAAGGCTCATGAGATGAATTAGCAAGTCTTTTCAACCACCAAATTTCAATCAGAAAGTCCTACAACTACAATGACTATGAGAAAATTCGTAAAGATGTAATCGATAGTCTACTTTGACAAGTGGTGTAGGCGGACAATCTTGACATATTCATAGACAGTAGACACACAATAGAGAAAATTCATTGAATTTAGAAGCAGTATTTCTATCAACATTATTATGACCTCTCTCTTATTATAAACGAGCGGCTGAAGGAACACATATCTTTGCGCTATTGTTCGTATTCACGCGAGTCTCTTTCATCTGCCAACGCCCACGACCGCATTGAGTCTTAACTGTTACTACAAACTGCATAAAATATACGATCGATACGATCTTTATGTAACAACACCTTATGTTATCTCGTGTGGAAGGCCTGCGTATGGCCCGCGGGGTGACGTATGGCGCGCGCGTGCGGCCCTTGGGCGCCGAGTTAAATTGAGTAGATTACTCATCATCACTACCTGGGCAATCTACAACGCCCCTGCATCCAATGATAACAGATTCTTATTGAAAACAATCTGCATAGCCCGTCGCCGCGTCGTATTCACGCACGCACTACGCACGTAAATAAAAGCCAAACGCATAGTGAAATAAAATAAACACATGTTTATAATAATAAACATTTAAAACAAACCTAGCATCGCCACGTCTATAATTAAACACGGGAAGAAAGTGCGTGAGAGTAAATTGTTTAATTGTGATATACACGGCGGGGCTGGGCTGCGCTTGCGCCACACGCAACGAAAAGAAACATGGCGCCTGACAGGGTACTGTTACTAAAATAAACAGTTGTCAAAGGGGGAATGATGGTGAAAACAGCCACCGGAAGAAAATAATAAATTCCATAAACCAAAGGAAATATTATGACAACGAAGGTTCCCTTTTGTCCAAGTTAATGGCCTCTGGCGTTTTCTTTGAACAAGCGTAACTACGTTACACTAAGTTTATCTTGAATAGCATCGTCTAACGTGCTAAGGTGCGTTGAACACGACGCACATTCTAACATAATAAGATCGTGTAATTTCAAGAGTATAGAATATTGGCAATTATTACTGTACTCGTGTAATAACTGACATGGATGTGAGATAGCGTGATAACGTGGCTAGTTAGTTACACGGAGCGTTGTGCCCGTGCGCAGGGCGAGGGAAGGCAGGGTGTACGATATCAAAAGTAGTTGGCCGGTTAATGGGTTTACGCCTCTGCATCGCGCGGTTTTGCTCTACAAACGCCACAAGTAATGAGACCAAGTTAATGATATCTGCGGTAATGAGAGCCCGCGTAACTTTATCATACGCGGAACGACAGGAGAAACCGCTCTTCGTTTTCAAATGAAAGGCAATAAATACATTACGTTGTTGCAGAGAGCAACGATTGTGCACTTTCTCGACAATTTAAATTTAATGGGCATCAATGACAAACTGTTATTTACACCGTTTTCATATGTAATTATCGCCATCGATACAATACGGCTCTATAATACTTGGCATTATTTCTGTTCGTTATGCGCACTTCTTTCAAAGAAAATCAATTGTGTTTGCCTCGGGCACTTTAGGCCGCTAACCGACAGCGCGTGAATAAAAAATAAAGTCATTTGCATAGGTGATTTGTGGTAGGAAACGCGGTCAGATAAAACGTCCAGCCAAGTCTAGGTTAGCTCATATTGATTTTCTGTGTTGGAGCATGTTTTACGGGAATGTTGGCTTGTGACAACGGCAGATAAGAACAGTTGTTTCAAGTGCTAACTCAGATTTACGGCTACTCTTTATCAGTTCCTTACAGTTGAACATGTTGGTTCGCTATGTGCGAACATGTGCGTGTCTCGATACAGAGATAGTTGGCGGCACGTGTCATGTTCGTTCTCTCGTAGTGGCTTCGAGTTTCTGTCCGCTAGTGTACGCTATGTCAAATTTTATTAATTGCTAATCCTATGAGTTGTCAAACGAGATTTTTTGATATGATTTCTTTTTATTGGTCAGTGATATTTCATTATAAGTGACGGTATTTTGTGGTCAAAATATACAAACAATGAACAATAAAAAAAACAGTGGCACTCCGGGAGTACCGACAGAAGTGAAAACTTAAACAATTAAAAAAAATACTTCCAAAACCTTTAAAGTAAAAATACTTGCATAGAACATTGATCCGTAATTTAATATAAATAAAGATCACAATCGCGTTTAGAAAAATGAGGTGTAGGTAGCGGTGTAGCGAGTTCAATTGTTTTTTCCCATCTCAAAAATGCCCAACGCGCCTAAAGAAGTTTTCCTTTTAAAAAAATTTAACCTCTATTTCAGTACGAAATAAAGTCGAATTTTAATTAAAATCTGGGCTTACTAAAGGACAAAATTGCAGTTGAAAACTACATGATATTACAGACAATGCATTTGCAATTATCCAATTAGCTTTACTTTTATAGAAAGATCAATCGATATCGTACTCGTCATCGAAGATAATCGAGACCAAGTAGGTAGTAGAGGCACTGACAATGCTGGTGCCTATTATACCTCCCACGACTTTGTCAGCATGTGGGACGTTATATAGTTTATAAGTTTATAGCAATCTGGATACTTAAATGTGAGCTAGGTTACAGTAAAGCTGTCTTATCATTTCGACCCACGACATCAAAGTTCTACGCACTGGGAAGATGGAAACATTATTTAGGTAGGTCCTTTATCATTTAATTTCATATTGGATAGATATATACTTATATATATACAGATAGATAGATAGAACGAGAGACTATAATAGAAATCTTCTTCAACGTCTACGATTAATTAGAACACAATATTTTTACTAACAACAAATCTAGTAAGTTCTATTATTGCTATCACACTCTTTTTGTGTAAAACGCAAGAATCAGAACTATCCTTTTTATGTCCTTGGTGCTGGTCAAAAGCCTGTTCCTTCCAAACTTCTATGAATATTGTGTGCCATTTCTGCCCCTATTTGACCTTTAACCATATCAAGATCGTCACGCCTACGCGGCGATCAACCTCACCGACTTTGTCCTCACAGAACCTAGTTTTATATTCTCTGCTCCTCCTTCTTTCACCTTAGAATAATAAGTCATCCTAACTGGAAAGTCTTATAAGTTTATCTAACTATTTTAAGGTTTTAATTACAAACTTCTCAGTAAAGTGACTTTGCTTGTTCTCTGAAAGTGTCAGGCGTGCATGTGTCTCACGACACGCACACTTCGATCGAGTCACTTTAATCTCTTCACGGCGTTGGATGTCTGCACTCATTGAGCGAGCGTCGTGCATTCCCTTTTCCTCTAATTAGTTCAAGTTTTCGAATGCTTAATTTAGAAGTTTCGTGAGTATTTGCTTTCCATCCTTGTATTATTGTAACATTAATCTTCCAATAAAATGCAATGAACAAACAAGACCGTAACGCGTCTGAAAATACATTACACTTCTACAAATTTTTACGAAATATATAAAGGAATTCAGAATTTCAACATGAGTTTAAAAATTTCAAAGCGACGAATTATTCATTTATGAATTTTCTCCATCCAACTGAAAGTCTATGCAGATTCCAAAGTTTTTTAAAAATCACTTTTTTTTTATCAACATCCTGAATGAAGCTCTTGGCCTGCATCTCACCTAATGGTAAATGATGATCAGGTCGAAGGTGGAAGCGAGCTTCACCCGGAAACCTCAACCAAAGAGGAACTTTCTACAGTGGCTTTCAGAAAACGTAGAGCTTTGAGCTAACATTACAAAACAGTGGTAAGTTTACGACGACATTTCACAGGTTCTTAGAACTTAATAAATGGAAGAACATCTCAATAAATATTTATCAATTCTTAGGATTATATTACAGACGGAACTTCAGCTTCCTTATTTCAGTCATAATTTCTACATTACGACTACGGGTTTTATGATTTAATTTAATATTCGTGAATGATGAGCTTTAACTTATCGGGTCCTATTTCAACAATATTTGTGAGCGGATAATATTTCACGATGAGAAACGTGTTTCTTCAATAAAGTTACAGATTAGAGGAATAATAAGATGTTTTTATTTACATTTCTTCTGAGCTTTGACCTAGGTATGTTTCGTAGTATTTCCGAACATTTTGTACTCTTTTCATTTCCGATAGGCTGAGTTTTCAACAATATCGAGCAGCAGAACGCTGGAATCATTTTTAATTTCGAGTTACAAACAAGCGTTGGCTATTCCGCCCCGCTTCCCGCTTTCTCTCTACACCGTATACCTAGCCTTTTACTTGGAATAATAGCAATATCGAGCAGTAGTACGTCGTACGCTTGAATACTTGAAATTAAACGTTGAGTGGTTAATAAGTGGACTGTTGCCTACCGCCCCGCTTTCCGCTTCCGCTCTACACCGTATGACTACTTAGCCTTTTACTTATAAAGAAAATGATTCGCAGAAATCTAGAAATCTGCGTGTGGTAATTTTATAATTGCGGTCAGTTTCTATCTCACCTTCCGATTGTTAGAGCAGCGCTAAGTACCTTAGCGCCTCGAATGGAGATTATAAAAAAAACTAAATTGGATGAAATTACACATTCTCTGAGGTGAGGCTCAAATTACTCCTACATACTATCATCTTTCACCTACGATTTCATTTTACATTTGTGTTCTGGACTACAACAAAACATTTACAGTTATAGAGGTCGAATTCACTCTGACAAGATGAATAAAGTATATCTTCCGGGCTGTATTCATAAGTTTGTAATCATTGGTCATTAAATAGTAGTTTCGTGACAGTAATATATCTCAGTCAGTTATAATTTTGAGATGGGTCATTATTAAGCTTTTTTTCTTAGTATTATTGTTCTATCATTTGTTACTTTCTACAAGATTGTCAAAAGTAGTCAACGCAGCGGTATAGGTCTACACGGTTATCTACATTTACTTTACATGTTTATCTACGTGACCTACACGTAGTAAGGAGCCTAACTAAATACATGGATTTGAATTTCAGGTCAGCGAAAATTGAACTGTATTTCAGGACTGGAGTTGTCGGCCTGAGGACACGGTGGAGCATACGGTGGAGGTCTGCCCGGCTTGGGCGGAGCAACGCCGTGTCCTCGTGGAGGCGATCGGCGGCGGTGATCTCTCGCGTCCGGCCCTGGTTCAGGCCATGGTACGGAGCGAGAGGAAATGGCAGGCCGTCACCTCCTTCTGCGAAGCGGTAATGCTCGCGAAGGAGGAGGCGGAACGCGTGAGAGAGAGGCAAATTTCGCGCCCTCACGCCCCTAACCGCCGCAGGAGGAGACGGAAGAGGAGGTGAGCAATGGGTAGCTCGCCGTCCGATAAGGACCAAGCCCGGGTCGACGGCGCGTTGTGTTCCACGCGCGCCTCAAAGAGATGTCAGCAGAATTGACGGGGTCCGCTAGGGCCAATGCCTGCCGGGGGTTCAAAGAAAACCGATAGGGATATCATGGCCCCCGGCAACAGGGCAACCGAAGGAACACGGGTGGGTTTTAGTCAGTAAGAGTCTGACACGCCCTCCCGCTCCGCCCAGAGCGGGAGAAGTTATTTGATAATTTCCCACCCAAAAAAAAGGACTGGAGTTGTGAACAAAAATATGGAATGAAATGAAATTGTTTATTCTGTAAACAGGATATCGAAATCACTTTTACACATCATATTAAATAAGCTAGATGAGTTCGGCGTTTCCTATCTGACTACTCCAGAGAAGAAAGGCCGAAACAATCTCAGAGGTCACAGTCTCCTTTAAAGTCCGTAAAGGACCATGTAGATTAGTGTCTGAAATGGTCTTTTGGTCGATCATTTTAAGAAATTTACTACGTCACAGGCAAACTATGGTATTACGATCATTGCTTACTACTCTGCCTCCTATCACACACGTGATAAAATGACAAAACAAAAGTATAAAAAGCAAAATTAAATATTTTGAAAACCCACGACGGTTAAAAAGTAATTGAAAAAGGATAAAAGTTTTGCACAAATAAATGTTTACTGCAGCGCCCCCTGGTGAGTTTTCACCATAACACTTATCTAAGAATATGCACCAATCAAATCCAAACCCATCACTGGAAACTGCATCAAAATCGGACTAGTAGTTTTGGAGAAAAATGGCAACATGGATTTGCACAAACATCCTCTCACCCCAAACGCATATACTGTCTCCGTTCCGTCGTGGGTAAAAAACGCATTAGTTAAGGATAACACCATATTTTAATACCCATCCTTTTCCAAATTAGCATTACCCAAGGACAAGTAGTAGGAAAACAAAAGAACCTCACGTTAATTTGTAATCCACACATACTCAGGGTTACCGAGGCAGCTAACCAGGTGTTAACTGCTCCCGACGCGACGTCGGGTCTTTGTTCCGACATGCTCCTGCACATTTTTCTTATTTTGCACCTGCCTTGCTTCAACAAAACTACCTTTACCACTTCATAAAACAAAAGCGAATCTTCTGCATTTAAAAATAAGGTAGAAATTCCAAAGAATTGAAATTTTTCAATTCCTGAAACAACGTGGTTTCGTTACACGTATGCTCACATTCTTTTCGTGTTCAAAACGCGATTGTTTCGTATATCATGCATTTGTTAATTAGAACCTGTATAGACGAGAATCAAAATAAAATCCGAAGAAAAACCAACATAGGTACTAAGGATCCGATTACGAATACAACATAATTTACATATAATAGAAATTAGAATATGAGATGTATGTTATTGATAATTTAGTTAGATAAAGTGTAAATGCCTTAACGTATCCGTACAAGCGAACGCCCGCGACTTTCCATAGAGATATTTATCTTTTTATCAACCCCTTGTTGATATGCTATGAAGATTGTAGGACATTGTGCGTGGGTGAGTCTATTAAATCTCTGAACACATTTAGGCGACTCGACGCTGCTTCCCACACGTCGAAATAACTTGAACTGCCTACATGGCAAATGCATTCTGTTCTACTCAAACCAGGACTCTTCAAAAATAAATTTCGGAAACCAAATGACCAAAAACCAAACAGAATAAATAACACAAGTCAAGTAACGGTGCTACCGAACACGCATATTTAGTCATAAAAACCACAAGTTAATACGTTCAGGAAATAAAGAAACCACACAATAAACTGCTTAACAATGCAACTAGGTTAACGGGTTAAACAAATAACCAGGATATCTGCAACAGGATGCAATTAGAAGATACTCGGAGATTAGATTACACCAAAGATCTTCCGCCACTGTCATTCAGAGGATGCTGGGCAATTCAAGTGATTTCAACACAAATGTATCAGATAAGGACACTAACACAACTGTCAATTGCTATTTGCGGTTACATTTCAACCTATATGCGGCTGTCGCTGAAAACCAGCGCTGGGGCTCTGTCTTCTGTCAAGATAGAGCCCGACCCTATGGTCGCAAAATAATGCTGAGCGATGGCCGAATTGCGTGGATGTGACGCATGCTTCCCCCAACCTTTTCTCATTTTTGTATTTAAGCTCTTTTTTGCGTCATGTTTACCGCAAATAAAGGTTTTTTCTTTATTTTCTTTCTTTCTATTTGTCAAGTGCAGTGGTGGCCCAGTGGTCACGGCCGCGACTTACGAGTTATAGGTCGTAGGTTCGAACCCAGACAGGCGCTATACTTTGTGTAAATTATTTCATCACCACTGCTCTCAAAACGGTGAAGGAAAACATCGTGAGGAAACCGGCATGTCCTAGAACCGAAAATTCGAAGACAAGTGACATCTACCAACCCGCACTGGGCTCGCGTGGTGGATTACGGTCCACTCCCTCTCACAGAGAGGAGGCCTGTGTCCCAGCAGTGGGAACATTTATAGGCTAATGATTTGATTTGTCAAGTTGTTAAAGGCACAGTGTACCACTAATTAAAACACTTAAGTACCTAACCATCATGAGGACTTGGAATTGAATTAGATGCAGAAAGAGACCAGACCCATCAAAGTGATAACCACTTTGATGGGTCTGTTTCCGACCTATAAAATAAAAACCCAACAGCATCTCTTCCTGCATCTAATTTAATTCCAAGGCAGAAATGTAACTGCAAATAGCAATTGATAGTTTTATTAATGTCCTTAGCTTAAGCTGAGCTTAGCATGATGGTTAGATGCAATACTGAGGAAATTGCAGGTCTATTTTTGTGTGCCTCTAATCTTACTGAGAATCATCTACCCTTTAACCGTAAAGGTACGGTTTCTTAGAAGAGCGGTGGCCGCTACATAACGGCCACAGTAACGGTCGTCATAAAAATTACGGCACTGGGGTTTGACCTTACGGTGTCAAAAAACGCTCACAAGGAGAGACACCAACTTGCTTTCATAAATAACATTTCAGTGACGTCATTCCACGGTAAACTGCGGTCATTATGGCGGCCATCGGAGTCTTAAGAAACCCTAGGCTTGTACCCTTTCGGCGGCGCGTTGTGTTCCACGCGCACCTCAAAGAGATGTCAGCACAACTAACGGGGTCCGCTAGGGCCGATGCCTGCCGGGGTCGCGGGAAAGTCCGAAAGGGATAACGTGGCCCCTGGCAAGGCAACTGAAGGAACACGAGTGGGTTTTAGTCAGTAAGAATCTGACACCCCCTCCCGCTCCACCCAGAGCGAGAGAAGTTATCCTTTACACCGCCATGCTGCTTAGCGGTAGCGCAGTGCGTCCTCTTTTATAGCTCTTCACAAAGACCTTTACAAATGCAAAATACCATCACCCATTCATAAAGCGGGGCCTTATTGTTCCTTTGTCCCCGAAACTTTAACTCCCCAGAATAATATAATTTTGATAACAAGAATAAAATTGATACCATTTTCTTGTAAGGCTCCGAAATTAAACGACGAAAATATCTTTCTGTTTGTATAAACGAGGCTCGAATTAACTCTACATAGACGTTCATATCCAGATCACTTTCGAAGTAGCAGCTTACGAGATATCTACTTCATCTTATTTTGTAAGCCAAGAAAATATGAAATAAAAAAAGATTCGTAAAAGAAAATTCGCTACATTTTTAAAAGAAAAATTCTGCGCTTTTGAAAAGCTCTTTACTAATAAGAACACTCACGGTTTCGCTGTAGCCTTCAGCGCTTTGAAAATTTTCTCGTGACGTCATATGTCTGTAGGTAATGTTTTTAGTGTCGTGCTAACATGAGATATGTCTTGATCTACATTTTAAATTAAGCTTTCATTCATTTAGTGAGAGTTCTTTGAAGCGTGAAACCTCCTTTTTACAAATTATATAGCTACATTTGACTGTGAATAAGCAAATGTCAAATATCACTGCACTGTGATAGCCTAGTGGTGTGACCATTGAATTGCCAAGTCATAGGTCTTTTTTTTTGGGTTGGAAATTATCAAATAACTTCTCCCGCTCTGGGTGGAGCAGGAGGGCGTGTTAGACTTTTACTGACTAAAACCCACTCGTGTTCCTTCGGTTGCCCTGTTGCCGGGGGCCACGATTTCCCTATCGGTTTTCTTCGAACCCCCGGCAGGCATTGGCCCTAGCGGACCCCGTCAATTCTGCTGACATCTCTTTGAGGCGCGCATAGAACACAACGCGCCATCGACCCGGGCTTGGTCCTTATCGGACGGCGAGCTACCCATTGCTCACCGTCCGCAAGCCCGCACCTACGGTGGCCGGAAATCGGCAGTTCAAACCCAATGCCCACTTCTGACTTTTCGGATTCATGAGCGTATTTTATAAT
Source organism: Agrochola lychnidis (assembly GCA_963680765.1). Classification (NCBI taxonomy): domain Eukaryota; kingdom Metazoa; phylum Arthropoda; class Insecta; order Lepidoptera; family Noctuidae; genus Agrochola; species Agrochola lychnidis. The sequence continues at coordinate 7,683,756 of OY796871.1, read as the reverse complement.
TATCACTTGCTTCAAAAACGGTGAAGGAAAACTTCGTGAGGAAACCAGCATGAGAGGGAAGGGGAGAGGAACACGAAAAGAAGAAGGAGACTGCACTGTCTACAAGCAGAAAACCAGTGAATTTAGACCTCGATAAATTCGTAAACAAAATCCTACAAAGAAATTAGTGTAGCCTCAGAAAAAAAAATATCATGACATTGAACAACAAGTCTTTCTAAATAACAAGCTAAGGTCAAGCACTCACTGTACCGATATAGGCTTGTATTCTGCCACTACATTTAGAAAGTTCAACCACCCTTCACTAATCACCCCTAGCGTATGCCTAGGCGTAGGCGTAGGATCTCATTATGAGGCAGGCCAACGATTTTTTGGTTACCTACTATTGATTTCACTTTCTGATACTATATTTAACTGGTTATTGGCTTGCTACTGGCTTGGCACACGTTGACTGCTTCTACACTGTGATGCGGAAGCGGTGCGCATCCCTGGTGCGGGGCAGCACCAACAGCATTCTGTCTATGGCAGCAAGCAGGCTAGATTGTGCGTTTGTGAACCACTACTGCAAGGTATCGGCTGCTGTAACCTTGCAGCAGTGATGTCACAAATTGTTTCTGTGTTAATATTTTACTAACGTATTTTCGTATTTTATAAGTTAGACCGGTTAGACTGGAAGCCGACCCCAACATAGTTGGGAAAAGGCTAGGCAGATGATGATAAGTTACTATGAGTCTTGTTGCTTGAATTATTAAATAAAATTATTAATTATTATTAATAGGTTCTATATAAAACTATTTATCACAAAATTTTAACGGATTTAAGTGCTTATTCCGAAATAACTCTATAAAATCGAGTACTTAATAATCGATTTATTACAAAGCTGTTTGGCAATTTTATTACATTTTAATCGACTAATTTAATAATTAAAAAGAAGACCACGAGAAAGGAGATTATAAAACGAATTGATTGCTTTTTAATAGTCTCATAAAATTTATGTTATTTTAAAGATCGTAGGAGAGCTTTTTCTGGCGCCTCGTATAAAATCGATGCTAAAACTTATTCGATTAATCGAATCAAGAATAATCGACTAAATTGGCCAATACTTATTCCCTAAAACCAGCTTTATCTGGGTCGAAGTTAATTAAACAGTATGAACCACCAAAGCATCACGATTTCTATTAGTATTTTGTAGCTCCACGATCTTTTTGTCAGCTCTCCGTTAAATTCAATCGAAAAATCTAAATCTAGATATAGTTCAAGCACGAAAAGAGGTCATTGAACTGAACGCCGCCGTCTGCTGGGCGTCTACAACCCTACCTTTACCTTAAAACATACAATCTTTGACAGCTACACAATACATTGTGACCATTGATTGTTTAGTACCATTTAATCGGTGTAGGCTTGTAACAGAGGAAGTAATGTATGTTGTTGTATACGATATGTCCTGTTATGTGTTTAGGTAGCCGTGGGCGGTGTTAATGGGCAACATTGAATGTTTGCTGTGCACAGTATGTTCAATAATTTATCGGCGCGGAGCACGATAACATCTGTAACATTAGGAGTGGCGATATAAATGTTATAATCACTTGAGGCTATTATAAATATGGGCTAATTAATATCTTTGAATACAACTGCCAGATGATTCGAACGTTATGATTTTTCTTTTTAAATTAATTACCATAAGTAGGTACCGATACCAATACGATAAAGTTAAAGCACGTGCTTAATTTTAATTAAGATTATAAATCAGATTTACATGAGTTTTTTTTTTTTGTTTTTTCATGAAGCTACCCCAAAAGGTTTCTAGTTGCCTATCTACTTTGGATCATCAGAAATGTTAGGAAGATTTTAAAAAAAATAACTAATTAACTCGATAATCATTCATTGACATTAACGTGCGCATCAAAAACGGTTAAGTTAGGTGACAATTAAACAGAAATTCGCTAAGTATGTAAGTAAAAAGCTCTCCGCAATCGATACATCAAAACTTGGCTAATTAGCCAAGTTTTCTTCGACTTGTCTCATTTTCGCTCCCGGTTATTACGACATGCCGTCCTACTTCCACGTGTCTTCTAATAATGTGATATTGTGCCGTTTTTGAAGATCGAATGTTGAATAAAAAACCTATCTAACTCATTTTAACCGACTTTCAAAAAGGAGGAGGTTCTATGTTCGTCTGTATGTTTTTTTTAAATGTTTTTACATCTAAATTTTCGTCAATTGTGGACCGATTTTGAATTTCATTTAGTAGAGAACGGTTGCGCGGTGGTCCCATATAAATTTCATTAACTTTGCTTGGGTAGTTTTTGAGTTAGCTTCAATAATATTTTTCCCACATGTTATAATAACTTCCTGTTACTATTATTTACATAGCAGATATTCGAATTTGTATGGGGTTGGTACCACAGCTAAAAGGTGAAAAACAAAAACTTTTTACAAAAAAAAAAAAACAACCGACTTCCAAAACTACAAAGTGAAAAATACTTCAATATCGGAAGTCCATGGCAAAAACGCAAATTCTAAACCAAAGGCTTCCGAAATTAAAGATATTTTTTACTTTGTAGTATTTTTTAAACGTTGATTGTTTTTTTTTTACTTATGTTATCATTGGCTTCACAGTTATACTTTTCTCATCTTCATCACAAAAAGTAGAACACCCTGGTTCCCAGAAACAAAGAATGCAATACTTAATTTTAATTCTCAATCCGTATCCAATAATAGTAACAAACGAAAAACAAATCAATCAATGTCTTAATAAAAACTGGGTCGCGCCATTGTATCGAAACTTAAAAGTTTTTTTCCCAAAGATTGAAGTCAATCTGTTATTGAAATAGAATCGGCACTGATTTGCAAGTGTTCGAGTAGGTTAATTTACAGTTAAAACCAGTAAGGTGCCCTAATAAACAATTAATCAAAGTTAATATTCTGTCAGTCAATCAAACAAAATAATCCAACTTTTAACGTCAGTTTAATACCAACTTGCATGACAAGATACTAAATAAAATTAACACTAAATATAACTACATACTTAATAAAACATTCTTGCATTTTTGACAGTCGTATGACATTGACAGACTGAACGACGTTTTAAATTCTAGACTACTCTATGGTTTTGATGTGTTTTTGCGTTTCGTTTATCTATTCTGACACTCGTCGTGCAATAAGTCTCCATCAATGCGGATTATAATGAACAAAAACATAAAGCGTTAGGCAAGAAACCAAGAGTAATAAATAATATTGAAATCCCAGGAAAATCGAAATGAAACAAAAAGCCGCTAGTATCCTTTCAAAGATTAAACTTCCTCTACAATATTGCGTTGTCATCCGTTCTCTATGCGTATGGTGCTTATAAACGCATAGACTTTTACATATTTTATTATTGCCAGTAATATCGAATATATTTTCTGAATTATTGAATATCTAGTAGGCACATATTGGGGGAAATATATTTGTTTCTTTTGATAGGCTACATAGAGTCAAGAGGAACTGTCGTTGTTTGATGTGAAAATAAATTATGATAAGGATGACCTGATTTTGCCGCCAGTATAGTCTAAGGAGGTTACTTTATGCACCACTCTTTAAAAATCGAACTCCTTAAATCATTCAGCTTTTACAAAATCTCAACTGTCACCGCAAGTCTCTTAATTCGGACATCAAACAAGTTACTAAGAAAGTAATGAACTTAATTAACTAATGCACTTAATTCTAACAGTGCAGAGTGCAGAGTCGCGGTAATGCAACGGTTAAAAGTGGAAGGTTAATGGCGTGACCCCATCAGTTGAGGGCTATTCATTAGTGCAGTGATATTAAATTACCTGTTAATAAATATTAAAATTATAATTATTATTTTATTAAGTGGTAATAGTGTGGCACCGATGACCCTTCGCATTTTAGTATTGATGATATCTTTTATAACTCGTAACTTTTTAATTTATTAGTCATAATTTTTTTATCGTGAGTTCTTTTATGTGGTCTGTCGATTAATAATTTTGTTTTTTAATTAATTAAATTAATATTAAAGCATGCAGAATAGCAAATTGACATGTCACTTTCGCTACAGTCAGCATTCCAACGACCGATCAATTCTGTCAACTTATTTGTTAACATTAAAAAAGGTGCGATGTAAAACTTTTTCATTCCTACGAAGAATTCCATTTCTACTTAGAAATATTAAAGATACTTTTTATGACGATACACCTAAACAGAAAGTAACAATATTTCATCATTTACAGCTGGACATAAAAGTTTAATTGCTAATCATAATTTAAACACCCACAATCCCAAAGTGAAACAATTTTATTTTACGAATCACATAAAAAAGTTTTGATTACCTACCTACTTTTATACTGCTACGACGTGACTTTATTTTCCGTATTTTAAAATTGGGAATTCAAATGTACTTACAAAAGATAGAAAAATCAAGTATCTTGACTTAGCACACGAGGTTGTCAACATGTGGGATGTGGACTCTGCAATCATTGTACCGATAATCGTTACGGTTAATGGCCTAATAGCGAAGAGCCTCGACCAACACCTCAAGAGGCTCTCATTGCGCGGCTGGATCAAGGGCTTGATTCAGAAAGCAGTACTCCTAGACACGGCACGTATAGTGAGGAGGTTCCTCTCTCTAGAGCCCTGACCACCGGCAGCTTGGACCCTGTTCCTGATGCCGATGGGTCACTGTTTTTTGGAAATAATTTAAATAAAAAATGTATGAAAAAAAAAGAAGTAGAGAAATTGTTCATAGAATGAATTATTGTTAAAATAAAATCGATTTTAAAATAAACTTACAAAAGTCTTATTATACCTCACTGCCCGCTGCAATTTCAGATGGTTTTATACCTGAAAATCTAAATATTGAGGCCACTTCAAGACCTTTTAACTGTTGCTTTACTTTTACCAAATAATTCAAGTTAACATTAATTTATTTGGCAAATAATGTCTCATACATACAGTGAGAGTCTTTATAATGTGCCCATATCAAAATGAGGGAATCTATGCTTAATTTTTACGGCGGTTTTTTTTTTTTTTTTCTTTGGCGTCTTATTGAGAAATTTTACGATTATTGTAAAAATTTATGAAAAAAATAGATTTCTGCAAAAAAACATGCTTATTTTCAATTGAGGGTAGTTTTTTCCACAATTTTCATTTTATGAAGACGCCTAATTACTTCCAATCCTTATGGAGTTTGTTTCATCGCGATAGATCATTCAGTATAAAAGTTACACCGTCTTGTTACAATTTTTTTTAAACTATAAAAAATATAAAAATTATATTTAGTTTTTTTTTTTTGATTTTTCCGTCTACACAATTGAGCATAGATTCTCTCATTTCGGTATGTGCACATTTTAAAGACTCACACTGTATAGGTATTTCGAACCAGTTTTTGAATACTGCCTACTTATCCACTGCAAAAGAAGTCCATCTAGGGCCTCCTAAAAAACCATAACAAAATTCTGCTTTCCAGAATAGATTAGAATTACCCTTTCAAAGTAGGCAACGATTATGTAGTCATATCAAAAGAAGTAGTTCAGTGAACAGATGACTGTCGCGGTTCCGTGCTCTGTCAGCTTGTCATCAATCAATATTCCTCGCTGGAGTTATTGGCTACCAGCCAACTTTATCATGCTTTCAACTGAGTAACATGTTTCTTATATATACATAGAGGTAGGTACTAATAGTATGTTTTGTAGAGTAGAATAAAAATGGGGAGTTACGAAAGGTAATAGAGGCAATCCAATGTTAATCCACTTGATTTTTATTAGGTACCTACTCTAATTTTCGTAGCAAGCTTTTTGTTAACCAAGACTAAGTTCATTCATAATTAGTTAGTAATATAATAGTAATATTGATATTTAATCTTAGTAATAATAGTAATAGTGATATTTAATCATAGTAATATAATAGTAATATTGATATTTAATCATAGTAATAACAGTAATAGTGCTATTAATCTTAGTAATAATAGTAATAGTGATATTTAATCTCAGTAATAATAGTGTGATTGTGGTTTGTGTTTGTAGTATATTTGGTTACTAACATAATTCTTAAGTATACTAACAAAAATATGAATCATTGTATCTGAAATAAATGAAATTAATAATGAAGATTTTTTTTAAAGATCTAACCATTAGCGAAGCCTCGTGATTCACTGAATACGAAGGCATATATTTAAAGGCATCAGCCCACAAAGATAAATAACCGATTACGTGAAAAGCGCTCATTAATTCAACTATCTGTCGTGTCCGCCGCACCGTATACTGTGCGCAGACGTCGGAGACCGAGCAATCGCACACAATGCCCCAAAAAGGCAAGACGACTCAATTGAACCGCCAACAACAATGTAAACTGCTCTAGATGAGACAGACCTCAATGTAAATACACACAATTACATTTATTGTCTTACGAATCGAATTTAACGATTGCGTGGGACGTCAAATAATCACGACGCCCGCCCATCTGTCAATCGATTTTAATCGATTACGCGCTCGATTGTGACACTAATTGATATCGTTGTTTCATTAAACGAGCTTAATTAATTCAAAGTGGCCTCCTCTCGTGGTCGGACGTCCGATGATCGTAAAAAGTGACAAGCGATCGCGCGGTGTCAAAACGATATTTTAATAGAAAGGCTGCGTTGTTCGAACATGTCTTGTTTAATTAGGCGATATTTTATCAAACCGCTTCCGCTGACAATTCGCGACTAGTTTCTAGGTGCTAGAGAAATATACCGATCGAGATAGTTGGAGATTTATGATGTGGAGAGCAGCCATGTTGGTACTTTGTTCGAAAGTAACAAAGAATGATTGAACGGCTTTATAACTAATTAACCCGAATATGTGTATGTGTTGAACTGAGACTGATCACGCTACATACTATTATGCAATTCGGTAAGTGATGGAATGTGAAAGCTTATCTAGCTATCTCGATTATCAATGACCAATCTTTTGAAAGCTTCGGGATAATAAATAAAGTAGGAATTTTTAATATGACATATCCGTAAAAAAATAATAAAATATAAATAAAAAAACAACCGACCTCCAAAAAAAAACACTACAAAGTGAAAAATAACTTTAATTTCGGAAGTCGGTGTCTTGGGTTTTGTATTTTCGTTTTTTGCCACCGACTTCCGAAATTAAAGTTATTTTTCACTTTATAGTGTTTTTTTTTTGGAGGTCGGTTGTTTTTTTTTTTTTGTAAAAAGTTTTTATTTTTCACTTTTTAGTTGTGGTACCTACCCCACACATATTCGAATACCACTACCTGCTACTAGTGACAGAAACTTATCATATCATCTACATCATAAGTAGGAAAAAAATACGTATTTTGTAGCTAACTCAAAAAGTATCCAAGCAAAGTTAATAAAATTTATATGGGACCAATTCGAAAGCACACCCTATCAAACAAAAAAATAATTTTCAAAATCGGTCCACAATTAACGGAGAAATCGGTGGACATACATTAAAAAAAAAAACAAACATACGCGACGAACATATAACCTCCTCCTTTTTGGAAGTCGGTTAAAAATTCACGCTACTTCAAACATAAATGGGCGGAAATTCAATATTACTTCGCCAAATGTTAGCATAACAGTTATGATTTAAAATATCGCTCTTAAATAATGACATTAACATTAATCGTCAGCAATAAAAATTAATGATACGGCGTGAAACTGGAAAGCTTTCGGAAGTAATTAACTCGAATATCTGAAAACAAATATTCGATATTAAATCGTGGTTTTAACTAAGCGATGTCGTTTTAAACTCGATTATATCGTGATCGAGAAGTTTACAGCCGGATTTTATCTTACGATGAGGTATCTAAATGAATGGTGACATTTATTTGTATCGCGAAATGATAATTATAACGTTGTATAATTGAGAACAGGACTTGTAAATACTGTAGCCGTTCCAGTTCTGCTATTATTTATATCACTTTGGATTTCACTTCGAATGCAGAATGAGTTGTCAACTGGCGCAAAACCTTCTTTCAAATAAATAAAAAATTACCATCAAGTAATAAACTAACCATATTTTTTTTTCCTTAACATGAAGAATGTCGCAAAGTGATCTCATTATACTCATAATTATCTATGCTAATTAATAAATCTTAAATTTAAGTGCGACAAAATAAACAGGAAGCGGATTCGCCTTTCAATTTAATTAACAATCCGTGTTACGTATACGTCAAATTATTTTTATTTATTTTTATTGTAAACTTTCGGTTTCACTTTTAATTGTCTATGATTCCGATATTCATTCACTGAAGCGAATCCGATGTCAAAAAAAGAAAGAAAGAAAAAACAGTGATACTCCGGGAGTGCCGACAAAAGTGAAAACTTGAACAATTTTACTGTGCAGGAAATCTTGTATAGAACATTGGTCCGTAACCTTATCTAAATAAAGAACACAATCGTGTTTACAAAAAAAAAGACTTCCAAAACCTTTAAAGTAAAAATACTTGCATAGCACATTGATCCGTAACGTAATATAACTAAAGAGTACAATCGCGTTAACAAAAATGAGGTGTCGGTAACAGTGTCGCGAGTTCAATTGTTTTTTCCCATCTCAAAAATGCCCAACGCGCCTAAAGAAGTTTTCACTTCAAAAATCCACCGCCAAGCAGTCCATCGTCAGTTTGTCAGTAATTTTAATAGGTACCTACTGTATTTTTCAATTTTAACTTAATCTATTAAAATAACATAAATCAGAAGTCTCATAGAGAGTACATTTTTTTCACAGAAGAATGGAACATGTTTAACCTGAATTTTGTTAAATTTATTTTCAATTCAATTGAACAATCTAAATTTTTGCAAGTGAACAAAGTAATCTCGCAAAACGAAATACGTCATACTGCATTTTATTTAAATAAATTGGAAACGAATCTGGGTCGTCGGATGTTACCGTAACTTATCATAATGAGATCACTTGCTACGTGGAGAGAGCTATATATTATGTTGGTTAAAATATATTCTTATCGTTAACCAAAATATAATTGAAGAGCTAACCCAAAGCTTTCAAAAACTTTTCGTCATCGTAGGTATTTCTTACGAGCGAGATAAACTTTTAGATATAAGGCAAAAAATGAAAACACAATCTAAAGCAACTAATTTTTGTCATTAAATTCACCAAAATAATCGATATCATTTAAAAACAATCATAATAATATTTGAAGTAAAAACTTCTTTAGGCGCGTTGGGCATTTTTGAGATGGGAAAAAACAATTGAACTTCGCTACACCGTTACTGACACCTCTTTTTTGTAAACGCGATTGTGCTCTTTATTTAGATAATAAGATTACGGACCAAAGTATTTTTCTTCCACCAAGGCGATCTTGTTCAAGTTTTCACTTCTGTCTGCACTCCCGGAGTGCCACTACTTTTTTTATCGCAAAAAAATGGCGTAGACACTGGTGCCGATTCTCTTGTACACCGAACTAAACTAACTAAACTATCACTAAAATTCCTTACTTTTGATTATGAGAATCTCAAAGCTATTCCGCAAAATAAATTCTCTAAATTTAAAAAATAATTTTGACACATCTAAATCGAATTTGACAACCGCGACTCCACACGTGATACCTAACCACGTGAATCTTTTTAGAGCCGGAGGCGCGCAGGGGGGGGCAGCCTCGACGTGTTTTATATTGATTTTTCACTTTTTGTGTGGAAAATAAGAAAAAATATTACCTACATGTAGAGAGTGTTAGGGGTTTAAGGGTTTTATAAAGGGTGTCGAAATTTACATTATTTTTGCGATTGGACACACCGTTTTCGAGATATAAGCAAAAGAAAAAAAATATTCAGTACTGTTTTTTCATCTGAAATCGAGGTGTTGGTGTGAATTTTAGTTCATGACAACCAATTTTATTCCACATGTTTTTAGTCGCGATTAAAAATAGTTCATTTTCACTAAACTAATATCTCAGTGCCATCTTACTGCTGTCAAACTAAAATATAGTTAAGTTGTGTCACTTTAGTCTATTTCAGATTGGGAAATCGTCGTTTGACAGGAATAAACTAAATTTTGGTGATTTTTAGTTTAGTTTAGAGGCATTTGTGACAAGAGAATCGGCACCACTGTCTACGAAAAATGCTACTAACCTTTTGCCGACTGTCCGTCCGTAAGCTGAGCAAAAACCACAGACTAATAAATTACGATATCCAAGGTGTGTTGTTGTAAGGCAGTCGGCACGTCTGTCAGCCACCTTTAGCCCTAGTCGTGATTAACATGTTGCGGTCGTATCGGGCTACACCAAATTACCGTATGAAACTTTATGCCTACGAAATATTCGTAATTGTTGGTACCTACTAACGATGCTGATGCGGCTTGAAATTGTTTGGCTGTGGTTTGAGGCAATGTTTCTGTGAATCCCATTAGGTATGTACTGTATCTAGGGCCAATGTTCAGTAGTGAACGTCTTGAAATGAATATTTAATATTTTAAAAAGGACAATGGGCGTTTTGGGCTATTGACGGCCAGAATTTAAAAAATATCACCCAAAAATATTTAACTTTTGTTATGAAAGTTACAGTAAGGTTGTCCTTTGTAGGGCCGATGCCTGCCGAGGTTGCGGTTTTATCCGAAAGGGTTACCGTGGCCCCTAGCAATACAGGCAATTGAAGGAACACGGGTGGGTTTTAGTCAGTAAGAGTCTGACACGCCTTCCCGCTCCACCCAGAGCGGGAGAAGTTATTTAATAATTTCTTACCCAAAAAAAAGGTTGTCCTTTGTAGGGCTAATGTTCAGTCTTGACGCCCAGCAATAAAAAAAAATTCACAGATAAGTATTTAACTTTTGCTATGAAAGTTACAGTAAGGTTTACCTTTGGCGTCTTCAAACATCAATAGTGAAAGTCGTGGTATTTTTCTCTTTACTTCCTTTACATTACAATACAAGTCGTATGTAAAAGAAGCTCTTTTTACTTTATGGCACACAACATTTTGAAATAAAATATCGTCGGTAGGTACTTAGGTATTGCAAAATTCTCATCCTACATCAAACTGAACCGAATCGTACATCGTACGCAACATTATAGTCGAACCGCAATCTTATAGGTACAGGTGGTTAATACTCAAGCAACGTGGGAACGCGGCTAGTGCGGGATTACTTGCAAATTGTACGCTAACTGCGGACGTACCAGCAATGAAAACGTATGCGCAGGCGCTGCAACGAGCTGACCTATGACTGGATGACCGACACGCAGCCGGTAGAAAGTTTGAGTAACGTGATTATAAAATGTTGTGAAATAGTGCAGTGTGGTGATTATTTTGCTGTAGAAACTTCGGGCATCAAATTTTGTAATTAAAAGAATCATGATTTCACAAAAAATGAGAGTTCAAAACACACCCACAAAGAATAAAAAAATAAAATAAATGATAGTGGCACTCCAGAAGTGCCGACAGAAGTGAAAACTTGAACAAGGTCGCCTTGGTGGCAGAAAAATACTTGTATATAACATTGGTCCGTAACCTTATCTAAATAAAGAGCACAATCGCATTTACAAAATAGAGGTGTCGGTAACGGTGTCGCGAGTTCAATTGTTTTTTCTCATCTCAAAAATGCCCAACGCGCCTAAAGAAGTTTTCACTTCAAAAATAAACCCTCCTCCTTTTTCCTCTATGGAAAAATTCTACGTAGGTAACATAAATAACAACGGACAAAATACAATAGTAAATGCTTTATCGTCTCAACCTAATTTCCTTTGATCACACAGTCTATATACCCATAAAAAAGTATGACAAACATGCGAAATATCACAATATCACATGAATTTGCATGTTGTTGGCCCACTCTCGCCTGACACACTGTCGTATTTCACGAACAAAACGCCATGATTGACGGTGGCAGAGCCAAATGACATGAACATGCTATGGTTAGCTTGGCTCCCATGACATTACGTAGTTTGCAATTTTAAATGTCATGTGAAAAAATGAATTGGTTTTCCTTGCGAAGAATTTTTCATAATTGTTTTTATTTTCTATGTTAGCTTATTGTTGCGACTTTCTTTTTACTTTTATAGTTATTTATTTTAAACATTTGTCAAGTTTTGTATGCGACTAAACGTCATCTATAAAAACGACAAGCGTATCCAAATCAATTACTACAAATAAGAATGTCCACCTAAGATAAATGCTACTTAAAATTCATGTCTCACCCAACAAACATCAATTTCCACGTATAGAAACACCAAACTAAATAAAAATTCTACTATAAACAACACGCAAGCGATAAACGCCAATTAGTCACATCAATTGATTAATGATCATAATTTATAGGCATCGACAATCGATAAGTTAACCCGTTCGTGACTGGATGAGTCGGACCTTAGACCTGCCACTATTTACGACCTACAACGGACCTACTACTGTGTTATCGCAAATTGAACGCCACAAACTAATTTACGATAGAGTAATCGCCGCGGGCAACTCGGGAACGGCAATAGGATACACATGTCTACTCCCACGGCAAGTCGAGGGTTGATATAATGATACCACTCTAGATGTGTCGCTTTCTACTTACCGAATTGATTTCTTACATATATCTTTGGCCGCTGATAGACTGTACGTACCTGTAACAGAAAAAAAAAAACAAAATTAAATAAAGCATAAACTTCGAGACAGCAAATTATAGTGGTTGAAAATAAGCACTCGTAAATGTCTAAATCGTGACTATTTTTGGCGAAAACATGACATTTGCGTGCATTGAATGTTAAACAAGCGACTAAAGAATTAAAAAGTTCCTCAGTCATTTCTAAGTATTGATAATTATCGCACGTAATTTATGATCAATCAGATAGTTATATGAAGAAAGTTGTTTATCACTTAATTAATAGTGATTTGTTTATATTAATAAGCAATATAGAATAATACAATGAGGACATAAAACAATTTTATCACCGCATAAAAAAATACTAGGTCCACAAATATTTTTTCCTCGTAACAAAGCAACTTTCTCCTATTTGCATACCGAAACGCATTAACAGTACCGATGCACCCTCATATCTTCGCAAATATCCCGTTCAGATAGTAATCATAGAGCTGCAGCGCGTGGGTAATTACAATAAACTCATTATACCTCGTTCCGGCCGGTCGGAGTCGGTTAATCGGCGAGTAGCCACTGAGCAACATAAGAAACGGTACGGTACCATGTCGCGGTCTGATTGTCAACCAACGGAAAAAAAACGCATCAAGCCGATGACCGTAGACTTAATAAGATTCGTATCGGAATGAACAAAGAACTAAGATTGTTCCGAACGAAATTAGATCATTGTTGCAGAATTTAGAAACTTGAAGACACGATGGTAATTTCTGAGATGCAGCGTAATTTGAAAATATCAACAGTGTCGAAATACACTTGTTTGATCAGTTGGCGAATTAGGCCAATACCCTTTATTGAGAAGTGAGAACATAAACAATCTCACAAGAATACATCTTGCGCAAGCGCTTCACACTTTTACATTAACCATAAAAGGAATTCTTTTTCACAGAATTTGCAGATCTAAAGTAGCATGCAGATATTGTCGAAAAAAAAATTTGCAAACAAACAATACGAAACCTGCACATGAATTCCTCGATCTTTAGGATATCGGGCGTTGTTTTTGACCCGCACTTATTTGATGACTGCGATAAGAAAACCACAGATCTCTCCATCGTGTATTGTAAAATACGAACGAAATCTTCGAGTGCGATACTAAGCCCCATTGTTTGGAAACGAGTTGCTGCGGCATTGAATCGCTTTGCATTTCAGAATTGGCAAAAAGCGGATCGAGTGCATCCGACTGGCAAAGAATGAAGAGCTGAACATCGAATGCACATCGAACGGAAGCCATCGAGACAACCGATTATGTGCCTCTTATTTTTTATCTGGAAAGTGTGAAATAATTAGTGGTGTCGATGAGCGTGACCAGCTCGTTCGTTTAGCACGGCTGTAGATTTAACACGGCTCCACTTACAAGCAGTTAGCGTCAGAGGAAAGTATGAAATCGCAGGAAAATCAATTGAGTAAAATTATTATATTTTTATTTGCATTTTATACCGTTCATATCGGAATGAAATCATTTGAGCTGTGAAGTTGTACCAGAGGAAAAAAATATTATGCAGAAGACGCATTCGCCCGACACGTGACATGCAACTATCGACGCGTCGCACTCTGGCGGCGACACCAAAGGGTTCCGTGTCGCGACTTCGCATAAATGTGTCGCGCGGTCGCGCGTGCTCGGATGTGTCCAATTACGCCATATTCCTCCGTGCCGTGTTATACTTGTGCTTGTCCGTTTGCAAAGTAAGTGACAATAGTAACAATATAATCGCCACGCGAAGAAAGACGGTCGGCGGTCGTTGTAGCTGACATCCTGTCCATTAGCAAGTATGAAATGCGCAGTTTCGAGGCTCAATTTACGTATAATTTAATCGTGAATACGTAGTGCAGTACAAGGACAAAAGCTAAATCCATTTAGTTACACGCTGCGATGGCGTATAATCCCTGCATGTCCCACATTTTAGATACGTTTTGCGTCTGCTTAATCTCTCGCAAAACGAACGTGACGGGCTCATATGTGACGTTCGTTTACAAGGGCGACAATCTGTACTATGTCTGTGCCGTGACACTGATTGCTAAACTCCAGTATTTACTGGAAAGGCCGGCTTGACGGATCACTTGGCAGGTACCGGAATATAAACTAAGAACATGTTTAAGACCACATGTCGCTGTCAATGGTGTTTTGCACACATCGAGGGACAGTTTGAGATGGTACTTAGTACTTTGAAGTTCTGACAATAATTCGCTGTCCCCGGTGAATAATTCGTATCTAATCGTAGAAACTAATATATACAGGAAAAATAAAAAACTGTTTTTTGTGAATATCTTATTAACTAATATCGGAATAATTGTTCAAATACCAAAAGATTAAGAGTGATTTTTACATTAATTACAATACACCTTTAAAATCTCGTAACTTCTGAAATAACCGTAGGAATTGTATGAAAAAAATTGACAGTGTGTAATCGGACCTCTAAATATCGAATATGCAATAAAGTTAAAATATCGTAATAGCACATTACCATTTTATTCGCCGGAGACGGCGAATTTACCTTGCATATTTAGTGAAATTACTGAAAGCCTTTGCGATAGCCGATAATGATGAAGTCAGTTATTTCCATTTAGGATCTCGTCACTCTGTAGGCTTACAAGTTGAGTCAACATTGTAATTCCAACCTAGTCAAATTACATTCCAAACATTTTCCGACAAATCGCTTATGTTTGGCAAAATATTACATTTCAATAACGGTACGCATACTTTGGAAGTCCCTACGTCAATCAATGTAAAGGACAAGACGAGTTTAAGTACAAGTATTTTTATTTTTTAATGTCGTGGTTACTAAGTTTTCTTACCTTATACTGAATAGGTACCTACTATATATAGGATAGTCTCATGACGTTCGCTGACTGATGCCGCTGAGTATGGTAGCTGTAGTTGTAGAATCTGTGGTTGTCTGGGTAACTATGTACTCTGTATTAACATACAGAGTGTTTGCCTACAGAGCCATCGTCTTTTAGTTTTAACTTAGATTTAGTTTTTATAGTTTTTATATTTAGTCAAGCAAAGATTCGTGCTAAATCAAAGACAAATTGCTTTGCAGTTTGGCAGATGTTATGAAAAACGAAAACTGTAATATTATGAACTAAATAAAAATAAAAAAACCATTAAATTATACAAACAAAAATGACGTGGGAAAAGATGGAAATAATAGCGTTTTCAAATCATATAATTACCATACACAGTACTGTGAGGTTTTATTATGAGATCTAATCTCATGCTGTATAGGCTGGCAAGAACGCTGTACGGCATCCGAATAATCTGACAAGATATGTTTAAATTAGGATTTTATACATGTTTTTCATTTGTTGGTGAAAAAAATGAGTCTGCCGTCAGGCGACACGGCGCGAGTGTTCGATTATTATATTGTATTAATGGTTTAAAATATAATTTTGCTCTCCAAAAGTTATTTAATTTGTACACTGTCCCGGTCCCGAGTATCGCAGCTAAGCGCGGTGCTCACAGTACTTATACTCCATTTGAAATAAGATTAGACATTTAACTAAACATTTTTTACATTCCGTTTAACCGATTTTGACTTCTATTGCGTTGGTGGCATGACAAATGGCAGCTGCAGTAAACAGTTGGTTTATAACCACTTTTTTTGTTTTTAATACCATCCTTATGCCTACGCAATAGAAGTCAAAATCAATTGAACGGACTGTAAAAAAGGTTTGTTTAAATGTCTAATCTTATTTCAAACGGAGTATAGTTATTAAATGTTTGTAGGTATTGTATGTGTGTGCATGTTACGCAATATTATGTACACGCATCGCCTACTTTCAATACTAAATTATTGTTTACGAAGCAAATAAAACAACTATACTGGCTTGGCAATGAAGTAGACATTCAGCTGTGAACACTTTTCCAATTTCGTCATTTTTGTTTCAGTGACATATTGTGATGAATATGTCTAATTAAAGCAGTGTTTAAACAGGTGATGGGTTTTCGAAATCTCTCAACCTTGGTATAATTAACCAAAATACACCGAAAAATAACAAACTTGTTTTGATATTACTTGCAGTTAGGGTTGCCAACCCTACTAAACAATAGTACCTATCCTGCTATATTAGAGGCATAAATACAAAAAAAAATAAGTTTCGAGATGTGTAATAATTATTAGATATAAAACATTTGTATTAAAAAAACCGTTAATAAAGGCTCGAAGTAGCAAAAAATTTACATTTCTAGATAAATTATAAAACAAAGTATCTTTTCGCGTTTTTCTATATGTCCGCGTTGTTCTTCTAAAATACGCAACGGATTTTGATGAGATTTTCAACATAATTTAGAGAATGTATTCCGAAAGGTTTATATGTATAATACATTAATCAAAAAATCTCGATGTTTTATCAAGTCGTAAAAACCTTGCGAAGCAGGGGAGGGTCGCTAATAAAAAATAAAATATTTTTGAAACAAACCTACCTACCTACTATATTTTTTTATTTTTTCACCACCTACTATATTTTTACAAGCAATGGCTTCGAATAATACTATGTTTGATAAAAAAAAAAACGTTGTCAACCCTACTTGTAGTAGATAGCTGAAAAACATGTTTTGTTCAAGTAGTTACCTGATTCACACAGAATAATTTAGAATAGAAAAAAACAAATAGAGCTTCTTGTTAATTCCATTTAATGTTATTTGATAAGATAAACGTTTTGTTTAAATTATTAGACCAATTAGTTTTAATACTAAATGGTCTTAAGTAAATAAACGTTTTTAAAAAAACGAGTAAATAAACGTTTTAAAAAAACGAGGCAGTTCATTTGAGTAGCTGTTTTATGCAGATAGAAGTAAATTAAGAAAGACGGATCTCGTGGCTAAAGTAATAACAGCCGCACGGGACGATGGATGCACGGGTCCATGGATGGGTGACCATCTTTACACACCGAGACTCTTCCATGCCTCGGAAAGCACCCCGGCTGTCATTAGTGGTTCTTTGACAGTCGTTACGGGTTGTCAGAAGCCCGAAAGTCTGACAGCCCGTCTCATAGCAAGTGGTATCGTATTACCCAGTTACTGGGTTGTGGAGGTCAGATAGGCAGTCGCTCCATGTAAAATACTGGTATTCAGCTGCATCTGGTTAGACTGCAAGCCGAGCCCAATATAGTTGGGAAAAGGCTAGGCACATTGGTTGAGAAGGAAATTCTTCGATCGCCTCGTGCCATCCGCTATAGCATCTTATCTTGTATATCGAACATCCACAAAAATGGCGGAAAAGCTTCATAATAAAAGCCAGGTTCAGCCTATAAAACTTCAAGGTTCTCACGTTCACGATGATTTTACAAATAAATTCAGTTATACAAGACATTTCACTAGTGATCTCGTGACTTCATGCTCATGCAAAGGGTTTCGTGATTTTTTACATTTCTCGGGCCGTGATCCTCGGGCCAGGCACGGTGGCTTGGCGACACGCGTTTTGTCGATAAGGACGATATCAGCTACCCTTCATGCTAACGACGCATTCGAAATGTCAGAGCATATCGATTAGGATTCTTGCAACTCGATTATGTCGAAGAGCCGCACTACACTAGCCAAGACTAACCTGACAATTTGAAAATGGAATTTCAAATTGTGTTGTTAAGTTTTATTTTTTATTTGCGTGTCCACAGGCCTTTACGTGCAATGTCCTTTTTTGCAAAGTCAATTAAATAAATAGGCATAACATTGCGTGTTCAAATTACGTATAAAAATTAAATGCTTATTTTTAATGGATGCCTACTTATATTTAGGAACCATTGACCTTTGCTACTGAGGTTACAAATTAATAAGAAGTACCTATACAGTATCACAATTCAAGTAAATAAAACAAGTAAGATACGATTATCTGTGGTAATCGCTAACTAAACAAACCTATTCTAAACTAATCCAAATCCCTTCCTATCCTAAGCCACCCACAGCTGGATAAAGCGTCCCTACATCGCATTAACGCTCCCCGATTTAGTCAAACAATCAGGAAAGCTAAACATTGACCGTCCGCAAACGCCATTTCATCAACCACAGATTATGTAAAACTCGTCACGTCGGCCCATAAACAAGATAGAAGCAAGAAGTAAATACTTTTCCTGACAGCCACTCTCGCTTTGCAAATAGATAAAAGTTTATTTTACAGTTTTTGCACGTTATGCAAGCCGTTATTATTGTCTATGGTAGAAAGCACAATGTCCAATGATTCGAGCATAAAGTAATAAGACGAAAATGGCTGTTATGTCACGACAGTCAACGTTGATCACGAAATCAATTGTCAGACATCGATTGACTCGGTAAAAAACTAATCGTGAATAATAAATAGCTAAATAAACAATTTGTATAGAAACTGATTAAACATTGTAAAAAGCTATTATCACAAGGTATGATTGAAATTGAAGTGACGATTGACGGGTGTCGATATCATTAAAAGCCAAATCACACTGACGATTTACCAGCGTGTTACCTGCGAGGTGATTGTTTAACACGCTCGCTGCGTGTGCATAGCGAGCACGCCACGTGTGCGCAACGTGTTCGTCGCGTTTTCGGAACGAGATCAATTGACGTGAGTGTGCAAGAGAGAGCGAGATAAGAGAGTGTACAATATTCTGAAAACGCGGAGAACACGTCGCGCTATCGCGGCTTGCATGCTTCGCACGCGCGTTGAACACGTTCACAAATCGCCTCGCTGAAAACATGCTGGCAAATCGCCAGTGTGATAACGCTCTAACGGAGTCTACTGAAAAACTAATAGGTGGTTATTAAGTTGAATAAACAAAGATGTTTTTATTCGTGTCCGTGTGAAAATTAAAACCCGTTACAAAAGCGAGAGTGGCTAATTAAACATACCTAGTGTAGCTAGACTGCCTGCTTTAATAATATCTTGATTGAATCGCGAACGAGAGAGAAAATTAAAATTCCAAACAAACAATCTACGCTTAAACTTCCGTCCTCATCATAAAATTATATCAGACTTCGTTAGTAGATCTGTGTTTACGTTAATTGACGAGCTTCGAGTGTAATATTCGCTGTCCGTAACAAGCAGGGTTAAATGGCGTTTGGACTACATCTGCCGAACACATGTTCTCGAGAACTATCGCAAGTTTCCGACAAGGACCAATCTAAATTAAACTATGACTTCAATACTAAAGTTTAAGTCAGCAATTCTCTGACATTTTATGATTCGCACCCGTTCGCTTTATTTTAAATATAAATCTTTATTACTTCAATAAAGACTGGAATGGAAGAATGATCTAGAGTTTGTAATTACACACAAAATACTTATTATTTCAGACAATTTATTTTGTAAAGTATGGAACATGATTGGTTAGTAAATTGACTATAATTATTTAACAGTCATATTAAATGGCTTTAACATGGCAAATTGACGTTGTTAGACGTGTCAGTGTGCTTAATTATTAGTTTCTCTGACTGCTCTAGTGCGAGAAAGGACCAAGTATCATAGTACCAAAGGACCACTGTTTAAATTGCGTCTAGAAAATTGAGTGTACCTAAGTATTGGAATTTATTTTGATATTAAAACAGGTAGTGTATATTTTAGTGCCTAATAGAAACTAATTAAATCCGCTGAGTTACTGTTTTGTTAATTTAAAGACGTTTGTGGTTGCAATTAATGTTACGACCAGAGAAATCATGACTATATTCCAGTCGACAAATAATTAAAGTCAAGTGTAAATTTCACACCTTTTAAGACTAACTACGCCACTGACTCCATAAATGTTGGAAATAAAATGGAGTCCAAACCACATAAAGTTACATTAGATACAATAAAACAGAGGGTTAGAATCAACTTTGATTTTGCAAATGGCACCGCTTTCCTGGACCGTAAGCTTTCATTGCCTTGCACTTTATAAAAATGCACAATGTTATTCATACATTCAAGATTAACCTTTAAATTGCCGGGTCCCATGTTACGACATGTAAGCAAATCGTATTAGCAAAAACACAAAACATATTTTCAAAGAACGTGCCTCCAAAATAAAAGCAATTTCACTTTTATTTCACGAATGCGGTTTCAATTTTATTTTTACACAGGCACAGAGGTTTTAGAGCGTTACTAGTCACGAATAGTAACGTAAACGTTGTTAACCCCTGACAACGATAAAAAGTGTCCGCGTAAATATTAGAAAATGGTGATTACATGGTGTTGGCCAATGACTTTTACAGGTCACGAAATGCCCGGGTTACACGAGTCTAGTTTTTCAAGCTAGGATATTAAGATTGTGCTTGTAAGCTAGCAAGTTACTCTGGCCTTGTATATACAGAGCTATCAAAATTTTTAGGCTAGTAAGCGAGTCAGAAAGATAGTAAGTTACTGTGATATTATAATAGGATGGGGTTCTATTCTTTCACCTCTGATTTTACTATCCTGACTTTTGTACTAGCCTCGTGTGACCGACAAAGCTAATATCCAATTGTGTCATTTTACTGTACGGACTAAATCACTGCAATGCCACTGGCTTAAAATTTCATGACATCGTGTAAACAGCTCTAGTTTTGCCACGCCAGGATATTACTTGCTTCTCTCCTAGCTTCAAAAACTAGCCTCGTGTAACCCGGGCTTAGTTAAGATATAAAAGGACTTTTACTGTGCTATAAAAAATATGCCTGATCGATACTGAGCAAGCACGTTAAACACTGTTTACCGAAAAATAGACGCTTTTACTTTTAGAAGCGTGAAGAGATTAAAAGTAAGAATAATATTTATTTTATCCCGGTTATTTCCGAGATATGGTAACATCCCCTCTGGGTGATTCCCTGCGTCGGCACTATAATTAGTGACTCCCATCAGTGCGTCTAGTTCCCCGTCTATTTCTGGTCGTGTTGTCGACCCCTGCGCTTGCGCACATATGGACATTCGCTTTTCCGCTAGCACCATCGGAATTACCATTTACGGACGGTAATGTGTGTAGGTGTCGAATTTACAAAGTCGAGGGGAGCGATTGAAGAAGGGTTGGATACAATGTTGCTAATCTGTTTTATGTTTTGTGAAATAGACAATATTTAAGTGAACGAATAAGTTGACGGTTGCCGATTTTGAAATAACAGGAGAAAGATGGAACAAAAAGTCGTTGAAACTACCAAGCTAATAAAAAAATGGAAGTGGCACTCCGGGAGTGCCGACAGAAGTGAAAACTTGAACAAGTTCGCCTTAAGTTTATGGCATAAGAGGTAACGTGCTCGAACTTATAAAATCATATTTAGAAAACAGAACACAAATAACCGAAATTAGTCGCATTAATGTAGTTAATAAACATGAGGAGATATCAAGATCACGAGAACGTAAAATTGCATTCGGTGTACCACAGGGAACGGTTCTGGGCCCTTTTTTATTTATATTATATGTAAATGACATGCCCATATCCATTGACCAACCATTAACTATGTTTGCTGATGATAGCACCATAACGATCCCTTGTAAAAATTCAATTACATATGAAAATGACATAAATAATTCTCTTGACTGTATAATTAAATGGCTAGACAAAAATAATTTGAATATAAATTTAAGTAAGACAAAGATAATGCACTTTAGACAACGTACACCCGGCGTAACTAATTTTGACATACATTACAAAAATTATAATATTGACGAAGCAAATGAAACTAAATTTCTGGGATTACAGATAGATTACAAATTAAATTGGAAAGGACATATAGATAAATTGTGTAAAAAATTAAGTTCATCTGCATATGCTTTATATAGATTATCCTCCATAGCAGATACCAAAACTCTTCTTACAGCTTACCACGGTATAGTTGAATCTCAAATGCGCTACGGTGTCATTTTTTGGGCGAACTCAACGGATAAAGAAACAGTTTTTAAGGCCCAAAAAAGATGTCTCCGGTCAATGTTTAAACTTAAAACTACAGACAGTTGCAAGCCTTATTTTAAGCAGTACAATATCTTGACACTGCCTTGTCTGTATATTTTCGAAGTTGCTATGTTTGTCAAACAAAATCCAAGTCGTTTCGAACGTTTAGCTGATGTATTTCCAAGAAATAGGCGTGACAATAGTAAATTACGTCAATTGCCGTGTCAAACTACTTTGGTGCGCAAAAGTGTATACTGTATGGCTCCAATTATTTACAATAAATTACCAAGTGGTTGGAAAGACTTGACAATAGTGCTGTTTAAGAGTAGACTACGTAATTTTTTAAAGGATAAGGCGTACTACAGTGTGACTGAGTTTTTATCAGAGAAATTCTTTTGTTGAAATGTTGCTCCCTTATGGTAATATTCTACTAATTATTTCATATTGACATTTTTATTATTTTTATTTAATTTATTATTTTAGAAGAGAATGTGACTAAATACCTATCTGTTTATGTGTCATCTTAATTTATTGACATTTTATTATTATTGGCATGAAATTGTGACATGTACCATGACTTTTTATTTTTATTTTCATTTTGTTAATGTTACATTTGATTACCTATCTATTTACTTAAACAATTTTGTATGCCTTCTGGCGGGACGTAGTATGGACCGATATTTATTTGTAACAGCTGTATAATCTTTTACCCTATGTTCACAAAATTAATAAATGAATTTGAATTTTGAATTTTGGTGGAAGAAAAATACTTCTATAGAACATTAGTCCGTAACCTTATCTAAATAAAGAGCACAATCGCGTTTACAAAAAAAATACTTCCAAAACCTTTAAAGTAAAAATACTTGCATAGAACATTGATCCGTAACATAATATAAATAAAGAGCACAATCGCGATTACCAAAATACGGTGTCAGTAACGGTGTTGCGAGTTCAATTGTTTTTTCCCATCTCAAAAATGCCCAACGTGCCTAAATATCAACACTTGAACACTTGCTATTCTCAACGGTGTTAAGATGCAGCAAAACATTCTAAAGATTGACGCTTTCTACATAAATTCCTATAAAGCTGTCGTTACATCAAACTGACAACAACTACGAGTGTATAACATTATAAAACCCAAAAACATCTGACAGTTAACCTGGCCGACCCCTTGCTTGACTTTCACATCTCCATACGATACAATAGCCCACAGAATTAGGCCTTTCCGCCATGATTTTCATCTGACTAATGCAAAAAGCCTTATGAATATTAATTTGATGCCATTAAAGCGAATTCACTTCTCAATCATTCTGTTTTATGCAATTCATTCGCTTTAAAACGTGCCGTCACCCTATCACACCGACACGTCTTTGAAATTATAGAGGAACGGTGTAACATTGGCTTGGAAACGAAATTTTTCAACCAAGACAAAAACATGTGAAAGTTTTAAAAAGACTTTGAAGAAGGCAATTAGAGATGTTTTTTTGTGAAATTAATTGCACATTACAGTATTGTACTAGTTTTTACTCGTGACTTTGACTGCATTAACGACTTTCTAGACACGATCATTGTGCACCGGAACACAAATGCGCAAATCGTGATATTTTATATTCTATATTTTAAGATAAACAGTGAAAGTTCATGTCCGCCTCATATTTCTTTCTTTAAGACATGAATACGAGGAACAAGAATTTATCTTTCTCAGGATATGTATAAAGCTGTAAACCTTACAACAATAAGTAATCAACAGACTTCTCAAGTAATTTTAATTTATCACGAAAAAAATAAAAATTCTCATCAAATTTATCCAAATATGCTAATTCGGTTTTAAACAAAAACTAAAACTTTCTTTGTATCTGTATATTTTGAAGCGAAACAAAAACATAGAATACTTCAACTGCTTATCATCGGGATGTCGTAAGCCGAAGGAAAGGGGTTAAAGTAGCACTATAGCACTCCAAGATACGCGATATGCTGGCAAATAGTCGCCATAGACAGCCCAGATAGGAAAGCTTTGTTTTTGTAGTGAAAAACCCTCACTGATGTTTCAAATTATAATAACTTTGGTTTTCCATTCAATTTCGAATAGTAAGGTCCCATCACTTCACTTTTTTAATAAAAACCTGTATTGTCTATGGTAAATGCTTTTAATATTTCAAATATAGAACACCACTTCGAAACGTCACACATCCTGACATTTTTTTTTTCACATGCACTGACTCTTTTTTTAAACAGCCTAGCTGGCATTACCATCAAGCATCCAAGAGTGTCCACAAATTAAGTGGCCCGAAGCGAAACGCATCCGTGGACAGATTTACTTACACAAATGTCAGAAATGTCAGCGGCTTGTTAAAACACATCATGTTTGTTCATACAGTATTTTTATTTCACTTTCAGTTTATTTTTGGCTTTTGACGTGTCTTCCACTTGTACTTTTTATATGGTTTTACTTTTACTGTTTTGTCACTTAACTTAAGATTTATTTGTATTTTTTTAATGTTCTCTATTTAGTCGAAAATTCAAACTTCTACTAATACCTTCTTCAAAGAAACCAAAACTGTACAAAGAGTTGTCTGCCATTTTAATTTTCAAACAAAAAACAGGTGAATTGGTAAGATTTGCATCACCAATTTCCCTAAACAATAGGCAAACATTACGAAACCCCAGACAATAAGACCAACAGAACATAATTAGTTAGCCATTAATTCCCCGTTGCACAAGGACCTGGTCCTTTCACCTCGGTTGCATCAGCGCATGCGGGGATCAGTGATGCATGATGCCTCCCTGACAATTAATGGACACTCGCTCAAACTGCACACGATTGCCGCACGATGCAATTTGTTACTTTGGCAATAACTCAGCTTTCTATGGAGACGGTAGCAGTTGAAATCAATTTTATTCTGCAATTAGTTATGGCCATATGTGCCACCATATAAGGGTAGAATTAATTTGAAATAGTATTATTTATTAATTCAATCTAATGATGGATTGGAATTGATTCTTTTGATCCGGGAATTGACTAATTAAAACAAGGCTATATTTGGCGCACGTTGCACTTAAAACATTGTTATAAACCTTCGTATTCCCAAATAGGTCAACGATTCCAAACATTTTAGGTCATCATTTGATGGCAGTTTTATCTTTTAGTTGGACTTCGTTTGCCATATTTGTAGATTCTCAATTACCAATTCTATTCATTCATTCTTAATTACAGACTTATTTTTCACACAGCGCATTACTTCCCCTGTGGGCTGCGGTCACCCGGTCGCCGGTCGGTTGCCGCTCGGTTGCGATGCGCGTCGTCCCCGTGAGAATCGCACCCATTTGCGGCGCGAGCGCATCACGCCCGCAGACCGTGTCCACGTCATATTGTGTGCGCTAACGGACGAACTGACAGTTATTGTGCTAATGCATTTCCGTGTCTCTCGCAATGGTAATCATATTGGGAAAAGGCAGAATTGAATTGGAAAACAGCTACTTTTCGATTCCGCCTCTGATTGCTGTCTATTCTGTTATCCGTCTTGATATCAGGGAATGTTCACCGTTAAGGCAGATTGTCTTTATCGTACCGTGGCCACTCTAAGTACAAAATCTATGGACGATATCAGAGATTTGTGTGGAGTAATTTATGCTTCTCTGAGAAACTTGCTACAATCACTGAGTTAGCATAATGCAAATCTCAGAACACTGATTTAGTTTCAATTTGTATCACGACGTTGACGTGAAAGTAACAAAGTACCAAAATATTTGTACAGGCTGTCACCGGCACTAAATCAATCAGGCACTAACAGATGTTTGCTTGCCGTTTCTCCTATAAATCGTTCAATTTTCTAAGCGAGCGGCCTCGTAGATGGCGGGCGCGTTGCCACCGGGACGGCGATAAGCGTTTTAATTAACTTTTCGTAATTTATATCTTTATTAGAAGCTCGACTAATGGTGGAGCGTGATTGCCAATAAGCGTAGCGGTAGGCTGATCACGATAGCTGGTGAGTCGTAGCTGCTTTCATTGCTGTATCTGACTGAGAGCGTCACGTTCGTTGTCAGTGGATTACGGCATGTTAAGAACAAGGCTCATGATGACTCGTGGTTTACTTATCGTGGTGGTGGAGCGAGCAATCGCGGCGAAAGGCAAAAGTAATGGGATGAGTCTCGAAGTGGCGCGGGTGGCTGGTGCGGGCAGACGGCTGCGTCTGATTGCGCGTCTGTGGCGTCTTCCGCCGACCTAATTGGCTGTCGGGGTACTACGATTGACATGTGCGATTACCTCATCGCCGCCGTAAGGTTTATTTTGAGAACAATTTTAGGACAGAGAAACATCTGTTTGAAGTGCATCGTTGCAAAACATAAACATGTCTTCGATAACATATTAATGCATGCATCATATTGTTATGTATTATGTTTGTTTCCGTGTAAATATTGCCTGATTTTTATCGACATTTGATTGTTTTCTCTTTAAGTAAACTAGCATTTATATAACAAAGTCTGCAGTAAAATGTAATATATACCCATATTATTTTATTACAACCGTTCAAACTCGAGACGCTCATTACCTCTAGTAGATGGTTAGAGAGGAAACCCAGCGTCATTTAAATAAAGAGTAGGCATCAACTGTCATAAAGACTGAATTTTATTGCAGGCTTTCGATTGATAGTGTAATTGTGCGGTGGGCTATTAGAAAACTGCTCGACGATTGCGTACTATGTCTCAATAAAATCAATTCCCATAATAACAAGCGGTGTATGGGTAATCGTCGGAAGTCGATGAATTAAGTACACGACGATCTCATGGTGTAATTACAGTGATCGAATCGAATCGTGAGATTCAATTTATGTATCGATGTCAGGCGGCGCCGAGCGGCCACTCGATGCGATGCCCGCATTGAATACAGAATGGACGTTACCCGTTTACGCGATAATGTTAAAATTACATGTTACCTGGCGCGTACGCAATCTATGTAACCTTGCATTAGGGAGACAGTTTGGAAGGAAATTGACAGCATTACATGAAGCGGAGTTTGATGGGCCGATGTTATCGTAACCATTTTAATTGGACGATAATTTGCTGGGATATTGACTGCTAATGATAGACAGATACCGCTATTAAGGAAACGGTGGATAATTTGTTCTGACCAGGCATAAATAGGTACATTAAAAAAATCGTTATTAAAAACCAAATAAATGATAAATGTAAATCCGAATATTAATTACATGGGTATTCAATATAGCATTAATTAAGGTAAAATAACACAAAAACCATTGACGGGTTAATAATATTTGCAATTACTACCTAACAGATATATTATTAAAACACTAATGAATCCTGTGTTTTTCCAACAAACAAAACTTCGCATTACCTATAGGTAGATACATATTGACCGATAACAATGACATTAGCTTGTTGGCCACGTCAAAAATATACAAAATTTTGGTGTTAAATAAAATATTCATTTCGGTACTAAAATATCCTGGTCTGAAAATAATGATGATCGCAATACGGTCCTGCATACAGAGAGGGTGTAACGGGCGATAAAAATACAGCTGTTACAGGGGTTGCCAAGATTAGGACGTGAAAGGCAATTGAGTTGACACAGTATCGAGGAAATCTCTAACTCAACTGTCACTGAATCGGGGTAATGGAATTAAGTTATGTTGTAGAATGTAAGACACTGAATAATACTACGATTATTATTATTTTCTAGCTGTTCCCCGCGGTTATCTCGTGGGAATATCGAGATAAAAAGTATCCTATGTCCTAACGTAGGCCATGGTCTACCCATGTGCCAAATTTCATCTAAATCCGTTCTCCC
The DNA here is from genome assembly GCA_963680765.1 of Agrochola lychnidis. Classification (NCBI taxonomy): domain Eukaryota; kingdom Metazoa; phylum Arthropoda; class Insecta; order Lepidoptera; family Noctuidae; genus Agrochola; species Agrochola lychnidis. The sequence continues at coordinate 7,655,550 of OY796871.1, read as the reverse complement.
GTTTTAGCGTGAAAGCATACCAAACAAACATACATAAAATCATCTTTTCTTTTTACAATATTAGTTTAGCCTAGCTGATCCGAGAGACGTTGTCCTGTCCAAATTTCAATAATTCATACTAAATTCCCATAGAAAATGCACTTTCAGATATTCCAATTTTCCAATTTTCTCGGCAACTTTTCAATTTTTCTTTCCGTAAGAACCTGATTCTGACTATATTGCGAACAATAAAAACAAAACAAATTGCCAAAGCGGTCCAGCCGTTCTGAAGTTATGCGCTCACTGACGAACAGCATTTCATTTTTACTATTATATAGATATATTAATCCCCACTGACGACCCCCATCAATGGGGATCTGTGAACTTTTCTTCCAGAAATCCCCATTGACGTCTCATAGAAATCATAATGGGGATTTGTGGAAGAAAAGTTCACAAATCGCCATTGATGGAGGTTATCAATGGGGAATTAGTGGAATAACCCTAGAACAAGCCACGTCACGACGACTAAGCAAGGCACATCGAGGACACATTTACAAAGATTGTTCCAATAACTAATCACGAATATTCACGAATCTTTCCGAAAGCTCTATAATACATATCATAACATCACGCCTGTTCGCCCCGAACGCTAGGCAGAGGTGAACTACCTCTATTACACCCACATTTCGCAGTTCTATTTAAGTCCCATGTCATAGGGGGCGAGTCCATTACTATCAACCTCTTTACTACGTTTTGTGCAAATTCTTTTTTTTTTTTAATTCATTTTTTGAAACAGCTGGGTTTTGGTTACACAGGTCACTCAGAAAGTTTTACGACTAACAGTTTTTGTCTATGGGACACTGGCTGGTTTTGATGTCAATTAAAACTATGATTATTTATTACAAAAAAACAACATTCCAAATTCGAAATTCCCTCCACATTTTTTACAAGCAAAATCTAAAACTGTCTCACTGAAAAATGGATTTACAACGAGAACATTTTCGCGCGATGATTTTGTACGATTTCAAATGTTGACTAAAACCAGAAGAATTGTTTGAAAGACTTCGAATGGTGTTAATAGACAAAAGCCCTTCTAAAGCGACTGTTTTCCGCTGGTTCAATGAATTTATGCGTGGTTGAGTAACTTTGGTGGACGAAGAAACAAGTGGCGCCCTATGACGGCTGTTACATAAGAAAACGTGCTGGCTGTGAAAAATTTAATTCAAGAGAATAGGCGAATTACATATGAAGAGGTTCAGCATATACTGCAGATTGGATCGGGAGGTGTGCATGAAATTCTACACAGGCATCTTCGGGTAAGGAAGATAGTTTCACGGTGGTACCGCAAAATCTAACACAGGCTCAGAAGGAGGTTTGGGTAGAATGGTGCCGAGACATGATGGCAAAATTTGAAGCAGGCTAGTCTCGACGCGTTTAGGATATCATTACGGATAGATTTATCATTTTTGTTCCCCAAAATAAAAAATCAACTCAAAGGAAAACAGTTTTCATCATCGGAAGATGCACTGGCTGCATTTGAGAAGGGGATTGAAGAGGTGTCTGATGCGGACTGGAAAATGTATCATGGAAATTGGTTTGGACGTGTGAAACTGTGGCCAATAGAGAGTTCTTTGAAAAAAAAAAAATTATTATATACCTGTAGTATATTTTTTTTTAGTATCGCAAAACTTTCTGACTACCCCATGTATACAAATATCTATATCGGCGCAGCATGGCTTTCTTCCATACATCCCTATCAACCAGTATCTCAATATTCACCCAGTTACTGGCCGTATTGACCGAACATGGATGGATATAGTGTATTTTGTTTAAGTACATTTTTGTAGGGTTAGGTTTGGTTACAAGGTGGACCCATAACCTGGTGAAGGCCGAAGGAATCCGCTGGATTCGAAAAGCAGAACCGGTTGAAGTGGCGGTGATTGAAGGCTATGTCCAGCAGTGGACGTCTTTTGGCTGAAATGATGAGGTTAGGTTAGGCATAGGAGGCCTACAGCCAGCAGTGGGTGATTCCTGGTTAATATGACGACAATGATGGATAAATGCATTTATGTGTAATATTTTAAGCTATTGCATAGCTTTTATCGCGGGCTTTGAGCGCGGCGACCGAATCAAGAAATTCCGTAACATAACAAAAATAAAACCTAACACCCCCCCACTTCGCCTACTATGTAATGACGGTTCCCATGAGAACGTGATGTTGTCATGGGAAACGTGATGTTGTCATGGGAACGTAATTTTTTTTTATGTCATCACGTCATCATCCCAAGTGTAGCGTTGACAAATAGGAAATATGGAGGTTACAAATGCTATGCAATAGCTTTACCGTGGCAGTCCCCGAGTGCCACACGTTTTTTTTTTTTTTTAATCAAATACCACACCTTTATGGTGACATGAATGTGTTAATAAAACCATTTCATTCCGCTTTCACCTACAAAGCCCCAAAGTCAATGGCACGGCTAAATCACTGCTTGCTTTCGTCAGTTCATACTTATTTCGAAATTTCAATAAATCAATGAACTACAACGAGCAGGGGTCGCGAACAAAAGCCAAGCATTGATGACAAACAAACAAACAGACGGGTGAACGGACTGTTACCCAATGCTTTGTCAGCGCTCGTAACTCACTCATCAAGCTATAATTTAATGTCACTGTCAATACTATTCTTTGTTCCTGACTAATAAATGTGTTGGTTTTTTGTATGGTAAGCATAAAGCGCTTTGTCTACCAACAATAAAGCAATGGTTGAGCTGGAAAGCTCGGGAGGGTCACCTACCATAGACTTCCAATGTCCTTGCTAAAAGATTATTATGTCAGAGCTGCTCTGGGTGCTATCGGTTTAATTGTACCCTAATTCCTACACAATATCCACACTGTCCTATCTAGACAGCCTATCCTAGCATGCTGTAATTAGTGCCCCAACACTAGTAGCCAGATTTCGATTTCCGATTATTGTAGGAGTCACTAATGCTTTGACAAACTCTGTGACACATGTCTAATCACACTGCATGTTAAGCCAGCTGCGAGTAAAACTTGTATCCTATCCTATACTATTAAATGAGCAATATTTGTATATATGTACTAGCGGACCCGACAGACGTTGTCCTGTCAAAACATTGTCCAGCGGACAAAATTGTGAATCTAAACCATTCCCAGATCCCCTTGAACACACACAAAAAATTTCATCAAAATCGGTCCAGTCGTTTGAGAGAAGTTCAGTGACATACACACTCACAGAAGAATTATATATATAAAGATATATATTTGTAATCACATTCTCGAAAATGGCTCTAACGATTTCGATTAAATTTACGGGGGCGAAAAATCGATCTAGCTAGGTCTCATATCTGGGAAAATTTGTTTTCTCCGTATTTTCACCCGAGCAGAGCTCGGTCGTCCAAAGTTTAGAACAAGATAATGAATAATGACATGCGAATAATGACATTAGAGTAATGACATGGCAGCATGGAATTAGTAAGTACCTACTATCACGGCAGCATGGAATTAGTAAGTACCTACTATCACGGCAGCATGGAATTAGTATGTACTATACATGGGATAAGTATGAACTATCCTACACTTTTAAATGAGCATTCTCTATTTTCACCAGAGCAGAGCTCGGTCGCCCAGGTACTTTACTATAAAACATCATATACATATAAAAGCGAACGAAGCCACGAGTTCAAGCAAGTTGAGCTAAGTTTACCAGACACATTGCACTCATCCTATTCCGGAAACGCATAGCATTAAATAGTACAATCTTGTTTTACACCTTCTATTTATAGCATGCTGTATAATCTGAATTCACTTTTTATGGTGTCTTAAGGAATCTAGTTTTCTGCTCTCCTAGTAAGAAGCCGTTTAGTTCTATATCCTGTACAGTAGAAGAAGTTTAATTTGTTTGCTTTAGTTTTTGATACCGTATGCGCGGACTACAACTATTTACGGATCTAAGGACCAAATACCAAAATGGCTTTCATCACTGAATATTGTACGGGGTGTAAAAATACTAGCTCGCCGCCCGATAAGGACCAGGCCCGGGTCGACAGCGCGTTGTGTTCCACGCGTGCCTCAAAGAGATGTTAGCAGAATTGACGGGGTCCGCTAGGGCCGATGCCTGCCAGGGTCGCGGAAATGTTACCGCGAAAGGGTTACCGTGGGCCTAACTGAAGGAACACGAGAAATTATTTTCTCTAAAAAAGGCCCTTCAAACCAAACAAAGCCATTATCTACGCATTTTGTAGGCTGTACTTAGCTTTATGTAGGTACATCAAACTAAATAACATTATATGGACCTATAAAAATAATTGCTGAGAAAAACTTTTATTTTTGGGGCGAAAAATCGCTGTTTACATACCGCGCAATGTAGCGTCTATCCCTAAACACACTTTAGTGGCATGAGGAACAGGGTGTAAAGTTCACTCATCCACCATAGAAAAGGGAGGCTCCTCCGACCAGACGGGTGTTGTGTCTGGCGGGCAACTGCCCGACGACGGTTGAAGGCGGAATCGCGCGGTAAACTCTGCGCGATGCAGGATTTTTGTGACATCATGTCTTTTGATGCGTAGTTCGTATGTGGCGGTGTAACCGCTACAACACCAACATTTGAACTGCTAATATCTTCGTCTAAGGCTGGTAATGACTTAGTGGCACTCCTACAGATTTTTACCTACATGCAGCATTAGGTTAACACTTATGAACTGCAAGTCTTCCCGCCTGATACCTCTAACTAGAAGACAGAGTATTATGTCAATATCAAAGCCCACCCCGCACTCCTAATGAAGTCGGAATTCAACGAAACTTATTTTATAGTTGAATGCTGGATCCCATCCTCTCTTGCCTCTCACAAAAAGCAAAGGATGAGACGCTCGAGAACCCGTAGTTAGTTGTAGGTTGGACCACACAGTAAAATCCTGCTTATTTATCAAGACTTTTCATACCACAATAATTAAATACGGGGTGGCAGGGACATCGACGCGAAAACTGAAACCATGGCTTCAATACATGATTCTGAACCCCCCCTTTTTTTTTGGGTGGGAAATTATCAAATAACTTCTCCCGCTCTGGGCGGAGCGGGAGGGCGTGTCAGACTCTTACTGACTAAAACCCACCCGTGTTCCTTCGGTTGCCCTGTTGCCGGGGGCCACGATTTCCCTATCGGTTTTCTTTGAACCGCCGGCAGGCATTGGCCCTAGTGGACCCCGTCAATTTCTGAACCCCCCCGCGTTGAAATTTTTCGTCGGATATTAAAATAAAAATGAGCTGTTCCATACATTTTGACCGCGTAGGTATTGCACTTTTCTATGAAACAGCAGATTTTTTTTTATAATAAAATTTCAACGCAGGGCGGTTCAGAATCATGTACTGAATCCATGGTTTCAGTTTTCGCGTCGATGTCCCTGCCACCCTGTATAATTCTACTTAGTTCTCATGACTTTTCCTACTTTACAACAAAGTTTTGTTACAATCATCAATCAAATATCTGATAAAGGATGATTAACATAATAATGATTATTAATAGGGATGATAACAGGCTAAAAAAAGAAATTCTATTTAGTCCATCAGTCAGATAATAAAAACAATATTAGACACGTATTTTCTCCTTTATCATATTAATAAAAAAAAATAGTTAAAACGTATTAAAGTTCCAGTGGGGGTCGCTACGTCACAACTAAGTATAAAATCTTCATAGGCGTGACGTCATGCCACATTATAACTAATGTATCACCGTAATCTTTTGATTACGTCAAAAAAGAAAAATACGTTTCCATTATTTTTTAATAACCTACTTGACAGATAAAAAAGTTTTTTTATATCCTCTAGCTCGTGGCTAAGTAATAACAGCCGCACGGGGTGATCCACCAGGTTAAGCTACGCTTGCCGGGTTTGGTCCGTGGATGGGTGACCATCTTTACATATCGAGACTCCTCCGTGCTTCGGAAAGCACGTTAAGCCGTTGGTCCCAGCTGTCATTCTGTGGATCTTTGACAGTCGTCACGGGTCGTCAGAAGCCCGAAAGTCTGACAACCAGTCTTACCAAGGGGTATCGTATTACCCAGTTACTGGGTTGTGGAGGTCAGATAGGCAGTCGCTCCATGTAAAATACTGGTATTCAGCTGCATCCGGTTAGACTGGAAGCTGACCCCAACATAGTTGGGAAAAGGCTAGGCAGATTGATTGAATCCTATTTCCAAGAAATTAAAACAAACAGCGATAAGGTGACCATACCGACCCCAAAAATTCGAGACCCACTGAACCAAAAAACATGAGCTGCATAAGTGAAAGGGTGACCAAAATATATCCTGTCAAACTCGGACAACGATAAAACATCCCGTTAGTTAATGTAAAGGATGCATTCGACACGTGACCGAAATGTATATATCCGTTTTAACTATTCATATCGAAAACAACGGTCTATTGTATGCACTGATTTGTAATTCCCTATAGGTAGGTTATTTAACAGTTCGAAAGTGCAATCGTTTAGTACGGATGCAAATATTTCGAAATCTATTGCACAATGCATAGAAAGTTGGCGATTGTGGTGCATATAGAAAGACTGGACAAGATAATCTGGGCTGGACTATCTCGCGAAAGTTAGGGTCGTATTTTCGAGTTTCAAGTCATTTTTTTTAATTTTATTATTGTTTTTTCTTACATTTACAAAATGAAAATCTCATCAGGCAAACAGTTTTCTCACTTTCCTCAAGAAAGTGCTCTCACATTAAGAGGCATAAAATACTCAAACATAACAGCTGCACTAAAACGATGCTTTACGAACTAATTGATATTTTACTGCAACTTTTTAATTTGAAACCACTTAGAGCTTTCCCATAAATACATGTTTTTCCTTTAAACATCACCAATGTATGGGTGCGTCGGCGCATAACGGTTGTCGACGTAAACACAAGAATAATCATAGAGTTACAGTCATCCCCATGGATATGTTATCATACTTTGTGATGGGATTATGTACCTATTCATCACCTATTCATTTAATGATTTGTGTTGCGTAATGTAAATTATTTTGCATATGTACTATTGTATACTGATGTCACTCGGAAAGCTGCCACGCTTAAATGGAATTGGGCTGGACACATCTGCCACATGTCAAACGATCAATGGGCCAAACTTACAACCCAGTGGGTCCCGCTTGATGGCAAACGACATCGCGGCAGGCCCAGACGGAGATGGCGGGATGAACTGGACTCCTTTAAGAAAGATTGGTCCTTGGAAGCTCTACACAGAGAGAGGTGGAAAGAGGGTAGGGAGGCTTTTGCCCAGCAGTCGGACAATAACGGCTAAGAAAAAAAAAACTATTGTATAGAATCTACTTTTTCTAACTGAACAGACAGCTGTGCTGCTGGGGAGTTTGTTGCGCCACTTCTTCTTCCCAGCTAAAGCACTAGGAAGTGGTGAAGGGTGGGCGTTTTTGAGGGACTGTCTTATGAAATTTTGACGTTCGAAAAGTGCTGATTCTCACCCTAGTTTGAATAAATGACTTTTGAATTTTGAATTTTATTGTAAGCTCTAGCTGGAAGTCTGGCAGATGGAGATATTAGCTATGGCTTCTGGTGCAAAGATTTCATAATGGTTATCAAAGGAAATATTTCAGTACCTACATTCTTTCATAGTCACCCTCACAGTTTAAAGAGCGTTTATACTGAAAGTGGGAATAGCTATCAAATATTTCGATGTTTTGATTAATTTGGCTATATTACTGTATGGAAATATGGCTAACTAGTGAACTAAAATATTAATTATGAAAATGTAAAAGTGCATATTTGGAAACTGTCCAAATGTCTTTTTACACCTAAAACTGTTACAACATCAAATTCAGTGTTATAGTTGCAATTCATTGTTAATATTCTAGTTCACTAGTTAGCCATATTTCTTATTTCCATACAGTAATATTGCCAAATTAATCGAAACAGCGAAATATTTGACAGCTATTTGCGACGTTGCCCAATTTGAGTATAAACGCTCCGTGTAACGAACCATTTAATTTATTTATGTTATAGTCAAGAGCTTGTGGTAAAACCGGTAGCTAAAAAGCACAGATAAATCACCGCATAGACAAACATATCGACGGTTGAAAGGCTAATTGATCTAAGCGACATTTTGTAAAACTTGCTCCTGCAATTTTATGATTCGTCCTCCTGGATGGATCACAGTTATTTTTTTGAAAAAAAATTAATAAAAAAACAACTATTTGATAGACTTTTATTTACTTAAATCAATCAATCATAATAAGATCTTATTATGATTTAAAAAAAAAACAACCAATCCATCCTCCTGCAAGTTTTACAAAATGTCGCTTAGATCAATTAGCCTTTCAACCGTCGATATAAATAAGAAAATGCTGGTAGAACATTAATCGCATTTTAAAGCTCATTAATAAAAAGTGCAGCCATAGGATTCTACATCGATTGCCGCATAAATAAAATTAATGCAACAGTTAATTATTTGGTCAACGGACACGACTTTTATGTACAAATGATTTAATTACATCCTTAAATAAAAGCAGTGTAATTAGTTGAAAAGGTACAATTTAAAATACAAATGTTAGTCATTCAAAATCGACTACAAACACATAATCGAGTCGAAAAACATCGATATATTATATCGAGTAATTACATACAAAATCGACAGGATGCTCCTAATGTGCATGCATATTTATATACAAGCTCTTCCCGCGGCGACGCCCACGATTTATTTCAAAACCCGTCCCCTTTACAAACTCGTCTAAAAGATGCAAATACTTGATATTTACAGAAACGCCTATGAAGTGTCAACTATTTATCTAAAAGTAAATATTATCGTAAAAATAAGAAAACACTTTATTGAAGAACGTTAAATATTTTGAAAGTATAATTCAAATAGACTACTTGAACGTTAGCCGGGTGTTCGGATAGCGTGAGTGTCATCTCAAGCGATGCGTTTGAGTGCAGTGCAGTACAAATAGATATTGGAAACATAAACAATGGCGGCCCATCAGCATTGCTATACAATACACCTTTTCGGATACAATAGAAAGCCATGAGTTGGTGATGCAAGGTACAGAATTTAAAACTCCTGCTCCTATCCATAATTATTTGTGCCTTATTAAGTAAATAAATAAAAATAAATAAATAAATAATACCCCAATTTACATGAGATTGGCGCCCTATCAACTGCTATTTCAGTATTGATATATCCTAGCTATACAGGGTGGCAGGGACATCGACGCGAAAACTGTTACCATGGATTCAGTACATGATTCTGAAAACCCTTTGCGTTGAAATTTTTCGTCGGTTTTTTTCTACTTTTCCAAACATTTTGACCGCGTAAGTATTGCACTTTTCTATGAAACAGCTGATTTAAAAAAAAAATATATCGACGAAAAATTTCAACGCAGGGTGATTCAGAATCATGTACTGAATCCATGGTAACAATTTATCGCGTTGATGTCCCTGCCACCCTGTATAATTTTGAAAACCATTCACTATAAACAACCTCGAGCTTCTCCTTTTATACGAAAATTAAAAGCTCTAAAAGAATACTTTTTCCTATACCGTTTCTCAAACTCAAGGAACAAGTTGACAGCACTAACATCGAATAATTCGATACGATCAACTCATAACAGTGCCATCAACTATCCCAACATTCTCAGACGATATCCGAACTGCAGTCGAACTCGAGTCCGTAACAAACAGACATACATAACACAATAATGCGGTATAGTAAATCGATACATCACGTAGAGCAGCGTATCTGATCGCTCGTCAATCGAGAGGATTACTGTCGCGACATTACACATTATTTATGCATATTATTTCGATACGAGTTCTCGATATCTCGGTGTTTGATCGATATCCGTGCTCGGATGTTACGGTGACCCCGTTTTCCCCCCGCTCTGATTTTTGAGAATTTTATACATTACTAACTGCACCCCGCGGTTTCACCCGCACAAGTCTTGATCTCGTAAGAATATCGGGATAAAACTATTCTACGTCATAAGCCAGGTCATGGTCTACTCATGTGCCAAATTTCATTCAAATACGATCAGTCGTTTTTGCGTGAAAGCGTAACAAATAAATATACAAAAATATATATTAAAAAGATTATGTATGCAACAATGAAGTACAAAAATCTATATAGCAGCATGATACTTACAAGTTAGATGGGGAAAATTAAGAAAAAAGCCTTGTTATAGTAACTAGAAGAAGGAAAGGTTTTATCTAAGAACGCCCCATTTTCAGCAATGCATAACGATAGGCTAAAATGTAGACTGGAATCTAAATAGATCGTTTTAGGAAATCATCTATAAAACTTCGATGCAAAACGAATAGATATCAAATTACATTCGATATTTAATCTCACCCAATGATGTCAGTGCGCAAAACGGCAAACCAATAACTATTGCCGTTAATATAACTTAAAGAATGTGTTCACATCAATTCTCAGTAATACAAGTTACGTTCTACACAACCAGCTGCTCTATTAATGTCATAATTAGAAATAGCATCGATAAAGTACGCACTGTACGTCCGTACAAACCGAACACGGTTCCATTCATAGCAGCTAGAATTATTTTATAACGGTAACTAAGAAACTAATAGTCACTTGTAAATGTAGAATGAATTCTGTTCTCTATATGCAGAATGTCTTGGGTTTTATTAAAGTACTAACTTTTGCCCGTGGCTTCGCCTGCGTGGATGTCGAAAAATATCCCACGGGAACGTCGTACCGGGATAACATACCTAACAGCCGAGGAAATATCATAGACTAATCCCGCTGCGCCCGCGTTGTCGTCGACTATAATTATGTAGTTACGCGTAATTTTGAAACTGTGATATCTTTTAAACTATTGATTTAAATGATATGATGTCAAGGAATATTTTAATCTAAATTAAATTCCTAATTTAAATAACATATTTTATTGGATAAGGATTAATATAAATTATACCGGTCAAAAAAGCTTGAAATAACAATTACATTTTCATCAAATTCTGAAAGAAAATAATGGTCACTGTGGGTCATCCTTAGAAGATAGTGGACTTTTTTGTTGAACTTTTTAAGATGAACAATACTGTAGAACATAAATTTTATGTAACTTTTAGGATTTCCGCGGCACACGTCAATAAAGCTCCCAGTTGGCATGATTTTTACCGACATCTTCAAAAATAATCGTCATATTTCAGGCAATTTACATAACACCTCAATTAATTATACACTAAAACCTTTCGCATGAATCACTCCGTCCATTGGTGAAAACCGTTTGAAAATCCGTTTGGTAGTTTTTGAGTTTATTGCGTTCAGACAGACAGACAGACGCGGTGGGGGACTTTGTTTTATAATATGTAAGGATTAGTAAGGTATGGATTAGACGCCCACGCAGGCGCAGTGAAAGGTTATTCGAATGACAATACTAATGCATCCACGTGAGGGACTATCTTCTGAGTTAATATGCATGGGACAATGTAAATAAACTACTAATGAATTATACAGATGTTGTTTCAATCGAGTTCCATTCGACGATTGATCAGTGACCTAGTGGTATTTGATCGGCAAACGAAGCGCATTGTGGAATATGTACCCCTTATAAACGAACAATATTTGAATATATATTTATATGTATATATTTGTAATCACGTTCTGGAAAACGGCTCTAATGATTTTGATGAAAGTTGCAATATATAGGGGTTTACGGGGGCGAAAAATCGATATAGCTAGGTCTCATATCTGGGAAAATTCGTTTTCTCCGTATTTTCACCCGAGCAGAGCTCGGTCGCCCAAAGTTCAGAACAAGATGGCTACCTTAGAATAATGACATGGCAGCATGGAATTAGTAAGTACCTACTTTCATGGCAGCATGGAATTAGTAAGTACCTTCTATCATGGCAGCAAGGAATTGAAATTAGTATGTACTATACATGGGATTAGTATGAATTATCCTATACTATTAAATGAGCATTCTCTATTTTCACCAGAGCAGAGCTCGGTCGACCATATACTACAGATAATAAGAGCTAATTTACGAATACTGGCTGCAATTTTTCTGTTACGTACATGAAACTTATCAGAATGAAAGCACTGAAATAAGTGGTCATGTAAAAAGTAACACTAACCTAGATTTTTGAAACTAGCTCAGTTTCTAAACACAAGCACTATTATGAGAGACCACGTACAATATTGAATCTGTCGTTACCATATAAATAGATCTATTTTCTCTTACTATAAGTTGAAACACACGCTGGTACAAAACGCCTCGGTTGGTAGCTTACCTGCAAAGAGAGAAAACAACATTGAATACATATACTTTGTATCATCAATACAAATTTATATCACTACGGGGAGGTCGTAACAGGTGTACTTTAAAACACTATTGAATATTAAATACGCAATATATGTCGATAATAAATAAGGTTCATTATGCAAATGGGTGTTAAAGAGGCGCATCTTGTAAGAAAAGTTGTCAAACCACTAACAACACTAGTTTTAGGTATGGTCAATTTCACTCTAGCAAATATAGTGACTGTTAAAACAAATAGTTGATGCAAATGATGGAACATTTAAAGATCAATAAGTAAGCCATTGACGCCGATGCCGATGACTTAGTCCTATTCGAAGAAATCCCAGAAAACTTGCAAATCATGATACAATGTCTGAGCGAAGAAAGCGAAAAAATTGGTCTAAAAATGAATTACAGCAAGACAAAACTAATGACTAACTCTATAAAAGTAGATATAAAAATAAAGGACGAAGCTCTGTCATATGTAGAAGACTACATATATCTTGGTCAAGTCATCTCTACTAAAGACCAAATTAGCCAGGAAATAAATATGAGAATTGCAATTGGTTGGAAAAAATACTGGTCCCTCAAGGAGATAATGAAGTCTAAACCTAGGCATGACACTGAAAAGAAAGACTTTCAACTCATGTATACTCCCATGTTTAACAAATGGGTGTGAGACATAGGCACTTACCAAATGGCTCAGAGGAAAGCTTGCTAAGTGTCAAAGAGCAATGGAGAGAAGCATGGTAGGCTCAAAGAGATAAGATAGAATAAGAAATACAGATCTCCGATCCAGAACAAAACTGACCCACATTCTAGCAAGAATAGACCAACAGAAGTGGAGGTGGACAGGCCATATGATCCGAGACACTAAAGGAAAGTGGAGCAAGGCAGTGACAGAGTGGTATCCAAGGGATGGCAAAAGAAATCAAGGAAGACAGCTTTCCCGATGGGAGGATGAAATAAAGCTGACAGTAGGTTCAAACTGGAGGAGGATACCTCGCGACAGACAACAATGGAAGTTGTTAGAGGAGGCCTATGCCATGAGGCACACCGAAATTCGAGACATTTTGTGATTATTTGTTGTAACCATTACTGTAAATTTTGTTGTCTGGTTTCGGAATAAAAGGCTTTATTAATTAAGTAAACCATCAAAACTCAGCAACTAATATGACTAATTTTTATTTCGTAGAAGAACAAAGACACAAAAGGAATGAATCACAAAAAAAAATATGATCCATAATGAAAAGTTAACAAAGAAATGAATTAAAATTAACATACAACGTATAATGCCAATATAAACCAACCAACCAGAAGAAAAGGATTACCTAACGAGGGATTTTCACCAAACCTACTTACGCATATCAAATCGATTCAGAAACATTCATTGAGGAAACAATGGCAATCGCAATAGCCAAGAACAATGAACGGAAGATACATACATTCATTGATCATGTACCATCTGAATTTGATTTAAAGATATTTGCCGTTGGTTATGGTCCAGCTACAACATGAATTATTGTGTCTACGACCCATGGATTTGTGATGGGGCAACTCTTATATTATTGCTATGCTAATCATTCATCATAGAATCTTGGGAAATTGTATATTTCGATATAGAAATTTGAAATTAATTAATTGGGAATCTTTGCATGCTGAATTTTACGTCGCCGTCACAAACTCGAAATTAAACAAAGTTACCATTGGCCAGACAACAAAGCCTTGTAAGATAATTCTTTAGCATATTGAAGAATCAGAAAAATATAATTAGGTTACGGTCCGTGACTTCCTGGAACATCGCACAACTTTTGACAGCGCCTCAAACAAGCGTCTTAAAAATGCGAAAACAAAGGGATAATAAGAGTCTTCCGCTGATGATATCTGGGATCGTTTGACTGACGTCTGAGCAACAAAGCTGAGATGGATGTAATTTAGGCCTTTCACGCCTATGGAAGCAGCGGACCGTGTGTTTTGGATATACAACGCCTTGTAAACACAAATTGGTTATTACGGTAAGGAAAGATATCGTGTTGAAACGCAGGAAATGATGGATCTTTGACCCGAATCAGAAATAACTGTGGAGATAATATACGGAACTGATTAGTTTTGATTTGAAGTTTTTAACGCCAGTTTATTTTACAATAAACAGCTGTTTCGTAATGTCAGTCTGACAAGTTGTAGCCAATAACAATGATAATGATGATTATGACGATGTTGGCACGTTTAAAACGGTAGTGTTTGATGATACTCGATCATCGTACAATCGTGTAATATTATATCAGAATGCACGATTTGCCAGGCTATTTAACGGAGTAGTAACAGTATCGTAAATCATTTTCGTGCAAAAGCAAGACATTTTATGATAAAAATTATGAAAGCAAACTATATCGATCGGCGGGTACCATTGTTCAATGATTAATATACCCGAGAATGCTTTTGAATACATTTTAATTATAGACGTTTTTCTTTTTAGATTGAAGCATGATGATGTTGCAAAAATAAAAATAAACAAAGAGAAGGGGTTTTATCGACATCATTTCAATGCTTGCAAAATCCCACATGCATCATATGCGCGCGATGTTTATTCATATACTCCTTTGTATGCAAGCAATACCTTTTCCCTACTAATAAAGTGAAGGCTTTCTTTACTGAACTAACAAATAGGCATCCCATTCATCTCAACAATAATAATGAATTAAGTTTGTACGAAGGTTATCATTTTGCACATTAAGATGCACTAAGCACATAACGGCCTGAGAAAATTGCATGGTGGGCGGAAAATTATATTAAATTCATCGTTCAACCCTATTGTGTGTAGGGCTAGTGCACACGGCGCTGGCCGGGGAGTCGCGCGGCAGGGTGGGCGTCCCCATTCACGGCCAAGTCTGAATAGGGCCATAAACGCAAATTGCAGGGCTGGTACACAGAGTATTGTTGCATACGTATTCAGAACAGCGGTGTTGCGTGTAAAGGGGACGTGTTGACGTGACGTCATGTCGCCTGCCTACGTCTGCTTGTTTTGTTGTTTCCTACATCAAAGTGTTGATGAGAAATGAATGAATGCGTGGATTTGTGTCACGCTTTTTCTGTGAGAAGTATTTTTATGAGAGATGAGAAAACTAGGTTGTTAGTAACATGACTGGCACAAAAGAGTTTGTGTATCTAGTAAGTATAGTTTATTCTTTAAGCCTGAGCGAATTCATATTACCTACATCTAATTCCAGAAAACTTATGTTTGCTTCTATTTCCACTGTTACAAAACTCATCTTGTACCTGTTGCTTTCAATAAACGCCGTTCTACGATCCGCTCTCGACCGCAAGTCCGCGAAATGACTGCCAATAAACGCGCGCTGTCTTCGGGTTATCCCGTACAGCCGCAGCCCACATCTGCTGCGCAAGCGCATTCTTCCGCACTGCACGTTGGCGTATCGAAATTATCACAATAACCAACTGGCTTTTATGTGCATGCTTGCATCTTCTTATATGACTTTGTTGTATATTTATGATGGTTAAGGTTGAGACTTTGCTATGATTTTTAAATAACAATTTAGCCTTTTTAGGGAATGCCTAAAGCATTGCACATAATTTCTGGAGTTTCAAAATACCTAAAAATTACACCAACTATTCCTTCTGAAATAGAATGGAAGGAGCAGTACTCCTGAGTTGTAGGTCGTAGGTTCGTACCCTGACAGGCGCTTTACTATGTGTAAAATTATTTCATCACCACTGTTCTCAAAACGGTGAACGGAAACACCGTGAAGAAACCGGCATGTTCTAGAACCAAAAATTCGAAAACATGTGACATCTACCAACCCGCACTGGGCCCGCGTGGTGGCGAATTACGGCACATTCCTTCTCATAGAGACGAGGCCTATGTGACTTACTCTTGACTTAACATTACTTTTTGCAAAAAAAAAACTGCTATAAAGATTATGTCCAACCTAACCATTAACAATAATGATTTGATACACGAATATAATCTGTCATTCACGTTATACGTGTAAACACTTTACAGCAATAATTTTACGTCATCACATCGAGCCTAGCAGTCTGGCTGTCATCAAAGCTCAAAGCGATTACGACATGAATACTTAGCTGTAAATTTTATGATATAAAGGAAATTGTAAGCTATAAACGGTTCCAAGGTAATCTTCAACAAATATTTTATAGGAAAATAAATGGATGGGAAATAAATAGGACCTCTGCATCGTCTCGAAGAAAGATAATTCAGATTTACATAGGAAATGGTTAACATAATTTGATCAAATTATTGTCTCGTTTCCTTTTGATATTAATAAGATTCACCCTTTTAGGAGATGAGACTCGGAATATTATAATGGCAATTATAGAGTAACGAGAAACACAGCTTAATTTAAAATCGTGTCTTTGACAACATTCGTAATCGAATAATCGAAAAAATGAAGACGTCTCAACTTCGTAATTAAAAGTAAGTATACAAACAAATTCGTTTTCCTATTCGAATTTTATTACGATTGAAATGCGTGGGTGTTAATCGAATAAAAATTATAAATTATCTACAATCGATAAAGTTTGATGGTCTAATAGTGTTTGGGCGAGTTTACTCGAGTATCACATGAATGCACGTGAGATACCCTCCAATTACGACCGCTCATACCGACATGGTTCGTTTACTCGACTGTTTAAAAGTTAACTCGCATTCTTACTCGATACCTGTTACTAAATCTTATGAGTGATGTGCCGCTATGCAACATCGAATTACCGGAATAGTCGATTATTCGATTGAGGAATGATATGGAACTCGATATAATTTAATTGATTTCATAAATCTATTTCAGCGTTTAAAATATAATATAATTAGACGTAGAATGCTTATTAATTATTCGGAAGCGCCTCATTAGATGCGTGAATTATAAAAGAAGCAATAATGTTTTTAAATTGCCAATAGACAATTAGTAGCCTCTTTAAACTGGTTTCCTGTCAATAAAGCCTGACTAACAAAGTACATTTTTGTTCCCTTATTCACAAACCAAACAAAGGAATACTTCGTATAATTGAAGGACGCAATCGGTAAGACTTCCCTGATTGTATGTAGGTACGTAATTAGCATAATCAGCAGCTTATAGCGTTCCCACTGCAGGGACACGACCTACTCTCTTTGAGAGGGATTGGGCTATAATCTACCACGCGGGCTAAGTGCGGGTTGGTAGATGTCACATGCCTTCAAATTTTTGGTTCTAGAATTCGGTTTCCGCACGATGTTTTCCTTCACCGTTTTGAGAGCAGTGGTGATGAAAATATTTACACGAAGTCACCACCAACTCGTAATTCGGGTCCGTTACCACTGGGACACCACTGCTCTCCCTAGATACAAACAAAATTATCATATGTTTTTTTAATAATTAAATCTGTACACCTGCAGTAATAATTGCTGTCAAAGAAAGTTAACTATCGCTTGAGAGAGATAATGATGGCTAGTAATGACGAAACCAATTTGAAAAACAAATTGACTATCCACAATTAAATGCTATCTATCAAAAGTTTATTTGTTTAAATTATGCACAAATTGCTTTATTTTGGTTCTGTATTGCGGAGCAATTTATAATCGGAACGGTTTTAATTGCCAAACGATTAAAAAAATCGACTAAATAAATAAAAAGCTGATAGGCATTTTTTTATTGATGCAATAAATATTTTTTATGATTGCCTTTTCACTCTCGATATTATATGAACCATACGTAAAAAATATTTTCCCTGAAGAAATCCTGTTTTTTTGCCTTTAAATATTGAAGACTACTAAGTTATGTATAAAGTAGGAATTGCGGCTATATCCTCTCTAGATAACGTTCTTGGCATGGATCCAACATGACAGAACGAAGGCAGCAAATTGCGGAACACATCACAGATTTAAATCACAAGTCGTTCGTTTAATATCGACGCATCAGCTGCTATATTTAAATATCATATATCAATACTCAATATAAATTTAATATCACTATACACACATAATGTGTTGTGTGTGGTTCTTTCCATAATAGACCATTTCAAACACTAATCTACATGCTCCTCATATGATCTGACCAAGATTACCTACTTATGTCTCGACTTACTGTGGTGACGTCTAAGTTCCTCAAAGAAGTCAGATAGGAAACACTCTTGTCTAATTTTAAAACATAATATATTTTTGACGTATATACGTGGTCTAGTGGTCGTAAGCGCTACTGCTGAACAAGAGGTCTTGGGTTCGATTCCCGGGTCGGGCAAAGTGTTATTGGGTTTTTCTAACTGAAATTTCTCAGTAGCAGCTCGGAGTCTGGATTTGTGCCCGGTTGATGGCAATAGGCTCACCCCCTATTACATGGCACTTAAAACATAACTGGCGAAATACGGGTAAACCTGCTACAGGGACACTTCTGCCCAACCCTTCGGGGAAACAAGGCGTGATGTTATGTTTATGTATATAAGTGTTTGTACAAACCTACTTACAGAAATTTATTCATTTATTTATTTATTCATCTTTAATTCAAGCACATTACTCATAATTTGTTAGTATTACTGAATATGTTAAACATAAACAAATAAAATCATTTATCATTTACAATAAGTCGTGTGTTAGTCAATTTTCAACTCAATTCTTAAGTTATTCGAGAAAGTACATCAAAAATGAAACTTCAGCATTCCAATGATGACGAAGCAATTATACTTGATAGAGTGACTATTTATGATATTGTACAATAAGTTACATGTAATAACTTTATTTCTAAACACTTCCATTTCGAGAGAAAGTGTATATCTTTGAATAGTGTGACATAGCATATTTTATTATGGATTTTTTGCTATCCCTTTTTGTACAAGAAACGCATGTTTGATAAAACTTTTTCTATCTTTTCTTCTTCGTACGAGTCTTGACTTTTGTTTCTTTTTTTGTGCTTTAGTGCCAAGTAATCCCAACTTCGAGATAGAGGAAATATGTAGTTGGAAAATCATGGCTTGTAAAAGCCAAAAAACAGAAAAAACCAGGAAATTACTGGAGAAGACCTATACCCGTCGAGGGGTCCTTAATTAATTAAAGAACTTTATTTTTTGTAATGAAGGAATAATAAAAACTTTTTGGCGATAAGGCCGCAAGGCTGAAATGGTACTGGGCGGGCCACACGTACAGGATGCATCAGGATAGATGGGCCAGGGTCGTCCGCAGGGTGCCTGAAGACGGGTGTCGTCATCGAGGCTGGGCTAAGAAACGCTGGCGCGACGACCAGGACTCTTGACTGATTGGCCGGAAAAGGCAGCAGACAAAGATGAATGATGAAGTATGGAGGAAACCTTTGCCCAGCAGTGGGACAGTACGGTAACACACACATATGTATATCTAACTTCTAGAGTAAGCGACGATGGCAATTATTAACAAAACCATCCATTACCGTAATCATTAAAGCCATCACTAGCAACAATTTCCTCCACTTCTACCCACACGTATAAATTCCCTACTCTACATTTAGCTCAAAATGATAACATTAATAACATTTTATGACCACTAAGATCTCACCAGTACTTTGCCGGGTAAATATCACGAATATATTAACCTTAAAACATATGTATTTAATGAGTGCATTGCGCACATTTTAATGTTTTCCGAGCAGATATCGTTCCGGTTTCGTTGGCATATTTTCATAGATTCCCACACTACACGTGCAATGGAAAACGTGTATATGTGGAGGAGTAGAAACGGTCGATGTACCTAAACTATTCGCATATCGACAGAGCAAGTGGAGCGTCAAGAAAGTCCCACATCGAACGCGCACATAATTTTATATCTAGACTTGACTTTTCCAGTTCTTATTGATCTCTAGTAAGTATGGGAACGTATGGTCGTGAGAGCTCATCCGTGTGGTCGGAATCCGGTTCTCAGACCGCAAAAAAACTTTAGCTATAAGCAGTGAAATTCACATGATGAATGAAAAAGTCGTGTTTGCTTGTAAGTGCAAGTTTAGAACGGTAATTGTCACCGCGGTGCATATTTTTGCAAACTTCGTTCATAAAACCGACAGATATTGCTAATTGCTATCATCAAACTTGAATGTGAGCCTCACAGTCGCACAATGAACGATTAATTATTGTGACCCCCACTTGCCAGACAAATTGGTAATTAAAGTTTATGTTTATTAAGCTGACCCATCTAGGGATGCAAAAGTGCCAAAAAGTATCGATATATAATCGTATCGATATTTAAAAAAATGAATATATTATTCGATATATCGATATACCTTAAAATTACTTTGAAAATGGAAAATGTAAAAAAAAAAATCTTTCTTTATGAACTTCAATTGTGTTTGTTTTTACTATGTTAGCATATTTATTTATCCCACTCACTTGTTGATATATTTTTTTCCGAGCAAAGCAAGCAAAGTCACGCCACAGATAATTAAAAAAAGTCTACTTTTTTTTACGGATCTGATTCCCAGCGGTTTTAGTCAGTGACGACAACGATGTTGCTATTGGAAATATATCGAATTTGATACATTTTCGATACTTGATATTTTATATCGAAATAATAAATATCGCCTAAAAATATCGATATATCGAACAAAAAATATCGATATATCGAAAAAAAAATATCGATACATCGAATTTTTTTTTCCCATCCACTAAGTAGTGTTTTGAATAGCATCCTGTCCCCACGTAAAACATGATCACAGTATTATATAATGCTCTTCAGCCGTAGAAACTTTATAGGATCTTTCCAGCATACTTACTGCTTCATTATACTGAGTGACTGATATCATTACCAGTCAACACGAAACAAATTCGCATCTAACCGCATAACAAATGAGATAAATGTACAAACTAATATCTATGCACACGATCAATCAATGAATGTCCGTGTAATTTGAACGACCATTCATCATAACAGATCATTCAAACAGGAGTAACCAGCTACTGGTCTAGCGAAATTAGCTCGACGAGTGTCAATTACATATGATATCAAGTTTCGTGCGGGATCGCTATCGTGTATCAATGAAAGGGAAACTCTATTGTTTGGCTTGAACGGTAGTTTTACCGCAAAATATGCCCATTGTAACGGTATGCCATATTGAGGGCTGTCGCACACCACATCTAATTGACAACTCCCAACTTTCGGTTTAGAGCGCACACACTGGGACGCCGCGGCGACGTCGCTGGCTACGTAGCCATGGCTACCTCTGGCTACCTACCGTAGCCAAATGGGGTTGCTAAATAAGTAGCCAGTAACACGCAGGCGTCCGTCCTGGCGATCAATTGGCCACTGAGTGAGGGAGACGTAACTTGTTTACAAAATACTGGCGACTTATCTACGCGTCGCCAGGTCGCCGGAGTATCTAGTCTCCACGTAGGGTCGGGTCGGTCGTGGCTACATTTCCAAATTGGCGACGTCGCTAGACCATAGCCTAATGAGTTAACTATCATACATGTCAATACGAATTGTTTGGATACGTGGCCTTAGCGTCAACGATGCGTCAACTTGGCGGTGGACTTGATGACCACCCGTCATCAACTAGCATCAAAAGGATCGTCAACTATTGGACTTATCCCACCACATCTTTCTATACTCAATTTGAAATAAGATTAGACACTTAAACAAACCTTTTTTACAGTCCGTTCAATCGATTCTGACTTCTAAACCGTAGGCATAAGGATGGCATTAAAAGCAAAAAAGTGGTTACAATACCAACTGTTTACTACAGCTGTGATATGTCATGCCACTAACGCAATAGAAGTCAAAATCGGTTGAACGGACTGTAAAAAATGTTTAATTAAATGTCTAATCTTATTTCAAATGGAGTATTAGTTGGTCTGAAGTCAACGCTTCGGGAAGTCATCAACCAATTTTGGAAATGTTTTTAAAACCATTTCAAAACCTTTACAAGAGTCGAGTTGATGTGTAATTGCTTCAGTGTGCTGCCAACCATTATAATTATAGGCGACTTTGGCGCTTTTCAAATAGTGTGCGATGTCGTTATGTCAATATAAGAATTCATACTTGCTATGTCTATTGGTATTAGGTATTCGATATGAGTTGCACGTCTAGCTTTGAGTGGATATCTACTGCAAATAGGTATTGGGCACGTGAATATGTTATTTTGAGTGGTATATTTAAACATACATTTCTAAATGCTGTCTTAAGTATTTGTCATTCATCTTCTAGTGCTTATTTAGCAAATAATTTACAGTTTATTTACTATAAGTCAGTTGATAAAAGCTTTCTGTATTTTTAGGTATTATAAGATTAATTGATTCTCTTTTAAACAAAGATCGCGTCGAAATTAACTATAAATAAACAAATTCTGACTATAATTTCCCTCTTGCATAAAAAATGAAGCACTTTCTAATAACAGCTAACCAATACTTATTTACTGAAGCTTTTATCGTCCATTTAGTAAGCAAAGCACGCGATGTGAAGTGCCCTCTACAAATTAGTTCACACATTATACAATTTGTGTTCGGCGCCGTTTTGTTAGCAAATTATCAGTTGACTTACTTTTTAAGCGGCTTTTTAAACACACTACTTGAAACTTATTTGTTTCTTGTGTAAAGTTTAACTTTGATTTGCTCCGTTAATAGGCAACTAAGACAGCTAATTAGTGAAGACTGTTTTAAACAACACAACAGTCTTTCAAAATGTATTTTTTATCTACCATTACTTTCTTCGTCAAGTTTGATAGTTTTCAGAGGCGATGTGAAAAAAGATTGTTGAAAAATAAGCAAAGAAACGATATGTCAAACAATATATCTCTAAAGATGCAGAGATTCCTACACCAAAAAATAATGCAGCTATTTGTGGAAGAGCTTATAAAAACAAAAAATATTTTATGGATTCAACGTTGGAAGGGTCGTTGCATGCGGCATGGTAATCTAAAAGTAGATGAAGTTTTATGTGAAGTTGTGAAAATAGATGAATAACAGCCTGTATGTACAGGAAAACCTGAAAAGGTATGCGTTTCGGTAATCTTCGTGTTTCCGAATCAGCACGAACGTCGCAGCAGAGTAACCCCCCACAGAGGCAATGCTTTTAAGATTTGTACTGCCGCGCTTTGTAGTAGTACTCCTATCGTTGCGTGTTTGTATGAAGTTTTCTTTGTGTCGGGTTACCTAATCTAGTCGCAGATCATCATCTGTCACCCAAAAGTATTGAAACGTATTTGAAATTACATAGAGTTGTTGTATCTAATTTTGAAAGCATGATAATACAAAATGGGCAAGTACATCCATGGTTATACCAGCTCTACAATATTAGATCTCGTCATCGCGCGTTCGTATTTCCGAAGATAGGCGATGATTCCTGAAGCGCATACTTTTCTTGGGATAACTGTACCTAATGTAATGTACTATACGTTGATGCAAAAGGTATTTTAAAAAATAGTATCTTATCATAAAATACAATAACTCCATATAAATGACTCACAAAACAAAAGGTTCGGTACATCGATTGAAACACAAAAGCAAATTATTTTCAACGGTCATTGACTATCCGATGATCCGTAAAATTAATGATGATATTTTTTTAAATTGTTTCCGAGATATTTGCGAACAATGCCTGTAAAAAACGGGACATCCTAATACAATGTGTATCAATGAATGAACTAAACAACCAATCACATAAGTTATTTCAGTCACACAAAAAGTCGCATGCAACTTTCGTATCTATTTCAAAGTTTAATAAAGGCGATAGCGGGATGAAGAATTTCGATTTGTCGGCACGCACGTTGTCATATCCGTTACAGGAGCTATGGACCGTGACTATAAGAAACTATTGAATGTAAGATAAGT
The DNA here is from genome assembly GCA_963680765.1 of Agrochola lychnidis. Lineage (NCBI taxonomy): Eukaryota > Metazoa > Arthropoda > Insecta > Lepidoptera > Noctuidae > Agrochola > Agrochola lychnidis. The sequence goes on along the minus strand of OY796871.1, from coordinate 7,631,495 downwards.
GTGGGTTATGGAGCGTGTGTGTTCGTGTAGCTAATATATAAGTAATTTCATATATTAATAACTAATCGCTTAATATTAGCGAGACAGACAATTTAGAGCCGAGAAATTATAGGTGGATGAGATAAACATAGATATGTGGTTAGACGAAGAGAAAGCAATACCTACATCATATTTTTATAGGAGTTAATTAGATTTTGCAATTATTCGTAACGTTTGCAGCTGCTATCCTTATAATAGAGTCATAGTAAAAGGTTAAATTGTTTCGCAGTCATCATCAGGAATTTCTTAGAAGCAGCTCAGTCTGAATTTGGTCTGGTTAATGACAATAGGCTCGTGGAGGAGCTCGTGGCTAAGTAATAACAGCCACACGGGTCGATTCATCAGGTTAAGCTACGCTTGCCGGGGTTGGTCTCTGGATGGGTGACCACCTTTACATACCGAAACTCCTCCGTGCCTCAGAAAGCTCGTTAAACCGTTGGTCCCGGTTGTCATTCGTGGATCTTTGACAGTCGTTACAGGTCGTCAGAAGCATCTGTGGCATTCTTTAGGTCATTCGAGGTGCAGGTGAACAGGCACATAGGACACTCCAGCAAGTGAGACATGGTCTGATCAGAAGCACCGCACTCGCACTGGGTGTTGGATGTGTCAGTGATCCCCCACTTCGACAAATTATGTCTGCAGCGGCCTACTTGGGTACGCAATCGATTGAGGGCTTTCCATATAGGCCACTGCAGATCACGCCGGGAGGCAAATACTACTGGGGTTTAATTAATTCGGGGTTTGTTCTAAATGGCCTGCGTAGTCATCTGACTGAATAGGCCTGTGTACAAAAAAATAAAAAATTCCGTCTTGTAGATTATTCAAAAATATTGAACACGTATTTTTTCTTTTTTGACGTAATCAAAAGATTACGGCGATACATTGAGTTAAAATGTGGCATGACACGCCTTGCTAGATTTAATACGATGTTGTGACGTAGCAAGCCCCCACTCCCCAACTTTAATGCGTGTTTTCTTATTTATTTTGGATTAATATGATAAAGCAAAAAATACGTGTCTAATATTTTTTTTATTATCTGAAAGACGGACTAAATAGAATTTCTTTTTTTTACCTAGACAACTACCGTATTGTCATCAAAACAAGGAAGTACACCATAACTTAACAACAGTTCTACAATTGTAAAATAATCCCATAAATCCTGACTCATTGCCACGATCAAATAATTACTCCAATCAAAATAACATCGTTATAGCCTTTGTACGAAAACAGTGAGTTGAAAAATAAATAGTTTAATGGCCTGCAATTTAACAATTGTCAAGACTTCCTTAATACCATGATATTGTATGCCTTCGAAGAACCGTGAGTAATTCTAGTGACTAACTATTAAAATGGAGGCTTTGTTTGGACGAAAAAAAGTAAATTTGTGTCACAAGTAACTGTAACAAAGATAATGACCCCTGAGTGTCCGCTCTTTCAAAATATTATGAAAGTAAGTAGGCAGCCGGTCGAGCTTTCAACTCTAAGATCTAAATCGTTTAGATCTCATTTTTCATCGTTCAAAAGAGCTTTTAGTTCTAAATATTTATCTTTTGAACGATCTTCTTTTATTTTTAATGTGGCATTGTTTTTAGCTTAGATTTATTATTGCTTTTTGTTGACATTTCGATTTCAGTGAAGTTAAATTTAGAGAGCTACTCATTAGCTGCTAATGGTTTCCGAAAACTATAATTAACGACATTTAAATGCCTTTTAAACTTCATTGGAAACTAAAGTTCAAGCAAGAAACGTTTATAAATTATTAAACCGTTTAGTTAAAACTTCCAAGTTATGTCAACAAGGTAACAACCATCGTTTAAGTCGTAACTATTTGTGACATCGGACGTCAGTAGCTAACTCCTGTACTCCTATCTAGTAAATCTAAGTTTCACGTCAACTGGTGTTCATCTAACTTTCATTTCACACTTGCATTACTTCGTCTCGTACATAAAAAATAATCTCATTTGACCGTGTTTACGAAGACGCGCATAACCCAAGTTTAATAAATGCATCAAACGCTTGTGCAGCACGATAAAACTTAGAGGTCCCATCGATGTACACTCAGGGAACTTGTAGCAGATTGTACGTCAATTTACCTTCATATAACTATCACAGAATGACAGTTGGATTTACGGACGAGAAATCCAAAATGGCGGTTGCCAGCTAAGGAACTAATCGAATGACTAAAACTGGTAAGACTAAAACTATAGGAATTGCTTGCTCACGAGTCATTAAATGTTCATATTATTATGTCGCAAAAGTTGAAAAGCCTGTTTGATTAATTTTTCCGATGGAACTTCTGCGTCGACTCGTACTATAAGTAAAACCGTTAGTTATGTACGTGACAGATGCGCACATAACTCTCCGCAGTAATAAACCCTATCTGGATGTAGATCATCGCGCACCTGTAAATTTAGACGTAGCATGCGCACGCTTCACTCACGACTCCACCGCCATCCCGTTAAAGCCCGTCACACACGGCAGCTATCATGTTAAAAATGTATGCTATATTCAGTGGTAAGATGTATTTCAATACGGCTTATGCCATAAGACCCTGAGATAATGTACTGTAGGTAGCATCTGGAATTACAAATATTTTAATTGTATATCTTAATATAAACGAAGCAAAAGGAGTAGTTAAGGTTCGGTCGTGCTGTAGTTTCTGCCTACCCCAAGAAGAAGACGGAAGAAGGCGTGATTTTATGTAGGTATGTGTCACAGCAGTCAAATTGAAGGAACGATATAGGCTACCACCTAACCAACCAAAATTTTAAAAAAAGTATGCGACGCACGACTGGAGTTCACTCCTTAATACAATTGTCTTTGAATATGCAATAGGCAAAGCTGAATACGCATCCCTAAAAAAAAACGGCCGATATTATCTTGATCGTATTGTGAAATATTTAATATGTTTTTTTTATTTTTTATTCCGCGTTATTTACGAATAAAACAAGTGTTACGCTTGTATAAATTTAAAAAATCCACACCGAAGGGCCATATATGAAAATCGATTCTTAAGGAGTAAACTCAAAAAATACATTCTAGCTGCCGTGTGTGACGGCCTTTAGTCAGTCCCATTTACACGGTACCACTTTTCCTAATCTCCGACATTTTTTGGGGAAATATTCTAATATGTTGATTGTTGACACTTTCGCACCGGTCGGCGCGTGAGCAAGTTTGTCGACAACTTCAACTGGTAGAATGTTTGTTTTCTTCACTATTCGTATATTCAATGGCAAATGAGTTGTTGACTGAACGCGGGAATTTATTATACAAACAAGATTTAGCTTTTTCCCTTAAATTAGGTCTTATTATGTTTATTCTTTCTTATGAATAAATTTAATTCGGAGAATTTCAACGCTTGCTTTGGCTAATCAAACGGAAAAAGTATTCCTTTTTAGAAAGCTTTAGTACCGTAAACTACATTTGCTTGACTTTATTTAGAGGCTGTATATATTTATTGAAGATACAACATGCATTCTTACAAATCTCCAGACCACGAACATAAGATTCTTTTCACACTGCATTGCTCCAGTATCCACATTCGGCATCTTAAAAACTCAATGGCCTGTAAAGCGAGATCAGGGGCCGTACTACGACGTGTTAAAGCCATCATTGTTCCAGTCTGAGAGAGAGATGGAGCTATTCAGGATAAATAACACTGTCCCATTTTCACACTGGAACAATAATGGCTTTAACACGTCGTAGTACGGCCCCTGATGCTCCGTGCACCATAATCCTTAAGCCCACGATAATCCACACCAGTGTGAATTGTACTTTATATCGATGGCGAGCATTAAATCATCGACCCACTGGAACAACTGAGCCCTTTGATATTTTATATCTTAACATCTTTATTGTCCCACATAAATCTCAGACGAGCTCTGATTGGCTTCTCGATAAAAATGTATCGACTGTCATTCGTGTTGGTGTAGTGAAACATTTTATGATTAATGTAAATACCACACTTTCTATAAAGCGGAATATTTATATAATTGTTATTTATGTAGTTTATAAATTATGTAATGTAATTACTTATACAATCAAGATTAATCTGATCTCGTCATTCATATTGAAAATTGAAGACAAATTGCCGGATGATTTCTGATTTGGATAAGCTTTTATCACCATTATTTTCTATAGTATATGTATTTTAATTTATTACGTTATACATGTAGGTATATTTTAACTATGGAGGAGCTCGTGGCTAAATAATAACAGCCGCACGGGTCGATCCGACAGGTTAAGCTACGCTTGCCGGGGTTGGTCCGTGGATGGGTGACCATCTTTCCATACCGAGACTCTTCCGTGCCTCGGAAGGCACGTTAAGCCGTTGATCCCGGCTGTCATTCGTGGATCTTTGACAGTTGTTACGGGTCGTCAGAAGCCCGAAAGTCTGACAACCAGTCTTCCAAGGGGTATCGTATTACCCAGTTACTGGGTTGTGGAGGTCAGATAGGCAGTCGCTCCATGTAAAATACTGGTATTCAGCTGCATCCGGTTAGACTGGAAGCCGACCCCAACATAGTTGGGAAAAGGCTAGGCAGATAGATAGATGTAGGTATATTTTAATATTTTAGTTTAAGACTTCGCATATGTTTTTTCTCTTCTTGTTCTCACACATTCTACATTTCTTTCTCATTTCTCCTTTCGCAGGTCTGCTGGAAAAATGTCTTAAGAAATAAGCAGTACCTTTGTACTCTAAATTGTAATCATGTCGTATCTCTATGTATGTACATAAATAATAAAATAAATAAATGATATCATTAATCACAAAAAACATGGAAAGTCGTCTGTAGACATTTCAATTAAATGACTCACAATTTCTTTTTAAAAAACCTGACGTGGAAAGATTAAAGTAAAAAAAAGTGTTTCTTTTAATGACTACCTACATCAAGTATGACGTCAATAGCAACAAAGACAGCAGTGACAACAATGAGCATGTGATAACATCTAAATCACACAAGATAATTGCACGCAACTATTATAAATTGAAAGTAAATAAGCAACAAATTGAAATGCTTTGTGTAAAATAAAATGGCGACGATTTCACGCTTTTACAATTCGTAGTCATCAGCCTGCTGGGCATTTATTCGTAGTGTTATTATAAAACAATTTTTATTCCACTGTCCCATACTTAACAAGGAATTTATTCACTGTGTAATAATTACTGTACACATTTTTTTAACAAAACAATGTTGAAATTGAAAAACGCAACTCATTATAATTTACTCTGAACTGGAACATGTAAACAACAGCCTGTATGTATAAACCTTCAATACAGGGATTTTCAGAAACCTTCTTTTAAATAAAACTTTCTAAAACATTATCATGCTACTGACTAGAGAACTCCACAACAAACTTAACATAATTACAAGTCGCTTCTTAGATTATCTAGAGCCAAAGGCTAAGATACAAATCTTGCAAGGACAAGCCTACCATATAATAAAACTTGTAACATATCTTTATAAACTAGATGATTTCAAGACGTGTTTGCAAATTACTGACTACCTGATCCTATGTAGATACAGACAGTTAGCCGCCTGACGACACTTGTAGGAGGAATATATACGACACCATGGCCCATGAATTATTAAGCATGTACAAGATGGTAATGGGTTATAAAATGTCTGTACATAAGTAAGGGTTAAAACAATTCACAACTCATCTCCGTATAACTTGGGGAAATCGTACTAAGGGCAATACAATTTCTAAGCCAATGTGCTAATAAAACTATGAGTCTTAACTCTGAACCAAGAATTTTCGCATAGAAACCAATCCCAACTGTGAATCCAACCTATAACCCCACTCGGTTGCGATTCCACCAATACCAATCAGACAGTAACTTAAACCAAGTGAAACAAACCAACAATACTAAGCACTAGAATCACTATCGCGCTAAATACTCGAACGATCGACATTCCGTCTCTTGTCCAGCGATTTGTAACATTTAACTCACAATGGCTCATTAAACTGAAAATGTTACACCAACTGGTTCCGTAGCTTTCGCCTTATTTACTTCGCCTTTCAATGTTTCAAAGTTTTCAAGAATGTTGGGACTTGGAGGCTATCGCGCGATCGAATCTGCTTTTGTTCGGTATCTGTAGTTGTGTTAATTGACGTTAATATTGAGGCAGATAGTTGAAATGTTTTGAACAAAGCGGCAGTGGAATTAGAACCTGATAATAGTTGAAACGTAGAATCTGTCGACGTGGTTTCTATTGTAGGGTAATATTATTAGTAAAGTTGTTCTCAGAAACGAAAAACCTATATTCATCAATACTGATAAAATTTTCAATGACTGCAAAAATCCCACACACACATATGCTTAAAATCCCCATCTAATACAACACTGACAAATTTACATTACAAGAAACTCACATATTTCACACCTCGCAACAAAGTTATTGATTTACGATGACACACAGACAAATGACTACCATCCATTCCTCGGAGAGGTTCCTAATGACCAGCATCTAGCACTAAACAGCACCCTTTCGCAGTTCTACGTAATATCAATCAAAAGTTTCTCATTACATGCCGGTTCAAACCTGCTCAGTTCCGTGTGATCATCTTTTTGCTTCAAAACTGGAATCCATAGGCATTTCACTAAATTGCAATTTATTTAATGTGGGAATGAGATAAAAAACATTTGAAATGCATGAAGGTACGCTGTCTGAATAACATTATCTCATCAAAGTCGGTGTGTTGTGTGTCATAGACCACATTTAGATAACAAAGTAGTGAAATAAGTACATATTAGTTTCTGCAGTCAATGTTCACGGTTTCAAATTCGAGATGAATAACTTCGAGATACGGTTGAATAGAGTTTCAATACTAAAGTTTTAATGTGCTTAGTTGAAAGGTTCCAGTTGCTGTGTATGATGCACCTGTGAAAAGTTCATTCAACTCTATTGTAAGTTTTGAAGAAAGCTGATGCTAGGACATACTGCATTTGCAGATTTTGTATTGAACATGAATAGATTTAAAGAAAAGGCAGCAGTTTTAAAAGCTTTCTATGAAATTAATACCTTCTGGGTTTTGGACTCTAGAGAACCTATCTTCCGTTCAGACAATGATTTTATGCTTAGAATTGCGAACGTTAAGGAATCTACCGCTATTTCTAACTAATGTAAAAAGAGATTCCGAGAATTCAGAAAATGCAAGTTATACTAAACTCATCAATGAAGTGCAACGCTACGTCGATCAACTACACAAGAATTCAAACAAAAACTGTACCCTCGTAATGCGCATACCATTAATGAAAAGCCATTAAATAATTAATAACATTTGCATAAGACACGGTAAACACAGTGTCGACGGATAGCGTCGCCCGTGTAATTACAAGTTCATAATCACAATGGAAGGCAGTAATTAATCTTGGATGGATTCCAACGATTTCCAGCAAGTGAATGCACAAATTGTGCGCGTGCGGCGGTGTAACGGGCCGGCGATAATCGCGAGGCGATAAAAAAAGCGAAGCGAGCGCATAACGGATCGCGCGATGCGCTTGGCCCGTCATCGCGATCGCAGCGCCTGCGCCGCGTGGCGCCCGCACGTCTTTTATTTTGTCATTACTTGTAATCAAACTATAACATCACGACTTTTTGGGTGCGAACGTGCTAAATAAGAAGTTTTTATATTGTCGTTTCGGCCATTTTTTATTTTAAGGCGGAAATAAAATCGAGGCGGTTTCTTTGCAACAAAAGCTTACATAAATAAGTATGGACTATGAACGAGCGAGTTACGCCGTCCATTTACAATTAACAATGATTTTATAAATAACTTTTCGGTGAAGTAGTTAGGGATATTTAAAATTAGAGTTCGGTTATTCTCATAATTAAACCACCTTCGTAGAATTAGGGAGCTCATCAATCACTCGTGTCGCACTAACTTGCTAAGAAAGTCCGACACATAATTTAAAATTCTAATGCACATTAATTTTTGACGCTCACCGCAGCCGCTTATTACATATAATACGCTAATTAAATATTAATTATTACAAAATAAGTTTTTAAATCATTACTAATTGCTTCTTAAGCAAACAGGTCTGCAAGCCTAAAGAGACTTCTCTAATACTGCGGCCGCATCTGCGTGTATCATGACGAAGCAATGAATGCCGAAGCTTCGTATGTTTTGCTCGCTAAAAACTTATCGCGCTAATTCGGTGGTCACATTAGCGTTAGCGCGCTAAAACCCTTTTATGTACCCGGGCGATAAGTACTACACAACCCGAACTATCGCGACGATAGCCGATAATGGTGGGGCACATCACATCTGCGTAGTCACTATAGTCGCAGATGCGACCGCAGCATAAAAAAGAAAAAATCTCTAAGAAACAATCGCGTTTTCTCCTTGCTAACGAGAAGATACTCTTACAACAGGATTTCTCTCTTGTTATCAGTGTATTTTATCTTATCAATATCTATAAAATCCCTTACTAAGGTTCATATGCCGAGACAAATTGAGGAAGAGCGATAAAGTTTAAAACATGGCTACTAAATGATTATGTTTACGAGTTGCTAATGACAGTCGTTAATATTATTTGTGACTTGAATGAGACCGCTAAATACTGCATCGGCTGTGGTGGGAACCGTTTATGCAGAACTCTGCAATTAGGTATAAAAATTACAGGGACCAGGAATAGAAATAGGTGTTGGATACAACTTTAGGTGTTGGATCATTAAGTTCCCTTCAAAATGGTTGAGCTAAATGGTGCTGATCCATGCGTCATGTTCGTGAACGGGCGCCGTCAGTAGGGACTGGTCATCTCTTAGCTGCCACGGTTTATTTTAATTTATTTAAATTTTTGAATTGTTATTATATTTTTATTACGGACGCTTTTAACGTGCACGTCTTTCTACATTGTTCTCACGTGTATAAATTCAACACGAATGATGTAACCAATATTTTGTAACAATATTTTGATTTAAAAGAGTGTCCGTGGAGTTTCTTGCCCGTTCTTCTCCATAGGTACCTACTACGCTTTGGAATGGGCAACTAGCTTCATTTTTCTGACTGACCGACCCCTTGACAATTCAAAAGTACCTGTAATTGGTTTATTTGAAATAAATGGTTTGAGTTTGAGTTTTGAGTTTAGAAAAACTTGTAACTTCGATGCCAAATGTATCGGAAAGTAACCCTTAGAAGGAGATCACTGTGATAATAAAAACATGATAGCATCACGCTTTGTTCCCCCGAAGGGTTGGACAGAGGTGTACCTATAGTGCACCCACAATTCGCCAGATATATTTAAATCCCATGTAATGTAGTAGGGGGAGAGCATATTGCCATCAACCCGGCAAAAATCCAGACTTCGGGTTGCTACTGAGAAATTCCAGATGAAAAACCCAACAACACTTTGCCCGACCCGGGAATCGAAACCACAACCTCGTGCTTAGCAGTAGCGCTTGCGACCAGTACACCAACGAGGCAGTGAACTGTGACAATTCCAGGACTTATTGCAATGAAAAAAAAAACAACTTTTGAAAAAGTTGTTTTTTTTTGTAAATCAAGATATTTGTAATAATGCTGTAAATAGCTAGGATTTAATCAAGCAATCGTCCATCCACATATCCAGGCATTTGCAGTCATCCTAGAGTTAATCTCCTTTTCTGATGATTCTACAAGACGCTGCTGCATAATATAAAATAAAATCGCTAAGTTTATTTACATAAACTTGCATAAAAAGTCCCTGTAAACGTTCCGATCCTCGCAAGTCTGGAAATTCAAGATAATAAAATAAAGAAGTAAAAGAGCTATAATCTTTTAGCGTTTGTGCGATATGTTTACATACTTACTTGTTCAAAACCAATAAGACTATTATCTTATTGGCAGTAAAATCATTTTACGGTAATATTATTCATTTACCTGTCACCTACCTATTTAAGTACCTGATAAATTTCAAAAATGCATTTATATAAGAGCGTTTATTCTGAAAGTGGGCAACGTCGCAAATAGCTGTCAAATATTTCGCTGTTTTGATTAATTTGGCAATATTACTGTATGGAAAAGAAATGTGGCTAACTAGTTCCCTAGAATATTAATAATGAATTGCAATTATAACACTGAATTTGTTGTTGTAACAATTTTTAACCGACTTCAAAAAAAAGGAGGAGGTTCTCAATTCGTCGGGATTTTTTTTTTTTTTATGTATGTTCCCCGATTACTCGAAGACGGCTGGACCGTGAAAAATTCTTTTTTTGTTTGAAAGGGTATACTTTCAAGTTGGTCCCATTGTCATTTGGTCACGATCTGATGATGGAATCTTGGAGAAATCGAGGGAACTCTTCAAATATTAAAGGCACATCTATAGCGATTTGGGTATTTTTGATGAGCAGTTGACACAAGGCTATTGTAACTTAGATAAATAACAAATTAATCCACTAAAAAGTGAAAAAAAAACTTTTTTACAAAAAATACAACCGACTTCCAAACTACAAAGTGAAAAATAACTTTAATTTCGGAAGTCGGTGTCTTTGGATCAATATTTAAATTTTTTGACACCGACTTCCAAAATTAAAGTTATTTTTCACTTTGTAGTTTGGAAGTCGGTTGTATTTTTTGTAAAAAAGTTTTTTAAAGTTTCCAAATACTTATTTTTCATCTAAAACTAAATATTGGGTATTACGATATTAATTATTGCATTTCATAATCAATATTTTAGTTCCTTAATTAGCCACAGTTCTTAATTCCATACAGTAATATTGCTAAATTAATCAAAACAGTTAAATATTTGACAGCTATTTACGACGTCGCCCACTTTTAGGATAAACCCTCTAAACGACGTTGGAAATGCTGCCAGCGTAAATAATTTTCTTAAACGTAATGGTCGAACAACTTAAAGCAAGCTTACACTTTATGAAGAAAATTTAAAAGGCTTTGTGACCCATGCCGGTGATTGATGACCAGTTTCTCGTCCAAATGGACGCCTTAATGTCATTTACAACCTTCTAGCGGTCACACGGTTCTAGAGTGTCGAAATCTGTACCGTAACTCAAGATGTCTTTGTTGATAATATCGTAAAACAACAATGTCGTTTAAGAATATAAATAGCAGCAACTGCTATATGCATATAGCAGTGATAACCTAGTTGTTTGACCGTCGAACTGCTAAGTCTCCAGTTCGAACCCAAGGCACGCACCTCTGACTTTTCGGATTCATGTGCGTATTGTATAATTATCACTCGCTTCAAAAACGGTGAAGGAAAACATCGTAAGAAAACCAAATGCCTGAGAGATATTTCTCGAAGGCATGTGAAGTCAGAGGCCCATAGGCGGCTTTAAAACTCTGACACCAGGTTAGTCACTAACCACACGAAAAGAAGAATATAAACTTCTCTACACAAAAATCAATCTGCCTAGCCTTTTCCCAGCTATCTTGGGGTCGGCTTTTAATCTAACAGGATGCAGCTGAATACCAGTATTTAATATGGAGCGACTGTCTATCTGACCTTCACAACCCAGTTACTGGGTAACACGATATCCTTTGGTAAGACTGGTTGTCAGACTTTCGGGCTTCTGACTACCCGTAACGACTGTCAAAGATCTACGAATGACAGCCAGGACCAACGGCTTAACATGTTTTCCGAGGCACGGAGGAGACTCAATATGTAATGGATGGTCACCCATCCACAAACCGACCGCGGCAAGCGTAGCTTAACCTTCAATACCCGTGTGACTGTTATCATTTAGCCATGAGATATGTAGAGAGCTACATAAACAACTCTACAGATAGCAACAAAATTTACATATATCTGTTAATTTATATCAAATTTAAATCAATAAATACTTAAGATTAACATGTCAAAAAGCTACCGCATTTACCTAATATCTTTTCTACTTAAGTCGTAAGAGAAAATTCTATAACAAACTAGATAATAAAATAATACTGGTGTTTATTTTACACCGGCTTAAAAGCTCAGAACGAGAGTATGTAGGTGCTTAAATTGTATATCCTGCTAAATGAAACGGGGACATTGAATAAAGAAAATACAGGTAAGAAATGTAAAGTTGGTTTTATCAAAATCCTACATTATAGAGAAAAATCCGAAGTACTAAATATCAAAAGCTAGGCGGTAGACATTTTTAAGTCGATTAGCAAAAATTATTTTATAAACAGACAAGAAGAAAGAAACAGAAAAATACGTACAAAGGCAATACTTATTTCTAAAGAAATCTCTTCCAGCATACCTGCGATAGGAAACTATATAAAAAGAGATGTACGAGTAGACAACGTAGAAGAGAAAACAAAAACATAAATAAAAATAAAAAAAACAATTCACTAATTAGCAATATGCTGATGATGAAAAGACTCGAATGACATGAACTTAGCGCAATGCGGCTTGCGCATATTTAAGAAGGCAGCCAAACACGCTGACAAGTTTCGGTCAAATGTCCATAAAACATTAATGAGCTTTTGCAAACTTTTATAGAAGTTATCTTCGCAGATACTGTACAAAAGTAATATCCTATATAGTCCCTAAAGGTTCTTTAGAAAACCAGCGTCACACAGCATCTGTCTGGTATTAATGCTGAAATGAACCTTTTTGGCGCAGACTTGAGGCACACATTATTATTGTTGTTAAAACTTTATTTTCACTTTTTTTTATTTTATTATTTGTATTTCACGAACTGTGTCCAAATAAACCTTAAACTTTCTTTCTTTCTTATCTTGCGTTCTTTTCAGGAAAATTATCACCACTTTTCCAATTTTTCTGCTTTCCTATTTCCTCTGATTCACAAAACTTTCATCGAAGTTCGTCATTCCGTCGGCAAGGTCGTCCATCATTTTGACATTTCCATTATTCTGTAAACGTGTATTATATAATATCATCGTGTCGTGATATTACGAATGCTCAGCGAATTGTACATGAGCCATCAAATAAATATCGCGAATGCACGCAACGGTACCATGCGCAAAATTGTGTACCTAATAATGGTGGGGAAATATATTTATAGACTAGCAGCGTCCCGCAGTTTCACTCGCATAAGTCTCGATCCCGTGGGAATATTGGGATAAAAAGTATCCTATGTGTTAATCCAGGTTATAAACTATCTGTGTGCCAAATTTTATCCAAATCCGTTTATCAGTTTTTGCGTGAAAGAGTAACAAATATCCATCCATCCATCCTCACAAACTTTCGCGTTTATAATATTAATATACATTATATATATATAGGATAGGTTATTTTCCCCTCAGCGCCTACCTATAGGATAAACCACGATCTAATGTTACAATAAAAATGGCTGTTATAATTTACAAACAATCACAGTAAAGTCAATGACAAATACATTGTTAATGCGATGAATCTGTCTACAAAAAGCTATTGCAAATCCCTGGACAAAACAAAAATAAGGAATCATATAGAGAACTCGATTACTAACCGTTCCTATACCTACATTGTAATGTAATAGCAAGAAAGTAAGACTCAACCTTGTTTAAATATCATTAGTTTACCAAAACGGATCATAACAAGCGCCTTGACATGTGTTGAGCGCTCTCCAAGTCTCCATCCACTAGCGGAGGAATCGATGTTGCAATTTTTTATCGATACATCGATTATCATTTTAATACGGTCGCACATCTCAATCGAGTTTTTGCCGTGATTATATCGCTGTTTAAACGTAGCCTAATCGAGTTGTATAGAAAAAAATATCTAGCGCTGTTATCGGCAGAATGCATTTATGTTTACAGGATAATGTTTAAATGACTACGTAGGAGTTGAAATACGGTTTTGCTAGAAAATGCACTGTAATTACTGGAACTCCATAATATAATAAATAGACCTTGGTAATTGTTATGCATCTTTGCTGCTTAGTACTCACGGATGGAGAAGATCTAAATGATTGTGTACTATCGAACAAATGCTTCTGTAGGCCCGTAGACTTCAGTAACGAACAAGCCTGGGGATATATTGGCGTAATCACTTAGAAGTCACCCTAGTACTTATCTACAAGAAGGTAAGGCAGAAAAAGCTTCTACAATTCATCTTCCTAATACTTTACAATATAAGATACTGAAGAAAAGATTCCTAGAACCGTGCTAAAGGAATGCAACAAAATGGAAAAGATTCCTCGCAGTAAAATACCTCCTCACATTTACCCCAAGTCTTAAAATACTTTGTCTAGTGAGTATAGAAACGCTAACTACATCCACATGTGCATTCCACCCTTCATGGTTTGATTAATGATACATACCAATACTAGCTTCAATAAATAAGTGTCGCTTAGCCATTAGCATGGTCTTGTACCTAACTCTTGTAATTTATGAATGCCTAGTACCTCGACACTTTTTACGGGCTAACCATAGTTTGTAAACCCGTTGAGGATAAATGGGAACCATAGACAAACATTATGACCGCCATGGTGAACAGTTATGTTGTAATTTTATCCTTCCTTGTTATTTTCATAACGCATAATAATAAATCTGGAATTTTATTGGTAATTGAATAGGTATTATTAAATTTGGTAGCAGACTGGGCTTAAAATAGATATCCTTATATGATAGATATATGTATTTTCAGCTAATAAATAGGTACTCATTATTAAACATTCAATAATGATAGGTCGTATCATCACTCACATAGGGGACGGTTCTACAAATAGATTCTACGACCCAATAAAACCCTATGTAAGCCTCTACCCCTGCCTATAATTCCTCGTACTTCATCAGACGTAAATTCAAATGAGGTTAAAATCCTATAATAATATTTATGGGGCAAGCCAAGGTCGGAACAACCCCCGGCCAGCCCTCGGCCTTATATATAGCAAATTCTGGCAAGGGAACGAAAAAGCATGAATAACAGAAGGCCAATTGATACCATCGCGATGTCAAGCGAATAGTCATGAAAAAAACATCACTAAAAGGCAGTAGATCAACACTGCTTCACTGCTTAATTTTATATATTTTATTGCCTTCCGTATGACATAATCGGGTTGTAAATGTCCACTACTGAATATGGGGTGATCTCTCCTTTGTGAAACCCTTCGTTATTACCGAAAGGAGAGAAGGCTACTCCTTGTTGAAATAATCGGACAAATCAAATACTACAATGAACTGCTTTTTCCAAAGACAGATCTTTTATCCGTTGAAAAAAATTGAAGTTTTTTTATGGAAAAAACGGACAAAAATTCAAAAACTTTTGCTCGTATAACGATAAGTACCTGGGCGACCGAGCTCTGATATGGTGAAAATAGAGAATGCCCATTTAATAGTATAGGATAGTTCATATTAATTCCATGCTGCCATGTTCATTCATTATCTTGTTCTAAACTTTGGGCGACCGAGCTCTGCTCAGGTGAAAATACGGAGAAAACGAATTTTCCCAGATATGAGTAGGTCTAGATCGATTTTTCGCCCCCGTAAACCCCTACATTGCAACTATCATCGAAATCGATAGAGCCGTTTTCAATTATACAAATATTGCTGGTTTAATAGTATATTTTTATGTGGCGTTGGAAAAATAAACCAAGCAGATACATAACTAAAACTGTTTCCTGTAAGTGAGCGCAATTTACAAGTTAACATTTCAGTATTTTTCAAGTATTTGTTCGAGATCATTCCAAATTACCGATTGAAACAAAAAACTTAAGCCTTCTGCCCCTTCTCATTCCGTGTCCACTCGGCCTGTGCGTTTGTCTGTCCGTCGCAAGTAATCACACACTTCCTATGGGTATGTTAATGGAGGCCGCTGGCACGCGACGCCGGCCACCATAGCCTTCGCCTACATCACACCATATTACTGTATTTGGAAACCCCTGTCAGGTTTAATTTTGGCGTTACAGCTGGCTTTTATGTAATAGGATTTTATTGATGTAATTTTGGACTGCTGTGGAATTTTGTACTTACTGAAAAGGCGGAATATCTCAAAATTCTTTCCACTGTACAGACGCCAGCACATCAAGCTACCCGAAACTGTCAAATTTTCCCAATCAACTTTGAACTTTGAACCTTGTTCAGCGATAAAGTCGAAAATCTATTAAATAAATTTGACAGATTGTAGTAGCTTGATGTGCTGGCGTCTGTACATAAAATGTATAAAAAAAAATAACTTCTGCCAGTTTAAAACATCTAGTATTTTTCTCAGCTGTTACTTGAATAGTAGTCATATTAAGCGACATAAAAACTTATAAATCTAATTCGTACTGGACCATAATCAAGAAAGAAAGTTCAGATTTTATGCTTGCATTAAATCTCTAGATCATAAATCATGCTCAAGGGCTGAGGATCGATCGGGAGCGCATGAGTGGCGCATTTAAATTAAGAACAAGCCGATAAAATAATCAATAAGCACTAACTGGTTCAGTGATACTGGCAAGGAACAGCTGAATGCATGCAGATGAGAGCCTGCTCTCTGAAGGCACGTTTACATTTGGTAGAGTAGGATAAGCTTTGGAATATAATTACTATCACAATTTGACAAGCTTTAAAAAACTACCAATGGTAGATCTAGATGGTCAACTAGACCATCTAAATCTACCATTGGTAGTTTTTTTCATTTGACAAAAGCGATAAATTTGGGAGTTTCAAAACAATAAATTTTATACGGACGCGCTATCATTCAGTAATTGTTGTGGTTGGCAAAGACTCATATCAAACAATACGACGATAAAATAAACAACGAAGCAAGTTACAGAACTCATAAATTATTTAGCAGGCCCATTACGTGTTATATAATTACTGTAAACACATGCAAATGATTTTAATTAACACTTCTTTCGAAGGTACCGTTTACCTTGAGGAAACTTCACGAGAAAGATTCTCGTTATTTTATTTTGGTAGGTACAACCAAAACCGAGCTTATTTACCAGATAATTAAAAAAAAAATTGTTGTACTGGCAAGCCTGAATAAAATATAACAACTTCAATTTACAGTTAATGCCTAAAAGCAATTTACATGATGAGAACCTTTGACTAAAAAAGCTTACAACCCGCAGAGGTCAAATTGTCAAAGACCTGAACTTAGAATTAATAGAGGATCAAGAATAAATATAGCATTCAAATAAAACAAAAAACGGCTAAGAATAATTAAATTCAAGTTCCATTTTAACCCTTTGCATGCAAGCGTAATTCCCGCATGACCCATTTTACCAGCGTTGGATTTCTGCCTAACCAGACGGTTGCCATTTACAAAAATCTAGGTGAAAAGATTAGGCACGCAGTGTTAAAGTTGCGTGTTAAACCTCCTACTGCCACTTCGCATGTTCGAATCTACACACTTTAATATCACCGTAACTGTTGTGATTCCATCATAAAACACTGGGGAAATGTGGGAATTATTCTGTATTTAAAATATCCGCAAGTTAGAACGGTAATATAAATACTGTTATTGATAATTAGAAATGCGCTGTGGAGGCGCATCTTATGTAGCATAAAATGATAGAATTATAAGATTTACAATAAAAAAACACGCATTTTGTGTGCATAGATTTATTGTAGTAGTACCTACCTAATTTAAATCCGAAGAAATAAATATAATTTGCAAATAAACATTAATCTGTCATCATTCATCATTTTCTATGCAAACTTCTCAATGTCAAATTATGCATATTCAAGCTCGACCCCTATTACATGGGACTTAAACATAACTGGCGAAATGTGGGTGTAGTAGATATAGGTGCACCTCTGCCTAACCCTTTGGGGATTACAGGCGTGATATTATGTTATGTTATGGATATTCAAATTTCTTAAACGTCTCCCAAACGTAAAATGTTAATTTATGTGAAAATTTAGAATAATTTTCAGAAGTTTACGGGTAACGCTCAAGAAACCTGCGATTTCACAAAAAAATCTGGAAATTATTTCGGGAAAATTGAGAAATTTCTAAGATATGGGTCAAAAACCTCGGCTTATAACAGAAGTAAAGTAAAGCTTAATGTGATCGGACTTAGGGTGACCTCCGCATTACACCAGCGTGCCGGGTTCAACGCACTGCGTGAAAATCACATTTTCCGATGTCGGAGAAAGATAAAATTAATTTAATTTTAACACAAACGACTGAATAAATTAATTTTGAGGATAGTGGCTACATCCATTTATCAATGTTCACGATAATGATGGTAAAATGTTAATAAATTAGAGAAAAAGCGCAGGGTGAGGGTTGATTTTATGGTAATATTTTTACAGTGCACGATTTTTGGATTTACATTTTTCAGCTTTGTATTTTCAGTACAAATGATTTTATATTCTAATGCAGTCAATATTTTAATCCAAGTTACTGCGTTTCAGGAAAGAAATGAACATGAAAATTATTTACCTATTATATGACGTATAACAATTTAATTATATAACATAACTAGTAAAAACTAACTTAAAATAATAATTAGAACGCACTACTGAAACATTACGACCTCAGAATTCAACCCCTGACCTTTAGAACAAAGATGAAACTGAAAATTCAGCTGCAGCATCCTTGCGGGTAGGTACTGAAAGAAAACTCTTACCTGTTCTTTCCGTGCCCGATTTTGTAGAGCTCGACATGTTTGAACTGAGCGTAGGTTGCCATTGTTGTTTAAAACACGAGGGATTTTTATCACACGAGAGTGCGGACACTGAAACCGGCGCGGTATGAGCGTGGAGAGACGTGCGTTCGCGACGAGGTTCGTCAGCTGACTGGCGCGCGCGGGCCGGCACCCTTGCTTAAGTCGATGCTGCCACCCTCCGCCCGCGCCGTGAAAATGAACCGTGCAGCGCGCATGCGCGAGCCGCCACTTCCGCACCTTGTTTTTGTTTTTTTTCTCTCCAGATCCCCGTGACATATGGCCGCGCAGCCAGATGATCGGTGACAACAGACGACTGATGTTTGGAACAGGTTTGGTGATAGGTACGTAAAATAGATGATGAATGATATGAAACAATTCAGTTAGAAAGTTGTGCAAAAGACGTCGTCATTGTTGACAGGAGATATGATGACGGACAGTAATCTGATACCTGACTACAAACAGTCTATAATATAACAAACGTCGGTACACAAAAAAAACCATCTTCGTCGGCGAAATCCGATACATAGGATTTAGGACACGACAAACATGCAAAGATTTAATATAATATTTTTTTTTAATTATTGGCAACCCGATCCCACAGTGAACCTAGTAAGATTTACGTATACAATGTCTCCCATCGACATGTGCCCGCCAGAATTTTTCTGAATGTTCATAAAAAAATATCGGAAAATAACTTTAAAGGGGTTTTTGGGGGGTCTATCTTGACTTTTTTTATTTTTTCTTTTTTTTTCAAAATCACACAGTTTTTTTTACAAAAATGTTTTCGCCTCCGTTTTTTTGCATAGTTGACAAATTAAAAAAAAAATGTTAGTTAATCCGATAAAACAACTCATAAGCTTTTAGAAATAATAAACAGAACCCAAATCGAGCCAATAACATCGGAGATATGGCAAACGCCACTCAAAACATAAAAAAATTAATAACATAAAACATATTGACGGCACGGTTGGCGCAGTGGTTAAGCGATTGACTGCTGCGCTGCGTGTCGCGGGTTCGATTCCCGCACGGAACAATTAATATTTGTATGACCTACAAGTAGTTGTTCCGGGTCTGGCTGTTTGTGTATGAGAGTTTATGTTTGTAAACGCACCCATGATACAGGAGAAATTCCTAGTGTGGGGCAACGTTTTTTAAAAAAATAATAATAATATTATAAATAGACCCTCCCCTTTAAAAGTGATTATTCGATTATCTTTTATGAATATTCAGAAAAATACGGGCGATCACATGCCGATGGGCGACATTGTACAACAACTAAAAAAAAAAAATACTGAAGGCCATCCTCCCTTACTAATTCGTAAGTCATACTGAAAGAGTGGTTTTTCGTAGCTAAGGCTACGCCAAGCCTGCGAACAATTGACTCTATCTAGTTTTCAGAAGTCTGACCATAAAGAATTACAACTATACTTTTTATGTAAAACCTTTGCGAACAAAAGAATTACAGCAGATTAGCATTTGACGTCACAGCCTGTTTGTGACGCACGTTATCAAAATATTTTTTCTGGTTTGTGACCATTGTATAACATAGTTATTGTACACTGTACAGTAATCTGTGGGATACCAAGTTATTACTATGTGTAGCACTAGGTCTGATAAGATTATTTAATTAATTGAAAGCGAGTTAATACCACAAGCACAAACGTCAAGACAGGTAAGCAATAATCATGAAAATGTCGTGGTAATTAAAAAGCTTCAGGCAGTGGATAGTTATAATAAATATTTATTAATTCAGCAATAGCTTACATGAAGCTCGCTAAGTATATAGATATGTTATAAACTAAATCGTTTTATGTATGATCCTCTAAGAACGTTTATTATTAAAATAATTACTGATTGTTTGTTCAGTAACTTGGTTGAGTCTAATTATGTTAAACTCAACAAAGTCGCTTTTCGCGTTTGTCCGTATGTTCACGTTGTTCTTCTAAACCACGCAACAGATTTTGATGAGGTTTTCACCATCGTTTAGAGAATTTATTCCGGAAGGTTTATGTGTATAATGCGTTAATGTTAAAGTTACGTTTACCTAAGAAATCTCGATGTTTTGTCAAGTTGTAAAAACAGTGAGAAGCAGGAGTGGGTCGCTAATAGTACCAGGGCGACGGAGCACTGCTCGGGTTAAAATAGAGAAAACGAATTTTCCCAAATATGAGACCTAACTACATAGATCGATTTTTCGCCCCCGTAAACCCCTATATTGCAACTTTCATCGAAATCGCTAGAGCCGTTTTCGAGAACGTGATTACAAATATATATGCAAACTAGCTGACCCTGCAAACGTTGTTTTGCCATATAAATGTTTGGGGTGGACCATCTTTATCACTTACTACCCTACCTACCCTACCCACCCTACCTACCCTACCCACCCTACCTACTCTACCTACCCTACCCACCCTACCTACTCTACCTACCCTACCCACCCTACCTACTCTACCTACCCTACCCACCCTACTCACCCTACCTACCCTACCTACATCATCAAAAATCATGCAAGCCTAATACTTTTTGTTAGGAATTATGACATAATACCGGGATATCATAAATGCATAATTTATAAAAACATAATTTTTCTTCATATCTTTTTTTTTCCTAAATTAAGATGTAAGCTATCCTATCTTTCAAGTTGGATTAAACTGCACACGGTATGCAAATTTGATTAAAATCGGTTAAGTAGTTTAGGAGTCCATCGCGGACAAACAACGTGACACGTAATTTTTATATATTAAGAAGATTAAGAAGATATTGATAATTTAATAGTTGCCTAGATTCAATACTTTGAGCTAGACGACGATGAGTCAGAGACAAGACATCGTTTGTTAGCTGTTATTAAATACACAAACAAGAGAAAGTTTAGTGACTTACTAAAATAATAATTATAATGGCTTTATTATATGAAATACGGACTTCACCCGGTTTAAAGAAAGTGGCGCTATGCCACACGCCGTACCCATGATATTAAATTTCAGTAAGTTACGGCTATGCAAAGGTTATGATAAGTTACTAATGTAAAAGTCACATTTAATTCCATGAAATACAACCACATTTAGAATTATTATAGAGATCAAAGGGTGAGAGCCGTCCGATAAGGACCAAGCCCGGGTCGACGGCGCGTTGTGTTCCACGCGCGCCTCAAAGAGATGTCAACAGAATTGACGGGGTCCGCTGGGGCCAATGCCTGCCGTTCGAAGAAATCCGATCGGGAAATCGTGGCCCCCGGCAACAGGGCAACCGAAGGAACACGGGTGGGTTTTAGTCAGTAAGAGTCTGACACGCCCTCCCGCTCCGCCCAGAGCGGGAGAAGTTATTTGATAATTGCCCACCCAAAAAAAAAAAAAAGAGGTACCTTCAAGTCAATAATTCCTGAAACGCCGAGCATTTGTGAAAAATTGGTGATTCAATTAAATTGTTGAACTGAAAGTGAAGAATGTCCAAAGAATCATCTGAAATGCATATATTTTCTAATAGGTTACGATTTTAAATAAAACCACACGTATCAGGACCGTGCCTGGGACGGGACAGGGCCGTGCGTGGTACATACAAGGCAGGCAATGCAGCTCCGGCGCTGGCTCGGACACGGACGTGTGTGAACGAGTTCATGAATATAAAAAGAAAACATTGAAAATGTTTTTGAGCCTCTGACGGATTACGGTTCGTCCACGTACCGGGCACAGTTCTGATGTATGAATAGACCTTAATTATTCATCATCATCATCATCAGCCCATAAATGTTCCCACTACTGGGACACAGGCCTCCTCTCTGTGAGAGGGAGTGGGCCGTAATCCACCACGCGGGCCCAGTGCGGGTTGGTTGATGTCACATGTCTTCGAATTTTCGGTTCTAGGACATGCCGGTTTCCTCACCTTAATTATTACCAGCTTATAAACATCAATGGATATTTTATGTCCTAGCCGTCGATAAAATGAGAAAAAAAATTCTTCCACTTCTAATAAATAAAATAGATTTACGGCATCCGTTTTTCCAAAGTGCCCTGAAGTTCTTGAGGCAAAAGTAAAAAACAATGTTTTAGGTCTAGACAAGTGTGCTCTATCTTAGATAATGTCTCTGCTTGCTATCAGGCGAGACGGTAGACAAACAGGCCTTCCCTTCACATTCCAATAAAGTATTAGTTGTAGTTTGTTGTCTTTTTAGGCTATTTAATCTTCAAAAAGGAAGGTTCAGACGCGTATGAAAGCTGAAAATGCTCGTAGCGCGAAAGGAGGAGGTTCTCAGTTCGTCGGATTTTTAAACTATTGCATAGCTTTTATCGCGGGCTTTGAGCGCGGCGACCGAATCAAGAAATTCCGTAACGAAAAAAACCTAACACCCCCCACTCCGCCTACCATGTCATGACGGATAATGACATAAAACAAAAATTACGTTCCCATGACAACATCACGTTGTCATGAGAACGTAGTAATTTTTGTTTTATGTCATCATCCCAAGTGTAGCGTTGACAAATAGGAAGTATGCAGGTTACAAATGCTATGCAATAGCTTTTTTTATTTTTTATTTATGTTAACCGATTACTCGAAGACGGCTGGACCGATATAAAAAATATTTTTTTGCTTGAAAGGGTATACTTCCAAGTTTGTTCCATTGTCATTTGCTCACGATCTGATGATGGGATCCTGGAGAAATCGAGGGAACTCTTCAAATATTATAGGCACATCTATTGCGATTTGGGTATTTTTGATGAGCAGTTGACTTTAGGCTATTATAAATTAGATAAATTACAAACCAACCCTAGTGGGTTTATGTAAAAAAGTTTTTTTCTTTCACCAATAAGAAAGTGTCAGCAGTGGTGGCCCAGTGGTAACGGACGCGACTTACGAGTTCTAGGTCGTAGGTTCGAACCCAGACATGCACTTTACTTTGTGTAAATTATTTCATCACCACTGCTCTCAAAACGGTGAAGGAAAACATCGTGAGGAAACCGGCATGTCCTAGAACTAAAAAATTCGAAGACTTGGTGATATCTACCAACCCGCACTGGGCCCGCGTGGTGGATCACGGCCCCCTCGCTCTCACCGAGAGGAGGCCTGTGTCCCAGCTGTGGGAACATTATAGACTGATTATGTAATAAGAAAGTAAAGACTTGATATACACGGTGCAATTTAATTGCTTGTGGCATACCATAACTCGAAGCAACAATAAAAGTTGCACCATCTAAACAGTGTTTAGATAGACGATGCAAGTTGTTGATTCAATTTTATTGTGTTCCTCATGCAAGAAACTTACATCGTGGACATGGGCTTAAGTGGTCAAAATTGGACATTGTCAACCAGATATTCGGTCACGTAACGAACTATCCTTGCTAGAGAAAATTTATATAAAGTAGATTTTTATGTTACTTTTTTTATTAAATATTATTTTTTATTAATTTTATTATATTACCTCCTTCAACGGCTAAGTAACAACAGCTGCACGGGTCGATCGATCAGGTTAAGCCACGCTTGCCGCGGTTGGTCTGTGGATGGGTGACCATCTTTACATACCAAGACCCCTCCGTGCCTCGGAAAACACGTTAAGCCGTTGGTCCCGGCTGTCATTTGTAGATCTTTGACAGTCGTTACGGGTAGTTAGAAGCCCAAAAAGTCTGACAACCAATCTTACCAAGGGGTATCGTGTTACCTAGTAACTAGGTTGTGGAGGTCAGATAGGCAATCGCTCCATGTAAAATACTGGTATTCAGCTGCATCCGGTTAGACTGGAAGCCGACCCCAACATAGTTGGGAAAAGGCTAGGCAGATGATGATGATGACCTCCTTCAACGGCCGGCGTCGAGGTAGACCGCAGCGAAGGTGGTGTGACAATCTAATTATGTTTGCGGGGCCATCATGGCCTGAAATCGCACAAAGCAGAGATTTGGAAGGAAAAAGAGGAAGTCTTTGCCTAGCAGTGGGACACAATGAAGGCTAACAAAAAAATAAAAAACTACATTTAACTTTTACAACAATAAATATATTTATATTTTATTGAAGGAAGTTTAATTCCTACTTTGTTACTAATCATTGGTTGGGGGTAACAACCAGAACGAATTCACGCAAAAATTACTAAACAGAATAAAACGTTACACAATTTAACTACGTATTACGAATCTTCTATATTACCAAAAAAATTGGGACAACGCGGAAACCCAAACATCTGGCCATCCTCAAAGCATAAGCTTATTAGAGAAAATGTTTCGTTTCAAAGTTCGGAAGTCGGTCCCAGTGACGGCTCTTCAGTTGCAGCATCGTTTACAAACACATCCCTTTCATCGTGCGCATGCGCAGCTTTCACAGAACTTAATGTTTACCTAAAACTTCCTGGGTTTGTGTAGATAAAGTGAACGAAAGTAAAGCCACTATTAGACGCTTCATTTTCTGTTCATTTTTGCCGTTCATTCGGCATAAACGTGAAAAATGATTACATTCGTGAACCGATGCAAAGATGTTGGCACACGACATCTTTCACTTACCTACCGAATGTTCGAAAAATTAAATAAAAAGAGCGAATGAATCTTCATTCCTATGAAATTTTGTCATATTGTCGTGTGGACGCGGAACCGAACTTGAGTGAACCAATCACTCGATTGAAGCGTCTGATATCGGCTTAACATCCAACATATCTATTGTCTATATTTAGTAAAAAAAACCTTACGCCTCAAATAAACAAAGCTACGTGGCTCGTAGCACGCGCCGGCGCGGGCGCAAGGTAAATAAAGTTCATGTGCCCGGTAAGGTAATCGTTACATTAGTTTTATTTATAGTTTAACATGTTAATACAAACGTCAAACGTTTTATTTGTCCTGGATCCTGTGGTTTATACCTACCTTGCTTCAAATTTTCTCGTTTATGGCTATAATTTACTTCGTTCGCTATTGCCATCATCTATATACAGGTATATAAAAATGATCAAAAATATCTCCTGACTGATTTATATGTAAGTTAAAACTTATTCCCACAATAACAACTTATTATCTCCTAAAACAGGGCTTCCTCTCTCCTACCCTTTTTGCTGTGCCCTACAGGGTCCATAATGATCTAAATTACATAGTTACCACCGTACACATTATGGTAAAGCAATAAAGATATTGAGTAATTAAATTATAAGCCACATTACGGTTTTTGAAATTAAAACTTCTTAAAGTGCGTTGAACAATTTTTGGTAGGGGATAAACTTTTGGAATCACGTCACCGACATGCTCGTGCTGTAGTGCTGTAGAATCTAGATGGCGCTAAGACCAGTTTTAAGTTTTCACTTCGTACTGCGGCTACCTCGAACAGTCTACTACGTGTACGGAGCATCCAGATTACTTTAGGTTACAGTCTTTTGAAGTTTATATTAATAACCTAGCTCTATAAATTGTTCTGCTGTAGGTATGGAAGAGGTGTTTAAGTTACAATAGTACTTGAGTCAGAGCTGTCTCACTCTTCCTTTTAGTGATAGCTTGAACATGATGAAGCAAATGCTTTCGGGTATAAGCGTCGTCTTTAATACCCTATATATGATCATAATGTTTGAGATGAAATAAGTATTTTTTATAATTTTACATGCAATGTTAAATCCCCATGCCACCTACATTTCCTAGTGACACTTTTCCCCTAGTGGTACTTGGTCAAAATGATTCAATCTTTACGCGTACTCAAAGTGCCATTAGAAGGCATAATGCGTTTCCCACGCGGTTGTACGCACCGGGCGCGCCGCGTGCGCTGGCTTATCGGCGACGCGTGCGCACGACCCGCCGACGAAAGCCGACAACTGCCGATGACAGGTGTCTATTAGGCTAGTACTGGAAGTATCGATATTTTGCTTATCCATTGGGGTTAAGAATTTCTAGAAGAATTAGAAAAAACTGGAAAATCAATACGAACTAGAAATGTTTAGGAGGAAATGCTGATAGCCACATATCTTATGGAATTGCACAAAGATTGCAATATCCAAACAAAGAAAAAACACATAAAATAAATAATACACGTAACGAAATTCAGGGCCTTTCTGGACAGAAAGAAAAAGTGGAAAACTTTGGAAGTTAAAAGTAAATGAAGTCGAACTTACTAAAACAAGTCAGCAAAAGGAAACCACGCGGTCTGGGTCAGCACTGTGTTTTATGGCTAGCCGTGATCCAAATATGAGGAGCCTATTACACTCCGTGGGCGGATATAGACTAATAAAGTAGAAGATTGTACGTTAATAGAGAGAACAGCATGATATACTTGCGGTCGTTAATCTAAATGCCAACTGGGTAATTCAAATGAAGTCTAAATAGGTATTTCGTATAATAATGTGCGATTGTGGCTTTAAAATTACCTTTTTGCATCCTCAATGGACGGATAGTTTGGCCAAAAAGTATTTCTTTTAAATTCACACAAGTTGGTTAGTGTAATTAAGCCCATGTCAAAGGCCAACGTAAGTTAAATATAATAAAAATACATAGAAATAACTCGACTCAGATTAATTGTTTCTTTTCAAATCGTTAGCTAACAAAAACAAATTACTGTTTAACCAAGAGAGTGCTCAGATACAATGAAAAAAATGTTTCTTCATTAACTTAAACGTTAAACTCTAATTTGTGTTAATGTTTGGCCATTCGAGACGAACAATTCATTATATTCATCACAAAGACAAATGCGTTTTCAACAGTAAAAACACTCTGATATTTTAAACAAGTTTATCTTATTACATATTTACTTTTACCACTGACGTTGATTTAGCTTACACTACAAACATTTTCATAAATGAGAAAGTAACTTTTTTAATTTTTATTATGACGTAATTCATTTTGTCAGGTTGACAGCTGACGTTTCGTTCCCATGACAACGTCAAGTCAAGTTGAAAGGACGTTCCATTTTTAAACACGAGAGAAACAATGGCGATATTTGAATAGGACTCTCACTCTGATTCAATCAACAATACTGAGCCTCCTCTTTGTAAAATAAACTGTATGGTTTACGTTGACCAAGTTTTCTTTGGTATTGGGATAATCCTGTATATTTATTTTGTTACGAAAGTAAACACTGAATTGATTTAATCAACTATTGAATGAATGAATGAATGAAAAAAAATGCACCGACCCCAGCGTGGTTTAACCAGACTCGATAAATCGAATAACCACCAATGCTGAATTGATTTAATCAACTGTTGGCACAAAATTTGTATGATGGAACGATATGCACCTAAGTATTTAATTTTCTACATAACCTAAAGTTACTTACTTGAACGTTTTATGTACCAGAAAATGTAAGAAAGCTCTAATGCGCTACTGACAATGATATTAATGTAAATTGTCTACCTAACTGAATGTGTACCTAATGACTTAATTTATTCATTAATATAATGTGTCTGAATTTAATTTTAATATTATTATACCTAATGTAACTATAAAATTTGTACGCCGCTGGCAAAACATAAAAGAGTCAACTGAATTGTATAACAAATAAATATTCATTCAATCATTCATTCATTCATTTAAATTATTTACTACTAGCTGACCCGTGCCCACTTCGTTGGGCGGTAAACATTTTAACTTATGATGAAATTATGAGTGTAGTTCGGTTAGTACTGAGTGCTATGATTTATTTCCTGACTGCCAAAAGAAGGGTTTTGTTTTTATTGCATATAAATCAGAAAGACGCTGCGCACGTTCAGCGCTAGATTCCCGAGCACGGGCCTGCGATGTTCTCGCGCTTTGGCTAGCGAGCCTCTGCGAGCGCTCAGCGCTAGATTCCCGATCACGGGCCTGCGATGTTCTCACAGTTTAGCTAGCGAGCCGCTGCGAGCGCTCACCGCTAGACTCCCTATTCCTTGTTGCAGAGACATGCTACCTTAAATCACTGAGACGCTGCGCACGTTCAGCGCTAGATTCCCGAGCACGGACCTGCGATGTTCTCCAGCTTTGGCTAGCAAGCCGCTGTGAACGCTCGGAGCTAGATTCCCCAGCGCGTGCTTGCGAAATATTTTCTCTATTCCTCGAGAGGCGCTGATGATTTTCAAGAGCAGACTCTTCCGTACGGTGTACTCGAGCTGCTCTTGTCTCACCGCGATTCAGAAAAATGACGTAATTGCACAACGCCATCTATGGGTAAATGGATAAAACGTCCGTACAAAGCATGTTCTAATGCGGTTCGAGAATGGACGGCGGCATTTTGCGATTTAGTAATTTTATATTATCTTCGAAACTATTTAACCAATTGACATACTGTTTTGGGCAAATCATATCTCTATGATGTTCTTGTGATCATAATAATATTTTTTTCGATAAGGTTTAATATTTTGTTGTTTAAAAAATCGTCCAAAGGTAAGTACGTCGAAAAATACTTTTTTTAACACATAAAAGCTACTATATCTGCTAAAATATAAAAGATAAAAATATGGTGTCGCGGACTTTTTTGTAGAACTATTTAGAGCGGACCAGGTTGCTATACATTGTTTTCAATTATATACAACTGTTAAGGCAGCGCATGCAAATAACTCTGTTGTAAGAGCAATTTTTTTCCGCCTTGCTAGACAAAAATTGAGACAGTTCGGCTAATATGCATGATATCTTTATAATTTATAGCCTATAGCACTCACGAATAATGTGGCTTTCTACCAGTGAAACAATTTTTAAAATTTATTTATTTATTTATTTTTAGAAAAAAAACGTTGCCCCACACTAGGAATTTCTCCTGTATCGTGGGTGCGATTACAAACATATAAACTCACATACACAAACAGCCAGACCCGGAACAACTACTGGTAGGTCATACAAATATTTGTTCCGTTCGGGAATCGAACCCGCGACACGCAGCGCAGCAGTCAGCCGCTTAACCAATTGGTTCATTACTTCCGGAGATTACCCCCTACATACAAACTTACAAACTTACAAACATACAAACTTACAAACAAATTTTACCTCTTTATAATATTAGTATAGATAGTATAGACAAGTCTGCCAAGCTCATAAATTATAGAAATTGTTTAATTACTCATTTCTTCGTACTTTTCAAGCTGACTTGCTAAAAATCTTTTACACTTAAATCAAATTATATCTGTCCCAAATCAACTAAAAGGCAAGTGACCCTACTTAAAACATTGTAGCAGTGAGAAGGTGAGAACCAGCAGACCTGTCGCCTCCAGTAGATGATGAAGACAGTTTAATAGTTAAAGCTATTAAAAAGTACGCCGTGCCCCATTCAAGTGTCCTGTCTCATTGACAGCGCTCTTCTACTCAAACGAGGCATACTTTATGCTTTGATTATTACACCGGACTTTCTCATAATGAAGTTAGTTAGACTTACAAAGAAACGGTTAAGGTTTTTGTAAAGGATCGTGTTTCTTTACAGTTTCTAAGTATTCATTGACCCTGCTGTATCTAACTATATGTTCATTGGGCTCCGATTTTTTTTTAACTACTAAAAGGATAAACATCAAATCTCTGTTCTTCCTATTCAAATGGGGCCGGTATACACCTACCCCAAAATGATCTAGACTAACTCGACTCCGGGACTCCTAAATCGAGCCACCCTGCACTTTTTCTATAGAAGTCTATAACTATTTAAATGGTCGTGAATTCAAATTCGGAACAATGACGCAACAAAAATGATGGCCAGTATATCGGCATCAAAACTGCATATTTTTTTTTTTTTCTCAGGCATGCATAGAAATATTGTCATTATTTTCGAAAAAAGAACACGCGAAGTATCGAATTTACGGTCAAAGAAAATCAAATCCATTGCAGGCGCATTTTTTGAATTTGGAACATTACAACGCTCCAGCAATGTTGTATGAAACGACGTGCTGGGGTTTTAAATACTCTTTGATTGGATCTCTTTTATCATTCTTGGCATACCAAAGTAATCTCTTTGCTTACTACAAATTGCGTTCACGTGGCTGTATAACTATAAATGCGTTTGCCTTTTGGCACAGATGATAGATAGAAAATTGGCGCCAAAGCTGAAAATTCGTCTTGATTTGTTATTTACATACTTTCAATAAATTTAAAATGAGTTCTAACGGTTCAGAGAGTGAAATGGAGATTGATTGTACTCCACCAGATTTAAGATCATTTTTTTTTTCAAATTGGCTATGAAAAACCTGCTTCCAGCGATGTCAAAAGAAAAATACATGAAAGTATATGAACATTTTATGATTTGGAAAAACGAGAAAAAGGTGAACATTTTCTCCGAAACAGTATTTTTGGCGTATTTTAATGAGATTGCTAAAACTAAAAAGCCATATATATTATGGGCAATTTATTCCATGCTGAAATGTACAGTTCATATTAAAAACGGCATTAACTTGAAAAATTATGGAAATTTAACTAGTTTTATTTCCCTGCATTCTTTTGAGAAAAGCACTAAGTATATATGCCTCGGCGGAAATGGCAATTGCCTGTCTCGTATTAACGAAGTCCTCGCCCGACCTGCAATTGCCTATTTCCCGGCCTTTGCAATAATTTACTATTCTTTGACTCATCATTATTTTGATGTTTTAAGGCCTTCATAAATCACATGGAATTGCACAAGAAAACCATCGACAAGAAAAAACTAACAAGTGAAAATAAAATGTGAAAGTGAAAAGACAGTAAGATGGCTGTCAATACTGCTTAACTTCGTAACAAACATGTCTGACAGCGGTAACTCTGCGACCGTTTGAACTTGGAATTCGTTTTGACAGTTCACTCGCTTGTCTACAAACGCATTATCATTTACCATGTGAGAGGTAACGCATTTCCATAACCATCTTTTAAATTTAAGTGACAAAGATGAAAAAGAAAATAGAGTTGGCTGAGTCGTTGACACGGCCGAAAATAGAAAAAGCTGATATTGGAAATAGTACATTACCGTCGCGGTCAGCAATTAGGGCATTGATAGACGATCGTGAAACACATACGTGAGAGTCCAACAATGTCTGGTTGCGGCCAAGGTTTGTATAGTACTTTTCCGCGGAAATTCAAACTAAAGTCCCCGTCACGAGAAGCTATAATTTTTGTAAATAAAGAACTACTACCAAGTTACTTAGCGACAATTTAATCAACAACAAATAATCCCAAATTCAATGAAGTCAAAGTAACGTGCGTGTTATACGAAACTAATGAGCAATTTCACTTGATCGGGTTATATTTTAGCGATATAAAGCGCTGTCGTCTAAGTTTTTGTGGTACTGGAACGCATCTGATTCATGGAACGTAAACATTTGGGCCACGATTTTGAAGTAAGCTCACGCTGACGTTGTCTCTGCTGTCTTTCGAGTTTCGAATGCGTCTGTTTGTTTGTGGTGTTTTCGCGGATTAGGTTATATTGTTTGTTTGTAATTAGATGTGTGTGTTAATATAATTATATCCCTGTAAAAAAATAGTACAAAACTGTTTTTATTTTATTTTACCCAAAGATTGCAAACCCCTGAATGTGTGTTTACAAAATTTATAGCTTCTCGTGACGGGGACTTTAGGTAAATTAATTATAAAATTCCAGAATCAATGACAAACAAAGAAACTTTTTCACGTAGTTCGAAATTTAAATAAAATCTTTGATAAGTTATCTCCTTGGTTGCCATGGGTCGAAGTAAAAACTTCGTTCCATTTTTAAATAACACGACAGATATGAGTTTTCATAGTAATTTATTTGGCCGCCAACTCGCTCGTTTTTGACCAGTACAACAATTTCGATATAACTCGAAGAAGGTTGTCAAAATATTGT
The DNA here is from genome assembly GCA_963680765.1 of Agrochola lychnidis. Taxonomy (NCBI): domain Eukaryota; kingdom Metazoa; phylum Arthropoda; class Insecta; order Lepidoptera; family Noctuidae; genus Agrochola; species Agrochola lychnidis. The sequence goes on along the minus strand of OY796871.1, from coordinate 7,599,297 downwards.
TCGAATTTCCAAGCATGTTTGTGAAAATGCAATTTTCGTAGAGAAAACTTTTTGTACATGGCTGGCTAGTATGCGATCCTTCCATCATCAAACTAGGAAATCCCGCTTCAAGACTCAATTTTCTACGTTAATAACTGTACCAATTTCTCATCGCTTCATTTACGAGGTGAAAGGATCAAAGTCATATAATCAAACTAGGCTGAGAATCTGCACTTTCCGAACATCAAAATTATATAAGACAGTCTTCCAAAACGCCCACCCTTCACCACTTCCTAGTGCTTTAGCTGGGAAGAAGTGGCGCAAACGCCCCAAGTCAAATAATTATTTTGACCGAAACACTTAAAAACCATTTGCTTTACAAACAAATAAGCGACACACTTTCCTAAGCGATTGTTCCAAGTGAAACAACGGAAGTATTGAAATTCAATCAAAACCAATCGATTGGTGGCGACTAATCAAAAATACAATCGTTGTCTATTAGTAATAGCCTAATAGCCAAATGGCTATTCCGGCTGCGAGAGAGCGAAAGGTAACATTTTAATAAAATAACATCGCGCTTGAAGTCCCCGAAGGGGCAGGTAGGGATTTTATAATACACCCACATTTAGCCAGTAATTTATCAATGCCATGTACTGATAAATTACAACAACATCATCATCAACATCGTTGTATAGTTGTCTTTTATTCTAAGCACTGTTTATTTTATTTTGTTACCTACCTCACTAGGTTCATACCTGACTTGATTTCCGTACATCTTTTTGTCGGGTGACCACTGAAAATCAACACTGTGCTGTGGGTCCCCCATAGCACTGCATCATGCTGAGTAGAAGCCTTCTTGTCACAGTCATGTCGTGCAGCTACCGACAAATTTTTGTCTTATGCTCATGATCTAATATGTACTTTTGATGTTTTCTGATTACTCTTGTCTTCTATGTATGCACGTGTTTCTGTGACAAATAAATCTATTTTTCTTTCTTTCTTCTTTCAACATAATGTTCCCACTGCTGGGACATAGGCCTCCTCTCTGTGAGAGGGAGTTGGCCGTGATCCACCACCCGAGCCCAGTGCAGGTTGGTAAACGTCACATGTCTTCGAATTTTTGGTTGTAGAACCTGCCGGTTTCCTCACGATATTTTCCTTCACCGTTTTTCACTTAATGTAACATATTCTCTGAGAAATTCAGAAGCAAGCAGCGCTACAGTATATTGTACATTATTTTTTACATAGACATATGTCTCTACGCCGCCGGTCCCAACACCACAACCAGGTTAGCCTATTAAACTTTACCGCGGCATTTATACGGTCAATAAATGTTTAATTGATTTGCTCGTAAAAGGGTTTTTATTGTCATTTAAGAGAGCAATCAACTATGTGACGCCATAATTTACACTGTCATAGGAAAGCCGACGGTATTTGGGACAAGGAAGTCTCGAAGAGCAGTGTTTAATATGCAGATTTATTATTTAATCTGTTTTTATTTATGTCGAACAGCTGCCATAAAAATGTTTCACAAATTGGATTAGATTTCAGGTTTTGAAATATATTTTTATCTTTTTAAATCGTTCAATTTATCAAATGTTTTTACAGAACCAACTAGAGTAACTTCAACTTCTGCTACTTGTATCGATAATGTCTTCTGCGGTTGTGATTATTTAGATAAAGCCATCGTAAATTATTTACCATCTGATCATAGTGGACAAACGGTAACTTTTAAATTTAGAACACCTATTCAAAAAGTGCAAATACAAATTAGACCAATAACAACTGGCAAATTAAATAGATTCAATAGTACCCTAAATAATAAGTTAAATGCTCTGGGCCCTAATATGGACGATGCAAATAAATTGTATGAGGATTTCTTTTCAGTAGTGCACACTGAATTCAACAAAACTTTTGAAAAGAGAACAAAAAATATTTGCCCTAATTTTATTTTTAGTGACTGGGCAACTAGAGGTATTAGGATAAGTAGGGAAAGACTGTTCGAGCTGTATGGCCTTAAGCCTTACATTAATACTGAAACTTTCAACAAGTATGTTGCTACATATTCCAAAATTTTTAGAAATACTTGCAAGATAGCTAAAGCTCTGTATATTAGCAACAAGATTAAATCAGCAGAAAATAAAATAAAAACAGTTTGGAAAGTTATAAATAATGAAACTAATAGGAACAAAGTACGAAACACTGAGTACACATTGGAGACTTCACGTGGTGCCATTAGCTCTAACTTAGAAGTAGCGCAAGAATTTGTACATTTCTTTACTAATATACCATCTAAAACGACAGAAGCTTTAAATTCCTCACCCGATGTCTCAATTAATTTATTAAGAGCGAACGTTCCAGGCTGCCCGGTTGAATTTCAATTTAAACATATAAACCCTATGATAGTTATAAAAGCTTTTCGGCAAATTAAAATCAAATTGACCGAAGATCTATGGGGATTATCTATCAAAGTTTGTACATCCATAATCGAGACTATAGCACCGTACTTAGCTTTAATATTTAATTTGTGTGTGGATCAAGGAGTCTTCCCGGATTTAATGAAATACAGTAAAGTTATACCACTTTTTAAATCTGGGGACAGTAAAGACACTAACAATTATAGACCAGTATCTGTGCTGCCGGTATTCAGCAAGGTTTTCGAAAAGGTAATGCTCAATCAAATGCTTAATCATTTTAACGCCAACCAAATCTTGCACGATCAGCAATATGGTTTCACCAAAGGACGTTGTACAACTGACGCTGGTGTCACCTTATTAAAACACATATTTACAGCGTGGGAGGAGGCCCAAGATGCCATAGGAATCTTTTGTGACCTCTCCAAGGCATTTGACTGCGTGAGTCATGAAACCTTGCTCTTGAAACTTGAGCATTACGGACTAGGTAAACTTGCGCTCAGTTTAGTAAAATCTTATTTAAATGATAGACAGCAGCAGGTTCAAGTAAATGGTGTCCATTCAATCGGTTTAAAAGTAAAAATGGGCGTTCCACAAGGCTCGATATTGGGTCCTTTCCTCTTTTTAGTATATATTAATGATCTACCCCATTTATTAAAAAACCAACCACAAATGGTGTTATTTGCTGACGACACTTCCTTAATTTTTAAGATAAATAGACGTGCATCAAATCTTGACGACGTAAATAACGCCCTACTGCAGGTCCAAAATTGGTTCACTGCTAATAATTTAGTATTAAATGGGAAAAAAACTAAATGCATAAGATTTGCTTTACCAAATGTTAAAAGTAGTGATTGTGACATAGTATTGAATAAGGAGAAACTAGAATTTGTCGATAAAACTGTTTTCTTGGGGATCACGCTCGATTCAAGGCTGCAATGGGGTCCTCATTTAACATCTCTAGCAGGACGGCTAAGTTCAGCAGCATACGCTGTGAGAAAAATCCGTCAATTTACTGACGTAGATACCGCGAGGCTAGTCTATTTCAGTTACTTTCATAGTATCATGTCTTACGGTATTTTACTATGGGGACGGGCTGCAGATATCGAGTCTATTTTTATTCTGCAGAAGAGAGCCATCAGAGCAATATATCGTCTCCGCAGACGCGATTCTCTAAGGGATCTGTTTAAAGATATTAACATCATGACGGTACCTTGTCAATATATCTATGAAAACATCATGTACGTAAGGAAAAATCTAAGTCTTTTCAGTAAAAGAGGTGATAGACACAATTATAGGACTAGAAATAGGGACCAATTAGTTCAACCGGGTTTCAGATTGGCTAAAGTAGACTCAACCTTCATGGGGTGCTGTTTAAAATGTTATAATAAAATACCTTCCCACATACTCCAACTGAACGAAACGAAATTTAAATCATGTATAAAACGCACACTATGCTGCCAAGCATATTATAAGTTGGGGGATTACATCGCTGATAAAAATGCTTGGCTCAGCGCTGGTCCAGCTCCACAAGGGCGCATAAACTAATTGATTAGCATTCGAAAATATTGTTGCAGCTGCTGAAGATTGTAAAACTATCTTTTCCTTGTATAAATTCAATCTCTTTGTATTGTATAATTGCATATCACATGTGTGAGCACTGTGACCATGTTGTACATTCCATAAAGCTACCATTTACTGGGTACGTCTTTCATTGACTTGAATGTGCTCTGGCAGCTGAGAGTATGTCATGCTCACTCAAATGTCTCGCTGATGGTGGCGTGTGTGTTGGATCATTAAGTTCCCTTCAAAATGGTTGAGCTAAATGGTGCTGATCCATGCGTCATGTTCGTGAACGGGCGCCGTCAGTAGGGACTGGTCATCTCTTAGCTGCCACGGTTTATTTTATTTTAATTTATTTAAATTTTTGAATTGTTATTATATTTTTATTACGGACGCTTTTAACGTGCACGTCTTTCTACATTGTTCTCACATGTATAAATTCAACACGAATGATGTAACCAATATTTTGTAACAATATTTTGATTTAAAAGAGTGTCCGTGGAGTTTCTTGCCCGTTCTTCTCCATAGGTACCTACTACGCTTTGGAATGGGCAACTAGCTTCATTTTTCTGACTGACCGACCCCTTGACAATTCAAAAGTACCTGTAATTGGTTTATTTGAAATAAATGCTTTGAGTTTGAGTTTGAGTTTTGTGGTATAGTAATTTTATTCAATGTACAGTCGAAAAATCTGAATCATGACCCACTTTGACGATAAATCGTTTGAAACCGTCAAAATAACAAAGATTTCCCTCCTTTACAGTGCATGCCGCACTTAGGACGTTTTAAATATTAAGCAAGCTATGTCAATACGGGTCGGAGATCTATGCAATTTTAACCTTTGTCATTACTGCAATAGATAATATTTTAGATAAAGCATTAATAATTAATCATATTTTGAATCCAAACTCTTTGGAATTAAATATAACTCAGAACAAATGTTTTTTTTTCAAAACCATGTTCCGAACTCTTTCGATTATAAAATGACAGAGTCAAAAAATCACTCAGAAATTGGTGTCAAATAATAATTTTTAAAGAATAAAAAATAATTCGTTTATATTTACTTACAATGGCAGAACAAAGAGCTCGGATTATAGTTCTCAGTGAGCAAGGCTACGGTATACGAGAAATATCTCGAGAGTTAAATATATCTCGAAACACAGTGAGGACCTGGATCAGGCGATATGAAGAAGAGGGTACCCTGGAAGATAGACGACGATATAATCATGGTGTTCGTCAAATCACGAATCAACAGAAAACCTACATGCGTCATCATTACGAAGAACATCCGTTTACTCCCACTCGGTATTTTGCGGCACGGTACGACGTTTGTCTACAAACGATAAGAAATCATTTGCACTCCACTGGACTGCACTATAGACATCACGCTAAGAAAGTCGACTTAACAGATGCACACAAACTTGCAAGATTAAATTTTGCACGTGAATATTTAAACTTTGACTGGACTAACGTTATCTTTTCAGACGAGAAATCTTTTAGATCTTCTCAGCACGGTCGCATAACCTTGTGGCGTTACAATAATACACGATACGCTGAGGATCACGTAGTGCCGAATCAATTATCTGGTCGAATCTCAGCTAACATGTGGGGCTGGATGGGAATCGGAAGTGTAGGCGAGCTGGTTCAGATTTCTTCTCATGCGAATGCAATAAATTATGTGGATTTATTAGAAGAATCTATGTTACCGACAGTGCGAATGGTTTACCCGCGAGAAGAAGTTCCAAGATTTTATTATGTTCACGATAACTGTAGAGTGCATACGGCCAGAGTCGTGTCTAGCTGGTTTAGCCAGCATCCAGAAGTTACGCTAATTCCCTGGCCATCTAAATCCCCGGACTTAAATCCAATTGAAAATTTATGGGGTCTGATGGTCCAAAAGTGGGATAACAGAAACGAGAGGACAAAGCAAGCAATTGAACAACATTGCAACGAAATTTGGGATTATATGAGAGGAAGTGATATTTGCAGTCGCCTTATTGGATCAATGCGTTCAAGACTATTGGCTGTTATTGCAAGCAATGGTGGTTACACTCGATATTAACTATTGTTAAATAAGAACGAGTTCAACATTATAATTTTTATATTTTTTAAGCGTTTTACTTTCCCGTTTCTTATTGTTGCCTTAACAAACTTTGCAAACAAAATTCAGTGAAAATGTATGCAAAAATGGCGGAATCTTGTTTGTAGCACATTTAAGGCTCTTACAGGCCGTTTTCATGTTCTACCGGTGTCGCGTTACGCGACAAGTCGCGCCAGTATGTAGAAGCCTTTAAGCTGAACGCATATTAAAATAAATAATAAATCAGGTATATTAGATTAAAAACACATTGATTTTAGTACGACAATGCGTACGCGTCGTATTTATTTTGGGTGTGCATTCAGCTTAATACCGCACTCGTGTGTAAAAGCTCTTAACAAAGATGGAGACTGCAACAGATAATTCTCTGTGTAATTAAATGGCAGATAACAAGGTCGTTACCATGGAAATGTATGTTTACGCGAATTTCGACCTAATTGTATTTGAATATCTGTAAGAAAATAAGCTTATGGTGGATCATGATTCAAATTTGTCGACTGTACCTATACAAAATATTGTAAAACATTTTAAAAGATTCGGTGGAAGTTCTTGCCCATTCTTTTCCATACGAAAACTACCTTTTGGAAGGGGCGATTAGAATCAATTCAATTTTTTTTGTCTATTTTAAATAAATGATTTGATTTTGACTTTGTACTAATACCGGGTTTCTGAATTAAAAATTTGAAGTTGAGAACTGGACAAACTCTAACTTTAGCATTACTTAAAGTGATTCTTTCAATCTAGCCCGAGGAATTCAAGATTTCTTACGTTTTTTGCAAATAAATTTCAACTTAAACTTTTGCACCATTTTGCAGTTTGCACCTTACTTTGAGCAATGGTAAAGTGGAATTTGGCATGTTCTCAACTTCAAATTATCAAATTAGAAGCCGGGTTTAAGTAGTTAAGGACTCCCGCAGACATACAATTGTAAGTCAGCCAACTATAGTAACTTACTAAGATACAGATTAAGTTGAACAAGATTTGCGAGCTAGCATAATGTCACTATACCTATTGGTTCTGCAATTTAGTCGGCCAACTTATAATTGTAAATCTGCGGTCTCTCTAAAACCTTCTTAATTATGAAGTAGTCCACTTAAAGCACCCGTCCGAATAGCACCTGTGACTCAGCAGCCAATTATTTCCAAAAAGCGATGGAAAAAAAATCTCGATGCTTTCACGAACTTATGAATGTCTAACTATGGTTTTGCAAGCAGCAAAAGCAAAGTCGTGAAATTAAATAGAAATGGAATTAAATACCATGAAGAGTCATTATTATTTGAATCATAACGAATTCGCGTTGAAAACGATACCGCATAGCAACAAAAAGCTGTATTAAATGTAAATCATAAATGATATAGAAAGTGAAACACGTAAAGGATTATCATTATTTTCTGAATCACTCACTGGAACCAGTTAAATACTTTATACACACGATATCTATTCGGTGCATAGTTTTGATTTAGTATACAGGGTGTTTGGCAGAACGTTGAACATACGATAATGGTGGATAGGTGGGGTCATCTGCTACTTACTCAGCCCTAATTTATTTAGCCCTGGCGCCCTGGATACAAAAAATTTTTTTTTTTGCTTTCTTCTAGTTTCACAACTTTCTTAACTTTAAAGTGTAATTTTTATTAAAAAAATGGGTAAAACAGGCAATTTTTTTTTAAATCTTTAATATTGGCAGATTCTTATAACAGAAAGATGTAAGAAATACTTAAATCCTAATTTCAACCTGCATTAAAAAGAAATATCCAAGGCCAATTAAATTAGGGCTGAGTAAGTAGCAGATGACCCCACCTATCCACCATTTTCGTATGTTCAACGTTCTGCCATTCACCCTGTATACTCATGTACTCCATGAAATTACCCCAGGTTAGTATTTACTCTATTAAGTCAGGCACGACGTGACCATGGCAACAAGATGGGAGACAAATATTTTTATGGACTTTTTTTATTGTCATGACATGTTATTCAATAAGTAGGTACGGAAAATAGTTTCTTAGCATTGTTGCATCAACATGTTTTTTTTTTTTGTTTTTAGTGCTGGAAACATGTTGCTGGCAAGACGCAGTGTTGCAGTGCTGCTGACATTAAATTAACTAACAAGAACTGTTTAATGTGCCTACCATGAAACGAGGCTTAACACGTTCAGTACCGGGAGTCCTCCTGAAGGGTTCACCTTGTCGCATATCGGATGCCGGGAGCCCTCGCGGAGGGCTCATTTTAAATGTGGGTTTTTCTTAGCGAATACAGCATTACGAACCGTGAAAATAAAAACTGATATATATATTTTAACAAGATTTATTAGTATATGCGTTGGGTTTGATATTCACAAAAAAATTAAAAGGTTAGAAATTACTTATAGCGACAAGACCCCCTGATAACACAATTTTACTTCATTTTACAGTGTTTTATAACACGGTATTAACCTAATGCCGTTAACCATCCGCGATGGTTAACTTTAGCGCAAACGTAATGACGGGAACCCTCGCGGAGGGTTCACTTCCAATATGTATGGCGGCATGGCGTAGAGTTCTATGAAAAGTGGGTGGAGTCGAAGGTGTTAAGTTAGATACTCAAATATTCCTATACACAATATGGCACAAAAAGCCTAGAAAACAATGCAAACAACAACACTCGCCCAACAAAAATATACAATTGCATTCAACATCAATCATGTACACAAATCCCATCAAAACGGACCGTAGATCTCATCAACATTGATAGCATATCTCAGACAATAACTTTCCATCGGAACCTCACATTACCCGCACATTTCGCCGACAACGAAAGTTCATATTCAATTTGCCTCTCTATTCTAGTGAAATTCACATCTTTTCCTTACGAATCATTATTTTCCTCGGCGAACCGCGTAACCGCTAACGATTGGTAGGAGTAAATAAAAACCGGTGGTAACGACCCGTAAATACTCACGGTGGCTGCTCCATGTTGTTACACGGATTTCTGTAAAAACTGCAGTGAAACGTCTGGTTGTTTTTTTAATGTTGCAATTTATTGCGGATTCGGTTTCATTTATTGTGAGCAATTATAAAAAATGATTTCATTGTAGGTAACTTAGTTTTTTATGACTTAGTCGCAGCTTTTTGTAGCTTTTGTTAGAAATCATACAACAAATTGTTCGTCTCGATATTTTGCTTGATTCGCTCCAAAACTTGACGAAAAAAGTGGAATCCAAAGATATTTAAAATATCCTAAATTCATGATAAAAAAAAGAAAGAATAATGTTTATTTTGGACACAGTACGTGAAACACAAAATACAAATAACAATAATGTAAAAGTGAAAATAATGTTTTAACAACAATAGGTGGGTGGGGACAGTCATAGGTCTGCGTAAATAAATAACAATACCAACCAACTTATTTAAGCACCACTGTTACTAACACCAATATACTAACAAAATTATGGACCTTAGTCTGAAATAAAGTTTTAATTAATTTAATAGTGTGATGATGGATTAGGATTTTGTTTTCAGGATTTTTTATCGATTACTTATTACACCACCTAAACCTTTCAATTTCCGCCAAAGCCTTACATAACTAGCACAATAAACAACAATAACAGTGTAAATCAAATAGCCTACAATATTACAATTTATTTCATATAATGAAAGCTCTATTTGCCGAACACAATCGTTGAATGCAAATTTTAACACCTGCAGGATTAGCATAGAACACAGAACAATATTTTTAACTTACGACAATGCGATATCAGAACTTACATAAGACCGTTACATATATTCCGCTTTAAGCTGCACAAAGCCCAGCTTAAATAATAATTACGCAGTTCGACTTGCAATTATGAATAACTAGCAGCGCCCCGCGGTTTCATCCGCATAAGAGTCGATCCCTTGAGAATATCGGGACACAAAGTATCCTATATCCCTATCCCGGATCCTATGTCCTTTTCCAGGTCATGGTCTACCCATGTGCCAAATCTCATCCGAATTTGTTCAGCCGATAACTATCTACTGGTGAAAGAATTTTCTAAATCTATCCAGTAGTTTTTGAGTTTATTCATTCCATACAAACATACAAAAAATCAAACCTTTCTCTATATTATTTATATTTATATATAATTTATTGTACACTACAAAAATACATAATAAAAATCAAATACTACAAAATATACAATGGGCGACCTTATCGCTTTCCACGATCTCTTCCAGGCAACCTTGGAATGGACAGTGATTTGCCTGGACATAAAATGGAGCTGTCGTTGGTGCAAATAATAAGTATACAATATACTAGAATAGATACACAGATATATACATATCCTAAATAATAGATACATAAATAAATACATACATACTTACTAAATTTATAAAATTATAATATTTGTTTAGATTTATACATGTAGTTAGATAGACTTCATCATAGCGGATAAGAAGCATATATTCAGGGACGTCTCGGTGATCAACAGGTTCAACACCGGCAGTGATCACAGACTTGTCCGAGGCTCTCTGAATATCAACTTTAAGCTCGAGCGAACTCGTTTGATGAGGTCTAGGCTCCGTCCAAACATGCTCCAAACCATGCTGGGATCTGAAGCGTTCCAATCAAACTTGGAGAACCGATTTGCTGCCGTGGAAACCACAAATGACGTTGACCAGGCACTCGACCAAGTGGCGGAAATCCTCAGGGAGGAAGGCACGCGTTTTTGTAAAATGCGGCGTACGGGCAAGAAGTCAAAACTTTCAAAGGAGACTCTGGAGCTTATGACGGAACGACGTGAAAACCCACCTATCACTTCGTCAGAACAACGGGCACTCAACAACAACATAAGAACACTGGTACGACGCGACCTCCGACGCTCCAATACGCGCTCTATAGAGAAAGCGATTGAGCAAAATCGGGGGTCGAAGGTGTTCGTCCAGTCACTCGGGAGGACCCACCTGACGAAGTTGACCAAACCAAGTGGGGATATCGTCGTTTCGAAGCCGGAGATCCTTTTGGAAGTAGAAAACTTCTACGGCCAGTTGTACGCATCGCACGCATCTCGACCTGATCCCGAAAATGAGGATTCCAGAGCCACCTTAACCCGCCATTTCACGGAAGACCTGCCAGAAGTCAGCCAAGACGAAATCGAGGCGGCTCTTAAACAGCTTAAAAATGGAAAAGCCCCTGGTGAGGACGGGATAACGACCGAGCTCCTGAAAGCTGGAGGAAGTCCTGTACTGAAAGAGCTTCGGGAGCTCTTCAACTCTGTCCTGTTCTCTGGGAGAACTCCAGAAGCGTGGCGAGAGAGTGTGGTCGTTCTCTTCTTTAAGAAAGGTGACAAGACTTTTTTAAAGAATTACAGACCCATTTCGCTCCTTAGCCACGTATATTAGTTGTTTTCAAGAGTCGTTACGAATCGTCTAGCGAGAAGACTCGATGAGTTTCAGCCACCGGAGCAGGCTGGGTTTCGAGGAGGATACAGCACCATAGACCACATTCACACAGTGCGGCAAATTATACAGAAGTCCGATGAGTATAATCGGCCACTGTGTCTTGCGTTTGTGGACTATGAGAAGGCTTTTGACTCTGTCGAGACCTGGTCTGTTCTGGAGTCTCTGCAGCGATGCCAAGTCGACTGGCGATACATCCAAGTGCTGAGATGTCTGTATGAAAACGCGACAATGACCGTCCAAATTCAGGATCAGCGTACTGAACATATCCCCCTGCGTCGAGGGGTGAGACAAGGGGATGTCATATCCCCGAAATTGTTCTCTAACGCATTGGAGGATGTGTTTAAGACGCTGAACTGGGAAGGGCGTGGCATTAACATCAACGGCGAATACATCTCACACTTGAGATTTGCAGATGACATCGTCATACTGGCCGAATCGCTGCTTGACTTGCAGCAGATGCTGGACGGCCTAGTTAATTCTTCTGTGCGCATTGGTCTCCGGATGAACTTGGACAAAACCCAGGTTATGTTCAACGAACACGTCACTCCGGGGCCGATTGCTGTCAATGGCGGTGCTCTCAAGGTTGTTCGAGAATACGTTTACCTCGGGCAAACTCTGCAGTTTGGTAAGAACAACTTTGAGAGGGAGAAGAAGAAGTTCAATATTTTTTGTCAAGTTTTTGACGTTCGAAAAGTACTGATAAGTAAAGTTATTTATTCAAACCAGACTAAGAAGTCTAGTTTAAATGAATTACTTTGAAATTTTAATTTTAATTTTGAATTTTAAGCTGCTACAAAATACTATAACATCACTCCTGTAATCCTTGAAGGGTTAGGCAGAGGTGCACCTATAGTACACCCACATTTCGCCAGTTATGTTTAAGTTCCATGTAATAGGGGGCGAGCCTATTGCCATCAACCGGGCACAAATCCAGACTCCGGGCTGCTACTGAGCAATTCCAGATGGAAAAACCCAATAACACTGCCCGACCCCAGGACCTCAGCAGTAGCGCTTGAGACCACTCGACAAACGAGGCAGTCGCTGCTACAAAATAATGCGGCAAAAGCATCATGTATGTTTACGACAGTATCTCATAGATTCGCAACAGAAACTGGATATGGTCGGTCGCCCTTAATGTTTCACTTATATGAAATGTCTACAGTACTTAGCTTAAATCATGATTCCTGTTGTATCAAACAAAATAATATTAGGTATGGGGACTCCCGTCAGGAACGAAGTTCTTTCTAACATATGATTTAATTTAGCACCCTCGAAAACTATGAAAACGACACCCATGACGAAAAATTTGAAAACTATCGCAGACGTCATCTTGGATTTACATTTCGACCCCACTTTCTGCTTTAACACCCTCAAAAACCATGTAAACGATACCCATGACGAAAAATATGAAAGTTTCAGAGCCGCCGTCTTGGATTTTCATTTTGACCAAATTCACACTTTCTCACTCTCTCTCCGGCATGCAGTGTACTTCAGCCGTTGTGTATAATTTTATCCCACGACACTGCTCTTTTCTTTTGTTTTTCTTTTATTTTTTCTGCCGGCGTTCTCTCCGGCGTTCTCTCTTCTTTCTTTCTCTTTGAATTAGAAGAAGACAGTCGCAAGTATCAACACTTTTTAGCGTAACGATTTCTGAAAGTTTACAATTCGCGTTATAGAACTTCGTTCTAAAAAAAAATACCTTCTAACACATTTTAAAATATCACGTACGTATAAATAAACCTTAACAGCCTTTTAGAAACCAACGTACGCATCGCAAGTCAGTAATTTCAGCCCTGCATCTGTTCTGGTGCTCATGTAATTACACAGGCCGGTCGTACTGAGCGCGAACCATACAATAATGCCACCAATTTGAATCGATACCATCTAATTCTATAAATATCTGTAAGTAACTGGTTTTCTAACGAGAAATGTAATGATAATGACGTGTATATCTGCTTAAATTATGGCATCGATCTTACGTAAAGATACGTAATCTACATTTGTTGTTGTTATGTGTATAATTTTATTGAGAAGCAATCTTAGATTAAAAACAAAAGACAATGGGAAAAAAGAAAATTCAAAATCAAAGACAGCGCCTTCCGAAATTAAATTTATTTTTACTTTGTAGTGTTTTTTTTTTTTAAGTCGCTTGTTTTTTTTTATAAAAAGTTTTTATTTTTACACTTTTATTTGTCATCATCATCATCATCATCAGCCTATAAATGTTCCCACTGCTGGAACACAGGCCTCCTCTCTGTGAGAGGGAGCGGGCCGTAATCCACCACGTGGGCCCAGTGCGGATTGGTAGATGTCACATGTCTTCGAATTTTCGGTTCTAGGACATGCCGGTTTCCTCACGATGTTTTCCTTCACCGTTTTGATAGCAGTGGTGATGAAATAATTTACACAAAGTAAAGCGCCTGTCTGGGTTCGAACCTACGACCTACAACTCGTAAGTCGCGGCCGTTACCACTGGGCCACCACTGCTCTTTACTTTTATTTGTGGTACATACAAATTCAAATACCATTATCTGCTATGTAAATAACAGTGACAGGAAGTTATTATAACATCATCCACATAGACGAAGTGAGAAAAATACGTATTATTCTAGCTAACTCAAATCCAAGCAAAGTTGATAAAATTTATATAGGATCACCGCGCAAGCTTTCTCTACCAAAAGAAAAAAGAATTTTCAAAATCAGTGCACAATTGACCACATACATTAAAAAAAAATACAGACGGACATAGAACTTCCTCCTATTTGGAATTCGGTAAAAAAAAAATATTCACACTGTTTGTCTAGCGAGCTTTGTTCGAATTTGTGTTCGACAGGTATCTCTGCACGACATAAATGTCAAACTTTTCGCAGTATCCAATAAAAATAAAACCACCCATAAAATACAAATAGCCCGAAGCCAAAGCCGCGGATAACAAAAAGTGATCCATAAATCTAAGTTCGGCTCCGACTTGCGCCGAAGAAAGCCGAAGAGGTAGGAGCGCACGCGCCGCGTTTTAGCGATACGCCCTTGTAATTGTGTAGATAATTATCATCTTAACAATTTATTGCCGTTATTATTTTCTTAACCATTAGCCGCTTTTTAATGGAGCGTAAAACATCTATACCTTAACGTTATCTTAAAATATTGACGGTAACACGGAAAAGGTAGTACAACAACTTTAATACCTTTGAAGGTAATTAATTGAATGATCTACATTGCCCTGTACTTGCTGTTATAGTAACCGACTTTATTTCACAAAACTTTAAAAAAATAAAAACAATTGACTTCCAAAAAAAAATGTGAAAAATAGCTTTAACTTTGGAGGTCTTTGGTTCTGTATTTTCTTTTTGTGGAAGTAGGTTGTTATTTTTTTTTTGTGGAAATAGTTTTTATTTTTCACTTTTTAATTGTGGTACCTACCTACCCCACACAAATTCGAATACCACTACCTGCTATGTAAATAACAGTTACAGGAACTTATTATAACATCATCCACATAAACTAACTAGGAAAACCACGTATTAACTTAGCTTGGGTAGTTTTTGAGTTAGCTTCAATAAAGCTAACTCAAAAACTCCCCAAGCTAAGTTAATAAAATTAATATGGAATTACTTGTACCTGAAGTATGACCTACCAAACAAAAAATAATCATCAAAATTAATTTATAATTGGCGGAGCAATCGCGTAATAAACATACAAATTACTTCAAAATCAACCGAAGATGGTGTTATTTGCAGATGACACATCATTAATATTATGACGCTACCTTGCCAATTCATTTATGAAAATATTATGTATATAAGGAAAAATCCACATATTTTTAATAAAATAAGTGATAGACATAATTTTAATACTAGAAATAAAGATAAACTAGATCAACCATTTTTCAGATTATCTAAAGTACATACATCTTTTATGGGGTACTGTGTTAAATGTTACAACAAAATACCTTGTGACATATTGCAATTAAATGAAAGAAAAACACAGTCGAATTGAGAACCTCCTCCTTTTATAAAAAATATTAAATTATAGAAAATACTATGTCTTTTTATTACTCAAACGCAACATACGACGCTATAGGCTATCTCACTATCTGCCACTCCATAATAATAGTAGCAGGGTGCACGTACAAGAGTGGTTGACGTCTAGGAAAGCCAAAGTTCACGCATTTCTCCAAACCGCATTGGAAAACGCTAATCTTTACTACAACTTCGTACATACCCAGTTCAAGCATAGAAATTTTAACACAACCCACACAATTACAAAACAATTACACGTACAAGGAAACGCTGAACATAGCAAATCCATGTCGAAAGTTATCTATAAAGGCTTTGGTTACACAGTGCGAGCTGGCCTAGTCAGTTACTGCAGTTGAGGTACTAGCACGAGTTACTGTCATGTGCTAATCGGTCAGTAGTTCGCAACTGAGTTGATTTCGTAGCAAAAAACTAAAATACAATCCAAAGACACTGACTTCCGAAAAAAGTGTTTCCTTTTGTGTTATTTTTTTTTCACTTTATACTGTTTTTTTGGCAGTCGATTCTTTTTTTTTTGTTTTTGTTTGTTCCAAAAGTATCAGATAAAAATGCAAACAAATCGATCAAAAAACGGTACTTGTTAATGCCAATTTGTGTGCCACTTACAAATTGAGTGCTATGATTGGATTATTCGAATAGTTAAACCCGAAATTCTTATCTTAAATCACCTTAAAACATGGTTTTCATTTTGACTATAGGGATGATGCCCGAGTCAAAAAAAGAAATTCTATTTATTCCGTCAGTCAGATAATCAAAAATATTAGACACGTATTTTTTGCTTTATCATATTAATGAAAAAATACTTGGATAAAACGCATTAAAGTTGGAGAGTGGGGGTCGCTACGTCACAAGTATAAAATCTACATACTTGTGACGTCATGGCACATTTTAACTCAATGTATTGCCGTAATCTTTTGATAACGTAAAAAACGAAAAAACATGTGTCCAATATTTTTTAGTCATCATCCTTATTGTGGTTAGTTATATTCCTAAAATTTTATTGACGATTTTGCAATTACAATTTATACAATAATTGCTGGAAAAAATGTTGAGATATAAATGAATTGAAACCTTCTAAATACAGATGTATGTATTACTTATTCCCTATAATGAGTAATTGCGTAAGTATTCAACTTGAACAGGGTTTGTTTACATTTTCATTAAATTTTTTTGGAACACACCATACGTCACAAGGCAGCAGCTCTAGTCTCTCGGACAGAAGTTCTTGCCAGTGTCAAGGAATAGCTGCCTTCTCTCACCGTGTGATCGGTCGGGGCGGGACAAGCTACTGCCATGCGAGTACACAGAGGAAGAAAGAAACGAAAAAAATATATATTTTTCATAAACTAAAAGGCACACAACCCAACATATTACAAAAAAACAAAAAAAATAAAAAAAAAATATATTTAAATACATTTTAAAAAAAGGTCACGGACGTTACCCAGAAAGCCGCTAAGCTTAAGTGGGACTGAGCTAGACATGTCTGCCGCATGTCAGATGACAAATGGGCTAAAAGAACTACTGATTGGGTCCCACTAAACGCACGACGACATCGCGGCAGGCCGAGACGAAGATGGCGGGACGAGCTTGACTCCTACCGAAAGGACTGGCCGATACTAGCAATGGACAGAATTGTGTGGAAAAGGGAGGGGAGGCCTTTGCCCTGCAGTGGGACAATACAGGCTAGTTAGATTAGAAAAAAAAAAAAGAAAACAAATATTTCATATTTCATATTCATTTATTTGCGTTCCACAAGGCAAAAACAAGATGTTAACAAAAGGCTTAAAGCTAAGAGCCATTGTGGACCCTGTCAGGGTACAGCAAAATTTATTATTAGATTTAGATAGGTAGGTACATAGCTAATACTTAGGTAAGTTAAAAATACAAGTAACAGAAAACTAAAAATTAAAACAAAACTATACATGAAAACTGAATTATCACATTCGTATTAACATAAACAATTCTATTTTTGGTAAATAGGTATTTATTTTCTTAAAATACTATTATTGCGTTTATATGTATAAATTTATATTTACTTAGGTATTATTATTACAAATATTTAATAAGAGATCATATTTTAAGGTTACAATAAAGAGATAAGTTTTACTTATATCACAATTTGAGACAATTTATAGATTCATTCAAGTAGATAGCATTTCATAATTTAGTCATTGTGTATTTAGTAGTAATGTTATGTTCAATTAATTATTAATAAAAAGTTTAAATTGCGTTGTAACATATGTTGTGATGTGTTATGTTGTTCTGACAGGTAAAACGCTCGTACTGTGTAACCAGGGCTTAAAAGAGAGACACGGTCAGGTGGGGCAAGCGGCGTCCTAAATACAAAACTGTGATAAACAGAGGCGATACAAATTAACAACAATAATCGAGCCAACAAGAGACCGCAATAACAACGGAAAGTGTTCACTTGGGGAAGAGGAGCACAAAATGTTTAGGAGGTCATTAAAAAGAAATATTTGACGGACTTGGGTGTCCGACTAGGTACTTAAGTCTGTTGCTCAAGGGAGTTAGTTCATTCGTGGCTCCATCCGCGTTCGTCATCGTCATATTATTTCCATCGTGGGGTACTACCTTCCGGAGCCTACCACCAGCTCAACAGCAGTATTATTTCAATATTACTTCAGTGGAGAAAGAAAAGAAAAGAAAGAAAGAAAGAAAAATATTTTAGTTGGGACACGCACAGGAAATACAGACAGAAATAAAAAATTAAATTAAATTAAAATAAGAAAGGAGCATTTTAAACTAACGAACTATACGTCCTGTAGAGCTTCATCTCTTTCCCACACTGAAGTAATATTAAAATAATACTGCTTTATGAGCTTGTGGTAGGCCCTACTCCATTTGAAATAAGATTAGACATTTAAACAAACCTTTTTTACAGTCCGTTCCACCGATTTTGACTTCTATACCGTAGGCATAAGGATGGCATTAAAAGCAAAAAAGTGGTAACAATACCAACTATTTACTGCAGCTGTCATTCGTCATGCTACCAACGCAACAGAAGTCAAAATCGGTTGAACGGACTGTTTAAAAGGTTTATTTAAATGTCTAATCTTATTTCAAATGGAGTATACCTACTTGTAAGTGGAAAACATATTGTCTTGGGACATAATTATAGATACTGTAGGTGTTTGCAAATCATAAGTATTTTTATGGCAGCACTAACACTGAAAAAGTAATAAACAGAATTTGCTTCGGTACTAACTAAAGTGCCTCATAAAATGTAGAAATTAAAAATTCATTGAAAATTCCTTTCTTTATGCAAAGCGGAATTTCACTCTCTTTATGTTTAGGCAACAAAGAATAAATAAACAGATGATGCGCGCACGTTTTTTTGCCTGTCGAGATAAGGAAAGCTCTTGAGACGAGAATATTGCTAACTCTCAAAGCCACGTGTGTCACATACAAATCAGAGATTATTGTTTCCAAACCAATAATTTGCACATTGCAAAGTATGATTCACGCTTGCAACAACTGTATTGTCTTGATTGTCTTAAAAAAACGTACAAAAAGACTTTTTGAACTGAACAACATTCTTATTTGTCCCACTGATTTGCTCAACGAGTACTTATAATAAATCAATAAAAAAATGTTAACAGCTGTGTTTAGCAAGTTGACCACTTGAGTGCTCGATTGTACCGCAGTGTAGCGACCGAGGAGATAGCGCGTCGGGAATACGGGCACAACGAATGGACCGGGCACACGCGAATTATATCTAGATGTATGTAGCATATTGATGCCGTTAGAGTTGTGTACGCGAATGTACGTCGTGGTGTATCTGATTGGTGAATTTACTTATGAACTACGTCCTAGTAAGGTCTAAGTAGGTCACAGTGACCTTATTTTCGTGAGCAAATCCTCATGACTCTACTGACTAAAACCCCCACGGGGGCCTTACTAAGCATAAGTATGTGGAGGAGCTTCTTTTTTTTCGTGTTGGTATTGACTAACCTGGTATCAGAGTTTTTATACCGCCCATGGGCCTCTGACTTGGCTTCTCGTGCCGTCGAGAAGTAGGAGGGGCTACAAGTCCGAAAAATCTTGTCGCTGGGGTCAACTAGATTGCATTAGTTTCGAATTTTTATCATACTATCATAATCATAATCATCATCTATTGCATTCATGTAGTTTTTTTTTCTTCTTACCGTATCGATAGCAAAAAGTTCGGTAAAAAATCGTGGACCAAACGAAACAGGGCGATAGTTGGGGTTATTTTCAGTAAAATAATTCTCTGTAGCAGAGCTCTAACTTGATCTCCTTAAAAGTTATGACTCTGAGCTGTCCATGAACCCCCATCTGTGGAGATAGACTTTGCTCCGGCCAACTTGGGTTCAGTTTACTGATTAAGTTGCTATAAAACTTAAATACACACGATCGATCTACGATCACAAGTAAATATTATCACGAACAAAATCTCTCTTATAATATTTTGGCATCAGACTGCACTATGCCAAGCCAAATTTCGCACATTCAGCAACTTTATCAGCAATATCATCTGACTTGCACAAGCCACGACTATACAAAGACGCAAATATTGTTGTAAACGAGACGCTTGTTCAATATTCTGATACTCAGTATGATAGAATGCCGATCGAAAGTTCTAGAATGAAATCTGACCCTATGACCTGATGATACTGTCAACAAAAGAGATGGGTGTGCAGGCGAATAATAGGTAAATATTTAATCCTAAAAATAAGACGATCATGACAGAACCGCATCATCACAAAAACATGTTTTATTTTTTTTAGTTTTTCTCGAAATGGGACACGATTTAGCTGTCTGTAGGTATACGACGGTACTGTTTTGCTGACTTTATATAAATATTATGAGCAAAATAATAATTGATGTGGGAATTAAACTACTTAATATCTGGATGACTGACTGTTTTTTTTTTTTTTTTTTTTTGACGCTCGGCACCGGTCACGGACGGTTGTGTGTGCTTGCGCGCTCTCCCGTTCATGACTCATTGCTCTGAGTCATAATTCGTTGCATTCCGTAACGATTTTCGTAGTCGCTCGACTACATCCGATCTCCGATCGTTTATCGATCGGGCATAGATCCATAAAAAAGGCCTTTTTCAAGGCTATCTTATTTCTTTAACAAGAGATTCTCGTCTGTAAATTCACCAGGCCCCTTCCGGGCAAAACCACAGTTTCGTGGTCACTCGGTGGATACCATACGGTGCCAACGAAGCCGAGTGGGGTGTTGACCCAACACACCCGCCGATCCCCTTCAGGGTAAGGCAGTGAATTGGCCGGGTCCCAGTGTTTGGCCTTGGGGGATCTCCTAGTCAACACGTGGTGACAGTTTTGCCTCCACAGCAACTCACCTAGCGTGGTCGGGTATCTTCATACCCTTCACACTAGACTGGTTAGGACCCCGTTGCACATTAAGATAGGCAACGGGCCAAATCAAGCTTAGGGCTCACCGATAGGCACTCATCCTCCCTGTCTTACCCGACAGGGAGGGATTGTACACATCCCCGGCATTCCCACCGGGGAGTCAGGCTTAGTTAGGCCATTCCCTCCCCCCCCCCCGCCATTATGGCTACCAAAGTAATTGATCTCGAGCTTCTCTCGAAGCAATTAACACTCTTTCTCGAGTATATACTCGAGTCAGAGCCTTCCCTCCGCGGGAAGTATAAGGCTCAACTCTCCAACCTCTTGAGCATCTCAAGGGGCGAGAACCCCCACCAAGATGTCAGCGTCGCTACCTTCAGCGACGCTCTTGACACCCCTCCGACTGTGGAATCGCCCAGACCCCCCTCCCCCTCCCCTTCGTCGGAGTCAATGGACACCGACGCCCCCGCTGCTTCTTCAAAGCAACCCTCCTACCCCTCTGGCTCGGAGGAGGAAGACGAGCCTAAGTCCGCTGCTTCCTCTACCTCTTCCTCCCCCTCCGACGACGGCTTCATAGCCGTCCAAGGAAAGGGAAGAAAGAGGAAGAACAAGAAGCAGACCTCTGCGCAGGCCAGTAAGGTCGCCGCAATAGAGGACTCAGACTCCTCTTCATCCACCGTCACCATCAAACCAGCTGTGATTAAACAGCGTGCTACCGTCGCGACTTCCGCTACCGTAGCTTCCCCCTCCCCCTCCACCGCCCCCCCGATCTCGTTTACGTCCTCCGCGAAGGCCCCCCCCGCGCCCCTCGCCCCCCGTACCGCGTCATCCTCCGCAAAGGATCCCCCCGCGTCCCCCGCCGCCCCGACCGCATCATCCACCGCGATGGATTGCCCCGCGCCCCCCGCGAAAAAGATTCCCCCTCCACCCCCCCTGTTCGTACAGGACAAGGGGAAGTGGACGGACATCTCGAAATGGTGCGCTGATCAAAAGATCAGCTTCACCAGCGCCCGAAATACCCAGCAGGGTATTAAAGTTCTAGTCCCTACGTCGCGCGACTATAGGGAACTAACCCGTCTACTGAGAGCGAGAGGTGTGTCATACCACACCTACTCTCTCCCAGAAGAGAAACAAGTTCGCGTTGTAATAAAACGCATCCCTAGGGAAATCCTCCCCTCTGAAATTCTCGCCGACCTTCAGTCGCAGAACGTCCCGGTTGACGAGGTCCATCGTATGCACCGCTCCAGAGGCGGTGACCTCTACGACATGGTCCTCGTTATCTGTCCGCCCGTAGAGGGCTACCATCCGATTTTCCAAATTCGTTCTCTGTGTCATCTCACAGGGTTCGAAATTGAAAAACCCATAAAGAGTGGCATTGTCGGACAATGCCACAGGTGCCAGCTATACGGCCACTCACAGCGGAATTGCCATGCTACACCCAGGTGCGTAAAGTGCCTGGGAGAGCATAGCACTTCCGACTGCCCCCGCCCCAAGGACCGTACCCTATGTACCGTACCTCCTAGCTGCGTTTTATGCGGCAAAGAGGGCCACCCGGCAAACTACCGGGGTTGTTCCAAAGCCCCTAAGGCCTCTTCTCCCAAGCTGGGGAAGCGCTCCGGCGCCCGCCAGCAAAGGGAAACTCCCTCCTCATCCTCTTATAGGATTCCCTCCGCCCTTATGCCCCAACGACTAAGCCCTCAGAGGCCTAGTCCGTGGAATTATCTCCACCACCAGCAGTCTTTCCCTGCCTTGGTGCCCTCTTACGGTCATTTCCCCCCCCCGCCGCCCCCCCATCTCCTCCCCCCCCACCTTAGGGACCCCCGCTTCCGTGGCACCGCGCCACCCGCGCCCTCCGCGCGTCCCGCGCACTCTGCGCCCCCCGCGCCCGCCGCGCCCCCCGCTAAACCCGCGCCTGCTCCCCAAGCTCCGCGTCCCCCGACTGCCGGTCCCGCGACCGAGCAGATGTCAGGTGTTGCTTCGTTCAACATAATCACATCAAATTTCGCGTGTTTTGCCTCCCCGCGTGCTAAGGAAATGGCAAAACTCATCGTCGCCGCCCAAGGCAATATCATTAGGATTCAATCCATTTATAATGCGTATCCGGATATTACGCAAGCCCTAGAATCCCTCGCCCAAACCCCTAAATCTTTCAATGGATAACGAGGCCTTAGCTAGATTCAAACCCCGATCCCTAATAATAGGTTACTTCAACGCCAATGGCATAAAATCCCAAAGGGAAGAAATAGGGCTCTTCCTCCGCGATCATCAAATAGACGTTCTCTTAATACAAGAGACTTTCCTAAAGCCTTGCCATCGCGATCCGTCACTCGCCAACTACCGGATAGTTCGCAATGACAGGTCGCGATGTCACAAGGGTGGCACCCTGATCTATTATAGAAAGCAGCTTCACTGCATCCCACTAGACCCTCCCCCCCTCTCGGTATTAGAAGTCTCCGCCTGCCGTCTAGGCATGTCAGGTCACGAGCCGATCACTCTCGTATCGGTCTATAATCCCCCCGGTAACACCACGGGGCATTACCATCACCAACGCCTCTCAAACGACCTCTCGATTCTACTCGCTATGAGTAACTCGCTCATTATAGCGGGCGATCTAAATGCCAAACATCCCTCTTGGAATAGTTCGGTAACCAATCTCAGAGGTCAACACCTGTTCGACCTCTCAAACTCTCTGACTTTTGACGTCATCGCTCCCATGACTCCCACCCATTTTCCGCTGACGAACCCAAATCATGCCCCCGATATCTTAGACGTGGCGCTCCTTAAGAACGTCAACCTAAAGTTAGATTCAATAGAAACGGTACAAGAGCTAGACTCTGACCACCGCCCGGTAGTCATGAGACTACACCCCCGCATAGGTCTTTCCGACCCGAACGCCCCCCCTATCACTAAGAGGATCACGGACTGGAAGAAAGTAAGCACACAGCTGAAATCCAACACGTCCCCTCAATTAGACTCTATCCCCGACCTTTTCGACTCGGTCGCCGACACCACGGCCGCGATCGACTCACTCACTAATCACGTACAAACCGTCCTGAACGATTGTTCAAGGGAAGTTCCAGCGACGGACGACCGTCGCTGGAAATTGCCGGACGACGTGCGTGCATTACTGACTGAGAAGAACGCGGCCATACGTGCCTACGATAGCTTTCCCTGTAACGCCAACAAAGCCCATATGCGCTATTTACAGAGATCTGTAAAGACACGTATAGCGGAGCTGCGGGACGCGAGCTGGGGAAAGTTACTCGGCGAACTTGAGCCCACCCATCAGGCCTTCTGGGAGCTCCAGAGGAAACTCAGGTCTCCCCAGGTCTCAGCCATGCCCCCCCTGACCCGTCCCGATAAATCCATCGCATTTGACGATGCCGAAAAGGCTGAATGCCTCGCAGACAGCCTCGAGGCCCAATGCACTCCCAGTTCCCTACCTGTAGACAAAGCTCACCTGAAAAAGGTCGACGCCGAAGTCGAACGTAGAGCCTCCCTCCCTCCCGTCGATGACCCTGATTGTCCACTGCCCCCCGTCCTCCCGGACGAGGTGCACGACATCATCAAGGGTCTTAAAGTCCGCAAAGCCCCCGGTTCAGATGGCATCACCAATAGGGTGATCCAACTATTCCCTGCCCACCTAATAATGCTTTTGACCACCATCTTCAATGGTGCCTTAAGCAACAATATCTTCCCCCAATCATGGAAGGAGGCCACGGTTATCGGTATCCCTAAGCCCGGCAAGCCCAAAACCGAGGCCTCTAGCTACCGTCCCATCAGTCTGCTCAAGGTTCTCGGAAAAATCTATGAGAGGCTTATTTATAAGCGCCTCAGAGATTTCGCCGAGACCAAGGGCCTCATCCCCAACGAACAGTTCGGCTTTCGAACTGAGCACTCTAGCGTGCATCAGGCCCACCGCATCGTAGAATCCATAAGCGCTGGTTTCCAGCGCGGGACTATGACCGGTGCAGTATTCTTCGACGTAGCGAAAGCGTTCGATAAAGTCTGGCACAACGGCTTAATATACAAGCTGTACCAACTCGGCGTGCCAGATCGTCTCGTACTCATCTTACGAGACTTTTTATCGAATCGCGTCTTCCGTTATCGTATCGAAGGAGCGTTATCCACTCCCCGTCCCATCCGCGCAGGTGTCCCCCAGGGCTCTGTGGTGTCCCCCCTCATTTTCACGCTATACACGAGCGATATCCCAAAAGGTGGCGGTAGGTCGCAGTTGGGTCTGTTCGCAGACGACACTGCCATCTACTTCAGCTCTAGATCCCCCGACATCATTCGCCTAAATCTCCAACGCGCAGTCAATAGACTGGCAGCTTGGTTTACAAAATGGCGGATAGAAGTCAACCCCGATAAAAGCCAAGCGGTTCTCTTTACGAAGCCGCGTTCAAGGCTCAAAAACCCCCTCCCCCGACCAATCACCATGTTCGGCAAGCCGATCCCTTGGGAGAAGCGAGCTAAATATCTCGGTGTCGTTCTAGACCATCATTTGACTTTCGCAGAGCACATAAAGATGGTTCGTTCGCGAGCCTCTTTCGCTCTCGGTAGACTCTTCTATCTGGTGAATGCACGTAGCAAATTGTCACTTAGGTGCAAATTGCGCGTTTACACGGCGTGCATTCGACCGATCATGACCTATGCGGGTGCCGTCTTCGCTCATGCGAAACCCCGTCACATCCATAGAATGCAAACAGTGCAAAATAAATTCCTCCGTAGGGCCACAGGTTCCCCCTGGTTCGTCAGGAACGAGGCACTCCACCTCGACCTAAAGATTCCCACAATCCATCAGTTTCTAAAACGCCTTTCCAAGCGTTTCTTTGAGTCCGCGGCCAAACATCGCAACCCTCTGGTTGTCGAGGCCGCCAGTTATGTCCCGAGTAAAATCAGCCATGTTCGCCGTCCAAGGCATATCCTCGTAGATCCCGATGACCCCATAACCCTCCTCCAGGAGAGCAATAGGGAAACAAGTACAGTGTACAAAAACAGACGCCTCCCGTCATACCGACCTCGCCGCCGAGGTCCTTTGCGATCTCGACCGCCGCGCCCCCGAGTAAATAATACTCCCCCCCGACCCTTGCTCGAAAACGAGGTGCCAGCAGTTGTTGCAGCTGTGCACGTAGCTTTAAATTCCCCGACTAATAATAATGATCAAAACCTTTTGATCCAGCCCGTCCCATCTTTTGATGTCCTCCCTCCGGATAACGCCCTAAGCCGAGGCTCGAACCCCGCAGGGGGTGCCCTTAGTGAGCGTTCATCCTTAAATTTTTAGCTTAGTATTTGTGCCCTGGCTGGAGGCTTTGAGTGTAGTAGCTTAAGGCAACCACAGGATTGACCGGTTAAACAGCTACGGTTTTCGGAACCAGCTGTGAGATGCCCAACAGAAAAAAAAAAAAAAAAAAAAAAAAAAAACTGTTTTTTTTTTTTGTTGTTTTCTAAAAATGAAACCTAGCTAGATCGTTTTATCGCACCGCAACGACTCCAAAGATTTTCATGAAATTTAATATGCAGGGGCCGCATATTAAATTTCATGAAAATCTTTGGAGTCGTTTATGTATTATTACTAGCTGCGCCCCGCGGTTTCACCCGCATAAGTCTCGATCCCGTGGGAAAAAAAAAATTATCCTATGTTCTTTTCCAGGGCATCATCTATACATATATGTGCCAAATTTCATCCAAATCCGTTCAGCCGTTTTAGCGTGAAGGCATAACAAACTTACTTTCGCATTTACAATATTAAGGATATACATAATATACAAGAATTGCTCGTTTAAAGGTATTAGATTTAGGTACTAAGTATTACCTACCCAATAATTTTGTGTGAGGATAATTGTTGAATTTTGTTTTCCTGGTTCAACGACCAGCACTGTGGAATTCCTCATTCTGATAGGGATTTTATTGGTACCTAAATATTAGCTTAATATTATAAACAACAATACTTGGAAGTAGGTATACCTACCTATCTACATTTAATGCCACACACGACGACGATGTTGCCCAATTTCTAATCGAGTAAAATGTTCAATGTGTCAATCAATATGTCAAACCAAAGCTCTCAACGTCCATCTCAATTAATTTTAATACGTTATCAAACGGAAAAATAAAGCAAAAGACCAAATCAACTAACCAATTATATGAATAGGTATTAAAATGATTATACAGGCAAAAAAAATTACCAGTGCGCAAACTTAAACACGTGCCTTTTCTCATCATTATGAACAACTTTTACTATGGCACCAAACCTGAAATCGCGAAATAAAAATCAGCTGTTCCCTTTTGACGAGTGCGAACATAAATGTAGGGAACAGCTAATTTTTTTTTCGCGATTTCATGTTTGGTCCCATAGTAAATGTTGTTCATAATGATGAGTAAAGTCACGTTTTTAAGTTTGCGCACTGGTTAAAAACTTTCCCTGTAGAGCTTATTAGATACGTGTAAGTAAACAAACCATCAATGCACAAAGAACATACCTACCATTAAATCGATTCGCCTACAAATAAATTAACTTCGTGCGAATCGCCTCAAGAAAAAAATTATTATTTAAAAGCGTCGATTTGCCCGTTTTGTGCGAGTAAATTCGGGCGAATCACCAATAAGCCAATTTGGATTGCAAATTAAGAGCGTTTGTACACTGAAAGTGGACAACGCTGCAAATAGCTGTCAAATATTTCGCTGTTTTGATTAATTTGGCAATGTTACTGTATGGAAATAAGAAATATCGCTAACTAGTGAACTAAAATATTAATAATAAATTGTAATTATAACACTGAATTTGATGTTGTAACCGCTTCAGGTATAAAAAAGGCATTTGAAAAGTTACCAAATACTTACTTTTTTTATATCTAAAACTAAATATTCGGTGTTATGACATTAATTATTGCATTTCATATTCAATATTTTAGTTCCCTAGTTAGCCATATTTCTTATTTCCAGTAATACTGCCAAATTAAAACAGCGAAATATTTGACAGCTATTTGCGACGTTGCCCACTTTCAGTATCAGTAAATGCTCTTAAACATTTTCCTTACGTATGTATTAGCCTTATGACATTTCACAGAGTGGATTACAAAGATTGTACAAGTCATCATTGTCATCTTTGAGCATAATCGAAACAGCAAATCAATGTGCTTATTCGCTTTCAATAATTTATATTAGCATTACATTTGTCGCCTTTCATTTCAATGCTATCTCGTACATTCGCGAACACAATTAGTTCATTTAAAAGAAACACGAACGAACAGTTATCGCCCTTATATAAAGGTGATACGGCCAATAATGGCTTGTCAATTAGCTGGTAAGTGTAACTAGCTGTTGGAATGACATGATGACTCAACGTTTAGTTCTGCTTATTAGTTTAGGAAAGTGACGCGAAAATCTTCACTCATGCATTCAATTCGAAGTATTCAAACGTTTCCGTTTTGTTATAAATGTTGTGGACCCTTCTCGGTGACATTTGTAATGTGTGTGTGTGTGTGTGTTTTTGAATGTGTGTGTTTGAATGTGTGTATGTAATGTATTTATGTGTACTAGCTCACCCAACAGACATTGTCCTGTCCAAATTTCAATAATTCATAAATAAATCCATTAGAAAAAAGGACGTTCAGTTTTCCCGAATTTGAAAATTTCCGAGAAACTTTTCCAATTTTTCTTTCGATAAAAACCCAATTCGTACTATTACAAACATTTTAAATCAAAACATATCTAAATCGGTCCAGCCGTTCTCAAGTGATGCCTTTACAAACGAACAGCATTTATAGATAAATAAAGAGAACTACACCTGTATCATTTCATTATTACGTATTCCTACCTCTATAAATCCAATTTATTTACATGGTTTTATTTGGTTCTTACTGGAATACTTTTTCCTGTATGGCCCCACTTCTAAACATGGTTCGTGAACAGAGCAAAAACCCAATACAGAAATAGGCATAAGCCAGATTTCAAACAACATACTTTCCTGAAAGTTGCAACTACCTACATAATTATATTGCTTGTTATCGAAAGTGACTTTGTTCGTTTGTTTGTTCCGCTTTTATGCTCAAACGGCGGAACAGATTTAGATGAAATTTGGCACATGGGTAAACCATGACTTCGATTAGGACATAGAATACTTTATATCCCAATATTCCCTCGGGATCGAGACTTATGCGGGTGAAACCGCGGGGCGCATCTAGTGATACATAGTAAAATTACTAACGAAATTAAAACTACAATCATTTCAATTGATTTAGCTACTTACGTGGTAGAATTTGCGGTAAATTATAATTAGAATTGATAATCCTCTGATGCCCGGAAAAAATCCGTCGTTAAATCCCAAAATACCTACTAAAAGCTAACCTCCATTGTTGTACGGTATTTAAAAATAAGTTTAAAAGGAAAACAATTTCCATTGTCTCTGGAAAAAAAAGAAACAAATTGGCTCCAGTATTTACAGTCTATTTAACCTCTTGACCGTCGCAACAGAAAGAAAGTTACATGGCGCATTAAACACGGGAAATTCGTTCAAATTACTGTTTAGCAGCGTTTTACTCTAATTGCTCGGATTCATCAAAAATATCGCATTGAGGGCGAGCGTCCGCCATTACACCGCGATGACAATGACAGAAAAATTGGCGGGAAAAGTGAAGTTTACAGCGTCTAGTTAAAGCGCGTTTTACCAATTAGGATGCGTTCTTTTTAAGAAGGCAATATTTGTGAAAAATAACACGGGTAACTATGCCTACAAACAATACTAGGTAGATAACTTAAAGAGGATTACCTACATAGCACTGTGCCCGATGACAAGACAGCTGGCAGAAAGCTCGACCTACCATTATTTGGCTAGACTACACTTATGAATAACTCATAATTTGCCAAACTCAATAAGTAACTTTAACTGAACAGAAAACCGACAACCACTACACCCGTTCAGTTTTTTTTAATTTTTTTTAGTTAGGGCATCTCGTAGTTGACCTCTGAGATCATGACTACTTAACCAGGCTTTCCTGTGGGTGCCTTAAGCTACTACACTTAAAACCTCCAGCCAGGGGTTATTCAACTATGCTAATTAAAACTAGGTGAACGCTCGCTAAGGACACCCCCTGTGGGGTACGAACCTCGGCTTAGGGCGTCAACCGGAGGGAGGACATCAAGGATGGGACGGGCTGGACTCCCGCTCAGACCATTCCATTATTAGGCTCACGTTATTCCACACTAACCCTGATCTGCAAACAATAGTGCAGCCGTTTTTGTTGAACACACCGCAGACTCCATATCTAACGGTTCGTGAAATGACCTAAAATGACAGTTAATGATAACGGGTGGATTTAAAACATAATGACAAAATTGGGCGTCGTCGGACGTCGCGTCTGCCACTAATGATCGCGGTGACGCGGGCACAGACGTGCTCTATTGTGATTTGTGGTGCATTTACACGACCACGTGGTGAAGAACTTTTTAGAGTACCGCGAATAATGTCTATGGCTTTGAATTATTTAAGGAATATAAATAAATATCTTACTAATATTTCCTACTTATCTATACTATATGCTATAATATTATGAAGAGGTAAAATTTGTATGTTTCTTTATAAGTTTGTATGTAGGGGGTAATCTCTGGAACTACCAGTCGGATATGAAAAAATATTTTTGCAGTGGATAGCCCAATTCTTAAGGAAAGTTATAGAAGGCTAGCGGACGAAGTCTTGGGCAAAAGCGTGTAATATTATAAATGTGAAAGTTTGTTTGTTTATGTGTTTGATGTTTATTACTCAATCACGCAATAACGGCGTGGTTTCCTCACGATATTTTCCTCCACCGTTTTTTAAGCAAGTGATAATTATACAATACGCACATGAATCCGAAAAGTCAGAGGTGCATGCCTTGGGTTCGAACTCGAGACCTATGACTTAGATATCTATCTTAGCTATCACTGCTTTTGTTAATTTTATGTCCTATTCTATATTATAATCCTTTTCCAAAAGTAGATGTACGAAGACTTAAGGCACAATTGTGTTGATAACAGAGAGAAATATTGTTCGCATTGTAATAAAAACAATAATATTAGTTGTCATTCCTCAACCTCCTACAACAAAGAGCAATGATTTAAACAGCACATGACGCAACTTTTTAAATATCGATAAACAGCAGGGTAATAATTATTACTAGATAAGGATAATTTCCCTTTTTGAACACAATAACAATGATTTGTACATAAACGACGTGAAATAGAATGCTATTTGTAGATACAGAACCCGCTATAGTAATGGGAATCACACTCACAATGATTTTTATAAAATATACTTTTCAAACGGCGGTAACGCGCGGTACAGTGACCCACATACTGCAAATCGTTGCTACTTTCCAATGTAAGTATAAATTACATATTTTTTTAACAATCGTGTCATCCACGACAAAACAGCCTGTAATCCTAATACTAGACTGAGCGAAACGCTTTTGTCTGTTTAAAAAGGTAGTCTAGACGACCTCATTCAAAATTATCGAGTCATGTTGCCAGATTGATGAGAAATTGACTGTAATTTTCGCTACTTATTGTTAAATCTATCAGTCAACTTACACAACAATTTTTTAACAAAAAAACATTTTAGTTAATTTCAAATTTACATTACATAAAACTATATTAAACACCTAATCTATAGTTGATATTTCGACAGCTATTCAATCTCATAACATCGACAACAAAAAAAAAAAAGCATAGATAAATTCGAGTACAGCGCGGTTATGTAACCCAGTATTATCGAGCAAAGAGGTGAAACTGAATGCCAGTAAATCTAATCCCAAATCATGGCATGAAACAAAGGAGACGGCGAAGCGAACTTTCTCCGCACTCTTCATTAATCAAATTGAATTAATCTAAATAAAGCCACTGGATACTCTTGAAGTAACTAGTTACATTATTATAAACTCGTAAGTAATCGGATTATTTCGTCGATGGAATCGGAAACGAGTGACGTCATTGGATACCGGAACTGAGAAATTGATCTCGTTGATTGACTTTGGGTAATGTTGTTTTATCTGTTGAATGGTTTTTAAAAACTAATTAGGTTGGTAGGATAATGATATTGTATTACAACAACAAAAATGTTATGATTAGTTGCGTCAACCATTTGATTTGGTCATGTAGTTACCACAACGCAACTGCAAGAAACTGCAGCAACACTATATACACCGTAACCATTGGCCGCCCACATTTTGTCGCTGCGATGCGATTCAGTGAATCTATGTATAGGTTTATGAATCTACCTAATATAGATCGGGAACGAACAAACTTTTTACAAAAAAAAAAAAACAACCGACTTCAAAAAAAAACACTACAAAGTGAAAAATAACTTTAATTTCGGAAGTCGGTGTCTTTGGTTTACTTTTTTCGTTCTTTGTCACCGACTTCCGAAATTAAAGTTATTTTTCACTTTGTAGTGTTTTTTTTTTGAAGTCGGTTATTTTTTTTTTTGTAAAAAGTTTTTATTTTTCACTTTTTAGTTGTGGTACCTCAAAACTACCTACCTAACCTACCCCACACAAATTCGAATACCACTACCTGCTATGTAAAGAAAAGTGACAGTAAGTTATCATATCATCCATATACTATGTGGGAAAAAATACGTATTATTGAAGCTAACTCAAAAACTACCCAAGCAAAATTAATAAAATTTAAACGGGACCACCTCTGAAGTATGATCTACCAAACAAAAAAGAATCATCAAAATCAATTCATAATTGGCGGAGTAATCGCGTAACAAACATAAAAAAACAGTCGAATTGAGAACCTCCTCCTTTTGGAAATCGGTTAAAAATGGTAAATGTTACACTGTGCATAAACTTACTATTAAAACATGAACCGTTGCGGGACGCCTGGCAGATGTAAAACATCGAAATTATTATGTACAGGTAATATGCATAAAAAGTTACTTTACGACAGGCGTCGCCACGCCAAGTCGGTCTGACCCGCCGCTATAAATGTTTCACATCAATATTAGGTGCATCGTAGTCATTTTGGAGTCGCATTTTCTATGATATCAGAACACGGAAGACTAAAGAAGTGAAAATACTTTTCATAAAGCGTACTGTGGCAATAATGTACTTACTTCTTTCGAATTAGGAGGAGCTCGTGGCTAAGTACTAACAGCCGCTCGGGTCGATCTGTCAGGTTAAGCTACGCTTGCCGGGGTTGGTCCGTGGATGGGTGACCATTTCTACATACCGAGACTCCTCCGTGCCTTGGAAAGCACGTTAAGCCGTTGGTCCCGGCTGTCATTCGTGGATCTTTGACAGTCGTTACGGGTCGTCAGAAGCCCGAAAGTCTGACAACCAGTCTTACCAAGGGGTATCGTATTACCCAGTTACTGGGTTGTGGAGGTCAGATAGGCAGTCGCTCCATGTAAAATACTGGTATTCAGCTGCATCCGGTTAGACTGGAAGCCGACCCCAATATAGTTGGGAAAAGGCTAGGTAGATTGATTTTTTCTTTCGAATTAGGTACTATCGAAAAAACGCATATCTGTACACTGTAAGGACTATTATTGCTTGCAGCGCTCGGCCGCTATAGTGTCGCTTACCTACGAAAAAAAAGGTCGTGTGCATGGGATTTTATTTTCAAAATGCTTAGATATGCGTTACCCTGATGGTACCTATATTATTTAAAACTAGCTTTCGACCGTGGCTTCGCCCGCGTGGAGGTCGGAAATTATTCCACGGAAACGTACTACCGGGATAAAAAGTATCCTATATGCTAATCCAGGTTATAAACTATCTGTGTACCAAATTGCATCCAAATCCGTTCAGCCGTTTTTGCGTGATTGAGTAACAAACAACCAAAAACACAAACTTTCACATTTAAAATATTAATAATACTAGCTGCGCCCCGCGGTTTCACCCGCATAAGTCTCGATCCCGTGGGAAAAAAAAAAGTATCCTATGTTCTTTTCCAGGGCATCATCTATATATGTGCCAATTTTCATCCAAATCCGTTCAGCCGTTTTAGCGTGAACGCGTAACAAACAAACTTACTTTCGCATTTATAATATTATATATTGTACACATTTATTTATATTAATTATATTATACATAAGTAGGATAGTCAATACATCTATACATAGATTATGTTTACATTATGTAGCATGTATAAAATTAACCTCGCATGCTCATCATAAAAATAAATAACATGAAACATTTATAATTAATTCAATGAATGCGAGAGTTTAATTCAATACATTTCACCTGTCGCCTCAATCGAATTGTGCAGTCAAAGTGTTTGTTCAGATCGTTTATTTGCAATATAATCCTGGCTCTTTATTAACTATCGAAGTATCGACGTTCCACTCGATGTAATTAATGCGATTTGATCTCGATTCATAATCGGTTGCGAT
This sequence comes from Agrochola lychnidis, assembly GCA_963680765.1. Taxonomy (NCBI): domain Eukaryota; kingdom Metazoa; phylum Arthropoda; class Insecta; order Lepidoptera; family Noctuidae; genus Agrochola; species Agrochola lychnidis. The sequence goes on along the minus strand of OY796871.1, from coordinate 7,565,057 downwards.
TCGATGCGAATGAATACGAGCGCAGTCTTCGGCTGTGGAATTAATGGGATACATTTACAGTGTGGAGTGGTTGTCTATAGAGAAATAGGTTTTAACAGAGAAAGTTGTAACTTAAATTAAAAATTCGGAATTTCTAGCCTTGTAACCCACATATATTCAAACCGATTTTAAACTTTTGTGCACCTTTTTCTTTTGGGTGGGAAATTATCAAATAAGTTCTCCCGCTCTGGATGGAGCGGGAGAGCGTGTCAGACTCTTACTGACTAAAACCCACCCGTGTTCCTTCAGTTGCCATGTTGCCGGGGGGCCACGATTTCCCTATCGGCCCATATTCGCAGCCCCGGCAGGCATTGGCCCTAGCGGACCCTGTCAATTCTGCTGACATCTCTTTGAGGCGCGCGTGGAACACATTGCGCCGTCGACCCAACTTTTGTTCACCTAAAATCTTGGTGAACAAAACTAAATCATCTAGATACTAGATGATTTGCGTTTTCTATGTTAAATATTTCTTGAGGGACCAAATAACTTCAGTATAACCTACCGGCCTTTTTGCCTACTGCCAGTCCTTTTACACGTGCAGCTTTTGGGTCAAGTATACCCGGAGAACCTATGACATCCTCCGTGTGCAATATAATAATGCTATCAGAGTGCTGTTGCGGCTGCCCCGGTTCTGTAATGTATCAGGCATGTTTACTGAGGCTAGCACGGATGACTACTTCGCAGTCCTGCACAAGAGAGCTGCCTCACTGATGCAGAGGAGCTGTGGTAGTGGCAAGAGCATTCTGAAGGCAATTTATGAAAGTATTGATAGTCCAATACGAAAGCACTGGGGGACTTTGCATGCAATGTAATACTACAATTTCTTTTGCTTTTATTGTTCAAGAAATTCAAAAGTCATTTATTCAAACTAGGCTGAGAATCAGCACTTTTCGAACGTCAAAATTACATAAGACAGTCCCCCAAAAACGCCCACCCTTTACATTGTAACTTGTGATCTCATGATAGTGTGATAATTAGATTAGTTACTGTAAACTAATAATAAAATAAAATAATAGCGGTACTCCTGGACACGGCGCGTATTGTTAGGAGGTTCCTCTCTCAGGAGCCCTGACCACCGGTAGCTTGGACCCTGTTCCCGATACCGGTGGACTACTATTTTTCATATTTTTAAGTTTTTTTTTTGGTTTTCATATGAATATTTAAAAATGTAAACAATATGTTTAGAAACGAAAAGGATAAAATAAATAAAATAAAAATGTTTTATTGACATAAAAAAGACGTTACATATTAATTTGAAGCCCTGACTCCAGAGCTAGGTGGTACCTGTATCAGTGTCTTCACCCGTTTTTTTAATATAAACATTGTATGCAATAAAATTAAAAATTAAATAATTTAAAATTGTGGAATCAAATTTAGTGCATGCATGATCTTGAGTGGTTTTTGTGCGTGTGTGTTCGTTGTGTTTTTGTGTATGTGTATGAGTGTGTATGTGTGTGTGCGAGCGAGTGAGTGTAAGTGATTATGCTTGGTGGTTGGACTTTGGGTATATGTGAGGATTTGTGTACCTACTTTGCTATTTAATTATCACGAGTATTGTTCTTAAAGTATGTTTTCTGTCTGTAGGTAATCCAGTGTTTGAAGCCATGTGTTTAGTTTTATCTTAGTTTTATTTTTTGTTAGTGGGTTGATGTGGAGAATTTTGTTTACTTTATTATAAATATAAGTAGCTAGGTATAGGCGTTGCCGTCGAGCAGCTGCGGTCCTACACTTGACTGCGCGGCATACATTAGTGATAGTTCTCTTATGTTTTGTTGTGAGATTTACCGGTGTGATTTCATGCTGTTTTATTATAAGATTGAGAAAGTATTGTCACACTGTAAATGTATGTAACTCTTAACTCTATGGATACTTATCTGAATTAAATGAATATTATTATATTATTGTAACCCACAATTAATTCTCATTTAGATATACCGCAGTATATATGTAGTCGCTGTCAAAATTCAAACAAATGCATCTGCATGATCAATTGATCACGAAATCGAATTCAATTTCACACCTGCACAAAACGAGCTCTCATCTCCTTATTTGCGCGGCTCGCAAGCGTGACTGAACACAATCCTCTCACACATGAGCACACCCTTTCATTTCAACGTGAACACAAATAAAACGGACATTCATTTTCATGTTGTTTGTTTTGATACGCTCTTCATTTTCATATCCCGGGCTTCAATGATTGAGCTTTGACAAACATTCGTCAAAGCTCAATCATTAGCCAAATGATTCGACAAAAATGTCAAGCTATTCTTGTATTTCGGCTCTTTTCATTAAACTAAAACGAGCTGAGTGAGCACGGAGCTCCAAAACTTGAATCTAGTAACAATAACGGTCAGTGCTCTTACAGTTCGTTTTTTATCCCAGAGACTAATTTGACAGGTGCAAATGTCAAACTCCAAATTTAAAAAAACAAACCAAAAACACTTGAAATGTCAAATTAGTCTCTGGGATTAAAAAACGAACTTTAGTTCTGCAACAAAAAGACCTCGCCTCTCACCCCTGAAATCTGGTGCTGTGAATTAAACTTAAACGCAAAGGCGAGATAAATGCAGCACCAGTATAACACTCCACCAATACCTCGACCCGTAACATTTATAAAATTACACCTTGTCTACATAAACAACAGTTAGGCTAAGTAGATCTCGTTAAGACCATTTACAAAACATTATCTCTGCTCCCGTTTATAAAGGTCTTATTAAACCGCGCTTTCGAACAAGGCACATGTGAAAACGCCGCGAAATCTAATGCCTAGTAGTAACTAGTAATATCCAGGGGTAAATTATCGTAGCCTCGTAACGGGCCAGCGATGACTTATCGAACATTAATTGTCTGTAACATGCCCATTGAGCCGCTGATTAATGTACGTGTGCGCGGCTGCCCTCGGCCAGAACCCCTATTCTTAAACGCGTTGATACATTCAATTTTACGCATCTGTTGTTAAGTCGATTTATTTTAGAGTTGAAGAAAAGACAAGTGGTTGAAAATGATGCCAACATCTAGCCTAGTAACCTATTCAAAAATCGTCTACAACTACGTCACTTGCGGATAGTGACAATACGAATACTTAGAGTAACACCGACGCACCCTGGGTAGCCCTGCTATAAACCTTAACATCTCTGCTGACTAAAATGGTCAGCCATTTTTTCACCAGATAATAAACTTTTCTTGTACAAGGTGTAATTAAAAGAACTAAAAACCTAAAAAAAAGTTGGTCAGGGTAATCAGTTATTACAATTACCCCTTGTGACTAAAAGAGTGGTGAATATAAACGTTGATGGATGGAGAGGGACAGGAATGATATGGAAGAAAAGGGAGTGAAAGATAGCGTGACGGTTGACAAGGGAGAATGGAAGAAGAAAACGTGGTGCGCCACGTAGCATGAGACAAGGGTAAGAAGATGATGATGACAATTATACTTTGCGTAGCTAGCTCGTGAGTCGTACTGATAGGAGAGGAAAAGTAGAAATATGTTGCTTCAAAAAAAAAAAATTGGAATATCCAAAAGAACACTCGTTCAAAAAGGGAAAAATATTTAAACGACTTTTCATGAAGTAGGTATGTTTTGATTGCTTTTTTACCAAAAACAGAAAAATATTTAAATGACTTTTCATGAAGTATGTTATGACTGCTATTTTACCCATTAATATGGGTAAAATTTCTCACCTCGCAATTTTTATGGACTATCAAAAACTATTTGGGTTTGCTTTGTTGGTTGATATGCAACGGAAACGGGTCGAAGTTATTATTAATTATAATTAAACTACTTTAAAAAATGAGCCATTTTCAATAAGGTTCCTCCATTGGCTGAAAATAAACAATTAAAACAAATTTAATACATTAATTAATTTTTTCGCAAGCTACAATGTTTTCAGGTTTCACACTTCATAGTCGGGAAAAAATTCAAAACTAATTGACGTTTTTTTTTCGTTTCTGCTGCATTAAACCAATTTTTGAAAAGTACAAAATTAATCTCCATTAAATTATCTAAACAATGATATATAAATTAAGTAGGTTCTGTGAACTAGCAGGAGTGTAACAATAAAAACAGTTGCAGAAAGGAGGCAAAACAAATTTTTCGATCGCAGAGCACTCTCTAATGCTTCGCATTATAAGTCGTGCAATATAACGAACAGAAAAGTGGATCTTCGAAGATAAAAACCAAGATGCAGTAATAGTAATCCAATCAACAAGTGGAAGGATTTATTCCAATCACGCAGAAGGTTCTAATGAGAATTTAACACGAACACGCAAGTCGCGGAAGCTTTTGATGCTAATAACGTTATTTCATCTATTATTAAGCAGGTAGTGTCATACTAGAGGACATAAATAGAAATGGCACCTGAGCTAACTAAGTAATTAACGTGAGGAATGAAAACAGATGACTGATTGTTGCTTTGCTTACAAATTACAAGGATTATGCTGTTTTCACTTTCAGGGTTTCATTGCAGGTTGATTAAAAATAACTATTCAGGAAGTAATCTTGAGAATGTAGAATACTTCTACTACCAAAAATACTCAATTATATCGACACGCGAGACACCGTCGTATTCGAGGTTCCACAGAAGAGGTCCAAGGACCGACCCCTGCTGAACCTCGCCCTTAGTTTATAACAGTCCTCTCAAAAAAAAAACTTTTTTACAAAAAACACAACCGACTTCCAAACTACAAAGTGAAAAATAACTTTAATTTAAATAAAAATATTTTTTATGAAATAAATATTTTTATTTATTTAATTTTATTTATTTCGGAAGTCGGTAACTAAAATACTGATCTGATCCAAAAACACCGACTTCCGAAATTAAAGTTATTTTTCACTTTGTAGTTTGGAAGTCGGTTGTGTTTTTGTAAAAAAGTTTTTTTTTTTTACTTTTTAGTGGGTTGGTTTGTAATTTATCTAAGTTACAATAGCCTTATGTCAACTGCTCATCAAAAATACCCAAATCGCTGTAGATGTGCCTTTAATATTTGAAGAGTTCCCTCGATTTCTCCAAGATCCCATCATCAGATCGTGACCAAATGACAATGGGACCAACTTGAAAGTATACCCTTTCAAACAAAAAAAGAATTTTTCAAATCGGTCCAGCCGTCTTCGAATAATCGGGGAACATACATAAAAAAAAAAAATATCCCGACGAATTGAGAACCTCCTCCTTTTTTTTGAAGTCGGTTAAAAAGGGAATGAATTAATATAAAACTGTCACCGATTTGTAAGGTAGATTTTATGGTTCTGTAAAAACTGGTCTTCAGAGCGTTTTTAATTTATATCAGAATGTGGTGCATTCTGTAAGTGAAGATAAAGGTTTTTGTTTCAGAAGTGGTTAATCAATACAAATGTTTGACGTTGCAAAATACTTACTTCCCGTACTCCCCTACATCGAACCATCGTGCATTTCCATGTAAGGTTTAAAAACCTAAACCTTGAAAACAATGATGAGACAAAGAAAAAGTTTTGATGCAGTTTTGAAGGTGACATACCTACTGGCCATCATTTTGGTATCATCACTGTTCCAAATTTGAATTCAAGACCATTTAAAAAGTCCTAGACCATCACACAAAAAATGCAGTCTGGCTCGATTTAAGGAGTATAGATTCGTGCACGAATGGTTTTCCTTGAAGGTTGTTTTCAATTACTCCATAAACAACTCGACAAACAAACCATTAACAGTACACGTGTAATCGTGCTGCAATATGCATAAAAGTGACTCGTCAATCATAACAAAAAGCACATATTTCTTCTTAGCTGCAGTAATTGTTCACGAAGTGCCCATAACGGCGCGAGGGGCCGCGTACTACGAGAAGCAATTTATATAATTTTCTATTCGTTCGATCTGCAATAAGATACCATTCAAAGTGAACGGCTACATGGAAGCATGGCTAATGCCTATGCATTACTTTTTTTTACCATCTCTGACGTAGAAAAAATCGTAGTGCCCGACAGTTACGTAACTCTTTAGAGCCATAATGGAGGCTGCGCCCGCGCCGCCGTGCGAACTCCGAAATGTCGAACAATCGATAGATTATCTGATTTATATTATAAATAATAGGCGTTTATGAGCTTTCTGAGAATTTTCTCTCACGGCATCGATTGGTCGAACATTAAATTGCTAATTATGTAAGATTATGCGTATAGGACATACAGACTGACTTACGACGTCAATATAAAATGAACATAATTCGTTTGACAAATGAATTTTCCAATATTATATGTTCTGAAAAGAGAGTAATAACATAATATCTTTTGTATTATATGCCGTTAGGTGCGTCTTTACTTTTACGATGTAAAAGTAAGCTGAGTTGTAATAAATTATGAAAATAAGTATCCACAAGATTATTAATTCGTACCTATTAAAATTTGAAGCAGGAGATAATGTATTAGGAAGCTTTAAGATTCAACAGCTAAATAAGAATAGGTATACGAGTCGAAAGTTAAATAGTAAAAAGTGTTTAAATACTTAAACAGGAAAAACTACGAACATCATAAAATACGTTGATAACAAGGAAATCGGAGCAGCACGAAGCGAGATCTACATCGAACACCGGAATACGGAAAACTAATTAGACCGATTCGACCACAGATTCGTAATTAAAACGATCAAATAATTACCCAACTCGAATTCACGTAACATAACTTTATAAATGGCTATCTTAAACCGGAGTACTTCACTTTCTTGGAGTAGATAAAGTTAACAGAATATCGCAAGCCAAGTAACCTTTACATTACAACTAACTTTCTGATGTCTACTTTTAGATAGATTAGTTTAATTTTCATTTCTTATCAAATCCCAGCGGTTGTCATCTGGCCCTTTTGCCCTTTATAATGTAACCTACATTAGTAGACGAGGCATTGTTAGTTGTTACATTAGAAATTCAAAAGTTCTTCATTATGTAATGAACAACGTCGGATGTAATTTTCGAAATATCATTCGAACTTTGTATATCAGATAGGTCAAGCCGTGTAACAGAAGAATTTGATTTGTATTGCTAATATTAGTGATGGCTATAACTGTACGAATCGTTTCCGCATCTACTATGATACCACGGAAATTCAATTTCATAAGGCACATTAACAATAATATCAAAAGCTTAATTATAACCATCACAAAATTGATAGAAACGATATGTCATGGAAAGAATGAAGAAATTGACGCCATTCCACAAAATTACTGCGAAACCAATGCGTTATTAGAAGAGAAGGAAAGCGCAAGTAATCCAATCAAAAAACAATGCAATAAAATAGTTCAATTGTAGACTTTATACATATAGCAAACCGTTTAATTGCAGAACTCCTCATTAATTTACAAAACAAATGGCCAGTGTTACGATTATTGAGGCTTGTTCACAGATTAGCACGGATATAAACCTCAAACTAGTTAATAGACTGTGCTTCAAAACGAGGTGTAGCCAATTCAAAGGCATAACGTTTAATGAACGATAATAAAATCCTGATAAAACTGGTGGCGTAGCTATAACATCGTTTCTTACTTAAACCAGCAAATTGTTGCGTTTAATATTAATCTGGTTTTCGAAAACCATTAAGAGGATTGTTGTATTGATTTTTATCTAAATGGACTAAGTGAAAACATGGCTCAAGAGAATGCACTCAGTGATATTAAAGATTCATATCTAGGTGATCATTCTTCTTGATTTTTACTATGTTGTTGTTCGCGGGATGAGTTTGCTTCCTATGGTTTTAGGCTTTCTAAATAAGTAAATGGCAAGCATGGTGATAGGCAATATTCTTCCGCGCCATTCATTGTACACCAGCTGTATTATTAGATTCATTAACAACAACGTGTCTACAATCAATCTAATACCTAGCGTTTTCCCAACTATGATGGAGTCGGCTTCCAGTCTAACCAGATGCAGCTGAATACCAGTATTTTACATGGAGCGACTGCCTCTCTGACCTCCACAACCCAGTTACTGGGTAATACGATACCCCTTGGTAAGACTGGTTGTCAGACTTTCGGGCTTCTGATGACCCGTAACGACTGTCAAAGTTGACAGCCGGGATCAACGGCTTAACGTGCTTTCCAAAGCACAGAGGAGTCTTCATCATCTGCCTAACCTTTTCCCAAATATGTTGGGGTCGGCTTCCAGTCTAACCGGATGCAGCTGAATACCATTATTTTACATGGAGCGACTGCCTATCTGACCTCCACAACCTAGTGATTAGGTAACACGATACCCTTTGGTAAGACTGGTTGTCAGACTTTTGGGCTTCTAACTACCCGTAACGACTGTTAAAGATCTACAAATGACAGCCGGGACCAACGGCTTAACGTGCTTTCCGAGGCACGGAGGGGACTTGGTATGTAAAGATGGTCACCCATCCACGGACTAACCGCGGCAAGCGTAGCTTAACCTGATCAATCGACCCGTGCAGCTGTTATTACTTAGCCACAAACTCCTCCCACAGCAAAGCGTCTACATAAGTCCTAAACTTTGAATTGAAAGCATAACCACAAGACTAAAAAAGGAACAGACTGCAAGCTTCATACTAACGCTTTGCGCGAGATCACTACTACACGCACAGCTTTGTGTGCGTGCAGTGTCACAGACAAGGCGCGCGGGGGGTGCACCGGCGCCCGCTAGAGGCAAACTGGTTTGAGCCGGCTCATTCGGAAGCCAACGTTCAGGGGTACGTCGCGCGCCGTGTGCCAGAGCGGTACGAGTGACGCGGACATTTAGGTTAATAAAAATGGCAAATTGTTGAAGTACTGTGTGTATCAATAATAGTAGGAAAAGCAAGGTTTATTTTTTTTATCCAAAGGATTTTGTCAGGTTATTATCTATATCTACCCATACCTACTCATTTTTAATGCTTATTGCAGAATTATTTAGTTACGAGATAGGTAGTATCCTAAATAAAGATGGCCATAAAGTTTTCCCATAAGAATTATTATTTATTAATCTTTTGGTTTACCGCTTATATTAGCGAGTTATTGTTTGTCTCCTATTTGTTTCGTATTTTTGTTTTAGTAGGTTTGTAGGTGCCACTTACGTTCGTGAAATAGTAAAACCAGAAAGGAAACTTTATAGTTTTGCCATGTCCGTCTGTCCGTCCGTCTATAAGTCACGGTATTTTAATAAGTAACCAACTTCAAAAAAAGCAAGCAACGTATGCATCTATGTATGTATAACTATTTGACAGTATAAATAATTACTTACCTACTTTACTATCGTGTTTTATTAGCATATAAGCTTAATCAGCCTAGGTATAATGTTCCTACTGTTGGGAAATAGCCCTCCTCTTTCTGTGTCTGGGTCTCATCCACCAAGCGGGCTCAGTGCGGGTTGGTGGATGTCATATGTTTTCGAATTATTGGTTCTAGGACATGCCGGTTTCCTCACGATATTTTTCTTTACCGTTTTGAGAGCAGTGGTAATGAAATAATTTATATAAAGTGCCTGCTTGGGTTCGAACCCTAGACTCGTAAGTCGTGACCGTTACCACTGGGCCACCACTGCTCATTTTATTACCCGACTTCAAAAATGGGAGGGTCTCAGTTCAACAACGATGCACGCATTGTGTGTATAATTATTTCACAGTATGATTAATTAAATAGGTATTACTTAATTTTAAACAAACTGTTAAAATAATTACCGGTTCGGTACCGTAATTGGAAAACGGAAAACTCACGGGATCACCTCAGTCACAGTGTGTGTCCGTTCGTCTGTCCGTCTGTCCAGCTGCCCATCCGTCCATCCATCCGTCCGTCCGTCTGTGCTCATCGCCGAATCTCGACTCGCACTTACCCGGTTTTTTAATCTGTAATAACCGAGTGACAGCCCTATGAAAGTAGGTAAGAATTTTGAACTCTGTTAGGAAGCTTGCCTTCTGCTCGTTTTTTATTCTTGTGGCATAACTATTGAATTCTCCTAGTACAGATATTCTATTTCACGAAGTCCGTTCGGCTTTGATTGTAGTAGTGACGTATCCCGACAAGCGCGCTTGTGTGTGTAAAAGAAGGTAACGTTAGCAAAAAAAACTGATATATATTCAAGTCGAATCTAAATAAAATTTTGGTTTTAAAAGTATATACATTTTGTAAATAAATTAGATTAGGTTGCAATAAATACAAAAATATTAAGAATATGTAGGCATTTAATTAAGCATTGGTGTTACAGAATGGAAACGAAACAAGTAGGACTATTCAGTATTTTCAATCACTATCAGATAAATTTTCGATTTCCGATTCCGTTTTGCTGTCGTCAGAATCATCTTGTACATTGATTATAAATTCAAAATCGAGATCAAAATATTTCAAGTAATCTTTTTCAATTTTTTCAATATGAGCACAAGTTTTTTGCCACGTTTCACTGCTAACTTGGCCCAAACTTTCATTGATCAGTCTTTCCGTATTCGTCATGTTTTGCTCGATATTTTTAGATGCGACATAATTTTTAACGATCCCCCAAATATTTTCAATCGCATTTAATTCTGGGTGATAAGGGGGAAGGCGTAAGACATCAAAACCCTTGCTTTTTATAAAATTGTCAATCTTGTAGATTACGTGTTGGTCTTTGTACTTCTTTATTGTATCGTACAATTCCAATTTAAGAAGAGATTCATCAAATGCTATACCCTTATCCCTGAGCCATTGCTGCATATCGGCTTTCTTTGTAGATTGCGTCGGTAGTCGTTCAGCCCGTGTGTTGTGATAAGATGCTTTGTCTAAGACAATGACAGAGCGCGGAAGTAAATTGGGTAGCAACTTTTCATTTATCCATTTTACATAGTTATCATAGCTCATATTTGAATGATAATCACCAGCTGTTGAGTTGGCCTTATAAACCAAGGAAGCATTTTCAATAAAACCATCCTTGGTTCCCGCGTGCACTAAAATAAAGCGAGTGCCTGTGCTAATTTTTTTTTAAAACGGAGTTCTTTCCTTTTTTTTTGCCCAGGTGTTGTTTCGCACGTGTGTCGAAAGGACGTAGCTCTCATCGGTGTAGACAATGGGCCGACTTTGAGAGCGGTACTCTGTTATTTTTTTTAAATATTTTAAACGCCACATTTGTATATCATGACGCTCCGTCAAGACTTTACGGTTGTTCTCTGTTTTGCGCCACTTGTAACCTAATTTCAACAGTAACTTGCGAACAGTTTCTAAACAACCTTCGAATCCGATCTTTTCATTCAATGCTGTTCTTAACTTAGCTAATGTTGGAATTTCTTTATGGACAATATGGAAATCTTGTACAGTACTGCGAACCACATCGGCTGTAAAATTATCTATATCCACTTTATTATCTCGCTTTCTCCTTTTCTTCATAGGTGAAGTGAATTTTGATGAAGTGGATGGCAATTCCTTCTCTTCTTTTAATATTCTTTGAACTGTTTTTTGGCTCACACCCGTAGCTTCAGCTGTACGGCGTGTAATGTCTCGTAAATGAGACAAATCACAGTTGAGTTCCATTAATGATTTTGTAAATTCATATTCTTCTCGCAGAAAATGATAAACACTAGCTATCATGTTTCGACCCTAAAACAAAATGTAATCAAAATAATTAAGTAATATAAACATTTTATAACACAAAAAAACATTCATTTTATAAATACTTCTATTGCTATATTAAGTATCTTTGTATAACATTTTAATTGAAAACGTATAAATAAATATTACCTCACTATGGACAACTCTTCTTCGTTTTGTTGCCATGCTGACCTTACTCCGTGAAACAATTTGGCGCGAACTAAAAACCACTACTGATCCAGACCGTGTCCCGATCGACACTGAGCGCTCTCGAGGTTACGCACACAAAAACAATGTGCATGTGCACGCTTGACAACATTCATAGCCAAACGGACTTCGTGACATAGAACATCTGTACTCAGAGCCGTTACCTGGGACTTGTTAATTGATCATTGACGTTACAAAATATAACAGTTTAAACATTTCATTTTTGTTGATGGTGGTGTTAAATTGATGTTTGGGTAACGTCTCTGGGTGTGGAAAATAAATAAATAAATATCATTTAATTGAATGCTCTGAATTTAAATTTTTTAGTACCAACGAAAAACTGCCACCAATGCAAATTCGATAGGAAAATCTGATAACACAAAAGGCAATTATCGAAACCTTGATGATTAATTGCATCCACACCATTAGTTTACTGAACAAACAAAAATTAAGCGCACAGCAAACAAATGTATCCCCGAGTGTCTATTAAAATATTTACAGTATTTTATCACCTAAAGAGTGAAAGTTTTGACTTTTACTTGGAAAGTACTGGAAGGAATAAAAATAGTGTTAAAAGCATTCATCTTATACAATTATCTACGAGCACACTCAATTGGACATGGTTTCTAAGTTTTACAAATATAATCCGGTTAAGGGAACGGAATTCACGGTGCTAATTAAGTTATAATTGTTGTTTTCCGTGGTTTAATTGCATGAAATCTAGACGGCCGACTGTCCGGTACTAGAATTCTAGCACTCACTAGAAGTATTTTCATCAAGAGGTAATATCCAATTTGTAGGTGCAGCACGACATGTGGAGGAGCTCGTAACTAAGTAATAAATTCAAATAATAACATCACGGGACACTACTCGCTAAAACAAACACTTCCACACAATTAGGCATAACGGACAGTCCTCTGTGCAGGGCGTGCATGGAGGCTGAGGCAACCGTCATGCACGTGCTCTTCAAATACACAGGCGTCATCGCGTCACACAGATTAGAACAGAAACCCTCGGGTCATCCAGATCTTTCACAGATGTTCTGAACAGACCAGTACCCTAATTGCGTAATTTATTTTCGAAAACAATTTTGCCTAATTTGTTTCATTTTGACAGTTCAACAACATTCATTGCGTTATTTACGTTGTTGAGCAGATTTTTTTCCAACTTATGAAGCAATGGATTAGCAATCTGTTTCAGATCGAAACAAATTGTGATTGTGCTGTATTACGCAATTAGGGTACTGGAGTTTTAATTAACTTCTGGAGGTGGGCTGGTTGGAATAACCACCAAAAATGCCGCCATGGCCCACGCACAATGGTCCATCTTACGGACTAAGTGCGGAAACATAGAACAGCCGCACGGGTCGATCCATCAGGTTAATCTTCGCTTGCCGGGGTTGGTCCGTAGATGGGTGACCATTTCTACATACCGAGACTCCTCCTTGCCTCGGACAGCACGTTAAGCCGTTGGTCCCGGCTATCATTCGTGGATCTTTGACAGTCGTTACGGGTCATCAGAAGCCCGAAAGTCTGACAACCAGTCTTACCAAGTGGTATCGTATTACCTAGTTATTGGGTTGTGGAGGTCAGAGAGGTAGTCGCTCCATATAAAATACTGGTATTCAGCTGCATCCGGTTAGACTGGAAGCCGACCCCAACATAGTTGGGAAAAGGCTAGACAGACTGAAATGAAGCACATGTGTCCAGATATGTGAGAAATTGTCACATAGTAGAGCGAATTCACAAAACTTATGTCAACCGCGTCTCAAATAGACAGTTCCGAAGCCAATTTTTCATAGACAACAGAACATTAGGAAATCGTTGGTTTATTTTGAATTCGTTGGACATTGGACACTGTATCAATGACAGCCTACTTTTCCCAAAAAACTGCCTTAGTGCACAGTTTTAAACTATTATCACTTTTAAGTCCTCTTCATAATTGAATGAAATAACAATGAATAATGTTTTTAAGTATCTATTAATTTCTAATTGTTAAAATTTTGTTATTTGTTAATGTAAATGTTTGTGTGTTTTTTGTTTGTTTGTTTTTTTTTTGGTGCGTTCATTTTTCTTATTATTAACATCTGTACTTTTTTGTTTACCCATGTTCTACAAATAAAATAAAATGAATTTTCATTAACTCCTTGAAAATACATGCCTCCTTTACAAATGACTCCGCAACTAAAGATGCCAGTCAAGGCTCATGAATTCTCATAACGTAACCCCGCACCTTTGCCATATTCTGCCATTCTGTTGGGGAATGATAGTGCTTAAAATTATACCCGCTATTGTCATAAGCACAATAGAAGCCGAGTCAAATTATTTTATTATTATGGACAATAATGATTTGCTTGGGTGAAGGTGCCGGAAGAGTAGGTCATCCTTGAAGGAAAAACCAACGGTGTTGATAGAGAGATATGTTGAAGACATTTGAGAAATGCATTCTTTACGTGAACATAATGTGGAAAACGGTAACATAGGAACAACACTGCCTAGCACGTATTGTTGTGACAAAGTTACTTCGGATTTTCCATTCGAAAAATTCGGTAATTAATAGATACAGTACAACTATGTTCTTAATGTCCCTCGACAAACCTCGTGTTTCGTCAGTCGTCGGATTTCTATCAGTTGTCCTTTGCACTTGGTGCAGACCGGACGCTCTCAATCGACTTGGAAGTATATAGAGTTGTTAATACTCTTTTAACTTAATGTAATTTATTTTAAAAATGGTAGGAAGGAAAGCTGCTAAAGTCGCAGGCACGATAGATAGGAAAATAGTTTTACAGCTCTATATAGTTCACACCAAAATCAAAACAAAACAACAATAAGTTCTGAATTCAAATGAATAAACCCATCAATCATCCGTCCATCAATTAATAGATTTATCTAAATCTATTAATTGATGGACATGAAAATTTGCATTCGTTTGTATTCGGAAATGCGATGATTCCCGAGGGACATTCGGAAAATATAAATACAGTACGTATGCATGTTTCTAACTATACTCATAAAGGTAACTATACACATATCAACTCGGAAAGGGATCGTCACCGTATCGCTGCGGTTCGTAAGTTTGTTCCGAGGCGAGGCAATTACATTACGATTCCGATTAGTGTGCGTTGCACTAGGGAGTCTCATACAAAGAATACTGAATGGCTCGAGTTAAAACGGTGACATCCCTTTTCGAGTTGATATGTGTGCTATTTCCTTTAATCTATCTCGATCGTGGGACCATTGAATTGAATCGTTGATCGTTACAAAAAGTATCCACGAATTATATTAAACCTGCGTACCTATTTGTCTAAAATCTGTGATTTCAACTTAGTAGCCCATCATTAAGTATATAACTTGTAATCCCAACCAAAGGCAGTAAATATAGCTCGTAGATGTTAATAAGGAAACAATGTTAGCAAGATACTCAACGTCCCACGAGATTCATTGGCGGAGGACTAACGAGACCAACAAGTTTCGCGCGGCCATCCACTAACATCCACTAGGCACTACAGTTTAATTTTAAGATGCTGATAAACTTGAGCATTCACTTGTAATAGCATTATAGCGAATGTTACATTACAGAAAAATAAACGGGAGCGTTTTAGCGAGCATTCTAGCGAACGTTCTAGCGAGCATTCTAGTAAATTTATTATATTTTTTAACAAGCATTCGCTAGAATGATCGCGAAAATGTTCGTAGCGAAGTTTGGCTCTATGCTTGACTCTGTTCGTTGTTCAGTTCGACAAATTTAAAAACGGCGATTGTTCGATGTTCTGTTGCAAGTGAATGCTAAGTTTATCAGCACCTTTATGCGAACTAGAGACCTTTCGCGTAAGTGGGATAACACACGATTCAATACATTTTAAACTGCTGGGAAATGCTGTGACATTTTCGATTTAAGGTAATTATGAATATTTATTATACCAGTCTTATAAATGACCTCTAGAAGACATAGCCCGAGACAATATACCGTCATCAAAATATGGTGGAGCAGTGGTGGCCCAGTATCGGCCACGACTTACGAGTTGGTCGTGAGTATGAACCAGGCACTCTGTGTACTTATTTAATTTCAAAATTCAAAAGTCATTGATTCGAACTATGCTGAGAATCAGCACTTTTTGAACGTCAAAATTACATAAGACAGTCCCCCAAAAACACCCGCCCTTCGCCACTTCCTAGTGTTTTAGCCGGGAAGAAGTGGCGCAACAAACTCCCCAGCAGCACAGCTGTCTGTTCAGTTCAAAACTAGATTCTATACAATTCATCACCACTGCTCTCAAAACGGTGAAGGAAAACATCGTGAGGAAACCGGCAAACTCAAACTCAAACTCAAAACATTTATTTCAATTAAACCATTTACAGGCACTTTTGAA
Source organism: Agrochola lychnidis (assembly GCA_963680765.1). NCBI lineage: Eukaryota > Metazoa > Arthropoda > Insecta > Lepidoptera > Noctuidae > Agrochola > Agrochola lychnidis. The sequence goes on along the minus strand of OY796871.1, from coordinate 7,548,944 downwards.
TTGTCAAGGAATCGGTCAGTCAGAAATAGGTATGAAGCTAGTTGCCCATTCCAAAGCGTAGTAGGTACCTATGGAGAAGAACGGGCAAGAAACTCCACGGACACTCTTTTAAATAAAAAATTGTTACAAAATATTGGTTACATTATTCATGTTGAAATTATACATGTGAGAACAATGTAGAAAGACGTGCACATGAGAAGCGTCCGTAGTAAAAAGATAAAAAAGAACAATTCAAAAAAATTAAAAATAAGCCCTGGCAGCTAAGAGATGACCAGTCCCAACTGACGGCGCCCGTTCACGAACATGACGCATGGATTAGCACCATTCAGCTCAACCATTTTGAAGGGAGCTAAATGATCCAACACACGCGCCACCATCAGCGAAACATTTGAGTGAGCATGACATACTCACAGCCGCCAGGGTACATTCAAGTCAATGCAAGACATATTACCCGGTAAATGGTAACTCTTTAGTACATAGTGCTCACATAGTGTGCTATGCAATTATATAATACAAAAGAGATTGAGTTTATACAATGCAAAGATGGTCTTACAATCTTCAGCAGCTCCAACAGTATTTGCAAATGTTAATCAATTAGTTGTGGTTGTGGAGCAGGACCAGCATTGAGCCAAGCATTTTTATCAGTGATGTAATCCCCCAACGTATAATATGCCTGCCTGCATAGTGTGCGTTTTATACAAGATTTGAATTTCGTCTCATTCAGTTGAAGTATGTGGGGAGGAATTTTATTGTAACATTTTAAACAGTATCCCATGAAAGATGAATCTACTTTAGCCAGTCTGAAACCTGGTTGAACTAATAGGTCCCTATTTCTAGTACTATAATTATGTCTATCACCTCTTTTGCTAAAAAGATGTAAATTCTTTCTTACGTACATGATGTTTTCATAGATATATTGACAAGGTACCGTCATGATGTTAATATCCTTAAACAGTTTCCTTAGAGAATCGCGCCTGCGGAGACAATATATGGCTCTGATCGCTCTTTTCTGGAGAATAAAAATAGACTCGATGTCTGCAGCCCGTCCCCACAGTAAAATACCGTAGGACATGATACTATGAAAGTAGCTGAAATATACTAGCCTCGCGGTATCTACATCAGTAAACTGACGGATTTTTCTGACAGCATATGCTGCTGAACTTAGCCGTCCTGCAAGAGATGTTAAATGAGGACCCCATTGCAGCCTTGAGTCGAGCGTGATCCCTAGGAAAATAGTTTTATCAACGAATTCTAGTTTCTCTTGATTCAATACTATCTCACAATCACTACTTTTGACATTTGGTAAAGAAAATTTTATGCACTTCGTTTTTTTTCCATTTAATACTAAATTATTAGCAGTGAACCAATTTTGGACCTGCAGTAGGGCGTTATTTACGTCGTTAAAATTTGTAGCACGTCTATCTACCTTAAAAATTAAAGAAGTATCGTCAGCAAATAACACCATTTGTGGTCGATTTTTTAATAAATGGAGTAGATCATTAATGTATACTAAGAAGAGGAATGGACCCAATATCGAGCCTTGTGGCACACCTAATTTTACTTTTAAACCTAGTGAATTGATACCGTTTATTTGAACTTGCTGTTGTCTATCATTTAAATAAGATTTTACTAAATTGAGTGCAAGTTTTCCAAGTCCGTAATGCTCTAGTTTCAAGAGTAAGGTTTCGTGATCGACGCAATCAAATGCTTTGGAGAGGTCACAAAAGATCCCTATGGCATCTTGGGCCTCTTCCCACGCGTTAAAAATGTGTCTTAATAGGGTTACACCAGCGTCGGTTGTACAACGTCCTTTGGTGAAACCATACTGTTGATCGTGAAGGATTTTATTTGTGTTAAAATGATTGAGCATTTGATTAAGCATTACTTTTTCAAACACCTTGCTGAATACCGGCAACACGGATACGGGTCTATAATTATTGGTGTCTTTACTGTCCCCGGATTTGAAAAGTGGTATTACCTTACTGTATTTCATTAAATCCGGGAAGACTCCTTGATCCACACACAAATTAAATATTAAGGCTAAGTAAGGCGCTATGGTCTCAATTATGGAGGTACAGACTTTAATGGACATCCCCCAAAGATCTTCGGTCAATTTGATCTTGATTTGTTTAAAAGCTTTTATTACCGTTATGGGGTTAATATGCTTAAAGTTAAATTCAATCGGGCATGCTGAAACGTTGGCCCTTAATAAATCAAAAGAGAGTGAGGGCGAGGAGTTTAAGGTTTCAGTAGTTTTAAGTGGGATACTGGTAAAGAAATTTACAAATTCTTGAGCAACTTCTTTGCTATCGCAAATGAGACCACCACATGACGTCTTCAGTGTATAATCAGAATTATGCTTTTTGTTTCTGTTCGTTTCATTATTGATAATTTTCCAAACCGTCTGTATTTTATTGTCTGCTGATTTAACCTTGTTGCTAATGTATAAGGCTTTAGCTGCCTTACAAGTGTTCTTAAAAGTTCTAGAGTAAGTAGCAACATACTTATTAAAAGTTTCCGTGTTAATATAAGGCTTAAGGCCATACAGCTCGAAAAGTCTATCCCTACTTTTCCTGAGTCCTGTAGTTGCCCAGTCACTAAATAAAAACTTAGGGCTGATAGTTTTAGTGTTCTTCTTAAAACAATTATTGAACTCGGATTGGACTAACGAAAAGAATTCTTTATACAAAATATTAACATTGTTCATTGTAAGGACCTGATTACTTAACTTACAAACTAAAGTGCTATTATATTTATTTAAATTAACAGCTGTTATTGGTCTGAATTTGATCTGCACTTTTTGTAATGGTATGTTAGACTCAAAAGTTACGGATTGACCACTGTGATCCGAAGGGAGATAATTAACTATGGCTTTATCTAAATAATCGCAGCAACAAAACACATTATCAATACATGTAGCAGTAGATGTAGTTATTCGGGTCGGTTCCACAAACACATGTGACAAATTGAATGATTTGAACAAATTTAAAAATCTACCGGTATTTGAATTATTTTCTAAAATATTAATGTTAAAGTCACCACAAATAATTACTGATTTATTACAAGTTGCAAGTTTTGCCAAAACATCTTCCATTACTGACTCAAAAATAGAGTAGTTTTGATAATTTGGGGGTCTGTAAACGCACACTATAACATGCTTATCTAGCTCAACACAAGACAGTTCAATGCTATGTTCAACCGACAGTTCAACTATGTCATTACGGGTTTTTGATTTAATACAACTTTTAATTAAGATTAATGAACCTCCACGCAGCATTGATTTTCGGTTAAAACAACTGGCCACACTATAATTCTCATAGTTAATTAACATTTCATAATCTTTTAACCAATGCTCAGTTAAACATATAATGTCAAACATTGTTTTTTCTAAAAACAATTCAATTTCCAATTGTTTGGAAGAAAAACCTTGAATATTTTGATGTAATAATTTCAAGGATTTCTGCTTAGCCCCTTTTGTACAGTTAACTATGTTAGTGCTAGAAAATACCTTTTTGTTATTAAGTTTAATTATACTGTTATTGGTACCTTCTGTTGTCTTACAAACTAGTTTAAACTAATTGTGCTAACCACCTTAACATTAGTACTATTACTAATTGTGGTACTAATTCTATAAAACTTCGACATACTAATTATGTCTGGGTTAATATTAAAAGCTAATAGCCTAGCTATTTGACGTCTAAAACTAATGGGCAGATACACAGTATCCCTAGTCGACCTACCGGCATGTCCTAAAACCAAAAATTTGAAGACATGTGACATCCACCAATTGGCACTGGGCCGGTGTGGTGTATTATGGCCCACTCCCTCTCACAGAAAGGAGGCCTGTGCCCCAGCAGAGGGAACGTTACGATTATGCATAAAAACATTATCACCACATGGAGAACAAAAAAAAATGGATAGGGCGTGAAATATAAGCTACTGAAAACATCTACACCATAGGCGGATCAGGAATGAAATCAGTTAAGGCTCTGGTAACTTCATGTACAAAAAGCTATAAATCGACCCGTTCTAAATTGAAAATGACAAATGATCAGTGGATATTATAGATACATCTAATTATGAATTTAACAATATACTAAAAAATGTATTGACTTCATAGAAAGACATGAATGATGTAGACGATAATATTGATGTTTCTATTGAAAGTTTTTATTTTATTTTTAACCTTAAAGGGCCACATTTCACTCTAGAATCACTTCATACACGCTATATGTATGTTGAATACACTTGAACAGCTGTAGCATTAAAGTTTCTGCACAATTGTTCACACGTCAACAATTCAGTAAGTTCCGGCTTCAGAACTAGGTACAGCGCTACTGAAAGGCATTGTTTTATGGTTCCTTCACAACTTCTGTTAGTATAGAACTTAGTTTGTGCTTTTGATTGCCTATATGCTCCTATTCCTTTTCAATTATCTACGTATTTCTCAAAGATGAAATACGTAATTCTTGATCATTTAGAACTGATTATGAAAAACATTTACAACCTTTTCACATTTCATTTTCATTCAAAAATCAACAAAACATAAGATCACGAGTTCACGACTGTAATCCCCGAAGGGTTAGGCAGAGGTGCACCTATAGTACACCCACATTTCGCCAGTTACGTTTAAGTCCCATGTAATAGGGGGCGAGTCTGTTGCCATCAACCGCGCATAAATCCAGACTCCGGGCTGTTACCGAGAAAATCCTCATGAACTAATAGAGAGAGAGAGAGGAAAAGGACATCAATCTTTGTCCCCTTGAGCTCATACTATCAACTAAAACCACACAGTACAGTATTTCTATTTTTGTAATGACCCTCGGCAAACTTCGTATTTCGTCAGTCGTTGGATTTCTATCAGTTGCCCTTTGCATTTGGTGCAGACCGGACGCACTCAATCGACTTGGAAGTATGTAGAGTTGTTAATACTATTTTAAATTAATGTAATTAATTTAAAAAATGGGAGAAAAGCTGCTAAAATCGCAGGCACGACACATAGGAAAATATTTTCACAACTCTATATAGTTCACACGGAAATCAAAACAAAACAACAATAAAGTACTTAGTTCTGAATTCAAATTATTATACACGATAAATCTAATGATTGATAGACATGGAAATTAGCATTCGTTTGTATTCGGAAATGCGATGATTCCCGAGGGACATTAAGAAAATAGAAATAGTATCGACAGCTGTCTCTCACCCTCGCAACCTTCATCCAAATTTATTTGGGGTCGATGCAGTGTGTCTTCCTCTTCCATACATCTCTATAAGCCGTCATTTCCGGAGTCAACCTCGCAACGTTTGTTTGCAATGTATCGAGTTTTTGTAACGCGTTACAGAAGTCAGTGCAGCGAGCCGAGCTGCTCGATGCGAGCGCCGGATCCGCCACTCGACTGTCAGCTGTTCCGTGAATTCCATTGAAACGGAAATATGAGAAACGAAAATTTCATGTGCTCAAGCTAGCATTCGTCGAGTCTTGTGTATCGCCGTATTGTAACCAATCTCGCCTCAAATGATACATAATAATAATAAGCCCTTTCAATTCTGAACATCTTTGCGTTGTGGTAAAAGAGTGTCCTTGGAGTTTCATGCCTGTTCTTCTCCATAAAGATATACGTTTTGGAATGGGCAACTAGCTTCAACTTTCTGACTAACTGACCGACTCTTTGACAATTCAAAAGTGCTTGTAAATGGTTTCATTGAAATAAATGCTTTGAGTTGAGTTATGAGTGTATTTTTCTAGTTTACAGAATGTCTCTCAGTTCAGTGTGCCTTTTGGCAAAGGCCTCCTCTAACAACTTCCACTGAGTCCTATCATCTCTCGCAACTCTTCTCCAATTTGTACCTGCTATAAGCTTTAGTTCATCTTCGCATTTCTTATATTGTCTCCCCCTGTTTCTTTCTAAAATGATACATTACTGATACATTATAAACAAACGTTGTAAGTCAGTCTCCGCCTTTATACCCACATCATCTCTCACACAATCCATCTATCGATTCTTTGGACCTCCCTTACAACTAAAGAACTCCTTTCTCTCAACAGATAATCAATAATTTCTTTGGAACACATTCTTACGCTTTGTAGTTTTCATTTCATTCATAATATTCTCGTAGACTTGGAAAGTCGGATATTGGTTTTTTAATGCTCTGTAATGCGAAATGGAAGTGCATAAGTAAAGGCAAGTATAACTTCATGTCCAGATGTATGAACATTACAGTCTGAGAGCAATTTCCTCGCTTCCTGTAATTAGCGCATAATTAATATGGAACCTGGCCGGAACTTGGTGCACCACTTCCTTGTCAGCTTTATGGTAATTTGGATTTAGAGTGGAATTCCTCGATTTCATGAAGGCAATAAAATATTCAATTACTGCAAATAATAGAACATAATAATACGTATTAAGTTATGTTTTATGTCTTGGGGCGTAGTGGCCTCAAAAAGTTTACGGTATGGTTTCATATTTTACTTCAAAAATTAACAAATACTTATGCTACTTTATAAACAGAGCTGGACAACTAGATCCAAAATCCTATAGAAAAAGCTTTCCATTAAAAAGATTAAAATCTTAAGACCACCCGGTGCGCTTGTGAGAAAATAACTCTATCAGTAAGTGCAAATGTTTTAGAACAATATTCTCCATTCATCATCAGATCGCTTTAAAAGTGGAACATTAACACCTCCCCGTGCTAAAAATATCACTACATAGATCAAGTGAAACAGAAATTAATTCATGTTTCTTCAGACATCGCACTATCTATTGCACTATAACGACTATAATACCAACCGCCATAGGCGATACACATTGTATAAAAATACAACTACTTATTACAAACATATTTTTACGAAGAGGAGTCGTTAATAAAATCTAGATGACCGAAAAAGATAAGGAAAACATAACTTTCTCATTATAATTGATAGCTAAAAATTCGACGTTTCTAAGATATAATATGAAAACTAATAAGGGGAATGACAAATGTGCGCAGAAGCAAATGAGTTCACAACTGGCAGATCATTTGCTGGCGTCACGATTGACAGATTACGAACTGCGAACATTGTAGATTGCACGACGGATCGTCTAGACTGCTAGAGAACAGCGGGACACACTAAGGCCGTTTGCCCACCGCCACGTCAACGGTACGTCAACGGGACGTCAACGAGAACGAGATAACGGAGCCGAAGTAGCGATACATACATTTGTTTATTCTGTAAATAGGATATCGAAATCAATTTTACACAGATTCTACGTTTCCTATCTGACTACTCTGAGAAGAAAGGCCGAAACAAACCCAGAGGTCGCAGTCTCTTTTAAAGTCCAGACATAATTTTGGTCAGGCCATATGAGGCCCATGTAGATTAGTGTCTGGAATGGTCTTTTGAGGAAAGAACCACACAGATTTGAGTGGACCTGTCCAGTCAGTGCAAGCATTTGTGAGTAATCGTGGAGCTTAAGAATGCGGCGACGTATGAATTGTCCATACAAACGTAGTACATCAATCATTTGCAATTTGAGCATATTTCCACCATATTATGTTGATATTCGGATTGAGACAGTATTTATCTAGGCTCCTACGTCTTTTGATTTTCAAAAACTTACCTTTAAATGAAATGTAAGCGAATTCCATTTCGTACATTTTTACAGCGTAAATGACATGTTTTCATATGGTTTTTTCTGTATTATAAACAACAATATTTGTAATATTGTTTCCGTAGAAGCATAGTTTATGTTATCAAGTTACAAATTATCGAAAATAAAATGGAAATACATTAAATTTTCATTCATCATTTTTTGTATTACGGAACACATCCAAATTTATCATAATTTTTCGATGCTAGTATTGCCATCGCGTCAAGGAATAATTTGTCAATGTGTGCGTGGTCGTACTGCTCACTGTAGTTGTATATCGCTCCGACAGGCACTCACACTAGCGCAACGTGATCGGTTGGAATTCGTTCGGGGTATTTTTTGTCAGTATTATAAGATTAGGTATATTATATAGGTACTTTACTGTGCTTATTTGTTTACTAAATTAAAGCAGCTGCCGACTACTTCTGTTTTGTGCTCGTGATTATATTTAAATCTATTGTTTGATTGTTTTACTCGAGTTAATTATCTTTTTGTATACACGTGTTTCTGAAAAAAAAAAAAAATTTTATTCTATCTTTTCTTTCTTTCTATCTTCAGATAACATAAATGTGTTTACAAACATCCGTATCTGGACAAACGAGTACTTATGTTTCATCAGTAATATTAATCGGTAGGTACCTATTTATGCGTCTAAAGACCCTCAGCGAGTCGTAGAAACATATAAATTATACACACGGCCGAAACGCGGTAGTCCAGGTATAGGTGGCTTGTTGAGAATCAAACGTGCTGGGACGTACTCTCGTCCCAGCGCGTTGAAGAAACACTGTTGGATTTTCAACTCTCGGCGCTAAGCAGAGCGTTGAAAATCAAGTGCACGAAAAATTCCGCCGCGATTTTATTACGTCCGTGCGAACGAGGGCTATATTATAGGACCAGGTTTTTATACTAGGTATTTACTTGCAAGTACGCCGACCAAGTGCCGATCCGAAATACTCGCAAGACTATTTTATTTCTTATTTATATTTAGTTACGGATCAATGTTCTATGTAGGGCTTTCAATACCGGGATCCCGGTATTGGCTAATACCGGGATCCCGGACATTATTTGACATTTTTCAATACCGGTATTGAAATGTCCACTACCGGGATACCGGTATTGGTGATTTTATTTTATCAGTAGACACTACAGTGAAACAATTTCTTTTTATTACCTACACATTATATTTCCAACCAATTTTATAATTATCAGGGTAAGTTTTAAAAACTGCGTATTTTAATTCGACAGTTAGTTACATTTCATTACTACTTGTGCTACTAACTGGAGGCAGAAATAGAAGCTAAAACTCAAAGGGAAGTTAGGACCCATGCTTCTTCCAGCAGGCCTAACATGACACACGCGATAATTATCCACGCTCGCGCGACTAATTTTTGTCTATTTCGTAGTGTTATCGTTTTCTGATAGCTACGCCATACAAAATACTTGGCTCGTTCTGTCAAACTTGATGTTTTGTCAACAAACCCAAACATGACACGTTATTTATCTCGATTTTTGACAGTTCAACACGAGATAATCAGTTATTTTGTCGTATTTAGTCGTCCTCGATTTTGACGACGAGAAGAGTAGACAAAAAGACAAAATGATATTATTTTTTTAATTGTGGGTGTACACCGGTGTACTGTAGTAGAGGGGTGCACTACCACGTAGATGACTATTACTTTCCAGTCACTTTGCCAATTATGGTGATTAAATAAATAAATTAACGAAATCTAGGGATTATAGCTGTATGGTAATATCAAATATTCGCAACATAATTACTAAAATCACCAGTTTATTTCCTAAGGGTGGTGATTAACAATTTTATGGTTATAATAGCGGAATCAACTCCACCTGCCAATTTATTTGAACGCCAGTCTTTTTGGTGACTGGTGATTAACAAAATTTGCAACGTCATGGACTTTATGGTGACTGTTAAACTTCGATTTGTCAAATTGCAATCGTCGGCCCATTTGTCATTTGTGGTGATTATCTAATGAGTATAGGTGCCACTAATTTTAATTTCCGTCAATTTGTATTTTAATTTAGCATGCCAAAGAAATGATTTAATTTTAATCAAAAAGTCGGTTACACAAAAAACTAATCATAAATAATTAAAAGAGAGAATAATTAAGAGAGACGTTTATTCAATAAAGTACATAATTCCATGCATAAATTGAATGAATGAAACAGAACTTCAAGCCGATGCTGCTATCATAAAAATAATTTGTTTTTAATCACTTGCAACATCGGTATCTCGTCGCGCGATAAAGTAGTGTCAAAGTGCCTTTTTCGAGTTTACTCGCCGTTTGCGGTCATGTAAGGAATTAGAATGACGTCAAAACAACGGCGACAAATTCCGATAAAACGAGAAAAAGAGCGTTCTCGCACTTGTCATGTTAACCCTGCAGCACTGATTAGAGTCTATTGTAAGAGTTGAATTGGGCATTTATGATAGTTCTGAAGGCGGCCGAGAGATGTATATTGACATGGCGTATAATTATTTACTGAACATTCTACCTACGAGCATAGAGGTAGAGAGAACGTTTTCCTTGGTTACATATTTGTGCAACCGTTTAAGGGGACGATAACCGACTTTTAATGATTTCATACTGAAGATGACGTCTAAATGAGTAGTGTTAGTAATTTGAAAATAAAAAAATGTTAAATAAGAGCATTTTCTTAATATTTTAATATAGGCATATTTTTGATTATGTTTATATTAAATAGTGAAATTAATTTGTAAAGTTATGTCTAACGCGGATAAAAAACTGAGAATGACGCAAAATCTATCAAGCTTTTTTTCTGAAAACTTCACCATTTTGAAAACAATTAAATTATTGATCTTTTAGTATACGTGTTTTATTAAAATACTTTTTGTTTTACACGCGTAATTAAACACGTAAACACGTAATTTTAACAATGTGTCTAATTTGGGACAGCGTTCCTTGATGGACGAGTCCTGGCCCTGGTCCTGGTCCTGGTCCTGGTTGGCTGGACGTATGACGCGTTGCTAAAAATAAGCGCCTTGAAAAATAAGCGCCGTGGAAAGTAAGCGCCTTGGGATAAAAGCGCCGTGGAAAATAAGCGCCTTGGAAAATAAGCGCCGTGAAAAATAAGCGCCGTGGAAAATAAGCCCCGTGGAAAGTAAGCGGCGTGGGATAAAAGCGTCGTGGAAAATAAGCGCCTTGGAAAATAAGCGCCTTGGAAAATAAGCCCCTTGGAAAATAAGCGCCTTGAAAAATAAGCGCCGTGGAAAATAAGCGCCTTGGAAAATAAGCGTATGAATAAAAAAATCCAAATCCTCCAAACAAAGGATGGGTCAATCAATATGGCAGCTTTACTTTGGGAAGAGGAAGTCTTGATGACAAATGAAAATCATAATTTGACATATTACTAAACTCTCTCTCCCGTGGCGCGGAGGCGCGTATTTAATTCTGGACACACAGAATAAAATACGCGGCAAAAATACGCCGCACGGAATTACGGAACTCCGTGCAGCGTTCAGCTGACTGTTTTTATAGCGGACAATAAGTAGTTCTTAAATAGATGTTACGGTAATAACTCACTAGAGGGCGCTGCAGTAATATATCTTTATATTAGTACTTATATATTTTTATTCTTATTTTTCTTATTTTTTTTACCGGCCGTGGAAAATAAGCGCCGTGGAATATTAGCGCCGTGGAAAATAAGCGCCTTGGAAAATAAGCGCCGTGAAAAAAATGCGCCGTGAAAAATAAGCCCCTTGGAAAATATGCGCCGTGAAAAATAAGTCCCGAGAAAAATAAGCGCCGTTGAAAATAAGCGCCGTGAAAAATAAGCGCCGTTGAAAATAAGCACCGTGGAAAGTAAGCGCCGTGAAAAATAAGCGCCGTGGAAAATAAGCGCCTTGGAAAGTAAGCGCCGTGGGATAAAAGCGCCGTGGAAAATAAGCGCCTTGGAAAATAAGCCCCTTGGAAAATAAGCGCCGTGGTATTTGATGGTTTTTATTTTTGAAATTCAAATTTTCTTACGTTTTTTACGTAAGAAAATTTGAATTTTGCGACCTTTAAAAACACGATGAACAATTTTGACTGATTTTTATGTGATTGTGTTTTTTTTTTGTGATTTTTTTGTTGAGAGAGAGATGATTGATTGTTGTTGTTTTTTTTTAAATAGATCGCTAAATTGTAATTACTTAGATACTGATTATTCAAATTTACAAAAAAAACAAACAAACAGAAGACAAACACAAGAAACAGAAGTTTGCAATTTAAAGTTGTATAAAAAAGTGACTAGTATTTAAAAAGCAGTTTTTTATTATTTTGTTGTTTTGTTTGTTTTCTACTACTACTACACTTTTTTACTACTTAACTCATTAGTTGTTGAATAAAAAAACGATATTAAGTAAAAAAATAGTCTCATACCGGGATCCCGGTGTTGGACAATTTCTATACGGTATTTATTATACCGGTACTGCAAAAACGCTTGCATAGAACTCTATGCAAGCGTTTTTACTCAAAAGGATCTGGAAGTTTTTTTTTTTTGTAAACGCGATTGTGCTCTTTATTTAGATAAGGTCCGTACCAATGTTCTATACAAGTATTTTTCTTCAAAGTATTTTTTTCGGCTACTCGCAGGAGCGAGTAGCCGAAAAAAATACTTTGAAGGATCGACGCTCGATGCAATTCTGCTCCTTATTTATATTTACTTATGGATCAAAGTTCTATGCAAGTATTTTTACTTTAAAGGTTTTGGAAGTTTTTCAGACTTCTTTAGGCGCGTTGAGCATTTTTGAGATGGGACTAAACCTTTGATTTCGCGACACTGTAACGCAATTTACCGAAACCGTGGAGTAAAAGGCATCAATGCGTTGATTACCGCGGTACCGATTTTTTTAATCTGACGTGTAAAAGTGATTCCGATACTTATCCTATTTACAGAATAAACAATTTCATTTCATATCTACTAGATTTTCTCTACAAGGCCTAGATCCAGAGATATTCTAAAACATTGAGATATTGGCATTGTAAAGAAATTTCCAAAAAACGCATTACTAGTCTGTACATATACTAACGATTCCCCAAAGTATTCAACAGAAATAAAGCAAGTAATGAACATACCTAATACCTAATAATAAAATATAAATGCCGTCGACTCGTTATGAATGAATGGTAAGTAGCTATCTATCCAGTCACACACACACACGGATGCGCACCGCGTCCGCCGCCCGCCTGCTGTTGTCAAACAGAGATAGCAATATTCCGAACGAATTTTGCAAACGTCTCGATTTGTAGTTGCGAGCCGCGGGCGCAGCGCTCTTAACTCAGAAACAATACCAAAGAAAAGACATTTGGGTAGGCCGCATAAACTACTCGAAACTGCCAGACCATCATTAAAACTAGCAGAGAAATAAAAATAACATCCACATAGTCCTCACATTCACAATAATTAAAATAATATAATACTTTACAAAGTGGGCGCGAATCCACCGCACACCACCACCGGGACGTCACGTTCGGTTCGAATAATCTCGTTTCTCGTTGATGTTCCGTTGACGTTGTGCGGTGGACACGTTAACAGTGGTAGTACTTATTACCTACTCATTATGGTAGATATATAAACTTTTGCGTTCACATTTCGAGAGTTCGTGTTTCCGTCTTTTTTTACATTCACGTTTTGGTAATAATGTAGACAAGTTAATTAATTATGTTTTGCTGAATTGCAACTAATAAATAGTCTGTAATATAAATTATCCTCTTCATATCTCACCGTTCAATTTTTATCTTCAATATGAAATCGAATGCCAATCAAGGTGCACTTTCTAAATGGCCTTTGTTTTTTTTAAATTCCTAGCTTCACTATATCTCGTAATAGACCTCAGATTTTCATCAGAATCACATATTACCAACTTTTATTTAGTTTAAGGCATATTTTCGCCAACATGGCTTCGGATTGACCACCAATCAATCTGCAATCTGCCTAGCCTTTTCCCAACTATATTGAGGTTGGCTTCTAGTCCAACTGGATGCAGCTGAATACCAGTATTTTACACGGAGCGATTGACGTAACCACGTAAGACTGGTTGTCAGACTTTCAGGCTTCTGACGACCTGTAACAACTGTCAAAGATCCACGAATAACAGCCGGGACCAACGGCGTAACGTGCTTTCCGAAGCACGGAGGAGTCTCGGTATGTAAAGATGGTCACCCATCCACAGACCAACCCCAGCAAGCGTACCTTAATCGGATGAATAGACCCGTGCGGCTTTTATTACTTAGCCACGAGCTCCTCCTTCGGATTGACCACCAAATACCGATATGTTTACCGCTGGTATATAATCTAACTAGCCTGTATTGTCCCACTGCAGGGCAAAGGCCTCCCTCTCCCTTTTCCACACAATTCTGTCCATTGCTAGTGTTGGCCAGTCCTTTCGGTATATGATATGGTTATGATTTTGAAAACTTGCCGTTTGTCCTCCCAGGGTTATCGATCGCTAACCCTACGTCAATTTGAGTCTACCATTTCACCCACACCCATATACAGGGCATAGGCCTCTTCTTACACATGCAGGCATGACCCTATCCTTCAAACAATGCACGCTACAAACTACAATAATACTGCTCTGCGGCCGAAATCAGTTGGTTTGGCATAACTTCGAGGAGCGAAAAAGCCTTTACAATGCATGTGCTCGAAAAGAGCGTTTTCCAAGCAGTCAAACTGTGCGGAAAGTGGCACTTTTTCGCACTAGTGCTTTTTACTGTTCATTGTTTTTTTAACTCCGTGGTTTGCCCGACGCAAAGAGTTTTTATTATTTGAGAAAAGTTTTACAAATTAGATGATGACGATAACGATAGCGATGACGATGGTCAAAGTCAAAGTCAAAATCAAAAAGTCAAAGTCAGTCAAAGTCAAAGTTATGGCGATGGCGATGGCGATGATGATGATCAATAGTGTATATCATTTAAATACGTCAGCCAAGACGTCAGATGTTACACATCATATGCAACTACTGTAAGGCTCACTCGTTTTTTTTTATTTCCTCGCACAATTCATAGTAAAACATTGTATGATACACGTGCGTAAGATGATGTCCAACTCGTTTCATCTTATACACTCGTCGGAAATCACCTACTTTCCGCACTTGTAGCATAAATTCTACAAGGCTCTACAGCTCGACTACGCCTAAAAAATTCAAAATGTTCTAAAATGGCTCAGTTTCTCATCCCCCGCCACTCCCCGCTCACAGTCCCACCAAATCCCACACATATTGGGAGCGTGTGAGCTTTTCTAACAATGCACGCAGTAGGACCGCCTGTCAATAAGACGGTTCGCGGTGCACCGATACATTAATCAAAGCAACGTGAGGTAACATGAGTAGTAATGAGTACATACGAGGTGCTGGGTGAAAGGTGGAGGATGAAAGTAAAAATAGTTGGTGGTATCGGGGATTATATTGACGTGGTTAACGTAATTTATTAGGGTTATTTAGGAAAGTTTGAAAGCGCTAGCCAGTGGGAGTTTCTGAAATATACCGAATGTATTCGCTGATTAAGTACACATTAAATCTTCTATATATATAAATCAATTGCTGTGCGTTAGTCTAGCAAAAACTCGAAAATGGCTCGACCGATTGTGATGAAACTTTGGTAAGTTGTTGTGTCCGCGCCGGAGAAGATTCCTAACAAAAAACATGATTTTGCAGGCGACTAGTCAAGATGGATACTTAGATAGACGCATTAAGCAATGTAAATTGTCTTTGGTCTCTGGCCCTGACATCAAGCAATGGACAAAATTTGTCAAACTTTTAAACATTTAATACGAGGATTTTGGCTAATTTCCAAATTGGTATTTTATGTAATTTTTTTTGGAATGTGCGTTTAGTTTGTGCAGAATTAACAATTTTTCTTTCTTTTCTTTCTTTGTCTTTCTTTTTTCTTCTTTTTTCTTTTCTTTGTTTTTTTTTTACTTTTCTTTCCTTTTTTTCTTTTTTTTTCTAGATTTAAACAGTGAAAGAAGATATGGCTAGGAATACAGTGGATGCTAAAATAACAGCTGATAAGACATATCTATATCGATGAAAGTGAGGTAGGTACTATGTTGATCCAAAATAAATCGGGAAGAGCAAGAAAATAATGTCCAATGGACTATGTAGTTGAATAAAAACCAAGTTCAGAAGAATTCAAATGAAAATAGTTACGGATAAAACGTAACAATATTACGTTGAAATTGCTCAAATAAACAACTGTGCTGTAATGTCACTGTAATAGTTTATTTAATCGTGACTGCAGCTAAATCCGCTAACTTTTGACTTGGTAAAAGAAAAAGACTAAACGAGTACCTACACTATTTTAAATCCGTTAAATCTATTATTTAGAGTTGCGCCGCGGGCGTTCATAACAGGCTTATTTAATCTTTCCTCGATCCAAAAACAACTAACCGACACAAATTAGGCGAGAGAATTGAAACTTACAAAATATTAGAAGACAATAATCTTTATTTATATTATTTTTAAGTCTCATCTGAAAGCGATGCAATCGAACAAATATTTCTTAAACGCAATCAGTGTACCAAATACTTTTTTTTTTCTCGCATTCTCGGCAAGGGCCCTACTTTCGAATGGCGGCGCAGGCGCAGCGCAGGCGTGAAACGCGACACAATGGGAGTTCGTGAGCAAGCGCCGAGCACCGACACGCGGGACGTCCAAATGTTTACGCGATTAGATAACATCGATAAGAAGCGATTGCCCACCATCGATTGATTGTAATCGATTGAACAATCGATGAAAAATTGTTCGGAATTTATTTGCTTACAATAAACGAGTACGAACAATGTTCGAACAGCTTCGGGCTCTGCATTTATGAATAAACTTTACAGTAACAAAGAGTTTTTAAAGAATGTTAAAAGCTCACCAAAGTTACACAACGGAGTTAACTTTCTAGGTAGAATAAAAGGTACATATTTTACAAAAATATTAGTAAAATGTCCAATTCATTAGAAAGGACATATCTTGCAGTTAAAAGGTCTAAAGCAAATGATTAATCCGATCCAGCATATCACTTGCTGTCCTCCCCCCAGTGATGGCCTAAGCCAAGGTCCGTACCCCAACAGGGGGTGCCCATTGCGTGTAGTCCCTTTATGCCCTGGCTGGAGGCTTTAATGTATTGAGACACCCACAAGAAAGTCCGCTTAAGCAGTGGAAAACCTCCTCGGTTGATCTGCAAGATGCCATTCATTTTTTTGAAGTAAAAACTTCTTTAGGCGCGTTGGGCATTTTGAGATGGGAAAAAATAAAACTCGCGACACCGTTACCGACACCTTATTTTTGTAAACGCAATTGTACTCTTTATTTAGATATATTACGTTACGGATTAAAATGTTAATGACAATGTTCTATGCAAGTATTTTTACTTTAAAGGTTTTGGAAGTATTTTTTTTTTGTAAACGCGATTGTGCTCATTATTTAGGTTACGGACCAATGTTCTATAGAAGTATTTTTCTTCCACCAAGGCGATCTTGTTCAAGTTTTCACTTTTGTCGGCAGTCCCGGAATGCCACTGTTTTGATTTTTTTTAATACGCAAATTATAACTAAAACTACATTTTAAGTAAACATATCACCTAAATCCCATCACAAGTAGTCCTACGCCTATCATAGCGCAATCATTCCGATAGCTCGTCTCGCCATCGAGCCATCAGCATCGTAAAACAGTCAAAGCACAGCTAGCCATTAAGACTGGCCCTTCCTGAAGCGTAGATCGCTTAGAGGTGACCATACGTCTCGGTATCACTAGGTAATGGTCGCCATCAGCGTCTATCACGCGCTTGAAGCACGACTCTAGTCGCGTGGTCACATAAAAAACCGTCTTTGTGGCCACTTACTTAGTTGTTAGAACTCTTGCGCAGATTCTGGCGCGAGAAAACGTGTCTCTCTGTAATATAGCTATATTGCTTTTTTAGAAAGGTTTTATTGGCACTGAAGTGCACTTAGGACTATGTTGTTCTAAATACTATTCAGGTACATAAACGTTATTTATTATTTGGATCGTAATCGTAACCTTTGTAAAGATTAGTACCTGAGCGACCGAACTCTGCTCAGGTGAAAATAGAGAAAACGAATTTTCCCAGATATTAGACCTAGCTAGATCGATTTTTGCCCCCATAAACCCCTATATTGCAACTTTCAACAAAATCGTTACAGCTGTTTTCGAGAACGTGATTACAAATATACGTGTCGGATCCGGTCATTAGTACGGACACGAAATGAATCGCAAGCGCGCCACTGGCGACATCAAGAGTGATCTACCTACACCAAAAAAGGCGCGCTTCTACAGAGTCGTGATGTTTTAAGGCCACGGCGAGGAGGGCATGATGCCTCTGGTCGCATCGGAGTCAAGACGTCACGGAACTGTTCTCGATTCGTGGTGCTCAGTTATTGTGTTAG
Source organism: Agrochola lychnidis (assembly GCA_963680765.1). Classification (NCBI taxonomy): domain Eukaryota; kingdom Metazoa; phylum Arthropoda; class Insecta; order Lepidoptera; family Noctuidae; genus Agrochola; species Agrochola lychnidis. The sequence goes on along the minus strand of OY796871.1, from coordinate 7,530,897 downwards.
TTGTAATTTCTGATCATTGTGTTAATTGGTGATTTTAATAAACGCCGTCACAGTGTGTGTATAATTTAGCTAGTGTGATTAATTTGATAGTAAATTATAATGTGATCTGAACTGCAAACTGTTTTTCTATTGCGCATTAACCAAAACTACCCACGCTACGCCCACAGTAGTTAAAATATGCCCAATAATAAGGAGAGTCACATACCCGTCTCCGACATACGTATATTATACATACAAATATTACTCATTTAATAGAAGTACCGAATAAGTCAAATTTTATTGCTATAAAATACAGGCAATATTTAATTACTATATGACGCATATAAAAGATACGGAAAAGCAAATAAATAATGTTAATAACGGTGAACAATTATATAAACACTACTTCAAACATCCCTTTCCTCTGTTTAGATAATAATTCCAAAGGAATCTGATCTCGAAATAAATCCGTCGATTACAATCGAATAGATAACGTTACAGTATTTGCAACAAAGTAAGGAGGACCCTTATTCTCATTGATTTTTACGAGATGCCTGGTGAGACAAACTGCAGACTTAGCTTAGACATTTTCTGTATTGCATTTCATCCCTCTCTCTCTCTCTAAGTCGTATGCCTTCGTTGAGGATCGTGACCCGCAATAACTAACGATCTTTTGGCATTTGGTTGAGAAATGCATCTCTCGGTTCTATGATAAATTAAGTCAGTGATAGATAAAGTCATTTAATATTCTGACAAATAAATGATTATGATTGTGATCCTTTCGGCGTAAGTATTCCAATCACAAGATCTACATTATGTTCAAGTATATCATTCGAAGATTTTTTTTTTCTTAACTTTAGTTTTTTTTTTTATAAGCACACTTGGTTTTCCAGCTCACTTTAAACATCGGCAAAATAGTCGACCATCGGCTTTGCTTGACATTTATTAAAAATATAATAGAATAGAAAGTATACCTATCGCTTTTCTTTTGACAGTTTTTTCCGAAGCATTTTTTTCTTTTAAAAGCTTGTTTATGGCTTATAATATAATCTGCAATAAAGATAAAAGGACACAGCAGATCACTAGATAACGATGCAGCTGACTAACTAGCTAGGAGAGCATCGTGCACGTCAGTCTGTGGACTCGAACCTTTATCGTACCCATCCCCTTCAACCAGCTACGCAGGTGGCTACAGGAGTTCACCCACACACAAGCGGGGAACTGGTGAACCTCGACACTAGGCTGCAGGCAGTCCAAAGGAGCTATGCCATTCTTAGATGGCAGGTTAACGCAGACGTTATTATTACGCCTGGACAGGAACGGCGTGCGCCTGGGGACGGGGACACTGCTCGCTAAAGAAACACTTCCACACAGTAGGCATAACGGACAGTCCTCTGTGCAGGATATGCATGAGGGTTGAGGAAACCATTGCGCATGTGCTCTTTGAATGCACAGGCGTCAACCAGATCAGAACAGAAACCCTCGGGTCACCCAGATCTTTCACACATGTTCTGAACAGACCAGGAGACTTAAACAACTTCTAGAGAGAGGTGAGCTGGTTGGAATAACCACCGCTGGCCGCCATGGCCCACGCAGAATGGTCCAACTGAAAGACTAGTGCGGAAACCAAATCCCTTAACATAGAACATGTCTAACTTTAGAAGCAGGATCCATTAAAAAATAGCTGCTCAAGCAAATGAAGGCTCTATTTCGTCTAATCTCGTCACTATTTCAAACAAGTAATACTTTTTTCCAAATTTCATTATCACCAGATTCCTATCCAGCATCCTATTTCCCTTCCTCACGAGTTGTACTACAACTACCTTCTACAAGCTAACGGAAGCTGCAACAGTTACGTCACAGGAATGCCATAGTAGCTCATCAATCAAACGCCTTCAGTTATTCAGCGGCAAGAAGTCTGCCGGTAAGGCGGTGACCATGTTGAGAGCGTGCTTTTTATAAGTTGCTGGCGTCGCCAATAGCTGTCAAATATTTACCGGTTTTTAAGAATTTGTTTTTTGAACTACATAGGTATATGAAAATACGAAATATCGTTCTATACTGCACTTAAAATTTTAACTATGGATTGCATTAATAACACTGAATTTGGTTGAAGTTTTAGTTGTAGTAACTAGATTACGATACGAGTGCTATATAGCGATACATACTTCTATTATTTATGTAAAAGGTCATCTTAATCATTAAGAACTGGAACAGCCACAAACTGAAAAATGAAAAAAGTAACTAGCACCATGTGAAGAAAACTCAAAGAAATGGAAATTTTAAATAGTTGCAGTGTTCTACACCCACCAAAAATTGACGTAACTTGTTTTGACATAAATTCACTGTTAAAGGGTTTAACCTAAACTGGGGTTTAATTGCAGAAATTATGACATTATAATGCGTTACGTTATTGTGATATAAGTAATTATGATTGATTGATTGATTGTATACGACGATATTTCATCATCATCATCATCATTTCAGCCGAAAGACGTCCACTGCTGGACATAGGCCTCCCCCAAGCACCGCCACTTCGACCGATTCTGTGCTTTCCGCATCCAGCGGATTCCTGCGGCCTTCACAAGGTCATCGGTCCATCTTGTGGGAGGCCTTCCAACGCTACGTCTTCCGGTACGTGGTCGCCACTCCAGAACCTTTCGACCCCATCGGCCATCCGTTCTGCGAGCAATGTGCCCTGCCCATTGCCACTTAAGTTTGGCAACCACGATATTTACGGTCAATTAAAGATAGGCACTTAAAATGTTGGTAAATTAAAATAAAAGTCCGCAGCAATCGTCGTATGTTATAAAATGAGGTAATCAGTACAATAGATCCTATCCTATACTATAAAACGAGTAATATTATTTGTATATATATATGTACTCACGTTCTCGAAATCGGCTTTAACGATTTCGATGAAAGTTGCAATACAGGATGAAATTGAAAACATGCGACAAATTGAAAGGGAGATTCAGTAACTGTTACCTAATCATTATAAATTGTTATTTCCGAAATATAAATTGTGAAAAAAAAATCGCGCGCGACGAGCGGTGCCTTTGTGTCGCGTCGCGTGTGGCACTGGTCTGAACGAGCCTTAAATTGATACTTGAATTTTTTTGTTTGTTCTTTTATTAAATTTTACTGGAACGCCATAAAATCGTGTCTACGTGAAGACGATAATTTAGTTTGCACTATCTAAGACGATTTTTTTTCACAATTTATTTTTCGGAAATAACAATTTATAATGATTAGGTAACAGTTACTGAATCTCCCATTTCAATTTATCGCATGTTTTCAATTTCACCCTGTATAGGGTTTTACGGGGGCGAAAAATCGATCTAGCTAGGTCTCATATCTAGGAAAATTAGTTTTCTCCGTATTTTCACCCGAGAAGAGCTCGGTCGCCCAAAGTTTAGAACAAGATAATGAATAATGACATGAGATTTATGACATTAGAATAATAATATGGCAGCATGGAATTAGTAAGTACCTACTATCATGCAGGCATGGAATTAGTAAGTACCTACTATCATGCAGGCATGGAATAAGTAGGTACTATACATGGATTAGTATAAACTTTCCTATACCTACTATTAAATGAGCATTCTCTATTTTCACCAGAGCAGAGCTCGGTCGCCCAGGTACACACGGCTACACATCAAGCTATACATCTCCAGTTTATGCTGATCTCGCATTGTCTAAGGTTTCCGTACAAAGCGAGGTCAGCTTATACTGGAAACTGATAGCTTGATGTGTAGCCGTGTGTACTACCTACCTAACATAGCTAAAAATAATCACAATGGTGCCGATTCCCTTGTTCACAAACTAAACTAAATTTAAGTTCAGTGCATCTTTTTCTTTCTATTTCATTAAGAAAAGGACAGAAGATACATTTTAGTTTAGTCCTGTCAAATTAATCAGCGCTTGACGTAAATTGACGTAATTTTAGTTGGCAAGTTTTTAATCACGTCTAAACTTGTATGGAGAGTGACAGGCGCTGATTAATTTGACAGGACTAAACTAAAATTTATCTTCTGTCCTTTTCTTAATGAAATAGAAAGAAAAAGATGCACTGAACTTAAATTTAGTTTAGTTTATGAACAAGGGAATCGGCACCATTGTGTGGTTTCACAATAAAACACATCAATGCCTATCTATCATTTGTTTCCCGCTACCACGTCATCAATGTGACCGCACTCTAACACAGAATGGATTTCATCCCGCGCAAGCGCAGATTGCTATTTTTGCTTTAACTGTAGATCTAAGTGATCCCGCTGTTAGCGCCGGTCATACGCCTAAGAGGTTTTCCTAGTAGAATGGTTTCGGTAAGAAACTTTACGTTTCGTTACGTTACCGTTCTAAGTTAGGGCGTTAAGTTGAGCCAGCGTTACTAATACGGCGTGCTTAAGTACCTAAGTTCTATGCTTAGAACTCATTACTAAAAGTGCTAGAGTCTACATAACTACTTAAGTTGTACTTATAACTTATAAGCACTAGAACACCTACCTAGTTAATAGTATTTCACTATCGGATTGCTAATGTGCTAACAGACGAAGTTACGAAAAATAAAATCATTTTACTTAGATGAGAAATAACGACATGAATGTTTATATTATTTACCTAAAACATAATCAAATATAATGTTCCCACTGCTGGGACACAAGCCTCCTCTCTGTGATAAGGAGTGGGCTGTAATCTACCACGCGGGCCCAGTGCGGGTTGGTAGATGTCACATGTCTTCGAATTTTTGATTCTAGAACATGCCTGTTTCCTCACGATGTTTTCCTTCACCGTTTTCAGAGCAGCGGTGATGATATCCTACTATAATAATAATATTATAAATGTGTAAGTTTGTGAGGATGGATGGATGGATGTTTGTTACTCTTTCACGCAAAAACTAATGAACGGATTTGGATAAAATTTGGCACACAGATAGTTTATAACCTAGATTAACACATAGGATACTTTTATCCCGATGTTCCCACGGAGTCGAGACTTATGCGGTTGAAACCGCGGGACGCAGCTAGGTAAAGCACGTGCCTGGACGTAACAACTCGTAAGTCGGGGCCGTTACCACTGGGCCACCACAGCTCCCTTACCTTTAATTGGATAAATTTCATTACATATTTCTATCACATTTTTCAACAGAATTTTCTATAACTTTGCAGTCTTCTTCGTGGTGTCGATAGCGCGACAGTGTGTTAGTTTTTGATGGCCCAAAACTTTGCCACTTCCACGGCATAACTTTGCAGTACCTACCAAGTAAATACTTTAATTTTTACAGTATAACAAAGTTTCCCAAATTCGCACAATCTAACATAGGTACAGACGCCAGCACATCAAGCTACCCGAAACTGTAAAATTTTCCCAGTCAACTTTGAATCTTATACTTCAGCGATAAAGTTGAAAATCTATTTAACAGACTGTAGTAGCCTGATGTGCTGGCGTCTGTACTATAGAATATCAAAATACAACATGTAAAAAAACCCTAAGGAATCCGTGAGGGTATTGTTAAGTATCGTACTAAGAGTCTATTTATGTGGAAATTTTCAGGAAAAAGAAAAATAAAACAACTAATTTGTTTTAATGGGGAATTTTACCGAGTTATTACATGGGGCGTGGACGGTCGTCGTTTAGCGGGTATCTACAAACCATACCTCATGACTCCTGTTGAAATTTGCAAATTTTTAATGGATTTGGTTAAATTTGAGTACAAAAAATGAGAATTTTTAATAGCAATAACTCTTTTATTTTCAACTAGCTGCGCCCCGCGGTTTCACCCACGTAAGTCTCGATCCTGTGGGAATATCAGGATAAAAAGTATCCTATGTGTTAATCCGGGTTATTTGAAAGAAAGAAAGAAAATACATTTATTTTGCACAGACCAAAAAAGCACACAATATACACAGCAGCAGATAAAAAAAATAAAAATCAAATAATAAGTGTAAAGAGCGATGTAAGAAATTAACAGGGGAGTGTGCCTCACGGCTGCGCCAAAAAGGTCCAGTTCAGCAAAAATGCCAGACAACAATAAGTACCTGACCTGAGTTATAACCTATCTGTGTGCCAAATTTCATCCAAATTGGTCTAGCCGTTTGAGCGTGAAGAAGAGACAAACATACACACACTCACAAACTTTCGCCTTTATAATATTAGTGTGATAAACAAGTTTTTAATAACTTTTTGGTAATTTTATTACAGAACCTATGTCCCCCTTTCGGATCGGACAGGGGTTTCTAAACTTTACCATGAATCAGAGCGATTAAACATGAACGGTACTAGTCGCATCATATTACCAGAGAATTGCTTCCCAAAGCGGTCAGTACCAGCGCCGCCTTTCATTTCATACCGATTGCATGATAATGGAAAGGTAATCAAATCCGCGATGACGGCTACATGGAAATGCATAAATGGATAGCAAGAGAGAGATATTAAAGTGGTTTTGAGAGGTTAATTTAAACAATAAACTTCTAATTTCAACACTTGGGGCCTGAAGCCTGAGAGTGAGGTTTTGAATGTATCAATTATGACTTTCTAAATGTCAATCCTGACTAAAGAAAATAACTTGAAGAGCTTGAACAATATTTTCTTACGAAAATACATCTGGCAAGTGCAAACACGCATAGAATCTTCCGCAGACATCAAAGGAGATCAACCACATGGAAAATACTTGATACTTGTTACTACTTTACGTGAAGTATCTAACAACACATTGCAAGATATTGTTTTTAACAATCGTGGCGGTTTTGAGGCTCTATAAAGTACTGTTGTATCATTCAACAATTTTTGAAGTGAAAACTTTTGGGCATTTTTGAGATGATTGACAACACCTCATTTTTGTAAACGCGATTGTGCTCTTTATTTATATGACGTTACGGATCAATGTTATATGCAAGTATTTTTACTTTAAAGGTTTTTTAAACGCGATTGTGCTCTTTATTTAGATAAGGTTACGGACCAATGTTCTATACAAGTATTTTTCTTCCCCCAAGGCGATCTTATTCAAGTTTTCACTTCTATCGGCACTCCTGCACGCGTAGCATGACCACCGTAGAAACGAGTTTTGTCGACGGAAGAGTAGACAAAATGACTGATAAACAATCACAATCTCTAATTTTGTCTATTCTTCCGTCGACAAAACTGTTTGACGAATTTGTTCTTATCGACTTTGTTTTTATCGACTTTATACTTATCGACTTTTTTTTATCGACTTTGTTTTTATCGACTTTGTTTTTATCTACTTTGTTTTTATCGACTTTGTTTTTATCGACTTTGATTTTATCGACTTTGTTTTTAAAGTCGATAAAAACAAAGTCGATAAAAAAAACTGCTTTTATCGAATTTATTTTTATCGACTTTGTTTTTATCGACTTTGTTTTTATCGACTTTGTTCTTTCGACTTTGTTTTTATCGACTTTGTTTTAATCGACTTTATATTTATCGACTTTGTTTTTATCGACTTTGTTTTTATCGACTTTGTTTGTATCGACTTTGTTTTTATCGACTTTGTTTTTATCGACTTTGATTTTATCGACTTTGTTTTTAAAGTCGACAAAAACAAAGTCGAAAAAAATAAATTGTTTTTATCGAATTTGTTTTCATCGACTTTGTTTTCATCGACTTTGTTTTTATCGACTTTGTTTTTATCGACTTTGTTTTTATCGACTTTGTTTTTATTGACTTTATATTTATCGACTTTGTTCTTATCGACTTTGTTTTTGTCGACTTTGTTTTTATCGACTTTATATTTATCGACTTTATTTTTATCGACTTTGTTCTTATCGACTTTGTTTTTGTCGACTTTGTTTTTATCGACTTTATATTTATCGACTTTGTTTTTATCGACTTTGTTTTTATCGACTTTGTTTTCATCGACTTTGTTTTTATCGACTTTGTTTTTATCGACTTTGTTTTTATCGACTTTGATTTTATCGACTTTTGTTTTTAAAGTCGATAAAAACAATGTTGATAAAAAAAACTGCTTTTATCGAATTTGTTTTTATCGACTTTGTTTTTATCGACTTTGTTTTCATCGACTTTGTTTTTATCGACTTTGTTTTTATCGACTTTGTTTTTATCGACTTTGTTTTTATCGACATTGTTTTTATCGACTTTGTTTTTATCGACTTTGTTTTTATCGACTTTGATTTTATCGACTTTGATTTTATCGACTTTGTTTTTAAAGTCGATAAAAACAGTCGAAAAAAAAATTGTTTTTATCGAATTTGTTTTTATCGACTTTGTTTTCATCGACTTTGTTTTTATCGACGTTGTTTTTATCGACGTTGTTTTTATCGACTTTGTTTTTATCGACTTTGATTTTATCGACTTTGTTTTTATCGACTTTGTTCTTATCGACTTTGTTTTTATCGACTTTGTTTTTAAAGTCGATAAAAAAAAAGTCGATAAAAAAAAATTGCTTTTATCGAATTTGTTTTTATCGACTTTGTTTTTATCGACTTTGTTTTCGTCGACTTTGTTTTAATCGACTTTGTTTTTATCGACTTTGTTTTTATCTACTTTGTTTTTACCGACTTTGTTTTTATCGGCTTTGTTTCTATCGACTTTGTTTTTATTGACTTTGTTTTCATCGACTTTGATTTTATCGACTTTATTTTTAAAGCCGATAAAAACAAAGTCGAAAAAAAAAATTGTTTTTATCGAATTTGTTTTTATCGACTTTGTTTTCATCGACTTTGTTTTTATCGACTTTGTTTTTAAAGTCGATAAAAACAAAGTCGATAAAAACAAAGTCGATAAATATAAAGTCGATAAAATCAAAGTCGATAAAAACAAATTCGATAAAAACAAATTCGTCAAACAGTTTTGTCGACGGAAGAATAGAAAAAATTAGAGATTGTGATTGTTTATCAGTCATTTTGTCTACTCTTCCGTCGACAAAACTCGTTTCTACGGTGGTCATGCTACGCGTGCTGGAGTCACAAGACTAAAGTCAGTCGCTTTACTCAATTGAAAGATTATTTTTGTTTCATTACACGTTCACACGACACCAAAAAAATTAGTTACATAGAATAAAGAATAAAAGCTTTATTTGGAACAACTTAAGTTTACAATTTACATAGGAAAACGAAGATAGCCACAAAAGTAAAATACTATGGCGCAGCCATCAACGCCCAACTCTTAAAATTATATACACAAAGACATTGTTCCAGACTTCCCAAAGAAAGTTAATTAAATAATTACAAAAAATAAATAAAAATAAAAAAGAATTGAATAAAAAGAGAATATACTCTATGTGGAAGTTAATATGTAGTATAAGTATGTAGAGTGGAGATGGGGTGAAGTGTGTGTGTGTATGTGTGTATGTGTGTGTGTGTGTATGTTTACCGTGATTATGATACCACAAGGTGCTCAGTTTCTTCATAAGACAAGGATTTAAGCCAGTCAGTCACTTTTCTCTTCAATAGACTTTTAGTCATAGGGTAAATATTACATTTTGTATTTATGTCATTGTAAAGTTTACAGCTGATATGGTTGAAGTGGCGACCAACCAACGTTATAGGAATGAACATTCATCTGCTCCTTTCATTTAATTTTTCGATCATTCAACAACATTAATGAATCGGTGCACTAATGATTTTTTTCAATTTTGATTCATTTTTTGTTCAGACGTTTCATTCGAGTAAGATATGCCGAATGAAAGGCAAAAATGAACAAAAAGTGAAACTTCTGACATCAGCTTAAGGTGCATATAGGTATATATGTTCTTTTGTCCGTACCGTACCAGTACGACACAACTTAGATGTAGCATAACTTTGAAAATTTGCATTCATTCATTTAAATTCTTCGATTGTATTTGGTTATATGACTTCGCAAGTTATTGCAATTGTGTAAAGATCATTTTCACCTGAAGCAGTAATAAAGATTTTGAAGGCGCACTCAGTTCGGATGGTGATCGGTTTTACGAATTTTGCCGATGCTACATCTAAGTTGTGTCGTACTGTACCTCCGTTTCGTATCAGCAAGCGTCGCGATCCAAGCTGAACCCCCGTTCGGTACGGTACATTCGGTGGTACGGCGTCTTGATACGGATACAGGTACGCTGCGATCCTTTGCGAGTCGGTTTTTTCGCCCCGTTCAAAGGACATACAGAAATGAACACGCGATCATCGCAGCCACGTTACGGAGATACGGGCTATTTTACTTTGCGTACAGAATTTTAGGATCGCGACGCTGATACGAAACAGAGGTACGATATGGACAAAAAAACATATCTGGACGCAGTTTTAAATGCTGAAAATCTAACTAAAAACTTCAAACAAATGATTTTTGTTGATAAATAAAGCTGGAAAAGCACCAAAATTATTATTCGAAAGTGATCTTCCACCCTTTCCAAAGCAAAAAAACTACAATGTAGGTAGGTATAAGTATACTAGAATAGGTAACTATTGTTTCTCTCAGTCATTTAAATCCCACTTCCCAGTGTCACTCCCAACTCTGCGGGGGCAAGTCGTGCCAACAATTAATCAACCGGTAGACTTTATCGATAAAAATCACGACACTTCATTTAGAAGTAAGCAGTTAGCTGACGATAAGCGCTTTCTAACGCCTCGGCAGCGCAATAAGCGCGAGTACACGGCAAGTCTGCGTCGATGTGGGAATGGGCTAGAGGTCAATTATTCGCACCCGTATACGAATATGGTTTTATCTTATTGATGTACGCACATTAGCAGGTTGTAGGGATGTCGCTACGGTGTAATGCGAGGTTTAGTGCTTGAATAAAATGCATAAATAAAACATGTAAAAAAAAAACCTGCTCCGCTCCGTGAGGGTGTGTTGTTAGGTATCGTAACTGAGAGTCTGTTTATGTTGTAATTGTCAGGAAAAAAGAAAAAAAAAATTTACATTTTTTTTTTCAATGGGGAATTTTACTAGGTTTTTTTATTTCAAGGGGCGCGGGCGGCCGTCGTTTAGCGGCTGTCAACAAGTCATAACTTTGGTAATTTTCATTGTATTTGGGGTAATATTGATACTAAAAATGCAAATTTTAAATAGAAATAACTTTTTATTTTCAATAATAATAAGATGTTTTATTACTTTTTGATTATGTTATTGCAGTACCGATGTGCCCCTTTCGGATTCGACAGTTTTTTTTACATATTGTATATTGTGGTGTTGGTGCTTTTGCTAAGGCCTTTTAATTTTACAATACCAGTCTCTGCCATGTTGTTTTAATAAGATTTGCAAATTGAGAATGATTTGTAAAGCGTGACCCGATATTTTATTTCCAAAAAAAAAAAAATTGTAATTTAATTAGCACAAAACTGTTTGCGGGAAAAGATTTTTCAACAAGAAGTGATTACTATTTTATCGATATAATTAGGTATGTATATTTGTTATAGTCTGTACCCTATACCCATAAGTCTTAAAAATAAGCTTCAAAGATTGCGCCCATTAATCTATACCAATATTATAAAGAGGAAAGATTTGTATTTTTGTATGTAACGAATAAACTTAAAAATTACTGGACCGATTTGAAAAATTCTTTCAGCAATGGATAGCTACATTATCAGCGAGTAACATAGGCTATATTTTATCCCCGTAATCCCACGGGAACGGGAACTAAGCGGGTGAAACCGCGTGACGTCCGCTAATAAAAAATAAAAAGAACTTTAAGAAGCCCATGGCAGCCCTACCGATAATAAAGACAAATACACCGCGTCCAAAGAAATGAAGTCGCTAACGTGGGACAATAAATTTCAATTAATCGATAACATTATTCACATTACTTAATTTATAAATATCTTTATAAAACGATTAATCGTATCGATTTAACATCGAACAGACATGTGTTGACGAGAGAGCGATTACATTTCTACAATACAGAATAGCATTTCTTATTGGGTTCGCTCCGGGCAGCCGTTAATAACTGTTGCAACAGAGCGTGCGCTTGCGCATCCGAGAGTCGGTCGTAAAGTTACGAAACGCGACGTAACAGAAATAAACGGAGCAACAAAGGGCCGGACTGAAATAGGCCGGTGCACTTCCTCGTGGCTCCGGGAACGAGACGCCCTAAAATTAAACGTCCAACGCTTGGATTTGCGATCGTCGCGCGCGCATCTATGTGAACGCGAAATGATGCAACCCTTTTAGCGCTATCTCGTTAGCCGCCATTGGCTGGGTTATAATTAAATCTCTCTTTGTACTTAATTTAAAAGCTCATAAATCTCATTATTTTGTAATGCTAATATAATTAATTTCTTTCGCAATCGAAATGGCATAATTTATTCACGTCTGCCATCACGCTGCAGCATCGCATCGCATCTGTTACAGTCTATAAGTAGATACTTGTTTGAAAAACACACAAACACACACTCTTAAAAATATACGATGATTTATTCGAACTCCTATAAGCAGGAGTAGGGTAACCATAAATTCCACGTTAAAAAAGAGACGTTCCGGGAAACGCCCAGAAACAAAATGTAGAGTAGATATAAATAACACAACAGTTTGTCACTTTCGACTCCACCCATTTTTCATAGAGTTTATTATGCCACGACGCCATACATATTACAAGTTGAGTCCAGGAGGTCACCGGCATTACGTTTGCGCTAAAGTTAACCCTCGAGGAGTGTCACCGGCATTAGGGTTTAAATCTTGTTAAAATATACAACTATTATGTTGAATTCGCTAAGAAAAACCTACATTTAAAGTGAGCCCTCTGCGAGGGCTCCCGGCATCCCATATTATATGACTTGAGTGAACCCTCCAGGAGGGCGCCCGGCACTGAACGTATACTTATCCGTCTGTCTTAGTTTTTATAGGTTAATTGGCTAATCGACTAATAGCTTGAACTTCGTTAATGGAGAAAAACGCTAAAAGACAGGACGTTGCGTTCTGTTTAGCAGGTTTTACTTCGACATGGGACTACCTCCAACAATTACTCAGAAATCATAAACTGTATCAGAAAGACCATTCCGATACTAACGACTGCTCGAATTTATGTTCTAAACCTCTAATCACGGCCTACCACAGTCATAAAACTGTATCAAACGAACCAATAAAGTGTGGTCACCCTAACATGCGTACACGCAACATTTCAATGCACATTTGTTCCGATACGTGCATACGATTGCTATTAATCATTGCGCCGTGAAACCGCATAGATAGGGGCTCACTTGACCGAGATGAACGTTCAAAAGAAAATCATTTAAATCAAGATGCGCAGACGTTTCATCTTGCCCGACTAAACGCGATAAAAACATAAGTTAAAATTAACATTGCTAATTGGACCATGCTTCTTGCGTTCCATGAATTAGATTATTCGATTGGGCTATGCAAATGATGAAATTTATTTTTATTTCATACGGTATTTTGCATTTTCTATGAAGAGAAAGAAAATGTAGATAGAGCGTGTTAATCGTTAAATGGTACCGTGTAATTTAAAAAAATTTATTTTACAGAAATAATTTTCTTAAAATCAAATAAATAAAAATCACGAATTTTGTCAAGATTTTTTTCTAATTTAGGCGTCGATCATTTAGAAGAAAGAAAATTCGTTTATTTGCAGTAAACATGACGCAAAGAAAGATAAAAAAAACACGTAAATAACAAATTGGGGGAAAATATGCATCACATCCACGCAAAACGGCCATCGCTCAGCATAATGCTGCGACCCCATGCGAGACAGAGCCGTGATGACGTCAACCGGTGCAGCATATAGTGAAATAAAAAATGAAACATAAAATAAATGCAATACTTAACCCTAAATGTTTACACAAATATAATATTTAAAATGGCAACACTTCGTTCCGTCGGCAACTCACACGCCACAGACTTATTGCAATCACAGACATTTAGATACATCATCACTATTACAACGTCTCTGAAAACTACCATTTTTATTCTATGTCATCATCTGCCTAGCCTTTTCCCAACTATGTTGGGGTCGGCTTCCAGTCTAACCGGATGCAGCTGAATACCAGTATTTTACATGGAGCGACTGCCTATCTGACCTCCACAACCCAGTAACTGGGTAATACGATACCCCTTGGTAAGACTGGTTGTCAGACTTTCGGGCTTCTGACGACCCGTAACGACTGTCAAAGATCCACGAATGACAGCCGGGACCAACGGCTTAACGTGTTTTCCGAGGCACGGAGGAGTCTCGGTATGTAAAGATGGTCACCCATCCACTAACCAACCCCGGCAAGCGTAGCTTAACCTGATGGATCGACCAGTGCGGCTGTTATTACTTAGCCACGAGCGATTTTTATTCTATGTAAAGAACATAAAACAACTTTCGTTTAAAAAGCTACCATATTATTTTCTCCGAATTTCTTCAGAGACTTGATGACCCAGTAAGATATGGCGTCGTATTTTACAACAATTAAAGTTGTCATATCTAAAACGCTGGCAAGAGGATAAATATAGCATATTACTGTATCAATGAATACCTATTGTTGAACTTGATTTACAATGAACAATCCTGAGAGGATATCGATATGATCTGATGATCTGATTGACTGACTTGCGATCAGACTACATTTTGATTGGGTTCGTACTACTGATGCCAGCAATCTTGATTTTCAATGTTGGTTGCCATGTAACTGATAGGTGTATTGTGTACTTTTGTCATCTTCAAGACTACGATGAAATTAAATTTGACGTTTGATCATTCTCTAAATATGTATACCAAACTCTTGTTTCAACTCATTTGGCTCATCTGTTGGTCTTAATACCAAAGAAGTATGGAAAGAATCCGGCAGTGTAGAAAAAGCAACTTAAATGATTCAACGACACAGCATAACTGTTTATGCAAGGTAGGTAAGACTAAAATGGAAACGCAAATTCCCAGCAACAAGCTGCTGAAAGTCAATCAATCTGCCTAGCCTTTTCCCAACTTTATTGGGGTCGGCTTCCAGTCTAACCGGATGCAGCTAAATACCAGTATTTTATTTACATGGAGCGACTGCCTATCTGACCTCCACAATCCAGTAACTGGGTAATACGATACCCTTGGTAAGACTGGTTGTCAGACTTTCGGGCTTCTGACGACCCGTAACGACTGTCAAAGATCCACGAATGACAGCCGGGACCAACGGCTTAACGTGCTTTCCGAGGCACGGAGGAGTCTCGGTATGTAGAAATGGTCACCCATCCACGGACCAACCCCGGCAAGCATAGCTTAACCTGACAGATCAACCCGAGCGACTGTTAGTGTTTAGCCACGAGCTCCTCCACAAACAAGCTGCTGAAAGTATTATGCTTTAAATGGTAGAAACTTCAACAAAAATTATGCTTGTAGTATAAAAATCGATGTTTCGATACATCGATATTATTTGTTCAATATATCGATATTTTTGACGATATCTATTATTTCGATATATCGATATAAAATATCAAGTATCTTGAAACTATCAATTGCGATAAATATTTTCAAAAGCAAACAATAGCATTGTCGCCAGACTTATTTTTATTAAGTATCAATCGTTTATTAATTTAAGATTTTACGTTAGAAATGATGTTCCTAGTTTGGTATTTATATGAATAAAAAACAAACAACAGAATTTAATTAAATACAAATATTTTTTTAGAAAATTTCACCGATATAACGATGTTTTTTTTTTTTCGATGTATTTTTTTTTTTAAATATCGTTACGATATATATCGATACTTTTTGGCACTTCTTGCATCTCTAGCAAAGATCACAGTCACACAAATCAATAACAATTCCTAGTTTCTCCACTTCACCAGCATATTCAACACAGCGCTTAGCAAAAACCCAATTCGTTCTCATAAGACCCTTACAATAATTTACAGCTTGAAAATAATTCTGAATACTATGAGTTAAATCACGATATGATTTGCGGTACATGCTTTAATACATCGTGGCATCTCTTTCACTCGTTGAGGGTTTGATAGAGAGAGCACGAGTCCGTGGTGTAATAAATCTGTTTGGTTCGTTACGCAAGGACATTAGCCTCTGGCTACCCCCCGAGTGGCTTGAAGATACATAGATTATTATGATTTGTGACCGGTAGCTATTCGCATTTAATACGCTTACCGGCCATCTTCTATTTTATAGTATTGCATCGGACAAGCCGTTCATAAATAATCGTATTTAAATGCTGAAAGTTTGGCGCCAACCTAATGAGCTGTGACGGTTTTGCTGTTCGTAGGGATGCGACGGTTCCTGTCTAGGTATATTATTTTCTTTAGATATTACTAAGCAATAAACTGTCAAATGGAAGCTTGCTGTGAATTGATAATGATATTAAGGTAATTATATAACTTACCATTAGACAAAAACCGTTTTTAGGATTGCGTACCCAAAGGGTGCCAATGTCCCTCGGGTATCATCGGATTTCCGAATACAAACGAATGCAAATTTCCATGTCCATTAATTATTAGATTTATAGTGTACAATAATTTGAATTCAGAACTAAGTACTTTATTGTTGTTTTGTTTTGATTTCCGTGTGAACTATATAGAGCTGTAAAATTATTTTCCTATCTGTCGTGCTTGCGACTTTAGCGGCTTTCCGCCCATTTTTTAAAATAAATTACATTAAGTTAAAAGAGTATTAACAATTTTATATACTTCCAAATTAATTGAGAGCGTCCAGTCTGCGCCAAATGCAAAGGGCAACTAATAGAAATCCGACGACTGATGAAACACGAGGTTTGCCGAGGGACATTAAGAACATATTTGTACTATACTACTATAAGGCTGCCATAACAACAAACAATAAGATTTTAATAAAGTTTAAAATTAAAGGGGGTCCAACATTTTTATTAAAGTATTAAAAAAATGTGTTTTCACTCCTCTTGCTCAAAAAGGCCGTCATTGTAGAGTACCAGAGTGGGGAAAAAATAGCGTTTCTTGCTCTAGGGGAAAAATAAATTTATTTTTAATTTTTGAAAATGGAACGAGCCTTGAAAAACGAATAAGTCTTAATTCTTATGTAGAATAATCTTGATTATGGACTCGACTTATTACTGGTTCACAAAAAAAAGAAGAACATTTATTTTTGAAAATGGAACTAAATGCGGCTATCTCTTCGGTAGAATGCGTGCATTGCGTTGCGGCTACAGAAGAAATAGAAAAGGCAATGGCGCGAAATCTTTAGAATTTTTCTCTAATTACGAATTGAATTGGTGACCGTAATATAATTTGCAACAGTGAAAATGTCATCATCTAGTGAGAATATCTTCACAGAGGACTGAAATTAAGTTGCCGGAAAAAACATCTCGTTAAATATATCCACAATTGTACATTTAAATAAAATAAACTACCTATTTAATATTGTATTGGATTATTTTGTTTTCTCGCAATCGTAGTGAAAAGTAGAGTGTAACACACGGCGCTAAAACCCATTATAACTCGGTTTCTATTTACTCCCTCGCTAAAGCTCGGGAGTAAAACTACCTCGTTACAATGGGTTATTTTAGCCCCTCGTATAACAATCTACTATTGTGTTCGTGTGTGAGTCCGACTGGCGCTTGGCCGCTTTGTGTGGAGTGTTTTCTATTCTCATTAACCACGAAAATCGCCTGGAATTATTCGACCACACTATCTATATCTTGTGTAACAACCCTAGCTTTTGCAAAACGAAAGTGTAATTTTACAGTTCAGTTTCATTGTCTCCGATTCATAAACAGTTAATTAAAAATATAATTTTCCGCATATAATCCTCGCTGAAAATTTACTATAAATTAGAAAGTGATCGTTTCTTTATATTATTGATGCTTATTATTGAAATCTGAAATTTTAGATTACTGTCAGCTGGATACATTTATGCTTTCTTCTTTAAGTCGATCTAAATGATTTCAAGAGTATAAATTAAGCGTATCTTTGTGAATTATCGGCATTTACGAGTATTAAACATGTTAAGGTGTCTACAGATTTGCTAAAATTTTTTTCATCGATTTAAATCCTTAGAAAATATCGCTCTCACAAGGAGTATAAACGAGTAATTCATAACAGATCATAGACATCATCACTGTTGAACATGAACACCTCAATTAATGAGGTCTAAGGATCCAGGAGAGCAATAATTGTACGATTATTTATAATAGTTGCTTTATTATTAGTTTAGCGGACGGATAGGTTATTGAATTTTGCTGTTATTTACAGTCAGATCCTCAGAGCAACATGACTTGGAGATGTAATAATAATTAACAAGATTTCTTTAGTTTTGTACTAGATAGTGAATTTATTTTATAATAATAAAACATAGTCGATACAGTAAGTGTATGTGTGACAGTTAGCAACGACAGCGACACCAACTGTCAGAAGTAGGAACTAATGCATTACTTTAAACAAAGGCCGCATTCCGACTTACGTTAAAGTGATAATATCGCGAATCCAACCAAATTTAATAGTCACAAAATATAAGGATTATTGAGTAATAATTGTGACTTTGGACTTTGGTCGGATTCGCGAAATAATCGCTTTTGGCGTAACTCGGAATGCGGCATAGGGGCACAGGCAAACTCGCAAACAGCCAAGTATCAACATAAAATTCAACTCAATAACATGTACGAAAGGTTAGGATACCCATCCATTTTTCTTTATCAGAAAAGAACGAAGCGTTTAATCAATCCCCGATTTGATCTGATAGTAGATATAGATTGATAAAATCAAATGAGATATGGACGCACCTTTACAACACAGCTCAACTGCAGTTAAGTGGAGCGTATCACGGACTATTCTTCTCGATATTAAGGCAATAACTCACGGTTTCGATAGACTTAACATTCCTTCGTGTGTCGAAACCGATGTGATTGATCGACAAACCGCTACTTACTTGCAATCAAAAGGACTTAAAGACTAACAAACACGCGAAGTGGCTGTTGTAAACAACTATAAAATAATTGTTTATGTAACTCTTTGTATGGCATGTGTCTTTGTGTTTTATAGAAAGTGGATTTTATTTAAAAACATAACAGTGGCTGTTATTAGGTACGCCCTATAATAATAATAACAGCACAATTAAAGTACACGCATCCATAATATACTTAATTATTATGACGCCATTTGGCATGAATTGTATTTTTTATGCAATTTCTTGGAAAATAATCAGATTTTTGAAGTGAAAAGTTCTTTAGGCGCGTTGGGCATTTTTGAGATGGGACTAAACCATTAATTTCGCGACAATGGTGCCGACTCCCTTGTTCAGAAACTAAACTAAATTTAAGTTCAGTGCATATTTTTCTTTCTATTTCATTACGAAAAGGACAGAAGATAAATTTTAGTTTAGTCCTGTCAAATTAATCAGCGCTTGACGTAATTTTAGTCGGCAAGTTTTTAATCACGTCTAAACTTGTATGGAGAGTGACAGGCGCTGATTAATTTGACAGGACTAAACTAAAATTTATCTTCTGTCCTTTTCATAATGATTTCATTATGAAAAGGACAGAAGATAAATTTGAGATAAAAGAAAGAAAAAGATGCACTGAACTTAAATTTAGTTTAGATTGTGAATAAGGGAATCGGCACAACTGTAACGTAACGCAATTTTCCGACACCGTGGAGTAAAAGACATCAACGCGTTGATTCCGATTTTCTTCAAATTTTCACTTCTGTCGGCACTCCCGGAGTGCCACTGTTTTTTTTAAATTCGTTTACCTACTACTTCAATGAAAGGGTTCGATTAAAAAAAGGATAAAAAGCAGCATCTGTCATGTGCTAGTTAGTAAGCATAAGAAACTATGCAAATTAGAAGAGCTGAAAACTTTTCATGAAGCGGTATTCTCTAAGAGAACTACGATCTCACTTAAACATTTTGTGAATATATTTGTCGGATCCGGTCATTAGTACGGACACGAAAAGAATCGCAAGCGCGCCACTGGCGACATCAAGAGAGATCTATCGACACCAAAAAAGGCGCGCTTCTACAGAGTCGTGATGTTTTAAGGCCAAGGCGAGGAGGACATTCAGCCTTTGGTTGCATTGGAGTCAAGACGTCGCGGAACTGTTCTCGATTCGTGGTGCTCAGTTATTGTGTTAGTTGTAATTTGTGATCATTTTGTTAATTGGTGATTTTAATAAACGCCGTCGCACCCAGTGTGTGTATAATTTAGCTAGTGTGATTCATTCGATAGTAAATTATAATGTGATCTGAACTGCAAACTGTTTTTCTATTGTGCATTAACCAACACTACACAAACTACGCCCACAATAGTTAAAATATCGCTGATAGTAACGAAAGTGACATACCCGTCTCCGACATATTAAATATATTCGTGACTGCGTTAGTTTAACAATCTACAAGATATCCTCCAGATTTCTGATATTCTGATCAGACTTTCTTTCTAATCAAATCTAATATATCTATTACGGCAATTGATTGAAACAACAATCATTAAAACTTGACATGAGTCTAAACAACAGAATAAATATATAATCAGAAACAGCAGGAGAATTAAAACACAGGAATAAATTCAAATAAGGAACAGGAAGACAACATTTAAAAACGCACACATGCAATTTTCCGTCCATACCATTAATAATTTGAAAAACGAACGGACAAGTACCTTTATAAAACACAAGCTCTATGGTGCCGCGAGGAGGAAATTAAATCGCATAAAACATCATGAAACTCCATTAGATGCTTTATCGCGGGATAGCATCTTTAACTAGCAGTACTACGAGTCATCGGTACCTACTACTCATAAGTGGTTAAGTTAAACGCAAAGACCACACAAGACGAAGGCAGAAAAACTTTTCCCTCCGTCAAAGAAATCAATGACAAGTCATACAAGATCGTCTTATAACTGAGGTTTTCTGTGACTTTCCTTGTGAGAAAACTTGAAGACACGTTAATTTAGAAATGTTCTTTAAGTTTTCTCTTTCTTTAGTTTAAATGGCTTGTTTCAGTAAATAACAATGTTCGATTGTGTTACAGGTAGAGCGTCAGTTGTTCGGAGTAATAAATAAATGGAGTTCAAATGTGCGGGAAAATGCTTTCACTTCATTTAATTTGACAGAAGACGTCAAAACATTGTGTGTCACTCGGTGACAAATATTTATGAACCAAGATTTGCAACAAACGGATCTAAATTACTGTGATTAAATCAATAACTATAATGAATTATCGCTTGAATGGTATTTAACATTTATTTTATTTTTTTATCGAATTATTATTTCCTAATTTAAATTGAATTGCATGTATTTTAATAATATTTTTTGTGTATGCTTATGTTTCATGTTAATTATATTCGAACACAATGTGAATTGTTACAGAATAAATTAATATACTGAATTACACTGGATTTCGACATTTTCCCTTTACAAGCAGCGCCCGCCATAACATTTACAAAGATGCTTATCAGCTATAAGTTGTGGGTATTCTAGTACAAGTCCCTATCTAGCATTTCATTTATTAAGTTCTCCGTGGTAATTGGTGCTGACCGCGGGGTCACTGACCGTGTTGCGCGGGCGCATTGTTCCGCGAATGCATCCGCTGCCTGACCACCGCGCACACGGAAGCTAGCGTGGACGTTACCATTACCACTGACTGGATTAGATCGCTGTTTCTATGGTTTTTTGAGTGAACAGTTGTATTTTTTTTTCTTATTTTTTACTCTGTATAAGAATATTCTCTTGGATTTTATTTTCATCTATTTAAATTGGAATATTCATCGCATTCTCTTCTATAATATGTGTATAACATTAAGTTTTTTTTTTTGACGGGCATCTCGCAGTTTTGACCACTAAGGTCGTGGCTGCTTAACCGGATTTTCCTGTGGGTGCCATAAGCTTCTACACTTAGAGCCTCCAGCCAGGAGCTTTTTAAAACTATTCTAAATTAAAATTAAGCGAATGCTCGCTAAGGGCACCCCCTGTGGGGTACGGACCTCGGCTTAGGGCATCGCTGACGGGAGGACAGCAAGAGGGGACAGGCTGGATCAAATTTATATTATTATCATGATTATTATTCGGGGTATTTAAAGCTACGTGCTCAGCTGCAACAACTGCTGGCACCTCGTTTTCGAGCAAGGGTCGGGGGGGAGTTTCATTTACTCGGGGAGTCTGTCGCGATCGCAAAGGACCTCGGCGGCGAGGTCGGAATGACGGGAGGCGTCTGTTTTTGTATACTGTACTGGTGGCCCTATTCTGCTCCTGGAGGAGTGTGATGGGGTCATCTGGGTCGGAGAGTACATGCCTAGGGCGGCGGGTCTTACTAATTCGGGATGGGGTATAATCGGCTGAAGTACCTGTACCGTAATTGCGTAATACAACACAATCACAATTTGTTTCGACTAATCCATTGCTTCATAAGTTGGAAAAAAAATCTGCTCAACAACGTAAATAACGCAATGAATGTTGTTGAACTGTCAAAATGAAACAAATTAGGCAAAATTGTTTACGAAAATAAGTTACGCAATTACTGGTTGACTGAGCTCTGCTCGGGCGAAAATAGATAAACATATCGTCCAGGTTGCCAACGTTGTATCACATTCCCGAGGCTGTGAAAATAGAGAAAACGAATTGTGCCAGATATGAGACCTAGCTAGATAGACTTTTCGCCCCCGTAAACCCCTATATTGCAACTTTCATCGAAAACGTTATTGCCATTTTCAAGAACGTGATTACACGTGCGTAATATTGCTCATTTAATAGGTAGTATAGGATATTAAAATTACATAAATAAAATAAAGAAAACTGCAATAAACACAAACCTTCCGAAATATCAAATTGGTATATGTACCTTTATTCGCTACGTGATACATTTGAAGAGGCTCCATAATGTACCATTATTAATCGATCGACGACATAAATAAACCTATGATAACTTGTCTGGTTTTCATTTACCTTCACCGGTGCAGCAGGAACGAAACTAGATTATTTTATTCACATGCACTATGCACTTATGGTGAAAGAAAACATCGTGAGGAAACCGGCATGTCCTAGAACCAAAAATTCGAAGACATGTGACATCTACCAACCCGCACTAGGCCCGCGTGGTGGATTACGGCCCACTCCCTCTCGAAAAGATGAGGCCTGTGTCCCAGCAGTGAGCACATTATAGGCTTATTATGCTATGCACTTATGCAGCTGCCTAATACGAAAGATTACACAAAATACTGCGCCTGATACAACACATGAGCCGTGTTAATATTTTGTGAGCCTTCACTTGAACCGTCATGTAATAGGCTCTATTAGATAGTTCTCTTGAAGAAAATATTCTATGTAGAAAAAGTGAAGATTGTAAATGGTTGGGAAGCGGGTTAAGTGTGGAACTATCATAAGATAGATCCACACTCACCTAATAGACTTAAACCTCTGGTGGGTACTAGGGGTTTAAGTATACATATTTACAAACATTGCGATGGTCACTGAGTCGAGAGTTTTTGACATATTTTGTATGGCAAATCTGTCGAATACTTATAATGAAGAGACCTTTGCAACGTTTTTAGATTGGCCCCTTGAACTAAAACCGTAGAAGAATTACACGGGGTTTTGTGTTTTCTCCGAATTTCGATAACGGCGACGTCGCCGTCGGCGAATCTTTTCACGATACTGTTACGACACCAGCTTTTGACCATTAAAAAGACATCAACGCGTTGATTACCGCGGTGCCGATTTTTTTTCACTTCTGTCGGCACTCCCGGAGTGCCACTGTTTTTTTTTTTTGGGTAGGAAATTATCAAATAACTTCTCCCGCTCTGCGCGGAGCGGGAGGGCATGTCAGACTCTTACTGACTAAAACCCACCCGTGTTCCTTCAGTTGCCTGTATTTGCCAGGGGCCACGGTAACCCTTTCGGACAAACCCGCAACGTCGGCGACCCTAAGAAATCAATTCCTTGCGTGTGCCCTTAGGTGCCGAAGTTAGTTTTGAACAAACCCGGTCGCAACTTTCTCCGAATAAGAATTACCTAAAGGAATTCTGTAACAACATGATCATAGAGATCATATAGGGATGCTGCGAGCTATACTTCAGTCTCACAGGAAACTACAGAGCGGCTACAGTAAATAATAACCTCATTAAATCCTCCCTTGGGGGATTAGAACTGGAAAGCATGCTAATACGAGTAAATAGCGCTCTAATAACGTATGATTACCTGTCAAGTTAGCCACAAGTTGCTGTTTAAACAACTTTATGTCCTACGTGAGTTAACTGTTAACCTATAAATAAATAAAAAAAATATGATGAGAAAATACCGAAAAATCACTTAGCTCAAAAAGCATGTTACAATAAAACGAATAAGTAAACTAAACCACGTTAACCATTTAAACCGTACAAACGAAACCATAAAAAGAGCAATATTTCAACTCACTAATAAGAAAATTCCAAGTCTACCATATCAAAAGTCAATCGACCAGAAAAAAGCCATGACTACACGTGAAGTCACCTGCATGCCAACGCTATTTCGTAACTTAGACCAATTACACACGCACGGCATACATTTTTATTTCCCTTCGAACATTTCCTGTTTTACTTTCGTGAATAGCCCTGCAATTTGTAACACACGTCATTACAGAATGACAACCACTCATTATTCGATGCATGCCGAAGGGCCACGGGCGTACAGTTTGATTTCGTCTGTGACATGAATACTGGCCACTATAGTCTATGGTTTGTGTCAAAAGAGGTATTACACATAATTAGTTTGACGTTTGGCGTTATAATTAGTAATCGGATGGTTGATTTGTATTTATGTTCGCCACCTGTGAATCCTATATGGGACAATTTTGATTGTGAAAGGAAGTCATTAAATTATTATTAGTAGGTGATACACGATGGACATCAATTTTACATTTCGACAGTATGGATTAAAGTTCAATCTGACTCAAAGAAAAGGAATAAAACACAATGTCAAAACTGTTTAGGTATTTATTCTAGGTACCTACTTTACTGCCTTCTAAATCTCAATACCAACTCATCAACTATAACACCCAGCAGCTCCAATCGCTCAACAATGACCAACACGCCAATCAACCCGAACCCAATTTCTAGCACAGCAGCAAAAACAAAAAACAACGAAATTAAAGTCTAATTTTTCCCCAACTCTCCGACAAACTGCAGGAACTTTCGAGCGCAAATGATTAAATTATGACGAATCAAGTTAAGGCGGGCCTAAACGATAGATTATATTGCACAATATCACGATTTGCGCAATGTTTTTGACCGTTTAAGTTTAATATTGAAAATTGCGCAATGAATGAATAAAAGTTTGAACCAGTTTCATTTCAAATACCTAAAATAAATAAAAAAACTTTTTACAAAAAAAAACAACCGACTTCCAAAAAAAACACACAAAGTGAAAAATAACTTTAATTTCGGAAGTCGGTGTCTTGGGTTTTGTATTTTCGTTTTTTGCCACCGACTTCCGAAATTTAAAGTTATTTTTCACTTTGTAGTGTTTTTTTTGGAGGTCGGTTGTTTTTTTTTTTGTAAAAAGTTTTTATTTTTCACTTTTGAGTTGTGGTACCTACCCCACACACATTCGAATACCACTACCTGCTACCAGTGACTGAAACTTATCATATCATCTACATACTAAGTGGGAAAAAAATACGTATTTTGTAGCTAACTCAAAAATTATCCAAGCAAAGTTAATAAAATTAAATGGGACCAATTCGAGAGCACACCCTTTTAAACAAAAAAAGAATTTTCAAAATCGGTCCACAATTGACGGAAAAATCGGTGGACATACATAAAAAAAAAAACAAACATACGCGACGAACATATAACCTCCTCCTTTTTGGAAGTCGGTTAACTTCGCTTCGATCCATACAGTTCGCTTAAAATTAAAATACAATTCAAATTACCCTCTTAACAAAGGATCTCCATAACGGAGAAGAGATCCTATCCGCTACAATCTTCAGAATTCCGTTGCATCTACCACGCATTCTGCAGATCAGGGATACAGTTTTCTTGCGGATGACGGCTTGAAAGCCATCAGTGCGATACAGCACAAACATCCCCGATGCACTACAGAAGCGAGGCAGCCCCAACATCATCCTGAAGATGTTATACTGGACGCGCAGAACATTTAGCAATCTTTTGGTGTGGCTGACCCACAGATTTTCCGTATAAAAGCTTTGACAATAAGCCTTAAACAACGATGCCTTAAACTTTTTTATTGCACCGTGTAGGATAAGCATTGCGCAGGTTTTGCTCACGCGAAAACATTGAAGCTTAATGGGCAGTCAATGTTATTGCGTGCAAATGATGGACCGTTTGAATGCAAGGGCTGATTCAATCATATTGATTGCACTATACAAGGTGGTAGGGACATCGACGCGAAAACTGTTACTCAGTATGGATTCAGTAGGTACATGGTTCTGAACCCCCATGCGTTGAAATTTTTCGTCGGTTATTTAAAAAAAAAATCTGCTGTTTCATAGAAAAGTGCAATACCTACGCAGTCAAAATGTATGGAACCAGGAACAGCAGATTTATTTAAAGTGAAACTTTTTCGTCTGTGTGTTGCATGTCGCGTGACGGTCGGCCGCGGAGTAGGGATAAAGTGAAAGGCGCTCGTCAGAGCAGCCAAGGCCAATATGGCGGCGCCTATAGAAGTTTCACTTTTACCGTGGTTTCATAAAACCACACAATCCTTTTTTTTTTAAATAACCGTCGAAAAATTTCAACACAGGGTATTCAGAATCATGTACTGAATCCATACTGAGTAACAGTTTTCATGGTAACCGTTTTGGGTTGCAGATTTGTCCGAAAGGGTTACCGTGGCCCCTGGCAACATACAGGCAACTGAAGGAACACCGGTAGGTTTTAGTCAGTAAGAGTCTGACATGCCCTCCCGCTCCGCCCAGAGCGGGAGAAGTTATTTGACAATTTCCCACACCATAAAAAAAAATGGTAACCGTTTTCGCGTCGATGTCCCTGCCACCCTGTATAATATATATAACGCATATTTATTGTGTATGGGCCGCCTTAGATAAGAGAACAAAGAAAGTAATTCATTACGATTGATTGCCGGCCGGTGGCGAATTGTCCACTGTCGCAAATTGAATTGACCGCGACTCAGGTCAAGAGACCATTGCAGCATTGTCGGACCAATTGCCGATCATAACTTACAAATGACATAATTTGGTGGAGCACATCTGATTGGCCATTATGTTGTTGAAATGGAAATAGAAATTAATATGCAACTTGTTGCAGAATAAACGCAAGTTATTGACAAAATTAGGTAATTGAGAACATATTACTAAAGCTACCGACCTACACGTAAACAGGTACAGTACGACACAACTTAGATGTAGCATCGGCAAAATTCGTAAATCCGATCACAATCCGTACTGAGTGCACCTTCAAAATTACCAATATTTATTACTGCTTTAGATGAAAATGATCTTTACGCAAACGCAATAACTTGTAAAGAATATAACCAAATACATTCGTAAAATTGAAATGAAAGACGGCAAATTTTCAAATCTATGCTAGATGTACTTAGCATAGATTTGAAAATTTGCAGTCTGCAAGTTGTGTACCTGTGTTTAACAAAATAAATATTTATTCATTCATTCATTGAGGTGACAATAAAGGAGGGCTTGAAAACCTGGTGGTGGGTGCTCTTGGAGAGGTCAAAGTTACATGCTCTGTGGAGAGAGGTCGTTATTGTTATTTGGCCGTTGGACATGGCTCTGAAGAGAACCGAAATACCGTTTAATGACCGATTCCTATAATTAACGGACCGTTATCGATTAAAATTAAGACTCTTGTATCTTTACCAGTAATAACGCAAAGACCTTATAACTTTGCATAGTAGACCCTCCCATATGGAAGTAGCTATCACAGGTAAAATTAACTTAAGAATCTATTTATATGCGCAGTTTGGCAATAAAAATGCTACCATATTGGTAAGAAAAACGATTCGTTTTTGTTTGTAGGAACCGAGCATAAGGCTGCCGTCCACTGGAGCCAAACCAAATGTGCCAATATTAACCAATATAATCTAAACTCCGCTTCAGAGCTCCGCTTACTACTGGTTAATTTTGGCACATTTCTCCGCTCCGCTGCCTCGCTCCGCTCCAGTGGACAGGCAGCCTAATGCCCGTTTTCACCTTCACCAAGTGACACTTCAATGAATCCCTAAACAAAAGTGCACTGTTGGATTTGCAACGCTAAGCTCAGCGTTGACTATCGGTACATCGAGGTGCTAAAGTGTCTGTACAAAAACGCCACTATGTCAGTTCGACTCCAGGACCAGACCTCGAAACCTATCCTTCTGCAGCGAGGTGTGAGACAGGGAGACGTTATCTCTCCGAAACTGTTCACCGCTGCACTGGAGGATGTCTTCAAGGTTCTGGATTGGAAGGGGCTAGGCATCAACATCAATGGCGAGTATATCACTAACCTTCGGTTTGCCGACGACATAGTTATCATGGCTGAGACCATGGAGAAACTCAGTACAATGCTCGATGACCTCAGTAGAGCCTCCGAAAGAGTGGGTCTTAAAATGAACATGGACAAGACAAAAGTCATGTCAAATGCCCATGTGACACCCACTCCCATGAAGATCGGAGACGCTACGCTCGAAGTTGTGGACGAGTATGTTTACCTAGGACAAATTGTCCAGCTAGGTAGGTCCAACTTCGAGAAAGAGGTCAATCGTCGAATCCTACTCGGCTGGGCAGCGTTCGGGAAGCTACGCAATATCTTTTCGTCCCACATACCACAGTGTCTCAAGACGAAAGTCTTTGACCAGTGCGTGTTGCCAGTGATGACCTATGGTACTGAAACGTGGTTGCTCACAATGGGCCTTATCAGAAGGCTAAAAGTCACCCAAAGGGCAATGGAGAGGGCTATGCTTGGAGTTTCCCTATGTGATCGAATCAGAAATGAAGAGATCCGCAGGAGAACCAAGGTAACCGACATAGCCCGAAGAATTGCCAAACTTAAGTGGCAATGGGCAGGGCACATTGTGGCGACCACGTACCGGAAGACGTAGCGTTGGAAGGCCTCCCACAAGATGGACCGATGACCTTGTGAAGGCCGCAGGAATCCGCTGGATGCGGAAAGCACAGAATCGGTCGAAGTGGCGGTGCTTGGGGGAGGCCTGATGAATGATGAAGCTCAGCGTTGAGAGTTGAAAATCCAACAATGCACTTTTATTTAGGGACTTGTGTACCTACCATCTTGGTGAAAGGATTAGTCAGACTCTGCGTTACCGATTGCTAGCTATCCAGGGTGCGCCGGGCGTTTTGTATCGCAGCACGATTTCCTTTCATGCATCCCACATCTGATAAAGAAATATAAAGTGGCTAAAATTAGATAAAGCAGTCATTTTACTCTGATTAACTAATTAGGTTATTTTGCGGTCTTGCACTTTTCCGAAAAACATTCTACCTACTTACTTGTATAGGCGAATTATTTATTTTCCTTTAGGTACAATTCCGTAGCCTGCTGCTGCTTGCAGTCGGCTACGGAATTGTACCTCAATCAATCAATTGTACCTCGGAATTTTTGCAGTCGCCGCGACACTACTGGTTTCTATTATTTCTATGAAATACCGCTAGCTACGTAAGGTTTTCATAGAAGTACATAGAAACCAGTAGTGTGGGCTACGGAATTGTACCTTTAAAATATCTTGTTCAATTGCAATATGCAGTTGAATAGAGATCTAAAACCCATAACGTAAACATTGAAGCCCTAGATTTGACAGTATTTTAGTCAAATTTTACTGTACTTAAATTATGTATTTGTCACGTCTAATACAACAATGACCAGATACAGGGTGGTCCATAACAAAACGGTAACTACAAAGCGATAATACTCGTAATCCATTACATGCGAATTGATATGTAAACGAAAGGTATAAATTCTGGCGACGTATAACTTAGTATTCCTTTGGTTATTATATTTGGTACCGATACTATTCGCGGTAAGTAACTGCACATCGCCATTAATTCCATGGCGTCCATTGACAGCATTGACATTCATGGTGGGGCATTAGGTCGAATTGTTTATGGATAAGGTGTTTGATATTAGGTACCTCTGATGACCTACTTTTGGGAGAACTTATTTAGCATATTAAATGGAAAAGATAGTAACTTAGCACTGATCAATGCTTGTTCCATTTTGTTCGACCAGAATAATTTGCCCTTAATTGGGAAAATTACATTTTCTCAGACATGCTTGGAAATTCGAACACTATTTTGACAACCTCCTTCGAGATAAATCGAAATTAAAGTACTGGTCAAAAACAAGCGAGTAGGCGGCCGGCAATGATTACTATGAAAATCCATATCCGCCGTGTTCGTGTTTTAAAAAAATGGAACATACTTTTTACTTTGACCTATGGCAACCAAGGAGGTAACTTATCAAAGATTTTATTTAAATTTCGAACTGGCTTAGCAAATAGAGCCGTTTAAAGTAAAGAAGAAACAAATGAACATATTGGCGCGTGAAATTTTTTCTTTGTTCGTCATTGATTCTGGAATTTATAATTAATTTACTTAGTTTGAATTTCCACGCATTCTTAAGCCTTGGCTGCAACCAGACACTGATGGACTCACGTAAGTGTGCAATTGCTGGTCGCGACAGCAATGTACTAAATCTTACAGGGATATTGTTTTGTTTTACACACAATTAACATTGGTCACGAAATGTTAATAGATCATTAACGAATAAGTACTCATCCTTCCTTTCTTAGCCAATAAAATTAGGAATAAAACCGATGGGGGGTGCGTCTGCGCTTGTGATCTCACGGGAAAAGCGCACGCTCATCGTAAATACATCAGCGTCACACGCTCCCTCATAACTTAGTGCTCCTGCGCAGTCAGCAGGGCTGACCACATCTATGCTCATTTATAAACAAACTAGCTTTTGCCCGCGGCTTCACTCGCGTGGAGACGGGTAATTATTCCCCGAGGACTCACCTACTTACCTGGATAAAAAATTACGTCACCTAACCCAGGCCATGGATAACCTACGTGCCAAATTTCATCCAAAGCTGTTTAGCTGTTAAGCCGTGAAAAGGTACCAGATAGACAAACAGTGACAGGCACCCTAATTGCGTATCGATCAATCACAATCTGTTTCATTTTGACAGTTCAACAACATTCATTGCGTTATTTACGTTGTGCAGACAAATTTTTCGAACATATGAAGCAATGTAGTAGCAATATTCTTCATAATGATTTAGATTAAGATTGATCGTGTATTACACAATAGGCGTGTGTCCAAATTTTTTTTTTAGTCCGTCTTTCAGGTAATAAAAAAATATTCGACACGTATTTTTTCTTTTTTGACGTAATCAAAAGATTACGGCGATACATTGAGTTAAAATGTGGCATGACGTCACGTCTTGCTAGATTTTATACTGCGTTGTGACGTAGCGAGCCCACACTCCCCAACTTTAATGCGTGTTTTCTAAGTTATTTTTGATTAATATGATAAAGCAAAAAATACGTGTCTAATATTTTTTTATTATCTGAAAGACGGACTAAATAGAATTTCTTTTTTTTTATCTAGGAAACTACCCTATTAGGGTGCTAAGTTACTTTCCCATTTGTAATAGAAGTAAGAATGAATTCTTCGAATATTTAATTAATTCTTAACTTTCTTCTTCATTTGCCCGAAGAACTGCATTCGATAGTTTTACAATACCTACCAATCAAAGTAACAATCATATTTTAAGAAATTACACTCTTTCACCTCTTATCGATAAGACACCTTAAAAACTGGCCAAGAGCGTGTCAGATGGTTGGATAACGCACAATGAAGGTTTCCGTAGCTGGGATGAATTCATTTTAAGGACAAACTTAACATTGTTGGTGAAAAACATGTTCTCCCATACATTCCAACTGCAAATGTACCTTTGTACGCACAACATTGGGAGATTCACCATGTTATTTTAAGACCATAGACTTCTTATAGGTTTTCCTGTAGGTAATCTACAAGTATAGTACTTTGACCTGCATTTTTTTCAAAATTTAAGGCTCGGTAGTTTCGGAGATAATGGGGGTAATGGTAAATTTTCATCTATTTTCTTAAATATTATAAAATTATTTAAAAAAATAATTGAGAAAGGGCTTGTTTTGAGACAAGCCCCACAAAAATTGATATGTGTACCAAATTTCAACTTAATTGGTCCGTTGGATTCGGAGAAAATTGCCAGTGACAGACAGACACGGGTGATCCTATAAGGGTTCCGTTTTTAATTTTGAGGTACGGAACCCTAAAAAGAACACTAAACTGTTCAATAAATAAAGATAAAAATCATCAATAAGAATTAGAACTAAGTACCCACTGTCCATAGACTCATAAAAAGGTCTTAATATTCTCCCGTATCACATCAAAAAAGTAAATCTTATTAACTATGATAATAATTTGTCTAACCCTATTGACAAATTTATTATCTAAAGTGCAATTAGTTTCATTCATCATAAACTTACAAGCCATCTGCGGCAGATAGTGCGCAAACGCAGGTAATAAATTATGAATTGATATCTACATGTAACGGTAATGTCATAAGACAGTTTTAATGTGAGTAATTTAAACTTACTTTGAAAGTAATTAGGAATGTCGGAAGGATGGTCATAAGCAAACAATTTTTTGCCTGCTTCATTAACGGTTTTTCTTGCAAATGTAAAAAAACCTACGTAGAAAGTGATTATTTTGTAGAAGATTTGATTTTAGAAAAGCATCAAAATAAATGTAGTGTGGTTTAGATGAAACACAAAATTCTTTCAAAACTGTGAATAAAATTACTAAACTTTTATTAATTTAATTCTCCCCCTATTACATGGGACTTAAACATAGCTGGTGAAATGTGGGTGTACCTGCTACAGGTACACCTCTACCCAACCCTTCTGTAAAACAAGGCGTGATGTTATGTTTATGATATGTAATTAAATTTCATATCATTTTAAGTTTGCCTATAATACGTATATGTACTCTTAAAAGCAGGCAAACTTAACTTAGTTGTTGTGTGGTAACACAGTAGTAACGACCCCAACTTACGACTTGTTGGTCGTAGGTTCAAACCCAGGCAGGCGCTTTACTTTGTGCAAATAATTTTTCATCACCACTGCTCTCAAAACAGTGAAGAAAAACTTCGTGAGGAAACCGGCATGTCCTAGAACCAAAAATTAGAAGATATGTGACATCTACTAATCAGCACTGGGCTGGCGTGGTGGATTACAGCCCACTCCCTCTCGAAGAGAGGAGGCCTGTGACCCAGCAGTGGGAACATTATAAAGTGATTATGCTACATATTTTATTAGAAATAATTTGCTTTCTAAAGCTAGAAATATCACCGCATAGACACACAAGTGACAAACACTCAACAACCAATTAAAAATCATGATTAAATAACATACTTTGTATAAAAGTGGCAATTAACGGTGAAAATCACGCGATTACAAACTTGTGTAACTATCTGCTCAACAATCTTATCCCGAGTAATAACATTTGCAATTAGAAACGGCTGTATATCTGTCCTTTGTACGCAACTATTTACTTTGGTCTTAATTACGCTCTCCCGTTGCGGGTGCGCACGCTTACGATTAATCGATAAATTATAATAAATAAAGTTCGCAACATCTTCCCACTCACAAAACACCTGTGTAAAAGAGGGCTTAATGGATGGCTTATGACTTTGTGAAAATCTACTTTCT
This sequence comes from Agrochola lychnidis, assembly GCA_963680765.1. NCBI lineage: Eukaryota > Metazoa > Arthropoda > Insecta > Lepidoptera > Noctuidae > Agrochola > Agrochola lychnidis. The sequence continues at coordinate 7,497,356 of OY796871.1, read as the reverse complement.
ATCCCAAAATAGTCACCGCAATCCATCTATGTTTATGGCACTCAACAAACAGGTCAACACGCACTAACTTCTCCATCACCCACACACCCAACACACTCACACACACAAACCCCCCCACCCACAAACCCATCCACGCCACACGAACCCTCCTTCCTCTATGTCAAATATAAATTATTGTCTAGTTTTAGTTTATAGGAGACCATAATTATGTACTTGAGGCATGACCTGGTGGCCTGAAATACAAGGTTCGACTTAGCTTAGGCACCAGTCTCCCACAATGTTTTTCTTTGAGCCCATGACCAGCCAATAAGATTCTTTGTTACTATTTTGTAAAGATATTGTGGTGAGAAATAAATAAATAATATTATGAAGTCGTTAATCTAGAACTGCGTAACACGAATACTTCAATAAGTGCTTGCAAAAAGAGAACTAAAATGTTTGAAATTAGTCAAAACAGATACTTTTTTTAAATGTGTAACATCTTTCCTCTCGCTTTCCTGCAATCTGTGGGAGTGATTTCGTGAAAAGGGACGGAAGTGTATTACAGGAAGCCGGGAAAGCGCGCGCTATTTGATTTGACCAAGGAGCACACGCGGTGCTAGAGTTGGTCCTCAGAAACGACCTTGACGAGGCCCCGCCACTTTAATATTGCTTATTTATTACCAAATATTTTTTTGTTATCCGATACTGTCCTACTACTGGCCAAACGCCTCCCCCAAATTCTTCCAGGTATCCTTTAACACATTAATGGACACTAAACACCCTCAGGCATAATAATAACAATACAATTTCTATTGTGTTTCGTTCAGTGTCCTCATTCATCATCATCATCATTTCAGCCAAAAGACGTCCACTGCTGAACATAGGCCTCTCCCAAGCACCTTCACTTCGACCGATTCCGTGCTTTCCGCATCCAGCGGATTCCTGCGGCCTTCACAAAGTCATCGGTCCATCTTGTGGGAGGCCTTCCAACGCTACGTCTTTTGGTACGCGGTCGCCACTCCAGAACCTTTCGGTCCCATCGGCCATTCGTTCTGCGAGCAATGTGCCCTGCCCATTGCCACTTAAGTTTGGCAATTCTTCGGGCTATGTCGGTTACCTTGGTTCTACTGCGGATCTCCTCATTTCTGATTCGATCACGTAGTGAAACTCCAAGCATAGCCCTCTCCATTGCCCTTTGAGTGACTTTTAGCCTTCTGATAAGGCCCATTGTGAGCGACCACGTTTCAGTACCATAGGTTCTGTGTACCTAGTGTCCTTTAACCGATTAACAAACGACAAAATGTCGGATATTAGGTTAAACGTAAGGTTTTCATGATAACAAATCTGAATCTATAAAACAGTTCAGTGACTGACTGGCTGATTGACTGACTGACAGACAATGCACAGTCTAAGTTAGTTAATTGATTCATGCGCGACCTTGTGGAAATCCATTATAAATAAAACACAACAGACGTGGATATATTTAGTAACCTGTTCCGCTTAACTATTCCCAAAGAGCCATAAAAAACCCTGTAAGAAATCGACACGTGTTTCACCTCTCAACGAGGCATCCTCAGGATGACGATTGACTTGTCGTGAACCCGAACATGCCGTGTCAATCGTCATCGGTTACTAAATATAACAACGTCTATTGCATTTTATAATGCACAGTCTAAAATTCTGAAGAAACATAAGACTTGTTTGCGACAGAAATCACGGGAAACAACTAAGAAGACGATAATAAGATGGATTTCCAACTGTTTTCTCTACTGATTTACTATGTGGGGAGTTACTATTATAATCTGGAAACAACTACTCCCCTCAACGCGTTATCAAGTATATCATCACCATCATCATCATCATCTGTAGATCCAGCAGCAGCAGTGGGTTAAGTCAGCTGTAGCCCGACTTAACCCTGCTGCGCAAAGGTCTCTCTTTTTATTAACCGACTTCAAAGAGTTTTCTCAATTCGACCGTATGTACATGTTTTTTTTAATGTGTTTTTGCGGATAACTTCGTCGTTTATGAACCGATTTTGATGATTATTTTTTGTTGGAAAGAAGATATCCCAAGGGTGGTACCATGATTAACACACAAAAATAACTTATATTTCGGAACTCGGTGGTACAAAACCAAAGACACCGACTTCCGAAATATAAATTATTTTTCACTTTGTAGTGTTTTTTTTAGAAGTCGGTTGTTTTTTTTTTTTTTGTAAAAAAAAAGTTTTCTTATCCTAATCACACTCCCGTGCTACCTCATCCAGGTTTTACCCGCGATGGCAACAATGTCATCCGCCATAATCTAAACTAACATTATAAAGAGAAAAGATTTGATTTTTTGTATGTTTCTTAGTTACGCTTTCAAGCTAAAACAGCTGAACCGATTTGGATTAAATTTGGCACATGGGTAGACCAGGAACTAGGTTAGGACATAGGATACTTGCCGAGTTGCCACGAGTCAATAAATTGCCGATGATTTTACTACAGCAACATATATTTTCAAAAAATTATATGTAATATCTAAATCGGAACTACTCCCAAGTGACATAATTCCTTCCCAAAGGTTAAATAGGTGACCCTGATATTTCTAAAACACCGGATATTATATTCCATACAGCAATAAATATACGAGTAACAGTAATATTACTCTAATGTGACAACGAACTGAATTGACTAGCCCAAGGCTATTAAACGTCAAAATTTCAGAATAAAGCATCAAATGGAAGTCATGACAAATGTGTTGGCAATAATGTCAATCTTAAGGCCAACTGAATCGGTTAAGGAGGTGGCGTTTTCAAAGACAAGCTATCATTGCAGTAAATAGGGGTAAGATACGGTTTCCAAAAAGAGCAGTGGCCGCTATATAGCGTCCGAATTTACCGGCGAATGACGTCACTGAAACATTATTTACAAAAGTAAGTTGATGTATTATCCTAGATATCGTTTTTTGACACCGTCAAGTGTCGTACACCCTGCAGCCATAATTTTCATGATGGCCGTCACCGCGACCGTTTTACAGCCGCCGTTATGTAGCGGCCACCGCTGTTTTAGGAAACCATAGCTTAACTGACCAACAACCAAATTACGCCCACAAAATGAATACCGTAGTGACCATACAAGAAAGCAGAAAGGCTAATCAGTCACAGAGGATGACTTACCTCATAATCATAAGAGTAGGGGTTCCCATGAAGAATAGAAACTGTTTCAGTAGATTTAAATACTGATACGATTAACTGATATATGTCTGTCTTTAGTATGAAAATTTTTTTGAAGTGAAAACCTCTTTAGGCGCGTTGGGCATTTTTGAGATGGGAAAAAACAATTGAAATCGCGACACCGTTACTGACACCTCATTTCTGTAAACGCGATTGTGCTCTTTAAAGTAAAAATACTCCACGAAGGCGATTTTGTTCAAGTTTTCACTTCTATCGGCACTCCCGGAGGGCCACTGTTTTTTTTTCCTGTATAAAGAAATCGCAAGTGTATGCCGCCGCTTAACCCATTACATACTACAATGTCATCAGCGATATAACATGTCAAAGGGAACCAGTTTGCGCACTTTGCGCGTCTGTATGAATTCCCGTTGAAAGAAGGATGTAACTAAGATTATATTCTCACCTGCGACATAAAGTTATCCCTCATTAATCGTATGTTCTTCGCTACTCTGTCTGTGGGATTACACGGAGGATTTATTAAAACGTAAATTTTATTTTATTTTTACAACCATACTGAATTAGACTTCCTTTCACATTTTATTTGCATAAGTTTACTAACATAGGTATAAGTTATCTTTTTGTTTACAAACCCTTAGGGGTGTTGCTTTTCCGAAAAAAAGTTTTTTTTTTTCGTTTGAGATTGTGACAGACAATGGTGTCGATTCTCTTGTCACAAATGCCTCTAAACTAGACTAAAAATCACCAAAATTTAGTTTATTCCTGTCAAACGACGATTTCCCATTCTGAAATAGACTAAAATGACACAACTTAACTATATTTTAGTTTGACAGCACTAAGATGGTACTGAGATATTAGTTTAGTGAAAATGGCAATTTTGCTATTCTGAATTTGACGTTTTTCACCTAAAATTTAGATTTTCTAACTAAATCTGACTATTTTTAATCGCGACTAAAAACGTATGGAATAAAATTAGTTGGAACTTTAAATTCACACCAAAACCTCGACTTCAGATGCAAAAACATTACTGAATATTTTTTTTCTTTAGCTTATATCTCGAAAACGGTGTGTACAATCGCAAAAAAAAAATAAAATTTCGACACCCTTTATAAAACCCTTAAACCCCTAACACTCTACATGTAGGTAATATTTTTTTCTTATTTTCCATACAAAAAGTGAAAAAATCCACACAAAACACGTCGAGGTTGCCCCCCCTGCGCGCCTCCGGCTCTAAAAAGATTCACGTGTGGAGTCGCGATTGTCAAATTCGATTTAGATGTGTCAAAATTATTTTTAAATTTAGAGAATTTATTTTACAGAATAGCTTTGAGATTCTCATAGTCAAAAGTAGGGAATTTTAGTGATAGTTTAGTTAGTTTAGTTCGGTGTACAAGAGAATCGGCACCAATGACGGTGATGCTTAGATACATGTTAAACAAACAATATATTTAATTAATGATAAAAAAACAGTTGCACTCCGGTGCCGACCATTAAAAAGACATCAACGCGTTGATGTCTTTTTAATGGTCAAAAGCTGGTGTCGTCACAGTGTCGCGAAATCAATGATTTAGTCCCATTTCAAAAATGCCCAACGCGCCTAAAGAAGTTTTCACTTAAAAAAACTACTCAATAAACAGAACAGCCTGTTTAGCTTCTATATATTTTAAAGCCTCGTGGTAGTCGCGAAACTGGGCAATGCAAATTGGGTGTTTTTACGAGTGAGATTCCATCTCTAATAAGTTCGAACTTCTAACGACGTGAAAAACCAGTGCGCCAAGAAAATGGCTGAAAGAATCTCAGCTGTTGTTAGATGGTTACATAAAAAGCCATGGTACAATAAGTAATATTCCTCCTATCTCTTGGCTAATCAGCTCCAGCCCGACGTAAAGTTGTATTTAGGCAAAGCACCTTTACATAAGGTATGTGCCTTAACCGAATGAGCCATTCGTCTCGAAACAATCGTGACGTCACGCGCACAGCGTGAAACAAGTGCGCTGGACAACACTAAACAGTTTGTAAATCATCCCTTCGAGGCAGGCAATACACACTGAGGAATCACTCACACACTACTAGGACAATACATTACCGTGGAAGTTCAGACTGTGGAAGGGTTGGGTTGTGTGTAGCGCGCAATGCATTCGTTGGAAGGCGATATAGTCATCAATTCCAAAGGTCGTTTTTCTTAGACTAGAGGCTACGGTTTGTTTTGAACGGCACGTGCAAGGACCAGTCACGATCGCCGACCAAAATAAGAATAAATGTGCACCACAAAAGTTTTACTGGGGGCCATATCTTAGTGGCAATCTCGCCACCTGTGGCCCGGGCCAGGTAGCGCTAAATATGCGCTACCACACAAATTACTTTGAGCTATTAAGATAGCGCCGACCGTGAGGCGGATATTTATGGAAAAGACTTCGGTATATCTAATAGGTATTATAGGGAAGTGTCTTGTGTCATTTTGTTTTGTGTGAGAAGTAACAATAACCCTAATGGTTTGTTTGCCATCAACTGACCTGTGGTACTGTTACACCAGTTGAATGCCAATGAGAACTGCGTTCAGGGTCAATTGGTTCAGCTTTTGGGCACAATTTTCAGAATTGCAATGGTAAGGCCGTTACAACGGATAGTGATTTAGCCGGATACCGGATAACCGACGACTGCCAAAACCGGATAGCCGAATATCCGGCCGAAGAAAACGTCATGCATGTTAAAACCTGCTCGCGCGCTCACCGCTCGCGGTGAAAAAGGCGAGCGCACTTATTATCTTTAAAGGCTGAAAAAATTGTTTTCATACTTACTTCACAATTTGCCTTTAGTAGATTTCAAATATTGATTATAATTAGCTACCATAAGATAGGTTGGTTTTTTAAATTAGTAGTATTATTCACATTTTTTACCAAAAGAGGCCTAGTTTCCAGCTATCCGGCACAACATGAGTCAACATGACAATGCGGCAGTGCGCCGGATAGTAAAAAAATAGCCGGATAGGCCGGATACCGGATAGTGGCCGGATATCGGTTGCAACTCTAGGCAACGGGAATGATTCTTTTATCAGACCAGTCAGATAAGAAACATTTTCACTCACATGCATCTTCGTAAATTTAACACACTAAGGTAGAAAAACAATTTTCTGAAAGTGTTATTCAACAGTTCATTAAGAGAAAGAGTCTTATAGAAGAATTAACAAACACCAAGGAACGGTAAACGCATCCGTTTCTGAGACAAACATCCGCGAATTCAGAGTGCCTCAATAATCAATATCGACTCATATCTAATTGACTTTTACTCTCCACAATTAAAGACTTTTTAATCGCAACAGGAAGGAACAAGGAATTATTCAATTATGTGTAGGCAGTACTTATGGCTGTGTGTTTTAATAAATGCTTGTTGACGGACATGGTGAAGCGCGGAAGCGGTCACGGAGGCGAGAGCGGTCCGTTTTGGCGATTTCTGTCCGAATTCTAATGTTGACGATGTTTAAGTTTATCTCGATTTTTTAAGTAAATAGTAGTATGAAAACTAGAATAATAAGCCTATAAGTCTTCTCTGCGAGAGGGAGTGGGCCGTAATCCACCATGCAGGCCCAGTGCGGGTTGGTAGATTTCACATATCTTCTAATTTTTGGTTCTAGGACATGCCGGTTTCCTCACGATGTTTTCCTTCACCGTTTTGAGAGCAGTGGTGATGAAATAATTTACACAAAGTAAAGGGCCTATCTGGGTTCAAACGACCTACAACTTGCTGCTCTATGCAAACTAAGAATTTTTAATCGACATTTATACTTGAGCACTCAATTTGCCAGACAGTTGAATCATTTTCCTAGGACTGTCGGTCAGTCCCAGGAAAATGATTGAACTGCTTAACTGTTTTCGAACTTTTCTAGTTGATAGCCTGTATCGGCAATTTTCTAGTTGTCCCTCGGGTATCATCGAATTTCCGAATACAAACGAATGCTAATTTCCATGTCCATCAGTTATTAGATTTATCGTGTATAATAATTTGAATTCAGAACTAAGCACTTTATTGTTGTTTTGTTTTGATTTCTGTGTGAACTATATAGGGCTGTAAAACTATTTTCCTGTCTGTCGTGCCTGCGATTTTAGCGGCTTTCCTCCCATTTTTTTAATAATTACATTAAGTTAAAAGAGTATTAACAACTCTATATACTTCCAAGTTGATTGAGAGCGTCCGATCTGCACCAAGTGCAAAGGGTAACTGATAGAAATCCGACGACTGACGAAACACGAGGTTTGCCGAGGGACATTGAGAGAGAACATCAAGAGTTGCAGTAGCTGTGCATTTTATACGTGAACTCGGGTAATTACGCTACTATAGGTTTAAAATTTCAGTTCGCAGCAGCCATCGCGTCTGCTTGTCAGCGTGAACAAGCACTGAGCGACTATTTGCATCATTTACACCACCTTTTATTGCTTCCGTTGTTAATTGTCGGAGAATTTTAATAACATTAGAGTCTAATTAAATATAATGTTACGCATAAATTACATACCTATAAGGTAGAATATCACCCACGTTGCTCTGATATCTAAACTAATATTGTAAAGAGAAAAGATAATTTTTTTAATGTGTAACATCTTTCCTCTCGTTTTCCTGCAGTCTGTGAGAGTGATTTCGTGAAAAGGGACGGAAGTGTGTAGCAGGAAGCCGGGGAAGCGCGCTATTTGATTTGACCAATGAGCGCGCGCGGTGCTAAGGTTGGCTGTCAGATGGTACCAAACCATATTCCGAGAGGTTGGTACTGCCAGCCAAGATGTAAGATGTTACACATCAGGTTCGCTCGTTTTTTTTTTTGGTACTTTTGTTTGTTACGCTTTCACGCTAAAACAGCTGAACAGATTTAGATGAAATTTAGCAAACATGGGTATACCATGACCTGGGTTAGGACATAGAATACTTTTCTCCCAGTATTCCTACGTGGGGCGCAGCAAGTTGTAGATATGTGACGCATAAAATTTATCAGAAATCATCCCACCCCAGTCGTAAAAGATTATGAGAAGTCGTGCAATATATAAAGAGTTTGAAATAAACTAGAACAGTCAACCTACTAATAAATCTTACGAGCGAATTTATTAAAGAATTTCGCCAAAATCTTTGGAAGTAAGACAAGAGATGAACAACCATTCTAATCAGCAACTGCAGATGTATTTCGAAAATGACAAAGCAACTTGAAAACGGATCAAAATAAGCATTAAGCTACAATAAACACCTACAAAGCCTAATTATATTCAAAAAGATTAACGTCCCACTTAAGTAATGAAAAAGCCTACACGAATCCATTTCACATGTCTCTCTCGTCCTACTTTTTTAGGCCCAGAAGCTTCCATCCAGGTCATCATGACACCTGCCCTAAATCTAAAGTAGGCCTCTAAATCAAAGGGCCGTCGCATACTCTACATTCTTCCATTCTTCCAAAATTGTATGAACAACAATAGAATTCGGCGAGGATCATCCATCACGCGAACATTATTTGTTGTATCGATCGGATCGGATGAGCTCGGGCCCGGTAGACTCGTACCAGCCCCCGACGGGACTTGCGTGTCATCCCAACTCCGGAGCTGAACAATGTCACCACGTAAACGCAACTTAACCTTATAAACTAGATACATAATTTTTATGTTCAGTTTACTGAGAGAATGGGCCCACATGCGATGATAAAGGTTTTTAGTAATAAAAGTATTGGAGAATTAAATTAAAATTGAAAGGGATATTATTAGAAGTTTTTGAAGTGAAAACTTCTTTAGGCACGTTGGGCATTTTTGAAATGGGAAAAACAATTGAACTCGCGACACCGTTACCGCTACCGACACCTCATTTTTAGAAACGCAATTGTGCTCTTTATTTATATTACGTTACGGATCAATGTTCTATGCAAGTATTTTTACTTTAAAGATTTTGGAAGGTTGTTTTTTTAAACGCGATTGTGCTCTTTATTTAGATAAGGTTACGAACCAATGTTCTATAAAGTATTTTTATTCCATCAAGGCGATCTTATTCAAGTTTTTACTTCTGTCGGTACTGCCGGAGTGCCACTGTTTTATTTCAATACATGCTTAAGTACGTTATGTCAAGTCGCCCCTTTCTCATGGGTGGAAACGAAATAACACAGGGGAATTCTACTCCTACCGTAGTAGGAGTAGAATTCCCCTGTGTTCCTTTCCTAAGAAAAATAGTAAAAAGGGGTATTCTGCGTTTACTAAATATGGACGTAGTTGGTCAAACATCCAAAATAGGAAAACTTTATGTTTTCCCACAGTTTTATCACAGCTTAAAAAACGTCTTAGATAAAACACAAAAATAAAATCCTGCTAAGGTGGCCTAGAGTTGCCTAAAGATGCAATGGGCGATTGGCGCGCATTTATCCAATTCGTGGAAAACCTGTCAAATTGTAATTTGCTTGTACAGAAACGAATATTAACTGCCGTACCTAAAGGAAATCGATATACCGTGTCTTATTGTTAATAACTAACAGCAAATAATGTAAAATTTAGATTATTGTGTAAAGAGAACTTTCACCTACCATTACCATATACCCCAGGTATTTACTAATGAATCTGACACCTTATATTGTTATGATCATGCTAAATTATGCACACGGCTTCTTACAGTAAAACAAATCCATAAAAGCCACGTTTTACAACTAAAACAATAAAAATACAGTTAACGATACTGGAATTCCACTTCACTGTAACTATCTAATGCAAGGTTTTATTGATCTTATAAAATTGCGAATTGATCATCGAAGTAAACTTCTTATGAAAATTTAAGTACGTAATAAGTTCCAGTAATGTAATACATAAGCGGTACAAACCTTGGGTAATTTCATGGAAATTACACTTTATGAGAATCACTGGTACTACAGTTATTGATTGCTTTGCTAAAACAATTTCCTACTTATCAACAATAATAATTAATAATGCAATCTGTTTAACATTTTCCCAATTTTCCCGACGTGGTTGCACGCCTAGTTTATCAATATTTGGGGTTATTCGTGATTCGCACGAACTTACTCGCCCGAAACGAGCGAATTGACACTTTTAAATATGTAATACAAATTTTTCTTGAGGCAATTTGTTGCTGAAAATTATCTATTTTCCCTACTAAATTCCGCATCCATTGTAAGGGAAAATCTGTATTTCAGTTTACAGTTTAATAACGTTATACTACTTTTGTTTTTCAGTTGCTGCTTGCGCAAATTATTGGCCATTTTGTCACCCACCCTATGTAAAATTTCTATATTTCGACTGTAGCAATTAACATTGTCGGATCCACATTTTTGCGATTTTTAAATTTATAATTTCTTCTAAGACCTTTAAAGCACTAATTTAAAAATCGCAAAAATGTAAATCCAACAACGTTAATTGCTACAGTCGATTTATATCTGAAATTTTTATGGGGTAATAAAGAATAAAAAGTATTTTATCTAATTATCTATCAATCTATTATTTTTAAGTACATATAGTCGCTCGGCATCCAATACCGCGAATGTGACATTTTTGACGAAAATCATTTTAAAATGCAGGATCACGTATTTGAACGTGTAGAATGAAATAAAACAAAAATCTGATTTTTGTCAAAAATGTCACATTCGCGGTATTGGATGCCGAGCGACGATATTGTAGATATCAGGTATGTAATGGAGTTTGGTCCTTAGAGGCGACTTGAACTTCTCTAGCAATAAGAATTCTGAACCAAGAGTGTCATGCCCGCTGACATTTAATTTAAACAGAATTTTTAATATGAACTAATTATCTGCGACCTATTTGCGGATGAACCGGCGAAACTAGGTTACTGTGACGTACATGCGCAGCGGTCTAGTCAATAGTTATACTCGCTATTAAAACCTACATGTGACTGACTACGCGTGACTTCGGCTGAGATCGGCAAATTTCGGGTCGGTATTCATAGTGCATCCCGTATAGGAAATGGGACGTGACAGTATGTACTAAAATAACACAAATGTATGGTATTTTACAATTGTTACTTACGGTTATAATTGGGCACTTTATTGGCCTTTCTTCGTTAATATTTTTTTGGTATAACAGTTATGCCCCGGCCGCATCTGCGTCTATTGTGACTATTTGTGACGAAGCAATGCGTGCCGAAGCTTCATATGTTTTGCTTCCTAAAAAGTTATCGCGCTAATGCGATGGTCACATTACCGGCTTCATAATTTTAACGAATTATCGTGCAATAATTCAAGATGGCTCTCCATTAATTTCGACAGAGCATTTACGCAGTCCGGAAACAACAGTCGAAATGACCAACGTTAGTCCGACCACGCGCCACGCTTATTATGTACCGCCACCCGGGCGATAAGTGCTACGCAGCCCGAACTATCGCGACGATAACCGATAATGGTTGGCACATCTGCGTGTATCGTATAACTGTGCAAAGCTTCGTCACGATAGACGCAGATGCGGCCCCAGCATAATAGATACTACATAACATAATAGATACTATATAACATAATAGATACTACATAACAAAATAGATACTACATAACAAAATAGATACTATATAGCATAACATCACGCCAGTATTCCCCGAAGGGTTGGACAGAGGTGTACCTACCTATAGTATACCCACATTTCGCCAGTTATGTTTAAGTCCCATGGGGGGCGAGCCTATTGCCACCAACCGGGCACAAATCCAGACTCCGAGCTGCTACTGAGAAATTCCAGATAGAAAACTCGATAACACGTTTGCCGACACGCGAGCAAATTATATTATGTTCATTAAAAAAACCCGGCCAAGTACGAGTCGGACTCGCACACGAAGGGTTCCGTACCACTGTACAAAATTGAACACTACATTATTTTTTAATATCTCAGTTTATCAAACACGTTTCTTGTATTGGACCTTGCCCTTTAATTTTTTACTTTATTTTATTTTTATTATTTGTTGTTATAGCAGCAACAATCAGTGAAAATTTCAACTCTATCTATTACGATTCATGAGATACAGCCCGCTGATAGACAGACGTACCGACGGACGGACAACGGAGGCTTAGTAATAGAGTTCCATTTGGCACCTTTCAAGCACGAAACCTTAAAAAACGTTGGACATTACCGTACCTACTTCCTCAAAACACAATATGTAGAAAAATGCTTAACAGCACATATAAACAACCATTCATTAACCTCAACACAGTATTTTTTTACGATTCTTCAAGAAATTACTTAATGAAAACCTGTTAAGATTTTTTAAAGAAAAAGTTTAAAATCAAGCAATTCGAAATAAAAGTAGTGCTACGAATAATTCCACGGTTTAAAAAACTTTGTATATTTCAACCGCTCGACTCCGTAATAAAAGAACGCTTGAAAGTTCTCAAAACGTCGGAAAATGTAAAGAATTTAAATAACCAACATTTTATTCTGTGAGCTTTTTAATGTTGTGAATTAAAAACTGGTTGCAATTCAATGTGAAGCATTTGAATATAATCAAGCTTTTAATGAAAAAAAACGTCAACAAAAATAAATTATGTTATCTACTTACCCTCATTCTTCAAAGTAAATTATCCAATTCCAATTCTTTATTATTCGTAGTTTGAATTAATGACGGTAAAAGTACCTACTTGTTAGTATTTAGGGCGGATTTCACCAATGAAACATTGACACTGACACTGACATTGACAGAACAAATAGCCACTACTAAATGGCAATTTCACCAATGAAACTAAACGCGATTAGCATAACTTAGCATGTCTAAGTGCGGATTTCACCAATGAAACTGAACGCTATCAGCACTTCTAAACCACGTACGAGAGCGTCAATATTCCATAACAATTTTGACACTGACAGCACTCGAACAATTTGATTGGTGAAATTCGCCCTTAGTATTATTATGGTCAGACCAAAATCAAAGATAGTTTAATTCAAATTAGGCTAAGTGTCAGCATTTTTTGAACGTCCATGGTTTTGAGCGGTAAGTATTCGGTGAATTTGTACAAGGCTCTTTTGAAGACGCCACCATCTTGTTTTTTCAATACAACTTCAAAAAAAATTACCAACAACGCTCTCCCCCCCCCCCCTGTCAATGTCATTCCGGTGCTTTAAATCCCTGTACAGTGCGTTCAACATAACTTGTCTCGTGACGTGATTGATAGCACTGTTCTGTCAGTCGTCATTTTGAACTCTATTTGTATTAAAATTAAGATTGACAAGCAATGGTGCCAATATGAGGGCAAGGGACAAATTATAGTGAACGATCTGTATAGAGTCTGGCCACGCTAAGTCTGCAATGGAATAAATGGGCAACCCCAAAAAGTAAACTACTAAACTTTTACATCACACAGTTCTGTCAATTTCAGGGTAATTGAAATGTCATATTGCTTAGGGTAAATGTTGTTTTCACAATATAAAGTAGAAAAATGGTTAAACCTATTAAAAGTAGAGTGCGAGAGTTATTATATAATTTATAAGATGTAAATTCCAAGCTGTGAAGGAACAGCACGATGTCGTCCTTACCCAAAAACGACAATGTTTACAAGATGTCAAAAAGTTAACGTGTTAGTATTTCTAATGAATTTAATATTTTGCCTTTTGATTTTTGCCTAATAGATTATATGTAATAGACTATGTCGTACCTATGCTCTATCTCCATACGATGACAAAACTGTATCAAATCTACACTGCATCGTTCTAAAGTGACTATTCTTTACCAGGAATAAATCAGAACATAAACAAAATAACCTATCAAAAAGACAAAGTATCAAATTCTTTTTTCGTAGGACAAATAGTGTTGCCATCTATAGATTTTCAAATTCCACCGTTTTTTTACATACGCAGACTTAGGGTGGCCAGACTCTATGTAGCTGTAACTACTATTCCAACCACAGAGTATATAATCACTGTGTTGTTACTGAATTTCCTATAGGTTTATGGTTGTAAGGCTGAATTATTTATAACTTTCTTTAGATAGGTATTTAAATCAGGTATCATAGCTTTAAAACACTTACCCTTGCTCGTTGTAATCCAGGCTCGTGATGACGACTGAATTAAGGCCGAAACTTAAGTCAGGAATGCTTCTCAAACCGTTGTCCGACCTACAAAGACAGGATGGTTAGGGAAAGGAAGGTAATGTAAGATGTAAGTTAGTAGTGTAGGGAGGGACAAGTATGTAAACCGGTGGTTCCCAGGAAGAAGCTATAACATTGCAGAACTTGCCTGAGAATATGTAGAACACAATATCTGCACGTCGCTAATTAAAAATGCACCTTATATAAATATTATAACAATCACTTTCTCATCATGTGGATCACCACAAAACTATTAAATTATACTTTATAATCAGCAACAATTAATAATTATTTGTAACATTGATAGCACTAGCTAGAACTTAGAATTCATACTACCACATCTCTAAGCCATAGACAATTTCAACCGGCCGTTGTTATCTTTTGCAAATTTGAAAACGCCGGTATCGGTTGTTTTTTTTTTACCTACAGTCCTTTACCATATTTAGAACCTTGTCGTAATAAAAATGCAGCCTCAACGACGTAAACAAAAGTGGAGATGACGGTTGATAAGAAACGAGTCTAAAGCAGGCCATAAACAATTAATTATATTGCCAACTGCGCAATGTTTTTGACTGATGTGACCAACTCAAAAATGTATCAACGTTTTCGTAAGGTGATTAAGTTTAAGGTACGTTTAGTTAGGTTCACTTAAATAACTACATGCAGCAAACTTACAAGCTACAAGTCAGAACAATGGGATAGAATGGAAACAGCTTGAAGAGGCTTCGTGTCACAGTGACACGTCGATCTCTAAACCGGAAAATCCGAGGTATTCCACTCAGAGTATTGATTTCAACAGCAATTGACCGAACCGAACCTGGGGGCCTACCATAAGCTCATAAAACACTATTATTTTAATATTATTTCAGTGTGGGAAAGAGATTAAGCTCTACAGGACGTATAGCTCCATCTCTTTTGCCCACTAAAGTAATATTAAAATAATACTGCTTTTAAGCTGGTGGTTGGCCCCCTGAGCACTAACCGGAATGAAACTAAATTAAGAAAAGTGCAGTTCGGTGGAACAATGTTATTTTCAGTCCCCGAACGGCACCCACGTAAAATATTTGTTTAGTGATGGGATGTATTCTTATGTTAAAAGCCAAAGATACTTAGTACTAGTTGACCCGGTAAACGTTGTTTTGCCATATAAATATTTGGAGTGGACCACCCTTATCACTTAGGGGTATGAAAAATAGATTACGACCGATTCTCAGATCTACCGAATATACATTTAAATTTCATAAAAATCAATCAAGCCGTTTCGGCGGAGTATGATAACTAACATTGTGACACAAGAATTTTATACATATAGATATTATTAGCAACAAAGATTTAATCATATCAGTCCAGGCGAAATGATTATCCATCATTCCTTCAAAATATAAAGTCGGCGGATGAAGTTGGTTTTTCATACATTTTAGACCTACTGAACGGTTCACAATCGGCGGACTATACGTTTAGTGTGAACGCGGACTAAACATTTTGATACAACAGTGTAATTTCAATAAAATTACCTAAAATCAGTTTATCCTATGCATTCCAAGTCTACAATACACAGCAATTGAAGTACATTAAATTGAAGAGCTGCCAATCATAGCCGGATCACTGTCAGTACGTACGGTCCGTCTCCGGTCCAGCGGTACCGCTCCGGGCGCCGTCCACGGTAGCGAGACGGCACTGGACCGCATTACGGCTCATTAGCCAGGGAAACTTAGTCATTTCGCGTAACCACCGGCCAAACTACAGACTATTTTTAAATGAGCACACGTTGAAAGTGGACTGAATTGTTTTCTGAGAATGTGTTTTCTTTAGAAACGTGCAGCGATGGATAATAGGGATGATGCCCTGATGTTCACAATTTAAACTTGTCTACATTATGTCGAAACGGA
Source organism: Agrochola lychnidis (assembly GCA_963680765.1). Lineage (NCBI taxonomy): Eukaryota > Metazoa > Arthropoda > Insecta > Lepidoptera > Noctuidae > Agrochola > Agrochola lychnidis. The sequence goes on along the minus strand of OY796871.1, from coordinate 7,481,275 downwards.
ATTCAATAACGTAACATAACATCACGCCGTATAAATAACATAATAGATACTATATAACATAATAGATACTGCATAACATAATAGATACTACATAACATAATAGATACTACATAACATAATAGATACTACATAACATAATAGATACTACATAACATAATAGATACTACATAACATAATAGATACTACATAACGTAATAGATACTACATAACATAATAGATACTACATAACAAAATAGATACTATATAGCATAACATCACGCCAGTATTTGGACAGAGGTGTACCTACCTAAAGTACACCCACATTTCGCCAGTTATAGTTTAAGTCCCATGTAATAGGGGCGAGCCGATTACCATCAACCGGGCACAAATCCAGACTCCGGGCTGCTACTGAGAAATCCCACATGGAAAAACCTAATAACACTTTGCCCGACCTGGGAATCGAACCCAAGCCCTCATGCTCAGCAGTAGCGCTTGCGACCACAAGACCAACGAGGTAGTTCAATGTCGAATTCAATTTCTTTCACAATGTCGTAGATAAAAAAGGTAATTGAGAAAATATTATTATTATTAACCCACCGAACTACACGTTAACAGGTACAGTACGACAGAACTTAGATATAGCATCGGCAAAATTCGTAAACCCGATCATCATCCGAACTGATTACACCGTCAAAATCACCAATCTTGATAACTGCTTTAGTCGAAAATGATCTTTACGCAAACGCAATAACTCGTAGTCATATTACCAAATACATTCGTAAAATTGAAATTGTAGCCGCTTTAGTTATAAATAAACAAACTTTCTAATTGTATAATCTCGATTCGTATTAATGAATAGCCAACGAAAGGGAGGCATTGCTAATCAAGCCTTGTTCAATAGTAAATATCCCACAATCGAGCAATTAACGGGTGGTAGATAACAATTGTATTAACCGTAATGGTTTGGACTACAAACTTAGTTAATGTAATCTATCTCGAGATTAAGTTTCTCATAGATAAATCAAAAAGAAAGGACAGAATCCTTCAAAAAGATGTAGAAACAAGTCTAGTTGCCTTGCTCGATAACGAGGTGCCAGCAGTTGTTGCAGCTAAGCACATAGCTTTAAATTCCCCGACTAATAATCATGACCAAAACTGTGATCCAGCCCGTCCCATCCTTGATGTCCTCCCTCCGGTTGACGCCCTAAGCCGAGGTTCGTACCCCACAGGGGGTGACCTTAGCGAGCGAAAAAAAAAAAAATTAAGTTGAGAGCAGCCCAGGGGGTGCAAACCGTCCTCGCGCACATTTGGGAGTGGCGCGAGGAGGCGAAACGCCGGGGCTTAACTCCGATGCCGCAAGAAGTTGCGGCACAGCGGACAGAGCTCCGGCGGGATCTCATGGCGGAATGGAGAGTGCGATTGTCGCAACCCAGCGCTGGGCACGCCGCAATTGCGGCGATAAGACCCCTCTTTGAGGAGTGGTTAGAGAGGCGCCACGGCGTCCTCACCTTCCGCCTGACACAGGTGCTCACCGGACACGGCTGTTTCGGGAGGTACCTGTTCAGGATAAAGCGGGAGGAAACGCCCGGGTGTCATCACTGTGTGGATCGCCCGGAGGACACGGTGGAGCATACGGTGGAGGTCTGTTCGGCTTGGGCAGAGCATCGCCGTGTCCTCGTGGAAGCGATCGGCGGCGGTGATCTCTCGCGTCCGGCCCTGATTCGGGCCATGCTACGGAGCGAGAGGAAATGGCAGGCCGTCACCTCGTTCTGCGAAGCAGTAATGCTCGCGAAGGAGGAGACGGAGCGCGTGAGGGAAAGGCAAATTTCGCGCCCTCGCGCCCCTAACCGCCGCAGCAGGAGACGCCCTGGGCGTCGGGAGTCACGAGAGGATTTCCGGCCACCGTAGGCGCGGGCTTGCGGACGGTGAGCAATGGGTAGCTCGCCGTCCGATAAGGACCAAGCCCGGGTCGACGGCGCGTTGTGTTCCACGCGCGCCTCAAAGAGATGTCAGCAGAATTGACGGGGTCCGCTAGGGCCAATGCCTGCCGGGGGTTCGAAGAAAACCGATAGGGAAATCGTGGCCCCCTGGCAACACGGCAACTGAAGGAACACGGGTGGGTTTTAGTCAGTAAGAGTCTGACACGCCCTCCCGCTCCGCCCAGAGCGGGAGAAGTTATTTGATAATTTCCCACCCAAAAAAAAAAAAAAAAAAAAAAAAGGGGGTGCAAACCGGGGCCCGTGCCCCGGGCGCCAACTTCAGGGGGCGACAAATTCAAGCGTAGCAGATAAGTGTACCACCCAGCACACCGCAACTTTGCAATAAATGAGAAGCGCAGCAAATTATAATCTTTCTATTTTTTTTCTTTTTTAGAACAGTTTTAGCGACTCTGTTGGATTGGCGCATTATCGATCGATACAATTTGATTATTATGTTGATGATAAAATTTTCATTTTGAGAAAAAAGTTATTTCGCGGGCTAGCTTAGCGCATCCCCATAAAAGATTGGCAGGGGACGGCAGACGGCAGTTTTTGCCCCGCCTCAAAAAAATCTAAATCCGGGGCTGGTTGAGAGATAAATTTTTAAGTGACCGAAACCGATTTTCAACTAAACAATTGCTTCAAAAACGCTACAGGAATGATAAAATGGACCCATTACAAATACCTACTTGTTTATAAGGGATCAAGTCTAAAGCCCAAAAATGGTTTTACATCAAAATATAATCCAGAAAAATCTTATGCGCCACATTGACCCCGACATAAAAATTCTCCACGTCTTTGTTAGAAAACGTATTTCTAAAATACGTTCTCTTACTCGAATCTTTGTAAAAGACACTAAGCTCGAACGTCCACGCCTCACAAAAACGCATTCTCTCCCCATTAATACCGTCAACAACTTTAGAAGCAATTTGTAAACCATAAAGTTTTCCTTAATTTGATAGCTGCATCAATTTGTTCCCCAGCGTGGACCCAAATAGACAAAAGCCGCTAAAAGACGGCCACTAATTGACACTATCTCTGTTTTTATAACCATTGTATCGAACCCTTCAATTAACAGTACTGTGGCTTAGTGCCGCAAATAACAAACAATCAAAAGAACATTCCCCGGAAGAGTATGGCTTTTACTTTTATTGTTATTTGTTTTTCTGGATGGATGAGGAAATGGATGGACCTACGTTTTGAAGTCCTCATGTTGAATACGTCCCATAGGACACGTCTGAGAGCAGACATTTCGAAACATTGCATGATGATCAGAAGATATGTAAATTCTCTGAGATTGTTTCGATCTTTCTTCCTAGCGTAGTCAGATATGCAACACAAACCTCATAAAGTTTAAAAACACAATTTATTTATGTGTAAAACAATTTACAGAATTAAATATAGTCGGGTGACCACTGAAAATAAGCGCTGTGGGTCCCCACAGCACGGCATCATGCTGAGTGGAAGCCTTCTTGTCACAGTCATGACGTGCCAGCAGCTGCCGATTTTATTTAAATTTATTGTTTTATTTTATTGTTCTCTTCTTTTATGCACGTGTTTCTGTGACAAATAAACATATTTTTCTTTCTTTCTTTCTTTAATTATCGTTGATCAAATAAAGTCATCATCATCTGCCTAGCCTTTTCCCAACTATGTTGGGGTCGGCTTCCAGTCGAACCGGATGCAGCTAAATACCAGTATTTTACATGGAGCGACTGCCTATCTGACCTCCATAACCCAGTTAGGTACTGGGTAACACGATACCCCTTGGTAAGACTGGTTGTCAGACTTTCGGGCTTCTGACGACCCGTAACAACTGTCAAAGATCTACAAATGACAGAATGATCAATGATCAAATAAAGTCATATGGATGTTAATAACAGATGAAGACGATTAATACAATTAAGTTCCTTTAGTATGTTAATAGCAACACGTTTGTTTCAACACCTCTGATAAATAATACAAGACCAATATCACAGTTCCAACCAGTATTTCATCGCCAAACATGTCAATATCGGTGCGGGAAAACACGTAAAGATGTCCCAGAAATTGCGCTCAAGTTTCATAAGTACAAACCGTTTGCGCGGGCGCAAGACAGGCCGCGCGACGCCATATTAGTCAGCGTGTCAGTCGACCACCTGGGTAGTTACTAAAACACTATTTTCTAATTTATGTGAGTGCGATCCCCTCATCCTTATTTACTCTGACATTATCTAGTAAATCGTTGAGACCGGATTTGTGTCGAGTAATTACTTTGTAGTTTACTACCAGACAGTTTTGACGGACTATTTCAGTTTGTTATGCAAGAGGTTAGGTTTGTTTTTACTGCTGCTTAGTCAGAACAAGCGTTTCGGCGTTATGATTATAGGTATAATCATGAATCATGTCATGAATGAAAACATGACTAACGAAGGCAATCATGCACATCCAAAGTACCAAATTTTGGATAACATGATTCAAGCTGTAATGTATGAAGTAAAACTACAACAAGAAGATCAAGGCTCTGTTAAAAGTAGAAAGTAAATATTATACTTGTTAAGAACTGCTGAGTGACATAATCGGTCAATGGCATCAAGGGAATACGAGTTTACTCTGACATAAGCCAATTAGTCATTGTTGTCATATGCACTAACGCTTATTGATCTTATAACTGTAGAAATTGCAGAATAAGACTCAAAATATATTGTCTTGCCATAAAGCTCTTCATAATAATGTAAGATCGCATAATATGACAGGCTTATTACTGAACACTACAAATCAAAACATGACAATCGATGCCTTTAGAAAGAATGCAATAAACGACATATAGGGCAAAGGTTACTTACCCACAGGCCCTATAGGCTTACAATAGACTCCGAGAAAACACCTGAGAGTATCAGTATCACAATCTTACATGACTGGCGTCTCATTTTTAACCGACTTCCAAAAGGAGGAGGTTCTCAATTCGACGGTTTTTTTTTTTGTATGTTTCTAACGGGATTAGTCCGCCAATTATGAATTGATTTTGATGATTCTTTTTCTGTTTGGTAGGACATACTTCAGAGGTGGTCCCATATAAATTTTATTAACTTTGCTTGGGTAGTTTTTAAGTTAGCTTCAATAATACGTATTTTTTCCCATTTAGTATGTGAATCATATAAGTTCCTGTCACTGTTATTTACATAACAGGTGTGGTTTGTGTGGGGTAGGTACCACAACTAAAAAGTGGAAAATAAAAAGAAGTCAGTGTCTTTGGTTTTGAATTTTCGTTTTTGCCACCGACTTGCGAAATTAAAGTTATTTTTCACTTTGTAGCGTTTTTTTGGAAATCGGTTGTTTTTGTTGTAAAAGTTTTTACTTTGAAGATTTGCCAAGTAGCAATTCTGTCTAAGTGCGTAAAGTCGGATGCAGACCAATGCCAATCAAATCCGCACCTGGTAGCAATAATTCTCAAAGCAATCGATTCTAAAAGAATGCAGTAGTTATCATTGAAGATTGCGGGTGACCGCAGGCGCAGACGGGCAGTCGGGCAGTCGCGAGTAGCCGAGCATGTAATGGCTTCCGCGAGGGTGTGCCGCCATTGTTCCGAGTCGGCTCGTGCGTGACTGCCGCCCCCGCTCCGACTACACCAGAAGCTTCCGATGATGTAGTCAGTGCCGGATTAAGCCAGCGCGGGGCTTGTAACAAATTCTACCTATGGAGCCCCCTTTAACTTTGTTTGTTTTAGAATTGAAAGAATTATTTTCACGATAAATAGACTACTCAGATTTTTATTTTGCTAGACTTAAATGACATTTGGTTTCGACATAAAAATTACCGATTGCCTGTCACCAAGGAACACTGATTCATTCTCTGCAGGAGGACCAATGTTGTAGTGTTGTCTCTGTAATATTAATTATTTATCTTGTTATTTTTAGTCCTATTACATTTTTTACGGTGATTTTTGACGCTGTAATTTTCAGCAGCAGTAAGACATTTTAATTATTTGATTAAATAACGATAGTGCCACTCTTTCTTATAATTTGGAGTTACACATTCTTTTTGTGTTATTTGCTGTATATATTTGTTGACGCGGAATTTATATTGAACTTTTTTTAATTGTAATTTAGTATTATTATATTGAGTATCAAAAACTAATGAAACGTATTCATTGTAGTAAGAAGTTTTTATATCTATAGTCTTTTTTTTATAAAATTGTGTTTATTTGGAATATAATGGACGCTGAATTAAGACAATTGTTGCTTTTCATCACGTCAAAAATCATGAATATGCGTAAAATATTTTTTTACGCAAATTCTTGATTTTTGACGTAATTACCTATATATTTATAATGATAGAACTCTTAAAAAAAGTCGAACAAGGTGTCATTTCGGTCTAGCAAATAAAAAATCTGAATTGAGTCAAAGTAATTTTTATAAACAAATATACGTTATTTTCCTGTTTCTGTAGTTAAATCAAATTCCTTTCTTCAAACAATGCTTACAATTTTTTCCAATTGGTGATACTTCATTCACATTACAATCTAGCCTTTTAGCTAATAAGTAATTTAAATATAACTGAAACTGTTAAGTAATTATAAAATTAAGAACTCTTCTAATAACGCCTTTCTCACTTTATGAGGATGACACTTCCTTCAGCGCTTGCAATGCTAACTATAGTAGCCTATTATATTGTCGAAAGCTAAACGACTGATTTTTCTTTTCGCAAAGCTGGTGCCGCCTTGATTTATAAGTAATTCTTCTAAGTGAACCCTGGATACAAGAGCAAGCGAAGCGATCTCGAAAATGTTTTGCTCCTCGTATAGGTTAGGTTTTCTATTGACCATTCATACAGAAAAAAAATAAAAAAAAAATAAAAAAAATTATTGACACAAATACAGATTTTACAAACTTTGTTTGAAGCCCTGGCTCCTGAGCTAGGTAGCAACCTGTGTTACAGGAGCCACAATAGAAGTTGCTTTGGTGACTTATACGGAAAAGCTGAAGAATTAAGAAAAACTAGGATGCAAGAGTGAACGAGGTGAGGTCGATTTATTTTTTTGCATCCCGCCTTGGAGAGCTTCGATTTCTTTTGACCATTCTTGCATAATATTTAATTGGACCTACTGGTGGTATAGGGAACCAAGACTTGTTTTTTTGTACGTCCAAGTGCTAGGGCCCCCAAAGCGCGCGACCTGTAGCGTTTACTACACCTGCTATGTGGCTAATCCGGCCCTGGACGCAGTGTTTGTTAGCGAATGCCATCCACTCATCTTTGCAATAGACGACAAATCGCGGCTGGAATCTAGTCATTTCTGGTTAGCCTATATAAAAATTTTGAGTATGTCTGTCCTCTGATCTTGGCTGATAATATTGGTTCACTAATGTTTCAGCAAAACACTGTTAATAAATGGCCTAAATGCAATTTGTAAAACGTTTTTATTCCAAACATTGTTTTATGAGACAACATGAATAAAAAATTATCACATGATTTAAAAAAAAAGTTCTGGGTTTTTTTTCAAATTTGTTGTTGTATAATGATGAAATGGTCAATCATGTTTACTTGTCGAGTGAAACATTTGTAAATTAATTGACGGTGAAATGACAGGACACCGATAATATTCGGATATTTTTGTGATTTTTTTTACAAAGATAGTTAGCGTTACATAGCATGACACCAGTTACAGACTAATGTTGATTTAGATTATGTAGGTAACCTAATAAAATCCCCAAAAAAAAATTCAAACTAACTGAAAAATTGGGTGAGTAATTGTAAGTTTTCAAAGTCAAAGTCAAAGTCAAAGTCAAATCATTTATTTCAAATAGGCCCATGTATGGCACTTTTGAACGTCAAAAATTACAAAATAATAAAATTGATTCTAGTCGCCCCTTCCAAAAGGTAGTTTTCTTATGGAGAAGAATGGGCAAGAAACTCCACCGTTACTCTTTTAAAATGTTTTACAATATTGTTTGTATATGTACGTACATTTGTTAAATATTTATTATATGTGAAGACGATGCAATGATTCCTAAAACAGTAAGTAATTCCATAATAAGCACGTACATAATTCCGTATGGCGAGGCTCAATTACTAATAAACTCGACAGCCAGAAGACCCTCAACCAACAGCAGGTGAAAACAGAATAATATTTAGCTGAAATACAATATGCACTCATAACAGAGGGTCGCGTCGCATGCACCGCGTAGGCAGGCCTGCAGGGCTTCGCCACCCGCGCTATCCTGTTACCGCAGTCCTGGCGCAGCGGGTCTAATCCTGTTATAATTGATCGGGGTAATAGCGTGGAATATTTACACTTTACGCCAACAATGCGGACTGAATGCTAAGTTGATTAATATGGGAAAGTTGGTAGAATTTGGAAGTTTGTTTATCGAGAAATGTTTAATGAGAAACAATCCGTGTGCGATGGGATCCCATCGCCAATTTCTCAGGTGGAATGGTAGACAAAATGACGAACTTCCGATACAAACTTTCATCCCCTATATCATCATATAATTTCAGCCGAAAGACGTCCACTGCTGGACATAGGCCTCCCCCAAGCACCGCCACTTCGACCGGTTCTGTGCTCTCTGCATCCAGTGGATTCCTGCGGCCTTCACAAGGTCATCGGTCCACCTTGTGGGAGGCCTTCCAACGCTACGTCTTCCGGTACGCGGTCGCCACTTCAGAACCTTTCGACCCATCGGGCCCAACCCCTATATACTCGTAGCGTGGCGCTTTAATGGTGAGATTAATTTAATACACGTATACGGATTAGCGTTTTCTTTTTATGGAGATATTTTAATTTCATTAGATGTTATTATTTATTGATTTATTTTCAATTTTCTAAAATAGCATCTTGGTGCAATCACTACTTAACAACTGTAGCGCAGAGATCATTTACCGGGATCACGGATCATAACATCGCATCAATGAAAATAAAACGAATAACATGCAAAGAGAAGGCGAATTGAAGGAAAGGGAGAGCCCTATATCGGCGAGCGTTTGAAAATTTTAATTTTTCAATTAAAGAATAATTTTTTAACCGACCTCCAAAAGGAGGAGGTTCTCAATTCGACTGTATATTTTTTTTTCTTTTTTTTTTGTGTGTTTGTTACGCGATTACTCCGCCAATTATGAATTGATTTTGATGATTCTTTTTTTGTTTAGTAGATCATATTTCAGAGGTCGTCCCATATAAATTTTATTAACTTTGCTTGGGTAGTTTATGAGTTAGCTTCAATAATACGTATTTACGTACTTTTTCCCACTTAGTATGTGGATGATATGATAACTTCCTGTCACTGTTATTTACATAGCAGGTAGTGGTATTCGAATTTGTTTGGGGTAGATACCACAACTAAAAAGGGAAAAATAAAAACTTTTTACAAAAAAAAAACAACCGACTTCAAAAGAAAACACTACAAAGTGAAAAATAACTTTAATTTTGGAAGTCGGTGTCTTTGGTTTTGAATTTTCGTTCTTTGTCACCGACTTCCGAAATTAAAGTTATTTTTCACTTTGTAGTGTTTTCTTTTGAAGTCGGTTTTTTTTTGTAAAAAGTTTTTTTCTTATTATATTTTTATGATGACTGACCACTAGCCCTACCCGTGTGTTAAATTAATGTCGCCATTGTAGCGGCACGTTGTATAATGGGGTTAAACCATTAGGGGATGAATTTCCTAAAATCCTTCCTCAGTGCTCATCTTCGTTACTTAAGGAAAACTTGTGCAACAATTGAAGCTTCTAAACCCCGCGCTTTAAGTTGTGCATTGCCTGTTAATGAATTTAAGATTTTTATTAAGGGTAACTCGGCTATTGCAAACCAAATAGTTATGAGTACTAAATCATGAACAACACAATACAATTTCACAGCGAAGATATTATACAGGAAACCCGACCTAAAATACAGCACGAGTTAGAAAGGGCCGCAAAAATTAACGCCGTAGTAAAATGAAAGGACACAATTCTATTGTGTTAACTTGTTCCTTCGACCAATCGCGAATGAGCGGGGCGAATTGTCAAAGACAACAGAACTATTGTCACAAGTTGTGTGGTAACTTTAATGACACACTGGGGACACCTGGATAGTACCTTTATAAGGCCTCCAGCGAACAATGCTCGCACCTTTAATATCTCTAGTCTAAGAGCCCTACATTGCAAAGCCCTCGCAGAATTCAACTCGGCCAATCCCAAATGTATTATTGATTAGCAACAATTTAGCAAGAACGCATGTTCCATCCTGTGGGTTGTGATGTAAAGGGTTGCCGACATGTTTGCGAAGCCATATAATATAATTTCCTAAGTTTGCGCATTTGCACCCGGCCATGCAGACTGTTAAGCCCACACCTACTCCAAATGCAGTAAAGCTCTTTATTAAGTCATGCCCTTCTAACCGACGTGTCTGTATATTTTACAATAATATTATTGCTATAATCATCGCTGATGAAGATTAAATATGACGAAAACGATCTCCTGAACTAAGAACGCACTAAACAGCAAAATTACAAGGTCGTGAAAACGCGAATAGCGTCTTTCTGGGTTATAGTTAACAATAATATTGCACAATAACACCTAATTTAGACATGTAAAGCACTAAAACATAAACAAGCCAGTCGTTCTCCCTAATTGGGAGTCACAAGGCAATGCTGCGCTTGCGCCGCCCACGTTACAGAATATATCTGGAACTGCCTACACCTTCAATTAGAGCGAGGCATTCTACAAGTATATGTATGACATGTATGTGCCGCCTATGCTTCGCGGTACATAATAATAACTATTAATTTATTGTAATTACAAAATTAGATACTTTATTTCCTACATAATGCAGTCTCTGCAGGCCTGCTGTCTTGTATGGATCAAAATGTTGGGCCACAAAAGGGATGAATATGAAAGGCAATTGCATGCAGCTGAGAGGAGAATGTTAAGAGGGATGTGTGGTGTTACACGAATGGATAGAATAAGAAATGAGTACATAAGAAGAAGTCTGAAAGTGGCACCGGGGTGACGGAAATCGGTTATCATGTTGTATGGGCATGTGATGCGGAGATATGAGGAAAATGTCGGGAGGAAAGTTTTGAGTATGAATGTCGATGAATAGGGGAAGACCAAAGAAACGATGGATGGACTGTGTGGAAGATGATATGGCTAGAAAGGGGGTGACTGCCGAGATGATGACTAATAGAGGAGTATGGAAGAACAAGACATGTTGCGCCGACCACAAATAAATTGGGATAAGGACAGGGGGCCTACCTCTCATAAGTCGGGGCCGTTACCTCTGGGCCACCACTGCTCTTCACCAATCCTTACTTAGGTAGACTAGTCTGCTATTTATGGTAATAAAATAACTCCTTGACTGCCTTTGAATCTCCTTGAATGATCTGGGGGCCTACCACCAGCTCATAAAGCAGTATTATTTTAAAATTACTTCAGTGTGGGAAAGAGATGAAGCTCTACAGGTCGTATCGCTCCATCTCTTTCTCCCACTAAAGTAATATTAAAATAATACTGTTTATGAGCTGGTGGTAGGCCCCCAGGACTCTGGTTTTATTCGTTATTTTTTAAGTGAAAACTTCTTTAGGCACGTTGGGCATTTTTGAAATGGGAAAAAACAATTGAACTCGCGACACTGTTACTGACACCTCATTTTTGTAAACGCGATTATGCTCTTTATTTATATTGAGTTACGGATCAATGTTCTATGCAAGTATTTTTAGTTTTAAGTTTTTGGCAGTTTTTTTTTTTGTAAACCCTATTGTGCTCTTTGTTTAGATAAGGTTACGGACCAATGTTCTATACAAGTATTTTTCTTCCACCAAGGCGATCTTATTCAAGTTTTCACTTCTGTCGGCACTCCCGGAGTGCCACTGTTTTTTTTATTACGATTTTTTTGCAATCTTGCAGATATTCAGCTATATGTTTGTTATTATTAATGGGTTTGTATGGAAGCTGTCCAGTTACTGCCCCATTTAAGCCTCTTAAATAAGGCCTTGAGAAATCTTTCTTTTCAGTCTTCTAGCGACTATCTGGGTATTCATCAGGTTTCTACTAGGATGTTTGGATGATTCGTAATTCGCTCTTCGTACGCTTTTGTCCTTTCTGAAATTTCTTCTATGACAGTTTTGATACAGAGGTTGTGATGGAGTCTCTTATTTGAGACATACTTCTTAGTTTACAATAGAATTTTAGTAAGATTGATTTAACATTGATATTAACTCACCGACTTCTTCACTGAGCTCGAAATCTCTGGAACTAAATTGCCTATGAATCAACTTAAAGCACAAAGGTTATATATACAAATAAGGCATCCAATATGAAATTAATTCTAAATTCCAGTTCCTTTGGAGTTCCAAGGAGTCAAAATCCTCATAGAAACCACGTTGCGTAGAACAGCTAATGATGAGGCAATATGTATCTAAAACGGGTGATCCATTGTACGTGGAAACACTAAAGGGTTTCTAAAACGGATTTTATGACGAGCCACTGAGACGCTCGTTCAAGCACATAAAACCGAAATTACATAATAATAACGTTCAGGCGCTTTGTACGGGTAAATAGTTCTGTTGGAATGAGACGATGCTTTCAGGAGTTATGTGGTTTAAAATGAAACACTATTCCTTTAATAATGCACAATATTTAACTGGAAACCTTAACAGGATAGGTATTAATGCAGATAACTGGGCGTTTATTGCAATAAGACCTTCTGGTTAGTAGATCATTGAAGATTTTGGACCTTCCTATTAATCTATCAGAGAGTGCAGTTTTGGGCTAACAAAGAATAATTTAATTATATTGTAGAATTTTGACAATAAGCCGAAATTTAAATAAAAATTTAAGTTGGAATGTTATGGCAAAATGGAAACTCGATTTTATAACCAGAGTTTTGATCAAATACCTATTACCTGTATTTAACTAATTATGATAAAATAAGCTGCAACGGGTTTTTTACAGTTTGATGAAGCAATGGGTTTGTAACAACAATTTTTCCGGCTTTCTACAACTCATGAAGAAAATTGAGTCGAATAAACCGTACGAAAGCTCGTTTTCAAATGAACCTCAGCCAAGTTTTAGCAGAAAATTGACGTCCATTGTCGCCCATCAAATTCATCAAAATGAACTGCTGACAGAAGATTTCTCTCAGATATCTACTAGAGTTATAAGTCATGGTGATGCTGAATAAGTGCCTGAAGTGTTGGTGATATACCATTTCCGCATGCAGCAAACGACCCACCTGACATAGTTGGAAATAAACTCGGCCCGTTTGAGCCATCAATACAGCTCATAGAGATCATTAAAACATGTACTTACTTTGTAATAGAGCTTCTGGAATCTTCCGGCAACCCGACAAAAATGAGGGTAGATGACATTGGGACACTTCACTTAAAAAAACACTTAATTTGTTTACTCAAAAATTTTGCATGAATTACACGAAAAACCTAAAATAAAATAAGTATTTTCACATTACCCTACTCCTGTTTTAGTTATTGTGAATTTGTGACGTATGTCAAATAATTAAATCAATAAGTATGTTTTAGAATATCTAGCCAGTGCTGGCGAGTTCGTACGGCACACTGTCGTTTTACATTTAGGTTTTATGACAAAGTATACGTGGGTGAGGATTGTAGGTGGAAATCGACCTCGACTCTTGCATGATATTAAAGCATAATAACATTTCCTTTTCTAGAAGAATGATCTCAAGCCAAACTTGTTTAAACTGCTTGGCTAACCTTCAACGTTTTTTAGTAACAAGAACTTCATAGCCTTAGAAATCTGGGGAAGGGGGTGACGAAGGGGGCGACTTCAACTCCTAGCTCTGGAATAAGAGCGGTGAAGAAGACGGAAGGACTTTTGGTCTGCAGTGGACACAAAATAGAATAAGCATAGCATAATCAGCCTATAATTGTTCCCATAACTGAGACACAGCCCACAGGCTCCTCCCTGGGAGAGGGAGTGGACCGTAATCCACCACGCGGGCCTAGTGCGGGTTGGTGGATGTCACAAGTCTTCAAATTTTTTGGGTGCTAGAACATGCCGGTTTCTTCGCGATGTTTTCCTTCACCGTTTTGAGAGATGAAATAATTTTCAAAAAGTACCTGCCTTGGTTCGACCCTACGACCTACAACTCGTAAGTTGCGGCCGTTTCCACTGGGCCACCATTGCTCCCACAAAAATTGCCACTGCTTATTTTAACAAAAAAAAAAGGATAAATCTTCGCTACCGAGGAAGTGCTAATGATTTAACGGTGGTTTTACAAAAAGAACTAATAATATGCGGGAACGAGCGAAGCGAGCACCTCTGATAGATTCGTTTTTTTTTTGACCATTCATACAAACAGAGAAATTTATTTGCCTTATTCATAAAAACTTCAGAATTGAGAGAATTAAGGATGCAATGGCGAGCGAAGCGAGCTCGAAAATACAAGCACCCAGCCTTAAATAGATTAGGTTTTCTTTTGACCATGTTATACAGATTATTGGCAATACATTTGTGTGCTATTATTATTACGACCTACTTGTTTGTAACTTGTATTTTAATTGTCAAATAAATGTTTTTATTTATTTATTATAGATATAGAAGGTAGGTACATTTGCGACTTTAAAGCTTCATAATTGAGAAAACTTAGGATACAAGAGCGAGCAGAGCGAGCTCGACAATGTTAGCAGCCCGTCTCAGACTTTTTTTCTAGGGTTCCATACGTCCGAATGCAAAAACGGAACCCTTATACAGGGTTATAGGATCACTCTGCTTGACTGTCTGTCCGTCTGTCACAGCCGATTTGCTCCGAATACACTAGACCGATTAAGTTGAAATTTGGTACACATATCAATTCTGTGAATCAAACACGGACGTTACGTAAATAAATGAATTTTGAATACAGGATCACTTTGGGAGACAAATAAGAAAATTTAAAAAAGTTTTGCACTCTACCGTGTAACATGAAGGGGCTTGCTGTGAGGGGCTCAAGTATGTTATATGGTCATAAATAACATGATAGGTAAATCACTAAATATTGTGCGTACCAACTTACATTTGCAGTTGGAATGTATGGGGGAACATGTTTTTCAACTAAAATGTTAAGTTTGTTCTTGAGATAACTTCATCACAACTACAGAACCCTACATTGTGCGTGGTCCGACACTCACTTGACCGGTTTTTTTTGCATTAATACAAATGATATTGTAGTTACGTTGTCGACTTATGCATAAAATCCTCATAATGATTTAAGGATCTTTAGAATGTAAAAGTGAGCTCGAAAATTTAGCTCCCCTTCCAGATGTTAAATTTTTTAAATAGAAGTTACGGGGTGGAAAGCTACTACTCTTCCAGCTAGTATTTAGTGCTAGTACGAAGAATATAGGGGTGGAAGGCTAGAAGATAAGTAGGTAATGGTGCCGATTCTCTTGTCACAAATGCCTCTAAACTAAACTAAAAATCACCAAAATTTAGTTTATTCCTGTCAAACGACGATTTCCCATTCTGAAATAGACTAAAGTGACACAAATTAACTATATTTTAGTTTGACAGCACTAAGATGGCACTGAGATTTTAGTTTAGTGAAAATGGCAATTTTGCTATTCTGAATTTGACGTTTTTAACCTAAAATTTAGATTTTCTAACTAAATATGACTATTTTTAATCGCGACTAAAAACATGTGGATTAAAATTGGTTGTCATGAACTAAAATTCACACCAACACCTTGACTTTAGACGAAAAAACAGTACTGAATATTTTTTTTCTTTTGCTTATATCTCGAAAACGGTGTGTCCAATCGCAAAAATAATGAAAATTTCGACACCCTTTATAAAACCCTTAAACCCCTAACACTCTACACGTAGGCAATATTTTTTCTTATTTTCCATACAAAAAGTGTAAAATCCATATAAAACACGTCGAGGCTGCCCCCCCTGCGCGCCTCCAGCTCTAAAAAGATTCACGTGGTTAGGTGATCACGTGTGGAGTCGCGATTGTCAAATTCGATTTAGATGTGTCAAAATTATTTTTAAATTTAGAGAATTTATTTTGCAGAATAGCTTTGAGATTTTCATAGCCAAAAGTAAAGAATTTTAGTGATAGTTTAGTTAGTTTAGTTCGGTGTACAAGAGAATCGGCACCAATGCTTGTCTAAAGAGAATAAGACCACCCACCACCACGGGCCATGGTCCTCTTGGCCAGAATAAGTACGCCATTGACTAGAAACTTCACCAGAATGATCGGCAGGTCATCCATAAAATATTTTAAGCAATGGCCTACAACTCCGTCTGGGCCTGCCGTGATGTCGTTTGTCATTAAGCGGGACCCACTGGGTCGTAAGTTTGGCCCATTGATCGTTTGACATGCGGCAAATGTGTTCAGCCCAATTCCATTTAAGCGTGGCAGCTTTCCGAGTGACATCAGTTATTTTAGTGATGGAACGGATTGTGGTATTCTTAACCCGGTCCACGGCGGGATGAGCTGGACTCCTTTAAGAAAGATTGGTCCTTGGAAGCTCTAGACAGAGAGAGGTGGAAAGAGGGTAGGGAGGCCTTTGCCCAGCAGTGGGACAATAATGGATAAGAAAAAAAAAATGGCCTACAACTGCACACCACGCCACGCGATATTCTTTGCTCATTGAAAGCTACGATGGACGTGCATCGTAGCGCAATCTGTTATTTTAATACCGAACTACACCGACTCTAGCCACCATAACATCGCGAGAACTGTGGTTGGATTGTGTCAAAAATCAACCCAAAGTTCTTATGAGAACGATGTCTCGTTATCCCTTTTTTTATTGATATAATAATCTTTGTTAATACTCCTTTTTGAAATAAAAACTCAGTTGGGTTTCTGCAATAAAAACAGTTTTATTTATTTCTTTCTGTTTACAAGATAAACTGAAGATTACACAAATCAATTAGAAATAGCCTTACCTGCAATAAAAACAGAAAACAACATTAAAAGTTTTTACTTCAGGTGGTTTACAACTTATTGTTTATTTCTAGCACAAATTATAATCTTCAATGCTGAATATTCAGACAGACCACAGAGCAAAATTACCACAGAGTATGTTTCTATAATGGAGTCTATAACGCTGTCGGGAACGCGGCAGATTCAAAAAGGAAGTGACGTCTCGAGTAAATGAGAATCGTCGTTTTCTTTATATCTCCCCCCCTAGGAGGAGAACAATCACATAACATCTGTGTGATTGTTCGTCGTGTGGTCAGCTATCGGAGTTAATTTTGTTATATGAAAAAGATTTGATTCTGATTTCTTGTGTCCGGTATCAACCTCATAGATTGAATTGGAGATCTTCTGTAGGATTTTATATGGTCCGATTCTTATTTCATCCAGCTTTTTCCTGTTGAGGCGGTTCCCATTTTCCACATACACTAAGTCTCCGGCATCCAATGTAATTTCTTTCCTGTGTTTGTTGTAACGTTCTGCATTTTGAGTATGGGACTTCTTGGTGTTTTCATATGCTAATTTCCGATCTTTTTCTAGGTCTTCATTTGTACAATTTGTCTTCAATTCGTGGGGCAAAATATTGACACTTTCACCTTCCATTAAGTATTTCGGAGCGAATCCAGTAACCGTGTGCTCCGTTTCGTTGTATCTTCTAACACATTCCTGAGCTATTGCCGTCCATGCTTTGTTATTTTTGTTCTCGTTTATTTTGCATCTTATTTTATTCACCAGGGTTTGGTTCAATCTTTCATTAAGCCCATTTGAGAATGGGGCGTCTACGGCCGTAAAAATCATCTTAATTTGCTTCATCTTCAAAAAATTTTTTAACTCTTTTGAATTAATGCCAGGGTATTGGTCCGTTAGTATTGTTCCTATATCGTTACTTTCTGTCACTTTCGTTGTTAGTTTTATAAAGTCATTAGCAGTTTGGTTTTTCGATGTTAAAATATAAGCATATCTGGTAAAATGATCAACTAAAAGGTGTAAGTATTTTTTTGTTGATCTTGATCCCCCAAATCCACCAATGGTATCAATGGACATAATATCAAATGGGTTTTCAGCTGGGCCTAAATGTGATAAGAACCCAAATTTAGATTTTTTTCTTGATTTGTTTTTTATACATACAGAACAATTATCGCAAACTTTCTTGATATTCATTATCATATTTGTTGCTGAGTAAAATGGAGTTATCTTGCTGATCATTTGCGATCTTCCCAAGTGACAGTAAGTATCGTGTACTTCTTTTATTAATATTTTACTGAGGTTTTCAGACAATAGAATTTTGTCTTTTGTTTTTGACTTTTTATAATAAATGCCATTTTTTGATATAATGTTTCTTTTCTTTTGCTGTAAGTCCATGTTCTCATTCTGGTCCTTTTTTATGTCTTCGAGACTTATTAGATTTACAACTTCCAGGATGTCGTCTGTGTTATCATTCGGTTCTAAAACTGGATTTCTGCTTAGGCAGTCTGCTTCTTGATTCGATTTTCCAGGATTGTATTTTATTGTGAAATCATATTGAGATAGGTAATATGTTAAGTCTCCTAGCTCTTCATCCGTCCTAGACTTTATGTTCAAGTTTTCCAGAGGTTTGTGATCCGTGTATACTGTGAATTGTTTCCCAAATAGCCAGTGTTGCCAATATTTCACTGCTTCTTTAATGGCTAAACATTCAAGGTATATTGCTTTTTTTTTCTTTTGTGCTTCATTCAATTTTCTGGAAAAATATGCTACAGGTCTATAACTTTTATTTTCATCTTCTTGCTTCAACACAGCTCCAACTCCTTTGATACTAGCATCAGTATAAATTTTAATTGGAGAATTTGGGTTAAAAATTTTGAGGACTGGTTCCGAACAAAGCAATGTTTTAATTTTCTCAAATGAATCTTGACATTCCTCTGACCAAACAAATTTCACATTTTTCCTCAGAAGATTATGTAATGGGTCTGAGATTTGTGCCATGCGTGGGATGAATTTATGGTGATAGTTGATTTTTCCAAGGAATTGTCTTACATTTGTTCTTGTTTCTGGAACTGGAAAGTTTCTCACTGCAATTAAGTAATCTTTCTGTGGTTTTACTGAGTTCTTTTCAATAATATGTCCTAAGTATTTTGCATGATTCTTCGCAAATGAGCATTTTGAGAATTTTAGTCTGAATCCCTCTTTGTGAATTGCTTCCAATAGTCTTGAAAGATGCTGTATATGTTGTGTAAAATTTTGTGAAAATATTAATATATCATCGATGAAAGACACTGCAAAATCAGAAAGTTTGTATTTTCTTATTATATTATTTAATATTCTTTGGAAAATTGCAGGTGCTGTTTTTAATCCAAAAGGGAGGCATGTCCACTGAAAGTGTCCTTCTTGTGTTACAAATGCGGTTTTAGGTCTGTCTTGAATCCTTAGAGGAATTGACCAGAACGCAGAATTTATATCTAAAGTTGTAAAATATTCGCAGTTCACACTTTTTATTATCAAATCCTCAATCAGTGGGAAAGGCTGTGCTTGAGGAGTTATAATTTTATTTAGATCTCTGAAATCTATACACATTCTTGTTTTTTTATTTTCATCTTTCTTAAAAGCCAGAGTAACTGGAGCAGCAAAAGGGCTGTATGACTCCTCAATAAGGCCTTTTTCCAATAATTTTGCAACTTGGCTTTCTATCTCTTTCCTATCTTCGAATGTGCACCTGTAAGGCCGTTTATAACAGTATTTTTCTTCCATTAGATCAATATGAGCCTCATAGTCTTTAACAGTACCAATGTCGTATTTATCTTTGGCAAATACGGATTTATATTTGTCTAACAATTTGTCGATTTCAGACTGTTCATACATATCTAAATGATTCACAATCATCTCAAATTCATCAGTATTCAGATGGCTGTTGAAGTTTACTTCATATTTTCTCACATTGTTTGTTTTTTCTTTTATGTCACCCAACAAAACAGGAATATTGACATTTGTGTGATTCTCAGTCACTTTATTTAAATCTGTTTCATTTTCGTGTTTTTGAAAGTCTTTGTTCTGAGTAATCCTTAGATCTTCAGTCTGGGTCAATTTAAAATTTTCAATACAGTCTAAACCAACCAAAAAATCATAACTGAAATTCTCACTGTCTACAATAAACACTTTGATCATTTTCTCAATATTGTAAATTTTCACTTTTAAGGTTATCATTCCTTTTGTTTTTCCTGCACCATTAATAGTTTTCAAGCTTACATTTTGTAAATTTTCCATGTTTTCTTCTTTAATTTTTAACAATTTTGCATTTATCAATGACACATTTGAACCCGAGTCATAAATACCAGAGATTTCTAATATGTCATTTATTAATAACTTGATTTTTATTAATGGTGGTACTTTAAGTTTTTTGGATCCTCTGTATTCAATTCCACCTCCAATTCCGAATTGTTAACAGATTTAAATGATCCAATTTTTTTGTTTTTGTCTTCTTTCTCTCTAAACCAGCATATTGATTCAGGATGAAAACGCTTCCCTTTGTTTGCCTTTTCACATATTTCACATGGAGCTTTGTCTTCATTTTTGTTTTGTTTATTATCCAAGAAAGGTTTTCCTTTTTTTTCATTTATATTTTTCTTGACAAGATGCTCTAGTCTACTTATTTCGTTGTAAAGATCATCGGTCTTATTACAAAAAGCGGTTTAACTAAAAACCCAGGTTTAAAACTCTATAAACTACGGTTTAAACAAAAATGATATTACAAATCGTGGTTTTTCGAAAAACCATGGACCATATCATGGTCTAACCCTAAACCTCGGCGGCCCCTAGTTTAAACGATCAAACCGTGGTCTAAGTCGTATCTGTCAAAGTTTCTCTTTTAGGTTAAAGCATCTTTTTCATTGTGTTGTGTTGTTTTTACCTGAAAATGGATATTAACATGGTCGATTTAATTGATATTGAGGATATTGAAGCCGCTGAGTTGTTGGGAACACCACGCCGACACAACATAAATCGTGTTCGCATCAATCCCTTAGCACAATATAATATTAAAATTACTTAAGAAGGTAATACTATTAACAAAGAGGCAATTGTTCTATTAGAGATTTCAATAACTTAAAAATTCCAAGGCTAAATGAACTTTGTTCAACTTGCGATGGTTTTGTTTAATGTTATGGTTTCATATATCGCGAGAGAATGTTAGTTTCGTTACACGTACTAAGATGTATGATTAGGCAGTAATTAATACGACATTAAAAGTAATGTGCTTAAACCTAAACAAAACTGCAATCGACGAAATAACTAATGTTCCATGCAAAATAACAGTCTCAATATTTTTAACACTCCTAAACATCATAATAATCATTAGCATATTCACAAAAAGTTTTCTTTTCTGAGCATACGGAACGTTGCAATTGAATGATATCATGGTGAACGAATAATATTTGCGTTAATCTGTGGTTGATATAAAGACAACGGTTCAAATGACGGAACTAAGAAGACCACGGTTTTTTTAAGTTTTGTAATACGGACAAATTTAGACCATGGTTCTGCAGATAAGCCTGGACTTGATAGGACAGGTTTAAAGCAAGGTTTATTTAGTTTTTTGTAATAAGACGGCTTGAGTTTCTTGAACAGTTTCTCGGTCAATCTTGTCGGATACATAATTTGGTAAACCAATGGCAATGAGATCAATCAATGTTTCAGTATCTATGGATTTTCTGATTTGAAGTAGTAACTTTTCTTTTTTTAGGGCATATTCAAGCAAGGAACCTGATTGATATTTGAAGTGAAAGGCATATCGAATAGGTGACCAACCTTTGTTCCCAAAAGTTCCAATGAAGATTTTTTTCCAGTCATTCCATTCTGATTCTATAGAGTATTTCAAAATCATGCTAGTGTACCAGTCAGCACTACACTTTTCAAGGAAAAACTTCAAGATCTCTATTTTTTTCCTATCTTCTGCCACTACACAGCGAACACATTCTTTTTCAAATTGATTAATCCATTGGCTGGCATTGGTGGTTTTTTCATCAAATTTTTCAATCATGAAATCTTTAGCAATTTTATTTAAGTTCTTAACTTCAGAAGTTTGTTCTTTGGATTCTAGAACTTTTTCAAGCAGCTTCTTTATTGTGTCTTCTGAGGTGACTGTGGTAGATGTTTCAGTTGTTTCTTCTGGGATCTCTTCTAAATAAAAATTTTCAAATAATAAGTTACCTTCTTCATCTAAATAAGCCTTTTTCATATTTTCTGTTAAGGTTATCCAAACTTTCCTGAATTGGTTTCTTTTTCCCAATGTGTTTTTCACTCTGCCGTACACTTGTGATGTTATCAATTCTTTGTGTAAACTTGTTGGTTGGTATTCATCAGGTATTGCAAAAGAACGACCATCTTGTGTGCCGATTGAGGTTAGGCACAATATTGTTGTTTTTCCATCTGACGCTCCTCGCATTTTAAAATCAAACCTTAGTTTTTCCATTTTTCTCGAGGTATTCACAATAATGTTGTTTTATAATAATCTTTGTTAATACTCCTTTTTGAAATAAAAACTCAGTTGGGTTTCTGCAATAAAAACAGTTTTATTTATTTCTTTCTGTTTACAAGATAAACTGAAGATTACACAAATCAATTAGAAATAGCCTTACCTGCAATAAAAACAGAAAACAACATTAAAAGTTTTTACTTCAGGTGGTTTACAACTTATTGTTTATTTCTAGCACAAATTATAATCTTCAATGCTGAATATTCAGACAGACCACAGAGCAAAATTACCACAGAGTATGTTTCTATAATGGAGTCTATAACGCTGTCGGGAACGCGGCAGATTCAAAAAGGAAGTGACGTCTCGAGTAAATGAGAATCGTCGTTTTCTTTATATTGATTTTAATATTTTTAGGGTTCCGTACCAGAATGGTAAAAAAGAACCCTTATGGTGCGACTCAGTCTGTCTGTCCGTCTAAATGTGGAATAGTTTTAGATGACGTTTGCCCAACTATTTTGCAAAAAAAACTTTTTACAAAAAAAAAAACAACCGACCTCCAAAAAAAAAACACTACAAAGTGAAAAATAACTTTAATTTCGGAAGTCGGTGTCTTGGGTTTTGTATTTTCGTTTTTTGCCACCGACTTCCGAAATTAAAGTTATTTTTCACTTTGTAGTGTTTTTTTTTTGGAGGTCGGTTGTTTTTTTTTTGTAAAAAGTTTTTATTTGTCACTTTTTAGTTTTTAGTACCTACCCCACACACATTCAAATACCACTACCTGCTACCAGTGACAGAAACTTATCATATCATCTACATATTAAGTGGGAAAAAAATACGTTTTTTGTAGCTAACTCAAAAACTATCCAAGCAAAGTTAATAAAATTTATATGGGACCAATTCCAGAGCACACCCTTTCAAACAAAAAAAGAATTTTCAAAATCGGTCCACAATTGACGGAGAAATCGGTGGACATACATAAAAAAAAAAAAAAAAAAACAAACATACGCGACGAACATATAACCTCCTCCTTTTTGGAAGTCGGTTAATAAGAAAGAAGTAAAAGTGAATATTTTTGTTGTTTTGCAACAGGCACTGAACGGGATTCTTAAAAATTCGAAGTAGAGCTTAGGAGTATATGATTGTGTTCTGTGAGTAGAGCTACTAGGGCTGTAGGGCATGTAGGGTATCAGATGAAAGAACGCTATTTGCACATCCTCAAACATTTTTTTTTTTTAGTCTGCATAGTTTTTTACTTGTGACAAAAAATTAAAAAATACACGTAAAATAGCGTTCCCCCCATTATCTCCGAAGTTTGCATAGAGAAAAATCTAAAATTATTCTATGTAATAGAAGTTAATGTAAAGATTAGAGAAAAAATAAAACGATGTCTCTATTTAGAGATTTTTCAGAAATCAACAACAAAAATTGCATTAGTTCCACTATCTGTCAAGAGATGGCGCTGACCTAAAACTACAATATTCTACACCGCAGTGTGGTTAAAATTCTCTGACGAATACGGGCGATGAAAATTTAAAATGATACGGAACCCTCGGTGCGCGAGTCCGACTCGCTCTTAACCGGTTTTTTTATTGACCTTAATAGTTTTCTTAAAGCTACGGTTTCCTAGAAAAGCGGTGACCGCTCACGTAGCATCCGCAATTTACGGCGAATGACGTCACTGAAACGTTCATTAAGAAAGTTAGGTGTGGTTTCCTATTTTATAGAGAGCGTTGTTGACACCGTAATGCAAACCCCACCCCCCATAGATTGAAATCGCTAGATTTACCCTCACTGTTTGCCCTCACTTTTCCTTGTGACTGAGTTCTCAGTCACAAGGAAAAGTGTCCATACTAAGAAGAGTGAGCTCACACATGATTAAATAGCGTTTCCGTGACAAACAAGTGTACGCACTGCGTCATTGTGTGTCAGACGTGTCAAAACGATTCAAAAACGTGACTTTCTTTTGACGCGGTAGGGCGAATCTAACGATTTATATCTTCTCTGCAGTCATCATTTTCATGATAGCCTTCATTGCGGCCGTCAAGTGCGGTCACCGCTTTTGTAGGAAATTGTAGCATTATTAGTTACAAGCTTTTTATTTCTAATTCTAAGGTACATACAGGTCGACACAGAAGAGTCTGATGTGGTGGCATTTGGAACTAAATATTTTACAGTAATGCAGACCTATGATGATGGCACTACTTTGCCGCCAAGTGCTAGTAGGTTATAAGTCACCCACAAGTAGTGTTTCTAACAATTGTTTAAATTCTTTAAATTCTTTTATTCATTTCCCATTCGAAGTGACCTAAGGACCTAAGTGCGATAGTAACGCCCTCATTTTCATTTTACTCTTTTTTGCCAAACTCTAAGTAGGAATCTGTGGTAGGAATCGGTTACAAAACACCTTACGGAATCCCGACGCCACAATGACCACTGCGATGCGACTCGACGTGGCGTCACATTGGATCTTTGGATAAAATTCACTAAGTATAATTTATAAGAATTCGTTCTTTTATTTATAGATTATACATAAAACGAATTACAAAAGAAAAAGTAAATGTTTTTTTATTAATTTTGACACAACTAAAAAATTACAAAACAACAAAAACAAAAGTCGCTTTGTTTCTGAACGAAAATGATGCTTGACGGGACGGCTGTTGAATGCAGCGGACTTGTTATTCGTTTTCAAAGTGATTTAATACATTTCTCTTGTTTTATCACTATGAAAACTGTGTGCATTCTTTAACCATGTTGAATCAAACATCCACTGAAGCGTTGCTTTCAGCGAGTTACGTCGAAAACTACTTAGATTGTGTTGAAAATCTTCCGAATGACCTGCAAAGACATTTATCGCGTATGCGAGAGCTTGACGTAACATATAGAGGTAATTTTCCAATTTCTGCATGTCCTTTTGGCCATAATTGCTCTTACTAAGTATTAACAGATGTATAAGTTATTAATAATTGATACAACAGCTTGTAATTATATTGTTGACGTTCGCCTTTCAACCTCATTACGTATGCATACCTATGTATAGATTGCGACTCGCGAGTACAAGTAGACCAAAATAACACCAAAACCACTAGTCTGCAGTTACTTCGAAAGATGGTTATAAAAAGATTTCATTTGGACTACATATTATATGTAGATGTTTTTGTCTTGTTTTATTGTAAAAAAAGTGCAAGTATGGAGGTAACCTATCTGATTTTGTATTGGTATGTGTTAAATTTGGTTTCCGATTTTAACAGAGTGTCTTCGTGAAGCTGAGAAGCACCTAGCAGTATGCATAGGAGCCAATACAGAAGAGCGTCGCCGCAGCCGGGCAGCTCTGCGGCTTCAGACAGTGCTGGTGGCTGCTCAAGAGATAGGAGATGAGAAACTACAAGTTGTGCAGACACTGCAAGACCTCATTGACAATAAACAACGGGCACTTGATGCAGATCATAAAAAACTAAGTGAGTATTACACCATAATCTATTTTGAAAACAAAATTTGCCAAGTCTCTCAAACAAAATGGAGAACAGTGAAATTATAAAAAATTTACATTTGTAACAAAAATACAGCATCAAAATAGAAACAAAAGTTAACAACTGTTTATCATAACAAAGTTTAGTGTAAATAAACACAACAATAATTATAGTATGTTGATAAATACTTTTCTTTTTCATAATATCACATATTGGCAAAATGCCAAAATAAATTGACTACCAAACACGTAACAAAAATCTTAAAGTACATTTGTTTACAGTATCTTGCCTGGAGGTAAAGACAAATGGTACAGTAAAAGAGGAGCCGGCCCCAGTCCCAGAGACACTTCGCGCTGCTGAAAAGGAGGTGCCAGCTCCGGTGGTCACACCACAGCACGCACCACCACCCCCGCCTCCTGAGCGTAGCAATGAGAAGGAGAAAGAAAAAGTGGACAACAGAGATAAATCTGGAGGTAAGTTTGACTACATCTCTTTTCTTGTAAGTTTGTACTAATATGGTGTGTTAAAAAATTACATTCATACTTCGTGTTTCCACTTGTCTGCCTCCTATCATCTGGGTTCAATCCCCTTTAGGTTCAGTTTGTTCTGCCACACAAAGAGCTATCTTATCTATCATATTTTTGCCAAAAGTAACTTTTGTTGTCAATAATAAATACTAATATCAATGTTTATCCCAGGTGAGAGATGGTCGAAACGCGCGAGACGATCACGAACCACAGCAGGTGCTGCCACAGACGGAGCAGACTCGAGCGAACGGGATAGTGAGAGGCATGCCCACAACACTACCCACAAGAAAGGTACGCATATTCTTAGTAGACCTCAAATAATAATAACATTTTTATGTCTGCAGCACTATGCTACAGATTGCAAAAGGACTATATATTCTTCCATTCATATTTTGTAAAACTGAATGCTAACATTTCATCTTTTATTCTACAGGTATAGGTAAAAAGAAAAAACGCAAAGCACGCCAAGCAGCACAACGTTCAGAAACACCGCCAGAAGAAACAGACGCCATTGATCCGGACGAGCCTCGCTACTGCCTCTGTGACCAGATATCCTTCGGCGAGATGATCCTCTGTGACAACGACCTCTGTCCCATCGAGTGGTTCCACTTCTCCTGCGTCTCACTCACGACCAAGCCTAAAGGCAAATGGTTCTGTCCCAAGTGCCGCGGAGACCGACCGAATGTCATGAAACCTAAAGGGCAATTCTTAAAAGAACTAGAACGGTATAACAGGGAAAAAGAAGAGAAAGCATAGCCTTTACTAGAACATTAGATTTAAGGTTCATGTGGATTTGAAATTAGTGAATACATCAGCAATATTTTTATGATGGTGCTTGTGGTAGATATCAAATTGTGATAGCTAAAGTACGTATTTTAAATAAAGTCCTTCGATTTAAATGGGAGTGTAAGCTGCTAAGAGAATTATAATATTTGGTATAACATCTTGACTTATGAAAAAATCAAGTTCCAGCTCAATTTTATAAAAAAAAAGGTATTCACTTGTTTCTAGTCCATATATAAGGCACACAGTTTGCCTTGAACACTTTCAAGTATTGAAATGTGATTTAAATTTTATGAATATTCAGTTCTTTCTACTGTGTCGAGTGGTTGTAACAGAAAGTTACGAAAATTATTTGAGGTATGATTATTTGAATCTCCACAACAGCACAGGATAGAAGTCATCGAATCTATGTTGTTAATTTGACTCCGCGATTTGACGAAATGTTGTAAATATAATTAGTTATGTTACGGTCAAACACGGAACTCTAAGTACAGTACGGCATAACTTTAGTTACGCGTTACGGCATCTATTGAATAGAGAAGAATATTCTTTATTATAGGTTGTTGCGAACAGATTTAATTTCTTACATTAAATAAGTTATATTGAATATAAGGATTAATAAATAATGCAGAGTTGTTTCATTTTAATAACTATGTTTAGCAACTTTATCCTCACTTTTGTTTTGAATGCGGCTTTATTATCATCATCGACCTAAACTGCACAGGTCTTTTGAATAAGGGCCTTTTTCATGTCATGTGGTTTTGCGCCCGCGTGCGTGCCCGCATGCGTGAGCTTAGCGCGTGTGATACACTCTCAATCCCCACGCATCCGCCAAAGTACCTATGTCCGAAACGAAAACATATGGGCCACACACGAACAAGGCCCTAAGAAAAACTAGCCTTTATAATTCTTCAATGAATACATGTCGTCAATGAAAAATGCTCCATTGGACCGGGAATTTCCGATTAGCTCCCATTATGTAAGAAAGTGGAAATGTATGCGAACTGGCGCGTCGTATATAGTTATGATTGCCTCAATTTAACGATAAGATAGATACCCAGATTAGATTACAATATGGGCACGTGCACTTTTTAGCCTATCACCGGCAAGGCCTTGACATCTTACGCAATGGCCTCTGGAAAATGTTATCTATCAAACACAGCTCGCCAATTTACAGAATTTGTTCCACGATATCAAAGATCTAGCAAGACCGATAAAATCAAGATGTACACGAACACGACGGAATGTTATTTCCTGAGCAAGAAAAAAATCAAATTTCACCCGCCAGCAGAAACTTCGCCTGGCGTTTATATAGGTATTAGAATTCGAATTTAAATGTTCTGTAGTAAGTATAAGCGAAATAATCAGATAAAACGACTCTATTCAATTTACCTACTTAGGTAAATTGAATAGAGTCGACACATCACACTTATGATCACTGTCAGTGGCGGTACCTTCATAGAAACCAAGAAGCCCGGTTTGCCCTAATAAAATCTTAATTCACAAGAACAAACGTATGCCTACCAATAAAAAATAAATTTAAATAATCGGTTTCTTAGAAGAGCGGTGACCGCCACATATTGTATGCAATTTACCGGCGAATGACGTCATTAAAACTTTATTTATGAAAGTAAGAGTGAGGCCTCATTAGTGCGTTGTGTCAACGCTGCGTCGTTTTACATTTGTATATTTTTAGTGACATGCCACATTATGCGTTGCGTCGTCACATGTGACATTTCAATGGATCTACGAACGAGAGACGAAGCGAGGGGAGGGAGATGCGCTAAGCTGTCGGAACTCGTGCGACGACGGACAGTATTCCACTGCTAGAGGGGCAAACTAGAAACAGGCGACGTCGTGCGTCGCCCTCTTACGTTGCGGCGACGTGCGTCGACGCAACGCAAGCCTCACGGTTAGTTGGTGTGTTTTCCTAGAGAGCGTGTTTTGACACCGAACAGTCAAACCCTGCTGCCATAATTTTCGTAAGTCGTCACTGCGGGCGTTATGTGGCGGCCAGCGCTCTACTAGGAAATCGTAGCTTTAAAGAAGTCATCATAAACACCGGACTGGAAGCTGAAAGTAACCTCAGTCAATGAAAGTAATACACAACAATTCAGTATGCAATATGTCCTTTATTTCATATGAATTATACACAAATCGTCTAGTTACAATTAGTCATCGTGCAGGAAACAAAACGTAGTATATTCTTCAAATAAGTCTCCTAAAACTTCTAAATACGTAGTCCGTACATACATCTATTACGCTATAATATTAATAATTTGATTTGTCATAAATGCCATTATTATATTTAAAATGCTTCTAAAATCAAGGTTAATATTTGTTTATAAAATATTGCAATGGCTTAAACTTTCGACTAGATTTATTATTATAATTAAGTATCTCTATATTGCAAATTAATCGTAGTGTAAATACTTGATCTTTAACAGTAATATAGTTCGTAGAGATTCTAATATAGTGAAGTACCATACTTATAAATAGTTTAAACAAAGTTTGAAATGGTAAATTAAAACATCACGCTCACTAAACGCATTCACCCATGGCGTGATAATACTTAAGAACTTACTCGTTCCACAAGCTTACTCTATTACCCAAAAATGGCGTATTCACTCAGTACTCAACATTTCCAAGATAAAATAATCTTCACTCCGTCAATCATAAACCGAACACAATAATAGATGGGATAAAATTACGAAACTAGATAGTCAACTGGATAACTGAATGCAAATTATTATAAGTTTAAATGTGTTGTTAATTTCAAACCTACGATCGCAATTCATAAAAGTCGTCACACAAAACACAACACACAAAAACACACTAAATAAAATCGTTAATCATTTGAATGCACTTGTTCCATCTAATTCCAATATCAATCAATATCAAAAAAACGCTAACTATACGGCAAGACACAATAATACTTTTAGTGTAAGGTAAAAATATCGAGCCGATACTTTTAAGTACACTTCATTTAAAATTCCAATACACACTTAAAACGATTAATTTGTGACAAAATAATAATTATAAATATGACACTAATTTGAACACAAATACTAATAAATTAACCGCTACCATAAGCTATAAAAATACCACAAATAATATTGTGCACGTTATAAAGCAGCACTGACACTAGGTTTCTAAATCAGGAATTTATTTTCTTTTCATTCATGTGGTTATTGACTATCCTGGTGTCAGAGTTTTTATGCCGCCCATGGGCCTCTGACTTGACTTCACATGCCATCGAGAAATACTTTCAGGCATGCCGGTTTCCTCACGATGTTTTCCTTCACCGTTTTTGAAGCAAGTGATAATTATACAATACGCACATGAATTCGAAAAGTCAGAGGTGCGTGCCTTGGGTTCGAACTCGAGACCTTATGACTTGGCAGTCCGACGGTCACTCGAAGTA
This sequence comes from Agrochola lychnidis, assembly GCA_963680765.1. Lineage (NCBI taxonomy): Eukaryota > Metazoa > Arthropoda > Insecta > Lepidoptera > Noctuidae > Agrochola > Agrochola lychnidis. The sequence goes on along the minus strand of OY796871.1, from coordinate 7,450,777 downwards.
TGCAAAGAGAGAGAGATTCAGGTGAGTAAAGCTATATTTTCAGATCACACCTTTGAAAAAAAATTGCCTAATATAAGAATGTGATGATTACATACAAGAAACATAGAAACTATAGCGAAGACTTATATTAAAGAAAGCTTAAGTACACTTAAAGAAGAAAAGGTGATTATAAAAGCAGTTTTAATTACAAACTATTTAAAATGCCACATATATTTGAGATACCTTCTTTTTTTTTTGGGTGGAAATTATCAAATAACTTCTCCCGCTCTGGGCGGAGCGGGAGGGCGTGTCAGACTCTTACTGACTAAAACCCACCCGTGTTCCTTCGGTTGCCATGTTGCCGGGGCCACGATTTCCCTTTCGGTTTTCCTAGCGGACCCCGTCAGTTGTGCTGACATCTCTTTGAGGCGCGCGTGGAACACAACGCGCCGTCGACCCGGGCACATTTGAGATTCCTATCAATCTGATTTAGAAACCTAGCCAAAAATTATATCTAGTTTTGATCTAAACATTTTTTTCGCTACTTAAATTAGGCCGTCGCGTAAATAGGGGGAACTTGAATGGCCGATCTTATAGTAATGTGTCATTGTACATTATACCCAAACTCCGTGGGGATTCTTATTGGTGGGCGCTGCGTTTTCTAGCTGTCTCGGAGACCCGATGATCCTACGAGCGCTACCTGCTTTACATAAACCTGTAGGTAAAAAAACTTATTTAGTTACAAGCACGTAATTTCTTACTCTACTACTCTCTCTTTTCACGATTACTGACAAATGCTTGCACTGACTGGACCAGTCCACTCAAATCTGTGTGGTTCTTTCCTCAAAATACCTTTTCAGACACTAATCTACATGGTCCTCATATGGCCTGACCAAGATTATGTCTGGACTTTAAAAGAGACTGCGACCTCTGAGTTTGTTTCAGCCTTTCTTCTCAGAGTAGTCAAATAGGAAACGCCGAACTCATCTAGCTTATTTCTAATATTTTTTTTATATGACGTGTAAAAGTGATTCCCATATCCAATTTACAGAATAAACAATTTCATTTCGAATAGGAACTAAGAAGTTCATAAAGGGATTTCAGTCCACACTCTTAGAATAAACTAGCTACAGCCCGCAGGTTCACCCGCGTCGACTCCAATTCCTTTTCTAAAATAAAAGTAACCTAAATTACTACTTATAACATCAGCTATTTGCCAGTAAAAGTCTCGTCAAAATCAGTCCAGCCGTTTCGGAGCTTAGCCGGAATAGACAGACAGACAGACAAAAAATTTAAAAATCGTTTTTTTTTTGTTCAAGTACCGTATATACTTTCATATGCATTTAGTAAAAAGCTGTTGTTTTGACATTACAAACAGACACTTCAATTTTATATATTTGTATGTACAGATGCATTTAAAGCCTTCGTATCCGCAAAAAGCAGTCTTATAAGTAATAAACGGTTGTGCAAGTCAACAGGAAGTAATGCCGTTTGACTAGTTGGTAAAATTCATTGGAAATATGTATATTAGGTATGTGTCAATATTATACCGAGAAAATCGGATCAAGATTTCGTTTTAAACAGAAATCGTAAAACAAATAAGGAAAAAACTGGACATAACTTTCTCTCTACAATTTTATACATATACATTGGTGGATTTTTGAGATGGGGCAGTAAGAGCAGCTACTTTAACCGTTGTAGCTACAGGAAAACGGTCTTAGGAGACTGTCCTTAACTTTTTGAGACATTTTGTTTTGCATTCTCAGCTTTTGGAAAAAAATTACAGTCAGCAATAAAATGGGCAGTTTTCACAAAAACTCTTTTTGATGTTTTGTTTTTTTTTTATTATTATTCGATCCAATTTCTTATAAGGAACAAAAAACTCTAGCGGACTAACTGAAGTTTGAGTGCTAGAAAAGTCAAAAATCTCAATAAACTTTTTCCATACATTTCGTAGGAAATGAGATGCCAACCTACTTTTTACGTTGGATAGACTGGCCGATAAAAAGGAAAATATTTTTTTTTTTTAAATGTCTCAAAAAGTTAAGGACAGTCTCCTAAAACCGTTTTTGTGTTGCCCTTACTGCCCCATCCCAAAAATCCACTGTTTAAATCATACATACCATCCAAAGGATGCCGCAACTCATCCACGCTGCCGGTCAGGCTCTGTAGATTAGCTTCCTTCATCTCCTGGACCAGCCTTTCCACCTGACGCTTCTTCTCCATTATGGCATTTTCTAGCACTCCAACCTGCGGACAGTGTATCTTAAAACTGACTCATTATACAACAAGAATAACCCCTAAAAACGTGATAGATATTAATGCATTTCAGGTAAGTATGTATTTTCGAACTCGAACGGAAGTAGAAAGTGAGACAAGTTCGAATTTGAAACTAGTCGGAACTGTGGAACCCAACATAATTGAGTCAGAAAAAGTCATTAAAAATAGAAAGAAAAAGTATTTATTGAGATACGCACAGAGAAAAAAAAGCACGCTCGGAAAGCACGTTAAGCCGTTGGTCCCGACTGTCATTCGTGGCTCTTTGACAGTCGTTACGGGTCGTCAGAAGTCCGAAAGTCTGACAACCAGTCTTATCAAGGGGTATCGTATTACCCAGTTACTGGGTTGTGGAGGTAATAGGCAGTCGCTCCATGTAAAATACTGATATTCAGCTGCATCCGGTTAGACTGGAAGCCGACCCCAACACAGTTGGGAAAAGGCTAGGCAGATGGATTTTTTGCACAGAAAAAAAAAATTTGGTTTCCAATCTTAAAGTTAAAATTTCATTTTTCGGACGGTTTTGAAGTTCATAGGGGGGCGGGCTGCTGGTATCTACATTATTCCAATGCTTTTATAAAAAAATTGCTTACTACGCAAAAAACTAAGAAAGAAACTAGAAAATAAGACACACCTCTCTCTTCAAATTCTCGGCGGTAAGATTGTTAATTTCAGTCGCGTGTTTCGCCTGCTGTATCTGACTTTGTAAACTCTCCATTTCAGCGAGCATTGATCGCTCCAGCGCTTGCCTGTTATGAGAAGAAAATTATCATAAGATCAATCTAGCTAAGAAAATAATTATTTAGTTTTATATGTGCATTCTCCCTGTTATATGGGACAAAATAGTAACTGGGAAACTCAAACTTAAAGCATTTATGATATCTTTAGTGGCATGAGGAACAGGGTGTAAAGTTCACTCATTCCCCATAGAAAAGGGAGGATCCTCCGACCAGACGGGTGTTGTGTCTGGCGGGCAACTGCCCATCGGTTTGAAGTTGAAATCTTGTATGTATGTCGATCGCTCGGTAAACTCTAACTGCGCGATGCTGAATTTGTGTGACGTCATGTCTATGATGCGTAGTTCGTATGTGGCGGTGTAACCGCTACATATCAATTAAACAATGTACAGGCATTTTTGAATTTTTAAAGGAATCGGTTATTCAGAAAGATGAAGCTAGTTGCCCATTACAAAGCGTAGTAGGTACCTATGGAGAACATAGCAGTGATAGCCTAGTGGTGTGACCGTCAGACTGCCATAGGTCTCGAGTTCGAACTCAAGGCACGCACCTCTGACTTTTCGGATTCATGTGCGTATTGTATAATTATCCCTTGCTTCAAAAATGGTGAAGGAAAACATCGTGAGAAAACGGCATGCCTGAGAGATATTTCTCGACGGCATTTGTAGGCAAGTCAGAGGCCCATGGGCGGCATAAAAACTCTGACACCAGGTTAATCACTAACCACACGAAAAAGAAAGATGGATAATATGGGAAATAAGGATGTACAGACAAACTATGTTCTTAATGACCCTCGGCAAACCTCGTGTTTGGTCAGTCATCGGATTTCTATGAGTTGCCCTTTGCACTTGGTGCAGACCGGATGCTCTCAATCTACTTGGAAGTATACAGCGTGGCGCTTTAATGGTGACATTAATTTAATACACGTATACGGATTAGCGTTTTCTTTTTCATAGAAATATTTGAATTTCATTCAATGTTTTTATTTATTGATTTATTTTCAATTTTCTAAAATAGCATCTTGGTGCAATCACTACTTAACAACTATAGCGCAGAGGTCATTTACCGGGATCGCGGATCATAACATCGCATCAATGAAAATAGAACGAATAACGTGCAAAAAGAAGGCGAATTGAAGGAAAGAGAGAGCCCTATGTCGGCGAGCGTTTGAAAATTTTAATTTTTCAAGTAACGAATTATTTTTTCTTATTATATTTTTATGATTACTGGCCACTAGCCCTACCCGTGTGTTAAATTAATGTCGCCATTGTAGCGACACGTTGTATAGAGTTGTTTACTCTTTTAACTTAATGAAATTTATTTAAAAAATGGGAGGAAAGCCGCTAAAGTCGCAGGCACGACAGATAGGAAAATAGTTTTACAGCTCTATGTAGTTCACACGGAACTCAAAACAAAATAACAATAAAGTACTTAGTTCTGAATTCAAATTATTATACAAGATAAATATAGTAATTGATGGAAATTAGCATTCGTTTGTATTCGGAAATCCGATGATACCCGAGGGACATTAAGAAAAAAGAAATACTGTACTGTTATACCGTTCACCTTACCCTGCGTACGTATTTGGATAATTTAGGCGTGATGTTATGAAGATTACACTAAGATAATAAAAAGTTCAGGCAGAATCTAAACAAACCAAAGACCAAGGTCTCTTAATTCCCAGTACAACTCAGCTGACTATCAATACAACAATCTAATTTACATTCTCACACAAGTACTTATTACTGTACCTGTAATTGTTACCGTAATTACACAAATCAAGACGGACTAGGAATTACAACTAGGGTTGCCAACTTTTGCTTGACGTAAATTGACGTAATTTTAGTCGACAAGTTTTTAATCACGTCTAAACTTGTATGGAGAGTGACAGGCGCTGATTAATTTGACAGGACTAAACTAAAATTTATCCTCTGTCCTTTTCTTAATGAAATAGAAAGAAAAAGATGCACTGAACTTAAATTTAGTTTAGTTTGTGAACAAGGGAATCGGCACCATTGCCTGTTAAAATATGGTGGATGGGGAAAAAATATAGTACATAGGGTGGCAGGGACATCGACGCGAAAACTGAAACCATGTATACAGTACATGATTCTGAACCCCACTGCGTTGAAATTTTTCGTCGATTATTAAAAAAAAATCTGCTGTTTCATAGAAAAGTGCAATACCTACGCGGTCAAAATGTATGGAACAGCTGATTTTTTTTAACCGACGAAAATTTTCAACGCAGGGGGTTCAGAATCATGTACTGATCCTTGGTTTCAGTTTTCGCGTCGATGTCCTTGCCACCCTGTATAGTAGTTATATTTAAAAAACATTTTTGTTCTTTAAATGCAAATTTTTTGCTACATCAACGTTTTTTTTTTAAATGTTTCATACCTTTTTTTACATTCTAAATTAAGGTTACTGAACCTATTGCGACCATTTCTCCATTTTGTATTGAAATTTTTTTTTTTAGTTTCGTCTACAAAAATTTTTCTTTACAAAAATATAGTATTTAGGCCTCTTATATTGCAGGATATTATATTATATGGTAAGGTTGGCAACCCTAACTACAAGTTGTGAATTCATGATCAAGAATGAGATAAACAGAATCACTTTTCACGTTATAATCTGAATAGCCACAACGCAAATAGTAGGCCATTTATACATAAATAAATATGCAACGTAATGATAATTTCAGTACGAAAATACACAAATGCTATTATTCTACTCTCAGTAAAAAGAGAAAACTTCGTAAATTACATTATGTTTTATTATGTAAGTTCGTTTTAGCATACTAGTGAGTGACTCATTGACATATAACACCTATTAGGTTTATTATTGTTTGTCTAAGAAAATTTCTCTCCAGTTCAGTCGACAAGTAGCTAAGCCGACCTCACTAGCCCACTTAGTCTAGCTCACTAGCCTTTAATTTAAAGTAGCTTTTGCCTGCAACTTCGCCCGCGTGGTCGGAAATGATCCCACGGAAATGTACCTACTACCGTACACCGTACTACCGTGGGAGCTTGCCAGTAAAGATCCCAGTCAGCATGATTTTTTCCGACATCTTCAACAATCATCGTCATATTTCAGCCAATTCACACAAAACCTTTAATGAATTATACACCTAAACCTTCCTCATAAATCACTCAGTCCATTAGTGAAAACCGTATGAAAATACCTTCGGTAGTTTTTGAGTTTATCGCGTTCAGACAGACAGACGCGACAGAGGGGACTTTGTTTTATAATATGTAGTGATAATAATCAGACAGCTTACGTTGAATGCTCGAACTAGCGGAACATACCAAATAGTACAAAAAATAAGTTGTAAGGTCTCTAACGCTTCGAGGACTTCTTTTGATCTTAGTTTTTAACCGACTTCCAAAAAGGAGGAAGTTATAATATGTTCGTCGCGTATGTTTGTTTTTTTTTTTTTTTTTAAGTCCACCGATTTCTCCGTCAATTGTGGACCGATTTTGAAAATTCTTTTTTTGTTTGAAAGGGTGTGCTTTCGAATTGGTCCCATATAAATTTTATTAACTTTGCTTGGATAGTTTTTGAGTTATCTACAAAATACGTATTTTTTTCCCACTTAGTATGTAAATGATATGATAAGTTCTTGTCGCTGGTAGCAGGTAGTGGTATTCGAATGTGTGTGGGGTAGGTACCACAACTAAAAAGTGAAAAATAAAAACTTTTTACAAAAAAAAAACAACCGACCTCCAAAAAAAACACTACAAAGTGAAAAATAACTTTAAATTTCGGAAGTCGGTGGCAAAAAACGAAAATACAAAACCCAAGACACCGACTTTCGAAATTAAAGTTATTTTTCACTTTGTAGTGTTTTTTTGAGATATATTTTGGATATTATGCCAATAAACGCATTTTCTTTCTTTCATAGACTCTAGATGAAGAATATTTGAATTGGCTGTAGGTTAAAGTCAATGTGTTAAACAGCCTTTTTGAGAGGCAAGAAAACTCACCTATTTTCCTGCTGGCGACTGTTAATAAGTCTCTGCTCGTTGTGGATCTCCTCCATCAGCTTTCGGATCTTGTTCTTACATTGTAACAGTTCAGTTTCACAGTTCGCCAGTTTCGAGCGCACCAGTACGATCTCCGACTTTATCGTCTTCTCATTCTGTTTCACTATTTCACTTTCCTCTTCTACATAGTTTAGTGATTGCACCTGTACAAAACAATAATGTATAACAGACAAAAAGGACGACATACAGAATATTCTGCAGGAGTTGTCATACAAGAGGCCACTCTCCACTTAGAAGCATCAATCAGCTAAGTAGTAATAGAAAATTCTCCGAGCGATGCATCAAATAGGTCTATAGATACACATACGGATTTTTTTGATGTGTAACATTTTTCCTCTCGCTTTCCTGCCATCTGTGAGAGTGATTTCGTGAAAAGGGACGGAATTGTGTAACAGGAAGCCAGGGAAGCGCGCGCTATTTTATTTGACAAATGAGCGCGCGCGGTGCTAGAGTTGGCCGTCAGAGGGTACTCTAAGGTTTTATGCAAGAAGCAACCTCATGATGTGCAGGCTGGGGAGAAAGCAGCACTACATCCGAACAAGCTGACAGATTATATTTAAAATAGGATTGGAATATGTTTGGTTTGAAGAAGAAAAGTCAGAGAGTATTTTTATAAAAGATATTAATGTAAAACGTAGCTCGGTTTTCTAGGAATAATTATCATATGTTTGATCTATAAAGTGTTTTATTCGTCCCGGTACTCGAAGACAAACAAAGTGTTGACAGTACCAACCAATTTTCCGAGAGGTTGGTACTGTCAGCCAAGATGTCAGAATGTTATACATCATATGCGACTACTGTAAGGATCGCTCATTTTTTTTAAATACGAAGTTCTTAAATTAGAATTGCACAGCGAAAATTGGAACTATGAGAAATAGAGAGAAGTGGTAAAAGTAATCTTACATCAGAAAAAGTAATAACTAACAATGCGTTTGAGCCAGATAAAATTATCAATTTCAATCAATCTGCTACCATCATTACAAATTGATGAATTCCACAGCTGTATGATCTAGAAGCGCGAAAGAAAATAAAGAAACCGTGCGACCGGCATTGCGGGCAAGTCGTGATAAGACAATGTTTTGTTAGCACGTAATTATGTGCCAACAGATGATTGCTTTGTGCGATCTTGTGAGAGAGTTCCAATTACCTGCTCAGTACCGACCCGCAGTTGATTGTCCGCTGAACTTATTTGTTGTTGTAATAGTTCTACTTGACGCTCCTGTTCTCGCCCTTTGTTTTCCCAGAAACCGATTTCTGCGTCATACTGTAAGATGTAAAGGGATTTCTATGAATAAGTGGTATAGGACCAAGTATGTTCCCTTGTGGAACAACCTAGCCTTCAAGGCTGTATAGTTAGTAGTAGTACAGTAATCATAGTCACTCATAAAATATATGGTATAGTAATTTTATATCGATTTTTTTATCTACACTAATATTATAAAGAAAAGAGATTTATATTTTTGTTTGTAATGAGTAAACTCAAAACCTACTGGAATGATTAAAAAAAATCTTTCAACAGTAGAATGCCATATTATCACTGAGTAACATAGGCTATAATTTATAAAGATAACACGCGGGCGAAACCGCTGGCGGAAGCTAGTCAGAAATATATTAATTGAATTAATAAATCAGAATGCTAACCATCACCATCACCAAAAGCATCACAAAAAAATCGATTTAAATCTTTCATACAGTAAAAGTAATGATTACTTTTAAAAATCACATAATGCTTTACCTTTATGAGATCCACTTGCTGACTGGACAACTTCTCCCTCTGATAATTGACAAGCGACACCAGTTCCCTGTATTGGCTGTTATAGCTGACTGCCTCGGGACTCCTGTTGTCCTGGTTCTCTTCAGGCAAGTTGACGGGCGACATGTGTTGAGGCCGGTTCGAACGCATGCGGTTAGGAGACTTTCTGACGGCTTGGGATGGAGGTGGCGGCGAACGATATGGCGGTGGTGGTTCTCTGTGAAAGAATTGTTAAGTTTTAATATCCGAGGTAACTTGAAATCAGCACAGCTGTCTGAAAAGTTCTCTTGAAGTTATTCTGGTAGCCAACAGAAATGGCGAAAAAGGTTTATTCGTTTTTTGACTCAGTTTGCTCAGTTTACTATCACAGAAGGTGATTCATCATCATCGTTTCAGCCGAAAGACGTCCACTGCTGGACATAGGCCTCCCCCAAGCACCGCCACTTCAACCGATTCTGTGCTTTCCGCATCCAGCGGATTCCTGCGGCCTCCACAAGTTCATCAGTCCATCTTGTGGGCGGCCATGAGGGTGATTGTTTCGTTGAAATAATGGCAATAACTAAGATGAGTGATGACCCAGCACCCACCTTTGTTTGCAACGAAATAAATGATTTGATATTTTATGATTGAGACCACCTTCCCTAAATGAAAGACAATCCTCCCAATAACTAGAAGAGCTATACAAAACATAAATTATACAGTGTTAGTGGTCTATTCCACATAACTGTTGGTAATATGATAGGGGAGTTATAAACTGTACAGAGGCAATTGAAAAAGTGGGACATGTCAGTAAATTAATGCTGTTACAATAAAGTTTTATGAACGAAAAATAAAAAATCTTCTGACCTTCTTAATTATATTATGATCTTTTGGCTACCTGAATGTTCTGACTAATAATCTTAGTTGATAGTTTTTATGAATCATAGGACATTCGGGTCAGGGATCTTAAATGTCAGTATGTGATGAGTCAGACATACATGAGAAATTGAAATCTGAATTATTATAATAACTTTGCCTTTCTATTACCTATAGCTTTTTTTGCCATGTATCAGATTCCTGATTTTGATCATGAACCCCTGACCCAAATGTCCTATGACTGTTATGGTATTATTATGCTTTTGTTCAGCAGTAAATTACTACAGAATCAAGTAGCAAATCCTTTCTGTTTTGTAAATTAAATTATTAACCCATCATTACTGTTCACAGCCAATCCAATATCAGAACTGTTACTTTAGTCTGATACCTTTAACTTTTTTTGTTACTGCTGGCTGGATTTATGTTGTAAAAAGAATTCATCATCAATTTAGCCAAGAAAGATCCAATTTTTAAAGAAGACCACCCCAAGAATGGCCAACAACCTGTCCTGTGTTGGCATCCAGAAGATTCCCAGTTGAATAGAAGAAACTATGAGATTTAAGAGCTAATAGTTGTCAAATATTTCAGTTTTCATTTTTAATATTATTCAATATTACTAAATTAAATTACGAAATTTAACTGTGTTTTACACCTTAAACTGTTACAACACCATAACCAGTGTTATTATTACAATCCATAATCAATATTTTAGTGCAACACATACATGTCATAATTACATTTTGTAATATTTAATCAATATTACAAATTGAATCAAAACAATGAAATTATCTGACAGATATTTGTGACTTTGGTAACTTTCAGAATACACAGTTCTAAGTAGGATAGAAAGTATATCATTCATTACCTGTAAGGTGGGACATCTTTAAGAACTGGGCTGTCAGACTCGGGAGTTTTGGCTTGCTGCACACCCTTGACAACTCCAACAGGGTTTCCAGGTGAAGTGTTAGTCACATTGTTATTGCTATAAGTTGGGGTTGTAGACATTCTATTTGGGGAGTTCTGAGAATCCAACATGTTGGAGTTTGATGTAGTGTGACCACTAAAAGGAGAAAATGGTAGTGTTTAGACAATTATTTAGTTAGGTACATGTTAGATGTGATAAAGAAACACTATGTGTGCACTATAGATCATAATATTAGATTTACAATGTTATACAAAGTGTTTTTTTATTATATTATAACTCACCCATTATTTCCTATTGGAGATCTAGAACTGTTAGTTGCTTGAGCTTGAGGTTTCTGGTTGTTGCCAGAGTCTGATCTTCTCAGTATAAACTGTATATCATTGGAGTATTCACCCCATTTCATTAGGATCTAAAAATAAATTGATAGCTATGAAAATGGCATAAGATTAGCTAAGACATGTCAACCAACAAGATTTGCACTAGAAATGAAAAAAATTTGGATCTCAATCTATAGTAAAGTTACTTTTAATTGCATTTGTTACAATATAGCTATATACATAATATAAGTAAAATTCTGTTACTTTTCATTCAGTAACATATCTAAGCACTAAATTGTTTTAGAAAAAATAAATTACTCTCTTCATTATTTGTGCAATTCATTGGCTTATAAATAGAACATGATACCTTGAGGGGATACTCCTGGGGTGCCAGCAGCCGTTCATTATTTCGCCACCGCTCTATTAGTGTAAATCTGCCCACTTTTCCAGTGGCATGAGCTAATGCGAAAACTACATCCTGTGCAAAAAATATTATGATAGTATCAATCATCGAAAGTTACTAAAAGTGAAAATGAATACACATATCATTCTATCCGTGTCAGTAGCATAATCATGAGAATATAAATTCTAGTATACTGACCTGGCAGGTTGTGGTCTCTGTAACCCCACAAACGATCCTTTGTATTCCCTCGACCCAGACCTTCAGCTCCATTAATTTCACACTGTTCACAATCAACTTATAGACCACATATTCACCTAAGATGTCATTTTATCGCTTATTCAGCCTGCACGAGACTTTTTCCTCACACAATATGAGCTAAAACGCAACACAAACATACCAAAAACACAATAAAGAAAATAAAGCTCCAAGACAAGTGGGTTATGAGAAATTTTCGTTTAGAAACACGTCGCTGACATAAGCGTGACAGCTTTCATTTTATTGCTTTTTTAACCATAGAGGAAGGCAAATGGTTTATGGTTACTAATATAACTTTTTTATGGTTTTGAAGAGTATTCTGTCTGCCTCTCTGCTAATGGGCCATACTGTGTACTATTTCTCCTAGTCCAAAATATGTCTACAGCATTCTAATAGTAAATAGTATATCTCTTTCAGCTGTACTTTCTCCAGTACAATTGTTCTCACATTGTATTTGTAGGTTAGCTTTACGTTTGTCGACCGATGTCAGCACCTTGGAAGCGGTAAATTCAAAAATGTATCTAAATATTTTTTTATCGCCTAGCAGGAATCCTTACGTATTCTCCAATTATTAAATATTTGACCACATTATTCGGCAAGATCTTTAAAGACTGAAGAAAGAGTATTTACTTCTATTTCGTAGTTATTCTTTTTTATACGTACTGGCAAGTTTAAACTCTGACATTGATTTATGTTCGTCGTCATCGTTTGATATTGCACTGCACCACTGCACAAACAAATATTGATTAATACACTATTGAAACTATTCAATTTGATAAAGTTCACGTAACTAATTATGGCAGCACCGGCAGCAGCAGCTGACGACGACGACGACGTAATTCCAAACTCTATAATTATAAAGTGTAAAATATAGATGCATCCAGACTGGCCTTACTTCGAATGCACCTAACTAGTTTATTGCTTAATGCAAATGGAAGAGGAGAAGCTAAACTAATGTGGATGCTGAATGTGGCTGTAGATTGTGTAACTTGGACGTCCTTATATACCTACACGAGAGCCGGAGAGCCGGATGTTGTGGCACAACTTGGGACAGACCTATGCCTATGTCGAGCAGTGGACTGCGATGGGCAGAGTTGATTGACTGATAATATTATTTATTTTGCTCTAGGATATTTCGTTCAACGTCGAGGAAATACAAAAAATCGTGAGAGATAATATAGAGTTGTGTTTGGGGGGTAACTCATACAGCCATTCAAAAACTCCGCAGTGGATCAATATTATTACAGATAAAACTCTTACAAGAATTAATAAAATGAATAAACCTTTCAAATACATCAGTAAGTATCTATGGAATACAATAAAGATAAAATAAAACTAGGAGAATACCCTTTGAGAGGTTTATAGACGCCTTGTTAATCTTGGACAGCCGGACAGGCTCACGAAGTCACGATCTTAGCCCAATATCTGTCATCTCATCTGGCTTTATTGCTATGAAAATGCATGGATTTGCGCCTCGTCCATGACAGTAATAGAACAAGACAAAATAATGTTAGCTGTACCTGAATAGTACGACTGTACGAGTCAAACTTTATGGCGGCTGTGAAGTGAGCTACTCGCTGCGCAGTACCCCAACCCTCACCCCTGCTGACACGTGAATTTGTTACTGCGCAGCGACTCGCCTCATGTTCCGAGCCGCCATAAAGTTTGAATCGAGCTGTACCTAGTCATCATCATCATCATTGGCAGCCTTGTTCCACCCAATGTTGAGTATTAGGCTTCCTCCCTTTTGTGTCATGCATGCTTCCCTAGACTGATAGAGTTCGTCCAGTTCTTCCCCACGATCTTCTGTAGGTCGTGAGTCAACCCAGCTGGCTATTGGACTGCCAACGTTACTTCTACCGTTTCTCAGCAATCATTCCGTTATGGCTCTGCGCCGCGCGTATAGCCAAGTGTTCTGTCCACCTCCATTACAGAGCCGCTACCTGTACCTAATGTCTACGTTTAATAATAGGTAAGGTAAACACACCAATTATGGACACTTTAAGAACGATTTCCTACTATTTTTGAAATTTCACTCATCTCTGTGAACATTTAACACTAAACGTGTTGATGGTTGAAAGTCCTGAGTTTATTCTATATTTCTGCTGTGTTTTATGTAAGATACTGCAACTGGTTTCAATATAACTAACAAATAAAAACTTTAATTTTTTTAACCAGTCATGGACAGCAAAAATCTAGTTATGAACACCCAGTAATGAACACGAACCAGTCATGGACACCTAGAAATGAACATGAACCTAGTCATGGACACCTAGTAATCGACAGACCTCTGGTGAATCGCTTGATGTGGATATTGAATTTAGAATAGGTATAATAATACGAACTTTTATTTTCAATCAACTTTTAATGTAAATATGTAAGTCTTGAAAATTAACAATGAGATCAGCATTGAAGAACTTAATTACATAATCACTATGAAAAGTTCAAAATATAGGTACCTAGTTAGGTACTCTTATTCAGCCTTTCATATATTATTATTGTACTTCACGAGCATTAACTTGTTTTTCTTAGTCTATAAAATTGAAAATGAGATAAACATTGTAACATATTCTAATTTCTTGTTAGATTAGAATTTATTCAATTACTTTGGCAAGTATAAAATATATATAAAAACAAAAATAAAAAATTACTTATCTGTAAATCACAAACTCTTAAAAAAATCACATATTAAATTAAATATCTTTAAATTTTGGGTAACACTTAAGAAGTAAACACGGAGTATTTTTCCATTTCTTTTAGGGTGTAAAATCCTCTTTTGTTTATCAAGATTGGAGGATTGATGTGCTCTACGACATCTTTTCCTTGATACCACATTTTGTCAGGTTTCTCTGGCCATTTGTAGGTGTTTCCTGTTGAAAATGTCATCGTGCTAACTTCAAACTCGTTTTTATTTGTATTTTCAATAACTCCAGGAAAATGTTGCCCTTCATATAAAACTATCACGTAACTTCCTTTCGTGTGTTTCTGTCGTGAAGAGACCAACGTACGAGTACTCATTGATGCTTCGCCGTCGTCCGATCCTTCAGACAAGACACTATCATCACTTTCGGCATAAATTATTTCAGTCTCACTTTCAGATGATTCAGACCTGTCTTTTTGTTTTTTTGACACTTTTTTCTTATTAAGTTTCTCCAATTTCTTTTCTTCTCGTTTTTTTGCTCGCAATTCCTTCTCTTCTATTTGTTTCCTTTTCTCTTCTTCCTTTTTGGTATTGTATGCCTTCCATGCAGGGCTTGTAATCGTAAATGGAAATTTCTCTTTTAATTTGCGTTTCTTATTTTTTGTTACTTCATCTATTTCTGGCCAATATAAGCTTCGTTTAAAAGGCGATGGTATCACATAATTTGAAGTGCTAGGATTAAAACTCTTGATAGGTGTTTTGTCACTTTTTGGTAAAGTAGTGATGTTTGATAAATCTCCCTGGCCGAGACCTGAAGGGCTTGGTTCGGAATGGTTCGTATTATGAGACAAGACAGCAATAGTTTCGTTTTCTTTTGGAGAATCATTGTCATTTTGATTGTTAGTTTCTGATAAGGGATTTGACTTTTCAACGGAGGTAGTGGGTGCTGATACTTCATGACCTACATCATGATCAGTTTGCTTACTACTGGCCCAAATCAAGTATAAAGATATGTCTTCATTAGGTAATAGATTATCAAGTTCGAAGCGACTTTTATAATAGAGATCTTTGAACAGCTTTAATTTGTCACTTGAGAAAGTTGTTTCTATTCTGTTTTCTAACGATTTCAAAAATTCGTTTTGGCACATGGAATCAATTTTCTTTTTTTTTTGAGATTTGATTTTACTCATGTCTACGTATTCTGGACCAAATGGGTACAGTCCCCCCGCTCGAAATCCATTTTTGAGTGTCTCAGTAGTAATTTTTTGGATTGCTATCTTCAAAACTGGAGCAAAATTATGTTTTTTGAGGACTTGTCCCAAATTTTGCATTTTCCAGGTCTTAACCGCTTCTCGCCATGATGACTTCAAAGGCCTAAAGACAGCCAAATCCATTGGCTGTAAAATGTGTGTAGAATTTGGATTAAGTGCTATAACTTCAATCCCATTTTCAGAGCAAAAATTAGACAGGTGCAAAGTTAAATGTGACTTGTGTCCATCCAAAAAAAATAACACTGGCTTTTCAATATTTTCGTTTATCAGCCAAGGATTAAAAACATTTGTCATATATTCAAAGAATGTCCCTGCGCACATCCATCCGCTTTCTGAGCGACCGATAGCCCACTCATTGGGGAATGTTTCTGAAATTGATGACGGTATCCTTGCATAATTAAAAACTACCAGAGTAGGTGCTAGATCTCCTGCGGCATTTCCAGTAACCAAAACTGTTAAATTTTCTTTATCGTCGCCTGAAGAAGCATATACATTTTTTTCTCCCTTTGTAGCAAGGACACGTCCTGGTTTTGGATTTAAATAAAACGCACTCTCGTCTGTATTGAAAATCCTTTTAGGATTTTTCAGTATTTCAGTCAGCCGTCTATCTTTCAAATCACCTTCAACTTCCGAAAACCATTTCTCAATATCGTCCTGAGTAACATTATCTCTTGCTGTACATAAATTTTGAGCAGTACGTTCAGAAATCGTAGGATGTCGTTTCATAAATGAGGAATACCATTTTTTGCCTGGTCTGTTATTAGTGAAAGGAGTCACTCTGTTTTTGTCGAATATTATACGTTGGACACTGTCTAATAATTCCTCTTTCGTTATTGGAATATGTTTATCTGCCATATCTTTAATCCAGACTTCTAGAATATCCTCTTCTTCCTTCGACAAAACGGTACTGGGTCCCATTGAGCACTCTATGGGACTTTTCCCGGTGATTTTATTGTGCAAAGTTATTCTAGGCACATTGAATTTTTTTGCTGCTTCGTATATTTTTACGCCTTTTCTAACAGCTTCGATAGCCAAACCCATTTGTTGCGGTGTATAATCCTTTTTAGGCGCCATTTCTAAAATTAAATAAAAAAAATCTATAACATTTTGTTGCAATGTCCATAACTGGGTTTCTTAGCGATTCCCAATAATGGACACATACGTCCATTACTGGTACGGATCAACATATTACAATTTTCAACTAGCTTGTAATATAGAATAAAAAGGAGAATAAAATTAAATCAAAATCTTAATAAACAATAACAAAAATAAGTTTGGACATTTGTCCATTACTGCAATCGTTCTACCTTAGTGCACCAGTAATAAACATTGGCAAAATATCAAAAACCATAACCGCTCTGGAGTAATAACACAGTGTATTGTCGTCTTAATTTCATGGTTAAACCAAGCAAGAAAACACATTCTGGTTAAAATAAAGCAATACCAAATTGACAGGGAAACTTTCTACTTACCTCACTAAGAATTTCCTTTACAAAAACCGTTAATAAAAATTTTCGAACACACGAGTACCTCCTACTTCACGCCATTTTGAAACCAAAAGACCGAACTGAACAAAACGTCAAAGTTTTGCAGCTAGATGACTTTTGTCTATGTCAAAGTGTTGCCAATATATAAAAACGAATTCCTGTCCTTAATCTACAAGATCTGTTTTTTTTTCGTCCATTACTGGTTCTTTGTCCATTACCGGTGTGATTACCTTACCTACTTTAGCAAAATTTTCTCATCGATGCTTTGCAAACGAGGTAAGACTGATCGGACACTAGCTCTACCACATAGAGTAGTTGCTTTTCGACCATACTATCACATCTATAAGAACGATGTAACACTTAATAATAATATTGTTTTACCCGCAGTGCGAATCACAATAACCCAGAAGAATGGTGCGGGTTTGCACACAGCCGCATCATATTACTGGGACACTGCCACTGACGGTTCTTGCACCGTTCGCTGGGAGAACAAGTACATGTATTGCATAGTCAATATTTGGGGACTAGCCCTGCAGATTTAAATAAATAGCTTTTACATTTTATGGCTCTTTAACTTTAAATACGTTGTTATTATACGTTCCCCTTTTCAGAGATATTTTATTGCAGCTCTCAGAAGGTATTTACTTAACATAATTAATTAATGTAGCGACTAGTGACTTTTGCGCTCGTGACTCTTATGTTCCATGACAGAACGCAAGTGTTCCTTTCTTTCTATGTAACCTTACAGACAACTAAATCTAGCTGTAGTCGCCCTTCTTCTGCTAAACCTATTGTAGCTGCACTGTGTAGGTATAGCAGGTCACTGGGATAAGTATAGGGCTTTAAGCCTGTCGCTGATAAAGCCTCGTGCAGACACCGGTAATTTATTGATCTACCGTGAAGTTTTCTTAGAAATTGTTTTATTGGTGTCGCGTCGCGCCAGTCTGCTTAAAACAGTGATATTGCTAACATTGCTCACAAAAATTACTGACAAACTCTTATTAGCGTTCCTAAAACTCAAAAGCTGCGCTTACGCATTACTTACGCCGCTACCGCGTCAACACAACGTTACTTTCGTTACAAATGACATCAACTCACGCTCAACGCAAAGGCATACCCAAAATGCTTGTTGTGGTCGCACGGTCACACCTACTGAATCTGACTAAAATAATTATATTAATTATACAGCTTTGTCATGATGCGGCTACATTGTCACGTAACGCGAACTATACTTCACGCGCTCTGTTGCTAAGCGAGACGTTCGAGCGAAGTGCGTGAGCGCGCGAAGTTTAGTTCGCCTTATCGCGACAATGCGGCCCCAGCTTAGGAAAGGGACGCAGTTTTTTGCTCATTATGTTCATCCCTCCAAGTGTTAAGCAGACATTCCAATGTTTTTTGTTATGTTCATCCCTCCAAGTGTTAAGCAGACATTCCAATGTTTTTTGTACAGTTTTGACTTCCTGGTTCAAGTGGCAAAAAACAAGACCTCATGGCCTTTTTTATGAATGGGCCATGCGTGCGGTTCTTCTGTCAACACTTTTTGAATCTTATCGCTCTGGCATGCCTCACTAGATTTTTTTTTTTTTTTGAAAATGGACGGTGGGTTAAAACATCACAGACAAAAGAATAATAAAAAAACAAAATATAAAGCACATTTTAGTATTTTTATTTTTGGTAAAATTTACCACAATACAAAATAATGATAGAAATAAATAAAGTAATAAAATGTATAGACAGGTCATAGAACTATGCATTGTAAAAATTGGTGCTTTTAAAGCAATTTCTTTATAATTTATAATAACATTAGGCAAAATGGCATTGTGTACATTTAAAAATAAAAGCATTATTTTTAACACAAATAATATCAAGGGCAGATGCAATACACTTAATAATTAACGCAAAATGATTTATCACTTGGTGATTTGGTCTTTTGATTTCTAATTAATTTATTCACGTATATGTTACCGTTAACGCAAGAAGCCGTTAGTGCGAACATTACCGCACTTATCTATAGATCACCTGTCATGCCCCGTTTACAGCTTCCCCTTTTTATGAGGTTTAGGAGCAAATAGTACGGAATAACGCATGACCACCCACTAAAGTGTGGAAAGATAATTTAGACGGCTCAGTCGCAAAATGACCACTTCTCAAAATGCCTCCCGGACGCAAAATGTCTGTTTCTCAGAATGTCTTTTTCGCAAAATGACCGCTTCGCATAGTGTCCCTTTTTTCCAATGCACATTCAATCCTTCATACCAGTACAAAATCGGTCAAGTGCGAATCGGATTCGCGCACAGAGGGTTTCATAATAATCTTTTATTCAGGTAGATAGATAGGGTACATTTATACACACAAATTAAAATAAAGTACAGTAAATAAATTTTTGTGTAATTGTTGTTGACTTATATTGGAATAAAAGATTGTTATGTAACTTTCTGTACGCGAATCCGACTCGCTCTTGACTGATTTTGTACTGACATGAAGGATTTAATGTGCATTGGAAAAAAGGGACATTTTACGAAGTGGTTAATTTTGCGAAAGAGACATTCTGCGAAATGGACATTTTGCGTCCGGGAGGCATTTTGAGAAGTGGTCATTTTGCGACTAAGCCAACGCCTCGTTTCTATTCATTTCATATTTTACTTGTGTATTTAAACGAGACTCAGGAATTAATTAGGTACTTATGGCTTTGGTTTTTGTAAGAGTTTAGAATGATTCTGATAAACTACGTCTACGCACTTTAGCGGATCTGTCCAGGTAATCGAAAAACGATTTTGCTTGATTTATAAGGTAATCAGCGCAATTAGCGGTAACATATACATCGAGCGGCGGCGCGATTGCCACAGGTAAACTATATCTATGGGACAGTTTCTCAAACGAAAATGATCGCAAAATTAATGTGACAAATTGTCAAGCACGCGCTTGACAATTTGTCACATTAATTTTGCGACATCAACATCATCAACAGCCAATCACAGCAGTGTACGCACACTGCTGTGATTGGCTGTTGATAAATCATTCAACCAATCACAACAGCTTACGCGCGCTTGACGATTTGTCAGTTCAATTTTGCGATCATTTTCGTTTGAGAAACCTGCCCTATGGGAGCTAGCAGTTTGATATTATATTTAAAAGCTACCCATGGCTCGCACCACCACGTAATACAAGACTAACAAATGCACATGTACATAATTTTAAAGCATTCGTGAGTCTAAAAAACAAGTCAATTTCATTATAAACCATTTACAATTGATATAGTCCACAAATTGTTAAGTCGACATTACCATTGGGACACGCCTGTAAAATAACATTACAAAAGAAATGTTGAGGAAAGAGGAAAAGAAACGCGTGTTAATCTTATGTCAAAATAATAAAAACTAAATCTTTAAAAATATTGTGTTAATCTTAATAATCGAACGTGATTAAAATTACCTGTACTTTTATTATCATAACTCGATGTAGGCTATAGCTTCGACTAACTTTCGTATCAAATGTAAACAAAATATAACAACCTTTTTTATAAAAAGAATGGCTTATAACCGTAATGGCTACGTTCGCATCATTTCAGTTCTAAAAACCGATAGGACTAGTCTACAGATATTTCCAGAACGACTGGATATACCAATTTAAAACATTGATGGGAACACAGTCAACACAGTACACATACAACAGAACGTTATTATTATCGATTTGTTTGTAATTACTTTTCAAGTTCAGGCTGTTTGTCTACTTAAGTGGCTCAATTATTATGCAATAGAAACTACTGGATATGTCGATCAAAAAAGATAAATCCCGCTTTGGAATTTGTAACAACTAAATAACACTAAAGTATTAAGATCCGATTCACATATTAAAATATTGTGACTGCTCTCTAGCTTAAATCTGATGGCTGTACAAAAGATCACATACAATATGAATTAATCATAATCTAATAAATAACACAGTTCACAAAAACAATTTTAAATTATATTCTACAAGGTAGACAAACTGCCTATAACAAAACAAAACAAGGGCTCTGATTGACAAATATGCAATTATCAATTGATTTTCGCTAAAACAAAACACCTGTGTAACAAATTAGCACATATATTAAAAGTTCAATTGTATGCATAGCTTATTTTAACACCAAAAATGTACCTTAGCTATTGTATACCTATTTCATGATTTATAGACAGTAAAAGTATCTGAACATTATCAGAAATACAGAACATTTGTCGATATTTATGTGCATCTTGTTCTAACATATAAATTTCAAAAAGTACTAATAGTTACCTCTTAACTCGGGCCTACTTTAATCTGTCCTATTGAATTGATCTATAAAATACTTGGGGACACATACAAGATATTTTAATACTGCTATTGTTAGATGCAGTAACAAATACTTAATACATATGCAACTGTTATCCTATGGCATGGTACCCAAAACTTTATTACTCACTTTGTTTCTGCATCTAATTCTATTACTAAAAATTGTGAAGCTGATTTATTAGCAATTTGACTGATTCGTGTGATGTCTGTTATTGTGTGATGCATTAAAATTCAGTCTATAAATGCTTAGGAAAAAAAATGCTATAAAAATTATATTTGCCAATTAAAACAACACACGGGCAATCGATTAGAACATTAAAAAATATATATCTTCTAAATTAAAACCAATTAAGCTTTGCTGAAGTAGTATTAAAGCTAACAAATGTGCATTTTTATGTTAAACCGTGCTTCGTAACTGGGAGTCGTTCAACTGTACACATGTCGGTCATTATGCGTCACGCGGCCGCGCCCCCCCCCAGCCCGCGCCCCGCGCCCCTCGCCCGGGGCCGCTCCGCACACTAAATAACTTATTATATACACCGTAAAATATACTCTATAAAGTACAACCTACCACTATGACTACAATAAAACGATTTGTCGTTTAACTCATTATTATGACAGATAATTCCTCTTATTTACAATTTTACTATACAATACACGATAAAATTACTAAAAAAAAGTAACATTGTACTTGTAACTTTGCTACCCTTCTTTCGAATGTACTAATTTTATTATTATTTATGCCTAAAGATCCCTCGATATATGTACACATACGCGCTATGTTAGTCGAGACTTAACTGATCACAAGTGAAGAGAAAATATAAGAACATAATGAGGAACAAATATACACTAGCTACACTAACCATCCCTTACCCGAGCGATCCGGGGCTCAACATATCACATCAAAGTTAAGTGCACACACTTAAGCCGTTCGCGAGTCAACTATCCATCTTAAAAAAAACTCAACATAACTAAAATATATTTACAAAATGTATAAACCTATCTCAAAATACGATTTTCAAATAAATCTAATTCAAAATTATTATAAAATCCAACAACTCTAACACTGGGTAGATTCAAGAAAGAGATCATTTTAAGATTCATGTAAAATTGTTTCAATGTGTCCTGATTAGGTAGGCTCCAGTAAGTCTAGTGTCAAGATACTAGGTGGGAGTAACGCGATATGTGACTTTGACTTATTGTCTTACATACATAATTATGTACACGTAATAATTGTGCTCGACCCAGTATTTCATCATCAAGCATTCATTTCCGCAAGCTACATTCTAAATAGGCTTACTTAGAACTCTCACGAGATCCATCGATTTATACTCGGCGGAGTACCGCTAAATATGTCTGTCCAAATTACATGTCACCCACGTCTCACGTTATTACTAAATTTTTACGTCTAATTCAGTTATGTACTTCTAGGATTATGCTATTTGTTAAGTAAAACCTGTGAGGCTGGGAAATTTACAGAACAAAAATACTACAGCACTATCGCAGATTAAATGTTCGACTCGTTTTGCAGTATTTTTTTTCGGTTTCACAGCATTTTAAACCTCTTTCATCATAGATCAACACAAGCATAATTGACACAATCAAATCACTCACTCCATAATGTAGTTCATTGTTAGTTGAGGTACTTGCGGCACTTCTTGGCACCACAAGTGCACGGTATCTTGACCTCTTCAAAGGGGAACTTGTAGTCATAGGTGAGCTCCTCCCCGATGGTTATACGTCGCAGGGCGAAGATGAGGATGTGTTTGTGACCATGAATGTCCACAACACGCGAATAACAGTTGGGCTAAAAGAGGAAAAAAAAACTCATAAGTATGATGAAATCAACTTGGAAGCACCCTAAACAAAAAAGAAATAAAAGCTCTTGTAAGGGCAAATATCTACAAGGTCTAGAATCATAAATTTTGCACAACAGATCCTTACATAGGTGAGAATTAAAGAAAGATTTTTCAAAATTCATCACACAATGGAGTTAAATAAGAGGTACAGTTTGTATGAAAGTTCGTTATTTTTGCCGATGGGTTCACATCGCCCACGGCTTGTCTTGTAGGGTAGGTAGGGTAAAGGTAAGGTATAGGGTAGGTGGGGTAAAGGTAAGGTAGGGTAGGTAGGTAGATAGGTAAGGTAGGGTAGGTAGGTAGGGAAGGTAGGTAGGGTTGGTAGGTAGGGAGGGTAGGTAGGCAGGGTAGGTAGGCAGGGTAGGTAGGCAGGGTAGGTAGGCAGGGTAGGTAGGCAGGGTAGGTAGGCAGGGTAGGTAGGCAGGGTAGGTAGGCAGGGTAGGTAGGCAGGGTAGGTAGGCAGGGTAGGTAGGGTAGGGTAGGAGGGTAGGTAGGTAGGGTAGGGTAGGGTAGGGTAGGGTAGGGTAGGGTAGGGTAGGAGGGTAGGTAGGCAGGTTAGGTAGGCAGGGTAAGTAGGTAGGGTAGGAATTTTATATTAATTTTAAAATCCTAAACATGCACATTAATTGGCTTTTAGGCGGAACGAAGTTCGCCGGGTCAGCTAGTCTTATATAAAAATTAGTTTACGTTATAACTTTCATTATCCTGTAACAAGCGTTTAACTATTGTGTCTGCTTAACGGACCTAACCTGCTAAAAGTTAATTTGTATCGTGTCAACATAACTCACATCACAGGAGTGGTTGATGAACCTCGCCGCGTTGCCCTTGAGCGTGGCGTCGACCACGAGGTTGTCGTCAATGCGGAACATGTAGCAGCCGCCCACGCCGCGCCGCCCGCTCATGGCCTCGTAGCGCTTCTCTCGCTGGTCAGCTAACACTGCGCGGATCACTTCTCCTGCGTACTCTATTACCATGTCACCTGGAAAATACAATTGGATGTTAGTGTTAAGTCTGCAAGTGTCATAATTATCGCTGCGTCGCAGATTGATAGAGCGACGTTCTCGTCACGATCAGAGACCGAAAACCTTTATAAATTACGGTACAGGTATCGAAGAATTTTGGTTACTTCTATGACTAAGGTTACCGCTATCTGGGTAACAAAGAAGAAGAAACATGTTACCTCTATTTAGGTTACTGCTTTAATACCGGTTACCTAAAAATGACCTTGATTACGAGAAAGAAACAGAATATCGCAATGCCGACAATTTGTTGGCATTACAAAATATTTTAAACATTACGCCGTGATTGATTGTTCGCCAGCGCGCGGGTAGACTCGACTCTTGCGCCACACAGGCGATGCGCGCCCTTTGCCGACGGGACGTGTAAGATAGAGGTAATTTTTATTCGGTAACCGGTATTAATACTGGATGTATTCAATTTAAGAATTAAGGTAACCTTTAAAAATAAGTTGTTACCGAAAAAATACTCGTATTGATAATAACGGATTCGGTTTGAAAAAAAAAGGAATATTTCTTATTTTAATATTCCTTTTTTTTTAGAAGCGAAAGTCCTGCTTCGAACTCTTTAAAATTCAGATACGACCATGGGGCGTACTAATCAAGTAATCATTGCTAGAAGATTCGTCTATGGCTAGAACTATAGAATAGAAGACAAACATGACCGAAAATAATTAACCTGTTAAAACAACTTACCTTCTTCAATATCTCGTTTGCAGAATAGTCCGCGTCCATGTATGTGTGATCTGTAAACGCCTACAGACGCTTTAGATGTCTCTTTCAGTTGTCTGAACCTCATAGCCGGCGGTAAAGTTGCCAAACGCCTGAAAAACAAAAAAAGAAGTAAATATACTGGTTTTCGTAAACTGGGCGATTCTAAGGAAAGTTATACATACTAGCACTCCATTTAGTAACTTATTCATGACGTGAAGTTTGAATAGAGTAGAATTTTTGCCGTTTAGGTAGTTTAATGAGTCATAGTAGAAAGTAAATTAGCTAATATGTGTCCGCAATTTAGTTTTTAAACACGTAAACAAATACGAGTTTTTTGGAAGTTAGCCTACAAATAAAGTTAGTTTGCGCTACAACATCGAAAATTTTCATTGCTTTTTCAATAGGTACTAATCATTCTAAAATAAACTTAATTTACAACAGCATAAAGTTGATATTTGTTTAAGTGGAAATAACATAAATTGGAAACAAGGATTTGTATAGAGCTTAGAAATGTTTGTTGCTTTTAAAGATGTTTACCTAGAAATCGAGCTCTCTCCTTCCTGTCCTCCGAACGGTGGTGGCTCTTCTCTGTAGGGCGATGCCATCCAGCTGAACATGTCGTGGGTATGCTTGCGAGCGACCGGTCCCGTACGAGCGCTGCCCCACGGGCTCTCCTTGAAGCCCTCGCTCAAGTCCAAGTCGTTGTCCCAGCTACTCAAATGACGGCCTTGACGTGTCTTGTATTTTGTGCAACGACTAGCCTGTAACATTAATATAATTTAAGTTATAGAATCTGGCGTTAATTAGCGGAATTCCATGACAGTAAAATGTCATGTTAAAATATTTAGTTTTAATTCCGCACTATCTAGATTCAGGTTTGGATGCAGCACTGCTCGCAAAAAAATATGCACATGCAGGTATTATGATGCAACATACAACTGATGCAACATACAACTGATGCAACATACAACTGATGCAACATACAACTGATGCAACCACATTTTATTTTTATTTTTAACATACACTCAAACATTAACATTAATTCTCATGAATAACAGTAAACACTTACCCCAGGTAGTTGTTCGACGAGGTATCTCAATGCGTTGTTATTGAGTCCCAGAATATGTGCTCCGGATAAACTAGCTGGCAGGTTGTACTGAATCGGCGGTAATCCCGATTGTTTCCTAGCATTTTGAACAGCCTCCACAACTTTCGCCCACAGGTCGGTCAGCGACGAAGACGTGTAGTTGAAACCGTCTTCTGATGTTACTTCATAAATCAGTTTAGGTCCATCATCTTTAGCTGGCTCGGGAGCTGGCTTAGGTACAGTAGGTTTATTCTCCTTTGATATTTTACTCTGCTTCTTTGTCACAACTTGTTCTACTTCCGTTTTCCTATCTCCCAAATGTCTCTTCATCACTTTAGTAGAAGCATTAGATATTTTAGTTGCAACTGGAGTTCTGTTTGTATCTTTTTCTGTTAGTACTTTTGGCGGTTCAACTTCAATCATCTCTGCATCCAAGCTTGGTAATGACATTTTAGAACTGGTGTCAACAGGTTCGATGATTCTACCAGTATCCATGTTCGAAGCTGCCGTGCTTGTGTTAGCTTGATGTATCTCGGCTGATAGCTGCATGGCCTGAGCAGCGTCCCTTTCTTCCTTTTCCTTTTTAGCTTTTTCCAGTTCCATCATACGCTTTGACTCTGCAATCGCTTTTTCCAGATCACTGTCAATAGTGTCATCTTTTATATTCAAGTCGGGCATATCGTGACTCACAGGCCTCTGTTTCGGCACTGTAACCGTTTTGGTGGTCTTTGTAGATGACTTGCTTTGCCCATCTCTATGTAGTGGCAGTACTCTGTTCATGGGTCTCATAGACATTGGATTTACGACGTTAGTAGGAATTCCAGATTGTTGAGTTGGAGGAGCTTTTGGTAATGATATGCTGGAACTGGTTTGCGTCGGTAAATTGATCGTATTATTCGCCACAGGTATACACATCAGGTTGTTGGCGTTGTTCTGATTTTGAAGTAAATTGGCGTTTGTCTGAAGCGGGAAGTTTATATCAGTGGCAGCTTTTGAAGCGATTTTGGGATCAACGAGATTATTCTGAACTGTGATGTTGACGGTGTTATTGCTCGAGTTCACGTTAATATTCATGGGAGCACTGTTCGGTATCGCTTGGAATGGTACGTTGATCATGGTCCCACTGTTGTCGCTATTTGGTTGGAAAGCGAGAGGGTCAGTCGTAATACCAGGCACGTTGTTGTTGGAGTTATTAGTGACCACGCGGATATTATGTTGCTGTGGCACATGTTGGTTAATATTGTTCTCCAGATTTGCATTATTCATTCGGGCCCTTTCAGGTAAATTGATAACTCTGTTGTTATTCTGGGGGTTCATTTGCATATATCCAATTTGATTGTTCACAGATATAGTATGGTTTTGCTTTTCATTGCTGACCATATTAACTTTAGAACAGTCTTTGTTGTTTGGTATGTTTGGCATGGGGAGGTTGTTGGTTGGTGGGGGACCCATTATATTTTTACCTCGTAAAGTATCTTGAGTAAACTTAGGCGGATCTGGCACTGGTAATGTAGTTCTGTTCATTTGAGTGTCCATGTTAGTTATACTTTGACTCTGTGATGCATTATTGCTACTCATGCTGCAGCTGTTTATATTAATTGGCGCGGTGTTTGGCACCTGGCTGCTGATCATTGCATTTTGGTTGTTAGCAGCGTGTGTTTGCGAATTGTTTAACATCATGTGATTGGATGGTCCAGACATGAGATTGTTAACATTGTGGTCTGTGGAGTTGGAGCAACTCATCAACATTTCGTGTCCCGTCATGTTGTTCTGAGCGCCGGGTCCATACATGTTACTGTTATTAACATTATTCATCATCATATTGTTTGACATGCTAGAATTATTCACATTCATGCCGTGCAGCATATTTCCTGTGCCCATATTCATGTTATTTTGATTTGTGTTCATATTCATATTGGAGCATATCTCCATCGAGTTCTGATTGTTGGGAAACTGCGTGCTGTTATTGGAACAGCTGCCACTGCAAGAACTTTGAATATCATTCTTGATGTCCGGAATATTCGGCATATGCATCATTGAACTGTTCATCGACTGATGGTTAGTGTTGACAATTTGCATTGTACTGTTGAGATTGGTGTGCATGTTCATATTATTCATGGAATTCATCTGATGTTGCATCATTGAAGAATGTTCCATGGAGCTCCTGTTGTTCTGTATTTGATTCATAGCATTGATGTTTTGCAAGGAGATAGAGTTATTGTCGTATCTATTCCCGTGAATATTTGGCATAGAGCCAGAGTTGTCCATCTGGTTGCCTAAATTAATATTTGGGGCACTTCCTGACATATGATGCATGTGTATGCTGTTATCCATCTGCTGTCTATTGTGCATTTGATTGGGTACATGTTGGTGCATATTCATTATGTTGTTGTCCACGTGGGGTCGATTATTTTGGATCTGCATAACATTAGACATTTGGTGTTGGTGATGAAGGCCAACATTCTCCATTTGTCTGTTCTGTTGCATTGACATTTGTTGGTTCACATGCATGTTATTGTCCATTTGTCCTCGGGTGTTGTTGCTTGTGTGATGATTCATCTGCTGCATGCTATGCAATTGAGGATTATGCATGTTATCTATAGATCTATTGGAGTGCATATTGTGACTCATATTGCCCATGCTGTGAGGCTGCATGTTGTCAATCATCATCCTGTTGTTTTGCATGTTCATGCTTGTCATTGGTTGTTGCATATGCATATGGTTGAGATCGCCCAAATCTGTTCGGTTCATATTGTGGTTATTGGCTCCCAAATTATGCATGTTCATGGACTGGTTCATAATATTGGTGTTGTCAGGAGTACTTCGGTTAGAAAGCATATTTGTCTGATTATGATTTTGTTGCGCACTCATCAGATTTTCGTGGAAATTCCTACTGGGTGTTTGTTGATTTAGCTGCTGTAACTGGTTGCTGTCAACTTGGCGGTTGTGTTGAATCTGTCCATTCATAATGTGGATCTGATTTGGTGCTGGGATTTGATTGTTATCGTGCGACATCATCTGTATGTTACTGCTGTGCGACATATTCGATGAATTCATAGAAGTGGACATCTCATGCTGTTGGTTTGACTGCATGCTGTTGTCACTAGAAACTGAGATGTTCATTCTGTTGTTTGTAGTTTCTTGACACGACATGTTCATATTTTGGAGTGAGTTGTTTCCAGAACTTAATATCTGAACTTGTCCATGAGAATTGTTGTTAGGAATCGAGCACATTTGGTTTTGGTTATTGGGTACAGAAATAGTATTCTGATTGTTCTGTAACTGCGGTCGCATGACATTATGGGGTATGATGCTGATCGCTGGCGAGTTGTTGATATTCCCGCTCATCTGGCAGTTACTCAGTTTGTGCGTATTCATCTGACTGGACAAACTGTCGGTGTTATGTTTGTTGTCAGCAGTTCCCATGTTCTGGAAGCTTTTGTCATTGTTCGCATGTTGCTGTGAATGAGAAGCCATTATTTCTGGCGAGAAATTCAAAAGACCACCTTCAGCTTTTGATAGAGCATTAATTTTGCTTAATTTCAAGGAAGTGTCTGCGTCAAAGTTGCTATTCATGACTGAAGAAGGTGAGTATATGTTTCCAGCAGTAATTTGAATGACATTGTTTGATGTGGTATGTGTTGTGGAATGGTGGCTCACGTTGAGGCTCTGCTCGTACTGGTGAGAATGCATGTTCATTCCTGACATGGAGTTATTAGGCATTTGTATCAAACAGTTCTGATTGACTTTATCGTGTTCGTTGTTGAGATGCGATCTCCCCGCCATAACATTGCTTTGTATATTCATTGAACTGGTGTTCACAGTACTTGGTTTCACTGTTATGTTTTGATGTTCCATCTTATTATCCATAGAAGTGTTCATGGGCTGATTAATTTGCCTCCAGGGCGTAGGTGACTTTATGCTCTGAGTTACACTTATGGTAGGCATATTAGCGTTATTTGAATTATCATGCAAGTTTCCACTAATTTCAATGACATGTGAATTTTCAATCTTGTAATTATTCTTGGCAGACGGTGCAATAGAGCTCGAAACTATCGGCTGTGTCAGTGGAATAGACTGCATGGGGAATGAAGTGGCCGGTATGGATTGAGAGATCGCCATCACGGGCTGCCCGATCGACGATACAAGTGATACATGTGGAGACATTGACACAATGCTAGGTTTAGACATGTTTCCTCTTTGCATCTGTGGCGCACTAGAAATAGTCATGCCATGTATTTGAGAAGTAATCGGGTTAATGCTTTGTCTGCCCGAAATAATAGTTCCTGATTGTGAGCCAACAGTTAGTTGTGATGGGCTCATTTGAATGACTTTGGGTGTCTGTCGGTTGTTATTATTTGATTTATCGGGCAGCGGCTGCAGTGTCAGGTTGGGGACGTTTGCCTTAACATTCTTCATTTGTGGCGAAGACTGTACAGTTTGCGCAGTGACCACGTTAGGTGTCGACGACACAGCGACGCTGTCGCCTACATTGTTAACCACGACGTATCCAGTGGGCACCTCTACGATAGGCTCTATCTTACTAGCTTGGAACACCTGGGTGGTTGTAGCCGAGAAACTACTGTTCTGTGCAAGCACTCCTTGCATTGCTGTAGATACAAACTGCTGCGAAGACATCACTGTGTTTTGGACGATCGTCTCCAAGCCATAGTAAACAGGCTGCGTTGTTGTTAAGTACATACAACCAGACGGATCTGTGACCATTTCTAGAGTGGGTGTTGAGCCTAATAGCACTTGGTCGTTACAGAACTGTGGCAATAGAGTCCCTTGTGGCAAGATAGTGGTACCTCCAGGGCCTGAAGAGATTAGCGTATTGCCTTGAGTTTGTAGTGTATTCGGTATTATAGTCGTTTGGCCATTGCCCATCCCACTTTGTGATACAGCGTTGTTTCCATTTGTCAATCCTTGTATTGTTCCTTGTGGTATTATAGTAGTGCCATTTTGTGTGTGTATTGCTTGCGGTAGAATTGTGGGGCCATTGGGACCCTGAGAAATAATTCCTTGTGTTTGGATTGCTCCCTGAGGTAGAATCGTAGCTCCTTGTTGGAGAGCTTGAGGCAATATTCCCATATTTCCTTGCTGTAATAACACAGGTATTCCGCCGCTTGGCACGGCGACCAGTCCTCCAGATTCTGTCTGTTGGATTTGGAATGTTTGAGGTACGAGACCACTCTGGGAGATAAACTGAGTGGGTCCCGTCTTGAAGTCTCCTTGCGGTGCAAGTGTGGCGATGTACTGCATGTTTTGATTCTGTTGTTGCGATAATGCCTCCACATAGGCCGACATAATGTTCTGGTTAGAAACGGGCTGGACTATAATGGATGGCTGGCCAGTCTGATTGTTAGTTTGCAGCTGTATGACAGTATTACCAGGACCTAGCGGTGACTGGTTGATGGTCGTATACGTCTTCTCCGTTTTAGTATGCCGTTTGATAGTTGTAGGTTTGGGAATTGGACGTCCTCTTCCTCGGTTTGTAGCCTGGAATATTGGCTTCGGCTGCACCTGTTGAGGTTGTTTCTTTGGAGACTTTTGCGTATTCCCTGGTAAGATCAGTTGTTGTTTTTGTGTATTAGGTGACGATAACCTTTGTGCTGTCATTGCAGGGACAACAATAGTATTCCCCTGCATATTGGGACGAATCATAGGTTGAATATTTTGTATGATAGACGCGTGTGGCATTCCCTGTATTGAATTTACCGGCAATGCGATTGACGTTGCACTTGCCATATTGGGGAAATGGTTTTTGCTTTGGATCATTTGGCCTTGGATCATATTACCTTGTTGGTTTTGAGGTATGGTTAGAACCTGGTTCGAATTAGATGATATAACTTGGATGCCGCCTGGTCCTGACAGCAACTGTGTCATATCATTGCCTTGAATTTGTTGAATGTTTCCATTTCCATTGCCTGGTTTCACACAGATGTTGTAGGGCAGAATGTTAGGTTGAGTTATAATCTGCGGGGTCATTATCTTCTGGCCGCCCGCTGAACTTGTTTTAGGAGGAAGTAACATCTGTGGCGTCACGACTATTTGTGGTGAAGACATCATTTGTTGGTTAGCAGACACCTGTACATTCGTCGTCTTACTTTGATCGAAAATAACAGTTCCTGTTTTCATCTGTTCTGTTATAGTCATAGTCATTTCGTTCGAAGGGCCTGGAGATGGGGTTTCAACGATGGTTCCGTTTATTGTGATTTGTCTGGTATTGATAGACGTTCTTCTGGCTGCAATGCCTTCTGCCTTGACGGTGTTCTCAGTGCCACTGACCACCCCTGCGTGTATTATCATAGGTTGCGCAAATGCGCCTTGGAAGGCATTCTGCAGCGTCGTCAATGTTCTATTTTCTGGAGATTTAGGATTCTCACTCTCACTTTCGCTAGTAGACATCATATCACACGAGGGCACGTGTCTGTCGTAAGATTCCTTATTTCTATAAGTACATTGGCATCTGTCACACCTCACTGGTTGTTCCATGTGATTGGAATTGCCTGATCCATCATCTAAGGGCCGCATCACAAGTTCTGGCTGGCCACTTAGAGAGTTACCGGCAAACGTCACGGTGTAGCTCTCAGTTCCACTGGCTCGGTACATGAACTGATTGGTCTGTCCTCTCTGCATGTTATCATTTCCGTGGTGATTGTCTTCAGCGCCATCTAGCTGTTGTATGGGCGTGAAATCATTGTCATTATCGCGGGGACTGCCCGGTCGGGAACTACACGTGCTCTCCGAACCAGACCAGTCTGCGGCACCGTCTAACTGGGAGATGGGGCTGCACTGAATCTTCGTGTAAAAGTCTATGACATCAGTGTAATAGCCCTCGTTCTTATCGGTCTTGGTATTGTTGGAATCATCCTTTTCTTTGGGAGAGTTTGTGCGATATGTGATACCGGATGAGTGTGCCGCCTCTTCGCATATCGCGCCACTAGTGCATGTCTCAACTTTCACTTTCTTATCCGTACTATTATCTTCCTTTATCGAATCTATTGAACTTTCCGTTAAAGGTACTCTCTGCACAGGGCTCAGTTTTCCAGTCACTGTGGATGATTTGCCCATTTTGCATCTTTTTATGGTTGATGATAGTAGAGTTGTGTCAAACTTGTTGTTCCAACTGCTGGACCTTTGTTGTCCACGGCCAGTCGTCAAAGTCTTTAAGTTATGACTCTGCAGAAGCATTTCAGATTTGCTTCTTTTTAGCTCCTTGCTTCCTGTTTCGAACCTTGAGTTTAGGAGTTCGTCTATGAAATCGGTTGAACGGAAATCAGATTTGTCATTGCTTTTATCATCTGACTGACCCATCGCGCAATAGAACTCATTTTTGAGATCTTGGAATATGTCTTGCATGGATATGCCATCTAAAAGGTCATGATTCAAGTCTTCGAATATAGCATCCTTGACCTCAGGTGGCAACAGATCTGCTGTGTTCTGTGGTTCCTCTTCATCTTGCTGCTCTTGTTTGCATACATTGTCCAGTAAATACTCCAACACTTGTTTCACAGCTAAATCTTCTAATGTTACTGTATTTCCAAACTTTATTGGTGACTTGTCATTTTTAAGCATCAGGACAGTCTTGCCAGTGCCTGTCTCAATGCTTTCATGCCAGGCTCCAATCTCCGCCATCACTCTCTCCACTACATGCACATCTAAAGTATGATCTACTGTTATGTTCACGCCGAAGTCAAATCCTGGTAGTGGTTCAGCAAGTATTAGTTTAGTCTTGATGGTGTATCTCACTATTTTGGTAGGTTTCTTGCATGACCAAAACAGCCGAGTACATGAAAAATCTACTGGCATTAGGAACTCTTCATAATCGGAAACAGATGGAACTATTTTTCCAAGGCTGTGTACTGTTAGTGAGCCTAGCATAAATTGCACTTTGGTAATTTCACTGTATCTTTTCTTTTTCTTATCAAGCTCTACATAGACTGGCCTGGTGAGCTCGAAGTCCGCATCCTTTTGCAAACTCTTCTTGGGCACGTCTTTGCCGTGGGATGGGCAGAACACTCTCTTATCGTCCATGAAGGCACAGGTCGCCTTCCTCGCACAAGTGTAGTGATATGTCTCACTGCAGTTCTTAGCACAGCAGCCAACACTAGCGCCTTTCACTTCGCATGCGGCACATTTTATCATTTTCCCTCTAGATATGGCAGAGTGGACATTTTGTAGAGATCCATCGATTTCTTCGAAAACCTCAGCAGACCACAATGCACAATTGGAATGTATCCAGTCGTTTTGCCCGCAGTAGAGTAGACGCCCCTCCAGTGAAGGTGACCCATCGCCCACGACTTTACAAAGCACACACACTCTTGAATCCACTACTGGATAAAACTCTAATAAATCTTCTTCTAATTTCTCACTATCAGCTTCCAACTTAGGTACTATTTGGTCCATTGGGCGTTCGATAGATTGCACAGCTGCCTTGATTTTACTATCAGCTATAGCAAGGTCTTTCATAGATTCAGTATCTTCCTGTTCACCTTCTACTTCTAAGTTGGGTTGAAGGCAATTGTTTTCACAATCGAACCAGGGGAATGTCTCTGAGAATAAGTCCTTGTATATTGATGTAAGGTCATCACTTGTTGTTCTTTGGATGACCTCTTTCATGTCGTGATTGAAGTCTTTCAGTGAGACATATCCATCAGTGTTTACTCTTTTCTTGATGTCTAAGAGTGACGGTGAAATAATTCTGTCGACATCATCACCAGCAATGTCCATTTCGGTTGATTGTCGTAAGACGACTGGGCTCAAGTCCTGCTCGCTGCGAGCTTGCGAGAAACTCTTCATAGGCTCATCGTCATCAGATATCGCCTCATATTTGTCGTCATGTACAGTTGTCGGCAACATTGTAGTTGCTTTTTCTGATTTTGGTTGTGGAGTATAACTTTCATGCACTTCAACACATGAAGCTTCAAATTCAGTTTTAGTGCCATAGAGGCCTGTAGAGAAGCATATTTCCTTATTTTGCATCAATGGTTCTTGTAGGTTTACCACTTTGTGGGATGTGTGCGGCATTTCTTCTTTCTCCATGTCAACATCTTGTAGCAAAGATGAACACTGCCACACGTGTGGGGTGTGAGACTCATCGAATTTGTTCTGCGGGAAATTGTTATTCCGCCGCCCTCTTGCAGTGTTTCTGTACACTTTAGTCTCTGACGTCTTCATGGAGACGTCTACGACGTCGAAGTGTAGCTTTCTAATTGCTTGTGGTGACATAAGTCGGTACGGCTTGTTTGGTACCGGCGTATTTTTGTGTGGCGTCAATTTCAATAATGCACAAGCCTTCTTATTTTTAGCGAGTAATTTGAGCAGATGTAGAAGTCGCCCTTTGAGGTGTTCAGTGAGCATCTTCCTCCATGGCGGATCGAGTGGCATGCACTTGCAGCAGATGTACTCGATGGAGGGTGGCAATGCCGACAGCAGTTGATATCCTTCGCCAGTGAGGCCTTCACAACTAGCGTGCACCCATCTGCCGCACCAACCACACTCCATCATCTGGAAGAAGCAGAAGAAATGCACATTATTTATTAAAACAGATTAATTTAGTTATCTATTGGTAGGGAGAGCCCACAATACTGTCTTGATATAACGTCTCTGCAGTATTGTCTCTCGTTAAAAGATCGATTTTGGTGATAAGACCGTCCATTGTGTCATCCCATGTAAAACTACAAATATCTGTAATTTATCTGGTGTACATAATATAGAGTATTATATTTATCTATAATGTTTGTGGAACATACCTTACTGTCGAAGTCATTATCCCGATAGCAAGCCTGGCAGAGTGGGCAGTAGTTGCCTTTTTGCCGCAGCTTGAAGCAAGGTCCACAGAACGGCAGGCTGCCCACGAACTTGCTCACACGGCTGCTGTCGCAACTCTTGCACTTCAAGCATGCACTGCATATCTGGAATTATTGTAATAATTTTTGAACTACTGTACATTGCATTCAGTTAAGGTTCAAATTAATGTGAGTTTGGGAAAATTACTTTATATTTTTACGAAAACTATTTTTAACAATAGCATTTTGGACTAGAAATGTGACAAATCTAGAATACGGGGTACTACTGAGAAATAATATAATATGTATGACATACCTGAGGCCAGTCGCTGCGATGGTCGGGCGGCGGCGCGGGCAGGCAGGCGGCGTGGTAGTGCAGGGCGCAAGCGCGGCAGCGCAGGCGCGCGGCCGGGCGCGCGCACGCCGCGCACGACACGCAGCGCGCGCACGTCCAGCCGCCGCCGCCCGCCGCCTCCTCCGCGCACCAGCTGTGGTACCACTCGCAGCACGACGAACACACCAACATCTGACACACAAGTACCTCACTTCAGCAATGCTATTCGTGAAAAATTAGGTAAAGTAAGCTTTCATCCCACCAAACGAGAGATTCAAAGTCACTTTCATCTAAGTTTTCATAAAATAGCACTGCAGAACTAAGTTCAGACCCGCACGGGCTATTTTTTAACGGCGATTATTTCTCGCACACTGGATTTTCAACGCACTGCTTAGTGCCGAGAGTAAAAAATCCAACAGTGTGTTTATTTTAACGCGCTGGGATGCATACTGTTGGATTCTCAATGCTCGGCTAACCACCGAGAGTTGAAAATCCAGTGGGGCGCGGACCGTGATTTTTAACGTTGTATGCAAGTAACTCAAGTACACTAAAAAGATACTGTGTATAATCGACTTCTACGCAATGTTGTATCTCACTGAACACTGTAGTGTCTTCATCAGGTACTAGAATAGTCTGCAGGTAGGCTATACCACATCAGAGGTCCTGAGCCAAAAACTTTACCCAACCTTTCATTATGATAAATAATTGACTACTAATGATTTTTGTTTTGTCAGATTAGACTCAGTTTCATAAAATGAAAAAATAATTGTGGGCTTCAAAACTTTGCCCAAGAGGAGCACAAATATTGATTATTTTATGACAATTCACGTGCATTTAAAAATAATTAAATATTAATAAGTTGAAATACATAATAATTATGATCTCCACAACTTTAAACTAAAAGACCAATCTAATACAATGTGTGGCAATAGAAATACTAACACATGGAATTTCTCTATAATTTATAAAGTTGAAGCAATAATAACATTATTAATGTAAATACCAACATAATATGAGCAGAACATATAAAATCCACTGACTACATGCAACATGTTGATTAAATTGTTAATGAGCATAGCCACAAGAGGGAAGCCAAATAGGTACATAAAAGATATCTTGTAGGAAAAATATCTTACAATATTATTACTGCATATAAGATTAGTAAATTACTTCTGACATATTCTTTATGAACTATAAGTGGCACAATTTTATTACCTTTTCATTGCCAGCACTCCCACATAAGAAGCACAGTCTAGTGATAGTGAATGACCCAGTGCCAATGAGTCCAAAACCTGAACTGCATACTTCATCAGGGTCATAGCTCTCCCAGAAGTCTACACAGATTAGTTCCGGTCTATTCTGACCACATTTCTGTGACCGGCTGCGCACCTGAAATTATACATAACAATGTAACATTTTGTCTTTTGTAAATAACATAACTCAATTCGCTTTTTGCTAAAACTTACATTAGTAATGTTGGATAGAGGCTTCAGGAATGTTTTCTTAGGTACAAGATCCATAACAGTTTCATCTTCACTAGATTCAGCCTTGCTTTGCAATTTTATAGGCAGTGTTTGCTCAATCTTTCGCTTTTTGGTCTCAATCTGTGCCTCTACATCACTATCTTTTGTAACTAT
Organism: Agrochola lychnidis; assembly: GCA_963680765.1. Taxonomy (NCBI): domain Eukaryota; kingdom Metazoa; phylum Arthropoda; class Insecta; order Lepidoptera; family Noctuidae; genus Agrochola; species Agrochola lychnidis. Next base: position 7,413,088 of record OY796871.1, on the reverse strand, counting down.
TGCTTCTAGAACAATCAGTGGAGCTTTGTTCTCGGAATCCATCTCCTCACAGCTGGACATATCGGGTGTCTCTGTATCCTTCTCCACAATACATAGAACACCCTCTTCGTCCACAGGAAGGTTCTTATCCTGTTTCTCTTTCTCATCTTGAGTAGGGAATGTAGCAATAGGTTGTCCCAAGACAATAGATGCACTTCTACAAACATGTTTGACTCTTGGTCCTTTGAGTTCCACCTTTTGTCTTTTCGGATCCTCTGTTTGTTTGGCATCAGTTTTATCTTTTTTCCTAACTTTCACCTTTGTCAACTGGCGCTTTCTACTCGCGTTAATTTCTTCAACTGATTCACCAGTGACTGGACGGTCTTTCGGAGCTTTTTCCTAAAATACAGAGAAATTTTGTAAAATTCAACCACATAAAAATGAATACATCAAACATATAACTATCGAGCCATTTGTCTAACTACAAAAATGGAAATTAAAAACTTTAATAAATAAATAAAAAACACAAACATGACACATACCTCTGCTTTTTCAATTTCTTCGATCTTCTTACTCGGCTTTAGAGTACCGAAGATCTTACTATTGTCGTTGTCAGTATTAGTTATTGCAAACACTGGTGTGTTTGTAGTAGTGTTGCTTGCTATTCTCAGTGGGTTCGCCTGTGTCAAACAACCAGGCGGTTTAACAGCTGACCTCATGAATGGAGGCAACATTGCCGTGAGGCCAGCTCTTATGCTAGGTGGTACCTGGAATGCCTTTAGGCACATCTTGAGCCAGCATGCTGGACATCGAGCCTTATTCGTACACCGTAGTAGTTTCCACTGTTGGGAACGGACAATCGGTGGAACATGACAGTTACCTAAAAATAAAGTTTTTGTTAAACATTCATTCTTCCTACATAAACACTTATTTATATCTGTTAGAACAGAATGTACTGACCTTCGCCTTTCAAACACTGCATAACAACTTGACCAGTCTTTTGAGACAGCTTTTCCTTCTTCAACATTTTGGATATGAATTTGCGACATGACTCGCATGAGTATATTCCGAATTTCCGTGCTTGTTTCACAAACCTGTAAAACCTTACCGCACCACAGACACCGCAGGTTACTGTCGTTGGTGGAACTGGAGCTGAGAAACACGAAGAAAGTTTATTAGAATGCCAATAAAATTACAAAAATGATTAATGTCAATTAACAGTCAAATACATACATGATGAAGATGTTACAGTAGAGAATGGTCCATCCAAAGCTGAAGTGGACTGTGTTGGTGGATTCAGTTGCAACCTTGCTTCTCTAAGAATGATTTTTCCTCTAAGCAACTGAGATGCTGACGATTTGTCTTTCTCTGGGCTGGCTGGTGGTGGTTTCTCTTCTTCATCGCCACTTCCTGCAGGACTGGCACTGTCCCAACTATCTTCTGACTCAGAGCCACTGCTAGTGCTACTCGAGCTACTTGCATCTGATATGTCCATGAGTTTCCTCATTGCATGCCCTGTTCTGTCTTCCTTGGGAGGTTCTGGAGATTTTAACTTCTCAATACTCTCCACATTTGAGTTTTCATCCTGTGAAGGCTCTTTCTCATATGAGAATAAATCGTGTACCTTTCTGGTGCCAACACTAAGGCTTGAAAATGAATTTGATGTTTTGTCCTTGAAAAGATTTGAAGATTTCAATGGTTGTAATTGTGTATCTTTAGCTTTTTCATTTTGATTTGTTTTGTCAGTGTCTTCCTCATCAGGTGTGTCATCATCGTTGTGCAAGTTGTTGAACACTAACCTTTTCAGTTTAGGTTTCTTGAGCACTTTGTTTGATGATGCTGCACTGCTTGTCGTTGTTTGCTCCTCACCATCGATGAACTTCTTGTTAGGCTTGATTACTCTTGATGAATGTGCACTTCTAACAGGCAGGACAAACTTCGCAGAGCTCCCACTCTCTTTCTCTATAGGTGAAGCATTCCTTGGTGGTGGTGACATACACCGGCTTTCACTAAATTGAGAAAATTTGTTCATAGGCTTCGACAAGGGGTTCAAATTCTTTCTCAAATAACCCTCATGGTGTTCTGAATTTGATTTTGAGCTTAAATCTGTTAACTTAGCTGGTTTCAGAATACTGTTGAATGTAGAGTATTCTGTTTGTTTCAGAGATGACTTTTTCTTTATGATGGGTACAAGAGGAGCATGATGTTTTAGTGGTATCTTCTTTAGCGGGAAAAATATATCTTCACAACTTTCCACTGTGCCAAAAGTGACTGTTTTCTTCACTGGTTTAGGTTTTTCTCCTTTCACTGGTTCCATTTTGTTCTGAGACCTGGTCCTCACGGGAGATTTGGACAAATCACTGTTGTTTTTGTCCTGGATTTCTGGTTTACTCTTCGTTATATCAGTCACTTTATTTTGGCTAATTGCATCTGTCTCCTTCTCATTATTGTTTTCTTTCTTTTCTTCCTCCTGAAACATGTTAAAGTCGAATGAAATCATCTACTTTCTTTTCATTTATTAAGTCTCTGCATTGTGATCTTTTGCGCAATCCCTTAAAACACAGTTTATATAAGTGACCTTAGCCTAAAATATCCTAATAAAGAAGTCTACACAGTATTAGTGTAATAAAATTGCACACAAATATGCTGTTTTGGTAGTCTGCGAAGCAGTATGTAACCTTGACAAATACAAAATGTTAGATTTTTCTAATGTTTTTGTTGATTGAATTACAAATATGTGCAAAATATGTACTATAAATGCAGTATTGCCTAATTTTGAATATTGTGTAATGCTTACATAAGTGATTAAGAAGTAATATCAACAAAATTAGGTTGGATTTCATGTAAAAACACAAATGGTCAAACGGGCATTATGTTAACAAAAAAATATTAATTTCTCTGTATTCTTCATAATGTATCTTAATAATGTATAACAAATGTAATATTATTGCTATAAAACATCATAGAATTAACAAATCATTGTTAAAAGCTGTGTTGTAAAGATTAGAAGTGTGTTTTATACTGCAGTGAAGGTTATGTATGTAGACCATCAAATGTTTACAGTTTATTTGTAAATAACATCGAATATGTTTCAGTAGTGTAAATAATACTCATAATAACAAACATAAATAAAGACGAAACAAATTCTAAACTCTACAATTTACATTTTGTTGACATGAAATAGAACACGCAAATGTCAAAGTACGTAGATACATACTTGACGCTCTACCTAAGCGATTATCATCTCGAATGCTACTAGTTATTACGTAAACACAACATATTCGTGTGTACACTCGTATTTTAATGAAACATACGAGAAAACATGGAGAAATCACTGCAAATAAGCTTTACCTCTTGGTCCCCAGCAAAATCATTAGCCGTAGAGCCGCGCGCTGGCGGGTGATTCTCTGGAGCAGTCTCATGGTAAACAGCTCCCGATAGAACACTAATACGTTTTCTGTTTTGGAATTTGAGTGGTTTCCCTGGGAATCTCGACCTTCCCATTTTGATGTGCACGTAAACGAAGAACACTCAGTGCGTTCCTAGCGATTGCGAGGAAACTGGCGCGCATGCTCGGGCCCGCGCGCTCCGCAACGCCATTTCACTCATTTATGCAATGTATATAACAAATTACGACGCAGTTCTCATCGCATGTACGCTCAAACATAAACACTAACATCACCCTTCACATTATGCACTAAAACCATCACTTATCACTGTTTTTTGCAAAAGACGACATCATCCATCATTTTTAATGGTCGACTGGTTGTTAACGCCGTAGTCGTATCGCTTCCATTCAACTAAGCGTCAGCTACTAGTGAAACAAAAGAGAATGTAACGATACTCCCGATTCTACAACACTACGCGTCGGTATCACTGCGTTTTGTTCCATTTGATTATTTTATCACTAAACAAATTTAATTATTAAAATTGAATCGCCGTAATTTGACAAAGATGGCTGTTCGCCGCGCTTTAACAATAGCGTACACGAGTGATTAACGAGACGAGGCGCGAGGCCGCGGTGTGAACGACACCTGGCTCTCGGAGGCCAGTTATGGATTTTGAACCAATCGCGACGTTAATTCGGACCGGTATGAAAACAAACATGTCGCTCGCTACAGTACTCGTTACCTCGCTACTCTATCTATACATAGAGGCGTTTCACTCATTTTTCGTCAATAAAAAAGTTATGTTCTGCTTACGACTTGACTTATGATCTATTATAAACTGCGCAAACGGATCGGTACACAACGATGGTATTTACTCCTTTCCAATATTACTGGTTTTAACTATTGATTGTAAAATGCATCGATTAGAATTGTTAAGATTTCTGAAGAATCTACAAGACTTCATTGATTTAATTACGTACATATACATTGATATTTAGTTGGTTTTGTATCATCCCGAACATTTATGTACTTAGGTAGAGCCGTAGAGCGAGTTTTGAGAGCATTTAACACAGGCATTTAGAATGGAAACATCTGCCCTCTGGGGCCTTTTGTTTTGCGTCATTTTAATTCAAGTAGTCAATTTATAGCCCCATCTTCGCTTATTTAAAGCGTTGGCCTTTCTTCTTTTTATTCTAAGATCGATTCGTTGCGGTAACTAGATTAGAATATGTACATAGTATTCTACTAGTTGTATAGTTAAATGTAGAGCAATTAAATAATGTAGGTAGTAAATTGTATTTTACGGAATGATGTTGTTATGTTACCGCAGTGGTTTATGGTTGAATCGTTGAATTGTACTGTTCTCGGTCATTAGAATGGAAAGGTAATTCAGAGCAATTCGAAGACAGTCTTTACCGACGTGTTTTTTGTGAATGCAGCTTTTCGTGTCCTACCTATAACAGTTTTTTGTTGTTATGTAGTCGATTTTCTTTGTCCTAACTCACAGTCTGAGATAAATAACACGTTCTCTTTTGTGAGGCTTAACTGGGACTAGTTCTACATAAAGGTTAAAGAATACAGGTTCATTCTTTAAAAAAAACATCTACTCTTATTAGGAAGGTAATTATAATTTTTTATTAAAAGCTGTAGCAGCTCGTAATAGGTACCTAACTTTAAGTAGTAGGTAGGTATCAGTTTATTTTTTACTAATCAGAATCGAACCTGTTATCTAGGTCTACAATGTAACTATTAAACTTCTGTGTTTTGCAACACAACACAAAAAAAATAATTGACGCATTTCACCGTTTTCATTAATCAATTTATAAAAATCTTGAGTGGCTACTGTGGCTAGGCACCTATTTAGGTACCTTTATGTATGTACCTTTATTTAAATATTTTATAAACGAGATTATTTTAGTTTCCTATTCATAGCAACTAGGTATGCCTACTGATTTGTCAAAAGTTTCATAAAATATCATACATGCACACTGGCATCCTTCAAGATTCAATTTAAATATCAAGCTTCAATTTTAAATAGTTGAATGGCGCATTGTGCTCGTGTTATAGCTATGGGTGACTATACAATATATACGTACGCGTATACCCATAGTACACGCACCCTACCCTACACCGAACGTGAACCCCAAAACTACCGGTCGATCATGCGTAAAGGGCGGAGAAGGGCTGATAAAGAGGGAAGCTTGTCGGTGTTTGAACCCTAGATAGATTGCGATACTTATAGCTACAGATAAACTTATGAATTTTAAGTAAAATATGACTGAAAAACTTTTACTTTTAGCGGCTAAGTTTTATACTGACCTCTAGCGTAAGTTACGAGAACGAAAAGTTCCCTGCTGAAATGCTTCCTGAAATAGGCACATTGAGTACGGGCGGCATTTCCTCAGACTTGGATCGAAGCGAAACAATTCACAGTCACAATTCTCAGTAATTTTCACTTAAAACTCACTTTTTTTCACTTGAATTCATATTAACAACACTTTCACTATTTGTTGATGTTTTGAAAATAACAATCCGCGTGTAAATATTATGGTAGGAGTAATATTTACATCAGTTTCATTGCGCTGGTGTACGTGCGTGATACTGTAGTAGCGAGACTGGCGTAGAGACGACGCGCATGTCGCGAGGGACACGCTGTAAATATAAAAATGGACAAACTCCCCTTCTTGAGGGCTCACCCAATGAATCACAGTAAATCACTAATCTCTCACGCACTCCGGACACTTTTTTTAAAGGACGTTTTTCGTCGCTGCGGTTTTGTATTTCACGATTATAGGCGGAAATGCTTCGGAGGTGATTCAAATTTGAGCGGTATCGAATTAGAATGCAAACTTCCGTATAGCCAGTAACAAAATATTGATCGACGCGACTCCCGCCGTCGTTGTTCGACATTTTCAAAGGGCCACCTTTAGGAGATAATCGCTGTAGATCACCCGCCTGCTATCCGTATTGTGCCCAAATCTGGGACCTCTTTTGTAGCAGGTAGAATTTTTTTGTATTCTTTGGGTCGCATACTAAGGAATTAAGAGTAGGTAAAAAATGACTCATGAGTTGGTTTGAAGTTATTTGTACAAGTTAATATGCAGCCGATCCGAACGATGACATTGTACTACTTATAGGTACTTTAGATAATATTTTGGTAAACGATAATGTAGGGATAGGGAGAGACGCTTATGGTCAAAGTTTTGTAGAGCTTTGTTAGGTAGATAAGTATTTGGTATTCTTCAATTTCTAAGTTGATTTACCTACACTTAAGATTTCATTATGTGGGAAGATTATTTTAAAGTTTAAATACCTATAGTCTGTAAGTACCTACCTATGTAGGTATAATAGTAAACTGATTGTTTTATACCTCTACAGGTACTCCGTAGAGTTACGATGGATATTCAGTTCAATATTATTTCAAGATAGTGAATAGAAAACCTACTTACTTACATGTAACCTAAGATGTAGTACGGAATCCCAATATCTAAGGATTAATCACAATCTGTTTCATTTTGACAGTTCAAACTGTCAAAATGAAACAGATTGTGATTGATCGTGTATTACGCAATTAGGGTGCTGGTGGTATCGCCGTGTCCTCGTGGAAGCGATCGGCGGCGGTGATCTCTCGCGTCCGGCCCTAATTCGGGCCATGCTACGGAGCGAGAGGAAATGGCAGGCCGTCACCTCGTTCTGCGAAGCAGTAATGCTCGCGAAGGAGGAGACGGGGCGCGTGAGGGAGAGGCAAATTTCGCGCCCTCGCGCCCCTAACCGCCGCAGCAGGAGACGCCCTGGGCGTCGGGAATCACGTGAAGATTTCCGGCCACCGTAGGCGCGAGCTTGCGGACGGTGAGCAATGGGTAGCTCGCCGTCCGATAAGGACCAAGCCCGGGTCGACGGCGCGTTGTGTTCCACGCGCGCCTCAAAGAGATGTCAGCAGAATTGACGGGGTCCGCTAGGGCCAATGCCTGCCGGGGGTTCGAAGAAAACCGATAGGGACATCGTGGCCCCCTGGCAACACGGCAACTGAAGGAACACGGGTGGGTTTTAGTCAGTAAGAGTCTGACACGCCCTCCCGCTCCGCCCAGAGCGGGAGAAGTTATTTGATGATTTCCAACCCAAAAAAAAAAAAAAAAAAGGGTGCTGGTGGTTCTAGCTTTAGTATGTAGTATGGAATCCCGTATCAAAGGGATACCTGCTGATTCTAACTCTCGTACTTTGTAGATAAATACCTACCTGTAGCCTAAGATGTAGTATGGAATCCCATATCAAAGGGATACCTGCTGATTCTAACTCTCGTACTTTGTAGATAAATACCTACCTGTAGCCTAAGATGTAGTATGGAATCCCATATCAAAGGGATACCTGCTGATTCTAGCTCTCGTACTTTGTAGGTAGATACCTACCTACCTGCAGCCTAAGATGTAGTATGGAATGAGGAATCCCATATCAAAGGAATACCTGCTGATTCTAGCTCTCGTACTTTATAGGTACCTATCTATTTGGTTAAGTCTAGTAAATGGGATAAACTAAATAAGCATTATCTGCAGTGTTGCAGTAGGTATATACGATTGTATAAATAGTATATTTACCTAGTTAGGTGATTGTTATAAAATAAATTCTTAATGCAGCTTTGGCAGGTAGGCTAACGTATTTTTAGTTTCCGATGCCTGTCCACCCTGCTTTATCTGAAGAAGTGATATTAAATTATGCGAGCGAAGCGAGCAAGACAATGTTTGTACCCCGTCTAGCTACTAGATTAGAATTTCTTTTGACCACCATAAAGAAATTTGTCGACTGATGCAGAAAAGTTCAAGAGAATGCAAGAGCGAGCGAAGCGAGATGAAAATATTTTCGCACCTCGATTATTCCTATAGATTTGGCTTTCTTTATTTATAAAGGAATAAAAGTAAATTTGTCAAGTTATGCAGAAAAGCTTAAAAATCAAGAGCGTGTAGAATGCGTGATCGAGCGACAACGAGCTCGAAAATTTTAGCACCCTGCCATGTATAAGATAAATTTCTTCTATCCATTCATACTGAAATAGAACTAAATTTGTCGACTATGCAAACAAGCATACTTAAGAGCTAAAGACAGGGGTTTATTTATAAACGTTGCCTTATAGGTAATGATTAGCGACTGTCTAGCCATTTCCTTATGCTAGCCATATATTTTAGAAGTTTGAACGTCACTTAAGGCGACATCCAATAACCGACTTTTAATGATTTTATAGATCACGTCTAAACGAGAAGGTAGTGTTATTTGAAAAAAAAAATTAGAGCATTATTTAATAACTTAATCTGTGAATATTTTGGATTATGTTTATATTACATAATACATAGTGTAATTAATTTGTAAAGTTATGTCTAACGCGGATAAAAAACTGAGAATCACGTAAAAACTGTCAAGCGTATATTTCAAAAAACTTCACTGGGATATGATGTAAATAGTGGACTTATTAAACATGTAAACTGTAAAGTTTCAATTGCATAGCTCTTAAATATATCTAACAAACCCTGATTTCGTCACTGATTCACTCACTCACTGATGATCATAAAAATTCTTAGGCCTAGAAAGCTGAAATTTGGTACAGACGCCAGCACATCAAGCTACTACAATCTGTCAAATTTATTTAATAGATTTTCAACTTTATCGCTGACGTCTAAGGTTCAAAGTTGATTGGGAAAATTTGACAGTTTCGGGTAGCTTGATGTGCTGGCGTCTGTACACAAACAACAAAAAAATCTAAGACTTGGAACTTTTACTCCCAACCCCTTAAACTAGGGGATGGAAGTTTGTATGAGACTTTCGCAAATTTTGATGCTAGAGGTCTGAAAATTGGTATAGGGACTCCTTGTTATAAATAATTCAGGATTTTTGGTAAATCACCTCCCACCCTTTAAATAAGTTAGGGGTTGGAAGTTTGTATGGGTTTTCCTTTACAAACTCAAAAAAAGGCAAAGATAGAGAGTGGGCTATGAAAGTCACCTCTAATGTGCAAGAAATACACCCCGAAAAAAAGAAAAAATGAACAAAATAAAAAAAAGTGGTAGCACTCCTGGAGTGCCGACAGAAGTGAAAACTTGAACAAGATCGCCTTGGTGGAAGAAAAATACTTGTCTAGAACATTGGTCCGTAACCTTATCTAAATAAAGAGCACAATCGCGTTTACAAAAAATTATTCTTCCGAAAACTTTAAAGTAAAAATACTTGCATAGAACATTGATCTGTAACGTAACATAAATAAAGAGCACAATCGCGTTTACAAAAACTTTAAAATAAAAATACTTGCATAGAACCAATGTTCTATGCAAGTACAGACGCCAGCACATCAAGCTACCCGAAACTGTCAAATTTTCCCAATCAACTTTGAACCTTATAATTCAGGGATAAAGTTGAAAATCTATTAAATAAATTTGACAGATTGTAGTAGCTTGATGTGCTGGCGTCTGTACCTATTTTAATTTTAAAGTTTATCCGTAACGTAATATAAATAAAGAGCACAATCGCGTTTACATAAATGAGGTGTCGTCATGGTGTCGCGAAATCAATGGTAAACCATTGATTTCGCGACACCATGACGACACCCATCCCAAAAACGAGTCCCATCTCAAAAATGCTCAACGCGCCTAAAGAAGTTCTCACTTCAAAAATTGTTTTAAGCAACTTACAAAAAGAAGTGAAATCCCACCAAAAACATTTTCATGTAAAATTTTGCCAAGACGAGACCATATATGGCTCGCACTGTCAAAAAGTTATCAGATCTCATGTAGAGCCAAGCTTCTAACTATACACGCCCTAACTGTACAAGCCCTAACTTCACAAACTCTACACAATAGTGAAAATATGTCAACTGTACAAGCCCCAACTTCACAAACTCTACATCTTAGTGAAAATATGTGGCTTGGCCGTTTCGCTACCGTCATATGGGCTTAAGGTGAAAAATTTATTCACTGTTCAGTACCTACTTTTATGTTATACAATAGTTAATTATTTATTAATTTAGTTAATTATTTCTCATGTAGAGTCAAGCTTCTAACTCTACACGCCCCACCAATAAACCGACAACAATCGGGCCAAAAACGGCCAAACCACATATATTTTGACTAAGGTGTAGAGTTTGTGAAGTTAGGGCTTTTACAGTTAGGGCGTGTAGAGTTAAAAGCTTGGCTGGCTCTACATGAGATCTGATAACTTTTTGACAGTGCGAGCCATATGGTCTCATCTTGGCAACATTTTACATGAAAATGTTTTTGCGTATTTTTTTTTTTTGTTTTTTTGGTATTTGCGCTTACTCATCGATACTCAACTATGATGAATGTTATGTTAAAATACTCATAATCTAAGCCTGACAATTAATTAAGTCTTATGGTCGCCTCCGGCGCCCCTAGTGCCCTGGCGCCTGTGTGCGCCGCACACTTCGCATATACGGGCGGCACGATCCTGACTGCTCTTAGTTTGAGCATGTTGGTGATCCAGCTACTCAGGGTCGAGTTTATGTGTTTGTCGAGGGCCACATTTATACTGTTGAACATGGCATTGTCAAAGGCGCCCTCGATGTCAATGAAGCCGGCTGGTGCTGAGAATTTGTGGTCCACTGCGCATTCAATTTTGGAAACCACGCTGTGCAACGCTGATTCTGTTGATTTGCCTGTTGAGTACGCATGCTGTTGTTTTTGAAGTGGTTTTACCCGGAGAGGTCCGTCTTGGATGTGCCTATACAAAGTCTCTTGAGGATTTTCAGTAGGAAGGCGGTGTGAGGTTTATATGCCAATAATCCTTGGGTTATGTATAATCGGTTTTGCCAGGTTTGGGTATGAAAATGACTTTCACCTCGCGCCATGCGAGAGGTATGTGTCTAATGCTATGCAGGCTCGGTAGATCTCCACCATTCATGGACTCAAATAATCTACCCACCACTGTAGTAGAGCTGGGAATAATATATTAATTTGCATTAATAAAATTCAAAATTCAAAAGTCATTTATTCAAATTAGGCTGAGAACCAGCACTTTTCGAACGTCAAAATTACATAAGACAGTCCCCCAAAAACGCCCACCCTTCACCACTTCCTAGTGCCTTTAGCTGGGAAGAAGAAGTGGCGCAACAAACTCCCCAGCAGCACAGCTGTCTGTTCAAGTTAGAAAAAAAATAAAAATGACTCTATACAATAGTATGCAAAATTATTATGCAACACAAAACATTATTTTAATTAAGTATAAATTATTGGCCATATGTCAGCTAGCACACGCCAATATACCAACCAAAAACATCGAGAACTATACTCAAGCAGAATTAAAAAATAAAAACTAAACGTAAAAAGAACTAAATATCTAAATAAAAGCCTCCAGGCATAAAGGGCGTGCCCGCTTACATAAAGCTGTAAATTGGAAGTTATAAATGATAAACTAGGACCATCGAGGTAAAATAAATATTCTGAAACAGTCACGCATTTAATCAAAATGGAACATTAGTATAATATTATGGATGTTTTTCTTTCCATGTACAAGACAGTTACGTTATTGTAACATTTTCACTCAATTAATTTTTTACTGGAAAATCATGTTTTTTTTTGAAGATTATTATTTAAATAAAATCAAGATTACTCGGCTTTTATGTCTAAAATAAGTATTCACAGTAAGAAAATACAGTTTATTATCCAGCCACAAGACATTTTTTCTCTAGATCAATTATAACTTTAGTTATAAACGAAATAAGAATTAAGATTTACGCCATTTAGTTCCGTGCTAGAACACGATCAAAGAGCGCACGCAATATTTAACTTTATTACTGATGTGTTAGCGTTTACCACACAGTGGAGTGGCGGGATGCATGAGGGCGGAGCTTGCGTGGAAATTGTCTTTAGAGTGCCTGGTCTTAAAATACTTAGCTCTAAACTACATGTATAATGTAGGTACTAGAAACCAGTACAAAATTGAGATTTCTAACGTTTTCTGCTTAAAAGACATGCTGCTCAAGTACAGTCCGACATGATTATGGTGGGTAACTCGATACCGGCGCTGCTTGTGAAAAAAGATGTCAAACAACAGTCAAATTCGTGATACGCCGTCGCCGATAAGCGCCGATAAGTTCGGTTCGCGCTGATTTGGCAAAAAGTATGAAAACTGCCTGCGCCGACCAGCGTTGACAACCAGAGGCTGGTATATCGGCGCCGGTTACCAGCATTCTACATGAATGCAGCCTTAAGTCTATACACTTAGATAAAATTAGAATGTATGTTTGTAATGTCAAAAATAACAACTTTCACTATAAAGTATTTTTAAGGTACTTGAAACAAAAAACTTTTTTTAATTGTCTGGCTATCTGTTCCGGCTAATCTCCGAAACAGCTGGACCGATTTTGACGGGACTAGCATTGGCAGATAGCTGATGATATAAGGAGTAACTTAGGCTATCATATTTTAGAAAAAAGAATTAGGTTCTACGTGGGGTAAAGCCGTGGGCAGCAGCTGGTTCTCTATAAAATTATTGCCATTTTTATTTAGATCCATGCCGGACTAAAGGCTTATTCCAGATTTATAAGCCCGCGATATCGCTTATTTTTATTACCTGAATAGGCCTCATCAGCACAGTATAGTGCTGCCATAACTCTCCTAAAACAATTTACCGATTATAATGGTACAGACGGCAGCATATCAAGCTACTACAAACTGTCAAATTTATTTAATAGATTTTCAACTTGTATCGCTGACGTCTAAGGTTCAAAGTTGATTGGGAAAATTTGACAGTTTCGGGTAGCTTGATGTGCTGGCGTCTGTACCTAAGCGACCAAAACACTGAGTTCATTTATAATTAATAATTTAGATTTGGCATGATTTGATAATTTAGATAATTTATACAAATTTGTTTCAGGCCAAGTGAATGCGAGTGTATAATGTGATTGCGGTGTCTACCACGCAAGCTAGGTTGCCTTATGTTTTTAGGTAAAATACATTATAGCGGCGGGCAACATCATTTTTGACATTTGTAATTCTATTTGGCGCCAACAAACGTCATTAACGTCACATCTGGCGGGTTTTTGTAATACACAGCTCTACTGCCAGCCCGTTCACAATCTATATAGCTTTCCATTATAACGTTTTTCTTTAGAAATATCAGCCTTAGCGTTTTCAAAATTTCACGAGTTATTCAGCGAATTCTATTCAATTTATCCAAAATGTCTTCAGGCCTAGAAACTGAACTGAAATTCACACGTTTGAGTGACAATGCATTTCCACCGATGAAAGGTTCTGAAAAAGCTGCAGGATTTGATCTTAAGAGGTGGTTACCATTATTAGGCTGTCTGGTAAGGTTGATGTTATACCTATTTCTAACGTTCTTTATGTTTCAGTGCCTATGATTACGTAGTACCAGCACGCGGTAAAGAGCTAGTGAAGACAGATCTGCAAATCGAACTACCAGCCGGTTGCTACGGCAGAGTAGCGCCCAGGTCAGGACTAGCTGTTAAAAACTTCATTGATGTGGGAGGTGAGTGTCATATGCCTGCATCTTAACAGATATTAGTTTCTCGTAATTAAAGGTTATGAAATGCTAAAGCCATGTGATTAAGTCCTTTCTATGATGCTCTAGAGAGGCTTTTACTTCTGTCGGCATAAATCCAATCTCAGCATTCAAGTTACCTAAAGCATTTAGGGAAAAGCATTACTAAATGACAAAGACACTTTATATAATTCAATTGTTTCATGACAACAAAAAATATGAATGTGGTATTTGTTTTGTTTGTGATTACATGTACAAACCAGTTCTAAAATACTAATAATACTACATAATTCTCAATGCAATTATCTTATCTGATAATTTTATAGTCCAAGATCTGATTTCTACATCACAATGTCAATGCATATCATTAACTATCTTTTTTTTGCTGATCCATGCAATTATTTTTGCATTACATGCTAGATAACTTAAAATTGATCTGTATGCACAGCAACACTAGTCACTAACAATCGTTTTGGTATTGCTGTTGTACATTAGAAGCAATGACCACCCTCGCCTCAAGGTGGCCAACATCTTCAGTTTCTTTGCCAGCCAATCTTAATATAGTATACATTGCCAAATACTTCTAGTAGTTATTGTGTTTAAAAGTAACGAATATTATCATACTGTACTATTTAAAACGGTTGTATAAGATAGTTAAGATTCCCATCAGGTGCATGCACACTCAACTTACGTTTTGTAGAGCAACATTTTTTAACATGATAACATAAAGTACCTTATATACCTTTTGCTATAAAGTTTTGTTATCTGTTGTTGCCCCATAACACTTGCAAATGTTGCTCCACAAAAAGTAACTTCAGTGTGGATGCACCATTAATAGTCATGTAGGCTGATGTTTCCAAAATGATGCTGGGCACTTCATGTTGTACAAAACAAACAACATAACATCACACCTTGTTTCCCCGAAGGGTTGGGCAGAGGTGTTCATGTTGTACTAACAGTAATACTTGAGTACCTTCACAAAAGAGATTTCCATTGGAAGTGTGACTTATTTTATTGAAGATAAAACCAGTTTGTTGCGGAGGTTACCAAGACCTTGAGACATATAAACTATGTAAATAACATGCACACTTCCAAAAATTTGCATGAATTATGTAGGAAATGGCCATCATTGATAATTTTTGTTACAGCTGGTGTCATAGATGAAGACTACAGGGGCAATGTGGGTGTTGTTATCTTCAACCATTCTGACAAAGACTTTGAAGTCAAGAAGGGTGATAGGATTGCCCAGTTGATTTGTGAAAAAATCTACTACCCAGTATTGAAAGAAGTCACCAATTTGTCAGACACTAAACGGGCAGAAGGAGGGTTTGGATCAACAGGCAAATAAAAGGATTGATTTTTGTTAACATAAGATTTAATAGTAACTTAACATAAGAATATGTGTATAAGGAATGTCAACAGACAGACTACTTGTTCCATTATGATTAAGGTTTGTACTATAAAGATATGGTTATAAAGAATCTATAGCTATCAATTTTGTTGCGAGTTAAGTTTTACAGTGTAAAAGCTGCTTAAGTATTAACATAAGCATGTTTTTGTATTGCACCACCTGCATTTAGTCAATAGTTTTCATTACAATAGTTCCTAGGGCAACCTGATTAGTTTATATTGTTTAATGTTAGTTTTAGATTTTCTAGCATAAAACTTCCTCTTTGCAGCTGAAAAATTGTATTAAAGCCATTAAATTTGCATAACCCCTCAGCTAGCACACAAGCTGATTCAGTTCGATAACAATAAAAATCCTATTGTCTTGTTAGTGACAGTACTTTACTGCTGTATGGTTTTTAAGATTTAATTTTGTAATTCCAATGAGCACTTAATAAATTTCTTGATATACTTAAAGTTTATGTTTATACAACCCACTGATCCTTACAGTTCACAAATATAATAAAATATGGATTAAAAAAAAATACAATGTACTATGAGTAACTTACAATGCAAAATGTGTATACATAGCTCATTTGTTTTATTCCTTACAAACAGGCACCATAATAACCCTTGTATTACCTAAGAAAATGTTAGATCAAAATTAGCCTACATAAGTACACAAGTTTAGTATTTACAGGGTTTGAATCTTATATTTTATTCCATAAAATATGTATAAAAATAGGTACAAAATAATAACCTATCTTTTTTTTAAGGTTTCCCATCTTCAAAATTATCTAAAACACTTCCATAATCAAATTTCTCATAAGGCTGTGTTGGAGTATTTGAAACAATTTCTTTATTCCTCTTGAGGAATGGTTTAAGGAAGCTTTTGATCTTGTTATCATTGTTTACACCAAAATCTGTTTCTGCTTTGTCCACTTGTTTTTCAAGATGATCTACATTGTTTTGTAGCTTCTGTATAACATTGATTAGTGTTGTTATTTTCTTAGAGAGTGCTGTTATTTCACTGCGGTATTTGCTAATGTCTTCTGAAACAGCTGAGCCACAATCTGTGTTCTTCAGTTTAACCATTTGTAGCACACTAGTTAGTTCTTCAAGTCTAGTAAGCATATTATCAACAACATCCTGGACGGTTTGAAAACCATTTAACACATCCAACTTCAAGTATGCAGAGTAATCTTTCACCAGCTCGTCCAACATATTGCTATAATTCTGAATAACCAGCTTTTCCTTCGAAATCCGGATACAAATATTCGATGACACTTACTAGCCTATCTACAAAATCTGACACAAGTTTTGATAACGCTCTAAAGGACGATGGACACCAACGTAAAACTTTTAAAAATAACTCCATAACTGAACTTACACTTATCAGATAATACGTTCTTCGCAGCGACAGAAAACGTCCATTAGAACGAGGTATTGAGAAATTTGTAAATACTTTGCCTTGAATTTCCCACCTCTCATCTTGGTATTCGCAACAACAACCCTGACATCATTTTTCAAAGGTTTAAGCAGCTGTAGTTGGGTTGCGTTTTATTCAAATACTCATTTATGATCAGGATCACATTGTAAAATAAAACCTCATTTTCAGCAGAAATAAATAAATACTAAATGTAGATGCCCCCTTTTTTAAAAATAAAATATGTAGTTCATTCAGCTCGGCAAGAGGGATTTTTTTTCTGGTAACATCAAATCATTGTGAAGGGCTTGCTACACGACTGCCAATCGCGTCCCCGACAGAGGTGACCTTGGTTGGCGACAGACAGAGCTGTTTGAAATTTGGTCGTAAACCACCATCTACACGGTTGTAAACCACTAAGGTCACCTCTGTCGGGACGCGGTTGGTGACCGTTTAGCAGGCACTTGAGTGATATCCTAAAAAAGCGCCTAAGTTTGTAATGTTAGAGTATATGTGGTATATAGGTTAGGTTTTATGACCATGTAAATGTAAATATTCGTATGCCGCTTTTAGCGGCGGATGTGTCCTGCTGCAGGCCTGCTATTGCCTATTAGGATGTCATAGTACAAAAAAGCAACGCAGTTTAACTTCTGTCCTGCTATAAAAGCTCGTGGTAAGCCCCCTGATCACAATTATACCTTGCCAACTTACCATAATATCAAACGAATAAATGTGACAAACAATGTCTCCAACCAAGGTCACCTCTGTCGGAGATGCGGTTGGAAGTCGTGTAGCAGGCACTTAATCCCTGTCAAAAATAAAATAGCCATAGATTCTTTTTCTAGCACAGCCATGGAATAAGTAAGTGCTATCTAACATAGCAAATCTCTATTTTTATGAATGAATCAGTTTCTGTTTTATTATCTGTATTGGAGACAGGAGTGATTTTAGCTGGTTTTTGGTATTCAGTGGATTGAAAAATAATTTAGAGTAATGCTTCCATCGACAGGGTATTTTAAAGGATACAACTGCCCTTTTTATGATAATGGTCTATGCGAAAGACCTTACTGTCATTTTCGACACGTTAAAAAAGAATCTCAGAGTACAACAAATGATGGAATCGAAAGTGGAGCGATATTACAGAAACTAGTGTCGGCTGCTGTACAAAAGGTTCTTCAACAGAAGGAAGCCTCCGGATCAACGACAGCAACGACCGAAACACCACCAGATAGTAATTCAGTCAATCTAGTTCCAAATATTGCCAAAGCGACATACAACCCCACTCCAATAGCTGAGTTGAAAAAGATCAACAATCCTGACACAGAGGAAAATAAAGAGGATGTTTTTGAACAAAGAAAGAGACATATTCCAGTACCATATACGCCGAGAAAACCTGCCGGTCTATCTATTCAACGACCCATAGATACTAATGGGTCCTCCAAACCTTTTATTTACATTCCCCCACCAGTGAAATATACACCAGGTAGCACTGAAAATGTGCAGTGCGACAAATATACACCTACAGGATCAACTGTATCTACTGAAAAGTACTTGCCCGGCACTGAGACAGAACTGCAAAAATATATTCCTAATGAAGGTTCTAATAATACTAGTAAAGTTAACTATGTTCCGTCTGATAAAAATACGAGTAAGAAGAAAATACTAGAATATAAACCAACCAAAGTTAGCACAAAAAGTGAAACCCCATCAGTTACCTATCAACCAACACCAAGATCGCTTGCACCTTGTTTTTCCAGTGATGAAGAAGAACCTGATCCTAAGAAAAAGAAATTGTCTTCAGACCTTAACGAGTTTGATGACCTGGGGCCAGAATTTGATATTTTAGATCAAATTATATTAGATGAAGAAAAGTCTGATCATGATAAAATAAGAAAAGATAGTTTGTGTAGTGACTTAAAAAAGGTTAATATTAAAAATAGCATAAGCAATAACAATGACAATAAAAAAGTTGTTGAAAAAAGTGGTTCTAATAAAAAAGATTCAGATAAAAATCATAATAGTAGGTCACATCACAGAAGCAGCTCAGATAAGAAAGATAAATCTAAGTCTGAAGATAAAACTCAACATGAAGACAAAGTAAGGAATTCAGAACATAAATCAAAACACAAAAGTTCAAGTAGAGACAAGGAAAAGGACAAAACAGAGAAACGCACATCTGACAAGAAAAAGCATTCCAGGTCTAAAAGTTCTGATCATAGTTCAAAAGACTCAAAACATAGCTCATCTAAAAAACATGACACAAAGAAGCATAGCTCTAATTCTAAACATAAATCTAAAACAAAAGATAAAGACCGTAAGACTTCCCATAAGAGTTCTAAAGATAAAGAATCTAAAAAGGAATGTGAGAGTAGCAAGCATAATGAAAGTAATAACATATCTGATAATGAAGATCACAATGCTGAGGAATTGCTTGATGAAGACTTTGATATGGAATCTGATGAAGATGCCATTGCATTGGAATGTAAGAAAATATTTGATGAATATGTTCCTATAGAAAAGCCTAAAATTATCGAAGATTCAACTAAGATAGAGGATTCAAATGAAGAGGAGACCATCATAGGAAAGAAAAGAATATCTAGAGCAGCTGATAAACCCATAAAAGTGACACCAAAAGCTCCCATTAAACCAGATTTTAAAGTAAATGCAGCCCAAACAATGGCTCAAAGGCTAGCTAAAGTTCGAGAATATCATATTACAAAAAAAAATACAAGTGTTTCTTCAAACAGTGAAAATACACCTGCTAAGAATAATTTCACCCCTCCAACTGCTGGTAACACCAAGATCCGCATAGCTCATGTGCCATATGCTTCCACTTTATTATATGCTAAAAAAACTATTTCACCCAGTCAGAGTTCTGCCAAGAGTGAGCCTTCAACTAGCTCTACTATCACTCAAACTGTCAAAAAAGGAGCTCAAAGAGTTGCTCATATACCAAATGAAAAATTTATTGACAGACCAGGTGTTTTAGAACCTCTTGGTTCTAAAATTGCTGCAAATATAAGATCTACGTATTTAAACATGATGATAGATGAATGTTTGAAATTGTATCTTACTGCACATGATGCTTATGCTCGAGCTCAACATGAAGAACTGAATACTAGTAAAAAATGTTCAACTGTACAAATATACAAGAATTCTGCAGTATTAGCTGTTAGTCGCTTAAGGAAAGAGTTGCAGGAATGCAAAGGGGTAAAGAAATCAGCATCTGATTGTTTAACATTACAAAATATGCCAGGAACGACACCTGGCAAACCAATGGGCTCATGGAGCATAGAAGGCAAGAATAGAAAAAATGCAGATAATTCAAAAGAGTTTGTAGGTGCAAAGTTATACAATAATATTGCAAAATGGATATTAACTGAGGAACAACTTAAACAAAATGGTTTTCCCAGGCCTCATGAGAGTGGGCAAAGAGGTAGGGCTATTATTTATGGTCAAAATAAACAGAAACCCCCAAAAGGCTTTTTCAGAACCTGTTGTAGATGCAAGAAAGAATATATGGTGAATAAGATTGGTTTTGCAGCAACAAAGGAGGAATGCATTTACCATCCTAATAACAAATATCGAGTTCGAGGTGAAGCAAGGTACCAGTGCTGCAGTCAAGATGGAACATCCGATGGCTGTTGTATAGCTCCCAGTCACGTTTATGAATATGTTGACTTTGAGAATTTGAAAGGCTTTGTAAAGACTCTACCTCCAGAAACTGAAATGGATGATTATGGCATTTATGCACTGGATTGTGAGATGTGTTATACCACTCATGGTTTGGATTTAACTAGAGTAACAGTTATAAATTCTGAATGTAAAGTTGTATACGAGACATTTATTAGACCATTGCACCCTATAATAGATTACAACACTAGATATTCCGGAATAACTGAAGAACACATGTATGGAGTAACAACAACATTATTAGATGTTCAAGCCACACTCCTTACAATGTTCAACAGTAAAACTATTTTAATAGGACATAGTTTAGAATCAGATTTTAAAGTACTTAAACTAATTCACGAGACTGTCATTGATACTAGTGTTCTGTATCCACATAAAATGGGGCCTCCGTACAAACGAGCACTTAGAAACTTATCATCTGAATATTTGAAGAAGATAATACAAAATTCTGTAGATGGGCACGACAGTGCAGAAGATGCCATAGTCTGTATGGAATTAATACATTATAAATTAAAAGAAGACCTTAAAACAAGGTGAACAATTTATTGTGTAACCAAATTGAGCTTGGTTCAAACTACTTTTTTTTGTATTAAGTATTTAATTTTTTTTAATTTACGAAAATTTATTTATCTGTACGGAATGTATAAAAAAGAGTAAAAAAACTTTGAAAAAATTTATCCAGTCCTGAGGTTCTACTGGCGAGAACTTTCGTTTATTGATTTAAAAGGAATTATTTAAATGTTATTATATTGCAATAATGGTTTAGTATATTAAGATATACTTTTGTAAGAATTCACATTTCGTATAAACTATTTTTCTTATTTAATTAGTTTTACTTTATTTCACCTACATAAACATACCTACCTAGATTGGGCAGTGATAGCAGTGGTGGGACTGTCAGACTACGAAGTCATAGGTCTCGAGTTCGAACCCAAAGCACGCCGCACCTCTGATTTAAAAAATGGTGGAAAACATCGTGAAGAAACCGGCCTGAGAGATATTTCTCGACAGCATGTCAAGCCAAGTCTGAGGCCCATGGGCGGCTTTAAAACTGATACCAGGTTAGTCACTAACCACACGAAAAGAAGACACCTACATTTCGCCAATAACGTTAAGGCTGGGAATACAGTCCCGATTTTTTCATCAAATACTCTCATGCGGCTATCGGAAGGCGTTGGAGCCATTATTTTGTTTGAACATTCAACACACGTCCGATCCTAGTCGGATCGTTTGCATTGTTCTGATAGCCGGATCAGATTATCGGATCCGACTACAGTCCGTGCAATCCACGACGACGCGCCCCACTCCGCGATTACTGTACTGTAAACTGAACTCAGTACGGCGCGGAGCGGAGTGGGGTGCGTCTTCGTGGATTTTGTGTGGACTATACCTATCTGATGAAAAAATCGGACGTGTATTCAAAGCCTTAATCCATGTAATCGAACCCAGGGCTCACGTTCAGCAGTTGTAACCCTATAATTAGATGGGTGACACAGCTGATGAAGATATTATTTTAACAATAAAATTTGGCAAGTCTTGAAGAAAAGTGTGCAGTCAAAATCAACTTCCTACATACATAGGTCTATGTTCCAACAACAACACTATTTAAACTAATATTACAGAGAAAATATTAGATTTTTTGTGTTTGTAATGTGATAAACTCAAAATTACTAAACGATTAAATTTTTATTAAAAAAATAACAAGCGATCGTCTACGATAATTGCAGTAAACCCAAGGTATCAAAAATTTGCCTATAAAAGTAATTTTTTGTCGTGCGTTGCGAAAACTATTGATGATATAAAAATTATTCTTTACACACATTACAGTGGGCTCAGGTTCCACCTGCACGCGCATGACCGCTATAGAAACAGGTTTTATCGACGGAAGAATAGACAAAACGACAGTGATTGTGAATCTGATGAAGCACTTTATACTTTGAAATATTACCAGGAATATTCACTATAAAATAAAAGACATTTTGTAAAACCGAAAATAATATTTTACTAGAAGACGAAATATTACACATACTTAAAAATGTCCATGAAACACAAGACATTTCAAACATTCAGCTTTATTAGAAAACAAGAAAACTGCTACACATTTCAAAAATATCCATTGGGACGCTTATATTATACACGAATGAGACTCGACCTAATTTTGTGCAGCAGAATAATAATGACAATGTATTAGTAAAAAATCCACTGGAGTCAATAGATAATAATTTTGAAAATTAATAATAAACTTGTACTATTTTAGGTAAACACATGATAATACCACTAGGGTGTATAATTAACAATTATAATAATTCTGCAAATAATTATAATTTCTACATTACATTATGTAGAGTTTCTCAATAATAAAAATACAAGTATTCCAAAAGTTACCTATGACAATGCAACAATCAAGTAGGAAAGAAAATGTTGTATTTTTGTGTACGTCAAGATTTACATAAAAAAAAAATCCCAAGATGACATTTCAATCATTCTAGATTTCAATCAAGCAAAGCTTAGTTATGTTTTTATCATGTGCTATTACTTGATAAAAGTTCACATATTTTTAACTAATTAGTTAAAATAATAGTTCTATTGAACAATATTTTGATTTATCAATATAAATATTGTTTCTCTCATTAGAGTTACAATAAATCATGAATATATTATGGTAAGACAAAAGGATTAAAGATCACTATGAAAAAAGTAGTTCACACATGAGATGATACATTTGAGTGTAAAGCTGACACTATTCTTACAGTTATTGGTATGTAAGGTCAATGATAATTAAATTGTATAAATGTGGAGCTATTTCCATCTATTACCTGTTGACTCAAATTTTGGTTACTTATCAATTATTATTTAAATTAGTTTACCAAAACCCATACTTATTATTAATCTGGTATACTTTTGCAGTATTAACTTGGTGTTTGATGATGTATGTAATTATAATTTACATGGTTGTCCCAATGAAATTTATAAGGAGGTATTGACCGGTGACCGGCAGCGCAGGTATTGTGTACACCACATTTAATTGAGATCCAGGCCGACCCCTGCTAGTCAATAAATGATTGTTCTACACATGCTTTCACCCGTTTTTCATATTCTCGCCGGTTCTCCTTATAAAGTTGTGCTGCCATAGAGTTCGCAGGTGAATTGGGGTTAGGGTCACTAAGTAAGGACTGAAACAAAAATATATTATACAATATTAGGTTTTTGTAATATGATAGTAATACTAAACTCCACGTCAAAGCGCATATTTTGCATATGGTAATTTCATAGTATAGGACTAGAACAATATTTTATATTTTGAGATATAAATAGAGAACTATTAAATTACTAACTGAACATTATTGCACAAGAATGGCACAAGGCATAAAAGTACAGTAATTAGTGGATTCTTATAAGATTTATAATATTAAAAAGAAGTAAGTTTGTAATTCATCAAATAGAAATGTGACAATATTATGAAATACTCAAGAATGCAAATGTTTTGTTTTATTGTTATTAGTCACACAGTGAATATGGCTAGAGTAGGTATCTATTTTCTAATTCATAAAAACTCCAGATACAACAAACTTTTCCTGTTTTCTGATTTAAAAGTAATATTTACCTGTATAGAAGTTAATATAGCTGAAACATCATATGTTGGGCTCCATCTGTTTTGCAGAATGTCTAAACAGATTCCTCCATCAGCATATACATTGGGGTGAAACATTTTAGACACAAATCGAACCGTTGGAGGTTTGTTAGGGTATTCCTCTGTGAATTCTATTGTTAGCTTGAATGTGCCATCTTCAAATGGAGTGTCATGGGGTCCGAATATCACAGCATTCCAGATCATGATATTGTTGTCAGTGGGAGCACCAGAGACTCCAGTAGGGGGGTCCTCTTGCAAGCTGTGGGCAGTAAGCAAGTGGAGTCATTGTTTGTTTTTTGTTTGTGGTGTTGAATTATTAATGGAACCTATTATTCTAGAAAATGTTTACAGAATATTTTTAATCTTTATTTTAATATTGTTTATATTCCTATTAGCATAACAAATTATGCTATTTGATCCTATATGGAGTATTATTGTTTACTTAACACTGACAATAGGAAAAAAAAAATGTTTCTAAAAATATAAAATATTTGCTAATATTATCAGTATGAGTAGTTTACAAAGAAATAATATGAAATGCAATTTACATACAAAGCCCTCAAGTTCTCAGGGAAACCTCTATATTATAATCAAGGTCATGAGATGTCTTTTTAGGTTTCATATGAAATAAATTAATATCATCATACAAGAGCATCACAAGAATGTATTTATTGACGTAGCGAGAAAGCACAATGACAACGTCACAACCATAGAGGCAGGTATATATATCACATACTGATTAGCAATATTCATGGTAAGGCATCATTTTGCGATTTTGCTCGATGAGTTAATGCTTCGTTTTGTTGCTTAAATGAAATATATTTGGATAACCTAAATAATGACTACCAACAAACGACGTCGAGAGTGACGTAGCTATGTCTACTTATAGCGTATCCTACTCTCTGTGAGCGAAACAAAGAGCTCCACCGTAATACAACTTCGCTGTTTACACTGGAATTAGAAATATAGAACAGAATAGAAATCAATTAAAATGACTGTGATGTAATTTGATGAATCAGCACTACACTTTCGCACAAAGAAAATTTTGTTGAAAATGGCAACTAGGGTGCTTAGAATCCATTGCTGTTTACAGATGTTTAGGAGAACGTGAGAAATATCGAGATACGAACCGTTTGAAATCTCTCATCAGGCGTCTTCTGGCTGGAGTTGACATTTTGGTCTCAAGCACTTATGCCACTAATTTGATAAAGGTACAGTTTCTGATTCCGATGTGATTTTCGTATAAAACTTTTCATATGACAATATTCGCAAACTATGTAGGTTTAGCTTGTACACAAAAGATTCCGTTTTGTCGTTGTGTAGAAATTTCTGTCGTCACGGCCAGCGAGATGGTTGTCAGATGACCATGAAATTAGCAATAAAAAACCCTGCAAGTGGTCAATACAGAGATGTCAAATTCTGTTTTGGTTTATGAATAACTTCACTCTGGTTGATATTCTCGCAAAGACGCAAACTAAATTCCATATTCCACAACGGCTTATGGCGGATCCAGATAGACGTCGCGCGGATATTTTAGTTTTGAAAAGTACTCTGTGGTTTTGAATGTGCCCCACCTCTAGCTAACTTGTCATGGTCTTACTATGCGTTCGCACTGGCGAAACATCACAACAAAACATGTTGAAATCTCTAGTGCCTGTCAAACTTCGTATGGAAAATTGTCAGAAAATAGAGATTCCAACATGTTTCGTTGTAAATGTTTCGCCAGTGCGAACGCACAGTTAGTTCATAAAGATTATTTAAAGGGCTTTGCTACACAGCTGCCAACCGCATCCCGACAGAGGTGACCTTGGTGGTTTACAACCATGTAGATGGTGGTTTACGACCAAATTTCAAACAGCTCTGCCTGTCGCCAACCAAGGTCACCTCTGTCGGGGACGCGGTTGGCAGCCGTGTAGCAAGTACTTAACTACTATGGTCTGTGTTTGTCATTGTCATTATTTTACGTGCTGTGCTCAGCTGTGCTTCTGCTTTTGTCAATATCTTGTAATCTCAAAAGTTACTTGTGATTTAATTTAGCTAAAACACTTCTTGAAACATCTACATAATAAATTGCGTTTTCTCGTGAACCGGATACCATTGGCTACATACACATAATTTGTGCATAATTCGGACTATTTTCGGTCGTAAATAAAACACAAAATTGTAAACAATAATCATCAGGTGCTGTATCTTCTTCAGATAATAATGTAGCTTTGTAATCGCTGATTGTATTACATGCAATAACATTGAATTTATAAGCTAAGAAATTTTTGCTACCATCCCTCAAGATGAACGATGGTGGTTCGAAAAAGATTCTATTCAACAAATCCACAGTAAGTACACATTCCTTTCTACACACAGGCACAGGATCCTTGCTATAGCTGAATATAAAGACAAGAATCCCATCATTCTGTTTAGGCCATTAGATGTTACATCAATAGGTGAAAATGAATGTCAAATCTGCACAAATGTACAACCAATGTCCAAAGGCACGAAAAATAAAGTTGCTAAGGACCATGTAGGTAGGTAATGGCAACTTTGGTCTACAACATTGTAAGAAAGACCTGGAAACCAGGGAGCGAAATGGGAAGAGGCTTTGCTCGGATCAAATGTGTTTAAAAAGATAAATACAAAATATTATCTAATAGATTCGTTTTCTAATTTTAGACAATAATGAAAAGCAAATAATATTATTGATTTAATATTAATAATTTAATATTTTTTATAATACTAATAAAATAATATAATTTTAAAAATGTAATCAAATAAGAATTGAAATGAATAAACGAAAATATTAATAATCACACTATATTTTCAGCTATTTAGCTTGAAGGCAGAGTTATTAAGAAAACAAGAGGAGGTTAATGAAAAGAGGCAACTGCCGCAGCACAAGCTTGAGAACTTTAAGCCTCCTTCAGCTAAAGATAAAAGTTATGAAAAAGATGAAAAAAAGGCATATAAGAAAACATTCAAAGACAGTTTGAAAGCAGTTGATACTGAAGAGTTAGAAGCTTGTAGGAAAGCCAAGTAAGTACTTATTATTTAAAAAGGTAATAGGTGATGTAACCTAAATTGAGTTAAAAATATAAACTCTGCACATAATACCATTTAAATATATTGGAAATAGCTTATGCTGTGCCAATTGGTAAGGTGGATGGCAACGCTGACTGTCCAGGATGTATCAGACAAAATTAGTGAAGACAAGTTAATACTGCATTTATTTTTTGAATAGACTGTTTTTCCATACAAATACAACATGTAAAAAGGCAATTTTATTCCATGGATAAAAGATATCCATGAGAAGGAGCTTGTGGCTAAGTAATAATAGCCGCACGGATCAATCCATCAGGTTAAGCTATGCTTGCTGGGGTTGGTCTGTGGATGGGTGACCATCTTTACATACTGAGGCTCCTCCATGCCTTGGAAAGCACGTTAAGCTGTTGGTCCCGACTGTCATTAGTGAATCTTTGACAGTTGTTACGCATCGTCAGAATCTCGGAAAGTCTGATAACCAGTCTTACCAAGGGGTATTGTATTACCCAGTTACTGGGTTGTGGACGTTAGATAGGCAGTCGCTCCATGTAAAATACTGGTATTCAGCTGCAGCGGTTAGACTGGAAGCCGACCCCAACATGGTTGGGAAAAGGCCTTACCTTGTCCTGCTCTAATAATTGTTTGATTAATGTTGCAGGCTAGCATTGGAGAAGAAAGCTGAGTTGTATGAACATTTGGCAGACAGTGCGGGCAACTCTCAACTGGCTAGCAGATTTCTTGTTGACTTCAACACTAAGAAGCAACAGGAACCTGAGAAACAACCTGTAAAAGAACCAATTGAGCATGAGACTGAAAGTAATGCCAATGAAGATGATGATGATGAATGGTGAATAGTGATGTTCTAATCTTCTTAGTTCAGATAGGCAGGGCACATTGCTCATAGAACAGATGGCCAATGGGGCCGAAAGGTTCTGGAGTGGCGACTACATACCGGAAGATATAGCATTGGAAGGCTTACCACAAGGTGGACTGATGACCTTCTGTAGGATGGGGGAAGCATGGTACCGGTTGAAGTGGCGGTGCTTGGGGGAGGCCTATGTCCAGCAGTGGACGTCTTTCGGCTGAAATGATGATGAAGGATCATCTTGTTTTAATCCTACAAAGTAAATAGGGATGACGCCTGGGTAAAAAAAAAAAATGTTTAGTCCGTCAGTCAGATGATAAAAAAATATTAGACACTTATTTTTTGCTTTATCATATTAATAAAAAGGATTTAAATAAAATGCATTAAAGTTGGGTTCAGTATAAAATCTACCGAAGTGACGTCATGCCACATTTTAACTCAATGTATAGCCGTAATCTTTTGATTAGGTAAAAAAAAAATACTTGTCCAATATTTTTTAATAATCTATTTGAAGGACAAAAATAATGTTTTTTGTTCACTTGATAACAAAATCCCGTGCACACGACCCTTTTTTTTCGTAGGTAAGCGATACTATAGTGGCCGAGCGCTGTAAGCAAGAATAGTCCTTACAGTGTACAGATATGCGTTTCTTCGATAGTATAGTTGAAATTATTGAGTTTTTTAATATTGATACCTATCACATCTGAGAAGTTTCGAGAGTTATTTAGTTAAACCTAACTTGATGTTTCAGGACCGAGTTCACAGATTGCCTGGGTCGAACACGAAAATGTCACAAATCGGACATGGGAATGTTCTTGAAAAGGGACATTGACCTTATGAGGGCCATAAATAAAGACAGACCTACTTCAAATGAGGAACAAGTAGTTAAACCGGAGGTAAATAAAGATATTTGGCATCGTGTCTCTTTTTTGCTCCCGATAATTACGACATGCTGTCTTAAGCCGTGTCTCCTGCGCGTGTTTTTTTGAAACATTACACAAAAACATCGAAACAAAGAAGTGTGGCCATACACATTTGTGTATGCAAACACGATGTTTTTGTTTTCCGAACTGCATGAAAAACATTCCCCGCGCGGGTTAAGAGGGGAAGGGTTTGTTTAATTTTCAACCACTGCGCACACCGCGGACGTCTGTCACTATCATTCAACACAGGTTTTGAGGTCATATTGTCTTGTGAATAGTTGTAAACAAGTTGTGATAAATTGACGGTAGATTGGAATAGAGATACTTTTTAAGTACGTCTTCCTCGTCGGAACTCATTACACATTTTGTGTAGATGTAATCTAAAAATATTTTAATACGCAGGAGACAACTTGTGCATGAAAGCAAATGCTTATGTGTAAGGTTTTTTGTGTAATGTTTCGAAAAACCACGCGTAGGAGACACGGCTTTACTTCTACGTGTCATATATAGTGTCTAATAGAGTGACATTGTGCCGTTTTTGAAGATTATGTTGGGTAGATATTTATATTTAGATAATCTATCTACATCTTTTTACGTATAATATTATTGATCTGGCTGAGGTTTTGGCTTCTCGCAAAAAAAATCGTATAAACTTACCAGTTATTTTTTAGGGTTCCGTAGTAAACAAGGAACCCTTATAGTTTCGTCATGTCCGTCTATCCGCGGTCTAGCTCCGAGACCCTTAGTACTAGAAGGCTGTAATTTGGTATGGGTGTATATATTAATTATGCCGACAAAGTGGTAAAATAAAATTAAAAAAAAAAAAAAAAATTAAGGTATCTCCCCTACACGTAAAGTGGTGTTTTTTTTTTGTTTCTGCTCCATTGTGTGGGGTATCATTGGAAAGGTCCTTCAAAAACATTATGAGTATGTCCAAACTATTTTTGGATTCAGGGATCCGTTTGCGAAACATTAAGCTTTAAAGTGCTAATTTTTATTAGAGTCAAGTGTCTTGTCAAGTGAGTGTGTCCGCCTTTTTTTTTGTGTGGGAAATTATCAAATAACTTCTTCCGCTCCCCGCTCTGGATGGAGCGGGAGGGCGTGTCAGATTCTTACTGACTAAAACCCACCCGTGTTCCTTCGGTTGCCCTGTTGCTGGGGGCCACGATTTCCCTTTCGGCCCATATTCGCAGCCCCGGCAGGTATTGGCCCTAGCGGACCCCGTCAATTCTGCTGACATCTCTTTGAGGCGCGCGTGGAACACAACGCGCCGTCGACCCGGGCTTGGTCCTTATCGGACGGCGAGCTACCCATTGCTCACCGTCCGCAAGCCCGCGCCTACGGTGGCCGGAAATCGGCTCGCGATTCCCGCCCCGGGCGTATCCTCCTGCGGCGGTTAGGGGCGTGAAGGCGCGAAATTTGCCTCTCCCTCACGCGTTCCGCCTCCTCCTTCGCGAGCATTACCGCTTCGCAGAAGGAGGTGACGGCCTGCCATTTCCTCTCGCTCCGTACCATGGCCTGAACCAGGGCCAGACTTGAGAGATCACCGCCGCCGATCGCCTCCACGAGGACACGGCGATGCTCCGCTCAAGCCGGACAGACCTCCACCGTATGCTCCACCGTGTCCTCCGGGCGATCCACACAATGGTGACACCCGGGCGTTTCCTCCCGCCTTATCCTGAACAGGAACCTCCCGAAGCAGCCGTGTCCGGTGAGAACTTGCGGCAGGCGGAAGGTGAGGGCGCCGTGGCGCCTCTCAAGCCACTCCTCAAAGAGGGGTCTTATCGCCGCAATTGTGGCGTGCCCAGAGTGTGTCCCACTGCCGGCTAAATGGTTGATTTTGGATGTGTGAAAAAAATCACAGCATTAGTTTATATAACGAAATTAAAAGGAAAACTATCACAGCTAAGTAGGCTCTACAAGTTAACGAGTAATAATCGACCAACTTAACTTTGCAGTTGCAAAAACATGTTTTCCCATACATTCCGTATGGGAGAACATCTTTTTCAACTACAAAGTTAAGTTTGTTTTTTGGATAAATTCATCCCAACTACGGAACCCTTCATTGTGCGTGGTCCGACACGCACTTGGTCGGTTTTTTCTAAACAAGTTTCAATCGCCACAACTCCACTTATTTTCGTTATATCCTATAATCTACATCTCCACCTGCACCTCTATAATCTATAAGGATCATGTTTTCAAATGTTCAAATCTTGTTTCTATTTTTAAATGTTTTTTGATTTTCTCCACAGGAGACTACTACAGTAGTAAAAGAAAAGCCACTGTTAGTTCAAACTACGAACGATTATCTACAATCTTTACGAGAAAAATGGGAAGAGAAGGAAAAGGAACTGCTCGGCAAAGATAGAGATATACATTATCAAGACTTGCTGTTCGACGGTTTGTATCTCTTTCTGTAAATGTATTTGATGTATAGTCTGTCTTAAAAGTATCAGATGAAATTGTAAACAAATGGATCAGAAAACTTACCATCGAGGAAAGGCATATAAAGCATTTTGAAAACAAAATCCTGTACACACGACCCTTTTTTTTCGTAGGTGAGCGATACTATAACGGCCGAGCGCTGTAAGCAAGAATAGTCCTTACGGTGTACAGATATGCGTTTCTTCGATAGTACCTGTGGATGTCAATTTGTAGTTCAAATCTTAAATACCATAAGTCTTGATTAAGTAACAAAATATACGTTGATAATTACGAGACCGCGTCATAAATGTGACTTTTGCGTGTCGTGACATAAGGTTTAAATTACAATAAACTTATTGACACGCGCTCGTAAAATGAAAAAACTGTAACGAATTTGTCTATAACGGTCATTCATCTGTTGGTCTGCAATAGATTTAGATTATTTCACTAAAATACAGTCTATCAATCTTCATGTCGAAAAAGGAAAAAAGAACATGTTCCAATTTTATCTACATCAGTTTCTAAACAAACCCAATTTTACTTACAGAGGCTCGAATCCACGGCGTCGGATACTTCTCATTCAGTACCGATGAAACGGAGCGAAAGAAACAAATGGAAGACCTGATGAAGCAGCGCGAAGAAACTCTGAAAGCGCAGCGAGAGGCTGAACAGGTGCGGAAGAAGAGGGATGAGATGATTGCAGCAAGAGTTGCGGCTGCGCGCGCCAGGCAGAGAGCCAGGGCCGGCCTACCGCCAGAGGAACCTAAAGGTGAGTTCTTTACAAGCTTCCGAAATAAAAAAGCCATATCGCACCCCTAGATGAAGACTCTGGTAACTCAAAAAAACTCATTTTTCAGAAATGACGAAAAACTGTTTTTAGAATATTTAGGAGAGATATCAAAAATCTATTGAGATATTCATAGAGGTAACGTTTTCTAAACTGTTGAATTAGCTTGTTTGTATTTTGTCCGTTAAAACCCTGGAAAATATCAAGATTTTTTAGTTACTCTAGTTTTGCAGCTGCGTTTAGCGCTATCTTTTAACAGCAGTTGAAGATATCGTAACGCGAGTTATATCTATGTGTAGTTATTCGAGTCAGGAATTCGAAACCGCCACTAACTTTAAATGCGTACTTTTTGAGTTATCGGAGTCTTCACCTAGGGGTGCGATATGGTATTTATTTGTAAAAAATCACGTGTATCCGTTGTTCTGTTGCTGCGTGATAGAAGGAGAACCAACCAATAAACCCACCTTCCCATTCTGAATATTAGTAGGATAGGATTTTATAGTAGCTTGTGCTGTCCCGAGCTTGGTTTTTCTCGTCAATTTTTAGGAAGACGTCCAGGGTATCCCAACTCAAACGCATCTTGTAAAAGTATTAGTTCTTCACATCAATTGGCGCTTTTTCTGTTTAAGAGACTTACATTCTGCTGTGATAGTTATTGATTAATATATTTTCCATTTCAGAAAACCAAAAAGACTTTACTACCTGCCTACTAGAGTTTTTGACACAACAGAAGAATGAAGCAGATGCCAAAGCGAATGAAAAAGAAAATAAACTCAAAGAAGAGCAGGAAAAAGAGAGGCAAAAGTTACGCGAGGCGTACGTTCGAGAATGGGATATTGGCAAGGAAGGCGTAGAAGGAAAAGTGAAGAAATTCAGAGAAATGAGTCAAGAAGAATATGTTGAACAACAGAGAGATAAACGGATAAAAGAATTTGCTCCACCACAAGCTTCCGCTTCTGCCCATTCTAAGATATTTGATGATAAAGGAAATAAAGTGGTTAATAATAACCCACCCACTCACCCACCTGCGACTAAAACTTGGGCGGACGTTAGACCTCGAGCCAAGACCCCACCTCCTCCCGAAATAGGTGATGTAAGTGACATTTCACAAAATAAAGGACTATATTTTTCATCAGCTAAGAAAAATGATGGTAGTTGCTTTAAATATAGAAATTTTGTCAAGGCCCAGGAACCAACTCCTATTATTGATGAGTTAGATAATACAGACGCTACAGATTCTGTGGCAGATAATACAAGAACAGAAAAAAGGAAACACGATTCAGATAGTATGGAAGTTCCGCCGCCTCCAACATTTGAGTATTATGGACCAACCATAAAGCAGACGAGGTTTGAAAAACCCTTTGAATCAGATATAAGAGAAGCATTCAGTCAGGGAGCAAAAAGTTTAGAAGCGAAGTCAAGCGGCCGGCAGTTGCCGAAGCATTATGACTTTACCTTCGACTAAGAACATAAATAAAACAATTAAGATTTTCTGTGCGTATTTATTTCTTGTGCCAATGCCGATCACGTCTACATAATTACTCAAAATATTGCAGAAAATATTTACAATTTGTCTATGCTAATATCACATCGAATGAGCGCTACTATTCTACATTTAATTTCTAACAATTAAAGCTTCACTTACAGAGATCAACTTTTGACAATGAATAATTCGAAAAGTATTACATAAAACTTATAATTAATTTAAATCTTAAACGTAATTTAAAACAACACCTATGGCTAATGTGAAGCGTGTGAAAATGTGTGCATAGATTCGCACAGCGGTATTATTTTGTGGTTTTGATGTAGTCGTCGCGATTACATTAGGAGTAGATTTAGCGGCAGTTGTGTCGTGTTGAAGAGCTACTGTAGCTGGTGGTCCTACTGTAGGTTCACTGGGTTTTGTTATATTTTCATTCATTTTAACTTCAGTTGAAGCAGTTTTAGTAGCTTCGGTTGTCGTTTCTGCCATAGCCTTTGATTCCATTGCAGTCTGTGTCATAATTTCTGGAGTGGTTGGAACGTCTGGGATATTTACATTGGGGCTTGGAATGTCCGGTAGTTTTGTGTCATTTAAGACCTTGGTTGTTTCGCTACTCAATAATATAATATCAGTTTTGAGATCGCTACTTTCAATGTTAACACTTGGAATATCTATTTGAATGCTAGTTTCATTCATATGACTATCGGTGGTTTTAATAACTTCTTCCGTAATAACACTAGGACTATCTGTTGTAGCTTCACTGTTCTTAAGTTCGACGTCTATCAGAGTAGTG
The DNA here is from genome assembly GCA_963680765.1 of Agrochola lychnidis. Classification (NCBI taxonomy): domain Eukaryota; kingdom Metazoa; phylum Arthropoda; class Insecta; order Lepidoptera; family Noctuidae; genus Agrochola; species Agrochola lychnidis. Next base: position 7,378,779 of record OY796871.1, on the reverse strand, counting down.
ATCTCAATCATTTGTGTTTCATCGCTTTTAACATCAGGGGGCACACTAGCTGCTGTTGTATCACTCTTACTCTCCATGTCTTTAACATCAGCATCCACAGTAGTATTGACATCGGTCATTTGAATGTCATTTTCTTTAACATCAGCTTCATTGCCTTCCTTGTTATCTGTTAAATTATTTAGAATGTTTTTATTTTCTTCGACAGTGGTGTTGTCTATTCGATTTTTTCTGTTAGTGTTCATGCTTATAAAGCCAGTTTTAGTAATGAGGTCTCTTCTGTTTCGAGAATGTGGTGTCCTAGCCACTAGTTTGGCTAGTCCTGCGAATGCGTCAAGTTCGTGCTCTGTGCTGGGTCCGTTGCAGAGATCTCCTCGGCATGGGCAAGTCATGCGCCATGTTCTAGTTGAGTTGCAGTACAGCGAATAACATTCATCTTGGTACAGCTTGACGCAGTATCTTGATTCTACGTAAGCTGTGGGATATTAAAAAGGATCTATTAGTTTTTTTTACAAAAATTATACATATTTTTGATATTTTTAAATTAAGCTGTGATTGGGATGAATATGATCAATCTTTACCTACTGGTAAAACATTACATGAAACCAATTTTAGGACAGGCTTAGTTCAAATCTTGTTATTACCGTGTCAATTTAGACAAACTCCTCAACATATTTTTAACCGATTTCAAAGGAGGAGGTCTTGGATGATGATGTTTAAGTTCCTATCACTGTTATTTGCATAGCAGGTAGTGTTCAGTATTCGAATTTGTGTGGGGTAGGTACAACAACAGAAAAGTGAAAAATAAAAACTTTTAACTTAAAAAAAAACAACCGATTTAAATAAAAAACACTACAAAGTGAAAAATAAGTCATTTCAAAAGTCGATGTCTTTGGTTTTGAATATTTGTTTTTTGCCACCGACTTCCGAAATTAAAGTAATTTTTCACTTTGTAGTGTTTTTTTTAAAAGTTTTTTTACACTTAAAGATGGAATATTTCCATATTTTGGGTAGGTTCTCTACAAGGTGGACCGACGAGATGGGACGGATAGGCTCGGTCCTTGTGGCGATACTTGGGAGAGGCCTTTATCCAGCAGTGGATCTTTCGGCTGAACGAAGATGATGATTTAGAAATCAAGACTCATACTAACGCGGTGCCGTGGCCACGACGGCGCAGTACGGAAAGCCAGGGTCGCAGTCAGTGACCTCCGTGTGCGGTGCGCTGCACGGCGGCGCGCGCTGGCTGCGGTGCACCTGCTCCGCCAGCGGCCCGCACCAGTAGCAGCGCCGGGTCTCGGCCCCCGAAGGAGCTAGAACATTCAGAGAAGTAGGTACATACAAAAAAAGACAAAAGAGAAGGGTAGAAACCTATTCCATATTCAAATCCTTATTTCCAATTTGATGTTAATTCTACATAAACAAATACCTATCAACTTTAAAATAGAGTAAAAAAAAAAACGTTTATTTGCGGTTAAACATGACGCAAAGAAAGAACATAAAACAAAAAAGAACAATTTGGGGGAAAATATGCGTCACATCCACGCAAAACGGCCATCGCTCAGCATAATGCTGCGACCCTATGCGAGACAGAGCCCCAGCGCTGGTTTTCAGTGACAGCCGGCGTTGACGTTATGACGTCGACCGGTGCAGCATACAATGAGATATAAAAATAAAATAAATATACAATAATTCTACGTTTTTAAAAAATATTTTGTGTAAATTAAGTTGACTTCAGTATGACAAGTTGTACTGAAAATGTCAGTTTTTTTTTGAAGTTAGTGCAATCCACGAAGACGCGCCCCACTCCGCGATTACTGTACTGTGAGCTGTACTCTAAGTACGGCGCGGAGAGGAGTGGGGCGCGTCTTCGTGGATTGCACTATCTATAGCGCAAACTGAACTTTGTATGTGGGCTCCCGCCGACCCGTGCTTCCCTCTGACCCTTGCTCGAAAACGAGGTGCCAGCAGTTGTTGCAGCTGAGCACGTAGCTGTAAATATCCCGCATAATAATCATGATGAAAATACAAATTTGATCCAGCCTGTCCCTTCTTGCTGTCCTCCCATCAGCGATGTCCTAAGCCGAGGTTCGTACCCCACAGGGGGTGCCCTTAGCGAGCATTCGCTTAATTTTAATTTAGAATAAGTATAAAGCTCCTGGCTGGAGGCTCTAAGTGTAGAAGCTTATGGCACCCACAGGAAAAATCCGGTTAAGCAGCCACGACCTTAGTGGTCAGTACTGCGAGATGCCCTTTAAAAAAAAAATAAACGTGTGCAATTCACACGTGGTAGAAGTGAAACCTTCAAAAATTTTGGCTTTGAGATAATGAAAATTTCGGGAAGAGGATAATTGTAGGTTTTAGTAATGATCATAGTGATACAAAGTTTGATAATTATTTCATTCGTATATATTACATAGATTTATTCAGAGCTATTTTAGGCATCTACATCACGGTTTTATCAATAAAAGTGGAATTTTAAAATGTTAGGTAAAAGTACTGGGTCTTATAATCTTATATCACGCCCTTCATGATCATTATTTTGCTGCGATATTATTTTAAAACTGTGATATTTCCTAAGATATTCATTGAAATCGAATAATGTAAAGAGGATTTTTTTAAAAATTAAATACTTGTGATGAATAACGTATTTATTTGGATAAGGATTAATATCATGTTTATAAAAACACCTTCGCAAATAATGCATTATTTTAGAACTAATTTGGTTAGCATAAAAAAGGTTATAGTGAGCCAACCTTAAAAGATAGACATATGCTGTCGCGGACTTTTTTTAGAACTTTTAAAGGGAAATAATTCTGTCATACATGATTTTTGCGAAACTTTAACCGTTTACGCAGAAAAATAAAACCCCCCGATTTTGAAACATTCTTCATTGTTGCTCCGCTCCTATTAGTCTTAGCGTGATGATATATAGCCTTCCCCAATAAATGGGCTATCTAACACTGAAAGAATTTTTCAAATCGGACCAGTAGTTCCTGAGATTAGCACGTTCAAGTAAACAAACAAACTCTTTAGCTTTAGAGAACCACGAACATAAGAAGAAACACTGTATAATGCTTCCTATCTCATTTTCTCCCACGTTAAATCTTATGAATTTGTGTCTGTCTCTTTTTACTGTCGCTTTTTCGTTTCATCGACTTTCAAATCACAACGATGCTAAAGAAGTTTTCACTTCAAAAAATGTATGTGGGTTTTAAAGTTATTTTTCCAAAAACACATTACATGTTTGGAAACTAAATTGCGAATGCAGGATGGGTAGGTACGGTGCAGGCAAATGTTATTATTGGCACTTTACACAGAATGGATCAGTAGAATACGCTTTATTTATTGTACACAAATTTTTTACAAAGGTCAACGCTTATATCATAACCAATGTCTTGACTTGCACCACAAGCATAAAATAAAATAGGTTACAACTTTGCAAGGTTGTACGGTCACCAACTAGGACGATAAAGACTTATTTTTAACCGACTTCACAAAAACGGTGGTTATGTTTCGACCTGCTTTCGATGTACCTCTTTAGGTATATTTTACCTAAATTGACACAAAATTATCGCCGCTGTTTACATTTGGTCTGAGACTGCGTCTTTGCTACAGTAATCGCAACCACAAATACTTGGGGTCCGTTCGATCTTATTCCTGATACCCAGGGCCAAGAGTTATTGAAGTTTTAGTAATTGCGTAGCGCACTTTGAATCACAATCTGAACGATTTTGAAGGATATTACTAATACATTGCTTCTTATGTTCAAAAAGTTTGTATGCTCAACAACGTAAATAACGCAATGTATGTTGTTGAACTGTCAAAATGAAAGCCATTGCTAATATGCAATTACCCCGCCGCGCAGCTGTCAAAAAGAGCAGAAATGTAAAAACTCCAAAGTCAAAGTCAAATCATTTATTTCAAATAGGCCCATGTATGGCACTTTTGAACGTCAAAAATTACAAAATAATAAAATTGGTTCTAGTCGCCCCTTCCAAAAGGTAGTTTTCGTAAGGAGAAGAATGGGCAAGAAACTCCACCGTTACTCTTTTAAAATGTTTTCAATGGTTTGTATATGTACGTACATTAATTAAATAATTATATAAATAAATAAATAATTAGTTAAATAAATAAATAATCAGTCTTCCACTTCGGTAGGACCACTACCTACCTAAGTACTATACCTATCCTAAATACACTTTTAACTTGGTTCTCGCCGAGTGCGAAGTTTGTTAATTAACATTTAATTGTGTCCTCCCTTTTTAATTTTCTAAAGTAGGTCGCTGGTACACTCCCGGGTGTGATTTTCATATTTTTTCATTTTGATCAGAGCTTTACTTATTCCTCATAAATACACACCGGGAAAATTGCAGTTATCCTTCATTTCTGTTTTTGTAAAAACAAAACACATAAGAAAAATGTACACTAATCTGTTCCTAATTTCTGCATTTCTGTTCTACCCTGAACAAAAAAAAAACAATCTGCCTAGCCTTTTCCCAACTATGTTGGGTTCAGCTTCCAGTCTAACTGGATGCAGCTGGATACCAGTATTTTACTTGGAGCAACAGCCTATCTGACCTGCACAATCCAGGAACTGGGTAATACTGGTCGTCAGACTTTCGGGCTTCTGACGACTCGTAACGAACTGTCAAAAAACTACGAAAGACAGCCGGGACCAACGGCTTAACGTGCTTTCCGAGGCACGGAGGAGTCTTGGTATGACCTACTCAAACATCAAACTTGAAGCATTTATTTCAATTAAACCATTTACAAGCACTTTTGAATTATCAGAGTCGATCAGTTAGTCAGAAAGTTGAAGCTAATTGCCCATTCCAGAACGTAGATCTCTATGAAGAAGAACGGGCAAGACTCCTAGTGCACTCTTTTAAAAATATCATCGTCTGCCTTTCCTTGTCCCAACTATGTTGGGGTCGGCTTCCAGTCTAACCGGATGCAGCTGAATACCAGTATTTTACATGGAGCGGCTATCTATCTGACCTCCACAACTTAGTGGGAACTAGGTAATACGATACCCCTTGGGTTGTTAGACTTTCGGGCTTCTGACGACCCGTAACGACTGACAAAGTTCCACAAATGACAGCCGGGACCAACGGCATAAAGTGCTTTTTGAGGCACGGAGGGGTCTCGGTACCTAGGATTAAAAATAAGCCCTGGCAGATAAGAGATGACCAGTCTCAACTGACGGCGCCCGTTCACGAACATGACGCGTGGATCAGCATCATCCAGCTTAGACATTTTGTAGGGAACCGAGTGATCCAACACACTCACCACTATCAGCGAGACATTCAAGTGAGCATTACATTTATATTTTTTCCATATCATTAACGCTACTCGTTTAGACGTGATCTTCAGTATAAAATAATTAAAAGGCGGTTAGTGTCGCCTTAACCTGATGGATCGACCCGTGCGCCTGATATTATTTAGCCACGAAGCTTCTCAAACCTTGACCAAATTCTACCTTGACAAAACATCAATATATGTAGGTAGTAGGAACTAGGTAGGTAGGTACCGTCCGCGACATATACGAAGTGTATTTAACACATTATATCATTAATATCAAGTAAATTGATACAAAATTATTCAAACATTGTATTTTAGCATTTCATATTATTATCATCTTGACAGTCCGGTGCTCTCCTGGAGATCGATAACAATTAAAATCGTTGGTCTAGTGGTGCAAGCGCTACTGCTGAGCATGAGGTCCTGGGTTCGATTCCCGGGTCGGGCAAAGTGATATTGGACTTTTCCATTTGGAATTTTTCAGTAGCAGCTCGGAGCAAGGCTCGAATACCGGTAAAATTTTCAAACCATTATTATGTACTTGACGCAAAAACCTTTACATTCGGTTTCGTTCGTAAATACCAGTTTTTATAAACCGGTTTTGGAGGAGTTTTTGCAAAGATTTATTTCGGATTCGAGCAATATTAACCGGTTTTTTGTTTAGTTTTTGTTCAGCGTGGCATCCTCACAAGTACCTAATCACAAGTTGCAACGCGTTTACCAGCATGCCGGTCGTCGAATAAACCGGTTAATTTAGGTTAAAATAAAGTTCTTAAAACGTTCACGTTCTTAAGAAAAGTTCGGAGTAAAACTCAAATAAACCGGTTTTAACCGGTATTTTTTAATCCGGTTCCGAGCCTTGGCTCGGAGTCTGGATTTGTGCCCGGTTGATGGCAATAGGCTCGCCCCCTATTATATGGGAATGGGACTTGAACATAACTGGCGAAATGTGGGTGTCCTACAGGTACACGTCTGTCCAACCCTTCGGGGAAACAAGGCGTGATGTTATGTTTTACTTCTAATCCAATTTTATTTAAATAATTTTACTCAATTTGAATTCTTATTTATTTCATTAACAATTTTTATATTGTATCGAAATGTATTCATTATAAACTAACAAACACAACATATAGATATATATCATTAAAAAAAACTGACTTTTATCGACTCTTGTCGCTGACTGAACCTACTACATGCTACTAACATAACATTCCCCAAATTGTTCAATAACAAAACGTTGGACACTTACTGATTAATGTCCCTATTACCCAAAACTAGGACAACATACATCAATATAGAAAATTAGGTTACCGCAGTGTGTCCACGTGTACGATGTATATGGCCTGCTACGTACTGGCCCAATAACACGTAGTAACTATATAATTCAGCCGGCACTGACCGGTGGATGGCACATAATCATTAATTCACACTGTGCAGCTTCAGCTGACTTCTGTGTTGATTTACTCTTCGTGTATGCCACAGTAAATGTTTGTTGTCTGTAGCTATGAGTGTATGGCTCAGATCATGCAGTGCATTATAATAACTAGTGGTTCTGAGGAACTGACATACTGGTTGGACACAGATTATTAGTATCGACTGGACACTCCGCATTCCACAAAATCATTTAAATAATAATAAAACCGGGCAAGTGCGTGTCGGACCACGCACAATGTAGGGTTCCGTAGTTGGGATGAATTTATCCCAAGAACAAACTTAACTTTGTAGTTGAAAAACATGTTTTTGCAACCGCAAATTTAAGTTGGTCGATTATTACTCGTTAACTTGTAAAGCCTACTTAGCTGTGATAGTTTTCCTTTTAATTTCGTTATATATACTACTGCTGTGATTTTTTTCACATTTCCAAAACCAACCATTTAGCTGCCAGGGGGGGGGGGACACTTGACTCTAACAAAAATTTGCACTTTATAGCTTAATATTTCGAAAACGGATTCCTGAATCCAAAATGGTATTAAAAAACTCACAATATGTATACCGATGCCAAATCACACCTTTCTAGTACTAACAGTCTCTGAGCTAAGCAGCGGACAGACAGACAGACAGACGGACATGGCGAAACTATAAGGGTTCCTTGTTTACTACAGAACCCTAAAAAGTGATTCTTGCTACGATACAATAAAGGTACGACCAATACAGGTCGCATAACGCTAATTACTGACAGTTATATTCACCTAGAAGTTGCCTCTCTTTCTATCGCGTAACTCTTATATCTTCTGACTACGTTACGCTCACTGAATTCGACAAGTCGAGCCCTCCGCTTACCTACTTGTAGCTTTATACCTAAAATGTGTCCCTTCTGTACCTATTCATCTGTGGTTTGGGTTAATTTTGACTGAATGAGCGAATCTTTTCATGCCGCACTTACCTGCAGTAGAGATGTAGGTAACGTCGGGAAAATTAATTGATAAGCAAGTGGATTATCAACTTAAATTGTCCGTAACTGTACAGGGTCAAATTAAATTAGCTAGCGAAACTACACAGGCATGTTGAGTATCGATATTTAAACATGATTAAACAAAAAAAATAAAACAGATTTTCTCAACTGATACTTCAAGTAAACTACTATTACCAGCGGTCGTTGAACCCAAAAAAGAAAAAAATATGTTTAGATATCGAACCCTGATGGGTTAGTCGAGTTTTGCTGTAGTTGGACCAATACCGCTGTATCGCGCCTTAGGAAGGCGCGCGGTGAGACGGGGGAGCAGTGCAGGCCGCTAATTCGTCAAAGCTCTCGGCGCACGGCGTCCCGCCTGCCGCTCATTGGTCAACACTGCCCCCCGCCTCGCCGCGTATTCCTAAGGCGCGGTACAGCGGTATTGGTCAAACTATAGCTAATCTTATTTGACCCTGTATTCAGATCACATTCACAACTGTCATTCTTTGACAGTTGTATGAATTGGCTTTAATACGGAAAATTGACGTAGGGTGTCAATTAGCTTAACAATTAGCCCAGGTAGGCACGGGCGATATTTCCTCGCGGCGATTTTTTTTCGTACACTGCACTGTCAGTGCTCTGCTTAACACCGAGAGTTGTAAATCCAACAGTGTGTCTTTTCGACGCTCTGGGATGTACTCTGTTGGTTTCTCAACGCTCGGCTCAACACCGAGGGTTGAAAACCCAGTGCGCGATAAAATGCCGCCGCGATTTTTTTACGTTCGTGCGAATATGGGCTTAATTTTCTTTAACTGTGTCTAGATAAGAGGGATCCCTTCTTTTCGCATAATGTTCTTTGTCCTAATATACTTCGGCATAACGATTTTGGCACAATTTGTTTTGGCATAATAATACTTCGGCATAATTTTTTTAGGCATACATTTTATGTTGGCATAATCATCTTAAAGACTAATTTGTTTTGGCATAAATTTGATTAGCATAATAATATTTAGGCATACAATTAACAGAAATAACGGAAATAATTTGAGTTAATTTTACGTATTTATTTTAGATTTTCATGCAAATGATTTATTATATATTCATTATGTAACTTAACTATGTATTTTTATTTTAGGTGTATATTTTTAGCAATTGCTTGTAAATATGCAAGTTTCGAAGTATATTTATCTTTTTTACTAATAATTTTAGTGAAAATTAAAGTATTGTCTTAAAAAATCATTATGTTGTGCTAAAAAAGTTAGTGACAGAACCGAATCTCTGCAAAACCGACTCCACGTAGTCTTGTCTGCCCTACCCCTAGAGTGTAATTCAAAATCGCGTAGGCGCGCAGGGACGAGGCGGCCCGCGGGCTGAGGAGCAGGTGGCTGGGAGGGAACCGCCGTGGCTGAGGCTGGCCGGCCGAGCCGGCCAGCAAGCCGATGCTGCGGTGGTGAGCGAAAGCCGTCTGCGACGATTAGCATGCGTGGAGCCGGAGGCCCGCAGCGCCAAAGCCGTGACAGAAACCATGCCTGCTGTATGCTTGCTTGTATGCTGTATGCTTGCTTGCATGCTGTATGCTTGTTTGAATGCTGCATGCTTGCTTGCATGCTGCATGCTTGCTTGCATGCCTGGTGTATATGTTTTAATATCATTATGCGTAAATAAATTTATACTTGTCAATGTTATCCTTAATAAAGTTATGCTTTAGAATGTTATGCTTAATAAAGTTATGCTTTAGAATGTTATGCTTGATAAATTTATGCTTTAGAATATTATGCTTAATCATTATTATGGTTAGAGAAACTATGCTTAAAAAAATTATGCGTAAGCTGTTATGCGTAATTATATTATGCGAAAATATAATTATGCCAAACAAAATTATGCTAAGTTATATTAGGTCTTAAAATTTTATGCAAATGGATAGGGAACCTAGATAAGTATTATGGGTAAACAGACTATCCTTGTAGGCACTAACACGGCGCGTCTCTCCAAATGTTTCTTTTGAACTCTAAAAATAGGTTCAGTTCTCAATTATTTATTTACACGAATACTATTTATAGGTTTTCCCAATTACTTACAAAGTAGAATCATTTTTCATAAATATTTTGAAAAGGTCACGTCATTCGTCATTTTTTAAATACTAATTTCCATCAAATGTAACGGTCTGAAATAGTTCTTTAAGTGACAGTCATTTTTAGGAACTATATAGGGCGGCGTTGACAACTTAGTCTTGTTATCAGACATAATTAGGTCACAAATTGAAGCCTAGAAGGTCAATAGTTGAGTTATGAACTTATGACGAATAGAAGTCATTAATTTCGAGAGTCATTTATTAAAAGCTTGTGTTTATTAACCTACGTATGTAGGTATTTACGGAAACCTAAAAAATGAGACAAGTTCGAGTTAGTTTTCTTCAATCTATAAATGTCAATTTTTACCGATTTTACCAAATTTTAACTAAGTAAGCCGACGTACACACGGACGTAATGAAATCGCGGCGGGATTTTATCACGCACTGGATTTTCAACTCTCGATGTTTAGTCGAGCGTTGAGAATGCATTGCACGAAAAAAAATCGCCGCGATTTTATTACGTCCGTGCGGTTTTTTTTCGGCTCGATCTTAATACGGTATGGAACCCTTCGAGTGCGAGTCCGACTCGCATTTGGCCGGTTTTTAGGGTTCCGTACTACAAAAGGACAAAACGGAACCCTTAAAGGATCACTCGTGTGTCTGTCTGTCCGTCTGTCACAGCCAATTTTCTCCGAATCTACATACTGGACCAATTTAGTTGAAATTTGGTAAACATATCGCTGTCCCCGGCGAATGAAATGGTAATGTGCTACTACGATAGTTTTAAGATTATTGCATATTCGATATTAAGAGGTCCGATTACACTCTGTCAATTTTTTTCATTAATTTCCTACGATTATTTCAGAAGTTACAAGATTTTAAGGTGTATTGTAAAGAATGTAAAAAAATACTTTTCTTTTGGTATTTGAACAATTCCGCTATGTATTTAATAAGATTTTCACAAAAACTGTTTTTAAGCTATTGCATAGCTTTTATCGCGGGCTTTGAGCGCGGCGACTGAATCAAGAAATTCCGTAACGAAACGAAAATAAAACCTAACACCCCCCACTCCGCCTACCATATAATGACGGTTCCCATGACAACGTGATGTTGTCATGGGAAACGTGATGTTGTCATGGAGGTTACAAATGCTATGCAATAGCTTTACCGCGGCAGTCCCCGAGTGCCACACGTTTTTTTATTTTTCATGTAAAATTTGGTTTTTATGATTACCATTTTATTCGCCGGGGACAGCGATATTATGAATTTTTGTGACCCAAACACGGACATGTAAAGTAAATAAATGAATTTTGAAAATGGGGGTCACTTTTCGGGGGTTAACTGGAAACACTTACATTTGTAGTTGGAATGTATCAGAGAACATGGTTTTCAACTACAATGTTAAGTTTATTCTTGAGATAAATTCATCCCGACTACGGTGTGCGTGCGTTCATTGTGCGTGGTCCGACACGCACTTGGCCCGTTTTTTTATTATATGGATATAGATTTATTTTTAAATATCGCAGCATCATGCTGAGATAGGAGCCTTTTTGGTCTCGCACAGGTCGTTATTATTTTTGTTTGTTAGTTTAAAAAGCTCCTTTAAAAAAAAAAAAATTACTGTTTTATATTTCCTGTGCGTGTCCCAAATAAAATATTTTTCTTTCTTTCTTTCTTTCTTTCTTTCTTTCTTTCTTTCTTTCTTTCTTTCTAGACAGATAGGAAGATAAGTACTACTAACTAGCTTCAACTTTCTGGCTAACTGATCGACTCTTTGACAATTCAAAAATGCCTGTAAATGGTTTAATTGAAATAAATGCTTGTAGTTTGAGTGAAACAAGCAAAGTTTACTTGATTTGCAAGAAATTATTGATTTCAAGAACTAAGCCGTTTATTACTTTGTATTAAAGGTAAATGCAATTTGTCGTAAAATACCAACATTAACGTTCATGGGAGCCATCCATAAGTCGTGGAGGACGCGGCGGTCGCTGAATATCTTATGAACTATACACGTCAAAACAGCGACACCTCAGCCTTTCATGATACTTTTATAATATTCTACATTTACAATGACGTGTTCTTTAATTGAATAATCAATATGACGAATTTCTTATTGAACAAATGTCTATAAACCATTGAAGATTTGTAATGCTTATCTGATTTAAATTATTACCTTTAGACTAATGTAATTAAATAAATATTTGGAAAATCCAAAAGTGCTCGTCTCATAACGCTTAAACTTAAAGCATTTATTTCAATTAAACCATTTAAAGGCACTTTTGAATTGTCAAAGAGTTGGTTAGTTAGTCAGAAAGTTGAAGCTAGTTGCCCATTCCAAAACTCTCATTCAAAAACAGAAAAATATGTAAACGACTTTTCATGAAGTACATATGTTTTGAATGCTTTTTTACCCATCATTATGGGTAAAATTTCTCACCTCGCAATTTTTACGTACTGTCAAAGACTATTTAGGTTTGTTTTGTTAGTTGCTAGGCAACGGAAGAAGGTCGATGTTGGAAATATAGTTATAGGTATTACTAGCTGACGTGGCAAACGTTGTTCTGCCATATAAATGTTTGGGATGGACCACCCTTATCACTTAGGGGTATGAAAAATAGATTACGACCGATTCTCAGACCCACCAAATATACATATAAAATTTCATAAAATGCGATCAAGCCGTTTCGGAGGAGTAAGGCAACTAACACTGTGACACGAGAATTTTATATATAGGATAGATATTAGTTCGTTTTTTATTCATTACAATTAAATTACTTTGAATAAAAGAGCCTCCTATGGCTGAAACGAATCTATTAAAAAAAATTACTCAATTAATTGATTTTCTCGCAAGCTACAACACGTTTTCAAGTTTCATACCTACATTGATTGACGGGATTTTTTTAAAACTATTTTGATGTTTGTTTTGGCTCTGGTGCATTAAATCAATTTTTGAAAAGTACAGTATTAATCTCCATTAAATTATCTACACAATGGAATATAAATTAAGTTGGTTCAGTGTACTAGCAGGAGTATATAATAAAAACAGTTGCAGAAAGGAGGCAAAACAAATTTTTCGATCGCAGAGCACTCGCCTAATGTTTCGCATTATAAGTCGTGCAATTTCGTAAAATCAATGTTGTCTGTAAATTCAGATACAAATTATTGTTAACTAGCTTCCGCCAGCGGCTTCGTCCGCGTGTTATCTTTATAAATTATAGCCTATGTTACTCAGTGATAATATAGCATTCGACTGGTGAAAGAATTTTTAAAATCGGTCCAAAGGTTTCTGAGTTTATTCATTACAAACAAAAATAAAAAATAAACTTTATAATATTTGTGTATAAAAAAAGAAAGAAAGAAAAAAAGCAAGAAAGAAATGTATTTATTGAGACACGCACAGGACAAATTAAACTAAAAACACACTCATTAAAGCATAAAAAACAATAAAAAACAAAATAAAATAAAAGCAGAAAGTCTTTTACAAGGCCAAAAGGCTCCTATCTCAGCATAAAAAAAATCCTATGGCTTTGTTGGGTTAACTGGAAAAAATCAGAGTACCTATTACCTAAGTTATCGTTTTTTTTTTACAACTCATTCGATTACTTTATTTACACACGTATTTAGGTATATCGTTTCAAAACTATCAGACATAATATAATAATATGTACAAGTATATAAAAAGGGGGGAGGAATAATCATAGGGCATCAAAGAATTCGTCCGCATCGCTGTCAATAGGAAAAGTGCCCAAAAGGCTGGCAGCATTGCCACGTTGTATGGCAATGCTGATTTTTTTATCAAAGAATAGGCCAGCCCTCTGGTCACGTTACCTAAGTTATGTTAATATACGCATTTTGGTTTACGATTACAAGGGTTGTTAGTAAAAAAAGGTCGAGGAAAGTATAAGAAAAGTAAGTAGTAAGAAATAATACAATTACTATAATGGCACCACAAAAAGTTTAAGGGTCATGTTCGTGAAAGCATCTAGACTGGAGAAATATCTGTAAAACGTTCAACACAAGCGCACGTTTACGTTACCGACAAATACAAACGTAATAGCTCGATCCAGAACAACAACACTCAACGTTTATTGCGAAAGTTTTCACTTTATTAGAAATGCGAAAGTTTGCGAAATAATCTCTATGAGTAGTACTCACCACACAGCGAGATGAAAACCACGGCACTCGCGACAATCCTTGAGAAGCGGAACTTTGTGTCTGTTGGCGGCATCTGAATTCAAAACTTCCATGTTTTATTATCTATATATTTTTTTGTAAATACAAAAAAAAAAAATATGATCGAAAAAAATACCTTATTAAAAAGTATTAATATTTATGAAATAAAAATTTATATGACACAGAAAGAGCGAAGTCGTGTATAGGTGTGCCACGTCTACGTGCCGACTATTCCAAGTTCGTAGCGGGTTCTCACAGGCCTACGCCGCTACGTAAAGGTCTGTACATACACGTCACACGTAATCGTAGCAATCAAACATGGAGAACGTATGCGATGTAGATGATAACATTTGGTAGCGTGTCACGGGACTTAATGAAGCTTAATGTACTTTTGATGTGATGGTTTTGTCGTGTGTATTAATTTAAACTGCCGCTATCACTGTTATTTTCATTCTTAACGTAATATTGTTTATGGAATGTTTAATGTTGGTTTTTGTTTTCCTCATAATTTTTATTTATTTATTTAACAGTTTATGTACACACATATAAACAGATAAGAAGAAAGGAACAGAAAAATACGTACAAAGGTGATGCTTATTTCTATAGAAATCTCTTCCAGCATACCTGCGATAGGAAAGTAGTTAAAGAGATGTAGACAACGTGTGTAAGAGTAGAAGAGAAAACAGAATACATAAAATAAAACTTAACTATTACTAAAACTCAACTATACACTAATTTAAATATAAACATACAACATGAGAGTATACTTAAATACATATCACTAAAATAGATAAAAATACTTTATAAAATAATAAATACATATTATGCAATTATGACGAAGTGGAAAGATAGTGTTCTGTCACTCTTCTTTTAAAAACAGCAATAGTTTGGCAGTCCCTAATGTCAGGCGGAAGTGAATTCCACAACCGAACCGCGTGCACACTGAAGGAGTAGGAGTAGAAGTCGGTTGAGTGGGGAGGGGATTTAAGGAGATTTCTAAGATGCGACCTGCAAGGTGCATCAGAGGGACGGGCGTAGGAAAAGCGTTCCCGCAGATAGGATGGCGTTTTAGGGTTGTGAAGGATGTTAAATAACAGACACAATATCCGAGAGTTCCTGCGAAGACGAATAGGGAGCCACTTTATGTATTGATTTAGTTTTTTCACTCACGTGTAAAAATCCTTATGTTAACTTATTAATAGTTCCATTAATTGTTAGTTTTACCTTCGAATACGTGTGTCAGCTATCGTAGCAACTCGTCGGACTATGAAAACAAAAATATTTGTTCTTGTACAAGTCCGATATTTTAATTTGACGTCGAACTTATACTTAGTAAATTGAAGTGAAATTCCGTAGAGTCTTCCTAAGTTATTTGTACCATGAAAAAATATCCCGAAAACATTTTGTTCTGGGCTAGAAACTTTCAAACATTAGCACTTGTTTGTCGTAGAAACTTCAGTATTTTAGCGATTATGATTGCCGACGCTGAAGCAACAAAACCTATATTTTATCGAACTGTGAGAAGGCCGTATATTATTGTAAGACATAGCCATTTTCTCGGTTGTTTTCCTCGACATAGAGTAGCTTCTTCGAAAATAAGGTCGCTCTTTAGAAAATACGATCGAGCGGGGACAATAAATTGAAGCATGAATAAACACTCAAGGAAATATATTACTTACCTAAAGGAAGAGTGTTTATTACAATTCTGTAAGTTTTTCAGAAAAAAGCAGAATATGTTTGCATTAATTGAATTTTATGTAGAGGTAAAGACAAGAGTCATCTCTCTTTAAATTAATATTTTTGATTGAAAATCTATTGTTTGTAATCGCTTATAGGATAGTTGTAAGTTCAACTTTGGCTTTGGCTCTCCCTACAACCGACAGCCGCCTCACAAAACAGGTTCTCCGATTAACAAAAAAGCAGCTGTGCACAGTTACAACTGCCTTAATTGGCTATGGGTCATTTAATAAACACCTCTTTGTCATAGGAGTCACAGACAGTCCGCTGTGCAGAGCCTGCTTGGAGGACGACGAGGAAGCAGCTCATGTGCTGTTAAACTGCCCGGTGGTCGCCACATACAGGGCCAAGTACTTCGGTAACCCAGGTACCCTACGTGAGATTGTCAGTGATACCAAGGCGTTGCTGGCCTTCTTTGAGGAGCTGGGGTGGATACGCGCTTTGACGTGGAGTTGTGGATACCAGCCCGTATTACCTAAGTTTAGCTTACAATTATTATTTTAATGAAACCTCCACTCGAATCTGGCTAGCCTTTTCCTAACTATGTTGGGGTCAGTTTCCTTTCTAACCGGATGCAGCTGAATACCAGTATTTTACATGGAGCGACTGCCTATCTGACCTCCACAACTCAGTAACTAGGTAATATGATACCCCTTGGTAAGACTGGTTGTCAGACTTTCGGGCTTCTGACGATCCGTAACGACTGTCAAAGATCCACGAATGACGTGTTTTCTGAGGCATGGAGGAGTCTCGGTATGTAGAAATGGTCACCATCCACGGACCAACCCCGGCAAGCGTAGCTTAACTTGATGGATCGACCCGTGCGACTGTTAGTACTTAGCTACGACCTTCTTAATTAAACCTCCACTAATTAAACAAAACAAGTTCAAAGTTTCCATAGTTTCGTTATTATAATTCTGTTATGTTTTCAATAAAGTCTTCTAATATTACGTTATTAAAAAGTAACTTTCAAGTTGTATAGATTTCAACGAAAGCTGAATAGGCTTTGTCCTTTATCCCCCAGTAAAATATTATCTTCGCAGTGAGAGGGGTGAAAGCGAGTTCTCGGATGCTGCAGCCTTATCTCGCTTTCATTCAGCCGCATTTTGATGGTGTTATGGTGCACACATCTTTGCCAACGTTTTATAGAGGATTGAATACTTTTTTAAACTGACGATGTGTGCCTGCCTTTTTAGTTTTCCATAGTAAAATTGTGAATACGGAACGTACGGGCTTATCAAGTCACTGTCTGTCGAAGTGTCTACCTGTCCTGATGTCACTACTCTCTACCTATTTCTCAGACCTTTCGATATAGACAGGTGATTCTCAGTTCGGTTCAGTGAACACAGAAATAAAAGCACAAAATGTAAATGCACTGATGGAGTTTTAAAAGTGGTTTTAAATCCATTTGACATTTAACTATCTCACAGTCGGAAATTCAGATACTAAACTACAGTTTTTATGACTTTTTCTTTAGTTCTTACTTTTTTGTTCAATATTATATTAAAGGCATTGTTGTAGTACTGAATAACAACTGTAACACATTAGCTGCGCCCCGCGGTTTCACTTGCGTAAGTCTCGATCCCGTGGGAATATCGGGATAAAAAGTATCCTAAATATGAATCCAGATTATAAACTATCTGTGTGCCAAATTTCATCTAAATCTGTGCAGTAGGTTTTGCGTGAAAGAGTAACAAATATCCATCCATCCTCACAAACTTTCGCATTTGTAATATTTGTAGGATAGTAGGGATTAAATACAAACAGTGTAAAATTAATCCTACCATATATTGATCATGTATTACATTATAAAATGTACATGTACACGTCGAAGTGGGATCAGCTGCGCAGCGATGCATTACCTGCGGCTTGGGTGTTAAACATTCACGTATTGTGTAAGTTAATCTTGAGAGCTTCGGCCGGCTTTGTGTGGATGTAGGTCATCGGTGCAGCCTGCAATGCGACGGCGGCACCGCTCATCATAACGAACATTCTGCTGAATTTTTTATAGAGCAACGACACGTTCAGTCCGCTCCAGGGGACATTCAAGAGTCGTGGCTTTGTGTATTTTCTTTTCTAAATATTGGTGAATAAAATATGTGTGTGGGCTATGTGTATGTTGCTTGTTATGTACACTTTGTTCTCAACTGCGACGAATTTAGATGCGAGTTGGTATTCGGTATGTGCAGTTTTGTAACATCATCGCAAAACAAGAGCTACATTTTTCCGTTCAATAGCTGAACCAAATTATTGTAGTTGTTATGTAAATGATTTTAAAATGGACGCGAATTTACTCTGACTTAGTTATTTGTCAGCGGTAAGCGTGGACGCAAATCTGTACAAATAGTATCATTTATCGCGCGTCTGTAACCCGACACCCACCGGTGACGCGTCGCCGCCATCAAATGAAGATGGAACACCCGCTTGGCGACCCTTGAAATAAATCTTTCTGTAAAAGTTTCACTCGAAGGATTTCGTTTGAAAAAATTCACAAGAAAACTCTGTAAAATGTCCCCGTTACATTTTATTTTAGCTTGGAACTTTATTCAGGAAATTTTATGATGAATTTTTAAATGTATGGTTTTCTGACTGGCCTTTTTTTTGTTTTATTATTTTGTTTTGGCACCACAACGGTTTTTGTTCACGTGCAAGTTGGTGAAAAAATCTTAAATATAAAAATAATTTTCGGAAACGAAAATCATATTTTTGTAAACCCCAACGAAATGTTCTGAAACATTCATCAAAATTTGAAGGGTACCTCTCGATACCTTTTAGGGGAGGCTTAGCCGCCCCTTTCGCCGTTAATGGTGTGAATTTTATAGCGGTGGAGTGTCAAGCGAAGTGTGCCGAGATTTCCGATTCCTGAGTTCCCGCCGCCACTCCAATGCGTGCAGACGGCGTAGATTATGTTGGCCATGAACTTACGGCCGGTTGCCGTGGCCCTTAACTGCAGTGGCCCACTTAGTCCCCTTCTGACCCTGTTGTCAAGCTGATGTAAATATAAGTGACCGTCGCAACATCGTTATAATTGTACCTATCTATGTAAATCGTGAATTGCATACGAATGTCTTGTTCACTCTGCCTTGATTTACATACTCAAGGTGGTTTTATTCTTCCCGGTTTTTATTTGCAAAAACTGCAGACACGTGGCCTTTAAAATGTATGGCTTTTAAATGGTAATAAAACAGCATATTTAAGATATTATCATTTCTATAGGTATATTCACACTGCAGTGTCCCAGTAACAGTGATAAATGTCGTGTTAGGACCGAGAGTTGTTTGAAACTTGCCGACCCTTGGCTTCAAAGGGTGCATATTAAATCAATTGTATGGCGCGATAGGGCAGATCCTCGACTATCTAATGTTACCATTCTGTGATACGTAATAGCCTACGTGTTACAGTATCTTGGTTTATGGGTTAGACTAGTTCTAGTGCTTATATGACAAGGGAACTGAACTATAGATGGGCTTAAGTTTTATTATGACAATTTTTTGAATAATATGTAGGTATATCCTATCCAGTGATGTGCCGGATATCCATATCTGTATCCGTATCCGCGGAAATCCGAGGGAGAAAAAAGATCTGTATCCGTATCCGTTACTTTTTGGTGGATCTGGAACGGATCTTTTATATTAATACATTTCATTACGTATATGAAATTTTAAAAAGATAGTAGGTAGCAATGAAATAATGTTAACTTCAACCGAAACTAGTTTTATTTAATAAAAATTAAATCACATTGATTATAATTAAAATAGAGTACTAGTAAAGTAGTTATAAGATAGTAAACTATCTTTGTAGTGAGATCAAACCTCAAATCTTTGTGCTATATTAATTTAAAAAAAAACCGGCCAAGTGCGTGTCGGACCACGCACAATGAAGGGTTCCGTAGTTGGGATGAATTTATCCCAAAAACAAACTTAACTTTGTAGTTGATAATGTTCTCCCATACGGAATGTATGGGAAAACATGTTTTTACAACTGCAAAGTTAAGTTGGTCGATTATTACTCGATAACTAGTAAAGCCTACTTAGCTGTGATGATAGTTTTCCTTTTAATTTCGTTATATAAACTACTGCTGTGATTTTTTTCACACATCCAAAACCAACCATTTAGCTGGCAGGGGGGGGGGGACACTTGACTCTAACAAAAATTAGCACTTTAAAGCTTAATATTTTGCAAACAGATCTCTAAATTCAAAAATGGCTTTAGCATACTCACAATATTTTTGAAAGACCTATCCAACGATACCCCACACCAAGGGATAGAAAGAAAAAAAAAACATTTCCACTTTACGTGTAGGGGAGGTACCCTAAAAAAAATGTTTTTCATATTTTGTTTTACCACTTTGTTGGCGTAATTAATATGTATACTTATGTCAAATTACAGCTTTCTAGTACTAAGGTCTCGGAGCTAGACCGCGGACAGACAGACAGACAGACAGACGGACATGACGAAACTATAAGGGTTCCTTGTTTACTACGGAACCCTAATAATTATCAAGGTGTTAACATCAATTAAAACAATGTTATTTACAAGAACTTAAAAATAATAACTTATCAGCTTTGTCCCCCAGAGTCTGTTACGATGAGGATCATAAATAATTCCTGCTGAAGCTGAAGAAAGTTGAGATCCTTATCCGTATTCGCGGATCTAAATCCTTATGATCCGTATCCGTGGATCACATTTTTTAACGATCCGGCACATAACTGATCCTATCTAAATATACTTCTTGATGTGTAAGCTTGTAATACAAGTTCATTTAAAAAATTATATGCTTTATTGTACACCTTAAAAATACATAATAAAAAAAATCAAACACTACAAAATATATAATGGGTTACCTTATCGCTTTCTGTGATCTCTTTCAGGCAACCTTGGAATGGACAGTAATTTGCCCTATGTTCTTTTATATAGTTTAATATTTAATACTTACATAAAATGAAGTGCAAAACAAAATAAGTAAAATCATAACATGGGCACAGTTGAATATAGATGGTTCACTCTGCATTTTAGGTATGAAGCTGCAAGTACGCGGCGGGCCCGTCTTGTCGGGCCAATTCAGTGAGCGTAACTTAGTTGGAAGACAAGAGTTACGCGATAGAAAGAGAGGTAACTTCTAGGTGAATGTAACTGTAGGTAATTAGCGCTGTGTGACCTGAATTGCACTTTATTGTGTAGTAGCAAGAGTCGCTTTTTATTTAAATGATTTTGCGGAGTGAACCATCTGATTTCATCTGTGACATGGGCCGAATTGAGACAGGTAGGTACCTACCTTATATTTGTTAGTGACAACACACGAATTATACCAAAAGGGTTTAATGGACAGTCGGACTGACACCTCAAATAGAACCTCTTGTCCCGCTTAAACCTTTGGCTTTGCAAATAATTCGTGCTGAAAGTACCTCGGGTTGAGTAGGTACAACTTAATTCTCAAGTAGTGGGTGGACAAGCGTTGTTGACAGACAATGTCGCACCTCGAGGGATAATGAGGATATGCGCAATTTAATAACGAGCTTATAGAGTGATTTACGAGCGCCATGTTGTTGCTTAAATTAATTTTTTTGATGTAGGAGTTTGTGGTCACACACTTCGATACATTGTTCTAAGTACAGTATGGGACAATGTGTTTGTTTTTCTAAATTAATTTGGAAGTTGTCAAACCAAACTTTGTAGCGTATTGCGTATCCATTTCTTACTCTGCTTCTAATTCAATTTTTACCTATTATTTAACGTTTTAGTTTTCAAGTTATTTACTTGTAAATGTGGAATCTACAAACACGAACCCATGCCAATAATGTACGCAATATGAGATTCCAATAATCTATATGTCGGAGACAGGTATGTGACTCTCGTTATTTTCAGCGATATTTTAACTACTGTGGGCGTAGTGTGGGTAGTGTTGGTTAATGCGCAATAGAAAAACAGTTTGCAGTTCAGATCACATTATAATTTATTATCAAATTAATCACACTAGCTAAATTATACACACACTGCTTGCGACGGCGTTTATTAAAATCACCAATTAACAAAATGATCACAAATTACAACTAACACAATAATTGAGCACCACGAATCGAGAACAGTTCCGCGACGTCTTGACTCCAATGCGACCAAAGGCATCATGCTCTCCTCGCCTTGGCCATCAAACATCACGACTCTGTAGAAGCGCGCCTTTTTTGGTGTCGGTAAATCACTCTTGATGTCGCCAGTGGCGCGCTTGCGATTCGTTTCGTGTCCGTACTAATGACCGGATCCGACATATACACCATTTAAATATAACTGAGAAGCATAATAATTATTTGTTCGTACATAACATAAATTGTGCTCGCATGAAGCCTAAACACAATATATTAATTACAACAAACGCCATTGGATTTGGCACGAAACGCACATTACCAGATCCATGCACTAGCGTTCCTTTGTGAGACGAGAGAATATATTATTTTCATGTCAGTGCGATTCGCAGTCGAAATGAAATGAACAAGAATTAATTGGAATTTGCATGGATGCGTTCGTAATGCATTCCGCTCCAATTTATTGTACCTCGTCCGACGGTGGAGTGCTAGCTATGGATTTGTAAAAAAAAATTTTTAAACCTTACGTCGGTCACAGACTAAACTTTACCCAACGTCAAGAAATAGGCGGAATTGTTTGCAATAATAACTCTCCATAAAACTTAATACCAATTTAAGAGAATTGTCTTTGGACACTGTCTTTTGGCCCAAGAGGATTTTCTATGGTTTTTTTTTTTTGTGCAACTGGCTCCATATTTCTGGCTGACCGACTCCTTAACAATTCAAAAGTGCCTCATCATCAACCACTACTACAGCAGTAGTACTATAAGCACTAAGTCAAGCTAGTGCATAGTGAAGTGCTACTAAAAGGATGGTATTTAAAAGTACTTCAATTTATTCCCATTTCATTTACCTAATTTTGCCTGTGTTCCACCAAATATACTGAATGTGCACCAAAATATGTTAATTAAAATATGTCATAACGAGCATCTATTTAAAAACTGTTGCAAATTTGTAAAAATAGTAATACACCTAATTTTAAAAACAAGCATTTATTTTTTTAGTTTTACTTCAGATAATGCACTGCAAAATGTATTTGAATCAAACACCAATTAATGTCCAATGTAGCTTTATTAATAAAAAAATGAACACATTATAAAATGTAATGCTTACTAAAAATGTTTTTTTAATACTAATCAGTACGAACCATAATAATTCAAAATGTTAAACAAAGTCTTTACTCCTACAATGTTCACATTATCAGTCCACTCAATCTCTGCAGTACTTCTTTAAATTATTGCACCAATAAAGCGCACTTTGCCTTTGTAGGACGCCCACGTTTTCGTTTTTGCCCGATAGCTATGTTTTTGGCCTCTACTGGAGGTGTTATGTATTTCAGCCTGATCGCAAGTCCAGTAACATGTTTACATTTATAATTTTTTAAAAACTCGGGGCAGTTACATTGACCATTTACCCAGTCACTATTTTGGGAAGGCAAGACAACTGTCCAGTGAGTAGTCCAATCAGATAGTTCTATCAAAGGTGTGCTTGAAAACGAGTCCACTTTATAATTTTCGGACCACTGCTTGACCATGTCAAGAGTAACAGCACGAAACCGGGACAGTGGAATTCGTTCTCTAAGGGTGTGGCTATCTTTTATGCTCCTATTGAAAGCCTCGAGTGCATTATTCGTAGATGGAGATCCGTCCGAAGCGCCTAGGTACCAATTCGGGTTTTGTATTACCCATTCTTCCTTGAAGTATGTAATAAAAGCCTTTTGACTTTTATATTTGTTCAAAAAAGCTGCTAAAGCGGTGTTGAACACGCCCGGTGCAGGCATCGCGTCGCAAGCGCGCCAAAACCATTTTCAGTAAAATAAATATAAGTCTTAGAAGTAATGTTTTACGAAATGCATTATTTGTTCTTCAATTATAATTATTTCAGTAACATAAAAGTTGTACAAAACCGTTTTAAATGGGTATACGGTACTAGGATGCATACTAAAAATTTTGTGTAACATTCAGGAATATTTGGTGCACGATCAGTATTTTTCGGGAAAGAATAAAATAGTTATTGTTACAATAGAATATTTGCAGCGCACTACAATAAAAAGTGTTATATCTTGGTGTTAATTTGGAATTTGTTTGATGTAACATATTTTGTTGGCCGAGTAGTTTAATTATAGTAAAACAATTAAACGGGTTTAAGATCAATATTTTAGAAATGCATACATAGATGTACCTTAAGATTTTTGGTGAACACAAAAATATTATCCCTACTAAAATAGTCTAAGCCTTATTTATTAACACAAGTTTTGTTTATATTAGAATATGTATGTTTAGGTTAAGGTATTTTTCTATGGGCCTGTGTCGCCTGCAATAAATGGTATTATTATTATTTTTTATTATAGCAGTCCACTGCTGGACATAGGCCTCTCCAATTGCACGCCATTCAGCTCGATTCTCGGCAACTCTCATCCAGCTGCTACCAGCCACCCTGCGAAGATCGTCGCTCCACCTAGCGGGCGTCCTACCTTACGTTCCACTCAAGAACACGTCTACCCCAACAGTCATGCTTATTCTGTGAGTTATGTCGATAACTTTGGTTCTCTACCGGATCACCTAGTTCTGGATTCGATCTCTCAGAGAGACTCCAAGCATAGCCCGCTCCATGGCTCGCTGAGTAACCTTAAATTTGTGGACCAGCCGTACCGTGAGTGTCCACGTTTCGGCTCCGTAGGTCATAACAGGCAGGACGCACTGATTGAAGACTTTCGTCTTTAGGCTCTGTGGAATACGCGCCTGAAAAAAGTGCCTGTAAATGGTTTAATTGAAATAAATGCTTTGAGTTTTAGTTCTACGTGTTACATTTCGAAACGCCCACGTGTTCTTATCATTTACCCATTCAGTTTCATTCTACTTTTCAGTTGACTTGAAAGAGTTGGAATATGACAAATCCAATTTATTTTGTCATCTTCTCCTGGAAGTTCTACGATACCTTTGTGGCGTACAAAAGTTTACTTTAATTTAAGAACCTCCACACTTTCGGAACTTTTGTATACGTAGTTTAAAAGTACCGCCGACTCCAGTGTGTAGTAAAAAGTAACATTAATATACTAGCTGTCTGTAGCTCTGAGATTCCCCACTAAAAGAACTATAAATACCGGAACAGTACCCGTGTTATTTGCAAAGTCTCAGCATTTATTATTCAGCGTAGCCATTTGAAGACCAGGAAACAAAATTAGAGACAGCTGCTCGGAGCAGTGAATAATGTACTGCCTTCCACCCTTTCAAACAAGTACGTAATGGGAAGTATAGGTTGTCCAATCATAGCCAAACATTTTGCGGATAAAAACGGCCCATATCCGTCCTGTGTCACCGCAATGTGTGGTGACCACTTGAATGTCGTCCTGATTTGTGTATTGTGGCGTTTTTTTCGAGTGCCCATGGGCGAATAAATCACACATGTTGTGCTGTCACTCCCGGCTACTGCATATTAGTAGGATGGAATGTCGTATGGAGAAATATAATAGAAAATAACAAGAAGGGTTTTTCAGGAGTGGGTTATAAATAAACGATGTTGTTACCGATTAGTTTTCTAAATACCTCCTCTAACTTGTTTACTATAAAACCTACATAGTATAAAAAAAATCGAAATAGGACTGTAAAAAAATATCGAGTTAAAATCTGGTTTTGATTTCTCACTTTAAATATTTACCTTGTCTTTAAGGCGGGATGGGGAGGCTTCAAATAGAAAGCGTTTAATCTCGACAAGATTAAGTACGTGTTCTTTATAAGATGACAGAGATTTACCAAAAGAAAGATCTTATCTACCTACATGGATGTATAAAACGGTTTATGTTTGTATACTTCGTCCTTCGTCGTCAAAAATCATTTTACAAAAAAAAAAAGCCTTCCAAAAAAATCATTATAAAGTGAAAAATAACTTTAATTTCGGAAGTCGATGTTTTTCGTTTTGAATTTTCGTTTTTTGCCACCGACTTCCGAAATAAAAGTAATTTTTCAATTTGTAGTGATTTTTTTGGAAGTCGGTTTTTTTTGTTAAAATATTTTATTTTTCACTTTTTAGCTGTGGTACCTACCCCATACAAATTGGAATAACACTACCTGCTATGTAAATAACAAAGACAGGAACATAGTTTAATATCATCAACTGGATAAGTGGGAAAAATACGTACCTATTATTGAAGCTAACTCAAAAACTACCCAAGCAAAGTTAATAAAATTTATATAAGATCAAACAAAAAAGAATCATCAAATTGGCGGAGAAATCGAGTAATCGCGTCACAAACATTTAAAAAAAAACAGTCAAATTGAGAACCTCCTCCTTTTTGAAGTCGGTTAAAAACTAGAATGTATTTATTTCCTGCTTTTTTAGTAGTGATACGTGATCGTCTATAATAGCTGTTTGATTTCTTTTGCCAACTTTCTGATTAATATCCTGATTGTAACCTTTGAGCCACAATCAACTGGACTACAAAGTGTCATCAATGCCATTAAAAATGCAATCACCAATCGCGAAATCAAACAAGAGACGAGCCGTTCCGTATATCCCTCAGGCATCGCATATGCAGCCGGTAAACAAGTGCAGTACGGCTGCCGGCTTGACGTGACAAAGGAGAGACATCCGGCTCGGAAGCCGTAAGTGCAGGACGCGTGCAGCCGGCAACCGGCGCACGTCCGGTACGCGCGACCTTGTCGCGGGCACAGCGCACAATCAGAGGATGCATGTAGTGTTAGGCACGACTCACATTGGTATTTCAATATGTATGGAATCCTATTCGAATTTTGAACGTGTATGGCTTTTATGAGAACTAAGTGGTATATACCTATTTCTATTGCTTGTAATAGGCGAGAGAAACCAGACAAAATCAATCTGCCTAGTCTTTTCCCAACTATGTTAGGGTCGGCTTCCAGTCTAACCGGATGCAGCTGAATACCAGTATTTTACATGGAGCGACTGCCTATCTGACCTCCACAACCCAGTAACTAGGTAATACGATACCCCTTGGTTAGACTGGTTTTCAGACTTTCGGGCTTCTGACGAGCCGTAACGACTGTCAAAGACCCACGAATGACAGCCGGGACCAACAGTTTAACGTACTTTTCAAAGCACGGAGGAGGACATACCGAGATGTAAAAATGGCCACCCATCCACGGACCAACCTCGGCAAGCGTAGCTTAACCTGATGGATCGACCCGTTCGGCTGTTAGTACTTAGCCACGACTCCTCGCGAGAGAAACGAGACATAATGTTGATATTACCATCTGTACACTACAAATTGTAGTGTATTGAAGAGCCTAAAAGCTGTACAGCCACTTGTATTCTACAGCTTTTAGGCTCTTCGTGTATGAATATCAGGTTCCCAATAATCAACGAAACTTGACAGAGAATGTTGCAGTAATATGGAGCTGTTACCTGCGTTCACAATACAGGGTGTCAGGGACATCGACGCGAAAACTGTTACCAAGGATTCAGTACATGATTCTGACCTGAAATTGATGATTCATGATCTGAAATTTTTCATCGGTTTTTATCTTTCCACTTCGTTATAGTTGCATATTATGTATTTATTATTTTATACTACATTATAATTAAGTATTTATATCTATTTTAGATTTAAATTAGTGAATAGTTAAGTTTTTATTTTATGTATTCTGGTTTCTCTTCTACTCTTGCACACGTTGTCTACATCTCTTTAACTACTTTCCTATCGCAGGTATGCTGAAAGAGATTTATTTAGAAATAAGCATCACCTTTGTACGTATTTTTCTGTTCCTTTCTTCTTGTCTGTTTATATGTGTGTACATAAACTGTTAAATGAATAAAAATCAGCTGTCCCATACATTTTGACCGCGTATTGCACTTTTCAATGAAACAGCACATTAAAAACATACATACATACATACATACAAACATATAAACATACAAACATACATACATAGACTGCTAAAATCATAACCCTTCCTTTTGGCTTTGCCGTGGTCGGGTAAATGAAACAGCACATTAAAAAAAAATAACCTATGAAAAATTTCAACGCAGGGGGTCAGAATCATGTACTGAATCCATGGTAACAGTTTTCGCGTCGATGTCCTTGCCACTCTGTATAGTAGGCGTGTTCTGGAAATGTGGGTATTTTTACTTTTTATCCAGTTTAATTGAAGACTCTAGCTAAGAAAAAAGTCGGGACAAGACCTTAATTTTACGATCACCAACACGCAGTTAGTAAACGTGATGTTAATGCAATTTCCTTTTCTGTAAGATGAATGGCTCGTCAGTCAATCAATCTGACCTGTATAAGACCTTCGATCGACCCGTGCGGCTGTTATTACTTAACCAAGAGCCCTTGGAATGAATTACTCGTCAGTATTCGACTTGTATTTTCTACAGGGTGATATTATAAAGATACACGAGAAAATAATTTTACGGTGAGCATTGGGTACCTCGCCGTCTGATAAGGACCAGGCCCGGGTTGACGGCGCGTTATGTTTCACGCGCGCCTCAAAGAGATGTCAGCAGAACTGATGCGGTCCGCTAGGGCCGATGCCTGCCAGGGTCGCGGGAATGTCCGAAAGGGATACCGTGGCCCCTGGCAACATGGCAACCGAAGGAACACGGGTGGGTTTTAGTCAGTAAGAGTCTGACACGCCCTCCCGCTCCGCCCAGAGCGGGAGAAGTTGTTTGATAATTTCGGACTCAAAAAAAAAAAGAGACCCCAAAATAATATAAATATTATGCAAGTAGCCATTACTATGAATACGTTAACAATGTCACTTGGGTAGTTAAATTAAGAACCGCGTGCACAGATAGCACTGGGGTTTTACATCGTAATACGAAACTAATGACGATTGAACAAGACCCAGATGTACCTATTTTGCTTTACTTAACAACACATTTTATGTAGACATAGTTACTCAGAGCATACTAGAACTAAGGACCTGCAAGCGTAGCATGACCACCGTAGAAATGAGTTTTGTCGACGGAAGAATAGACAAAATGACAGATAAACAATCACAATCTGTCATTTTGTCTATTCTTCCGTCGATAAAACTCGTTTCTACGGTGGTCATGCTACGCGTGCAGAGGGCCTTGTGCGAGATTATACATATACTTATTTTGTTTGTCCACCGCCACCGTCTCGGGGTGCCCGACCGTCTCGTCCTCATCTTACGAGACTTTTTGTCAAATCACACCTTCCGCTATCGAATCGAAGGTGCTCTATCCTCCCCCCGTCCCATTCCTCAGGGATCCGTAGTGGCGCCTCTCATTTTTACGCTATTCACCAGCGATATCCCTATAAGTAAAAAGGCGCAGTTGGCAGACAATACGGCCATTTACTACAGAGGCTTCGGCCCCGACTCGATAACCACCGTTCTCCAAACCGCAGTCGATAAACTCGGCGCCTGGTTTAGGAAATGAAGGATTGAAGTCAATCCTGTCAAAAGCCAAGCGGTTCTCTTTTTGAAACCGTTTAAAAAGACCCAACCCCGTCTCGCCCGACCCATCACCATGCTAGGCAAGCCTATCCCTTGGGAGAAGCGAGCCAAGTACCTAGGTGTAGTCCTTGACCACCATCTCTCCTTTAAAGAGCACATAACTCAAGCCCGCGCGCGAGCCGCATGGGTCCTTGGAAGGCTTCACTATATCCTAAATGCAAGTTGCAAATTGTCACTACGGTACAAATTGCGTATTTACACAATCTGCATTCGCCCAATCATGACCTATGCGGGTGCTGTTTTTGCACAAGCAAGACCCAGTCACATCCATAAGATGCAGACATTACAGAACCGTAGCCTTCGGAAGGCCTCGGGAGCCCCCTGGTTTGTTAGGAATGAGGTCCTCCATCTCGACCTAAAAATCCCCACCATCCACCAATTTCTCAAACGCTTTTCCAAGCGTTACTTCGATACTGCCACCAAACATCGCAACCCTCTGGTTTTCGAGGCCGCTAGTTACACTCCCTCTAGTATCAATCGAACTCGCCGCCATAAGAAAATCCTTACCGACCTCATTACCCTTCTCCAGGAGAGCAGTGTACAAAAACAGACGCCTCCCGTCATTCCGACCTCGCCGCCGAGGTCCGTTGCGATCGCGACCGCGTCCCCCAGTAAATGATACTCCCCCCCGACCCTTGTTCGATAACGAGGTGCCAGTAGTTGTTGCAGCTGAGCACGTAGCTTTAAATTCCCCGACTAATAATCATGATCAAAACTTTGATCCAGCCCGTCCCATCCTTGATGTCCTCCTTCCGGTTGACGCCCTAAGCCGAGGTTCCTACCCCACAGGGGGTGCCCTTATCTCCCTCTACCTACCAAAACCCTACAGAAAGCTGCTATCTTGAACACTTGCAGAAATGTACAAAAATTCCTGCAAAACGACAATGATGCACAAATATCACATGCACAGACATCATTCACTACTGCAACACAAAGTCAAAACATAATATCACAACGACATATATTATTATCAATTATCACTTAGTTTAAGTAGTACGTTTAGGGGTAGCACTTGGCTTTGGCCCGTGTTACCCTAAAAAACCGGCACAGTGTCGAAATACAAAAATGTATACCAACAAATATGAATAAATCGTTTATTTATAAACAGTAGATTGTTTGCTAGGAATAATTACACAATATTATAATATAAAATATGCCTTTCAGTTCATTGATAATTCCGGCGGTAGGTATATAAGGCTTCGAGCCCTGTAGTTATGTATTGTATTTTTTTCACATCTCTCTCATATATCGCTGTATTTATTTTCAATCAGTTTAATGGGTATTGAAGCGCAAAACCATTAAGGCTGATATGAATTGGATCATTTATGAATACCATAATGGGTTTGCGTTGTATTTCACACTGAAAAATGAACAAAATGTATTTAATTTTGTAACAGGGTTGTAATTATCAATTTAATCCGCGTTGAATTGAGAGCAAAGCGTAAAATGGATTGGATAATAATGTTGTTATGCTTGTGGGCTGGAATTGGCATCACAGTAATATTAATGGAACAAGCAATAATGTTATACCAATTTTAAATTATCTACCTATATTATACTTTGTATTCGCTTAAATAGTATTGCAAATACAAGGTAGTATTTGTAAAAACTGCGTACGAATTATCACCTTAAGGCCCTTTCCTCATTGGTCGGTACGGTATCGTTTCGGTACCGATTCTGTACCGATTCGGTACTGCTTATGTTGCATCATTGGTCGGTAAGCACTCTGTACCGAAACGGTACCGCACGCGCGCATGCGTAACTGCTTTCATTTCTAGAATTCCAAATTCAAATTAATTATATTGGTACGAGAGCCCATGATCAAAATTTTAGCCTCATCGTTTTACGAACAAAATCTTATCAAATCGATTTGGTTATTCTGAAATTCAAAAATCTTAATTTAACATAATTTCTGCGTCACGTCTAACTTGACCGCATTTTAAAATATGTCAAAAAAAAATACCGAACTCTTTTATAGCAGTCTGTCTAATTTTCAGAATGTAGTTGAACGATTGATTTTAGATTCCGAAAACACAATTTTCAGAAACCAGTAGCGTCACACGTACCCAGGAGACTATAATTTGAGAAAATAAAAAATGAGGCAAACAACAAAACCCAGCATCTCATCTGAAAATCTTGTTTTGATGTGAACATTGGTCAGTTGATGCGAATCATTTTTCAGAAGAAAATGTGAGCATCAATTATGTGTTGAAACCATTTTGAACTTGTTGAAAATTTTTACCGATCGGTGACATAGCATTCTGTCTGAAAACTGTTGGACTTAACGAAAAAGGTTGTCCAGAGGTAGACAAAAATTATATCAGACAAATTTAGTGTCTCACGTTACTAATCAGAAAAGACAACTGAAATGTTGACTTGAAAGAGCATGGCAGTTGAGAGATTGTCAAGCTCACTAAAATGTCTCGCTGATGGTGGCGAGTGTGTTGGATCATTCGGTTCCCTACAAAATGGTTGAGCTGGATGGTGCTGATCCACGCGTCATGTTCGTGAACGGGCGCCGTCAGTTGAGACTGGTCATCTCTTATCTGCCAGGGCTTATTTTAAATCTTATATTTTTCAATTGTTTTAATTATTTTTTGTACATTGTTCTCACATATAGAAGCAACCAGAATAATGTACCCAGAATTTTGTAATATCTATATTTAAAAGAGTGGCCTTGGAGTTTCTTGCCCGTTCTTCTACATAGAGATCTACGTTTTGGAATGGGCAACTAGCTTCAACTTTCTGACTAACTGACCGATTCTTTGACAGTTCAAAAGTGCCTATAAATGGTTTAATTGAAATAAATGCTTTGAGTTTGAACTATTCAATAACTAGAAATTATTAATAAATCATATTGCGCCGTTTTTATGTACGATTAATAAAGAGCCAAAACCACCAAAACCATCGAACTAATTTACATTTTATTTTTTTATGAATTGGGAAAAAGGAAACTGGGATAACGATTAAAAATACTGTTTATTGAAAAAAAAATCATTGTTTTTAATCATTGTCGGACTCATCTTCGGTGTCCTGGGGCATAGGAGTGTAACAAGCACCGCGCGTTTTTCGGGCGGCTCCGAAACGTTGTTTTGGTTTTTGGAATTATAGGTGACATTTAAAAATTCTGAAAACAGGTTTAAGTAACCCCGGTAATTAAACAAGAGATTTAAAAAAAATAACCAGGTTGCTATAAGACAGATCGGTTTATTTTTTAACATTTTTGAAAATGCGCTCATGCCACATTTGACATCAGACATATTGTGATGAAATCGTATGCCTATTTTTTTTTGATATAGCAGTAATGAGCTCTCCATAAAACTCTCCCCATAAAACTGTGATGTTTCTGACCTGGACTGCCCACCCAGTCGGGTTCAGAATTATCAAAACTAACCATTTTAATACGGTTTTGGCCGTAAAACGATGTGACATGGTTTTGATCGTGGGCTCTCGTACTACATAATTTACTAGCTTTTGCGAGTGGCTTCGCCCGCGTGCATGTCGAAAATTATCCCACGGGACGTCCTATCAGGATAAAAAGTATCCTATGTACCCTGTATCCTCCCCTCTCCCTGTATGTATGTGTGTGTGCGTGTTTTGTATGTGTGTTTTGTACGTGTCATCCTGTGTGTGTCCAGGTCATGGTCAACCCATGTGCCAAATTGTATCCAAATCCGTTCAGCTGTTTTAGCGTGAAAGACGAACAAACAAATAAACATACAAACTCACTTTCGCGTTTGTAATATTATATATATATAATGCGCTCGGTAAGCTTTCGGTACCGATGCAGTAAAACGCGTGACGTCACGCGGTACCGAAACGATGTCGCACCGCAGACGTACCGACCAGTGAAGAAAGGGCCTAAGTTCAAGGAAAGTTCAGTAATTAAGTATTTATTTTAAAGCTTCAGTCATAGATTATTGTAATCACTAATCATCATGTCAGCCGCATGCATCGTGACCGTTGGGCAACAGTCTCTACACGGTGGGTGCTTGAGGACGGACGGCGGCGCCGAGGCCGGTCCAGGAAGAAGTGGCGAGTCGACCTACACACGTAGCTTGCGGTTGGATGGAGGTGGCCCTGGAAAAGGATGCTTGGAAGGATTTGGGGGAGGCCTTTGGTCAGCAGTGGGACAGTGTAGGCTAACATAAAAAAAAACGTATATATAGGTATACAGGGTGTTTGGCAGAACGTTGAACATACGAAAATGGTGGATAGGTGGGGTCATCTGCTACTTACTCAGCCCTAATTTATTTGGCCCTGGCCCCCTGGTTTTTTTTTTTAATGCAGGCTGATATTAGGATTTAAGTATTTTTTACATCTTTCTTTTATAAGAATCTGCCAATATAAAAGATTTAAAAAAAAAAATGCCTGTTTTACCCATTTTTTTAATAAAAATTACACTTTAAAGTTAAGAAAGTTGTGAAACTAGAAGAAAGCAAAAAAAACATTTTTAATATCCAGGGCGCCAGGGCCAAATAAATTAGGGCTGAGTAAGTAGCAGATGACCCCACCTATCCACCATTTTCGTATGTTCAACGTTCTGCCAAACACCCTGTATAACTGCTCTCTTCAGTTGCATGTTGAGTATATGTGGTACCTACTTTAGGAGCCCTTTTATTTTATTTTATGTGTAAACAAATTATTGAGGATTATCAAATGGTTGCTACTAGGTCTATTTTTAAATAAATAACAGACTCCATTGACTGAGTAATCCCGTAGATTACCGGGAGTAGTCAATTTTCATTCTTCAATCTTCAGTGTTACGGGATTTGTCAATCTTTAGTGTTACGGGATTAGTCAATCTTCAGTGTTACGGGATTGGTCAATCGTCAATCTTCAGTGTTACAGGATTGGTCAATCGTCAATCTTCAGTGTTACGGGATTAGTCAATCTTCAATCGTATGTACTTATCATAAATCCTTCCATCAGGACGGCTTACCATATCGATGCAATTATCGGTCCCAAGTGTACTATGGGATGCAAACGAATTAGGGTTTTAAATTACGGAAATAAAACCAATTATTATGATCTTGCCACTTTCGTAACAAGACGAGTTCAAAGCCAATTATTATAATTTTGTAAATATCAGGCATCAACAAGATATGTTAATTTTACTTTCTTAATTAGAAAATATTGTATTTTAGTTGTGTTGTGTAGTCTGTGTGTTGTTGTTGTTGTATGTGTGTAGTGTGTTTATAGTATGTCAGCAATTCATTAAGGGGATGTAGTCTCCTACATCCCCTTAATGAATTGCTGACATACAATTCTATTTTCGAGTTATTTGACATTTTATATTTTAAAAATTTCATTTGGTTGTAAATGACCTCAGCTATGCCCTTAATGGATTGACGCCATATTACCAATAAATCTGTGTACAAAAACCGCCCAAGTGCGTGTCGGACCACGCACAATGAAGGGTTCCGTAGTTGGGATGAATTTATCCCAAAAACAAACTTAACTTTGTAGTTGAAAAATATATTCTCCCATACGGAATGTACGGGAAAAAATTTTTTTGCAACTGCAAAGTTAAGTTGGTTGATTATTACTCGTTAACTTGTAAAGCCTACTTAGCTGTGATAGTTTTCCTTTTAATTTCGTTATATAAACTACTGTTGTGATTTTTTTCACACACCCAAAACCAACCATTTAGCCGGCAGGGGGGGCGGGACACTTGACTCTAACAAAAATTAGCACTTTAAAGCTTAATATTTCGCAAACGGATCCCTAGATCCAAAAATGGTTTTCACAAACTCATAATGTTTTTGAAGGACCTTTCCAATGATACCCCTCATCATGGGTTAAAAAAATAAAAAATAAAACATCACCACTTTACTTGTATGAGAGGTGCCCTAAAAAAAATGTTTTTCATAATTTTGTTTTACCACTTTGTCGACGTAATTAATATGTATACCTATACCAAATTACAGCTTTCTAGTACAAATGGTCTTGGAGCTAGACCGCGGACAGACAGACAGACAGACAGACGGGCATGACAAAACTATAAGGGTTCCTTGTTTACTACGGAACCCTAAAAAACCGGCCAAGTGCGTGTCGGACCACGCACAATGAAGGGTTCCGTAGTTGGGATGAATTTATCCCAAATACAAACTTAACATTGTGGTTAAAAAACATATTCTTTTATAAATTCCAACTGCAAATATGCAAGTTTGTGGACACAATATTGGGAGATTTACCATGTTATTTTGAGACTATAGACATTTTATAGGTTTTTCTGTAATCTATAAGTATAGAACTATTTTCTGTATTTTTTTCAAATTTTAAGGCTCTGTAGTTTCGGAGATAAGGGGGGAATGGTAAATTTTGATCTATTTTCTTAAATATATCTGAACATGTTTTTTTATTATTATTAAAAATATATTTGAGATCCTTACAACAAGCCCTATCATTTGATATGTCACAGAGTACAGTTTGCAAAAGTATTTTTTTAACATTTCTCAAGTTGTCCCCGTAAATTGACCCCTATTCAAAATTCATTTACTTGCGTTACACGTTCGTGTTTGGGTCACAGAAGTGATATGTGTACCAAATTTCAATTTAATCGGTCCATTACATATGGAGCAAATTGGCTGTGCTGTGACAGACGGACAGACAGACAGACAGACACACGAGTGATCCTATAAGGGTTCCGTTTTTTCCTTTTGAGGTACGGAACTCAGAAAATTAAATGCTGTTCGTTGGAACCGCGTAACTTGAGAACGGCTGGATCCATTTGATTATTTATTGTTTTAAAATGTAAGTTTTAAATTTAATAAAAGTTGCCGGGATAATTGGTACATTTTCTTTGGGACTTTTGAATGATTTATTGAGGACAGGACAAAGTCAGTCGGGTCGGTTAGTAAATTAACAAATATTGTGCAGACACAGTTTTATTGAACTTTGATCACGTCTGGCGTCTTTATTTCAGAAATACAGCTCGTATTAGCTTTGAATTTTATTCAAACGAACTTCACGACGGTATCAAATGTAAAGGTGTTATTTTATTCGCTTGTACAACTTGAATAAGCGCCGCTCGAATGATGTAAGGCTCAATTTACATTGCCACGGAACGGAATGAAAGCGAGTTTTTGAAGTGAAAAGTTCTTTAGGCGCGTTGGGCATTTTTGAGATGAGACTAAACCATTGATTTCGCGACACTGTTACGACACCAGCTTTTGACCATTAAAAAGACATCAACGCGTTGATGTAAATTTTTTTTTTCAAGTTTTCACTTTCGTCGGATCGCCTCGCCCTTTCGTCGTCTCGATCGCCATTGGTTTTGTAACGATATTGAACATAGCAAAATAAACTTTATGTCAATTGTGTAACGTACAAACTAGATACGAGCTTGTAACTGCGGGAAATACCGAGAATGCGCGAGAATTCTCCAGAAAACGCGCAACTTGTTATTTGGCACATATCTAGTTTGTACAGACGCCAGCACTTCAAGCTACTACAATCTGTCAAATTTATTTAATAGATTTTCAACTTTATCGCTGAAGTACTATTGACATAAACCTCATTATGCTTTGTTCAGACGCCAGCACATCAAGCTACCCGAAACTGTCAAATTTTCCCAATCAACATTGAACCTTATACTTCAGCGATAAAGTTGAAAATCTATTAAATAAATTTGACAGATTGTAGTAGCTTAAAGTGCTGGCGTCTGTACAAAAAAACCAACCGATTATCCTTTAAAGTTAAAATTCGTGAGCACATTCGTAAGAAGCTGGCAGTATCACAACGCTAATGTTTTCCCATTGTTTGTCTTATTATTTTATTTAGTATATTCATGTATTTATGTGTATTTATTTGTGCTTATTTTATATATATAATTAGGCCTATATATTATATTTATAGTTTGTAATAAGTATATGTGTATCCTTATATTTGAGTTTTTTTTTTTTCCTCCATTTTCGTAATTGCACCTACCACAGTTTGTCTCTGCATCACCCAAAGGTTGACTGGTAGAAAATGCCTGTGGCATTAAGTCCGCCTCTGTACATTTCTGTGCTTGAAGTATTAAATAAATAAATAAATAAAAAAAATCGCTTCCATTCCGTTCCGCGGCAATATAAATTGAGCCCTAAACGGCAGAATTAAATGAATAATGAGAATGCTTTTGCAAAGTCGAAGTCAAACGGTTAATTCTGCAACGTCTTGTTGGATTTTGCAACCTTTCAGTCGACATGAATTTCAATTTCCAACTAGTTTTTCTTTGATAAAGTTCAAACGTTTAGTTGTGAATAAAACCGTTTAATACGTATTAGGTTAAAAGCTTTATGAATAAAACAGGACGGCCAGTTTGTATGAACGGTCGTGTTTCAATCTTTTAATACCTAGTATCGAAATAAAACAGGTTCGCAGGTTCGCTTTTAATTTTAAGGGATTATTCGGTTTAGGGCAGATTCTTGTTACGGAAATTCTTTTTTTGGCAGATTTTTTATAGGTACGGCAGAAGTAACATGACAAACATAAACCATACAATTTATGTAATGGTATATTTAAAGTCAATTTATGATTTCAATGGCCTAACTATACATTTCGCGTCCAGGCCTGATCTTTTTAAACCATTACTTATAACCAGTGATCGGAGTATGTAGATTGATTTTACGTAGGTACTCGCATCATGAATAGTCATAGAAATCATAGTATGGATAAGCCTTTTTTCCGGGATTTCATTTTGGTACTTACGGGATTGAATCAAATATTGTTAAAGTAAGGATTTTTAAACTACTACATTAGAAATTTGTAGAA
Source organism: Agrochola lychnidis (assembly GCA_963680765.1). NCBI lineage: Eukaryota > Metazoa > Arthropoda > Insecta > Lepidoptera > Noctuidae > Agrochola > Agrochola lychnidis. The sequence goes on along the minus strand of OY796871.1, from coordinate 7,340,817 downwards.
TGCGATAGATAAACATTTAAAATATATTATATTATTTTTATAGTATACCTATCCTTTTGTTGGAATCACCTATATACCTACTATTAAAAAGACAGCAAAAGGGTTAAACATTTCTTATTCATATTGATGTATTCTTTATTCTACACATTACAACATTTGAAATTCCTTAAAAAATCTTAATAATTTCAAAATCCCGGAATCCCGGAGGCATATCCATACTAATATATACGTGCCAGTTCGTTGGCCCCAAATCACTCTACCTACTCCGATCACTGCTTATAACCTCCTTCAAAACCCGATCTCCTAGTACTTTTGTAAATTTTATTTGGTAAATCACTGTAATTGTACCGTGTGTGCGGCGAAATTGGCACCCTAATTGCGTAATACAACACAATCACAATTTGTTTCGATTTGAAACATTTCTAATGCATTGCTTCATAAGTTGGAAAACAAATCTGTTCAACAACGTAAATAACGCAATGAATGTTGTTGAAATGTCAAAATGAAACAAATTTCGCGATATTGTTTACGAAAATGAGTTACGCAATTAGGGTACAGGTCGGATCAGTCCTCACGACTTGATTTTGATCTGATCTGACAAGACTAATCGCGTCCGCCATCCGACGAGGATTTATTAGATGATTTAAGACTATAGAGACCACATGGTATCGCTCCTGATCTGACCATATCAGGCATCAGATCAGGTCGTGTGTAGGACCTTATAACCGCAACAAAAAAAATCCAATCAATGCACACTTTTGTATATAATCCTTACATAATACTTCTGTAGATGATTGTAAAATATCTGTCTTATCAAGAATCTGCCGTAACAAGAATCTGCCCAAACCAGAATCTGTCCTAAACCGAATAATCTATTTTAAGTCCCTGGTCGACTAAGCTCTGCTCTGGTGAAAATAGAGAATGCTCATTTAATAGTATAGGAAAGTTCATACTAATTCCACCATGTACAGTACATACTAATTCCATGCTGCCATGATAGTAGGTACTTACTAATTTCATGCTGCCATGTCATTATTCTAAGATAGCCATAGCCATCTTGTTCTAAACTTTGGGCAATAGAGCTCTGCTCGGGTGAAATTACGGAGAAAACAAAATTTCCTAGATATGAGACTTACCTAGATCGATTTTTCGCCCCTGTAAACCACTATATTGCAACTTGCATCGAAATAGTTAGAGCCGTTTTCGAGAACGTGATTACAAATATATATCTACAAATATTGCTTATTTTGTAGATAATAGAGGAATAGGATAAGAAATAAGTGTACCTAGAGTAGATATTTAAAAAATCGATGTACGGTTTATAAGTAAGTAGTACGCAAACGTGATTCAAACAATATTTCTTGCGCCATCATCTTGTCACCATTATAAAGCTTTTTGTAAGATTGAAGGCGTTTGATCCTGTGGGATTTTAGTTTTCCGTTCATTTTGTTTCGTTTCCTTAAATTCTCTCAGTGAGAATCATTTTTCTGTATGAATATACAAAGGTTGTCCTATTTGTACCTATTTTTTGTAACGACAGTTATTTTGGGTAAATGTGGGTGAACAAAACACAGCTAAAGTTTAGAAACGTGCCGCCTCGCTAGAAAGAATGTGAAGTTATTTGGGGGTTCTAGAGTTAAAGTTATTTCCATTTATGGGGGGTCCGTCACGCCACCGGGGCAGGCCTAAAAAGCGCTGGCGTGATTTGGACTCGTTCCTGACCGACTGGCCGGAGAAGGTACAACATAAGGAAGACTGGAAAATTATGGCGAGACCTTTGCCCAGCAGTGGGACAAAATAGGTTAACAAAAAAAGAAAAAAATATTTTCCAGGTAAGTTTAAAAAAATACTACTTATTTACGGATGCAAGAGCGAGCGAAGCGAGCTCGGGACTTGGGGCATCCCGACTCGAACAGGTTAGGATCGAAAGGGTTTGCGGGGTCCAAGACATCTAAAACCCCGAAATAACCTCACATTCTTTCTAGCGAGGCGGCACGTTTCTAAACCCAACCCCAAAACACCTCTGCCTAACCCTTCGGGAAATACAGGTGTCAAGTTTATTTATTTTTTGTTATTTTGGGTAAGAACAATTTTGAAAACTGTTTTTACTATTTTATTAAGTACTACTAATTTTATTTATTTATTTCAGATATAATTCTAGTCCGTAGTTATCACTATTACATTTAAATTATAAACTCACAGATAAAAATCCAAAATACAATAACTATTAAATATTTAAAATTTAAGTACTATGTGCCACCGTGACCAAAAAGAGCGAGTAAATGAAATAGGTGTGTATCGTGAATTCGTAATAACGTGTTATCTGATCGTTGCGTCTCGACTGGCACCTGTCACAGGGCTATTGTAAGGAAACATTCTTCAGGAAAACAAGGAAAAGAAAGAAAATATTTCCTTTGTTGTAGTTATATATTCGGCTTCGTGTAATTCTTATCTTGTTTTTATCTATTCAGTGGTTCTGTAAAGATTTTTTTTTTCATTATCTTATTCAATATTTGAAATGAATGAATAACAGCGTCCTATTCGTGAGTAAGTTCGAACAACAATACGTTCATTTGTTAAAAAAGACAGGTACCCAGTGCAGGATTACGGAAGCGCGGGGCCCGTAGCAAGTTTTATCGAGGGGTCCTTGATCTGCTATGGGTTCATAAGCGTAAAGTGGTAAAAACAAAAAAAAAAAAACAATACAATACGTTTATTTGCCATCCACTTTTGTCTAACGTGGATTGTACATAACATCACGTCTTGTTTCCCTGAAGAGTTGGGCAGAAGTGTGCCTGTAGCAGGTACCTGCACCCCTTTTGTCTAACGTGGATTGTCTTAATCGAAAGAGGTGTAACGTATCACGTTTCTGTGATATCAAGTAAATTCAATATTCTTGATAAGTTTCACTAAAAAAATTACGCTCAGGCGGAGGTGGGGCGGGTTTAGACACGCGGGGCCCCCTTTTGCGCAGGGCCCGCAGCAATTGCTACTCTTGCTACGTGGTTAATCCGGCACTGCAAGTACCATCAAATGTACAATTCACTTATGACAGCATTAAATAAATTATCTGTCACACAGTTTTTTTTAAATCATATTGGTCGTGATGACTTTTCATATCTTTTCATTCTCTAGTTCAAATCAATCTACGTTGCCTTTACCCAACTATGTGGGGGTCGGCTTCCAGTCTAACCGGATGCAGCTGAATACCAGTAATTTACATGGAACAACTGCCTATCTGACCTCCATGACCCAGTGACTGGGTAATACGATACCCCTTGGTAAGAATGGTTATCAGACTTTCGGGCCTTTGACGACCTGTAACGACTGTCAAAGATCTACGAATGACAGCCGGGACCAACGGCTTAACGTGATTTCCATTAATTTCTTTCATTCTTTAGTAAGATTTGAAATAATACTTTTGTTAAGGGGGATGCACTAAGATAGCCCGCGAAATTTAAATTTTCTTTTGTATTTTGCAATTTGCAGGTCAGTGTCAGGTTGTATGTTGATTAAAATATGATTCGCGATCGTAACAAATATGGCTTTACAGAATTATAATCATTAGACTCAGAAATACAACTCCTTAAGTTATAATTGGCCCCAAATGTCATCATTTCATGAAATAGTCAAACAATAGGATTACATGAACTTAGAGAGTTGTATTGGTGATTTTTATGATTATAATTCTATAACTAAACATTTGATACGGTCGCGAATCATATTAAGATCAACATACAACCTGATACTGACCTACTAATTGCAAAAAACGTAAGAAAATTTGAATTTCGCGGGCTACCTTGACGCTTTCGCCTTAAATGAAAATAATGAGCTTTTAAAACTTAATATTATGCTAAACTCTACCTCCCCGTAACTATGAAACATCTTCCGTCTTCTACAACACAAGCGCTTGTTACGTGAAAACCTTGTACCTACAAATCTACCTAGGCAGGTCTCTGCCACATCATTATTATGCTTCTATATACACATATATATATGTTACGGGCAACGTGATTAACTGGGCATTATTAATAAGGACCGGTTATTATTAATAACGCCCAAGAGCGTCGGGCAAAGTGATTAATTTATCACATTGACCGGCCATTATTAATAATGCCCGACGGCCCGTGGTCCATGTAATAAGTCAGTGTTTAAAATAGCTTGAATTTATCACTTAGACCGGGCAGTATGAATAATTCCCTACTTGCAGCCGGGCAATGTGATAAATTGGGCCGCGGCCGTGCCTAGCAACATGCGAGGGGCGCGTACGAGCGGGGGGAGGGCCGCGCGCGGACGCATCGACGTATTAGTTTGCAGTAATACTTCGGAACGAGAACACGTGAGTGCATTGAGTACGTTTATCTCGCAAAATGGCGGCATCCATGGATATGATAGATATGAAAAGACGTTTTAACGAAAAAATTCATAAATTAAAATTAACGAAGGGGAAAAACACTCAGTTATTTTCTCGCGATGAGTATTATTTATTTTTAACCAAAGTGCAAGTGACAAAAGACAAGATCGCATGCAAAACTCCGGAGGAATATCAGCGATTGTCGAGGTATGACATAGTAAAGATCGGAACAGTTCAAAAATTAATCGTACCAGTGAAAAATGACAGAGAACCAATTCAATATTACTGTTATTTGGAAGAAACGTTTGATATTATTCACGAAACTCACATTTCTATCGGGCATGGAGGTAGAAATAGGATGATGAAAGAGCTCAAACCGAAGTACAAAAATATTACTAAAGAGTTTGTGGCGTTGTATTTGGCTTTGTGTGAACCATGTCAAAAAAAATTAAGTGTTCCAAAAAAAGGGCTAGTGGTTAAGCCTATAAAAAGTAGTGAATTTAACTCACGATGCCAAGTCGACTTAATCGACATGCAAGCACAAGCAGACAATGATTTTAAGTTCATCATGGTATATCAAGACCACCTCACCAAGTTTGTGATTCTCAGACCATTAAAAACAAAACGAGCCGAAGAAGTCGCATATCATTTGCTGGATATCTTCACAATATTTGGAGCTCCATGCATTTTGCACAGTGATAATGGCAGGGAATTCGTAAATAAAGTTATTGTCGAACTATGCCAAATGTGGGAAGAACTCAAAATAGTACACGGCAAACCCCGTCATAGCCAATCTCAAGGTTCAGTAGAAAGAGCAAATCAGGATATAGAAAAGATGGTATTTACATGGTTGGAGACAAATGAAACCACAAAATGGTCGGAAGGGTTAAGATTCGTACAGTTCATGAAAAATAGAGCTTACCACTCCGGCATCAATCGCAGTCCTTACGAAGCTATGTTTGGCTGCAAACCCAAAGTAGGTTTAAAATCAGTCTTCCCATCATTTGACGGGTTAACGGAGATAGTAAGTGAAGATGACCTTGAGGCAATATTAAAAGATGGTGATTCCGGTGAAGGTCAAAACGTAATTGTGGACAGAACGGATGATGCCGAAAAAAAAAACTCAGCCGCTGTTACTGGTTCTATTTCTGTTACGATTGAACCTGAACCCCGTTCCAAACTGGAACAACATTCTGCCGATATTCAACCAGAAAATCAGCAGCCTACTGTGGACATAATAAATGGAAACCCTCGACTAGATGATCAACAGCCTTTTTCTGCCGACAACAATAATTATATCAATGAAGAGGAAAATTGTGATGATATAAACGCTGGATCTTTAATAAATGAAGTATCGAGCAAAATTCAGGAGGCTCGTCCCGAACTGGAACAACATTCTGCCGATAGTATACCAGAAAATCAACAACCCACTGTGAGTGTGGACATAATAAATGAAAACCCTCGAGCAGCCGATCAACAGCCTTCTGCCGATATGAGCAATGAAAAGGAAAATTCTGATAATGAAAAGGCTGCATCTTTACTCAACGCAAAATCAAACGAAATTCAGAAGGCTCGTAACGCAGCTAAAGTATCACTTGATAAGCAAGCCGAAAAAATGTTGGCGCGTTCAAATGCAAAATTTCCTATTGCAGAAATAGGCCAAAGCGTTCGAGTAAGGAAACCAGATGTAGATCGAGCCAAGACGGATAGTCGTAATATTATTGCTATTATTATATCTGTCGAAAAAGAAAAACTTTACAAACTAGGAACTAAACACGGTATTTTAAACCAACTGTACTCCAGAAATGAGTTTACTGTGTGTAAAGAAAAGTTCATTTCGATCAACGATGTTCCAAAAGTTGATATTACTCTTCGAGAATGTGCTCGAAGAGACTCTCATTTTGATGGACAAGGCTTCCAGCATTGTAACTGTAGTGGTGACTGCAATTCAAAACGTTGTAAATGCTAGAAATCAAACATTCTTTGCAATTCAAAATGTCACAAAAGCTCATCTTGCAAGAATAAATAATTCTAAACTTAATAACTTTCTTGCACAGTCCTTAATTATTAGATATTTCAGTTGATTTTTCTCAGTTTACTAATTTTTAAACTATTGTTTATCAAAATAAAAGTAGGTAACTACTGATGTTATTACATTGTTAACTGTTTATTTTTTTACTACTTTGTTCAATAGTTTATTTTTTGTTAACTTTTCATGAAAATTATGTAAGTTTAATTTCATTTAATAAACAAAAACACTACAGTTCACCTATTTTATTACTTTGCCCAAGATAGGGTGGGCATTATTCATAATGGCCGGGAAAAGTGATTAATCATGCTGTTTTAATCACATTGCCCAATTGAGTCGAGCATTATGAATACAGGCCGGCCGTTATTAATAGTGCCCGGACTTATCAAATTGCCCGTAACATATATATAATTTTTTTTTTGAGCCGCTTTCGCTCTCGGTAGACTCTTTTACCTGGTGAATGCACGTAGCAAATTGTCACATAGGTGCAAATTGCGCGTTTACACGGCGTGCATTCGACCAATCATGACCTATGCGGGTGCCGTCTTTGCTCATGCAAAACCCCGTCATATCCATAGGATGCAAACAGTCCAAAATAGATTCCTCCGTAGGGCCACAGGTTCCCCCTGGTTCGTTAGGAACGAGGCACTCCACCTCGACCTTAAGATTCCCACAATCCACCAATTTCTAAAACGCCTTTCCAAGCGTTTCTTTGAATCCGCGGCCAAACATCGCAACCCTCTGGTTGTCGAGGCCGCCAGTTATGTCCCGAGTAGAATCAGTCATGTTCGCCGTCCAAGGCATATCCTCGTAGACCCCGATGACCCCATAACCCACCTCCAGGAGAGCAATAGGGAAACAAGTACAGTGTACAAATACAGACGCCTCCCGTCATTCCGACCTCGCCGCCGAGGTCCTTTGCGATCTCGACCGCCGCGCCCCCGAGTAAATAATAGTCCTCCCCGACCCTTGCTCGAAAACGAGGTGCCAGCAGTTGTTGCAGCTGTGCACGTAGCTTTAAATTCCCCGTCTAATAATAAAGATCAAAACCCTTTGATCCAGCCCGTCCTATCTTTTGATGTCCTCCCTCCGGATAACGCCCTGAGCCGAGGCTCGTACCCCACAGGGAGTGCCCTTAGCGAGCGTTCATCCTAGTTTTTAGCTTAGTTTATGTATGCCCTGGCTGGAGGCTTTGAGTGTAGTAGCTTAAGGCAACCACAGGATTGACCGGTTAAACAGCCACGGTTTTCGGAACCAGCTGTGAGATGCCCTACAGAGAAAAAAAAAATGTCGCTTTTCGTGTCTGTCTGTATGACCGCGTTGTTCTTCTAAACTATAAAACGGAATTTGATGCAGCTTATACCATCATTTAGAGAATGTATTCCAGAAGATTTATGTGTATAACACATTATTATTAACATATAAGCAAATAATAAAGAAATCCCCATCGTGCGAAGCAGGGACATGCTCCATTGCACTTTATAATCCGCGCGCGCGAATCTTCACAATTTTATAGCGTATAGATGTGTTCATGTAAAAAACTTTCTCAAAATTTTACACTGCGCAACGCCTAGAATTTTGAGAAAAAAATTCAAATGTTTTAGAATATTCAATTTATTAATTACATAAATTTAACATTTTTAGATACTAGATTTTAGCATATTTTGCTTCGACCTTGACTGTTGGGGTGTTGACCTTGACCTTGAAGAGTTCATTGACCTCATTATTGCTTGGAAACAAATTTAGACCCGCCACGTGATCTTCCTCACCCTTAATACTTCCACTTAAAAATCGCTAAAACTTTCTTGGCGATTTTTTCCCCAGCGTCGGTTTAGCGTACTTTGGGGTTTTCAAATATACACTAAAATTGGGACTATTCTATCCAAAAAAAAGCTAGTGTAAAAAAGCGGCGGGTTATAAAGTGCAGTGGTTCCGGGACGGGTTGCTAGTCAACATTATAAAACTCAAACTACATTTCCTGCGCAAATTCCAGTCGTTACCAACCTAGTTATGGTACGAGCGACATTCCCATTATAATTCCAACATCGAGAACAAATATGCGCATCTGTCTGGCGTCTATAGCCTCCGGCACACACGAAATTAAACCACAGGACTGCACTGCAATTTACCTAGCATAGCAGACACGGACACAATTTGATATTTTAATAGAGTTTCATAGGTACGTCAGCGATGCTCAATTTTATTAATTTGTTGGCGTTTCATTTAGTGACGGACTAAAAGGGAATTCATATTTTAATAGGTGCCTACTACCTATTCATTCATGTTAATTTGCGTAGAAGTATGAAAATAACAATTATAAAACAATTTTATATCCGGAAATCCAATTATTTGGTACTGACACGAGGAAATGTGAGTTCGCGGGAATCAAGGAAACGTCAACATCCGTCTTCCTTTGACAGTTCTCATTTAAAAATATTTGCATGTTATGTCCGTGTTTATTTTTTTTCATTTGAGTTCATGATTAAACCCGTGGTCTTAAGCTTCGGTTTTCTAGGAATGCTGTTCCATCATTTAATAACAGTCTTTGGCATTAAAGCGAAAGCGTCAGGGTAGCTCAAATCTTCCAACGTTTTTTGCAATTTGCTGGTCAGTACCAGGTTGTATTTTGATTTAGTTAAGATTTGCGGCCGTATCAAATACTTACTTATAGAATTACAATGAAAAATCATAATAATCATACAACTCTGTAAGTTCATAATTACCCTATTGAATGACATTTTTATTTGTTTTTTTTGTATTACCTCCACGGAGGTAAACGTAACGTTGCAGCATCACGATCTTCTGTATTCTCCACATCCTAGAACCAGTTTACCAATCGAGAATAATCTCTATACCAAATTTCTGGTTAATTCCATACGAATGTTCTTTTATGCTCGGTTCTTTTATAAAAATCGAATCGTTTTTTATATCAATGGTAGCTTGTTTTATTGCCAAACTGGGCATATAAATAGATTCGTAAGCTAATTTTGCCTGTAATATGGCAGTCCATATGGGAGGGTCTACTATACAAAGCTATGAGGTCTTTGCTTCATTATTGGTAATAATTTTTTTTTTACAAAAAAAAACAACCGACTTCCAAAAAAACCACTACAAAGTGAAAAATCTTAAATTTCGGAAGTCGGTGGCAAATAACGAAAATACAAAACCAAAGACACCACTTCCGAAATTTAAGTTTTTTTCTCGTTTTTTAGTGGGTCAATTTGTAATTTACCTAAGTTACATTAGCCTAATGCCAACTGCTCATAACCTTTTACAAAATATTGCTTTTCCCGATGCAGGGACGTTCATCGTTGAGGAGTTCTCCTGGTACTTTATCATCAGCTCCACTTCTCCATATGCATTGTGACGAGCATTGCAACCATATTAAAGTAATCGAATCGCAACCCGTGAAATTTTATTATTGAGTAGTTCCGGTGGCTATTTGTGGTCTTCATCATCAGTTCCACTTAACTAAATGGTGCTTTCCGAGAGCAACTGCACGAAATACTATAAAAAATACCCAAATCGCTACAGGTATGCCTATAATATTTGAAGAGTTCCCTCGATTTCTCTGGGATGCCATCATCAGATCCTAGTTTCCTTATCATGGTACTATTCTCGGGATATCTCCGTTCCAACAAAAAAAGAATAATCAAAATCGGTTCATAAACGACGAAGTTATCCGTGAGCACACATAAAAAAATAAAAATACGGTCGAATTGAGTAACCTCCTTTTTTTGAAGTCGGTTAAAAATACAAGAGTTCTAATTTTAACCGAAAACGGTTCGTAAATTATAATAGGAATCGACCAAAGGCACTATAAGTCCTAGGTTTTACTCGCGATAGAATATCGAATCGCTATCGATAAGTTACTTACAACACGAAAACTATGTTACGTGTGGAAATAGGTTTTATTATCGCGTAGTATCGTTCGTATTTTATTCGTAGTGAGATGTTAGTGGCGTACCGTCGTGCCACGTACGCCACGCTCCGCGTATTAAGTTTAAAGATGGTATAGTGCACGTAGTGACATGTTCGCTGTCTTGTATAAGGAGAAACTTCTTTAATTTGTCTTCAAGACTTCTGTGCATGGTCTGAGCTGTACGACAACTGATAAAACTAGAAGTGCAAGTAGAACACACACACACACACAAACTTATACATAAATAAGTTACGATCTGGCTCTCTTAACACTTTCGACTCCACCCACTTTCCATAGAACTCATATGCCATGCCGCCATACATATTGGAAGTGAACCCTCCGGGAGGGTTCCCGGCATTACGTTTGTGCAGTTTAACCATCGGGGACGGTCAACGGCACTAGGTTTAAAACCGTGTTATAAAACACTGTAAAACGAAGTAAAATAGTGTTTTCAGGGTGTCTTGTCGCTATACGTAGTTTCCAACCTTTAAATTTTTTTGTGAATATTTGTAGCCGTGAACAAAAAATAAATAAAATGCTTGGATTTTAAAACCAACGCATACACTAATAAATCTTGTTAAAATATACATAAGATTTTATTTTGCACGGTTTATAATGCTGTATTCGCTAAGAAAAACCTACATTTAAAATGAACCCTCCGCGAGGGCTCCCGGCATCCCATATGCGACTAGGTGAACTCTCCAGGAGGGCTCCCGGCAGTGAACGTGTTAAATCATTTAGTTATTTATCTATCTATATAAATAAAAGTAAAATGCTGTTTGTTGGTAAGTGCATCACTTGAGAAAGGCTAGATCGATAAGCTTATAAAGAAAAATTTGAAAAGTTTCTCAGAAAATTTTCTATTTCAAGAAAAACTGAACGACCGTTTTTCTATGGAATCTTTATGTGTGTGTTTATGTGTTTATTAGACATGACAAGGTCTAGGTCAGCTATTGTTAAATAAATATTAAACTTAGATGTGGACGCAAGTAAGTTAATCTGCCCATCCTTTTCCCAATTATGTTGGGGTCGGCTACAAGTCTAACCGTATGCAGCTGAATACCAGTATTTTACATGGAGCGACTGCCTATCTGATCTCCACAACCCAGTACCTGGGTAATACAATACCCCTTGGTAAGACAGGTTGTCAGAATTTCGGGTTTCTGACGAATCGTAACGACTGTCAAAGGTCCACGAATAACAGCCGCGATCAACGGCTTAACGTGCTTTCCGAGGCATGGAGGAATCTCGGTATGAAATGATGGTCACCCATCTACGGACCAACCCCGGCAAGCGTAGCTTAACCTGATGGATCGACCCGTGCGACTTAGCCACGAGCTCCTCCTCCTTTCGTGGGCGAAGAAATAGCTAATAATAGAAGACTCGGTGCTAAATTAAGACACCCCAAATGTTAAAATATTGACTTTACGAGTTATCTAACTAAACTCTTGATAGTGATACTCCGAACCGCAAAGTTCCTACAGTGAGTAACGCTAAAATATTCAATTCTATTATTATTGATGACTGCGGACGGATGCCATTCTCCTGTAATCCCCACTCAGTAAATATCATAAGAGATTACAGCACCCGTGGGGCTCCCATCCATACGGAAGTCCCCACATAAAGTTACAATTAACTGCCATGGTAATTAAACGTATAAATGAAAATTATTCCTTGTGTCGGAAGGGTATCTGAACTTATTACGAGGGGGATTAAACGCGCGATCAAATTAACCGTATAATCTGAGGTGAAGTTCAGTTAAAACTTTGTGCTATCATTCGTTGAACTCGTTCCGGTTCTGTTGTCGCGTCGTTGTACTTAGGTACCTAGTTTGCACAACTTCGATTGCCTACTTATTTATTTTGAGACTGAAACGTTATTATTGAAATAAGAACCATCCTTACTCTAAAATAACTAATTTAATTCCGAATATAATTATTTAACCTCAAAATAGATACTAATACCCAAATTAATCCTTAAGTCGTTACCCCAATATCATAATCTAAAACTGTTTAATAAAACTACATATTTACATTATTTCAGGGATAAGGAAAATAATATGAAACACCAAGATATTTTGTCAGTCATTTATATTTCTTTGCCAACATCAAATTCAATATTCTACACCATACCATCACATCTCCTGTTCCCCACAAAATATCACAATTCAATCCGTATTCTAATCCTTAATATTATAAATGCGAAAGTAAGTTTGTTTGTTACGCCTTCACGCTAAAACGGCTGAACGGATTTGGATGAAATTTGGCACATATATAGATGATGCCCTGGAAAAGAACATAGGATACTTTTTTTTTCCCACGGGATCGAGGCTTATGCGGGTGAAACCGCGGGGCGCAGCTAGTATTTACCATAAAATTAATAGGTTACCTCAATTTACAGTAGATCTCCAACCAATCCTATGCCAATCTATCTTTTTACCGACACAGCCACTAAGCACGTCTTACCGTCACGAGTGCCTGACCCAGAAGGCCGTTGTTGTTACCCCCATTTTAACATATCAAATCTTTGGGTGTTGCCAGTACAATATCCAACAATTACGTATTAATAAATCGAAACCTAACATTATGATTTTTCGTTTACTTATACACCGTAACATTTTAGTTGTCTTACAAAAGCAGCCCACTTCATGTATCCAATGACTACAAAAAATTCATAAAAAGTTGACATATTGTAACAATTTTTTAATTGCACTTAGAGGTATTTTATGTCGGATACATTGAGTGGCCCTTTGTAAGACGACTAAAATGTCACGGTGTTTAATTTTTTTTTACTTTTTGGCGCAGCCGTGAGGCACTATTGTAGTTAAAACATTATTTTTACTATGTTATTTGTTTTTGTTTCACGAACTGCGTCCAAATAAATGTTTTTCTTTCTTTCTTGTTTATAGAAAACAGAAAATGTAACTGTTCAGGATTGCCTGAATCCATTATATATGAAAAATGAAAGTTGAAACACGAAATAAAGATATTGTTTATATTTACTGGAGCCAGAAATACCTACAGGATAAACACTTCTACCTTAATAGTACCTATAATGTGCATATATTTCGGTTTGCTCGTATTTTCTACCTATATTTGGATATTGACCTTTGTAGCAGTACCTACCTGAACCTTTAACCGACAGAGTTAAGGGGGATGCGCTAGGTGGGCTTGGGAAAATCAAGTTTTGCTACTAAGTTTAAAACAACTCTCTAAGTTCAAATTAGTTGCAAGCGTCATGTTTTCAAGAAATTGCTAAATTTCGAACCATCTTGTAAAAGGCCTGTGTCCAAAAATTTTTTGTCCGTCTTGTAAATTATTAAAAAATATTGAACACATATTTTTTCTTTTTTGCCGTAATCAAAAGATTACGGCGATACATTGAGTTAAAATGTGGCATAACGACACGCCTTGCTAGATTTAATATCGCGTTGTGACGTAGCGAGCCCTCACTCCCCAATTTTAATGCGTTTTTAGGGTTCCGTTAAAAAACGGAACCCTTATAGATTCGTCATGTCTGTCTGTCTGTCTGTCTGTCTGTCTGTCCGTCCGTATGTCACAGCCACTTTTTTCCGAAACTATAAGAGCTATGCTGTTGAAATTTGGTAAGTAGATGTATTCTGTGAACCGCATTAAGATTTTCACACAAAAATAGAAAAAAACCAAATAATTTTGGAGTTCCCCATACTTAGAACTGAAACTCAAAATTTTTTTTTTCATCAATCCCATACGTGTGGGGTATTTATGGATAGGTCTTCAAAAATGATATTGAGGTTTCTAATATCATTTTTTTCTAAACTGAATAGTTTGTGCGAGAGACACTTCCAAAGTGGTAAAATGTGTGTCCCCCCCCTGTAACTTCTAAAATAAGAGAATGATAAAACTAAAAAAAATATATAATGTACATTACTATGTAAACTTCCACCGAAAATTGGTTTGAACGAGATCTATCAAGTAGTTTTTTTTAATACGTCATAAATCGTAAACTTATCGTTACTTGCTGCTACGGAACCCTTCATGGGCGAGTACGACTCGCACTTGGCCGCTTTTTTTCTAAGTTATTTTTGATTAATATGATAAAGCAAAAAATACGTGTCTAATATTTTTTATTATCTGAAAGACGGACTAAATTGTTTTTTTTTTACCTAGGCAACTACCCTATTTAGAGCTGTATTGAGGATTTCAATAATTATTATTCTGTAAAAACATATTTGTTACGGTCGCATCTAATTCGTAAATTGAATTCAGTATTAATAAATAAATAAACGTATATAATTTATAAAATAATAATATTAATTTGTAAACTGAATTCTGTATTAATAAATATATAACTTACTAACTACTTAACTAATAATATAATTTGTCACATTAAACGACCAGTGCTCTACCTCCTCTCTCCTACTTGATCTATGCTGTGCCCGACAGGGTCCATAATTGTGACTAATATAATTATTTCCCTACCAACTATATACATTATGGTACGCAATAAAGAATTTGAGATTTGAGACTTGATTTAATTATTTTATTACGATACAACCTGATACAGAGTTGACGATCGCAAAAAAAAAATAAAATAATAATTTGTCGAGCTACCCTAACGCTTTCGCCTTAACGGTTAAATGGCAACTGTACAGATCGAACGATCCTCTGTCAATGACTGGACAGGTGACCGTACTTATTACCCCAATACATCGAGCCACTTTGGCCAAACCGTCTGTCGGTCGGTAACAGTGGTCCTGTCAATATCTGTACCAAATCGGTGTTCAGAAATTCAAAACTCTGACAGCTTCCACCTATTATATCGGTATTCCTCACGAATTGGGTTATGAATGTCGGATGGTAGTCTCGTCCACGTCATATTAAAATGTTAATATTCTGCTAAATCTAGACTACAAGTTAACCCTTAAATTTATGGAGATAAGGCTTGATAATATATTTAAACGCTAGCGCTTTGTCTGCGAACCATTTCACACCGTGTGGTTAGTGACTAACCTGGTGTCAGAGTTTTTATTCCGCTCATGGGCCTCTGATTTGACTTCACATGCCATCGAGAGATATCTCTCAGGCATGCCGGTTTCCTCACGATGTTTTCCTTTACCGTTTTTGAAGTAAGTTATGATTATATAATACGCACATGAATCCGAAAAGTCAGAGGTGCGTGTCTTGGGTTCGAATACGAGACCTACGACTTGGTAGTTTGACACGTTCACACTTTCAAGGGATTGTTTTTTTAATGTATGTGTTTTTTGCCATAATTCAAGGTGTCTCTATGTCAAAAAAGGTTCAGTGCCATGTAGACGTCACTAATACACCACGTCACGCCACGCCACTAACTCACTTTGACATTTATACATATTTGAAAATACGATTTGGATGGATGACGGAATGTACAAATACTACAAACTATCTATAGTTGTTAATTACAGTAGTTATGTCGGTAGTGAATAGCTATTATAAACTACACAGTGCGGTATATAACTAACAAATTATAATGTGAACAGAAGTGGAATGAAGTATATTATACGTTCACATCACACGGGACTGTTTTGTGAATGTAATTGCTTTTGCCGAGTTCGTTTCAGTATTTGAAGGTTCTTTTAATTTTCTGTTATAGGAATAGTCAGTATAATACAATAGTTACAACGAATAAATACAACATTAAAGGAATTTCGTTATAGATCTTCAACAGCATAATGACACTTATTCAACAGGAAACTTCTAAGCTGATTTTTAAAAAAGCTTGAGCAGATAGCGCTTTTTATATCTAGAGGTAACTTATTAAATAACAATAACCGATTGATACCTGGGACTGTGCTTCACAATATTCAAATTAGGATGTACTTTGTAACGTTTAATGTCTTATCTACGTGTTCCTTCTCTAATCTGTCGTTCTTCTGCTGTCTATTCACGTATACATTTGGCCATGTTACTTAGAAGGACAAATACATAAATGCTCGGTACTGTAAGTATATTCAGATTTATAAAAAATGTTCATGGCAACTCTCTCTTTGCGGAATACGAACTAATTTGCGATTAAAACACGCGATGAACGTGGTTGGATTGTCAAAATGAGAGGCATTGCTATTGTGTGTTACCCAGGTTAACTAGGTAAAATTCTCAATTTCTAAGTTATTGTAGTTGCCAAGACAAATAATAAAATACACATAAACGCTGCAACCACATTTTCGTTTCGCCAAAAGACTCCGGATGAGGAATGAGCAGATAATATCTATGACTTATGCATTATTCTAACCCAAATCCTTTGGCACGCAAGTAGCTACAGGAAGGAAGGCCAGTCGGGCAGTGCACCGCCGAGTGAGCCAAATAGTACACATAAATAATGTAATTATAATGAACATACGATGTATATCTTAGTGTGTAATGATGCATTGGCAATTTAGGCATGGGGTGAAAAGAGGAAAGAATTAGGGACAATGGCTTAAATGATAAGTATGTGGCGAAAAACTGAGCACTCAATCTCAGACTTATAATAGATACTTATGTTAGGTTTCAATTTATTATACAAAATTATTTGATATTGTACTGGCAACATCGAAAGATTCGATATGTCAAAATGGCGAAAACAACTGTCTTGTGGGTCAGGCGCTCGGTGTCGGTAAAAAGATAGATTGGCATAGTATTGGTTGGAGATCTACTGTAAATTAAGGTAACCTATTAGTTTTATGGGAAATATTAGAATACTGATTGAATTGTGATATTATGTGGGGAATAGGAGATGTGATGGTATGGTGTAGAACATTGAATTTGATGTTGGCAAAGTAATACAGTGTGAGTCTTCATAATGTGCACATATCGAAATGAGGAAATCTATGCTTAATTTTAACGACAGAAAAAATATTTAAAAAATCTAAATATTGTTTTTTATACTTTTTATGAAATTAAAAAAAAATTGTAACAAAACTGTGTAACTTTTAAACTGAATCAGCTATCGCGATGAAACAAACTCCATAATGATTGAAAGTAAGTAGCCGTCCACATAAAATTAAAATTGAGAAAAAAACTACCCTCAATTGAAAATAAACATGTTTTTTTAGTAAAAATCTGTATTTTTTTCTTCAATTTTTAATTGTAAAATTTATAAATAAGATAATAATAAAAAGAGAGCAAAAAAAAATTTTTAAAAAAAAAATTTTTTTGTAAAATTTTTTTTTTTTTTTAAACTAAAAAAAAAAATTACCATTTTTTCCGTCGATAAAATTAAGCATAGACTCCCTCATTTCGATATGTGCACATTATGAAGACTCACACTGTATAAATGACTAACAAAATATCTTGGTGTTTCATATTATTTTCCTTATCCCTGAAATATTGGTAATTATATATTCGGTATTAAATTGGTATTTTAGAGCAAGGGTAGTTTCTTATTACACTTATTTTAGTAGCACAACCAACTTTGATCATTAATGACGTTAACGAAATCAAAACTTTACCAATATTATGATTGTACTTACAGGAGCCTCCAAAATAGAACGCAGAGTCTAACTTATAATTGGAAGAGGTGAGAGCTTATAATTAGTATAAGGTCGAGATATTTTTAATGGGTATTATCCTGTAGACGATCATAATAGGATTAAAAGGAACATTTTAATGTAGCAGTGAAAGCCTAGTTGTGTGATCGTCAGACTGCCAAGTTCTCTCGAGTTCGAACCTAAGTCACGCACCTCTGACTTTTCGGATTCATGTGCGTATTGTATAATTATCACTTGCTTCAAAAACGGTGAAGGAAAACATCGTGAGGAAACCGGCATGCTAAATCTCTGACACCAGTACTCTAATTGCGTAACTCATTTTCGTAAGCAATTTCGCGAAATTTGTTTCATTTTGACATTTTAACAACATTCATTGCGTTATTTACGTTGTTGAACAGATTTTTTTTTCCAACTTATGAAGCAATGGATTAGAAATCTGTTTAAAATCGAAACAAATTGCGATTGTGTTGTATTACGCAATTAGGGTGCAGGTTAGTCACTAACCACACGAAAAAGAAAAAACCGGCCAAGTGCGTGTCGGACCACGCACAATGAAGGGTTCCGTAGTTGGGATGAATTTATCCCAAAAACAAACTTAACTTTGTAGTTGAAAAATATGTTCTCCCATACGGAATGTATGGGAATGTTTTTCCAACTGCAAAGTTAAGTTGGTCGATTATTACTCGTTAACCTGTAGAGCCTACTTAGCTGTGATAGTTTTTCTTTTAATTTCGTTATACAAACTACTGTTGTGATTTTTTTCACACACCCAAAACCAACCATTTAGCCGGCAGGGGGGGAGGACACTTGACTCTAACAAAAATTAGCACTTTAAAGCTTAATATTTCGCAAACGAATCCCTGAATCCAAAAATGGTTTTCACAAACTCCCAATATTTTTGAAGGACCTTTCCAATGATACCCCTCACCATGGGGTAAAAAAATAAAAAAATAAACATTACCACTTTACGTGTATGAGAGATACCCTAAAAAAAAATGTTTTTCATAATTTTGTTTCACCACTTTACGTGTAGGGCAGGTACCTTAAAAATTTTATTTTCATTATTTTATTTTACCACTTTGTCGGCGTAATTAATATGTATACTTATGCCAAATTACAGCTTTCTAGTACTAAGGGTCTCGGAGCTAGACCGCGGACAGACAGACAGACAGACAGACAGACGGACATGACGAAACTATAAGGGTTCCTTGTTTACTACGGAACCCTAAAAATGACTTTCTTTCGGTAGGTATACTGTTTTGATTAAGCTCTCCGCTATACCAGCCTTGCTGATCGAGTTATTCTTTTACCATTCAGAACTATACTTGTAAACAACACGAGAGAAGGACTAATTGATTAGAATTCAATTATTGTATTTAAATTATGCAATTTATTAAAAGAGAGAATAGAGAATTATATTGTTGAAGTATGCAGTATTAGGGACACAGTTACAGACATTTTATACTAATTGAGATGAGAATCTGAACTCAGAATATCTTAATTAGGTAATTAGATGAGTTTTCGTTTCTGTAATACGGGGAGAGAAACTAGTGGAAAACTCCAGAGATCTAATTGATGAATTGCGTGGAAGAGAGGAGCGATGATATAAGCAAGGTAGGTAGAAATAGATGGATGAGAGTGGCCGAGTATCGAGCTCAGTAGTGTATAAATTTACAGGAAAAGTCCTGAAAATTATCTCATAATTTAGTTGCCTAACTGGTCGTTGTTGTTGTTAATTTTATTGAAGTAAAAACTTCTTTAGGCGCGCTGGGCATTTTTGGGATGGGGAAAAACAATTGAACTCGCGACACCGTTACCGACACCTTATTTTTGTAAACGCGATTGTGCTCTTTATTTAGATAAGGTTACGGACCAATGTTCTATGCAAGTATTTTTCTTCCACCAAGGCGATCTTGTTCAAGTTTTAACTTCTGTCGGCACTCCCGGAGTTGCCACTGTTTTTATTTTTTGTTGTTGTTACTTAGTTGTCATCTTCTACATATAAAATAGGCTTACGAGTGGAAGGCATACTAGGTAAGTATGTGGAAGAATAAACCAAAACACTAATAAAACACTGAATCCTGCTTCAATGACCCCCCGAGGTCCACTGAACGATAGGCTATAAACCGTTCACTAGTTTGGCAAGGACTCACGAACTAAGGACTTTGCTGTTACATAAAATTCTACCACATCTATTACTTAAATATTCTACCACATCTAACAAGAAGTTCCAATAAAAAGGTCAATTGTTAACTTATTTAATATCATAAATGATTACTTAATCCTGAGAGGTTAACATCTTTACTAATATCTACACTAACATTATAAAGAGAAAATAATAAAGAATAAAAATAATACAAATTTATTTGGAACAACTTAAGTTTACAATTTACAAAGGAAAACGAAGATAGCCACAAAAGTGAAATACTGTGGCGCAGCCATCAACGCCAACTCACATAATTATATACACAAAGACATTGTTCCAGACTTCCCAAAGAAAGTTAATTAAATAATTACAAAAACATAAAAAAAATGGAATAAAAAGAGAATATACTCTATGTGGAGGTTAATCCTTCCTTAATATTATAAATGCGAAAGTAAGTTTGTTTGTTACGCCTTTACGCTAAAACGGCTGAACGGATTTGGATGAAATTTGGCACATATATAGATGATACCCTGGAAAAGAACATAGGATACTCTTTTTTTTCCCACGGGATCGAGACTTATGCGGGTGAAACCGCGGGGCGCAGCTAGTATGTAGTATAAGTGTAGAGTGGAGGTGGGGTGAAGTGTGTATGTGTGTGTGTTTACCGTGTTTATGATGCCATAAGTTGCTCAGTTTCTTCATAAGACAAGGATTTAAGAGGTTAACTTCTTTATTAATCTTTATCTTTACTAATATCTACACTAACACTATAAAGAGAAAAGATAAAGGTAATGACTAAACTCAAAAGCTACTGGACCGATTTTAAAAATTCTTTTACCAGTAGAATGCTATATTATCACTGAGTAACATTGGCTATAATTTATTAAGATAACACGCGGGCGAAACCGCTGGCGGAAGCTAGTAATAATATAACAAAGCTGAAGCGGGCGATGCGATGCGACATGTTAAGTCAGGGGCCGGGGGCCAAGCGAGTTTTTATAAAAATGTGGCTGTTATTTTAGTATATTTAATCTCACGACTTCCACGCGAACGAAGTCACGGGGAGAAGCTAGTCTAGCTAAACGTCGACGAAGGCATGGACAAAAGCTAGTAATAGCAAACAGAAGCAATATTGGCATAATCGCTTTATTCAATAACTAAGTCGGCCATTGTGACGTTCTATTGTAGTCTCAGCAGCTATTGTTTACATTCTCACACTATATTGTTACGGACGATAGACTGCCAACATGTCAATATGTAGCCAAGATTATGAAGAACCATACAGTGTGAGTCTTCATAATGTGCACATATCAAAATGAGATCTATGCTTAATTTTATCGACGGAAAAAATGGTCAATTTTTTTTTTGTTTTTCTTAATTTCTTTTATCTAACTTTTTTTATTTTTATTCTCTTGGGCATCTTATTTATAAATTTTACAATTATTTTAAAAATTGATGAAAAAAATACAGATTTTTACTAAAAGAACATGTTTATTTTCAATTGAGGGTAGTTTTTTTCTCAATTTTAATTTTATGTGGACGCCTACTTACTTCCAATCATTATGGAGTTTGTTTTATCGCGATAGCTGATTCAGTTTAAAAGTTACACAGTTTTGTTACCATTTTTTTTAATTCCATAAAAAGTATAAAAATATTTAGATTTTTTAAAATATTTTTTCTGTCGTTAAAATTAAGCATAGATTCCCTCATTTCGATATGTACACATTATGAAGAATCACACTGTATAGCTTCTGCCCGCAACTTTGCCCGCGTGGATGTCGGAAATTATCCTACGGGGACATGCTACCGAGATAAAAAGTATCCCATATCCTTTCCCAGGATGCAATCTATCGCGTTGCCAAATTTTATCTAAATCCGTGTAGTGGTCTAGGCGTGAGAAGATAACATACAGACAGAGTACTCTCAAATTTATAATATTAGTATGGAAAAACTATGTCTAGCTACTATGAGGTATCGTATTACCCAGTTACTGGGTTGTGGAGGTTAGATAGGCAGTCGCGCCATGTAAAATACTCATCTCAATATATTCATCTACATCCGGTTAGACTGGAAGCCGACCCCAATATACATGTGGTTGGGAATAGGCTAGGCAGATTGATTTGATAAGTTACTGTGTATTATGTAGTGTGACAAATGAGGTTTTAATTAAAGTGTCAGCAATAATAATTGCACGTTTCATAGTTCATGACTGATTGTCTTTTATACTGCGAATCAGATATAACGCTAGTTTTATTTATTTATTTATTTCAGACAAAATTCTAGTCCATATCTATCACATTTTCATTTAAATTATAAATTATAATCTCACCGATAAAAACCCAAAATACAATAACCTTTAAATATTAATTGAAAACCAAAATAACTTAAGTAAAATTGTCAAAAAATTATAAAATGTCAAAATGATAAAATAAAATAAAACAAAATGTCAAATATAAAATTGTCAAAGAGTAAAAGTTTATAAAAATGTCAGAATACATTTATGCTGCGAATCACAGGCCGCATGAAACACAAACGTTTTTAAGAGCTACTGATAATTGTGAATTTAATTGAAATGTTACATATTAAGTAAGCCATTAATTAAATGGCTTTTTTGAACGTAAAAATTTACAAGAAAATAGGATTGTTCCAAAAGGTAGTTAGTTTCATATGGAGAAGAACAAGAACAGTGTTGTTATCGTAAAAAATTGAGCTGCCGTATGTCACAGTCTGGTTTGCCGTATTTTGAGGGAAAAAACACAAAATTGCCGTATTTATTTAAAAAAAAAAACTATTCCTCATTTGTTTCTTCTCCATAAAGATTTCTTATCAAACTCTATATCTTTAGATTCATGTTTATCTAATGTGTACTTATCATTGCTTCTCGCACATGTCGCGCGACACCATAAACTTGGTACCTACAGTATCCTTGATTTTTGCTTTGATTTTGTATCAATTGTCATCGATTTTTTTAAGGTAATTTTAAGTTTTGACAATTCGTGGTAGTTTCTGGGTTAGTGGCAGCATTGACGAAATTTTTTCACTAATAATGTGGCGCACAGCCTCTTCAGGTGACAGATATTTGAGTTTCATTTTCGTGTCATTCATTACGCTTGTGAAAAATCGTTTCGTTTAACCTATGTAGTCAATTGCAGTATTTTCTGAAAAAATAATAATTGTGAATTGCCGTATAATACGGCAATTGCCGTATCAATAACAACGCTGAACGAGAAATAAGCATAGTTACTCTTTTAAAATATTTTACAATATTTTGTGTACATTCATTTTAATTATATGTAAAGACGATGTACCTGGAATGAAATTAATATGGGTTTGTCTGTTTCGCTTCTCATGTGCCATTATTTTGTATATCTGCAAACGTACCGACGCGCGACAGCGTTGATATATCGGACCATCGGACACATTCTATAGTAAAATAAAAGACTATCGTAACTCAGCTAAATCCCAAGAAGATTCTCTTCATAAATGTTGCACAATATCTTCGAAGGCTCATACCATGTTTTAACAAGGCCTAAAGGAATGCCTAAAAGCGCGTGGATTTTCATTGGATTTTAAACGCTCGGCTCAGCGCGGAAAGTTAAAAATCCAACAGCAAGCTTCCGTTTAGGCATTCAGTCTGTCAGCTGTCACCTAGGTTCAGAATCGCGCTCCAGTTTAGGCACTCTATTGTGATGCCCGATATGACATATTTAGAGCGAACTATTTTTCCACTTTTTCCTCTTTGCATCATTTTGTAACTAATAAAAACTTTTTTACAAAAAAACAACCAACTTCCAAAAAACCACTACAAAATGAAAAATAACTTAAATTTTGGAAGTCGGTGTCTTTGGTTTTGTATTTTCGTTATTTGCCACCGATTTCCGTTTCATTTTGTAGTGGTTTTTGGAAGTCAGTTGTTTTTTTGTAAAAAAGTTTTTATTTCTCGCTTTTTAGTTCGTCAATTTGTAATTTATCTAAGTTACATTAGCCTAATGCCAACTGCTCATCACCTTTTACAAAATATTGCTTTTCTCGATGCAGGTACGTTCATCGTTGAGGAGTTTTCCTGGTACTTTACCATCAGCTCCACTTCTCCATATGCATTGTGACGAGCATAAATTGTATTGCAACCATATTAAAGTAATCGAATCGCAACCCGTGAAATACTTATTATTGGGTAGTTCCGGTGGCTATTTGTGGTCTTCATCATCAGTTCCACTTAACTAAATGGTGCTTTCCAAGAGCAACTGCACGAAGTACTATAAAAAAATACCCAAATCGCTATAGGTTTGGTTTAATTGAACCCGCAGTATACCATTAACATATCATACTTAATATCACGCTTTTTCCCCGGAAGGGTTAGGCAGAGGTGAACTCACATTTCGCGAATTATGTTTAAGTTCCACGTAATAGGGGGCCAGCCTATTGCCATCAACCGGGCACAAATCCAGACTCCGGGCTGCTACTGAGAAATTCCTGATAGAAAAACCCAATAACACTTTGCCCGACCTGGGATACGAACCCGGGACCTCATGCTTAGCAGTTGCGGTTGCTACCACTAGAGTCTAGTACTAGACCAACGAGGTAGTCAATACCAATAGGCCTGTGTCCAAAAAAATTTTTTGTCCGTCTTGTAGATTATTCAAAAATATTGAACACGTATTTTTTCTTTTTTGACGTAATCAAAAGATTACGGCGATACATTGAGTTAAAATGTGGCATGACGTCACGCCTAGCTAGATTTTATACTGCGTTGTGACGTAGCGAGCCCCCACTCCCCAACTTTAATGCGTGTTTCCTAAGTTATTTTTGATTAATATGATAAAGCAAAAAATACGTGTCTAATATTTTTTTATTATCTGAAAGACGGACTAAATAGAATTTCTTTTTTTTTACCTAGGCAACTACCGTATTGAGACATTTGAGCCATTTTTTAATGCTTATTTATAATTTGCTCGTCAAGTCACTGCAAGTCTTGCATAACATGATACTTAAATGATAATGATAAAGTTCCATACAGCTTCATATCACAAACATGTCATAAATTATATAAGCAGAAGCCACACACACATGTTCAGACTGACAGCTCCAATATGTAAGGCAACAAACATACATTAACATACTTGAACGGTAATCATATGTTATCTCGTTGTCACGGGCTGTAGCCAGCTAGCTAATTAATTGGTTTGTGTGCACTCGATGGAAAGCCTGATTGCTTATATCCCAAATGCATTGGTAATTATATTTTGTATCGATATTGTACTTGTTTGTACTTATTGAAATGAGTTTCCCGTGGGTTTTGTAAATTGTATAATTGATGATGTACTGTAGCGTTCTTCTCAGTGTTATATAAAAAAAATTAGCAGCCATTGAATTCGACGTCGTGTTGGGGTAAAATTAAGATAAAAAATATTTCAAACATGTATGTTATTACTTAGAAGCTGCGCCCCGCGGTTTCACCTGCATATCTCTCGATTCCATAAGAATATCTGGATGAAAAGTATCTTTTGTCCTAACCAAGATTATAGTCTACCCATGTGCCAAATTTCATCCAAATCTGTTAAGCCATTTTAGCGTGAAAGCGTAACAAACAAACACACACAAAAAATCGAATCTTTTCTCTTTATAATATTAGTTTAGATTAGTGTAGTATTTTAAGTATTTTTTGCAAAGAAATAAATGATTTGATTTGATTTGAAGGATCCTAGTGACTTGTATTGAGTTTAACGACAACTTGTTAGCACTATAATGTGTTTCAGTATTCAGGAAACTGCAACTATTTGCGGAAACTCGGGCGGCGCCAGAGGCGGTCTCGCTACGCTACGCACTGAGCTACGGCGTAGCACGCATCAGTTACGCCGTAGCACGCACTTTGCTACGATCATGTTTTCTTTAGAAATGTTTAAAAACATTGAGTGATGAATTCGAGCTCATTTACATGTGTGTTGTATAAAACATCAATCTGTCACTGTCCTTAATCTGTTCAAACTTTTAAGATACAACCTCCACACTATACAAACAAAATTCATAACTGAAACTCATATACTTTTAACCCTTAAAGTTTTTAGACGCAAAAAGTCACGGATCGGGTCGCTAGTTTCCAATATCTATTAAAATCTAAGAGGTTGAAGAATTTAGGTTGGAAATAGCTCTGATGCAGCCATGTTGAAATTGGATTACAGGTCAATCTTGCGCTGCGGTAACACGATCTAGATTTATATAGTAGACCTATGACTGGAGTTATTGATTACACATGTACCTTGACTGGATTTGAACCATCCCATTTTAGAAATTGATCCATCATACGTGTATAGTCACGAACACTAATATGTATACAATTATCAACTTTTTAACCGACTTTAAAAAAGGAGGAGGTTCTCAATTCGATTGTATTTTTGTGTTTTTTTATATTTGAAAGCTGGTGCTTCTCGTGTAGTTTCATATAAATTTTATTAATTTTGCTTGGATGGTTTTTGAGTTAGGTTCAATAATACGTACTTTTTTCCCACTTAGTATGTGGATGATATCTTAAGTTCCTGTCACTGTTATTTACATAGCAGGTAGTGGTGTTCGAATTTGTGTGGGGTAGGTATCACAACTAAAAACTGAAAAATAAAAACTTTTGACAAAAAAATATCAACCGACTTCCAAAAAAAAAAAAACATTAAAAACGATTTTTTTTGTAAAAAGTTTTTTTGAGTTATTTTCTCCTACTGTATTGATTGTAATTGTATGTTGTTAGGAATGTAGTATTTTGGAACCCACAGTCCCACACTACATAGGGCTTATGTCAAGTTGCAATCGTTATTCCACGAGAAAATCATTTTGAATTTTGCTAGGTGTATGCATATTTTTGCTCGTGACTGTACCGTCTGTGAAGTTCCTTTAGAATTTTAATATATACAAAAATGTCCTAGCGATCAAACGCTATTTTGTCAAAATTAAGGTTAATTTAATTTCAGTAGTCACTCAACAAAGCCCGAGTCCAAATTTTTCTTTTATCCGTCTTGTAGATTATTAAATATTGAACACGTATTTTATCTTTTTTGACGTAATCAAAAGATTACGGCGATACATTGAGTTAAAATGTGGCATGACGTAACGCCTTGCTAGATTTAATACTGCGTTGTGACGTAGCGAGCCCCCACTCCCCAACTTTAATGCGTGTTTTCTATGTTATTTTTGATTAACATGATAAAACAAAAATACATGTCTAATATTTTTTTATTATCTGAAAGACGGACTAAATAGATTTTCCTTTTTTTTACCTAGACACCACCCTATTCTAATTACAAATGACTTTTAATCTCTACCATAACTCAATAATTGATGTTCTCTTATCTCCCCAACACATCACCAGCAGACATTATGTCGTCCTCATTGCAGCACAGCCTTCTCCTCTTCCGCATCCAATCTTCCCCGTCACGAGGACGTTCGCCCATTGCCTGCGAGCGTCTCACTGTTTGTCGGTTCCGGTTACCATTACAATATTTCTTAGCGATCGCATGTCTTACGTAAAAAAAGAGATTGTAATTTTGTTCTGCACATAAAATGGAAGGTTTTCATAGAATCCGTCTTGAAGTTTTTTGGTTCATATTTTTATACTTAAGTAGAACGTTGGTCTAACTACAGTATTTTCAATAAACGATTGTTTTCTTACGGTTTTATGTACTTTGTACAGCATTACATTTTCACTTTTGTCTCGGAGTTATCCAGCCATTTCGAGCGTTGGGCACAAGGATCAAATTTATTTTACACCCAAGCGCAAACCAAACTTTCTCACACCGAACACGTCTTGAACAAAAATATTGTTTTTCCATCATAAATCTTTAAGAATCGCCTTGTAACATATTGTGGTGGAGTCGCCACCTCGGTAATTAGCACAAGTTCGGTGTCCCTCACATTACAGCCCGGTGTTTGGCGGGGCGCCAGCGAACGTGCCCCGGCCTTAAATACAATAGAGGCCAACTTTTACATTTCAAATTCGGAGTTAGAAAAATAAATCGCTAATTAGATTTAAGGTTTTGTTTTTTGTAAGCCAGGCCTCGAGACGCCCTGGGCGTCGGGAATCGCAGGCAGGTTTCCGGCCACCGTAGGTGCGGGCTTGCGGACGGTGAGCAATGGGTAGCTCGCCGTCCGATAAGGACCAAGCCCGGGTCGACGGCGCGTTGTGTTCCACGCGCGCCTCAAAGAGATGTCAGCAGAATTGACGGGGTCCGCTAGGGCCAATGCCTGCCGGGGCTGCGAATATGGGCCGATAGGGAAATCGTGGCCCCCCGGCAACATGGCAACTGAAGGAACACGGGTGGGTTTTAGTCAGTAAGAGTCTGACACGCCCTCCCGCTCTGCCCAGAGCGGGAGAAGTTATTTGATAATTTCCAACCAAAAAAAAAAGGCCTCGTAAACTTTGTCAAGCTTCAGTGCTTGTGAAACTAAGCTTATTAGGTCATTATTACCTAAAGCTTTAATTCTCAAATAGTTGCCTATAATTTCCAACGAATAAAATTTCCACAAATTGACAGTAATTAATTTTGTAATTTGTAACTTATCAATGATAACTAAATCGCCTGGACATTACGACTGACAGGACAAAATTACTTATGTTGAAAAATGGGGGATTCTAAACTATTGCGTGTTAGTTTTGAATGCCTTTGACCTCAGTGATCCTTACTTACCTAAGTTATATACCTTTTATTAATAACTTAGGTAACCAAGTTATTAATAAAAGCTATTTAAAATATCTTCTCAAGACAGTTAGAATCTATTCGTCTATATTTGGTCTTTATTTATTTAACAGTTTATGTACACACATATAAACAGACAAGAAGAAAGGAACAGAAAAATACGTACAAAGGTGATGCTTATTTCTATAGAAATCTCTTCCAGCATACCTGCGATAGGAAAGTATTTAAAGAGATGTAGACAACGTGTGTAAGAGTAGAAGAGAAAACAGAATACATAAAATAAAAAACTTAACTATACACTAATTTAAATATAAACATACAACATGAGAATATACTTAAATACATACTTCTAAAATACATATCACTAAAATAGATCAAATTACTTTATAAAATAATAAATACATATTATGCAACTATGACGAAGTGGAAAGATAGCAAGGAAGTAAATAAGGTTTACCTGAATATCCCTGAATATCATTCATCGCTGGCAAGATATTTTTCTTCCCGACTAGAATAGAATCGGGCTCATAATAAATTCTAACGTGTGCAATGGCCTGGAAAGCGATAGAGCGCCATCTGTGACACGCCGCGGGAACTAACGCCACGAATACATAAAGTGCTAAGCATATATCAAATTATGACCGACACCGTCAGCTTGTATATTATGTTGTGTTCGAAGAAAGGTGTCTTTATGTCTTTATTTGCTACATTTTATGTGAAATAAATATGTAGTTTAAACACTACATAATATACAAGCTAACGGTGTCGGGCGACGACAGCATAGGCTACATTTTAGTCTATGCTGTACCACTGCTGGGCAAAGGTCTCCCCCATACTTCACCATTCATCTTTTCCTGCAGCCTTTTCCGGTTAAGCAGTCAAGAAAGCGTCCTATAATTCACAGGCACAGATTCCTTTAAGATTTTTGTGAGTTTCATCAACAAATGAGAAAAATATATGACAAAATCTATTACACATTTTAAGAGGATCGATGAGTACAACCTGATTATCCTCGAAGACGGAGTGTGACGAATATTGATACACCTGTATACCGGCCATATAATGATATAGCCCCCACGCTTTGTCGAAGCCATCACTAAAGGCGAGCACACAATAGACCCGGTTGGACAAACTTCACATCATTTGATAGATTACTCCGTCAACAGACCTCTTATATACGAAAACATAAAAGTTTACGTGTGTTGAAAATGTATATATATGTATGTTTGGGCTTTAAAGACCAACTTCAGTCATGGACTGATTGGAAAATTCCTGAATTAAGTTTAAAGTTTATTAGTACATATTAAATACAACAACACAGTACATACGGAAACAGAGGGTTGTACTACCAAATTTAAAATTATAGTCGGATTTCCGGGCTCCTAAACTAGATACGCAGACCTGTATCTTAGGAGTTGGAGATTTTGCAGCTTCAATTTATAAAATACAACTGTGACTTTTCTGTTTGTTTACAGTGATTTTTAACACAGTAGATGGAGTGAATGATTGTGGTTGTGTATCTAGGGGTGTGTATATGAGTGTAGTGTGTGTGTAGGGAGGTGTGTATGTGAAGTGTGAGTGTTTGATAAGTTTTGTTACAAGGTAGGTTTGATAAAGTTATGATTGTATAGCCAATATATTTTCTGTTTCATCATAAGTTAAGGATACGAGCCATTTTCTTAATTTATTTTTAATTTCATGTAAGGTGTATTGTATCTGTACAACGGAATAATTTTATTTATTTTATTATACATGCGTGAACTTTGAGCCAACAATTGTCGATTTGAAAATGCAAAAACACAGGGGTTGAATTATATACCTATATTTGTTTTCTTCTTTCATTATGCATTATATACAGGGTGACGATTTAGTCACTTGCATCCGTCAAGGGGGTGATTCTACCCGTCATACTGACAACTTTCGCTATGGAAGTCATATCCGATTTGTGAAAAAATAAAAACGAATTAATTTCTATACAACAGTAGACAGCCTATTTCGATGTATGTAAGAAAAATTAGTTTCGTAGCAAAAGTTAAAGTAGTTTGATGGGTAGAATCACCCCCTTGATGGATGTAGGTGACTAAATCGCCACCCTGTATTAACACGTTCAGTGCCAGGAGACCTCCTGGAGGGTTCACCCAGTCGCATATGAGATGCCGGGAGCCCTCGCGGAGGGCTCGTTTTAAAATAAAATCTGATGTATATTTTAACAAAATTTATTAGTATATGCGTTGACTTTAAAATCCAATAATTTTAATTTTTTTTGTTCACGGTCACGACAAATATTCACAAAAAAAATATTAAAAGGTTGGAAACTACTTACAACGCAAGTCCCCTGAAAACACAATTTTACTTCGTTTTACAGTGTTTTATACAACACGGTTTTAAACCTAATGCCGATGACCGTCCGCAATGGTTAACTTTAACGCAAACGTAATGCCGGTAACCCTCCCGGAGGGTTCACTTCCAATATGTATGGCGGCATGGCGTATGAGTTCTATGAAAAGTGGGTGGAGTCGAAAGTGTTAATGACAAATTTTATTGTTCCTGCAAAAATATATGAATAAAAACATAAAATATAGGGACCTATCGCCACGGGAAAAAGGGGCTAAGTTTCCGGTGGTTAACACTTGACATACAGGAACCTTCTCACAATGCGTGCCTCAAGAAGGACCACTTATAGTATCAGACCCATTGTTCAGCCACACAACGACGATGATGGCCTCGGTGAGGTTTTGATCGAGACTCTTGACCAAAACCTTGGCCAAAGGGCTGTTGCCTTTACGGCTATTGACACAGGAATACCCGAATCCATATAACTACTTTACCTTATTGTTATTGGATGTAAACCATAGTCGTTAGTAAAATTAATTTATATGCCCTAAACAGGCACAATATGGAGTGTATATATACCTATTATTTTATAAACACATTGACATTGTTGAAAATTATATTCAAAATGACATGATTACTTTGTAAAGTATTTTATTATTTTAAATATTGTGAATGTGAGGACTATGTGGATATTATTTCTCTGCTAGTTTTAGTGATGGTCTGGCAGTTTGAGTAGTTTTTGCGGCCTACCCAAATGTCCTTTCTTTGGTATTGTTCGTCGAGTTGAGCTCCTTAAGTTGAGTTGAGCTCCACGATTACTGACAAATGCTTGCACTGACTGGACAGGTCCACTCAAATCTGTGTGGTTCTTTCCTCAAAAGACCTTTTCAGACACTTAATCTACATGGTTCTCATATGGCCTGACCAAGATTATGTCTGGACTTTAAAAGAGACTGCGACCTCTGAGTTTGTCTCGGCCTTTCTTCTCAGAGTAGTCAGTTAGGAAACGCCGAACTCATCTAGCTTATTTTTAATATTTTTTTTATATGACGTGTATTAGTGATTCCGATATCCTATTTACAGAATAAACAATTTCATTTCATTTCATATATTTTCTGCAAATAAATGATTTTTATTTTCATAAGTACCTAAATCTCAATATTTTCGTGTATAGCGAAGTGAAACAGGAAGTTATAGTTCAAGCTCGGCTTTGTTGTAACTGAATCGTTGGTTTATCACAAAGTTTCTGCTAAATTCAGAAACTAAACTTTTTTTTTTTTTTTTTTTTTTTTTTTTTTTTTTTTTTTTTCCCTTGTGGGTAGTTGGTACGAAAGGTGAAAAATTTTTTGCTCTTGTTTTAATAATTTATTAAAATTGCAAATAGTTTTAATTTGACTATTTTTATGTATAAATATACATGTTAACATAGAGTACTCGC
This sequence comes from Agrochola lychnidis, assembly GCA_963680765.1. Lineage (NCBI taxonomy): Eukaryota > Metazoa > Arthropoda > Insecta > Lepidoptera > Noctuidae > Agrochola > Agrochola lychnidis. Next base: position 7,308,424 of record OY796871.1, on the reverse strand, counting down.
CACTTTAGTGTTATCTCCTAAATCGTATTTTACACCACAATCAAAACAACGCACTATTTATAACAATGGAAGCACTGAAGGTCTCATTGTCAGAAATGATGACATTGTTCCAAAACAAGATGTCAAACTTTGAGGCAGAACTGCAGAAAAAACCTTCAGGTACTTCAAGCGGCACAACGGATGGTTTGGTAGCAGATTTCACTTTGTTCAAGAAATTTATACTCGAAGCATTGGGCTGTCTTCAGCAGCAGTTGGAGGCATTGGCGCAGGGGCTCGACAACCTTGAGATGCGTGGGCGCCGGAAGATGTTGCTGTTACATGGTGTCACCGAGCAGGCCAAGGAAGATACAGCACAGGTAGTCGCAGAGGTTGTGCGCGGTCATCTGAAGCTAACCGACTTTGCAGTGGCTGATATCAGGCGGTGTCACCGGATGGGCAGGCAAACAGGTAACAGCAAGCCCAGGCCCATTCTTTGCAAGCTACGGGATGTCGGTGTCAGGGACAGTGTCTGGTTTGCCAAAACGAAGTTAAAAGGCACTGGTGTTACTGTATCCGAGTTCCTGACGAGATCGCGGCATCAGCTCTTCATGTCTGCGCGTGAGAGACTTGGCGAAACAAATTGCTGGACTAAGCAGGGCCTTATATATGTTCTTCGCGCTGACGGCTCCCGGCATCGTGTTAATTCACTGGATGACCTAAAAAACATCGAGCAGGTCAGTGAGAAGGCCATGTCTCCCATCGTATCAGCATTGTCGTCGTCGCCGTGTCCATCACCGGCAACGAAGAAGACCCGGCGTGCCGCTGCGAGGAAGTGATTCTGTGCACTTTATAGGTAGTATCGAAGTATCATCGTCCGGGTGGTAGTTTTGTTTATAACTCGTACCCTCTCAATTTCACTAATCGCTAAATTTTACTTTAATTTCTCTACCCTTTAGCATTCCACATTTACACCGTCTATTTATTTTCTTTACTATATTCTGTCTGTCAGCTGTCAACTCAATAATTCACGTCAATGTGTCATTGTTGTTTTCAACATTTTCGTTCAGAAACTGATTGACAGTGTGCCCAGTGTATTATGTTTCTTCTATTTTCGGTATAACTTGATTATTTTTGCTTGTTATTTTATGTCTATTTCTTTTTTATTTCCTATGGTAAATTTATATAGTATATAATTTCTGTTAACCGGACGATGAAATTTTTCAAACTATTGTTTTGTTTTCGCTTTTATTTGTTAACGCTAAACTGGCGGGTGGATTTTTAAATTAGTTGCTCTTTTATTGTTATATTTACTTTTAAATTCACTATTTTATTTACGTTTATTATCATTATTTGTATATTTATACGGTGTCGATGTCAGATAGCCATGACGACAGTGACACCGAAAGCTTTTTGTCGGCTTGTAGTAATGACAGCTTTATTAGTTTTCCATCCCTTGCTGACACGCTTGAATCTCAGTTTTCTGATGTACCTAAAAATTTTAATGTAGTCCATATAAATGCGCAAAGTATTCCGGCACATTACCCTGACATGCTAGCTAACCTAGACTGTAAGAACGTCCATGCTATCCTTGTCTCAGAATCGTGGCTAAAGCCATGTCTCCCTTCAATGTCCTATTCCTTGCCGGGTTTTCAACTAATAAGAAATGATCGCGCGCGTGGCGGTGGCGGCGGTGTTGCCATATACCTTCGTCTACAAATTCCCTTTTCAATCGTCGATATGTCTGCACAACCTCCACCGCAGGACGCGGGCGAGCATCTCTTTTTGGAAGTTAACCTGAATCACGTCAAAGTTCTTCTAGGTGTTTATTATAGCCCTTCGTCCCGTATAAATTTCTTTTCCTCCTTTGAAAAGATCCTTGAAAACCTTACGCCCCCTTACAGTCATACTATCATCATGGGCGATTTCAATACTTGTTTACTGAAAATCGATTCCCGCTCTTCTTCTCTTCAATCAGTAGCTCAGTCGTCGAATTTATCAATTCTCCCTTTAAGTGCCACACATCATTTTCCAAACTGTAATCCCTCACTTTTGGACCTTCTCATTGTTTCCTCTCCGCAACATGTCAGTAAGCATGGTCAATGCCCAGCTGACATGTTTTCTTACCATGACCTACTATTCCTGTCTTACAAAATTCGCCCACCTAAGGCAAAACCTAAAATTCTCCTGCAGCGCAACTTTAGTGACATGAATTCAAATGATCTCCGAAGAGATGCCAACAGCATTGACTGGTCTCCTTTAGTCTGTGTTGAGTCGATTGACGATAAGGTCAACCTGCTGACGGACAACCTTGTGAAGCTGTACGATGTTCACGCTCCCATTCGTGCTATAAAAATTAAACATCTTCCGGCACCGTGGATTACAGAGGACATAAGAGGTATTATGCACAGGAAGGCTGTAACCAAAACCAAATTTAAGTGTCGGCCCTCGCCTTCAAATCGGGATATCCTTGTGGATGCTCGCAATCGCTGCAATAAGGTGTGTAGAGATGCCCAACGCCGCCATATCCACACCTCAGTTGAAAACGGAGATCCAGCTAAAGTCTGGAAATTTCTTAAATCCTTGGGAGTTGGAAAATCGCGCCAAGAATCGATTCCTAAAAACTTAAATATTGATTTACTGAATCAACACTTCTCATCTTCGACCCACTGTAATGGGACCATGAAGGCAGCTACAATAAACTATCTTTCGAACCTTCCAACTCCGGACCATTCCCCATTTATTTTTAGTCAATTCTCTGATTGTGATGTTAAGAAGAGCGTAGTTTCAATCACATCTAACGCAGTTGGTAGTGATTGCGTAAGTCGGAAAATGATACTCCCTGTCCTAGACGAAATCCTTCCTATCCTATGCTATATCCTAAATTACTCTATAACCTATGGTGTTTTTCCGTCGATGTGGAAAGAGGCAAAAATCACTCCTTTACCCAAAAAAACTAATCCTACGTCCTTTTCCGAATACCGTCCTATCTCTATCTTGCCTTTTCTCTCCAAAGTCCTAGAACGCCTTGTCCACAATCAGCTTAGTGCTTTTCTTTGTAAAAATAGTCTGCTGAATCCTTTTCAATCCGGTTTTCGTCCTGGTCACAGCACCACTACAGCCCTAGTTAAAGTCACTGATGACATACGGTTAGGCATGGAAGGAGGAAATCTGACGGTTCTTTGCTTACTGGATTTCAGTAATGCGTTTAATACTGTCGATTTCGATATCCTGCTTAGCATGCTTCGCTCGCTTAACATATCTCCAACGGCGATTGACTGGTTTCGTAGTTACCTGTATGGCCGCCGGCAACGTATATGCATAGAAGAGTCTTGTTCTTCTTGGTGTTATACTTCTGCCGGTGTACCTCAGGGTGGCGTTTTATCTCCTTTACTCTTCGCAATTTTTATAAACTTTATTTCCAAAAAACTTCTTTCTTCCTACCACCTTTATGCAGATGATTTGCAAATATATAAACAAGCTGCTCTTTCGGGTTTGGCTGATGCAATTAATATAATAAACAAGGATTTGGGTTCAATTTGCGAGTGGAGTGAGGCACATGGGTTGCAGGTTAATCCATCGAAGACTCAGGTCATTGTTGTTGGCAGCTCAAGGATGACCCCCAAGATAAACTGGTCGCAGCTTCCTCAAGTTCAATTTAACGGAACTGCTATTCCAGTAAGCGAAAAGGTTAAGAACCTTGGAGTTTGGATTGACAAACATCTTTCTTGGGGTCCCCAGCTACAGGACGTAAGTCGCAAAATTTTTGCATCTGGTAAGTCCTTGAGACGACTGCGGAACTTTCTTCCGACTGCCACTAAAACTGCGCTTGCACAATCCCTTTTACTTCCCATCCTTGACTACGCTGATGTCAGTTATCTTGATCTCACTGAGGCACAGCTAGATAAGCTTGAGCGACTTCAAAACTTTTGCATAAGATTTATATTTGGCCTGCGCAAATATGATCACATTTCTGAATTTCGTACAAAGCTCAAGTGGCTTCCCATACGTCTTCGCCGGAATGCTCATATCTTATTTCAGCTCTACAGTATTCTGTTCAATCCTAAAACCCCCTCTTATCTTAAAGAACGTTTCAAGTTCCTTCATGACACACATAATAGATATCTGAGGTCATCGGAAAATTTGAGACTAGAGATGCCGATGCATTCCACCGGCTTTTATGACAAATCTTTTAAGGTTCAAGCAGTACGGTTATGGAATGCCTTGCCCGTGTCGATAAGGCGTGCTCAATCTTTGTCCACTTTTAAAATTCTGGTAAAAAAACACTTTCTCTCTCCTTAAACATCGTCATTACATATAATTCCTTGCTCTTGTTTCATGTTTATAATTTTATGTATATCTGTCTAATATATATATATATAGGTATATGCTTTATGTATCTGTGTATTCTATTGTATATGTAAATGGTACACCACTGACTACCTGCAGTATTGTCTCTCCTTTTCCATTTAAATCCATCCAAAGGTTGTCTGTAAAAGATCGCTTTTAGCGATAAGACCGCCCATTGTGTCACCCAATGTAAAATTTCTATATTAATGTCTGTAATTTTTATGGTGTACATAATAAAGAATATTCTATCTATCTATCTATCTAAACGGAACAGAAACACAGTAAGTGGAAGTTTTGCCAAAACAAAGGGCACTTAACTTTGTGTGAGCGCCTAAATAGGAGGCTTATGATCCATCACCTACCAGGGACAGAGAGATCGTAAGAGGTATCATATTTTAACCACATCAACAGCCCATCGAATGAAACTAGTCAGACAGAAGTAGCCGCCGTGACCGAACGGAAAGTGATAATGATATTTTAGTCTGAAGGCTGATTAATACTTGGGTTTCTCGTTCTGTAAGTAAAAGATATTCCTATCATTTACTCTAGTTTCTAGACCGTAACACCTTACTTCGAAATAACCTTGTCAAAAATAACTATCTCAGAATAGGTAGCACTGTAAATGTGTGTTCTTTTAGTTTCAAATGCATTAATCCCACGAACTACAACTTTCAGAGATTTCAATGTTAAATATCTTTTGTGATCACTTAAAAATTTAGTGCAATAAAGTGTCGTCGTTGATAAATGTTGGCAACTCCTCCGATAAGTTTGGGCTGCGTCAAACAGGCAGAGATTAATAGCTCCATGCCCGAAGGTGAGATAAAACGAATCTTTTCTCCCTTGTCCGTTTGATTTTAGATTTATCTAATTATATCTTGTCCCAACGACCAAAAATAAACGACCTCACTCAATATTATTATCCCATAATTACACGAACGCCCAGGCAAGGTTATCGCAGTTTTCTATCTTTATACCGAGAATTATCTTGGTCTTACGGTGACCGCTCTCTCTACAAGGCCATGCGAGGGTGCACTTTACCCCATCGATCGAATTATTTACGTTAGAATAATTTAGTCAGCGGTCCAGAAGGGAAAGGAAATTTAAATATTCTCTTGGTAGATAAAGTGTTATATTTATAATAATATTTACTGTGTAAAAGCTAGTTAAGTGGATTAGTGGAGCGGGTTCTCGGCTCGGGCCGTGTCTGCCGCATCAAATCAATGTCGCTGATTACGTCGCCTGCCGCCTGCCACCCAGTCGCCCTAGATACAGCAGCCTCTAAAATTAAGTTACGTTCAAAACATGAAAATGTCACACCAGTTTATATTGCGGAGAAATTAAATATAATCGAGAAATTATTACAATAGATAGAATATTAGAATAGATATAAGGATCGTAGCAGGTGGCGTTCTGTATTTTAGAAGTTACAATTTTGGTTCAAATGAATTCAAATTTATCTCCGTCACTAGCCGATAGGACGATTAGGACTCCTTCAGGTCCTAGGAGAACACAATATAAAAATTTATTACATACAGGCAATTACAAAATAGCACTACTTAGGAAAATATCATGGCAATGGGGCCTAAAAATTCCGCATAATTTTAAAGAACACTCTAAACGAATATTTAATTCGAAGCTGACTGCATTATTATTAGAAAAATGTTATTATTGTATAAAAGACTTTTTAAATTATAAAAATATGTAAAAATTAATAAATATAAATTACATATACGAGAATTTATATAATATCAGAATTATTTAATTATTCATTTAGATGAAAATTGAATCAATCGTTTTTACGACTGCTTGATTTATTGAAAATTGTATTTTTTAGTTTTTACGACTTTGCATGCCGCAAGGTAGAATGTAGCGGAAATAGTGATATACCATCTTATACCTAAATTGTTGGCAAATAAATAAATCTGAATCTGTTGTTTTTGCTTACCTCCATGGGAAGAAGTCGGTGAGTTTTTAGTGGTATGAAGAACAGGGTGTAAAGTGCACTCATCCACCATAGAAAAGGGAGGATCCTCCGACCAGGATGTTGTGTCTGGCGGGCAACTGCCCATCGGTTTGAAGTTGAAATCTTGTATCTATGTCGATCGCTGGGTAAACTCTAATTGGGCGATGCAGGATTTGTGTGACGTCATGTCTATGATGCGTAGTTCGTATGTAGCGGTGTAACCGCTACAAGTTTATGTTGTGTTACTTTATACAAAACGAACACTTGTCTAGGTTTTATCAAGTCGACCGTTATTCATAAATTCGTCCATGTTGTATCATGTCTTGTGGACCTGGGCGACCTCCAACGTCTTGAGAACTTTGAACCCAATTGAACATAAATCTTCTAAACGAAATCACTTAGTAATAAAAGATATCTAATATAAAGTATCTAAATATAAATATACCTAAGTACCTACTTGAAAACACGTAATTGATTGTTGAATAAAAAGAAAAAGTTGTTGGCTTCGCTTGGAATAAAAATGGATTAGTTTCAAATTACATATTAGATGAGATTTATAAAATGTTTTATTCTTATACTTGTTTTAGTATAGCATACAGTCATATTGAGAGGATAAATGAAAGGCGACTAACAATAGTAGATTATACAACAAGTGAAAAAAAAGGGAATTTAATTCGAGGGACTTAGTTGGATCCCGAGAGCAGCGAAGGATTGTAGAGTAGAATCACGAGCGTAGCGAGGGATTCTAGATTAGAATCCTGAGCGGAGCAAGGGATACAAGGACCGAGTAAAACTTTTTTTCACGAGTTTTGTGCTCTACTTTTTACCATTGACTGCGAGAAAATAAATAGTAGTATGTAGTATTTTATAATCACATTTTTGGCGACAGCAAAATTATCTACTATAATTGCTGCTTTAAAGGAGCTCGTGGCTAATAAATAACAGCCGCACGGGTCGATCCATCAGGTTAAGCTACGCTTGCCGGGGTTGGTCCGTGGATGGATGACCATCTTTACATGCTGAGACTCCTCCGTGCCTCGGAAAACATATTAAGTCGTTGGTCCCAGCTGTCATTCGTGGATCTTTAACCGTCGTTACGGGTCGTCAGAAACAACCAGTCTTACCGAGGGGTATCCTAATACTCAGTTATTGAGTTGTGGAAGTCAGACAGGCATTTGCTCCATATAAAACAGCGGTATTCAGCTGCATCTGGTTAGACTGGAAGCCGACCCCAACATAGTTGGGAAAAGGCTAGGCAGATTGATTGAATTGCTGCTTTAGAACGAAATGATTCCGAAGTCAGTTTCTCATTTTCGTCACTGGAAGAACTCATTTTATTATTATTAATTATGTATAGATTTTCCAATAACATAAAACAAACACGATAACAGATAGAAAAGAACCTAACTAAAATTGGCACGATTAAAAAAAATGTTTAGCTCTATAGCTCCATTTAGCCAGCCAGTATGTACTTTCAGCACGTTTTATTCATCGTTTGTACATAATTCGTACAATTCGTGCTGGTTCCAAATTCAAAATGTTTTTATTCACTCAGTGAGTAAAAGAGAGTTTTATTCACTGTTATCGATGAATAAAAAGCCATTTTTCGAGTGGCAATGGTAAAAAAGGAATTGTAACCAGGCAGATGTGATTACCATAATGGTGATGTTCGTCAGAAAGGTCAGGTGCGTAGTACTCGAACGTGCGTGTTTGACCAGCCGATTTATTTTGTAACAACTCACCGTGAAAACTTATGTGACTTAGCTGTCAATAATGTCAATCCCTAGTATCTGGTGGAATGACAGTTCACTTCAAACTCACTTTCGGTTTAAACAAGTTTATTTCTCAAAAGAACGTACATAGTTCGCTTAAGGGGGAAGCGTCAGGGTAACCCGCGAAATTAAAATTTTCTTACGTTTTTTGCATTTTGCAGGTCAGTGTCTGGTTTTATGTTGATTACAATATGATTCGCGGTCGTAACAAATATGGCTTTACTCAATTATAATCATTACAATCAGCAATAGTGATTAAGAAAAAGATAAAGGTGTCAAATGTCATGACTTCATAAAATCAGGACATTTGACACTTTTGCTAACTTATGGAGTTGTATTGCTGATTGTAATGATTAAAATTGAGTAAAGCCATATTTGTAACGACCGTGAATCATATTTTAATCAACATAAAACCTGACACTGACCTGCAAAATGCAAAAAACGTAATAAATTTGAATTTCGCGGGCTACCCTGACGCTTCCCCCTTAAATATGAGAAACTAAACAAAATATCTTAAGTGATAAACATAATTATTGTCGTTCGATCTATCGAGTACATACAGTGAGTAATGATTATTTTATTAGGTATTGTTGGTTAGCTAACAATAATAAAATAATTACTACTTTATCTAAGTTTTGACGATGAGATTTTTAGAGAATAGACCGGCAAATTTACGAGCACGTAACTGCCAATCTCTTCTGTACGCGTAGCATGACAACCACAGAAACGGGTTTTCTACGGGTTTTGTCGACGGAAGAATAGACAAAATGACAGATCCTGCCCTTGTCCCATGTTACTTGGGGTCAGCGCAACATATTTTCTTTTTCCACTCTCCCCTGTCAACCGTCACGCTATCATTCACTCCCTTCTCTTTCATATCATTCCTCACACAATCCTTCCATCTTTTCTTTGGTCTTTCTCTCCCGCTCCATCCATCAACATTTATATTCATCACTCTTTTAGTCACATGCGTTTCTTCTCTCCTCATCACATGCCCATACCAGGCCAAACGATTTCCTTTCAACTTTTCAGTCACTGGCGCCACTTTTAAACTTCCCCTTATATACTCATTTCTTACTTTATCCATTTTCGTCACTCCACACATCCATCTCAACATTCTCATCTCTGCTACATGCAATCTTTTTTCATCCGTCTTTTTCACGGCCCAGCATTCCGATCCATACAATACGACAGGCCTTATCACGGACTTGTAGATTTTCCCCTTTAACTTGAAGGGCATCCGTGGGTCACAAGTTTATCTGTCATTTCGTCATTATGTTTTAGTGTCGTATAGTCGATATTTGATAAATCTGGTGGCGTGTAGCGGCGGCTAAACTTACATACAAAATTCAAGGGTCTGTCAGTCATGGAATGCTTTCTCGGAATTATTAATAAATCTTCATTCCAATATTGTTTTTACCCTCCAAAAATCCCCCTCTGAAAATGTTGTTTTAAACTTAAGATATTGTGTTGAAGTGGGAAGTGTTAGAAAGAAGATTATTTTAATACAAGTTTGTTTGAGGATATATTTGGGCAAAACCTGCCGAAAGTCATGCAAATGGCACAAATAATGATTGAAAGAGGTATGAGATATTATAAAAGTTGTCATGTTTTTAATAATTGTCATATTACTAAGTATGTATAAATTCTTTGGAATTTTGCTTACAGGTCATTCTATTATTATTTTTTGTAAATTTGTGTAGACATTGTACACACGGCTACACATCAAGCTATACATTTCCAGTTTATGCTGATATCGCATTGTAAAGGATTTCCGTACAATGCGAGGTCAGCTTATACTGGAAATGTATAGCTTGATGTGTAGCCGCGTGTACGTATACCTAACTCTTAACATCGCCTTGGATGTTTTTGTAAAGGTGTTATAATTGTCATTTAAATAAATAAATAATTGTGTAAAAATGATCAGAACAAGCGTAGCAGTTGAGAATGGGGGTCGAGGGTTTGATCCCCAGGTCGGGCAGAGTAACTGGGTTTCGTTTAGAAAATTCTTATAAGTAGTAGCTATGGGCTCGTCTGATGCCAATAGACTCGACCCCTATTATTACATTGGACTTAAATATAACTGACCAAAAGTATACACACTATTCATACATCTCTGTAAACCCCTTTGGATAATACAGGCGTGATATTTGTTTCAACTTACGGTTTCTGGACCGATGCACGTAACCTGTTGTGGTTTGTTAACTGAATTATCAATAGCAAATCGAATCACTTGACTTTTGACGTTTAATGTTGAGGGTTATTCCACTAATCCCCATTACTGGGGATTTGTGAACTTTTCTTCCACAAATTCCCATTGAAGTCTCGACGTGTCGATAATTTTCGTTCAAGAAACCGGGCATTAGGCTGCCTGTCCACTGGAGCGGAGCGAGACAACGGAGCGCAGAAATGTGCCAATACTCAATAAGTATCTTTATTGCTTTACCATAATGTGTACTTAGGTGGTAATTATATAATTTAGATCATTATGGACCCTGTAGTGCACAGCAAAAAGGGTAGGAGAGAGGAAGCCCTGTTTTAGGAGATCATTGTTTTTGTTGGAACAAGTTTTAACATACATATAATCAAAGTCAGCGAATCGATAATAAGATACCTACTAACATTTCGCTTAACTATTATTATTTATGTTTTATCTGTAAAAAGTACTTAAATTTAGATTACTTAATAATAACTGACTTTATGACTGCCTCGTTGGTCTAGTGGTCGCAAGCGCTACTGCTGAGCATGAGGTCCTGCGTTCGATTCCCGGGTCGGGCAAAGTGTTATTGGGTTTTTCTATCTGAAATTTCTCAGTAGCAGCTCGGAGTCTGGATTTGTGCCCGGTTGATGGCAATAGGCTCGCCCCCTATTACATGGGACTTAAACATAACTGGCGAAATGTGGGTGTACCTGCTACAGGGACATCTCTGCCCAACCCTTCGGGGAAACAAGGCGTGATGTTATGTAATGTATGTAATAATAATCAATAAGAGTAGAGCTCTGAAGCGGAGTTTAGATTCTATTGGTTAATATTGTCACATTTCTCCGCTCCGCTCCCTCGCTCCGCTTTAGTGCACAGGCAGCCATAGTGTCTATTATACTTATAATTATTCTTTCATATACTACTTACTCTATTATATTGACTAAAATATAAAATAACAGTATTTTCACTTCTCACGTTTTCAGTGTTCTTTCCGTAGACGCGTACCTACTTGAGTTTAATTTCGTAGTTAAATTAATTTTTGGTAAATTGTCGGTAGGCATCCGGAACACTCATTTAAAGTAGGCGTTTATTAATTTGAAACACATGACTCTCATTTTGAACATCCCTCGTTTGCGTGTTTTGTTATATTTTTCTCTTCACTCGTTTTTAATTACGTCGGAAGACGTTGATTAAGTAGAATGAAGGATTATATGTGACTGTAGGAGTAAGAAAAGAGGAAAATCCACAGAACTCATCATCATCATCATCATTTCAGCCGAAAGACGTCCACTGCTAGACCTAGGCCTCCCCCAAGCACCGCCACTTCGACCGATTCTGTGCTTCCCGCATCCAGCGGATTCCTGCGGCCTTCACAAGGTCATCGGTCCATCTTGTGGGAGGCCTACCAACGCTACGTACAGAACTCATGGTCCCATGAAATAAAGTATAAGTCTAATAGACTTTATTTCATTAAGGCATTTAAAAAGGTGTCTCCGAAAGTAGCAAACATCTGCCCTTAATTATAATCCTATCGAAACCACAATGGCATAACTTTGAAGCCCTTTAACACTTTCGTCACCACCCATTTTTCATAGAGCTCATACGCCATGCCGCCATACATATTGCTAGTTGACTTCAGGAGGTCACCGGCATTACGTTTGCGCTAATGTTAACCTAAGAGGAGCGTCGCCGGAATTAGGTTTGAAATCTTTTTAAAATATACAAATAATTTTATTTTCACAGTGTATAATAGCGAAATTCCAGACCGCGTGGCGAGTATGACCAGATGTATGAACGTAAACGAGGCAAAAGGAGTATGTAAGGATCGTAGCAGACGTTCTGTAGTTTCTGCCTACCCCCATGGGAAGAAGACGTGAGTTTATGTATGTATATGTATGTGTAGTGGCGAAATCGCTAAGAAAAATTTACATTTAAAATGAGCCCTCCGCGAGGTCTCCCGGCATCCCGTATATGACTTGAGTGAATCCTCCAGGATGGCTTCCGGCACTGAATGTGTTAAATTCTCCAGGATTTATTTATTCTACATGTTTTTTCGTTTTTCAGTAGTTTAAGATTAATTGAAAAAAGTCCCAAAAGAAATGGTCCAGCGTTTAAAAAAATAAAAATGAAGACATCTTTTGATATAATTTTCATTTCTCTATCTTAATGATTGAGGACGCTAGACCCTGGGCCTAGCCCCGGTCGCAGTTTTCTTGAAAACGGGTACCCTACTGAAGCGATCGAAAAAGCATTTTCAATGTTAAAACTGCTGAATGAATTTACGTCCCTAAAATAATTTGCCTTCCTTCCTAATTTATTCCTGAACACAATATACACGACGTATAAATGGTCGACCACCTAGTTATGACGTGCCAACATTGTTTCGAAGTAACAAGAAGTTTCTGAATAACTTTATCGTGAGCGAATACATATAAAGTGATTTTGATAGGAGTTCTGATTAGATTTGTTTACAGATACCGCGCTCATTGAATTATTCAAGCGGTGGGTGTGAGTTCGCGCGCAATTTAAAATTGTTACACCAAGTTTAAACTGAGCATGATGAATGCTGAGATATTTATGAAGCCGTCGCCTTCTACATACTTGTAATCAAGGAAGTTACAACTTAGGGGAATAGCTTTAGTGTTTGCTTGTTATGGACTAGGAAAGCTATTTAGAGTGGATGCTAGTTTCGAATACATAAATTACCTACATTGTTTGCGTACGAGTTTGCATTATCGTAGCTTATATAACTATAATATAATGGAATCAATGTAACGTATATCACCGTAAGATTGTGAGCACCGTTAGTTTATAATCTATCGGTATTATTTCCGTTAGATCATAATCTGTCGAAAAATTGTGAACTGGGTGAAATGGGTTAGGTTAGGTTAGAACTGTGACCAACCGCGCGAGCCGAGCGAGCCAAGCGAGCTGTGCCGCAGCAGCGACCGGCGAGAGCGCTACTTCCAAGTTGCTCGCAGCTAGGCAGGCTATTTAGTATTACGGCAAGGTGCGTTACGACGCAAGAAAGTTTTATACCAGTTCACAATTTGTCGGTTTCCCATGCATAGATAATAAACTATCGAAAAATAATGCGTTAAATTGTAAATGATTTGTCGCAGTTCATAATTTTTCGACAGTTTATAATCTAACGGAAATAATACCGATCGATTATAAACTAATGAAGTTTATAATTCTACGGTAACATTTATAATATTGATTCATGATTTACTTAAATCTTTCGGTCGCGCTTTTAGGCATAAGTAGGCACTTTATTTAATTTATATGATTCAAAAAGCCGAGATCAGTGAGTATACTTGTACCTAACGATGCAAAATAACACTTCTACACAGCAGCACTAGAATTGTTGCCGAAACAGTGCGATGGCACAATGTTTAGCGACTCATTTAACGTTTACTGCTATCTCTTTTCTTAACGAAGCTATTCGTGCCGGAACAACTTACCCCCGACACTTTGATCCCCGGCGTCCCTATCTTCTTACGCCCGGAACACTATGGGCTCCATCCATGCTTACCTACATGGCTGAATGGGTAATCTTTACCAATGCAAAAGCCATTCCTGAAGAGCTCGTGCACAAACAATAAAATAATTTTTAATTAGTATTTCACAATACTCTTCTCTGTTGTTTTAAAACGTAATAAAGCATTAATCAGCAATGCCCGTATTTCAGAGTAAGAATAGCGAAAGAATGAATTAAAACATTCGACTCATTCTGCCGTGAAAATTACGCGCAACGAACGAAGCCCGATTTTTAAATGGATACATTGTAAAACAGCCATTGTATTCGCATTATCAAGCATCGATGTAAAACACAACCACGTTTTAAATAAAACCGGAATGCTAGTTGAAATTAAAATTGTTTACAAATTATTTTGCGTTTGATTTAACTTTTTACATTTGCAGTTTCGAGTGCGTTCATTAAAATGAAGCATGAATGAAGTTTTTAAGCTGGGCATGTATTTTTAGTGTTCCGTACCCGAAATATGCCAAACGGAACCCTATTGCTAAGCCGCTATAACAACAAATAATAAAAAAGAAATTTCATAAAAATTACCGGTACATAAATGTCGTTAGCACGATAATTTGGGTTCCGATTTGACAAGTACCTATCTACCTAACTTTTTCCAAGTTTGGAATTTTGTCTAAGCGTAATAATGATTAATTAATGCTGAATTTTTCTTTGGTAAGAAGAAGAGGCCTTTGACAAGCATTGGTAGTTGGTCCATACAACTCGATATCGTCGTTCGGCATCCAATACCGCGAATTTTCGTCGAAAATCAGATTTTTGTTTTATTTCAACACGTTCAAATACGTGATCGTGCATTTAAAAATGATTTTCGTCAAAAAAGTCACATTCGCGGTATTGGATGCCGAGCGACGATATATCATTTGTTATTTTATCAATGATTTAATGTTGGCCGCTCTGAAGGAAGCCTGTTTCCGGAACACTGCTTCCATAACACAGTTTAAACTTGAACATGTAATAGAGTCGGAAGTTCCGGCCAGTTTGATTGAAATACAGCCATCCAGAGTGCTTACGGAAATTTATTGCGGTTATCGACCATATAGCCCGGCTCGGCCGCATCTATTAAAATATTACACATGGGCAGTAATAACCCAAGTTTGTTAATTAATAACTTGTATCAGTTAGTTGTATGTGCGAGGCGTATTTTATGAATATGTATGCTGTCTTTGATTTTAGGGAGCGTCTTCTGTTGTTGATGCTAGCTGGCGTTTCTGTGAGAGGGTGAGCAGATTGGGACACATGTTAACTTCATGTTGGTAACGTTTGCTGTCACTGTCGGATGATTTGATGTTCATAACTTTTAGGGAGTAGTATAACAGGCGCCCGAGGCGCGCGCTCAGTACGCTGCGTTTTGGGTTCGCGCTGAGCGCGCCTTCTCCGCGCGTTGGACGCTCGTCAAACGCATCTTAGATGTCCACATTTTGTTGTAACTTTTGAACCCTAAACATTGCTCAGTATGACTATGTTTCTTTTAAGTTTATTACTAATGCATAGAAAATGACAAGGAAAAATAGTAAAAAGGAAACGACTACTTCGCCCTTGGACGGCAACGCTTGATATAATTCGTTACATAGAAATTCATACAATTTTATTGAGCGCCCAAAACGCAGCGTACAAGACGCGCGCCTCGGGCGCCTGTTATAACTAAGGCCTTATACTCCGTTTGAAATAAGATTAGACATTTAAACAAACCTTTTTTACAGTCCGTTCAACCGATTTTGACTTTTTTTTTTAAGGATGGCATTAAAAGGAAAAAAGTGGTTACAAACCAACTGTTTACTGCAGCTGTCATTTGTCGTGCCACCAACGCAATAGAAGTCAAAATCGGTTGAACGGACTGTAAAAAAGGTTTAGTTAAATGTCTAATCTTATTTCAAACGGAGTATAGATACATACAAACATGTTAAATAAAACAACGATATTACACGATTTGGTTTAGTTTTTGTCTGTAATTATCTGTGGCATACCTAAGCAATAATTAGGCTGCGTTTCCGCCAGAGATGTGAGAGGATGCGTAGCGAGGGATGTGTTTGTTAAGAACCAATAGAATCGCTTAATTTACCTAGCCTCGCTCAGCGCAGCGCCGGTGCAAACGGCTTAGCGGAGCGAGGTTTTTGTATGTACAAAACAAGCGAGGGATGGGTGCGAGAGATGTGTGCGAGGGATGTGTGCTAAAGATGGACGCGAGAAAGAAATCGTATCTGAAAAGAGTCCGCTACATATCCTCGCAGCGCTGCATCTGCACGTCGTTTCACAGCGTCCCTACGCATCTTCGCACCGCTCAGCGGCTTAGCACATCTCTGGTGGAAACGCTCACATCTTCTTAAATGGGAGTTTATTCTGCTAATTTAAGCAAAACTAAAAAACTTTTAACAAAAAAAAAACAACCCACTTCCAAAAAAAAACACTTTAATTTCGGAAGTCGGTGTCTTTGGTTTTGAATTTTCGTTTTTTGCCGTCGACTTCCGAAATTAAAGTTATTTTTCACTTTGTAGTGTTTTTTTTGGAAGTCGGTTGTTTTTTTTGTAATAAAATTTTATTTCACTTTTTACTTGTGTATTTACCCCACACCAATTCTAATACCACTACTTGTTATGTAAATTACAGTGAGAGGAACTTAACATATCATCCACATAGTAAGTGGGAAAAAATACGTATTATTGAAGCTAACTCAAAAACTACCCAAGCAAAGTTATTAAAATTGATATGGGACCACCTCTGAATTATTACCTACCAAACAAAAAAGAATCATTAAAATCAATTCATAATTGGCCGAGTTATCACGTAATAAACATACAAAAAAAAAACGTGTGGCACTCGGGGACTGCCGCGGTAAAGCTATTGCATAGTATTCGTAACCTCCATACTTCCTATTTGTCAACACTACACTTGGGATGATGACGTGATGACATAAAACAAAAATTACGTTCCCATGACAACGTGATGTTGTCATGGGAACGAACCGTCATTACATGGTAGGCGGAGTGGGGGGTGTTAGGTTTTATTTTCGTTACGTTACGGAATTTCTTGATTCGGTCGCCGCGCTCAAAGCCCGCGATAAAAGCTATGCAATAGCTTAAAAAAAAACACAGTTGAATTGAGAACCTCCTCCTTTTGGAAGTCGGTTAAAAACGTTTGTTAAGGAATGTCTGCGATTGAATTCGTTTAATTAAAGACGTTAGCACCTCGACCGCGCAGAAGTCACTAAATTAATGACCGATCAGACCCTCCTTGATGAAAAGACTCGATCGGAACTTAGGTTCCCTTTGTTCTCGACTGTCCGTCTAAACCAAATATCTTCTTCAATTCCAAGATCAACATTGACACAATTACTAGGTAAAGGATCTTAGAAGGAAAAAAGAAAGAGAAACAGGTTTAGTTGTCACAGAAACACGTGCATTTAAAAAGATAAGTTAACCCGAAAAACAGTGGCACTCCGAGAGTGCCGACAGAAGTGAAAACTTGAACAAGATCGCCTTGGTGGAAGAAAAATACTTGTATAGAACATTGGTCCGTAACCTTATCTAAATAAAGAGCACAATCGCGTTTACAAAAAAAATAAAGTTTAATAAAAAACTGTAACCCGACTACGGGAAAATAAAAATGATCTAAAAAGTACGAAACAAGCAAATATTTCAGACAGAAATCAAGACATAGGTACAAAAATGGTCAAGGTAAAGCCGTGATCGTATGCCTGTATACCATGTTGTTGCCAAGAACACCTACAAAATTATAATGGCATGCGACGACGGCTTTACCTTGACCATTTTTGTACCTATGTCTTGATTTCTGTCTGAAATATTTGCTTGTTTCGTACTTTTTAGATCATTTTTATTTTCCCGTAGTCGGGTAAACGTGGTCGGGTTTTTTTATTAAACTTTATTTTTTATTTTATTCTTTTCCGTTTTTACACTTGATAAACGTAAATAAGAGTAGAGTAATACAATAGTTCAGTAATTAACCTATTTTAAATTCCAATAGCAGTGCATAGTGCTTTGGACGAAACCATAGAGCGATTTATTTCGACGCCAACACCACATATCGATATCGAGCTTCGAAGAAATCCAAAATATAAATATTTCGTTGTACTTGTTTTTCTTCATAAGAGTGAAATTACAAATCGGTACTACTTATTAAGATTTGATTAACTGCACGTTGGTAACATCTTGCGATACTACGTGGCGCAGTCTCACATTTGCTTGTTTTTAACGATTTAAACATATTTGTTTACTTTGAAAATATAATATTATATACATATTTGTAATGTGCTCGTCAAGACCTTTCTTTTGATACCAAACATGTCATGATTATCCTATTTTTTTTTTTTTCGAGGTTAGAAATTTACGTGTAAAGTCCACCAAATTAAATTTAGGGAAAAATCATATGGCCTATGTCACCCGGACCATTATTACGAATCTATTGATACCTCATTCATCAAAATCGGTTTAGTAGTTTAGGCGCTACGGTGGAACACACGTAAAAACATACATACATACATACAAACATACAAACATACGTACATAGACTGCTAAAATCATAACCCTTCCTTTTGGCTTTGCCGTAGTCGGGTAAAAAAATACTTCCAAAACCTTGAAAGTAAAAATACTTGCATAGAACATTGATCCGTAACGTAATATAAGTAAAGAGCACAATCGCGTTTACAAAAATGAGGTGTCGGTGACGGTGTCGCGACTTCAATTGTTTTTTCCCATTTCAAAAATGCCCAACGCGCCTAAAAAAGTTTTCACTTTTAAAAATAAAATATTTAGATATACCCGAAAGGCGTGGTAAAATTTAAGAGTACTATCAAACAGAATAACTTTCGCCATGGGACCAACATTGTAATCGTGAAAAAATTATCAACTGTCCCTTAGAAAACTTACCAACAAAAAACTTAACAACACTTACTCGACGCAAATGTTGGTCCCATAGAGAAAGTTGTTCAGTTCGATGGTCTGTATCACACCCTTAAATTTGACTACACCTTTCTGGTACACCGTGTATATATAGTCACGAGCACAGGACAGACATAGTTGGCAGCTGCACGTCGTGATCTTGAGTTATGTAGCAAAAAATATTATGTCTTCTTGCCACTAGTCCAACGCCACGCGGGAATCGAACCCGGGGCGTTGTAAGGATAAGAAATGAAAAGTATGATTGCGGTAAAACAACACTGTATATTCAAAAGGTAGACAAAAAGAACACGGTAACAAAGATAAAAAAAATAAAAACAGGAATTAGGGGATTAAGTAGCCAAAGGGTTTAGGACCATTGAAAAATGTAATTTAGGCGTTAGGCGATACGACGCGGATTTCCCGACAAATAGCTATTCGTCAAACACCGAGCCGTCGCAATGGGTAAGCACGCGTAACGAAAGAAGTCGTGAAGAAAATAATTCCCAGATTTTTTACATACGGTTAAATGGTGTATACTATGAACTAGAAATTTAAAAAGATTAAGGTTTTAAGATAACGTAACACGTGTCCTTCGGAAGGTATATTAGTTTAAAAATGAGTGTGTGGTGAGGTTAAAGCCAAGAAATTACGCCCAAATGTTCATACTAGAAGAAGTATTTTTTTTTGAATTTTGAAATACTATCGTCTAAGGGTAACCAAAAAAAACCAAAAACTACGTCCGCTGGAGGGTGGCTCTTCGCCGAGGACCGCTTACTGCCGTTCGCCGTCCCGACGCCCGGCTAAGCACGATCGCGTAATCGTGCCAGGGACGCCTCGCCTGGACCGCTAACTCAGCCTGAACCGCTAACTGAGCCTGGACCACTGACTCGGCCTGGACTGTTGACTCGGCCTGGACCGCTAACTCGGCCTGGACCGCTAACTCGGCCTGGACCGCTAACCGAACTCGGACGCCTCGCCTGGATCGCTAACTCGGCCTGGACCGCTAACTCGGCCTGGGCCGCTAATTCGGCCTGGATCGCTGACCGAACTCGGACGCCGAGGACCCTGGTGAGGAGTGCGACCGGCAGTCCGGCTCTGGCCCAGGGGGTGGGGCCGAAAATCGGCCTTTGTATCTGGATAAATGAATCAACAATTGGGTATTAGGGGACTATATCCCCGACTGCTCCCGAGAACTGCCACCATCAAGACGTGGAAATTTCACGCACAGCGAAACAATCAAATAGCTATATTCACAACTCAACGCTCTGCTGACCACTGACGGTTGTCAACCAAGAAAAAATTCAATATTTCTCTTCCATTGCAAAAATTTTGAATTCGTGTCAAAATGAAAAAGGAAAAAATAAGACGGCCTATGTTCGCGTAAAAAAGGTTTATAATGCAGTGTAATGCTGCAGTACCCCCTTTCTAACAAAAAAAAATCGATACTATCGATAAAAATTCCAACAGTGTAGCATCACTAGAGTCAAATGATATCTCCGAGGGTATTATGAGAGGAGGCTGAATGATAAGTACCTACAAGATAAATAGAACCTAATCCTAGCCTAATAAATAACCAAAGTAACCTACCGGACGACAATTGGAGTGCAACCGGTAAAGAATAACTTCGAACCGGATCGAACCTATACGTTACCGATGCGAGCTCCAGAAGTATCCACTAAACCTACAAATAAATTAAACGCGCGAAAGTCTAAACACCCTATCTAAGACAAGAATAAGTTAAGAGATAAAACAAAGAGACTAACAAGAATAAGTTACGAGATAAAACAAAGATACTAATAGCTAAGGTAAAGAAGAGGAAACATTAGCATAGAATAAAGAGAAGATGGAAAAAAGAAGTAACGATAAAAGAAGAAAACGATACCGATTGAAGATAGAAAAAAAAAATACAGACTCAGGTCAAAAGAGGAGAACATTAAAGTCAAAAATTAGACCAAGTCCAAAAAAGGAGCATCAGGCCATGAAAATGAGCCTGAGTCCAAAAACTACCTCAGTCCAATCAAATAAGAGACAAATAAGTGACCCTATCTGTAGGGTGTGCATCCTAGTCGACTTTCGGCCTAATTGGTGCCTAGAGTCTGACTAACAGGATGAGTGGTAACATGAGAGGGATGTTGTGCCTCTGGGGCATACCTAGAGGTCAACAACACCCTCTTTGTCGTAGTCGGGTAAGATGAAATCGGCGACAAGACACTAGTGCCCTAGTAGAGGAAGAGAAAAAGCTCTGCAGCGTTCCGCGCCTAACATAGCGTAAATTGCAAATTTAAAACATATTACAAAGGGATCTGCTTACCACGTTTTGTCCTAGCGTGAAGCGTTTTATATTTTTATGTTTAGATGAATTTAATATGTATAATTTCTGATAGAACGGTGACAATTAGAATGTTAATGTAAAAAGAAGTAAAATGTTAGTCAGAAAAAATAAGGCCGTATACTAAGACCGTTTGAAAATAGTTTGTAACCAGATTATTTTAGATAATTTTATATTATAAAATTACGTAGTTTGAGAATAATTAGGGGTAAAACTGATATCTACGTTGGATTCATTTGAATTAGCTAACGCAAGTAGGAAATATATATACTCGTAAAGGAACAACGAATTTAGGGAAAGGAAGAACTGGAGTAGGTACAGAATGCCCAGTGTATTTTCAAATTGAGCGTTCTGTAAACTAATTTGGGGGTAAAATATAGACTGCCAAAAATCCCGTTTTGCGCCAGGCAAGAAAAACCATCATTTCAGTATATCCTTAATATGATATGACCCAGAATGAACAGAATCGCAGTCCTGAAAGACATAGGTGGTTCTAGAAATAACCCTAGTCACCCGGCATTTTACAAAGCGAGGTGCAAGCTTGCCGGAGAAATAATCCGTCCCAAAGGACCTGGAGAAATTTCGTCTCCACACAGTGTCACCGACGTTGAGGGTGATAGCCGAACGGTTTGCGTTGTAAGACCGGGAATTGCGGAGAAAGGCTATAGAGAAATTATCGGCCACTTTAGCATAAACCTCGGTGAGGGAGGACAGATTGGACGCATGCCGAGACCGACTTTCAGCCAAATTGGCGCTTCGAGTCTGCCCCTGGGCATGGGTCAAATCCATAAGGACTTCCCTCCCAAACATAAGAAAGTTTGGAGTGAAACCTGTGGCTAAATTGATACATGAATTGAGATAAAGTTTAACTTTGCGTAGCAATTTCGACCAGTTTCTTTGATTCTCCCCGACTAAAATACTTAAGCAGGTAACAACACTTTGATTATAGCGTTCCACTGTGTTAGCTTGTGGAGTATAATAAGGCGTATAAATTGGGGGGCCAATGTGAAAAGATCTAAGAAAGTTTATAAATTGATTGCTACGGAAGACTGTAGCGTTATCGCAAAGAATAGCCCGTGGAACGCCGAAATTCAAAAATATTTCTGATTCTAGGGCTTTAACTACAGAAGCGGCATTTACCTTTTTTAAGGGAATCAGCCACACATACTTTGAAAACACATCAACCATAGATAGGATATATTTATAACCGTAATAAGCGGTAGGTAGAGGACCAATCAAATCAATAGAAATTACTTGTGGCAAAGAAACTTCTTTTGGGTAGCTCATCTGGCCACGTGGCTGTGTGTTAGCGATCTTATACGCTTTGCAAATTTCGCATCGCTTTAGAGTTTCGGTAACATCCCGAAACATGTTCGGCCAATAGAAGCGCTCTTTAATCTTAAGGTAAGACTTCATAACCCCAGGGTGTATAGATGGGAAATTATTGTGAATCTCCCAGATGGCTAGAGGAATCTTCTCTGCTGGCAAAACGATACGCCAAGGACCAGGTGACAGAGGACTAGCGACAGGCATGCGTCTCAAGAGGACGCCGTTTTGGATGGCGTATGCGGGAAACATCTGGGGTGAATCACGAGCACCCAAGTAAACCTTCTTGTGCCATCTGTCGTTAGTCTGTTCGGGACCCAGGTCGAACGTTACAGGACTCGCGTAGATCCTGGACAGGGCATCTGGAACTACATGCTGTGATCCCTTGCGATGGACTATATCGAAAGTATACTGGGAGATGATAGTGGCCCATCGGGCCAAACGACCAGAAGGGTTGTTAAGCGTGAGAAGCCATTTCAAGGCCATATGGTCCGTTAAAACGGAAAACTTCATTCCATCCAAATAACAGCGGAAATGCTTTATAGAATCCAGAACCGACAAAAGTTCCCGCTCGGTGGTACTGTAGTTGCGTTCCGCTTTGGAAAAAAGGCGGGAATAATAAGCAATGGGATGCTCCACACCATCAAACTTTTGGGAAAGAACGGAACCGAGACCAACAGCTGATGCATCGCATTGTAACAGGAATGGCTTGGAAAAATCTGGGCAAGCCATCACGGGAGTGTTAATTAATGCGGCCTTTAGCTTAACGAATGCTTGTTCGGCAGCATCGTCCCAGCTTATTGGGTCCCGACCCTTCTTTCTGCCAATAAGAGCAGTGAGAGGAGCTATTATAGAGGAGAAACCGTTAACAAAACGCCTATAATAAGAACACATCCCAATAAACCCGCGCAATGATTTAGCGGTGGTAGGAGTGGGATAGTCCTTAATAGCATCAAGCTTGCTAGGGTCGGTCTGAAGACCCTTCTCGTTTACAATATAACCCAGGTACCTTAACTCACTTTTGCAAAATTCGCATTTTTTTAGGTTAATGGACAAACCAGCCTCCTTGAGGCGGCTTAGCACCTTCCTCAGGAGAGCGAGGTGGCTGTGGAAATCCTTGGAAATTAAAATGAGATCGTCGACGTAGCCGAAAACACAGTCGTTGCTAGTCGAAGTGAATTCGAAGTTGACAATCAGATCGGTAAGACGCTGCATTTCAGAGGCTGCGTTAGTGTGGGCTCTCATCGTCCGCGAGAGGAATCTGCCAGAAGGCACTCCTGAAATCGAGAGAGCTTATATATCTTGCGCCCCGAAGGTTGTCAAGAATATCTTGAATGCGGGGGAGGGGATACGAGTCTCTGATGGTCACACTATTCAACTTTCTGCTATCAACGCAAAAGCGGACGGAACCGTCTTTCTTGGTGACCATGACTACAGGACTAGCCCAAGGTGAACGAGATGGTCGGATAACACCCAATTCTAGCATCTTGTCAATCTCCTCATTGAGAACTTTTAATTTAACGGATGAAAGAGGGTAAAACCTTTGCCTAATTGGCTGTCCTGTCGTGTTGATTTTGTGTGATAGCCAGGTAGTTTTTCCAAGCCCAACCTTGTCAGATGAGATGACTTCAAACTCATCAATGACCTGTTGTAAACTTCGCTCTTGGTCAGGTAAAAAGACATTACGAGGATGAATGTATCGGGATTCGGTTACACAAGAAACCTGGGGAGAGGAATGACCGGTAGCAGGAATATACATGTTTCCTTTGATATTATTGTTAAATGCTTTACTAAAAACGGAGGTTAGACCAAATTTGTTCCAAAACTCTATTCCTAAGATAACTGGAGAAGACATACTACGCGCAACTAAAAATTCGTGAACAAAAGTAGTATCGTTGAATCGAACCGGAAGGTAAATAGTTCCCAAAATATCAATGGGCGAGTTATTAGCAGAAATGGCACGGGGACATGAACTGTTCGATGTCATAGAGATTCTTAGCTCGCGGGCCAAACTATCACTAATAAGGGACATCTGAGCTCCCGAGTCTAGTAATGCTTTAACCAAATGACCTTTCAACCAAATCTCAATAAACGGTCTATTATCGGAAGAGTCCGACGCTATCACCGGTGACACTGTACGAGAGAAATAGGCGGCGTGTCGCCGGTGGCTTATGCATTTTTTGGATTACAATTTGGACAATCCCGGGTAATCACGCCAGGAGTCCGGCACTTGAAACAGAGTCTGCCAGGAAAATCTGGACAGACACGATAAGAGTGTCCGTTTTTTCTACACTTGGGACACAATTGGGCTTCGGATAACACGACCGAAACAGTTTTGGTGGATTTGGGTAGAAAACTCTCAAAATGCGAAGCAGTATCGATGAGTGCATCGAAATCGAAAATGTGAGTTTTTGTACGGTTTGTTTTACATTTCTGAGGTTTCCATTGTAAAGATAACAGAAGCGCAGCATGGTCAGTGACGGTACTTTCTACAATTAAAGTCGTAGCTATTTGGTTAGATTTCAGGATTACGTGGTCTAAGCAGTTATTAAGTCTTGTAGGTAATAGGTGAGCTGGAAGTAGACCATGAGAGGATGTGAGAGCAAGATATGAATCAGAAAAACGATTCACATTGTTTTGTTTTATATCAATATTGATATCACCAATCAAAGCTATTTTTTTGAAGGAGGAAAGGTGTGATAAGGTGCTGTCCAAACTATTCATAAACTTGTCTATAGTCGTAAATGACGGGGATCTATAAACAGCAAGAATTGCAATAAAATTATCAATAGAGCAGAGTAGACCACTTGCTTCATCAAGACAGGGCTCAGTAACGGAGCAGTTGACGCCGTCCTTTACGAAGATAACTACACCGTCATTTTGATTGTAGGGATTTGACGACTTAAAAGACGAATAACCTTGTAGATTGGGAATGGCTGATATAGTTCTAAGCCAACATTCCGACAGTATTATGACGTCACATTTTAGTTTTATCACTGCTAAGAATGTCTGTAGTTCGTCAAAGTTCTTATTAAGGCTTCTGATATTCATGTGCAAAATATTTAAAGTATGTTACGTTACTTCTTACTAATATAACATTATAAATACGAAAGTTTGGGAGGACGGGTGGATAGATATTTGTTACTCTTTCACGCAAAAACGGCTGAACGGATTTGAATGAAATTTGGCATACAGTTAGTTTATAACCTGGATTAATACATAGGATACTTTTTATCCCGATATTCCCACGGGATCGAGGCTAATGCGGGTGAAACCGCGGGGCGCAGCTAATAATATTATAAATACGAAAGTTTGGGAGGATGGGTGGATAGATGTTTGTTACTCTTTCTCGCAAAAACGGCTGAACGGATTTGAGTTAAATTTAGCACACAGTTAGTTTATAACTTAAATTAATACATAGGACTTTTTATCCCGTTATTTCCACGGCATCGAGACTTATGCGGGTGAAACCGCGGGGCGCTGCAGGCTAGTGTTTCCAATAGTTCTAAAATACTAGGTACTTAAATATTCAGCCAATACGGTAGTTGCCTATGTAAAAAAAAAGGAAATTCTATTTAGTCCGTCTTTCAGATAATAAAAATATATTAGACACGTATTTTTTGCTTTATCATATTATTCATAAATAACTTAGAAAACACGCATTAAAGTTGGGGAGTGGGGGCTCGCTACGTCACAACTCAGTATTAAATCTAGCAAGGCGTGACGTCATGCCACATTTTAACTCAATGTATCATCGTAATCTTTTGATTACGTCATAAAAGAAAAATAAATGTTCAATATTTTTTATTAATCTACATGCAGGAAAAAAAATTTGGAGACAGGCCTATTGTGTTTGAAGACTTGGCGTCAGCCAGACAGACATAGGTTTTCCAATAAAACTCTTAAAAGCCTGCCAAAAACTCTCCCTTTGTTTCCATTAGCTTCATTTGAATGTTCCAACTCACTAGATATTACTTCTTTGTAAATTAAGCTGTATAAAGAGGACCATTACCTACCGATCATCAATATTATTAGAGACATTATTAAAATTGAGTGTGTCCTATGTAAAAGTATTCATTGCTAGATTGTTTCAGTGAAAACCGATCAAGTGAAAGTTTGTCAGTAACTTTAGAAATTATATTTGATGTAAAACCAGCCAAGTGCGAGTTGGAAAATGAAATGAAAATGAAATGAAAATGAAAATGAAATGAAAATGAAATGAAAATGAAAATGAAATGAAAATGAAATGAAAATGAAATGAAAATGAAATGAAAATGAAATGAAAATGAAATGAAAATGAAATGAAAATGAAATGAAATGAAAATGAAATGAAAATGAAATGAAAATGAAATGAAAATGAAATGAAAATGAAATGAAAATGAAATGAAAATGAAATGAAAATGAAATGAAAATGAAATGAAAATGAAATGAAATGAAATGAAAATGAAATGAAAATGAAATGAAAATGAAATGAAAATGAAATGAAAATGAAATGAAAATGAAATGAAAATGAAATGAAAATGAAATGAAAATGAAATGAAAATGAAATGAAAATGAAATGAAAATGAAATGAAAATGAAATGAAATGAAAATTAAATGAATTAATTATTACTTGTTGTTATAGCGGTAATAGAAATACACAATCTGTGAAAATTTCAACTGTCTACCTATTACTGTACATGAGATACAGCCCGCTGACAGACAGACGGACGGACAGCGGAGTCTTAGTAATAGAGTTGTCGTTTGGCACATTTACACGCTGGCAAATCGTCAGTGTTATAACGCTCTAAAGAAGACTATGTAGGGTATGTACGCAAATGTATTATTTAGCTTCTAAAAGCACCCAGTTACGTGGAAGTTATTAGAGTTAAATAAAGTGAAAATATATATACAAACTATGTAGCTCCGAGTCTCTCAGGGATAAAGCGCGAAAATCGCTTTATTTCGACAAACTCTAGACATCGACTAAAATGGACGAGAGCGCTGGGATCGCTCGAATTTCTGCGTCATTTCGAATTCAAGCATAAAGTTATAGATGCAAGTAACATTTCCGTAGAGAACCTGTCTACTTTATTAACAGAGGCTACTCAAAGCTTTGATGTAACTGAATGTATCAGTTTTAATGAGTAAAGTTAGTTTTGTTGCGTCTAAACGTATGCAAGAAACTGTTGAACTCGCGTCAGGTATTCCTGAACCGTTAGTGCATCGGAACTGCAAAGCAGTCGATACTGAAACAATTTCAGACTATTCGCTTCCCTATCTACATATTACAAGAGGGAAACCGGTTATTCGATAGTTGATATAGAACGGTTAGCAGGTGTGTGTGTGTATGTCTTTACATTCATTGCAAATAATGTTTTAGAATAGTTATTTATGCTACAAGTGCGGAAATTATCTTACGCACGTGTAACATACAACGTTTTACTAAGCATTGTGCGAGGAAATAAAAAAAGAAAAAACGAGTGAGCCTTATAGTAGTCGAATATGATGTGTAACTTCTAAAATCTTGGCTGACATATATAAATGACTAGCTTCTGCCCGCGGCTTCATCCGCGTGGAATAGTTACTTTGAGCATATTTATTTGGATAAGGATTAATATCATGTCTATAAAAACACCTTCGCAAATAATGCATTATTATAACAAATTTGGTTAGCAAAAAAAAGGTTATAGTGAGCCAACCTTAAAATATAGACATACTAGCTGCGCCCCGCAGTTTCACTCGCATAAGTCTCGATCCCGTGGGAAAAAAAAGTATCCTATGTTCTTTTCCAGGGCATCATCTATATATGTGCCAAATTTCATCCAAATCCGTTCAGCCGTTTTAGCGTGAAGGCGTAACAAACAAACTTACTTTCGCATTTATAATAATAAGGATGCTGTCGCGGACTTTTTTTAGAACTTTTAAAGGGGTACAATTCTGTCATACATAATTTTTGCGAAACTTTAACCCTTTACGCAGCGCTCGCAGCGGAAGTTCTCAAAAGAAAAAAAAACCCCGACTTTGAAACATTCTTCATTGGTGCTCCTCTCCTATTGGTTTTAGCGTGATGATATATATCCTATAGCCTTCTTCGATAAATGGGCTATCTAAAACTGAAATAATTTTTCAAATCGGATCTGTAGTTCCTGAGATTATCGCGTTCAAGCAAACAAACAAACAAACTCTTCAGCTTTATACATTAGTTTAGATATAAACAATATTCATCATCATCATCGCCATCGCCATGACTTTGACTTTGACCATCATCATCTAATTTGTAAAACTTTTCTCAAATAACAAAAACTCTGCGTCGGGCTGACGACGGAATAAAGTCAAACTCAAAGCATTTATTTCAAATAAACCAATTACAGGTACTTTTGAATTGTCAAGGGCTCGGTCAGTCAGAAAACAGAAGCTAGTTGCCCATTCCAAAGCGTTGTGGGTACCTATGGAGAAGAACGGGCAAGAAACTCCACGGACACTCTTTTAAACCAAAATATTGTTAAAAAATTAAAAAAACTGAAAGTAAAAAGCACTAGTGCGAAAAAGTGCCACTTTCCGCATAGTTTGGCTGCTTGAAAACCGCTCTTTTCGAGCACATGCATTGTAAAACATATTCCACACTATGCTTATTTTATCAAAAACCATAATCAAGAACTCATTTCCAACGAATATTTTTACTCATTTCGGCCCAAGGCTGATTCAATCCCCTAAAAGGTTATTCGAAAAGATGAGAAATTTTCCCACAGCAACTTCAAGATTTTATGTACGATATGTATGTTGATAGACAACATACAATATGCATATTTAAACAGGCACTTACTTTGTTCTGGGGCGAACATGTTTACTGAGCTATCTCATTATGAGCTAACGTATTCCGTCGTCGCGTCCTTGATGTCAGGTAAAATTAATTCGTAGCACCTTTTAACGGAGAGTCACCGGAGCCTACGGTCCTCGAGGGGCGAGAGAAATTTATACGCCACATTGCCTATTCAAAAAGGTCTCTTGGCAACAAAATAAATTGAGAAGACCGAGTAAAATAAATGTAGCTGAAGAGAAGCATAAATAAACGAGCTAGTGTTCCGGACTCGTCACACTCGTTACCCGTGCCCGATGCGCTACGTATCGATTGCTATCCAAACGGAATTTCTGAACATTTATCAGATTCGAAATTATTCAACGTGCTCTATGGAAACCGCACCACGCGACAGCCGCACTGTCGAGCAGTGCGGACTGCCGAGGACGAGACAGTTCGCTAATACAGAGGAACACAAAACACGTCGTGTTTTGTTGCGGCTGCTCATTCATTATCTCGATATGAGAGTCTGGTTAAGGCGACGATAACCGACTTTTAATGATTTTATACTGAAGATCACTTCTAAATGAGTAGTGTTAATGATTTAGAAAAAATGTATGTTAAATTTGAGCATTTTTTTAATAATTTAGTAAATTAATATTTTAGATTATGTTTATTATACATAGTGAATTTAACTTGTAAACTTGTGTCTAACGCGGATAAAAAATTGGGAATCACGCAAAAATTTTCAAGCGTATTTTTCTGTAACATTTACCATTTTAAAGATACGTGTTTAATTAAAATACCTTTTGTTTCATGTGTAATAAAGTAATAATGCGTCTAATTTGGGACAGCGCTCCTCGATGGGCGAGTGCTATTACTGGCTGGACGTACGATGCATTGCGTGAGCTCAGTACAGAACATGCAAGCTAACCACTCAAGGTCACTGGCATATAGCTGCGTCTTAATAAATCTGGGGAATGTTTCAGCTACTATATTATGCGGGATTAGTGTGGCACCTCGGGCGACGGCACGAGCCTTTAAATTAAGGGTGTTTGCGCGGCTTTGCCACTGTGGTTTATGTATTACATGGGTCAAAGTTAATAAGAGCGAGCGACGCCGCCGCAAACAGCTGGCAGCCGCGCTGCGCTGCAATTGACCCATAATTCTAGACGACATCTTCATCTAATGTCTAATAACAATATGGCTCCTCGTTGTGGCAGAGACATGTGCTCTTCATTGTGCTGCTTTACTCTATATTTTTGGAACGCTTTAATTTAAACTATTTATTAGGACACGGAAGTAATGTTGATAAAATGCTGGTTTTCGATGTTGAACAGTCGTTCTCAACTAAAGCGCTGCTCGTCTCTCCGATGATATTGTTAATGATGATGAGTTTCAATCTGTTTTGACTGTTTTTACCTACGCGTTTTCAACATTTCCCACAAAGATTTTAATGGTTAAGTTACTTATAAGAATTGGAAATTGCTATTTGACTGATTCTGACTTCTATTATTATCGGGAGTGTTTTTTTTTTTTTTCTCAGCTCTTAGGCTGGTTTTAGCTACAATTACGGGCCAATGCCAAGTAAATGCAGCGTGTGGTGTGTAATTAAGATGATTATTATTATTATTATATTTATGATTTTACAATAAATTTCTAGATTTTAATTGACATTAATTTTAATGAATTTAAAGAACGTAAATTATTTTATCCTATATTATTTTATTTTAATAAATTAAAAGATGCAATTAACATTTCTATGTAGTTATTTATTTTAGTTATAATAATTATTACTTATTACTGTGGCATACATTTTAATCTTTGTTCACTAACATAATTTTTAAGTAGGTATACTAACATAAATATGTATCACTTTATCTGAGAGATAAATAAATAAATTAAAAATAATCTGTATTTTTAATCTGCCTGCCTAGCCTTTTCCGAACTATAGTGGGGTTAGCTTCCAGTCTAACCGGATGCAGCAGTATACCAGTATTTTACATGGAGCGACTGCCTATCTGACCTCCACCACCCAGTAACTGGGTAATGCGAAACCTGGTCTGTATTTTTAATAGTTTATGAAATTGGCAAATTTTTTCTACCTACCTAATAACTTTTAGTGTGAATCGTAACTAAAGTAAGTATTCTAACGTCTCTATACCTATGTTTATTTCCATAAACATTAACTTCTATTATTTTATTTCTATTACCAGCATCTTATTCACAATGGCTCCTGGAGTCAGTTTAATAACTACCCTAACAGACATCGAGAACTATCCTGAAAAGTAATATAGTTTTTCTTTACAACAAACTAGAAAGTACATTGTAGTGAAAACCACTTTTCTCAGAAATTTCCACTCCAGAAGAAGGTACGTTTTATATTTAAAGGTTCATTGTAGAAAATTCTACAAGAAACTGTTTTGTAATTACAAAAGAGCTCATTTTGATCATTATTATGATTATAAATGTTCACCAGGAAACGATTTAACTACCGAAATGAAGAGGAACACACTGATTTTCAATACACAACCAAACTATAACTCTCAAGTTAACTGTAACGTCAGTCGAACCGGTTTCCAATTGAAAATACGATTATTTCCGAATGAATAGCTTCGGGATGGCGACGACTAAGGTTGCGAGCGTTATTAGCGGCGGTTATTGTTTGTCGACAGATTAATCTGTGTGCAGGACACCTGCTCCGAGCAGCCCATAGCCCACCTCAGAGCAATGCGGGGCTATATTTCACGAGCCAGCGACTGCACCCAACTCCCCGCCTTCACTTATTCAGCCGGGCTTTTTGCGGAATTGCTCCGGCATAACTCGCCGCGGAACACTCCTTGTACAAATCCCAGTAATAACATCAGAAAAGATTAATATTAATGAATTCGTAGAACAGATTGCCGAGTGCAGCTTGTGAAGAACAATGTACAAACAATTCGCGGTCCAAATTAAATGAATGTAGCGCGTAAGTTCTGGGTATTAATAGGCAGTTGATTCAATATTCATGTGTGTACATGCTCGATTCGGGTTTCGATATTTATTCACTGTTTTGTTTAGGAAATCTGACACCGAGGTTTTTGTTTTCATGTAAATCGGATACATTTGTACATAGAACCCAAATAAAAGAGCATCTGTTCTGTGTATTTGTAGGAAATAAGCTGAAATTTTTCTAAAAATCGTGCTGAGAGCGTGATAAATGTAGGAGTAATAAAAATGAGGGCTAGTCGGTGGTGCAACGAGAGTAGTTTTATCAGGAATACATAAATGCTCGCAGTTTTATGTTCGCGATCGTGCGCCAGCACCACGCGCATGACTTACTCAGCAATCAGCGGGGCTCGACGTGGATTACTACTGCGCTGCGCCACTGCTTGTTTGTCTACAATAATAGCGATGGTTGCGATGGCCAGTTATGTCATAACTCTCTTTGTTTACACTATGAAATGGTTGTGACCTAGATTGGTTGAAAGTAATAAAAAACACACTATGTTTTTTATGGGAGATTCAGATAAGAATGCTGTTATGTCATATTGAAAAGTCTGATATGTTTTGTGGGATTCCTCACTGAACATTGTCCCGAAGATAATCTTGAAACATGCCTGGAATGTGTAGATAAAGCAGACAAACGTAAATAAAATATACTGAGGTACATAATTCACAATGGTTTAAACTTAACCCTTCATACTAAAGTCAACTTTAAATTCTAGTAACTGCCAACAATTTAAATAAAACCGTCATGAACATAAAGTCGTGAAACTGTTACATTTTAATTAACATTTCGTCCTAATTTCGGATGGTTTCATCGACAAGAAACAACCACGAGCAACGAAAGGCAAAATATGACAAGAAAACAATATCAATTCTTACCCGGTTATATTGTCTCACGCCAAAACAATTTCGTAATAAAGGAAGCCGAAACAATTTTCAGTAATTTCATAAGCCTACTTTGTGTTAATATAACCGAGGTTATCTAAATAAAGAAAAGTTTTAAAATGATTATTTTTCCAAGCCAATTGGCTTGCTTCCGAATAGCGGTGACTTGAATTTTGGAGGGTAGGACCGAAAAGTTCGTCGGCCCTCGGCGGCTAAATAAAAAAATATTCAAGAATTTTTTCTTAGAGGTTCAACGGCATATTGAAATATCTCGCTGTCTTTAACTTCCTAAGCGTGCTAAACGTTTGTTACGATGACAAATAAGTAAATTACGGCTGTTGAATTTGAGTTTGAGGCATTTATTTTCCAATGTTTTCCATAAAGCCATACTAAATATGTCCCTAATCATCAGCTCAAATATAGAGTCTGTAGGTACACTTGTAAGCTACAAACATTTTCGTTGCTTAACCTATGCAGAGTATTAAATTATCCAGCAAATTCCAATACAGGGAAATATTGTATCGTACACTGATCTGCCACACAAACTATAACGTTACTCAAAGGTATCCATACATAACGGTAACAGTGTAATTGAGTCGATGGCTTCAAACGGAATTTCCTTAATAATGTTATAGCACAATAGACGAGTCTATTAATATAATGTGTAGACATTATAGAGCATCGCTGTCTCCGGATTAATGAATCTCCTACCTTTGTTTATTATCCATGAATGCTTCGCGGAGAGGATTTCATAAATTATGTTGTGTTCGAGCGAGGTAGGTCCTAATACCGTACCTATATGAATGTTTACGTGAATGAATTATTATCTGTGTGTTTAACATCGTGTTTGTTGGTCGTGTATTTTAAAAGATGAGAAAGATTTTTGTTCAGCGGGTTAAAACGGCCATTTAAACTCAAACTCAAAGAATTTATTTCAATTTCACCATTTACAGGCACTTTAGAATTGTCAAAGAGTCGGTCAGTTAGTCAGAAAGTTGAAGCTAGTTGCCCATTCCAAAACGTAGATCTCTATGGAGAAGAACGGGCAAGAAACTCCAAGGACATTTTTTAAATATAGATATTACAAAATCCTGAATGAATGAATGAATGAAATGCACCGATCCCAGCGTGGTTTAACCAGACTCGATAAATCGAATGAACCCCGAGATTTGCACTAGCCCCTGGAGCCTCATGCTTCATGGGGTTACAGAAGCCATTGCATATCAAGGAGTAGACCGGGAGGCGCGGGTAATGGTAGCGAATACGTGCCCTTAGGATAAGGAGGGAATTACGAGCCTACCGGATATGCATCCTTGAGTAAGCAATGGAATAGTGGAGAGACGGGTGATATTTATCTATGGATGGGCATCTTTTTACGACGGCGCCATTAGGCTGGTTCCGTTTCAAGTTTCTTGAAAATCTCGCTAGCAGTCTTCTAGATCTTATCTTGGTCTTCAGCCATGTCCATCCAAAAGTGATTTCTTTGTCGAAGTAAGTCATATCCTGTTTTAGGATATCATTTCATGTGTAAATAGGTCCGGCTTTCTTGGATTTGGTCTTGTATGTACGGGTGTGGATTGCGGCGACTGTGAACATGTGCGAGATAGCACATCCTGTGTTTCTTGATGATGGTTCCGGTTTTCATGAATTTTCTTTTGTCTTGGTTTATTCCTAGCATGATTAATCAAGTCTCTCATGATAATTCTCTCTACTAGGATGGTTCAAGTCCAGCTTCACTGGTGAATCTTTTGGCGGGGTCAAACTGCTATCTCGATTCTTTTTCTTCGTTCTGATAAGTTGTCAGCAGCAGTGTCCGTCCAGGGCGCGATCGGCTCGCTCCTTGTTGTTTATGTCCAGCTCCGATGCGGTACAATTTCGACTTGTAACTTGCCACTATTCACCTCAGGTTGACACGATATAGTTCTGAGTTATGCACACTATTCGGCACACGTAATTAATAAGAACTCGACAAAAATCCCGATCCGCGTCACCCGAATTATTGTTTTTCTGTTCGCAATATCGTGGGCGCACATATCTAATCACCTTAAGGACTATTTTACCATACTCTGTTATGGCATTCCATAACATATACAAATAGTGAGTGGGCATCATAAAAGTTAAAATACCAATTGCTATTATGCAGCTATGGGTGCACATCTGGCGATGCGCAAAAGGGGCTGAAACCAGATGTGGTCAGCGAGTGCACGGAATTCCGTTTTCAAAGTTGTTGGGTATGCGCGCCCGGGATTGTAAGAACACCACGCACTAAACAAATCTCCCTTGAACTTAGAAACGATTTTGGAACACAGCACATAATATTATTATAATTTATAATTGCCACACACGTATTATATCTTACATTATTTCGCCTATAGAACCAATTAAACCTGTAGGGACAAAATAAACTAGTGACTTAAATAAAGGCGGTCTTGCAGTAAGGAGCAAGTCACCGAAATTTGCATATGATTAGCCTGGCCAAGTCTTGTCCCACCGGAGCCCCTCTGCATGTACGTGTGCAATGTATTTCACTAACTCTCTTTCACTGAGTCAGTCACCACCACTAAAATAAAACAACAACCTCACTTTAAAAAACTCAGTATCATTAAAAATAATCCACGACCTTAGATGAATGATTGGTGACGAAACCCATCATTCATCTAAGTCCACGACATTGTTACTTGGTTACCTGCGGCGATATTCCTCTCTCTATTCCATAGTATCATTAGAAAGGTAATCTGAGGTGAGGAGCTCGTGGCCAAGCAACAACAGCCGCACGGGTCGATCAATCAGGTCAAGCCACGCCCGCCGGGGCCGGTCCGCGGATGGGTGAAGACTCCTCCGCGCCTAGGAAAGCACGCCCAGCCGCCGGTCCCAGCCGTCACTCGCGGATCCCCGACAGCCGCCACGGGCCGCCAGAAGCCCGAAAGTCCGACATCCAGTCCCACCAAGGGGCATCGCGCCACCCAGCCACCAGGCCGTGGAGGCCAGATAGGCAGTTAAGGTTGTCGTTAAATGTGTAAATAGGACGGCGTATTTTCTTGAATTTGACCTTATACTGCATTGCTGCGTGTAACTGGTGTGGTGGCCGCGTCTATTAACGTGTGCGAGATAGCACATTCTGTGATTCTTGATGCGATATGTTACTGTTTTTCCGTCTAAGATTTCGCACAAAAGAAACCCCTGCATTTTTGTTTTCCTCTTGGTCTTTTGTTTTTCTTTTGAAGTATTGCCTAACATTATTTTACACGATTATATCTAGTTGTCAGAATTTTGTTGGATGGGTAGCGAGATCTCGGCGGACAGACACGTGGTCAAAAGTTAAGCCCATTGTGTTATTTATTTGGTGGGCTTCTTTGTTCATGGACGCTATTTAGTACCATTGTTAAACTATTGTTTGGTAGTCAGAATGCCGCATGTGCAGATTTCGTTTCGAGACAGAGATACACAATTTTGAAAGGGTCGTGCGCTGGCTACAATTTATTAATTACACTCTTTATTTTTCTACAGAAATGTACCTTTTTTTTTTTGTTGAATGGAGGCTTAACCACTCATGAGCCTTTCGTCACAAAAACTCGGGTACATTATGCAACAATAAAGGTGGTCTTAGACGCGACTGTTTTGTTAGGGTAACTAGTTTAGGGTAGTTTCTAGGAGTTAAGATTGATGTTATAATTATCAGCAAGCAAGGGGTTATTACTCAGGTCAAGCTAAGAAGTTTTATGGAAAATATTTTTTTGCGAAATCAATAGCGACCGACACTATTAATTTGTTAGAATCATACGTATCGTAAGTCTTCATATATTATTTTATCATGCCATACTATGTACTTTTACTATGCACATATACCCATAAACTTGAAACTTAAAAATAAAAGTTGATTCTGCGCGTAGCATCAAACCTCCCAGTTGAACACTTTGCCAGTCACTACGCAACTGCAGATTCGCGCCCACGATGTTGTACCTAATAGGTATACCGAATTTTGCCACTGAATTTTAGCCACGTAATCGAGATAGAGCTGAGAATTGAACTCAGTCCTCTTGGTTGCTACACTTACTAGAAACAATTCAAAATGCAAATCGTTTTGGTATCTGGATCTATCGTTGGAGTTAACCTTGAGTTTGAAATATAGGAATTTGATTTATTGACTGAGTGATTAGTAGGTAGGTAGTTTGTGAAATAGTGGGCTCTGTGCGTCTGTTGACGCAGGTCAGGTCGAGGTGTGTATTTTGCAGAGGTAAGCAACGCCCTGAAAGATAAATATATGGAATGATTTCACCGGATTATCCTGGCTATCGTTCAGTGGCTCTGGAACCTTCGGCAGACGATTAGACCCTCGTATGCCCTGGAATGCTCACCTGGGATCGGAAACGCATTAGGCCTGGCACACCTCACTTTTGCACTATATGTATGTATTTATTTGTCGACACATAATGTCACAGCCACATAAAACAAAATAAACACTGTCCAATTTCGTTGACTGTTAATTGACGCGGCACGGGCGCATGCTGCACCAAACGTACAAAAAATTAATGCGCTGACTCAAACCAACAAAAAAAGAAAGGGACGCGGAGCGCTCGAGACGTCCTTTCGCTACGACGTCCAGTCAAGCAATCTAGATATTACAAAATCCTGGGTACATTATTCTTGTTGCTTCTATATGTGAGAATAATGTACAAAAAATGATCAAAGCAATTGAAAATATAAGATAAAAAATAAGCAATTCATTTTCTGAATTCTCAGCAATTCCTCTATAGTGACACGTATTTTAGCTGAATCAAATTCAATTCATATCAGGATTATATTTGGTGTAAATATTGCCGCATGAAAAAATGAAGACCGTAATGGGAATTGCTCAGTCTGTTCGGGTGATCTGGCTAAGCGTGGACAAGATCTTTATTAATAAAAGACTTGCATTTTGAAAACCACTTATCTATAGGAAAGCAAATATTATAGTAAAGTTGTTGCAAGATGTAAGAATATACTTCAACTTGCATGTGAAAAATTGAAACCTTGCCGGATAAAATCTTTGTAATAGCTGCAACGTGTGTCTTCTGCAATGAATTACATCAACGCCACAATAAACACATCGCATTGGTTCCTCATTCTCACTCGAAGTACGTGTAGCACAGGAGTCCAAGTTCGTGCCGTGATTGTCATTTAAAGCCGGTTCGAGGTCCATAATAGCCCCAGGTTCAACGTGAGGTACAGATTCAGTGTCCAGAGTCCATGATAAGAAAAACAAACTTTTGAAGCTGCGAGTAAACAAAATAACATCCAGAGTGCATGAGACCAAAGCGAATAGTTTTTTCATTGTTGTCAATGTTGTCATTTCACCTGACGTTAGGGATGTTCGATATGTCGATAATCAAGTGGGTCGGGATTCATATCAACGGGATTTGATCGATTTTTACATCGATTCAACAATACACCTAAACGATTCACTACTGTAAATTGATAAAGGTAGTGAGGACCGATCAAATAATCGTATTACTGTACAATCGTACTGTAAAATCATTGTGGTCAGATCTATGTAGATTTTTTTAGATAAATGATAAAAAATTCAAATCTCGGGAAAAATACTATTAAAGTGGGCCGTTATTTTCCATAAACACGCTTCTCAACCACTACTGCCTTTTGTAGAATTGTTCGGGCAAAACCAGGACTCTGCCAATGTAGTAAGAAATTGAATTGAATTAATATTAAAAATGATTAATAAAAAACGATGAAATTTTATATCGATGCTCGAAATGATCCGTCGGGAAGCAGAATATCGATACAAAGCAACCAGATCGATCATCTCTATAAACGATATAGTAGGAGTTACCAGGAAAAACAAAAAACTGACAATAATTGATTTATAGAACCTTTATGAAAAAAACATGTCAAAATACAAGTAACGTTTTTGATTGTTTTATTTTAAAACAATGTAAATGAGTATAATCTTCTCATACAGTATTGATAGTTCTTGTTTTGCAGACAAACACTTTTTTTTGGTGACCATAGTTGATTATCTAATCGATTAAAGACTGAAATAGGTTTTTTATTTCCGTGATGGTATCACTGCGTCAAACAAATGGCTATGCTTTCTAACTGGTGCTACAGTTTGAATACTCTTTATTTCAACTTTTTGTACGTGTATCTGGCAGTGATGTGATGTGCAAATATATTTCTTTCAGAATTAATAACATTCTTTGGTAAAAATATTTTTTACCGGGCATCTTGTCCACGCTTAGCCGAAACTG
This sequence comes from Agrochola lychnidis, assembly GCA_963680765.1. Taxonomy (NCBI): domain Eukaryota; kingdom Metazoa; phylum Arthropoda; class Insecta; order Lepidoptera; family Noctuidae; genus Agrochola; species Agrochola lychnidis. The sequence goes on along the minus strand of OY796871.1, from coordinate 7,269,170 downwards.
CACGCGTAGCATGACCACCGTAGAAACGAGTTTTGTCGACGGAAGAGTAGACAAAATGACTGATAAACAATCACAATCTCTAATTTTGTCTATTCTTCCGTCGACAAAACTGTTTGATGAATTTGTTTTTATCGAATTTGTTTTTATCGAATTTGTTTATATCGAATTTGTTTTATTGAATTTGTTTTTATCGAATTTGTTTTTATCGACTTTAAAAACAAAGTCGATAAAAAAAATTGTTTTTATCGAATTTGTTTTTATCGACTTTGTTTTTATCGACTTTGTTTTTATCGACTTTGTTTTTATCGAATTTGTTTTTATCGACTTTGTTTTTATCGACTTTGTTTTTATCGACTTTGTTTTTATCGAATTTGTTTTTATCGACTTTGTTTTTATCGACTTTGTTTTTAACGACTTTGTTTTTATCGAATTTGTTTTTATCGACTTTGTTTTTATCGACTTTGTTTTTAACGACTTTGTTTTTATCGACTTTGTTTTAATCGAATTGTTTTTATCGACTTTGTTTTTATCGACTTTGTTTTTATCGACTTTATATTTATCGACTTTGTTTTTATCGACTTTGTATTTATCGACTTTGTTTTTATTGACTTTGTTTTTAAAGTCGATAAAAACAAAGTCGATAAAAAAAAATTGTTTTTATCGATTTTGTTTTTATCGACTTTGTTTTCATCGACTTTGTTTTTATCGACTTTGTTTTCATCGACTTTGTTTTTATCGACTTTGTTTTCATCGAATTGTTTTTATCGACTTTGTTTTTATCGAATTTGTTTTTTTCGAATTTGTTTTTATCGACTTTGTTTTTATCGATTTTATATTAATCGACTTTGTTTTTATCGACTTTGTTTTTATCGACTTTGTTTTTATCGAATTGTTTTTATCGACTTTGTTTTTATCGAATTTGTTTTTATCGACTTTAAAAACAAAGTCGATGAAAACGAAGTCGATAAAAACAAAGTCGATAAAAACGAAGTCGATAAAAACAATCAATAAAAACAAATTTGATAAAAACAAAGTCGATAAAAACAATTCGATAAAAACAAAGTCGATAAAAACAAAGTCGATAAAAACAGTCAATAAAACAAATTCGATAAAAACAAAGTCGATAAAAACAATTCGATAAAAACAAAGTCGATAAAAACAAAGTCGATAAAAACAAAGTCAATAAAAACAAAGTCGATAAAAACAAAGTCGATAAAAAGAAAGTCGATGAAAACAAAGTCAATAAAAACAAACTCAATAAATACAAAGTCGATACAAACAAAGTCGATAAAAACAAAGTCGATAAAAACAAAGTCGATAAAAACAAAGTCGATTAATATAAAGTCGATAAAAACAAAGTCGATAAAAACAATTCGATAAAAGCAGTCGATAAAAACAAAGTCGGTAAAAACAAAGTCGATAAAAACAAAGTCGATAAAAACAAATTCGATAAAAACAAAGTCGATAAAAACAAAGTCAATAAAAACAAAGTCGATAAAAACAAAGTCGATAAAAACTAATTCGATAAAAACAAAGTCGATAAAAACAAAGTCGATTAATATAAAGTCGATAAAAACAAAGTCGATAAAAACAATTCGATCAAAACAAATTCGATTAATATTAAGTCGATAGAAACAAATTTTAGTATCGACTTTGTTTTTATCGACTTTGTTTTCATCGACTTTGTTTTCAAAGTCGATAAAAACAAAGTCGATAAATATAAGGTCGATAAAAACAAAGTCGATAAAAACAATTCGATAAAAACAAAGTCGATGAAAACGAAGTCAATAAAAACAAAGTCGATAAAAACAATTCGATAAAAACAAAGTCGATAAAAACAAAGTCGATAAAAACAGTCAATAAAAACAAATTCGATAAAAACAAAGTCGATAAAAACAATTCAATAAAAACAAAGTCGATAAAAACAAAGTCGATAAAAACAAAGTCGATAAAAAACAAAGTCGATAAAAACAAAGTCGATAAAAACAAAGTCGATGAAAACAAAGTCGATAAAAACAAAATCGATAAAAACAATTTTTTTTATCGACTTTGTTTTTATCGACTTTAAAAACAAAGTCAATAAAAACAAACTCAATAAATACAAAGTTGATAAAAACAAAGTCGATAAAAACAAAGTCGATAAAAACAAAGTCGATAAAAACAAAGTCGATTAATATAAAGTCGATAAAAACAAAGTCGATAAAAACAATTCGATAAAAGCAAAGTCGATAAAAACAAAGTCGGTAAAAACAAAGTCGATAAAAACAAAGTCGATAAAAACAAATTCGATAAAAACAAAGTCGATAAAAACTAATTCGATAAAAACAAAGTCGATAAAAACAAAGTCGATTAATATAAAGTCGATAAAAACAAAGTCGATAAAAACAATTCGATAAAAACAAATTCGATAAATATTAAGTCGATAGAAACAAATTTTAGTATCGACTTTGTTTTTATCGACTTTGTTTTCATCGACTTTGTTTTCAAAGTCGATAAAAACAAAGTCGATAAATATAAAGTCGATAAAAACAAAGTCGATAAAAAAAAATTGTTTTTATCGATTTTGTTTTTATCGACTTTGTTTTCATCGACTTTGTTTTTATCGACTTTGTTTTCATCGACTTTGTTTTTATCGACTTTGTTTTCATCGAATTGTTTTTATCGACTTTGTTTTTATCGAATTTGTTTTTTTCGAATTTGTTTTTATCGACTTTGTTTTTATCGATTTTATATTAATCGACTTTGTTTTTATCGACTTTGTTTTTATCGACTTTGTTTTTATCGAATTGTTTTTATCGACTTTGTTTTTATCGAATTTGTTTTTATCGACTTTAAAAACAAAGTCGATGAAAACGAAGTCGATAAAAACAAAGTCGATAAAAACGAAGTCGATAAAAACAATCAATAAAAACAAATTTGATAAAAACAAAGTCGATAAAAACAATTCGATAAAAACAAAGTCGATAAAAACAAAGTCGATAAAAACAGTCAATAAAACAAATTCGATAAAAACAAAGTCGATAAAAACAATTCGATAAAAACAAAGTCGATAAAAACAAAGTCGATAAAAACAAAGTCGATAAAAACAAAGTCGATTAATATAAAGTCGATAAAAACAAAGTCGATAAAAACAATTCGATAAAAGCAGTCGATAAAAACAAAGTCGGTAAAAACAAAGTCGATAAAAACAAAGTCGATAAAAACAAATTCGATAAAAACAAAGTCGATAAAAACAAAGTCAATAAAAACAAAGTCGATAAAAACAAAGTCGATAAAAACTAATTCGATAAAAACAAAGTCGATAAAAACAAAGTCGATTAATATAAAGTCGATAAAAACAAAGTCGATAAAAACAATTCGATCAAAACAAATTCGATTAATATTAAGTCGATAGAAACAAATTTTAGTATCGACTTTGTTTTTGTCGACTTTGTTTTCATCGACTTTGTTTTCAAAGTCGATAAAAACAAAGTCGATAAATATAAGGTCGATAAAAACAAAGTCGATAAAAACAATTCGATAAAAACAAAGTCGATGAAAACGAAGTCAATAAAAACAAAGTCGATAAAAACAATTCGATAAAAACAAAGTCGATAAAAACAAAGTCGATAAAAACAGTCAATAAAAACAAATTCGATAAAAACAAAGTCGATAAAAACAATTCAATAAAAACAAAGTCGATAAAAACAAAGTCGATAAAAACAAAGTCGATAAAAAACAAAGTCGATAAAAACAAAGTCGATAAAAACAAAGTCGATGAAAACAAAGTCGATAAAAACAAAATCGATAAAAACAATTTTTTTTATCGACTTTGTTTTTATCGACTTTAAAAACAAAGTCAATAAAAACAAACTCAATAAATACAAAGTTGATAAAAACAAAGTCGATAAAAACAAAGTCGATAAAAACAAAGTCGATAAAAACAAAGTCGATTAATATAAAGTCGATAAAAACAAAGTCGATAAAAACAATTCGATAAAAGCAAAGTCGATAAAAACAAAGTCGGTAAAAACAAAGTCGATAAAAACAAAGTCGATAAAAACAAATTCGATAAAAACAAAGTCGATAAAAACTAATTCGATAAAAACAAAGTCGATAAAAACAAAGTCGATTAATATAAAGTCGATAAAAACAAAGTCGATAAAAACAATTCGATAAAAACAAATTCGATAAATATTAAGTCGATAGAAACAAATTTTAGTATCGACTTTGTTTTTATCGACTTTGTTTTCATCGACTTTGTTTTCAAAGTCGATAAAAACAAAGTCGATAAATATAAAGTCGATAAAAACAAAGTCGATAAAAACAATTCGATAGAAACAAAGTCGATGAAAACGAAGTCGATAAAAACAAAGTCGATAAAAACAATTCGATAAAAACAAAGTCGATAAAAACAAAGTCGATAAAAACAGTCAATAAAAACAAATTCGATAAAAACAAAGTCGATAAAAACAATTCGATAAAAACAAAGTCGATAAAAACAAAGTCGATAAAAATAATTCGATAAAATCAAAGTCGATAAAAACAAAGTCGATAAAAACAAAGTCGATAAATATAAAGTCGATAAAAACAAAGTCGATAAAAACAATTCGATAAAATTAAAGTCGATGAAAACGAAGTCGATAAAAACAAAGTCGATAAAAACAATTCGATAAAAGCAAAGTCGATAAAAACAAAGTCGGTAAAAACAAAGTCGATAAAAACAAAGTCGATAAAAACAAATTCGATAAAAACAAAGTCGATAAAAACTAATTCGATAAAAACAAAGTCGATAAAAACAAAGTCGATTAATGTAAAGTCGATAAAAACAAAGTCGATAAAAACAATTCGATAAAAACAAATTCGATAAATATTAACTCGATAGAAACAAATTTTAGTATCGACTTTGTTTTTATCGACTTTGTTTTCATCGACTTTGTTTTCAAAGTCGATAAAAACAAAGTCGATAAATATAAAGTCGATAAAAACAAAGTCGATAAAAACAATTCGATAAAAACAAAGTCGATGAAAACGAAGTCGATAAAAACAAAGTCGATAAAAACAATTCGATAAAAACAAAGTCGATAAAAACAAAGTCGATAAAAACAGTCAATAAAAACAAATTCGATAAAAACAAAGTCGATAAAAACAATTAGATAAAAACAAAGTCGATAAAAACAAAGTCGATAAAAACAATTCGATAAAAACAAAGTCGATAAAAACAAAGTCGATAAAAACAAAGTCGATAAAAACAAAGTCGATAAAAACAAAGTCGATAAAAACAAAATCGATCAAAACAATTTTTTTTATCGACTTTGTTTTTATCGACTTTAAAAACAAAGTCAATAAAAACAAACTCAATAAATACAAAGTTGATAAAAACAAAGTCGATAAAAACAAAGTCGATAAAAACAAAGTCGATAAAAACAAATTCGATAAAAACAAAGTCGATAAAAACAAAGTCGATGAAAACAAAGTCGATAAAAACAAATTCGATAAAAACAAAGTCGATAAAAACAAATTCGATAAAAACAAAGTCGATAAAAACAAAGTCGATGAAAACAAAGTCGATAAAAACAAAGTCGTTACTAAAATTTGTTTCTATCGACTTTATATTTATCGAATTTGTTTTTATCGAATTGTTTTTATCGACTTTGTTTTTATCGACTTTATATTAATCGACTTTGTTTTTATCGACTTTGTTTTTATCGAATTAGTTTTTATCGACTTTGTTTTTATCGACTTTGTTTTTATCGACTTTGTTTTTATCGACTTTGTTTTTATCCAATTTGTTTTTATCGACTTTGTTTTTATCGACTTTGTTTTTACCGACTTTGTTTTTATCGACTTTGCTTTTATCGACTTTGTTTTTATCGACTTTATATTAATCGACTTTGTTTTTATCGACTTTGTTTTTATCGACTTTGTTTTTATCGACTTTGTTTTTATCAACTTTGTATTTATTGAGTTTGTTTTTATTGACTTTGTTTTTAAAGTCGATAAAAACAAAGTCGATAAAAAAAATTGTTTTTATCGATTTTGTTTATATCGACTTTGTTTTCATCGACTTTGTTTTTATCGACTTTGTTTTTATCGACTTTGTTTTTATCGAATTGTTTTTATCGACTTTGTTTTTATCGAATTTGTTTTTATTGACTGTTTTTATCGACTTTGTTTTTATCGACTTTGTTTTTATCGAATTGTTTTTATCGACTTTGTTTTTATCGAATTTGTTTTTATTGACTGTTTTTATCGACTTTGTTTTTATCGACTTTGTTTTTATCAAATTGTTTTTATCGACTTTGTTTTTATCGACTTCGTTTTCATCGACTTTGTTTTTATCGAATTGTTTTTATCTACTTTGTTTTTATCGACTTTATATTTATCGACTTTGTTTTTATCGACTTTGAAAACAAAGTCGATGAAAACAAAGTCGATAAAAACAAAGTCGATACTAAAATTTGTTTCTATCGACTTTATATTTATCGAATTTGTTTTCATCGAATTGTTTTTATCGACTTTGTTTTTATCGACTTTATATTAATCGACTTTGTTTTTATCGACTTTGTTTTTATCGAATTAGTTTTTATCGACTTTGTTTTTATCGACTTTGTTTTTATCGACTTTGTTTTTATCGACTTTGTTTTTATCGAATTTGTTTTTATCGACTTTGTTTTCATCGAATTGTTTTTATCGACTTTGTTTTTATCGAATTTGTTTTAATCGACTTTGTTTTTATCGACGATAAAAACAAAGTCGATAAAAAAATTGTTTTCATCGATTTTGTTTTTATCGACTTTGTTTTTATCGACTTTGTTTTTATCGACTTTAAAAACAAAGTCGATGAAAACAAAGTCGATAAAAACAAAGTCGATAAAAACAAATTCGATAAAAACAAAGTCGATAAAAACAAATTCGATAAAAACAAATTCGTCAAACAGTTTTGTCGACGGAAGAATAGACAAAATTAGAGATTGTGATTGTTTATCAGTCATTTTGTCTACTCTTCCGGCGACAAAACTCGTTTCTACGATGGTCATGCTACGCGTGCTGGTGATTTCCTTTTACTGCATAATTTTACTTTACAGTTTTTAATAATCAAATGAGATTTTTATTTTTATTTCTGCGGTTTAAATGTTATTTCATTATTAAACAAAACTGTCAAACAGATGAATTGCGTAATATGAATTGAACGCAGATAATATTATGAATTGTCAGTTTGTGTCAGTTTGTCTGATTCATAATATTATCATTATTATGATTCTGCCAAAGCGGCCGTTGTAGACCCCCTGTTCTAAGGATAATTCACACTTATCAGAATTTCATTGCACAATTCTCCGTGGCAAGCGTGACACGTGTTACGTCGAGGTTCTTGTTCTACTCGGAGCGACCGCCGGGAAATCTATGTATATGCCAGAGGGGTAAGCACATTTTGATTATTTTCTTTTCTTTTTAGGTTAGTTATTTCAGGATCACGACAACGAAGGCGATGTTATCTTACAAGTTGAGTAAGAGGTTAGGTAGGTATTGGGAGAAGTTATGTGAACCAAATTTCTACCATTTCTTAAAATTTATTTCAAATAATAGAGTTACTTAAAAATAACAGTGGTACTCCGGGAGTGCCGACAGAAGTGAAAACTTGAACAAGATCACCTTGTTGGAAGAAAAATACTTGTATAGAATATTGATCCATAACGTAATATAAATTAAAATGCCCAACGCGCCTTAAGAAGTTTTCACTTCAAAAATTTTCTATTCTATTCTATTTTTCTCTATGGCAATGGTGCCAATGTCGACAATTCTGCCAATGTCAGATGTGTTAGGAGAAAACGTGCGAAGGAAGGAAACAAAAAAAAAAAAGTAAAAAAAATGAATTATAAAACTACTATCATTGAATTTTGTGTGAAACTTGTTGACGGGTATTAGTATTCAAAATTTTTATTTTTGTAAGTAAGTTGTTAGATAGGTTTTTACTCCTGTAAAAGTTATCCCGCATAGTGACAGATGACAGTTGTTATCACACCGGGTATACGAGCTCCGTGGAAAGTCTTATCCCTCATTTAACTTTCACAACTTCAACGTGATAACTCCCTGGACACATGCTATTTTTCTTTGGTCTCACGACGGCCATGTTAAATGGAATGTTTTGTATAATTAAATAAAAGGAATTTATGTCCTTAAACACTTCCAGTTTTAATTATGTTTTGAAAACGGCTACTCATTTTGTAAGGACGCGAGTGTTAACATAATAAGCAGAATTACGAGGTAAATAATTATATTCTATGGGTCTTCGTAACCTAACTCACTCCGTCCCTTTCAGTTATTGTACGAAAGAATGAGCTCGAGTATTAAAACAAAACAACAAGCTTGGAAGACATATATTTTTGAGAGACTTGACTTAAGTGATCCATAACAATGTAACTCCGTACAGAACATTAACATTACGTCTTTACGAGTACCAGTAATATACTGCCTATTTATGGAAATGTGACATCATTACATGAATCTTACACTCCAGCATACAAATACATAAAAGCTCGTTCGTGCTCATCTGTTAAAGAACAATAAATTGGAAGGGCACGACGTTTGCTTCCGTTATCACACTTGATCGTAATGAGCGAATTCTGGCGGCCGAATTGTTTCGAATCCCTCGCCTGTCAAGCCACTGATGAGGGAGAGCTATCACAAAAAAGGGTAACCTCTTCGAAAATGTTCTCAATATATCTGGGAGAAGTGACAATCAGTTTGCGAGTAGATTCCGAAATATTTGGGATGTTAATATCGTAACTTGCGATTGAAAGGGTACTTGGAAAGGTCATGTTTGGCGGGTCATATTACTATATCAGAATATTGTCGCAGCGTGAAGTACGCTATCATATTCGGTTTGAGCTTATTACAGCGATCATACGCACCCATAAGTACGTGGAAACTGCTCTGTACAATATTACCTTTTTCATGTTTAGTAAGGTGGAAATTAGAAAAGTTATCTTGTTTTTGCTAACTCAAGAAGATATCATAGTTTCGAGGATTTTTTTTTTGTAACCTTGCTTTAGAATTTAGGAAATAATGCGACGAATTCCTTGGTTACTGATTAATGGCTTTACCATCTTAGCGAGATAGAAACAAGAAATTCCTGTAAAATGCTTCAAAGATATTTTTACTAAAGTGAAACTTTTATAACATCGTCTCAAACTTTTTCGTCTTTGTGTTCATGTCGCGTGACGGTCGGCCGCGGAGTAGGGATAAAGTGAAAGGCGCTCGTCAGAGCAGCCAAGGCCAATATGGCGGCGCCTATAGAAGTTTCACTTTTACCGTGGTTTCATAAAACAACACAATCCTTTTTTTTTTGTAACTGTTTTAACGCTGTGATTCACAAAAGAAGTGGATGAGTGACCTACATAATTCCTTCATTGGGGAAAAATAAAAATGGCTTGAAATAATTACAAGTTGCCAGACCTGTGGATTGAAGCTTAAATTATAAATACAGTCATTAAAATATCAACCCATAGTTAAATTAAAATTAAACTGTTTTTAAAGTGATTTCGTATGATTACAGTTCATATTGGTTGCACGCATAATTAAGTTGATTCAGCCGGGGTGGACTCAACGTCGCCATTTATTTACTCATCCTCCTCTTACAATATTGATGGCGTTATTATTTATTAAATGGATGTGCTGGTTTTTATTAAATTATACAGTGTATAATGGTAATAATAATCGATGGTTGACAGAGATTTATCTGTTTATGAAAATTTAACTAAAAAACATAGCACACGTCTTTATTTCTTTAAAAAAGTACGAAACACTATACAGGGTGGCAGGGATATCGACGCGAAAACTGTTACCATGGATTCAGTACATGATTCTGAGGCAGGGAGGCCTGCGTTGAAATTTTTCAATGGTTATTTTTTTTTTAAATCAGCTGTTCCGTACATTTTGACCGCGTAGGCATTGCATTGTTCTATGAAACAGCAGATTTTTAAGCTATTGCATAGCTTTTATCGTGGGCTTTGAGCGCGGCGACCGAATCAAGAAATTCCGTAACGTAACGAAAATAAAACCTAACACCCCCCATTCCGCCTACCATGTAATGACGGTTCCCATGACAACATGATGTTGTCATGGGAAACGTGATGTTGTCATGGGAACGTAATTTTTGTTTTATGTCATCACGTCATCATCCCAAGTGTAGCGTTGACAAATAGGAAGTATGGAGGTTACAAATGCTATGCAATAGCTTTACCGCGGCAGTCCCAGAGTGCCACACGTTTTTTTTTTAAATAACCGACGAAACATTTCAACTCAGGGGGTTCCTGCTGGGGTTGCGAAGAAGTCCGAAAGGAGTATCGTGGCTCCCGGCAACATGGTAACTGAAGGAACACGGGTGGGTCAGTAAGAGTCTGACATGCCCTTCCGCTTCACCCAGAGCGGGAGAAGTTATTTGATAATTTCCCAACAAAAAAAAAGGGGTATTCAGAATCATGTACTGAATCCATGGTAACAGTTTTCGCGTCCACGTCCCTTCCACCCTCTGTTTCGCCCATAGCTTTACATTTCTTTGTCGAAATCACCAAATAACAGTTATCAATCGGTTCTGTAATTTGTCTGCATCATTCACTGTAGACAGAGGCCTCCCGCCTTGATTTTCAGTTAGCATTACTTCATCATAATCATCATCAGCCTATTAATGTTCCCACTGCTGGGACACAGGCCTCCTCTCTGTGAGAGGGAGTGGGCCGTATTCCATCACGTGGGCCCAGTGCGGGTTGGTAGATATCACATATCTTCGAATTTTCGATTCTAGGACATGCCCGTTTCCTCACGATGTTTTCCTTCATCGTTTGGAGAGCAGTGGTGATGAAATAATTTACACAAAGTAAAGTGTAAGTGTTGGATCATTAAGTTCCCTTCAAAATGGTTGAGCTAAATGGTGCTGATCCATGCGTCATGTTCGTGAACGGGCGCCGTCAGTAGGGACTGGTCATCTCTTAGCTGCCACGGTTTATTTAAAAAAAAAATTTTTTGAATTGTTATTACATTTTTATTACGGACGCTTTTAACGTGCACGTCTTTCTACATTGTTCTCACATGTATAAGTTCAACACGAATGATGTAACCAATATTTTGTAACAATATTTTGATTTAAAAGAGTGTCCGTGGAGTTTCTTGCCCGTTCTTCTCCATAGGTACCTACTACGCTTTGGAATGGGCAACTAGCTTCATTTTTCTGACTGACCGACCCCTTGACAATTCAAAAGTACCTGTAATTGGTTTATTTGAAATAAATGCTTTGAGTTTGAAAGCGCCTGTCTGGGTTCGAACCTACGACCTACAACTCGTAAGTCGCGGCCGTTACCACTGGGTCACCACTGCTCTTATTAGTCTCTTAGTATTACTTACACCATTTTAATTTCATTTATGAAATATCATATTTATTTTTGTTTTATATTTCCAAACTAATTCTATGTATACTCTGTTAGTGGTACGTTTTGGCGTGAGTTTATACAGAAACCATGTGTCAGTCACAGAGGCGACGTGAGTGGTTGAATTTAATTTAATATTAGCAGGAGTAAGCTTAGAGCGTGGTTCGCGCCACTCGCGGTCCCCTGATTGATGTGATAAGATGACGTTTCCTTCACGCATTTACTTATTAAATTCCCTTCTCAGGCAGGATTGATGGCCTTCAAAAAGTTAACTTAATCTCTACAATGAATGTTTAGGATACAAATTACGGTTTTTAGGGTTCCGTAGCCAAATGGCAAAAAACAGAACCCTTATGGATTCGTCATGTCTATCTGTCTGTCTGTCCTGAAAAAAGTGGCTGTGACATACGGACGTATGTCACAGCCACTTTTTTCCGAAACTATAAGAGCTATGCTGTTGAAACTTGGTAAGTAGATGTATTCTGTGAACCGCATTAAGATTTTTACACATAAATAGAAAAAAACAAAAAATTTTGATGTTCCCCATACTTAGAACTGAAACTCAAAAAATTTTTTTTCATATAACCCATACGAGTACGTGTGGGGTATTTATGGATAGGTCTTTAAAAATTATGTTGAGGTTTGTCATATATTTTTTTCTAAACTGAATAGTTTGCGCGAGAGACACTTCCAAAGTGGTAAAATGTGTCCCCCCTTGTAACTTCTAAAATAAGAGAATGATAAAACTAAAAAAAATAAACATTACCATGTAAACTTCCACCGAAAATTAGTTTGAACGAGATCAAGCAAATAGTTTTTTTTTTACGTCATAAATCGTAAACCGCAATTTACCTTTCATTCAATGTTACTTGCTGCTACGGAACCCTTCATGGGCGAGTCCGACTCGCATTTGGCCGCTTTTTATTTATTTGAAGCAGACTGTTGTGTAACATGCGTATAATAAATGTAATTAATGTAATGGTAAAATATGTTTATAATGTTGATTTTTCATAGATTTTCGTGATACAAGTTGTCTGGGAATAAATAATATTATAATAATCATAATATCATGTCAATTGAATATTTAAGATCTACCTTGCTTGTATTGATAGGTTCTATGAACATCTATACTCCATTTGAAATAAGATTGGACTTTTAACTAAACCTTTTTTAAAGTCCGTTCAACCGATTTTGACTTCTATTGCATTGGTGGCATGACAAATGGCAGCTGCAGTAAACAGTTGGTTTGTAACCACTTTTTTTGCTTTTAATGCCATCCTTATGCCTACGCAATAGAAGTCAAAATCGGTTGAACGGACTGTAAAAAAGGTTTGTTTAAATGTCTAATCTTATTTCAAACGGAGTATAGTCTATTAAAAGGCGGTGTAGCAATTATTTCTGAACGCGTGGATAAGTTTTTTAATTAGGTAGGTACCGAAAATCTGATCACGAAGTCTCATAAGGACAACTAACTATATAAAAACTTCCAATCCTATTTAACTTAAGCACAAACAATTTTCAGAGATTTTTTTCCATTTCCAATTAAGGCACTACAAGGTTTCCCATTGAAGGTCTTCCAGTACTCACATCGCAAACATCAAAGTCAAATGTTTCCCTAACAAGAGCCGGTTACAGATTCGTTTCCACTGGAATCACGGAGCCGACCGAAAGCAATCAAATGAAAACTTAATGAGATTGAAAATTTGCCCGATCTGTCTTTGTTAGCGGCCCATTGTGTGGCTGCAGGCTGAATGTTTGATAGATAGCGTAATTAAACACGTGATCACCAAAATGCTTTTAGAGTCTGGAAAGGTTGGCACACTTCCGAAAATTGAGTCAAGCTGTGTTTATATACGGGCAATTTTTTATTAACCGACTTAAAAAAAGGAGGTTTCTCAATTCGACCGTATATACATATATATATTTTGTATGTGTGTTCGCGGATAACTTCGTCGTTTATGAACCAATTTTGATGATTCTTTTTTTGTTGGAAAGGAAATATCTCAAGATTGGTACCATGATTAGGAAACCAGGATCTGATGATGGCATCCTACAGAAATCGAGGGAACTCTTCAAATATTATAAGCACACCTATAGCAATTTAGGTATTTTTTATGGTAACTCGTGCAGTTGCTCTCGAAAAGCATCATTTGGTGAAGTAGAACTGATGATGGAGACCACAGATGGCCACCGGAACTTCTCAATAGTCAATACTAAGTATTCCACGGGTTGCGATTCGATTACTTTAATATGGTTGCCAAATAATTTATACTCGTTACAATGCATATGGAGAAGTGGAGCTGATGGTAAAGTACCAGGAGAACTCCTCAAAGATTAACGTCCCTGCATCGGGAAAAGCAATATTTTGTGAAAGGTGATGAGCAGTTGACATTAGGCTATTGTAACTTAGATAAATTACAAACTGACCCACTAAAAAGCGAGAAATAAAAACTTTTTTACAAAAAAAATAACTGACTTCCAAAAAAAACACTACAAAGTGAAAAATAACTTAAATTTCGGAAGTCGGTGGTAAATAACGAAAATACTAAACCAAAGACACCGACTTCCAAAATTTATGTTATTTTTCACTTTGTAGTGTTTTTGTGGAATTCGATTTTTTTTTTTGTACAAAAGTTTTTATTTCTCGCTTTTATAGCCCAGCTGCAGTTGCCGGAGGCAGTGTAATTGTTTCGGAAATATTACCTATCGATAATACTACTTGTACATATTCTTACTGCTAATTAATAATGTATTGTGTGCTTCATGTAATACGTCGTAAATTGCTGGATGTTGTCATAACGTATTATATTAATTGACCAATAATGCCTAGAACTAAGCAGTTTAAGTTGCCAGTGTGTGCATCTTTAGAGGCCGAAAATGTTACGATACTGTTTTTTTTGTTTTGTTTTTAAATAAATGTTGTATGCCTTAAGCTGGGTCAAACAAATTTATTTTCTTTCTTTCTTTTCTTTTTTTTCTGTCGAATTTCTGAAAATCTGAGTAACGTGGTCAAAAGCTTTACAACACGCTCGTCTGTTGTTTTTGTACGTTTTAGGGAAGGCTCTGGAGTAATAACGTGTGTAGTAGTGAAAATAACATTAGCCTCGCACCTGTTTCTTTTTCATACAAGCTTTTGCCGGCGATTTTACTCACGTTAAAATAGGTGGCGGATTTTTCCATGAAAGGATGCCGAGTTGAAGTTTATCACTGTCATGTTTTTCTTTTTGTGCTGCTAAGTAATGCAGGCTTTAAATATCAAGAACATTATGGACTCATTTATGTTAAAACATTTAATTTTTTGTTTGTTGTATCTTTTATTATTTTCTTGTTCTTACTGCAAATTTTATTAATTTTTTTATTTGAATGTATCGGTGCAGTCATTATCGGTCATTCTAGGTGAACTTTTTTTTTGTTCGGTTACACATCGCGATTATCTATCTATCTATATAAATAAAAACGAAATGCTTTTCGTTAGTAATCACTGCAGAACGGCTGGGCCGATTTGGCAATTTTTTGTTTGAAAATATTTATAATAGTCCAAATCAGGTTTCTACGGAAAGAAAAATTTGACAAGTTACCGAGAAAATTTTAAGATTCAAGAAAACTAGAAGTACATTTTCTATTAGAATTTTGTATGAATTATTGAAATTTGGACAGAACAATGTCTGTTGGGACAGCTAGTTTTTATATAAAAAGAACTATGATGACGGTGCTTCCTAAAATCAAATGTTGAAGCTAAAAAGCGAAAAACTCTCGATCTTCATAAATTGCTTGCAGCGACATAGGTCTCACGTGGGGCGGTATGGGTCCCACTTTGGCCGCCATGGGTCCCATGTTGGGCGCCATGGAACCCATGCTGGGCGCCACATTGACTTTGTCACATTAAAGGTAAAGAAAAAAATCTTTATGTGCATTATTGGCATAAAACAAACAAAGTGAACAACAAAACAGATGTATTTACTGCACAAATATGTACATCAGTTCTTATTTTAAACATAACATTTTTAGGCTCAACAGTCTACCCATGTCGGATAATACATATATGCAATATTATTAGAAGGAATTAAAAATAAACCCAAAAAACTCATGCATATTATAGTAGTTTATTTATGAAACTGTTGCATAATAAGGGGTATTAAAACATGAGTGTGTGTTTAAATAGTATCACACGACTGTTTAAATACCTAGTTATGTGCAGTTTCATACAATACTTTATCTACTCTCAAACATTGGGATTGAAACAAATACTAAATAAAAGATCAAAGTTAAAGATCAAGAATAAATTTAAAAATTCTACGAAATTCAGTAAGTACTACAAAACAAATGAATGTCGCTTGCACCAGCACATCACCGCACATGCGCTACAGCGGGTGCTGCTGTCCCCCGCCAAAAGTTGATGGAAACTCTTTGGTGATATTAACTTCTTGGATTAGCGCTGTATCGTAATAGATTTTTTTTTTGTTTTATAGCATTATTTTGTTAGAGAAAAAGTGTTATAATATGATTCTATTTTGAAATTTCGGTATTGTGTTTATAAAGTATGTCAATATAAACTCGTTTTGAAGTTCATAATTCGAATATTACGCTATGAGAGTAGATAAAATACATTATCAATTAACAGTTTTTGAAATTTTTTTTGAACATGTTTCCATTTCATCGCTATATATTTGACGGTAACTGATTGTGTTAAACATTAATAAACACATAACCCTCCTTTTTTGGCTTCTTCGCAGTCGGGTAAAAAGATTAAGCTCGACTTTTGACGTCGGCGAAACACGAAAACGATGCATTTTTTTTTTTGTTTGGTTAAGATTTTTATAATTCGACTGTGCTTATGTACAAACTACAAAAACGAAACTACAACAAACTGTAATAATTATTGTCTGACCTGGAAACTGGTAACAAGACGCCATTTGCAAACTACAAGTCTCCACTTGCAAACAATAGACTGTCCTGTATGTACATAATAGGAGCCATTTAATAGAACCACAAAGTAAAACCGAATGAATACCGAGCTACGACATACAACTCATTTCCTTTTGTGTCGCTTTAAGAATAAAGAATTCAAAGAGTTTCTATAAGTTCATTTTAATTTCCTCGCCATAAGTTTCCTAGTAGAAATGCGGTCATTCGAATTGTCGTTAGCTTCTAGAAAGATCGTTCGTAATGCCGAGTGGCGCACTTGGATTCTCGTTTTCGTAAGTGGTCTCGAACCTTGCGTTCGGTCACAGTTGTTCTCCGCAAAGGAATGTTCTTTTTTTAACACAAAGGAGGTTTACTTACCTACATTGCTTTTAAGAATATCGAAGCGGTGTTATTGAAACGTGGTTAATATTTTATTCGTTCAATATCTCATATTCGTGCTCTTGTGGACATTCGATATTGTGGACATAGAAAAATATTGCACTGTAAATTTTTTATGACGGTCTTAAAACAATATATTTCCCGGATGATATCTATAAAACTGTGGCTGTGTGTCCACTACAAATGCTGCGAAAATTCATAAGGTCGCTGGGTTGATAAATATTTGAATGCCTTGCAGATATTGTTTTTGGGCTCAATGTTTTCGTGTTATTCCTTTAGGCTACGGAATTTCTCCTAACCAGGGAGGTATTTCTCAGTTACCTAGTTATAAGTAGGCACATGTTCTAAAGCCAGCAGTGGTGGAGCAGTAGTGGCCCAGTGGTAATGGCCGCGACGTACGAGTTGTAGGTCGTAGGTTCGAACCCAGACAGGCGCTTTACTTTGTGTAAATTATTTCATCATCACTGCTCTCAAAACGATGAAGGAAAACATCGTGAGGAAACCGGCATGTCCTAGAACTGAAAATTCGAAGACATGTGACATCTACCAACCCGCACTGGGCTCGCGTGGTAGATTACGGCCCACTCCCTCTCACAGAGAGGAGGCCTGTGTCCCAGCAGTGGGAACATTTATAGGCTGATGATGATGATGAAATTTTCTAAATGTCAAGTAACTTTTAAAAAATCGAATTTAAAGATAGTATCGTAATTGTAATGTGTATACAGGGTGTTTGGCAGAACGTTGAACATACGAAAATGGTGGATAGGTGGGGTCATCTGCTACTTACTCAGCCCTAATTTATTTGGCCCTGGCGCCCTGGATATTAAAAATTTTTTTTTCTTTCTTCTAGTTTCACAACTTTCTTAACTTTAAAGTGTAATTTTTATTAAAAAATGGGTAAATCAGGCATTTTTTTTTTAATCTTTGATATTGGCAGATTCTTATAACGGAAAGATGTAAAGAATACTTAAATCCTAATTTCAACCTGCATTAAAAAAAAATATCCAGGGGGCCAGGGCCAAATAAATTAGGGCTGAGTAAGTAGCAGATGACCCCACCTATCCACCATTTTCGTATGTTCAACGTTCTGCCAAACACCCTGTATATAGCCGCTGCAATGCTTTTCATTCAATACTGGCAGTATTGAATGAAAACACGATTTTGAAAATAACGTCAATCACATTGTTCTCACATATAGAAGCAACAAGAATAATGTATCCAGGATTTTGTTATACCTTTATCTAAAAGAGTGTCCTTGGAGTTCCTTGCCTGTTCTTCTCCATAGAGATCTACCTTTCGGAATGGGCCACTACCTAGGCTAGATAGAAGTTTGTTGTGGAAAAATGCTGTACTATTCATAGAACCGGAGCTTCCAGTTATTATGTTTAGATTTAGGTTACTACATATACCTAAAATACTCAAGATAAGTGCGACCTACCTAAGTTGGTAATTGAACAGGTGTACGACCTCAAGGTAGAATAAGAAATATTGCGTCGGTACTAAAATTAAGGTATTAAAATTAAGCACGTCCTGAGGTCTGTCTGGGGATTTCAGGATTAAGGCTTTGTAGGCTATGCATCGCAATGTCTGCTAAATATAGTTACAGTTAGAATAGCGTTCGTTGGGAAGTAAATAATTGGTCACGAAGTAAGAGAAAAATAATTTATTAATGTGGTGAACATCCTGTGATTGTTAAAATATGTCAATAAAACTCCTGCCTAGGTACTTTGTTTCAGAATCTTTGAAAGTTCACATTTGCAAAAGCTAAAAAATAAAGTAGAACCATTATCAATAATATCAAATTCGAGTAACGTAGCAGAACTCTAATTATAAAAAGAAAAAAGGTTAAGATGAAATACGGTATGAAAGCGAAGCAATAAAAAAGGCAATCAGAGGGGCGCGTATGGAGCCGCGAGCACCCGAAGGGTCCCGAGGTTCCCCGAAGGGCCCCGAGGCAGATTTCTGCGGATGCGACACATCACAAGGTAATGTATTTACACAGACTCGCTAAGTTGTTGATTGGATGATGCGGTGTTCGAAATCGAATATTTTCTTCTCCTGTATTCGACGACCTATGAGCAAATGAGTTTCGGCAAAACGTTTAACGCTCAAGTGGTTTACAAAAAATAAACATCCACGCCTTTGCGTCGTGTTATTTATTGTGGTGTGTTTTGTTTACATAAAACATTCACCGGTAGGTACCTATTCATGGTTTCCATCTATCTACACTGGACCAGGGCCTCAAGTCTGCTATTACAATAGTGTCAGAATGGTCTATTATTGATTTCATAATTGTTGATTTTGACAAGTTTGGTAATCTACTAATATAATGGCGTCATTATGACTTTCCAATGGTCAGCCACTGACACTCCATTGAAAGAAATGGCACTTATTGGTAATCTCGTACATAATGACAAATGAATGACAGACTAAGGCGGTATCATTGGTCGTTTTGTACGACAATGCCATTATAACACAATTCTATTACGAGACCATTAACCGACCAATGATCGACCGTTATGAATTTAGCAGATTACGAACTTTTAGCAAAATGACAATGGGATCGTGTTGGAATGACGAATTTATAAAAATAGCAGACTTGGGCCCCAGATGAATCTCAAAAACTACTGGGCTCGCATTGGTATCTTTAAATAGTACTTAGCACATTTTTGACGTGTCAGAAAAGACCAAATAAAAAACCAAGACAGAGCGCTGTCAACAGTGACGTGAAGCCGGTTTCGTAAATATGTGTGCACTTAGTGAGGTGTAGTTTGATTGTAGTGTAAATGGTTTTAAAAGTGTGCTTGTGTGTGTGAACGTGTATGCACAGAGCGGAGGTGTAGTTTTGGCATGCTTCACTGTATTGTTCGCACCGCTCTGTCTTGGTTTTTTATTTGGTCTGAGTGTCAGATATACACAATATAATCATAAATCTATATTTATATCAACATCATAGGCACTGGTAAATAAAATGCATAATCTGAAAAAAATTAAACTATCTGAAGTCTGAGTTACAGATCTCTCTTAGATAGGACATGTTAATTTACAAAACGGTTCAAAAGTCTTCAATTACAAATAGGTATAAAAGCATAGATGATTAGAGTAGAGAAAATATATGTAGTATAGATAACTAGAGTTGCGTTTTTCACAACTCACTCCACCAAAAGAAAAACTATCACCCCTACACTACAATACAATGCATTCAAAATAAGATAAACATTTAATGGAATATTTGTCAGTCTTTCCATCAGGGTATAATAATTCAAGTCGCACACGACGTTACGTATTGCTTTCTCAGAGCACTTTACATGTTTCAACTTTTATTATTAACGTACGGTTTCCGGGCGACATTTTTCTTCAATTGCTCGAATGCGATGGCAGTTTAAATTTGAATTTAATCCAGTCTCCCGACATACGAGAGTTATCCGAGTCTTCTTCTGCAATATAGATGAGACTTGAATATAATTTCAGTAAGAATTAATGTAGGTCTTCCTATAAGTATCTAAAATTTTGAATACAGAGAAAATCAATCAATAATTACGGGTCGTCAGAAGCCCGAAAGTCTGACAACCAGTCTTACCAAGGGGTATCGTATTACGCAGCAACTGGATTGTGGAGGTCAGACAGGCAGTCGCTCCATGTAAAATACTGGTATTCAGCTGCATCCGGTTGGACTGGAAGCCGATGCTAACATAGTTAGGAAAAGTCTAGGCATAGGTATGATGATGAATACAGAGAAAACCAAAGGTGATGTAATCAATCTGCCTAGCCTTTTCCCAACTATGTTGGGGCTTCCAGTCTAACCGCATGCAGCTGAATACTAGTATTTTACATGGAGCGACTGCCTATCTGACCTTCACAACCTAGTAACTCGGTAATACGATACCCCTTGGTAAGACTGGTTGTCAGACTTTTGGGCTTCTAACTACCCGTAACGACTGTCACGATCTACAAATGACAGCCGGGACCAACGCCTTAACGTGCTTTCCGAGGCACGGAGGGGTCTCGGTATGTAAAGATGGTCATCCATCCACGGACCAATCCCGGCAAGCGTAGCTTAACCTGATGGATCGATCCGTGCAGCTATTATTACTTAGCCACAAGCTCCTCCAAAGGAGATGCATAGATAAATAAGAATTTAACTTGCTTCATCGTCGTCGATGAACGTCTTGAGTCAGTTCATGTAACAGGCAGAAAATTGGCACAACATTGTGAAGAAGACGCGAAGCTGAGTTAAGTTTGTAGGTACTTAGTGGGATGTTGCTGGAAAATGCAGTTTAAACGGACGCCCGGGCGCTTCGCTGTTGCGTCGATGAAATGCTGTCAACACGATTTTGAGTCGGGAAATCATGGAGTCTACCAAGTTGCTAGTAGTACTAAAAATTCGTTTATGGACATGATTTACAATTTTTTCCGTTTTAAAACGAATTTGACAAACGATAAACCTAGATGGAAACTTAGTTATTTTAATTTCAATTAACTCTTATTCGTGTGGGGGGGGCATACAAACAAATAAAAGTTTCGTAATTCCCGTCGATTGAGGTCACCTCTGAGACAGAAATAGGATGATTAGATGTGAATTTATTATAATAACAAAATTCAGGCAGCCTCCAATTATTTGTTGCTAAGCTATGAGGGTGGAAGAGGGTGAAATCATAGATGATTCGAGTAGCAATTTTAGGTGTTACTACATAACATAGTTTGGCTGGTTTAATCGAGCCAGAAATTAATGTGAAATTTGAATGTATACCTACACACGAATATGTAGTAATTGTTGTGTATTTAGTACAAACTCTACCTCTCCGTGTTAGTATATTATTGGGCTCTTGGATATACCAAATATCTATCGACATGTTGTATCTACCAAGAATCCAATTTGCAGGAAATATGGATTCCGATCGGTGCCTGTAGTGTGGGTAATTGTGATAAGAGATAAGGTGAAATAGGAAACATGATTTCGATTTGTAATCAAATGATTTTGAATTTTATTATTTGTAAGTGTTTGGCTAAGTAATAACAGCCGCACGGGTTGATCGATCATCTTTACATTTACCCCTCCGTGCCTCGGAAAGCACGTTAAACCGTTTTTCCCGGCATTTCTAGATCTTTGATAGTCATTACGGGTAGTTAGAAGCCCAAAAGTCTGACAACCAGTCTTACCAAGGGGTACCGTGTTACCTAGTAACTAGGTTGTGGAGGTCAGATAGGCAGTCGCTAAATGAAAAATACTGGTATTCAGCTGCAATCCGGTTAGATTGGAAGCCGACTCCAACATAGTTGGGAAAAGGATAGGCAGATTATGGTTATTTGTAAGTCTGAAATCGCCAACCCGTCTTGAGGAAGCGTGGTGATCAATGCTCGTGCCTTCTCTGTACGAGAAGACGCCTTTGCCTTGAAGTGGGACAATAATAAGCTTATATCGTTACTATAATGTTTTTATTAACTTAAGTAAGCACTTGGAGTAGTTATTGACTTTAGAAATATTATAAGTAAGTACTTTGTTTTCGAGAAAATAGTATGTTCTTCGAAACCTGTTATTTTAAGCGAAGTACGTACTTTACTCACTTAAAATAATAATGAAAATATCCTCCGACATATTGCCAACTTCATGTAGGCGTCGAAAGTCGCTCGAGCTCCACTTGGCTACAATAATAACCTCACTATTTTTATCAAAGAGTTCCTTGACTAATTTGTGTAATAACAGTAAAATTGGAATTCCCGTGAAGTTAAAAATGCCAATAGATAAGAGATTAATATACAGGGTCAAATTAAAATACCTTGTAAGACTCCACAGACGTGCTTTTAAAAAAACAAAAGAATTGTAGATTGTTATACAAGGGTCGAAAGGAATCAATTCTATAGTCCGACTAGAAATTTATGACTTTCACCCGTGTTAAACACTCTACTTTTCTTTTGATATAAGGAAAGTAAAAAATAGTCGTTTTTCTAAAATATTTACTAATAGTAATAATCTGAGTAGTACCTACTTATTTAAAGTTAATTTGAGAAGTTAGAACAATTTGTAAAATTTTAAATATGAAACACACCGCGTCAACACCGTGGGGCGTTAGGTATTTTTTTAATTCACACTGGCTGTTTATACACTCACAAGATCGCAGCATATATTTTTTTACCTAACCAAATTTAGTTCTATTTTAAAATTAATTCCCGCTTTAGAGAGAGAAGCAATTACTATGAGTCTTTCCCGCCCAAAGATTGGGAGCAGCGTCTTCCACCCGCTACTCGGATCAAACAAACACTACTTTCCGAGTATGAGAAATGAAATAGTAGATTGTTATACAAGAGTCGAAAGGAATTAATGACTTTTACCCGTGATAAACACTCTACTTTACATTTCCAATTTAAGGAAAGTATTTTTTTTTAGTTTTCTTAAAATATTTATTGATAATAATAACATGTATATTCTACTTTCTAGTACCTATTAGTCTTTTTTAAATTTTAATTATGGAACACACCGCGTCTTCTAGTTCTATTTTTAAAATTCATTCCCGCTCTAGATAGGGAAGCAATTACTATGAGTCTTTCCCGCCCAAGTGTGGGGAGCAGCGTCTAACCCGCTACTCGGATCAAACAAACACTACTTTCCGTTTATGAGAAATGAAAAATAGATTTCCTCAACTCATACTTCAACTAACAACACCACCAGTGGTAATTGACCTCCCAAAAAAAAAAACATCGAATCTTTTTATTTTATTGTATTTTTAATTTTCTTCTCACTTCTGAATAGTTTAGCTAGCTATTTTAGTTTGACCCTGTAGATTCTCGGTACCTAAGGTACGTAATCAATATCATGAAAGTATATTGCAGGTTTGTATGAATACTTATGTTAAATTGTTGACCTCCTTTTATCAAGATCAGGGTTGTAATGGATTTCGTATAGCGGATGAGGATGCGGATGAGGATATCGAGATAATCGGGTTTGAGGATGCGGATGAGGATACGGATATTGGAAAATTCCTTATTGAGGATGCGGATGAGGGTGCGGATACAGATGTCGTAAGAATAATAGCCCTTGTTTTTAACATCCGACACCACAATCATGCCACCACTGCCACGTGCGGCCGATCGTCTGTCATAAGACAGGGACACTACGAATTCAGGCAAAGGAATGCGTCACTCACACTCCGGCCCGCACATTTGGCTCGAAGCGAGTTTAACAAAATTCACTATTTGTGCGAACAACGTGGGGTCACATCCCCATAGAAATTATAAGGATGCGGAGCTTTTAAAATCAAAAGTTGAGGAAGCGGATGTTTTGCGGATATCAAAATTTATGCGGATGGCAGTTGCGGATGCGGATACGGATATCCGTTACATCCCTGATCAAGATATACGATATTAATTTCCCTCCCTTATCGGTATATTTATATTCAAGCTTATGCTTGATTATGTTACAATAGGCTGACCTCTGTGTACTTATTAGATATAAAATCATGAATCATCTTTAGGATAGCCTCGGCCTACTTCTTTAGAAATATTATTTATTAGTCCTAGAAATTCTCATTTCGTTTCTATACAACAGACAAAAAATATTCCATCCTCACTTTATTTATTTCAAATTAAAATTCAACTCCAAACTCACGTATAATTTAAAAACTACAGCGCGTTCCAATTTATCAGTTGCCATGGTTACAATAATACAATTCCAGTAGCTCTAACGTCCAGGAGCTCGCAATAAAAACAATTCCCTATTTAAAAATGTAATTATTGTGTGTTGCCAGGTGCTGCAATGCGGTGGAGCCTGACCTGACCTGAACTGGGACCGCACATGGTGCAGTGTTGCCTTACGTCACACACTTTTTATTGTCCATGGGGAGCAAAAAGGTGAAGGATTTATTATAAGTTGGCGAAGAAAGGACCGTTATGTTTGAAGAGGTTGAAATGTATGTATAAAGTTTTTTCTCAAACATGGTTGGAAATTCAAACATTATTTTGACAACCTTCTTCGAGGTAAATCGAAATTGCTGTACCTACTGTGCTCTAATTGCGTAATACACGATCAATTACATTTTTTTTTCGATTTGTAACAGATTGCTAATCCACTGCTTTATAAGCTGGATTTTTTTTTTAATAAATTTGTCAAATTATTTAAAAATATGGTACTTACATTGAAATTGGAACAGTTTTTGTATATATTCGATGTCAATTTAAAAAAAGCTAACTGAATGATTCCGATGAAATTTCACACTATTAAAGTTATAGCAAACATACATGATCGGACATCAAAATACAATTTTTTCCGGGTATTTAAACTAGTTTTTTGCTGCATATCGCAGCGACGATGTGACAAAGAAGTTCCGGGGAAAAACAAGTGTCCCCTGGGTAGGGCATTGTCGGCAACATGATATTATGCTATCACAACAATGTTCCGTGTGGCGCGCGTTATCAAGTTTATAACATACTGCGCACAACTGTTGTAAATCGAGTGCGTTTCCGTTTTATTTCCCCGCCAAAACACAATACTGCGGCTTTTGGGAAAACTCATTTCTCTCGCTGCAACATTTTTACAGCAATATTTTGGAAAGTTTAGATATTTCGTGCATTGCCTTTAGCGAAACCGTGTGTTCTAAACGCCTTCCTTTTTGTACTTCACAAAAGGAATAAAAACAGGAGTTCTGAAAATGTGTTCGAAAATATATTCTTTACAAGTACCATCACGCCTTGTTTCCCCGAAGGATGGTGCAGAGGTGTACCTGTAGTACATCCACAACTCGCCAGTTACGTTTAAGAGGAGGCTCCCTAATTTGCATTAATATTCTGAAACAGTCACGCATACAATCAAAATAAAACTTAAGAATATGATTTATTAGATCTTTTTCTTTGAATTGTAACATTTTCGTTCCATTCATTTTTAATTCGAAAATCCTGTCTCTTATCTTTTTTAAACAATAGTAAAATAATGTCTAAAATAAGTATTCACAGTAAGAAAGTATAGTTTATTATCCAGCCACAATATTTTTTTTCTTTAGATCATTACTTCACTACATAGTATAAAACAAAGTCGCTTTCTCTGTCCCTATATCCCTATGTATTCTTAAATCTTTAAAACTACGCAACGGATTTTGATGCGGTTTTTTTTAATAGATAGAGTGATTGAAGAGGAAGGTTTATATGTGTAATAACCCGGTTTATACCCGTGCGAAGCCGGGGCGGGTCGCTAGTTAGTTATAAACGAAATAAGAATTGAGATTTACGCCATTTAGTTCCGTGCTCGAACACGATCAAAGAGCGCACGCGATATTCAACTTTATTACTGATGTGTTAGCGTTTAGCACATATCGGAGTAGCGGGGTGCATGGGGGCGGAGCTTGCGTGGAAATTGTCTTTAGAGTGCCTGGTCTTAAGTCCTATGTATTAGGGGCGAGCCTATTGTCATCAACTGGGCACAAATTCAGACTCCGAGCTGCTACTGAGAAATTCCAAATAGAAAAACTCAATAACACTTTGCTCGACCTGCCTTTGCTTTGTTTGCACTTTAAATCGAATCAGGACCTCATACTCAGCAGTAAACCTTACTACCATTAGACCAACAAGGCAGTCATTTACCTATATTCCATTTGAAATAAGATTAGATATTTCAAATCTTGTTTACAGTCCGTTCAACCGATTTTGAATTCTATTGCGTTGGCAACATGACAAATGGCAGCTGCAGTAAACAGTTGGTATTGTAACCACTATTTTGCTTTTAATGCCATCCTTATGCCTACGGTATAGACGTCAAAATCGGTTGAACGGACTGTAAAAAAGGTGTGTTTAAATGTTCAATCTTATTTCAAATAGAGTATAGGTACTCATCCATAGATTATTTGAGTTTAGTATCGGTCTATAGTTATAAGTAGTTACAGTTGAGAAACTATTTGGGTCGTTCAAGATTGTTAAGCCGAGGTGCTCACATAGTCTCAAAGTTCCCCGAATCGGGAAACAATATCTCTTCAGGAACACCGGCTTAGCTATCACGCGTAACATGTTTTATAACTTATATTAAATACTGTCTTCCTTACTTCAATTATTTTCTAAATAGAAAATAATTATGCCCCTGTGATTTACGAATTAATTAGTGGTGATGTCAAAATGACAGCAGTAGTCTTCTTTTTTGCTTTTCCTTACACGTGTCGGTTCGAGATATCAGAGATATATATATATTTATTTATTTTTGAAGTGAAATATCTTTAGGCGCGTTGTGCATTTTTGAGATGGGACTAAACCATTGATTTCGCAACACTGTTACCGAGTTTACCGATACCGTGGAGTTAAAGACATCAACGCGTTGATTGCCGCGGTGCCGATTTTTTTTCAAGTTTTCACTTCTGTCGGCTCTCTCGGAGTGACACTGTTTTTATTTATTTAATCACATTCAGTTTTTCCCTTTCTGTCGTCCCCCTGCGACGCTCTAAGCCGAGGTCCGTATTTCACAGGGGGTGCCCTAAGCATGTAGTCGCTTAGTTTCTAAGTTTTATGCCTTGGCTGGAAGCATTAGTTTATTGAGGCAATCATAGGAAAGTCCGGTTAAGCAGTCGACAACCTCCTAGATTGACCTGTAAGATGTCATTCAATTTTTATTTTTTATTTATTTATTTACCATCACCACTTTATTATATGTAGGTATGTTATTAGAATATTATTAGATAGATAAACCATTGATTTAGTGCACACTAAAGAAATACAATTACAAAATAGCACAATTTAATGATAACACATTATATGAATATAAAGAAAAAAATATATATATATATGTCACCGTAGAATTATAAACTTCGTTAGTTTATAATCGATCGGTATTATTTCCGTTAGATTATAAACTGTCGAAAAATTGTGAACTGTGACAAATCATTTACGATTTAACGCATTATTTTTCGATAGTTTATAATGTATCCATGAGAAACGAGCGTAGTGAGCGCTACCGCTATAGCGGCAGCGCTCACTACGCTCGCTCGGCTCCCGCGGTTGGTCACAGTTCTAACCTAACCTAAAAAAATTGTGAACTGGGTTAGTTCACAATTTTTCGACAGATTATGATCTAACGGAAATAATACCGATAGATTATAAACTAATGGTGCTCACAATCTTACGGTGACATATATACAAAAAAAAAATTAAGAAGAATAGTGACACTAAGATTATGACCATAGAAATTATGACACACTGTAAATCAAGTGACGAACATAGGTACAAAGTGGGGTGTGCGTCTCAAGGTTGCACCCATATAAAAATAGTTGCACCAAATGAGAGTCCAGCTCATGATGCAGGGCATGTGTCTGCCAAATACATTCTGCTCGATCCCTGCAGTGGATGTCGAGCAGACGAGATATACGCGAATTATTGGTGTTGTGAAGAAGTGTTATGCACGGAGTGAAATTATGTATTCTACAGTAATTTTTTATATTGGGAAACGTTCTTGTTCGATGAAGTATTTGTAGTGTATTTGATTATTTATATAGGTATCTACGCGGCTAACAACACAGTTACATTGTAACATACTATTTGGTTACTGATGATTGGAATAAAAATTCAAATACTATTTGTAACAGAAATACAACAAAACAAACAAATACAAACAGTGTGTTCACTGTTTGTATTTGTTTGTTTTGTTGTATTTCTACAAAATTTATTTACAAGGTTGATGTGAAGGGAAAAGCCGGGCGGGGACGCCCTAGGAGGACTTATACTGACCTTATTGGTGATGTTCTTCAGAAAGGCCAGGTGCGTAGTACTCGCAACCGGCGTCCGTGTATGACCAGATGTATGAACGTAAACGAGGCAAAAGGACTATGTAAGGATCGTAGCAGGTGGCGTTCTGTAGTTTCTGCCTACCCCTGTGGAAAGAAGGCGTGAGTTTATTTATGTATGTATGTATTTGTAACTTGTCTACAGTACCACTGAAACTATGAAAATACACGACGACACATCAAAGATATAATCTTATATATAAAATTCTCGTGTCACAATGTTAGTTACCTTACTCCTCCGAAACGGCTTTACTGATTTTTACCAAATTTTATATGCATATTCAGTAGGTCTGAGAATCGGCTACTATCTATTTTTCATACCCCTAAGTGATAAGGGTTGTCCACCCCAAGCAAATAATTGGCAAAACAACGTTTGCCGGGGTCAGCTAGTTATATCTAGATAGACAGTCATCGTCGAAAAAAATAGTGTCCAACTGTTAGCCGCTAAATACACGCACAATGACAGCACAATGACGTGGCGCGGGTGTAAGACGTAGCTGTCACGCACACCAGCATAGTAAAGTTGTTTTAGTTCTTTTGCAGCGCGACACTCTATCTAAACATATAAATAATCAAAGCTGACTTACATCCTAGTTTTGGGCATAACACAACGGCTGGTGTAAGGCTTATAACTCTCTACTATTTCCCACACCTCATTTATAAGCTAGACGAAAATGCTACTGTACCAATCCTTCTCATTTCCATTCCCAAGAAAAGATATTCGTCTATCTTTAGGACTAATCCTTTGAAACCAGGTTCTAAAATCTAGCGAAGTAACAGGTTTTGATGAATGCGTCTCCTGAATTCATTAAGTAAAATTAATGTAAGTTATATCTTAATGAATTCGCGAGACATACAAGAAGCCAGACTAGTCAATTGAGTTCAGAACTTTACCGTGCATCAGTGAAAGCTTTGGTGCTAGTTTTAATCTATTATTAGTCTTCAGGTACCTAGTAGGTACTTTTAGATATTCTCGTGATGAACTTTTCGTCACATTAATTGGTAAAAAAAAAACCACAAACTGAAAAATAACTTTAATTTCGGAAATCGGTGTCTTTTGTTTAGAATTTTCGTTTTTTGCCACCGACTTGCGAAATTAAAGTTATTTTTCAGTTTTTAGTGTTTTTATTTGGTTGTCGTTTTTTTGAAAAAAATAATATTTTTCACTTTTTTGTTGTGGCACCTACCCCAAACAAATTCGAATACCACTACCTGCTATGTAAATAACAGCGACAGGAACTTATCATATCATCCACATACTAAGTGGGAAAAAATACGTATTATTGAAGCTAACACAAAAACAATTCAAGCAAAGTTAATAAAATTTATATGGGACCATCTCGAGAGCATACCCTTTCAAACAAAAAAATAATTTTCAAAATTGTTCCTCAATTATCGGAGAAATCGGTGGACATACATTAAAAAAAAAACATACTTACGCTACGAACAGTATAACCTCCTTCTTTTTGGAATTCGGTAAAAAAAAAAAAAATTTTTATTACATAATGGGCCTGCTCTTGACCCTGATCTCGCCTGATGGAGAGCGATGGACGAAGTCTATAATGGAACGAGCAAGCCCAGAAAAGGCCTGTTCACTCTTGCTTTGAAGACAGAGTATGAAAGGGAATACAGACGCTGGCAAAAAGGTCCACGTTTTGGCTGTTCGCATAATAAATGTGGAGGAGAAGCGCTGAGTACGACTGGACGGATATTAACCAAGTGCGGATGGTACCCTGCAGTATGTCTGGTAGTACGGTGATAAAAGGGCGATGTTGGGATCAGGTCGTGCAGCTCCTGCGCACACTCTCCGAAGCATAGTCTGTAGAAGACCGACAGGCAAGCGACATTACGTCGATGAGCCAGGCGTGAAGTCTAGCCATCTAAACTAACTTATAATTTTTTTCCATAAAAAAATGTATCATTACCATCATCATTTCAGCCGAAAGACGTCCACTGCTGAACATAGGACTCCACCAAGCACCTCCTCTGTAAAAAAATGTATCATCATCAGCCTATAAATGTTCCCACTGCTGGGACACAGGCCTCCTCTCTGTGAGAGGGAGTGGGCCGTAATCCACCACGCGGGCCCAGTGCGGGTTGGTAGATGTCACATGTCTTCGAATTTTCGGTTCTAGGACATGCCGGTTTCCTCACGATGTTTTCCTTCACCGTTTTGAGAGCAGTGGTGATGAAATAATTTACACAAAGTAAAGCGCCTGTCTGGGTTCGAACCTACGACCTACAACTCGTAAGTCGCGGCCGTTACCATTGGGCCACCACTGCTCTCTCAAAAAAATGTATAAGTTACAGAAATTCTGTGGCTGTTTAAAATTGTTTCAGGAAGGGGGATAATAGTAGTGTGTTATCCATTTATCTTTTTTTTATTTAATTGTTCTTACAACTACATACAAACTGTCCACATTTAATAAAAAATAAAAATTGCCATTCCGGGAGTGCCGACAGAAGTGAAAACTTGAACAATTTTATTGTGTAGGAAATAATGTATCGCGCGTTGATGTCTTTTTAATGGTCAAAAGCTGGAGTCGTAACAGTGTCGCGAAATCAATTGTTTAGTCCCATCTCAAAAATGCCCAACGCGCCTAAAGAAGTTTTCACTTCAAAAACAATTGTGATTTTCGCTTCTCATCGTGTATCTAACATATTAATACTTGTACATTTCTATTAACAAAATTAATCTACATTTAGCAGCTTCCAATATTATTGAGTACATAGAGTAGGCAGACATCAGTTTAATTGATCTGTCAGTAGTTAATATCTCTAATATCAGGTACATTTGCGGAAATGCTCAGCGCACATTAAAGGTAACTAATTAGCTAGATATTGATACAAACTGTGCTCCAGGCAGCTCCTTCAACAAGCAATTATATAACAGCCTGTGTACCCGGAAGGGATCAGCAGAGGTGTACCTATATCTACTGCTTAGTGCTCTTGCAATATCGTGGTAATAAAAATTAAATTAAATTCGTTTAATTCAGATATTTAAATGTCCATGTTTTGTAAATACTTTATTACATTATCTTAAAAGCATGTTAAGGAGATCAATTCATGTATTTTAAGTACTTAACATAAAAATCGATTGCCTATTATTATTAGATATGTATAATATACAGGGTTATTGGTTAGGAGCTCATGGATATCGATCTGTGCGGCAAACATTTTCGAGCAATTTGACATTTTATATTAAAAAATGAACGCAATAAAAGTAAAAAATGTCACATTCATATTCATTTATTTGCGTTCCACAAGGTAAAAACAAGATGTTAACAAAAGGCTTAAAGCTAAGAGCCGTTGTAGACCCTGTCAGGGCACAACAAAATTTATTATTAGATTTAGATACATAGCTATTACTTAAAGTTAAAAATACAAGTCGCAGAAAAACTAAAAATTAAAACAAAACTACACATGAAAACTGAATTATCACATTCGCATAAAAGTCAATAACATAAATAATTCTATTTTTGGTAAGTTAGTAGCTATTTTCTTAGCTCGAAAAATGTTGACATTTGCATAGGAGTCAAAAGGGGTAATTTGGTTGTAAACGACCTCTCCTACATCCCCTTAATGGATTGCTGACATATAACCAAAACCCTATTAATGGCGTTTATTAAATAAAAACCTTTGATCTTAATTTCTATAATAAATTACTCATTTAGATCAAGACGGAAACCGTCAGATATCCGAGCTTATTGTCTACTCTTTTTCTATTCTATTATGTCATTAACTTCTTAAATATTCGTGGAGGTTGGATGAGGAATAACCTCTACAATACTGTGTACCTATATATAGTACATACCCTCACTGCCCAAGCCCACTTTTCGCCAGTTTTGCTCAAGTTACAAGTAAATGAGGAGGTTAGGAACAAAAAGTGTCATTTACAGTTTTTAATTTTTTGAGTAAATTGAGAAAATAAATATTCAAGTTGATCTAAGCAATTTTTATTATTTTTTATTAACCATTTGTATGTCAATTATTATATAAAACTAGCGGACCTGACAGACGTTGTCCTGACCGAATACCGCCACCTATCGGGTCCGATTGTGAATCTAAACCATTCCCAGATCCCCTTGAACACACACAAAAAATTTCATCAAAATCGGTCCAGTCGTTTGAGAGAAGTTCAGTGACATACACACTCACAGAAGAATTATATATATAAAGATTTAATGTATTATAAGGTTATGTGGCTGGTTTTTAAATTTGGAAATAAAAAATATCCATATCAAATGACACCCTTTGATCCAATAGCTTATAAATTTTGTAAAATGGCACCTTTTGAAACTTACTTTCTAAAAAATATTACCTTATGAAACATTCAGTTTGAAAATAAAATACATTTATAAGAATCTACTCTTGTTTCAGCCCTAATCGTGTACACTTATCGAGAGTCTACTGTATGTCACTTTTTGAATTCAAGTCTTAATAATCACTGTGATTGAATAAAAATGTAACTTTTTGTTCCGGAAGCAGCAGTTCAGATCGATTTTTCTATGAAACTAGTCATTTTTTTAACAAAATCTTGGGAGTTACAGATAGAATTTAACATTTTGAGCCGATAAAAAAAAGAAAGGAGCAAAATACGTAAATGTCACTTTTTGTTCCTAACCTCCTCAAATGTCAAGGCTCGGATAGCGGTTACATTTTCAAACCGTTATTATGTACTTGACGAAAAAATCTTTACATTCGGTTTCGTTCGAATAAACCGCTTTTGTAGGATTCTTTACATAAAGTGTTTTTCAGATTAAACGGGTATAGCAATATTAACCGGTTTTTTGTTTTGGTTTTATTCAGCGCGGCATCCTCACAAGTAGTCACAAGTTGCAACGCGTTTACCGATACGCCGTTCGTCGAATAAACCGGTTAATTTAGGTTAAGATAAAGTTCTTAAAAACGTTCAGGTTCTTAAGAAAAGTTCGGAACAAAACCGAAATAAACCGGTATCAAACGGTATTTTTTTAACCGGTTCCTAGCCTTGTATTCGGGTGCGATTCTATTACCATGACGCGGGTACAAAGCCCGAGGCCAAGACCCGAGGATCGATACCAGGACTTGATGCCCGGCTGTTATTCTTGTGACAACCGGGGTTGCGGGAAAGTCCGAAAGGGATACCGTGGCTCCCGGTAACATGGCAACTGCAGAACTTAAGAACTTACTTGGGAAGAGACTGGACCCCACGACACAGGGAATCCTAGTGTGGGGTCCAGGGAATTTGTAAAAAACTAGCACCTAAGGCTCCTATGTAATT
The DNA here is from genome assembly GCA_963680765.1 of Agrochola lychnidis. Lineage (NCBI taxonomy): Eukaryota > Metazoa > Arthropoda > Insecta > Lepidoptera > Noctuidae > Agrochola > Agrochola lychnidis. Next base: position 7,235,454 of record OY796871.1, on the reverse strand, counting down.
TGTTACTCGTTTTTATTTTTATTGTACCGTGTTTTTGTGAACTGAATAAAGCTTTTTTACTTTTACTTTTTTACTTTTACTTAAGAAACACGGGTGGGTTTTAGTCAGTAAGAGTCCAACACGCCCTCCCACTCCACCCAGAACGGGAGAAGTTATTTGATAATTTCCCACCCAAAAAAAAGGCGGTGTTAATGTTAAATTGCTGCCAGTGATGTGCGGTTGACTGTACCATTTTAATGCAACCACATTAAAGTGAAAATAAATAAATTTAAGCTCTGCTCCTGTCTGCTCATTCAACAAGCAATTACACGAGCAGAATAAACGTTAACGACAGTTTGGTACTGCTAATGGTATTTATTTGTGAAAATGTGCTCCTCCCGTGTTTGTTGTTTGTAATCTCACTAACGAAGTAATCAGGTTAAGTACACACATTATTCTTTTATCGCGATCACTTCCAACAAGCGTTCAACGACAAGGTTTTTGTTTTAGAACAAATATCGAGTGAAAATAAAGTGGAAACAATTTTTGTTTTCTTACAAAATTAACAAGACCGTGGACGTTTATTTACGGTTACTTTGTAACTAGGCATAGTTGTTTATTTTGTGATACAATAAGTTGTTTTAGTTCTTATATTTTTGGGATATTTTCTCATTGTCTAACGGGAATAAAAAGTAGGGATAAGTGAAGGGTTAAACAATCTTTACAATCTTCACTAACGGTACGGCTGGTCCATAAATTCAAGGTCGCTCAGCGAGCTATGGAGGGGCTATGCTTGGAGTCTCTCTGAGGGATCGAATCCGGAACAAGGTGATCTGGCAGAGAACCAAAGTTGTTGACATAGCTCATAGAATAAGCAAACTGAAGTGGCAGTGGGCCGGCCATATTAGCCGTAGAACCGATGACTGTTGGGATACACGTGTTCTTGAGTGGAGACCGCGAATCGGCAAACGTAAGGTAGGACGCCCTCAGCAGGCCTCCGTCACTCCATGTACTTGCGCGCTATAATTACCTACCGCCCGGCCGAGCGGTCTCGGGCCGTTTGCGGACCTTATTCAGTGCGGTTTTCGCAAGCGAAGCGCACGCACGTTGTTCAATTTTAATCGTTAGACTATCTACGAATGTAATCTACAAATAGACTGTTTATCCATTTTAAAGCATTCAATAAAATATCGTCTTTTTACGGAAAATTAAAAGTGCCAACATATGCGTTTCATAATTATGTAAGAGAACTCGAGACTATATTTATTATAGACTATATTAATTTTGAAAAAAATATGAAACAAAGGCCAGGTAGTATCTTTATGAAATTTTAAATGATTTACATTTTGATTCTCCCTGCCCTTGTTTCCCAAAACAATATTTAATAAAACTTTTTATTAGATTCAGGATTTTTTCTACATTAAAATTTAATAACCGAGAATTTAGAAAGGGTAAGAAATTTATAAAAAATTATATAAAAATAAAATATATGTAGCTTTTAAAGATTTTTTTTATTTTACCTACACACTGACCTCTATAATTATGTCTTAGATGTATTTGCACAGTCAGCACCAATTTATTAAAAACATATTTTACCTTTATACGATACAATTTTAAACTACCGAACATATTCACAGTTCTCAATAAAATAGACACAAATAGTTATGTTAATTTAATTTTATCGAAGAGGCAGCCCTGCGATTGCTGTGGGATCGCGCGGTGCGAAGCAATCACAACTGTACGCTTGAGCATTTAGGCACATTTTAGCATGCAGCGGTTGCTGACGCGACGGAGTAGGCTATTATAGCAGTAGGTATTGGAAATTTTCTACTGAGTGAAGTATCTGTTACGTAGTAACTATTTAGTAATCTGTGCCCTCAGGCTAGGTGGAGCGACGATCTTCGCAGGGTGGCTGGTAGCAGCTGTATGAGAGTTGCCGAGAATCGAGCTGAATGGCGTGCAATTAGAGAGGCCTATGTCCAGCAGTTGGCTACTGTAGGATGATGATGTTGTAAATAAGTTGTCTTGTGTTTGCAATTGGTTGAACAGTGTAAAAATTGTAGAAAGACCAATAAATAAATAAATAACCAATCTTTAGGACTTCTTCGTAGGTTTTGAACATGAAATATAAAATTTATGTGCTAAATTATGATCTGTTATTTAATGTTGTAGATCTAATCACCACTACTAACCACCAAATACTGGTATTCAACTGCATCCGGTTAGACTGGAAGCCGACCCTAACATAGTTGGGAAAAGGCTAGGCAGATGATGATCTAACCACTACTAACGCGAGCATTGGTACCTACAGAAAAAATGTTTCCCCGAAAAAAAATATGGCGGCCATATTCTATGTGTTGCCAACGTGTGGGCGGCAATAATCGTTTATTATCCAATGAACCGTGGCGTGTGCTCTTAACCGAACTTTTAATTTAATGTCTATACAGTTTGCCCAGCGCACTCAACCGGGGATTAGACACCACTAACTATGTAGTTACAGTATTTCTTTTTTCTTAATGTCTCTCGGGTATCATCGGATTTCCGAATACAAATTAATGCTAATTTCCCTGTCCATCAATTATTAGATTTATTGTGTATAATAATTTGAATTCAGAACTAAGTACTTTATTGTTGTTTTGTTTTGATATCCGTGTGAACTATATAGAGCTGTAAAACTATTTTCCTGTCTGTCATGTCTGCGACTTTAGCGGCTTTCCTGCCATTTTTTATATAAATTACATTAAGTTAAAAGAGTATTAACACCTCTATATACTTCCAAGTCGATTGAGAGCGTCCGGTCTGCACCAAGTGCAAAGGGCAACTAATAGAAATCCGACGACTGACGAAACACGAGGTTTGCCGAGGGACATTAAGAACAGATTTGTACTGTACATAAAGTAGGAAAAGCTATTTGATCAACCTATTTGGATAGTTATTCGTATTACAAATACCCAATAATATATTCGGTTTTGAACTCCTATCGAAAACAACATGTAAATTGTTTTGCTTGTATTTTCAAACAGGTAGGTGTACACGGTTTGTTATGCCGAATAGGAAAATATGATGCAAACTAACCCAAGCGATGCAAATCCGAACTGAAAATTCAAAAGTTCATCGAGGTAACTGAGTTGCGGTGTGAATATTTTATTTGAAAACGTGTGAGCGAGGGCTAACAACTGTGAGTAAAGGTCTTTTCATATCGCAGTATTAAATTATCCAGCGCCGCCCGTCGCGAAAACACCCGAAAATAATAAAAAAGATGCATTTTGCGGCGCTTTTTGCTCGTATCAGCAAGCATTTGGCAACAGCCGTTACTAAAATGAGATTTCCGAGAGATTCAGAGAAGGAAGATGCAAAGTTTTATATGATAATATATAACGAGAAAATAATCACTCCGCCAACAAGTAGCCAATATCGAAAGCAAACGATTGCATGAATAACTCACGATTTTTCATTGTTATTACAAAACGGTTTGTCATAGGAATTTTGTTTCAAAACACTGGCTTAAAATTCAATTCCGCCGTTGTTGGAATATTGTGAAAAACCACAGTGATATGTTACAGAATATTTGTAGAAAACTTTTTAGATCAAAAATTCATTGCGTTAAAAAAGTTGTTGTGACAATTAATTCTATTAATATTGTTGTGTATAGCATAATCAGCCTATAATGTTCCCACTGCTGGGACACAGGCCTGCTCTCTGTGACCCTCTCACAGTGAACTATAATCCACTACGCGGGCCCATGCAGTGCGGGTTGGTGTATGTCACATGTCTTCGAATTTTTGGTTCTAGGACATGCCGGTTTCCTCACGATGTTTTCGTTCACCGTTTTGAGAGTAGTGGTGATGAAATTATTTACACAAAGTAAAGCGCCTGTCTAGATTCGAACCCACGACCTACAATTCGTAAGTCAGGGCCGTTACCACTGGGCCACGACTACTCCTATTATTAGTATAAAATAGTTAGTACCTGGGCGACCGAGCGCTCATTTAATAGTGTACTAATCCATGTATAGTACCTACTTATTCCATGTTGCTATGATGGTAGGTACTTACTAATTCCATGCTGCCATGATCATTATTCTAATGTCATTATTGTCATGTCAGTACTCATTATGTTGTTCTAAACTTTGGGCGACCGAGCTCTCTTCGGGTGAAAATACGGAGAAAACAAATTTTCCCAGATATGAGACCTAGCTAGATCGATTTTTGGCCCGTAAACCCCTATATTGAAACTTTCATCGAAATCGTTAGAGCTGATTTCGAGAAAATGAGTACAAATCTGTATACAAACAAATATATACAAATATTGCTCTTTTAATATTATAGGATGTATACCACAGACTACCTGCAGTACTCCTTCTCCCTTAATCGGATTTCGCGTTTAGCGAAAAAACTGCCCATTGCAACATTTACATTTGTATTTTTTATAATGTACATAATAAAGAGTATTATATATCTAGTGGAGCTATAAAAGAGCATGTACATTAATCTATCATCCGCAGACGTTTATCTTAAAGCCAGTTTACGGTAAAATTATTACATCAGTCAGTACGATTCACAGACGGCCAGGGGGCACAAAATCTGTCTACGGGTTGTAACGGTTTTATTGCAGGCAGACTGGGAGCAAACACCCCGACACCCTGCCTCCCTGCCCGCCCCCTAACTGTCGAATACGACTGCAAAATATTTTCTACTAATAATTGTGTTAGTGTGAAATATTTTTCATAATTATGACTGTTTTCTTCGTTGTTTACGGTTTGTGGGAATAGTTTTAGCGGATTGGCGGTTTATTGTATTGTTGTCGGTGTTGTATAAGAAAGGACAACAACAGTTAAGAAAGTTTGTGCCTTTTTCATTTCATTTATTTATTGTTCGCCTCGCGATTTTGCGATGTAATGAACTGATGATTAACAGCTCCATACCGAACAAACTAATTGGATAAACCCGAAACTAAACGTGTCTAAAATTCGTAAATAATTTACAAATTAATGTGTAACACAAAAGTTTACAATATTACCTTATGAAAACTAAGCCTATGTTAGTACAAAATTGATTTGATTAAATTTAAAGAAATTTTTGTTGGCTAAACGGTAACCTGCTGTATTTTTTTAAGTGAAAACTTCTTTAGGCGCGTTGGGCATTTTTGAGATGGGGAAAAACAATTGAACTCCCGACACCGTTACCGACACCTCATTTTTGTAAACGCGATTGTGCTCTTTATTTATATTACGTTATGCATCAACGTTCTATGCAAGTATTTTTACTATAAAGGTTTTGGAAGTATTTTTTTATATTGTTCAACTTGTCACTTCTGTCGGCACTCCCGGAGTGCCACTGTTATTTTTTTTGCTGTTTGTACTAAACATGAAAATGTGAAATATTCGCAGAGGAAGATAGTTTTCGTTGTTTTGTTAGTGTACGGGTTGCTGACCTGATATAATCTCTTTAACGCCTTTGGCCTATTCTAACTAAGCTGGGATAACAACAGGATTAGGAGCATGTAAGAAATCTAGACACGCGGCAGCGTGTCGAGCCAAGTACTAGGCAAGACACGGCTGCAGTGTGTTATATTACACGAACCATTTGGAGCCACTTTTGACCCCTTAATAACTCAAAATCTATGTAACATAGACTCATGAAATTTGGTTTATTTATAAAAACCCCTTAGATTAACTAGAACTCCAAATTTCATAAATAAAACTCAAACGGTTATTGAGATATTAACGTATAAAAATCGGCATTTTTATCAACGACCCTGTCACTAGACATCAAAAACATTTAACCCATTTCCGGGTGACCTAGAAAGTTGAAAAGAGATTTCCCGAAAGCAGGCCCATGGTATGATACTGTGACAAAGCTTATTTATCAAAAATTATGTCGTATTTTTTTCAAGTCGTTTTATCAAAATTTATTTCTTCTAGCATTAGAGAACCTAATAAATATTTATTTTGTTGATATTTAATAAAGAACTACATCCGCCATTCAATCTTAACCTGAATGTTGCCAGATGACAGACTATTCCAATAAAATAATTTGTAATCGATTGAAAATATCGATACTAACCCACATGGAGTAGGTGGAGTATCCACTACACGAGTATGTTTTAAATGCTATTTATTATACTCAAATACTGTAAAACTATGATTTTACAATAAATAAAATATTATATGGTCTGAATATACTCAACAACTTAAAAGCGTTTCGAGGCAGTAATGTTATTTTATAAACTACCAGTGATCAGAGTAAGTAGATTGATTTGAGGTCAATGAACTGGCACGTATATTAGTATGGATACGCCTCCGGGATTCCGGGATTTTGAAATTATTAAGATTTTTTAAGGAATTTCAAATGTTGTAATGTGTAGAATAAAGAATACATCAATGTGAATAAGAAATGTTCAACCCTTTTGCTGTCTGTTTAATAGTATATAGGTGATCGGACTCCAAGAAAAGGATAGATATACTATAAAACAATATAATATATTTTAAATATTTATCTATCGCATTCTATAAATTTCCAATGTAGTAGTTTAAAAATCCTTACTTTAACAATATTTGATTCAATCCCGTAAGTACCAAAATGAAATCCCGGAAAAAAGGCTTATCCATGTTATGATTTCTATGACTATTCATGATGCGAGTACGTAAAATCAATCGACCTACTCCGATCACTGATAATCACCCAATCGATTTCGTCAATCGATTACCAAAATAATTAAACCTGGTAACACTGACACCATGCATAATGTCAAACTGTCAAAAATAATCTGTCAGATCAATGGCATTGTTGGCTGTTTGTTTTACGTTATTTGAATTTATTTTTCCGTATTTACTTTATACTTATATTACGTTACGATTTAATGCTGTCAATTTAAATTGAAGCCAGAGGAACTATTGCTTATCTTTCCATGGCCCTGGGTAAGTTTATTATGTTCTCTAAATATTTATAAACACCGTCGTATTGTATAACCTCATTGATTTTAGCAGCCTATTAGTAGAAGGCCTATGTTCAGTCAGGGGTACGTGGCGCGTCGTCAGCTGTAAATGTCTATAGTATGATGTAATTATATAGCATGAGTAAATACACTGAATTTTTTTACCTTTTTCAGGTATGACGATGACATGTGTTATTGCAAGACTTGACATTATTGATTATATTATCTACAACTCTATCCCAAGTATTACTTGCTCAGCAAAATCTAAGCATATTATGTTATGTATGTGGCATGTCAACTGCAAGTCACAGAAGTCATCAGGTTAGTGTTTTTAAAATGGCAGAATTACTATGAGTGATATAATTATTATACAAAAGTAAATAAACAACAATAAGAGTATTTTCTTACTTTCTAGGCACAGCGGACAGAGCTCCGGCGGGATCTCATGGCGGAATGGAGAGTGCGATTGTCGCAACCCAGCGCTGGGCACGCCACAATTGCGGCGATAAGACCCCTCTTTGAGGAGTGGCTAGAGAGGCGCCACGGCGTCCTCACCTTCCGCCTGACACAGGTGCTCACCGGACACGGCTGTTTCGGGAGGTACCTGTTCAGGATAAAGCGGGAGGAAACGCCCGGGTGTCATCACTGTGTGGATCGCCCGGAGGACACGGTGGAGCATACGGTGGAGGTCTGCCCGGCTTGGGCAGAGCATCGCCGTGTCCTCGTGGAAGCGATCGGCGGCGGTGATCTCTCGCGTCCGGCCCTGATTCGGGCCATGCTACGGAGCGAGAGGAAATGGGAAGCCGTCACCTCGTTCTGCGAAGCAGTAATGCTCGCGAAGGAGGAGACGGAGCGCGTGAGGGAAAGGCAAATCTCGCGCCCTCGCGCCCCTAACCGCCGCAGCAGGAGACGCCCTGGGCGTCGGGAGTCACGAGAGGAGTTCCGGCCACCGTAGGCGCGGGCTTGCGGACGGTGAGCAATGGGTAGCTCGCCGTCCGATAAGGACCAAGCCCGGGTCGACGGCGCGTTGTGTTCCACGCGCGCCTCAAAGAGATGTCAGCAGAATTGACGGGGTCCGCTAGGGCCAATGCCTGCCGGGGGTTCGAAGAAAACCGATAGGGAAATCGTGGCCCCCTGGCAACACGGCAACTGAAGGAACACGGGTGGGTTTTAGTCAGTAAGAGTCTGACACGCCCTCCCGCTCCGCCCAGAGCGGGAGAAGTTATTTGATGATTTCCCACCCAAAAAAAAAAAAAAAAAGGTATACATTTGGATAAAGTTTGTCATGCTTACTGAGAGAGGCTGCTACCAGAGATGTTTATAGGCAAGCAAGTGATGATAAAAACAGAGCCACCCTAGAGTGTAAAAGATTTACCCATAATAGATCAAAACAATAATCTGGTTAGGGCCAGAATCAAATCGTGACATGTGAGCAGCAGGACTTAGTGTACATAATTATTCATAAGTGAGCAAAATAGGACAAATTGTTTAAGAGATCATCATTGCTTATTACTGTTTTGTGGGAAAGCGTACATCTAACATCTACCGTACCTACGCTGCTTTTTTATGAGAATGAAGCTGAAGCCGTTTTAAATTCTATGAGAAATAAAATGTTTTTAGTATTTAGGTATTGTTGTGTTATTTGTTAAAGTAAACCTTCCTATAGAAGCACTGAAAATGCTGCTGCCAATGAGATTATTCATCTTTAATTAAGAGAGTTGGCTAAAATAATGTTTATGCCATTAAATCTTTCATATTTAGCGCGCAAGATTATTAATTTACCTTTATAAAATTAGTCTGTAAATGCGATAGTCGCCATTTTGATGACAGTCGAGGTCGAGGCTAAAAAACATAAAAATTGGGGATTGCGAACATCAAAACTCCACCATAAGGACAGCGACTATTACAACATTTAATTATTTGACGAATTCATCCATTTTTCAAGTTAAATAAGTAGTAGTAATGAAGTTTTTGATATCAAAAGTCGAAGATTCGCGCCAATCGTGCGTGTTTACATTTTAACTTTTCACAATTAACACACATACACATATCTTTAAATGTGACAAATGTGATTAAAAATATTATAAATAACTAGAAAATGCCCAGATCTTTACTTATTATACGAACACATGTTCAATAATACGTAATATTCATTACTACTACTCAATTAGTGTTAAAAATTGTCGATCATTGTTTTTTTTTTATTGTAATGATGTGCGAAAACGATTATGCCAAACGTTTTTTTTTTTTTTCAATTTTGATTGTCTCGATTAATTTATAATTATGTCGAATGTCTGAAATCTATACTTGAACATTAAAATAAAATTGTTTTAAGCATTAAATACAATAAACATTGTTTAAAATAATTATTTATACTTTTCTAGTGTTTAATCGTTTTTAGGACATTCAATATAAAACGAGTCAACACATAGAACGAGGATAGATACTTACCTCATTTATTGAATTTCGCGCCGAATTGTTTCTATTTATTTGAATTTAAATTCGGAACGTTGTTCAAAATTATTTTTAATTTATTGGACAATTATTTACTGTGGATTTTATTTTTGATACTTTCTGATATAGAATGCCTAGTATACATTTTTTAGGTAGGCTTAAGAAAATTTTGTTTGTGAATGATGTTAAATTAATTATATAAATTAGGTAGGTATTCCGTAAACACTTTTAAATGACGTCTATATTTTTAAATTGAAACTTTTATTACATCGTCTCAAACTTTTTCGTCTGTGTGTTGCATGTCGCGTGTCGGTCGGCCGCGGAGTAGGGATAAAGTGAAAGGCGATCGTCAGAGCAGCCAAGGCCGATATGGCGGCGCCTATAGTTCGCAGCAGCTGACCGTGTAAAGTTCCACTTTTACCGTGGTTTCATAAAACCAACAATCATTTTTTTTTAGTTGTATGAGTTTGATAGTACCTATTTGTTTTTAATAGGATAATCTTACTCGAGTAATAGAAATTGTTTATTTTTGAGGTAGTTTCAAAACGAAATTTAAAAAAACTGCCCAAGTGTATGTCGGACTACGCACAGTGAAGGGTTCCGTAATTGGGATGAATATTTACGCATAAACATTGCATAGTATCAATTTTATCGACTGTAAAAATAAGTTTGTATTTCTAGAAAAAACTATAACAAACAAAGTTAATTCTGCGGTTGTAACCGAAAATAAACTGTATCTCAAAAATTATTGACTTCAAAAGCAAAGTCACTTAGAAACATCTTAACATTTTAATTATGAGATCCAACAATACACGCTTTATATGCATAGATTTTTTTCATCTCTCGGTTATATGTAAGTATGGAGAATGCCACCCCCACTACACCATTGTTTAACGGTGCAAAAAATACACCTTTTTCAAAATTTTCATCGATAGAGTGTAAATAGTCTCCATGTTAAATGACTGTATGACATCCGGACGCACGGACAGACGAACTTGACGAAATTAAGAGGTCCGTTTTTTACGGATTTTGACTATCAAGTTTACAATTGGCATGAAATTGATGTCTATGACAATTGATCAACAATATTATTATTATTTGGAATAGCCGCCATCTTAAAATCCAGAATGTCCATCTAATTCGATATCAGCACTATCTCCCGAAAACTATGAAAATGACAGTCATGACGACAAATTTTCAAATGGGGTTAAAAACTGCCACTTGCTCACTTCAGATGGCGCTGATCTCCAGCGTCTTATAATTTGACAGCTAACTATACATTTTTGATTCGAATGCCAAAAGTTGATGTAAATTCCTGAATTTCATGACTGAATTCAAAACACCCCGTCGAGTCAACTGATGTGTCACGTGTCAAAATCTTGGTCCCTAATGTTAGGCGGCAGTGAATTCATTTCATTCATTCTCTGATCTCGAAAAACGTTGTTACAAACCTCAGGTCGGTATGTTCAAGGTAGTTGGTAGGTTGGTACTATGCTTGAGACGTTTTTGAATTGATAGATCGTATGACTATTGTTTTAGGGACTATTGTCGTTTAATTTTTAATATAAACTTACGAATAGTTAAGTCCATAGTGAAGTCAAAATGTAAATCCAAGGGGCGGCTGCAACGGCGGCGGTGATCTCTCGCGTCCGGCCCTGGTTCAGGCCATGGTACGGAGCGAGAGGAAATGGCAGGCCGTCACCTCCTTCTGCGAAGCGGTAATGCTCGCGAAGGAGGAGGCGGAACGCGTGAGGTAGAGGCAAAGTTCGCGCCCTCACGCCCCTAACCGCTGCAGGAGGAGACGCCCGGGGCGGGAATCGCGAGCCGATTTCCGGCCACCGTAGGCGCGGGCTTGCGAACGGTGAGCAATGGGTAGCTCGCCGTCCGATAAGGACCAAGCCCGGGTCGACGGCGCGTTGTGTTCCACGCGCGCCTCAAAGAGATGTCAGCAGAAATGACGGGATCCGCTAGGGCCAATGCCTGCCGGGGGTTCGCAGAAAACCGATAGGGACATCGTGGCCCCCGGCAACAGGGCAACCGAAGGAACACGGGTGGGTTTTAGTCAGTAAGAGTCTGATACGCCCTCCCGCTCCGCCCAGAGCGGGAGAAGATACTTAAAAAAAAAAGGGGCGGCTGCAAAAATTAAATAATTAAATCATACGTAAGAAGGAACTTTGTTCCTGACGGGGTCAAAGTCAAAGTCAAATCATTAATTTCAAATAGGCCCATGTATGGCACTTTTGAACGTCAAAAATTACAAAATAATAAAATTGATTCTATTCGCCCCTTCCAAAAGGTAGTTTTCGTATGGAGAAGAATGGGCAAGAAACTCCACCGTTACTCTTTTAAAATGTTTTACAATTGTTTGTATATGTACGTACATTTGTTAAATAATAATTATATGTGAAGACGGTGCACCTAGAATAAAATTACTATACCACAATAGGTAAAAAGAATTAAAAATGAAACAACGACAGATAATTTAATATGTGATAGATACATGGTGCTCACATATTTATAAACATTGTAAAAGTAGACGATTTTCCTAAAATTTTACAATTAATAAGTTAGTGTGTGAGGAAGTAATCACAGAATGTAAAATCAATGTCATAAAACACAAAGTAATAAATTTTACAATTAAATTAGCAAACATTTTGATTTTGTCTTGATTCTAAATTGTCCTATGGAGCAGGACCAGCATGTTTCCAAGCACTCTTATCTTGGATATAATCCTCTAATTTGTAATATGCTTGTTTACAAAGTGTATTTTTAATATGAGTTTTAAATTTTCTTTCATTTAATTGCTAAATGTCACAAGGTATTTTGTTGTAACATTTAACACAGTACCCCATAAAAGATGTATGTACTTAAGATAATCTAAAAAATGGTTGATCTAGTTTATCTTTATTTCTAGTATTAAAATTATGTCTATCACTTATTTTATTAAAGAGATGTGGATTTTCCTCACATACATAATATTTTCATAAATGAATTGGCAAGGTACCGTCATAATATTAATCCTTTTAAAAAGTTTCCTGAGAGATTCGCGGCGACGTAGATTATAAATGGCTCTGATAGCTCTCTTTTGCAAAATAAAGATGGATTCAATGTCAGCAGCCCGACCCCACAGTAAAATGCCATACGACATGAGGCTCCCCGACTGCATACGTTTTTTTTAATAATAATACTTGCCGCGCCGGCTCAGCGATCTGACATCATTGCGGAAAATTGTAACAATTGTTACGAAAGAAATACCTACATTCTTACACAATATTGCTACGCATATTTACAAAAAGAATTTAATAGATCACGTTTGATTGACGAATAATAATAATTTCTTTACAAAAAGTAATGATATCCCATCAAAAACATAAATGTGAAAATGGGAGCCAAATTCCATAAATATGGTTGTCGACTTCGCCGACAAAAGAATTGAAATCTAAATGGGTGCCAAGTTCTGTAGATAATCCTGAAATTTATTTATAAGAACATGCAACTTTCTAAAATAAAATTAAAACACAAATTCTTGTTTTTTCTGCTATAACAATGTTTGCTATTTAAAAATATAACTTCTTAAATTTGAACAGTCGAATTATTTACACAAAGCACTTAGGATAAATTGAAGCTCAAGATTTGACTTGGCTAGTTTTTACCAGCAAGCTGAAATTTTAGAGAAAGAAGATATTTTGACCTTACAGTTACAATAAGAAACAGTAACTTGCGCATAACATAAAGAACAAATATATAAATACGCCTAGGTAGACAGTCAAAGCTGTAAACAGTTACAATAAGAAACAGTAACTTGCGCATAACATAAAGAACAAAGATATGAATATTTTACTTTATTTATTTGGCTCACCAACAATTAAGTACACCGATACAAAGATATGAGATACATGCAATAAACTTATAGACTAGTGTACAAATTTCTTACAGTTAAGCACATCATGAATTACTTATTTGACGTTGAGTGCCTACTTAAAATTAAATAATAATAATTAAATATGCCTAGGTAGACAGTCAAAGCTGTAAACTCGATAAAAAAATAGCGTCCAACTGTTAGCCGCTTAATGCACGCACACTAAAAAAGTAAAATTACAGCACAATGACGTGGCGCGAGTGTAAGACGTAGCTGTAATGCACACCAGCATAAAAAGTTACCCTGTTTGTTTTAGTTCTTTTGCACCGCGACACTGTAGACAAATATAAAGATGATAAATTGATTAGCCAAATATAAGATAACTTGTATGTAAAAACTAGCCAAGTCAAATCTTGAGCTTCAATTTATCCTAAGTGCTTTGTGTAAATAATTCGACTGTTCAAATTTAAGAAGTTATATTTTTAAATAGCAAACATTGTTATAGCAGAAAAAACAAGAATTTGTGTTTTAATTTTATTTTAGAAAGTTGCATGTTCTTATAAATAAATTTCAGGATTATCTACAGAACTTGGCACCCATTTAGATTTCAATTCTTTTGTCGGCGAAGTCGACAACCATATTTATGGAATTTGGCTCCCATTTTCACATTTATGTTTTTGATGGGATATAGTTTTACTTGATATTCTTTGCTACACGGCAAAAGGCACATAAAAAGCAAAAAATATATATTTAAAAACAAATAACCCGAATGCAAAAACACATAACTGAAAACAGAAAAATAAGCATTATAATCTATAGAATTTTGGTATTGCAGGCGGGACAAACCAATAACCTGAAATGATGGTGTAAATTTTTTTTGACCCGCTGTGTTTTTGCAGTCGGGTTTTTTGTTTTTTAAATATATTTTTTTTATTTCAAGCTTTTTAGTTTTATTAAGAGAATATATAATGGTGCCGATTTTCTTGTTCACAAACTAAACTAAATTTAAGTTCAGTGCATCTTTTGCTTTCTGTTTCATTAAGAAAAGGACAGAAGATAAATTTTAGTTTAGTCCTGTCAAATTAATCAGCGCTTGACGTAAATTGACGTAATTTTAGTTGGCAAGTTTTTAATCACGTCTAAACTTGTATGGAGTAGTGACAGGCGCTGATTAATTTGACAGGACTAAACTAAAATTCATCTTCTGTCCTTTTCTTAATGAAATGGAAAGAAAAAGATGCACTGAACTTAAATTTAGTTTAGTTTGTGAACAAGGGAATCGGCACCATTGACTCATTACTAGCTTTTATTTGATACCAATAATGTAGTTTTTTTTTTAAACCTACTCTTTTTTTTGTATTTGCAGATGCAATATATAAATATTATATAGCCTATGACACTTCCACAATTAAGACGAATCTAACGACACCTCACATGTTAAAATCCATCAAGCCGTTTAGGCTACAGAGCGTGCCAAAGAAATAGACATACATACATAGGTACATACATACTTTCGAAAAACATTAACCTCCTTCTGGGGCAGTCGGGTAAAAATAAGATTATATCTATATCTGCCTAGCCTTTTCCCGACCATGTTGGGGTCGGCTTTCAGTCTAACCGGATGCAGCTGAATACCAGTATTACATGGAGCGAGTGCCTATCTGACCTCCACAACCCAGTAACTAGGTAATACGATATCTCTTGGTAAGACTGGTTGTCAGACTTTTAGGGTTTCTGACGACCCGTAACGACTGTCAAAGATCCACGAATGACAGTCGGGACCAACGGCTTAACTTATTTACCGAGTCACGGAGGAGTCTCGATATGTAATGGATAGTCACCCATCCACGAACCAACCCCGCCAAGCGTAGCTTAACCTGATGGATCGACCCGTATGGCTGTTAGTACTCAGCCACGAGCTTCTCAAAGCAAAAATAAGATTATTCTTACAATTTATTCAACTGTTTTTCCGACATTTGCTGCACATTTTTCAGAATCGGAAACGGCGAATATATTAATCATTCTCCGATTCAAATAAAAGAAGGGTGAATGGCGAATTTTAAGTGAAAATATTATAAAGTGGGGGCACAAGGCGACGGCGGCGCAAACAGCAGATATAAGGAGTTGTGATCCGTTGAAATAAGTTTTCGGTAGGGTGTTCCAATCGGCAATTCACCTACATAATGTCTACTATCGTAACTTCATAACTCGAACTCGACTTTACAAAGCGAACGTAAACTAACTGAAATTTTTGAAGTGAAATCTTTTTTAGGAGCTTTGGGCATTTTTGAGATGGGACTAAACCATTGATTTCGCGACACTGTGACGACACCTCATTTTTGTAAACGCGATTGTGTTCTTTATTTATATTACGTTACGGATCAATGTTCTATGCAAGTATTTTTACTTTAAAGGTTTTGTAAACGCGATTGTGCTCTTTATTTATATTATATTACGGATCAATGTTCTATGCAAGTATTTTTACTTTAAAGCTTTCGGAAGTATTTTTTTTAACGCGATTGTGGTCTTTATTTAGATAAAGTTACGGGCCAATGTTCTATATAGGTATTTTTCATCCAGTAAGGGGATCTTGTTCAAGTTTTGACTTCTGTCGGCACTCCCGGAGTGCCACTGTTTTTTTGTTGTTTTTACGTGATAAATTCCGGTTGTTCTCCGACTTGGCGCAGCTCTATTTATCTCTATCTATCTTCTTAGCCACAAACTCTATTACCGCTAATTCTTCGACGCCATTATTTTTGTGCCGACGTAATAACCGGAGCGTATAATGTTAATACCTTGGTCATAACTGAATGTACTCCGATCGTGTTTTTTTTTTTGCAGAACCGGTGATATTATAGTGAATAGTTAGGTATCTACTTTCGGCCGAACCCAATAACTGCCAATAACCTATCTTTGGAGGTATGAGGAACAGGGTATAAAGTTCACTCATCAAGTTTGTGCTAAATAAATGTATTTTCTTTCTTTCTTTTCTTTTCTTTTTATCCACCATAGAAAAAGGAGGAATCTCCGACCAGATGGGTGTCGTATCTGGCGGGCAACTGCCTAACGATTGACGTCATTGCTACTTCGGGGTAGAAAGGTCGTGAAAGCCGCGACTTTAGAGGAGAGTGAAAATACGTAAATTTATAATAGTTTTCGTTCATAACTTTTTTTACCATAGACTTATAATAAAATGAAATAGTGATAAATACTTGTAGTTAAATTAAAATTTTAAATAAAACGGTTCTTACACCTTGCTATAAACAAGTACTGTGTGGACTGTGTGACGTAAATTCAAGTATATAAATATTGACAACGCAAAACTCGTCATAAAAGCCGTTTTGATAGCCTAAAAGTCGTAATGACTATGCTTTTATTACTCATCATCTGCCTAGCTTTTTCCCAACTATGTTGGGGTCGGCTTCCAGTCTAACCGGATGTGCTGCATAGGTACCAGTATTTTACATGGAGCGACTGCCTATATGACCTCCACAACCTAGTTACTAGGTAACACGATACCCCTAGGTTAGACTGATTGTCGTTTTGGGCTTCTAACTACCCGTAACGACTATCAAAGATCTACAAATGACAGCCGGGACCAGCGGTTTAACGTGCTTTCTGAGGCACGGAGGGGTCTTGGTATGTAAAGATGGTCACCCATCCACAGACCAACCGCGGCAAGCGTAGCTTAACCTGATCGATCGACCCGTGCAGCTGTTGTAACTTAGCCACAAGCCCCTACTGATATTATATTACACTGATATACTGATAATTATACTGATATTGGTTAAATGGTATAGGTGTAAAGAAAAACTGGGTGGTAAAAATATATTTTTTGGGAATATTTAAACTTTAAATAGGTACAGATCGATAGAGCGTAAAAAACTGAACAGAGCTGCATTATTAAGTAATTTCAGCCTAAAATGGCTTTTACGACCTTTCTACCCCGAAGTAGCGATATATGTCGTTCGCGCGGTAAACTCTAATAGCGCGATGCAGGATTTGCGTGACGTCAGGATTTTGATGCGTAGTTCACATATGGCGATGGAGATGCCGCCACATATCTATCACCAGTTTTGGCATACTGGAAATAGAAAAACTTATCTGTCTATGGTTTTAACGTCCCAATCATCTGTCAGAGATTAGAAATCCTAATATGGAATGTAACACAATGACAGATAGAATTATACTGTCTACCATCAATAGCGATCTATCTTTTACTGATCCGTCATTCATCCAGAACGTCAAAGTGGGATCGGCCAAGAGTACACTCTTCTTTTGCGCGCAGATCTTTTGCATTTCTTGGGTCATATCTCTACTCAAAATTCTACTCCCACAATAGAACCATACTCAACTTAACGTACACCAGCTGTAAAAATACTATATTTAACTGGTTGCATCCCAAAAATTATGACCAAACAGAAGATTTTTTGCACATACAGTCGTAACATCTGATATGTCACGCAATCCACTTTCACCACTTACACCCCCACACACCCCACACACATCCCACACTTCACACACACTAACACCCGAAAGCACCTGAACGTTTTTGTAATCCATTTCTTTTTTTTTTCTTTTAGCTATTGTTTCTTTTATTTTAATTTTTTTTTTTTTTTTTCATAATTAATTCACCAGTTCAAACTAATAAATAATTGTTTGCCTTACTTGGGAAGAGACTGGACCCCACGACACAGGGAATCCTAGTGTGGGATCCAGGGAATTTGTAAAAAACTAGCACCTAAGGCTCCTATGTAATTTGTTACTCGTTTTTATTTTTATTGTACCGTGTTTTTGTGAACTGAATAAAGCTTTTTTATTTCGGTTCGGCCGTTACAATGTAGACTGCAAAGACGATGGTTAGAAACAAAAACAAACTACTTCTATCGCACTTCCTTATCGCCGAGGTGGACCGAGCAGTATATAAGTGGGTTTGACGGGCGATAAGGGGCTGGCTGGAGGCTTTGAGTGTAGTAGCTTAAGGCAGCCACAGGAAAGCCCGGTTAAATAGTCATAACCTCAGAGGTCAGCTACGAAATGACCTAAAGAAAAAAAAAAAAAAAAAACGATAAGGCTCACTCTGCGTTCAGCGCTCGGTGTGGTAACACGCCGTGTTCGGGTTCGCGACAAGACAATCGTTATCCTGAGGATGTCTCGTTGAGAGATGAAACAAGTGTCAATTTCTTTCAGGGTTTTTTATGGCATTAAGCGGAACAGGTTACTAAATATATCCACGTCTATTGTATTTTACTTCTACCGCAGTAATTGTTCAATGTCTCAGTAATTCCGCAATGTGTCGAGAAACAAAGTTAATTATAATTGGGTGGGTTGCTTATCGCGGTGCTTAGTGTAACGAGCTACAGTTCTGTTGTGACTATAATCCCGGCATTGTCTCCCATTTACCGATGACATCCAGTTCTCTGGTTACAATAGTAGGTACCTTGGAACAGTGTTCCTTGATAATGTGCCAAACTGCTTTGTACACACGTGTTGGGTAAAGAAGCGGGTTCACACTGCGGGGCGTATGATGCGTGTCGGAGTGTATCGAGGCACATTTCTGTGCTATTTAACCAGAGCGTAATCCTAGCGTAGTGGTTCGTTGTGAAATGTCGAGAATTTCTTGACGGTTGTGTTTGTGGATTGTGGAATTCTAGTAAGTAACTTGCATCTGTTACTGTAATTAGTTTGAAATGTAGATTAGTATAGTTCGCTAGAAGAGAGGATTACGGTCTATTAATATTCAGTACCTGGTCGACCGAGCTCAGCTCGGGTGAAAATAGATAAACATATAGTCCAGGAGGTATACCAACGTTGTATCACATTCCCGAGGCTGTGAAAATAGAGAAAACGATTTTTCCCAGATATGAGACCTAGCTAGATCGATTTTATGCCCCTGTTAACCCCTATATTGCAACTTTCATCGAAATCGTTAGAGCCGATTTCAAGAACGCGAGTACAAATATTTATACAAATATTGCTCTTTTAATAGTATAGGATTTACTATCAAATTAATCACAAGCAATTCACACAGTGTAGGTACCTACACGACACGACTATTCGGAATGCGCGACAGTTTCTACACGTGTTCACTGCTTGACCGCCATCGATGAACTTTGCTCAGCTACGGAAGGTCCGAGCGTTATGTTGTAGACTCTGTCGAACACCGCTACGAGGACTAGCGTCCCGATTAATCAACTCAGTCATTTATTTCCGATATATACAAATATTGCTCATTTAATAGTACTTATAGGTATATACAAATATTACTCGTAGGATGATCGAAGAATCTCAATACAAATACAACGAAGGTATTCATATCACTTTGCCCGGGTCGACGGCGCGTTGTGTTCCACGCGCGCCTCAAATAGATGTCAGCAGAATTGACGGGGTCCGCTAGGACCGATGCCTGCCGGGGTTGCGAGGAAGTCCGAAAGGGATACCGTGGCCCCCGGCTGTTGTTGGCAACTGAAGGAACACGGGTGGGTTTTAGTCAGTAAGAGTCTGACACGCCCTCCCGCTCCGCCCAGAGCGGGAGAAGTTATTTGACTATTTTCCACCCAAAAAAAAAAGGTATTCATATCACCTGCCTCGTTAGTCTAGTGGTCGCAAGCGCTACTGCTGAGCATGAGGTCTTGGGTTCGATTCCAAAGTCGGGCTATGTGTTTTTGTGTTTTTCTATCTGAAATTTCTCAGTAGCAGCCCCGGAGTTTGGATTTGTGCCCGGTTGATGGCAATAGGCTCGCCTCCTATTACATGGGACTTAAACATAACTGGCGGGTTTACTGTAGGTACTCTTCTGTCTGCCCTACGTTTCGGGGAATTAAAGGGTGATGTTATGTATTGATATCATGAAACAATCGGTTATTAGTCTTTATGAGTCGCTTAACTTAACAGTTAATCTACTAGTATCAATCTGCCTAGCCTTTTCCCAACTATGTTGGAGTCGGCTTCCAGTCTACCCGGATGCAGCTGAATACCAATATTTTACATGGAGCGACTATCTATCTGACCTTCACAACCCAGTAACTGGGTAATACGATACCCCTTGGTAAGACTGGTTGTCAGACTTTCGGGCTTCTGACGACCCGTAACGTTTGTCAAAGATCCACGAATGACAGCCGGGAACGGCCTGACGTGCTTTCCGAGGCACAGAGGAGTCTCGGTATGTAAAGATGGTCACCCATCCACGGACCAACCAAGCGTAGCTGACCTGATGGATCACCCGTGCGTCTGTTATTAATTAGCCACGAGCTCCGCACTAGTATGTGCTTATATAATTATGTATAAATATGTATATAATTATGAAGGCAGTTTTCAGTTTTTTCCCCTATTTAAGTCTCACAACTGGAGCACATGTTTTGTATTCTATTTCTCGGAAGAAACTCCATCATGTAAATCATGACAAAAGGCAATAAAAATTAATGTCCTTCTAAAGCACTAGGACTCAGTAATAACGTTAGGAAGGAATAACATAAGTATGAGCAAGTGATGTAACTCGAGGGTTTTTCTATTTGCCCGCTCACAAATAAGTCGTTTCGAGTACCAGCCAATTGTATTTGAATCCTCTCGAACTCGGGTTGACTAGCCTTTCGCCGGTCCTTTGTGAGTTTGTATTTTGTAATTTCAGTGCCTACTTGTTTGTTGGGTTGTGCCTAAGCACCAGCGACATATTGTAGTGTATCATGTATGTAGCTTTTATTCCTTTTTAACTAACCGACTTCAAAAAAAAGGAGGAGGTTCTCAATTCGTCGGGATATATTTTTTTTATTTATGTTCCCCGATTACTTGAAGACGGCTGGACCCATTTGAAAAATTCTTTTTTTGTTTGAAAGGCTATACTTTCAAGTTGGTCCCATTGTCATTTGGTCACGATCTGATGATGGGATCTTGGAGAAATCGAGGGAAATCTTCAATTATAAAAGGCACATCTATAGCGATTTGGGTATTTTTGATGAGCAGTTGGCATAAGGCTATTGTAATTTAGATAAATTTCAAATCAACCCACTAAAAAGTGAAAAAAAAAAAAACTTTTTTACAAAAAATACAACCGACTTCCAAACTACAAAGTGAAAAATAACTTTAATTTCGGAAGTCGATGTCAAAAAACTAAAATACTGATCCAAAGACACCGACTTCCGAAATTAAAGTTATTTTTCAGTTTGTAGTTTGGAAGTCGGTTGTATTTTTTGTACAAAAGTTTTTTCTACTATCAATAAGTCATTTATTAATTTGTTTAACATAGGTGTACAATAATAATCTATACTAATATTATAAAGAGGAAAGATTTGTATTTTTGTATGTAACGAATAAACTTAAAAACTACTGGACCGATTTGAAAAATTCTTTCAGCAATGGATAGCTACATTATCAGCGAGTAACGTAGGCTGTATTTTATCCCCGTACTCCCACGGGAACAGGAACGACGGGGGTGAAACCGTGTGACGTCCGCTAGTAAAAAATAAATTGAAAAATAAAAAAAATATAAATGTCAATACAGTGCATGACAACACACAGACTGAAAACAAATAATAAGGCTACGTCAATATACAATACAAAAGTTAATATACAAAAACTGATGTCAATAAACAGTACTAATGTCAATAAATAAAATTTATGTCAAGGACCACATTGCATTTATTTTCTTAGCATGTCAACATTCTGTCATAAATTTTTTGTCTGTTATAAATTCCGAAATACTGTAATATGCTTTGTTCACCAGTAAGGACTTAAGGTGTTTCTTACATAAGCTCACGTTCAATTCTTGATGTGGTTAAATATGACTGGCGCCATGCAGAATATACTTTATACCTACATTAATGCTGTGTGGGACCTTCTACGCATATCCCGTCGACTTCGGTTATTAATGTCTGACATTTTTTTAAATAACTTTAGATTGGTCTTACAAATACAGTACAGCAACCTCAAAAATATATAAGGCTGGAAGAGTCAATATTTTAAATTTAATAAATAATTGTTTACATGTATCTATGACCTGTAATCCAAAAATTGTCCTGATACACTTTTTGCGTGCTTTAAAGATTATTTCCCTATTAGTTGAATTCAATGTTTGTTTAGGTATTTCCAGAACAATTTACGACCTGTAAATTATAGTTTATGTAGACCCTACGTATGCGTCACGTATTTGAATTAATGATCTCTTCATTTGGTAGATTATTACTTAGTTTTTTTTTACATATTTATGCACATGTTATATTTTCCATATAACAAAACTTTGTTTATACATGGTGGTGGGAATTTATTTCACATCACACTATACAGGCTGTTTGGCAGAACGTTGAACATACGAAAATGGTGAATAGGTGGGGTCATCTGCTACTTACTCAGCCTTAATTTATTTGGCCCTGGCCACATAGTTTTTTTTTTTTTTTAAATGCATGTTGAAATTAAGATTTAAGTATTTTTTACATCTTTCTGTAAGTTTGAGGACACATAACTTTTTATCTAGCTAACATCTGAATAAAGCAATAATTTTGTAATAATCTACCAACATTAAAGATTAAAAAACAAATCAAAAATATTGTCTGTTTTACCCATTTTTAATAAAAAATACACTTTAAAGTTAAGAAAGTGGTGAAACTAGAAGAAAGCAAAAATTTTTTTTTTAAATATCCATGGGGCCAAGGTCAAATAAATTAGGGCTCAGTAAGTAGCAGATGACCCCACCTATCCACCATTTTCGTATGTTCAACGTTCTGCCAAACACCCTGTATAAGGCGTTACGGTCTTGTAAATATTAAGTTAAGGATGTTTAACATAAGTCGATTACAAAATCAATCTGCCAAGCTTTTTCCCAACTATGTTGGGGTCGGCTTCCAGTCAAACTGAATGCAGCTGAATATCGGTATTTTACATGGAGCGACTGCCATCTGACCGCCACAACACAGTTACTGAGTAATACGATACCCCTTGGTAAGACTGGAAGGTTTCTGACGACCTGTAACGACTGTCAAAAAGTTTCGT
Organism: Agrochola lychnidis; assembly: GCA_963680765.1. Classification (NCBI taxonomy): domain Eukaryota; kingdom Metazoa; phylum Arthropoda; class Insecta; order Lepidoptera; family Noctuidae; genus Agrochola; species Agrochola lychnidis. The sequence continues at coordinate 7,212,245 of OY796871.1, read as the reverse complement.
CCTTTAACCGTTTTCTGCAACCGGTTTCGTCGTCGGGAAAACGGTTTCGGTCGCCAAAAATTCGAGTATGACCCACCACTAATGTGTCAAATTGTCAATGTCAGTCTGCCAGTGCAGAATATGTACTGACAGTGATATAGACAAAAAAATAAAACTGATTTTAATCGATTTGAAATTGATAATCATTATTTTGGTTTTTCAGTAATTAATGATGTTTTATTTAAATTAAATGTACTATATTGTATAAAAAATATATTGTATATATAGTGCATTTAGTTACTTTGAGTTAACTATATTACCTACTTAGTGCTACCTAGTGGGTAGGTTTTCGTTTTATAGTTGTGTAATCGATTACTATAATCGATGATCTCACGAGAATTATCTTTATCATATTTCTCCGCTTCCAGGCAAAAAATTGAGCTGGTTTTTGATATTCAACGATAAAAAAATTGACTAATTTTTAGATCATATCTCAACTTATTACACTTGGGCCCAATATTTCCATTTCCTTTTAAACGTTGTAGTATTGTCTGCAATAAGGCTGCCTGTCCACTGGAGCGGAGTGCGGCTGCGGAGCGGACAAAATGTACCAATATTTACCAATAGGAGCGGAGCTCTGAAACGGAGTTTAGATTCTGTTGGTTAATATTGGCATATTTCTCCGCTCCGCTGCCTCGCTCTGCTCCAGTGGACAGGTAGCCTAATAATGGCACATTTCTCCGCTCCGCTGCCTCACCCCGCTCCGCTGCCTCACTCTGCTCCAGTGGCCGTGGACAGGCAGCTTAAGCCTACCGTCTATTGTTTCTCGAGAATCACGCAGCGTCTTTCTTAAAGATGACTTTAGATTTAATCCTTTAGATTTAAGAGAAAAACAATGGGCTGCGGCACTCAGCTGTGCGATAATCCGTTTAGTAGCGTGGTGAATGTTGGTTATATTTCTTCATGGCCATTTATTGTAGACGTTCATATTGAGCAGTGAACGATTTATGATCTCATAAGACAATGAAATGAATAAATGAATGAATGGTACATCAATTTATTTTTACATTGCTACAATCTTTTGACTCGAATGACGTTAACGGAAATGTCACTTGAAATGTATAAAAAATCGGCCAATGTGTGTCAGACCACCCACAATGAAGGGTTCCGTAGTTGGGATGAATTTATCCCAAGAACAAATGTAACTTTGTTGTTGAAAAAAAAAATCTTTCATACGGAATGTATGGGAGAACATGTTTTTACAACCGCAAATCTAAGTTGGTCAATTATTACTCGTTAACTTGTAAAGCCTACTCAGCCGTGATAGTTTTCCTTTTAAATCACTACATAGTATAAAACAAAATCGCTTTCTCTGTCTCTATATCCCTATGTATGCTTAAATCTTTAAAACTACGCAACGGATTTTGATGCGATTTATTTTCATGGATAGAGTGATTGAAGAGGAAGGTTTATATGTATAATAACCCGGTTTATACTCGTGTGAAGCCGGGGCGGGTCGCTAGTTCGTTATATAAGCTACTGCCGTGAATTTTTTCATACATCTAAAATCAACAATTTAGCTGTCAGGGGGGGGACACTTGACTCTAACAAAAATTTGCACTTTTAAGCTTAATATTTCGCAAACGAATCTCTGAATTCAAAAATGGTTTTAACACACAATGTTTTTGAAAGACCTTTTCAACGATACCCCACACTAAGGGATACAAAAAAAAACATCCCCACTTTACGTGTAGGGGAGGAACCCTAAAAAAAAACATTTTTCATAATTTTCTTTTACCACTTTGTCGGCATGATTAATATGTAAACCCATGCCAAATTACAACTTTCTAGTACTAACAGTCTTGGAGCTAGACTGCAGACAGAAAGACAACGGACATGGCGAAACTAAGGGTTCCTTGTTGACTACGGAACCCTAAAAACCAGTCAGACTCTTACTGACTAAAACCCACCCGTGTTCCTTCAGTTGCCTGTATGTTACCAGGGGTCCTTGGTAACCCTTTCGGACAAACCCGCAACCCCGGCAGGCATTGGCCCTATCGGACCCCTTGAATTGTGCTGACATCTCTTTGAGGCGTGCGTGGAACACAACGCGCCTTCGACCCGGGCCTGGTCCTTATCGGACGGCGAGCTACCCATTGCTCACCGTCCGCAAGCCCGCGCCTACGGTGGCCGGGAATCGGCCTACAATTCCCGACGCCCAGGGCGTCTCCTGTTGCAGTTAGGGATTATAGGACAACGCCTCAGGGTTCCTTGTTGACTACGGAATCCTAACAACAAGATGGCGGTGTTAATTCCAATTTTATATACATATATTCCTTATTTCGGACTACACATACAAGTACACACAATCCATATAGTGTTAGTAACAATGACTTAAAAACTATGTTAGTAAACTTTTACAAACTAAAACAATTAAAACTGACGTAGCCCAACACACGGTGGCACGTGCCTCCGTACCCAGTGCCTCATTTTATCTAATAATGTTTTTAGGATGCTGTTGGAGCTTCCGCGCAACCTACCCATTATTGACGCTGTTCTCTTCCTCATAATATCATGAAAATCGTCAACACGGGCGTCAGCGAACATCTGCGAAGCGGTGCAGAAGCGCGAAAGCCCCATCAACATCCTAAATCCATTATTATACTGTAAGCGAAGGACGTTGTAGGCTCTCTGAGTAAATTTCACCCACAAGCTGCACGTGTAGAAGGTTTAGGAACGTGTAGGAAATTTTGCTCACGTGCCTAAAATACCTAACCTTGTAGCGCTATAATATCAATAAATCAATAGGTACACTAACATAGACAAAAACAAGCGCGTGCCTAACTGTGTTCAACTATTTATGTCAATTTGTGAACTAAGTTAGTCAATCAAGTTGTACTCGATAATTAAAGCCTCTCCACACTGCGTGACAGATTGGGTGACTGACGTAATTATTGATGCAGCCCTCCAGAATCCGATTACTAACGAACATGTATCACATGTAATTCGGCAACCCCTTTAACTTAATAATACTGATCGATTTTAGGTTACTGCGTGTTTAACTTTCAAGATTAGCTAACGAGAGTTTTAGCCTTGTCGTTCTTATCGGACAACCCTTCTCTTTATATGTGTTTTCTTCGTGATTGAAAGGCTTATTGGTGATTCGCATGAATTTACCCGCTCGAAACGGGCGAATAGAAACTTTTAAATTATTATTTTTTTGAACGAAATTCTTTAACTCGGCTTGTAAACTTTAAGAAATCGGCACGCTAAAAAGTGTTAATACTTGCGACTGTCTTCTTCTCATTCAAAGGTAAAAAAGAGAGAGGAGAGAGAGAGAGAACGGCGGCAGAATAAAATAAAAGAAAGAGTGAAGTGATTACAGTGTCGTGGGATAAAATTGTACACATCGGCCCGAGTAACATTCGAGAGAGAAAGTGTGAATTTGGTCAAAATGAAAATCCATGATGACGACTGCGAAAATTTTGTTTTTGTTTTAAATCATACGTGAGACGGAACTTCGTTCCTAACGGAATAAACATGTGCAACCCACATGTTTATTTTTTGAGGCGATTCACACGAAGTTAATTTATTTGTAGACGAATCGACAACTCCAGAAATCGATTCGCTTACAAATAAATTAATTTCGTGCGAATCTCCTCCTTTCTCCTAGAAAAAGTAATATTATTTTAAAATGTCGATTCGCCCGTTTCGAGCGAGTAAATTCGTGCGATTCACCAATAAGCCGATTGAAATTAGTTTTTGCTGTTTATAGCTGCATAAATATATCCAACATCAAAATGGTTTGCAGATCTGTTGCCCACCGTTACAGTCAAATTGAAAAGTCTCAATGCCTTCTCAGACCAAATAAAACACCAATACATAGCACTGCGAACAATACAGTGAAGCATGCCAAAACTACACCTCCACTCTGTGCATACACGCTCACACGCACACATTTACAATCAAACTACACCTCACTAAGTGCACACATGTTTACGAAACCGGCCTCACTTCACTGTTGATAGCGCTGTCTTGATTTTTTATTTGGTCTGAGTATGCCTGTAGTTTCACCGGCTTTGCTCCTTAACACTTTCGACTTCACCCACTTTTCATAGACCTCATACGCCATGCCACCATACGTATTGGAAGTGAACCCTCTGGGAGGGTTTACGTTTGCTCTAAAGTTAACCATCGCGGACGGTCAACGGCATTAGGTTTAAAACCGTGTTGTAAAACACTGTAAAACGAAGTGTAGTGTTTTCAGGGAGTCTTGTCGCTGTACGTAGTTTCCAACCTTTAAACTTTTTTGTGAATATTTTAAAACGTGAACAAAAAATTTAAAAGAATGTTTTGATTTCAAAACCAATTTATTTTCACGGTCTATAATGCTGTATTCGCTAAGAAAATAGTACATTTAAAATGAGCCCTCCGCGAGGGCTCCCGGCCTCTCAGATGCGACTAAGTGAACCCTCCAGGAGGGCTTCCGGTACTGAACGTGTTAAACTGGAAAACTGCTGTATTTTGCTTTGTTGCATAAATAGTTATGATAGTACTAACCTACTAACAGCCCTTTCACTCGATCGTTATTAAATGCGACTTATGGATATTTCTAAAATGGGCAGCTTAATTTTCCTCTTTGCTAATTTCAAAATACTGCAATCACCAATTCAATTGCCGGGCAATTCTAACGTACAATTAAGTTTATTTATCTAAAACATTTATTTGAAGCCCCCTCTAAGTACATCGTAACGAGGTAAATACCTGATTTGATTACGAAGGCTCGCGATCGGTACGATTAGTACTTACCTACCTTTAAATTACGCGCTTTCATTTTTAGGCGACACGTGTACGGGTAATTTTAAGTATTTGACCTCTCATATGTACCTAATTGAAGGCGGGAATTAAGTTATTAAAGTTATTCGTCTTCTTTTCGAGTTGATGCTAAAACATGTAGGTATTATGTTAAAGAAAGAGAAAGAAGAAAGAAAAAGTATTTATTGAGACTCGCACACAAAATCACAAATTAAACTAAACACCTTCATTAAGAACATTAATAAAAATAATAAAAAAACAAAAAAAAACAAGGTAAAATTAAAATAAAAGCAGAAAGAAGGTCCTGTACGAGGCCAAAAGGTTCCTATCTCAGCATATGCTGCGACATTTAAAAACAATAAATGTCGCCACGCTGGTATTCTGATAGGGCCCGCAGTGATGTCACGGATAGATAGATACTGAAATAAATATAAAATAAAATAAAAATAGATATGTAAAACACAAAAAAATATAAAGTATAAGTAGTCTGCGTGTCTGTACCCGACGTAACATCAGTTACTTGTCTGTGCCTTTAGTGTCTGTCACAGAGCATATATCTGTGTTAAACGAGTTGGGCCCAGTAGGTGGCCACGCCAATCGTGGCATCAGTGGCATTTTTTTAGTTCCTCTGAAGTGCAGGTGTGTGGACACTTTGGACACTCCAGCATATGAAACATGGTTTGGTCAGGAGCACCGCATTCGTACTGGATATCGGTGGGATCTGTTATCCCCCATTTTGCTAGATTGTGCGTGCAGTGGCCTACTTGGGTCCGCAGTCGATTGTTTTCCATACAGGCCACTGCAAGTCACGTCCGGGTGGCAGATGCTCCTGGGGCTGAACGAAGTCGGGTGGTGGTGGGTGCTGTCTTTCCCATAGATCTCTTCTCACACCATAGGGGGTTAAAAAGTTATTATGTTGATATTTGGAAAATATCATAAATTCGTTCTTTCCCGAATTCACAAGTTATAATGACGTATCTATTTGACGTGTGTGTCTATAGGTCCAGCTCTGCCTAACCCTTTGGAGAAATACATGCGTGATGTTATATTAACAAATTAAATAATTTCCTTTGAAATTGATATACAGGGTTATTGAGGAGACGCCCTGGGCGTCAGGAATCGCACGCCGATTCCCGGCCACCGTAGGCGCGAGCTTGCGGACAGTGAGCAATGGGTAGCTCGCCGTCCGATAACGACTAGGCCCGGTACGACGGCGCGTTGTGTTCCGCGTGCGCCTCATAGAAATGTCAGCACAACTGAAGGGGTCCGCTAGGACCAATGCCTGCCGGGATTGCGGGTTTGTCCAAAAGGGTTACTGTGGCCCCTGGCAACATACAGGCAACTGAAGGAACACGGTTGGGTTTTAGTCAGCAAGAGTCTGACACGCCCTCCCGCTCCGCCCAGAGCGGGAGAAGTTATTTGATAATTTCCCACCTAAAAAAAGGGTTATTGGTTATATGTCGGCAATCCGTTAAGGGGATGTAGGAGAGGTCACTTGCAATCAAATTACACCTGATGACCCCTATGCCAAAGTCAACCATTTTCGAGTAATTTGTATTTTTTTTTTTAATATATGAAGTATAAATATAGCAATATAATATAAATATGGGGCTCGTGGCTAAGTTATACCTACTCCACGTTGTTGGTCCGTGGATGGGTGGCCATATTTACATAACAAGACCCCTCCGTGCCTCGGAAAGCACGTTAAGCCGTTGGTCCCGCCCTTTGTAGATCTTTGATTGTTGTTACGGGTAGTTAGAAGCCCAAAAGTCTGACAACCAGTCTCACCAAGGGGTATCGTGTTACCTAGTAACTAGGTTGTGGAGGTCAGATAGGCAGTCGCTCTATGTAAAATACTGGTATTCAGCTACATCCGGTTAGACTGGAAGCCGACCCCAACATAGTTGGAAAAAGGCTAGGCAGATGATGATGTATGAAGTAAAAATATAATATGTACCTAATAACCCTGATATACAGGGTTAATAATGGTTACCCCAGATGACCCCTATAGTATTCATCATTTCATCATCATTTCAGCCGAAAGACGTCCACTGCTGGACATAGGCCTCCCCCAAGCACCGCCACTTCGACCGATTCTGTGCTTTCTGCATCCAGCGGATTCCTGCGGCCTTCACAAGGTCATCGGTCCATCTTGTGGGAGGCCTTCCAACGCTACGTCTTCCGGTACGTGGTCGCCACTCCAGAACCTTTCGACCCCATCGGCCATCCGTTCTGCGAGCAATGTGCCCTGCCCATTGCCACTTAAGTTTGGCAATTCTTCGGGCTATGTCGGTTACCTTGGTTCTCCTGCGGATCTCTTCATTTCTGATTCGATCACGTAGGGAAACTCCAAGCATAGCCCTCTCCATTGCCCTTTGGGTGACTTTTAGCCTTCTGATAAGGCCCATTGTGAGCGACCACGTTTCAGTACCATAGGTCATCACTGGCAACACGCACTGGTCAAAGACTTTCGTCTTGAGACACTGTGGTATGTGGGACGAAAAGATATTGCGTAGCTTCCCGAACGCTGCCCAGCCGAGTCGGATTCGACGATTGACCTCTTTCTCGAAGTTGGACCTACCTAGCTGGACAATTTGTCCTAGGTAAACATACTCGTCCACAACTTCGAGCGTAGCGTCTCCGATCTTCATGGGAGTGGGTGTCACATGGGCATTTGACATGACTTTTGTCTTGTCCATGTTCATTTTAAGACCCACTCTTTCGGAGGCTCTACTGAGGTCATCGAGCATTGTACTGAGTTTCTCCATGGTCTCAGCCATGATAACTATGTCGTCGGCAAACCGAAGGTTAGTGATATACTCGCCATTGATGTTGATGCCTAGCCCTTTCCAATCCAGAACCTTGAAGACATCCTCCAGTGCAGCGGTGAACAGTTTCGGAGAGATAACGTCTCCCTGTCTCACACCTCGCTGCAGAAGGATAGGTTTCGAGGTCTGGTCCTGGAGTCGAACTGACATAGTGGCGTTTTTGTACAAACACTTTAGCACCTCGATGTACCGATAGTCGATCTGGCACCGTTGAAGAGACTGCAGCACAGCCCATGTCTCGACCGAATCGAAGGCTTTCTCGTAGTCCACAAACGCTAAGCAGAGAGGCTGGTTATACTCTTCGGTCTTCTGTATAACCTGCCGCAGCGTATGTATGTGGTCTACGGTGCTAAAGCCTTTACGGAATCCGGCTTGTTCGGGAGGCTGGAAGTCGTCAAACCTGCGCGCGAGACGGTTCGTGATAACTCTTGAAAACAGCTTGTAGACATGGCTCAGAAGTGTGATGGGCCTATAATTCTTAAGCAGGGCATTGTCGCCCTTTTTAAAGAAGAGTACCACCACACCTCTGTTCCATGCCTGTGGCGTTTGACCCTCGAGTATGACGGAATCGAAAAGCTTCTGGAGGGCCTTAAGAACAGGTTTTCCCCCGGCCTTCAGGAGTTCAGCCGTAATTCCGTCATCACCCGGCGCCTTGTTGTTTTTAAGTTGCTTCAGAGCCATCCTAATCTCGTACAAGCTGACGTCCGGGATGTCTTCGGTATAGTGTCGGGTCAATCTAGCTCTTGGGTCGTTTGCTAGATTCGTAACGGGGTTACTGGTTGACGTGTATAACTGTCCATAGAAACTCTCGATCTCTCTCAACAGCTCAGGTTTGGCGGATACGATTCTGCCATTATTGGTCTTCAGTTTCGCAAGCTGGCTCTGTCCAATAGACAGATCTCTAGCAAATACCTTGGAGCCCTTATTCTGCTCTATTGCGTCCTTAATACGGTTCGTATTATAGAGTCGAAGGTCGCTTTTCAAGGACTTAGAGATCTGTCTATTGAGCCGCCGGTATTTAAGCGCATCGTCTGGAGACTGCAGAATCATCTCGCGCCTCTCCTCCATGAGCTGTAAAGTAGCATCAGAGAGCCTCTTGTTTCGATTTGTACGACGGGTCTTGAAAAACTTGGACCCGACCGTATGGACAGTTTCCACGAACCCATCGTTATAATCGTCCACGGAGCTCCCTAGGCACTCGAAACGATTCTGAAGTTCGAGCTGAAAGCTCTCGGGGTTTTGGACTTGGATCGGTGCTGGGCGGAGCGTAGACTTCATCAGTCGAGATCTTTCCAGCTCGATATTCAAGTTCAATGTGCCTCTTACCATACGGTGATCACTTCCGGTTTTCACCGCGTTGATCACAGAGACATCATTGAATACTTGCCTCTTCGTCGACATAATGAAGTCAATCTCATTTTTTGTTGCACCATCAGGGCTCTGCCAGGTCCACTTTCTGTGCTCACGTTTTCTGAAGAAGGAATTCATCATAAAGAGGCCTTCCTTCTCCATAAAACTGGCCAGTAGGTGACCCCTGTGGTTTCGACGTCCAACTCCAAATTGCCCCACTCGCAGCTCATCATCGTTTCGTTTACCCAGTTTCGCGTTGAAGTCCCCCATGACAACGGTGAAGTGAGTTTTAGAGCCATGCATGGCTCTGGAAATATCCTCATACATGGTCTCCACCTCATCGTCGGGGTGTGACGAGGTCGGGGCGTAAACCTGTACGACCTTCAGCGAATATCTTGCGGATATTCTGAGTATAAGGTACGCCACCCTGGTCGACACACTCTCGATCTTCACCACGTTGCTCACAAGGGACTTATGGACGATAAACCCGACACCACCTTGGGACTGCTGGTCGCCCTCCCGGAAATAGAGCAAGTTCCCGGATTTGAGGATTATCGAGTCCTCGCCCTCTCTTCGGACTTCAGATAACCCTACTATACCCCATCGTAACTTGCTCAATTCTTCCTCGAGTTCGATGATCTTTTCGTCGGTCCGGAGTGTACGCGTGTTGTATGTTGCCAGGTCCAGTTTCCGGTGGTTATGGTAGCCGGATCTCTTCCGGGGATTCTTCGCACCCCTTGCCTCACCGTGGCCTTGACCGCTACCGTAGCCAAGGGCCGGTGGGCCGCCGGGCACTAGGGGCCGTTTCTTTTTGGTGCTTTTCATTTTTGGGGGGGGGGTATGCCATAATCGCCACGCTTGGCAGGCGGGTTGGCGATCGCAGTATGGTGTTAGAAATGCATAGAGAACGCTGCTGCCCATTCTCTAGTAAGTCCCTTAGTCGCCTTTTACGACACCCATGGGAAGAAATAGGGTAGTGCTATTCTTTAAGTCCGGCCACCACACGGACTATAGTATTAAAAACCCCTATTTAAAAAAAAAATTGTATTATAAAACGTCAAATGACCCGAAAATTTTTGACATGTGCATAGGAGTCACATACCCTTAACGGATTGCCGACGTATAACCATTGCAATAACCATGTATAGTAAATCTGTATGGATTTAATTCAACAGTAACCTTACAAAGATAAGTAAAAACCCGCGTCTGAACGATATCCGCGAATGGCAAATTATATTGTACCCAAATCATTAGAAAGAAAATAAAAGAAGGCCGTTGAGTCTTTTGTTAGAGAATTGCTCGCAGCTCCTCTCCTTTTTAAAGCCTTTCGTCCTACGAAAGTATCAAATGTCTCTTTATAGCGAGCTCTAAAAGGGCGCTATTTTAAATTACAATTTCGAGACAAGCACGTCGATCCCTACAAGTGGCTTTAAACAAAATGAACATCGTTTTTAATCATGGAGTTTAAAATTAGTTCTCTTTGAAGCACTGCGTGTTTCGCTCGAGTTCTTTCAAAGAAAAACCGACGAAAAAAAAATCTTGAACAATTACTCTTAACAAAAAGAAGCGTAACAATATTAGTGAAGCCGAAATCATACCTTTGAAGAAACAAAACACTCGCGGTTCTGTGCTATGAACAACGGAACACTTTATGGTTTCATGAATTTAATTTGTAGCTAATGCGGCTTTTGTTCGTGCTTATAAAGGGATTTTAGACATAAAAAATAATTTGCCAACTTCACCGTCCCACATTAATAATGCTGATAATTTGCAAATTCGAGGTGGTGTTGCCATTGTTCTGAACACATTGTTTGGGGAATCTTTTTCGGGTATGGAAGTGAGAGTGTGCCGGGATTATTTTTACGTTAAGTTGCCTATAGGTACTCAGAAGTTTAATTGAATTAATTTATCTAATAGGAGGCGACACCATCATCAGTGCAACGTCCGACACGACCGCGCTTGGACATACCTTAAGACCAGTACTTAGGTTGCTATAATAATTGTGAACCACCTATTAAATCTTTTATAATACTTGCTCGCTTTACTTCAACCTGAGCTTGAACAAATCTCATTCATACTTTCAGCGTATCATTTTAGAAATTAGCTAATACTCTTGGAACATATTACTAACATGTAAAATCAATAGAGTTTTTATCTTGTACTTAACTAAGAACATACTTTCGTATTCGTATTAAGTAATTCAACGTCAAAAAATTCAAGAAATCTGTCTGTAAAAATCGACTCCGGATCATTGTTGCAACAAACAAATACATGACAAATGTTAGGGCGACAGTACAATATGTCAACCATCAGTGGTGCGGCAGCACATCAGCTCGACGAACATTAGTGCGACTAATTGTTTTCACGACAAACGATGGGTCGACAAAACTTTTGATCGACGAACGATAGCGCAACACAATTTTCGCTCGACAAATTAAGGCGATTCGCACACTGCACCACATCACGCAGCGTAGCGCAGGGCAGCAGATTTAACATTGTACCAGTTTGTATAGAAAAAACAATATGCGCGCGCGCAGATTGTTTGCTATGGCCGCCCCGCACCACGCTGCGTAATGCGGTGCAGTGTGCGAATCGCCTAAAGCGGTAACATTGACAAACATTGCAGCGATAGTATAATCACAAAAAAAAAAATACGTTTATTTTTATCTTAAATCTAGAGAATATCCATAAAACAATACTAATGTGTAGTTTTACCGAATTACGATCTCTTACTATGAATAAAACAATCCTTCTCTTACACATTCCTACATTAGCGTGTGCTTATATTGGTACCTCCCTATCCAATTCGTTGCTAAAAAGTAGGCACAAAAGCGACTTTTTTGAATAAGCCTGAATATTTCAAAAGTCTGTATTTAATACAGACTTTTGAAATATTCAGGCTCACGGTGCTGTAAACCTTTTTACTGTTTTTGCCTTCGTATTGTCTTTGATTCTCATTATAAGCACGGCGTACGTTTTAAATGCATACCTATTTATGAATATATTAAGGTTCTTTTTAAAATGGGTGCAGAGGATTTGGAGTTCATTTCTTTCATAATAACGGTACACCAAACAAGTACAGGATCAAATTAAATTACCCTGCGAAACTACACAAATGTGATGGTATCGATATCACGATAAAATAAAAAGAATTTGATGATTTTTTGTTTGGAGTCAGCGACCGCTGGAAGTGTAGATAGTTGAAGTACCTATGAGTTGAGAAAAATCTGTATTTTTTTTGTTTTGTGCTGTTGCCTATCACGTGTGTGAAAAATACGCAAAACAAAAAACCTTAGATATGTTTAAACTGATATTTCAAGTAACTATACAGAAAACAGCGGCGAATACAAAAAATAAAATAAAAAAATACATCAAGTTAATTTATTTCTTGCATGATACCCATGTTACCCACGTCTGCGCAGTTTCGCTAGCGAATTTAGTTTGACCCTTAGATCCAATTCCTAAGATGAAAATCTAAGATGACAAAAGAGAGGCAGATTGTATTACTGAAACTGCGGGAAACCAAGACGTATGTGCAGCAGTTACTTATTATTGAAATATCTAACACAGAAGAAACTTGGACTGCCTCATTGGTCTAGTGGTCGCAAGCGCTACTGCTGAGCTTTGAGGTGCCCCACCACGTACCTACATCGGTACACGGCCGATACACGCGGCTTAAATTACTATTTTAACTGCTAAATAGTGTAAACTGTAGGCTCTTTCACTCTATGGCCTGACGGATATTATCGTCAAATTAGAACAAAATTATTCAAAAATTACAGCTACCACAGATTTTTTTTAAATGTCAAAAGTGACGTGGAGCGCTTGTCAATGTCAAACCGCGGGGCTTGACAGTTACAACGTTACATTAGGGAGGGGATCTTGTGGGTGTACTATAGGTGCACCTCTGCCTTACCTTACGGGGATTACAGGCGTGATGTTATGTTTATATAAATTAATAAACTTTACAGTAGTAATATAATTACATATAAGTGAACAGTACCTATTAATTTGTAGTTGTTAGCATTTAGGGATCTAAATAGAGCAAATTAGTATCTCAATTATTCTGTATTAGTTACTGGAACGTGAAAGAAACAATCGCAGAAATATTGCCTTATTTCACTGTTAATTCCCTAATTGCGAAACAGTTCACTGAATATATTCAGTGAGTTCTCGACTCTAAGGACGCTCGGGATCCCTTGAATGGATAATATCACATAATATGTATGTATGCTACACTTCAACGCGCAGCGTCATCTTTGCACTTCATTTGTTACAAAGTGTTTTGAATTTAGAATGTAGGTACAATCTATTGTACATTTTGAAAGTTACTCAATACTCAATTTTTCATTGCATTTCATAATGTATAACATAGATGGTATAACAAAGTAAAAGATCAATATGGACCCTGTCGGTCACAGCAAAATTAGGAGAGAGGAAGCGGGCTAAGTAGCAATTCAATAACTATTTAAATAAAATTCTCGTGTCACAGTGTTAGTTGCCATACTCCTCCGAAACTGCTTGATCGATTTTCATGAAATGCCCTAAGTGATAAGGGTGGTTCACCCCTAACATTTATATTACAAAACAACGTTTGCCGGGTCAGCTAGTATTATTGTAAATAATTGGATGTGTTTAATTGGTTGTATAATTACATATATTTATATATATTATTAGGTTTGTGAATATAAATCTTATATAGGTACTAGCGGACCCGACAGACGTTGTCCTGTCAAAACATTGTCCAGCGGATAAAATTGTGAATCTAAACCATTCCCAGATCCCCTTGAACACACACAAAAAATTTCATCAAAATCGGTCCAGTCGTTTGAGAGAAGTTCAGTGACATACACACTCACAGAAGAATTATATATATAAAGATTAGATAGACTGCGAAGAAAAAAAAGAAATTCAGGAAGAAACGATATGTAACTAAGAATACAATTATAAAGGGGTGTTTAGTAAGGTAGAATTTTCTCTCTCTCTTTGACTGATTTGACTCTTTGTATTCTACACTGAGTACTGCTGCGGCTGCCGTGACGTTGTAGTGCGTCAGGGATGTTTACGGATATTAAATTGATGGTTTTGCCGCCATTGTTAGAAAAAGATGTGCATCCCTGATGTCACGTGTTCGCGGCAGCACCAACAGTATTCTTAGTGTGTCCGCAGACCGGTGGGATTCCCCGATGTTTCGGAGGTGGATGCAGTTTCACGTTGAATTTTTATTTTTATTGTAAGTATGTTAATCTGTGCCTGTTCTTACTAACACTATACTCCATTTGAAATAAGATTAGACATTTAAATAAACCATTTTTACAGCCCGTTCAACCGATTTTGACTTCTATTGCGTTGGTGACATGATAAATGACAGCTGCAGTAAACAGTTGGTATTTTAACCACTTTTTAGGGTTCCGTAGTAAACAAGGAACCCTTATAGTTTCGTCATGTCCGTCTGTCTGTCTGTCTGTCTGTCTGTCTGTCCGCGGTCTAGCTCCGAGACCCTTAGTACTAGAAAACTGTAATTTGGCATAGATATATATTTTAATTACGCCGACAAAATGGTAAAATAAAATTATGAAAAACACGTAAAGTGGTGATGTAATTTTTTTTTCTTTTTTTAACCCATAGTGTTGGGTATCATTGGAAAGGTCCTTTAAAAAAATTGTGAGTTTGTCAAAACCATTTTTAGATTCAGGGATCCGTTTGCGAAATATTAAGCTTTAAAGTGCTAATTTTTGTTAGAATCAAGTGTCCCCCCCCCTGCCGGCTAAATGGTTGGTTTTAGACACGTCAAAAAATTCACGGCAGTAGCTTATATAACGAATTTAAAAGGAAAACTATCACTGCTGTGTAGGCTGTACAAGTTAACGAGTAATAGTCGACCAACTTAGATTTGCGGTTGTAAAAACGTTTTCTCCCATACATTCTGTATGAAATAATTTTTTTTCAACTACAAAGTTAAGTTTGTTCTTCGAATAAATTCATTCCAACTACGGAACCCTACATTGTGCGTGGTCCGACATGCACTTGGCCGGTTTTTTTACTTTTAATGCCATCCTTTTGCCTACGGTATAGAAATCAAAATCGGTTGAACGGACTGTAAAAAAGGTTTGTTTAAATGTCTAATCTTATTTCAAATGGAGTCTAAATAGTAAGTAAAATTGTTACTAACCCTTATGGACTCTGAAATAAAAGTATTCTATTCTAATTTAATACTGTAGGTACTTATGCATATTTTACTCACGTATGTATATTATGTACCAGCGACCCGCCCCGGCTTCGCACGGGTATAAACCGGGTTATTATACATATAAACCTTCCTCTTCAATCACTCTATCTATTTAAAAAAACCGCATCAAAATCCGTTGCGTAGTTTTAAAGATTTAAGCATACATAGGGATAGAAAAAGCGACTTTGTTTTATACTATGTAGTGATTTCACATACGTCGTTATGATATGGTTTGGTATTTGGCTCAAATACATTATAACTTTGATTTGATACGTCACAGTCCATAGTTTCAGAATCAAATGACATCCTTGTAGAGACCCAATCTGTAGGTATTGGGTACCTAATTAAAACCATTATAAACCAACGTAAACTTAATACCAATAATGTAGTGTTGCTACAGTTTGGTCCTTATTCCCTGCACATGACAGTGGCTGAACATCGAGTGTCCTCGGCGCCGAGACCGCCTTTGTTTAAAGTTGAAAGAGGTGTCAGGCGGCTTTGACGCGACTTCCATAGATATTCTTCATCGACACACTTCAATATGCTCTGTTGTTGGGTGCTTCCTTTGATATAGTCTTTAGAGCTTATCTGCAGCTAATCTGAGAGCATAAATTAAACCTTTACAGGTACCAACCTCCTAGAGGTTTATAATGTCAGATTGATTTTACAACATATTTACACGACACTTTAAGTAGTTTTTGTATTTTCTTCAGAGAAATTAAGTAATCTGCATTCGAAATTTATTCGCTAAACAAACACAAGTTTTTAGGAAAAACAACTGTAATGCCTACACATAAGGTTCAGTTTGCGCTACAACTTCATATATTTTTATGACTTTTTCAACAGTACTAGTCAGTCTAAAATCAACTTTATTTACACTTGCATAAAGTTGATGTTTTTTTAAGTGGATATAACATCAATTGGAAACATAGTTATAAATAGACTATAGATACCTATCCCTAAATACATTTAAAGTAACAATTACTTACATAGGTACTCATAATAAATGGCAATGATCAAAGAACTGCACTGTTTAAAATAGGTTTTTTTTTAATCCTTATCCTTAGCCTGCATCTCACCTGATGGTGAGAGAAATGATGACCAGGTCGAAGGTGGAAGCGAGCTTCACCCGCAATCCTCAACCACAGAGGACCTGGCTATCTTACCTCTAACTGCCGAAACACAATAATGCTGTTAACATTGTTGTTATGGCGACAGACTTAGATAAGATGGTGGTAGCTAGCCAGGCGGACTTAGAACAAGCCCTACCACCAATCAAACCGAGGAGAAAATTTTGTCCCCTCTGGGAATCGAACCCGGGACCTCTGGGCCTGAGACAGGTGGTCTAACCATTAAACCACAGAGGCGGTTAAGAGGGAAGCGTCAGGGTAGCCCGCGAAATTAAAAATTTCTTACGTTTTTTGTATTTTGCAGGTCAGTATCAGGTTTTATTTTGATTAAAATATGATTCGCGGTCGTAATAAATATGGCTTTACTCAATTATAATCATTACAATCAGTAATACAACTCCATAAGTTAGCAAAGGTGTCAAATGTCATGATTTCATGAAATCATGACATTTGAAATCTTTATCTTCTTCTTAATCACTATTGCTGATTGTAATGATTATAATTGAATAAAGCCATACTTGTTACGACCGCGAATCATATTATAATCAACATAAAACCTGACACTGACCTGCAAAATGCAAAAAACGTAAGAAAATTTGAATTTCGCGGGCTACCCTGACGCTTCCCCCTTAAAAGGCTTGCATTCATTGACTCCTTATAGAAATAATTCTATAGTTGCAGTTCCGTCCAGAAAATGGCGCTGGCGATTTGAAGATAATTGTGTGCATCCACGAAGGCTCGGCGGCGGCGAAGCCTTAAGTGTCCTTCGGCACGTGCTGGAGGACTATTCCGACATCTTTGATACACACCTTGATAGGACACCGACATACTTCTGGCTGCAGTGCGCTTTTTGAGAAATACAGATACTTATTTTTGCTTATAGGTATTCTCATTTAATCGATGGATATTTTTTGCTATTCTTTGGTATGCGTATCACTTGAGGACGGCTGGACCAATTTAGCTATTTTATGTTTTAAAATGTTCATAATATTAATCCGAATTAGGTTTTTACGGAAATATTTTTTTTTTAGGGTTCAAATTCGGAAGAAAATGAACGTTCTTTTTTCAATGAGATTTTTGTATGAACGCAGGACAACGTCTGTCGGGTTAGCTGCTATTTGGTATAAAGATGATGTTAATTTTGTGAAATGTATTGAAACTCTAACCCCGCGATTACACCACGGTATAAAACATGTATTGTTATCGTTTGTACCTAAAACAAGTTGTAATGAACGACTTACAAAACTTATAAAAAAAAATTGTCAAAAAGATGTACAAAATAGTTAGCAATATAATGTCTATCACAACTTGTTTATAGGTGTAAACGTGGGTAGTTAATAACTTAACGTTAACGATTTAATCGTTGTTTAAAAAATGAGATTTAAAATTTCAATAATTACTGTATTTCTATTTTTAACCGACTTCCAAAAAGGAGGTTATATGTTCGTCGCGTACGTTTGTTTTTTTTTTTTTTTTATGTATGTCCACCGATTTCTCCGTCAGTTGTGGACCGATTTTGAAAATTCTTTTTTGTTTGAAAGGGTGTGCTCTGGAATTGGTCCCATATAAATTAAATTTTATTAACTTTGCTTGGATAGTTTTTGAGTTAGCTACAAAATACGTATTTTTTTCCCACTTAATATGTAGATGATATGATAAGTTTCTGTCACTGGTAGCAGGTAGTGGTATTTGAATGTGTGTGGGGTAGGTACCACAACTAAAAAGTGAAAAATAAAAACTTTTTACAAAAAAAAAAACAACCGACCTCCAAAAAAAACACTACAAAGTGAAAAATAACTTTAGTTTCGGAAGTCGGTGGCAAAAAAAGAAAATACAAAACCCAAGACACCGACTTCCGAGATTAAAGTTATTTTTCACTTTGTAGTGTTTTTTTTGGAGGTCGGTTGTTTTTTTTTTTGTAAAAAGTTTTCTTAATGTCCCTCGGCAAACTTCGTGTTTCGTCAGTTGTTGGATTTCTATCAGTTGCCCTTTGCACTTGGTGCAGACCGGACGCTCTCAATCGACTTGGTAATATATAGAGTTGTTAATACTCTTTTAATTTAATGTAATTTATTTAAAAATGGGAGGAAAGCTGAAGTCGCAGGCACGACAGATAGGAAAATAGTTTTACAGCTAAAGCTAAAGTACCTAGGTCTGAATTCAAATTATTATGTACGATAAATCTAATAATTGATGGACATGGAAATTGGCATTCGTTTGTATTCGGAAATCCGATGATATCCGAGCGACATTAAGAAAATAGAAATAATGTACTTAAGTAGATCATAGTATGGCTACTCTTCAACTACACATAATATTGTTAAAACGTGCCGACATTGTCTCTTTCATTTTTTATATATATCATCTTTCCTCTTGCTTTCCTGCGACCAAAATCTAAAACAAACTAATTGATCTAATCTGTAGGAGTGATTTCGTGAAAAGGGACGGAAGTGTGTAACAGGAAGCCGGGGAAGCGCGCGCTATTTAATTTGACCAATGAGCGCGAGCGGTGCTAGAGTTGGCCGTCAGATGGTACCAACCCATTTTCTGAGAAGTTGTAAACAGGATGATGGTGATGATGACGGTGATGGTGAAGATGATGAATATTGTTTGTATCGTAATTACGGCAGCCAAGATGTCAGATGTACACATCATATGCGATTATACTGTAAGGTTCGCTTGTTTTTTTTTTTCTGAGAAAATTTGATATTCGTCGTATAAAACATAAACCGCGTTGTATTGAAAATCTTGAAAAAAATCTCGTAAGTGAAACCGAGTATGAATAGAAATAATACAGAGTGTGTTTTGTTTTCATTACATTTTACACATTTGTTATTCTGCGAAGAGTGTGCACAGCGTGATTTACTCAGAATATTGTCGAGGCTTCAGCAGAGCTTTCCTGTAAGTAGGTACTCTGAATATTGCCGAGGCTTCAGCAGAGCCTCCCGGCTTATTATTTTTTTTATTTTCAGATTTTCGATCTTTAATATCCGCAATAGTCTGTTGTCTCGTTTATTACAGTTTTTAACACTGGCAATGTGATTGACTTATAACTAGGTACAATACAGGTAAATTAATTCTGAAAGATAAACAAATCAAGTATCTTGACTTGGCTCGCGAGGTTGTCGACATATGGGGTGTGAACTCAGCAATCATTGTGCCGATAGTCGTATCAGACAATGGCTTAATTGTCAAGAGCCTCGACCAACACCTAAGGAGGCTCTCGTTGGGCAGCTGGATTAAGGGCTTGATTCAGAAAGCGGTAATCCTGGACGCGACTCGCATTGTTAGGAGGTTCTTCTCTCTGGAGCCCTGACCGCCGGTAGCTTGGACCCTGTTCCCGATACCGGTAGGCTACTATTTTTGTTTTTAAATGTATTTTTTTTTCTTTTATAAAAATATTTAAAAATGTAAATTATATGTAGGTATGTAGATGAAATAAAGGAAATAAAAACGTGTGGCACTCGGAGACTGCCGCGGTAAAGCTATTGCATAGCATTTGTAACTTCCATACTTCCTATTTGTCACTTGGGATGATGACGCGATGATATAAAACAAAAATTACGTTCCCATGACAACATCACGTTTCCCATGACAACATCACGTTGTCATGGGAACCGTCATTACATGGTAGGCGGAGTGGGGGGTGTTAGGTTTTATTTTCGTTACGTTACGGAATTTCTTGATTCGGTTACCGCGCTCAAAGCCCGCGATAAAAGCTATGCAATAGCTTAATATGCAATAGCTTAATAATTATTTCTTTATTTACACTTCAAAGTCACAAACATCTGTGTAGCCCTGGCTCTTGTACTAGGAGATCCTGTATCACAAGAGCCAAAAAAAATGTCCAACGTTTCATCCCTGCTTTTTCAAAGAATCGAACAAACCCCCCATAGAGCACGTCACCTTTGAGCGTCTATTTTTAACCTACTTCCAAAAGGAAGAAGTTCTCAATTCGACTGTGTTTTTTTTTTTGTATATTTGTTACGCGATTACTCCGTCAATTATGAATTGATTTTGATGATTCTTTTTTATTTGATAGACCATACTTCAGAGGTGGTCCCATATAAATTTTATTAACTTTTCTTGGGCAGTTTTTGAGTTAGCTTCAATAATACGTATTTTTTCCCACTTAGTATGTGGATGATATGATAACTTCCTGTCACTGTTATTTACATAGCAGGTAGTGGTATTGCAATTTGTGTGGGGCCTACCCCAGTTAAAAGTGAAAAACGAAAACGTAAACGTGAAAAATTTAAACTTTTTACAAAAAAAAAACAACCGACTTCAAAAAAAACACTACAAAGTGAAAAATAACTTTAATTTCGGAAGTCGGTGACAAGGAACGAAAATTCAAAACCAAAGACACCGACTTCCGAAATTAAAGTTATTTTTCACTTTGTAGTGTTTTTTTTTTGAAGTAGGTTGTTTTTTTTTTTGTAAAAAGTTTTTTATTAGCCATGTTGATAAGCGGTCGGACAAACATAAATTGCATCGGCTGCGCCATGTTGTTCACATCTGGACATGTTCCAATTAAGGCGAACGGGCGACAGTGCTGTATTAGGGAGTGACCACACTCGTCACAGAATCGGCTTGAGTCAGAAAAAGCTTTATATCCATGCAATAAAAGCGAATAATTCGATGCGGTGTCGAGTCGCGTCGTCCGAATCGAAACGAGGCGAATGACGTCTTTTTCGGATTTATTGCATGGACATAAAGCTCTTTCTGATCGACTCAAGACAAGTGGTACTTAATTTTATTTATTTGTGTAGCTGGCAGTGAAAGTTAAGTTTTCGAAGATTAGCCGGAACTAACAGACAGACAGACGGAAAGATTTTTTTTGTGTACCGTATATATGCATTCAGTAAAAAGCTGTTCTTTGACATTACAAACAGACACTTAAATATTTATTTGTATATAGATTATATATGTCGGAGATGGTTTTTAATTACAATTGTGGGTAGTCAACAGAGTTTGGTATGATTTGTTTTTCTTATTATTCATTTATGTGATTTTTACTATCAATTATTATTGTTTAATAAATCAGACATAATTTATTAAGTACTCGGTGTACTCACTAATTGATTTTGGCAACTTGTTTTGATAATTGTAACCAATGGTTTTGATCAAAACAATTAATGATATGTTACTTTGATTTTTAAATGATTTACGTTGTGAATTCACTATTGTTTATTTACGACAATTAATCTTGTATTATTTGATTACTTTTTAATGTAAGTCTTGTTAGATTTACCACATTTTAGTGTTTTGTATCAAGTAAACACGTGACGCACTACCGCGCGTCATCGGACAGAGTTGTCATAGTGGGATTACAAAGTGGGGGCATCGTCTTATAAAAGAGCGTGCACTCTGTAGGCGAGTGAGTCGATCCATAGTATTGGAGTCGATCCATAGACTACTATTAGAGTCGATCTTCGGATGCGAATCTATAAAGAGCCCCTGCTCCCGACAAAACTGTCGGTTTACCTGGTACAGCACTGCTGTATATTCACATAGCTGTATTGGCTTGCTGATAGCGAGTAATACACTTTGTCGTTGTCATTGGGTGGCTTGGCCACTATACGAACTATAAGACATTAAAAGTCTGTTCGATTATTACTACCTATTTACCTACTTTATCTTGTTACTAATTACCATTTGTGTATTGTGTTTTACCTTATTATAGTGTAACTAGTACCTACTATAATAAATACCCTGTAATTGTTTAAACACTCTTGTTTATCCCAATAAAATGGGAACTCCAAACCCTGACGAAATACCTCTCGGCACTCCTGATCCTACATATAGATATAGAGACAGATTTCATGGGCTTTAATAATTTTTTTCGCGGAATTCCAAATCTTTTTCTAAAACAAAAGTAGCCTAAGTTACTCCTTCTAACATCAGCTATCCTCCAGTGCAAGTCCCGTCAAAGTCGGTCCAGCCGTTTTGGAGATTAGCCGGAACAAACAGACAGACAGACCGAAATACCATTTTTTTTTATTGTGTTTTTTTTTACCGTATATACTTTCATATACAAGTAAAAAGCTGTACTTTTGACATTACAAACACACTTCAATTTCATTTATTTGTATAAGTATGTATGTACATATGTATAGAGTATAGATGATCTATTTACTGAAACATATTTTTTTCTTGACGTTTTTATTTGCGAAATAATTTTAAGGAATCCTTTTTAAACTTCTCAAGAATTTGTGATTGCTTGTTATGCGTGTATGGATCTGAAAGCGATATTACTTGGCAGTAGCATGAAAAAGGTTGTTCACAACTTTAGGAAGGCATTGCCTCTCCACAACTTTTACGGAAAAGCTTCGCAATTTTTATATTAAATGTTTTTTTTTTGTTTTTGTTGATATCATCGTATAAGGGCGCGTTTCCACTATGCCGTGATGATTAATTTATCGTTGGACGATTGTCGTCTCTAACTGTTCCCATTATATCGACTGTTTATCGTCACTGTGTCGTCGAAATATTTTATCGTTGAACGACTGTCGTATCTAACTGTACCCATTGGATCGTGATGACATTCTCACTGTTCACGGCAGTCGCCTTGTCGTTTGCACAACAGTCGCCTCTACGTTCTTTTGAAGATCAGTAGTATGTAAACGACAAATAGTCGCAATAACGACACATGATTTGCCGTGACGATAAGTCGTGACGTTTTTTTATCGTTTTACGCTTGACAATCTGTCATCACAGCAAAAAAAAGTTGTGGACGACAGTTAATCGTGTCATCCTATTTGTGAACACCTCCATTTAAATACATAAGCCACGACGCTTTAAACGACACGATAATCTGTCGTCACGACATAGCGGTTACGGGGCCTTATTGAGTACTTTTATTTCAAGATGGTATGGAAATAGGGTGCCGAGACTAAATAAAAATATAGTAAAGGTTACTATTTTCATTTATTTATTTATTTAATAAATCACAACAACATTTTTTAAACAATAGATCGATGGTGATATTAATTGACGCTATATCTAGGTATGGATAGAGATGAACGTGGCAACATGCTTGTTGCCCTAAAATTCTTGACTATATAGGGTGGTCAAATTCCCTAAAAGTACCCATACTTGGAATTTATCTATTATATTTTAGTATTGGTCTACAACTAAATCCTCGCAAGTTGAGTTTCGACATGCATTTATAAATCCTTCAACATCTTAATAAAATTTTATTTTATTAAGTTCTTCATAAAAGATCGACCCGTGAGTACCAGACATGGCGAAACTTCTGTAATATGAGTTCATAAACTACTACCTAAGTATGTACAATCAAATCCTGAGTAAGTACAGCCAACAAAACAGATAACTAACTCTAACTAGCCAAGGAGTTAACATCTTTGCAATACTTACGAAACAAATATTTATTATTGTGTGCGTATAACTTTTTAAATATTTATTAAGACACACTCAGAAGAAGACCCGAACCAGTCTTACCAAGGAGTATCGTGTTACCCTTTCAATGGGTTGAGGAGGTCAGATAAACAGTCCATAATCAGCCTATAATGTTCCCACTACTGGGACACAGGCCTTCTCTCTATGAGAGGGAGTGGGCCGTAATCCACCACGCGGGCCGAGTGCGGGTTGGTAGATGTCACATGTCTTCGAATTTTTGGTTCTAGGACATGCCGGTTCCTCATGATGTTTTCCTTCACCGTTTTGAGAGCAGTGGTGATGAAATAATTTACACAAAGTAAAGCGCCTTCCTGGGTTTGAACCTACGACCTACAACTCGTAAGTCGCGGCCGATACCACTGGGCCAACACTGCTCCTCCTCCTCTTGCTCCGATAAGCAGTCGCTCCATGTAAAATACTGGTACGTAGATGCATCCGGTTAGACTGGTAGCTGACCTCAACATAACTGAGAAAAGGCTAGGCAGATAGATTGATTTGACTAAGACGTATATACTCTTAATTATTGACTAACGACAAAGCATGGTTTAAGAGGATATTGCAGTTAGCTGCCTGGTTATATATCTGTTTTGTTGACTGTACATTCATACGTCTATGTTGGGAATTGTGAATTTTCGATACAATGTAATTATTCTACTGAAATATTATGTTTGTGATTGTTCAAAAAGTTTACGTACTCGATTCTAATTTGTTGAACACGAAACTCTATATCAAATAACCTCATTAGTATTTACAATATTATGTTTGGCACGAGGGTTCTAACGTATCACAATTCGAAAGTATGAAGGCGAAAGGTACTTCTAGGATGGATTGCTTTGAAATAATATAAATAATAAGAAGAGAAAAAAAAAATTAAAAATACAAATATGTATTTGTATTTTTAATTTTTTTTTTCTTTTGAAGTTGTCTAATCAAGAGTACAAAATGCAAAGTGGTTGTAAATTTTGAAAATAATGACTGCGTGTATTTTTAT
This sequence comes from Agrochola lychnidis, assembly GCA_963680765.1. Taxonomy (NCBI): domain Eukaryota; kingdom Metazoa; phylum Arthropoda; class Insecta; order Lepidoptera; family Noctuidae; genus Agrochola; species Agrochola lychnidis. The sequence continues at coordinate 7,187,501 of OY796871.1, read as the reverse complement.
TATATTTTATTTTAAATGAGCGTTGATTTTTGCATGTTCAGTGGTGTTTTATTTTTGAGCTTTTATTATTTATAAAAGACAGTAAATGGCAGGACAACATAATTTCTAGATGGCTCTTAAATCCTAAATAGTGTACTCACTAAAATGTCTAAAAGTTGTTCGCTTCATAAATCAAAAATGCGGTTAAAAATGTGAAATTACAAAACGTACTTATTTGTTCCCAACAGGTCAACGCTAATATCAGTTAAATTCTCTGGGTATAATTCATAAATTACTCTCTTAATATTATTGTACTTAGTTGAGAAATTTTTGAATACACCTAGGGTACTTGTGTTTCGCGGATTTCGCGTCTAGACTACCATGTATATGAATAATGTGGTTAGGAGTAAGTATGTGTACAACGAGAACAGCGCCATTCCCTTAATGGCGCTGTTCTCGTTGGCAGGGAGGAATGAGCTGGGCGCGGCGGGGGCTGACACGGCGTGGTTGTGCACCCGCGACTCCTCGTACGCGCCACTGCCCTCACCCTCGTCCTCGTCATCATCAGACGGCGCCGTCGGCTCCTGCTTCAAAGGCTCGGCCCTCGGCTTCTCCGAGTCTCTCAACATAGACTGAGCGTTTATTGTCCCTGGAACCGTCATCACTGTCGTCGGCTGAGACAAATTCCTCACAATCGTCGTCGCTTCAGTAACTTCAACTGTTATCGCTTTGTAAAGATTCTCGTCCGTGACGTTTGCAAATTTTGTAAATTGGAAGAATATTTGCGTCATGTCCGTGCTACTGTTTGTGAGCGTATATGTAAAGTTGAGAAGCTCATTCCGTAATTCAGGTGAGAACGGTGTATTGCAGAGGTGTGTGTTGCAGACACACGTCAATTCGAGTGAGCTGTTCGAGGGATTCCTGATCGAACACGGTGACGTGGAGGCGGCCGCGCACGCCAACGATGAAACGAAATCTGCAGAGAATATTAATAGCATTTTAATATTCTATCCGATAATACCTTAAACGCTTTCAATCTAAAAATATTATAGGTCTAAGTTGGGCGTCGGCTATAAAAAAATATGATAATTTCCATCCAATTTCTTTCATCGCTTATTCAACTCACAATAACATTACCATTCTTTGCTGAAAGAGTAATTTTTCTTTGACAGAGCAATAACATACTAGGGTGTAATAAAATTACGCCTTCAGGCGCTCTCAGGGGGTTATTTTCATTTTCTTTTACATGCATTCTCTGCAAGCGTCATTTTAGAGGTTTTTGCTATTTCATACATTTAGTTCGTACGTGAATTAACAGATTGCAAATACAGCCTGCAGGTATTTGTTTTCCTTGATTGTTTTAGTACAGGAAACACACACGAGGTGAATTTATGAAAAATAATAAATAGGGAACTACGCTTCGACTGCCACCAGAACTGTTTTTCTTTAATCTAAACATGAATGCAGCTTTTGTTTTCGTAACATCGAACCCATTACTCCCACGACTGGTTTTGTTACACACCACCTTGTTATTCTTCATTTCCATTACATTTTTAACCCTCAAAAGCTATATGAATCATCTTTATATGTCAACTCACCAGGGCCAACGGCGACTGTGGCACAAAGCGGTCGGTCTTCAGGGCACGGCACGGCCGGCCAACTGCTGTCACACGCCGTGCCGTTCGCGCCGCATGCGTGACACCGGCCCGGGCGAATGTCTGCAAATAAAGGGACATTAGTAATGTATGCCACAGAGTGCGCAACATTCTACAGATGTCAAGCACACCCGCTGTACCCTTTTATACTGTGACGAAGCTCTGACAGCTGACAGATGGCGAGTTGAACAGAACCGGTAGAAATGTTAGAGTTCGGTCAAAGGCGGAACTTAAGAGCCTTTCAGGTGTGCTTTCGTTTGCGTCATCCAACTCGCTTGGCCTGCGTACCTAATCTATAAGCATTTTATAGCGAAAACTTCACTCAATTAACTCGCCAAGGAATCCTCAATCTCATTCACGGTTTTGAATACTAAAACAGTTTAGAAATGTTAACCTCTGAAATAAAGTGAAACTAAACTCGGATGGCTTTTCACTAAGTAATTAGCATTTACTACGCTAAGTACTCGTATAATAGCTTATTACCATTTGACCGGGACTCTAGCTAGAATACATAAACATCCAAGAAATTTAAAGGAAAAAGCTGTCCTGTGTTTCGCCAGTGCAAATGTAATTCCAAACGGCAAATATCTTACTTCGAGGTGAAGTGCACATATCGAGCAAATTCGATTAGGCTTTGTCGGGAACTTGGAGTAGAGCCAGGAACAATAAAAAAACGAGAAGCTTTTGTAAGCACAGGTGATATACACAATAATAAACAAAGCAGGGCGAAAACCAGGTTAGAGGGGTACATATATATGTAGGTGTTGGGTGACGCGCTTTTATTTGTGACTAGCTTCCGCCAGCGGTTTCGCCCGCGTGATATCTTTATAAATTATAGCCTATGTTACTCAATGATAATATAGTATTCCACTGATGAAATATTTTTTAAATCGGTCCAGTAGCTTTGAGTTTATTCATTCTAAACAAACATACAAAAAAACTTTTTCCAAAAAAAACAACCGACTTCCAAAAAAAAAAAACACTACAAAGTGAAAAATAACTTTAATTCGGAAGTCGGTGTCTTTGGTTTTGAATTTTCGTTTTTTGCCACCGACTTCCAAAATTTAAGTTATTTTTCACTTTGTAGTGTTTTTTTTGGAAGTCGGTTATTTTTTATTTTGTAAAAAGTTTTATTTTTCACTCTTTAGTTGTGGTATTTACCCCACACAAATTCGAATAATACCTGCTATGTAAATAACAATAAGAGGAACTTAACGACATGTAAGTAAAAGGAAAAAAATCGTATTATTGAAGCTAACTCAAAAACTACCCAAGCAAAGTTAATAAAATTTATATGAGACCACACGGGAAGTACCAGCTTTCAAATAAAACGAGAATCATCTCAATCGGTTGACCCAGTAGAAAGTTCTGAGGTAACAAACATTAATAAAATACAGTCGAATTGAGAACCTCCTCCTTTTTTTGAAGTCGGTTAAAAAAATCAATGTTTTTATTTTTATAATATTACTTTAGACTTACTTTTGCCCGCGGTTTCCCCCTACGTGGTTGTCGGAAAATAGCCGATAGGAACGTACTACCGGGTTTAAAAGAACCTTAGTATTAATCCAGGTTATTCCTAACTATCTGTGTGACAAATTTCATCCAAATCTGTTCAGCAGTTTTTGCGCCAATACGGATTAAACATCCAGACAAGGAGACAAACGGCCAAAGATTGTAAAAACTATATTTTCAGAAGAAAGAAATCAGAACCCAATTTTTTTTAAAGTTCTACAATATCCCTATGATTCATCTAAAAACCGCAAAAATCGGTAGATTTACTGTCTTAAAATCTCTAGTCATATAAACCTCTCTAGATTGAAAGTGTTATTAATATTTTTAGTAACGTGCAATAATGCCTCCTAATCTATTCTTCAAAACAACAGTATTGAAAACTGAAGTCAGTAGCAAACTCAAATAATATTAGTTGACTTGTAAGTAATTGCTGAGAGGCACTCGTGCCATAAGTCAGGCGAAGTCGAAAGTTCGGCTTGACACACGCGGCCATAACAACAAACTATGAGGGTTTGTGAACTGCGGTGTGAACAACCCTTCCTAACTTTGATCACGACTTGCTACAACACAACTATGTATGTACTGTGCCTACAGGGTGAAAACATGCACAGTCACGTGGTAAAATATGGGAGGTTCAATTTTGTAGGGTACGCTACCTTATAGCTGGTAGTGGTACAGATTGGCGAAGCGTATCATGAAATGTAGCCTGTTTCAAATTCAACTAGTTGTTGTGTTACATTTCATGTCGCCTGCATAAATTAGGACAGCAAATATGTGTTATATTTAATTTTTAACCCCTAACGTAAAAAGAGGGGTGTTATAAGTTTGACCGCTATGTGAGTGTGTCTGTCTGTGGCACCGTTTCTCTTAAACGGGTGAACCGATTTGAATGCGGTTTTTTTTATTAAAGTGAAACTTTTATTACATCGTCTCAAACTTTTTCGTCTGTGTGTTGCATGTCGCGTGACGGTCGGCCGCGGAGTAGGGATAAAGTGAAAGGCGCTCGTCAGAGCAGCCAAGGCCAATATGGCGGCGCCTATAGAAGTTTCACTTTTACCGTGGTTTCATAAAACCACACAATCCTTTTTTTTATTCGAAAGCAGGTTTTCTAGCGATGTTTTATCAAAATCGGTTCATCCGTTTGAAGATTATCAGCTCTGTTGTAGTTGATGAATAGATGTGAATATCTTTCACAGGTCTGATCGATTTGAAATTTGGTATTCTAGTACTTCAATGAAATTAGAAGAACATAGTACATAGAACATCACCTGGAATTTGCAGGATACCTAACTCCCTCACCAACTTACAGCACAGGTATCATGTTTGGGCTCATTGGAATGGTCTCAATGAATAGGTTATAGATAGATGATAAACAGGGTCTGGTGATGGAGTAGGAAAGAGAAATGAGGAAATTAAAATTGTACTTTTACATTTCACCAATCTATAGGGGCATTGCCACTGCTGGGACACAGGCCTCCTCTCTGTGAGAGGGAGTGGGCCGCGTGGTAGATTACGGCCCACTCCCTCTCACAGAGAGGAGGCCTGTGTCCCAGCAGTGGGAACATTTATAGGCTGATGATGATGATGATGATAGGGGCATTAAACATACTATGATAATTTAGAAATGTTAAGATGAAATCGCTTTTCAACTTCGTGTTTTTCATTTTTATTCACGACGCACAACGGCTGTGTTAACCCATTCTACGATAAGTGCTTTAAGTTATTTTCGATTTTTAAAGGTTATAAAAATAAGGTCATATTCGTTTCGCATATTAGGAATTGGGTCCTTGAACAGAACAACCCTTTGCCTAAAATGTCAGCCTGTATGTTGAGTCGTGTAAATATACGCGTCGGTCATGACCCGTCTGTGGGAAAGCGTTATAAGTATGTGTCAAGATTTCGGGAATTCTTTTGCCTTTATATTACGTAGAGGTAATGCACGAATATATTCGACACAACAATTTGATTTTATCTCAACTTAGAATAAATATTGCTTGGCTTTTAGTTTTGTTACGTGTTTTTTTTTTTTCACCGCTGTTTACAGGGTGATGTTACAACGGTATTAAGTTTCACAGTCACTGCAAACAATTTATAACTTTACTTTGTACTACAAAGTGAAACTGAAAAATCGACCACAAAACCGAGCGTCGATGTTTTGGTTTCGATGGTTGCCATCAATAAATTAATTACTTTCGAAAGACCGATTCAGGATGTTGTTGGGATTTCCACGCTACTGCAACGCGTCGGAAATATTTGCGCAAGCCCGTACTGACGGTTTCCATGCGATTGTTCGCAAAAAAACTGCTTCACTACTGAGAAGAGTGATTGACAGTCACAACAGCATCCTGAGAACTGTAGCGGAGAGCTTTAGCTCCCCAATTACAACACTAGATAGTAAGTTATTTTTATATTATGTTACTAATACACTATAGACTCTGTTCCGAAATAAAATCAATATTATATTATTATTTACATCGAAACTTCTTGATTTCTGGCGATAAAAGTGTAGGTCACAGATAACCCATGTATACAGTACATAAATATGTTGAAATTAGAAGACAAGAACTATCCATATTTAGAACTATATATATGTAAAAGTATTCAGTCGCACATTTTCATAAAAGCAGAAAGAACGAAGTTCATTTTATAAATGAAAAAAAAAATCCAAACGTGTTATTCGACATTATTAAAATACTTCAAAGTTATGCCCTTAACATCTTTCTCCAAATCGAATTACGAACCATAGAGACAGTAATTGCAAAGGATCTTAGCTCCAGCCTGGAGGCTATCTAAGATTGAACAGAGCTTAACAGCCTCCCTGCGGCGTCGATCAGCGTTTTACCACCACAGTTATTATTTCATTAAATGGCCTATTGTGCTGACAGTAAAGGCTTTACGACCGCGTGGTCAGACTGCGTTTAAAGACGTTTATGTCATGTTTAGCTGTAATAAAAGAGGCTTGGTATTGCGTTCTTTTGTTATACGTAGAATGGTGGTAATGTTTCGCAGTAAAAAGCAGCTATGTGCGAATCGAACTCGTTTACGAAGGGTTTTGTACCACAACCACATAACGTTTCGTGTTTGAAATAAAATAATATCTGCCCAGCCTTTTCCCAACCATGTTGGCTTCCAGTCTAACCGGATGCAGCTGAATACCAGTATTTTACACGGAGCGACTGCCTATCTAACCTCCACAACCCAGTAACTGAGTAATACGATACCCCTTGCAAAGACTGGTTGTCAAACTTTCGGGCTTCTGATGACCCGTAACGACTGACAAAGATCCACGAATGACAGCCGGGACCGACGGCTTAACGTGTTTTCCGAGGCACGGAGGAGTCTCGGTATGTAAAGATGGTCACCCTTCCACGGACTAACCCCGGCAAACGTAGCTTAACCTGATGGATTGATCCGTGCGGCTGTTATTACTTAGCCACAAGCTCCTTAGTTAAATATTTTTTTTAAATAAATAAAGAAAAAAAGTTTAATATTAAGGGGTGTTTTTAATTTTTAATTTGTTGTTGTAGCAACCATAGAGTACATACTTACTCTGAAGGTAGTCTATTTATTTATTTTATTATTTATGTACACACAGTAAAATACATAGAGAAATGACATAATTATAATTCAGAGTACAAAGGTACTGCTTATTTCTTGAGAAATTTCTTCCTGCAGACTTGCGAAAGGAGACATGAGAAAGAAATGTAGACAATAGTTTGTGAGAACAAGTAGAGAAAAATATGAATATGTGAAGTCTTAAACTTAAATATTAAAATATACCTACACATATAAACGTTATAACCTATTATGGTTCAATAGGTACAGCTCTGTGACAGACGGACAAACGAACGGACAGCGAAGACTTAGTAATGGGTCCCGTTGACACCCTTTGGGTATGGAACCCTAAAAACTTTTCTTAGTAAAGGACAAGTGGCTGAAGTGACCTACTTCTTTAATGAATCTCTGGAAGAGACTTCCATAGAAATAAACTGGAAAGGATATGAGACATGAAACAAGGACACTGGAGAATTTAATTTTATGAAAACTGTTTTAAAATATGAAGACGCGCGTAGATGGAAAACTAGGTCATTCATTGTAGGTGAGCATATAGCTATCTTGCTGACAGCTCGGCTGGCATGGCTGAGCAATTTCTTCGGTACAGGTAGCGAGTTCGATTCTCAATCCAATGAGTAGTTGAGTTGTGTGTATAGTGCATGTGGGTAAGCACCTGTACACGGTAAAAAAAACGAATGAAACGAAGCTAAATAATATTTTTACTGGGGAACACGATACCCCTTGTTCAGACAAGTTGTCAGACTTTCGGGATTCCGACGAGGCGTAACGACTGTCAAAGATCTACAAATGACAGCCGGGACCAACGGCTTAACGTGCTTTCCGAGGCACGAAACGGTCTTGGTATGTAAAGATGGTCACCCATCCACGGACTAACCGCGGCAAGCGTAGCTTTACCTGATCGATCGACTCGTGCGGCTGTTTTTACATAGCCACAAGCCTCTTGAGGGTTAATGTCTCAAGATCGCTCCAGCGATGTAGTAGTAAATTATCTATAACTGGCAGTAAACCATAAATAAGGTTATGTTACATGTTCCAAAGCACACGAGCAGTTCATACGTCCATGATAACCACATCTGAACCAGGTTTGGGGAAGTGACTATACCCAACACAAGTGTGCAGTTTTCACTTTCATAACTGGTAAATATTTTCCATTTTATATATTATGTTTCGAAAGAGTATTGTATTGTATTCACAAAATTACTTAAGGATTGATCACACAAATCTAAACAAATTAGTTTTGTTGCTAACCAAGAATTCCAATCGTAAAAGGTGCCTACATAAATCCTCTCATGACTTCAAATAAAATATTATGAACTACACCTAAAAGACGATCCAAGTTGGTAAATCAATGCTGAATATAACTGAATATCATTATAGCTACATATGAATAGTTTTTGCCTCCGGCGTCGTCTGCGGGAACTTTGAAATTGAACAGTATTTACCGCTCGTCCCATAATCAAACAGGGTATAAAACATCCGACCCGTTTGCAGACAGACACTGGAGCCCTTTGCCTATTCAATAACCCATTTGATTCCCGGAAATTGTAACATTGGAACCCCTATTGCAATGTGCTCAGTTATGTTGAGTAACATCCGAGAGGGAAAACAATTTTGGACGTGTTTTTCATTCAGCGTTGAAACAACTTATTTATTTATTTTGGGACGTGTTCGGCTGAAAACGTTTACCTGCGGTGAAAATAAGATTAGATGCTTTTATGAAATGATTTTGTAATAAAAAGATTCAGGTTTATAAAATAAGTTATGTTAAAATCCTGGCTTTGATGTTGTTTATCAAACATGTTAACATATACTACACATAATTCAAACCTACGATTTCTGCTAAAAATATCCTTTTTGGAAAACCCAAAAATACATTGCTCTGCACCTTGAAATTAAACTCAAATCCTCCTGCGGCGGTATCGGTTACAAGAAATCCGGTCTTAGATTGACAATCAATAGAATTTCTAACAATAGGTTTTCAGTCGAGTAAAAGTCTTTCAAAGCAAAATTCTTGAATTCACTTCAGGGAAGTTACAAAATTGACTTCCCTCCCGTACAAAGAGAAAAATTAATCGATTAACGATCAACATTTCAAATAAAACGTCCCAATCAGGTAGTAAAAGAAAGGGAAACTTTGTAAAACGTCGTAAAACGACATTTTGTTTTAATTCCTCTTCTGATTCAAACTCGAGTTGAATAAAATTTTCAACGAAGTGCGTCCTTTGAAGTGGGTTGGTCGGTTTGTTTCCCCCACCCCCTCCACCCGCCTGCCGCACCGCCTGCCTACCGCACCGCAGACCAGGTAACGTTCACTCGGTACAATTTCCCTATGTGGTGCGGTACCAACATGGAAATTTTTGAAATAAACAAACAGCGGACTTCGTTATGGAAACTTGTTTTCTAAACTGCTGCTGCACCGGTATGACACGTAGTTTGATGCATCGTTAGTTCTGAACACAAACCATCATGCTCCTGTTTTTGTTCTTTTTCTTTTGCAATAAGAACCATCCTTACTCTAAAATAACTAATTTAATTCCGAATATAATTATTTAACCTCAAAATAGATACTAATACCCAAATGAATATTAAAGTTAGGTACCCCAATATCATAATCTAAAACTGTTTAATAAAACTACATATTCACAATATTTCAGGGATAAGGAAAATAATATACAACACCAAGATATTTTGTCAGTCATTTATATTTCTTTGCCAACATCAAATTCAATATTCTATACCATACCATCACATCTCCTATTCCCCACATAATCATCATCATCATCATCATTTCAGCCGAAAGACGTCCACTGCTGGACATAGGCCTCCCCCAAGCACCGCCACTTCGACCGATTCTGTGCTTTCCGCATCCAGCGGATTCCTGCGGCCTTCACAAGGTCATCGGTCCATCTTGTGGGAGGGCTTCCAACGCTACGTCTTCCGGTACGTGGTCGCCACTCCAGAACCTTTCGACCCCATCGGCCATCCGTTCTGCGAGCAATGTGCCCTGCCCATTGCCACTTAAGTTTGGCAATTCTTCGGGCTATGTCGGTTACCTTGGTTCCCCTGCAGATCTCTTCATTTCTGATTCGATCACGTAGGGAAACTCCAAGCATAGCCCTCTCCATTGCCCTTTGGGTGACTTTTAGCCTTCTGATAAGGCCCATTGTGAGCGACCACGTTTCAGTACCATAGGTCATCACTGGCAACACGCACTGGTCAAAGACTTTCGTCTTGAGACACTGTGGTATGTGGGACGAAAAGATATTGCGTAGCTTCCCGAACGCTGCCCAGCCGAGTCGGATTCGACGATTGACCTCTTTCTCGAAGTTGGACCTACCTAGCTGGACAATTTGTCCTAGGTAAACATACTCGTCCACAACTTCGAGCGTAGCGTCTCCGATCTTCATGGGAGTGGGTGTCACATGGGCATTTGACATGACTTTTGTCTTGTCCATGTTCATTTTAAGACCCACTCTTTCGGAGGCTCTACTGAGGTCATCGAGCATTGTACTGAGTTTCTCCATGGTCTCAGCCATGATAACTATGTCGTCGGCAAACCGAAGGTTAGTGATATACTCGCCATTGATGTTGATGCCTAGCCCTTTCCAATCCAGAACCTTGAAGACATCCTCCAGTGCAGCGGTGAACAGTTTCGGAGAGATAACGTCTCCCTGTCTCACACCTCGCTGCAGAAGGATAGGTTTCGAGGTCTGGTCCTGGAGTCGAACTGACATAGTGGCGTTTTTGTACAAACACTTTAGCACCTCGATGTACCGATAGTCGATCTGGCACCGTTGAAGAGACTGCAGCACAGCCCATGTCTCGATCGAATCGAAGGCTTTCTCGTAGTCCACAAACGCTAAGCAGAGAGGCTGGTTATACTCTTCGGTCTTCTGTATAACCTGCCGCAGCGTATTGCCCGTGCGGACTGTCCGTGTGGTGCCGGACTGTCCGTGTGGTGCCGGACTTAAAGAATAGCACTACCCTATTTCTTCCCATGGGTGTCGTAAAAGGCGACTAAGGGACTTACTAGAGAATGGGCAGCAGCGTTCTCTATGCATTTCTAACACCATACTGCGATCGCCAACCCGCCTGCCAAGCGTGGCGATTATGGCATACCCCCCCCCCAAAAATGGAAAGCACCAAAAAGAAACGGCCCCTAGTGCCCGGCGGCCCACCGGCCCTTGGCTACGGTAGCGGTCAAGGCCACGGTGAGGCAAGGGGTGCGAAGAATCCCCGGAAGAGATCCGGCTACCATAACCACCGGAAACTGGACCTGGCAACATACAACACGCGTACACTCCGGACCGACGAAAAGATCATCGAACTCGAGGAAGAATTGAGCAAGTTACGATGGGGTATAGTAGGGCTATCTGAAGTCCGAAGAGAGGGCGAGGACTCGATAATCCTCAAATCCGGGAACTTGCTCTATTTCCGGGAGGGCGACCAGCAGTCCCAAGGTGGTGTCGGGTTTATCGTCCATGAGTCCCTTGTGAGCAACGTGGTGAAGATCGAGAGTGTGTCGACCAGGGTGGCGTACCTTATACTCAGAATATCCGCAAGATATTCGCTGAAGGTCGTACAGGTTTACGCCCCGACCTCGTCACACCCCGACGATGAGGTGGAGACCATGTATGAGGATATTTCCAGAGCCATGCATGGCTCTAAAACTCACTTCACCGTTGTCATGGGGGACTTCAACGCGAAACTGGGCAAACGAAACGATGATGAGCTGCGAGTGGGGCAATTTGGAGTTGGACGTCGAAACCACAGGGGTCACCTACTGGCCAGTTTTATGGAGAAGGAAGGCCTCTTTATGATGAATTCCTTCTTCAGAAAACGTGAGCACAGAAAGTGGACCTGGCAGAGCCCTGATGGTGCAACAAAAAATGAGATTGACTTCATTATGTCGACGAAGAGGCAAGTATTCAATGATGTCTCTGTGATCAACGCGGTGAAAACCGGAAGTGATCACCGTATGGTAAGAGGCACATTGAACTTGAATATCAAGCTGGAAAGATCTCGACTGATGAAGTCTACGCTCCGCCCAGCACCGATCCAAGTCCAAAACCCCGAGAGCTTTCAGCTCGAACTTCAGAATCGTTTCGAGTGCCTAGGGAGCTCCGTGGACGATTATAACGATGGGTTCGTGGAAACTGTCCATACGGTCGGGTCCAAGTTTTTCAAGACCCGTCGTACAAATCGAAACAAGAGGCTCTCTGATGCTACTTTACAGCTCATGGAGGAGAGGCGCGAGATGATTCTGCAGTCTTCAGACGATGCGCTTAAATACCGGCGGCTCAATAGACAGATCTCTAAGTCCTTGAAAAGCGACCTTCGACTTTATAATACGAACCGTATTAAGGACGCAATAGAGCAGAATAAGGGCTCCAAGGTATTTGCTAGAGATCTGTCTATTGGACAGAGCCAGCTTGCGAAACTGAAGACCAATAATGGCAGAATCGTATCCGCCAAACGTGAGCTGTTGAGAGAGATCGAGAGTTTCTATGGACAGTTATACACGTCAACCAGTAACCCCGTTACGAATCTAGCAAACGACCCAAGAGCTAGATTGACCCGACACTATACCGAAGACATCCCGGACGTCAGCTTGTACGAGATTAGGATGGCTCTGAAGCAACTTAAAAACAACAAGGCGCCGGGTGATGACGGAATTACGGCTGAACTCCTGAAGGCCGGGGGAAAACCTGTTCTTAAGGCCCTCCAGAAGCTTTTCGATTCCGTCATACTCGAGGGTCAAACGCCACAGGCATGGAACAGAGGTGTGGTGGTACTCTTCTTTAAAAAGGGCGACAATGCCCTGCTTAAGAATTATAGGCCCATCACACTTCTGAGCCATGTCTACAAGCTGTTTTCAAGAGTTATCACGAACCGTCTCGCGCGCAGGTTTGACGACTTCCAGCCTCCCGAACAAGCCGGATTCCGTAAAGGCTTTAGCACCGTAGACCCCACATAATATCACTATTTAATCGTATTCTAATATTTACCATTAAACTAATAGGTTACTTTAATTTACAGTAAATCTCCAACCAATACCATGCCAATCTGTCTTTTTACCGACACATCCACTAAGCACATCTTACCGTCACGAGCGCCAGACCCAGAAGGCCGTTCCCGCGCTACGTTCTGACACATCGAATCTTTGGGTGTTGCCAGTACAATATCCAACAATTACGTATTTATAAATTGAAACCTAACACTTTATATTCTAAATTCACTTACCAGTTTAATCAAATTTTCAGTTGCATCATCGGTATTTATAGAGCGACAGGTGTCTGAACTCCATTGAATAGTCTTTGCTCTGAACATTCTGTTAGTTGTTTCCTATACTCGTTGCCATAATCTTGATACGAGTACCTTGCACAAATAAGTAAAGTAAGTCGGTAGCGTGAGTGCTATTCGAAACCATCTACATATTATTACCGGTTGGCTAGCTTTCCTTGTTTTTTTTTTTAGGTAGTTTTCTAAAAATGAAACTTAGCTAGATCGATTTATCGCCCCCGAAACCCCCTGCATACTAAGTTTCATGAAAATTGTTGGAGCCGTTTCCGAGATTCAGATTATACATATACAACAATTGCTCATTTAAAAGTATTAGATAGGTAGATAACGAAATCAGAAAAGACTTGTTTAAACAGGACATCGACTTGCAAACTGTACCTAAGTTCTATGAATTAAGCACATGATTTTCGACCTCTAGCGTAGAAATGTTTCGGTTATCAAAAAAAAAAAACCCAGCAATTTCATAGAAAAGTGCAATACCTATGCGGTACAAATGTATGGAACAGCATTTTTTTTTTTTATGACCTACGAAAAATTTCAAACAAAATTTCCTTGGGGTTCAAAATCATGTACTGAATCCATGGTAACAGGTTGCACGTCTATGTTCCTGCCACCCTGTACAGGTTCATTTAAATATTGAGAATTATGTTGCATAGAATAACATATAGGTGCAGGTCCACATTTCAGAAACCTAGCTTCAATTTAAAACATGCTCAGTTATCAGTTATGAACCAAATTAGGTCTGGAAGTATTAAATCGATATTTATTCATGAACTAACTTCTAGAATACCCCGTTGGTCTAGTGGTGGCAAGCGCTACTGCTGAGCATGAGATCCTGGGGTTAATTCCCAGGTCAGGCAAGAGTTATTGGGTTTTTCCACCAGGAAATTCTCAGTAGCATCCCGGAGTCTGGATTTGTGCCCGGTTGATGGCAATAGGCTCGCCCCCTATTACATGGAACTTAAAAAACATAACTGGCGAAATGTGAGTGTACTAAGGTACACCTCTGCTCAACCCTTCGGGGAAACAAGGCGTGATGTTATGTTATGTTATGTTCTAGAATACCGGCCTGAGATTGCCCTAATTAATGAAATGCACACGTTGCCAACTATAGTTTTTCACAATGCATGAGCTCGAAAAGAGCGTTTTCCAATCAGCCAAACTGTGCGGAAAGTGTCACGTTTTCGCACTAGTGCTTTTTTACTTCCTGTTTTTTAATATTTTTAACTCCGTCATCAGCACGACGCAAAGAATTTTTATTATTTGAGAAAAGATTTACAAATTAGGTGATGTTGATGATGACGACGATGATGATGATGATGATTATGAAGACGATGATACTGACAATGGCGATGACGATGGCAATGGCGATGGCGATGAAGATGGTCAAAGGCAAAGAAAAAGTCAAAGTCAGTCAGTCAAAGTCAAAGTCATGACGATGGCGATGATGATGATGAATAGTGTAGGTATATCATTTATACGTCAGCCAAGATGTCAGAGGTTACATCATATGCGACTACTGTAAGGTTCCCTCGTTTTTTTATTTCCTCGCACAATGCATAGTAAAACGTTGTATGATACACGTGCGGAAGATGATTTCCGACTCGTGTCGACTTATACACTCTTCGAAAATAACCTACTTTCCGCACTTGTAACATAAATAACTATAATTAAACAACTTATTCAATCCCAGATGTAATAACACCTTGGAATCGATACAGCAAGAAATAATTGCAAAGTTTGTCCTCATTTAATAGTTAACAGTCAAGTCAGAGAGTTCTCTTAGCCATCGTGATAGCAAGCTCGTTAGTATGTATAGACCGGACAAGGAAACCCGAGGCGCGTCTGAGAGCGAGGATTATTGGCCTCACTTCGCTTGACTATAGATAAAGGAGGAATACCTTCCGCGGGATGTGCACTGAATTGCTTTAAAACTTAAAGTGGATCGAATGAACAGAAAATTGCAGGTGACTGGTATTCAGGAAACGGGCAATAAATTGCTCGACTATTATTTGCTTTGATAGAGAGAAATAAGACATTTTAATGATAAATTCTCTACTTTTACATCTTATTATTTTAAGACTGTTAGCTTTTAAGAGAGTTCATTCTAAAAGTTGGCAACGTCGTAAATAGCTGTCAAATATTTACCTGTTTTGATTAATTTGGCTACATTACTGTATGGAAATATAACTCAAAATAATTGCAATTATGACACTGAATTTGATGTTGTAACCGTTTTAGATGTAAAAAGGGCATTTAGAAAGTTTCTAAATACTTTTCTTACATCTAAAACCAAATATTCAGTGTTACGATATTAATTATTGCATTTCTTAATCAATATTTTAAGTTCACTAGTTAGCCATATTTCTTATTTCCATACAGTAATATTACCAAATTAATCAAAACAGCGAAATATTTAACGACTATTTGTGACATTGCCCACTTTCAGAATGGACGCTCTTCTTAAATTATGTAAATAAGCATTATCTTAGAAATGGAAATAAAATCAAATTAATCAATAAAATCTCTAGCAAATAACTAAAATAATAGGCATGATGCCTGGGTCAAAAAAAAGAAATTCTATTTAGTCCGTCAGTCAGATAATAAAAAAATATTAGACACGTATTTTTTGCTTTATCATATTAATCAAAAATGACTTAACTAAAACGCATTAAATTTTGGGAGTGGGGGTCGCTACGTCACAAGTAAGTATAAAATCTACATACAAGTTACGTCACGGGACATTTTAACTCAATGTATCGCCGTAATCTTTTGACAACGTAAAAAAAGAAAAAACATATGTCCAATATTTTCAATAATGTACAAGACGGTAATTTTTTTTTTTTTTGTCATCATCTCTGTTATTATGTAATGATTTCTAACGGAAACCATGAGAGCGGAATAGATTTTATCGGAAGTTTGATTGGAAAATAGCAGCGTATCAGAACTGCAAACAAACCTTCAACCCGACACTGGAATGATTGTTGAAAATTTGTAGATTAATCTAGCGGCTGTACCACAAAACCGAAGTCGTGCAAATGATAGCTGGGACGTTGACCGCTATATTATAAAATGTTGAACATAACCATGTTCAACATTTTATAATATTTTGTTTTTCCTGCCCAGACTTAGAGGGCTTGTGGCCGTGGCTAAGTAATAACATCCGCACGAGTCGATCCATCAGGTTAAGCTAATCTAAATTTTTAATTTTGTGAATACAACACAATACTCAACTCCAACTTCGAGAAAGAGGTCAATCGTCGAATCCGACTCGGCTGGGCAGCGTTCGGGAAGCTACGCAATATCTTTTCGTCCCACATACCACAGTGTCTCAAGACGAAAGTCTTTGACCAGTGCGTGTTGCCAGTGATGACCTATGGTACTGAAACGTGGTCGCTCACAATGGGCCTTATCAGAAGGCTAAAAGTCACCCAAAGGGCAATGGAGAGGGCTATGCTTGGAGTTTCCCTACGTGATCGAATCAGAAATGAAGAGATCTGCAGGGGAACCAAGGTAACCGACATAGCCCGAAGAATTGCCAAACTTAAGTGGCAATGGGCAGGGCACATTGCTCGCAGAACGGATGGCCGATGGGGTCGAAAGGTTCTGGAGTGGCGACCACGTACCGGAAGACGTAGCGTTGGAAGCCCTCCCACAAGATGGACCGATGACTTGTGAAGGCCGCAGGAATCCGCTGGATGCGGAAAGCACAAAATCGGTCGAAGTGGCGGTGCTTGGGGGAGGCCTATGTCCAGCAGTGGACGTCTTTCGGCTGAAATGATGATGATGAACACAATACTCCTTCGAAACAGATACTTAATATAAAATGAAAAATATTTACCGGTAATGAAAGTGAAAACTGCACACTGTGTTAGGTACAGTCGCTTCCCTAGACCTGCTTCTAAGATGACGTGTTTATCATGGTCGTATGAACTGCTCGTGTGCTCTTAAACACCACACCCACATAAATCAGGTGAGTTACAACTCACCTGATTTATGTGGGTTTACTGCAGGTCATCGATAATTTACTACTAGGTACATGGCTGGAAACACTCTTGAGACACGCCTGGGATATGGTGATCAGAGTTCGTCAAGATGATTAGGCTAATCATCTTGACATTACCCTGAAGGTGCTTGTGGCTATGTAAGGGCAGCCGCATGGGTTGATCGATCATGTTAAGCTACACTTGCGGGGTAGGTCCGTGGATGGGTGAGTGTCTTTAAATACCGAGACTCCTTCGTGCCTCGGAAAGCACGTTAAGCCATTGGTTCCGGCTATCATTCGTGGATCTTTGACAGTCGTTACGGGTCGTCAGAAGCCCGAAAGTCTGACAACCAGTCTTCCCATGGGGTATCGTGTTACCCAGTAACTGGGTTGTGGAGGTCAGATAGGCCATCGCTCCATGTAAATACTGGTATTCAGCTGCATTCGGTTAGACTGAAAGCCGACCCCAACATAGTTGGGAAAAGGCTAGGCAGATTTTTTTTTGAGACCTATAAAGTATAGAAAAGTTGTGAACTGTTACAATTTAACACATTCATTTTCGGTAGTTTTTATTTATCAATGTCAAATCGTTAAATTGTGAACGCACCTGCACTGAGACAATGGATATCTGCAATCCAAGGGCATTGAAGGTGTTGTCCACCCTAGAAACAGTCGAAATAATGCTGTATCTTAAACCGTATTCCTCAACATACCTAACTCTCACAAAGATCTAACAGCTTTCTCAAGCCTGAGACAAAGAAGAGGCTTTTGGTGTGAGATGCAACCTGTATGGACACCCTTGCGCCATCCCATCTTCCTAGCACTGCGGACTGTGCTGGAGTGGCTGCTGCTGGTGCAGAAAACATCAAACGGCGCAAATATAACAAGCCATTTGGGGTTGAAACACTAGGCCTGAGTGCTCATCGAATATTTCGGGACATCGCCAAGCGGTTGGTCGACTCTTCCCGTGACCAGAGAGCTGACCAACTCATCAGGCCAAAAAATCAGCATTGCCATCCAACGTGGTAATGCTGCCAGCCTTTTGGGCACTTTTCCCACTGACAGCGATGCAGACGAATTTTTTGATGCCCAATGAACTCTTCCTTTTATTTATTTTTTCCTTTACGTACGTGTAGATGATATATATAATACTTAGTTTTATATACATAGTTTAGGTAATGTGTAATCAAATATTATTGAA
Organism: Agrochola lychnidis; assembly: GCA_963680765.1. Taxonomy (NCBI): domain Eukaryota; kingdom Metazoa; phylum Arthropoda; class Insecta; order Lepidoptera; family Noctuidae; genus Agrochola; species Agrochola lychnidis. Next base: position 7,169,290 of record OY796871.1, on the reverse strand, counting down.
GTAAAATGACCTAGCCTGAGACTGACGGGCTCAAGAGTACCATATCATTAGCGCAGCTGATATTATTAAACGCTACTCCATCTATATAACAGCCGGCCTGCAAGCTGCTAAACTCACTAATGAGTCCGTCTATGTATAGGTCAAACAATATCGGAAAACTTAAACCACCCTGTCGGACCCCACACTGCAACCTTATCAGAATTGACCTCAGTTCAACGCACACAGTTCCCTGGTGACCATATCAGTACCTGAACATCTTTATAATTTCTACTAGCATATTTGCTTTGCGTAATCTGCCCCATAAATTGTCATAAATTACCATTATATCAAATGCCTTTGACATGTCGAGGAAGCAAGAAAAGACAAATTATCCACGTAATAGCTTACTGCCTTTTTTAGGCAAAATATAGCAATCTCTGTTGATAGTCCCTAGCGGGAACCATGCTGATCTTCATGCAACGTAATATTCTTCTGTAGGAAGGTGTTCAAGAGATTATCAAAAACTTTTGCGACAATCGTTGTCAGAGAGATCGGTCTTTAGTTTGACTTGCCCGATATATCACCAGTTTTATTTTTAATATTAGGTAGGGTGGTGAGTGTCGTGATGGCTCACTGGTTAAGGCCTCTCCTCTCATGCACGAGGCTGTGGGTTCAAATCCAAGCAAGTACCAATATGACTTTTTCAATTCATATGTACTTTCTGAGTTTATCTTGGACATTACTAACATCGGTGAAGGAAAAACATCGTGAGGAAACCTGGACTTATAGTAAATATAAAACTTAAATCGCCAACCCGTCTTGAGCAAGCTTGGTGATTAATGCTGGTGCCTTCTCTGTATGAGAAGAGGCTTTTGCTCTGCAGTGGGACAATAATAGGTAGGGTAGGTTTCATAGGTAAGTTCTTAACTGGAGTTTATTAATTCGATAGTGCTATTATGGGGGTTAAAATACCCTTAACGAAGCAGAGAGTCACTTGTTCATCACGTTTTTTTTTTACTTTTTTTAATGTTTATACCAATATCTTGTTTCTAAACACTCAGTTTCGAATGACTAACTATTGAGCGTTTATCGAGGACCCCAGATACCAAGCATTTATGTCTGAAATACGTATATGTTCAATGCCTAGCCATATTATGCTTACCTCCATCCTGCAGGGCTCCAGTCCTGACGTCCACCACCAGCAGAGCGACAATGCTCATGAACCACATCGAGGAGTACATTGCGTCTGTCACTACAGTCTCCTGAAGATTGTTCACTTAGTTTCACTGTAATTATAGTCTTTTTTTACCATTTACATGCTCCTTAAATAGTCTTCCAATCGGTTAAGTATTCTGACGAAATTATCTAGTAAGAAAAATAAACTAATAGTTTCAAATTTTTTTTTAACTGAAATTGAGTTTCTTAGAGTAGTTAAAATAGAACAACGTTTCATTAATTTTTTCGTTTATATTTGAGAGCTATATACGCTAAGCAATAGGACAAGTCACCAAACTTTTAATAGTAATCTATCATATATTTATGCCTTATTTTTTCATTCACGATGAAACTTTAAAAATATTTTCTTCATTCAAACTACATCATTGAGGCCAACAGCCTTATACTAATATAAATTAATGAGCTCAGCTTGATAAAATCTAGCTCATCGTAGCTCTAAATAAATCATTATATTTTTATCAGACCCTGTCTGGGGGTAGACATGAAATTATTTATGAATTGTGAGAAACGTGGTGCCAGCATATTCCTAATTATTTATTTACTAACATGGCTAACGTTTACCTACCAATGTTATACAGTACAGTACACACAGTAGTACACTATAGAATACTAAGTCATTAATATTGAGCTGAGGTGCAATATAACGAGATTTTACACATTTATTTATTTTTAATTAGTTTATCTTTATACAAAACAAAGTAACCAGCAAGTACGAAATACTACCAAAGTTATTTTAGAAATAAAGGTCATACAGGTTAAAAACAATTTAAACTTTTCACTAAAATATGCAGCACAGATAAAAATAAATACGAGTCCACACACGTGTTTACCCAACCGCGAGTTCGTAGCACCGCGTAGCGGCTGCGTAGCGCCGGTACTACGGCTCGTAGCCAACTGCCGTAGCCCGTAGCGCGTAGCTCGGCAGATTCGCGCATCCCCCGGGGCGGTTGCACTGAGCCACGTGAATTATTCCCTCCAATGTTCACAAAACCATGTCTCGCTTCTATTACTGCTTGTCCATACAATGTTCAATATTACTCTCTAACAAAAACAGACATGTATTTTGTTCTGAATTACTCATGGACTTGCCTATGTGTGCGTAATGGAATAAAACAAGAGTATCATGTTAAAAGCGGCTGTCGGCTGGCGGATTACCTGGCTATTGTGTGTAGATAATATTTCTATTTGCTTGTGTTTGGTAATACCCTATTTATATCACTTATCTCTATTGTTGTTCGTTCGTTAGAGGTTGGATAAATGATTTACTCATAAATATTGTTTTAGGTTGTTATTGTGAACTTAGCTGGTAATACAAAAAGGATTTTTTTTATAAATGTTGCGTATAAATAAAACAAATTATACAATAAATGTAATGTGGTACTATTAGGTCACCCCTGCTTACATCTTCGGAGAAAACAGCGTGATATTATATTATGTTATCTAAACATATTATAAAATAAAGTCGCTTTTTGTGTGACCGCGTTTTTGTTCTAAAACTACGCAATGGATTTTCATGCGGTTTTCATTATTTAGAGAATTCATTCCGGAAGGTTTGTTTATTTATTATTTATTTAATATTTCAAGCACACAAATGTACAGAGGCGGACTTAATGCCATAGGCATTTTCTACCAGTCAACCTTTGGGTGATGCAGAGACAAACAGTGGTAGGTGCAATAGTGAGAGTTGAAGAATAAATATTTATTTAAATATAAAGATATACAAATACCTATTAAAAACTATAAATATTAAATACACTTAATTATATATAAATATAAACATAAATAAATATACTAAAACAAATAAGACACACAATGGGAAAACATTACCGTTGTGATGATACTGCCAGCTTCTTGCGAATGTGCTCGCGAACTTGGTTACGTTCAAAAATAAATAAATAAATAATAATGTATTTTTTTATCCAAAATGTTATAGACCTAATTCTAGTGGTAGTAGGTAAGTACAGAGCGAAATAATCTATGCTGCAGAAATTTATAGACAATAATTGGTGAGCCCTGCCTCTTAAACTAGGGTTACCTGTATCTTAAGAGATAGTGTTCAGCTATGGCGATTTTCTGATAATATTTATACAACTTGGTAAGTTGTGTCGACCTGCCAAGTGATTTTAAAATTTAGCTTAGTTTATTTAGGTAGTTTATAATAATTAAAATGAAGTAGGGAAACAGTTCAGGGGGTGGATGGGTGTGTGTATGGGTGAATGGGTGTATGGGTGTGTGTGTGGGTGTATGTGTGTGTGTGGGGGGGGGTGCGTGTGTGTGTTTGTGATGGTGTGTTAGAGAAAGTTGTGATATTGAGTGAGGGTTATTTTTGAGTAAATACTGATACATTAATATGAAGCGATGTATGTAGGTAGTGATTCTGTTTGTGAGTAATCCTGTTGAAGTAGCCATTCTGTCACCTTAGACTTTAGGGTCATGTCTATTTAGGTCGAATATGTTAAGTTCTTTATGAGTTTTTTTTTTTAAATGTGTGTAGATAATGTATAGTATTGGTGTCTGGGAAAACAAGTGTTGTGCCGAGAGCTTGGGGGAAATATTGGTTTGTTTATTGGAATCAGATGGGGGACGCTAGCGTGTCTTCTAAGGACAGATTAAAGAACAAAGAGTTGACGGACTGTTAATACGTTACAATCCGAGGATAATTGCTTTATAGGATAGGTTTGTAACGATATGGTTGTAACATCACTTTCAGTATAAGCTCTGTGTGCGTTGCACCGCCCCATATGGTAAGGCACTATCCAATAAGGGATTGACACAGTGTATAGAAGACTATTTTCAAAGTATCAGGGTTTGCCGACCCTCTAAGAGACTTAAAGTTATTTATCAATCACATAGTTCTAGAAGTGAGGGCGTTAAGTTGTTTATCCCATCGTAACCCTGCGTCTATTTGTACGCATTTATATAACATTGATTTTACATTCTGTGATTACTTCCTCGCTAACTACACTACAGTCGAACCTAGATAAGCGAGAATTCAAGGGACTGCGATATCTTTTTTGCTTATGGAGGTTTCTAGCTTATTGAGGTACGGCAGCGAACTTTCTCACTTATAGAGGTAGAGAGAAAAAAAAAACAATATTTGTTCCACGAAATTTAAGAATGAGTCATAAATAGCAGATGTTAAATTACACTCGACTGTCGCGGGTCCACGAGTGTAAAACGACTTTCTCTTATAGAGGTTTCCGTTTCCACTTATTGTGGTTTTAAATGGTTAAAATGACGGGACCTGGCAATTACTCTCATTTAAAGAGTTTTCTCGCTTACCCAGGTTTGACAGTATTTATTTATTTATTAAAACTATATGCACAAGTAAAAAATACTGTACAAAGGCGGACTTAATGCCTGAGGCATTTTCTACCAGTCAACCTTCCAGGAAACTTTTCTTCGTGAGACGATAGTAATTCAAATTGCATCATTCCAGAACTAACTGTGGTATAGTAATTTTATTCTAGGTGCATCGTCTTCACTTATAATTATTTAACTAATGTAGGACCTATACAAAATAGTGTAAAACATTTTAAAAGAGTAACGCTGGAGTTTCTTGCCCATTTTTTAACCGACTTCCAAAAGGAGGAGGTTCTCAATTCGATTGTATGTTGTTTTTTTTTTTTTTTGTATGTTTGTTACGCGATTACTTCGTCAATTATGAATTGATTTTGATGATTCTTTTTTTGTTTGGTAGATCATACTTCAGAGGTGGTCCCATATAAATTTTATTAACTTTGCTTGGGTGGTTTTTGAGTTAGCTTCAATAATACGTATTTTTTCGTCACTTAGTATGTGGATGATATGATAACTTTCTGTCACTGTTATTTACATAGCAGGTATTGGTATTCGAATTTGTGTGGGGTAGGTGTATCATAAATAAAAAGTGAAAAATAAAAACTTTTTACAAAAAAAAAACAACCGACTTCAAAAAAACACAACAAAGTGAAAAATAACTTTAATTTCGGAAGTCGGTGACAAAGAACGAAAATTCAAAACCAAAGACACCGACTTCCGAAATTAAAGTTATTTTTCACTTTGTAGTGTTTTTTTGAAGTCGGTTTTTTTTTTTTTGTAAAAAGTTTTTTCTCCATACGAAAACTACCTTTTGGAAGGGGCGACTAGAATCAATTCTATTATTTTGTTAATTTTGACGTTCAGAAGTGCCAACCAAGGGCCTATTTGAAAGAAATGATTTAACTTTGACTTTACGCCGAGATTTCTTACATTATCAGTTCTTGAAAGTGCTGGACTTTGACACGAAGATGACAGCTGTGGACAAGTGTGAGCTATTTTCGAGAAAGTGTGATTTGGTGCGATGTTAGAGGAAATAGAGAATGGAATGTAGGATGTCTTGTTAAAGTTGTGATGTCATATTAAACTCACAGATAGTAAAAAAAAACGTGTGGCACTCGGGGACTGCCGCGGTAAAGCTATTGCATAGCATTTGTAACCTCCATACTTCCTATTTGTCAACGCTACACTTGGGATGATGACGTGATGACATAAAATAAAAATTACGTTCCCATGACAACATCACGTTGTCATGGGAACTATCATTACATGGTAGGCGGAGTGGGGGGTGTTAGGTTTTATTTTCGTTACGTTACGGAATTTATTGATTCGGTCGCCGCGCTCAAAGCCCGCGTTAAAAGCTATGCAATAGCTTAAAATCTTGATGTATTGTCAAGTCGTAAAAACCGTGCGAAGCAGGGGGTCACTAGTTTTACAAAAAATGAGAAGTAGGATTGTGTACATCAGTACACCGAAGTGGTCAACTAACATCAACACGAACTTCCAGTGAGTAGTGGTGACTGACATTACTCATAAAAAACCTTTTACAGTAAAAGGAACTAACTAGTCGCCTGACGTCAATGCTGTCCTCCTATTTTTATCGACTACGGCGAAGCAAAAAGAAGGGTTATGATTTTGACCGGTACGTATGTGTCTATGTATGTTCATCAGTTACCTCATAACTTCTAAACTGCCAATCATGATTTAACAGTTGAGGTATCATTGGAAGCGTCTTGATCGTCTGCTGGTAATTGGCTATGTGATGTCACATTAAATGCAAAATGGCTAATGCTAGAGGACATAAAGACATGAACAAAAAATATGTTTTTTATTTTGTCATGTTGTATATCAAATAAAAGGGCTTGACGTGCACATTACAAATATGTATATATCATATTGTCTAAGTATATAAATATGTTTAAATTGTTAAAAACAAGCAAAAGTTAGACTGTGCTACGTACGGCGCGCAGTAAAATTAATACCTATTATACAATAAAACCAAAACAAAAAAAAATTAAGTTGCTCTGCAAATACTTTATCACGAAATTAAAAACCCAAAATAATTTCAAAAACTAAAGCACGACTACTGAAAAATCACGCTCTAAAAAGTATGAAACAAGAAAATATTTCAGACAGAAATCAAGACATAGGTACAAAAATGGTCAAGGTCATGCCGTTATAATTTTGTAGGTGTACAGGCATGCGACCACGGCTTTACCTTGACCATTTTTGTACCTATGTCTTGATTTCTGTCTGAAATATTTTCTTTTTTCATACTTTTTAGAGCGTGATTTTTCAGTAGTCGGGTTTTTTAACAAAAACGACTAGCCACTATATGATACTCAAAATTAAATCTTCCGTTTGATCCACAACACGAACAATACATGTAACATAATCACATGAAATAAAGCAGTCACGACCTTAATCTCAGAGGGACGAACCGACAAAAGAAGTAATTATTTACAAATAAGAATAATGTATTCAGAGAAGAAAAAAGAATCGAATAAATCTCGACTCCCGACGAAAGGTATCTGGGGGGTTAAGCCTCGGACACACTACATTGCGAGGGAATTACTACCATAAAATGTGCCGACGACTTGTTAAGTCATAAAAATAAGTACCAGACTAATGTTTTCGGTAAGTAATAATGTTTGGGGTGTTGTAAACCTGCCCTTTGGACAGTTTTCGTAGAAAAAATGGCGTCAATAATAATAATACTAATTCAGGATTTTTATTAAATTATAATAATAAGTACGGCAGCATGTGGCGAGCTGTTGGGCAGTAGCAACCCCACGGACCCTATCTACCGGGAGAAGTCTTGTTCCTCACCTCTGGCTTGCCTTTATTGGCCGGCTGGAGTGAACACTGACGAGGAACAGAGCTCCCACCTCATTCTTGCCTTTATTGGCCGGCTTGAGTGGAGATTCGCAAGAGCAAACGTGCTCGGAGGAAGGAAGTATTCCAGTAAGATGCTGGTAGGGATCTTGACCGTACTTCCGGGATTGTCCTGATAGCCGTGGAATACCTCTCCACTCCTCATAAGCACCTCAGAACGTGTTGCTCCCTTGTCGCTACGACACTATGTGCTAGCGACCGTTTTCGGGGGCCCATTATTGAGTGTGCAAGTCACCCCCTGCCATTTTATCCGTGTGCATATAAAACATAGATCAGGCAGGGGCCATAGTTCTTCCATAGTTCCAGGTGACCAGTCCACTTTAGCAACCCAAACCCATAGTCTGATATCTTTGTTTCCATATCTTACAATAGTCCTACACCAACCGGGGGTTATCCTTGGCTGCACTTGCATAGTGCGAACAGGGATAATCGTCGGTTGGTACCTCATTTCATTAAAAACGTTTAAGGGGCCTCTGCGAGTTGGCTTCGGCCCCTTGTACGCCTTTCAAAGGTCCGGGACCCCTGGGTCCCGAGTAATGTCAAAGAAGTAATCATTTAACTGCTGCTTGCTATTTTCTTTTTTCGATAATTTTACTGCTTCATAATTTTAACCGCTTCAATTTAACATTTCGAGAACTTATTCTTCGTTGTTTGCTTCCATCTCATACTATATTTTCTCAATACGTTGCCTGTCTGAGAACTTGTAATAGCTTCAAGAATAAATTGTACCACTAGTCAACACTTGCTGTGTCCCCATCTTAAAATAGCGATGGGGGAGAGTATCGGGGCGCAGTCGGCGGACACATTAATTGGCAATTTCCTCGGCTGGCTGCCCCCGAGCCGACCCCCCCTCACTCCGTGCATTACTCATCGGCACAAATATCTGATAATGATGTTCATTAGCAGCCGGCCTTGATTATCCGTGTGGCCACACCACGGTTCAAAGCGACGCAGCAGCCTGTGATGGGATGTATGATGATACACGATTTACTGTAAGATTGTGTGAAACCCGTTGAACGAAAGAGTAATTTCAATAAAATAAAATTGGAATTTTCTGTTTAAAAACTCAATCATTCTCAGATAAAATTGCACCCGATAAATGACAATAAGCTCACGTTCACATGACACGTCATATCGTCGGCTCTTCGACAGTTAAACCTCGGCCTACACCGTCGGATCCACGCTGACAGTTTTGATAATCGTCTCTTTTCCAGAATGGCGATGTCGTGACGTGTGTCAACGCCTTAATGGTCTGTTATCAACAGCTGAGCTTAAATTCCATTAGATCTTTTTGCATCACAAAATGGCGGCTCGTCGGCAACTTTGAAAATATTTGCCCCTTGAGGATAGAGTTTCAGTTCAACGTTTCCAGAGGCAACAATGTTGTACGAAAATTGTATAGAAGTAAAATGTTCAGCGATCAACTTGACATGGGAAAGTTTATGCTGCACGGAGTAATCGAAGTCTGCACGAAAATGTATATTCAGTGTTTTAAAAATTCAGGCGTTAATATCAATAAAAAAATTCGGTGGTAACCGTAAGTTGTTTGTGCCGACTTAACTGAACGTTTAACCCAGGAGAGTAAAAATGTGAACGATAGTAACATGTTCTGGTCAGAAAGCTTTTATTATGCAAAAATATTCAACCGCAGTTAACAGTAACAGAAAACACGAATAGAAATACAGAGTTGTATTTTTTGGTGAATGTGAATTTAAACGACTTGATTATACAGCAGTTTTGTACAAATTGGATTGGTGCAGGAGTGGGAACACTCGGTCCCAGTTGAGAATTTGCTTTACGTCTGACTCTGACCTGCTTGTTGGCTTCCAACACACAATTTACGAAAAGATTATATATTTGACGTGGAATATTATCTTTTTAAAGTACGTCATTTGGAAAGAATCCAAACCTTAGATGGAAGGAGCGAACGATAACCTTAACGTTAGTTAAAAGCTTCAAAAGTATTAATTTATTTGAGGCTTTTTCTGTCACAACATTGTTAAGTAAATTGGTTTCGTAATGTTTCCTTTTCAAGTTTTATTGATGGTCGGTAATTTCATCTTACTTTGTCGTTTCCTGAAAATTATGAATACTACGAAAATTCAAGTCTAATTTTGGTGGCAGACAATGTCATGTATAAATTAGTTTACCAAATATGCCCAAAAGACCTTGCCACAAAATATTCTAGACAAAAGTTAAATAAAACGTAGGAGGCTAAACGTTTTGGCGAAATTCAACAATAGGGCGGCCGTACTTAGCGAAAGGATAACTTATTCTGTGAGCAGAGTCGCGTGGCTTCTGTCGAAACAACAAACAATTTACATATCTCCACGAAAAAGGTCGCTCTGATTGAATTTTATGAAAAATTCTACTTTCCTCATAAATATTTATTAGATATTTTTCACCTATATTTAACATTTGTTCGAAATTATTTACATCAAAGATGTATTTTGAACTTGAATTTCACTTGTATATAGTTTTATTAAATAAGCGTTATATTTGAGTGCGTTATACGTCCATGCGTCATGTTCGTGAACGGGCGCCGTCAGTAGGGACTGGTCATCTCTTAGCTGCCACGGTTTATTTTAAATTATTTAAATTTTTGAATTGTTATTATATTTTTATTACGGACGCTTTTAACGTGCACGTCTTTCTACATTGTTCTCACATGTATAAATTCAACATGAATGATGTAACCAATATTTTGATTTAAAAGAGTGTCCGTGGAGTTTCTTGCCCGTTCTTCTCCATAGGTACCTACTACGCTTTGGAATGGGCAACTAGCTTCATTTTTCTGACTGACCGACCCCTTGACAGTTCAAAAGTACCTGTAATTGGTTTATTTGAAATAAATGCTTTGAGTTTGAGTTTGAATTTTTCGGGAGGTAGGCAAATCTTTTCCAATAATTATTAGTAAAAAACGTTGCTTTGCAGTTCATTACCATTGACTGAAATAAGATCGATAAGACTGAGGTATACCTCTACCTCTACCTATGTGATTGCTGATAAAGCCTATAATGTTCCCACTGCTGGGACACAGGCCTCCTCTCTATGAGAGGGGCCGCGAGCCCAGTGCGGGTTGGTATGTCACATGACTTCGAATTTTTGGTTATAGGACATGCCTACCTCAATACCCACACCCATGTACTGAGTTACAAAGCCAATCATACACAATATAATATTAATATTGCACAAAGTTTTCCGCTAACATTTTCATAAAATAGAGAGCCAAAAACTGTTTCATCGGTTCAATTAAAAGTTTGTCGTGAAGCCGGCGGCGTCAGGGGCGTATAATTACGGGTGTCAGTCACATCGGGCAGGCAGCAGGGAAGGGCAGGCAAGAGCAGGCAGCGGCAGGATGCCGCAAGGCTCCGGCAAGCTGCCAGCCAGCTTTAACAACGTCACTAGGCTAGTACACAAATAAATTTCAAACAAAATAAACACCTCGGTCCGACTATTGTCTTCACTACGCGAGAAGTTTTTAATTGGGAATATGCTTCAAAATGCTTTTTAGGGTTACGTACACGAAGGGTGCTAAATGGAACCCTATTACAAAGCCTCCGTTGTCCGTCCGTACATCCGTCTGTCTATCAGCGGGCTGTATCTCATAAACCGTAATAGGTAGATAGTTGAAATTTTCACAGATTGTGTATTTCTATTACCGCTATAGCATCAAATAATAAAAATTAAATAAAGTTAATAATTAAAGGGGGTCTCCCATACAAGAAACGTGAATTTTTTCGGTGTTTTTTGATCGACCTTAATACGGTACAGAACCCTTCCTTGGCTGGTTTTTTATTTTGATGATTATAATGTAAGAATTAGTCAGTATTTTCATTAGTTACCGTTCACCTAGATTATTAAAGAAATCAATCACAAAAAGCCGCCAGACGATATTCGAAGAAAATTACAAACGTACAAATTTTTCAATCATAAGAATAAAAATTCTCAAAACAAAAAAGCAATTTATAGGCAACAAAATCACTTGTAGCTACACAAACTAAAGCGTAAAACAAACTAACAACCCAATTCCGTGTGGTTTAATCCAAGAAACATAGGACCAGCTTCTCGTTTGTTTTCACTTCATTATATTTGAAGATCGCAAGTTAATCTCCATTTCCAATGATGAGCCGACAAAGATTGTGTGTATTTGGTACATGGGTCCACGTAAGCCTCGTACCGCTCGCGCCGGGCCAATCCCTTTCACAGCCCTCCACATGTTCGATAACGTTCATAGATTATATTTCACTCACTATCGGCAGTCGGTTTAGTTTGAGTCTAGTTACTGGGCTATGAATACCAGCCGACGATGTAGTTTGGCTATTAGTAGTGCCGATTCTCTTGTACACCGAACTAAACTATCACTAAAATTCCTTGCTTTTGACTATGAGAATCTCAAAGCTATTCTGCAAAATAAATTCTCTAAATTTTAAAATACTTTACATCTAAATCGAATTTGACAATCGCGACTCCATACGTGATACCTAACCACGTGAATCTTTTTAAAGCCGGAGGCACGCAGGGGGGCAGCCTCGACGTGTTTTATATGGAATTTTTAACTTTTTGTATGGAAAATAAGAAAAATTATTATCTACATGTAGAGTGTTGAGGTTTAAGGACTTTATAAAGGGGGTCCAAATTTTCATTATTTTTGCGATTGGACACATCGTTTTCGAGATATAAGCAAAAGAAAAAAAAGATTCAGTACTGTTTTTGCATCTGAAGTCGAGGTGTTGGTGTGAATTAGTTTATGACAACCAATTTCATCCCACACGTTTTTAGTCGCGATTAAAAATAGTCAGATTTAGTTAGAAAATCTAAGTTTTAGGTGAAAAACGTCAAATTCAGAATACCAAAATTGCCATTTTCACTAAATTAATATCTCAGTACCATCTTAGTGCTGTTAAACTAAAGTATAGTTAAGTTGTGTCACTTTAGTCTATTTAAGAATGGGAAATCGTCGTTTGACAGGAATAAACTAAATTTTGGTGATTTTTACTCTAGTTTAGAGGCACTTGTGACAAGAGAATCGGCACCATTGTAGACGGTCACAAAATTTAATTTAGTGCATTTCATTATTGAAGAGATGCAAAATTGCTGTAAGAGTAGAGGAAGACTAAAGAAACGATATATGGACTGTGTGAATAATGATATGGCTAAAAAGGGAGTGACAACTAATGGAGAAGTATGGAAGAAAAACATATGGGATAAGAGGAGGAGAATGATGATGATACAACACTGAATGATCGAGACGAGGTTTAGACACGCATATATGACAGTAGATGCATCTTGTTCCTATCAGAACAAGACAAAATATTATATTCGACGGCGCATTGCAGCTAGCGCCGTCTGATAAGAGATACGTCGGAACGAAATTTGACAACTGTCAGTCTGGCGGAGCCTCGAGGCGATGGTCAGCGCGGCCATGTTGAATTTCACTTGTTTCCGAACGTCATCGGCGAGTGCACCACGTGTCCGACGAATCGCTCTTGTTCTGAGTAATCTTGTCCCTTTTTGTTTCAAAAATAATTAAAACCGATTGATTAAGTGATTTCCTAATTACTAGTGAATAGATTTTAGTGAAATTTTGTAAGGAAGATATTTTGTGGGATTAAATAACTTTTGATTGTGACTCGAGTGATTCTTTGTTGTTTCCTACCCACATTACCACTTATTGAAGACATGGCCGATTATGGGCATCTGCCCATATATACATATAATATAATAATATATTTTATTACATTTTCATACATATAAATTACGTTTTTAAATATTTTGATAAAAAGGAATAAATAAAACATTTGAAAATAAAAAAAACTTTTTACAAAAAAAAAACAATCGACTTAAAAAAAAACACTACAAAGTGAAAAATAACTTTAATTTCGGAAGTCGGTGTCTTTGGTTTTGAATTTTCGTTCTTTGTCACCGACTTCCGAAATTAAAGTTATTTTTCACTTTGTAGTGTTTTTTTTGAAGTCGGTTTTTTTTCTTTTGTTAAAAGTTTTTAATTTTCACTTTTTAGTTGTGATACCTACCCCACACAAATTCGAATACCACTACTACCTGCTATGTAAATAACAGTGACAGGAAGTTATCATAATATCATCCACATACTAAGTGAGGTAAAAATACGTATTATTGAAGCTAACTCAAAAACTACCCAAGTAAAGTTAATAAAATTTATATGGGACTACCTCTGAAGTATGATCTACCAAACAAAAAAAGAATCATCAAAATCAATTCATAATTGACGGAGTAATCGCGTAACAAACATACAAAAAAAAAACAACAAACAGTCGAATTGAGAACCTCCTCCTTTTGGAAGTCGGTTAAAAAATGCGGCCCATCGGCATCAGGAACAGGGTTCAAGCTGCCGGTGGTCAGGGCTCTAGAGAGAGGAACCTCCTCACGATGCGTACCGTGTCTAAGAGTACTGCTTTCTGAATCAAGCCCTTGATCCAGCCGCGCAATGAAAGCCTCCTGAGATGTTGGTTGAGGCTCTTCGCTATTAGGCCATTAACCGTAAAGATTATCGGTACAATGATTGCAGAGTCCACATCCCACATGTCAACAACCTCGTGTGCTAAGTCAAGATACTTGATTTTTTTATCTTTCTCAGCTTTCACGAGATTCTCGCCATGAGGGACAGCGATATCAACAATCATTGCACGGCGCTCTCGTCAATCTATCACCACAATATCAGGCTTATTGGCTACAATAGTCCTGTCAGTGATAATAGATCGATCCCATGCATTCTCGAGAACTGGGTCGGGCACATACCTGTAGTATGGTACTTCGGACTCCACAATGTTGTACTGCAAGGCAAGTTGGTGGTGAATAATCCTAGCCACTAGATTGTGTCTGTGCAAGAATTCGCCGTTAGCAAGACGAGAACAACCGGAAACAATATGTAGGATTGATTCAGCGGGACGATGGCATGCCCGACAGATGTCAGGCGTACCGTCCTTGACAATGTATTTACGATAAAAAAAAAATATATATTATAATATACAATATTATAATTTTTATGTTTAAAATTATATGATTATGATTTGCATGCCTATGTGACGGCAGAACACTTTTTAATGATCAGATCAAGTATAAATATTTGTTTGGTAAACAGAGTGAGCAAGGCCTATTCTTACAGCTATCACGCTTAGTCAATACGTGACGACGGTTTGAGATCACCCTCCAATAATTTATAGTAGCAATACAAAGTATTACACAGCTCAAAGGATGCCTAAATGAGATAATTTAAGGTCTAAGGATCATTTAGGGTAGTAACGCAAGATACAGTGCCCCCGTCACTGTTTTACGTGCTCACTATAAATTATAATTGATGGCGTGTACGCAGGGCATATAAACTGCTATCATATGTCTTGGTAAATACGCCAAATGTGCGAGTTAACCCGTTATGTCTAGAACTAAGTTTTGTTTCAATGTTTCGGCGGTAATATCTTCGTCACTTGACAGACAAGCTAACTTGATGCGATGAAAAGGCTTCGTTTTGAACTTAGTAAGCGTAGATATGTAACTTAGTGATTATAACTCCTTTGGTGTTGTTATGACGGAGAAGGTACTTGTCTGAAAAGCGTAACGGTGGAGTTTCTTACCCATGTAGCGGTTACACCGCCACATACGAACTACGCATCAAAGACATGACGTCACACAAATCCTGCATCGCGCAGTTAGAGTTTACCGAGCGATCGACATACATACAAGATTTCAACTTCAAACCGATGGGCAGTTGCCCGCCAGACACAACACCCGTCTGGTCGGAGGATCCTCCTTTTTCTATGGTGGATGAGTGAACTTTACACCCTGTTCCTCATGCCCCTAAACCCATTCTTCTCCATACGAAAACTACCTTTTGGACGGGGCGACTAGAATCAATTCTATTATTTTGTATATTTTGACGTTCAAAAGTGCCATACATGAGCCTATTTGAAATAAATGATTTGACTTTGACATCGTGATCGAGAAAATATAATCAGCTTTTGGGCTTTTTTGGGTTGAGTCAGTATTGAAGTCTTGTACGGGCATCAGCTAATATTTTTTTCTAGATTACGATGTTGGTCACATAGAAAAAGTTGAACAGTTTGATGGTCTGTACCACACACTTACATTTCACCACACCTTTCTGATACACCCTGTATGAACACGTATTAAATCAACCTATCGAGCAGTTTTTGCATTAACGATAGAACATACATTACCAAATAGATTTTATGATAAGGAACATATTCGCTCCCTGCATTGTGAATTTAGAACTTGTTGTAAATTCTAATGAAATACGACTGTTGTGTGATTTTACCATGTTTTGATGCAAATAGGGCATAGATAATTTAAAAACATTTTTAGTTTATTGGTTTCGTAATTTAATCTGTAAGTACTCAACTTTAAAGTCTAAAATTTTAGTTGTTCTTAATTTTATGATAAACTAGGTGCTGCCTGCGGCTTTGCCCGCGTGAACCCTAATTATTTTTCTAAAGTAGCCTAAGTTACTCCTTTTAACATCAGCCAGTGAAAGTCCCCAAAATCGGTCTAGCCGTTTCGGAGATTAGCCGGAACAAACAGACAGAATTTAAAAAAAAATAAAAAAAATTGTTATAAGTACCTACCTAAAGTTCGTTTTTTTAATCCCGGAGACTAATTTGACATTTCAAGTGATTGTTGTTTGTTTTTTTCAATTTGGTGTTTGACATTTGCACCTGTTAAGTTAGTTTCTGGGATTAAAAAACCCACTGTACCATATTATATACTTTCATATTCTATTTAATAACTGATACCATATAATATTATTTCATTTAGTAAAAAGCTGTTATTTTGACATTGTATATTTGTAAGTATGTATATATATAGAATAGATAATATATTATAATAATAATAATCAGAGTCAAGTAAAGTCAGAAAACCTTGCTTCGCAACATAATAATACCTACGTACCTACTTACGTAGGTAGGTAGGTAGGTATTATATACGGAACTCGCGACAGTTTCTAAACGTATTCACTGCTTGACCGCCACCGACAAACTATGCCTAACCCCGGTCGAGCGTTATATTGTAGACTCTGTCCAGTTGTAGACTTTGTCGAGTTGAGTGTGCTGTGTCGTATTATTATATGTACGAATTCTCTCCTCAAGTCTTTATTTTTAGACATGTACTCATCCTTTTCATTAGCATAAAATAAATAATGTTAAAATATACAAGCGTAGGTAGTCGCGATCAATAAACATCTAAAGCGAGGAAAATTATACATAATTTCTTTTACAAAATCATTAATATGAATGAATCAATTATATGAAGCAATCAAAGATCGTGCAGCAATAACGTTATTAAACGTTATTATGAAAACGTAAAGCCCACGTAATTTGTATTTATAATGAAAACCAAAATAACTTGCGTCGAATCTTTCAGAATTTCTACTTTTGTTCCAGTGACGAATTTATTATGTTTACTGAACAAACTCGTTGGTTTAGGCTTGTATACCAGAATAAGTAATTAGCTTTTGGTCTGCTAAGCTAATTGCTTACGCTGTGTTAAGTACCTGGTTAGCATAAATACCGAAGTTAAGATTTTTCAATGTTTTCCAGCTTTTAACACCAGCTATCAAATCGCGTAAACATTTTCGGTAAACGGTTAAAACTACGGCGGTTGAAAGGCTAATTGATCTAAGCGACATTTTGTAAAACTTGCAGGAGGACAGATCATAGTTATTTTTTTTAAATACATAAAAAAACAACTATTTGATAGACTTTTATTTATTTAAATCAAAAATCAATCATAATAAGATCTTATAATGATTTTAAAAAAATAACTAATCCGTCCTCCTGCAAGTTTTATAAAATGTCGCTTAGATCAATTAGCCTTTCAACCGTCGATATATTTCATTTTGACAGTTCAACAACATTCATTGCGTTATTTACATTGTTGAGCAGATTTTTTTTTCGAACTTATGAAGCAATGGATTAGGAATCTCTTTTAAAATGATTCAGATTGTGAATGATCGTGTATTACCCAATTAGGGTGCTGTTTTTCAAATACGAACTTGGTCAATCACGAGACACTATCTGATTTGTGCGAAACGTCTTGCGTTTAATTAAGTAGGTATAGCAAGATGACTATAGTTGTTGCGTGGCAATAGCGGTCATTGCCCTCTCCCTAATATATCTCCGTAGGAACCCAAATAATAAACTATGTATGGGTTTTCGTTATCGAAACATATTAAAGATCACGATAGATATTGATTCAGGACGTTAACGGACTTTATTTCAGATTTCATAAATAAAATTTGCTAGAAAATGTAGGTGGGTTAATGACCGCTATTGCTATGCTAAAACGCAACGACTATAAAAGGTATGCTGATCCACTTTAAAAAATCAGAAGGCAATTCCAAAACCAGGCACCTGCACTAATGCTGTTATTTGTAATGTTTCTCACATAACTGACACAGTAATCAAACATTGAGCCTGATGATTGAACGACAAACAATTGGGAACTGCAAACACATCACGAACACATCCTGTCTATTTACAAATTAGCCTCCCGGGAACACAATGGCGCATCACTACACTAATACAAGGTAAGTTAGTTAAGCTGCATCCAACGTACAACGATTTGTATCAGCTTCACGGGATTAGGATAAAGAGTAACTGTTTAAATTGTAAAGTAGCGTTTCATGAACTTAAATTAAATGTTCAACACGTTTCCGATATAAAATGCCTGTAAGTAAGTTGCATCCAACAAAAGACATTTACAAGGCAGATGTGAATGGGAACGCCGAGAGGGGACGTCCTAGAAGGACATATAGTGACCTTATTGTTAATGACCATATGGTGACCTTATTGTTAATGACCATATGGTGACCTTATTGTTAATGACCATATGGTGACCTTATTGTTAATGACCATATGGTGACCTTATTGTTAATGACCGTTTAGTGACCTTATTGTTAATGACCATATGGTGACCTTATTATTAATGAACATATAGTGACCTTATTGTTAATTCAAAAAAAAAAATCATCAACTGTCATTTATTCAAACTAGGCTGAGAATCAGCACTCTTTGAACGTCAAAATTACATAAGACAGTCCCCCAAAAATGCCCACCCTTCACTAATAAATAACTTAATGACTATATAGTGACCTTATTTCTAATTACAATATAGTGACCTTATTTCTAATTACCATGTAGTGACCTTATTGCAAATGACCATATAGTGACTTTATTGTTAATTATCATATATAGTGACCTTATTGTTAATGACCATTTAGTGACCTTATTGTTAATGACCATTTAGTGACTTATTGTCAATTACTATATATTGACCTTATTGTTAATTACCATATAGTGACCTTATTGTTAATGACCATTTAGTGACTTTGTAGTTATATGTTCTTCAGAAAGTTTAGGTGCGTAGTAAGCACTCTCAACCAACGTGCGTGTATGACCTGATGTATGAACGTAAATGAAGCAAAAGGTATGTACTTATGGATCGTGGCAATCTGTCGTTTCTGCCTAACCCCGATGGGAAGGAGTGAATTTATTGTATGTTAAGACGTAATAAAATAATGTTTAAATTGTAAAGCAGCGTTTTATCGTATAGTGAGAACTTAAATTATGCACAACACGTTCCCGAAATAAAAGTGTCTGTGTAGGTTTGTTGCGTCCATTAACGCAAAGGCGACTAAAATGTATGAAATTGACGTCATTCGACCACGTCACGGTTTGATCGCCTTTGGTTCAACACTCACTGCCTGTTTCATACATCCCACGTTTTATGGATACAATGAAACTAACATCCATACAAATATCAGCTTTTTTAACTTCTGAACATATTGGGTTTTATAATAAGTTCTACAGAAGCCGAAAAAGCTGATATTCCTTCCGTCAACTGCAGTGATGTCAACACTAAAAAATGTGTTAACAGCTGTCGAATTAAACAAAGAATGGAATTGACAGCACTCCATTGCAGTTGTACAATTAGCTTTGAAGCTATGGCCACGCTAGTTCCGGATATATGAATTCGGAAAACCATGTTGAGGCAGCGTTTTTCATTGTATTTTTTATTTTATCGCGAAAAAGCACCCCTTATTTATTTATAGATCGAAAAATTAGTAGCTACAATCATAATCATTTGTTAACACAGGTACAATAAAATAGTTGTTATAAAAATAAAAAAATATTAATACCAGAAGGCGTATTCATGGATGTCATTGATACTAAACATTGATAACATAATTTTTTACATTAATCAAACGATATTAATAGACTTTCTCAAAAATAAATGATAAGAAAAATATACATGTCAAAAAGAAAAAATAAGTTTACTAAGTCAATATTTAAATAAAGTATAAAGAAAAAGAGAGAAAAAGTAATGTAATAATTATTAAAAGGATACAAAAAATTACACGTGCAATGTTGAGTACCAACTACGGTCAAAAACAGTCATTGCATTTTGTCTGTCAAAAATTCCGAAATGCTGTAGTATGCTTTATTCAATAGTAAAGATTTAAGCCTTTTCTTAAGTAATTTTATGTCTGATTCTATAATTGAACTAAGTAGTGGTTAAATATGATTGGTGCCATACAAAACAAAACTTTTTTTGCATCAATGCTGTATGAGACCTTTTTACACACAAGCTACACGTACATTATACATAAATGTATTTCATATATGCAATTCGGTACATATGAATGGTGTATTTAAAATGGAATAGAGTCGTAATCAAGCGCAAGCAGTTTAATCAGGAGATGTACCACGGTACACGGGCGCCACCGACTCCCCCAACTAACGCAATTACCGACACCGGCACACAGAATATACACAGCATAGAAAATATATTTTTTTTGTTTATATTGTTCTTTCTTTAACACGTTCAGGGCCGGTAAACCTCCTGGAGGGTTCACCTAGTCGCATCTGGTGTGGCGGGAACCCTCGCGGAGGGCTCATTTTAAATGTAGGTTTTTCTTAGCGAATACAGCATTATAAACCGTGAAAATAAAATCTGATGTATATTTTAACAAGATTTATTAGTATAATATGCGTTGGTTTTAAAATCAAAGCATTTTATTTTTGTGCATAGATACAAATATTCCCAAAAAAAATTAAAGGTTGGAAACTACGTATAGCGACAAGACCCCCTTTTTTTTGTGTGGGAAATTATCAAATATCTTAGAGCGTGTCAGACTCTTACTGACTAAAATTCACCCGTGTTCCTTCAGTTGCCATGTTGCCGGGGCCACGGTATCCCTTTCGGACTACTTCGCAACCCCAAAATATGATGTATATTTTAACAAGATTTATTAGTAAGTATATGCATTGGATTTAAAATCCAAGTTTTTTTTTTTTTGTTCACAGTTACAGTTATTCACAAAAAATTTAAAAGGTTGGAAACTACGTATAGCGACAAGACCCCCTGAAAACACAACTTTACTTCGTTTTATAGTGTTTTATAACACGGTTTTAAACCTAATGCCGTCGACCGTTCGCGATGGTTAAACTGCACAAACGTAATGCCGGTAACCCTCCCGGAGGGTTCACTTCCAATATGTATGGCGGCATGGCGTATGAGTTCTATGAAAAGTGGGTGGAATCGAAAGTGTTAAAAAGTTCGCTCATATCCTATACTGGATGCGTTATAGATATCTCGTGTGGAATATGACCCTAAGACTTGCAATGAAGGGTCAAACATGCAGTATTTTTCCAAGATGCTACGAGTACTGCTCATTCTCTTGACGTCATCCATCTTCCTCTCATAATTTATATTCTAAATCTTTTAGGGTTTCGTGACCAAAAGGTGCCAACGGGACCCTATTACTAAGGCTCTGCTGTCCGTTCATCCGTCTGTCAGGCTATATCTTTTAAACCGTAATAGGTAGACAGTTGAAATTTTCACAGAGTGGATACTGCTATGGCCGCTATAACAAAAAATAAAAGTTACAAATTATAGGGCTAAAATATTTTTTTTGTAAAATTTTGTGAGGAGGTATGGGAACCCTTCGAGTGCGATTCCGACTCGCACTTGGCCGCTTTTTTGGAACAGCAGAATTTCCTGAAAGTACTTCCGGTAAAAGATAAAAAAACACGTACATTTTTTTTTCATAAAAGTTATTAGAGTAATAAAATCTCGTCGTACACACTCCCCATTTTCTTTTGTATTTTCTTACAATAACTTGCTGAAAGGACCGTCTTATAATGTATGTATCCGGCCTTTTAAGGGCCAAGATATATTGCTGCCAAAATAAGACATAATTATATCCAAAGTACCATTATCATATTATTAAATTAACTGACTTGGTCACGATGCTGGCTCGTTAAGGCTCATTTTAGCTATTCTCACCCCATTATGGGTATCATTACTAATAAGTCCCTCCCTAATGAGTTTTAAGTATAATGGAAGGTGAGGGAGAGAGTGATATTAATTTGGTGACAGTGCTTCATTTCTATTATATCTGTTTTATACGTTTCTACCTCATTCAAGCATGTAGCAAAGCATAAAAAAAATCAAATCATGTATTTGCTTGAATTTGCGTCACTAGCAATGCCCCGCGATTTCACCCGCATAAGTCTCGATCCCGTGAGAAAATCGGGATAAAAAGTATCCTATGTGTTAATCCAGGTTATAAACTATTTGTGAAAACATGCATTAAACGCACACTATGTAGACAAGCATATTATAAGTTGGATGATTATATCGTAGATAAAAATTCTTGGCTTAATGCTGGTCCTGCTCCACAGCCACTTGGGCTCACTAGTTAAAATTTTAATATTTGGAAGAGTTGCTTTCCCTTTTTTTTATTTAACCAAGTAAATTGTTTAATGCTCCAATTAGATAATAATGATTTTCTTAATTTTTGGTAGTAAAATTCTATTAATTTCTTAAATACATTGCAAACTATAGTTTTGTATAAATTAGAAGCATTTTTTGATTTTTTGTAAATGTGAGTACCATGGAGCCGTTTATTATGTTATTAAGACGTATGTTGACTTGAAAGAGCATGGCAGTTGAGAGATTGTCAAGCTCACTAAAATGTCTCGCTGATGGTGGCAAGTGTGTTGGATCATTCGGTTCCCTACAAAATGGTTGAGCTGGATGGTGCTGATCCACGCGTCATGTTCGTGAACGGGCGCCGTCAGTTGAGACTGGTCATCTCTTATCTGCCAGGGCTTATTTTTAATCTTATATTTTTCAATTGTTTTAATTATTTTTTTTACACTGTTCTCACATATAGAAGCAACCAGAATAATGTACCCAGAATTTTGTAATATCTATATTTAAAAGAGTGGCCTTGGAGTTTCTTGCCCGTTCTTCTCCATAGAGATCTACGTTTTGGAATGGGCAACTAGCTTCAACTTTCTAACTGACCGATTCTTTGACAGTTCAAAAGTGCCTATAAATGGTTTAATTGAAATAAATGCTTTGAGTTTGAGTTTGTGTGCTCTAAGCTATTTGTATCCAAATCCGTTCAGTAGTTTTTGCGTGAAAGAGTAACAAATATCCATCCATCCATCCTCACAAACTTTCGTGTTTATAATATTAGTAGGATAGTAGGATACAGGAGATGATACCAACATACAACAAAAGCTCCTTTAAACCATGTCCTACCCAGAAAAAAAAAATAACTTACAAAATAACGTTGTGCATCTGATATTCGTACTCTGTGCCGCACTTTCCTGAGATGTTCGCAATTTTCGCGTGCG
Organism: Agrochola lychnidis; assembly: GCA_963680765.1. Taxonomy (NCBI): domain Eukaryota; kingdom Metazoa; phylum Arthropoda; class Insecta; order Lepidoptera; family Noctuidae; genus Agrochola; species Agrochola lychnidis. The sequence goes on along the minus strand of OY796871.1, from coordinate 7,146,179 downwards.
GCAGTCAAGCTTCATATTAACCGTTTAACCACAGTGCCCTAGCAATCACAAAATTCATCCCGGTCTCCACATCTCGCAGAACAAATGAATAATTAAAATGTTCATCATCATTGTCACCCCCTTCTTGTGATTAGTTTCGACAGACAATGCACAATAGGGAGGGATGAAGACTAAAATTTTAATAATTAAAATTTGTCCGCATGCTAGATTATAAAAAAATATTGGACATGTATTTTTCTTTTTTTACATTATCAAAAGATTACGGCAATACATTGAGTTAAAATGTGCCATGATGTCACGAGTATGTAGATTTTAAACTTGTACTTGTGACGTAGCGACTCCCACTCCCCATCTTTAATGCGTTTTATCTAAGTAATTTTTTATTAATATGATAAAGTAAAAAATACGTGTCTAATATTGTTTTATTATCTGACTGACGGACTAAATATAATTTCTTTTTTAACCCAGGCATCATCCTTATTGCGCATTGGATTGAACTTACATAGGTACTGTTAAGATACTCGTATCATCATTGACGAAAATTCGAGATCAAACAACCAGGTAACATAACATCACACCTGTGTCTCCGAAGGGTTAGGCAGAGGTGTACTATACACCCACATTTCGCCAGTTACGATACGAAACAACTATACTCCATTTGAAATAAGATTAGACATTTAAACAAACCTTTTTTACAGTCCGTTCAACCGATTTCGACTTCTATACCGTAGGCATAAGGATGGCATCAAAAGCAAAAAAGTGGTTACAATACCAACTGTTTACTGCAGCTGTCATTTGTCATGCCACCAACGCAATAGAAGTCAAAGTCGGTTGAACGAACTGTAAAAAAGGTTTGTTTAAATGTCTAATCTTATTTCAAATGGAGTATAGGTATTGGTACAAAAACGGCTTTCGATATTTAGGTATCGTACATAAACGTACATGTGTTTTTTGTGTGTTTTTCTTAAGTAGCAATGACAGTTAATTGTTGTGTGTAATATCCAGCTATCCTAGTAGGTTAGGTATACTTAGTACCTACCTGAGGTATTAAGAACAAAATTTATTTTATTTATATTTATTTATTTTAAATTTTTTAATTGTTTTCATATTTTTATTACAGACGCTTTTAACGTTCTGTATATCGTTCTCACGTGTATAACTTCAACATGAATGATGTAACCAAGATTTTGTTACCATATACATATTTTGATTTAAAGAGAGTGGAGTTTCTTGCCCGTTCTTCTCCATAGGTATCTGCTACGCTTTGGCTTCAGCTTCATCTTTCTGACTGACCGATCCCCTGACAATTCAAAAGTGCCTGTAATTGGTTTATTTGAAATAAATGCTTGGAGTTTGAGTGCCAAACCGCATTTGAGGGCCGATTTTTTTTCATGGCTGTACCCGCCATTGCACATACCCTTCCTATACCTAACCTACTTCTAATTGCGATGCTCTAATAATCCAACGTATGAGCGGTATACCATCACTTCTGTACAAATTACCTACATTGTTCTCTTTCAAAGTACTTTTCGTTATTGTTGCCTCAACAAAGGCCATATCGCACTCATACAATAAAACTGTGAAGAGCTATTACTTTTAACGCTTTTTCCCATTTTTATTGGCAGTATTTTAAAAATGTTTTGACTCTGCAAAAAGATTAAACAGTGTTGTCTGATTGATGTCGAACTGTAGTTCACTGTGTCATTGATATCAATGACACAGTGAACACATGTATATATGTCACCGTAAAATTATAAACTTCGTTAGTTTATAATCTATCGGTATTATTTCCGTTAGATTACAAACTGTCGAAAAATTGTGAACTGCGACAAATCATTTACGATTTAACGCATTATTTTTCGAAAGTTTATATTATATCTATGATAAACGAGCGTAGTAAGCGCTGCCGCTACCGCGGCAGCGCTTACTACGCTCGCTCGACTCACGCGGTTGGTCACAGTTCTAACCTAACCTAACCCATTTCACCCAGTTCACAATTTTTCGACAGATTATGATCTAACGGAAATAATACCGATAGATTATGAACTAACGGTGCTCACAATCTTACGGTGACATATACATGTAGATACTTATCTAAAAGTATCTCGAAATCGAGATACATCTAATATGTATAACATTAATATAATTTATAATTTTGATATATGTCATAAAGCTGAAGAGTTTGTTTGTTTGATTGAACGCGTTAATTTCTGGAAAACTACCAGTCGGATTTGAAAAAATATTTTTCAAAATCATTTTTTAGTTTACAATATACATTTAACGCTAAAATATATAAATGATGTACAAGTATACAGAGGAAAAAAAATAAATATAGGAACAGCTTATTGGGCATTAAAAAAATCGTCCGCATCGCTGTCAATGGAAAAAGTGCCCAAAAGGCTGGCAGCATTGCTACGTTGTATGGCAATGCTGATTCTTTGACCTAAAAATTGGCCAACCCTCTGGTCACTTGAAGAGTCGACCAACCGCTTGGCGATGTCCCGAAATACTCGATGAGCACTCAGACCCCACGGCCTTAGTGTTTTAACCCCAAACGGCTCAAAAATATAGCTACCATTAAGGTTGTTATATTTGCGCCGTTTTAGGTTTTCTGCATCTGCAGCAGCCACAGCACACAGCCTATCAAATGCAAATTTTTTTTCATTTGATAGCCCAATTTTTGGGGAATAATTTTAGACTGTTTAACACCAACAACGACCCCTAGGCGATGCGACGCGACTCAGTGTTTCGGGGGCCGAAATTTCACGCGGACAAAGTCGCGGGTAGATTCTAGTTACATATAAAATTCCTGTTAACAATTTTCAAAGGCTGCTTCATGATCGATGGTGAAGCCATGCGCGTTCCAATTCAATCCGTACCATGTCGGGATTGCGTTTGTATAAAGTAGTGCCCAATATGTAGGTATACTTATTACTCATGCATCTTCACTTGCCAATAGGCGAGCCTGCGGTCAAACACAACGTGAATAAAAAATTCTTTGGATTTTCCCTTTTGTTGGCATATTTCTGTAGACTTGTAGTTTATATGTAGTAGGTATTGACGTACATTGTATAGAGGCTCGGGAAAATATTTTTAAGCCGAACATTTTATACGACATCTTTTGTTCTTAGAAAGCTGTCCTCAATTTAAACGAAAAAATATCTTAAACTCAGTCTACTGTTGAAGCTTCGTCGTAAAAAACTGGGTAATAAAGAGAGTAATAAAAGTAAACATTATGATAACTTTTACTGAGGGTTACGCTCTTTTTAACTGTTATCGTATTGTACGAAGGATATTTATTTTATGAATTATGTTGTTTTATTTAAATATCATGACGATGAATACAGCGACGCGTCGTTTCAATACGAATTGTAGCTAAAATATGTGACGCGACAATTGAGTTTGATACTCATGAAGGGGTGCGGATGCGGGTCAGGCTTTTATGCCAATATATCGGGGGTGGAGTGGGGGGAGAGATGTAAAAGTTAGCGCGGCGATATCGAGTAATTTCACGATAAATTGCCCAAATTTATCAGTCGTTTGAACGTGGTAATTTCGCACGCTGTCGAGCGGCGGCTCACTGGCCACTCTAATGATGCTCATCTAGTCGTGTGTTCGTCATCGACAACACATCAATAACTGCTGAAGTTTATTGCAGCTTCATTTCATACTAAACGAATCGTTCGTTTAATTAATGGGGAGTCATTTCGCAAAGTAACTCTACTGAAATAATGATAATGTCATTTGTTTAGTGCTTATTTGTTATGTAGCCCGGAGTCTGGATTTGTGCCCGGTTAATAAATGGAAAATATATTAATATAAAGAAAAGAAAATATTAGAAAAAAAAAATAGTGTATCAAGTGAAACATTCTGTAATAAAATTATAATCGTAAATCCATCTCTTTTGTACGTATTCAAACGAACCCCGCTCACTGAAAGTGGGCTATTGTCTTAACAAATATCCGTGGAAACCGCCTACTTAACGATCAAGAGATTCAAACTTCAACCACTTAATCAAACTTCCGAACGACAAACAATCGAGAGGCATTATTTCTTGTCATCCTAATTATTGTAGAAAGAGACCAATTTATCCATAATCTCTCCGATAGAGAGAGAGAGAAAATATGCTTTAAATAAACCCATTAAGGAGTTTATTTACTTGAGAGAATAATACAGCCTGCAGTGCAGTTTATGAAGCAGTCGCGTTGCTTATCTTTATGAATATCTAATACGGTACGTAGATAGACCAATTCGAAGGTGCGATATAAAATACATTGCACTAAATAATAATATGAAAATAGGATATCTTGGGAATATGATACATACATAGGTACAGTACAACTATGTTCTAAATGACCCTCGGCAAACCTCGTGTTTCGTCAGTCGTCAGATGTCTATCAGTTTCCCTTTGCACTTGTATATAGTGCACACGAAAATCAAAACAAAACAACAATAAAGTACCTAGTTCTGAATTCAAATTATTATCTATATATGTATAAAAGCGAAAGGTCACTCACTCACTCATCGCGAAATATCGAAAACCACTTGACGTATAAAGATGAAATTTGGCAGGGAGGTAGTTTATAGTTAGTAGACGTCCGCTAAGGATTTTAGGAAATCCGACCTTTAAGGGCGTAAAAAGGGGGGATTTTGTTTGTATGAAAAATCTTATTCCTTGAGTTGAAACTTGGCACGAATACTTATCTATATAAATTATAAAGTTTGCCATTTTTAGTTTTTCTAAACTACCCCCTAAAGGAGAATTAGGGGGTGTCAAAGTTTGTATGGCAGAATTTTAATGAGCGGTCTGATTAACTCGAAACTCAGTATTTATAATTAAAACTGAAAAGAAATGAAAAATTATATCAGGGGTTTTTGAAAATGTACAGTGGAGGATTTTACTGTGTGGCTTGATTAACTTGAAAATTTGTATAAATAATCTAAAAGTCAAATAATGGAAACGTCACAATAGATTTTTCAAAAATTATTATCACGCTATTTGCTATGGGGAAAGAGCAATATTGCATTATGTTCGTATTCTTCTATAGTTTACTGCAAATTGTAAAAAGACTAGCCAAAAGGTAAGAATATTGCAGATAGTTACGGATTTAACCTTTTAAAAGATTATCATCACGCTATACCTTTATGGAGCTAAGCAGTCAATCATAACTTAAACAAGGTGGATTTTGAGATGGGGCAATAAGGGCAAACCTTAACCGTTGTCGCTACAAGAAAGCGGTCTTAGAAGACTGTCCTTAACTTTTTGAAACATTTTGATCTGTATTCACAGATTTTGAAAAAATTACAGATAGCAAGAAAATGGCCAACGTACACAAAAAATTTTTTTGATGCCAATCGATCCTATTTTTTATTACTAGGATCAACAAAACTATATCGGGCCAACTGAGGTTTGAGTACGAGAAAAGTCAGAAATTGCAAAAAAACTTCTCATACATTTCGTGGGAAAGGAGAGGAGATAAAACACAATAAATCTTTGTATGATGAAAATACTTTTTAATGAGGTACGTACTATAATTTAAATGAATTATTCCAATACTTCGCTGGGCTGAATAAGGAACGAATGTAGCGGATATTTACAGAGTTAACCTTTTATTAAATGATTACCATGCCGCGATACTTTTTTATGGAGCTAAGCAGTCAATCATGAATTCATCCATACTTAGCTAATCCTTTATTAATATTATAAATTCGAAAGTAACTCTGTCTGTCTGTATGTTACCTTTTCATGGCTAAACCACTGAATGGATTTCGATTAAATTGGGTAAGGAGATAGATGGCATCCTGGAGAGAAGGACATAGGGTACTTTTTGTCTCAAAAACTTCCTTTTTGTCTAAAGGGAATGAGAGTTTGCATGGCAAATCCAGCATTTCTTATGTTAGGGATAAGAAAATTCAAATTTACGCTTTTGTTAAGAAAGAAATAAAGAATTACTTACGCATTTCAGCGTTTTTGTAAAATCATCCCCCATCTAAAATTATAAAAAAAACACACATAATATTGATTTTTTTTTTGTGTCTTCTTTTCGGATTTAAGGAAATAGTCCGTATCTTGAATTATTATTGTTTTATAATCGGCTCAAAAAACAAAAAAAAAACGTAACAAAAAGCCACACACCGGCCGCCACATACTGGCCGCCACATACTGGCCGCCACATAACAGGCACCACATAGCGGCCGCCACATAGTGGCCGCCGCATAGCGGCCGCCACATAGCGGCCGCCACATAGCGGCCGCCACATAACGAACGCCACATTACGTCCGCCACATTACAGCCGCCACATTACGGCCGCCACATAACGGCCACCACATAACGGCCGCCACATGACGGTCGCAACATAGCGGCCGCAACATAACAGACGCCACATAGCGGACGACACATAAAAACTGCCACTAAAAAGCGTAACAAAAAGTGACGGTTTGCAAGAAGAGCGGTGGCCGCCACATACCGGCCACCACATAGCAGGCACCACATAGCGGCTGCCACATAGCGGCCGCCACATGACGGTCGCCACATAGCGGCCGCAATATAGCGGCCGCAACATAACGGACGCCACATAGCGGGCGACACAACTGCCACCAAAAAACGTAACAAAAAGTGACGGTTTGCTAGAAGAGCGGTGGCCGCCACATATCGGCCGTCACATTACGGCCGCCACATTACGGCCGCCACATTACGGCCGCCACATTACGGCCGCCACATTACGGCCGCCACATTACGGTCGCCACTTTACGTCCGCCACATTACGGCCGCCAAATAGCGGCCGCCACATTACGTCCGCCACATGACGGTCGCCATATAACGGCCGCCACATTACGGCCGCCACATTACGTCCGCCACATTTCGGCCGCCAAATAGCGGCCGCCACATAACGGACGCCACATGACGGTCGCCACATGACGGTCGCCACGTAGCGGCCGCAACATAGCGGCCACCAAATAACGGCCGTCAAATTACGTCCGCCACATTGTGACCGCCACATTACGGCCGCCACATTACGGCCGCCACATTACGGCCGCCAAATAGATGACGCCACATAACGGCCGCCACATGACGGTTGGCACATTACAGCCACCACATAGCGGCCGCCAAAAAACGGCCGCCACATAGCGGACGACACATAACATGAAAATGATAGGCAGCGAGGCTCCCCTAAAACGCTCTCTATCTCTAGAGACGAGACACAAACTCAATCCAAAGATTCCAGGTCCAGGTTCTAATCCAAAGATTAGAACCTGGATTAACCATATAGAATACTTTTTATCCCGATAATTCCCACGGGATCGAACTTCTGCGGGTGAAACCGCGGGGCGCAGCTAGTACATGATAAATCTAATAATTGATGGACATTCGTTTGTATTCGGAAATACGATGATTCTCGAGAGACATTAAGAAAATAGAAATATTGTACGTACCTTTTAAATATTTCGCGCATACTGTCCAGTCATCTGCCAAACCTTTTCCCAACTATGTTGGGGTCGGCTTCCAGTCAAACCGGATGCAGCTGAATACCAGTATTTTACATGGAGCGACTGCCTCTGACCTCCACAACCCAGTTACTGGGTAGGTAATACGATACCCCTTGGTAAGAGTGGTTGTCAGACTTTCGGATTTCTGACGACCCGTAAAGGCTATCAAAGTCCCAAGAATGACAGCCGGGACCAACGGCTTAACGTGCTTTCCGAGGCACGAAGGGGTCTCGGTATGTAAAGATGGTCTACTGGGGAGTTTGTTGCGCCACTTCTTCTTCCCAGCTAAAGCACTAGGAAGTGGTGAAGGGTGGGCGTTTTTGGGGGACTGTCTTATGTAATTTTGACGTTCGAAAAGTGCTGATTCTCAGCCTAGTTTGAATAAATAACTTTGAATTTTTTATTTTGGTCACCCATCCACGGACCGACCGCAGCAAACATAGTTTAACCAATTGACCTGTGCGGTAGTTATTACTTCGTGACTACATGAAAATACCGACTACATACATATCTTTAGTCGTGTGTTCTATTAAGTTCTTATCTTCCATCAATCGAAAGGGTCACTTAAAGATATCCATTAGCTTTGATTGCTCCAGTAACTGGCTTGAATGTAGAAGATGCCAGCGACGGCGGGCGGCTGAAGAGCAATTTGAGAGGTATCCGCTGGTTATCTGAACTGAAAATTAAGTAGTTGCCTACATATAGGGCTGCCATCACTTAAATTATGGGCCCCGGACAAAAACTTCAAACACCCCGGACATTTGGGTGAAATGAAGACTTTCCCCCGGACGCCCTCGGGTTTTTTGTTTACAATAAAATAAAACCATCGTTAAGTATCATATTATTTTCACCACATCATATTATTCAACGTATATAATTTTTTCATCATATTATTATCAAGTATCATATTATTTTCATTTTATTATTTTCATTGTGTCACCCAATGTAAAATTTCTAAATTAATGTCTGTAATTTTTATGGTGTACATAATAAAGAATATTCCATCTATCTATCAATTTTTTTTTATTAATAGAAAATGAACTTAAGCCAACAATACAAATAAAAGGCTTAATTTCCTAACCAATTGTACTTACACTATTCTCTATCTGAGCTAATATGGTAACAAAAATAAAATTAGAGATTTAATTAAAATTTGTAATGAAATTAAAATTAAATTGAGAGCGCATGCGTATATTTGCTGCGCATCGAATTTTTAACTATGATAATGCTTTAATTTATTGCAAATAATTCAATTAATCGGATTCCCTCTGACACAAATTGTTACACTATTTAAAAACCCCGCCCGGACGCTCCCCGGACGCCCTCCAAACCCGGACGGATAGCAGCCCTACCTACATAGAATGTCATAATAGATCTGCTCTTTTAATTTTTAGCAAGTTGCTTAGGTATCTATAATAAGATTAATCCATAATCTAACCTTTGAATGGGTGGATCTAATCTGCGCTTTAAGCTTCAAGGTTGACTAAGAAGGGCGGTAAATAAATACAAGTTATACTTCGTTAAAATAGCTTGTTCATCTTCATTATGTGGCCAGAGTGGCAAGGGTTTCGAGAAAATAATGACAAGTAAAGCAGCGGCGATTAGTGAGTTTCAAAAAATGTTCAAACAACGGAAATAAAGCATGTGTTGGTGTTCAAGTGAACCTTAGAATACCAACCTATTTACCTATCTATACTTAATAATAATATTAAAATATAATAATAAAGAGAAACTATTTGTATTTTTGTATGGTTGTATGTAACGAATAAACTTAAAAACTACTGAACCGATTTGAAAAATTCTTCCAGCAATGGATAGCTACATTATCAGCGAGTAACAACCAGCAAGGCTATATTTTATCCCCGTACTCCCACGGGAACGAGAACTACGCGGGTAAAACCACGTGACGTCCGCTAGTTAACTATATTTTTAGCGGAAACGTAGGTAAAATTAGTTTTTTTCTGTTAGTTAAACTTTTATGCTAGTTAAACTGTTCTGCTCATAAAAAATAAATTCATATCTAAGTACCTACGAATATTTTTGTAAAAATCTTTTTTTTTTCGGTTCACATTCACAGAAATATCATCGACTCGCCTCGCGGAATATCCCGCGCGCATTTACCAGCGTCCACATTCGATAAAAATGCAACATCACGTGCACTTCGATTTCATTGCGTCATGGCGCTATAAACCAGCTGCGTAAATATCGTCCGAGAGTCCAATAAATATTGCACCTGACGTCACATAACTCGCCGGTCTAGGGATGTAGCCAACTTCTGAACTGTCAATAGAAACCGAACTTTCCGTTCCGATAATAACCGATTCCGAGTTCCGATTAGGAAGGTTATACGGTATAAGTTATATCGAGGATCCATGTATGCATGTTGCAACTATGGCAATATCGCTTTGCTGGAAGTTTTGATTGAAATCGCATCCCTGAGTTCGCGATCAATTTTTAACCGATTTCCAAAAGGAGGAGGTTCTCAATTCAAATGTGTTTTTTTTGTATATTTGTTACGCAATTACTCCGCCAATTATGAATTGTTTTTAATGATTCTTCAGAGGTAGTCCCATATAAATTTTATTAACTTTGCTTGGGTAGTTTTTGAGTTAGCTTCAATAATACGTATTTTTTCCCACTTAGTATGTAGATGATATGTTAAGTTCCTGTCACTGTTATTTACATAGCAGGTAGTGGTATTCGAATTCGTGTGGGGTAAATACCACAACTAAAGAGTGAAAAATAAAAACGTTTTAAAAAAAAAATTAACCGACTTCCAAAAAAAAACACTAGAAAGTGAAAAATAACTTTAATTTCCGAAGCGGTGTCTTTGGTTTTGAATTTTCGTTTTTTGCCACCGACTTCCGAAATTAAAGTTATTTTTCACTTTCTAGTGTTTTTTTTTTGGAAGTCGGTTAATTTTTTTTTGTAAAAAGTTTTTGACTGAACAACTAGTATATTGCGACTGCATCTACGTGCGACTTCGATGATACCTACGCCATCTTACATCCTTAGTTAAAGGGTAAGAAGTGACTACCGAAAGGGTCTGCCGGGTCACACGAGCAGTTTTAATTGATTCGCCGAGTACGTCCCGCGAGATAAGCGCACGTTCCACCGGACGAACCCCTTTTGTTTTAAAAATGAAGACTTTACCCAGTTTACTGGGACTCCGTAAACAAGCGACCCTTTTTTTGGCAATAAAGCTTTTAGGAATGTGAATATTTCGCCCCACCGGAAATTTTGTGAATTTAATAAAGGGGTAAATAGAATTTATTTGTTTTCTCTTGATATTACCTTAACATTGTCGTGTAAATGTGTATTTTCCAGTTTTAAATTGATATTTTGAGTTGATGTTATACTTGTTTTTAACCGACTTCCAAAAAGGAGGAGGTTATATGTTCGTCGCGTATGTTTGTTTTTTTTTTTTAAGAATGTCCACCGATTTCTCCGTCAATTGTGGACCGATTTTGAAAATTCATTTTTTTGTTTGAAAGGGTGTGCTCTCGAATTGGTCCCATATACATTTTATTAACTTTGCTTGGATAGTTTTTGAGTTAGCTACAAAATACGTATTTTTTTCCCGCTTAGTATGTAGATGATATGTTAAGTTTCTGTCATTGGTAGCAGGTAGTGGTATTCGAATGTGTGTGGGGTAGGTACCACAACTAAAAAGTGAAAAATAAAAACTTTTTACAAAAAAAAAACAACCGACCTCCAAAAAAAACACTACAAAGTGAAAAATAACTTTAATTTCGGAAGTCGGTGGCAAAAAACGAAAATACAAAACCCAAGACACCGACTTCCGAAATTAAAGTTATTTTTCACTTTGTAGTGTTTTTTTTTAAGAAATGACATTGATTACGTACCCTACACCTACCTACTTACTTTCTTATCATTTACGTTTTGTTTACATAAGTTGAGTCGCTTTCCATACAAGCTCAGGTATTTCTTTTTAAAGTGAAACTTTTATTTCATCGTCTCAAACTTTTTCGTCTGTGTGTTGCATGTCGCGTGACGGTCGGCCGCGGAGTAGGGATAAAGTGAAAGGCGCTCGTGAGAGCAGCCAAGGCCAATATGGCGGCGCCTATAGTTCGCAGCAGCTGACCGTGTAAAGATTCACTTTTACCGTGGTTTCATAAAACCACACAATCATTTTTCGGCTGGTAAATTAATTCCAATAAGTGGCACAATTGTAGTATTGACGATAGAGTCGAGTGTTTGTATTCACCACTAAATACTACAATCGCCATTCATCAACAAAATACACAACTTGGATATTTATTTGGAACACGTTCACGTCACGCCGCCGCGACGTGACCCATTTTATTTATTCGACAGCCATAGTTATACATAAACAATTTCCAATTCCAAAGGGCAAAATTCGATTATGGCGGGATAAAGCGACAAGCCGCCATTCGAGGTAAATAGAACGTGGAGTGTCACGCTACAGTTATTAATACAGTTTCTACGTACGTAGTTCAACCATGAATATTATACTCGTAGCTCGTAGCCCTCGTAGCTCGTAGCCCTCGTAGCAGGCGTAGCTTCATTTTCGTAGCGCTATAGACTTGTTGGTTGTAGCTAGCTACGTGGGTCTGGCCTACTCCTGATGAAGTAATCTATTGTAATAAATTAATGCGAAGTCTAGATTGCCTACGATGTTATAAAACGACGGCTTGTACTTAAGCCTCTGCTAAATCATCCCATAATCCATTAATACCGTGTTACGCACCAAAACTGTGTTATACCTACTTACGAAATCTTAATGAGGAGATTAGGTATAAGTAAAATGGTTGAGTTTTTCGGTGGGACCCTTCTTTTTTTCAATCTTCTAAGGAAAATTTCTTGGTCTATTCTGTGATAGATAAGGTTGCGTTGTCTTTATAGCGCCATAAAGTAGTTATTGCTCGGAGGCGATAACGGGCGATTTATAACACTTTAGCGCTCGCTGGGCGGCCCGCTGAGGGTTCAGGCCCTACTATACACACTTTATTTTCACACATTTATATTGTTCACTCTTACCAAGTTTGTGTCTACTGCGGTGCGTTGAAAAAGTGCGTACTTCGAGATAAGTTTTAACATAAAAGCTGAAAATGTTTGTCTCACACAATAGCCTCTATTTCATTTTTGTCTCCGGACACTTCTTGGGCGGTCTTATCTTTAAAAGTAAGTAGGACTTGGTGTGTGTCTGTCCTTTAGTATCCCACAGAAAAATACTTTAAAAATATTTGTATTCATAATAACCTTGGTGAATTTGTTACAAAGCTATGAAATATAATCGACAGCTGAAATGAATATTTTATTGAAACGAAAATATAATAAAACGTAAAGTAATTCACAGAAGGATTTCCATTTCAAAATACAGTCGTCGCAAATGAACGCAAATGTCGTTATTTTTTCCATTTTACCATAATTACGTGGGCTCTGTTGACTACGACCATGCTTCTATTTCAATTAAGTCGTTTAGCCGGCCCTAATGTCAAAGTGGGTGAAAATACCGACAACCGGCAATCATTGTTAGAGCCGGGAACGGACGTAAAGTTAAATTGTATTGCTGTGTGACGACGTAAATTTAAATCGCTCTGAAATTATGAGGAGTTTCTATCTGAACTTTATTAACAAATATAATTTGCTCAAATTGTAGGTAGTATTTTGTTTTAATACACCATTTGGTTTGCAAATAAATAGTAAATATATAGTCCCCGAGAGTTAAATAGAAGTGTAGGTACGTACACGTAGGTACCTACTGTCTACTAATAATGAGTGAGCTGTCCTGATCACTTACCACTTAATCCTTAATATTATAAATGCGAAAGTAATTTGTCTGTTACGCTTTCACGCTAAAATGGCTGAAGGGATTTGGATGAAATTTGACACATATATAGATGATGCCCTGGAAAAGAACATAGGATACTTTTTTTTTTCCCCACGGGATCGAGACTTATGCGGGTAAAACCGCGGGGCGCAGCTAGTATTTTATAACGCAATCCTAATTTATGTATTTTCCAGAAGGAAACTGAGGACTGCATGTTCTGAGCAAACCGTTTTCTTAAGCTGCGTCTATGCTAGGCGAGTTAAGCACGATCGAGCACGAATTAGCGTAGTAAAGCGTGCTCGTTCGAGGCTCCTAAGTACGGCTACGCTACGAGTATTCATGCTCTGCTCATGCTCGGGTCGCCTAGCCTAGACGCAGCTTTATGAATGTATATTTGATTAAAAAAACTAGGATATTATTACGGTTGAATTTTTTTATGGCAAGGTCCCTAAATATTAAATTGACAGAAGATTTTGAGTCTTATCTACAAAGCGAACACTTATAAGGTGCCTACAGATTTGCTCGATTTATGACAATAGTTATTGTCGCTCGATATGCTCGACAATCGGGTTAGAACTGACCTACGGTGGGTAACTGAATAGTTGATTAGGTACCTTTATTAGGTAAGGTACGTAGGTACCAGGGATGTTCTAGATGTAGATTTTTAACATCTGCGAATGCGGATTTTTGGTGGGTCACAGCCGTGGATACGGATCTTAAGTTTTTTTAAGGGATCCGTCAAGGCAGCAAGGCGAAATTAATTTCTTACTTTTTTTGCAATTTGCGGCGCGGCGCCGTTTCGTTGAATGTTGACATAGAAATATAAAATATATCTATGTATGTTGATCATAATTCAATTCGCGGCAATTATAATAAAATACAAATCTAGCTCTCGAAATTGTATGTGTTTGATGAATATATGTAATACTATATCGCGAAAATGTGACCATTTAGAGCTATATTAATCATCATCATCATCAGCCTATAAATGTTCCCACTGCTGGGACACAGGCCTCCTCTCTGTGAGAGGGAGTGGGCCGTAATCCACCACGCGGGCCCAGGGCAGGTTGGTAGATGTCACATGTCTTCGAATTTTCGGTTCTAGGACATGCCGGTTTCCTCACGATGTTTTTCCTTCACCGTTTTGAAACCAGTGGTGATGAAATAATTTACACAAAGTAAAGCGCCTGCCTGGGTTCGAACCTATGACCTACAACTCGTAAGTCGCGGCCGTTACCACTGGGCCACCACTGCTCTATATCTATATTAATGATTAAAAAATATTATAATTTCCATTTTATTAATTATGATTTTACTTAAATTCACCCTTTTCTACCCACATCTGCACGTGTGAGCTCTGCATTCACAGATTTAGAGTAGTCTGCATTAATTAATTCGGATCATCATCTGCCTAGCCTTTTCCCAACTATGTTGGGGTCGGCTTCCAGTCTAACCGGATGCAGCTCGGATAATAATTCGGATGCGGAGGTCTAAATAAATGCGGAAGCTTCGCAAGTGCGAATGCGAATATTCGCAACATCACTGGCATATACCCATTTTTTTTAGTAACTATGACGAAAACATGACAATAAATACCTACAATATTCTATTTTTTTTATCAAATTAAATTTGTTACAGCTGTAGTGGCAATCATGTCATTTGGTTTAAATAGGTCCTTATTTTTATTATTTTACTTATCTTTTATACAGGGTGGCAGGGACATCGACATTTTGACCGCGTAGGTATTGCACTTTTCTATGAAACAGCAGATTTTTTTAAAATTAACTGATGAACATTTTCAACCCAGGGGGGTTCAGAAACATGTACTGAATCCATGGTAACAGTTTTCGCGTCGATGTCCCTACTACCCTGTATAATTATTTTCTTTTAGATTTTGTGAATGTGAGTACGTTGTAGGCTGTAGACTTGTGGATCATTTTCTATTTTGCTAAGTACCTGGTACTGTATTTTGAAAACATTGTAAAAAAAAAACATTTATTTTAAAAGAGTAACCGTGGAGTTTCTTGCCGGCTCTTCTCCATAGGAAACGACCAATTGGAACCGTGCACCTAGCTAGCTTCTGACGTTTTATAAGTGCCTGCTTTATGTGAAATAAAATATTTTGAATTCGAAAAAAGAAGATAGGATTTTCAGCTTTTTCAAAATATGTCTTAGTTAACTTTATGTAAGTAACCAATCTCTTTAATTACTTTATCTACAATCATGCTATAAAACTTCTATAAAAGTTTCTGAAACAGCTTATTGGCAACATTATAACAGCCAGTGTCATAGTAACCATTACATCATCCAAACGAGTGTTATAATGTTGTACTAAATTTCACTATGCAACTCGTTTCAATGTTCAAGCGGGGGACAGCAGCACCCGCTTCACGCATGTGTGTTTGTGATGTGCTGCTGCAGGCGACATACATACGTGCAGTTGTACTGAATTTCGTGAGAATTTCTTTATTCTTGATCTTGAATTACAAACACTCAATGGTTTCGAAATGAAATGAAATTGTTTATTCTGTAAATAGGATATCGGAATCACTTTTACACGTCATATAAAAAAATATTAAAAATAAGCTAGATGAGTTCGGCGTTTCCTATCTGACTACTCTGAGAAGAAAGGCCGAAACAAACTCAGAGGTCGCAGTCTCTTTTAAAGTCCAGACATAATCTTGGTCAGGCCATATGAGGATCATGTAGATTAGTGTCTGAAAAGGTCTTTTGAGGAAAGAACCACACAGATTTGAGTGGACCTGTCCAGTCAGTGCATGCATTTGTCAGTAATCGTGGAGCTCAACTTAGAACTTAAGGAGCTCAACTCGATGAGCAATACCAAAGAAAGGACATTTGGGTAGGCCGCAAAAACTACTCAAACTGCCAGACCATCACTAATACTAGAAGAGAAAAAAAATAATATCCACATAGTCTTCACATTCACAGTAGTTAAAATAAAATAATACTTTACAAAGT
The DNA here is from genome assembly GCA_963680765.1 of Agrochola lychnidis. NCBI lineage: Eukaryota > Metazoa > Arthropoda > Insecta > Lepidoptera > Noctuidae > Agrochola > Agrochola lychnidis. Next base: position 7,129,897 of record OY796871.1, on the reverse strand, counting down.
AATCATGTCATTTTGAATATAATTTTCAACAATGTCAATGTGTTTATAAAACTGGTAGGTATATGTTGATTTTAGGTAGATAATAATTTCAGAAACTTTTATAGAGGATTCATATCATGGGTGTAGATAAAGTCTTGTATGCAACTGTTATAATTAGATATTAAAACACTCATGTGATATTATTATCACACTCGACTTTGCCTCGTGTGATAAACCCACATTCGTGTTATAATACCCCTTATTATAAAACAGTTGCATAAATAACTATTGGTCAATACGTATCTACAGCAGGTTATTATAATCTCCCACCTCCAAGCTATTATTCGCTAGCAACCTAAGTTCCAACATAAGCTTAATGGCCATGTGATATCCAACTGCAATTACTTTCATTATTATATGTGTAGCAGTTATAAAGTTTGGGTGCCTACAAATATGGGTTTATTGCTCTTGTTAAGCTGTTTAGTTTTGGGTGCAAACATTGTACTTTCCTGAACTGTTGTTTAAACAGACATAAAACAATTTAAGATGAATGCTACCGTATTTAAAATGTTTTGCTGAAAATGCTGTCACTTAACGCCCTGCGAGTTTCGTAGATAGATAGATAAATAGGTATATAAAAATAATCTAAAATATTTAAGTACTTTTTGCAGATATAACATAAATAATAGTTAAGCAAAATGTTAGTATCTTATTCGCGATCTCCTGACTTTGATTATTATGTAAGTTAAAACTTGTTCCCACTAACAACTTAATGATCTTCTAAAACAGCGGCTTCCTCTCTCCTACCCTTTTTAAGATTTATTTATTTATTTATCAAACAACTAGATCCAATTACAAAAACAAAAATACATTATATACAATTCTAGATGTTAGTAAACAATTTAACTTACTTGCTATGTTAGTACTTATATTCTACTACTGACAAGGTGGTTTTAATAAGATGCCTCATTATGGGGCTTTCGTCAGGCCCATCAGCAATAGCTTTCAGGAGGCTGTTGCCACTGTCCCGCAACCTTGTGAGAAGAGAAGCATTTTTTTTCCGCACTACAGCTGAGAAGCTATCCACTCTGGCTCGCGCAAACATTGCAGAAGCACTGCAATAACGGGGCAGTCGCAACAGCGCCCTAAAAGCGTTGTTGTATTGAATACGCACCGCATTGGCGGCACGTTTGGTACAGCTAATCCATAGAGCGCTCGAGTACAGAGATGTGCAGTATGCTTTAAAAAGTGTGATTTTGACCGCATCTGTACATCGAGCGAACCTACGGGCCAGCATATTCGCCCGCACCGCCAATGCCCTGCGTTCCCGCTCAACATCGGCATCGTCTTTCAGGTCGTCAGAAATGAAATGTCCAAGGTATTTGACTTGGTGTACCAGACGAATCGAAACGTCGTTAATTTTGACAGGTGGTACCCTTTCTGGACACTTCTTACCAACAGCCTTAAAGACCATGAATTCTGACTTGTTAACATTATATAGTAACCCATGGGTGGCAGCGTAGTCCTCACATATCCTAACCAATTTTCTAAGTGCACTGACCGAGGGAGCCAGCAGGACCATATCATCGGCGTAGCTTATGTTGTTAAAACACAACCCGTCAACATAGCAGCCCACATGCGCACTGCTGAGTTCCTCGATCAGTGCATTCACGTACAGATTAAAAAGATTAGGGGAGGTTAAGCCCCCCTGCCTTACGCCACATTCTAAGCTGTATGGTAAAGAAAACTTACTCCCCCAACGTACAATGTTTGTTTGGTTGCCGTACCAGTATCTAAAAACGTTCAGCAATTCGTTGGGGACACCTGTCGCTTTTAGTTTACCCCAAAGAATGTTGTATGAGACCCGGTCGAACGCCTTGGAGAGATCCAGAAACACCCCGTAAACTGGTGTACTCCTGCTAGTGTAGTACCTGACAGTGTGCTTAAGGCAAGCGATTGCACTTTCAGTGGATAAGCCAGGCCGAAACCCGAACTGTGCATCGTGCAACCGCAAATGTTTCTCCAGCTGTACGTTCAGCACACTGTCAAATACTTTAGCTACAACAGTTGCCAAAGAGATAGGTCTATAATTCGACCCATTAGATGCATCTCCAGTTTTGTTTTTAATTACTGGTACGACCACCGTTTTCAACATACTGTCTGGCAGGTGAGAGTGCGCGATACACACGTTAAACAGTAATGCCAGAACCCTAGGTAAGTGGCAACCCGCATGCTGTAAATGCTCGATACTGAGACCATCGTGACCAGGTGATTTCCCTCTTTTCATATTCTTAAGAGCTACTCTGATATCTTTAGCTGTGAAAAGTGTTGAAACTGGTCCCATTTGGTCCTCAGCATCGATCACCGACTGCGCTGACCCCAATAGCGACTGAACCATGAACTGTTCTTTAAACAGTTCCGCTACTAAGTAAGGTTCCGTAACTCCATCAACACTCACAGGGAGGCCCTGAGCCACGCTCATTCTACTGGTAGATTTCCAGAAACTACGGAAGTCTGAATTAGTGTGATGCGAGGCAAGTATGTCCATTCTAATTTCTTCTTGGTGATTTTGACACCATTTCAGCCTACCTTTAAAAACTTTCCGCGCTTCTACCATTTCTTCGAAAAGATGCCCTGACGACGGTCTGCCGTGCCAGTCCCACATACTGAACTTAGCCCGCGCCTCCCTGTGAGCACTGCCGACGTGTCTATCCCAACCTGCAACGCTCTTACGATACCTCGGTTTCTTTTGATGTGAGGAACTAGCTGCCAACCTTAAGGAATCTACTATGACACTGTACAAGTCATCAATCACTGCTTTATGATCAGAATCTGTACAAAACTTCCCACTACAAGATTCCAATTGCACTGGGAAATCTATATTGCGTAGGTGATTACCACACAGACGTGAAAAGTGCTCTATTTGAGCGTACGATCTTTCCCCCCACTTGACACCGTCGGATACTTGTGCACACGGCTGTACAGATTTTAGTTTAATTCGATTGAAATTACAATTAACGAGAAGCGGAAAATGGTCGGACCAATAAATGTCGTATTTAACATGCACACCTGTTATTAACGGTAAGGCTGCTTTGGTGATCACACAATGGTCCAACCATCTTCGACTTCCGTTAGCCTCACTAATGAACGTATAGGTGTCAGAACTCATTTTATTTATATCTAAACATAACCATTCCTGTTCACAACAAAAACTATTCAGTTCATTAAAAAACAATTGATTAGGATGCGCATTGAAATCACCCAAAATAATGACTGATTCCACATTACTTTCTTCTATAATTGCACTTATAGTTCCTAAGCAGTCCGTGAATTCAGTTAAATTTTCCGTACTATCTACAGGTAAGTACACACTAAATATTAGCACAAGACGGTCCTTAAGTAACACTTTAATAGCCGCAATACGTGGATTACCGCACGGCACTACGCACACACAACCGAACATACTTTTCCGCCATAGCAGCGCGACACCACCGTATGGTCGGCCTACTAACATTCCCGCCGACGTGTCGACTGCAGACGTTCCTGTGCTGCCGAACTCCTCATCGACTGCCGATAAACAACACAGGTCATGTGGCAACAACCATGTTTCCTGAAGCGCAATTATATCTACTTCTTTGCATAATAACCTAACTCCTTCCATTGACCTCTTAATCGACTTGCAATTGAACGATGCAAGGACGGTGTTATGCACAATGTCATTATTTGTTCTATCCATTAAATTGTATTTTTATTGATTGCCTCACCCATTTCTGGAGTGTCCACTAATTTGTTTTTAATGTGAACAAAACGACGGTAAATTACGCCTTGCGGCCAAAAGCGGTCATCTAAAAACATTCTCAGTTTGTGCTTTGGCACAAAAAGTTTGTATGCATGATGCTTATCATTCTTAATTTTAAGTTTTATGACCGTCACATTTTCTTGAGATTTTCTGCAAATGTACTCAGTGATATCTTGCTCATTGGTGTCTGTATGTATGTTAGTGATAAAAAGTGGAATCTTACTTCCAACAGCCGCTTTAAAATTTAATTCAAGATTATCAGAACCACGCCCCATCCTACCAAGTGGTTTATTTTTCCTGTTTATTGACTTCTTATTTACAACGGTAGTCCATTTTTCAGTTTGTGCCTCATGATGTGCCTTCATAGTGTTTGTATGCATAACACCGTCCACACTATTTTTTACGTCAACCGATATATTTCGCTGTGACTGTGACTCATCGCCCGCACAAACAGCTGGCTGCACCGAAGTGTCGAGACCGCGCGAAACAGGTTTCTGTATCGAGAGTCGACGCTGCGTAGATAAATACATTTGTTCAATTTTTTCGGGTACTTTTGAATTATCACTGTGATTTTTACTGCTAGTTTCTCCAACATTATTACGGCGAATAACATTGTAATCAATGTTTTCTACTAATCCCATTGGGCCACTATCGCACTCAAAACTATGCATTAAACCCGCTCCCCTTTTATTTGTTACCTTACAATTTGAATTTTCGTTGTCACATAACGGCACCTGTCTAAGATCATATATTTCTGTAACGATCTCGGCTACCTGCTCCTTTGTCATGTAACTATCCCTAATATGCTTCAATTCGTTTCGTACAAGTAGGATATCCTTCAATAACTTAGTTGCATCCAGGTGATCAAAGCTAATTGGCGGTAGTTTATGTAAATCCCTCGCTACAAAAATAGGTGTCTTATCTGGATCAACCTTTTTAAATATCTGAATAATATCATCAACATCCCGCTGGGACTTACCCTCACGTTTCCTAGTCTTCTTTTGGGAAGAGAGTGACACAGCATCGAACAGCATAGTTTTAGCTGTTTCAATTTCATCACTCGTAAAAGCTGTTACACAAATACGCACAAGACTTTCCTCGTCCATCACCTGCATCTTGTTTTGGATGAAGGCAAGAGGTTCACTAATAATTATATTACAACTGTTGCACTTAACAACACTCGACATCGTTAATATTTTTGTTAGTCACCACCTTAACACTAGACATGCGTCGGCTATGCCGCGCGGGGGTAGACTGACTTTTTGCTGTGCCCTACAGGGTCCTTAATGATTTAAATTATATAGGGTAACTATATAATTTAGATCATTGTGGACCCTGTAACCTAAGTACCTACACATTATGGTACAGCAATAAAGATATTGAGTATTGAGTATTAAATCATTTATTGTGAGCACAAATATAAATAGCACAATACACAATTACACATTTAAATTATAACTAAGTGTAAGTAGGTACCTACATCATTAAAATAAAAGGTGCCAATAGTGACTCTGAGTTTTTTTCGGTCTTTCTTCTCAGAGTAGTCAGATAGCTGGAAACGCCGACCGTATCTAGTTTTTAAAACCTACTTACACAAAAAAAAAAACTATCAGTACCAATATGACTAGGAAATGCAATCTTCTCGCGAGATCTCGAGCTATTTTTCAAGATTAAATCTCGTGGGTAGGCACTCTCGTTCTTGAAATGTCGTTCATAATCTCGACCGAACAGGTCGAGTTCTCGAACGAGATTTCAGCGTGTGTGAATCATTAGTGTTGATCGATGCGCGGAAGTGCGCCATCACAAGCCCTTTCACGTGTTCAGCTAGCCCGCACTGCAGCTTCAGAAAGTACGCCATCAATATCATCACTGCAAAAGGAATTAGAAGAAGTTTTAAAGGCAAGTAAAGACACACAACCCAAAGCTATAGCAACAGACAGGATGGACAGCCTGCTAAGAAAAGAAATTATTTTTTATGAGTACGGCGAAGAAACAGGGCAATACCTGCACGAGTAGCATGACCACCGTAGAAACGAATTTTGTCGACGGAAGAATAGACAAAATGACAGATTGTGATTGTTTATCTATCATTTTGTCTACTCTTCCGTCGACAAAACTCGTTTCTACGGTGGTCATGCTACGCGTGCTGAAATTCGCTTACTACAGCCTACTTTAGTCCCGGCTCTGCGGGCTTTCTCAGCCGCTGGATATCTTGCAACAGATTAGGATTAGGTGTCGTTTGGCCGACAACGCCCTAAGTACCTTATGCTTCCTTCGAAATTATTTCTAAAATAAAGAATTTATTGCGGTGTGCGGTGCGTTATGTGCTGATTTGTTGCGTAGTACAGGCAGGGTCATCTGCTCTGCCTGCACTAAGCAACAAATTATAATAATTATTATTACTTTTAATTAATAAATGATTCAATTAAAGTTGTGTTTTATTTGAAAATATAACATCAACAGCATAAGTACTTAGTAATTTTCACTAAGTGTAACCATTTTTATAAAAAATACTACATTATTTAAAAAACATAGGCGTAATTTCGATATTGTCGAGATTAATCGAGATCTCACCAGTTAGTTTAGCGATGGCAAATGACCAATGTCGACATCAGGGTTATCGCGCGAGATTTCGAATGGCCAATCTCGATCTCAGGATTATCGCGCGGATCTCGAATTGCCAATCTCGGTTCGAGATTGCATTAAATAAATTAAATAAGACAAAAAGCGGAGGATAAAATTGTAGTTGCATAAATTGTGAGAATTCTTAATAAATTCATATCTAGCTAGTTGGAATACAAACCCCGCTTAGCTATGATTAAAAGGCAAAATACCCTACTTTACTTACAATATTAATATGTTTAGAGCAGACGTCAAGAACTAACTGTATACCTACTGTCTAACTACATAATGCAATCCGCTTTTAATTTTTTATAAGTTTATATCTAACATCCGGTAGGTAACCGTAGTCGGGATCAAATTAATTAAAATAAGCGCTCTTGCAGAATGTTAAGCAGGAGACATTTCCCATAGGAATAATGACTTCAAACCGACTGTCTATGGAAAATATTCATAGGCTTTAAAGCTAACTATATCGTTTTTTTTTTCTATACATTACTCGCTGTTTAAGTTCAGCCCAGTGAAAATACCAAAAATACCTATCACCCTGTATTTTTATTTCACCCATCGATAGGTCATTTTTTATTTATTCTTGTGTCGATAGTGAGTGATATACCCAGATGTCGTAGGCAGATTGTATCTATGATTCGTCATTTTACAAACGGCGTCGTTCGTTTACAAACGCTCGCGGTTATGCAAAATGCCTAAGGCAAAATGTAAATTGCCTAGTCACTATAAAATATGCCACATTTGATGGCCAATTCAAACGCCGTTTACAAAATGCTGCGGCAAATTGAAGAATTTAGTTTTATTACTTACCACGCGCGTCGCTGCTAATCAAAACAAGAAAAATGGCGTCGAGTGGTGGTTTTATCACAATTTTTTTTATTGAAAACAGTACAAATACTACGTGTGCATTCCACAAAAAAAAAACTGTTATTTTAAAGACATTTATTATTTACATTCACAAACGGAACCAGTGAAAAAGCCATGGAAAAATTAAGTTTGTGAGGATTGAGGATATCCAGCACGTAAAAAACGCTAAGGTGTCCATGGAATCTGGTGCTCGGAGGACTTCTGCAGAATATTATCGGTACAAAAAGTATGACGTAGTCAATGAGTATTGGCGATGTAGACAGTTCCATCTTTACCATAAGGGCACAGGGGGCCCGTGTCCGGGGCCCCCGACCTCATGGGGGCACAGTAAGCCCGGTTAAACACTTGCACTCAAAAGCGTTTTTTTCTTCTATTTTTAGGTAGATACTCACAAACATAATAGTTCCGTCAACATTTATAAATTGAATTATTAATCGGGCACCAGATAAGATTTTAAACTTTTCTTTTAAATTTATGATAAACGTTTTAGTTTCTTTCTCAGTTAATATCTAATTAACAATAGATTCTGATCAGTTGACAAAAATGCAAAGAATTTGCAGAACCTTTTAATGCTTATGAGCTCAAAGACTATCTACAATTATATTGAGCTCAAATCAGAATGTTATCATCAAAGGAATCAGCCGATTTGATCATCTCAACCTTAAAAAAATCATGTCCGTGACTACCGCAGAACCACCAACGTCAATCGCTTCCATATTTAGTAAATAATAAGTACCCAATTGGTACTAGTTAGTGCTCGAACGACAAAATTGGTACCTTAGTAGTTTTCGAGAAACTCGACTTTGAAGGTGGTCCGGCGGTAGTCACGCTCCCTTCAGCAGGACCGCCGAAGAAGGGGGCATGCTGCAAATATTCTAAGTATACAAATAATTAGTATCTACCCTTAAATGTGATTCATTGCGTAAAAAAAACAGAACTGAAACATTTGTATTTACCGAGAAATCAACGATGATAACTTTCGCGCGCTCGTTCAGCAGGACCACGACTTTGAATGTTGATTCCAAGTTTGACGAGCTTGTCGCTTTCCTCAAACCTATATAGAAAATTAGTAGGTACTCGCAAGATAAAATTAGTGCCCAAAATTCAAAATAGGTTCTTCAGTAGTTTACGAGATATACCATGCCATTGGGTGGGGTGGCGGTGGTCACGGTGTAAAATTTTCATTTCAAGATTTCCCTATTAAAAACTCTGTGATTTCTTCCCAAATTTATACAATAATTAGTGCTCCTAAAAGATTCCTAAGTGTTGTATTTTAAGAGAAATTAGCTTTCATTACTTTTCCATACCTACTAAATTTCCGTGTATAACCGACCAAATTAAGGTGACAATGGTATTGAGCAGTCTATCTATTCTGTAAAAATCTCACCGTGAAAACTTAGGCCGCATTCCGTGTTACGTTAAAAGTGACAATATCGCGAATCCGACCAAAGTTCAAAGTCACAATTTTTACTCAATAACCCTTATGTTTTGTGACTATTAAATTTGGTTGGATACGCGATATAATCACTTTTGGCGTAAGTCGGAATGCGGCCTTAGATGAAGTGAGCTTGAAGTGAGCTGTCACTCCACTTGATGCTAGGGATTGGCACCTCACTTCGAGCTCACTTTACCTAATTTATTGATTGTTATTGTATGGTGACCATACAATAACATTCAATAATGTCGAAATTATAACAATCGAATGAATTGCCAATTTGCCTAAGGCATTTTGCATAACCGCGAGTGTTTGTAAACGGACGGCGCCATTTGAAAAATGACGAATCATACAACCTGCCTGCGGCATAGACACAATCACACTAATCGCTTTTTAATAAATGATCTCTAAATAAGAAAAGAACAAAATAATACGGTCAACTGTAGTAGGTTACTTTCCACGAGCGACTTTACCTTTATCTCTCGAATTTCAATTAAGTAGGTAGGTACTAGGTACAGACGCCAGCACATCAAGCTACCCGAAACTGTCAAATTTTCCCAATCAACTTTGAACCTTAGACTTCTACTAAAATCTATTAAATAAATTTGACAGATTGTAGTAGCTTGATGTGCTGGCGTCTGTACAAATCTGTTGCCGCCAATTAATATGAAAGTGATACAAAAGTAGAAAAATCGACTAATTGTTTGTTACAGATTTTTTGTAAGTAATCGAGATATATTTAAGTAATGTTCTCATGGGTAAAGTTGCTCATGGAAAGTAAAGATCCCTCAATTGACGGACCAGTTTTACCTTAAAGTAGACTTTCGACTAGGTACGCAAATGGCTACCCAGCTAGAGTCCGATCGCCTTCACTGCACTTCATTTGGTGTAGCTGTTATCGAAGAAGGACAAAACCTGACACCGAATAACAGACTACCTATTTTAGGCAGGTATGTCCTACAATTCGCATTTATAATATTTTGGTTGGGTATATTTTGGTGCAGTCTGTGCGTTCGCACTGGCGAAACATCACAACAAAACATGTTGAAATCTCTAGTACCTGTCAAACTTTGTATGGAAAATTGACAGAAAATAGAGATTCCAACATTTTTCGCTGTAAATGTTTCGCCAGTGCGAACGCACAGTAAGAACAAAACATCAACTCATCATTTTGCAGAAAAATGTAACATTTCTAACTATGCGTTCGCACTGGCAAAACATCACAACAAAACATGTTGAAATCTCTAGTGCCTGTCAAACTTTGTATGGAAAATTGACAGAAAATAGAGATTCCAACATGTTTCGTTGTGAATGTTTCGCCAGTGCGAACGCATAGTAAGCTACATTATATTTTGATTGAACCTGATGCTGTTTTTTCAGAGCAAACCTGTAGCGCCATCTAGATGAATAATAATGAAGTTTTTGTTTGAAACGCTTTTTAGGAATAAATTGTCGTTTTGACGAATAGATCAATTTAGAACTTTAGATGAGTGAAAAAAACATGTTTTCCCATACATTCCAACTGCAAATCTAAGTTTAGTTTTGAGATTTACCATGTTATTTTAAGACCATAGACTTCTTATAAGTTTTCCTGTGTACAAGAACCATTCTCAGTAGGTACAGACGCCAGCACATCAAGCTACTACAATCTGTCAAATTTATTTAATAGATTTTCAACTTTATTGCTGAAGCATAAGGTTCAAAGTTGATTGGGGAAATTTGACAGTTTCGGGTAGCTTGATGTGCTGGCGTCTGTACTTTTTTTTCGGAGATATCTCCGAAAATTAATTTCGTAATTTCCGTAATTTTGTAATCTCCGTTAATTTTCATAAATTTTCTTATATATCTTTAAAAGTATTTATTTAAAAAAAAAAAATTGAAATCCTCACACTCACAAGCTCTTTCAATTTTGATATTTGACACGGTAGTTTGCAAAACTTTTTTGAAAGTGAAAACTACCCCTTGACTGTCACGAGCTCTCCTGGAGATCGATAACAATTAAAATTCTATTGTGTCTCATTAATGCAATAATGACAGTTGAGCTCATAAGCGCGTTGGGCATTTTTGAGATGGGAAAAAACAATTGAACTCGCGACACTGTTACCGACACCAGCCAAATGTATCGCGCGTTGATGTCTTTTTAATGGTCAAAACATTAAAAAGATATCAACACGCGATACATTTTCTTTGGGATTTAATGACTTTCCAAACATTAAGACATGATAACGACATGATTTAATCAAAAATGTTAATAAAAAAGAAAAGTATTTCCTGCACAATAAAATTGTTCCAGTTTTCACTTCTGTCAGCACTCCTGGAATGCCACTGTTTTTTTTTTTCTTCTATTTCTCTCTATTAGGGACCCCCATATTCAATTACACATCTGTGTTTGGGTCACAGAAATTCATGTGTACAGACGCCAGCACATCAGGCTACTACAATCTGTCAAATTTATTTAATAGATTTTCAACTTTATCGCTGAATTGTAAGGTTGAAAGTTGATTGGGAAAATTTGACAGTTTCGGGTAGCTTGATGTGCTGGCGTCTACCAAATTTCAACTAAATTGGTACATTCAATTGGACCAAATTGGCTGTGACAGACAGACACACAAGTGATCCTATAAGGGTTCCGTTTTTTCTTTCAGACCTAGGGAACCTTAAAAACTAAGATTCTAAAAGTAGATTGTACTCTGGATAACTTAGTTGATACCATAATGTTTAGTTGACTGTACATAGCAGCATGTTACATTATCTTCATCATTTCAATGGGATGATGCAATTTATTGATTTTCTTTATTCAATAAAATAAAATAAACATTTAAACAGAGCAATATTACAAACATTTTATTTTATTATTTGTGTAGAATACATATCAAATTAATAAATATCTCTTGGTGGTGGTCCTCCAAACATAAGATTCCATGACACTGGATGGATTAGTTGTGAATAAATGTCCAGGTTGTTGAACAGCGGCACCACAGTGTTTAAGTACTGCACCATTTCATAAGCATCCGGTATGTTGTCTCCTTCAGATGCAAACTTGTACAGAACTAAGCAAGGTACAGACTTCTCCTTGATGATTTCATAAAGTAGGGATGCAAAGCCTCCACCAAGTATTTTAACAGTCTCGCCTTTGGACTCATGTTCTACCCAATCTAGGGTTCTCAGTTTACTTGAGTAAGGACATAACTCGTTCACCACATATCGGAAAGGAGATGTCATTATATGCTTCCTCTCATGAGCAAAACTACTTGTTAAAATTATAATATCCTTTATATTTTCACCCTTGAACTTATCCACCACTTCAGTCAGGAATTTCTGTCCATACTTATAAACTAGAGGTGCTCTTAGTAGCAGAATTATGACCTTTCTTTCAGGACATTCATAAAGTTCACAGCAACCAGATAAATTGTTTGAACCAATTTTGTAGGGATCGTATCCCATTATGGGAATAAGTGCAGGGCTATATACCAATCCAATCTTACTCATGTGTAAAGAAGAAATTACTAAATCACAAGCTAGTTGTCCAACATTTCCGACCGCCACACTTGGTATAACCAGAGTGTATCCACTCAAATCACACTTTGTTAACATTTTCCAATGGTTAATTTGAGCCATTATCAGTTACACTTAATAAAATTTGTTGCTCCGGTAAAAAGTTGAACCAAATTTTAAATCCACGAATAAAATCAACAACACAGACACAAAATAACTCAAAATAACTACTACTCATCTAGAGAGAAACTGACATTTAAAAAATATTATCGACTATATCGATAATTATACTGAATAGTGGCGTGCACGAGAAAACGAGTTCAACCAAAGAACCAACCAATGGGGATAAAAACTGTCATAATTATGCTCATTTCAGATGTCGCTGCTATCACTAGTCTAAAGCGCCATCCATCTTGCGTTCGCATAGGCCGCGGTGCTAGACCTAGCGTACAATCTCTCAAAGTGAGATTGCGATTTGAATTTGAACGAAGTTACCGGAATTGGTCTTCTGATTTTGATTGTTTTTACTTTGTCGAATGGTGAAACATTTACCGATAAATCGCTGACTTTCACCTATCCCAACTCTATATCTAATGACAGCGACAGTAGACATGCGACTGTCACCATGACCAACATAAAATTACAATCATGGATTTAGTAAGTACTACAGACCTATGGGTAATAAAGTGTATCCGCAGTTGTAGCCAGCAAAATTAAATTATTTTACGTTTTATGCAATTTACATTAACTTGAAACAAATAAACTTAATTCTATCTCTGTCGTCTTCTATCGATTGAAACAGAACGATGTTATACAGTTTATCAAAAAGAGTGAAATGAAAATGAGGGTACCACCATCGCACTTAGGTCACTTCGAATGGGAAATAAATTGTTAAAATAAATGTGTAACAAACAATGCTGCTTATGGGTGACTCAAATCAAAACCTACTAGCACTTGTCAGCAAAATAGAGCCATCATCCTAGTCTACAAGTAAAATATTTAGTTCCAAATGTCACCACGTCAGACTCGGATCGGTCGACCTGTAAATAAGTTTGTAAACTCATTAGGTCGGCCACATACATAAGGAATTCGGTCTCGGAATTCCTTTTCAAAATATTGTTTCGGAATTTCGAAGGCAGCAAATCTATACATAAGGCCGGTCATTTACAGACGGAATTCCATTTCGGAGAAAATTAAGAACGGAAAAAACGAACAGTTACAGGTACAGTCGGAGCACGAGTCGTGATCGTGAGCACAGCTTGCGCATGTTACAATTTCGACCAATAACAATAGCCGAATGACACGTGAGAGGTCAAATAAGCGACGAGCATCGAGTGACGAACCAATCGCGGGCAGCTCAGCGCCCCTCGGCTTTTTCATTCCGCCAAATAAACCGAAAAATTAGCTACTGCGCAGTGTCATTTTGTGCTCACGACTCATGTCTTCTACTGTACGTATGTGATAGATCCTTGATTTTGTAATTCGGGGGCAACATTGTCGCGTTATTGCGAACTGTTGCTTCGTGCGCTCTCTGTTGCTTATCGAGATGTCAAGCAGTGTGCAAGTGAGAGCGGCGAAATTTAGTTCACGATTACGCGACAATGTAGCCCCAGCATAAGAATTTGCTGCCTTCAAAATTCCGAATCGATATTTGAAACGGACCGTTAGTATGTGGATAGTATAAAGTACTCTGTGGTATGTGGTTGGCCGGGGCCGGCCTTATGTATGATGTATGGTGGAAGCGAGCCTATATAAATGAATAAAAATTGTTAATAAAATTATTGATTGCGAAAAAAAGTACTTATTTTTTTCGTTTCACATTCGATTGCTATATAAAATATTTTATTTACGGTCGAAGTCGGACCAACGCGGAATAATAAAAAAAGGAAAAACTCGCAGGAAAACCCTGACAGCTTGGCTTATTATGACAGTTGAAAGCAATCATTCAATAATTCCAGTGACATAATGAATGAAAAAAAAATAGCTTAGCCAGCTTAGCTTGGCAATACTAAACTGTTGTTCACGTTTCTCTTCGTAAAAATAGGCAAATTATTTTGTTTCTCTTTTCTCAGATATCATAGTCCTGGATTGTTACCTTATTTATTAAGTAAGCTGCTAACATTTATTAGTAAACATAAATAGTTTCTGTTTGTGTAGAAGTGCCACTATTTCACTGTCCTAACCGCTGATTATGGTTGAAACACAATTGAAGGATCCACTGTTCGAAAAATTCATCCTCGCCGAAACGCAGAAGCAACGTTTCCAGGTGAATGTTATATTATTCATTGTAGTGTTACTAGCAAAAGGCTGGCTGTCAAGTGCTAAAGCTAATGAGGAGATGGCCTCAAAGCCAGGCTTGTAGCCATTTGCCATCCAATTCACACAGGTCGTCATCGACCTTTGACCGAAGATCGCTGTTTTACCTAATTAATATGCTCTATTGTTTTATTATTTAATACTATCGTGAGAAGGTACAAAGAAAGCATTGGCTTCTCTGTGCCTTCAATATTATTATCTCTTTGACTGTAAACCTTGAATTTAGAATGATACCAACTATTGATAACACTCGAATTTTATCATAGAATATGTCTTGGGTACTAGTAATAAGCACTATAAATAATCATGTTTTAAATTGTATTGTGTTGTACTTTGCAGGTTCTCGTTCACGGACTGACAGACACATGCTGGGACACTTGCATGGGTAGTCCTTCTGGCCGTTTGGACTCCAGAACTGAGGTGTGCATCATGAACTGTGTGGAAAGGTTCATTGATGCTACAACTTTCATTACTAAGCGTCTTATGAACACAACTAAATATCGTTCCGACGCTCCTCTTATATTTCAATAAATTAAGTATACAGTTGAGTAAGCAACATGTTAGACGGCATTAAGGACTTCTTGCGCCGTCACAAGAGGAAGTTTATTGTGACGGGTGCTGTTTTTGGCGGTCTTTACCTATTGACAAGCTATGCTCAAAGAAAATTACGAGAATGGCAGGAAAAAGAAGCAAAACGATTCTTTGAGATGACTCGTAAAAAACAACACTTTGAGAGCACGGAGCGCACATGTAATCAAACCATTCTATCACTTTCAAAAATTGTGACAGAAAGCATTCTAAGTGTTTTAAACACAGAAGAAATTGTTCAAAAATTGCAAGAGAATCCAGACAACAAACTAGCATTATGGGAACAGTTAAAAATGATGATATTCACAAGAATATGTGTCCTTGTGTATGCACTAAGTATATTGCAAGTGATATTACGAGTGCAACTTAACATTATTGGTGGTTATCTGTACAGAGACTCGGTACATGACGAAGATTCCCTGATAGATGGAGACTTACAGGCCAAGTATTTGTCTTTATGTCACCACTTTGTAGATGGGGGTGTTGAAGACTTGGCGAAACAGATAGAGACTGTTGTAAAGAAGGTTGTTGAACCTGTATCTTTGAAGAAGAAGATGACACTGCAGGAGGTGGAACAAATATTCTGGTCTATACAAACTGCTTTGTGCACAGACACCACAGAAGGTGACCCTGTGAAAAAGATGGTGCACTACTTAGTAGGACATGCAGAGGTCAGCGGAGCGAAGTTAGATACCATTGTAAAAGAGACAATGGACATTTTAGAAAGTGATGAAGTCAGGTCTATTGCTATGTCCTCCGTAAGTCGTAGCTTCTCGTCTGTAACTGATGAAGTTGCCAACTTATTCGTGACAAAATCAGCACCAATTACCAAGAATCATTTGGAATTAAATGTGGATCATGTAATTACAAATGGAGCTTTAAAACTTGGAGCAACTCCTGACATTTTTGTAGATGTTAATAAGGTAGAGATACACTTTGTCAAACTATTGCCTGTTATAAATGAACTCATCACAAAGAACACTTGCAAGGGTAACACAAACATTCCAGATTTATTAACGCAGCAGCTCACTCTAAATGACAAATTAAAACTTCTAGGAGCAAACATTTATGAAGTATTCAGTAGTGCATAAGGCTTTTTTTTTAATAAAAATTGCCATTATAATTAATGCCATGTAAATAATTTCTTAAAATAATGTCTAGATGCACCTTGTAATGTTGAGACAGAAATAGTGTCACAATTATTTATTTCAACTCTAGGTATTGTGGTAGATAAGCTTTTTGTATTTCTTGCATTTTGGGGACAGTAATAAAGTCTTAATTAATTATACATTTTGTTTAATTATCAATCTTACCACGTAAATCATCGCACAGCTAATGAATGCAATTAATGCAACTTGATTCTGAACCTTATTTAATACTAATCTGGCCTGGGCATATACCTACCCCTGCAAAGGGATAACCTTAAATCAAAATAACTTATTGGTTCTATATGAGGGGTACCCCATTTATCTAGATTGTAGGTGTATACAGGGTGTAAGGGACAGCCCTCCGCAGACTGATGGGGTGAATTCAGTATATCATACTAAGATGACCGGTACATGAAATTATTTCAGGAACATTATGGGAATCCAATAAACCTGATTTGTTTCATTACCTTACACGCAATGTATCGCTACCGTTGGGAGGGGTAGCCGGGTAGTAGGTATGCGGTGCGGCGAGGTCGAAGAACTCTAGCTAGGCAGGCAGAAATTGAACAGCTGATGTGAAATCAGCTGTTCAATTGCGTCGTTCGTTGGAGAATTTCAACATCCATTGCTGTTTTTTTTAGCTGTTTTATTTACATTAATGGAGTACTGCGTACAGAGAATGTAATTTTACATTGAAACTAGCTGACCCCGGCATACGTTGTTTTGCCAATTATTTGTTTGGGGTGGACAACGCTTATCACTTAGGGGTATGAAAAATAGATAGTAGCCGATTCTCAGACCTACTGAATATGCATATAAAATTTGGTAAAAATCAGTAAAGCCGTTTCGGAGGAGTAAGGTAACTAACATTGTGACACGAGAATTTTATATATAAGATAATAATAAAATAGTAACTGAAAAACGACAAAAAAAATGAAAATTTTCCTGAAATTTTTTTTCGGTTGAATATGATTCAAAATAAGGAGCTAAATGCATGTGGAGGGCTGTCCCTTACATCCTATAAGTAAGTACCTACATATACAACAAATCTATACCATAAATAAATAAAATTGACGTCTGTTTGTAATGTCAAAATAACAGCTTTTTACTAAATGCATATGAAAGTCTATACTTACAGGACACAATGAATATACTATTTTATTTTTATTTTGTCTGTCTGTTTGTCAAAGTCAAATAATTTATTTCAATTAGGCACAAAAAGGCACTTTTGAACGTCAAAAACAAAAAATAGAATTGATTCTAGTCGCCCCTTTCAAAAGGTAGTTTTCGTATGGAAAAGAATGGGCAAGAAACTCCACCGTTACTCTTTTAAAATGTTTTACAATATTTTGTATACATTGATTATATAATCATATGTGAAGACGATGCACCTGGAATAATATTACTATACCACAATAGGTAAAAATAATTAAAAATAAAGCAATAACAGAAAAAATAATAATTATGTAATGGATACATGGTGTTCACATATTTACAAGCATTGTAAAAGTAGGTACCTATACGATATTCCTAAAAAAATTACAAGTGATACTAATTAGTCAGTGTGTGAGTAATCACAGAATGTAAAAAAAATAATAATAATGTTATAATGGGTAACAAAACCAAAAGATTTACCACCCTAATCTAAGAAGAAAAAGTATATACGGAGAAGAATGCAATGCTGACGCGAAGTCGGGCACGACGATTAATACATAGCACACACCCAACATCTTCGGGTTCGTCGCTCAGCTCCGCCTCGCAGTTGCCGGATCCTGCTCCAGACGTGAGTCCAGTGATACCGGCCGCTGCAGTTGCGTCGAGCTCGAGCGACGAATACTTCTCGCCGCCGACGACACCACCACCAGTACGTCGGCGCGGAAGAGGCCGACCACCGGCCAGCTTGGGACTCCGAGGCCCACCGGCCTCTGATAGGGTCCCCGCTCCCGGTGGAAGTGTGCAGCGCATGAAGTGGACACAAACTGTCAACGAAAATGTCATGCGCGCATACTTTAGGGCTACAGAGGGGGGAACTAACCTGACTGCATACCGTGGTCGGATGCTCTCTCTGTTTCAGGTGCTTGAACCAGCTGTCAACGTGTCGGCGCAACGACTGTCGGATCAGGTGCGGGTCATTCAGCGTAACCATATGCTGGATGACGCCGTACTTGATCGACTACGCCTCGAATCACGGAATAACCATATTACACCAGCTTCGCCACTGGTCGCGGTGCAATTGCAAAATTTACCCAGTTCTTCACCGCGACCCGACTGCGTTGGTGAAGAGGATGATGACGGGGTTATATCCGTGAGTTCCCAATGCAATGCACGATTGAGGAGCGCTTTGGAGGATGCTTTTCGGGAGTACCGTTCTATTCCACCTGGACTTAGACCAAAATTACCTCGTTTGCCCATGCACAAGAAAAACAAGGCGCTGGTGTGTACTCTAGACTCGCTGCTGTCAAACTGTTTTGACGGCAGCAAAGACCTCGCCGATACCCACTCGATCTTGTACTGTGCAGCTGTGGCGGCATGTCGTGTAGCTCAAGTTAAATTTGCCAACAGTGACAGAGCTCCACGACCAAAACCAGCTGTACCAGCTTGGCAGTGCAGGATTGAGCGTCGTATCGGTGAGGCTAGAGTACTCATCGGCAAGCTAATCTGCTTCAGGGAGGGCAATACTCGCCCTAGAGTGATGCGCTTTGTGAAGCGGGCGTTCTCGGGAACTGAAATTAGTTCTCGAGATTATTTGACCCGCGTCACAGAGCGTATCGACTTCCTGAAGCAGAAGATCTGTGCATGGGCAAATCGTATTCGACGGTACAGGCGGAGAGTGGAGCGGTACACTCAGAATCGCACATTCCAGAGCGATGAAAGGTGGGTTTACAGGGCTTGGGAGCGACCGGACAAAAGTGTGATTGACATGCGCCTACCGGATGATGACGCCATGTGCTCGTTCTGGCGAAGCATCTGGTCGGCGCCTGTCAATCACACCGAAGGAGACTGGACTAGGAAGATCGAACGAGCGTGCGAACAAATACCAGAAATGGGGGCACTCACCATCAGCCCCCAAGATGTAGCTCGTGCAGTCCGTCCGTTACCTAACTGGAAATCACCAGGGCCGGACGGGCTGCACAATTTTTGGATAAAATGGTTCCAAAGGTCGCACGCTCGTTTGGCATCCCAGTTCCAGTCAGCTTTAGAGTCAGGGTCGCTGCCCCAGTTCCTAACGACAGGAATAACCCACCTGCTCCATAAATCAGGTAGTACTGCGGAACCCAAAAATTATAGACCGATCACTTGTCTACCGACGGTCTATAAAGTTTTTACATCCATTTTGAGAGCTAAAATTAACAAACATATAGACACCAACTCCATCATGTCTGCCTCTCAAAATGGATGTAGGAACGGGTCCCGCGGTAATAAGGAGCTACTCCTCATCGATATGGCCATTAGCCAGCAGGTTCGTCGTTCCCGAAGGGATCTGTCGACATGTTGGATAGATTATAAGAAGGCCTACGACTCGGTGCCACATACATGGCTCATGAGGGTGCTGGAGTTGTATAAAGTAGATGCAACTCTACGCACCTTCCTGATGTCATGTATGGGGCAATGGAGGACGGTGCTTCGCTATCCAGGATGTCGACATACTCTGAGGAATAGCGAACCGATAAGGATCGAGCGAGGTATATTCCAGGGTGACAGTTTGAGTCCACTTTGGTTCTGCCTAGCCTTGAATCCTCTAAGCAAACTGCTGGAGGATTCAGGGCTGGGCTATCGGTTGAGAAGAGGAGGTCAGGTTATATCTCACCTGCTTTACATGGATGACTTGAAACTCTTTGCCCCCAACAATTTGCAACTGCTGGAGCTACTGAAGGTAACCGAAACGTTCAGTAGTGCCATCAGGATGGAATTTGGTGTGGACAAATGTGCGGTCATGCATGTAAAACGAGGGGAGATTGTGGAATCCGTGGAAACCCACCTCTCGGATTCCATACACCTAAGATCCCTCTCCTCAATCGAAACCTACAAGTATTTGGGTATGTCGGAAGCGTTAGGTATCAACACTGCAGACATGAAGCAATCGCTGAAGGAGCGCTTCTTTAGCCGCCTGAATAAAGTATTAAATAGTCTTTTATCAGGCGGAAACAAGGTGCGCGCCTTCAACGGTTGGGTCATGCCGGTTTTGATGTACTCTTTCGGCATACTCAAATGGACTCAGACGGAACTTGACGCCCTGGATAGGAGGGTCCGCACACTGCTGACCGCAAATCGAATGCATCACCCACGTTCATCGGTGATGAGACTGTATATCCCGCGGAAGTGCGGAGGTCGAGGCTTCTTAAATGCTAAGACCCTGCACAACCGTGAGGTATGCAGTCTCAGGGAATACTTCCTAGAAACCGACGTGGGGATGCACCGAGATGTCGTCTCAGTGGACAAGGGCCTTACCCCGCTATCCTTGGCTAACGAGAACTGGCGCAAACCTATCGTATTAGATACTTATGACCGCAGGGAGGTATGGCAGAGCAAAGAGCTTCACGGGCGCTTTTACCGGGCCTTACATGGGCCCGACGTAGATCTGCTAGCGTCCGTATCCTGGTTGCGATTCGGCGACCTCTTTGGGGAAACCGAAGGTTTTGTCTTTGCGATTATGGACGAAGTTATGATGACAAACAACTACCGGAAATATATTTTGAAGGACGGCACGGTTGACATCTGTCGGGCATGCCACCGTCCCGGAGAATCAATCCGACACATTATTTCTGGCTGTTCTCGTCTGGCTAACGGAGAGTACTTGCATAGGCACAACCTTGTAGCCAGGATTATCCACCAGCAACTTGCTCTGAAATACAGTCTTGTGGAATCGGAAGTACCGTACTATAGATATGTGCCCGACCCAGTCCTCGAAAACGGCAATATCACGTTGTATTGGGATCGATCTATCATCACTGACAGGACTATTGTTGCCAATAAGCCAGACATAGTGGTGATAGATCGATTAGAGCGTCGCACAATGATTATTGATATAGCGGTCCCGCATGACGAGAACCTCGTGAAAGCTGAAAAAGATAAACAGATTAAGTATCTTGACCTGGCTCACGAGGTTGTCGATTTGTGGGATGTGGATACAGCAATCATTGTGCCGATAGTCGTGACGGCCAATGGCATAATAGCCAAGAGCCTCGACCAACAGCTGAGGAGGCTCTCGTTAGGCAGCTGGATCAAGGGCTTGATCCAGAAAGCGGTACTCCTGGACACGGCGCGTATTGTTAGGAGGTTCCTCTCTCAGGAGCCCTGACCACCGGTAGCTTGGACCCTGTTCCCGATACCGGTGGGCTACTATTTTTTATATTTTTAAATGTTTATTTTTTTTTGTTTTCAGATGAATATTTAAAAAATGTAAATAATATGTTTAGAAACGAAATAAAGGAAAAAAATAAGATGTTATAATATTTAATTACACAATTAAATTAGCAACCAGTTTGATTTTGTCTAGACTCTAAATTGTCCTATGGAGCTAGACCAGCATGCTTCCAAGCATTCTTATCTAGAATATTTGGTCCGGCTAATCTCCAAAACTGCTAGTCCGATTTTCACTGGAAGATAGCTGATGTTATAAGGAGTAACTTAGGCTACTTTTATTTTAAAGGTCCACGCGGGCAGCAGCTAGTACAGAATAAATAAGTTGCAGTATTATATCTCGGCAGTGACCTTGAAATAATTACCTACGGCCGCTCGGTAGATAAACCTTCCGCGTCCGTGCGAACTGCCGCGCACTCGATACGTGTTGCGTACTGGGGGCCTACCACCAGCTCATAAAGCAATATTATTTTAATATTACTTCAGTATGGGAAAGAGATGAAGCTCTACAGGACGTATAGCTCCATCTCTTTCTCCCACTGAAGTAATATTAAAATAATACTGCTTTTGAGCTGGTGGTAGGCCCCCTGATATGCACTGAGATTTCGAAGCGCGTCGTTTCGGTCGTTTTCTACGAAGATAGAATACTGTTAATTATTTATACTGTGGTAGTAGTTTATAATACTGTACGTCGTACAGTGGGTACCTACATCGATACATTGTAAAACTACTTGAAAAAAATCAATAAGCGACACTGTAAAATAATGACTTGTCAATATTATCATTGTATCCAACAGGTATGCGGGCTGATTACCACCAGTATGCACGATTAGATGATTAGTGTTCAAACGGCTCATCTATGTTTCAAATAACGACAAACATTACGCTGCAGGTACTTAATGAAAAAAGTATATAGGTACTTCTAAAATGTTCAAAAAGAGAGAATTAGGAAAATCTAAGGGGAGAAAAAAACAAAGAAAAGTTGCAAGGAATTTGTGAAGGATAATATGAATGAGTGAGACATCCACTAGACATCAGCACGCGTAGCATGACCACCGTAGAAACGAGTTTTGTCGACGGAAGAATAGACAAAATGACAGATTGTGATTGTTTATCTGTCATTTTGTCTATTCTTCCGTCGACAAAACTCGTTTCTACGGTGGTCATGCTACGCGTGCAGGGGGTGAAGGGGAGAGAAAAACATTTTGCGCCGAAGACCCTACCTTTTGGAAGGGGCGACTAGAATCAATTCTATTTTTTTGTTTTTGACGTTCAAAAGTGCCTTTTTGTGCCTAATTGAAATAAATGACTTTGACTTTGACCCCAATTATGTGACATGTGACAAGGGCAAGCAGAAGATATTTTTATTATACAGGGTGGCAGGTGGCAGGTACATCGACACAACCTGTTACCCAGTATGTGCAAGATTCAGTGCCCTAATTGCGTAACTTATTTTCGTAAACAATTATGCCTAATTTGTTTCATTTTGACAGTTCAACAATATTCATTGCGTTATTTACGTTGTTGAGCAAATTTTATTTTCCAACTTCTGAAGCAATGGATTAGCAATCTGTTTCAAATCGAAACAGATTGTCATTGTGTTGTATTACCCAATTAGGGTACTGGACGCCACTCCGTTGAAAAAATTCACAGGTATTTTTAAGCTATTGCATAACTTTTATCGCGGGCTTTGAGCGCGGCGGCCGAATCAAGAAATTCCGTAACGAAAAAAATCTAACACCCCCCACTCCGCCTACCATGTAATGACGGTTCCCGTGACAACGTGATGTTTCATGCGAACGTAATTTTTGTTTTATGTCATCACGTCATCATCCCAAGTGTAGCGTTGACAAATAGGAAGTATGGAGGTTACAAATGCTATGCAATAGCTTTACCGCGGCAGTCCCCGAGTGCCACACGTTTTTTTTTTTTTTTTTAGTCTGCTTTTTCCTACAAATGTGCAATACCTAAGCGGTCAGAACGTATAGAACAGTAAAAATATTTTTTTAATAACCGATGACAAATTTCAACGCAGGGGAGCCGGGCGTCCAGAATGATGTAGGTACTGAATCCCTGTATTATATCACTTAAGACTCGAGCATAGGTACTTATAGCTAAGTAAGTACCTAGTAGATGGAGTGACTTCTTGTGAAAGGACACCGTTGACCGTGAGTACGTTTTATCGGCCGCTGTAAGTATTTCAAGGATTGATAAGGATAACTTTCAATGTAAAAGTTTATTGAAAACTGTTTTTTATCAACATAGGTACTGAAGCGATAAGAAAACAAGCGACGTGTAGTATATGTAGGTATACTCAACCTCGTAATTGCTTGACCACCCTAAGGTTGAATGTCACTTGCTCGTCATACAGGGTGGCATACATGCAGGCCAATTCCCGGCTAACGTGCGTAAGCGCGGGCTTGCGGATGGTGAGGAATGGGTAACTCGCCGTCCGATGAGGACCAGGCTCGGGTCGACGGCGCGTTGTGTTCCACGCGCGCCTCAAAGAGATGTCAGCAGAACTGACGGGGTCTGCTAGGGCCAATGCCTGCCGGGGTTGCGGGGAAGTCCGAAAGGGACACCGTGGCCCCTGGCAACATGGCAACTGAAGGACACGGCCTCCTGCTCCACACAAAAAAAAAAAACAAAAAAAAAGGTTGGCAAACATCGACGCGAAAACTGTTACCATGGATTCAGTACATGATTCTAAAACCCTTGCGTTGATATTCTTCGTCGATAATTTAAAAAAAATCTGCTGTTTCATAGAAAAGTGAAAATTTAACCAACGCGGTTAAAATGGATGTGACAGCAGATTTTTTTGAAAATAACCGACGAAAAATTTCAACGCAGTTCAGAATCATGTATTGAATCCATGGTAACAGTTTTCGCGTCGATGTTTGCCAACCTTTTTTTTTGTTTTTTTTTTGTGTGCCACCCTGTATAATATCGAGGTCTAGTTTTTCTTATGTGACAGTTCAACCTTAGCATTATCAGCCCACTGCTGGACCACAGGCCTCCTCTCTTCTCGAGGGAATGGCCTGTAAGCTGTAATCTAACACGCGGGCCCAGTAGTAGTAGGTAGTTAATTGATAGATGTCTTCGAATTATTGGTTCTAGGACATGCCGGTTTCCTCACGATGTTTTCCTCCACCATTTGAGAGCAGTGGTAATGAAATTATAAACAAAGTAAAGCGCCTGCCTGGGTTTGAACCCACGACCATAAGTCGGGGCCCCCACTGGGCTACCACTGCTCTCCACTGTTCAACCTCAGTGAAGTATCCATTTAGTAGGATGTTTTGTCAAAAGTAGCAAATCTATTACGAGGTGAACTATACATTATTTTCAGTAGTGATGCAACGAATATTCGAATTTGCCGAATACCATCAAATTATCGAATACTTGTATTCGCCGAATACTTTCATGATATTCGTAATTAGTGACTAGAAATTCCAAAAGATATTGCGTTGCGACCAAGTTGACAGACACAAAGAGATTCATTTATAAAATCATAAAACGTTATTACGTTTTATTCACATCCACAGATGGTCAGCAGTTGTGGCGACCTTTTAGTTTTTATTTTGTAGTTAAGTTGGTAGGAGTGCGCACGTATTTATTTAGGATCAATTACAAAGAAATTTATCGACTTGGTTCTGAAATACACAGATAGAGAAAAGAAAATAGAAAAAAAACGTGTGGCACTCGGGGACTGCCGCGGTAAAGCTATTGCATAGCATTTATAACCTCCATACTTCCTATTTGTCAACGCTACACTTGGGATGATGACGTGATGACATAAAACAAAAATTACGTTCCCTTACATGGTAGGCGGAGTGGGGGGGGGGTGTTAGGTTTTATTTTCGTTACGGAATTTCTTGATTCCGTCGCCGCGCTCAAAGCCCGCGATAAAAACTATGCAATTCCTTAGAAACTTATAACTATTGTTTTTAAATAAAAAACATGTTTTTTTATTTAAAAATATAATAGTTAAATACATGTCGATACCGGAAATTTCAATTGTCGTGAAGGACATTGTATTCCCTGTCCTTTACGACAATTGAAATTTCCGGTGTCGATGTATTTAGGTATATTGCTTATCATGTTTACTTTCCTTTCGCCTTCTTTGACTAATAATTGCGTGCAGCTATAATAGAGTCAGGTATTCGTATTCGGAGAATAGTAAGTACCTACAATCGGTATTCGTATTCGTAAAAGTAGTATTCGTTGCATCACTAATTTTCAGTCGTTTTACGTTACCTACAGGCTCGTTTATAGCATGTTTACGACTTGCAACTAGCATGCTAATTAAAATCAAGGTGCCTTTTGAAAAACACATTCATAACACTTTTCATTAATTTCATTCATTCATTTTGTAAACAACATAAAATTATACAGATGTTATTTATAGAAATGTGGCCCCCATAATTATTACGTCCCGTCAGAAGGCATACAAAATACCTATAGTTAAGGTAATCGAATATCACAAAAAAACAATAGGTAAGTTATGCTGCCGTCCTTAAGAAAAGTGCAATAACTAGGTTAAACCTGATTTTGAGAAAAACGCGGGTAAAGATTTTATTTTTGTTTTGTTTGTATTCCCAACACTATACATGTTAAACAAGGTAAACGTCATAGACACGTAAAGTGTCTAAAAAGAATATACCGAATGTTTTTTTTTTATCGTCTCGAAATTTTTACAGGGTATTCTACCCATGAATATAAATAACTTTCACTATGGGAGCAAATCTGAAATCACGAAAAAAAAATCAGCTGTTTCATACATTTTGGTCAAGTAGGTATTGAACTTTTGTATAAACAGCAGATTTTTTTTTTCGTTTTTTCAGAGTTGCTCGTATAGTGAAAGTTGTTTATATTCACGGGTAGAACACCCTGTAAAAATTTCGAGACGGTAAAAAAAATCACCCGGTATAGATCTCGTTCTGCAAATTCCGAATATGCATCTCAATTCGCGCAAAACTCGAGTTATTGCACTTTTCGTAAGGATGGCAATATGCAAGTTGGTACATGTCACAATTTACCTACATACATTCTTAGTTCATGAAAATTACAATTACCTACCCTCCAAGTCTACGTATACCTACATAGTACTTAAGATCAGCAACGAAAGTCGATTAACCCTTTGGTAGGTCCTTCATCGCTCTGTCTACTGCCCGGTGAAGTAAGTAGATGGGTGGGCTGGTAGGTAACTGGTCTACCACCAGTGCCTATCCTCTGTGCCTTTGGCCTGGCTCTATCTCTTGCTTGATAATACTGAGGTTCGTGAAAACTATGGTTTTAGGGTTTCGTACCAAAATGGTAAAAAGGAACCCTTATGGTGCGACTCAGTCTGTCTGTCACAGTTTTGGGTTGTTTTTACTTATAAATCACAGATCAGATAGGAAAGTAGATATTTTACGGCAGGTACCTACACGTGTCTACCGACTCCAAATTATGTTCATACCCAAGTTTATGATCGTATTTAAATACCTGAAAATGTAGGTACTCATGTTTTATGTTACTAATATTTTAATGGAATAATAACTTATTACAATTTTTGTGTAGGTATAGACGCCAGCACATCAAGCTACCCGAAACTGTTAAATTTTCCCAATCAATTTTGAACCTTATGCTTCAGCGATAAAGTTGAAAATCTATTAAATAAATTTGACAGATTGTAGTACCGTCAACTGCCCTAACTTTGCCTGGCGTCCTATGTTTGCCTATAATGAAAAAGCTGTAATATCTTTTAAATTTTACTTGTATGACAATCGAAACTTAAAGCTCTCTATGAAAACTCAGCTTTGATTGCCATAAAGGAAAATGAAAAAGATAACTACAGTTTTTTTCATTATAGGCAAACATAGGACGCCAGGCAAAATTAGGGCAGTTGACGGTAGCCTGATGTGCTGGCGTCTGTACGTTAATACTGCGTTAGCTTAGTAACTGTGTCGCAGTTATTAGCGCCCACCCTAGGAGCGAAATACAACTGAGTACCATAACAACAATAGGCCTGTGTCCAAAAATAGTTTTTTTTGTCCGTCTTGTAGATTATTAAAAAATATTGAACACGTATTTTTTATTTTTTTTCCTAATCAGAAGATTACGGCGATACATTGAGTTAAAATGTGGGAAGACGTCACGCATTGCTAGATTTAATATGACGTTGTGACGTAGCGAGCCCCCACTCCCCAACTTTAATGCGTGTTTTCTAAGTTATTTTTGATTAATATGATAAAGCAAAAAATACGTGTCTAATATTTTTTTATTATCTGAAAGACGGACTAAATAGAATTTCTTTTTTTTTTACCTAGACTACCACCCTATTTAGGTTAGATATACTGATTGGTAGAAACTAGACATACCTAAACATTTAATAACAAGAAAACTAAACATTTATTAATAATAGTTGTAACAGTATAAGTGAGTGTGTGTGAGTGTGCGTGTGAGTGAATGTGTGTGTTGAGGGAGGGTCTGTATGTTACCTCGCCGAAGTAGGTACAACTTACCTATCTAGTTATTTTATTACCCAGTAAAAATATAGTTTGTAAACTTTCAAATTAATAGTAGGTCCTACTTAATAACCTATTGGATCAATACCTACCTAATAAATACTAATAAAAAGCATCTGGATCGCTTGTTTAGTCGGTGTCCGAATGTGACATTACTAAGTAGAGCGGCCCCTTGTTTTTCGTTAAAAATAAATGCAGCTGATACAACATATTACGAGATTAGTCTACCGCCGCATCTGATGCAATCGGCAAGATATTTTGATGAATGTGAGATACACCCCGAGCACGTGTTCCAATATTTCAAATCAGAGATCACGAGACATTTGTGACATAGTTATTAACTCTGGCGAATATTATTATCAGGTTTACGAATATTACTTCGCGCGGTGTCCAGTGCCCTAATTGCATAATACAAGATCAATCACAATTTGAATCATTTTGAAAGAGATTGGTAATCCATTGCTTCATAAGTTCGAAAAAAATATTTACTCAACAACGTAAATAACGCAATGAATGTTGTTTAACTGTCAAAATGAAACAGATTAATCTTAATCGTTTACCGAAAATCGAATCGAACCCAAGATTAGCGTAGCCACGAAAACCGATATTTATTTATTACTAGCCGTTAACCGCGACTTCGTCGAGTCCCGTCAAAATTGGCCTAGCCGTTTTGCAGATTAGCCGGAACAAACAGATAGACGGACAGACATTTTTTTAAAGTGTGTTTTTGTATATACTTTCATATGCATTTAGCAAAAAGCTGTTATTTTGACATTACAAACAAACAGTTCAATTTTATTTATTTATATAAGTATGTATTTGTGTAGATCGTGTATGTGTAGATTTGAGGAGCTCGTGGCTAAGTACTAAGAGCCGCTCGGGTCGATCTGTCAGGTTAAGCTACGCTTGCCGGGGTTGGTCCGTGGATGGGTGACCATTTCTACATACCGACACTCATCCGTGCCTCAGAAAGTACGTTAAGCCGTTGGTCCCGGCTGTCATCGTGCATCTTTAACTGTCGTTACGGGTCGTCAGAAGCCCGAAAGTCTGACAACCAGACTTACCGAGGGGTATCGTATTACCCAGTTACTGGGTTGTGGAGGTCAGATAGGCAGTCGCTCCATGTAATACTGGTATTCAGCAGCATCCAGTAAGACTGGAAGCCAACCCCAACATGGTCGGGAAAAGGCTAGGCAGATATAGATATAATCTTATTTTTACCCGACTGCCCCAGAAGGAAGTTAATGTTTTTCGAAAGTATGCTGCATCCGGTTAGACTGGAAGCCGACCTCAATATAGTTGGGAAAAGGTTAGGCAGATTGATTGTATTTGTGTAGATAGATAGTAATTTTCACGTAAAGACGTTCAACCCATTATTAAAAAAATTGGTAGAATTCGTACGTTGGTACATAGTGCACGGTTTTAGAAGTTTTTCACGGAAACATTTCATTTCATTGCTGGCCTCCACGAAATCCGTCAGTAGCACGTGCCAAATGCGATTGTGTGTGCTGATAACGTAGCGTTACTGTGTCAGAAATATGCTTTATAACCTGCAGGCCTAACATGACACACGCGACATATATCCACTCTCGCACGACAAATTTTTGTCTATTTCTGTAGTTTTATCGTTTTCTGACAGCTATGCCATACAAAATACTCGACTCGTTCTGTCAAACTTCATGTTTTGTCGACAAACCCTAACATGATACGTTATTTATCTCGATTTTTGACAGTTCAACACGATATAATCAGTCATTTTGTCGTATTCAGTCGTCGTCGATTTTGACTACGATAGAGAGTAGACAAAAAGACAAAATTATGATACATAAAAAACTCGAAAAAAAGGTGGCAGATTCATAGTCGTACTTATTGTAGACAATTTTTTTTTTTCAATTATTGTGATTAAATAAATAAATTAACGAAATCTCTGTTACAATAATAAACTTCGATTTGTCAAATTGCGATCGTCGGCCCATTTGTCATTTGTGGTGATTATCTAATGAGTATAGGTACCACTAATTTTAATTTCTGTCATTTTGTATTTTAATTTCAGCATGCCAAAGAAATCATTTAATTTTTATCAAAAAGTCGGTTAAATAGAAAACTAATCATAAATAAATAAATAATAAAAAAATAATCATAAATAATTAAATAAATAAATAATAAAAAAGTAATAATAAATTATTAAATAAATAAATAATAAAAAAGTAATCATAAATAAATAAATAAAAAAGTAATCATAAATAATTAAATAAATAAATAATAATAATTAAGAGAATAATTAAGAGAGAGAGACGTTTATTCAATAAAGTACATAATTCCATGCATAAAATTGAATGAATAAAACAGAACTTCAAGCCGATGTTGCTATCATAAAAATAATTTGTTTTTAATAATTTGCAACATCGGTTTATCGTCGCGCGATAAAAGAATGTCAAGTCAAAGTGCCTTTTTCTAGTTTACTCGTCGTTTGCGGTCATGTTAGGGATTAGAATGACGTCAGAATCGTAGACAAATTACGATAAAACGAGAAAAAGAGCGTTCTCGCGCTTGTCATGTTAGCCCTGCTGGGCCTCAAGTCTGCTATTACAATAGTGTCAGAATGGTCTATCATTGATTTCATAATTGTTGATTTTGACAAGTTTGGTAATCTACTAATATAATGGCGTCATTATGACTTTCCAATGGTCAGCCACTGACACTCCATTGAAAGAAATGGCACTTATTGGTAATCTCGTACATAATGACAAATGAATGACTGACTTAGGCGGTATCATTGGTCGTATTGTACGACAATGCCATTTGAACACAATTCTATTACAAGACCATTGACTGACTGATCGACCATTATGAATTTAGCAGATTACGAACTTTTAGCAAAATGACAATGGGATCGTGTTGGAATGACGAATTTATAAAAATAGCAGACTTGGGCCCCTGGAGTTTTGTCTAACAGTTATGACAATTTCTCTCACTGAACAAATCGTTTTATTTATTTATTTAAACTTCTCACACACAAAAAGGTACAAAGGCGGACTTAATGCCTTAGGCATTCTCTACCAGTCAACCAAGGGTGGTGAAGAGATTGGATGGCAGGTGCTCTGTTTGAGAGGAACAAAGATTTTTTTTTATTAAAAATATATCATTAGAAATAAAACAAAATAAATAAATAATAATAACAACCCCACCGCCGTATCTCTACGTTGACGTCGTGGTGGGACTTGCGTGCTCCGAACTCTAGGCCTGAGCCAGCAGAGTTTACTTTGCCGGAACGGGTCTGGAATGAGGAGCCAGACCAAGAGAGATACAAAAACCCGCAGGGCAGCATGTGGCGAGCTGTTGGGCAGTAGCGACCCCACGGACCCTATCTCCCGGGAGAAGTCTTGTTCCTCACCTCTGGCTTGCCTTTATTGGCCGGCTGGAGTTAACACTGACGAGGAACGGCGCTCCCGCCTCATTCTTGCCTTAATTGGCCGGCTTGAGTGGAGATTCGCAAGAGCAAACGTGCTCGGAGGAAGGAAGTATTCCAGTAAGTGCTCGTAGGGATCTTGACCATCTTCCGGGCTCTGGGATTGTTCTGAAAGCCGTGGAATACCTCTCCACTCCTCATAAGCACCTCAGGACATGTTGCCCCCTTGTCGCTACGACACTGTGCTAGCGACCGTTTTCGGGGGCCCATTATTGAGTGTGCAAGTCACCCCCTGCCATTTTATCCGTGTACATATGAACATTGATTAGGCAGGGGCCATAGTCCTTCCATAGTTCCAGGTGACCACTCCACTTTAGCAACCCAAACCCATAGTCCGATATCTTTGTTTCCATATCTTACAATAGTCCTACACCAACCGGGGGTTGTACTTGGCTGCACTTGCATAGTGCGAACAGGGATAATCGTCGGTTGGTATCTCATTTCATTAAAAACGTCTAAGGGGCCTCTGCGAGTTGGCTTCGGCCCCTCGTACGCCTTCCAAAGGTCCGGGACCCTAGGGTCCCGAGAAATGTCAAAGACGTAGTAAATAATAAGACGTATGCGTCTTGTCTTATAATTATAATATAATAATATTATAATTCTTGTTTTTTTATCATCATCATCAGCCTATAGCAGTTCACCGCTGGACATAGGTAACTCCAATTGCACGCCATTCAGCTCGATTCTCGGCAACTCTCATCCAGCTGCTACCAGCCACCCCGCGAAGATCATCGCTCCACCTAGCCTGAGGGCGTCCTACCTTACGTTTGCCAATTCGCGGTCTCCACTCCAGAACACGTGTACCCCAACGGTCATCGGTTCTACGTCTAATATGGCCGGGCCACTGCCAATTCAGCTTGCTTATTCTGTGAGCTATGTCGATAGCTTTGGTTCTCTGCCGGATCACCTCGTTCCGGATTCAATCCCTCAGAATCATCCCTCAACAAACCGTTTGATTGTCGGCATTTGCAAATATAGCAAGATGAAGAGCTATTCTTCCGCCTAAACCTGCCTGCTAAGGTCAACATCTCTTCGTCGACGAATTTATAGAAAGCAAGCAATTTAGGTGAATTGTTTTATGAAGGTATTTTCTCTTACAAACGATGTCTAGATCTCCATCAGCTTTTAACACATTTTTCTGTTCCTTTCTTGTAGTCTGTTCTATTATCCTATCCTACCCTGTACTATTAAATGAACAATATTTGTAAATAATAAATATTACATAATTATAGTACCTGATGCACCGAGCTCTGCTCGAGTGAAAATAGATAAACATATCGTCCAGGTACACCAACGTTTGACCTCTCGCGTCCGGCCCTGATTCGGGCCATGCTACGGAGCGAGAGGAAATGGGAGGCCGTCACCTCCTTCTGCGAAGCAGTAATGCTCGCGAAGGAGGAGACGGAGCGCGTGAGGGAGAGGCAAATTTCGCGCCCTCGCGCCCCTAACCGCCGCAGGAGGAGACGCCCTGGGCGTCGGGAATCACAAGAAGATTTCCGGCCACCGTAGGCGCGGGCTTGCGGACGGTGAGCAATGGGCAGCTTGCCGTCCAATAAGGACCAAGCCCGGGTCGACGGCGCGTTGTGTTCCACGCGCGCCTCAAAGAGATGTCAGCAGAATTGACGGGGTCCGCTAGGGCCAATGCCTGCCGGGGTTTCGAAGAAAACCGATAGGGAAATCCTGGCCCCCTGGCAACACGGCAACTGAAGGAACACGGGTGGGTTTTAGTCAGTAAGAGTCTGACACGCCCTCCCGCTCCACCCAGAGCGGGAGAAGTTATTTCATGATTTGCCACACCAAAAAAAAAAAAGGTACACCAGCGTTTTATCACATTCCCGAGGCTGTGAAAATAGAGAAAACGAATTTTACCAGAAACAAGACCTAGCTAGATCAATTTTTCGCCCCTCAAACCCCTAGGTATATTGCAACTTTTATCAAAATCGTTAGAGCCGTTTTTGAGAACGTGAGTACAAATATATATACAAATATTGCTCGTTTAATAGTATAGGATAGGATTTGTAATCACGTTGTCGAAAACAGCTCTAACAATTTTGATGTAAGTTGAATAATTGGAGTTTGCGGGGGCGAAAAATCGGTCTAGCTAGGTCTCATATCTGAGAAAATTAGTTTTCTCTATTTTTACCCGAGCAGAGCTCAGTCCACCAGATACTATGTACGCATGTGTGATATTTGTCTACATGAACTGTGAAATAAATAAAATAAGTCTGAAACTAGCCTAGCTTATTAAATATGTAGAGGCTAGAGCTAAGTAGGAAGGAGCTACAGGGGTGATCGTATGAGCTATCGATCGGAGTGCAAGCCATTCTATTTCTGTATCCCTCACTATTTAATAAACCGTTGTCTTGGAAGAGAATAAAGAGCCGGTCGATATTTGTAAATAATTCAATGTAATGTTCGCACATTTATAAGCCACAGTATCCAAATCGAATCGATACACAACGGTGATAACGCTCTAGCAGCTGTACATTCTCGAAAAAAATTCACGTAAAAATTTGTGATTTCCTGAAATATTTATTGGCCAGACTGCATAGTTTTTATGATGCAGAGCAACCGTTCTTTTACTCAGGCGTGTATATGTATAGTGTATACATTCACCTTGCAAATAAGTACCTTGTGACGTCAAAGGAATCGTAAATTGACGTCTTCCACCTGGAACGATGGGTGTGTACAGTGCAACCGGCATCGGCACTTCGGCAGCGTGTTTGGCTGTCAATGCGGGGTGGATATGCGGCAAGCGACGTGACGCGGCCTGCGCACGCAGCTCCGACCCGCGACTGCCAATAACCCGCTAGAAGCCGTACCGCGCGCGCCTCTCGCTCCTGAACAAAATATCGACGCGTAAACCTTTACAACCACCCTATTAACACGCTCTGAAAATTGTGCCATAGTTTTAGTGGAAAAACTCTCAATACATCACTGGATTTAAAAAAAATCTGTGCTCTTGATAAAACCAGTCGATCAGTGCACCACGTTATCAGTTTATCAGTGAACTGCACAACACACGGATTTTCATGTAAGTGCTGTTTTATTTTAAGTATCTCTGTATATTTATTTGCGGAATTTGTTTATTTGATATGTTATCTTGTTTTATAAATAAAAACGGAGTTCCGGCGATTAAGTCGGTTTTGTCATGACATAACTGCTTTTCACGATTTAAATTACATTAAAGGATTTATTTCCATCTTTCGTATAATTCTTCAAATATTTACGTATCTATTAACATTATTTACATAAGTACGTAGGTCAGTGAATATTATTTAATGCCTTATATAAGTTACAATAACTTGCCTATCAATAGGTAAACTTAACCAGGGTGGCTACGTTAGATTACGTAAGTTAATGTTTTTGCAACAAAGATTTTTCGCATAACAAAACATTATATTCTGAAATTGATACGATCACAATAGTTTTATAAATAAGCCGATAAAAAATACCAACCTTGTTACAGTGCACGCAGAATCTAAATATTTTCAAATAATTTAGGGAAATGGGAAATGAATATATGAACATATGAATAAAAATTATTAGAACTTGACCTTTTACGTTGTAAACCTTAGATATTGGTCCGGTTTAAAATAGTTTTATTTATCATTTAATTATTATTGATGCCTCTATATGTTCATATACCTAGGTACGGTAAGTTTTTCTGTTAATACTTGCGATAACAATTTACCGTTTAGTAAGATATTTATTAATACAAACACACATGTAATATATAGAACACATTATAGAGAAAAAAGATACTTAGAGTATTATTTTACTATTTATTATATTACTTTATATATCTAAACACGATAAAACAAAAAACTAATTAATTTGATGATTTGTTTTTGTGGGGACATCGACCGCAGTAAGTGTAGCCACTTGAAATATATTATTTTTTTGTGTTATCTTCACTGACGTGATAAATATCGATATCTAAACACGATACAACAAAATAAAACAGATTTTCTCAAGTCATACTTCAACTAACAACACTACAAATAAGCGGTCGTTGACCCCCAAAAAGAAAGATCATCAAATTAATTCGTTTTCTGTTTTATCTTATTTAGATAAATCGATATCTAGATATTTTTTTTATTACTATTTTGTATTTCCTGTGCGTGTCCCAAATAAAATATTTTTCTTTCTTTCTTTCTTTCTATATCCATCACGTCTGTCTAGTTTCGCTAGCTATTTTAATTTGGCCCTGTATTATTTATTTTGTAGTTTTATTTACACTTTCTATTTTTAACCGACTGCTAAAAAGGAGGAGGTTATATGTTCGTAGCGTGTGATTTTTATTTTTATATTTATGTCCACCGATTTTTCCGTCAATTGTGGACCGATTTTGAAAATTCTTTTTTTGTTTGAAAGTGAGGTGGTTCCACATAAATTTTATTAACTTTGCTTGGATAGTTTTTGAGTTAGCTTCAATAAAACATATTTTTCTCACTTCGTATGTGGATGATATGATATTTTCCTGTCACTGATAATTACATAGCAGGTAGTGGTATTCGAATTTGTGTGGGGTAGGTACCACAACTAAAAAGTAAAAAAAACTTTTTACAAAAAGAAAACAACCGACTTCCAAAAAAACACTACAAAGTGAAAAACTTTGTAGTGTTTTTTTTTTACAAAAAGCTTTAATTTCGGAAGTCGGTTGTTTTTTTTTTTCTAAAAATTTTTCATACAACTTGTTTACTTAGAAATTAATTGGTAGAATAGTATAGAATACTCTTTATCTTTTTTTGTTTTATTCTCTCTTGTTTACGGGTACTTACTTACAAACGTAGTTAATTACCATAATAAACCTCAGTGAGTTTATCTTTTTCACACTTATTGCTATTTTTATTCTAGATAATGAGTGATTAATTTAAATGAATGGAATTAAAATAATAAGTTGTAAACAGATAAAAAATATTTAGTCGGCATAGTTTTAGTTAGGTTAGGATATTATTTTTATTTTTGTTTTGAGTTATATTGTAATAAAAAAAAGTCGGCAGTTATATGTATAGATAGGTTCAAAGGTCATTCATGTTTTCATTATGTGTGCAATTTACTTTTTGGACAGATTAATTTTAAACAGCAAGTTTTTGTTTTATACAGGCTGAGTTTTTTAAGAGACGTTGTTGGCGCCTATAGGTAAACTAAAGATTCGTTGTTAGAAATCGAGTTAGGTAATTTTCATGGGCTTAACAGGTTTCAAGAGTCAGGCAGTACCTATACCTTCAGTCCTTTCTAGCCTTCGAACTCTTCGAAGGCTCAGTAGGTACCTACCTAATCTTGTTATGTGTACCTATTAAGTGTAGCTACCGGTTTCGTTATTCACAAAAGCAAATGTTCGAGAACGTTACCACAACTTCTAAAAATTAAGACAAGTCTACATGAGCCAGAAAGGTGTAATTGCGGGCCCTATCAGAATACCAGCGCTGCGGTATTTATTTTTTAAATATGCTGAGATAGGTGCCTTTTTGGCCTCGCACAGGTCGTTTATTATTAATTTTTTCCTTTCGGTAATTCGAAAAATTTTGTTAGTTTTAGATGCTCCTTTTTAGTTGTTATTACTGTTTGTATTTCCTGTGCGTGTCCCAAATAAAATATTTGTCTTTCTTTCTTTCTTTTCTTTCTTTCTTTTATAAGAGACGCTGAAATTGAACTCTAATTTAATCATAGTGTAGGGAGATGTTTCAAAAAAATTGGCCAAGTGCATGTCAGACCACGCACATGGAGGGTTCTGTTAGTTCTGTAGTTGGACTAGTTGGGCTGAATTTATCCCTAGAACAAACTTAACATTGTAGTTTAAAAACATACTCTCTTATACATTTCAACTGCAAATGTAAATTTGTACGCACAATATTGAGAGAGTTACCATGTTATTTTAAGACCATAAACTTATAGGTTTTCCTGTAATCTATGAGTAAAGAACCATTCCCTGTAATTTTTTTTCAAAATTTTAGGCTCAGTAGTTTCGGAGATAAGGGAATGGTCAATTTTCATAAATTTTCTTAAATATCTTTAGTATTTATTTTTAAATTATAAAAGATATATTTGAGATCCTCCCAACAAGCCCTTTCATTTGATATGGTTTTTTTATTCGGTACAGTACAAATAAGTGACCCCTTTATTCCAAATTCATTTATTTACGTTACACGTCCGTGTTTGGGTCACAGAAATTCATATGTGTACCAAATTTCAACTAAATTGGTCCAGTAGATTCGGAGCAAATTGGCTGTGACAAACGGCTAGCTAGCCAGCCAGACAGACAGACACACGAGTGATCATATATGGGTTCCGTTTTTTTCCTTTTGAGGAACCCTAAAAAGGGATACAATATTTTAAAACTTTTATAAGTAGAGTAAGACGTAGCTTACTCAGCAATATCTCTACTGCTTATAAAAACTGACATCTAATGATGTGAAAATGTAAAATTTACTTCCATGAGTTAACTAAATCAAGTCGGTAACCCGTTGTACTTTTGCTACAGTCTTCAATAACATTTCACGCACATCAACACACCTATACACAACCATTCGATCCACTACCGAATCGTAATGTAATGTGCGTTTAGGAGGAACGCTACATACTTTATGTTAGTTTATAGTAGAAAGTTATCCTATCCTACTTATCACACTATCACATCACACTAATATTATAAAGGCGAAAGTTTGTGAGTGTGTGTGTATGTTTGTCTCTTTTTCACGCAAAAACTGAACGGATTTGGTTGAAATTTGGCACACAGATAGTTTATAACCTGGATTAACACATAGGATACTTTTTATCCCGATATTCCCACGGAATCGAGATTTCTGCGGGTGAAACCGCGGGGTGCAGCTAGTTATTAAATATTTCGCAACATAATTTAAAAAACGTAACCGCATGGTTGAGTTTTTGTATAGTAGGTATATTTTAAAAAAAAGTATGATAAACTAAGTGTAAGAACCCTCTAATCTAAACGCCATTCAAAAATCGACAACCGAAAAATTTTGTTAGTTCAAAATCGATTATAAGACGTTCCATTCTGTAGTGTTCCTCCTAAACGCACCTTATAATTTCGATTCGGCAGCGTATCGAATGTTTGTGAATAGGTGTAACTGTGCTGTAAGTGTCTCTTTCTTTACTCGTGTCTTTATGTCTGAAAAGAAAATGACAATTAAGATATTATATTTGTGGTATTCCGACATTCATTATAAAACGTAACCGTATTTTTAACCGACTTCCAATAGGAGGAAGTTCTCAATTCGACAGTCTGTTTTTGTTTTTATGTTTGTTACGCGATTGCTCCGCCAATTATGAATTGATTTCGATCATTCTTTTTTTTTTTGGTAGGTCATACTTCAGAGGTAGTCCCATATAAATTTTATTAACTTTGCTTGGGTAGTTTTTGAGTTAGCTTCAATACTATTTTCCTCACTTAGTTTATATGGATGATTTTATAGTTCCTGTCACTGTTATTTACATAAATAGTAGGTAGAGTATTCGAATTTGTGTGGGGTAGGTACCACAACTAAAAAAGGGGAAAAAAAAAATACAAACAAACCGACTTAAAAAAATACACATAACAGTGAAAAATAACTTCAATTTCGGAAGTCGGTGGCAAAAAACCAAATTACAAAACCAAAGACACTGACTTCCGAAATTGAAGTTATTTTTCACTTTTTATGTAAGATTTTTTTTAAGTCTGTTTTTAATAGGTAAAGTTATGTTGGTTGTTTTAATTTTATTAAACTTTGAAGACCTCTTTGCTTAATTCATAACTGTGAAGAATTCCTAATTTGTACCATGATAACAGCACCCTAATTACGTAACTCTCTTTCAATCACAATCCCAATGATTTTGAAGGTGCTAATGCTTCATAAGTTCGAAAAATTTGTCTGCTCAACAACGTAGTAAATAACGCAATGAATGTTTTTGAACTGTCAAATTAAAAGTAGTGATGCAACGAATACGAATACGAATATTCGTATTCGCCGAATAGTAGACATTTACCGAATATTCGTATTCGGCGAATACTAATACGAATACTAATACGAATATTTAAAAATTAATATGTTTGTACGCAAACGAAGTGAAAGGAGTTGAAGTTGAATAGAAAATGTCTTCTCGTAAACGAGATCAAAGTGACATATGGAAACACTTCGATAAATTACCAAATAAGTAGTTATATGGTCTGTATTTCTTTTGTATGAACAAAAGGTAGGATAGTAAGTCCTAAGTAACTTAGACGAACCTTAGTAATAGCTGCGTCTATGTAGTACTCTTAGAGTATATATCACTGGAGAAGCCATAAGCGCAATATACCGAATAAAAAATTCTGTCACTTTTGGCGGGGGACGCGCGGTAGTTTCTACGAAAAAGAACAATGGCTATTGTTGTTTCCGAGCCCGGAAAGGGAAGTCCGTACCATCGTTTTTTTTTTATCGATATCGATAATCATTCCGAATTTTGCTTGAATCCAGAAATAAACCAGCTGATGCATAGAAAAGTAAATTTTAATAATAAAAACTATTAAATAAAAGTAAAAAAATAATGTTATAGTACCAACAAATATATAGTACATCCGTAAAAAATCAGTAGGTTCATAACAACTACTGATTTTTAAAATGAATCAATTTGGAGTACATAATAATATGGCGAATACATTTTTGAGGGTCCCTTTTTTTGTAATGTACGCAATTCTTGTATCTGTATATTTGGTCATTACGGCTTTAGCTAGTTCAGGTAGAACTAGCTAAAGCCGCTAGCTCATGACTATTTAAGACCGGTATCATGATCTTGTGAGAATAATGTTTTCCCAACAAGATTCCGCAGAGCCTGTGTTACGAACTTACGATAAAGGTGGTGGTATATATAATACTTAATTTTTTGCGGTCATCCAAATCAATCCAACTTCTCACATTGCTGACATAAAGAAATAGATTTTGATTTTTTCTTTCTCTCTCTCTCTCGATCGAATTAGAAGAAGATGGTTGGAAGCAGCCCCGGATCTAGAATTTTTTTGAGGCGAGGCAAAAACTGCTGTCTGCCACCCCGCCCCCCACCAATCTTTTATGGGGATGCGCTAAGTTAGCCCCCGCGATATTTAAATTTTCTCAAAATGAAAATTTAGGCAGCAACATATTCAAATTGTATCGACGGATAATGCGCCAATTCAACAGGGGCGCCAAAACTGTCGTAAAAAGAAAAAAATAGAAAGATTATAAATGTGCTGCGCATCTCATTTATTGCAAAGTTGCGGTGTGCTGAGTGGTGGTGCGCTTGAATTTGTGGCCCCCTGAAGTTGGCGCCCGGGGCACGGGCCCCGGATTGCCCCCTTAGATCCGGGGCTGGTTGGAAATATAGACGGTTTTTCACGTGACTTTTTTGCCAACTTACTCCTACCGCAAGCCGCGTTAGAAAACTTCTTTCAAAACCAATTTTCTTAAACAACAAAAAATACTAATTCGCCCTAAGAAATTATCGACATGTCACTTTTGGTTTCATTTATGACCCCAACCCTACGGTAGTCTCGTTAGCATTTTTGCTAGAAGACATAATCGCATGGCAAGTGCATGTCAATTTAGCTGATTTGACGTACATTTTCGTAATGCAAAAAAAAAATATTTTGAACCTTATGAACATAAAAACGAAGTGTAGCGAGACATGGTGACGTCACGAAAGCAATGCGAGAAAAATACTCGATTCATGCCGTGTTTTATGTTGAATCATGGTTGATTCGAATAAAAAGTCAAAATGTATTATGTGGTTAGGATTTTAAAAATCACTGAAAACATGACTAGATATTTAAAAAAATACTTAAATATGGAAGGTTATTCAGTCTTTATTTAAGTTTGACGTATTTGAACGCTTTTTACGTGTTTTAACAGCACAACTAGGCATTTTCACGGAGCACTGATGAGAACCCCGCGACTCGAAAACGATTAACGTTGTGCGTTCGAATCGATTTGAAAGTAGTTTTTATGAACGTGTTAGAGCATTTGCTCTTGTACTTTTACAGAGGGGGAAGTGTTCGTAAGGCTTCTCCAGTGATATATACTCTAAGGTAGTACTAGACTATTAGTCTTTTATTACCATGGCGAGATATTCGTATTCGTATTCGCCGAATAGTAGGTTTGATATTCGTATTCGTATTCGTAAAAGTAGTATTCGTTGCATCACTAATTAAAAGCCATTGTTACTTTAATGTGTACGCAACGCAATTACCTCGCAGAACAAAATTTGGAAGACCTAACATTGGTCGATAGCGTAGCGAAGTACGCTTAAAAATCCATTATGATAACATATTTTAGTATTTTTATAAGTGCCGATTGATATGTTGCGAGTTTTGATTCTGATTCATTTACATAAAATTTATAAAGAATATAGGTAGGTGCGTCTAAGCAAACACTAACTCACATGTGTTAAATATTTTGAGGAATGCGTACCATCTGTTAAAATAATGTTGTTATTATACGGTTGTAGTGTCTACATACCTACAAAATGCTCAAGGACGATGTTTCGCAAAACCATACTATGTATTATTTTGTACCAGGGCCACTGCGTTCAATTATAAATAGGTACACTAAAGTTTAGTGACTAAACCACAAATTACTAAACCTACTACATCCAGAAAAGGGAAAAAAAAAAACGAGCGTGCCTTACTGCACGCGTAGCATGACCACCGTAGAAACGAGTTTTGTCGACGGAAGAGTAGATAAAATGACTGATAAACAATCACAATCTCTAATTTTGTCTATTCTTCCGTCGACAAAACTGTTTGACGAATTTGTTTTTATCGACTTTGTTTTTATCGACTTTGTTTTTATCGACTTTGTTTTTATCGAATTTGTTTTTATCGAATTTGTTTTTATCGAATTTGTTTTTATCGAATTTGTTTTTATCGAATTTGTTTTTATCGACTTTGTTTTTATCGACTTTGTTTTTATCGACTTTGTTTTAATCGAATTTGTTTTTATCGACTTTGTTTTTATCGACTTTGTTTTTAAAGTCGATAAAAACAAAGTCGATAAAAACAAAGTCAATAAAAACAAAGTCGATAAAAACAAAGTCGATAAAAACAAAGTCGATAAAAACAAAGTCGATAAAAACAAAGTCGATAAAAACAAAGTCGATAAAAACAAAGTCGATAAAAACAAATTCGATAAAAACAAAGTCGATAAAAACAAAGTCGATATAAACAAATTCGTCAAACAGTTTTGTCAAACAGTTTTGTCGACGGAAGAATAGACAAAATTAGAGATTGTGATTGTTTATCAGTCATTTTGTCTACTCTTCCGTAGACAAAACTCGTTTCTACGGTGGTCATGCTACGCGTGCTGGAGTCGTAGATGTGTATTTTATTAGGTGTAACATCTCACCTTGGTTAATGCAACATTAACATTACATCCTGAAATAACTTTTAACAAAAAGAAATTATTAACCGACTTCCAAAAAAACACTACAAAGCAAAAAAATAACTTTAATTTCGGAAGTCGGTGTCTTTGGTTTTGAATTTTTTATTTTTTGCCACCGACTTCCGAAATATAGGTTATTTTTTGTTTTGTAGTGTTGTTTTGGAAGTCGGTTGATTTTTTTGTAAAAAGTTTTTATTTTTCACTTTTTAGTTGTGGTACCTACCCCACCCAAATTTAAATACCACTACCTGCTATGTAAATAACAGTGACATGAACTTATCATCCACATACTAAGTGGAAAAAAATATGTATTATTCAAGCCAACTCAAAAACTATCCAAGCAAAGTTAATAAAATTTATATGGGACCACATTGACACATTTACGGAGAAATCGGTGGACATACATTAAAAAAAAATACCTACGCTACGAACTTAAATAACCTTCTCCTTTTCGGAAGTCGGTTAAAAAATTATTCAGGTATTATTTGAGATGATTTTTCGTAACAAAGAATAATTACTTTTAAAGAAAATTCTTCGGGGAAACAAGGCGTGATGTTATGTTATGTTTAACACTATCTAATGCAATTTTGATTGAAGACAGTTATTTTTGTTCAATTTGAGGGAAGGGAATATGATCCATGTACTTGTGATTTTAAAGTACTTATTTAAAAACCTTTGAAAAAATGGGTGAAAATAACAAAACTTGTTTTTGTGTAAACAAAATTCTTTTAAGTCTTTTAAATAAGAACCAATAGGAAATATTATACAGATTACGAAACAGTTACTTACAGTTAAGTAGGTATCAGTTTTATGGGGTTCATAGTTAAATAGCAAGAAATCGGGGTTTAAACGTAAGTGGTCCGAAAAGGGCGGGGCGTCGTCAAGGCCAACTCTAGCACCGCGCACTCTCGTTGGTCAAATCAAAAAGCGCTGCGCGACTTCCTGTTACACACTTCCGTCCCTTTTCACGAAATCACTGCCATAAATTTGCTACTCCACAGATTGCAGGAAAATGAGAGGAAAGAAAAACATCAAAAAAATTAAAGGATTATGAATCCATAATTATGATAAATGTATTAAATATTTTCTATATAAAATGAATGTCCATTCTGTATTAATTGTGTAACTAATTTTCGTAAACAATTATGACTAATTTATTTCATTTTGACAGTTCAACAACATTCATTGCGTTATTTACATTGTGAGCTGATTTTTTTTCCAACTTATGAAGCAATGGATTAGCAATCTGTTTGAAATCGAAACAAATTGTGATTTTGTTGTATTACGCAATTAGGGTACGGCTCTTTAAACAGATTCATATTTTTCACAACTGAGAGTTGTCTAATTTTTAACCGACTTCCAAAAGGAGGAGGTTCTCAATTCGTCTGTATGTTGTTTTTTTTTTTTGTATGTTTGTTACGCGATTACTCCGTCAATTATGAATTGATTTTGATGGTTCTTTTTTTGTTTGGTAGATCATACTTCAGAGGTGGTCCCATATAAATTTTTAACTTTGCTTGGGTAGTTTTTGAGTTAGCTTCAATAATACGTATTTTTTCCTCAGTATGTGGATGATATTATGATAACTTCCTGTCACTGTTATTTACATAGCAGGTAGTGTTATTCGAATTTGTGTGGGGTAGGTATCACAACTAAAAAGTGAAAAATAAAAACTTTTTACAAAAAAAAAACAACCGACTTCAAAAAAAAACACTACAAAGTGAAAAATAACTTTAATTTCGGAAGTCGATGACAAAGAACGAAAATTAAAAACCAAAG
The DNA here is from genome assembly GCA_963680765.1 of Agrochola lychnidis. Taxonomy (NCBI): domain Eukaryota; kingdom Metazoa; phylum Arthropoda; class Insecta; order Lepidoptera; family Noctuidae; genus Agrochola; species Agrochola lychnidis. The sequence continues at coordinate 7,085,134 of OY796871.1, read as the reverse complement.
ACACCGACTTCTGAAATTAAAGTTATTTTTTATCAAGAAAAAACTTTTTACAAAAAAAAAACAACCGACTTCAAAAAAAAACACTACAAAGTGAAAAATAACTTTAATTTCGGAAGTCGGTGACAAAGAACGAAAATTAAAAACCAAAGACACCGACTTCTGAAATTAAAGTTATTTTTCACTTTGTAGTGTTTTTTTTTGAAGTCGGTTGTTTTTTTTTTTGTAAAAAGTTTTTTCTTGTTAGATTTTGTCAGGTAAATAGGAAAGTACCAATATTAGGTAGAAGAACGGGTTATAATTCGTTTTGTAATGCGTCTCCTTGGGTTAATTACTTACTAATTTGAATTCACAATCACAATCTCGAAACTCGTCATAACACTCGTACCTATTCGTAGGACAATAATATGTTCAAGTGATAGGTACCTACTCTATAGTTACAAAACTGGATTAATTAAGCACCTTTTAATAACAATCTGCACCTAAGCACCAATTGAAATAGACTCACTGAAAAGTTTCTGTAGAGCACTCGACGAAGCCAATGCCAATTTAAAATACTTACCTGTTATGTTAACAGCGAATCTACTGTGTGTACCCAAGGGCGTCGCCAGCCTCGGTGGCAGTGATCTCTCGCATCCGGCCCTGGTTCAGACCATGGTACGGAGCGAGAGGGCATGGGAGGCCGTCACCTCCTTCTGCGAAGCAGTAATGCTCGCGAAGGAGGAGGCGGAACGCGTGAGGGAGAGGTAAATTTGGCGCCCACACGCCCCTAACCGCCGCAGGAGACGCCCTGGGCGTCGGGAATCACAGGCCGATTTCTGGCCACCGTAGGCGCTGCCTTGCGGACGGTGAGCAATGGGTAGCTCACCGTCCGATAAGGACCAGGCCCGGGTCGATGGCGCGTTGTTTTCCACGCGCGGCTCAAAGAGATGTCAGCAGAACTGACGGGGTCCGCTAGGGCTGATGCCTGCCGGGGTTGCGAAGAAGTCCGAAAGGGATACCGGGGGCCTACCGGCAACATGGCAACTGAAGGAACACGGGTGAGTTTTAGTCAGTTAGAGTCTGACACGCCCTCCCGCTCTGCCCAGAGCGGGAGAAGTTATTTGATAATTTCCCACACAAAAAAAAAGGGCGTCGCCAGCCGATGGCCCTGGGGAGGGCAAATTGATATACCTATGGACGATGGGAAAAGTATGATTTTTAGGCACAGTCTCAAGTCAAGAGCACATGAAACTTAACACTTGTAGTGCAAGTCTTATTAGATATCTCTACGGCGCACAATGGGGCTAAAATCGACACTGGTGAACATTTGATTTTTGAAAAATCAGCTTCAACTCGGTAGTCCCGATAGGAACTGAGAAAAATAATAATTAAAATAATAAATAAAAATAATAATAATTATTATTAATTAGTTCTAAAATACAGGCCTAGGCTTAGTTTAGACTTCAGATCTCCCACAAATTATAAAATTTTGTCAAAATATCTGTCAAGATTTATATAAATGTAATTTGTGGAGATAAATAAACATAATTTAAAAAAAAATTTTTTTTTTTTAATCATTTAAAAAACGACGTTTCCAACGTCGTTTTTCCCAAAACTATTTAGAACAGTAGAGTTTAAACATGTATTATATGACTGGGCCTACCACCAGCACATAGATACGAATATTACGTCCCCGGATTAGACCCCGTTTTGAAGATATGGAACTTTATGGAACTCTGTCCTCCCATACCTAGAAACACTGTTATATGAAAGTATTGTAAAAGCCAATTATTTTTAAAAGAGTAACCGTGGAGTTTCTTGCCGGCTCTTCTCCATAGAAAACGACCAATTGGAACCGTGCACCTACGAGTAGCTAAGCTTCTGACGTTTCATAAGTGCCCATGTAGGTTTATGTGAAATAAAATATTTTGATTTTTTTGATTAATAAAAACCAAATAAAAGTCGTCCGAATAAACAAAATTGGCTTCATAGAATCTACATTAAAATGCCTTGTATTTACAAAAAAAGTCTTTAGCGGGGGGGGGGGGGGGGGCAGCTGCCTCCTTTGTGTCTTGAGTCGGTCAGTCAAATAGATGAAGCTAGTTGTCCATTCTACACTTCAAGGGACTGTTTGTAATCTTAAAACTTATCGTGTATCTATCGGTGTAACCAATAAAAAAAATACATGAAATGATCAGAGGGTGTGACTGTGCATGTGTAACCGTTACGATAAGAAATCGATTAATTGTGGGCAAGCTTGCCGCAGCAGTTTTACCTACTCGAAGACTTTGTTAATTTTATCAAGATTATTATTTTTTCTACCTATACCTACTCCATTTATTAAAACATTAAAGAAATAACGATAGTTATTGTGTCGTATTGTTGAAATTACTGCACCTTTAGAGTTATTTTTGCTTTGTATTTATCGTGAAATAACTGAGTTTATTATACGTTTTATTGAAATATCGAAAGGGTGATAACATTATTTTTATGTCTATGGTGATACTGATAATCAGTATTTAACACGTTCAGTGCCGGAAGCCCTCCTGGAGGATTCATCTAGTCGCATATGGGATGCCGGGAGCACTCGCGGAAGGCTCATTTTAAATGTAGGTATGTTTTAGCGAATACAGCAATAAAAACCGTGAAAATAAAATCTGATGTATATTTTAACAAAATTTGTTAGTAAGTAGGTACGTATATATATATACGTTGGTTTTAAAGCATATTTTTTTTTGTTCACTGCTAAAAATATTCAATGAAAATTTAAAAGTTTGGAAATTACGTATAGCGACAAGACTCCCTGAAAACACTATTTTACTTCGTTTAACTTACAGTGTTTTATAACACGGTTTTAAACCTAATGCCGTTGACCGTTCGCGATGGTTAACTTTAATTTAGCGCAAACGTAATGCCGGTAACCCTCCCGGAGGGTTCACTCTATGAAAAGTGTACCACTTTTCATAGAGTGTTAAATAAATCTCTTGAAATATTTAGGTTCTTACCTATATTATATTTCCTAAAAGTAGGTATTCATCATTTCCTATATTTATCTTTACCTATATTTAAGTTCTCACCAATCTTAAATAAAGAAAAAAATATATATATATATATATTTGGGACACGCACAGAAAATATAAAACAGTAATAAAAAAATAACAAAAATAAAAAAACAGACAAAAAACAAAACAGTAAAAATAATAATATAAAAAAAATCAAAACTAAATAAAATGTAAATGTTGTGTTTGTTCACAATTTTCACAGACAGTTCACAGTTCACAATTTTTCGATAGTATAATCTCGCTACATAGATTAGGAACTAATGATGTTCATAATCATACGGTGACATATTTACTTTTTAAATTAGTTCGGCCCAAAATGCAGGAACGCGAATACCGTTTGCTGACGCAGCCTTGACCTAACTAAAGAATAACCTAATTATTATATTATTAAACAGTAAGTAGGTACCATCGGGGTAACGCATATCTAAGCATTTTAAAAACAAAATCCCGTGCACACGACCCTTTTTTTCGTAGGTAAGCGATACTATAGCGGCCGAGCGTTGCAAGCAAGAATAGTCCTTACAGTGTACAGATATGCATTTCTTCGATAGTACCTACTATGTGAAGAAAACTCATTTTATTAATAGTATTATATAGAGAGTAAACGCGGGAAACAAAGTGAATGGTGCTATACATGCGATTGTGACCAACCAGTCGATGTCTAAAAAGGCTCGACTGGCTGTTCACAATGGTGTGCTGGTGCCCACGCTTATGTATGGTAGTGAATGTTGGGTGTGGCAAAAACAACATGAAAGTAGAATAAATGCTGTGGAAATGCGTTCCTTGCGAAGCATGTGTGGCCTAACTATGAATGATAGGCTGAGGAATGATGTGATAAGACAGCGGTGTGATTTAAAAGAAGATGTGGTGACAAAAATTGAAAAGGGTATGTTGAGATGGTTTGGGCATGTTGAGAGAATGAATGAAAGGCGACTAACAAAATGTATTTACAAGGCTGATGTAAAGGGAAAGGCCGGGCGGGGACGCCCTAGGAGGACATATACTGACCTTATTGGTGATGTTCTTCAGAAAGGCCAGGTGCGTAGTACTCGCAACCGGCGTGCGTGTATGACCAGATGTATGAACGTAAACGAGGCAAAAGGACTATGTAAGGATCGTAGCAGGTGGCGTTCTGTAGTTTCTGCCTACCCCCATGGGAAGAAGGCGTGAGTTTATGTATGTATGTATGTATTATATAGGTAGGTAAGTGGTACGACAATGAAGAGAAAGGTGTGGGTGTTATCATCTATTCAGTAGGTTAATCAAAACATAACCGATGACTTATTTTCAAACGTCACGTGTTTTAAAGAAAACAATTAATATGAACACGGACAGGCTTAACTCAGTAAGTGGGTCATTTACATAGAGTTCTATTTATAGATTATTGATTTGAATGAATTAAAAACTTTAGCTTATAAAATCTATACTTACCAGCGTTGTTATTGATACGGCAATCCACGATTTTTTTTTTCAGAAAATGCGGCATATAGCAGGCCTCTCATTGCCGTATCACAAAATACTGCAGTTGACTAAAGGTAAAAACGAAACGTTTTTCACTAGTTTAGTGAATGAAATGAAAATAAAACTCAAATATCTGTCACCTGAAGAGGCTATGCGCCACAATTTTAGTTTATTTTTTTAAATACTAGATAAAAAAACCTTTATGGAGAAGAAACAAATGAGAAATAGACATTTTTTTAATAAATACGGCAATTTAGTATTTTTTTCCCTTAAAATACGGCAAATCAGACTGTGACATACGGCAGCTCAGATTTTTACGATAACAATACTGATACTTACATACATAAATAGTAAAGAAGTCAAAACAGCACCCTAAGCGTGAAACACATCTTCAATCACAATCTGAATGATTTTGAAGGATATTACTAATCCATTGTTTCATATGTTCGAAGGATATTACTAATCCATTGTTTCATATGTTCCAAAATGTTGTCTGCTCAACAACGTAAATAACACAATGAATGTTGTTGAACTGTCAAACTATCAAAGCCATTGCTACTTACTGTAAGTGTGATACGCAATTACACCGCTGTACATTGAATATTTTTGAAAAATAGTAATTGCTACGAGATGTGGGGATTTTTGTCCGTTTGTCTGTTTGAAAGGATTTAGGTGAAATTTGGCTCACAGATGGCTCATAACCTGTACCCTAATTACGTAACTTGTTTTTGTAAACGATTATGACAAATTTGTTTCATTTTGACGGTTCAACAAAATTCATTGCGTTATTTACGTTGTTGAGCAGATTTTTTTTCCAACTTATGAAGCAATGGATTATCAATCTGTTTCAAATCGAAACAGATTGTGACTGATCGTGTATTACGTAATCAGGGTAAGTACTATTAACACATAGGGTACTTTAAATCCCGGTAGTATGTTTCCGTAGGATATGTTCCGAACCAAAAATGAAAATTTTAATTAGAAGGTAAGGAGGTAGATAAGAATACCTTATTACTAACCTACAATTTTTTTTTTTCCTTTTTTGTATGGTCTCTTGCAGGTCAATCTAGGAGGTTGTCGGCTGCTTAACCGGACTTTCCTATGGCTGCCTCAATAAATTAAGGGCTCCAGCCAGGGTATAAAACTTAGAAACTAAGAGACTACACGCTAAGGGCCTCCCTGTGGGGTACTGACCTCGGGTTAGGGCGTCGCCGGGGGAGGACAGTTAGGGTCAGGCTGAATCGGATTAATAACCTACTCAGATATTTAGCTGTTTTTATAGTAAAGAAGGGTAGCAAAATTTAAAAAATTCAAAATTCAAAAATCATATATTCAAACTAGGCTGAGAATCAGCACTTTTCGAACGTCAAAATTACATAAGACAGTCCCCCAAAAACGCCCACCCTTCACCGAACCACGAAACCACCTGAGCAGCTATTTCAGTAGCAGTGAGAAAACAAATATCCAAATTTTCTTTCAGCGAGTAAACTGTAATCTCTTATATTTCAGATTTTTGAAAACTTCTTTAGGCGCATTGGGCATTTTTGAGATGGGACTAAACCATTGATTTCGCGATACCATGACGACACCTCATTTTTGTAAACGCGATTGTGCTCTTTATTAATATTATTTTACGGGTCAATGTTCTATGCAAGTATTTTTACTTTAAAGGTTTTGTAATCGCGATTATGCACTTTATTTAGATAAGGTTACGGACCAATGTTCTATACAAGTATTTTTTTTCCACCAAGGCGATTTTGTTCAAGTTTTCACTTCTGTCGGCACTCCCGGAGTGCCACCACTTTTTTTTTACAGCTTCATAATGATTCATTTATTCAAGGTAGGTACAACCTACAAGTTCCTATTAGAGGTTACCCTTAATTGGTTAGTCGCTACAGAACACTACGCTATAGATTACCACTGGAACTTAGCGTACACAATAAATAATAGAATACATGAGCGACCGTAAGAATATTGTTGTTTTTTCAAACAAACTTTGAATTTGTTTCCGATAGAATTGATGTTGTACATGTTGCTTAACACTTTCGACTCCACCCACTTTTCATAGAACTCATACGCCATGCCGCCATACATATTAGAAGTGAACCCTCCGGGAGGGTTACCGGCATTACGTTTGCGCTAAAGTTAAACATCGCGGTCAACGGCATTAGGTTTAAAACTGTGTTATAAAACTTAAACTTAAATTTTTAGTGAATATTTGTAAGAGTGTTTTTTTTTTTACCTAAAACAAATTTTAATGCTTTGATTTTAAAACCAACGCATATCCTAATAAATCTTGTTAAATATATACATCAGATTTTATTGTCACGGTTTATAATGTTGTAAGAAAATTCTACATTTAAAATGAGCCCTACGTGAGTGCTCCCGGCATCCCAGATGCGACTAGGTGAACCCTCCAGGAGGGCTCCCAGCACTGAACGTGTTAAAAGCTGTAACTGACTAACGTAACCTAACCATACCTATAAGCGGGTTTCCCATAAACTCTTACGAAGTCAAGAAGTTTGGTATATAAATAAATCAAATGATTTTTACTGACGCAAGTGAAGTCGGACCTAAAGACATGTGTGATACCTATCATATAAAAATACGAAATTATTGGCTTGCATTTCTCAACGAATTCATGATGGGATGTTTTGAAAAACAGATGACACACGTTTACATTACAAACTTCCAATCGGACAAGAATACTTACTATTGTTTTAAAACGAATGGCGCATACGCACATGGCAAGCGATTGTCTTGGAAGACACGTAACTATACAGAAGAATGACTAATTTTAAAGATCAGAGATAGATTTCATTAGTGTCTACGTTGAGGTTGACCGAGAAAATCTTAACCAATCGGCGTCGGACAATGCGTGTGAAATCGAATACACAAACATCATCAACAATCGAAATAGTCCAGCCCGTCCCATCCTTGATGTCCTCCCTCCGGTTGACGCCCTAAGCCGAGGTTCGTACCCCACAGGGGGTGCCCTTAGCGAGCGTTCACCTAGTTTTAATTAGCATAGTTGAATAACCCCTGGCTGGAGGTTTTATGTATAGTAGCTTAAGGCACCCACAGGAAAGCCCGGTTAAGTAGTCATGATCTCAGAGGTCAACTACGAGATGCCGTATCTAAAAAAAATAAAAAATGCCGTATTTTTTTTTAACCGACTTCCAAAAGGAGGAATTTCTCAATTCGACTGTACGTTTTTTTTTTTTGGTATGTTTGTTACGCGATTACTCCGCCAATTATGAATTGATTTTGATGATTCTTTTTTGTTTGATAGATCATACTTCAGAGGTGATCCCATATAAATTTTAAACTTTGCTTGGGTAGTTTTTGAGTTAGCTTCAATAATACGTATTTTTTCCCACATAGTATGTGGATGATATGATAACTTCCTGTCCCTGTTCTTTACATAGCAGGTAGTGGTGTTCGAATTTGTGTGGGGTAGGTACCACAACTAAAAAGTGAAAAATAAAAACTTTTTACAAAAAAAACAACGGACTTAAAAACACTACAAAGTGAAAAATAACTTTAATTTCGGAAGTCGGTGACAAAGAACGAAAATTGTAAACCATTGACACCGACTTCCAAAATTAAAGTTATTTTTCACTTCGTAGTGTTTTTTTTTTGAAGCTGATTGTTTTTTTTTTGAAGCCGGTTATTTTTTTTTTTTTTTAAGTTTTTATTAAATATCGCTGCCTATGCTGAGATAAGTGCTTTTTTGGCCGCGCAAGGACGTTTTTTTTTTCTTTCGGTATTTCGAAAATGTTTGTTAGTTTTAAATGCTCGTTTTCAGTTGTTATTACTGTTTGTATTTCCTGTGCGTGTCCCAAATAAAACATTTTTCTTTCTTTCTTCTTTTCTTTAAATCAATCTATGGGATGGAGATGGACATCGAACTCAACTTTGTAAAAATAATGCGCTATTCAAATAAATGTAGCATTATTTACGTACGAAATAGCAAAGACTATAATTTAGATATTTAATGGTTCCAAATGCCCTTTGGAATGTTAATGGTTCCAAATGCTTTTAGAATCGAGTTAATAAATGAAAGTGGGTTAATAAACCACCAAATTCATTAAAACTTTAATTAAATGGCCCTAACATAAACACTTCTCTGTCGTCTTAGTTTTATACTGAATAAACATCATCTTATAATTTAGATAAACCGCATTATTTGAAGACGTAAGCCGGAAATAGCGTTCATCACAATGCAGACGAATCATTTGCAAACGACGCACCAGAGACAATGGGAAGCGTGCGCCGCTCACACGGATTTGCTCCAGTTTCCCACCACTAGCGGTGCATCGATACTAAAAAGACACACAGTCTTCAACCTATAGGCCTACTTTTGCGATGTCAATGCCAAGCACTGCAGTCGTATAGCGGTTACATCGAACCGAATTGTCACAATGTTTTCGATTTTGTGGTTTTCTAGAGATATACATATAGATAGATAGAATATACTTTATTGTAGGTTGTAAGCATAGGTACATTTAGGGTAGGTAACCATTTCGAAATTTGAAAAGTCCTGACAAAAAACCTGACATTTGCAAACATTTCAATTTTTTTTTTTAGTAATCATATATCTTTTTAAAGAAAATCCCCTTAAGGTGACGATAACTGACTTTTAATGATTTTATTCTGAAGATGACGTCTTAACGAGTAGTATTAAATCGAAAAGTACGGACAAATGAGAAAGCCGGACATAGTTCGGACAGTAGCCAAAAAGCCGGACCAATCCGGACAGATGGTAACCATAGGTACACACCAGACTCCGGGCTGTTACTGAGAAATTCTAGATGGAAAACCCCAATAACACTTTGCCATGAATGCGTACACTTCTGCTGGCTAACCCTATGGGGCATACAGGCGCACCTAATGAATTTAGTACACCAAAATTTTACAAAGCTCATTTATAAACCATATACTTAAACTTAGGCAAAGATAATTCGTGGCCCAGTGCCAATATCCACTAACTATTATCTAGTTGTGTGTTAACTGCATTATGTAGATTCTTGAGCTGTTTACGAGCAGAATTACGGTCAGATTACCTCAATTCCAAATTGCGCTCATAAGATCATAATATGATTTGAATTTGATCGCTCTGTAAATAAAGACAGACAGCAAATCTCTTTATAATTAGGTCTAAAATAATATTGTACCTACATAATGCTAAGGGGACGATAACCGACTTTTAATGATTTTATACTGAAGATCACGTCTAAACGAGTAGTGTTAATGAATTGAAAAAAATATTTGTTAAATTAGAGCATTTTCTTAATAATTTAATATAGAAATATTTTAGATTATGTTCATATTCATAATGAAATTAATTTGTAAAGTTATGTCTAACGCAGATAAAAAACTGAGAACCACTCAAAATGTATCAAGCGTATTTTTCTGAAACCTTCACCATTTCAAAGATAATTTAATTATTGATCTTTTAGTATACGTGTTTTATTAAAATACCTTTTGTTTTATGTATAATAAATTAATAATGCGTCTAATTTGGGACAGCGCTCTTTGATGGGCGAGTCCTATTACTGGCTGGACGTACGACGCGTTACGTGAACTCAATACAGAACAGGCAAGCTAACCACTCAAGGTCACTGACATATATCTGCGTCTTAAGTGTACGAAGGACTTATTTTAAGTTACTAAGAAAATATAGAGCATTTCAATTAAACAAGTACTTAGATCGCAATTTCTCTATGTCACTCTTTATGTTATGCTCACTCAAATGCCTCACTGATGGTGGCGTATTTGTTGGTTCATTTAGTTCCCTTTAAAATGGTTGAGCTGACTGATGCTGATTCATACGTCATGTTCGTGAACGGGCGCCGTCAGTAGGGACTGGTCATCTCTCAGCTGCCACGGCTAGTTTTTAATTTATTTTAATTTTTGAACTGTTTTATATCTTTTTATTACGGACTCTTTTAACGTGCACGTCTTTCTACATCGTTCTCACATGTATAATTTCAACATGAATGATGTAACCAATATTTTTTAACAATATTTGGATTTAAAAGAGTGTCCGTGGAGTTTTTTGCCGGTTCTTCTCCATCGGGACTTACTACGCTTTGGAATGGGCAACTAGCTTCATCTTTCTGAGTGACCGAACCCTTGACAATTCAAAATGACCTAATTGGTTTAATTGAAATAAATGCTTGGAGTTTGAGTTTGAGCACAATTCCGGTTCTCAGGTCTAAGGTTTTGTATCACATTGGAACTAGTTTGGATCACAGAGACACAATAGCCATTAAACTGTAATCATGAATGCTCCACTCGATAAACACAATGCTATCAAGTGAACTAATGACTTCACACTTACCTATTGCGAAATACTACAACACATAAATGTGAACATTCGTCACAATCACTGCTGTAATTGCTCGTTAAATCGACGAATCTAAATTGCCGTACAAAATACTGTATGTTGAATTTAAATATTATTATGCGGCATTTTGCACCGGACGTGAAAAACGCATTAGAACGTACCAACATATTCCACTTAATAATTATTGTCTGCAGTGCTCGTGACTGTGACTGTGTTGATTTCTAAAATAAGCAACTACGTATATGTAGATAGGTAGTAAAACCACAAAATTTTACACGACACTGCAACTTTTTATTTTATTATCCGCGGGGAAATCCTCATGCATATACCCTCCATGTGGGGAGAGCGCAGGCACACGCAGGGTTATGTCGGACTCCTACCGAATAAAACCTTCCTTCCTTCTACTAACATCAGTCGGAGGCTCGGGAGATACTTGTACATTCGCCACATCCCCCGCCATGCCTAGCAGGCACCTTTACCAAGTGCGGCCGATACCACGACCGCACGTCCTCCCATAGCTACAATTTGCACCTACCAACACAGGTGCTTATACCAAGGTTATGTGAAATGGCACAACCTCTCGACTGAAAATGAATGGCAATCCTAGGAAACTTAAACTCGCATCATAATCATAAGCTAATGATTGGATTTCAAAACCCGTCTCGCTGTGATGTATTAACAATTAATTCAATTTAAAGAAAGAAAAAGTATTCATTGGGATTCGCACAGAAAGATCACAATTAAATACAAAAGTAAAAACAGAATGTTCTGTAAGAGGCTAAAGGACGCCTAGATCAATGATGCTGCATCAAAATAAGTGTCGCAGCGCTGGTATTCTGATAGGACCCGATTTGACCCTGCATTCATTGTCAATGAAACAAAATTACCTAATAAATAAAAGAATCAGTCGAATGAAAATAACTCTTGTGACTCAAACATTCATAACAAAACATTGATAATATCAACTGTTATCCTCAACCAATGTAAACCGCGTTCAGTGAATCAAGTTGATTTCAAATTCAACCTCCCGAAACAACCGTGTCCGGTAAGGATATGCGTCAAGTGGAAGGTGAGGACGCCATGGCACCTCTCTAGCCACTCCTCAAAAAGGGGATTTATCGCCGCAATTGTGGCGTGCCCAGCACTGGGTTGCGACAATCGCACTCTCCATGACGCCATGAGATCCCGCCGGAGCTCTGTCCGCTGTGCCGTGATTTCTCGCGGCAGCGGAGTTAAGCCCCGGCGATTCGCCTCTTCACGGCACTCCAGGAGACCGTGCGATATCCTCGGGCAAGCCAGATAGCCATAACCCTTTGGGACGCGTTCAACTGGTGGGTTGGCCGCCGCCTTAATGAATGCGCCCACACTGGTGCCCCGTAAAGGGCCATGGACCACACGACCCCCGCGTAGAGCTTCCAGCAGGAGGTGTTTGAAACCCCGAGACTGGGCAGGAGCCGCTTCAAGGCAGCCCCGGCCCACTCCAGTCTGGGAGCCAAATGTCGGAAATGCTCCACGAAGTTCCACCGGCTGTCGAGGATGAGTCCCAAATACTTCATCGTCAACTCGACGCCGATGTGAACCGGCCGTGATCTGCAGTGGCCTATATGGAAAGCTTTGAATCGATTACACATAAGTAGGCCGCTGCAGACACAATTTGTCGAAGTGGAGGATTACTGACCCATCCAACACCCAGTGCGAGTACAGTGCTTCTGAGCAGACCATGTCCCACTTGCTGGAGTGTCCTAAGTGCCCATTCACCTGCACCTCGGATGACCTAAAGAATGCCACTGATGCCGCAATCAACGTGGCCACCTACTGGGCTCAAATAATATAAAAACAACGAAGACAATCTTTTACGGCCGCATAATGTAGTTACTGTCTCAAACCAAATAAAAAACCAGGGCAGAGCGCTGTCAACAGTGACGTGAAGCCGGTTTCGTAAACATGTGTGCACTTAATGGGGTGTAGTTTGATTGTAACTATTATAAGTAAATGTTTGTAAGTGTGTGCGTGTGAACATGTATCACAGAGCGGAAGTGTAGTTTTGGCATGCTTCACTGTATTATTCGCAGGGCTATGTTTTTTAAAGTGAAACTTTTATTACATCGTCTCGTCTGTGTGTTGCATGTCGCGTGACGGTCGGCCGCGGAGTAAGGATAAAGTGAAAGGCGCTCGTCAGAGCAGCCAAGGCCAATATGGCAGCGCCTATAGAAGTTTCACTTTTTTATTAGGTCTGAGGTTATTGTGAGTCATCTCATCATCTTCTTGCCCTTGTCCCATGGTACGTGGGGTTGGCGCACCACGTTTTCTTCCATTCTCCCCTGTCAACCGTCACGCTATCATTCACTCCCTTCTCTTTAATATCATTCCTTACACAATCCATTCATCTTTTCTTTGGCTTTCCTCTCCCTCGTCCATCAACATTTATATTCATCACTCTTTAACTCACATGCGTTTGTAGGTACATAATAGTAGGTCCTAAATGTGTACTGTGCACGTATACCGGACATCAAGTACGTGTAACGATTAGCGGGTTTACATATTTGTGCGTATGTATCATGCAAATGTATTGCCGTCTGGCTTTCACCCAGTTTATCATTTAGCAGCACACACCTCGTGACGTTATCTCTACATCGCAGTTATTCAGTGTGTGGCCAATGTTTGGCACATACAATACTACGCATACTAAAACATGTCAGCTAGTTATGCTACATAAACTCTAATAACAAATTAATAGTTCAAAAAACACTAGAAAAACACGCTTTTGTAAATGCACGTAAAAACAAAAAATGTCCATTACGTGGCCTTTCTCACAAATGCAAACACGACTATGATACGATATTCCATCATGAAATGCCAGTGCCTATCTTCCGGCTTCATCATCAGACCTTGAAACCTAATCGTGGTCAAAGTTCATTACAAGACTTTTCTAAGAAATTCAAAACAGCTATGATACGATTTTCCATCATGAAGTTCCAGTTCATATCTTCCATCATCAGATCAGTTCAACAGTACCATATTATTGTATTGTCATCAGAACTACATACAGCTGCCAATTTTCATTACGCTACGACCCTTGGAAGATGGTTAAATTAGTTACCTTAGATTCCATTAGGTACATAAAAATACAGGTCGACCTAAAAAAAGCGTGTTAAAAACCAAATAGTTCTACTAAACATTTTTCAAAGTTTTTCTTCTGAAGAAGCTTTCAGCTGCTATTTTTTTTATTATTATCTACCTAAATAACTTATTATAATAATTATACCTACTTAAGTTAGGTGACAATCTATGAAACCTACGAGTATATAGAACTTTTGTTAGGGTGTGTTATAGGTTCTATAGTAGACGATGCACAATGAATTTAAATAACGAAGTTACTATAACTAAACGCGGTTTATAAACAATCGCTAAGATTAGGATTATGATAATATAATGATATATTGACGCGAGTGAAAGGTTGTCTGGTATTGTATTCGAACTGTCTCTGACTGACTACACTCACAGGCTTTTTTAAGCTATTGCATAGCTTTTATCGCGGGTCTTTAGCGTGAAAGCGTAACAAACAAACTCACTTTCGCATTTATAATATTAGTAAGGATAATTGCTAATTCGTTAACGTTTTTGAACCAAATACCTAAATTAGGTATATTTATTACTGTTACTCTAAGGCTGCATTCCGAGTTACGCTAAAAGTGATAATATCGCGAATCCGACCAAATTTAAAATTCAAAAAATTCAAAATTCAAAACTCATTTATTCAAATTAGGCTGAGAACCAGCACTTTTCGAACGTCAAAATTACATAAGACAGTCCCCCAAAAACGCCCACCCTTCACCACTTCCTAGTGCCTTTAGCTGGGAAGAAGAAGTGACGCAACAAACTCCCCAGCAGCACAGCTGTCTGTTCAAGTTAGAAAAAAATAAAAATGACTCTATACAATAGTATGCAAAATTATTATGCAACACAAAACATTATTTTAATTAAGTATAAATTATTGGCCATATGTCAGCTAGCACACGCCAATATACCAACCAAAAACATCGAGAACTATACTCACAGAATTAAAAAATAAAAACTAAACGTAAAAAGAACTAAATATCTAAATAAAAGCCTCCAGGCATAAAGGGCGTGCCCGCTTACATAAAGCTGTAAATTGGAAGTTATAAATGATAAACTAGGACCATCGAGGTAAAATAAATGTACAGTTAATTACTAGTAACAATAACAAAACCATGATCAGCAAGACGACCAGTCACCACAAGCAGCACCCGTTCACGAGCATAACGCAAAGATCAGCCATTACCCCCCTCGCCATATTTGAGGGAAGGAGGCAACCCGACTCCCGACGCTACCGCAAGCATTGACATCTAAGGGAGCATGACGAACTTGCTGCCGGTTGCTCAGGTAAAATTTAATAGTCACAAAATATAAGGGTTATTGAGTAATAATAAAATTGTGACTTTGGACTTTGATCGGATTTGCGATATTATCACTTTTAGCCTAACTCGGAATGCGGCCTAAATCGAACCCAGTTTATGTAAGTTATTTTTTAGGTATACCAAATACCAACCATACCATCGTGTATATGATAAAATGATAAATGATTTTATTTCTGTAAGTAGGTTTGTACAAACACTTTTACACGTCAATCATATTTTAAAAACTAGGTGAGGTCATACATATCTTCGCTTCATATTTGACTGAAACATGTTTATTATTCAGCTTAAGTAGGTAATGGAAACATCCATATCGTACACACATTCATAAACTCATGCCTTCTTCCCATGGGGGTAAACAGAAACTACAGAACGCCACCTGCTACGATCGTTACATACTGCTTTTCCTTCGTTTACGTTCATACATCTGGGGGTCTACACTCCGAGCACGAAATCCGTAGTTTTATCCGAAGTTACGGTCCCTTCTTACACTGTTTCAGTTAGGTACGGACATAAGATTAGTTTGGAGCCCGAACTAAAAATTAATGACAACGTGATTTGACAGTTATCCATTATCACGTGTTTCTGCCGATCCGAATTTTTATTTGTCACTTGTTTTGACGGATCAATTACTTTCGGACGATCCCGTATCATCGGTGGCAGATTTATTAGAGGGGCTAGGTCTACTAGACCCCAACACGCTTAGCGTGACAACAATAGAAACGGGTTTTGTCGACAGAAGAATAGACAAGATGACAGTAAACAATCACAGTCTATAATTTTGTCTATTCTTCCGTCGACAAAACCCGTAGAAAACCCGTTTCTATGGTTGTCATGCTACGCGTGCATGTCACACGCCGGTTGCGAGTACTACGCATCTGACCTATCTGCAGAACATCACCAATAAGGTCCCTATGGGTGATTCTACCCGTCATACTATACAACTTTCGCTATGAAACACATACTTAGTATACGAATTGTAAAAAAAAAACTTTTCATGCAAGAATCGAAAATGTCTACAGTTGTACAAGTTTTTTTTTTTCATGTATCGTATATGAGTTCCATGGTGAAAGTTGTTTAGTATGACGCGTGGAATCACCCCTATAAGTCCTTCATCAAACATCACCTACTTAATCCATAACACATGAAACATAAAAAGACGTGGAGATTATAGACGAAGATAATCTTACACAGTTCTATTTCATCAACGCAACGTGAGTAGGTAAAACTAGAGGCTATAAAATATATCTCGCTATTACGGTAATATACAAACTGCTGATAGCATTTGAAGTGACCATAAAAATGAAGCATAAAACACGCATGTTTATAAGATCGCAAATACTGAAACTGTACCTGTACCACAGTACCATGCATTGCATAATTAAGACGCAGATATATGTCAGTGACCTTGAGTGGTTAGCTTGCGTGTTCTGTACTGAGCTCACGCAACGCGTCGTACGTCCAGCCAGTAAGGACTCGCCCATCAAGGAGCGATGTCCCAAATTAGATGCATTATTAATTTATTATACATAAAACAAAAGGTATTTTAATAAAACACGTATACTAAAAGATCAATAATTAAATTATCTTTAAAATGGTGAAGGTTTTAGAAAAATACGCTTGGTAGATTTTGCGTGATTCGCCGTTTTGTTTTCCGCGTTAGACATAACTTTACAAATTAATTTCACTATGTAATATAAACATAATCTAAAATATTCCTATATTAAGTTATTAATAAAATGCTCTTACATATATTTTTTCGAAATCATTAACACTACTCGTTTAGGCGTGATCTTCAGTATAAAATCATTAAAAGTCGGTTATCTCGCCTTAAATTGCTTGTAGAAGACTGAAGTAAAATTTTGACAACACTCGGAAAGCACGTTAACCCGTTGGTCCGTGCTGTCATTCGTAGATCTTTGGCATTCGTTACGGGTAGGCAGAAGCCTAAAAGTCTGACAACCAGTCTTACCAAGAGGTATTGTGTTACCCAGTGACTGGATTGGGGAGGTCAGATAGGCAGTCGCTCCGTGTAAAATACTGGTATTCACCTGCATCGTGTTAGATGCCGAAGCCCCCAATATATTTAGGAAAAGATTACGCAGCAAATTGATTGATTTTGGTTTCTTATTAATAGAAAAAGTCTGTATTAATAAAAGAATGTCATCAGTTCAGTGTTATGGTACTAAAAGTAGCAATATTAGATCGTTTAACACTTCAGATAAGCTTAGCAGTGTAGAGAGCTCATACCACAAGACTAAAAAAAAATCTTGTGCTCATACAAATTATCATAATACATTTACGATAATGTGCATACGGTGCGAAGGTACTTGCGCAGGCACACTTTATTTTTAATCGACTAAAGTCAAATCATTTATTTCAATTAGGCACATGTAAGGTACTTTTGAACGTCAAAATAATTACAAGAAAAAACTTTTTACAAAAAAAAAACAACCGACTTCAAAATAAACACTACAAAGTGAAAAATAACTTTAATTTCGAAAGTCGGTGTCTTTAGTTTTGAATTTTCGTTCTTTGTCACCGACTTCCGAAATTAAAGTTATTTTTCACTTTGTAGTGTTTTTTTTGAAGTCGGTTGTTTTTTTTTGTAAAAAGTTTTTATTTTTCACTTTTTAGTTGTGATACCTACTCCACACAAATTCGAATACTACTACCTGCTATGTAAATAACAGTGACAGGAAGTTATCATAACATCATCCACATTCTAAGTGAGGTAAAAATACGTATTATTGAAGCTAACTCAAAAACTACCCAAGCAAAGTTAATAAAATTTATATGGGACCACCTCTGAAGTATGATCTACCAAACAAAAAAATAATTATCAAAATCAATTCATAATTGACGGAGTAATCGCGTAACAAACATACGAAAAAAAAAAACAAACAGTCGAATTGAGAACCTCCTCCTTTTGGAAGTCGGTTAAAAATAGAATTGATTCTAGTCGCCCCTTCCAAAAGGTAGTTTCGTATGGAGAAGAATGGGCAAGATATTGCTTTGGTATGAGACACTTGAACTCTCAGACTAATTGTTTGTTGTTGTTTTATAATACTTATTTTTTCTGTTTTTATAATATTAGTGTAACTGTCATGCATGAACAGTACACCTCCTAGTGACCTTAAGGTTTTATTTATGAATGGTAATCTGTGAACAGCGCTGTGGGCTACATTATTACTTAAGGGGACGATAACCGACTTTTAATGGTTTTATACTGAAGATGACGTCTTAACGAGTAGTGTTAGTGATTTGGAAAAAATATATGTTAAATTAGAGCATTTTCCTAATATTTTAATATAGGCATATTTTTGATTATGTTTATATTACATAGTGAAATTAATTTGTAAAGTTATGTCTAACGCGGATAAAAAACTGAGAATGACGCAAAATCTATCGAGCGTATTTTTCTGAAAACTTCAACTTTTAAAGATAATTAAATTATTGATATTTAAGTATACTTGTTTTATTAAAATAGTTTTTGTTTTACTTGTAATAAACTAATAATGCGTCTAATTTGGGACAGCGCTCCTTGATGGGCGAGTCCTATCACTGGCTGGACGTACGACGCGTTGCTTGAGCTCAGTACAGAACACGCAAGCTAACCATTCAAGGTCACTGTCATATATCTGCGTCTTAAGTTATTTATATTTTTCTGTGTGTAATATTGCACAATGTAGCTGTTTGTTGTTCCTATCGAATAAAAATACAAAAAACGTGTGGCACTCGGGGACTGCCGCGGTAAAGCTATTGCATAGCATTTGTAACCTCCATACTTCCTATTTGTCAACGCTACACTTGGTCATTACATGGTAGGCAGAGTGGGGGGTGTTAGGTTTTATTTTCGTTATGGAATTTCTTGATTCGGTCGTCGCGCTCAAAGCCCGCGATAAAAGCTATGCAATAGCTTAATAAAATTGAATTAAATTAAATTTTTGTCACCAATTGCTTTTAACTTATTTTCCTTCCTCTTATTTTGCAGGAAATTAACGTACGATAGGTATTAATTATATTACAAAAAACAACTCGGTATCGGTACCTACCTTCTAGGTACAATAATAGTACCTAGGTACCTACTTATAAATATTTTCCTGCTGCTTAGTGTGATTAGATTAGACCCTCTATTTCCTACTAACCTCCTAAAACATTTTATTTTTCCTGCACGCCGAATTTTGCCTGCATTTTTTTTTGCATGACAACCATAGAAACGGGTTTTCTACGGGTTTTGTCGACGGAAGAATAGACATAATCACAGAATGTGATTGTTTATCTGTCATTTTGTCTATTCTTCCGTCGACAAAACCCGTTTCTATTGTGGTCATGCTAAGCGTGCTGGACGATCTTATACTTATCATCAGTAATCGACACAGTCTACCAGCATCCTTCCATCCTACAACTTAACAGCCGAGAGCGGATAGCTAAGTGGTTATTACATAAAGGATATGCTTTAAAAATCGAATGGGCATCTAGTTTCATCTTACTCGTAGAACAACTTAGAACTCGAACACGGCACTCAGCGCTCGGTGTGGCAACACGCCGTGTTCGAGTTCGCCGTGTGAGTGCTATTCTGTAACCATCTCACCGTGTTATCTCAGGTGAAGTGAGCGTGGAGTGAGCTGTCAGTTGCTAAGGATTGACACTATTGGCAGCTCACTTCACCTAAGCTATCACGGTGAGATTTTTACAGAATAGCACAGAAGTCCATCGTCATCTTGAGGATGCCTCGTTGAGAGGTGAAACACGTGTCGATTTATTTCAGGAGTTTTTTATGGCTCTTTAGAAATAGCTAAGCGGAACAGGTTACTAAATATATCCACTTGTCTATTGTATTTTATAATGGATTTCCGCAAGGTCACGCCTGAATCAATTAACTAGATTAATAATATATAATTGAAATAAATAATTGAAAATGAATTAAAAATAAAACATACATACACATACATAAACTCACGCCTAAAAAAAACGCGCACGCTTAAAAATAAAATTGGACTAAAATTAAATAATTGAAAATAAATAATATACAAACATACAAAAAATCAAATCTTTTTCTTTATAATATTATTTGAAACAAATGCTTTGAGTTTCAGTTTGAAACTTTCAGGGGAGGGAAAGTTGGGAAAACGTCTTTTCTATATTATAGAGAAACATAACATAACCCTCCTGTAATCCCCGAAGGGTTAGGCAGAGGTGTACCTATAGTACACCCACATTTCGCCAGTTATATTTAAGTCCCATGTAATAGGGGGGAACCTATTGCCATCAACCGGGCACAAACCGGGCTACTATTGAGAAATTCCTGATATAAAACCCAATAACACTTTGCCACACTTTGGAATCGATCCCAAGGCCTCACACTCAGTAGCAAAAAATTCAATTTATTTTATTAGGTAATTAAAATCTTCCTTACAACTATCATTACAGGTTTATAATAATAATAAAACTTTATTCAGGTAAAAAGGTAAAACACTAAATGCAAATTTGCTTAAATCTACGAAAAAATCAAATGTGTTAAGTATGTGCCTGAACTAGGTCATCCTGTGTTTCAGGCGAGGCAAGGTATAATATTTCTAAATAATCACATTAATTATAAAAATCTAGTCATCTAATAGGTATGTAAAAAAACTTCTTCCAAAAAAAAACAACCGACTTCCAAAAAAAACACTACAAAGTGAAAAATAACTTTAATTTCGGAAGTCGGTGTCTTGGGTTCTGTATTTTCGTTTTTTGCCACCGACTTCCGAAATTAAAGTAATTTTTCACTTTGTAGTGTTTTTTTTTGGAAGTCGGTTGTTTTTTTTTTTGGAAGAAGTTTTTATTTTTCATTTTTTAGTTGTAGTACCTACCCCACACACATTCGAATACCACTACCTGCTACCAGTGACAGGAACTTATATCATCTACATACAAGTGGGAAAAAAATACGTATTTTGTAACTAACTCAAAAACTACCCAAGCAAAGTTAATAAAATTTATATGGGACTAATTTGAGAGCATACCCTTTCAAAAAAAAAAATTTCAAAATTGGTCTACAAATGATGGAGAAATCGGCGGACATACATAAAAAAAAACACGCTACGAACATATAACCTCCTCCTTTTTCGAATTACAATAAATCCTACTTGCTAAAATCTTAATACCTAACCTAATCCTTACTTAACTAAACTTAATTAGTAGAAATACAATTTTTATGTAAGTACAACTAATAGTTTCTCTGTAATTAAAAGCTACACGTTAATACTTTAATAATGAGGTCTAAAACTGTGTCGGTCATTGAATTTATATCAAGTGACATAGTGGTCAGCTGCTTTTGTCCCGTTCAATAATGCTCAGAATGGTGCCCATGTTTTGTCAAAACAATGAGTTTTGTTTTATTGTTCGCTATCATTTTATAACCAGTTAACGGGTATTGTAGTACCTATTTAGTGGAAGCTATTTCCCTACACGTCATGTAGGTACTTATTCACATTATCCATATTAATATTATAAATGCGAAACCAACTGTCTGTTGTTACTTTTATTACATGCTCTATCGGCTTAAAAAAAATTACACGTAGGATACCTACTACAATCAATCTGCCTAACCTTTTCCCAACTATGTTGGAATCGGCTTCCAGTCTAACCGGATGCAGCTGAATACCAGTATTTTACATGGAGCGACTGCCTATCTGACCTCCACAAACCAGTAATTGGGTAATACGATACCCCTTGAGAAGACTGGTTGGCAAACTTTCGGGCTTTTGACGACCCGTAATGACTGTCAAAGATCCACGAATGACAGCCGGGACCAACGGCTTAACGTGCCTTTCGAAGCACGGAGGAATCTCAGTATGATAATAAAGATGGTGATCTATCCACGGACAGGAAGTGGGCCGTAATCCACCACGCGGGCCCGGTGCGGTTTGGTAGATGTCACATGTCTTCGAATTTTTGGTTCTAGGACATGCCGGTTTCCTCACGATGTTTTCCTCCACCGTTTTGAGAGCAGTGGATCGACCCGTGCGGTATTATTACTCAGCCACGAGCTCCACACGGCACGAGCACGAGCACGTAGGATACCCACTTATACTTAAAGCAAATAAATACATTCACATCAGATCACTTGATTTAAAAAAACTCGCTTTTCGCGATTTTGACTTCTCATAACTAAATCCGGCAGCCAGCGCCATTTTGCAATGGACTAAAAAAAAAACGATTCTCATGAAAACAGAAAAATCTTGTAAGAAAATTTTCGGAAAATTGCCATTATTATGTTGGTACCTTTACGTACAAAGTTAGTAATTAAAAAGAAAGACAAATTACAAAATAATGCAATGCGTGCAAAATGCACCGTGGTTCAAAACGGATCATAATCAGTAGTGCTATTCTGTAACCATCTCACCGTGTTATCTTAGGTGAAGTGAGCGTGGAGTGAGCTGTCAGTTAAGGATTGACACTATTGGCAGCTCACTTCACCTAAGTTATCACGGTGAGATTTTTACAGAATAGCACTACAGTTGATGGGATCCAGCCGCGCTGTTCTGTAAATATCTGACCGTGAACTTATAGTTTGACCAATACCGCTGCACCGCGCCTTAGGAATACGGGACGAGGCGGGGGGCAGTGTTGACCAATGAGCGGCGGGCGGGACGCCGTGCGCCGAGAGCTTTGACGAATTAGCGGCCTGCACTGCTCCCCCGTCTCGCCGCGCGCCTTCCTAAGGCGCGGTACAGCGGTATTGGTCAAACTATAGATGATGTTATTATTACAATGTAAACGAATAACTATAAATGATATCCCTAAAACTCATTTAAAAATACAAAAAATGTTTTTTTTTTTATAGTTTATGTTATAAGATAAACGATTAGTCCTCATCTCTACCTACTGTCTTTCTTTTGCTGCTGCGCCCGACTGGGTCCACGATTGTTTCTTATGCAAATGTTTACCATCTAAACACATACTTTGTGGAATGCAATAATGAATAAAGTATAGTATTTCTATTTTCTTAATGTAACTCGGGTATCATCACATTTCCGAATACGAATGAATGCTACTTTCCATGTCCATCAATTATTCGATTTATCGTCTATAATAATTTGAATTCAGAACTAAGTACTTTATTGTTTTGATTTCCGTGTGAACTATATAGAGCTGTAAAACTATTTTCCTATCTGTCGTACCTGCGACTTTAGTAGGTTTCCTCCCATTTTTTAAAATAAATTACATTAAGTTAAAAGAGTATTAACCACTCTATATATACTTCCAAGTCGATTGAGAGCATCCGGTCTGCACCAAGTGCAAAGGGCAACTGATAGAAATCCGACGACTGACAAAACGCGAAGTTTGCCGATGGACATTAAGAAAGTAGAAATATTGTACATTGTGGAATGCAATAATGAATAAAGTATTGAGATGTCATTAGTGGCAATCCCATAGCATCAAGTGAAATGACAGCTCGATCCAGTTTACACGGCGAGATTTTTTCGTAATAAACCGGCAGGTCTCGTACCTTATCGTGTGACACATAAGTATTCCATCATGATTTAATTTCATGCTGACGAACGTTTAATGGGAATCGCTCTTTAATTAACCTGTACTTCTTATCGAAATCGGGAAATAAAGTACTTCTTAAGGCGCAACTAGCCGATACTTTTTCCATACAAATTTCGGGGGTGTTTTACTCCACTGTTACACATTGTACATCCAAAGTAAAACATGAAATCGCTTTGACTTATTATTAATTTTGTCTGTACAGAAGCAGAATAGTAAAAAAAAACAAATTAAAAAGTTATGAGCCAACAAAGATTCGTTTTTCCTGCTATTTTTAATGCAACTTTGGGAGTAAATAAGTAATAAAAGAAGTATAAAATCTCCAAAACAAAGCTCGTTCCAACAAAGCTCAATTGTCGAAGATTATAATAAACTTTATTCGTAATTGATTTATGCAGTAGTTTTTTCATAAAACTCCACGTTCCAAAGGACTTTTCGTAATTTTTTACGCGCTCGTTTTACTAAAATCGTTCTGAACGGTGTTTGTGTGCGTGCAAACTAGAGTTTGTGCATGTAGACCAGCGTCTAACTGCTCATCACTGATACTATCTCTGTTGGACACGATGCCAGGTGAGATAGCGTGCTTTTTGACCAAGCCCACCAATGAGTTCGAGCCCGCGACTAGTTCAACCTTAAGGTATATTATAAAGCCAGTAAGTAACATGTGGACAAAAATCTAGGTAATAATAGTGTCGCAGTCTTTTCTCTTCTTCATTTCATCGACACCAAAAAGGTGTCGGTTAAAAGAGCAGTGCGTCTCAGCAGGAGGAGTATATGCATTCGTTTTTAAGGTTCTGTACCCGAAGGGTGCCAATGGAACCCTATTACTAAGCCTCCGCTGTCCGTCTGTCCGTCCCTCTGTCTGTCAACGGGCAGTATCTCATGAACCGTACTAAGTAGACAGTTGAAATGTTCACAGATTGTGTATTTCTATTGCCGCCACTGCCGTGTCAATCCAAAACACTGTATCTCAGAAATACCTATTTCGTGAAAAGGGCTTTTAAAACTTTTATATAATTAACAGTTTAACAGCCGATCACGTACTGGGTACGGCATTGAATGCTTTAGTATTTGTTTTAAAATCAATTGTATTTGTACTAATCCGTGGTACGTGATCGGCGTGTACACTTAACACTTTAAGCTACTCATACATGGATGATTCACGGATGGGAGTTGCGGGGTGTGGGCGGGACAAGCGATCTAGCGCCGCGCGGCGCAATCGCTCCCACGCTGATAACGCGAAAGTACGTCTATTTTTGTTTAAATATACCTACTTTTCGTCGCACATATTTTTATTGGTTTTTTCATTTTTACATTACAAAAATAAAAATAAAAAAATTACATTAAAAATGATAAAATGTACAGACGCCAGCACTTCAAGCTACTACAATCTGTCAAATTTATTTAATAGACTTTCAACTTTATCGCTGAACTATAAGATTCAAAGTTGATTGGGAAAATTTGGCAGTTTCGGGTAGGTTGATGTGCTGGCGTCTGTACATGTCAGAGTTTTTTATTTTTCACTGTAACACCATTTTTTAATTGAAATTTTGAAATAAAAATAAATAATTTACATATGTTTTTTATTCCTATCCTAAAAATATATAAGACCAATGCATAAATAAATAAAAAATTATAGATGTATCACAAATAGTTTTTATTTTATACGGCTTACAATATCGGTAAAAATCGCTGGCATACCCTGGAAAGTTACCTTTAAAATAGTTAGCTGTTAAAGTGTAATACAGTGTTTTGTATGTGCTCATATCTCCTTCTACATACTACTTATAAAATAAAAAAATATTAATATAGGGAAATGTAAATGACTCGAAATAATCGAATGAGTGCTATTAAGGCAAAACACTAACTCGAGTAATGGATTGACATGATTTATAACAACAAATCATCATCATCAGCCTATAATGTTCCCACTGCTGGGACACAGACCTCCTCTCTGTGAGAGGGAGTGGGCCGTAATCCACCACGCGGGCCCAGTACGTGTTGGTAGATGTCACATGTCTTCGAATTTTCGGTTCTAGGACATGCCGGTTTCCTCACGATGTTTTCCTTCACCGTTTTGAGAGCAGTGGTGATGAAATAATTTACACAAAGTAAAGCGCCTGTCTGGGATCGAACCTACGACCTACAACTCGTAAGTCGCGGCCGTTACCACTGGGCCACCACTGCTCTCTAACAACAAATAATAAAAATTAATTAAGGTTCAAAATTAAAGTTCCATACAATAAATTTTTTATTAGAAAAAATCATTTTACCCTGGCATATTGGGTGTCATTGTCTAGAGCTCATTGAGTAGAGCACATATAGAAAAATTTGTTTTTTTAATCTTCAAAAATGAAGTATATAATAGATGCCTGGGCCGTAAAAGTTGTTAGTCCCAGACCATTTTTGTACAAGCTCTATCGCAACGACTAAACAAGTCAGGAATTTGAAACTTCTTATATCATGTACTGTATAATCAACAAAATACAAAAAACGACGATTCATAAGGTATTTTATTTAAATATGGGTGATTTACTGCAACTGTAAAAAATTACTTTGTAAGTCATAGTACCTATAATTATAAAATACAAATTCATCTTTGCGATTTTTAAATTTAAGATGTAAAATAATAATATTCTTCGATTAGTATTTTCATTTATTTGCCAAATATTTTACGGTGGTACGCAACCTTTCGTGTGCGAGTTCAAATCGCACTTGGCCGGTTTTATAGCTAATTGACAACTATAGAAACGGGTTTTGTCATCGGAAGAATAGACAAAATGGTGCCGATTCCCTTGTTCACAAACTAAACTAAATTTAAGTTCAGTGCATCTTTTTCTTTCTATTTCATTAAGAAAAGGACAGAGGATAAATTTTAGTTTAGTCCTGTCAAATTAATCAGCGCCTGTCACTCTCCATACAAGTTTAGACGTGATTAAAAACTTGCCGACTAAAATTACGTCAATTTACGTCAAGCGCTGATTAATTTGACAGGACTAAACTAAAATTTATCTTCTGTCCTTTTCTTAATGAAATAGAAAGAAAAAGATGCACTGAACTTAAATTTAGTTTAGTTTGTGAACAAGGGAATCGGCAACATTTTGTCTATTCTTCCGTCGACAAAAACCCGTTTCTATTATGGTCATACTAAGCGTGCAGTTAAACTATCCACTAATATGTAGCGCAATAAATAAAAATACACAAAATTAAATTCCTTTTTCACACGAATCCATAACGTTTCTTATCGCTATCTTACTATGGGGGCGTATCGCATATTATCAATACAACATAAATCTATAGGTATGTAGATTAATTAACATAAGTGGATTCGTGTACGTAGATATTGCATTTCAGTGATAATGAGGGAACTGGTCAACTGGTTAATATAAATGGTCTAATCAAATTATACCTACATATTGTATTAGTTATTATTTTGCATACAAATAAGTAAATAAATATTTACATGTTAAAAGGTCGATAGCCCAAAAAAAATCCAGTTAAAACGTTAGTTTTTAACATGTACGGTCAACTGCAACATAAACTAACGAATGAGGCCCTTTCCTCATTGGTCGGTACGGTATCGTTTCGGTACCGATTCTGTACCGTTTCGGTACTGCTTATGTTTCATCATTGGTCGGTAAGCACTCTGTACCGAAACGGTACCGCACGCGCGCATGCGTAACTGCTTTCATTTCTAGAATTCCAAATTCAAATTAATTATATTGGTACGAGAGCCCATGACCAAAATTTTTGCCTCATCGTTTTACGAACAAAATCTTATAAAATCAATAGATTTGGTTATTCTGAAATTAAAAATCTTAATTTTAGAAAATTTCCGCGTCACATCTGGCTTGACCTCATTTCAAAATATGTAAAAAAAAAATACCGAACTTTTTTATAGCAATCTGTCTGATTTTCAAAATGTAGTTGAACGATAGATTTTAGATACCGAAAACACAATTTTCAGAAACCAGTAGCGTCACACGTACCCAGGAGACTATAATTTGAGAATATAAAAAATGAGGCAAGAAACAAAACCCAGCATCCCGTATGAAAATCTTGCTTTGATGTAAACATTGGTCAGTTGATGCGAATAATTTTTCAGAAGAAAATGTGAGCATCATACATATATTATGTATTGAAACCATTATGAACTTGTTGAAAATTTTTACCGATCGGTAATATAGCATTATGTCTGAAAACTGTTGGACATAAAAAAAAGGTTGTCCAGATGTAGAAGAAAGTGTCTCACGTTACTAATCAGACAACTGTTCGATAATTAGAAATTATTAATAAATCATATTGCGCCGTTTTTATGTACGATTAATAAAGAGCCAAAACCATCAAAACCATCGAAAACCATCGAACTAATTTATATTTTATTTTTTTATGAATTGGACAAAAGGAAACTGGGATAACGTTTGAAAAATACTGTTTACTTAAAAAAATTCATTGTTTTTAATCATTGTTGGACTCATCTTCGGTGTCCTGGGGAATAGGAGCGTAACAAGCACCGCACGTTTTTCGGGCGGCTCCGAAACGTTGTTTTGGTTTTTGGAATTAATGGGTGAAATTTAAAAATTCTGAAAACAGGTTTAAGTAACCACGGTAATTAAACAAGAGATTTAAAAAAAAATACCAGTTTGTTATGAGACAGAATGGTTTATTTTTTTGACATTTTTGAAAATGCACTTAGGCCACATTTGACATCAGACATATTGTGATGAAACCGTCTGCCTATTTTTTTTGACATAGCAGTAATGGGCTCCCCATAAAACTTTCCCCATAAAATTGTGATGTTTCTGACCTGCACTGCCCACCCAGTCGGGTTCAGAATTATCAAAACTAACCATTTTAATACGGTTTTGGCCGTAAAACGATGTGACATGTTTTTGATCGTGGGCTCTCGTACTATATAATTTACTAGCTTTTGCGAGCGGCTTCGCCCGCGTGCATGTCGAAAATTATCCCACAGAAACGTACTATCAGGATAAAATGTATCCTATGTACCCTGTATCCTCCCCCCTTCCCTGTATCCTATGTGTCCTGTTTGTGTGTCTATGAATGTGTGTGTGCGTGTTTTGTATGTGTGTTTTGTACGTATTGTCCTGTGTGTGTCCAGGTCATGGTCAACCCATGTGCCAAATTGTATCCAAATCCGTTCAGCTGTTTTAGCATGAAAGACGAACAAACATACAAACTCACTTTCGCGTTTATAATTTTATATATATACTAGCGGACCTGACAGACGTTGTCCTGACCGAATACCGCCACCTATCGGGTCCGATTGTGAATCTAAACCATTCCCAGATCCCCTTGAACACACACAAAAAATTTCATCAAAATCGGTCCGTCGTTTGAGAGAAGTTCAGTGACATACACACTCACAGAAGAATTATATATATAAAGATGTCACCGTAAGATTGTGAGAACCGTAAGTTTATAATCTATCGGTATTATTTCCGTTAGATTATGAACTGTCGAAAAATTGTAAACTGGGTGAAATGGGTTAGGTTAGGTTAGAACTGTGACCAACCGCGCGCGAGCCGAGCGAGCGAAGCGAGCCGAGCGAGCAAAGCGAGCGGTGCCGTGTCAGCGACCGGCGAGCGCTATTTCCAAGTTGCTCGCAGCCAGGCAGGCTATTTAATATTAGCGCAAGGTGCGTTACGTCGCAAGCAAGTTTGATACCAATTCACAATTTGTCAGTTTTTCATGGATACATATAAACTATCGAAAAATTATGCGTTAAATTGTAAATGATTTGTCACAGTTTACAATTTTTCGACAGTTTATAATCTAACGGAAATAATACCGATAGATTATAAACTAACAAAGTTCATAATTATACGGTGACATATATACTGAGCTCGGTAAGCTTTCGGTACTGATGCAGTAAAACGCGTGACGTCACGCGGTACCGAAACGATGTCGCACCGCAGACGTACCGACCAGTGAGGAAAGGGCCTGATGCTGACAGTAGGCCTCCACTATCTTTGTGTGATATAATTATTTTAATAGTTTTACGTCAATATTGGAAGGAATGACAGTAATATTAATGTTAATATTATTGATAGT
Source organism: Agrochola lychnidis (assembly GCA_963680765.1). Taxonomy (NCBI): domain Eukaryota; kingdom Metazoa; phylum Arthropoda; class Insecta; order Lepidoptera; family Noctuidae; genus Agrochola; species Agrochola lychnidis. Next base: position 7,055,231 of record OY796871.1, on the reverse strand, counting down.
GTCTGGACCCCAAATAAGTCTTATAGCCCGGTTAATTTACGCCGCATTTTAGGCTAACTTTGCATATTTTTTTTTCACTTAATGTTTCGGGTGTCTCATGGACAAGGGAGTATGTTAAATCTATACTTCTATACTAATATATAAAGCTGAAAGAGTTTGTTTGTTTGTTTGTTTGCTTGAACGCGCTAATCTCAGAAACTACAGATCCGATTTGAAAAATTCTTTCAGTGTTAGATAGCCCATTTATCGAGGAAGGCTATAGGCTATATATCATCACGCTAAGACCAATAGGAGCGGAGCACCAATGAAGAATGTTTCAAAATCGGGATTAATTTTTTCCTTTTGAGAGCTTCCGCTGCGTGCGCTGCGTAAACAGTTAAAGTTTCGCAAAAATCATGTATGACAGAATTGTTCCCCTTTAAAAGTTCTAGAAAAAAAGTCCGCGACAGCATATGTCTATCTTTTAAGGTTGGCTCACTCTAACCTTTTTTATGCTAACCAAATTTGTTCAAAAGTAATGCGTTATTTACGAAGGTGTTTTTATAAACATGACATTAATCCTTATCCAAATAAATACGTTATTCATCACAAGTATTTAATTTAAAACAAAATTGCCGTTTACATCATTCGATTTCAATAAATATCTTAGGAGATATCGCAGTTTTAAAATAACATCGCAGCAAAATAATGATCAAGTACTGCGCGCGATTTCCAGTGAAGGTATCGTTTGGGGTAACAATTAATAAGGCCCAGGGGCAAACATTTAAGCACGTAGGAATTGATTTACGCCTAGAGTGTTTTTCGCACGGGAAACTATATGTTGCCCTATCGAGATCTGGTTCTTTTTTTCGTGCTCTTGATTTTCAACGCTCTGTTTAGCGCCGAGAGTTGAAAATCCAATAGTGTGTTTTTTCAACGAGCTGGGACGAGAGTGCGTTCCAGCGCGTTGGATTCTCAACGCTCGGCTTAACACCGAGAGTTGAAAATACAGTGCGCGATAAAATCCCGCTGCGATTTTATTACGTCCGTGCGAACGTCGGCTTACTGATTAAAGCGTGATGTAGGTACCTAAAATAGCTAACATAGGTACGCATTATTAAAAAAAAAAAACACCTTTATTTAAACGAAGTCGCGGATTAAAGATAGCGTTAGCCCAAAGTAGCTACTCCACGCGGACGAAGTCGCGGGCAGAAGCTAGTAAAATATATACCGCGAAAAGTTCACCACCGCGTGTACGTTTTTTTTAAAGAAAACGTCTAATTTTAATTTTACGTGATAGAAAAAAATATTAACAGACATTATGTTTGTAACTTTGTATGGAGTGTTTGTCGAAGAGATTAGGCATTACAAGTAGGTCTAATTGTTTTTTTTTTAAATATATATTAAACTATATCTTTTGCTTTAATGTGTTTAATTTTCTTGTAATTAGGTCAGATAGAGCCTATAAATAAAAGTTAAACTAAATTTAATTCTGTTACATTTTTGCCTGAACCTCTATTGAAAAAAACTTTGATTTATATGTTGCGCTAGTACAATATGTTTAATTTTGTTGGATATCGTATTTAAATATTTAATTAAGTAATTTAATGCAAAAAAATTGCTATTAACGTTTTTGCTTGAAGGAAAATTTAAAAAATCGTTATAATTATTTTTATTTAAATTTCCGTGGAGGAAAATGTTTAATTCTGAAATAATATATTAATTTTTACATAGTGTAACCAAAATTATCCTGTCAACAATTTTTCCTCAATTTTTATTAAAAACGTTGCCTTTTTGTTTTTTTACCTTGATGCAGTCCTGTTTAATTTGAAAAGCTAAGTTCAAAAACACGATTCAAGAAAAAAAATCGCTGTTACAATTTAGTGCAGGGTTCAAACCTAATTTCCACAGCAATTAATAATATTGTCTACATGGGCGTGCGGTTGACCGTACCTATGCGCACCGTTGTCGTCGCAGGCGCAATATGACAGAACGGTATCAAATTAGCATCGTTCAAGTAACCGCTGTGTTATAATAATAAATAGAGTCAAGTTCAACAAACCGCGTTTCGAAAATATGTTAAATGTAGTACGGTACTATGGTGTACCGTCGAAGAACTAAATCTTACGTAAGTAGGGAGGTACTACCTACCTACGTAAAACTTATTTCTTCTAGGATATTTTTCTAATAGTACCTACCTACCGATTTCTGAACACAAAAAACTCATGCTTGCTTGCTTAGTTTCTAACATTTTACATACACATACATACATAAACTCACGCCTTCAACCGCCGCCGCCGCGTGCCGCCTTTAACATTTTAGTACTTTGAAATACCTACTGAATTATAATTTTTCAAACTTCCTCAATAAAAGTATTTAATCCGGATCGTACCTACGACCCAGATCGCTCTAAATGCCAACCTAGGTATTAAGTAAACGCTACTAGCTAGATTAAGCAGAAGTTTATCGGTTTCAGTAGAGTCAGTTTAGCTACAGTCAGTTTCAGTAGAATCAGTTTCAGTAGAGTCAGTTTAGCTAGAGTCGGTTTCAGTAGAGTCAGTTTCAGTAGAGTCAGTTTAGCTAGAGTCGGTTTCGGTAGAGTCAGTTTCAGTAAAGTCAGTTTCGGTAGAGTCAGTTTAAATAGAGTCAGTTTCAACTTGAAGCTGTAGGTATGTAATAAAAATTATATGAAAAACGATAACAACAGCAGAACCGAAAACCCGAATCCGATTAATTTTGTTTTATCTAACTAGTAACTTATTATAACTATACTCCATTTATACATTACACACATTAAATTATTTTTTTTGCTTTAGGAAAATAACGACAGTTATTGTGTAATATTGTTGAAATTACTGCACTACCTAGAGTTTTTTTTTTAAATTGTAAATGGTTAAAAGATTACATTGCTTTGTATAACGTGAAATAACAGAGTTTATTATATTATGTTAATATCCAAATAACGAAATGGTGGTTACCTTCTGTTATTTTTCTAATATTATAAATTCATAATACCTTATACCATCTTATAGTACATTACACACCAGAACAATGCGTTTAGGATACTGGTGGGGCTTTTTTTTTGGGTGGGAAATTATCAAATAACTTCTAACCTGGGTCAATTTTTTTTTTTTTCTCGTCAAGCTATGTTTGACAGTCTCTATTCTTTGTAGCAGCCTAAAAATCCACCATGTTTGTAATCTTAATGGTAAGCTGTTGTGACATCTAAGTTTGTGAAAGGAAGCTCACCTGTCGTCTCCTGGTGAATCTTCTGGAAACAGTTTCGCATTGGGGTCGTGCTGCCGGGGACGTTGTTCTCCTCCTCTCAGGAACCACGGAAGGCGAGCGGACTCGTCGTCGTGAGCCACTGCATAGTCAGTTTCCGTGATCGCGTTCTGAAGTTATATCAAGGTTCACATACATTATGAGGTACATACGGTTATGCTGCGGTATACGTATAGTAGGTAAATCTATATCTAGCTCTGGTAGATAAGATTCAGCTTTAGATCTCTAACATTTTTTCTACCCCGATAAAGAAATAGAGTCAATGAAAAATCGGAGGCATTCAGAGAACTTCAAAGAAGACAGAAAGCTGCTTAATCTCGTGTATCCCTTTTTTTTTTTGGTGGGAAGTTATCAAATAACTTCTCCCGCTCTGGGTGGAGCGGGAGGGGGTGTCAGACTCTTACTGACTAAAACCCACCCGTGTTCCTTCAGTTGCCATGTTGCCGGGGGCCACGATTTCCCTTTCGGCCCATATTCGCAGCCCCGGCAGGCATTGGCCCTAGCGGACCCCGTCAATTCTGCTGACATGTCTTTGAGGCGCGCGTGGAACACAACGCGCCGTCGACCCGGGCTTGGTCCTTATCGGACGGCGAGCTAGCCATTGCTCACCGTCCGCAAGCCCGCGCCTGCGGTGGCCGGAAATCTGCCTGTGATTCCCGACGCTCAGGGCGTATACTGGTGGGGCTGCTCCGTTTCTGTAGTGCGTCAGGGATGTTCGCAGATGCGCATGTAGATTGCTTTTACGCAACAATGCGTAAAAGGTGCGCTTCCCTGGTGCGCAGGGTGTGGGGCAGCTCCAACAGTGTCTAAGGCTGCGTTTCCACCAGAGATGTTCGAGGTAGCTGAGCGGTGCGAGGATGCGTAACGAAGCTGTGAAACGATGTGAGTGTTTCCACCAGAGATATGCGAGGCAGCTGAGCGGTGCGAGGATGTGTAGCGACGCTGTGAAACGGTGCGCAGATGAGTGTTGCGAGGATGTGTAGCGGACTCTTTTTAGATACGATTTCTCACTCGCGTCCATCCCTAACACACATCCCTCGCTAATTTTGTACGTACAAAAACCTCGCACCGCTAAGCTGTTTCCACCGGAGCTGCGCTGAGTGAGTCTAGGTAAATGAAACGATTCTATTGGTTCTTAACAAACACATCCCTCACTACGCATCCTCGCACATCTCTGTTGGAAACGCAGCCTTAAGCACGGTTGCGAGTGGCCTGGACTGAGAATACGTTGGTCATTGTTGTGCCGTCTCATGTGATGTCGCAGCGGTGACCAACCGTTATTTATTGTTTTGTTTTCCTTGTTTTTGTTTAGTGTCTGTGTTTACTAACATAGTCGTAAGTTTTACTAACAATCTTGTTGAGTCTTGGTTACTCCAATGAGGGATCGTTCAAGTATTACATAACGCAATCTTTGGAGAATTTTGAGCCCCCTCCCCCCATGTAACGCGTCGTAACGTTTTTCTTTACCCCCGCTCCCCCTAGTAAAACGTTACGTAACCACCACCAAGTGACCATTTTTACCTGAAAGTCACAATTATGTGGCGTAAAGTACAAGCTGTTGGTAAATATTTTTTTTGCTTTACATTTGGAGAGTTTAAAAAAAATGATTAAAAATTTTCATTCACTTATTTCTAAATGTAAATTTGCAAAATATGTGACGTCACACTAGGAAGGGGGGGAGTCTCACAAATGTGACCAGCTGTGACAAGGACGGGGGGAGGGGCAAAAATTATGAAAATCAAGTGACGTAATTTATGGATGACCCCTTATTGAGAAAACTGTTTCCTTTATAAACATTGATTTTACTTGGACTCGTGTATAACTAACTACACTTTCGACTCCACCCACTTTTCATAGAACTCATACGCCATGCCGCCATACATATTGGATGTGAACCCTCCGGGAGGGTTACCGGCATTACGTTTGCGCCAAAGTTAACCATCGCGGACGGTCAACGGCAAAAACACTGTAAAACGAAGTAAAATAGTGTTTTCAGGGGTTCTTGTTCTATATGTAGTTACCAATCTTTTAAATTTTTTGTGAATTTTTGTAAGCGTGAACAAAAAAAAAATGCTTGGATTTTAAAACCAACGCTTATACTAATAAATCTTGTTAAAATATACATCAGATTTTATTTTGACGGTTTATAAGGGCCTGTGTCCATTGGCGGCACGGCATGGCAAGGGATTTTTATGCGACGAATAGGAATATAACTAATATGTATGACAATAGAATTGAAATTTCAGTGATGATGCCTAAAGACGTCGCGGCATGCCTAAGGATGCCGCGGCATCGTAGCCGTTGAAATTTCAATTATATTGTCATATTATTAAGTTATATTTCTATTCGTGGCATAAAATCCTTTGCCGTGCCGTGCCGCCAGTGGGCGCAGGCCCTAATGCTGTATTCGCTAAGAAAAACCTACATTTAAAATGAGCCTTCCGTGAGGGCTTCTGGCATTCCTTAAGCGACTATGTGAACCCTCCCAGCACTGAACGTGTTAACAAAGTTTAATTTATTTTTACAGTTATAAACTCAAACTCAAAGCATTTATTTCAATTAAACCATTTATAGGCATTTTTGAACTGTCAAAGAATCGGTCAGTTAGTCAGAAAGTTGAAGCTAGTTGCCCATTCCAAAACGTAGATCTCTATGGAGAAGAACGGGCAAGAAACTCCAAGGCCACTCTTTTAAATATAGATATTACAAAATTCTGGGTACATTATTCTAGTTGCTTCTATATGCGAGAACAATGTACAAAAAATAATTAAAACAATTGAAAAATATAAGATTAAAAATAAGCCCTGGCAGATAAGAGATGACCAGTCTCAACTGACGGCGCCCGTTCACGGACATGACGCGTGGATCAGCACCATCCAGCACAACCATTTTGTAGGGAACCGAATGATCCAACATACTCGCCACCATCAGCGAGACATTTTAGTGAGCTTGACAATCTCTCAACTGCCATGCTCTTTCAAGTCAACATACGTCTTAATAACATAATAAACGGCTCCATGGTACTCACATTTACAAAAAATCAAAAAATGCTTCTAATTTATACAAAACTATAGTTTGCAATATATTTAAGAAATTAATAGAATTTTACTACCAAAAATTAAGAAAATCATTATTATCTAATTGGAGCATTAAACAATTTACTTGGTAAAATAAAAAAAATAAACATTTAAGTTCGTAATGTCAAAAACAAAATTAAAAAAAAAGGGAAAGCAACTCTTCCAAATATTAAAATTTTAACTAGTGAGCCCAAGTGGCTGTGGAGCAGGACCAGCATTAAGCCAAGCATTTTTATCTACGATATAATCATCCAACTTATAATATGCTTGTCTACATAGTGTGCGTTTAATGCATGTTTTAAATTACTTCTCATTTAGTTGAAGAATATCGAGTGGTATTTTATTATAACATTTTACACAGTAGGTACCCCATAAAAGAAGTGTGAACTTTAGACAATCTAAAACGTGGTTGATCTAATTTATTCCTATTTCTAGTGTTAAAATTATGCCTGTCACTTATCTTACTAAAAAGGTGTAGATTTTTTCGAATATACATAATGTTTTCATATATATACTGACAAGGTACCGTCATGATGTTAATTTTCTTGAACAATTCCCTTAGAGATTCGCGTCTGCGGAGGTTGTAAATGGCTCTGACGGCCCTCTTTTGCAGAATAAAGATAGAATCAATATCTGCAGCCCGTCCGTAAAATACCGTAAGACATGATGCTATGAAAATAACTAAAGTAGACCAGTCTCGCGGTATCCACGTCTGTTAGTTGGCGGATTTTCCAAACAGCGTAAGCGGCTGAACTTAGCCGCCCTGCAAGTGATGTTAAGTGAGGACCCCACTGTAGTTTGGAGTCAAGCGTTATCCCCAGGAAAACTGTCTTTTCGACGAATTCTAGTGTCATTATTGGTCTTCAAGTTGTTGGTCACATCTCGCAACAGTAGAGACCTATAACAATTAAGTACTGCAAGCCATCTCCCGGTCAGATAGACACAGAAAGATGCTTAGTCTCCAGAATTGTAGATTTAGAATTTTTATCACCCACCTGTTAGAAAATTCAATCAGATCTTGGAGACAAGTCAGAACAGAATAGACACAGCATGGGTATCAGGTTTGTATGTGTCACCGTAATATTGTGAGAACCGTAAGTTTATAATCTATCGGTATTATTTCCGTTAGATTATAAACTGTCAAAAAATTGTGAACTGGGTAAAATGGGTTAGGTTAGGTTAGAACTGTGACCAAACGCGCGCGAGCCGAGCGAGCGCTATTTCCAAGTTGTTCGCAGCCAGGCAGGCTATTTAGTATTAGCGCAAGGTGCGTTACGTCGCAAGCAAGTTTGATACCAGTTCACAATTTGTCGGTTTCCCATGGAAAGATTATAAACTAGCGAAAAATAATGCGTTAAATTGTAAATGGTTCATTGCAGTTCACAATTTTTCGACAGTTTATAATTTAACGGAAATAATACCGATAGATTATAAACTAACGAAGTTCATAATTATACGGTGACAAATGCAAATAGATACCGACCTGCGCATGTGATGCGGGTCAGGCTACATATCCAGTTGCAGAACACACCTCGTCGTGTATTATCCTAATTTATTTACAGTCGATTGCCTCGTTGGTCTAGTGGTCGCAAGCGCTACTGCTGAGCATGAGGTCCTGGGTTCGATTCCCGGGTCGGGCAAAGTGTTATTTGGTTTTTAGGGTTCCGTAGTAAACAAAGAACCCTTATAGTTTCGTCATGTCCGTCTGTCTGTCTGTCTGTCTGTCCATCTGTCTGTCTGTCCGCGGTCTAGCTCCAAGACCCTTAGTACTAGAAAGCTGTAATTTAGCATAGGTATACATATTAATTACGCCGACAAAGTGGTAAAACAAAATTATGAAAAACATTTTTTTAGGGTTCCTCTCATACACGTAAAGTGGTGATATTTATTTTTTTACCCCATGGTGAAGGGTATCATTGGAAAGGTCCTTCAAAAATATTGCAAGTTTGTGAAAACCATTTTTGGATTCAGGGATTCGTTTGCGAAATATTAAGCTTTTAAGTTGCAAAAACATGTTTTCCCATACATTCCGTATGGGAGAACATATTTTTCAACAACAAAGTTAAGTTTGTTTTTGGGATAAATTCATCCCAACTACGGAACCCTTCATTGTGCGTGGTCCGACACGCACTTGGCCGGTTTTTTCTATCTGAAATTTCTCAGTAGCAGCTCGGAGTCTGGATTAGTGCCCGATTGATGGCAATAGGCTCGCCCCCTATTACATGGGACTTAAACATAACTGGTGAAATGTAGGTGTACCTGCTACAGGGACACCTTTGCCCAACCGTTCGGGGAAACAAGGCGTGATGTTATGTTATTTACAGTCATTGTAGACGCAACAGAAGAAAATTATGCATTTTGTAGAAATTAGAGTCTGTCCACGCTAAGTGTGCATAAGTAAAAAAAAACCGGCCAAGTGCGAGTCAGACTCGCGCACGAAGGGTTTCGTACCACTATCTATAAAAACGACAAAAAAAATCATGTCTTTTGTATGGGAGCCCCCTTAAATCTTTATTTTATTCTGTTTTTTAGTATTTGTTGTTATAGCGGCAACAGTACAATACATCATCTGTGAAAATTTCAACTGTCTAACTACCTATCACGGTTCATGACTTCATGAGATACTAGCGTGGTGACAGACGGACAGTGGAGTCTTAGTAATAAGGTCCTGTTTTACCCTTTGGGTACGGAACCCTATAAAACGGTGGAATTTGAACATCTATAAACGACAAAACCTGTCTTATGAAAAATGAATTTGAGACTTTTGTCTTTTTGTTTTTGATAGTTTATTATGTTTTGATTTATTCCTGGTAAAGAATAGTCACTTTAGCACAATGCAGTGTAGATTTGATACAGTTTTGTCATCGTATGGAGGTAGAGCATAGGTACGACATAGTCTATTACACATAATCTATGAGCAAAAATCAAAAGGCAAAATATCAAAATCATTAGATCTACTTACAACCCCGAAACTGACATAACTGACTGATGTAAAAGTATACCATATGTAAAACTTTTTGGGGTTGCCCATTTATTCCATGCGTGGTCAGACTATACAGTGTGATTCTTCATAATGTGCACATATTGAAATGAGGGAATCTATGCTTAATTTTAACGACAGAAAAAATATTTAAAAAATCTAAATATTTTTTTAATACTTTTTATGGAATTCAAAAAAAATTGTAACAAAACTGTGTAACTTTTAAACTAAATCATCTATCGCGATGAAACAAACTCCATAATGATTGGAAGAAATTAGGAGTCCACATAAAAAAAAAACGTGTGGCACTCGGGGACTGCCGCGGTAAAGCTATTGCATAGCATTTGTAACCTCCATACTTCCTATTTGTCAACGCTACACTTGGGATGATGAGGTGATGACATAAAACAAAAATTACGTTCCCATGACAACATCATGTTGTCATGGGAACCGTCATTACATGGTAGGCGGCGTAGGGGGTGTTAGTTTTTATTTTCGTTACGTTACGGAATTTCTTGATTCGGTCGCCGCGCTCAAAGCCCGCGATAAAAGCTATTCAATAGCTTAAAAATTTGGAAAAAAAAACTACCCTCAATTGAAAATAAACATGTTTTTTTAGCAAAAATCTGTATTTTTTTCATCATTTTTTATAATAACTGTAAAATTTATAAATAAGATGCCAAAGAGAAGAATTTTTTTTAATAATTAGAAAAAAAAAATATTTTTATTTTTTCCGTCGATAAAATTAAGCATAGATTCCCTCATTTCGAAGAACACATTATGAAGAATCACACTGTATTTAGGTACTCGAGCATTTCAAAGAAGTTGGCCTCATCATAGATAATACGCTTAGGTACCCAATCCAGCTAGAAACTTCATGCAAAACAATATTTTTGAGGAAATTTAAAAATAATAAATCTGTTATCTGACATGACATTTTGAGATAACTTTATTTTGTATTATTAATATGACTTGTTGGTCGTTTTTATTACCGTGTATTATAATAACGTAATTTTAAACATATAAAAGTGATTTTACACAGAAAATCCTAATGTGGAATAGTCTACAGCCATAGGCACATTGAAATGTTAGATATAAGACAGAGCCTTGGTTATAAATCTTTAGTTTTACATCTACGAACAAATAAAAAACCAAGACATGGCGCTGCGAACAATACAGTGAAGCATGACAAACTTACACCTCTGCTCTGTGCATACACGCTCACACGCACACATTTACACGCAAACTACACCTCACTAAGTGCACACATGTTTACGAAACCGGCCTCACGTCACTGTTCTGCCCTGCTAAGCCCAAAGGCGGTATCTCAACCGGAGTAAGTTTTGAGAAAATTGACTTTTCGTAAATTGTTATAGGAAAAATAGAGATATAAAAAACTTCTTGCTGGTTTTTTTTACTGTTTTAAATTAGATAACGCTAGTTCGCTTTACCATTAGCTGCGAAATTGTTAAAGCTATTAAATGGTATTAAAAAACTAAAAGGGCGTATCTCAGAGATACCGCCTTTGGGCTTAGCAGGGCAGTGTTGACAGCGCTATGTCTTGATTTTTTATTTGGTCTGAATTTTACATAAGTTTTTATACAAGGAAATGATAATTTATTCTACAAGAAGCTTAAGCGTAATTAACTCTAAACATCTGGGGGCCTACCACCAGCTCATAAAGCAGTAATATTTTAATATTACTTCAGTGGGAGAAAGAGATGGAGCTATACGTCATGTAGAGCATCATCTCTTTCCCACACTGAAGTAATATTAAAATAATACTGCTTTATGAGCTGGTGGTAGGCCCCCAGTTCCTTCAAGTTGAAAATAATCCAAATGAATACATACATACATACATAAACTCACGCCTTCTTCCCATGGGGGTAGGCAGAAACTACAGAACGCCACCTGCTACGATCCTTACATAGTCCTTTTGCCTCGTTTACGTTCATACATCTGGTCATACACGCACGCCGGTTGCGAGTACTACGCACCTGGCCTTTCTGAAGAACATCACCAATAAGGTCAGTATATGTCCTCCTAGGGCGTCCCCGCCCGGCCTTTCCCTTTACATCAGCCTTGTAAATACATTTTGTTAGTCGCCTTTCATTCATTCTCTCAACATGCCCAAACCATCTCAGCATACCCTTTTCAATTTTTGTCACTACATCTTCTTTTAACTCACACCGCTGTCTTATCACATCATTCCTCAGCCTATCATTCATAGTCAGGCCACACATGCTTCGCAAGGAACGCATTTCCACAGCATTTATTCTACTTTCATGTTGTTTTTGCCACACCCAACATTCACTACCATACATAAGCGTGGGCACCAGTACACCATTGTGAACAGCCAGTCGAGCCTTTTTAGACATCAACTGGTTGGTCACAATCGCATGTATAGCACCATTCACTTTGTTTCCCGCATTTACTCTCTTTTCCACATCTCCATCAATCTTCCCATCCCTTGTAAACAGACTCCCCAAATATATAAACTCACTTACTTGCTCCACACTCTTATCATTTATTTTCACATCACACACCGATACATCCTCTCCTCTTTCAAACACCATGACCTTCGTCTTATTCACATTTATATTCATCCCTTTCCTCTTATATGCTTCACCCATCACAGTCACCATGTCTTGCAACTGTTCTGCTGATGATGCAAGTAGAACTTGATCATCTGCGTAGATAAGGCATTTGACAGGCAACTCATTCATCCTCAATCCGCACTCACCCTCTTTCAAATCTATCAGACAACTATCCATGTGAATGAATAGTCTTCAGATAATCGATTAAATTAAGAGTTGTCAGGCATTCTTTCATTATTATCAACACAAGCACCACTCTTATGGTAAGTGTTACAATCAATGAGGTTATTAAAGATCATGTTAATGTGTGTGTAGGTAGAGGTACCTTACTTACCTATACAGGGTGGCAGGGACGTCGACGCGAAGACTTACCATGGATTCAGTACATGTTTTTTTTTCTTTACTGATATTATAATACAGAGGTGTTAATTCTAAACTCGCCCAAACTTTTACGTTTGATGGCGAGAGGCGCTCTTTTACATAACAATGCACCACCTTACGCACATACCTACTACATACTTATATATTAACAATGTTTTTAATTTTATCTGCTATCTTGTATAATGCTTTTTAATTTTGTCTTAAGTGATCCTTTACTAATTTTAACTTTTTCTCAGTTTGTTAAACACTATACTCCGTTTGAAATAAGATTAGACATTTAACTAAACCTTTTTTACAGTCCGTTCAACCGATTTTGACTTCTATTGCGTTGGTCGCATGACAAATGGCAGCTGCAGTAAACAGTTGGTTTGTAACCACTTTTATTGCTTTTAATGCCATCCTTAGGCCTACGGTATAGAAGTCAAAATCGGTTGAACGGACTGTAAAAAAGGTTTGTTTAAATATCTAATCTTATTTCAAACGGTGTATAGATACCAAATACTTAAATGTTCTCTTACCATAATAATTTGTAATCTGTGGTTGAACCAATTTGTTCTCTCTAACCCTACGTGTGTTGTACTTGTTGTTAACATTAACTTTATAGGTACTCTTCATTATAATAATATTCCAGATTTACCAAATAATCTACTTTTTTATCTACGGGTAAAACGGGAAATAGCTTATCATACTCTTTGTTGCACTTATCTTTAACATTTTTACTGACCAGAAACTTTATCAGTCTTATTTGTATGTCTTTAAATATGTAATAAAGGTCCGCCTTATTCTGAAAACCCCTGCGTTGAAATTGGACCCTGTTAAACAGAATAGATCCAACCAACAATTTTTATGAAATTGAGTTACGTACCTACATGACGAGATTCTACACATCGAGTTTTATATTTGCACAAAAGATCCTGGCGGCCTGATGACATTGTCCTAACAAAAACTTCCAGATGATTATAACTTGGCCTGATATTTTGTTTACACTTCTAAACTTCAAATCGCATTTACTCAAAACTAACAAAATGTTGGTTGGATCTAATCTGCTTAACAGGGTCCAATTAATAGTCGATTATTTTTAAAAAATCTGCTGTTCCATACATTTTGACCGCGTAGGTATTGCACTTTTCTATGAAACAACTGTTTTTTTTTAACTGACGAAAAATTTCATCACATGGGATTTCAATGATGTACTGAATCCATGGTGAAAGTTTTCGCGTCGATGTCCCTGCCACCCTGTATAATATTGTATGGATAGTGTATGGATGATGATGCATCGATTTTGCCTATTACAGTTAGCCGACGTTCGCACGGACGTAATAAAATCGCGACGGGATTTAATCGCGCACTGGATTTTCAACTCTCTGTGTTAAACCGAGCGTTGAGAATCCAGTTCACGAAAAGGCTTACACATTCACAATTATCAAACTTTTCCCATTGATTCCAAGCAAGCTACAAATATCAGCATTATAAGATACCTATTTATTTTTACCCGACTACGGCAAAGCCAAAAGGAAGGGTGTATGTGTATAAGTATGTATATTTGCATTTACGTGTGTTCCACGTTCCACCGTAGCGCTCTAAACTACTGAACCGATTTTGATGAATGAGGTATCAATAGATTCGTAATAATGGTCCGGGTGAAAAAGCTATATAAATTTTCCTAAAATTTAATATGGTGGACTTTACACGTAAATTTCTGACCCAGAAAAATATAATTGAGATATTCATGACATTTTTGGTATCAAAAGAAAATTTGAAGAGCTTTAACTTGACATTGATTTATAGATAAGTCCAGATTTAATGGTTTTCCTATCATTAAATTTATCAAGTTTGTTAGAGAGATTTCATCCTTATAATTGATCCTAACGATCAATGCAATAAAAGTACTAGGTTGTAATTTTTACAGATTTTAATCGGTTCGATTCCCGGGTGTGGCAAGCGAATTTTCGAAAATATTTGAATGCAGTTTTCTTTCTATTTAAAAATAAAGGAAGGTTTTCTTTGTGTAAAATTTTCTATCTACAGTATTAAAAGTACTTTCCCTTCAGGTGGCATTACAAAATTCCACCCTGTATATCATATTGTCTAAGTGAATAAATATTTTTAAATTGTTAAAAACAAGCAAAAGTGAGACTGCGCCACGTACGGCGCGGCTGTAAAATAAAATATCTATTAAGAAGTATACAATAAAAAGCATGATAAAAAATGATATTAGTATTACTCTTATTTACGTTGTCGTAACGTTTATCAAGCGTTAAAACCTTAGAGTATATATACTCTAAGGTTAAAACGGAAAAGGATAAAATAAAAAGTTTAGTTTAAAAAACTGTAACCCGACTACGAAAAAATAAAAGTGAACCAAAAAGTACGAAACAAGAAAATATTTCAGACAGAAATCAAGACAGGTACAAAAAACCGGCCAAGTGCGTGTCGGACCACGCACAATGAAGGGTTCCGTAGTTGGGATGAATTAATCCCAAAAACAAACTTAACTTTGTAGTTGAAAAATATGTTCTCCCATACGGAATGTATGGAAAAACATGTTTTTGCAACTGCAAAGTTAAGTTGGTCGATTATTACTCGTTAACTTGTAGAGCCTACTTAGCTGTGATAGTTTTCCTTTTAATTTCGTTATATAAACTACTGTTGTGATTTTTTTCACACACCCAAAACCAACCATTTAGCCGGCAGGGGGGGGGGACACTTGACTCTAACAAAAATTTGCACTTTAAAGCTTAATATTTCGCAAACGGATCCCTGAATCCAAAAATGGTTTTCACAAACTCGCAATGTTTTTAAAGGACCTTTCCAACGATACCCCTCACTATGGGTTAAAAAAGAAAAAAAATAACATCGCCACTTTACGTGTATGAGAGGTACCCTAAAAAAATATATTTTTCATAATTTTATTTTACCACTTTGTCGGCGTAATTAAAATATATACCTATGCCAAATTACAGTTTTCTAGTACTAAGGGTCTCGGAGCTAGACCGCGGACAGACAGACAGACAGACGGACATGACGAAACTATAAGGGTTCCTTGTTTACTACGGAACCCTAAAAATGGTCAAGATAAAGTCGTCGTCGCATGCCTGTATACCATATGGGTGCCAGGAACACCTACAAAATTATAATGGCATGTGACGACGCGCGACGACTTAAGACCTTAACCATTTTTGTACCTGTCTTGATTTTTGTCTGATATTTTTTTTGTTTCGTACTTTTTAGATCACTTTTATTTTTCCGTAGTCGGGTTACATTTTTTTAAACTAATTTTTTTATTACTATTCACGATTTCAGGGTTGATCTTAATATTATCAGCACCATAATTGCGTAACACACGATCAATTATAATCTAAATCATTTTAATATTGCTAATCCATTGCTTCATATGTTGGAAAAATTTGTCTACTCAACAACGTAAATAACGCAAAGAATGTTGTTGAACTGTTAAAATGAAACGGATTGTGATTGATCGCGTGTTACGCAATTAGAATACTGTTCTGTGCGTACCAACTTTTAGTAAAACTTGTTTGTGAGAATTACAAGTTCAATGACCCCTTTTCAGGTTTTCAGTTTTTCAATTACCTACACCTTGTACCCCATGGAGCATTGACACTCTTTTAAACCAAAAATTTTTTTATTCTCTTACAGATTGACAGACTTAGATGTCAAAGCTAAGCAGAACACGATAGTGTGGGGGGCAGGGATGCAGGCAGCGGCAGGGGCGTTCACTCCGGTGCGGGCGGGATAGCCGCCGAGCCCGCCAGCCAGCATGTGGGTGCGGGCGGCACGCGCGATGCGGGCGTTGCGCCGAGCCGCGCTGCTGCTGCCGCTGGCGCTCACGGCACTGGCGCTGCTGCTGCTGCCGCGCCCGCCGGCCCTCGCCCCCGCGCCACGGAGCACCCCCCCGGCACCGCAACGCTTAGACCTCCACATAGAGGTAACATTTTATAATAATAATTAATAATATGTGCTAGCGACCTTTTTAGCCCATTATTGAGTGTGCAAGTCACCACCTGCCATTTTATCTGAGTATTTTATCTAAAAATTGGTCAGGCCTGGGCTTCAGGGGCCACACCGCTCCCATCATGACCTACGCGTGCGTAGTCTTCATACATACACGCTAATCCACGCCGTCTCCATAGGGTGCAGACCCTCCAACATCGTTTCCTTAGAAAGGTTACGGGAGATTCTATGTCCGCAATTTGGATCTTCACTTAGATCTCAATATGCCCACCGTCCAGCAGTTTATGAAACGCCTTTGAAAGCGTTTCTTCGACTCTGCTATAAAGCACCCAATCCCCTGATTGCGGCAGCCGCCCGTTACACTCCCTCCCGCATAAGTAAGAATCGCCGACCAAGGCATACTCTCACTGTCCCAGACGACCCCACAACCCTCATCCAGGAGAGTAGTAGGGAAACCAGTACTTTAGCACACAAAAACAAAAACCGTCCTTCCGTCCTCGCCGCCCGCCGAGGCCCGCCGCAACGTTCCCGTCCATTCCCGCCCCGACCCTTACCCGAGCCAGCTCGCGCCGCTGGGCTTTGAATTCCCATAATAATATTAATCCGATCCAGCCTGTCTCTTGCTGTCCTCCACCAGCGACGCCCTAAGCCGAGGTCCGTACCCCACAAGGGGTGCCCTTAGCGTGTAGTCGTTTAGTTTCTAAGTTTTATGCCCTGGCTGGAGGCCTTAATTTATTGAGGCAGCCACAGGAAACTCCGGTTAAGCAGCCGTCAACCTCCTAGGTTGACCTGCAAGATACCATTCTAAAACAAAAAAAAAAGACCATACCGCCATAATAATAGTCTTTCCATAATTCTAGATAACCACTCATTTTAGTATTTTACCACTCATATTCACTTTAGTCACGCAAACCCATAGTCTGTAATAGTCCTACACCAACCGGGGGTTGTCCTTGGGTGCACTTGGTGCGAACAGGGATTCTAAAGGCCTTTGCGAGTTAACTTCGGCCCCTCACTCTTACGCCTTCCAAAGGTCCGGGACCCCACGGTCACAAGATATGTAGATATGTCAAAGACATTTTTAATAACATGACATATTATAATTTATATAAGTACCTCCCAATCTTATTTTTTAATGTTTTAATTAAAAATATTTAAAAATGTAAATTATGTTTGTAAACGAAATAAAGGATATAATATAAACTTTATTGTCCAAGAGAGCATTACAAATTCAAATGGCACTAAGTATCCTCAACACTAGAATTCCCTATGTCGTGCTCGTGGCTCAGACTACTCTCCTTCGTCTTACAAGATTATAAGATATTCACACTTTACTTTTTGTAGAAGATACACTAAGGCCAAAATTATATAATAAATTTACTAAAATGTCTAAAGAACCTTGGGGAGAGCAGTGCGCATGTTCTATATTTTATCCGTAACATACTTACAAGTTATAATCTTCAGCACGATAAAACTCGAGTTTATGTTGGCACCAACTTAAATGTAAGTATAAAATGTATGTGCACTACTGAATAAATAAATAAATAAAATAAAAGTTGCTGCTGCATACTGCGAAATAATATAAAGAGAAAAGATTTGTATTGTGAATATTATAAATTGGCAATTATCACTTGCTTCAAAAACGGTGAAGGAAGTCATGAGTAAACCATGCCTGAGAGATATTTCTCGACGGCATGTGAAGCCAAGTCAGAGGCCCATAAGCGGCATAAAAACTCTAACACCAGGTTACACGAAACATACGAAAAAGAAAGCAGAATGTACATATTTCGTAATAAATACATATATCTGGTATAAATAATATTAGGTAGGTAATAATAGTTGATAGCCACACTATCGAATTAGGTCTAAGATCTGTAAAGATGAGAGACGATGAGAAGCGGAAAGAGGAAAAAAAACCTTTTTCTTCTACCCATGCTGAGCTTCGATGCTGTTTCTTCTCGCCAACTCCGTTGCACGTCATTGAAAAGCCACTACCTATTGTCGTTCCTGACCATCGTGTCATGATATTGATCATAATATCATTCGTATAATGTAAATAAATAACAATGTAAGGTAATACCTGATCCGAATGCTATATTTCCTTTGCTTCTCATAACCCGAAAGAATTCAGTTCCCACACACGACGACACATACATATCAAACAAATCTGACAACGAAAATCCGTGGCGCGTGAGTAGGTATCTACTGCATTCTGTCTGCATTTGAGGTTGGTTTCCAGTCTTACGAGAAACAATGCTTGACTGCCAAGATCCTATTCCACGAGGAAAGAGGAGGCGGAGCGCGTTAGGGAGAGGCAAATTTCGCGCCCTCACACCCCTAACCGCCGCAGGAGACGCTCTGGGCGTCGGGAATCGCGTGAGCAATGGGTAGCTCGCCATCCGATAAGGACCAGGCCCGTGTCGACGGCGCGTTATGTTCCACGCGCGCCTCAAAGAGATATCAGCAGAACTGACGGGATCCGATAGGGCCGATGCCTGCCGGGGTTGCGGTTTTGTCCGAAAGGGTTACCGTGGCCCCTGGCAATACAGGCAACTGAAGGAACACGGGTGGGTTTTAGTCAGTAAGAGTCTGACACGTCCTCCTACTCCAACCTGAGCGGGAGAAGTTATTTGATAGCTTCCCACCAAAAAAAAGGGACACACGCGATTAAGCAGCTTTCTGTCTTCTTTGAAGTTCTCTGAATCCCTCCGATTTTTCTTAGACTCTATTTATTTATCGGTGTAGAAAAAATGTTAGAGAAATACCCAGCCAAGTGTTAAATGGGTCATACACATATGGGTGTTCAAACAAAATAACTTAAAAATTTACGACAGTAACTTAAAACTTTTATTTTTTAGTTAAATCATTGTTACTTTTCTGTTTACTCATAATATTTCAAGCCATGAAATGATATTTCTTTATTTAAAAAAAAAACAAAATGTTTCAAAAGTCTCTTCGTGTGGACTGTTCAGATTCGGGGTATGAGTGATTGGATAGATGTAATTAATTATTTTGTACATATTTATCAAAACATCATTGTCGCATTTACGTGATATATAATGAATATTATTTTTATTAGATAGTTGTTAATAATTGCACAAGATATTTTTTTTTATTTCCAATAAACATGCTGTTATACGGATTTAGGTGTTTTTGGTGGACCTAAAAGTCAACCAAATTTTAATTTCTACTAAAGCTATCATGTATCGAATATTTTTTAAATTGAAGACACTGGATAGCCGCCATTTGTTGGAGTCCTTGTCAGTACAGCTACGTGCCATTTTCTAATTTACGAAGTTTTAAAATAAAATTAAGTGTTTTTGTCAAAGTTCAGTGCGTCTTTCCTGCTTGGGTTGTAATTTGGTAAGTTATTATTTTATATTTTAATAAATATTGTGCCGAAATGCCTTTTGAGGAGTATTTTCAAAATATTCTTTTGTTATTTTTCTAACCTTAAATAATAAAATGGCTGCTTTGATTTTAGATTGATATATCTCTCCTGTGGACATCTTTCCTGTGAACATAAATGTCCACAGGAAAGATGCATGTCCACAAAAAATAACATTTTAACGGTTTTCTATGCTAATAAAGCTACAATGTTTGTCAAACAAACGGGCAGGCTGAGATAGCATGATTTAAATACTGCATCATTGGTATCGGCACCCGAAAAAGGAGCTTGATTTATTTTTTGCTAAATGTGGGGTGCTTAGCATGGTTGGGTTTGTTTCAGGTACAATGCTTCGATCCAGTCGGTCTAGAACCCAATTAACTGACGAAGAGAAGAAAAAACTTAGCATGCGAAGAGCTAAAACTAAATTAGATGCTACTGCCATAGAAGAAAGACGTAGAAAAGAACGCGAAAGATATCATCTAAAGAAACAAAATGGGTTATTGCGACAATTAAAGATTTCACACCCAGACAGCAGTGACAGATGAGAAAAATGTGGCGTGAAAAAGCCAAGCTAAGACGTGAAAGAGATCGACTAAGAAAACGAACGGAAGAAATAGTACGCGTGGATACACCGCTTTCTTCTCCCAGTTCTTCTCGCTCATCACACTCACGTGTAGAGGTGGGTAAAGCACGATTACAAAATCGCCGGATATTGAAGGTTCAAAATCAGTTTTTAATAGAAAGATTAAATATTTTAGAACGAAAGCTCTCTAAATATAGGATGCGAATAATAAGATTTAAAAAAAGTAAAGGACAGGAGATTATCATAAATATTGGCTTAAGAAAAAGGATACATGATTTTTTAATCAATGATGAAAATAACAGACTAACAGCTGGTAAAAAGGAAACGATCACGCGCAGAAAAGTCAAAAAGCAAATACGTCTTTTAAATGATACACTTCTAAACCTTCACAAAAAAATTAATAATACGACTGGTTTGAATGTCTCATACGAAACATTCCGCCGACATCGTCCATTTTGGGTAAAGTTCCCTAAAGCCGCGTCAAGAAATACTTGCCTGTGTGCCGTTCATACGAATAATGATTATATTGTTCGAGCCTTACACCAAAATAAGATATTAAATTATTATTCTGCCACTGATTTAGCAAAATCTCTTTGCTATAATAATGGCTTTAGTGTTCCTTGCTTGGAACGGAAATTTTCACAATGTTCTGAGAGAGTTCCAAAGTATACTTTGTTAAATGACAATGATACAATAATTTACCAAAGATGGGCAGACAAATTCATATTGAATGTGTCTCAGATCCTGTAGAAGATTCATCAGTAGGCTCTTCAAGGCCTTCGTCAAGTATTTCTATGACTAGTTCGCCATCTTCTCATAGAACAGCATCTGTATCAACTATCACTGGACCAAGAACTCCTTCGCCATTGTTGTTAACACCTTTTAAACAATGTGACTACCGAAACCGTGTACTCCGCGAAAGAGGATTCTCTGTGAGAATAACTATTCTGATGACTCAGTTACACCACCTAAAAACCTAAAGTACGACTTTCGTTCTTTGAAAATGATGATAGGGATGAAAACATTTTTTGAAAGCTTATTTTATGTTTATTTTTAATTAGTTTGACGTTTTATTAATCAAGATGAGAGGCTAGAATGAAAAATAATCAAAATATTTGGTATAATTTCAATATTTGAACCCTTGAAAAATTACATTTTATTACTAATATTATCTAAGAAAAAGATTGTTGGTAAGATTTTTTTGTTTATATTTTCCAAAGTACCTATAATTGGCTGGATAATTTTTGTTAATTATTACGAGTTTAAATGGCAAGTAAATGTCAATATGACAGTGACTATATTATATTAATAGTAATTAGAAATTAATCAAAAACCAGATCGTTATTCAGATTTCAGCAAGTTATTATTAGGTTAATCAATGATTAACCTCTCTTCTGTGGAAAGGGGTCTTTTCTGTGGACGTAAAACAAAATTAAAGTTAAATAACTTGCTGAAATCTGAATAACGATCTGGTTTTTGATTAATTTCTAGTTACTTGTAAGATTACCTAGTAAATGAGACTGATTTGAAAAAAAATCAACGACTTTTTATTTCGAATATTTTTATAACCCGTTTTGTGTATGACCCAAATATAAGACGTTTGTGATAAATAGTACCTAGGTACTTACTTGCTTAATTTAGCAAATTATATAGCTTTATAAACGCTCTTGCTAATTAAACATTGACTTGGTTAGATCTAAAGCTGAATCTTGTCTACCGTCCAGAGCTATATAGATTTATATACCTACTATACGTAGACCGCAGCATAACCGTATGTAACTCATAATGTATGGGAACCTTGATATAATTTCAGAACGCGATCACGGAAACTGACTATGCAGTGGCTCACGACGACGAGTCCGCTCGCCTTCCGTGGTTCCTGAGAGGAGGAGAACAACGTCCCCGGCAGCACGACCCTAATGCGAAATTGTTTCCAGAAGATTCACCAGGAGACGACAGGTGAGCTTCCTTTCACAAACTTAGATGTCACAACAGCTTACCATAAAGATTACAAACATGGTGGATTTTTAGGCTGCTACAAAGAATAGAGACTGTCAAACATAGCTTGATGAGAAAAAAATAAATTTATTTGACCCACGTTAACACGCTCAGTGCCTGGAGCCCTCCTGGAGGGTTCACTCAAGTCGCATATGGGATGCCAGGAGCCCTCGCGGAGGGCTTATTTTAAATGTAGGTTTTTCTTAGCGAATTCGGCGTTATAAACTGGAAAAATAAAATCAGTTGTATATTTTATCAAAATTTCAAACCTAATGCCGGTGACCCTCCTGGAGTCAACTTGCAATATGTATGGCGGCATGACGTATGAGCTCTACGAAAAATGGGTGGAGTCCTCGAAAGTGTCGTGAGGTGATGTCTGATGTTTTATTTTAACTTTGCAGAGTCGTCAACCAATTAATGTATACGCTACCAAAAGACGAAAATGTGCCTATTAAGAAAATTCTACTCGCTAATGGGTTCGGAGCGTGGGGCGTGTCCGGCGGCCGGACGGAGTTCCTCCGGAACAAGTGTCCGGTGGACCGCTGCTCGCTGACCGCTGACGCAAGAGATGCCGCCACGGCTGATGCTATACTCTTTAAAGATCATCACACATTCTTCAACGCTAAACGTTCTCCTAAACAGGTAAGTTGATAAATAGTACAGATAGCATTAGGCAGGTGGTAAGGTACCTATGTTAATACAAAGTTTAGTTCAGTGCTGGGAGCCTCGAGGGTTCACCTAGTCGCATATGGGATGCCGATAGCCCTCGCGGAGGGCTCATTTTAAATGTAAGTTTTTCTTAGCGAATACAGCATTATAAACCGTGAAAATTAAATATGATACTATATATTTCAAAAAGATTTATTCGTATACTATAGCATTGGTTTTAAAATCCATTTTATTTTTTTGTTCTCTGTTTCTAATATTCACAAAAAATTTAAAAGGTTGGAAACTACATATAGCGACAAGACCTCCTGAAAACACAATTTTACTTCGTTTTACAGTTGTTTATAACACAGTTTTAAACCTAGTGCCGTGGACCGTCCGCGATGGTTAACTTTAGCGCAAGCGTAGTACCGGTAACCCTCCTGGAGGGTTCACTTCCAATATTTATGGCGGCATGGCGTATGAGTTCTATGAAAAGTGGGTGGAGTCCAAAGTGTTAAAAGATACATATAGGACACGATGTGCTCGATACCAGAGACAGACCGGACGGACAGTGGTGCGTACAGCGTTGGGCAATAGAAGCATTTGAAAACCAGTAACAAAAAACAGAACGCATTTTCTTCTTCACCTCAACACTGCTCGTGTTGGGTACGGTAGTTCGTATATACCTAAAATCTGTCTGCCCGAAAGCCTTTTTAACACAACCCCGTACAAGTGTTACGTCTCAACGTGTAGAAAATTATTTACCATAGATATATTTTGTAGGTTCATTAATTACAAAAAATGCATAAGTGCCTGATTAATATGCTATAATTATGCAGACAGCTCCGCGGATAGTATGACATCGTGATAACGGGCAAAAACAATTTGAGTGAAACAGTCCTTTAGCGACGAATTGTATTATTTGTTTATCTTTTATATAGATTATTTTCTTTTAGATTTTTAACAGACTTACAAAAGGAGGAGGTTCTCAATTCGACTGTTTTTTTTTTGTATGTTTGTTACGCGATTACTCCATCAATTATGAATTAATTGATTTTGATGATTCTTTTTTTGTTTGGTAGATCATACTTCAGAGGTGGTCCCATATAAATTTTATTAACTTTGCTTGGGTAGTTTTTGAGTTAGCTTCAATAATACGTATTTTTACCTCAGTATGTGGATGATATTATGATAACTTCCTGTCACTGTTATTTACATAGCAGGTAGTGGTATTCGAATTTGAGTGGGGTAGGTATCACAACTATAAAGTGAAAAATAAAAACTTTTTACAAAAAAAAAAAGTTTTTTGTGAATGTGAGAACGTTGTAGGTTGTAGAATTGTGGACCATTTTCTATTTTACTAAGTACCTGGTACTTGTTGATAGGCCTACACTGTCCTCCCATTCCTATTAACACTGTAATTTGAAAACATTGTAGAAACCATTTATTTTGAAAAGAATAACCGTGGAGTTTCTTGCCGGCTCTTCTCAGGAAACGACCAATTGGAACCGTGCACCTAGTTTCTGACGTTTCATAAGTGCCCTTGTAGGTTTATGTGAAATAAAATATTTTGATTTGATTTGATATTCCTCTTTCCTTCTTATTCCAGATCTGGATCCTGTACTACCTGGAGTGTCCGTACCATACGGCGTCACTGCGGCCGTCGTCGGTGGACGTGTTCAACTGGACGTCCACCTACCGACGTGACTCCGACATAGTGGCGCCGTACGAACACTGGGTCTACTACGATCCCCTCATCACCGAAAAAGATCTTGACAGGAACTTTGCTGCTAATAAAACTAAAAAGGTACTACCTAGTTAATAATAAACAGTATAAGCACAGATGAATACAGATGGGACACTCCGCAGTTTAGGTATAAAGCTACAAGTACGCGGCGGGCCCGTCTTGTCGGGCCAATTCAGTGACTGTAACGTAGTCAGAAGATCTAAGAGTGACGCGATAGAAAGAGACGCAACTTCTAGGTGAATATAACTGTAGGTGATTAGCGCTGTGCGACCTGAATTGCACTGTATTGTGTCGTAGCAAGAGTCGCTTTTTATTTAAATGAATTTGCGGAGTTTCCCATCTGTATTAATCTGTGGTGTAGGCTTATTGTCTTCAAGATTCTAGAGAGAGTACAAGTACCTCCTCATCAAATAGAGAGGCTTGCTTATGAAAAGTCGACGTCGACGATGATGTTGCACGCTTGCCTAGAAGCGACCTTTTCAATCGTTATTGTACAAAGTACCTACCTACTTTACAAGGCGTGTTGTTATTAGCTGCAAAATAATCAGTGTCCAGCGCGTCCTGAAACAACTTGTTTGTAATTTTATGAATTTTCCGTCAATAAAAATCTTGGACATTATTTTTGTTGACGGAAAAAATGCGAAAATCGGTCAATACAAATCGTTCTCGTACGTCTTTCAAGTTACACCACAGTACTTACTCAATTATTTTATTGCATTCCACAATGTGTAGGTAGGCCCAAAGGCGGCTTTACCTATGGTGCAGGGTCTGCAGCGCACACGGGCGCAGGGTCTTTGGGGGCGCCGAGCGCCGCTTGCGACAACTTTTTAATCAAATCCCAAACAAGACCCAAACGTGTTCAGTAAAAAGGCAAAATATGAACTTAGGGTGCTAAAATGTCGAGCTCGCTATGCTCCCTCTTCCAACCTCAACATTCTCTTTCTTCTTAAAATTCTTTGTGTAAATCAACAATGTAATTCCTATTTACGTATGAATGGTCAAAAGAAAAACTGACCTACTTATCTGGGGCGAGGTGTTAAATTTTCGAGCTCTATTCGCTCGCTCTTGCATCCTACATTTTCAAACTATTTTGTATAGGTCAACAAAGTAATTCCTGTTTCCCTATTTCTGTATCAGTGGTAAAAGAAAACCTAACCTTTTCGAAGCAGGCTGCTAAATATTTCAACGTATGATTCCTGGGCGGGGGCCCCATTTAGTTTCGCTGCCCCGGGCCCCCGACAGGCTTTGTCCGCCACTGCTAGAGGGCGCCAAGGTATTGATTGCACACGGGCGCTACGTGGGCTAGAGTCGCCTCTAGGTAGGCCTACCGACTTAGGTAGAAACTTAAAATTTCATGAGATGAGAAAAAAGAGGGTGAGATGAATGGGGTCCTACTATAGTATAAGCAAATACTTAAATGATTAATTATAGGTAACTTCATAACTATCAATTTGTCTCTACAGACACCACTATTAAAGATACGCCTACCTACTCTTAATACGAAAAATATATAATTTAAAAAAATTATAAATATGAAGCATTCAATAAATAACTTACCTTAGGGATAATAAATATTAATATTTATACTTAACTAATAATACAATTTGTCACATTAAACACCCAGTTCCTCCTCTCTCCTACTTGATCTATGCTGTGCCCAACAGGGTCCATAATTGTGACTAATATAATTATTTCCCTACCAACTATATACATTATGATACGTAATAAAGAATTTGAGATTTGTTTTTTTTTTAAATGAGTAATGAGATTTGGCATTTCGATTTATCAGGTGGCGTGGTTCGTATCGAACTGCCACGCTCGCAACCGTCGGCTACAGTACGCACGGCGGCTCAGCAAGTACATACAAGTGGACATCTACGGAGCTTGCGGCGCGCACCACTGCCCCCGCAACGATCCCAACTGCCTCGAGATGCTCGATAAAGACTACAAGTTCTACCTTGCCTTCGAAAACTCCAACTGCCGTGATTACGTCACTGAGAAATTCTTTGTCAATGGGCTACAGTAAGTGTGATACTTTATCTTTTAAATGATAATTTTTAACTATAATATTCTCTAATAACATAACTTAGTCGGAAGGGATGTCGCATGCGCGCTGCAAAAAAAGAACCAAGAATCCGATTCTCGACATCCCCTCTACACGAGTACTCCGGGTAGGTCACCTAAAGAGCAAAGTAAATTTTAGAAACAGTGGTATCCACTACCTTAAGACTTAAAACCCCAAGAATACTCGCCTCCCGGTCGCGAACTGCAGTGGCCTCGTTGGAAAGCACTGAATCGATTACGTACCCAAGTAGGACGCTACAAAGTACAAACATTATTTGGCGAAATGGGACATTATCGATTCATCCAACATCCAGTGCGAATGCAGTGCTCCTGAACAGACTATCATCTGCTAGAATGTCCCATATGTCCGTTCACGACCTTTAACGATCTGAACAACGCCTCTGGCGCCCCAATAAATGTGGCCACCTACTGGGCCCAAACAATATAAGAAATAAATATAGATGTACCGTCAAAACGGAAAGAAGAAGTCGCCAACTTGATTGTGGAAGCTGGCGAATAGTCTTCTACATGGGATCATCATAATTATGGCCTAACCAGATACGTGATCCTACCCAATGCCTTAAAACTTAGCTTGCATTTTATAACCCTGTTCACCTGACGTATTACAGACATAACGTACTGCCAATAGTGATGGGTGCCCGCGCGTCTGAGTACGCAGCCCTGGCGCCCCATAACTCGTACATCCACGTCGAAGAATTCGCTACCCCGGAAGAGCTTGCCTCGTATCTGCGGCGCATCGACGAAGACGATAATTTGTATAATTCCTATTTCAAGTGGAAGGTAAGAATCAGTGCTTGTTTGCTACAAGCTTGCACCATTATTTCACTACCTACTTTTACCTACTGGAGGATAGTGCAATGGTGCCGATTCTCTTGTCACAAATGCCTCTAAACTAAACTAAAAATCACCAAAATTTAGTTTATTCCTGTCAAACGACGATTTCCCATTCTGAAATAGACTAAAGTGACACAACTTAACTATATTTTAGTTTGACAGCACTAAGATATTAGTTTAGTGAAAATGGCAATTTTGCTATTCTGAATTTGACGTTTTTAACCTAAAATTTTGATTTTCTAACTAAATATGACTATTTTTATCGCGACTAAAAACATGTGGAATGAAATTGGTTGTCATGAACTAAAAAAAAAAAGAAAATAAAAATAATAAAATTCACACCAACACCTCGACTTCAGATGCAAAAACAGTACTGAATCTTTTTTTTTCTTTTGCTTATATATCGAAAACGGTGTGTCCAATCGCAAAATTAATGAAAATTTCGACCCCCTTAAACCTCTAACACTTTATATGTAGGTAATAATTTTTCCCGGCTCCGGCTCTAAAAAGATTCACGTGGTTAGGTATCACGTGTGGAGTCGCGGTTGTCAAATTCGATTTAGATGTGTCAAAATTATTTTTAAATTTAGAGAATTTATTTTGCAGAATAGCTTTGAGATTCTCATAGTCAAAAGTAAGGAATTTTAGTGATAGTTTAGTTAGTTTAGTTCGGTGTACAAGAGAATCGGCACCATTGTCTACAGAAACTCTTACCAACCTACGAATACCTACCGGCTACAATGATAAACAAATACAACTTTGAGAAGTCCCAAGCTCCTAAAGCTAGGGTTTCCTAAGACTGCTGTGGCCGCCACAATGCGTCCGCAATTTACCGTCGAATAAATCACTGAAACGTTATGTTGGTGTTTCCCTAGGGACGCCCAACTTGGGACTCGTCATTATAACTAAAATAAATCGAAGCTAATCTAACTTTTCAGGGTACGGGCGAGTTCATAAACACGTACTTCTTCTGCCGCGTGTGCGCCATGGTGCACGCGAACGAGCGGCGCCAGCGCAGCGCGCACTACAGCGACGTGCAGGCGTGGTGGCGCGAGGGCGCCTGCACGCGCTCCGAGTGGCGCACGGAGCTGCGGGACACGCGCGACAACGGCTAGGATACGCCCGCGCGACACGACACTGCTTAGGTATAGGTCTATCGCTTCGAGCCCGCCTCGTCCACGAGGTCAGACTAATTTTTACAGAGTCGCTGAGCCCCGGCGCTACGCATTTTTAGTCAATATTTGTATCGTGTTACCAGTCGAGTCGAAAGTAACCGCGTCCATATAGCATAGCGTACACGATGGTAGTAGTGGTTCTGTTAATTCTTATTAGATTGCCGGTGTTCGGTGTTCCAGTTTTTATATTGTGTTCCCCACAATATTTTTGTAACTAGTGAGGCGTATAGAAAGCGCGCATTAGATTAAGAAGTAATATAATTCGATGTTATTGGCGCCCGACGTGGGTCTGGCGACCTGAGGAAAATCAATGTGAACGAGACCTGATTTTCCCTCTTATCAACTCTTGACATAAAAGCCATAGTAGATTCGCTTTTGCATTTTATTAGACCGATTAAACAATCATAGAAATTATGTGTTTAAAGAAGCAGAAACATTCCAATGTAGTTTTAATTTATTTATCAACTGTTAAAATATTTTTATTGACTTTGATAACGAATTTTATTAGGTTTAAGAAATGTTTGTTTTATAACTTTGCTGTTTTACCTTTAATATTTTTTTTTGTAAATTATTTGAATTTTGTAAATATTTTTGACTTACATAATTAGATACCTACTGTATATTTCATTTTTGAAATATTAATAATCAAGACCAACATTTACATAATATAAGTAATAGGTACTTAAAGCTGCTTACAGCAATCAGATCATCATTTGCAGTGAGCAGATTAAAAATAAATATCTTAAAATCCTAGATGTTTTATGGTATCTGATGCGAGTTATTTATGCAGAGTATTTGGGCTAGACTTGTTTTGGTACCTTGTTTTATATCAATTAAATATTTTTGTGGTGCTGGAATTGTGGTATAAATATCTAACTCCACTTACCACACACACAGGGTAACGAAATACCTACTGACACAGCTCAAGAAGTCTAGTCATGATGCCATTTTGAAAGCACAACCAAAAATGAAACTTTTATGTATTTTTGCGCACAATTTGCACAAAGTAACAAAGACTTTGCAAAAGCTTTTATATTAATAAATCATTGATTTTTGCACTTCTCTAAGGAGTAAAATAGTTTTATATTGAGTCTAATCTTTTTAATAAAAAATGTATTTCTTGTTCACAAATTATATTTGCTAATAGTTGAATGTTTTGTACATTAATATTGTTGTGTTGTGTTATTTTAGAATGTTATTTTATTCAGTAGAATGTAAATCAAGCTTAGATAAGAAAAACCTTTTAGAGACAAGATTGCTGCAAATGAATTATACTTGTATCTCAAGACAAAACATTGCAGTACATTTTTAAAAGATCATGGTATGGAGACTTAAAATTTAACTGGCTGTTAAAACAGAGACTGAGGAATCTTAAATGGTTTTTAATATGTTTTACTTTACATTTGAGGAAATCGTGGCTGATAAATCTTATTAGGTGAAAAAAGTTCCTTTCTCAAATCAAGCGCATCTGAAACATGGTATTTTGTTGTTTCGCAGGATACATTAGATTCCACAATTTCCTAACATGGCTAGTTTTAAAAGTAATCAAATTTAAATGTATTTAAAAATATCTGAATGTTAAATGTAAAGATCTCAAATTAAATTGAATGCCAAGAAGCATGCACCCGGTTTTGTAGCATTATGTAAGTAATTGTTATTCATTAAAATTAAAGTATCTCGAGTGAAAATTGTATAAAGATCATGTATTTACAGGAATGATGTTGTATTTGCTGGGATCATTGTTAATTATTAACTCCAGGTGAACATTCCATTTCTGTTATTTCTATGTACCTCAAAGAAAACAATATGTATATATATATATAGTTAAATATTATATAGACAATTCTTTGTATAATACTAGAAAATGCTATTAGAAAAAAAACTGTCATAAAAACTATTATTTGATACTGAAAAAAGTAATAAGTATGATTATTTGATTGAGTAAATATTATAACAAGTATGTGACACCAATAAAATTTATATAAATAATGTTATCAATAAATAAATATCTACTTGTTTACCAGTGTAAAGTGAAAGTGCCATTCATTATAAAAATCTTGAGAAAACCTTAGATTCAACCTCTCATTCAACAAGGGCCTTTCAATTGTTGTGATTCAACCAATAAAATAATGCTTATTGCAGTATGATTAAGCCACAACATGACCCCTAGTGTTCATTTCACAAATGAAAATAAATAAATGACAATTGAAACATGATTTGTTTTATTTTATCTCAACAACATTAGCAGAAACTTAAATTATTATCACAATTATAATGAATAACATGGGGCTTTATCTGATTCTTGCGTACTGATGCCAGAATTATTTCAGGCAGCTGCTATCTTTTCTGAATGAATGTATTGTTTCAACATATCAATAAGTTTTAAATTACTCTGCAGCTGTACTTGAACATTTACACATTCAACAACAAAGTTAATAGTATTTTGAAATATACTTTGGGCTTTATGCATATTTTGTGGAACTAAGACACCAAACCAGCGAAGAGGGTTGACTGTATTCTCTGCATCATTTTCAATTACTTTCATGAGTTTAACTCCATCTTCTTCAATAGTTTCGCATATTGTAGATGCTGAGAAATCCGAGCTGCTCTCAGTAGGGAGCCGTGTTGTACTCACCGAGCTCTGACCCATGATATATCGAGACTTAGCTAAATGAAAACTTCCATTCTTGATACTGGACTCTATGTTTAATTCGCAACGCATCTTTTCTTCCATCAAATGTAATTGCTTTACAATAATCTTGTCAAGCAATTCACATGCTACAGCTTCAGACGGAACACCTGTGTCCAAAAGAACAGAGCTCATTAATTGTTTGCTGTAAATGAGTGGGTCGTTAGATATTGTATAGATTTCATTACAACTGCTTACCTTGGTTCTGTCCGGTCATGACTGACAATGTTTATCTACCTCTGTTGATTTTAACCGTGCAATCAGCAATCAGATCATGAACTGTGAAATAAATAGAAAACAACTTTCGAAATCGTAAATTCACTGAGTTTGATTCTCAAAACAAATCATTCTAATAATTCACCAAACCGAACTGACATAACAGTCGACAGTCAGGGTCAGTGACAGTGACGATCAATAATGTCATGTGATATCACAGACCACAGACTACAATTTTGGCCGCATTCCGAGTTACGCCAAAAGTGATAATATCGCGAATCCGACCAAGTCCAAAGTCACAATTATTACTCAATAACCGTTGTATTTTGTGACTATTAAATTTGGACGGAATCGCGAAATTATCACTTTTAGCATAACTCGGAATGCGGCCTTAATTTTGATCGTAACCGGAAAATGGGTGTTACGGAAAAAATCGAATCCAGGGTTGAGCTTGCTTCCCCACCTCTATACTATTAAGTGCCTGCTATACGGTCAAAGTCAAAGTCATTTATTTGCTTTAAATGCGGTCGCTAACCGCGTCCCAACAAAGGTGACCTTGGTGGTTTATAACCGTATAGATGATGGTTTACGACCAAATTTTAAACAGCTCTGCCTGTCGCCAACCAAGGTCACCTCTGTCGGGGTCGCGGTTGGCAGCTGTGTAGCAGGCACTTTACTTTATTCTAGTCTCCCTCTTCTCTCTAAATTGTGATTGTCCCTGCCATTGAGATAGGTAGGCCCACAGAGCATGTTAGGTAGGCCTGCGCCTACCGCAGGGACCACCTGTGTGCTTATTCACTTATTCTTTTACGAGCCTTATTCACGATACATATTTCTGTAGGAGACGAACGATGCATGACGAAACTTGTGGACAGTTTCAACGTACGTCGACGGTACTTATTATTAATTGCTTGCTGAATTTGCATGATCATCTTGATGGATTTGCGCACGATAGTGTGTATGCTACGACACCACGGCCTTGGCGGGACGTTCAGGAAAATGGATCGTGAATAAGAGCGTTCTCATATTGTCCTATACGATATCGGTGTCGAATGTGAAAACGCTCTTAGGCGCTTTATCCAGCGAGTAGCCGGCTGCCAGAAAGGCATGCCATTTGTGTTGCCATCCTTGGTGTCTTCTTTTAAACTTATTATTTTTTGTTTATTATTACTCTATGGTCCTGTTTCAGCCAGAAGCCGCCATCTTAAAAAATATCCTTTTCGTCATTCATGTGTGGGAATAATCGTTTCGTATAGATCAAGATTACTGAAAATATACAACAAGGCAAAGTGAGTTATTAATAGAAATATTCCCAAAATAACACCAGGCGATGTCGGACAAGAAGCGTTTGCTGAACGACCTAAGAGTTATAGACTTACGCGCAGAGTTAGAAAAGCGCAACCTAGATAAAAGCGGCGTTCGCGGTGTGCTCATACAACGTTTATCCAAGGTAATTATGTGACGTGTAATAATTAGAATAGGCACGACACTCATCAGCATTGTATTCAATACGTAATTGATGATGTCTTTCTAGCATTTGGAAGAGGAGGGGCATGATACAGCAACTTTCAAGTTTGAGTCTGCTACTGTAGATGCAAAAACTCCTGCAAAAAGGACCAGGCGTTCAGAGAGCACAAACTTTTTCGAACAAGAGTCGGAAGAGACTCCGACTATGGAGGATATGATCGTACAAGATGACGCTGGAGAAGAAGAAGAAATTGAACAGACTGACAAGAAACAAAACAAAGCTAGCCCCAGCAAGCCAGAAGCTAACATGGACGTTGAGGAAACTGAGAAATTGAGTAGAAAAAGGGAGTTAAAAGAAGAACCTGAAGCAACACAGCCTAAAAAACCGTGTCTTGACAAGGATACCAAATCTGAAGATGATCACAAAATAGAAAACAACACTGATGCAGAGGACAGCATCAACTTGGATCTTGGTGATGATGAGCTTCTCAATGAAGAGGTACGTTTCTATTTCTTCAGTGTAACAGTTAAACTGCCACCAGTTGCTTCCAAAATATCCAACGGGTTCATGATGGAGATAGACTAGAACATACAAAGTAAATACCACTTATGATTTAGTACATGATTGTAAATCCACATATTTATGTATGTAGTAAATTTATGTTGTTGAAATATACTTATGTGTTATAAGTATCTTATTTTTTTAATAATCACAGACTTTCTAACATTTCTTCAAACACTGCTTTATCAACCCAAAATATGTCAAGTCCGGTTTCAGTCATTATTAATAGTATCAAACTGGAATAATGCCAAATATTTGACTAAAGTAATATCAACATAATTCATTAAACATACATTTATGTTCATACTAACCTTTATTTAATCTCTTTCAGACTGACAACAACTCTAAAACAGACAAAAAAGGTAAGCTTAGAATGTATATAAGTTTATTTCTGTACATACATCTCTAATGATGAAAATAATAATCAGTGAATTTAGTCTTGTAGTGAAAAATGTATACATTTCATTAAGTATTACATTTTAATCCTAATCAGTTAAACTGAAATAATGTGCTTGAGGAAGTACAGAATCTTCAGTATGTGAATAAGTTAATTATATTGAGGTACCTATGTTGCAATATTTGTCATCATGCTAAAATAACAAGTTGAAATAGTTGCGGTATACAAGAGTGGAAAGTTAAATACAGCAGAAGAAAATTTATAATAAGACCTGCAAGCATCGTGCTAGAAACAGCTGCAACACAGAATACAACCAAAAAGTAACAGAGAGAGAACAGATGACATTATTTATCATTCGGGAGGATTACCACTGAAACGAGCACAGACTGAGGTGGCTCTCATTACAATGATGTGGTGTTTTGTGTAAATTTAAGTGACAGGGCATTTCCAGTCACGGCAGCACTCCAGTGTCCTACAGTTATGTATGCTTCACTATGGACATAGTAGCTCATAGCTGCTATGCTGCTCCATATCCAGATGGTGGTGCTAATGTCCAATCAAGTTTTCAGGTCAGGATTTTTTGTGTAAACAACAAACAAGTGTGAAAAACATCAAGAAACACTCAACACTCCATGTCAAGATTAAGGAGAGGCAGGGTGGGCCGCTCCCGAGTATCGGCGAGCGACCTGCGCTGGCTCAGCTGATAAATGCGACTGACGTAGATGAGGCGGCAGAAGAGGAGGAAGATGCGGGCGAGCCGTCGAGCGACAAGTCTGCACCGGCCGACTCTGCGGCGAACGGCGACGACGAGCCGGCCGACGACCAACAAGTAACCTCCGAAGTCCCCGCCACTAGGTTGGTGAACGTCGAACGACCGTCGTGTCGCCGCCCACGCGCATCTATAACTACTCCGATTATTCCGCCATCCAATACTTTCTTTTCGTTATCACTACAAAGTTTTGCACCAAACGTTTTGGAGTCCTGGCTGCTCTAAGGATCTGACAACAGCTGCTTGCCAACAAAACTCGATGATGTCGTCGTCTGCGGTCGTCGGCGCCGGGCTGCTGCGTACTTTCTACACCTGATCGCTGGTGGAGGACCATCTGCTGTCGGTGGTGACGTCAGCGGCTGTGGAGCGGCGTGCAACGGGTATAAGGCGACTCATGCAACTTTGTGGACCTGCCTTCAACGTCCTGGCCCAATGCAGTGGAGTAATGGTGCAAAACTTTGTAGGTGATGAGTGTCACTACGAAAATTCTAAAATGATTACTGTCACCAAACTGCACAATTAATGGAACTCGTGCTAGTAATAAATCGTTCAAATTCCGATCTTCATGTATTGTTGTTATTTGTAGTCAAATTATTTTATTGTTAAATAATGCTCTGATAATTTTTTCAGCAATGAGGATGAAAAAAATGACAAGGAGACAAAAGGTATTTATTATTATTGTATGAATAAATCTTCAGTTTCAATGACAAAACAGTGAAGTTAATAGTGTATTATCTTAATTTAGATGATAAAGAAAAAGAAGGTGATGGTGACAAGAAAGAGAAGAAAGATGACAATAAGGAAGGTGGTGCAAGGAACTTGTGGGTCAGTGGCCTGTCTGGAGACACTCGCGCTAAGGACCTGAAGCAGTTGTGCAGCAAACATGGAAAGGTAAAAAAATAGATATCAAAAATACCAACAGCTCTGCATTTTAACGATTGTTTAGTACTTGGATGTTGTCGAGTGGTTACTTAGAAACACATAATTACAGGTAATTGGAGCTAAGGTGGTGACCAATGCTAGAACACCTGGCTCGCGTTGTTACGGCTATGTCACAATGGCTAGTGCTCAAGATGCTGAGAACTGTATTAAGAACTTACACAGAACTGGTAATTACATTGTAATACATTCATTTCAAATGGCTTATCACAACAATTTCTGTAATAGTTATTTTCATTTGTTTTTTTGCTTAGAATTGCATGGACGTATGATTTCCGTGGAGAAGGCTAAATCAGAGTCGGAATCATCGTCTCGCCGTCAGCCATCCGCGCGCTCCGAGCGTCGCTCTAGTAAAGAACGCAAGGAAGAAACTAAAGAGCCTGAGGTAATTATTATTCCCAAAATCATGTTTTAATTTGAACAAAAAAGATAATACGAAATGCCACTGGCATTGGGAACGAGGCCTACATTACAAGGTCAAAGATTCAGCAAGAGGAACCTACTATCATTGACGAAACTGCTTTATACCCATAAATAATAAATCGAATGTATCAATACGAGCTGCATCCAAGAGTACCACTTTCTGAAGTCCTTGTTTGACCCAACTGCCTAAGCCAACGAATTGATAGTTGTATGTAACTCGCATACTTATTATGCATCTGTACTGTGTTTAAGGAGAACAAAGAAGGCACTGAAAACGCTGGTGAACCTAAGCCTAAGAAGGATGGTGAAGTGTCTGGAGCAGAAAGTACTAGGTCCACGTCACGCACGCGCGAAAAATCTCTCCGCTCTGATAAGGTATATTACATTAAAAATTGTTAATAGTCTTTTTAGGGTTCCGTACTTAACGATTGAATCCTATTACTAATCCAACGCCAAGAAAATAAAATGGGTACAGTTTTCACAAAACACATATATTATATTACTATGGCTTCCATCATTGCAATTACTAAAAAAGAAGACATCCCATTAGTCCGCAAGCCCAACTCGTAATTGGCCTAAAATAAATCTGATATTCTTCGCTTTTCTATTCTTACTTATCGCATTGTGACATTCTAGGATCGTGCCAAGCGGAGCACCAGGAGTCGTGAGCGAAAGCGATCGCCCCGCGAGGTTCTGTCCTTTTCCAAGATCTGGGTAAGTTTGAGCTGGGTTTGAATGGGATGGTTATAGCTGAAGTCAGAGCCAGCATATTCTCTTATACTTTACATTGTTGTACACAAGTGTGAAAGCAAACATGTTATAATCTCAGACCAAATAAAAAACCAAGACATATGCTGCAAACAATACAGTGAAGCATGCCAAAACCACACCCTACATGCTCACATGCACACATTTACAATCAAACTACACCTCATGAAGTGCACACAAGTTAACGAAACCGGCCTCACGTCACTGTTGACAGTGCTATGTCTTGGATTTTTATTTGCTCTGAGGTTATTATAAAGCTTTTGGTAGGTTATCACTTATAATAAACCATGCCATACAAAATGTCGGTATTTGATCAAGTATTCTATACATCATTCGACCGAAGTCTAGTCGCTCCTTATACATCAACTAGTGACCCGCCTGCTTCGCACGGTTTTTACAACTTGACAAAACATGAAGATTTCTTTATAATATCAAGTTTTATATACATAAAACTTCTGGAATCAATTTTCCAAATGATGAAAACCGCATCAAAATCCGATTTTGATGTGGTCTCCTGCGCGTGTTTTTTCGAAACATTACACAAAAATATCGAAACAAGGAAGCGTGGCTATACACATTTGTGTATGCAAACACGATGTTTTTGTTTTCCGAGCTGCATGGAAAACATTCCCCGCGCGGGTGAAGGGGGGAAGGATTTGTTTTATTTTCAATCGTCGCGCGCACCGCGCACATCTGTCACTCAGTCAACACAGTTTTTGAAGTTATATTGTCTTGTAAATAAGTTGTGATAAATTGAGGATGGATTGGAATTGGAATAGAGATACTTTTCTGCTTTAAGCACGTCTTCCTCGTCAGAACTCATTACATCATCTACATCTACACAAAATGTGTTAGGTATTAATTTAAAAATATTTTAATACGCAGGAGTCAGAGTGTGTATGAAAACAAATGTTTATGTGTAATGTTTCGAAAAAACACGCGCAGGAGACACGGCTTTAGAAGAACAACGCAGTCACATGGACAGACACGAAAAGTGTCAACAATTTATAATATGTATAGATACAGATGAAGATCGACGTTGTAATGTACATGTTGTATGATACAGAAAGAGCGTGACGTGGCGCGCGCACGCGAGCGTTCCCGCGCGGCGAGAGAGGAAGAGCGCAGACGTCGCGCGGCCGAGGACGCGCTGCGGGAGAGAGAGAGGCGACAGCGGCAGGAGAAGCACCGCCTCGCGCTAGAGAGGGAGAAGTTACGCGCTGAGAGGTACGTATAACACTTAACTAATTATTTATATCAATTTAACATTGCATTCTTCCTGTGAAGGAGTAGACAGTGGTACACCTCTGCTACATTTCAACGTAATTGGCGAAATGTTCAAGTTCCATGTACTTAAATGTAATTGAGAGTTAGTCTATTGCTATCAACTGGCCGCAAATCCAAACAGAGTTGCTACTGAGAAATTCCTAATGGAAAAACTCAAAAATGCAACTGGGACTGAGAATCAAATCTAAGACCCACACCCTGCTGTTGCACTTTCTACCACAAAACTACTTATATACGAATAACCAATAGAATACAAATGTAAAAAATTGGAATATCCAATAAAATCTTATTTTCCTCGCAGAGAGAAGATCGAGCGTGAAAAGAACGAGCTACTTCGTTTGGAACGTGAGCGTCACAGAATAGAGCGCGAGAAACTGGAGTTAGAGAGACTGGAACTGAAACGCGCTCAACTAAGGTACGTTCTATAAATAAACTTAGAGATAACTTCTGGGAAATAAACATTTTTACCTCTCGATAATATTACGTTAGATTGTACCTGTTTCTCAAAGATCTTATAGAGAGAGGTTTTATATTTATCATTATCTTTCATGTTAAAGTGTTTGGCTGTGTTCCGCAGGTTGGAGGAGGAGCGTCGCAAGCGCGGCTACGAGGGCGGCGCGTACCGCAAGGCGGCCAGCCCGCCGCCCGAGCCCGCCTACGAGCGCGACGCGCGCCACAAGCGGGTGCCGCCGCCGCCCATCGTATGTGTCGCCTCTACTGCACCGCGCAGTCTGTAGTCCTAGGATAGAAACTCTTAACAAAAAAAAAACAAAGTTCTAAAGTAAAAATTACTCTTCAATCACGTAAGAGTCTATTCAAAATCGAAAAGATACTCGGTGAATACGAGTATATTTTTATCATCTCTTCCTTATTTTGAAGTCAGTTAAAAACGAAGGCTATCCATTGCCAAACCACAGTGCCAGCATGAAGTCTACATTGATCAATCGGCCTGTCACTGGCCAGAAACAGATGGCCGAATAATGACCAACTATCTGTAGCCATTTGTTTTAAACTCATTAGGTAGTAGGAAGATACAGGAAATCCATTTAAATAATAGTGACCAAAGCTGAAAATATTGGACCAAGTGAACGTAACAGTAATATTACATCTTCAACTAGACCTCAGCAAACCCGTAATCTATATTTTTTCGTCACACAATGATTTGTTTCCGACAGTCATCAAGTCGCAGCCAGTTCGAG
This sequence comes from Agrochola lychnidis, assembly GCA_963680765.1. Classification (NCBI taxonomy): domain Eukaryota; kingdom Metazoa; phylum Arthropoda; class Insecta; order Lepidoptera; family Noctuidae; genus Agrochola; species Agrochola lychnidis. The sequence goes on along the minus strand of OY796871.1, from coordinate 7,015,783 downwards.
GCGCCGCCGCCTCCCCGCTTCGAGATGACGGCTAGCTACGAACGAGGCACTGACAAACGAGACCGCGACCGTGACTACAAACGAGACTACCCGCGACATGTCTCATGTAAGTTTACAAATAACATAATAAACATGGTATTTTCAGGAATTTATTGTAAACTTTGGAATTATGTCTATACTTCATAAAAGATAACTTGATCTCTGCGACAGCTGTCAGTAAAATCATGCCTATGAAGTCCTGAATTTCATAATATTACAGACAGTACCTGTCAATATCATACTTTATGGGCATGCCGACCTAATTAGTGATGGGCGATGAATCATCGTGACCAAAGACTATAAACTATCGATATTTTAAATAATACTTAATTTAAAATTAATTTATCTTTTAATTTTATTATATATTTTAATATCATAACATTATTTACATTTGTACATACTTGATCTAAAATAATAGTAAGTAAATAAAATCCAATTTCTCACATACTCATGTAACATTCCATTCGTCAACGTCCCATCCTTGGGTTTCGGGAGAAGACATGCTACGTTTGGCGCACAGGCCGTATTACCAGACCAAATTAAACCCAATTATGTTACATTAGCATCGATAATACTAAGAAACGTCGATAATTTCTATCGACAATTTTTTACATCCTGACAACCCTATGAATGTCAGTTTGACATATGTCGCAGAGATCAAGCTATCTTTTATGTAGTATAATAGGGTAGTTGCCTAGGTAAAAAAAAAATCTATTTAGTCCGTCGTTCAGATAATAAAAAAATATTAGACACGTGTTTTTTGCTTTATAATATTAAACAAAAATAACTTAGAAAACACGCATTGAAGTTGGGGAGTGGGGGGCTACGTCACAACGCAGTATTCAATCTAGCAAGGCGTGACGTCATGCCACATTTTAACTCAATGTATAGCCGTAATCTTTTGATTATGCCAAAAAAGAAAAAATACGTGTTCAATATTTTTTAATAATCTACAAGAAGGACAAAAAAAAAATTTTGTACACAGGCCTATTTGATTCATAATTGGAAATGAAATCTATCATCCTCGTCCTTTTGAAATCTTTCAACTCTAAACTGTATCACAGTCAAATCTTCATAATTTTCTTTCATGAACATTATAATATTTCCAGCTGGAAACATGAAGTACTCCAGCAATGGTGGCGCCAGCGAAGACTCGCGACAACCGATGCCGCCGGGCACTAGGCCCAAGGAGCCCAGGTATGTTTTCTAATGATATAATAAACGAAACCGTAGCTTAAACATTGAACTAATAAGTGATTGACAGTTTCAGATTTTAAGTCTGTACAAAATTTGGTTTTAATGACATTGGTACCAATTCTCTTGTTCACAAACTAAACTAAATTTAAGTTCAGTGCATCATTTTCTTTCTATTTCATTAAGAAAAGGACAGAAGATAAATTTTAGTTTAGTTCTGTCAAATTAATCAGCGCTTGACGTAAATTGACGTAATTTTAGTGGGCAAGTTTTTAATCACGTCTGAACTTGTATGGAGTAGTGACAGACAGAAACAAATAGAAAGAGATGCACTGAACTTTAGTTTAATTTGTGAACAAGGGAATCAGCACCATTGACGTATTTATTTGGACAAATAAATACGCCAAGAATAATGCCAACATTATGCGAAAACTTACGTAACACGGAAGAAAATTTTTATTGGACAAAATACGAAAATGCGACATAATTTTGCTTCCAGTCGTTCGTACGAGTCTCGCGACACCCGCTCGTACCGGCCCTCGCCGCCCGGCAAGCCCGAGCCGCGCAGCTGGAACGCGTCCAGTCGCTACCCTGACGCCGCAGCGCCTTCTAAAGGTAATCTTCAATGACTATGATTAAAATGGTCAGCTAAATAATGTGGTTTTGACCAGCTTCAAAATGTTTTTTGTCAGCAAATACAGTGTGAGTCTTCATAATGTGCACATATCGAAATGAGGAAATCTATGCTTAATTTTAACGACAGAAAAAATATTTTTAAAAAATCTAAATATTTTTTAATACTTTTTATGGAATTATGAAAAAAAAGAAAGTAACAAAACTGTGTAACTTTTAAACTGAATCAGCTATCGCGATGAAACAAACTCCATAATGATTGAAAGTCCTACTTACTTTACTACGTCCAATTAAAATTAAAATTGAGAAAAAAAACTACCCTCAATTGAAAATAAACATATTGTTTTAGCAAAAATCTGTATTTTTTCATCAATTTTTACAATAATTGTAAAATTTATAAATAAGATGCCCAAGAGAATAAAAAAAAACTTTTTTTGATACGAAAATATGTAAAAGAAAAAAATTTTTTTGATTGAAAAAAATTAATAAATAAAACAAATAAATTTTTTACCATTTTTTCCGTCGGTAAAATTAAGCATAGATTCCCTCATTTCGATATGTGCACATTTTGAAGACTCACACTGTATTATTAAATTGAGATGCGACCAATTGAATTAGAAACAGCCGCGAAAATATTTATTGTCCAGGTAATATAGTAAGCAGGTTCACAAGTTAAACAGCAAGTTGAGACGAATTGAGTACCTTTTTAGGGTTCCGTAGTAAACAAGGAACCCTTATAGTTTCGTCATGTCCGTCTGTCTGTCTGTCTGTCTGTCTGTCCGCGGTCTAGCTCCGAAACCCTTAGTACTAGAAAGCTGTAATTTGGCATAGGTATACATATTAATTACGCCAACAAAGTGGTAAAACAAAATTATGAAAAACATTTTTTTTAGGGTACCTCTCATACACGTAAAGTGATGATGTTTATTTTTTTACCCCACGGTGAGGGGTATCATTGGAAAGGTCCTTCAAAAATATTGTGAGTTTGTGAAAACCATTTTTGGATTCAGGGATTCGTTTACGAAATATTAAGCTTTAAAGTGCTAATTTTTGTTAGAGTCAAGTGTCCCCCCCCCCCCCTGCTGGCTAAATGGTTGGTTTTGGGTGTGTGAAAAAAATCACAACAGTAGTTTATATAACGAAATTAAAACGAAAACTATCACAGCTAAGTAGGCTCTACAGGTTAACGAGTAATAATCGACCAACTTAACTTTGCAGTTGCAAAAACATGTTTTCCGATACATTCCGTATGGGAGAACATATTTTTCAACTACAAAGTTAAGTTTGTTTTTGGGATAAATTCATCCCAACTATGGAACCCTTCATTGTGCGTGGTCCGACACGCATTTGGCCGGTTTTTGTTTTTTTTTTTAGCTAGAATTTCTAATCTAACCCATAAGGTTGGGGTGCCCTAATTTCGGGCTGCTAACCAATTGTATAATCTTGACTATTTTGCAAACACATATATAGTTGCATGGCTGAAACATGGTCGTTCACAATGGGCCTTAACAGAAGGCTAATTTATGGAAAGGGCTATGCTTGGAGTTTCCCTATGTGATCGAATCAGAAATGAAGAGAACCGCGGGAGAACCAAGGTTACCGACATAGCCTGAAGAATTGCCAAACTTAAGTGGCAATGGGCAGGGCTTATTGCTCGGGACATTGCTCGCACAACAGATGGCCGATGGGACCGAAAGGTTCTGGAGTGGCGACCGCGTACCGGAAAACGTTGCGTTGAAAGGCTTCCCACAAGGTGGACCGATGACCTGGTGAAGGCCGCAGGAATCTCTGGATACGGGAAGCACAGAATCGGTCGAAGTAGCGGTGCTTGGGGGAGGCCTATGTCCAGCAGTGGACGTCTTTCGGCTGAAATGATGATACATGGTTGTTCAAATGTACTCGGCGCCTGATTTTTTTACTGCAAAAAACAACAGCATGATGTCAAAATGACTTGATAGCAGATTTTTTTTGCTTAGTTCATGTTTGAATGGCGAATCATTTAGTTACTTCTCATCTTTAAGTGATTTAATATAACTGCTTATGCCTTTTTGTTCTTACAGTTGTTATAGCTAGCCTATACAGTCCCTGGGCTAGTTAATGCAGTATTATGAAAAATAAACATTAATTAAAAGTTCTGTTTTATATATAGGAAGCAACGGCAGCGGTGGAGGAGGCGAGGCTTGGTCGAGCAGCGACGCGCGCTACAGCAGCTACGAGGCGCGCTACGCACCGCAGTACCAGCCGCCGCCGCCCGGCGCGCCCTACCCCGACCGCTACGCGCCGCCGCCGCGCGACTACCCGCGCAAGTACTGAGCACGTGAGTACAGTACACTACACACCGCAGTACAGCCGCCGCCGCGCGACTACCCGCGCAAGTACTGAGCACGTGAGTACAGTACACTACACACCGCAGTACAGCCGCCGCCGCGCGACTACCCGCGCAAGTACTGAGCACGTGAGTACAGTACACTACACACCGCAGTACAGCCGCCGCCGCGCGACTACCCGCGCAAGTACTGAGCACGTGAGTACAGTACACTACACACCGCAGTACAGCCGCCGCCGCGCGACTACCCGCGCAAGTACTGAGCACGTGAGTACAGTACACTACACACCGCAGTACAGCCGCCGCCGCGCGACTACCCGCGCAAGTACTGAGCACGTGAGTACAGTACACTACACACCGCAGTACAGCCGCCGCCGCGCGACTACCCGCGCAAGTACTGAGCACGTGAGTACAGTACACTACACACCGCAGTACAGCCGCCGCCGCGCGACTACCCGCGCAAGTACTGAGCACGTGAGTACAGTACACTACACACCGCAGTACAGCCGCCGCCGCGCGACTACCCGCGCAAGTACTGAGCACGTGAGTGAGAAATTGCTACAAGGATCTTTTGGCACCTGCATGATTGGCCAAGGGGACGTTGTTGGTGGATTTGACAGGTTTCTGTCTTTATTCACATGCAGTGCCACCATCCAATACAAACATTGTTTCGTATTGCTTGAACCTGATTGATTACATACAGTTTGTGCGCACATTTGCGTATCACCATTCTAACTTTAAAAAAAACCACACATGTCCATCAATTGTCATGCCATGATTTTATTACCTTTCATAATCTCAAACTTACTAATGTTGTATTTTTTCTTTTTACAGATTTCGACGACCCATGGCGACCTAAGTTCACATGTTTATTTCGTATGTTAGAGTGAATGCTATTATTTTAAGATGTTGTACACTTACTTTATGTAGCTTAGGGGGTAGTATCTATCTCTGAATGATTGCACGTGATTACAGATAGTGCCATCTACGAAGACGTGCCCCAATCCGCCCTTACTGTACTGTAAGTTTAAGCTGTAAGTACGGAACAAAGCGGAGTGGGACGCGTCTTCGTGGATGGCACTATCAATACTTTGTATAATTAATAGGTACACTATACAGGTATACAGTACATGTGTCCTTTGTATGAGAGTATTTTTTTTTATATGGAGACCTTTAAGACTACTGTTTCTTGGATTCTCACACGGCTTCTATAAATGCTATAGAGTTTTATTTTAATATTCCTCATTCCTTACTAGGCAAAATGTGTTATTATTAAAATATTTAATTTTTTATTTATTTAGAGCCGTTATCTTCTTCAATATAATTTAGTCATTATTTTCTGTATAATATATAAAGACCATATCTTCAGACTTAGCTATTATGTGAAAATATTATATTCGTGTACGCAATTGTCGTTTTATTTTATCATGTAATACTTGACCAAAATGAACTAAAGTATTTAAAAATGTACAGGCAACGTAAAATGAAATACATATTATAACACTTAAATGTTTGTACAAAGTTACATTGGGTTCGATAGGCTAATAGGCTAAAACGTTTGTTTTGTGTAAAGTATAGCTTATAATGTGATAAGTAATAAATAATTATAACGGGCGCATTGATTTTTTTATTATTTTTCGTAACGAATAAGCATACCTACAAATATTACGTTCTAAATAAAAACTACAGGCTGATTTGTATTCATCATTCACCAATTTGGTTTTACTGATGATTTTTTTCAACTTTCCAATCGTTTTACTAGACTGAAATGTTATTTATTTTATTATTTATTACATAACATTGCTGATTATACGTATAAATTGAAGCTTTAATTTCGTGTCAGTTTCGGATAGTTCTAAAATTGTACATGTCGCACCATTTTGGTGTGTCAAATTGAAGTCAACAACACAGTTCGATAAACAGCACAACTTAGGAAGCCCAAGTTGTCCGAGTAGGTATTCATCCCTTACAATTCCAAAGCAAAAAACTATTAATTCCTAAGAAGCATAAAACAAATCCAATGGGCCACTTGCTCACTTCCGATGGCGCTGTTATCCAATGTCCAATAATTTGACAGCTAGCTGTCACTATCCATATTTTTTTTTGTAAACACAAAATGTTGCCCGTTTTAAACCCCAACTAAATTGTTTTAAACGGTTGAAAACTCGCCTACAAAAATAAAAGTACGTTCGTGCCCGGCGCGGCGGCCGCGCGTGGCAGTTTATGAAGGCGCATGTGTGTGTAGGATAGGCGAGCTGGCAACGTTGCGTCGAGTCACGAGTGACGACGTCAACGAGAGTGCGAGAGTGTGAGTTTGGTTTTAAACCGAATCAAATTGATTATTTATATCGTTTGAAAACAATGAATAATAATATATTTACCAACACAGAGTTTTTAGATACTCCGTTATATCCCTACCTCGGTAAAATCAAGAAAATGTAATTATAATTAAGAAAAACAGTCATCAACACCAACCGTTTTAAATCGAAAAAAATGGTTTATTTCGGTTTTAAACGGTTTTTTTCGTTCTAAATGGATTGGTTTAATTGGTTTTAAACCGGCCTTACATCTATAGCTACACTCCAAGTCACATTCATGTAAAACTAGTTTTCGCTTATTTTGTGATCGACACAAAAGTAAACATTATCACAACAATGGCCGTTTGAAGACGGGCATCTATGACGAGCTTTCAGTTTTTAAACTCATTTTTGTACTCTATGGCTGTCCATTATTGACGGTACTAACATGGAATTAGGAATAAGCATGGACTTATTATACAAACTAAAATAAAGTTTAAGTTCATGGGAATAAGTGCGTTTTCATTTTTGTCCCGTGGCGCGATTGGTAGCACTGTTCTTATTGAAACTAAGCTTGACAAGTAATTGTGCCAACATGACGGCAAGGGACAAGTAGTTTTAAATTGTGAACGGTCTTTATGCAGAGTGCTGCCACCCACCTGTGTAACATATACGCTTAAATATACCACTGGCCATATAATTAAGCGCTACATGATTCTTTTTCTTTTGGCGCGTGGCCAAAATCAGAACTATTACCCCCGTCTTGTGAAGTGTCAGTTTTTGACATCTGCGTATTTCGTGTTGTTTATATTTTGTTAAAATTTAAAAATATGCCGAAAGTAATAAAAAGTGGTGTTAGAGAGGTAGTTTTAAGAGTTAAGGAGTATTTTATAAAGGAGAAAGAGCATAGCACCCCGATAATTCCATTCGAAAGAGTAAATGAGCGAGTTGCCGCTGCCACAGGTAAGTGTTACCATCCTTGAGGATCCTAAAGTCCCACTATCGTTAACAATAAGTTAGGCTTCGCCTAAGCTTAGTCCGGCCATAATAGGGATGGGCAAATAAAAAAATATATTTATATTTATCGAATCGATATTTTTAAACAGTATCGATAATTATCGAGTGAAAAATATCGATATATCGCCAGTTTTTGTATGATTATTCATACATAAATTCTCAAAGCATTCAAACTTCGTAAAAAAGAATAGACTAAAATAGAAGAAAATAGTATTTTTATTAATGCTCGAGTCAATTATACACAATTTAATCAAACCAGTAGTCATCAGATATGGACATTAGGAGCACCCTCTGTTTGATGTGCTCGCCTGTCAAAGAGATTAAACACGAAAACAAAGTTGCGTTAAAAAAATCGAAATTGATACGAATTCGATACTCTAAAATAATTATCGAATATCGATATATCGCGATTAAAAATATCGACGATATATATCGATAATTGTATGGAAAAATATCGATATTTTTATATATCGATATTTTTTGGCCATGCCTAGGCCATAAGTCAGTTTAGTACAATCGGGCGGGACAAGTTTTAATATAACGTTTATTTTTATTAAATATATATATTCTTCATTCTTCAGGTGTTTCTTTACGTACTGTTACAAGAATCTCAAGTGAAAGAAGATTGGCTGAAGCATCATCCAGTAAAATAGTTACTAAACCAGGGAAGAAAAGGAAAATAAGGAAAGACAAACTTTTGATGGATAATAATTCTGTTATCGGCGTTTTACAACAGAAAATGAAAAGGAAAGTGGCGGAGATAACCATTGGGAAGCCACCCAGCACAATGTCAGTAATGGTGGAAAATACATGCAAAGCCATCTCTTCGCATGTGAAGAAGTTAGAAGAGATTCGGGTCAAATCTGGTTATTTAAATGAAGATTCCGATACGCGACTGCTTGATATAGTTCATGCAGAACACAATTATAGTAAATAATGTAAAGTTCACTCTGTGTTTTCTTGATTAGAGCCTTTCTATAGACACATAACATCACACTATATCCCAATAACAGAGTAGGCTACACTAGCAACAGAACTGCTACTCTGAGTAGCAGAGTTTTATTGCCACCCCATTCTATTTCATAAAGTTCATAATGGTGCCGCATACTTATCGTAACAAACGCCGCGCGAGTTAGCGGCACCTAACATCGAAATTTACAAATGCTTTTTTTTTTAGGTAGGGCATCTCGTAGTTGACCTCTGAGATCATGACTACTTAACCGGGCTTTCCTGTGGGTGCCTTAAGCTACTACACTTAATACCTCCAGCCAGGGTTACAAACGCTATTGTTAGACTGTACTATTGAACTTCGAAGTTTATAATACCGATGCACTGTATTCATAAAGTTATAATTATGATTTACGTGAGTACGCTATAATTACTTAATTGAGAATGTTCACTTTATAATCGCGAATTCGCGATGTAGTACGGAACTTCGAAAGTTTGCTATGCCGAATTACTTAATTGAGAATGTTCATCAGCGTGATTTACGGAACTTCGAAATCTTGCTACGACGAATGACTAAATTCCGAATGTTTACCATCGAGATTCTGCGCGAGTATTTCGCTTTTATTTGTATATGTATATGTAAGGATAATTCGGCATATCAAACTTTTGAAGTTCCGTACATCGCGATTATGAACTTTCTCCATAAAGTAATTCGTCATAGCGTATATTCTAACTCACGAAAATCGTAATTTTAAACTTTAACAATAAAGTAAATACCTACATCGGTATTTTAAACTTCGAAGTTTAGGGGGCCTATTACTTCAGTGTGGGAAAGAGATGATGCTCTACATGACGTATAGCTCCATCTCTTTCTCCCACTGAAGTAATATTAAAATAATATTGCTTTATGAGCTGGTGGTCGGCCCCCTGTAGTATAGTCCTATTGTTAATATTTTTATCTACACCCTTGCTGTATAGGTATCCTCTATAAAAGTTTCCGAAACAGCTTATTGCCAACATTAAAACAGCTAGCGTCATTGTAACCATAATAATATCATCAATATGAGTGTTATAATGTTGTACTTAATTTCATTATGCAACTCGTTTCAATGTTTAAGCGGGGGACAGTAGCACCCGCTGCACACATGTGCAGTGATATGCTTTCATACGTGCAGTTGCACTGAATTTCGTGGGATTTTTTTATTCTTGATCTTGAATTACAAACACCCAATGGCTTCGGAACCTTTTACTTATAGAGGATTCATATCATGGGTGTAGATAAAGTCTTATCAGCAACTGTACTAATTTAGGCACGTATTAATACCCCTTATTAAGCAACAATTGCATAAATAACTATAACACGTTAATTGTTTGTTACGAAATTTGGTACCGTGTCTGCTGGCTTAGACTAGGGGATGCGCTAAGGTAGCCCGCGAAATTCAAATTTTCTTACATTTTTTGCAATTTATAGATCAGTGTCAGGTTGTATTTTGATTAAAATATGAGTTAATAAATTAATCAGCGCTTGACGTAAATTGACGTTATTTTAGTCGGCAAGTTTTTAATCACGTCTAAACTTGTATGGAGAGTGACAGGCGCTGATTAATTTGACAGGACTAAACTAAAATTTATCCTCTATCCTTTTCTTAATGAAATAGAAAGAAAAAGATGCACTGAACTTAAATTTAGTTTAGTTTGTGAACAAGGGAATCGGCACCATTGTCTGACTGTCTGATGCTCGCGGGGAGTGGTGGCGGTATGCGAGGGGCGAGGTACCACTCACTCGCCGCCGCGCGCCGTCTGCACGTTGCGAGCAAGTATCTGTTTCTGCGCCCAATACCTGCTTTAGCAAAACCAAGCTATTCGGCAGAGTACGGTACGAGTACATATTGTTCGATAAACATAGTACCGAGCAATATTCGGTACCCAATTACAGTAAAACTTGTACTCGGCGCATCTCTATGCAACCTAGTCACGATATTTTACTGGACACATTGTAGAAGCATATTGTGGCTCTGCCGCAGTTTGCTAGAATATTGGACGAATCAAGATTTTATCATCATGCACCTATTATTTTAAAAGAAATAACACTGATATCAATCAGTCACAACTAGGGTTGCATTCTCTTGTTTTTTTTTTAAATTAATTTTCCTTTTGAACCTTCGATCAACAGAACGTACAGAATTCAAAATAGCTGGTCTTGAACTAACTTTAAAAAACTCTTAGCAGTCCATTTTAAAATTGAAAAACTTTGGGGTTCTGCCTTGACATGTTCGTCATTTCAGCGGGTTCTTTCTTTTATTCATAATATCGAATAATTTTACGAATAAAAACACGCTCGGAGGCGGCATTTGATACAGGTATGGACAAAATGTAGTTACGTTACGAGTGTCGCGAGTTCGCGACTGAATTGGCCAGTAGCGTGGTACTTTGCGCGGTCGTACGATTTCGCCACTGTCTAAAGAAAAAGAAGGAAAATACGTTTGTTAGCGGTATACATGACGCAACGAAATAACACAAAACAAAAAAGAATAAGTTGGGAGAAAATATGCGTCACATCTACGCAAAACGGCTATCGCTCAGTATAATGTTGCGGCCATAGAGTATAGTAATAAATTGGAAAGCTGCGACCCTATGCGAGACAGAGCTCTAGCGCTGGTTTTCAACGACAGCCGGCGTTGACGTTATGTCGACCGGTGTTGCATATAATGAGATATATATAAGATACTTATAAAAATAAAATAAATATAGAATAATTCGAAATGTTGTCTGTCAATTATTCCGCCAGCGCGCGTGAATTTTAAATTGATGAGAATATTGTTTATTTGAAATTCCTTCCGGGAACCGGGAGATTTAAATTTTCTTATCTGAATTCCGGGAAAGGTGGGATTGTGGGAACCCTAGTCACACCATGATTCAGAGTGGAATTTGTGTTGTAAACTTGTGAATGTCTCATTTGTTGATCAAAGCAGTACAGTAGGGTGACCAACATTTAAAAGAATCTGCGAGAATTTACTAATCTTCCCGATGGGTAGGTACATACGATAACTTTTATACATCCATTACCATCTGCATAAAACTCACATATAATGGTCATAGATATTTCTATTTTGTTTCGAGTATCGAGATTGAATTTTGTTCTCGATACCTAAGCTATCATATTTTTACAGCACTCTATTCTGTGTCCTGCCGGGGCCACACCAACTGGAAACGCCGTTGATTATCACGATAATGGACTTTATTCCTACGGGTTGACGTCCATCATCGCAATAATTAACGGCGATTCCCGTTGGTGTGGCCCTAGCATCCGCGAATGACGACATGAACCACAGAGCATGTTACGTGTATCTTTGATCTATTGTTTGTAAAGTTCTCTCATTCAAGGTCTGAATACTATTGAAATCTTCTTTTTGTAGAAAACGCTGACAATACGAGAAAAGCTTTTTAGAATATACCTTTTAAAATATTTGAGATTTTTCTGATATCTTTATTTATTATTTTGAGACCGATAACAGGTTCATTGTCAAATAAAAATTGTAACCATGCTCTCAATCCACCAAAATCTTCAATGAAAACTCGTATTTACCAACCAAACAAATTCAAAAATACTTGCGGCAGTAAAGTGAACTAATGGGTTCTCTCTTTCACATACATAGAAAAAGCATTTGACTAGAAAGTGACAGCAGAAATCAGCAAGCAACGATATTTCCTAGCCACGCTATATATATGTGTATAGTAGAGAAGGAAATAAATTATCAAGTGTTTTAATTTTAAACATTTCTTTTCAATATCCCTTGCTAGAGATCGATATTTTATGCAACGCCGTATTGCAATATTTCAAAATTAAAAAAACCACTGTAAATCAATATAGTTTCCTCATACTGGACCTCTAACGTTTTTGTTGTTTATCGAATAGGTAAACAACAACTGAAAATACTAGAGGATTTGAGTGTACCACGATCGCCATTACTATGGGCATTATTAAATTAACGGTGCAAAGTGTGTGACTGTGTCAAAGCGTAATTCGTGCAGGGGTATCCTTTCTTGAAGGTTTGCTAATTTATTTATAAAAAGAACATAATTTTCTTTCAATTTTGGCGGGAGTCCTGGCACGTTGTATCGCGGTTGTCGAATGGCGATCTGTCACCTGTCGCCCCTTGGCCTCGTCGACGCCGATAAAAAGTTCGTTTCAGTGGTTCTCAGTAAAATTAGCAGTGTAATAGTGAAATTCCTGGTGCGCAATCCATGTGGACATTCGACGATGCGTCGCGATTAGACGGGTCGGATATGGATAGTAGGCGAGCGTGCCCTAGCTACGAAGCCGGGTTCGACGTGTGTGATCCCTTGGGGTCGGTGCTGGATTGGTCTGGTCGGGAGCCAGCGCGAATCCTGCGGCGTCGCTGCCGCAGCGAAGGCATAGACCGTTCGCCATACGAGGATGCGAGTCGCGAAGCGAACCGTTTCGCGGACGGTAACTGTCGCTATCATCGAGCCCTGCCCAACAAGAGCCATTTCACGCTGAACAACAGCGAGCCTCACTACACGACCGCGAGGTTTCGTCACGAGTGCTCTCTGCCGGCCGCCGAGAACGGCGACTACGTCATGGCCCATGAGCAGGAGAGGTACCATGGGTGAGCTTAATAAACATAACCTATATGCTTGTAGTGCTTGGACACTGCTCGTTATCCAACTTAATGTCAACCATAGTACGTTGAACTAAGGGTATGCATGCTATTTTCATGACATCTTGTTCCCCAAACAGGTGTTATTACCAGACGTAATTACTAAATTAGATGAAAGCAATTAAAATGCAAATTCAAAACATTTCACGCACTTGTACCACAATAACATAACAAAAAATTGCTTTGTTTATCCCCAGTTACCAGCCAGGAAGATCAAAATTATACCCAAAAAATCCGAGCAGACCTTTTCTAGTTACGACACTCTCCAATACTAAAGTAGATGACCGATTGCCAAAAGTTGAGGAACTACTAGAAAAAGTTGATCAGGAAATGATGGAAGTGCAGGCAATGAAACAGCCTTTGAAATCAATACTCAATAACTCTATACCAAGTTCACCACTTCACAGTATACTCAAAAAGCCTAAGAACAAACAGGACTCGAAAGCTAACTTAGAAGGTCGCAGAAGACAGCGGGCTGCCAGTGAATCTGACAACTTGTACTGCAGTTTTAATTTAGGAGCTCCAATACCAGGATATGATAAGTAAGTTGTTATTCTTATCTGTTATCATTGTTGTTTGTGGGTACCATGTAATCAGCTATCAAAACAGCAATTGGTTAATTCAATAACTAGATTTTTGCATGTAATGGAATATTTGACAATACAAATTGAATAAATTGGTTTGTCTTTCACAATATTACTAGAGGTACTGTGCATGTTGAAATGTAATTTATTTTGTGATTAATGTGAGCTTATTTCTTGTGGAACCAGAGGAAATATAGGTAATAATATTTATTACAGTTCTATTGTTTTGAATTATAACAAAATACAATTTACTGGAATTTTACTATGAGGAAGTGTATCTATTTATTTGGCAGACTCAATTGTTTTTTTTAGGTTATACACATGCTCACATTACTCATAATGATTTTATTGGACCAACCTAGAGTATTTATATTACTTATCATCATGCGAGTATCTTATCACTAGTATAGTTATTTTAATTCCATGATTTTTTTGAGAATAATCCAGTTGGTTTTATTTCATCTAAAAGAAAAGTGGCCAAATTCAAATAGTAATAATATATTTTTTTGGTATTATGGGATGATAGGGTGAAATTATTTATATAATCTGCTAAAATTTAAAATATTGGAATATCTAATGTCAAAATATCGGACCTTATTATGAAAGGTCAAACCATTGTAAGCATTTCTTATCTATCTAGAGGAGAGCAGACATTTATCTATCTAGGAAGTAAATGAAATACAATATGAAATTTGTAGAATCTTTTCTTACAAATATTATGAGAGTTTGACCTTTTGGGTACTGTAATTAGATTATATTTTTATGTGTAGGCAAAGGTGATATATTTTAAGAAAGATACACCCACCCACTCAGGGCAAAAGGCTATTATTACTTTAAAAGTAGGTCAGTATGTTAAAAGGATTATGTTAGGCGTTCGCTCATTGTATCAGCTCAGTGAATTGAAAAAACAATGTAGTCTTCACCTTACTATATTATCATTCTACAAAAAGTATAATCAAATATATTTTTTGTGAAATTGAAAAGTCTGTTTTACAAAACTGAAGTAGTGTAAAGAGAAGTAAAGTATTTTTTTTATTTAATAAACTAGATGCTGCCCGCGGCTTCGCCCGCGTGGATCCTAAAATTCTCTTTCTAAAATAAAAGTAACCTAAGTTACTCTTTATAACATCAGCTATCTGCCATTGAATGTTCTATTAAAATCGGTGCAGCTGTTTTGGAGATTAGCCGACAACAGACAGACAATTTTTTTAAGTAGTTTTTTTGTTATAAGTACTGTAAATACTTTCATATGCATTTAGTAAAAAAGCCCAAAAGTCTGACAACCAGACTTACCAAGGGGTATCGTGTTACTTAGTTATTAGGTTGTGGAGGCAGTCGCTCCATGTAAAATACTGGTATTCAGCTGCATCCGGTTACACTGGAAGCTAACTCCAACAGTTGGGAAAAAGCCAGAAAGGCTAGGCAGATGATGATGCATTTAGTAAGAAGCTGTTATTTTGACATTACAAACAGACACTTCAATTTTATTTCGACGGTTGTAAGGCTAATTGATCTAAGCAACATTTTGTAAAACTTGCACGACAGATTTAGTTATTTTTTAAAATCTTAATAAGACCTTATTATGACTGATTGATTTAAATAAATAAAACTATCAAATAGTTGTTTTTTTATGATTAAAAAAAACTATTATCCGTCCTCCTGCAAGTTTTACAAAATCTCGCTTAGCCTTTCAACCATCGATTTATTTGTATGTATGGATTGTGTTATATGGTGAAATCATGGATGGTATCACAGCCACAGAATGACGAATGTTTAGCAATGACGCGCGTAAAGCGAAAATAATATTGACGCATGCGATGTAACGCGCTAACTTGACCTCTATTTATATGTGGAGTAAGTTGAAAATAATTTTAATTTTTGTTGTGGAATTTTAGAATGTACCAATAACTGGGTTAAAAATAATTTTAAACCTATTTAAGTTTAGCTACCTACTTAATCAAGCAGTTTTATACTTCGAGACCATTTTTGTAAAGTCTTATAAGGTTGATAATTTATAAATGAGTAGTAAAAGTAACATATTGAGTTATTTAAAGATAAATGAGTTTAGGCAGTAATATGACATTCTATGAGCCAATCCATCACATCTATTCTTTTCCTTAGATTGCGACATAAAACTAAATATAATGATACTGTAATAACTCTAGATAAAACAAGAACAAACTTAACATTGTAGTTGAAAAACATGTTCTCCCATACATTCCAACTGTAAATGTAACTTTGTACAATATTGAGAGATTAGCCATGTTTTTTTAAAACCATAGACTTCTTCCAGTTTTTCCTGTAATCTATAAGCTTAGAACTATTTTCTGTATTTTTCAAAAAAATTGTCTCAATAGTTTCGGAGATAGGGGGAGTGGTCAATTTTCATCTATTTTCTTAAATAAAAACTATTAATATAAAAAAAATATATGTTAGAGATCCTCACAGTAAGCCCTTTCATTTGATATGTCACACGGTACAATCAGCAAAATTTTCCCTTTCCTTTAAAAGTGAACCCCATATTCAAAATTTATTTATTTACGTTACACGTTCGTGTTTGGGTTACTGAAAGTCATATGCGTACCAAGTTTCAACTTAATTGGTGCAGTAAATTCGGAGCAAATCGGCTGTGACAGACAGACGGACAGACAGACAGATAGCCAGCCAGCCCGATAGACAGACACACAAGTGATCCATAAGGGTTCCGTTTTTGAAGTGAAAACTTCTTTAGGCGCGTTGGGCATTTTTGAGATGGGACTAAACCATTCATTTCGCGACACCATGACGACACCTCATGTTTGTAAACGCGATTGTGCTCTTTATTTATATTATGTTACGGATCAATGTTCTATGCAAGTATTTTAATTTTAAAGGTTTTGTAAACGCGATTATGCTCTTTATTTATGTTACGTTACGGATCAATATTCTATGCAAGTATTTTCACTTTAAAGGATTCGGAAGTTTTTTGTAAACGCGACTGCTCTTAATTTAGATAAGATTACGGACCAATGTTCTATACAAGTATTTTTCTTTCACCAAGGCGATATTGTTCAAGTTTTCACTTCTGTCGGCACTCCCGGAGTGCCATCACTTTTTCATTCGGGTGGACGGAACCCTAAAAACTTACGATATGTTTTATATAACCATAACTAAATCAACATTATTTTACTTCTAGCCGACTATCCTTCCAATCGACGAATACGAAGCGCGCCAAAGATAACGCTGGCTTTGGTTACTCGTACGGTTCGGCCGTCGCAAACCTTGGCAGCACAGTTACCGCCAAGGGTTCTAGCAGGGGCTGCTCCAGTGCTGGGCCCAAACAAATCCGTCCCCGGAAGGAACTAATTGTGATGAAGGACCATCACCAACATGATATGCATCTGTTGAGGACTACGGCTATCAATGAAACTGTACATGTTGAGCCTGTTACGGATATGGTGAGTGGAAGATTTCGTTTTGTAGTCAATATTGATCTAATTACTTAAAATATATGTATACTTTATTGTACACCAGATTAGACATTACTAGCTGCATCACGCGGTTTCACCCGCATAAGTCTCGATCCCGTGGGAATATCGGGATAAACATCCTATGTCCCAACTGAGGTCATGGTGTACCCATGTGCCAAATTTTTTTCGTGTAAGCGTAACAAACAGACATACAAAAAATCAAATCTTTTTAGTTTTTTTTTCTTTTCTATTTTTTCTTATCGGTTACTGCGATCTCTTCTAGGCAACCCTGGCCATTCCAAGGTTTCCTGGAAGAGACATAAAATGGGGTTGTCTTTGGTGCAAATAAAAAGTATATAAGTACAATATACTTTAGATACACATATATATAGATACATATACACTAACTATATTAGCAAGGAAAAATAAATGACGACTGTAGATTATTACAGCTAACGACGAGAACAAAATCACAACAAGTAATTTTCCTCATTATACGTATGTTTGTTTTGTGATGGAAATAAAGATTTTTTTTTTTACGTAGCATACTGAGTCTTACTTCCAGTATTACTAAAGGGTATCGTATTTCTCAGTAACACAGTTGGAGGTCAGAAAGGGGGTCGTTCCATTAAAAAAAAAAACTGGTAACTATTCAGCTGCATCCAGTCAGACTGTAAGCTGATCTCAACATAGTTAGTAACAAGCTAGAGGCTGATGATGTACTACGCCAAATCGACGTAATGAGCCGTTAAAAAAACTATACTCGAACAAACAACTTTCGATGTAGATGGTAGATATTATGCCACATTGACGTCACTAAAATACGTAGGCATGACGTGTCATATCATCAATCATTATAAAATGAGTAAAGTATAGTTGATGCTTGATTCAGCGAAATCAGTGGCGTCGGCGTCATGTGATACTGCAGTTACGTAGCGTCGGCGTTAGCGATGCGTGAGCGCAGTGCAGTCTTACTTGCGCTAAATGCGCGCACGAAACGTGTGCTATGAAGCCGTTGTCGCGCAAGACCATTCGCTAAGTGATCGCTCAGTCACGAAATTATGACAGTCATCAGCCAACAGCACATCATAGGATGCGTTACGAACTTACGAATATTTTATTGGTGTTGTGCCATCTACAACGCCACATGCGAACTACGCATTAAAGACCTGACGTCACACAAATAAAGAAAAGAAAGAAAAAGAAAGAAAAATGCAAATCCTGCATCGCGCAAGCAGGGTTAATCGTGCGATCAGCATATTATATGTATATAACTTTCCGACATCAATCGTCGGGCAGTTGCCCGCAAGACACAACATCCGTCTGATCGGAGGATCCATCCTCCGTTTTCTATAGAGGATGAGTGAACTTTACACCCTGTTCCTCATACCTCTATAGTGTCATAGGGCGTGCCCTTATATTTTCTGATAGTTTCTAGATGTTTTCACATGCATGTATTCGATTGAACATGAATTTTAGAGGCCGATCCGAGCAAAAAATATGATTACTATGTCCATATCTGTACCTACAAATAGATAGATCATAAGATATATACTATACCTTGTGATCTAACTGCCAGAGGCGGCTTTACCTATGGTGCAGGGTGTGCAGCGCACACGGGTGCAGGGTCTTAGGGGGCGCCGATGGTCGCTCGCGACTACTTTTTAATCAAATCCCAAACAAGACCAAAACATGTTCAGTAAAAAGGCAGTTTGTAGTTGGTGATCACCTATGAACCACTTTCTCCCATAAAATGCATAAAGGATAGCACATCGTCTCGACGAAATATTGGATTCCAATTTTTTTCGGAGCTTTCCCCTACAGTTTTCTTATAACATCTTTGGCAAATACATGGGTCCCTGTATTTTTGCAGTAAATAGCTGCGCAACTGGGCTCAATATTTAATTATGCGTAAAAGAAGTCGCTTGTTCACAAAAAATGTATGGCTAGCTGTCAAATTATAAGACATTGGAGATCAGCGCCATCTGAAGTGAGCAAGTGGCAGTTTTATCTCCATTACATTCTTCCATCTGTAGCAAACACCTTTTATATTGTGTAAAAAAATGAATCTACCTAGCCTTTTCCCAACTATGTTGGGGTCGGCTTCCAGTCTAACCGGATGCAGCTGAATACCATATTTTACATGGAGCGACTGCCTATCTGACCTCCACAACCCAGTAACTGGGTAACACGATACCCCTTGGTAAGACTGATTGTCAGACTTTCGGACTTCTGACAACCCGTAACGACTGTCAAAGATCTACGAATGACAGCCGGGACCAACGGCTTAACGTGCTTTCCGAGCCACGGAGGAGTCTCAGAATGTTAAGATGGTCACCCATCCACAGACCAACCTCGGCAAGCGTAGCTTAACCTGATGGATCGAATCGTGCGGCTGTTATTACTTAGCCACGAGCTCCTCACCTTTTATATTATGTAAAACACTCGTAAAAATTGTTAGTTATGTACCTGGAACTTGTTAATAACGATTATTGTCAGTAAAACGAATGACAAATACTCAATACTCAAATACTCTTTAGCAACATCCGAAAGTGAATACAGACATCGTTTTCGTAATAAACAGGAAAATTAATTGCGTGCGATTATCGCATGATGTCGTTGTTATTTTAGTCCCAAACACGATATAATTTAAGCATGAAAGCGCTGAAATCATTAACGAGCAAACATTTACCTTGAATCATGTTATATTTTCTGGCGTTGATTAGTAGTTACGCCTGAATTACACGGTTCACTTGAGCATCGCCGTCATCAGCAGAGATCGGAATAGGTAGAGTATATTTACCTAAACTTCAAGAACTCCATTTGAAATAAGATTAGACATTTAAATAAACCTTTTGTACAGTCCGTTCAACCGATTTTGACTTCTATTGAGTTGGTAACATGACAAATGGCAGCTGCAGTAAACAGTTGGTATTGTAACCACTTTTTTGCTTTTAATGCCATCCTTATGCCTATGGTATAGAAGTAAAAATCGGTTGAACGGACTGTTAAAAAGGTTTGTTTAAATGTCTAATCTTATTTCAAATGGAGTAAACATTTATAGAAGATACAGATGTATTCAAAGTCCAATAAATAATTCGCAATTCTTAAATCCCGGAATGAAAAATCATGATTATTATTCCTCGATTTTAGAAGGCGGTATTATCCACTTTATTACTTATTTCCTTGAAGTTTAGGCAAATATACTCTACGTATTCCGATCTCTGGTCATCAGCCTTTAACAGTCCATTGCTGAATATTGGCCTCTCCAATCGCACGCCATTTATCTCGATTCTCTGCTACTCTCATGAACTCTCATCAGTCATCACTCGTCCAGTTGTTACCAGTCGCAGCCATCCTGCATAGACCGTCGCTCCACCTAGGCTTTTTTTGGGTGAGAAATTACCAAATAACTTCTCCCGGTCTGGGCGGAGCGGGAGTGCGTGTCAGACTCTTACTGACTAAATCCCACCTTCCTTCAGTTGCCATGTTGTTCGAATTCACAATTCACTCACACTTTTCAATTTAGATGAATCAAACAAATTGGTTCGTGTACTTAATCGTAACTATGAATTACTAGCTTTTCGCGCTTCGCCCGTGTGGATGTCGATAATTATCCCACGGGAATGTCTTAAGGTGCTGATAAACTTGAGCTTTCACTTGTAATGAGCATTCTAGCGAGCGTTCTAGCGAGCATTCTAGCGAAAGGACAGTAAATTTGCTTCGAGCTTTTTGCCGAGCCGAGTCACCGCCACACGCGGCCATCAAGTCGTGACATCTCCGTGAAGAATATTTTTTTGATGAGCATTGACAAGAGTATTCGCTAGAATGATCGTGAAAATGTTCGTAGCGATGTTTGGCTCTATGCTTGGCTCTGTTCGTTGTTCAGTTCGACAAATTTAAAAACGGCGAACGCTCGATATTCTGTTACAAGTGAATGCTCAAGTTTATCAGCACCTTTACCGGGATAAAATGTATTTACCTGTGTACCTAATTTCATACAAATATGTACAGCCGTTAAGACGTGAAAAGGAAACAGATAGATAGAGTTACTTCCCAATTTCTAATATTATAATTTAATATCCTTAATTGCACCTCTTAATCAAATTAAATCAATATTAGTTTAACCGTGTAATATTGCCTTTAGCGCAGTATTTTCCAGATTTCCGTGTTCTCTACGTCAGTAGTTCATTTTCAACGTAACAGACACATTGTTTCCGTCGTATATCCGTCATCACTATTCAAAATCTATTCATAATTTGTCTGAAGAGATTATTCAAGTCTCGCGGGATTGTTTATTTCACGGCTCATGACTCATGTTGAAATTCCTCCGTGGTATAAGTATTTCACGTGGTTCGCTCTAACTGTACCACGTGCTTTAAATCCTATGTGTTTAATCTGAATTTGTCTTGGAAATGTGTCAAAGGAATACTTACTTTTCGCGAGTACTACGTTTTTGTTATGCCTGGTCGCACGCGAGGTGATAATGTGTGAATTTAATCGAGAGCTTTTGAAAGCTTCTGTGAAAATAATTTGATTTCTGAGCTTTTATCAAAGCACGACGCTGTTCATTGGCTTGTATGCCTGCGGATCATACGGTCCTGAAACTTCGTTTACAACACATAAAATCATTGTAAAATAAACCAAACTTTACACACCACACGCATCCATAAACTACCAAAAACCATAACTGCCCTCTTTATCATTTCAATCATGTAAAACACAATAAAATCAAATAGCATAATTTTAAAGGTGGCGACGTAAAAAGTTTACGACCAGCCAGTTTACATCACTCGAATAAGAAACGATTGTTTATATTTCAGTCTTCACGGAAGTAGTGGAATTCTTTTACGAAAGGTATTTTTAAAAGAAGTTCTTTTATTAATGTGACGTGTTTAGTGGTGTAGGTTATGCAAGAGGTGGCCAAGCTATAGTGTGTCATGCAATGAAGTTATGACGGGATCGCTGTGGCTAGTCAGTGACGTGGTTCCGTTCAAGACGCGCGCATATCTTGGTGATTAGGTATGGGCTTCCTAGGAAAAGTTTGGAAGAAGTTTTCGCAGAATGTAAGTCGTGAAACATTGCCTAACTATTAAAAATATTGTTTCTGTGAATAGTGAGCCATTAGTTTGTTAACCGGTGTAAATAATTTAGTAGTGTATCGCTGCGAAAAACCATTATAATGAAAAAAAAAATCGATATTGTTGACATCACCATAATGTCACCGAACAACACGAACACTGAAACTTTTTCATTCACGGAATATGAAACTAATATTCGAAAGTTTTCAATTAGTTATTGATCCTAAAGTCTTGACGGTGGCGCCCGCTTGTCTATTGCTTTTGGCGCGATTTTCTGCAGAACTTGGCGTACGCTCGAAGAACAATGTTGATCATAAGTTTATATGTAAGATGATTGTTATAAATGATTCGATAAATACTAGAATTAAATAAGGATGTGTCAAAAGCATATAAGTGATTGTTTTAATTTGGTAAAAAATATTAACACTGGTAGACCGGTGTTAATATTGTCGCGTAGCCGCGTAGGTGTGAAGCGTTTGATGATTACTGGTTACATCTCGACTAGCCTTGTTTTATTGTCTGTTTAATTCTGTACACTTTAGATTTTATTGTGGCATCGGTTCACGCGACCTGGCCTCATGCCAAAAGTGTACAAAATGTCAATACGATGCATTATCACTGTTGCTACCGTGCTGTTTCCATCTCCTGTCAATTTGTACACATTAATTAGTCAATTAGTTGATAATTATAACAGAAAGTGTAAAAGAAAATTTCGGTTTTGAATATGTAAGAGTTTCGCGTGTTTCAGTTAGAAAGTTAACCTTTGTATTGATACCCTTGACATGTTTTGTGCAGTTATATTTGAAAGCGATCCGTTCTCTTCAACGAAGAAGAAATTACAATAAGTGTGGGTTTGTTGAGATACCAGTGATGCTTGCCAAAACGATTTGCGAAAGTACAGGAGAGTGTCGGTGCCGGTAAATCTCTGAATTCCTCTATTTATTTCTGTCGACCTATTTCTATATTGCTGATATTTACTTAATAACTTTATCATAACATCCTTTCATAAATCTGACATGCGGTGTGCAAATTACACTTCACCACATGTAATACATTTCTATTAACCTTTCTGTTTTGTATAACGCACTACACGATATCCGAAAATTCGAAGTCAGTTTGTTAATCAAAACTTTACCTATTAAAGCTCTGTATATTAGTCGTTACTATGCAATTTTCTTAAGTGTTGTTTCAAAAACACTCTAAAATCAAACACTATTAACGAAGTGGAGATTCTTATCTTTATGTGAAGAAAGCTTTATTTCTTGACTCGTGATCTCCTCCTTTCTATTATGCATTATACGTTCGTTTGTGCTCAAAAGATAATTTTCATAATCGTCCACAATTGACGAAAATATCGAGAAGTATATATTAAAAAACAGTGCCAGTGGTACTCCGGGAGTGCCGACAAACGTGAAAACTTGAACAATTTTATTGTGCAGAAAGTACTTGTTCTTTTTGAAGTCTGTAAAAAAAAGGGTAATGATTGACAATCATGTCGTTGTCATGTTTCAATGTTTGGAATGTCATTAATCCCAAAGAAAATGTATCGCGCGTTGATGTCTTTTTAATGGTCAAAAGCTGGTGTCGGTAACAGTGTCGCGAGTTCAATTGTTTTATCCCATCTCAAAAATGCCCAACGAACATACAACCTTTTCCTTTTTTGAAGTCGGTTATAAAAAAATTGGTTCGCCCCCTATCACATAGTACTTAAACAAAACTAGCAAACGGTGGGTCTTTTTTCGTGTAGTCAGTGACTAACCTGGTATCAGAGTTTTAAAGCCGCCCATGAGCCTCTGACATGACTTCACATGCCGTCGAGAAATATCGCTCGGGCATGCCGGTTTCCTCACTTTCCTCCTTTAACGGTGGGTGTAGTATTTATTTGGTACATCTGCATAACCCTTCGCCACTTCGGGAGTAGCGTGATGTTTATGTTAATACACACCTCTGCTTAACTGGGAACACAGGCGTTATGTTGTTAAATTTAATAAAGCATAATCAAATTTAATAGCCCAAGTAGAATATTATTCCCGCGCATTCCATCTAGATTCAATTTACCGACCTGTTTCTTCACGTTTTCTGTACATGGCTTTCAAATAACTCTCTATAGACTTGGCTATTCTTAAATCCACTTACACAGGCTGCCTACATGTGTTCTAAAACTAAAATATTTCTACCATCCTTGACCCACTGTGCTGCTTTGTTTAGTTAAGGCCTGATTCCACACGCCAGCTGCAAAACTGAAATAATGTAACACATTTCCGTATTCTTCCTTGTAGAATATTTGACGCGATTAGTTACACTTATACTCCGTTTGAAATAAGATTAGACATTTAAACAAACCTTTTTTACAGTCCTTTCGACCGATTTTGACTTCTATTGCGTAGGCATAAGGATGGCATTAAAAGCAAAAAAAGGGGTTACAAACCAACTGTTTACTGTAGCTGCCATTTGTCATGCCACCAAAGCAATAAAAGTCAAAATCGGTTGAACGGACTGTAAAAAATGTTTAGTTAAATGTCTAATCTTATTTCAAAGGGAGTATAGGTATAAAATACTGTCTGTACATTGTGCTACGCAAAATATTTGAGGAAACAGACGTCTGAGATGCGTAGAAGTTGTTAATTGTTTGTTATATTCAAAGCATGAGGCCATTTGGCTCATAATCATACAAAACTATTTGAAGTTTTTCTGCTATTCAATTTGTAGTTGCTGTTAAACTGTGTTTTAACGACGTTTGCATCGAAAAAATTTCGTTTCTATAGTTGAATACGATGCATAACTGAATTCATTAAAATTCGCGTAATTTTCTCTATTTTTTTAAATAGTTTGTAATCTACGATCATTATCTTTGCTTTCCCAATAGTGTCGTGTCTGTTGTCCAGACTAAGTAGATACGGTCGGACATATGTACCTACTCGACACGAGACTCATCTGAACTTCACACCAATTTACACTAATCAGGGATATTCCCATTTCTAAAGTTCCAGAAACGTTATTCAAAACTGGATCAGTCTACTCAAATAACCCACAAACACTTCAACAACTCCAAAAAAATATGTAAAGTTTTCCTATTTCCGCATAGCCACGCCAAGATACGCCAACGCCGACCTGCCCAGCGGTGAGTCCGGCGCTCCCAGTGAGTTCGGGGACCATAATACCAGCTGCCAAGAAAACCGGGAAGACTAAAAAGAAAGTTAAAAGCAGCCCCAAGATGAAGTCTGCGAGCAAGATTGAATGCCACACAATTGAGTTGGATACTGAAGAGTAAGTAATCTAATAATTAAACTAGCGAACCGTTTTCGAGGGCCCATTATTGAGTGTGCAAGCCACCCCCTGCCATTTTATCCGTGTGCATATAAAACATAGATCAGGCAGGGGCCATAGTCCTTCCATAGTTCCAGGCGACCAGTCCACTTTCGCAACCCAAACCCATAGTCCGACATCTTTGTTTCCATATCTTACAATAGTCCTACACCAACCGGGGGTTGTCCTTGGCTGCACTTGCATAGTGCGAACAGAGATAATCGTCGGTTGGTACCTTATTTCATTAAAAACGTCTAAGGGCCCTCTGGGTAAACACGACAGATATGGATTTCCATACATACATTGCCGGCCGGGCGCTCACATGTATTCGACCAGTACCGCATTTTCGATTTATCTCGAAGAAGGTTGTCAAAATAATGCTCGAGATTTCCAAGCACGTTTTAGAAAAATAAATAAAACGAAAGATTTTATAAAATAATGTACGCAGAATGTGGACAGTCGCCAGTATTTTAAAGTAGATCTGAAAATAATCGTGTCATTTTGTTGCTAATTGACGAACTTTGAAATTAAAAAGTCGGGAGAAGTTTAGAATTAGGCCTATTAATTCTCGAAGATGATGTTAAATCCTGATCATTATAACTTTACATTAAAAAAAATCTTCAGCTGACCCAAGAATAAAATACATTTCATGCTACTACATAACATCTTGTAACGTTACGCCTTGTTTCCGCGAAGGGTTAGCCAGAGGTGTCCCTATGGCACACCCACATTTCAACAGTTTATCCTACTACTTGTAAAAAAAAATACACGTCACCGGCAGTTTGTTAAAATTTTATTCACAAGATTTCGTTTTACCAGCATGAGGTCTGGACTCCACTAAAGCGGAGATGTGTTTTAAACAACCAATAGAATTTCGTTATTCACACATCTCGTCTCCACTCAGCTTCAGTGGAGACCACTGAGCAGTGCCGGTTTTAGCAATACCGGCGCCCCGGGCGAGATTTCTGTGCATGGCGCCCCTCACTACTCTTGGAGAGAAGAGGGGCGAAAATTTTACCTTTTGTTCTAAGTTTGAGGAATAGAAAAGTGCTGGCTGCTAAAGCGAGCGAAGCGAGCTCAAAAATTTCAGCACCTAGCCACGGAAAACTTAGGACTTCTTTTATGCAGAAAAGTTTGAGAATTCAGACTTCAGAGAACGCAGGGTGCAAGAGTGAGCTCAAATTTTTTTAGCCTTCCGCAGCGGGGTCTTTTCTTTGGCCCATTTATAAAAAATAGTACCTAAACTTTGTCGACTTGTACAGAAAAGTTAAAGAAAAACATAACTCTTGTCTTTGCTGTCCCGCAGTCGGGTTAAAAAGAGTTAAATAACGGAAAAGATAGAGAAATAAAATGCCAGTGGTTCGCGTTGGGCGCCTCTTTATGAGTGAGGGGATATAAAGCGGCGCCCCTTCATATCCGGCGCCCTGGGCGGTCGACCAACCGCGCCCTACCTTAACGCCGCTACTGCCACTGACCGAAGATGTATCATATTTGTATGGCGCGATTGAAGCGGAGATGTGTGCTGTGCCTCGTCGAGATTGAGTTAGGCGTGGGGCGGTATAAAGTGGAGATGTAAGCTGTGCCTCGCAAGCTGGCGACGCGGACGGCGCGCAGCGAAGACGAGAAGAGATGTGAGCGGCGTGCAGTGAGCGGTGTCGTAATAATTCCGCTCTAGCCAGCACACATCTCTGCTCCTGTCTAACCAATACGCATCTCCGCACAGCTTCGGTGGATACATCCTAGCTGAAAAACATCTCTTCTCGTCGTGGCTTCGGATATCTCCCCTTGGTGGAGTCCGAGCCTGACCCGTTCGTTTCCACGTTCGATACACTTAAATGAAAAAATCTGTTGTTGCCGAGATTTAGATTAGCAAACACTTGTATTTACATTATCACCACAAAAACTAAAACATGCATGGTTTAAAACCAATCTATTTCAAATGAATGTTATGGAATACGGTTATGTTTTAGAAGTAATCATGTACAAGTCGTTTGAACGTTAGCAGAATAAAAATATAAAACACAGCATGTATTTTTTTTATTACTGTATTCAGTATCTTTAATAGTTTAAAACTGCGCGTGATTATCTGAAAATATTTGAAATAAATAAATCAAGACAGTGCTCGAAAGTGCGAATCAAAGACAGTATAAACCACTTATAACTTCTTTAATATTAACGTTCTTTCGCGCCATTTTGTACCGTATTTCACCTAGAACTTCCCCGCAATGCGGACTGCGACATCCTTCCATCGGGTTAATAGCCTACTTTCAGGATATTTTCCTTTTCAAAACCCTATTCGTTTTGCTAAGCTGCTTGGTATGAAAACCTACTAAAGTTTGGTAACAAAAAGTAAATTATTTCCTAATACATTATGGTGATGAAGAAGATCGAAAGATTGCGATGTTTGAATAGTTGAGTTAAATAATTATAAATAAGATCTACAATTAAATTAAATTAAATGATGAAAGTTGTTGATAAAAAACAATAAGGAATGAATTTCTAACCTCATTATTACAGGTAACTTCACTGCCAGCGTCTGGGTAACCCCTTAATTACAACAGATTACTTGAAATGATGACTAATTTAACCTTTAATATTTTTTTTGTATTATCCACAGTGCGAACAGCAGATCTCCCTCACCAGACCCACTAGACTACTGGCAAATGGAAACAGATGCTGCTTTAGCGGAGATGGAGAAACTGGAAAAGCCAGCTCTTCCTTCCGCTGTGAAGAAAGAGGAGAAGAAAGAGGAGAAGAAAGAGGAGGAGAATCTCGTGCTGGTCACAAAATTGTCCACCAAACTCAATGGGACGGTAGTCACACCTAAGAAAGTAGTCTCCAAGGGTAAGTTAACGAAAATATTTTTTTAAACATGCGTTTATTACGCTACAAGGTTTTTTCGGCGCGTGAGCAAAATCGTAACTAAACTAAGCGCCATCTTGTTTTGTTAATACAATTTCTGTGACCAATTTCACAAATGTTTACCAGTAATGTCTCCCTGTCAATGTCATGTAGGCGCCAAAAGAACCTTGTAGGTCTCTAGTTGGTTGTTGCATTTCAGGATGGTAAGATCTTGCCATCCTGTATCCAGGTCTATCCGGGTTTCTCTGGATTCTGCCCGCGTTTTAAGATTATGTACCATCGGGGTAAATAACCAATTTGAAAATAAAATCCCGTGCACACGACCCTTTTTTTTTCGTAGGTAAGCGATACTATAGCGGCCGAGCGCTGCAAGCAAGAATAGTCCTTACAGTGTACAGATATACAGTGGATTGCCAAATTATTAGGGACAGTCACATTTTTTTTCAATTTTTTACTTTAGGCGCACTTGACTGCAGTTTTAAGTGGTACAAGGGTTCTAGGAATGTATTATTTATTTTCGTTATGTCTCTGTTACTCAAATTTGAAGTGGATGTTGAGATTTAACAGTATATTTTATTTTTTACAAATATTTAACTTACGCGAGAGCCGTGGTGCACTTTAGACGCTAATCAGTGAAAGACGAATTTGAATATTTTAACAAAGTTATTTTTAAATTTGTGTCACAAAATTTTGATAAAATGTAAGTATTGTTATTATGTTATTATAAAATTCAATTATTTATTATATTTTGGTAAAAGTTTTTATTTTTTAATTTTTTTTGCTTTCAGTATGGGTCCGGGGGTGCGATTTGACTCCAAAAAAAAAATCTGAAATAAAAAACCCTACTCCAGCATACCAGTCATTCCCAAAGGACAATAGCAGATATTGCTGGTGTTTCTAAGTCGGCAGTCAGTAAAATAAAAATTAAATTGGACCTTAATCAGCCAATTTAACCTATGAAAAAGGCAACTGCGGCACAAAACGCATCACTACCCCACGTTCGGATAGGAAAATTAGAGACATCTGTTTGCAAAACAGAAAAAAAAGTACTGCACTATTAACTCAGTTAGTCCAGGAGTCAGGAATACCAGTTTCCAAGAGAACAGTGCAGCGCAGATTGGCAGAGGAAGGCTTGACAGGACATCGTCCTGTGAAAAAACCACGGTTGACTGATGCAATGAAGAGGAAACGCCTTGCCTGGGATTGGGAACACCGCCAAAAGATGGTTGAGGACTGGAATAAAGGCAGTTTGCATTAGTACTGGTATTTTACACTATTTAAAATAATAATTTTCAAAATAATAAACTACTTTTTTTTTTTTTCAGTCGTGTTTGTCGGATAAGTCAACATTCAAGATTTTAGCCGACAAGAGCAGCTTCGTCAGGCGACGCCCAGGAGAAAAAATACCACCCCGACTGCATCGTGGAGAGGGTGAAACACCCTGTTAAAATAATGGTGTGGTCTGTCATAAGCGTCAAGGGGGTTGGGCGCTTGTACATTGTCCAGGGAACCATGACACAAGACCAGTACAGACAAGTTTTACAAACTCATCTGTTACCGACACTTGAAGAATGGTTCCCTGATGGTGAGGAATGTATGTTTATGCATGATTCAGCGCCATGCCATAAAGCCAGAAGCGTTACCAAGTTCTTGGCAGACCATAACATTCCAGTTTTACCTTGGCCTGGTAATTTTCCTGACATGAACCCCATCGAAAATGTATGGGAGATTACCAAGGCCGAAATAGCCAAAGAAATGATAACCACCAAGGTCAAACTGATAGAACAGCTCATCAGTGTTTGGCATCACAACCCTAAGATAAAAGAAAGTGCCAAACAGTGTATAGAAAGCATGCCCAGGCGTATAAAAGCACTAATTGAGGCGAAAGGAAATGTCACTAAGTACTAATCACTACTAAGTAACATTTATTTTCGTCTATTTATGTACTTAATTATTATTTTTAATTATTTTTTGTTCTTATTTTACTTCTTTATGAACTGTTTTGTGTAATTAAAGCTTTCCTCATTAAAAAAATGTGTTTTTCTAATTAATTTAAGACTCGTACTGCACAACTAAAAAAAAATCCTGACTGTCCCTATTAATATGGCAACCCACTGTATGCGTTTCTTCGATAGTACTTGTGAAATGAGGGCTGCGGTACCCGATTTAAAAAAAGATACGCAATTGTTCTCGGAGTGCGAGTTGACTTGAATTATTAAGCGTGGGCAAAATAGTCCGAATTTGTACTTTGAAATATATACATTGTTCTCATATATAAAAGCTACAAGAATAGTGTACCCAAGATTTTGTAATATCTTTATTTAAAAGAGTGTCCTTGGAGTTTCTTGGCCTTTCTTCTCCATAGAGATCTACGTTTTGGAACGGGCAACTAGCTTCAGCTTTCTGACTAAAGTTTGACCGCGCCTTAAGTTGGCCACACGCGTAACTGCAAGCATGACAAGTCTGCATGAACAATCATTTTGTGCAGGCGTGCATACTTCCGCTGCACATTGTACAAGCAAGCTGGAGCAGCATTAGTTTTTGCTTGAGCGATGAACAACGACGACGTGCTTGCTTTAGCTGCATTAATTGCGTGCAACTGGCGTGCGTATGATTCCGCAAGCTTAACCTGCATAGACACGTCCAATCATGGTTCACAAGCATGGCTTATTCAAGCTTTATGATGAATATTCTATCAATCTTCATGTCGCTTGCACAAAATCATCATACAAACGCTCAAGCATGCTTGCACAAAATGATTGTTCATGTAGGCTTGTCATGCTTGCAGTTACGTGTGTAGCGTTAGGAATGCGCGGCTAGGCGGGGTTGAGCTTTAACGAATGAGCAGCTGGACGCTTTGAGAGTTGAAGAATGAGCGGCATGTATTGCCCCCCCGTGATCCGCGCATATATAATCGGAGTAATGCATATCTAAGCATTTTGAAAACAAAATCCCGTGCACACGATCCTTTTTTTGTGTAGTTAAGCGATACTATAGTGGCTGAGCGCTGCAAGCAAGAATAGTCCTTACAGTGTACAGATATGCGTTTCTTCGATACCCGACTCCTTGACAATTCAAAAGTGCCTGTAAATGGTTTAATTGAACAAAATGGTTTGAGTTTGAATTTAACGGAGGAACTTATTTTAAAGATGGGAGCAAATTGAACTGAGCCACGTAAGGTTGAAATTGAACTGAGCCACGTAAGGTTGAAATCGAATTGATTTATGTATCGTCGTGTAATGCAGCAACTTATTATGTTGTAGATTATACTAGGAATAATATTGCGATTCACGAGTAAGTTAGTCACAGCACTCTGTTCAAAATTAAGTTGAGTGTGCACCAGCAAAATTATTCACTGAATAAATTCATGAGCATTCTTGAACATTATTGACGCAGTAGGCGTAAGAGAACACTGAATTACTGTTTCATAGCACGCACACAAGTCTTTTGGTCGCGAAAAGCGTTTTCTACAGTCCAAAAATACTTTCATGTAGCCTATTCGCGAACTGTAATACGTTCAAATATTTACTTAGTAAAAAATCTTAAATTCATTTACTGACATCGCGCAGCCGTATCCACTGGGCCTAGAAAGTATGCAATTTTGCACAAGAGTTCACTATATTATGGCGAAAGTGAGCACTAAGCAAGGATTTTTTTAAATTTATTCCTTCATTCAGCCTAGCCTTTTCTCAACTACGTTGGGGTCGGCTTCCAGTCTAACCGGATGCAGCTGAATACCAGTACCTATTTTACATGGAGCGACTACCTATCTGACCTCCGCAACCCAGTACCTAGCTGGGTTTTTAATTTTTTTTAAAGTGAAACTTTTATTACATCGTCTCAACTTTTTCGTCTGTGTGTTGCATGTCGCGTGACGGTCGGCCGCGGAGTAGGGATAAAGTGAAAGGCGCTCGTCAGAGCAGCCAAGGCCAATATGGCGGCGCCTATAGTTCACTTAAAAGTTTCACTTTTACCATGGTTTCATAAAACCACACAATCCTTTTTTATTTAAGTCCGATTTTCGGGCTTCCGACGACCCGTAACGACTGTCAAAGATCCACGAATGACTGCCGGGACGGCTTAACGTGCTTTCCGAGGCACGGGGGGGTTTCGGTATTTAACGATTGTCACCCATCCACAGACCAACTGTTGTTTAACCTAATGGATCGACCCGTGCAGCTGTTATTACTTAGCCACGAGTTCCTCTAAAATTCATACCCTACAAGGGTCAAATTGGGGATGACAGTTTATATGGAAGATGTCATTTGTGCCGATTGAAAATCCCATCAGGAACATGGCTTGTTGTGTACCTAATATTTTGCATCTTATTTCAAAGTATGAATAATAAACATTCTAATATGTTTACGAGTACATCGAACCAAACAAAAATACAAACGTCAATCCAGAAAACATTGTTCTATTTGAGGAGGTTCTTTTCATAACTTGACTATTCCACTTTTTATTTATTTTTTCAGAATTTGAGAAACAAATTTTTTAGTTATGTATTTAATCGTATATTTTGTTGAATTATTTTATACAACCAGAATAGCCAATGTTTTGAACGGGTTTCAAAAATCTAGCAATAATCTATTTTGAATAAATTACAATTTTTGAAAAAGAATACTCTAGTTGTGACTCGGCTTTATTGGAATAATCATGTTTTGTTAAGGGTCTAGAGGAATAATTTCAAGCCACGCCATTTTTGTTTCAAACCACGCCGTTCCAAGCAACACAACACAATTTCAAGGCACGGCATAAAAATAAAACTCTGCACCGAAGAAATGTACTTAACTTTGAAACTAAACTGACTGAAAAATATAGGGAAAAAGTGGATTAAACTACTTTTGTTGAAATCATGCGTTTTATTTAATTTTTTCTGCTGGATCAATCACTTTTGGCAAACTTTGTTTTCGCTGCATGTTAATTTCAATGTCACAAACAAAAAAAAAAATCTGTTCTGTCGAAAGTGGAGTAGTCAAGTTTTGAAAAGAACCTCCTCATTTGTAGTAAAAATACTGTCATAAAAATTCAACCACAATTTTATTCATCCATCAATATCATTCTGACGTTGTTCACAGAGAAAATGAGCAAGGACCAAATGTTTGTGACAACTTTGCACACGACAAACCCGTTCAAATATAATATGCCGTCACGCAAAGGCAAGCAACCCCACTTGTTAAGATTTTACGTCGTGTTACCAAGTCGATAGATTTGGTATAAAAAGACACGCTATTTCGTAATAACTTCAATTAGAGGAACGTAACTTCAATTGAATAAGTTCAATTAGCGTTACGGAACTTTAACTGAAGTTTTAGAAACTTTTAGTAATGTGTCTTTTGCGTGCGTATTTTGTTATATTTTTTTCGTATTTTTATGTCGTTGTATAATAGTTTCGATGTCGCGTAGATGTAAACAATATGAATGCGAATATTTTTTTAAATTAAATCTTTGGCACTAGTTCTGTTTTCGTCACTCCTTTGTTGTTCACCTATTTTATTTCACTTCAACACCGTAAGCACATTTGGATGACACCTACTTTAGCTTTCCTTCGTTCTACTATTTTATTTCCGTACTAAAAAAGCTTGCACGTTTAACATACGATATTTTTATTATCATTATTATCAACAGAATATTAAAGGTCAACACACATTACTGCAGGTTTGTCATGCTTGCAGTTACGTATGCAGCCACCTTCATACAATTTAGTACAGCCCATGTTTCCATTGTAATTTATTGTGAAGGCTTCGATCAGCATATAAACTTCTTTGATCTCGTTAGCATATTTACAAGTATTTTTACTTCATATTTTGATAAACCCATTACCGTAGTATTTTGATCAGTTTATAATTGTAATGTACCGTTATTTTAGTAGTTTACAGGTTAAAAAAGGTAAACGTAGTTTGTAAAATCCAATTAGAGGAATACTTAAGACATTTAAATTCACTATGTATGCTTGTTTATCGCATTTAAAACTTACGCAGAACGTTCTTAATTTCCAGAATCGCCACTCCACCTACCCGAATCAGTGACAAATTGCGTTCGCCCCTCGCTCTTCCCCCGCGTGCCTCCCTACCTCAAGTTTATAGGCCACGAAGACGGTTCAAGCCTGAAAATACCACTGCCCATACAAAAACACCTCAAATGGAAACTGACAACGATAACGCCCATAGTTGTCAAGAAAACGTTGATAAATTCTGGCTTTCGGTTGGTGAGGAGCGATTGTGATACCGCGGAATGTCCACATGAAGGTATGGTCTTGATTTACTTTTGTAGTTAGGGTGATGATGACTTTTTTCTACAGAAGAGGCTATTGGAACTGTTTCAATGAAGTTCTAATGTTAGTATGTATCTACTATTCATTTGTTGATAAGTATGGTGTAGTGCAGTTCACTGTATAGTAGCTTAAAAAAAACACTCGAAAATAGTAATCTTAAAAGTTTCTGTAAAGCTTCATAAAAGTTTCTGTAAAAGTTACTACATTATTTTTAAGCCATTAGATAGTTTCCGCATCATGTAACTACAATATGGCGGAAGATTCGCCTAAACCTCTAAACCAGAAATATATGCGTTTCCAGAAACAATAGAATGGGTTGGCATATGGGGCAAACACATGAAATCAATCATGTTCAGAGCAATCAAAGATGGACAGAAGATGAACCATTTCCCGGGAACATTTCAAATTGGTAGAAAAGACCGATTGTGGAGGAACCTACAGAAACTAGTCTCTAAATACGGTATCGGTGAGTTTGGTATCATGCCGAAAACTTATGTGTTGCCCCATGATATTAAACTGCTGAAACACGACTGGGAAAAGCATGCCGCTAATGATGAAAGGTGGATTATTAAACCGGTATGTATCTGCGTTATCCTATTCTATTAAGCGAGCAAAATTTGTGTAAATAAGTATATACAACGTGTAACGTTAAATGCGCAAAACCTGAAATAGTTTGATCAGAATAACGAGCAGAACCAATTGAACCTCTTTTTAATATAGGTCACAATTTTCAAAAAATCTTTATTAAAAACGTTGCCGTGTCTATTTATTAATAGATCAAGCCATCACATGCGCAAACCCGCCAAAATAGGTAAACAAACAAATTGTTGTCGACCAATTTAAATTTTCTCATACGCGGGATAATAATAGCTTTTATTTCAATGCAAATACGAATCTTACGAACTAAAACAGCACATAAAACCTTTACAATTTTTTTAATGATTTTTTTTTCTCTCTGAAATAGGTCAATTGAGTTAAAAATCAGTTGGGGTGTCTGAGGTTTTGCGCATTTAACGTTACACGTTGTATATTTGTACTCACGTTCTCGAATTCGGCTCTAACGATTTCGATGAATGTTGCAATATAGGAGTTTACGGGGCGAAAAATCGATCTAGCTAGGTCTCATATCTGGGAAAAATCATTTTCTCCGTATTTTCACCCGAGCAGGGCTCGGTCGCCCAAAGTTTAGAACAAGATTTTGAATGATGACATGGCAGCATGGAATTAGTAAGTACCTACTATCATGGCAGCATGGAATAAGTATGTACTATACATGGATTAGTATGAACTTTCCTATACTATTAAATGGGTATTCTCTATTTTCACCAGACCAGAGCTCGGTCGCCCAGGTACTCATACTATTATACTCGTAGTACTAAGGGTTGGTACAACGATGGAAATGGTGGAAACTTCGTTACACCAATTTAAGCCACATGCAAATAGAATATAGTTGAATTTCTATTGATATCAAAATAGTCGCTTCACCGCTATGCCACCTCTAGATAAATTCTTGTTAACTTGTATCCATGAAGCATGTCTGGACATTACGAAATGGACCTTTGTTTCCCCTAAATGTGATAATTGCGGCAAAACTACTGTAGTTGTAATTTATCGCAAATGTACACACTGCTACACATCAAGCTATACATTTCCAGTATAAGCTGACCTCGCATTGTACGGAAATCGAATACAATGCGAGATCAGCATAAACTAGAAATGTGTAGCTTGATGTGTAGCCGTTTGTACAAGTCGAGTTGAACTCGACATTGGCATTGCATCTAAAACTCAATACTTACGCGTGTATTGATATTTACGACAGATTTACGACGATATTTGAAAGTCAATGCCGCGTTTTTATTTACGTGTGTCTAGACTACATAAAAATGGGGTGCATAAATATACATAGCTTTAAATGACGTCCCCTTCATGTATCAAGGACAAGATCATTGTTGTTTATCAGTACATTCATTTTTGTAGTGCTGTTAGTTACCGCGGTTACCGGTAGGTTATTGATTATTTTTATTATGTAAAACTTTATTGAAGATGGTTTTAATATACCTACATTGTTTTTTCTGACTGTAATGGTATGATTTTACAGTCTATTTTCTTAATTTCCCTCGGGTATCATAGAATTTCCGAATACAAACGAATGCTAATTCATCAATTATTAGATTTATCGTGTATAATAATTCGAATTCAGAACTAAGTACAGTACGACACAACTTAGATGTAGCATCGGCAAAATTCGTAAAACCGATCACCGTCTGAACAGAGTTCGCCTTCAAAATTACCAATATTTATTACTGCTTTAGGTAAAAATGATCTTTACGCAATAAATAACTTGTGAAGTCATATAACCCAAATACATTTGTAAAATTGAAGTGATCGAATGCAAATTTTAAAATTTATTCTACATCTAAGTTGTGTCGTACTGTACTTTATTGTTGTTTTGATTTCCGTGTGAACTATATAGAGCTGTAAAACTATTTTCCTATCTGTCGTGCCTGCGACTTTAGCGACTTTCTTCCCATTTTTTTAAATAAATTTCATTAAGTTAAAAGAGTGTTAACAATATATACTTCCCAAGTCGATTGAGAGCGTCCGGTCTGCACTAAGTGCAAAGGGCAACTGATAGAAATCCGACGACTGACGAAACACTGACCAGTTTTTACTTTAATGACCGTAAATAACGGCTAATGGTAAAGTTCCAAAATCATCACGAAACCAACTCATCTCGGTAGACGCACTTTGTAGTACATACGGTCACGGATGGTGATTTCAGTTTGTTGTTAAGAGCAGAGAGATTTCCTCTTTATTTATTTCTTGATAATTAATTTAATATCATCATTATCAGTCTATAGTAATTCACAACTGAACTGAGGGCTTTCGAAGCTCGATTCTCGGCTATTCTTATCAATTGGTTTTAATGATAATTTTTATTAACTTTGCTTGGGTAGTTTTTGAGTCAGCTTCAATAATGCGTATTTTTCACTTCCTCATTTCCTGTCACTGTTATTTACATAGCAGGTAGTGGTATTCGAATTTGTGTGGGGTAGGTATCACAAGTAAAAAGTGATAAATAATAACTAAAAAAAAATCAGTGGCACTCCGGGAGTGCCGACAGAAGTGAAAACTTGAACAAGATCGTCTTGGTGGGAGAAAAATACTTGTATAGAACATTGGTCCGTAACCTTACCTAAATAAAGAGCACATTCACGTTCCCAAAAAAAAAAAAAAAAACTTCCAGAACCTTTAAAGTAAAAATATTTGCATAGAACATTGATCCGTAACGTAATATAAATAAAGATCACAATCGCGTTTACAAAAATGAGGTGTCGGTAACGATGTCGCGAGTTCAATTGTTTTTTCCCATCTCAAAAATGCCCAACGCGCCTAAAGAAGTTTTCACTTCAAAAAACAAAGTCAACTGACTTCCAAAAAAAGACTACAAAATAAAATGAAAATTCAAAACCAAAGACACCTGACTTACGAAATTAAAGTAATTTTTAACTTTGTAGTGTTTTTTTTGGAAGTCTTGTTTTTTCTTCTTCCATACTTCACTATTATGTTATCGTCATCG
Organism: Agrochola lychnidis; assembly: GCA_963680765.1. Classification (NCBI taxonomy): domain Eukaryota; kingdom Metazoa; phylum Arthropoda; class Insecta; order Lepidoptera; family Noctuidae; genus Agrochola; species Agrochola lychnidis. The sequence goes on along the minus strand of OY796871.1, from coordinate 6,977,511 downwards.
GTAGCCATATGTTACTAATAAACTAATTTGTTTACCTTTTCCAAATTCCAGCCTGCATCAGCTCGCGGCACAGGCATCAAGGTGGTCTCCAAATGGACGCAGATCCCCAAGAAACGGCCGGTAGTGGTTCAGCGATACGTGTCCAAGCCTTACCTTATCAATGGCAATAAGTTTGATCTCAGACTCTATGTGTTGGTGACGTCAGTGCACCCGCTTAGGATTTATCTTTATAAGGATGGGTTGGCGAGATTTGCTTCAGGTAATTTTTTTATATGTATCATCTTTCCTACCGCTTTCCATCTGTGGTAGTGATTTCGTCAGATTTGATTAATGAGCGTGCGCTATATGATTTGAGTAATGAGCGTGTGTGCTAGAGTTGGCCGTCAGAAACGACCTTGACGAGGCCGCCCTTTTAATGTTGCTTATTACCAAGGTGAGATGTCGGATGTTAAACATCATATGCGACTACTGTAAGGCTCGCTAGTTTTTATATCTATCAACGTTATAGGGCATCTTAAAATTATTATGGCATCCTACGCATCTATAGCGTAGGCGTTTGACCGACGTATACGCTCCAGTTACAAGAAGCTAACGGCACGGCACTTCAATGTTATGTCTACAAAACGCTAATGCAGCGTCTACTCACAGCTTACGCCTCGTCAACGCGACCTATGCCTGATACGAGTACCTTGTAAACACCAGAAAATTGGACGGGGGCGAAGATATCGGGGGGGGGGGGGGGGGACACAAAACATTTTTTTTAAATATGGCATTCGAAATTTAAGCTCTAACTTCAAGGAATTTGTGTGTATCAATGCTATCCGGTTTTGATAAAATTCACCTTCATTTATAAATCATCGGTAAGGAGTTTCAAGAATTATATACAGTGTAGAAATTATTTTAATTATAACGATGTTGGGGTGGCAATTTTTAAAAATTATATAAATAGGGTATAAACTTCAAAGCAACCGTAATTCCATTGCCCCCCCATATCTCCGCGCCCGTCCAGTTGGAGTCTATTCGGTCAGTACGGGGGGTTCGGTATCACTTCAAGACCTAGATTACCATTCACCATCCGGTTGCTCTCCGATAAAATTTTACGTATTTCTGTAAAGTTGATTTTAAACGAATATTTATAATATACACTAACCTCTTCCAGAAATGTATTCATAGAACACTGTAAAAAGTAAAATCTGTTGATTTTATTTTATGGTTGCGTTTACAGCTTGGGCTAAACAAACATAGTTCCATGCTGAAATTAAACAGAATACGGAGACACCATTCTCAGAACATTAATTTCTTTGATTCCAGTGAAGTACAATGATGAGCTAGCATATCTGAACGATAGGTATATGCACCTCACAAACTACTCCATCAATAGACTATCTAAGAACTATACGCCAAATGAAGACTTCGCAGCCTGCGAGGGACACAAATGGTAAGCTGTTTATGATCTACTAGCGACCCGCCCCGGCTTCGCATGGGTATAAACCGGGTTATTATACATATAAACCTTCCTCTTCAATCACTCTATCTATTAAAAAAAACCGCAGCAAAATCCGTTGCGTAGTTTTAAAGATTTAAGCATACATAGGGATATAGGGACAGAAAAAGCGACTTTGTTTTATACTATGTAGTGATTACGACTATTGAGTCTCTGAATTAAGAGGATTTCGTTGACGCCGTGGTGCAGAGCAAGAGTAGTGGTGGCCCAGTGGTAACGGCCGCGACTTACGAGTTGTAGGTCGTAGGTTCGAGCCCTGATAGTCACTTTACTTTGTATGTTTTTAGGGTTATGTACTCTTTTCAAAGATAAATATAAATATATTTAAGGGTACCAAACGGAACTCTATTACTTAAGCCTCCGCTGTCCGTCCGTCTGTCTGTCAGCGGGCTGTGTCTCATGAACCGTAATAGGTAAACAGTTGAAATTTTCACAAATTGTGTTTTTCTATTGCTGCTATTGTCGGTTCTTCTCCATAGGAAACGACCAATTTGAACCGTGCATCTAGCTTTTGACGTTTCATAAGTGCCTATGTAAGTTTATGTGAAATAAAATATTTTGATTTTTATTTTGCTATAAAACAAAAAAAAAAAATGTCCATACAAGAAAGGTGTTTTTTTTTTCGTTTTTTTTTTTTTGTTTGATCTTAATACAGTACAAAACCTTTCATGTTTCTTTTATTGACATTGCTACAACTACTTATCGACTTTATAATGTAATTTCAGGACACTCCAAACCCTACTACAATACCTGAAATCCGAGAAACTCGTGGACACAGACGCGCTATGGGACGCTATGAAGGACCTTGTAATAAAGACCATCATATCTGGAGAAGCAAGCATTAGTTCATTGACCAAAGCCAACATAACGTCGCGGTACAACTGCTATGAGCTGTTTGGTATCGATGTGTTGTTGGATGAAGATCTCAAGCCTTGGTTGTTAGAGGTAAGGTGTTGCGTAGCTTGATTACTGTGTTATCTTACCTCGCGTCCTATTTTAGAGCAAGATTTATAAGCAAACGCCTTATGCCAGAGATTCACGAGGCTAAAGTTTTTCAAGCCAGAATTATAAGTTAGGCTTCTTTTCGTGTGGTTAATCACACGAAAGTCAGAGTTTTAAAGCCGTCCATGGACCTCTGACTTGGCTTCAAATGCCGTCGAGAAATATTTCTCAGGCATGCCGGTTTCCTCACGAAGTTTTCCTTCATCGTTTTTGAAGCAAGTGATATTATACAATACGCACATGATTTCGAAAAGTCAGAGGTGCGTGCCTTGGGTTCGAACTCGAGACCTACGACTTGGCAGTCCGACGGTCATACCACTAGGCTAATAAGCTAGCAAGCTAGTAACTTTAGCTGCCTCGCTTGTCTAGTAGTCGCAAGTGCTACTGCTGAGCATGAGGTCCCGGGTTCGATTTCCGGGTCGGGCAGTGTTATTGGGTTTTCTATCTGGAATTTCTCAGTAGCAAACTGGAGGTTGGATTTGTGCCCGGTTGATGGCAATAGGCTCGCCCGCTATTACATGGGACTTAAACATAACTGGCGAAATATGGGTGTACTATAGATACACATCTGCCTAACCCTTCGGGGATCTGTTCTGACTTGTGTACTAGCTCTTGTGGCCGGCGACGCTAGTATTCAATTGGCTAGTATGCAGCGACTACGCGTTTTGTTTTTCTAACCGCAATCACGTGTTGTACTGTACTGGCTTAAAATTATCTGGCAGCATGTAAACACACTTTTTTAAAATAGCCTCGTGTATCTCTGGCATAAGTAGTGTTTCTATGAAGTTTAATAGATCAATTATGGTGGAATCTGCTGATTGGCCCGACAAGTCTAGCCCGCTGCGTACTTGTAGCATATGCCGTACCTAAAATGCGGAGTACGCCTTCTGTACTATTATGTACTATTGTGTGCTTTTTTCTAAAAATATATTTTTTCTATGTAAATGAGCGTTGTAAAATTCTAGTGTACAAATCTATATCAATACTAATATTATAAAGAGCAGTGGTGGGAGCAGTGGGAGCAGTGGTGGCCCAGTGGTAACGGCTGCGATTCACGAGTTGTACGTCTTAGATTCGAACCCCCAGACAGGCGCTTTACTTTGTGTAAATTATTTCATCACTACTGCTCACAAAACGGTGAAGGAAAACATCGTGAGGAAACCGGCATGTCCTAGAACCGAAAATTCGAAGACATGTGACATCTCCCAACCCGCACTGGGCCCGCGGGGTGGATTACGGCCCACTCCCTCTCACAGAGGGAGGCCTGTGTCCCAGCAGTGGGAACATTTATAGGCTGATGATGATGATTATAAAGAGTTATTTGTGTTAATTTATTTGTTAGTTTGTAAGTAGGTGTAACATCCGGAATTACCAGTCGGATACGTTTTTTTTTTTGCATTGTGTAGCCCATTCTTGAGGAAGGTTAGGCTCGCGGACGAAGTAGCAGGCAGAAGCTAGTATTCTATATATCTATCATTGAACCTTATTCTAAAACAAGATTTCACGTATTTTTACAGGTGAACATATCCCCAAGCCTGCACAGCGCGTCTCCCCTGGACATCCACGTGAAGGGTCCGCTGGTCACCACGGTACTGAACCTGGCACAGTTCCAGGTGCCCGTGAAGACCAATCTCGAGATGCTGTCAAAGGATAAACCGCAAAAACTGGTGATTTTCATACTCCTACTTTTTTAGTTTAGACAAGGCTTAATTTAGACACGCTCCTACTACTTGTGCTAATAGAAATTTGAGCAAGCAAGCATGTTAAGTTTAAGACGGCTAAACGGTATACCGTGCAAACTTGTTAATATGTTGTGGAAGTCACATGTTGGTACCAACTGCGAATGTAAGTCGCATGTAGCCCTATTCAAAACTGTAGCTGCTGTGTTTGTTTCCATGTCCTAGTTTACTTAGTTATGCCATAGTGCCGGACACAATACCCAGCTTTGAACTGTCGTTGTGCGATCACAGCATACCTAGAATACATTGGCTGTTGGCTCCTGTTTCGACACGTTTAAAAAAAGATTGGCTGTTCATAAATACAAAATAATATTTATGGCGCTGCAATGTCAAAGACAAATCAGTTACTTAGTTATGAAGATACAAGCAAAGCGTGATCGAATCAGAAATGAAGAGCAGGAGAACCAAGGTAACCGACATAGCCAGTAGAATTGCTAAACTTAAGTTGGCAGTGGGCAGGGCACATTGCTTGCAGAACAGATGGCCGATGGGGCCGAAAGGTTAGGTGATTAACACACGGCACCGCGCACCGCCGCGGAGGTGAGAGCTGAGAGCACCGTCGCCCGCGCGGTCGGGCGGTGTACGTGTGGTAGGCATCAACGGATTTACTAGAGGTCAATGCGACATGAGACCCGCTTCACCGCCTGCCGCGGCGGTACGCGGTGCCGTGTGTTAGTCGCCTTATGGAGTGGCGACCACGTACCGGAAGACATAGCGTTGGAAGGCCTCTACAAGGTGGACCCGTACCCTAATTGCGTAACTTATTTTCGTAAATGGTTATGACAAATTTGTTTCGTTTTGACAGTTCAACAATATTCATTGCGTTATTTACGTTGCTGAGCAGATTTTTTTTTCCGACTTATGAAGCAATGGATTAGCAATCTGTTTCAAATCGAAACAAATTGTGATTGGTCGTACTGGTGAAGGCCGCAAGAATTCGCTGGATGCGGGAAACACAGAACCGGTCGAATTGGCGGTGCTTGGGGGAGGCCTATGTCTAGCAGTGGACGTCTTTCGGCTGAAATGATGATGATGAAGCAAAGCGTGAACTCTAAATATTCCCATGTCGGCCTAGGTCCATTGTTAGTTAGCTCAGTAGATAGTATGACGCAGAACTGTTAGTATTCAACATAGCTCACAGTTCCAGGTTCCAGGCCACACCGATATCGACACGGCCCCCAAGCAGAATCCTAAGAAACTGGTGATTTTACTGACATTATTATAGTAGCTTTGAGAAAAAGTGTATATATCAGTAGATATGCGATAGAAACCTTAGGCCGGCCGCGCTTTGGATGGGTTTTCGTATAAATTTGCCTCGTGCGAACCCGTACGAATATGCACGATCCATCCCGATCTCCTAGGTGCGAGCTATTCGTGCGTGTACGTTCTTATAGTTTCGACTTCCGAAATGTGTGGCCTTATGCGTTTAGTGGGCGTTGCACGAACGCGCGGAGTAAATGTAACGTAAATTCGAAAGACTTTTAAAATGGATAATACTCGTATCTAATATATAATATAATATGTGCTTAGTTTTAAGAAATTGTTCATATCTATGGATTTGATTTTATCTTTTTGTGTGCTAATTGTGCTTTTTGCAAAATGCTATAGGAGAGTTGTATTTTCGATTTGAAAATCGTTCGAATTAACGTAACGTTTACGTCATGTGTTCATGCTAAGGCGTCTGGGAACTTCTGAGTGAGCTTTCTAGGAGCCAACGCGATGCGATGCTACCTTGCTCTCAACAATACACAAAGCAGTTTTTTTTTAGATCATGTTTGATTTACATACAATACCTTATTTAGGCACTTCGTGTGATAAGACACACGACATCTAGCACAAAGCAAATCTATCTTGCTTTCCTGTGACAAACTGTTACAAATTATTCAATTAAATACTTATTTTAGTAGATGAAATCGCATGGAATCGTGCGTCCACGCATATTGCAATTTTTATTTATACTAAATAATTTGCCTTGATTAATGTTGTCATTTTTAAATTTCAGGCTGGGTTGCCATACGATAGCCGGTTATATACAGTGTATCTGTCAAAAGAAGAAAGAGATAAACACATAATTTATACCAATATGGACGATCGGGATTTGGTAAGACCATTTTATTTGTAAATTGTAATTTTTTGTTCAGTATAATTTGAAAAATTGATTAAAAGAGGAGCATTTTGAAGTTGTTAACCCCACAAAGGTTTCTGAAACCTCTATCGATTTAATTTCAAATGTCTTGGTAACATGTCTGATGGTTATTTAATTTGCTCTCGTACTTGCGTGAACTAATTACTACAGCAAAAGTAAAATTTGATATGAGACCTAAATATCCTCTCAGAAAGATAAATAATATTGCAAGTTTTGCAAACTGTTACGCTGTTACTACTTCGGCAATCGTACAGGTACACAGTAATTTTTTTTGTCTTAATGTCCCTCGGGAATCATCGCATTTCCGAATACAACCGAATGCTAATTTCCATGTCCATCAGTTATTAGATTTATCGTGTATAATAATTTATATTCAGAACTAAGTACTTTACTATTTGTTTTGTTTTGATTTTAGTGTGAACTATATAGAGCTGAAAAACTATTTTTCTATCTGTCGTGCTTGCGACTTTAGCAGCTTTCCTACAATTTTTGAAATAAATTTCATAAAGTTAAAAGAATATTAACAACTCTATATACTTCCAAGTCGATTGAGAGCGTCCGGTCTGCACCAAGTGCAAAGAGCAACTGATAGAAATCCGACGACCGACGAAACACGAGGTTTGCCGAGGGACATTAAGAACATATTTGTACTGTATGTTATTATTCTGATTAATTTCTTGACCGTTCCAACAAACTTTGCCTTCCACAGTATCTCCGCGACATCCTATCAACACTTACTCCAGACGACGTGCGCCACCTCACCCAATCAGAGGACGAGCTGACTCAATCAGGAGACATGGAGCGAATTTTCCCAACTTACGAAACACACAAGTATCTAGGCTTCCTCGCCGGGCCGCGGTATTATAACCGACTGTTCGACGCCTGGGAGTCGAGATATGGACATAATAGAGATCCGGGTGAGAATTCATTTGATATTTTCTGAGAGGGAAGTTAGCTGAAAATAAAATAGTGACATTATTGACAGCTAACAGAGAAGTATGGAAGAAAGATACTATCAAAGAAGCATATCTGTACACTGTAAGGACTATTCTTGCTTGCAGTGCTCGGCCGCTATAGTATCGCTTACCTACGAAAAAAGGGTCGTGTGCACGGGGTTTTGTTTTCAAAATGCTTAGATATGCGTTACCCCGATGGTACATGTTGCAGCGACCAAAAATATAGGGAGACTGATGATATTTAAACTTGACACAGTACTTTCACGACGACGATAGGAAACTACTGCATTTGTAGGTACATTTTTACCCGATTGCGCGACAGAGTTATGTGTATACTTTTCTTCAAATCAGAAAAAGTACACGTTCATTCTTCTCGGGCATGGTCAGAATATTTATATGGATAAGTGTAATGTTTTTAGTTCAATCGCTTTCAGATTATTTTTCAAGAAGGCAGGACTTCCTTAGTTTTTTTTTTTTACGAACGTCACAGTCGAGAAATCACTAAACTACGTTTGTATAGAAAACTGACCGACTACCACAACCATTATCAACCTATAATGTCCCCACTGCTGGGACACAGGCCTCCCTCGGTGAGAGGGAGTGGGCTGTACTCCACCCCGCGGGCCCAGTGCGGGTTGGGAGATGTCACATGTCTTCGAATTTTTGGTTCTAGGACATGCCGGTTTCCTCACGATGTTTTGTTCCACCGTTTTGAGAGTTTGATGAAATAATTTACACAAAGTTAAGCGCTTGTCTGGGTTCGAACCTACGACCTACACTTACTACTGGGCCACCACTGCTCCCGAATAGACTGAATAGTGCAACCTTAACTTGTCTTCCTCTACGTTTCAGGTCTGGACCTACTCCGCAGCCTCTGCGACATAGGCTACCATCTAGAAGTTCCGCCGGTGCCGCTCAAGGTAACTACCCGTCGCGTCACACTTAGGCGCATTCTACACTACATTCTCGCTTTCACATCGCTCATACTCACTCTCCTTACGTTCTGGTGACTTTGATGTTCACGCGTTGTTATATTAGAATTTAGAATCTTAGGCCCAGTTGCACTGCAAATCGCTAAATGCAGCACAAATTGACAGAAATAGGGTAGGGTATTTGAAAGTGGGTAACGTCGCAAATAGATGTCAAATATTTCACTGTTTTGATTAATTTACCAATATTACTGTATGGAAATAAGAAATGTGGCTAACTAGTTCCCTAGAATATTAATAATGAATTGCAATTATAACATTGAATTTGTTGTTGTAACAATTTTAGGTGTAAAAAAGGCATTTGGAAAGTTTTCAAATATTTTTTTTACATCTAAAACTAAATACTCGGTATTACGATATCAATTCATAATCAATATTTTAGTTCCCTAGTTAGCCACATTTCTTAATTCCATACAGTAATATTGCTAAATTAATCAAAACAGGTAAATTTTTGACAGCTATTTACGACATTGCGACTTTTCGGATACACCTTAACGCTAAAAACATTCAGTGATTTGTGTTGCACGCGGGGCCTCAATGTCTTAAGCCGGCAGTACATGTTGATCAAGCCTCAGCCAACGCAAGTGTAGGCAAATTGATACAAGGCGAGTGCTACGGTCTACATGTATGTCAAGTTCGAAAGAGACCAATGCCAACTGCCAGTGTTTACGAGTTATTGTGGAGTGCAGGCGAGCGCCTTAAAGACGAGGCGTAGCGAGCGATCCCGAGTGGTGGCAAGGTACGCCAAACGAACCAGAAGTACGTTGGCGCTCGCCTGCATTCGGCCAGCTAGGCGAGCATCGACGAGCAATCACGAGGCTAGACAAACGGGCTGTCTATACGTTGGTACTCGCCTTCGGTCGGTGAGCTATGACCAACATGTATTGCCGGCTTTACCTTTCAAATTTAGAAAATTACCTTAAAGGTTAAATTGGGGTTTTTAGGTCCTTCTGATACAACAACATGTGGGCATCACACACATTTTTTCACACAATTATCAAATAAACAACCACATGAACATTACTTATTATATTTTGTGTATATATTTTTTGTTTGTCTTCTATATTTATGTACCATACTTATTTATCTTATATCATTTTAATTAATATAATTATAATAATAGTTATAAGTTATTTATAAGTCCGATTTCCACTGCCATAATGTGAATAGGTGTAATAGGTTGTTAGTCAACGCGTGTTATAATTGCAGGCAAGGCCTGGGATAAGCGTGGTGAGAATATTTTGTGTTAAGCATGAATTTTCTTATCTCTAGTCATTAAGATTCTCATTTTCAATCTAATTGGTAATCATTTTAAGATTTTTCTCATATAAAAATTTCTCATAACCTTTTTATAATATACTCTTGAGCTTCTGTAATTTTCTTACTGATTTCCGTAATTTGAAATGCTCTGCTGATCAAATTTCTCATTCACAATCTCAAACTTACTTTTTGAGTGGGTGACTTTTCTTTCTGACTTCTGTGCTGTCCATTTTATCTCTTTTTAAGAAAAAAAAAGAAAACTTATTGCATTTTATAATTTAGTTCAAAGGAAGTTATTCTCAAGCATTTATTTTTGTCAAAGTCGGTGTTATCCCTTATTAAACTGTCGGATTGTGACTGATTGTCAGGGCAAAGTGACAAGTGCGCTCAGGAGAGCATACTTGGGTTGTAAGAACGTCGCTCACAGTAAGTGCGTAGAAAAAAAGAGAAAGAACAAAGTACAAAATAGTGTGGCTACGACCGACTGCCCCGATATAGTGTACAAACCTCGCTGGTCATAGTGTTCGAACCTCCAGGATGCTATAGACAATATAGATGAAACAATAGCGGTTTAAAAAAGTTGACGAGCTAGAAGGTTTTATATGTGCTATCTGTATGTAATGTGCAATGAAAATAGCGCTAGATTTTTGTACTGTGAGGGAATTATGGATATAGCTATTATGTATGTGTAATCCACGGTATTTACTCTAGAGTAGAATTTTAAGGAAAGTAATGACCTATACGTGAAGCTAATGTAAATATGAAGAAAATCGCATGAAACCGATGTTTATCCTAGATTTTATATGAAAATTATTTTTATACTCAAAAGTTGATATTTTTTGACCCTAATATTTATACGAATAGGTATAAATGTTGTATTGTTATAAAATAATAATAAGTAGGTAGTTTTTATATTCGATGGCGTGCTGTATCGTGATACAAATAGAGGAAACACAACATTTTGATATTAATTTTATCATCTAGGTTTCGTCTTCGAACCACAGGTATTTGTAAGTTTATATGTACGTACATTTTAATTATTATGTACTTAGTATGTTATTGTTATGTAGAAGTATTAATATAGCCCCGTATTTAAAGTATTCACAGTAATATTATTAAGCTAATTGCTATCGAGTTAAAATCATTGTAAAAATCATGTATTTTTAGAGATGTAGTCTACCAATTTTATAAGTATCGATGCTATCCTTAGGTAATTTTTATCGATATATTAGATTGGTATTTATGATGATTAGTTTTCCCTGACAATAATATGTTTAAATAGTCACATAATACGGTTCACAATATTTTATTTATTTCTTCATTGTGATCAAAGTCCATATCTCTACACCACACAACATCGCTAGAAATAATGTTGGCAAATATTTAACTTCAATTGTTTTAGACGTAAACCCATTTAATTATTATAATTAGTTAAATTAGACAAATAAGTATAATTTATACGTTTTTGTATTTAGATTTATATATTATATTTATTATTTATCTTTTTCGCTAAATGCTATAATAACTCATACACTTGCATGTCTAACTTACTAGTCTATCTTCATATTATGCTTTCAGCTTTCTTTAACACACACAAGATTCATGATTAACAAGGTAACACAATCATTATTAGTTTATAAGACGAACCTGGTTTCTGAAAGGAAAGTTATAATTCTATAAAACATATTTTTCACGGTCGTTAATCAATATTATTTCGATCAACATGTAACTTGACAATGGTGCCGATTCCCTTGTTCACAAACTAAACTAAATTTAAGTTCAGTGCATCTTTTTCTTTCTATTTCATTAAGAAAAGAACAGAATACAAATTTTAGTTTAGTCCTGTCAAATTAATCAGCGCTTGACGTAAATTGACGTAATTTTAGTCGGCAAGTTTTTAATCACGTCTAAACTTGTATGGAGAGTGACAGGCGCTGATTAATTTGACAGGACTAAATTAAAATTTATCTTCTGTCCTTTTCTTAATGAAATAGAAAGTAAAAGATGCACTGAACTTAAATTTAGTTTAGTTTGTGAACAAGGGAATCGGCACCAGTGACCTGCAAATTGGTACTTTAGGGCATCCCCCTTAACATGAGTTTCACAGCTTGAATTGTGTGGTGATGTGCCTTTCAGGAACTAGGAGTTAGATCTAAAACTTAGTCTAGTCAATGATTCGGTTAGATATAAAGTCGTGTTGTATTTTATTTAAATCATTTTCTCGTTCGTATGATTTTTGAATATTATCTATAAAAAAGTCATGACGTTCTAAAAACTGCTGTTAGTTAAAGGACTCCTTGGCTTAAATCCTCCATGTCTTAGCACGCTTTGCCATTTTGTCTACGGTGGGAATCACTTGTACGCACCAATCGCTCGCTAAATGTGCTGTCTTTTTCCATTTATACACGTATTTTAAATCCATCCTTTCTGTGTAGAATTTTACATCCATCCTCTCTATGTAGAATTTTACGAAAAAGTATTTTCATCTCGTATTTTGATACAAATGAGTAGAGAAAAAACCTAATAATTTAAGCTGCATTGATTGGAAAAAATGTTGTATGCAATAATCTCAAAGATTTTTATGGATTTAGAATATTATCGATCACCTAACGTCATTATTTAAGGGCTTCAAATGCTGCTTCAATATTTATTCAATCAGATCTATAGTCGATCTGATTTAGAATCAATTTGACAAATATCACATCACAGGCTTTGGCAACTAAACCGATCAAGTACCTTAAGAATTAGAAGTAAATCTAGTCCACAGTGTAAAGCAGTTTATTCCAAATATATTTGTTGACACGACTTTTTGTTTCCATATCGTTTAGTTCATCAGTACCATCAGCAGCACAGTATTTTAGTGACCGCGTGATGCTTCTCAGATGTCTGTCGACTGTCTTAAATATTGGCCATTGTGGAGTAACCAAATGGAGTAATCATAATTATCGATATCCGACCCTGTCCAATGTCTTGATTTTAAAATGCATAATGGATTAGCATTAACACTCTGTTTGTTTACTTTTGCGGTGCTATCCTGTAAAAATCTCACTCAATCGTGAAGCCAGGTGAAGTGAGCTGTGAATAGTGTCAGGTGGAATGACAGCTCATGCACTTTAAGCTCACTTCACCTTTGTTTCACGGTAAGATTTTTACAGAATAGATCGTGAGTGGTCTACGATGATGAGACGTCAGCCAAAGACAGTGGACCTATGTCTGCGACGTGTCACGGTATGCGAGTGAGTAACGGTGCCCCCCGTCCCCTCTCCCCCCTCCCCCCCTCCCGCCCGTGGTCCCCCGTGGTGTTGTAGCCGGCGCCACAGCTGAGCGCGTTGGATCGTTGCAGAATGATGTGGACGCGCCCTCGCCGGCCCCGTCGGTGCGGCCCTCTTTGCCGTCCGTCACGTCGATGGAGCACGGAGGTAGCGGCGGCTCGTCCGCGAGCCTGGCCCGCGCCGCCTGCGGCCCGGCGCTGGCGGGCGGCGGGGCGCTCGGGGCCCTGGCGGGGCCCGGCGCGGGCGCCGCGGCCCCGGCGCGCGCCTAGCCCCCGCCGCAAGGCCGCCACCGACCTCAACGAGAACTGCTGCGCCGCGCCTGCGCCTGCCGCGCCCACAGAGCGCTGCTGATCGTGCTCGACTAGAGTGGGACTGTTGATGAACTTCAGTGAAAGCTTTGCTAGCAGCGAAAGGATTCTCGCCGTAATAGTTGCCGTTTCAGCATGTATCCGATGCGTTTCGACGACTCGATGTGTACATGGTGTTGGTAATCGACCGTTTGTCGTAGTGAAGATATATTTATGTTCGATGATCATCACTTGGAGCTTGCCGGGCAGCCGACGATCCATTCAGTGTTGTCGACTAATATGTGTTAGTTCTCCAGTCTTTGTCGTCGCGTTCTTGACTCAATATTACTCAAATCACATTCCTGCTCATGACCTTTTCACTTTTTACGGTATATATACCTAAAGTAAAAAAAATAAGTTAAAAAATCTGAAAAAATATAGCAAAACTTAATACAAATCTTTGGACTGGAGTGATATCGGTATTAGTGTTCAAAAATGATAGTTGGCAAATATTTACGTAAATTGTAGTTTTAAGAATATTGAAGCCAGTGCGAGACGGGCTCAATTGGAATGTACATTAGTTGGTAAAAAAAATTGTAAGTGGAGAAAATTTTAAGTATTTATAAGGAAATGTAGCCTTGTCTACCTATTTGTTTTAGGATGACTGAAATAAGATTTCTGATATGCTTATTCAGTACAATTTGTAATGTTTCATGTAATGAGCGATAAATATACTCAGTAACATATTATGCGCACCGCCAATCGTAATTCTAAGTATTGGGGTTTTACATGATAACCAAAGCATTCAGAAACTATATTTTAGTCAGTATTCCGAGACTGATAGAAATCTTAGCATTAATTAATATCTTAATTTTGTTTTAATAAACTATTTAAAATGTACTTCTATCAGTCTTAAGCTGTGTACGCCCAGGACAAAAACTGTTTACTCAGAAACTTAAAAAAAAATCGAGAAATTTAATGTAAATTTTAATAATAAATTGGTAAAAGCTTGGTCTGCTTAAACCGTTGAACCTGCGTGTATATAGTCGATCATCAGGAACATTTCCCTTAAGCTTAACGAAAAAAAGGAGATTCTAATAAATATTGTAGGTACTTCCCAAATTACAATGTGTTCATTGTATACCTAGAGGTTGCTAGATTAGCGCGTATAAGTTCGTAATGTCTTCGAGTCGTGTTCAAAGTAAAGAATCGAGAAAATTCGATGTATATAATCTTAAATGTAATCGATTTGCGAGTAGTATCGATGAAGTTTCCATTCCTTTTTAAGAAAAGTTAGTAATAATTATTATTCGCTTTGATAATTATGAAATATAATTGAACAGTGTATTTTTCGAAATCTAAAATTAGTTGTTTTTAATTAGGTAATTACGAATGCAATTTTATTGTATTATTAAATTATTTTCAGTGTAACAATAAATCGGTTGACACGTCACATTATTTGATTGCGAAATCCCTTGAGTTCGACTTAAAGATTTTTTTATTATTTTATACGGACGAGGAAGTCTTTTTTAACTGTATTATTTTTTTTACTCTTTTGTACTACTCGAACAAATACAACAGAATGTGACATTGTTTTTTTATTTTGTTTTCTTATTTTTTAATCAAATGGTTATGTAATGAAGTCATATTGCGCATCGTATAAATTCCTAACAAAAAAAGCTTTAGTTAAACTATACACAAGACACCAAATAATTGATACACAATCAGTGAGAATAAACACAGCAATATACCAAGAAAAAATTATGATCCGATGATTTGAACTCTACAAAGTTCTAGCCATTAGATCTAAAAACATTAAAAAGTGGTTTTGGAGATGCCGGGGATCGAACCCGGGGCCTTTCACATGCAAAGCGAACGCTCTACCACTGAGCTACATCCCCGTGTGATTACTAGTGCCGAATACGGTACAATGTTTGAAGTCATGTCGCCAAGACGCTCCACAACAACGGTGACCAATTTAATTTGATATAGTGGAAATGTAAACACTTGTGTACACATTTTTCTGGTTGTGTAACACGATGGCATACGTAGTAAATGGTTTAGTAGTTGTACAGTATTTCCATTTTCTTAATGTCCGTCGGGTATCATCGCATTTCCGAATACAAACGAATGCTAATATCCATGTCCATCAATTATTAGATTTATCTTGTATAATAATTTGAATTCAGAACTAGGTACTTTACTGTTGTTTTGATTTCCGTGTGAACTATATAAGAGCTGTAAAACTATTTTCTATCGTGTCGTGCTTGCGACTTTCCTCCCATTTTTTCAATACATAACATTGGAGTTAAAAGAGTATTAACAACTCTATATACTTCCAAGTCGATTGAGAGCGTCCGGTCTGCAGTGCAAAGGGCAACTGATAGAAATCTGACTACTGACGAAACACGAAGTTTGCCGAGGGGCATTAGAAATACAGTATAAAAAATTCGACACTCCTATACTCCATTTGAAATAAGATTAGACATTTAACTTAACCTTTTTTACAATCCGTTCAACCGATTTTGACTTCTATTGCGTTGGTGGCATGACAAATGGTAGCTGCAGTAAACAGTTGGTTTGTAACCACTTTTTTTTGCTTTTATTGCCATCTTTAAACCTACGCAATAGAAGTCAAAATCGGTTGAACGGACTGTAAAAAAGGTTTGTTTAAATGTCTAATCTTATTTCAAACGGAGTATACCTTCGAAGCAATTGCTTACACGTCAGTGTGTTCCCGAGTTCTGTTACGGGGCGGTTTAGTATTTTATTTCCTACCTTAATCGTGATAGACATTAGTATCATAGCCAACGCAGGATATCACTATTATGTTATTATGTGTGTTTTATCATACAGTCTTCCAAGGGCGTTGCCAGCCGATGGCCAAGGGGGGGGGGGGCAAGTTGATATATGGAGGATGGGAAAAGTATGATTTGTAGGTATAGTCAAAAGTCAAGAGCACATGAAGCTTTACATTTGTAGATAATGCGAGCCCTTACAACGAGGCCAAAATCGACGCTGGTGGACATATTTTTAACCGACTTCCAAAAAGGAGGAGGTTATATGTTCGTCGCGTATGTTTGTTTTTTTTTTTATGTGTGTCCACCGATTTCTCCGTCAATTGTGGACCGATTTTGAAAATTATTTTTTATTTGAAAGGGTGTGCTCTCGAATTGGTCCCATATAAATTTTATTAACTTTGCTTGGATAGTTTTTGAGTTAGCTACAAAATACGTATTTTTTTCCCACTTAGTATGTAGATGATATGATAAGTTTCTGTCACTGGTAGCAGGTAGTGGTATTCGAATGTGGGTGGGGTAGGCACTACAACTTAAAAGTGATAAATAAAAACTTTTTACAAAAAAAAAAAAACAACCGACCTCAAAAAAAAAAAAACACTACAAAGTGAAAAATAACTTTAATTTCGGAAGTCGGTGGCAAAAAACGAAAATACAACACCCAAGACACCGACTTCCGAAATTAAAGTTATTTTTCACTTTTTTTTTGGAGGTCGGTTGTTTTTTTTTTTGACAAGTCTGTTTCATCTCGGTAGTCCCGATAGGAACTGAGAAAAATAATAATTTCCATATTCAATGTATGAATTGGAAATGGACCTTTCAGGTCGTTTTTCCCAGAACTATTCAGAACTGTAGAGCTGAAACATAATATATTATGACTGGGCCTACCACTAGCTCATCGATACGAATATTACGTCCCCGGATCCCGGATTAAACCCCTTTTGGAGATATGGAACTTTAAAAAATCAAATAAAAGTCGTCCAAATAAATAAAATTGGCTGTATGGATAATATGTAGTTTATTTACGCGACGCCCTTGCAGTCTTCTTTGTTTGATATTTGTGAGTATATCCGGTTATACAAGATAGAAAATATTATGATTTCCTATTATGAATCGTGATAAATTCCCCATAGGTGGTTGTCATTGATCTAGGTTTGTTTTTCTGCAATAGATAGATGGCATTAAATCTATTAGTACCTACTGTGGATGGCAACAACTGTAAAAATACATATTTATGTATTGCAAAAACCACGTACTTAGTCTTGTCTTGAAATACGCCTTAAGTTTTTGTAATACGCGTACCATTACAAAAATATGCGACAGGTATGTAAAATGTAAGAAAAAAAAAGTTACTATTCCTTGGAATCTTAAGTGAGGAGATGTTATAAGGGAAGTTATAATCAGACTTGCAGATGACATAACCATTTACTAACAAATGACTTGTGTCGTAAATTCCGACATCCCTGTCGACTTACGTGAGGAATTGAATTACAAAACACATTTATACGATAAGCTTGTAGAATTAGCAATGGCTGGTCGTTGGTCGTCCAATAAAGATACGCATTGTCGAATAGGAAAAACAATGTGCCATGTTTGGTGTTTTCGGAATACACAAACTAGTGTTGGCTTTGTTGATAATTTTACAACCGAGTCACCTGCTACCTGTTCTCATCTTATTTGCGCTTTCGAGTTACGAATTTGAATACAATCGAGTTATTAAGAATTTGTATTTGTTTCGTGGCTTCTGTGACCGTGGCTCGACACGTATATGTAAGAAACAAGTTTCCAACTTTCCGAACATCATTACGGGAATAATAAAACTTACAAGAGGATATATCGCACGACCGAAATAATAGACCTGTATAAATAGTTAGGTGAATTGTTGCTCTTCATTGGACTTCTATCGTATCTACTTTCTAGATCTAGATGAATTCACGAACGTAAGTCGACTCGAAACTTAGAACCCAGTGGTAGTGGTCTATTATGCGTGTTTTTGCACCATCGCGGCAAGGGTCTATCTGAAATCTCGCCCAAGAGCTGGATTTCAACTACGCATGGAATAGCACGTGCCATTTTGGTCAGGCCACTTAATCTTATCCACTGATCGGATTGACGAGAAAATCATTCTGGTTTACATTCTACTGTATAATAAATGAGTCGAATAAAAACTATTTCTGATTGCAGATGTAGATACCCGTATACAGCAAAAAGGTTTTATTAAGGTATTTATTTTTAATTTATACAAATTGTTTCCTTGTGATTCGTGCTGTTGAGGGTAAATAAAAATAATGTTGGGTACTCGTAGGTGGGTATATAATTTCCTTTATTATTTCTAAAATACTATTAATGTTTGTATATTTACTTAATAAAAATATAACAACAATATATTTTCTATAAATAAAAAAATACATGGAAAAAAATTGACTAGGTATCATGTAAAAAGAATATAAATAACATTATCAGAGATTTCAATGCAGATAACACTTAGATTATAGTAACGTTTTGTATAGTATGGCAACGATCAAACATTTATCATTCAGAAAATCGAGCACATTAAATTAATTCTCATTCGCATAATATTTTCTCATTTCATGCAAACAATCTAAATATTACGGTGTACCCATTGGTTTGCGCCTCGTTAAATAACTTTCTTCATAACATTATCAACAATGACATTTGTGACACAAACCTTAATTGAAACTAGAATAGAAAAAAAAATAAGTAGGTACCTACGTAAACAGGAACTATGATCAAAATTCATAGGTACCAACATTGATCTTACGGACAGGAAAATTTTAATAAATAGATTTAATAATATCTTACATCATACAAATTCAGATTTAAGTATTTGTTACGACATTCCGATTTTGGCTTATTTTAAAGTAATACCTCCATCTATAACGTACGATGAACCAGTAATACTTTTCGCTTTATCACTGGCCAAAAATGCAATCAAGGCGGCCACTTCATCTCCTTCCACTGCCTTCTTCATAGGCATGTTACCGACTACATTAGCGACGAACATAGACAACTGCTCTTCGGTGAGTCCTATATTCTTCAACAAATTCGTTTTCACAAATCCAGGACTTACAGAATTCACTCTTACGCCATCTGGAGCCAACTCTAATGCAACGCATTTAGTGAAATGATCTAATGCAGCCTTCGAGATGTTGTACGCTAAGGCCATCGTACTGGCCTTAGTACCGGCGATACAAGAAATGTTTACAATACAACCTTTGCTTTGAATGAGGTGTGGAGTAGCCAGCATCGTCAATTGGTACACAGATCTCATGTTAGTGTTCATTACTTTGTCGTACGTTTCCATGGACGAGTTTTTGATTCCGCCCATCCCAATAACGCCAACATTGTTCACTAAAACGTCCAGTCTTCCAAAGTGTTCTATTGTATCGTTAATTATTCTATCAGCATCAAGGTGTTCTGTGACGTCCGCGGTAATAGCAAGAGGTTTTATACCTTTAGTTTTCTCGCAGTATAGGGCTATTCTCTTGAGGTTTGGGTCTTTTCGGCCTACAAGGGCGAGTTTGGCCGATAGCTTGGACAAGTAGATGGCTGTTGCTGCTCCGAGACCGGAACTGGCACCAGTAATTAGAATCACTTTGTCGCTGAAGTCCATATTGTAAGGTTTGTTTAGATTGTTAACTCAAGGTCAAACAGCTGTTTAACTACACGGACAAGCGTCGAGTTAACGCGCCTGCGTAACCTAACAAATTGATGTGGAATGTTGCCAGTTGGTATTTAATACTTTTACCTAATTTTCAGATTTCACTCTCAATAATACTACCTATTACTAACGTTATCTAAACTGTCGTTGATAACGTAATAGTCTGTAATGCTGGGCTTATTTGATCAGTTTTCAGCATCACTAATATGCGACTCAATGCTCATGGATCGATTCGTCGATCTTTAATTTTACCTACTCTGATAATAGTAACGGAATATAGAGTTGTCATGTCACGATGGACAACATCAAGAGTGGAACTGTAAAGCCCCATTTACATGATGCAAGTTTCTTGCCTGTGGTACGCAATAAAATTGAACCACCAATTGATTAATTTTTATTGTTGAATGCCACAGGCAATTAAATCACACCGTGTAAATCCGGTTTAACAGGAATGCAAATGGCGGAAATATTATTTAACCGCGAGTGCGATAAGCGTCTTGCTAAACTGGATGTTCACCTTTACCTACTTGTAGGGACCTGGATCGAGATAGATCAGTGAGACGTTGGCGTCTGTGGCTGGCTGAATGTGCTTCGAATGCTTGTTTGATTCAAGCACCTGCTTCAAAAGCGCTAAAATTATGTCCATTAAAGTTTTAATGATATTTGAGTACATTATTGCAAGTAAGCAAGAAGACTGAAAAGCTACCAAAATAGTAGTTCATTTATAACCTGGCAACACAGCCGAAAACAAAATTCCGCGGATCGGACTCAATACCGAGGAAGCGGCACGTGATCACGTGATCCAACGATATGTAAATATAATAATATCGTGATTTTATCCTGCCCAAGTTTGTACGTTACGTGTACATGACCGTACGTATTTGTATCGGCCCTTGCTGGAAAAATTGACTCCTAATTTTATATTTATCGTAGAGACGATTTATATAAAATTAGGAGACGATTTTATATACGTCTTTTACGAGGTTGGCGTAAATAAAAAGGTTTATGTTTTGAGGACGGGCAGTAGCGTCCTTATGTTTGCTTACTTAATATAACTACTGGGATCACTAAGGCAAGAAACGGCATTCCTTTTTGACAATATTTAACACAAATAGGTATAGCTAAATTAATTGTAGATAACTAATCAATCTTCCGAATTACTTACTGTGCGTTTGCTCTGGCGAAACATTTACAACTAAACATGTTGGAATCTCTATTTTCTGTCAATTTTCCATACAAAGTTTGACAGGCACTAGAGATTTTAACATGTTTGTTGTGATGTTTCTTCAGTGCGAACGCATAGTTACCTACATAATATGGAAAAAGTCCATGTGATAGTAATTATCATATTTGTGCAATCTTAATTTATGATTCTAATCTCTTAGCTCTCCTACATAATATTACCGATGATATTTTCGACAAAAAATTTATAATCGCTTTTAATTCGTCGTCAAGTGCTAAAAAAAGTGTAAATAATTAACGAGTCTATCGTTCAATCATCAGCATTAGCCTATAGCAGTCCACTGCTGGGCATAGGCCTCTCCAATTGCACGCCATCCAGCTCGATTCTCGGCAATTCTCATCTAGCTGCTATCCCAGTCACCCTGCGAAGATCGTCGCTCCACCTAGCCTGAGGGCGTCCTACCTCACGTTTGCCGATTCGTGGTCTCCACTCAAGAACACGTCTACCCTAACGGTCATCGGTTTTACGGCATTTTCAATAAATAAATCGATCACGATGAGACCCATAGTTACATAATATATCTACTCAAATTACCTAGGTACACACGGCTACACATCAAGCTATACATTTCCAGTATAAGCTGACCTCGCATTGTATGGAAATCCTATACAATGCGAGATCAGCATAAACTGGAAATATATAGCTTGATGTGAAGCCGTGTTTACCTACCTAGTACCTACTAATAAATTGGTGTTAATTAGCAGAGTAATCACTAAAATCTGTGTATGACTGCCTCGTTGGTCTAGTGGTCGCAAGCACCACTGCTGAGAATAGGGACCTGCGTTTGATTCCCAGGAGGGCAAATCGTTATTGCATTTTTCCAACCGGACACAGTCAGACCGGTGCCGGTGCACCGCCGTATTATATAGATAGAGACTTATAATATATTTAACTAGTTTCTGCCTTCGGCTTCGACCGCATGGAAGTCGGACATTATCTCACGGGAACGTGCTGCCGAGATAAAAGTATCCTAATATCCTTACCCAGGTCATGGTTTATCTGTGTATGCCAAATTTCATACAAATCCGTTCAGTCGTTTTTGCGTGATTGAGTAACAAACATCTAAACTTTTACACTCATAATAATTTAACATAAACACATTATAATTATTATTTAATAATAGTCTAGATATCAAGTACAATTAACTTGTGTTCCAACAATTACAGTAGGTTTAAATATAACAAATAGCACGAGCAGAGAAGCTAACCTACTTGATACGTAGTCCTCCCACTTTTCGATAGAGGGCGCTGTGCGCTGACGTCACGTTTCTGAATCGCGGTGTTTAGATTCTCCGCGATTGAATGACCCCCCTAATTTTTCAAGTTTACGGTATCGCTTCTCGGCCTTTTGGCTAAGATCAAAGTGTAGTATCTGTTCTTTTCAGCTTAATATCTGAAAGTTCCCTCACTGAGGGACCAGTATATTAAACTGATTTTTGTAAGCTGACGGGATGTTCGGGGCTCGCTCCACTCCCGTCGCGGGTCGGCCCGGCATTGCAGTGCCGCCGGGATCGGCCCACATAATACCTGTCAAAATTAACCCTTTAAACCTATAGGAGAATTTTGCTACCAGTAAGGTATTCTATTGTATTACCAAAGGCTATTTACTGACTTTTAATCAATTTTTTTTTGATGACTTCGTTTTCTACTAATAATACTTATAATAAATAACCTACGACTATTTGGCATTGTTATCCGTAAGATCGAGCAAAAAACACCATTCTTCATGCTTGTATGGGGATAATTAAAGGGGACCCCCCTTTAATTATTAAATCATATCTAAATCGCGAAAAAAAAAACGGCTGTCCCATACAGTTTAAAACAGTATGATAACTTTACTATGGAACAGCAGATTTTTTTCATGATTTCAAAGTTAGTTCCATAGAAAAAGTTATTCAGTTCGATGGTCTAAAGCAAGTTAATTACACCTTATGTAAGGAGGTACCTATGTCCTATTACCTATTTCGTGGGACTTATTTTAACTGACGAAATGTGGGTGTCCTATTTTGTTTTGATTGATCAACAGGAGTTTAATGGGTTTCGGCCATTATCCTAAGTATAAGTACCTAAATAAATAAAACTTTTATATTAATAGGACATCCTACCTTTTTTGCCAACTGAAACTCTCATGTTAAAACAAGCAAGCGTTACAACGCTGCAAAAGAATTGCGTAGAATTGAACCAAAAACCCGACAAACTATCCCAGTTCCTACATACTTCACAGGACCTCCGACGAGGATATTTCCACAACTAATCTAGGTTCCTATTGATACATAAATTTATCTTGTCATTTATCGTGAATAACGGATTGGCTCGTGTGCCTGCCCCCACGAGGTTGACCTCGGTTGACATAATGATTTACAGAAACAAAACTATCGGCCGCAAACGTGACCGTGGCTTTATGCAAATTTAAATGTTGTCTATTGTTTTTTTATTGTTATTCTGCTATTTGGATTTGGAGCAAGGAAACGCTGGTAAAAAAGTAAATAAAAAGGTTTTATTGAGAAGAATTCCTAAATGTTTTGTAGAACAGAAGTTGCCGTATAGTTTCGAGCTGTTGGAATCCTGTAGTAGGTACCTACCTATCCATGTAGGTAGTTAAGTATAAATAAGTACTTTTAAATAATAAATTAATACGTATAAATATAAATAATAAATAAAGAAATACGTAAAAATACTAGGTATAAATAATTAATAAATACGTTTATATAAGTAATAAGTACAGGCGGTGATCATTCATTAATGTTAGATTTTTAGCTTATTATAGCACTGGATGCAAATGCCAGTTTAATTACTGCACCTATGACCTACACCAAGCTCCTTTAGAAATTCGTGGAGCCAATAATCACTATGCCCCATGCGTTAACGTCCAGTTTGCAATGTTAGGAAAAACAACTTATACCTGCATTACAGTAACAATCTAAATCATGCGATATCCGGGCCAAGCCATTCGTCTTAGGACTACATTTACATATAAAACATTCCAATATATCAATTCGGCCTCGAAATGCAATTTGTGAATGGTGGCCATAAATAACTATTTTCTATTTGACACATGGCGACCCTTCGTTTAGGCTGGCAATACCGTGGTCTGTTTTCCCGCCATTATTTGACAGATGCGTTTCCTTCGGCTGGTAACCGTAAAGGATTTTTCAAGCGGCTCCGAAATCAAATCAAGTGTGAAATTCAATTGGATGCCCATAAATATTGTTGCTTTGAAAAATGTTACAGTGGCTGGGATTTTAGTTTGACATATTTTCTGTTTCGTGAATGTATTTGTTGCAATTGTCGAGAATGTTCTTTGTAAAAGCCTTGGAAAATGTAAGGGGAAGGAGTTCCTTTAAAAGCGGATTGAGTTGAGTTTTATTTGCAGAGTAGAATATTGTAATTAGTCGCTCTTAGTAAGTTTATAAGTATTCAGTAGACCCACAGAACAGTAAAAACTGAGAAGACCAGTGGTCGGTAAACTCAAGCTAAATATCAATACTATGACGACTAAGATTTCTTATGAGAGCCAATCCTTTGTGTGTGTCCATCCAAACTGTCTTAATACACTTTTTTTAATTCTTTTAAAACTCCCATCCGCTTTCACTCCACATCGTTTCCTAAAATTAACTTGCTAAGAAGCAGGATGCCTTCATCATCATCATCATATCGGCTGATAATAATATGATGAAGGCATCTTACTTATTAACAAGTTAACCTTGGAAAACTTTGAAAGGTGGCTACAGTTATATTAATTTTCGATTCCTGTAAATTTTTGGTGAAAATACTACGGAAATAAATCTTTGAAATATAGGTAGATTGAATTTTGAAAAAAAAAAATATACATACATACATATGTTACGGCTAAAACCCGAAGTGCGGCTACACCTAGATTTAGCCGGCTAAAACTAGGTGCGGTCGGTAGCAGTTAGTTAAACTTGCCTAAATGGATCCTGGCACTCGCCGGCCGCTGCCGCGGCACCGCTCGCTTCGCTCGCTCGGCTCGTGCGGTGTGTTATGTGGTCACAGTTCTAACCTAACCTACTCTTCAACCATTGTCATTTGCTACAACTAAATTTAACCAACTGCTACCGGCCGCACCTAGTTGTAGCCGGCTAAAACTAGATGTAGCCGCACTTCGGGTTTTAGCCGTGACACATACACTCACGCCTTCTTCCCATAGGGGTAGGCAGAAACTACAGAACGCCACCTGCTACGATCCTTACATACTCCTTTTGTCTCGTTTACGTTCATACATCTGGTCATACACGCACGCCGGTTGCGAGTACTACGCACCTGGCCTTTCTGAAGAACATCACCAATAAGGTCAGTATATGTCCTCCTAGGGCATCCCCGCCTGGCCTTTCCCTTTACATAAAAAAATTATATCTTGCATAATAACCGAATTTCCGACCCTTGCGTCTATCTACGCTAGGCTTGCAGAAAAAATATCGATATATCGATTTTTTTTTTCGATATATCGAAATCAATACTGATATTCTTTTTAAATATCGATACGGTATATATCGATACTTTTTGGCACTTCTTGCATCCCTAATCTATGCTCGCACTCATCGACATTTACTACAGAACTGCAGAGCTGCTCTCTATAGACCAAAGAACCGTATGCGGGTAGCGAGCCGCGGTTTGCCAACCACTGCAGTAGACCAATTCAACCGGTCTCCTTAGACTCAGTTTGTCACTTGATAATTGTTCCTTAAATGAAAATGTCATTAGAAATCTAACTGAAAAATAAAACGGTTATGATCTTTATTGATAAACAACACATTAGACGCACAGTCTGCTTAAAACATATCGTAAACTAGTACAAAAAAAGCCTGAAACCAAGTCAGCCGAACTAAATAACACAGGTACCTTAAATACTGCCCTTTTTTCCTCAAAATGGCCTCAATCTCTCACCGGATTGACAGCGATAGATCGTCGCAGCAAGACTTTATATCTAGTAGCGGTGTTAGTATAAAACATTCACCTTAATGTGGCTTCGCGAAGCATGGCGCAGTTAGCGGGATGTATAGCGCGCTGGAGCTGATCTATCGAGTAATCAGCGGATTGCCAACCTATGTGCTGTAAATATGGAGGAAACGAAACGGAAATGGTTGTGTATATAGTAATTGTTAACGGTAGTGTGTATTCATTCTAATTTCAACTAATTATTCATTAGTGGCTTTTGTTCGCAGGATATTTGTTACAGGTGTAGTGGCAATCACATCATTTGGTTTAAATATATTTTTATTTACTTTTCTATAGATTCTTTTATATTATGTGAGAATGTTGTAATCTAAGACTGTAGATTTGTAGACCATTTTCTATTTTGTTAGGTAAGTACCTCGTACTTGTTGACCGGCCTATATTGTCTTCCATACATATTAACACTGTAATTTGAAAACATTGTTAAAGTAATTAAAAAGCAAGCATTTTAAAGGAGTAACCGTCGAGTTTCTTGCCGACTCTTCTCCATAGGAAGCGACCAATTACAACCGTGCTTCTGACGTTTCATAAGTGCCCATGTACTAAGTTAAAGTGAAATAAAATATTTTGATTTAGTGTGTTGTTTCAACTTTCATTTGTTTTTCTATTGTAAATGTTGTATTAATTTGACACAGCTTAGGGCCTGCACCCACTGGCGGCACGGCACGGCATGTGATTTTAATGCGACGAATAGAAATATAACTATAAAGTTATATTTGTGTGTATGACTATAAAAAAATTCATTTCATTTCAATGATGATGCCTATGGACGTCACTGCATGCCTAAGGATACCGCGGTGTCGTTGCCGTCAGAGTGCTCTTGCATGTAGTGTTGCCGGAGGATTCCCTGCCGATGCCGTGGCGTGTCGCCAGTGAGCGCAGGCCCTTAATGAAACAGCACTTAGAAATTACTACATCACATACATAACATCACGCCTTGTTTCCCCGAAGGGTTGGGCAGAGGTGTCCCTGTAGCAGGTACACCCACATTTCGCCAGTTATGTTTAAGTCCCATTTAATAGGGGGCGTGCCTATTTCCATCAACCGGGTACAAATCCAGCCTCCGAGCTGCTATTGAGAAATTTCAGATAGAAAAACCCAATAACACTTTGCCCGACCCGGGAATCGAACCCAGGACCAGCAGTAGCGCTTGCGACCACTAGACCAACGAGGCAGTTTCATTATAAAGCTTATCAACAAAAAAGTGATCTAGTACCTACCTATTTCAAAGGTACACTTACGGTACGACAAGGTTAGGTAATGCTACTTTTTATTTTGAAGGAATTTTCTAAATTGGCAATTGCTGAGGGGCAGTAAATTAAATGTAAATAATATACAATTTGTAATTAAAACAGAGCACGAGAGAATTTTTCTCAATTCCGCCGCGATCCAATAAAGAAATGCAAATTAGGTGCGGCCAAGAGTTATTGCTTCGTAGGGATGTGGTATGCTCGATGTCGATATCGATGAATTGTTATGTAGGAATGCAAGTAGGTAGAAAAAAATCACAGCGAGTTTTGTGATAAAAGTTTAAATAATAGTTGTGTGTATATTGTCTGCTAGCTTTTGGTTGAGGTTAATATGTTTCGAGCATTATTTGCACAACCGTTGGTTAAAACAGCATAACCACTATGAACATTATAATAGCCAATGTTTGAGGCAATGTAGCTATGTGCCTCAGGTGAGTACCTATCGATAATGATACTTCCCCATCACTAAACAAGACCCCTAGTGTCGATTGTAAAAAAGTTTTTACAGCTAATTCGGGGTGCTCCCGGTACTAATTCTACACTTTACGACCACGCACCGACATTGTCAATCCATCCGCAAATGAACAGCCATCTTTGTTTTACTGTCAAACTGTTTATAGCATTTGATTAGCTTTTTATTTCCTTACAAGATTTGTTTTAAAGTTAATCGTGGAACAGGGCGCTTTTTGTTTTTTTAATCTTGTTTTATATTATGATGAATCTTGGTTAGATCTTCAGGAAACGTGGTTAATTCGATTTTGTTATAGA
This sequence comes from Agrochola lychnidis, assembly GCA_963680765.1. NCBI lineage: Eukaryota > Metazoa > Arthropoda > Insecta > Lepidoptera > Noctuidae > Agrochola > Agrochola lychnidis. The sequence goes on along the minus strand of OY796871.1, from coordinate 6,949,642 downwards.
TAACTTTCGTTCAAAAGTAAGTAAAAAAAAAAAAAAACTGTATATGTACTTTTGGAGAGGTCGTACTTATTCTAGCTCCTAGGCCTTATTAAATTATTTTTGTTGACCATAAAAGTAATTTTGGAGATGCCGGGGATCGAACCCGGGGCCTTTCACATGCAAAGCGAACGCTCTACCACTGAGCTACATCCCCGTATTATAATAGTTATAAATATTACCTATTGCTATCAGTTACACACTTAAACAAACATGGGCACATTACGTAGGTTAGAAATAAACGAAACATCACACCCATATTTTCCAAGGGCGTAGACAGAAGTGCACGTACAGTATATTCACATTTCGCGAATAATAATATACAAATTTTGAAGTAGTCGTTAAACCCCTTTATGGCCCTTTATTAAGGGGATGCGCTAAGGTAGCCCGCGAAATTCATGAAATTAATGATGTGTGATTCAATGATGATTTCATGAAATCAAGTCATTTGACAGTTATGCTTATGGAGTTGTATTGCTGATTGTAATGATTATAATTATGAAAAGCCATATTTGTTACTGTCGCGAATCATATTTTAATCAACATAAAACCTGACACTGACCTGCAAAATGCAAAACTAAAGAAAATTTGAATTTCGCGGGCTACCTTAGCGCATCCCCCTTAACGAAGTTTCCGTGTGAGAGTACCGAGATTTGCGTAGTTCCAAGGTAGAGGTAGGTAGATAAAGAGTAGGTGGACCTCTGACCTCTTCCACTCGGTAGGGATGGCGATTCTCTCCGAAAAAGATCGATTTTTAAATCGATTCGAATCGTAAGCTGATGTATCGATTCGCAAAAAAATCGAGATCTAAAAGATCGATTTAAAAAAAATCGATGTTTTTTTTTAAGGTTGTTTTTGTAATGTAAATATAAAACCATTTTATGAAAAACAAGAAAGTTACCACAATAAATGATAAAATTACTCTTTTTTTAGTTTAGGGAATTCAATAATAACAATTATGTTTATTACCATATCAAAATCAGATCAGATATGAAAGAAGACATTTATTTTCAAAAAGTATTTATTACATGAAATCTCGCGAGTTTTTGAGTAATTAACCCTTTAACCGACAACACCATATATTACGGGTAGGTTACATTCAACTAATTGTAAATAATTTTAAAACAAAAAAATATCGAATGGCGATTTTCAAGGGTGAAATATCGATTCACTGAATCGATTCAGTACTGCATATCGATTTAAAAAATCGTTCTAATGGGGCTGAAAAATCGATTCTTCGATTAATCGATCTCAGATCGCCATCCCTACCACTCGGGAATGTTATAAAATGTTGCAGCCATCGTCTTGAGTTTCGATTGCGATTTTGCTGTTCGCAAAGTGTGGTAATTTTGACCTTCAATTGTAGTGATCATAGTGCCTGTACACTATCTGTGTGTGTACCGAATATTCAAATGTCCAAAAACATTTAGCGGCTATTTATTTTGTGGTAACTTAACACTAACCTTGCACCTAGGAGTCAAAAATTGCCTACAAAGCTAACAAATACATACAAACTTCTAACTCTTATATCTCACTTCGGACTGAGTTTAGAGACATGCATGTCAAATAAGTTTCGTTTTTATACTATTCTGTAGTAGAAAAACAAGATTTAGTTGATGGCCGCGAGAAAAAAAAATGCCAATTTCAGGCCTGAAATTGGCGTCTTTTTTATAGGTTATTTTGTTGTAGGTTAATAAGTTACTAATGTGAGTGTTTCTACAATAGGTAGGGTATTAGTTAATTCTGCCTACCGCGGAATTTTAAAGTCGACAGCGTCCCATCGGTTACACTAAATAGTGTACCGCTTAACAGAGTAACGCAGGTTAAGTACTTGGGTCACTGGGTCACGGAGGACCTCGCTGATGACATGGACGTTGAGAGGGAACGAAGGGCGTTGGCTGTTCGCGGGAACATGCTGGCTCACAGGTTTAAACGGTTCCCGAATGAGGTAAAGTATATATTGTAGAGATTGTTGTATTGTCGAGATATTGTAGTGCGTCCGGCATGTTTATGGAGGCTCAGATTGACGGCTTTCATGCCATCATGAGAAAGAGAGCGGCCTCCATATTGCACCGTATCCGAGCAAGCTCCAACAGCATTCTGAAACTAATAGCGGACCGGTTAGACGGTCCTTTTCTTAGACACTGGATCGCACTCCATGTGTCAATTTGATGTCGGGTGTTTTATTTTTTGGTTTACTAACATAGTTCCTAAGTACTTACTAATACAAATATGGATAATTCTGAAATAAAGTTATTATATTATATATATAGGTATGTATTATGTTATGTTATTTTGTATTGTCTGTATAATCAATTTCCATTCCAATAGTCAATGTTCAAGCTAATTACACTAAACATATTGCAATAAATTTGTTTGGAGATGCCGGGGATCGAACCCGGGGCCTTTCACATGCAAAGCGAACGCTCTACCACTGAGCTACATCCCCATGTACTGGAACCATGTAATTTTACAATGTAGGTAAGCTCAAACTGAGTAGAAACATTGTTTAAATGAAGTAAACACTGTGATTATGCCATTGTTTAAAACATACAAAATAAACTACTAACAAGAAACAGCTGTTTTCAACAAATTGCTTGTACTTAGGTAAAGATACCAATCGGGAAAATGTGTTTTTTGAACATTTAAGGTAAAAATATCTGGTTGTTATTTTTCTGAATGACGTTTTCTAAAAATGAAACCTAGCTAGATCGATTTATCGCCCCCGAAATCCCCTCCATTCTAAATTTCATGAAAATCGTTGGAGCTGTTTCCGAGATTCAGATTTATATATTTATATACAATACAGTGTGATTCTTCATAATGTGCATATATCGAAATGAGCGAATCTATGCTTAATTTTAAGGACAGAAAAAATATTTAAAAAAATGTAAATATATTTTTTAATACTTTTTATGGAATTAAAAAAAATTAACAAAACTGTATAACTTTTAAACTAAATCATTTATCGCGATGAAAAAACTCCATAATGAAGTAATTAGGCGTCCACATAAAATGAAAATTGAGAAAATAAACTACCCTCAATTGAAAATAAACATGTTTTTTCAGCAAAAATCTGTATTTTTTTCATCAATTTTTACAATAATTGTAAAATTTATAAATAAGATGCCAAAGAGATTTTTTTTTAACTTTTTATACAAAAAAAAAAAAACCTTCGATAAAATTAAGCAAAGATTGATCATTTCGATATGTGCACATTAGGAAGAATCAAACTGTATGTACAAGAATTGCTCGTTTAAAGGTATTATTTATTAGACTTGGACATTTAAGGTACTTGTCTCTATCTATCTACGTAAAATAAACATTTATACCGATTTTAAAATATTTTTTTTAACTTTTCAAATAAAGCAATTGAGCCCGAAAAGGTATGACACATTGCCTATCTGCCATTTAGCCAATAATCATTCTACCTATAGGTACGTAAAAAATATAAAACCTAGGGACGTTCACATCACTCCGAGACAGTGGAAAACACTTATCCTGAAATACCAAAAAACCTCCTTTTTCAAAAGATACAATGGTCCTCATATGGCCTGATCAAGATTATGTCTGAACTTAAGCGACTGCGACCTCTGAGTTTGTTTCGGCCTTTCTTCTCAGAGTAGTCAGATAGGAAACGCCGAACTCATCTAGCTTATTTTTAATATGGACGTGTAAAAGTGATTCCGATATCCTATTTACAGAATAAACAATTTCATTTCCAATTTGCTTTCCAACTCCAACTAAAAAGGTCAATAACCCCGACTGAAAATGCACAAACCATCTATTTAATACGCACAGGCCATCCTTAATATAAGAAATTACCATAAACCCATAGCGGTATATGGTGCAGGGTTAAATCCCTCATTGAGTCGTGAAGATATTTTTATGGTGCTACAAGAATGCCGTGAGTTTCCCCCTGACGTGATCATGATTTACTGAAGTTCCTCGCGATAATTATCTCTTAATATCTGTGTTAATGTAGATAGTTATGGATTTTTGGGGAGCTGTCTCGAGGCAGGAATACCTAGTGAAGAATTTGTCGTAGGTATTTAGTTTAGGTACCTATTATATTTATTTATTTAACAGTTTATGTACACATATAAACAGACGAGAAGAAAAGAACAGTAAAATACGTACAAAGGTGATGCTTATTTCTAAAGAAATCTTTTCCAGCATGAAAAAATTACTAAATGATAAAATGATTTCATTTCTGTGAGTAGATTTCGTCAAACACTTACACGTCATAATCATCGTTGTTCGTTGTATCATCGAAATCATAATCATCTATTTTGTGAGCGAATTTTGTGAGTTTGTGTATACTCGTACAGGGTAGCAGGGACATCGACGCGAAAACTGTTACCATGCATGGTTCTAAACCCCCAGCATTGAAATTTTTCGTCTGCACTTTTCTATGAAACATCAGATTTTTTTTTAAATAACCGACAACATTTTCAACGCACGGGATTTCAGAATCACGTACTGAATCCATGGTAACAGTTTTCGTGTCGATTTCCCTGCCACCTTGTATGTGGAGGGTAATCTCCGGCCTGTGCTACAGCTCCTATTTGAAAAATTATTTCACCATTTGAAAGGTCATTATTCCAGTACCCTAATTGCATAATACAATTTGTTTCGATTTGAAACAGATTTCTGATCCGTTGCTTCATAAGATGGAAAAAAAAATTTGCTCAACAACGTAAATAATAGTAGTAAACAAACAGTAGTAGTAGTGTAGTTAATAAACATGAGGAGATATCAAGATCACGAGAACGTAAAATTGCATTCGGTGTACCACAGGGAACGGTTCTGGGCCCTTTTTAACCGACTTCCAAAAAGGAGGAGGTTATGTGTTCGTCGCGTATGTTTGTTTTTTTTTTTTTTTTTATGTATTTCCACCGATTTCTCCGTCAATTGTGGACCGATTTTGAAAATTCTTTTTTTGTTTGAAAGGGTGTGCTCTCGAATTGGTCTCATATAAATTTTATTAACTTTGCTTCTATAGTTTTTCAGTAAGCTACAAAATACGTATTTTTTCCCACTTAGTATGTAGATGATATGATAAGTTTCTGTCACTGGTAGCAGGTAGTGGTATTCGAATGTGTGTGGGGTAGGTACCACAACTAAAAAGTGAAAAATAAAAACTTTTTACAAAAAAAAAAAACAACCGACCTCCAAAAAGAAACACTACAAAGTGAAAAATAACTTTAATTTCGGAAGTCGGTGGCAAAAAACGAAAATACAAAACCCAAGACACCGACTTCCGAAATTAAAGTTATTTTTCACTTTGTAGTGTTTCTTTTTGGAGGTCGGTTGTTTTTTTTTTGTAAAAAGTTTTTATTATTTATATTATATGTAAATGACATGCCCTTATCCATTGACCAACCATTAACTATGTTTGCTGATGATAGCACCATAACGATCCCTTGTAAAAATTCAATTACATATGAAAATGACATAAATAATTCTCTTGACTGTAGGTATAATTAAATGGCTAGACAAAAATAATTTGAATATAAATTTAAGTAAGACAAAGATAATGCACTTTAGACAACGTACGCCCGGCGTAACTAATTTTGACATACATTACAAAAATTATAATATTGACGAAGCAAGTGATACTAAATTTCTGGGATTACAATAGATTACAACTTAAATTGGAAAGGACATATAGATAAATTGTGTAAAAAATTAAGTTCATCTGCATATGCTTTATATAGATTATCCTCCATAGCAGATACCAAAACACTTCTTACAGCTTACCACGGTATAGTTGAATCTCAAATGCGCTACGGTGTCATTTTTTGGGTGAACTCAACGGATAAAGAAACAGTTTTTAAGGCCCAAAAAAGATGTCTCCGGTCAATGTTTAAACTTAAAACTACAGACAGTTGCAAGCCTTATTTTAAGCAGTATAATATCTTGACACTGCCTTGTCTATATATTTTCGAAGTTGCTATGTTTGTCAAACAAAATCCAAGTCGTTTCGAACGTTTAGTTGATGTATTTCCAAGAAATAGGCGTGACAATAGTAAACTACGTCAATTGCCGTGTCAAACTACTTTGGTGCGATAACGCAATGAATGTTGTTGAAATGTCAAAATGAAACAAATTTCGCGAAATTGTTTACGAAAATAAGTTACATACAGGGTGGCAGGGACATCGACGCGAAAACTGTTACCATGGATTCAGTACATGATTCTACACCCCCCTACGTGGAAATACTTCGTCGGTTATTTTAAAAAAAATCTGCCGTTTCATAGAAAAGTGCAATACCTACGCGGTCAGAATGTATGGAACAGCTGATTTTTAAATAACCGATGAAAAATTTCAACGCAGGGGTGTTCAGAATCATGTACTGAATCCATGGTAACAGTTTTCGCGTTGATGTCCCTGCCACCCTGTATAGTATGTAAATAAATAAAAAAAGAAGTATACTTGAAAATACTTATGAAATCTTGAATTCATGCAAGCCACTTTTTGCCATGTTAGATTACTGTTCGGAACTTGTGCACAGCGTGTCGGGTAGATATATACGAACCGGGCAAGTTAGAACTGGGGACGAGTATGGATGAAGCCGAACAGAATACCGTCACATGTAAATTGCACCCGTGCGAAGTCACGGTGGGTCGCTAGTATTTAATAAACGACATGAGGTCGGCGTTTCTTAACTGACTACTCTGAGAAGAAAGGTTGAAATAAACTCTGATGTTTGAAAAACTTTGTTTTATGATGTTTAAGGCTGTATTCTCAGCGGCAGCGGGCAGCATTAGGTTAGGTTTTAGGTACCTCTACGCACAGAGTTCCGGTTCATGGTGATATTCAGTCACTTTTTCAAATATAAAAACTGGATGGTTCATTATCTTTTAATTTATGTTCTTTACAAGTATTAACTATTATCAGGGTTGTAACGGATGTCGCATAACGGATGAGGATGCGGATAAGGTTATCGAGATAATCGGGTTTGAGGATGCGGATGAGGGTGAGGATGCAGATGTTATATGAAAAATAGCCTTTGTTTTTGACACCTTCATTTTTTTTTTTGGGTGGGAAATTATCAAATAACTTAACCCGCTCTGGGCGAAGCGGGAGGGCGTGTCAGACTCTTACTGACTAAAACCCACCCGTGTTCCTTCAGTTGCCCTGTTGCCGGGGGCCACGATGTCCCTATCGGTTTTCTTCGAACCCCCGACAGGCATTGGCCCTAGCGGACCCCGTCAATTCTGCTGACATCTCTTTGAGGCGCGCGTGGAACACAACGCGCCGTCGACCCGGGCTTGGTCCTTATCGGACGGCGAGCTATCCATTGCTCACCGTCCGCAAGCCCGCGCCTACGGTGGCCGGAAATCGGCTCGCGATTCCCGCCCCGGGCGTCTCCTCCTATTGCGGCGGTTTGGGGCATGAGGGCGCGAAGTTTGCCTCTCCCTCACGTGTTCCGCCTCCTCCTTCACGAGCATTACCGCTTCGCAGAAGGAGGTGACGGCCTGCCATATCCTCTCGCTCCGTACCATGGCCTGAACCAGGGCCGGACGCGAGAGATCACCGCCGCCGATCGCCTCTACGAGGACACGGCGTTGCTCTGCCCAAGCCGGGCAGACCTCCACCGTATGCTACACCGTGTCCTCAGGCCGATCCACACAATGGTGACACCCGGGTGTTTCCTCCCGCCTTATCCTGAACAGGAACCTCCCGAAGCAGCCGTGTCCGGTGAGGACCTGCGTCAGGCGGAAAGTGAGGACGCCGTGGCGTCTCTCAAGCCACTCCTCAAAGAGGGGTCTTATCGCCACAATTGTGGCGTGCCCAGCGCGGCGTTGCGACAATCGTACTCTCCATGACGCCATGAGATCCCGCCGGAGCTCTGTCCGCTGTGCCGCAATTTCTTGCGGCATCGCAGCTAAGCCCCGGCGTTTCACCTCCTCGCGCCACTCCCAGATGTGCGCGAGGACCTTTGCCTCCAGATCCCATGGCGGTAATCCGGCAAGGAGGCTCGCCGCCTCGCAGGAGACCGTGCGGTATCCTCGGGCCAGCCGGATGGCCATGACCCTCTGGTTGTTTTTGATACCTGACACCACAATCATGCCACCACTGTCACGTGCGGCCGATCGTCTGTCATAGGACAGGGACACTGCGAATTCAGGCAATAGGAACGCGTCACTCACACTCCGGCCCGCACATTTGGCTCGGAGCGAGCTTAACAAAATTCACTATTTGAGCGAGCAACGTGGGGTCACATCCCCATAGAAATTATGAGGATGCGGAGCTTTTAAAATCAAAAGTTGAGAAAGCGGATGTTTTGCGGATATCAACATTTATGCGGATGCTCCGCAGTTGCGGATGCGGATACGGATATCCGTTACATCCCCGGATAACATACTTAAGTATAACTATGTATGTTAGTCTTAGGTAATATTGATAATGAAACCTATATTAAATTCCTTTACGTGCGACTCGACGTCTAATAAGTATAGGCGTTCAGCACACTTTGGACAGCCAGCCTCGCGACGGCCTTGTGACTGCCTTGCAACTGCCTCGCGACTGCCTTGCCAACTTACCAATATTTTTACTACGGTGAGCTATTCTTTCCTACCGATTCAAGAGAAGAAGACCGATTTTCTTAACAAACACCATCCATAAATTCATTACCCACTTAATATTATCCCAATCTACTACCAAAATAATATCAGCGTTTCCTCCTAAATCTCGCAACGTCTACGTATCTATAACGCTATAGCTAGGTACAGTCGGTAATTCAGTACGAGCCGCGCACGTAGTCCCTACGTGACCGGAATACTGCACAACCTGCGTTGATCACTGTACGCAGTACATATTGAACGGAAGGAGGGAAATTTTCGTAGTAGCTGATCTTAATATTGTGATGTGGAGGAGTATTAATGTTGGCATGGTGTTCTTCTTTTAGTGTGGTTAGTGACTAACCTGGTGTTAGAGTTTTAAAGCCGCCCATAGGCCTCTGACTTGGCTCCACATGCCGTCGAGAAATATCTCTCAGGCAGGCTTCTTCACGATGTTTTCCTTCACCGTTTTTGAAGCAAGTGATAATTATACAATACGCGCATGAATCCGAAAAGTCAGAGGTGCGTGCCTTGGGTTCGAACTCGAGACCTATGACTTGGCAGTCCAACGGTCACATAACCAGGCTATCACTGCTATGATGGTTGATCGAAAGAAAGGTAAGAGCGGTTGACACGGCAACCATGTTCGATTCCCGATCCGAATATTTGTATTGCATGTTCCGAGTCTAGATTTTTGTGAGTGCAACGTTTTAATTAAGACTGATAGCAGCATCCTATAGCGTAGCTCATAATACCAACAATCTTCGGTTATTTATTCCTTGTCATGTCTAGGAATTTGACAGCCCCGGATCCAGGGGGGGGAGGGGCAAGCCGGGGCCGGTGCCCCGGGCGCTAGCAGACAAGTGCAGCACATATAATCAGTACAGTAACTTTGCAATACTTACCTAAATGAGACGCGCAGCACATATAATCTTTAATTTTTTTTCTTTTTTACAACAGTTTTGGCGCCTCTGTTGGATTGGTGCATTATCGATTGATAAAATTTGATTAATATGTTGCTGGCAAAATTTTCATCTTGAGAAAATTTCGCGAGCTAACTTAGCGCATCTCCATAAAATATTAGCGGGCAGACGGCAATTTTTGCCCAAAAAAAGAGGAAAGCGTCACTAAAACACGATTTTGGTTTCCTCCCGTCAAAGGAGGTAGGTATGGCAATGATTACATTGTGGATGCCTACTTGTCACTCATTTGCGAACTATGTGAACCTGTTTTCCATAAGATGACGTCGTACTGCTTTTTCATCAATCCTAATTTAAAACAACACTTACCTACTTAAGAGTCCTAACACACTTTTTACGCAAATTCATGATTTTTGACATTGTAATTTTCAGCAACAGTATTATATGATTATTAATAACGATAGTACCATTCTCTTTCTTGTAAGTTGGAGTTACAGATTTTAATTTTTCTTTTCGTGTAATTTAATATAAATATTTTACGAACTCTGTTTATAAGAAAATCCTTCAGAACTTTGACACTCAAATTCACATTTTTCCATTCAATTCTAATAAAAGCTAAAATTACTAAAGGATAAGTTGAATGTTTTACTTGTTTATTGTAGTTTTAGAATTTCTTTAAATTCCTTGAGTTTTAACGGAAAAAATCATAAATTAATGAAAAGCAATAAATGTTTTTATTCAGCGTCCATTATAATCCAAATAAACAAAATTTTATCAAATAAACTAATAAGATATAAAACTTCTATCTATAATGAATACGTTTCATTAGTGTTTGTTTCTCAATATAATAAGAAAAAAATACCATAAATAAAATTAAAGTGTGGTACTGTAATTTTATTTATAGTATTTATTTTCAATTCAGCAAATCACTTGAAAAGAATGTGTAACTCCAACTTACAAGAAAGAGAATGACACTATCGTTATTATAATCAAATAATTAAAATATCGTAATGTTGCTGAAAATGACAACGTCAAAAATGATGAATTTCCATAAAAAAAATTAATAGGACTCTTAAATCGTAGCCTACTTTTCCACCGAAAAACAAAATTTATCACAACGAAAAACTCAGAAATACCCGAAAACATATTATTTTCTTGTAAAGTCAACGTAGGGATGTATAGATGGCGCCACGTAGCGAATACGTGCCTCGAATGTAGGCGCGGTAGACGCGGTGATTAGCAGTGAAAAACTTTCCGACGATGCCCGCTTGTACGGCAACAAGGTTTAATATCTCGTTTTAATATAAAATGGTTATATTTAGAAACATATTCTCATGTTGTACTTTTCTTTAACACTTTCGACTCCACCCGTTTTTCATAGAGCTCTATATTTTTATTTCATACATTTTAAAATATAAAATGTCAAATAATCTGAAAATTGTTGACATTAGCATTAGGGGTAATCGAGGGTAATTTGGTTGCAAATTACCTCTCCTACATCCCCTTAACGGATTGCCGACGTATAACCAATAACCCTGTATATTACATTTTACAAGTTTTATTATTACGAGTATCTATCTACGTATTCTAAAAATTAAAAACAAAAGGGGTTTGTTGCCTGTAATTCCCAGGTATCGGGCTGAGGCTACTTCTCATTAGAGAAGGAATGAGCTTGATCACCACGCTGGCTCAGTGCGGGTTGGTGATTTCAGACCGAAGTCCAGGGTTTCCTCACGATGTTTTTCCCTTCACCGTCAGTCAGTGGTGTCTAAGAAATATGCAACTTAGAAAGTACGTATAAACTTTGAAAAAGTCACATTGGTACTTTTGCTGGGTCAACTCGCAACTTGAGGCGTAAGATGCGGATCAGATAAGAAATATGCCACTACGACATGTATGTAGGACGCGAAATAAAGGATCCCTTTGAGTCAAGACCTGTATCTATTCAAAATGACAAAAGATGGAAGAAACGGTGTATCACCTTGACGCAGCAAAATAGGGTGCGTTCTTGAATGTATTGAATTTGAGATTTTATTGTTAAAATCTTAAATGTCCTTTGTATGTGGTTCCACCATTTTAATAATGAAAAGATTTGTAACAAACAAATATTATTGTTATTTGTATTTATAATTACACATAACATATATATGAGGGGCTTGTGGCTAAGTAATAACAGCCGCACGGGTCGATCGATCAGGTTAAGTTATGCTTGTCGCGGTTGGTCCGTGGATGGGTGACCATCTTTATATACCAAGACCCCTCCGTGCCTCGGAAAGCACGTTAAGCCTCTCTCTACAAATGACAGTCGGGACCAACGTCCCGGCTGTCATTTGTAGATCTTTGACAGTCGTTACGGGTGGTTAGAAGCCCAAAAGTCTGACAACCAGTCTTACCAAGGGGTATCGTGTTACCTAGTCAGGTTGTGGAGGTCAGATAGGCAGTCGCTCCATGTAAAATACTGGTATTCAGCTGCATCCGGTTAGACTGGAAGCTGACCCCAACATAGTTGGGAAAAGGCTAGGCAGAAGAAGTATTTATAATTACACACTACAATAACTATTACATTTTGGTTTAAGATTGATTAATATTTTTGTTTTCCCATGTAAGTATAAGCTGACCTCGCATTGTACGGAAATCTTATACAATGTGAGATCAGCATAAACTGGAAATCTATAGCTTGATCTGTAGCTGTGTGTACATAGGTAGGTACCCATATCACTAAACGGGAAGTAGGTACCAAAGAAAACCGATTTTCCGATTCTTATTTCATCTATCACAAAACCGGTTTACAGACACGTGAAGCTTATTTTCTAGAAATATAAATATATGGAAATAACTGACACGAGCGCGCTAGCTGGACTCGAACTCGCGACCTCAAGCAGACCATGGCATTTCTTAGATCACTGAGCTTGAGTTACAGCGTGTCTGTATCATGTAACGTTTTTATATATATTTTTGAAGTGTAAACTTCTTTAGGCGTGTTGGGCATTTTTGAGATGGGAAAAAACAATTGAGCTCGCGACACCGTTACCGATACCTCATTTTTGTAAACGCGATTGTGCACTTTATTTATATTGAGTTACGGATCAATGTTCTATGCAAGTATTTTTACTTTAAAGGTTTCGAAAGTATTTTTTTTTTATAAACGCGTTTGTGCTCTTTATTTAGAGAAGGTTACGGACCAATGTTCTATACAAATATTTTTCTTCCACCAAGGCGATCTTGTTCAAGTCTTCACTTCTGTCGGCATTCCCGGAGTGCCACTGTTTTTTTTTCAATTCTTCCGTACTTACTCTAGAATATCTAACTAAACTAACTTTGTTACTAACCCATAAACATATTCAGAAACCCATTAATTCGCCATAAACTAAGTATAGTAGTTGGTATAAACAAGCAGTATGCTGCTGTATTGTGCACTTATACAACTTTATGGGGTCTACGCGATACTTAAAGGGATATAAACCGTCCGCCGGCGTCCGGCACGTCCCGGCATCGATCCGGCTACGTGACGGGACGGCGACGTGGTCCGACGGCTTTGGAAAATGTTTTGGGTGGAAAGTATACTGCACCAAACATTCATATTATGGATTTTGTGATGGCGTTGGTAGGTTTGAGCTTAGAAAAGTTATCCGAATAGAAAAAGCGTTAAGAATAGTTTATTTGAAGTAAAAATTTCTTTAGGCGCGTTAGGCATTTTTGAGATAGAACTAAACCATTTACTTCGCGAAACTGTAACAACACCAGCTTTTGACCATTAAAAAGACATCAACGCGTTGATTACCGCGGCAGCGATTTTTTTTTAAAGTTTTCACTTCTGTCGGAGTGTCGGCATTCCCGGACTTCCCGGAGTGTCACTGTTTTTTTTAATACACATTATTCAGAAGGGTACCTACCTACCAATAATAGTGGGCGAGCCTATTACCATCAATCGGGTACAAATCCAGACTCCGGGCTGCTGCTTTTATTATACCTACACCTACCCAAATTAACAAAAAAAAAACCAAATAAGTAGTACCTAAAATCGACTTTAGCGATCACTGATAGCCTAGTGGTGTGACCGTCGGAATACCAAGTCATAGGTCTCGAGTTCGAACCCAAGGCACGCACCTCTGACTTTTCGGATTCATGTGCGTATTGTATAATTATCACTTGTTTCGAAAACGGTGAAGGAAAACTTCGTGAGGAAACCGGCATGCCTGGGAGATATTTCTCAACGGCATGTGAAGCCAAGTCAGAGGCTCATGGGCACACGAAAAGAAGAAGAATCGGCTTTATCACGAATTTTATTTCAAACAAAAGCTTTTTATAGGGTTCCAAGGAACCCTTATAGTTACGTCATGTCCGTTTGTCTGTCTGTTTGTCCGCGGTCTAGCTCCGAGACCCTTAGTACTAGAAAACTGTAATTTGGCATAGGTATACATTTTAATTATGTGGTAAAACAAAGTGGTAAAACAAAATTATGAAAAAAATTTTTTTTTAGAGTACCTCCCATACACGTAAAGTGGTGACTTTTTTATCCCATGATGTGGGGTATCATTGGAAAGGTCCTTCAAAAACATTGTGAGCTTGGCAAACCATTTTTGGATTCAGGGATCCGTTTGCGAAATATTAAGCTTTAAAGTGCTAATTTTTGTTAGAGTCAAGTGTCCCCTCCTGCCAGCTAAATGGTTGGTTTTGGATGTGTGAAAAAATCACAGCAGTAGTTTATATAACGAAATTAATAGGAAAACAATTAAAGCTAAGTAGACTTTACAAGTTAATGAGTAATAATCGACCAACTTAACTTTGCAGTTGCAAAAACATGTTTTTCAGAATTTGTTTATCAACTACAAAGTTAAGTTTGTTCTTGGGATAAATCCATCCCAACTACGGAACCCTTCATTGTGCGTGGTCCGACACGCACTTGGCCGGTTTTTTGAAACTACGTTACATACTCGAGAAAAGAAATCGGGTATTAGTTGGTTTTTAAAAAAATTGGGTAAAACACAAACCTAACGAATATTACAAAAAAATTACTTACAATACACATTTTATATTAGCCAAAAGTTTCGTAAAAAGCAGTTTTATTCACAGTTCCACCGATTAGATGATAAAAACAAAATTATTGAACCAAACAATAATGGTGGTTCAATCATTCACTTTTTACTAAAATTTTAAGAAAAACTGTTTTTTTTTTTTAAATTGGTCTAACACTGTTACTTACCAAACTTTTTGAATACCCTGAAATTAAAGTCACCCCCAAAATATTTTAAAACCCCTTTTAAAAACCCCCTAGTTACCATCAGCTTTTAGTTCCAACTGGCAGGTTAAAGCCTCATAATACAGGTGTTACTATGCGACCCACGTGCCCAGGTATCGGGGGAAAAGGGGACACCCCTAGGGGAACGCGGGAGAAGGGGCCTATTTTTTATTTCATTACCACCCCCTGTAAGTAGGTGATAGTACCCTGTCGATGTGTGCTTGATTGTATTGAAGATTTTGTAAATAGTGCAAGATGTTTTGATTTAGAATGTGATAGCTAGATTTGAACTTGTTTTCTGTGATAGATTAAAACGCAGTCAGGCCTGTTTATCAATAACCATAGATAAAAAGAATAGATCTTTCTAAATTCAAATTGTCATTGTCTCTTGATGTCTCAAAATTCTAATTTTAGCTAGGCTTGGTACTTCCCGTTGACCTAGCAGCATGAAGTTTGGCGAGAAAACGTTAATTCCCTATATATCACCTCCTTTAGGATTATTTTTGAGACAAAAAGTAGCCTATGTCCTACCCTAGGATGCCATTTATCTCCTTGCCAAATTTGATCGAAATTCGTTCAGTGGTTTAGGCGTAAAAAGTTAACATACAGACAGACATTCTTGTACTCAATACTTAGTTGGCTCGGTATAGTTTTTTGACCCTAGTAATAAGAAATAGAATCGACTGGCACCAAAAAAGTTTTTATGAAAATTGGCAATTTTCTTGCTGACTGTACTACATTATTTCAAAATCTGTGAATGCAGATCAACATGTTTCAAAAGGTTAAGGACAGTCTCATAAGACTGTTTTTTGCTTGTAGCGACAACGGTTAAAGTACCTTCCCTTATTGACTCATCTTAAAAACCATCCTGTATATGTTATGATTGACTGCTTAGTTAGATTCATAAAGCTATAGCGTGATGATAATCTTTAAAAAAGTTAAATCCGTAAGTTTCTGCAATATTCTAACTTTTTAGCTAGTCTTTTTACAATTTGCGGTAAACTATAGAAGAATACGAACTTATTGTAATATTGCTCATCCCCATAACAAATAGCATGATAATAATTTTTGAAAAATCTATTGTGATGTTTCCATTATTTGAGTTATTGATTTTTATTTATACCAATTTTCAAGTTAACCAAGCCACACAGTAGAATCTTCCCCTGTAAAAATGAATACCCTTTTTCACCCCTTTTTCATGCAAACAATTTTCTCCCTTGTCACCCCCTTAAAAGTCGAATGTCCAAAAATCCGTTCTTAGCGGACGTCTACTAACTATGAACTACCTCCCTGCCAAATTTCATCTTTATACGTCAAGCGGTTTTCGAGATTTCGTGATGAATGAGTGAGTGAGTGAGTGACCTTTCGCTTTTATATGTTTAGATTTAAAATATATTTCGTTATTTTCTAACTCAAACTCAAAGCATTTATTTCATATAAGCAAACTTCAGGCGCTTTTGAATTGTCAAGGGGTCGGTCAGTCAGAAATATGAAGCTAAGCATAGTAGGTATGGAGAAGAACGAGCAAGAAACTTCACGAACACTCTTTTAAATCAAAATATGGTAAAAAAAAAAAACTATTAAGTATCACCAATTCACCATCCCCGTAATGTCTTCTCCATAATTTGCAAAATGGCCGCTAGCAAGGCCCTATGCACATACTTTCTTGCAATCTTGATAAAAATCATGTCTACGCTGCCACACGAACTAATCAGTAATCTAATGTCAATCAACAAGACGGTCGCTTAGCACTCAATCAAGTCTCCGCTTTTTATCTTCCATACATTGCCTATCAATAGTTTGTAGCAAGAAATATTCTTCTTTACCTCAATACAAAGGTACATTTCTGAATAAAAAACTGCAATCGAAACTTACCATACAATATAACAAAAAACAGCGTGACTAAGGTCTGACCACAAATTGTTTTTGCCCAAAAATGGGCAGTTTTTGTCGAAGTGATATTAAAAAAGCGACAGGGTAAGTGCTATACGATTGAGGTGACATGTGTGTGGACAATGCGTGGTGGCCACGAAACATGCGGGTTTGGAAGTGGTAGGTAGCGGTTTTTTGGGCTGGACCATTCAAGCATTGTATAAGTGTTCTTGTTGTTGTCACAGTATAAATAAGTAACAGCATTAACATCCTTATAGTAGTAGAAAACGACAGAAAAGACGCGCTTCGAAATGTCAGTGTATATCAGTACGCAACGGTATCGACTGCGCGGCAGTTACACTCGGATTCCGGCTTCTCGCACCCAGCGGATTCCTGCGGCAATTGCAAGGTCATCAGTCAGTAGGAGTTCACGTTGACGTAAGTAAACCATTTCGATTCGAAGGTTAGAAAATCTTGAATAAGTGTACTAGTGTTAATGCCAATTAAGAGGCATGTGGGATTCCCTCATAAATCTCAGTGCTTTGTTACATTTATCGCCAAAGTCATTCCTGAAAACAAAACGTCAACAAATAAAGCTACAGTTTCTTTGAAAAGCGTTGGCCGCCACTTATCACGGCTATCATGAAAATGATGGCAGTGGGGACCAGCGGGGTTTGACTTTACGATGTCAAAAAACGCTCTCTAGCAAAACACACAATATACCGTCATAAAAACACGCCAACTTAGGCCACTTTCCGAATTAAGCCATAATCGCTCACAGCGCTCACCGGCTCACATCAATAATTTGCGATCCGATTTAAATTTCACGATTATGACAGCACTGAGGGCTGTCAACAATTCGAAACGCTCGTGAACGCATCATATTTATTTGTATTTAAACCACAAATTTCTTCTCCTTCTTTGGTTCTATTAGGTGGCGACTGTAGAAGTATAATTTCGAAAATGCCACGCTAGTTTAAAGATATGATGCAACTCAAAACAAAACAGTACAACTATCATTTTTGACAGCGCTCACGGTGATATTAATTTAGAACATGGTCAGCGTTACCGCAAGATTGCGCATGTCATGACGTCATCTATCACGTTTCACGGGAGTTCACGGAACATTGTTATCGCGCTCACGCTAATTCGGAAGGGGTGTTAGTACGCTCAAATCGATTACAGCGTAACTCGTATAAATAATGTTTCAGTGGCGTCACTCGCTAGTAAATAGCGGACACTATGTGGCGGCCACCGCTCTTATTGGAAACAATAGCTTAAGCGCATAAAACCGCTATTCTCGTAGCCCTCACTAATGGTCAGCAACAAAGCAGGGAGGTAAGTTCAACACAGTCGGACTTAAGGCGAGTTGCATCGTAAATCATAAGGCTAATCCGCGACACAAGATAAATAGCTTCATATTGATTGTGCTAGGGATAACGGCTATTAGTGTGACTTTATTGTAGTTACTGTGAAGGGCTCGTGGTGCAATAACAACAGCCGCACGGGTCTATCGAAAGTTAAGCTATGCTTGCTGTGGTCGGTCCGTGGATGGGTGACCATTCATAACATATCGAGACCTCTGCGTGCCTCGGAAAGCACGTTAAGCCGTTGGTTTCGGCTGTCATTTGTAGATCTTTGGCAGTCGTTACTGTTACGGTATTCGAGTGGCGTCAAAATTTAAATTAATTTAAATTTAGGGCATTTTTAACCGACTTCCAAAAAGAGGTGGTTCTTGTCTGTTTGTTTTTTTTTGTATGTTTGTTACGCGATTACTCCGCCAATTATGAATTGATTTTGATGATTCTTTTTTGTTTGGTAGGTTATAGGCCTTCAGAAGTGGTTCCTTATAGATTTTATTAACTTTGTTTGGGTAGTTTTTGAGTTAGCTTTAATAATACGTATTTTTTCCCACTTAGTATGTGGATGATATGATAAGTTCCTGCCTGCCACTGTTATTTACATAGCAGGTAGCGGTTTTCGAATTTGTATGGGGTAGGTACCACAACTAAAAAGTGAAAAATAAAAACTTTTTACAAAATAAACTCTACGAAGTGAAAAATAACTTTACTTTCGGAAGTCGGCGTCTTTGGTTTTGAATTTTCGTTGTTTGCCACCGACTTCCGAAAGTAATTTTTCACTTTTTAGTGTTTTTTTTGGAAGTCAGTTGTTTTTTTTGTAAAATGTTTTTATGTACGTCCTTTTATACTGGCAGTCTGTATATGAGCTACACGCAGAAATAGTACAGCGCTCTAGGCGTCCAATACAACAACGCGTTCAGGGCTTGGGGCTGTCTCGCTTCTGTAGCGAGTCGGGGATGTTTGCCGAGGCGCGTGTGGATTGTTTCCACTCAATCAAGCGCCTGCCTAGGTTCGAACCCACGACCAACAACTCGTAAGTCGGGGTCATTACCACTGGGCCACCACTGCTCTCTACACATTTACCTATACTCAATTTAAAAAAAACATTCGTCCATTTCGTTTCATAAATTTTTACCGATATTTACATTTACTGCCTTGACAGTATTTTTTTTGCTATATTTTATTATGTATTTTTACCCGGTTACGGCGAAGAAAAAAGGAGGGTTATGATTTTGACCGGTATGCATGTAGGTATGTATGTTCATCTGTTACCTCATAACTTCTAAACTACTGATCATAATTTGACAAATGAGGTATCGTTGGAAGCATCTTGATCAATATGGCGCCCTCTAGAGGACATAGTCATATTTTTTTTTCTTTTTAATTATGCCATGTTGGGTATCAAATGAGTATTTAACCCCAAAATAATTTAAATAAAATAAAACTCCAGAGTCACTCGATTTATTAACATGTGTGACTCCGGATTTTTTATTTGTCTGTCTGTGATGTCTTGTTTATACTTACCTCTTTAGTTGAATTTTTGTCGTAGTTGGGTTTTAGTTTTTATAACTTTTTTATTGCCTGTTTACAAGCTGAAAAATATTCTTACTTCCTAGATTCTGGCCTGAATTTGTCATTGTTTGCAAGTCTCCGATTAATAGGCTCGGATTTTTATTTGTGGTTTTAAGGTGCTCCCTTACTGGGGGTAGCATTCGCCTGTAATGTAACGTTTAAAGTCGAGCATTACTTTAGAGACGGAGGAAAACCGAGCATTACAGTGCGCAATGTCTTTATTATTTAATCTGAAATGTTACATTACAGGTGAATGCCCGGTGATAGAGCACCTTCAGAGTTAATACACTGTCATGATCATGACTCATAACTTTCGGATCGGACAAAGCTTTAGAACAATTCAAAGAAAAATGAAAGCCAAAAATAACAAAAATCAATTCCCCGGTAATCCCTTAAAAATGTCCCTCAAAGCAAAAAACACTGATCAAATTCCCTAAACCGAACGAAATCCAATCTCGAAAATGGCTATAAATAAAAATGGTTACAATGAGATCCTTCGACAATTGGCATGTTCGTCAGAGGAGCTTAATAAGTTTCTGCTTACTTGTCCATCATCACTAGAGTTTTTACAACTTAGACATGACACAGAATCAAAGGAAACTACACCTTATTTTCATTTGTCAAAAGTTTATTTTCGTATGAGATCCACCTGCTGAAAATTTCAAAATCATGCAAGGTGTTTTGAACTTTGAAGTTGGAGATTTAAGGTTGGGTTTCATTTGCGTTAGGTGGACATCAAAGGGTTAAGACGAGTGGAGAAACGGCTTCTTACGTGTAGTTCCGACTCACTTATTTTGTCCATACTAAGACAATGTATGCGGTGAATTCGCGGTTCGGCGGTAAAAAGTTACTTGCTGATGTAGGGTTGACAATTGTTGATATTTAATGGATTTTTTTTAAAGATTTCCTTGATAGCTATTTGTAGTGTGAGTTTAAGAGAATTAATTATTTTCATATTTTCTACTGTCCTATGACACTCAGAAATTCTGTAGCTTCCAACTCGTGAAGAATTTTCGAAATCAGTACGCTAATTGCGTAACTTATTTTCGTAAACAATTTTGCCTAATTTGTTTCATTTTGACAGTTCAACAACATTCATTGCGTTATTTACGTTGTTGAGCAGATTTTTTTTCCAACTTATGAAGCAATGGATTAGCAATCTCTCTCAAATCGAAACAGATTGTGATTGTGTTGTATTACGCAATTAGGGTACAGATGATTCATGAGTAAAAATTTAAAATCATTTGGATGAAAAGTGAAGGCTCTGGCAGACTGGTGTGACGCGACGACGGTGCGATGCCATTCTGGTAGAACAATTTCCAAGAAGTTTTCATAAGAAATTATTTACTAAGGTCGAGTCGCGCTGTCGCGTCGCGTCTCTGTGTCGCGTCTCTTTGTGGAAGCCTTGACAAGACAAAATTTAATGTAATTTATCTACTAACTGCATGCATTATCACAATTAATTTCTTAACATAATAATTAAATACCTATGGTCAAAGCACGCCGAAATTAATGGCAGAATAAGAAATCTATGCAATCATCTTTAAAAACGTTCTGTAGGTACTATCGCGGACGCGCATATAAGAACACCGGAAAGACTATTCCTGCTTGTAGCATTCGGCCGCTATAGTAACGTTTAAGGTACCATTCCGTAGCCGACCGCAGGCGGCAACTGCAGGCAACGTGTTGCCAACAGACGACTGGTTTCTATGAATTTCTATGAAATACCTTTCGTAGCTAGCGACACGTCGTTGGCAGCTATGGGCGAGTGACAAACGACACGTGCAGCCCGACCGCAGACCGTATTGCCGCCAACGCTTGAGCGATAGTCACGTTTTTCTATCTTCTATCTACCGACTGGAATACGGGCAGTTGCCGCCTGCGGTCGGGTTCGGAATCATGACTGCAGCGACATGACGACGCGACACGTCACCTGCAGTTGCCTCCTGCAGTCGGGTATGGAATAGTACCATAACCTACAAAAAAAGGCGCGGTAAATAGATGTGGTCATCGTGTGAGCGGGATGATTGTTTTCAAAGTGGTTAGAAAATGCGTGACCGCGATGGTACCATATTTATGCAAATAAATGATTTTGATTTTGAATGTGCCTCGTCAGTCACAGTTTGTAGGTATCAACCCTACAGCCAATACTGATAACATAGTGTTGTGTGAGTGAATCCATCATGTATGGGACATAGTCGTCATAGGTCTTGTTATGATTTATTGTGCTTACTATAGTTTTATAGCGCCGTCTACTTATTAACTGGGACTATCATGACGCCATCAACGGATAGGCAATAAGATCTATATTTCTTTGCAAGCAAGCATAATATGAGGGGAACTTCAGGCCTATTTTACAGATTTCTTAATTCTGATGAAGGGTTTGATATTAGTTGGACTTCACTTCAAAAATTTAAGCGCCAAGTTCACCAAAATAGATAACCGTTCCCTCGGGAATCATCGCATATCCGAATACAAACGAATGCTAATTTCCATGTCCATCAATTTTATTATTAGATTTATCATATAGAATAATTTGAATTCAGAACTAAGCACTTTATTGTTATTTTGTTTTGATTTCCATGTGAACTCTATAGAGCTGTAAAACTATTTTCCTATCTGTCATGACTGCGACTTCAGCAGCTTTCCTCTAATTTTTAAAATAAATTACATTAAGTAAAAAGAGTATTAACAACTCTATATATTTCCAAGTCGATTGAGAGCGTCCGGTCTGCACCAAGTGCAAAGGGCAACTGATAGAAATCCGACGACTGACGAAACACGAAGTTTGCCGAGGGACATTAAGAAAATAGATTTACACTATGTAACTCACGATTACCCCAATTGTTGTCTCGGAAAACACACTATGCCGTTGGTCCCGGCTGTCATTCGTGGACCTTTGACAGTCGTTATGGGCCGTCGAAAGCCTGAAAGTCTGTTAACCAGTCTTACCAAGGGGTATCGTGTTACTCAGTAACTGGATCGTGGAGGTCAGAGGCAGTCTCTCCATGTAAAATATTCAGCTGCATCCGGTTAGACTGTAAGCCGACCCCAACATAGGCTAGGCACCCATAAAAGGCTAGGCAGATAATTATCGTGTTAAAATTGTGTAAGAATGATGTGTCATTTCTGTACTTTTATTGTTATTTTTTCTTTTCAAATTCAAATTTATTTATTTTGGGACAGCTATATTCCATTTGAAATAAGATTAGACATTTAACTAAACCTTTTTTACAGTCCGTTCAACCGATTTTGACTTCTATTGCGTTGGTCGCATGACAAATGGCAGCTGCAGTAAACAGTTGGTTTGTAACCACTTTTTTTGCTTTCAATGCCATCCTTATGCCAACGGTATAGAAGTCAATATTGGTTGAACGGACTGTAAAAAAGGTTTGTTTAAATGTCTAATCTTATTTCAAACGGAGTATAGATCCAAAAAATTTAGAAACTATTGTTAGTACTTAAATACAATTACAAAGGACAACACTCATTACATACATTCTGTACACAAATGCCTCTGTGCTGAGACATTCCGCCCCGTCCAGATAACCAATAGGGAGATATTGTACCTCCCTAAAAGATCACCAGACGAACGAAATGCCTCAACACAGGTGCACGTACATCTTCAGCTATAGTTGTCAGGATGCTGTTGTGACTCCCCCGCACCCTTCTCATAACTGATAAGACTTTTTTCCGAATGACGGCATAAAAATCATCAGTACGAGCCTGCGCGAACATCTCGGAGGCACTGCAGAAAAGAGGAAGTCCCAACATCATCCTGAAAATGTTATTGTATTGGACACGCAGAGTGTCTAGGGATTTCTTGGTATAACTAGCCCATAGACCACCTGAGTACAGACCCTGACAATACGCTTTAAACAGCGTGATCTTGATTTAGTCCGTTCAGTCCGTACTTTTCATTGATATAAAATTATTTTTGCTTGCTGGGTCTATCGCTTAATATTGTGTATTTGGCTTGTGTTAATTGTTTTAAAAGTGTAACAATTGTAAATAGACCAATAAATAAACATATTTCGGCCAAAAGATCATTCGGGCAAACGTTCTTCGGATAGGAAAACTTCTGGCAATCGTGAATCGTGACGCACTTGTGCTTGGGTGACGAGGCATTACTATGTGTTCGCACTGGCGAAACATTCACAACGAAACATGTTGGAATCTCTATTTTCTGTCAATTTTCCATACAAAGTTTGACAGGCACTAGAGATTTCAACATGTTTTGTTGTGATGTTTCGCCAGTGCGAACGCATAGTTAGGCCAACGCCCCAAGGTAACATTGGAAGCTTCCGCTGTTTTTTCCAGTCAAAAAGTATTTGTAGAAAGTTGAGATTTTCTGTTTTTACTGTCTTTCGTCCAACCTAGCTGAAGATACAGCAAGGAAAAATGGAAAATTCTGAGAGACTCCTACCTCTCGGAGGCTCGCCCCCTATTACATGGGACTTGGGAATGTGGGTGTACTATAAGTAGGTACACCTCTGCCTAACCCTTCGGGGATTACAGGCGTGATGTTATATTATGTTTATTCCTACCTCTCTTCACTTTATACAGGGTGGCAAAGACCTCGACGCGAAAACTGTTACCATGGATTCAGTACATGATTCTGAACCGCACTGCGTTGAAATTTTTCGTCGGATATTTAAAAAAAATCTGCTGTTTCATAGAAAAGTGCAATACCTACGCGGTCAAAATGTATCCCTACTTTATGTTCTGGTGCTGTTGCTGCGGCTGCGGAAAACCTCAACCGGCGTAATTATATTTTCGACCCGTTCGGGGTTGAAATCCTCGGGCCGTGAGGTCGAATGCCCATGGCCTCTTTCGTGACATCTCAATACGGCTATTTGACATTTCCCGTGACACAAGGGCTGGTTTTTACCTTGGCCAGAGGCTAAGCATTGCCATACAACGTGGCAATGCGGCCAGTCTCTTGGGTACATTACCAGTCGACAGCGATGCGGATGAATTTTTCGATGCTATATTTTAGTTTGTGAATAGTTTTAGTTAAGTTAGTATATAATTTTGTTATTTTTATCAAATAATTAGTTATAAGTTGTTATTTTCTTATGTTCTTTAATAAAATATCCTCAAAGGCGACTCGCTGGTCATTCAGGATCACAAAAACTTTTTTCAAATACCTAGATAAATCCTAAGTTTATCAGACTTGGGTAAACGAAATGAAATGAAATGAAATGAAAAAGCGTATTTCAAAGAAAAAAGGAGCGCATTTGTTGTACTTACTTTTCCGTCAGCATAACTCGTGCTCCGGAACGCAAAGCGACGTAAGTGAGAAAATGATAAATATTTTAATTGAACATTTAGTTTTTGTATGTTTTCACGGTATAACGCCTTGTAAGGTAATAGCGATGAGCAGGCGGAAAGTTCAAACAAAAAATGTAAGTAATTGACTTACATTTTTTCTTGATTTATAAAAAATAATGATGATAATGCAGAAAGACATTCTTCAAAACAGTTTTTATGATAAATATCTCAAGTTTTTGAATTTATTGTTAAAACGAAAGACCGAGGGAAGTACTGAGATTGCTCGTAGAGTGGTATAAGCTTTATATGAAGCTTGAGCGAAGGCCGTGAACCGAAAAGGCAAGTACCTAAATATAAGTTAATTTAATCAATAAATTAATTTCCGAACTAAAAAATAACTATGACAGATAAATCAGTGCCCTAATGAAATGTCCGGAGGAACAACGTTACAACTAACGCCGCCATATTGTTTTGTCAATGCTTACCAACAACGCCCTGTCAATGTCATTCAGACGCCAAAAGATCTTTGTAGCAATTTAGTTAGATGGTCAAGCCATACTACCAATGTAAAGGAAGACCATTACCTATTTAAAATATTACAACCATAAGTTTTTTTTCTGAATAAAAATATAGACACCTAACTGCTATTTTCATACATAATTCACATCTGATTAGTAATGACAGGCACTAAACCTTTATCGCCCGTCCATTTGCAAAGTGATTGAAATAAATCGGAGGACAAAACATCATTTTTTGTCTTATGCCTTGTCGTTAGCCAGTCGTATATGGAGTCAGTGCAAGTTGTGGCTTAAAGGGGTCCATAAGGATAAGACTCGATAAGAAATGGATATTTGTAGGTTAATTTTGCGTAATTTAAGTTTATTTTGAAGTTGCAGAGGGCGCTATCAGTAAGTTGAAAAACGCAAATAGCTGTCAAATATTTCGCTGTTTTGATTAATTTGTATTACTGAATTATTAAATTTATTTATTGTGAATGAACACCAGAAAAACTACCACCAGAATGCCCACCACCACCACCAGATCACCAGATTGTTTTCAGTTATTTTCGCTTTTGTAGCCCCAAATAATATTAATTAAAATATTTTGTGTACTTTATTCAAGCAGGAATCGCACTTATTTACTTACTTGAGTAACATTTCAAGCAGTTTGCTAAGAATAGAGATTTATTCACTTGGCTTTTGACTTCCGGCGTTTTCGAAGACGACGCGTTTTGAGTTTGCGTTCCGTTCCACTAAAAAAAAGGCAACATCAAAAAATTTATTGTAAAATAAGTAACACAAAAAATTAAAAAAAAAATGCTATTTGTTTCTTCACTCATAAAAAATGTATATTTAAATAATGAAAAAGTTTTGAATTGTGATCAAACTACACTTAGGTAAGTTTAATTTTATTATGCGTCTATATTCTTGCGGGTGAGTGGCGAAGGAAAACAAAAAAATTACCACAACACCATACTTGGGCTAAAGATAGCCGTAGAACGTTTGTCAATTGTCTTGTCTATGATAAGATAACTAATGGCCACTCATGATCTATGGTCGTTAGAGCATTTATTTAATAAATATGTATTTATTTATTCCAATTTTATTGGTTCATTTGTTGATTTAAAAGTCAAGATACTCGATTATAGATAATTGAATTGGAATAAAATTGAAAACATATGATTTGTCGTTCAGCCTTAGCATAATAAAGTAGGCGGTGTAGCGGTTACACCGCCACATACAAACTACGCATCATAGACATGACGTCACACAAATCCCGCATCGCGCAGTTAGAGTTTACCGAGTGATCGACATAGATACAAGATTTCAACTTCAAACCGTTGGGCAGTTGCCCGCCAGACACAACACCCGTCTGGTCGGAGGATCCTCTCTTTTCTATGGTGGATGAGTGAACTTTACACCCTGTTCCTCATACCACTAAAGGCAGTAGGAATGGATCTTATAAAATACCCACATCATTATCTTATAACCCGATTTTTATAACTGTGCGCCTGTCAACGTCAAAATATTACAGTGTATGTGGTTTAAGTAATAACAACAAACTTGAGAGGTGTCAAGGGACACCCGGATGGAACGAAGTTCCTTTCGATTAATTAGTGAAGGGATTGTAATATTTTTTTAAGTTATAATAATATTTTTGAAGTGAAAACTTCTTTAGCATCGTTGTGATTTGAAAGTCGATGAAACGAAAAAGCGACAGTAAAAAGAGGCAGACACATAAATTCATAAGATTTAACGTGGGAGAAAATGAGATGGACATTTTTGAAGGTTTCACTTCTACCACGTGTGAATTGCACACATGTTTTTTTTTATTATTCACTGTTCAATGCGAAATAGAAAGACGAAACGAAAATAACTGGCTTGCTTTCTATGAGAGAGAGAGAGAGAGAAAGACAGAAACACGCGCACGCCGCACGGCTTACAACTATAGCAAAAAGTGTCGTTACAACTTTTGGTCTTAATTTTTTCCGTCTACTAGCCCCTTTCCCAACGCGCGATAAGGAACTTCGTTCCAATAACAAATTAACGAATATTATGACAGAACTATGGAGACGACACGAGTTGTGTAGACCGTGTTAAGAGGCGTCAGCGCACTGAGGAGGTAACCGGGAGCGTGAATTCAATACTAACAACCTATACGATTTTGACAGTTCCAAGCGCACAGTTATAAAAATTGAGTTATAAATGATAAACGATTTTATTTCTGTAAGTAGGTTTGTACAAACACTTTTTACACGTGAATCATATTTTAAAAACTAGATGAGGTCGGCGTTTCCTATCTGACTACTCTGAGAAGAAAGGCCGAAACAAACTCAGAGGTCACAGTCTCTTTTAAAGTCCAGACATAATCTTGGTCAGATCATGTGAAGGACATGTGGATTGGTGTCTGAAGTGGTCTTTAGAGGAAAGCACCACACAGATTGAGAGGGCCTGTCCAGTCAGTGCACGCATTTGTCAGTTATCGTGCAGCTCAACTCAGAATTTAAGGAGCTCAACGATTCGACGAACAATACCAAAAAAAGGACATTTGTGTAGGCCACACAAATTAATCAAACTGTCAGATCATGATTAGAACGAACTGAGAAAAAATTAAAAACAAAACAAATATAACTCTTCATCATCAGATAACAGGAAAAAACAACAAAAAGAGCGAAAATCTACACTTGGATATAATGCATTGCTTGATTAAATTACACCAGCACCTAATCTAATGAACATAGATTATAAAGAAAAGAGGACATTTAATTATTAAGAAAAGACTACATTTCTCCATAAGTAGGTAATATCAATTAGCTGCGTAGGACATAAAGTTTTCAAAGCCTGTTTAAAAAAGATAAGACTGTCCAACAGATTTTTAGTGACAAAATACTTAGCAGAAACAGTGGACAAATGTCGAGATAACCCCAACATATTTGACACCTAGCACCGCGGGTTCCATACAGACCTCAACCGACATTTTTCTTCATTGTTCCACTTTTTATCGTCACAAAGGCACCGATTAATCGGACTGTAGAGTATCCCAGAGATCCTGCATCGATCCTACATCGAACCAATGGAATGGAAACACATTGTCATATACATTGTAATTGTATATAATTGGTATTTCTTAAGAACAATGACGCCAAATTACTCCTTGACTGAAATAATTGCGTTATTTTTCTTTCGAGTTCATTGCAAGCTCGGCTTTGATAAACGCCGATTGTTTTGTGGTCGTGAATCGATTATTTTGTATCGATGTATGAAATGTCAGTGAACATGTACCGATGGTTATTTTAAGGGGTACACAAAAAGTGTTGTGAGAATTCTCGTGTAAAGTGGTAATTTCGATCTGATAGCGACATCGACATTTGGTTTTGTTAGTGCCAGTTCAATTCGTAATTCTTCGGAAAAAGCATTGAAAAAGTAAGCGTTTGAGAAAAATATAGAAGGTACTTAACTACATGTGGAAGGTTTGATCAGCTGTTTAAGACGCAGATATATGCCAGTGACCTTGAGTGGTTAGTTTGCGTGTTCTGTACTGAGCTCACGCAATGCGTCGTACGTCCAGCCAGTAATAGGACTCGCCCATCAAGGAGCGCTGTCCCAAATTAGACGTATTATTAATTTATTATATGTAAAACAAAAGATATTCTAATAAAACACGTATACGACTAGAAACATAATTAAATTATCTTTAAAAAGTGAAGGTTTCAGAAAAATACGCTTGATGGTTTTTGCGTGATTCTCAGTTTTTTATCCGCGTTAGATATAACTTTACAAATTAATTACACTATGTAATATAAATATAATCTAAAATATTCACAGATAAGTTATTGAGAGAATGCACATATATTTTTTCCAAATCGTTTAGACGTGATCTTCTTCAATATAAAATCATTAAAAGGCGGTTACTGTTGCCTTTTAAAAGTCAGCGCCATTCTGATAGTGCAGCAGTTGTGCTGTGACTGAAGCTGGTCGGTCTCTCTGTCTGCCTCCTTTATCACTATCATCATCTAGCGGCCTTTAAATTACATCTGTTAGACATACCTAGGTCTTCTAATAGTGTCTCTACTGTAGTTTTTGCTCCACTTTCATTCTCATCACATCCCACGGTCTACTTCAAACAGTACACAACAGTGTAACTTATGGTCATTGGTTTCCACATAACGACTTCCTCTCCTCAAAATAATAGACCAAGCTCATACCACTCTATCTTCCAACATCTCCGTAATCTAAGATCTCATACGCATCTCTCAAATCGATACCACACAATCTTTATACTTACTAACTTTACGTTGCTCTAAGGAATTCAAGTTTTTGCTGTCAAGCGGTTTATGTCAGCCTCCTATTCTACCGGGCTTTTTCCATTTTATTTGAAGTATTAATGAATAACAATAAGAGTGAAAAAGTAATGCAGTTTGATTTAATACTCGTATTCATCTTATCTTTTAGATTGAGGAGATTGCGCGAGCAATGGACGCCGGTGGTACTAGCTGTTTTAGATTTTCATTTGTTATTTTATTTATGTGTTCTGTTGTAGGTGCCGACTGTACTTGTATTTACTTGCATTTATAGTTCCTTGAGTGTGTTGTGGAGATAAATCATATTGATCTTAATAGCAAATGATTGGAATTTCTAACTAAGGTTACTGCCGATAAACATAATACACCATTTTGGATAAAGATCTATTCATTGGATATGTTCAAGTTTCAGGTTCGTGGTATCTTTTTGGGTTTGAACAGCAATAAGAAGTAATGTGGCTTGCCATTACAGGACCTTCACGAACTGGGCTTAGTTTTTTCTCCGCTCTGTAGTCGAACCCCTAAAAATCTGTTGGACAGTCTATCTTTTTATTTATTGATGACTTGGTAAACAAATTTTGGATGAATCATTTAATAAAGTACCTAAAGTTCTTATTTTTTTTTTGAAGATCTTTTAATATTCATTGAGAACAAAAAATCTGAATTCTATAAATCGCAAGCACTTAATAGCGATCGAAACATACTATTACTTATCTATCAAGTGAAGTCGGTACATTGGTTTTTAATTGGCGCATTAATAAGATGTGGGTAGTTATCTGATGGGTTTAATTAAACCCTACATTAATTACATTATAATTACGGGCGGACAATGACGCCACCTGTCGGAGGAATGCTGAACTAACGATCGATACGTCGATCGATCGATCGGTATAAAATGTGCGCCGGCGCACCGAGTTAAATACGTCAGTAGGTTCGATTAAAATGTCTGGATGTTTATATAATTTCGCGAATTAATTTTAGTTAGTATTGACATTTTTTTTTAAATTGGTTGTTTCTAAATATTTCGCTTGCCAAGATACAGTGGTCATGTAGAGAATGTGTACTAATTAGGCTTTTTTTATAAAAAAAGTTATTCATTTAATTAAAAACTGTACGCTAAGCAACTCATTCATACTTAGGTTGATAGTTACCATAAATAATTCAGAGTTTCCCTCGATTTAAGCGTAATATTCAAATCTCTGAGCACTAAATCACGTAATGCATACTGGCTAATGGTATTTTTTCAACGATTTACGACTAAAATTAGTTTCTTAAGCAGATTAAGACTTGATGAATATTTCAGAAACTATTTCAAGTCTCCTCAATTTATAAAAGTGATGAAGTTTTGTATATGGCCTGGTCTATCGTCTAATACTACGACACTCGTATTTGTATAAAATCAGTACATCTAAAACAGAATTTAATCTTCTAAAATTAACACTCCAATCAATCAGTTCAACACACAAACCAAACGACTCAAAACACAACGCAAACTCATCTTTATACCCTTCAGCATACAAATCAAATCAACCGCAAATAAAATATTGCATTAAAAACTTCTAATATTCTACAGCACAACCAAAAACATAGGAAAATCATCTTTAATCTTTGCCAATAAGAATCAAAACAACGGTAAATAAAATTGGCATTTCAAAAGTTAAATATTGCAGTGGCGGATGCGCGGGCGCACAATAGCGAGCAACGCCATCTGCCGGCGCGCGTCGATCATGGGTCGCGCGACGAAAAAATCGCGTCGCCGAGCTCTATTGATACGACATTGACGGATTCGGGGGATCTCGGCTAGGGTTGGCACTGCAGAAGTTGGTGGTTTTTGAGCTTGAGTTATTGAAAAAGATCTTAAGTTGTTAGATAAAAGAGAATGGCTGCGGTGGGATTATACGCTCCCTAATCAGCTGGGTTGATTGGGGTTCACAAGACGTAGGGTGTTGTAACTCTGGGAAACATCACAGATATTGTTCTATTTTTTACTTCAGAGGACTAGAGTTTCAGAAAATACAGACAGAACTAAATTAATAAGTATAATACACATGTACACATGTATGTCTGGTCGTTCGTGTAACTTATTGGTATTGCTGATTCTGCTCACCGATGCGTGTGTTCTACATAACTGAGGGCAATTCTCGTAATTTTTAAGAGCGTTCGCATTCGCAACTCATTCGCAATCTGTCAAAAATGCAATCAATTTGCCATCATTTTTGACAAATTTGACAGATTGTGACTTGAATGTGAAAGTTTTTTAAGTACGATTATTGGCCTTCCGGAATATAATAAAGAAAGAGATCATGTGTTTTGTTTTAAATTGTATGTTTAGTATACAAAAAAGGAGATTTTTATAAATCAATAATTTTCTATCTTTGGTTCTGCATTTTTGCTTGAATATCCCGTAATCACATTGTATGGTGTTTTGTGAGTCAGAGGATCTAAAATAATTTTCATGAAGTCCTCCTCTGGTAGACATAAAGCTATACTGCACATGGAAACAAAACAAAAATTCTGAACAGTTCATAAACTACGAACCTGGACTGCCAACCCTAATATAATATACATGGCACAGACGCCGCCATGACATGTTTACGGGCCAATTATTTGTATGGATTCCGCTGCAATAATGATTTCTTGCGTCCGCCGGTCTGTCCAGCCGCCGTCCGTCCGTCTGTGCGCCCCCGCTTCATATATTCCAAGCTTTTTATCGACATTTTGAATTTTGATTTTACGCAACTTTGCGCCAGAGATTTATGGACGATTTACGTAAATTGTGACGGTTAAAAAGTTCAGTTATGCGTAAGTAGAGCAGCGGTGAATCAATTTGAGTGGGGCATTGGAATTAAATAACTTGGAACTGTGGTTTTGCCTGCAGGAATAAAATTATGTATAACGGAGAAAAGGCATGTCCAAAAATGGTTTTTTATTATTCAATCATTCTAACCAGATAAGTTAAATATATTTGGATAGACATCCCAAAAACTAGTGGTTTTAACTATATCAAAAAATTTTAAAGACCTTCAAATCGTTTTTTATTTTATTATGAATTTACTCCTAAAATGAACAAACCTTTCTAATTATAAGTTATTAAAGTGAACACACCCCATAAAAATTGTAAACTTGTCAAAATTGACACATGGTACTGTCATTACTGTCAATTGATTGACAGTATCTAATAACAGTACCATTTGTCAATACATGTCATACTTGACAGATGAATAGACGCTACGCTTGCTGCGGTTGGTCCGTGGATGGGTGACCATCTTTACATACCAAGTCCCCTCCGTGCCTCGGAAAGCACGTTAAGCCGTTGGTCCCGGCTGTCATTTGTAGATCTTTGACAGTCGTTACGGGTAGTTAGAAGCCCAAAAAGTCTGACAACCAGTCTTACCAAGGAGTATCATGTTACCTAGTCACTAGGTTGTGGAGGTCAGATAGGCAGTCGCTCCATGTAAAATACTGGTATTCAGCTGCATCCGGTTAGACTGGAAGCCGACCCCAACATAGTTGGGAAAAGGCTAGGCAGATGATGATGACTTGACAGATGAATAGAACCATCGGTCAATTAAGACATTGTCAAAGTGTGTGGGAGGTTTTATTTGGGTTGCCATTAATAAATAAAATATATACACTAACAGTTTATTTATTTTTTATCAATGTTGAATAAGAATGGTCTAAAAATATTATTTCAGTGGTTTCTAGTTCCATATTTTTGTCGCTATTATTTAGGTGTGGTTTGATGCTGGTTAGATTTTTCTCGGAATAAAAAACCAACGTCCCTACAAACAGCGGACATCTCCTTTGCTAATCAATTTATATACTGAAATCAAAGAGATGAAAAGCTCTTATTGTGAAGATATGTCATGGATATCTAGTCGTAGAAATATTAATGTATGAATGTGTCCAGTCAGACCAAGGAAAATATGGAAGGATTGTGATGGCTACGAAGGAAGGAAACACTGAGATGTCGGCTAATAGAGATGATTGATGGACCTAATAATATGGAAGATGTACTACGCCATCTCCAAGAAAGTAATAATAATATGGCATAATTTAATGATGGAATCTTGAGGCATTAGTTAATACATTGATATTTAATATAGCCTCCATGATTCTGAGTTGGCAGGTACGTCTGGTGGGCACTCTGCGTGTGCAATTAGCCCTGCTACCCAGTGACGGATCCAGGATTGTCGTTTGGTAGGGGCTTGACCCCACTAAGGGTAGGTTTTAGCAAAGTAAACACTAAAAAGAGCACACAACAGTGGACAAGCCTCCTTGAATTACTTTTCGCAAATCCCTCAATGACATCGTTAGGTTGTAGACTACCAGAGATATCTCGGTGAATATACATGGCGGCTAAGTCGGGCAGCGTGAGTGGCTTGCGGATTCAAAATTCATCACGTAAACAAAACATCTTATAGAAAAAAACTTGAAAACATAATGCTTACTCATTAAGTTAAGGATTATTGATGACAATTGTACATTAAGTAGTCAGCTTCCAGTCTAACCGAATGAAGTTGAACACCAGTATTTTACACGGAGCGACTGCCTATTTGACCTACACAACTCAGTCACTGGGTAATCAATACCATTTGGTAAGAATGATTGTTAGACTTTCGGGCTTCTGACGACTAACGGTAACGACGTCTACCTACATTATATGCAAATAACACACACATACACATAAAATCACGCCTGTAATCCCCGAAGGGTTAGGCAGCGGTGTACCTATAGTACACCCACATTTCGCTAGTTATGTTTAAGTCCCATGTTATAGGGGGCGAGCCTATTGCCATCAACCGGGCACAAATCCAGATTCCGGGCTGCTACTGAGAAATTTCAGATAGAAAAACCCAATAACACTTTGCCCGACCCGGAAATCGAAGCTAGGACAAATACAAATAAAAATACACACACACAAAACACACCCCAACACACATACACATACAAATAAATATTTTATATTTTTATTTTTTCCATATCAATGTTTGTAATATCTGCACGCTACCGCGTTTCGATTTCACGATTCGATTCGTATTCAGACTACTAACCTCTATGCAAATACGTCATGGCGTATGTTAACATGCGCGTGAGTATTATCAAATAACCAACAATGTTATAAAACATTTTTTTATTACACAACCTTACTTCAATTCATAGTTATTCATTAATTACTGTCTATTGTTGTAATCACGAACATGAGTTATATTTTTCGTTTATTCAATTGTTTTTAAATTGATATTGATATTGTAGTCCGCCATTTTATGTGGTTTATCAACAGGGGATGTAGCTCAGTGGTAGAGCGTTCGCTTTGCATGTGAAAGGCCCCGGGTTCGATCCCCGGCATCTCCAAGTTTTTTGCACATTTTTTTATTTTTTTAAGTGAATACTTCTTTAGGCGCGTTGGCCATTTTTGAGATGGGAAAAAACAATTGAACTCGCGACACTGTTACCGACACCTGCTTTTGATCATTAAAAAGACATCAACGCGCGATGCATTTTCTTTGGGATTAATGACATTCCAAACATTGAGACATGATAACGACATGATTGACATTTCCCTTTTTTTACCGACTTCAAAAAGAAAACTATTTTCTGCACATTAAAATTGTTCAAGTTTTCACTTCTGTCGGCACTCCCGGAGTGCCACTATTT
This sequence comes from Agrochola lychnidis, assembly GCA_963680765.1. Taxonomy (NCBI): domain Eukaryota; kingdom Metazoa; phylum Arthropoda; class Insecta; order Lepidoptera; family Noctuidae; genus Agrochola; species Agrochola lychnidis. The sequence continues at coordinate 6,914,339 of OY796871.1, read as the reverse complement.
TTTTATTAATGGTTGATATTGATATCAGTAGGCATTATTTCTTGACTTGATAACAAGGGGATGTAGCTCAGTGGTAGAGCGTTCGCTTTGCATGTGAAAGGCCCCGGGTTCGATCCCCGGCATCTCCAACTTTTTGGTTTGTCATTATTCTGTTTTGTTGTATGGTTTTTTATGGAGTTTTCAAATCAATTAATACTATCCGCGATATTTTCTACTACATGGGAGTTACATACATTTCTCAATTTCTGCCTCGCAGTTTGATATCGTACTAATGAGTACATCGATCCTCTTCGTTAATCGTAATAGGGAAGAATACAAAAAAAAATTGTGTGTCTGACAGATTATAAAAAAAAATTAAACACGTATTTTTTTACGTAATCAAAAGATTACGACAATACATTGAGTTAAAATGTGCCATGACGTCATGAGTATGTAGATTTTATACTTGTGACGTAGCGACCCACTCCCCAACTTTAAGACGCAGATATACAGACAGTGACCTTGAGTGGTTAGCTTGCGTGTTCTGTACTGAGCTCATGCAACGCGTCGTACGTCCAGCCAGTAATAGGACTCGCCCATCAAGGAGCTCTGTCCCAAATTAGACGAATTATTAATTTATTACACGTAAAACAAAAAGTATTTTAATAAAACACGTATACTAAAAGATCAGTAATTTAATTATCTTTAAAATGGTGAAGTTTTCAGAAAAATACGCTTGATAGAGTTTGCGGCATTCTCAGTTTTTTATCAGCGTTAGACATAACTTTACAAATTAATTTCACTATGTAATATAAACATATTCAAAAATATGCCTATACTAAAATATTAAAAAAGTGCTCTAATTTAACATATATTTTTTCCAAATCACTAACACTACTCGTTTAGACGTCATCTTCAGTGTAAAATCATTAAAAGTCAGCTATCGTCCCCTTAATGCGTTTTATCTCAGCAATTTTTGTTAAAAAAAAAAGTTTTTTTTATCTCTGTTTAATGCAATCTATCCTAGGACATTCAGCAATAGGTAGATGATGGTTCCTGATCTTGCACGGTATGAAGCCACTGCCTCATCCGATCAATACTACAGCTCATTCTCTAGCTGGTTGTAAGTAAGTCTTGGGGTGCCCTTCTTTTCAGTCTTGTGAAGGTAACTGGGTTTGACATTAACTTCAAAAACCACCCACAAAACCGCCTACATGTGACCTTAAATGACATAGAAGTACCCCAAGCAAAGGTCACACGATACCTGGAATATATCTTGACAGACGCCTTACGTGGAGACACCATATATTTACCAAACGCAAATCCCTAGGGCAAAAACTCCGCAGCTTACACTGGATGCTCAACAAAAAGTCCCAAATGTCTCTGGAAAGCAAACTATTACTATACAAATGTATTCTCAAGCCTATCTGGTGCTATGGTATCCAGCTCTGGGGAACTGCAGTGAATTCCAACATCGAAATCCTACAAAGGTTTCAATCAAAAACACTGCGACAGATAGTAAATGCTTCCTGGTACGTCACAAACGAGAGAATTCACAAGGATTTAAAGATGAAAACTGTCAAAGAGGAAATCAAAGCCAATATTACCACATACTCCACCAGATTAAAAGTTCACCCAAATCAATTGGAAATGAAGTTAATGAAGTTAAAAAAAAGTAAAAAAAATGTGTCTAAGTAATATTTTTTTATAAACGGACTAAATCGAATTTCTTTTTTTTACCCAGGTATCATTTGTATTCTCAACATCAATCCTCTTTTAAATTTTCTTGTAGTGAGGATAGTTTTGAGTATGAATGTGGATATGACTATAAGAGTAGAGCTGTGGCTAGAAAGGGGGACTACCGAGGTGACGACTAACAAAAAAAGAAAAAAAAAAAACAGAGCCACTCCGGGAGTGCCGACAGAAGTGAAAACTTGAAAAGAAAAAATCGGCACCGCGGTAATCAACGTGTTGATGTCTTTTTAATGGTCAAAAGCTGGTGTCGTCACAGTGTCGCAAAATCAAAGATTTAGTCCCATTTCAAAAATGCCCAACACGCCTAAAGAAGTTTTCACTTCAAAAAGAAAAATTGTATGTAGCGCCGACCACAAATAATTTGGAAAAGGGAGAAGAGAATGATGATGACATCGATCCTCTTTGATAGATCGAAACTTTTGAATGATTTGTCATTATGACTTTGAAATCCTACATCCAACCCTAGACTCCTATTGACAATCAAATCAGTTTTTTAACCGACTTCCAAAAAGGAGGAGGTTATATGTTCGTCGCGTATGTTTGTTTTTTTTTTTTTTATGTATGTCCACCGATTTCTCCGTCAATTGTGGACCGATTTTGAAAATTCTTTTTTTGTTTGAAAGGGTGTGCTCTCGAATTGGTCCCATATAAATTTTATTAACTTTGGTTGGATAGTTTTTGAGTTAGCTACAAAATACGTATTTTTTGTATGTAGATGATATGATTAGTTTCTGTCACTGGTAGCAGGTAGTAGTATTCGAATGTGTGTGGGGTAGGTACCACAACTAAAAAGTGAAAAATAAAAACTTTTTACAAAAAAATAACAACCGACCTCCAAAAAAAAACACTACAAAGTGAAAAATAACTTTAATTTCGGAAGTCGGTGGCAAAAAACGAAAATACAAAACCCAAGACACCGACTTCCGAAATTAAAGTTATTTTTCACTTTGTAGTGTTTTTTTTTTTGGAGGTCGGTTGTTTTATTCAAATTATTTAGAAACCCTGCAAAAAACACTTTCACTAATGGTATAACGCTTGCACCTGGGATGAGAGAAAAATCTGGCCAAAGTCTTCCCTCAATTCTTTCCAATTTTCAGAGTTTAAGCTACGGTTTCCTAGAAGAGCGGTGGCTGCTATATAGCGTCCGCAATTTACCGGCGAATGACGTCACTAAAACGTTATAAAATACAACAGACGTTGATATATTTAGTAACCAGTTCCGTTTAACTACACACGCCGTGTTCGGGTTCGCGACAAATCAATCGTCACCCTGAGGATGCCTCGTTGAGAGGTGAAACACGTGTTAATTTCTTACAGGGTTTTTTATGGCTCTTTAGGAATAGTTAAGCGGAACAGGTTACTAAATATATATTGCTTGCTGATATAGTACCTACCTAATTTTCAATTACTATAACGTCGCACAATATAAAATACAAAATAAGTTATCAGCGGTACCTCATGCATAACGTCAAGTTATTTTGACATTACTAACACTTACTGCCTCGTTGGTCTAGTGGTCGCAAGTGCTACTGCTGAGCATGAGGTTCTGGATTCGATTCCCGGGTCGGGCAAAGTGTTATTGGGTTTTTCTATCTGAAATTTCTCATTAACAGCTCCGAGTCTGGATTTGTGCCCGGTTGATGGCAATAGGCTCATCCCCTATTACATGGGACTTAAACATAACTGGCGAAATGTGGGTGTACTGCTACAGGGACACCTCTGGCCAACAAGGGAAACAAGGCGTGATATTATGTACTAACACTTACCTGGTACAGTTTGGTTAAATTATGCCTGCACGCGTAGCATGACCACCATAGAAACGAGTTTTGTCGACGGAAGAATAGACAAAATGACAGATTGTGATTGTTTACCTGTCATTTTGTCTATTCTTCCGTCAACAAAACCCGTTTCTACGGTGGTCATGCTACGCGTGCTGGAGGCTTTCATTCGGGTATTAAGTTCTGTTTACTTTTTATTTTCACTTGAGTATAGATTCGATGTTTTTTTTTTGGTACATTGGCGTGTGCCAGCTGACATATAGCCAATAATTTTATTTTAATGTTTTGTGTTGCGTAATGTAAATTATTTTGCTTATGTACTATTATATAGAATCAAGTTTTTCTAACTTGAACAGACAGCTGTGCTGCTGGGGAGTTTGTTGCGCCACTTCTTCTTCCCAGTTAAAGGCACTAGGAAGTGGTGAAGGGTGGGCGTTTTTGGGGGACTGTCTTAAATTTTGACGTTCGAAAAGTGCTGATTCTCAGCCTACTTTGAATAAATTACATTTGAATTTTTAATATTGTTTTTTACCCTGACTTAACTCTCCTATTAGGTTGGTTAAATATTAGAAATTTAATCCTAGGTTTACTTCTACACGTGCAAGTGGGCTTTATTTATTCAGATGTGTTGCTTAATAAACTGTGCTGAACTAGTAGTTGTGTTGGTAGTTGTAATCACATGGGGATGTAGCTCAGTGGTAGAGCGTTCGCTTTGCATGTGAATGGCCCTGGGTTCGGTCCCCGGCATCTCCTATTATTTGTTAGAAATTAGACCTAATTAATTAGCTTATGAAGAGTTAATGAGTAAATTAGATATTTAATTAAAACACAAAAGTTCACTCATAATAAAATGCTTATTTACGATCGATTCATTTAGAATCTATCGTAAACAAGTATTTTGCATTAAGTTAAAAATATCGCTTTAATTACCTGTACCCTAATTGCGTAACTCATTTTCGTAAATAATTTCGCGAAATTTGTTTTATTTTGATATTTCAACAACATTCATTGCGTTATTTACGTTGTTGAACAGATTTTTTTTCCAACTTATGAAGCAATGGATTAGAAATTTGTTTCAAATCGAAACAAATTGTGATTGTGTTGTATTACGCAATTAGGGTGCTGGTTGATATTAAGCCTTCATAACTTTCAAAATTATGACTTCATAATTTTGAAAAAGCCCTCACAATGAATCGTCGTATCAAATTTTCTTTACAAAAACCATACCATTCCTTTTCATATATTGTTATTTTTGTCTACTAGATTTTGCGCACGGCTTTACTCGCATAGATGTCAGAATATATCCCACGGGAACGTACTGCCCAGATAAAAAAGTACCCTATGTGTTAAGGTTATAAACTATCTGTGTGCCAAGTTTCACCTAAATCCGTTTAGCCATTTTTGCGCCATTCCGGAACATACATCCAGATAAACAGACAAAAGTTCTATAAACTATATTTTCGGCATCAGACTCGTATCCACACTCGTAGGAATTACTTTGTTTCAAAAATATTTAATGTACAGTTTTGTCATCTTTATTGTTTTTTTTTAAAATTATAATTATGTTTTTCTAAATTTGTGTTTTAATATTTATTGTGTTCTTTTTGTGCGAGTCCCAAATCCCAATAAATACTTTTTCTTTTATTCAAATACTTTTGTTGATAGACTCGATAAAAAGTATCCAATGTTCTAATAAACCAGTACCCTAATTGCGTAACTTATTTTCCTAAACGATTATGCCTAATTTGTTTCATTTTGACAGTTTAACAATATTCACTGCGTTATTTACGTTGTTGAGCAGATTTTTTTCCTACTTATGAAGCAATGGTTTAGCAATCTGTTTCAAATCGAAACAGATTGTGTTGTATTACGCAATTAGGGTAAGGGTCATAGTTTACCTTCGTACCAAATTTCATTGAAATCCGATTAGGCTCGAAAAAAAAAAACTACCGTAATATATAGATCGAAGTTTGAAATATGTAATAAGGTTTTTTTTTAATTTTAATATTTTTAATCCGTTTTATTTACGGATAAAACAAGTGAAATTTCACTCCTCATAAAATTTTCATACCTAGGGGCCTTATATGAAAATAGTAAACTTCAAAAGGGTGATAGACAGACAGACAGAGCTACTTTTGCATTTATAATATTAGTGTGGATTGGTACGGATTGGGTTTTTAGTGGTATGAGGAACAGGGTGTAAAGTTCACTCATCCACCATAGAAAAGGCAGGATCCTCCGACCAGACGGGTGTCATGTCTGGCGGGCAACTGCCCATCAGTTTGAAGTTGAAATCTTGTATGTACGAGTATGTCGATCGCTCGGTAAACTCTAACTGCGCGATGCAGGATTTGTGTGACGTCATGTCTATGATGCGTAGTTCGTATGTGGCGGTGTACCCGCTACAGGTTTATAGATAAATAATGTGTAAAGTGTATTGTGAAGTCCTAGTTTATTTACACAGATGTGAAGGCTAAGATTTGACAAAATAGGAGGTTGTGTTGTTGAGTAAAAACAAACGGGGATGTAGCTCAGTGGTAGAGCGTTCGCTTTGCATGTGAAAGGCCCCGGGTTCGATCCCCGGCATCTCCAAGTCTTATTTATTGCTCTAAGGATAACGTTATTAGCTAAACCTACTATCGTGGCTTGTTTTGCTAGGATTTTAGAGTAGTTTGATTTTTGATCGATACATTCCTAGGATACACAAACTCTTTTCATCATCTGCCTAGCCTTTTCCCAACTATGTTGGGGTCGGCTTCCAGTCTAACCGGATGCAGCTGGATACCAGTATTTTATATGGAGCGACTGCCTATCTGACCTCCACAACCTAGTTAGTACTAGGTAACACGATACTCCTTGGTAAGACTGGTTGTCAGACTTTTTTGGGCTTCTAACTACCCGTAACGACTGTCAAAGATCTACAAATGACAGCCGGGACCAACGGCTTAACGTGCTTTCCGAGGCAAAGAAAGAGGTAAAGATGGTCACCCATCCACAGACCAACCGCGGCAAGCGTAGCTTAACCTGATCGATCGACCCGTGCAGCTGTTTGTTACTTAGCCACAAGCCCCTCCAATACACAAACTCTTTTATTACAATTATTTTTTTGTCTGAAAATTATACAATATGTAAAAAAAACCCTGTCCGATCCGAAAGGAGCACATAGGTACTGCAATAAAATTACCTAAAAGTAATAAAAAATCTTATTATTATTGAAAATAAAAAAGTTATTGCATTTTAGTACGAAAATTACCCCAAATCCATTAAAAATGAGCACATTTTCAACAGGGTCATAAGTTATGACTGGTAGACACCCGCTAAACGACGGCCGGCCGCGCCCCATGTAATAACTCGGTAAAATTCCCCATTGAATAAAAAAAGTAACGATTTTTTTTTTCCCTTAAAATTACCACATAAATAGACTCTCAGTAGAATACCTAGCACTCATGGTCGGACAGGGTTTTTTTACATTCAAATTCAAATTATTTTATTTCACATAAACCTACAAGGGCACTTATGAAACGTCAGAAGCTAGGTGCACGGTTCCAATTGGTCGTTTCCTATGGAGAAGAGCCGGCAAGAAACTCCACGGTTATTCTTTTAAAAATAATTGGCTTTTACAATACTTTCAAATAACAGTGGTACTTGGTATGGGAGGACAGTGTAGGTTTTTCAATAAGTACTAAGTACTTAACAAAATAGAAAATGGTTGTATAGAACCTTTTTCAGGAATGGGAATAGGATCACTAGAGATAAGTTATCATCTTTCAGTCCAAATACCTCCAATACTGGACATAGGCCGACATAGGACTTCCCAAAGCATCGTAACAATGGCCGGTCCTGTGCCTTCCACATCCAACGAATTCTCATAACATTGACCAGATCGTCGGTAACCTTATAGGCAGTATTAGTAACTTTTAATTATTAATTAGTTAGGTATTAGTAACTTTATTATTATCCTTTATTTCATTTGAATACTTATAAATTATATTTTTAAATATTAGAATAAAATAATATAAAAACATTAAAAAATTAAAAAATAGTAGCCCACCGGTATCGGGAACAGGGTCCAAGCTACCGGCGGTCAGGGCTCCAGAGATAGGAACCTCCTGACAATGCGAGCCGAGTCCAAGAGTACCGCTTTCTGAATCAAGCTCTTGATCCAGCTGCCCAACGAGAGCCTCCTTAGGTGTTGGTCGAGGCTCTTGGCAATTAAGACGCAGATATATGACAGTGACCTTGAATGGTTAGCTTGCGTGTTCTGTACTGAGCTCACGCAACGCGTCGTACGTCCAGCCAGTAATAGGACTCGCCCGTCAAGGAGCGCTGTCCCAAATTAGACGCATTATTAATTTATTGCACATAAAACAAAAGGTATTTTAATAAAGCACGTATATTAAAAGATCAGTAATTTAATTATCTTTAATATGGTGAAGTTTTCAGAAAAATACGCTTGATGGATTTTGCGTCATTCTCAGTTTTTTATCCGCGTTAGACATAACTTTACAAATTAATTTCACTATGTAATATAAACATAATCAGAAATATGCCTATATTAAAATATTAAAAAAATGCTCTAATTTAACATATATTTTTTCCAAATCACTAACACTACTCGTTCAGACGTCATCTTCAGTATAAAATCATTAAAAGTCAGCTATCGTCCCCTTAAGCCATTGGCTGATACGACTATCGGCACAATGATTGCTGAGTCCACACCCCACATGTCGACAACCTCGCGAGCCAAGTCAAGATACTTGATTTGGTAACTTTTAATTATAATTAAAAGTTACGTTAGTTTAGGTATTAGGAACTTTTCGTTATTTATTAATTAGTTGGGTAGACTGCACTCAGCGCTCGGTGTGGCAACACGCCGTGTTCGAGTTCGCAACAAGTCCATCGTCATCCTGAGGATGCCTCGTTGAGAGGTGAAACACGTGTCGATTTATTTCAGGAGTTTTTTATGGCTCTTTAGAAATAGCTTAGCGGAACAGGTCACTAAATATATCCACGTCTATTGTATTTTATAATGGATTTCCGCAAGGTCACGCCTGAATCAATTAACTAATTAGTTAGGCATTAGTAACTTTTAATTATTAATTAGTTAGGTATTAGTAACTTTTTATCTACTATTTGTCCGGTTTGTCCAAGATATTTGTTAAATCCTATTTTTTTGCGTTTTGTTATGAAACTTACGTAATGATTTGTTGTTTGAACAACTGTAGTCTGTATGGCATAGACAACTCTCATTAAGCAGTATGTTGTATAGTCATAGATAACACACGGGGATGTAGCTCAGTGGTAGAGCGTTCGCTTTGCATGTGAAAGGCCCCGGGTTCGATCCCCGGCATCTCCAGCTTTTTAACCGACTTCAAAAAAAGGAGGAGGTTCGCAATTTGTCGGGATTTATTTTTTATTTTTATGTATGTTCCCCGATTACTCGAAGACAGCTGGACTGATTTGAAAAATATATTTTTTTGTTTGAAAGGGTATACTTTCAAGTTGGTCCCATTGTCATTTGGTCACGATCTGATGATGGGATCTTGGAAAAATCGAAGGAACTCTTTGAATATTATAGGCACATCTATAGCGATTTGGGTATTTTTGATGAGTAGTTGACATTAGTTAGGCTATTGTAACTTAGATAAATTATAAACCAACCCAACAAAAAGTGAAAAAAAAAAAAAACATTTTTACAAAAAATACAACCGACTTCCAAACTACAAAGTGAAAAACTGTAGTTTGGAAGGCGGTAGTATTTTTTGTAAAAAAGTTTTGTTTGCTCATATATTTTTCTATTTACAGTGATTATTGATAACTATAGGTTAGATTTGTTGCGATATCATGAGGGGATGTAGCTCAGTGGTAGAGCGTTCACTTTGGCCCCGAAAATATTTTTAATGAAATGCTTTCTTACAGGTGTCGCATCGAGCTAAGTGGTATCCTGCAGCGAAGATACGCGGCTGTGCGTATTGTGACGCACAAGTGACGATTTTTTCCGTGATTTCTGTGCGAGGTATGTCACGTAAAAGTGACCGTATCAGGCGTGGGCCACGTTTAATTTTATGATACGACATTCATATGTTTCTTGGCTAATTTTGGGCGTGGGTCTTTAAAAATAGATGCTACAGTATCGTTTGAGGTATCTTTTATTTCTTGTGAGTAAATTGATCTTGTCTTGTAACACAGAACACGTAACAGATTTAATTTTGTCATGATTTACAAGTATTAATAAGATTTAGTGATTTTAAATATAAAATTAAAAGTATGTGATTTGCCTCAAATGATTTTTGTATCAGTGTTATCAGTGAAGTTTAAAAGTATCTCATTTGATAGTTACCGTAAAACTACTGGTTTTTTAACGGAACGGAATTGGAAACATGATGTTTGGAGTGTCGCTTAGCTTCTAAGTCGGTTCGGTTTGAGCCTCGAAACCTAAAGGTGTCTTCAAGAAGCCTAAAGTCTATAACGTTATTATATTAAGTACCTAATTAAATAGTTTGTTAAATAATGCTATAAGTGTACCAAGTTTGTATGTGTGCAAGATTATAAATACAGAAATATTAGTACTTAAATGGTGTTTCATTACAATTTAATTCAATCCCAACTGCAAGAAGTATCCACTTTAAATGTTAAATTTACAGATGATGTTGTTCACAATGTAATGATAGATCGAAACTATTTCACTCTTAAAGGGTACAATTTAATTTACGCAACCATCTGGCCGAACACTGTTTTTAAGATACAGGCCTCCTAGTTTGAGAGACAGGGTTTATTTTTTACCCGACTGCCCCAGATGGAGGGTAAAAAGTAAACCCTGTGTGTATATCTATTTCTTTGGCACGCTCTGCAGCTTAAACGGCTTGATGGATTTTAACATATGAGGTGTCGTTAGATTCGTCTTAATTGTGAAAGTGACATAGGCTATATATTAATTATTTATATACTGCATCTGCAAATACAGAAAACTAAGGGGAAGGCGTTTTTTAAAATAAATTTCTACAATATTGGTATCAAATAAAAGCTAGTAATGAATCAATTCCAAATATAAATATTAATTAAAACTGAAAAGCTTAAAAAAAAACAAATTATTTAAAAAAACAAAAAAACCGACTGCAAAATCAAATAACTGAAAAGAGAAGAACAAGCACTAAACTTTGTTTTTTGTAAGATATTACAGGCGGGGGCATAAATCAATAACTTCAAATTCGGTGTAACTTTTGCAGTCGGGTTTTAAGCTATTGCATAGCTTTTATCGCGGTCTTTGAGCGCGGCGACCGAATCAAGAAATTCCGTAACGTAACGAAAATAAAACCTAACACCCCCCACTCCGCCTACCATGTAGTGACGGTAGCCATGACAACGTGATGTTGTCATGAGAAACGTGATGTTGTCATGGGAACGTAATTTTTGTTTTATGTCATCACGTCATCATCCCAAGTGTAGCGTTGACAAATAATGGAGGTTACAAATGCTATGCAATAGCTTTACTGCGGCAGTCCCCGAGTGCCACACGTTTTTTTTTTGTTTTTTTATTGTTATATAAATTTTTTGTAAACTTTTATTTTTTTAGAAACAATTATGTATCATTTTAATATATCTACCACTGTGCTCAACCTGTGTATATGTATTACTTAGGATAAATAAACATTATTTATTATTATTGAATAATATTTTATTTAAAAATACTATTGACCTACTGAAATCTCTTCAACTCTTCATTAGTGACTTTTGTGGAAGATTTTGCCTACCTTTAAAACAATTGGTTATCTGTGTCAAAGTTTTTGGACCCCTACTTTGTTGTGTCCATGTGCGGATGAGAAAGTGACGAAACCCATCCTCATCTGCTTAGCTTTTTCTCAACTATGTTGGGATTGGCTTCCAGTCTTGAATACCAGTATTTTCCACGACACTCAACATACAGTTTTAATATTAATAGCTCTGCCTTTAAAAACACCTCAACCCAAGTCAATTTGAAATTAACGCAAGTACCAGGGCGGCAGGAGACGAAGGAATTACAATATTCCGTTGAAGCGAGCTCGACGGAGCTCGGAGGCCCGACCCGTTAGTAAGCTGGTCACGCGCCTGCATCGATCCGAGGCGAGGTGTTGCTGAAACGTGTGCCGAGATGGTTTTGTTTAGCGTGATGGTGGACTGAAAATATTTTGTGAGAACCTATTAATGAACAATCATTTCATTCAGGGAAAGGTTTTCGGTGTTGAAGTTTTGTTTGCAACTCGTAAGATTTTGTTTTTTGTGTTCTAAGTGAAACAATGAGATTGGTTTTAGCAGTATCAAAACATCCAATTATACTACGACTAGCATTAAAATGCTAGAGTTTAACAATACTGTACTGTAATGAAAGTCATCTCCTTTCTAGTCTCCACTCTGGAATTCGCACCCCGAGCCCCAAGATACAGACTAACTATCTAGTTTGGGGTTCACTGATAAATAATATTTTATAACCTAGAAGAATACAATGGACGTGGATATATTAATAGTAATTTGTTCCATTTAGCTATTTCTTAAGAGCCATATCGGTGTAGCAACACGCCGTGTTCGAGTTCACGACAAGTCAATCGTCATCCTGATGATGCTTCGTTGAGAGGTGAAACACGTGTCGATTTCTTTCGGGGTTTTTTATAGCTCTTTAGAAATAGCTAAGCGGAACAGGTTAGTAAATATATCCACGTCTATTGTATTTTATAATGGATTTCCGCAAGGTCACGCCTGAATCAATTAGGTAACTACCTAGCTATAGGTAATATTTTAAGCTACTCATGTCCTCTCAACTTGGTGTTAACCTGTAAACGTCCTTACTGATTTACCTGGACAATAAACTATGCTATTTTCTCTCTTCAGAGAAGATGATTTCGTGTTTTTTGTTTTTGTTTTGGTAAACACTTTGTTACAAGTAGGTAACAAAGTGTAAACTCAGTAAAGTCAAATATCTCTCAGACGTCATGAAAAAACTGATGAGCCTCTAATTTCTACAAAAAATAATCTATATCACCAATCTTTATGAAACAATCGCTGCTACCATTCTCTTCCTAGGTTCTGAAAACGAGAAATTCTTACCATTTCTTGTATAGCCTATTCTACTTCTAGCATAAATACCAAAAGAACGCTGGATGACCTACGCGTTCAATATAATAATATTTTAAGGATGCTGTTGGGACTGCCACGATGGTGCAGCGCGTCTACTATGTTTGTGCAAAACCGAACTGACGGCTTCCACGCTGTCATTCGTAAGAAAACTGCGTCGCTGTTATCAAGGTTGCGGGCGAGTGGCAACAGCATTTTAAAAACTTTGGCGGAGAGTATCGACTCTCCGATGATCAAAAGTTTTGTGAGAAGGACAATCACTAAACATTAATTTGGGAGTGTCCTTTTCACAATACAAGTTTATTCTATCTCCTTCTCTATTGTATTGTAACTACTAACACTAGTAATAAATTAAATTATTGTTTACTAACACGCTGGATCATTGTTGTCCGATTAATAAAGAAATAATAATAGGCACTGGCCTACTGCTGGGGCACAGGCCTCCTCTCTGTGAGAGGGAGTGAATTATAATCCACCACGCAGGCCCACGCAGTGCGCATTGGTAGATGTCACATGTCTTCGAATTTTGGGTTCTAGGACATGCCGGTTTCCTCACAATGTTTTCCTTCACCGTTTTGAGAGCAGTGGTGATGAAATAATTTACACAAAGTAAAGTGCCTGACTGGGTTCAAACCTACGACCTACAACTTTTATGTCGCGGCCGTTACCACTGGGCCACCACTGCTGCTGGTTCCCGCCTTCCACCTCAAACTTGTACATAAATCCTAAAACCCATAGGTACAGTACTACCCTTCTTTCTTGTACAGCCTATTCTGACTCTTACTTGTAAACACAACCAGCAACAAAAAGCTACATATTCTTGGACAAAACCTCCTGTTTTCAGCACACCGCCAAGTCTCCGAGTCTCAATTTCCTCGTGCCATCGATCGACCGATACGCTACTCGCATACATAATGCTCAATCTTCACACGTGGTGCAACACTGCTGATATGAACCTTATCGTTTTGATGATAGGGTTGAGTTTAGTCTGGGTATGTTGTCTCAAAGGTTTGGACCTTCAAAAACCAGTCAAGGACGCCTGTGAGGGTTTGTGGTAGTTTTCTTATGAGTATGTTAGTTATTGGTATGTCAAGCTGAACTGCTCTTTAATCTGACCCTGATTTCTGAAAGTCTGATCAAGTTTATGACAAGTAAAAATACTTTCTGCTACCAAAAGGTCAGTTACCACAGTCTGATGAGGATCTTCTGCCTGCGAATAATGCAAGCATAATGGATAGTTATTAAGTACAGTTTGACTTTTTTCTTAAAATGTCCTTCGGGAATCATCGCATTTTCGAATATAAACGAATGCTAATTTCCATGGCCATCAATTATTAGATTTATCGTGTATAATATAATAATTTAAATTCAAAACTAAGTACTTTATTGTTGTTTTGTTTTGATTTCCGTGTGAACTATATAGAGCTGTAAAACGATTTTTGTGCCAGCGAATTTAGCAGGTAATTCCTCCCATTGTTTAAATAAATTACATTAACTTAAAATAATGTTAACGACTCTACATACTTCCAAGTCGATTGAGAGCGTCCGGTCTGCACCAAGTGCAAATGGCAACTGATAGAAATCCAACGACTGACGAAACACGAAGTTTGCCGAGGGACATTAAGAAAATAGTTATATATACTTGTATATAATATAACCACTGGTTTTCGTACATTGCGTATTCACACCGAATATAAAGCAACTCTAAGTATGTATTTCTTCCTAAGGGCGGATATTACAGGAGTTTTTCTGGAAAATAGGTAGGTAGAAAATTATGGTTCTTCCTTAATTTCAGTTTGAGAGATAAGTAATTTCATTTGAATAAAAAAGATTGGCAGGAGAAGGCAACACATAGGGCAGAGTGGAAAGCTGTGAGGAGACCTTTGCCCAGCAGTGGGACAATACAGGATGAAGATGAAGACATCTTGGCTTAATTATACTAGCGAACGTCACGCGGTTTCCGTGGGAGTACGGGATAAAATATAGCCTATATTACTCGCTGATAATGTAGCTATCCATTGTTGAAAGAATTTTTCAAATCGGTCCAGTAGTTTTTAAGTTTATTCGTTACATACAAAAAGAAAAACATACAAATCTTTCCTCTTTATAATATAAGTATAGATGTAGATTTAAACAATATTCATCATCATCATCTTGTTTATAACGAGTTGTTTACTTTTTAAAATAGCGCGCGTTTCCCCGGTTTCCTGTTACACACTTCCGTCCCTTTTCACGAAATCACTCCCACAGATTGCAGGAAAGCGAGACTAAAGATTTGCAGGAAAGCGAGAGGAAACATGTTACGCATCAAAAATATTGATTCAGGATTACCTGAATTAGTTCTTTAAAAAGTACTGAAAATTTAATTAATTCTTCTATTTTTCGTGTCGATGGTACTTTTCTTTATAGTTATATTATTTTATATTATATGAGCTCAGTAGGTGGCCACGTTGATTGCGGTATCAGTGGCATTCTTTAGGTCATCCGAGGTGCAGGTGAACGGGCACCTAGGACACTCCAGCAAGTGGGACATGGTCTGATCAGAAGCACCGCATCACCGTCTGGCTGACTAATCCTTTCACCACGATGATAAAAATAAATAACCAAATGAAAAAAAAAATCCATAAGTAAAGTAAGTAAAATCCGTAAGGATTACATACATATTTTTGGTCTATTAAAAACGGTAGGAAAAACAACAGCTGGGTAGATAAACATGCAGTTTGAGGCCGTCACATAACAGTATTGTAGGTAATACAGAAAATTATATTTAGTCTTTCTTTTATTTGACCTTTCGAAAGAGTTTTAGTACTACCAACATACCTATTTTTGTCTCCAAGCAATCTGTGCTCCAATTTGCAGGACATGACTGCCGCTACCATTACAGGTACGTGATACTTCTCAACTTTGTCTCTGGGTGACGACGCAATGCAATGACGCGTAGGGCACGTCTGCGTTGGACGTGACCTTCGATCAATTGCACAAGTAGAAGGGCAAAGGTTAACTGGTGGTATTGTACCGTTTCGTCCCTTAGTTTTGAAGATTTTTTTTTATAGGTAAAATAAAAAAAGACTTGAGCCAACGATTTTTTTTTTAATGTGTTTATTAAATCTACTGAAATAATCTTTCAGTATAATAATATCCTGAAAGAATCTATGAAAGAAATTCTTACGAACCTGATAATTAATTTAGTCTAAGCTGTTTACTTGAAAAGTAAAGATAAAGTGTAACAGACTCTAATGACAGCCATACTCTATCAATAAGAACTCCAAACATTATCTATCTACGTAACTCGTAGCGCTACGCCGTAGCAGCGCTACGCTCATAAAACAGGCATATTCTATAACGTTCAAAACTAATTTATTAGCATCAGTGACCCAGAATGCCCCGTTAGCACCACGCCTTCCCGCCAATCGCCGCGCCCCACGCCTCGCGAGCCCCTCAACCAGCCAATCAGAGCGCGCTGTTCGAAATTTAAAACGTCGCAGTAGACGTATACCCGTTTCTGTCACTCTTGGTCCGTTCGCACCTCGGTTCGGATGTTTTTTTAGTTCGATAATGTTTTATTTCTATGAAAATGTAATTTGTTTTTTATTATGTAGTAAAATGTTTTTATTTTTTGATGTTGTGCTCCTTTTAATGGTAGCGCCTTCATTACAAATTAGTAAACGTTTCATAGTTAATGGTTATTAACGAGTTCTAATTAAAGTTTCATTATAATTTAAAGTTTAACGTACGTACAACTTGTAATTTCGTCATGGTCTGGTTTAGCTATGTAGATTAAGTATCATAAATAAAATAAAAATAGAACTAATTACTTTCGGTAAAGTTATTAATACTTAAATAATATTTTATGACGCTAATAAATCATTTTGCTGTCACTATACGTCTATAATTTTTATTTACAGCTTCATTAATTTTTGTAATGCAAAAATATAAGCAAGCGTTAAGGGGTATACCTCTCAATATGACATACTCACTTAAGGGGAGTGTCACCAGACATCTTCTTAAGGCACTAAATCAGAATTACAACCTTTTAAGGTGACCATCATTGTAATACCACCAGTTTACGATGACCTCTAAGTTTGAATAATTTGTTCCATAATATTCAGTAATGATAGGTCTAGTTAAATTTGTTGTTTGCTCCCCACTCACGAATATGAATTTTACAAAAATATGTGTTAAGTAGTTGAGTAGATGCATAGTCAGGAATGAAAGGGGTGGGAGGGTTACGTTTTGTGTGTTTGTTTGTTTTTTCTGGAAAAAGATGTGAATCCCAAAAGTATCTTCCAAGAAATAAATAAGTTAATTCGTAAAATGGAATCTACATGGTTCAGTTAGTTGTTGTTTTTCATGTTTTAAATAAATCTCTTAAAAGTAAAAATAATGATGTATGTAGTTTTAGAGTACAAAATACATCCCTTTATTAATCCAGTTTCTTATGTTAAACTTAGTGCTTACTTTAAGTTGCCAGAACAAAAACATTTTTCATAGGTTTTAATCGGTACAATTTTTTTTTAATATCTACTTCTTTTATTCGGAGAAAAAGAGAAAAGAAATAACTGCCCAATAAATGCCAGAATAATAATTTCACAAAACAATTATCACCATTTACACGGAAAAAAAGAAAACAATAAAACACAAAGCCTTCTCAATTACATCTCATACAACATTGAAACAAAGTCAAAACACCGTTATGGCTTACTCACACCTCTGCCATTTCTGTCTGCAATTATTATCACCATAACCAATTAATAATGACCTTTGCATTCATGTACACTCCCCCCTATTACACCTCTATGGTTCAGAACCAGAGAGGATAGAAAGTTCATGATACACTGGCCAGTATCTTACTGCTATGACAGTTAGAAATGTCAAAACATGGCTAGGTCACAGGTTAGAATGTAAAGCGTGAGAAGATTTTACTTTTATTTTTAAGTTACGGTACTCGCAATATTAAAAGTTTTCGTCGGTTTTAAGTATGATATGTGTAATGAAGTTAAAACTTAGTCATCGGTGTAATGTTTGATTGTTTGAATAATTTTTATTATTTTTTTTTTGTGTTGTCATGTAAATTATTTGCGGAATAATCCATTTCTCTTTGGGCTGAAATTCTCATTGTTTTTGGAAAAAAAATGTAGGTACATAAAAAAAAATTGTGCATTGAAGTGGAAGGATTTTTATGCCAGTAAAATATGTTTTATTTGCAAGTACTTACCTAGTAAGATTTTTTTAAGAGTCAAATTGAAATAATTACGGCTCTGATTACTCAGGCAACCGTATTACGTGGTATTGTTTAATTTTAAGAATTATTTAGCATCTAATTATAAATCCCAAAGACCCTTTATTCCACATTCACGTTAGAAAAACCGCATTTTTTCGCATACCTAACATTTCGGCGTACGTAATTAGGGCACACCCCATAACAGCGGGACGTACTAGGAACGTGCCACGCTCCCGTGTCACGTAAGCCTAACCCAATTACAGCCGACGTGATGTTCAGATATTCGACAGCACGCTCCGTGCAGTGTAGTCAGGGCTTGTTTCGTATGCCCGCCGTATGGCCGGGCCGGTTCGGCGCACACATCCACCCGCACGGCGTATAGTTTTGATACCAGATACTCAATGACCGCTGGACCGACAGACCCGGCACACGTGTTTTCACCTCCGGCAACGTATTACCAAAATGCATGTAAATAGTGACGCATGCACTCGCGCGTGTATCCGATCGTGTTGTGGCGCGCGGGAAAAGTTTGGCAGTTGACATTCGCGCGCTTTGCCCTTTTCTTTTTTTTTTCTAACGCGTGTGTGGCTGCGGTAGGCCGTTTAGTGACTGTGGCTGTACTGAAAATTGAAAAGTGGGGAAGATTTTAACTAAATTGTGTTGCTACGTGGTTGTTGAATGATTATTGTGGATTTGTGCTATATCGCGACTTGGATAAATTTATTAAATTCGGTAATTATTAAAATTTCGGTCAGTGTTACAGATTATTATAAAGCAAATAGGCAGAATGTTGACATACCTTACACTATCTTTCAATTAAAAAATAATTGAGAATATTTGGAAACAACATTTTCAACTTAATTTTTTTTATTAACAAAACTATTTAATTTAGCTAAACATCTTAAAACTCACTAGAACCGTCTCTTGCGCATGTCCAATACAAACAGCTGTTATTACTTAACAAACAAAAAAAACCTGTTAATCTTAAATCCCTTGAGGTTAACAAAACATTAACGCAATATTTAGGCTCTGTACAAATAATGATCATCGCCTCACTAATAAGTGCCGATTTGACAGACGAAAACAATCATTGTGGTGCGTATACGCACAATGTCAATATATCAAATGTTCGTGTGTCGGCTGTGTACATAATGTGGGCATTTCTAGTTGTGTAGTATCATGGGAATTTATTGTTCACTAATTGACATTACGGGCTGGTATTTGTAGAAGAAGATTTTTTCTAATGAAAAAATTATAGAACAATCGTTTCTTGTAAAATTTGGTAAAATATAATACTCGTGTACCATATTGATTAAGGAAGTTCTAATATTCCAATTTCCTAGTGTTAGTCAATTATTTTATTAACGTTCAAATAATAGCACTAATAATCATTTGAGGGAGGTAAATTGATTAATTCTTCAATAACTTCTTTACTTACCTCAGCAATTTTTCGTCATTCTTAGGGCAGTTCTTTCTAAATTCTGAATTGTTTTTTAAACTATAATTTGATTAACAAAGACTTAAAGTTCGTTTTTTAATCCCCGAGACTAATTTTACATTTCAAGTGATTGTTGTTTGTTTTTTCAATTTGGATTTTGACATTTGCAACTGTCAAATTAGTCTCTGGAATTAAAAAGCGAACTGTAAGACAAAAATGAGTTATTTGAGTATGCTTTTCAAATTTCAAAACCTGGCAGAACTGTAAATTTTTGGTACCTACCTAATCTAAAATAGTAAAATTAATTTAAAAAAAAAATAACCACGGCACTTTTTGGCTTTCACTATACCAATCTTACTTCATTTACTGTTTTCAAAGTGTTTTTTTAAGTTCACTTTTTTTGCTTCAGTAATTCCTTAGTCCACTGTTAGCACCCTGATGATTAATCGAGCAAAACAGACTTTTTATTCAATACAACTTCATAATCTTAGTATTTTCTTGAGAACGCTATTTCAAGACCTTCTACGGAGAAAAAGTTGTACTAACCCATGCTCAGAAGGCCAATTCTCGTGCTTAAAAAATGGTTCACATTCAAGTTACAATCTGTCAAACTTGTCAAAAATGTTGGTAAATTGATTATATTTTTGAGATTAGAATGCGAACGGTCTTAAAAATTACGGGAATTGCCCGATGTTTTAACATTTTGAATACATTCCAATTCTTTCTCACAGATTCTGCAATCTTCATATCTCCATCCCTTTCTCCATAATCTATTTCCCAATACTCCTATCCTCCTCTACCTTGTTGATTAGTTTGTTATCTTGAACATTAGCTCTCATGACATTTTGCCAGGGACCCCATGCCTCCTGCGGAGACTCTCCGGGAACCCCTAGATCAACGCATAGTCTGCTGTTTTTTCTTTGTTAGTTACAAATTGTGGTTTAAATATAGGTTTAGAGTAAAGGAGTAATGTTTGTAGTAATTTACGGATACAATAAGAATATATCTCGCTAAGAATTGTTTTCAGTATATTAAAAATTAACTTTATTTACGACTCTATAATGACTCTTGACTGTTTGGACTGTATTTTTTTTCTCTTTCGACGATATTAATTTTGTGCAGAATATTAGGCTTGTGGCTAAATAATAACAGACGCATAGTCGATCGAAGGATAAGCTACACTTACCGAGGTGGGTCCGTGGATGGGTGACCATTCATTACATATCGAGACCCCTTCGTCATTTGTAGATCTTTGACAGTCGTTAGGGGTGGTCAGAAGCCCGAAAGTCTGACAACCAGTTTTACCAAGGGGTATCGTATTTCCCAGTAATGGTTGAGGAGGTAAAGCAGTCGCTCCATGTAAAATACTGGTATTCAGCTGCATCTGGTTAGACTGGAAGCCGACCTCAATATAGTTCGGAAAAGGCAAGGCAGATGACGAGTTTTATGCAGAAACTGCTTACTGTTATGTGATTTTGACTGTGTCCTTCTGTTTAGTTTTAATTTGGAGTGCAGTGGAGAGAAATAATTATTAGTTTTTACAATGATAGGTATCTTTCTTCTGAAATTATTTAAAATCTTTTAAATTTTGTACCTAACTGTAGAAAAGAGTACACAAAAATTTCTTGCAATAAAATTTGGTGAACTAAAATTGCCATATCCAGTGGTATGTATCTAGTATCTACGTACTGAGTCGGTATCACTCAAAGTCACGTACCAAATCTAAGGTGTTATAGGTTCAGAGTTCAATTCCGTGCCAAAGTAATGGTAGGTTACTAGACCCATCATCTAAATTCGAAGCTGCGATGCTGTGATCTCTTATTTTATTTACAAGTTTGTCAATTTAACTGTAAGGATTAACTGATATTTAAGGTTAAGCTACGCTTGCCGCGGTCTGTTCGTGGATGGGTGACCATACATTACATATCGAGACACGGAAAGCACGCACGCACGGAAATTATGACAGTCGCTATGGGTAGTCAGAAGCCCAAAAAGTCTGACTACCAGTCTTACCAAGAGATATCGTGTTACTCAGTAACTGGGT
This sequence comes from Agrochola lychnidis, assembly GCA_963680765.1. Classification (NCBI taxonomy): domain Eukaryota; kingdom Metazoa; phylum Arthropoda; class Insecta; order Lepidoptera; family Noctuidae; genus Agrochola; species Agrochola lychnidis. Next base: position 6,893,019 of record OY796871.1, on the reverse strand, counting down.
TGTGGAGGTCAGATAGGCAGTCGCTCCATGTAAGATACTGATATTCAGCTGCATCCAGTTAGACTGGAAGCCGACCCCAACATAGTTGGTAAAAAGCTAGTCACATTGATTTTGACTGACTGTTATAAAAGTTCCGTACTATGTTTTTTTTGGGAGCAGTGGTGGACCAATGGTAATGGCCACGACTTACCAGTAGTATGTCGAACCCAAGCAGGCACTTTACTTTGTGTAAATTATTTCATCACCACTGCTCTCAAAACGGTGAAGGAAAACATCGTGAGGAAACCGGCATGTCCTAGAACCAAAAATTCGAAGACATGTGACAACCACCAACCTGGATTACGGCCCACTCCCTCTCACAGGGAGGAGCCTGTGTCCCAGCAGTGGGAACATTATAGGCTGATTATGCTTATGCTATGTTTTTGAAGTGAAAACTTCTTTGGGCGCGTTGGGCATTTTTGAGATAGGAAAAAACAATTGAACTCGCGACACCATTACCGACAACTCATTTTTGGAAACGCGATTGTGCTCTTTATTTATATTTCGTTACGGATCAATGTTCTAAACAAGTATTTTTACTTTAAAGGTTTCGGAAGTACCTATTTTTTTTTTGTAAACGTGATTGTGCTCTTTATTTAGATAAGTTTACGGATCAATGTTCTATAAAAGTATTTTTCTTCCACCAAGGCGATCTTCTTCAAGTTTTCACTTCTGTCGGCACTCCCGGAGTGCCACTGTTTTTTATTTAGTGATATATTAACGGCTACTAATTCAGATTATTAACAAAAAACCTCTTAATTTTACCAACCTGAGGCCTAGATAAGAGATAATTGCTTTCAAAGCGTTTCGTATTTCCACAAAGACTTTCAACAGGAATCATAAAAATTTAAATTAAAACTTAATTTGAATATTTATATAAATTTAAATTAAAGCTTATCCCTTAAAATATAATTTTATTTTTATAAAGAAATTAATTAATTAATTTCTTTAGTAAGCTTTTCGGTCTGTCCCTTATATTTTTGACTAGATAAATAAATGTATGGGCTTTTTCACTTCTCCCGAAGCTGTTCCATCATCTTTTTCGCTGATAGAATTTCACTTTGTGTTAGGTCCTATGCTTTCGAAATTATTTGTAATTTCCAATTCAGAAATGGTGCGTTTTATTATTTTGTTTAATATTTCATAGATAGGTAAGTTACGGGTTTCAAAAGGGCGTATATCTAGCCATTGTAAGGTCACGGGTTCAAAGTCTCACTGAATAATTGCGTTCATATTAGAATCAGGACTTAATCAGGAATTTGCATTGATTGTACAAAATGTTATTAACCGATTATCTATAAGTACTACGGTACGGTTTGAGCTACCTCGTTGGTCTCGTGGTCGCAAGCGCGACTGCTGGTCCTGGGTTCGATTCCCGGGTCAGGCAAAGTGTTATTTGGTTTTTCATTACGAATATCTTAGTAGCAGCCCGGAGTTTGGAAGTTGGTGGTGTGATACCCCCGTGCCTCGGAAAGCACGTTAACCCGTTGGTCCTGCGCCTGATCTCTCTCCGGTCGTGACGGATTGCCGTCCCATCGGACTATGAGAGTGAGGGAAGAGAGAGTGCACCTGCGTCTGCGCACACACTTGTGCACTATAATATCTCCCGCGCCGAAGGCTAGTGTCCATTGGGTTTGGCCGCCATGGCCGAAGTACGGTCTGGAGTAGGTACATTATATCAAGAGTAACCTGTGCGGTAATTTTTTTTCACCAATCCCACGGGGTAAGCTTTAGGTGTGCTAGTACCGATAGGATCAGCCGGTCTATTCTGCGAGCTGTCATTCATCATCATCATCCTATAATGTTCTCACTGCTGGGACACAGGCCTCCTCTCTGTGAGAGGGAGTGGGCCGTAATCCACCACGCGGGTCCAGTGCGGTAGATGCGTTGGTAGATGTCACATGTCTTCGAATTTTCGGTTCTAGGACATGTCGGTTTCCTCGCTGGAGCAGGAGCAGGAGCTGTCATTAATGCCCACGTAATAAAAAATCAAAAAAATAAGATCAGATGTTGTACATTTGAAATAAAATTAAAATTTTAATCACAGTAGGTAAATATATTTAAAAATTATTAATTAAATAAATAAAACCTTAAGTGCCCAAGGCCCAAGGGCCTAAGGGTTTTTGTAATGGGCCCTGTAACACAGGTGTTTTCACCTAGTGCAGGAGTCAAAGCTTCAATTTTTTGTACACATTTTATATGTCAATAAAGAATTTGTTAATGTCAGTCCCTAGCATAATGTGAAATGACAGCTCTCTAAACCTAAGTTTTTTCTGATCCAAAGTCAAAGTCAATGTCAAATCATTTATTTCAAATAGGCCCATGTATGGCACTTTTGAACGTCAAAATTTACAAAATAACAGAATTGATTCTAGTCACCCCTTCCAAAAGGTAGTTTTCGTATGGAGAAGAATGGGCAAGAATCCTATACTAACACACCCAAACTCAAACTCAACTCAAAACTCAAATCATTTATTTCAATTAAACCATTTACAGGCACTTTTGAATTGTCAAGGAATCGGTCAGTCAGAAATAGGTATGAAGCTAGTTGCCCATTCCAAAGCGTAGTAGGTACCTATGGAGAAGAACGGGCAAGAAACTCCACGGACACTCTTTTAAATAAAAAATTGTTACAAAATATTGGTTACATCATTCATGTTGAAATTATACATGAGAGAACAATGTAGAAAGACGTGCACATGAGAAGCGTCCGTAATAAAAAGATAAAAAAGAACAATTCAAAAATAAATTAAAAATAAGCCCTGGCAGCTAAGAGATGACCAGTCCCAACTGACGGCGCCCGTTCACGAAAATGACGCATGGATTAGCACCATTCAGCTCAACCATTTTGAAGGGAGCTAAATGATCCAACACACGCACCTTAAACTTAACCCAAAGTAATAGTAATGATCCCCAAGGTTCTAAGTAAAAACCAAGGCATAGGTACTTACTTCGACAAAAAGATGTTCTGTTTGAAAACTTTCAGTCGATGCCCAGAATTAGAATTTTCCATAGATTATCTATGGAAAAATTATGACACGTTTCTGATTTCTAGAACACGTAGGAATTAAATAACAATTATTGGTTCAAGTAGGTTTATGTAATAAAACGGGTATTTTATAAATAGGTACCTAAGTATAGAGTTCGTTTTTTGGGCACACGTCACCACATGTAAAGACACACCACACACGTCATTTCATTTATTTGCCGATGATTTACGATGTTAGCCGAACATCAAAGTTCGTTGCGCTAGCGCAAGCAAGCACTCGCAAGAACAAATAGCCGGCCGTTATCATAATATTTTATTTGCACACGGATTGATTGCATATCTATTCAATTTCGATGGCAGTCGGCTGGAAAAATTGGTTTAGGTATATTTGCATTAGGTTTTTTTCTGAGGAAAAAATACGTGATATTTTCTAATTTAATGAAAACGTGCGCAAGATGACTACTGTGTAACTGAGAGCTATAGGTTGAGTAAATACAATTGTCAGCTGATTCAAATAGAATCCGCCATCTTGCCTCTTAGCATCCTCTTAACAGTGGTGTTTAATTTTCACAGCTACTAAACAATTGCTTAGCGACCTTCTAGTGCTAAATAGCGTTTATGAATAAGAATTTTGTTAATTAATTGCTTAGCAATTGATTTAAAAAGAGGCGTTTATAAATAAGACTGTTGAAGATTAAACAGTCGAATTTATTAAACGAGTAGTACGTACACCTAACTGTTGTAAGCTAGTAGCTAGGAGTAAGCATTTCTTTGAAAAAGGTAAATTAGTGCGATTTGTGCCTCATCTATAGCCCTCAATCTTCAGTAGAGTAAGGTCGTTTGTCCACCGCCACGTCAACGGAACGTCAACGTCGAGGTCAAGATGACGGCGCCAAAGTAGCGATACATACATTTACTATGGCCGCGTGACCACCGGACGCCGCACTGTGGATCGAAAAAAGGCTCTCGAAGACAAGGAGCTTAAATTCTAAAGTGTCGGGTTTTTTGCTTGAAATGGCGTCTAATAGCTAATATCATGTACAATATCATATAACGAGATTTTGCGCGGTTTTTTTTAAACCGCATTAATTTTGAAAAATTCTATTAAGTCAAAAAATCATAAATAAATAGTTACATCATCGTGTGCAAGAATATTATGGTTATTCTTTCCGTTCCGGAGAATAAGCATTAGCTCCATAAATTTTTTTTGCAAAGAAAATATTATTTGCCAATTTGCCAAAGTCAAATAATTTATTTCAATTAGGCACAAAAAGGCACTTTTGAACGTCAAAAACAAAAAATAGAATTGATTCTAGTCGCCCCTTCCAAAAGGTAGTTTACCTGATTGTCCTAATAATCCTATAATATTATTATGCATGATATTGACTATTAGGCACTATTTCAAGCATAAAACCGACACTTCAAAAATTTTAGCTCCTGTCTTCGAGAGCCTTTTTTCGATCCACAGTGCGCCGTCTTCGGGACGTCACGCACCCGTTGACGTCCGTTGGAACGTTGACGTCCCGTTGACGGTGGAGGGTGGACAAACGGTGTAACCCTCAGGTTCTGTAAGTAGTAGTTACCTTCATAATTGGTTGTTGTAATCTTACTAAACGAATAGCTGTCTCTAACACAGCTTCTGCCCGCAACTTCTTTCGCGTGGAAGTCGATGAAATACAGCCCATGTTACTCGCTGATAATGTAGCTTTCTATAGATGATTTTTTTTTTAATCGGTTTAGTATTTTTTGAGTTTATCCATTACAAACAATTATACAAAAATCTAATCTTTTCTGTTTATAATATTAGCATAAATGAGAATAACTGAAATCATGTTTATCTAGGTGTGCTTCTTATGGGAGACGACTGATTTTACTCCGACCTCCAAGATACACGCAAATGCCTAGTTTAGGGGTCACCATGCAATCGTCCGAAACAAAGGGAGCAAGTGTCAAAAGGTGCAATTTTTTTGGTGATCAATCCATGTGATCCACAATAAATTACTAACTGAAAACTCTAGTGATAGAAGAAACGATATTGAATTTTGGTTTATTAAAAAGTAAATTTCATTCATACGTGCTTGTAATTTTTTCTTGATTAATTATCTAAAAATACTAGTTCGAATTAACTTCTCAAGTCCTACATAGGTGACTACATCATTATCATATTAATGAGCTCACTACAGAACTTATTCGGCTTTGCCCACAAAAACTGACACGAATTTGAAGCAATAAACATATTTTCTGCATTGAAAATATCTTAATTGCTGACATTATAACTTATTAATTTATCATTTACTTTTTATAACAAAACCTATTAAGCATAACACTAAAAACAAAACTATTTTGAAAATGGAACACAAAAAGCATCAACCATCTTGTTTCTGCTAACGAAATGTGAGACCATTTAAAAATGGAACAGTGAAGTGAAAAATGATTTTGAATGTGGAACTAAAAGTGATTTTGAAAATGGAACTATAGGTAATGATGGAGCACCCTGGTGGTTTCGCGTCTTCACCGTGGGCGGCCATGCTGGGCCACGGCATGCATGGCATGATGCAACACGAGTACTCCCATGCCCACGCGCATGCATCGATGCCTATGGATCTGCATGTGCCGCAGCCTTTTCCTTATTACCGGTGAGTTATTGTGATTTTTTGTTAGAATTTTTAATTGTATTTCCTTAGAAAGATGAAAACGTTTGAAGAAAAAAAAAACAGGGTGAAAAAAATTTGAGACATTTTTTTTCGTCAGAGTTTTGTGTCGGGAGCACCATTGATAGTGTCCCTCCCTACCGATTGAAATTGCAGACCGTTTTAATTTGCAATATCTTCAAAAGAAATATTAGTTTTTATCTCTATAGAACGTTTGTAGGAAGAATTTCGAGAGGTCGTTGGATTTCTATTTCTGCATTTTCTGCCAAGCCTGCTTTTTTCCTGTTCTAGGATGTCATGGGCAGTCACATCACCATTTAAATCATAGACAACAAAAAAAAACTAACTCCAATCCCTCCCCCACATTCCATTTACTTACCAAGCAGTTTCCGTTCATGGATTGGTACTTTTTTGACGCGCATAGCAATTAAAGCTTAATTAACAATTATAACACTATCCAATAAGCATAGGGAATTTACATGTTAATAAGGTTGAGTTTCGCTTGAAAAAATGTGTGTGGTTAAAAAGTGGTGAGTCAGATATGGTTAGTTATTAGGGCTGGATGCCGTCGGCTGCGCAGGCGCTGCTTTTTATGCGCTCGCATAAGTTACGCGGCATAGCGCACGCTTGTGGAAATTATTGGAGTTCTCTTGAGTTTGTGTGGGTTTATCTGTGGGGTTTTGGATTTAGTGATGGATTCTAGAGATAGAAATTATTTTGTACTTAATTGCATTTTAGATTTACTTAAAAATATTTTTTTCCGTAGGTATCTAAATCTGAAGCACCAATTCTACATAATATTTATACTCTTATACACATTTGAAAATGGTCAAAGAAATTGCATCTAGAAATTGGGGAGAAGAGATAGCTAATTCCGTAAGTAATAATTAAAAAAAATTGCGTGCTCAGAATTTTATACTTAAGTAGTTCATATAATTAGAGCACCTACCTTTCAAATCATCGTTACATATGTTCTTGTCTAAGATCAGGTAGGGTTACGACGACTTCCTAAAACTCCTTGATAATCATGGAAAACAATAATATGTATAAAAACTTTAAAAGCAGTAGGTGTTTTTCTTGCATTGACAACACTTTTAAATAATGTGGCCAGTATACTAGTCACAATACCTACCAACCGTAAAAAAAACGAACAAGATTTTGTTTTCAAAACCGAACCAAAAATGTCCATAAAAATACGTGCATATTATTGCATATGTGATAAAATTGCAAATTCCCATGTTGAACCATCAAGTTATAGTAGTAAGCTAAGTGCAATGTGTCAGTAACGCCTTTCTTGGCAGACGCTTGTCATAAATAGTAGTATTACATACTACCCATAATGTAAACTTGTAACTACTAACGATGGTATCAAACTGTATGGAATGGCAATATCAGAAAATAATGTTTATGGAGTCTTCTGCATGAAGGTGACATTCTAAGCTACAGTAAATTAGATCTTTAACTAGTTATTGACTGTATCGTCTCTATTAATAGGCGTTTGTGGTTCTGTTCTCCTACATCTGTCACTTCATTTTATTTTATTATATCTCTGTGATCAAATATGTACAGAGGTCTAACAAAGTAAATAAGTGTCGCCTACAAAAAGGGAAGAGCGCTGATATCTGAAATACTGATACTTTATATCTATTTTAGACACAGTTGTTCAATATCTGATTATAAAATATAGTGTATTTTGATGTTTTACCAAATAAATTATTCCTATTCTAAACTATGTACACCCTGAAAATCTTGCGTAACGCGAAGCAATTATAAAAACTCAACGAAGATTCGCAACAGACTTGTAGGAATTAATCTAAAATCATAGAATTAATCTAAAATCATCTGCCTAACAGACGTTGGTCCAAATCTGCACAATTCGTTAATGCAGTATTTGAGGTTCAGTATAATTTAGATGATTTTGAATCATGGTAGTTGGATTGGTGATGCTGCGGAATGGCGGCATCGTTCCAGAACATTGTTTGTAGCAGTTCAGAAGATAAAAGCTAGTTACTCTGTAAGGCCACTATTGTACCTTCTACGTATTAAATGTAAAGGTAACCACCCAAAATGCACCACTACCAGCATTCGATACTACACCTTCATTGATCATTACGATGTAGACTTCACACAATTGACACATTTCTTTACAACTGTTTCTTTTAAGTTTAATTTTTCGGGAATCCCAAGTAACATTACTTCTCTAAATTGTATTACATCATTCACTTTCAACTAATTCTCTCTTTCTATTTAGTCACCATGTTCTAAGTATTCGTCAAGTCACTGATTGGCTAATTAGTCTCTATGACCGTTGAATATATCATTTTGTTCAGTGTCTGCCATATTTAGATGTCAATGTGGAAATTCGTGGTTTACGGTTATTGCTTTTTGTTTAATTATTTGACTTGGTATGGGCACGTGATGAGGAGGGAGGAAACGCATGTGACTAAAAGAGTGATGAATATAAATGTTGATATGAGGAGGAATGCCAAAGAAAAGATGAATGGATTGTGTGATGTATTATATGAAAGAAAAGGGAGTGAATGATAGCGTGACGGTTGAGAGGGGCGAATGGAAGAAAAAAAACGTGGTGCGCCAACCCCACGTACCATAGGACAAGGAGAGGAAGATGATAATGATGATGGCAGTTATTGCTTTTGTTTGGATACTACAAAAATACCGAAGACATGGGGGATGGATTGTATGAAAGATGAAGTTGTTAGAAATGTTGTATTAATATGACGGTTGGTAAGGATGCCTATGTAAGACGACATGCCCAAATACTTAAACTGGAATTAAAACAAGAGAATGACGATAATTTTATGCTTCTTGAAGTTGCATTTCGTTCATTGCAAATACATGCAATAAAGACTTAGGCTAAATTGAGAATTTATATTGCACAATGCACTTACTTGGTCTGAGTATTTTGCATTGTTAAGCATAGTGGATTTATTACTTAAGAAAATTCTTCATTTCAAGCTTCTCATTGGCTAAAGACGATACCTTATACGTGGTTAGATTCACGCTGTGCTTTTTCCTGAAATAAACATTGCTTAACAGACAACGTACCTAAATCGAAAATATATCATAAAAATAAAATGTGTTTAGTGGCAGTTGATCAGAAAAACTTATAAGAATAGTTTCAAGCACAATAATAACATTTTCCAAGGAAGTTTCATAGATAGATAAGGTACATTAGAAAGTTCGAGAAGAGTAGCATAATCAGCCTATAAAGTTTCCACTGCTGGGAAACAGACCTCCTCTCTGTGAGATTGAACCGTAATCCACCACGCGGACTCAGTGCGGGTTGGTAGATGCCACATGTCTTCGAATTTTGGTACTCCGGTTTCCTCACGATGTTTTCCTTCACCGTTTTGAGAGCAGTGGTGATGAAATAGTTTACACAAAGTAAAGCGCCTGTCTGGGTTCGAAACTTCGACGTATAACTCGTAAGTCGTGACCGTTGCGTCTGGGTCACCCACTGCTTTATAGAAAAGATTCCAGTTAAATTCTTAAAAATTTCGCAAAAAATCATGAGAACAGAAACTAAGGCGCAAACAGAAAATATTCGATTTCCGATTACATTATTTCTAAAGGAACACTCATCTTACAAGGCGCAAATCCACATCTAAACCACAACTCCGCAAGAAATCGATTTCTTTTTAATATCGATCCCCAATCGAATGCGTTCCCAATGACAGTGATCACGTGTCGTCGGTCGCCACTAATGTCCGTTCGCACTATAATCTGTGCGCGTACGCAGACGAAATTATGGACCAAAATGGCGGCAAGGTTGTCATTTGGCGAGTCGGGTTTGTAGTCGCAAACCTTAATTATACAGTCAAGTTATAGTAAATGCGGTTCCGATGTTTACTTCCCTTGCTCGTTTTTCGGATGGAGTTAATTTTATTGGTTAAAAAAAATACAGTTCCGTGTATTTGGTAATACAGGTTTTTGGGAGTTAGATGCTTTGTTGTTTTAAATCCTTGGATATTATGACGAATCTAATGCAGACTTTAGGGCTAAGCGTATCTTGAGACGTAGGTGACGCAGCAGAGCATAGTACAGATTTTGCAGGGTATGGCAGGCGAGGCAGACATAGGCCGCGAGCGCATGCTGCAACGCAGACACATTCGCGTCCTACTAGCTAGTACAAACAATCGGTGGAAAAACAAGTGACGACCTTGAAGACAAAACGCTTCGCGCAGAAATCTGTGCCGGCTCTACAACGAGACGCAGAGCAGGTCTCACAAACGTCTGCGTTGCACGTTCTACGTTCGTTCGTTCGTTCTACGTTCATGCATTACAAAATCTGCTCTACCCTGCGCTGCGTGGACCTGCGTCATCTGCGTCTCAGCATACGCTTAGCCTAAAAGGATGCAGTGGTATACGCTATGAGTTTCATTTCAAACCTAGTGAGGTTTGAAATGAAACTCAAAATAGTCTGGCAAAGGTAGTGACCTTTGCCAGACTATTTTGACAACTAATTATCTGATGATAGTCGAGTTGGCAAATGTTAGTATAGTCATCATCATCATCATCATGGGTCATATACTTATATAACATCGATTAAATACTAGCTGTGCCAACAGCTCCTCTCGTCTGAACTAAAAATCTAAAATATAATGCACTAATTATAGAAACATTTTACTTACAAATGACATTCTAATTTGACCAAAACTTCAATTACAATTTTGGTTACAATCACTTCACTTACCATGAACGCGAGTCCAAAAATTTGAGACACTTGAACACGGCTAACATTCCTTAAGTAATAAAATTAATCAAAATTAACAAACAAGTTATATATAGAGGCAAGCCTCATACTTCATTCGTGGAAAGCCAAATACAGATAGCCTTAAGTTAGTATCCTCGGGAGTCTCGGAGCGCTGCTGACTTAATCAAGCCGGTCTTAAGAAAAACTGACCGGAGTCAATTGTGAACCAAAATTGTAAGTTTGCAATGTTCAATGATTGTGTGTAAAGGAAAGGGTTACAATTAGATGGTGAAGATGTTTTTGGATTGGGAAAAAACCGAAACGATGTGTTAAAAGAGAAATGCTTGGCTTTTAGATCTAGTTGTAGAAATTAAGGTTTTTTCGACAGGAGAATTTATGAAGAAATTGAGAATTACGGAACATACTTGAAGTTATAGCGCTTGTGAGTCGAATTTATGATGGAACTTAGAGGGCGCGTTGTGATGCAATTTTTAAGGCGACGATAACCGACTTTAAATAATTTTATACTGAAGATCACGTCTAAATAAGTAGTGTTAATTATTTAGAAAAAATATATGCTAAATTAGAGCATTTTCTTAATATAGGAATATTTTAGATTATGTTTATATTACATAGTGAAATTAATTTGTAAAGTTATGTCTAACACGGATAAAAACTGAGAATCACGGAAAATCTATCAAGCGTATTTTTCTAAAACTTTCACCATTTTAAAGACAATTTAATTATTTATTGATCTCTTATTATGCGTGTTTTATTTCAATACCTCTTGTTTTATGTATAAGAAATTAATAATGCGTCTAATTTGGGACAGCACTCCTTGATGGGTGAGTCCTATTACTGGCTGGACGTACGACGCGTTGCGTGAGCTCAGTGCAGAACACGCAAGCTAACCACTCAAGGTCACTGGCATATATCTGCGTCTTAAGTAATAGAATTCTTTTAGCCCATACCAAATGTATCAAGGAAAAGTACCACTGATTCTTGAAACCGAATAAAATTGTACTTGTCTATTTACAAATCTCGGATTAAATATTCTGATTGGTCGCTTACGAACTAATGAGGTTTGACATCAGATTTACTAAATCAGAAACCAAGCTTCTAGAAACCAGGATATGTTATTAAAAATCCGTAAAGCAAAATGTTTAAGATAAACTCCTACACACTGGCCATAGTAGCTTTATTAAGATGTTTAGAAACAGGTCTCTAATCAGATTCTGATAAGATTACATCATGTATGTGTCGCCGGCGCGGGCGCTTGCAATAAATTACCTACTGTTTAGCAAAAATGTTAGATAGTTGAGCAAAAGAGTAAATATTATGGAAAATGTGTTAGGAATACAAGCTCCTGGGTACCTACTATTTATTAGGACAGGCAGCGGTGTTTGTTATAGATGCCACGAATACTAATAAATTTAGTACTCGGCCGAATGTTGCGTAATATTCGGCCGAATACCGAATACCAAATTATAAAAAAACGCACTTATTTTTACGTTTAATTCTTAAAAAAGTTGTAAGTTGTGTTGAATGAAAATCTTTTTTTTGTATTTTTTTATAGCAAACGATTGCACTTTTGTTCATAAACTACTGCCGGGAGATGATAGATAAATCTTAGCGAATTCTGTCAGACTTGGATACATTCTTGTGTTTGGCGAACAGTGTTCAAATAATGCTTATCGTGATACAATCTTCTCGCCAATGAAACAAATATGCCTGCGGCGTCGCTATCATGTGCTAAATGTACAAATATTTTGCTGAATAGTAGGTCGCCGAATACTCGGCGCTTCGGCCGAGAGCGTGACCAAATATTCAGTATTCGGTTAAATGTGGCATCTCTGGGTTTCGGTGTTTTCTATTATTAGAAAATGATCAGACCTAGCAGTTCAGATTAAAGAATTGTGTTCTATTAGGTCATCCTCTATCTTTAACATTGGGATATGGGATGATAATATCGTACTTCACCAAAAATATGACAAAAAATGGAGATTTCCCAGTATAAATAAGTTGGCTTTATCAGGTTGCTTGATTCACTTTTCTTATGGTGGGAGCGGCCAGTAACCCCCCGGGGGCCACAACTTTACAAATGTAAAGTATTAGTATTGAAATTATTATTAGTGCCAGACTTCACTAAAACTTTAATAATGAATTGGCATAAAGCAACATAAAATAATAATTTTCAATGTACGCGTTCGCTAATCCCGACATTATAATTTCAAAGGAGTTCTTATTTCAAATGTAGCTGTATTTGGCGTGTTCGTTTTAGGACCACTTCATTAGTGCCTGGTGTCGATTGGCCGACCCACGGGTGCGTTCGTTCCCTTTCCCCTTATCATCAATAATTAATGATGAACCTCCTTCGGGCAAACGGACGACAAATTCCAGTATTTCGTATTTAGATAATGCGTATTTGAACAAATTTTTCAGATTGTCCTCGATTGTGGAAAGACTTTTTGGTACTTAATTAGCGTTTTTGAACCGTGTGTAATTCGCTGAATTCGATTTTAGGTTAATGTTGGAAATCAAGCGATGATTTTTTTAAGGAAAAATAACGTGAATTGTTTTTAAATCTTGGTGTATTTTTCAGATGCATAAGAGCGATATTTTCTTTAACCTTCACGTTTTGTTTAATAAACATAATTGACAATAACCATAACAATACTAATCGTTTCAGCGAAGCTATCCTATTAAGCTATCCTCTACTAACAATGACATTCTCATGACGTTCAAAACCAACAGTTTCACTTTTTACCCCCTTCCTGTAACCACACATTTGCGGCAATTCCACTGGGTACTTAAACTTCATAAGGACTGACTGACATTCACCATAAATGGGCTTCAAAAGAGTCACAAGCGTCATAAATCGATGGCCGATACGAAAAACTGTACTATCTTCAATTGCCCCTTTAATTCCTCTTACTGTGCGCTGATCGTAAAATACGTCACAATTAGTCAACTAAAGACCTGCTTTATTTATATAAAAAATATTTTTATTTGTAAAAAAAAGTATTCAAGTCTAATATATGGGCCGATTTTATTTCCAAATGAGGGTTTATACGTGTAGATAAAGGTGGAGCGTTGTTGGTTTTTTCTTTTTAAAAATCCAATTTGCCGAAGGAATTGATTGCGTTCAGCCTAATTATCTGTAAGGATATTTCGTAATGAGGTTCTATAAAAAATAGATAGATAGGCTACACGCTTTAGGTATCTTTAGGTTTACTTTATGGGTGATTGGAGAATGAAGATTTCAATAGCGAATTTAATTAACTCCTCTAAAGAGTCGAGAGCGTTTTTATTTTTTCTTATGTTTTCGATAGTCAAATCTTCTTTTATTTTTAGTTTTTTGTTTTAAATAGTTTTGACCAAAAAAAATATAGTTATGAATCTAAAACCCAACTACGACAAAAAAAGTCTCAAAGGGTATAAACAAGACATCATAGACGGACAAATTTAAAATCCGGAGTCACACGTGTTAGGGCATTAATCAAACAGATTACGTGTGACTCCGATTACGATTTTTAATTTCAGCATCAAGTGGAATGACTGTACACTTCAAACTCCATTCAGGTAAGTATTCACTATGTTTGTACTTAAATAAGTGCAATCGTACTTATCTAAACCACACAGCAAGCAATAGGTATTTAAATCTCACAACTTTTCTAACAGTCAAACATCATAACGGCTGGTCCACACTACCCCCCGCGTCCTAACTGATAGCGATCATCGCGCGTGTCCGTGTACGCGTTGAATCAATAATGATATACAAATGCGCAAGGCTCGGATACCGGTAAAATTTTCAAACCGTTATTATTTACGGCGGCGGGCGGCGGCGGCAGCGTGCGTGTATGATCAGATGTATGAACGTAAACGAGGCAAAAGGACTATGTAGGGATCGTAGCAGGTGGCGTTCTGTAGTTTCTGCCTACCCCCATGGGAAGAAGGCGTGAGTTTATGTATGTATGTGTATTATTTACTTGACGCAAAAACCTTTGCATTCAGTTTCGTTCAAGTAAACCGGTTTAAGAGGAGCCTTTACATAAAGGTTTTTTCCGTTAATAAAGACCGTTTTCTACTTAGTTTTTATTCAGCGCGGCATCTTTACAAGTAGTCACAAGTTGCAACGCGTTTACCGATACGCCGCTCATCGAATAAACCGGTTAATTTAGGTCAAGATAAAGTTCTTGAAACGTTCAAATTCTTAGTTACATTAAAAGTTCGGAGCAAAACCGAAATAAAACGGTATTAACCGGTATTTTCTTAACCGGTTCGGAGTCTTGCCAACGCGCCTTGTTTGACCGCACAAGTACGTCATATTCATACAAAAGAGTGCGACGATCGCGTACTCGCGCGTCGGTTGCTTTCATTTAGGACGCGGCCTATCATCGTTCTAACTACGCCAGTTCACGGCTTAATTGCCCCATAGAAATTAATTTTATTATATCGCGGGCTTGTCCCGAAGATTGTCAGTGAATAGCCGCGATTAGTGCTGAGATACAGTGTAATAAGCTCGGCTGCCCATTCATCGTGTAACGGCGGTCGATAGTAGGTTTTTAGATTTAGTTTCACTTGCCTTCATTACTGCTTGAAAGGTTTATTTTTAGAATGGGATTTTTAGGGCTTTTACGAGGTTAATGGTTTGTGTCTTATGTCGTGATGGCCCAGTGGTTAAGGCCTCGCCTCTCATGCACGAGGTTGTGGGTTCAAATCCGGGCAAGTATCAATGTGACTTTCTGAGTTTATCTTGGACATTACTAACATCGGTGCAGGAAAAACATCGTGAGGAAACCTGGACTTAAGTTAATATAAGCCTGAAATCGCCAACACGTCTTGAGCAAGCGTGGTGATCAATGCTCGTGCCTTCTCTGTATGAGAAGAGGCTTTTGCCCAGAAGTGGGACATCAATAGGCTGGTATTATTATTATTATATTATAATGGCTTGTGTAAGAGCCTTTAGATAAGTTTCGGTTGATTTATCTGGCAGCTAAATACATACAAATTCTGTTTCATTATTTTTAAAGTAATCTGGAAGGCAGTGTCTATCCGGACAATATTTGGCATCGCCGATGACTCATTGGACGAAATATGATTACAACCTCTGGACTACTTACTTGTAGCTCCAACAACATTATTCATAAGTTACTTCCTTTGGTAACAGTCCAGTTGCAGTCTTATGATGCACCAGAGATGTTCACTGGCATTTGTTTTATTATTTCCACCATCCATATAATACGCATTGGATGCTAAAATAACAGTCATTTCTCCAGTACACGTCACAAATTACAAATAATTACCTACAAAGCACAATATTTTCTAGAAAATCACGGAAAACAAGAAAGCTTTTGCACAAGCACTGTGGAACGTTACTTAGATAAGTCACCGCAAAACTAATGATTATGTGGTGGCCAACAGTTTTGCAAATAGTTGGCAGTTGTTGACATTGTGGTCGACTCCTAGACCTTAAGGCACGTTCCCACTATGTTGTGACGACAGATTATCGTGTCGTTTAAAGCGTCGTGGCTTGTGTATTCAAATGGAGGTGTTCACATATAAGACGACACGATTAACTGTCGTCCACGACTTTTTTTTGCAGTGACGACAGATTGTCAAGTTAATGGAAACGGCTAGCACGACAGTCGAAAAACGATTTGAAAAAAAAAAGAAACATTGACATTCTGGGAGTGCCGACAGCAGTGAAAACTTGAAGAATTTTATTGTGCAGGTAATACTTTTAATGAGGTGTCGGTAACGGTAACAGTGTCGCGAGTTTAATTGTTTTTTCCCATCTCAAAAATGCCCAACGCGCCTAAATAAGTTTTCACGACTTATTGTGCGTGTCACTACTAGTCGAACTTTTGTTGCGAAATGTCGTCACGATCCAATGGGAACAGCTAGATACGACAGTCGATCTAGCTGTTGCGACAATGTGTCGTCGAAATATTTTATCGTTGAACAACGATAAAATATTTCGACGACACATTGACGGTAAACAGTCGATATAATGACACCTGCTTGCACTTGAACAGTTGTTGTCCGGATTAAAATTTGAATAAATTGGCTTAATGAACAGAATTAACCCACTTTGAGGGAATAACTAGTTTAAATAGAATGGAAATCGTTTATTTTCTAGTATACAGATTGGATGAAACTGAGACTATGAGGAAGTACCTAATCATTTTGTATTTATCTGTGGGGGCTTGTAATTAGCAATTTAGTCATATACTTATTAATGTTATTAGTCTGTAAGCCTTCCGAAAAAATAATAAATAAATAATGGGAACAGTTATAGACGACAGTCGTCTAACGATAAATTAATCGTCACGACATAGTGGGAAAGCACCCTTACGTTTCCAAGTTAACTGTCATTATAGCAGGGAAAGTCTAATTATTTGTATAGGAATTAAGCTTGGATGGTAGTTGGTGGGATTTGCAATTAGATAATGTTGGTGTTGTAGGTATTATTTAAGTTGATGACATGATGGGTAAACAAATGAAACCTTGATATTATTTTGAAACATTTTATAATGATTGTGGCATTAAAAAAAAGTGGTGGCACTGCGGGATTGCCGACAGAAGTAAAAACTTGAATAACATCGCCTTGGTGGAAGAAAAATACTTGTATGGAACATTGGTCCGTAACCTTAAATAAATAAAGATCAAAATCAAAATATTTTATTTCACATAAACCTACAAGGGCACTTATGAAACGTCAGAAGCTAGGTGCACGGTTCCAATTGGTCGCTTCCTATGGAGAAGAGCCGGCAAGAAACTCCACGGTTACTCTTTTCAAAATAAATTGTTTCTACAATGTTTTGAAATTACAGTGTTAATAGGTATGGGAGGACAGTGTAGGCCTATCAACAAGTACCAGGTACTTAGTAAAATAGAAAATGGTCCACAAGTCTACAGCCTACAACGTTCTCACATTCACAAAATCTAAAAGAAAAGAATCTATATAAAAGATAATAAAAATGAGGACCTATTAAACCAAATGACATGATTGCCTAGTGGCATGTTACAGCTGTAGTCAGCTGTAACAAATCTAATTTGATTTTAAAAAAAAAATATAGAAACTTGTAGGTATATAATGTCAAATACTGAAAAGATTGTAGGGGCTTGTGGCTAAGTAATAACAGCTGCACGGGTCGATCGATCAGGTTAAGCTACGCTTGCCGCGGTTGGTCCGTGGATGGGTGACCATCTTTACATACCAAGTCCCCTCCGTGCCTCGGAAAGCACGTTAAGCCGTTGGTCCCGGCTGTCATTTGTAGATCTTTGACAGTCGTTACGGGTAGTTAGAAGCCCAAAAAGTCTGACAACCAGTCTTACCAAGGGGTATCGTGTTACCTAGTCACTAGGTTGTGGAGGTCAGATAGGCAGTCGCTCCATGTAAAATACTGGTATTCAGCTGCATCCGGTTAGACTGGAAGCCGACCCCAACATAGTTGGGAAAAGGCTAGGCAGATGATGACTGAAAAGATTATGTCAATGAAGTATGTAAAAAAAAACAATCACAATCGCGTTTACAAAAAATAATACTTCCGAAACCTTTAAAGTAAAAATACTTGTATAGAACATTGATCCGTAACGTAATATAAATAAAGACCACCATCGCGTTTACAAAAATGAGGTGGCGTCACGGTGTTGCGCAATCAATGGTTTAGTCCCATCTCAAAAATGCCCTTAATATTCACTTCAAAAATGGTTCTCCAGACCGAATTTCGGAGGTATTCCACTAAAAGCACTGATTTCAACAACACTTGTCCGAACCGCACCTGAGCACTTCCACTAACCGCACTGAAACAAAATTTTTATAAGTGCGGTTCAGTGGAAAAATTTATTATTATTATTTTCAGTCTTCGAACAGCACCTACGTAAAATATGTTTTTTGTGATGGGCCATGGCGACCAATCACAGCCTGCGGAGCCTAGTCTTCGACGCGGGAGATTTTATATTAAGACGTGTGCGTGTGCGTGTTGCGTGTGTAGACGCAGGTGTACTCTCTCTTCCCTCACTCTCATAGTCCGATGGGACGGCAATCTGACATGACCGGAGAGAGATCAGCAGTGCTATTCTGTAAAAATCTCACCGTGAACGCTAAGCTGAAGTGAGCTTGGAGTGAGCTGTCATTCGACCAAATACTAGGGATTGACACTGTTGACAGCTCATTTTCAAGCTCACTTCATCTAAGCGTTCACCGTGAGATTTTTACAGAATAGCACTGCAGGTGCTTTTGCAGGAGATTGTGGAATACTTACTGTACGACATATTTTAATGAACACCGCAAAATACTGCCTCGTTGATCTACTGGTCGCAAGCAATACTGCTGTGAGGTCCTGGGATCGATTTCCGGGTCGGACAAAGTGTTATTGGGTTTTTCCATCAGGAATTAGCCGTAGTCTGGATTTGTGCCCGGTTGATGGTAATAGACTTGCATGCACAGATATAGATAGATTAGCGTTATCTAGTAACGCACAAGTATCACGATCTGTATGAAAACCAAGCGTGCCATTTTTTGACTATCTACTATGACGTCACAAGCACTATGAAACGTTTCTTTTATTTTTTCTCCTCGCATTTGCACAGTTTTTACAATTTATAACAGCGTAATTAATCATTTTCAATTTTTTAACTGATTTCCGACAAGCGTGGCACCGATACAGACTGAGCGCGAAAGTGGCAGCTTACGATTATTGTACGTAAGCTGGGCACGAAAATGGCACGCGAAGTAGTTGCTCTTGCGTTATCTATACTCCGTTTGAAATAAGATTAGACATTTAACTAAACCGTTTTTACAGTCCGTTCAACTGATTTTGACTTCTATTGCGTTGGTGGCATGACTAATGACAGCTGCAGTAAACAGTTGGTTTGTAACCACTTTTTTTGCTTTTAATGCCATCCTTATGCCTACGGTATAGAAGTCAAAATCGGTTAAACGGACTGTAAAAAAGGTTTGTTTAAATGTCTAATCTTATTTCAAACGGAGTATAGGTATATCTAATATCTATATCTGTGCTTGCATGGGACTTACATGGGACTTAATTATTTTTTTAAATAAATAAATTAAAAGTAATGACATAAATAGCAGACCATTGACCATTACATATTTAATTTAGGTATTTGTATTAATTAATTTTATTTTTGATTTAATTTATTCTTATTCATTATTACTCATAATAAATAATATAATATAATTCGATAGCTACAGTAACAATTAACAATTTATTCTATTCTATTGATTTGAAACATGTTTTGTAATGTAATGAAACGTAATTTATTAATTTTAATTTGTTTTGCAGTGCTCTAACATGCATGCCTTGCATGTTTGAAACTAATAATCTTACTCCAAACTCTGTACAACATGTTTGCAATAAACTGATTTGATTTAATTAAATATATCTGGCGAAATGTGGCACGTTTGCAGCAAAACAGTTCGCAACGGATCATACCTACTTGACATACCTAATAACCACTCCTTTTTTGTACAATAGAATGGCACCCCATTTTTTCCCCAATCAATTACCCATTTTACTTCTACGGTGCCTTAAAAGAAAACTAAGTTATGTCACCTACCCTTTAAGCAATTTAAAAAATAAATTTATTTTGCGATAATTACTAGTCGTTGCGACTTGCGACATTCCTTGAGGGGGAAATAAAAAGTGCGAATAAAAGAAATGTGCCAAAGGGATGCAGGGCAATTGAGTACAAATGAAAGGGCACCGGACTGAGGACGGAATTAGGAAAACATTGGGACTAGTGAAGTAGTAGAGAGGTTAGAGGTGCTACAAATTTTGGTCAGTTCAATATATACCTACAACTGAGTATTGTGCCGTAACTGTGGAGAATAAAATGGAATAGAATACTCTTCATAGAGGCCTTTATGTGGATATAACAAAAATTGTTTCAAAGTTCCTTACCGGTAGTAAAATTGGATATGATTCATGTCAGGTTGTAGAATTTCTGGAGAAATATTTCCTACGTACTTACGTAAAAGAGACGTTCAAATGAAAAGTATGGGCATTTGCCCATACTTTTTATTCTCTCTCTCTCTCTCTTCTCTCTTTCCGCTTGTCTTCTTTTTTCTCTTCTCTTCTTCTTCACTTTCTCCTTTTTTTGTCCCTTAGGATAAAAACATTTATAAAAATAAAATAAAAATTTGAAATAAAACGACAGTATTCTTGACAAAAACAAAACAAAACTGAGAGAAATAAACACTTCCCAAATTAATCAATCAATCTGATTAGCCTTTTCCCAACTATGTTGGGGTTGGCTTCGAGTCCAACCGGATGCAGCTGGATACCAGTACTTTATATGGAGCGACTGCCTATCAGACCTCCACAACCTAGTAACTGGGTAATACGATACCCCTTGGTAAGACTGGTTGTCAGACTTTCGGGCTTCTGATGACCCGTAACGATTGTTAAAGATCCACGAATGACAGCCGCGACCAATGGCTTAACGTGCTTTCCGAGACACGGAGGAATTTCGGTATGTAAAGATGTCACCCATCCACGGATAAACCCCGGCAAGCGTAGCTTAACCTGATAGATCGACCCGTGCGGCTGTTATTACTTAGCCACAAGCTCCTCTTCCCAAACTTCCCAAATTAATATTGCAAAAATAATAACTCATCTCCACCCCTTTAGTAGTCCTATTTGCACAGACTGCAATGGGCCAGCAAATGGGGTGTAAGAATTAAAAGGTGCTCAACTGCTCAGTGCCTTTTCCGGGTCGCACTGTCGCCCGTCTGTTCCCGCCTTTATTAGCTCACTGCGCGGATTATACTCGCTTTTTAAATGCAAAATTAGGCAAATATTCGTTAAACGCTACTTATTTTGTACTGCAATTTTTGGAAAATATGTTTCGTTCGTTATTGAGTCTGGCAAACGAAAGTAGAAACTCGAATTATTTGCAAAGTTTTTATATGGCAATGCTATACTAACGTCAACCTCAATTTGCCAAAACAAGATGGAGTGTTTTTGGTGTCTTGTTAACCGACTTCCAAAAGGAGGAGGTTCTCAATTCGACTATGTTTTTTTTTTAAGCGATTGCATAGCTTTTATCGCGGGCTTCGAGCGCGGCAACCGAATCAAGAAATTCCGTAACGAAAAAACCTGACACCCCCCACTCCGCCTACCATGTAATGACGGTTCCCATGACAACGAGATGTTGTAATGGGAACGTAATTTTTGTTTTATGTCATCACGTCATCATCCCAAGTGTAGCGTTGACAAATAGGAAGTATGGAGGTTACAAATGCTATGCAATAGCTTTACCGCGGCAGTCCCCGAGTGCCACACATTTTTTTTTGTATGTTTGTTAAGCGATTACTCCGCCAATTATAAATTTATTTTGATGATTCTTTTTTTGTTTGGTAGATCATACTTCAGAGGTGGTCCCATATAAATTTTATTAACTTTGATTGGGTAGTTTTTGAGTTAGCTTTAAAAAATACGTATTTTTCCTACTTAGTATGTGGATGATATGATATCTTCCTGTCACTGTTATTTACATAGCAGGTAGTGGTATTCGAATTTGTGTGGGGTTGGTACCACAACTAAAAAGTGAAAAATAAAAACCTTTTACAAAAAATTAAAAACAACCGACTTCAAAAAAAAAACACGTAGTTGGAAGTCGGTTATATTTTTTGTAAAAAAGTTTTTTATCAATATGATAAAGCAAAAAATACGTGTCTAATATTTTTTATTATCTGACTGACGGACTAAATAGAATTTCTTTTTTTTTTACCCAGGCTTCATCCCTATTGCGTAAAACACTTTCTTTCACAATCCGAATAATTTCCTTATCCATTGCTTCATCTGTTTGAAATAAATGGTCTGCTCGCCAACGTAAATAACGCAATGAATGTTGTTGAGTTGTCAAAATGAAAATTCACGCTAAACGTTGGCGCCACTTTGACAAGAGGTTTTCCATTTCCATTCCATTTATAATAAATGATGACGTTCATCATTCGTTTCATTCAGTCGTTCATCATTCAGTAGAAAATATACCTAGGCGCTTTGACACTTGACAGGTGTCCGACCTGACGTCTCAGTGCTGCCACCTAGTGAATGTCATTTAAGAAAACCCTGAGTTACGCAATTATCTCGCCGGTACTGTTCTAGAATACAAAAAAGCACACAGTTGTTACCAAAAGATTCTTGATGCACTTATTAAATAATTTCTTAAAATACCTAGAAAAACGCTTTCAAAAATCGATCAGATTCTGTTAACCATGTAACAACTCCTCAAACACACCTTATTACCATTACACTAAAGTCTAAATTCCAATAAAATAAATCCGAGTGCAGAACATCGCATGTTATTTATGGCCACCATTACTTGTTACAAGGCGACGTGACAAAAGTCACACTTTATTAAAGCCTATTTGTTTTATCGAATAAATAATTTTATTGTGTGCACTTGAGTTAAAGTTTTATTTATTTAAGAAGGTGGGTTCCGTAGGCGGTTTTAAAAAGAAAACACTAAATTGAATATTTATAAATAAGCGTTGCATGTTCTTAACTAGCAAGTGAAATTTCGCAAGTTGACGTGCATAACCTACAGTGCAGTTCATTTGGTGCGAGTTCTACCATCAAATAAAACGGTAAAAAAACGATAACTTCGCCAAATGGCTCAAAAAATAGTTATTTATGCAACTGTTGTATAATAAGGGGTAACCTCGTGTGATAATAGTATCACATGAGTGTTTTAATACCTAATTATCTACACCCATGATATGAATCCTCTAGAAAAGTTTCTGAAACCATTGGGTGTTTGTAATTCAAGATCAAGAATAAAGAAATTCCCACGAAATTCAGTACAAGTCCACGTATGTATATCGCTTGCAGCAGCACATCACACACACATGCGTGCAGCGGGTGCTGCTGTCCCCCGTTTGAACATTGAAACGAGTTGCATAATGAAATTTTGTACAACATTATAACACTCGTTTGGATGATGTAATGGTTACTATGACACTGGCTGTTATAATGTTGCCAATAAGCTGTTTCAGAAACTTTTATAGAGGTTTTATAGCATGGGTGTAGATAAGAACATAAACTCACCTTCTGACGTTTCATGTGCCCATAGGTGTGTTATTATTTAAAGCCAGAGGCCGATGAAATTAAAAATAATTTGAGTTTTATGCTTATATTTGCGCGTTACACGCTTTTTCACAAAAGTAAAATTGGAGGCAAAAAATGACATTAGACATTGACAGATAGAGTTGGCTGCGTTCAGAAATCTAAATTAATAAAAAGTTTAACAAGGTGAAACGTCAGAAGCTAGATGCATGGTTCCAATTGTTTGTTTCCTATGGAAAAGAGCCGGCAAGAAATACCACTACTCCATAGGACTTTAATGCAAGTTTACTTCCGCAACCCCCTTGTACTGTTAAAATCCTATCAGCTTGTCCAATTTTTTTACAGTTTTAGACGATTCATGCAATCAACAAGTTAATGGGCTCTTTAAGTCATGTTGCATGTGCTTATAAATGTACTTGGTCATCATGCAGCATATAGTTAATTTTTAAGCTGGCGTCTGCTACCACTTAGGACGAATTTTTACTAATGAACATCTAAAGGGCGTCCAAGATTGGTCAGAGTAAATAATGTTGTGAAATATTGACACTGACATTTCTTCAACGCAGTTTAGTTGTGCTAATCGCCTTCGAAAATCGAAATTCCTCTTTAGACTTAAAAAAAAAAATTGTCTGAATTTCGAAATCCGAATTCGAAAAAAAATCGAAATTCGTCTTTAGACTTGTTTCTGAGAAGCTTCGAATTAGTGCGCTGGGCATAGAGTTTAAAAAAAGAACACGCATTAATGCTCTACAAAGGCTTCTACAAACCCCAAATTATATATCGGCATAATTATAACTAATTCAAACAATAAATATTCAATTAGACCCTATAATTTGTTATCAAAAACTGAACACATATTCCCATTCCCTGGGACAGCTAGAGACCATTTATATTAACATAAAATAGACATAAATACCATAATGCTACTAAATATTCTATTTATAATGTTTATAGCCAAAGGCGGTGATTAAAAGGACGCGTGTGAGGTTCCGTAGGGATTTTCAATTATTTTAAAAATTAATGAATTATCTGAGCTTCTTATTGAGCTTTCTGATCTTGGATTTGTTGTAAACCGTGTGGAAACCTCATTTTTTTTGGATGTGGGATTATGAAATAAATTCTCTCCTTCACGCGTTCCACCTCCTCCTTCGCGAGCATTACTGCTTCGCAGAAGGAGCTGACGGCTTCCCATGCCCTCGTTCTGTACCATGGCCTGGACCAGGGCCGGATGCGAAAGATCACCGCCGCGGATCGCCTTCACAAGGACACGGCGCACAGTGGGTCGAAACTATGATTTTAGTGACTTAGGGCTCAACTTTGCTTTTTCACTTTTTTTTTTATGCGGATGGGTAGAGCTCATTAACCTCAATAATAATTGTTCTGATGTATTTTTTCCTAAACTTTATACTTTGGGTAGAAAAATGTGTTTTGTTATTTTTTTGTATGGAGCGGCTCAAATAAACTTAAATTCCTGCTAAGTAGCGTGTGATCCCGCGTTGAAACTTTATTTTTCATATACCTTGTCTGGTCTATTATCATTTGATGCTATAAACAAATGCATAAAGTTGCAACTCTGCCAAATAAATGGATCGAAAAAAATGAAAAAATACATAGAATAAAAAGCTTCATTTTTTACTTTCGTAAGTTATTTTAAGTTAAATTTGATATGGAATAGTAAGTAAAAGCACGTAATAATACACATAATTACTTAGCAACTAATAACAATACATTTAAAAGGTCCCTAATTAGCTTAAATTTACTAATACTACATATATTAGTAAATTTAAGCTAATTAGGGACCTTTATTTAAAAATGTGGATATGAAATCAATTAATTTCTATTTGTGTGTTTAATTACTGTAATTAGCTTAACCTTTTACCTTATAAAAAAACAATGTTTTTCACTTTTAGTCATTACTGTAATATTAATTAGGATAATTAGTTAATGAGGGTAGTAGAAAAATTAGTAAACATTGTTTGTCACTGGATTCTGGAAGTATAAAATGACCATAATTTATTATATACTAACTAGTGTTCGTTTATTCGTACTACTACTAACATCTCGTGATTCTGATCGTCCCTTTTTCGTTATAATGGATAATTTAGTTAACAATTTAGATTTATTTATGATTTTAAGAGAGCAGGTCAAGTCACTGTCGGATAGTCAAAAATTCTTTCAATTCCTACAACATAAAATAAACGTGACCGAAGAGAACAGTGTTGAGCTCCAAAAATTCTGTACGCGCTTTTGTTCAAATATAAGTGCAAGATGGGAACGAAGTAGTCGCACGTTAGCACAGTTTGTAAGAAAAAATGGTGATTGGTTGGAACGTGCAATAAACTGGCCCGAAGGAATGATACCTGAAGCTGTGAACACTGAACAGGAAAGGCTCGAGATTTGTAATACTGAAGATGTCGAAAATCTACCACCATCTACTACAGAAGCTTCGACATCTACATTTACACCTCGAAAACCTTTCGAGGAATTGGGCTCCAGGCAAAAACGAAGACGCGTTGATCAAATTAACCAATCGCTTTCGTTATCCCCGGATGAACTTAAAGCTACTACAATTGCTAGTTTAAGAAACACCGGAAATGAGGATGTAGGAAAAATTATGAACCATTTACTAAATCACCCCGAAGATCTAGAAAAAGTTAAAGAGTGTTTAAGTACAAGTAAACCGAAAAGTAGTACATATTCACCCGATAAGGCACTGTCTTTATTAGTTTCACTTAAATTAAGTAAGTGGCAGTATATAAGCCTAAGAGAAGCAGCAAGTGAAAATAGGTCTGATTTATACCCTTCTTATTATAAAATAAAACAAGCGAAGGCAAAATGTTATCCAGGGAAAGAAGACATAATTATAACTGAAGAAGGAGCTGCTATTAAACTGCAAGCTTTACTCAACTTGACGGTATCTAGGCTTTTAGAAGTGATTACTTTAGATTTGGATTCGCCAACTGAGTTACTGCTAATAAGCAAATGGGGTTTTGATGGAGCCTCAGGTCAAAGTAATTATAAACAAAAGACTGAAGCAGAGTTTGATGACTCAACTATCTTCATGGCCAGTCTAGTTCCTATAAGGCTTCAACAATGTGATGGAACAATTGTTTGGGAAAACGATCGACCCTCATCAACTTTCTATTGCCGTCCGATAATGTTCAAATTTACCAAAGAAACGCAGTCAACAGTGGTAACTATAAAAGCTAGCATAACCGAAGAAATAGAAAGACTTCAGCCAATCAAGTTCAATCAAGTTGAAGTTAAGCATCAATTGCACTTGACGATGATAGACGGCAAAATATCGTCATATTTGTCAGACACATCTTCAGCTGTCTGTGATATCTGCAAAGCAAAACCGTCAGAGATGAACAATTTAGAGTCACTTGCTCAAAAAGAGAACAACGAAGAAGTGTTCCAGTATGGAATGTCATCTTTACATGCCTGGATAAGAAGCATGGAGTGCTTACTTCATATCGGTAAATATAATTTTATTAGTTCATAATTTTTTTCACGTTATATAGTTACTTGTGAGATTTTTATTTAAGTGATATTTCTTTTTGTTTGCAGCTTATCGTTTGGACTTCAAAAAATGGAGTTGCAGGGGCGATGACAAAGAAAAAATGTCACTCAGAAAGAGCGCTATACAGCAAGCGTTTAAGAAAGAATGCGGTTTACTTATTGACGTAGTCAAGCAAGGAGTAGGCACAACCAATGATGGCAATACTGCCAGAAGATTTTTTAGGGATGCAGAAACAACAGCTCGCATAACAGGAATAGATAAAGATTTAATAGAAAGGTTTCATGTGATTCTTCAGACGGTTGCATCTGGAGAGAGCGTGGATCTTTCTAAGTTTTCCGAATTTTGTAGAGATACTGCACAATTGTACGTTCACTTATATCCCTGGTATTATATGCCTTCCAGTATACATAAATTGTTAGTACATGGGAGTGATATAATTAAGCACTTTGGTGCCATACCTATAGGTAAACTGTCGGAAGAGGCAGCGGAAGCTCGTAATAAAGATTTCCGGAAATATAGAGAGAGTCATTCTAGAAAGGTAAGTAGAACGGCGACAAATGAGGATATTATACACAATCTTCTTTTGTCTTCTGATCCAAAGATCACAAGTCTAAGACCTCGAATGGTGAAACAAAATATAATGGTTCTCTCTCCAAAAGTCAAAGAGCTTCTGCTGATTTTTCCCACAGAATCCGATATAGATTTTATTGATGTAGATAATTTACAAGATAGTCATAGCGATAGTGAATAAGATTTTTTGGTAGTTTGTAAGTTTCTTGTTTTTTTTATTAGTTTATAAATGTCAAACTCATAATTGAAAGGAAATAGTAATGTTTGATGTTGTTTATAGTTAGTTTTTAGTTTGCTTGTGTTAGTTGTAGTAATGTTAGTTTACCTTTACTAATTTGTATTATTATGTACCTATCTTTACTTACTATTCAGTATTAAATCTAACTTAAAATAACATTTCATAAACATGTTAAAGTCATTAAAACAAAGAAATTGAAATTCATAGATCCCTAATTAGCTTAAATTTACTACTACTACATATATTAGTAAATTTAAGCTAATTAGGGACCTTTTAAATGTATTATGATTAGTGTGATTAGCTTTAAATTTACTAATACTACATATATTAGTAAATTTAAGCTAATTAGGGACCTTTTAAATGTATTATGATTAGTGTGATTAGCTTTAAATTTACTAATACTACATATATTAGTAAATTTGAGCTAATTAGGGACCTTTTAAATGTATTATGATTAGTGTGATTAGCTTAAATTTACAAATTTACTAATACTACATATATTAGTAAATTTAAGCTAATTAGGGACCTTTTAAATGTATTGTTGTTAGTTGTTAAGTAACTATGTGTATTATTACGTGCTTTTACTTACTATTCCATATCAAATTTAACTTAAAAGAACTTACGAAAGTAAAAAATGTAGCTTTTTATTCGATATATTTTTTCATTTTTTTCGATCCATTTATTTGGCAGAGTTGCAACTTTATGCACACGTTAATAGCATCAAATGATAATAGACTAGACAAGGTATATGAAAAATAAAGTTTCAACGCGGGATCACACGCTACTTAGCAGGAATTTAAGGTTATTTGATCCGCTCCATACAAAAAAATAACAAAACACATTTTTCTACCCAAAGTATAAAGTTTAGGAAAAAATACATCAGAACAATTATTGTTGAGGTTAATGAGCTCTATCCATCCACATGAAGAAAAAAGTAAAAAAGCAAAGTTGAGCCCTAAGTCACTAAAATCATAGTTTCGACCCACTGTGCGGCGGTGCTCCCAAGCCGGACCGTGTGGATATCAGCAAGGAATATTTCATGACTTCTACAAATATTGTGGATGTCATATAAGAAAGTTTGGAATTGCACCAAGAGGTTGAGCAGCATATAAGAAATTTAAAAAAATATCTGGTGACTATGACCATATCTCCTGCATGGTTAAGGGAGGTATAGTGGGCTGCATCAATTGTGTACCCCAGTTGTATTAAAATGTTAATACAACTGGGGTACCAAATTGACGCAGCTATTAAAAAAAAATCAACTGTTTCATACATTTTGACTATATTATACCAGGGTATTGCACTTTTCTATGAAACAGAGATTTTTTTAAATAACCAACGATAAATTTCAACGCAGTGAGGGGTTCAGAATCATGTACTGAATCTGGTATGGTAACAGTTTTCGCTTCGATGTGCCACCCATGTTTACCAACTCCATTATATCTTTTCCAAGCAAAATATGGATTTTCAGTAAATCAAATGTACATTCATGCATAATAATAAGTAAAAAATACCTTTATCTCTTTTTAAAGTGCCTAAAAGAAAAATTGCCGTTGTCACTTCAACTATCGTTCGAAATTACTTCAAGGGAGGTAGCAACACTTTCGGACCGTACCTTAATAAAGTAAAGAACACGAATAAAACAATTGCAGTCATTAATTAACTGAATACACAAGTTATAAATATTACTTTCGCCTTGTCCCAACCGATAGCGCTTCCATTCACAAATTATTCAAAATTATTCGAAAAACAAAACTGAGCCTTTGATTAATCGACGCCATTGCTTTCCGAGCTCCTTTGGATTATACAAACTTACATTTTCAATCCAAAAATCAAACTCCACGCTAAAATCGACCTTATATAAACAACGGACCAACTCAAATAATCAATGACAAATCTTGTAATTCGAAAAACAAATTCGTAGTAAATGTAAGTGTGAAATCAGTTCTAGATTCAAAACAGCTCAATTTTACAATACTAGTTGTTGCAAATTAAGTCTTAAATCAATGAGGGTACGGTTTATTTTAATTGTGGTTTTCAATTTTGAGGTTATGTGTGTCAAAAGTTTGAGATATAAGCGCGCGCCGCCCGCCGGCAGAAAACGACTCACATAGATTACGTTCGGATTCACGCTGCGACGGCCGCGTAGTTGTTTATTTGTTTATCCTTGTCTCTGGAACGTTTTATTTGTTAATAATTATTTTGATGTCTCTTTTAGTCGGTGGTTGTTTGTCTTCATTTTAGTAGATAAATCGGCTTTTAATCTCAAAATTTATATTTTTTCTGTCACTACTTAATTCAATTAAGTAATTGATCATAATGTTTGTGAACATAGAATGCCGATACACGTACAAATAACTCAAAAGCCGCCATTTTTCTCCCATAAAACTCGCTAATTACTCCAGAATAACAACAAAAATCAAACATTATCAGATTTCGCTTTATTTATATCGTGTGCTGGTATCTTTAGGATAAACGGGGAACGCTGTATGTACACTTAATTAGTACAATCTTAACTTATGCGTTCCAGATTGCTATGGTAATAGGTCCTTAGTAGCCGCCGCCGTAAGTGGCGTCCTCTCGATTTGTTTGTCGATTAGATAAATTAATATTTACTTTGCGTGTATGAATATTGAGAACGTTTTTGAAGCGTCAGAGCTGTAGTTAAAGTGAGCGTCATTTGTTTATGTAACGTCAATTTCGTAATTTTTTGACTGATTTTGTGACGTCGGATCGTTTTGGTTGCGTTTTTGGTCCTTAGAAGGTCAAACATATGGACACTCTGGACATGGTTTGATCAGGAGCACCGCATTCGCACTGAGCATTTTGGTTGCTAATCTTAGTATTTTATTAACATCTAGATCCTGTTTTGAATATAATCTGAATACAGCTGCACCAGTGAGGGAGGGGCTTGTGGCTAAGTAATAACAGCTGCACGGGTCGATCGATCAGGTTAAACTACGCTTGCCGCGGTTGGTCCGTGGATGGGTGACCATCTTTACATACCAAGTCCCCTCCGTGCCTCGGAAAGCACGTTAAGCCGTTGGTCCCGGCTGTCATTTGTAGATCTTTGACAGTCGTTACGGGTAGTTAGAAGCCCAAAAAGTCTGACAACCAGTCTTACCAAGGGGTATCGTGTTACCTAGTCACTAGGTTGTGGAGGTCAGATAGGCAGTCGCTCCATGTAAAATACTGGTATTCAGCTGCATCCGGTTAGACTGGAAGCCGACCCCAACATAGTTGGGAAAAGGCTAGGCAGATGATGAGCTGCACCAGTGCTAGGTAAATATTTTTTTATGTTGCTATTTGAGCAATCAACTCCGTAAAGTACCGTTACCAACTTAATTTGAATGGACTGGCTCTTCTGCTTCCATTTTTTCACTACAATATGAGCTTTTCATATAGCTTGTGCACACGAGATAAAGATATATTTTTATTCAAATATTTAAATCGTTAGATTTGCCCTCACCGTAATATGTCTCACATTAATAATACCGTTTCGTTTACATGGCAATCCAGTCACATTGTCAAGAACAGTTGTGGCCCAGTGGTAACGGCCGCGACTTACGAGTTGTAGGTCGTAGGGTCGAACCCGGCGCTTTACTTTGTGTCAATTATTTAATCACCATTGCTCTCAAAACGGTGAAGGAAAACATCGTGAGGAAACCTAGAACCAAAAATTTGAAGACATTGTGACATCTAACATCTACCAACATGCACTGGGCCCGCGGTGGATTACGGCCCGCCCGAGAGGAGGCCTGAGTCCCAGCAGTGGGAATATTAAAGGCTGATTATGCAAGTCACATCAAACATCTCAGTCTTTGCAACAGTGTGTAAGTTAGAGGTGTCAAAATGACACAAAAATGCGACCTCCTTTTACGCGACTTTACGATTTAAATAAATAATCATCATCATTATCATTGACAGTATTTTTCCCGTCTTTTGTACCAGGCTTCTCTGCTATGTTCGAGTGCCCCGAGTCCTAGGACACATTCGGAAATTGATATTTATAAAACAGTAACCTGCCAGTTTGAAATTGAGTATTAGACTTCGCAAATCATTGAGGTACAATATTTTTTTAATAACTGGCAACAAAAAAAAAAAAATTCATTTCATTCCAAAATTGCTGTATTGTGGAATGTAATTTAATAAAATATGACGAATTTCCCACTGTTTCTTAATTATTTTTATAAAATAAAATAATATTTGCATCTGCGAATATGATTATGCTGTTTCAGAGCTGTCATGCTGATCGGCATTTTTGTTATTCTGACATCATTGACGTTTACTCTCCTACGGTCTGACGCTTTAGCAAAGTAAACGGAATCTGCATAAAAATACAAATATTAAAGTTTCGCAAGCAATTAATACCGAAAATGACGGTGTTAGGTAGACAATAACGTCAGACGTTTTACATAATTTATGCAATTTTATGACCTTTATAACAGTACTGTGTCTGGCCATCTGACAGCAACATCATAATCGCACTTATGATTATGATATACCTAAACTTGAATAATGATTAGATAGAAAAGACATAGGAATAGACAGCCCCGGATCTAGAGGAGGGCAAACCGAGGCACGTGCCCTGGGCGCCAACTTCTGGGGACGACAAATTCAAGCGTAGCAGACAAGTATACCACCCAGCACACATCAACTTTTTCTTTTTTTTCTTTTTAGGGTTTTGTAGTAAACACGGAACCCTTATAGTTTCGTCATGTCCGTCTGTCCGTCCGTCCGTCTGTCTCTCAACGGGCTGTACATCATGAATCGTAATAAGTAGACAGTTCAATATTTGTGCTATGAGCTTATAGACTTAAGAAAAAAAAAACATGCAAAAAAGTTAAGGGTCCGTGCACGAAAAAACACCTTTTTGTCATTACTTATCTAATTATAATTAAAACTTGAAAAGTATAGTTTTCGTGGTGCTAAGCCATTCGTGTTAGACACAGCACCTGATAATAGTTGCATCACTTTTGCGCTCTCGAAGATATGGTTTATTTCGCCTTTGATTTATTTAATGAAGATATTGTGTAATTATAAAATAAAATTTTGATTTTATTTTAAAGATAGCTGAAGACTAATGTGTGATTTTTATTTTTTTAATATGGTTTGCTAAATAATAGGAAAAAATACATTACTGACAGGGTTTAAAAAAAATGGTGTTTTCAACTTTATTTTTCTGCTATATTTTGTATCGAAGTTGTCGAGCTACATGCAAGTAGATCATTTATCGATGTTGATCATATTTTTAAATATTCAAAATCAAAAGTAGTTTCGTGTAAAAAAGTGATCAAACGTCAGTATCGCGTAATTTTTCGGAAAAGTTGTTACAAATATTTGTGATTTTCCATAAATACTTAACTTATTTGAAAAATCCCTTTTAGCCACATGAAAAACAAAGAACTCGACGTTTCAAATCACAAATAGTTTTTTTTAAATTCTTTTTTCCTTTCTCACAACTAATGAACAAAATTTATCAAAATCAGTCGATTTCGTGCACGGCCTCTTAGCGATCATTTGGCAAGTGTAAAAAAAAAATACTTATTTTTTTTTAAACTATTAATATTAATTTATTTTCCAGAATTCATTGCAGTTTAGTTATTAACTTCAAATGCTCTTTATCGGTATTTAACAACTTATATTACCATTATAAGAGACTAACAGCGGTTTTTATTACTACTTAAACTTAAGAACTGCAGTTATTTAAATATTACAGCCTTGCAAGTGTAAAATAAATACTATAAATGCTATTACGAAGCTGTTTTAGTGTGTATAATTAGTTTTATGTGAATAATCGCCGTGTACGGTCTGGTAGAGGTCACGACGGATATTTGAGACGAAATTTCTAATGTATAATCAAGTGTTCTGTCTTCGTCAGTTTTCAAATTATTTCCTCTATCAAGTCAGGATACTTAATACCTTTTGACAGAGCTGACTATTGCATAGAAAACTGCCTATATTTATTAACTTGATAATAATGAAAAACTAGCATACCGCTTTTAACGGATATTTTTTAAATTTTGGTTTAATTAAAAAATTTAATGGCCTGCTGCATGTCAAACGATCAATGGGCCAAAGTTATGACCCAGTGGGTCCCACTTAGTGACAGACGTCATCGCGGCAGGCCCAGACGGAGATGGTGGGATGAGCTGGACTCCTTTAAGAAAGATTGGTCATTGAAAGCTCTGGACAGAGAGAGGTGGAAGGAGGGTAGGGAGGCCTTTGCCCAGCAGTGGGACAATAATGGCTAAGAAAAATAAAAAAATGCCCTGGCCGTTTTATGAAATATAAATCTTTTTATTTTCAACTTAATTCTCGAGAGTTTGTAAGTGTCACACTTTAAATTCGGTCTGACGTAGAAAGAACATGGCTGAATGTTATTCTGTGGTATTGTGACGTTTTTGTTTTAACCTGTTTTCTCATTAGGAACTTTTACCAATATTCCTGTGAATAGCAAGCACATCACTAATTCTATCCAACTGTCAAAAAAGTTGTATGTTTAGGACGTGTGACGTGTGTGCCACTTTTGACATCTCTACCATGCAAATTAAACGTTGAGCTATCAATGGGAATGGATGGATCATAACTTTTTACTTATAAAGGAATCTCAAAAGATGTAATAATATAGAAAACAACGCGTGAATATGTACACTTTAAAACAAATTGTTCTCTAGTGCTGTATCGATAATTTCGAACGTAATCTGTCATCGAATGAATCGAAACATAATCGAACGATTTCGCCACACGCAGCCAATCAGACGCACCGATGAGATCCGATGTAAGGAAGCGGTGTAAGATGTGAGAGGAAGCGATTTAGACTTTGTGTAAACTTAGTAAAGCAGATTTTGCTATGACTTTGATTTCTGGCATTCGCTAGGAAATGTACGAGGAAGTCAACGTTCACTTTCCCGTGTTGCATTGTTCTAGCTTTAAGTTTTTTACTAGGTAATGAAGGCTAAAGAAAATATGGATGGATTGTGTGAGGAATGATATGAAAGAGAAGGGAGTGAATGATAGCGATGCAAAGAGAAAACGTGGTGCGCCAACCCCACATAACATGGGACAAGGGCGGAAAGATAATGACTACTTAAAGGTAATGAAAGGAGCGAGAATCTATTTTCACAATAAGCAGCTGTAATTCTCTTTTATGCAAAACATGACATATTTAGGACCGAATGAATTCCATTTCCTTTCAAATTTTAAAAACAATTGTACGAAAATGTACTGTGAGAAAGATGATAGGGGGTGACTGCCGAGATGACGACTTATAGAGAAAAAATACACAAAAAAATTGGGATAAGGGCAAGAGAGAGATGATGATGACTTATACAAAAACAATTTCACTTGCAATTTCGAATTGCATTATTCAAATTCAATTGTTCATAAACAATTTCACATGCCCATTCGCTTCCACCTTTCCCTTGCACCACCCTCTACTCAATATGTAGCCAGAACCGCGCCGCCCTGTAATTCCAATACTTACGAACATTACCCAGGGATAGCACTATTATAATGTATTAAGGAATATTATTTTATGGCTGCCCCGACGCGTTATAGCCGTTTTGTGCGCGGCTAAAAATACCGACAGCGAGTAACCACCTTTATGGATATCGATATCGGTAATAGTGTGCAGAAATTATGCGCGTCACTAATTTTATTTGTTGATTTTTTTTGGGTATAATGAGTTATTTAAAGGGATAATTTGATTACTATTTATTTGTTGATTTTAGTAGTCCTAGCAAAAAAATCATATTTATACATGTTTGGAAACTAAATCCCGAACGCAGTTTAGGTACAGACGCCAGCACATCAAGCTACTACAATCTGTCAAATTTATTTAATAGATTTTCAACTTTATCGCTGATGTCTGAGGTTCAAAGTTGATTGGGGAAATTTGACAGTTTCGGGTAGCTTGATGTGCTGGCGTCTGTACTATTAGAATCTAGAACGGTCCGCGACGATTGGGCTATTCACCATCTATTTTGCTACTATAGTTGTTGCTTTTTAGCATAACAATAGCGGTCATTGACCCACCTATATTTTCTAACATTTTTTCTAGCAAAAAACTGAAATAAAGTCCGTTAACATCCTGAATCAATATCTATTGTGATCTTCAGCATATTCCAATAACTAAAAACTATACATCCTGTCCTATACTTTTAAATGAGCAATCTTTTTGTATATATATATATTTGTAATCACGTTCTCGAAAACGACTAACAATTTCGATGAAAGTTGCAATATTGGGGTTTACGGGGGCAAAAATCTATCTTGCTAGGTCTCATGTCTGGGAAAATTCATTTTCTCTATTTTCACCCGAGCAAAGCTCGGTCGACCAGATACTAGTTTATTATTTGGGTTCCTACGCAGAGATATTAGGCACTATATAGGTATTATTATTACGGCAATATCGGTCATTGGCCTTTCTCTAAAGAAAGGCCATTGACCGATATTGCCGTGCTAAAACCCGACAAATATAGTTACATTTTTTTTACTGCCATTTAAAAAAAGCAATGCCATTTGCTCATTTCAAGTGTGATTGTCACAGCAATGACATTGCGCCTGAGTCACAAATAACGGTACATATTAAATCTTAAACATTAGTTCACATGTGAACATAATATGAACTGTTTTCTCAGTATTTTGTTATAAGGGTCATATTTTAGTTGACATTCAGACCATTGGTCTGTGACTTTGCTAATGTTTATTGCTTTTATTTATTGCGATTTTCGGCTTTATTGCATAGAAACAGACCGTTAATGTGAGTCAGTTAGCTACCTCAGTCCGTGAGAGTATACAGTTGGAAATCAGTCTTCTGTCCATCTGGCTATCGAAGTCCATTGCTAGGTATAGGAATTTCCCAAGCTTTGATTATTTATGTCTATACTCCGTTTGAAATAAGATTAGACATTTAAACAAACCTTTTTTACAGTCCATTCAACCGATTTTGACTTCTATTGCGTAGGCATAAGGATGGCATTAAAAGCAAAAAAAGTGGTTACAAACCAACTGTTTACTGCAGCTGCCATTTGTCATGCCACCAACGCAATAGAAGTCAAAATCGGTTGAACGGACTGTAAAAAAGGTTTAGTTAAATGTCTAATCTTATTTCAAATGGAGTATAGATAGTGTCGCGCTTCAAAAGTTTATATTTTCATGAACTTCTTGTAGTCGTCATGTCTTCAACGAGGAAAGTTTCCTATAATTTCTTCTACTTATTCTAACAGTACAGTCGTGATCACAAGTGTTGTAATGGTATAATCGCGCACAAACTACTTTATAAGTTCGGTGTTGCAGGTGTTTTCATTTATGTTACGTAACATTCTGCTTAGATGCGCTTATATTAGAGTTTTGTGCATAATTGTACACTGGAGGTTCAGCGAAGTTCTTTAACGCGGCTTGTAAACTTTCAGAAATCGTCACGCTAAAAAGTGTTAATACTTGCGACTGTCGTCTTCTAATTCAAAGAGGAAGAAAGAGAGAGAGAGAGAGAGAACGCCGGCAGAAAAAACAAAAGAAAACAGTAAAGTGATTACAGTGTCGTAGGATAAATTGTACACATCGGCCCGAGTACATTGCATGCCGGAGAGAGAGAGAGAGAGAGAGAATCTGTGAATTTGGTCAAAATGGAAATCCAAGACCGCCATCTTGGATTTCAGTTTGAAAATTTTCAAATTTTTCATTATGGGTATCGTAGTTTTCGAGGGTGCTAAAGCCGATATGAGGTCAAAATGTAAATCCAAGATGGCGGCTGGAAAAAAATTGTTTTTCTTTTAAATCATACGTAAAGATGACGTCTCTTCACACAGAAAAGAACAGCAAAAATAAAAACAGTGGCACTCCGGGAGTGCCGACTGAAGTGAAAACTTGAATAAGATCGCGTTGGTGGAAGAAAAGTACTTATATAGAACATTGGTCCGTAACATTATCTAAATAAAGAGCACAATCGCGTAAATAAAAATAAGGTGTCGGTAACGGTGTCGCGAGTTCAATTGTTTTTTCCCATCTTGAAAATGCCCAACGCACCTAAAGATGTTTTCACTTCAATAAATAAATGTATGACTCATATCATACATTTATTGGTAGCGCTGGTGGCGCAGTGGTGATTCAGTGGTAATGGCTGGGACTTGAGAGTTGTAGGTCGTAGGTTCGAACCCTGTCAGGTGCTTTACTTTGTGTAAATGATTTCATCACCACTGCTCTCAAACCGGTGGAGAAAAACATCGTGAGGAAACTGGCATGTCCTAGAACCAAAAATTTGAAGACATGTGTGTCTACCAACCCGGACTGGGCCCGCGTGGTGGATTACGGCTTACTCCCTCTCACAGAGAGGAGGCCTGTGTCCCAGCAGTGGGAACATTATAGGCTGATTATGCTTATGACTCATATCATCATATCCCACTCTGTCCGTACAATCGCAAGTTTCATAAGCTCTATTACCCACAATCATTTCACTATCGGTACAATCACACACAGCTTTACAACTTTTTCACACGATAGTTTCTATCTTTAATAAGTACAATCGTGTTCACAAGTGCTACGTACAGTCGCGCACAATGGCGCGCGCGCACGACTCGAGGTGTGAAAGGTTATGTTGAATGCGCGCGCACCGCGGATTATGAGAATTATATCGTCGACTGTGATTTTACGCCGCAAACGCGTAAAGTTTGTGGGTTGGATGTTGTGTGGATGTTACTTGTATTTCATTCTTATTTATTGCAGTTTATTTTTTGGTGAAATTCGCTCCTGTTGTTCTGTAGGAGGCTGTGGCTTCATCGATACAAAACAATGGATTGCTAAAATGTTTTAAACGGTGATGTATTTTGGACAATGAACTTTAATTTTACTACGAGAAGATTTTCGATTTTTTGTCATTCGAATTGATTAATCGATAATGTACTTTTTTTTTTTTTTTGGGTGGGAAATTGTCAAATAACTTCTACCGCTCTGAGCGGAGCGGGAGGGCGTGTCAGACTCTTACTGACTAAAACCCACCCATGTTCCTTCAGTTGCCGTGTTGCCAGGGGGGCCACGATGTCCCTATCGGTTTTCTTCGAACCCCCGGCAGGCATTGGCCCTAGCGGACCCCGTCAAATCGATAACGTCCTGACATCGTAACTCGTAGAGTTCTATGGTTTCTGCCTACTCTATATTGGTAAAAAGCATGAATTTATGTATCTTTGATTTCTTCCAACTAGTTACAATGGTGTCAATTTAACTAAATAGCAACATTGACGATGAAACCTGTATAAAAAAAACAGTGGCACTTCGGGAGTGCCGACAGAAGTGAAAACTTGAAAAAAATTGGCACCGCGGTAATCAACGCGTTGATGTCTTTTTAATGGTCAAAACTGGTGTCGTCACAGTGTTGCGAAATCAATGGTTTAATCCCATCTCAAAAATGCCCAACGCGCCTAAAGAAGTTTTCACTTCAAAAATAATAAATAGATAAACTTACTAACCGTCACAAAACCATCTCCCAAGTTCAATTAAAAAAACGTCACCAAAAACGGCAACACCAACAGAAAATCAACAACACCACATCCTTACAATTCTTGTACGCGCCGAGGCATATAATCATACATATACAGTTATTGTTTTTTCCTCTACTAATAAGCGGCCGGCCAGTCATTGATACAAAATTATTGATTGTGCAGGCTCGCGATAATCCCGAGTGGAAATAAAATTATTTTAGCTTTAACACTGTTATACAGGGCGGATGTGAGAAACGGGTGATTAGATTAGTTTTGAAGTATCATCTGGAAGGCAGGTTGGAGATAATAGCTTGATAGATAAGTATGTAATTATAGCTGGGTGATGAGTGGCGAAAACTGGTTGAGAGTTTGCCTATGAGATTTTTTTTGTGTACACCGTTGTGTAATCATTTTGCCCATTTGGTTTAGATTACTCATTCATTACAATAGATTTAGAATAAATATTTCTATGGGACATAAGCTAATTGCCTCTAAAAGCCATAAGATTTTTGGTAGAAAAATTGTTATTGGAAGCCATGAAGATGCTCAAAATGCATAAATTTAAATAAATTTAAAATTAAATTAAATATATAAAACTTTATTTCAGACAAAGGTCCATAATTTTGTTAGTTTATTGGTGTTAGTAACAATGGTGCTTAAATAAGTAGGTTAGTATTGGTTTTTTTTTTACAAAATTATTTATTTACGCAGACCTATGACTGTCCCCACCCAGTGTCCCTGAAAGGAACAGTCCGGTCTGGCAGCGATCATTTTTAGAATGCTGTTGTCACTACCATGCAGGCGCTGTAGTAAGGAGGGCACTTTCTTTCGCATGATGGCATGGAAACCATCTGTACGAACATTCCTGAAGCGATACAACGCCATGGCAGCCCCAACAGCATCCTAAAAACATCAACCATCCACATACATCATAAATGATGAATGATTTTATTTCTGTAAGTAGGTTTGTACAAACACTTTTACACGTCAATCACATTTTAAAACTAGATGAGGTCGGCGTTTCCTATCTGACTACTCTGAGACGACAGGCCGAAACAAACTCAGAGGTCTCAGTCTCTTTTAAAGTCCAGACATAATCTTGGTCAG
Organism: Agrochola lychnidis; assembly: GCA_963680765.1. Lineage (NCBI taxonomy): Eukaryota > Metazoa > Arthropoda > Insecta > Lepidoptera > Noctuidae > Agrochola > Agrochola lychnidis. Next base: position 6,852,614 of record OY796871.1, on the reverse strand, counting down.
ATCATGTGAAGGCCATGTGGATTGGTGTCTGAAGTGGTCTTTTGAGGAAAGCACCACACAGATTGAGAGGGTTTGTCCAGTCAGTGCACGCATTTGTCAGTTATCGTGCAGCTCAACTCAGAATTTTTAGGAGCTCAACGATTAGACGAACAATACCAAATAAAGGACATTTGGGTAGGCCACTTAAATTACTCAAACTGTCAGACCATGATTAGAACTAACTGGGAAAAAATAAAAATTAAAAACAAAACAAAAAGGAATGACCTACATAGTCACAATAATTCAAATAATAAAATACTTTAAAAGTAAATATTCATGTCATCGTATATATAAAATTCATTAATGTCAATGTGTATATAAAAACCCGGAAATAATCTTGGTCAGAGAATTTCATTTTAGGATCACGTAGATTTGTATCTGAAATGGTCATACATCATCATCATCCTATTTTTGATAGATCAATCCTCTTGAAGAATGTTAATTTTAAAGTTTCAGCGCATTTAATTTTCAGAGAGAAGGAGATAAAGGACCTCAATGTTTTTGCCTTCAAAATATCAATTTCCCGACTGTACTGTAACACAACAAAATCCTCTAAGCAATCGCTCAACAACCGGTTGCTACCGTTATTACAGTTGCCAGTTGCCATTGCCACCACACTTCAAAGAAAGTACTGTTGTTCGTATTACAATTGACTCCACAACATGAGCCTGCGGTTTCACTTACACACCGACGAAATTACGTAAATGTGGGTAGGTACACCTTACAAGAAGACTATTGACCACAGACTAACGAATTTTCTGTGTATCTATGGTTCAGGGTTGGATTTGATTGTACTGTACGATTGATTGTACTGGCTGGTGGCATCGTTACACAAGAAACGTTCTAAATTTTTTCCATTTTATTTGAAACTAGCGGACGTCATGCGGTTTCATCCGCGTAGTTCCCGTTTCCGTTCCCGGGAGTACGGGGATAAAATATAGCCTATGTTACTCGCTGATAATGTAGCTATCCATTGCTGAAAGATTTTTTTAAATCGGTCCAGTAGTTGTTAAGTTTATACGTTACATACAAAAATAAAAATCTTTCCTCTTTACTATATTAGTATAGGAGTCATCATCAGCCTATAATGTTCCCACTGCTGGGACACAGGCTTCCTCTCGGTGAGAGGGAGTGGGCCGTAATCCACCACGCGGGCCCAGTGCGGGTTGGTAGATGTCACATGTCTTCGAATTTTCGGTTCTAGGACATGCCGGTTTCCTCACGATGTTTTCCTTCACCGTTTTGAGAGCAGTGGTGATGAAATAATTTACACAAAGTAAAGCGCCTGTCTGGGTTCGAACCTACGACCTACAAACTCGTAAGTCGCGGCCGTTACCACTGGGCCACCACTGCTATAGGAGTATAGATTGAAAAATGTCTACATAATAATATGTAACCTTATTACATGAATCAGAATTGTAAAATTGTTCCAAAATCTTCTACTGAAATTATACAAAATCTGTTACGTTCGTGATAGAGTAGGGATTTTTTCATAGACAACAAACAGTGATCCTCCATTTTTTAAAAGCGTAACTGTCATATTCATATCTTTATGTATGTATGTATGTCAGGGACATCGACGCGAAAACTGAAACCATGGATTCAGTACATGATTCTGAAACCCCTGCGTTGAAATTTTTCGTCGGTTATTAAAAAAAAAATCTGCTGTTTCGTAGAAAAGTGCAATACCTATGCGGTGAAAATGTATGGAACAGCTGATTTAAAAAAAATAACCTACGAAAAATTTCAACGCAGTTCAGAATCATGTACTGAAACCATGGTTTCAGTTTTCGCGTCGATGTCCTTGCCACCCTGTATATATAAAATTCTCGTGTCACAATGTTGGTTGCCATACTCCTCCGAAACGGCGTGATCGATTTTTATGAAATTTTATATGTATATTTGGTAGGTCTGAGAATCGGTCGTAATCTATTTTTCAAACCCCTAAGTGATAAGGGTGGTTCACCCCAAACAAATAATTTATATGGCAAAACAACGTTTGCCGGGTCAGCTAGTCATTTTATATGATTGGTTGTTTGTATTTCGGTGTAGCAATTACTAACAATAACTTTCGAAATGACGGCTCTCTTGACTGTCTGTATTTATTCTAAATATTACTGTCATATGGGAATATGACAGTAATTTTGTACATTTTGAAAAAAAGAAAAACAGTACCCTAATTGCGTAACTTATTTTCATAAACAATTTTGCCTAATTTGTTTTATTTTGACAGTTCAACAACGTTCATTGCGTTATTTACGTTGTTGAGCAGATTTTTTTTCCAACTTATGAAGCAATGGATTAGCAATCTGTTTCAAATCGAAACAGATTGTGATTGTGTTGTATTACGCAATTAGGGAACACTTTGTCAACATTACATTTTCAACATCATTATAAAATAAAGTGTACTTACTGGTCTAATTAAAGTTAGAATGGAAAAGTTTTTGCAGAAAATCAAAAGAGAAAGAATAAAAAAGATTATCTTTATTTAATATGAATGAGACAGTTTATCCATGAGTCAACGAGTTCACGTGAAAATAAAAAAAGAATACTTTTATCTAAACTTACAATTTTTGTACAGTTGAGAGCAAAATTACAGAGCTGTACTTCACTCAATTAAACTCAAGTTATATATTTGAAACAGATTGTGATTGTCTTGTATTACGCAATTAGGGTACCTACTGGTCTCAAAGACAAAAGCAAAATTTCCAAGCCCCACTGCAACTTTGTACAAAACTACAAAGCCTTCGCAGCTAAATCAAGAATAGTTCACTAAGTAGGTGTCAGGTATCTTTTAGAATATTTATCTTTATCTTATCGGCGCGCGCGCAGTAATTGGCGACTAATTGCGTTTCGTTGTAATCACAGAGTGTAACACTTAGCTGTCCAAGAGTGTTGGTCAACGCAAATGTACCCATGTTTGTTTTGTTTTACATGTGTCAGTTTACTTGTGACCACCTGAAGTAATATTTGAAAGTGAAGTTGTGAAGGGCCGAATTTACTGTAATTTGGGAACCTCCAAATAAGATGACGTTAGTCTGGGGTTCTGGTTTCGAGAAAATTAAAAAAACCTGGCTACTGAAAAATCACGATCGAAAAAAGTATGAAACAAGAAAATATTTCATACAGAAATCAAAACACAGGTACAAAAATGGTCAAGGTAAAGCCGTGGTCGCATGCCTGTACACTTACAAAATTATAGTTTTACTTTTTAGAGCTTGATTTTTCAGTAGTCGGGTTTTAGTGTTTGAACTTACTTTTTATTTCAATTATTTTGTTGTTATAATTTCGTGATAAAGTATTTGCAGGGCAATTTTTTTTTGTTAGTGTTTTGTTGTGTAATAGGTATTAATTTTACAGCTGCACCGTACGTAGCAGTCTCACTTTTGCTTGTTTTTAACAATTTAAACATATTTATTTACTTAGACAGTATGATATAAATATACATTTTTATTATACTCGTCAAGCCCTTTCATTTGATACTCAACACGGCACAATTTTTTTTTGTTCATGTCTTTATGTCTCCTAGAGGGCGCCATATTGCATTTTATGTGACGTCATATAGCCTATAACCAGTGGACGATCAAGACGCTTCCAATGATACCTCATTTGTCAAATTATGATCGGAAGTTTAGAAGTTATGAGGTAATAGATGAACAAACATACATACATACCGGTAAAAAAAAAAACAAAATTCAAAAGTCATTTATTCAAACTAGGCTGAGAATCAGCACTTTTCGATCGTCAAAATTACATAAGACAGTCCCTCAAAAACGCCCACCCTTCACGGTCAAAATCATAACCCTCCTTTTTGCTTCGCCGTAGTCAGGTAATGAGGTAGTTATTTCCATTCGGTTCCATTGTTACCCGTAGAAGTTTAGTTAAAAGTTACTACAAAAATCTCGTGACGCAGGCGTAATTTTCCTCAAAAAAACCCAATTTTGCCATTTTTAGTCAAACATCCTGTTAATTTGTCGTCTTTTGATGCCATAACTTGGTGTTTAATTTGCATGGCGACTTACTGTGTGCAATATGACGGCTGCAAACTGGAGAACAAACACATCGGAGGCTTATTTGTTTGTCTGTGTGTTTGTCATGAGGCCACTGATGAACGATGAAGTATTACAGAGATACCTAAACTCCATTTGAAATAAGATTAGTCATTTGAATAAACCTATTTGACAGTTCGTTCAACCAATTTTCACTTCTATTGCGTTGGTAGCATGACAAATGGCAGCTGCAGTAAACGGTTGCTATTGTAACCACTTTTTTGCTTTTAATGCCATCCTTATACCTACGGTATAGAAGTCAAAATCGGTTGAACGGACTGTAAAAAGGTTTGTTTAAATGTCTAATCTTATTTCAAATGGAGTATAGGTGGTTTTTCATTTGGCAATATTTTACTAATTTTCATGTGGATACTGTCTGACTTTTTTTCTAAGACAATAGAAAATGCCAAAAGTACTACAAATATAAAAAAATATTTATTTCAGGTAAATAGCACACATTGCCAAACACAAATTAATAGAAATCATCAGATAAAACCAAATAAGATCATATAAAATAAAATCAAACAACAAATAAAATTACATACAATCAAATAAAATCGAATCAAAATAAATTTGATTAAATGGAAACAAATCAAATCAAATTAAAATAAATACAAAATTAAAACAATACAATTAATAGTTTCTCTCCGACACTGGTACAGCAACATATCTGCTGGAACAATGCCGGATGAAGGGGCAGTCCAGCCTTCCCGATTTCACTTCCATTATACGATGGTCTCTCTCTACCTCCATCCGAACATTACGCAACACATATACAACGAATATCAATTAAACACATAATTGTTTTAATAAAATGACGTGTAATACAATAATGGCCGCACTGCTTGTGTCGCCCTCTGTCGGCGAATATTGTAATTTTATGCAATAAACCAGCGCGAGTGTCGCCAACGAGACAAACGTGTTCCGAATTTGAAAATTTAAATTCGTAACATGACGACAATATGACGTTTTAGGTGTTCCGTTTTGTCTGAAATTGGATGTTTTGACTGTTTTAGGTCGTATTTTTGGGATTTTACAGTTAGTTACCTTACTTGGCTTAGAGGTTTTCTTCCTCAAGTAGATAAAAGAAAACAAAACAAAGGAAATTTGATTCGGGGTTTTCTGCAGGAAAATTCGGTGTTTAAAAGGAACATTACCTGTTTGCTGGATAAACATTACTTTGTGAGTTTTTCTTAGTAGGTGTTTCCAATGTCGCAAACATAATGTTTTTATTTATTTATTTTTAGTGATACTTCTCTCGCATCTGATCTACAGAAATTCGGTGAAATTGAATAAAACCAGCATAACATATTTCCACATATGTATGTTTCCAAAATACCCTAAAACAAAGTAATGTCCCACAATCCATTTTCATGGGTTTAGAATTAGTGACGTCACGTGCGTTCTATAGCCGCAAGTTTGTTGTTCGGCAAACTTCGGGAAGGTTCGGGGCGGTTCGGTTCAGGGGTTAATGGTAATTAACCGTTTTAGTGCGGTTATGTGGGTTACCGTTGTTGATGGTAATTTGTTGAGGTTTTTGATGGGCAATTGACTTTTCGTAAGCTTTCACTGCAGAACATAACTAGGTTTAATAAAATTTAGTTTTTATTCACTATGTGAACACTTTTTAGAGTTCCGTATCTCAAAAAGAAAAATGGAACCCTTATATGATCATATCGTTGTCCGTTTGTCAGTCTGTCAAGACCTTTTTTCTCAGGAACGCGTGAAGGTATCAAGTTGAGTTTATATCAAATACGTAGGTCTACGGTAACTTTGAGTTAAAAAAAAAATCAAGCTTCTAATTGAACGCTATATAATAATACGGCCATATAATTATGCGATATATTTTGATACTAAGTGAATGAAGAAATGAAGTGAATGTTGGGTGTGGCAAAAACAACATGAAAGTAGAATAAATGCTATGGAATGCGTTCCTTGCGAAGCATGTGTGGTCTGACTATGAATGATAGGCTGAGGAATGATGTGATAAGACAGCGGTGTGATTTAAAAGAAGATTTAGTGACGAAAATTGAAAAGGGTATGCTGAGATGGTTTAAATTGGGCATGTTGAGAGGATGAATGAAAGGCGATTAACAAAATGTATTTACAAGGCTGATGTAAAGGGAAAGGCCGGTCGGGGACGCCCTAGGAGGACATATACTGACCTTATTGGTAATGTTCTTCAGAAAGGCCAGGTGCGTAGTACTCGTAACCGGCGTCCGTGTATGACCAGATGTATGAACGTAAACGAGGCAAAAGGAGTATGTAAGGATCGTAGCAGGTGGCGTTCTGTAGTTTCTGCCTACCCCCCTGGGAAGAAGGCGTGAGTTTATGTATGTATGCATTTTGATATTCGCAAACAAATCAAAACCAGTACGAGTACTTCCCATTGACCTAGAACCATGAAACTTGGCAAGAAGCAAGGCACGTAAAGGGAAAAGTCCATTTTTTTTAAATTTATAGTTTTATTAGTTTTTTTTTTGCGATTACAAACTTACATTTGCAGTTGGAGAATTGACCGTGGCGTATTTCGGTATAGGGGAAATCATGTTTTTCAACTAAAATGTTAAGTTTGTTTTTGGGATAAATTCATCCTTTGTCCTTCATTGCGTGCCCGACACGCACTTAGCCGGTTTTTTTTTGTGATAATGTCAAACAAGCACATGATGGTAGCGGTTAATGCAGAGACAAATACATATGTTCAAGTCATCATGTCAAACAGACATTAGAGTTTGCCACAGGTTTCAGCACTTCATAATAAAAGCAATGATTCTAAATTAATAACTTTCCTTTTTTCAAATAACTCGTATTTCCAACCAGAATCCAATTTCTCAAAACTTCACTCACGAATAAAATTTGCAATTTATAACCTACATCTGCCAAAACTTACATTCAAACACGGTACTAAAACGGAAAGCTATAGATCCAACATTGTTGAACGAGTATTGATAGGGCTCAGTAAAAATTGATGGTCATCATTACCGTCTCGCTCTCGACAAATGTTCGGGAGCATGTTATAAAATGCAAAGTGTTCAACGGGTGTTGACAATTGCAATACGTAGGGCCGCCATCTTTGAGAATGTTCGAATTTTGAATTCAATTTTTAGAATTCTGATAGTGTGTTTATGGTCGGCCACGCAAAGGAGATTATTTGATTTCTAATAGCTATAGCGAACCTTGCATTGTTCTGTAGTTATCAATAATAATTATGTTTTGTTTAGAAAGCTGGTAACAGAAATACTTCATTTTCGACTTATTCTTACCTATAGGTGAAGTGACTAGAAAAGCTAAGCTATAGTGAAGCTTACGTCATTGCTCATAAGTGAAAGACCATGGGTTTTTTTAAACTTTAATAAGGTTTATTTATGTAAAGTATTCTGCTCATGATTCCGCAAAGTACAGCAACGCAAACAGGTTACCTCAACCTGTTAGCGATGCATAAACCTATAAGTAGTCAACAAATTAACCTAATTCGATAAGTTGGCGATAATTTGTAGCTTCAACGTGGTTTGTACTAAAAATTGTTCTAATCAATCACATTTTTGTATTCAGACGAAAACAATTGGAATATTTAAGTCTCAATTACAGCAGAAATATGCTTGATTAAGATTCTTTTTTATTTAGCCATTGTTTTTAATCAATGCATTGTGAGACTGTTTTTTATCAATCTGACAGCCCTGGCAGAACACGGCGTTCCTAAACCGAATTCTATTACTTTTTATGTTTGTTCGAGTTAGGAACACGTTGTAAAATAACACCTTGTGAGTTTGAATGTGATTCCAAACTGTTACAGAATGAGACTTCGTTCTATATTCAATTTTCGATATCCTTGCTCGCATTTTAGTGTAAGTTTAGAGAATTAATTAGGTACCTATCAATTAGAATTTCTATAAATTCATCAAACCAAAGCATGGAGCTCAATTTAAAATGTTTGTGCTTTGAAGTATGCATAGAATTGGGTGAAGGATTTAATGTATGGATATAATTGACAGCTGCCAATTTCTCACCCTCTTTCCACTGGTTCTGCTGGTTTTCCCCACATCAGTAGCGTCATTGTCCCCAAATGCAACAAATGCATTTGGGGACAAACTTCAAGTTGAAGAAGGGAAGTTAGTGGTCGTAAACTGGTAATGAAAAATACACTGACAAACAGTTTAAACGAAACTCGGAAAATATTAGAAAGTGTGACTTGTACAGCTTAGAATAATTATTATTTATTATTGTAAATAAAAGTTTCATATTATATTTGCCATTATTTTTATTGCTGTGATGATATTTAGTATCTATAGTACGTAATGAGAATCGACCACCTTATTATAATTATGAAGGGGGCAGATGACACTAAATAAGTGCCATTGACCACAGGGGTGGTAAACTCCACTAGTTAGTGCCAGCTACCACCCCGGTAGTAAGCTCGAAGGGGGCAGATGGGAATAAAAGGTTATTGTTGTTCAATTCTTATTATGCGATCCATATCTTGAAATAATCACGTTTCTGGCGTCCAGGCATTTAGGCCACTTTGCTTCTTAATTATTCTTAACTCCTGTCAATTTAAATTTCACATGTTGTTCTTTTTTCACAGTATCAGTTATCTCATGGCCGACTCTCTTCCAAAATTAAATCCAGGAGACTTTGTAGTTCAGTCATTTCGTTTTATATAACATTTTTATCTCTTCCATATTTTCTGTTTAATAAAACTTCTCATCACGATTTAATAAGCCTTCGCAGTACGATCAGCGATCTCTTAGATTATTGTCAGACATACGCGCGTGTGAGGTATTTTATTAAAAAGCGCGGGAAGATCGCGCGCCATATTGGCAATAGACAAACTTATGAGGAGTTTACAACGAATATGTGGAATATATTATTTGTTTTTTTTGTGTGTGTTTTTTTAGCTGCTATTTATGAGTATTATGGGTGAGAAGTAAACAAGGGGCATTGATTAAATTAGTAGGGAACAGATTTACGACAGGAATATTGTATAGTATTGCAAAATACTCGTACAACATCGTGTTAATAGAAAAGTTGATATAAAAGATAAGTTAGTGAAGGACCTCTTAGGTAAGTGGAGTCGAGTTTCTCAATCGATTGATTGATTGAACTTCTGCGGCAGAAGGTAATAAAGGCAGAACTGAGTTCTGCCTTTTGTCTTCACCTTTGCTCTAATGACACAGTAAATGTAAATACCTTTATGTAGGTAGAAAAAAAGGATGATGCAATCATTAAGGTCTACTCCTTTTCTAAAATGTAAAGTAGGTAGGTACCTACATACCTTTACATTTGACATGAAAAATTGCAGAAGAGTATGTTCCATTACAATTTGATATTTTTGCAAAATTAGTTTACTTTTTGATTCAGCGTAGTAAGTACAGACGCCAGCACTTCAAGCTACTACAATCTGTCAAATTTATTTAATATATTTTGAACTTTATCGCTGAAGTATAAGGTTCAAAGTTGATTGGGAAAATTTGACAGTTTCGGGTAGCTTGATGTGTTGGCGTCTGTACATCAACGCGTTTGCGTCGTCGCAATTCCGCTGGCTGTAATGTTTGATCGCATCTCGCATACTGATGACGTATTATCAGTAGGGTTGGTACACATAAATAAAGGCTACACTGCTTTCAGAGGCTGATGTGTTTTTTTTTTTGGCTCATGTAGCCAAAACATGTAACCTTCTGTCATAATTTCCAAAAAAACCGGCCAAGTGCGAGTCGTACTCGCCCATGAAGGGTTCCGTAGCAGCAAGTAACATTGAATGAAAGGTAAATTGCGGTTTACGATTTATGACGTATTAAAAAAAAACTACTTGCTAGATCTCGTTCAAACCAATTTTCGGTGGAAGTTTACATGGTAATGTACATCATATATTTTTTTTAGTTTTATCATTCTCTTATTTTAGAAGTTACAGGGGGGGGACACACATTTTACCACTTTGGAAGTGTCTCTCGCGCAAACTATTCAGTTTAGAAAAAAATGATATTAGAAACCTCAATATCATTTTTGAAGACCTATCCATAGATACCCCACACGTATGGGATTGACGAAAATTTTTTTTTTGAGTTTCAGTTCTAAGTATGGGGAACTCCAAAATTATTTGTTTTTTTTTCTATTTTTATGTGAAAATCTTAATGCGGTTTACAGAATATATCTACTTACCAAGTTTCAACAGCATAGCTCTTATAGTTTCGGAAAAAAGTGGCTGTGACATACGGACGGACAGACAGACAGACAGACAGACAGACAGACATGACGAATCTATAAGGGTTCCGTTTTTTGCCATTTGGCAACGGAACCCTAAAAATGAATAAGATTTGTAGTGATTTTGAATACTAAATATAAAATTAAAAGTATATGAATTGCTTCAAACGATATTTGTATCAGTGTAATCATGAAGTTTAAAAGTATTTCATTTGACAGTTATCGTAAAATTACTGGTTTTTTAACGGAACGGAATGGAAACAAGATGTTTGGAGCGTCGCTTAACTTCTGAGTTAGTTCAGCTCGAGCCCCGAAACCTAAAGGTGTCTTCAAGAAATCTAAAGTCTACAACGTTATTATATTGAGTACCTAATTAAATAGTTTATTAAATACAGAAATATTAGTACTGAAATGGTGTATCATTATTACACTTCTAACATGATACGGTTATACATTTTCATTAAAAATGGGTTCTGCAGAGTAAAGTCCTAACGTTCCATTTCCAGACATGTTCGACACTGCACTTGGCATACCTACTTGCTACATCAGCTGCCTAACCTTTTCCCAACTAGCTGAATACCAGTATTTTACATGGAGTGACTGCCTATCTGACATTCACAACCCAGTTACTGGGTAACACGATACCCCTGGTAAGACTAGTTGTCAGAGTTTCGGGCTTCTGACGACCCGTAGTGTTTGTCGATCTACGATCTACTTGCTACGTAGTTGACATTTCCTAGCTACATAGTAGTGGGCAGCTTGTTGGATATTACTGGCAATACACATATGATCCTGCCCGTACTCTCGTAGAACCATCGCTAGCTAAGCCTGTTCAAAATTCTATTCAGTTTAAAACTCATCACAGTTCAGAAAGCTATTGATGTTAACTCAAAAGTGCATGAATGTAAAAAAAACTAGCTGCACCCCGAGGTTCCACCCGCATAAGTCTCGGATCCCGTGGGAATATAGGGATTAAAAGAATCCTATGTCCTAACCTAGGTCATGGTTTACTTATGTGGCAAATTTCATCCAAATACGTTCAGCCGTTTTAGCGTGAAAGCGTAACAAACAAACAAAATCAGCATCATCTTTATAGTATTAGTTTAGATGTATTGTTTTGGTTTCTAACGAAAGTTTATTTAGTTGATAAGTATTTTGATTCTGGCAACCCTATTTATGGCGCGAGTTTGAGGGTGCTCATCGTGAATGCCTTCAGCTGACACTCGCAGACATTCTCAATTTCTTGGTATGACGCAGCAGACATTATTGATTTTCCACTTTTTAATATTAAAGGATAAGTTCTTTTTAATCATATGTGAAAATCTTAGTTCTGGAAACTGGTACTTAAATAATTGTATCTTTAACTTCAGCTTTGAAGCAGAAAAGGCATTGATGTTTACAATGGTACTAAACTTAACGAAAACGAAACGGACGAAAAACGAAACGAACGAAATGTGGGTGTACTCTCTGCCTTACCCTTTGAGGATTATAGGCGTGATCTTATGTGTTATGTAAACGTAACAAAATTGATGCTAGATGCTAAGAACAAGATTAAGACCAGGCACTCCAAAGACAATTTCCACGCAAACTCCGCCCCCATGCACCCCACCACTCCAATATGTGCTAAACGCTAACACATCAGTAATAAAGTTGAATATCGCGTGCGCTCTTTGGTAGTGTTCGAGCACGGAACTAAATGTCGTAAGTCTCAATTCTTATTTCGTTTATAACTAACGCAATAATTGATCTAGAGAAAAAATATCTTACATCTGGATAATAAACTATATTTTCTTACTGTCAATAATTATTTTAGACATATTAGCCGACTAATCTTGTTTTTGTTTCAAATAATCTTTTAAAAGATATGGTTTTCGAATAAAAAATAAATCGAGCGAAAATGTTCCAATTACGTAACTGTCTTATACACCGTGAAATTTGAATCACAGTTTTGCTAGAACAAACGTTGTTTAGACCATGGTCTACTACCATTCTACAGCATCCAATAAAAAAAAAAAAACATAATTTGTTTTTGAAAAAACATGAAAAAGACAAAGTTTAAAATATCAAGATTATCGTTACTCCCTACAACACAGACACCACGCACGGGACACAGCATTGTCTACAGGGAAATGTACCTCCATAAACGAAAATTAGTAAGCTGCAGATAATCTTGACATTTTAAACTTTGTCTTTTTTGTGTTTTTTCAAAAACTAAGTATGTTTTTTTTATTGGATGCTGTAGAATGGTAGTAGACCATGGTCTGAACAACGTTTGTTCTAGCAAAACTGTGATTCAAATTTCACGGTGTATATGGAAAGAAAAAGATCCAATAAATCATATACTAAAGTTTCACTTTGATTGTATGCGTAACTTTTTCAGAATATTAATGCAAATTAACATATAATTTAAGGAGCCTCCTCTTAAAATCCTTAATATTATAAATGCGAAAGTAAGTTTGTTTGTTACGCCTTCACGCGAAATTTGGCACATATATAGATGATGCCCTGGAAAAGAACATAGAATACTTTTTTTTTTCCCACGGGATCGAGACTTATGCGGGTGAAACCGCGGGGCGCAGCTAGTGTCAAATAAATGTCCCTAAACATTAAAAAAAAACAATAAAGTCTGTACAGGATACCACGTTCATTCTGAAAATACCAACAAACCACTTCAGCTCAAGAATTCCGCTCTAAATATTTAGCCACAATAGCACCGTCCATAATAATTACCATGACAGACCAATGTCCTATAATGGACCATAGACAATATTCTATTCACAATATTGTAGGAATACGCAGTCAATGAACAAGGTGCAGAGCATCTATTCTGCTAAGTTAACTGGTACAAGCGATTTCTCTGCTTATCTTGCTATTGTTAACTTTATAGTTTCTTGGTTTCAAGGAGTTTCTAGTTAATGGGTTTTCGACGAGGTTGAGGAGTCAATGTTTTTAGTTGTTTGTGTTAGTATTTAGCTGTTTCTCTAGCTTAGCTCGTGGCTGAGTACTAATAGCCGCACGGGTCGATCAATCAGGTTAAGCTACACTTACCGGGGTTGGTCCGTGGATGGGTGACCATTTCTACATAGCGAGACTTCTCCGTGCCTCGGAAAGCACGTGAAGCCGTTGATCTCGGCTGTCATTCGTGGATCTTTTGACCATCGTTACGGGTCGTCAGACGCCCGAAAGTCTGACAACCAGTCTTACCAAGGGGTATCATATTGCCTAGTTACTGGGTTGTGGAGGTCAGATAGGCAGTCGCTCCATGTAAAGTACTGGTATTCAGCTGCATCCGGTTAGTCTGGAAGCCGACTCTAACATAGTTGAGCAAAGGCTAGGCAGATTGATTGATTTAGCTGTTTCTGCCCGTGATCTTTCACTAAATGTTCGGTATTGGGTGTCATATGTTGGTAACTAGCGGTGGTTTAAACGAAATCTCAATGCATTTATTTCAATTAAACCATTTACAGGCACTTTTGAATTGGCAAGGAGTCGGTCTTCTTCGTCCCAGCTAAAGAACTAGGAAGTGGTGAAGGGTGGGCGTTTTGGGGGATTTTCTTATGTAATTTTGACTTTCGAAGTCGAAAATATGAAGTTTGCTGGCTAGTTGGTTTAGAGGCTAATGACATTATTCTCATATCTGTTACAAAAAGGTTAACTTTGGAAGAGTCATTTTCTTGCCAGTTACATAGGAGTAACCTTTAAGAACCGTACACTTAGCTCAAACGTTATTAGGTACTGTAGTGCCTGTAATTATGTTGGTCTATTTGAGACAATAAGTTAATAAATACATTAGGCAGCAATTCCGGCATTAAATAATTTTTTAATGGTATTTGTTTCAACCGGTCCCAACAACGTCGTATGTCCAGACAGCGTCACTATGTGGGGAATCCCTCAAGTTTTAAAGAAGAAGAAAATCCTAAAATATTGAATGAGCAATATTTGTGTATATTTATTTGTAATCACGTTCTCGAAAACGGCTCTAATGATTTCGATGAAAGGGGGGGGGAAATTATGGAGATTTTTGAAGGCGAAAAATCGATCTAGCTAGGTTTCATATCTGGGTAAATTCGTTTTATCCGTATTTTCATCCGAGCAGAGCTCGGTCGCCCAAAGTTTGGAACAAGATGGCTACCTTAGAATAATGACAAGGCAGCATGGATTTAGTAAGTACCTACTATCATGGCAGCATAGAATTAGTAAGTACCTAACATCATGGCAGCATGGAGTTAGTAAGTACCTACTATCATGGCAGCATGGAATTAGTAAGTACCTATTATCATGGCAGCAAGAAATTAGTATGTCCTTTCGTATACTATTTAATGAGCTTTCTCTATTTTCGACAGAGCTCTCAGTCGCCCAGGTACTAATACTATATTGTAACATAGTTGATGAAGCTGCTTGAACGCAGCGTTATTCCATAATCTAAAACTTAGCTCCTCATTTTTTCAAAACGCGAAATATTGCCAGCATTTTTAGCGGTTTCCGTTCGTCATGTTCAGAAGCTAACCGTCAGTTATTAATAATGTAGGCGGCGGTTAGCGAGGCGTCGTGAATTATTCATTCATTGCCTGGGAGGTCGGCACACTGGGAAATGGTCTAGTTCACCGATGTATAGAGAATTGAAGAGGTAGTTAGGGGAAGGGTTAAAAATGTGAGGAATGGTGGTTTAAAGAGAAGGAAGACCTTGAGTAAACTCTTTTTTTTTGGGTAAATAATCATAATAATCATAATAGTTTTTATTTTTCTCTTCACAAAGGTTCACATAGTAATAAACATAGCGACAATAATAATAGAGTTTTGACAAAAATGCATAAAATATGATCCTTTGCGAGAGACTGGCGTCCATACTAGGATACCCTGTGTGACGGATCACCAGGCTCTCACCCCGAATTTAATCTAACAAACATTACAATGGTCAATGATCAATTTTTAAATTCTAGACAAATTATTTATTGATGAAGGAGAAAACAAAAATAAAAAAAAAAACAAAAAACAGACTTTTTAAATTAATTAATAAAAATAAAAATTGAATAGTGTTAAAGTGCAGGTGAAGTGTGAGGATAAGTAGAATGATGGTGTGAGTGTGGGTGTGTAGGGATTTTGTTACAGTCAAGAACCCGAAGTTATTAAATATTACGAGGAAACAATGAGTAGCTGCTCCGTGTCATCATAGTAGTAAATGTATGTTCTTGAATTTAATTTATTGAAACAAATATAGGTGCTTGATATTCCTAGGATGCTGCTTTTGTTGCTCTTTAGAGATGATAAAGAAATGGTGATTGACGGCAGCTGTTCCCTGAATTTAACAACAACAACAACTGCTCATAAAACGAGTAAATATCGTATGTAGCTCTACCTAGTTTTCCCAAAGGAAGAAAGTATAAGTTTTTGTATGTATTAAAAAGGTCCTGAAAACTGCTAAAAGTCTCCAAGTAAAAGAAGATAAGATTTTAGCGAATAATCACTTGAACATGCCCATCATGGCAGTACGACTCTTCGTCAGAGCGTAGTTACTGACAGTATTACTCTTCGTCAGAGTGCACTTACTGACAGTATTATTACTCTTAGTCAGAGTGCATTTACTGATTACTCTTCGTCAGAGCTCACTTACTAACAGTATTACTCTTCGTCAGAGTGCACTTACTGACAGTATCACTCTTCATCAGAGTACACTAACTGACAGTATTATTCTTCGTCTGAGCGCACTTACTAATAGTATTACTCTTCGTCAGAGCTCGCTTACTGACAGTATTACTCTTCGTCAGAACGCACTTACTAAGGTTACCATTTCCATTCCTTCTACATCATGGATAACCTAGGTGTGAGACAGACATCTAGGTATTGTCGTATCTCGATCAATAATGAGTCAACCCGCTCAGTTATGTTTTTACATACATATGTTTACCATTTATATGAACTTTTTACTTCTCTACGAAGTGCACTCGGATGATTATCGCGACGATTTATTGAGTTTTAATGTTTCTACCTGAATTGGATGAATCGATAATATTGTATTTAGTGCTTTTTTATGGTTGTTTTATTATTAGTACCTGGTCGACCGAGCTCTGCTCGGGTGAAAATAGAGAATGCTTATTTAATAGTATAGGATAGTTCATACTAATTCCATGCTGCCATGGTAGTAGGTACTTACTAATTCCATGCTGCCATGGTAGTAGGTACTTACTAATTCCATGCTGCCATGAGAGTAGGTACTTACTAATTCCATGCTGCCATGGTAGTAGGTACTTACTAATTCCATGCTGCCATGAGAGTAGGTACTTACTAATTCCATGCTGCCATGGTAGTAGGTACTTACTAATTCCATGCTGCCATGAGAGTAGGTACTTACTAATTCCATGCTGCCATGGTAGTAGGTACTTACTAATTCCATGCTGCCATGAGAGTAGGTACTTACTAATTCCATGCTGCCATGGTAGTAGGTACTTACTAATTCCATGCTGCCATGAGAGTAGGTACTTACTAATTCCATGCTGCCATGGTAGTAGGTACTTACTAATTCCATGCTGCCATGAGAGTAGGTACTTACTAATTCCATGCTGCCATGGTAGTAGGTACTTACTAATTCCATGCTGCCATGGTAGTAGGTACTTACTAATTCCATGCTGCCATGAGAGTAGGTACTTACTAATTCCATGCTGCCATGGTAGTAGGTACTTACTAATTCCATGCTGCCATGAGAGTAGGTACTTACTAATTCCATGCTGCCATGGTAGTAGGTACTTACTAATTCCATGCTGCCATGAGAGTAGGTACTTACTAATTCCATGCTGCCATGAGAGTAGGTACTTACTAATTCCATGCTGCCATGAGAGTAGGGACTTACTAATTCCATGCTGCCATGGTAGTAGGTACTTACTAATTCCATGCTGCCATGGTAGTAGGTACTTACTAATTCCATGCTGCCATGGTAGTAGGTACTTACTAATTCCATGCTGCCATGAGAGTAGGTACTTACTAATTCCATGCTGCCATGGTAGTAGGTACTTACTAATTCCATGCTGCCATGAGAGTAGGTACTTACTAATTCCATGCTGCCATGGTAGTAGGTACTTACTAATTCCATGCTGCCATGAGAGTAGGTACTTACTAATTCCATGCTGCCATGAGAGTAGGTACTTACTAATTCCATGCTGCCATGAGAGTAGGTACTTACTAATTCCATGCTGCCATGAGAGTAGGGACTTACTAATTCCATGCTGCCATGAGAGTAGGTACTTACTAATTCCATGCTGCCATGGTAGTAGGTACTTACTAATTCCATGCTGCCATGAGAGTAGGTACTTACTAATTCCATGCTGCCATGGTAGTAGGTACTTACTAATTCCATGCTGCCATGGTAGTAGGTACTTACTAATTCCATGCTGCCATGAGAGTAGGTACTTACTAATTCCATGCTGCCATGGTAGTAGGTACTTACTAATTCCATGCTGCCATGAGAGTAGGTACTTACTAATTCCATGCTGCCATGGTAGTAGGTACTTACTAATTCCATGCTGCCATGAGAGTAGGTACTTACTAATTCCATGCTGCCATGAGAGTAGGTACTTACTAATTCCATGCTGCCATGAGAGTAGGGACTTACTAATTCCATGCTGCCATGGTAGTAGGTACTTACTAATTCCATGCTGCCATGGTAGTAGGTACTTACTAATTCCATGCTGCCATGGTAGTAGGTACTTACTAATTCCATGCTGCCATGAGAGTAGGTACTTACTAATTCCATGCTGCCATGGTAGTAGGTACTTACTAATTCCATGCTGCCATGAGAGTAGGTACTTACTAATTCCATGCTGCCATGGTAGTAGGTACTTACTAATTCCATGCTGCCATGAGAGTAGGTACTTACTAATTCCATGCTGCCATGAGAGTAGGTACTTACTAATTCCATGCTGCCATGAGAGTAGGTACTTACTAATTCCATGCTGCCATGAGAGTAGGGACTTACTAATTCCATGCTGCCATGAGAGTAGGTACTTACTAATTCCATGCTGCCATGGTAGTAGGTACTTACTAATTCCATGCTGCCATGAGAGTAGGTACTTACTAATTCCATGCTGCCATGAGAGTAGGTACTTACTAATTCCATGCTGCCATGAGAGTAGGTACTTACTAATTCCATGCTGCCATGAGAGTAGGGACTTACTAATTCCATGCTGCCATGAGAGTAGGTACTTACTAATTCCATGCTGCCATGGTAGTAGGTACTTACTAATTCCATGCTGCCATGAGAGTAGGTACTTACTAATTCCATGCTGCCATGGTAGTAGGTACTTACTAATTCCATGCTGCCATGGTAGTAGGTACTTACTAATTCCATGCTGCCATGAGAGTAGGTACTTACTAATTCCATGCTGCCATGAGAGTAGGTACTTACTAATTCCATGCTGCCATGAGAGTAGGTACTTACTAATTCCATGCTGCCATGGTAGTAGGTACTTACTAATTCCATGCTGCCATGAGAGTAGGTACTTACTAATTCCATGCTGCCATGAGAGTAGGTACTTACTAATTCCATGCTGCCATGAGAGTAGGTACTTACTAATTCCATGCTGCCATGAGAGTAGGTACTTACTAATTCCATGCTGCCATGAGAGTAGGTACTTACTAATTCCATGCTGCCATGAGAGTAGGTACTTACTAATTCCATGCTGCCATGAGAGTAGGTACTTACTAATTCCATGCTGCCATGATAGTAGGTACTTACTAATTCCATGCTGCCATGATAGTAGGTACTTACTAATTCCATGCTGCCATGAGAGTAGGTACTTACTAATTCTATGCTGCCATGATAGTAGGTACTTACTAATTCCATGCTGCCATGAGAGTAGGTACTTACTAATTCCATGCTGCCATGATAGTAGGTACTTACTAATTCCATGCTGCCATGAGAGTAGGTACTTACTAATTCCATGCTGCCATGATAGTAGGTACTTACTAATTCCATGCTGCCATGAGAGTAGGTACTTACTAATTCCATGCTGCCATGATAGTAGGTACTTACTAATTCCATGCTGCCATGAGAGTAGGTACTTACTAATTCCATGCTGCCATGATAGTAGGTACTTACTAATTCCATGCTGCCATGAGAGTAGGTACTTACTAATTCCATGCTGCCATGATAGTAGGTACTTACTAATTCCATGCTGCCATGAGAGTAGGTACTTACTAATTCCATGCTGCCATGATAGTAGGTACTTACTAATTCCATGCTGCCATGAGAGTAGGTACTTACTAATTCCATGCTGCCATGATAGTAGGTACTTACTAATTCCATGCTGCCATGAGAGTAGGTACTTACTAATTCCATGCTGCCATGATAGTAGGTACTTACTAATTCCATGCTGCCATGATAGTAGGTACTTACTAATTCCATGCTGCCATGAGAGTAGGTACTTACTAATTCCATGCTGCCATGATAGTAGGTACTTACTAATTCCATGCTGCCATGAGAGTAGGTACTTACTAATTCCATGCTGCCATGATAGTAGGTACTTACTAATTCCATGCTGCCATGAGAGTAGGTACTTACTAATTCCATGCTGCCATGATAGTAGGTACTTACTAATTCCATGCTGCAATGTCGTTATTCTAAGGTAGCCATCTTGTTTTAAACTTTAGGTAACCGAGCTCTGCTTGGCTGAAAATACGGAGAAAACGAATTTTCCCAGAAATGAGACACGCTAGATCGATTTTTCGCCCCCGTAAACCCTTACCGTCTTATTACAAAAAACTGCTTAGGTACTGGTTTAAACCAATACTAATAGGTCTAGGATTGTTACGGTAATAAAGCTAGTACCAGACTCAAAAAGCGTCCTTATTACAAAACGAAGACTTTTCGAGGATCAGTTGGTACCAAAGAAGGTTCATGGTTTAAATAATATCCACAGATAAGCAACAAAAATGGCATTCTTTCATTCGTTCACGCAGGCTTTATTTGAAGCAACGTTCTGTTTCTCTAAATGTTGATAATACTAGTATTTCTGCGAACAGTAGACCTCACGAGCACAAACATTTTTACAACAATTAATATACCACAAAAGTTATTTACAACGGGATATTTACCATGTTTTTTGTTTAAAATAAGATGTTTTGTTAGTATACCTATCCAACTTATATTTTATTATTAACATTGAAATAAGTTCTCCTTGATACATATATCATATAACGGAATGCATGGCTGATTAATTGTCAATGTCAACGATAAGATGTCACGTCAATTAAGTCATAATTTTATTGTTTGTTTACTTCGGCTATCTACATAAATTAAGTAATTTTACAAAAACAGATTGACTGAAATAACAATGCTATTATAAGTGAGCTGATGACTATCACAATAACATCTAGGGTTATCAAGATCGAGAAAAAGAAGAAGTGTGGTTTTCGTAAAAAGTGTGGCACTGGGTACTGCACCAACGCTGCTGTACTTACATACAAACATCTGTCGAAATTCATGAAGACTGTGCGAGAGGTGAAATGGTGATTCCTAAGCTCGCGGATAGCGCGCGATACATGACGTCGACTTTTCGTGTGAACTTGTGAATATTGTGTACAATGTATTGTTTACGTGTAGTATTTTTTTTTAGTTATATAAGATTTACATTGAAAAAATAAAAATAAAAATATTTGAAATCTTTCGTTTTTTTTTAAATGCTTTTGAAACAGTGCATCATGTTGGTGGTGCAATAATAATAGGCGAGTAGGTAGGTATATCATTTGTTTCTAGTGATAAAATAACCTTTACATAAATACCTTACCGACTCATAGGTAAATAAATTCAGTGTACACCCAAGTATAAACAACAAAAACGTATTCACACCACACATGGGAGTTTAGTTTTGGTCATGCGTCTCTGTAACATCTAAACACAACTCCAGCCGGCCAAAATTCATGTGCTGACATACAATACAGGAATTACAATATATACAAGCCCGCCGTACTGCCGTTCTGACCCGTGCCCGACAAGCCCGCCTTGTGTGTGTGTTGAGCTTTACTGTGACATGGTTTGTTCGCGAGTTGAATTCAACTTATCTACATAAAGAAGGGAACAAACAAAGACACCTGTGGCGAAAAACCACCATCACCTTCTCCTGAGGACTTTGAAATAATTATGATTGCTCCTCACGTCACTGAAGTTGTCTGGATCCTGGATTTGTGCTCGGTTGATGGCAATAGGCTCGCCCCCTATTACATGAGACAAACATAACTGGCGAAATGTGGGTGTACTATTTATATGGTACACCTCTGCCTAACCCTTCGGGGAAAACAGGCGTGATGTTAAATGACTACGATAGCGATGCATTGGTAAATAAAATTTCACATACAGTTCATATAACATTTAATTAAAATTGATCAATTTTAGATACTTTACATTATTTATGTAGGAAATGTGTCTGTGTGTGAATATGTGTCCATTCTATTGGCCCAATTACTGTGGGAAAATAAGCAATACAGCGGAATTTCCTAATGCTTTCCTCCTGTTTATTTGGAGTAATAGGCATTTTATAAATCTTCGGGACATCCGTGACGAGTTTTTACATGTTTTGCTGAAAACTAGTTGAGACACACCATGTTAATCAGCTGTATCGTCTTGAATCTACGAATAAAACAATAATATTAGTATGTTATTTGGATTTTGTCTAATGTTAGGTTAGTATTGACCAAGGTTAGGTACTTACATACTTAATGGCGAGCCCAGTTGCGTAATGCGTAAACCACTTGCACTTCAGGACTCAATGAGCATCCTCGAGGGTCGTGGGATAAATCCTCATGTAAAAAATCCACTAGTTTTTCTCCAAAACGTTTTGTGAACCTACACTTATTCAAAAATCTTCGTCACTCAATTCAAAAGGATTCACACGACGACGATGTCTGTAAAATTGCCGAGACGTCTCCAGCATATCCAAATCTTCAAAATCCATCAAGATAACCATATTAATATCCATTTTTAACGATTTTTGTATTATTTGACACACAACAATAATCAACGCAAACGTCAAATAAATAAGTACCAAAGATAAACTAGGGGACTCGGCGGACTAACTTTAGTACCACAGATAGTTGAGGAACTATAGATAAACTTCATTTTATAATAACGTTTTATTTAGTCATGGGACTAAAGCTAGTACTTATCCCAGTACCAAATTTAGACCGTGTTTTGGAATAAGACGGTTATATTGCAACTTTCATCGAAATCGTTAGGTTTTCAAGAATGTCATTACAATAGTACATTACTGCCGCGGTTTATAATGACTACTTTGCTGGTCGCGCTGATGATGGCCGACAGCGCAGCGTAGCGCAGCGTAGCGCAGCTCCAGGCCGACACAGCGCGGTCAGCGTGCAGCACTTGATGAACGAGCTGAGATAAAGGCCGAGGCCGTAGGTCGAGGCCTTTACAGCGAGGACAGCAAGGGCTGCAATTATGGCCAAGCTGGAAGGCCTAGAGCGTAGCTAGACTAGCTCGAGGCAATCATAGCGTGACCAGCGAAGTAGTCATGTGGGCCAAGGCTTTTATAGTGCTTTACTCAAAAATGCAAGTACCTAATCTAAATAAAACCAGCAAGTAAAGATTTAGATTTCCTACTGATTTTCCACTGCACAAATTTTTCATATGCAAGCTTATATTTTTCCTTTGAGTTTCGCGGTATAAAATTTTCAACCACTAATTTAGCTTCATCTTTAATGTCTGGCGGTGTTAAACACATTGAATCGGAAGAATTTTCGCTTTGAGAGCTCATTTTTAGCAAAAAAGTCACTAAATAAAAATAAAATTTTCGCTGAACCGCGCTTTTGTTACTTCTTTGTTTTTTTTTTAACAATGGTAGTTGGAACTATACAGCCAAATATGGAATAAAATCTTTTTGTACCTATCTCTACAAATACAAACAGCTGTGTTTTAAATAAAATCTTTTTGCATTTGATTTTTTAAAACGTTGAAACGTCAAAATAGCGGCCGGCAATGTTTTGCCGGCCTGTTAGAGCGACCAGCAAAACTTTGCGGGCCTGTTAGAGCGACCAGCAAAACTTTGCCGGCTGCTCCTTGAAACAGAACGGCAAGGTCGACTTTGCTCAAACAAGGTTGTCAAAATAATGACCACATTACATGCATTTTTGAGTAAATATATATACAAACATTGCTCATTTAACAGTATAGGATATTGTAATCGTCTACTCCACTCACTGACCACTTTGTGATGGACGGTCATGTCATGATGGTGTAACATTGTATTAACTACGTTATCTTGAAATGTAATAAAATGGGAAATATTATCGTGCTTCGTAATAGACCACGGCGTTTCAAGCTCTGTTCTGCCAATTTACTTTCCTTGATAATTCACGGACAGAAAATCCTCTTCTTCTAAAATTCAGTTAAGTATAACATCAGCCGTCCAGTGCTAGAAAAATGTCCTTTCAAATGGAGAACTAAAGGATAATTTCCACTAAACAGCTCGCATCGCATCGGATCGGAACGGATTTTACAATCTTTAAATATTAAATCGTGTACACAGAATTTAAAGATTATATTACCAAGCCGCGCACATCAGCTTGACCGCGGGCGTCTTCCGCGACACGCGATCGTAGCCGAAAGTATGCTACGACGCGCGATCGGCTCCGTTCGCCAGTCGTCGTATTTGATGGGATCCTTTCGGCTTTCGGTTTTGCCATGAACCATCAATCCAAATTTATCTTTTCTTCTTCAGTGTTTTATGATTATTTTCTTCTTTTTCTAATGCAATAGCCAATAATACTACGTCAACTTCAACCGTTTTCAAAAATTGGAACACGTCGACAAGGTAGGAATGAAACTATTTGATTAGGCGCAGAAACGGATACGTTCGCAAGCGACGGTACGGAGCCGATCGTATGCGTTGACATCCTGCCGGACGCGTTCCGATCCGATGCGATGCGATTCGTTTGGTGGAAATCATCCTTAAGTCTATAGTCACCACTTCAGGTAGGTAAGCATGATAATCGCAGACCAGACTTGTTTTATCATTACAAAGTTTCAAAATATAATCTCGGCAAGGATTATTGGCATTTCTGTAATATCGTTAGGTGGTACAAATATAATCACATACACCAAGGTGTAACTAGTGCCCCTTTTCCTCTATAATCAGGAACTGTCGAGTGATAATGCCTGTGTTTAAGTTAATAATTATGTACTCGTTGGTAATCATCTTGTAGTCGCTGAACCAAATACAGTTTTAGATTGTGAGGGCCTTGGTTTGGTTCCTAGGGAAACCACCGGCGATCGGGATCAAACCGCCGGCGAGTCAAATTCAAATTATTTTATTTCACATAAACCTACAAGGGCACTTATGAAACGTCAGAAGCTAGGTGCACTGTTCCAATTGGTAGTTTCCTATGGAAAAGAGCCGGAAAGAAACTCTACGGTTACTCTTTTAAAAATAATTGGCTTTTACAATACTTTCAAATAACACTGTTACTAGGTATGGGAGGACAGTGTAGGTCTTTCAATAAGTACCAGGTACTTAACAAAGTAGAAAATGGTCAACAGACCTACAATCCACTAAGCCTACAGAGTTCTCACATTCACAAAATAGAAAAGAATCTATACAAAAGATAAATAAATTAATAAAAATAAAAACCTATTTTAATAAAACGCAATTACATGATTGCTATTACAACTGTAATAAATCTGAATAATTATCATGTCCACAAAAGACAAGTCCACGAGAAAGCGACTAGCTAGCAACTATTTTCTCGCTCAAGCAACGTACGGTAGATGTAGGTCCAGTAAAAGAGATACATATATATTACTAGTTCACACTGCCGGCGACAGCTCTCTCTCCACTAGTTTATCCCAGCGACATGAGCTATCAAAGGAAATACTCGCTCAGCGACGCTCGCTTGGGGGCAGAACACTCGCTGAGACTCACGCTTGGTGCATAGGTACGTACGTATACCAGCAAGTAATTGCTCGTTGCTCGCCAATTCGTTTTTAGGGTTCCGTAAGTCAAAGTCAAATACTTTATTTCAATTAGGCACATAAAAGGCACTTTTGTACGTCAAAAATTACAAAAAGTAGAATTGATTATAGTCATCCCTTCCAAAAGGTAGTTTTCGTATGATGAAGAATGGGCAAGAAACTCCACCGTTACTCTTTTAAAATGTTTTACAATATTTTGTATACATTAATTATATAATTATATGTGAAGACGATGCACCTGGAATAAGATTACTATACCATAATAGGTAAAAAGAATTAAAAATGTAGCAATGACAGAAAAAAAATTATGTGATAGACACTTGGTGGGTGTTCACATATTTACAAGCATTGTAAAAGTACTTATACGGTATTCCTAAATTTTTTACAAGTAATACTAATATAATAAGTCAGTGTGTGAGTTCAAGTAATCACAGAATGTAAAATCAATGTTATACAATTAAATTAGCAACCAGTTTGATTTTGACTAGAAGGAACGTAGTCGACAAGGAACCCTTCATGTCCGTCTGTCTGTCCGCGACTTAGCTCAGAGACTGTTAGTACTAGAAAGTTGTAATTTGACATGGGTATACATATTAATCACGCCGACAAAGTGGTAATATAAAATCATGAAAAAAGGAAAATATTGTGAGTGCCGGCTAAATGGTTGGTTCTGGATATGTGGAAAAATTCACAGCAGTAGTATACATGACGAAATTAAAAGGAAAACTGTCTCTACTCTACAAGTTAACGAGTTACAATGGACCAACTTATAATTAATAAGTAAATTAAGGGATAAATTCATCCCAACTACGGAACTCTTCATTGTGCGTGGTCCGTCACGCACTGGCCGGTTTTTAGTTAGTAGCTCTACTCGCTTTTTATAAATCGCCGGGGTTGGGACAGATGCCTAAGTAGCATAAGCATGATCAGCCTATAATGTTCCCACTGCTGGGACACAGGCTTCCTCTCTGTGAGAGGGAGTGGGCCGTATTCCACCACGCGGGCCCAGTGCGGGTTGGTAGATGTCACATGTCTTTGAATATTTGGTTCTATGGACATGCCGGTTTCCTCACGATGTTTTCCTTCACCGTTTTGAGAGCAGTGGTGATGAAATTAATTTGCAAAAAGTAAAGCGCCTGTCTGGGTTCGAACCTATGCCCTACAACTCGTAAGTCGGGGCCATTACCACTGGACCTGGTTTTTAAAACTGTTGCTTTATGAGTTAAAAACAGTAAACACTATTTATTTTTATTTTCAGGTATCGAGACGACGCCTTATGTTGGTCAGACAGGTAATTTACTTATTTAATAACTCTCACTCGTTATTAAACTGCATGATAAATATGAGTTAACTCTTATTCTATGATTCCGTTTTTTGGGGTCTAACGAATAGCGTGGAGAAGAAGTGGAGTTTTCTTGGCATAATTAAGCATACCAGCACGCGTACATGACAACTATAGAAACGGGTTTTCTACGGGTTTTGTCGACGGAAGAATAGACAAAATGACAGATTGTGATTGTTTTTTGTCTATTCTTCCGTCGACAAAACCCGTTTCTATTACGGTCATGCTAAATGTGCAGTTTAGATTTTTTGTAAAATGCGTATTAAAGAGATTGTAATGAAATAACTGTAATAAATAACTGATGGAACACTTTTAAAAGGGGATTGTTGTTTTTGAAGAGAACACTTCTTTAGGCGCGTTTGGCATTTTTGAGATGGGACCACCATTGGTTTTGCGACCTGTTACCGACACCGTGGAGTAAAAGACATCAACGCGTTGATTACCGCGGTGCCGATTTTTTTTTCAAGTTTTCACTTCTGTCGGCACTCCTTTTTCCTTCTTTTTGGTACTTACCTACCTAGTCTCTCATTTTCTGTGCCTTACAGATGCATGGTCCATGATGATCTTCACGTACCTACTTATACATATTCATTGTACTCAGTACTGCAGAATATAGAGACAGGTAAAAAATCTGCCTAGCTTTTTCCCAACTATGTTGGGGTCGGCTTCCAGTCTAACCGGATGCAGCTGAATATCAGTATTTTACATGGAGCGACTGCCTATTTGACCTCTACAACCCAGTAACTGGGTAATACGATACCCCTTGGTAAGACTGGTTTTTAGACTTTCAGGCTTCTGACGACTCGTAACGACTGTTAAAGATCCACGAATGACAGCCGGGACCAAAGGTGTAACTTGCTTTCCGAGATGGATCTCGGTATCTAAAGTTGGTCACTCATCCGCGGACCAACACCGGCAAGCGTAGCTTAACCTGATGGATCAATCCGTGCGGCTGTTATTACTTAGCCACGAGCTCTTCCTAGCTAGAGAAAAGGAATCGTACGAAATGTTTATTATAGGCTTTAAGCCGTGTCCTAACCAAAGCGATCACCACACGAACGCTTCGTCACGTCGACAGAGGGCTCCTTCCGGGATTCCAAACTAATTAGTGAACTTATATGTGGATGCACTAATTGTTGCTCTCAGCAGTCATCATGTCGGTTGTCATGTTGATGGAGTTTGCTTGAACAATATCAGCTATGCGGACGACATGGTGCTGCTGAGCGCATCGGTTTGTGGCATTAGAACATTGTTGCAGATTTGTGAGGTATATGCTGAGGAACACGGTCTGAAATATAATGTGACGAAAAGTCAGTTTATGGTGTTTGAGGCCGGCTCTAAATGTTCTATGACAGTACCTCCCATCAACTTGTACGGGGTTCCCTTGGTAAAAGTGAACCATTTTAAATACCTAGGACATTTAGTTACAGAAGGTCTCAGGGACGATACTGATATCGAGAGGGAGCGGAGGGCGTTGTCAATTAGAGCAAATATGATAGCCCGCAGGTTTGCACGCTGTTCTAAGTCGGTCAAACAAACACTTTTTATAGCTTATTGTACCTCATTTTACACGTGCAGCTTGTGGGTGAATCACACCAAAAAAGCATACCAAGCCCTCCGCGTCCAATATAACAACGCCTTCAGAGCGCTGATGGGGCTGCCGCGACACTGTAGTGCCTCGGGCATGTTTGCCGAAGCTAGCGTTGACTGCTTCTATGCTACGATGCGTAAGCGGAGCGCGTCTCTGGTGCGCAGGGTGCGCGGCAGCCCCAACAGCGTTCTGATGATGATAGCTGACAGGCTCGACTGTCCCTACATGCGACGCTGCAGTGACTTGCACGTCACCTACAGTCGTCGGTCTTTAATGTTATGTTAGTGTAAGTGTAAGGGGGTTTTTGTTTTGTGTTTTATTGTAATGTTACTGTTTGATGTGTTTGATTATGTTGTTTTTTGTTTGATTATGTGTGTTATATTGTATTTTGTGTATGAGTCATTGTTACTCGAAGGAATAAATGAATAATAATAATAATAATATGAATGCGACGATCGCGTATTCACACGAACGATCTTTTTAGTTAGGACGCGGGGTAACTAAAGTGATCAGTCGTGCGAACAAAATTAGATACTTACCTACACATAACATTACAACACGCCTACAGTACACCCACATTTCGCCAGTTATGTTTAAGTCACATGTAATAGGGGGCGAGCCTATTGCCATCAACCGGGCACAAATCCGGCCAGGAGCATTTGCTCCTGGCCGGATTTGTATTGTACTGTACAATATTTCTATTTTCTTAATGTCCCTCGGGAATCATCGCATTTCCGAATACAGTTTTACTGTACTTGTACTTGTATACCTACAAGTTCAATAAATCATAATCCCAATACAAACACGGAGCCGTAGGGATCTTAAACAAAGCCAAACAAACTGACCACTATAATATTATAATCTGGACGTCAACATGCAAATATTAGATATACGACCCCTAACTAATCCTATAAGTGTGGCTGACCACTTTACCATTAAGTTGGGTAAGATATAGGTTGGTGAAATTACAAAAGGAAGATATTATAATAGGATAGATATTTGATATTTGTAATTTTTGATACGAATTTCTAAAAGGATTTTCAGAAAAATATTTACACATAAATAAACTCGTCCTTTTCGATTTTTGATTAAAATTCCCAAAATCAGAATGATTAATTTCACAATAATTTTATGATGAATATTCTGGAGAAATTTGGAAAAGACTTTTCACAGACTTGTTCACTATGTCCAGCAGAGAGTTCCTATAGATTTATACTCCATTTGAAATAAGACCTCATTACAGTCCGTTCAACCGATTCTGACTTCTATACCGTAGGCATAAGGATGGCATTAAAAGCAAAAAAGTGATTACAATACCAACTGTTTACTGCAGCTGCCATTTGTCATACTACCAACGCAATAGAAGTCAAAATTGGTTGAACGGACTGTAAAAAAGGTTTATTTAAATGTCTAATCTTATTTCAAACTAGCTTCTGCCCGCGACTTCGTTCGCATGGAAATCGTAAGACATCACAATATACTACAATAACAGCCACATTTTTATAAAACTTTCCGGTATACTACGTTTGTAGTTTTATTCTCAGCAGCCAAAATATACAGAGTCAGGAATGGTGACTCGGGAGCAAGCGACGTAACAGTTGTCCGTGTGAGAAGCAGCTTATCCTGAGGTCGACACCCGCAGCCTTCAGCCTTCAGTGTCGGCTCCTGTGACTTGTTGATCGCAAAGCATACACTCCCAGAGAACTGCACGCGCTTTAACTGGTAATTATGGGGAATTTGTACTTTGTACGCGCTATACACACTGTCTCACCATCGCCACAACCTGTTAGAATTTCCACCTCGATGACGTTTCTCTGCAAAGACATGACTTTGAGCTGGTTTCCGTTACACAGATATACAACCGGAAGTCCACTTGCCATTTGTGAATTGAGAAATTCTACGGGGTGATATTTGGCATCATCTTCCTCCACATCAGTATTAATGGAGGTGTATATCACTTCACTCCCTTCAATTTGTGAGAGAATACTGTGGTTGATCGCTGCAGCTTGATCATCTTCGGAGTTAAAACGGAAACACGCCTAAGAATTCTCTTGGTACGGTATTTGACTGATATCCCCGTATATCAGACGAATAAGATCTTCTAAAGTGGGATCTACTCTACCAAGAGTCTCTGGTAGAGTGCTTTCACCAACTTTTAGAAGAACATCGGAGAATTCTTGAGCATTTGAATTACCGCCAAGCCGAGCCTCGTATGATGATGGTCAAGCGCAGTTTATGAACTCTCGACCATAGAGCCGACCTTTTCAACGAAGTATTCACTTTTTTTGTCAAAACTGTGACACCACCCATCATATCTTGGTTTCTGCGGATGTCCTGCAGGGTTCTGTTTACAGTTTCCACTGCTTTCCTTTTTGCCATAACGCATTCATCCCATACGACGAAGCGCAATCCCCTAAGCACACATCCCTTGTTACTGTTGCGTGACACCCCACAAACAGGCGTTTCGTTGCTCTCTAAATCGATGGGAATCTTAAACATGACGTGCGCTGTTTTGCCACAAGGAAGCAGTGTGACAGCGATTCCAGAAGATCCACACACATACATATTTTAAAATCGCTAGGACAAATCTGCAGTCAAAATCTGTAAAAAAACATTTTATTCCTACAGTTTTTTGCTCTAAAATGATCAGAATACAACCTTGAATGTTTTGTGACTGTAAAGTACTTGTAACTTAGTAGTTTCCCATAGCTTACGAAGTTTTCCATTTTTTGTGAATTAATACATTCTATGAACTATTACATACACAATCCAAAAAAAAATCGTTTTACAAAAAGAGTTTAAAAAAACAGATGTAAATCGAACTTACTACCCCGGGCGGCCTACCACCAGCTCATAAAGCAGTATTTTTTTAATGTTACTTCAGTGGGAGAAAGAGATGGAGCTATACATCCTGTAAAGTAATATTAAAATAATACTGCTTTTAAGCTGGTGGTAGGCCCTCAGGACTTCAAATCATTCGTCCAATCGCTTACTTATTCGCTTTGTTGAAAGTTAGCTAAAATAGCCGTTCCTATATAAAAGGTAGGGTGATGATAATCATTTAAAAAGTTAAATCGGTAACTACCTATCTACAATATCCCAACCTTTTGGCGCGTCCTTTTACAATTTGCAGAGAAAAATACGAACATGATGTAATATTGCTCATCCCCCATAGCAAATAGCGTGATAGTTTATGCCCTACGGTTGGTACAGACAAACATTCTAAAAACTTTATTTTCCGCATAAGAATCGATCCCAGACCTCTTAGCAATAACTTTCTTTAAAAAAAATTAACTTCGTTACGATTTTATTATATCTATAGATTATAGGTAGATTATCAAAAAAAAAAAATCGTATAACAAAATGTGAAAAAAAAGAAAAAAAAACCGTAGGTGGGAATCGAACTTACAACCCCACGTTTACAAAGCAACCGCCCAACCGCTGAGCTAATTGCTTTGTTGAAACTTGTCTAAAATAGCCGTTCCTATATATTTTTTGATTGACTGCTTAGTTCCATAAAGGTATAGCGTGATGATAATCATTTAAAAAGTTAAATCGATAACCATCTACAATATCCTAAAATTTTGGCGCGTTTTTTCCCAAAAATACGAACATAATATAATATTGCTCGTCCCCCATAGTAAATAGCGTGATAGTTTATACCCTATAGTTTGACCAGACTTATAGGGAACACCTATGCAAAATTTTAACAGAATCTATCCGGTAGAATTTGCGTCATGCTAGAACATAAAAATACAACATAATGTAATATTGCTCGTCCCCCATAGTAAATAGCGTGATAGTTTATACCCTATAGTTTGACCAGACACACAGGGAATATCTATGCAAAATTTTAACAGAATCTGTCCGGTAGAATTTGCGTGATGCTGGAACATACATACAGACAAACAGACAAACAGACAAAAATTCTAAAAAAAATATTTTCGGCATTAGAATCGATCCTAGACCTCGTAGCAATTACTTTTTTTCAAAAATATTCAATGTACAGTTTTGACTTCGCTACGATTTTATTATATGTAATAGATAGATTGCTCGTCCCCCATAGTAAATAGCGTGATAGTTTATACCCTATAGTTTGACCAGACACACAGGGAATATCTATGCAAAATTTTAACAGAATCTGTCCGGTAGAATTTGCGCCATGCTGGAACATACATACAGACAAACAGACAAACAGACAAAAATTCTAAAAAAAATATTTTCGGCATTAGAATCGATCCTAGACCTCGTAGCAATTACTTTTTTTCAAAAATATTCAATGTACAGTTTTGACTTCGCTACGATTTTATTATAGTATGTAATAGATGGAGTATAGGTATGAAGAAAAGAAAAAACAATCTTGTTACAAATTCTATTTTCTCCAAAGAAAATAATACCATAAGAAGTCTAAAGCAAAAAGTATTGCTTATAGAAGAATAAAAAAGTAATATTTTATCGTAATGGTGATTGAGATTCAATTGGGCGGGGACAGCCCTCGGTCACGGGATGGCTTATTTTGTGGCTTAGATAACAATGGGATTGACGCATAGGGTTGGCAAGGTAAAACACTGCAAAACAGTTTTG
Organism: Agrochola lychnidis; assembly: GCA_963680765.1. NCBI lineage: Eukaryota > Metazoa > Arthropoda > Insecta > Lepidoptera > Noctuidae > Agrochola > Agrochola lychnidis. The sequence continues at coordinate 6,819,843 of OY796871.1, read as the reverse complement.
GTAACACCTTTTGCTTTTTATATAATTTCATCTAAATTCAATCAACTCAGTCTCGGCAACAAGTCAATTAAAAAAAAAAAAAACATGTGCGGTTGGGGACCCCCGTCAGGAACGAAGTTCTTTCTCACGTATGATTTAAAACAAAAACAAAATTTTTGCAGCCGCCATCTTGGATTTTCATTTTGACCTCACTATCAGCTTTTGCACCCTTTAAATCCATGAAAACAATACCCATGATGAAAAATTTGAAAATTTTCGGAGCCACTATCTTGATTTTCATTTTGACCAAATTCACATTTTTTTCGCTCTCTCTCCGGCCATGCAGTGTACTTCGGCCGATGTGTACAATTTTATCCCACGACACTGTAATCACTTTACTCTTTTCTTTTACTTTTTTTTTCTGCTGGCGTTCTCTCTCTCTATTTCTTTCTCTTTGAATTAGAAGAAGACAGTCGCAAGTATTAACACTTTTTAGCGTGACGATTTCTGAAAGTTTACAAGCCGCGATAAAGAACTTCGTTCCAAAAAAGGAGAATTCTTCACTAGGATTTCCTGTATCGTGGAGACTAGTCTCCTTCGTGTTATAATTTTATAATATAATAGGTAGTTCGCAGAATCATTCTGGACATAGGTCCCTCCCAAGTTCCAACATAACACAAGGTTCTCCACTTTTCACCTTTTAGAGTCCTAAATTGTTTTTGGAACTAAAAATCTCGAAAATAAAACACCTAAAGCCATTACACGTGATAATAAAGATAATCTGCCAAATCCGGCTTTTCACGGTGCGTGATGGTTAAGTACGCTAAAGAATAAAATGTTGAGTATAGGTAAGTACCAACTGAATATTAACTTGAAAAGTAAAAAAAGGCCGCACATTCACAAAAATCTTTGATGCTGATAATGAATTATATAATCTATTTTGACAACCCTAAACACAGCCGGTCAAAATGGTCATCGGATCCGGTTAAGTGAGGGTTAGGGTTACCGCACAAAATTATGTGTAGCCGCTGTGCGGTCATCGCAAACAATGTCCCTTTGGAGGAATAGTAGGGCTTCAATCGTTTCTGTATCATATGGGATCTATGGTAGTTTGAAAGTCGTTGGATATAGGGCGACTTTTACCAAATTTTTATTCCTAGTAGGTATGGTTTATCATGCGAATATTTTTGTAGTTTTTTCATACAAAAATTGTCAGACATCAATTTTATTCCACGGATAAAAAAAAGACTGGTTAAATCAGCCCTAAATAAAATAAATAAATAGTGTTTTATTTCAGGCAAAGTACCCATTAACAAAAATTTAATAAATAATAAAAACAGTAAAAACATTAAATATGGATATGTATTCTTTCGTCATTTTTTATTCTTCATCATATTCTTAATCAAAAATATTTTGTAGTATTTCAGTTTTTTTTTGCATTTGCCTAGTAGAACTTTGCCAGAAAAAAAGAATAAAAAAACAACCTACTAGTTGTTATTATTTTTATAAGATACTAGCTTCTGCCCGCGACTTCGTTCGCATGGAAATCGTAAGACATCACAATATCTATTACATATAATAAAATCGTAGCGAAGTCAAAACTGTACATTGAATATTTTTGAAAAAAAGTAATTGCTACGAGGTCTAGGATCGATTCTAATGCCGAAAATATTTTTTTTAGAATTTTTGTCTGTTTGTCTGTTTGTCTGTATGTATGTTCCAGCATCACGCAAATTCTACCGGACAGATTCTGTTAAAATTTTGCATAGATATTCCCTGTGTGTCTGGTCAAACTATAGGGTATAAACTATCACGCTATTTACTATGGGGGACGAGCAATATTACATTATGTTGTATTTTTATGTTCTAGCATGACGCAAATTCTACCGGATAGATTCTGTTAAAATTTTGCATAGGTGTTCCCTATAAGTCTGGTCAAACTATAGGGTATAAACTATCACGCTATTTACTATGGGGGACGAGCAATATTATATTATGTTCGTATTTTTGGGAAAAAACGCGCCAAAATTTTAGGATATTGTAGATGGTTATCGATTTAACTTTTTAAATGATTATCATCACGCTATACCTTTATGGAACTAAGCAGTCAATCAAAAAATATATAGGAACGGCTATTTTAGACAAGTTTCAACAAAGCAATTAGCTCAGCGGTTGGGCGGTTGCTTTGTAAACGTGGGGTTGTAAGTTCGATTCCCACCTACGGTTTTTTTTTCTTTTTTTTCACATTTTGTTATACGATTTTTTTTTTTTGATAATCTACCTATAATCTATAGATATAATAAAATCGTAACGAAGTTAATTTTTTTTAAAGAAAGTTATTGCTAAGAGGTCTGGGATCGATTCTTATGCGGAAAATAAAGTTTTTAGAATGTTTGTCTGTACCAACCGTAGGGCATAAACTATCACGCTATTTGCTATGGGGGATGAGCAATATTACATCATGTTCGTATTTTTCTCTGCAAATTGTAAAAGGACGCGCCAAAAGGTTGGGATATTGTAGATAGGTAGTTACCGATTTAACTTTTTAAATGATTATCATCACCCTACCTTTTATATAGGAACGGCTATTTTAGCTAACTTTCAACAAAGCGAATAAGTAAGCGATTGGACGAATGATTTGAAGTCCTGAGGGCCTACCACCAGCTTAAAAGCAGTATTATTTTAATATTACTTTACAGGATGTATAGCTCCATCTCTTTCTCCCACTGAAGTAACATTAAAAAAATACTGCTTTATGAGCTGGTGGTAGGCCGCCCGGGGTAGTAAGTTCGATTTACATCTGTTTTTTTAAACTCTTTTTGTAAAACGATTTTTTTTTGGATTGTGTATGTAATAGTTCATAGAATGTATTAATTCACAAAAAATGGAAAACTTCGTAAGCTATGGGAAACTACTAAGTTACAAGTACTTTACAGTCACAAAACATTCAAGGTTGTATTCTGATCATTTTAGAGCAAAAAACTGTAGGAATAAAATGTTTTTTTACAGATTTTGACTGCAGATTTGTCCTAGCGATTTTATAATATGTATGTGGATCTTCTGGAATCGCTGCCACACTGCTTCCTGGTGGCAAAACAGCGCACGTCATGTTTAAGATTCCCATCGATTTAGAGAGCAACGAAACACCTGTTTGTGGGGTGTCACGCAACAGTAACAAGGGATGTGTGCTTAGGGGATTGCGCTTCGTCGTATGGGATGAATGCGTTATGGCAAAAAGGCAAGCAGTGGAAACTGTAAACAGAACCCTGCAGGACATCCGCAGAAACCAAGATATGATGGGTGGTGTCACAGTTTTGACAAAAAAAGTGAAAACTTCGTTGAAAAGGTCGACTCTATGGTCGAGAGTTCATAAACTGCGCTTGACCATCATCATACGAGCTCGGCTTGGCGGTAATTCAAATGCTCAAGAATTCTCCGATGTTCTTCTAAAAGTTGGTGAAAGCACTCTACCAGAGACTCTTGGTAGAGTAGATCCCACTTTAGAAGATCTTATTTGTCTGATATACGGGGATATCAGTCAAATACCGTACCAAGAGAATTCTTAGGTGTGTTTCCGTTTTAACTCCGAAGATGATCAAGCTACAGCGATCAACCACAGTATTCTCTCACAAATTGAAGGGAGTGAAGTGATATACACCTCCATTAATAGTGATGTGGAGGAAGATGATGCCAAATATCACCCCGTAGAATTTCTCAATTTACAAATAGAAAGAAAAGAAAGAAAGATAGAAAAAACATTTATTTGGACACAGTTCGCGAAACACAAAACAAAATTACAGTGGAAATAAAAATAGTGTTTTTAAAACAATAGTGTGTGCCTCACGGCTGCGCCAAAAAGGTTCATTTCAGCATTAAATGGCAAGTGGACTTCCGGTTGTATATCTGTGTAACGGAAACCAGCTCAAAGTCATGTCTTTGCAGAGAAACGTCATCGAGGTGGAAATTCTAACAGGTTGTGGCGATGGTGAGACAGTGTTTATAGCGCGTATAAAGTACAAATTCCCCACCATTACCAGTTAAAGCGCGTGCAGTTCTCTGGGAGTGTATGCTTTGCGATCAACAAGTCACAGGGGCCGACACTAAAGGCTGAAGGCTGCGGGTGTCGACCTCAGGATAAGCTGCTTCTCACACGGACAACTGTTACGTCGCTTGCTCCCGAGTCACCATTCCTGACTCTCTGTATATTTTGGCTGCTGAGAATAAAACTACAAACGTAGTATACAGGGAAGTTTTATAAAAATGTGGCTGTTATTGTAGTATATTGTGATGTCTTACGATTTCCATGCGAACGAAGTCGCGGGCAGAAGCTAGTACTACAATAACAGCCACATTTTTATAAAACTTCCCTGTATACTACGTTTGTAGTTTTATTCTCAGCAGCCAAAATATACAGAGAGTCAGGAATGGTGACTCGGGAGCAAGCGACGTAACAGTTGTCCGTGTGAGAAGCAGCTTATCCTGAGGTCGACACCCGCAGCCTTCAGCCTTTAGTGTCGGCCCCTGTGACTTGTTGATCGCAAAGCATACACTCCCAGAGAACTGCACGCGCTTTAACTGGTAATGGTGGGGAATTTGTACTTTATACGCGCTATAAACACTGTCTCACCATCGCCACAACCTGTTAGAATTTCCACCTCGATGACGTTTCTCTGCAAAGACATGACTTTGAGCTGGTTTCCGTTACACAGATATACAACCGGAAGTCCACTTGCCATTTAATGCTGAAATGAACCTTTTTGGCGCAGCCGTGAGGCACACACTATTGTTTTAAAAACACTATTTTTATTTCCACTGTAATTTTGTTTTGTGTTTCGCGAACTGTGTCCAAATAAATGTTTTTTCTATCTTTCTTTCTTTTCTTTCTATTTGTAAATTGAGAAATTCTACGGGGTGATATTTGGCATCATCTTCCTCCACATCACTATTAATGGAGGTGTATATCACTTCACTCCCTTCAATTTGTGAGAGAATACTGTGGTTGATCGCTGTAGCTTGATCATCTTCGGAGTTAAAACGGAAACACACCTAAGAATTCTCTTGGTACGGTATTTGACTGATATCCCCGTATATCAGACAAATAAGATCTTCTAAAGTGGGATCTACTCTACCAAGAGTCTCTGGTAGAGTGCTTTCACCAACTTTTAGAAGAACATCGGAGAATTCTTGAGCATTTGAATTACCGCCAAGCCGAGCTCGTATGATGATGGTCAAGCGCAGTTTATGAACTCTCGACCATAGAGTCGACCTTTTCAACGAAGTTTTCACTTTTTTTGTCAAAACTGTGACACCACCCATCATATCTTGGTTTCTGCGGATGTCCTGCAGGGTTCTGTTTACAGTTTCCACTGCTTGCCTTTTTGCCATAACGCATTCATCCCATACGACGAAGCGCAATCCCCTAAGCACACATCCCTTGTTACTGTTGCGTGACACCCCACAAACAGGTGTTTCGTTGCTCTCTAAATCGATGGGAATCTTAAACATGACGTGCGCTGTTTTGCCACCAGGAAGCAGTGTGGCAGCGATTCCAGAAGATCCACATACATATTATAAAATCGCTAGGACAAATCTGCAGTCAAAATCTGTAAAAAAACATTTTATTCCTACAGTTTTTTGCTCTAAAATGATCAGAATACAACCTTGAATGTTTTGTGACTGTAAAGTACTTGTAACTTAGTAGTTTCCCATAGCTTACGAAGTTTTCCATTTTTTGTGAATTAATACATTCTATGAACTATTACATACACAATCCAAAAAAAAATCGTTTTACAAAAAGAGTTTAAAAAAACAGATGTAAATCGAACTTACTACCCCGGGCGGCCTACCACCAGCTCATAAAGCAGTATTTTTTTAATGTTACTTCAGTGGGAGAAAGAGATGGAGCTATACATCCTGTAAAGTAATATTAAAATAATACTGCTTTTAAGCTGGTGGTAGGCCCTCAGGACTTCAAATCATTCGTCCAATCGCTTACTTATTCGCTTTGTTGAAAGTTAGCTAAAATAGCCGTTCCTATATAAAAGGTAGGGTGATGATAATCATTTAAAAAGTTAAATCGGTAACTACCTATCTACAATATCCCAACCTTTTGGCGCGTCCTTTTACAATTTGCAGAGAAAAATACGAACATGATGTAATATTGCTCATCCCCCATAGCAAATAGCGTGATAGTTTATGCCCTACGGTTGGTACAGACAAACATTCTAAAAACTTTATTTTCCGCATAAGAATCGATCCCAGACCTCTTAGCAATAACTTTCTTTAAAAAAAATTAACTTCGTTACGATTTTATTATATCTATAGATTATAGGTAGATTATCAAAAAAAAAAAATCGTATAACAAAATGTGAAAAAAAAGAAAAAAAAACCGTAGGTGGGAATCGAACTTACAACCCCACGTTTACAAAGCAACCGCCCAACCGCTGAGCTAATTGCTTTGTTGAAACTTGTCTAAAATAGCCGTTCCTATATATTTTTTGATTGACTGCTTAGTTCCATAAAGGTATAGCGTGATGATAATCATTTAAAAAGTTAAATCGATAACCATCTACAATATCCTAAAATTTTGGCGCGTTTTTTCCCAAAAATACGAACATAATATAATATTGCTCGTCCCCCATAGTAAATAGCGTGATAGTTTATACCCTATAGTTTGACCAGACTTATAGGGAACACCTATGCAAAATTTTAACAGAATCTATCCGGTAGAATTTGCGTCATGCTAGAACATAAAAATACAACATAATGTAATATTGCTCGTCCCCCATAGTAAATAGCGTGATAGTTTATACCCTATAGTTTGACCAGACACACAGGGAATATCTATGCAAAATTTTAACAGAATCTGTCCGGTAGAATTTGCGTGATGCTGGAACATACATACAGACAAACAGACAAACAGACAAAAATTCTAAAAAAAATATTTTCGGCATTAGAATCGATCCTAGACCTCGTAGCAATTACTTTTTTTCAAAAATATTCAATGTACAGTTTTGACTTCGCTACGATTTTATTATATGTATAGATTCTATAATACTACAGCTTAATACTTACTTACTTTTTATATGTACTAAGTACAAATAAAAATAGAAAGATGTCATCATTCTTCTGAACTATTCCAATTTATTTTGGTTGGCCAAACTGAAAGTTTGTTAGATAGATGTTTGTGACTTAACCACGCGTGTATAGCATAACGGATCCGGATGAAATTTTGCACCCAGAAAGGTCATATCCTGCCTTAAAATATAGGATACTTTTAATCCGGGTACATGAAGTACTTTTCCTAGTATGTGAGTAAAACTGCGGGAAAAGCTAGTTTTGTATAAAATCCTCGTAAACTGCTCAGGTGTAAAATACTTGCCGTTTGATGTTCACACTTATGTTGCATTACCATAGACTTATGGTCTGTGCGCATATTAACGTTGGTATAAATGACAGGTGGCGCCTATAGACATTGTAGTACTTATTTATTCTAAACTTTTAAATGCTTAGAATTAAGTGTGTCAATTTATTATTTACTTTGCTCGCGTGAAATATTTATAAATTATAGTCTTTGTTACTCAGTAATAATATAGCATCATGCTGATGAAAGAATTTTTTAAATCGGTCCAGTAGTTTTTGAGTCAAAAATTACAAACAAACAAACATACAAAAATTATAATCTTTTCTCTTTATTATAATATTTGTTTAGATTATGATCTTGATATGTCGATGCATATTCCAACTTTCTTGTGACTTTTTAATAAATGTCAACCAATTTTTAATGATTTATACCTCAATTAAATTCCAAAAATATAAACAATTTTCATTCGAAAAAAAAAATGTCCTAAAGGACCTAAGTAAATTACGTAAAATCATCTTATTCAAACTTAATAAATAATCTTCGCATCACATTTTGCATACGCAACAACATCTTATTATAAGACATTAAATGGAATAAGTTAATAATTATTTCACATCACTACTGAATTAAAACAACAACCAATATAATAGCAATTTGCTGATGGACATTGCAGCTGTCATTGTGACAGGCACAAATGTCATACGTAATAAGGCAGTATAATGCTAGTGTTACACAATGGGCACTAATCAAATTAACTAAAATGGTAAGTATAATGTTTGAACCACATATTTTCTTTGTCGTACCGCTACAAAATAGCTTCGAAAAAATGTTAAAAAATTTCATGTTATAGGAATGACGACTGCAGTATAAAAATTTTTGTTTTTACGCAGATTTTGCGTGGAGAAAACAAGACTGAAAATAAAAAGTAATTTACCGAACATAATTAATTTGAGTTTCTGCGGTAATCCCAGGTGCGGCTTACATTTTAAAACATGAATGTTAAAAAGCTACATTTTCACTGAAAATTAAACAAGTTTTAAAACTTAATGTAATTCAAAAAGTTAATTATGTGCTAGAACTTTATAACTTGGCGATGAATTATGTATCAACGGTCTATAAACTTTTATAACTTAATTATTTGCCTGGTAAACGTAAATTATGGTCAAGTTATGTTAAAGCAGAAACTTGAAAAAAAAAACTTGCGAAAAGGTGCAAAGCACCTCCTTAAATGTTCTTTGGAGGATAGATTGAAGAGATACAAAAATACTCCTTAAATATTAAGTGAAAAAGAACATTTTAAAGTTATAATTGCTTGGCTTTATTGTAAGTAAGTGGTTTTATCGTGTATTAATTAAGTTTCGAATAAGTAAAGTTAATGATAATATGCTTATTAAGAATTAATATAAAAATATTATACATAATATGTCGTTTTAAGTATACATTTTCGTTAAAGATAATACACATTTTAATTAAACGAAACTTTTTTTTCGTTGTTGTTAAAAACCGTTTTTACTCCACATGCAGTGTTCCTACTAAAAACATTACAATACATCTGGTGCATTTTCCTGCGATTGAGTAATTCCTACAGTCTACAAAAACTGCACATATACCCAATAATCCAGGTAAAAAAAGCAGGAAAAAAAAGAAAAATTTTTTTGTTCAGAAAAAAGCAGTAGTGGAAGGACCAGTTTGGAGTTAGGACCATTTAAAATAAAAGTAGTCACCATCATCATCATCATTTTAGCCAAAAGACAACCACTTCGACCGGTTCTGTGCCTTTTGCATCTAGCGGATTCCTGCGGCCTTCACAAGTTCATTGGTCCATCTTATGGGAGGCCTTCCAACGCTACGTCTTCCGGAACGCGGTCGCCACTCCAGAACCTTTCGGCCCCATTAGCCATATGTTCTGACCGCAATGTGCCCTGCCCACTGCAACTTGAGTACCTAAGGCAATTCTTCGGGCTAAGTCAGTTACCTTGGTTCTCCTGCGGATCTCTTCATTTCTGAATCGATCACGTAGGGAAACTCCAAGCATAGCCCTCTCTATTGCCCTTTCGGTGACTTTTAGCCTTCTAATAAGGCCATTGTGAGCGACCACGTTTCAGTACCATAGGTCATCATTGGCAACACGCACTGGTCAAAGTCTTTCGTCTTGAGACAACTTGTTTTGGTAATGACCGTCACTCCGTCCATGATCGGCATCCACATAACAGCATCCAAAAGTTACTGTTTCATTTGGGTCTTACCGCTCACGACATAAGTGTAGAGATCCTGAAGAGCAATGGAACCTCAACATAACATTAAAATTCAATCAATTACAGATTTTCCTGCGGGTGTTTATAGTTCCGTTTCGAAGTCCGCGAGGCGAAGATAAAGTGACACCGGTTTGACATTATTGCCACCCAATAATATAACAGCAAAGATAAATTATAATTCTACAGTAAGTACACATGCACAGCAATGGCGCCTACCGCCCTATATTTATCAAAATCAATCATTATCGGTTGCTCTCGGAATACATCGCGCCATTTTACTCGCAAATAATTTCCTCCTTCTTTTTTCGAAAATTAACGTATCATGCGCGTACGCACCACTTAAGTTAAATGTCCCAAACTGAGAGCAATTTGCGGATCCCTGAGTAAGCTATAAATCATGTGAAATTATTTTTTCATTACGCTTTACTTTTTATGCAGTCTTAATATTCTATTAGTGGGGACATGTCTCCGGTGTTGATTAATGGAAGTGTGTCTTTTGATCTATAATTTGCATTAATATTAAAGTCTTGTGTGGGTTATTAATATGATTGTTTTCTATTATACTGTGCAATTATTGATGCTGTTGTGATCATTTCGAAATGATGCAGAAGATAATGGTGGGATTAATGATCAAATAAAGATTTTTATCAATAATTCAATGTGTAAAGTTTCTTACCACATAACGGCGATACAAGCGACATTTAGTACTGCAACCACATGTGCATATCTTACACACAAAAGGTCATAAAATTCATCAAGAGTATAGTTTCTATTCCACGCATTTATTAAAAAAAATTAAATTAATTATGCCAGCTACAAATTATTTAATGAGCAAAAGTTTGTGGACAAAAGCTAAAGCATAAAAAAGACCGTAAACGTGATGGAAGTGAAACTTCTTAAAAAAAAACGTATCTAAATTATAACAAAACACAATATACTCAGAGAGCATCTGATGTATACATCTACAACGCATTCGCGACACTATCTTATTCTATCGCTTTGTATTGAGTGTATATATCGCTCTCTTTTGCTCCACTCCTGTGGCTTTGGAGTTTTATCTTTCTTCTCTCTCCTGTAACGAAATGTGCCTAAACGTGACGCGTCTTTGAAATTTCACTCTCAGTTCTCGTCCAATTATCGAATCGCTGCATAAGAAGTTTCACTTCAAAAATGGTTTCTAAATCTCAAACTTCAATAGATTTTAATTTAAAGGAAATTGGCCAATCTTCTTCAGGTCCATCTAGCTTATCAGGCATCAAAAGAAATTGTGGTATTTATCCAAAATTATCTCAAAACCGCTAGTTCGACACCATAATAATATTCCTACGTCAGCATACCATATTAAAAACCATGTAACGAGAGGTAGTGTTGTGTTATTCGTTTTTGCTATGAAACCAATAAGCTTGGAATCCAATTACTACTTTTTACAACATTTATCCCATATTTGGCTATTGCTCGCTTCTTCATCTCACTGTCAACCCTTTTTAATTTTTCCGTGAGAACAATTTTTTCTTGTAGGAATGTTAGTTATACCCGCTTTAGATCTTCATTCGCTTCTAGTAATTTTTTAGCACATATCATTATTATCATTGATTTTGGATTTACCTTTAGGGGTATGAGGAACAGGGTGTAAAGTTCACTCATCCACCATAGAAAAGGGAGGATCCTCCGACCAGACGGGTGTTATGTCTGGCGGGCAACTGCCCATCGGTTTGAAGTTGAAATCTTGTATATCTATGTCGATCGCTCGGTAAACTCTAACTGCGCGATGCAGGATTTGTGTGACGTCATGTCTATGATGCGTAGTTTGTATGTGGCGGTGTAACCGCTACATACCTTTAAAGTCTAAAGACTTTGGATCAGCGGTTTGTCATTGGATTCTGTATTTTGTGGTCTTAAGTGTCCCGGGTGGCTGGTCCTTTGGTCCTGATTTCATAAATTTTATGTCTAGGGTACCTACAATGTTATTCACCATGATACTCAATACTACTACTCTTTTCTTTATTTTTGTGATATCTTTGCTGAATATTTTACGTAAGACGTCTTCTTTAGGGACTTTTTCTTCGCGAAAATATTCTTGAATTTTTGGAACCCTTAAATATTCTGATACCATTTCGCGTCTACCAATTCCTTGCTCTTCGTGAATATCTTATTACGGGGAGATCACGGGCTGTTATCAGATGGTAAGAAATTAGCTGACCGCCGGCCATAACAGCGCGATGCGCGTACGCATAATATGTTATTATAGAGCTGCAAGTGTATGACATGTTTGAATATATTGTGGGAGAATTTTGATGATAAGCTCTGTAGGTTTAGGGATTTATGTTGCGAAAATAGTCAAAATAAGATGTACTTATATTATTTTATTGGTCCTTTTGCACTTTTTATTTGAAGGTATCTAACTAACATAACTTTTTAGTAATTTAGTATAAGTTACTAAATTCATTATTCCCAATTAAAAACGACTGGTTGAAATGCAGTAACATTTTATTGATCTTAATGTAACCGAAATAATGTTTAGTTAAAATTTTATTTTTCTATAAATTATTTAATCTCATCATTGTAAAGCTGGAAGAAAGAGACAGCTCCGACACAAGTACTATTGTAACTTACTGGGGCTGCCTTAATTAATGTACGAAACAATGTTTTAGTTGAAATAAATATTTTTGTATTTGTATTTTGTATTCACTCACATTATTTTCTACCTACAGCTAATTGATTTTTTAGTAATTTAGTGTAAGTAACTACTAAATTCATTATTCCCAATTAAAAATGGCTCGTTGAAATGCAGTATTTTTTATTGATTTTAATGTAACCGAACTGTAATAAAGACCTTTAATGGCCACGTAGGTATTAAGTTGAAATATTACAAATTACCCAGTTCTTGGTAAACTGGCTATGATATTTATCATGTGTGCATTAATTATGATTGATAAACAGTTTAGTAATTAATAACAAGGGTGTAGTATCGATTCTTTTTGCTACGTAACCTTTACCAGCGAATTAATCGATTCGTGTATCGATGTCTCATAATCGGTGGGTAACGAGTGCAGTTTTTTTATTGTTAGTGTTAATTGTATTACAATCTTGAGATGGCCTCTGAATATAAAGTGTCGTTTGACGAATAGAAGTCTGAATAAACTGGTTATACTGTTGACAGGTGATGCTTAGAACCGCAGACTTACTTTTTTTTTAAATATTCAACCTTCAATTGTTGAATTCTTATAATTGCGGAGCTAATCTTAAATTTTTGAACAACTTTGTTGTATCATTTGAAATTATAATGTTTGTTCTTGTTGGGGCGCGAAGGGACGAATGCGTGTGCGCAGTTTTCATTACAATACGTAATAGGAACTGACATTATGTATTGTGTTGTCGCCTACAGACATTAAAATATAAATGAATCATTACGTTTTCCTATGTGATCGGTTAAAAACATGAATTTGTCAGCTGCTATGTTCCCGCGTGCTTTGGATTCCATCAAATTATTTTATCGTTTTATTAAATGAGTTTGCAACTTGTTTTTATGTGCTGTTTTGTCTACCTATGAACATTATTATACGAATTGAAATGCTGGTGTAGGAATGAAAGCAATTTTGCAATTTCTTAAGGGAGGAAATTAAACTCATTGGAGCAGAACACGCGATTATGTCGTTTTAACTGTCTTATATTTTTTTCTATTTTAATTTCTCAATCAATCTGGTGCTTCATCAAACTCTGTTCTTTCAAGACCCAAGATGTACTGTTTGTTTTATAGTAATAAGAAATGTTGATTTATTGTACCTACTTACATACTCACTTTTTTATTACTAAAAAAGTGGGTTTGATTAAGCATCAGATTGATTGAGAAATTAAAATAGAAAAAAATAAAAGACAGTTAAAACGACATAATCGCGTGTTGTAGGTATATTGGTTTGGATTTTGTTGAATTACTTATTTTGCCCAAAATAATAGTCCTTCAGACCGAATTTCGGCCATGGCGACCAATATCAGCAACAAAATAATTAGGTAATAAAAATAATTTTAAATGGTTTAAACTATACTCTATTTGAAATAAGATTAGATATTTATATAAATCTGTTTTACAGTCGCTTCAACCGATTTTGACTTCTATTGCGTTGGTGGCTGGTGGCGTGACAATTGAACCAAATTCTTTGAGATTGAGTTTGAGTTAATTATACAGTTGAAAACTTCGATCAACAATATTTTTGTTGATCGAAGGTTGGAAATCTTTGGTCTATTCATATGGCTATCGCAGTCCATTACTGGATAAAGGCCTTTCCCATACTCCATTTGAAATAAGATTAGGCATTTAAATAAACCTTTTTACGGCCTGTTCAACCGATTTCTATTGCTTTGGTGACAAATGGCAGCTGCAGTAAACTGTTGGTATTGTTGGTATTGTACACTTTTTGCTTTTAATGCCATCCATCATTTATGCCTACGGTATAGAAGTCAAAATCGGTTGACCGGACTGTAAAAAAGGTTTTTTTAAATATCTAATCTTATTTCAAATGGAGTATAAGTAATTCAAAATACTTAAAGAACTACAAACTTTCATTGTAAAATATCAATCACAGTTTCCGATTTATCTTCCATAAATAAATTGGCTTTCAAAGAAGCTTCAAACCATCAGGAGAACTATTGAATAAAAATTGCACTAAATTACGTCGATCAGTAAGACAAACATAAATCAAATAGCATTAATGCGGGTAGCACTCATAATCTCAGGCGCATCCGATCGCAGTATAATCAAATACGTGAGCAAGATAGACATACATCCCACCCTTTTGCGAGAAAGAGATAAAACACCCGCCATTTTGATTTACCGTAACACAAGCACAGGTGACGCCATTCGTCTTCTGCGGCGGACGTTTTTGAAAGTGCGCAGGAGCAATTTTTTGCGAAATAAATTATTATATTTATGCATTTTGCAGTTAAAGTTTATGTGTAGTAAGTAGGACCTAAATGATTAAGAGTGTCACTTTTATTGGTATTTTTTGTACCAGTATTATTGAACGGTGGTCTAAGTCTAGATCTTCTTTTTTTCTTTCTTTCTTTCTTATCCATCCGACATTTCAACCCCAATGTAGTTAAATATGGGACCAAAATTTGTAATTAGTTACTATACAGGGATTTTTTTTAACCAGTGCGCAAATTTTAACACGTGTCTTTACTCATCATTATGAACAACTTTTACTATGGGAACAAACCTGAAATCGCGAAAAAAATATCTGTTGTTCCCTACATTTATGTTCGCATAACTCGTCAAAATGTAGGGAAAAGCTGTTTTTTTTTTCGCTATTTCAAATTTTTCGTCCCATAGTAAAAGTTGCACATAATGATGAGTAAAGACAAGTGTTTAAATTTGCGCACTGGTTAGGTTTTTTTCCTGTATTGGCACCAAAGTGTTCAATGAAGTTACTTTTTGGCTTGCTTTTCTCAAACGACATTATTCATGTTATTATTCCTAGCTCTGCTTCTGAACTTGCCCTCGAGAGACCTTTTTTATGCAGAGACGAAATATCATGGATAATGGGCATTAACACTACCAAATTCTAGTATTCAGCTGCATGCTGCATTCAGGAAGACTGGAAGACGACCCCAACATAGTTGGGAAAAGACTTGGCAGATGATGATCTCCCTTACTAAATCAAATGCTGACTGCAGTCAGAATTTGATTTAACAAGGGTGATCAGCTGTTACCAGATCAGATTTTAGCGAAACCACTGAAATAAAGTGTTGAAGCTTTAAAACGAGAGAGTATTTAATTAAATCAAACGACTAATAGCTTAAATAAACAGTGAAGAATTATTGTAATCCATATTATACTTGTAAATACGAAAGTCTGTCTACTGTCAGTCTGTCTGTTACTTTTTCACACCTAAACCACTGAACCGATCGTTACGAAATTTGATAAATAGGTAGCCTGGACCCTGGAAAAGGATATATGCTACTTTGCGTCTGAGTTCTAGTGGTACGACCACCTGAGGTCCCGGGGTCGATTCCCAGCGGGGGCAAAAATTTCTATTCGGTTTGGTTGGTGTTCTAAGTCCACCTGGCTAGCTACTGCCATCTTTTCTAAGTCTGTTGCCAAAACAACAATGTTAACAGCATTGTTGACTGTTGTGTTTTGGCAGTTAGAGGTAAGATAGCCAGTAGGTACCTCTGTGGTTGAGGA
Source organism: Agrochola lychnidis (assembly GCA_963680765.1). NCBI lineage: Eukaryota > Metazoa > Arthropoda > Insecta > Lepidoptera > Noctuidae > Agrochola > Agrochola lychnidis. Next base: position 6,804,065 of record OY796871.1, on the reverse strand, counting down.
TTCCGGATGAAGCTCGCTTCTACCTTCGGCCTGATCATCACTTACCATCAGGTGAGATGATGGCCAAGAGATTGGATAAGAATTTTTTTTTTATTATAAATAAAGAAATACCTACAAAATCCAGGCAGATAAAGTCGCAAGCAACAGCTTGTAAAACAATAAGAACAAAGAATTCATAAACAAAATCAAATATGTCGTTTTGCAACTCCCAACGATACTATTCATGTAGTGCCATTACATTGGCTCATAAAATATTATCTACGGTTCTTTAGCACTATGGTTATTAAAGGACTGGTTATAGTTCCATACACCGTCGCTGAACCATTGGCAGACCTTTGTTAGTAGACGTAATTGCTTTGGTAAAGGACAATTAAATTACAGTATTTATATTTTCTTAATGTCCCTCGGGTATCGTCGGATTTCCGAATACAAACGAATGCTAATTTCCATGTCCATCAATTATTAGAATTATCTTGTATAATAATTTGAATTCAGAACTAAGTACTTGTAATAAGAAGCTACCCTTGCTCTAAAATACTAATTTAATACCGAATATAATTATCAATATTTCAGGGATAAGGAAAATAATATGAACATCAAGATATTTTGTCAGTCATTTATATTACTTTGCCAACATCAAATTCAATATTCTACACCATACTATCACATCTCCTATTCCCCACATAATATCACAATTCAATCAGTATTCTAAGATTTCATCATCATCATCATCAGCCTATAAATGTTCCCACTGCTGGGACACAGGCCTCCTCTCTGTGAGAGGGAGTGGGCCGTAATCCACCACGCGGGCCCAGTGCGGGTTGGTAGATGTCACATGTCTTCGAATTTTCGGTTCTAGGACATGCCGGTTTCCTCACGATGTTTTCCTTCACCGTTTTGAGAGCAGTGGTGATGAAATAATTTACACAAAGTAAAGCGTCTGTCTGGGTTCGAACCTACGACCTATATATAACTCGTAAGTCGCGGCCATTCTGAGATTTACCATAATACTAATAGGTTACCTTATTTTACAGTAGATTTCCAACCAATACTATGCCAATCTATCTTTTTACCGACACAGCCACTAAGCACGTCTTACCGTCACGAGCGCCTGACCCAGAAGACCGTTCCCGCGTCACTTTTGACACATCGAATATTTCGGTGTTGCCAGTATAATAATCAACAATTATGTATTAATAAATTGAAACCTAACATACTTAATTGTTGTGTTGTTTTGATTTTCGTGTAAACTATATAGTATGTGATGTGGATGAATGAGGAAAATGTCGTGAGGAAAGTTTTGAGTATGAATGTGGATGGCTATAAGAGTAGGGGAAGACCAAAGAAACGATGGATGGACTGTGTGAGAGATGATATGGATAGAAAGATGACGGGTGACTACCGAGATGGAGAAGTATGGAAGAAAGGGACATGTTGCGCCGACCACAAATAAATTAGGATAATGGGAGGAGAATGATGATGATGATGAAGTGGGTCCCAGAAAAAGTCTGACAACGTAGCGGTAGATTCAAGTGTAGATGGTGGGACGATGTGATTGTCTATAGAAAACACAACAAGTCAATCGTCATCCTGAGGATGCCTCGTTGAGAGGTGAAACACGTGTCGAATGATCTCCTAAAACAGGGCTTCCTCTCTCCCACCCTTTTTACTGTGCCCTACAGTACCTATAATGATCTAAATTATATAATTACCACCAAAGCACACATTATGGTAAAGCAATAAAGATATTGAGTATTAAGCATATTTCTTTCAGGGTTTTTTATAGCTCTTTATAAATAGCTAAGCGGAACAGGTTACTAAATATATCCACGTTTATTGTATTTTATAATAGATTTCCGCAAGGTCACGCCTGAATCAATTAACTGTCTATAGATAAGTTCAAACTAGTTGAAGAAAGAGGCTAGCACAGGAGCATGGTGATTGGCTCAATAAAAGAGAGGCCTATGCCCAGCAGTGAGTGAAGTGGGGCTGTGGATGGTGATGAACTAAACACTGGAGAACAAGAACAAAAAGAACAAGAACAAGATCAACAACAACAAAAACAATAACAAGAAGGAAGGATTCAATGAGATACGACAACTGAAAATAACAAATTTAAATAAAATGATAGGTAATCTAGAAATCTATAACACAGGAATAATTGGAATAATAAAATCCGTTGGTAATAAAGTAATTAAAATCCTCGATGCTTTGAGAATAACTGAGACAACTTTGGAATCGAATATTTCAAACATGTAGCTAATTTATTTAATATCTAACCTACACTGCCTTTAAAAGAAAATAATTTAAAGCTATTGAACTGCAACCAATAAGGGACTAATCAGAAATATTGTACCAAAATTTACCTAGGTACTAAGAAAGAGTGGAGGACACCAGCACGCGTAGCATGACTACCGTAGAAACGAGTTTTGTCGACGGAAGAGTAGACAAAATGACAGATAAACAATCACAATCTGTCATTTTGTCAGACCACGCGGACGCTCACCCATGAGATGGACTGATCAAATTAAATCCGTAGTTGGCGAAGCCGTGTACGAGTGCACTAAAAACACCATAAATCGGAGTAGACGGCAAAAAATCGTGAGGCGAATCACATCAGCCCCTGGACAAGAAACTACATGAATATCACGACCGCTCTGTCAAGAGTACTACGAAGGAGAAGACTAAGAAATATTTGAAATATGACATAAAAGTTCATTAAAAAAAACCACAATAATTTAAAAATATATTCAGCAGATGCACAGCGGGAGGAATTTTACATAAACGAGCCAATTTGCTGACCGTAATAACACGTTAATATATCCATCCCTCTCATTCATATAGGAAAACGTCGGTACTTTCTCTCGCACACCCATCGATCTCCCTTATGTGGCCGCTGCAGCCATAAGGACCAATAATTATATTAATTTCTCACGATATGGTTATTATGACTTGATTGTATATGAGCAAGTTGCATTGTTTTGTTCAATAGTTTTTTTGGATTATAGGGCAATAGTTCTTGTCTGGTTCTGTTCACTCTGATTCTTCATTTTAAATAAAGCCAAGGTTAGATTATTGTGCTTAGATTAAGTAAAGTTAAACAATTTCAGTTATGACAACTAGGCTTAAGAGCGTGCGTTCTGACAGTGAGCAACGTCGCAAATAGCTGTCAAATATTTTACCGGTTTTGATTAATGTTGCATTATTTCTGTATGGAGGACCTCATGGCTAAGTACTAACAGCCGCACGGGTCAATCCATCACGTTAAGCTACGCTTGCCGCTTATTGATCCGTGGACGGGTGACCATCTTTACATACTGAGACTCCTCCGTGCCTCGGAAAGCACGTTAAGCCGTTGGTCGCGGCTGTCATTCGTGGATCTTTGACAGTCGTTACGGGTCGTCAGAAGCCCGAAAGTCTGACAACCAGTCTTACCAAGGGGTATCGTATTACCTAGTTACTGGCTTGTGGAGGTTAGATAAGCAGTCATTCCAAGTAAAATACTGATATTCAGCTGCATCCGGTTAGACAGGAAGCCGACCCCAACATAGTTGGGAAAAGGCTAGGCAGATTGATTTTTTTGACTGAATGGAAATATGAAATATCGCTAACTAGTGAACTAATATATTGATTATGAAATGCAATAATTATCATCGTAACACCAAATATTTAGTTTTAGATGTAAAGTAAGTATTTGGAAACTTTCCAAATGCCCTTTTCACACCTAAAACGGTTACAACATCAAATTTAGTGTTATAATTGCAATTCATTATTAATATTTTTGGTCACGAGTTAGCGATATATCATATTTTTATACAGTCATCATCATCATCATCAGCCTATAAATGTTCCCACTACTGGGACACAGGCCTCCTCTCTGTGAGAGGTTTAGGTTTAGGTTTTATACAGTAATATTGCCAAATTAATCAAAACAGGTAAATATTTGACAGGTATTTGCGACGTTGCCAACTTTTACAAAGAACGCTTTTAATGTTTAAAAAAATTGTGGTGCGGTGCAGAACAAATCAGAAAGTACACATGAAATAGAACACAAACGAACAACGAATAGGGTAGTGAATTGATTGACATTGGACACGTAACGTAGTACCCGAAACCCGTAACATAAAATGGATGAAGGATCTAACCTAATTTATATAGATACTAGAAATGTTAATCTTGGTAATAAGTTTTATACTAACTAAACAATATGAGGATAAAGAATGTTTGATTTGTTATTCTATGATATGAATATCGAAACATAAAATTTTATTTGTAACAAAAATCAATTATTTAAATTTATTCAAAGTAAGTTTTCTACGTATTGAATATTGTATGAAATGTTGAAAACTATAAAACAACGCACAACCGAAAGAAATCGTATTTATTATTGGGAGCATTCCTAGTTCCTGACATTACGTCAATATTCAAAGCGAGGAAAATCCTAACTAATATTAATGCGGAAGTGAGTTTACTTGATTGTTTGTTACTCTTTCACGCTAAAACGGCTGAACGGAATTAGATGAAATTTTACATATGGGTAGACAATAACTTGGGTTAGGACAAAAGATACTTTTTATCCCGATATTCCCACGGAATCAAGACGTAGGCGGGTAAAATTGAAGTGAAGCTAGTATTACTATGTTATAATAAATTTAAATTTTTTCAAACAAGAGATGAAGAGAGATTTTGATGTCAAAATTTTTAGATACCAAAATTATTACAATTCTAAAACAATAATCCACGATGTAGATAATTAAGCAAAGCTAGCTAAAGCTATAGTAGTTTTGGTTTCAGAAAGCGGTGAATGGTTACACAATAACGGCTGTCCAAAAGCAGACCATTTTTTGACACTTAACGTCAAATACTGGTGAAAATGACAAATAATCTTGACGGCCATTATAATATGACGGAACTGCTCTTCAAGGAAACCATAGCTTTAGTGGACCAAGTTACTCATCAAAGAGAAAAAGTTAACGTTTTTATATCAACGCTACAGATCCACACGCGGATCTAAGCTATTAATATTTCATCGATCAAGATTATGATCTTAATCACTTCTCACATACATTTGTTGCAATATAAAATCAATGATAATAACATAACCAGTTTCCATGGCGGACAATCGGAGAAAATTGTCACCGTAACCGAAGGAATTATCTCTGGATAATTACCGGATAAAATACTTTAAGCCTTCTTTATTGCAAACTTATTAAATTCATCTAGATCATCGACAATCAATCTTATTGATAAAATCAATAAGGTTGAGATTGACAGCAAATGCAGTGGTTAATTCGCTTCTCCATGACAGTGCTTATTATCGAAAAGGAAAAAATAATAATAAGAGTTATTCCGTTGTCGTCGAATTGATTGGTTTCTACGTATAGTTTTTTTTTCTGCAATTATACTTGGAAATGCGTTGAGAATAGGACACTAGGTATACTGCCTTTTTTGTTAACATCAAGAATGGTCTTATTTATACCTTTCTGTAAAGATTTTAATTTTATGTCCATGTAACATTCTGGTTTGAAAAGTTGTGATATATTTTTTTCATTTTCAAATATAGAAATTTCCTGTGTTCAGCTCTAGATATGTCTGGTCGCAGGTATAATGATGCTTGAAGCAAAAAATGGGATCTTTGATACGTTTGAAGGAAAATGGGAATGATCGGTTTCAAGGATTTGACAAAAAAACTTATAGCTGTCATTCTATTTGTGGGTTGATTTATAGCTAGTTGATTTTAAAGGAAAGATATGAAGAGCTGAAGAGGTATTGCTTCATGTTCACAATATAATTATCTTTGATGATTGAGAACTTGATGATGGGACTGATCGATTTCTACGAGAAAGGTATTGATTTTTTGTTAGAAATTGCTGCTTTACGATGGCACCATAACAGTTGGAAGTGTTTACTAGGTTATTCAATAGCAAAATTCAAAGTAAATTATATGTAGAAGTAACAGAACGTAGTTCATAATGTCGATGACGAAGCGTGTACTTTTAAGATTGGAACACTTCAGCTTGAACTTCAGTGAACTGCAATAAAAACTGTTGAATTTATTGTAGAACTGTTGCTAACTTATCAACAGTTCTACAGGAAAGAAAAGTCTGTGCAGGGTAAACACTTTCCCTGTTTGGACGCAATTGCAAGTCTGCAACAAATAAATATATCCTTAGTGATACAGTTGAATGTTGCAAAAAGGTAAGTAGTTAGAGGCAGTAATTTAAACTCAACATAAAAATTAAACCAATACTAACATTAGCACTTATATGACTCACATCCAGCCAAGCTTTCGAATCAGACACCCAATCTTAACAAATCGACAATTAAACGTTTTTACGGTCACTATAACACTGTGGACAAACCTCTCATCGGACATACAAATAACAAAATGGTCAGATACTATCCATCCATTGTTGCATTCTGAGTTTTTGGCCGCCGTCAGATTCTTCGCAGTGCTGCGATGCCCGTCGTTCGATTTTTGTTAAGAGGACAGTTTTTGTACGCAAGCCTGCTGTTTCGTTACATTTTGAAGGCTAGATCTAGAATGAATTGGTGTGATACTTCGATTTTAGTTTTTTTTGGGAGTATTCTATAATCTAACAGTACAACTTCGTCAACATATTTGGTTCTGTTATCCAAATTAACAGGCTCTGATTTTTAGGGTTCCGTAGTAAACAAGGAACCCTTATAGTTTCGTCATGTCCGTCTGTCTGTCTGTCTGTCTGTCCGCGGTCTAGCTCCGAGACCCTTAGTACTAGAAAGCTGTAATTTGACATAGGTATACATATTAATTACGCCGACAAAGGGTAAAACAAAATTATGAAAAACATTTTTTTAGGGTACCTCCCATACACGTAAAGTGGTGGTGTTTTATTTTTTTATCCCATAGTGTGAGGTATCATTGGAAAGGTCTTACAAAAACATTATGAGTTTGTGAAAAATATTTTTGGATTCAGGAATCTGTTTGCAAAATATTAAGGTTTAAAGTGCTAATTTTTGTTAGAGTCAAGTGTCCCCCCCCTGCCAGTTAAATGGTTGGTTTTGGATGTGTGAAAAAAATCACAGCAGTAGTTTATGTAACGAAATTAAAAGAAAAACTATCACAACTAAGTAGGCTTTACTAGTTATCGAGTAATAATTGACCAACTTAACTTTGCAGTTGCAAAAACATGTATTCCCATACATTCCGTATGGGAGAACATGTTTATCAACTACAAAGTTAAGTTTGTTTTTTTCTTAATTAAATGATGTCTTTTAACAATATCCGTCCCATTCAGTTAATTTAACAGTCTTATAAGTTACGGCTGTAAGGTGACTCTCATTATCCTAAGGTTGAGCGACTCAAACTGTATCTTGGCCTTCTCCATCCCTTTCTATCAGATCCTCTCAGTTGACTTCAATACACCATTTGCCTACACCCATATCAGTCACAGCCTCATTACAATACGAAGTACAACAAACCGTTAATCCTGACCTCTGAAACAAAGGGCCAGGAACAGGTGCCAATAACATGGACATAAGAAAACTAAAGGTATACAATAAATTACGTAACAACCTGCGTATATATTCTCACGGCCGTGATCCGGTCATGTCAAGCGTAATGACCGCGTTCGGACATCGTCGTTAGTGATCGGCGGTAACAATGCGCAGGCGCACCCATTTGCATCGACTGCACTGTGCGATTGACCGGCTGAGACAGGTGGATGTACATAGAGATGATGATACCACCTTTTTAGTTTATAATTTGGAGTTAATGTTTTGTTTGTTAAGGCTGGGATAATTATGTTGGGAGATATGTTATTATGGTTATTTTTAAGTGCATGTAATTCATCTAGATAATCAATAATTTAAATTGTAGATTAGCTTGATGATCAATGGAAGCAGGATACCTACTTTAATGTACAGTGTTTGTTTTATCATCAATTATTTTGTATATTGTTGACGAACATGCAGGCAGTAGATGCATAATATTATTATAATGTCAGTGTTAATTTTATTTAAATTCCACGTTTGCAAATACTTATAAAATGGACTAGTTTGGTGACTTAAATTAAGATATAGGACATTATTACTTGACTTCTAACAGTAATGATACTTTTTTCAGGGTAATGAACAACTAGTTACACATTGTTTAAAGTAATAATTATTATTAACATCCTCTTTACATCTGTCTTTTTCTTTTGTTTCGAGAAAAAAAATCTCAACAATTTGTTCCAAGTTCCCATTCAGTTATGAATTATGTATACATTTTTTTTAAATCTTTTGACGTTATTCTTGAAACAATTATCACTGTGCGTTTTTCCTGTGCGCAGCCAAAATATCAACTCTATATAGTTCCCCTGCTCCGATGCGCGTGCGCATACAATATAATTTATTGAAAAGATCGCTTAGTTTGTTAAAATATCGTCAGTCGTAGATAGACATTGTCTTCGGATGGACAGACATCTGTGCATCTTATATGAACATCCAGTCTAATTTATATTGTCCTTGTTTTGTAGAATAAAATAATAAATCTACGGTATTTCTTTCGCAGGTGTTTCTATAAATACTTCTTTTCCAAGAGTTGACGCCATCAATTGTACTTCTATGTCAATAGTTGTTTTCTTGACTATGTGGTTTTACATTGTGAACTATAAAAATGTGTAAATATATTTTAATGGATGTGTTACTTTGTTTTGAACTCGAGTCTTAGTTTTGTTATAGTGCTGTCACTTCCGTATGAGAATTTGGGACATTTGGGTTGTTAACGTTTTGGTAATTGCTGCTTTAAAGATTTTGCTTTGGAGTTGATATAATGTCACGATTTTTGTTTAATTGATTTATGATTATAATCAAAGGTGTCCAGAAATCTCTTTGGTGCGAATAATTCTTAAGAGCGTTTATTATGAAAGTGGCAACGTCGCAAATGAATGTCAAATAAATCACTGTTTTGATTAATTTAGCAATATTAACATAACATAACATCACGCCTGTAATTCCCGAAGGGTTAGGCAGAGGCGTATCTATAGTACACCCACATTTCGCCAGTTATGTTTAAGTCCCATGTAATAGGGGGCGAGCCTATTGCCATTAACCGGGCACAAATCCAGACTCCGGGCTGCTACTGAGAAATTCCAGATGGAAAAACCCAATAACACTTTGCCCGACACGGGAATATTACTGTATGGAAATAAAAAATGTGGCTAACTAATTCCCTAGAATATAGTAATGAATTACAATTATAACACTGAATTTGATGTTGTAATAATTTTAGGTGTAAAAAAGTCTTTAGGAAAGTTTCCAAACACTTTTTTTACATCTAAAACTGAATATTCGGTATTACGATATTAATTATTGCATTTCATAATCAATATTTCAGTTCCCTAGTTAGCCACATTTCTTAATTCCATACAGTAATATTGCTAAATTAATCAAAACAGATAAATATTTGACAGCTATTTACGAAGTTGCCAACTTTTAGGATAAACCCTCTTAATAGGTAAATAGGTACTAATGAAATATAAAAAAAATGTGTTTGCCTAATCCAAAACCCATGATTCCCACAAAATAACCAGTTGCAGTTTACTTACTTCATTTGCGAATAAGAGGATCACGAAACGATCAAAATCGCTCGCTCCTCAAATTTCAAATTTCTCCTTATTTCACGAATGCTCGATATTTCACCTGCCAATGTAAATATAGTAATTGTCATTTTTAAATAGACTCTTGTTAAGTTAGTAAGTATAGCGGTGTACGTAAGTTGTCTCGCAATATTTGTCATTGTGTTGTAATGTTCGAGTGTCGTTAGTTGACGACTGAAAGAAGTGGTTTAGTTCCGCGGTTGAGGAGGGCTCGCGGTAATGTTGGTGTAATTGGTACTTAGTCGTTGAAAACTGGCCAAGTGCGAGTCGAACCACGTAAAGTGAAGGGGATTGAAATTTGCATGAATAATTAAGCATGCACAGTAGGTAACTATTGATTTTATCGACCGCATAAATAACTTTGTAAGTATTTCATAGTATTTCTCGAAAAAAAAAGTTATTATTGCTGCGGTTGTAACCAAAAATAATCCATATTGACTTAAATAAAAAGTCACTTAGAAACATCATAATCTTTTTAATTATGGGATCCAACGTAACCCACGCTTACGTGCATTGTTTTTATTTCATCGCTTGGATTGACGAAAGGATTGACTTCATTTGTATAATAAAAGGAAAGAAGTATAAATTTAGAATAAAACAGTGACTGTCATGGATTCTAAATAATATCGTTTTTTTTTGTAAATTTTTATTTTGAATCCTCAGGAAGGATCTGCAACGTGCTTAGGCGTTAATAATTTTAGGCAAACATTGAAATTAAAAGCTGTCGAACCAATTGTCAAACTCAATTCACTCAATTTTAAGTCAACGTTTTATCTCATATTTTAAGGCACGCACCTCTGATTTTTCAGATTGTATATTTATCAGTTGCTTCAAAAACGGTAAAGGAAAACATCGTGAGGAAACCGACATGCCTGAGAGATATTTCTCGACGGCATTTGAAGCCAAGTCAGAAGCCCATGGGCGGCTTTAAAACTCTAACACCAGGTTAGTCACTAACCACACGAAAAAGAAAGAAAGATCCCATATAATGTCGTCAAAATTCGGGGCTCAATCAATCTGCCTAGCCTTTTCCCAACTAAGTATATTGGGGTCGGCTTCCAGTCTAACCGGATGCAGCTGAATACCAGTATTTTACATGGAGCGACTGCCTATCTGACCTCCACAACCCAGTAACTGGGTAATACGATACCCCTTGGTAAGACTGGTTGTCAGACTCTCGGGTTTCTGACGACCCGTAACGACTGTCAAAGATCCACGAATGACAGCCGGGACGCTAAACCGTTAGGCTTAGCGTGCTTTCCGAGGCACGGAGGAGTCTCGGTATGTAAAGATGGTCATCCATCCACAGACCAACCCCGGCGTAGCTTAACAGGATGAATCGACCCGTGTGGCTGTTATTACTTAGCCACGAACTCCTACAATTCGGGGCCATGACTCATTAATTCAACTACAATAATATCTCTCCCCCAAAAATCAGCACCTAATTATAAATTCCATTCTAAAATATTCCGAGTTTTTTTCTCCACAGCATCTAATCCCCCAACATTACCCGACTAACGGCTTTGTTTAGGGCGTCGACCGACGTTTTCACACTGTTCGCCTGACTCAGACACTTCACAAAGAGGTTTTCTGTACAAATGTAAATCTCCATTATGCCTTCACTTTACATGCAGATTGGAAACGTTACAACTTTCAAACTGTCACACAATACGTCAAAAGTATTATTAATGTCGATTACTTTTTTCTTGTTTTGGTCTTTCGAGACAGGTTTTGGACGCCTGCATATGCATGAAGATAAACAATGTGATTCTTGCATTTTTTCTCTCGAAGTTGCAATATTACGGAGGTACCTACTTCCGTGTGTGATTGACGTTTAAAGGATTAACAGGTGTATGAATATTCACAAGTGGCATGTTTAATTTTTTGGTCCTTTGTTGGTGTACGACAAAGTGTGGAACTGTGTATTTTCATGAACGCTTAAGATCCGCTGTCAGAAAAGTCTTTGCTAACACTGAAAATGCTGGTGCCTTTAAAATCACCAAGTAATTTTAGAAAATCTATTAAGTACACTGGCGATAGTTCCGATTTTCGATCGTGGATTGCAACTTTTCATGCCTCTGCAAGCAATTACGGCTTTTATGCCTCCGATTTTCGCTTTATTGTTTTAATATTTATCATTAATAATCTCTGCGTTCAGCACTCGGTGTGGCAATACGCCGTGTTCGGGTTCGCGACAAGTCAATCGTCATCCTGAGGATGCCTCGTTGAGAGGTGAAACACGTGTCGATATCTTTCAGGAGTTGTTTATGGCTCTTTAGAAATAGCTAAGCGGAACAGGTTACTAAACATATTCACGTCTATTGTATTTTATAATGGATTTCCGCAAGGTCACGCCTGAATCAATTATCAATCTTAATAATTATATTTTAATCATCATTCTTTCAAGCACCATTGAGAATGGCTTTACCTTCGAATATGGATTTTATTTCTTACCCTTGAAGTATTCCATCACACTTACTTACATAATCAATGTATGAAAAGTTGAACTTAAACGGTCCAATAATTAACGCTTCTCCACTAAAGAACCTGATTATACATACCTACAATCTACCTCAAGATATACAAGCAAGTGCGATACATAATGCCGAGTGAGTGACGGGCAGGCTCGACCCCTGAATGCGCCTGCGCTTTGCATTTCAAATGCACCCATTGTATGCACATTTTTACCGACTTATTACTTTCTATCTGGGTGCATAAGGTTCGCAAATTATTTTGTGGGAAGAAGCTGGTGGTTTAGTTTTAATGTTTGGTAATTAAGACTCGGCCATCCGTTCTGCGAGCAATGTGCCCTGCTCATTGCCACTTAAGTTTGGCAATTTTTTGGGTTATGTCGGTTACCTTGGTTCTCCTGCGGATCTCTGACGAAAGGTTCTGGAGTGGCGACCATGTACCGGAAGATGTAGCGTTGGAAGGCCTCCCACAAGATGGACCGATGACCTTGTGAAGGCCGCAGGAATCCGCTGGATGCGGAAAGCACAGAATCGGTCGAAGTGGCGGTGCTTGGGGGAGGCCTATGTCCAGCAGTGGACGTCTTTCGGCTGAAATGATGATGATGAATTAAGACTCAATTATTGAACATGGGGTCTATACGAAGTTCGTAGTCTCTTCCGAAGTTACGAGCGTTACTAATTTCGTATTACTTACGGACTTAATATTAGTTCGGGGGCCGAACTAAGAATGAATGACAACACGATTTGACAGTGCGCCGTCCCCGGAGAGTAAAATGATAATTACAAAAACGCAACTTTTCAGGAAAAGTAATAAACATGTTTTTCGTCGATTGCTCCATAAATAATGGATGTAGAGAGATGATTGTCAGCTTTGAAAAAAAGTTAGTTTTTGTCGCGAAAATATAATTCTGTGACAAAAAATAACATCGCCAAGCGGTTGATCGACTCTTTACGACAAAGAATCAGCATTGCCATCCAACGTGGCAACGCTGCCAGCTTTTGGGGACTTTTCCCGCTGACAGCGATGCGGACGAATTTTTTGACGCCCAATGAGCTCTTCTCTTTATTTTTAACTTTTCCTTTACATACTTGTACATAATATATATAGTAGTTAGTTGTAAATATGTTTGAGTATGTAATTATTTACAGAAAAAAAAAAACTTTAATTAAAGTTAATGAAATATTGCATTAAAAATAATACGTCATTTGTTTGACGAATATTTTGTGATGTTCTTGCTTTATAATTCTGTGACTGTTTGTTATACTAACAAGTGGGAATACATTTTGATAATATTATATTAACACTTCATTCTCGTAATTTAAGGCCTGTGTTAAGTAATCAATTTCGATATATTATCACCTAAAAACATTGTGTGCTACTGTTTAATAGCAGATTGTTACACGAGGGACTAAAATAACCCATTCTATCGAGGTAGTTTTTCTCCAGAGCTTTAGCGAGGGAGTAAATATAAACCGAGTTAGAATGAGTTTTAGCGCCGTGTGTTACACACTCTACTTTTCACTACGATTGCGAGAAATTAAAATAATCCAATACAATAAATAGTTTATTTTATTTTAAAAATATTCAATTTGTTCAATCTGAATTTTTAAGGAAACTTTTTATCCCGGTATGCGGTAGTGAAAAACTAGTTTTACATTTTCGTTTTTGTAAGCTCGTTGGTTACAGACAAAAATTCCTTTTTCCCCTAGAGCAAGATATGCTATTTTTCCCCCGCTCTGGTACCTACGCACAGTGTGTAATTTTGCCTTAGTTGCGGACATGCTTGTTTTATGTGTTTTTTGAAAAGCTAACAATCAAACATCCACCACATTAAAACTCCGCCGGGTCTAACTACCATAGTTTAAGAGAAATTAAGAAAATCGAGAAAAATCCTTAAAAACCGTAGAAACGCAATACCTCGTTTTTGGATTAAATTTTTGCACTAAATGTTCTACGGTATGATAGGAATTGACTATAGGAACCAAATTTTTCTTGAAAACTTTAATAATCTTGCTCACCCAGGTGTGAATATTTTTTTTTTTATGATTCTGTAATTATTTTTTTTTCTGGCGATTCTCTTCATGGTCGCGTTTTTTTTAAATGTCTATATGTTGATAACTATAATAACTATCGCCACAAAAAAAAACCAGGTGCAACAAACCCAGGATTTCAGAAATATCGAATTTTTAAATTGTGGGCTAGGGTTGTCAAACAAACCTGTGTGCAATATACAATGCTCAAACAAACATTACTTTTTGACTCAGGTATTATCGCAATTACCGGTTTAAAGTATGACGTGCCTAGTTGACATACTTTAAGTATATAATTATGGAAAAATATTTGAACAAAGTTAAAATTAAAAAATATTTACGATTGAATTTTGACCATTACTTTTGTTTATAATATCTATCTTCGATGAAAGATATTATGTGGAATTGGGAAGGGGTCCGCTCTCGTTAGGCAAATGCTAAAACCCAATTCCTATACATAATATCTGGAGAAGCGGGGGTGAGGTGTCATGGAGCCGTCAAAGACCCATGGCACTGCTTTGCCTCAGCAGGCACTGACCCGTTCTGCTGGGGGATGTCCGTCTGGGCCCCGACCAGAGGACTTAATGCAAGGAGGGCATGAGGGCGCCAACTCTCATACTGGTCAGCGAGTGGCAATTATTACCGACGACCAATGCCTGAATACGGATCCGAACAAGCTTGCGAAACTGGATATTTATAATGTTTTGGTAGAAAAGGCCCGACTATATGGGTCAAAACATAGACCTTGAAATGAACGAACGAACCATGATTATTTTAAATGCATTATATCCAACGGGTATTCCTAACAATGTTGATTTACAAAACAAAAGTCTTAAAGATAGTATTTCCAAATTTATCTATAAGTGCGAAAAGCTTTATAATAACAGCAAAAAAATTTTTAAACGCTTTAGTAAAAAGAACGAGAAATGGCTTGCTACAATTTTTGATGTTGAAATACCGAAAACCAAAATAGAAAAAAGGACTAAAGAATTAAATAAAAATGAAGATACTTTTCCTTCTCATGACTCTCTAAGACCTCAAGAACCAGAACCATCAGGTAGTGGTTCTGTAAGCGATATGATGCTTATAGAACCGATACCTGAAACTTCATACGAAAGCCCTTCTACTTCACACATATTAAGTTACCGCCAAGAGGAATCCATACCCGGAACATCTTATGACATTACATCTTCTTCGAATGAAAAAAGCTCCCGTCAAATGCGTCGTATACGAAAAAGTTTTGAAGTGTCGCTTCAAGATCAGCCGCAGTCAGAAATAATTAAAATAATGTCGAATATCGTAACTGATGAAATTGGCGGTGAAAAACTTAACAAAAGCTCTGCTCAGGAGTTAGAGTTCGTAATAAATGAGTGTCTGAAAAGTCCTACTCGTCCTAAAAAAATTGCAACATCGATTAAAACAAAAGTCGAACCTAAACCCTATACCCCTGATGAAGCCCTTTCTTTCGTAATAGATAGGAAACTAACCGTGGAAGATTACACATCCATACAGAGAGATTTGAAAGAAAGAGGCTTCTTAGCTTATCCTCCATACTACAAATTGCAAATAGCCAAAAAAATGTGTTATCCTGAGGAAGAAATAGTTATTAATGAAAGGGAAGCAAGTGTCTCACTTCACAGTTTGTTACTACACACATTTCGTCGAATCATAAAATTAGGTACTGAAAAAATTTCTCAATATTGCAAACAAAAGCAGAAAAACGTTGTATATTGTACATTTGAGGGTTCTTGGGGGTTCGACGGCAGTACAGGACAGTCTTTTTATAAACAAAAGTTTTTAGATGGTGATGACGAAAATTAAAATTGTTTATTTACAACAACGTACATCCCTTTACAATTAAAAACTATTGACGGTTTTGTGTTGTGGTCTAATCCAAGCCCACAATCGTACAGATTTTGTCGTCCGTTGAAGATCCAGTATCGAAATGAGACAAAAGAACTTATTCTCGAAGAAAAAATGCGGGTAGAGGCTGAAATAAATCAGTTATCATCACTTTATGCGGAAACCGACGAGGGACAAAGTATAATCTCAAATCCCAAATTACATTTAACCGTTATTGATGGTAAGGTATTTAACGTAATTACGGGAACAACTTCGCAATTACGTTGTGCTTGTTGTGGAGCTACAGCAACAGATTTTAATAAGCTGGATGTTGTCATGAACAAACCCGTAAATCCAGAAGCCTTACGTCATGGCTTAAGTCCCTTACATGCTTGGATAAGAATATTTGAGTTCTTACTGCACTTGGGGTACAAAAATGACCCAGCAGTTACAAAGTGGAGGGTAACTAAAAAATCACCGGAAGCCACAATTGTAGAGATGCGGAAAAAAAGAATACAGACTGAAATAAGAGACAAAATGTCACTTTTAGTTGATGTTGTCCGTCCAAATTCGGGGACAACAAATGATGGAAACTCAGCACGAACAGCACTATCAGACCAACATCGGAAAAAATTTGCAGATATCTTAGGTATAGAGACATGGCTGGTGGATGACCTGCATACTATTTTAGTAGTGCTATCGAGTGGCTTAATTATAGATGCTGCAAAATTTGACGACTTTTGTAAATCTATAGCTGCGAAGTATGTAGAAAAATACAATTGGTTTTATATGTCCGTTACTATGCACAAAATATTAATGCATGGCCGGCAAATCATAGACGCCAGCACCTTACCCATAGGTATGCTGTCTGAGCAAGCAGGAGAGTCTAGAAATAAATATTGGCGCTATGATAGACAACACCATACCCGAAAATTGAATAGAAAAACCACAATTTTAGACTTATTTCACCGTGCATTAGAATCATCTGACCCTTATATATCCTCGTTAGCATTTAGTACACGTCAAAAATATAAAAAATCTTTGCCCTTGCCGAAATCAGCGCTTCAACTTTTAAGCGTAACAACAGACAATGTTTACTACAGCCAATCAGAATCCGAAGAGTTTGAAGCAAATGATATCACGCTGACGACTGACGAAATGGTTTTTGAATCTGATAGCGAGGATATGTTATAAATAACCATTCAGAGGATAATTGGTTTAATCGATTGGTAATTTTTTAATTAACCTATTTTGTCCCACTGCTGGGCAAATGCTCCCCCATAGCCTTTCAAAGTTCTTTGATCTTTGCCATCTCCGGTCAATCCGTCAAAACGAGTCTAAATCGATTGAATTAATCGACTTAAATGTCTAGTTTTTGACAACCCTATTTCCATAGAAATGAAAAAATAACTTAGAAACGCAATATCTCCGAGATCTCGCTAGATAAATATTTACAATTTTGTCGAGTTGAAGGTACTATACATAATTATATTCTACAAACAAAAAAAAATGCGACCCGTAAATAGTTAATTTTATAAAATTTGTTTTTGTTTATTTCGAAAATAATTATTTACTGTCGTTCCTGTTATGTTAGGGACTTGAAATTTTGACACCAAATATATTTCAAACCAACAATTAATCTGTATTTTTACATGAGGCTGAGATTTATTTTATTCAAGAAATACAGACGAAAATCTTTTTCAGCGAGGTCAATGACCTTTCACAAATATATTTTTATCTCCTAAATTAAGTGAAATATCAAAACGGGACTTTTTTAGAATGCTTTATTAAGGTTTAACCTATGTAGATAAAAAATAAAACTGGCATGTCCGCAACTAAGGCAAAATAACACACTGTGCTACGTTATAATGACGAACTTTTTGAGCATGAAGAGTGAAATATTTATTAATAAAGAAGTGTTTATCCCTCGTTCTCCTTTTTATTATTATTATAATTTCTTATTATTTAATTTCCTCGATTTATTTGCCAACGCTACAAGTGGAGTAACGAAGCCGTACGGCCGGGATCAAATCGTCCCAATGCGTATTTTGTTTAAATTGTGACTGATATACCCCGTTAGGCCACGCTTCAACATGGCCTAGCTTAAGGGCCTGGATGAATAATGCCTAGAACCTAGCGTATTGTATTGTAGGGAGGTCTTATTTCCTAATAGTTATGGTGAAGTAAGATTATTAGGCAGATAAGTGGTATTGAGTTACAATTGAGCGGTGGCCCACTGGTACCGGCCGCGAATTTCGAGTTGTAGGTCGTAGGTTCGAACCCAGACAGGCGCTTTACTTTGTGTAAATTATTTCATAACCACTGCTCTCAAAACGGTGAAAGAAAACATCGTGAGGTAACCGGCATGTCCTAGAACTGAAAATTCGAAGACATGTGACATCTACCAACCCGCACTGGGCCCGCGTGGTGGATTACGGCCCACTCCCTCTCACAGAGAGGAGGCCTGTGTCCCAGCAGTGGGAACATTTATAGGCTGATGATGATGATGATGATGAGTTACAATTAAGGTAAGGTGGTAGTACAGCAATATCTGCTGAGAAAGAGGGCGCGGAGTGATTGGAAACTGTTAGATATAAGATATACCATAAATCTACATGTTATCAGTAGCTTTAGAATAGTATTGTAGTGATAAATTTAAAAATAATATTGTACGAACAAGATCTCAAAGGAACAATAATAAGTTTGAGTCTTTATAATGTGCACATATTGAAATTATCCCGAATCTATGCTTAATTTTATAGACGGAAAAAATATTTAAAAAAATCTATTTTTTTGTTTTTTTTTAATTTTTTTTATGCACGTAATGGGGGTATTTTTGAGAAATTTTACGATTATTGCAAAAATTTATGAAAAATAAAACAGATTTTTGCTAAAAAAACATGTTTATTTTCAATTGAGGGTAGTTTTTTTCGACAATTTTCATTTAATGAGGACGCCTAATTGCTCCCAATCATTAAAGAGTTTGTTTCATCGCGATAGATCATTAAGTTTAAAAGTTACACCGTTTTGTAACAATTTTTTTTAAAATTCCATAAAAATATTTAAAAAAATATAGATTTTTCACACTGTATGAAAAGATTTGTAGTGCCCACTTGTAATAACTATTATGGTCGAAGATGTAGATTTTTTTTAGTTCCAAGTATTTTTAATAATCTTTCAGTCGATATAGACAGTTCTCTCACAAAAACCTCTTTTAAAATAAAATACATAAGTACCTCTTAAATGTTTTGTCAAAAATTAAATATAGTTAATATTTAAAAAAAACTTGTATGTTTGTTTCATTTATTTTATTTATTTATTCACTCCAAACATACAAATAAGTATCCTTACAGGCTAGACCCAATGCGATATTGTAGTACACTTAAAATGAAATAGTTCCACTTCTTGTACCATAACAAACTCTATAGCTCTTTCAAATTCACCCAAAGCGTAACAGAATATGTTGACGTCATCAGCAATTAAGAATTTAAGAATTGCATGAATAGTTTAGCGTACCTATAGGTGAAAAAGTGTTATAACTATGTTTACATGTGCTAAAACAGGAGCTACGTCTGCCAACAAAATGCTGCGCAGTTTGGCAGAGGTATTTCTGGGTATATATATATTTTTTTTTTTTTCACATCTTACATATTCTGACAAAAATTAAGGAAATAAATTCTTAGGAGACGGCTTAAAAAATTACATGGAAGAAAAAGTTGTGCTGCACGGTCCTTAAATACATTGGGATAGTGGCAGGATGATTTAGCTCATCGTGTCCTGTACGCAGGATGAACAGCTCCCAGGCCCGGGTTGAAGTCACGTTGTGTTCCACGCGCGCCTCAAAGAGATGTCAGCAGAACTGAAGGGGTCCGCTAGGGCTGATGCCTGCCGGGGTTGCGGGGAATTCCGAAAGAGATACCGTGGCCTCCGGCAACATGGCAACTGAAGGAACACGGGTAGGTTTTAGTCAGTAAGAGTCTGACACGACCTCCCCCACTCCACTCAGAGCGAAAAAAAAAGAAGGATAAACAGATCGATACCGATGAAAACGCAGTCCATGTGACGTAATACTGTGTTAAAATATGATATTTGTGTTTTACAAAACAAAGATAAAATACGAAAATTCTATACAATTTAAAAGTAGCGTATCAAAGTACGAAACATTACTTTCATATTTAACACTTTATAAAGTTTTAAAATTAACTACTTAACACAGCATCAAAATTATGCAGAACATTCCGCTATAATAAAGCTACGGTCCCGCAATTAAGAGTTACTTAACTACAACTTGACGCGAAGTTATTTAACTTAGCCAAAAGAGTTACGGCGAACTTGCCACTTTACCTGAGAAACTTATTAGTTTAAGTCAGGTTAAGTATGGTAATTTTATTTATGACATTTTCTTAGTATTCTAGAGGTAGGGTTTATGGAGTTCGATTTTTTCATAAAACGTCTATGTCTCTTTCCAAAAAAAGACCAGTTCCCTAATTGCGTAACTAATTTTCGTCAACAATGATGCCTAATTTGTTTCATTTTGACAGTTCAACAACATTTATTGCGTTATTTACGTTGTTGAGCAGATTTTTTTTTCCAACTTAAGAAGCAATGTGATTGTGTTGTATTACGAAATTAGGGTACAGTTCGGAAGGCCGTAGGCATTGTTGTCAACATAACATTTTCAACATCATTATAAAATAAAGTGTACTGGTCTAATTCAAGTTCGAATGAGAAAGTTTTTACAGAAAACCAAAAGAGAAAGAATAAAAAAGAATAACTTCCTTTAATATGAATGAGACAGTTTGTCCATGAGTCAACGAGTTCACGTGAAAATAATAAAATAATACTTTTACCTCGGTTTACAATATTTGTACAGTTGAGAGCAAAATTACAGAGCTATACTCCACTCAATTAAACTCAAGTTATCCCACAAAATCCTGAAGATACTTAAGCCTTAATCTTTTACCTTACAATGCACCTTACAGTCACCACAAAGTACCATAAAATATCAAAATTTTGCCCAAAAATCCTTCATAACGTCGTTTTAAATCTCTTAAGCACCATTATGGGGTATAACCCCATGTAAATGTGCACCATATCTGTTATAAAATTACGCTAAATGGTGGACAAAACCGCAGGGCGGAATATAGTGCACGATTTAACATTTAATTTGGTCTTTATTGTCTTATTTTGTTTTATTGAAATATTTAGTTTTGTGAGCAAGAATGGTTGGTCGCGATTAAACGCTAGTACAAAGTCACTTTCTGTAGGTTTCCTCCTAACTAAGGAGTAAACTTGTCGTTTTCTCCTTATTTAGGAGGAAGCCCAAATTAACAACAAGAAACCTGAACCAATTCCGGTATGATATTTCATACCGGAATTGGTTCGGGTTACTTGTCGTTAATTTAACAAATTATGCAACAGCAATAGTCTTGTTCAAATTGAATAGTAATTAAAAAATAAAGAGAATGGTAGTTTGTTGTG
This sequence comes from Agrochola lychnidis, assembly GCA_963680765.1. Lineage (NCBI taxonomy): Eukaryota > Metazoa > Arthropoda > Insecta > Lepidoptera > Noctuidae > Agrochola > Agrochola lychnidis. The sequence continues at coordinate 6,782,620 of OY796871.1, read as the reverse complement.
TTAAAACCAGTGTCCGACCCAGTCCGATCGCAAATGGATTTTTTGCCGAAAACAAAAAAAGCAGCTTCGGCTTTAGTTTTATTTTCGGCCGAAAACGAAGCCGAAAACGAAAATTATGTAGACATTAAAAAATATTAATATTTCCGCTGTACACTGAAATCTTGTTTTTTTTACACCTAGGGAGAGAAAGAGCAAATATATAGGCTTTAAAAGAAATAAAACACCATAATTCCATTAGAGGCAACAAAATTTATCGTATTTCTTGTTGTATTTGATTCACCTGATTTTGCCGAGCTTTACGAAGTAGGCCGAATGACGCGCGACAATTTCACGAACTTCTGATTTTCGACTTGGCAGAAGCTTCGGCTGATTTATTTATGACCGAAGATTCGGTCGGTCCCTAGTTAAAACGATTGTGTTAAAAAATACCACACTGTTTTATTTTAATGAAATAATTGGATTTGTAATAACATAAGGTATTTTATACTGTTATCATATTAATTCAGCTGCACCTGGTTAGACTGGAAGCTGACTCCAACATAGTTGGGAAAAGGTTAGTCAGATTGATTGATCATATTAATTAATTCAGAACTTGAACTATCCTGAACTGTTTTAATTGTGATCAGCAGGAGTGTTGTACTGTAGTTGAAGTGAAATAAACTCATTAGAAATCCGTAATAATATTGTTTGTGGACTTTTAAGAGCATTTATCGTAAACAGCCGTCAAATATTTCGCTGTTCTGATTAATTTAGCAATATTACTGTATGGAAATGAGAAATATGGCTAACTATACTCCGTTTGAAATAAGATTAGACATTTAAACAAACCTTTTTTACAGTCCGTTCAACCGATTTTGACTTCTATTGCGTAGGCATAAGGATGGCATTAAAAGCAAAAAAAGTGGTTATAAACCAACTGTTTACTACAGCTGCCATTTGTCATGCCACCAACGCAATAGAAGTCAAAATCGGTTGAACGGACTGTAAAAAATGTTTAGTTAAATGTCTAATCTTATTTCAAATAGAGTATAGTTAACTAGAATATTAATGAATTGCAATTATAACACTGAATTTGATGTTGTAACAGTTTTTGGTGTAAAAAGGCATTTGGAAAGTTTCCAATAACTTTTTTTACTGTTAAAACGAAATATTCGGTGTTACGATATTAGTTATTGCATTTCACAATCAATATTTTAGTTCACTAGTTTGCCATACTTCCTTTTTACATACAGTAATATTGCCAAATTAATCAAAACAGTGAAATATTTGACAGCTATTTGCACTGTGCTTAACAAGTGATCAAACAGTTGCATTTTATTATGAGTACCTCCTTATCAAACCGGCAGTTAAAGCACTCGTAAATATCTCTCCTGAACATGTGCAATGTAATTTTCTTGAACAAAATAATTGGCGTCATCCCGATTTTGTTCGTTAACAGTCTTTATAAGCCTTATTTTAATCAGAGGGCAGGTGGGTAGCCTTTATTAGGGCGTCCGACAGAAGACGAATAAGGCTTAGTTGATTGGTTAAAACTAAAAGACCCAAACATCTGCATATTTAGATTTTTTGAATTGAAAACTTCTTTAGGCGCGTTGGGAATTTTTGAGGTGGGACTAAACCATTGATTTCGCGACACTGTTACCGACATCGTGGAGTAAAAGACATCAACGCGTTGATTACCGTGGTGCCAATTTTTTTTCAAGTTTTCACTTCTGTCGGCACTCCCGCAGTGCCACTGTTTTTTTTTATGGAAGTTCTCGGTAGATGTCCAGAGTACGGATTTGTGCCCAGTTGATGGAGAGCAGTGGTGGCCAGGTGGTAACGGCTGCGAATCCAGTTAGGTGCTTTCAAATCAACCTGACTAGCCTTTTCCCAACTATATTGGGGCCGACTTCCAGTCTAACCGGATGCAGCTGAATACCAGTATTTTACATGGAGCAACTGCCTATCTGACCTCCACAACCCGCAGTAACTAGGTAATACGATACCCCTTGGTAAGACTGGTTGTCAGACTTTCGGGCTTCTGACGACCCGTAACGACTGCCAAAGATCCACGAATGATAGCCGGCACCAACGGTTTAACCTGCTTTCCGAGGCACGGAGGAGTCTTAGTATGTAAAGATGGTCACCCATCCACAGACCAACCCCGGCAAGCGTAGCTTAACCTGATGAATCGGTCCGTGCGGCTGTAATTACTTAGCCACGAGCTCCTCTCGGGCAGGTGCTTTACGTTGTGTAAATTATTTCATCACAACTGCTCTCAAAACGGTGAAGGAAAACATCGTGAGGAAACCGGCATGTCCTAGAACCAAAAATTCGAAGACATGTGTCATCTACCAACCCGCACTGGGCCCGCGTGGTGGATTACGGCCCACTCCCTCTCACCGAGAGGAGGCCTGTGTCCCAGCAGTGGGAGCATTATAGGCTGATTATGCTTGGTGTTATTGGGTTTTCCGTCAGGGATTTCTCAGTAGCGCCCGCAGTCTGGATTTGTGCCCGGTTGATGGCAATAGGCTCGCCCCCTATTACATGGGACTTAAACATAACTGGCGAATTGTGGGTGTACTATAAGACACCTCTGCCTAGCCCTTTGGAGCATACAGACGTGGTATTGAGTCTGTTTTTTTTTGTATTATGCAAAAGATTTCTTACAATTTTCTATAAATAACTTTTCCTTGGAAACATGTCTGTTTTTCCTTCGCTTTGTTTTGTGAAACAAAGGGAATTAGTCACCCTTGCACAATAAAAGGCAGAAGGTAAAATATAAAATGTGTGAGGGTCGCATGTCAGTCGCATCAACGAGAAGTACTTACCTATTGTACTGACGTGACAGGGGTGGGCAGACTTTGGTTGATATCCCAACTAATACCTATTATAAATGCGAAAGTGAGTTTGTTGATGTAAAACATCTATGGCGGCGGGACAAACCGATCATATTTATTTCCTGTCGTAAACTATCCTTTTATGCATATTAACCTGTACCTAATAATTTCGATGTTTCACATCTGTCAGGCGTTCCGCGACGGCTCATTTTGAGGGCTCTGTACCTCAAACGGAAAAAACGGGACCCTTATAGGATCACTTTGTTGTCCGTCTGTCTGTCAATACCCTTTTTCTCAGGAACGCGTGGAGGTAGCAAGCTGAAATTCATATCAAATACTCAAGTCTACTGTCCCTCGGAGCTGTAAAAAAGTCAAACTTCTAAGCTAACGCAATCAAAAGAAACAGTCGTTTATGCTGCAAATTTTCGACACTCGCAAGGGAATCAAAACCTACAGGGTACTTCCCGTGAACTCAGAATCTTGAAATTTGTTACGAAGCAACGTCTTGTAGTACAAATAAAGGAAAAATTGCGAAAAATAAAAAAAAGTTGAAAATGAAGGTATATTTTGGTACTTACAAGTTTTCGCGAAAATCTAAATTTGCCCATATCTTTTTACTAATAAAAATGATACCAATTTTACTATGGCGATATAATGGGTAGGTACGGAACCCTCGGTGCGCGAGTCCGACTCGCTCTTGATCGGTTTTTTTTTTGTTACGCTTTCACGCTAAAACGGCTGAACGGATTTGGATGAAATTTGACACATGGGTAGACCGTGACCTGGAGAAGGAAATAGACTACCTTTTATCTTGATATTCCCCTAGGAATTGAGACTTATGCGGGTGAAACCGCGGGGCGCAAAAAGTCAGAGGTATTTTTGACATATGAAAAAGATCAAAATTTTTTAGAAATGCGGAAGAAGAGAATGCTCAAAAAATTTGAGTTTTATTTACGTTTAAATAAAATATTTAGGCTACAATTGATTGAGAAATAATTAAATGAAAAAGTTTGCATAGATTGAAAGCATAGATAAACTAGATTTCAGTGTATTTTTTCAATGTTAACTATTAGAGATAAAGAAAATGTAGTTTGGGTAGTTATTATAAATCTCTTCTATTTTTCTTTCTTTTTTTTTACCAAATCTCCGCACCAGGCATACTAAAGCCCCGCAGTTGCGCCACCCTGGTTGGCATACGTCTCAGCATCCCCGTAAATCCTCATTAGTTCCCTCACTTTACGAGATCCCACGGCGCTAGTAAAGCGGCCCGCAGATATTACGATTGCATTACCCCTGACTTTTCTGAATATTACGGAATACACATAAAGTGATTGGCGGGTTTTAGATTTGTATTCTGTTTTTAAATATTGTTTTTTTTTTGGTGTAGGACGGTGTTAAAATTACCTGAAAGTATGAGTTAGTTTTAGAAAATTATTAATTTTTTCTTTCTATGTTGATTAAGTAACCGGCTACTTACATGTTGCCTTGGAAGGTGGAGGCCTCTGGTGTGGGACACAACCTGTGTCGACACCCTTGCGTTCATCTCGTGCTCGGTTCAAAACTGTAGTCACCCATAAGGTAACTACAGTTTTGAGCCGTTTGGAGTCGAAACGCTCGGATCATGGGGCCCGAGTGCGCGTCTTCTTTTTAAGGAAATTTCTCGTCGACTGATTGAAACTTCACCTGACCAGAGGGCTGGCTCGTTCTTTGACCAAAGAATTGGCATTGCCATTCAACGTGGCAATGCTGCCAGTCTTCTGGGCACGTTTCCGGATGACAGCGATGCGGACGAATACTTCGACGCCTAAGTGTCGTTTTGTTTTTATTTTTATTTATACAGATAGTTAGTTAGTCTTTTAATTTAGTCATCATTTTCCTGCTCTTGTCCCATGTTACGTGGGGTTGGCGCACTCGTTTTTTTTCCACTCTCCCCTGTCAACCGTCACACTATCATTCATTTCCTTCTCTTTCATATCATTCCTCACACAATCCTTCCATCTTTTCTTTGGGCTTCCTCTACCGCTCCATCCATCAACATTTATATTCATCACTCTTTTAGTCACATGGGTAGACCATGACCTGGGTTAGGACATAGGATACTTTTTATCTCGATATTTCCACGGGATCGAGACTTATGCGGGTGAAACCGCGGCACAAAGGTACTTCTACGAGGAAAAAAAAACACATCTATATAACATTGATTAGATTGATCAAAGTCCACACAATCGAGTTTACAATTAGTTGTTATGTTACGGATAATAAACAAAAACTAATAACACCATAAAATCAGCAAGATCTAGAATGTTCCAATAATGTCTTATAAAAAGTCTACATTATCGTCTAATTAATGAGCAAAGTTACAGCGAGTAATAAAAGGCATCAATATTAAATCTTGGCACAAAAAGTACCACAGTACGGTTCCAGTAATCGAACCGACTATCCTTTCGCTATCTAGCATCGCTGAACGCACGCATTGCATTATGGGGTGCCCGTGATGTCGGAGGCTTGTATGAGGTAGAGCTACTAAGCTGAAATTATGTAAAAATACCAATTTTCATAGTGAGAAAGAGCGTTTTAGGCATTTCACCACGCATTTACAATAAATTACCAAATGTCATAAAAAATTTGAATATTAAACAATAAAAAAAAAACCGTTATTAATTTTAAAAAAAATTATATTACGACTGATGAATTTTTGAATGATAAATTAATATTGAACTACGGTCCAATGCATTTATTAAGATACTAGCTTCTGCCCGCGACTTCGTCTGCGCGTCTGCCAATAACCTTCCTCGAGAATTGGGCTATACAATGCAAAAACAATTTTTCAAATCCGACTAGTTGTTCCAGAGATTACCCCCTTTATACAAACAAACAAATTTTACCTCTTTATAAAATTAAATTAGTGTATTAGTATTAGTATATCAGTATTAGTATATCAGTATTAGTATATCAGTATTAGTATATCAGTATTAGTATATCAGTATTAGTATAGAAGACACATGAAGCTAGAGTACTTACCTAAGTAGGTATCTGCCTAAATTCTATGCTGCCTTTTTTTCTTGAATAATGGTTTCACCCGACTTGGGTTTTTCTATCTCTTCTTATCGTTCTTTGTTTCCCTGACAGCAGTTCTCCTTCTCTGGAGTTATGAGTAAAAATTAAAAATTTCCATACACAAATATCTTCGTACATCAATGGTACAACGATACCAATCACTCGATGCCTACGGCGCGGAGATGTTTGCTCTGATAAATATATTACTTAATGGTAAAAAATCATCATTTCATTGGCAACAAGACTACAACCATATCAATTTGCATACTACCCAGTTAATAAGGTGATTAGCTGGTCACAGTACTGTTGAGCACAATGTTGGAAATTGACAATATTTATAATTTTAGACATCTTTATGAATCAGGATATTTTATGACTTAAATGCGAAAATGTATGTACTGAATTTACATACCTACTCGTTGCAATGGACCTCAAATAAATACTGTATTTTTAGATAGCTGTTAATACAGTATTTTTGAAGTAAAAACTTCTTTAGGCGCGTTGGGCATTTTTGAGATGGGAAAAAACAATTGAACTCGCGACACCGTTACCGACACTTCATTTTTGTAAACGTGATTGTGCTCTTTATTTATATTACGTTACGAATCAATGTTCTATGCAAGTATTTTTACTTTAAAGGTTTTGGAAGTATTCTTTTTTTGTAAACGCGATTGTGCTCTTTATTTAGATAAGGTCACGGACTAATGTTCTATACAAGTATTTTTCTTCCACCAAGGTGATCTTGTTCAAGTTTTCACTTCTGTCAGCACTCCCGGAGTGCCAATGTTCTTTTTTTGAAGTGAAAACTTCTTTAGCATCGTTGTGATTTGAAACTGGATGAAACGAAAAAGCGACAATAACAAGAGACAGACACAAATTCATAAGATTTAACGTGGGAGAAAATGAGATAGGAAGCATTAAACAGTGTTTCTAATGTTCGTGGTTCTCTTTGTGCTCTGCTTCGTCATTCTCATTATCTTGCAGCCAACATTTTTGAAGGTTTCACTTCTACCACGTGTGAATTGCACACATGTTTTTTTTTGTATTTTGTTCAATTTGAGGAAAAAGAGGTTATTAAGTAACATAACATCTTTTGCTTCAGATAATAACAATGATTGAAATGTAGCATTCGGTTGCGTTCCGAAGTATGGAGCAAATAGAATATTTAACATAAATTATTGTATACTTACATTTCCTACATTAATTGCAATCTAATTATAACATTCTCTAATTAAACTATTAAAAATATAGTTCGCTGTCCCCAGTGAATAAAATGGTAATGTGCTATCACGATAGTTTTAACTTTATTGCATATTCGATATTTAGAGGTCTGATTACACTCTGTCAATTTTTTTCATTAAGAAGTTACGAGATTTTAAGGTGTATTGTAATTAGGTAATGTAAAAATTACTTTTCTTTTGGTATTTGAACAATTCCGCTATGTATATTTTTTTTTTGTGAATATCTTATTAACTAATGTTACCATTAACTAATGTTAATAAGATATTCACAAAAAAATGGTTTTTATTTTTCCTGTAAAATTTGGTTTTTACGATTACGATTTTATTCGCCGGGGACAGCGATTTGATTAAAAAACATACCGCGTTTCCTTTTCCCCATACTGAGATAAATTCCTGAACAGATCTCAAAACATTTCTATAGGCGATAGTACTTTGTTGTTGTAACATTTGTTTATTTTGCTCGTTATTAAAAGTAGGTATGTCTTATTTACCTTGTTATGCAGGGTTGCTATTCTTTATGTTCCGATTAAAATAGCCTTTGTAAGTTATCACTTATCAATCACCCATAATTTATTCAGGACAAAAATAGGTGCCTGGAAGTACCTACTTATGTTTGGTTTGATAAGACTGAAATAGTTTGTATTAACTTTTATATACAGAATAAAATTATTAATTTTATAATTATTTTTAATTTATTTATAACAGAGAAAAGTAGTATGTAAGGATCGTAGTAGGTGGCGTTCTGTAGCTTCTGTCTACCCCCATGGGGAGAAGGCGTGAGTTTATGTAACAGACCAAAATTTTATAGAACCTTTGTTCTCAAAATTATAATTATATCGTATCTCTATATATTTTACTGTGTGTACATAAAAAATAAAATAAAAGAATTATGAAAATGGTACTAGTTTTACTATACTAGTTTTGTTTGCCAAGTAATAAATGTCTTTAATAGTACATTACTGTCACGGCCTGCAAAGGACATTGATGGACGATCGTGAAAATGTATTTTAATGCCCGGTTGCGGCCAAAGTTTGTATAGTACTTTTCTCAAATAATGCGCGGAAATTCAAACTAAGTAAATTAATTATAAATTCTAGAACCAACGACGAAAAACGATAATTTTTCACGCGCCAATATGTTCATTTGTTTCTTCTTTACTTTTTAAACACCTCTATTTGCTAAGCAAGTTCGAAATTTATAGTACATTACTGCCGCGGTCTATAATGACTACTTTGCTGGTCGCGCTGATGATGGCCGACAGCGCAGCGTAGCGCAGCTCCAGGCCGACACAGCGCGGTCAGCGTGCAGCACTTGATGGACGAGCTGAGATAAAGGCCGAGGCCGTAGGTCGAGGCCTTTACAGCGAGGACAGCAAGGGCTGCAATGATGGCCAAGCTGGAAGGCCTAGAGCGTAGCTAGGCTAGCTCGAGGCAATCATAGCGTGACCAGCGAAGCAGTCATAATGGGCCAAGGCTTGTATAGTGCTTTACTCAAAAATGCAAGTACCTAATCTAAATAAAACCAGCAAGTAAAGATTTAGATTTCCTACTGATTTTCCTCTGCACTAATTTTTCATTTGCAAGCTTATATTTTTCGTTTAAGTTTCGCGGTATTAAATTTTCAACCACTAATTTAGCTTCATCTTTAATGTCTGGCGGTGTTAAACACATTGAATCGGAATAATTTTCGCTTTGAGAGCTCATTTTTAGCAAAAAAGTCACTAAATAAAAATAAAATTTTCGCTGAACGGTGCTTTTGTTACTTCTTTGGTTTTTTTTTTTTAACAATGGTAGTTGGAACTATACAGCCAAATATGGAATAAAATCTTTTTGTACCTATCTCTATAAATACAAACAGCTGTGTTTTAAATAAAATCTTTTTGCATTTGATTTTTAAAACGTTGAAACGTCAAAATAGCGGCCGGCAATGTTTTGCCGGCCTGTTAGAGCGACCAGCAAAACTTTGCCGGCCGCTCCTTGAAACAGAACGGCAAGGTCGACTTTGCTCAAATAAGGTTGTCAAAATAATGACCACATTATATCCATTTTTGAGTAAAATAAAATCTTTGATAAGTTACCTCCTTGATTGCCCTGTATTGAAGTAAAAAGTTCTTTCCATTTTTAAATAACACGACATAAATGAGATGTCATAGTAATTTATTTGGCCGCTAAACACGACAGTTATGGATTTTCATACATACATTGCCGGCCGGGCGCTCGTATGAATTCGACCAGTACCATAACTGCGATTTATCTCGAAGAAGGTTGTCAAAATAATGTTCGAATTTTATGTTTGAGAAAAAAGTATTATGTGGTAATGTTTTTGGTCACCTCTTTATAAAACTTGCATAGGTTGAACCTATATGTGTAAAAAATTATTCTGCCTCACCTTTTACCAACTACGTTGGGGTCAGCTTCCAGTCAAACCGGATGCATCTGAATACCAGTAGTTTACATGGAGCGACTATCTTACCTCCACAACCCAGTTATTGGGTAACACGGTACCCCTGGTAAGACCGGTTGTCAGACTTTTGGGCTTTTGACTACCCGTTACAACTGTCAAAGATCTACGAAAGACAGCCAGGAGAAACTGCTTTCCGAAGTACGGAGGGGTCTCGATATGTAATGGATGGTCACCCATCCACGAACCGGCCGCAGCAAGCGTAGCTTTACCTTCGGTCGACCCGGGCTGTGTTTTCTTCTCAGACAGCCAAACTGAGAGGAAACATTAGTCGAGAAGTTAAACTCTGCCCTACATTCCCCAATTTCTCCAAGATATCTAACATTTTCATCCAAGAAACAAAACTAGACGCATGTTACTTCCATAATTTGCGTGTAAATAATTGAGCGTACGCGCCGCGCGTGTCCCCGCCATATTTATTATTCACGCGGTGTTGCCACTGTTGTGTCATATTATTGCCATATTGGAAAATTATTCCCTGGTTGTGAGGGGAATTTTTGTCAGTTTTGTCTTTTGTTTAGTCAGTAAATGCGAGTTAGTGGCTCCGTGACTGTCATTCTAGTGAAAGATTTTGTTTGTATTTTTGCTATCAAGTGTGATGTAGTTCGTCGTTTTGTTTCAGCTTATTTTTGAATTTATTAAATGTGATCGTGTGTTCGTGATCTTATTTTGAAGTTATCAGCACTATGTAGGTATAATATAGTTTTGATCTTATAAAAAATATTTTCATTTCGATTAAAAGATAACTTGTCAACACAAAGTTAAATGAGGTTATAAAACCACAGTTTTCATTTCACATTTAACTAAATGAATCTGCCTTCCATACAATTAATCCCATCCCATCAAAATTAGACAACAAACTTCGAAAACCGCAAGTCAAAAGTCATCGCAACATTCCTCAACACGAATTAATGATTCATTAATAGCGCCCCCAATTACGATTGTTATTCGATTAGGGAGGGCCCCGCACACTCCGATGCGTATAAACTTGCAAGGGGGACTCGCGAATTTTCCGGGGTGCGTGCATGTCACCTCACTAGCACGTGGAGCGCCGCGGCGAACGCAAGCCTATGCGTTTCAAATTCGAAAACAGATGAAAGTTTCTGGCATTCGCGGTCGAACTTAATAAAACTTTTTTGCGAACATTAATCGATTTAAAGTAGTGCGTACGTTTAGTCAATTTCCAAGTTTTTTATAGATTTAACTTTTAACTTAAAATATACCAAATATTTGGAAAGGTTCGTTTTTAACGTATTATAAATGTAAAGTGACGTACGGTGATCGATTACTTATTCGCAACGTTTCGATTGTCGACTCCTTATTCGATTAGTTGTGGAATTTGACGTTTTCGGGGAGTTTTCTCGGAAACTCACGATGTGGGAGTTCTCATTGTTTTTATTTGGAGTTCTGTTCGGAATTAAGTTAATGAAGACATTTGTATTGACGTGTTGAATGCGTAAATAATTTTTCGGGATTTCTGTTTACGTATGTAATGTGGTTAAACTTAATTAGGCTCAAGAAAAAGGCTCTGATTTGTCCTAATTGAACATTGTTAGATTTTTAATTGGATTACTGCAAAGTTGACAAAGTTATTCATGAAGTCATCGGCTGCAAAGTTTTTCAGTGTGTTGTGGATCCAATTTAGGAAAAGCGTTTTTTTGCAATGGACTGTGGATAAGTGAAAAATACATTAGATTAATTAATATCATGCAGACTTGTGTTAGTGGACCAGGAACCTGGTGTATTTACCTACTCCGTATTTAAAAAAATCACTAACTCTAATAGGGCCATTTAAAATTTTCTTTTGAATAATGATGGCGGCAAATTTTTTATCACATTTTTGTCAAAAATGAATTATTTATAAAAACTTATCATCTTGCATAATGGATATTAGGAACCAACCTTTTGTGTTTAGTGTAAAGTTTGACGCAAAACCTGAAGACTTATCGTATTTTTTATTGATCCTTTTGTTCTCTTGAAGCAAGCCTTTGCCGATTCACCATGATCTAGCAAAATGCATCAAGTTGATGATAATGCTCAACAATTACATCTCAACACTTTTTTCTATTCTAATTCGCCACTTCAAAAAAGGAACTATTTTAAATAGGTTCTACAAAAAGTTTTTAATTCCGGCCAACGGTTTCCATGACGAAAGTAGGTAGCTCGCGTTCGTTTGAACTCGCCGCGATTCGGAAACAATCGGGAACCGAGTAGGAATCGAATCGTGTAAAAGTAAATCGATACGATTACCGGCATCGATTTGTGATTGGTCAATTTGTTTGTGGAGCGAGATGTTTTGATACTTGGTGAATTAATTTTATTCACCAAAAAGTCTGATTTTCGGGTAATTACATATAAACTAAACTATAGTTTGTGTGTGATAATGATAAGAATAGGTACAATGTCATTTTTCATGCAAATAGGTACCTCAACCACTAACAATATGCGAGTACAGATTTTCATGATTAAACAATTTCGAACAACAATTTTTGATTTGCTAGTTTTATCATTTGTTTGGTATTATTTATTTATTTTTAAAACACTTAACCGATATAAAATTTCCGTTTTAACCACACAACGAAAACCTCCCAGGGGTCCTGTATTTATTATTTATTCAGCTTACCTAATTTACACGAACCAAATATCGTTATGGTTTTTAGATAGATACTTAGGTATAATATAGTTGTTCCAGATTTGTATGTTGAATGCTCAATACAGGATAAATTCCAATTGCATAACATAATATCACGCCTTTAATCCCCGAAGGGTTAGGCAGACGTGAATAAATAAAAGACGTAACCAATTATTTTTTTAATTAAATTACATTCTTGCATGTAAAAATGCTAGTATCAAAACTCTCAATCCTCACACCGAGTAGGTACAGTCAAACATCAAAGTGGCTGCGTAAATAATCAAGTTAAATAGACAACAGAAAAAACATTCGTTCTTATTCGTTTCCTACTTGTGAGAGCCCAAGTTTTTTCACCAATCAGCGTGCTTACCCCCCTCGGTTTTGCTATCACTGTGGTACTTATGTTAAGTAGTTTGTACTTAATGTAACGGACCAATTGGTACTGTTAAATAGTAAGTCATACTTACATGACGACATCAAATAGTCATGTCCAAACAAAATAGGTTTAAAAAACTCTTGTTGTAGGATTCTTTTTTGTAGTGAAAAGTTCTTTAGGCGCGTTGGGTATTTTTGAGACGGGACTAAACCATTGATTTCGCGACCTGTTACCGACACCGTGGAGTAAAAGACATCAACGCGTTGATTACCGGTGCCACTGTGCCGATTTTTTTCAAGTTTTTAATTCTGTCGGCCGTCCCGGAGTGCCATTGTTTTTATTGCAAGCTACACTATAGGTGTTCTAAATAAATAAATGAAAACTTAGACACTGGAAACCTACCAAATTGTGATGTGTTCCATTTCTTCAAAAAATAAAGTGCATATGAAAAATATTATAAAGACAAACTTTCAAAGTAAATAATTCCTAAAAATAATTGCAAAAAAATCAAGACCGCTTTTTTAAACGTAACTGTTGTACTAATACTAATTTCTAATCTCTGCATGTTGCGCAGCGCGGGCGCAGCGGGCGCTAACGACATCTGTAGGCCGCTAAGTGGAACTATTGTCAAATTCGATTCGGTTAAGATCGGGACTCGTCGGCTTTCTGTCAACTAGAGTGTATTTAGTGACGGTCGCGGCTTTTTCAAAAGCTGTGGAATGTGAAGGTTTTTGTCGTCAACGCGGAGTTCATTTCGTTAAACTTTGTTGACTATTATGCCTATTTACATAAGCAGTTTTGTAATCGTACGTAACAGTCGTAACTGGAGGTACTTGGGTTCTGACATACCTATGTACTTAATTGATGATGTGTTCATTTCAGTTTTAAGAGCGTTTATTCTGAAACTGGGCAACGTCGCAAATAGATGTCAAATATTTTGCTGTTTTGATTAATTTGGCAATATTACTGTATGGAAATAAGAAATATGGCTAACTAGTTCCCTAGGATATTAATAATGAATTGCAATTTTATCACAGAATTTGATGTTGTAACAATTTTTGGTGTAAAAGAGGCATTTGGAAAGTTTCCAAATACATTTTTACATCTGAAACTACATATTCGGTATAACGATATTAATTATTGCATTTCTTAATCAATATTTTAGTTCCCTAGTTAGCCAAATTTCTAAATTCCACACAATAATATTGCTAAATTAATCAAAACAGGTAAATATTTGACAGCTATTTACGAGGTTGCCAACTTTTAGGATAAACCCTCTTAAATCATAGGAATATAGATATATTTAAGTCTACATCAATACTTAAATAAATTAAGTTCACTACATCATCACTACATAGGGTTCATTATATGGTACTTGCCAATATCATAGACCATCGATCGTATCTTTACAACCAAAAAAATATCCCTCCTATATCTAAAAATACAACATTGTATGTCACTTTACATCATGAAAATGAATAACACACCAAACTTATACATTCTGATACAACCGATGGTTTCGCCATTTCCAATTGCTAAAACAACTATACTCCGTTTGAAATAAGATTAGACATTTAAACAAACCTTTTTTACAGTCCGTTCAACCGATTTTGACTTCTATACCGTAGGCATAAGGATGGCATTAAAAGCAAAAAAAGTGGTTACAAACCAACTGTTTACTGCAGCTGTCATTTGTCATGCCACCAACGCAATAGAAGTCAAAATCGGTTGAACGGACTGTAAAAAAGGTTTAGTTAAATGTCTAATCTTATTTCAAACGGAGTATAGACAATGATAAACAATAATAGTATTTACTTCTAAAGAGACAATAATTAAATTAACAAAGGTGAAAAAAAGTGATCAAAGTAAAATGTATGCAGTCCCAATGGTTAATTACGTCAATCCTTACCACCTGGCTCCTCCCTATGGAGCTCCATCTAGCCTCACAGATCCATACTGGATGTAAGTATATCATCAAATATAATTAAATAAATAATATTAGCCCGAAGTCTGACAACCAGTCTTACCAAGGGGTATCGTATTACCCAGTTACTTTGTTGTGGAGGTCAGATAGGCAGTCGCTCCATGTAAAATACTGGTATTCAGCTACATCCAGTTAGACTGGAAGCCGACCCCAATATTATTGGGACAAGGCTAGGCAGATTGATTGAAAAAAAAAAATATAATTTAAAATTAAAATATTGTTGTTGATGTTGTTTTGTTTTTTTTTTAATTTTATATATATTTTTTATTATTACTATTTTTTTAAATTATTATTTTTTGGTTGTAATGTGTACTTATTTTGATTTATTGATGTAATGAATTTAATTAATTGTATGTATTTGAGATTAGTATATTGGGACTTGGTGCCTTATTAAGTAAATAAAAATAATTATGAAGATTTACTACTGGCTTTTGCGTCTTCCAAAGATGCTCTAGAAAGCGTCTTAATTTGAACAACGTCTCTTGTCATCCCTAGTATTTTTAGTATAAGATCGGTAGAGTAATCAAACTCAAACTCAAAGCATTATTTTTCAACACTAAAAACAGTTGCAGTTTTGAATTGTCAAGGAATCGGTCAGTCAGAATAATGAAGCTAGCTGGTTGACCATTCCAAAGCGTAAGGTACTTATGGAGAAGAACGTGAAACTCTAGGGACACTCTTTTAATTAAAATCATGATCAAATTTTTGAGTAATATTCCTATAATTTTAATATTAGTAAGCTTGGCAGCTGACGCAACTTTTGCGTCGATTACTTCAGTGGCCAATAAAGGAGATATTGCCATAATTATTAAGGAAGAAGGCGGATTGATTGGTCGTTATGTTGATGCAGCCGCAAAACATATGTTTTCATTAAATCTGAAGCCAGATTGAATCAAGTTGTCCAGGGCAGCTCGGTGCTCGGGTCATTCTGTAATGAAAAGAGCGTAAAAAAATTAATTAATGATGTTGAATTACATAACTTAACTGTTATTTTATTATCATTATCATCAACGTCATCAGCCTTCAAAGCACCAGGCTGTTAGGTGTTAGGTTCATTTACATTCTTATATTTACTTCAAAATCATCTGTTTTGCGAGCTAACTTTACCTCTGTGTTTTTTATATCCACTAATTTAATTTTCTTATTGTTCCAGAAAACCATCAGTAGATGGCGTCTCGAATGCGGCATCAGTCAACAGCCGGTGAGTTCGCAAAATTATTCAAAACTCGACTAAATAATGTTGATCGGTACATCGCACGACACCGCCCAAACCGTGTTATTCGATACCGAATCGATTCTGCCGATCGAGATTTTAAAATAACCTCAAATCCTGTGTGGATGTCGATAATCCAATATCTAAAAATGGTAATTTCCGATCGAGTGTTCTCACGAACGAAACAAAGGGTTTAGATGTGAAAAAAGTCAGGTAAACATTGGTTGGTAGGATTGAATTGGTCGAAATTCGGTTGGTTCCGCAGATTTTCTGTGTTCTTTAAAGCCGGATTTACATTACGTTGTATTGAAAATTTCATTTAAACGTGAAACTATCAATAACCATGAAGTTTAATGTAAATCCGGTTTTAGTGTTGCAGCAATCCTTGATCTGACATTTTTTATTTTTGGCAGATAATTATTATGTCATTATCTTTATTTGAATTAAAGTTTCTGTAACTTTAAGGCAGTTTTGATATTAGTGCTTAAGTATTTATCTCTAATCGATTTTATCACGATTGTATGTAGTATTTAGGTACCTCATCATTTGGCCTATACAGGGTGAAATTGAATTCATGGGCATCCTCTTAAGGGGATCATTGTAATTTGTATTCATCATTATGAACAACTTTCACTACGGGACCAACCCCGAAATCGCAAAAAAAAAATCAGCTGTTCCCTACATTTTGACGAGCTACGTAAACATAAATGTAGGGAATAGATGATTTTTTTTTCATGATTTCAGGGTTGGTCCCGTAGAATTAGAATTTCTTTATTTTGCATAAAATATGGTACATAAAAGGTCTTAAATATAAGAAGTTCCACATATTTTGCTTACTTACATATTTCAGCATGCAAAAAATATCTTATTTTAAAATTAAATACAAAAACACTTCGATTGTTACTATTTGATGAGGTGAAAAATAAAAATCCTTAAAATTATGTTATTAAATTATATTACTAGTGAGATCATATTTCGAACTTTGCTTATAAGTTAAGAACTCACTTATTGTATAGAACATATTATTATAGAGCAATTTCTTAAGTTTCTTTTTAAAGTAGTTTAGTGGTAGCTCTCTGATCTGTTTGGGTAAAGACATATTGTAACAAGTGTGCTTCCACATCTAGTGACAGCGCAGTGAAAGATGTCCATAATGATGATTACAATGACCTCTTTTAAGAGGATGCCCATGAATTCGATTTCACCCTGTATGTGCATATTCACTAAAACGGTCTTCCATATATTCCTTACACCAGCAGAACCCTAAAAAATGGTAAAAAAGAGACAAAATCCAATCACAATTACGCGGGGCAACGTGTAATTTTGACATGGCTCGCGCTCACCACTTACAGAATAAGACAACCGACACATTTGATCATTGATACGACCAATCTCGGTATTAACTGCTATTGAGGAATAATCTATTTTAATGGAAGAAAAGGATCAAGTAAAATGTAATATTTTGATGACAAAAAGGGATGAAGTCGGTGGTTTGATCGATTTTGTTGTTCGGGTTTTTGCTTTGTCATTCATGTAGTCAACTATCAACATGGTATTGAAGAATCATCTTGGTTGTATGAGGGGCTTGTGGCAAAGTAATAACAGCCGCACGGGTCGATCGATCAGGTTAAGCTACGCTTGCCGCGGTTGGTCCGTGGATGGGTGACCATCTTTACAGATCTTTGACAGTCGTTACGGGTAGTTAGAAGCTCAAAAGTCTGACAATCAGTCTTACCAAGGGTTATCGTGTTACCTAGTAACTAGGTTGTGGAGGTCAGATAGGCAGTCGCTCCATGTAAAATACTGGTATTCAGCTGCATCCGGTTAGACTGGAAGCCGATCACAACATAATTGGGAAAAGGCTAGGCAGATGATGATGACATTAGTATGTAGGTATTATCACTCACATGCCCAGTACTTAACTGTATCCAAGTTTTTGAAGTTAAAACTTCTTTAGGCGCGTTGGGCATTTTAGAGATGGGAAAAAACAATTGAACTCGCGACACCGTTACCGACATATCATTTTTGTAAACGCTATTGTGCTTTCTATTTATATTTCAATGTTCTATGCAAGTATATTTACTTTAAAGGCTTTGGAAGTGTTAAAAAAAAAAGTTTTCACTTCTGTCGGCACTCTCGGAGTGCGACTGTTTTATTTAAATACTTGCAGGTATACCTCTGCCTAACCCTTCGGGGATTACAGTTGTGATGTTATGTTATGTTAAGTACTTTTTGCAATGATCATAATCTTAAAATATTTAAGAAAGAACTCAATTTTTAACGTAATAGAGTCTCAAGTTTGATGAAAATTAGACAATCTCCATCAATTTTTTATCTATCTTATCTGATATCATATTAAGAAAGAAAGAAAAAGTATTTATTGGGTCTCGCACATTAAACAATGATTATTTTATTTTACTTTTTTTTACATACTTCATTGACATAATCTTTTCAGTATTTGACATTATATACCTACAATTTTTTATATTTTTTTTTTATCAAATTAGATTTGTTACAGCTGTAATGGCAATCATGTCATTTGGTTTAAATAGGTCCTTATTTTTATTATTTTGTTTATCTTTTATATAGATTCTTTTCTTTTAGATTTTATGAATGTGAGAACGTTGTAGGCTGTAGATTTGTGGACCAATTTCTATTTTACTAAGTACCTGGTACTTGTTGATAGGCCTATACTGTCCTCCCATACCTATTAACACTGTAATTTGGAAACATTGTAGAAACAATTTATTTTGAAAAGGGTAACCGTGGAGTTTCTTGCCGGCTCTTGTCAACAGGAAGCGACCAATTGGAACCGTGCACCTAGCTTCTGACGTTTCATAAGTGCCCTTGTAGGTTCATGTGAAATAAAATTTTTGATTTTGAAACTTATTTATAACAACTAACTAAACATAAATAAAAAATTAAATAAAAAACAAAGTAAAATGGAAGCAGAAAGTCCTGAGCCCAAAAGGCAAACCGTATCTCAGCATGATGTTGCAACATTAAAAAAATAAGTGTCGCAGCGCTGGTATTCTGATAGGGTCCGAAATCAAATTAGAACACATCCAAAATACTCTAAAAACCAAAGAACAGAAATAAAAACTGAAAATCCTTAGTAAATACAAGTTGTTTAATATTCACACCGCGTACTAAGCCATGGCTTAAGACACTCCGTGAAATAATGAAAAAGCGGCACTCCGACTAATCCCGGACAAATTAGATCGGTGTGATGTCGCTGCGTGTGTCCGGTCGGTGTCCAGACAGAGGCGGACTTGATTCTATGCATGGCTGGGAAAAGTTAAGAGGAGGCTCCCTTAATAGTATGTTAATTTGCATTAATATTCTGAAAAACTTACGCATACAATCAAAATGGAACTTTAGTATATGATGTATTGGATCTCTTTCTTTCCATATTTAAGACAGTTATGTAATTGGAACATTTTAGCTAGATTCATTTTTTATTCGAAAATCATGTCTTTATTGAAGATTATTTTAAACAAAAACAAGATTATTCGGCTTTTATGTCTAAAATAATTATTGACAGTAAGAAAATATAGTTTATTATCCAGATATAACATATTTTTTTCTCTAGATCAATTACTACTTTAGTTATAAACGAAATAAGAATTGAGACTTACGACATTTAGTTCCGTACTCGAACACGATCAAAGAGCGCACGCGATATTCAACTTTATTACTGATGTGTTAGCGTTTAACACATAGTGGAGTGGTGGGGTGCATGGGGGCGGAGTTTGCGTGGAAATTGTCTTTGGAGTGCCTGGTCTTTACATTAAACACTTAAAATTAAACTTGTCACCACCGTCATCCAAAAATTTGCTGAAGCTCACGAACACAGACTTTCACCGACATGTGAATGTTGAGACAATCCAGCTGCTAGACAACACGGACATAGTGCGTAGGCTAAAGAGAATTAAACCATTTGAGTTAGTGTAGTGTGTAATTAATTAATAAATAATAGTAACAATGTACATATGAACAAATTGTTTTCATCAATTATCAGACCCTAAGAAAGTGCTACGAAATTGTGTAAAAGTGCAAATTGACAATGGTGCCGATTCCTTTGTTCACAAACTAAACTAAATTTAAGTTCAGTGCATCTTTTTCTTTCTATTTCATTAAGAAAAGGACAGAAGATAAATTTTAATTTAGTCCTGTCAAATTAATCAGCGCTTGACGTAAATTGACGTAATTTTAGTCGGCAAGTTTTTAATCACGTCTAAACTTGTATGGAGAGTGACAGGCGCTGATTAATTTGACAGGACTAAACAAAAATTTATCTTCTGTCCTTTTCTTAATGAAATAGAAAGAAAAAGATGCACTGAACTTAAATTTAGTTTAGTTTGTGAACAAGGAAATCGGCACCATTATTCTTCGTTATAACATAATCTATCTCGTAAAATATTAAGTTATAGCAAACAAATAAGTGAAAATATGTGTATGTGTTAATGTATGTGTGTGTGTGTGTAAATAAATGTGTTAAATTGATTATTACCATATTAGGCTTGATTGTAATCTATTACTAAGAACGTTCTTAATAATACCAAAGAAAGAAAACAAGAAACATTAAACACTTTTGTTTCTTCACACTGAATGTTGCTTGTAATGCCGCCGATGTTAGCTTTTGTGCATACTGTTGACATTGTCTATTTCTTTTGTGGATTCTGTGTGTTCCTATAACTTCTACAGAAAATAGGCAGTTGCATTTTATGTTTGTCAATAATGTGATATAATACGGACAAGTTCATTAGACTCAACTTTAGGCTACGGTACTAATGTGTTACCCGGGATTTTGATGTGGTGAAGTAATTTACAATATTCATATACTTTATTCATTCTTAGATTATTACCCCGAAATGTCTTGATGAAAGTAACATCAATTATGTTACTTCCATCGGGAATGGTGAAATGGTGATGATGGAAGTAACGACATTTATTTCAAGGTGGTCGAACATATATATGACTCGATAAATCGAATGAACCCCAAGATTTGCTCTAGCACCTGGAGCCTCATGCTGCATGGGGCTACAGAGGCCATTGCATATCAAGGAGTAGACCGGGAGACGCGGTAATGGTAGGGAAGACGTGCCCTTAGGATATGGAAGGATTTGCGAGCCGTACCGGATAAGCATTCTAGAGTAGGCAATCGAATAGTGGAGAGACAGGTGTTGTTTATCTATGGATTGGCATCTTTTAACGATGTCGCCGCCTGATGGATTTTTATTAATTTCAACTCTTCTTAAGGTTGAACTTGTCGCGGGCTCGAACTCATTGGTGGGTTTGGTCAAAAAGCACACTGTCTCAACTGGCATCGTGTCCGACAGAGATAGTATCAGTGATGAGCAGTTAGACGCTGGTCTACATGCACAAATTCTAGTTCGTACGCACACAAACACCGTTCAGAACGATTTTAGTAAAACGAGCGCGTAAAAAATTACGAAAAGTCCTTTGGTAGGTGGAGTTAAATGAAAAAACTACTGCATAAATCAATTACGAATATAGTTTATTATAATCTTCGACAATTGAGCTTTGTCGGAACGAGCTTTGTTTTGGAGATTTTATACTTCTTTTATTCGATATTTACTCCCAAAGTTGCGTTAAAATTAGCAGGAAAAACGAATCTTTGTTGGCTCATAACTTTTTAATTGCTTTTTTTTTTACTATTCTGCTTCTGTATAGATAAAATTAATAATAAGACAAAACGATTTTATGTTTTACTTTGGATGTATAATGTGTAACAGTGGAGTAAAACCCCCCCGAAATTTGTATGGAAAAAGTATCGGCTAGTTGCGCCTTAAAGTGTTTGCTTTCCGGTGTTTCTGAAGTCTCTTGCCCGTTATTCTACATAGGAATCTACTACGCTTTGGAATGGACAACTAGCTTCATCTTTGTGACTGACCGACTATTTGACAATACAAAAGTGACTGGGCTGTAATTCATCATCATCATCTGCTTAGCCTTTTCCCAACTATGTTGGGGTCAACTTCCAGTATTACTGAATGCAGCTAAATACCAATATTTTACATGGAGCGCCTGCCTATCTGACCTCCACAACCTAGTTGGGTACTGAGTAACACGATACCTTTTGGTAAGACTGGTTGCCAGACTTTCGGGCTTCTGACGACCCGTAACAACTATCCAAGAGTTACAAATGACAGTCAGGACCAACGGCTTAACGTGCTTTCCGAGGCACCGAGAAGTCTCGGTATGTAAAGATGGTCGCCCATCCACGGACCAACCCCGGCAAGCGTAGTTTAACCTGTTGAATCGACCCTTGTGGCTGTTATTACGTAGCCACGAGCTCCTCAAAAGTGCCTGTAATTGGTTTCATTGAAATAAATGCTTTAAGTTTAAGTATACACCGTGAAATTTGAATCACAGTTTTGCTAGAACAAACGTTGTTCAGACCATGGTCTACTACCATTCTACAGCATCCAATAAAAAAAAAACATAATTGGTTTTGAAAAAAAAACAAAGTTTAAAATGTCAAGATTATCGTTACTCCCTACAGCACAGACACCACGCACGGGACACAGCATTGTCTACAGGGACATGTACCTCCATAAACGAAATTTAGTAAGCAGTAGATAATTTTGACATTTTAAACTTTGTCTTTTTGTGTTTTTTCAAAAAACAATTTATGTTTTTTTTTTTCTTTGGATGCTGTAGAATGATAGTAGACCATGGTCTGAATAACAAAAATGTGATTCTTTCACGGTGTATGTTAATACAAAACTCAAGATGATAAATAATAAATGATAAAACATCGACTTACTATTAATGATGTGCGTTGGGAACAGTTTGATAGCCATATTCCATCTTTCCATTGCCATATTGGTTTAGTCCTTGTTATCGTCTGTGGAGATTTGTTTTGCTTAATTTATGGACTTGTGAACTATATTTGGATCTGTGGATGGTCAACAGCTGTTTCTGCTATTCATAATTTCTACCTTGTGTTGGATAAGCCGGGGTTCCGTATCTACAATGACTTAAGTTACATATATTTCTGGAAATACTTGATTATTTTGCCAATAATAATAATAAGTGTTTCTTATACGTAATATGTATTTTCTACTCTCAACATCTTTATGAGGAGAATCATAAATATTTGATACTGGAATAGAATATGGACAAAGGTACTAACAAAATATGGACAAAAATTGTTTGAATTAAATGTTTTTTTTTTTTTTATAGAATTTGAAAAACTCAAACTCAAAGCATTTATTTCAAATAAACCAATTACAGGCACTTTTGAATTGTCAAGGGGTCGGTCAGTCAGAAAAATGAAGCTAGTTGCCCATTTCAAAGCGTAGTAGGTACAAATGGAGAAGAACGTGCAAGAAACTCCACGGACACTCTTTTAAAATCACAATATGGTTAGATACAAAATATTGGTTACATCATTCATCAGTCCTAAGTTAAATCCGATCATAACCTAATTCAAGTTTGCATTGTCAGTCAGCGGGTTATATCTCATGAACCGTAATAAGTAGACAGTAGAAAATTTCAGAGATTGTATGTTTCTATTGCCGTTATAACAACAAATAATAAAAATTAAAAACGTGTAGATTTCGGCATTTTTTGCTCGATCTTAATACCGACTCGCACTTGATGTAAACATATGAACCAAGTACAGACGCCAGCACATCAAGCTACCCGAAACTGTCAAATTTTCCCAATCAACTTTGAACCTTATCCGTCAACGATAAAGTTGAAAATCTATTAAATAAATTTGACAGATTGTAGTAGCTTGAAGTGCTGGCGTCTGTACATAGAGAATGTGAAAATGTCTTCGAAGTAAAACTATTAATCATCATTTTTAAACTAATAATTGCATGCTTTTTGGTAACTTTTTCGTTCTTTTACAAAATGACAAGAGCTTTTATGTCCATTAGAAGTAGCGATACATTTCTAAGCCTACCATTCTTCATGCTCATAATATCCATAATTAATTCTATCGTCAATTAAAACAACAATTTATAAATTGTTTCGCCGGCAATCTATAAATCGCACAAGACAATAGTATCGAGTAATTACGGCTTACCTAGTAAGGAACAATAATCGTTACGGAGATCGAATCGTATCGATTCATCTCGAGAATCGATGCCTTATTCGATTTCGCTGGTTTATTGTTATTGTTTTAATCAATTTGTATTTGCATACCGTTGTTATGAGGGTTTGTTAGCCTTGGGTTAAATTATGGTTTGTTAAATATTGGTCAGTTTTCTTATTAATTTGGTAGAAGCGTTCAATTAGCATTTCTTTTTCTTGTTGGATCTAATTTTCGATGTTATGGGGTTTGGTTTCCGCACTTAGTCCGTCATGTGGACCATTGTGCGTGGGTCATGGCGGCCATTTGGTGGTTATTCCAACCAGCCCACCCCCTCCAGAAGTTAATTAAAACTTCTGGTCTGTTCAGAACATCAGTGAAAGATCTGGGTGTCTCGAGGGTTTCTGTTCTATTCTGGGTGACGCCTGTGCATTCAAAGAGCACGTGAGCGACGGTTTCCTCAGCCTCCATGCACGCTCTGCACGGAGTACTGTCCGTAATGCCTATTGAATTCTTGAGGGTTTTAGCATCTTAATGGGTCTATTAAGTATAAAAAATTGCATGTTGGACTTATTTGTTTGGTGGTATGAGGAACAGGGTGTAAAGTTCACTCATCCACCATAGAAAAGGGAGGATCCTCCGACCAGACGGGTGTTGTGTCTGGCGGGCAACTGCCCATCAGTTTGAAGTTGAAATCTTGTATGTATGTCGATCGCTCGGTAAACTCTAACTGCGCGATGCAGGATTTGTGTGACGTCATGTCTTTGATGCGTAGTTCGTATGTGGCGGTGTAACCGCTACATCACTCTCCTCTGGAGACCGGAGGTCGATAGTGGGCTGAATCTTGCGATGCTTCACGGTGCCAGCTGTGGTTCCAGTGAGTCGGAACCGGGTGCCACATAGTTCGCGGTGAGTCGGAACTGTCTGTGGTGGTTGTGGTGATTGCGGTGATTCCCCAGTGAGTCGGGGTGATGAGGCTGAGGGTGATGACCAGGAATGCGCGTTCGCTGCATGCTGGTGGTCAGGATACCCGTTGAAGCCGTGGGTGCTGGCCGGCTGTGTGAGTCGCCTCACGAAAGCTTGCGGGAGTGATGATGATGATGACGTCATGCCGAAGTAATTGCTCGAAGGCTGCGCTGACGTTCATACTCGGGGTCACCAATTTGGTGGTATGAGGAACAGGGTGTAAAGTTCACTCATCCACCATAGAAAAGGGAGGATCCTCCGACCAGACGGGTGTTGTGTCTGGCGGGCAACTGCCCATCAGTTTGAAGTTGAAATCTTGTATGTATGTCGATCGCTCGGTAAACTCTAACTGCGCGATGCAGGATTTGTGTGACGTCATGTCTTTGATGCGTAGTTCGTATGTGGCGGTGTAACCGCTACATTTGGATGCCCACTTTTACTCTTAAAAGTAGAGGAAAGAATATAATTACATAAAGCCTTTACGAAAACAAATGGCCCTCTTAAGCTATGTATTACAAAATGTTGTGCTGTTAGCGAATAAAAAAATAATTAAATCGGATATTAAAAAAAAAACTGCTGTTTCATAGAAAAGTGCAATACCTACGCGGTCAGAATGTATGGAACAGCTGATTTTTTGTAAAATAACCGACGAAAAATTTCGGTAGAATCATGTACTGAATCCATGGTAACAGTTTTCGCGTCGATGTCCCTGCCACCTTGTATAACTTTCCGACATAAATCGTCGGGCAGTTGTCCGCCAGACACGACACCGTCTGGTCGGAGGATCCTCCCGTTTCTATAGAGTATGAGTGAACTTTATACCCTGTTCCTTATACTAGAAGTATTAAGAATATCAGTTCCTCGAATATATTAGTACTATTGCTTAAAACTTACAAAAACAATTTCATATCATGACTCGCCTAGGAAACTAATTTGGCACGCCGCTTGTTCCTAGCCAGGTGATTTTTCATGGGAAATTGCCATAAAAGAGGGAAGACTTCTTGCAACTAGTAAGCTGGTCACGTGCTTCCAAGAGTAAGGGAGACAGCAGACGTGGGACTTGCAAGGGGGGTGAAAGAGATGGGTGTATGCGATATTTCTCGCGCCGAGCTAAGATGGATAACCTTTCTATTTATTACTAAGTCTCGTAGCTTCGTCTGATTTCGATAGAAGTTTGCTTTTATTGCTTAATTTTTGTTTTTATTGTGTCTATGTTATTTAGATAGATGTAATATATTATGATTATGTATGGATATTTACTTACAATAACCTGATTTTTTTAACTATGCGCCTGTCAACGCCAAAATATTACAGTGGATGTGGTTTCAATAATAACAATAATTTAAGAGTAATATGACAGATCTGTGCAGACGACACAAGTTGTGTAGACCGTGTTGAGTCTCGTGCAGACTGGCGCGACGCGTCTCTAATAAAACTTCACGGTAGAACAATTGCCGGTGTCGCGTTGCGTCATTCTGCACGAGGCTTTAAGACCTCGGTCTCGAAGTCAGCGGGCAACGGGGCGGCGCCGGCGGCTTTTTTTTATGATCTAGTGTTTCTTGCAGTTGACCACTAAGGTTATGGCTGCTTAACCGGGCTTTCCTGTAGAGTGTAGCTTCTACACTCAAAGCCTCCAGCCAGGGGCAAAAACTATTCTAGGCGAGCGCTCGCTAAGGGCACCCCATGTGGGGTACGAACCTCGGCTTAGGGCGTCGCTGGGGGGAGGACAGCAAGAAGGGACAGGCTGGATCAAACTTAGATTTTCATCTTGATTATTATACGGGGTATTTAAAGCTACGTGCTCAGCTGCAACAACTGCTGGCACCTCGTTTTCGAGCAAGGGTTGGGGGGGCGGCGGCGGCGGCTCGGCTGCGCATCGTTTTATATGGAACCACTCGCTTCCCGCGCCGCTGTCTTCGAGGACAGTTACATATAAATCTTTGCATTTGAACGCGCCGCGCCTTGCCGCTGCCGCCACCGCCCCGTTACCCGCTGATTTCGACTCCGCGGCCTTAGAGGCGTCGGGGCACTGAATTCAATACTAACAACCTACAACTTTGACAGTTCCAAGCGCATAGTTATAAAAATACAGTTATATAAGTAAGTACTTATACTTAACTTTGCTTTATTAGATCATTTATCTACATATGAAATTGTGGAGGTAATTCGAAAATATATAATTGGTAATTCGGTTTCTTCTTACGAGTTAAAACAATAGTTTCTTGTGATCCCAATTATAATGAAGAGCATATTGTAATTATTTATTTTGATGATCGCACCCCAATCGCTCATCGATACTTACATTTACGTTGTCTATGTCTGATGTTTTAGTGACTAACCTGGTGTCAGAGTTTTATAGCCAACCATGGGCCTCTGAGTTGGCTTCACATATCGTCGAGAAATATCCCTCAGGCAAGTTTCCTCACGATGTTTTCCTTCACCGTTTTTGAAGCAAATGTTAATTATACAATACGCACATGAATCCGAAAATTCAGAGGTGCCTTGGGTTCGAACTCGAGACCTTTGACTTAGCAGTCTGACGGTTACACCACTATGCTATCACTGCTGAGACTATAGTTTACTATGAAAGATTTACACAATTTTTTAACCATTTCAGAAAACATTTGTTGCCAAAACCATTCAAAAAATTCAACCCAGCAAAGAAATTTTTCATCAATACAAAATGCTGTGAATTTCTCTCCAAAATGCATTTGTGAGTTCATCGTACAGAATAAAGCGCTTACTGGCCAGCCAGAAATCCCATTTTAAAATCAAAATGTCAGTGAAAAGGTTTTGAAAAATACCACCGTTCCCCGTTCTATGGTCATTTGCATATGAAAAGAGTCTTCTTTTGTCACGTAGAATGTATTTTTCACTTTCATCTCTTTGGATTTCTTTAAAAGGTTTCGGGCCAAATATTATTTGAATCTTTTCTTTGTAGTGTGACTGATCGGCTCCATTTTGTTTTAGCGTGATGAATGTTGATACTTGTGTTAGGTTCTCTATGTTTGCATCAGTAATGTCTATTTTACTGGTCCAATCGGATCCGATATTGGTCAAATCTAAGATACTTCTGATTAAAATTGTGTTGCTCTTGTAATATTATCAGTAAAAGCTTTTGTCATTGCAAATAGTCTGAGTAGTTCTTTAAAAGTCTGATTGCCATTTCTGATTCTATGAATATTGCAAATTGCAGAACTTTAAGCCTGACATTCTTTCTTCAGTTTCTTTTGCTTGATAAATCTTGTTGTTGGCTCTTTATGTTTCTTTCCTTTGATCTACAATTCTACACGATTCTACTTTCTTCGAATTGTCTTTCTTATTATGTATTATTTTCCGTACTCTATCGTCCCTTATCAATTAAGAAGTGTTATCAACATGATGAATACAAAAATTACCATATTATTGATACGTTCAGTAGCAATTAGTGAATGTTTAGATTTATTGCGTCGATTACAGCACTGTTTGACCCTCCACTTTTAATTTTAAGACGCCCTCGGCTATAGGTTAGTGTGGATGCTCCTTTGCTCTCTTTGCTTTACTCGTATTATTTCAATTCAAAGCAGCAGAAATAATTCTATGACACTTTGGTACTACTAATGTTTGTTATTTGATGTGTGATTAATGCTGTCTTTTATGAGATAATTATCTTCTTCATTATTAACTACTTTGGCTGTAGTAGTAACTTTATTACTAGGTGTGTTAAAATTACTAAACATTAAAGCTGTTTTTGTTTACCTTTTATTTTAGCCACCTGATTATTTGAATCATTTTCCTATTTTCGCTCAATATTTTTTTTGTTAAACTTTTCATTAACGGTCAACTTGTCGCGCCTTATGTTTTCTTACATATCAGAGACAGTATATGGTCCTGTTTCATAATAAACAGTCGCATCCACAAATTCCTTTCCACCAGTGACATAATTAAACAGATGCGTCGGCGTGCATTAATTTATACTTTTTTTTTCTCCGGCACTTTTAATTTGTCCATGCTGAGTGTTTTGCATAAATTCTTTGGACAAAAAAAATGTTTTAAGGATCCAATTAGTTGAGGGTCTTAATTTATTTGGTCTTAATAAGAGAAGTTCGACTGACTTGGTCAATGGAAGTGGGGAGAGGAATCCTGGCTTTATATTTAAGGTTAAAAGTATTTTTGCGATTTGAATGGCATGGAAATTAATGTGGTTCGTCTGTTTTTTTCGGTTAATTAGTTGGTTTTTGGTATGTCTATGTTATGGAAAGTAACTTAGTATCTAAATGTGCCATATTGAAGTCAAGGTTTTACTGGTTATATTTTTTCTGATATTTAGCATCATGATTAAAGCTGAAGGTTTTTATAGTACTTATATTTGAAAAATCAAGCGTCAGATTTATTTACGGAAGACCTTTTCTTGTAATATGTTTTCTTTTTTTTACTTCCCTCTATATCAGGGGTATGTAGTTCATAACTCAGCACAATAAGAAAGAACTGCGGCCAACAACTCTATCTCCAAACCAGGGGTGGCAAATTGAGGGGTTTTTTTTAATAAATCGTCCAAAACTATAAAATATAATGTCTCTAACACCACAACCACTACTTACATCACATTCCTTAATATCATAATCTAACACAGGAATGCTTTCACATTTCAACGGAAGGACTATTGCGCCCTAAAAATTGTTTTGCTAAACAACCTCACCATCATTCCAATTCAAACTTTATTCTTTTCTCAACAAGACTGGATTTTGTTTGTTTATTGCTAGATTCTGCTAAACGTAGTGATGTGAATTTTCTGCCGTTGAAATTTTGACGTTTTGTGTCAGTGCTAAGGTTGAAATTTCCATGTGTTGGTCAGGTTTTTCTAAACGAACCAAGGGTAACCCTGGGGCTATTAGTTGAAGGATTAGCAGAGTGATCCCGGATCAGATGACCAACGTCATATTAAACCGGGATTTTGGACACTCGGACAATTCATATTTCTATTTGTTTTGTGGCGTTTTTCAAATGGATTGTTTTGGCTTGTTGTTTAGATTTTTGCATTTGTTTTGTTTAGAATGGAAAGCCTTTCTCTGATTGTTTGTATTAACTTTGTTTGGTTGATTAATATTTTTTTGGGCATCTTTTTAAATGTATATATGGTTATTGGTTATATCTCAGCAATCCAGTAAGGGGATGTAGGAGAAGTCATTTACAACCAAATGACCCCTTTTGAGTCCTATGCAAATGTCAATAATTTTCGAGTCAATTGACATTTTACATTTTTATTTAATACGTTTTAAATATAAAATGTCAAATTACTCGAAAATAGTTTTTTTTTTTTAAAAACGTTGCCGCACACTAGGAATTTCTCCTGTATTGTGGGTGCTTTTACAAACATTTAAAGTCACATACACAAACAGCCAGACCCGGAACAATTACTTGTAGGTCATACAAATATTTGTTCCGTGCGGGAATCGAACCCGCGACACGCAGCGCAGCAGTCAATCGCTTAACCACTGCGCCAACCGTGCCGTCAGTTGACATTGGCATAGGGGTCATGAGGGGTCATTCGGTTTCAAATGACCTCTCCCACATTGTGAGTCGTGCCATTAAAGTTGAGACTTGACTGTGCCTCCCACCGCTCTTCGCCGCCCCATGACATGACGCTCCGGTTGCAGACCTCATACCGCTAAAGAGACCCATTTATCGTCTCCTGCGCAAGTCAAACCACGTGATGCGTCAAGTTTCAACTATTTGTACCTACCTATTTTGTCCTTTATAATACAAATTCTCACTCTACGCTTAAAAATAAATCTACCTTGTCACTTAAGTGGTACAGCTACTCTACTGATTTTTTTCCATTAGATTTCATTCTAGTCTTATTTAAAGAGATTTAAAAGACACACTCCAATTTCACCCAAATTAATCTTAAAAAAATTCCCTTGTCTTGCGAACAATAACTTCCAAAAAAAAAAACACAACTAAGGCTCCCGACAACAGTTAAGACAAGTCTTGCCGCCTCCAATCATGCGACTTGTCGCGACCGCGCCTAATTCACTTATAAATATTCATGTTCGTGTTACAGACGGTATATTGTGATACTTTGATTAAGTGTCTTCTACCCTCTCTGATAAATGGAAGTCGTTCGTTTGTTCGATCTTCTTTTTTTATGAGTTTTAACCCTTGACGTGTTAAAAGATGCTACTGTAGGTTTTTTTTTGTAGAGGTCAATGTTTTTTGTCAAAGGGGTATTGATAAAAAGTAGTTTAGTGTTCGGTTCTTTTGTTGTGTAGGCTAGTGGAGGATTACGATTGTTTTCATTATTTAAGTTGTACCTCAAATCTGTAGATTCCAAAAGAATTATGTACCTAATAAATATTAACCCAAAGGTTGATTGACGCATTGACTATCAAATGCGGTTAAAATGAAACTTATAGTAGAAGCATAGGTGGTAAATCAATCTGCCTAGCCTTTTCTCAACTATATTGGGGTCGGCTTCCAGTCTAACCGGATGCAGCTGAATACCAGTATTTTACATGGAGCGACTGTCTATCTGACCTCCACAACCCAGTAACTGGGTAATACGATACCCCTTGGTAAGACTGGTTGTCAGACTCTCGGGCTTCTGACGACCCGTAACGACTGTCAAAGATCCACGAATGACTGCCGCGACCAACGGCTTAACGTGCTTTCCGAAGCACGGAGGAGTCTCGGTATGTCAACATGGTCACCCATCCACAGACCAACCCCGGCAAGCGTAGCTAAACCGGATGAATCGACCCGTGCAGCTGTTATTACTTAGCCACGAGCTCCTTGAGTGGAAGCATAGGTGGTAGATGAAGGTTATTTCTTAGTTACATAATTATCTGTAACATTTCTACAGCCTGACATTTTTTGTTTACTATGTTTGTTGTTGCTTACGTTAACAGTCTGATAAATTGGTTTATTCAAAACATATTCACACGATTAAACAAAACATCAAGTTCATCAGCGAGCATCGTTTACTAAATGGCATTCATCATACAAATAACACTTCCCTTCCACAAGGGGGTGCGATGAACGAAATGTTTGATTTTAATTAACTCCATCGTTGATACGGCTTATTAATAGGTCTGTTGTCGCTGTCGTGTCGCGCGTCAACGGTAATCGCAGTCGCTTTGTCTTACCGTGTGCCTCCCCCCTTATTCGCACCTTCAGTGTTGCTTGTTATGAAATTAATTTTATTAATTAGGTTAGGTTAAATGTTTAATCTGTCAGAATTTTTCTATTTCTTTTTGTGTTTGGTTAAAATTACTTTTTTATCGACTTCAAAAATGAGGGTTTATGAATCTATTTCTAGCGTATTATTAAGAAAACTTATTTTTATTGAAATTGTTGAAAAAAACATATCAAAATCCATGCGTAATACCTAAAAATACTTGCCAAATATACTCAAAATATATACACAATTTGTTATCCAAATACACAAATTGGAAAATGCTAATACAAACTAGAAATTGGAGTCAAGACATCAAACTTGGATAATCAAAGTGAGTCCCGGCACACGGCTGCATGCATAGACGAGGAACTGGAAATCTTTAACAGTACCGGTGCATAGAGTGGGGAGTAAGGACTGCGCAGGTGTGACATATATATCTATACTAATATTATAAAGAGGAAAGATTTGTATTTTTAATCGACTTCCAAAAAGGAGGAGGTTATATGTTCGTCGCGTATGTTCTTTTTATTTTTTTATGTATGTCCACCGATTTCTCCGTCAATTGTGGACCGATTTTGAAAATTCTTTTTTTGTTTTAAAGGGTGTGCTCTCGAATTACTCCCATATAAATTTTTATTAACTTTGCTTGGATACTTTTTGAGTTAGCTACAAAATACGTATTTTTTCCTACTTAGTATGTAGATGATATGATAAGTTTCTGTCACCGGTAGCAGGTAGTGGTATTCGAATATGTGTGGGGTAGGTACCACAACTAAAAAGTGGAAAATAAAAACTTTTTACAAAAAAAAAAACACGTTCAGCATTTAGTGGATTTTATAAAATCATCACCAAAAGCAGCACGTGACAAGACCATAGATCAATCGTCCATCTTCGTAATTTATCTAGTCTATGTCAAATCTTACTCCTCGGATTTAGTTAACGTATGTAGTGCGAGGGGTCGGCCCGGCCATAAATAATAATTCTAGCCCCGACTCGAGATAAATCGACGTATGCTAATATTGCCAAATTATTTATTGAGGGGCTAACCTTATCGAGTTCGGGGTGGATATGGGCGATGGTGGAAGATTCTTTTCCGTACGGATTGTGTTGTTTTGGGAGATGCTTGATAGAGTCGTCAGAATGAAGTAGGTATATGACATGATTTTTGAGGCATTTTATTTATAGTGTAAAAAGTGGATTTTTGTCACTTTCTTACATACTAAATCCTCGTTTTTGTGTGTCTATGGATTTATTATCATTATCAAGTCATCATCGCGTCAGCGCCGGCTATCGCTG
Organism: Agrochola lychnidis; assembly: GCA_963680765.1. Taxonomy (NCBI): domain Eukaryota; kingdom Metazoa; phylum Arthropoda; class Insecta; order Lepidoptera; family Noctuidae; genus Agrochola; species Agrochola lychnidis. The sequence goes on along the minus strand of OY796871.1, from coordinate 6,749,349 downwards.
AAAACCAGCGCTGGGCTCTGTCTCGCATAGGGTTTTTCTTTCTTTCTTTCTAAGTAAAGGGAACATTTTCCATAGTTAAACGATTAACCCGATTGCGGTCAATTCGGAAATGTCTGGAGGCTGCACAAGAACGGTTGTTAACTGACAACCGTTCTTGTTGAGCCTCCAGACATTTTTAATGCATTCCATTCTTTAAGATTGCGCATTTTACGAAAACATAATGGCTGTTTACATTTAGTGAAAAATAGTCCACTGGTTAAAAAAAAAAGAAAAACAAAATGAAAATATTTAAGATCGATACTTATAGCTATGTAAGTAAAATTTAAAATAATTATTATTTTGGACATGCATAAGCGACCAATACCTCAGGATTTGGCTGTCCACTCTGTCCGACACCATACGCTCAGAAGCGTTATGGTGAAAGCTTTTTTAATTTATTTTTTTAGTTTTCATTTCTTTGAATACTTTCTAATTGAATTACACATAATAATATCATAACAACACGACTTGGTTTCCCGAAGGGTTGGGCAGAGGTGTACCTGTAGTACACCCACATTCAAGTTATGACAAGTATTCAAAGTATTCTAATTGAATGAAGAACATAAACATAACCTTAAAAAATAAAGCAGCTATCCTTAGCCGCGCGCACTTTGGACGCGTTTTCGTACGAATTTCACTCGTGCGAACACGTACGAATACCCTCGAACGATCCCGATCTTCCTAGTACAAAGGGAGCGCGCAGACTCGGTACGAGTTAGGCTGGTTTCACAGTTGTCCGGGAGACTCGTGCGGGTCGCCTGCAGACCGGAGACCGGTACGGGTATCGCCCGCAGTGCTTTGAAACGAGGGAGTTTGTACGATACGGTTGCTAGCGTTGTACGGGTTCTACCCGGAGTAGGTCGCGACGGACCAATCCGCGTCGCTGTGAAACAATGTTCTAGCGCCTCACCTGTGTCTCCGTTCTGGGAACCCGTACGGGCGCGGGCGGCCCGCACGTGTCTTCCGGACAGTTGTGTAACCAGTCTTAGTCGTACGTATACGTACGTATAGTTCCGATGTCCGAAACCAATCCGAACTTGTTGGGATTTTTCGTGCGTTCAATGCGATGTCACCGGAACACTACTCATTTGATGGAGAAAAACGTATTCAGTGTGCGCACTCATTTCGTACGATCACGGTTGTATGTTTACGTACGAATACGATACAGACTCGTGTCCAAAGTCCACGCGGCCTTATCCTTTTTGTGAGCCCCGTCTAGCCCCCGCTAGCGATAGCAGCGTGCTACCATATGTCACCCGTCGCGTCTGAGAAATTGACTCCCAGTCAATACCGAGCTGTTCTATTGCGCTTATTTGTCAACAACGTGTGCCGATGTTACACGACATGAGGTTTTGTTTTACGATAGTGTTAAGGGTAAGAAAAATAGTAGATACAAGTTTAAATTATAAAGGTGTGTCCAAATATTAAGCGGTAATCGTACGCGGCTGCCGCGCTGTGTTTGGACGACTGCCGCGCGTGAACGCTTCTGTCTCCCTGCCGCGCACAAACATTTTTAGAAAACATTCGTCACTATTTGTGTCTGGCAAGGCTCGGATACCGGTTAAATTTTCAAACCTGTACTTGACGCAAAAACCTTTACATATGGTTTCGTTCGTATAAACCGGTTTTTATAAACCGGTGAGGAGTCTTTACATAAAGGTTTTTTTCGGATTAAACGGTTTAGAGCAATATTAACCGGTTTTTTGTTTAGTTTTTATTCAGCGTGGTATCCTCACAAGTAATCACAAGTTGCAACGCGTTTACCGACATGCCGCTCGTCGAATAAACCGGTTAATTTAGGTTAAAATAAAGTTCTTAAAACGTTCACGATCTTAAGAAAAGTTCGGAGTAAAACCCAAATAAACTGGTTTTAACCGGTATTTATTAAACTGGTTCCGAGCCTTGGTGTCTGGACGTATTTTTGCGGACGTATTGATATTGTCAAGTGAAGCGCGCGGCGTGTCTCGGATGTGCCGCGCAGTACTGCCGCGCAAACATTCGTCGGTTTGGTCCTAACTAGAGCGCGGCAGAAATGTTTCCTGCAAACGTCGCGGGTTGCTGCCGCGCTCTTGCCGTTTAATGTTTGGACACACATTTAGAATTGCGGGAATTCATTTTAATTTTAACCGCCGCTGTGGTCTAGTGATTGGATCACTTGTCTCAGACCCAGAGGTCCCGAGTTTGATTCCCAGTGGAGGCAAAAAATTCTGCTTGGTTTGGTTGGTGGTAGGCCTTGTTTTAAGTCCACCTGGCTAACTACCACCATCTTATCTAAGTCTGTCGTCATAACAACAATGTTAACAGCATTGTTGTGTTTCGGCAGTTAGAGGTAAGATAGCCAGTTCCTCTGTGGTTGAGGATTCCGGGTGAAGCTCGCTTCCACCTTTGGCCTGATCATCACTTACCATCAGGTGAGATACAGGCCAAGAGCTTCCCCTTAGTGAATAAAAAAAAAATACAGGGTGGCAGGGAATCGACGCTAAAACTGTTATCATGAATTCAGTACATGATTCTGAACCCGACTGCGTTGAAATTTTTTGTCCGTTATTTTTTTTTAAACCGACCAAGTGCGTGTCGGACTAGGCACAATGAAGGGTTCCGTAGTTGGGATGAATTTATCCCAAATACAAACTTAATATTGTAGTTGAAATATATGTTCTCCCATACATTCCAACTGCAAATGTAAGTTTTTACGCACAATATTGAGAGATTTACCTTGTTATTTTAAGACCATAGACTTCTTATAGGTTTTCCTGTATTTTCTAAAAAAAAATTGGCTCTGTAGTTTTGGAGATAAGGGGGGAATGGTCAATTTTCATCTATTTTCTTAAATATCTTTAAATTTATTTATTTTAAAATGATGAAAAATATACTTAAAATCCTCGCAATAAGGCCTTTCATTTGATATGTCACACAGTATAGTTTGCAAAACTTTTTTAAGTTCTTATTTACCCCCTAAAAGTGACCCTTATATTCATAATTCATTTATTTACGTTACACATTCGTGTTTGTGTCACAGAAATACATATGTGCACTAAATATCAACTTAATCGGTTCACTAAATTCGGAGAAAATTGGGTGTGACCGACGAACAGACAGATAGACACGAGTGATCCTATAGGGTTCCGTTTTTTCCTTTTGAGGTACGGAATCTTAAAAATGTTAGTCTGTATCTTTTTCTCCAACGAGTGTTCGTATTTCTCAGTCTACTCGTATATCCAGTCTATTCGTACTGCTCCACATTTTGAAAGAGCCCATAAACCTTTCTGGTTCCACTAGTTGACGACTCGAACTCGTTGGTGGCGTGGGTAATAAATGCATGCTATTTAGTAAAGTTATTTATTTATTTAATATATATTTATCTGGTTTTTATTTATTTGTTTAGTGAAATAGTTGATGATTTATAATGAAAACGAGCGCGTAAAATTTCATGAACAGTCCTTTGGGCGTATAAATATTATGGAAAAACTACGGGATGTATCTACTCAAAATTAAATCATTTGAACTTTTGAACAAATGATTTATCCTTGTCGGTTTCTATTTTGGCAATTTGAAACTACATAAGTTATTTATTTACGTCCAAAGCTGAGCTAAAATTTGTGTTGACATGTGGAAGTTTCGACGCTCATAACTTCCAAACCAATTATTTTTCCCAATTCTGCTTCCATACAGGGCTAGATAATGACAAGGCAAATTGATAGGATTTTTAGCTTTGAACGTATACCGTCAAACAGACGAGTAATCACCATACTACGTTTGTATGGAAGAATGACCGACTAGTGTACCCTTAAAGAAACATCGCTAGATAAAATATACATAGCTGAACAAATAAATGAAGCGCTTAGTCTAATCTGAATAAATAACAACTTATTATCAGTTGCTTGTACTTCGTTTTCCTGTTCATTTCCTTTATATTTCATCCCGTTCTGTTCACCCCTCTACGGCTCTAATGTACCCGGTTTCAAATGCTCCTGTTGTTTATTTTATTTCCACAATCTGCTAAATTTAATAAAAGGACACTAATGTTTACGGAAAACTCGGTGGGCATCGTTTTAACTGAACACGAAGTTTGCCGAGGGACATTACAAAATAGAAATACTGTATTCTATTTTGTAATCTCCCTCGGCAAATTTCGTTTTTCGTCAGTCGTCGGATTTCTATCAGTTGCCCTTTGCACTTGGTGCAGACCGGACGCTCTCAATCGACTTGGAAGTATATAGAGTTGTTAATACTCTTTTAACTTAATGTAATTTATTTAAAAATGGTAGGAAAGCTGCTAAAGTCGCAGGTACGACAGGTACGACAGATAGATAGGTAGAAAATAGTTTTACAGCTCCATATAGTTCACACGGAAATCAAAACAAAACAACAATAAAGTATTTCGTTCTGAATTCAAATTATTATACACGATAAATCTAATAATTGATGGACATGGAAATTAGCATTCGTTTGTATTCGGAAATGCGATGATTCCCGAGGGACATTAAGAAAATAGAAATACTGTAGATAACTTTAAGTTAATTCAACGTCATTCTATCGAGTAGCGGGGTAACACTAACATTACCAAAGGTTTTCATTTTGACAGTTCAACAACATTCATTGCGTTCTTTACGTTGTTGAGCAGACAATTTTTTTGAATATAATGAAGCAATGGATTAGCAATATCCTTCAAAATTATTCGGATTGTGAACAGATGTCAGTGACGTACGAAAAATATTTTAAAAAAATATATTTAAAAAATGTATTATAAAGGAATGTCCTTAAAAAACGTCCAGTTCCACCATAACTCAAACGTAAAGCTAACTAAAGTTTAACGGAGCGTCAACTGCTGCCCCATTACAGTTATGACGTGCAGTTTTAATCAGTGCCAAGTTAACTGCCGAATTTGCATAGCGATAACTTATTCCGAAACATTTAACTATGTAGTTGCCTTGAATTTGTTGCCTATAAAAGTTACATGGGGCTTGGCAGTGTTTAAAAGATTTTTTAGGTACCTAATGTTAATTTCAAATAGTTATTTTTTAGTTTTTTGGTTTTGCAACAAATACATAGCATCTTCATTATGATTAAGTTTAGTATGGTAACTGCTGAATCATCTTAAATTACGTAGTGAAGTGACAAAAACTGGTTCATTATACCTAATGCAATTTTTCAAAGATAAAGTTATAAAATACTAGCTGCGCCCCGCGGTTTCACCCGCATAAGTCTCGATCCTGTGGGACAAAAAAAGGATCCTATGTTCTTTTCCAGCGCATCATCTATATATGTGCCAAATTTCATCCAAATCCGTTCAGCCGTTTTAGCGTGAAGGCGTAACAAACAAACTTACTTTCGCATTTATAATATTAAAGGATAGTAACTGTTTTTAAAAAAAGTGAGTCTCAATTTGCCTAGTCTCTTCCCAACTATGTTGGGGTCGGCTTCCAGTCTAACCGGATGCAGCTGAATACCAGTATTTTATATGGCGCGACTGCCTATCTGACCTCCACAACCCAGTAACTGGGTAATACCATACCCCTTGGTAAGACTGGTTGTCAGATTTTCGGGCTTCTGGCGACCCGTAACGACTGTCAAAGATCAACGAATGACAGCCGGACCCAACGGCTTAACGTGCTTTCCGAGGCACGCAGGAGTGTCGGTATGTAAAGATGATCACTCATCCACGGACCAACCCCGGCAAGCGTAGCTTAACCTGATGGATCGACCTGTGCAGCTGTTATTATTTAGCCACGAGCTCCTCAAAAAAAAAAAAGTGAAGATTGATCTACATATTTCAAAACACGTATGACATCCCTTATAGAAATGATTGCTAATAAAAGACGAGTTGCAAAAATTTAAAATACATTACTGCTGATTGATACATCTGATAGTTAATTAAACGTTAGCATTAAACGGTTGTGCAACGCACCTATAATTTATTTCCTTCTTCTATTTTTTTTGCTCCGAGCAATATATTCCATTTTACATCCTTTAGTATCTATAATTTCTCGTGTCATAACTACGTGCCTTAAGCATAAGTATGAATTTGTAATTAATGCTTAAACTTGTTGTAAATTACTAGCACATGAACGTTAATTGCTAAGGGGGGACATGCTTTTATGTTCCCGTTAATGTTATAGAGAAAAAAAAAAAACTAAAACCCGACTACTGAAAAATCACACTTTAAAAAGTATGGACCTTGACCATTTTTGTACCTATGTCTTGATTTCTGTCTGAAATATTTTCTTGTTTCATACTTTTTAGAGCGTGATTTTTTAGCAGTCGGGTTTTAGTTTCTAACCGACTTCCAAAAAGGAGGAGGTTATATGTTCGTCGCGTATGTTTGTTTTCTTTTTCTTTTTTTTTATGTATGTCCACCGATTTCTCCGTCAATTGTGAACCGATTTTGAAAATTCTTTTTTTGTTTGAAAGGGTATGCTCTCAAGGTAGTCCCATATAAATTTGATTAACTTTGCTTTGATAGTTTTTGAGTTAGCTTCAATAATACGTACTTCTTCCCACTTAGTATGTGGATGATATGATAAGTTTCCTGTCACTGTTATTTACATAGCAGGTAGTGGTTTTCGAATTTGTGTGGGGTAGGTACCACAACTAAAAAGTGAAAAATAAAAACCTTTTACAAAAAAAAAAAAACAACCGACTTCCAAAAAACACTACAAAGTGAAAAATTACTTTAATTTTGTAGTGTTTTTTGGAAGTCGGTTGTTTTTTTTTTTTTTTGTAGAAAGTTTTTATTGAACTTACTTTTTATTTAAATTATTTTGGGGTTTAAGTTCATGATAAAGTATTTGCAGAGCAGCTTCAAATTTTGTTTGCTTGAGTTTTATTGTATAATAGGTATTAATTTTACAGTCGCACCGTACGTAGCACAGTCTGACTTTTGCTTATTTTTAACAATTTAAACATATTTATTTACTTAGACAATTTGATATAAATACATATTTGTAATGTGATTCTCAAGCCCTTTCATTTGATACCCAACAAGGCAAAAAAAAAATCCGTTGTATATTCCCTCAAATATTTTGGCAAGCGTAGGTTGTTGGTATTGAATTCACCCGCCGGTTACCTCCTCAGTGCCCCGACGCCTCTCAATACGGTCTATACAACTCGTGTCGTATGCACAGTTCTGTCATATTATTCGTTAATTATTGTTATTATTTAAACCATATACACTGTAATATTTTGACGTTGATAGGTGCACAGAAAAACGGGTTATAGTATACCACACAAAAGCAGTGATAGCCTAGTGGCGTGACCGTCAGACTACCAAGTCATAGGTCTCGAGTTCGAACCCAAGGCACGCACCTCTGACTTTTCGGATTCATGTACGTATTGTATAATTATCACTTGCTTCAAAAACGGTGAAGGAAAACATCGTGAGGAAAGCGGCATGCCTGAGAGATATTTCTCGACGGCATGTGAAGCCAAATCAGAGACCCATGGGCGGCTTTAAAACTCTGACACCAGGTTAGTCACTAGTATACGAAAGTTTGGTGAATTCCGGTTCTGACACATATCGTCAGCATTTCAGGAATTAGGGATAGTCAATCAAGAACGTATCCTGAATGTTTCGTCAGCCTAGACCTATCATCATCTGCCTAGCCTTTTCCCAACATGTTGGGGTCCGCTTCCAGTCTAACCGGATGCAGCTGAATACCAGTATTTTACATGGAGCCTCCTGTGGTTGTTCAATGTGTTCAGACACCGGCCTTACCCTTTATATGCAACGTCTTTGTCTACAATTCTACCAACGCGGCATTTTGCCGACTCTTGACGAATTATCATACGAACGAACATAATAAATATTTTCAACAAAATGATGAACAAATCCAGCACTTTATAATAATATAGTTATTCAGTATTTAGATAATATCAGTCGGGTGAATTGTAGTAATGGCGGCGTGCTTAGGGTTACGACATTTATTCAAAGAGGCTCGTGCCGACCCATGATTCATGGAGGCTGTTAAGGGGAAGATTGTCTTCTGTTGGTACAGAATAATATTTGAAATAATTATGGTGTTTTCGGATTTCATTAAGATCATGGTAAAAAATAAGTGTGTTTATAAAAGTAAGAAAGTATTTTATGTTAATTTAATTTACATTAATTACCTTTTTTTAATAACAATTTAAAAGGAATACATAATTTCATCTTTATTTGACCCCATTTTGGACTTCATGGTCGAATCCCAGGATAATCCCGGGATCTCAAGATCACGTATCAAAAATCCCGAAATTGTATTCTTTTGTTGTATATGATGTCAAGTACCACATCGTTTATTAATTATTGTTAAATTATTTAAATGATTCCCTTCTGATTGCCTTCTCTGTATGAGAAGAGGCTTTTGCCCTGCAGTGGGACTGTAACAGGCTGGTATTATTATAAATATGATGTAGAATTAGCATCTACGCCCACTTCATTTTATTTTATTTATTTATTTAAGAATTATGTTAGTAACCAAATATTCAAATACACATCACAATCATACTATTATTACTAAAATTAAATATCAGACTACATTACTCACAAAAACAAAATCCAATCATCTCTAAATTACTAAAATGTTCAAAATCTCCAATATTATTTAAAACTCAATTTATTAAAATCTTTAAATTAATTGAAATAATAAAATTTATATACTTGTACATATTATTATTTTAAGTATGATAGTTTTTAAATAATGTAAATACGTGTGTGTAAATAAAAAATACAAAAGGGTAAAAAAAAAAAAAACAGTAAAATAAATAGGTACTTACGTAAAAATCAATATAATTTAGTCAGTTGCTGTTCTTTGAAACTTTGAGACATGTAAGTAACTGTAGACAATGCCCTGATATTGAATATATTAATCCTACCATTTAATTCACAAATGTTAAGGACCACACTTTCCACATTAAAATTTATTCGCCCATAACCTCAGTGGTAATTAATAAATTATTACATACTATTAATAAAATATGCATAATAATTGGATATTATTAAAAACAGCTTGTGAAACATAATACGCGACATTAATTTCTAATAAAATGATGGTCAATTAAAGGTTAAACTGCTGTAGGTTCGTAAAATGAGGATATTTTCGGTTTATTAGGATAATAACAAAAATAATCGTTAGTATTGCTATTATAACTGCAATTCGGCCACTAAACAGCAACGTAATTAAGTAAAACGAGTTAAGTAGTGGTACCTACTTGAATTGACTAAGTGTTAAAGAAGCATAAGATTTGCATTATAGTATTATTAAGTAAAGAAAAGAAAGAAAGATAATACGTTTATTTGCGGTAAACATGACGAAAAGAAAGAACACGAATACAAAAACCGGCCAAGTGCGTGTCGGACCACGCACAATGAAGGGTTCCGTAGTTGGGATGAATTAATCCCAAAAACAAACTTAACTTTGTAGTTGAAAAATATGTTCTCCCATACGGAATGTGTGGGAAAACATGTTTTTGCAACTGCAAAGTTAAGTTGGTCGATTATTACTCGTTAACTTGTAGAGTCTACTTAGCTGTGATAGTTTTCCTTTTAATTTCGTTATATAAACTACTGTTGTGATTTTTTTCACACACCCAAAACCACCCATTTAGCCAGCAGGGGGACACACACACTTGACTCTAACAAAAATTAGCACTTTAAAGCTTAATATTTCGCAAACGGATCCCTGAATCCAAAAATGGTTTTCACAAACTCACAATGTTTTTAAAGGACCTTTCCAATGATACCCCTCACTATGGGTTAAAAAAGAAAAAAAATAACATCACCACTTTACGTGTATGAGAGGTACCCTAAAAAAAAATGTTTTTCATAATTTTATTTTACCACTTTGTCGACGTAATTAAAATATATACCTATGCCAAATTACAGTTTTCTAGTACTAAGGGTCTCGGAGCTAGACCGCGGACAGACAGACAGACAGACAGACATGACGAAACTATAAGGGTTCCTTGTTTACTACGGAACCCTAAAAAGAACAAGTTGGGGGCAATTATGAACAAACGGCCATCGCTCATCATCAGTAGGTATACCCGTATACATATTTTTTTTATTAGCCTATTTTGTGTCCCACCGCTGGGCAAAGGCCTCTGCTTTTTCCTTCCAAATCTCTCTGTTTGTGCAAATTTAAGATTCGTGTGATTTCAGATTTGTGTGATTTTGCCCCGCAAACATAACTAGATCGTCACACCACCTTCGCCGCGGTCTACCTCGACGGCGTTGTCCACCTTTAGGCGTCCAGTGAGTGACGATCTTTGCCCATCTCTCCGGGTGCATTTGTGTGACGTGGCCGGCCCACTCCCACTTCAGCCTATACATAATATTCTAATTTCATACATTATCTATAAAACGTATACTTAATATTCTAATTTAAAATTGCACGGCCTTCCACTGCTTGTTACATACAGATTTCAAATGTTTGTATATACATTTTAATGGAGGGGCGTGCAATGTTATACTAGACGACCTCTAAACGCTTTAGTCCTAAGTGAAAATTATTAACCATCATAATATTTTTTGACAACTTCTTTACACCACTAATGTTACTAATGTTTTTTTTACAGCGTGTATAAAAATCAATAAATAAAATTTTCTCACTAGCTCTTCCCCTTAACTCGGTGGGTGTAAGGTCAGCATGTGAACACGAACGCAATGGGAACTTCAAACTGATACTATTTGTGTCAGAGTTCATTCTATTGAACAGGTGGTACTAACGGTTGTATATGTGGGTAGGCAGGGTTACCCGATTTCTGTGAACAAAGGTCTGTCTTGACGTTACGCCTAAAAAGTAACTAAGTTCTGTATTTCTATTTTCTTAGTGACCCTCGGGAATCATCGCTTTTCCGAATACAAACTAATGCTAATTTCCATGTCCATCAATTATTAGATTTATCTTGTATAATAATTTGAATTCAGAACTAAGTACTTTATTGTTGTTTTGTTTTGATTTTCGTGTGAACTATATAGAGCTGTAAAACTATTTTCCTATCTGTCGTGCCTGCGACTTCAGCAGCTTTCCTACCACTTTTAAAATAAATTACATTAAGTTAAAAGAGTATTAACAACTCTATACACTTCCAAGTCGATTGAGAGCGTCCGGTCTGCACCAAGTGCAAAGGGCAACTGATAAAAATTAAAAATCCAACGACTGACGAAACACGAGGTTTGCCGATAGTTGTACTGTACTTATATTGGTTAAACTGAAAATTTCGTAGAAAAGACAAAAAAGCTTGACTACATGGTCGATTTTCGGTAATTGTATACCGAATATATGTCTTATTGAATAGATTTGATACTTTTACTGTATTAAAGAAACAAAACAATACTAAGCAATCATCATCATTATCATCAGTTCAGCCGAAAGACGTCCACTGCTGGACATAGGCCAGAACCGGTCGAAGTTGTGGTGCTTGGGGAGCCCAAGCACCACAACTTCGACGGGTTCTGTGCTTCCCCCCTAAAATAACTAAGCAATTACAAATAAATAAAGCGAAATCTGAACTCTATGAACGAAATGACATATTACAGCCCAAAATTATAACAAGCAAAGTATTGTGAAGCTGTAAAATGTTCTGAATACTACTGATGGTTATATTTCCTTAGGTTTTTGGCCAATAAGTCTCTCTTTTCTCTGTATTTCTTAAAGGTGACAGAAACATGGGTAAACAGGAACTCAGTCACAATAGGAAATACATAATTCAAGAGTGAGTTTTTTGAGATGGGAAAAACAGTTGAACTCGCGACACCGTTACCGACACCTCATTAAAAGTATTTCCTGCACAATAAAATTGTTCAAGTTTTCACTTCAGTCGGCACTCCCGGAGTGCCACTGTTTTTTTTTTCTTTTTTCCCATTACCTATATATTTCTATCCTGGCACAAATAATTGCAAATGAACAGTTTTCCATTAATGTAGGTACTTCTAAGTCTAACTCATTAAAGAAAGAAATTAAGAACAGTCACCCACAATCTTCTCGAACTTAATTTCAAACAAGTAGATCCACAAAATGGTGGCGCCATCAGCATTAACATACATCCCCTCGACACGCAATAAAACAATAATTAAATCCCACCGGCAGAGGGCGCTGGAAAAAATCCAATTTGCTTTTACTGCTGTCCCTTAGTCAAGTGTAATGCTAGCTTTATATTGTGGTCTAATTTTATTGAGCTGATGTGTTTTCTGGTGTCAACGTTCCTTTGATTAGTAGTGAATTTGACGGGGCTGTCAATCATGTATTTTAAGAGTTTTTGCAGAAATGCTTACGCAGAAATTATATAACATTCAAATTACGGCATGATGCAAGCGTTACCTACTTCATGAATAGTACATTCTAATTCCATGCTGTCATGATAGTAGGTACTTACTAATTCCATGCTGTCAGGTAGCCATCTTGTTCTAAACTTTGGGCGACCGAGCTCTGCTCAGGTGAAAATACGGAGAAAACGAATTTTCCCAGATATGACCAACCTAGATCGATTTTTCGCCCCCTTAAGTAAACCCCTATATTGCAACTTTCATCGAAATCGTTAGAGCCGTTTTCGATAACGTGATTACAAATATATACCTATATAAATATTGCCACTCTAATTTAGGTGCATATATCAAAGTTCGGGGGTAAACGAACGGGGGGGGGGGTATCGTACTATAACTCAGTGACTGGGTTGTGGAGGTCAGATAGGCAGTCGCCCCATGTAATATACTGGTATTCAGCTGCATCCGGTTAGACTGGAAGCCGACCTCAACATAATTGGGAAAAGACTAGGCAGATGATGGTCAAAGTTAGGAGTGTCGATATTAGCCTGATTTTATATCTAGTCAAAGTCAAAGTTTTTGTTTGTTTAAAATAGGTGTTGTAAATAAAATAGGTACCGAGATCTCTATATTTTGCCGTCAACGGCGCACAGTGCAAAAAAATGACTTTGTTTGTTCAAAAATCTGCCTACACCATAACTTTTGACGTGTCGCTGCTATTTTTGTTATACACTGTTGAGATAACACACTTTAGTGTGTCACTGCCACTTTTCCTTAAAAGTCAATACCATGACCTCAAAAAATTGGGAAATGAAGCAAAAACAATTTCTAAAAAAATATTTTAACAAAAATCAGTTTCGAGGGGTTTTTCAGGTCATGAATTTATTATCTGTTTATAAAAATTCAAAATGGAGGATACAAAACGGCGGCAAAAAAAAATTGTTTCATTTCCCGATTTTTTGAGATTGTGGTATTGACTTTTAAGAAAAAGTAGCAGTACCACACCAAAATGTGTCAACTCAGGAGTGTATAAAAAAAAAATGGCAGCGATACGTCAAAAATTGTGGTGTAGGCAGATTTTTTAACAAAAAAGTCATTTTTTTCCACTGTGCGGCGTACCTACAAAGATCAAATAGTTCCAGAGCTGTTGCACTATCTATGTTGACTGAATTATAAAAATATTTTCTTTATGTAGTACAAGTAGCAAACGTCCAAAACTAAACACCCGACATAATTCTCAAAACATTCCCCAAAACTGTGAACTTTTAACCCAAGAAACTGCACCAAAACTCAAGAAAGTGGGAAGTTGTTAACTCAAGGCTCGTTGACGCTCATTTAACGTCATTAAAACGCCCGAGTACCGTCATTAAGACGCTCGTAAACCGCTCTAGGGGTTACCGGAGTCACTCGCTAGGGATTTTTCGCGTTTGTTCCAAGCCTTAAGTTCGTTGTGAGGATTAGTTAGATATTTTTGTTCTTGAGTGTACTTTGTTATGAGTTATAGTTTAAGAGGTGTGCAGGTTATGTTGTGTGGTATGGTGCAGGGGTATTAAATTGGCAAGATGGAAAATGTTTATTTCTATTCATTTAACCGTTTAAGTATGTATATATACGGTCATGGTCATATTTTATGTAAACATGATAAAATAAATAAAAAAGCGGCCATGTGCAATTCTGACTCGCACCTGAAGGCGGATTCCACCGTACAATATGTATCAAATAAATGAAAATAATAAACGGAAAATATTTTTATTTTTCATCTTAAATTTAAAAAAATCGCAAGTATTTGTATTTCATAATGATCCTATTTAATTTTTATTATTTTTTATTATAGCAGCAATAGAAATACACAATCTGTCAAATTTTCAACTGTCTTCCTATTACGGTTCATGAGCCAGCCCGTATTACCTACGGTTCATGAGATACAGCTCGCTGACAGACAGACAGACGGACAGCGGAGGCTTAGTACGAAGGTTCCGTTTGGCACCCTTCGGGTACGGAACCCTAAAAAGAACTGAATTTCATGATTTATATTTTTGGGGTCGTCGACCGCAGTTAGTGTATGTCACTTGTAATATCAGTTTTTTTTTTGCGTAAACTTCACAGACGTGTTTAGTATCGATATCTAAACACGATAAAACAAAAGAAAACAGATTTTTTCAACTTATGCTTCAAGTAACAACAACACAAGTCGGAGACCGCCAAAAAAATCCTTTCTGTTTTTTTTTATCGTGTTTAGATATCGATACCATTATGTCTGCAGAGTTTTGCTTACTAATTTAATTTGACCCTGTATAAACAAACATAAGAAAAATACATGAAAATCTAAACTTATTTCTATGTTATGTATTATTATTGCACAGCAGTTTGCATGATGAGTTTTCCTTTACTTCTGTATTACTATTTAGCACAAAAATGTTTTCTAAGCTTAGCATACTTAGTTTGTAAAGAATGTGTTTTATGTGTATTCCGTGGAAAATGTGGTTGGTTACTTATTTGGCCGTATCTTTTTGTATTTCTTCCTTCAAAATGTAATGTCACTGTTTGTTTTCTCTTACAAAAAATTGCAAAAAATTGAAAATAGGCTGAGATTAACAAGCACCGTAATAGATAAATTGCGTAATAGATCTTCAAAATCAAAAATTTGAAGAAAATTCGTAAAACATTGCCCCATATGTTTGAAAAATTCATCTGCTCGAAAACGTAAATAACGCAATGAATTACTAAAAAATTAAAATTTATTTATTTTTATTTATTTATTAAAAATCAAATAAAAAAAACAACTCTAAGGTTAAAAACCAATTTATATTTACAGTTTGCGTCACAGAAACAAGTTATAAAAAAAAAGTGGTAGTCAGTTAGTTTAAAATGATAATAATAAAATAATATTTAGTCCGCTAAACTATTCCAGAACATTTTTTTTCGTAAAACTATTTACCTATACTGCAAAGTAAGGAAGAAAATTACCGTGAGAGTGTATTTATCTTAGGCTTTAAATCTGTATTCACTTTAATCATACATCTTTACCTACGTGCAGAGATTTACTAAGTAGTAATATTGTCACAAACGTTGCGATGCCAAGTTTATCTTGACATGCGGCGATTTATACAACTAAACTGTTTAATGTTGGCAATTTGGCATCCAAAGTCATGGGCTGCCATGATCTTCGAAGTTGGCATTCAAAGTATAAACCACTCTGCTATTGTTTGTATTGTTGTCATGTATTTATCACATAATTAAATTATCTGTCGTTGTTTCATTTTTAATTATTTTTACCTATTTTGGTAGGTTTAGTAATTTTATTCTAGGTGCATCGTGTTCACATATAATTATTTAACTTGTGTAGGTACCTATACAAACCATTGTAAAACATTTTAAAAGAGTAACGGTGGAGTTTATTGCGCATTCTTCTCCATACGAAAACTACCTTTTGGAAGGGGTGACTAGAATCAATTCTATTATTTTGTAAATTTTGACGTTCAAAAGTGCATTCACATATTTGAAATAAATAATTTGACTTTTGCTAACTATTTTATCTTACTGGAAGTTGATTTCAGCCGGTAATTTTTTTGTTAATTTATGTCTTTCATTCAGCATTTTTCACTCGGCCATCATCTTTGCCGTCATAGCAATGATGAAGAAAACCCTATACGAAAAGAAAAAGCTGGCCAAGTGCACGTCAGACAACGCTCTATGAAGGGTTCCGTAGTTAGAATGAATTTGTCCCAAGAACAAACTTAACATTGTAGTTGAAAAACATGTTCTCCCACACGTCATTTGAGTCACGGTAAATTTCCCAACTACAAAATGTAATTGTGTGTAATCGTATTTTTTTTTACGTGATAAATCTAAAAATTAACGATTCTCAGACTTTATCCTTTACTTTTGCTGTGAGACCTTGCTTCTTGCAAAATTTTATGATCCTAGATCAACGGGAAGTACCCTATAGGTTTTGATTTTTTTTGCGAGTAAGTATATAAACACGCCTTTCCGAAAAAAATGGTCTTGACTGACTGACAGTCAGACGAACGGACAACGAAGTGATCCTATAAGGGTTCTTTTTTTCTAGTGAGTTACGGAACCATAAAAAGGTTTAATCATAAATTTTAAGAAGAAATTTTACAAGAAACAATTTTTATGACAAAAAAAAAAGTATGAATGTCAATCGGGAAAAACTCCGGAAAAACTCAATCTAAATAGATACGATCATACAATAACTATAAATGTCTCACTCACTTCTTTTGACGAAGGGGGGCGTCATGAACGCGTGCAAATACAATACAATACAACGCATGACAAAGACATACAAAATAATAGAAAAGCGCCTTTTCCTAAAAGGTATTTTCCTATCAGTTCAATACTCCTCATGACAATGCAATCGCTCCATTATGAAGAATCTGATTCCTTAATATGAGATAGCTCTTCTACTCTGATTACACACTCAATAATCACCTTTAAGTCTTTGAACATAAAGTCCATAAATTAACAAACATGCATGCGGAAACAGTCGCAAGTGAATTTGAACTTTTTCGGACGGAGAATTGGGTTGATTTTTGTGTGCATGGAAAGGAATGCCTTGAAAAGTCAGTGTAAGACGCGTTGTTTAGCAAAATGTGCATTGGTATAGAAAACGGATATAGCAAAAAGGTCGTATTATCCGATATTATGCCGGGGCGCGATTGTTCGCGCGATTTCGTGCGAAAAAATTTCGAGTTAGTCCTCTCGATTTATCGTAAGAAGTTCGATTTAATTGATCGATTATAGAATCGAGATGTCGCGATCGAACTGGTCGGATTTTTGCATCGGAGAGTGGTGGAGTGTAGGGCTGGTGATCGTGGGAAAATAATGTTATAAATATGGAGGAGGATTTGATTAGGATGAAGTTAGGGTTAAGCCATCTGTGGTTGAGATTTTGGAATGAAGAGCTTTGTTTATGTTTTTATTTTTCCGCATCAGATTGGCAGTAGGTATGTGTATGGCAAGAAACTTTGTTTTTTAAAATCTCTTTTTGTTTTCCAAAAAGTTTCTGTTTTTCTATTTAAAAAGAGTAAAAATGTTGAAGTAACATTTTTATGTTTGCAACGGAAATTACATATTCTTTATTGAGATGAGATAGGTAGCCATCTGATCTCAATCTTGAAATATGAAACTTGAAGATAACTTGACTTAAGTATGAGACTTGAAAAATGCGTTCTTGACAGCTGTCAGATTCATACTAAATAATATGTGTTTTGCGAATTTGATCTTTATTACTACTAGAAATTGTCCAACTGACTGGTGTTAGGATCGCATTCTCTCAACAGCCGGACTGTAGAGTTAAACTACTAGTGTGTACCATTTCAGATCATTATACCTAAATAAGTAAAGGTTTCGTCAGACGGTCGATCAATATACAGCGTCAAATTAAATTAACGAGCGAAACTCCGCAGACGTGATGAGTATCGATATCTAAACACGATAAAACAAAAAAGAAATTAATTTGATGATTTTTTTTGTGGGGTCATCGATCGCAGTTATTGTAGTCGCTTGAACAATCAGTTTAAAAAATTAGTATTTTCTGTGTACCTAAACTTCACAGACATGATTAGTATCGATACCTAAACATGACAAAACAAAAGAAACCAGCGGACCAGCGGTCATTGACCCCCCAAAAAAACTTCAAATCTCTTTATTTTATGGTGTCGATATTCATCACGTCTGCAGAGTGCTGGGTAATTTTATTTGACCCTCTATCACACCTACAAAACAGAAAAATAAACAAGTAATAATAAACAAGTAATAATCATTTATCATTTGCCGGACAACCCTACAAAGAGTGCTGTTGAGATCATTAGCAGAAAACTTAACGCCCTGTATAAGCCCTCGTTGATTTAAACACATTTTGTTTTATACCACATTACGGTCTTATATGACCACTTCAGGTATAAATCAGCACTTCAAATATAAAATTATGATGCTCACAGTTGTTTATGAAGCTCTAAGGGGTAAGTAGAGAGCATAGTTATGGTGTAATAGTGAATAAGGTGGTCATAACTTTGATCGGTGATAAAATATTTTTATAATGTCATTTTACGGGTAGTTTTTGTCTGTTGAAGAGTGATGGTCGTTGAGATAGTTCATTTATTCGGTGGAAGCTGGAAATAGGCTCAGATAACTCATTAGTTAGCCTATTTTCATGGGGATTTTTGGTTGACTGCCTAGTTGGTCTAGTGGTCGCAAGTGCTACTGCTGAACACGAGGTCCTGGGTTCGATTCCCGAGTCGGGCAAAGTGTTATTGGGTTTTTAACCGACTTCCAAAAAGGAGGAGGTTATATGTTCGTCGCGTATGTTTGTTTTTTTTTTATGTATGTCCACCGATTTCTCCGTCAATTGTGGACCGATTTTGAAAATTCTTTTTTTGTTTGAAAGGGTGTGTTCCGGAATTGGTCCCATATAAATGTTATTAACTTTGCTTGGATAGTTTTTGAGTTAGCTACAAAATACGTTTTTTTTTTCCCACTTAGTATGTAGATGATATAATAAGTTTCTGTCACTGGTAGCAGGTAGTGGTATCCGAATATGTGTGGGGTAGGTACCACAACTAAAAAGTGAAAAACAAAAACTTTTTACAAAAAAAAAACAACCGACCTCCAAAAAAAACACTACAAAGTGAAAAATAACTTTAATTTCGGAAGTCGGTGGCAAAAACGAAAATACAAAACCCAAGACACCGACTTCCGAAATTTAAGTTATTTTTCACTTTGTAGTGTTTTTTTTGGAGGTCGGTTGTTTTTTTTTGTAAAAAGTTTTTTTCTATGTGAAATTTCTCAGTAGCAGCTCGGAGTCTGGATTTGTGCCCGGTTGATGGTAATAGGCTCGCCCCCTATTACATGGGACTTAAACATAACTGGCGAAATGTGGGTGTAGGTACCTGCTACAGGGACACCTCTGCCCAACCCTTCGGGGAAACAAGGCGTGATGTTATGTTATGATTTTTGGTTTTACTAACTAATGTGAGAATTTGAGATGGTCATGTAACCTAAACAGAGGCACGGTTTTTTAGGGTTCCGTACCCAAAGGATGCCACCGGGACCCTATTACTAAGGCTCCGCTGTCCGTCTATCTGTCATAGAGCTGTGTCTTTGAACCGTAATTGGTAGTGGGTAGACACTTTAAATTTTCAGAGGGCGCTATAACAACAAATAGTGTCTTTTTCGGCGTTTTTTTTAATACTAAAGTAAGTATTAAAAACAAATATGTTGTGGTAAATATTGCATGGTGGTACGGAATCCTTCGTGTACGAGTCCGACTCGCATTTGACCGCTTTTTAGGGTTCCGTAGTGTAATGTATAATAAATATAGGCTGCATACTGGTGGGGCGACCGGTAGTGGGGAGCGCGGCAAGCGCATGACTTGCCGCACCTCCTACCCGACCGCCGTACGAGTAAGTGCGTTATTATCCTAGTTGGTGTATTATTTAATACTAGTATAGTGACCTGTACAAGTGGCGACCTTGCCAGGATTACAACTAGTTTACGTAAGTACTTACCAACATAAAATTCAAAAGAGAAAAAAAGGAAAATCAGTGAATGAGATCAGTTTTGTTGTGTACTAAATCAACGCTGATCTTGTTGATTTGTCCTAAAAGACTTCATAACGTTGCATTAGCGGTAGACTTGTACATCAGTGATACCTCAATTGTTGACAGAAAATCAGTATTAACGTCGACTAACGTAGTCAGCACCGTATCGCGTTAAAAAGGTGATAATAATATACTACATTGCATACCTTGTTACGAACAATTACGCCTGCTTAGCGAAAGGTTCCTTAGTTCGTTTATTAAAAGAAAAATATTTAAATGTTTATGTTGAATACAAATTGAACCTGTTAACTTTATACAGCCGTGCAGTGTGAATGGGTATGTCAGTCGACACACAAAAGATCGCTGCGTCGATGGCCTACTTACGAATACCCACATAATAGTTTTTTTTGCACCTTTTAATTAAAACTTATTTGTTTACAAAAGTTATCTGGTTTTATTTTGGTCAACAATTGAGATTAAACGCTGGATGTCAGAGGTAGTTTGGGTAACCAATCGGTACCATAATGATCTTTTTATGCTGTACTCAGGTATAGTGGCAGTTTAACTAAATCTACAGGTAGTTCGATGAAAATCTGAACGGTACCTACAAATACATCTACAGGTAGTTCGATGAAAATTTGAACGGTACCTACAAATACATCTACAGGTAGTTCGATGAAAATCTGAACGGTACCTACAAATACATCTAGAGGTAGTTCGATGAAAATCTGAACGGTACCTACAAATACATCTATAGGTAGTTCGATGAAAATCTGAACGGTACCTACAAATACATCTATAGGTAGTTCGATGAAAATCTGAACGGTACCTACAAATACATCTATAGGTAGTTCGATGAAAATCTGAACGGTACCTACAAATACATCTATAGGTAGTTCGATGAAAATCTGAACGGTACCTACAAATACATCTATAGGTAGTTCGATGAAAATCTGAACGGTACCTACAAATACATCTATAGGTAGTTCTATGAAAATCTGAACGGTACCTAAAAATAAATTTAAAGGTAGATCAATGAAAATTGCAACGGTACCTACAAACAGTATTGTCCCAAATATGTCGCTAATATCACTCATGGAATCCTTGGACTGTGACAGAGAATCAGCCTCAGTTGGTTTACGTTGGGAAACATGGAAGCGAGCACTCGGGTTATATCTGACTGCGACAAATGTTTTTAGGCTTCGGTATAATCCTTCAGTTGTAAGTCTTCAGGATCCAGAGTTTCTTGAAGATATCTGGCTCGACAGAACCAACAGATGTGCCGGACGGGCGTGATCGTTGGACACGAAGATTGTATAGGTTGTAAGGCTATCCCAGTCCAAGCGGGCGGCGCCGCCGTCCTGCACCTAGGGTTCCAGATATCTTCAATACTCACCGAGTGGCTATGTTTTAGACTCTTGGAGGAAAACGGGTTTTTGACGGGGGAATAACAACACCATTCCACTGATAAGTCTTCCTAAATGCTCAGGAAGCGACTTTCGGGACTCTTCAGGATTACTGCTTGACGTATTAGATCCTTCTTAGCTGAGTCGATGACTACAATTCCTAAAGATAACGCGTTAGATTAAGTACCTGCGCCCCTTTACCTTGCCAAGAGTCGTGAATGCTGATCTACAATCTTTATTGATTTTTAATACCTTATGTTTACATAATCCTTATTGCTAAACACCCTTATTTAAGTAGCTATAGACGGCATGTTATATATCACAAGATTTATAAAATTATGACTTTTTCAATGAGGTTTCTTTCATGATCATACTTATAGCCAACGAAAAGATATTTCAGTAATAATGGGATTAAAAATAAATAAATAAAATATTAAACTATTTGCAAGTGATTTTACTGGCAAAGTACTGCACCGATTCCCACTATACAAAAATAAACTTCAGGCTAGTCTATTGCTCTAGAGAAATCTAGTATTTTAATTTTCTTATCTAGATCTTTCAGCACGTAATGAGCCTCCGAATATAGGTTGTTTAGCCTTTATTTGACGAAATTGCTTTATGACATATAAACTCGATTAAAAGGTTTCCTGAAGGGCTAGATATCTAGAAGTTAGGTCCAGCTAGGTTTCGGTCTAGGAGATCTGGATACAATAAACGATTTAAATTTTTGGCAATTTAACCTACTTAATCGAGGTGGAGAAACTCAAACTCAAAGCATTTATTTCAATTAAACCATTTACAGGCACTTTTGAATTGTCAAAGAATCGATCAGTTAGAAAGTTGAAGCTAGTTGACAATGATTGTGTTACGACTTTCATCAAAATTCTTATCTTGATTACAATTTGTTTACTAAATAGTACTATTAATACCTATACTATCTATGAATTTAGGTTACTACAACGATTCTGAACCATTTATACTGTTTAATTTCACATCATTGCGAAAAAATATTTACCCTATGAATACGAAGATAAATGAACACAAAGTATTTATACATTTTTCAAAAAATGATTTTAGTGACACATCGTCGCGAACACTAAAGGCATTATCTAAATTGGTCGTATGTTGGTACAGAATGTAGACTACATAACGTCATTTTAATTATTATACCTACCTTCAAATGACTACCCCCATCTGTATGATTTGATGGGTTAAAACGGGCGATGTCTTAAATTAAAATCTTTATAGCTTACTATAATCCACAGGATAGGACTCAAGTCTTCGCTGATGCTAGTCCAGTTGTATTGGGGGCTGTACTTGTTTTATAAACTTGGTTTGATAAAAAAATAAAAAAACATGGCATAAGTGGGCCGCGAATAATTGCATACAGCAATTAGAGTCTCACTGATTGCGAAAAACGTTATTGTCAAACCGAGAAAGAGGCCCTTTGCTTTCGTTTGGGCTGTGGAGCATTTTGACATGTCTTTGTTTCTAAAAGATACTTACGAACTTTTCAATGACCACAAGCCACTTGAAGCATCGAATCTAAACCATGTGCGAGAATCGAGTGCTGGGTTTTACGTCTACAGTCATATAATTTTAAAATCGTATACAGTCCGGGCAAGAAAAACATCGCAGATTCACTATCACGGTTGCGTTCTATTGACTGTTCACCAGTCCCGTTCGATGACGATAATTATTTGAAATTAGTAATCGATCAGTCTCGTCCTATGGCAATCACCCTGTCTTAATAGAAGGAAGTTTGTCATCCCAGACCATGAACTAAAATTGGTTAAGAACGATATTTACAACAATAGCTGGGACCAGAGTATCAAAACTTATAAGGTCTTCGAACATGAACTTTGTTTTCAAGACAATTTACTTTTACGTTGCAATAAAATTATAATTCCTTTCAGTTTGAGATCAAAAGTTTTAGCAGCTGCTCACGAAGGACACCCAGGAATCGTAGCGATGAAAACGCGACTACGTTCCAAGATGTGGTGGCCCAAAATCGACAGTGACGCAGAGCAATATGTAAAAGCTTGTGAAGGTTGTTCTCTGGTTTCCGTTCCAAATCCTCCTAACCCTATGCGCAGATGGGCACTTCCAATTCGCATTAGGGCAACCTATAAAGATAGATTTAAAGTGTTGTAATAATAAATAAATAAATAAAAAACCCTGGATTAACGTAGCCATTGACTATCCTGGACCGTTGCCTAGTGGGCTTTATCTTTTGGTAAATCCCCTGCAGAACTCTTTTTTAGGCATCAATTTAGGGATAAGTTGCCTGCCGTTGTCGATTTTGAATTTGCAGATTTAGATCTCGAAACAAAAGATAGGGATGCAGAAATGAAAGCCAAGGGAAAGGAATATGCGGACAGGAAAAGACATGCAGCGAAATGTAGTACTGACGTTGGAGAAAAAGTATATGTAAAGAATATGACGAAGAAGAATAAGTTGTCTACTACATTTAGTGATGCACCACACACAGTCATCATTATGGAAAGCAATGAAGTAGAAGTTCAAAATGATAACAAAGTACAACAAATACGTGGAAATACACATAAAGCGAGTTGAAGGACAGTGGAAAGTTTGTGAAGATGATAATTATGCTGATATCACTGATGACAGAATTCTTGTAAAAAAATAATAAGTTCCCATTTAAATGAATGATGAGTGATGATTTAATATGTAAAAGTAAAAATATAATAATTCATAAATTACTAACTGTAAGCTGAATCAGTAGTGCTTTTAAACAATTAGATCTAAGTTTTATATTGTTTAAAACTTACTCAACTAACAGTATTTCGATTATGTTGAATGATTGCATTTAGAAAATATTTATTATTTTTCTAATTTTGTAAAAGGCAGATGTAATGTATAATAAATATAGGCTGCATACTGGTGGGGCGACCGGTAGTGGGGAGCGCGGCAAGCGCATGACTTGCCGCACCTCCTACCCGACCGCCGTACGAGTAAGTGCGTTATTATCCTAGTTGGTGTATTATTTAATACTAGTATAGTGACCTGTACACGTAGTAAACAAGGAACCCTTATAGTTTCGTCATGTCCGTCTGTCTGTCTGTCCGCGGTCTAGCTCCAAGACCCTTTGTACTAGAAAGCTGTAATTTGGCATAGGTATACATATTAATTACGTCGACAAAGTGGTAAAACAAAATTATGAAAAACATTTTTTTAGGGTACCTCTCATTCACGTAAAGTGGTGATGTTTTATTTTTTATTTTTTTAACCCATGGTGAGGGGTATCATTAGAAAGGTCCTTCAAAAAGTTTGAGTTTGTGAAAACCATTTTTGGATCTAGGGATTCGTTTGCGAAATATTAAGCTTTAAAGTGCTAATTTTTGTTAGAGTCAAGTGTCCCCCCCCCCTGCCGGCTAAATGGTTGGTTTTGGGTAAGTGAAAAAAATCACAACAGTAGTTTATATAACAAAATTAAAAGGAAAACTATCACAGCTAAGTAGGCTTTACAAGTTAACGAGTAATAATCGACCAACTTAACTTTGCAGTTGCAAAAACATGTTTTCCCATACATTCCGTATGGGAGAACATATTTTTCAACTACAAAGTTAAGTTTGTTTTTGGGATAAATTCATCCCAACTACAGAACCCTTCATTGTGCGTGGTCCGACACGCACTTGGCCGGTTTTTTACCAATTCGTAGTTGTCTGATTCTATGATTGTCGCTTATTTTAAATGTTCTTAAGTTTTCTTTGGACTGTATCCAGTACCCAATCAATCAATCAATTAAGTGTCCGCACTAATAAACCTTATTTATAATTTTATTTGTTCTGTTCCCACAGACAAACCGTGAAAACGGTTTTGCGGGGCATTGTTCTTAAGTTAAGATTTTTTATAAACTTTGTTTGATAAATAAATAAATAAATAATAATAACTATGGATAGGATCCGAATGGTTAAAAGTCACTTTTACCATAACATGTAGCGTATACAGTGTGATTCTTCATAATGTGCACATATCGAAATTAGGGAATCTATGCTTAATTTTATAGACGGAACAAATGTTAAAACAATTTTTTTTGTTTTATTTTTTTAATTGCTTGTTAAAAAAAAAATTTCTTCTCTTTTGCATCTTATTTCTAAATTTTACAATTATTGTAAAAAATTATGAAAAAAAAAATACAGATTTTTGCTAAAAAAACATGTTGTAGTTGTAGTTTTATTTCTCAATTTTAATTTTTTGTGGACGTCTAATTACTTCCAATCATTATGGAGTTTATTTCATTGCGATAGATGATTTAGTTTAAAAATTACAAAGTTTTGTTATTTTTTTTTAAATTCAATAAAAAGTATTTAAAAATTTTTTTTAGATTTTTTAAAATATTTTTTCTGTCGTTAAAATTAAGCATAGATTCCCTCATTTCGATATGTGCACATTATGAAGAATCACACTGTATTCATAATATCTAGTATCGAACCTATAACGAAGACAGCCACTGTCAATCTTACAATGATATTATATCAATATAATCTTAGCAAAGACAAGCCAGGACTAGAAAAGGATTAGAACCAGACTGTCCCAGAAAAAGCACTACCAGTGGGAAGTTACTTAACATAATCAGCGTACAATGTTCCCACTGCTGGGGCTATAATCTATATTACGGTCCACTCCCTCTCACAGAGAGGAGGCCTGTGTCCCAGCAGTGGGAACACTTATAGGCTGATGATGATGAAAGAGCCTGTCTGGTTTCGAATCTTCAACTCGTAAGTCGACGCCGTTGTCACTGCTAGATCACCACTTCTTTACTGGGTCACCATAGCTCTCGGAAGCTACATAATTACCTATGCCAAATCCTCACTGTGTTTACTTTTAACTACATAATATTTATAAGTCATTCGAAGTGTTTTCTCATAAAAGGCTCGACGAAACTGACAAGAAGAAGAAGAAGAAGAAAAATTGTTTATTCTGCACAAAATAAACGCACATTACACAAAAAAATACATAAATCATAAAATATACATTCACCAAAAGCCAAAAGCCTCGTTCAGATTCGAAAACTAATAAAAAGTTCGACAAATTTTGTCTATTGCTCATGTCAAGGCCAGATACCAAAGACAATTTACAATTTTGTTTGCATTATCAAATGAAAACAACAAACATTCAAAACATAAACAAAATGCCGATTGCTGAGTGGAATAGTAAAATTTTCTGTAACAAGCAAACAACAATAACAAGAACAATTAATCCGTGCGTCGTATCTGTACAAGAATAGGTCATTGCTCAGCGAAATGCCGCAACTTCGGACGAACCTACGGTTACGGCGCTGATTTTCAGCAAAAACCTCGCGAATGACGTAATGACGTCCCCCTGTGTGATCAGGTACTTAAGAATGCGGCGACGTATGATATGTCCATACAAACGTAGTACATAAATCATTTGCAATTTGAGCATATTTCCACCATATTATGTTGATATTCGGATTGAGACAGTATTTATCTAGGCTCCTACGTCTTTTTATTTCCAAAAACTTACCTTTAAATGAAGTGTAAGCGAATTGCATTTCGTGCATTTTCATAGCGTAAATGACATGTTTTCATATTGTTTTTCTGTATTATTAACAACAATATTTGTAATATTGTTTCCGTAGAAGCATAGTTTATGTTATCAAGTTACAAATTATCGAAAAAAAAAAAAAATGGAAATACATTAAGTTTTCATTCATAATTTTTTGTATTACGGAACGCATCTAAATTTATCATAAATTTTCGAAAGCTAGTAGTACTATCGCGTCAAGCAATAATTGTCAATGTGTGCGTGGTAGTATTGCTCACTGTAGATGTATATCGCTCGGACAGGCACTCACACTAGCGCAACGTGCTTGGAATTGAATTTTGCAAAAATCTCGATTTCTAGTTGGGAGCCGTGTCGCCGGCCTCTTAAGCAAAATTTATTACGGAAATGAGTGTGAATATAAACTGAACATAATAATTATGTACATAAAAATAACAATTAAAAAATTATATATACTTAGGTATCTATAACCGTAACTTATAATAAATAAATAAAAGACATTAACATAAACTGAGAGTTATAATAATTACAATGAAAATAAAAATAAAATAAAATAATTATGTGGTGTGTCTCCACCATGACAACATACCTAAGTCTTGGCAAGAGACTGTGTGCCATACGATCTCCGAAAACCATGTCCAGCCATAAAATTTCAAAATTCCCTCAGAAAAATAAAAACAAAACTATGGCATGGCTGCCCCTTCCTATTTATTATTTATCAATTGTATAAATTATTGAATACTTATCCTTTGGCCCCCGCAATGGCTGAGGGGTCACTTTTACGAGCGGGGCCATGGTATGGCTATTTATCGTGGCTCACTTTTTTATGGTAGTGGATCATAGTGGCTATCTTTGAGTGTAGTTTAATAAAAGATAAGTATAGTGATACAATACACCATTTTAGTACTAATATTTCTGTATTTATAATCTTGCACATAGACAAACTTGGTACACTTTTAGCATTATTTAACAAACTATATAATTAGGTATTTAATATATACGTTATAGACTTTAGACTTCTTGAAGACACCTTCTGGTTACGAGGCTCATAGCGAACTGAACTAGAAGTTAAGCGACGCTCCAAACATCATGTTTCCAATTCTGTTTCGTTAAAAAACCAGTACTTTTACGGAACTGTCAAATGAGATACTTTTAAACTTCATAATTACACTAATACAAAATCATTTGAGGCAATTCACATACTTTTAATTTTATATTTAGTATTTAAAATCAGTAAATCTTATTAATATTTGGAAATCATGACAATAGGAAGATGTTGGTTAGGGCTGGTAGCTTCTTTCGCTGTCCTCCCATACCTAGTAACACTGTTATTTGAAAGTATTGTAAAAGCCAATTATTTTTAAAAGAGCCGTGGAGTTTCTTGCCGGCTCTTCTCCATAGGAAACGACCAATTGGAACCGTGCACCTAGCGTCTGATGTTTCATAAGTGCCTATGTAGGTTTATGTGAAATAAAATAATTTGAATTTTTTGTGGTGGTCGAGATTTTTTCAGGCCTTCTCAACAAACACTATATTCCGGCCACTGAGAGAATCCATTTCTGACACCTGTCAGTTGGACAAGATTAGGAACTAATAAAGTTTAAATTCGTAAAACACGTATTCTTTTGTACTCAGCTGACAGGTGTCAGGAACCCATTCTCTCATCGACCGAAGTGTAGTTCGCGGTATTCTGTTAAAACTTTCCGTCAAAAACTTTTTTGAAAAAAAAAAAAAAACAACCGACTTCCAAAATACACTACAAAGTGAAAAATAACTTTTATTTCGGAAGTCGGTGTCTTTGGTTTTGAATTTTCGTTTTTTAATAATATTTTTTTTTTTAATTTCAGACCAAATTACACGATCCATAAGTTGTTAATAAAGGTCTTAACCTAATGTTAGTAAAAAACCACACTATATACAAAATTGAAATGACTGACACGTACGTGTGCAGCCGTATCCAGTGAGCCAGCATGGGGCTGTCCCACTTATCACACAGTACACTCAGGATGCTGTGGGAGCTAGCACGTATTCTACCGAGAATAGAAGCGCACCGTTTCCGTATAATGGCATGAAAACCATCAACCCTGGCCTCGGTGAACATCCCGGAAGCGCTACAAAAGCGTGGTAGACCCAACAGCATTTTTGTCACCGACTTCCGAAATTAAAGTTATTTTTCAATTTGTAGGTTTTTTGGAAGTCGGTTGTTTTTTTTTTTTGTAAAAAGTTTTTATTTTTCACTTTTTAGTTATGGCACCTACCCCTACACAAATTCAAAAACCACTACCTGCAATGTAAATAAAAGTGACAGGAACTTATCATATCATCCACATACTAAGTGGGAAAAAGTACGTATTATTGAAGCTAACTCAAAAACTATCAAAGCAAAGTTAATAAAATTTATATGGGACCACCTCGAGAGCATACCCTTTCAAACAAAAAATTTTTTTCAAAATCTGTCTACAATTGACGGAGAAATCGGTGGACATACATAAAAAAAAAAAACACGCGCCGAACATATAACCTCCTCCTTTTTGGAAGTCGGTTAAAAACTCATCTGAACCAACTCGCAGTATTAACTCAGTTATTTAGGCCAGAACTAATCGATACACTAATCGATACACTAATCGATAAATCACAAACTTTGGTTTACGTCCTTTTACATGTCCTTTTACACAACAACTCTGCTTCACCAGCAGAGTTGTTATATAGCGTTATGCTCGTGAACGGGTGCTGCTTGTGGTGACTGCTCGTCTTGCTGATCATGGTTTTGTTATTGTTACTAGTAATTAACTGTTCATTTATTTTACCTCGATGGTCCTAGTTTATCATTTATAACTTCCAATTACAGCTTTATGTAAGCGGGCACGCCCTTTATGCCTGGAGGCTTTTATTTAGATATTTAGTTCTGTTTACGTTTAGTTTTTATTTTTTATTTCTGCTTGAGTATAGTTCTCGATGTTTTTGGTTGGTATATTGGCGTGTGCTAGCTGACATATGGCGAATAATTTATCATTTAAATTATGTTTTGTGTTGCATAATGTAAGTTATTTTGCATACTATTGTATAGAATCATTTTTCTAACTTGAACAGACAGCTGTGCTGCTGGGGAGTTTGTTGCGCCACTTCTTCTTCCCAGCTAAAGGCACTAGGAAGTGGTGAAGGGTGGGCGTTTTGGGGGATTGTCTTATGTAATTTTGACGTTCGAAAAGTGCTGATTCTCAGCCTAGTTTGAATAAATGACTTTTGAATTTGAATATTGTAGAAAAAATTGCTGAAAAAGTTACAATTTACAATTCAATCGCATTTTGGATTATGCTTTCAAGCAAAATCCAAAACATGAGGGTTATGTATTATATAATTGTAGATTTGTCAATACATTGTAAGGTTTTACCGTTACAATTGTGTGGTTTATGCTAACACGGACTTGTAATATTTAAAAATTAAATTGTAATTGTTAAGTTTCGTAGTATAGGGCTCAGGTTGTTGTCCAAAATCTCCTGTAATCAATTCAATGATCATGCGCGGTGATCTTGATAGACTAAAAACTGTTTGTATTTTCGTTTTTTGCCACCGATTTCCGAAATTAAAGTCATTTTTCACTTTGTAGTGTTTTTTTTGGAGGTCGGTTGTTTTTTTTTGTAAAAAGTTTTTATTTTTCACTTTTTAGTTATGGTACCTATCCCATACACATTCGAATACCACTACCAGCTACCAGTGACAGAAACTTATCATATCATCTACACACTAAGTGGGAAAAAAAAAACGTATTTTGTAGCTAACTCAAAAACTATCCAAGCAAAGTTAATAAAATTTATATGGGACCAATTCCAGAGCACACCCTTTCAAACAAAAAAAGAATTTTCAAAATCGGTCCACAATTGACGGAGAAATCGGTGGAAATACATAATTTTTTTTTTTTAAAAAACAAACATACGCGACGAACATATAACCTCCTCCTTTTTGGAAGTCGGTTAATAAAACTAAGAAAATCATTCTTGAAATGTACGAGATTTTTACTTGGCTATATCTCGTTCGTTTTCAATATGAACCAGGTAAACAAACGATGGCAAACAGTAAACCGGACCTAAACAAGTATATTTAAACATTTTCGTTCCAGTTTCCTTATAGAATTGAATAAAACCCTCAAACGAGGTCCAGGATGCCCCTTAGGAGTAGGTAGCATGCCTCCTAATCCTTAAAACAGTAAATTCCTAGTCAATTGCTTTCCTATGTTTGGTGCAAGGTTAAAACTGATAGCGATTTTAGCGACTGTTAATAGGAGGCTCCCTAAATTGTATGTTAATTTGAATTAATATTCTGAAAAAGTCACGCATCCAATCAAAATGGAACTTTAGTATATGATTTATTGGATCATTTTCTTTCCATATATAAGACAGTTACGTAATTGGAACATTTTCGCTCGATTCATTTTTTATTCGAAAATCATGTCGTTTTACTCGGCTTTGATGTTCTAAAATAATTATTAACAGTAAGAAAATATTGTTTATTATCCAGTTATAAGATATTTTTTTCTAGATCAAGTTATTACTTTAGTTATAAACGAAATAAGAATTGAGACTTACGACATTTAGTTCCGTGCTCGAATACGACCAAAGAGCGCACGCGATATTCAACTTTATTACTGATGTGTTAGCGTTTAGCACATATTGGAGTGGTAGGGTGCATGGGGGCGGAGTTTGCGTGGAAATTGTCTTTGGAGTGCCTGGTCTTAAGAAAAATGGTGTAGATTGCCGTCATCATAATTCTCTTGCCCTTGTGGCGGCATCTATGTCGCCACATGTGAACTACGCACCAAAGACCTGACGTCACACAAATCCTGCATCGCGCTATTAGAGTTTACCGAACAAACACCATATACACAACTTCCCCGAGATCAATCGTTGGGCAGTTGCCTGCCAGACACAACGCCCGTCTGGTTGGAGGATCCTCCCGTTTCTATAAAAGGATGAGTGAACTTTACACCCTGTTCCTCATATCTCTTAACCCTTATGCCAATTTCTTTTGGTTCAACACAACATATCTTCTCCTATATAAGAGGAGCTCGTGGCTAGTAATAACAGCTGCACGGGTCGATTGCCGCGGTTGGTCCGTGAATGGGTGACCATCTTTACATACCGAGACTCCTCCGTACCTAGGGGTCCCGGCTGTTTTTCATGGATCTTTGACATTCGTTGCGGGTCGTCAGAAGCCCAAAAGTTTGACAACCGGTCTTACCAAGGGGTATCGTATTACCTAGTAACTAGGTTGTGCACACGGACGTATATAAGGGGGGGTTTTGGGGGCCCGGACCCCCCCATTTATATTCATCTTACTTGTCCAACAGAAAAAAATTACATGCACCGCGCCGATTGTAGAAAACGATAGTTGCTTAGTCCGCCGCAGTGCGGGGAGCGGGGGAATGGGCACTGCCCCCGCCGCCGCCGCCCGCGCTTCGGCGGCATGGCGGGGTCCAGACCAAGCTAGTCTAGAGTAACCTAAGTTAAATATTATAGATTACCCGCGACTATACTTGCGTGTTATAGTCGCAGGCAATATTTAATTTGTAAATGATAGATTTAATTGGCATTAGAGCTCTGTTTTTTTTTTACTTTGGGGACCCCCCCCCTCCCGTCAAAGCTATAGCTACGTCCGTGGTTGTGCAGGTCAGATAGGCAGTCGCTCCATGTAAAATACTGGTATTCAGCTGCAACCGGTTAGACTGGAAGCCGACCCCGACATAGTTGGGAAAAGGCTCGGCAGATCTAAGGTTTAATTGAAGAAAAACAACTCATCATGAGGTAAAGTACTCAACTTCACACACAAATCTGTCTGAATTGACAAGTCTGCAAATAACTATTTACAAAAGGAACCACGAGCTAACATACATTCATATGACGGTTGAAAGGCTAATTGATCTAAGCGACATTTTGTAAAACTTGCAGGAGGATGGATTGGTTGTTTTTTTTGTCATAATAAAATCTTATTATGATTGATTGATTTAAGTAAATAAAAGTCTATTAAATAGTTGTTTTTCTATGATTTTTTTTTCAAAAAGAATAACTATGATCCGTCCAGGAGGACGAATCATAAAATTGCAGAAGTAAGTTTTACAAAATGTCGCTTAGATCAATTAGCCTTTCAACCGTCGATTATGGTAATAAACTTGAACAATTAGCTATTCAGATACAACATCAAACGATCAATCTTCCTTCATAACTAATAAAGGAGTCTATTAAACTTTATGAAAAGGTTTAACAAACTTAAGACATAGTTCTAGTGTAAAATCGAATCACATAACACAGCTTTCTGTTACTTCTTGATCGTTTAACTTGTACCAAACAATGCCCTCGATTGTCTTAACCCAAAATCGAGTCATCTAAAAATGCATCAGATAGTCGGAGAGCCCGACTGTTATGTCTCATAAACTGTCCCCGGGTAATTCCGATAGCCGTTTGCGTGGCCACAGGCTATCCGGGCTATTAAATGGTAATATGATGTCAATGGAAATAGGTTTCGATTGTTGCTGCCCACTTACTGGGCTTTTGTAAAGTTGTTGGATTATGTTGATGGTTCGTTGTCTGTCTCTTTGACTATTATGGTGGGGGTCTAGTTTTTACGTGTTGGCGATGGCTTGTAGATAAAGAAGGTTAGTGCAGTCGTTATGGGGTAAGTAGAAATGGTTATTACTTCATAGGGTCTCATGTAAAAGGCATGGATGTCATTTATGTTTTGATAACATAACAAAGCAAAATTATAATAATTAATATTGAACTATTACTAACACCGGTCTTCAGGAGTTTGGCCGTAATTCCGTCATCACCCGTAATTCGGTTCTGAAGTGGCGACCACGTACCGGAAGACGTAGCGTTGGAAGGCCTCCCACAAGATGGACCGATGACCTTGTGAAGGTCGCAGGAATCCGCTGGATGCGGAAAGCACAGAATCTGTCGAAGTGGCGGCGCTTGGGGGAGGCCTATGCCCAGCAGTGGACGTCTTTTAGCTGAACTGAGGATGATGATTACTAACAAAACTAACACTAATACTTAAATATAACTATCTATACATATAATAAAATCGTAGCGAAGTCAAAACTGTACATTGAATATTTTTGAAAAAAAGTAATTGCTACGAGGTCTAGGATCGATTCTAATGCCGAAAATATTTTTTTTAGAATTTTTGTCTGTTTGTCTGTTTGTCTGTATGTATGTTCCAGCATCGCGCAAATTCTACCGGACAGATTCTGTTAAAATTTTGCATAGATATTCCCTGTGTGTCTGGTCAAACTATAGGGTATAAACTATCACGCTATTTACTATGGGGGACGAGCAATATTACATTATGTTGTATTTTTATGTTCTAGCATGACGCAAATTCTACCGGATAGATTCTGTTAAAATTTTGCATAGGTGTTCCCTATAAGTCTGGTCAAACTATAGGGTATAAACTATCACGCTATTTACTATGGGGGACGAGCAATATTATATTATGTTCGTATTTTTGGGAAAAAACGCGCCAAAATTTTAAGATATTGTAGATGGTTATCGATTTAACTTTTTAAATGATTATCATCACGCTATACCTTTATGGAACTAAGCAGTCAATCAAAAAATATATAGGAACGGCTATTTTAGACAAGTTTCAACAAAGCAATTAGCTCAGCGGTTGGGCGGTTGCTTTGCAAACATGGGGCTGTAAGTTCGATTCCCACCTACGGTTTTTTTTTCTTTTTTTTCACATTTTGTTATACGATTATTATTTTTTTTGATAATCTACCTATAATCTATAGATATAATAAAATCGTAACGAAGTTAATTTTTTTTAAAGAAAGTTATTGCTAAGAGGTCTGGGATCGATTCTTATGTGGAAAATAAAGTTTTTAGAATGTTTGTCTGTACCAACCGTAGGGCATAAACTATCACGCTATTTGCTATGGGGGATGAGCAATATTACATCATGTTCGTATTTTTCTCTGCAAATTGTAAAAGGACGCGCCAAAAGGTTGGGATATTGTAGATAGGTAGTTACCGATTTAACTTTTTAAATGATTATCATCACGCTACCTTTTATATAGGAACGGCTATTTTAGCTAACTTTCAACAAAGCGAATAAGTAAGCGGTTGGACGAATGATTTGAAGTCCTGAGGGCCTCCCACCAGCTCAAAAGCAGTATTATTTTAATATTACTTTAGTTTACTTCAGTGTGGGAAAGAGATGAAGCTCTACAGGATGTATAGCTCCATCTCTTTCTCCCACTGAAGTAACATTAAAAAAATACTGCTTTATGAGCTGGTGGTAGGCCGCCCGGGGTAGTAAGTTCGATTTACATCTGTTTTTTTTAAACTCTTTTTGTTAAACGATTTTTTTTTGGATTGTGTATGTAATAGTTCATAGAATGTATTAATTCACAAAAAATGGAAAACTTCGTAAGCTATGGGAAACTACTAAGTTACAAGTACTTTACAGTCACAAAACATTCAAGGTTGTATTCTGATCATTTTAGAGCAAAAGACTGTAGGAATAAAATGTTTTTTTACAGTTTTGACAGCAGATTTGTCCTAGCGATTTTATAATATGTATGTGGATCTTCTGGAATCGCTGCCACACTGCTTCCTGGTGGCAAAACAGCGCACGTCATGTTTAAGATTCCCATCGATTTAGAGAGCAACGAAACACCTGTTTGTGGGGTGTCACGCAACAGTAACAAGGGATGTGTGCTTAGGGGATTGCGCTTCGTCGTATGGGATGAATGCGTTATGGCAAAAAGGAAAGCAGTGGAAACTGTAAACAGAACCCTGCAGGACATCCGCAGAAACCAAGATATGATGGGTGGTGTCACAGTTTTGACAAAAAAAGTGAAAACTTCGTTGAAAAGGTCGACTCTATGGTCGAGAGTTCATAAACTGCGCTTGACCATCATCATACGAGCTCGGCTTGGCGGTAATTCAAATGCTCAAGAATTCTCCGATGTTCTTCTAAAAGTTGGTGAAAGCACTCTACCAGAGACTCTTGGTAGAGTAGATCCCACTTTAGAAGATCTTATTCGTCTGATATACGGGGATATCAGTCAAATACCGTACCAAGAGAATTCTTAGGTGTGTTTCCGTTTTAACTCCGAAGATGATCAAGCTACAGCGATCAACCACAGTATTCTCTCACAAATTGAAGGGAGTGAAGTGATATACATCTCCATTAATACTGATGTGGAGGAAGATGATGCCAAATATCACCCCGTAGAATTTCTCAATTTACAAATAGAAAGAAAAGAAAGAAAGAAAGAAAAAACATTTATTTGGACACATTTCTCGAAACACAAAACACAAATTACAGTGGAAATAATAAATAGTGTTTTTAAAACAATAGTGTGTGCCTCACGGCTGCGCCAAAAAGGTTCATTTCAGCATTAAATGGCAAGTGGACTTCCGGTTGTATATCTGTGTAACGGAAACCAGCTCAAAGTCATGTCTTTGCAGAGAAACGTCATCGAGGTGGAAATTTTAACAGGTTGTGGCGATGGTGAGACAGTGATTATAGCGCGTATAAAGTACAAATTCCCCACCATTACCAGTTAAAGCGCGTGCAGTTCTCTGAGAGTGTATGCTTTGCGATCAACAAGTCACAGGGGCCGACACTAAAGGCTGAAGGCTGCGGGTGTCGACCTCAGGATAAGCTGCTTCTCACACGGACAACTGTTACGTCGCTTGCTCCCGAGTCACCATTCCTGACTCTCTGTATATTTTGGCTGCTGAGAATAAAACTACAAACGTAGTATACAGGGAAGTTTTATAAAAATGTGGCTGTTATTGTAGTATATTGTGATGTCTTACGATTTCCATGCGAACGAAGTCGCGGGCAGAAGCTAGTTAAACTAATATGAATACTAATAAGTACCTACTTGAAAACAAGAAACTGTTTTTATAAAAGTTACTTGAAATAAATAATGGGAATGTCTGCCATCCTGGGGGCCTACCATCAGCTCATAAGTAGTATTATTTTAATATTACTTCAGTGGGAGAAAGAGATGGTGCTATACGTCCTGTAGAGCTTCAGAGCTTTTTTTTTGGTGGAAAATTATCAAATAGCTTCTCCTGCTCTGGGCGGAGCAGGAGGGCGTGTCTCATCATCATCATCATCAGCCTATAAATGTTCCCACTGCTGGGACACAGGCCTCCTCTCTGTGAGAGGGAGTGGGCCGTAATCCACCACGCGCGCCCAGTGCGGTTTGGTAGATGTCACATGTCTTCGAATTTTCGGTTCTAGGACATGCCGGTTTCCTCACGATGTTTTCCTTCACCGTTTTGAGAGCAGTGGTGATGAAATAATTTACACAAAGTAAAGCGCCTGTCTGGGTTCGAACCTACGACATACAACTCGTAAGTAGCGGCCGTTACCACTGGGCCACCACTGCTATCGGGCGTGTCTATTACTGACTAAAACCCACCCGTGTCCCTTCGGTTGCCCTGTTGCCGGGGGCCACGATTTCCCTTTCGGCCTTATTTGCAACCCCGGCAGGTATCGGCCTTAGCGAACCCCGTCAATTCTGCTGACATCTCTTTGAGGCGCGCGTGGAACACAACGCGCCGACAACCCGGGCCTGGTCCTTATCGAACGGCGAGCTACCCATTGCTCAACGTCCGCAAGCCCGCGCCTACGGTGGCCGGAAATCGGCTCGCGATTCCCGACGCCCAGGGCGTCTCCTCCTGCGGCGGTTAGGGGCGTGAAGGTGCGAAATTTGCCTATCTTTCACGCGTTCCGCCTGCTTCTTCGCGAGCATTACCGCTTCGCAGAAGGAGGTGACGGCTTGCCATTTCCTCTCGCTCCGTACCATGGCCTGAACCAGGGCCGGACGCGAGAGATCACCGCCGCCGATCGTCTCCACGAGGACACGGCGATGCCCCGCCCAAGCCGGGCAGACTTCCACCGTGTCCTCCGGGCGATCCATACAATGGTGACACCCGGGTGTTTCCTCCAGCCTTATCCTGAACATGGAACCTCCCGAAGCCGCCGTGTCCGGTGAGGACCTGCGTCAAGCGGAAGGTGAGGATGCCGTGGTATACATATTTATAAAATAAAGTCACTTTTCACGTTTGTCCTGTAAGTCGGCTTTGTTCTTCTAAAATACGCAACGGCTTTTTGATGAAGTTTTCAACATAATTTTGAGGATGTATTCTGGCAGGGTTTATGTGTATTGTAGTATATATTAATATTAAACTTATAGATAATTAAGAAATCTCGATGTTTTATCAATTCGTAAAAACCTTGCGCAGGGGCTAGTTATTCATAATTTCTGTAATGAAGTTCATTATTATAATTGGTTTTGTATCGCATGCATTTCATTATTGTTTTTGGGATCAGTTAAATTACTTACCTGCTGGGATCACTTCTTGCAACACTATCAAACGTGTCGATTATGATCTTCTTTCTTCTTATTTGTGTGGTTATCACTAACCTGGTGTCAGAGTTTTTTGTCGCCCATGGGCCTCTGACTTTGCTTCACATACCGTCGAGAAATATCTCTCAGACATGTATTATGAGAGGAGGAGACGCCCTGGGTGTCGAGAATCGCAGCTCGATTTCCGGCCACCGTAGGCGCGGGCTTGCGGACGGTGAGCAA
Source organism: Agrochola lychnidis (assembly GCA_963680765.1). Lineage (NCBI taxonomy): Eukaryota > Metazoa > Arthropoda > Insecta > Lepidoptera > Noctuidae > Agrochola > Agrochola lychnidis. The sequence continues at coordinate 6,710,940 of OY796871.1, read as the reverse complement.
TGGGTGGCTCGCCGTCCGATAAGGACCAGGGGGCCTACCACCAGCTCAAAAGCAGTATTATTTTAATATTACTTCAGTGGGAGAAAGAGATGGAGCTATACGTCCTGTAGAGCTTCATCTCTTTCCCTCACTGAAGTAATACTAAAATAATACTGCTTTATGAGCTGGTGGTAGGTCCCCAGGCCCAGGTCGACGGCGCGTTGTGTTCCACGCGCGCTTCAAAGAGATGTCAGCAAAATTGACGGAGTCCGCTAGGGCCGATGCCTGCCGGGGTTGCGAAGAAAACCGAAAGCGAGATCGTGGCCCCCGGCGACAGGGCAACCAAAGGAACATGGGTGGGTTTTAGTCAGTAAGAGTCTGACACGCCCTCTCGCTCCGCCCAGAACGGGAGAAGTTATTTGATAATTTCCCACCCAAAACAAAAAGACATGCATTATGATTGTTACCGTATAACTATTGTCGGCTATTACTTCACCCAAGCTTGATGTCTAACTATGATATGACATACATGTTATGTTCACACCTCAAAATTTACACATTCCTGTTAATTCCACATTCAAAAGGAGTCCTGAAATTGACAAGTGTACCAACTGTCAGTTTTGCCGTAAAAAGGCTCATTTGGCGAATTCCTTCTGCAATTATATGTTGGTTTTGTTTTTATGTGAGCAGGAGTCGATGGCCGTTTGATAATACTTTGTAATACGTATGGGAGGGTGGTGTGGGCTTGGTGACGAGCGGAGCGGGAGCGATTCTTATAAGGAAAGAATGGATAGAGACGAATAGCGATTTGTATACTTAGTTAAGTAACAAAATTAATTCAAGACTTGTAGAATTTTATAATACACTAGCTGCGCCTCGCGGTTTCACTCGCATAAGTATCGATCCCGTGGGAATATCGGGATAAAAACAATCCTATGTCCTAACCCAGGTCATGGTCTACCCATGTGTCAAATTTCATCTAAATCCATTCAGCCGTTTTAGCGTGAAAGTGTAACCAACAAATAAACAAACACAAAAAATCAAATCTATTCCCTTTTTATTTTAGTTTAGATGTAGATATTACTCCTCAGATGTTTGTTTTTTGTTTTGGATTTAGATAGGTATCTAATCTATTTAGTTATCTATATGAAAAGCGCAGACATCGATGTAAAAGTGGATGCTGTTAAGTATCAGAATTCCTAGTCATCTTTGAACGTTCAAAGATAATGAACCAACCGAGATAAGATCTTCAACATTTTTCGTCAAAATTCTTTTCCAACTCTTACATCGCTATTCCACCGCCACTCAGCACCCACAAACAGCGCAAGCGCATAAAAAGTGCAATTTCAATACATCGGGGACGTTGATTGACGGCCCCCGCTGCGCCGGCCCCTCGATCCACACTTTTTACCTACTTAGCAAACGTTTTAGCATTTAATTAATTTTTATATACCCTTCATACTCTGGCGAAAGTATGAGTATGGGTACAGACCCACCAGGAAGAATATGTGATGGGTTTTTGCCGACTCTCGTAAAGGAGGTAAGTTTTTAAGATGGTGTCAAAAATGGGAGGCTTTGACAGATCGTGACCGCCGCGGTATGTTGTTTGTTGAGATGTCGCTGAAAGATAAAAAATGGTTGAGGACTGTGGGTAAATTGTGTTGGTTTTTATGTTGAGAAGTTGTACGTAGATACCTACTTACCTTGGAGAACATTCCGTGAACCTTTTTACATTCAGATTATGTAAGACTGAAATGAATTTTTATCACATCTATTCAAAAAGAGCTAGTTTATTCTTCGTAAACAGGGACCAAAGTAGCTATTTAATTCCTAGGGACCAAAAGTGATTTGAATTTGGAATGTGGATATTGTTAGCAAGAGTTCCAATCATCAAAAAGATCAATCACGAACATTGTATGAACAAGTAACATGCTGAATGATAAAGTAAACCGCGCGCGAGCTAAATTAAAAAAATAGTTTATGAAACAATAACAAAACGCGCGAAATGCATTCCGCCTTCGTTCGTAATGTTTACTCAAATTCGGATTTTACGTTTTATAAAAATTTGTGTCTTCCTTAAGTAGTGAGAATGAAGCAAATAAACGTAGGTACTGTTCTTATTCATAAGTTCCACTTACTTATTTTGTGTGTGTGATCAAAAGTAGAGTGTCCGCCTCGGGAGCAACACTATTTTAAGCTCGAGTAACGTACTTTTCACACAACTTGAAACACTCTTGCCTTTAAAATTGTTGTTTGCTCCCTAGGCAAAAAATCTATTTTTCAGTCTAGGTATAAGTATTTGATATTCGGTTGTTTAAAATCGTCGGTGAAGTTACAGTCATTGTTCAGGAATTCTGAAATCACTTCCTCTGACATTTCTCTCTTCATTTTACAGTAGATTAATTTACTCTTAGTGGATATTGATTTTAACTTTTTGACAGTTGTGTAGGTAACATGAGTATGTGATTTTCTTTCTTTGTCTGTCTGGTGACTTTGACAAAATTGTGCTAAATCTTCAACTAAAGCCACTGGGTAATCGAAAGTTGAAATTAATTTTGATCGTTTTTTTCATAAATATTTCTGTGATTCCGATCTCAAACTGAAACATAAATTACCGACCCAATACGTACAATTCAATATCCCAGCATTACCCACATTGCTTGGTGAGTAGTTGGGTAGCCGCGGGTCAAAACAACATTACTTGAGGGTAGGTTGGGGTCAGTCGATCACCAAATTATGTAAAGTGTCCGGTCATTACGCGACCCACTGACGGCTCTATCTTGTGATAGCGCGACTTTGGGTTTTGATACTTGATAGTTTACTTACTGTAAATTGAATAATGTAATAGGAAGGAAGGAACTCAAGTGCAACGTAATAATGATGTAGTAGAAGTGACATATTATGTAGTTGCAGTGCAATAATTGACTATCAGCTATATAAATAACTAACTGCACCGGCTGGCATGCGTTGCAATGCCACTTTTTATAGGTGATGCTTACTTGAGTGACCCAAGCCGACTGCCCGTGCCGGGCGGCGACGCGATGCGGCCGCGCGGCCCTCGTCCCCCGCGTCCCGCAGGCTGCACAGTGGGTTCGCGGTATGCGCACAGTGCGCGTTAACAGCCTCCCACACCTTGATAGCTCAGCTATCAATCTTCATTTTGCTGCAGTTCTTGTCATCATCGTTAGGTATAATACAGAACTTATGAACTGCTCGCTTGATTGTTCCTCTCGATGTGTAGACATCAGCGACTCTGTTGACACCATCTCGTCCCGGATAAAGGGTTGTTATGCGGCCTAGACGCCAACATAATGGAGGTAGGTGGTCTTCCTTTAGTATGATTAAATCGCCTACTTTGGGTTCTTGTTGTGGTTTCCGCCACTTAGTTCTTTGTTGCAGTTCGGCCAGATACTCTCGACGCCATCTCTCCCAAAATTGCTGCCGCAGCTGCTCTATCCTCTCGTATCTGTTGGGTCTCGTTTTATCAATGGTTAGAGACGGCACCGATGTGAGTGGCCGCCCGATAAGAAAGTGTCCCGGAGTAAGGGGGAGGATATCTGATGGGTCCGATGAGAGAGGAGATAAGGGTCGTGAATTTAGAATAGCTTCTATTTGTATGAACAACGTCGAAAGTTCCTCGAACGTTAAGGCAGCGTTACCTGCTACTCTTTTTAGGTGGTGTTTGGATGACTTTACCCCAGCTTCCCAAATACCTCCAAAATGAGGTGAATATGCAGGGCTGAATTTGAATCGAATGCCTTCGGTGCTGCCATACTCTATCACAGCTTCGCGACTAGATTTAAGGACTCGACCCAATTCATTGTTTGCCCCTACAAATGTTTTACCATTGTCTGAGTAAATTTCGTAAGGTTTTCCTCTCCTTGCTACAAATCGCCGTAGGCACATTAGGAACGCTTCAGTAGTGAGGTCACTTACAAGCTCTAAGTGGACAGCTTTAGTTGTAAGACAGACAAATACACAAAGGTAACATTTAGTTACACGATTACCACGGCCTTTCTTACTCGATATCATAAATGGACCAGCAAAATCTGTTCCACACGTATAAAAGGGGAAACTGGGATTTGTTCTAACATTTGGAAGGTTACCCATTATAGGCTGTACCGTTTTACCTCTGAAACGTATACATACAATACAGTTTCTTAATATGCTACGAGCCAAGTTCCTGCCACCTATTGGCCAATACTCTTCCCGAATGGATGATAAAAGTAATTGTGGTCCGGCATGAAATAAACGTACATGCTCATACCTCATTAGTAAAATTATGTTTGGAATCAAGTAATATTGGGTGCCTTTTGTCAAAATTATAATTATGATTTTGTATACGACCACCCACCCTGAGTATACCATCTGAATCTATGAACGGGTTAAGTGGTAATATTTTAGATTTATGATGGAGCTCTTTGCTCCTTTTCATTGTATCTATTTCACTAGAAAATGATTGCACTTGGCAAAATTTAATTAATGTTTTTAAAGAATTACTAAGCTCATCGGTGTTAAGACAACCTGTTAACTTTTTATACGTTTTTTCCTTACTGTACTTGCAAATAAAATTGTTAATAAATCTATGGACATAGGCTATAATTCTTTTGAGTTTAGTAAAACTTGAATATCTAGAAAAATCTAAGAAATTAGTTTCTAAGCTAATCTGTAGAACTTTTAATTCTGGTAGTTCTACATTTGGCACACCTTGTTGTGGCCATTCGCTTGGTTCCCTTCCAAGGTACGCAGGTCCCTCCCACCACAGGGATGAGGACTGTAACTGTTGCGGAGTTACACCTCTTGAGGCCAAGTCAGCAGGATTACAATCTGTAGGCACATGTCGCCATGAATAGTCAGATGTAATTTCATTTATTTCATTTACCCTGTTACGAACAAAAGGTTTTAGTTGCTTATATTGAATATTAAGCCAACCGAGTACTACTGTTGAATCGGTCCAAATAGTTTTACTAGTAATGTTACAACGAAGTGACTGTAAGACCTTTGCACACAATCTGGCTCCGAGCAAAGCACCACACAACTCCAAACATGGTATAGTAGTTGGTTTTATGGGAGCTACCCGAGCTTTGGCACATAGTAGCTTAACTGTAACCTTATTATTAATATCAGTGGTACGCAAATATACACAGGCACTATATGCATTTTGTGAAGCATCAACGAAACAGTGTAACTCTATTGATATAGGCAAATCACAAATAACATTTCTTTCTAATTTTATACTGGATAGGCATGATAAGTTTTTCATAAACGTCATCCAAGAATTTTTTATATCGGTAGGTACTGGATCATCCCAGTCTATCTTGGCACTCCATAAACGTTGTAAAATTATTTTTGCAGTAATAATGCAAGCACATAAAATACCTAAAGGGGCAAAAATTTTGCAAGTCATTGAGATTATGGTTCTCTTAGTTATCTTTAAAGTAGATTCTATATTAATTGGAAATTGAAATGTGTCCATTTTAGGGGACCAATTGAGACCTAAAACACATGATTGCTTTGTAAGGTCTAATGTAGCATTTAACGTAGGTTCGTCTGCAAATATTTCAGGACAATTTGTCCGTATTTTGCGTAACGGAAAATGTGCTGACCCTAATATTTGTGTCACATTCTTATAAATATGCATCAGCTCTTCTTTAGTAGATGCTCCAGTGCTTATATCATCATAATAAAAGTCATTTTTAATTATATTAGAAATATGCTGATCTGTACATTCGTCTGCTAACTGAAGGAGACATCTAGTGCTTAGAAACGGCGCAGACGCTGTACCATATGTCACAGTGTTTAACTGCAAGACCTTGAGTGGCAGAGCTGGATCTTCTCTCCATAAAATTAATTGTAAATGACGTTGTGATTCCACAATAGAAATTTGTCTAAACATTTTCTCAATGTCGCCAGTTAGTACGAATTTATGAGTGCGAAAACGTAACATAATATTAAATAAATCGTTTTGCACAACTGGACCTATCATCTGGATATCATTTAGTGATTTTCCAGAGGATGTTTTCACTGAAGCATCAAAAACTACTCTAAGTTTTGTGGTTTCACTTTTTTCTCTTAGTACTGCATGGTGAGGCAAGTAATTACCAAACTTTGGACGCTCTATTTCTTCCAAATGACCAAGATCTGAATATTCTTTAATAAAATCACAATACTGTTTTTTAATATTTGGATTCTTAACTAACTTATTTTCTAAACAAAAAAAACGCCTTTTGGCAATATTATAAGAGTCTCCTAGTGATTCTTCTGGTGAATCCTTGAGTGGCATTTTAACATTAAATCTACCATTTGGCAAACGACTTGTATTTTCTATAAAACTGTTCTCACAAGCTTGTTCTTCAAGGGTGTAAGATATTTTGTTTGAAGGCAATTCATCAACCTCCCAAAATCTTTGTAATGATTCTTGAATGTCATCCTGTTCGATATTAGAATATAAAACATTAATACTCGAGAGAGCATTTTTAGTGCAAATTGACTTAGAGTGTCCATTCCCTATAGGGCCTGACACTAACCAACCTAGTTTTGAATGTTGTAATACAGGTTGGTGTTTACCTAATCTTATTTGTTGGGTACCCACAATGTCCCAAAAAACGTCTGCCCCCAACAAGATATCTATGTCGGAGGGACTATGGAACCCAGGGTCTGCAAGATCCAAATCAGCAGGCAATCCTAGGCCTAAAACATTAACATTTAGTGTCGGCAATGTACTTGTAATTTGAGGCACTACTAAACACATAACTTGCAAATTAAATGTATTGTTAAAACGTGAGGACAATTTTAAACAGCAACGCTCCTTAATGTCACACTGCACATTATTGATGCCAGAAATTCTTATTGGTTCTGTACATTGAGTTTGTATTCCTATCTTTACTTTAAACTTTTCAGTAATAAAAGAAGATTGACTTCCTGTGTCCAAGAGAGCGCGCCCAAAGTACGTAGAATTATTTACAGGATTAACAATTTGAACAACTGCTGTACACAATAGGACCTGTCCCGCTGAGATAGCGGACAGTGTAACAGGTGATGTACTTGGAGGTAAATCATTATTATTTGTATTTAAATTGGAACTAATAGTACTACATCCTGCTGTAGTATCTTTATGCACTAAGCTATTATGTTTCTCATTGCAAAACTTACAAGAACCTTTAAGAAAGCATTTTTTGGCAATATGTCCACTGCGCAGACAGTTAAGACATAATTTCAGCTTTAAGGCTGTATCTAACCTAACTTCAGGTGACATATCCTTAAACTTAGAACACTTAAACAAGGGATGATTGTCGTTACAAACATCACATGAATTTTTGGAAGAGTTGGAACTCATAGAACTCACAAAAGCCTTAGTAAGATTCCTTTGCTCTTTGGAACCACCATGTGGCTTACCATGATCATTCCTACTTATATTTTGATTTTGTGTGGTTTCTAGAACATCTGCCCTGTTACGTAAGAAATAATTAAATTGATCCAATGTAGGCAATTCTGGTAATCCATTCTTATATTCTTCCCATTTTCTACTAGTGGTGGCATCAAGCTTTGTTGACACCATATATATAATTAAAGCATCCCATTTATCTGTAGGCTGCCCTAAAGTATTCAAAGCTCTTAAATTTTTTGAAACTAAATCAATAACATATCTCAAAGCCTTGTGAGATTCTCTTGTAAGTGATTCAATACTGAAAAGCGCTTTCAAATGATTATTCATAAGTAGATTTTTATTATTATATCGCTGACATATTAAATCCCAAGCTACTTTGTAATTGTTTGATGTAAACTCTATAGACTTTATTACTACTAAAGCTCCTCCTTCTAAGGATGACCTTAAATAGTGAAATTTGTTTATATTTGGGATTGCATCGTTAGAGTTTATCAAGGAATCAAAAGTATCCCGATACTCTAACCATTTCAGATAGTTACCATCAAATGAGGGCAATTTTATAGTAGGCAACTTAACAGAATTAAATTGATTATGAGTACAACGACTATTATTATTTGAACTACAGTCCGAGCCATCAGGCCTTTGTTGATCAGTTTTAGACACAATGGCCGATTCATTTAATTCTTGAGCCAATGATATACACGAAAAGAACTGATCCTCAATTAACTCTCTATCTCTTAATTGCTCATCCAAATCTAGACAATTCAGCTCAATGTTATTTTGTAACATATCGAACGTACTCAGTAAAGCTTGAAATTTTTCTATTTTCAAACTAATTTCTTTGGCTTGCAAGCTACTGAGCGGACTACACTTTGAAATTTGATGTAAATAATCTTTAAATTTAGTAAGTTGACCTTTAATGGCACTACGTTTTCTTAGTAAACCTTTAAATTCTTGTTGCTCCGCTTCACTCATTTCTTGTTTATTTAACTCTGTATCCATCTTATTATTTATTTTTAAGTACCTAGTTAAATCTATAATTTAACCTCTAGATAAGTAGGCAACAATGAATTGGGTAGGTACAATAAGTCAAATACCTAGGTAACTCAAAACCGCTAACTCACGGTACACTGAAGCTGTGACAGCACGAAGTATGCAGCACTCACCAGGCGCCTGCACTGCAACGCGTAGACAGGCAGGTGGCTAGCAGATCATCGAAAGTGAAGCTCAACTCATGCCATGCACACTCACCGCAACTGGAATAGTCGGCAAGCTTTGGTGAAATAACTGTCAGTTTTTAGGTTGCACTATTTAGAAAACTAGAATTTAGTTAGCTATGTACCTAGGTATACAATGCGCAATAGGCATAAACTCCCAGTTAGACATTAATTAGGTACAGAAAACAATCTGTAACCTCTGCAACATAGGCTCTTATTGAGTTTGCATTAGGCGTACACGTGCTATAGGGTGCACAATAGTTTGAAGTGCGATAGTTAGGATTTAATGCTTATATTGAAGCTTTAGGCAAACGTTTAGGCTCTTAAATAAGCTATTTAGACATCCACCAAACGAATATAGGCAGATGCAACAGGCGCGCCAGTCACACGCGCACAAACAAAATGGACTCGCCCACCACGTGCGGCAAGAAAATTAGGCAGGTACCTATTGTACCTATTTCGAGCAAACTTGTTCGAGCAAAACAAACTAGGCTATCCACACAAATAGAAACAAGTAGATAGGTATCGTAGAATAGGTAGGAATACAGGAATTGGGCTCACTTCCCTCGGGTTAGACCTCCGGTGCCGGCGTTCAGCTTGCGTAGTCCGTAGGCCCCGTGGGTGACTGAAATCTTGTTCTTGATACCCTTGTCCGTTTCCGTCTCCACGTGTTTTCTCGAATTTTTTCGGCCGTAAAATGGCCGTTGCTTGTAGGTTCGACAATAATTATCTTAGACGGTCGCCAATAATGCTGCTTACTTGAGTGACCCAAGCCGACTGCCCGTGCCGGGCGGCGACGCGATGCGGCCGCGCGGCCCTCGTCCCCCGCGTCCCGCAGGCTGCACAGTGGGTTCGCGGTAGGTACACATTTTTTGGGCCAGATATTATCCTTGCGTCCTCAGAATACCCTACCAAAGTCTCATCAAAATCGGTCCAGCCCTTTCGGAGTCCATGGAGGACAAACAACCAAACATAGATTTTTATTTATATAGATCTCCTTAAAAAGCAATACCTACCAAAAGGCATAAGCAAATACATTTTCAATATGTTTTCTTTTTGTCGTGTTCATCAATTTCCGTCTAGAATAAATAGAAAGGTAGAGCATGGATTGACGAACTGTTTGAAAACAACATTTTACCTTGCAAAACTTCTTAGTTTTCCTTGTGCTTATTTCACCGCATAATCTTTATGATTGGTGGAGCATAGATTCGACATTGAAATTGATTTATTAAATAAGCATATACCTTGTTAGATATTGTTGACTGTTGTAGAAAAAAACGATTTGAGCTTCAATCCCTATCAGATTTCATATACCTACGATACCTTCTTGCATCCACAGTATCAAATATCAAAACCACCCATTCCTCACAAAACTATCGCTAGCATCCACCACGTGCAATTTACTGCCACGGGACTTTGAGGGCAGTTTTATTAAGAATTACAATTATTTATTTACACTACCCACTACCTACACCCCCCTAGATATATCTGTATAGTAATGTTCTATTCAAGGGTCAGAATGAATAGTTATTGAATGGCTGGCATATGGATTGAAGTGGTGATATTTTTGGGCTTCCTCTGATGGTTTTTGTGGAAGTTTTAAGTTGATTCTTGTTTGTCTTGCAGATTTTGTTGATTTCGGTTTCCTTAAGATACCTCATTCAAGTCTACGTCAGTGGAATATTGCTGGCTTCCGCATTTCTTTAGCTATTAAGCATTATATTGTATACGCCAGCCATACTCAAAGTGTGCTCCGCGGAGTCCTAGAGCCTGCAAAGTCAATGCGGGGGCTCCGCGAAAATAATAGCTGCCCAACGTCCTTGCTTTGTGGTATTTTAGCTGCTTCAGAATCCTCCTAATCTCGTACGAATAGTTTCAATTTTGTATCATTAAAAAACTCTTTTTATTTTCGCCATAATATTTTACTAAATCCAACATGCAGTGTCAGCCCTAGTGAGAAAAGGTAAACTCAGGGTTTATATGAATGTTATTTGCCACACCAAAATCAATTAGTGGGACACAGTGGACGACAAAACTAAGAACAATCCACTTTGTCACACTGGTGGGATAGATTGGTGGCGAAAAGGCATAATCCATAAAACAAAGTTTTTGATTATTTTAGGGCTCTGTCACCATAAAAGTTTGAGAACCACTGTAGGTATAAGGTCTACAGGTGTAGTGACTCGACGGACCTTTTTTTTACTTTGAAGCTAAGCGTATGCTACGACTCAGGTGACGCAGCGCAGTACAAATTTTGCAGGGAAGGGCAGGCGAGGCAGACATAGACCGTGAGCGCATGTTTCGACGCAGCTACACAGACACATTCGTGTCCTAGCTAGTATAAACAATCTGTCAATGAAACAAATTATAAATCAGTGGTAAAAAACAAGTGACGATCTGTACGCGTCTACAACGAGACGCAGAGCAGGTCAAACACATGTCTGCGTCATACGTGCCTGCGCCGCAGCAGCATTACAAAATCTGCTCTGTCCTGCGCTGCGTGAACCTGTGTCACCTGCTGAGCATACGCTTAGCCTTAAGATACTATCCACTAAGCTCGTTATTTTAAGCGATTTTTTTTTTTATTTGTCTCCAATCAGAATTGCATACTTGCACACTACAATCTTCGCCTGGCAACGATACCTAAAGGTACATTACCTATTAGAATTGCTGAAAAAGCGTGACTGATGCACATTCCGGATGTTCACATAGGAGTGCACAACACACAGATAGTCTCGCAATGCAATCAGATTGTCCCCTCGGGCTTCCATTAGCGAACAATTGGGATTGCATTTATTAACAATGAATTGCAGTAAAATTGCGAAGAATTCGTTTTTTAGTCAGTTTCTTTTACACAATCACATGATCACTTCACATCACGAATTTTAAACCGCTTTTTTTTAAGTGGTTCTATGTTCGTGTTTTTTTGTTTGCTTGTTTGTTTTTTTGATAAATGTACCTAATACCTTTAAACGAGCAATTCTTGTATATATATACTCGTATATATATAATCCGAATCTCAGAAACGGCTCAAATGATTTTCATGAAATTTAGTATGCAGGGGGTTTCGGGGGCGAAAAATCGATATAGCTAGGTTTCATTTTTAGAAAACGTCGTTCAAAAAAAAAAAAAACGAGCTAAGCTCAGTCATCCAGATATTAATATTTATTTCTGTAAATTGGTTCAAAAAAACACTTTAAACGTCAAAAAAAAAATTGTTTTAAAAACTACTCTTATACTCTGAGAAGGAAGACCACATACTCGGAGGTCACAATCTCCTTTAGAGTTTAGATAATAATCTTGGTCAGGCCATAATATACTTATGAGGACATGTAAGCTTTTAATACACAGCTTGTATAATATGTAGCTATTTTTTTAATTTCAGTCCGTCGGGCTATTGATCTTTGACGATTTTAGTCTTGAAAAAGAACGGTTATACAATTTAAATAACTGAAAACTTATTGTATCTAATCATCATTATGGTAAGTTTTATTATAGGACTAACCCTGAAATTACGAAAAAAATTAAGCGGCTCCATTTACCTATATCCGCGTAACTGGACAAAATGTGGGGAACAGCCGTTATTTTTTGGGAATTTTTTCATAGTGAAAATACAATGACCCCTTTTTCAGTAATATGACCAGTACCCTAATTGCGTAATTTATTTTCGTAAACAATTATGACGAATTTGTTTCATTTTGACAGTTCAACAACATTCATTGCGTTATTTACGTTGTTGAGCAGATTTTTCCAACTTATCAAGCAATGGATTAGCAATCTGTTTCAAATCGAAACAAATTGTGATTGATCGTGCATTACGCAATTAGGTAAATCGGTAACCGGTAAATCTGAAGGACCACACGTTTGCCCATGTATGTTGAACGAACGAGTTTTTTAAATAATATTTAAAAAACTCGTTCGTTCAAAGCAAGTCAACTATTATCCCTGAACTTATCAAAGTAAACAACCTTGTTAGATGAGCTCCCGATATTATGCTAATCACATTATTATTCATACTGTTTTTGCAGAGGGCCCTGAACCGGATCGAACCCCTAATCTTGACTCTGTATTTACAAAATTACTAACTCACTTAAACACGGTCCTACCATTTAAAATTCAACCTTATGTTTGTTACACTAAGGTTTAAATGTAAAGTGATTATTCAGTATGAAAGGTAAATGTATCCTGGTTCCTAATAACGCTACTCATTCATAGATGGCGCTACAGGCAATGCAAATTTTCGATAATGTAATTTTCTCATGATGAAAAATTGGGGATTCAAGAGTATCCTATTAGGAAAACATCTGTAAGTTATTCAACCTTATTATAATGCAATAAGATTAAGGTGTTCTGTTTTATTATTTCTTAATGTTTGTTTGATGTGGGGGAAACGGATTTTTTGTTTTTTCGCGTGATTGGAAAATGATGCGCGGAAATTAATTTTGTGAGGCGAGCGGTGTAGTGATTTTCTTGGGGAGAAACTGATATTTTTTTGTAAGGGGATTAGATTTGTGAGTTTTTTTATTTGATATTTTTTAAGCAGTTTTTTTTAGTTCTCTATATTCTACTCTCGAGTTTAATTAGGTAGGTAGTATAGGTACCTACACTACCTACTTACCTTTAACTAAACTAAACGAAACTAAATGAACTAACTACATGAACTGAACTAAATGAAATTAAAACATCTTGCCTCCTTAGGCACTAAACAGACGAGCAGCACTTTGTTGTCGACAGAGCCAACTTCAGCTGTCGACAGAAGCAACTTCAGCTGTTGACAGATGCCACTACTACTGTCGACAAAAGCAACTGCTGCAGTATTCAACACGCCGACTGCTACCGACCATGTCGACAGCATTGTTGTAGCGCGAGACATCATTTTAATGCGTGACCGCGCGGTCTATTTACAAACGACTGCGCGCTGCACTCATACTGTAGCTGTCGCCAGTGGTCGGCGTTTTACTGTCCACTTGTCGACGGCAAATGCCGACCAGTGACGGCAGCTGCAGTTGCCTCTGTCGACAGCTGAAGTTGGCTCTGTCGATAGCATAGTGCTGTTCATCAGTACTCTGCCTCAGTTTTAAAACAAAATGCCTCTTTTAAAATTGTAACTAAGGCTAAAGTTTAGAAAAAGTTAAGAGGCCTACCTAGACCAATATTTTCCTGTTACAACGTCTTCAGCATAACATCACGCCTGGGCAAAGACTGAAGGGGTTAGCAGAAGAGTCTTACACCCACATTTCGCCTGTTACTAAGACCGACAGTGGCTCTTACTGAAAATTTAAATTTATAAACTCCATTATCACTACCCGACCAATCAAATCCAGGACTTATGCTTAATCTAATGAGTCAATCTTGAATTATATTTCAACTATCTCTCTACAAAACTTTTTACAAAAAAAAAACAACAAACTTCAAAAAAAAAAAAGACAAAGTGAAAAGTTTTGTATTTTCGTTTTTTGCTACCGACTTCCAATATTATATTTTGCAAATTTCATTTTGTAGTGTTTTTTTGGAAGTCTGTTTTTTTTTTGGAAAACGTTTTATTTTTCACTTTTTTGCTGTGGTACCTACCCTACACAAATTCGAATACCACTACCTTTTATGTAAATAATAGTAACAGGAACTTATCATATCATCCACAAAGGTATTAAGTGGGAAAAAATACGTATTATTGAAGCTAATTCAAAAACTGTTCAAGCAAAGTTAAAAAAAAAATATGGGACCACCTCGAGAGCATACCTTTTCAAACAAAAAAATATTTTCAAAATCGGTTCACAATTGACGGAGAAATCGGCGGACATATATTTAAAAAAAACACATACGCTATGAACTTAGAACCTTATCCTTTTTGGAAGCTGGTTAAAAAGTAGAAACTGTCACATACTTACCTACCCATCTTTGTCTCCACATCATTATATTGAGACACTACAGACAATCATGATTCATTTCGTAAACATTGATTCGAAGGTACCTACATAATGTATGTACGTATGTATTCGCGTATAATTTCCATCATTTCGATTGCGGTGTGACTGAGAGTGCGAAGGTCGCAGTTCATTATGCGAAATCGTGGGAAGGTATTAGACATGGACATGGCAATCAAATTATTGGATATTTTGAGGGGCTAGTGGCTAATCATATTGTATAATGATGGGGCTACTTATTCCAGCATAAAGTTTTCCTAGAGCATTAAGATTTAGGTAATTGCTAAAACTTATAACTTTGGTTGGTTATGGCTAGGTATACAGCTGACTTTTAAGCTCACTTCAAATAAGGTTTCATGGGGATATTTTTACAGAATAACGATTACAAATAGTTCAACATACTCTACATCTTATTTAAAAAAAAACACATAAATGATATTCAACTGATAAATGATTTTATTTCTGTAAGTAGGTTTGTACAAACACTTTTACACGTCAATCATATTTTAAAACTAGATGAGGTCGGCGTTTCCTATCTGACTACTCTGAGAAGAAAGGCCGAAACAAACTCAGAGGTCACAGTCTCTTTTAAAGTCCAGACATAATCTTGGTCAGATCATGTGAAGGCCATGTGGATTGGTGTCTGAAGTGGCCTTTAGAGGAAAGCACCATACAGATTGAGAGGGCCTGTCCAGTCAGTGCACGCATTTGTCAGTTATCGTGCAGCTTAACTCAGAATTTAAGGAGCTCAATGATTCGACGAACAATACCAAAAAAAGGACATTTGTGTAGGCTACTACTAACTATTATTACTAACTAGTATTCAACTCAATTCTATCCCTGATTAAGTTGAAATTCATTAAACATGTTTGTAAATCCAATAAAGTTCTATCATGCCAATTCCTAGAGTTTA
This sequence comes from Agrochola lychnidis, assembly GCA_963680765.1. NCBI lineage: Eukaryota > Metazoa > Arthropoda > Insecta > Lepidoptera > Noctuidae > Agrochola > Agrochola lychnidis. The sequence goes on along the minus strand of OY796871.1, from coordinate 6,695,520 downwards.
TTAACTAACAAGGCAATACAAACTTAATGCTCCCAATAATTAGGTTGAGAATTCATTAGAAGGATGTCGAAGGGTCAGTGCGTCGCAATATTGTCGAATATAAATCAATGCTTAGTGAATACTGGGCATGAGGCATGAGTCCAATCAATGCTCTTTAGTGGCCGATCTAATATTATAATTGTTAAATCTAATTTAAAAAGCTCTCTAGTAAGGTTTTCTGGGTTTAGATTTTATTTTAAGAAACACTCAATTAATTGCAGCAAATAGAGTAAGTAGGTACTGAGTAACTTTGAGCATGTTAAATCTTTGCTTATATTTAAATTTTGCTTCAAAACTTTAAGTTATAATTTATGGCGGTATTAGAGTCTTGTGTTCGGTACTGAACGATTAAACTGAAGTGAATTTAAAATCAATACACGATATATTTACTTGCAATAATGGGCTTAATATATATTTATCAACATTAAATCATTATCCATCTACCTACATACTCACTTCTAAACGCAAAGTTGCGACGGACGGTCCTAATAGGTACCCCAATCACCCTGCCGATGCCGGCTAAAGATCTCTACAGTACCTCATAGTCTATTGTTCATGACACTGTGAATAGGAAACGTCTTATTTTATAATTTATGAATTATTTATATTTTTGTGGTTTATGAATAAATATTCAAAGAAATAAGTAGGTAGGTACTACAGCAGAGGCAAAATTAAATTACCTATGTACTTACTTTGTTTTTAATTTGTTCCTTTGTTTAATTTTGAGTTTTTGATTAACGGTTTCAGGCCGAAAAAAAAGAATTATTGTTGCAGAGAAATACCTACACACAAGGAGGGCAGATACAAACGAATTGGGCTTTCTTAAAGGTCAAAGACAAAATTCGTTTTTTAATGACTTTTATCTATGATAATCCTGATTATGCTGATTACCGATTTACTATTTTGTATAATTTTTCTTAATTACCTACTACAAGGTGTGTTAATTTGACGCAGTACAAAGTAGCGCCATCTGTTGACGAGTTGAGCAACTGCTCACTAAGTGTACGTAGTCCCGCTGTTCGCTCACAGATGGCGTCAGCTGTTCGTTTGAATCAAGTGTACATTGTTTTTATTTTCTTTCATTATTTATTAATCATTTTTTAGTAAGTAATTTGATAATATATTAATGAATTGAATAACTTGTTTCAGATACTATGCACAAGAGAACTGGTTAAGTAACTTTTTTAAATATTTATTATAATAATAATTATTAGATTTTTGATGTATTTTTTAATTTTAACTTATAATGGCACTTGTGCAATCTAGTTTTATTAACATAGGTCATCGTTTGCAGTAGATCATGTTTACATAGTAGAATACTAATAGGAGTAAACAGAAGTGACTTAAACGATTGACCGAACTTATCTAGTTTTCAAAATATGATTGACATGTAAAAAGGATAAACCTACTTACAGAAATAAAGTCATTTATTATTCAAAAGTAATATTGTCTAAGTAGATATTATAGAGTAGTGGTCAAACTTATTTAGGTACAGAAAATCGAACTAAAGTCTGTTTTATATTCTCGTAGACTAATTTGACAGGTGCAAATGTCAAACTCCAAATTGAAAAAAATCAAACAATCACTGGAAATGTCAAATTAGTCTACGAGATTAAAAAACAAACTAAGTAAATTCTTGTCTAATGTGTCATGACGACTTTTATCTAAATATTACTAAGGTACCTTTGTGTAAAGGTAAATATTAAGGTTCCTATTTCAAAACCCATAAAACTCAAAATAAAACAGAACCGTAAACTCATTCGCCATTCTCTGCAACATAATTGCTTTAACCCGTAGACAAAACCTAATTTCTTTTATCGTCTCTCAAGAAGGCCAAGGAATTTTATTTCAGGGGCCGTTAAGCGTTAACCCTTGCGTTGCTAATGAGCGCCACACTTAAGGAATTAAAACTACGATTCGTAGGTATTGGAGGGTTAAACATTTTATGTAATGCCCGGGCACAAATTGACCGTGTAATGCTTTTTATTGTTGGATTTATGGTGATGTTTTGAGGGTTAAAGGTTACAGGTAAATAATATTGTTGGATTTTGAAATTGGGGGCATTTTATTTAAAGCTGTCACCATAAAGATGGATTTTTTTCGTTCCAGTGTATTTATTTATAATATCTGGCGGCAAAACAAGAGTGGTAGGTAGGATATCTAGATATGCCTCGTAAATACTAGATTTGACATTATGTATAACCACAAAATTCTGAGAATGCTGAGATAACTGCTGATAAAGGTTTCAAGGAAAAATACAGCACAGATCTCAAACAAATCGGACTGAACACAGCAGGATAAGGTAACACGAGCTGGTATCCGCAACTCCACGTCAAAGCGCGTATTTTGCGTACGGGTGGGAAAATCTCTTATTCGATTCACCTCAGCTCCTCAAAGAAGGCCAGCAACGCCTTGGTGTCACGTACGGTACCTGGGTCACCGAAGTACTTGGCCCTGCATGTGGCGACCACCGGGTAGTTTAACAGCACATGGGCTGCTGTCTCGTCGTCCTCCAAGCAGGCTCTGCACAGCGGACTGTCTGTGACTCCTATGACAAAGAGGTGTTTATTAAAAGACTCATGGCCAGTTAAGGTAGCTGTAACTGTGCGCAGCTGCTGTTTTGATAATCGGAGAATCTGTTTCGTGAGGCGGCCGTCGATTGTAGGCAGAGCCCCCTTGGCCTGCTTGCACTCACCGTGGTCCACCCATAGTTTGTGACACAGCAGGATAATGATGACTGCGATATTCAAATATTTTTCCACTAATATTTTAATACAGGGTGGCAAAGACAACGACGCGAAAACTTTTGCCATAGATTCAGTACATGATTCTGAACCCCGTTGAAATTTTTCATCGGTTATTAAAAAAAAATTCTGCTGTTTCATATAAAAGTGGTCCTACGCGGTCAAAATTTATGGAACAGAAATTTAAAAAAAAACTGTGGTACTCCGGGAGTGCCGACAGAAGTGAAAACTTGAACAGTTTTATCGTGCAAGAAATAATATATCGCGCATTGATGTCTTTTTAAAGCTGGTGTCGGTAACAGTGTCGCGAAATCAATTGTTTAGTTCCATCTCAAAAATGCCCAACGTGCCTAGTTTTCAGTTTAAAAAAAATGTCCAACGAAAAATTTCTAAAATCTATGGTAACAGGTTGCACGTCGACGTCCCTGCCGACCTGTACCCTAATTGCGTAATACACGACCAATCACAATCTGAATCGTTTTGAAAGAGATTGCTAATCCATTGCTTCATATTTTGGAAAAAAAAATCTTCTCAGCAACGTAAATAACGCAATGAATATTGTTGAACTGTCAAAATGAAACAGAATAGCCTTAATCGTTTACGAGAATATGTTAAGTAATTAGGGTTGGTACTGTACAGTCGGCCATTTTCAATAGAGACAAAATAATACATAAATGTATAGGAACTTAGAATACTATTTATCGCCACAAATAATAAGCCTAAATTGACTAAAGTTCAATAGTTCAACCCTCAATTCGCGGGCTATTTGTTATTCTAATACAGTGGCGCCCCCCGACGTTGCTCATATTAGTCGTGACAGACAGACGGACTGGGGTTGATTTATAGTAAGATAAGACTACATGTCGATTTGTCTGCGTCGAGCGTTATTGATAATGCTTTCTTATTTGTTTTTCGATGTGAATTTGTCCGAACGATGTCCTCCCTGTGGCAAGATTCGTATGGGAATTGGGAAATAATATAACTATAACAAATTCTGCTGCTAGCTCGATTGAAACTGACGATTAACCTGTACCCTAATTGCGTAATACAACACAATCACAATCTGTTTCGATTTGAAACAGATTGCTAATCCATTCCTTCACATATTGAAAAAAAAATCTGCTCAACAACGTAAATAACGCAATGAATGTTATTGAGCTGTCAAAATGAAACAAATTAGGCATAATTGTTTACGAAAATAAGTTACGCAATTACGATACTGATGGAAAACCGTCATAGACATCTTCAACACTTCTGGTATCCTGATAGAGAAGGAAAGAAAAAATATTTATTGAGACTCGCAGAGGCAGAACACGAAACTAAATAGAATAACACAATCATAGAAAAATTCTAAGAATTAAAAAACAAAGGTATATTAAAAAAAAAAAAAAAAAAAATGGTACCATGTGTTGCCATTAATTTGGCAACATTAGAGATGAAATATAAAAGTTTAATGTGCCTGTAATTTTAGTTACAACCACGCCAGTCAAACGGTTAAATAGCAAGTACCAGTACCCTAATTGCGTAATACAACACAATCACAATCTGTTTCGATTTGAAACAGATCTAATCCATTGCTTCAAAGTTGGATGAAAAAATCTGCTCAACATCGTAAATAACGCAATGAATATTGTTGAACTGTCAAAATGAAACAAATTAAGCATAATCGTTTACGCAAATAAGTTACGCAATTAGGGTATTGGTAAACTATAGAAACCGATACGAATTGCGCACGTGGCCGCATTGGCCAAAGGCCACGTCTATAGTTTACTTGGTCGATGCGACCACGACCCGTGGTCGTAGCTGTTTAGTGCGCGAGTTTCCTTATGGTATCCCGAATTTATAGAAAGAAAGAAAAATTATTTATTGGGACTCGCAGAGGAAGAACACAAACAAAATGACACAATTATAGAAAGTTTCAAAGAAATTAAAAACACATTTTTATATAAAAATATATGAAAAAACTGATACAGATGCGTTGCCATTTGGAAAACTTAGAGATGAAATATAAAAAAGTTTAATGTGCCTGTAATTTTAGTTATAACCGCGCCAGTCAAACGGTTAAATAGCAAGTACCCAAACGAGCTCTGCTCGGGTGAAAATAGAGAAAACTATTTTTCTCAGAAATGAAACCTATTAGCTAGATCGATTGTTCGCCCTCGTAAACTGGATATTGCAATTTTCATCGAAATCGTTAAAGCCGTCCTCGAGAACGTGATTACAAATATATAAATAAATGTATATGTCACCGTAAGATTGTGAGAACCGTTAGTTTATAATCTAACGGTATTATTTCCGTTAGATTATAAACTGTCAAAAAATTGTGAACTGGGTGAAATGGGTTAGGTTAGGTTAGAACTGTAACTAAACGCGCGCGAGCCAAGCGAGCGGAGCGAGCGATGCCGCGGCAGCGGCCGGCGAGTGCTACTTCCAAGTTGCTCGCAGCTAGACTGGCTATTTAGTATAAGCGCAAGGTGCGTTACGTCGCAAGCAAGTTTGATACCAGTTCACAATTTGTCGGTTTCCCATGGAAAGATTATAAACTAGCGAAAAATAATGCGTTAAATTGTAAATGATTCGTTGCAGTTCACAATTTTTCGACAGTTTATAATTTAACTGAAATAATACCGATAGATTATAAATTAACGAAGTTCAAAATTATACGGTGACATATATTCAAATATTGCTCATTTAATAGTACCTATAAGATATGCAATTTTATTCATAGATAATACTTATCTTTCCCTAACGAATTTTTTCGCAAGAAGCTCTTCTAATAGGTAAGTGGGTATGTCATTTAGTACATAATAGATATGTCACCGTATACTTATGAACTTCGTTAGTTTATAATCTATCAGTATTATTTCCGTTAAATTATAAACTGTCGAAAAATTGTGAACTGCAACGAACCATTTACAATTTAACGCATTATTTTTCACTAGTTTATAATCTTTCCATGGGAAACCGACAAATTGTGAACTGGTATCAAACTTACTTGCGACGTAACGCACCTTGCGCTAATATTAAATAGCCTGCCTGGCTGCGAGCAATTTGGAAGTAGCGCTCGCTCGGCTCGCGCGCGGTTTGTCACAGTTCTAACCTAACCTAACCCATTTCACCCAGTTCACAATTTTTCGATAGTTTATAATCTAACGGAAATAATTCCGACAGATTATAAACTAACGGTTCTCACAATCTTACGGTGACAGATATAATGTATCTAAATGTTCCATAACGTAATAGTCCTACGAACTAGAAAACAAGGATCAAAAAGCTAAATCTCCCACACTTCCACTTCCTCAACTTTAAAACCTCCGACACAACACACTCGATAATCTACGGCTTCAAAACAACGTGACTTTACAATATTATGCTAGGTATACCTATAAGTATATAGAGTCAAATGTGCCAACCCTAATCCACTCCTCGTAGACGGATTACCCAGCGGCGGCGAAACTTCAAAGCAAGCGAGGGCTGTCGCGCGCCGTGTGAATTTTAACACTTCGCTTGTTTGTAAGCTTATGATCTTGATAATACAGCCAGTAAAAATATTGGAGTTGCTTGAACTTTTGAAGGTTTGAACCTATCTTTTGGATCTCGGGAAAACTTAGGTAATAGTTTCGGTCTATTCTTTTTAAGTTTGGAAGAAATAAAACATTTGTGGGTACTTACTAGTGCGTACAACAGACGCATACAAAATTTAATTCATTATTTGCATTAATTTATTTTAATCACATTGACATTTAATTCTGTTCTATTCTGTGGCAGTATTGTGAAATTTAATTTAATTTAATGTAATACTAGCTTTTGCCCGCGATTTCGTCCACCGAGCCAAGGACCCTCAAGAATCCTCAAGAATTGGGCTATTCAATGCAAAAATAATTTTCCAAATCCGACTGACAGTTCCGGATACATACAAACTTATATATTCCCTTTACATACAAACTTACTCATGGTTTTGCCTGAATTAAATTATTTAATTTTTATTGTATTTATTTCTAATTAATAAAGCTTTTGAAGACAATTTTAGCAGTGCACCTCAGATAAAAAGTTAGTGAGATAGAAAATTAATGATAGCTACATCTTTCCTAAATTAGGTGCTCTTTGAACATTCGATAAGTCCAAGATTTGCCTCAATTTATCACTTACGTATAAGTACTACCTTTGCCAAATCGACAGTATTTGACAGCAACGCTTAGTAGACTTTCGTAAGTAGACATTACGTTTTCAGCTAGCGTAGACAAGTTTTCAGGAAATGGTCAAGCGCGCGTAAACTGTTGTTATTTGTTGAATGATTTATCAGCAGCCAATGGCAGCAGTTTACGCGCGCATGAGAATTTTTCACATAAATTTTGTGGTAATATTCGTTTGAGAAACTGGTCCCAAATGTCATATTAAACGCCTAAGTACCTGTCTTTCAATCAAATGATCAGAATATTGGAACTGTGCAAGTGGTTCATAGTTGCTGACTGCATTTTTACGACTTCAATACAGGGTGGCAGAAACATCGACGCGAAAACTTTTACCATGGATTCAGTAGGTATATGATTGATGATGTTGAAATTATTCGTCGGTTATTAAAACCAAAAAATCTGCCGTTTCATAGAAAAGTGCAATACCTACGCGGTTAAAATGTATGGAACAATAACTTTTTAAAATAACCGACGAAAAATTTCAACACAGGGGATTCATAATCATGTACTGAATCCATGGTAACAGTATTCGCGTCAATGTCCCCTTCGTAAAAACTAGACACAATTCTCTGGTCATCATTGAAAGCGATTTTCCTTTTTATAGAAGTATTTTGACTGGGTACGTACCTAGCTATAAGTACTAACAACTCTTCCCTACACAACGCGACAGTAGTCAACCAAGACGCTGTGAACCACCTCACTTTACCAGACAATTTATATGTAAATTAGAACATCGTGCTTCATGCTAAAATCCTACCTGTTTCCCAATTATTTTGAGTACAATTTGGGCTTGAATTTCGGCAGTCTACCTATACTCCATTTGAAATAAGATTAGACATTTAAATAGACCTTTTTTACAGCCCTTTCAACCGATTTTAACTTCTATTGCGTTGTTGGCATGACAAATGGCAGCTGCAGTAAACAGTTGGTATTGGAACCATTTTTTGTTTTTAATGCCATCCTTATGTCTACGGTGTAGAAGTCAAAATTGGTTGAACAGACTGTAAAAAGGTCCATTTGAAATAAGATTTAATGCCTAATCTTATTTCAAATGGAGTATAGAGTTCATTTGATTTACCCTAGACTGCGAATCGACAAACGTATCTAGTTACCTGCCTATCATTTTACTCTTCCTCCTTTAGTCATTTGCTCATTGCTGAGCGTCGTAATGTGCCCGCCGAAAATTTTTGACGATCTCCCTCCATTTGTGACGACCTTTGGCTTGTTGTAATGCGTCGGAGATCTTGGTGTCTAGCGACCTTTGGCTTGTTGTAATGCGTCGGAGATCTTGGTTCCTAGCGACCTTTGGCTTGTTGTAATGCGTCGGAGATCTTGGTGACTAGGTGTTGCTTCACTTGGTCATATCATCATATAGGGCTACGACCCCTGAGTCTCTTTTCTTTAATATTCTGGTCACCATAAGATTTTTTAGGTGGTCAAACACCTTAATTCTAGGATATGTCTTCGCAAGATGGCTGGTAATAAAAGGGTCAGGTGGCCGAGGATTGAGCTCAGTGGCGTGTGTTGAAGAGGTCATAGTCCAGCATTGGATTTATAAGTGCTGGCTGACTAGCATTAGGCATTCGTTCCTTTCAAACTTATTCCTTTATTTTCTCCCTGAATACAGGTGCAATAAAATAATATCTATTGCCAATTAAGTAAGTGCCTGTGCCAATTTATTTTTTATTTTATTAAAGCAAAAAAATATTGAAAATGAAAATACTTTCCTTAGGTTATAAAATCTAACCCTTCTATTGCGCGCAGTCAAATAAAACTGGAAAAATAAACAAATAAAACAGACTTTAAAACTTCTTAAAGGGGACATAAAGGACCGATCTGGAACTGATGGAGACTTAATAAGTCCATTTTTATCAGCTATTTATTCATCATTTTTACAAGAGGGTGAAACACCATTAGTTTAAATTTTCCTATGACAGGTCTTTGGAAATATGTTTTTAACGATTATTAGGTGGATAAAAAAGAGATCATTTTGAATGGGTGATTTATTGACTCAGATTTTGTAGATATACTTTCTTAGACTTGAAATATTTTTAGATGCTTAGGAAGTTTTTCAAGAATATTCTAAGAAATAGCACAATTTGTCGTAAATAATGTTTTATTTTTATTTTTTACCATTATATATAAAAATGTATTTTTGTGTTATCTCGAATAACAGAATTTATACTATTCACTGATTTTCGACTCCGCGTTGAATTATTATCCTATTTTCTGCATCATTCCCCATTTTAAACAAAATAAAAACAATTTAAAATTGTCAATTTCGCGACCATTGAGGCGTTGTGAACGATCGCAATAAATAAGGCCGAGTGCAGGCAGGTGGGAAACAGTACTCCGGGGACGGTGTGTTCCCGCCCTTAGCGACATAAAGAAAAAAGGATTACCCGCTTTATTATTTTTATTAGCACGGGAATCTGTTTGGTTGATAGGATAATGTTTTTATACAGCGTGATTTAATTTTGGTACTTTTATTTTTGACAAAACATTTTTTTGTTAAACAACACATTTAAGACATGATAGCTTTAATTATATTTATTGGTATATAAGTGTAGGTTGGGCTGTGACTTCAAAGAAAAGACTGGTATTTTGATGAAAACTAAAGTACGAATCCTTTCAAATACTTTGGACAACTATGTTACTTGCCTACTTGATAGAGCTGCAATCATATTTCGTAGAGAAAATAACTCTTAGCTACTAAATGCTTGTTAGTTAATATAGAAGAAAGTTCTTAACTCCTCAAAACTCAAAACACCCAACAATCCCACGAAATAACTCCTTAAAACTCAAAACACTCTGTATAAACCCCACGAAAAACGGAAAAATATGTTCATCTAAGCACCTTACTACCGACAATATAAAAACGCTGTAACCCGTGTAATGACAATTTTAAACTCCCAGAGACTCGTTCTGAGCCATTTGCCTTTCTGTATAGTCTCCAAATGCTCGCCATTTTGTGTTGACCTCTGACATTGAATACGTCAAAGACATTAACGACGTCAGAGACATTTAAACTAAAAAAAATATCATATTTTAGTCTCATTGATTTTTGGCAGTTCTTTCATTAGTGTCTTCAAAACTAAAATGTTTATATATATAGAAAAATCCAAATATTGTTAAAATTTGCCGTAAATGCATGGGTCTTCTTATACAAGTCGGTTGGTTTACGATTGTCCCTTATTGTCTAAGACATAGACAAGCGTTTTTATTATCTGTGGGGGCGTTTTAAAGTGGGGGCCCTTAAGTGCTGTAACTTTTTCCTCTATCAAGGGGTTGTGATGCTCCTGGAATGTTTGATTTCTTGTTCTACAGATGTTTTCTTGTATTAATGATATTTTTGGAAATGGCATTTTGTGTTGAGTTCAAAGGGAAACTTTTTGTTTTGCGATGCATGTTAGATTGCTACGAATATTTTTTTAGGTATTTTCTATAGTTAAATCTATTTTTATCTTAGTTTTTACCCGACTCCGGTGGAGCCAGAAAGGAGAGTTTAAAGAAATACAGTACGTTAACTAAGACAGGACGTTCCCGTTAACCCGCAATAGTATAGCGTCCCATACAAGCAAAAATATATTAGGTACGTAGGTAGGTACGTAAAAGAAGCACTCTATACACGCACACTTGTCTTTCAACGTGGAAAGACAAGTGCGCGTGTACCTATAGAGTATTTCTTTTACGTACTTATCAATTTATTATTAATAAAAAAAATTGTTAGCCTATACTGTCCTACAGCTGGGCAAAGGACAAAATTTAATATTAAAATATATTTTTATGTTTTTTTTTTAATATTTGGACGCTATACTATTATGGGTTAACGAGAACGCCCTCTGTTATAGTTCATCTTTAAAGTTTGCAGTCACATTATTCTCATAAAGGAAACTAGTTATTTTAACCCTTAACAGCACCCACATTATATGAAGGTAGGCCCATGACACAGGTACCCATTTCAAAGTCCATGGCCTGGAAAAACCCTAAGCAAAATTTCCATACCGATTTTACGACCGGCGAATCTCAATTGTTTTTCCAGCTAAAACTCCCGAAGATATATTTAGCCTCCTAACTAATACGGGATTTACTATTCCGCGCCATATTTTATAGTAATGTATGACGACAGTCATGACATCAATCAAATAATATATTCAACTCAGGATCGAATTCACTACCGCTTCCTGCCGATCCGACGGTTGGGCAATAGGTACCTCGGCTGTTGCTATGTACTTACGAATAAAGATATTTTTTATTGAGGTCGAATAGAATGAGTAATGAATAAAGTATTTGTTTGTGAGTAAACATCCTTTTAATAATGGAAGAGGAATGGGAAGGGTTAAAAAGGACCAAGGATATAATAGTAATGTGGACCCGAGAGATGTAGTAGAAAGGGCCAAAACTTATTCGGCCTGAAAAAAAAAAACAAATACCTATTGTTTTTTTTTACCAAAAAGAAATCTTAGCATGGTGTAATTTTATAAAACCATACCTACATGGGAGATAAATCTGGAATTTTCATAGGATAATGCACATTATTAATGATTAAAAAGCACAGAAATCGCTGTATTAACGTCCCAGCGGCGGCGGCTCGAGGCGGTGATATAGAGGCAACGGATGCGTTAATGAAAAACTTAAAATAATTGCGTATTTTTTATTTATTTTTAATGCACTCACGGGTATGCCTGCGGATAATTTTCTGTGTTATTTAATCATATAATTGGTTGTATAGTAGCATTATATTCTAAGTACTATTTGTTTTATTTTATTTTGTTATCTATTTATATTTAATTCATTAAACATATCTTGGTTTCCGTACGACTTTTTCGGGTGACCATTGAAAATCATCGCTGTGCTGTGGGTCCCCATAGCACACCATCATGCTGAGTGGAAGCCTTCTTTTCACAGTCATGACGTGCCAGCAGCTGCCGCATATTTCTGTTTGTGCTCGTGATTATATTTAAATGTATTGTTTTATTTTATTGTATTGTTCTCTTTTTTTTATGCACGTGTGTTTGTGACAATTAAACTTATTTTTCTTTCTTTCTTTTTGTTTCTGTAGATACCGTAACCTATTAAAAAAACCTCTACAAAAAAATAAACATTTTCTTGTTAACCCATCACCGATAAGCAAGGACAAAGATCGAGTCAATTCTCTTACAAAATCTCTGTCAAAATTAACGGAAATAAATGTTCTTCCGATAGTCTCCCTATCGAAAAAAATCTTTGCGACCACCCCTCAGTAACAAAATCATTAATATTAACCCGTATCAACCCCATTGCAACATAAATAAACATTAAAAAATACAACCGCAAAGAGATGTTCTAAAATATTCATTTCGTTCGGGATTTTTTTAAACCACTTCGCACCTCTCACCTCTTAGTCAAGGCTCTGCGGTTTTTTTCCCGAATAAAATTTACATTTTTTATTCGCGAATTTATTTGTTTATCTTGAAGATTACGAGTATGGAAATTGGGTTGTATGATTCTTTTGGGAGTTGTGGTTTTATTTTTAATACTAAGTTTTCTTGTTTTTTTTTTTTTGTTCCTGCCATTTTTTATGAGAATTTTACTTAATTTAATTATAAATGTTTAAAATAACAAAACTGTTAGTGGTGATTAGTTTAAACCGTGTACCTACGGTGTAAAAGCGATTATTTCTTTAAGAACGCTTTTCCAAAAAAGAAAACCTGAATAAACTTCTGAAGTGGTGGCTATTTTACAAAATAACGTTGAAATACCTTTTTAAGTATTTTAAGATCTATGCTACTTGCGAAACTTAACGAAACAGGAAAACTTAGCAGCCTTTTCAAGTGAACACCACATAACTAACACAAGAAAAAATATCCATAGTCGGTATTACACAAATCTGTGTCCATCAGAGAACTGACGTTATATCGCCCTCATCTGACATGACAAATGATTGTTTTATCCCACCACCAGCGATCAAAGACCTTCCTTTCCCCTTCTTTCTCTTTTGTAACTGGAAGAAACCAGAGGGGAGAGGAATATTGTCAGGGATCAGGGTATTATGGTCAGGTGACATCCGTCTTAAAACAAGGGACGTTGATAAAACGCTTGCGACTTTACCAGCCGATCCAAATATGAAATGGTTTTTATTAGATTTTAGTTTTTGTATAGGTAGGTAGTGCAAGTACTTTTGAGATTTTTACTAAGAATATTTTTGTTCTATAATAACAGAATTTTATTTTTAACCCTGTGTCATTCACATGTACCTATCAGGTAGGAAAAGTGAAACTAGCGGTTACACGGGTTACACCGTGTTGGAATTTGTGACTGAAAGAAAAACATGCGAATAAATTAAAAAAATAAATAATAATAACAAGGCTTTTTTGAATCGACCTAAATGGAAAAATATTTAAAATTAAAATAATATGCGTATATGATCAGGTTTCTAATGCATTTGTCATTCAGTATTGTTGAGAATGCGTGGAGTAGTTCACGCTTCTTGCATTTTTATGACAGTACAATGTTGACCGTGTATTACAATTGCAAACTCATTCATTGGTTGGTTTATTTTCGCTTATAAAATTTGATTTCCGAAAGCTAACAGTTTATTCTTCTTAGTTTTATTTTTGAATTTTTGTTTTCATTCAATAAAAATAAAAAATTATCAAAGATTCAACTAGCTACGTATAAAATAATAAAATGTGAGATGTCATTAAGTGGCAAAAAACGTGATAATTTATTATTTTTCCTAAAATTCTGTTCAAATAGCCCAGACAATAATATGTTTTGTAGTGACCGGACTAATACATAATTATAACCAACCAGCCCTAAAAAAACTTTTCAATAGAAGGGTTAGTAAAACGTGGTATTAAAGATAACTTCCAAAAAATCCGCTTCGTAACAAAGGCGCCACTGTACATTATTAATAGTTTGTTAAAAAACTATATTTTATTTTACGATAGCATTGAAGGGTTAAATATTTTAAAAACTTGTTGATGTGTGAACTTCAAAATGTATGTGATTTGCATTTTGTGTGATTAAAGATGGGTACTTTATTCGAGAAACAATTTAAATATCTACATATTATAACATTTCCTACGCTGACCATATATTTTTCTCGAAACAAATAATGCCATTGCATAATTCCTCCAGTATCTAAAATAGAAATTTAACAACATAATTATATTTACGATTACCAAGAACCGCAATAAAACCACCAAGTGCTGCATTAGTTTTTTATGGTCATTTTATTGAGGAATGTATGCGCCCTGACTGCGCCTTCTGAATATTTTACATGGAATATAAAATAAATAGACTGATTAATAAGCGTATCATGATTCGCTACTGTCAACTGTCCACCTACTCGGTATGGCCGGCGTGTTCTATTTTTGAAATGTGCAGTAACGGTCCTCGTGTGCGTGATCGCGTTACAATTCGAATTTTGACGTTCGGAGAAATTCGGCCGACCTAACTCGACCAATAGGAATCGCAGAATTTTAAATTTGCATCGTTTCTCTTTTTAAATATTTAAATGTAAAAGTTTTTGTTGCAATTTCGCGTGTTGCCGCACCAAACATCTTCATTTACCCAAAGTTTCCAAATTTATAACTAGATGGCGGTGGCGTCGATTTAGATCTCGCTATGGTTTCGTTACCGCGATTTGGTTGGGCTCGAGCTGATTTTTTTTCAATCTAACTTTGCGCAGAGGCAATATCGTAACCAATGAGGTTAATCCGAGGTGCGATTATTGCTAGTTGAAAACTTTACCAATACCCCGCCGTGTGGACGTGAAATACCGTCCGCGTTGGCAATTTTTGAATGGCCGTAATTGGCCTGAGAATTCTCATAAACAACTTATCATTTCATGCTGATGCGAAAAATAAATAAAATTGAAGGACATACGTACAGTATAAGTATGTTTTCCTTAAAATGATTACCTAATGGTTAAAGTAATATTGCATTCAGTCCACTCAAAAATAATGTTATTGCTCATTGCAATAATTGCGTCGCATCGAACGGGTTAACAGGAATGGCGCGGAGCACTGTTATAAATTCATTTATTTTCAAGTTAATTCATTGATCATATCTAGATGTCCGGTTCTTTGTCTACCCATTAAGGATCTAGCGGTTTATTTATCCAATTTATTATTGATTGATTTTATTAATAGAAGATAGTGAGGCTCTAGACTAGTGGCGCCCTCTGCTCTATTGCGTAGCGGTGAAACTAGGAACTAAATGTATAAAAATCATCATCATCATCATCAGCCTATAAATGTACCCACTGCTGGGACACAGGCCCTCTGTGAGAGGGGTATAAAAAATGCCTTTACATAATTATATCGAACCCGTCTCATTAATGATTAATTTGATAAACTTTTTAACTATGATAATTCATTTGATATTTTGGATAATTTGGAATGCATTGTTTCCTCTAGGAGAGAAGACGATTGGCTCTATGTATCTAGGTATAAGCGTCTTTTAAAATTTAAAAAACACAATTGATGACAAAAATGTTAATAATGTCATCACATGACACCACTCTACGGCATTCATAATTTTTTCCCCGTGGCAAAAAGCCAGGACAGGGTATTTTCTATGGAAATGAGAGCGATTGTGAACTGAATCGCTAGTAATGATCGCTAATCGACTATTTGACGCGAATCACAATACTTACTGCATTTTTATTATGATGGTAAAAGGGTGTGTCATTTTATTTTATGGGTATTTTTTCAGTGTACCAGTAATAAAATTATTCATACTGAAACACACATTTCAATGGACAGTTTAATTCCAGACTATTATTTTAGGGTTGCCCCTAAAATAATAGTCCACTATTGTTCTTTATTAACTTTTGACGCATTTCTTATTATATTTCTGGATTTAAAAAAGATAGCATTAATTTTTTTAGATCAATAACTTTTTTTGGACACCAAAAAATAAAATCGTAAATCATTTTTATGACTTCATCCTATCAAAACTATATTCGGAAATCTAAAACAAATAGTTTTAAATTCCACAAAATATCCATAAAATGTCATTATGTGGGTATCTCGCTACCGTTCTTATTGTACTAAATCCCATAAAATGTCAAAATTATGGCAAGCTGAGAGGGTACCTATCAATATGTTTTGTTTTTTTGTTCAGTTATGAACTGATAGATGAAGCTTGTTGAATTAATGTCATAAGTTTGTGGTAGATGAAATATTTGTTTGACATAGTGTGGATGTGACGGCAAAATAAGGTTTTTTTTTTGCAAGATACATATTTGTAAATAATAGCTTACCAAGGGGTATCGTGTAATACAGTAATTGGGTTGGGGAGGTCAGTTCGGCAGTAGCTCCCTGTAAAATACTGGTATTCAGCTGCAACCTGGGCCTCAAGTCTGCTAATACAATAGTGTCAGAATAGTCTATCATTGATTTCATAATTCTTGATTTTGACAAGTTTGGTAATCTACTAATATAATGGCGTCATTATGACTTTCCAATGGTCAGCCACTGACACTCCATTGAAAGAAATGGCACTTATTGGTAATCTCGTACATAATGACAAATGAATGACTGACTTAGGCGATATCATTGGTCGTATTGTACGACAATGCTATTATAACACAATTCTATTACGAGACCATTGACCGACCAATGATCGACCATTATGAATTTAGCAGATGACGAATTTATAAAAATAGCAGACTTGGGCCCCTGTTAGATTGGGAGTCGACCCCAACATAGTTGGGGAGAGGCTAGGCAGATGATGCAAGAAAAACGAAGTCAGTAGCTACATTTAGAAGTGGAATCAATATAATTATTACCAAAAAGAAATGTGAATGATGATAGTTTTAGAAACTGTGAGAGAGTAAAGTAGATGGATTCACCTCCTTTCTGAACTCATGGCAAAAACCAACTGGTCTGTTGGCTCAGTAAAGGAACACAGTACAAAAAACGTAAAAATAAGACTACCTTTAAATAGACAGTGACGAAACTTAAAAATGAAAATGTAATTACTGGGACTTGCATAGGAAGATAATTACACTAACATAGAAAAAAAGAAAAAAATCTCATCATCATCATCAGTCTATAGCAGTCCACTGCTGGACGTATGCCTCTCTAATTGCACGCCATTCAGCTCGATTCTCGGCAACTCTCATCCAGCTGCTACCAGCCACTCTGCGAAGATCGTCACTCCACCTAGCCTGAGGGCGTCCTACCTTGCGTTTGCCAATTCGCGGTCTCCATTCAAGAACACGTGTACCCCAACGGTCATCGGTTCTACGGCTGATATGGCTGGCCCACTGCTACTTCAGCTTGCTAATTCTGTGATAACTTTAAAAAAATATACTGCATTTAGAAATAATAATAAATGAGTATCATTTTCTTCACGCATGTCCATACTATGCTACCTTAGACCATAAAGTTAAGGGTCTACCAAGGGCGCTAGTCCGTTTTGTCAACAACCCAAAGTGGTGCGCGGGCGCCTTACTTTATGACGTCGTAAATCTGCGCCTGCGCATTATGATCGCTCGATAATCAACTGTCAAAACTCTCAGGTGTACGGCGAGGGTTTTTTCTTGTGGTTTTAGGAGAAATTGTAATATGAAAAAAATATGACATAAGATTCTTCTATGAATTTTGTTTTAGTTTTGTGAGGCTTGTGTGTTGGTTTAATTGAATGAGAAGGCTTTATTTTAGTAAAATATTGCGTTAAGGGTTCCCGAATTGACAATTTTTATATGATTTTTAAACATTGATGCGCAAATTGATCGTGTATCAAATGCAATTGAAGCGATTGACAATATTACTACGAAATTGCAATTGATCGTTTTAAACCTAAAACGACTTACCTTTATAATTATAAAATTACAAATACCAATTTAGAGCAAAGTAGCAGTAGGTAATATGTGTTCGCGATTTAGTTGCCAAAAATGTAAACAAACACGAGTTTTAGGAAAAAAATATGTAATGCCTACACATAAGGTTCAGTTTGCGCTACAACTTCAAATTTTTATGACTTTTTTAACAATACTAGTCAGTCTAAAATCAACTTTATTATCATAAGGTTGACGTTTGTTTAAGTGGAAATAACATCAAATTGGAATCAAGGATTTGAATAGACCTTAGGTACGTCACTTTAGGAGGAGGCCTATTACTCAGCAGTGTGTGGAACAAGGCTGCCAATGATAATGATGCTGATGAGGTACATACGGAAACATCAAGCTAAATCTCCAGTATAAGCTGATCTCACATTGTATAGAATTTCCGTACAATGAGAGGTCAGCTTATACTGGAAATCTCATTATAATTTTGTAGGTGTACGCGCATGCGACCACAGCTTTACCATGATCATTTTTGTACCTATGAGCTATATCTTGATTTCTGTCTGAAATATTTACTTGTTTCATACTTTTTAGAGCGTGATTTTTCAGTAGTCGTGCTTTAGTTTTTGAATTTACTTTTTTTGAAGTATTATTTCGATTATTCGTAACGAATTCAATGTTGTAGCAGTGTGATTGGACAGGTCCACTCAAATCTGTGTGGTTCTTTCCTCAAAAGACCATTTCAGACACTAATCTACATGGTCCTCATATGGCCTGACCAAGATTATGTCTGGATTTTAAAAGAGACTGCGACCTCTGAGTTTGTTTCGGCCTTTCTTCTCAGAGTAGTCAGATAGGAAACGCCGAAATCAATTAGCTTTTTTTTATATGACGTGTTAAAGGGATTCCGATAGGTATCCTATTTATAGCATAAACAATTTCATTTCAAGTAACATTTTAAAATTTGAGGGGCTAGCACATAGGTACAGACGCTGTGTGTGGGTTACGTCACACATTCGCGTTGACATTTTTTTTTGTATGGCTTGTTTTCATTTTTCGGCATAATTAATCATTACCTATACTCCATAGGTTTAGGTAGTTAAAAAAAGGTAAACAAAAAAACCACGTGACGAGACAGCTGTCAAGTAACCGACTAAACGTAGTACCTGTCACTTCAGTTGTTATGCTACGTCACAGTTGAACTCTTCAATTTAGTAACGTTATATTTCGTTTACGTTTGGAAATTGTGCTCTTTACAATAGACAGATTACAAAATAATAAATCAGACAAAAAAAATTGTGCTCAAGCAGTTACATCTACGAAAAGTAGTGTGAAGAATAAACGATAAAGTTGAACATACATTAATAAAAGAGGAAACTATAGATAAACACTAAAATAAATTTAATTTGGTTTTATTGTTTTTTTAACAAGAAAGTGTCATCTATAAAAACCCTTTTTACGATTTGTTTACCTTTTTTTAACTACCTAAACCTATGGAGCATAAGTAAAATTTTCGTCATTTATTCCCAAAAACGGCAAACGGTTCGTACTTTGGCATTTAAATAATGAAAAATAATATTTTATTAGTCCATTACTAAACCTACGCGGTACTTTGACGTAATAAGACGACACCTACACTGCTCTTGTTTCAACGAGATAATGTTATCAGCCCTAGATCTGAAGACATTCTGAAACCTACACAAAAAACCTACAGCTGTTCAGTGCGTTCATTACAACTTGACCTGTAATGCGATTGGTAGCACTGTTCTGTCCGTCGCCATTTTGAATTCTATTGGTATTGAAACTAAGTTCAACAAGCAATGGTGCCAACATGACAGCAAGGGACAAGTTATTAGTGAACGGTCTGTATACCATTTTTTATCTAAATCGTTTAATAAAATTATTAAATAAGACCAAGATAAAGTTGGTAATTTATTTCAAACTAGCGACCCGCCCCGGCTTCGCACGGGTATAAACCGGGTTATTATACATATAAACCTTCCTCTTCAATCATTCTACCTATTAAAAAAAACCGCATCAAAATTCGTTGCGTAGTATTAAAGATTTAAGCATACATAGGGATATAGGGACAGAGAAAGCGACTTTGTTTTATACTATGTAGTGAAGCATTACCTATTTGAAATTCACATCTAAAAAGCTATTTCAAATAATAATTTACATTATTTTCAAACCATTAAAGATTCGTTTTATTTTAAACATGAGCCAGTTTAGGCAAAAATTACCAAAAACAGGAAAAAAAAAACGAAAAAAAAAGAAAATTAAAGTAATATGTACTTACGCCAGGGTAGCCCGAGAAATTAAAATTTTCTTACGTTTTTTGCAATTTGCAGGTCAGTATCAGGTTGTACCTATATTGATTAAAATATAATCCGCGACCGTGTTATATGAGTACTTATTTACAGAATTATAAGTAGTAATTAAAATAATAAATACAACAGAAATTGAAATTCGTAGGCTACCTTAGAGCGCCTTCATTTCACTAATACCTATGGTTTTTATTTATTTTCTCGACATGTAAATCGGTAAATTAGCCAAATGTACAAAAAACAAATAAGCATTTTTATTCCAAAACAAAATTCGTATAAAGTAGAGCAACACGTGCACTTAAGTGTTAACACTCATGTAATTACGTCACGCACACTAAACAAACTCACGCACACACACACAATTTTCGAACTAACCCTTCAAATGCGTACCTACTCGGAAATTACGTAAGTAGATACTCCGCTTTAGATCGTCATCTTAGATTTTTCTTTGAAGTGGCACCAAAGTTTTAGGGGTAAAATTGAATATTAATAGCAAAATTATACCCTTAGCCGTCCTTTCTCGGATTTTTATTACTTTATTAAAGCTCCTTCTTGTTAATGCGATATAAACAAATCGTTGTAGATGTTATATGTTCCGGGAAAAGGGCTGGTGTCAAAAAACAGTAGCCATTTTTATTGCTTAATCGCGTGTGTTTGTTTAATATAATTTATTTTATTATAGTGCTGAGGTTTCTTTTAATTAAAACAAAAAAAAAAACTTTTTCTGATTTTGATGAGACGGTTTTGGAATTGACTGCCTCGATGGTCTAGTGGTCGCAAGCGCTACTGCTGAGCATGAGGTCCTGGGTTCGATTCCCAGGTCGGGCAAAGTGTTATTGGGTTTTTCTATCTGAAATTTCTTAGTAACAGCTCGGAGTCTGGATTTGTGCCCGGTTGATGGCAATAGGCTCGCTCCCTATTACATGGGACTTACAACATAACTGGCGAAATGTGGGTGTACCTGCTACAGGGACACCTCTGCCCAACCCTTCGGGGAAACAAGGCGTGATGTTATGTTTGTTATGTGGTTTTGGAATTATTTAGAACTTTGCTTGAGATTTTTGAAAACATTTTTGAGGGCGAAATATACTATCCAATATCAAGTTAAAATATTTTTTAAGGATGGCGTGTAATTATTACACCTACGATTTCCATTAAATTTTCGGAATAAAAATGAATAAAGAAGTAATAACAATTTTTCTGGCTTTAATTAACGATTACTCAGAAAATAAAACCGAAACGACACCTGACAAAAATCGATCAAAACCAACAATTTTTTCTCACTTTCACGCTATAAAACACAGCGATAAAATTAATCACAAACAACAAAGGTGAAACAAATTGCTAATAATATTAATAGCCGCCATACTATGATTTATAATGTTTTTTTTTTATAGTAATAAAATCTTTGTTAGTCCGTTAGTTTTGTTCAGATTAAGTCATATATTACTGCAAATTGCTTTGAGATAACATCGAGGTTTCATATTGTCAACTATAAAAATTTTTTTGGCCACAAGGTTTTTTGCTGGATTTTCGTTTTTTTCTTTTTGTTGTTAAGTGTTTTGGATTGTAAGTGCGAAAATGTGGCTATTAAATATTATAATTATTGTTTGCTTGGATGATATTATAGGTTTGTTTTTTAAACTTTCAGAGTACTTAAAACGAAATCATTTATATTTTTCCTTCGTTTCTGTTCGAGCTTTGCCAGAAAAGGGTAAAGGAAATTTTAAATAAAACTTTAAAAATCAACTAATCATTTAAAAAAGAACAGGTAAATAAACAAACTATTCGCTGATTTGAATCCTAGGAGACCTTTAAGTAAGAAAACTGATTACGTATTTTTTTTAAGTCTTCTGACTGAAAAAGTTTCTTCAACTTTCCCAGTTATTTTTAACGTATAATTAAATATTAAATAAAACTTTCAAAAGTCAACTAATCATTTAACAAAAAATGAACAGATAAATAAACAAACTATTCGCTGATTTGAATCCCAGGAAACCTTAAGTAAGAAAACTGATTAGGTATTTTTTTCTTAAGTCTTCTGACTGAAAAAGTTTCTTCAACTTCCAAGTTATTTTTGACATCTAATCGCTTCGTAAACTGTGTTGACTCTCTATAATAGCCAAGGGACCCCATGTTTACTCTATAAAGTCCCTTAAACGTTGTCCACGTTCTGAACCATTTTTCACTAGCGAGACTTAATTTCTACTGTGTCGTTTTTCATCCAACCCTAGCCTCTGGCTTATAGGGAAAGCAGGCTAAGTCTGAATATGGAAAAAAGGAGACTGTAGTAAGGAGCCTACGTTTTTCTGTTTTTTTTTTTTTGTTTTAAATTATCTGCTAAAATAAAAGCTAAATTAACCGTTCAGAGAAAGTAAAAATAAAAGTTCATAAATGATTAGTGTATTTATAAAAATCTATTTGTATCACCCAGTCTCACAAGAATAATAAAATGTAGTTTATAAATGAATAGACTATTCATAAAATCTATTTGTATCACCCAGTTTCACAAGAATAGTGGTAAGACGATCATTAAAGTAGTGATAAGTACAACAGCGAACAAACTACAACTAAGTACAAAGTAATACTACAGCTTTAATAAAATATAATACAAAATGGTGATTTTGAACTTACACGACTTTCCTTCACGCCCGCAGAAAGGTCGCATCTTGTCCGTGCCTAGAATATCACGACACACAATTTGTTTAGGGACCAAATATCCCTTGAACAGAGTCCCTTCAACCTTCGCAAGGAGCCCACATCATCGTGTTTATTGAAAAAATATATTGCTGTTTTTAGTCAAGGCCGAATTTTAACTTTTCTTTTACGCTCTTGATGGCTTCAGAGGACACTTACAAAGGAAAACTCTTATAATTAAAATACTGTAATTTCTTCATATTTTTTTGGTGAGTATTAACTCTGATCGTATAAATATGCTTCTTCTTTTCTAAGTATATTGCAGAAAAATTAAATAAAACCATTTAGGAATAAATAGGTACATACCTAATCGTCAACTGCCTAGCCTTTTCCCAAATATGTTGGGGTCAGCATCCAGTCTAACCAGATGCAGCTAAATAGAAAACCAGCTGAGCTGATATTGGAAAATATTATTTTAAAACTAAAATGTGATCAGGTAAATAATACTGAAAACAATGAAACATTTCTTTATTTTTTTTACCTGTGGGTAAAAAAATCGTAGAAATATCTATGTATGTATGAAATATGTTTTGTTATTTTACAAAACAAAACAACTCTAAAACACTAATAGGCCTGTCACACAGTATCACGAAATCTACATTCAACCCTTAGGATGCAGTAGCAAATTAAAAAGTACCCGAGCTCAAAATAAATGGGCGCGCGACATTTCACAGTGCTATGATTAATGCCGAATGAAATTAAAATAAGTGCGATAATGTAAATTTTTATCTCACGTTTTTATTTACGACTTTCGCGTCGTGAAGCGAGACTTCCTGCGATTTACTTACTGTTGAGTTTTGTTTGTTAATGATACTTTTTTGCTCACATTTCATATCTTTCAATGATAAATTCAGTTTTGAAAATGTTAAAAATTAAATTTATGAGCTAAACAGGTATTTTGTTATACCTACCTTATTATTTTCTAATCATGAAATGGTCGCAAAAGCGTCCATCCGTAAAAATCTGTATCGCCTAACTGTACTTAATTCTTAAACATTAATTTTGTAATGTACAAAAAGTTCTAATTTAAAAACTTTTACTACAAAAAGCATGTCTGTCACCGTATCGCATTACTTCGCCTTACAAAAACATTTCTAACTTCTTAAAAACATCATCACCGCCTTTTTTATTAGCATTTTCATTAAAATAGCGACAAAAAAGTCACCTCCTTGGTGCAGTTAAAAGAATTGCGAAACGACGCCCGGGGGCCTGCTAGACCCCCATGTTGCGAAAATTCACGAGATTTATTTGAATAAATTATTTTTCACCCACCTGCAGTGAAGGGTTGTTAAGAGAATTTATGGTTTTACATCTTGACTGCAAAATGGTAGATGGTTTTTGAGATCAGAGGTTAATAAAGTATTTTATTTTGTTATATTTTCAGGGAAATCCAACAAGAACAAAAAATAAATTAGCTACTCATAAGTTTTCCAGATATGGGCGTCATGACTAATAATGGAATGAGATTGTAATTTACAAAACTTGTACATAGAACCTAAAATATATTTTGATTGCCAATGACTTCCGTATGACTCATTTTAATATCCGTACACAATATTTTTATATAAAACATTAAAACCATTTACGATTCCCTTGAAAACTGCACATGACATCACCGTCTGTTCAGAGAGAAACCGAAACAATGGGCGAAAGAGACCTTTAACAGGAAATAGTTTATATTCTTAATACAATTGCAGTAAAATGTTGACGTATAAAACACATATAAACAAGCAAAAATTCACTTTATAACAAGAAAATTAAGTCTAAATTCTAACAAACAGCGAACATAGCACCACAAAATTAGTCGACACAAATCAGATCTGTAAAACAAAAGTCGTTCGTTCGATTTTTAAATATTCGCGTGTTCGGCTTTAAGTCCATTTGAAATGAGCGTACGCGATTGGTGATTTCGAATTTCGCATTTCGCATTCTATACGCAAACTTCGTTGATAGATCGGTGATGGCCGTGGCGGCCCGCTGCGTTTCGTTCGGAGTGCATTTGACCAGAAAAATCGGAGTACGTGGTCTCTTAGACCGGCGATATCTAAGGGTTAGAGTGGACGCCATTTTTCTTGGCATTGCGCTTTTGCTTGAGCCATTTATTCGTACAGACTTTGAAGAATAAGTCAGACTTGGAACTTTAAGAGAAATGATGCCTAGAAAAGATAGAACTTTGAAAAATGTGGAACAAAAACATTTTTTTTTTCTGTTTATCTTCTTCGATATCTTAATGTTATCTTAGCTGCCATGATTTTTTTCAGGTCTGCATTGCACCCTTATGACCTTCATCTTTGAGTCTATTTACCTATTAAAATTAGTGCTGCTCATCTTCTATTAAGAGTGTGTCAAACGAAGTGTTCCAAAGGAAAATGGTGTAAAGCGGAGGTGGCCTACAATTTTTTTAAGTTGAAGTTTTCTTAACAGTTCAGAAAATTTCGATAATTTAATCATTTTCAAGAAATTCTTCACTTTCACTTGGATTTTTCGACCCTGTAAACGACATTTTCGATGTAGTGAGTTTAAATCTGGCTGTGATAGTGTAGGTATAAGATTATGTTCCTATTTACGATCAGTGTGACTCTGCAACGCTTCCAATTTAATTTTTCCTTGTTTTTTCTAACTTATTATTAAACTCTAGCAAAACTAACTCGGTAGTTACATTTTTTTTTAAATCTGTGCTCAGAAAATTTCGCAAAAGTTTTTAAATAATAGGTGGTCACCTCCGCTTTACCCCATTTGCGTTTGAGACAACTCTTGCAAGAACCACGACGGCATCGACTGCGATTTATTGCACTTTTCCCAAATCTCTACGTATTCTTGGCTCACATCGCAAAAAACTTACTTATGACGAGTTCACACCATAAGTCTCGTTCTTTATCGTGTTATTCTTCCGTGGGACATAAATATAAGCCTTTTAGTAACGTCTTCGACAGGTGCGTTGTGCTACCTGCCACGCATAGTGATGGTGGAGGGCAGTAGTGCATACCAAAACCTTTCGTGTAGGTACCATTCAGGTTTTAAAGGTAAAGTAAACTGAACTATATAGGTTTTGTTATCGTATGTTTTTTAGACCACTTTAGAAAACTGATATAGTCAAACTCAAACTCAAATCATTTATTTCAAATAAACCAATTAAAGGTACTTTTGAATTGTCAAGGGGTCGGTCAGTCAGAAAAATGAAGCTAGTTTCCCATTCCAAAGCGTAGTAGGTACCTATGGAGAAGAACGGGCAAGAAACTCCACGGACACTCTTTTAAATCAAAATATTGTTACAAAATATTGGTTACATCATTCGTGTTGAAATTATACATGTGAGAACAATGTAGAAAGACGTGCACGTTAAAAGCGTCCGTAATAAAAGTATAATAACAATTCAAATATTTAAATAAATTAAAATAAACCGTGGCAGCTAAGAGATGACCAGCCCCTACTGACGGCGCCCGTTCACAAACATGACGCATGGATCAGTACCATTTAGCTCAACCATTTTGAAGAGAACTTAATGATCCAACACACACGTCATTATCAGTGAGAGATTTGAGTGAGCATGACATAAGTCCCAATAAGCTTTCTAACCACATACGTTATATATGTTTTATCTGAAATACTTAAGTGAATGCTAGAATGGGTATTCTTCAAACGCCCCGCGCCTCACCTAGATTGAACGTTGCCTAAAAACGCAGAGGCCTTAACAACAATGTTAACAGTATTGTTGTGCTTTGGCAGTTAGAAGTAAGATAGCCAGGGCCTCAAGTCTGCTATTACAATAGTGTCAGAATGGTCTATCATTGATTTCATAATTGTTGATTTTGACAAGTTTGGTAATCTACTAATATAATGGCGTCATTATGACTTCCCAATGGTCAGCCACTGACACTCCATTGAAAGAAATGGCACTTATTGGTAATCTCGTACATAATGACAAATGAATGACTGACTTAGGCGGTATCATTGGTCGTATTGTACGACAATGCCATTATAACACAATTCTATTACGAGACCACTGATCGACCAATGATCGACCATTATGAATTTAGTAGATTACGAAATTTTAGCAAAATGACAATGGAATCGTGTTGGAATAATGAATTTATGAAAATAGCAGACTTGGGCCCCTGGTCCTCTGTGGTTGAGGATTCCGGGTGAACCACGCTTCTACCTTTGGCCTGATCATCACTTACCATCAGGTGAGAAAAGCTAGCAGCAGATGTGTGGCTTGATTTTGAAAGGACTCGCTGGGCAAGCTAATAAAGATCTCAAAATTTGGTGTAATAGAGAGTCAAGCAAAAACCAAGTTGATCGAAATACACCTAATTAATTCTTTCTATCTGCCAATAGTGAATAATTCAGAATCCAATCTAGCTGTAGATAACCTCTCATAAACAAACATGCCAATATCGTAAAAACAAATGTTTCTCAATGAGATGTGACTCTCAATATTTATCTGTTAAGTAGTAACTTGTGTTTCTTTGATTACAAGTCTGCAGATTAGAAATATGATAACTGTTTCTTACGCCATTTTGCATGATGTGATTTGTGGATTCATTATACTTGTACAATTACATATAACTGAAGACGTCTATGTATGGTATAGTGTTGTAATTTGAGAGGAAACAGAATTAACAATTAGGTGTACTAGTGCCCACCATCGTTTAGAAGTAAAGCCAGGAAAAGGGGGAGGTTATCCAAACATTAGAGAAACCGTTTTTTTGGAGTTTTTGATGAGTACCTAACTGATAACAAACGAGAGATTACTTACCAACTCAAGAACGTTGAAGAATTTACAAATAGACCAATGTGTCTTGGGATCCATGAAATCGATTCCAACTTCAAATAAGATGACATAACGAAACGTCAATGTCATTATCAACATAAAAGTCATCAACCTCGTTTATTACTTAAATTACATCATCACTGTTTACCAGCCAAGATTCTTTATACAAAAAATAATCCAATAAACACTGAAACGACAACGAGACATTCAAAATATTTCAAAAATCGAACTCTTGCTCTCTCTTTTACTCCAAACAAGATTATATATGATTGAAAGAGAGGAGATATAGACGATAGCTCAGAAGCACTCGTGCGTAGTCCTAACGGAATGGGATTGGCTGTATTGTTGAAAATGACGGCTCGCAATGTAGGCCCTTAAGATGCTTTGGATGTTTATAATGTAACTGATTTTCCTGTAAGGGTGTGAGTAGAATCAGAAGCAGTGTCGACTGAGGGAGATCTTGAAATTGGCATAGCAGTGATTTAAAATCTATATATTCATATCAGAAATAAAAATAATTTGAGAGAAGTTAGCAGTGCTGCATAGTAGCATAATAAGCCTACATAATGTTCCCACTGCTGAGACACAGGTCTCATCTACAATGCGGGCCCAGTGCGGATTGGTAGATGTAAAATGTCTTCGAATTTTTGGTTCTAGGACATGCCGATTTCCTTCACCGTTTTGAGAGTAGTGGTGATGAAATTATTTACACAAAGTAAAGCGTGAACCCACAACCTACAACTCGTAAGTCGAGGCCGTTACCACTGACTGAGCCACCACTGCTCACACACAAACAGTGTCAGTTGATCGCTGATTAAGGAGAAAATAAAACGAACAACAGAAGAATTTGTTTTCTTCAATTAGGAACAACTGGAAATATCCTCCACTATCTATTAAATAAAATATCATATGTAAGGGAGAAGCCTGTCTATGATGTACAAAATGCCTGATTTTTCAGAAAATAGCCTGTCTATTGTAGAAAAACTGTAGGTCTGTAAATAATTATTACGCAACAGATAGTTTTTAAAGACTGGCATTTATACAAAATAAAAAGTATAAACAGTTTACGACTACGAAACTTATTTAGAAAAAACAAACTTACTCTCCGAAGACATATTTTTTTCAAAGTTATTTTTTTTCTCAAATCTTTATATGTACGTGTATTTGCCACCTAACTCCTCCTAAACAGCTGGACCGATTTGGATGAAATTTTGTGTATGTATTTGAGTGGGTCCCTGGATGGTTTGAAAATATAATTGGACCCGATAGGTAGCGCTGTTTGGACAGGATGTTCTGTCGGGTCCGCTAATATAAATATTAAATCTATACATATAATAAAATCGTAGCGAAGTCAAAACTGTACATTGAATATTTTTGAAAAAAAGTAATTGCTACGAGGTCTAGGATCGATTCTAATGCCGAAAATATTTTTTTTAGAATTTTTGTCTGTTTGTCTGTATGTATGTTCCAGCATCACGCAAATTCTACCGGACAGATTCTGTTAAAATTTTGCATAGATATTCCCTGTGTGTCTGGTCAAACTATAGGGTATAAACTATCACGCTATTTACTATGGGGGACGAGCAATATTACATTATGTTGTATTTTTATGTTCTAGCATGACGCAAATTCTACCGGATAGATTTTGTTAAAATTTTGCATAGATGTTCCCTATAAGTCTGGTCAAACTATAGGGTATAAACTATCACGCTATTTACTATGGGGGACGAGCAATATTATATTATGTTCGTATTTTTGGGAAAAAACGCGCCAAAATTTTAGGATATTGTAGATGGTTATCGATTTAACTTTTTAAATGATTATCATCACGCTATACCTTTATGGAACTAAGCAGTCAATCAAAAAATATATAGGAACGGCTATTTTAGACAAGTTTCAACAAAGCAATTAGCTCAGCGGTTGGGCGGTTGCTTTGTAAACGTGGGGTTGTAAGTTCGATTCCCACCTACGGTTTTTTTTTTCTTTTTTTTCACATTTTGTTATACGATTATTATTTTTTTTGATAATCTACCTATAATATATAGATATAATAAAATCGTAACGAAGTTAATTTTTTTTAAAGAAAGTTATTGCTAAGAGGTCTGGGATCGATTCTTATGCGGAAAATAAAGTTTTTAGAATGTTTGTCTGTACCAACCGTAGGGCATAAACTATCACGCTATTTGCTATGGGGGATGAGCAATATTACATCATGTTCGTATTTTTCTCTGCAAATTGTAAAAGGACGCGCCAAAAGGTTGGGATATTGTAGATAGGTAGTTACCGATTTAACTTTTTAAATGATTATCATCACGCTACCTTTTATATAGGAACGGCTATTTTAGCTAACTTTCAACAAAGCGAATAAGTAAGCGATTGGACGAATGATTTGAAGTCCTGAGGGCCTACCACCAGCTTAAAAGCAGTATTATTTTAATATTACTTTAGTTTACTTCAGTGTGGGAAAGAGATGAAGCTCTACAGGATGTATAGCTCCATCTCTTTCTCCCACTGAAGTAACATTAAAAAAATACTGCTTTATGAGCTGGTGGTAGGCCGCCCGGGGTAGTAAGTTCGATTTACATCTGTTTTTTTAAACTCTTTTTGTAAAACGATTTTTTTTTTGGATTGTGTATGTAATAGTTCATAGAATGTATTAATTCACAAAAAATGGAAAACTTCGTAAGCTATGGGAAACTACTAAGTTACAAGTACTTTACAGTCACAAAACATTCAAGGTTGTATTCTGATCATTTTAGAGCAAAAGACTGTAGGAATAAAATGTTTTTTTACAGATTTTGACAGCAGATTTGTCCTAGCGATTTTATAATATGTATGTGGATCTTCTGGAATCGCTGCCACACTGCTTCCTGGTGGCAAAACAGCGCACGTCATGTTTAAGATTCCCATCGATTTAGAGAGCAACGAAACACCTGTTTGTGGGGTGTCACGCAACAGTAACAAGGGATGTGTGCTTAGGGGATTGCGCTTCGTCGTATGGGATGAATGCGTTATGGCAAAAAGGAAAGCAGTGGAAACTGTAAACAGAACCCTGCAGGACATCCGCAGAAACCAAGATATGATGGGTGGTGTCACAGTTTTGACAAAAAAAGTGAAAACTTCGTTGAAAAGGTCGACTCTATGGTCGAGAGTTCATAAACTGCGCTTGACCATCATCATACGAGCTCGGCTTGGCGGTAATTCAAATGCTCAAGAATTCTCCGATGTTCTTCTAAAAGTTGGTGAAAGCACTCTACCAGAGACTCTTGGTAGAGTAGATCCCACTTTAGAAGATCTTATTTGTCTGATATACGGGGATATCAGTCAAATACCGTACCAAGAGAATTCTTAGGTGTGTTTCCGTTTTAACTCCGAAGATGATCAAGCTACAGCGATCAACCACAGTATTCTCTCACAAATTGAAGGGAGTGAAGTGATATACACCTCCATTAATAGTGATGTTGAGGAAGATGATGCCAAATATCACCCCGTAGAATTTCTCAATTTACAAATAGAAAGAAAAGAAAGAAAGATAGAAAAAACATTTATTTGGACACAGTTCGCGAAACACAAAACACAAATTACAGTGGAAATAAAAA
The DNA here is from genome assembly GCA_963680765.1 of Agrochola lychnidis. Classification (NCBI taxonomy): domain Eukaryota; kingdom Metazoa; phylum Arthropoda; class Insecta; order Lepidoptera; family Noctuidae; genus Agrochola; species Agrochola lychnidis. The sequence continues at coordinate 6,664,364 of OY796871.1, read as the reverse complement.
ATAGTGTTTTTAAAACAATAGTGTGTGCCTCACGGCTGCGCCAAAAAGGTTCATTTCAGCATTAAATGGCAAGTGGACTTCCGGTTGTATATCTGTGTAACGGAAACCAGCTCAAAGTCATGTCTTTGCAGAGAAACGTCGAGGTGGAAATTCTAACAGGTTGTGGCGATGGTGAGACAGTGTTTATAGCGCGTATAAAGTACAAATTCCCCACCATTACCAGTTAAAGCGCGTGCAGTTCTCTGGGAGTGTATGCTTTGCGATCAACAAGTCACAGGGGCCGACACTAAAGGCTGAAGGCTGCGGGTGTCGACCTCAGGATAAGCTGCTTCTCACACGGACAACTGTTACGTCGCTTGCTCCCGAGTCACCATTCCTGACTCTCTGTATATTTTGGCTGCTGAGAATAAAACTACAAACGTAGTATACAGGGAAGTTTTATAAAAATGTGGCTGTTATTGTAGTATATTTTGATGTCTTACGATTTCCATGCGAACGAAGTCGCGGGCAGAAGCTAGTATAAAATAAATAAATAAATAAATCTTCACACGAAACGTTTCAAAAGTTTTTTTGGGTTACTAATAACGCTTTTACCAACGCTATTGACAGGGGATTCTTTTCTTTCCTCAACTATGCATTTATTAGGAAAATTCACAAATGTCTGTTTCAGCTTAGCGCTGGACGCACACCTGTCGTCAAATGCGGCAAATAATATAATTTATTTATTTCTCACCACAATATCTTTATAAAATAGTAAGAAAGAATCTTATTGTCCGGTCAGGGCTCAAAGAAAAATATTGTGGGAGACTGGTGCCTAAGCTAAGCCGAACCTTGTATTTCAGGCCACCAGGTCTCCGCCCCAAGTAAGTACATAATTAAAACTAGACAATAATTTATATTTGACTTATGGGAAGGATTGTTCATGTGGCGTGTGTGTGTGTGTGTGAGTGTGTTGGGTGTGTGGGTGTGTGGGTGTGTGGGTGTGTGAGCGTGTGGGTATGGGTGATGGAGAAGTTGATGCGTGTTAACCTGATTGTTGAGTGCCATATTAGTATATGTCTGCGTTAGAGATAAACATACACGGAATGCGGTGACTATTTTGGGATCTAAATGCCTGTCAGATAGTAATCGTATCCCAGACGCACATTCATATCTACCTGATCTATCAGACTATTAATAGTTTTCCCATCAGTCTACTGTCTACCTCAGCAAAACTATCACGAGTCCCATAAACGAAACTTTTCCCTCCACTCCCTCAACACCGAAGAAGGTTCAAAGAAAATCTATCAACGCCTTACAAAGTAATGTCAAAGCACCTAATTCTACTCCATACTATTCAGATTTCCCGACGGATTCGTCGCGAGGGAGTGAGACGGTAATAAGGAGATAGTGTGTGGGTGAAAGAGATGGGTATACGGTCACGGGCTTGGTTTAGATGATTGGTGAACGTGCTGCCTCGACCGCCGTGTTACGTGACTTCTGAGTCTGTCTAAGATAGATATGTAGTGTGAGGCGTTTTGATACTTGATGTATGTGTAGTTGTTGTGATGTCGATGAGTGTCAAAACTTTTGTGGCTGAAACGGGATATATGGTTTCCAGGATGCTTTACGTTTTCTTAGATCCTTTGTGAAAAATGACTAATGGTATGAAATTTTCTGTTTGCTACTTTCCTTTTTTTGAGAAGCACCTTTATTTCAATAGTTTTTAACCTCTATATTAATTTATTCTCGTCAAGTATCAAGACTATTCAAGCCAAGTTGTGAATAATTCGTCAATACCAAGCACTTGCAACTACTGTCTGCTCCCGTCTTTGGTTCAGCATTCATTCATTGTTTCGCTAACGGTACCATCAATCAAGTATCAAAATTGCTTGATTCGAGTATACGCGTCAGTAAAAGAGGTATTTTGCCTTCTGTCTGCTTCCGGAGACGCCTCGATATTGATTCATTGTTTTACGAGCAGTATTAATATGCAAATGTCTAGATTATAGTAGGTAGTAAATACTCGTAGGCGTCTGTGTGTGAGAATGTATTGAAATGAATACTTAGATGGCTTCCGTATTCGTTTAGGTATTTTGGTTTTCTTCTGATTTTGAACTTAGTCATCAAAATTCCCTACACAACATTGGCCTTCGAAGGACAACAGTCCTGATGGGATTAGGTCTGAGTCCAAAAAAATTTTTTTTTTGTCCCTCTTGTAGATTATTAAAAAATATTGAACACGTATTTTTTCCTTTTTTGACGTAATCAAAAGATTACGGCGATACATTGAGTTAAAACGTGGCATGACGTCACGCCTTGCTAGATTTAATACGACATTGTGTTTGTGACGTAGCGAGCCCCCACTCCCAAAGTTTAATGCGTGTTTTCTAAGATCTGAAAGATGGACTAAACAGATGTTTTTTTTACCTAGCCAACTACCGTTTTCTAGTTATTTCAAAGTCACCTTTTCTGCCAAACAATTTGGTTATTGCCGTTAGTTTGAGGAATAGTTTACCATACTATAGTTTTATTGTTATTGTTTGTCAGTCTGCATCTTTCAGGAGAAGTAACCCATTAAGAAGCAATGAGGTGACTGATTAGAGCAGTGGTGGCCCAGTGGTAACGGCAACGACCTACGAGTTGTAGGTCGTGGATTCGAACGCTGACAGGCGCTTTACTTTGTGTAAATTATTTCATCACCATTGCTCTCGAAACGGTGAAGGAAAACATCGTGGGGAAACCGGCATGTCCTAGAAACAAAAAATTTAAAGTATCAACCAACCCGCATTGGCCCGCGTGGTTCAAATTCAAATTCAAAAGTCATTTATTCATCAGCACTTTTCGAACGTCAAAATTACATAAGACAGTCCCCCAAAAACGCCCACCCTTCACCACTTTCTAATGCCTTTAGCTGGGAAGAAGAAGTGGCGCAACAAACTCCCCAGCAGCACAGCTGTCTGTTCAAGTTAGAAAAATGATTCTATACAATAGTATGCAAATATGGTGGATTACGGCCCACTCCCTCTCACAGAGAGCAGGCCTGTGTCCCAGCAGTGGGAACATTAGAGGCTGATTATGCTGTGAGCTGACGGATTTGTATTCCAGATTTACCTAAAGCATCAAGTTCCATTATTACTTTTTCTACCTTCGAACACTTTTCTCCATACATTATTATTTTATTTTCATTCAAGTATCAAAACCGTTCGGCTAACAGGTGCCATTCGTATCAGTGGAAGATATTACTACTGTATACTCCTGGTATTGGCTTTATTGTTTTATTCTAGCGGTATTGGCTGATGCAAGCTATTTTGAGCTTTGTGTCTCGGAACATATCTATTTGTTTTACCTAGATATTTGTGTGACCTCTATGATATTGCATCAGTGAAAAACCCGCCCAGATTGGTAACACGTTTGGTTTCGTAGAATAAAGGTGCAGTTATGAACGATCAAGGCGTTTTTTGTAACCTAATCACTAGGATGAATCTCAGTAGCAGTAGGTAGTTAATTTATATCAAAACTTCTGTAAATACAAGTTAGGTTTCCTCCGAATCTTAGAATCGACACGGAAAACATACTTGTTATTCGTTTATAACGTTCTAAATTAAATGTAATAAGCCCGTAAAACTGTTTTACCACCATGTCATCATCTGCCTAGCCTTTTCCCAACTATGTAGGGGTCGGCTTCCAGTCTAACCGGATGCAGCTGACTACTAGTATGTTACATGGAGCGGCTGCCTATCTGACCCGATCCAGTTACTGGTTATCACGATACCCCTTGGTAAGACTGGTTGTCAAGACTTTCGGGCTTCTGAGGACTCATAATGACTGTCAAAGATCTACAAATGACAGCCGGGACCAACGGCTTGAAGCACGGAGGGGTATGTAAAGATGGTCACCCATCTATGAACCAACCACGGTAAGCGTAGCTTAACCTGATCGATCCACCCATGTGGCTATTATTACTTAGCCACAAGCCCCTACTACTGTTGTGTGTGTGAGTATTTACTTAGCCACCATATTTAGGTGTAGTAGATTGTTATACGAGGGGCTAAAATAACCCATTCTATCGAGGTAGTTTTACTCCCAAGCATCAGTGAGGGATAAATAGAAACCGAAAAATATAGAAATAAAAAATATAGAATGGGTTTTAGCGCAGTGTGTTACATTCTGCTTTTCACTACGATTGCGAAAAAATAAAATAATCCAATACAATATAAATAGCTAATTTTATTTTAAAAAAATTTGTTTGTTTGTTCAATCTGAATTTTTAAGGAAACTGTTTATCTCAGTATTCGGTAGTAAAAAGCTAGTTTTACATAAGAATAAAGACTTTTTCGTTTTTGTAGGCTCGTTGGTAGACAAAAATTACTTTTTTCCCTAGACCAAGATATGCTATTTTTCCCCCGCTCTGGTACGCTATAATGACGGACTTTTTGAGCAAGAGGAGTGAAAAATATATTGTTGCTTTGAAGCCAAATTTTTCCAAGAATCACACGTGGAATATTATCGCCGTGTAATCGTGAGAAATCGCATGTTTGCACAAACAATTAAGCTAATGATATCATGCATTAGCTACAATTACTAGGTCGATGGCACACTTCACTATAATTGATCATTCAATTAATATTTAATTAATTAACATGTGTCTTGTCACGTAGGTAACGGATTTGTTTATTTTTTTAATTTATTAGCTCTCTTTGTTTAATGATTATGAAAAGAAACATGGATTTCTTATAACAAAAGCCAAAAGTAAGGATAATGTTTAAGTACCTGAGCGACCGAGCTCTGCTCTGGTGAAAATAGAGAATGATTATTTAATAGTATAGGATAGTAGGTACCTACTAATTTCATACTGCCATGATAGTAGGTAATTACTAATTCCATACTGCCACGATAGTAGGTACTTACTAATTCCATACTGCCATGATATTAGGTACTTATTAATTCCATACTGCCATGATAGTAGGTACTTACTAATTCCATACTGCCATGATAGGTAGGTACTTACTAATTCCATGCTGCCATGATATGTAGGTACCTAATAATTCCATACTGCCATGATAGTAGGTACCTACTAATTCCATACTGCCATGATATTAGGTACTTACTAATTCCATACTGCCATAGGTACTTACTAATTCCATACTGCCATGATAGTAGGTACTTACTAATTCCATCGCCCGTATACCATCATATTGCAACTTTCACCGAAATCGTTAGAGCCGATTTCGAGAACGGTAGTACAAATCTATATACAAACAAATATGTATACAAATATTACTCGTTTAATAGTATAGGATAAGTAACCCGTGGTACAGTTCAAGAAAAAGTAGGAGCGCTAATCAATTACTTGATTGAGTACCTACTACCTACTTGTTAGATAATTTGCAGATTTATCTAATCTGACAAAAATAGTGTTGATAGAAAATCTGCTTTTAATTTATTTTTTCTCTTTTAGGGTTCCGTAGTAGTAAACAAGGAACCCTTATAGTTTCATCATGTCCGTCTCTCTGTCTATCTGTCCGCGGTCTAGCTCCGAGACTCTTAGTACTAGAAAGTCATGTTTTATTCAGGGATCCGTTTGCAAAATATTAAGCTTTAAAGTGCCAATTTTTGTTAGAGTCAAGTGTCCCCCCCTGCCAGCTAAATGGTTTTAAAAGAAAGAATGGAAATTAAAAGGAAAACTATCACAACTAAGTAGGCTCTACAATTTAACGAGTAATAATCGACCAACTTATATTTGTAGTTGCAAAACATGTTTTCCCATACATTCCGTATGAGAGAACATGTTTTTCAACTACAAAGTTTAGTTTGTTTTTGGGATAAATACATCGCAACTACGGAACCTTACATTGTGCGTGGTCCGACACGCACTTGGGCGGTTTTTTAAAAGTATAATTACTCTGTGTTTCCTTCTCTAAATACACAGAAATAAATCCTGCTATGGATTAACAGTAAACCATAATGCAGCCTGTCCATCTGAAGATGAAGTCATCAACTCAAAGTCACAGCTTCGGTCGATTTAACAATTATTCGGCACTAGAAAGTGTACCAATTCCTGTTTACACGCATTTTATGGCTTTTAAGGTTATGGTACACCATAGAATTTGATCAAAGGAATTGTAGCGGTTACACCGCCTCATACGAACTACGCATCATAGACATGACGTCACACAAATACTGCATCGCGCAGTTAGAGTTTACCGAGCGATCGACATACATACAAGATTTTAACTTCAAACCGATGGGCAGTTGCCCGTCAGACACAATACCCGTCTGGTCGGAAGATCCTCCCTTTTCTATGGTGGATGAGTGAACTTTACACCCTGTTCCTCATACCCCTAAAGAATAATAATTGAAAGCAGTGGAAGCGGGTTGTAGTCATGATCCAAGATCGCTTTCCTTTGTGTAAATCATTTCATCACCACTGCTCTTAAAACGGTGAAGGAAAACATCGTGAGGAAACCGGCATGTCCTAGAACCAAAAATTCGAAGACATGTGACATCTCTCAACCCGCACTGGACCCACGTGGTGGATTACGGTCCACTCCCTCTCACAGAGAGGAGGCCTGTGTCTCAGCAGTGGGGAATAATAATTTACTTTCTCATCATTATTGGCTTAAATAAGTTCACTTTTGCTGCTTTTTAATTAACCAGCAATCTTGTGAAGACTGCATGTTGCTCTATCCACTTTTAGAAATCTTACACTGTCTTAAATATTGTTTACCTTAACTAAATCACATCGGGATCGCCACCATCATCACCAGCATCCTATTAAAACTAGTGATGTGCCAGATATCCGTGATTCGCGGATCTCCGTGGGAGAAAAAGATCTGTATCCTGTATCTGTATACGTTGTCTGTACCTGTTCAAGATCCGTTCAAGATCCGCCAAAAAGTAACGGATACAGATCTTTTTCTCCCTCGGATAACCGCGGATACGGATATCCGGCGCATCACTAATTAAAACTCAAACTCAAAGCATTTATTTTAATTAAACCATTTACAGGCACTTTCGAATTGTCAAGGTGCGGTCAGTCAGAAATATGAAGCTAGTTGCCCATTCCAAAGCGTAGTAGGTACCTATGGAGAAGAACAGGCAAGAAACTCCACGGACACTCTTTTAAACAAAAAAATTGTAAACACATAACATAACAAAGCACTACATATTTCTATTTTCTTATTGTCCCTCGGCAAACTTCGTGTTTCGTCAGTTGTCGTATTTTTATCAGTTGCAGTTGCACTTGGTGCAGACCGGACGTTCACAATCGACTTGGAAGTATATATAGAGTTGTTAATACTCTTTTAACTTAATGTAATTTATTTTAAAAAATGGGAGAAAAGCTGCTGAAGTCGCAGGCAAGACAGATAAGAAAATCGTTTTACAGCTCTAGGTATATATCGCACCCTTAGTAATATAAGGGCACAACTCGAAATATTTAGGTTTTGAGTTTTTGTGTTAGATGGTCTCAATATCAACTGTTCTACCACTTGGTTTTCATAGAAAGAGAAAAAAGACAATACTAAAGCGAATACTGTAATTGTGTCTCTTTCACACCACCCTCTCCTTGGTAGAACAGTTGACATTGAGTCCATCTAATACAAAAACTCAAAACCTCAACATCGAGTTGTGCCCTCAAAACAAGACAACAATAAAGTATACTTAGTTCTGAATTCAAATTATTGTACACTAACACGATAAATCTAATAATTGATGGACATGGAAATTAGCATTCGTTTGTATTCGGAAATGCGATGCTACCCGAACATAGGTAGGCATCGGGACAGATGAGCCAGAGTCGACACGCAGTGGGTGCCAAAACATGGGTGTCACGTCGACACTGATGGAGGTTTAGGTCTGGTGGCATGACTTAGAAGGGTTTGTGGGAGATTGGCCGGAGGAGAAAACGTACAAGGAAGAGTGGAAAGCTATGGGGGAGATCTTTACTCAGCAGCGGGACAGTCATCATCTGCCCAGCCTTTTCCCAACTATGTTGGGGTCGGCTTCCAGTCTAACCAGATGCAGCTGAATATCAGTATTTTACATGGAGCGACTGCCTATCTGACCGCCACAACCAAGTTATTGGGTAATACGATACCTCTTGGTAAGACTGGTTGTTAGACTTTCGGGCTTCTGACGACCCGTAACGACAGTCAAAGTTTCACTAATGACAGCCGGGATCAACTGTTTAATGTGCTTTACGAGGCACGGAGGGGTCTCGGTATGTAAAGATGGTCACCCATCCACGGATCAACCGCGGCAAGCGGAGCTTAACCTGATCGAACAACCCGTGGGGCTGTTATTACTTAACCACAAGCTCCGGGCAATACAGACTGAATAATAAAAAAAAACATTCTACCGTTAATGGCCAGCATCATTGGTAGGTACTTCAGCGAACCGTGTATTTTATTTTCTCAAAAATAATAACAATTTTCATTTCAATAATTCCATTATTGTGTTTAATAGTCTTCATGTTGGACGGCATAATGCAAAAGTCATGTTTTAAAAGCGGCCATTTTTTCAAACTTTATTTTTTTCTTCATTCACAAGTCACCCACAAGATTGCCCTTGTTACTCGCTGAGGGGTGGGTTCGAGAGTTATGAATTGGATAGATAGTTCTATAAAAAAATAAAATGAAAACTGTTTGATATGTTGGTATTAATTCAATTAAATAAAGTGATGAAATAAGTAGGCATGACTTGGTAAAATGTTTGGTCAGTCAGTTAGTAATTTTTTGGCAATAAGTTCGTATGTTTAGCCAAGATGCGATACCTACTTATGAATTAATATTGAAGTGAATACTTCTTTAGGCGTGTTGTGCATTTTTGAGATGGGAAAAAAACAATTGAACTCGCGACATTGTTACCGCGCAAGACATCAACGCGCGATACATTTTCTTTGGGATTAATGACATTACAAACATTGAAACATGACAACGACATGATTGATATTTCCCTTTTTTTACCGACTTCAAAAAAGAAAAGTATTTCCTGCACAATAAAATTGTTCAAGTGCCACTGTTTTTTATTATTTACGAAATGTTTAAAGTATGCTCTTTATTTTAAATACTCTTAATGAATTTTACTTAGAAAAACTTCGCCAAGTTTTTCTGATTTGAAACCGACAGACCCTTTGAATCTTACTGGTAGTTCTATGAGGGTCGAGGTCTATGTTACAAATCATTGATGCGTGCAATTGTGGGTCTGTTACATTTCTGTGCCTGTCAACACGTCAAAGACATGCAGTTTTTAACTTACTAACATTAAAGTTACAAATTCTTAAAAAGTGTCAATATAATATTGTGTATTTTTTTTTGGTTTGGAAAGCACTTGGCTAAAACGTTTTACATAGCTACTTCAATAAAAAATCTTAATAATAGGCGTTACTTGTCTTTATTAAGTAGATATGTTTTTATGCTACTGTCACTACTTACTTTTGGATATTAGTAAAAAAAAAGGTGACAGATTTTAAAATTGCATTTCGCAATAAATCCTGAAGGATAAAATCGTAACAAAACAACAGTAATATTTAGCAAAGATCGATCGGTAACATTAACTTTCAACAACATTAAAGAAAATTGAAAAGAAATAAAAGAAACGTTTTGTAAAAGTTTCACAGACGTCAGACAAAAGGAACAGTATTGCACGGGAGAAAAAATTGTATGCAAATTGCAGAACAAGTGGATGATGTTATGCATGATTGCAAATTTTTCTTTAATAGTTTAAGTTGGTGGTTTTTTTCTTTTCTTTTATTTATATAGACTTTATTGTACACCAGGAAAATAAATTATAAAGAAAATAAATTAAACTACAAAACATACAATGGGTGGCCTTATCGCTTTCTACGATAAGGCGCATGCGGTTACCTTGGAATGAGCAGTAATTGCCTGGACACAACAGGGTTCAGGGTTTTTTATGGCTCTTTAGAAATAGCTAAGCGGAACAGGTTACTAAATATATCCACGTCTATTGTATTTTATAATGGATTTCCGCAAGGTCACGCCTGAATCAATTAACTGGACACAACATGTAATAATATTGTAACTTTCCCGATTTTATCACAGACAGATTTGCTTTGTCAATAAAAAGTTAGATATCTATGTTTTATTTTAATTTAACACTATCAATGGAAAATAAATGGCCCAATACTGTAAATTATGGTAAACCTACCCAGATTTATAGGAAATGGAAAATTCTTAGTGTAATTCTAACCATCAGGAATTATTTCAGGTTTTTTTATTCACTTTTCTGAACAATGAAAAGTACAAATATTTTTAAAATGTCAGTAAGTAAAGAAAATGAAAAAATCCTGCCAAAATAAATAATTAACGCAGAAAAATTACATAAAATTGGTTTATATAGCATAACACCATCCAAAAACAAGGTGTATGCGTTCAAAAACGTTAACACGACCAATTGAAAAATTACTTCGCGTTATTAGGTTTTGGCGCGAATTCTCCCTGCCCTTATTACTGGCTGGAAAAAATGTGCCGAGACGCCAAAAAAAGAAAAGAAACAAAAGGGGAAGTGCTAATAGTTCTTATTTTAAAATTGCTTAAAGTAATTCGTTAAAAAAGTGTGCAAAGGGGACTCTTTTAACTGAGTTCAGAAAATGAGGTTCTTATACGAGTTCAGGATCTGTATTATTGTTTAAATGATGAATAATGGTTGGTATTTCAGATTTTAACTGTAAGACCTACTGCAAAACAAGAACGCTTGTATAAATAAGGTATATTTCTAATTGTATGTTGTTCTTTTTAGGGTTCCGTAGTAAACAAGGAACCCTTATAGTTTCGTCATGTCCGTCTGTCTGTCTGTCCGCGGTCTAGCTCCGAGACCCTTAGTACTAGAAAGCTGTAATTTGGCATAAGTATACATATTAATTACGCCGACAAAAGAAGTAAAACAAAATGATGAAAAACATTTTTTTTAGGGTACCTCCCATACACGTAAAGTGGTGATGATGTTTTTTATTTATTTTAATCCGATAGTGTGGGGTATCATTGGAAAGATCCTTTAAAAAAATTGTGAGTTTGGGAAAACCATTTTTGGATTTAAGGATCCGTTTGCGAAATATTAAGCTTTAAATTGCTAATTTTTGTTAGAGTCAAGTGTCCCCCCCCCTGCCAGCTAAATGGTTGGTTTTGGATATGTGAAAAAAATCACGGTAGTAGTTTATATAACGAAATTAAAAGGAAAACTATCACAGCTAAGTAGGCTTTACAAGTTAACGAGTAATGATCGACCAACTTAACTTTGCAGTTACAAAAGCATGTTTTCCCATACATTTCGTATGGGAGAGCATGTTTATCAACTGCAAAGTTAAGTTTGTTTTTTAGGATAAGTTCATCCCAGCTACGGAACCCTTCATTGTACTATTAGTGTAACTGTCAGGTATGAGCATTTCCCTTCCTAGTGACTTTAAGGTTTTATTTATTAATGGTAATCTGTGAACAGCGCTGTGGGCTACATTATTAATTAGCTATTTATGTTTTTCTGTTTATAATATTGCATAATTTAGCTGTTTGTTGTTCCTATTTAATAAAAATCAAATAAAACAAAACATTAGTAACGAAACAGCATCGATTGCGTTGTAATAGGTATTTTATTTTGTTGCATTCAACGAAGACCTTGTGAATATTTGTGATAACCACGAATCTCAAATTCAAATTTCAAATTATTTTATTCATTTTGTAAACATAGGGTAAAATAATACAGATGTTACATAAAAAATTATGGTCCATACTATGTCCCGCCAGAAGGCATACAAAATAACTTAGGTAATCGAATGTCACATTATTAACAAACAAAAATATAAAATAAAGTCAATAGGTATGTAAATGTCACAATTTCATGCCAAATAGTTAATAATATGTCAATAAACTAAGACGGAACAATATTTAGTCATAATTTTGTATACAAATAAATTAAACAAAAATGTCAATATAGAATATCATTATCATACGGGAGCAACATTTTAATTATTCAGACAGATATAAAATTATGTAAACATTAATTTAATTTGTCATTAAAATATTCACTGACAGAATAATACGCCTTGTCATTCAATAATATAAAAAGCTTACGTTTAAACTCATTAATGTTGTTGCTTGATACAATTTGATCAGGTAATTTGCTATAGAGTTTTGGAGCCTTTGCATATATACTATTGTAGAGACATTTGCATTTTAACGGGTGCAGCTTTTTTGAGCGCTGCTGATTTTCGACAGATTTATATAAAAAACATGTAGTTTTTTACAAATAATACAGGCTTCATAGACATAAAGGGATGGTATAGTCAATATTTTTAAGTTTAGGAAATGTGGCTTGCATACATCTGTTCGTTTTAATCGTCGGGATATGCTGAACTGGCTGTAGATAGTCCATGTTTTTAAAACCTTATTTGATGGTAAATAATAGGGATGAAGCCTTGATAAAAAATAAAAATAAATAACAAATTATTAGTTTCAGTAAAAGTTCTATGTAGTCAAATATTTCAGACAGAAATCAAGACACTAGTACAAAAATGATCAAGGTAAAGCCATGATCGCATGCCTGTACACCTACAAAATCATAATGGCATGCGACCACGGCTTTACCTTAACCATTTTTGTTGTACCAATGTCTTGATTTCTGTCTGAAATGTTTTCTTGTTTCATACTTTTTAGAGCGTGATTTTTCAGTAGTTGGGTTTTATTTAAAAAACTAGATGAAGTGGGCGTTTCCTATCCTATCTGACTACTCTGAGAAGAAACACCAAAACAAACTCAGAGGTCACAGTCTCTTTTAAAGCCCAGACATAATGTTAGTCAGATTATGTGAGGGCAAATTAGTGTCTGAAATAGTACATTATTGCAAAGGCCGTGAAATAGGCAATTGCAGGTCGAGTATGAGTTTGAAGGCCAAGCCGTAGGCGAGGACTTCACTAATACGAGACAGGCAATTGCCATTTCCGCCGAGGCATATATAGTGCTTTTCTCAAAATAATGCAGGGAAATAAAACATACTTTTGATATTATACATTTAATTTAATTAATATTAAAAGTTACATTAGTTATATTGGGGCAATAACTAAAAGAAAAAAACTAAAAAAATGTTATTGATTTTCCCGGTACATATATGTTTGTTTATTATGTATGTAAATAACAAATCAAGACGAATTTTCAGCTTTGCCACCAATTTTCCATTTATCATCTGTGCCGAAAGGCAAACGCATTTATGGCTATGCAGCCACGTGAACGCAATTTGTACTAAGCAAAGAGACTTACTTTGATATGCCAAGAATGATAAAAGAGATCCAATCAAAGAGTATTTAATAACCCTGATACGCCGTTTCAGCGCTTTTTGAATTTGGAACATTACAACGCTCCAGCAATGTTTTGCTGGAGCTTTGTAATGTTCCAAATTCAAAAAACGTTCCTGCAATGGATTTGATTTTCTTTGACCGTAAATTCGATACTTCGCGTGTTCTTTTTTCGAAAATAATGACAATATTTCCATGCATGTTTGAGAAAAAGTCTTTTGAGGTGTGAGCCACTCAGATTTGAATGGACCTTCCCTGTCAGTGCATGGTCTTTTGAAGAAAAAACCACTCAGATTCGAACTTAAGGAGCTCAACAAGTATTAAGTTGAACTACCTCATATGCCTGTCAAACTGAAACAGAGTAACTCAGCTCGACAACTTAAAATAATGGTGGCAGTGTTTCCCCCAGTCGCGTTCTTCCACTCCTAAACTCAAGACGACATCAAACAATTCCATAAAGACATCTATCCTAAGCAGCATCCACACATCCCTATACCTATACATAAACTGTATACATCCACAAAAGCTATAAGACTTAGGGGGCCGTCAACGCGCCCTGAATGTTGATCAACTCCAACTCTTAACTCATATCCTGCCTTATTCGGTATTTATTATTTTTACTTGACACCGACTTAATAATGTGGTAATTTCGTTTGTTTCCAAGATTAAGGAAAATTATGGTGTGTGCACGTGTTTTTGTACTGTAACTACCTACCTTGTAGTTTTTCGTATTGTTTGTGAGTTTGGTCACTATGTTATTAATTTATGGTTTGACGGTTTTCTTCGTGTTAAAATTGGAGGAAATTGTAAATATACCTGCTACAATTTTTAAAGCGACATTTATAAGTGATTTCATGTATTGAATCTTAAAATAGGAGATAAGATAAATATCACCTACATCGAAAGAAGGAAAAATTTAGCATTTCCATTTCATTTTAAAAAAAAAAAATTTTTTGGTTCTTCTCTAAATATTCTGATAGTGGTAGTCTGTGCTCGGCGCTCGGTGTGGCAACACGCCGTGTTCGAGTTCGCGGCAAGTCTATCGTCATCTTGAGGATGCCTCGTTGAGAGGTGAAACACGTGTCGATTTATTTCAGGGGTTTTTTATGACTCTTTAGAAATAGCTAAGCGGAACAGGTTACTAAATATATCCACTTCTATTGTATTTTAACTGATATTAGGTAATTAAATTGAATAGACTATCCCCCAGAGTTGGTATTTCGCATGTTTGCATCGCAGAGCTCCAAAAGATACAAAAAATTTGTTGACAAGAGAAAACTTTTACTGAAACTAAATTAATAGTAACATTTATACATAAACTATTAAGACTAACTCAAAATTACAACATACCTTCATATTTAATAGCCAAACATACCAAAACTCAAGCCCGAATTCCCTAAGACTACCCACAAAATGTATTAAACAAAGATAAAATCAAAATGGCAGCATTAAACTTTGCATATGGGGCCAATTATGGCGGTATTTGTATAATAATGCCTGATACACGTGTAAATAAATTAATAAAACCACCCCTGTAAAGGGTTAAGATTTAAACGGTACTGATATGATCTTTTAACCCTCGTAATGCTTAGTGTTTTGAGATGTCATGTTATTATTTTGTTTTTGTGGAATTATTTTTTGGGGTTAGTTGGAGTTAAGGTGCGTACATTTTTAAAATGTTTAGTAGAATATTACGTAGAATATTTTATTGGATATAAACTTAAATTTTTAGTTATGTTAGTTGTAGAAGCATCATAAGACGGGTGAATCAAAATAGAAGTGAACGTAATTTTAAGATCTGAAACAGATTTTGAATCAGTGTGTCTTCATAATTATTTTGTATCGTAATAATTATTTTGACGAGATACAACCACGACAAAGACTTACCTATCCTTCATAACAACAAACAAAATCCCTAAAACAAAGGAAACTGGCAACACCAAGCATCTAACACTGCGACCAATTAAAATTAGAATATCTTAATTCATATCAAAGTATCAGGGTTGGATCTTAATGTGTGTTGCTACCCTAATTCTGGGGTAAGTAGAGATAAACCTACCAACTTGGACATGTTTATTCGCCTTAAGTGAATGTGTACCAACATGTTGGTAGGTGTATGTTGGTAATGTTGGTATGTTTATGTTGGATGCTATCTTGTTAATAAATATGTAAGCGGTTAATTTGCATTGTGACCTGGTGAGACTTATTTTTTGAAGATACTTTTTCAATCTTGTTTAAATGCATTGGGATTATCTACGGCAATTTTTAGGTACGTACCAATTTGTTGGTAAATAGAAAGAAATATTGTAACCTATTGTATAATACTACACCTACTTCTATTATTGTATAGTACTATTGTATTGTAGGGGCTTGTGGCTAAGTAATAACAGCTGCACGGGTCGATCGATCAGGTTAAGCTACGCATGCCGCGGTTGGTCCGTGGATGGGTGACCATCTTTACATACCAAGTCCCCTCCGTGCCTCGGCAAGCACGTTAAGCCGTTGGTCCCGGCTGTCATTTGTAGATCTTTGACAGTCGTTACGGGTAGTTAGAAGCCTAAAAAGTCTGATAACCAGACTTACCAAGGGGTATCGTGTTACCTAGTCACTAGGTTGTGGAGGTCAGATAGGCAGTCGCTCCATGTAAAATACTGGTATTCAGCTGCATTCGGTTAGACTGGAAGCCGACCCCAACATAGTTGGGAAAAGGCTAGGCAGATGATGACTATTGTATAATGAAAAGTAACATTTTATTTGCTTTATCTGGTACCAAAGTTCTTCCACGTGTCAGTTCTTTTCCAAATGTTTAATTTTAACTTACATAACATAACATTACGCCTTGTTTCCCTGAAGGGTTGGGTAGAGGTGTCCCTGTAGCAGGTGTACCCACATTTCGCCAGTTATGTTTAAGTCCCTTGTGTAATAGGGGGCGAGCCTATTGCCATCAACCGGACACAAATCTAGACTCCGAGCTGCTACTAAGAAATTTCAGATAGAAAAACCCAATAACACTTTGCCCGACCCGGGAATCGAACCCAGGACTTCATGCTCAGCAGTAGCGCTTGCAACCACTAGACCAACGAGGCAATGAAAATAATCTCTTAACAATAATAGTGATGATGGGTTTGGTAAGTCAATAGCTATGATATGAGTACTCATAGACATTAGATTCACACAAGTACCTATCAATGTTGCTTGCTATGTTTTAGACCTAAGACGCCTATCCTCACGACACACGTCTCCCATCAAGATTGAAATGCTGATGATGATGAATCCTAATGAATTCACTAAGATCTTCCCACTTCGCACGGCCTCAAGTGCCCCCGTACCGAGCGAGCGTTCTATACTGAATTTTAAGCATTATCGATTGGCTCGCCCTACATTCCTCGAGATGCGTACGTGCAATGACCCTCGGTCTGAGTTTATTGGTAGCGTAGCGGGTATAAATCTTTGGCCATATGATTGTGGACCGATCGAAGTGGAGTGGACTCCGGTTGATGACGTTTCGAGGTTTTAGGGTTAAGTAAGTTAAGTATTTGGGTATCGTATTACCCAGTTGAGCAGTGGTGGCCCAGTGGTAACGACCGCGACTTACGAGTTGTAGGTCGTAGGTTCGAACCCAGACAGGCGCTTTACTTTGTGTAAATTATTTCATCACCACTGCTCTCAAAACGGTGAAGGAAAACATCTTGAGGAAACCGGCATGTTCTAGAACCGAAAATTCGAAGACATGTGACATCTATCAACCCGCACTGGGCCCGCGTGGTGGATTACGGCCCACTCCCTCTCGCCTGTGTCCCAGCAGTGGGAACATTATAGGCTGATGATGATTATCCAGTTGCTCGGTTGTGGAGGTCAGATAGGCAGTCGCTCCATGTAAAATACTGGTATTCAGCTGCATCCAGTTAGACTGGAAGCCGACCCCAACATAGTTGGGAAAAGGCTAGACAGATTGTAAGCTAAGTATTTGATTCTACATACTTAGGCACTGATTTCATTTAAGCAGTAATTTGAATTAATTAATTAGAAGATTATGTGATGTAGGGTATTTGCGTGCTAGCAAATACTTTATCAAAACTTAGGTTGGTACTGAAAAATTCAAAAATTTAAATTACTGCTTAAATAAAATCAGCGCCTCGTTGGTCTAGTGGTCGCAAGCGCTACTGCTGAGCATGAGGTCCTGGGTTCGATTCCCGGATCGGGCAAAGTGATATTGGGTTTTTCTATCTGAAATTTCTCAGTAGCAGCTCGGAGTCTGGATTTGTGCCCGGTTGATGGCAATAGGCTCGCCCCCTATTACATGGGACTTAAACATAACTGGCGAAATGTGGGTGTATCTGCTACAGGGACACCTCTGCCAAACCCTTCGGGGAAACAAGGCGTGATGTTATGTTGTATTATTTTCACTTTTTCATTTTGTTATTTTGTATTTTGTGTTTCACGAACTATGTCCAAATAAACATTATTCTTTTTTTCTTTATTTTATCATCATTTCAGCCGAAAGACGTCCCCTGCTCTCCTCTTCCTCTCCCCTTCTCCTAAGCTTATCGCATCCAGCGGATTCCTGCGGCCTTCACAAGGTCATCGGTCTAACAAACCATGTAGGTCGTGTGGGTGGTCATAGTTGTCTGAAATCGCCAACCAGCATTCCCTTACCAAGAGTGGTTGTTGAGTCAAAGCTTGTTCCTTCTCTGAATGAGATGTTTGCAGATATTCCAGGAGGTTCAACGTATTCCTTGCTTCCTGTTAGTCTATAAACTTCCACTGCTGCAGTTGGACGTCACAATGGTCTTAAGTGAAATTGCCACTATTGGTTAGCACATCTAGGGAGATGCTGCAGCCCTCTATTAAACCCTTTACATTTAACAACAGCATGGGTGGTTGTAGGGAAGCAGACTATTAAACCAGAAGGACCAGTACCCTAATTGCGTAACTTATTTTTGAAAACAATTTTACCTAATTTGTTTCATTTTGACAGTTCAACAACATTAATTGCGTTATTTACGTTGTTGAGCAGATTTTTTTTTCAACTTATGAAGTAATGGATTAGCAATCTGTTTCAAATCGAAACAGATTGTGATTGTGTTGTATTACGCAATTAGGGTACAGGAGTACCTAATAGGAGTGTTCAACATTATTAATAGGTACATATAACAACAATAGGGATGATGCCTAGGTAAAAAAAAGAAATTCTATTTAGTCCGTCTTTCAGATAATAAAAAAATATTAGACACGTATTTTTTGCTTTATCATTAATCATAAATAACTTAGAAAACACGCATTAAAGTTGGGGAGTGGGGGCTCGCTACGTCACAACGTCGTATTAAATCTAGCAAGGCGTGACGTCATGGCATATTTTAACTCAATGTATCGCCGTAATCTTTTGATTACGTCAAAAAAGAAAAAATACATGTCCAATATTTTTTATTAATATACCTGCCGGACAAAAAGAAAAAGTTTTGGACACAGGCCTATTCTACATATAATTTTTATCACCTACGATTTTTATTTATAGTTTTGTGACTGTAGTGCATCTAAATCATCACATGTGAACATCTCACTGACGTCACGCAAAACCCAGAGTTTACCGCGCGACCAGCATATATAGGTATTAGGTGTGTGAATATGACTCCGCCCTTTCTCAACAGATGTCGTTTTTAGTATTGTTTACGTGTACTAATAAATGACCATACTTGTATTCGATAGTACTGAATGTCAGCTATCTAACGCATTTTATGATATTTGGTTGAAGTGTAAGCAACAATTGTTTTCACCTTTTCGAAAATGTCGGTTTTTATTCCAAATAAACGTCATTTGCGGGAAGTGTTATTACATTATTTTATTGCGAAGAAAACTGCAGCGGAAACTTATCGTTTGCTTGTGGAGATTTATGGTGAGCATGCTCCGTCTAATACAACTTGCAAGGAATGGTTTCGACGATTTCAAAATAACGATTTTAGTACTGAGGATAAAGAACATGGAAAACCACCAAAAAAATTTGAAGATGCTCAAACCCTCTGAAACTATTAATGGAGAAGTTTACCGACGACAACTAATGCGTTTGAAGCGATTTTTAATTTTGTAAGCGAACAAATGTGTTTTATTTTGACAAAAAGGGGCGGAGTCATATTCACACACCTAATACAACATCCCGACATCAATTGTCGGGCAGTAGCCCACCAGACACGACACCCGTCTGGTCGGAGGATCCTCCCTTTTCTATGGAGGATGAATGAAATTTACACCCTGTTCATCATAGGCACCTCTATCTGACTAAGTGAAGTAGTCCACTTAGAGCATCCGTCCGAATAGCACCTGCGACTCAGCAGCCTACTGCTGGGATGTATTTGTTTTACAGGACGTTATTAAATAAAAGATATCGATAAAACAAATTTCGCATGTAAGTATGTGTGATTAATAAACATTCTAGTGATTTTTATCCATGTCTTTCATTTAATAACGTCCTGTAAAACAAATAGAAAGAAAGAAAGAAAAATAGGTTTATTTGTCACAGAAATACGTGCATACATAAAAGACAAGAGTAATCAGAGAACAACACAAAGTACATAACAAATCACGAGCATAGAACAGAAATTACTTAGGCGGCAGCTGCACGACATGACTGTGACAGGAAGGCTTCCACTCAGCATGATGCAGTGCTATGGGGGACCCACAGCACAGCGCTGATTTTCAGTGGTCACTCGAAAAAAAAAAAAGATGTACGGAAATCAAGTCAGGTTCAGTGATTTTTCTATTAAACATATAACAAAATAAAATAAATAGTGCTTAGAATATAAGACAACTATACAATAAATTATAAGAAACACAAAAAAACTATCCGCAGGCATCACCCTACGTGCATAAATAATACAAATACCTAACTAAAACATATTATTACTACACGAGGATATAGAAGTGTTTTGTCAAATACATCCCAGCAGTAGGCTACTTAGTCGCAGGTGCTATTCGGACGGGTGCTCTAAGTGGACTAATTCGACTAAGTTCATAGAGCATAGAAAATCTAATTTTCATGAAAGCTTTCAGAGTTTTTTCCTGCGATTTGGTGACAAATCTATCCAATGTCTCGTTTTTGTCTAATTTCTTATTGGAATCAATTTGTTGGCTAAATAGAGGGTCAATATGTCAACCAGTCATCGGTCTGAGCAAAAAGTTCTTAATACTAAGCTTTCATAGACTAATTGAATTTACGATCGGCTCCTAAAAATAAGATACTTAAATACCTATGTCTGTTTTTTCTGCGGTTTTTACATGGTCAGTTTAATCACTATGTGCGGAAAAAAATACATTTTTAAACGACATTCTACTATTTTTTTTCATAGTAGCCTTCGTCACGAACAGCTCTAATAATATATTATTCCTCGAAAAAAATTGCGCACCTTCCGCCAGCGCAATCGGTTAAAAATATAAACAAGATAGTGAAAAAAAAGTTAAAGTTTTAAAAATCGATCGGCGTCATTTTATGGCAAATTCTCGAAATAGAGATACAACAGTCGATTATTCGGAACGATAATCGATTACTCACGTAACTGTACTATCGAGTGTATAAATCGAGTTCGTCGAACTGCCTTCCGATTGGTGCGCTCCTGGTCTCCCAATGTCAAGACCGTGGACAGGTAGGTTCAAACACCTGTCACGGAGAGTGGAAGAAAAAAATGAAAATCACGAATTAGGTACCCAATAAGAAGCGAGTTTTCTGACAGCGGAATTTGGGTGTGAGTAAGGGCATAAGCGGCAGCGGATTGATATACCAAATAAAATAAAAAATGCCATAAACAAATTACCTGAAAAATGTTTTCAGACACATATACTAAATACCTAGGACCTTATTTTGATTGAAACAGTAATTTCGAAGTTGATTTTCATCGGGGATGTAACTCAGTGGTAGAGTGTCTGCTTCGCATGCTGAAAGTCCTGGGTTCAAATCCCAGCATCTCCAAATGTATCTTTTTGCATTTAAATTTGCATTTTATTAACTTTTATTCCTTCATTGTTGTTCAAAGTAGGATTCAAGTGCCTATATGGTTTTAAACAATGTTTGGAGTTAAAAAAAGAGGACTAGCTTTTCTCCAAGACCTTTTCACACAGTTGTCTGATAAGAAACACTGACCTCATCTAGTTTAAAATAGTAGATGTTATACGAGGGGCTAAAGGGGCTAAATAACCCATTGTAACGAGGTAGTTTTACTCCCGAGCTTTAGCGAGGGAGTAAATAGAAACCGAGTTATAATGGGTTTTAGCGCCGTGTGTTATACTCTACTTTTCACTACGATTGCGAGAAAATAAAATAATCTAATACAATATTAAATGGTTTATTTTATTTAAATGTACAATTTGTACAATTCTGGATATTTAACGAGATTTTTTCCGGCAACTTAATTTCAGTCCTCTATGAAGATGTTCTCACTAGATGATGACATTTTCACTGTTGTAAATTATATTACGGTCACTAATTCAATTCGTAATTAGAGAAAAATTCTAAAGATTTCGCGCCAATGTCTTTTTTATTTCTTCTGTAGCCGCAACGCAATGCACGCATTCTAACGAAGAGATAGCCGCATTTAGTTCCATTTTCAAAAATAAAAATGTTCTTCTTTTTTTGTGAACCAGTAATAAGTCGAGTCTATAATCATGATTATTCTACATAAGAATAAAGACTTTTTCATTTTTCAAGGCTCGTTGGAACAGACAAAAATTAAAAAGAAATTACTTTTTCCCCTAGAGCAAGAAATGCTATTTTTTCCCCGCTCTGGTACTCTACAATGACGGCTTTTTTGAGCAAGAGGAGTGAAAAAACATTTTTTGACGCGTAGAAATGTTATTTTTAAACAATTTAAATATTTTTCATATTGGTCCTTTCATAATAAAACAGAATCTAACAAACTACAAGACCCCCGCTCTGCTACCCGCTCCGCTATCTGCTATCACTAACACTTTACCCTGCGTAACTCCGCGTCCGCGCTTTAGCTCCGTGACCGTGTCAGAACGATCACTTTATTGATTATGTCCGAACTCCGGGCAATACCGTAATACTCTCAAACAATCAGAGCATCTTTAATACAAAGTCTAGATTCTTTTAAAAGAGTTGAAAGTCTTTCATGAATGGAATCACAGATGAAAAGTAAACGTGAATTTTTAGGAGCAGTTTTGTCACGAGGTTTTTCTTTGTGGAGCTAAGTGAGGGTTAGGTTTATTTGTGCTGGTGGGTAGAAAATTAGTGCTGGATTTGTCAGGGGCGGCAAATATAGGTTTTGGGCTGGATAGGACACATAGACCTTGGGACGTACCGGTTATAGACTTTGAAGATGTGGGTGACAAAACAAACACTGAATATGTGTAAAATATTCAGATTCTTGCAAACAGGATAAGCAAAAATGGTGATAGCGCTAGCTAGCGTTCCAAATTGTCACCATGATTTACTACAAAATTTTTTGCTGAAAGACAATTTTTAACAAACACCAAATATTGTACTTAACCATATTATTTCATATGGTTCACCATACTAAATCAGGGCTGTCGGCAGGGGGGGGGGGTTGAAACCCTCCCGAAAAGTGGGAAACCAGAATCTCAATCCCGAGATTGACCCCCTCTAGGGTACCTCCGTACTCTAATACAGATAATAAATTGTAATTTATTTCTCACTATGCGTACTTTATAATCTACAAAAGCAGTAACAGTATAGGTACCTACGCTCGAATACTGTATTATCATTAGAGATCGGATATTCGGATGCATATTTACCTAAAGTTAATATTTGGCTTAGAAATTATGGAAGTGGCTTCTTAATAAATAAATAAATTAACATAAATCCCGGTATTCCATAACATCCGAGAATGCACAACTAATCAGATACATGTATGGAAATGACTTATCAGCCCTCTTATGAAGGTTACTTTTGCGGTGTTAACATAAAAATTTATATACCCACTAAACACTTTTTTACGAAACTCAAGACACCGAGTTGTTTGTCGCTATGTGCTATGCCAATTTGGCAACCTACTTTACAACATTAGCTAGCATTTCTATAGATAAAAAATTACTAAATTTATCAATTCCAGAGTCGCGAGATTTTTGCGATCGATACAAAAGTGCATTCCATATTAGCCAACACCTGAACGTTAGTAAATATAATACATTCGATTCTATAATCACAACTCTTAAAGTCGATCCGGGTATCCCGGGATTTTTTCGATACAAAAGTGCATTCTATAATAGCCAATACGTCAACATTAGGTAAATATGCATCCGAATATCCGATCTCTAATTATCATGGACGCCGACTTTGTGTTAAATGAATTTCTGCAACTTCAATATACTTTGAGAGATCTAACCTATCCCAGGCGGGGTGCAATTTTTTTTTGGCATTAATTTTGTATTTCTGCCAATAAAACTTGGCAACCTTAACCCCCCTCCCGAAATTAATTCCCGGCTACGGCCCTGTACTAAATGTAGCCTAAATAAGTATATGAGTACTTACACCACGCCTCGAAGCTTCCGTCTGCATATCAAACATGGCAGCCAATACCTACCAATCCCAAACAACAGGTATTATGTGACAAATACCGTCTAAATCCCATAGACACACCATGGAGGATATTAGCACATAAATAGGCGGACGGCCACCGGAAGCCGCAACAATCCACTTCCGGTCACCGGTCATCTAACTGGACACCTACTACGTTCAATTTGAACGTGAATTATCTAAACGTTTTGTGTTTGAACGTGAATTATATAAACTGATCGTTTTGTCTGTTTTGTTACGGTTTGGTTAGTTAATGTAGGTTAGATTTAGTTGTTACACTTTGTAATCTTGGAAGGTTAAGTTTAAAATCAAGAATATTGCCTGGAAAATATGGTTTTAAGCTTGTTTAGACCGGACCAAGTGTGTCTGCTGTAGTTTTTCGGAAGATATTTTGTGTTTGCTGTTGTTTTTCTTGACTCAGTACTTCCACAGCTCATTTATACATGTTTTTTTAACAAATGTATCTTTTCTTCAAATCTTTATCTTTATTGACAGAATATATTTTTTTCCCGTCATATAGTTCCGAGATTATCGCGATTCTTGGGATCCTTTCTGGGCTAGATTTTACCAATTCCCTCTACGGAGTTGGCTGATAAACCTACAATCGGAACATAGGAATCTCTCATAAGAACCCCCCCTCCCTTCCCCCCTTCCTCCTTTCCATCATAGGAACTTATGAAATCATCTAAAAGAACGAAGTAACAATATAAGATTTTAGTAAATTCCCCAAACTAGTCCTCCAGACTGAATTTCGGCCATGGCGATCAATCTCAGCGAAGATATTATACCTAGTGCACAAGTGTATGCGCAGACACAGGTGCACTCTCCCTTCCCTCACTCTCATAGTCCGATGGGACGGCACATCTGGTCCGGGGATAGAACCCAGCAGGACTCCACGCTCAGCAGTCGCGACCACGATACTAACGGGGCAGTCATTTTATAAGTACACGCAGAATCTAACGGGCAATTGTCTACCCTCTTACCGTAGACAATGGACGATGCTATTACTACTTTTTTACTACGATGATCTTTTAACCCACCACGACCACTACCACGCTTGGCTCGTGGTCAGTCGTGGTTGCCAGTGGTTCAGTTTCGATGGCGTTTCTTTTAGTTGTTTGTTTTGTAAGGGATAACGGGCGTGGAGTGAAAATAGAAGACTTGGTGATGAGAGTTCGTGCCAAGATGATTGTTGATCACGTTTTAGAAACCCTTTTTGTCAGAATAAAAGTTCCTATCAGTACCTAGCATGTTGGTATTTTTGCTTCTTTGAATTGTGCTTGCCTTACCTGGTGAATATCTTGTGGTGTTTACGTTTCGTAAACGTCCGCGGCTGACAATGTGTCGAAAGTGATGTTCTACAAATTCGTAGCTTTCTAAAATATAGAGATATTTAGGTATCTATTCCGTCCTTTTTCGGAAGTTTCGATATCTGGATACCAACTTATTATAATCCGGTTGTAACCTCCATGAAAGTGAGTTTGTTCATCTTTTGCGGTTTAACGCCACAATTGGTCATCGTAGACAGCGATAATTTTTAACATGGCGTCGAATCTGTGCAAATGATTGATCTAGTAATGTGAGGAAAGTCTCAGTCAAAAAGATAGTATCCTAAATGGTCATCCTATACGAGGATCTAATATGAGGACGTGGTTCTGAACTAAAGTCAGCTGTAGAATTCGCGGGCGGCATACAAACTGCGCCCGAACGATCTTGAACCTTAACCGTTATTGATTAATTCTATAGGTACGTAGAAACCTACTCTATATATAGGAAGCCTTCTTCGATTGAAGGCTTTGGATTAGAAAGCACTGGTTTTTAGAACAACAGTGGTTTAATGCTTATCATGATTTTGTTGGAGAGAAAATCTTTTCTAAATGGAAATTGGTTTTTGGAGTGCGAAATACGTTTATTTCACATTTTGGCATGTTTATGAATTTTATTAGATACTAATGAGGCGAATAATGTATAAACTAGTTAGAGATTCAATGGAGGGTGACGAGGGAAGAAGGACCAAAAAGTATTTTTTTAGTATTTTGTTGCTTTCTGATAGGAGTCTCATAGAAATTTCTTATAAGTTACGGTTTGCTCTCATTCCAGAACAGCTGGTAAACCTATAAATTTCAATTATGGCCAACAAGAATTTATAGCTCCAGATTTATCTAATCCCGATAACAACTTATCATCAGCAGAACTGTGTTTGGCGTTAATTGTGGAGCTAATCAATCGCACGTGCCACGCCCACAATATTCAACACATGTCTCATTCTACTACTAAACACGCAATGTTCATCTATTAACTGTCCCAAACGTTATAATTAAAAAGCATTACGCGAATCGGGAACGAAACCGCAACAGGGCCCAACAGCGTCAACTGGCCGACATCCAACCGACAACACACTTATTATATTCTATGAACACCAGCTATAAACGTATTTCTGAACATATCACGTACACTACTACTAGCAATTCCAACCAATCAGCGCGCGACAATTCAACTTAATAGCTTAGGCCACGCCCAATCACGTAACCGCCTATTACGAGCCGTGTAACGACGCAGGCTTTTAACTCGGCGATGACATCCGATCGATGGTTATACTGGTCCTTCGTGGCGCTCCATCCCGCTCTGAGGACCGATCGGCGCCGTGTCGGCTGGTGTCCCGAGTGCGATAGAGTCGCGTTTACCGCGCGTGTCTCGTCTCAGTTGCACGTCCGAGGTCGTAGGAGGGGGTCGCGTGCAACTGTTTTCGATAATCGGCCGCGCGTTCCGTACGTGAAAATCGGACAGTACTCCGTCAGTCACGTCCACGTAAAAACGGATATATGCCCAGAATATTTATTAAGTGGGTGGCTGTGCGTGACTTTTCCCCTGTGAATAGCTCGCCCCGTAAATGATCGCCCGAAAATAGAGCGTTTGTTTGATAACTGAAACGTCTTCGCTGAAATAACGGGTACAGCACTTGTGAATATTTTAGCTGCAGAGACTCTGTAAACAATGTGGAAACTTTGAAATGAAAGTTACCAAAAATAAAAGACAACATTATTTGTAAAGTGGACGCGTGTGAGTGTTACAATGATAGTTATTTGAGACCATAATAGACAGCGACCGAACGATTTTGATCATTTGGTAATTAATTCAAAATGAAGTGTGAGAAAACGCGGGAACTTTCTTGTGGAACTGTATCGGACTTGTTTTAGATTATTATCAGTGTTAAGTGACAATGTTGCCATATCAAGCGGTAGCTATGGACTACGCGGTGGCTTCAGCTGGTTTCCATCACCAGAGGCCTGGAGGGTTGCCCGGCGTGATGGGCCTGCCTGGGCCAGGGCCTGGCCTCAATCCTGGCCTAAACCCGGCCTTCACCCATTCCTGGTTCGTACAGACAAGCCCGGATATCTGTCGGCAGCAACAAGCATCCAACCAATCGCATCTCGAACCTGGGCACGTTTCTTTTTCTTTATATTTTTTATTTTTAGTTAGTTGTTACGTACTGAAATATTTAATGACTCATTGATGTTCATAGAATATTCAGTTATTTTAATTTCTAATGTTTTTATTCAATTAATTAAATAAACAAATCAGAAAAAACTGCATTAATTGATACATCAATGATCTATTGAATTATTATTAATATTTTATTGCTTTAATATTTTTTTGCTATTTCTTTATTTAATGTGCTTCTTTATTTGTGCTTATATAATATATTACCGTAGTATAAATATGTTTTACGAGTGTTTAAATGTACATTATATAAATATTATATATTACACGTTTAAATTACTATAAAATGTGAACAACAGATTTTTTCGTTTTAAAATAATCTCGACGGTTTTATAGCGTGGAATGACTTTAAGTAATGAAATAAAACAAGATAATAAAATGTTTTAAATGTCCACGCGACAGCGAAATGTCTGTCAAATATTTCCTGATTACATCTATACGGCATTGTTGTACTGGTTTCTAGCACGATTATATTTTGTGCTCTCTTACGTCATTTTGGGCAGGAAGTAATTTTACCATAATATTATTATACTGACCATCTAGGCATCTGGTCCTAAAGTACTTCATAGAAAATATCAGGTGTGTTTTTCTTGATGGGTACAGAAAACCGGATTATTTGATCTTATCAAATTTTTGTACATAAATAATTGTCTTCAAGGTAATTTAAAGGACAAGTTTTTAACCTATGGTCCTTAATCTATAGCTCAAAAGACCAAAAGTTTAACCCACTATACCAAGTATACCATCACCAAGTAGGTAGTACCTAATCTTCTAGTGTTGATATTTCGAAGACACCAAGACGTGACATTAAAAGGGGTTTCATTGTTGTGGTGAATCAAGCGGAAAAGATAATGATGGCGAAAATTGAGAAATTGACAACCAAAGCCAATCAGAATTTTCACTTAATTGATATTGATGAGCTTTAAAGAGGCCAATTAACGCACCCAAGTCTCAATATTATGCTTATACAACATCATAATGAATTAAAACATTGCAGAAAACGATTTCCAAAATAATGACGCAGAACTAAAAGCGTTAAGAAACTAAGTATAAATAATGGCAATCTGCTAATTATTAAGAATTTCATGGTTTGGTTATAGCGTGACTGTTTGAGATGGTGTCTCTTGTAAACCAGCTTTCATATTTGATAACTTCATGATGTTTAGCAAATTTTATAACCAATTTTAGTCACCTTGTTTTTATGACTTAATTTAAAATATATATACCATAACTATCAAATGTTTGTCCAAGACATGGTTTGAAAAATTTATAATAATAAAAGGTATTTTATTTTACTCAGAAAAAGAAAAAATGCAAGTAGAAAGAGAGAAAGATGAAAAAACGTACTCCTCATTCTTTTGTTTCCCCAAATTTGCATTTTTTGGTCATCTAATTTGTTGATAGCATTTTTTTCGTCTGGATTGTTTTATTAAATCGTGTGCAGCCTCCAAAACATTTTGCCAAGTAAAACAACAGTATATTAACCGGCGCAGACAGAACAGGCAACACAAATTAAGATTTTATCATGTCATGACGTACGCCATACTCGCTTGTGCCTAAGAACATAAAGAATTAGATAATTTATTTATTGTTGTAATTTGCTAACATAAAAAATAATGGATGATGTATTAAAAATATTATGTGGATTTATAAGCATCACTATAATTTTGGTTTAGAAAAATTTAATTAACCAGCCCATAAACTCATTAAAAATTGATAGCTCATAATTATTTATTCAAGTAAAAGTTTTATATTGATAGGTAACAAGTTTCAGTAGGCTAGATATAAAAAAAAACAATACCTATTTTATTTAAAAAAAACTGTATAATACTAGTATACCTAAATTTCAAACACAATATCCTAAAAAAACTTAAAATTGTGTAATTTTCTGACCGCAATCAAAACACATCAAGAAATCTTAGTAGTTGCCTACATAGATTTTTAACCTGAGAGAGATCTAAATATCTCTTAACTCTACAATTTTAACAATATTACAGCATCCGTATCATTACATCAAGATCACCTTCGTAATTTGTCGTTTTCTCAGAAACAAGAAACTATGGTCGTAATGAGGCACTTTAATTTAACAATAATAATACAAATAAATGCTAAGCTTTTGGTCTTTTGAGTCACAAGTTAATTGGTTTTGTTTGAAAAGCTTAGTTATAATTTACGAGGTTCTCACGATGAAATGTAGGCTTTATAACGATTTGATATTCTTGGGTAATTTTATTAACAAGAAAAAGAAAGTAAGAAGGTTTTATGTGCACTTGCGGTTATTGTATATCAATTTTGAAAGTAAGACGTTTTTAAAAGTAACAATTACATTTATAGGTAAGTATTAGGATTTTTTTCATTTCTTCTAGAATAGTCATTGAACATACGATTTTTTCTGTTACTTTCTTCCTATCTTTAAGTATCAAGACTCCTAAAACTTAGTAGGCCGCGACACATCAAAGCAATATAATTGAGTACCCGGTTACATTAACCTGCGCCGTGTGGTTGCTCTACATCAACCAAGTAACCATAAACTGGAATACGCAACAACCTGAGTTGAACCTTGAACAGTAACTGTCCGAAATAATCACACTTTCGTTGATGTAATTGCAAAAAAAAACGAGGTAAACAATGCTATCTTAAAAGTTAAGAAATTTTAAGTATTATGTAGTATTACAAGCCATTTTTAAGGAAATATTCATTGTCTAGGCGAGAGACATTGAAGTGTTGGTGCATGACTTTTCTTTCTTACTCAAGTGAAATAAAACTTTCCATAAGATACATTTTGTAAAGGATTGGCAGAAAATAAATGCATGGTGAATGGATACTTCTAATAATAAAAACCGTGAAAATCATCAGAATAACAGATAAAAGGCTCTTTTATCTTAACAATTTTTACTCTTTTTTACATTTTATCTCACGAAACAAAAACTTCTTTGACTCAATCACAAGACAGGAACCCTTTCACACCTCATCAAAATTTCTAAAGAATACCAAAAAAGCGTTGAAAGGAAAAATGTAAAAAAATCACATCCGTAGACAAAAATATTTTGATTGAAAAATAAAGAGCGTAACTAAATAATGTAACACGCGTTTTTGTTATACGAGTGTGTAAAATGTTAACGTGTTGAAAAAGTAAAAAAATAATAATAAAAGGGTCAAGATTAGTTGAGCGCTCTTGTTAATATTTTAGTAGGGTTGTTCCTGCAGCAAAAAGCAAAAAGTCGTATAAAAATTAAAGCTAAGAACCAAAACAAAAGCTAAAAAAGAACTAAAGCTAAGAAAAAATAAAAGTACACATACTACCTACTACACTAAAACTACTACTAAAGCTGACATAACCTACATACAGAAGTACCTACCTATCAATTTGTTTTTTTGTTCTTATCGTCTTATCTTGTGTAGATAAGTTGGAAAACGAGCAATTATAAATATTTTCACTAAACGTGATCCTTATTACAATAACCCTTTATAGCCGCTTATTGCACAGTGGTCCGAGTGATCATTATTAGAGGATAATAATTTATAAGTCAACGTCTTGTTAATAAAACGTTTCTCATTTCAAAAACTGCTTCTATTTATAAATTCATTCGAAATTATGATGTAAGTAGGTACACTCAACACTGGCCATTCACATTTACAGTAACAAAATACCCAATATTTATCGTAAAAGTCCATTTTGAAGCAGCTGAGCTTATAAAACGGTTTTCAGACCGCAGCCAGTTCAATTGAAAAGGAGAAAAAAGACCTATAGTTTCGTGTGATGAGACCGCAATTATATTATTGCCGATTACACATCGGTGGATATAAATTATTCTTTAAAAAATTTAAAGCATTTTGTAGTTTTTATAAATGATAATGTCTATATTTATTCGATAAAAAAACATAGATATTAAAAAAGTTTGAGGAAGTATTAATCAATGTCAAAATAACAGCTTTTTACTAAATGCTCCTGAAATAAATATGGTACAAAAAAAAAAAACATTTTTTATATTTTGTCTGTCTGTTTGTTCTGACTAATCTCCGAAACGGCTGCATCAATTTCGACGGGACTTTCACTGGCAGATAGCTGATGTTATAAGGAGTAACTTAGGCTACTTTTATTTTAGAAAAAGCATTAGAATCCAGGCGGGAAGCAGCAAGAAAAAAATAAAAATCTAACAGCTGATTGGATTTTGTTACATCATCATAATGACTAGTTTATCGCAGTCTAGCCTTTGTGTCTTATAATATGTAGTTTCGTTACCTTAAGTAAAACCAAACGTTGGAATTTCGGAAACCGGTTAACTATACTTAAAAAAAAAAAACGAACACATGATGATCAAATAAACTGCTATGATTAAACTGACGTTTTTTACAATCTTACCAAATTAGACTGGTGTAAGCAAAGCAAACAAATGCAGTTAAAAAGTAATAAATATCATACAAGAATCGTCACATTTCACTATAAAATTAACAATGTTTCTTCAATAAAAAAAAAATAAGATGGCTAACAAAAAAGCCAATATCGAATATCCGGGTTAATATTAAAAAGTATTATCTCCTACTACCTCATTTTAGATGAGCTAAAGCTAAGGTTTTGCGAGTGACAAACATTTTGACAAGCTATTTTGGTCTTTAGCAACATATGATAAGGTATATTGTCATTTTGTTAACCAGTAAATAAGATTGGTAATTCTGCCGGCCCTTTTTGAATGTATGGATCTATTACAGTTCGTCTCTTTTTTTAATTTTACATAGGTTGATGTCTTTTGCCAATGCATTTGTTACTATTCAAAATCCAAATATGTTTTTTTATTTAAAAACATAAAAATCGTTCTGAATATTGCAACAATGATTGAAAACGGGATTGTAGGTACCTGGATAATTAATTTCTCCATCTCTCTATTTTTAAGGTAAACCGCTAACTAAAATAATGAGAAAATAAAGCATAAGATAAATTACATAGAAAGAAAGTGTCAAGTCTTTTTGTGCATAATACTAATGCAAACATTGCACAGTGGTCAGAATCATCAGTACTGACGCCAAAAATCTTTCGAAAATATTTTATCTAAAATATTTGTGATTCAAAACAGCCTGTACACCACAGTAGTCAGCCTCAATCGACTACCAACTGCTGATTCACTGCAATTCGTCTCGCCCTCCATCCATTCGAGTTTTTACTACCGACAGACGAACTTTGATACAAGACAGTAAAATATATATAGCAGCACATTTTTATAAGTGTGTCAAACAATACACAGAGGTTCAATGTGTAAAATAGTTGGACAAAAAACTGTGAAATGAAAAAAGAGTTGAACTGTTTGGTAGGTTCAAAATAAAATAAAATTCGATGTTGCTTAAAATGACGTTTTACTGCTACAGAAGTATGTAGGTATTGAATAAAATATATTTTTATTGAAAAAGTCTTAATTTACACTACCAACATTTTTTTTTGTACAAAAAAAAAATTGCGCAAGAAATGGCAAGATAGGATTAGCCATATCTAAAGACGTCAATTAGAATTTATAAGATATCTAAAAAACCAATGCACTGACAAAAAATTTAGACAGGAAATTAAAAAGGATACCAATAAAGAGAGAAATGATACTTTCGGAGCTATTAAGTTGAAAAATAATCACAATGAGTTCGTCTCCAAAAACGTCCAGTATCGATATAACAACCGAACTATTATCCGTCATTAGAGAATCGAATAAAAGTTTGAAAAAAATCGATTCAACGAAAACAACGATCGGTTTATGTCTGCGGTTTCACTCGAATCTTCTCTTGCGCAGGTGTTTTTGTAATTTTGTGATGTTACGAACGAAAAAGTGGCCAGGTGCGAGTCGAACTCGCAGACTTAGGGTTCCCTACCACCGTATAATATATAACAATTTTTTTTTTTAATGCCTAAAAAGCACCTTGTATGGGGACCGCCTGTAATTTTTAACTTTATTTTATTATTTATAAGTCACAGTAGTAGGCTTGTAGCTAAGTAATGACAACCGCAAGTGTCGATCGATCAGGTTAAGCTACGCTTACCACGGTTGATCCGTGGATGGGTGACCATCTTTACATACCAAGACCTTTCCGTGCTTCGGAAAGCACATTAAGCCGTTGATCCCGGCTGTCATTTGTAGATCTTTGACGCTCGTTACGGGTAGTTAGAAGCCCAAAAATCTGTCAACCAGTCTTACCAATGGGTATCGTGTTACCTAGTAACTAGGTTGAGGTCAGATAGGCAGTCGCTCCATGTAAAATACTGGTATTCAGCTGCATCCGGCTAGACTGGAAGCCGACCTCAACATAGTTGGGAAAAGGCTAGGCAGATGATGATAGGCCACAGAAGTACACACTCTGTGAAAATTTCAAGTTTGTCTCTTAATGGTTCAAAAGATACAGCCTAGTGACAAACGGACGGACGGACAGCGACAGATGAGCCTTAGTAATAGGGTTCCATTAGCACCCTTTGGGTACGGAACCCTAGAAAGTAAAAAAAACAATGTAATATTCTACATAATTCCGAATTTTAATACGTATCGAATTGAGTATTGACACTTTTTATTAATAATTTGCCCGAAGAATGGATCTGTCGATATGAAAGAAATTTTTCTCAATATGATATTGAATCAATTTCAATACTTTTGTCAGCGAATGTAAATATTGTATGAAACTGTAATTATTTAGCAGCAATAGATTTTTCTATTCGATATGATTTTTTTAGCAATATTTCTTTACGAAAGCCTTTTTGATAGCAGATTTGTTTTTCTTTTGCCATATCAAGAACTCAATGTTTTGTCAGTTTTATTACGCACAGCAGCGTACAGTATTTTGAAAGTAGCTATACGAAATGCCAAGTTTAATGGACATTCCTACAGTAGGGTGAGTACAATCGATCACTAGCTGGACCAGTCCGGATTAACTGCGGGACAAGTGTCCCGAAAATGATCTATTATATCCCCCTTTACCTCATCAACGTACTTTTGTGCTGACCCCTGTTGTTTTAATTCCTTCTTTTAGGGTTGATTTGGTACCAGTTTTGAAGGGTTCCTTGGATACGTTTTTGAATGACAGATGAATCTATTTTTTTTATAGAGAAATCAGTTATATTATTTAACTAGTAGCGGCTCGCGGTTTCACCTACATAAGTCTCGATCCCGTGGGAATATCTGGATAAAAAGTATCCAGGTTATAAACTATCTGTGTGCCGCATGTCATAAATCCGTTTATTAGTTTTTGCGTGAAAGCGTAACAAACATGCATCCATCCATACTCACCAAATTTAATAATAATATAAAATATAAATAATATAATAATAATATATTAAGTAAGATGAAACGTGCTTTAGAAAAAAAAAAAAAACAATAACGGTGGTCGTAAGTTTTTAAAATATGAGCTTACTTAAATTGCCAAGTTATTAACAAAAATTAAGGCTAAATATAAAACAAAGAAAATAGTAAAAACTTGTAATGCTAAAACTAAGTTAGCCGGTATAGTACATAATTTGAATCTAGCTAATCTACATTAAGCTGAATGATTATTCCAAGCAGCAGTAAAAGCGAATAAACTGAAGAATTTATAGTAAGCACTAACGAACACTCGACAGTAGGTTGGCAGACAAAAATACGGGAAAAATTTGCTCACCCGTGCCCCGGGCGCAATCAGCCGTCCCTTCAGTCGATTATTGCAAATAACTATTATTTCCTTCTCCTTTCAATTGGCTGCGAATGCGGCCCCGACCTCTCTTTGTATTGCTAATTCGGCTACCTAGTTTTATTTACTCAGAAAACGGTCGATATAATAAAATTTCCTCACCCAAGAAAAGGACCAAACAAAATCCAATCATATAAACGATTATCACAAGCATTTGTCCATCTGACGTTTTCAAACCGCCATCACATGGGGCGCGTAATCCTCACTATTTTATTCATCAGAAAGCTATCCACGCAAATCCCAACTATTGCATTTATGAATGAAACAATTTTCCAGTTTCGGTACGATTTTGGCAGGCAATTTGCTAAGCAAGCGACCACTATTAGTCATCCCCGTATCGACGCGTCTAGCAGATTGGTCATTTTTTGTCCGTAAAAAGCGGGATATCGCCCACTGGGGTGTGTGGGCATGCGATATTATCTATTGTAAGATTATTTTCACTGCGTCGACATTGCGTTGTCATAGTGGGATGCAATTTATCTAAATTTTACATTTTTATGTTGTAGATTTTTTGAGATTTGTCATTGTGTTAGTATGCTTTGATCTTTCTTTTTTACATTCCAATTTGAAAATGTCGTCGTCCAAAGAATATTGCGAAGTGCATAGAATTATTATGGATTTATGCCAAGACATTGTTTTCACATGTATGCATTCAACATACATGTGAATATCAACGCATTTTATTTTTATTTATACTCTTTAAAACACGTCATATGTAGCTTGAAAGCAGTTTTGCGTAATTTTATTATTTTCGATATATACATTTACTAAATAAACCTACGTTTAATTTAGACAAACACCAGCTCAAAATCCCAACACAACCAATAAAAAACTAATAATTAATTACCAGTGTCAATTCACTAATAAACAAGTGACATATTCAATCAACGCGTCGCCCAATTTGTATTCGCACAGCGTGTCAAACGAAAATTGGATATGACGTGATTATTAAAGTCTGCCTAAAGAGCGGCAATTTGGCCAGCGAACAAATCGCCCGTCCCATTGGGCCCTGGCGGGACGGGACGAGACGAGTGCCTTTATTTATTTTTGTCCGAAAATGATTGGGCAATGCAACACTGTGCAGTGAATTTAAGGGATGGTTTGACGATTTTGTTAAATAAACAAATCGTTTATTTCAGAAAATTTTTGTCCATATTTAATTATTATTAAATTTTCCTAGGACTATGTTAAATGAAAGCAAAATAATATTTAGAGAAACAGATGGAATTAAAAATTACAAAAATAATCATTGCTATTTCAGGTGGCGTATAACAAACTCAAGAATTACATATAAATGACTCATTAAAATACGTAAACATACTAGTTATTTATTGAGAAGATCTTTTAAACAATAATTGCATCAATAAATCTAATTAAAAATATTTGGATACATTAAAGATTCTGCATTCTCGTCTCCACTATCGAAAGTAATAATACCAGCCAACAGGGCAAATGCCTCTTCTTATACAGAGAAGGCAAACGAATGTACCTATACTCCATTTGAAATAAGAAGAGACATTTAAACAAACGTTTTTTACAGTCCGTTCAACCGATTTTGACTTCTATACCGTAGGCATAAGGATGGCATTAAAAGCAAAATAGTGGTTACAATACCAACTGTTTACTGCAGCTTCTATTTGTCATGCTATCAACGCAATAGAAGTCAAAATCGGTTGAACAGACTGTTAAAAAGGTTTATTTAAATGTCTAATCTCATTTGAAATGGAATATAAGTTATATTATTTACTAACTTCTGTTCGCGACTTCTTCCGCGTGAAATTTCGGCCCTCAACCTACCGCGGCTAGCGTTGCCATCTCTAAAAATCAGAAAACCGGACTTACCCGCTAAAAAAGCCGGATTTTTGGTTCCCACGGCCGGACGAACGCCAAAAAAAAAAACAGGATTTTTGACTAAAAGTTCAAATAAAACACAAATTTTTATAAGA
The DNA here is from genome assembly GCA_963680765.1 of Agrochola lychnidis. Taxonomy (NCBI): domain Eukaryota; kingdom Metazoa; phylum Arthropoda; class Insecta; order Lepidoptera; family Noctuidae; genus Agrochola; species Agrochola lychnidis. The sequence continues at coordinate 6,627,403 of OY796871.1, read as the reverse complement.
AAGTTTAAATCGGTGTTATCATTTTCATTCCTTAATCATTTTATCAAAAAACATTTTTCAAGTTATAAGTCTTAAATAAAATTCCACAATTAATATTTTTGCAATAGTTTCCGATTTTAACCTGTTTCATTGTTTCGTCCATTGCTGGCCAAAGAGAATAAAAAGCCTTACAAAAGCCGGACGGGCCGGACGCAGTGAAATTGACCCGGACAAGAGGTCAAAAACCCTAACACTGTCCGGCTTTATCCGGACGGATGGCAACTCTAACCGCGGCGCATCCCATAGCCCGCTCGCGCTAATTCATATTTCATTTTCACTCAACGTTTTTTCTGACTTTTTTCTTTCTGCTCGGCTCCTAAGGGCTGTAGCGTGATGTAACATAGCCTATATCCTTCCTCAAGAATTAGGCTATCCAAAGCAAAAAGAATTTTTCAAATCCGACTAGTAGTTCCGGAGATTACCCCCTACATACAAACTTGTATAAAAGTTAAAGGACATAACTCAAAATAGCCTTCATCATCCCGCCTTCCGATTTGTCGGGAACTCGGAATTTAGGCGTAGTGTCGGATTGTTGTACACTGTCGGACATCGTCGGAAATTGGCCGAGTCATATTAACCTCATCACCAGGGGTGCTATAGTAAACGTTCCCGGGACCTTTGACTGCCTCCTGTCATTATTCCCGAATGGCGGCGTGAACAGTCTTGATACTTTTGTTTTCTAATATAAATTAACCTAAACTAGCATTATAAAAAGAAAAGATTTGGATTTTTGTATGTTTGTAACGAATAAACTCAAAACTACTGGACCGATTTAAAAAATTCTTTCACCAATAGAATGCTTTAATGTTATTGAGTAACATAGTCTATAATTGATAAAGATATCACGCGGGCGAAGCCGCTGGCGAAAGCTAGTTTAATAATATAAATAATAATGGATTTAAAAACCTTACCTACCATTTCCTTGGCACTGACGATTTAAATACTATTCGGGAAATATTTTTAGTTTGAAAATAAAGTTGAAAAACGTAAAAAAATTAACGTTATTCTGTTTAGGACTGATTTTTTTTAGTAGCATATTGCTGTTTGAAGTCATGATTACATATTTATGTTTTGTGTCCTCGAAGTCATTAAATTTTTAGGTTCTCCTACCCGAGAAAGCTGCTCTTCAAATTCATTTAGGTACCTAGAGTAAAACAGTAGCTTTGCGTCTCAAGCAATTTCCATTTTAATCTTTTTACCATGTATAACCGCGGACATTTGCGGTGAACAACTTTACACCCTTATGCCCTTAGTAATAAGTTTGAAAAATGGTTCACCGCAGGTGTCCACGATGGTACCTAATCACAAAGCAGAAAAAAGTACAACACTTATTTTTCCAACGCTCAAATCTCGTTACTTACAATACTTACCTTATATATTATACTGCCAGTCACCTTTCACCGGTATGCGAGTTTACGGGTCCTCGTGATCTTACCTTTGACACGCCTGTCCCAACAATCGTGGACCACGACTTCTTGACACTTCGTTTTTGCGAAGAAAAAATGTTTGACCGAAAAAGTTCGGCATATGGGAATAAAGGTACTTCAAAATTGGTTTTGAAAATAGAATGGCAGTGTAGGTGTAGAATATACAGCAATCGCGAATCCACCAGACGTATGTCTTAGAGATCAAAATTCTAAAGAAGATAGTGCTCTGTTTGTGGAAGATGCAGGACCAAATGGTGACAAGTAACTTGGGAAAGGCCTTTGTTCAGCACCTCAAGTAACGATAAGTATAAATACAATAGATGAACTACAATAGAAGATTATGATTTACGTATTGATCTTACTAAGTATTAGAATTAAACTCTGACGCAACTGAAGAGTTCCTTTAGTAGTCTTTGGCGGAAGCCATTATTCAGTAGTGAATATTTTGGCTTTAAAATGTTGGAAAAACATCTCAATAAATTAACAATTAAGAGCTTCGCCGACACGTAACAGTTAATTGCTCAACGAGTAACTGAGCAATCGTGTTTGCATACATTTTGATCGTCTAACTAAACGGTTACTTGTTCGTTAAAAAATTCCACTATCTTTCTTTGGGCTTTATTTCCTTCTAAAGCCAGATTGTAATCTTTATTAATATCAGCTATCGTAAATCGTGCAATATCAATAATCCTTAGCGTACCTATTAAGCCGATGACATTTTCATTTCCTATATCAAATATGGTGTCAACTGTCCCCTTCTCTTATTTGCTCGTATAAATAAGATGTATCATTACGGGTGGACTTCTATTAATTCCGACTGTATTGTCTGATTACCCTGCTAGGGGTTCGGTTTGAATATGTATGGAAGTGTGAGTTTTAGTGTAATAATGGGTATTTGTTTTATCTTTAAGGTCATCAAATTTGAAATTGTTAGTAGCGCTGGGTAACACAAACAGATTTTAGATTGTGCACTTATGCAGGTCATCATCATCATCATCAGCCTATAAATGTTCCCACTGCTGGGAGACAGGCCTCCTCTCTGTGAGAGGAAGTGGGCCGAAATCCACCACACGGGCCCAGAGCGGGTTGGTGGATGCCACATGTGTTCGAATTTTTAGTTCTAGGACATGCCGGTTTCCTCACGATGTTTTTCTTCACCGTTTTGAGAGCAGTGGTGATGAAATAATTTACACAAAGTAAAGCGCCTATCTGAGTTTCGAACCTACGACCTACAACTCGTAAGTCGCGGCCGTTACCACTGGGCCACCACTGCTCTTATGCAGGTATATAGGTACTTGTATTGTTGAAATGGGTTTATTGGGAAATACTGGAAACAGCCCAAATATATTCTAACTGCTTTTGTCAGCGTACATTATTATTGGTTATGCGAGTACGGGTACATTACCGATCACATTTCGAGTACTGCCGTATCCAAAATGTTTATGAGCAAATTCAAGATTGCAGTGTAGGATATTGGTGTGGTTTAATCAGAAAGAAACCCCGTTAATGTCATTATCAATGGCAAAGACTGACGCGCAACGACTAGAGAAACCCTAAATCCAATCGCTGTTGCTAGAGCGAGAAGACACAACCGATGATGTTATCCTTTCACGAAAGCCAGTTACGGTGAAGTTTCGCATTAGCATCGTTTTAAACCGCGATTACTACAAACTAATTAGAATATTAATGGAGTAGAAAACAAGCGGGCTGGATGCTTCGAATGCCAGGAATAACCCCGGTGACTAACGCTTAACGTCTGATTAGTGTCTGTCTTTTTATGCACAACGATTTTTCTTTTTATTCAGCTCGCGTTTCCTTGCTAAGTATAGGTTAGGTTCTACTGCCTTACGCTATGGTCTTTGACAATCGTTAGTTGCAATGTCTCTGTCTTTTTCCTCACGATCTTTAGTAGAAGAAACTCTTTGTATTTCATCAAATGCTTCGGCTGCTTTTTCACCAAAACCATAATCCCATCAAAAACATAACATGTAAAACTAAGTCGGTTAATTTATTCAGTACCTATCTAAGGAAGCACCTATCCAACAGGTTTGTCATACATTTCTCTCGCGATCTTTAATAGAAGAAACTCTTTGTATTTCATCAAATGCTTCAGTATTTCATGTATTATTATAGTTCTTTGTATTTCATCAAAAACATAATCAAGTCCACTTGCACCACAAATCACTACATATGTTTAGAGCTAAATACAGTGTTAGTCTTTATAATGTGCACATATCGAAATGAGGGTCTATGCTTAAATTTATCGACGGATTTTTTTTTATAAAAATTGAAATATTTATTTTTATTTTTAAGGAATAAAAAAAAAATTAAGAAAACGGTGTAACTTTTAAACTAAATGATCTATCGCGATGAAACAAACTCCATAATGATTGTAAATAATTAGGCGTCCTCATAAAGTGAAAATAGTGGAAAAAAACTACCTTCAATTGAAAATAAACATGTTTTTTTTTAGCAAAAATCTGTTTTTTTTTTTCATTAATTTTTACATTAATCGTAAAATTTCTCAATAACACGCCAAAAAGAACAAAAAAAAAAACAAAAAAAAAAACCGTCGATAAAGCATAGATTCCCTCGTTTAGATATGTTCACATTTTAGAAACTCACACTACACAATTGTACATGTATTTATACCATGATTCTGTCTCTGTCATCTTTAACAAACAGAACTATGTTTTAAATTCGTCTAGCGCTAAAATGGAGAAATTAACTAAGTAAATGTATTCTGTGGTATTCAATTAGTAGATGGAGCTGGCAACGTGTCAATACTTATCGTGATTATATTACTTTGAAATGAACCGTCATTATGCCGGACGTGGTTTCCATTAGCTTTAGCTGGTACCTACTTATTTCGACTTGGCTTTACACAACATAGAATTTTTACAACCATTTTGACTACCTTTTTTCGTGTGCTTAGTGACTCAACTGGTGTCAGAGTTTTAAAGCCGCCCATGGGCCTCTAACTTGGCTTCAAATGTCATCGAGAAACACCTCTCAGGCATGCCGGTTTCCTGACGATGTTTTCCTTCACCGTTTTTGAGTCATTCCAACTCTTTAGAGTCTAATTGCCAAATAGTCAATTGCAATTCTGGAGCCGTGGTTAAATTGTATTTTGACCCTATCACTTTGAAATGTATTGTAGTGACAGCAAGACTTTTAAGACCATCTTAAAGTTGAGTGTCAAAAAATTCGGTGATTACAATGTCATATTTGTCATATTCATCCAAAAGTATGTGACTACAGTCAATTTATTTGAATTCCTGCCTACTGACCGTGGGGTTTCCAAGGCTCTAGGGACGAAACGCTTGACTAAATTCCAAGGGTTCAAATGTCCATGCTTTTAAAGAAAACTAGCCGACCCTAAGCGGAGGGTGTAAATATCTCTTTGAAAAGTTTCCTAAAGAAAGTCCGGAGGTATTCAGTGGACGATTCTGCAAGATTAGACTCAAGTGACTTGCCTTTTCACCATTGAAATTTTATCACGAACTGTTGAAAATCCAATTTTAATTCCCTAAAACCAAATCCACCTGCAATTTTGAAAGAACATTCTGAAGACTCTGAATGTAAAGAAAAGCAACATTTTAGTTTTTTCTTGAATTTAACTGGCATCAGGTCATTAATTATTATTTAATAATTTTTTTAAATATTGTTGTGCACATTATTCACCATTTTTTTTTTTAAAGGTGTCGCCATAGTATAACCCAGCCACTGCATTGACATCTTTGGCACCTTAAACGGTTGCACCACAAAGCCAATCTTTTATCGGCCAAAAGAAAAAGATTAAGCTTTTAAAATCGAGGGTTGTTACAAACCTTGCACCCATGTTCCCAAGGTAGCGAGAATTATCGTTCAATACCCACTTATATGCCCCTTAAACGTACAATGTAAAATTAAAAATCATACATATTGTTATGTATAGAAATATGAAGTGCTGATAAGGTGACAAAACCACTTGATATTGAATATGATGTGTCATATTTGGTATAGAGAGGGTTATTGTGTTGGTACTTCAAAATAGAAGATTTTCTTTCGGTTTCTAAGTAGGAATGTCCCTTTTAAGTACCTATATTGCATAGTCAGTCACCGAGATTAAAAAAGGAAAAGATAAATTGTGTTTATTTAATAACGAAAATACAGATAGTTATTATTAAATTAAATGTAATATTAAAGTTAAGACATAATACTTATGAATACAGAAATTATACAAGATTTATCTTTATATTCCATCTTTATTAAATAAAGTAGGTATAGAAGCACTGTTATACGTGCATTTGCATCTAATTATGTCACAATCAGTTGTATAAAGAGTAAATTAAGTCTATGACATCTTAATGCACTGGATAATAAACGGAAGACATCATTATAACCTCATTTTATTCATCTATTAAATAATAAAACTATCTACCATTATCTGTTTATGAACCGTTAAGTTTATCTCCAATAAACTTCTTAAAACCGCAACAAAGAAACAATGTTTAGACTCGGAACCATTCGAGGGGAAAATGCACAGAAATTCCCATGGTCCTCACAAAAGCGGGGAATTAAATACCCCGTTTTAGGGTTAATCGGGAAGTGTTAACCTTTCAACGATAACCCTAAAGAGGTGACGGGTAACAATTTAACAAGCACGGATCTATTGACATGTTGGTACATTTCGGATAATCTTTTTGTCAAAAGATTTCGGCAGCGGCAGTTTTAGGGTTGAATGTATTGGCGATGTCTGTGATTCGGTCCCAATTAAGTGATAGTGTAGGTAAATAATGCCTTTTGTAAGTGATTTTTAATAGTGTGATGGGAAAAACATGTGTTCAGTGTCAATTATTGGATATTTCTTATTATTGTCATAGGTTTTACCAATAGTTTTCCAATATCCGCCTTATTATCATAATTATGTCAATTAATTGCTGACGTCTGAACTAAGAGCTACTTAAATATTTTAATTTTTTGAGAATATTGCAGATTGCCGGATATAGGTCCCTATAACCTATAATAGAGCTCGTAGGTATAATTTTGGGTTTCATCTACCTTGCATTATCTTTGTGACATGCAGTGTGAGTCTTTATAATGCGCACATATCGAAATAAGGGAATCTATGCTTAATTTTACCGATGGAAAAAATATAAAAAAAAAGATTTTTATTTGTTTTTTTTTTTTTTTGTTTCCATTTGGCGTCTTATTGAGAAATTTTACGATTATTTTAAAAATTCATGAAAAAAGAGATTTTTGCTAAAAAAAAATGTTTATTTTCAATTGAGGGTAGTTTTTTTTTCCACAATTTTTATTGAAGATAGATCATTTAGTTTAAAAGTTACACAGTTTTGTAAGAAAAAAAAAACAATTAGATTATTTTTAATATTTTTCCGTCTATAAAATTAAGCATAGATTTCCTCATTTCGATATGTACATATTATAAAGACTCACACAGTATTAGTAACAGTTTCTGCTTACCAAACAAAATAAACAGCAAGGTGATACCCCCAATCGATGACAATAAAATGCAACTCATAAATAGTGATGTCATATCCGTCACTTATCCCGGAGTCCAGGAAATATCCCTGATTCCCGGGGGACAGCTAATTTTCCTACTCGGGCACAACTCAATTTGTCCGGGACACATTAACCGTAACTACTGCGACACGGTTGCGTACTAGGCTTTTTACGACCTTTCCCGGCTTCGAATCCCGGACTTTTTTCTCCGAGTTTCTCCTATTTCAATTTGCAGGAAGATTCTTTTTTGTTTTTATTCTGACTTATCGTTTTAGGTTTTATTTCAAAGAGATAGAGCTCAGATTCGTTTGATGGATTTGTGAGATATGTCCTTTTTGGAATATCGCACTAATCATCACTGACCAATGGAACGATTCAAACGTGTGTCAGATTTTGAACTCTATCTTAAGAAACCAAGGTTTGTTTTCAGTTGTGGTTTTCAAGGGTGTATTTGTGGAGGGTCAAGGCGTTAGCTACGTATTGTGGGTTCGATTCCCAGGTGTGCAGGGTGTCGAGGCACGTACACGGACACTTAAAGACGGCCACTTCTAAGATGAAGGGAGTTTCGTCATAAAAATTGGACAGAACAAAAAAACATTGGAGTGTCTTGCTTTTATTATATTTATTTTGGTATTACTTTTGTGTTAAAATATTTTCTTTTTACGATTTGAGATATAAAAATGAACCACAAAACGAGGAGAATAGCTCAAAGATTTTGCTATTAGTTACATACAGTGTTTCTATTTTCTTAATGTCCCTCGGGAATCATCGCATTTCCGATTACAAACGAATGCTAATTTCCATGTCCATTAATTATTAGATTTATCGTGTATAATAATTTGAATTCACAACTAAGTACTTTATTGTTGTTTTGTTTTGATTTCCATGTGAACTATACAGACCTGTAAAACTATTTTCCTATCTGTCGTGCTGGCGACTTCAGCAGCTTTCCTCCCATTTTTAAAATAAATTACATTAATTTAAAAGAGTATTAACAACTCTATATACTTCCAAGTCGATTGAGAGCGTCCGGTCTGCACCAAATGCAAAGGGCAACTGATAGAAATCCGACGACTGATGAAACACGAAGTTTGCCAAGGGACATAAGAAAATAGAAATACTGCACACGTTTTTAACGTTATGAGGACTTTACAGGAACAAACTCCTTAAAATAAAACAAACGTGTGGCACTCGGGGACTGCCGCGGTAAAGCTATTGTATAGCATTTGTAACCTCAATACTTCCTATTTGTCAACGCTACACTTGGGATGATGACGTGATGACATAAAACAAAAATTACGTTCCCATGACAACATCACGTTGTCATGGGAACCGTCATTACATGGTAGGCGGAGTGGGGGTGTTAGGTTTTTTTCGTTACAGAATTTCTTGATTCGGTCGCCGCGCTCAAAGCCCGCGTTAAAAGCTATGCAATAGCTTAAAAATCCATTTTGAATGTGGAACTCTCAAACTGCTCCCTGTCTCTGGCAAGCTCTACTGGTTTTTATGACGCATTCACGACTTTTACAGCTAAATGAATAAGTAGACCTAGCTGCTTTACTATAAGTACCTACCTACTACACATTAGTAGATTTGGGTTGAAAAATTCTGTAGATATTTACAATTTAAAGGTAAAACAAACAGTCATATTATAAAGGTTCACACAGACAGTCGTGACGACGTGACTCTAGTAGAACAATTTCTATGAACATTTCTTGTACATTTTTCTACCTAAATCGCGTCGCACCTTCGCGTCGCGCCTGTCTGCGGGTGCCTTTACTCGTAAGCGAAGCATACATTAAATTTATTTGTTGCACACATGACTATTTTTTTAATGTGAACATTTAGAATACCCGTGTTTTGTTTTTTATTAAGTTGGTACTGTTATATCATGATAGGAGCCGTCTTGTTTCTTAATATGGTTGCAAAACCATTTTGAAAATGGTAAGTAAGGAAGTACCGTTTTTTAAATGGACTGTACTGTTTTTCAAAATACATTTTGTAGAATTTATATTTGAATACATCGACGGCCCCCACGTATACTATCGAAACTACAAAAAAGCCATTTTCGTTTTATTGCACTAATAGCAAGTAGAGATAAAGATGTATGATTTTATATAAAAATTATGTACCTACTAATTTTTATACCCTCAATTGTTTTTCAATTGAACAAAATTGAAATTGGCATATTCGGTAAAAAGTAACCAGCAGTAACCAAATAAACTATTGAATGTGTAATATTAGAAAAAGTATAATAATTTTCAAAAACTATAGTAGACAGTATAAAACGGTCAAATTTTCCACTTTAGATACATCGGTAATAATATAAAATTTCCGAATTTCAAGTTCGACAAAAATCTAAATCTTAACTTAGAATCGCTCTCCTGTAAAGTAGAGGTTTTGCAGTTTCGATACTTTACGTGGTGGCCGTCGACATATCTACCTATAAAAATAAAACATAATACGTTTATTAATAAAGATAATCAAACACTCAATCAATCTGCCTAGCCTTTTCCCAACTATGTTGAGGTCGGCTTACAGTCTTACCGTATGCAGCTGAATACCAGTATTTTACATGGAGCGACTGTCTATCTGACCTCCATAACCCAGTAACTGGGTAATACGATACCTCTTGGTAAGACTGGTTGTCAGACTTTTGAGCTTCTGACGACCCGTAACGACTGACAAAGATTCCTGAATGACAGCCGGGACCACACGGAGGAATCTCGGTATGTAAAGATGGTCACCAATCCACGGATCAACCTCGACAAGCGTAGCTTTTAACCTGATGGATTGATCCTTGTGGCTGTTATTACTTAGCCACAAGCTCCTCAAAGATAATCAAATACTATACCCAGCATAATCAGCCTATAATGTTCCCAATGCTGGGATACAGGCCTCCTCTTTCTATGAGAGGGAGCGGGCTGTAATTCACCACGCGGGCGCAGTGCGGGTTGGTGGATGTCATATGTCAACACAAGAGGGCGCTACGTGCCACACAAGCAACGAAACCATTGATCTTTTACGGGAAAAGTTTCCGGACCGTGTAAGGATATGGTCCTGTAAGCGTGGTCGTGGTGGTCATTTGCCTGATGTTATTTTCCACTATTAACGGCATACCTTCCTCTTTATAATGAAATAAACATCCGATCATTTATATTAAAAAATAACATTTTTCTTTGAATATCAAAATAACACCTCTTATTGGAAAACCCTTTAGTATATGCCGATTTCCTCACGATGTTTTCCTTCACCGTTTTAAGAGTAGTGGTGATGAAATAATTTACACAAAGTAAAGTGGCTGCTTGGGTTCGAACCCAAGACTCGTAAGTCGGGCCACCACTGCTCCTAACACACTTTACCCATTTAGCATAAAATTATCCAATCAATTATATAAAAAAAGGAAATTCTATCAAATCCATAATTCACCCTAATCTTGGCGCGGTCAAGACGAGGGGGTTTTCAACCCTCCTGTAAAGTTATTTTAAACAATGTAATACCCCTAACTGACCATTGCAACCCTTGGTTTAAATCGGACGTTAGTTAAGGTTGGTTTACATGACATACAATAAAATAAATATATTCTTTATTAAATTTAAAAAAAATTGCATAAAAAAAGCAGTGGTACTCCTGGAGTGCCAACAGAAGTGAAAACTTGAACAATTTAAAAAAATACTTTCAATAGCTTTAAAGTAAAAATACTTGTACAGAACATTGGTCCGTAACCTTATCTAAATAAAGAGCACGATCGCGTTTACAAAAAAAATATACTTCCAAAACCTTTAAAGTAAAAATACTTGCATAGAACATTTATTCGTAACGTAAAGAGCAAAATCGCGTTTACAAAAATGAGGTGTCGGTAACGGTGTCGCGAGTTCAATTGTTTTTTCCCATGTCAAAAATGCCCAACGCGCCTAAAGAAGTTTTCACTTCAAAAATCTCTTTTTCTTTAGAATCTATATTTTTTTTTCTATTTTAAAGGTATGAAAGATAAATTGAGGTAGAATAGCAGCAGTTTCAATATTAAATCAGAAATCCAGCTATAAATAGCAGACATAGAGATTTTTTACAGAAAAATAAATTATGCATATTGCGTACAATATGCATAATTTATTTTATTATATGCGATAAATTAAGTAAGTAAGTAGGTATGAATATCTATGAATTAAACAGAGTTACTGCGACATTGTCTAATTACTCACCCTATCACTCACTTTAGACATAGGTACAATCAACAGTTTTACCATAACCACAGATGGGTCACTCCGCAAAATCATTAAAATAAAAAGCGACTCTTGCAACGACACAATAAAGTGCAATTCAGGTCGCACAGCGCTAATTACCTACAGTTATATTCACTTAGAAGTTTCCTCTCTATCTCGTAACTCTTATTATCTTCTGACTACGTTACGCTCACTGAATTCGACAAGTCGAGCGTGCCACCTACTTATAGCTTCATACCTAAAATGCGGAGTGACCTATACTCCATAGGTTTAGGTAGTTAAAAAAAGGTAAACAAATCGTAAAAAGGGTTTTTATAGATGACACTTTCTTGTTTAAAAAACGATAAACCAAATTAAATTAAATTTAGTGTTTTACTATAGTTTCCTCTTTTATTAATGTATGTTAAATTTTATCGTTTATTCTTAATTACTTTTCGTAGATGTATCTGCTTGAGCACTATGTTTTTTGTCTGATTTATAATATTTTGTAATCTGTCTATTGTAAAGAGCCCAATTTCTAAACGTCAACGAAATATAACGTTGCTAAATTGAAGAGTACAACAGTGACGTAGCATGATAACTGAAGTGACAGGTATTACATTTAGTCGGTTACTTGACAGCTGTCTCGTCACGTGGTTTTTTTTGTTTACCTTTATTTAACTACCTAAACCTATGGAGTATATCTATATCCATCTGTGCCATAACCTTACATACCTAGTGACCTCATAATGACTCATAGGATAATATTACAACTCTTATAAACCTCCTAGCTATGTGTCAGTTAAGCGAATCAATTGACCACATATTTGCGTATTGATTAGCATATCAACTTATTGTTTTGTACATCAGTAGTACTACAATGGGGAATTGTTTAGACAAACTTTATGAACGTAAAAATTTTGTAATTGTTAAAACAATTGGTAATTTGACAGATTGACACGCAATCTAACTTTTAATGCGTCAGTAATTCTTCAGGAATTTTATCAATTAACTTAACCTACACCACTCCATTGATTAAAATAAACAGGGATTAATGTTCAACAGCTTTAAAAACATGCATTACAGACTAGGTTGATGAATACAAAATATTAGATTAAGTATTAGTTTTTAAGACTTTTTTTACAGTCGTTTATATTTGAAATTTTACAATAATTCAGCCACAATTTTTACAATAATTTTGCCAGAAAGAGCTTGAGCCTTAACTTTTTCACCTGATGCGTGATATTGCTCAGATTATGTTAGCGTCAGTAGCCTAATTTTACCACATTTATTGTAGTATTGTAATATATTAGTATTCTTATGTATAGTTTTGTATAGCTTTGGCGGTTTATTGTTTTCGTTGGCAGTAGGTACTGTACACGTTCACAGATTTCTTTTATTATTATTCTGTTAATTATATGTGAAGACTTGTAATTGGCTGTCAGTCATATTTTCAAGCTATTAGTCTGTTTTGTTTAGCTGTAAGTCTTCCAAAGGAAATAAATAAATAATAATTCACGATTCAAATAACAAAAGGATAAAAAAAAATATTACGAAAATAATACCAACTCTTCGAGCTGACCAGGTCCATGTAAACTCGCCCTTAACCCTAACAGTTTACTATCGTTTATCGGAAAATCAGATTTACGAAGGGTTGTTTCACATTTCTTTATATTTTTAAATGCTATTAGTCCCTTAGGCGTAGTTATTTAGGATAAGGGTTTAAGAGTTACGTTTTAAAATGCCTATAGTTAATAGTAATCTTGATTGGATAAAGTTCCTTTTGAAATGGGAAACGAACTGTATTTTTTTGCACTATTTCCTGTTTATGTAAGAGTTTTCTTTTAAACAGTGGATTAATGTGACTCTAACCTTACATGATGTTTTAATCAATAAAACATCATCTAAAGCCGGGTCTCCTGCGCGTGTTTTTTCGAAACATTACACATAAACATTTGCTTTCAAACAAAATATCTTGTTTGCATACACAAATGGCCTCTTTGTTGCGATGTTTTTGTGTAAAAACACGTAAGCTCAAACTCATTCCGAATCAAAAAAAAAAAAAAAAAAACGATTAAACAGTGGATTAATGTGACTCTAACCTTACATGATGTTTTAATCAATAAAACATCATCTAAAGCCGAGTCTCCTGCGCGTGTTTTTTGGAAACATTACACATAAACATTTGCTTTCATACAAAATATCTTGTTTGCATACACAAATGGCCTCTTTGTTGCGATGTTTTTGTGTAAAAACACGTAAGCTCAAACTCATTCCGAATCAACAATAAAAAAAAAACGAAACGATTTTTGTTGCATTCAAAAATAGAAACATTTGTGAACGCTGTTTACCTAAAAAAGGTTTAAAAGCAGGTAATCAACCTCGTTAGAGACGACCATTCTAGGACATCCACCTCAGACCCAGACTATCTCTACCCAAACAAAGAATGGGAAACCTTTAAAAAAATCGTAAAAAAGCGCCAATTTTGAAATGGCCTTACTCAGGTGACGATAAAGCCGAGGTCTCACGGGATGCCCGGTAATCGGGCTCGATCGTAAAACGGACACTTCGCTTAGTTCGCACCTTCGGTTTAGACCCGGTTGTAAAGTTTCCGCTGATGTAGACTGAGCTTAATGTTTCATTATGGGTTGGGTTTTTACAAAAATGTTGTAAAACAGCTAAGTATTTAACGCTTAGGGTTTTTTATTACTATAAAGAAAACTGTAATTAAAATAATTATATTAATCGTTGTTAACTCAAAACTGCAATGCATGGTTGTTGCTATTTCATGCTGAGTTTGTTACAAGTTATTCAGAAATGTACCAATATTATGTTATCCCTTTGGGAGAATTAAATGCACTTGGTTATTATGCGACTCTTAATGCGAAGCATTAGAGAGTGCTCTGCGATCGAAAAATTTGTTTTGCCTCCTTTCTGCAACTGGTTTTATTATTACACTCTACACAGAACCTACATAATTTATATACCATTGTATACATAATTTAATGGAGGTTAATACTGTAATTTTCAAAAATTGATTTAATGCAGCAGGTACAAAAAAAACATCAAAATAGTTTAAAAATAATACCGTCAATCAATGTATGAAACCTGAAAACATCGTAGCTCGCAAGAAAATCAATTCATTGAGTAATTTTTTTTTCAAGTGAAACTTTTATTACATCGTCTCAAACTTTTTCGTCTGTGTGTTGCATGTCGCGTGACGTTCGGCCGCGGAGTAGGGGTAAAGTGAAAGGCGCTCGTCAGAGCAGCCAAGGCCAATATGGCGGCGCCTATAGAAGTTTCACTTTTACCGTGGTTTCAGAAAACCACACAATCCTTTTTCTTTTTTTGTTAAATTACTATCAATAAGATAAATGTTTAATATCTTACAAATACTTTGTTAAGTTTTTATAGAACCTACCTAGGTATGTGAAATTGAAGACATTGTTGTTCGTGCTTTAGAAGTGCTCTAATTCTGCTTACCTCTTTACGAAAACAAGCTAACAGATGTAGGTATTTAAATACTCTTCAGAACTCAAATTAACTCAACTTCATTGCTTAAATTATTACCAAAAAAAAACCAACTTTATTACCAACTTTTATATTAAAATTTTATACAAAAACATGTAAATTAAAATTTAATTATACAGAAACATCTTTCGGTTCTAACTCAAATGCAAATGTCAGAGTTTTAAATGTATAAGTATAAAGCGTTCATTAGTAACTCCGCCTTTAGGCGGGCAGTGGGAGTGTTCGGGACCACACCCACCGCTGGGAAAGACATTTGGGCGGATTTTTCTTTATTAAATATATCAGGATATACAGAGTGTTTGGCAGAACGTTGAACATACGAAAATGGTGGATGGGTGGAGTCATCTGCTACTTACTCAGCCTTAATTTATTTGGCCCTGGCCCCCTGGTTTTTTTTTAATGCAGGTTGAAATTAGGATTTAAGTATATTTACATCTTTCTGTTATAAGAATCTGCCAATATCAAAGATTAAAAAAAAAAATGCCTGTTTTACCCATTTTTTTAATGATAGAGGAAATTGTTTGGTTATGTTACGCCGAAAAAGTCTTTGCTAGAGAGAATGGTTTAAAAGAATCGAATCTTTTATAGGAAACGAAAATTTCATAGTATATTTTTTCTTGAAGAACGTTTTTTGCGAAGTTACTTTTAAAACAAGGAAGAAATGAATTAGTTATTGCAAACAATGTCGTGTGAGAATGTAATACTAACGCTGATGAGAAATTCTTCTCTCTGAATTTAATTATTCTTTGTCGAATCGTTGCTTAGAGAGACAGAATGAAATCCTCTATCTGCCGTCCTTTAACTAGAAGGTTGTTGGACACATACAATTGATATTCTTTTCTGTTTATCCTAAATAATCCTTTCTGTCCAGAAACTCTTAAAGAAGAAGTGTGGGTTAGACGCTTTCTAGTGATGGAATCATCATAAATTGTGTTACTTAACGGCCTACAAAATGTTCATATCTCTGGAACTATTTATATTGTAAAAATGTTTCTTAAACAGAAAGATAGAGAATTTTAAACTCTATCACTTTCAATTAAAAAGTAAAAATTGACCATTTCAGGCTAACGGCGGTTAAAGGACGGCAGCCATGTAATAGTTACTTACAATACAGTTAAGTATACAGAATAACCGTCAAAAAGGCCGTACATGATACTTTTCAGAAATATTTTTTTGGAGACATTATTTAACGAAAAGATAATATTTGTATTCTGCCTATTTTGTCCTGGAGGAAAACGGAAATATACTTTTAAATTGCAGTGCTCTTAAAGCGAAAGCGTCAGGGTAGCCCGCGAAATTCAAATTTTCTTTCGTTTTTTGCAATTTGCAGGTCAGTATCATGTTGTATGTTGACGTAACGAATATGGCTTAGTTAGCAAAGGTGTCAAATGTCATGATTTCATGAAATCAACACATTTGACACCTTTGCTAACGAGTTATATTGCTGATTGTAATAATTATAATTGAGTAAAGCCATATTTGTTACGGCCGCGAACCATATTTTAACCAAAACAAAACCTGACACTGACCTGCAAATTGCAAAAAAACGTAAGAAAATTTGACTTTCGCGGGCTACCTTTGCGCATCCCCCTTAAACTGTCGAACAAAAGCCAGAACCAACTTTAACCTAACCCAAGCACACACTGTACCAAGCACCAATCTAACACCACCCTTTCTTTACAGCATCCTCGAGCTCCGAAAAGAGAAAAGCAGAGACGCAGCTCGTTCAAGAAGAGGTAAAGAGAACTATGAGTTCTACGAGCTGGCGAAGATGCTGCCCCTCCCTGCGGCGATCACCAGCCAGCTGGATAAGGCTTCCATTATAAGGCTGACTATAAGCTACCTCAAGTTACGGGATTTCTCCGGACATGGCGATCCTCCGTGGAGTCGGGATCCGCCGCCGTCGAGTAAGGCGCTAAAAGGTAAGAATATAGAACTAACTTGCAATATTTCTATTTTCTTAATGTCACTCGGGAATCATCGCATTTCCGAATACAAACGAATGCTAATGTCCATGTCCATCAATTATTAGATTTATCTTGTATAATAATTTGAATTCAGAACTAAGTACTTTATTATTGTTTTGTTTTGATTTTCGTGTGAATTATATAGAGCTGTAGAACTATTTTCCTACCTGTCGTGCCTGCGACTTTAGCAGCTTTTGCATTAAGTTAAAAGAGTATTAACAATTCTATATACTTCCAAGTCGATTGAGAGCCGGTATGCACCAAGTGCAAAGGGCAACTGATAGAAATCCGACGACTGATGAAACACGAGGTTTGCCGAGGGACATTAAGAACATATGTAGTTGTATTGTACCTATATAAGTTACAGTAGCTTAGTTTTGCTTCAGATTTTTCGTTTTGGTATGTACTGAACCTTTTTTAGGGTTTCGTACCCGAAAGGTACCAAACGAAGCCTTATTACAAGCCGCCGCTGTCCGTCTGTCTGTCAGCAGGCTGTATCTCATGAACCGTAATAGGTAGACAGTTGAAATTTTCACAAATTGTGTATTTCTATTGTTGCTATAACAATAACAAAAAGCTAAAAATTTGAGGGGGCAAGACAGTTCGCTTCTCGGTGAGAGGGAGTCGGCCGTAATCCACCACGCGAGCTCCGTGCAGGTTGGTAGATGTCACATGTCTTCGAATTGTTGATTCTAGCACATGTCGGTTACTACCTCACGATGTTTTCCTTCATCGTTTTGAGAGCAGTAGTGATGAAATAATTTATACAAAGTAAAGCGTCTGTCTGGGTTCGAACCCACGCCTCGTAAGTCGGGGCCGTTGCCACTGGACCACCATTGCTATCTCTTGCAAATTCATATATAAATAGTACAACTACCTAATACCTCTATATACCTATACTCCATTTGAAATAAGATTAGACATTTAAATAAACCTTTTTTACAGTCCGTTCAACCGATTTTGACTTCTATTGCGATGGCGGCATGACATCGCAGCTGCAGTAAACAGTTGGTATTGTAACCACTTTTTTGCTTTTAATGCCATCCTTATACGCAGGGTATAGAAGTCAAAATCGGTTGAGCGGACGGTAAAAAGGTTTGTTAAAATGTCTAATCTTATTTCAAATGGAGTATAAGTACTTATAAGAATCAAGCCTCCTATTTTGATCATTCCTTACATCACACAGGTATGCGAGGAGACAGTTTTAATAAAAAATACCAATTCAGAATGTTTTTAATTAATTACAAATCTTCAAATGACAAATTACTTACATTTAAACTTGCCAACCAGACTGCCTCGTTGGTCTAAGAGGTCACAAGCGCTACTGCTGAGCATGAGGTCCCAGGTTCGATTCACGGATCGGTAAAAGTGTTATTGGGTTTTTCTATCCGCACGCATTAAAGTTTGGGAGTGCTCGCTACATCACAACTCAGTATAAAATCTAGCAAGGCGTGACGTCATGCTACATTTTAACTCAATGTATCGCCGTAATCTTATGATTACGTCAAAAAAGAAAAAATACGTGTTCAATATATTTTATTAATCTACCTGCCGGACAAAAAAAAACGTGTAGCACTCGGGGACTGCCGCGGTAAAGCTATTGCATAGCATTTGTAACCTCCATACTTCCTATTTGTCAACGCTACACTTGGGATGATGACGTGATGACATAAAACAAAAATTACGTTCCCATGACAACATCACGTTGTCATGGGAACCGTCATTACATGGTAGGCGGAGTGGGGGGTGTTAGGTTTTATTTTCGTTACGGTTTTATTTTCGTTACGGAATTTCTTGATTCGGTTGCCGCGCTCAAAGCCCGCGACAAAAGCTATGCAATAGCTTAAAAAAAAATTTTTGGACACAGGCCTATTGTGATATTTTAGAATTACTCGACTATTCACAGTTGAGACCGCTCACAACGCCACAATGTGACGTTATAATGATTTGTATATCATTACAAATCTTCAAAGACAAATTACCCACATTTAAACCTAACCAACCAGCCTTAAATAAACCATAATCCTTTACAATTCACATTAAGTTTATACCTCTAAACTTGTACAGTAAATATCCAATTGCTCAACCCTCCACTGCTATGCAAAATGACAGACTAGCTTTAAAATAACGTTGGAGGGTTCGCAAATCAGATTTGCCTTCGTCAAGTCATTGTCTAGCTAACCACGTTACCGCGCCCCTTGTAGTGACAGCAAAACAAGTGGTACGTAGGTTGGTAGGTACTGTCGG
Organism: Agrochola lychnidis; assembly: GCA_963680765.1. NCBI lineage: Eukaryota > Metazoa > Arthropoda > Insecta > Lepidoptera > Noctuidae > Agrochola > Agrochola lychnidis. The sequence continues at coordinate 6,608,485 of OY796871.1, read as the reverse complement.
CAGAATAGATTCGGTGATTGGTGGTTATTAGTGAGGTAACTTAGTTTGGAATAGTGTTTACCTTATTTTGTTATTTTACTATAAATATTTTAGTTCATCATAGAACTGAATTTTAGGGAAACTGTTGTTTTCACTTAAATTAATATCGTTTGAGGTACCTATTTGAAGATCAAATAAATATACTAGTACCTGGTCGACCGAGCTCTGCTCGGGTGAAAATAGAGAATGTTCATTTAATAGTATAGGATAGTACATACTAATTCCATGCTCCCATGATAGTAGGGACTTACTAATTCCATGCTGCCATGTCATTATTCTAAGGTAGCCATCTTGTTCTAAACTTTGGGCGACTGAGCTCTGCTCGGGTGGAAATACGGAGAAAACAAATTTTCCCAGATATGAGACCTAGCTAATCGTTGGAGCCGTTTTCGAGAACGTGATTATAAATATACATAATATATTTTTTAATAGTATAGGATATAGTAAAAAATATTAAATCAGCTGAACGAATCGAAATCAGTTTACCTGTGCAAATCCAATGATTTATTTTTCAGATCATAAAATCCAATTTATTAGTAATAGCGTTAGTAACATACATTTAGCAAATTTTGATAATATAATTAATAATAATGTCAATTTACTTACCAACTCTAAAACTATAAACATAATTATCTCAACAATTAAGTTTCCTAAAACTAAGAATAAAACCGCTTCTACCTGGAAAGTCGCACAGTGTGTCAAAATCAAATCTATTCGGGCAAAAAAACGCCACTGCGCGTAAATCAAAACAATGTCTAGCGAGGCGCATTCACAAATAAATGCGCCTAGGGACACTGATTCACCGCGATCTGTCATATAAATGCTTCGTATGCGTAGTCGGGTATAAACGTACAAACATTTGTTTTAGTGATCTATCCTGCACATGTAGCTGATTGAAAATGTGAACTGGCGTGAGTTTTTATTTCGTTTAGAGAGTATAGGAGATTAGTGATGTATAACATATTTCCTCTTGCTTTCTGTGTAATCTATTATTGGTGCCGATTCCCTTGTTCACAAACTAAACTAAATTTAAGTTCAGTGCATCTTTTTCTTTCTATTTCATTATGAAAAGGACAGAAGATAAATTTTAGTTTAGTCCTGTCAAATTAATCAGCGCCTGTCAGTCTCCATACAAGTTTAGACGTGATTAAAAACTTGCCAACTAAAATTACGTCAGTTTACGTCAAGCGCTGATTAATTTGACAGGACTAAATTAAAATTTATCGTCTGTCCTTTTCTTAATGAAATAGAAAGAAAAAGATGCACTGAACTTAAATTTAGTTTGTGAACAAGGGAATCGGCACCACTATCTCTATGAATCTGTGGGAGTGATTTCGTAAAATGGGACGGAAGTGTGTAACAGGGAGCCGGGGAAGCGCGCGCTGTTTGATTTGACCAATGAGCGCGCGCGGTGCTAGAGTTGGCCGTCAGATGGTACTAAAATATTTTCCTAGAGGTTGGTACTGTCGGCCAAGATGTCAAATATTCGACTACTGTAAGGTTTACTTCTTTTTTCAACGTAATTTTTCGTGCTTTTAATAAGAGGAACCGCGACTTATGACTCGAGTGGTCGTAGATTCGAACCAATGCAGATACTTTACTTTTTAACCGACTTCCAAAAGGAGGAGGTTCTCAATTCGATTGTATGTTGTTTTTTTTTTTTTGTATCTTTGTTACGCGATTACTCCGTCAATTATGAATTGATTTTGATGATTCTGTTTTCGTTTGGTAGATCATACTTCAGAGGTGGTCCCATATAAATTTTATTAACTTTGCTTGGGTGGTTTTTGAGTTAGCTTCAATAATACGTATTTTTTTGTCACTTAGTATGTGGATGATATGATAACTTTCTGTCACTGTTATTTACATAGCAGGTATTGGTATTCGAATTTGTGTGGGGTAGGTGTATCACAACTAAAAAGTGAAAAATAAAAACTTTTTACAAAAAAAAAAAAAAACAACCGACTTCAAAAAAACACTACAAAGTGAAAAATAACTTTAATTTCGGAAGTCGGTGACAAAGAACGAAAATTCAAAACCAAAGACACCGACTTCCGAAATTAAAGTTATTTTTCACTTTGTAGTGTTTTTTTGAAGTCGGTTGTTTTTTTTTTGTAAAAAGTTTTTTGTAAATTACTTCATCACCACTGCTCTCAAAACTGTAAAGGTGAAGCTTGGAAAATGTCCTAGAACCAAAAATTCCAAGACATGTGACATCTACAAACCCGCACTGGGCCCGCGTGGTTAGATCACGGCCTACTCCCTCTTGAAGAGAGGAGGCCTGTGTCCCAGCAGTGGGGACGTCATCGGTTGATAATGCTTATGCTATGCTATTCTATAAAGAAGCATGATTATGGGATGATTTTAGCAAAACTCGAAATATTTTTCTAAAATAATAATAATAAACACATGACGAGAACCTCGTGAAAGCTGAGGAGAAAAAAATTAAATATCTCGGCTTAGCACATGAGGTTGTTGGCATGTGGAATGTGAGCTCGGCTATCATTGTGCCGATTGTCGTAACGGTTAATGGCCTGATGGCCGAAAGCCTCGACCAACATCTCTCGAGCCCTTCGTTAGGCGGTTGGGTCAAGCGCCTGATTCAGAAGGCAGTACTCCTCGATACGGCTCGCATTGTGAGGAGGTTCCTGTCTCTGCAGCCCTAACCATCGGTAGCTTGGACCCTGCTCCCGACACCGGCGGACCTCTATTTTTTTATATTTTTAAATGTTTTTTTAATTATTTTATTTTAAGAAATATTTAAAAATGTTATTTAATAAGAACAAAAATGAATAAACGAAATAATAAAATTTAATCAAATATAAAAATTTGTAAAATACAGTGTAAATTTTAGAAATAATGTAGGTATTACAAAGTATGATGCCTGTACTAGGATAAACCTGTATCACAGGCAGCATGAGTTCTTACAATTACTATTAGGACAACTGATTTCTTAAACAACATTTAACATAAGCTTTAAGAATAGTGACATTTATTATGAGCGCAATGTTCGGGTTCGCGTCAAGTCAATCGTCATCCTGAGGATGCCTCGTTGAGAGGTGAAACACGTGTCCATTTCTTTCAGGGTTTTTTATAGCTATTTAGAAATAGCTAAGCGGAACAGGTTACTAAATATATCCATGTCTTTTGTATTTTCTATAAATAATGTCTATGTAAATTTTTATACAAGCATGGCGCAAATACTTACTGATATATCAGTAACTAATTAACAAGTTAATAGTAAGACAAAATTAAAATATGCAAGGGTCATATTAGAATATCTTCTTAGAAATAGAAGTGAGCTACTAATTACTGCGTGCGTTGAATTTTGATTTATTACATGGTATTGTACTAATTGAACTTGAGAACACAGTTCATCTTTGTTATACTACAGCAAAACGAAAAACAGTAATGATTTTTAGAGGATAGTTTAGAGCAGAGATACCCGATAGGTGTGACCGTCGGACTGCCAAATCATAGTCCTCGAGTTCGAACCCAAGGCACGCACCTCTGACTTTTCGGATTCATGTGCGTATTGTATAATAATTATTATATATTTACACACATACACACACCCCAACACACACGCATACATACACGCACTCACACACATGCTTACCAATTCCCTATGTTTATTTAATTTTGTTTAATCCTTACTTAAATAATTTGTTTTTGTTTTAATTTTATTCCATTAATATTTGTTCCCGATTTTTGTATTAATCCAAATTTATTCTAATTTAATTTTAATTTAATGAAAGTATTTTATTTGCTTTATTAATTCTAATTAATTTTTTTAATTATTTATTTTTTAAGCTTAATTTTAAGTAAGATAATCATCTTTTGCTGCATATACTTGCTAACAGTAACACAAATGGAAGAAGTCACTGGCTCCTGAAATACAGGTACTCTAACTTAGCTCAGGAGCCAGGGTCTCAAATTTTTCTGTAATATTTGTATGGCAATAAAGAATTTATTTATTTATTTATCACTTGCTTCAAAAACGGCGAATGAAAACATCGTGAGGAAACCGGCATACCTGAGAGACATTTCTCGAGGGCCTGTTAGGCAAAGTCAGTGGCCCATGGGTGGCTTTAAAACTCTGACACCAGATTACTCACTAACCACACGAAAAGAAAAAGAGGGATAGTTTCACAATTTTCAATGTTCAGAGCCTAAAAATAATTTTAGGAACATATTTGAAATAAAATATGAATTTAACCTTTGTAGCATCAAGTCAGTCTAACAACCGCACGGGTCGATCCACCAGGTTAAGCTACGTTTGCCTGGGTTGGTCCGTGGATGAGTGACCATCTTTACATACCGAGACTCCTCCGTGCCTCGGAAAGCACGTTAAGCCGTTGGTCCCGGCTGTCATTCGTAGATCTTTGACAGTCGTTACGGGTCGTCAGAAGCCCGAAAGTCTAACAACCAGTCTTACCAAGGGGTATCGTATTACCCAGTTACTGGGTTGTGGAGGTTAGATAGGCAGTCGCTCCATGTAAAATACTAATATTAGAAGCCGACCACAACAAAGTTGGGAAAAGGCCAGGCAGATTGATTGTACATGAAGTTTAAATCATAACATAACTTCATGCCTGTATATCCCCGAAGAGTTAGGCAGAGGTGTATCTAAACTACACCCACATTTCGCCAGTTATGTTTAATTCCCATGTGATGGAGGCCTATTGCCATCAACCGGGCACAAATCCAGACTCGGGGCTGCTACTGAGAAATTCCTGATGGAAAAACCCAATAACATCTCATGCTCAGCAGTAACGCTTGCGACCACTAGACCAAAGAGGCTTTCGAAATATTTTGAAATAAAATATGAAAATAAGCTTTGTAGCATTAGGGGATCTCGCGCACTAGATGGCCGCGACCACGTCCGCGTCCTGTGGTCGCACCGACCAGTACCCTAATTGCGTAACTTATTTTCGTAAACAATTTTGCCTAATTTGTTTCATTTTGACTGTCAAAAACATTCATTGCGTTATTTACGTTGTTGAGCAGTTTTTTTTCCAACTTATGAAGCAATGGATTAGCAATCTGTTTCAAATCGATGCAGATTGTGATTGTGTTGTATTACGCAATTAGGGTACAGGTAAACTAGGTATAGAAACCGCAACGGCCAGCTAGCCGACCAAGTGCGAGATTAGTATCGGTCTCTGTTATTTACCTGGGGGCCTACCACCAGCTCATAAAGCAGTATTATTTTAATATTACTTCAGTGGGAGAAAGAGATGAAGCTATACGATCTGTAGAGCTTCATCTCTTTCTCCCACTGAAGTAATATTAAAATAATACTGCTTTTGAGCTGGTGGTAGGCCCCCTGGTCAGTGCGACCACTGGTCTAGTGGTGTGTAAGTGTGCGAGATCTCTAAGTCCGCTTGTGTACGACTGTAAATGTACACGAAGTTTAAATAAATAAATATATCGGTAGACTCTGGCCACGCTAAGTCTGCAATGGAATAAATGGGCAACCCCAAAAAGTTCTCAACCTCAAACCCAACCCCAACCTCAAACCTCAGCCTCAGACATCCCAACAGATTTTTAATTCAATTGACCTATTTCAGAGAGAAAAAATTTTTATTAAAAAAATTGTAAAGGTTTATGTGCTGTTTTAGTTCGTAAGATTCGTATTTACATTGAAATAAAAGCTATTATTATCCCGCGTATGAGAAAATTTAAATTGATCGACAACAATTTGTGTTTGTTTACCTATTTTGGCGGGTTTGCGCATGTGATTGGTTGACCTATTAATAAATAGTTTTTAATGAAGATTTTTTGAAAAATGGGACCAATATTAAAAAGTGGTTCAATTGATTCTGCTCGTTGTTCTGATCAAACTATTTTCAGGTTATGCGCATTTAACGATACACGTTGTATACTTTTACATCAGTCAGTTATGTTAGTTTCGGAATTGTAAGTAGATCTAATGATTTTGATATTTTGCCTTTAGATTTTTGTATAATAGATTATGTGCAATAGACTATGTCGTACTTATGCTTTACCTCCATACGATGACAAAACTGTATCAAATCCACACTTAATCGTGTTATAGTGACTATTCTTTACCAGGAATAAATCAGAATATAAACAAAATAACCTATCAAAAACAAAAAAGACAAACAAAGCATCAAATTCTTTTTTGTAGGACAGGATGGTGTTGCCGTCTATAGATTTTCAAAATTCACTGTTTTTTAACTTATGCATACTTAGCGTGGCCAGACCATATTAGATATGATGTAATGACAGAAATCTAAAATATTACAAGCAAACCAAAACAGAGGGACATAAAATTAAACTTATTGGAAACCAAAAAAATTCCAATATAAACACAACACACATACCGTCACATTGACAAAGAGCTTTTTTAACGCACAGTGTTCCTAAATTCGTAACAAGTGTACCAATAAAACGCCCTCGACAAATCCAATTTTGGCCCCTAATACGCTTAATGCGACCACGGGGCGAATCACTACGTATGCCACTGTCATTTTAACTCAATTTTGAAGGTGGGTACTACGTATTCAAATAAAAATATTCAAGACAATAAAACGCGAGTGTTTAGGGGTGTCAAAATTGTCTTACAAAATGTTATTGTAGGATGAAATTTTGTAGTTTGAATACACTTGTGTATGCAATAAAGATTTGGAAGGGAATTTAGGAAAATATACTTCTTGTCGTAAAAATTTGTGCGTTTTTCCTTACGCCTCATGTGTTGCATCTGAATTGTTGGAATTTATTGGGCACATACATCACTTACGTGTTTTGTCTTTTGGGGGCAAAAAGAGCTTGGAGTGTAATAAAATGAGGTGTATTAGTAACAGTCAAAATAACTGCGATAGATGGGATAAATTATGGAGTTGAGAGAGGAAGAGAAATCGTCCCTCTTTTAGTAATGCTAAACTGAATTTACATATTTATGTATCTACTCACATTACAGGATAAACCAATGCGATAAATGCACCTATCCTAACTTATTCGATACTAACATCTTTAACTAATTTACAATGCAACAATGCATTCCTTGTGAATTCACTAAGAGGACAACAGAAAAGCTAATAAGTTAATAATTATTATGCTTACACAATGTAAGTAGGTACCTACACTACGTATCTACCCATAATACCACTTTTATTAGGAATTTATGATTTTAATGGTGTCATATTTTTATCAAAATGATGACACTTACATGACAACGTTAGCACCGCTTAACTCAAACCTTATCGTACACTACTTTCTTCCCAACAAAGAGTTTTAATTACACTTTCCGTCTAATCAGATTTTACACCTCACGGTATCCGTAGCATCAAACATTTTACCCCTCAATCACGTAACAAGATCAAGTTTTACTCCACAAAGAAACCAACAAGCTTATCTAATAATCCATCTGTCAACATCCAAATTGTAAAATACACCTTTACCATTAAAAATAACTAATTAATTCGTTAGGGCCGTCCCCCAATGTAACAATACGCGCCGAATTGGGACAAATTTTTTAATCTAATCAATTAACAATCAGTGCAAGCGATATACCGCTTGTTACTGCTGCTTATTTAGCGAACGTGACTTGTGTATTCAAATTTTGTACTGCTGGGGTTCGTTTGACGATTTTGTCTGGGCCGTTTAATTGGTGTTACCACTGTGCGTCTTGCGGTTTTAATTAGGAAATTCGGTGGGTTTGTTTCTTTGATTCGGAGTTGAGGATGACGTACTATCGAAGAAAAGCATTTGTACACTGTAAGGACTATTCTTGCTTACAGCGCTCGGCCGCTATAGTATCGCTTACCTTCGAAAACAAAGGGTCGTGTGCACGGGATTTTGTTTTCAAAATGCTTAAATATGCGTTACCCCGATGGTACCTGTAGGTAGTTATTTTAGTGCCCATTGTGTTTTTATGATATTACTTTTGAAAGGTTTTGTGTGACACATTATGTATTACATACTGCAGTCTTTTGATTTGTATTGTATTATGTAATAAAGCAGATATGCTGGGCATTGATATTCATTGGCAGAACGATAGTTCTGTTAAGAAAAAAGAATGTCAAATGATTTCTGAAAAAATAAATATTAAAAAGTAACATGTCCGACTTATTGTCAGAACTTTTATCATTTCGAAATGGTCACTCTCAGCACTGCAGTGTTTATATTTTAAAATAAATATTTTTTTAAATTATTATTTAAAACTATAAATTATAATAAATATAATTAAATATACCGAGGTAATAAATATAAAACATACAAATATAACCCACCAATTTCTGCAATTATCCACTTTGACATTCTAATTTATTCGGTTGACACAAAATGTCAACGATGTCAATTTGATGCCAATTAGCTAGATTTGATGCCGATGTAGTTGAGTGATAGGCATTTACTGACGACCGGATAGGCTTGACAAATTGAGCAGTAAGTAGGTATATTTATTACCCCAGTAGTAAGTGTTTGAAATATGTCATAAAAAGTTTTGACAAGGGCGTAACGATTTGGACCGAGGAATGTGACTATAAATATGGGACATAAGTATGTAGGTATCTATCTGATTCTGGTTACGTAGATAAATCCTTTTAGTTTAAGTCAATTAATTTCTACTGTGAGTTTCGGTGAGATGTGACAGATTAGGCTTTAGGAAACTGACAGTAAGTTGTATAGCATAATCAGCCTATAATGTTCCCACTGCTGGGACACAGGCCTCATGTCTATGAGAGGGAGTGGGCCGTAATCCACCACGCGAGCCCAGTGCGGGTTGGTAAATGTCACATGTCTTCGAATTTTTTGGTTCTAGGACATGCCGGTTTCCTCACGATGTTTTCCTTCACCGTTTTGAGAGCAGCGGTGATAAATAATTTACAAAAAGTAAAGGGGCCGTTACCACTGGACCACCACTGCTCTCGGGTTCGGGCTCCAAGGTTGTATGACCTTAAATCGAATGAGTGAATAATAAATATTCTTGGTATTTCACCCTGGGATAAACTCAACTTATCCATTGTGTATTTTTGAAGTGAAAACTTCTTTAGGCGCGTTGGGTATTTTTAACCGACTTCCAAAAAGGAGGAGGTTATATGTTCGTCGCGTATGTTTTTTTTTTTTAATGTATGTCCACCGATTTCTCCGTCAATTGTGGACCGATTTTGAAAATTCTTCTCTCGAGGTGGTCTCATATAAATTTTATTAACTTTACTTTGATAGTTTTTGACTTAGCTTCAATAATACGTACTTTTTGCAAAGCCTTTGGTCGCATTGTAGTCAAGACGTCGCAGAACTGTTCTCAATTCGTGGTGCTCAGTTACCGTCTCCGTGTCGGAGACGGGTATGTGACTTTCGTTATTATCAGCGATATTTTAACTAACTGTGGGCGTAGTGTGGGAAATGTTGGTTAATGCGCAATAGAAAAACAGTTTGCAGTTCAGATCACATTATAATTTACTATCAAATGAATCACACTAGCTAAATTATACACACACTGCTTGCGACGGCGTTTATTAAAATCACCAATTAACAAAATGATCACAAATTACAACTAACACAATAACTGAGCACCACGAATCGAGAACAGTTCCGCGACGTCTTGACTCCAATGCGACCAAAGGCTTTCCAAGGCGACTTAGTATGTGGATGATATGATAAGTTACCATACCAGCAGGGCTAACATGACAAGCGCGAGAACCCTCTTTTTCTCGTTTTATCGTAATTTGTCTACGATTCTAACGTCATTCTAATCCCTAACATGACCGCAAACGACGAGTAAACTAGAAAAAGGCACTTTGACATTCTTTTATCGCGCGACGATAAACCGATGTTGCAAATTATTAAAAACAAATTATTTTTATAATAGCAACATCGGCTTGAAGTTCTGTTTCATTCATTCCATTTTATGCATGGAATTATGTACTTTATTGAATAAACCTCTCTCTCTTAATTATTCTCTTAATTATTATTATTTATTTATTTAATTATTTATGATTACTTTTTTATTATTTATTTTTAGTTTTCTATTTAACCGACTTTTTGATAAAAATTAAATGATTTCTTTGGCATGCTGAAATTAAAATACAAAATGACAGAAATTAAAATTAGTGGTACCTATACTCATTAGATAATCACCACAAATGACAAATGGGATCGCAATTTGACAAATCGAAGTTTATTATTGTAACAGAGATTTCGTTAATTTATTTATTTAATCACCATAATTGGCAAAGCGACTGGTTATTACTGAAAGTAATAGTCATCTACTCCACTACAGTACACCGGTGTGCAAAAAAAAAAATGTCTACAATAAGTACGACTATGAATCTGCCACCTTTTTTTCGAGTTTTTTTATGTATCATAATTTTGTCTTTTTGTCTACTCTCTATCGTCGTCAAAATCGACGACGACTAAATACGACAAAATGACTGATTATATCGTGTTGAACTGTCAAAAATCGAGATAAATAACGTGTCATGTAGGGTTTGTCGACAAAACATGAAGTTTGACAGAACGAGTCGAGTATTTTGTATGGCATAGCTGTCAGAAAACGATAAAACTACAGAAATAGACAAAAATTTGTCGTGCGAGAGTGGATATATGTCGCGTGTGTCATGTTAGGCCTGCTGGTAGTGGTTTTCGAATTTGTGTGGGGTAGGTACCACGACTAAAAAGTGAAAAATAAAAACTTTTTACAAAAAAAAAAACTAAAGTTATTTTTCACTTTGTAGTGTTTTTGGAAGTCGGTTTTTTTTTGTAAAAAGTTTTTTTTTGAGATTGGACTAAACCATTGATTTCGCGATACTGTGACGGAATTTACCGACACCGTGGAGTAAAAGACATCAACGCGTTGATTACCGCGGTGCGTGGAATAAAAGACAGAAACGCGTTGATTACCACGGTGCTGATTTTTTTTTAAATTTCACTTTTTTCGCCACTCCCGGAGTGCCACTATTTTTTTCGTATTATAAGAAGTACCTAAACGAAACAATAGATATTAATAAATTAATACCATTTAAGTAATAATCAGATTTAACCCTTCATCTGCACACGTCTAATCTGTCACACATCAACCACCCAGATTAATAATATTTTTAATCTAAATTCACATAAATCTACATCATACATCTAATCGAAAGCGTAAGAAACAAACACAACTCGAAGCAATATTTCTCAATACGAACACAAGACAAGGCAGATAAATTCGACAAATTAACTTCGGTGTAAACACATGTTTCGTTCCCCATATTGCCGTTTGGTGGCAGCACGGTTGATTTATGACCATAAGGGCGTTAGATCTCGCGGTGAACAGACGTGTGATTTTAACTGGTTTTCGTTCGATGTTAATGTTTTATGAGGTGGTATTTGGTTTTGTGTGGGCGTTAAATGAAGTATGAATATTGATTGATACTAATGTAGAAGGAACTTGTTAACTTGACCAAAACTAATTTTTTATTCATTTTTATTAGCTGTGAATAGTTATGAAGGGCAATTTAAGAACAGAAGTAACTATCACAGATTATTTCCAATGTCTTATTGGTAATTTAATAAAAAAGATCTTATCTTTAGCACACTAATCTTAAATTAGCATTCATTGGCATTTTTCAATATTTTATTATTTCGAATGAATTATCGTCTGGTTATACAATACCTACATGTACCTATTGGGGCGTTACACTCAAATTATTTTCCATTTATGAATTAAAATCAATGAATCCAACGAAAAATACACTTTTCACACTGTAAAATATAGAAAACAAGTTTTCCCTGACCGGTAGCGAGTTGGCGTTATAATTCACGTCCATTTCTTAATACAAGACGACCGTAAATCATAGCGCGGCACATCTGCCGGGGAAATAGAAAAATAACAATAAATAAAGGAAATAACACCGCGCGCGACACACGGGTTACTACAGACTGATATTTTGTTGTAGACATTATTGTTTGTGTTTTTGGAAATAATTTTTCGTGGATCTGCAAAAAGAAAAATGATTTGTATGCACCTAGACGACGTGTTTTCTCAAAAAAGTCAGGTTAGAGTAAGAAATATATCGTACCAACCTACATTAAGGTTGTGTGACCGCACGCGTAGACCCTAGATTCTCCTGTCAAGCATAACATGAGATATTATGTTGCCAAAAAAAAAAAAAAAATATGAGATAGTTTTTTTTTTATAAAGATCACTAAGTTGTTAAGAAATATTGAGTCTGTTACTTGCTAATTAAATATAAATAAACAATTTTTGGTTCCATAAACCCTTCAGTTAAGACTCGTATTTCAGTAAAGTAAAGTTTGTTGTTGTGGTTGGTGTATTCAAGCACAGCAAATAACTACACCAAAAACAACAACAACCTTTACTTTAGTCACCGTTAATACCCCATATCACCAAAAGTAAATAACAAAACTTCCACCTTAAGAAAAACGTATCCTTGCCCGAATCTTGCCCGCTCAATAAGTTAACCCTTCCGCTAATCCGGGCAATAATGAACTGCGTGCTTGCTCGACAATGCCCGACACCGACAGTACCGGGTATAATTAAATGGATGCCGGCTTATTAATATGTTAAAGACTTTTGTATTGAACTCGTGATGTGTTTGATGATACGATTGGATTGTGAATGGAGTTATTATTGAAAGGAAATTGAGTTAGTAGAAGGTGATTACTTTCTTGCTATTATATTATTCTGAGTTTATTGGTGTATTCGTTTGTTCAATTAAGAATTTAGCTGACACTTTGATTTCGAGCAAAAAATTAAGTTTAAGTACTTGATAATAATTCAATTTCGACGTGGCAATTAGAAGTTTGTAAATTGACCCTTAATTTTTCTGTATCTGAAAATAATATTCAGTTATGCAGAAATAAAACAGAGTTTGTTAATGCGTATGTCATTTCAAATCGCCCAATACTCTATTGAAACAAAGAACCTCACAGAAACGGAGCAATTAAATAAAAAAGGATCATAATCATAACTTTTACCAACACAACAGAACCTCCACTAAACGAACACACCATTACTTTCAATCTATAATAGTCACCAGCGCCATTTTTGTTCGTCCCTCAGCCGGTGCATCGCAATCATCACCCTGTGCTATTCTATATTGACAGTACGTGTTCCGAATGTCAGATCGTTTTCCGGGATTTTGTAGCTATTTTTATTTGGTATCGACCGTTTTCGGACTGTCGGGCCTTTTGGACCCCGCGTCGCGAATGAAGGGTTGGCCGTCCGTGTAATTGGCTAGTTACAATTCATTATTGTATCGGAATTGTGATTTTTTTTATATTTTTGGGTAGTTGTGGGCGATTTGGCGAATAAACTTTCGCTTCGATTTTTGTAAAGGGATCGGTTGTGTTGGGTGATATTGTGGGATTTTTAATGTTAAATTTTTATGAGTCTTAGGTTTAATATAAATAGAGTGACAGAAGATGTGATTAATACCTACACGATTACTACTTGGTTTTTGCGACTTAAATTAATTCAATTGCCTAAAATACTTGTAACCAATTGAATAAACTTCCACTGCAAAGGAAACTTTTTTCTCAAAACCGACGCTGTCAAATAAAGAGGTTCAAGCACAAAGGGCGGTAATTCTTCATTAGAGGTCCCAAGTTCCGGTCAAGTGGCGCCCCCAGGGGTTGGTAATCAACGCTTCTAACTTGTGTTATTTTTGAGGGAGGCTGCAAGGCATTTGGATAAAGGTTACAGTTTTTCTATCTATGGTGTAGAAGCTATCATTACTTTCTTTGATATGCTAAATGGTTTTTTAATAAAATTCCTATTGGGTGACTACTTCTGTAAACATAAAATATAAATGAAAAAAATATTAATCTAGAACGTCCTTTTTAACTTCAATGAACTTCATAAAATATAAAATTCATTGCCAAAATTTGACCAATTTATCTTGTTACGATTTAGCATAAAAATCTAGATTTTTACTCTAAAATCACTAAGTTTAACTTAATTACATTATTATACGAACTTCCAAAGAAAAACTAAGAAAAAAGGCCCATTTTTCAAGTCCTTACGACCCCTACTATATTAGGCGTGAGTTTTATTTAATTTTGGCTCTATGCTAACACTCCAGTGTCAATGTTAGTGGTCGACCGCACATGTCCAAACGGGCAAATACGACCAAATAAGACCAAATTATTGCTCTGCCCATCGATAAATAAAGCCAAGAGCATTTGCGGGTTAGGATTTCCACCGTGACGAATTTGTAGACTGCATTTAAGTAGTGGCCTTTTTATTATATTTTATGGTGTTCTTGGGGTTGAATTTTATTACTTTTTTGATCATTTTTGTTGCAAAAAACCGTTTCTGATAGTTTATGAATCTAAATTTAAAAAATAAAAATTACATAAACAGGATTTCAAAATGTTTTTATGGAAATAATTTTCTGAGAGTTTATTTCAATGACTTCTTGTGTAAATATTTTGCTAAGTGCCGATCTAAGTACTTAATTCTTTATTACTTAGTTGTTTACCGATTTATCAAGCCCAGTTTTTAATCTTGTCGCAACAAAATGCTCGTTTCATGTGTCCGTATGAATTGAGGAGCCATGTCTCATATTTAAACGCGGGTACTACCAATATTTAGTAGTAAATTAAGCGATTTTGTAGGCCCAATCCTAGAATTTGTAGTAAAACACTTTAAAAGATACACGACTTTTAAGGTGGCTCCTCAATTCAGACGTCTGAATTGAGGTGCCACCTTACAACTCTAAAACTAGCCGACGGATATTTTTTTAAATTTGGTAGGATTTAGTAGTACTTATGCGTAATCTCTACAAAAAAAATGGGTTTTGTACGGCTGAATTTGAGATAGCTACAATGTTTTGATTTTTCATAAAAATCCATAAATTTCACCGCGCTGTTTCTCGGAAAGTAATCAACCAATTACAACATATTTTTAGTATAATTTAGTAGTAAATACGTTCTAATTTGTAGTATAAAAACAAAATGGAAAAATTACATAATTTCGCTAATACAACATATTTTATGTGGCTCCTCAATCCTGACGGTCTGTAGAAAATAAAAGTGCATAGCTACTAAAGTAGTTGATCAAATCGGATAACAATAGCACCAATATTTAGTAGAAATTTCTACTAAATATTGGCGTAATCCAACATTTTGTACATTCAGTATTTCAAAAGATATTAACAAAATAAATATTACTTAAAAATCTAGTGTGGTACGAGAGCCCCCGACCAAAACCATATCACATCGTTTTACGGCCAAAACCAAATCCCCAAATAACACTGGCGCCTTGTGTTACGTCTCGGTGTGAAAACGCCCACGTCTTTATTTCTTATCAAATCGATCGTTTGTAAGTGTTGACCATCTAAGGGTGCTTATTAAATTTACCCGACTGGACGGTGCGTTTTACTGAATTAGTAAGGAGGGTGCTGTCTTTATTTTGGTAAAAAATCTTTTAGTGTTGTTGTTGTGACGATCGGTGCTGGTTTTACTAGATTTTCTATTATGTTTTACTAGCGTTTGCTTGTAAATTCGCGCGTCGCAAAAATGATAATCGTCAATTGGCTCACGGTTGATGAGCCGAGAGCCAATTGACGATTATAATTTTTGAGGCTTTGAAGCTGATAGCAAATAAACTCGCCTTCGTAAATCAATGGTGCCGATTCCCTTGTTCACAAACTAAACTAAATTTAAGTTCAGTGCATCTTTTTCTATCTATTTCATTAAGAAAAGGACAGAAGATAAATTTTAGTTTAGTCCTGTCAAATTAATCAGCATCTGTCACTACTCCATACAAGTTTAGACGTGATTAAAAACTTGCCTACTAAAATTACGTCAATTTACGTCAATCGCTGATTAATTTGACAGGACTAAACTAAAATTTATCTTCTGTCCTTTTCTTAATGAAATAGAAAGAAAAAGATGCACTGAACTTAAATTTAGTTTTGTTTGTGAACAAGGGAATCGGCACCATTAAGTGAAAGCAATTAATTTCTCTTTTCGATAGCTATCTATTCCGCTTATTGGTTGATTCGCACGAATTAGCCCAAAACGGGCGAATCGACGCTTGTAAATACTATTATTTTTTCTTGAAGCGATTCGCACGATGTTAATTTATTTGTGGACGAATCGACAACTCCAGAAATATGTATTAGGCAATAGGCCTGCGTCCAAAAATTTTTTTGGCCGACTTGTAAATTATTAAAAATATTGAACACATATTTTATCTTTTTTGACGTAATCAAAAGATTACGACGATACATTGAGTTAAAATGTGGCATGACGTCACACCTTGCTAGATTTAATACGACATTGTGACGTAGCGAGCCCCCACTCCCCAACTTTGATGCGTGTTTTCTTAGTTATTTTTGATTAATATGAAAAAGCAAAAAATACGTGTCTAATATTTTTTTATTGTCTAAAAGCGGACTGAATAGAATTCTTTTTTTTTACCTAGGCAGCTACCGTATTGGTACATTTTGAATTACAAGAAAAAATAATATTATTTAAAGTGTCAATTCGCCCGCTTCGGGCGAGTAAATTCGTGCAATAAGCCATTTATTCAAGAAAACTTCTTAAAAGCGTACATAGTACCTCAATGTTCTAAACACGTTTTTAAGAAAAAAGGCATCGGTATTATAAAATATCTAAACTAAATGTTCCGAGTACATACCATACCTAAGTGGATAGGTATTAGAAAAGTTTTTGCAGACATTATTAAGTCCTCAAGCCACATTATCGAAAAAAAGTCAGCATTAAAAGCATATAACCTAACTTTATTAACTGCTAATGCCCTTACAAATTACGGTCGTGATGGCGACAATATCTGACTTAAGGGCAAGGCGGCATAATGAGAAAATTATACGGAGTCTTAGAGGCGTTAATAAAAATTTGTTCGCGTGGGGTTGATCAAGCTAAATAAATGGTGGCGACGCTGCGGTACATACAGGGTTAAAGTGTCAAAGTAGATTTCTTTTTGCAGATTTTTTTAAGAGAAATATTTATTATTATTGATTGGTGGGATTATGTCGTGAATGCTCTGTGCGCTTATAGTAATACTAGCTTTTGCCCGCGGCTTCGCCTGCGTGGTAATCGGAAATTGTCTCACGGGATAAAAAGTGTAGGTATTATGTCCTAACCCAGGTCATGGTCTATCCTTGTGCTTTTCATCTGAATCTGTTCAACCATTAAGGCGTGAAAGGGTAGCAGACAGACAAACAGACGATAGTTACTGGTGCAGATTCCCGTGTTCACAAACTAAACTAAATTTAAGTTCAATGCATCTTTTTCTTTCTATTTCATTAAGTAAAGGACAGAAGATAAATTTTAGTTTAGTCCTGTCAAATTAATCAGCGCTTGACGTAAATTGACGTAATTTTAGTCGGCAAGTTTTTAATCACGTCTAAACTTGTATGGAGAGTGACAGGCGGTGATTAATTTGACAGGACTAAACTAAAATTTATCTTCTGTCCTTTTCTTAATGAAATTGTAAGAAAAAGATGCACTGAAATTAAATTTAGTTTAGTTTGTGAACAAGGGAATCGGCACCATTTTCGAATAAGAATGCCATCATCAATATTTTTGCAGTGAAAATCTAGATTGATAAAATAATTGACTATTAAATAGTGAATCTGCTGTGTAGACATTGCACGCTCTTTACATTTGCCTATCATACTACTGTCTCCGAATTAGTAGAAACATCCGTTTTCACTCTTAAACTCATCAATCTACCTAGCCTTTTCCCAACTATGTTGGGGTCGGCTTCTAGTCTAACCGGATGCAGTTGAATACCAGTATTTTACATAGAGCGACTGCATATCTGATCTCCACAACACATGGGTAACACGATACTCCTAGGTAAGAAAGGTTGATGAAACAAATATGAGAAGAATAACCTATCAAAATAGTCTTCTAAAATAGCAAATCTGCTGGGGATAGATATTGCACGTTCTTCACATTTATTTGTGAGTACCTTCCTTCGTACCTAACTACCTCGTAGAAACCTCAGCCTTCAACCTCCTATTGCAGTCAACTTCGGGCAGACGCCACACCCTAGTTCCGCAACAGTAGTTCTGTGTCCGGACCCTTAATTTAATTTCAACAAGAAAATTATTTTTTTGTTTTTTGTTTAAACAGTGTGTCTTTATGATGTGCACATATTAAAATGAGGGAATCTATGCTTAATTTAATGGAAGGTTTTTTTTAGGATTGTTGTAAAAATTAAAAAAAAACGGATTTTTGCAAAAAAAAAAAAAATTTTTTTTTCCACAAATGTTGTTTCATTGCTATAGATCATTTAGTTTAAAAGTTACACCGTTTTGTAAAAAAAAAAAAAACCTCACTAAGATTAAGCATAGGGATCATTTCGATATGTGCACATTATAAAGACTCACACTGTATGTCACTTCCTCGTTGGTCTAGAAGTCGCAAGCACTACTGCTGAGCATGAGGTCATGGGTTCGATTCCCGGGTCGGGCAAAGTGTTATTAGGTTTTTCCATCTGAAATTTCTCAGTAGCAGGATCTGGATCTGTGCCCGGTTGATGTCAATAGGTTCACCCCTATTACAAGGGACTTAAACATAACTGGTGAAATGTGGATGTACTATAGGTAACCTCTGCATAACCCTTCGGAAAATACTGGCGTGTTGTTATGAGTAATTTTTGAAGTGAAAACTTCTTTAGGCGCGTTGGGCATTTTTGAGATGGGACTAAACCATTGATTTTGCGACACTGTGACGACACCTCATTTTTGTAAACGCAATTGTGCTCTTTATTTATATTACGTTACGGATCAATGTTCTATGCAAGTATTTTTACTTTAAATATTTCGGAAGTATTTTTTTTGTAAACGCGATTGTGTTCTTTATTTAGAGAAAGTTACGGACCAATGTTCTATAGCAGTATTTTTCATCCACCAAGGCGATCTTGTTCAAGTCTTCACTTCTGTAGGCACTCTCGGAGTGCCACTGTTTTTTTTTCTGAGTGGCAATCAGGCAGTCCTTCACAGCAGACTTCACAATTATACTAAGTTTTTTACGGAACAGCAAAGCTATTCTCACAAACTAGTATTTTCACATGGTCAGATTTAGCCGGTGGGACATATTTAACCCTGCGATGCCGAGATAGCCTCCGCGTGTTCTTTATTACGATTTAATTCAACAAAACTGACTCGAGTCCGCTTTGATATGCCGACTTGCATGATTGTAGGGTGACTATAGATAACTAGGTATAGTAAATCTTATATATAAAATTCTCGTGTCACAACGTTAGTTACCTTACTCCTCCGAAACGGCTTTACTGATTTTTACCAAATTTTATATGCATATTCAGTAGGTCTGAGAATCGGCTACTATCTGTTTTTCATACCCCTAAGTGATAAGGGTTGTTCACCCCAAACAAATAATTGGCAAAACAACGTTTGCCGGGGTCAGCTAGTAAGTAATATATAAAAATAAACGAAATTTGTGTATGCTTTTGCAAACTCCTAATTAAAATTATGAATTGAAAATTTGTGCATAAAAGGTATACTTTTTGTATTTTTTTTTATTGATATGAACTGAATAATGCAGTCAGTAATCAGTTCCGTTAAAACAGACAATAATATATTTTACTTTAGAAACTACAATAAAGACCAACTTATAGAAAATAATGTAAGTTTTTTTTTTGCATTAAGTAAAAGTTTTACTGTAGTTACAATTTATAAACAGACAAGTTTTAATTATAAAGTACACGAAAATAATAACCCTGACATTTTAGTCCAAAACAGATAAACGAAACCGATACACCATATCTCTTTTTTTTTTCATAAAACCACAGATCACAGCTCATTTCACTTCATAAACATGGCACTATCTGTCCCATACATAGTACATTATTCCAAATCCCTCTTACGGTGGGCCCGGTAGCTTTGTAACTTTACCCGGGACAGTCCGCTGAAAGCGTTGAGTTATGGTCACCCTACAGCTGTTTATAAAGTTGTAGCGGAATAGTTTTTTGTTTTTGTTTTCAAAAGTTAAGTTACGATCGTAGGATATGACAACGATATTATTTTATTGTATTTTGTGTTTAATATGGAATATGAGCAGGCTCTTGTAGAAAGGAAATGGTTACAAGTAATTTTAAGTTTTATGAAACTTAAATACTTAGATCCCATAATTGTATAATTCTTAACTTGAAAATGTCGCAATTGCCTAGTTTGGGGGTAACCGTCCGATTTGTACATGTACAATTTGATTATAAAAAAAATAGAAATTTAAAAAAATTATAAATTTAAATTAATTTATATTGGGTAATGAAAGTGGAGCATGGTTAAGTAAACCACCAGTGGGTAATCCATTGGTTGGAGAAAGACAATTTTGAAGTCCAAAAACAATATCAAGGCGTAGTATTAATAAAAAAAAAACATTTTTAGTTCAACAACAAACAACTTTTACTTTTTTTCTAATTATGTCTATATTTATTCCTAAAGGTAGAGTAATAATGATAACTTCTGGGTCTTTCTTTACGTGTCTGATCAATTACTGTAAACCAGGGAAAAAGTAAGACAAACCTTTCAGAAGAAGGTAGCTGTTGCTGTAAAAGTTAACATGTAGCGGTTACACCGCCACATACGAACTACGCATCAAAAAGATATGACGTCACACAAATTCTGCATCGCGCAGTTAGAGTTTACCGCGCGAACAACAATAAAAACTATCAGACTTCAACCTTTGGGCAGTTGCCCGCCAGACACGACACTCGTCTGGTTGGAGGATCCTCCCTTTTCAATAGAGGATGAGTGAACTTTACACCCTGTTCCTCATACCTCTAAAAACATGCGGATTTTTTATGTTGTCAATGGGAAAGATCCAAGTCTATCCACATTGTACATTCTTAGCGCCTTTATTCACAACAGTAATACCAATAATCCTAAGAAAATCCATTAATTTGCACTAACGCTTCATGCGTGTGCAATAAACTGCGCAAACGCCGACAGATAACTTGTTCAGTCACGACCGCCATGTTTCCGTTACAAGTATATTACAATGAGGACTCATCACTCATCAATCAATGCGACAAATTACATTATGTATTATGTAATTTTTACATTTTTCTTGGGAAGACAGAGATACCTACTAACGATTCAATTATGGAAGAGATAACCACGGTAGTATGTTAGCTTGGGCTACTTAAAAATCTAACAAACTTTCGTTTTTATATAGTTTTGAAGGTAAATGAAAGCTTTTTCAGTAAAACTGAAATGTAGCAGTCTCTGGTTCAGCCTCATTTATAAGATCATTGGATAATTGAAGTCCCACGTCCCATGCACAATGCTGAATTCATTTTCAACAACTAAGTAAATGTTATTGCACATTTATTTTTGACCTAGCATTTTCATACATTTTTATAATCCCATCAAACTGCGTAACAGTTTGGTTCAAACAGAATTTAGTAAATCATCCAACTAGGTACTGACAGTATATGGACAGTTAGTATGTTATCATGATCTAAGTAGACAGACATTACCCACGCCAAAAACAATCAACAACCTAATCAAAGATACTGTCCACAACCCAGACATTTTTACGAGACACGAACAAACAACACTTCATAATTACCTCATTTGCGACTCACGAATCGCGTTCAATCACCAAAAATTTTACACACTGGCTACCTTCCCTTACGCAACGCAAACATGCGACAATTTCCTCAGCGCCTCTAAACCGAGCGGTCGTGTCTGTCCGTCTGTCTGTATGTCCGCCGACGTCACGAACTTCGGTCACGATCGGGTACGCGTGTCCTTGCACGGACGGGTTGAACACATTGTGAAGATGATCACCACTTTCGTTTGGTAGTTTAAGTTGGAGGATTTTTGTTGATATCTTGTTTAGATATTTTGAAAGCAGCCTAGGTGGGTAGGGATATAGACAATCATCGATGTATAAACCACGAACTTTACATGATACAGCACTGAATAGAAACTTCTAACGCTACTGCTGCCAATTTCATAATGAGATAACTGTTTTACTAAGTACAGCTACTTAAGAATTGTAGTCACACCTCTTGATTTCATTATTAGATACAGAACCATCCATTGAATTTATTTTCCAAAATTTTTTTGGCTTGTTGAGTTTTTTTGAGGAGGCGATCACTGCAATTTGATGCTCAAAAAGAAAAGCCTCAGACACTGAACTTTAAGTCAGTGACTTCTTTTGTTCAAGATTTTTTTAGGTACCTACCTAGCTATAACCTATCCATTTTCCTATCAGTCTACAGCTCTGATCAATTTGCTATAATACTCTTGCTACAATATTAGCTCACGCAACACTCGTTTAACTAAAACCACACAACGCATTGTCAATATCTTTATTTTGCAATTCGTCACACTTTTTGACTGAGTCATTGCGTCTAGACCAAACATTGTTCTTTTTTGTCCTAGATACCGATAAACTAGTTACATATTAGACTATTAGGATAGTTTTCAGTTAGCTTAGTGGCTTTTTTATTTTGTGGAGCAAAGACGGCTTCAAATCATTACCGTTAATTCAAATGCTGCAACTCTAATTTACTGACCTATAGCAATCAATCGTTGATCAAAAGCATCAAATTAGAAACTTAAATACTCTCATTATTGATCCTGGCTGCAGCTTAAGATCATAATCGTCAAGTAGTAAGAATTGACCTTAGTTCTGGTAACCAAATTGTCGTATATAGCCTGCACAGGTTAAACTAATGAAGGCGTGTTGATAACAGACGTAGCACATAAAGTTACTAACATTATTTTAGATAATCATGATAATATTTCTCACAAGCAAAAGCCTTACCAAAATAACTCACAATCTCGGTATCTTTCCCCGATGATTCACCAGCACAATAACCTCAAGACAATACCACAGATGACTCAAAACTTAACTCAACAATAATTTTACATCTTCATTTCATCCAGTTTAAGTTTAAAGCGGATAAACGTAATAAAACACATGTCTACGTCATCGTAAAGCAGTCGCAGGCGCAACCTGACACCGTTGATACGATCGCAGGGTCCCAGACAACAGTAGCTACGGAATTATTGTGGGTTGTAGGCTTGTCTGAAGATGGTGTAGTATCTACTGGGCTAGATTTAGTTCAGGTTTTGAGTATGAGGATGAATGGCTATGATGAGTAACCAACAAAAACTAAAGTATTATTTATTTCTTCAAAGAATCAACAGTAGCCACGGAATTATTGTGGGATGTAGGCTTCTACTAGGCTAGATTTAGTTCATGTTTTGGGTATAAGGATAGTTAAGGTGGTTTGGTTGATATATTAACAAGAGTAACTAATAATGGACTAACAGCGAAAACTAAAACATGATTTGTTTATTCAAAAGACCCTGCTTTCGTGGCTATCTAAGTCCTTGTTAAAAACTAGTTGTATTAGTAAATAAGTACTTTAGTCATAGTCGATGCTTTAACATTGGTGGGACAGTTGAGATAAAAGTCGGAAAAGATTTTTAGCACCATTTAGCATTGTCACCATTTTGAGTCATTACGACTTTTTACGGTATCGATGTCATTGGACGCTGACATTTTGAGAAACACATGACTTTGCGAAATGCTCTGTTAAAGCTATATATTCCACAAAGTTTTTTGAGGCTGTTGTTGTATTAGAAAGATCAGTTAATCAAAATTTATTTTTAGTTGATCCAGATTTAAGTCAGAGCACTGATAAAAACAGCTACTCTATTTCGAGTATTAATTGGTTCATAAAAAGAGCTAAAACATGCATTGTCATGACAGACAGCAGTAGCAGCTCATGACAGGTAAACAATGGGCGGTTTGACTATTGTTTTTTATTCAGATACACTGACTATATCTTTTTATGATTGCAATGGATATCAAAACCACTTCAGAAATTGTTGGCAGTGGTTCCAAAATTTGATCGGACCGTGGACCACCTAACAAAAGCTTCCAAATTCGGGACTCACCTCTTGGTTGTCATGAAGAAAAAAAGAGGCATAACTATATGAATGAAGGACTGTGCAAATAAGTAAAAAACATTCAGTTACAATCGAAAATTTTATTACTTAACTAAATACAAGGAGTGCTATTTCAATGACAAGATGTATTTGTTTTTAGCATCAACTTTAATTTTAGTTACTTTTAATCGCCATGAGTTTGATACGTCCAAATTTTTCCGGTATTTAATTTTAATAATTGCTGAAAATTATTTTTTCTGGGCCCATCGAATATTCGTTCCCAAATTATGGGTATAGCGCATAGTTTGGGAACCATTGGTTTAGAGATTCATTTTTGTGTTACCAACGCATTTTCAGAATTTGTCGTAATCCTATGATTAGGACATCAAAACCACTTCTGAAATTGTTTAGGCAGTGGTTTCCAAAGTTGACTGGACGTGACCCAAAACTAACAAAAACTTCCAAATTCGGGACCTATGTCCTAAGTCGTCTTCGTCGTCTTGAGCAAGCGTGGTCATCAACGCTCGTGCCTTCTATATATGAGAAAATACCTTTGCCTTGCTGTGGGACTGGTATTATTATTTATAGGTCGTAATGGCCTCAACAAAATTGAAACTATTTTTACTTTTAGTCCTCAATTTGACCAAACCCATATTAAGGAAAATTTAGAAACACTTAATCTTGCTTCTTCTACCTCACAGGATTCCTTTGCCATGGACTCAACAATCGCCCACGTAGCGAATGACAGAAATTAAGACCACGAAATTAAGACCACGAAATTATTAGTACTAGTGAAAGTAATGACAGGAACTCTGAGGCTGAAATTAATGTAAACCACAAACATACTTTAACATGTTTTTTCCTAATTGTTGCAGGTGCACAAAACAGACGGACGGCGATAGGGCTGGCCATGGAATTGTTCGAACAGCACCAAGGAACACATATATTACAGGTAAGCATGAATATATATATGTACAGTTATCTAAGGTAGCGGAACAGCCTACTATCAACGGCTTATCATTAGAGGTTAACGTAGTAACTACTTTAGGCAGTAACAAGGACAGTTTTGTACCTTCAACATTTCTGTGGTCTTGGATTCAAATTGAATTTCCATAATAACAATGCTTCAAAGGCCGTTTTAAACTGGCTTTTCTGAGATTCTAAATGAATTTATACAATATCTGTTTTTCAAAGGTTCAAACTAACTAACTCTTCAAACAAGCTAATAATATTATTAATATAACTATCACAATGACTATCAAAGCTGGAATTATTATCAATGTTTGTGGAAATGAAAATGTTATAGTTTCCTGATCTGTAATTAAGAAAGTTGTGATGACAAAGAGAACGATAATTATTTAGAATCTTAGATAGTATTATGAAACCTAAAGAAGATTCAGTAGTAGAACTTTTACTCAAGCTAAAACAACAAACAATACAATCACATCGACTGCCAATTGTCAACGATAATGATGTTGATAACAATGACGAACGAAGCTCATTATAAGACTCAATATTCGACAACTGTTAACAATACCAACATCAAAATTAGTCATCGCGACCTTGCTTTAGAATCAACTTACATAAAATCATCTACTTATTATAAAAGAGTTCACGAATCTATAATATTTTTTCGTCATATTGTGACAAAGCTTCAATAGCGTGCCTAAACATATTCAAACTTGGCTTTCCATTGAGCAATATCTTGGCCGACTTAACGCTTTTTTACTAACAAAACATACAATGGAAAGTATACAATAGACACTGCAACACACGAGACAAGCGAATTTGAAAAAAAACCCAATTTAATATTTCACAGATTTCACGAAATTTCATAACACAATTAATTGAACATATACTTTGTCGCAAGCGAGAGGGTTAAGCAAAAAAACTTGGTCAAGATCGAATAGATTACAATGTAGCACGTTCCGTATACAAAATAAAGCTTTTGTAGTATTCGCCGCTATCGATGATCGTTTCAGCATTACATTTGTGGCAAAGAAACGTTTTAACAAACTTGATGATGTTGTTGATGCTTACTTTTGACTCTTCCATTAGTACATTGGGTTGTTTATATTCCTTTTCTAATTTAGGTTTCATTGCTACCAACGGCAGTAGTATTTTTAAGTTTTGCCAATATAACTTCTTTATCATTTCGGTTCGTTCCTTTCGCACTGAACTCTAATAATTCAATTCTACCTATTCTATCACGTAAATTATCATTTTGCAATCGATTCTGCGTCATTATAATATTGTGGGCATTGCGGTTTCTACTCCCAGCTGTAAAATAGCATTGTACGTGATGCCTTGTCTGTTTTTTTTCCACATTATGTAGAAAATCAACTGTTTTGCGGGACTATTTGTACGTTTTTATGAAAAAAATTAAGGACGGACATGAAGGAACGTAGTAGGTTTCTAACATGTTTTGTTGCAAAACTTTGAATTTATTTCATGGTTCTTATTGAATTGGTTTCGTGATTTGTCTGCTGTTTCCAGTGTAATGTTTGTTGAGAGCTTGAGGTCAATAGGGTAACGATTTGGAGTATTGTATTGGGCTTCTTTGAATCTGATTGATGGTTTGATGTCTCAATTTATCTATTTTCCACCACTTCTGTGCTCGATTCGGAGGCTTTGCAAACTTCTTACATGCCATGACAGGGCTCTGCTTTGAAGCATTGATTTTGAATGGTATCCATACTTTTTTCATCCTGGACCACAAAAAGCTGTTGGTAATCTCGTTGTATATTATTTGTTTGAAGCTGTTTTGATATATATTCTTGATCATTGCCATAATTTTGTTTACACTTAGCTACTTTGAAATTGAAACCTTCACCAATAAAAAGTATCTTATCATTACTTAACTTTTAACTTTCCCTTGATTGAAACTCCCTATCAATAACAAATTCCAACAAAAAAATAATTTGAGAAGCAACCTTTAAAATAACAAGGACCACGTCCGAACACTTTTTAAATAACGCTTGGAACATACAATGGTCTATTAAATTTATAATCCACTCTTTTTACTGGCCAGTACCGTTTAGGCGCGGATTTATTATAAAAAGTTATCCATCACGATGTATTTTGTCAACCGTGCATCTCATTATAATCTTGAATTGAGTTGAGATTTAGAGTGCTGGAAGGGACATTTTTTGTCGAGTTGTTATTAGAATTAGTATCGGTAATTTTAAAGTTAAGATGATAATTTCAATTGGCACAGGAGCGTAGGGATTTTTTTTTAATTTTTTTTTAAAAAAACGTTGCCCCACACTAGGAATTTCTCCTGTATTGTGGGTGCTTTTTACAAACATTTAAACTCACATACACAAACAGCCAGACCCGGAACAACTACTTGTAGGTCATACAAATATTTGTATTGGCACATGTAAAGAGAGACCTATCCCCAGCAGTGGCTGAAGTTAGGCTGTAGATGATGATGATGATATTGAGACATTGATATTACTGTTAGTAGCTTGGTTGTGCTCGTCTTTAATATTTTCAGAATTTTAACATATTTTGAATACAAAATTAATAGATTTCAGTCAGTTGCTGCTCAATCTTCAACTTATTTCTTCTTTGACTCTTCATTGCGACGATCATCGAAAGACCAATGATCAGCAATCGAAGCTTAATTTATGTCACGTCTAGTATAACTATAATCAAGTTCATTCATTTTGGCTCGTGGAGTTTTTCATCAACGAACTTCTGTTTGTTTACTTTTTTTTCTGACCGTCACAAAATTGATGTAGAACTATTACTTTTAAAGGTATGGTGTGCAAAAAATCAGATCAATTTATTCTTTAATCTGGCATGTCGAAGGTGTAAATGGAACACTTATGGGCTCAATCCGGTAGTGTCTCATTGTCTGTGATAGATTTTTTTATGGTTCCGTAGTGTATCTGGTTTATTTTTGTCTATTTTTTTCGGCTTGTACTAAGCGTGAATAATCCAAGTGATTGGCAATATACGTCTTCGGTTCAATATGTTTCTCTTCGTCGGATACATCGTAACTTAATTTAATTGAGAATATGTTGAATGAATGACTCTTTTTCTAATACAATCGTAGTTGTTATTCCTGGTTAAAAAATATTAATAATAAAAGAGTTCACTCTAAATCATTTAACAGTTAAAACACTTTTTAAAGTCATTATATTTAGGAAAATAAAAATGTTAAAATTTTCAACAGGTAGGTACGTCAATATTTCAATAGGCTACCGAGTTTCGCCACATACCTAATCGATAAAATTATTATATTGTGCTTTATTGTATTTCTCTGCAGACCGTACTTGTCAAGTTGTTTCACGCCTGCGCTTGCGCACAAGCCGTGACCATTTTTAATACAAAACTATTGTTTAGCTATAATGAAGCGTGGTTTTTCAATACATTACACACTATTTGTTGAAATTAACGAATATTTCGATACTACTGTCAATTCAAATATTGCCTAAATTACAGTTATTGTATATTGACATGTTTGACAGCTTATCTGTCAATGTCAATTTATTTATGACGCCGATTTTAGTAGTTGCGTAAACAATCGATTAAACTATTATATTTGTGTGTCATTTTCGCAATTTTCAATTAACTTTAACAGAAAAACTAGGTCTTAATATCCTGATATATTTCCGCAATATGATTGAGTGGGTTTAAAATTGTCTTTTATTGTAGAACCTTATCATTACCTAAGTTCAACTATGTAACTGTAATGGTGTTGAAACTGAAAAGGGGTTATCGTACTCAGCGTTATGAACAACTGACCCTGAAATCGCGAAAAAACATCAGCTGCTCCACACATTTCTGCTTGTTGATTATTATTGTTACTCTTTTCAGGTCCAACGCCATTTTGATTAGATACATCTTGTAGATTGGTTTGCTCATTCCTTGTTTCAAAGAGCTATTTACTAATTCTTCAATTATTAATTTCTGTTTTTTTTTCTTTGCAGTCCTTAGATGGGTTCGCGTTATCAGTGGCTGCAGACGGCAGGTTCCTGTACATATCTGAAACTGTTTCTATATATTTAGGATTATCACAAGTAAGTTTATCAACCATTCTCCATTTGCTTCTTCTTCCACTTTAGCCGTTACTTCTTCTATTACTTTATTGCTACGTATAACACTTAAGTAAGTACAGTATTTCTCGGGAATCATCGCATTTCCGAATACAAACGAATGCTAATTCCCATGTCCATCAATTATCAGATTTATCTTGTATAATAATTTGAATTCAGAACCAAGTACTTTATTGTTGTTTTTTTTTATTTTCATGTATAGAGCTGTAAAACTATTTTTCTATCTATCGTGCCTGCGACTTAAGCATCTTTCCTACTATTATAAAAATAAATTACATTAAGTTAAAAGAGTAGATATTAACAACTCTATGTACTTCCAAGTTGATTGAGAACGTCCAGTCTGCACCAAGTGCAAAGGGCAACTGATAGAAATCCGACGACTAACGAAACACGAGGTTTGCCGAGGACATTAAGAACATATTTGTACTGTACATGAGTACATCTATCAACTGGTTAATAATGATGCGGATATCAACAAATACAGTCCATGCAATTCAAGGATTCTAACTCACTGAAGACGACAAGAACGATGAGATGTTAGGAAAACCGTATAGTAATTTAGGAAAAACTAAAGAAACTATGACTCAGACCAGATTTCGAGAAATTTACTTTGAATGACAATTGAAAGAAATCGAGAAAATTTTTCGTGGAAATAATCTAGAATTGATAATCTCCCAAAAACGTATAAAACCTTAGCAACAAAAAATTTTCAAACACCTCATAGACTTCGCTGCTTCAACATACCTAAAGCCTTCTTGATATTCTACCCACCTCTTAGGCAAAGCATACAACACACCTTGTGTGTACAAACACATAAACAAACTCATTCACACGTGCACACACACACAGTGCGATTTAATCAGTTGATATTCGGCGCCGCTAGAAAGACGTTACTGCACTAGATGGTAGATAAATATACACGTGTCACGTTATGTCTAATACGTGGCCAGGTTTTTATACTTTACTATCTATTTTCGGACCATCTCTAAAGGGTTTAGTTTCTTCAAAACTTTTTTCGATGAAAGGGATATGACTTCGAGTTTAGTCGGTCAAAGTTTTTTGTCTGACTGTACTTTTTTCCAACTTCTTTGGTTCTGTGTAAAAAGATGATCTTTGCTGTAATGGATTTTTGCAGTGAAGCTATCGATTTAATAAAAATATTGGAAGTAAAAAACTTTTATAAAGATCCATTCAAGATCCATTTCACAGTTGTATTAAAAAAAAGTCGCAATAATAGACACGATTATTCTCAAAAGAGTAGATAAAAGTCGATCCCGGCGTCGCGTTATGAGAAAAATTTAATCTACTCTCAAAATAAAGAGATGTTTAAAATACACGCTCGTGCTAAACTAAAGTAGAAAATAACAAATTCGAAAAAACTGACTCTGAAACAAAAACATAAGCAAAATTAAATAACATTACAAAATTAAAAGGCGCTACGAAAAGAGCCGAAAACTGGGAAATTCGTTTCCAAAATGGCTGCAGGGGGTGGTGCGAGCGAGAGGGCAGATGGGGGGAAAGGGACGATACGATATGCCGGTCACGTCGCGGGCAAGGCGCGCGCGTGCTCTTCATTCTAATGCCTGAACACACACACCCCCGAACACACGCACACATAACCGAAAAAAACGTCGAAACACTTCACATACACGTGTACGACTACGCGTGTGTGTGTGTGACATAAAATACATAAACTTCCTGGTAAATAAGAGTAGATACAACTTTCTTATAAGTAAAGCCCGTGTTAGACGTTTCGGCTATATTAAATTCTGTCTTTTTCTCTTTTGCCTTCACAGGCTGATGGCAAGGGGAAATCATATTTTCCTTTTATAAGCAGTTTTTTTGTTCATTTACGTTTTTATTAGGAAATCATTTACGTGTTACGGTTTCGGTAAAATGATTTCGTGGACCTGAAAGTGGATGAAAGTTATGAGCTTTGTAAATCAATATCCTGCATCTTATGATTTAGCTATTTCTACATCAACAATCTCCACATTCACTTGCATTGACTTAAATTCAATGTCTGACAAACATCGTGATGTCTAGAAATATGTATCTACAACTACGTTGTACTATACCTACATCTTCCTCTTCATCTTTTATGAGTATAAAATCACCTACAAAACTGATAAAGTCAGTATTCATCGCCATCAAAAATTCACACTTCATCTCCACACACTTAACACAATCGTGATTCCCATCTCCCCCCAGAAAATTTTCCACCATAAAATTCAAACGACGAAAATGTGTGTCCCATCAATCGGCGAATCGGTAAATACCATAAAATCCTTACCATCATTCCAAGAACCGACCACCATAACGTCACCATTGTCTTAGACCATTTACATGCAAGCCCTGACTGCGGATACACGCCTCTTGAATGTGTAATACGGTCTCACAATTATATTTGATAAATTTATTTAAAGATGCATTTGAATAACCCGTGAAAGGGTCATCGTGAAAGTTCTGTTGGCACCGTTTGGATTTTGGATGGATTTTTATTGTTTTTTAGGGTTTTGTTTATGGTTTATTAGGAGTTTGATTTATTGATGTTGGCAATATTTCACAAACTGTTTGATTTTCCTTCTCTTCTTCGTCTTAATTCACTAGGTACTTAGTTAAAGGAATATGCCAGAAAGGAAATATTTTAAGTTGATAATGCTTTTCATTTACAATTTCATTATGCCCAACAGAATTTAATTGTTCTTGAATTTTTGTTTTGTTTATCGTCCTTGTTTATCAAAACAATCCTTACCCACTCAGCTTCCTTCCACACTATCTCTTTAACACCAACCAACAGAAGCCCAGACATCTACTCTCAAGACAATAAACTCAAACGATAAGACAGACCTTATCCCAAACTTTACAACCTTTTGTCATCACACACGTCAGCAGCATCTTCCTCTAAGATAACCACATCTACGTCCCGTTCACCATCATTGTCATCAATCGTCATGAAAACACCGTCTCGTTAGCTATTTCTATGAAAGTCACCTGCTATGTGATGCGAGATAACTCTTTCATTCATAACGATACTATGTACGTGACAGGCCACCATTCAGCCTTCTTCCTTGGGTTTGGAAGACTGGTTTTTTATTGACTAATAACTTTGTAAACGTGTAGGCTGTGTTTGAATGAAAATCTGCTTCATAAAAGTTTTAATAACTTTTTGGATGTTTTATTGTCTTTCCTGTCATAACTATTTATTAAATGATGTACTTTGGCATAAACATTTTGCGTGTTTTGTATTTTCAATGTTTTCGACATCAAAAACATTTGCACAATTGTTATTCGTATGTCATCATATGCCTGTAACCTTTTCCCAAATATTTTTTGCGTCGGCTTCCAGTCTAACCGGATGCAATGGAATTTTTGTTTTCATGTTTCTGCATTTTTTTATGGAATTCAGACCTAACTCCATAATTTTCGCCCACAGGTAGAGATGACGGGTAGCAGTATATTTGATTACGTGCACCAAGCTGACCATGCAGAAATAGCGGAACAGCTAGGGCTGTCCCTAACTGGAAGACCAGGTCAAGCTGGATTGAACAGTCCTGCTTCTGGAAGTGAAGAAGGCAGTCAGCATGGAACGAATAACCCTGATGGTGAGTTTGTTTATATTATAATTGTTAAAAAGTTTAATCATCATCCCCCTTATCCCAATTTATTTGGGTTCGGCGCAATATGTCCTTCTCTTCTAGTTATACTTCTCTTATAGTTGTCATCTTCGGTAGTTTCTCAAAATCTAAAATAATATTTGAATACTGAAAATCATCGCTGAAGATGTTATTGAGATTCTTTCTCAATTTAAGGATTTTTATCTTTTAACCGCGAGCGTTTTTATATTAGTAAGGTAAATTAAGAAAATTTGGTTTTAGATTTATGCTATGGCAAAAGTAGTACGTTTTTATTTCAGCTATTTTTGTAAGATGAGACTTAGATGTTTTTTTTTTGGTGAAAGCGAATTTCAAGACCATTTTAATTAATGGCAAAAGTTATCATCAAAGATAATAAGATTCTCATGCCCTTTATCAAAGAATAAAGAAGTGTACCAAGTTCATTAGGTATAAAGTTAATTTTCTATGTTTCAATCAAAAGTTTTTTTGCTTTTTCCCTTAATTATCTATCTATAAGTCGGCTGTTCCACTTTAGATTACTTGTACTACCGTTTAACTTCATTTAATTCCAACCAATGTGGTAAAAACTCTTTAAAAAAGCCGCTGAAAACAGTAAAGCGAAGACTTTTTACCGTTATTCATTCTAAACAGGTGTCACATTGAAAACGAGAAGCAACAAGAATTATCGAATCTTCGTTTCTAACAAAAAAATCGGTTCGGAATTCAATTAAACTCGACTTATTTCGGAGGCCGTTGCTCCATCGACAATCAGCGACAATACCGATCTAAAATTTCACTCAGTATATCGAATCGCCCAATGCTGGCACTAATAAGTTGTGGATCAAATTGAAATTAGATTATGGCGCGTTCACGCCGTGTTGGGAGCTTATGAAACGGTCAATGGGGTGTCAGCACAAACCTTTACAGAACAAATTATAATTTCATTTCCAATGCTATGGGAATGTGGTAGGCTGATGAAGATGACAACTGCGCATCAAATCAAGGCGCCGATGAATGCTGTGCCATTAAATCAGTCACCTGTTTAATTTTCTAAAGAGATGTGGGTGCCGACTTCAATTAAACGAGAAGATGGGCAAAAAATTCATTCGTATAATAATTTTCACCGTCAATGTTATCCGGTCGAATGAATTCAGAGTTTTTATTATTGTTGTGGCTTCGGTCACTCTGATGAAAAACTTACTTTAAATGCACGCAATTCCAATTCAATATTTTCTTTTGATTGTTTTGTGTAATTTTTTGGATTCCACGAATGAAATGAAACGGAACGAAATAAATTATTGCTAGTAAGTACCTTTGCCAGAGTGCATGGAGGGAGTAAATTAATTTATAATATGGTTGTTTAAATTGCTACAGGAACATGAATATTTTGTATGGCAGGTATACTGCCTTCAACACGTCTAGGTATTATAGTACTTATATAAAATCCTTGTATATATACTATGTATTGAAGCTGAACAACTGGAACCAGATTTTTTCATCAAAAACCCATTTTTCATTTTTAATCGTTAATGGTTTAA
Organism: Agrochola lychnidis; assembly: GCA_963680765.1. Taxonomy (NCBI): domain Eukaryota; kingdom Metazoa; phylum Arthropoda; class Insecta; order Lepidoptera; family Noctuidae; genus Agrochola; species Agrochola lychnidis. Next base: position 6,574,343 of record OY796871.1, on the reverse strand, counting down.
GGTCCCTAATTTTCGCCACCACACAAATTACACAAATTACATTAAAGAAAAAATCTGTTAACATATCTGAGTTTTTTTTTTAAAGCCACCATCAATTTCACATCGAAGGGCTAGAATCGATTTCAATTTACACTGCGATGCTAAAAAACTCGATAAAAAAATCAATCAGGATCGAGAATCGAGATGGTTTGACAGTGGACTATTGTGTGGTGACGGGCGTGGTGAAATGAGTCACAGAACAGTGGCCCATGTTGAAATCGCCACATTGTCACCGTGATGACCATGGATTGATGTTTTCTGAAGTGACGGACCTGTGGTTCTAAAAGTTGGATTTGGTTAGGGGTTGTCAGTCGATACAGTGAAGGCAAAGCAGCTAAGGCTTCCAAACTAAATTCATGAGTAGTTTCTTAACCTTGGAAAATATAGGGATATCATAAAAGACCTTGTGGAAATCATAAAAGACGATTGCGGTATTTAAGCAACTACATACGAGTAATGAGATACAATAGTAATGATATTTGGTAGCAAAACCACAATCAATGGCGGTAGAATGAGACACTTATTTCTTATGACAGAAACAATCAGGTTGTTGAAAATACAATGTTGAATACAAAGGGCACAAAACGTCAAATCATTGACTATACAATGGTAAAACCGAACTAAATCGGTCTAGCAGTTTTCAATAACGAAATCGACAAACCAAGTAGGTAGGTACTCTCAAGATAAAAAAATTACGTTGCAGAAAACGGCTAGAATCAGAAACTCGAAACGTTTGCATAAAGCATGAATATTAAAGAAGTAATAGAAATGTTGGAGCCATTTAGATAATATCAGGCAGTAAACGTTATGCTGAGTATGCGACTCTCCCACATACCACTACAGTAATATCTTGGGATATTGCCATAATCTGCTTTTTAGCTGTCGCGGTATCGTGGGTAGTAGTGACGTCAAAAGTATTCCTGATATTGTCCTAAACAAATTGCATGTAGTTTACGTAGAATTTGGAGTTAAACAATTTCTTTTAAACAGCTGATATCCTATCATTAGTTGGATTGAATTTTCTCAGAGGCTATAATGAGAATTAAAGTAAATGATATAATTACAAAAATAGACTGAATCAAGCATATACTCATCCTAGAAATTAAGGTTATTAACCAAAATAACTGCAAATAAGTGATAGCCTAGTGGTGTCACCGGTGGACTGGAAAGTCATAGGTCTCCAGTTCGAACCCAAGGTACGCACCTCTGACTTTTCGGATTGATGTGCGTTTTGTATAAATTATTATTTGCTTCAAAAACGGTGAATGAAAACATCGTGATGATGTCTGAGAGATTTTCTCGACGCACAAGTCAGAGGCCCATGGGCGGCATAAAAACTGACACCAGGTTGGTCACTAACCACACGAAAAAGAAACAAAGAAAACTGTCAAGTCTGGCAAATAAGGAAATTATTATAAAAATAGCCAGTATAGAACATATTGATGCGCAAGACCATTATGAAAATCATCTAATTCCACGAAAATAAAGCCACCTTTTTGTTACACTTAAAAAGCAGCTTGATATATCAAGGTTACACAAACATTTGTTCGCTGAGTCAATCTGGTTAAGTATTACAGCAACGTGATACAAATCGACATATCTTTTGTCCAATATAATGGTCATTGTGCCTATTGCCAAAGATTAAACTTGCAACAGAACCACATGCGGGTTGAATTTAAAGTTGGTTGACAGCTGTTTATTTTTGTTGTGGTCAGATTTTGAAATGTTCATTTGGATCAAAGAGGGAATTGATTGAGGCTGTTACTTCTTTATCGTCCATTTCAAGTAGGGTTTATAATATTTCACCATCTGTTGCAAGGTATTTTATTGATTTCATATTTTTTGGTGCAACATAATCATCATCAAGTTCATACAAATATGTATGTTATTTGTAGAACGTAGGTAAACAAAAAGTACAGTGTTAATATTATTAAAATGAACGCTATGTTTTGTCTTGTCTGGTCTTAATCATCAAGTTCGTACCATTTGTTTTAGAAATGTTAAATTACAAGTTGTGAGTTTATACAGCCCTCGTTACCATTTTCCTCTGCACATGATTCTAGAATTTCTTTGTCCTTTTATTCACAGTTTAACACTGCTTTCATCATGCAGATTCTAATTTATATGATGATCATTTTCGATTTGTTTTGTTTTGTTTTTTTGTTCACACTGTAGCGGTTACACCGCCACATACGAACTACGTATCATGGACATGACGTCACAAAAATCCTGCATCGCGCAGTTAGAGTTTACCGAGCGATCGACATTACATACAAGATTTCAACTTCAAACCGATGGGCAGTTGCCCGTCAGACACAACACCCGCCTGGTCGGAGGATCCTCCCTTTTCTATGGTGGATGAGTAAACTTTACACCCTGTTCCTCACACCCCTAAATTGGTGACCCCGACGTGATGAACGTCAACGCAGCCTTCGTGCAAATACTTCGGCGTGACGTCATCATTATCATCACTCCCGCAAGCTTTCGTGAGGCGACTCACACAGCCGGCCAGCATCCACGGCTTCAACGGGTATCCTGACCACCAGCATGCAGCGAAAGCGCATTCCTGGTCATCACCCTCAGCCTCATCACCCCGACTCACTGGGGAATCAACGCTGTCAACCTCAATCACCCCGACTCACTGGGAAATCACCCCGACTCACTGGGGAATCACCACAGACAGTTCCGACTCACCGTGAACTATGTGGCACCCGGTTCCGACTCACTGGAACTGGAATTACTGCTGGGTGGCTGGATGTACACACTCAGCACTAGGATAGACGGCACTCAACACTAGATAGTATAGTGAAGCTTTGTTCAACCCGAAAATAAAAGGAAGATGATGACAGAACTTTTTGTGCTAGATTGGCCCAAGGAAATGAAGGAACCGATGTATCGATCTATGACTAATGGTAGCAAAAAGCTACCGAAATAGGAACATTAAAAAAAAACATAAGAACAGCAGTGTGATCTGTTTGAAAAGAATGACGTTATAGTATATGAAATAAAATAAAAATTCAATAAGTAGATTTATTACTTATTTTCCTTAACCTTTGAACTTTGAACTTTATACCTTTTTATATTTTGTAGTCGTACTTTTCTTTTCATGATTTTTTATGCCTATCTGAAAGATACATAGATAGATACATAGGTATTTTGTACATGTAATGGGTAAACTTATGCAGAGAGGTTTTGAGTGGTTATCCTGATTTAGGCAATAATCTTCAATCATGATGTGCAAAATTGTTATCTATATCAGTCAAAACCTTCTTTGATACAATTTTTTTCACCAAGTTCTTAAAAACTTTTACAACCATCGTCAAATAACTTAGTGGCTGGTCCAGTGAAATCAATTACAGCGTAGTGTCGATCGTCCCGGTCCCATCGCAGCACAAATCTTATAATTAGCTACACGTCCACCCAATCAATCACCTCTCTCACTGATTGATTCACTTTTTAACTAAAAATCGACTCTATTTGTGTTAAAATTTGGTCTATTTCGTGGATCTTTTCATTGCTTTTTTGGGCGAAGAACGTATGTGTTTATTAGGAAAGGAATCAATTTAAAGTTTCAAGAATGACAGAGTGAAGAATTGGAAACTATTTAAGTTCTTCGTTTTCAATAAGACATCTGATAATGAACGAGATAAAAATAGGAATTGTGCAATGTCAAAAGGATGCAACAATAATCAGTAGGAATTTATCTATCTTTAAACAGTTTTTATTAACATACATTACAATAGATGTTACGATTGAGACGTAGGTATCATGTTGACAACGCATTATTCATAGACATAATATTGTGACTATAATATAGGAAAACTACCAATTAACTGAAAACGTAGCCCTACTTACGTGGGAACAGATGACAAATGTTATCAAAAGGAGAAAGTAATTGTAGGATATAATAGATATTATTTTAGTTGCGATAGTAATAGCATTCAAGCTTATAAACAATACTACAGAACTTGTGTTTTCAATTGTTAACAGTATCGGCACAAATGACCCTGGCGGCGAGTGGGTCGCTATACCGGGGGATGGATCGGGCATTCTGTATAAGAATGAAGAGTACGCTGACTAAGAGAGGATGCCACTTCAAGTCTTCAGGATACAGGGTAAGGAAACCAGCTATGTTAATGTGTGAAATGAAGATGTAGTAGAATGTTAAAAATAAATATTGTTATTATTTAATTAAATATTATCATAAACGTTTGAAAATTGGTATCTAATTGCTTATCGAGAATATAAAGTAGGTAAATATAATAATAACTTTAATGATTTCTTAGTCTTTGACATTACAGAAACATTCTACTATAAAGTTTCATTATATACGTATAATGAATTATTCAATACTTAGAGCATCGTTATTTTAACTTGCATTAACAAAATAAATTATGAAAATTCCAAAACAATAATTTTCAAAAATAATTTATTAACCAAGAGGACTATGAAAGTTTGTGAATATTTTTCTTATCTAGTAATTTATAGAGAGAAATATATGGCGCTGAATTTTCATTTTCGATCTAGGTTGGAAGAGGCAAGGAGGGTGAACCAACGAGGTCCGAGAGTGGTAACTGGCGGGTGGGTATCTTGTGGAAAGAGATAATTGGCAAAACTAAGAGTGATTTTTTTAAATAAATTCAGCATTTTCTTTCAGTATTAAGTTCTGTTCTTAAACAAAAAGTCGATACTAAATAAACAAGACCGTTCCAAAGTCACCCTTTGATACTGTAAATCATCTTTTTCTCCACGTATATTCCTGAAACCGTAATCTCATAGCTTCATATCTACACAGCGAGTAACAAATGGATTCGAACGACCTCTTTATCCGTCTTAGATCACAAATATTATTGGTTAGAATTATTGTTAGCTTGGGGTGCCTCAAGGCAGCATTATACGGCCCCATAATTTTTGCCTTAACTCGGTGCTAGGTCATAAAACGTGATTATATCACAAGCGACTTGCGAATACCGCAATAGCTGAGCGAAATTGCCGGTAGATTGTTTTCGGGGTGTAAATTCTCATTTTATTTTATAAGCAGTTTCTTGGTCACTTCCTTTTATATTTAGGAAGTCATTCATTTCTTTATTGCTTGTCGATTGCTCTTTTATGTCTATTTTAAAGGGTTGTTAGGTGCTAAAGTAAAAGTAACAACCATAATTTGTTTTATCTTCATCTTAATGGGTAATATAGCTCTGTTTTAGAATCAGTAGAGCAATTAATACTGGAACGTTTTCGAGTGCATGATACGCCGAAGGCTACGGTTTTATTGGGAAAATTGCAAATTAGTTGATCCTCCTTACATTTGATCTTCGAATTCGATTACCTGGTAATATGTATTATACGTGCCTCAGAAACATTACGGTGTGTAACAAATAGCTTTTCAGTTTCTCGTTATGTTTGAAAGTTTAATGTTCTTATATGAGACACGTTCCGCGTTTTCTATTTTACGAAAACGAAGTAAATGTGAAAGTTTTAATGATGTTTTTTATTTTGTTTTTGTTGAGTTCGTTTCTTGTTAACATTTTTGTCAAAGATGGACTAATGTTATTAGGGTTTGGCAGACATTAAAAAGTAGGTACTGTCAGTTTTTTAAGTTTATTTTTAAATCGTTTCAGAAATCAACATTGATGAAGAATATTTGTTAAATAATGTTTTTTTTATAATATTCCTTCTTATGTAGAACTCTTTCAAAGCACTCCTTATAAAACCTTTGTATAAGAATTTCTTCAACGCCCATCTCCTTCTTTCCAGGTGGTTCTGATGCTATGCCGCCTCCGACCGCAGTATTCCTTTTCCCATAGCCGCAAGTCTCCAACGGTACTCCTGGGCATGGTGGCTCTAGCCATAGCATTACCGCCACCATCAGTCCACGAGATCAGACTGGAATCGGATATGTTCGTCACACGAATCAACTTCGACTTCCGAATAGCGCATTGTGAGCCCAGGTAAGACATGATTTTATTTACTAAACTCATATTTGGCACCATATTTTTATTACTCGGAGAGAACGTGAATATTTCTGCAGAGTCTTTTCATAGAGTTAATACAATTTTTTTATAATGACAGCAGCTAGATCGACTAACGTAAAATCTGGCATTTTATTATTCTCTCAAATTATCCTAACTTCTTTTTCATTAAATTTACGTTTTTATTCAGCTTCGTTGATTTTTTTTTATGTTTTCGTTGATACATTGTGTATTTCATTTTCAGTCGGGTATCAGAACTCCTGGGCTACACTGCTGAAGAATTAACAGGGAAGAATCTCTATGCTCTCTGCCATGGAGAAGATGCCAACAAACTTAGAAAATGTCACGTAGATTGTAAGTATATCTTCATATATTTATGTTTATCTCATTTCCTCCTTGTATCATTATATTCAATTGCTGTATCAGATGCGAGATCCTGATTATAGTCATAAAAATGCGCAGTGTTATTACGGTCTTGTTTTTTACTATTATCGCCATTAAATGTTTGATTATTTTAAATTACTTTATTATATTTTACGGTAGTCGAACATTTTAGGATACGGTTTTCACCAACACATTAACAGTCTCCTTGAGAGATCCTGTTTATGACTTCCTATTATTAATTACACCTTTCAACATTTCTTTCAACAATAAATCAATCTAGTTAGGCAACATTAATTGTTCCTCTATTTCTAATTAGCCTTGCGAGTATCATCAATTGTCTATAAACGATGCGACGTCCACCCATGACCCAATATATGTGGTGAAATCCTTCGTAGGTTAATGTCGTAACTACCGATTTGTATTCAGTTTGTAGCCTATAGAAATCCATGTCAAGAAGACAGGCAGCTCAAGGCGCAAAGCGTTACGAGGAAAATTTATGAGTCCAACGTTTTGTGGGAACATTTCTTTTTGTAATGATTTTCGATGTTACAGTTTGATAGGCTTTGTTTTTGCAATAGGTTTATTTTGTTTTGGTTAGAGGAAGCTTCTCCTAAAAGAATCAGGATTACTTTCATTTAGTTAGAAGGTATGCTAGGTCTAAGATGTCTTGCAAAACAATAAAATGAAGCCAACGCTTTGGCACGTATTGCGAACAAAATTCGATTTCAGAAACTGATATTTCATTGAATTCAGAATTCCTTCGGAAATATATTGACATGTTGCTTTTGCCGCCTTCACATTCTTTCCTGATATTTCGCACAGGATCATAAGCACACAGAAATTCCTATTCAAGTAATGTAATCTTCTCGTATATGATATTATTACTTTCCTGCGCATCCGTCAGTGGAATACAATTTAGGCCTAGCGCCACGCCGGCCCGTCTCTACTCAAGTTGTGATTTGAATAATAATTTTTATACCACCATTTCGGTTTCCTCTCCCTTTACGTAGACGTGGGAAATGTCATGTCTTAATGTCCTACGAGATGGTTTTTTCTGTTTTATGGTTATTCCTACCTGAATTATTGTGTGATTCATAGTTTTTGTTGTTTTCAACTTCCTCGGTTTTTTGAGGTTTTCTTGCATCTTTTAAAGTATCAATTTCCTTATTGAATTTTATTGCTTCATAAGTTTCATTAGTATTGTACGCATGTACTGTTTTATTTAACTTCTGCGAAGCTGCTTCTATGACATCCTTAGTATCGACTTCTATGTTGAAATGCTTTAACGTCGCATCAAGCGCCTATGTTAATTCCCCGATGAGGAAAATTCGTGACGACCTCAATGTATCTTCGTCATCTGAACTCAATCCGATCTAATGCGATTGCTCCACCACAAAAATACACGACTTCAAGAACAAAGATGACATGAATGGAAGGACTCATAATCCTGACGTAATCATCCAACCAATCATCGTACATAACAAGATGGCTGACATTTTGAATGCCAATCACGGTGTAGCGTTAACGTCATGCGGTTCTAGCACCTTACCATTTGATAGCTTTACGAGACCATCAATTTGAATTTAAAATGTACATCTATGTAGATGCCGGTCAAATGTGGACATTCCTGGTCTGGAATAACAATTGTAGATATTAGCATAAAAGTCCGGGTGTTTGTTAGAAAGCGGGTAATTTGGTTACAACTGTATACGCGGTTTGGTTACGAGATGACTTTATTGACGATCGCGAAGCGTATGATATTCAAATTTTGTGCATACGTCCAATAAAATTAAATGATTATGTTTGGGACTTCCGACAACTGTGACGCTTTGGCATTTGCTTGGTGTTCGCTGCCTGAAAAACAAGTTGATTTATTATTTATTTTGTACGATTAAGCATAATGGTTCTCAGTCTGCTTTAAAAATGTTGTTAGCAGCAGCTCAGGCTGTTTTATTTTAGGTAGGCATTTGTTATTTTATAGTGTTTACCATGTGTTGTTGTGAACTCTCTTACTCTATATTTCACTATCTGAAGTGACCGCGGTAGTGTCTAGTTCTGTTATTTTCTCATTTTTAAATAAATTGTTTTGTGTTTCGGTCATATTATCACAATTTTAGTGAATATCTTCTTCTCAATTATCCGTTACATTTACACTTTCATAAGCAAGATCTGTATGAATGTAGGTATCACTTCTGAATGATAGACTATCACCGGCTGTTCCAATCATTAGAATCATAAATTTTCTTCAACCACTCCAAACCAAATAGACAACAAACACTTCATCAGTTTCACTTATTGGCTCTCCTCCAACATCAAATGCATCATAATTAAAAAATCCGTTGCCAATACAATACATCAACAATGCCAAAAACCGTGTTCGTATTAATGAGTCACGCACCACAAACACGTGTTCACTATGTCCTTTGTGTAACAAATCTATTGAATATAATGACGCTAATACTTATACGTTTACATTTTTGTTTGTTTAAAACCATTGTTCTAATGATTATCTTGAAGGTCAATAGGTTTAGGTGATCCTAGTCCTGTCGACGTCGAAATCATAGAAAAAGAATTGATACTTCATAAATATAGAAGCAAAACTCCTTAACGCGATCGAAATAGCGTAAATTTCTGGAGTTTTGGGACATACGATACTGTAATCCAGTCAAATCTGGAAAATATTTAACTGAAGCTGTACGCTAATTTTGGGCGATCGACAATTGCCCAAATGGCCTAACGCTTCGGTTTTGTTAAAAAACTCAGTTTCGCTTATGAAGTATAAAATCTTTTCCTATTCTGAAACCCATAATTCTCGTCAGTTTTTGGTGATTCTCCTAGAAAGAAAAGGAATCTCATCAAATACCAGTACAATAAACTCCTTAAATTCAAATTCGAATCCTCATTTGTTTCAGTAATGAACAAGGGTCAAGTCCTGACGCACTACTATAGGATAATGAACAAACTTGGTGGTTACACCTGGATGCAGACCTGTGCCACCGTCGTTTGTTCCTCCAAGAATGCTGAGGAACAGAACATTATTTGCGTCAACTATGTTATCAGGTAAGTTTAGTATTGAAAACATGAAATCCTAAAATCCTGTCGACCAAACGACAACCTCTATGAATCTACCTTCACAATTTTTTTACTAAATACTCAATACTTATTATAAAACGTATTTTTCTTACAGTGGGCGCGAATATCCAAACACAGTAATGGACTGCTGCCAACTAGAAGAAAGCGTACAAGGAGTGAAGAGAGAAGAAGCAACGGGAGACCCAGAAAACGGTCCACCGGATACTGACAACTCCGGAGCCCCGCCCCCTCCGCCACGTCATCAAGCCGAACGGACCGAACCTCCAACGAACGCTGACTCGGCTTCGTCCGCCCCTCCAACCTCTGATGTCACTCACCTCACAAGACTCAGCGACGCACAACCTTTACCTGTACACACGAACACAGAAAGAACATCACCAATGCCAGCCAGAAGACTGAAGAAACGAAAGCACACGACTGAGTGTGATGAAGAAACGGACAGAGACGAGGAAAGACGAAAGGCTGCTTCCAACCCTGGAGCTGCAATTTCGCCGGCTGATCGAGACATTTCCAAAACCAATCTAGCAATACCTGAAGGCGGGTCTGATGCGACGTCAGTGAGGGACTTAGAAAATGCAATGTCGAAACACCTACCGTCAGTAGCAATGGATGGAAAAGAAATCTCCCATAGGCCAACAGACTTCTCTACTGATGCCCTCTTGAAACAACAGCAGCAGAAATCAACGATACAATGGATAGGAACACAGAATCATCACCTAAATCCTCTAAACAGACAGATACCCACGAACCATACCTCTACACCTGCATCAGCCTTGTTAAGACAGCTGTACGCAAATAGAGAAAGTGTTATTCGAAGCAACTTCTTAGGAGACGGTAGAACTGGCGGTTATTATTCCGGGGACGGCCAATCCGGGCCTTTACCGACTCCACCAGGTAGTGAAGGCTCGGGATACGGCGAGCAATTAGGACATAAGGGTACAGATATAGGATCTTTAGCTTACGGTGGATACGCCGACTACCATTCGGCTATGACGCCACCAGGTTCAGTATCCCCAAGAGACAAGCAACAATACGCGTTGCCGTACGATAATAGTGCTTATTCCGAAGCATTAAGGCATTCTTACTTAGGTGAAGCTCCTCTGCCGTTGAAGCCTCAAGCCTATTCAGCGGTTCCTGGAGCGTTAGATTATGCATCTTCGTTAGACCAGTCGCAGTTCTTCCATCCACCTTCATCTTTCCATCTGTATCACCCTCAGGCGCATTCGCATGCGTCACATTCGCACCAGCCAGTAGATAAATCCGCGCCACCGAACACGAACTGGTATTCATCAGGCTCATAGCCGAATCTTCTGTAATCTTCGTCTTTCGTTCGCAAGCTTGTGTTACACCGATCGTTGTTAAGTTTTTACATTTTGTTGTTTCGGGGCTCAATTAGAATTAATGGGAATATCCCTGATGCATTATTATCATCGGAAAATGTATACGGTTAACAAGACTTCCAAAACTAAAATACTCAAAACGACAGTTTAAATGGAGTTCTCTATTTTTTTGGAGTTGATATTTTTGAATACTCTTAGGGGATGTGCCAAAAAATGTGCTTCCGGCACTGACCTTGCATTTATATCAATCACATACTCTCACATATTTTAAAAGACAGAAATAATTTTCTTAAATATATCGATTTATACAAATAAGCGATATTTCCCATAATATGGATTTCGATTGTAATATTTAATCGATAGTCACAAATTATCCAAAATTGCAGATCAATCTTTATCGATAAAATATCGAAATGTTGCGTACTTAATTTTAACAAAATTAAATAGATTTTTATTTAATAATCCTGTGAAATCATGAGCTATATCAATAGCTTCTTGCATATCATTTATAGTTAAGCTTTTTGTAAATTATTGTACAATAGTTTATCAACATGACTGTATTTAGGCGATAATATAATCATTTAACATTGTAAATTGTAGAATCTAAGTATTGTATATTATTTTTATTAATAAATATAAGATTTCATTGTACATAACTACTTGTCATCTACACTTCTAGAATTAAATCGAATTTCAAACAAAATATCGATAAAATCTTTATCGATACTTAACTTTTCTTATTTTGACAGTTGAAATTTACGTCGCCATTTTATAATTAATGTCACAATTTTTTTTTTTGGATATCAGTAAAGTATATCATCTCATTATTGTCATTTTATTGATCATGACAAAATAATTTATTGTAGCCAAAATACTCAAAACATTCAATTTTTTTTTATTATATTCAAGCCAAATACAAATATTTTTTTTTATATAAAAAATTGTAATTTTATATTAATTCGATTAGGTGTTATTACAATAATAATAATTGGTAAATATTTATGCTATTTTTAACTGTGCAATACGAGTGGAAAAGTTGTTGATTTCAATTTTTATAAGGCTTCGTTAATGTATCGTAATTATAAGGTAATAATTATTAAAATTGTAATAAAGTTGTAATTATTATAATAAAATTGGGATAGGCTTGTCACGCAATTATCTGTTATGTTTTTTTTTAATAATTTCTTCTGAAAATTCAACATCATGTATTTTTTCTCCGAATCGTGAATGAAATAAAAAGAAGTTTATTTGTCCGAATAAATAATTAAGAATTTTCAATGGTTTTGTTTTAATTATTCCTTGTTACAAAAGAAATGAGCCATGGACAAAAAGCCAGTGTAGGTACTGGCTTTTACATAGGATAGATAACCAGTTCCTCTGTGGTTGGAGGATTCCGGGTGAAGCTCGCTTCCATTTTCGGCTCATTATCACTTACCATCAGAAGAGATGAAAGATAAGACCTAAAAAAAAACTACCAAGGATTGGTAACCCTAAGTTGTTCTTGTTCCTCAAGCTTCGTAGGTACTCTTATAAGTACAGTCGACATGCTTAGTTAAGAAAATATTTCTGTGGCAACATAGCTAGTGACAAACCACACCCCTTCCTGGTTTCGCCCAATTAGAGACAATATGCATTTGTTTGTGTGAGTGTCACACTTCTAGACATCATTATATTAATACGAACACGATTAAAATACGCTTCGTGCATCCTATTGGTCAAAACGCAAGCATCGGGCGATCGAGTCGTAAGCCGGAAGTAGTCCATTTAGAGCACCCGTCCGAATAGCATCTGCGACTCAGGAGTCTACTGCTGGGATGTTTTTGTTTTATAGGACGTTATTAAATCAAAGATATCCATAAAACAAATTTCGTATGTACGTAAGTGTGTGTAAAGGTGGTGTGTGTTTCAGAATCAGAATCAGAAATCTTTATTTGTGAACATAGGTCAAGTGACACATAGTGTGAGGTGTTATAAATAGGTAGATCCTCCATGTTTTGCCCAGAGGCGTACAAATATAATTGTTTAAGTTTTAAAAAATAACAAATAGTTGAAATTATGTCAACTTTCACGTCAGTTATAAAAAGTATAAATAGGCATAGCATATCAAAAGAAAAAAAAAAAACATATTTACAATCAATTTCCAAATAGATGTCAAATGGTTAAGTTTCATGTCATATTTAAGTTAATGATAATGTCGAACAAAATTCAAGGTCATTAAAACAGGTCAGGTAGGGTGTTCTAAGGCAGTAATTATAGAATTGTCGTCGAAATAGTCCTTTATTGAGTAATAGCATTTATTAGTCAAAATTCTAAATAGTTCTTTTTTGAATTTGTCCAGATTTAACATTTTAATTTTTTCGGGTAGTCTATTAAATATTTTTTTAGCCATACAGAATGTGCTTTTATTCATTAGTGCAGTTTTGCCATAAGTTACTTCGAGTTCTGACTTATTTTTATCGCGTAATTTTCTGTAGGAACTTTTAGTAGCTATTTTGTATGATGAAATGTTGGATTTGACGAATACATTTGTTTCATATGTACAACGATGGTAAGGTAAGAATTTTTAGTCGTATAAAAGTCGGTTGGCAACTGTCTGTGCTTTTAAGGCCACACATAGCTCTGATACATCTTTTTTGGGCTCTAAAGACTAATTCTCTATCAACTGAATTGCCCCAGTACATTGCGCCATATCAAAGTCAAAGTCAAATCATTTATTTCAAATAGGCCCATGTATGGCACTTTTGAACGTCAAAAATTACAAAATAATCAAATTGATTCTAGTCGCCCCTTCCAAAAGGTAGTTTTCGTATGGAGAAGAATGGGCAAGAAACTCCACCGTTACTCTTTTAAAATGTTTTACAATATTGTTTGTATATGTACGTACATTTGTTAAATAATTATTATATGTGAAGACGATGCACCTAGAATAAAATTACTATACCACAATAGGTAAAAAGAATTAAAAATGAAACAACGATAGATAATTTAATTTGTGATAGATACATGGTTCTCACATATTTACAAACATTGTAAAAGTAGACGAGTGTCTGAGTGTTGATGCAACATAACCGTGATAGGCTGTAAGTACGGATTCTAGACTATTTTTGAAAGTTTTGTTATTATGTGATAAGATATTATTAAACATTCTAGTGATTTTTATCGATGTCTTTTATTTAATAACGTCATGTAAAACAAATACAACCCAGCAGTAGGCTGCTGAGTCGCAGGTGCTATTCGGACGGGTGCTCTAAGTGGACTACTTCGTAAGCCGTGCTTATGCGATTATCGCCTTAAAGGTGAGCTTGCGGAAGATTGGCCGACTGTACATAAGCATGGTACTTTTTGTTCCAAGGGTATATCACAATGACATGCAAGCTACTTGATACTTTAGCGCAAGTTGTGACATCATTATCCACAGCCTGACGTCACCCACTACTGAGCAGGGGGATCTTTTCTTGTATCAATGCCCAGGTTCCTGTGTCAGCCTCATCCAGGTTCTACCCGTGATGGCAACAATGTGTTCCGCCCATCTCGCCGCCAGGCGACCGACACTTCATCTTCCAGTCCTTGGACGCCATTCGGTCACTGCCTTACTCCACCTGTCACCACTTCGCCTTGCCAGATGTCCTGCCCAACTCCATTTGAGCTCCCTAACTCGTTTTCCGATATCGAAGACCTTCTGCGGATCTCGACGTTTGGGACTCGGTCTATTTATTAATTTTATGTCAAAGTCAAATAATTTATTCAATAATTTATTTCAGGCACTTTTGAACGTCAACATTTACAAAAAATAGAATTGATTTTAGTCGGCCTTCCAAAAAGGTAGTTTTCGTATGGAGAAAAATGGGCAAGAAACTCCACCGTTACTCTTTTAAAATGTTTTACAATATTTTGTATACATTAATTATATAATTCTAAGTGAAGATGATGCACTCGGAATAAGATTACTATACCACAATTAGGTTAAAATAATTAAAAATGATGCAATGACAGAAAAAATAATTATGTAATGGATACATAGTGTTCACATATTTACAAGCATTGTAAAAGTAGGTACCTATACAATACATATATGCCAAGCATGGAACGCTCCATGGCTCTCTGTGCAACTGTCACCCAAGTGCAAGTTGTGTACTCTCGCCTTAATATTTATTTCTGTAAATAGGTTTAAAAAATACACTTTTACACGTCAAAAATAATATATGATTTAAATCTAGATGTGTTCGGTGCTTCATATAACTGACAATGGTGCCGATTCCTTTGTTCACAAACTAAACTAAATTTAAGTTCAGTGCATCTTTTTCTTTCTATTTCATTAAGAAAAGGACAGAGGATAAATTTTAGTTTAGTCCTGTCAAATTAATCAGCGCCTGTCACTTTCCATACAAGTTTAGACGTGATTAAAAACTTGCCGACTAAAATTACGTCAATTTACGTCAAGCGCTGATTAATTTGACAGGACTAAACTAAAATTTATCTTCTGTCCTTTTCTTAATGAAATAGAAAGAAAAAGATGCACTGAACTTTAGTTTAGTTTGTGAACAAGGGAATTGGCACCAGTAGCGCACTAGCGGCCAGGTTGCAGCACTTGCAGCGGCCAGATCTTAGAATTAATCATTTCATGAAATGAACATCGACCGCTGGTCACATCATGATGTGGTCTGGCCAGATCATTGAATACTTTACGTTTGACGATGTGAACAGTTAAATGCACGACTACTTCATGATGTGGCCAAACACTAGGTAGTGATCATATAGTAAAATAGTTAGATTATCCACCGGTAGAGGCGTTGATGTCGCTTTGTTTTTGTGCGGCGTACAAGAAATCAAACAACGTAGGGTGACCACGCAAAAAAAGCCAATAGTGGGTTTCCAGATATAATATTATGGAAAGCGATCAAATTGGAAGTTGCGCTCGCCAGCCGCTGCCGTGGCGTGAAATGCATTATAGCACTTAAAATTAGAATAAAAATAAAAAATTACGCCGCTTATGTGGGTCCGCTAGAACCTGCTGTACCGCTAGTCTGCGCCAGGCCGAAGAAGAAAGACCAAAACAAACTCGGAAGTCACAGACTCTTTAAGAGGGAACAAGGCCTGCGAGGAATTTGAAAAATTGTTTTTTATTGAAACTATTGCCGTCGTCTTATCTCAAGTCTGCCCCTGTAAAGTGCGATAGGGACAGCTGCAGCTCAGACCGATTAAATCACAAAAATTTTGACGAGATCAACGTTTCGTATTCCCCTTTTTTCTCCTCGAAAACTGAGCCGATTCATTTTTTACATTAAAATTTTAAGAAAGACTATGTCTATGTTCCTATCATTTTCTTTTATGTTGAAAACTTTTCGAATTTGTCTGGTACTCCTATAATCATGGCGGTAAAAATGGGGGATTTTTGTAATTTTTGGAGGGTCATATTTTCTTTACCAATTAGTTGCTGAAAAAAATGAAATAATAGGGACGAAAACAAAAAAATTGTTCTAGAGGCAATATTCAGGAAGAAAAAAGGGAAATACGGACAGCTGAAATTGAATGGAGAATCGCAGGCCCCTGTTCCTTCTTAAGAGGGCTTATACTAAAAGTTGGCAACGTCGCAAATAGCTGTCAAATATTTACCTGTTTTGATTAATTTGGCAATATTATTGTATGGAAACATGAAATGTGGCTAACTAGTGAACTAAAATATTGATTATGAAATGCAATAATTAATATCGTAACACCGAATATTTAGTTTTAGATATAAAAAAGCATTTGGAAACATTCCAAGTGCCTTTTTTACACCTAAAACGGTTACAACATCAAATTCAGTGTTATAATTGCAATTCATTATTAATATTCTAGGGAACTAGTTAGCCACATTTCTTATTTCCATACAGTAATATTGCCAAATTAATCAAAACAGGTAAATATTTGACAGCTATTTGCGACGTTGCCAACTTTTAGTATAAGCCCTCTTAAGGATCTCAACGACTCACCGAACAATACTTACCAAAGAAATGACATTTGGGTAGGTCGCATAAAGTACTTAAAAGTTTCTAAGGAGAAACGAATCAAATAATCTTTGGTATATAAGTAAAAAATATAACAGGTATGTATAACTTCATTTATTTATTTAGTCATAAAAACATCAGTACAATCATCGGTTGGAATGCTAATTATAATAATTTTATGTTACATCAACGCCTGAGAATTGGTAAAATTAAATATCGCTACCTCGGAAATAAAAGCAGAAAAACATAATCTCACCTTTACAAACAAAATACAAGTTTCTTTTCAAACCTTAT
The DNA here is from genome assembly GCA_963680765.1 of Agrochola lychnidis. Taxonomy (NCBI): domain Eukaryota; kingdom Metazoa; phylum Arthropoda; class Insecta; order Lepidoptera; family Noctuidae; genus Agrochola; species Agrochola lychnidis. Next base: position 6,557,237 of record OY796871.1, on the reverse strand, counting down.
TTCAATGTACGTAAAATTCACAATGCAATGCACAATATTAAATAAACATTAGCAGCATTCGTTTAGTAATTTCATTGCTGTTGAGACCTCCGCTCTCAACATCGCCGCGCGCTGGCGGCAGTGAACGAGGGGCACGGGGCAGCGGCGAGTCAGCGCCTCGCAGCCAAGCGCGGGCCCCCGCGCCTCAGCAGTCAGCCGTTGCACGCCTTCAAGCACGGCTGCGCTTACGCGTCTTATTAACGTTCTTATTTAATTCTTGTTTGCTTTTCTGTTCCGTTTTGTATTTTCCTTATGTTCTTAAACTTACATGTTATACAGTCCACTCAATCGTGTTTCATTTAACTCTACCAAGACCTATCGACACGATCATTGGTCCTTCGAGCCGGATCAACATAAGAACATAAGAAAAATACAAAACGGAATAGAAAAGCAAACAAGAATTAAATAAGAACGTTAATAAGACGCGTAAGCGCAGCCGTGCTTGAAGGCGTGCAACAGCTGACTGCTGAGGCGCGGGGGCCCGCGCTTGGCTGTGAGGCGCTGACTCGCCGCTGCCCCGTGCCCCTCGTTCACTGCCACCAGCGCGCGGCGATGTTGAGAGCGGAGGTCTCAACAATTGCCAAGAAACTATTTACTGGTGGAATTTTTTACGAAGAAACAATGTTGAAAAATACATCTGTTGGTTCTATCGATTTTAAAATAAGGCGTCATCATATACAATTACTTATTAAATAATACATAGCAAATGCAAAAACATTTGCAAACGAGATTCATAAATGTATGAAACAATAAATGGTTTAAGATTATTTTGTATAATATATAAAGACATTGGACGGAAATAATTAAGTCAGATCTTAGAGCTAATGGCAAAAACAAAACAGTAGGGTTTGGCATTTCAACATGAGATAGCATAATCAGCCTATAATGTTCCCACTGCTGGGACACAGGCCTCTCTGTGAGAGGGAGTGGGCTGTAATCTACCACGCGGGCCCAGTGCGGGTTGTATTTTTATTTACAAGGCAACTACAACAGGTAACAATCAAAGTATATTTCTAGGTTTCTGATCACCTAATACACAATCGCACAACATGGTAGATGTCTTCGAATTTTTGGTTCTAAGACATGCCGATTTCCTCACGATGTTTTCTTTCACCGTTTTGAGAGCAGTGGTGATGAAATAATTTACACAAAGTGAAGTGCCTGTTTTGGTTCGAACTCACGACCTACAACTCTTAAACTGTGGCCGTTAACATTAGGCCACCACTACACTACAGCACTTTACGGCACCCGCAACGATTCTATAGTTTGACCGAAATCGCTATACCGCGCCTTAGGTATGTGCGTGACGAGACAGGGGGGCAGTGCGTGACGAGACAGGGGGGCAGTGCATGCCGCTCATTTGTCAACGCTCACGGCGTTTCGCTGCTCATTCGTCAATGCTCACAGCGTCCCGCTGCTCATTTGTTAACGCTTACGGCGTCCTGCTCCCCGCCTTCCTAAGGCGCGGTACAGCTGCGAGGTCAAACTATATGAAAAAAGATGCGCAATTTTAGACACCCGTCTACGAAGCCGACGAGGAAGTGACTAGCTATCGCCGATTTTCTCGATCAAGAAACGTAGAAAAAATTGCAGGTTCCGTGTAAGTAAAAGAGATACATATATTAATAATTGATCGCTGACTGTTCACATCGCCGGCCAGTCGACAAGACAAGACGACGCTCAACGACGCTCGCTTGGCGGGCAAAACACTCGCTGAGAGACTCACACTTGGTACATACGCATACCAGCGAGTAAACACTCGTCGCGGTCTTACTGCTTGCTTACGGGTCGACATAAAAGAGTCTGACGTGGTGACATTTGGAACTATATATTTTACTTAAGGTTGAACTAGTCGCGGGCTCGAACTCATTGGTGGGCTTGGTCAAAAAGCACGCTATCTCACCTGGCATCGTGTCCGACAGAGATAGTATCAGTGATGAGCAGTTAGACGCTGGTCTACATGCACAAACTCTAGTTCGCACGCACACAAACACCATTCAGAACGATTTTACTAAAACGAGCGCGTAAAAAATTACGAAAAGTGCTTTGGAAGGTGGAGTTTTATGAAAAAACTACTGCATAAATCAATTACGAATAAAGTTTATTTTAATCTTCGACAATTGAGCTTTGTCGGAACGAGCTTTGTTTTGGAGATTTTATACTTCTTTTATTACTTATTTACTCCCAAAGTTGCGTTAAAATTAGCAGGAAAAACGAATCTTTGTTGGCTCATAACTTTTTAATTACTTTTTTTTTATTATTCTGCTTCTGTACAGACAATATTAATAATAAGACAAAACGATTTCGTGTTTTACTTTGGATGTACAATGGTGCCGATTCCCTTGTTCACAAACTAAACTAAATTTAAGTTCAGTGCATCTTTTTCTTTTTATTTCATTAAGAAAAGGACAGAAGACAAATTTTAGTTTAGTCCTGTCAAATTAAAAGTAAGTAATTAGGGTGGAGTAAAACCCCCCCGAAATTTGTATGGAAAAAGTATCGGCTAGTTGCGCCTTAAGAGGAAGCTCCCTAAATTGTATGTTAATTTGCATTAATATTCTGAAAAAGATACAATAAAAATGGAACTTTAGAATATGATTTATTAGATTATTTTCTTTCCAAATATAAGAGACAGTTACGAATTTGGAAAAAAATTGCCAGATTAATTTTTTATTCAAAAATCATGTCGTTTTAAAAGATTATTTGAAACAAAAACAAGATTACTCGGCTTTTATGTGTGAAATAATTATTGACAGTAAGAAAATATAGTTTATTATACAGATATAAAATATTTTTTCTCTAGATCAATTATTACTTTAGTTATAAACGAAATAATAATTGAGACGACATTTAGTTCCGTGCTCGAATACGACCAAAGAGCGCACGCGATATTCAACTTTATTACTGATGTGTTAGCGTTTAGCACATAGTAGATAGATAGAATATTCTTTATTATGTACACCATAAAAATTACAGACATTAATAGTAGTAACAGTTATAGTAGAGTAGTTTTCCACGCAAACTCCGCCCCCATGCACCCCGCAAGGGGGCGGAGTTTGCGTGGGTTTTTGGGATAGATTCATCCCAACTACGGAACCCTTCATTGTGCGTGGTCCGACACGCACTTGGCCGGTTTTTTTAGTTCCTAGCTCGATTCGATTCTCGTTAATCGCCAGCAGTGGGATAGGTGCCTGACTAGTGTTGTGGATTGTATTGTTACCATAAATTGCGTTGCGTTTGCACATTTTTTTTTGCGTTCACAATTTCTTGCGCTGCGTTGCGCCGCACCAAACTGATGTGTTTTTGTCCAAATTAAAGCTAAATAGCTAATAACTTAGGCACACGTTATATAATTAATAAATGCGTATAAATATAATAGCTGCAGGTCCAGTTTTATAGTATTCATAATATTGGGAACACGTTAAAATAATTATTTTGAAATGTTTAAACGCTCCCGCAGACAGGTTCGACGCGATTCTGGTAGAATAATGATCATGAAGTTTTCTTAGAAATTATTTTATTAGAATCTTTAAAGGTATGAGGAACCGGGTGTAAAGTTCACTCATACTCTATAGAAGAGGGAGGATCCTCCGACCAAACGGGTGTCGTGTCTGGCGGGCAACTGCCCGACGATTGATGTCGAAGTCTTATATATGTCGTTCGCGCGGTAAACTCTGCGCGATGCAGGATTTGTGTGACGTCATGTCTTTTGATGCGTAGTACGTATGTGGCGGTGTAACCGCTACAAGTCACTTCGCTAGTGCGAAGTGACTTGTAGCGGTGAGGCTCTCGCAAACAGGAGCGACGAGATAGTTCTCGTCGCTCCTGTTTGCGAGAGCCTCAAAGTTTTATCATTTAGAACACAAAGAAAAATACTATTCTAAAATGTGAGCCTTTTACAAAGCATTTCAAATACTGCAACTTTTTAACTACTTTAGGCACATTTGGCGTATACTAACTACTTACATAAATATAACAAACATATAATAAATCTATGTAATAAAGTCTACTTGTATATTAATAAAATTTGTGCAAATCTAATGTATGGGCAACAGTCATTCTCTTTTTTTATACCTAGTAACCTTAATTGAGTTTTGTTTTGCGAAACCGATATCGCTTACATCTGAATAGGCCTTAATACTTGATTCTAAGTGCCTGATTTTTCTATGGAAAATTCATTTGTTTCTAAAGAGTGGTTTTAAAATTACCTTATTACGAACATTTGTGCAAACATTGGTTTTAATATTCTACTAATATTTCTATGTTCGGCGACTGCATCTCCAATATGATCTGGTACTGCGAGAACACGCAGAGCCAGCAGTAAATCTGAAAATAAATAAAATAATAGATAGCGCACATCATCCTTGGCCTTATTTTTTTGGGTGGGAAATTATCAAATAATTTCTCCCGCTCTGGGCGGAGCGGGAGGGCGTGTCAGACTCTTACTGACTAAAACCCACCCGTGTTCCTTCAGTTGCCTGTATTGCCAAGGGCCACGGTAACCCTTTCGGACAAAACCGCAACCCCGGCAGGCATCAGCCCTATCGGATCTCTCTGCTGATATCTCTTTGAGGCGCGCGTGGAATACAACGCGACATCGACCCGGGATCATTCTCTTGACCTGCTGGGGAGTTTGTTGCGCCCCTTCTTCCCAGCTAAAGCACTAGGAAGTGGTGAAGGGTGGGCGTTTTGGGGGACAGTCTTATGTAATTTTGACGTTCGAAAAGTGCTGATTCTCAGCTTAGTTTGAATAAATAACTTTTGAATTTGAATTTTATTCCAATTTATAACAACAACTGCGCAATATGTCTGTTTCTTCCATACTTCTCTATCAGTCATCTCGATGGTCACCCCCTTTCTATCCATATCATCTTCCACACAGTCCATCCATCGTTTTCTTTGGTCTTCCTCTACTCTTATAGCGATCCACAATCTTACTTATTCAAAACTTTTCTCACACCCATAAGAATTACAAAAAAAAAAAAAAATTGTGGCACTCCGGGAGTGCCGACAGAAGTGGAAGAAAAGTACTTGTACAGAACATTGGTTCGTAACCTTATCTAAATAAAGAGCACAATCGCGTTTACAAAAAAAGAAATACTTCCGAAACCTTTAAAGTAAAAATACATAGAACATTGATCCGTAACCTAATATAAATAAAGAGCATAATCGCGTTTACAAAACCTTTAAAGTAAAAATACTTGCATAGAACATTGATCAGTAACGTGTTAAATAAAGAGCACAATCGCGTTTACAAAAATGAGGTGTCATCATGGTGTCGCGAAAGCAATGGTTTAGTCCCATCTCAAAAATGCCCAACGCGCCTAAAGAAGTTTTCACTTCAAAAATTATGGCGATGTCACCCAAAGGGGAATGGAGAGGGGCTATGCTTGAAGAATCCCTACGTGATTGAATCAGAAATGAAGAGATCCGCAGGAGAACCAAGGTAACCGACATATGATGGGTCGACAGGTTCTGGAGTGGCGACCGTGTACCGGAAGACGTAGCGTTGAAACCCCCCACAAGGTGGACTGATGACCTTGTGAAGGCCGCAGGAATCCGCTGGATGCGAGAAGCACAGAGCCGAAATAGCGGTGCTTGGGGGAGGCCTATGTCCAGCAGTGGACGTCTTTTGGACGGGATTATAATGATAATAAACCCATAATGATTTCCGACAGTGCATAGCCTTTTCCCAACTATGTCAGCTTCTTATGTAACAGAATGCAACTGATAACTCGTATTTTACATGAAGCGACTGCCTATCTGACCTCCACAACCCAGTTACTGGGTAACATGATACCCCTAGGTAAGACTTTCGGGCTTATGACTGTCAAAAATCTACAAATGACAGCAGGGACCAACGGCTTAATGTGCTTCTGGAGGGACGGGAGTTTAAAACGCAATAAAACAATACGGCCATTTATGACATTTTTGATACTCGCAAATAAATCAAAACCTATAGGGTTTTCTCAAAGTTGGTCGTAGTTACTGATCTAGCTAGGGTACCCCAACCAAACGGGTTAGATTAGAACCGGGCCCATGCACGCAAGAGTCGAATTGGTCGCACTAACTAAGCTAAAACACCCCGACCAAATGGGTTAGGTTTGGTTATAAATGTGACCAACCACGCGCGAACCGTATTTTAGAACACTAAATAAGAATTATTTGATGTTTACAAAAAGAGGCGCAATCATTATATTAGAGTGTTCAATAATATTTTTAGGAAAACAAAATCTAAATTATTATTTTAAGTTCGATTAAATATTAATGCTGTATTTAAACAGTCGAACAGTCTCCTGAATGTCATAGCGGGGAAGTGTGATTGCCCGCTCGTCCATTATTTGTCAAACCTGCGTGTTTACTAACATAGTTCTTGAGGTTAATGTTTACTAACAAATTAAGGAAATTTTCTTCTGAAATAAAATTATTTTTATTTTATTATTATTAAAGCAGAGGCGACGAAGACCTTATAAACTCATCAGAACGTTCACATTCATTGTGGGCGGACAGTGGAAAATTTTCAGAACAGTGGCCATCTTTCCTTTCCAAAAAAAAAAACAGCAGAGGAAGGAGGACAGGGTGTTGTGGTGCAGCCAGGGAGAGACCTATGTCCAGAGCAGTGGACTGTGAAAGGCTGAGTTGATAGAGAAAATTCTTAAATATTTAAAATATATTATTTCAAAACTTACATTGTATGCCATCCACAAGAAGTCCACAAGAGCAGCAAAGGTGGCGTCCAACTGAAATAATTAATAAAATATTATAGCCATTGAAATAATAAAAAATGTAATTCATATTTAAAAAGCTATAACAAATCTCATGAATGGTGTACACATTATAATGTTGCTCACTTAAAAATAACATTCCTTCAGAACCAGTATTTTTCAATATTCAAGGCAATGGCACGAAAAATTTTACCGGAGGGGCAACCGGATGGCGAGTGGTAATCTGGGTCTTGAAGATCACTCAGGTACGGGGTTAGGTTGATACCTAACCCCGTACCGTGCAAATGGATCCCAAATGTACGGGGGCGGAGATATGGAGGATGGGGGCCTAACATTATTTTTTTTGACTTTTCATTCAAAATTTAAGCTTTATTATGTGCAAGGAATTTGTGTGTGTCAGTGAAACTGATAACTTATGAAAAAGCCTACTCACATAAATATAATATCCTCCAAGAAGCCAGAGTCCAAATAGCAGCTGGAACACGATGATCAGTCCCATAATGATGAGCCATGGCAGAATGAAGCCTCGCATCCAGATGTTGATGCCCACCACCTGGAAATGGTTGACATAACATAATAGTATTAATTGAACAACATAAGCAAACAGTGCTTGCTTGCTTTTATTTAAAGCAAAAACTTCTTTAGGCTCGTTGGGTATTTTTGAGATGGGACTAAACCATTGATTTCGCGACCTGTTACCGACACCGTGGAGTAAAAGACATCAACGCATTGATGATCGCAGTGCTTGGAGTAAAAGACATCAATGCATTGATAACCGCAGTGCTGTTTTATTTTTCAAGAATCCTGCCATTCAAAAAGATATATTTCTCCTGTTTCCTTGTTTTGTTGCTTTTACAAACACAAACAGCCAGAACCAGAAAGTAGTCTCGGGTTCTCACAAGACAAATCAGAAATTCTTTCCAATGTCTACCTAATCTGTGACATTCTTGGCGTCCAAGAAACCCATTGAGATGAAATCAATAAGTATAGTATTATAACTTACCATTAATATAGAGAATATGATGAGTAGTATAAATATCCCAATGAATATACCCCCAAACACTAGCAGAGCTGAAACATTAAATAAAATTGTTAAACTAATTATTTCATCAACTTAGCAAAATTGAAGAAACACATAACAACAACTTATAATTAAGTCTTTCAGAATTTGTTTGCAGTTAGAAACAAGCATTCTTACAACTAAAACTGCCATGCTTTTGGGTCCATAGCAAGTATCAGTACAACCTAGTTTTCACTTCGATTTTTTAAACAAAGAAACCATTGGAAAGTTAAAATTCAAATTACAATGATTATTTTATTTTACTTTTTTTTACCTACTTCATTGACATAATCTTTTCAGTATTTGACATAATATACCTACAATTTTCTATATTTTTTTTTTTTTAAATCAAATTAGATTTGTTACAGCTGACTACAGCTGTATCATGCCACTAGGCAATCATGTCATTTGGTTTAATAGGTCCTTATTTTTATTATTTTGTTTATCTTTTATATAGATTATTTTCTTTTAGATTTTATGAATGTGAGAACGTTGTAGGCTGTAGACTTGTGGACCATTTTCTATTTTACTAAGTACCTGGTACTTGTTGATAGGCCTACACTGTCCTCCCATACCTATTAACACTGTAATTTGAAAACATTGTAGAAACAATTTATTTTGAAAAGAGTAACCGTGGAGTTTCTAGCCGGCTCTTCTCCATAGGAAGCGACCAATCGGAACCGTGCACCTAGCTTCTGACGTTTCATAAGTGCCCTTGTAGGTTTATGTAAAATAAAATATTTTGATTTTAAAGAACTTTTGACTGTGATAGAAAGCTACCCTTTACATTTGATTTGTGTTTCAAATTCAAAATACTCACTATGGAAGCCCTCTTTTGGCAGATTCCTTTACGGTCCATTATTGGTTGAAAATAAGACTTGTACCTTAGCCAATAATAAAGCAAACACTTCATAGCTTTGCATAGTAGACCCTCCTTTATGGAAGTAGCTATCAAAGGTAAAATTATCTTACGAATCTATTTATATGCCCAGTTTGGTAATAAAAAAAGCTACCATTGGTGTGCAAAACGATTCGTTCGTAAAAGAACCGAGCATTAGTAAGATGATCCAAACAATGGTCCAATGAACATAGCTAACAAAAGATATAAACAAATCATGAATGTTGCATGAAAGTATACTCACATCCTCTAACATCAGCTTCGAACAGCGGATTCCAGAGCTGCGTGGAGTCTCCACCATTCATTTGATATCCAATAAACGTAATTAAAATCAGGCTCATGGCAATTGTGTATACCGCAACCGCTCGGCTCCCACTCTTCACGCTCGAAGACCAAATACATGGCGACCAGCATGATTCCAGTAATGGAGCCATATCTTGTCCTTTTAGAATACTCTTTGGCACTTCTTTATTACGATTTTGTACCGATTTCACGCGTATTTAGCGAGAAATTCGCACGAACAACAGCCACACCCAGAATTAACAGTTATTTGGATGAGGGTTTTCTAACTGAAAACTTGAAAGACTTTGAATATGCCGATAGATTTGGTGTTGTAGGGTGTGAATTTCTAAGTTTTTGCCTTTAAAACGACGGAAAATTAATATTTCAATCGTTAAAGTACGCCCAAACAACTTCGTTGTCAACAAAATTTTAAATTAGAAAGTGTCAAAGTTTTTGATTTTATATTTTTCTTTAGCATTTATAATAATCTTTCTCGTTTTAACTAACTATTTGAGATGAGAAACAGCAACATGGAACCGCTGATTAAATGGCGTTTTTTGAAGCTGTGACTGGAACGCGCCGAAGCCACAGGTAATCTAATACTACGTTTCGTTTAACGTTTGGAATTATTTGCTAAACTATTATTGTAACCTTTTCCATAAATCTGTATGAAATCAAATTGATTATAATATATCCCAAAAGAATTTTTAAACAAAAATTTACAAACAAGAACAACTCGCAAGCCAAAACGCTATACCTACATAATTTATTGGCGTTTCAGTGTTCTTCCACGAGCGCAGCGGCAGTGCCATCTCTTGAAAAAAGTAGTAAACTATTGTCTTCAAGCTTTGTATGAAGTTCCTGAGGGGTGGACAGAGATGACGGTAGAAATCCAAGTAAGTAACGATACAGATACACTACACTTTCAATCTTGATTCTATCTAATTAATTACTTAATGTAATTTGCTCTTTCTAAGATCTGACTTGAGTAGATATTTTACTTCATGAATGTTTAGTAGGTACCTAATATTATTCCGTTATTACATAACATAACATCACCTTGTTTCCCCGAAGGATTGGGCAGAGGTGTAGGTACCATAATGTACTCTGTGGGTGTACCTACCACATTTCGCCAGTTATTATAATTATTAAGCATTTAATATTTTAACGTTTTCATTGAGTGAAGATAGTGAAGAAACAGTTCAAGTTATTTACTATGATCGAAATGATATAGCACATTCTTTAGGGATTACCAGTACAGTTACCAGTGCACTTACTAGCTTATTATGATTAATTTGCATTCAATAGACATGGTCGTGACTTGCTATCAATAAGATAGAAAGTTTATAAAGGATATCGGTCCTATGATACCTAGGTGCCTGCATAATTAATTAGATGGAGTTCAATGACCGTCAACACGCTTGTAAAAGTAGATAAGTACCTAAACTTTCTTATACCTAGCCTAAGGCCCAACGACCTAATTTTGTTTTCAATAAATAAAATATTAGGCCGCAGTCATGTGATTTTTAAGATGTGGGGTAGCAAGCAAGCATTTTTGGGCCTCACTCAAAGATGTATTATTTGTTTTTTTTTTCTGTAGGGCATCTCTTAGCTGACCTCTGAGGCCACGACTATTTATCCGGTCAATCCTGTGGTTGCCTTAAGCTGCTACACTTAAAACCTCCAGCCAGAGGTTATTCAACTAAGCCAATTCAAACTAGGTGAACACTCGCTAAAGACACCCCCTGTGGGGTACGAACCTTGGCTTAGGGCGTTTACCGGAGGGAGGACATCAAGGATGGGACGGGCTGGATCAAAGTTTTGATCATGATTATTAATCGGGGAATTTAAAGCTACGTGCACAGTTGCAACAACTGCTGGCACCTGGTTTTCGAGCAAAGGTCGGGGGGGGGGGGAGTAAGTATTATTTGAAACATGGGTACACTTTATATACTTAGGTAGTACTTGGACGTAGGTAAATATGACGACACTTCGAGTTTAAGGCTGCGGGCACAAAAACAGCGGCGAGAAGCGATGGCCGTGCGGGGCGACGGAACCTCATTTCTCATTTATACATATACTTACTAACTTTTCCCGCAGCTTCGCTCGCGTGGAAGTCGGAAATTATCCCATGGAAACGCACTACCAAATCCAAATCCAATTAGTAGCATAATAATTATAATGATTGAATACTATCGTAAATTCATGCAAGCCTAGTACTTTTTGTGCCAAGTTTCAAGATTATTAACTCAAGGAATAAGATTTTTCATACAAACTATTTTTGCCCCCATTTTTCACCCCCATAGGGATAGAATTTCGGAAAATCCTTTCTTATGGGATGCCTACGTCAAACAAAGAACACACCCTCTAAGTTTCAGGTTTCTATGATCAGTGGTTTAAGGCTGTGCGTTGATCCGTCAGTCAGTCATTCAGGACAAAGCATTTTTTAAGTATACATCTTTATATATATAATTCTTCTGTGAGTGTGTATGTCACTGAACTTCTCTCAAACGACTGGACCGATTTTGATGAAATTTTTTGTGTGTGTTCAAGAGGATCTGGGAATGGTTTAGATTCACAATTTTGTCCGCTGGACAATGTTTTGACAGGACAACGTCTGTCGGGTCCGCTAGTCACTACATAGTATAAAACAAAGTCGCTTTCTCTGTCCCTATGTATGCTTAAATCTTTAAAACTACGCAACGGATTTTGATGCGATTTTTTTTAATAGATAGAGTGATTGAAGAGGAAGGTTTAAATGTATAACTAGCGACCCGCCCCGGCTTCGCACGGGTATAAACCGGGTTATTATACATATAAACCTTCCTCTTCAATCACTCTATCTATTAAAGCGACTTTGTTCTATACTATGTAGTGATAACCCGTACCCTAATTGCGTAACTCATTTTCATTAACAATTTCGCGAAATTTGTTTCATTTTGCCATTTCAACAACATTCATTGCGTTATTTACGTTGTTGAACAGATTTTTTTTCCAACTTATGAAGCAATGGGTTCGAAATCTGTTTCAAATCGAAACAAATTGTGATTGTGTTGTATTACGCAATTAGGGTGCCGGTTTATACCCGTGCGAAGCCGGGGCGGGTCGCTAGTTGGCTATAAAGGAATTGAGTATGTTGTCATAATTTTGAACTTGGAATCTTTGGGCAGAGGATTGTTAGATATCGTATAGAGGACCAGACACTGTCAGTATAAGTAATAAGTATTAGTCTATGACGGAACGTACAAAACCGTTCCGTCACCGCTCCTTGCCGCTGCTTTCGTGTCCGCAGCTTTAATAAAGAAGGTTAGGCTTTGCCTAAGTAGATGCAAAGTCGAACTTCTGAAGTCTGACGAAGATGACACTGGTGATGCTATCGTCAGACGTGAGACTGCACACTCTTTTTTAGGTTTAACCCAAAGCTTTTGCAGATAACGAGAGGAAGTAAAAAGAAATTGTTTAATTTATCTCTAGGTAGGTAGGTACCGTTTCTGACTGTTCAAAAAATTTATGTCGCATTTTAATTGTCACGGTCTACTCCACCAACCATGCGTGAACTAAAACAAAAGAAAACCCCAATTTTTCTCTCACCGACCGTCACAGCATGTCACAGCAATCCGTCTATCAAGTAGAGCCATACAACATTCATCAAATGAGCCTGTGTACTGTAATCTGTAAAAATAAAACCAACATGACATTACAAAAACAATGACCACGCAACAACTTGGGAGTTTCTGAGAATCGAAGAGCCGTTACGATGTTCTGGTAAAGTTGGGGTGTGATTGCCAGCGATTTTTAAGGAAAGAAAAAGTAATAGTATGTATGTTGCATGTCGTAGCCAGATCTTAGAACTGATCATTTCATGAAATGATCGAACATTTCATGATATGGCCAGCTAATATTGACCATATCTTTAAAACGTCAACGTTTAATGATAATTATGTCAGTCGACGTTTGGCCATATCAATTGGAGAGGAGGAGGGGTATCCATGCAAATATTACTGGCATTCATTAAAATTTAGTAATCAGGGTCAATGGATAAATAAAACATTGTAAGTAAATGGCTTTTATGCCAGAAGAAATTTTTTAATTAATAAGATTTGAATAGTTAAATACTAACATATGAAATACGTTCCAAACTCCATGGATTTTTAAGGCTGCGCTCGTTTTTCGAGTGAATTTCATAAAAGTCACGTAGCTTGGTATAATTAACAATACTTCACAGCACTTTTATCTTCAATTTGCATATTTATAATTGCTTTTCCAATCGAATTATCGTCCGCCGTCATGATGCACAGCAAAAACAAAGCGACATCAACGCCTCTACCGGTGGATAATCTAACTATTTCACGATATGATTACTAATGTTTGGCCACATCATGAAGTAGTTGTGCATTTAACTGTGCATATCGTCAAACGTTGAGTATTCAATGATCTGGCCAGACCACATCATGATGTGGCCAGCGGTCGATGTTCTATTTCATGAAATGCAACCATTTCATGAAATGGTCGATCATTTCATGAAATGATCATTTTTAAGATCCGGCCACGACAGGTACATTACTGTCGCGGTCAGCAATTAGGGCACTGATGGACGATAAGCCGAGGCACACATTCGTGGGTCCATCAATGCCTGATTGCGGCCAAGGTTTGTAGGTAGGTATAGTACTTTTCTCAAATAAAGCGCGGAAATACAAACATAGTAAATTAATTATAAATTCTAGAATCAATGACGAACAACGATAATTTTTCACGCTCCAAATGTTCATTTGTTTCTTCTTTGCAGCTCTATTTGCAAGCCAAATCGAAATTTAAATAAATTCTTTGATAAGTTAGACTCTTTGGTTGCCATATTGTGTTGAAGTAAAAAGTTCGTTCCTTTTTTGAATAATCTTGAAGAAGGTTGTCAAAATAATGTTCAAATTTCCAAGCATGTTTGAGAAAAATGCAATTATTGGCATTACAGCAAACAAATACACCATAAAAACTAAGGAACTAAGACTAAGGAGTAAGTATTATTTCTTCGTTTTATTAATTACTGCCTCTATTTATTTTAAGTAAGTACCTATATATTTATTTTGGTAGGTAAACCAACAGCCGTAGGTACATACAAAGAATGTAAAACAAAAAAAATTAATAAATAAAGTACCCACTGGTATGTATGCCTGTTATATTATTATGTAGCTACCAAATTTTTACTATATTAGAGAAAAAAAATACAGTTAGAAAATATGTGGATATTTGCATTTTAGCTTCTAAATAAAATGAAATAAAATGATTAGCACGAAAGGTGAATAATTATAAATGTGAATGATATCTGTCTCGTAGATCTACTGCGATAACCATGCAAAACCGTCTTTAAAATAATAATAATGTAAATTCTCGAATATGGGGAACGGATGAATAAAATAATCACATACTTTGACGAAATAGTGACGTCAGTATTCAGATAGTGATTCATAATTTCGACGTAGTAATTGCCAACGTCCATACTACGTTGAATACACCGGTTCTCGTCCGATCACCGAAGTTAAGCAACATCGGGCGTGGTCAGTACTTGGATGGGTGACCGCCTGGGAACACCACGTGACGTTGGCTTTTTGCTTTTTATACTTTTTTTTTTTGAATTTTTTTATATTTACTAGTTTTATGTGGTAATCAAGCCTTACGATTCCGTAATTAACTAATTTTTACTTGTTTTTTTTTTTATTATGATGATTGTTTTTTTGGTTTTCGTCTGCCTCATTAGTCTAGTGGTCGTAAGCGCTACTGCTGAGCATGAGGTTGGACATAGTGATATTGGGTTTTTCCGTCAGGGATTATTACTCCGTAGTAGCCTTGTGCCCGGTTGATGACAATAGGCTCGCTCTCTAGACATGGGCGAAATGTGGGTGTGAAATAGGTAAGGAAAGGCAGTATTGCTTCTTCTCTATTGTAGTTCTATATACTTAATGTCCCTCGGCAAACTTTGTGTTTCGTCAGCTGTCGGATTTCTATCAGTTGCCCTTTGCACTTGGTGCAGACCGGACGCTCTCAATCGACTTGGAAGTATACAGAGTTGTTAATACTCTTTTAACTAAGGAAAGCTGCTAAAGTCGCAGGCACGAACGATAGGAAAATAGTTTTACAGCTCTATATAGTTCACACGGAAATCAAAACAAAACAACATTATAGAACTTAGTTCTGAATTCAAATTATTATAGACGATAAATCTAATAATTGATGGACATGGAAATTAGCATTCGTTTGTATTCGGATATCCGATGATACCCGAGGGACATTAAGAAAATATAAATACGTATTTAAAGTGTATCACGCGAATCGAAAGACGAAAGTCAACTGAGCGCAGAGCAGAAGAGCATGAGCATAAAATTGTGAGTTCATGATTAGCAAAAAACTGGGAATTTTTTGTTGGCAAAAGAGATATATCTACCGATTTACTTTGGAAAACTTTGGTAGGTAATGATGAATAGAAGGCTCCCATGTGGTGGGACTTGTAGTCCTTTGGGACTTCTAAATGACCAGGTACTTCTAATTTGGAAGGTACTTTAATTATCATTACCATGCGTCATGGTAGATTACGGCCCACCTCCCTCTCACAGAGAGGAAGCCTGTCTCCCAGCAGTGGGAAGATTTATAGGCTGATGATGATGATGATGATGAATAAGATATTGAGTACTGAGTAGGTAACATTCGTGTAGAAGGATTTCTATACGAATGTTCTATAAGCACAGGCAGCATCAGCATTTATTACCAAAACTTGCATTGTGCTTTCTTCATTAGCTTCCATCTTTCTACAGCTGGACATAGGCCTCCTCAGCATCTCCTCCATAAGCACCTTTATATTTACTACCTCACAAAAATAAAATTGAAGTTGGTCTGTACCGCCTATTATGAAATTAGTTAATTTCAAAACAATAGCCAGTTCTCAACACAGTACATACCACGCATGGTTTAATTTGAAAGTAAGTTATCGCTATTGGGATATCAATCCGGTTTGATTCAATTAAAAGTTGCAATTTTTCCTCTTTGTTATTGCGTTGTAAGTTAAGAGTCTTTACTGCGTAAGTTTAAATGAAGTTTGGAGATAAACGTAATAAATAATAGGTAATTGGATAACCTAGACAGTGCAATGTATGCTGAAGCGATCTATCTACCTATTTCGATAGTTTATTAGTTCTGCTAAGCAGTGAGCTGCCTAGTCGTGTGAACGTCGGACTGCCAAGTCATAGGTCTCGAGCTCGAACCGAAGGCACGCACCTCTGACTTTTCGGATTCATGTGCGTATTGACTTGCTTCAAAAACGACGAAGGAAAACATCGTGAGAAAACCTGAGAGATATTTCTCGACGGCATGTGAAGTCAGAGGCCTATGGGCGGCTTTAAAACTCTGACTCCTGGTTAGTCACTACGAAAAGAAGAAGCCGTCGCACTCTCGCTGCTCGCTTACTAGTTTTTAGTAACTAGCTCGACTCGCTTCTCGGATAGGTGCCTGACTAGCGTTGAGGATTGCATTGTTATAGTTTGACCAATACCGCTGTACCGCGCCTTAGGAATACACGGCATGTCTGAGAGATATTTCTCGGCAGCATGTGAAGCCAAGTTAGAGGCCTATGGGCGGCTTTAAAACTCTGACACCAGTACCCTAATTGCGTAATTTATTTTCGTAAACAATTAAGCCTAATTTGTTTCATTTTGACAGTTCAACAACATTCATTGCGTTATTTACGTTGTTGAGCAGTTTTTTTTTTCCAACTTATGGAGCAATGGATTAGCAATGTGTTTCAAATCGAAACAAATTGTGATTGTGTTGTATTACGCAATTAGGGTACAGGTTAGTCACTAACCATACGAAAAAAAGAAGAAGTTCTGCTAAAATTGGTTTGAATTTTTGTGAACTCTACACAGCGTGTGAGTTGTAGTAGCAATCGTAAAAGTTCAAGCCAGCTGCATTGCCATGATTAAGTCCAGTTTCAGTCCAGTCTTGAGAACATACAGCTTTATGTAAGCGGGCACGCCCTTTATGCCTGGAGGCTTTTATTCAGATACTAGCGGACCTGACAGACGTTGTCCTGACCGAATACCGCCACCTATCGGGTCCGATTGTGAATCTAAACCATTCCCAGATCCCCTTGAACACACACAAAAAATTTCATCAAAATCGGTCCAGTCGTTTGAGAGAAGTTCAGTGACATACACACTCACAGAAGAATTATATATATAAAGATTTAGTTCTTTTTACGTTTAGTTTTTTTTTTTAATTCTGCTTGAGTATAGTTCTCGATGTTTTTGGTTGGTATATTGGCGTGTGCTAGCTGACATATGGCCAATAATTTATACTTGATTAAAATAATGTTTTGTATTGCATAATAATTTTGCATACTATTGTATAGAGTCATTTTTATTTTTTTTCTAACTTGAACAGACAGCTGTGTTGCTGGGGAGTTTATTGCGCCACGTCTTCTTCCCAGCTAAAGGCACTAGGAAGTGGTGAAGGGTGGGCGTTTTTGGGGGACTGTCTTATGTAATTTTGACGTTCGAAAAGTGCTGATTCTCAGCCTAGTTTGAATAAATGACTTTTGAATTTTTTGAATACAGGGTGGCATGGACATGGACGCGCAACCTGCTACCATGGACTTAGTACCTACATGATTCTGGACCACAGAACATATATATTAATTCTGTGTTCTGGACCACCTGCCTTGAAATTTCATCGCAGAAAAAAAAATTGCTTTTCCATACATTTTCACTGCCTAAGTAGGTTTTGCACTTTTATAGGAAACAGCAGATATTTTTTTTAAATAACTGACGGAAAATTTCAACGCGGGGGTTCCAGAATCATGTACTGAATCCATGGTAACAGATTGTACGTCGATTAATCTATACCAGTGGACATATTTCAGCAGCTGTTGATGATAACAATGTAAATGTCTATTCCCAAATTACGATGATTATTTTATTTTACTTTTTTACATACTTCATTGACATAATCTTTTCATTGTTTGACATTGGTGCTGATTCCCTTGTTCACAAACTAAACTAAATTTAAGTTCAGTGCATCTTTTTCTTTCTATTTCATTTAGAAAAGGACAGAAGATAAATTTTAATTTAGTCCTGTCAAATTAATCAGCGCCTGTCACTCTCCATAAAAGTTTAGACGTGATTAAAACCTTGCCGACTAAAATTACGTTAATTTACGTCAAGCGTTGATTAATTTGACAGGACTAAACTAAAATTAATCTTCTGTCCTTTTCTTAATGAAATAGAAAGAAAAAGATGCACTGAACTTAAATTTAATTTAGTTTGTGAACAAGGGAATCGGCACCATTATATAATTTGTGTACCTACAATATTATATATATATATTTTTTAAATCAAATTAGATTTGTTACAACTGTAGTGGCAATCATGTCATTTGGTTTAAATAGGTCCTTATTTTTACTATTTTGTTTATCTTATAAATAGATTCTTTTCTTTTAGATTTTGTGAATGTGAGAACGTTGTAGGCTGTAGATTTGTGGACCATTTTCTATTTTACCAAGTACCTGGTACTTGTTGATAGGCCTACACTGTCCTCCCATACCTATTAACACTGTAATTTGGAAACATTGTAGAAACCATTTATTTTGAAAAGAGTAACCGTGCAGTTTCTTCCGGCTCTTCTCCATAGGAAGTAACCAATTAGAACCGTGTACCTAGCTTCTGACGTTTCATAAGTGCCCTTGTAGGTTTATGTGAAATAAAATATTTTGATTTGATAATTAACCACAGAAAATTATACTTTTTAATAATTCAAGTGACTGTGTTCAGGAAACTAAGCCTAATGTGACGACAGATAAAGTAGATCCCTCACTGAATGGTGGACCAGCCAGTATCATGAAAGATAGGAAGACAACTACCAAGTTGGGTCGAAGACAAAATATCAGGAACCGGTGACAAGGCTTCAAGTTAGACCATCATGAATGTAGTATATTCGACTCCTCCTTAAAAATAACAACAATTAAAAAAAAAAGTGGGACTTTGTATTTTAATTTCAAAAGTGTGTTTAAGAATATGATTGCATATTCTTAAACACACTTTTGAAATTAAAATACAAAGTCCCATTTTTTTTTTAAATTGAGTGTGTTTAAGAATATGCCTTCATATTCTTAAACACATGCCTATGTGACGGAAAGGGTTTACGTGGGGGTAGACCACGTAACCTTGTCAACATAAAATAAGTATATTTTATATAAAATACAAAAAGGGGGTAGGAAGGTTTATGGTCACAAGATTCCCTTAATTCCCTTGGGAGTAGCGCAGTACTCTCCTGGCTCAACCTGGTGCGACGATGATCCCAGCAGGTGTGTCACGCTGCAGACGCCAGGAATGGTGACGGTCGGTGGTTGGTTGCGCCTGACCCGTAGTTGGCTCGATGTGCTCACGCGGGTAAATATGTACCCTGCACGGAAATTGCATTTGAGATTGGAGATTTGTGATGTGTCTGTCTTCCTAGACACAAAATCTCCAATCTCAAATCAAATCTCTAATCTCTCAAACGAAATTCGACGTGATCAGTGAACATAACATAGCATGTCTGATAGCTATACTAGAAGCACAATTTTTCTCTAATTCCGCATCATATAAACAAGCCATAGTAATTAACAAGTGGGAGTTTAGATCGAGATGTGGAAACGCGAGCTATTCTCAGATGTTTCCGCTACCAAACACTACATTAACCTATTTGGTGCACAACCTCATTTTTTTTCTTTAATCGTAATCAATCTATAAAGACTGTAAGACGAGTAACACACATCTAACATTGAATAAGTAGGCTAGTCTATAAGTCTGGTAATACAGATGTAATTTTTCATGTAATATTAGATCGATGCAAGTGCCAAATAAATATTTTTCTTGGCTAAACAAAATTTACATACTTGGAATTTTTATTTTAGTCAGTGCATGATGTTAATTTAATTTGCCATACAAAATATAGCGGATAATTAATTATATTATGGTTGTGGGATTTTCTGAGAAGACTTTCTTTTCCTCTTCGGTTGAATTTCCATATTGTCTTCGCTATAGCTCGTTGCACTTGCAAGTGTTTGCTTTGTCTGTACGTCTGCTATAAGGGAATACCTACCTTACTTTCTTCTTTACTTCTTTTAGTGGTTCGGTCTGATTTTGCCTCGACTGATTTCCATCCTGTTGCTGAGGGTCGAACTCCTTGGCGCGTTTAATAAATGTTTCGTGTGTATCAGTATTCTGCTATACGCTGATGTATTCCAGTTTGATTTCACTAATTATGTTTTCTATCTGAAATCATCAAGTCTCTGTTGCTGTCCTATACTATATATCTTTCACTTGTTTATTTGCAAACCTCTATTTACTTTCTATATCGCCTAAATCTTCAGATAGCTTGACCCATTTCACCAAAAACTCCACCGCAAAAAATATATGTCTCCATATCATCATAATGACTGCAAAACGAGACCATAATATCAAAAACAGATGATTAGATATACCAACGGCACAGTTTAATTGTATATTATCACTTATTATCACACATGTTGACATTGCATCGGGCATTGTCGGCTGTTGTCGTGTTCTTATCCGTACGATATGCGCACGATTGCAAGTGATATGAGGAGATAGCGATGTTTATCGGTCAAATGTGTTTATAGCGACGTCGATAGGCCTCAATTTTCTTGGCGAAGGTTTTGTGCCAATTTCGGAACAAAATTTATTTGGGTTTCCATTGCAATTTGTAGAAGAAATAAAATGTTTTTGACTTGCAGCAATATTTCAATCCATAAACATCCACTACTGAACATGGTCCTTCCAATGACGGCTATATTATGCTTTCGATATTATGAATTCGATATATTATGCTGGTTTTAAAGATTAACATTACGAAGGAATATTGTGCAACAACACAACTATTTGGCTCTGAAAGAGCTGTTATTCTTCAACCCATATCGATTTACTAAGTTGCTACAGCGTTCGACTCCTCAATGTAATGACAGGCCATTATTTTCGGTATTGGCCCTTCTACATCCCATTTATTATACCTCCTTAGAGCACTTACACTTGTGTTTAATTTTTATTCTTTGTTTTCAATTTGGTCTCTACAGGAAAGAAGTCATAAGACGAAATGGTGCAGTTTGATGTATTTTTTTTTATTGCAACATGTACCATTGCATTATCGTTACCTATCAAATTGTTTTGTAATTGATGATGATTCCGCATTTGCTCTGGTAAACCTCAATAACATTGCAAAATCTGCTGTCGTTAATTACTGCAATAAAAGTTTTATACAAAACAGTTCTGGTTCTCTTGAGTAATGTTTGTACAAATAAACAGTGAATGAGTAATGTTAATACAAAACGTTTTATTTTCATAGTAGGTATCTTGTAAGTTTTATACCTTCATTAATTAACAATTAACATAGAGCCGTTTATACCAGAAATGCAAGCAACCAACAATTTATCTAATTAAAATAATGTTCTCAACATTACAAAGATTGTACTATCTTATATTTTGAAAGCGTCATATCGTAAAATAAGACATTATCTACCTACAGGAGCTATTTCAACTAATTAGGATCTGAACGTAAATGACAAGAAACAAAATCACGGAGAGAGAGATATATCTAAGAAGCTAATGATGTGTGCAGCAGTAAGGACAGTTGTCTTGTTAGATGAAATGTTTAAGAAATAATACATAACAATGATTAAAGTAAGAGTAACGTTAACAAAAACTCACGTACACAGTGAAGTGAGCGTGTATCGGCTCCAATGGCGGCCGGTCACGATCCTTCTTTCGGAAACTTCACGACGACGACCGGTTCGGTCAGTTTTAGATCGGCCTGCGCCGGCGCACCGCACGGCGACGGTTCGCCTTCCACGCATCATCGAATCATCGTTTTTTAATCACAAAAACATTCTGTATTATAAATAAAACAGTGTATCAGTGAGTTTGTTACGTTTTAAAACAATCGTGTCTACGATTTTCAGTTGATGTTTTTTCAACTAGTGACTTTTTGCATTGCAACTTTGCATCCTGTGTTGTGCTAAGTTTCGGTACGGTGAAATTGGTATCGGTACTGGTCCCAGCATCTCGTGTCGATTAGTACAACGATTTATCTTGATTCAACAAAAACTGGTAAGTCGATTTATACGTGCGCTTTCTTTATTGTTTTCGTTTTAGTCCTGCTGTGTTCGTCTCGGGTCGCATTATGCATACGTACAAAAATATAGGCGTTGGTGAAGCAAAGACCTCTTATATTGGAGTCATTGTGGCTTAATTTCCATATCTGATATGAACGCGGTTGAATAAGACTTTCTTGAAGTTCTTGTTTTGCTGTTTTGTAACAATGTAGGCTTGAGGGAAATAGTAACTTGAATTGTAAAGCCATGCTTAAATTTATAGACGTGTTAGATCTCTCAAAGCATTGTTAAAGTTACGAGCGCTTTAAGACAAAAAAAAAAAACAATGCGCGTTCAGAGATCAAATCGTTAAAGTAGGTATGAGTTTTGAACTCTTAACGTGGTTGAATTTTTTGACTTAATATATCTAGAAAAACTTTAGAATTCCTATATGAATCTGCTTCTATTATGGGGTCTTTGACATCAAAAGTATTTTTTTTGTTCACTAAGCTATTATTCTTATTTGAATCTTAATAGTTACAATAGGGCTGAGAATGTGCCCACATGAAACTTTTGGGTTTTTAGATTTGATCTTGAAGTAATATGAAATAGGTGATCCCATAAAATAGGTTCTGGTAGGTAATGTTTTTGAACTTTAAACAATGATTTGAATGGGATTACCAATTAAACTTCCGAAGACGACCTCAAATAAAAAATCAAGCTTTAAGAGAATAATTACCTATACGGGTAGACACATAAATGGAAGAGAACATAAAAGCGCAAAACATTGGTGCTCAATTTAGAACTAAATGAACCAAATAGGTAACTCCAGTAATTTTTTTTATTAAAGCCTTTACAAAATCACATTCAAGATTTTACTTTAGCTCCAAAGACTTTGAAACGGATTGATTAAACTCAATCAATAAAGAATAGATTAATGAAAGCCTTGTAGCTTGATTGACTCCTAAATACAACGTTAGTGGTGACGTTATGTACATAGGTATAAGTACATACAGACATGATCTACAGAGTATCTCCTACGGAATTGAGTTCATTGACCCATAAAGTACGCGGATTCATATAAACTAAACTGATGCCCAACATAAGCCGGTGATTAGGTGCGTGATTAAATAAACAGTGTTGGATTTTTTTCGTTGGTATAGCTATTCATTTTAAGAAAAGGTCTATTATGCACATGGGGCTATCTAGATCAACTGAAGATGGTGTACACTGTAGAGCATAATCAAGTTTCGCCTCTGAAGTTAGTATAGTTTACCAAATTGTTTAATTGATAGAATATTACTTATGTACCTACTTCGTAGCCCGTGCCTCGTATCTCGTTGGTCTAGATCTTGGGTCTGATTCCTGGCTCGAGCAAAGTGTTATTAAGTTTCTTCATCTGAAATTTCTCAGTAGCAGCCAGGATTCTGGACATATTACATGGGACTTAAACATAACGGGCGAAATGTGGGTGTACTGTAGGTGCACCTCTGCCTAACTCTTCGGGGTATAGTCATTCAGGTGTGCTATTGAAATCTAGCTGAAATTCTGTTTCCAATTCATCATTAACATTTATCGTGTATTTCCGAATTTAAGCACCTTCACCTTCGACCATAATAACTTCTTAGATTTGCACCAAACCAATCTATGGTGTTTTGTCTTTTCTTCGATAGTTTCAGTGTCATAAAACCATATAAGTATAGCGGGGTAATTGCGTAATACAATAGAATTGCAATGCCTTTCTTGAATCATGACAATTCAAAAACATTCATTGCGTTATTTACGTTGTCGAGAAGATGAATTTTTCAAACAATATGAAGCAATAGATTTTCAAAATACTTCGGATTGTGACACAAAGCGCATTACGCAAATGGAATGCAGGCTGATCTGCAAGCAAAATTGGGCATATTTAAGTCAAAATCAAAATATTTTATTTCACATAAACCTACATGGGCACTTAAGAAACGTCAGAAGCTAGGTATACGGTTCCAATTGGTCGTTTCTTATGGAGAAGAGCCAGCAAGAAACTCCACGGTTACTTTTTTAGTAATTGGAAAACTATCGACAGAATTGAATATATTTTAAAGTTATGTTCCATAGTACAGAGGTCTTTGAGCAGACCTAATGGAGTTGGGTTGAAGTTTGTGTATTTGTTTTTGAATTTGCTTTGCGTGGGCCAAAGTTAACATTAATAAACTTCTAGGTGCATTTATACTATATTATTATTATAAAGCTGAAGAGTTTATTTGTTTGAATGCGGTAATCCCTGAAACTACCAGTAAGATTTGAAAAATTCTTATTGCATTTGATAGTCCAATTTTTGAGGAAGGTTACACAGTAACATGTATCACACTACGACCTCAGGAGTCGAGCAAAAAGAAAAAAGTCGGAAAGAACGCTTGCGATGCGACGCCGTGGGTTGGAGACCGAGGGCGTTTTATAAAAATGTGGCTTTTATTTTAGTATAATGTATATCGAACGAAGTCGCGGGCAGAAGCTAGATGATAGATATACAAAAAGACGTAGTCATCAGTAGATGTCCCGTATAGAATAGTCACGTTCTAAGAATTAAGTGCATGTTGACATGCAATCGTTTTGTTTATAACAGTAGATTATGGAAGTGATTTACGAAATAAAAGTTTCATTGTGCAATCTAATGTTATTGAACGATGTGTTTAAATTCGAAGGTTTTTGTCTAGACACGGTTAATTAAGGAATTGTATTAAGAAAAGATGGAAGGATTGTGTGAGGAATGATATGAAAGAGAAGGGAGTGAATGATAGTGTGACGATTGACAGGGGAGAGTGGAATAAGAAAACGTGTTGCGCCGACCCCAAGTAACATGGGACAAGAGTAGGAAGATGATGATGATGGTTAGTTAAGGAAATATATTAAACCAAACGTTATTACTGAATGGTATCCGAGAGAGTAGAGTAAAAGACGAAGACCGGTGCGAAGGTGGAGAGGATCAGATATCGACAGCAGCTGCAACATGAACAAGAAAAGCTCACGATCGAAAACTGTGGAAACACACTGATATCTAATATATAATGTACAAAATTGAAAAGGTATTCTGAATTTCGAATTACCCTAGTACAACTCTGTATGAAATTCAAAAGTCAATCTGCCTAGCCTCTTCCCAACTATGTCGGGGTCGGCTTCCAGTCTAACAGGATGCAGCTGAATACCAGAATTTTACATGGACCGACTGCCTATCTGACCTCCACAACCCAGTTTCTGGGTACGATATCCCTTGGTAAGACTGGTTGGACCCATGCTGTCAAAGATCTACGAATGACAGCTGGAACCAACGGTGGTAAATGACAACTCTGTATGGCGTTAAAGAAAATATTCTATAATAGATACAGTACAGTAATCTTCCAAGAAAGAAAGGAAGGGTCCTAAGAATCATCTATGAAAGAGGATTGAATTCAGCAATGAAACTCCAGACGAAATAAAAATCCTAAGAGACGAAGACAGAACACAGACAAACAAATATTCGAATGAAAACATGACACATTCAGAATAATGAACCAAAGGGGTCACAAACCTTCGGAGAGGCCTAGATATTATCAGTCGAGTGAGTTATACACATGACAGGAGATTAAAGGCTTATTCTTGAGATCATCCATGATTCATTTTTATTTGTAAGTAAAAACATACAATGTCGCTTTGAGTGGTACACCAACGCAGAAATACAAGCACTTTGCAATTTGTTTACTCCATAGAATCAATGGAAGTAAAGAGAAAATTGGTAATAGGGTTGATGTGTTAACGAAGGATAATGTAAACAAGGTTTTTGGAAGAAGCAGTTTTCGTTTTACTATAACTAAAAATTTCAAGACATGTGACTTTTTTTTTTTTTTTTTTTTTTTTTTCCGAGGTGGAAAATCCTCATGGATGTCCTCCGCCCTGGGGCAGACGAAGGGGTCTGTCAGACTCCTACTGACTAAAAACCACCCCGGTGTTCCCTTCCCACACTTGGACCGGGGATCATGAGATCTAGTGCGCCTTCCATGATCCCCGACTGGTGCCGGCCCGCTTTTGCGGGCCACTTCATGCCCGCGGGGGGAGTGAGGTGAGACTCCCCCCACGACGTCAAATAGGGGCGCGCGTGGAACACTACGCGCCGCCACCTCGGGTCCTGCTGGATGGGGGGCGGCGGACGTCCCCGAGTCCGCCGTCCCTCCGGATCTGTTTACGGGGGCTGGAAGAGGGCGTTGTCCGCCCTCCGCCGACGCCCGGTCCGCCTGCTACGGATCAGGAGAGTGGTCTCAATCTCCCTCTCCCTTTCCGCAGCCTCCTTCTGCGAAACTACGGTTTCACAGAAGGAGATCACCGCATCCCACGACTCGGCGCTCCAGACCATCGAACGAGCGACAGCCGGCAGCGCCAGGTCGGTTCCGACTTCAGATACGAGGGCACGGCGCGGCTCCTCCCATGCGGTACACTCTGCTAGTGTATGCTGCACCGTGTCCTCCCGACAGTGGGTGCAGTGATGGCACCGAGCGTCCGGCTCCCTGTTTATGCGACACAGGTACTTCCCGAAGCAGCCATGCCCCGAGAGCACCTGCGTCGCCCGAAACGACAGGGAACCGTGCCTCCTCCCGAGCCATTCGTCGAGCACTGGTCGGATCGCGTCGACGGTAGCGAGGCCGGCGGTAGGGCGCAGAAGCCTGTCCCGCCATTCCGTCACCAGGACCTCGCGGAGCTGAGACCGATGAAGCTCGATCTCACGCTGCACCGGTCCACCTCCCCGTATTCGGGCCTCCTCGCGCCACCGGTGCAGTGAAGCGAGGGCTCTCGCTTCTAGGTCCCAGGGCGGGGATCCGGCCAGTGCACAAGCCGCCTCGTAGGAGATCGTGCGATACCCCCTGATAGCCCTGACGGCCATCGCCCTCTGCGGTTTTCGCAGTATTGCGATGCTGCCGGCCGTCAGGTCAGAAGCCCACACCGGGGCTCCGTACAGGGCCATGGATCGCACGATCCCCAAATATAACCGCCTACAGGCGGTGCTCGGGAAGACATGTGACCTCCGCTAACCCACACAGGGCCCGCGTGGGATCTCACAGAGAGGAGGCCTGTATTCCAGTAGTGGCAACATTATAGGAAGATTTTACTTATGCCTTTTTAGTTAAAAGAAAGAAATAATTAAACACATTTACTCAGCATAGGCACAGGCACTCGGTTTTGTCGTTTTTAGGGCTACGGACCCAATTACTAAGCCTACGCTGTCTGTCCACTTGTCACAAGGGTGTAACAAACTCGAACCCAAAGCATTTATTTCAATTAAAACAATTAGACGGCGCAAATATAGCAACCTTACTGGTAGCTATATTTTTGAGCCGTTTGGGGCTGAAACACTAGGGCCGAGTGCTCATCGAGTATTTCGAGACATCGCCAAGCGGTTGGTCGATTTTTCACGTGACCAGAGGGCTGGCCAATTCTTAGGCCAAAGAATCAGCATTGCCATCCAACGTGATAACGCTGTCAGCCTTTTGGGCACTTTTCCCACTGACAGTGATGCGGACGAATTTTTTGACGCCCAATGAGCTGTTCCCTTTTTTCATTTTTTCATTTACATTCGTGTACATAATATATATAATAGTTAGTTGTGTATACATAGTATAAATAAGTTATAAAATGTGTAGTCTGCATCAATAAAAAAATTAAACCAATACATGCAATTTTGTCGGTCATTCAGAAATATGAAGCCTATTCCAAAGCAAAGTAGGTAGGTACATAAGGAGAAGAACGGGCAAGAAACTCCATGGACACCCTTCTAAATCAAAATATTGTTATAAAGTGTTGGTTACTTCATAATCTTTTTATCTAAACCAGTCTTTTTGTCTAAAATAGGTTAGCCGGTTGTCTGTTTCCTTAAGTCTTTGTCTATTGATTGAGTTGGTGTTGATTTACGGTCATTCTAAATCATTAAGGCGACGATAACCGACTTTGAATGACTTTATACTGAAGATCACGTCTAAACGAGTAGTGTTAATGATTTGGAAAAAAAAAATGTTAAATTAGAGCATTTTCTTAATAATTTTATGTATGAATATTTTAGATTATGTTTATATTACATAGTGAAATTAATTTGTTTTATGTCTAACGCGGATAAAAAACTGAGAATCACGCAAAACCTATCAAGCGTATTTTTCTGAAACCTTCACCTTAAAGATAATTTAATTATTGATCTTTTAGGTATACATGTTTTACTAAAATATGTTTTGTTTTATGTATAATAAATTAGTAATGCGTTTAATTTGGGACAGTGCTCCTGGATGGGCGAGTCCTATTACTGGCTGGACGTACGACGCGTTGCGTGAGCTCAGTACAGAACACGCAAGCTAACCACTCAAGGTCACTGGCATATATCTGCGTCTTAAGTACATATTGTGCCTTGTAAGGTCTTGAAGTTTTGCAACGGGACATTTATTTGTCACTACGTTCAGGATTATTACATTACTTGATTACTTGCAGTTTATTAATATTGTTTTGTTGTCACGAATGCACTGTCCTTTTTAGGGTTTCGTAGTAAACAAGGAACCCTTATAGTTTCGTCATGTCCGTCCGTGTCTGTCTGTCTGTCCGCTGTCTAGCTCCGAGACTCTTAGTGTTAGAAAGCTGTAATTTGACATGGGTAAACAATTTTTTTTAGAGTACCTCCCCTACACATAATAAGGCTTGTGCAGACCAGCGCGACACAGACACCGCTCGTCGCGCGACGAGCGGTGCCTTTGTGTCCCGTCGCGTGTCGCGCTGGTCTGCACAAGCCTTTAAAGTGGTAATGTTTATTTTTTCTATCCCATGGTTCATGGGTCATGGTATCATTGGTCCTTCAAAAACATTGTGAGTATGGAAAAACTATTTTTGGATTCTGGGGGCCTACCACCAGCTCATAAAGCAGTATTATTTTAATATTACTTCAGTGTGGGAAAGAGATGAAGCTCTACAGGTCATATAGCTCCATCTCTTTCTCCCACTGAAGTAATATTAAAATAATACTGTTTATGAGCTGGTGGTAGGCCCCCAGGTATCCGTTTGCGAAATATTAAGCTTTAAAGTGCTAATTTTTGTTAGGAGTCAAGTGTTCCCTCCCCTGCCAGCTTAATGGTTGGTTTCAGATGTGTGAACAAAACACAGCAGTAGGTAGTTTATATAACGAAATTAAAAGTAAAACTATCACAGCTAAGTAGGCTCTACAAGTTAACGAGTAATAATCGACCAACTTATATTTGCAGTTACAAAAACATGATTTCTCATACATTCCGTATGGGAGAACATGTTTTTCAACTACAAAGTTGAGTTTGTTTTTAGGATAAATCCATCCCAACTACGGAACCCTTCATTGTGCGTGGTCTGACATGCACTTGGCCGGTTTTAAAGACGTCAGTCCATCAAGCTACGGGGTATCCCTCACTACGCTTGCCGATACGCGGTCTCCACTCCGGCACGCGTAGTATGACAACCATAGAAACGGGTTTTCTAGGGGTTTTGTCGACGGAAGAATAGACAAAATGACAGATAAACAGAAACAATCTGTCATTTTGTCTATTCTTCCGTCGATAAAACCCGTTTCTATTGTGTTCATGCTAAGCATGCTGGAGGCAGAACTCGTTTGCTAGGGAATGCACAATTATTATAAAATAGTAATGTGAGTCTTATTAGTAATCGTTTCTCTAGAATAAGGTAGATGCCTAGGTAAAAACTATTTAGTTCATCTTTCAGATAGTAAAAAAATATTAGACATGTATTTTTTGTTTTATCATATTAATCAAAATTAACTTAGAAAACACGCATTAAATTTGGGGAGTGGGGGGTCACAAAATCGTATTAAATCTAGCAAGGCGTGACGTCATGCCACATTTTAATTCAATGTATCGCCGTAATCTTTTGATAACGTCAAAAAAGAAAAAAATACATGTTCAATATTTTTTAATAATTTGACAAAAAATAGGGCAAAAAATTTTTTTTTTTGGACACAGGCCTATTCTTTGTACCTACTCCTGGGACTGGCACATCAGTATACTAGCTTACTTTACGTTGCGTACTAAATGGTAATGATCTTTTTATTCAATAAAATTAAAAATATCAGTTCCGACCATCAAATTCGCTCTACCTCCTTAATTACACTGCGTGAGAAACAGAAAACTCGCTTACGAAGTTACGACCACCAATGAACTTAATCAAAATATAAACCGTAACGGCCAATTAGTTTTACACACAAAAAATCTTAGACATATAAAACAGATACAAATTAAGACAAATCTAAATCAAACATTTGGAATGATATACGATATGTGAGACGTCATTTGGAGGCTATTAAAGAGGCACATGTCTATAAGGTGTGATTTCGAGATTATTATAATGACTTGGAGCCTGTGCTCGAATATTACGAAAAAAAAAACGGCTTTTTTTTTCATTGCTAGTGGGTACCTATTGTATTCTTTATATTCCTTCTTTTGGACACAAGTTGGTTACTGCAGAAACAACGACAATAGGTTGGGATTTAGTAAATAAAATCTAAATAAATAAATATAACATCATAACAAAAACTATTAAAAAATTATAATATGGTGTAGTAGCAGCTCTGAGTCTGGATTTGTGCCCGGTTGATGGCTATAGGCTCGTCCCGTCCCCTATTACATGGGACTTAAACATAACTGGCGAAATGTGGGTGTAACTGCTACAGGGACACCTCTGCCCAACCCTTCGGGGAAACAAGGCGTGATGTTATGTTATGTCATATGGCGTCGAAAAATTCATTTGCATCGCTGTGGACTGGTAATACCCAAGAGACTGACGGTATTGCCACGTTGTATGGCAATGCTTAGCCTCTGGCCAAGGCAAAAGCCAGCCTTTGGGTCACGGGAAGTGTCAACCAGTTGTTTGGAGATTTCATTAAACAGACCATCATTTAGATAGTTCTACAAAAATCTCAACCTAGTGAGGTGGTGACAAATGGCAAAGTGATCCAAACTTTGTATTGCCGTTTAGAGCGTTATAACTCTGACGATTTGCTAGCGTATTTCTAGCGAGGCGATCTGTGAACGTGCTCTACGCGGGCGCGAAGCGACCTAACTGCGACTACGCGACGTATACGCCGCGTTTTCACATTATTGTACACTCGATTGCTCTCGTTACGCAAACGCGGCGAAGACGTTGTTCACACGTGGCATGCTCGGTACGCACACGCAGCGGGCGCGTTGAACAATCGCCTCGGTGATAACTCCCTCGCAAATCGCCATTGTGATCCACCATCGATACCAAGGACATCGAACTGACATTACTGGTCGAAAAATTAAAAACATAAAAAAAAATAGAGTACACGCGACAAGTAATCATGAAAAGGATTCAATTTTCCAATATAAGTTGACTTAGTATTGTTAAGGGTTTCCGGACAATGAAAGGTCAGGTTATATTGGAAATTTGTAGCGACATGTCGTACAAAGCAACATTGTAACGTAAGAGATGTCCTGTGCTTCCTTTTACTAATGTTTATGGTGGTTATTTAATTAATAAAGTTACTTAATTAACATAATGTGCCATGTTTTTATTACACCATAAAATTAATTCGGGCTCTTCTCCATATCGTCGCTCGGCATCCAATACTGCGAATGTGACATTTTTGACGAAAATAATTTTTAAATGCAAGATCACGTATTTGAACGTGTAGAATGAAATAAAAGAGCTGAAAGAGATTTCTTTAGAAATAAGCATCGCCTTTGTACGTATTTTTCTGTTACTTTCTTCTTGTCAGTTTATATGTGTGTACATAAACTTTTAAATAAATAAATAAAACAAAAATCTGATTTTCGTAAAAAAAATCACATTCGCGGTATTGGATGCCGAGCGACGATATTATAAACTTGATTTTTTGATATTCTGAGTTATGCCAGTATCGTTTTTGGCAGGAGATTTGTATGAAAATAAAATTTTACCTGTTTTGCCTCTCAGATAATTAGTATCCTCCGGATACATTTAGAAATAGAATAATTTGGGTATAAAATCATCTGCAAGATAAGTTAACCAGAACATATCCGTAGTTGCTGCAACAGGTTATACCTAAATGAGTTTTTGTGTGAATAACAGTAAAATGAGTTAATGTCCGTTTCCCCAAACAGTATGTGACACCTAAATAAATACCTGAATAAAAATGCACTGTTTAATTTTCAACGTTCAGCTCAGCGCCGAAAACTAAAAATTCAAAAGTGCGTCCATTTAGATATTTCCTAGTGTAAAACTGGCATTAATATCGCTATGTCTGTTAGTATGGTATGTGATATTCTCGTAAAATGCTGGCTTGATAGTATATGGTGTTTGATTACAAAGAAAGGCATAGGAAACTCTCAAGTCATTATATTTTTATTGCCGCCTTAGGAGAATATTATAGTGGTTCTTAAGAAAACCCAAGACATGAGATAACGTTACTAGATAATTGTGATTTTAAGTGTTTTTAAAACACTAAACCCTGGAGTGGGTGCAATAACTTTAAAGCCAT
This sequence comes from Agrochola lychnidis, assembly GCA_963680765.1. Taxonomy (NCBI): domain Eukaryota; kingdom Metazoa; phylum Arthropoda; class Insecta; order Lepidoptera; family Noctuidae; genus Agrochola; species Agrochola lychnidis. The sequence goes on along the minus strand of OY796871.1, from coordinate 6,524,603 downwards.
TGTCTGTCAGTCTATCTGTGATATCATAGCTCATGAAGTTGCACCATTGTTTCAATACTTATACAGGGTGGCAGGGACATCGACGCGAAAACTTTTACCATGGATTATGTACCATCGAAGAAACCCATACCTATACACCGTAAGGACTATTTCTGCTTGCAGCGCTCGGCCGATGTAGTAACGGTTACCTACGAAAAAAAGGGTCGTGTGCACGGGATTTTGTTTTCGATTTGCTTAGGTATGGGTTTCTTTGATGGTACATGATTCTGAGCAAAAATAAAATCCGCAGTTTCATAGAAAAGTGCAATACCTACGCGGTCAAATGTATGGAATAGTATATTTTTTTAATTACCGACGAAAAATCTCAACGCAGGGGGGTTCAGAATTTGCCGGGGTTGCGAAGAAGTCCGAAAGAGATATCGTGGCCCCCAGCAACATGGCAACTGAAGGAACACGGGTGGGTTTTAGTCAGTAAGAGTCTGACATGCCCTCCCGCTCCGCTCAGAGCGGAAGAAGTTATTTGATTATTTCCCACCCAAAAAAAGGGGGGGTTTCAGAATCATGTATGAAATAAAATACGAATTGAATATTATGAATTGTCAGTTTGTAACAGTTTGTATCATTCTGCCAAAGCGTCCGTTTTAGGCCCCCTCATCATTGCTCGTTCTGTAGCGCCTTGAATTTGCGAATCAACCCGATGTCATCATGTTCATCATTAATTTTTTTCTTGTTAATTTCGTGATGACATTCATTTCAAATGAAAGCTGTGTTAGCTCAGTGGTAACGACCGCGACTTACGAGTTTTAGGTCACAGGTTCCAACCCAGACTGGCACTTTGCTTTGCGTAAGTTATTGTATGTGAAGGAAAACATCGTGAGGAAACTGGCATGGACAAGTGACATCGACCAACCCGCACGGCCTGCTCCCTCTTACAGAGAGGAGTCCTCTGTCCCAGCAGTGGGAACATTATAGGCCGATTATGCTATTCATATCAAATTATGTGATAAGATCCCAAAACTCACTATAGTCTTTTTAAATCCTTGTTTCCAATTGATGTTATTTCCACTTAGACGAATATCAATTTTATGTCGGGGTACATGAAATAGATTTCAGAATGACTAAAACTATTGAAAATTTCGTGAGTGTTTGGAATTGTTGCGCAACCTACGGGCCTACCATCAGCTCATAAAGCAGTATTATTTTAATATTACTTCAGCGTAGGAAAGATATGAAGCTCTACATGACGTATAGCTCCATCTCTTTCTCCCACTGAAGTAATATTAAAATAATACTGCTTTATGAGCTGGTGGTAGGCCCCCTGAACTGTTGGTTTCTCAAATACACAAACTTGTTTACAAGTTTAGAAATATATCGCGAACGCAGTTTAGACAGTTGAGGAAGGAAATAATGATATTAAAACAAATCGAACGATGAAACAGTCTTAGTTTATTTCTTAGTATTGTTACGTTGCAATCTGAAGAATTCTAAGAAAGATAAAGATACTAATACAATTGCGTTACCTACCTACTTTATATATTAAGATCAACCAGACCATTGTTAATAATCTTTTAAAGAAGGTACTTCTTTTAATGTAGGCTCAGACCAAATAAAAAATCAAGACAGAGCGCTGTCAACAGTGACGTGAGGCCGGTTTCGTAAACATGTGTGCACTTAGTGAGGTGTAGTTTGATTGTAAATGGAGGTAAATATGTGCGTGTGAGCGTGTATGCACAGAGCGGAGGTGTAGTTTTGGCATGCTTCACTGTATTGTTTGCAGCGCTATGTCTTGGTTTTTTATTTGGTCTAAGTATGTAGGTAAGTGAAACCTTTAAAACTTTCTGCGTTGATAAGAGTAATTATGACATTAATGTCGGCTTTGGGTGTGTTTTTCAGTTACGTACAGGGCAGTTTTTCATTTAATTAATGTTATCATGTAATTTTCTATTTGGCATAATAAACTATTTTGTAGTGTATACGAATTAAGCCATGTGCAGACTGGTGCGACTCTAACAAAACAATTTCTAAGAAAACTTCACGGTAGAACAATAGGCCTGTGTCCAATTTTTTTTAGTCCGCCTTTCAGATAATAAGAAAATATTGGACACGTAATTTTTCTTTTTTGACGTAATCAAAAGATTACGGCGATACATTGAGTTAAAATGTGGCATGACGTCACGCCTTGCTAGATTTTATACGACGTTGTGACGTAGCGAGCCCCCACTCCCCAACTATAGTGCGTGTTTTTTCAGTTATTTAGTAATACGTGTCTAATATTTTTTTATTATTTGAAAGACGGACTAAATAGAATTTCTTTTTTACCTAGGAAACTACCCTATTATTGCTGTTGCATCATGCCCCGTCGCGTCTCACCAGTCTGTACGAGGCTTTAAAGTATGGAGAAAATGGATTATTGTACCTACTGTACTTTGTGTATTGGACTTTTACTAAACTTTATTTTAAATAGGGACGACCCTTGTACCGTTATATAGGTACATGCATGCATGGTCCCTTAGGCACAATGTTTTGCGTGCATTATATTGAGCACTACCGTAAACAGCGATTTTTTTATAACAAAAATTAAAGTCATTTATCAGCAATTATATTTTAAGCAATGTTACTTAGTTTGTCGTACGGATTTGACGGCTATGTGATGGCCCTTTTTTACACCCTGTATGTACAAAGTCTGAACATATTTTTTTTTAATGACAAAACATAAACATAATTGATGTGATATAATCACAAACATTGCGAACTCGGGAGAAAAGTGAGATATTTCATTAGCCTTGCAATGGTATTAGTAAACAGTTACATAAATATACCTTGTTGCGAGATCACTCAAGCAAGTTAGAGTACTTATTGCGTGCATTATTTATTTACGTGCTGCGTTTTTGAAATATGCGCGACTGTGGACATTGCACTTTTGTATTGGAAACAAATTAGGTACGACAGGAATTTAAAAATTTAGTTTTTAATGAAATAGAACCAATTACAATATGTGTAAAAAAAGTTTATTTATTTATTTAATACTTCAGCACAGAAATGTACAAAGGCGGACTTAGGCGGAATGCCATAGGCATTTTCTACGTCAGTCAACCTTTGGGTGATGCAGGGACAAACAGTGGTAGGTGCAATTACGAACAATTGAAGAATAAAAAATATTCAAATATAAAGATACCCATAAACCTGTTACAAACTATAAATATAATATAACAAGAACTCGGTATCAAACAGTGTCTATTAGCACTAGTACAGTCTCGAATACTAAAGTTTTTTGGTCATGTCTCCAGGGCCTCAAGTCTGCTATTACAATAGTGTCAGAATAGTCTATCATTGATTTCATAATTGTTGATTTTGACAAGTTTGGTAATCTACTAATATAATGGCGTCATTATGACTTTCCAATGGTCAGCCACTGACACTCCATTGAAAGAAATGGCACTTATTGGCAATCTCGTACATAATGACAAATGAATGACTGACTTAGGCGGTATCATTGGTCGTATTGTACGACAGTGCCATTATAACACAATTCTATTACGAGACCATTGACTGATCAATGATCGACCATTATGAATTTAGCAGATTAAAATGACAATGGAATCGTGTTGGAATGACGAATTTATAAAAATAGCAGACTTGGGCCCCAGGCGGAATAATGACTCCATAGAGCGTCTAGTGGTGCAGGGTAGAGTGGAAGGTGATAGGCCACGCGGGAGGTCGCCGATGAGGTGGACCGATCAAATAAAATCCGCAGTTAGAGGCCCTGTTAATGAATGCGCCAGACTGTCATGTAACAGAACCAGATGGAGGGAGATCGTGAGGCGGGCAACGACTACACCTGCGATTGGACACAGTTCGTTGTGACCACGACCGCTCTGTCAAGAGCGATACGAAGAAGAGGAAATGGTCAAGTTTTGTTTGCTATTTTATTACTAATTAGTCTGAATATTGATTTATGTTTACATTTCGAACTGTATTTTATTTTATTTGACCAAAAAAATTCATTACAACAAAATGTAGGTATATCAATTTTGAAACCCATATAGTTGTACTGCAGATGAGCTGGTTCACATTTAGCACGTGTATTTCCTCCCATTTTCGGACAAGACCTGCAAATTTATTAGTGATTTTTGTAGACATGATAATTATTCAGATTCATTACAGTTGTAATAGCAATCATGTAATTGCGTTTTATTAAAATAGATTTTTATTTTTATTAAAATTCATTTATCTTTTGAATAGATTCTTTTCTATTTTGTGAATGTGAGAACGCTGTAGGCTTAGTGGATTGTAGATCTGTTGGCCATTTTCTATTTTGTTAAGTACCTGGTACTTATTGAAATACACTGTCTTCCCATAACTAGTAACACTGTTATTTGAAAGTATTGTAAAAGCCAATTATTTTAAAAAAGTAACCGTGGAGTTTCTTGCCGGCTCTTCTCCATAGGAAACGATCAATTGGAACCGTGCACCTAGCTTCTGACATTTCATAAGTGCCCTTGTAGGTTCATGTGAAATAAAATAATTTGTATTTGAAATTACGGTATTCTGTGATAGGCTGGCTTGAATGATTAAATTGAGGAAGCTCATTGTTTATTATAAATTAAACAAAGAGACTTCTTGATTACAATAGGTTTACTAAATCCTTTACAATATTTAATAATTTTAACCACGTATGAGCGGTGTGGTTTGCAAGATGAATTCTGAACGAATGAATGAATTAATGGTATGAATGGAATCGAATAAATATTAATGAGTGAATGTCTCGTAGACACTCATTATTCATGAATTCCTACCCTCAAAAGTACGAAAATTTTTATTCACTTCCAGAAAAGCTCAACATTTTCTTTGTACATTATTCAATACTTTAATAACCAGTCAAGTCTGAAGATTGATGACTGACGTTCAAAAAATTACATTTAAGTGAAAGTTAAATGAAAACGGGACATGTTAATCACAATTAAATGCCAGTAGTCAGTTAAGTATGACGGTGACATTACTTAAAATGTGACTTGACGGAAGGTACGGTGGGCGTAAAAAGTTGGCAACAATTTTGTATAAATGTGTTTCAGATTTTTACTCAACTGTAATTGTAATTAAATAGCACCACATTGATTAAAAAATATATATATATATACAGGGTGTTTGGCAGAACGTTGAACACACGAAAACGGTGGATAGGTGGGGTCATCTGCTACTTACTCAACCCTAATTTATTTGGCCCTGGCTCCCTGGATATATAAAAAAATTTTTTTGCTTTCTTCTAGTTTCACCACTTTCTTAACTTTAAAGTGTAATTTTTATTAAAAATGGGTAAAACAGGTAATTTTTTTTTAAATCTTTAATGTTGGCAGATAACATCTGAATAAAGCAATAATTTTATAAAAATAAAATTATTGCTTCATTCAGATGTTAGCTAGAAAAAAGTTATGAGTCGTCAAACTTACAGAAAGATGTAAAAAATACTTAAATCTTAATTTCAACTTGCATTAATTAAAAAAAGGGTTCCGTAGCAGCAAGTAACATTGAATGTAAGGTAAATTGCGGTTTACGATTTATGACGTATTAAAAAAAAACTACTTGCTAGATCTCGTTCAAACCAATTTTCGGTGGAAGTTTACATGGTAATGTACATCATATATTTTTTTAGTTTTATCATTCTCTTATTTTAGAAGTTACAGGGGGGGGGGACACACATTTTACCACTTTGGAAGTGTCTCTTGCGCAAACTATTCTGTTTAGAAAAAAATGATATTAGAAACCTCAATATCATTTTTGAAGACCTATCCATAGATACCCCACACGTATGGGATAGATGAAAAAAATTTTTTTGAGTTTCAGTTCTAAGTATGGGGAACTCCAAAATTATTTGTTTTTTTTCTATTTTTATGTGAAAATCTTAATGCGGTTTACAGAATACATCTACTTACCAAGTTTCAACAGCGTAGCTCTTATAGTTTCGGAAAAAAGTGGCTGTGACATACGGACGGACAGACAGACAGACAGACAGACAGACATGACGAATCTATAAGGGTTCCGTTTTTTGCCATTTGGCAACGGAACCCTAAAAACCAGGGGGCCAGGGCCAAATAAATTAGGGCTGAGTAAGTAGCAGATGACCCCACCTATCCACCATTTTCGTATGTTCAACGTTCTGCCAAACATCCTGTATATAAATTGTAAGTACTAAAAAGGCTTATGCAGACTGGTGCGACTTATCGCGCGACGTGTCGCGTGGCGATTCCGGGATATTTTCGCCACGCAACATCTTTCACATTAGCGCGCCGGGATATCGCGGGCTCTACAGGCAGCTAGGAACACTTTGTATGGCATCGCGTGATCGCGTCGATATCGCCGTGGTAACGCACACAAGTCAGTCGCGACAGTTTGCAAGGGCCTAAAAATAGATGGCAATTTTCTTTTTGGAAAACTGCTTTTTGTGTTTTTGTACTTGTGGTGTATTACAATCTATTAAATGTAACAGCATTCTAATCAGTACGTTGTTGTATAAATTCCGACTTAGAATAAAATGAATAGCACTCTCTCTATCTTTCTCGTGGGCGTTTTGAAGAGAACTTATCAAGAGGATGGACCGCAACATCCGTTTTACAATATGTTTTGTAATTAATTTGAAAGCATGCCATAATTTTGCATTGATTCATAAGTACTATTGATAAACTGTCTGGAAGTCATAATGCGGGTCCTTTCCTTTGTCCAAAAGTGGATGATATTTTTTACTCTTACATGAAAACCTCTAATCCTCATTGGAAGCCTCATTTCCCGAATGTCCAAAAAAACTTAGGCCTTGTTTGTTATCAGCCATATAATATAATTTTAGGTGAGAAAGTGTGGTTGCATAAACCACAAGAGTATTATTAAAAGAAAAAAAACTTTCGTGACGTCACGGCGGCCATGACAGTGGGAGCGGTTGAAGCTGTCACAATAATTACCACAAATAATGTTATAGTGACAGCGATATGGACAAACAGACACGGTGGAATTTATAGAGTTGTGAAGGGTATAGAGTTGGTTTCTGGGTGGAGTAATATGTGGTACTCAATAGTAGATTGTATCATAAGGGAGCAAAATAATATTTTTACGGCGTGGGCGCTTTTTGAATCCAGAGCGAAGTAAGGGATTCTTTAGTAGAATCCTGAACGTAACGAGGGATTCAAAGTACGTCGCCCGAGCCAAAAATATATTTTGCACTCGAGTGGTACACTCTACTTTTCATCACCCTCCATGAGAAAATAAAAGGCGCCTCATATTTCATTGTGATATTATTATTTAATAAAACATAGAGTAACAACTAAATTGAAATTAAATAGTATCTAATAATAAAACAACTAAAAACTTATAATTCTCCCGCGATTTTGCAGGATTATCCATCACATTTCTTGCGTCAGTTCTAATACTTTCAGGAGTTAATTCTATACTTTCACTGTCACTTGAAGAATTCATTTTTCAAAACAAAACCATGAATTTCTAACAATCCGTGAAAATTGACGAAAAGGCGGGGCTGTAGTCCGCGCGTTTTTAATTTGATTTCTTTTTTTTATTCAGTCGGCGGCGCGATTATGGGCCGTCGTACCAGCCAGTCTTAATTCAAACAATATTTGCATTCGATTTCTTTGGCGCTGAACACTAAGATGTTCCAAATTCAAAAAGTACGCGGCAAAGATAATTGCGGCGCACTTATAAAGAGGATTAAAAACTCATTACTGCCCGCTAAAAGTGTCTTATAGAAAACACCACCTTTGGGTGGTGGTGGTGGCGAACCAAGTCGTCATTTTCGAATAGATGGGATGAAAATTATTATTTCTATCGCAGAATTTAATCAACCGGTTTATAAACTGGGAGTATCGGAGAACGAGGGATATCTAGAAGTAGATGTTTGGGTTTCTTTTCTTATTTGTGACTAGCATTTGCCCGCGGCTTCACCCGCGTGGATGTCGGAAACTCGGTAGCAACCGGGATTAAAAGTACCCTATGTGTTAACCCAGGTTATAAACTATCTACATACCAAATTTCATCTAAATTCGTTCAGCCGTTTTTGCGCCAATCCGGAACATACAAACAGAAAAACGGATGAAAATTTTTCGTTACTGTTTTATTATCGTACTAGCTATGCCCGCGACTTCATCCGCGAGCCTTCCTCAAGAATTGGGCTATCCAAAACAAAAATATTTTTTCAAATCCGTCTGGTAGTTCCGGAGATTACCCCCTACATACAAACTTACTTACAAACAAAATCTCTTTATATTATTAGTATAATGTAGATATAGATTTGTGATTTATCAATACTAAGTATAAATCATAAATATCTGGATGACCGAGCTTTCTTCGTTTATTTTTTTAACGACATTTTCTAAAAATAAAACCTAGCTAGATCGATTTATCTCCCCCGAGACCCCCTGCATACTAAATTTCATGAAAATCGTTCGAGCTGTTTCTGAGATTCAGATTATATATAAATAAATATACAAGAATTGCTCGTTTAAAGGTATTAAATATTCGTTCTTCAAAATGTCCAGAGGCCAATCAATTTATATTCCGTGATGAGTGCGATTTATATTTTCACAAGAAAAAAAATGGATAACCCAATTATTTTCCTGAAATTAACAAGCAAGATTTAAAAACACGAAACTGAAGACATTTGATTCCAATTTCACGATTTTACATATTCTTTTTCTCTATTCTCTTTTTCTAACGACAAATTCTCAATACATACATTCACACGTGTTTTACAGATTTAGGTCATTGTCAGCTTATATTAAATCATGTTTATTTACACAATTAGAATGCTTATCCATGTTTGTGGAACAAGCACGAATGTCACGTAATTAAAATAATTATGTTGACAACGACATTACCTACTTAGCGACGTCATAGATATATTATTAGTTGTGATATCAAATTATTTTATAACCTAGTAAATATTTTCGTCGGTTATAAAAAAATAATCTACTGTTTCATAGAAAAGTGACCTACGTGGTCAAAATGTATGGAATAGCTGTTTGTTTTTTAAATAACCGACGAAATATTTCAACGCGAGCGAGAGGAAATGGCAGGCCGTCACCTCCTTCTGCGAAGCGGTAATGCTCGCGAAGGAGGAGGCGGAACGCGTGAGGGAGAGGCAAATTTCGCGCCCTCACGCCCCTAACCGCCGCAATAGGAGGAGACGCCCGGGGCGGGAATCGCGAGCCGATTTCCGGCCACCGTAGGCGCGGGCTTGCGGACGGTGAGCAATGGGTAGCTCGCCGTCCGATAAGGACCAAGCCCGGGTCGACGGCGCGTTGTGTTCCACGCGCGCCTCAAAGAGATGTCAGCAGAATTGACGGGGTCCGCTAGGGCCAGTGCCTGCCGGGGGTTCGAGGAAAACCGATAAGGAAATCGTGGCCCCCCGGCAACAGGGCAACCGAAGGAACACGGGTGGGTTTTAGTCAGTAAGAGTGTGACACGCCCTCCCGCTCCACCCAGAGCGGGAGAAGTTATTTAATAATTTCCCACCAAAAAAAAAAGGGGTTCAGAATCATGTACTGAATCCATGGTTACAGTATTCGCATCGTTGTCCCTGCCACCCTGTATCTTCGTCATCAGACTCGTTCCCCATACCTCGTAGCAATTAAGTTTTTCAAAAATATTCAATGTACAGTTTTGACTTCGTTACTATTATATCATAATGTATAGAATGTATACATAATTATAATACGTCATATCTATGAAATTCCTAACACTACATCACATACAACAAATATGTAGATTAGCGTATAGTTCACGATGTATGTAGAGTACCGTCAACAAAAAACTCTCATTACCAACACTCGCTCGACGTAACGCGGGCACTTTTTTGCTAACTGTACACGGAATAAATTATAAGCTATTACTATCATTTAAGATAAACATCTTGCATATTGATAATGAGTTAAAAAAATAGACGAATGCTGTGTCAAATATTATTTGTAGATGTAACGTAATGGACACACAGTAATATGTACACGAAGGAGAACGAATGAAAGAAATATCTATGTATATTTGTAATTTATTTTGACATGTTAGAATTGAAGTACAAGTTAGAGGAGCTCGTGGCTAAGCAATAATAGCCGCACGTGTCGATCTAACAGGTTAAGCTACGCTTGCCGGGGTTGGTCCGAGGATGAGTGACCATCTTTACATACCGACTCTTCCGTGCCTCAGAAAGCACGTTAAGCCGTTGGTCTCGGCTGTCATTTGTAGATCTTTGACAGTCGATACGGGTAGTTAGAAACCCAAAAGTCTGACAACCAGTCTTACCAAAGGGTATCGTGTTACCTAGTAACTAGGTTGTGGAGGTCAGATAGGCAGTCGCTCCATGTAAAACACTGGTATTCAGCTGCATCCGGTTATACTGGAAGCCGACCCCAACATAGTTGGGAAAAGGCTAGGCAGATGATGATGTTAGAATGAAGTACTAATAAAATTAAATATTTGGTTTACGGTTTTATTTATTTATAGGAGAACCAACAGATATAACAAATGGATAAGTTGTTTAAGAAACATAGAGCCAGTTACAGGTTCTCATGGGTAAAAACAGAAAAAGTAGTAGAAATCTTAGGATCACTAACAAGCACGATAAAAAAGATAAGTATACATTAAGTTGTGGACGAGTATGTTTACCTAGGACAAACTGTCCAGCTAGGTAGGTCCAACTTCGAGAAAGAGGTCAAACGTCGAATCCGACTCGGCTGGGCAGCGTTTGGGAAGCTACGCAATATCTTCTCGTCCCACATACCACAGTGTCTCAAGACGAAAGTCTTTGACTAGTGCGTGTTGCCAGTGATGACTTATGGTACTGAAACGTGGTCGCTCACAATGGGAATGCTCAAAAGGCTAAAAGTCACCCAAAGGGCAATGGAGAGGGCTATGCTTGGAGTTTCCCTACGTGATTGAATCAGAAATGAAGAGATCCGCAGGAGAACCAAGGTAACTGAGATAGCCCGACGAATTGCCAAACTTAAGTGGCAATGGGCAGGGCACATTGCTCGCAGAACGAATGGCCGATGGGGCCGAAAGGTTCAGGAGTGGCGACCGCGTACTGGAAGACGTAGCGTTGGAAGGCCTCCCACAAGATGGACCGATGACCTTGTGAAGGCCGCAGGAATCCGCTGGATGCGGAAAGCACAGAATCGGTCGAAGTGAAGGTGCTTTGGGGACGCCTATGTCCAGCAGTGGACGTCTTTCGGCTGAAATGATGATGATGATTATATATATATAAGGTACAATAAGCACTATGCACTTTTAAAAAGTCCGCGTTCAGCCGAGCGCGTGCAGAATAGGTTTTGGTGGTAAATGGGTCAAATGAGAACTCCTTACAAAGGATATTAATTAAAGTCCTTACTTGCTCGCATAAAATTAAATTGATAAAGCTAAATTGTTTTTTTTTTTTAAGTTATTTATCTACTCTCATAGCGTCATATTCGAATTATAAACTTCAAAACGAGTTTATATTGACATACTTTATAAACACAATACCGAAATTTAAAAATAGAATCATATTATAACACTTTTTCTCTAACAAAATAATGCTATAAAACAAAATTTTTTTCTATTACGATACAGTGCATCCAAGAAGTTAATATCACCAAGGAGTTTCCATCAATTTTTGTGATGGAACGTTTAAGCGGGGGACAGCAGCACCCGCTGTAGCGCATGTGCGGTGATGTGCTGGTGCAGGCGCCATTCATTTGTTTTGTTGTACTGAATTTCGTGGGATTTTTTAATTTATACTTGATCTTTAACTTTGATGTTTTATTTAGTATTAGGTTCAATCCGAATGTTTGAGAGTAGATAAAGTAGTGTATGAAACTGCACATAACTAGGTATTAAAACACTCGTGTGATACTATTAAAAACCTCGACTACGGCTCAGTTTTAAAACACACACTCATGTTTTAATACCCCTCATTATGCAACATTTTCATAAACTAATATTATAGTTTTTTAAACAGAGTTATTTAATTACTTTTCAAAGTGGCTTAAACCATTTTGACAACCGTGGTCAATGAGAAGTGTTTTTGTACTTTGGAGAATTTCCCTGATTTTATGCTAGAAACCTACCTTAGTGTTATTTTAATAAAGGTATGTTCTTATGCTCATAAAGAAGGAATGCAATGAATGTGATATTATCAAACAATCTCACTACAACTGATAACACGTTCAAATTCAAATAAACTGCATTTCTACAGAATTGTATTATCTAAATTCTCGACAATTATCTTTTATAATTATGTACTTGTACAATGTTGTCTTAAGTCTCTAAATATACCTATATACTTGTTTATCTGGGGGCGCTCTATTTATTTTATTTATTACTTATTCATTATATTTATTAAGACGAGACGACCTAGACTCGTACCGCAAGGTTTGGATGGAGGTGGCCCTGGAAAAGGATCATCATCATCATCATCAGCCTATAAATTTCCCACTGCTGGGACACAGGCCTCCTCTCTGTGAGAGGGAGTGGGCCGTAATCCACCACGCGGGCCCAGTGCGGGTTGGTAGATGTCACATGTCTTCGAATTTTCGGTTCTAGGACATGCCGGTTTCCTCACGATGTTTTCCTTCACCGTTTTGAGAGCAGTGGCGATGAAATAATTTACACAAAGTAAAGCACCTGCCTGGGTTCGAACCTACGACCTACAACTCGTAAGTCGCGGCCGTTACCACTGGGCCACCACTGCTCTCATGGAAAAGGATGCATGGAAGGATTTGGGGGAGGCCTTTGCTCAGCAGTCTAAAAAAAAATGTTTGATGACCCCATCCCTCGAGTTGGAAGTCCATATTTTTTTACAGAAAGATCATATTATTAGAAGCCTCCACGTAAAATTTTTAGCTGCGCAGAAAAATAGTTTACGAGAAAAAAATAAAACAAAATCTTAAAAATTTTGCAATATTTTGTCTCTTTGACATTTTGCCTTGACACTGGACGTTTAGTTTTATGGAAGGTCAACGCACTAAAATGTTTTACTTCATATTAATTATGAAATAAATACGTATATTTGATAATTTGGATACTTTTCATGCATAATTCAAATTTATGACATATATTTAGCGCTATTAAATTAACAGTTATAATAATTTATCGAATATTGCCGATAAGTGAAACCAAACGTAAAATGACACTATTTTCTGTTGTCATATGACACTTCACATAGTCTGTCAGTTGGTTGGGTAAGAGAACTTAGAATGCAAGAGCGAGCGAAACGAGCTCGGGACTTGGGGCACCCCGACTCGGACAGGTTAGGTTAGAAGGGGATGGCGGGGTGGCGGGGTCTTCGCATGTTTTCCTTCACAGGGGGGGTTGTAGACCTCCCCCCCAACTCCCTCTCACTCCCACCCCTTAAATCGAGGGATGATAAACCGAAGTCCTACCCTCATATCTCCGCCCCGTCCATTTGGGGTCCATTCGGACGGTACGGAGAGGTTCAGTATCACTTTTATACCCAGATTACTACTCGCCATCCGGTTGCCTCTCCGTGCCAACCAAAAAAAAAAAGCCCTTTCCTTCACCGTTTTTGAAGCAAGTGAATTATACAATACGCATATGAATCCGAAGAGTTAGGAGTCAGTCAGAGGTGCGTGTCTTGGGTTCGAACTCGAGACCGATGACTTGGCAGTCTGACGGTCACATCAAATAATAATAGTGTCTATAATTAGTATTTTAAAGGTACTAATAAGTCCATATTTGTCAGCCTTTCAGTAAAACGCCCACGGTGTTGAGAAAATAACCAATTTGTACTAAAATCAAACATTTGTTTTGGTTTGTCGCCGTTTGCCATGTAAATAATTCGCAGTATTTTACGCAGAACGTGAGGTGAGAGGAACAGTCGGTCATCAGTGTAAACCTTTTAGTACTTAATGGAATTTGATTAAAGACATTAAGCACACAATACATTACTGAAAAAAAAAAAACTTTTTAAGTTGGTTGTTTTTTTTTTGTAAAAGTTTTTATTTTTTAGTTGTGGTACCTACCCCACACAAATTCGAATACCACTACCTGCTATGTAAATAATAGTGACAGGAAGTTATCATATCATCCACATACTAAGTGGCAAGAAATACGTATTATTGAAGCTAACTCAAAAACTACCGAAGCAAAGTTAATCAAATTTACATGGGACCACCTCTGAAGTATGATCTATCAAACAAAAAAATAATCATCAAAATCAACTCATAATTGGCGGAGTAATCGCGTAACAAACATACAAAAAAACATACAGTCGAATTGAGAACCTCTTCCTTTTGGAAGTCGGTTAAAAACCGGCTAAGTGCAAGTCGGACTCCCACACAAAGGGTTCTGTACCACCGTACAATATTTAACTCTACATATTTTTTGAAATACTTAAGTAAAAAAAAAACACGTTTCTAGCATAGGGATCCCTTTCATTTTTAACTTTGTTTTATTATTATTTGTTGTTATAACGGCAATAGAAATACATAATTTGTAACAATTTCAACTGTCTGCCTGTTATGGTTCATGCGAAACAGCCCGCTGATAGACAGACGGACGAACGGACAGCGGAGGCTTAGTAATTGGGTTCTGTTTGGCACACTTCGAGTACGGAACCCTAAAAATATTCAATTCTCTACAATTTATCAACTCTATCAAAAAAAAATCGTCTGCACCTAAATTATTAAAATCGACAAGACTAGCCTGATAATATCAAAATACATAGTTAGATAATATTAAAACCACGAGAAACTATGACATAAATAAAGATATTATTTTAAGTAAATTAATAAACGATTCTGTTCTTAATTAAGATTTACGATTATTTTCAACTCATTAATTAAAATATTCTTAAATCAAGTTTCCATTTTAAAAATATTAAAATGAAACGAACCTTCAATATCGCCAATCGATTAATTTCATTATCATAAATTAAGTTCCGAAAACACTTAATTTTCGATTTTAATTAACCAATAAATTGTCTTCGTTTAATAATGAGCCGATAACTGGGTACTTCACCTGACTTGTTTGACCAATAATCGTTTAGTCAGACATAAGGTAAATAGATCACAATGTCACAGTTATCTTTAGTAACTTTTAGGTAAACTCTTGTGTTTAAGTTTTAATGATGTCTTTTAAAAGGGTAATGCCATTTACTATGTAAATAGCTATTATGTATTTTGAATTATTGGTTTTTAGGGTTCCGTACCCGAATTGTGCCAAACAGAACCCTTATTACTAAATCTCCGCTGTCCGTCCGTCTGCCTGTCTGTCAACGGGCTGTATCTCATGAACCGTAACAAGTAGACAGTTGAAATTTTCACAGATTGTGTATATCTATTGCCGCTATAATAAAAAAATAATACCCCATAAAAGAAACGTGTTTTTTTCGGCTTTTTTAGCTAAATATTGTACGGTGGTACGGAACCCTTCGTGTACGGTGGTACATACATCAAGCTATACATTTCCAGTATAAGCTGACCTCACATTTTACGGAAATCCTAAACAATGCGAGATCAGCATAAACTGGAAATGTATAGCTTGATAGCTTGATGTGTAGAGCCGTGTGTAAGGAACCCATCGTGTGCGAGTCTGACTCGCAATAGGCCTGTTCGAAAATTTTTTTTGTCTGTCTTTGAGTTTATTAAAAAATATTGAACACGTATATTTTCTTTTTTGACGTAATTAAAAGATTACGACGATACATTGAGTTGAAATGTGGCATGACGTCACGCCTTGCTAGAGCCCCCACTTCCCAAGTTTAATGCGTGTTTTCTAAGTTATTTTTGATTAATACGATAAAGAAAAAAATACGTGTCTAATATTTTTTTATTATCTAAATGACGGACTAAATAGAATTTCTTTTTTTTTTACCTAGGCAACTACCCTATTGTCCGATTTTTTTAATAGTTATAATTTTCATGGCCAATTAAATAAGATGTTCTTAAGAATGTTGGGATGGCCCTTTGTTTACTTACTTCTTTTCATAAATTCTGTCCATCTAACAAGGTTACACCATCCAAATTCTTCTCTAAAGGAATCCATGATAAATGATTATTTTCTGTGAGTAAGTAGGTTCGTAAAAACATTTTTACACGTCAATCATATTTTAAAAACTAGATGAGGTCTGTTTCCTATCTGACTACTCTGAGAAGAAAGGCCGAAACAAACTCAGAGGTCGCAGTCTCTTTTAAAGTCCAGACATAATCTTGGTCAGGTCATGTGAAGACCAATGTCTGAAGTGGTCTTTTGAGGAAAGCACCACACAGAGTGAGAGGGCCTGTCCAGTCAGTGCACGCATTTGTCAGTTATCGTGCAGCTCAACTCAGAATTTAAGGAGCTCAACGATTCGACGAACAATACCAAAAAAGGACATTTATTTTTATGACATGTATTGCAGAAGCACTGGAGTTACGAGGCATAAAACATACGTCATTGCCAGTCAGCCCCGCTACTACTTTGCTGACCAGCTAATATTTTGAAAATAGCATCTTTCTTTCGTTTTCGTATGGTTAGTGACTAACCTGGTGTCAGACTTTTTTATGCCGCCCATGAGCCTCTGACTTGGCTTCATATGTCGTCGAGAAATGTCTCTCAGGCATGCCGGTTTCGTCACGATGGTTTCCCTCACCAGTTATGAAGCAAGTAATAATTATCCAATACGCACATGAATTTGAAAAGTCAGAGGTGCGTGCGTTGGGTTCGAACTCGAGACCTATGACTTGGCAGCAACATCAATATAGTATCAGTCAGCTATTCGTATTTCGTGCACATTCGAAAGATCAAGTTGAAGCACTTTTATCTAATCTGATGGATATTATACTGGCTTTAGATCTGAGATATTTTTAAAATATCTTTGTTAAAACATTTTCCTCAGTCAGAGAACTCAAGGACTTTTTTTTAACTGAAAACTTCTTTAGGCGCGTTGGGCATTTTTGAGATGGGACTAAACCATTGATTTCGCGACACTGTAACGCAATTTACCGACACCGTGAAGTAAAAGACATCAACGCGTTGATTACCGCGGTGCTAATTTTTTTTCAAGTTTTCACTTGTGTCGGCACTCCCGGAGTGCCACTGTTAAGGCGCAGATATACGACTTCTAATGATTTTAAATTGGACACCACATCTAAACGACTAGTCTTACTTCTTTGAAAAAAATATATGTTGTACTAGACAGTTTTCTTCGTAATTTGATATACGAATAATTCAAATTATATTTTTATAACATAGTGTAATTAATTTGTAAAATAATCTCTAACGCGGACAAAAAAACGATAATAACGCAAAAGCTATCAGGTGTATTTTCATGAAACTTTCACCATCTAAAAGGCAATTTAATTACACAAATTTTAGTATACAGCTTTTATTTGTATTGTGTTTGATAAATCAATGTGGGTTGTTTTTCGAATAAACTTGGTGCGCGTTAAAACCGGGGCTCTTGTGGGCGACGGGCGGCAGTGCATCGCTGACCACTGTCACGGGTAGACGCTAACGCTCGGAGTAATTTTATTCGCTTTTAAATTTCATGCTATAAATGTCTGGTAAATCCAAATTATTGAAAAAGAAATGCCTTACACTGGCAAAAAATAGATTGCTGAAGTAAGTAACGTACCTATTTTAATCGAAATAAAATTATCATTAATCTCTATCGAAAGTTTGAATTATTTTGAATTGTAGTATTATTATTATTCATTTATTCCTTCGAGTAACAATGACTCATACACAAAATACAATATAACACACATTATCAAACAAAAAACAACATAATCAGACACATCAAACATTAACATTACAATAAAACACAAAACAAAAACCCCCTTACACTTACACTAACAGTACAGTAACCACACTTTTATTTAATTTAAATAATTGTGTTATTTTTGTTTTAGGACAACACCAAATAAAAATTCTCTAGTCGTAAATTCAGAGACGAGGTTTTTTTGTAATTTTTTTGTAACCATACTACATCGTTGTAGGGTCAGTCCGGATTAGAGTTTCAAAAAATATTTGAATGCTATTATTGACATACAAGTTGTGGGAGTGTTTTTGGTTCGTAAGTAGTATGACCTTGACTGCGGAGATGTAATTACTAGACTGTCCCAGAAGGAGGGTAATGTTTTTCGATAGTATGTATGTATGTATGTTTGTATGTATGTACTTATGTCTATTTCTTTGGCACGCTCTGTAGCCTAAACGGCTTGATGGATTTTAACATATGAGGTGTCGTTAGGTTCGTCTTAATAGTGGAAGTGACATAGGCTATTTAATATTTATATATTGCATCTGCAAATACAAAAAAAAAGAGGGGTAGGTTTAAAAAAAAAACAACAAATAAAAGTTAGTAATGAGTCAATTCCAAATATACATATATCCATATTAATAAAACTAACACATAACATAAAACACAACATCACGCCTGTAATCCCCGAAGGGTTAGGCAGAGGTGTACCTATAGGACACCTACATTTCGCCAGTAAAATAAAACTAAAAAGTTTGAAATAAAACAAATTATAAAAAAAAAAACAAAAAACCCGACTGCAAAAACTCATAACTGAAAAGAGAAAAACAAGCATTATAATCTATAGGATTTTGGTATCGCAGGCATTTGGACAAACAAGTTTCACCAAAATTTCAGGTTGGTTTTTGGTTTGTGCCTGCAATACCAAAATCCTATAGATTATAATATTTATAATGCTTGTTTTTCTCTTTTCAGTTATGAGTTTTTGCAGTCGAGAATTTTGTTTTTGTTTTATTTTATTTTTTTTGTGTCCGTTTTGCGAACTTAGCCGACGTTCACACGGACGTAATAAAATCACGGCGGGATTTTATCGCGCACTAGATTTTCAACTCTCGGTGTTAAGCCGAGCGTTGACGTGCACGAAAAAAAAAGCGCGATTTTATTACGTCCGTGCGAACGTCGGCTTAAGTACATTGTGCACAACTATTTTCCTACTTTCGCCCATGCCTTTACTTTCATGCCGGTGCCTATATTTAGATACATGTCGCAGAGTGATACCACCTAGTTTGGAAGAAAAAAGTTTGATAGTTCCATAATTTACAACAAAAGGATTCCTCTTCAGTAAATGTTGTTTCAATCACTTCAGAAATGAAAAATAATTGAAATTTGTGAATTGTTTTTTTTTTTTCTTCTTTGATTTTTTTTGTTCTCTCTTCTATGGTTACACAGGTTGTCTACATCTCTTTTTATATACTTTCCTGTCGCAGGTATGCTGGAAGAGATTTCTTTAGAAAAAGCCACTGCTTTTTAAAGGAAAAGACAAAATACGTACAAAGGCACTCCTTTGTACAGACGCCAGCACATCAAGCTACCCGAAACTGTCAAATTTTCCCAATCAACTTTGAACCTTAGACATCAGCGATATAGTTGAAAATCTATTAAATAAATTTGACAGATTGTAGTAGCTTGATGTGCTGGCGTCTGTTCGTAGTTTTTCTTTTCCTCTCTTCTTGTCTGTTTATATGTGTGTGCATAAATTTGGAAATATAAAAAAAAAAATTACACTGATAAATAAAACGAAACAACCTAGGAGTGAATTTGTACCTACATTATCTGTTGCAATAACAACAAACAACACAACAACAACAAATGATTAACGTATTATTATTACGTTAATATATTGTAAATTATGAAACCATTAAACTTTTTTGACCAATATTATATTAATCCATACCTAATAAAATATGTTATTTAAATTGGGCATTTAATTTAGATTAAAATACGCCTGACATCATATCATTTAAATCAATGGTTTAAAAGATATCACAAATTCAAAATTACGCGTTACTACATAAATAAGGTTGACGGCAACAAGGGCGCAATGGTATTAGTTAATGACCTTTCCTCGGCTATTAGGTATGTAATCTCAGTAGTACGATCCCGTGGGATATTTTTCGACATCCACGCGGGCGAAGCCGCGGGCTAAAGCTAGTAAGGCTATAATTTATATATATATATCACGCGGGCGAAGCCGCTAGCGGAAGCTAGTGAAAAATAATTTAAGTAACCTTTCGATGGATATTGGTGCCGATTCTCTTGTCACAAAAAAAAATGAAAAATGCCTCTAAACTGGACCAAAAATCACCAAAATTTAGTTCATTCCTTTCAAACAACGATTTCCCATTCTGAAATAGACTAAAGTGACACATCTTAACTATATTTTAGTTTGACAGCACTAAGATGGTACTGAGATAATAATTTAGTGAAAATGGCAATTTTGCTATTCTGAATTTGACGTTATTCATCTAAAATTTAGATTTTCTAACTAAATCTGACTATTTTTAATCGCGACTAAAAACGTGGGGAATAAAATTGGTAGTCATGAACTTTAAATTAACACCAACACCTCGACTTCAGATGCAAAAACAGTACTGATTTTATTTTTCTTTTGCTTGTATCTCGAAAACGTTGTGTCCAATCGCAAAAATAATAAAAATTTCGACCCCCTTTATAAAACTCTTAAACCCATAACACTACATGTAGGTAATATTTTTTTTTTATTTTCCATACAAAAAGTGAAAAATTCCATATAAAACACGTCGAGGCTGCCCCCCCTGCGTGCCTCCGGCTCTAAAAAGATTTACATGGTTAGGTATCACGTGTGGAGTTGCGATTGTCAAATTCGATTTAGATGTGTCAAAATTATTTTTTAATTTAGAGAATTCATTTTGCAGAATAGCTTTGAGATTCTCATAGTCAAAAGTAAGGAATTTTAGTGATAGTTTAGTTCGGTGTACAAGAGAATCGGCACCACTATTGATAATATTAGTTCGATTAAAATAGGTACGTTACTTATTCTGTAATCTATTTTTTGCTAGACGTTTCTTTTTCAATGATTTCGATTTACCACCAATTTTTAACTTATTCAATGCAAACTATTAAAATAATATGATAACAATCTTAAATTATTATCAGAATATTAGCTTACTTATTAACAATATATTGAAAAAAAATTGGTTGGTGATCTAAAATCAGACAGGATAGTCCTCACTATCTGAAACGTATGGTTACCCTACGAAATTACGTGCGTGCAGTTGCGGGGTCGCGGGGAGGTGACGCGTGGCTCCGCCCACCCGCTCGAGGTCGCTGTCACTTATTGTCGTCTTAAGCTATTGCATAGCTTTTATCGCGGGCTTTGAGCGCGGCGACCGAATAAAGAAATTCCGTAACGAAAAAAACCTAACACCCCCCACTCCGCCTACCATGTAATGACGGTTCCCATGACAACGTGACGTTGTCATGCGAAACGTAATGTTGTCATGGGAACGTAATTTTTGTTTTATGTCATCATCCGTCATCATCCCAAGTGTAGCGTTGACAAATAGGAAGTATGGAGGTTACAAATGCTATGCAATAGCTTTACCGCGGCAGTCCCCGAGTGCCACACGATTTTTTTATACCGAGGCCTTACCTACATAATACGAAAACAGTCTTATTCTAGGAGATAGCCCAGTCACTGTTCTAGTGGCTTTAACCATAGTGATTTCGTAGTTAACAGAAGGTACCTCTTATGCAATAGTATCATAATCAGCCTATAATTTTCCCACTGCTGGGACACAGGCCTCCTCTCGGTGAGAGGGAGTGGGCCGTAATCCACGCGGGCCGAGTGCGGGTTGGTAGATGTCACAAATATCTTGGAATTTTTCGTTCTAGGACATGGCAGTTTTCTCACGATGTTTTTCTTCACCGTTTTGAGAGCAGTGATGATGAAATAACTTCCACAAAGTGATCTAATGCAACAGAAGCATAATCAGTCCATGATGTTTCCACTTCTATGGGTCACAGGCCTCCTCTGTGAGAGAGAGGGCCGTAAGTGCCCGTAAGCCTCCATGCGGGCCCTTTACGGGATCGTAGATGTCTCATGTTTTCGATTTTTGAAGTGAAAACTTCTTTAGGCGCGTTGGGAATTTTTGATATGGGAAAAACATTTGAAATCGCGACACCGTTACTGACAACTCATGTTTATAAACGCGATTGTGCTCTTTATTTATATTACATTACGGATCAATGTTCCATGCAAGTATTTTTACTTTAAAGGTTTTGGAAGTATTTTTTTTTTTTGTAAACGCTATTGTGCTCTTTATTTAGACAAGATTACGGACCAATGTTCTATACAAGTATTTTTCTTCCACCAAGGCGATCTTGTTCTCCCGGAGTGCCACTGCTTTTTTCGTTTCTAGGACATGGTGGTTTCCCCACGATGTTTTCCTACACAGTTTTGAGAGCAGTGCTGATGAAATAATTTACACAAAGTAAAGTGCCTGCCTGGGTTCGAACCAACGACTAGTTATATCTCGTAAGTCGCGGCCGTTACCACTGCTCAAGAGTCAAGTTGCTGATCTAACAGTACTGTCAGTAGGTACACACGGCTACACATCATACATTTCCAGTTTCTGCTGATCTCGTATTGTATAGGATTTTCGTACGATGCGAGGTCAGCTTGTAGTGGAAATGGATAGCTTGATGTGAAGCCGTGTGTACTAATGTTTTGTTTTCAGGCCATTACATGCATTTACAATTTATTGCCAAACGTGTTAGTTTCCTTAATGTTTTTATACTCAGTTTAAAATAGCTTTTATGGCGTAGTAAGCCGTCCTTATTCGAGTTTGAACTAAACGGCTGTTAGTTTAACTTATCCCAGTAGGCATTTTTAGGTAGTTAAATACCTACTATAAAATCATGCGGTTACACAAAAGTCATGTTAAGTTTTATTAGTAATTTAATTATTCAAATGATATTATGATTTAAAAAAAAAACAGTGGCACTCCGGGAGTGCCGATAGAAGTTATCGGCACCGCGGTAATCAACGCGTTGATGTCTTTTACTCCACGGTGTCGGTAACAGGTCGCGAAATCAATGGTTTCGAATCAAACTTCTTTAGGCGCGTTGGGCAACGCGCCTAAAGAAGTTTTCACTTATAAAAAAACCGGCTAAGTGCGTATCGGACCACGCACAATGAAGGGTTCCGTAGTTGGAATGAATTTATCCCAAAAACAAACTTAACTTTGTAGTTGAATAATATGTTCTCCCATACGGAATGTATGGGAAAATATGTTTTTGCAACTGCAAAGTTAAGTTGGTTGATTATTACTCGTTAACCTGTAGAGCCTACTTAGCTGTGATAGTTTTCCTTTTAATTTCGTTATATAAACGACTGTTGTGATTTTTTTCACACATCCAAAACCAACCATTTAGCCGGCAGGGGGGGGGACACTTGACTCTAAGAAAAATTTGAACTTTAAAGCTTAATATTTCGCAAACGAATCCCTGAATCCAAAAATAGTTTTCACAAACTCACAATATTTTTGAAGGACCTTTCCAATGATACCCCTCACCATGGGATAAAAAAATAAACATCACCACTTTACGTGTATGAGAGATACCCTAAAAAAAATGTTTTTCATAATTTTGTTTTACCACTTTGTCGGCGTAATTAATATGTATACCTATGCCAAATTACAACTTTCTAGTACTAAGGGTCTCGGAGCTAGATCGCGGACAGACAGACAGACAGACGGACATGACGAAACTATAAGGGTTCCTTGTTTACTACGGAACCCTAAAAAATGATTAGTTGAAATTTTAATTTAATAAAATTTTATATGTTTAGTTGTGAATAATATATTTTATAAAAACTAGGATTAGATACCCTGGTATTAAAATTTAAAAACTAAAATACAAATAAATTAACTTCATGCGAATAACCTCAAGAAAAAATAGTATTAAAGTGTCGATTCGCCCTTTTCGGGCGAGTAAATTAAAGGTACTACCTACTAAATGTAGGTAGGTATTACTAAATGTAGACCAGTAGGTACTCTAATTGCGTAATACAACACTATCACAATCTGTTTCGATTTGAAACAGATTGCTAATCCATTGCTTCATAAGTTGGAAAAAAAAAAATCTGCTGAACAACATAAATAAAGCAATGAATGTTGTTGAACTGTCAAAATTAAACAAATTTGTCATAATTGTTTACGAAAATAAGTTACGCAATTAGGGTACAGGTACTATTTACTCGACTGCAGTCACAAAACCGGCCAAGTGCGTGTCGGACCACGCACAATGAAGGGTTCCGTAGTTGGGATGAATTTATCTCAAAAACAAACTTAACTTTGTAGTTGAAAAATATGTTCTCCCATATGGAATGTATGGGAAAACATGTTTTTGCAACTGCAAAGTTAAGTTGGTCGATTATTACTCGTTAACCTGTAGAGCCTACTTAGCTGTGATAGTTTTCCTTTTAATTTCGTTATATAAACTACTGCTGTGATTTTTTTCACACATCCAAAACCAACCATTTAGCTGGCAGGGGTGGGGGGACACTTGACTCTAACAAAAATTAGCATTTTAAAGCTTAATATTTCGCAAACGGATCCTTCAATCCAAAAATGGTTTTCACAAACTCGCAATGTTTTTGAAGGACCTTTCCAATAATACCCAACCCCACAACATGGGTTAAAAAAAGAAAAAAAAATCACCACTTTACGTGTAGGAGAGGTACCCTAAAAAAAATGTTTTTCATAATTTTATTTTACCACTTTGTCGGCGTAATTAATATGTATACCTATGCCAAATTACAGCCTTCTAGTACTAAGGGTCTCGGAGCTAGATCACGAACGGACAGACAGACAGACAGACGGACATGACGAAACTGGGTTCCTTGTTTACTACGGAACCCTAAAAAGGAGAGTAACGTTATGAACAGTTCACCGTTTGACCGTCCTACATACAAGAATGCGGCTGTACAAAGAAAAGGTATGATTTAACACTGAAAGTATTCGCAATGGAGTTCCTTTGTCAGATACTGTTTGTCCTGATAAGAGATTGTCAATGTTTGTTGAACATAATAAAATAACAGAGAAAAGTGTCATGGTTTACTTACGCTTTTGTTGTTGTTTATTATTGTGTCATATTTTTGAAGTGACAAAAAAAAACCTCTTTAGGCGCGTTGGGCATTTTTGAGGTAGCAAAAAACAATTGAACTCGCGACACCATTACCGACACCTCATTTTTGTAAACGCGATTGTGCTTTTTTAGGGTTCCGTAGTAAACAAGGAACCCTTATAGTTTCGTCATGTCCGTCTGTCTGTCTGTCCGCGGTCTAGCTTCGAGACCCTTATTAATTACGCCGACAAAGTGGTAAAACAAAATTATGAAAAACATTTTTTTAGGGTACCTCCCCATACACGTAAAGTGGTAATGTTTTTTTTTTATCCCATGGTGTGGGGTATCATTGGAAAGGTCTTTTAAAAACATTATGAGTTTGTTAAAATCATTTTTGGATTCAGGAATCCGTTTACGAAATATTAAGCTTTAAAATGAAAATTTTTGTTGAGTCAAGTGTCCCTCCCCCCTGCCAGCTAAATGGTTGGTTTTTAATGTGTGAAAAAAATCACAGCAGTAGTTTATATAAAGAAATTAAAAAGAAATCTATCACAGCTAAGTAGGCTCTACAAGTTAACGAGTAATAATCGACCAACTTAACTTTGCAGTTGCAAAAACATGTTTTTCCATACATTCCGTATGGGAGAACATGTTTATCAACTACAAAGTTAAGTTTGTTTTTGGGATAAATTCATCCCAACTACGGAACCCATCATTGCGCGTGGTCCAACACGCACTTGGCCGGTTTATTTATGTAACGTTACGGATCAATGTTCCATACAAGTATTTTTACTTTAAAGGTTTTGGAAGTATTTTTTAAAATTGTTCAAGTTTTCACTTCTGTCGGCACTCCCAGATTATTATTTTATTACAATTGCCGCGAATTGAATTATGATCAACATACAACGAAACAGCGCTGCAATTTGCAAAAAACGTAAGGAATTTTGAATTTCGCCACGTCGCTTTGATGGATCCCTAAAAAAATCTTGAGATTCGCATCCGCGGATGTAAAAATATCTGCATGCGCAACAACCCTGATCCCTGATCTCGCGTTGTATTGGATTTCCGTACAATGCGAGGTCAGTTTATACTGGAAATTTATAGCTTGATGTGTAGCCGTGTGTATGTACGACGAAAATTGAAGAAGAACCTGCTCCTGGAAACCATATCTATAGGTCCCTGGTCCAGCTGAGCTAAAACATGATGCGTCATGTTGAAAACTGTGCATTTTAAATAAAGAGCAACGACCAATAAGGTCAGAGTATCATTTTTTGCAAAACACTCGATAAAATCAATATCCAACTTAATTGATCATAATATTACACCTAATGACAACATAGGCATAAAGATAGGTACTTATGTACAACAAAAGATATTTATCTTTATCAAAAGAAATTAAAAGATACAATAGAACGCGAATGAATGCTTGTGGTTTAATTACTCGTATATTTGCAGAGTCAGCGCTGCGTATGCGCAATGAATAGCGCTTAATTATAACCTTTTGATGATTTATATAAATATGACAGTTGTGTTAATCGATGTTAACATGGGAGAAAGTATTGAGGTACTTTGGTAATGGTTTATTAGTGGGAAGAATCTAGGCCGCGCGCATTTTGGATGAGTTTTCGTACGTATTTCACTCGTGCGTACATGTACGAATACGCACGAACAATCCCGATCTTCCAAGTAAAAAGGAAGCGCGCAGACTGGGTGCGACTTACTCGTACGTATAGTTCCGATGTCCGAAAACAATCCGACCTTGTTGGGATTTGTTCTAACGGGTGGGCCAAAATGTTTGGTGGATTGGAAAATATGAAAGCAAAAATGATACACATACAAATTTATATTTAAATGAAAGTGAACATTTGAGAAATTTATGTTTAAAAATAACATCATCCAGATGTGCATCATTGTGCTGCAAACACTCCTCAAATCTGGACCTCGAATTGGTAAAAACTCGCTGGCACATTGCGCGTGGAAAAGCGGCTATTTCTTCTCGGATATTGGTCTTCAACTGGGCAATCATGGTTGCAGTTTGAGTTTGAGTTTGACCTCGGTGCGATGAGTTTCCTTGCAAACATCTCGTTAATAACTGCCAATGAGTCATTAGATGTATGGCACGTCGTACCTTCTTGTTGAAACCATGTCGCACGATTGTAGCCTTCAAATTCTTGCAGTTGCGAGAAAAAAATTCTCGTAACATGACTGCAATGCAATATTGTTTTTAAAATCGCACGTCTTTCTGGCCCACCCTGTATTTGATGGTGAAAATCGTATCCAGTGTGCGCACTCAATTCGTACGACCATGGTCGTACTTGTACGCACGAGTGAAATTCGTACGAAAACGCATCCAAAGTACGCGAGGCCTAACGGTAAGTGGGAGGTGTAATGGTAATTTTCTATTTAACTTTGTGTAACTTTGTTATTTTGTAAATTATTAAAGAGAAATATTAAATAGACTGCCTCGTTGGTCTAGTGGTCGCAAGCGCTACTGCTGAGCACGGAGTCTTGGGTACGATTCCCAGGTCGGGAGAAATGTTATTGGGTTTTTCTATTTGGAATTTCCGTTAACAGTCCGGAGTCTGCATTTGTGCCCGGTTGATGGCAATAGGCTCGCCCCCACAGATATAGACAGACCTAGAAAACGCAAGTATCACGATCTGTATGAAAACCAAGCGTGCCATTTTTTACCCGACTACGGCAAAGCCAAAAGGAAGGATTATGATTATACACGGGGCACTCAGAAAATTTTGCAATAGGTAATAAAAAAAAATATACTAAAGGTTATATTTTATTTATTAAATCTTTTCAAATAACTCTCCATTGGCGTCTATACACAGTTTCAAGCGTCTTAACCAATTTTCATTACACATTTTCCAGTCCACATCAGACACCTCTTTAATCCCTGTTTTCCCTTGAGTTGATTTTTTATTTTGGGGAACAAAAATGACAAATCCATGATTCATCACCCGTAATGAAATCGTAAACGCGCCTGCTTCAAATTTTGCTATCATGTCTCGGCACCATTCTACCCGAACCTCCTTCTGCGTTAGATTGTGTGGTAATCAGCGTGAAACTATCTTCTTTATCTGAAGATGCCCGTGTAGAATTTCATGTACACTTCCCGATCCAATCTGCAGTATATGCTGAATCTCTTCATATGTAATTCGCCTATTCACTTAAATTTAATTTTTCACAGCCAGCACGTTTTCTTATGTAACAGCCGTCATAGCCCTATGACGGCCACTTCTTTCTTCGTCCGCCAAAGTTACTTGACCACGCTTAAATTCGTTGAACCAGCGGAAAACAGTCGCTTTAGAAGGGCTTTTGTCTATGAACATCATTCGAAGTCTTTCAAATGATTCTTTTGGTTTTAGTCGACATTTGAAATCGTACAAAATCATCGCGCGAAAATGTTCTCGTTGTAAATTCAATTTTCAGTGAGACGTTGCGCGCGGCGTTGTTGTAACGTTTAGCAAGTGTAAAAACGGAAAAGTATAAAATAAAAAATAAAGTTTAATAAAAAACTGTAACCCGACCACTGGAAAATAAAAATTATCTAAAAAGTACGAAACAAGCAAATATTTCAGACAGAAATCAAGACATAGGTACAAAAATGGTCAAAGTAAAGCCGTCGTCGCATGCCATTATAATTTTGTAGGTGTTCCTGGCACCCACATGGTATACAGGCATGCGACCACGGCTTTACCTTGACCATTTTTGTACCTATGTCTTGATTTCTGTCTGAAATATTTGCTTGTTTCGTACTTTTTAGATAATTTTTATTTTCCAGTGGTCGGGTTACAGTTTTTTATTAAACTTTATTTTTTTTGACTACCTACTATGACGTCACAAGCACTAGGAAACGTTTCTTTTATTTTTTCTCCTCGCATTTGCACAGTTTTTACAATTTATAACAGCGTAATTAACCATTTTCAATTTTTTAACTGACTTCTGACAAGCGTGGCACTGATGCAGACTGAGCGCGAAAGTAGCAGCTTACGATTATTGTACGTAAGCTGAGCACGAAAATGGTACGCGAAGTAGTTGCTCTTGCGTTATCTAGGTATATGTATATCTGTGCTCACCCCCTATTACATGGGATTTAAACATAACTGGCGAAATGTAATGTGCCCATGGACGTCACTCTTGGCCTCCAACAATACCAACAGAAACTTGGCACAAATACAATGAGTCAATATCAGTTACAAATAAAGTGCATTACAATATGTCACGAAATCTAGAAAATAAGAGGTTACATCGAGTTGGCAGCTTCTTCAGCCGCATTCTCTCTTGGACAGAACAAGTTATTAATGCGTAAATATAGGCGGAAAATGTGACTATGGAAAATGAAACTGAAATTGTAGGAGAACAAGTACAATTTTAACACTTAAAATCTTTAAAAAAACCCCTTTCTTCAAAAAACCCTTCCTCATTTCTCTTTCCAACTCAAAAAAATCAAAATTCAAAATATTTTATTTTACATAAACCTACAAGGGCACTTATGAAACGTCAGAAGCTAGGTGCACGGTTCCAATTGGTCGTTTCCTATGGAGAAGAGCCAGCAAGAAACTCCATGGTAAAGCCCGCTCTACACTCGCGCGCGAATCTTGCTGCGAATTCACGGCGCGAACCGCGGCGTGCACTCCACGTGAAAACGTGTCCCTCCACACTCGCAAAGTTTCGCAGTGTCGTTCGCGATCTCATAGAAAATGGACGCCGATGTGTCTGTTGCTGTAGCGTACTACAATTATATTTGTTTTAAAAATAACAAATAAATAATAAGAGATGGAGAAAGAGAAGATGGTGGATGACGAAAATCCTTATAAAATAATCTATGCTTATTAAAAAATCACGCTTGACCACTCCCGACAGCGACTCGTGCGCTACTTCGAAAAGCTGCGAGTGTAGATGCGTTCGCGTTCGCACGCTATGAACCAAGCGCGAACCCTTTGTCGCGGGACCAAAAACCGACACCGATCGGGGAACAGCGTGAAGCGCGAACGCAAAGGCGCGATACCATCTACACTCGTGTTTCACGGCTTTCGCGGGCGTTCGCGCCGCGAGTGTAGAGCGGGCTTTACTCTTTAAAAAATAAATGGTTTAGCTACAATGTTTTCAAATTACAGTGTTAATAGGTATGAGAAGACAGTGTCTTTCAACAAGTACCAGGTACTTAGTAAAATAGAAAATGGTCCACAAGTCTACAGCCTACAACGTTCCCACATTCACAAAATCTAAAAGAAAATAATGTACATGAAAGATAAACAAAATAATAAAAACAAGGACCTATTTAAACCAAATAACATGATTGCCACTACAGCTGTAACAATACTAATTTGATAAAAAAATATAGAAAATTGTAGGTATATATATTATACTCCGTCACCAGACCCTGTTCACTATCTATCTATAACCTATTCATTGTTACCATTCCAATGAGCCCAAACACGATACCTGTGCTGTAATTTGGTAGGGAGTTGGGTATCCTGCAAATTCCAGGTGGTGCTACAGCATCAGTTCAAGGTTACTCTGTTCTTCAAATATCATTTTAAAGTAACAGAATACCAAATTTCAAATCGATGTGGAATGAGGAAGATACTCACATCCACATCATTAACGAGAAAAGAGCTGATCATCTTTAAACGTCTGAACCGATTTTGATAAAACATGTTTAAGAACCATTGCTAGAAAACCTGTTTTCAAATAAAAAACCGTATTCAAATCGGTTTACCCGTTTAAGAGCTACGGTGCCACAGACAGACACACACACTCATATCGGTCAAACTAATAACCCCCCTATTTTTGCGCCGGGGTTAAAAAGTTGGGTAGTGAGGAAAATTTGATTGTTTAATCCGATCCAGCCTGTCCCTTGCTGTCCTCCACCAGCGACGCCCTAAGCTGAGCTCCGTACCCCACAAGGGGTTCCCTTAGCGTGTAGTCGCTTAGTTTCTAAGTTTTATGTCCTGGCTGGAGGCCTTAATTTATTGAGGTAGCCACAGGAAAGTCCGGTTAAGCAGCCGACAACCTCCTAGGTTGACCTGCAAGATGCCATACAAAAAAATAAATAAAAAAATTGTCTCGTATGCTATCTATCTGGCAAAGGCCTAGGATAGTTTACAATCAAGGGGATGGATAGTGAGCTGAGCATTCTTATTTGCGAAAATAACTGTCTTACTTTTTGAGTTTATGTTGTAGCTATCTACTCTTATGTAGATAACCTGAAACGTCAGGAAATATAGAGGTGTTTTATATTTTATCTTTAATGATGATAAGATTCTCAGTTATTTTTAGGGTTCCGTACCTCAAATGGAAAAAACGGAACCCTTATAGGATCACTTCGTTGTCCTTCCATCAGTCTGTCAAGACCCTTTTTCTCAGGAACACGTGGAGGTATCAAGTTTAAATTAATATCAAATAACGTAGGTCTAAGTTAGTCCCTTAGAGCTCTAAAACATTAACATAAAATATGTAGATTAATAGTGCATTGAAGCTCTAAAAAAATCAAGCTTCTAAGTCAACGCAATAAAAAAATACGGCCATTTAAGCGACATATTTTGATACTCGCAAATAAATCAAAAGGTACTACTACCCGTTGACCTAGAATCATGAAATTTGGTACGAACCAAGGTCTCACAGAACAAGTCAAGGGAAAAGTCCGAAAATCGTTAATTTGTAGTTTTTAACCGACTTCCAAAAAGGAGGAGGTTATATGTTCGTCGCGTATGTTTGTTTTTTTTTTTATGTATGTCCACCGATTTCTCCGTCAAGTGGACCGATTTTGAATTTTCTTTTTCTTTGAAAGGGTGTGCTCTCGAATTGGTCCCATATAAATTTTATTAACTTTGCTTGGATAGTTTTTGAGTTAACTACAAAAAACGTATTTTTCCCACTTAGTATGTAGATGATATGATAAGTTTCTGTCACTGGTAAAAGGTAGTGGTATTCGAATGTGTGTGGGGTAGGTACCACAACTAAAAAGTGAAAAATAAAAAGTCGGTGGCAAAAAACGAAAATACAAAACCCAAGACACCGACTTCCGAAATTAAAGTTATTTTTCACTTTGTAGTGTTTTTTTTTGGAGGTCGGTTGTTTTTTTTTGTAAAAAGTTTTTATCATTTTTTTTCTGCGATTGCAAACTTACATTTGCAGATGGACAATTGATCGTGACGTATATCGATGTACGTATAGGAGAATATGTTTTTCAACTCCAAAGTTTTTTTTTTGTATAAAGTCATCCCAACTACGGAATCCTTCATTGTGCGTGGTCCGACACGCACTTGGCCGGTTTTTTTTACGAATTAGCCGACTAAAAATACCTTACATTTTAATGTAAATCTCACAAAATGCTAGCAGACTCATAAAAAACGTTGACAAATAACTCCCATTAGTACAACA
The DNA here is from genome assembly GCA_963680765.1 of Agrochola lychnidis. Classification (NCBI taxonomy): domain Eukaryota; kingdom Metazoa; phylum Arthropoda; class Insecta; order Lepidoptera; family Noctuidae; genus Agrochola; species Agrochola lychnidis. The sequence goes on along the minus strand of OY796871.1, from coordinate 6,492,310 downwards.
CTACTAGAAAATTGAAACACATCAATTCTTTTTTCAAACTGTTCACCTGTTGTTGATTTTTTTCAACAATTTGACCATCATTTGACCTCAACTTTTGCACATTAGTAGTGAATTGGTGATAGATAGCCATTTTTACGGTAATTTGGCGGTTTCCTTCACATTTATAATGATAATACGTTTACATAAATATTTGATCAGGTATTCCGTATTATACTGAAATAGAGAGAGCGATTACTATGCAATGTTTGGGAATGAGATGGCATTCCACTTTGCCCTACCTGTGGGGCGGCTTGGTAGGGCAAAGTGGAATAATTCGTAGGAAGTTAGAAAATGATTCAGTGAGGTTAATTAATAGTTCAATATTTTTAAGCTATTGCATAGCTTTTATCGCGGGCTTTGAGCGCGGTGACCGTATCAAGAAATTCCGTAACGTAACGAAATTAAAACCTAACACCCTCCACCTACCATGTAATGACGGTTTCCATGATAACGTGATGTTGTCATGGGAATGTAATTTTTGTTTTATGTCATCACGTCATTATCCCAAGTGTAGCGTTGACAAATAGGAAGTACCTATGGAGGTTACAAATGCTATGCAATAGCTTTACCGCGGCAGTCCCCGAGTGCCACACGTTTTTTTTTCCTAAGACTAGCATCTTGATTAAATTCAATTCAATGATTTACATCTAAGACAATTGCGTATTTATTTTAGAAATATGGATTTTGTTTTGGTCCGTCAAGCTGTCGAAGAAAGTTTCAGTTACAAATCCCACTTGCTAAATAGTTACAAATAACTAATGTTGAAGGTGTAATGTGAAGGTGTATATATGGTGAACGGTGGGCGTTTCGGAAGTCGGTGGTAAAAAACGAAAATACAGAATAAATAAAAGACTTCGACTTCCGAAATTAAAATTATATTTTTACTTTTTTGTGTTTCTTTTAGAAGTCGTTTGTTTTTTTTTTGTAAAAGTTTTTTATTATCGATAGATACAAACAAAGATATCCGAAAACATTTTTACTGTGACTATTTAATAGTTTTAGATCCAAAATTTTATTTCTTGTTTTATTACAGTTTTTTTTTTTTAGAAAAACCATACAAAATATCATACAACACAAACAGTTTTATTCTTAGCCCATAAAACACAAAAGTCTTAATTAATTAAAACGTTGAATACATCTATAAATTATAGTGATCGTTAACAGATACATGAATAATTTATGTATGTGCATAATTGTGTAACATTTTTATTGTCAAAAGTATAACATTAATTTATTTTGACTAATTTTTGTGTCGACAACGCTGTGGGGCGCCCTTAAAGGCCATCCATTCTATGAATTAAAATTGATTGGACGGAAATTGTCGATTAAAAGCGACTGATGAAAATTATATGACAAGAAAAAAAGTGTTATTTACTTTAGAAGCCATTAGCATAAATTACGGTCTGTCTGAATTAGGTACTTAATCTTTTTATGTACTTCAATCATCTTACTTATTTTTTACTTCTACACTCGACTTCGTCTGTGAGTCCAGAGAGAAATGGAAAATGCAGAAGCTCGTTTTAACATATTTTTTAAAAATTTATTTACAGGAATAAAAAGTATCATCTGTGTACCAAATTTCATCCAAATCCGTTCAGTCGTTTTTGCATAATTTAGTAACAAACATACAAACTATGTCAATCTGCCTAGCCTTTTGCCAACTATGTTGGGGTCGGCTTCAAGTCTAACCGGATGCAGCTGAATACCAGTATTTTACATGGAGCGATTGCCTGTTTGACCTCCACAACCCAGTAACTGGGTAATACGATACCCCTTGGTAAGACTGGTTGTCAGACTTTCGGGCTTCTGACTACCCGTAACGACTGTCAAAGATCCACGAATGACAGCCGGGACCAACTGCTTAACGTGCTTTCCGGGGCACGGAGGAGTCTCGGTACCTATGTAAAGATGGTCGCCCATCCACGGACCAACCTTGGCTAGCGTAGCTTAACCTGATGGATCGACCCGTGCGGCTTTTATTATTTAGTTCGAATGCCGTATGTAACACTTGGAAATATGTAGATAGTAGATAACACAAAAAAACGAGCGAATCTTACAGTAGTCGCATAATTATTATGTGTAACATCTGACATCTTGGTTGACGTATATGATATAAACAATATTCATCATTATCACCATCACCGACACCGTCACCACCACCATCATCGTCATCATCCTGTTTACAACCCTATCGGCAAATGGGTTGATATCATCTGAGCGACAACTCAAGCGCCTTCATTGGTCAAATAAAATAACGAGCGCTTCCCCGGCTTCCTGTTAAACACTTCCATCGCTTTTCCCGAAATCACTCCCACTGATTTGATTATTTAGATTTAGATTGCAGGAAAGAGAGAGCAAATAAGTTACAAATAAAAAAAAAATTGCCGTCGCGGGACGCCTGGCAGATGTGAAACATCGAAATTGACTTCGACTTTGACTGTGACTCATCACCATCGCCATTGACACCATCGTCATCATCATCATCATCATCTAATTACGTATTATTATAATGTTGGCGTGGCGACGCCTTTTTTTTTTTGGGTTTGAAATTATCAAATAACTTCTCCCGCTCTGGGCGGAGCGGTCAGACTCTTACTGACTAAAACCCACCCGTGTTCCTTCGGTTGCCCTGTTGCCGGGGGCCACGATGTCCCTATCGGTTTTCTTCGAACCCCCGGCAGGCATTGGCCCTAGCGGACCCCGTCAATTCTGCTGACATCTCTTTGAGGCGCGCGTGGAACAAAACGCGCCGTCGACCCGGGCTTGGTCCTTATCGGACGGCGAGCTACCCATTGCTCACCGTCCGCAAGCCCGCGCCTACGGTGGCCGGAAATCGGCTCGCGATTCCCGCCCCGAGCGTCTCCTCCTGCGGCGGTTAGGGGCGTGAGGGCGCGAAATTTTCCTCTCCCTCACGCGTTCCGCCTCCTCTTTCGCGAGCATTACCGCTTCGCAGAAGGAGGTGACTGCCTGCCATTTCCTCTCGCTCCGTACCATGGCCTGAACCAGGGCCGGACGCGAGAGATCACCGCCCCCGATCGCCTCTACGAGGACACGCCATCGCCATTGACGCCATCGTCACCATCATCATCATCATCATCTAATTACGTATTATTATAATGTTGGAGTGGCGACGCCTCACACGCCAACATTCGGTCTGATCCGCCGCTATAGGTGTTGCACATCAAAAATTATAACCATTAGTATAAAGATTTTCACTATGTGAAATCGCTGTCCCCGGCGAATAAAATGGTAATCGTAAAAACCGTTACAGGAAAAATTAAAAAACGTGTGGCACTCGGGGACTGCCGCGGTAAAGCTATTGCATAGCATTTGTAACCTCCATACTTCCTATTTATCAACGCTACACCTGAGATGATGACATAAAATAAAAATTACGTTCCCATGACAGCATCACGTTGTCATGGGAACCGTCATTACATGGTAGGCGGAGTGGGGGTGTTAGGTTTTTTTCGTTACGGAATTTCTTGATTCGGTCGCCGCGCTTAAAGCCCGCGATAAAAGCTATGCAATAGCTTAAAAACAGCTTTTTGTGAAAATCTTATTAAATACATAGCGGAATTATTCAAATACCAAAAGAAAAGTGTTTTTTTACATTCATTACAACTCCTTAAAATCTCGTAACTTCTGAAAATTAATCAAAAATATTGAGAGAGTGTAATCGAACCTCTTAATATCGAATATGCAATAACCTTAAAACTATCGTAGTAGCACATTACCATTTTATTCGCCGGGGACAGCGAAATAGCATGAGGATAAATTAAATATTTTCGTCTCTATTTATAGGCAAGATAATCTTCGCAGTAAACTAAAGCGTGAAATTGTGTAATGTCACGCTGGCCTCCTCGTCTCAGCATGAGATTGTGGGTTCAAATGTGGGCAAGTACCAATGTGACTTTTCAATTCATATGTACTTTCTGAGTTTATCTTGGACATTACTGACATTAATGAAGGAAAAAGAAATTGTGAGGAAACCTGCGCTTATAATGAATATAAGTCTGAAATCGCCAACCCGTCTTGAGCAATCGTGGTGATCAATGCTGGTGCCTTCTCTGTATGAGAAGAGGCTTTTGCCCTGCAGTGGGACAATAATAGGCTGGTAAGCTGGTATATTATTTATAGACAAGATAGTAGAAAGAAAGAATACTTGTGTATTCTATAAAGTCTTCATGGTTCCTAAACTAAAGCGTGTAATTATGTAATGTCACACTTTTTTCGGTATTGACATCATTTGTCAGTTCTTGTTAAGAACGCGGCGACGCATGAATTGTCCATACAAACGTAATACCTAAATCATTTGTAATTTGGGCATATTTCCACCATATTATGTTGTTATTCGGATTTAGATAGTGTTTATCTAGGCTCCTACATATTTTCTTTTCCAAAAAACTTTTCTAAAATGAAGTTTAAATGAATTTAATTTCGCACATTTTACAGCGTAAATGACATGTCTTCATATTGTTTTTCTGTATTTTAAACAACAATATTAATAATATTGTTTCTGCAGAAGCATAGCTTATATTATCAAGTTAAATGGAAAAATATATGTTTAATTCATAATTTTTGGTATTACGGAACATATCCATTTTCGAAAGCCAGTAGATCTTTCGCGTCAAGCAATAATTGTCAATGTGTGCGTGGTAGTATTGCTCACTGTAGGTGTATATCGCTCCGACAGGCACTCACACTAGCGCAACGTGCTTGGAATTGAATTTTGCAAACATCTCGATTTGTAGTTGCGAGCCGTGTTCGCAGACCTTTTTAGGCCCGGACTCCATCAAAGTGAAGACGAGACGAGAGGAGACATGTGTTTTAAACAACGACTAGATAATTATACAATGGGGAAAACATTTCTCCGGCAGATTGTATGATTCGTCATTTTAAACTAGGTGAAATAGGTTAGGTTAGGTTAGAACTGTGACAAACCGTGCGCGAGCCAAGCGAGCGAAGCGAGCGGTACCGCGGCAGCGGCCAGCGAGTGCAACTTCCAAGTTGCACTCGCTTATTCCATGCTGCCATAATAGTAGGTACTTACTAATTCCATGCTGCCATGATCATTATTCGAATGTCATTATTCATTATCTTGTTCTAAACTTTGGGCGACCGAGCTATGCTCGGGTGAAAATACGGAGAAAACTAATTTTCCCAGATAATAAGACTTAGCTAGATCGATCTTTCGCCCCCGTAAACTCCTATATTGCAACTTTCATCGAAATCGTTAGAGCCGATTTCGAGAACGTGAGTACAAATCTATATGTAAACAAATATTACAAATATTGCTCGTTTAATAGTATAGGATAAGTACTACATCTCCAATCAACATACTTTACAAATATGGAAGGTCCATAATAATCTTTCGTCAAAAACCGGCAAAATTGTCGGCACACTTAAAAATTAAAAACGAGGCGAAAAAAGTCTCGTAAATAACATTATAGCTGAGCATAATTTATATCGTTCATAAATTATGTCAAATGTAAATCAATATGCTTTTCCTATAAATCCTCAACTTTTAATGTAGCATGCTCTCAAAATTAGTTTGCTTAATGTAATTTATTGGCATTTTTATTGAAAAGAACTCTATTAGTCTTGGTATACATTTTTATGCTATTGAGGAAACATTTGTTATAATTATTTATTTGTCTGTTTCAACATAAATGTTCTATTAAATTCATTGCTCATTAGGAGTTTGACGCTGATTGGTATTTCCATTTTTAGTAATATTTTTTTCTTTTGACCATAGCTAATGAAGACATCTCCCAAATATTAAAAATACCGTAAAAGAAAAAAAAAATCTTCCAGAAATCGTGTAGATTTTAAATAACCGAGCTGACTTCTTGAACCGTATGTTTTAAAAAAAACCTATGAACAGTTTTTATTTGCATAATGGCATTCAATTAACGTTTTTATCAGTAAAACATGTTTTACATCATTATAATTAACTGTAACAATTTTATTAAATCAGATTATCATATTCAATTTAACTTTGCTTTGGAGGCTAATCAACCTATATTATTTAGGATTGATAAGTTATTTTATCTACTCTCATAGCGTAATATTCGAATTATGAACTTCAAAACGAGTTTATATTGACATAATTTATAAACAGAATACCGAAATTTAAAAATAGAATCATATTATAACACTTTTTCTCTAACAAAATAATACTATAAAACAATTTTTTTTCTATTACGATACAGCGCTAATCCAAGAAGTTAATATCACCAAAGAGTTTCCATCAACTTTTGGCGAGGGACAGCAGCACCCGCTGTAGCGCATGTGCGGTGATGTGCTGGTGCAGGCGACATTCATTTGTTTTGTAGTACTTACCGAATTTCGTGGGATTTTTAAATTTATTCTTGATGTTTAACTTTGATCTTTTATTTAGTATTTGTTTCAATCCCAATGTTTGAGAGTAGATAAAGTAGTGTATGAAACTGCACATAACTAGGTATTAAAACATTCGTGTGATACTATTAAAAACCTCGCCTACGCACTGTGGGTAAGCCCCATACAAAGCCGTCTCAAAACCGTTTTACGTGAAAGTCGTTGTAATGGAATAATATTAATAAATTAATATAGTCTAATAAGTAAGCTTTCTTTTAGCAATTTTTTTGTTTTTTAAAATTTAATCATAATGTATATAAATAGGCATCAAAGCTGTAATTCGGTATTCAATGAGGTAATTTAAACGCAATACGTTACTATAATTCAACGCCACATTACTCAAAAGTTTTAGATATAAATGTACAAGTATTATACAGTTTTGGAATGCTTATAATGTCCTCATAACGTTTAGTAAATAATATTATATACATTGGTTAATAAAATAAAATTAACCAATATAGTTTAAGATGGTATATTTTTTGTGTCTTTTTTAGTTTTAACGAGACTTTTTCCCTTTACCGCTGCTTGCCGCTGTCGAGATATTTGTTCTATTAAGATCTTTATACATTAGTATATACAAGGAGAAAATAAAAATTTGCGCATACTTGCGCTTTTTCTGACACGGGAGCAAAACATATCGCGAGATAAAATTATATTTTTTTTCAATTTCGTTTTATTTCTCATATTTTTTTTTTTTATCTATTAAGGTCAAATTGATAAAAAGTTAATTACAGTGATGAGTATTATTAATGGTTTTTTGTGGTTTTGATACAGTTCTGACCACCTTACTTGATGAAATATGGCCAATTATCTATTAGGGTCGAATTAAAAACAGGTTGGTTATGGGAAGAGTGCAAATTATCAGTTTCTTATCTTTTTGCACATTGCACTATTTCATTGGTCAATAAAAGGAAGGCGAATCCTGAAACATTCACAGTTGTTGGTCAGATATTCAGTTGCCCTAAAAAGCAGTTATTGCTTATTTTAAAATATTCGCAGAAGTTGACTGATTTGAAAAATGGGTGAATTTGTTTGTAGTAAACGAGAGTTGTGCAATTTGTTAATAAATGGGCATAATGTAGAAGACTACTTACAAGAAAATTTCAATTTGTCACCAGAGGATATGGTTACTGTGGTCTCCTACATTCAAATACACTTATTACTATAGTACAGCCCAACTGTACGTAAATAATTGTAACGTATTATATGCCTTCCTCTGTGCATAAAATACTTATTTACGGCGAAAACATCATTGAGTACTATGCTATTTTACCTATCGGACAATTGTGCGAAGACGCGCAAGAATCCCGAAATAAGGATTACAAAAAATTTTTACTTCATCATTCTAGAAAGTGTTCAAGAGCGGCTACCAATGAAGACGTGTTCCATACCTTATTGTACACTTCTGATCCATATATATCAAGTTTGAGAAATATCTCAGAAACAATATCGAAAGAACTTTTAGATGAAGCCAAGGCCCTTCTTGTTGTCAATGAAAATCTGTAGGAGCTTGCTAAATTGTGTACATATTTTATTTTCTCGTTTGGTACTATGGATATTCCGTTTTATGTAAATTAAACAAACATATATTGTATTTTTAATTTCATAAAAATGCATGTATTCTTTAGTTTAATTTTAAAATTATTAATAAACGGAATTTTTAAAATCAAAATTATTTCTATTAAACTTTATACATCCAAGTATATGTGTGCAAAATTACAGCTCATTTAGTTTTGAAACAAGTGAGATACAGAGTTTTGAGACGAAACATACGCGATTTTCCCACTGTGCTACGGCTCGGTTTTTAAACACACACTCATGTTTTATTACCCCTTATTATGCAACAGTTACATAAACTACTATTATTACGTAAATAATAAAAAAATTAAGTCACAAAACAATCAGCCTATTACTGTCCCACTGCAAGACAACAGTCTCTTCTCGTACAAAAAAGGCACGAGCATTGATCACAATACCTCCATAAAATTGGTCCATAATAGTATAAAGATTATGATAGACTTTGTTTCCAATTCGAAAACAAACATGAAACTCTCACAAGATGTAGGTAAGTAATTCGAAATTTCTCCTAAACTCACAGGTAAAACCAATCTCTAGTTGTAATTAGATTAAGTCCTAAATCATTGGTATCGGAAAACATTTATCAATATGTCCAAACAGTGCCATTGGAACCGGCTTAGCTCTCAAACGGCCATGTTTTACATAAAGCTTAATGTACTGCGTTTTATTTAATTTGTTGTAATCTATCTCTTAATGTAAAGTAGCCTTTTTGGGCTAACACCGTCATTTGTTAAGAGTTCATTCTTTTCTTATGGGTAATTAATTATTTGGAATTTTGAGCATTCCAACGAAGATTTGGCCACTTCTAGGTGACATAAAAGCCGAGTAAGTAGACTTGACTCCTGCTTTTTTTTCCACAACAATCAAGGCCTGATCTCATCAATCATCATCAATCAAGACCAATCAATTGAGCTAAACACAAGTGCAGTTTCAACAATAATTATAAATGCATAAACAAGTTTTCACACCACCCGCTCGTTAATGTCAAATAATATGTCATGCAAACCTAACCTAAAGCAAGGCATTATATTCCTAGGCTCTAGCCGGGCAATAATATTGTACGGAATTACATTTTAACCCGCTGGTCAATAATGTGGTTTGAATTTGGAACCTCAACTAAAAAAATCGTATGAAAACCATAACAAAAGACATTGGTTTATCCCCTTGGTGAATAATCTACTATTAAAAGTAGTGATGCAACGAATACTACTTTTACGAATACGAATACGAATACGAATATCAAACCTACTATTCGGCGAATACGAATACGAATATCTCGCCATGGTAATAAAAGACTAATAGTCTAGTACTACATAGACGCAGCCATTACTAACGTTCGTCTAAGTTACTTAGGACTTACTATCCTACCTTTTGTTCATACAAAAGAAATACAGACCATATAACTACTTATTTGGTAATTTATCGAAGTGTTTCCATATGTCACTTTGATCTCGTTTACGAGAAGACATTTTCTATTCAACTTCAACTCCTTTTACTTCGCAGCAACCTCAGAAAATAAACAAAACAATACTCTCTCGCTTGACTTGTGCTTTCGACTGACAAATGAAATGAAAGGAATGAATGAATCAATCAGTCCATGGTTCGTAATGATAGGAAAACTCCCGGGCCGCGGCACTGTATAAACTATGGCCGGGGAGTCCCCCGTAGCATCATCGTTGCGGTTAAGGCCCTTGCACACGTCGTATTTTTACGTGCCGACGACGCGCGTTTTCCAAGTCTGCCAGTAATTAGATTTGCGTACAAACATATTAATTTGTAAATATTCGTATTAGTATTCGTATTAGTATTCGCCGAATACGAATATTCGGTAAATGTCTACTATTCGGCGAATACGAATATTCGTATTCGTATTCGTTGCATCACTAATTAAAAGCAAATCAAGTCATGTCCACATTATTGACATCGCTCAAACATCACATCTCACATGTTTTGACGACTTGGCAAAAACAATGTCATTTGATTCCATTCCTACTTATTAAATTATGCTTGCAAAGCACCCTGACCTCTCATAAGCAGTATTTAACTGTTACAAGATAAGAATTTGACACCTTCCTCTACAAACAATCGCTCACGCAAAGAACTTTAAAAAACATTCACTTAAAAGCTTTAAATTAATCATTCAAGAACATGACTTCATAAAATCACAGTGAGAAATAAACTACAGAATCATCAACAAGATTCGATCGTAGAAATCGATTCATCATTCGATGCTAATGTATTCGAATGAATCGATTTGAAAACCTGTTCAATCCGTGACCGCGCGGTACTTTTCTAATAAAGAAATTAAGTTTTTTTTTCTTAAAATATTATTATTTTATTGTACTATTAAAGGTTATAATAATGTCATTAGCATTATATTAGCGTTATCATTATGATAATCGTGAATCGATTATGTGTAAGCGATTTTTATGGTTCATTTTAGACTGTTCTAATTTATTTTTAAATTATGTCTTTGTTTCATTTCGGTAGGGCTTTTTTGTTGTTAAAATGATCAGCGTTACTCTCTCAAACATTCATTGGTGTTTAGATGCTTATTATAAAAATACAAAATATTAAAAAAGAAGGATTTATAATTTTTGTATTTTGTTAAACATACAATTCGCAACTAAGTATTTAATAAAACTTCCATAAAAATATAGAGAAGTGGTTAATCAAAATAGTTTTTTCTCATATTTTTTTGGCGTCTTAATTAGTTTAGTATCATAAAAAAACGAAGAAATTGATAATTATGTTAGACAGTTAGATCCTATTTGTGTATTTTTATGGTCTTGCGAGTCGTAAACTAATTTTGTTGCCAATTTGTAGTCGGTAAACGAAGTTAAGAGACCATAAACGTATTATAAAATAAACAAGCTTTTCCGGTAGCAATTAGTTATGGGTGTTCACTAGTTGCCTACTAATAAAACTATTTTGCCGACTGGATTTCGCAAAAAATCTTTAAAAAATTAAATGAAAAGTACCGCTTGCTATACCGATATCGAAGAAACAAATAAAAAAAAAAAAAACGTGTGGCATTCGGGGACTGCCGCGGTAAAGCTATTGCATAGCATTTGTAACCTCCATACTTCCTATTTGTCAACGCTACACTTGGGATGATGACGTGATGATAAAAATTACGTTCCCATGACAACATCACGTTGTCATGGGAACCGTCATTACATGGTAGGCGGAGTGGGGGTGTTAGGTTTTTTTCGTTACGTAATTTCTTGATTCAGTCGCCGCGATAAAAGCTATGCAATAGCTTAATATGCAATAGCTTAATGAAATTCATTTATTTCAGGTTTTAGACCCATATTAAGTAAACAATACACAAGTTTGTAAATTTTTTATTTGTTTTTTTTTTTTTGTAATGCCACTTTTTCTTGAAGAAAAATAGAATCCATATTATGAATGTGGAGGGCTATAAGATTGGGGAAAGAAAAAAATAAACGATGGATGGACTGTGTGAAATATGTATGGCTAGAAAGGGAGTACCGACATAACGAGTAACAGAGAAGTTTGGAAGAGGGGTCCGCTAGGGCCGATGCCTGCCGGGGTTGCGAAGAAGTCCGAAAGGGAGATCGTGGCCCCCGGCAACATGGCAACTAAAGGAACACGGGTGGGTTTTAGTCAGTAAGAGTCAGACATGCCCCCCGCTCCGCTCAGAGCGGGAGAAGTTATTTGAAAATTTCCAACCCAAAAAAAAAAAAAATGTTGCGTAAATTGGGATAAATTTTATATTGTTTTTTTTTATGAGTTTGTTTTTCCTGTGCGAGTCACAATAAATACTATTTTTTTCTTTCTTTCTTTTATAAAAGCGCAGAAGAATGACGATGATGATGATGGTGTTCAAAATTAAAAAAAAAAAACTAAATTCTCATTATTTCAATAATCACAGTGCACAAAATCGGGCATGTCAGTAAAGTTTAAAAAAACACCTCTTGAGGAAATCTAAGTAGAAGAATTTTCAAATGATATATTTGAAAATTCTACTACTTAGATTTCCTCAAGAGGCGTTTTTTTTCGTAATTTTTCCCAAAGGATACTTTTGAAATGCCTTGAAACCTTGAGAAGACCCTCAACACTGCACCGTATTACGCTGCATGTTGCGTGTCAACGATTGAATGAACGCGCGTGGATTCAGTGTTGCCAACTCCAAAAGATCAAATTATCGAGATCCCACGTCGAAATTATCGGTTTTTGGGCAAAATTATCGTACAAAAGAAAAATCCAAAAAATAAAAAAATACCTAAGTCGTTAATTCAAATTGCTATCAAAAGACAATGAATAATTTTATACTAGAGTCAAAGAGGAAGTAAATTCCAAGTTTCACCACTAATGGCGCTAGCAACACAAACCGTTAACATGTTTTATCATAGTTTCTAGTAGATATTTTTGTGATTTCATTGTAAAATTAAATTAAAACTAGAGAGGGAAAGAGAGAGAGAAACTTGTTGATGTTGTGTTGGACAATTAACATTTTTGTTTTTTTTTCTGCGTTTAATTTTGTAACATGTACAGACGCCAGCACATCAAGCTACTACAATCTGTCAAATTTATTTAATAGATTTTCAACTTTATCGGTGAAATATAAGGTTCAAAGTTGATTGGAAAAATTTGACAGTTTCGGGTAGCTTGATATGCTGCCATCTGTACATTTTGGAACTTGTTTTTTCAACAAATCGCAAAATTATCGTACATTAGACATTCATTATCCTACATCGTACCATTGGCCAAATTATCGTACGCCCCCATAATTATCGTACGGGTTGGCAACACTGGCGTGGATGCATTTTCTGTGTGTTGGACTGTGTGTGTTTTCTATACAAACGCAGATACTTACAAGCAACGTTAAAACACGCATTCATGCGCTGCGTGGTGCTTGACAGTGTGTTAATCGCCTTAAGAAGAGTTCTTCCTCTTTATAAAATCTTCATACACAATTTGTACTAAAGGTACTAAAGCATAGCTTTTACGGTTCTACCACAGAAGCTGTCAGAATAATCAACAACAAAAAAAAACTCGACGATTTCCTTACGAAGTTACGACCTCTTCCGTCCTTATTGGCACACCATCAATAAATATGTAAAAGCAAATTGTAGGTACTTCATACATTAAACAAATGTAAAGGTCACACCGCAAGTTCATTTAACTCTTGGGGCCATACACTGTGGTTTTGCTCTTAAGTGATCACAAACTTGTTTTTGACAACCCTAGAAATTAGGTGCCAATCAATTTTCAATCGAATTCTTAACAGTTAAGATTCAATTTGAATTAACCAAAACTTGTTCTAAACGCAAATGCGCTGCTGTTTCTTATTTTAAAAGGTGTGAATGATAATCGAATTTGAACTTAATGGTGTGTGAGATAAAGGTGTTAAAACGGTGAAGCTAACTTTGGGATTATGCGAACATTAATTATATTATAGGCAGTTGTAAAAAACCTTATAATAAATCATTTTGTTTTGATGGTAGTCGATAATGTTATGGATGACAGTTCGGCTACCGGATTTTTATAATGTTGATTTTTATTCTTGAAGGAAAAGTAAATAATTAAATATTTTCATTGTTTATTTCCCTTGGGTGGTAAAAATAAAATATAAAAATAATTTTATGACTCCTATTAATATTGCCAACAGATCTATTTTTATTTGTCTCGTGGCTAAATAATAACAGCCGTATGGGTCGTTCAACGCTTGCCGCGGTCGGTTCGTGGATGGGTGACCATGAATTACATATCGAGACCCCTCCGTGCCTCGGAAAGCATATTAAGCCGTTGGTCCCGGCTATCATTCGTAGATCTTTGACAGTCGTTACGGGTAGTCAGAAGCCCAAAAGTCTGACAACAGGTCTTACCAAGAGATATCGTGCTACCCAGTAACTGGTTTGTGAAGGTCAGATAGACAGTCGGTCCATGTAAAATACTAGTATTCATCTGCATCCGGTTAGACTGGAAGCCAAACCCAACATAGTTGGGAAAAGGCTAGGCAGATTGATTAAGCTATTTTTATTTGTCACTTGCAACGGTACTATTTCTTTTTTTATCTGCGGTTTTTTCTCGTAAATAGGGTGGTTAGGGTGACTGTCCACTAGAGCGGACAGGAGAGGAGCGGAGAGGAGCGGAGCGGAACTGTGGCAATATTAACCAATGAGAATGCATAAAATCTCCGCTCCGCTTCAGTGAAATTCATACAAAACCAGGAAACGGAGCGAGGAACCGGAGCGGGGAACCGGAGCGGGAAATCGGAAAATAACCAGCCGCGGGGTATTGCAGCCCGCTCAAATTACTCGTCGCGTGAACTCGGCCTAGCTCGGAGCTCCGCACAGTCCGCAACTCCGCTCCGCTCCGGTGCCTCGCTTCGCGTCAATGGATAGGCAGCCTTACACTACGCTGGATATAAAACAACAAATAAATTGAACATCTCGGTGTTGTGTAATTACTCTGTGACTCAGCTGTGCAAATTATAATGTCTTGTTCGTTGAATGACAGATTGTTTATGAATACTGACATTTATAATGTCCAATAGAACGCGCTGATGTTATATTTTTGCTGCAGTATGGTGTTGTAGGTTTCTTATATTATAATCATGTCGGTTAGTGAATAACCTAAATCTTAAATTCATTCATTCACCAACATACAGTTGAATAATAATGTTATAATAATCATTAAAAAAAAAAAAAAAATTGGTACAATGTTGGCTAGTGAATAATCTATTGGGATCTAAAAGCATGAAATTTTGGAAAAGAGTTCTTAATACAACGAAGGTGAGCATTAAGGAAAGATTTCTAGGAAGAGTTGGTGGAAAGTTAGTAGTTGGTTTGTTGATTTAGTTGGTGGTTGGTTGGAGTTTGTTTGTCGGTTGGATGTTTGGTAGAGTTTGTAGTTTGTTGTTTGTTTGTGTGGTGATTTTTGCCAATGGTAAATCCCATTTGGCACACGCACACGGGTTGAAGAAACACTATAAATCCTTGTGTCTTTAGGTCGAGCATTTAAATAAAGCATTCAATAATTTTAAGCGTTAAAAGAGCTACCACAGGATTGATAACTATTAAAATAGGCAGGCTCACTACCAAACTTACTAATGACATAATATCACGCCTGTTTCCCTTGAACAGTTAGGCAGAGGTGTATAAATAGTAAGTACCTACACATTTCGCCAGTTATGTCGAAGTCCCATGTAATAGGGGGCGAGCCTATTGCCATCTACCGGGCACAAATCCAGACTCCAAGCTACTACTACTGTGAAATTCCTGATAGAAAAACCCAATAACAATTTTTTTAAATTTAATAATAGTAATTTATTTCTAAAACTTCAGTACACATTACATCAATGAGGTCTCGACCCCTGAACTAGGACATCCTGTATGACAGGGGTCGAGGTTTCTCCAGTTACATGGACCACCAGGAGAAGGCTTAGACTAAATATAATTAAGTGATTTTTAAATAATGAAAAGAAAATTAGAATAAAATGAAAAATAGACAAAAAAAAAAGCGGTCGCCGCGCTCAAAGCCCGCGATAAAAGCTATGCAATAGCTTAAAAAAAAAATGAAAAATAAAAAAATCTAATTCCTAATTAAAAAAATAAAATCTTTGACCGACCCGGGATTCGAACCCAGGACCACCAGACCAATGAGGCAGTCAAACTTACTAATGATACCTTACCTTATTTTCTTACCCAAGTCACGATTAAAAAGTTCTCGTACAGCTTGTGTTTTGTCGACGCGAGAGTAGGTATATACAAAAGAAAAATAACTCTGAGCAACTGTAAATCAACGCCGGGTGCAAAATGTTAGACAGATTGAACAATCAAGTCTTTCTTAATTAACAGATAATTTTAGAATAGATTCTCGCGAATTTTCTTACTGCATTATTTTAGATCGTGGTATTTCTCGGGATGCTCGGCAAGACAAAATTTTGTAGAAAAAGTCTGAAAAGTGTTATGTAAGTACAATTTTAAAATTTCAAATCGCCTTTATTAGCAATCTTAAAAACTAGTTTTACAGTTTAATACTTAAATTTAACTAATTAATTAATTAGTTTTACAGTGTCTCAAGACGAAAGTCTTTGACCAGTGCGTGTTGCCAGTGATGACCTATGGTACTGAAACGTGGTCGCTCACAATGGGCCTTATCAGAAGGCTAAAAGTCACCCAAAGGGCAATGGAGAGGGCTATGCTTGGAGTTTCCCTACGTGATCGAATCACAAATGAAGAGATCCGCAGGAGAACCAAGGTAACCGACATAGCCCGAACAATTGCTAAACTTAAGTGGCAATGGGCAGGGCACATTGCTCGCAGAACGGTTGGCCGATGGAGCCGAAAGGTTCTGGAGTGGCAAACGCGTACCGGAAGACGTAGCGTTGGAAGGCCTCCCACAAGGTGGACCGATGACCTTGTGAAGGCAGGAATCCGCTGGATGCGGAAAGCACAGAATCGGTCGAAGTGGAAGGTGCTTAGGGGAGGCCTATGTTCAGCAGTGGACGTCTTTCGGCTGAAATGATGATGATGATGACTTAAACTAAAAGTTTAGTTAGACATCACAATTCTCCAGACTGCTTTGCTCTTTAGCATAGCCTCCCCTAGACTTTTCTATAACTCACATTTCATAAGTACAATACAGCCAATCATGGCCAAAATTTAGTAATCGTTCCTATTATAGCAATCACGCGATTGTACCGAATATTGTATTTTTATTGCGATCAGCAAATGGTGTAGAATTGAGAATACACAGCGGTCATTGACACTTGTAATAGGTACCTATCTATAGTGTTAATTAACTCTCTACAGAACGATAAACATCTACTGCTCATCTATAATTACCAGATCACCGTATAAAGTATCATATTAACTGACAACTATATCGATTCGATACGTTTCCGCTCCATAATCGATATCGAAACTTTAAACTAATCACTATCACCACAAAAAATGTAGGAAACACAAAAATTATAATCAATTAAGAAGACCTCCCATAATTTAAAACCGATTTGCATGTAATCAAGACATTATTTAACATAATATCGATATTTATATGTAAAATCGATGATAATCGAGTTTTAAATTGAATAATCCGTTGATTTCGAATAATCGATTTTTGTTAATTTTTTACACCGATAAATCAAGATATTATAAATAGAAGTTTTTTGTGTCAACGAATTTGCATAGTGGTTTAACATACTTTTTTATTTATTAAATCTTTTTCTAACACTTTTTTCTTTTTGACACTTCCATTCAAGAATTCTTTAGGTATTTACATAGAGAAGCTTGAGTTTTTTATTGGCTAATCGTAAGTCACACGATTAAAAAGATAATAGAAAAAAAAAACAGAAAGGATAAAATATACAAAGGATAAATAGAAAAGAGATAGGAGCGTCACACAGTGGAAAAAAAATATTTTTTTTTGTTAAAAAATCTGCCTACACCACAATTTTTGACGTATCGCTGCCATTCTTTTTTATACACTCATGAGATAACACAACTGCCACTTTTCCTTAAAAGTCAATACCATAACCTCAAAAAATCGGGAAATGAATAAAAAATAATTTCTAAAAAAAATATTTTAACAAAAATCAGTTTCCAGGAGTTTTCAGGACCATGGTCATGAATTTATTGTCTGTTTATAAAAATCCAAAATGGCGGATACAAAATGGCGGCTCAAAAAAAAAATTGCTTTATTTTGCTTTTTTGAGGTTATGGTATTGACTTTTAAGGAAAAATGGCAGTGACACACTAAAGTGTGTAATCTCAGGAGTGTATAAAAAAAATGGCAGCGATACGTCAAAAATTGTGGTGTAGGCAGATTTTTGAACAAAAAAAGTCATTTTTTTTCCACTGTGCGTCAGAAAGTCAAAGTCATAAAGTCAAATAATTTATTTCAATTAGGCACAAAAAGGCACTTTTGAACGTCAAAAACAAAAAATAGAATTGATTCTAGTCGCCCCTTCCAAAAGGTAGTTTTCGTATGGAGACTGGGCAAGAAACTCCACCGTCAGGTCGGAAGCTGCATATATTCAATGAAAAACTCAAGCTTCTCGATGCAAAAACCTTTTAAAAAAATGACAGTGGCACTCCGGGAGTGCCGACAGAAGAACAATAACTATACTATAGAACTTGAACAATTTTAAAAATACTTCCAAAACCTTTAAAGTAAAAATACTTACCTACTTACTTACGTAACGTAATATAAATAAAGAGCACAATCACGTTTACAAAAACAAAAATGAGGCGTCGGTAACGGTGTCGCGAGTTCAATTGTTTTTTTCCATATCAAAAATGTCCAACGCGCCTAAAGAAGTTTCACTTCAAAACTCTTAAATATAAGTATTAGGTACTTTTATTTTTAAGTGTACTAATTAAATTAGCAGTTAGTTTGACTCACTGATAACAGTCCCTTAGTCCTTATGCAGTAGGTAATATCAGAAAAATTAATTGTTAATAAAATCGACTACTTGTATTAGGTAATCAAATCACAATTGTCATTAATTGACAGTTGTATGAAATGTCTTCAAAAAGAAGTGTCAATTTAATAAACAATTAATTTCACTATCCTTACAACAATACTTAGTTAAAAATTAAAAGAAAACTTATCTATGTAGTTGTAAAACCAAGATCCGATTACATTGAAGTTTGAACTTTAATTCACCAAAAATAAGGTTATTTTTCACCATATCATTTCTAGAGTTTTGTAATCTGTAGTTTTGCTGTCTAATTTTAAACACTCCAACACTGCACTTCATGTCCAGTGCCTCACTCACTAAGTACCGTGTTTAAATAAACAGATTTAGATGTCAATAATCTTGAAACTTTATGAGCGTGTCTAATGACAATCTTCAACGCTCAATGAGTGTGTTGTAAGTAATTCTTACTTCCTAGTTTTATTTTAAATGCACGTGTAATTAAATCATAATCAGCCTATAATGTTCCCACTGCTGGGACACAGGCTTTCTCTCTTCGAGAGGGAGTGGGCCGTGATCTACAACGCGGGCCCTGTGCGGGTTGGTAGATGTCACATTGACTTTGTTTTTTTTTGGTTTTAGGACATCGATTCTTTTTCCTCACGATGTTTTCCTTCGCCGTTTTGAGAGCAGTGCTGATGAAATTATTTACACAAAGTAAAGCGCATGTCTGGGTTCGAAGTTCGAACCCACGACCTTACAACTCGTAAGTCTGGGCCGTTACCACTGGGCCACCAGTGCTCTGATGTAATAAAGAGGGTTTATCCTTTTAAAGTTGGCAACGTCGTAAATAGCTGTCACATATTTACCTGTTTTGATTAATTTGGCTATTATTATTATATCATTTATTTCAGGCTACGCCCATAGTGTTAGTAACAACGGCCTTATAAACTAGTGTTAGTAGACAAACAAGTTTTAATTAGTGTGGAGTTTCATCCAATGTCGCAGCATTGGAGACTCCCATCTATCTGCGAATAAACTCAAGATAGTGTTGGTGCCGCCACGAAGACGAGCAAGTAGATAGGCACTTCTTCTACGTATGATGGCCGCAAAACCATCTATATGCCTTTCTGCAAACATCTTTGACGCGCTGCATCGCCATGGCAGCCCCAACAGTATCCTGAGTGCGTTATTATACTGGACACGTAGATCGCTATATGCACGCAAACTATAACTAGTCCACAGGCTGCACGTGTAAAATGACGAGCAAAAAGATTTAAACAGAGTCATCTTGACCACCTCTGTACATCGCGCAAACCTGCGGGCCAGCATGTTGCAGCGTACCGACAGCGATCTACGTTCCCTGTCAATGTCCATGTTGTCTTTCAAATCGTCGGTAACCCAATGACCCAAGTACTTAAAACTGGTCACCCTATTTAAGGGCTATATTATAATAATATTATTTTGGAATTAAGAAATGTGGCTAACTAGGGAACTAAAATATTGATTATGAAATGCAATAATTAATATCGTAAGACCGAATATTTAGTTTTAGATATAAAAAAAGTATTTGGAAACTTTCCAAATAGGTACTTTTTTTTACACCTAAAACGGTTACAACATCAAATTCAGTGTTATAATTGCAATTCAGTATTAATATTCTAGGTCGCTAGTTAGTCACATTTCTTATTTTCATACAGTAATATTGCTAAATCAATCAAAACAGCGAAATATTTGACATTCATTTGCTACGTTGCCCACTTTCAAAATAAACGCTCTTAAATAGATTGCGAAAAAAGAATTAGTAAATGATCTGGGATTCGGGAAAATTTAAGTAAGGAACTCTGTAATTTTTCGGTACCTGTATCGCATAAAAATACATGTGAGTGCGCTCTTAAATTATCTTCTAACTCAAATAATTTATTTCGAGTAGGTCATCAAAAGGTAGTTTGGTATGAAGAAGAATGGGAAAGAAACTTTATAGTTACTCTTTTAAAATGTGTTCAGTCTTCGTCCAGTCTATCTAGAGCAGTGTTTCTTAACCTGTTGTCCGCGCACCCCTGGGGGTCCGTACTCCCATCATAAGACTATTTAACAATAATAAATAAATGCCACCAAAAGTCTCGTTATCGCTACGCTTACTTAAAAAGCAACACCAACTGCTAACGCATTTATAGTAAATAACGATAAAAATTACGCATTTTTATTAAAAAGTATTTTTTTTTGTATTTGTTGTACTTAAATAAATGGTCCGAAATTTATTGCTGTTTTTTTTTTATTAGCTCAAGGACTTAGATAATTGCGCTTAATTCCCTAGGGGTCCGTAGCTGAAAAAGGTTAGGAAATGCTGGTTTAGAGCATGCTACGAGAATAATATTTTTTCATTATGACATTTCATATTAACGTGACAACGTTATCCCCTGGCTACACTTCTCCATCAGGTGGTTAACTGGACTGATAGTAACACTATTGCAGAAAAAATGCATGCAAATGAATTCTTTATTACATAGTGGTAATGTATCTATTTGTGTGACATATCAAACAACAATAGAGTTCAAAATAAAGGTGAAGGTCGAATACCAAATTTTTTTTGGCTTGATGACTAATGTCTCATCTCAGTTCGTTTGCATACATTATCCTCCAAAAATATATATTTCAGAATTCTTGTTGACACGGAATTTACACTTCACTTCAAAATTTAACAACCCATTTACATTTTTATTTTAATAAACACCCACTTAATTTAATATTAATAAATAACGAAATGATTTATGTTTACGTAAATCTTAAATGTTTATCATTTATCAAGTTATTCGTTTGTTTATTTATTTAAATTTTTCAAGTTTAAACGTTAACATTTTGTCAACTGAAGTGTTAACAAGAAATGTTTTTAAAATAATATTATGTCGAAGTCATTTTCATAATATCTATTTGTATCTTATGTCGATCGGTATTATTGTTTTGGCTTTTGCCCAAGTGTCAAAAATGAAATTAGCTTCGGACAAATAATTTTCTGGCTAATCCTAATAATATTATAAATGCGAAAGTCTGTTTGTTTGTTTGTTACGCTTTCACGGCAAAACGGCTGTACACATTTGGATGAAATTTGGCACAATGGTAGACCATGACCTACAGGTAAAAAAAAACAAACAAACAATTAATTGTTTGTTTGTTTTTTTTTTTGTCTAATTTGTTTAATTTTGACAGTTTAACAATATTCATTGCGTTACTTACGTTGTTGAACAGATTTTTTTTCCAACTTATGAAGCAATGGATTAGCAATCTGTTACAAATGGAAACAGATTGTGATTGTGTTGTACCCAGTACCCTAATTGCGTAAATTAGGGTACTGGGTTAGGATATAAGATACTTTTTATTCCGATATTCTCTCGGTATCGAGACTTATGCAGTTGGAACCGCTTGGCGCAATTTGTGTTAGAACAAATAAATATCTAGCTAACTAGATTCTAATAAATAATCACTTATTGAAAAATGCATTATAGCTTCCGTCCTCGTCTTCACCCGGGTGGTATGTCGATAAAAAGTAAGCTATGTCCTTCCCCAGGGTTCAAAGTATCCTCATACCTAATTTTATCAAAATCGGTTCAGCCGTTTAGCCGTGAAAGTGTAACAAACAAATTCACATTCGCATTTATAATAGACTAGCTGCGCCCCGCGGTTTCACCCACATAAGTCTCGAAACCGTAGGAAAAAAAAAAAGTATCCTATGTTCTTTTCCAGGGCATCATCTATATATGTGCCAAATTTCATCCAAATCCGTTCAGCCGTTTTAGCGTGAAGGTGTAACAAACAAACTTACTTTCGCATTTATAATATTAAGGATGTTAAGATTAGGATGACGCCCTGAAATGGTTAATAGAATAGAGGTTCTATTACATCTGAAATTTTTTGTAAAACTGAACACGGGTTTTTTATAAATTGCCTTAAAAGACGATGGCTAACTGCTTTATTCACAGACATACTAATGATTGCAGTTTGGTGTTAAAGTTGTCAGAGTACCTGAATCTGTAACACAATCTGTTGTGACACACACAACTTGAGCAAAGGTTTTAATTCTATTTACCCATTTTCAAACATAGTGCTTGAATTGACTTTTTTTTTACAGAAAACACTAAATTATTCGACTTATTGGTTGTGAATCACACTATTAAATAATATTATTTTTTCTGTAGGCGATTTGCACAAAATTAATTTATTTGTGGGAAAATAGACAACTCCAGAAATACATACATTCAAAACCGTTTATAACGACTTCGAAGGGACCGTCGGATAACGGTTGTTATAGCCGATAGTCGTTTTATCCAAACACTATGTTAAGTAAACATAAATGCTGGGTCCTTAAAATTTTGTCATTTTAACAGTTACCGGTAGAGGAAGGCTTTTGCCCAGGAGTGGGACAGCGTAGAATTGTAAAAAAAGACGTTATAAACGGTTTTGACTGTATTAAGCAATTGACACATTTTGTGTTGCAATAAAGTTAAGAAAACAGAACACTAGCGCACAGAAATCTATGCCAATCCAGGAATCGGACTATTATGCCCTTTCGTTATCTTACACTTTCTCTACATCTTCAGAAAATCAGAATAGATCATCACTGTTAGTTGATGTATCCTTACATATTATAAAACAAAGTCCCCCGCCGCGTCTGTCTGTCTGTCTGTCTGAACGCGATAAACTCAAAAATTACCGAACAGATCTTCAAACGGTTTTCACCAATGGACGGAGTGATTCATGCGGAAGGTTTTGTGTATAATTCTTTAAGGTTTTGTGTAAATTGGCTGAAATATGACGATTATTGTTGAAGAAGTCGGAAAAAATCATGCCGACTGGGAGCTTTACTGGCATGCGCTGCGTTAACCGGAAAAGATACATCAAATTTATGTTCTACGGTATTGTTCATATTAAAAAGTTAAACAAAAAGTCCGCGATGGCTATATGTCTATCTTCTAAGAATGACCCACAATAACCATTTTTATATTTAAGAATTTGATAAAAATTTAATTGTAATTTCCGAAGCTTTTTTGACCGGTGTAGTATTAATCCTTATCCAAAAAAATATGTTATTTAAATTGTACATTTAATTTAGATTAAAATATGCCTTTAATCATGTAATTTAAATGAATAGTTTAAAAGATATTACAGTTTCAAAATTACGCGGAGCAACGCGGGCGCAGCGGTAGGAGTCAATGACGTTTTCCTCTGTTATTACTGTTATTAGGTATGAAATCTCGGTAGTACGTTCCCATGGGATATTTTCCGACATCCAAGCGGGCGAAGCCGCGGGCAAAAGCTAGTTACATACCTATAAATCTATCTTGTAAATGGCCCCATATTAACTTTCTTTTCACCTAACTAACAATACCAGCTACCTACTCTTTTTATCTCCAAATTATAATGACAACAATACTACAATCGATTCAAGACAACCTATCCATTCACCGGCCCCATTCAAAGCTGCTTAACCGTCGTTAAGAGTAATAAACATGCCAATAAATATAATATTTAGACCATATAAATGTTCATTTTATTTATTTATTTAAATGTAAATTGTAAAGAAAATATTTACGTTATGAGCTAAAACTGGTTTTGTATTTATTTTATTGTTTCCGTTCGTCTTTGGCAAAATGTTGATTCTTCAATCAATTTTAAGGCAGACAAAAGCAGAAGTTACTTAGGTAACCGATTCTTAAAAGTTATATCTCAAATGACTTTAATTAATATAAATAAAATAAAATAATGTTACAAATAGATTATATATTATATTAGTAATAATAATGAATGTTGTGATACTGATATCTAGTAAGTATGCCATAATAATGTTAACTTCCAAATATTTAACCTAGATATAAGTTAAATGTAATAATACTTGCTGCGCTCTAACGGGGTCATGTACTCATAAGTTTTAGTCTAGCCTAAAACTGAGTGTACATTATGCAAAATAAATAAATAAATAACAGGAATCCGCTGCAAAGCGCTGAGCAAACCATGGACAATTTGTCTGCGGACAATTTGGAATATTATGGAAATTCCGTCATTTTGTCCTACGAGCGCGCTCAGACCAAATAAAAATCCAAGACAGAGCGCTGCGAACAATACAGTGAAGCATGCCAAAACTACACCTCCGCTCTGTGTATACACCATTTACAATAGAACTAAAATCAAACTACACCTCACTAAGTGCACACATGTTTATGAAACCGGCTTCACATCACTATTGGCAGCACTATGTCGTGATTTTTATTTGGTCTGAGCGTGCGCGTAAGATTTCCATACGATTCCAAATTGTCCACGGACAAATTGTCCATCGTCTGCTTAGCGCCTAAGAGGCAAAGAACAGGTCGTTGAAGCGATGTTTAGGAAAGACCTTATATGACCGACATTGGATGTCTTAAGGTGGATAATGACCCCAATTCTTTTGATTTTCACTGTCCAACAAACATAAGAACTTACCTATATAAACACACCTTCTTCCCAAGGAGTAGGCAGAAACTACAGAACGCCACCTGCTACGATCCTTACATACTCCTTTTGCTTCGTTTACGTTCATACATCTGGTCATACACGCACGCCGGTTGCGAGTACTACGCACCTGGCCTTTCTGAAGAACATCACCAATTAGGTCACTCTCAAGGAGGACTTAAAGCGTCCCCTCCTGGCACACTGGGTAACTTCTGTTAGAATAATATTTAATCAGTTACAATGCTATCTACCTACAGCAGTGCCAGAAGACGATTTACATAGCAATCGATCTATTGTAACATTTGTGACGTAGCTTCGTCTTTCAGTCTACAGCATAATATTTCCAATATAAATTAATAGTAGATTATTAAACAAGGGGCTAAAATAACCCATTCTATCGAGGTAGTTTTAATCCCGAGCTTTAGCGAGGGAGTAAATATAAACCGAGTTAGAATGGGTTTTAGCGCCATGTGTTACACTCTACTTTTCACTACAATTGCGAGAAAATAAAATAATCCAATACAATATTAAATAGTTTATTTAATTTTAAAAAATAAACAATTTGTTCAATCAGAATTTTTAAGGAAACTTTTTATCCCGGTATGCGGTAGTAAAAAGGAAGTTTTACATAAGAATAAAGACTTTTTCATTTTTGTAGGCTCGTTGGTTATCGACAAAAATTACTTTTTCCCCTAGAGCAAGATATGCTATTTTTTCCCCGCTCTGGAACGCTACAATGACGGACTTTTTGAGCAAGAGGAGTGCAAAAATCATTTAAAACTCAACACATACCTGTTTTACTGTAGTTCAAGTAAATATTTCACAATTTTACATCGCCCGCGAGTGACACCCGGTGGGCGGGAACGTAGGCCGTCTGGCCAAAATATCATTAATCTTCTTAACTATCGTAAAACAATAAAACGGGCGGTGGGTTATTGTGGGTAGGATAACTGTTGTTGTTAAATTATATTATAATTGGAAGTGATTTTGTTTGATTGGATTTTCAAGCCAAGTGTGCATATTGTAAGTTATTCAGTCATAAATCGATATGAGAATGGAAAGGTAATTTTACAAATTCTAGTTAATTTAACCAGGTAACAATTTCGACTTTGAGAATTGTAATTAGTAACTACTATAGATAAAATAGTCAACTGCACATTAGTGGTAGTACAACCCGATACAAACGTTAAGGCAACTCTGAACACGAGGCGAGTAGCTGCGCAGTAACCAATTAATATGATCGCGGGTGTGAGGGGTGCGGTACTGCGCAGCGGACAGCCCACTTCAGAATTGCTATAAACTTTGACGCTTACTGTAACATTAGCACTACGAAAATCGATTTTACTACTACGACATAAAAGCTCTCTCAATTTCAAATTGTTACTACTGATGAGCGATTAACCTTACGACAAACACACTTCTAAAAATTAAGTAGGTACCATGGAAACAATTCGGCCCAAAACTGAAAATTCTTAATTTTGTCAACTGTAGTTTTGGCAAAGCTCTATATAATTCTATTT
Source organism: Agrochola lychnidis (assembly GCA_963680765.1). Lineage (NCBI taxonomy): Eukaryota > Metazoa > Arthropoda > Insecta > Lepidoptera > Noctuidae > Agrochola > Agrochola lychnidis. The sequence goes on along the minus strand of OY796871.1, from coordinate 6,465,898 downwards.
TATTATTCCTTTTAATAGGTTACTCATTAATCATTACTACTAGACCTGCTAACATGAGCAATAATTACAAAAAATAAGCAATTACTAGCCCCATAACTACACGTATTATCACATTAATCACATACAATTTGAATTAGAACGGATAAAAAACAAAACCAATTAGGTACTGAAACTAAAACTGATTTACATTCAGACGTGCTCGTAACATAAGGCCTAGTTGAAAACCAGCGTCAGGCACTAGTTGTTTATGCTGAACTGGGCCTATTTGGCGCAGCCGTGAGGCACACAATACTGTTTTAAGTTGTTTTTGTTTTTGTGTATCTTCATAGTCAGCCTATAATGTTGCCACTGCTGGGACACAGGCCTCCTCTCTGTGAGAGGGAGTGCCTTAACCTGGGTAAAAAAAAAAACTTTTTTGTTATTCTTTTTTCGTTACTGCCAGCCCTCGAGAAAACCCAATTGCTGCAGCCCTATGACAAACCGACCATTCAGCCACGTGTAGCCACTAGCCACTAAAACAAGACATCAATAGGTTGCCACTCTGTCTACAAGCTCAGCCATAATTCATTTACCTCGGCTCGTTACAACGTGCGCGTGCGACGAAAATAGACAACAATTACATGTTAGCTTTATTGATGAGTTCTGAAGTAATACATGTAATGTGTTGTGCTAGAATTAGTCTGGTTTGCTATTATGGGTAGATTTATGAATAAAATAATTATTCGGGTAGATTTATTTGAGGTAAGTTATGTGGTGGTATTCTTTTTGACGCATTTATGATATTACTAGCAGCGCCCCGCGGTTTCACGCACATAAGTCTCGATTCCTTAGGAATATCGGGATAAAAAATATCCTATGTGTTAATCCAGGTTATAAACTATCTGTGTGCCAAATTTCATCCAAATCCGTTTTTGCGTGAAAGAATAACAAACATCCATCCATCCTCACAAAATTTCACATTTATAGTAATTATCCTTACATATTATATAAAACAAAGTCCCCCCTCGCCGCGTCTGTTTGTCTGTCTGAACGCGATAAACTCAAAAACTACCGAACGGATTTTCAAACGGTTTTCACTAATGGACGGAGTGATTCATGCGGAAGGTTTTAGTGTATAATTCATTAAAGTTTTATGTAAATTGGCTGAAATATGACGATTATTGTTGAAGAAGTCGGAAAAAATCATGCCGACTGGGAACTTTGCTGGCGTGCGCTGCGTTAACCGGAAAAGATATATCAAATTTATGTTCTACGGTATTGTTCATCTTAAAAAGTTAAACAAAAAGTCCACAATGGCATATGTCTATCTTCTAAGGATGACCCACAATAACCATTTTCAGCCTTCAGTTTACTGATAGAGCTTTCAACAAATATGTTGTCTACATATCGAATCGAGCCATAGATATCTAGAGCTAGCGAGAGGACATAGGTATTTCCAACAGTTGGAGATACAGCACTTTTAAATTACTGATGGCTGACTAACAAGATTCATAATTATTGCATTCGGCAACTGACCGTGTTATTACTAGGAGGAAAACTCAAAAAGAAACGATAAAAATAAGTTTTTTTCGAATTGGAAACTACAAACATAAAAATTACTCATAAAACCCCGATTCTTATATAAACTTAAGTACCTATGAAACGTATCCAGTTATTTTAATTCTATATAAATGTTTCCCAAAAATTTTGTAGGTCGTCAACGGATTTTCAATCGACCACCAACTCAATTTCTTCCTTAACACGGAGAGTGCAAGGTTGACATTTGTTTGGAGGAGAGTGTAGGCTAAAATTTATTTTTGTAATCGTGTTTAAAAAGAAAAGCAATGCATCCTCGCCCACGACTTACGAAGCCAATATTAGACCGTGAACACGCTTTACTACGAACAAAAATAAAATGGAACAAAGTGTAAATGAAAATGATCCTTTTTTGTCTACTTTGGTGACGAAACTGCACACAGTGCATTAATTTATGTGTTGAGGATGTATTTGTTTTTAAGGTGAAAACTATGCATTTTTTGGACAATGACCGAAATTGAACTGTCACACTCAGGTCGATTACGATAATTCGGGTATACACTCGGCTCCAGGGCTCGGAAACGTTTAAAATAACGTTTTTAAAACGTTTCGAACTGTTCTTTGTACACACGGCTACACATCAAGCTATACATTTCCAGTTTATGCTGATCTCGCATTGTATAGGATTTCAGTAAAATGCGAGGTCAGCTTATACTGGAAATGTATAGCTTGATATGTAGCCGTGTGTACAACCAGTACAACATTTTGTTCGGAACGAAAACGAAATGAGAACATTTTTCATTTTTTTTCATTCTATTCTATTCTATTCAAAACCCGTACCCTAATTGCGTAACTTATTTTCGTAAACAATTTTGCCTAATTTGTTTCATTTTTACAGTTCAACAACATTTATTGCTTTATTTACGTTGTTGAGCAGATTTTTTTTCCAACTTATGAAGCAATGGATTAGCAATCTGTTTCGAATCGAAACAAATTGTGATTGTGTTGCATTACGCAATTAGGGTACTGGTTTATTCCGCAGGACGCAGCCGCGCACGGGGCTTGCGCCAACAAGCATTAACTTGTTTAGTTAAATTGTATCTTATCTTCATTTCATTACATCATTGATTCCAATGCGCTTGCCGCTTACGTATTGATTTGGGTTGTGTTGCGAGTTTCCTATCGGTCAACCCAAAAATGGTTAAAAACGTTTTTTTAACCAAGAACGATTTAAATTTTATTCTCCTTCAAAAACGTTTTCATAACGTTCCGTTCGAACGTAACCGAAACAAATCGTTTCTTAGGTTTTAAGACGAAACCGTTTCGAAAAATATACCTACCGTTATCCGAGCCCAATCGGCTCAAGTCGATTGGTGACGCTGGAACGCGTATACTCAGCGCTGAGTCGCGTATACTCGGCTCCAGACGTCATCAGGCGGTCATTTGGCTACCGTGTGGTCATAAGCTCATACGGTCATACCTAACGTGACCATACGTCCCGTTTTGAACGGGACCGTCCCTTCTTTCGGTTCCTCATCCCGGTGTCCCCAAAAAAACACCTGAAGACGCAAAATTGTCCCGTTTTCAGAGTCTTTCTTTAATTCATTAATTGTGAACGGTTCTGAAAAAGCCCAGTTACAGGTTCCGGTTCTTATGGCGATGTTGATTGCTAAGTTGAATATTAAAAAAACGTGCCATGAACTTATTCTTGTTTAAAATCATCACCAGCTATTACTCCATTTGAAATAAGATTAGACTTTTAACTAAACCTTTTTTACAGTCCGTTCAACCGATTTTGACTTCTATTGCGTTGATTGCATGACAAATGGCAGCTGCAGTAAACAGTTGGTTTGTAACCACTATTTTTGATTTTAATGCCATCCTTATGCCTACGCAATAGAAGTCAAAATAGGTTGAACGGACTGTAAAAAAGGTTTGTTTAAATGTCTAATCTTATTTCAAACGATGTATAGCTGTATTAAAACTTTGTTCTGCTGACAAATATAAAAATGACTGAAAACTTATCTTGCTTAACTTTTTGAGATAAATAAAAAAATATAAACATGTTTTTTTTTTTCATTGAGATAAATAAACTGTTTTGTGAAGAAAAAAAAAATGGTCACTTTAGTCATACCCTCTTTTTTAAGAACATCATTCCTTTTCCTCATAAATTATTATTATTGATAGTAAAATACATTTCATTTCCGTAACTTAATAATGAAAATATCGGTATGTACGATTATCTTCCTACGTAATGTCGATTTAACAGTTAACGCAGAGATTCAAGATTATGAGCTTGTAGGCGACATATAGACTCTTTATAGACATTTTAACTTCTGTAACCTCATAAAACCAATATTTGAAATACCTGCCTACGCATCTAGTATGGATTTATAGTACCTACTGCTCCTTGTCAGATAAAGTGCCAGCACTCTCATTTCTGCTGCCAAGCAGTAGGTTCTACTGAGTTCTGGTTTAAATACCAAATTGTGGTCTAATTGTGATATTAACCAACTTCTAAAAGGAGGAGGTTCTGAATTCGACTGTATGTTTTTTTTTGTATGTTTATTACGCTTTCTCCGCCAAGTGTGAATTGATTTTGATAATTCTTTTTTCAGTTGTTCAGTTGGTTGGTCCTTGGAGCCGTATGTTGGACCAATATCACAGTAAAACTGTGCCTATATCACAAATCTTCCAATAAAAAAACAACCGACTTCCAAAAAAAAAAAAAAACACTACAAAGTGAAAAATAACTTTAACTTCGGAAGTCGGTGTCTTTAGAATTTTCGTTTTTTACCACCGACTTCCGAAGTTAAAGTTATTTTTCACTTTGTAGTATTTTTTTTGGAAGTCGGTTGTTTTTTTATTGGAAGATTTGTGATATAGGCACAGTTTTACTGTGATATTGATCCAACATACGGCTCCAAGGACCGACCCACTGAACGCCACATGATTTAAGGCCGGACTAAAGATCAAAACTAATAAAAATATCTACAAAAGAATGGCCCTGGTTCATTAATGGTGATAAATTCTAATTTACGATACATAAAATTAGCATAATCCTTTAAATGTATCACGGTTCATTGTTCGGAAAGTTTTTAGATTAATCCTTTGAGAATCCGGAAATAACGTTATTTTTTTAGGCTAGTTTTAAAATAAAACATTTCTATGTTATTTTATTCTTTGTCTTTTTGTGTGCATAGGTATAGGTAAATTGTCAAATCTACAAAATCTTTTCTGTTTTTAATCTGATATTTAGAGTCTATTACTATGTCTCAAACAGAGAATTATGGACATCTGTTTTCTGCCCATTCTCACATCAATCAATCTGCCTAGCCTTTTCCCAACCATGTTGGAGTCGGCTACCAGTCTCACAGGATGCGGCTGAACACCAGTATTTTACATGGAGCGACTGCCTATCTGACCTCCACTACTCAGTAACTAGATAATACGATAACCCTTGGTAAGACTGGACAGACTTTCGGGCTTTTGACGACCCGTAACGACTGTCAAAAGTTTATTAATGACAGCCGGAACCAACGGTTTAACGTGCTTTCCGAGCCACGGAGGAGTCTCTGTATGTAGAAATGGTCACCCATCCACGGACCAATCCCGGCAAGCATAGCTTAACCTGATGGATCAATCCGTACGGCTGTTAGCACTTAGCCACGAGCTCCTCCCCATTCTCACATATGGTGCCCAAATCTGATCTTTGACACTTCAGCAGAGGTCCAAGCTCAAGGTTTGCTAGCGAGCCATGGAGCGTAGTATTCTGGGGGTTCAAAATTCGGATCGTAAAAGGGATACGACACTGCGCGCCAAAACTAAGATCTCGGACGTTCTTACCCAGAAAGACACTAAGTTCAAGTGGGACTGGGCCGGACATGTCTGTCGCATGTCAGATGACAAATGGGTTAAAGAACTACTGATTGGGTCCCACTAAACGCACGACGACATCGCGGCAGGCCGAGACGAAGATGGCGGGACGAGCTTGACTGCTACCGAAAGGACTGGCCGACACTGGCAATAGACAGAATTGTGTGGAAAAGGGAGAGGGAGGCCTTTTCCTTGCAGTGGGACAATACAGGCTAGTTAGATATTAGATTAAGTTTAGAGTTTGGAAGCTAACTGGCTTCGACGCTAAATAGGACGTGGGCGCAAGTATTGATGACAGTATGATGACCACAAATGATCCAAAATATATAAGCGAAAAAGTGGTCCTTCCGTCAGTCCCTTAGGACCAAAAACTTCTTCGTGGACGATTTCTCATTGAAGTTCATTAAACTTAAAAGTTATGTCCACGAAGATTTTGGAGTAGGCATAACGTTTTATTTAGCAGTAGTTGCGCCCCGCGGTTTCACCCATATAACTCCAGATCCCGTGGGAATAAAAGTATCTTATGTCCTAATCCAAGTCATGGTCTACCCATGTGCCAAATTTCATCCAAATCTGTCAGACGTTTTAGTGTGAAAGCATAACAAACAAACAAACATTCAACAAATCCCAATCTTTTTATAATATTAGCATAGGTAATGAATTCATGGTTGGATTAGATGCACCTATCTAACATCAGACCACGAGCACCTCCAATCAATCCACTGACAGCAGCTTTACGGACGCTATAATAAACTCTATTTCAACGAATCATTTTGTTCTAATTCCGTCAGACGAAGAGCTCAGCAAGTCAGAACTTTTACCTGCTAACGACTTAAATTCAGTCTCGGTCTCACTAAGTCACGATATCAAGCAAACTACTAAACGCAAATCTAATAAATAAGAAATGATATCAAGAAGGTCCTCCGGTATTTAAGGACCAAACATCTATTCACACAATGTTCCAAATTTCTCCTTTATTAAACACGTAAAAAATACTGATGAATAGCTCAGAGCTACACTCGTGACAATCTAAGAAGTCCGATTTGACATTTCCTACTCGTACGTGTAATAAAACGTTATGCCTCGAGAATCTGTTTTCAAGCAATGTAGATAAATCATCGATTACAAAATCTCTCAGTATGTTATATCGACATGTTTCGAGAATCGGTTTTTAAGGCAATAGATTTTTTTTTCTATCACTACACAAAAGATTTTATAGCTGTCAAATCGGACTTCTTAGATTGTTGCGAGTTTAGCTTTGACATTCAAGCAATAGACAAAATTGATAGACTTCTACTGCTTGGTCACGAGGATTTTGGCTACTTGCAAGCAAATTTGTAAATTGTCTTTAGCCTCTGGCCTTGACATAAGCAATAGACAAAATTTGACAACTTTTATTAGTTTTAGAATAGTGAATACGAAGCTTTTGGCTAATTTGTGAATGTGTATTTTATGTACCTAATATTTTTTGTAATGTGCGTTTAGTTTGTGCAGAATAAACAATTTTTCTTTTTTTCAACATGCTGTTGGATGCACAAAAAGATCGGTCAATATGTTTGGAACACCAATCCAAGATTTAACCGCCGAAACCTCCAACTCCAATCAATCGTCCGCCAGCAGCTATTTACCCACGCTATAATAAACTCTATTTCTTCGAATCCGTTTATTCTTAGGCCGTCAGACGAATAGCTCAGTAAGTCGGAAGTTTTACCTGTTAACGACATAAATTCGGTCTCAGACTCACCAAGTCACGATATCTTGGCCTCTTGCCAAGTCTTGAGATTCTGCGAAAGAGCAGTTTATTGGTCCTTTGCATCTTTTCCTAGTAGTCGGTTAAATATTATATTTTTTCTTGGTAACTATCTGTTTAATTTTCGTTGTTTAGTAGTTTTGAGGTAGAGTATGCTGCTTAAGTAGTTTTATATCGTAGTTATTTTAAAGTGTGTATGAAGTGCTTGCCTTGGGTGGTCAATTACTTGGGTGCAGTTTGGTATCTAAGTGACGTCCTTTAAATAATTTAAGGGCTACAGTGAAGGACATGTCCTAAAATGGTTTTTTATTGTTCAGTAATTCTAACCAGGACAAGTTAAATATATTTGGATAGACATCCCAAAAACTAGTGGTTCTAACTATATCATACATTTTTAAAGACCTCCAATTTTGAGAAAAATCGTTTTTTATTTTAGTAAGAATTTACTCCTAAAACGAACAAACCTTTCTAATTATCTAGGATAATATAGTGAACACATCCCATTAAATAGTAAACTTGTCAAAATTGACACATGTTACTGTCATCACTGTCAATTGATTGACAGTAATGACAGTACCATGTGTCAATTTATATCATATTTGTCATAGTTGCCATCAACAAATAAAATATTTGTACTTTAAATAGTTTATAATTTTTCTTTTAAATGGAGGGGTCTAAAAATATTATTTCAGTGGTTCCTAGTTCCATATTTTGTCGTTCTTATTTAGATGTAGTTTGATGCTGGTTAGATTTTTCTCGGAATAAAAAACCAACGTCCCTACAAAAAGCGGACATCTCCTTTGCTTACATCGGTAACTCCATCAGTTAATTTAATACTTGTGATATCCAGAGTGTTTAATAGTTTTTTGTCATTAGGTAAAATAACTAGTGGTCTACTAACGGCCGAACCCAATTATTATTATTTATTTATTTCGGACAGAATCCATATATGGGTTAGTAATAATTTTCTTAAGATCTATGTTAGTAGGTACATAATCTAATAAAGTATTGTTTTACAATTTCCCTGTAACTATTCCCACCCAGTGTGCCTGTATGGGACAGTCATGTCGGGATGCAATTATTAGCAAAATGGTGTTGGTGCTACCGCGCGTTTTTGAAATAATGACGCCACTTTCTTACGCACTATAGCATGGAAACCGTCAACGCGCGCATTTGCGAACATTTGCGACACACTACAATGCCGCGGCAACCCCAACAGCATTCTGAAAGCATTATTAGTATTTTACCCAATAACCTATTTTCAGTCAAATACAGAACGCTATTGATGGTAGACAGTATAATTCGATTTGTCATTGAATGTCGTCCCACAATTCCGTAAGGTTCCGTATTCTATGACAGATTATTGGGACGTCAAAACCATAGATAGATTTTCAATCTCCAGTATACCAAAACTGGTAATAGATAGGTTATTAGGTTCGGCCGTTAAGGAGACGATAACCGACTTTTAATGATTTTATACTGATGATGACGTCTAAACGAGTAGTGTTAGTGATTTGGAAAAAATGTATGTTAAATTAAAGCATTTTCCTAATATTTTAATATTGGCATATTTTTGATTATGTTTATATTACATAGTGAAATTAATTTGTAAAGTTATGTCTAACGCGGATAAAAATATGAGAATGACGCAAAATCTATCGAGCGTATTTTTCTGAAAACTTCACCATTTTAAAGATAATTAAATTATTTATTTTTAGTATACTTGTTTTATTAAAATACTTTTTGTTTTACGTGTAATAAATTAATAATGCGTCTAATTTGGGACAGCGCTCCTTGATGGGCGAGTCCTATTACTGGCTGGACGTACGACGCGTTGCTTGAGCTCAGTACAGAACACGCAAGCTAACCATTCAAGGTCACTGTCATATATCTGCGTCTTAAACGCATTAAATTGAAGTTGGTCTTTCCTATGGACAACTTCGGAAATTAAACATTGAATAAGACTCAAACATCCGTGTTCACAACATTCATTGGTCAGTATTGATTGCCTGTATCCTACTTACTACCTTACTATTTCTACGATCTTTATTAGTACAACTCATACAAATTCAGTCGTTCAGAAAAAAAAAAACTCTGCCACATGCAATAGCTCTCAAACTTCAAAATAAAATGCAATAAACTCTTGCGCAAGTGACGACCTGTGTTAACTACACATGAACCGATTGCCTACATCACACTAATATTATAAAGGCAAAAGTTTGTGAGTGTGTGTGTATGTTTGTCACTTCTTCACGCTCAAACGGCTGAACGGATTTGGATGAAATTTGGTACACAGATAGTTTATTACGTGGTATATGATACTTTTTATCCCGATATTCCCAAGGGATCGAGACTTCTGCGGGTGAAACCGTGGGGCGCAGCTAGTATTTTTGTAAAAATAAAATTTTAGAGTATGAAACGTTTTGACTTTTATGCATTTTTAGTGAATCGACCTCGAATTATAAAAATGTTTTTATGTAGATTTCATTTGAGAGGTAGCTAATAGTGTAGTGCATCGCGCTGTTGTGCACTGATGGCTTTCATGCCATCATTCGCAAGAGGACGTTATCCCTGATCTGCAGAATGCGTGGCAGCCGCAAAGAAATCTTGAAGATAATAGCCGATCTCATCCCCGCTTTGGAGGTCACTTGTTACCTAAGTCAGTTATCTGACTTACTTTGACTGATTCTGACTTTTATTTTTATTATTTATGATTTTATAATGAATTTCTGGATTTTAATTGACATTAATTTTAATGAATTTAAAGATGCAATTAACTTATTAATTTATTTTACAATTTGATTTTATGTACCTATTTCTATGTAGTTATTTATTTTAGTTATAATAATTATTATTGTGTCATGTATTTTAATCTTTGATTACTAACGTAATATTCAAGTAGGTATTCTAACATAAATATGGATCACTGTATCTGATATAAATAAATAAATAAATAGTCTTCAAATGAAATCTAGTTTTGGAAATAGGTCTTATTTTGTTATTAGGTCACGGGATCTTCTAAAGTCATCACCATCTTTCTCAATTTATTTGGCTCACCCAGTATGTCTTCTTCTACAAACCACAGACCGTCATTAAGTAAAAAGTCATCTAAGTCACCCCTTTTTCTAGCTACTCCATAAGTGGCGATACATGCCCAGCACAGCTACCATTTTGATTGGGTGGAGCATCGCCGTGTCCTCGTGGAGCGATCGGCGGCGGTGATCCCTCGCGTCCGGCCTTGGTTCAGGCCATGGTATGGAGCGAGAGGGCATGGGAAGCCGTCACCTCCTTCTGTGAAGCAGTAATGCTCGCGAACGAGGAGGCGGAACGCGTGAGGGAGAAGCAAACTTCGCGCTCTCACGCCCCTAACCGCCGCAGGAGACGTCCTGGGCGTCAGAAATCGCAGAACGATTTCCAGCCACCGTAGACGCGGGCTTGCGGATGGTGAGCAATGGGTAGCTCGGCGTCCGATAAAGACCAGGCCCGGGTCGACGACGCGTAGTGTTCCACGCGCGCCTCAAAGAGATCTCAGCAGAATTGACAGGGTCCGCTAAGGCCGATGCCTGTCGGGAATATCGTGGCCTCCGGCAACATAGCAACTGAAGGAACACGGATGGGTTTTAGTCAGTAAGAGTCTGACACGCCCTCCCGCATCGCCCAGAGCGGGAGATAAGTTATCTGATAATTTTGAACACAAAAAAAAGCTACCACTTTGATGAATGGCTCGGATTTTAACCATTGCATGAACTTTTCTGGTGTTCTGTTTGGTCATGTTGAGGGGATCAATGAAAGGCGACTAACCAAAGGTATTTTACAAAGCAGATGTGAGTAGAATCACCGGGAGAGGACGTCTTAGGAGGACATCATTTCAGCCGAAAGACGTCCACTGCTGGACATAGGCCTTCCGCAATCACCGCCACTTTGACCAATTCTGTGCTTCTCGCATTCAACGGATTCTTGCAGCCTTCACAAGGTCATCATCGGCCTTTCACTCCAGAAACTTTGGCCCCACCACTACCACCATGTGCCACCACCACCGCGGTTTCGTCCGTGCCTATAACCTTCCTTAATAATTGAGCTATCCAATGCAAAAATATTTTATCAAATCAGACTGGTAGTTCCGGAGATTACCCCCTACATACAAAGGAGATGTTTCATTTTCGGCCATAAAGTGTACGTTAATGTAAAAAAAGGAAAAAAATCCACGAATTGAGGAAAAATATTCTTTCCTGTTTATTCCCCTGATTACTTCGGCACAAAAAATAATAGTTTAACAAATTATTGCCATATTTTATTCATCATGGCGTCGTTTTACTTGCATACTGCTTTCGTCCAGAAATCATGTTACATTTTAACAAAATAATATCATGTAGACGTTATTCAAATAAATATGAAAGGCGTGTATTTCTGTACTACAATAAGATAGCTATCTTATACAACTTTTTTGATTAATTAGAAAGTATGATTCATCATAAAAATAAAAAACTGCTTTTGTGGATTGTAGATTTGTAGGTACTTCTGGACGAAAATGGCTAGCTGTCGAAAATCGTATTTCTCCTGACAAACGTCAAACATTTTCGGTTTTTATTTTGTGCCCAAAAACTATTAGATATTATGGAAAAAAACAGTCTTCATTGTATTTAGGAGTTCGTTTCCCAGGTTTTCTAAAGTGTACATGTTATGGCCGGAGTCCCATACAAAAATGAAACGTCTCCTTTTTCCTCTTTATAATATTAGTATAGATATTTTTATATTTTTTATATCTCCCGTGTAGATGAGCAGTCTCCGTTGAGATTGGCCGCTATGTCCAAAATTCGGTCTGGAGGACTATTATTATCTTTCACGCAGTCCATCCATCTTTTGTTTGTGAAGAAATAGTGTATATGTCACCGTAAGATTGTGAGAACCATTAGTTTATAAACTGTCGAAAATTTGTGAACTGGGTGAAATGGGTTAGGTTAGGTTAGAACTGTGACTAACCGCGCGAGCCGAGCGATCGAAGCGAGCGGTGCCGCGGCAGCGGCCGGCGTGCGCTACTTCCAAGTTGCTCGCAGCCAGGCAGGCTATTTAATATTATCGCAAGGTGCATTACGTCGCAAGCAAGTTTGATACCAGTTCACAATTTGTCGGTTTCCCATGGAAAAATTATAAACTAGAGAAAAATAATGCGTTAAATTGTAAATGGTTCGTTGCAGTTCACAATTTTTCGACAGTTTATAATTTAACGGAAATAATACCGATAGATTATAAACTAACGAAGTTCATAATTATACGGTGACATATATAAATAATTAAACGTAGCAGTATACTGGATACATTTTTGAACAACGACTATTAACTAGAACTCAAGATACTCTGTAACCAACTGTATGCGTTGTGTTACAATATTATTATTGTCTTATTATGTATACAAAGGCGATTTCTTAGAACATACACATAAATATAGTAGTAGTTTGTAAATAATACGTCCGCTGTGTAAAACTTATGAACATATAATACAATAGACTTATGGATACATTCCCCTTAGAGGTATAAGTATTACACTATCATATTATATCACATACCTATCTACGAAGCTCACAAATTACCCATAATATGTCTATTTTACAATTTGATTACCGATTACCAAGTGCACCGTGCACTTGTCGCGCAGCGAGTGGGATACAAAAGGGCACGAAAATATACGAAGATTACCGAATGTGATCCGATAATCGACGGTGGCGGAGGAATCCAAACCGCAGTACCTATATTTTAATGTAGGTAATAATTAGTTCGCACCTTTGGGAACAAAGGGTCATTTCTGCATGTTTTCCAACTTTACAGGAAGAGCATTTTAATTATTTATTTGACGTAATTTTTTAATAGCTCTTTACTATTTTATAGTCTAAAGGCGATTCTCACAGTCTTAAATTGATTAGTTCTTCACGAACAACCGTGACTATTTTTTTTTTTAATATAAGAAGGGGTTTCTGAGAAACAAGCCATAAACTGAGGGAAGGCTACCAAAAGTGACTTTTTGTTACAAATTTCTTATGTTGCCTCTATTGCAGAAGTGACATTTAAAAAACATTTTTTAAGAAAGATTCTTAACACCAGAAGTAACATTATTATTGCAAGAAATATGTAAACAATTAGTCATTACTTACCGTAGTGCCTCTCCGTCACAAATGAGCAAGGTCATACTTCGGATGTCAAAACACTACTGACAGGATGAGACGTTACGTTTCAAGCAAACCGACCAATAACGCGAAATAATGTAACGTCCCTCCCTCCCTCAAAATGATGTTATTCATGCGATTGTCACCGTTTTTGCTGTGTACATAAAGTTGATTATCGCGGTTTTTTCTGCATATTTAAGTCGTTTTTGCAAAAACTTGCAGAAGTGATGCTTTGTTCCCAAAGGTGCGAGTTATCAATGAGATATGCCGCACACCTGTTCTTATTTTAATTCTATGAATGTTAATATCTGAGCTTTTCGGGGGGGGGGGGGGGGGGGGTTGAACCCCAAAACCCTCCCCCTGGCTACACCCGTGTAGTATAATAACCTCTTATAGAAAAATATCGATAAAATAGGCGGCACGACCCGCGGCGGTGGCAGTGACGTGGTGTGTTTCATATTTAAAATTTTAAAAAGACTAATAGGTACTAGAATAATCATGTTATTATTATCAATAAATATTTTAGAAAAACTACAATTTTTTATTCGAAATGAAAAGTAGAGTGTTTAACACTGGTGAAAGTCATCAATTCCTACTCGGACTATAGCCTGTAGGGTTGCCAGGCGTCCGGATAAAGCCGGACATAGTTAGGCTTTTTGTTTGCGAGTCCGGCCAAAATAAACGGTGTCCGGCTTGTCCGGCTTTTGTTAGGCTTTTTACATTTCGCAAACGAGTGAGCGCCGAGCGTGGACGAGCGCAGCCGCGCAGGCGAGACGACTGTCGGTCGCTCCCGCAGTGCCGCAGCCCGCTCTATACTTTGCGATCCCAGGACATGAGGATATAACGCAAACCTTGAAAGAGTTTTTTCCTTGATAGGTCAGCAATGGTCAAAAGAACGCAACAGATTAATGTTGACACTATAGCTAAAGTGTTGGTTGTATAATTTACTTTAAAACAATTGACATGTAAGGATTTTTACGACTGCATTTTGAAAGAAACTGAGCTTTTAAAGCAGGTTTCTGCCAACCAAAAATATGAATAATTTATTATTTTTATTGTTTAACTTAAAGAGAAGAAGTTTTGTTTTGTTTCAATTGTTTATTTTTATTTTGTTTGACTTTGGAAAGTAATAGCAGGTGAATAAGACTTATTTTTGCAATTTCCTTTCATTAGAATTTAAGAAGAATTTAAAAATGTTGATTAATATTTATAAATCTAGAATTTAATTTTGATTGATGACTTTATTTGGCTGATTAATAATAAAGTACTTACTTAGACTGATTTGGCATTCGATTTTATGTATATTTCATTACAATTTAACAAGATTTATGGTAATAATCAAAAAAGCTTGATTTACATACAATTTTTTGTCGTACCTATTAATACTGAAACACAAAATCCTCAATAATATAGGATGTCCGGCCTTTTTATCCAAATGTCCGGCCAAACTGGCTGGTCTGTCCGGCTATTACTTTTAGTGATCTGGCAACCCTACTCGGGCGTCTAAATACCTCGTATGGGAATTGATTTCTTTCGACCCTTGTATAACAATCTACTATTTCATAACATGCAAGCTACTCGCAAATGTTGCGAGTAACAGGCATTACACGAAGATTTTGATTTTTATTAGCCCTGGCTCAATTCACTACACACTGAACTAAAATTCACATTGAGTGCTCCAAATTGTATCACTTTGCTCACCCAAACAACTGATCAAACAAACTCAAAAGAAAAATGCTACTTCAACATTAACTAATATCAATCAATCTTATTTTTCAACGTTTTTCTAATGAAATTAGATCGCTACCTCTTTTACTGGCCATTATCTTTATTCTCTTTGAAACCTGAAACTGAAAAGCGATTAATGCTTTGAGTGTCCATTTTAAAATGGCACGGGGCAAAATGTGTAAGTATACCTACAAAAACTTTTTTTTACAAAAAAAAAAACCAACCGACTTCCAAAAAAACGCTACAACGTGAAAAATAACTTTAATTTCGGAAGTCGGTGTCTTTGGTTTTGAATTTTCGTTTTTTGTTATTTTTCACTTTGTAATGTTTTCTTTTGGAAGTCCTTTATTTTTTTTCTGTAAAAAGTTTTTATTTCCCACTTTTTAGTTGTGGTACCAACCCCACACAAATTCGAATACCACTACCTGCTACCAGTGACAGGAACTTACAATATCATCTACATACTAAGTGGGAAAAAATACGTATTATTGAAGCTAACTCAAGAACTTTCCAAGCAAACTTAATAAAATTTATATGGGACTACCTCGAGAGCATACCTTTTCAAACAAAAAAGAATTTTCAAAATCGGTCCACAAATGACGGAGAAATCGGCAGACATACATAAAAAAAAAAACAAACATGCTACGAACATAATAACCTCCTCCTTTTTGAAGTCGAGTCGGTTAAAAAGAGACTGGGTGATTTTTATCATCATTACCCGAGTTTTTACTGTTGAACAGTACCCTAATTGCATAATATAAAACAATCTGTTTCGATTTGAAACAGATTGCTAATCCATTCTTCATAAGTTGGAAACAAAATCTGCTCAACAACGTAAATAACGCAATCAATGTTGTTGAACTGTCAAAATGAAACAAATTAGGTATAATTGTTTACGAAAATAAGTTACGCAATTAGGGTACTGTTTTCAGTAAAGTGATGAAATGTTAGTAAAAATTAAAGAAAATTAAGGTAATCGCTTTCTTTTGTTAGATCTGTTGAATGATGCAACCAATATTTTGTAACAATTATTTTATTTAAACAGTGTCCGTGGAGTTTCTTGCTCGTTCTTCTCCATAGGTAAGTAAGTACCTACTACGCTTTGGAATAGGCAACTAGCTTCATATTTCTGACCGATTCCTTGACAATAATAAATACTTTGAGTTTGTGTTTTGAGTTTTGTACAATTTTATCATTAACAGCGACATTTTTATAGGAATGTTTTTTTTTTATTTACTTTTTTTTACACAAACGTTAAAGTCGCGTCATTTTTTTTTGTTTTGATGTTTTTTTTTTAAGTTCAATAGCTAATAATAATCATTGTAATCATAAAAGAATTGTGGTAAATAACAAAATACTTACACATAACATAACAGGCGAAATGTAGGTACCTACATATAAGTACTCCTCTGCTAACCCTTCGGGAAATGTTGGCGTGATGTTATGTTAAAATTGTTTTCTATTTTTGACAAAAACAGAACTTCTTTGGCAAATCGTACGCTACTCCTTTTTTTCCCCACTGTCCTTTGAATAGAGATGATGCTTGGTCAAAAAAATTAAATTCTATTTAGTCCGGACCGTCAGTCAGATAATAAAAAAATATATTAGAAACTTATTTTTTGCTTTATTACATTAATAAAAATAGGCATATAAAACGCATTAAAGTTGGGGAGTGGGGGTCGCAACGTCACAAGTAAGTATAAAATCTACGTACTCGTGACGTCATGGCACATTTTAACTCAATGTGTCACTGTAATCTGTCGACAACGTAAAAAAATTAAAAATACGTGTGCAATATTTTTTAATAATCTACCAGAAGGAAAAAAAAAATGTCATCATCCCTATAATTATTGTGTTATAATTGTTGTGTTGCTTTTAAAGTTAGTGGTCACCATGAAAGCTCAATATAAATTGGACAGTTCACGGATTTACGTTTATAAGCGCTACACGTCAAGCGGAATTCTTTTAGTGGTTCCGTATAGATATTTATCATGCTCTAAATAGGTTAGAATCATGATTTTGGAGTCGTTTTCAAGGTGATTGATGTTTTGTATACTTTTTTTATGTTTTGTGAGAGGAGAGTAGCGATAAAACTTTTAGGTGTTTTGTTTTTGAAGAAATGTTTGTTTATAGTGGTAAAATATAGTTTATAGCATTAATAGTTTAACACTTAGTCGATTACAAGCGAAATTTTTGATTGATTGAACAACACAACATGTATTTCGCAGTACCTTCATACAGACCAGTAAGTTATACTACGAATGATTAAAAAGATGATTTCCAGCTTTTCGTGAGAAAATGTAACATAAATTAGAAAATAGATTGTGTTCAGAAATAGGTAAGTATGTGTCGTGATTTTATTGATTAAATTTTTTTTAATATATTATTTTAATATCGATTTACAATATCCACTGTGGCAACACTGTCAAAGTACAAATTATTAATATTATAAGAAACTTCTAAATGATTTTTCATTATGGCAACTGAATGTATTGTTTTACTTTGGCAACACTTGGAAATTACGGTTTATTATTGTTATTTCTGGGTGGGGCAAAAGTCGTTTTAAATGGTAAAATGTAATGCATAGTTGGTCGTCGTTTGGTTGTGAAATAGTACAAAGGTGTGGATTATAAGTATGAGCAAGAAAAGAGTGTTTTCTTTATATAGGTATGTTATGATTATCGATTTTGAAAAACCTATTGTTTGTTCCTGAATATTTACGGTCGTACCCGAGTACATGTTTCGGGAATACCGTCTCATTTCGGCGTTAAAAAAGGAGCCCTTTTTCATCAGCTGATCACCTCCGATGTCCGTGCCACTTCGGCTCGTAACCCGAAGCGTGCATCCGAGTAAGATTAAAAACAATAAATTATAGACGGAACCCAACCTATCACCCAATATAACCCAAGTAAATCATTCACCAGAGTAATGTCGAATATTTTAAACATGTTACATTAACAAACTGTTGCAAGCTATTGATGTTCTGTTATTAATAGTTTATGGAAGGAACCCTATTTATTAAGGATGTTGTTTTATAATTAGATTTGAACTGTATTATCTTTATTTTAGGACTAGCTTCTGCCCGCGACTTCGTTCACGTGGAAGTCGTAAGATACCACAATTTACTACAATAACAGCCACATTTTTATAAAACATCCCTGTATACCTACTACATTTGTAGTTTTATTCTCAGCAGTCAAAATATGCAGAGTCAGGAATGGTGACTCGGGAGCAAGCGACGTACAGTTGTCCGTGTGAGAAGCAGCTTATCCTGAGGTTGATACCCGCAGCTTTCAGCCTTCGGTGTCGGACCCTGTGACTTGTTGATCGCAAAGCATACGTTCCCAGAGAACTGCATGCGCTTGAACTGATAATTTTGGGGAATTAGTGATATACGCGCTATAAACACTGTCTTACCATCGCCATAACCTGTTAGAATTTCCACCTCGATGACGTTTCTCTGCAAAGACGTGACTTTGAGCCGGGTTCCGTTACACAGATGTACAACCGGAAGTCCACTTGCCATTTGCGAATTGAGAAATTCTACGGGGTAATGTGCGGCATCATCTTCATCCACATCAGTATTAATGGAGGTGTATATCACTTCACTCAATTTGTGAGAGAATACTGTGGTTGATCGCTGCAGCTTGATCATTTTCGGAGTTAAAATGGAAACACGCCCAAGAATTCTCTTGGTACGGTATTTGACTGATGTCCCCGTATACCAGACGAATAAGATCTTCTTAAGTGGGATCTACTTTATCAAGAGTCTCTGGTAGAGTGCCTCGAACAACTTTTAGAAGAACATCGGAGAATTCTTGAGCATTTGAATTCCCGCCAAGCCGAGCTCGTATGATGATGGTCAAGCGCAGTCTATGAACTCTCGACCGTAGAGTCGACCTTTTCAACGAAGTATTCACTTTGTCAGTCAGGACTGTAACACCACCCATCATGTCTTGGTTCCTGCGGATGTCCTGCAGGGTTCTGTTTACAGCTTCCACTGCTTTCCTTTTTGCCATAATGCATTCATCCCATACGATGAAGCGCAATCCCTAAGCACACATCCCTTGTTACTGTTGCGTAACACCCCACAAACAGGCGTTTCGTTGCTCTTTAAATTGATGGGAATCTTAAACATGGCGTGCGCTGTTTTGTCACCAGAAAGCAGTATGGCAACGATTCCAGAAGATCCACACACAGATTTTAAAATCGCTAGGACAAATCTGCTGTCAAAATCTGTAAAATTCCTTTTATTCCTATAGTCTTCAGCTCTAAAATGATCAGAACACAACCTTGAATGTTTTGTGACTGTAAAGTACTTGTAACGTAGCAGTTTCCCATAGCTTACGAAGTTTTTCTTTTTAACCAACTTCAAAAAAAGGAGGTTTCTCAATTCGACCGTATTTATATATTTTTTTATGTGTGTTTGCGGATAAATTCGTCGTTTATGAACCGATTTTGATGATTCTTTTTTTGTTGGAAAAGAAATATTTCAAAAGTGGTACCATGATAAAGAAACCAGGATCTGATGATGGCATCCCAGAGAAATAGAGGGAACTCTTCAAATATTATAGGCAAACCTATAGCAATTTGGGTATTTTTTATAGTAACTCGTGCAGTTGCTCTTGGAAAGCACTATTTGGTTAAGTGGAACTGATGATGATGACCACAAATAGCCACCGGAACTACTAAATAATAAGTATTTCACGGGTTGCGATTCGATTACTTTAATAGGTTGCAATGCAATTTATGCTCGTCACAATGCATATGGAGAAGTGGAGTTGATGGTGAAGTACCAGGAGAACTTTCAATGATGAACGTCCCTGCATCGGGAAAAGCAATATTTTGTAAAAGGTGATGAGCAGTTGGCATTAAGCTAATGTAACTTAGACAAATTACAAATTGACCCACTAAAAAGCGAGAAATAAAAACTTTTTACCAAAAAAAAATCAATCGACTCGTATTACAAAATGTAAAAAAAAACAAAATCAAAAAAAAACCGTAGTTGGGAATCGATCTTACAACTCCATGTTTACAAAGCAATCGTCTAACCGCTGAGTTAATTGCTTCGTTGAAATTTACTTAAAATAGCCGTTACATACAAATTCGATATAATGTAATATTGCTCATCCCCATAGAAAATAGCGTGATAGTCTATACCCTACAGTTGAAATAGACAAACATTCTGAAAACTAAATTTTCTGCATAAGAATCGATCCCAGACCTCGTAGCAATAACTTTCTTTCAAAATATTCAATGTACAATTTTAACTTCGCTACGATTTTATTATATGTATGGATACATAATCAAAAAAAAAATATATTAGTACAAAATGTGAAAAAAAAAGAAAAACAAAAAACCGCAGTTGGGAATCGAACTTACAACCCCATGTTTGCAAAGCAATCGTCCAACCGCTGAGTTAATTGCTTCGTTGAAACTTCCCTAAAATAGCCATTCCTATATATTTCACGATTGACTGCTTAGTTCCATAAAGGTATAGCGTGATGATAATCATTTAAAAAGTTAAATCGATAATCATCTGCAATATCCTAATATTTCGGCGCGTTTTTTTCCAAAAATACGAACATAATATAATATTGCTCGTCCCCCATAGTAAATAGCGTGATTGTTTATACCCTATAGTTTGACCAGACTTATAGGGAATACCTATGTAAAATTTTAACAGAATCTATCCGGTAGAATTTGCGTCATGCTGGAACATACAAATACGTCATAATGTAATATTGCTCGTCCCCCATAGTAAATAGCGTGATAGTTTATACCCTATAGTTTGACCAGACACACAGGGAATATCTATGTAAAATTTTATCAGAATCTGTCCGGTAGAATTTGCGCCATGCTGGAACATACATACAGACAAACAGACAAACAGACAAAAATTCTAAAAAAAATATTTTCGGCATTAGAATCGATCCCCGACCTCGTAGCAATTACTTTTTTTCAAAAATATTCAATGTACAGTTTTGACATCGCTACGATTTTATTATATGTATAGATTACGTAAAATAAGTAAGGTTGTTAACGTAAAAAAATACAAAAATATTTATTTCAACTAAAACATTGTTTCATACATAAATTGAGGCAGCCCCAGTAAGTTACAATTGTACTTGTGTCGGAGCTGTCTCACTCTTCCCTTAAGAGAGATGTTTACAAAATTCAATTCCAAGCACGTTGCGCTAGTATGATTGCCTGTCGGAGCGATATACACCTACAGTGAGCAATACTACCACGCACACATTGACAGTTATTGCTTGACGCGATAGTACTACTAGCTTTCGAAAATTTACGATAAATTTGGATGTGTTCCGTAATACAAAAAATTATGAATGAAAACTTAATGTATTTCAATTTTTTTTTCGATAATTTGTAACTTGATAACATAAACTATGCTTCTGCGGAAACAATATTACAAATATTGTTGTTTATAATACAGAAAAAACAATATGAAAACTTGTCATTTACGCTGTAAAAATGTACGAAATACAATTCGCTTACACTTCATTTAAACGTAATTTTTTGGAAATAATAAGACGTAGGAGCCTAGATAAATACTGTCTCAATCCGAATATCAACATAATATGGTGGAAATATGCTCAAATTGCAAATTATTTATGTACTACGTTTGTATGGACAGTTCATGCGTCGCCGCATTCTTAAGTGGTAGCTTTACAATGATGAGGTAACGTAAACAATAAGGTTAGGTTAGGTTTAGTGCGGTAAATAAATAGGTAGGTATATGTAGATTAAATTAAGTAGCAGTCATAAGCTAAAATATTCTTTCTTGTCTTCAAGACGGCTAAACATTGGTTTATTAACAAGAAATATGCCACGTCTTCTCTCCTCGTGGATAAAGAAAAAAATATTTTAACTGAATAATAATAAATAAATATAAAATTAATCATGTTTCCATATCCTACAATAGCCCTTCACTAACCAGGGGTTGTCCTTGGGTGTACTAGCATAGTGCAAACAGGGATAATCGTCGGTTGGTGCCTCATTTCACTTTAAAAAACGTCTAAAGGACCTCTGCGAGTTGGCTTCGGCCCCTCGTACGCCTTCTAAAGGTCCGGGACCCCAGGATTCCGAGATATGTAAAAGACGTAAAAAATAAACATAAAATTAATAACAGATTTGATTTGAAGATAGTATGAGAGTAGCGCGCGCGCTGCTTTGTCAGTCGACTTGCGGCGCACTACAACAATGCTGTCGACATGGTGGGCAGCAGTCGGCGTGTCGAATATTACAGCAGTTGCTTTTGTCGACAGTAGCAGTAATTGTCTCTGTCGACAGCTGAAGTTGGCTCTGTCGACAGCTGAAGTTGGCTCTGTCGACAGCTGAAGTTGCCTCTGTCGACAGCTGAAGTTGGCTCTGCCGACAGCTGAAGTTGCCTCTGCCGACAGCTAAAGTTGGCTCTGTCGACAGCTGCAGTTGCCTCTGTCGACAGCTGAAGTTGGCTCTGTCGACAGCTGAAGTTGGCTCTATCAACAGCAGCTGCTCGTCTGTTTGCCTGTGGCGCTGCAAATTCTTTTCGATTTCAATAGACAGTATTTTTTTTAAACCACTTTTCAGGATCGTTCGATTTGTGGACTATATTCGCACTCCCACCATTATCTAAAAGCATCTGGTATAAGACCATACAGCCTTGCCTTACGCCTTCACCGTGGTTCGCAGAGTCTGGTTTGTCTAGGACAGATGTTGTGACAGCCGTAAGACTTCGGTCCGGGCACATACCGCTAAACAATTTTGCGTTCCTGATGGGTAAATCTAACTCACCAAATTGTGCTGAGTGTGGCGTGGTTGAGGATGTTTACCATGTGTTGGCCGAATGTGCCCGGAACGAGGTTGAGAGGGTCAGCTTAAGGCTCAAATATGATGTGGATCTGCGGGAAATGGGCATGTGTAACTTGATTCTGGCCCGTCCTCTGTCAGAAGAGGCTAAGTCAATGTATAATTTAGTTAAATTAGCCGTTAAGCGTAGATAAGTCCATCTTTGTGAGGCCTATGAGGGTGGCATGATCATGTTTGATCAAACTTTCTATAAAAAAAAATCGCACTCCCACCAAAAATAGTTATAAACTAAAACATCAATATTGTCAAGTCGATATCATAGTATAAACACATTATATGCTAACATTATGTGCGGTCTGCAGCCGCAGCGCAAGGTCACTGGTTCAACGAACAGTGTTGGCTTACCTGCAAGTGATACTTCAAATGCAGGTGTATGTTTACATTACATTGATGATGTAGGGTAGGCAGAAACGTAGATTGTAAATATGGGAACACCATGTATCTATCACATAATTAATTTGTCTGTTCATTGCTTTATTTTTAATTCTTTTTACCTATTGTGGTATAGTAATCTTATTCCAGGTGCATCTTATAATGAAACCACTATTTTTCACACTAATATCTACTTTATTTCGCACTAATAACTACTTTAATTTACAACACGTAATATCGTCACAAGAAGTACCTTGTGGTTACCGAGTCACCGAAGAACTGATCCTCCAGCCAACGCAAAATGGCCAGACATTACCTCCATGGCCAGACAACAACCAACCATACATGATTTCGAATAATAACTGTCTGATAATCATAATGCCTACTAATAATTTAAATACTTAAAATGCATAGTATGAATTAGGCACTTATTTTACGCAGAATTAAGATTTATAAACCGTTTCACACCCGTTAAAATTTAAACTCAAACCAGCTACTGAAGTTGAATAATTATAACAAACCTACAAGAATTTACAACGAATCACGACAATCTCTTCACATAATAATATAATAATCATTTAAACCGTTTAAACGCTAAGACACTCCACAATCGCGAGATATGCAGTCTCAGGGAATATTTCCTAGAAACCGACGTGGGGATGCATCGAGATGTGGTTGCGATAGACAAGGGCCTTACCCCGCTCTCCTTGGCTAAAGAGAACTGGCGCAAGCCTACAGTGCTTGACACTAACGACCGCAGGGAGATATGGCAGAGCAAGGAGCTTCACGGGCGCTACTTCCGGGCCCTGCATGGGCCCAATGTAGACTTACTAGCGTCCGTAGCCTGGCTGCGCTTTGGTGACCTCTTTGGGGAAACCGAAGGTTTTGTCTGTGCAATTATGGACGAAGTTATGATGACGAACAATTATCGGAGATTTATTGTGAAGGACGGCACGGTTGACATCTGTCGGGCATGCCACCGTCCGGGAGAATCAATCCGACATATTATCTCCGGGTGTTCTCGTCTAGCTAACGAAGAGTACTTGCATAGACATAACCTTGTAGCCAGGATTATCCATCAGCAACTTGCCCTGAAATACAGCCTTGTGGTACTGGAAGTGCCGTACTACAGGTATGTGCCCGACCCAGTTCTCGAAAATGGAAATATCACATTGTACTGGGATCGATCCATCATCACTGACAGGACTATTGTTGCCAATAAGCCTGATATAGTGGTGGTGGATCGAGGAGAGCGGCGCGCAATGATTATTGACATAACGTTCCCGCATGACGGAAACCTCGTGAAAGCCGAGAAAGATAAACAAATCAAGTATCTTGACTTGGCTCGTGAGGTTGTCGACATGTGGGATGTGGACTCAGCAATCATTGTGCCGATAGTCGTATCAGCCAATGGCTTAATTGCCAAGAGCCTCGACCAACACCTAAGGAGGCTCTCGTTGGGCAGCTGGATTAAGGGCTTGATTCAGAAAGCGGTACTCCTGGACACGGCTCGCATCGTTAGGAGGTTCCTCTCTCTGGAGCCCTGACCGCCGGTAGCTTGGACCCTGCTCCCGATACCGGTGGGACACTATTTTTTATATTTTTAAATGTTTTTATATTATTTTATTCTAATATTTAAAAATATAATTTATATGTAAATAATGAAATAAAGGATATATAATAATCATACTTATTAATGTACACAAAATATTTGTTTTTTATTTAAAAGAGTGTATTTCTTGCCCGTTTTTTTTTTTGTAGGGCATCTCGTAGTTGACCTCTGAGATCATGACTACTTAACCGGGCTTTCCTGTGGGTGCTTTAAGCTACTAAATTAAAACCTCCAGCCAGGGGTTATTCAACTATGCTTATTAAAACTAGGTCAACGCTCGCTAAGGCCACCCCCTGTGGGGTAGGTACGAACCTCGGCTTAGGGCGTCAACCGGAGGGAGGACATCAAGGATGGGACGGGCTTGTTCTTGCCCGTTCTTCTCCATAGGTACCTACTACGCTTTGGAATGGGTAACTACCTTCATATTTCTGACTGACCGATTCCTTGACAATTCAAAAGTGCCTGTAAATGGTTTAAGTTTTTTATCAGTTTGTTACGTATTCATTTACATTCAAAATTCACGTTCGGTTTGTTCAATAAATAAAAAAAAACACAAAAATCCCTACTAATCAGTTTATGATGACATTATAAGGCTTTTAATTACCACATAAAACCATAAATAATTTAATTTAAAAAATATAGAAATCTTGAAAAAGCAAAAAGCCAACGTCACGTGGTGTTCCCAGGCGGTCACCCATCCAAGTACTGACCACGCCCGATGTTGCTTAACTTCGGTGATCGGACGAGAACCGGTGTATTCAACGTAGTATGGACGTTGGCGATGCCTTATTCAAAATTATCAATCCATATCTGAATCCTGGCGTCACAGTTTCGTCACATTTGCCAAAGTATGCGATTAGTTTTTTTTGTGCTTTATTCTGTTCCGTTCCCCTAAATCTGAACCACTGGTGGAATAACTCGTACAACAAGTCAGTGAGAACACTGACATTGAGAGATTTTGCAGTTCAAGTGTAACCTTCCATTGAGGTGCGGTTGACTTTACTTACCTTGGTCACCCTAGTTCGGCGATTTCGCCTAATTCCAGAGAATTTCTTTCTGGTCGAGTAGCTAATTTTTTATTCGACAATTTATTTACTAAAGTAAATAAATTGTCGAATAAAAAATTATACTGACACCTGGATTACCACATATAAAAATAAATTTTATTAAAAAGAAAATAGAAATCTTGGAAAAGCAAAAGCCAACGTCACGTGGTGTTCCCAGGCGGTCACCCATCCAAGTACTGACCACGCCCGATGTTGCTTAACTTCGGTGATCGGACGAGAACCGGTGTATTCAACGTAGTATGGACGTTGGCGACAGCTGATTCAAAATTATCAATCCATATCTGAATCCTGACGTCACAGTTTCATCACATAACGCCAAAGTACGTATACGATAAGTTTAGTTTTTTTAAATGTTATTCTGATTCGCTCCTGCAAATCTAATCGATTGGTTGGTTGAATAACTCATACAGTCAACCGTATTGTCAGTAGTAACAATTTAACACTGACCGATTTTGCGGGATTTTCGCAGTTAGGTATTCTTCTTCTTTTCGAATCGATGCCGCTTGCAACTGGTGAATTGTCCTGTCACTTGTCCTTAAGGGTTCATTAGAAAACCAGCGTCAGACAGCATCTGTCTGGCATTAATGCTGAAATTGCACAGCCGTCCGTGAGGCACACAATATTGTTGTTAAAACATTATTTTCACTTTGTTATTTGTGTTTCACGAACTGTGTCCAAAAAAATGTTTTTCTTTCTTTCTTTTCTTTCTTTCTTTTCTTTCTTTCTTTTCTTTCTTTCTTTTCTTTCTTTCTTTCTTTTCTTTATTTCTTTTCTTTCTTTCTAGTTTTTATTTTTATTTTTTTATCCTTTATTAAAAGGAACGGGGTTCTTAATAATTAATTACAATCTAGCCTGTAAAATTAACAAGCTATTTTAATCTAACTTAATTTTTTACGTGATAATTATTTTAAAACAAAGTCAAATAATTTATTTCAATTAGGCACAAAAAGCACTTTTGAACGTCAAAATTTACAAAAAATAGAATTGATTCTAGTCGCCCCTTCCAAAAGATAGTTTTCGTATGGAGAAGAATGGGCTAGAAACTCCACCGTTACTCTTTTAAAATGTTTTACAATATTTTGTATACATTAATTATAATATGTGAAGACGATGCACCTGGAATAAGATTACTATACCACAATAGGTAAAAATAATTAAAAATGAAGCAATGACAGGAAAAATAATTATGTAATGGATACATGGTGTTCACATATTTACAAGAATTGTAAAAGTAGATTACTTATATTTTTTATAAAAAAAATATAAGTAATACTAATAAGTCAGTGAAATAGAATAGTGCTGATTGTACTTTACACAATTAAATCGCCAGATTAATTTCTCCTTTCCAAAATAATTTCTCCTTTCCAAAATAATTATTGAGGCCATGACCTGAAAAAAAAAACACTTGATTTCAGGGCATAAAATCGATCGGCAGATTGATAAAAAAAGCCTAGATTGATTAATACAGCACATGGGAAATTAACCAGATGGCATGATTAAAAATGTATGTAGGTGGCTACCTAGCTATCACCAAATTGATCTGGTGAATGTAGTCTGACATTGGGATTTATATCGATCAGTTTGTTTTTGGTAGGATTTTTGTTATAAAAGTTGAAGTTGAGTTGTTGAGTCTGCGTTCAGCTCTCGGTGTGGCAACACGCCGTGTTCAGGTTCGTGACAAGTCAGTCGTCATCCTGAGGATGCCTCGTTGAGAGGTGAAACACGTGTCGATTTCTTTCAGGAGTTTTTTTTATGACTCTTTTAGAAATAGCTAAGCGGAACAGGTTACTAAATATATCCACGTCTATTGTATTTTTTTAAAGTTGAAAAGGTATACTTAAAATAATTTGTAAATGACTATATTGTTAAATAATTGTTATAATACTCGTTTATTGTAACCAACTAACAGCGCCCCGCGGATTCACTCGCTTAAGTCTCGATTCCGTGAGAATATCGGGATAAAAAGTATACTATGTGTTAAACCAGGTTATAAACTATCTGTGTGCCAAATTTCAACCAAATCCGTGTAGTAGTTTTTTCCTGAAAGAGTAACAAACATCCATCCATCCATTCATCCTTACAAACTTTTGCGTTTATAATATTATGGTTATTATTTATGTCGTTTACATAAATAATAACCATAAGCTCGGAGCTCGTGGCTAAGTAATAACAGCCGCACTGGTCGATCCATCAGGTTAAGCTATGCTTGCCGGGGTTGGTTAGTGGATGGGTGACCATCTTTACATACCGAGACTCCTCCGTGCCTCGGAAAGCACGTTAAGCCGTTGGTCCCGGTTGTCATTCGTGGATCTTTGACAGTCGTTACGGGTCGTCAGAAGCCCGAAAGTCTGACAACCAGTCTTACCAAGGGGTATCGTATTATCCAGTTACTGGGTTGTGGAGGTCAGATAGGCAGTCGCTCCATGTAAAATACTGGTATTCAGCTGCATCCGGTTAGACTGGAAGCCGACCCCAACATAGTTGGGAAAAGGCTAGGCAGATGATGATTTATGTCTTTTACATATCTCGGGACCTTGGGATCCCGGACCTTTGGAAGGCGTACGAGGGGCCGAAGCCAACTCGCAAAGGCCCCTTAGACGTTTTTTAAAATGAAATGAGGCACCACAATATTATGGTTATTATTATTTCTATATTGAGTAACATTGACAAATTAATCAAAACAAGCTACTCTATTAATATAAGGTTAGCGCTAAAGATTTCTACGATTTTTTTAAACTATGCTTTATTTCGATATCTGTTCAGTTACAAATACACAGAGCTCTGCTGAAATCTAACTATGTGCATACCAAATATTGTTGGAAGTTTATTCTAAAGCCCCAGTTACACAGTGCAACGTTTTCGCTGGTGGTATACCATTAAAAATTGAAGTATCAATTGTCTGGCACCATCTAAATAACACGTAAAATTGTTGCACGAAACGGGCAAGTTAGTTTCTGTTCAGAACTGGTATCTTATAAGTGTAAATGGGTGCGGTGAGTGAAAGAGACACACCCTGTGTTAATGAAACAAATAAAATTGTCAAAAAAAAGTCAAATGTCAAATCATTTATTTCAAATAGTATGTAGTATATAATGTATGGCACTTGAGATGTCAAAAATTACAAAATAATAAAATTGATTCTAGTCGCCCTTTACAAAAGGTAGTTTTCGTATGGAGAAGAATGGGCAAGAAACTCCACCGTTACTCTTTTAAAATGTTTTGCAATTGTTTGTATATGGATTAGTTAAATAATTATTGTATGTGAAGACGATGCACCTAGAATAAAATTACTAAAAAAAATCGTTCAATAAAATTGAATGAAATATTTGGCAGCGCAAATAAGGGAAATACTTGAATCAATTGTATAAGGACGTGCAACTCTGTGTTTAAACGTGGCAAAACTTGCATGTAATAATTGCCGTGAGGTTAACCGAAGTCGCATGCAGATAATGAATGTCAAAACTTGTATTCAATTATTGTGTCTTTTTATGAAAATCGCACGCGTTTAAACACTTCATGCAATTCTTGGATGGCAATTTGAACGTGCTTTATGGCATGCGATAATTGCTCTTGAACATTCTAGATAGGTACTTGCACCGTATAAATGGGGCTTAAGGTTAAATCATCAAAATTAAAATATTTTATTTCACATAAACCTACATGGGCACTTATGAAACGTCAGAAGCTAGGTGCACGGTTTCAATTGGTCGTTTCCTATGGAGAAGAGCCGGCAAGAAACTCCACGGTTACTCTTTTAAAAATAATTGGCTTTAACAATACTTTCATATAACAGTGTTTCTAGGTATGGGAGGACAGTGTAGGTCTTTCAATAAGTACCAAGTACTTTAAAAAAAAAAAGAAAATGGTCAACAGGTCTACAATCCACTAAGCCTACAGCGTTCTCACATTTACAAAATATGTAGAAAAGAATCTATACAATAAATAAATAAATTAATAAAAGTAAAAAACCTATTTTAATAAAACATATAAGGATACTGGGGTCCTTATATACGTTTCCTATCTTTAAGCCCCATTTACCTGCAGCCTTAAGGTAGCAGAACCCCGGGGTTCTGCAGGGGCAAATGCAGGGCCCATGCCATTATCCATAATTTTGCTGCATTTGCTACCCACAAGAAGTTCGAATGGCGATTGTCAATTATTTACAAATAAACACTGGAAGTGTTATTTCCATACTACACATAAAATTGTCACAATATTTCCGTACTTCACTTCAAGTTAATTAATTGCTCAATAAATACCAAGTCTTGTGATCTTACTAAATTGTAATGTATGAATATCGTTTTATCATCAGGAATAATCGGTGAGAATTGTAACGAAGGTCGGTTGTACCAAAGTGCAACATTGTTAATAATTATTATTATTAATAAAGTGTGGTTGTTTATTGAATACTTTGTCAGCGGTGTTAATAATTGCTTCCTTGTTGTCAGGAATCAGTTGGTGAATGAAACAAAGAACGGTTCAAAATCATTTTGAGTAGATACTGCAGTAATTTGGGGAGCTCGTGGCTAAGTAATAACAACCGCACGGGTCGATCCATTAGGTTAAGCTACGCTTGCCGGGGTTGGTCCGTGGATGGATGACGATCTTTACATACCGAGACTCCTCCGTGCCTCAGAAAGCACGTTAAGCCGTTGGTCTCGGTTGTCAGTCGTAGATCTTTGATATTCGTTACGGGTCGTCAGAAGTCCGAAAGTCTGACAACCAGTTTTATTACCCAGTTACTGGGTTGTGGAGGTCAGATAGGCAGTCGCTCAATGTAAAATACTGCTATTCAGCTGCATCCGGTTAGATTGGAAGCCGACCCCAACATAGTTGAGAAAAGGCTAGGTAGATTGACTGCAGTAATTTGGAAACAATAATTTGTTGTTTAATTTATTTATCCTTCTAAACAATGTCAATAATCAAATTATTAAAGTTTAGGTAAGTATTACTAATTTATTACTGTATTAATAACCTGAAAATATATTTGGATTTTTAACTATATAAGTTGCTTTACAACGACGTCTTAATTATCTTTAAAAAAAAAACAAAAACATTGAAAATAGTTAAATAGTTAAACTCTATTCTAACAAATATTTAAAACCAGCGTTATCAACAGCGACCTCTATCGAATCAATAACGTAGTATGTTCCCGCCCGCCCAGTTAACACCATAAGATAAACGGTAACCGATCGCTTGCCGCCCGCCCTGTAAATCAGTTCCGATAAAATCCGTCAGATGTCGGGTGTAGTTCAATCGTATGCAGGTGAAAATGTTACAGATGAAGAAAAAGAAACATAATAGTAGTTTATGAAACTGTTGCATAATGAAGGGTATTAAAACAGGCGAGGTTTTTAATAGTATCACCCGAATGTTTTAATACCTAGTTATGTGCAGTTTCATACACTACTTTATCTACTCTCAAACATTGGGATTGAACCAAATACTAAATAAAAGAACAAAGTTAAAGATCAAGAATAAATTTAAAAATCCCACGATATACAGTACTACAAAACAAATGAATGTCGCCTGCACCAGCACATCACCGCACATGCGCTACAGCGGGTGCTGCTGTCCCCCGCTTAAACGTTTCATTACAAAAGTTGATGGAAACTCCTTGGTGATGTTAACTTCTTGGATTAGCCCTGTATCGTAATAGAAAAAAAATTGTTCTATAGCATTATTTTGTTAGAGAAAAAGTGTTATAATATGATTCTATTTTTGAAATTTCGGTATTGTGATTATAAAGTATGTCAATATAAACTCGTTTTGTAGTTTATAATTCGAATATTACGCTATGAGAGTAGATAAAAAGAATTTTGATACTGATTCATCACAACGACGTTATCGTGTGATTTTATACCTATGCTTGTAAGTCGAAGAAAATTTCATAATAAAATTTAGTGATGCATTGTCGAAAACGCCCACAGCACCGGGTTTATAACCGACTTCAAAAAAAGGAGGAGGTTCTCAATTCGACAGTTTTTTTTTAAATGTATGTTACCTCAGAACTTTCGACTGGGTGAACCGATTTTGATGATTCTTTTTTTATTTGAAAGCTAGTTCCCGTGTGGTCCTATATAAATTTTATTAAATTTGCTTTGGTGGTTTTTGAGTTGGGTTCAATAATACGTATTTTTTTCCCACTTAGTATATAGATGATATCTTAAGTTCCTGTCACTTATTTACATAGCAGGTAGTGGTATTCGGATTTGTGTGGGGTAGGAACCATAACTAAAAACTGAAAAATAAAAAAACAAAAACACAAAAACTTTAATTTCGGAAGTCGGTGGCAAAAAACGAAAATTCAAAACCAAAGACACTGACTACCGAAATTAAAGTTATTTTTCGCTTTGTAGTGTTGTTTTGGAAGTCACTTGATTTTTTTGTAAAAAGATTTTGTCTTGCAAATTTTTCTCTTCAATGAAAACGACAAAACTGCAGTCACAATATTATGATATTTCAGTTTTCCACGGTTATTTTATGAGTGCTGTCTCGTTTTCTCCATGCTTTTGTCTGCATAAATTAAACCATGGTCCAAGCATACCAAAGCACATATTGACAATGTCAATCAACGGCCTTTTCATGAATTTTGCCACGTTGTTAGCTTTTTTTTCGTCGCGTCGATAGGGTAAAACTTGAAAATCGAAGCACATTTTATAATTCAGTGATGCATTGTGGGAAACGCCCACAGCACCGGCTTTATAACACTTTTTGTCTTGCAAATTTTTCACTTCGATGAAAACGACGAACTGCTGTCACAATATATATTTCAGTTTTGTCGATGTATTTTTACTACGTGCACATTATCAGCTGAAAGGGATTACAAGGTTGCCGAAGTGACTGAGCAATTGGCCTCTGCGTTTCGTGTTTTGTGTTCATTTTCTTTACATATTTTTGTACAGTCTTTAGATAGTTGTCCAATGTCCCAAATCTGGGTATGCATGTGAGTTGAATGCCTGTTATAAGCACCCACGATACTCAATACTGGATCCAGAATAATTTTAATATCTATTGAGTGTTTATTATCTATAGATAACGTTTTATGCTTCAAAACAAAACAGGCTGTATATATAGTTAGTTGTGTTTAGTTGTTGTTGTTAGTTGCCTAGATACAATACTTGCCGCGAAAGCTGTATTTGTGCCAGTAACAAAGCTTAAAGTAGTTCGATCATTGGCTGTATTACTAAGTGGTATGTGCAAATCGTATAGTCCCTTGCCTCATACATTGTCAGCACAATATAAACACGATTTTATCACCAACCAAAGTCCAGTACATCCAACATACTTCCATACTAAGCTACATGTTATTATTGTTGCAGAGTGAGTGACGCGGGCGCAGTATGCGCGGGGTCACGTGACTGCCCATGGCGTCAGACGCGCGCGCTAGTGAGCCCACAGATGGCGCCAGGAGACGAAGAGAATACTCCAGGTATTAAGATGATTGAGAGATTAAATTTTTTTCTATTTGATAATGTAGGCATAATTTAATGTAGAGACAGTGGCGTAGGTTCTGTAGGAGGGTTTTGGGGAACAAAAAGTAATGTAATTGGCTGTAATATTTTCAAACATCACCCACAGCAACCAACCAAGAAAATTGTAAACATTGCTACGAGGTCGCTGTGTCGCCAAATCGCCAACGTTCGACTATTTATAGTGCACGCGTCTTCCGTCTGTCTGTCCGACACCTGCTTACCGAGACGCTTACTAATGTTTGCACTACATCGTTAGTATGTGGATCTTTTAACGCGCAACTGTCAATTACACCAAGCGTTGTTCGCTTCAAAGCAACACGTCTTCAGACACGAGTCATCTGCTCCGATATAACTGTTGAACCGTGGCGGAGTGGGTCGCGGGGAATCCTCCCGGAATTCAGCGGCGAGTCGCGGGGAAGCTCGCGCACTCTAAATCGGTCGCACTTGCCGCCAAGCTTTTCGGCGAGTCGCGCGCGCGTTCATTCTCGCATCTAAAATTATATCGGCGTCGTGTGCGCAGGTCCCCGTACGTGACGCTGGGCGCGGTGCGGTACGCTGTCCGTCGCGCACCGCCGCCGCGGGCCTGCCCCTGCCGCTGCTGCTCAGAGGAGGCGGTGGCGGCGTGCCTCGGCCGCGCCAAGCCCGATCGACGCACGCTGGATCGTATCCAACGACGGCTGGGCCGCGGCGCGCGCGACGAGCGGCCCTCGCGCCAGCAGCGCCTGCAGGCCCTCACCGAACGCCTCCTCCCGCGCTCGCACCCGACGCCCCCCCCGCCTCCGCCGCCACCGCCGCCGCACTCGGCTCCGGTGCTGCCGCCGGTGCCACCACCCCGCTCCCGGCACCGACACAGCCCACCGCGCGGCGTCTCCGTGGACCGCTTTGATGACTTCGACACCGACAACATCACCCTCGTCCGCGTAGAGCCTCGCTCGATCGTCGGATCCTACGCCCAAAAAACTATACCGTACCGTAGCGCATCGTTCTCACAAGGTGATTTCGCACAGGATAAATACTATCGCGGTCCGAGGAATCCGTCAATTTTTGATTTTGGAAAGCGCCCCGCTAAATCTGTGTCTGAGTGCGCGAGTGTAAAGCGTCGCGATGCCGAGACCGTAAGTCTTGCAACCGACGAGAACACGACGGAGGGCGGGTCAGTTGCGTCGGTTGACTCCGCGGTAGGTTCTGACGAGGGGTTGCTTGCGCACGCGTCGCCAGCGCCAAGGTCTCCACCGCCAGACACTTCTCATAAGCAGCTGGGTACTCGCTCGTTGACGCACCCTCTGCCGCGACGCATCCCTCCTGTGCGGGAGGAGGGCCCGGTTGAGGCTGGCGGGAGTCTGCCAGCTTTGATGGCACCGCGTGTCTTACACGAACTCCGCGAAGAAAGTGACGGCTCACAAGCCGACAGTGCACAAGCACACAGTGAAGGTACTTCGCCACTAGAACCCCAGCCTTTCGCTTTCCCACCCCTCCCTGAGCCCCCTACGAACGCGTGTGCTAATGTGGACTGTGATTGTACAAATTTTCCCAGTACGATAGAGGAGTGTCCTGAAGAGAATCTAATCCCTGTGCCTGTGTATGAGTGTATAGTGAAACAGTGGTCGAAGGAGTTACCGCTCGAGGAGCCGCATCGGTCAGACGCCACGTCCGATGGGTCGTTGGATCGCGACAAGGAAGATGAAACTATAACAAGTGAACAAGTTGCCCACTTACTGGCTGCGGTACAGAATCCTTGCACACCTGCCCCTATTGGTGCTAGAGAAAGACGTAGGCCGCTTGACAAAACTAGAAGAAGAAAAGGAATATACATCACAACGCCGAGCGACGATGGTGGTGAAGAAGAAGGCCCACCCTCAGTAAACGGCTGTAAACGTGAGAGCAGTGAGGCATCACTACAAGATATGCGTTTGTCAGCTGAAACGCGGACTTCATCGTTACTCGGTGACAAATCAGACGACTCTTGCAATAACGGCCCGCCAAGTCCGTGTGAAGGAGTAGCACCAATGTGGCCGAGGTCTGAAGAGTTAAAAGCGAGGCGAGCAAGGTTTTATCAACAAAGCTCGGACGAGAGAGATGATGATTCGTTCCGAGCGAGACGGAAATATGGTGACTCGCCTTCGGAAGCCGACAGTGACACGTGCTCCAGAGACAGAACAGCTTCACCTTCTCCATTTAGTCCATCAGATAATTCAGATGTAGAAGCAAGACGACATCACTTTACTAGAGCGCCGTACGGTAAAAATTTGGAGGCCCCGTGCAGTCGGTCAGTAGAAGTGGGCAGAAGGAGTTTGTCAGACGCAACAGTACCTTGTCGGAAAACCAGTGTTGGGGCGATGACGTCACCACGGGCCACAGGTCGTGGTCCGACCCACGTCAGGGCAACATCATCGCCTTCGAAGCTGGTTGGAGTGAAGCCCGGAGCTGACTTGCTGGCCGAGTTGCTCCGAGGCAGCTCCGAGGCTCTCTCGAACTCGTCCACCTTCGACAACGTGGTCCTGACGCTACATCAGCACAATGTAAGTACTTTTAAAACATCTTTTGTAGTTGCTATTGACCCCGATTACATCCGCGAAAAGAGCAACAAAGTGAAACATTGCAAATTCTGTTATGATGTTTATCTCAGCAGAAAATAGCTTAAGAACAAACGATCTTGTATTATTGCCAAAGTTTATTTGAGTTTATACACTGAGATTTTTGTCAGTTGTGCAAACGAATGCTAGTTGAATATACGATTTCGGTCGCAGTTTTTGTTAATCCGCGATCATATTCATGGTCGTGTTGTATTTAAAATTAAATATATTCGTGTTTCCCGGCGTTCCTCGGGCCAATGTCGCGTGAATCATGCAACAGCTGTTTCAGGGGCATTAAAAATCGTAAGGGCAATCGTGTTAATTTTAAATCTCTGTCACTAAACTCGAGATTAATCGTAAAGGACGGATGCACAAATGCGCGCCCGGAATATTGGCCAGTTCCAATTCGAGACAAGATATCTTACGTGTTTCCATCTTTAATTGTTGTGATGGTCCTAGGCTGTAAGCAGACTTGAGCCAAGACTGTGTTTAGACTAACTATTCATAGCCATGTTATCAAGATGCACTGAAAACCTATTTTGACACAACACAAAACAGTTCTGTGTATACCTATCTAATACCTATCTAATACCTATTACAGACGAAACTCTTTTGTGTGAGCACTATCTTAGGGATAAAATAATTATGAAGAAAGAAAGAAAATACGTTTATTTGAGATAAACATGACGTAAAGAAAGAACAAGTATACGAAAAGAACAAATTTGGGGGAAAATATGCATCACATCCACGCAAAACGGCCATCGCTCAGCATAATGCTGCGACCCTATGTGAGACAGAGCCTCAGCGTTGGTTTTCAGCAACAGCCGGAGTTGATGTGATGAGGTCAAGCGGTGCAGTATAATATAGTGAAATATCAAAATAAAAAATAAAAAAAAACAATACTTAGTTTTAAAATTTAAAATGACAACATTTCCTTCCGCTGGCGAATCACGTGCCGTAAGTTTACTTAATGCAATCATTGGGCCTACCACCAGTTCATAAAGCAGTATTATTTTAATATTACTTCAGTGGGAGAAAGAGATGGAGCTATACGTCTTGTAGAGCTTCATCTCTTTCCCACATTGAAGTAATATTAAAATAATACTGATATATGAGCTGGTGGTAGGCCCCCTGAGCGTGCAGCTGTCATAAAACTATTTGTTGGACGTTTTGACATAATAGTTAATGGTTAATATGTAATTATCATGGCGCAATGAATGTTATGATTATAATACTTTAGATGTATGTAGGTAAGTACCTATTTTTACACTTTTCTATTGTGAAATGCTGCTATAGTGCAGTGAAACCTTCCATAACCTTTATCTCCTAGGAGATAAAGGTTATGGAAGCTTAGGCTAGCCTAAGCTCGAGAAATTGGAAAAAGGTTTGAAATTACACCCTGGGAACACCTTACCACCAAATCTAAACACGTAGGTATTAAAGATCAAAATACCACATAAGAACATCTCTCATATTCCTCGTGATTCTGAAATGTTTATAACAACGTCAAATAGCATGTTCAAAAACATGGATAATTTGGAAAGGAATTTTGACAGCAAATGCATCCAATGTATTTGTAATGGATGAATCAGTAGCATACTTATACATGCTCATATGATCGGTTTAGGTTTGAAGGCGATTTGCCGTATCTTGGAAGACGTCGAGCAATCGTTTGGTCATTACCGTAGATCCTGGGTTACAGAAATTACAGCTGTGGAAATGTTTTGGCTGGCAGCGTAGCTTATTCCATTTATCATCTAAACTACACAATGGATTTTGTTGAAGTTTGTACCATCATTTAGAGTGTTTATTCTGGAAGGTCTAGGTATACAGGGTGGCAGGGACATTGACGCGAAAACTGAAACCATGGATCAGCACATGATTCTGAACCTCCCTGCGTTGAAATTAATAGTCGGTTATTAAAAAAAAAATCGGCTGTTTTATAGAAAAGTGTAATACCTACGTGGTCAAAATGTATGGAACAGCTGATTTTTTCGTAAACAATCGCGTTTACAAAAATGAGGTGTCGGTAACGGTGTCGCGAGTTTAATTTTTTTTTTCCCATCTCAAAAATGCACAACGCGCCTGAAGAAGTTTTAAAAAATCTTTCTTTTCTTCTTTTTTTCATGTGGTTGTGACTAGAGATGTTACGGAGGTAGCTTTACCGGAGTCAGAGGTTTTAAATTTGATTGATTGGAGTCAGAACCGGAGCCGGAGTCGGAGGCAGAGGTAGATGTAAGATGTGTTTAGTGTTCTCCTTTTCTTGAATAAGTTTTCTCACAAATGTTACTCTTAGCAGTATTCGCGTCAACTGAAGTAATTTCAGTTAACAGTTTTTTAGGCCTCATTTTGAAATAAGCTTATCACAACAATTAAACTACTTAATACACTGCTATAAATTTAATTTAACAAACACACACACACATTACACACACAACACATACACACACACAACACACAACACGTACATTATGGATTGCAATAAAGATAAACTAAACTAAACTAGACATACACAAAAAATAACCTGAGACTTTGAGCGCTAGCGTGTGTGAAAATTACCCGGGCGACAAGTTAAAACTTGGAATACGCGCTCTAGTCACGTGCATCGCTGCGTTTCGATCTTCGGTATAACTCGGATTCAAAATTATCGAAGCCGAAGTCGGACTCGGAGGTGTACCTAAAATTAATCGGAAGTTCCAATGTACAAACAAACAAACCTGGTGTCAGAGTTTTTATACCGCCCATAGGCCTCTGCCTTGGTTTCAAATGCCGTTGGAATATCTCTCAGGTATGCCGGTTTCCTCACGTTGTTTTCCTTCATCCTTTTTTGGAGCAAATGATAAGTATACAAATACTCAGGCATGAATCCGAAAAATCAGAGGTGCGTGTCTTGGGCCTATGACTTGGCAGTCCGACGATCATACCACTAGGCTATCACTGCTATCAGTACCTTCATATCAAGAGTACCTGGGCAAGTGAGCTCTGCTCTGGTGAACATAGAGAATGCTCATTTAATAGTATAGGAAAGTTCATAGATACTAATTTCAAGTATAGTATTACATACTAATTCCATGCTGCCATGATAGTAGGCACTTACTAATTCCATGCTGCTAAGTCATTATTCTAAGGTAGCCATCTTGTTCTAAACTTTGTGCGACCGAGCTCTGCTCGGGTGAAAATACGGAGAAAACGAATTTTCTCAGATATGAGACCTAGCTAGATCGATTTTTCGCCCCCGTAAATATATATTGCAACTTTCATCGAAATCGTTTGAGCAGTTTTCGAGAACGTGATTACAAATATATATATTTATGTATATTGCTCATCATATTGGTGTTTGTTTTGGCTGAAACTGCATAAATGGAAACTTTGCGGTTTTGCTGGTAATGTTTTTGCCCATCTGAACACCGTTATTGTCGGGCACATAAAAAAATACTTCTTTGAGTCGTTCTTGAGATACGGATTTATGCAAAGAGGTTTTGAGTAAGAGTGAAATAGAAAAGACTTTTAATTTAATAGGTCCTCTAGAGATTTTAGCTTCATGGTTAGAGTATTATTATATCCCATCAAAAACATAACATGTAAAAAAATGCAAGTTTCGCAACGCAGTTCTTCTATCGCAAAAAGACTGTTAATTTATTCAGTACTTACGAGGGGTGTTCAATAAATAGTGAGAATGAGTAAGATGCAATTATCTTTTATTATATGTTATTTTATTTTTCGACGTAGTCACCTTTCAGGTTTATACACTTTGTATATCTTTTCTCTAATCACAAAATTCCCTTTCTAAAAAAATCTTCTTCCTGATCCCTTAAAAAATCATTTACGGCGGCGACTACTCCGTCATCATCTTCGAATTTCTGGCCCCTAAGATATTCCTTTAAGCGCGAAAATAGGTAGAAATCACTAGAAACAAGGTCCGGTGAATATGGAGGATGTTCCATCGATTCGAAGCCAGCTTCTTGAATGGCAGCCATCGCAACTCTGGACTTGTGCGCAGGGGCGTTATCTTGGTGAAACAAAACAACTTTAGCGAGTTTGCCACGCCGTTTCTTGCGTATTTCCTCACGCAACTTTGTTACTTGTCCTGCGTATATAGTCCCCGTAATAGTGACTCCATGATTAAGGTATTCGATCATTACCACCCCTTGGCTGTCCCAGAAAAGAGAGCCCATGATCTTTCCGGCGGATGGAATCGCCTTGAATTTCTTTGGAGTTGGAGATGACGGTCGCTTCCAAGTCATGGACTGTTATTTCGTTTCCGGGTCATAATGGTGAAGCCATGTTTCGTCCATAGTTATGAATCGAGCCAAAAATCGGTCAGGATCTTGTTATAACAAATCCAAACAGCTTTGTGAAATTCTCAGTCGAGTTTGTTTCTGCGCGTCAGAAAGCATTCTGGGCACCCAGCGCGCTGACACTTTTTTCATACCCAAATGGTCGTTTATAATATTATGAACACTTCCTATCGAAATCTTTACTTCTTCAGCTATAAAACGAACAGTAACACGACGATCCGCCAAGACAATATTTTCAACTTTTTTAATCATTTGTTCAGTCACTGCCGATATGGGGCGTCCCGTTCGTGGGTCGTCGTTAGTGGAAGTTCTTCCTCGCTTGAACTCAGCACACCAACGCGCAACCGTAGAATATGGAGGAGCATGAACCCCTAATGTTGCTCTCTCTTGATTTACCTGCTCCGTAGTAAAATTTTTGAGGTATTCCATGAAGCACACCCAAACGAAGCACACCCAGACGAAGCACACCTAAAGTATTCCACTTAGCACACCCGTAGGTGGGCTTCAAATAAAAATTTAAAATAATTAATTTCCTATTCCACGAAGCACACCTACGAATATCACTCGCATAGTGCTGGGACTAAGAAATAAAAATGTCGATAGGAGAAAATATTTATAATTTAAAAGACTAACTTAAATATCTAACATCTTTCAGTTTCATTATAATAATGTGATACAATACTTGTCATTTTCATAGTGTTCATATATAAATCCCATAGATAAGACGCTTTACAATAACTAAACATAAACTATATTTACAATGTTTTTGATATTTGTCCAAGTTTTTATTGTAATTATGAAACAATCTGTGATTTTTTATATTAAAGTAGAGTATTTTTATTATTCACTAAACAGGTAGCTATAAGAAAACTTCAACATAAATCGCTATGGAAAACTATATTTACAATGTTTTTGATATTTGTCCAAGTTTTTATTGCATAATTATCTGATCATCTGTTACGACGCCTCATTGAGGTGGATAACAATTAAAATTCTATTGTGTCCTGGTAATGACAGTCGAAAGGTTATGAAACAATCTGTGATTTTATTAAGAACACAAAAAAGGAACATAATAGAAAAATAGTTAAAAAATAAAAAATAATATTTTTTTTGGAAAGATAATTATGAAACAATCTGTGATTTTAAATAGTAAGATTACAAAAATGACAAGTATTGTGTCACATTATTATAATGAAACTGAATGATGTTAGAAATTTAAGTTAGTCTTTTAAATAATAAATATTTTCTTCTATCGACATTTTGTTTTCTTAGTCCCCCGCACTATGCGAGTGATATTCGTAGGTGTGCTTCGTGGAATAGGAAATTAATTATTTTAAATTTTTATTTGAAGCCCACCTACGGGTGTGCTAAGTGGAATACTTTAGGTGTGCTTCGTCTGGGTGTGCTTCGTTTGGGTGTGCTTCATGGAATACCTCAAATTTTTCAAGCAGATATATTTTATTACCGCGCGAACTTCAATTTTATCAATTTTTAAGAACACGTTCCGAAACGACGCAAACAATAGACTTCTACTTTTAAAAAACAAAAGATAATTAATTGCTTTTTTATTATTATCTTAACTAATGTCTGGGCTATGCCAGTATTTATTTTTTTTCTTTCCAAGGAGAATGTATCGCATTCTCACTATTTATTGAACACCGTAGTATATATTTGTCATCTTTATTTCTTAATAAACATAATAACTTTGCCATCGCACGGCAACATAATCACATAAGAATAATCTACTATTTTAAATAGATAGTCATAATTAAATAAAGCGCAGTGCTAATATTAGGTAGATTTGTTGTATGCAGAATGTAGATTCTATTGCCGTGTGCGATTGCCAAGTTTATTAAAGAAATAAAGATGACAAATAGATAGGTACGGAATAAAATAACAGACTTGGTTTTACATTAGATCTCATATTTTTTTGCGGTAGAAGAGCTGAGTTGTGAGACTTGCATTATTTGACGTGTTATTTTGTTTTCGATGGGATTTCATTATTTTCTTTTAATTTATAATCTCTGAATTGAAGTATTAATATTACTATTTAATTGTCGAATGAAAAACATCTTAATCGAAAATGTAGTTAAAAAATAAAATCACTTTATCGACGGTTGAAAGGCTAATTGATCTAAGCGATATTTTGTAAAACTTGCTCCTGCAATTTTATGATTCGTTCTCTTGGACGGATCATAGATATTTTTTTTTTTTAAAGAAAATCATAAAAAAACAACTATTTGATAGACTTTTATTTACTTAAATCAATCAATCATAATAAGATCTTATTATGATTTTAAAAAAAAACAACCAATCCATCCTCCTGCAAGTTTTACAAAATGTCGCTTAGATCAATTAGCCTTTCAACCGTCGATACGTAATCGTTACGACACTAAAATGTTTTATGTCTCTCCTGAAAAATCTGCATATTGCAATATCAACGACTATGCGGAAATACATATCACCATAACAAAAAATCAAAGCCTTATGTTGTCCTTTGCCATTCGGAACATAAAAATGAATGAAAAAAAATAGTGAAAAATTGCAGCTGCAGCTCTTTATTTCACAGAACATTTTTTACTTCCCTTTTTCATTCGCGCAATGTACGGTTGTTTTATTATCTTTTTGCTTTGCGACTTCGTACTGAACATATTTTTGCCGTCAAGTTATTTCCGAGAAAATGGCAAAAAAAAAACAAAAAACACGGGAATCGTTATTTCTTCAAAACTATGATTGTTGGATACATCAATTGATATTCTTTTCTGTTTATCCTAAAAAATCCCTTCTGTCCAGAAACTCTAAGAAGAAGTGTGGGTTAGACGCTTTCTAGTGATGGAATCATCATAAATTGTATTACTTAACGGCCTATAAAATTTTCATATCTCTGGACTTCAAGGCTCGGAACCGGTTTAAAAAATACCGGTTAAAACCAGTTTATTTGAGTTTTACTCCGAACTTTTCTTAAGAACGTGAACGTTTTTAGAACTTTATTTTAACCTAAATTAACCGGTTTAGTCGACGAGCGGCATGTTGGTAAACGCGTTGCAACTTGTGATTACTTGTGATGATGCCACGCTGAATAAAAACTAAACAAAAAACCGGTTAATATTGCTCTAAATCGTTTAATCCGAAAAAACCTTTATGTAAAAACTCCTCCAAAACCGGTTTATAAAAACCGGTATATACGAACGAAACCGAATGATTTTTGCGTCAAGTTTGAAAATTTAACCGGTTTGGAAATTTAAACATTTTTACAATATAAATGACTTATTTATATTGTAAAAATGTTTCTTAGACAGAAAGATAGAGAGTTTAGAACTCTATCACTTTCAATTAAAAAGTAAAAATTGGGTCATTTGAGAGTTAACGGCTTTCTAGTTAAAGGACGGCAGATTTGGTCTATTTACTCAACATACATTACACTAGCTTTTGCCCGCGACTTCGTCCGCATGAAATTTCTTGTTCCCCCGACCCACCGCGTCGCATTGCATCGTGCGACCGCGATATTATTTAGTTTTAAGTTCTTTCTGACTTTTTTTCGTTTTGCTCGGCTCCTAAGGGTCATAATCGTGATGTTAAGTAGTTTTTAACCTTCCTGAAGAATTGGCCTAACAAATATTACCTATCAGAGATTAGCGCGTTCAACAAACAATGTACAGGTTGAAATTGAATTCATGGGCATCCCCTTAAGGGGTCATTGTGGACTCATCATTATGGACAACTTTCACTACGAGCTACGAGACCAATCCTTTTTTTTTTTGGGTGGGAAATTATCAAATAACTTCTCCCGCTCTGGGTGGAGCGGGAGGGCGTGTCAGACTCTTACTGACTAAAACCCACCCATGTTCCTTCAGTTGCCATGTTGCCGGGGGCCACGATTTCCCTTTCGGCCTTATGCGCAACCCCGGCAGGCATCGGTCCTAACGGACCCCGTCAATTCTGCTGACATCTCTTTGAGGCGCGCCAATCCTCA
This sequence comes from Agrochola lychnidis, assembly GCA_963680765.1. Classification (NCBI taxonomy): domain Eukaryota; kingdom Metazoa; phylum Arthropoda; class Insecta; order Lepidoptera; family Noctuidae; genus Agrochola; species Agrochola lychnidis. The sequence continues at coordinate 6,421,632 of OY796871.1, read as the reverse complement.
AATCGCGAAAAAAAAATCTGCTGTTCATTTATATTTTTTTTCACATTTATATTTTCATTTTACATTTGACCCCTTACAATGACCCCTTAAAAGGATGCCCATGAATTCAATTTCACCCTGTATAGATAACGTCGAAATGTAATGAAAATTATTGTTTGGAAAATAGGAACTACTAATACTTAAGTTAACTGAAGCTTAGTTCAGACTACGCTTTGTAATGTAGAAGATAAAATAAATAATAGATATTTAATTAGTACCTGGGTGACCGAGTTCTGCTCTGGTGATAATAGAAAATGCTCATTTAATAGTACTTATTGGAAAGTTCACACTAATTCCATGAAAAGTACATACTAATTTCATGCTGACATGATAGTAGGTACTTACTAATTCCATGCTGCCACGTTATTATTCTAAGGTAGCTATCTTGTTCTAAACTTTTGGCGATCGAGCTCTGCTTGGGTGAAAATACGGAGAAAACGAATTTTCCCAGATATAAAAACTAGCTAGATCGATTTATCGCCCCCGTAAAACTCTATATTGCAACTTTCATGGAAATTGTTAGAGCCGTTTTCGAGAACGTGATTACAAATACATATATTATATGTACAAATATTGCTGTTTAAAATGTAATACGGCAGTTGATTCTTAGCACGAGTACCTACCAGCTTCTATAAAAATATTACTTATAAATATAACAGTTATCGTATCGCCATTAAAAGTCTGTAGGAACAGCAGAAATGTAAAGAATAAAACTAGTAATTAAAAAAAAACTAAAAAATCTGACAGCAAACATACGTAACTGAGAAGAGAAAAATAAGCATTATAAATCTATAGAATTTTGGTATCGTAGGCGGGGGACAAACAAAAGTATAGTTTCATTCCATATAGTTTCAGGTTATTGGTATTTTTGCAGTCGGGTTTTTTAGTTTTTTTATTACGTTTTTTTTCTGTTTTTTTTTTGTTTTTTTTCTTTTCTCATTCCAAATTACATTTAAACATATATCTTTTATATATTTTTGTAATCATCTTTTAAAACTCTTCATTTTGATACCCAACTCGATAGGTTTGAGAGTTTTTTTTTAAACAGTGTGTTTTGACGTAAAAAATCCGCCATTTTGATTTTTCAAATTTTAATATCCTTGATGACACTCACAATAAAGACAAATCTAACGACATATCATTCATCAAAATCGCTTTAGGCGTTTTGGAGTTACGAGGGAACATAGAGACGGACACACATACAGGTCAAACACATCACCCTCCTTTTTTGGCTTCGCAGCAATCGGGTAAAAAGAAACATAAAACAGAAGCAATTTGACAAACGTTTTCATATCAAGTATCAACATCAATTTATGAACGTAATGTTTTTGTGGCTGTCTTTTTGCTGATACGATGATCATGATTTTCCTGTCCTTATCCAATAATATGATGATGAAACTCTAAATATTAAAGTTACGAAAGCTTTGACTTCAAAACAGAATTTCCACAGAAACCCACTAACCATCAAACTTCCTATCAAGCAGGACCACTTAACAACGTTAGTGTCGAAGAGAAAATTAAATTTTCGTCGAATCTCTGCCATCGACGAACGGCGTCAGCGAAACGAAATTAAAATCGCTCGTTATTGACTTTTTTAAGGTTCAATTCACACAATATCGCAGCACTATCCGATATTGGAAGGTATATTTTATTTTCCTTCTTTTTTGCATTGGATAGGCTGCTTTTCATCACTCTTGGTGTTTTTATATGGTAAACAGTGTGAAATAATAACTAACAAATAGTTATTTATGCAACTGTTGTATAATATGGGGTATTAAAACACGAATGTAGGTTTCACATTACTGTTTTAATACCTAATGTACAAGTTGCATACAATACTTTATCTACACCCATGATATGAATCCTCTATAAAAGGTTCTGAAACCATTGGGTGAAATATAATATTGTTTTCTTGACTTTTTTGGTAATAGATAATTGGTTAGAAATGTCCTTTGCTGCATAACGACGGTTGAAAGGCTAATTGATCTAAGCGACATTTTGTAAAACTTGCTCCTGCAATTTTATGATTCGTCCTCCTGGACAAATCATAGTTATTTTTTTTGAAAAAAAAATTCATCAAAACAACAACAAACAACTATTTGATAGACTTTTATTTACTTAAATCAATCAATCATAATAAGATGTTATTAGGATAAAAAAAAAACAACCAATCCATCCTCCTGCAAGTTTTACAAAATGTCGCTTAGATCAATTAGCCTTTCAATCGTCGATAAGAAACTGGTGGTGTGTTATCAAAGCTTGTATCACTCATTTTTGTAAACAACAAAGTGGTAAAATTTTGCAATACTCGAACAAAAATGGCGGGATACGACGTGAATTCGAATAACCTATAATTTTTTTTTAATTACGGCGCTGTGGTAGTAAAACGCGCGTGTAGGACAATGTTCTTTTTTGAAATTCGATTTGCATAATGAAATTTAGATAGATAGATAGATAGAAGATAGAATATTCTTTATTATGTACACCATAAAAATTATAGACATTAATATAGAAATTTTACATTGGGTGACACAATGGGCGGTCTTATCGCTAAAAGCGATCTTTTACAGACAACCTTTGGATGGATTTAAATGGAAAAGGAGAGACAATACTGCAGGTAGTCAGTGGTGTACCATTTACATATACAACAGAATACACAGACACATAAAGCATATAATTACCTATATATATATATTAGACAGATATACATAAAATTATAAACATGAAACAAGAGCAAGGAACTATATGTAATGACGATGTTTAAGGAGAGAGAAAGTGTTTTTTTACCAGAATTTTAAAAGTGGACAAAGATTGAGCACGCCTTATTGACACAGGCAAGGCATTCCATCGATTCCAGTACAACATTATATCACTCATTTGGATGATATTATGGTTACTATGACACTGGCTGTTTTTATGTTGGGAATAAGCTAGAATAGAAAATTTTATAGAGGTTTTATAGCATAGGTGTAGATAAAGGTATTTACTGGTCCCGTTACGTTAAAAGAACGCTGGCCGTTCACCTGCGCACTGAGGAATTTATCGATTCCAGCCTGTTCCAAAGCAGGGTTGTAACGGATGTCGTATAGCGGATGAGGATGCGGATGAGGATATCGTGATAATCGGGTTTGAGGATGCGGATGAGGATACGGATATTGGAAAATTCCTTATTGAGGATGCGGATGAGGGTGCGGATGCAGATGTCGTATGAAAAATAGCCCTTGTTTTGACACTTGACACCACAATCATGCCACCACTGCCACGTGTGGCTGATCGTCTGTTATAGAACAGGGACACTGCGAATTCAGGCACTAGGAACGCGTCACTCCACTCCAGCCCGCACATTTAGCTCGGAGCGAGTTTAAAAAAATCACTATTTGAGCGAACAATGTAGGTAGGGTCACATCCCCATAGAAATTATGAGGATGTGGATGAGGATGCGGAGCTTTTAAAATCAAAACTTGAGGAAGCGGATGTTTTGCGGATATCAAAATTTATGCGGATGCTCCGCAGTTGCGGATGCGGATACGGATATCCGTTACATCCCTGTTCCAAAGTACAAAGTAGTTAATAAAGTACCTATTATGATTCTGCAATAAAACAATTACACTTATATTATAAAACAATAGCCTAGTACTTTGGGACACGACCATACTCGTCCGCAGAGACATCTGCTACACTGTCGCTCAGCGTTCTTTTTACGTGACGACAACGCAAATTGTACAAGGCAGATGTGAGTGGGAACGCCGGGAGGGGAAGCCCTAGGACATGCGAGTAAGATGAGTTCGAGTATGATATGAGTATGGAGTATTAGTACCTTACAGTTACGTTCTTCAGAAAGGTCAGGTGCGTAGTACTCGCAGCTATCGTGCGTGTATGACCAGGAGTATGAACGTAAACGAAACAAGAGGAGTATGTAAGGATCGTAGCAGGTGGCGTTCTGTAGTTTCTGCCTACCCCCATGGGAAGAAGGCGTGAGTGTAAAAAAAATGGAGCTGGTCCATGAATTCGGTGCTGGGCATAAAAATTCTCAACGAGGCATCGTCAGGATGACGATGATTAACTTGTAGCGAACCCGAACACGGCATGTTGCCACGCCGAGCGTTGAACGCAGAGTGTTCGGGTTCGCGACAAGTCAATCATTATTCTGCGGATGCCTCGTTGAGAGATGAAACACGTGTCGATTTCTTACAGGGTTTTTTTAATACTCTTTAGGAATAGTTAAGCGGAATAGGTTATTAAATATATCTAAGTCTATTGTTTTTTGTTTTGACGTTGGGCCCCTGTCAGGTGTAACAATTATCTTCCTTTCGTTCTTCTCACCATTTTCCCCACCTCTGTCTTCTGACTACCATTCAGTTTATAGGTATCTACTCCTTCATTGATCCTTACCCTTGTGGCAGCATCTACATCGCCACATGTGAACTACGCATCAAAGACCTGACGTCACACAAATCCTGCATCGCGCTATTAGAGTTTACCGCGCGAACGACAACTTCCCCGACATCAATCGTCGGGTAGTTGCCCGCCAGACACGACACCCGCCTGATCGGAGGATCCTCCCTTTTCTATAAAAGATGAATGAACTCTACACCCTGTTCCTCATACCTCTAAACCCTTTGTTCTTTAATTGGGCTACATACTAGTAGTTGCTTCCGATTTTCTTTTGTTTGGGTAACTTGGAGGTAGCTGCGTTCAAGTCTTTCTGAGTCATCCACGGTAGTTGCATCTTCTTATGTCTTCATTACTACTTCATCTGCTGGCTTTGCGACCACCAATCCATTAGTAGGCAATATGACACGATTGTTCATTGCAATCTCGTGATTATCATTAATTTACGGTATGATATCCTAATATGAAAAGTTATCTTATTTGAGTAGGCACCAAATGGTTTTATTCTTCACGATTTTGCTAATTTCGTGCGATACCACAAAGGCTCTAAAATGAACTTCCGTTGCTAACAATGTCGCATGATGTCACACTGGAATATAATAATGCCGATAATTAAATAACAACAGTTTTTTTTTTTTTATTCAACAAATCAAGCAACAAGACTCATAGTGTTAGTAACTTATAAAATACGTTAGTAAAACATTAACACAGAAACAATTTGTGATAAAACATTAAGACAGAAACAATTAACACAGAAACAATTTGTCACATCACTGCTGCAAGGTGACAAGCCCAGCCGATACCTTGCAGCAGTGGTTCACAAACGCACAATCTAGCCTGCTTGCTGCCATAGACAGGATGCTGTTGGTGCTGCCCCGCACCCTACTAACCAGTGACTTACATATTTAAATATTAGTAAGCTTTGTTCATGAAAGTAAATAGGATAACCCATAAAATTAATTAAAAATCTTCTTCATTACGCCCTAGAAGGACGTATAGTGACCTTGTTGGTGAAGTTCTTCAGAAAGGTCAGGTGCGTAGTACTCGCAATCGTTGTGCGTGTATGACCAGATGTATGAACGTAAACGAAGTAAAAAGAGTACGTAAGGATCGTAACAGGTGGCGTTCTGTAGTTTCTGCCTACCCCCAGGAAGAAGGCATGAGTTAAGGGTACACTAGTCGGTCATTCTTCCATACAAACGTAGTATGGTGATTAGTCGTCTGTTTGACCGTGTACGTGCAAAACTAAAAATTATATCAATTTGTTTTTTCATTATCTAGCCCTGTATGGAAGAAGAATTGGAAAAAAAATACAGTGGCACTCCGGGAGTGCCGACAGAGGTGAAAACTTGAAAAAAATCGGCACCGCGGTAATCAACGCGTTGATGTCTTTTTAATGGTCAAAAGCTGGTGTCGTTACAGTGTTGCGAAAACAATGGTTTAGTTCCATCTCAGAAATGCCCAACGTGCCTAAAAAGATTTCACTTCAATATTGGTTTGAAAGATCTCATCTTTGGGCGTAAATAAATAACTTATGTAGCATAAAATGGCAAAATAAAAAGCGTACAGAGATAGATAATTTGTACAAAATTTGAAATAATTTTATTTTGAATAGATACATCCAGCAGTTTTTAAATAATATCCATACGCTCAAAGGTCTGTTCATGAAATTTTACGCGCTCGTTTTCGTTATAAATTATCGTCTATTTCACAAAATAAATAAAAATTAGATAAATAAATAACTCCACTAAATAGCATGCATATTAGCCACGCCACCAACGAGTACGAGCCGTCGACTAGTGCAACCTTAAGTGTGTATGTTATATGTATATCTTTTTCAGCTTAATGTTTGTAACCAACATAGTCAAAAGATGGTTGCAGGCTTCTAGCATCATGTTTCACTTGTCCCAAAAATATCGGGACATTTGGAGAAGAGGTAGAGTCAAGTCGGGTATTTTGTAGGAAAGCTACTGCTGAGCATGAGGTCCTAGGTTCGAACACCAGGTCGGGCGAAGTGTTATTGGGTTTTTCCATCGGGACGTTCTCAGTAGCAGCCCGGAGTTTGGATTTGTGCCCGGTTGATGACAACAGGCTATTTCTGGGACTTTTAAACATAACTGGCAAAATATGGCTGTGCACACCAAAAGCAAGGCAGGGTACTCCTCTGCCTAGCCTTTTGGGAATTGCAGGCGTGAATGTGTAGGAACTCAACTGCTGGCACTATTTTTTATGGGATAATAATAAAGCTTCCGAAAGCAAAATTAATTTCCGAAAATCTGTGGTTGACTATAATACTAAATTTTCAAAAAAAAAAAATAACTTAACCAAAAAAATATAAAGTTTCCGAAAAGTTAAAATGTTGTGCTACAAAAGTCAGTGACAGAAACAAATCGCTGTAAAACCGACTCCACGTAGTCTTGTCTGCCCTTTTTTTTTTTTTTTTTTTTTTGGGTGGGAAATCATCAAATAACTTCTCCCGCTCTGGGCGGAGCGGGAGGGCGTGTCAGACTCTTACTGACTAAAACCCACCCGTGTTCCTTCAGTTGCCGTGTTGCCAGGGGGCCACGATGTCCCTATCGGTTCTCTTCGAACCCCCGGCAGGCATTGGCCCTAGCGGACCCCGTCAATTCTGCTGACATCTCTTTGAGGCGCGCGTGGAACACAACGCGCCGTCGACCCGGGCTTGGTCCTTATCGGACGCGCGTAGGCATAGAGGGGCGAGGTGGCCCGCGAGCTGAGGAGCAGGTGGTGAGCGTTAAAACCATCTGCGACGATAAGCTCGCGTGGGACCGCCGGAGCCTCGCAGCGCCGGAGCCGTGACAGAAACCATGCCTGCTGCATATTGCATGCTCGCTTGCATGCTGCATGCATGGTGTATGCTTGTTTGCATGTTTGAAAAATATTACGTTAGCAAATTCTGTATTGATTTTTCGGAATTTTTAGTATTTTATTCGGTCGTTACAGTATTTTATTCGGTCGTTTTAGTATTTTATTCGATCGTTTTAGTATTTTATTTGGTCATTTCTTTGTTTGTATTCGCATATAAGCTATCGGAAAATTAGTGTTTATAGCAGTAAATTTCATATTTTGAGTATGCACATATTTTGATTTTTTTTTCCGGGGCGTTTATTACTACCCTTTTTATAGAAACTCGTGCTTAAATTATCTTATTCACATTGAACTTGAAAACGGTTGAAAGAAATTGTAAGTCATAAACCTGGCGCCAACGTAACGACTATGTTTGCGGGAGAAAGCGGACACTTTCATTTGTCTTTAATTAATTTGGGTTCATCAATTAAAACAAGTGTAGGTTAGTGTTTCAAGACCAATAATTATGGTGTTCCTAAAAGTAAAAGCTTATTGCAGAACTCCGTCTTCACAAAGGGAATCAAAGAGAAATTGCGATGATTATCCTCCCATTTGTTAGACGAAATTGTTGAGTTTGTTTCTATTATTCATAGTCATATCTTTATTTGCATTCCATAATGTTTAAAGATCTTACAATGGCTTAAGATATTGAGAGGGAGCGCAGGGCTTTAGCGGTCAGAGGTAACATGCTGGCCCACAGATTCTCCCGTTGCTCTAAACAGGTCAAGATTACGTTATTTAAGCCGTATTGTCAAAGCTTTTATACGGGGAATCTGTGGGTCAGTCACACCAAAAGATCGCTGGATGTCCTGTACGTCCAGTGTAATAACATCTTCAGGATGATGTTGGGGCTGCCTCGCTCTCTGTAGTGCATCGGGGATGTTTGTTCAGTATCGCACTGATGGCTTTCATGCCGTCATCCGCAAGAAAACTGCATCCCTCATCTGCAGAATGCGTGGTAGCTGCAACGGAATTCTGAAGACTGTAGCAGATAGGATCTGTTCTCCGTTATGGAGATCCTTTATAAAGAGAGTTATTTGAATTAAAAAAAATTGTATTTATTATGTTAATTTTGGTAAAATTGTTATCTGAATTAAATGTTTTTTTTTAAGTTTAGGAACAATTACCGTGGGAAAATAAAATAAAATAAAAAAGTTTTTTTTGTAGTGTTATTTATATTTATTAAGATTTTTTTTTGTCTGTGACATCTCTCAGGTCAACCTAGGAGGTTGTCGGCTGCTTAACCGGACTTTTGCCTTAATAAATTAAGGCCTCCAGCGACGGCATAAACTTATAAACTAAGCGACTATACTCTAAGGCGTCTAAGGGCACCCCCAGTGTGGTACGGTCTTCGCCTTAAGGCGTCACTGGGGGAGGACAGCAAGGGACAGGCTAGACCGGATTAATTCATGAAGTAAATTATAAAATTGATTTATATTGAGATCAGTACATAATATTTATCTGGTTATACAGGTAGCTTATCGTTTCTTAAAAATGAAGGCAAAACCTTCCCCTGTTTTAACAACGAATGATACACAAATTATGTACAAATTCCATACATTATAAAAAATATAAAATATTTCCGAAAACTTCCGTAGTTTTTCACCATTTTCTATGCACAAAGTACGTGACGATTACGTCATCACTGCCTTAATGTACCGTGAATGTACGTACATTCACTAAAAACGAGAATTTATGATAATGACGTCATTTGATAGGAATTCCGTGAAAATAACGAAAATAGGTTTTATTATTTGTGTGTTTTGATTAATTAGGTTGTTAAAGTATATTTGAAGAGTTATATAGATAATTTTTATAGAAACTAAGTAACTCTCAAACTTTCAATCAGTGTAGTGGAAATTCTCAACAGAAAAAAAAAATGAAGAAGAGGAAATTATTTATAAGTAGGTATTATAGAATAACGAGTTTTTTCACTGTTATCAATATTCTAATCTTGAATTTTGGGTAAAACAAATAAAATAAAGAATGGGATATTTTAACCATAGACAAGCTAAGAAAAAGAGTAGATATGTATCCTATTGGAAATTAATTATATATTATTTTCCCATAAGAGAACACTACTCAAAACTTTCTACGATATAGAGAGACTAGGTTATGCCCGCGACTTCATCCGCGTGAAATTTATCCTATGATACTCAGCAATACTATAGTGTCATGATTTCCAAATATAAATAAGATTATACATATTTATATTTGGAAATCTGTCAAATAAGATACTTTTAAACTTCGTGATTTGATTTCTGCATACTTTTAATTTAAAAGTATGCAGAAATCAAATCACGAAGTTTAAAAGTATCTTATTTGACAGTTACATAAAAGTATTGGTTTTTAACGAAACGGAATGGAAACAAGATGTTTGGAGCGTCACTTGGCTTCTGAGTTAGTTCGGTTCGAGCTCCGAAATCTAAAGGTGTCTTCAAGAAGTCTAAAGTCTATAAAGTTATTATATTGAGAACCTAAATAGTTTGTTAAATATTGCCAAGTTTGTATGTGTGCAAGAATATAAATACAGAAATATTAGTACTGAAATGGTGTATCATTACCAGAGATCGGAATTGGGTGTGTGAAAATACCTAAAGTTTGCAGCGAGATATATCATAGCGCTGTTACAACCACTTAAGTTAACCGGTTTTGAATTTTACCGGTTTATTTACGGTTTTTTGTTTTACATGTTCTTTACCTTTGAAAAACCGAACTATAAACATAAGGAAGCTGCTAATACAGTTTTAAATAAATTTTTGATAATAACTTTTCTGTACGTCTGAAACACCGAATTTTACACATCTGCAAGCTGTAATACAGTTTTAGATATTTTTGTAAAAACCGAATTTAAACCGGAGAAGTTCAAAACAAAAATTAATTTAAAACTGTATTAGCAGCTTGCTAATGTTTATAGTTCGGTTTTACAAGGGTAAAGAACATGTAAAACAAAAAACCGAAACTAAACTGGTAAAATTCAAAACCGGTTAACTTAAGTGGTTGTAACAGCTCTATGATATGTCTCGCTGCAAACTTTAGGTATTTTCACACACCCAATTCTGATCTCTGATCATTACAGTAGCTTCCCGTTAGTGAAAGAATTTTCGGAATCGGATCAGTATAGTTCCGAAAATTACCTCTTACATACAAACTCACAAATTACTTTCCTTTTTATAATAGGTATTAGTATTGATAGATAACAGTAAGCAAGGTTAGCAACCTGTATACTATAGCAACCATGAATCTAGGAAGCATCATATCAAGGTACAGTACAAATATGTTCTTAATGTCCCTCGGCAAACCTCGTGTTTCGTCAGTCGTCGGATTTCTATCACTTGCCCTTTGCTTTTGGTGCAGACCGGACGCTCTCAATCGACTTGGAAGTATTTAGAGTTGTTAATACTCTTTTAACTTAATGTAATTTATTTTAAAAATGGTAGGAAAGCTATTAAAATCGCAGGCACGACTGATAGGAAAATAGTTTTCCAGCAGAAAACGACAATAAAGTACTTAGTTCTGAATTCAAATTATTATACAAGATAAATCTAATAATTGATGTCCATGGAAATTAGCATTCGTTTGTATTCGGAAATGCGATGATTCCCGAGAGACATTAAGAAAATAGAAATACTGTTAGCCTTTGGACCTTCATTTCTTTTGTCTTTTTTCTATATTATCTGCAAGAATAAACAAAACACAATCAACTAATTAAATTATATCCACACTTTTTAAAACAATCTTATTCTCAAATAAACAGCAGTGCCGTACCGATACATCGGATGAATCACTGGGTCAAGAAACTATGTACTGTTTCTTTATATAGATCCTAACGGACTGTGTATGTACGTACGTAGTTATATTAAGTATCGATCGACTGTTTAATTATGACGCGTTCTAGCTGTAGATATTTTGCTAGAGCTGTTTTGTTAAAATTTTGCATCGAGCTCGCTTCTTTTGCTGTGAAAACAGAGTTTTGTAGTAAATTGGAAGATACAGAAAAAAAATCTGTGTCTTCCAATTCACTACAAATTTTGTTTTAATGATGCTTTAAGTTTGAGGTTGATATGAAAATATCTGAGGGCAGTGGTGGCCCAGTGGTAATGACCGCGACTTACGAGTTGTAGTAGGTCGTAAGTATTATTTTATACTTTTGTCAAGGAGTCGAGTCAGTTTTAGTCATAAGTTGAAGCTCATCCGAAAATATAGATCTTTATTTATTTATTTCTCTATGGAGAAGAATGGGCAAGAATTTCAAAAGACATACTTTCAAATCTAGATAATTACAAAATCCTGGATAAGTTACTCTTGTTGCTTCTATATGTGAATTATAATATAATAATATCTAAGTATATTCATTTTCATAGAATAGTAGGTATTTACAGTTGGTTTTACAAAAAACCGGTCAAGTGCGTGTACGCACAATGAAGGGTTCCGTAGTTGGGATGAATTTATCCTCAAATAAAAACTTAACATTGTAGTGGAAATTGCATGTTCTTCCATACATTCCAACTACAAATGTAAGTTAGTACGCACAATATTGAAAGATTTACCATGTTATTTTAAGACCATAGATTTGTTATAGATTTTTCTGTAATATATGAGGAAAGAAACATTCTCTGTATTTTTCAAAATTTTAAGGCTCAGAAGTTTCGGAGATAAGGGGATGGTCAATTTTTATCTATTTTCTTAAATATATTTAAATGTGTTTATTTTAAAATTATTTTAAAAAAACTGACATCCTCGCAATAACTCCTTTCATTTGATTTGTCACGCGATACAGTTTGAAAAACTTTTTTTTAAATTTATCTTATTTGCCCCCTTAAAGTGACCCCCCTATACAAAATTCATTTGTTTACGTTACACGTCCATGTTTGGGTCACAGAAATGCAAATGTGTACCAAATTTCAACTTAATCGATCCATTCGATTCGGAACAAATTGTCTGTGACAGATGAACAGACAGATAGGCAGACACACGAGTGATCCTATAATGGTTCCGTTTTTTCCTTTTGTGGTACGGAACCCTAAAAATGGTGCTATCTTTGTCTAACAGGTTAATAAATTTAGAATAATTATTGATCCGAGTAGAAGAAATCGGTGTAGAACCAAGTCTTCTTTTCTCAGATTCCCACTTTTTAACCGACTTCAAAAAAAAGGAGGAGGTTCTTAATTCGTCGGATTTTTTATTTTTTTATTTATGTATGTTCCCCGATTACTCGAAGACGGCTGGACCGATTTGAAAAATTCTTTTTTTGTTTGAAAGGGTATACTTTCAAGTTGGTCCCATTGTCCTTTGGTCACGATCTGATGATGGGATCTTGGAGAAATCTAGGGAACTCTTCAAATATTAAAGGCACATCTATAGCGATTTGGGTATTTTTGATGAGCAATTGACATAAGGCTATTGTAACTTAGATAAATTACAAGCCAACCCACTAAAAAGTGAAAAAAAAACTATTTTACAAAAAACTCTTTGTCTTTAGATCAGATCAGTATTTTAGTTTTTTGACACCGACTTCCGAAATTAAAGTTATTTTTCACTTTGTAATTTGGAAGTCGGTTATGTTTTTTGTAAAAAAGTTTTTTTTTTTTAAATAGGCCAGCCAAAAAAATCTCTAAATAGAACAAAATCATGGCTGGTCTTGCGGGATTTTCCACTATTAAAATAGGCCACCCTCAAAATGTTTCACCTAGGCTAGCCTCAAGGCTACTACACTGTATATATTTGCCAATAAACACCATAGTTACAGCAAAAAAATAAGCACATAAAACAAACAATAAATCTTTCATAAACAGTTGGAATTTAATGTGTCTATATGTTTTCAAATATTTTCGCGGTGAGTCTTTTATTGGCTACCTTCGGGGATTCCCAGTTCCAATCGTTAACAGTTGATAAAAACAAACCAATATAATTTTGAAGTTTCGGACTTTATACTTTCCTTATTATTTATTGGTATATCATTGCTGAAGAATTTAGAGTAGATGGGTTTCTCCATTTTTTATTTAAAACGGCTGTGTTACCTCTGAAGCGTAAAGGGAACCACAGAGTTTTGCAGGCGATTTTTAATACATCTATCTATATTTATGTAAAGACAATTGCCATGCGTTAGTCTCGCAAAAACTCGAAAATGGCTCGACCGATTTTAAACTTTATTATGTTTCTTTTTGTCTCAATACTGGAGTGGTTTAGGAAAAAGGAAAATTAGCAAAAATCCAAAGGAACAGTCGTAAAACCGAAATTTGATTCGAGACATTTGAAATCTAGAAACGGGTTTTCTACGGGCTTTGTCGACGGAAGAATAGACAAAATGACAGATTGTGATTGTTTATCTGTCATTTTGTCTATTCTTCCGTCGACAAAACCCGTTTCTATTGTCGTCATAGGTCAAGTCATAGGTCTTGAGTTCGAACCCAAGGCACGCACCTCTGACTTTTTGGATTCATGTGCGTATTGTATAATTATCACTTGCTTCAAAAACGCTGAAGGAAAACATCGTGAGGAAACCGGCATGCCTGAGAGATATTTCTCGACGGTATGTGAAGCCAAGTCAGAGGCCTATGGGCGGCTTTAAAACTCTGACACCAGGTTAGTCACTAACCGCACGAAAATAAGAAGATTGTGGTCGTGCTAAGAGAAGCTAAGAAAAGTATGGAAGAAAAATGTATAACGTACTGCGCCGACAGCGAATTGGGATAAAGGTAGAAAGATGCACACAGTTCAAAGTTTATCTTCTTGGTTTAGTTTTGACTCCTACACAGAATCGCAAACAAGTCACTGGGTATTAAACATTTAATACATCTCCGGCATTGTTTACACCGTTCTAACAATAATAAGTACTTACATGATTCATTTCCATCGTTTAGTCCGAATAGGTAAACATTAATGGTTTGTTGAAACTTGAAATCTTCCATTGAATGACATTGAGAGATTGATTTTGTATTACCTGCTATAAATACACTATTTGTGTGGGTTTTATTTGTATGTAAATGGGAATTTAGTTATCTATAGTTTTCAGTTTGTTTTGGTGATAATTTAAGGAACAAAACTACATTAAACTTGCTACTGAATTTAACTCTTATAGATCTGCATTGTCAGTGTAACTATAATTTTTTTTTTTATTATTATTCTCACGTTTTGAATCAATATCGAAACAATTTCATTTCATTTCAATATCGACTCATGCTGTAGTAAAATATTAGTCCAACATGCTTAGCAGAATATTATATTTTATTTTTATTTATTTATTTATCTTTTGTATAGATTATTTTCTATTTTGTGAATGTGAAAACGCTGTTGGCTTAGTAGATTGTAGATCTTTTGACCATTTTCTATTTTGTTAAGTACCTGGTACTTATTGAAAGACATACATTGTCCTCCCATACCTAGAAACACTGTTATTTGAAAGTATTGTAAAAGCCAGTTGTTTTTTAAAAGAGTAACCGTAGAGTTTCTTGTCGGCTTTTCTCCATCGACCAATTGGAACCGTGCACCTAGCTTCTGACGTTTCATAAGGTCCCATGTAGATTTATGTGAAATAAAATATTTTGAATTTGGAATTTTTGCATAACCTCAAATCTAAGATGCTTTTCATAATAGAAGCTGTCAGTACCACTAGTTTTCAAATAACTTCTTAAGTGCACTTCGATATCCGACTTCGAGTGCTCTCTAAACGTCGGAAAAATGTCAGAAAATCGCATGAGACTAGACACGACAGGTTGTTAGTTCGATCAAGCGTTAACGTGTTTACAACTTACCCATACGAATAATGTTTTTATATATTTATGAGATCTAAGTGCACCTTCACATAAAACCAGTGGGACATCCCGCGTTTGGTTTTATGGTCGTGCTAGATGTGCCCGTGACTTTGTTGAGGTGGCAGGTCTGAAAATACTATTGAGTCACTAGTTATTTATTGACAGATGATGAGTTATTCACAAGTCATCATCTGCCTAGCCTTTTCCCAACTATGTTGGGGTCGGCTTCCAGTCTAACCGGATGCAGCTGAATACCAGTATTTTACATGGAGCGACTGCCTATCTGACCTCCACAACCTAGTGACTAGGTAACACGATACCCCTTGGTAAGACTGGTTGTCAGACTTTTTGGGCTTCTAACTACCCGTAACGACTGTCAAAGATCTACAAATGACAGCCGGGACCAACGGCTTAACGTGCTTTCCGAGGCACGGAGGGGACTTGGTATGTAAAGATGGTCACCCATCCACGGACCAACCGCGGCAAGCGTAGCTTAACCTGATCGATCGACGCGTGCAGCTGTTATTACTTAGCCACAAGCCATGAGTTATTCACAAGTAATAGTACAGTATTTGAGGTATGATTAGTTTCGCAAGGCGCCTTGGTATAACTCCGGAAAGGACCAATGAAGGTTGTATCTTTAAATTATGATTGTTCTTTCATCTTGGGCCATATGCCCTGTCACCTGTTCACGTGAGGACCTAATGTCTGCGTAAGCGAATGGTATCAGCGAGGAATATCGTATAGGTACCTACTTTTACAATGCTTGTAAATATGTGAAACCATATATCCTTTACTGCGACATTTTTTTTTTTTTTAAATGTCGCAGCTAATGCTGAGATAGGAGCCTTTTGGCCTCGTACAGGACCTTCTGCTTTTATTTTAATTTACTTTGTTTTTTTTTATTGTTTTTTTTTTATCTTTAATAATGTTCTTATTGAAGGTGTTTAGTTTAATTTGTGATTTCCTGTGCGAGTCTCAATAAATACTTTTTCTTTCTTTCTTTCTTTCATTACATAATTATATTTTTCTGTCATTGCTTAATTTTTTGTTATTTTTACCTATTGTGGTATAGTAATCTTATTCCAGGTGTATCGTCTTCACATATAAATTATATAATTAATGTATACAAAATATTGTAAAACATTTTAAAAGAGTAACGGTGGAGTTTCTTGCCCATTCTTCTCCATACGAAAACTACCTTTTGGAAGGGGCGACTAGAATCAATTCTATTTTTTGTAATTTTTGACGTTCAAAAGTGCCTTTTATATGCCTAATTGAAATAAATTATTTGACTTTGAAGCGAAGGCCCAACAAATAATTGTGCCTGTCCTTGAACGATACTTGTCTTGGAAGCGCTAAGAAGAAGCTGACTTAGTTTAATCTACTTCTGCTCACTAGTAATATTTTCTAGTTTTTGTTACAAATCGAATGCTATTAACAGAAAGTAGTTTAGTTTCCCTGAGCTACTTTTCTCTTGTCAATTGTGAACTGTGATCCCAAACCCAACAAAATATACCGTGAATTTTGAATACGGCATAATCCTTTTATTGGATGAGACGAGTATACAGTTTCTACGCTTCCATGCCATTATTAGATCGACACACCAGTATAGCTATGTAGTTATGTAGCTGTAGTTAACGATAAACATAATAAAACACATTGTATGACACGCCTGTCATCTTGGGAACATTATTAAGGTAGGTAGTAGGAAATCCTGAATTTAGGTCAAGGGCTGTTAGAAGCGTTCGGGCTCAAAATAGTAATCTTTGATCAACATCTTAATTTTTTTAGTATTACTATTATTTAAAAAAAAAGTGGTGGCCGGGAGTGCCAACAGAAGTGGAAACTTGAACAAGACCGCCTTAGTGGAAGAAAAATACTTGTATAGAACATTGGTCCATAACCTTATCTAAATAAAGAGCACAATCGCGTTTACAAAAAATAATACTTCCAAAACCTTTAAAGTAAAAAAAATACTTGCATAGCACATTGATCCGTAACTTAATATAAATAAAGAGCATAATCGCGTTTACAAAACCTTTAAAGTAAAAATGCTTTCATAGAACATTGATCCGTAACGTAATATAAATAAAGAGCACAATCGCGTTTACAAAAATGAGGTGTCGTCATGGTGTCGCGAAATCAATGGTTAAGTACTTTAGTCCATCTCAAAAATGTCCAACGAGCCTAAAAAGTTTTCACTTAAAAAAAAATTGAAGTGGTCTTCTACAATTTTTTTTTAAATTCTTTTGTTGAAGATTTCGAGACAATTGAATGATTTCTACAGGAATTAGCCTGTTAGTGTAGATTTTCACTTACATGAGTTCCAGCGAATGGCAACAGTTTGGCGGGAGGCAAACCAATAGTTCTATTGCTAAAAATGGCGTTCCCAATCACCGTTATTTTTAGTTGTCATTTATGACATCCACATAATCTCCAAATCCATTTGTTAATCGGTCATTCCAGATACAATCAATTTGCCTAGCTTTTTCCCAACTATATTTGGGTCAGTTTCCAGTCTAACCAGATGCAGCTGAATACCAGTATTTTACATGGAGTGACTGCCTATCTGACCTCCAAAACTTAGTAACTGGTTAATAAGTTACCCCTTGATAAGACTTTCGGGCTTCTGACGACCCATAACGACTGTCAAAGATTCATGAATGACAGCCGGGACCAACGGCTTAATGTGTTTTCCGAGGCACGGAGGAGTCTCGGTATTTAAAGATGTTCACCCATCAAACTCAAACTCAAACTCAAAGCATTTATTTCAATTAAACCATTTATAGGCACTTTTGAATTGTCAAAGAATCGGTCAGTTAGTCAGAAAGTTGAAGCTAGTTGCCCATTCCAAAACGTAGATTTCTATGGAGAAGAACGGGCAAGAAACTCCAAGGCCACTCTTTTAAATACAGATATTACAAATTCTGGCTACATTATTCTGGTTGCTTCTATATGTGAGAACAATGTACAAACAATAATCAAAGCAATTGAAAATATAAGATTAAAAATAAGCCCTGGCAGATAAGAGATGACCAGTCTCAACTGACGGCGTCCGTTCACGAACATGACGCGTGGATCAGCACCATCCAACTCAACCATTTTGTAGGGAACCGAATGATCCCACACACATCCACGGACCAATTCCAGCAAGCGTAGCTTAACCTGATGGATCCACCCGTGTGGCTGTCATCACTTAGCCACGAGCTCCTCTCCGGTTATTCCAGATACATAAGTAATATATGACTTTGATAACGTCGAAATTGGCAATGATCTTGCTTTGGCAGCCGCTTTCCAACAAACTAAAACAGTAACTAAGGAAATTACCTCGCCCCCTCACTAGTTCGATCACATTTCCGATACTCAACACTCGGTACACCATTTATTAGCACATTGCCCACACGAAGACACGTGTAAAGTGGTAGGTCAAAGCTCAATATAATATATGTGTTTATTTGAGAATTGTTTTAGATTATAGCATGACTTCTGATCATGGATTCTTAGTTCAATCTTCAGATTGCATGCATAATCTGCCTATAATGTTGCCAGTGCTGGGATACAGGTCTCCTCTCTTTAAGAGGCGGTGGGCTGTAAAAAGTATACGTCACATGTCTTCGAATTTTTGGCTCTAGGATTTGCCAGTTTCCTTCCAATCTTCATGTTGAGCGAGGTGTTATTAGGGTTTTTAGGATTCCGTAGCTATCTCCAAAGGAAAAAATAAAACCCTTATAAGATCACTCGTGTGTCTGTCCGTCCGTCTGGCACAGCCAATTTTCTCCGAATCTAAAGGATCGATTAAGTTGAAATTTGGTACACATTTATGTATTTCTGTGACCCAAACACGGACGTGTAACGTAAATAAATGAATATTGAATATGAGGGTCACTTTTGGGGGCAAATAAGAAAATTTAAATAAAATTGTTTTGCGACATATCAAATGAAAGGGCTTGTTGTGAGGATCTCAAATATATTTTTTTATAATTTTAAAATATATACTTCAAAAGATATGTAATAAAATTGATTAAAATTGACCCTGATCTCCGAAACAACTGAAACTAAAATTTGGAAAAAATGCGGAGAATGGTTCTTTATTCATAGATTATAGGAAAACCTATTAGAAGACTATGGTCTTAAAATAACATGGTAAATCTCTCAATATTGTACGTACAGACTTACATTTGCAGTTAGAATGTATGGGAGAACATGTTTTTTATTAACTACAATGTTAAGTTTGTTCTTGGGATAAATTCATCCCAACTACGGTACCCTTCATTGTGCGTAGTCCGACACGCACTTGGCCGGTTTTTCATCAAGATTTTCTGTGGTGTAAATCTGTAGTGGGGCTAATCGCCCAGTGTGGGGTAGAATTAAAGAATTAATCTTTTTAAACATAGGAATATGTACATCTTTTTTATTTTCTGTAAGTTTAAACAAACACTTTTACACGTCAGTCATATTAAATAAAAACCAGTTTTAATATTCAAAAAGCTTGTTTAGTAATCATCATTTATAATTTTCTTTACCTAGTTGAACGGACTTCAAAATGATAATAAAGTTTACTGTTGTCAAACGATGGTTTCACGACGCTAGTTTTGCAATGTAAAGTTCACTTAGGCCTGGATCGCACGAGCTGTTTTTGTTATATTTAAAAAAAGCAAGCATGTACAAGGCTTCTTTTTTATTCTTTCATTGACGGTCAGGCTATCACTTTGTGTTTTTTTTTATAAACTTTTTCTTGCGTTCTGTTCCAAAAGAGCCATAGAGCCATTTCTGAAACAGCCACTATCACTGCACTAAGCAGACAGAAAAGAAAGAAAGACAGAAAAGAAAGAAAGAAAGAAAACAAAGAAATAAAAGAAAGAAAACACATTTATTTGTGTCCGAACAAGTTGGGGGAAAACATGACAAGGTGGTCATTGCTCCGAACTGATAAATTTTCTAACAGAAACCACAAATAACAATAATAAATCTGACCATCACACTGAAAACTTCACGCTTGACAACACCAAAGAAACAGCGCCTAATAAACTTTGTTCTCAATAACAAATGGACTCTCGTTCACACCCTGCCTTTACGTGTGATTCATCGCTGAATCAGGTCAGTGGCGGACTGCGATCGCTCCGCATTGTCTCTTGTTTCTCGGTAATGTAGGTACAGTATTTCTATTTTCTTAATGCCCGTCGGGTATCATCGCATTTCCGAATACAAACGAATGCCAATTTCCATATCCATCAACTATTAGATTTATCGTGTAAAATAATTTGAATTCAGAACTAAGTACTTTTTTGTTTTGTTTTCCGTGTAAACTATATAGAGTTGTAAAACTATTTTCCTATCTATCGTTCCTGCGACTTTCCTTTAATTTTTAAAATAAATTACATTAAGTTAAAAGAGTATTTACAACTCTATATACTTCCAAGTCAATTGAGACCGTCCGGTCTGCACCAAGTGCAAAGAGCAACTGATAGAAATCCGACAACTGACGAAACACGAAGTTTGCCGAGGGACATTAAGAAAATAAATATACTTACAGTAAACTTCGATGCATTCCTAGAAATTAATAAATGGTATAGGTATCGTTACGGCGTAGGTGAACGAACAAATTGTTGACAGATTTACGGCGGATCTTAAAACGTGTTGTTGTATATATTTAGATTTTGATCATAAGAAAAATTGTACAGGCGAAATGGAACTATGCAGACAGAAAGTAGATACTGAAAGAATACCTGACCTTGTTTTGTGATAAAATCAAGTTTAAGGCCATACTTTTGAGTATACATAAAATAAAATAAAAAAACGTGTGGCACTCGGGGACTGCCGCGGTAAAGCTATTGCATAGCATTTGTAACCTCCAAACTTCCTATTTGTCAATGCTACACTTGGGATGATGACGTGATGACATAAAACAAAAATTACGTTCCCATGACAACACATGACAACATCACGTTGTCATGGGAACCGTCATTACATGGTAGGCGGAGTGGGGGGTGTTGGGTTTTATTTTCGTTACGTTACGGAATTTCTTGATTCGGTCGCCGCGCTCAAAGCCCGCGATAAAAGCTATGCAATAGCTTAAAAAAAATTGGTTGTCTGTAAAGTCGGTTTACGGACGATAATTTTACGTGATAACGTTACAAGCCAAACGCTTAGGCTGATCGTGCCTCTCTATCGCTTGTTCCGCGCTCTCGCTTGCACGCTCAGCTCAGGCAGAACGTGACACTTTTTCGTGCGTGCAGCCGTCGGTCATCGATTTATAAGACGTTATCGTGTCAAAAAAGTAAATAGGTATTACAACGTATTCAAAACCACTAAGCTTAATCGCCGAAATCTTTAATTTAATTCTGAAATAAGTCCTGAACCCTTCGGAAAAACAGGCTTGGTGTTATGTGCTTTCATCTTCCCCGGGCAGACAGTTTTCACGACGATAAAAAACTACGGTTAGTAAAAAACAACCATCCATTGCAATAAATAGGAACCGGGTGCTATCACCCAACCTACATAAATCGTTTGAACCAAACAGTTTGGTCGACTGTCGACTCATTCTATTGAAACTTCAACGAACCGTGCGTTGCACCGAACATCCTAGGAACCGTATCGATCAGATTTTCCTGTTAGTGGAATAAACATTGTTATAAGGAATCATGGTTATTGGAAGAAATGTAATATAAGTACTCTTGTTAGATAGAGCTCTGAAGGACTTCGCAGTATTGTCGTTTCTAGAAAAATGTTCCTCGTTTTAATGATTCCCTGGTACTTGTAGCTACAGCGGGAGTGAGTATTATTATTTGCTCATTAAATAACAGGGTTTTAGGGTTCCTTAGTAAACAAGGAACCCTTATAGTTTCGTCATGTCCGTCTGTCTGTCTGTCCGCGGCTTAGCTCAGTGACTCTTGGTACTAGAAAGCTGTAATTTGGCATGGGTATACATATCGACGCTAGAAAGGCAAATTGTATGAACGACCACCTTGGTCAAAATTGAGTTATTTATATCGTTGGAATCGGCAGATTTTTCTCTTTCGAATGGTCTAGGTTTCATTTAAATCTGAACACTTTTTTGGTCGTTAATACAACGGTGATTTCAGTCATTTTCGTATCGAATTTTGTTTTAAATCCAACCATTTTCGTCATTTGTTTCATAAACCGTACATATCGTTAGAAAGTTGGCTTTAATTCATTTAGCTTATTTTGTTTAATTAAAGATTTAATCTTATGACACTTTACCAAATCATTTTTTTCATTGTTTTTTCAATAAACCGTTTTACTAGTTGGCCACTTTATCAAATCATGAAAATAAAACAATTTATTTGTGCATAATTTTTTGTTTATTGTCCGTTAAAACACTGTACCTTTCTACTAATTACAATAATTTGGACGTTAAGCGCATTTTGTTGTCAATGTTTAATAACAAGTTGGTCGATCATACATTTTTACCTAACACAATTTTGACGTATCGTAAGCATTTAAGCTACTTTAATAAAAGCAAAGTTTTTTGTTTTAGTAAGTTAAGCTTACTTAAAAAATAGTTTTTGTGTGAAATAGTGGTAGATAAGCTGTACTCCGGGAGCACATTTTATGCGCGCGAACCGGTGCGAATAAGGTCTGAGCGTTGTGATGGCGCTTCAGTCAACCACGCACTGTCGATGTCGGTGATCACGCACGAACTGCCCGCTTTACTCGAAAATTGTTTTCTCTTAAATACACCAACAGTCAGACATCAATTTATAGTGGCGTCCGAACGATGCAAGAGGATATTAAGAAACGTTAGATCCATTAGACTAAGAAGGACATTAATGTTTGAACCATATTTAGCTGACTGTGAACAGGTAAGTGTAATATTAAAGTACCTACCAAATCAAAATGCATGAACTGAGAACTAACTATTAACATACCTACCTACATTTAATATCCGTATTTGTTTATACTTTAGGACGAAAACGTAGTAGCAGACGAATCGAATATTATTGAAGAAACCAGCAATCAAGTATGTTACATTTACATCTGGGAGTGGCGCGAGGAGGCGAAACGCCGGGGCATGACTACGATGCCGCGAGAAATCACGGCACAGCGGCAGAGGTCCGGCGGGATCTCATGGCGTCATAGAGAGTGTTATTGTCGCAACCCAGTAATGGGCATGCCACAATTGCAGCGATAAGTCGCCTATATAAAGAATGGCTAGAGAGGCGCCACGGAGACCTCACCTTTCGCAGGTCCTCACCGGACACGGATGTTTCGGGAAGTTCCTGTTCCGAATAAGGCGGGAGGAAACGCCCGGGTGTCACCATGGTGTGGATCGGATCGCCCGGAGGACACGGTGGAGCATACGGTGGAGGTCTGCCCGGCTTGGGCGGAGCACCGCCGTGTCCTCGTGGACGTGATCGGCGGCGGTGATCTCTCGCATCCGGCCTTTGTCCAGACCATGGTACGGAGCGAGAGTAATGCTCGCGAAGGAGGAGACGTGAGGGAGAACACGTGAGGGAGAGGCAAACTTCACCCTGGAGGAGATGCCCTGGGCGTCGTAAATCCCAGACCGATTCCCGGCCACCGTAGGCGAGCGTGGGCTTGCGGACGGTGAGCAATGGGTAGCTCGTCATTCGATAAGGACCAGACCCGGGTCGACGGCGCGTTGTGTTCCACGCGCGCCTCAAAGAGATGTCAGCACAACTGACGGGGTCCGCTAGGACCGATGCCTGCCGGGGTCGCGGGAAAGTCCGAATGGGATATCGTGGCCTCTGGCAACATACAGGCAACTAAAGGAACACGGCTGGGTTTTAGTCAGTAAGAGTCTGACACGCTCTCCCGCTCCGCACAGAACAACAAAAAAAAAAGTGTGTTACATTTTAGAAAAAGGATTTAGATAATATTTTTATAAATAAAATATAGCATAAATGACATAGCAGCTACTAAAAAAATTGAAGTTATTGGTAAAAATAGGTGTCCAGGAGATAATTTGTATAAAAACAGACTTCCTATTACTAAATACAAATTATGCTGATTTGGTAAAGCTTTGTAAAATCTCACGTATACACGTAGGTATCATGAGGACTATCTTAATTTGAAAATTTGCAACGTTAAAGAATTGTTGCCAGATTTGTAGAAGACGTCGACGATTGAAGTTAGGTAAATAGTAAATTCTAAAATGGGATATTTACCATGTACATTATCGCATGTGAATAACCATGACATTATACAATTTTATAAGTTAGGTATTTCACCAAAATTTGATTTATTAAAAAAAATCGTGATTTTTTTTTTCGCATTTGAACACAGTGTGTTATTCAAGTACCTGTTTGTTAAATGGTTTTACTTTTTATTACACTACCTAGTACCTATAAGAGTCTACTAGGCACATACTAGTAATGTTTAATATTGTTGTATCTGTATAATTTTCATAAGACTGATTGATGTCAAAGTTGAGTGGTTTTTTGTTTAATAAAATTAAGTAAAAAGTTGCTTTATGTTTTGTTACTACATGTCATACGAACATCTGTATAATTTTTATTAGACTGATTGGTCTCAAAAAGTACATAGTTTTTTGTTTAATTATAAATGTGAATCTCGTTTTTGATTTAGTTTTTTTAAGTTATAAACAAGTTGTTTTATGTTTTTGTTGTTATTTATCAACTGTTTAACTTTGTGAAGTATGCTGTTGTGTAATTACAATTTTTATGCTTCTTTATTTTGTATTTTATTTTTACCTGCCGCTAAAAACTAAAGTAATATTGGGATATAATACCTTGATACTAACCGTAACTAAGATTAATGAGTAAGATTAGATTTTTTGGTTTTCCTTGGTTGACTAACTCGGCCTGTTAAAACATTTTATTGGAATATTAAAGTTTACGGAATAGAACATAAGATACTTTAGTTGTAGGTTGTATGCAGCTATTCGATCGTTAAAACATTTTTTACAGGACTTCTAATGTTGGAATTGTGACTTAAGTCAATTTTACTTGACCAAGATTATTCACAATCTTGTATTATCTCCTAAAAATAGATCAAAAAGGCATAAAAAAATATTTTGAGTTACTAATTAAATAATAAACATTTTAAATCATAACTATTTTGAATTTCAACAAAAATACTCCAGTTGTTAATTTATTACGATTTTTTTTGTGAAAAGTAAAACTTCAAATCAATTTATTGAACAGTTTAAGCAATGGTCGTTAATACAATTTGCCTTTCTAGCGTCGATATTAATCACGCCAAAATAAAATTATGAAAAAAAAAAATCTTTTAAGGTACCTTCCCTACACTTAAAGTGGGGATGATTTTTTTCTCCTCTATCTCATAGTGTGGGGTGTCGTTGGAAAGGTCGTTCACAAATATTGATGGTTTGAGAAATCCATTTTTTTAAAATTTACATTGTACCATAAGCCTTAACTTTTTGCAATTTTGACAGGGTCAGCGAAAGTAAACAAATGCGGTTAATTATTAACAACAGTTAATGGTAACTATACTTTCGAGCCGTTTGGGGTTGAAATTCTCGGGCCGTGGGGTCCGAGTGCCCATGGCCTCTTCCGTGACATCTCAAAACGGCTATTTGACACTTCCCGTGACCCAAGGGCTTGTTTTTACCTTGGCCAGAGGCTAAGCATTGCCATACAACGTGGCAATGCGGCCAGTCTCTTGGGTACATTACCAGTCGACAGCGATGCGGATGAATTTTTCGAAGCTATATTTTAGTTTGTAAATAGTTCTAGTTAAGTTAGTATATAATGTCTTAAATTAAATTCCATAATTAACATTTTTTTTAAAAACCTTTCCAGTATTTGAATGATAGATAACCAAGAATTCAGGACTGAAGGTTTCACATGCTATCCGAAGCATAAGGGTCTCATAAAAAACGGTCAGTGGGTCATCCATCCAAGCTTAACCTTGCTACAACTACGCTCTCTAAGACACAAAATTATGTGCAACGCAAAACAGTTACCTAAACCTACAGGACAGCATGATGACGATTACATACAAATAATTGCATCATAGCCAAACCAAGCCAAAACGAACCCTACTCAAAATGCAATAAAATACAAAATCCTCTGCAACCCAGTTCTCTGAATAATTGAGCCGCATAACATTCATCAAACTTTATGCATGTGTGCATTTTCACACACATATGCACGTTCAGGACACCTAGCAACCGTATTGATTCGCTCTCAGCTGCCGCTCTTACTCGGAATTTCAGGGATTCTTTAGGTATGTAGGGCGTTCTAGGTACTGTAGTGTAAATTGGAATATTTGTTGGGGAGATATTTTCTTATGTGTCGGATGAATGTGGAAATTTTCATGTAGGTTAGTTAACTATTTTATATTACACTAGCTTGGAAATTGGAAATTATCCCATGGAAACGTACTATCGGGATAAAAAGTATCCTATCTGTTAATACAGGTTACAAACTATCTGCCTGCCTCATCTAAATCTTATTAGTAACATAACATAATGATTGAATACTATCGTGAATTCATGCAAGCCTGGTACTTTTTGTTAATTAGAAAATGTGCACAACGTCTAATGATTGGAATATAATGTAACTATTAAAATAGACAAACTTTTAGAAATCATTCAAAACACCAAAATAAGGATAATGGTAATACAAATCATAAGAAAAACGCATTAGTTATCTACAAGAAAAAAATCAGCTAAAGAAAATACACTAATAATGTTGGTTACAAAATAAAATAACTTTAGTAGATTTTGATAGAGTTTTTAAAGCTCAAAAAAAATGTATTCGAGCAATTTATGGAGCTCACTTTTTAAACAGTTGTAAGCCATTATTTGAAAAACTTAAAATTCTACCACTACCATGTTTATATATTTTTGAAATATGTATTTTTGTTAAAAGTAACTACAATTTATTTGAATCAAGCACTGACAGACCAAATAGCCGAACACGGCATAAAGATAGACTTCGGCTGCCTCCAATAAAACTAAAATTATTTAAGAAAAATGTATACTGCATGTCGATTATTGTTTACAATCATTTACCAAATAGTCTTCAAGACTTACCGCTGACAGTGTTTAAAAAAATACTTTTCAAACTACTACTATTTAAAAGATATTATACCATTAATGACTATTTAGAAGACAAATTAATAGAGTCTGTAATTTGTAAGTTAGGTTAATTGACATTGCTGACTGTAAAGACATTTGCACGCCATGTTATGGCGGGATATGCTGAAACAAACTTACTGTAACACCTTATGTACCATATTCTAGCAAATAAATATTTTTGATTTGATTTTGATTTGATTTAATCAGTGTTTTTTTTGCTTGGATATCTTTGGTTAGACGTAGGTACTGAACGCTGTGTTATTGTCCGTCTATTTTAATGGGACCTTATACTCTCTTGAATTCATGCAAGCCTAGTACTTTTTGTGCCAAGTTTCAAGTTTTCTCAAGGAATAAGATTTTTCATACAAACGAAACCCCCCCTTTTCGCCCCCTTAAAGGTGAAACTTTCAAAAATCCCTTCTTAATGCTCCCCTTCATTATAAAAGGAAGCTGTGTTTGCAAAATTTCACGTTCCTTGTCCCAGTGGTTTCGGCTCTGCGTTGATATGTCAGTCAGTCAGATTCTCAGACTAAACTCTTGCGTATCTTGTGGTACACACGGCTACAGATCAAGCTATACATTTCCAGTGTATGCTGATCTCGCATAATATAGGATTTCCGTGCAATGCGAGGTCAGCTTATACTGGAAATGTACAGCTTGATGTGTAGCCGTGTGCACAAATAACCACCAAGTTAATTTTAGCAATTAATTACCTCCCTCCCCAATCTGATACAGACAAAATTGCTGGTCGTATTTATTTATATATAGGCGCCATTTAAAAATAATTAGGCGTGCAATTGAGGACAGAAAAACGTATCTTAGACAGGGAGCTAGTAAACGAAAAAAAAAAGTGTTATTCAAATAAAGAGTTTGTAACTTTTTCGTTCGTAGCAAAATAATAACAGCCGATCGAAGATTAAGCTACGCTTGCCAACGTCAGTACGTGGATGGTGGTGCCATCCATTTCATATCTCGACTCCTCCGTGCCTCGGAAAGCGCGTTAAGCCGTTGGTCCCGGCTGTCATTCGTAGATCTTTGACAGTCGTTACGTGTAGTCAGAAGCCCAAAAGTCTGACAACCAGTTTTACAAGGGAGTATCGTGTTACCCAGTAACTGGGTTGTGGAAATCAGGTAGGCAGTCGCTCCATGTATACTGGTATTCAGCTGCATTCGGTAGAAAAGTTACTTCCCCAACATAATTGGGAAAGGGCAGATTGATTAATCAAATAAAAATTTGAAACCCTTTTAAATTTTTATACCTTTAGGATTAAAATTAAATGTGGTAAAACACTGGCACTCCGGGAGTGCCGAAAGAACTGAAAACTTGAACAAGACCGCCTAGGTGGAAGAAAAATACTTGTATAGAACATTGGTCCGTAATCTTATCTAAAGAGCACAATCGCGTTTAAAAAAAAATAACTTCCAAAACTTTTAAAGTAAAAATACTTGCATACATTGATCCGTAACGTAATATAAATAAAGAGCACAATCGCGTTTACAAAAATGAGGTGTCGGTAACGGTGTCGCGAGTTTAATTATTTTTTCCCATCTCAAAAATGCCCAACGCGATTAAAGAAGTTTTCGCTTTAAAAAAAAATTGGAATCAACATGATAAGTAGCAATTGGAAGAAGTAGTAAACCTAAGCATTCCTTAATCTTTATTTCCTTTGATCTTCAGAATGTACGGGCGACGCGACGGATCATTGAAGCAATTGATGATTTTTCACGATTTACGAAAGATTTTCTTTTTCTCTCGTTTTGTTATGACCTTGGATAGTTAGGAAGTCAGATCAAAGTCAAATTACATTAGTTTGAAATTATGGGTGTTTTTAACTTCCGCTTTATGTCCAACCATTCTATCTGATTCGATCACGTAGGGAAACTCCAAGCATAGCCCTCTCCATTGCCCTTTGGATGGTTTTTAGCCTTCTGATAAGGCCCATTGTGGGCGACCATGTTTCAGTACCATAGGTCATCACTGGCAACACGCACTGGTCAAAGACTTTAGTCTTGAGATACTGTGGTATGTGGGACGAGAAGATATTGTGTAGCTTCCCGAACGCTGCCCAGCTGAGTCGGATTCAACGATTGACCTCTTTCTCGAAGTTGGACCTACCTAGCTGGACAGTTTGTCCGAAATAAAGAGATCCGCAGGAGAACCAAGGTAACCGACATTGCACGAAGAATTGCCAAACTAAGTGGCAATGGGCAGGCTACATTGCTCGCAGAACGGATGACCGATGGGGTCGAAAGGTTTTGGAGTGGCAACCACGTACCGGAAGACGTAGCGTTGGATGGCCTCCCACAAGATGGACCGATGACCGCAGGAATCCGCTGGATGCGAAAAACACAGAATCGGTCGAAGTGGCGATGCTTGGGGGAGGCCTATGTCCAGCAGTGGACGTCTTTCGGCTGAAATGATGATGATGATTCTATCTGACCCAACCAACTCTTCTGATCAGACCATGTCCCACTTAATGGCGTGGAATGGAGGAATGGAGTGTCCTAAGTGCCCGTTTATTTGCACTACAGAATACCAAAAGAATGCCACTGATGCTGCAATATATAAAATATAAAAACAAAGTACCATCGACACGGAAAGAATTAGAAGTCTTACCATTTACTAAGCGTCCACTTTTTTCTCATCTAATTGGGGAACACTTTTTGCACACGACAGCTGTGCGTAAAAAAAAAAAAACAAAAAATTATATCGTAAACATCTAATAAAATTATAATGGGGTTGACATTTTTCTAACTGGCGCGTAATTTGTACAAGTTCGTACCAATTCGTGCCGTCCCGGTTAAATATTACGCTGTCGTAATACTCAAATGGGGACGTCAGAAATAGTTTTACGTTTTTTGAAGTTATTATTTATGAGGTATAATAATATTATGATGTGGGGATTCTTTATTATTTTATTGCGTTACTTTTACCTTGCCGCTTCAGTGCTGCAGTGAGATATTAATGGTAACCCAGTTTTTTTTCTAGATCTTTTTGCATTAGAATGAAATTCTTTTTCTTAAAGTAGGTACTGGCAGTAAATTTTTTGAAATTCTAATATGCATTAAAATTCGCCTTTGGAAGCATTTTTATAAAAATTTTGAAGATAAAGAGAAAGCTAACGTTATCAATGAGTCCAAAGACACAGACAGATGGAATTTGTTTTTTTTTTTCTGAATGGATATCCTAATTTACCTGATGAGTAAGAAATATGTCTTGTCGAATACTCATAACATAGTTGCTCCATCAGCAAAAAAGTATCTTGTAATTTTCCCCATAAAAGGTAAACTGGCAACACCATCGATGTTCCCGTCGATTTATGGAGCAATTTGTCTTTTCTATATTGGCAACTTTCAAGCCATTAGTTGGAAACCTGTCATGTAACATGCAACGATTAGTACAATGGTTGCAGATAAGTGGATGATTGCGATAACTAAGAAATAGGCCTTGGTAGCGATTTTTATGGTAATCAAGAACTTATTGAGAATTTGGTCGTGATTTATGGCAATCTGGGTGTAAAAAAAATCGGCCTAGTGCATATCGGACTACGCATAATTAAGGGTTCCGTAGTTGGAATGAATTTATCCCAGACTTAACATTGTAGTTGAAAAACATATTCTTCCAAACATCGATATCAGTTGTATGATTGTAATCGCAAAAAAATATTTTTATGTAATAAAAGTACAAATTAACTATTCGGACTTTTTCTTTTACATGTAGGTACTGTGAGACCTTGCTTCCTGCCAAATTTCATAATTCTAGGTCTGCGGGAAGTACCTTGTAGGTTTTGATTTATTTGCGAGTATCAAAATATGTCGCATAAATGGCCGTATTTTTTTATTGCGTCGACTTAGAAGCTTGATTTTTTTTAGAGCTTCAAGAAAACATAGATCTACGTATTTGATATTAATTTCTTCTTGATATCTCCACGCGTTCCTGAGAAAAAGGGTATTGACAGACTGACGGACGGACAACGAAGTGATCCTATAAGGGTTCCGTTTTTTTGTTTTCGAGGACGGAACCCTAAAAAACATAGAAATGGGTGTGTTAGCTAACCCAACCTTTCAAATATCAAGGCAAAATAAAATTTTACATTCTGGCTGTAATAATAGTCCTCTGATCGAATTTCGACCCTGGCAGCCAATCTCAACGTAGTAAACTCGTGGCTAGTCTCGATGGCGCGTCGATACGGGGGAGATATAATAGTGTACAAATGTGTGCACAAACATTGGTGCACTCTCAGTTTCTTGACTGTCATAGTCCGATAGGAGGGCAGTCCGGTACCACCGAGGAGTGATCAGATGCAGGAACAACGTCTTCACATGCTTTCCGGGTCACGGGGGTGTCATATCTGCAACTTCCAAACTCCGGGCTGCTACTGAAAAACGCTTAATGGAAAAACCCAATAACGCATTACCCGAACCGAAATGAAATGAAGTTGTTTATTCTATAAATAGGATATCGGAATCACTTACACATACGTCATATACAAAACAAAAATAAATAAATAGTTTCCTATCTAACTACCACGGAGAAGAAATGAAGAAACAAACTCAGGACACGGTGGAGCATACGGTGGAGGTCTGCCCGGCTTGGGCAGGGCATCGCCGTGTCCTCGTGGAAGCGATCGGCGGCGGTGATCTCTCGCGTCCGGCCCTAATTCGGGCCATGCTACGGAGCGAGAGGAAATGGGAGGCCGTCACCTCCTTCTGCGAAGCAGTAATGCTCGCGAAGGTGGAGACGGAGCGCGTGAGGGAGAGGCAACATTTCGCGCCCTCGCGCCCCTAACCGCCGCAGGAGGAGACGCCCTGGGCGTCGGGAATCACAGGCAGATTTCCAGCCACCGTAGGCGCGGGCTTGCGGACTGTGAGCAATGGGCAGCTTGCCGTCCGATAAGGACCAAGCCCGGGTCGACGGCGCGTTGTGTTCCACGCGCGCCTCAAAGAGATGTCAGCAGAATTGACGGGGTCCGCTAGGGCCGATGCCTGCCGGGGGTTCGAAGAAAACCGATAGGGACATCGTGGCCCCCGGCAACATGGCAACTGAAGGAACACGGGTGGGTTTTAGTCAGTAAGAGTCTGACACGCCCTCCCGCTCCACCCAGAGCGGGAGAAGTTATTTGATAATTTCCCACCCAAAAAAAAGGGGTCAAAGTCTCTTTTAAACATAACATAACATCACGCCTGTATTCCCCGAAAGGTTAGACAGAGGTGCACCATAGTACACCCACATTTCGCCTGTTATGTTTAAGTCCCTTGTAATAGGGGGCGAGCCTATTGCCATCAACCGGGCACAAATCCAGACTCCGGGCTGCCACTGAGAAATTCCAGATGGAAAAAAGCAATAACACTGCCCGACCCGGGAATCGAACCCAGGACCTCATACTCAGCAGTAGCGCTTGCGACCACTATGCCAACGAGGCAGTCTCTTTTAAAGTCCGGACAAAATCTTGCTTTCCGAGGCACGGAGGAGTCTCGGTATGTAAAGATGGTCACCTATCCATGAACCAACACCAGCAAGCGTAGCTTAACCTGATGGATCGACTCGTGCGGCTGTTGTTACTTAGCCACAAGCCCCTCTAAACTTAAATACTTGGGTTAAACTTTACCGTTAATTAATATTACCATTATTCTTCCTATGATCATGGTTGGATGCTTCCAATTTAATGTAATTAACTTTTAACTCAATAGTCACCTCTTTTGTCAAAAAGACAGTCTTGAAATAATATTTTCTTTCCGTTCGCTTTTCTCGGTTCAAGTTTTCAAAAAGATTGGCAAGTTTCTTTCTCATATGATTTTTTTTTACAATTGATCGACTTTACATTTTTTCTATTATTTTTAAGGTTCCTTACCCAAAGGGTGCTAAGGAACTCTATCACTAAGGCTCCGGTCATCCGTCCGTCACAGGGCTGTATCTTTTGAACCGAAAGGGCGCGGCTACAACAGTAGTACACACTCTGTGGAAATTTCAAGTGTCTACCAATTAGGGCCGGCGCCCACTGGCGGCACGGCACGGCAAAGGATTTGTATGCACGAATAGAAATATAACTTAATAATATGACAATATAATTGAAATTTCAACGGCTACAATGCTGCGGCATCCTTAGGCATGCCGCGACGTCTTTAGGCATCATCACTGAAATTTTAATTCTATTGTCATACATATAAGGTATATTTTTATTCGTGGCATAAAAATCCTTTGCCGTGCCGTGCCGCCAGTGGGCGCCGGCCCTAATTGGTAGACACTTGAAATTTCCACAGAGTGTGTACTACTGTTGTAGCCGCTATAATAACAAATAATAAAAATAAAATACACTTAAAAATAAATGAGGATCAATATAAGAAACGTGATAAAGTGTTTTCTATTTTGTCAATGTGAGAACACTGTAGGCTTAGTGGATTGTAGACCTGTTGACCATTTTCTGTTTTGTTAAGTACCTGTACTTATTGTAAGACCTACATTGTTCAACCTCTAAAGACGCGTCGAAATGTTGCCACTTTAAAAAAACGTAAAACGTTTTTTGAGGATGATATTCTCGTAACATAGAATAAAGTATGTCTATTTATTTTTTATCTTTTATATCTATTTAGTATATCAGTTATATATCAGTTGTGTATTTAGTTACATCACATTTTAATTTTAATAAATTGTTTTTCTTTAAGTACGCTGTACTAGTACAGCGTCTCAATATTTGTTTGCTGCACCGGTCGACGTCATAACGTCGGCGCCGGCTGTCGCTGAAAACCAGCGCTGGGGCTCTGTCTTGCATAGGGTCGTAGCATAATGCTGAGCGATAGCCGATTTGCGTGGATGTGACGCATGCTTCCCCTAACTTTTTCTCATTTTTGTAATGTAATTTTTTTTTCTTGCGTCATGTTTACCGCAAATAAACGTTTTTTCTTTCTTTCTTTCTTTCCTCCTATACCCAGTAAGCAACACTTTTATTTGAAAGTATTGTAAAAGCCAATTATTTTAAAAGAGTGACCGTGGAGTTTCTTGCCGGATCTTCTCCATAGGAAACGACCAATTGGAACCGTGCACCTAGCTTCTGACGTTTCATAAGTGCCCATGTAGGTTTATGTGAAATAAATTATTTTTAATTTTGAAGTTATATGAAGCGTTAAACGATGGCACGAAACCCTTCGTGTGCGTGTCCGACTCGCATTTGGCCGCTTTTTTGTTCTCGACAAAAACAAGACGTATTATAAAGAAGGTACATTTATCAAGCAAAGTTCAAAATGAATTCTAGTCTAATATCATGATCTTGTCCCTTGTACTCGGTCGTTATCGGTTTTTATTCGTCAATCAGAACGGAAGAGACGTTGGCACGCATCCAAGTGCGGAATCGCCCGCACATACATTTTACCTCATCTTTAAACTAGTGATGCCCGCGGTTTTTGTCGGCAAATGCCGGTTTTTATGTCTTTGCTTAGTTTATTTTGAAAATTCCGATGTTTAGATGGTTTTCTATTTTAGAGTGCTATGATATATTTTTTTTTTTTCGGCGTTTTTTTGAAGTTCAGGAATTTCATTTAACACTCTTTTTTATTAGACATTCAGCCTAACATTCAATGCATTAAACTAAAATCTGTAGACGTAGAGTATTATAATAAAAATATTCTCTCGCCATTGGCACGACTTTATAAAATAACTAGCAGACCCCGGCAAACGTTGTTTTGCCAATTATTTGTTTGGGGTGGACAACCCTTATCACTTAGGGGTATGAAAAATAAATAGTAGCCGATTCTCAGACCTACTGAATATGCATATAAAATTTGGTAAAAATCAGTAAAGCCGTTTCGGAGGAGTAAGGTAACTAACATTGTGACACGAGAATTTTATATATAAGATTAAAAAAATTCTTAACCACCTAGCTCCGACACTACGTTTGAAAGTTCATTTTATTTATTTTCTTCAAGGGACATAGTTTATTATTATAATTACCTACTTAAAACATTTTTCAAAGCAAAATAATACTAACAACAATATGTCTTCACTGTTTAGAAGATTATATTTAGAAAACAATTAATCTTAGCCGACGCGGCGTCTAAAAACATAAATGTATGAGTACGTACGTAAATATTCACAAGAAATAATGTTTTAATCTTGGCGAGTCCTACACTACTCACAAAATAATTCTAACAATGCCAAGTTTCTTGTTAGTCTAACCTTTGTTAGCAATTACAGAATTTCTAAGAAGGTTCGAAAGTCGTTTACTGATGGTCTGTAAATACAGAAAATATATCTTTTGCCAATAATTTTAAAGTAAACAGTATCTGTTCTTGTGTCTTTTGCCACGCCACTGCAGTTTTTGCAGATGCATAGAGGCAGAAATCTTGATCATCCAAAAGAGTAATTTCAATTGCCTTCTTGTTTTGTTCTCAGACAATTCTTTGGCTTTTACTTCTACACTGTGGCGACATCTATACTCTATAGCAGCGGTCGGCAAAACGCGGTTCGCGGGCCGCATGCGGCCCGCGGACGTCTTACTTGCGGCCCGTGAATGGTTTGCAAATAAGTTATAAATAACGCGCAAACTTTTTCAATTGTCAATTATTATAGAAAAAATAAATATGTTTCTCGTCTCATAGATGAGCATTTGAGAGCCATTCTACGAATTGCAACTACAAATTTGACAGCTAACATACAAGAAATAGCCTCCCAAGTGCAACCTCAGACATCACACTGAAATTTGTATAAAATCGGTTACCTATTTAGGTACTTTGTAGTTTTCATTTCTGAATGATTTACGGTGGTTATTTTTCTAGCTATAAATCCCAAACATATAAACATAATGTAAGTATAACGTGTACGAATTAAATTCCGTATGTTTTAACCATTTTTAATAGCAGTTTTATTTTTTCTATGGGATATATATATTGGGCTTCTAGGGTTAATATCACAAGTGCGGCCCGTCTTTAGTTTATTTTGCCACCTTGTGGCCCTTGCCTGCCAAAAGGTTGCCGACCGCTGCTCCATAGGATTAGGTAGTTAAATAAAGATAAACAAATCGTACTAAGAGTTTTTATAGATGACACTTTCTTGTTTTAAAGTACGATAAAACCAAATGAAATTTATTTTAGATTTTTATAATGGTTTCCTTTCCTCTTTTAAGTGTTTATTAAACTTTATAATTTATTCTTAAAACTACTCTTCGCAGATGTAACTGCTTGAACACAGTTTTTTTGGTTAGATTTATAATAGTACCTATTATAATATTTTGTAATCTGTCTATAATAAAGAGCCCAAATTCTAAACGTCAACGAATTATAACGTTGCTAAATTGAAGAGTACAACTGTGACGTAGCAAGACAACTGGAGTGATAGGTATTACGTTTAGTCGGTTACTTGACTTATTATTATTTACATTTATTTAACTACCTTAACCTATGGAGTATACATCGCCATATGCACAAAATCCTGACGTCACACAAATCCTGCATCGCGCAATTAGAGTTTACCGCGCGAATAGCATAATTATATATATAACTTCCCCGACATCAATCTTTGGGCAGTTGCCCGCCAAATATGACACCCGTCTGGTCGGAGGATCGTCCCTTTTCAATAGAGGATGAGTGAACTTTACACCCTGTTCCTCATACCTCTAAAACACCTACCTGACGTCTATACCATCATCATTATGACTGGCAGCCTTGTTCCACCCAGTGCTGAGAATAGGCCTACTCCCTTTTGTGTCATGCTTCCCTGGTCCTTGCGAGTCTCAACCAGGTCTTACCCGCGAACTTTTGAATGTCATCCACCCATCTACCGTCTGCCTATGCTATCTAAAACTATCTATTCGTTGTTCTGTTCTATGCAGCTTCTATTTTTGCATCATCCATGCATTTGCTTTTCTATTATCTTGACATGAATAATTATTAACAAATCTACTGTCAGATGTTCATTATTTAATTTTATGACATCTACATTGGCTGTATTTTATTCATTCATCATCTGTCACTTCTCCATTTATAGATTTTTGGTGTTTATATTCACAGTAAGATGGTTATATACTGTCGGAGTGCCCTAATATTGTAACTAATTTCGACGTAGTTGGTCGCAGTTCTAAGCTAACCTATTTGGTCGGAGTCCCCTAATAGTTATATTACAAGATCGTGCTCGAATCATAGTTATATTCCTAGTAAGACAGTTATGAACCGCTTTCATATAACTATATTACGGTATTTAGCTATATCCCTAGGGATATAATTATATCATATCACGGATATTACCATCTTACTGCGACATAATTATATAATTATATTTCCCATGCCAGTTTTGGCCACGGTGACCATTTCTGTTTTTGACGGTTATGAGCTACGACTGTGTTCTCTTATGTGGCCAATGTAGCCTATCCTTTTTTTTTTTTTTTTTTTTTTTTTTTGGGTGGGAAATCATCAAATAACTTCTCCCGCTCTGGGCGGAGCGGGAGGGCGTGTCAGACTCTTACTGACTAAAACCCACCCGTGTTCCTTCAGTTGCCGTGTTGCCAGGGGGCCACGATTTCCCTATCGGTTTTCTTCGAACCCCCGGCAGGCATTGGCCCTAGCGGACCCCGTCAATTCTGCTGACATCTCTTTGAGGCGCGCGTGGAACACAACGCGCCGTCGACCCGGGCTTGGTCCTTATCGGACGGCGAGCTACCCATTGCTCACCGTCCGCAAGCCCGCGCCTACGGTGGCCGGAAATCCTCTCGTGACTCCCGACGCCCAGGGCGTCTCCTGCTGCGGCGGTTAGGGGCGCGAGGGCGCGAAATTTGCCTCTCCCTCACGCGCTCCGTCTCCTCCTTTGCGAGCATTACTGCTTCGCAGAACGAGGTGACGGCCTGCCATTTCCTCTCGCTCCGTAGCATGGCCCGAATCAGGGCCGGACGCGAGAGATCACCGCCGCCGATCGCTTCCACGAGGACACGGCGATGCTCTGCCCAAGCCGGGCAGACCTCCACCGTATGCTCCACCGTGTCCTCCGGGCGATCCACACAGTGATGACACCCGGGCGTTTCCTCCCGCTTTATCCTGAACAGGTACCTCCCGAAACAGCCATGTCCGGTGAGCACCTGTGTCAGGCGGAAGGTGAGGACGCCGTGGCGCCTCTCTAGCCACTCCTCAAAGAGGGGTCTTATCGCCGCAATTGCGGCGTGCCCAAATGTAGCCTATCCTGGCTGAGAAGTTAGTTACATGCACAGTGCGGACATGTTAGAATACCATTTTGGATATAGATGGAGAGATAGTTAATAAAAGTTTTACAAAAAATCAACGAAACGTATTTACAAACAGTGGGATCTTTTTCTACACATTCTACATGTTTCTTAAAATCACCTGTTGATTCATTTGTGGCAGCGACATTTGGTATTAAATCAATTAATGCGTGATATTAATAGAATACTTTGTGGGGTTTCATGGGTTTCGAACTTTGTGGTGTAGTAGGAGTTTGGAAATTCTTGTCTAATTTGTAGGTGGTTAGGGTCGTTATTAGTTTGGGATGGAATTTTTTTAGTCGTGTCTGAGACAGTAATTATTTGATTTATTATAGGTATTCTAGATTGCCAAATGCGGCGTTATTGTCTGCATTCTTAAAGGAAAAACCCTTTTAAAATTTAAACTCGACTCCAATTTTTGAGTCGATTTTTTGGTCTTAACGTTTTTTTCATAGGTTCGTTCTATAGAAGTCTTATAACCAAAATAGGATTTAAATACGTTGCCCTCTCTCTTTATTGACATTAAGTTGATGAAACCGTAATGGGTTTCTAAATATTAGATTTGCATAAATAAATGGGATATGCCAATATTTTGACATTATTAAGTATGACATTGCGATGTGCAGCATGCACCTTCAAATAAAATTAATATACAAATAAACACGTGGTCCTTTCCTATCCAAAAAGTAGGTACCATGGACATCTGAATGTCAGACATAACTTGACTGACATAAACAGTTCTGTCATATTGTAAATACATTAGGGTTATGACTACTTGTGACTGACGTCAATATCGATGTCACTGGACTGATGGCAATTGTTCTGCGGTTTGTTTTACTTCTATAGGCGCTTATAAATAGTCTGATTTCCATTGAGATAAGTTTACATTGTATACAATTTTTCAAAATAAAATAGATTTGAAAAAAATCTTGAAAATAATATTATTAAAAATTGAGCCCCTCCTGTATTTTTATTCGATTTTGAAGGGTTAAAGAGAATAAACCCTGTATGGTCAGATTTTCAAATTGCAATTTTTATTGTGTGTCAGATTTTTTTTATATATTTATCCCTAGCATCTACCTACATAATTGATAAAATCATAAAGAAAAAACTGTATTTTTTTTGTTTAGTTTAATCTAATTTATCGATTTGATTTATGATTTTAGTCGTATTTCAATGAGTTAATTTTTTTATCGTGGGCTCTCGTACTAGTGTGTCTCATAAAATCAAAAATGCAGTAAAACTAGATAATTGTTAGTTTCCTTGACGTAATCCTACAATAGCATTGGCTACAAGAGTAAAACAATACTACCCACTAACAATGTAGAAGCATTACGTTAAAATAATGTAGCAATAAATATTACTTACCTAGGTACTCTGTTCCTAGTTCTTATTGCAGTTTGAGAATTTATAGACTGGCTCAGCTAAAGCTGTGCATTTTCTGTTTTTTTTTATGGAGGAAGAATAGAACGGTGTGAGTTGAATGAAAATGGAATTAAAAATCCGGCCAGTGCGAGTCGAAGGGTTCCATACCACCGTAAAATATTTAGCAACAAAAAAAAGTGGCACTCCGGGTGTACCGACAGAAGTGAAAACTTGAACAAGATTGCCTTGGTGGAAGAAAAATACTTATATAGAACATTGGTTCGTAACCCTATCTAAATAAAGAGCACAATCGCGTTTACAAAACCATTAAAGTAAAATACTTGCATAGAACATTGATCCGTAACTTAATATAAATAAAGAGCACAATCGCGTTTACAAACCTTTAAAGTAA
The DNA here is from genome assembly GCA_963680765.1 of Agrochola lychnidis. Taxonomy (NCBI): domain Eukaryota; kingdom Metazoa; phylum Arthropoda; class Insecta; order Lepidoptera; family Noctuidae; genus Agrochola; species Agrochola lychnidis. Next base: position 6,381,552 of record OY796871.1, on the reverse strand, counting down.
AAATACTTGCATAGAACATTGATCCGTAACGTAATATAAATAAAGAACACAATCGCGTTTACAAAAATGAGATGTCGTTACAGTGTCGCGAAATCAATGGTTAGTCCATTAGTCCCATCTCAAAAAAGCCCAACGCGCGTAAAGAAGTTTTCATTTCAAAAAACGAAAAAAAAAAAAAAAAACACGTTGCTTGTACAGTATGCGTTCAAACACAATTTATTTTTAACTTTATTTTATTTTTATTGTTATAGCAGCAATAGAAATACACAATCTGTAAAAATTTCAACTGTCTTCCTATTACGGTTCATGAGATACAGCCCGTTGATAGACGGACGGACGGACAGACAGCAGAGGCCTAGTTGGTTTCGTTTGTAACCCTTTTGGGTAAGGAACCCTAAAAATTAGAAAGAGTAAATTGGGCCTATTTCAAAATATCTATTTGGATAGGAACTAAGTATCAGCTAGTTTTTACAAACTTTAATCAAATTAATCACCAATCCAAACGTGATTATTTTCGCTTTCTCTGTTCATCGTTGCGGCAATTTCAGCAAAAGAATTCTACGTTTTAACATTTAATATCTGGATGATCGGTATTTTTTTTTTTGAACGACTTTTCCTAAAAATGAAACCTGGCTAGATCGATTTATTTCCCCCGAAACCCCGTGCATACTACATTTAATGAAAATCGTTAGAGCCATTTCCGAGATTCAGATTATAAACATATATACAAGAATTGCTCGTTTAAAGGTATTAAATAAAAGCCTAGTTGAGCTATGCAACGGATAGCAACTGTAAGAAAAAGTAACAATTTGGGCTTATTGGTGATTCGCCCAATTTACTCGCCCGAAACGAGCGAATCGACACTGTCAAATTATATTATTTTTTCTTGAAAACTACCTTTTGGAAGGGGCGACTAGAATCAATTCTATTATTTTGTAAAATTGACGTTCAAAAGTGCCATACATGGGCCTATTTGAAATAAATTATTTGACTTTGAATTGAGGCGATTCGCACGAAGTTAATTTATTTGTAGGCGAATTTACAACTCCAGAAATCGATTCACCTACAAATAAAATAAATTAACTTCGTGCGACTCACCTCAAGAAAAAAAAACAGTGGCACTCTGGGAGTGCCGATAGAAGTGAATACTTGAAAAAAAAAAAAACATTGATTCGTAACATAAAAAAAATAAAGAGCACAATCGCGTTTACAAAAATCAGGTGTCGGTAACGGTGTCGCGAGTTCAATTGTTTTTTCCCCATCTCAAAAATGCCCAACGCGCCTAAAGAAGTTTTCAGTTCAATTATAGTATTTAATTGTGTTATTATTATTCGCTAGTTTCGGGCAAGTAAATTTGGGTGAATCACCAATGAGCCACAATTTGTGGCTCTAAATTCCCACCTAGTTTTAGCACCCCGTCCACCCCTCATCAAAACGAATATTATAAAAAGAAAAGGATTATGTGGTTTTATGAAACCACGGTAAAAGTGAAACTTCTATAGGCGCTGCCATATTGGCCTTGGCTGCTCTGACGAGCGCCTTTCACTTTATCTCTACTTCGCGGCCGACCGTCACGCGACATGCAACACAGACGAAAAAGTTTGAGACGATGTAATAAAAGTTTCACTTTAAAATGATTTTATTTTTTGTATGTTTGTAACGCTTTTACGCTAAAACGGCTGAATGGATTTAAATGAAATTTGGCATGTGAGTAGACCATAATCTAGGTTAAGCCGTAGTTTACTTTTTATCCCGATATTTTCACGGGATCGAGACTTATGCGGGTGAAATCGCGGAGCGTAGCTAGTAACTTTTAAAAGCCTAATATAGATATGCAACAGAACGCAACTGCGAGAAATAGTAATAATTTGCAGCTCTAAATTCCAAGCCAGATTTAGTACCTCATTTACAATATATTTTCATGACAGGAGAGAGTGAAAACAATAAGATTTCATAAGGAAAGCCTGTCAGGACCGTTTGTAAGTAAAGGCATTGTAATGTCCGGAACAGAAAATGCAAAGTTCTGCGCAAGGCTGTGTCAGAAACACACTGTACAGTGTACAGCGTCAGTTAAGCTTTTGTTTTATGTTTTTTTTTCTACAGTTTGTTTGTAGAGTAGAACGTGATTGCTTTTTAACCGACTTCCAAAAAGGAGGAGGTTATATCGCTGTCCCCGGCGAATAAAATCGTAATCGTAAAAACCAAATTTTACAGGAAAAATAAAAAAACAGTTTTTTGTTAATATCTCATTAACTAATTATACATGGCGGAATTGTTCAATTACCAAAAGAAAAGTGATTTTTTACATTTATTACAATACATATTAAAATCTCGTAACTTCTGAAATAACCGTAGGAAATGAATGAAAAAAATTGACAGAGTGTAATCGGACCTCTAAATATCGAATATGCAATAAAGTTAAAACTATCGTAATAGCACATTACCATTTTATTCGCCGGGGACAGCGATATGTTCGTAGTGTATGTTTTTTTTTTGTCCACCGATTTCTCCGTCAATTGTAGGCCGATTTTGAAAATTCTTTTTTGTTTGAAAGGGTATGCTTTCGAAGCGGTTCTACATAAATTTTATTAACTTTGCTTCTATAGTTTTTGAGTTAGCTTCAATAATACGTACTTTTTCCCACTTAGTATGTGGATGATATGATAAGTTCCTGTCACTGTTATTTACATAGCAGGTAGTGGTTTTCGAATTTGTATTTGTGTGGGGTAGGTACCACAAGTAAAAATAAAAACTTAAAAAAAAAAAAAAACAGCTGACTTCCAAAAAACACTTAATTTCGGAAGTCGGTGACAAAAAACGAAAATTCAAAACCAAAGACACAGACATCCGAAATTAAAGTTATTTTTCACTTTGTAGTGTTTTTTGGAAGTCGGTTGTTTTAAAATATGTAGGAAATTATTTAAGTGAGATTTTAGTTGAACGAAGGAATCATTATCATATTTTCGCGATTCCCTCCGTAAGCTCAGTCATTGAAGTTATTATTAAAATGTCTAACATAATATTTCTCGATAAAGCTTTGTTAGTGAGGAGCTCGTGGCTAAGTAATAACAGACGCTACGCTTGCCGGGGTTGGTCCGTGGATGGGTGACCATCTTTACATACCGAGACTCCTCCGTGCCTCGGAAAGCACGGTAAGCCGTTGGTCCTGGCTGTCATTCGTGGATCTTTTACAGTCGTTACGGGTCGTCAGAAGCTCGAAAGTTTGATAACCCGTCTCAGCAAAGGGGTATCGTATTACCTAGTTACTGGTTCGTGGAGGTCAGATAGGCAGTCGCTCCATGTAATTTACTGGTATTCAGCTGAATCTGCAGACTGGAACCCGACCCCAACATAGTTGGGAAAAGACTAGGCAGATTGATTGAAAGCTTTGTTAGTGAACGTACTTAATTTTTGTAGAAAAAGGTTCGGTGAGGGATGATGAATGAATGAATGAATGAATGATGACTAATAATATATTTTTTGTCCGTCGTGTAGATTATTAAAAAATATTAGACACGTATTTTTTCTTTTTTTACCTGATCAAAAGATTACGGCGATACATTGTGTTAAAATGTGCCATGACGTCACGAGTATGTAGATTTTATACTTATTTGTGACGTAACGACCCCCACTCTCTCAACTTTAATGCGATTTATCTAAGTAATTTTTTATTAATATGATACAGCAAAAAAAACGTGTCTAATCTTTTTTTATTGTCTAACTGACGGACTAAATAGATTTTTTTTTATTTTGACCCAGTCATCATCCTTATTCCAAAATCTGGGCTACTGCTGAAATCCAGTTTACCTATGTAGATATGAGTTTGGTATTCGGAAACCGCTGAGGAAAATCTAGGTACAAACAGTTTACCCTAAATGAGAATCTTATTGAACTCTACTCCATTTGAAATAAGATTAGACATTTAAATAAGCCTTTTTGAGCTTTTTTTTGAGCATGAGGTCCTGGGTTCAATTTCCAGGTCGGGAAAAGTGTTATTGGGTTTTTCTATCTGAAATTTCTCAGTAGCAGCCCGGAGTCTAGATTTGTGCCCGGTTGATGGCAATAGGCTCGCCCCCTATTACATGGGACTTAAACATAACTGGCGAAATGTGGGTGTACCTGCTACAGGGAGACCTCTGCCCAACCCTTCGGGGAAACAAGGCGTGATGTTATGTATGATAAACCTTTTTTACAGTCCGTTCAACTGATTTTGACTGTTGCCGCTATAACAACAAATAATGAAAATTAAATTTAATAATTAGGGGTATATAAGAAACATGTTCTTTTGTAACTTTATTACAATATTTTAAGGTGAATTTATTGTACTAGAATAACACTCGATTATTGTCACTTCACAAATCTTACCGACTGATGTTACTTAAGTGCCTACATATAGTACCTACTATGTATTAGAGTTGTAAGACGAAAGAGACTAGTCTCCACGACACAGGGAATCCTAGTGTGGAGGCTAGTGCTATTTGAATTTGTACTGTTTACTTGAACAATAAAGTTTTTATATTTTTTTTTTTTTTTTTTTTTCATCGGCTTTTTCTTCGCCGGGTTTTTTAACAACGTACAATAAATTCAACCTTTTGCCAAACATTATTCTAAACAAAAGACAATCAGAATGTTTTCATCAATATGATAGGCCAAACAATGGATATCCAAAACATGATTAGTAAGCGTTAATTTTGAATATAATAATAGCATAATTATTTAAACACCGGTTTGGTTCAGTTACCTATTGTCTCGTTCAGCGGGGCCGCTAAAATGTGTTGTTGATCAGAATTTATTTTTATTATGAATTCGTTAGTAAAGTGTGCGTATTTCGTGATCGCATATCTGACCAGTCACTAACTGACCAGTTAGTTTTTTTAATTTTTTTTCCCTTGTCCTAGGATTCAACAATAGGATAGACCCTAATCTTATTACAATCTAGCCTTATTAACAGATTAATAAATAATTTAATTATAACCTAAACTATCAAATTGTCTTTACAAAGAATTTGTCTAATAGCACTTTTCTTATTGTCTGTATTAAGGCGAATACACTTCGTTCTTGTGTTTGTTTGGCACTTTTGTACTTTACACTATTCACTAAACACTAGCTCGAACGGTTTTGTTCTTTTAAGTCTTCTAACTATTTTTGTGTGGCTTCTATTCTAACTATGTATGACCAGTTAGTGACGTGGTTTATAGTATTTACGTTTACATGAGCCTATTGCCATCAACCGAGCATCAATCAATATCACTTGCCCGACTGAACTTTCCTGGGTTCTCTCCATGATCAGATCTTGCTGGCAACTAAGGAGACTGTTTTCTTATTGAAATCAATGATTTAATGTTAACCTGTGCATCAGGTAGAAAATTCTAACGCTCTTAAATTGGAAAGTCACTACTTAAAAGTTTTTTTGTAGTCCAAAATCGAACTTGACTTTTAAAAAGGTCAATTCCCGTAATTAAAAACGTTTAAAATATTGTCGCAATCTCATCTGAGCGACAATCAATTATAATTATTGTTAGGTACCGAATTTTTGAAAAATTAAGATTCGAATGCGAACGTTTTTAAATACACGGGAACTCTGGCATATCAAGGTCAAGGTCATTCTAAAATCGAACTTGACCTTTCATAAATTTCGTCGTAAAAACTTCTAGCCAGCCAGTAATTTTGCGCCATCTTACCGGCCGAGTCAGCGGGTGGTACGGGCTGGGTCCGCGTGACTCGGCTGTTGTCTGTTGTTCTTTAAGTACTATCAATGTGTCATTACCACCGATATTCTCTGTCTTGGGTACATTCTTAGATAGGTAGGTAGGTACAGGTTTTATAGTCACGTGGTTTGGCGAGAAAGAGGTGGAAATGACGGGAGAAATGTGCTTTTATCCCACTGTTACTTAAAAAATCTGCCTAGCCTTTTCCCAACTATATTGGGGTCGGGTTCCAGTCTAACCGAATGCAGCTGAATACTAGTATTTTACATGGAGCAACTGCCTATCTGACTTCTACAACCCTGTAACTGAGTATTACGATACCCCTTGGTAAGACTGATTGTGAGAATTTCGGGCTTCTGACGACCCGTAACGACTGTCAAAGATCCACGAATGACAGCCGAAACCAACGGCTTAACGTACTCTCCGAGGCACGAAGGAGTCTCGGAATGTTAAGATTGTCACCCATCCACAGATCAACCTCGGCAAGCGTAGCTTAACCTAATGGATCGAACCGTGTGGCTGTTATTACTTAGCCACGAGCTCCTCACTGCCCCCCACTGTTACTTAAGAATATACCTATGCAAATGATTCGAAAATTGTTGACATTTGCATGGGCGTCATGAGGGGTCATGAGGGGTCATTTGGTTGTAAATGACCTCTCCTACATACCCTTAGCGGATTGCCGACATAACCAATAACTCGGTATATGCCTACTGTCCTACCTACTATCTTAGAACATATGGCAATGGAGAGGGCTATGCTTGGCGTTTCCCTACGTGATCGAATCAGAAATGAAGAGATCCGTAGAACCAAGGTGATCGACATAGCTCGAAAAATTGTCAAACTTAAGTTGCAGTGGGCAGGGCACATTGCTCGCAGAACGGATGTGCGATAGGGCAGAAAGGTTCTGGAGTGACGACCGCGTGCCGGGAGACGTAGCGTTGGAAGGCCCCGACAAGGTGGACCGATGACTTGGTGAAGGCCGCAGGAATCCGCTGGATGCAGGAAGCATAGAACCGGTCGAAGTGGCGGTGCTTAGGGGAGGCCTGTGTCTAGTAGTGGACGTCTTTCGGCTGGAATGATGATGGAAACCTAATAACACTTTACCCGAACTGTGAATCAAACCCAAGACCTCATGCTCAGCAGTAGCGCTTGCGACCAACGAGTCAGACATTACAAAATAATTCATTAAACACTTTCCCTTTTAATCAAAACCGGTTCTTTCCTTATCGTATCGTAATAAAGCAATTATAAATAATTATGCACACCAATTACGTCGTTTTAATTGTGAGTTATGGCACTAATTAATTTAATTTATTTAATACTAGTTCATTATTTGGACTTGCTTACTTTTTATTATTTATGTTAAATACTGTTTACTGTACGGTTCTTTAAATTAAATAATTATAGACTACACAGTGGGTTGTGGGTGTAATATACGAAAGGTATGAGAGAATGGGCAGCAACAAAGTTATCCTATATTATTAAATAAGCAATATTTTTATATATATTGATATATATTTGTAATCACGTTCTCGAAAACTGCTCTAACGATTTCGATGAAAGTTGCAATATAGGGGTTTACGGGGGTGAAAAATCGATCTAGCTCGGTCTCATATCTGGAAAAATTCGTTTTCTCCGTATTTTCACCCGAGCAGAGCTGGGTCGCTCAAAGTTTAGAACAAGATGGCTACCTTAGAATAATGACATGGCAGCATGGAATTGGTAAGTACCTACTATCATGGTAGCATGGAATTAGTATGTACATACTATACATGGAATTAGTATGAACTTTCCTACACGATTAAATGAGCATTCTCTATTTTCACCAGAGCAGAGCTCGGTTGCCCAGGTACTGTGTCATAATCACAACATACTTTAGTTTGCTTGAGATACTGTTTTTGTTGACGATTTTCTAATAAATACATACCTACATTCTTTAAAAGGAATCACGTTACAGTAAAGTTTTACAGTAAATTTGGGTGTCCGTGGAGTTTCTTGCCCGTTCTTTTCCATAGGAACCTACGACGCTTTGGAATGGGCAACTAGCTTCATCTTTCTGACTGACCGACTCCTTGAAAATTCAAAAATAATGCCTGGTTTATTTGAAATAAATGCTTTGAGTTTGATTTTGGTATTGATTATCCAGATATTTAAATTCAATAATTTTTCTGCGAGTTTTTCTCCTTATAAAATTCAGTCATTGAAAAGATTTTTATTTTCAATAAACAGATTGAAAAACAAACTCTACATTTTATTATAGTTAATTAAATCTCGTTTTACGTGTAGACTGCATGCTTATTGACGAAAATGTCGAATCGTTTCAACTTTAAATCGATTATAAAATCACAGAATCGTGTCTTTTAGGTGTCGTAAAATGTCATAACTTATTAAAATGTCAAACAAAACCCCTTTTTTGTGTAAAATGGGGTAGTGGGTCATGGTTTTTATTGCATTGTTTTCGCAAGGTTTGTTTGTACATTTGTCAAGTGTCTGTATGTCCTTAAAAGGTTAGCGAGGAATTTACGTTTTGTCTCTCGTATTTGTGATTTCTTTATACTTTTAAGGGAATTCTTATTACGTAAGTCTTCCACAAGTGTCGTCCTTAGCATTTACCTACCTATTTTACGTAGGTGTATCGCATTGCGGTGGTTGCCTGAGTACGTCTGGCAGACTAATTTAATGTATTTTGTAAGAAATAACCAATAATCTTGTTTTAACACACTCAGCGCCAGACAAGTGCCCGTTTTTTATATATTTTTTATTTTTTAAGCTATTGCATAGCTTTTATCGCGGGCTTTGAGCGCGGCGACCGCATCAAGAAATTCCGTAACGAAAATAAAATCTAACACCCCCCTACCATGTAATGGCGGTTCCCATGACAACGTGATGTTGTCATGGGAACGTAATTTTTGTTTTATGTCATCACGTCATCATCCCAAGTGTAGCGTTGACAAATAGGAAGTATGGAGGTTACAAATGCTATGCAATAGCTTTACCGCGGCAGTCCCCGAGTGCCACACGTTTTTTTTTTTGTTTGGGTTTGTTTAGAACGACATGATAATCGCCCTAATACTAGATGATAGATTTCCATTATTAATTGACTAGCTTCTGCCCGCGACTTCGTTCACGTGGAAGTCGTAAGATACCACAATTTACTACAATAACAGCCACATTTTTATAAAACATCCCTGTATACCTACTACATTTGTAGTTTTATTCTCAGCAGTCAAAATATGCAGAGTCAGGAATGGTGACTCGGGAGCAAGCGACGTACAGTTGTCCGTGTGAGAAGCAGCTTATCCTGAGGTTGATACCCGCAGCTTTCAGCCTTCGGTGTCGGACCCTGTGACTTGTTGATCGCAAAGCATTCGTTCCCAGAGAACTGCATGCGCTTGAACTGATAATTTTGGGGAATTAGTGATATACGCGCTATAAACACTGTCTTACCATCGCCATAACCTGTTAGAATTTCCACCTCGATGACGTTTCTCTGCAAAGACGTGACTTTGAGCCGGGTTCCGTTACACAGATGTACAACCGGAAATCCACTTGCCATTTGCGAATTGAGAAATTCTACGGGGTAGTGTGCGGCATCATCTTCATCCACATCAGTATTAATGGAGGTGTATATCACTTCACTCAATTTGTGAGAGAATACTGTGGTTGATCGCTGCAGCTTGATCATTTTCGGAGTTAAAATGGAAACACGCCCAAGAATTCTCTTGGTACGGTATTTGACTGATGTCCCCGTATACCAGACGAATAAGATCTTCTTAAGTGGGATCTACTTTATCAAGAGTCTCTGGTAGAGTGCCTCGAACAACTTTTAGAAGAACATCGGAGAATTCTTGAGCATTTGAATTCCCGCCAAGCCGAGCTCGTATGATGATGGTCAAGCGCAGTCTATGAACTCTCGACCGTAGAGTCGACCTTTTCAACGAAGTATTCACTTTGTCAGTCAGGACTGTAACACCACCCATCATGTCTTGGTTCCTGCGGATGTCCTGCAGGGTTCTGTTTACAACTTCCACTGCTTTCCTTTTTGCCATAATGCATTCATCCCATACGATGAAGCGCAATCCCTAAGCACACATCCCTTGTTACTGTTGCGTAACACCCCACAAACAGGCGTTTCGTTGCTCTTTAAATTGATGGGAATCTTAAACATGGCGTGCGCTGTTTTGTCACCAGAAAGCAGTGTGGCAACGATTCCAGAAGATCCACACACAGATTTTAAAATCGCTAGGACAAATCTGCTGTCAAAATCTGTAAAATTCCTTTTATTCCTATAGTCTTCAGCTCTAAAATGATCAGAACACAACCTTGAATGTTTTGTGACTGTAAAGTACTTGTAACGTAGCAGTTTCCCATAGCTTACGAAGTTTTTCTTTTTAACCAACTTCAAAAAAAGGAGGTTTCTCAATTCGACCGTATATATATATTTTTTTATGTGTGTTCGCGGATAAATTCGTCGTTTATGAACCGATTTTGATGATTCTTTTTTTGTTGGAAAAGAAATATTTCAAAAGTGGTACCATGATAAAGAAACCAGGATCTGATGATGGCATCCCAGAGAAATAGAGGAAACTCTTCAAATATTATAGGCAAACCTATAGCAATTTGGGTATTTTTTATAGTAACTCGTGCAGTTGCTCTTGGAAAGCACTATTTGGTTAAGTGGAACTGATGATGATGACCACAAATAGCCACCGGAACTACTAAATAATAAGTATTTCACGGGTTGCGATTCGATTACTTTAATAGGTTGCAATGCAATTTATGCTCGTCACAATGCATATGGAGAAGTGGAGTTGATGGTGAAGTACCAGGAGAACTTTCAATGATGAACGTCCCTGCATCGGGAAAAGCAATATTTTGTAAAAGGTGATGAGCAGTTGGCATTAAGCTAATGTAACTTAGACAAATTACAAATTGACCCACTAAAAAGCGAGAAATAAAAACTTTTTACAAAAAAAAAACAATCGACTCGTATTACAAAATGTAAAAAAAAAACAAAATCAAAAAAAAACCGTAGTTGGGAATCGATCTTACAACTCCATGTTTACAAAGCAATCGTCCAACCGCTGAGTTAATTGCTTCGTTGAAATTTACTTAAAATAGCCGTTCCTATATATTTCATGATTGACTGCTTAGTTCCATAAAGGTATAGTGTGATGATAATCATTTAAAAAGTTAAATCGAAAACCATCTACAGTATCCTAATCTTTTGGCGCGTTTTTTTCCAAAAATACGAACATAATATAATATTGCTCGTCCCCCATAGTAAATAGCGTGATCGTTTATACCCTACAATTTGACCAGACTTATAGGGAATACCTATGCAAAATTTTAACATAATCTATCCGGTACAATTTTCGTCACGTTAGAACATACAAATTCGATATAATGTAATATTGCTCATCCCCATAGAAAATAGCGTGATAGTCTATACCCTACGGTTGAAATAGACAAACATTCTGAAAACTAAATTTTCTGCATAAGAATCGATCCCAGACCTCGTAGCAATAACTTTCTTTCAAAATATTCACTGTACAATTTTAACTTCGCTACGATTTTATTATATGTATGGATACATAATCAAAAAAAAAAATATTAGTACAAAATGTGAAAAAAAAAGAAAAACAAAAAACCGCAGTTGGGAATCGAACTTACAACCCCATGTTTGCAAAGCAATCGTCCAACCGCTAAGTTAATTGCTTCGTTGAAACTTCCCTAAAATAGCCATTCCTATATATTTCACGATTGACTGCTTAGTTCCATAAAGGTATAGCGTGATGATAATCATTTAAAAAGTTAAATCGATAATCATCTGCAATATCCTAATATTTCGGCGCGTTTTTTTCCAAAAATACGAACATAATAAAATATTGCTCGTCCCCCATAGTAAATAGCGTGATAGTTTATACCCTATAGTTTGACCAGACTTATAGGGAATACCTATGTAAAATTTTAACAGAATCTATCCGGTAGAATTTGCGTCATGCTGGAACATACAAATACGTCATAATGTAATATTGCTCGTCCCCCATAGTAAATAGCGTGATAGTTTATACCCTATAGTTTGACCAGACACACAGGGAATATCTATGTAAAATTTTATCAGAATCTGTCCGGTAGAATTTGCGCCATGCTGGAACATACATACAGACAAACAGACAAACAGACAAAAATTCTAAAAAAAATATTTTCGGCATTAGAATCGATCCCCGACCTCGTAGCAATTACTTTTTTTCAAAAATATTCAATGTACAGTTTTGACATCGCTACGATTTTATTATATGTATAGATTTGTCTTTGACACCCTCCTTTTTTCATTATTTTTACTGGTTTTTCATCCGTGTGACATTTAGATTTAATGGTTTCTTAAAAATAAAGATAAAAAAGTTACAAATGGTCTGGGAAATAGTTCACGTACGATTGTCACATTTTTTTTTGTTGATTTTCAAGTTCAATTAAACTTTGTTTTGTCATTTCCATTGCCATAATATAAAGAGACATATAATAAAAACTCTACAATTTATAAATGGGTTTATTGGTTACTTATGTTGGAAAAATATTACCCAAAAATTCAAAAGTCTATAACTTTTTTGAAAAATAACCGTTTCCAGACTATTTATACCGAATAAATGTGTCGAGAACGTGTCCCTAACATATACATAGCGCTTTTAACAAGTAGAAAGATGTGTACATACTTTTGGATACACAATGTTCCAGACACATGACAAATGACAAAATAAAAAGAAAATTGGCACTTCAAGAGTGCCGACAGAAGTGAAAACTTGAGCAAGATCGCCTTGGTGGAAGAAAAATACATGCATAGTAAATTGATCCGTAACATAATATAAATAACGAGCACAATCGCGTTTACAAAAAAGCGGCCAATTGCGAGTCGTACTCGCCCATGAAGGGTTCCGTAGCAGCAAGTAACATTGAATGATAGGTAAATTGCGGTTTACGATTTATGACGTATTAAAAAAAAATACTTGCTAGATCTCATTCAAACCAATTTTCGGTGGAAGGTTACATGGTAATGTACATCATATATTTTTTTAGTTTTATCATTCTCTTATTTTAGAAGTTACAGGGGGGGGGACACACATTTTATCACTTTGAAAGTGTCTCTCGCGCAAACTATTCAGTTTAGAAAAAAATTATATTAGAAACCTCAATATCATTTTTGAAGACCTATCCATAGATACCCTACACGTATGGGATCGATGAAAAAAATTGTTTTGAGTTTCAGTTCTAAGTATGGGGAACTCCAAAATTATTTGTTTTTTTTGCTATTTTTGTGTGAAAATTTTAATGCGGTTTACAGAATACATCTACTTACCAAGTTGCAACAGCATAGCTCTTATAGTTTCGAAAAAGTGGCTGTGACATACGGACGGACAGACAGACAGACAGACATGACGAATCTATAAGGGTTCCGTTTTTTGCCATTTAGCAACGGAACCCTAAAAATGAGGTGTCGGTAACAGTGTCGCGAGTTCAATTGTTTTTTCCCATCTCAAAAATGCCTATGGCGTCCTTCGCCGAAGATGTAGGCAATGAGAAGCTATGATGTCTTTTATATCTATGATTAATTGGCTGTTCTTTAAATATAAACTCACTAAACAGCTGTTTAAATTCCAAACAGTTTCATTCCAAAGGGACAAAAATTAAATAAAGTTTTATCATGATCAAAGGGACTTGACGAGGAATTTCAACTCCCGCTTTTTTTTTCTCCAAACCTTTGCCTCCAATTTGTCACAATACACATGTCCTTTCCTCCCATAGCCATCAATAATATCTTCAAAAAGTTTTTATATATCAATGCTCGCATATTAAAATTCCAACTTTCATCTTATCTCTAGATTTGTCTATGTGTCAGCGAATTGTCAAAATCAGCTGACGGCACTATGTTGTCTTAAGAATTGCGTCAAAAATATACCAGGGCTACAGAAATAGATGGTGTGTCTACGTATTTATTTCTCGGTTCTATTTTTATCGAAGTCTGAGTGAAATACGTTTCGTTTTGAGAAAAGTTCACGTGTTTCGTCGAGGATGGTTTGGAGTGGCATTTAAAAGGTTGGGATTAAGATATGGATAGTGTTTTGAGTCTTGTGTTGTTTAAGGGCTTAAGTAATTAGTACTTTGTCGTCTATCGCTGTAGTATAATAATTATAAAAATAAATTCGAGATTCTGTGGAAGATTTCGTTTATAAATTAGCATACCTAATGCTATAATTCTTTTTCTATTTTGATAATGCTATAAAAAACCCCCCCAGAATAGACACAGAATTAAATATCTATGATAAAAATAACACACCGTAAAGACGGTCAATTTTCCTAAGGGCGAATTTGTATAAATTTTTCTTTACATCATTATTTCATTTAGTATCTTCATTTGTATGGAATCAAAAATAAAACGAGTAAATTGTATATATTTAAGATATTGGAAGAATGAAGTCTCCTAACACAGGCTTATATTCTTTTAATTTTAATTTATGCTTACCCACTTTAAGTCTTCTCTTGCGAACAAATTTTGAATTTTTGACTGTTTTTCCATACAGAAACTGTCAGATTTAGGTAAAATCAGCTCTTAGCATAATCAGCCTATAATGTTCCCACTGCTGGGACACAGGCCTCCACTCTGTGAGAAGGAGTAGGTCATAAATCAGTTCTTAATTTGTGCTAATCCTACTTTACTGTATTTTTACGAGCTTTTATTGCGGGTAGAGTTGCGGGCACAGCTTGTTAAAATAATTAAAAAACGATTACAAAAAGCTGCTAGCCGCCCCGAGAGTAGAACAAAGTGAAATTGCTTTGAAAAGCTGTTTAAAACTATTTTAATTTAGAAACAATTTAATATTTTAGTTTGAAAAGAGAATTTGCATTAAGAGCGCTGCGCCCGCGGCTCGCAACTACAAATCGAGACGTTTGCAAAATTCGTTCGGAATATTGCTATCTCTGTTTGACAACAGCAGGCGGGCGGCGGACGCGGTGCGCATCCGTGTGTGTGTGTGACTGGATAGATAGCTACTTACCATTCATTCATAACTAGTCGACGGCATTTATATTTTATTATTAGTAATTAGGTATGTTCATTACTTGCTTTATTTCTGTTGAATACTTTGGGGAATCGTTAGTATATGTACAGACTAGTAATGCGTTTTTTGGAAATTTCTTTAAAATGCCAATATCTCAATGTTTTAGAATATCTCTGGATCTAGGCCTTGTAGAGAAAATCTAGTAGATATGAAATGAATTTGTTTATTCTGTTAATTGGATAAGTATCGGAATCACTTTTACAAGTCAGATTAAAAAAATCGGTACCGCGGTAATCAACGCATTGATGCCTTTTACTCCACGGTTTCGGTAAATTGCGTTACAGTGTCGCGAAATCAAAGGTGTCCCATCTCAAAAATGCTCAACGCGCCTAAAGAAGTATTCACTTCAAGAAAACTTCCAAAACCTTTAAAGTAAAAATACTTGCATAGAACTTTGATCCATAAGTAAATATAAATAAGGAGCAGAATTGCATCGAGCGTCGAAGGAGCGAGTAGCCGAAAAAAATACTTTGAAGAAAAATACTTGTATAGAACATTGGTACGGACCTTATCTAAATAAAGAGCACAATCGCATTAAAAAAAAAACTTCCAAAACCTTTAATCCGTAATGTAGTATAAATAAAGAGCACAATCGCGTTTCCAAAAAAAAACAAACTTCGAAATCCTTTAAAGTAAAAACGCTTGCATAGAGTTCTATGCAAGCGTTCTGTGTTTATTTTTGCAGTACCGGTATTAATACCGTATAGAAAATGTCCAACACCGGGATCCCGGTATGAGACTATTTTTTTACTTAATATCGTTTTTTTATTCAACAACTAATAAGTTTCACTACAAAATAATAAGAAACTGCTTTTTAAATACTAGTCACTTTTTTATACAACTTTAAATTGCAAACAGAATCTCCTAACAAAAATAACAAAATAATCTGATACATAGTATGAGAAAAGTACCTAGATAAAAATAAAACATTTAAATTAGAATAATCTGTATCTAAGTAATTACTATTTTGCGATCTATTTATCTTTATGTTTTTATAAAATAAATCTCTTTTAATAAAATCACATAAAAATCTGTCAAAATTGACAACAATTTAGCTCGCAAAATTCAAATTTTCTTACGTTCTTTGCATTTTGCAGGTCAGTGTCAGGTTTTATGTAGATTAAAATATGATTCGCAGCAATAGTGATTAAGAAGAAGATAATGTCATGATTTCATGAAATCATGACATTTTTAAAGCCAATTTTTTTTTTTTTTTTTTTAATTGAAAAGCCATATTTGTTACGAAGCTTTTATCCCACGGCGCTTATTTTCCAAGACGCTTATTTTCCACGGCGCTTATTTTTCACGGCGCTTATTTTCCAAGACGCTTATTTTCCACGGCGCTTATTTTTCACGGCGCTTATTTTCCAATGGGCTCATTTTCCACGGCGCTTATTTTTCACGGCGCTTATTAACCAAGGCGCTTATTTTCCACGGCGCTTTTATCCCACGGCGCAAATTATCCGCGGCGCTTATTTTTCACGGCGCTTATTAACCAAGGTGCTTTTTTTCCACGGCGCTTTTATCCCACGGCGCAAATTATCCGCGGCGCTTATTTTCCACGGCGCTTATATTCCGCTTTTTTCCCACGGCGCCGTGGAAAAAAAGCGCCGATTTTCATTAGTCATCCTCTTCCCAAAGTAAAGCAGCCATATTGATTCCTGTTCAATCCTTTGTTTGCGAGACTCAGTGGTGATTGACAGTGGTGGATTTGGATTTTTTTTTTCTTACGCTTCTTTACCACGGCGCTTATCAACCACGGCGCGTATTTACCACGGCGCGTATTTTCCACGGCGCTTTTATCCCACGGCTCTTATTTTTCAAGGCGCTTATTCCCAAATTAGACACATTATTAATTTATTACACGTAAAACAAAAAGTATATCAATAATTAAATTGTTTTCAAAATGGAGAAGTTTTCAGAAAAAAACGCTTGATAGATTTTGCGTCATTCTCAGTTTTTGATCCGCGTTAACTTTACAAATTAATTTCACTATTTAATATAAACATAATCAAAAATATAAGAAAATGCTCTTATTTAACATTTTTTTATTTTCAAATTACTAACACTACTCATTTAGACGTCATCTTCAGTATGAAATCATTAAAAGTCGGTTATCGTCCCCTTAAACGGTTGCACAAATATGAACCGAGGAAAACGTTCTCTCTACAGAGGTACCTACGAGCATAGAGATGCTCGTAGGTAGAATGCTCAGTAAATAATTATACGCCATGTCAATATACATCTCTCGGCCGCCGTCAGAACTATCATAAATGCCCAATTCAACTCTTACAATAGACTCTATATCAGTGCTGAGAACGCTCTTTTTCTCGTTTTATCGGAATTTGTCGCCGTTGTTTTTCGCCGTTTGCGGTCGTGTGCCATGTCAAAGTGCCTTTTTCGAGTTTACTCGCCGTTTGCGGTCATGTAAGGGATTAGAATGACGTCAGAATCGTAATTCTGACGTCACTACTTTATCGCGCGACGAGATACCGATGTTGCAAGTGATTAAAAACAAATTATTTTTATGATAGCAGCATCGGCTTGAAGTTCTGTTTCATTCATTCAATTTATGCATGGAATTATGTACTTTATTGAATAAACGTCTCTCTTAATTATTCTCTCTTTTAATTATTTATGATTAGTTTTTTGTGTAACCGACTTTTTGATTAAAATTAAATCATTTCTTTGGCATGCTAAATTAAAATACAAATTGACGGAAATTAAAATTAGTGGCACCTATACTCATTAGATAATCACCACAAATGACAAATGGGCCGACAATTGCAATTTGACAAATCGAAGTTTATTATTGTAACAGTCACCATAAAGTCCATGACGTGCAAATTTTGTTAATCACCAGTCACCAAAAAGACTGGCGTTCAAATAAATTGGCAGGTGGAGTTGATTCCGCTATTATAACCATAAAATTGTTAATCACCACCCTTAGGAAATAAACTGGTGATTTTAGTAATTATGTTGCGAATATTTGATATTACCATACAGCTAAAATCCCTAGATTTCGTTAATTTATTTATTTAATCACCATAATTGGCAAAGTGACTGGAAGAGTCATCTACGTGGTAGTGCACCCCTCTACTACAGTACACCGGTGTACACCCACAATTAAAAAAATAATATCATTTTGTCTTTTTGTCTACTCTTCTCGTCGTCAAAATCGAGGACGACTAAATACGACAAAATAACTGATTATCTCGTGTTGAACTATCAAAAATCGAGATAAATAACGTGTCATGTTTGGGTTTGTTGACAAAACATCAAGTTTGACAGAACGAGTCAAGTATTTTGTATGGCGTAGCTATCAGAAAACGATAACACTACAGAAATAGACAAAAATTAGTCGCGCGAGCGTGGATAATTATCGCGTGTGTCATGTTAGGCCTGCTGGAAGAAGCATGGGTCCTAACTTCCCTTTGAGTTTTAGCTTCTATTTCTGCCTCCAGTTAGTAGCACAAATAGTAATGAAATGTAACTAACTGTCGAATTAAAATACGCAGTTTTTAAAACTTACCCAGATAATTATAAAATTGGTTGGAAATATAATGTGTAGGTAATAAAAAGAAATTGTTTCACTGTAGTGTCTACTGATAAAATAAAATCACCAATACCGGTATTCCGGTAGTGGACATTTCAATACCGGTATTGAAAAATGTCAAATAATGTCCGGGATCCCGGTAATAGCCAATACCGGGATCCCGGTATTGAAAGCCCTACATAGAACATTGATCCGTAACTAAACATAAATAAGAAATAAAATAGTCTTGCGAGTATTTCGGATCGGCACTTGGTCGGCGTACTTGCAAGTATATTAAAAAACCTGGTCCTATAATATAGCCCTCGTTCGCACGGACGTAATAAAATCGCGGCGAAATTTTTCGTGCACTTGATTTTCAACGCTCTGCTTAGCGCCGAGAGTTGAAAATCCAACAGTGTTTCTTCAACGCGCTGGGACGAGAGTACGTCCCAGCACGTTTGATTCTCAACAAGCCACCTATACCTGGACTACCGCGTTTCGGCCGTGTGTATAATTTATATGTTTCTACGACTCGCTGAGGGTCTTTAGACGCATAAATAGGTACCTACCGATTAATATTACTGATGAAACATAAGTACTCGTTTGTCCAGCTACGGATGTTTGTAAACACATTTATGTTATCTGAAGATAGAAAGAAAGAAAAGATAGAATAAATTTTTTTTTTTTTTTTCTTAAACACGTGTATACAAAAAGATAATTAACTCGAGTAAAACAATCAAACAATAGATTTAAATATAATCACGAGCACAAAACAGAAGTAGTCGGCAGCTGCTTTAATTTAGTAAACAAATAAGCACAGTAAAGTACCTATATAATATACCTAATCTTATAATACTGACAAAAAATACCCCGAACGAATTCCAACCGATCACGTTGCGCTAGTGTGAGTGCCTGTCGGAGCGATATACAACTACAGTGAGCAGTACGACCACGCACACATTGACAAATTATTCCTTGACGCGATGGCAATACTAGCATCGAAAAATTATGATAAATTTGGATGTGTTCCGTAATACAAAAAATGATGAATGAAAATTTAATGTATTTCCATTTTATTTTCGATAATTTGTAACTTGATAACATAAACTATGCTTCTACGGAAACAATATTACAAATATTGTTGTTTATAATACAGAAAAAACCATTTGAAAACATGTCATTTACGCTGTAAAAATGTACGAAATGCAATTCGCTTACATTTCATTTAAAGGTAAGTTTTTGAAAATCAAAAGACGTAGGAGCCTAGATAAATACTGTCTCAATCCGAATATCAACATAATATGGTGGAAATATGCTCAAATTGCAAATGATTGATGTACAGACGCCAGCACATCAAGCTACTACAATCTGTCAAATTTATTTAATAGATTTGTAACTTTATCGCTGAAGTATATGGTTCTAAGTTGATTGGGAAAATTTGACAGTTTCGGGTAGCTTGATGTGCTGGCGTCTGTACTACGTTTGTATGGACAATTCATACGTCGCTCAACTTTTTTATGCCGCCAGTGTTTTCGAAATTCAAACTTATGACGTCACATTTCATAACATAACAGACAGTTTGAATTCAGAACATTTACACATTTCAACGTTCGATTCGTATAAATTATGACTATTCGAATTTTGAATAATTTCCGCCTAAATTATTCAAGATGGCATCTAAGTATGCACTATCTATTTCTGTCGAATGCCAATGCCAAGGTATTCAGCTAAAGTATTGCGCAAGACTACTGAATGGTTTAAAATGCGGTAAAAATATTTTTCAATATATCAACAGTTGTATGACTCATGATTTGTGTTTTACTTCTTCAGTTTATGTAATGTGACATTGAATAGTAGTGAGGGTTCTTTGTTTTTTTCGTGACGATTCTTTTTTTGACGTGGTAACGTCTTATAAATCGATGAACATCGGCTGCACGCACGAAAAAGAGTCACGTTCTGCCTGAGCCGAGCGTGCAAGCGAGAGCGCGGAACAAGCGATAGAGAGGCACGATCGGCCTAAGCTTTCGGCTTGTGACGTTATCACGTAAAATTATCGTCCGTAAACCGACTTTACAGACAACCAATTTTTTGAGTTAATAAAGGCATTTGAGACATCTATGGCATGGCTTTGTTTCTGGAATGAGAACAAAGTTATTGCGTGTCTCTTTTCTTCGTCGCTTCGCTCTTGACGAAGCGGTTGTGGTCACGATCAATTTTGTCCAATCCCAGGTGTAATTAGAGTTGCCATCCGTCCGGATAAAGCCGGACAGTGTTAGGTTTTTTGACCGGACCAATTTGACTGCGTCCGGCCCGTCCGGCGTTCTTTCTTTTGATGCAAGCCACACGCACACACACTTTACTCTATTCGAGTTCACCCTTCAGGTTTCTACCAAAGAAAAATATGCAAATGAAAATGATAATACTGATTGAAACTGTCTTAAAAAAAGGTGTTTTGTTTGAAATTTTAGTCAAAAATCCTTGTTTTTGGCGTCCGTCCGGCCGTGGCCCCAAAAGTCCGGCTTTTTTTGCGGGTAAGTCCGGTTTTCTGATTTTTAGAGATGGCAATACTAGGTGTAGTCATAGCTCGTCTCACGATGATTCTGTTAGTTGACAGACTGCTGCATTCATTATCAGACTCTCCAACCACGGATTTAATTTGATCGGACCACCTCATCGGTGACTTTCAATGTGGCATATTACTGTCTACTCTGCTTCTTTTGCAGCGGGCGAAATCAGTACTGACCACTTTTCATCATGTGGGCGGCAGCTTGTTTGCCACCAAAAACAAAATACAATCGACGCGACGGCAAAAAACAGATGACTAAATAATTTCATCGCGACGATGATCAAATGATTTTCAATTTACCGTGGTGATCTCATTGTGGGGACCACGTCGTCAAGCCAGCTATACACCGCCCTAAAATATTTATAGCCACCTAATAATGTACCTACTGTAATATTATTTTACGTCGCTGTTGCGTTCACAGCTTTATTAGCAAATTAAATGATAGGTTATGAAAATGATTAAAATAGGGATCGATCAAGGCGAGTCATAAGGCATGAAGTACCTATTTTGAGATTCACAGCTGTAACGCATTAACTAAATAGGTGTCATATACGAGAAATTTTAATAATAATAATCGAGTTAGATACTTAAATACATACATATCACCCCTGTATTCCCCGTAGGGTAAAGCAGAGGTGTACGTATAGTACATCCACAATTTACCAGTTATGTGCGACCACAGCCACCGTGGCTGTCGCGCGCCACGTCCTTTGGTACCGCGCAAACGAAGGTGGTCGATGGCTGCCACGAGTGATCAGTGGCCGTCACTAGTAGTATTCTGTTAAGGGGACGATAACTGACTTTTAATGATTTTATACTGAAGATGACGTCTAAACGAGTAGTATTAATGATTTGGAAAAAATATATGTTAAATTAGAGCATTTTTTTAATATTTTAATATAGCCATATTTTGGACTATGTTTATATTACATAGTGAAATAAATTTGTAAAGTTATATCTAACGCGGATAAAAAACTGAGAATGACGCAAAATCTATCAAGCATATTTTTCTAAAACCTTCACCACTTTAAAGATTATTTATTTTTTATACGTGTTTTATTAGAATACCTTTTGTTTTTATGTATAATAAATTAATAATGCGTCTAATTTGGGACAGCGCTCCTTGATGGGCGAGTCCTATTACTGGCTGGACGTACGACGCGTTGCGTGAGCTCAGCACAGAACACGCAAGCTAACCACTCAAGGTCACTGTCATATATCTGCGTCTTAAGCCCTTTTTAAGTAGCGAGTGGCCGCCACCGGTGACATGTCGGGGACATTGGGTCGCGAGTGGACGCCACTCGCTATACGTGTGCGGCGATTCCATACAAAACGCGTTAAAAATCATGTAAACAGCTTGTCGTCAGCCACCGGTGGCTATGGCGCGCCACGTCCTTTGGTACCGCGCAAACGAAGGTGGTCGGTGGCCGCCACTGGTGACATGTCGCGGACACTGAGTCGCGAGTGGACGCCACTCGCCACACGTTTGCGGCGATTCCATACAAAACGTATTAAAAATCATATAAATTGTCGCCAGCCACCGGTGGCTGTGGTCGGTAGCCCGTTTGCGCGGAGCTTAAGTCCCATGCCTTGCCCGACCCGGGAATTGAACCCAGGACCTCATGCTCAGCAATAGCGCTTGGGACCACTAGACCATCTAGGCAGTCAATTATGTTGACTCGTTACATCATATACCTCTGTATAATATAAATTGTACCTTTCCTACCTGTAGTTAAACTAGGGAATTCGACATTAGTTCGCATACATTCAGTAAGATTCCCGACATTCCGGTTCGAATTGAACGGATACCGAAGCGGAATCGATTTCGTACAATAGTCCGTGGAAATCAAGAAATAATTGTCTGGAAAACTGGAACATATTTGTTAGATTACCAGAATCAGAATACTGAAATGGGAAGCCTTTTGGTCTCGATAGGACTTTCTGCTTAAATTTTAATTTTGCTTTGTTTTTTTAAAGTTAAAACTTCTTTAGGCGCGTGGGGCAGTTTTAAGGTGGGAAAAACAATTGAACTCGCGGCACCGTTACCGACACCTCATTTTTGTAAACGCGATTTACGGATCAATGTTCTATGCAAGTATTTTTACTTTAAACGGTGAATAAAAATATTAACACAAAACAATGTTAAAAATAACAATACAAAACAAAACAATGTTTGAACATTTTTATTTAATTTTTCTATTGAAGACGCTGTTTCCAGCTGTTGCAACAAAACTAAATAAACAAACAAACAATAACAAAACAATGTTTAAAAACATTTACATTCTATTTTTATTTTTTTCTATTGAAAACGTTTTAGCTGTTTTATCATGACCACATAAATGCTATGTGGGTAACTTTCCTTCAATAGTTTAGTGGCGTAAAAAGTAGGTGAAACTGTCTTTATTTTTCTTAATCTCCCAGAAAAGCTGTTAACCTACTGGCGCATGTTGTAAAGTCCTCTGTGGCAAGTGATAATTCGAGCAGTCATTTACACGTTATAGTCGAAAATATCTGTATTTACGAAATACATATTTTGCATAGTTCTTCATCTCTTGTAAGGCCACGGAGCGGAAATGTTAAGGCGACACTAAGCTACTTTTAATGATTTTATACTGAAGATCACGTCTAAACGAGTAGTGTTAATGATTTGGAAAAAATATATGTTAAATTAAACCATTTTTTTAACAACTTAATCTGTGAATATTTAAGATTATGTTTAAATTACATAGTGTAATTAATTTGTAAAATTATGTCCAACGCGGATAAAAACTGAGAATCACGCAAAAACTATCAAGCGTGTTTTTCTGAAACCTTCACCATTTCAAAGATTATTTATTTTTAAACGTGTTTTACTAGAATACGTTTTGTTTTACATATAATAAATTAATAATGCGTCTAATTTGGGACAGCGCTCCTTGATGGGCGAGTCCTATTACTGGCTGGACGTACGATGCGTTGCGTGAGCTCAGCACAGAACACGCAAGCTAACTACTCAAGGTCACTAGTTTATATCTGCGTCTTAAACGGCACATTACTTTCCCGATAAGCAGGCACATTTCACCTTTTCAAACAGTAATTATCATTCAAAATGTTGGTAATACGTAATCAGAAAAATAATAAGGTGTAAGTAATTCTTCTCTTGACTGCACCTTCCTGTAAGCACTCTGCTGGAAAAACTCATGTTATGTTGAAAAGTCTAACCTGGTAGCGGGGTTGACTGCTAAAGATATGTGGATGATCCTATTGAAGAATTTATACTCGTAAAAGATCTTCAATACTTCCCTAAGTGAACCGTAACCCATTGACAGAAAAAGTAAGGTATTGATTTTATGTGGCGCCATCTACATCGGTACATACGAACTACGCATCAAAGACCTGACGTCACACAAATCCTGCATCGCGCTATTAGAGTTTACCATGCGAACGACATATATATGACCATCCAACATTAATTGCCGGGCCTGCCAGACACAACACTCGTCTGGTCAGAGGATCCTCCTTTTTCTAATGAGGATGAGTGAACTTTACACCCTGTTCCTCATACCTCTAAAATTATCTTTATGTATATAATTCTTCTGTGAGTGTGTATGTCACTGAACTCCTCCTAAACGGCTGAACCGATTTTGATGAAATTTTTGGTGTGTGTTTGAATGAGTCCCTGGGTGGTTTAGATTCACAATTGGACCCGGTAGGTGGCGCTGCGATCGAGTTATAGGAAACAGGACAACGTCTGTTCGGTCAGCTAGTATGTTTATACTTCACTACATAGTATAAAACAAAGTCGCATTTTCTGTCCCTATGTATGCTTAAATCTTTAAAACTACGCAACGGATTTTGATGCGGTTTTTTTAATAGATAGAGTGATTGAATAGGAAGGTATATATGTATAATAATCCGGTTTATACTCGTGCGAAGCCGGGGCGGGTCGCTAGTATACTATGAATGCGAAGGAAACTCTATCTATCTGTCTGTCTGTTACTTTTTCACTCCTAAAACACTGAACAGATCGTTATGTTTGACAGGGACCGGGAGAAAGGAAAAATACACGCAGACGAAACAACAACTAGACGTTTATTATTTCCAAGTTTTCTTGAATAATTTAGAAATCCCACTGTACATTTTAGTAAGTCCCCTGTTTACAAAATGAGGAAATAACCTATTTTTGGTCAAAACCAAAACAAAACACCAAAAATAATCAGAATTTACTCTCCCTATCC
Source organism: Agrochola lychnidis (assembly GCA_963680765.1). NCBI lineage: Eukaryota > Metazoa > Arthropoda > Insecta > Lepidoptera > Noctuidae > Agrochola > Agrochola lychnidis. Next base: position 6,356,410 of record OY796871.1, on the reverse strand, counting down.
CTAATTACATCCACGTCCATTACTCCACCGAGCTCCTGAATCAAGAACTTCAATATCAACACAATGTTTATACGGCGGGACGTTTGACTGACTGCCAACATTTTTGGGTCATGAACGCATGCAGTTAAGTATAACTAAAAGTTTAACGATATCCCGACTGTCCGCGGATTTATTTCGAAGGTCTTCTTCTTTTGTATGGTTAGTGACTAACCTGGTGTCAGAGTTATAAATCCACCCATGGGCCTCTGACTTGGGTTCACATGCTGTCTAGAAATATTTCTCAGGCATGCCCGGTTTCCTCACGATGTTTTCCTTCACCGTTTTTGAAGCAAGTGATAATTATACAATACGCACATGAATCCGAAAAATCAGAGGTGCGTGTCTTTCTTTTTGTGTTGGAAATTATCAAATAACTTCTCCCACTCTGGACGGAGCGGAAGGGCGTGTCAGACTCTTACTGACTAAAACCTACCCGTGTTCCTTCGGTTGCCCTTTTGCCGGGGGCCAAGATCTCCCTTTCGGTTTTCTTCGCAACCCAGCATCAACACGGCAGGCATCGGCCCTAGCGGACCCCGTCAGTTCTGCTGACATCTCTTTGAGGTGCGCGTGGATCACAACGCGCCGTCGACCCGGGCCTGGTCCTTATCGGACGGCGAGCTACCCATTGCTCACCGTCCGCAAGCCCACGAGAGGTGCGTGCCTTGGGTTCGAACTCGAGACCTATGACTTGAATGTGATAAAAGATAACTATAGGTAGATCTTGACATGGCTCGTGGCTAAATAATAACAGCCGCAAAGTTCGATCGAAGGTTAAGCTACGCTTGCCGAGGTCAGTCCGTGGATGGGTGATCATCCATTACGTATCGAGATCTCTTTAAGCCGTTGGTCCCGGCTGTCATTTGCAGATCTTTGACAGTCGTTACGGGTAGTCAAAATTCCGAAAGTCTGACAACCAGTCAAGGGGTATCGTATTACCCAGTTACTGGGTTGTGGAGGTCAGATAGGCAATCGCTTCATATAAAATACTGGTATTCAGCTGGATCCGGTTAGACTGGAAGCCGACCCCAACATAGTTGGGAATGTCAAGCAGTAGAAGTCTTTGAGCCAAAATGGTGATGATGAATAAATTATTATGAGGATCTGTCATTGAGTTTGAATGGCCAGAACAGTTTTGACTGATTCTAGTGACGTTTGTTCTATAAATCTCAGACTCAGTACATTTAAACCTTGTTGTAACATCTTCAAAGATAAACTAGACAGTCTTTTCTTAATTGGTTGGTTGTGGAAACGTTTGTAAATATTGTTTTGTCTCAGTTTGTAAGTCAAGGGAAATGGTTCATTTGTTGACTCGTGTTGCAATATGTAGCTACTCTTATTTTCTTATTTATGTTTTTCTTGACTGTTCATTTTTTTTTTTAGGTCTGCTATCAAGTTTATAATTTCTTGAATAGGTTTTATATCCTTTGAGAAAAGAGTGAAATTAACTAATTCTCTCATTGGCCTGATTTACAGTATACAATTTTAACGTTACGGCTCCCACAGACAGCCACGATGCTCTGGTGGACCAATTATCTTCACGAAAATTATTCTAGTAGTCTGCGAAAGCTATTTCAATCCTCTTGCTCAAAAAGTCCGTCATTATAACGTACAAGAGCGGGGAAAATATAGCATATCTTGCTCTAGGGGAAAAAGTAATATTTGTCTGTAACCAACGAGCCTACAAAAACGAAAAAGTCTTTATTCTTATGTAAAACTAGCTTTTTCTACCGCATACCGGGATAAAAAGTCTTCTTAAAAATTCAAATTGAACAAACTGCATATATATTTTATAAAATACTATTTAATATTGTAATGGATTTTATTTTCTCGGAATCGTAGTGAAAAGTATATATAGTCCTCTTCACCGTATCCGGCGACAGCGACCCAGACTAATTTTCTTTTTTCCTTTCGTGAGCTCTCTGATGACTAGCAAAACCAAATTTGGTCTTGAAAACCCGATCACACCGTGCACAGAAGAGCTGATCAGCATCAAAAGTGGAGTGTAACACACGGCGCTAAAACCCATTTTATCTCGGTTTCTATCTACTCCCTCGCTAAAGCTCTGGAGTAAAACTACCTCAATAGAATGGGTTATTTTAGCCCCTCGTATAACAATCTACTATTAACATAATACACAGCCGAGTTTAAGACCGGACATTGTATTCCCAAAGATAGTACCAATTAGGAATGCCAGTCACTATTATTTGTTCCCTAAAGCTTCATTTGATAAGGGTTCCGTACCCAAAAGGCCAAACCAGAAATATTACAACTCAGTGTCAGTCTGTCTGCATCACGGCCATTTCCCGAACTAATAGCTTTCGACTTGTTGATGTACATACTTGTATAACGCAATTGTAACTATAAAATCAGACAGGCGTGTTTGCGTCGGCATACTCGATTCTATAGTCTTTGTTAAACAAAAAACTTTTTACAAAAAAGTGGCAAAACACGAAAATTCAAAACCAAAGCGACTACCGAAATTAAAGTTATTTTTCGCTTTGTAGTGTTTTTTTTTGGAAGTCGGTTGTTTTTGTTTTTTGTAAAAAGTTTTTATTTTTAAGTTTTTAGTTGAGTACCTACTCCACACAAATTCAAATACTACTACCTGCTCTGTAAATAACAGTGACAGGAACTTATTATATCATCCATATATTACGTGGGAAAAATATACGTATTATTGAACCCAACTCAAAAACCATCCAAATAAAGTTAATAAAATTTATATGGGACCACACGGGAAGCACCAGCTTTCAAATAAAAAAATAATCATAAAAATCGGTTCAGACGAATTGAGAACCTTCTCCTTTTTTTGAAGTCGGTTAAAAAAGGCGAGCTAGCAGCAATCACTAAATTCAAATTCAAATTCAAAAGTCATTTATTCAAACTAGGCTGTGAATCAGCACTTTTCGAACGTCAAAATTACATAAGACAGTCCCCCAAAACGCGCACCCTTCACCACTTCCTAGTGCCTTTCGCTGGGAAGAAGAAGTGGCGCAACAAACTCTCCAGCAGCTACATCTATTCGGCTTTTAATCGGCTCGTGCAGATCGGATTTATTCTCGATAAATGGGCATGTTGCAGTTGTTTTAAGTTCCGTACCTCCAAAGGAAAAAACGGAACCCTTATAGGATCACTTATGTGTCTATCTATCTGTCCGTCTGTCACAGTTAATTTGCTCCGAATCTAATGGACCGATTAAATTGAAATTTGGTACATATATGTATTTCTGTGACCCAAGCATGGATGTGTACCGTAAATAAATAAATTTTGAATATGGGGTCACTTTTGGAGGGAAAATAAGAAAATTTAATCCATAAGGTTAAGCTACGCTTGCCAAGGTTGGTCCGTGGATGGGTGACCATCTTTACATACCGAGACTCCTCCGTGCGTCGGAAAGCACGCAAAGCCGTTCGTCCCGGCTGTCATTCGTGGATCTTTGACAGTCGTTACGGGTCGTCAGAAGCCCGAAAGTCTGAAAACCAGTCTTACCAAGGGATATCGTATTTTAGGTAGGTAGTCGCTCCATGTAAAATATTGGTATTCAGCTGCATCCGGTTAGACTGGAAGCTGACCCCAACATAGTTGGGAAAAGGCTAGGCAGAATGATTTGGTTTTTCCGCCCAGGCGTACCGATTAATGTCGACTACCTGCCAGCCGAGAAGTGTGAAGCACGTCTGACACCAAAACACGTGATTCTATTCACAAATCCCGAACACCCACATAAAGGGGTGTATACACCCACGCACTCACTTGCATGATCTTGTTTACTCGTTACGTAGGAGTCTGCATCAATATCCCGTCATATGTCCGTTGTCTGATTGCTCTTAATTATAAAGCTATGCTTACACGGGCAATATTTGTCTAGAGTACCTAAGTAATTTGTAAAGTGTGCTCCCTCTGAACATCAGGACGGCAACCAGTCGGTTATCTTTTAAAGTGAAGGCACGTGAACATATTCATAAGAAGTTGTCAGAATCATCCCAGCGCTGATTTGCTGGATTCGTTTTCTCCTCTACCTATCGTTATTTCTCCTAAGTTTATTTTGTTTAAATATGTATGTATGTATCTATGTATTAGTATTTATTCTTATTCGAGTTATCTATCAATTATGTTGCACCTGCCATGTTTTGTCTCTGCATCACCCTAAGGTTGACTGGTAGAAAATGCCGCAGGCATAAGTCCGCCTTTGTACAGTTTTTTTTTTTTACTTGTGCATAAAGTTTTAATAAATAAATAATTTGTGAAGTTTTGTAGTTTAATTCCTAAAAAAATATTGAAATAGTTTCGTCAATATTACTACAATAGTATTGCTAATGAAAGGGCAATGGAGAGGGCTATGCTTGGAGTTTCCCTACGTGATCGACTCAGAAATGATGACATCCGTAGCAGAACCAAGGTAACCGACATAGCCCGAAGTATTGCTAAACTTAAGTGGCAGTGGGCAGGGCATATTACGCGCAGAACAAGGGCTGAAAGATTCTGGAGTGGCAAGCGCGTACCGGAAGACGTAGCGTTGGAAGGCCTGCTACAAGGTGGACCGATAACCTGGTAAAGACCGCGGGAACCCGCTGGATGCGCGAAGCACGGAACCGGTTAAAGTGGCGGTGCTTGGGGGGGGCCTATGTCCAACAGTGGACGTCTTTCGGCTGAATGATGATGATGATTGCTAATTAATGTAGAGATGCTTCATTGATGTTCCTATATCAATATTTTGTAGCATCGAATCGATTGATGTTGTCCTAACGTCATTTGATCAACTATAATCATAATTATTATGTAGCTGTCTACTGCAAGGTATAGGCTTCTCAAATCGCTCGCCATCCAAATTGATCCTCAGCTTCTCTAATTCAGTTGCGAGCCACTTTGCGAAGATTGTCGCTCCACCTAGCCTGAATATTTAGAATTGAACAATTTAATTGCCCGTGTGAGCGTACCTTAAGAGTATTCACATTCGATCTATTTTCAGTATTCATTCTTGTAAATTGTATTGTCTTTTGACACCTACGCAGGATAAGCGAGTTCTGCTTGATTTAGAAATAGATTTTCTTTGTTAGATTGTAATTTGATGTAATATTTGAGGAGAAAATGCATTAGGTTAAGCGTATGCTGAGACGCAGGTGATGTAGATCCACGCAGAGCAGGGCAGAGCAGATTTTGTAATGCAGAACGTACTGACAGCTGGGTACGCTGCGGCGCAGGCACGTGCGACGCACACATGTGTCTGACCTGCTCTGCGTCTCGTTGTAGAAACGGCACAGATTTCTGTGCAACGAGTGCAGGTCGTCACTTGTTTTTTACAACTGATTCATAATTTTGTTTCAATGACAGATTGTTTATACTAGCTAGGACGGAATTTGTTTGTGTAGCTGCGTTGCAGCATACGCTTCCGGCCTATATCTGCCTCGCCTGCCCTACCCTGCAAATTCTGTACTGTGCTGTGCTGTGTCACCTGCGTCTCAGCATACGCTTAGCATCTATGTTGAAGGCAGAAGTTATAACGATTGCGTAAGATGGTAAACCTTGATATCGATCACATTGATTTGGTACATATTTAGAGGTATGAGGAGCAGGGTGTAAAGTTCACTCATCCTCAATAGAAAAGGGAGGATCCTCCGACCAGACGGGTGTCGTGTCTGGCGGGCAACTGTCCAACCATTGATGTCGGGGAAATTATATATATGGTTTTCGCGCGGTAAACTCTAATAGCGCGATGCAGGATTTGTGTGACGTCAGGATTTTGTGTGACGTCAGGTCTTTGATGCGTAGTTTGCAGGTGGCGATGTAGATGCCGCCACAGATATAATATTTTGCCTGTTCAAATAACTTGTAGCCTTAGCTAGGAATACTAATATTCGGTGTTTAAGGAGTGCAGCATTTTCTTTCCAAAAGTATCTTGTATCTGTTATTTCAAATACATTACTTAAGATGCCGATATATGCCAGCGGCCTTGAGTGGTTAGCTTGCGTGTTCTGTACTGAGCTCACGCAACGCGTCGTACGTCCAGCCAGTAATAGGACCCAAATTAGACGCATTATTAATTTATTATAGGTACGTAAAACAAAAGGTATTCTAATAAAACACGTATACTAAAAGATAAATAATTATTTTTATCTTTAAAATGGTGAAGGTTTCGAAAAAATACGCTTGATAGTTTTTGTGTGATCCTCAGTTTTTTATTCGCGTTAGACATAACTTTAAAAATTAATTACACTATGTACTCGTAATATAAACATAATCTAAAATATTCACAGACTAAGTTATTAAAAAAATGCTCTTATTTAACATATATTTTTTCCAAATCATTAACACTACTCTTTTAGACATAATCTTTAGTATAAAATCATTAAAAGTTGCTTCATCACCATCATCAGCCTATAATGTCCCCACTGCTGGGACACAGGCCTCCTCTGTGAGAGGGAGTAGGCCGTAATCCGCCACGCAGGCCCAGTGCGGGTTGGCAGATGTCACATGTCTTCGAATTTTCGGTTCTAGGAGATGCCGGTTTCCTCACGATGTTTTACTTCACCGTTTTGAGAGCAGTGGTGATGAAATAATTTACACAAAGAAAAGCGCCTCTCTGCGTTCGAACCTACGACCTACAACTCGTAAATCGCGGCCGTTACCACTGGGCCACCACCGCTCTAAAAGTTGCTTAGTGTCTCCTTAAAGCTATCTTGCATCTTGTATTTCCAGATACTTCTTTTGAAGTATCTTGTACATCTCTGGATATGCATCACAGATGCATCATACAGTGTACCCGTCGCATGAAATCTCGTGCAGTAAATAATCCTTAATCCGTATCCACACGGTAAATACTCCTTATTTCTTTATTCAAATGTATTTATTATTCTCATGGGAACCAGTACTGCTCTCACCACGGCTTGTCCTTGTCCTTTGGGGATAGCCTCCACACTCGTACCGTAACGGCAGTCTATCGCATTCAAAAGCATAATATAGGCTCTTCGGAGTGGCTAGGTATCTTCGTGCTGATAGTCATGAAGCATTAGTAAATGTGTCTCCGTTTCGTTTTTTGTCAAGCATGCGTTAGGTTCATCGGACTGTTGACAGACATAATCCACTTGACTAAAGAGCGGCTTGAATCGTTTGCTGAAAGTGTCTTCAGCAGACATTATGATTAGTCAGTTCACCTTATTTATACTTAGTCCTTTTTTTTTCTTTTTTGAAGTGAAAACTTCTTTAGGCGCGTTTGGCATTTTTGAGATGGGACAATCCATTGATTTCGCGACACCATGACGACACCTCATTTTAGTAAACGCGATTGTGCTCTTTATTTATATTACGTTACGGATCAATGTTTTATGCAAGTATTTTTACTTTAAAGGTTTTGGAAGCATTTTGTTTTGTAAACACGATTGTGCTTTTTAAATAAAGAGCTATCTAAATAGGTTACGGACCAATGTTTTATACAAGTATTTTTCTTCCACCAAGGCGATTTTTTTCAAGTTTTCAGTTCTGTCGGCACTCCCGGAGTGCAACTGTTTTTATTTTTTTTTTCTTTTTTTTTCTGTTGTCAGTATTAGAGTTTTTATGCCGCTCATGGGCGTTTCATGTTATAATATTATGTTATTGACTCCAGTTTTACTCCTTTATGTAAAAATGGAATGTTTTTTTTAAGTCATAAAAAATGTCATGAATCCGTAACGATCTGGCGTACCTACTTGTTTTTGCGTAAATGTTGTTATTTTTATGCGTTGGTTTTTGCGTACCTAAATGTATTTATTTTTATACGTTGTGGCGCCTAAATTATTTATTCAAAGAGATTAATTTGCATTTCTCTTTGAAATCACAACGTTTAATAGTCCGTAAATTATTATACTTGTATGCTACAGTTGTGATTTTGAGTTATGGATTTTGTAGTTTTGAAGTTTCACCTCTGAGAAAAAAACGTAAGGAATTTCTGTTTGAAAAAACTACTTTATCTCTGAAATATCAGGAAAATTGATAAATGGTATATATTCAAAGAAGAACTTACAGGAAGATCTGATTTATAATTTAAAAAATAGTTCAGCCAATCACTTAGAGGTAGACCTAACACGATAATATACAGGGTGTCAGGGACATCGACGCGAAAACTAAAACCATGAATTCAGTACTTGATTCTGAACCCCCTGTGTTGAAATTTTTCGTCGGTAATTTAAAAAAAAAAAACAGCTGTTCCATACATTTTGACCGCATAGGTATTGGACTTTTCTATGAAATAGCAGAATTGTTTTAAAATAACCGACGATAAATTTTAACGCAGGGGGTTCAGAATCATGTACTGAATCCACGGTTTCAGTTTTCGCGTCGATGTCCTTGCCACCCTAGATAAGTCTAAACATCGCTTAATACTATAATGCTTTCTGGCATCATCCTTATGCTTTCCAAATAGACCCAGTATCTATTTGGTTTGAAATATCATGGCAACATTGCAATTTCGTAGAATAAAAAGATAGTGCAAATTTGGTTATCAAACTGAAACTCAAACAAACTCAAAGAATTTATTTCAATTAAACCAGTTACCTACAGACACTTTTGAATAAAATTGTCAAGGGGTCGGTCAGTCACAAAGATGAAGCTAGTTGCCCTTTCCAAAGCGTAGGTTCTTATGGAGAAGAGCGGGCAAGAAACTCCACGGACGCTCTTTTAAATCAAAATATTGATATTATTCATGTTTAAATATCAAAACTGTTAATACTGCCCTGCTAATCCCAAAGGTGGTATATCTAAAATACGCCCTTTTAGTTTTTTTTTATAGGTACACAGGGCTACATCAACATTATACACATTTCCTGTTTATGCTGATCTCGCACTTTAAAGGATTTCCGTACAATGCGAGGTCAGCTTATACTGGAAAAGTATAGCTTGATGTGTAGCCGTGCGTACCATTCAATAGCTTTAACAATTTCGCATCTAATGGTATAAGCGAAATAGCGCTATCTAACTAAAAACATTTAAAAAAACCACTAAGAAGTTTTTTTGTATCTCCATTTTTCCTTTAATTACAATTTACAGAAAGGCAATTTTTGGAATTGAAATTTTTGAAAGCTATTGAATGGTATAAAAAAAAGTTAGTCCGTGATGAACCAACCATACCTTTTTTTTGGGTGGGAAATTATCAAATAACTTCTCCCGCTCTGGGTGGAGCGGGAGGGCGTATCAGACTCTTACTGATTAAAACCCACCCGTGTTCCTTCGGTTGCCTGTTGCCGGGGGCCACGATTTCCCTATCGGTTTTCTTCGAACCCCCGGCAGGCATTGGCTCTAGCGGACCTCGTCAATTCTGCTGACATCTCTTTGAGGCGCGCGTGGAACACAACGCGCCGTCGACCCGGGCTTGGTCCTTATCGGACGGCGAGCTACCCATTGCTCACCGCAACCATACCTACTGTATGAAAATGAGGCAAAAAATCGCTATGAGCCCAACTTTTTCTCCTACTTCCGCTCAATAATTGGATCTCACTTAACCCTGCCACCGCTGCGAAATTCCCGACTTATGATGAAGCGACCTGAGTTTATTTTCAGTTTATTATTAATAACGTTGATGATTTGTATCTGTCAAAACTTTTCGACGTTAACGTCTTAGTAGGGGATAAAGGAAGGAGTTAGTTTGTGGACGTTATAAATTATTGTGTGAGAGAAGAGGTGAGATTATTATGTGTGGATTTGTCGTATTTATGAGAGGAGTTGACTTTTCTTATGAGGATATTTTTTTGAAAATTAAGTAAAATATTAAAATCTAAAAGATGTTAAATGAAAATGCTTTCTAAAAAAAAAAAAAATTATTAATAACTAGCTGACCCGACTGACGTTGTCCTGTCAAATCCCATAGAAAAAGGAACGTTCAGTTTTCCCAAATTTTTCAATTCTCCTGGCAACTTTTCAAGTGTTTCTTTCCGTAAGAACCTGATTAATTGTACATTTCCTTCCATTTCCATTCATGATTCATTTTAAAACAAAAATTACCAAATCAGTCCAGCCGTTCTGAAGAGATTATTTCATTTTTATTATACAGGGTGTTTGGCAGAACGCTGAACATACGAAAATGGTGGATAGGTGGGGTCATTTGCTACTTACTTAGCCCTAATTTATTTGGCCCTGGGCCCCTGGATATTTTTTTTAATGCAGGTTGAAATTAGGATTTAAGTATTTTTTACATCTTTCTGTTATAAGAATCAGCCAATATCAAAGATTAAAAAAAAAATGCCTGTTTTACCCATTTTTTTTAAATAAAAATTACACTTTAAAGTTAAGAAAGTTGTGAAACTAGAAGAAAGCAAAAAAAAAAAAAATTTAATATCCACGGCGCCAGGGCCTAATAAATTAGAGCTGAGTAAGTAGCAAATGACCCCACCTATCCACCATTTTCGTATGTTCAACGTTCTGCCAAACACCCTGTGTATATATTATCCTCATTTACTTTTAACAAGAGCAGTGGTGGCCCAGTGGTAACGGCCGCGACTTACGAGTTGTAGGTCGTAGGTTCGAACTCAGACAGGCGCTTTACTTTGTATAAATTATTTCATCACCACTGCTCTCAAAACGGTGAAAAAAAACATCTTTAGGAAACCGGCATGTCCTAGAACCAAAAATTCGAAGACATGTGACATCTACCAACCCGCACTGGGCCCGCGTGGTGGATTACGGCCCTCTACCTCACAGAGAGGAGGCCTGTGTCCCACATTTATAGGCTGATGATGACGATGACTTTTAACAAATCAGGAGTATGCTTGCATTAAGTACTTCCTGATAATTCAAAGAAGCAATATTGTCATGCCAATATAGTTTTTTAAATCGCCTAATGTAGGTAATATACAAAGTTTTTACTTCATAATTAAATTAAATTTTTATTTAAAAAGTTAACTAATTGGCTAATTAATATTGCAAAGGTTAGAGAGTCCGTGTATCCAAAGGATTGAATTAATCGAAGGATGTTTAAGTAATGAAAAGTCCTTACTTTTAATTAATTCATTTAAAATTCAACACGGAACCTAACACGAAGGGAAATAGCGTGCTTGGAATATAAATTACTTTATAAGGTCAATACCTAATTATTCTTGAGGATAAGTATTAAGTATATTATTTTCTTAGCGAAGTTATTTAAAATAGGAGATTTCAGATATCAAAAGCTGTGGGTTTTAATAAAATAAGCTTGAAAGAGAAACCTTTCTGTAGAATATACTATAGTAAAGCATTTCTAAACTCCTTTATGTTTGCTTTTCAAACGGAATTACACCCACTCACATTTGCATTTTGCATGAAACTTGCTGTAAACATTTCTAAGCTTTGCTTAGATCTTACAAATCCTAAAAGATTCGTAAATCCACCTTGTACAGTTTTCTACTAGTACATAAAGTATATAATAGAACCTCTGAAAGGCGGAGGAAAACACATTATAGAATAAGTTTTTTTGCTAACCACCTGTTTGTTAAGATGTTTGTGTAACTGTTTGTTTGCACGAATGAAATAAATAAATAAACACTGATCAAGATTCGCGGCATGTTGGACAGACGAAATTAAAAAAGCTACCAAGTACGAGTAGGACTTGCACATGAAGGGTTCCAAACCACCGTACAATATATTACAATTTTTTTTTTAAACGACCCCCTTTAATTTTTAACTTTTTTCATTACACACGCTGTGAAAATTTCAAGTGTCTACCTATTGCGGTTCAAAAGATACAGCCTTGTGACAGACGGACGGACAGCGGAGTCTTAGTAATAGGGTCCCGGTGACAATCTTTGGTTAAGGAATGTTAAAAAATGCCGTTGGAATAAAACAATATTTTTTTTTTGTCTAAAATCGTCTGCTAACTGTAAGGAAACGTGGTGAACAACGCATATTCCTTTTTTTAAACCACATAAAATGCTTATTATTTGAGAACTAAAGGTTAAAATCATTAATAACGCCTATAGCTACATTATAATTATACTAAAACGACACTTTCAGATATTCAAAGCACATTACTATCAAACAGACTGTAAATAGATTGAACATTTAATAATGAATAATTCGCTGTAGACATCGATAGTTTAATAATACGATTTGACAGGTGGGTTTATGAAGTAGGTCATAGTTATTATTAAACGGAATTATAATAGCTGGGACTTTTGTACCGCGGTCGGCTGTGGTAGGGTTAATGAAAACGGAACCCTTATAGGATCAATTCGTTGTCCGTCTGTCTGTCTGTCAGTCTATCAAGACCCATTTTCTCAGGAAAGCATGGAGGTACCGGTTGAAATTACTATCAAACACGTAGATCTATGATGGTCCTTTTTTTTTTTGGGTGGGAAATTATCAAATAATTTCTGCGTGGCAGACTCTTACTAACTAAAACCCACCCGTGTGCCTTCGGTTGCCCTGTTGCCGGGGGCCACGATGTCCCTATCGGTTTTCTTCGAACCCCCGGCAGGCATTGGCCCTAGCGGGCCTCGTCAATTCTGCTGACATCTCTTTGAGGCGCGCATGGAACACAACGCGCCGTCGACCCGGGCTTGGTCCTTATTAAGTCAACGCAATAAAAAATACGACCTTTTATGTGACATATTTTGATAGTCGCAAATAAATCAAAACCTACAGGGTACTTCTCGTTGACATAGAATCATAAAATTTGACAGGAAACAAGGTCTCACATAAATAAAGGAAAAATTCTGAAAATCGTTAATTTGTAGTAAGTATAATCCCATCAAAAACATAAATGTGAAAATGGGAGCCAAATTCCATAAATATGGTTGTCGACTTCGCCGACAAAAGAATTGAAATCTAAATGGGTGCCAAGTTCTGTAGATAATCCTGAAATTTATTTATAAGAACATGCAACTTTCTAAAATAAAATTAAAACACAAATTCTTGTTTTTTCTGCTATAACAATGTTTGCTATTTAAAAATATTACTTCTTAAATTTGAACAGTCGAATTATTTACACAAAGCACTTAGGATAAATTGAAGCTCAAGATTTGACTTGGCTAGTTTTTACATACAAGTTATCTTATATTTGGCTAATCAATTTATCATCTTTATATTTGTCTACAGTGTCGCGGTGCAAAAGAACTAAAACAAACAGGGTAACTTTTTTATGCTGGTGTGCATTACAGCTACGTCTTACACTCGCGCCACGTCATTGTGCTGTAATTTTACTTTTTTAGCGTGCGTGCATTAAGCGGCTAACAGTTGGACGCTATTTTTTTATCGAGTTTACAGCTTTGACTGTCTACCTAGGCATATTTAATTATTATTATTTAATTTTAAGTAGGCACTCAACATCAAATAAGTAATTCATGATGTGCTTACCTGTAAGAAATTTGTACACTAGTCTATAAGTTTATTGCATGTATCTCATATCTTTGTATCGGTGTACTTAATTGTTGGTGAGCCAAATAAATAAAGTAAAATATTCATATCTTTGTTCTTTATGTTATGCGCAAGTTACTGTTTCTTATTGTAACTGTTTACAGCTTTGACTGTCTACCTAGGCGTATTTATATATTTGTTCTTTATGTTATGCGCAAGTTACTGTTTCTTATTGTAACTGTAAGGTCAAAATATCTTCTTTCTCTAAAATTTCAGCTTGCTGGTAAAAACTAGCCAAGTCAAATCTTGAGCTTCAATTTATCCTAAGTGCTTTGTGTAAATAATTCGACTGTTCAAATTTAAGAAGTAATATTTTTAAATAGCAAACATTGTTATAGCAGAAAAAACAAGAATTTGTGTTTTAATTTTATTTTAGAAAGTTGCATGTTCTTATAAATAAATTTCAGGATTATCTACAGAACTTGGCACCCATTTAGATTTCAATTCTTTTGTCGGCGAAGTCGACAACCATATTTATGGAATTTGGCTCCCATTTTCACATTTATGTTTTTGATGGGATATCATTACTTTTTGTAAAGAAATTATTATTATTCGTCAATCAAACGTGATCTATTAAATTCTTTTTGTAAATATGCGTAGCAATATTGTGTAAGAATGTAGGTATTTCTTTCGTAACAATTGTTACAATTTTCCGCAATGATGTCAGATCGCTGAGCCGGCGCGGCAAGTATTATTATTAAAAAAAACGTGTACAGTCGGGGAGCCTTATGTCGTATGGTATTTTACTGTGGGGTCGGGCTGCTGACATTGAATCCATCTTTATTTTGCAAAAGAGAGCTATCAGAGACATTTATAATCTACGTCGCCGCGAATCTCTCAGGAAACTTTTTAAAAGGATTAATATTATGACGGTACCTTGCCAATTCATTTATGAAAATATTATGTATGTAAGGAAAAATCCACATCTCTTTAATAAAATAAGTGATAGACATAATTTTAATACTAGAAATAAAGATAAACTAGATCAACCATTTTTTAGATTATCTTAAGTACATACATCTTTTATGGGGTACTGTGTTAAATGTTACAACAAAACAACCGACCTCCAAAAAAAACACTACAAAGTGAAAAATAACTTTAATTTCGGAAGTCGGTGTCTTGGGTTTTGTATTTTCGTTTTTTGCCACCGACTTCCGAAATTAAAGTTATTTTTCACTTTGTAGTGTTTTTTTTGGAGGTCGGTTGTTTTTTTTTTGTAAAAAGTTTTTATTTTTCACTTTTTAGTTGTGGTACCTACCCCACACACATTCGAATACCACTACCTGCTACCAGTGACAGAAACTTATCGTATCATCTACATACTAAGTGGGAAAAAAAAACGTATTTTGTAGCTAACTCAAAAACTATCCAAGCAAAGTTCATAAAATTTATATGGGACCAATTCCAGAGCACACCCTTTCAAACAAAAAAATGATTTTCAAAATCGGTCCACAATTGACGGAGAAATCGGTGGACATACATAAAAAAAAAAATAAAAAACAAACATACGCGACGAACATATAACCTCCTCCTTTTTGAAAGTCGGTTAAAAATACCTTGTGACATTTTGCAATTAAATGAAAGAAAATTTAAAACTCATATTAAAAATACACTTTGTAAACAAGCATATTACAAATTAGAGGATTATATCCAAGATAAGAGTGCTTGGAAACATGCTGGTCCTGCTCCATAGGACAATTTAGAATCAAGACAAAATCAAACTGTTTGCTAATTTAATTGTAAAATTTATTACTTTGTGTTTTATGACATTGATTTTACATTCTGTGATTACTTCCTCACACACTGACTTATTAACTGTAAAATTTTAGGAAAATCGTCTACTTTTACAATGTTTGTAAATATGTGAGCACCATGTATCTATCACATATTAAATTATCTGTCGTTGTTTCATTTTTAATTCTTTTTACCTATTGTGGTATAGTAATTTTATTCTAGGTGCACCGTCTTCACATATAATTATTATTTAACAAATGTACGTATATATACAAACAATTGTAAAACATTTTAAAAGAGTAACGGTGGAGTTTCTTGCCCATTCTTCTCCATACGAAAACTACCTTTTGGAAGGGGCGAATAGAATCAATTTTATTATTTTGTAATTTTTGACGTTCAAAAGTGCCATACATGGGCCTATTTGAAATTAATGATTTGACTTTGACTTTGACCCCGTCAGGAACAAAGTTCCTTCTCACGTATGATTTAATTATTTAATTTTTACAGCCGCCCCTTTTTCTTTTTAAGTATCTTCTCCCGCTCTGGGCGGAGCGGGAGGGCGTATCAGACTCTTACTGACTAAAATCCACCCGTGTTCCTTCGGTTGCCCTGTTGCCGGGGGCCACGATGTCCCTATCGGTTTTCTGCGAACCCCCGACAGGCATTGGCCCTAGCGGATCCCGTCATTTCTGCTGACATCTCTTTGAGGCGCGCGTGGAACACAACGCGCCGTCGACCCGAGCTTGGTCCTTATCGGACGGCGAGCTACCCATTGCTCACCGTTCGCAAGCCCGCGCCTACGGTGGCCGGAAATCGGCTCGCGATTTCCGCCCCGGGCGTCTCCTCCTGCAGCGGTTAGGGGCGTGAGGGCGCGAACTTTGCCTCTACCTCACGCGTTCCGCCTCCTCCTTCGCGAGCATTACCGCTTCGCAGAAGGAGGTGACGGCCTGCCATTTCCTCTCGCTCCGTACCATGGCCTGAACCAGGGCCGGACGCGAGAGATCACCGCCGCCGTTGCAGCCGCCCCTTGGATTTACATTTTGACCTCACTATGGACTTAACTATTCGTAAGTTTATATAAAAAATTAAACGACAATAGTCCCTAAAACAATAGTCATACGATCTATCAATTCAAAAACGTCTCAAGCATAGTACCAACCTACCAACTACCTTGAACATACCAACCTGACGTTTGTAACAACGTTTTTCGAGATCAGAGAATGAATGAAATGAATTCACTGCCGCCTAACATTAGGGACCAAGATTTTGACACGTGACACATCAGTTGACTCGACGGGGTGTTTTGAATTCAGTCATGAAATTCAGGAATTTACATCAACTTTTGGCATTCGAATCAAAAATGTATAGTTAGCTGTCAAATTATAAGACGCTGGAGATCAGCGCCATCTGAAGTGAGCAAGTGGCAGTTTTTAACCCCATTTGAAAATTTGTCGTCATGACTGTCATTTTCATGGTTTTCGGGAGATAGTGCTGATATCGAATTAGATGGACATTCTGGATTTTAAGATGGCGGCTATTCCAAATAATAATAATATTGTAGATCAATTGTTATAGACATCAATTTCATGCCAATACATGCCAAAACTTGATAATCAAAATCCGTAAAAAAACGGACCTCTTAATTTCGTCAAGTTCGTCTGTCCGTGCGTCCGGATGTCATACAGTCATTTAACATGGAGACTATTTACACTCTATCGATGAAAATTTTGAAAAAGGTGTATTTTTTGCACCGTTAAACAATGGTGTAGTGAAATTACGATAAACATAATAGTGGGGGTGGCATTCTCCATACTTACATATAACCGAGAGATGAAAAAAATCTATGCATATAAAGCGTGTATTGTTGGATCTCATAATTAAAATGTTAAGATGTTACTAAGTGACTTTGCTTTTGAAGTCAATAATTTTTGAGATACAGTTTATTTTCGGTTACAACCGCAGAATTAACTTTGTTTGTTATAGTTTTTTCGAGAAATACAAACTTATTTTTGCAGTCGATAAAATTGATACTATGCAATGTTTATGCGTAAATATTCATCCCAATTACGGAACCCTTCACTGTGCGTAGTCCGACATACACTTGGGCAGTTTTTTTTAAATTTCGTTTTGAAACTACCTCAAAAATAAACAATTTCGATTACTCGAGTAAGATTATCCTATTAAAAACAAATACTATCAAACTCATACAACTAAAAAAAAATGATTGTTGGTTTTATGAAACCACGGTTAAAGTGAAACTTTACACGGTCAGCTGCTGCGAACTATAGGCGCCGCCATATTGGCCTTGGCTGCTCTGACGATCGCCTTTCACTTTATCCCTACTCCGCGGCCGACCGACACGTGACATGCAACACACAGACGAAAAAGTTTGAGACGATGTAATAAAAGTTTAAATTTAAAAATATAGACGTCATTTAAAAGTGTTTGCGGAATACCTACCAAATTTATATAATTAATTTAACATCATTCCCAAACAAAATTTTCTTAAGCCTACCTAAAAAATGTATACTAGGCATTCTATATCAGAAAGTATCAAAAATAAAATCCACAGTAAATAATTGTCCAATAAATAAAAAATAATTTTGAACAACGTTCCGAATTTAAATTCAAATAAATAGAAACAATTCGGCGCGAAATTCAATAAATGAGGTAAGTATCTATCCTCGTTCTATGTGTTGACTCGTTTTATATTGAATGTCCTAAAAACGATTAAACACTAGAAAAGTATAAATAATTATTTTAAACAATGTTTATTGTATTTAATGCTTAAAACAATTTTATTTTAATTTTCAAGTATAGATTTCAGACATTCGACATAATTATAAATTAATCGAGACAATCAAAATTGAAAAAAAAAAAACGTTTGGCATAATCGTTTTCGCACATCATTACAATAAAAAAAAAAAACAATGATCGACGATTTTTAACACAAATTGAGTAGTAGTAATGAATATTACGTGTTATTGAACATGTGTTCGTATAATAAGTAAAGATCTGGGCATTTTCTAGTTACTTATAATATTTTTAATCACATTTGTCACATTTAAAGTCGTATCAGATATGTGTATGTGTGTTAATTGTGAAAAGTTAAAATGTAAACACGCACGATTGGCGCGAATCTTCGACTTTTGATATCAAAAACTTCATTACTACTACTTATTTAACTTGAAAAATGGATGAATTCGTCAAATAATTAAATGTTGTAATAGTCGCTGTTAGGGACCTAAACTAAGGACTTAATTTAAACTAGTGGACTGTATAATAAAGAAGTATAATCCGAAATAGGTAGTACAACAATATGTCGGTGTTGGTAAATAGGAGTGCGCGCGCGTGCCGTCGTCCGTGATCGGTAGCGAAGTGCTTCGATGGCCCGCGTCCCGCACGCCGCACCTCTCGTCGTCACCCGCCACCTTCCGCTGTCCCCGACGGCCGCCGAAGATCGCCGAGTGGTCGGAGACGCCCGAACATCCTCCCCGGGTTGAATTATTCAAGTGAGAGGAAGTGGGCAGACGTTGTTGTAAGCCCGCAACACCGTTCCTCTCTTCGTCTTCAGCTCCACTACCCGTGTGGTCCCGTCGCAGCCAGGGAAGACCTTGTTGACACGCCCCAGTGGCCACACCAAGGGCGGTTGGCCTTTCTCTTTGATGAGAACCAGTGCTCCCACTGAAAGTTGGCCTGTTGACGCTGTCCACTTAGTCTTTTTCTGGAGCAGAGAAACATATTCTAATTGAAAGCGGTTCCAAAAATGTTGCTTAATGTGCTCTACTCTTTGATAGCGCTCCAGTCGCCCGATGTTGAGATCAGTAACCTGTGGATGCGGAACAGATATTAGTGGTCGCCCAATTATGAAATGTCCAGGAGTAAGAACGGAAAAATCTAGAGGATCAGTGGAAAGAGGGGTGAGAGGACGGGAGTTTAAGACGGCCTCTATTTGAGTCAAACACGTGGCCATCTCCTCGTATGTGAAGTGCGTTAAGCCTAAAAGTCTCTTTAGGTGATGTTTAGTGGATTTTACGGCGGCTTCAGCAATGCCGTTAAAGTGAGGGGAGTATGGAGGCGCAAAAGAAAATTTGATGCCTTGTTGAGCAACATCAGACACGAGATTCGAGTCTTGTAGAAACTTACGTAGCTCATTGCAAGTACCTATGAAGTTTGTCCCATTATCGGACAAGATGCTTTCGGGTTTACCACGACGAGCCACGAAACGATTCAAAGCAGCCATGTAGGCTTCTTTCGTGAGGTCTGTAACAAGCTCGATGTGAATAGCCTTCACGGCAAGGCAAACAAAAATGCACAGGAACGCCTTTATAAGCCTACACCCTCGCCCTTTGCGATCAGCAATCAGCACTGGCCCAGCATAATCCACACTACAATTTAAAAATGGGTGTTCTAGATGTGTCCTTGAAGAGGGTAACTGACCCATTGTAGGTTGCACAGTTTGACACTTATATTTAAAACCTTCCGGCTCGAAGGACCATTTGTTAGGGACCTAAACTAAGGACTTAATTTAAACTAGTGGACTGTATAATAAAGAAGTATAATCCGAAATAGGTAGTACAACAATATGTCGGTGTTGGTAAATAGGAGTGCGCGCGCGTGCCGTCGTCCGTGATCGGTAGCGAAGTGCTTCGATGGCCCGCGTCCCGCACGCCGCACCTCTCGTCGTCACCCGCCACCTTCCGCTGTCCCCGACGGCCGCCGAAGATCGCCGAGTGGTCGGAGACGCCCGAACAGTCGCTGTCCTTATGGTGGAGTTTGGATGTTCGCAATCCCCAATTTTTATGTTTTTTAGCCTCGACCTCGACTGTCATCAAAATGGCGATTATCGCATTTACAGACTTGAATTTTATAAAGGTAAATTAATAATCTTGCGCGTTAAATATGAAAGATTTAATGGCATAAACATTATTTTAGCCAACTCTCTTAATTAAAAATGAATAATCTCATTGGCAGCAGCATTTTCAGTGCTTCTATAGGAAGGTTTACTTTAACAAATAACACAACAATACCTAAATACTAAAAACATTTTATTTCTCATAGAATTTAAAACGGCTTCAGCTTCATTCTCATAACGTAGTCATGGTATGAAAGCAGCGTAGCCAGATTATTGTTTTGATCTATTATGGGTAAATCTTTTACACTCTAGGGTGGCTCTGTTTTTATCATCACTTGCTTGCCTATAAACATCTCTGGTAGCAGCCTCTCTCAGTAAGCATGACAAACTTTATCCAAATGTATACCTAACCTAGAAAGTAAGAAAATACTCTTATTGTTGTTTATTTACTTTTGTATAATAATTATATCACTCATAGTAATTCTGCCATTTTAAAAACACTAACCTGATGACTTCTGTGACTTGCAATTGATATGCCACATACATAACATAATATGCTTAGATTTTCCTGAGCAAGTAATACTTGGGATAGAGTTGTAGATAATATAATCAATAATGTCAAGTCTTGCAATAACACATGTCATCGTCATACCTGAAAAAGGTAAAAAAATTCAGTGTATTTACTTATCCTATATAATTACATCATACTATAGACATTTACAGCTGACGACGCGCGACGTACCCCTGACTGAACATAGGCCTTCTACTAATAGGCTGCTAAAATCAATGAGGTTATACAATACGACGGTGTTTATAAATATTTAGAGAACATAATAAACTTACCCAGGGCCATGGAAAGATAAGCAATAGTTCCTCTGGCTTCAATTTAAATTGACAGCATTAAATCGTAACGTAATATAAGTATAAAGTAAATACGGAAAAATAAATTCAAATCAACGTAAAACAAACAGCTAACAATGCCATTGATCTGACAGATTATTTTTGACAGTTTGACATTATGCATGGTGTCAGTGTTACCAGGTTTAATTATTTTGGTAATCGATTGACGAAATCGATTGGGTGATTATCAGTGATCGGAGTAGGTAGATTGATTTTACGTACTCGCATCATGAATAGTCATAGAAATCATAACATGGATAAGCCTTTTTTCCGGGATTTCATTTTGGTACTTACGGGATTGAATCAAATATTGTTAAAGTAAGGATTTTTAAACTACTACATTAGAAATTTATAGAATGCGATAGATAAATATTTAAAATATATTATATTGTTTTATAGTATATCTATCCTTTTCTTGGAGTCCGATCACCTATATACTATTAAACAGACAGCAAAAGGGTTGAACATTTCTTATTCATATTGATGTATTCTTTATTCTACACATTACAACATTTGAAATTCCTTAAAAAATCTTAATAATTTCAAAATCCCGGAATCCCGGAGGCGTATCCATACTTATATACGTGCCAGTTCATTGACCTCAAATCAATCTACTTACTCTGATCACTGGTAGTTTATAAAATAACATTACTGCCTCGAAACACTTTTAAGTTGTTGAGTATATTCAGACCATATAATATTTTATTTATTGTAAAATCATAATTTTACAGTATTTGAGTATAATAAATAGCATTTAAAACATACTCGTGTAGTGGATACTCCACCTACTCCATGTGGGTTAGTATCGATATTTTCAATCGATTACAAATTATTTTATTGGATTAGTCTGTCATCTGGCAACATTCAGGTTAGGATTGAATGGCGGATGTAGTTCTTTAAGTATCAACAAAATAAATATTTATTAGGTTCTCTAATGCTAGAAGAAATAAATTTTGATAAAACGACTTGAAAAAAATACGACATAATTTTTGATAAATAAGCTTTGACACAGTATCATACCATGGGCCTGCTTTCGGGAAATCTCTTTTCAACTTTCTAGGTCACCCGGAAATGGGTTAAATGTTTTTGATGTCTAGTGACGGGTCGTTGATAAAAATGCCGATTTTTATACGTTAATATCTCAATAACCGTTTGAGTTTTATTTATGAAATTTGGAGTTCTAGTTAATCTAAGGGGTTTTTATAAATAAACCAAATTTCATGAGTCTCTGTTACATAGATTTTGAGTTATTAAGGGGTCAAAAGTGGCTCCAAATGGTTCGTGTAATATAACACACTGCAGCCGTGTCTTGCCTAGTACTTGGCTCGACACGCTGCCGCGTGTCTAGATAATATGAAAAAAAAAATGCTATAACAAACTTATGTTTGCTGTTGGAGAATTGACCGTGACGTAAATTGATGTATGGAGAACATGTTTTTCAACTACAAAGTTAAGTGTATTATTGGGAAATGTAATAAATTCATCCCAACTACAGAACCCTTATTTATGCGCAGTCCGACGCATTCGGCCGGTTTTTATTTTTTGAAAAATGAAGATTTGTGGGAGAGGTTTTTATTTAAGGTAAGGTTAAGGTTTTTATTAAACAACTTAGAAAATAATAGAGTATTTAGATAGATACGTTTTCCTAAATGCGTGTTGCCTTTTATTATTTTTAGTATCATAAACTTTGGCAAGGCGAGAAAACTATCCAATAATAACCTATACTCCATTTGAAATAAGATTAAACAAACCTTTTTACAGCCCGTTCAACCGACTTTGACTTCTATTGCATTGGTGGCATGACAAATGGTAGCTGCAGTAAACAGTTGGTATTGTAACCTCTTTTTTGCTTTTAATGCTATCCTTATGCCTACGGTATAGAAGTCAAAATCGGTTGAACGGACTGTAAAAAAGGTTTGTTAAAATGTCTAATCTTATTTCAAATGGAGTATAGATCTATATGGAAAGTCAGTAATCCAAAAGTCTTACAAGCAGTCTCACCAAAGGGGTATCGTATTATTCAGTAACTGCGGGTTGTGGAGGTCAGATAGGCAGTCACTCCATGTAAAATTCAGCTACATCTGGTTAGACTGGAAGCCGACCCCAACATAGTTAGGAAAAGGCTAAGTAGATTATGATGAATGTGGAAAGTTATCTATATTCTACGCTGTTAATTTAAATTATTTCAATTTCTATAACCCTGAAAATGTGATAAAAACAAAAAATTAATAAATCACCAAACTTTTATAAATATTAAAATGTGGGACGCAAAACATAATATTTTCATAACTAATATCATGAACGCTATTTTCTTGTTAACACCTGCCACTTGAGCATTAACACCTGGTATATTATGTGAGTAGTTTATGACAATTTCGGCTTTCGATTCTCAGATCAAGCAAAGTGTTAAGGCTCCGTGCCGCCGCACCGCACGAAATCACTGATTTTGATCAATTTTGTTTATTCGTTGTGAGAAAGGGGACGAGAATTTAAACAAAATTATTTGTGATTTGAAAAGTCCAATTCTTCGTCTTGTACATAGGGGAAAGGGATTTTTGAAATAAATTAAGGATTCGTGGGAAATCACTATAATTCGCAACAAGTTTTCCAAAAAATGACGCGAGACTGACGTTTGATCGTTTCGTTAGAAGAAACTGCTTTTGATGTTGAAAATTAAAAAATATCATCAACATCATTATATGGTCTACTTGTACATAGGGGAACCACTTTTTTCAACTTTCATACAAAATATAGCAGAAAAAAAATGTTGAAATAACGTAACTTTCTCAAAACTTCAAGCCAAATAAATATTTTTTTCTAATACTTAGAAACACTTTTAAGAAATTTTAAAAATTATATATTAATTTTAAGTTAATTGTTTAATAGAATCTAAATTTTATTTTATAAATAAACAATTACTTCATTACGTAAATAAA
This sequence comes from Agrochola lychnidis, assembly GCA_963680765.1. NCBI lineage: Eukaryota > Metazoa > Arthropoda > Insecta > Lepidoptera > Noctuidae > Agrochola > Agrochola lychnidis. The sequence continues at coordinate 6,332,596 of OY796871.1, read as the reverse complement.
TGGCAAAGTGAACTATATAAACGATCGCGGAAAATCTATTCCGTCAGTAGCGAACGGGCCTTCCCAGCGTGAGGACGTATCACTTTGCGTCGCAGCACGCACACACGCACGTACGTGTCCGATGTTAACATATTCCAGAAATTGTACGTCGACTACCACATTTTGATCCGCATTTTATTTTAAAGTACTTTGCTTGTTTTTGAAGAACATTAAAATTTTGCATGCCTGGCAATAAATAAAATACCGGTGTACGTGTGTTCGTAATTCTTCTTATCCTAAACGGCTTGACTGATTTAGATGTTTTTTTTTTAAATTCTTTTTGTGTAACTTGGATGGTTCATAACTATAGTTGGACTCGCGTGGCGCTGTTGTCGCAGGACAACATCTGCCTGCTGGGTTCACTAGTTATATTTTGACTTTAGATTTCATAGTTTTGAATGATTTTTGGTAGGGGAAAAAGTTATGGGTTCGCGTCACCGATATGCCCGCGCCGATATGCTGTTGTAGCAATAAGTGAAGTATTTTTGGAACGAAGTTCTTTAACGCTACTGAAGACTACTTTAAGTCAAAATAAAGATCCAAGATGACGGCTGCGAACATTTAAAAATATTTCGTCATGGGTATCATTTTCATAGTTTTCGAGGATGCTAAAGCTGATAGTGAGGTCAAAATATAAATCCAAGATGGCGGCTGTGACAATATTCAGATTTTTCGTCATAGGTGTCTTTTTCATAGTTTTTGAGGATTCTAAAGCAGATTTTGATGTCAAAACGTAAATCTAAGATGGCGGCTGCGAAAATTTTCACATTTCTTCATAACATCACGCTATCAATTTCAAAGTGTGGGGCCCTTTGAAATTGATGGCGTGATGTTATGAAGAAATCTCATTTCCGCAACTTTTTCGCGCAAGTGGGTTCGCGCAAGTGTCTTTCGCGAAAATGTCTTTCGCGCAAGTGTCTCAGATCCCTTTATGGATACTGGTGCCAATTCTCTTGTCACAAATTAAGACGCAGATATATGACAGTGACCTTGAAAGGTTAGCTTGCGTGTTTTGTGCTGAGCTCACGCAACGCGTCGTACGTCCAGCCAGTAATAGGACTCGCCCATTAAGGAGCGCTGTCCCAAATTAGACGCATTATTAATTTATTACACGTAAAACAAAAGGTATTTTAATAAAACACGTATACTAAAAGATTGATAATTTAATTATCTTTAAAATGGTGAAGTATTTAGAAAAATACGCTTGATATATTTTACGTCATTCTCAATTTTTTTTATCCGCGTTAGACATAACTTTACACATTAATTTCACTATGTAATATAAACATAATCAAAAATATACTTATATTAAAATTTTAAGAAAATGCTCTTATTTAACATATATTTTTTTCAAATCACTAACACTACTCGTTTAGACGTCATCTTCAGTATAAAATCATTAAAAGTCAGTTATCGTGCCCTTAATGCCTCAAAACTAGACTAAAAATCACCAAAGTTTCGTTCATTCCTGTCAAACGATGATTTCCTATCGTGAAATAATTTTAGAATATATTTTATTTTGACAGCACTAAGATGGCAATATGGTGCCGATTCTCTTGTATACCGAACTAAACTTACTAAACTATCACTAAAATTCCTTACTTTTGGCTATGAAAATCTTGAAGCTATTCTGCAACAAAAATTTTCTAAATTAAATTTAAATATATTTTGACACACTAAAATTATATTTGACAATCGCGAGTCCACGTGGTACTTATTTGCCCTCCCCCTGGAATTTTTTTAGAGCTGGAGGCGCACAGGGGGCAGCCTTGACGTTTTATATAGAATTTTTACTTTTTGTAAGGAAAATAAGAAAAAATATTACCTACATGTAGAGTGTCAGGGGTTTAAGGGTTTTATAAAGGGGATCGAAATTCTCATTATTTGCGAGGTGTTGGTGTGAATTTTAGTTCAAGATAACTAATTTTATTCCGCACCTTTTTAACCGCGATTAAAAAAAGTCATATTTAGTTAGACATGGGTGCCGATTCTCTTGTACACCGAACTAAACTAACTAAACTATCACTAAAATTCCTTATTTTTGACTATGAGAATCTCAAAGCTATTCTGCAAAATAAATTCTCTAAATTTAAAAATAATTTTGACACATCTAAATCGAATTTGACAACCGCGACTCCACACGTGATACCTAACCACGTGAATCTTTTTAGAGACGGAGGCGCGCAGGGGGGGCAGCCTCGACGTGTTTTATATGGATTTTTCACTTTTTGTGTGGAAAATAAGAAAAAATATTACCTACATGTAGAGTGTTAGAGGTTTAAGGGTTTTTTAAAGGGTGTCGAAATTTTCATTATTTTTGCGATTGGACACACCGTTTTCGAGATATAAGCAAAAGAAAAAAAAAAATCAGTACTGTTTTTTCATCTGAAGTCGAGGTGTTGGTGTGAATTTTAGTTCATGACAACCAATTTTATTCCACATGTTTTTAGTCGCGATTAAAAATAGTCATATTTAGTTAGAAAATCTAAATTTTAGGTTAAAAACGTCAAATTCAGAATAGCAAAATTGCCATTTTCACTAAACTAATATCTCAGTGCCATCTTAGTGCTGTCAAACTAAAATATAGTTAAGTTGTGTCACTTTAATCTATTTCAGAATGGGCAATCGATTTCCCATTCTGAAATAGACTAAAGTGACACAACTTAACTAGATTTTAATTTGACAGCACTAAGATGGAACTGAGATTTTCATTTAGTGAAAAAAGCAACTTTACTATTCTGAATTTGACGTTTTTCACTTAAAATTTAGATTTTCTAACCGAATCTGACTATTTTTCGCGATTAAAAACGTGTGGAATAAAATTGATTGTCATGAACTTTAAATTCACACCAACACCTCAATTTCACATGCAAAAACAGTACTGAATCTTTTTTTTTTCTTTTGCTTATATCTCGAAAACGGTGTGTCCAATCGCAAAAAATAATGAAAATTTCGACTCCCTTTATAAAACCCTTAAACCCCTTATACTCTACATGTAGGTAATATTTTTTCTTATTTTCCATACAAAAAGTGAAAAGTTCCATATAAAACACGTCGAGCGTGCGCGCCTCCGGCTCTAAAAAGATTCACATGGTTAGGTATCACGTGTGGAGTCGCGATTGTCAAATTTGATTTAGATGTGTCAAAAATGTTCTTAAATTTAGAGAATTTATTTTGCATAATTGTGCCGATTCCCTTGTTCACAAACTAAACTAAATTTAAGTGCATCTTTTTCTTTCTATTTCATTAAGAAAAGGACAGAAGATAAATTTTAGTTTAGTCCTGTCAAATTAATCAGCGCTTGACGTTAATTGACGTAATTTTAGTCGGCAAGTTTTTAATCACATCTAAACTTGTATGGGTGGTGATTAATTTGACAGGACTAAACTAAAATTTATCTTCTGTCCTTTTCTTAATGAAATTGTAAGAAAAAGATGCACTGAACTTAAATTTAGTTTAGTTTGTGAACAAGGGAATCGGCACCAATAGCTTTGAGATTCTCATAGTCAAAAGTAAGAAATTTTAGTGATAGTTTAGTTAGTTTAGTTCGGTGTATAAGAGAATCGGCACTAATCAAAATTTTAGGTGAGAAAAGTCAAATTCAGATTGGTGCCGATTCTCTTGTCACAAATGCCTCTAAACTAAACTAAAAATCACCAAAATTTAGTTTATTCCTGTCAAACGACGATTTCCCATTCTGAAATAGACTAAAGTGACACAACTTAACTATATTTTAGTTTGACAGCACTAAGATGGCACTGAGATATTAGTTTAGTGAAAATGGCAATTTTGCTATTCTGAATTTGACGTTTTTAACCTAAAATTTAGATTTTCTAACTAAATATGACTATTTTTTTATCGTGACTAAAAACATGTGGAATAAAATTGGTTGTCATGAACTAAAATTCACACAAACACCTCGACTTCAGATGAAAAAACAGTACCGAATATTTTTTTTTCTTTTGCTTATATCTCGAAAACGGTGTGTCCAATCGCAAAAATAATGAAAATTTCGACACCCTTTATGAAACCCTTAAACCTCTAACACTCTACATGTAGGTAATATTTTTTCTTATTTTCCACACAAAAAGTGCAAAATCCATATAAAACACGTCGAGGCTGCCCCCCCTGCGCGCCTCCGGCTCTAAAAAGATTCACGTGGTTAGGTATCACGTGTGGAGTCGCGGTTGTCAAATTCGATTTAGATGTGTCAAAATTATTTTTAAATTTAGAGAATTTATTTTGCAGAATAGCTTTGAGATTCTCATAGTCAAAATTAAGGAATTTTAGTGATAGTTTAGTAAGTTTTCATTTTCACTAAATTAATAACTCATTCAGTTGCAAAAACTGTACTTTATCTTTTTTCTGTTCTTTTGCTTATATCTCGAAAATTGTGTCTTATCGCAAAAATAATGAAAATTTCGACCCCCTTTATGAAACCCATAAACCCATAAAACTCAACATGTAGGTAATAATTTTTCATGTTTTCCATACAAAAAGTATAAAATTCCATATAAAACAGAATTGTTATAAATATACTAAACGAATATACACAAACATTCCAGACTTATTTCATAAGCGTACCTACGTAACTTAACAAAATACCGTCTATAGGATCAAAACTGTTTAAGCGATCACTACGCTCGATGTTTAGGCGTGTGTGCGTGAACGGTGCACACAAACATAGCATCGCAAGAATTTACCTAAACTCTGTCGAGTGAAGTCACGGCCAGGAGCCTTAAGGCTGCGCAAACAGGCGCGATGCGACGCCGGTAATTGTACTACCGAGAAGTTTTCTTAGATTTTTTAACCGACTTCCAAAAGGAAGAGGTTCTCAATTCGACTGTATGTTGTTTTTTTTTTTGTGTATGTTTGTTACGCGATTACTTCGTCAATTATGAATTGATTTTGATGATTCTTTTTTTGTTTGGTAGCTTCAGAGGTGGTCCCATATAAATTTTATTAACTTTACTTGGGTAGTTTTTGAGTTAGCTTCAATAATACGTATTTTTACCTCGCTTAGTATGTGGATGATATTATGATAACTTCTTGTCACTGTTATTTACATAGCAGGTAGTGGTATTCGAATTTGTGTGGGGTAGGTATCACAACTAAAAAGTGAAAAATAAAAACATTTTACAAAAAAAAAAGCGGCCAAGTGCGAGTCGTACTCGCCCATGAAGGGTTCCGTAGCAGCAAGTAACGATAAGTTTACGATTTATGACGTATTAAAAAAAAACTACTTGCTAGATCTCGTTCAAACTAATTTTCGGTGGAAGTTTACATAGTAATGTACATTATATATTTTTTTTAGTTTTATCGTTCTCTTATTTTAGAAGTTACAGGGCACACATTTTACCACTTTGGAAGTGTCTCTCGCACAAACTATTCAGTTTAGAAAAAAATGATATTAGAAACCTCAATATCATTTTTGAAGACCTATCCATAGATACCCCACACGTATGGGATTGATGAAAAAAAAAATTTTGAGTTTCAGTTCTAAGTATGGGGAACTCCAAAATTATTTGTTTTTTTTCTATTTTTGTGTAAAAATCTTAATGCGGTTTACAGAATACATCTACTTACCAAATTTCAACAGCATAGCTCTTATAGTTTCGGAAAAAAGTGGCTGTGACATACGGACGGACAGACAGACAGACAGACAGACAGACAGACAGACAGACAGACAGACAGACAGACAGACAGACAGACAGACATGACGAATCTATAAGGGTTCCGTTTTTTAACGGAACCCTAAAAACAACCGACTTCAAAAAAAACACTACTAAGTGAAAAATAACTTTAATTTCGGAAGTCGGTGACAAAGAACGAAAATTCAAAACCAAAGACACCGACTTCCGAAATTAAAGTTATTTTTCACTTAGTAGTGTTTTTTTTGAAGTCGGTTGTTTTTTTTTTTTGTAAAAAGTTTTTTTTTATTAGAGTCGCGTAGAAATTGTTCACACACGTCTCCATACTCTAAGAACTCGGCATCAAACAGCGTCTATCAGCACTAGTACAGTCTCGAAAACTAAAGTTTTTTGGTCACGTCGCCAGGAATAATGACTCCATAGAGCGTCTAGTGGTGCAGGGTAGAGTGGAAGGTAATAGGCCACGCGGGAAGTCGCCGATGAGGTGGACCGATCAAATAAAATCCGTAGTTGGAGGCCCTGTTAATGACTGCGCCAGACTGTCATGTAACAGAACCAGATAGAGGGAGATCGTGAGGCGGGCAACGACTACACCTGCGATTGGACACAGTTCGTTGTGATCACGACCGCTCTGTCAAGAGCGATACGAAGAAGAAGAAACTGTTTTATTAGAGTCGCGGCGCGCCTGAGCCTTTATTGGGTTTTTTCATCAGGAATTTCTCAGTATAGTAGCAGCCCGGAATCTGGATTTGTGCTCGGTTGATGGCAATAGACTCGCCCCCTATTACATGGGATTTAAACTTCGATCAATATTCTTATTGATCGAAGGATTTAAACATAACTGGCGATATCTGGATGTATGTACTATGAGGTACCCATTTGCCTAACCCTTCAGGGGAAATCAGCAGAAAGGTTATATTAAGCACTGTAAAGCAGTATTTTCTCTTCAAAAGGATACACTAGTTGGTAATTCTTTCATAAAATGTAGTATGGTGATTACTTGTCTGTTTGACGGTGTACGTTCAAAACTAAAATTCTTTATCAATTTTTATTGTCATTATCTAGCCCTGCATGGAAGCAGAATTGAGAAAAAAGTATTGGTTTAGAAGTCGAAACTTCCATATTTCAACACTAATTTTAACTCATCTTTTGGCGTAAATAAATAACCTATGTAGTATGAAAATGGCAAAATAGAAACTGAGATAGACAATTTATTCAAAAGTTCAAATAATTTCATTTTAGTAGATACATCCCGTAGTTTTTCCATAATATCTATACGCCCAAAGGTCTGTTCATGAAATTTTATGCGCTCGTTTTCGTTATAAATTATCGTCTATTTCACTAAATAAATATAAATAAATGAAAACTAGATAAATAAATACTAAATAAATGAAACGAAATAAATGAATAACTATACTAAATAGCATGCATATTTGCCACGTCACCAACGAATTCGAGCCATCGACTAGTGCAACCTTAAGAGAAGAAAAGACCATTGATTCCTTAAGATATTTTCCTTCACTGTTAGTCAGTGGGTTTCCATTTATTTATCTTTCAGTCAACATGTATTCAAAAAGCTCTTAATAATAGCTACCTACTTTGAGCATTTAAAATTCCGTTCGCCTATTTACGGAAAAATAGTCCGCAAAATACATAACAAACGCATTCTATTCAAAACATAAACATATCATTCAAATATATTTATTCATAAACACGTAAATGTTTACTGTTTATGTTGTTAGTATTCTATTCTATTCATCGAATAAATAACTCTGAATTACATAATTACAAACACCAAACAAATAGGTCGGCACAAAACTAGACAGAAATTAATGTAACGATTATATACTGCCCAAATGAAACGGAATCTACTCAAACGAGCGGAACAAGAACACTTTGAACAAAAGGGACATCCTGATGCCTATATAGATACACATAATATTACAAATAATCAACGAAATTAACTAGTTTAAACTCTATAACAATGACAATAAGGTTGAACGACACTGAAAATGTAAATTTGTTGGTGAAATGGAACGTTCCTGTTGCCCGAAGCTAGTTGATTTCCAGCCAGTGCCGCGCGCGGCGCCACTGTCGACGGTGGGCGTCGTTACGCGCTCCCAAACACAACCCCGCGCTTTTTTCTCTCGCCATCCGAAAAATATATATTAAAAATAAAAGAACGCTGTGTTAAAATATCTATATCTAAATAAAAATTCTTTAGTGTTTCCTACAATCGGTGATTATTATCAGTGTTGCGTTCGTAAACGATTACGTTTACAAAATAACGATACAAAAATAGTGTTTATAAGCGTTTTACGGTCCAGATCGGCATGGCGGTCGCGTACTAAATATTGCGTGTATTTTCACCAAATAGACGGTTATTTTGCTACATCGGACAAGTGCGTAACGCGTTTCTTTATATTTTCCGAGGAATTTTCCCATAATTGGTTGTCAGGATTGATATATAAACCTAATTTGATTCGGAATACGTTTTCATCCAACGCATTCGATGTAAACATTATTGAATTTACGTACGTATGAGATATGATGGTTGTATTTTTAAATATTGTTTGCTTAGTGTGAATAGGAAATTAAAATGTAAAATTGTTAGCGATAATAATGTTGTAAATCATGTTATCGTTTCAATACTACTGATAATTTTATAGGATTGGAAATTTCAATAACATTTTTGTTTTTGTTCTGCCACGTATTTAGCCGTGAATTCTAAATATACATTTTATTGACCCAGATTAAAATAATATTTTCATTGCAATGCGTGAAAACTAATTGATAACAGAGATGTTACATCTGATCAAACGCCTTTCTTGAATCCATTCAATGTATTTTCTCCAAATTCTTTCACTTCTTTTTCTGAAGCAAATTTTTCTTTACGTAGTCCATGTCAATCGCTATATATTATACTTTCTCTCTCAAATAAAGGTGCCATTTAAACCAATAAATAACTGCCACCCACACCAATTTCCCAACAGACCTAGTATACCCTTTTTCCAGCAACCCTGAGAGCATAAAATCATAAAACTTCATATACCCAAACAAAATAACGCGTCCTTCGGTACATTGCCGTCGGCATTTTGCCCCCAGTCTGCCATATTGTGCTCGTTTTAATACAAAAACTTATTTGCTTCAAGTTACAGAAAAAAACACGTAGGACGCTAACAACTAGATACTACCCTCTTCTAATATTAAAATGTCAAAGATCACAGCTGATTTTGAAAGATTTTCATGTCATTCGGTTCCCTACAAAATGGTTGAGCTAGATGGTGCTGATCCTCACGTCATGTTCGTGAACGAACGCCGTCAGTTGAGACTTGTCATCTCTTATCTGCCAGGGCTTATTATTTATCTTATGTTTTGAATTGCTATTGATTTTTTTTTTAAATATTGTTCTCTCATAATATAGAAGCAACAAGAATAATGTACCTAGGATTTTGTAATATCTATATTTAAAAGAGTGTCCTTGGAGTTTCTTGCCCGTTCTTCTTTATAGAGATCTACGTTTTAGAATAAGTAAGTAGCTTCAACTTTCTGAATAACTGATCAACCCTTTGACAATTCAAAAGTGCCTGTAAATGGTTTAATTGAAATAAATGCTTTGAGTTGAGTTTGAAATTTAACAATAACAACGAATCATTCCTTTGGTATGGGTTTGTGGGGAGAATGATAATATTACAACCTCAAAGCAACATATTTTCTTTGTTGTTTTGAATTAAAGAATCTGGCAAAGAAGAACCGGACTTTCAAGGTCTTGAAAAGTAATAACGTTGGACAGAAGAATTTGCTTTGGTTTAAGATTTTTTTTATCCACTACGGGGAAGCCCTTGGCCTTCATCACTTACCATCAGGTGAACCTGATGGTAAGTGATGATCAGGCCCAAGCTGGAAACGAGCTTTACCCAGAATCATCAAATACAGAAGAACTGGGTTATTTTACCTCTAACTGCCAAAACACAACAATGCTGTTAACATTGTAGTTATGGCGACAGACTTAGATAAGATGGTGGTTGCTAGCCAGGCGGACTTAGAATAAGCCCTACCACCAACCAAACCTAGCAGACATTTTTGCCCCCGCTGGGAATCGAACTCGAGACCTCTGGGTCTGAGACAGGCGAGACCACAGAGGCGGTTAACGTGGCGATAAAGACTGAAACAATATTCATGCCTTAGAAAAAACAGAATTAATCTCGTCCTGTCCCAGTCAACAAATGCTTGGGTTTTCCCTCTTTCCAGTCACCAGAGATTTATTACAATTATTATTTTCTAATCTGAAAATGGTCTAATTCTACTTGATTTCTTCTTACTAAAATTATTGTAAAACAGCTGTTGTTATCATTACTCTTAGTCATTCCGTAAACAATACGTCTCCTTTCAAACTCGAAACATTTAAATAATATTTTCGCTGAAAAATACTTACTAATATTTTAAATCATTGATTTCACTTGGTGATCTAAATCTCTTCTACGCCTCTGTCTCTATGAAACAATCAAACAAAACATAGAATGCAATCACAACAATAATATCAAAACAATACATTTACAGTACCAGGCTTTAGATATGGCACATGGAATTTAAAAATAGCTCGCATTTAGTACAGCATGTTTTCAATTCTACCTATGTGTCTCTTTTTTACATTCCATTTGTCTTAATTACATTCAAGTAATGTACTTATTAACCCAAAAATAATCCTTGATTGAAATTAGATCCTTCTTAATCTAATATCACTTCTATCATCTAATGTTTTCTTAGAGAATAATCAGCCTACTATAACGTTCACTGCTGGGACACATACCTCTATTCTGTGAAAGAGAGTGGGCCGTAATCCACCACGCGGGCCCAATGCGTTTTGGTAGCGTCACATATGTTCGAATTTTTGGTTCAAGGATATGCTGATTTCTTGACAACGTTTTCCTTCACCGTTTTAAGAGCAGTGGTGATGAAATAAATTACACAAAGTAAATCCCCTGTCTGAGTTCGAACCTAAACCTACAATTCGTAAGTCGGAGCTACTACTGCTCTCTAGTATCTTAGAGCAATTTCTTTAATATCAATAGTGTCCTTTTGATTTTCTACTCCTATTCCCAAGAGATTACCTAAGCTTGGGAATTTGGAAGTAAAATCCTCACAGATGTTTGAACTAAGTTTACATTTGTATGTTTGGTCACGTTTTCTTCAGAAAAGGAATTAACATCGTTTTAAATATGACTAGGTTGACGCCTATGATATTTCACTGCCCAATTATAAAATTTCTTAATAGTTTTCAGAATTATGTCAAAGCAACAAGACTTAGTCACAGATCTTGAAAACATCTTCGTTTTTATCAGCCTTAGATAGTTTTCTCCATTTTAAGCATTTTCCACAAAACCGTGTGTATTCCAAAGGTTCATCCTTAGATAATTTGGATGTTTTCATCCTAATACCGAAGACAAGAAGCCATATAAATTATTCAACACCTTTTCTATCGAGGGTTCATTTAAAATATTGAGGAATCCTTTAGGAAAATGCAAAACATTTTCCTAAAGCCCTGACGATAGGAAGCCCCGGGTATGTGCTCATTGGGCTTATCTGATAATCCTCTGATCGTGTTTATACGACAGAACAGTCTACCGCTATGTTTTGGAAGGTTTTTGGGCCATTAGCCTTAATTCCTTCAACACAGGAATATATTTCGATAAGGAAGCCTAATAGTCTAGCCATATACATTACATACGTCTAGCCATGTACATTTTTGTGCTTAAAGTTTTATATAAATATAACTTAAAGATGATTATAAAAAGGTTCTGCACTTTAAAATTTCTATTTCCGACTTCAAATCTACTTTATATCCCAGAAATCAGCTTCGTTTCAGCTTGACAGCTGGTTTGAATATCGGAGCAGACAATCGCAAAGGAAATTATGTGAGGTGACAAGCTGCCAATGTATCGCATTGAATTTGAAACTGTCTTTTGAAATCCCTTCTCTTGCTAGCGTTTTGCTTATATAGTATCGATCCTAACATTTCCCAATCACGGTTATAGTAAAGAAAGGTTTATTCCGAGGTATCTGAGAGTTCATATTTGGATGGAAATCTTTTCGAGCAATTTCAACATTACCATTTCATTTGACTGGTTACTTTATTGTGTTATTTTCCAATCCCATATTTCGTTTATTCTGCAGCTCAATTTATCACCAATTTTATTTCTCTCAAGGTAAACTATAATGTAACCATCACTTTCGCATTGGCGTCCCCATCCACCTGGAGCCAATCTAATCTAGTCCGTGATATATTGCTGAGTAATTCACCAAGACCACTTGATGACTGTGTTTCGACTCAATAACACGCTACACCGTATAATTTTACGATATACTATTATATTTAGAAAGTCCTTGTAGCATCATTGTTATGCCACGCTAAAGTATCTTTCTGGTAGATTTTATAGTTTCAGCTTCCTCAAGCATGTTAGTATATTACATTTTGCATTCCGAAATTTTAATTATCTGTGTCATGATGTCTTTCTCATGATTTATTTTAGAATAATGGGAGTTTTATTAAGAATAAAGGTGAAAATTATATGTGTTCTTCATTTTCTGACAATTATTGTGTTCATTATTATGATTCATACTTTGTAAAGTCTGTTTTGTTGTTTTCATCTTCGTTATATTTTTGGTGTACAAGAGAGTGAATCCTATCTCTTCCAATATTATAAGGCTAATATATTCTATACTTATTATATGAGCAATATTTGAATATATATACATATTTATTTATGACTGCCTCGTTGGTCTAGTGGTCGCAAGCGCTACTGCTGAGTATGAGGTCCTGGGTTCGATTCCCGGGTCGGGCAAAGTGTTATTGGGTTTTTCCATCTGGAATTTCTCAGTAGCAGCCCGGAGTCTGGATTTGTGCCCGGTTGATGGCAATAGGCTAGCCCCCTATTACATGGGACTTAAACATAACTGGCGAAATGTGGGTGTACTATAGGTGCACCTCTGCCTAACTCTTCGGGGATTACAGGCGTGATGTTATGTTATGTTATTTATTTATTTATAGGAGAACCAACAGCTATAACAAATGGATAAGTTGTTTAAGAAACATAGAGCCAATTACAGGTTCTTGCTGGTAAAAACAGATAAATTAATTGAAATCTTAGGATCTCTAACAAGCACGATAAAAAAGATTAAGTATGCATATTATATATTATAAGACAACAAGCACTATGCACTTTTAAAAAAGTTCGCGTTCAGCCGAGCGCATGCAGAATAGGTTTTGGTGGTAAATGGGTCAAATGAGAACTCTTTACAAAGAATATTAAAGTCCTTACTCGCTCGCACCATGTATGAGTTTTGCCTGTAGTTAGAAGAGGTAAAAGGAATGGAGATAGGCGGATGATGATTATGATTATGATTATGATTAAATCTAACTGATCTCTGAGCAACATTGAAACGTAGTTTTTGTAGGAGATCAGGGCAGTCAATCTCGTTAGATATAATTTTTAAAAGGAAAGTGCAATCTGCTAGTCGACGACGATGTATGGCTGTAAATGAATTTTTTTGCAAAGATTTATGTAATTAGCAGAATGGTATTATGGTATACGCAGCCGGAAACATAGAAAACGGATAAATATTTTTTGTATATTCTCATTACGATCAATGTACTTGCCATAAAACGGGTTGGTTCCAGATTTGTGACGCATATTCCAGATGACTTCTTACAAAAGAGCAATACAGAATCTTAAGGGTTTTAACTTTCTTCAAACAACCTGCGAGTCTCAAAACAAAACCCAGTGATTTCGAAGCTTTGGCCACTCTTTACTCAATGTGCACGTTAAATAAAAGTTTGGAATCATGACCTTTTTTTGGTAGGGCATCTCGTAGTTGACCTCTGAGATCATGACTACTTAACCGGGCTTTCCTGTGGGTGCCTTAAGCTACTACACTTAAAACCTCCAGCCAGGGGTTATTCAACTATGCTAATTAAAACTAGGGGAACGCTCACTAAGGGCACCCCCTGTGGGGTACGAACCTCGGCTTAGGGCGTCAACCGGAGGGAGGATGGGACATCAAGGATGGGATGGGCTGGTGGAATCATGACCGTCGCATCTGTGTAATAGGTGCCCTTTAAGTTTACAAAAAAATAAATATATATATATTTGTAATCACGAAAACGGCTCTAACGATATCGATGAAAGTTGCAATATAGGGGTTTACGGGGCGAAAAATCGATCTAACTAGGTCTCGTATTTGGGAAAATTCGTTTTCTCCGTGTTTTCACCGAGCAGAGCTCAGTTGCGCCCAAAGTTTAGTACAAGATTAGTACTTTAGAATAATGACATGTCAGCATGGAATTAGTAAGTACCTACTATCATGGCAGCATGGAATAAGTATGTACTACACATTGAATTAGTATGAACTTTCCTATACTATTTAATGAGCATTCTATATTTTCACCAGAGCAGAGCTCGGTCGCCCAGATACTATATTTTTATGACTACTATTACATATTTTAAAAGTTCATAAATGGTTAATGTTATCCATCATTCAAGCAGTTTTCAGTGCACTTATTCCACGTCGGTTGTCAGTACTAAAATGCAATTCAATGCTATCAGCTTATAACACTTTTGCCAGCTCCAAGCAACAGATGCAAAACACTGCCAAATGGATTTAGACAGCAGATGGCAAAGTTTATACAATTTTGTTGGGTGGTTGGCAGAGAACATTAGGAGTAATTTTCAGGTATAGGAACGAGACAGAAATAATTACACAGAGCGGAATTAAATAATTAATATATGAGCTTTTAAAGTGAAACTTTTATTACATCGTCTCAAACTTTTTCGTCTGTATGTTGCATGTCGCGTGACGGTCGGCCGCGGAGTAGGGATAAAGTGAAAGGCGCTCGTCAGAGCAGCCAAGGCCAATATGGCGGCGCCTATAGAAGTTTCACTTTTACCGTGGTTTCATAAAACCACACAATCTTTTTTATTTTGCTACTCAGAGTAGGTACTTACCCCGCGTTCAAGGCTGGTCTCTGCTGAGATCGGTCGCCACGGCCGAAATTTGGTCTGGAGGACTTTTTTTAAAGTGGAAACTTTTTTAGGCGTGTTGGGCATTTTTGAGATAGGAAAAAACAATTGAACTCGCGACACCGTTCCCGATACCTCATTTTTGTAAACGCGATTGTGCTCTTTATTTATATTATGTTACGGAGCAATGTTCTATACTAGTATTTTTCTTCCACCAAGGCGATCTTGTTCAAGTTTTCACTTCTGTCGGCACTCCCGGAGTGCCACTGTTTTTATTTTCTATTATTATTTCTGTAAAAGAATCAATCGTTAACTTTAATTGACAAGTGACAGATTTAGAGTATTTAAATTTTGCGCTCGTTCGGTTCATAGATGGATGACCATCCATACATATCGAGATCCCTTCGTGCCTTGGAAAGCAAGTTAAGCCATTGATCCCGGCTGTTATTCGTAAATCTTTGACAGTCGGTACGGGTCAGTTTGACAGTCAGAAGCCCAAGTCTAAAAACCAATCTTACCAAAAGGTATCGTGTTACCTAGTAACTGGGTTGTGGAGCTCAGATAGACAGTCGCTCCATGTAAAATATTGGTATTTAGCTCCATCTGGTTAAACTGGAAGCCGACCCCAAAGTAAATGGAAAAAGGCTATGCAGAATAACTTTTTTTGTGTCAAGATAATGCAGGTCGTTTAAAGTAATCTAATACACTGCGGCACAGGCAAATAGGAAAGTTTATTTGACGTTAAGCATTGTTTATTTTTAAATAACGTCGGTATATGCGGCATGGCGGAAGTAAGTTAGTTTTTATATCAAGAAAATCATAATACTGAAAACTAGAAGCCGAAAGAAAATTTGTTTATTCTGCATTAAAAAAAAAACGCACATTTTAAAAAACTAGACAATATACAAGCAAAAAACCTCGTATTCATCATCATCATCTGCCTAGCCTTTTCCCAACTATGTTGGGGTTGGCTTCCAGTCTAACCGGATGCAGCTAAATACCAGTATTTTACATGGAGCGACTGC
The DNA here is from genome assembly GCA_963680765.1 of Agrochola lychnidis. Taxonomy (NCBI): domain Eukaryota; kingdom Metazoa; phylum Arthropoda; class Insecta; order Lepidoptera; family Noctuidae; genus Agrochola; species Agrochola lychnidis. The sequence goes on along the minus strand of OY796871.1, from coordinate 6,316,864 downwards.
CTATCTGACCTCCACAACCTAGTCACTAGGTAACACGATACCCCTTGGTAAGACTGGTTGTCAGACTTTTTGGGCTTCTAACTTCTAAAAGCCTCGTATTCAATCAAAAAAAAAAGTTACCAAAGAGTCTAGCTAAAATATTTACTTATATAATCCGTTGATAGCTGTTTTTAAACTTGGACTTTGTAATCCGACGTTTCACAATAGACTTCCAGCTTCGAACGGATTTTCTCGATCAGAAGCAATAGATGCAGATTCGATTGTGGTGCTCGAAAATGACAAACGATGTTACGTACCATTGTGATCGCTTCATCCAATTAGCTAGTTTCTTCTATATTTTTTCAAAGACACTTGTTTTTATTAATTTAGCTCCTACTGCTATACCTACAAAAAGTAGGGATAAGATAATTTAAATTTTAAAAACTTGTTTTATATAGTTTTGTTGTTTATTAGGAAGCAGCAGGAGCAGTGGTAGCCCAGCATGCTTAGCCTTACCACAATAGAAACGGGTTTTGTCGACAGAAGAATAGACAAAATGACAGATAAACAATGACAATCTGTCATTTTGTCTATTCTTCCGTTGACAAAACCTGTAGAAAATCTGTGCATGCAACGCGTGCACGCGTTACTTTGTGTATTTAATTTTATTACCACTGTCCGTAAAACGGTGAAGGAAAACATCGTGAGGAAACCGGCATGTCCTATAACCAAAAATTCGAAGACATGTGACATATACCAACCTGTACTTGGCCCGTGTGGTGGATTACGGCCCACTCCCTCTTACAGAGAGGAGGCCTGTATCTCAGCAGTGGGAACATTATAAGCTGATTATGTATGTAGTACCTGAGCGACCGAGCTCTGCTCTGGGAATGCTCATTTAATAGTGTAGGAAAGTTCATACTAATCCATGTATAGTTGTATAGTTCCATGCTGCCATGATAGTAGGTACTGTGAGCACCACGCTTGGCTGCGGTACTTAGGATCGTATTAAATCAAAGAACTTTTAAGTAGAAGGTTATATTTAAACCATTAGTACAATATTATGAAGATATACGCGCGCACCGCTGCTGTGTCCAGACTATTATTTCTTTACCGACAAGTGAAAACCATATAAAAATCCTAATTTAAACATATCTTGTCAGATTGTTCGGATGACGTATAGCATTCATGCCAGCCTGTACAGCATGAGGTTACATCTCATTATAAAACCTCACAGTACTTACTAATTCCAGCTGCCATGTCATTATTCATTATCTTGTTCTAAACTTGGGGCGACCGAGTTCTTCTCGGGTGAAAATACGGAAAAAAAAAAACGAATTTTCCCAGATGTGAGACCTAGCTAGATTGATTTTTTGCCTCCGTAAACCCCTATATTGCAACTTTCATCGAAATCGTTAGAGCCGATTTCGAGAACGTGAGTATAAATATATATACAAACAAATATATAAATATTCAAATATTGCTCGTTTAAATGGTTTAAAAAAAACATCTTTTCCTAATATGCTACGCCATTTTACATAATTTGTTTCGCTCTCAACATATTTTATAACTAGTGATGAAGCATCTAGTTCTAAACTAATTTTATGTTCATTACAGCGGAAAGTGCTAGGAAATTGCACTTCCAACTTTGATTAACTTGTAGCAGCGTAGTATAAAAAGTGCTCCATTTTGCAAATGACAAGAAAAAAATAAAAGCTTGGTTGATAGCTCGTCTAGTTTCTAGAAAATTGTAAGAAATAAAGTGAAACTAGGAATTTCTTATGAAATATATGGTGCTTTTTCGAAATAGTTAAACATTATTTTTTTACCCACTACGGGGAAGCTCTTGGCCTTTATCTCATCTGCACGCGTAGCATGACCACCGTAGAAACGAGTTTTGTCGACGGAAGAGTAGACAAAATGACTGATAAACAATCACAATCTCTAATTTTGTCTATTCTTCCGTCGACAAAACTGTTTGACGAATTTGTTTTTATCGACTTTGTTTTTATCGACTTTGTTTTCATCGACTTTAAAAACAAAGTCGATAAAAACAAATTCGATAAAAACATTTTTTTTTAATCGACTTTGTTTTTAAAGTCGATAAAAACAAAGTTGATAAAAACAAAGTCGATAAAAACAAAGTCGATAAAAACAAATTCGATAAAAACAAATTCGATAAAAACAAATTCGATAAAAACAAATTCATCAAACAGTTTTGTCGACGGAAAAATAGACAAAATTAGAGATTGTGATTGTTAATCAGTCATTTTGTCTACTCTTCCGTCGACAAAACTCGTTTCTACGGTGGTTATGCTACGTGCTGATGGTAAGTGATAATCAGGCCGAAGGTGGAAGCAAGCTTCACCCGGAATCCTCAACCACAGAGGAACTGGCTATCTTACCTACTGCCGGAACACAACAATGCTGTTAACATTGTTGTTATGGCGACAGACTTAGATAAGATGGTGGTAGCTAGCCAGGCGGACTTTGAACAAGCTCTACCACCAACCAAACTGAGCAGAAAATTTTGACCTATCTCATTTATTTTTAGATGATCATTGGGTGTTTTGTTTCACATGTAAACTACTCCATTACTTCAAAATAAACATTGAAGATCGAAACTTCTTAAAATTCCAAAGCTTTATGATTCTTTACACCTGTTCCTGAAAGATACCGCTGAAAGCTATCAATCAGTCAAAGATTTTGCATCAATACCTGACAGTATGACAGCACATTCTCTAAGATTAGTAAGTCATTAGAATGTAACCCTTATCTCAATAAGGTAAGGTATGAATTAGAATGATTGCAGAGAGTTTTATAAAAACTCAGGATAATCATGCCAATTTATACTTCATAACAACGACATAATAGTTCCTTTGCAATGACTAAGGGTTTTAAGGGCTGATTTCACCAATAAAACTGATCGCGATCAGATCAATAGATCTAAACTGAGTACAAGAGCTGTCTGTGTCAATATTCCAAAGAAAATAATGACTTTGACAGATAGACGTGTTTTATGTGCTGTTGTAAAATTCACCCTAAGTTAATTAAGTGTGATCGTAAATGCGCTGCTTAAGGCCGAAGACTCAGTGGTAGAAGCTTCGCTTGGTGCCAAGCATAGCAAATAAGTGACAAATTTGTCAAGCAGGGTGGCATCAAATTGGTTTGGCGTTGGTTCTCTTCGAGGATGTCACATAGCATGCAACGTAATCTATGATTATTTACTTATTATACAAATTGCGTGCTTTGATTTGATTATTTGAACCCAAAATTCTAATTTTAAATCACTTTAAAAATGTTCTTTATTTGACAGTAGAGGTTGACTTTATAATCTTTTTCGTTGTTGATGATTTTTAGATTACAATTTTATAATGTTATTCAAACTATAATAAAATCGTTGGTAAGAGTGTTGAGTTATAACGTTGAAACCTACTGGTAAATGTGTTACTTCCTTTTAGTGAGTGATTGGGTAAAAATTTAACCTGAACAGGCCGGGATTGTTTACACTTTTATAAGATACTTTTGGAGAAGACTATAGCTGTGTTCCATGGTTGGTTGGCATGAATCAAATAGCTCCCAGGTTCCCACAGTTACCTGAGTCAAAACATTTTTATTTCTAGACATTTTCTAATCGTGGTTTATTTCATTCCAACATTGTATACAAAAGGAGTATACAGACACATTTGCGAATCAATCGGGCCTAGTTTACATTTCAATTTCTGTGTTTACGAGTCCTAATTGATCTTTGAGTATTTCATTGAAATGAACTAGATGCGAACTGTGGAATTCGCGGGTGTGAACTATATTGAATGATTATGTTATGAAGTAAATATAATAAATTCCTTGGTGTGGATAGAAGATTAAAGTCACCTTGACCCTTTTTTTGTAAAGGTAGGTAACGATGATGCAGCAGTGAAATTTGATTTTGTTAAGGAAAATTAAATTAGGAAGTTCATTGAAATAGCCAATAGAAAAAAAACGCAAATGCAAATCTTGTGGGGAGTGGAGAGAAATATTCAGATTTAGTGGTAAATCTAGAAGCGGTAGTAAAGAGGATTGAGAAACAAAAGAAATACCTCACGATGAAAGCTCAGCTAGTAGTTTTAGAACATAGTTTAAAGCTATGTTTAGTAAAGCATCCAGGAATTTAAATCACAATTGTTGAAATCAGTTTAGTACTTAGCGAATCGGTGTTTACGATTTCAGACCAAACCGTTTCTATACGCTCCAAATACTCCAAATTTCAAGAATACTTTACAAAGTAAACATGACAAAATTATATGTTTCCGAATACCAAATGCTCTAAATTATAAACATAAAAACAACGATATGAAAGAAATAAAAGTTGAAACAATTTCTCTTCATCTTTCTGGTCTTAAAAAGCAAATGTTTTCTGAAGTACAATATGTTAGTTTGTTTGTTAAAAGAAAAATCGTGCGAAGAAAACATGTGCTAACGAGCGCGAGGCGCAATAAAGCCGGTTATACAAGTGCGACAATGGAAGGACGCAACAGACTCCTTACGTGGCGAGGTGTCGCATTACGTGGGCGTAAAGCTGGGACACATCAGCGAATATCGACGTGTTCACTGTGATTTATGAATGAAGGAAATAATGGGTATTTTGGGTCTGTTATTGAATGAGACAGAAAATGTGTTCGGTGTATTTGGTTTAGCCGTCCCCATTTCTGAAATATTTGATGGTAACATTATTTGAATAATTGAAACATATAATAAACTTTTCTCACATAAAGCTCACTGAAAATTCTTTTCTCAACGACCGCCTTGCCGATCTACACCATTAACTGTGACTTTTCTAGTTTAACACCCTTTGTCACTTCACAGCACCAAAAATGATCAGAAAACAACTTAAAACCAAATAAGAAAACTTTTACCAATGAAAACGAAACATTCCCAAAGATTAATCCAAAGACATGTCTCAAAAAAAGTGCTAAATTAAAAAGTTACTGAACCACCTCAAGATGCGTAGAGACTGCCTCAAGTTGAGACTCAGCGACCCCAGTCCTGGGTCTCTGTCGTTCCATGCTTCGGACTCGGAGGAAGAGAGTTCGGACCGAGGCAGTCGAAGTTCCAGGAGTGGGGTAGAAGAACCACATGTGTTGCCTATTACTGTGACGGCTGCTCAGGTAAAAGTTATTGAAGATTTTTTCGTTAAAGATAATGTTCTCGCTGGCGATGTTGATAATGTATCGGGTGGCTCTGAAATAAATAACGGTCTTCTATTTTAGGGTGACTAAACATCGTTAGAGCTGATCGGTCCTTCGAGCCGGATGATTATCCAAATATTAAAAATTATTTTATGTTGAATTGAATGATTATTGTAGTAGTCGATAAACTCTCGTAGTGTTTTCATTCATCAACCATTAAATTGTCATATAAATAACGTCTGTTTGTAATATAACTAAATGGCGAATGTTTCTGTGTGTGTAAGTCTCATTAGTTACCCAATTCAGAAATGTTAGTTTTTATAATTATTTTGATTTTTTTACAACCACCATAATTTAAGTGTATATCCAAAATAAAATCTTGATCGTCAGGGCAACACTTTTTAGCCGTTGCGCTATTAACTCGCTCAGTAACTGTTACAATATTAACTTTTTCACTAATTAAGTAAACGTTATTTTCTTTTGCCCCTATTCAGTGAGGAAGCAATTAAGCTACCACGAGGCAAATTACTAAACAAAATGTACTTTTACCTTTACAGGGTTCCGTTGCAAAGTTTTGGAACCAAAGTAATTTTGTATTTCCTGTTATTTCATCTGTGACATGAATTAGTATTATGAAAAGTTTTAGGGTGTAATCCCCGAAAAAGAGATTTGCCCTACAAAAAGACATGCAGTTATGAAAAAACATGGACATTGAAAGACATTTTCCGGCTTCACATCAATGAAATAAGGATCAACAATGATAATCACTTTACCTTTGCAAAGCATGGAGCTAAAGTAATTTTGTATTGTCCTTTAATTTATCTGTGTCCAAGAAAATAATGTAATATGCGATGTTAGTAAGGTTGTCTCAATATGTAGTATTATAATTTGTAAAATAATGCGAATAACAATAAACGCTTTTCAAATATAATATTAAAGTTAATTAATTATTAATTATTTACAAAATAAAAATAGATATTATATACTAACTTAACTAGAACTTAGTTGTCTCAGTTATTAAATAAAACTTTCATATCTTTCGAAGATACAATTTAGATTTTTTCTGATTTCAGAAAATTTCCTTTTTGATCCGAGAAATTAGATTTAGTGACATTGTACTTTTCAATGAGGTAGAAGTAGTCGATATAGCTGTGGCGACTAGCAACTGCACTAATCGTTTAGAAGAACGTTTTTCCAAATTTGATTATTGTATGCAAAGAATAATTAAAAAAAAAACAAAATTTAAAATATTTTATTTCACATAAACCTACAAGGGCACTTATGAAACGTCAGAAGCTAGGTGCACGGTTCCAATTGGTCGCTTCCTATGGAGAAGAGCCGGAAAAAAAATAAATGGTTTCTACAATGTTTCCAAATTACAGTGTTAATAGGTATGAGAGGATAGTGTAGGCATATCAACAAGTATCAGGTACTTAGTAAAATAGAAAATGGTCCACAAGTCTACAGCCTACAACGTTCTCACATTCACAAAATCTAAAAGAAAATAATCTATATAAAAGATAAACAAAATAGTAAAAATAAGGACCTATTTTATTAAAAATAATAACTACGGAATCCTTTCTTGCGTGGTCCGATACACACTACACTATTTTTCATTAGCCAAAAAAATAATACAAATATTTAAAACGTTATCAAGGCCGAGTAATTAAAGAATAACGAAATGCTGGGTTCACTTTCCCGGCACAAAAATTTGGAGGAAAGGTTAGCAAAGTGGTAATAGGCGAGTGGGCGGAAAGGTATTGCGTGATTTATCCATAGGTACTGTAGTTTAGCTGTTGTCGTTACGACGACGGGAACAGACAGAAAAACTTGAAGGTAATTTTTTTGGGTATGGATAAAGTAGAAAATGATTGTAGTGGAAAAGTGTGTAGCATGTTAAGGTGTCGCGGGAATTGGCACGAGAGGTGGGTGAGGTCGGGCTGTGGATGATGAGGTGTGTAACCTTCTTTGTAAAAAAATATAGATAGGTAGCAAGTTTTTGCTTTACCTTTTCAAGGCGTGATTTTACAAAAAAAAAAAAAAAAGCAGATGTTAGTTAATAACATGATTTTCAAAATTTATTATATATCGATGGTATGACGTTTTTTTTTGCCAAGACCGAAGGTACACAAAATAATAATAATGCCAAATCATTATTTTATTTTTCACCCCATTTTCTTCAAAATTCTTCCACATGAAAAACATCATTCATCTAAAATTTTAACCCCACACGCGAACAGTCAAAATGAAAAGAAATGAAGCCCACCTACCTCAAAATATTTCCTTGTAAAATACGCTCTTCAATCATATTCCGTCGTTTTTATGAGCGCCATAAATTCCTTCCGTGTGTACCGTCTTTAGTCTTTAGTGATCGATCACACGCGGCTGTTAGTATTTGTATCCAATGCTTATTGATCGGTGTTCGACTTTGGCAGTTTAGGACTTGTTGGAAGGAGTTATATTCTGACAGTACAGTTTCAGTGGAAAACGTTTTGCACCATTCCCGAAGAATATGGGACAAGGGCAGGAAGTTAAGGGGACGATAACTGACTTTTAATGATTTTATACTGAAGATGACGTCTAAACGAGTAGTGTTAGTGATTTGAAAAAAATATATGTTAAATTAGAGCATTTTATTAATATTTTAATATAGGCATATTTTTGATTATTTTAATATTACATAGTGAAATTAATTTGTGTAACGCGGATAAAAAACTGAGAATGACGCAAAATCTATCAAGCGTATTTTTCTGAAAACTTCACCATTTTAAAGATACGGTAATTAAATTATCAATCTTTTAAAAATTAAATAATTAATAATTAAATTATTAATACCTTTTGTTTTACGTGTAATAAATTAATAATGCGTCTAATTTGGGACAACGCTCCTTGATGGGCGAGTCCTATTACTGGCTGGACGTACGACGCGTTGCGTGAGCTCAGTACAGAACACGCAAGCTAACCTTTCAAGGTCACTGTCATATATCTGCGTCTTAATAAGTACCTAAAGTTATTTTTAAAGGAAGATTAAAAAATCAGAGTTCTCGTTGCGACATATTCTAATGCTGTGGCCACACCTGCGTCTATCGTGACAAAGCAATGCATGTCGAAGCTTTCGTAGGTTTTGCTCTTTAAAAAGTTATCGCGCTAATACGGTGGTCGCATTAGCGGCTTCATAATTTTAACGAATTATAGTGCAATAATCCAAGATGGCTCTCCATTATTTCGACAGAGCGTCTACGCAGTCCGGAAACAACAGTTGAAATGACCAACGCTAGTCCGACCTCGCGCCTTGCTTATTATGTACCGGTACCCGGGCGATAAGTGCTACGTAGTCCGAACTATTGCAACGATAACCGATAATGGTTGGTCACACCTGCGTGTATCGTATCACTGTGCGAAGCTTGGTTAACATAGACGCAGATGCGACCCCAGCATTACGGTTCCAAAAACGTTGCAAGGAGGGACATGCTTAGTTGAGCGGGTGAATTTGATTTGCCTAGCGGTTCACGGCGATGGCGAAAACGTTTAATTTTCTTTGCCCCTTCTAAGATTGATCTAAAACCACCTATCACTTTTTGGTGATGGTTGTTATTTTCTATTTGAAAACATGGAGGTGTACTTATACTACACCAAATTTTCTATTTCTTCATAATTATATTACTTGTCTATACAAAACTAACTCATTTTAGCCGGTTTAACAGTAACTGGTTTCCCAAAAATAATATAAACAACAAATAAATTCTAAATTCACCAGCGCTGTGGCTCTGCCTCGCATAGGGTTGCAGCATCATGCTGAATGATGGCCGTTTTGCATGGATATGACGCATATTTCCCCCCAATTTATTATTTTCGTGTTTTTGTTGTTTCTTTGCTTCACGTTTACCGTGAATAAACGCATTTTCTTTTTTTTATTGACTGTACCTACCTACACTGAACGAAGATTTAGTACAAATCTAATTGAAAAGGTCTTCAATATGCGCCGGTATCCTTCATTTGACTTTCATAGCACCCACGGGGTCATAGAAATCCTACCTACGCTTTGCTGGAAAGTTACAAGATATAAATGAAAAAAAAAAAAACCTTTGAGTAATTACCTACTCGTAGAAATATCAAGTTTTTCTAATAAAATTGGCCCCTGTAGGTAGTTTTATTAGAAAAAAGTTATCATAGAAGAAACTACTCTTGATTAAATGTAAAGAGTACAGACTCTCTTTTCTTTGTAAGTACTCTATTTTGAAAAAAAATAAAGAACTATTCTAAGAGTAATTTTTATTCTATGAAATCGATTTGCATCTGGAGACTCGGTGAAGAAATCTTAGAAATCTTATTACTTCAACGGAATGAAAAAACTCTGCGTATTTTAAAGTTTGATGAAAAATGTCGTCAACTTTTTCCACCCTCGTTGAGGGAGGAAGAAGGATTTTTATTTAATCTTCTTCTATAGATATGTAGGTACCTATGTCTCTTTGCTAAGTCCCTCGAGAGGGAGGAGTACTAAGCCTTATAATAAACTAGCGAACCGCCCCTTCATCGCATGGTTTATACGACTTAAAAAAATATCAAGATTTCATTATTATACAATATGTAAAAATAACCCTGTTGTTAGGTATCGTACTGAGAGCCTATATATGTGGTAATTTTCAGAAAAATAAAATCGTCTAATTTTTTTTCAATGGGGAATTTTCCCGGGTTATTTATTACATGAGGCGCGGGCAGCCGTCGTTTAGTAGGTGTCTAAAAGTCGTAACTTATGACCCCTGTTGAAAATTTGATCATTTTTAATTAATTTGGGGTAATTTTAGTACCAATAATGTGATATTTAAATGAGGTAACGTTGGAAGCGTCTTGATCGTCTGCTGGCTACAGGCTAATATGGCATAAAATTAAGCAAAAAGAAGTTTGCCCTACAAAAAGATATAAAGTTATGAAAAAACATGTAAAATGAAAGAGATTTTTCGGCTTCACATTATATCATCATCATCTAGCCTCCAGTTTTGATTAGCTTCCAGTCTAACCAGAATACCAGTATTTTACATCAAGAGCGACTGCCTACTGACCTTTACAACCCAGTCTTCTTCTTTTCGTGGGTGTCAGAGTTTTAAAGCCGCCCATGGGCCTCTGACTTGACTTCACATGCCGTCGAGAAATATCTCTCAGGCATGCCGGTTTCCTCACGATGTTTTCCTTCACCGTTTTTGAAGCAAGTGATAATTAGATATACGATACGCACATGAATCCAAAAAGTCAGAGGTGCATGTCTTGGGTTCGAACTCGAGACCTATGACTTGGTAGTCTGACGGTCACACCACTAGGCTATCACTGCCACAACCCAGTTACTGGGTAATACGATACCCTTTAGTACACTGTTCGTAATCTGTTAAATTCATAATGGTCGATCATTGGTCGGTCAATGGTCTCGTAATAGAATTGTGTTATAATGACATTGTCGTACAATACGACCAATGATACCGCCTAAGTCAGTCATTCATTTGTCATTATGTACGAGATTACCAATAAGTGCCATTTCTTTCAATGGAGTGTCAGTGGCTGACCATTGGAAAGTCATAATGACGCCATTATATTAGTAGATTACCAAACTTGTCAAAATCAACAATTATGAAATCAATGATAGACCATTCTGACACTATTGTAATAGCAGACTTGAGGCCCTGGTTGTGAGACTTTCGACCCATAACGTAAATGTAAAATTACTTGAAAATACCAATTTCGATTCCAATTCAATGTTTACGAAATTATGTTAGGTAGACCTTGCCAGCTTAGACATGCTCACGCAATGTGAATTGTTGAGTTTATTACACTGTCAGCTGTCAACTGTCAAGCTGTCTTGCTGTCAGACTGTCCCACTGTTGAGAACTCATTACTTTTACTGACAATCAATTAAGCTTACCTACTAACTCTGCAAAGGGCAAAATAATGATTTATATGAGTTTCATTTAAAGTATTCTTTATTTAATTAATTTAACTGCCTCATTGGTCTAGTGGTCGCAAGCGCTACTGCTGAGTTTGAGGTCCTAGGTTCGATTCCCAGGTCGGGCAAATTGTTATTGGATATTTCCGTCAAGAATTTCTCAGTAGCAAGTCCGGAGTCTGGATTTGTGCCCGGTTGATGGCAATAGGCTCGCCCCCTGTTACATGGGACTTAAACATAACTGGCGAAATGTGGGTGTATTATACAACATGTAAAAAAAAACCCTGTCCAATCCGTGAAGACATTGTTAAGTATCGTACTGATAGTCTATATTTGTGGTAATTTTTAGGAAAAATAAATCGCCGCATTATTTTTCAATAGGGAATTCTACCGGGTTATTACATAGGAGCGCGGGTGGCAGTCGTTTGTCGGGTGTCTACAAGTCATTACATATGACCCAAGTTGAAAATTTGCAAATTTTAAACGGATTTGGGGTAATTTTGGTACAAAAAATGCGAATTTTAAATTGAAATAACTTTTTTATTTTCAGTAATAATAGGATTTTTTATTTCTTTATGGTAATGTTATTGCAGTACCTATGTGTCCCTTTCGGATGGGACAGGGTTTTTTTTTACATATTGCAGGTGCTTCTCTGTAAACGCGATTGTGCTCTTTATTTATATTATGTTACGGATCAATGTTCTATGCAAGTATTTGTACTTTAAAGGTTTTGGAAGTATTTGAATCCATGGTAACAGTTTTCGCGTCGATGTCCCTGCCACCCTGTATAAGTTAGGATAGCCTATGTTACTCAGTGATAATATAGCATTCTACTGGTGAAAGAATTTTTAAAATCGATCCAATAGTTTTTGAATTTATTCATTACAAAGAAAAATACAAATCTTTTCCCTTTATAATATTAGTGTAGATGAAATTGTATTCAAGAAATAGCGTGCTATTTTGTTTGTAGTTTTAAAATACGAAACACCTGTAGAAATAAGCTTTACATTAAAATAAAAACTAGTAGTTGGCACAGTATAATCAAGTGACAGTATTACGTCTTCATAGAAAACGGGCGAAACGACGCGGTTCGAAATCTCAGTAAATACTTAACTCCGTTTGAAATAAGATTAGACATTTAAACAAACCTTTTTTACAGTCCGTTCAACTGATTTTGACTTCTATTGCGTAGGCATAAGGATGGCATTAAAAGCAAAAAAAGTGGTTACAAACCAACTGTTCACTGCAGCTGCCATTTGTCATGCCACCAACGCAATAGAAGTCAAAATCGGTTGAACGGACTGTAAAAAAGGTTTAGTTAAAAGTCTAATCTTATTTCAAATGGAGTATAGTACGCAACAGTCTCGAGTGCATGGCAGTTACGCACTGACGTGGAAAGTTTATCTACCGAGCGGTCGTAGGTAATTATTTCAATGTCTCTGTTCGACGTAATACTGGTACTTTATTATACTGTGTAGTCGGAATGTCTGCGGAGGCACTTACTGTACCTTTTAGTACTGTACCACTGAAAGCTGAAGTTTTAATGGGTTTTTATGTCAACGGTACTATGAAGAACGTGCTGTTGGAGGCAGGAACTGAAATAAATATAAGAACTAAGTAGTTTCTTATTTACTAGAAGGAAATTGGATTATTTATGTAAAAAGCACTTTTATTGATGCAGAATACATATTTTATAACTTATTTATACTATTTATATACAACTAACTATTATATGTATAAGTCGGAGACGGGTATGTGACTTTCGTTATTATCAGCGATATTTTAACTACTGTGGGCGTAGTGTGGGTAGTGTTGGTTAATGCGCAATATAAAAACAGTTTGCAGTTCAGATCACATTATAATTTACTATCAAATGAATCACACTAGCTAAATTATAGACACACTGGGTGCGACGGCGTTTATTAAAATCACCAATTAACACAATGATCACAAATTACAACTAACACAATAACTGAGCACCACGAATCGAGAACAGTTCCGCGACGTCTTGACTCCAATGCGACCAAAGGCTGAATGGCCTCCTCGCCTTGGCCTTCAAACATCACGACTCTGTAGAAGCGCGCCTGTTTTGGTGTAGGTAAATCACTCTTGATGTCGCCAGTGGCGCGCTTGCGATTCGTTTCGTGTCCGTACTAATGACCGAATCCGACATATATGTTATGTACAAGTATGTCAAGGAAAAATTAAAAATAAAGGGAAGAGCTCATTGGGCGTCAAAAAATTCGTCCGCATCGCTGTTAGTGGGAAAAGTGCCCAAAAGGCTGGCAGCGTTGCCACGTTGGATGGCAGTGCTGATTCTTTGGCCTAAGAATAGGCCAGCCCTCTGGTCACATGAAGAGTCGACCAACTGCTTGGCGATGTCCCGAAATACTCGATGAGCACTCGGACCCCACGGCCCTAGTGTTTCAACCCCAAACGGCTCAAAAATATAGCTACCAGTAAGGCATAATATTTGCGCCGTTTGAGGTTTTCTGCACCTGCAGCAGCCGCCCTGGCACAGCCCGCAGTGCTAGGAAGATGGGATGGCGCAAGGGTGTCGATGTCGACGCAGGTTGCACACTAAAGGCCTACCCAACTTCCAAGTATTCCATCTGGCTTCTTCCCATCGTCGCGTGACAAGCCACTGGGTTCTAAAACAATTGACAAACGGTGACAAGAGCCCGACGGAGGATGTCATTGATCCTGACGTGCCGTGCTATCCGGCCTGCGCTCTTACTGCAGGATAGGCCATGGTGTGCGAGGCTGTCGACTCCTTCACCGCACTGACAGCGATGTGGAGTCCCTCAAGGAGCGCCCAGACGCAGACTTGTAGCGAGCCAGAAAGTGGTGTCACCCAGCATAGTGCCTTTGTTGGGTGACGGTAGTGCCTGAAGCCAGAGCCCCGACTTTCATTCTCCCATAGCCAGCAGGCAGGGTTTCAGTGGAGGAGAAGACGAAGTAGGTACATATCCCAGAAATTATTTTTGTACAATGTCACTAAGTTTGATCTATAGAATGCATAGATGATGGCTTTATGATGGGTCTTATTGCATTCGGTATAATATTAAAATTTGGTTCGATACGTCCATAAATGAAACGTTAACCAAACATTACTGTCTTCCAAGACGGTAACACCCAAACACTTAATCTATTTTAACCCCCAAATCTTTTAAACCGATATCTCAAAACCACTTAACCTTGAGCCTGATAATTTATAACCTCAAGACGGTTCTGACTTGACATATTTCACGCTTAATTTACTCTGTTAGCTGACTCAGCGTTATTTTAGGGTTCCATATCTCAAAAGGAAAAAACGGATCCCTTATAGGATCACTTCGTTGTCCGTTCGTCAGTCTATCAAGACCTATTTTCTCATGAACGCGTGGAGGTATCAAGTTAAAATTAATATCAAATACGTAAATTTATGTCTCCTTGAAGCTCTAAAAAATCAAGCTTCTAAGTCCAGGCAATAAAAAAATACGGCCATTTATGTGACATATTTTGATACTCGCAAAGAAATCAAAACCTACAGGGTACTTTCCGTTGACCTAGAATTATGAAATTTGGCAGGAAGCAAGGTCTCACAGCACAAGTAAAGGAAAAAGTCCGAAAATTGTTAATTTGTAGTTTTATCAGATAAAAAAAATGCGATTACAAACTTACATTTGTAGTTGGAGAATTGACCGTCACTTAAATCGCTGTATGAGAGAACATGTTTCTCAACTACAAAGTTAAGTTTGTTTTTGGGATAAATTCATCCCAACTACGGAACCCTTCACATGGCCGGTTTTTTTGCTTAGTCACCGCTTCAGTATAATTTTCATGGGAAAGTAAGATGATCATGGGTATTTAATTTTCCTGCCTTACTAGAAGTATTTTGATAGATTGAGACATATTAGAATGCGACCGTTCTTAAAAATACGGAAACTGTCCCTCTGGTATTCAGCTGCATCCAGTTAGACTGCTGTCCTACTGGTGGACACTGAAGCAGTGGTGGCTCATTGACAACGGTCGCGACTTACGTTGTAAGTCATAGGTTCGAACCCAGACAGGCACTTTGTGTAAATTATTTCATCACCACTGCTCTCAAAACCGTGAAGGAAAATATCGTGACGAAACCGGCATATCCTATAATCAAAAATTCGAAGACATGTGACATATACCAACCCGCACTGGGCCCGCGTGGTGGATTACGGCCCACTCTTTCTCACCGAGAGGAGGCATGTATCCCAGCAGTGGGAACATTATAGGCTGATTATGCTATGTCCATTTATATCCTACCTATAACTCATCATTTTCTTGATTTATTTGGGGTCGGTGCAACATGTCTTCTTCCACATCATATTCTATTAAACGAGCAATATTGTATATATATAAGTATACATTTTGTTTTGTTGTTTGTACTCACGTTCTCGAAATCGGCTCTAACGATTTCGATGAAAGTTGCAATATAGAGACTCCGCGTCCGCGTTGGACTCTGCGTTCAGCGCTCGGTGTGGCAACACGCCGTGTTCAGGTTCGCGACAAGCCAATTGTCATCCTGAGGATGCCTCGTTGAGAGGTGAAACACGTGTCGATTTCTTTCAGGAGTTTTTTATGGCTCTTTAGAAATAGCTAAGCGGAACAGGTTACTAAATATATTGTATTTTATAATGGGTTTCTGCAAGGTCTCGCCTAAATCAATTAACTATATTGCAATGTAGGGGTTTACGGGGGCGAAAAATCGATCTAGCTAGGTCTCATATCTGGGAAAATTCGTTTTCTTCGTATTTTCACCCGAGCAGAGCTTGGTCGCCCAAAGTTTAGAAAAAGATGGCTACCTTAGAATAATGACATGGCAGCATGGAATTAGTATGTACTATACATGGAATTTGTATGAACTAACCGCTACTATTAAATGAGCATTCTCTATTTTCACCAGAGCAGAGCTCGGTCGCCCAGGTACTATAACCTGAGTTGTAATTTCGTTTGATCAATTACATGAGAGTTGACAAATAAGTTTACAAATCATAGACTTGTACAGGCTTACAGTGTACCTACTAAGGTAATGTCCATCTTGTGACACAAACTACACAAACGTGACCATTACACGGCGATCGGATTAGTCGTCGAAGCGTGAAAGCAAGATTAATTCACTTTCACACATTAGTACGGATCTCTCGATAGCCTTATACGATTAACCATGGGTGCTAATCTCAGATAAATTGTGAGGTTTACTGCTAGAGATATTATCCTACTGTTTCTTTAGTTTCATTCTGCCTCTGTGTTCTAGTGGTTAGACCACCTGTCTCAAACCCAGAGGTCTTGGGCTTGATTCCTATTGGGAGCAAAATTTTCTGCTCTGTTTGGCTGGTGGTAGAGCTTGTTCTAAGTCCGCCTGGCTAGCTACCACCATTTTATCTAAGTCTGTCGCCATAACAACAATGTTAACAGCATTGTTGTGTTTCGGCAGTTTGAGTTAAGATGTCCAGTTCCTCTGTGTTGAGGATTCCACTACGGAACCCTTCATTGTGCGTGGCCCGACACGTACGTAGCCGGTTTTTTCATATTATAATATCTAGTCCAACAACCATGTGTTTTTTTTAAATTAGTTCTCTCTTGCGTGTAACTAGAAAGCTAGTTATTTGAGGACATTTAGCAGCACAGTAGCCCCTAAGGGGATCAATGTTTGGGTAGTAGCCATATTTGTTTACTCTAGTTATTCGTGCATATGAAGGTCATGTGAAGGTAATATCCATACACTAGGGAGGTTAAACCCAATTTTTTATTTTACGTACCTGGCATATTAAAGGTGAACTTTTAGCAATGGAAATATGGCTTTATGTTCAGGAGTAAGCTGCTGCTGTCGAGTTCATTTATATATAGTCCTTCAGACCGAATATCACACGGGATAAATTCAAAAGTCATTTATTCAAACTAGGCTGAGAATCAGCTCTTTTCGAACGTCAAAATTACATAAGACAGTCCCCCAAAACGCCCACCCTTCACCACTTCCTAGTGCTTTAGCTGAGAAGAAGTGGCGCAACAAACTCCCCAGCAGTACCTACAACTCTCTGTTCAGTATCTAAGAAAAACTTGATTCTATACAATAGTACTTAATATGCAAAATAATTTACATTACGCAACACAAAACATTAAATTAAATTATTTGCTATGTCAGCTAGCAAACGCCAATATACTAACAAAATAGATATTATAGTGCACAAGTGTATGCGCAGACACAGGTGCACTCTCTCTTCCCTCACTCTCATAGTCCGATGGGACGGCAATCCGACACGACCGGAGAGAGATCAGGCGCAGGACCAACGCAACGGCTTAAGAGGATGTTCCCTAAATTATATGTTAATTTGCATTAATATTCAGAAAAAGTCACGCATACAATCTAAATGGAACTTTAATATATGATTTATTGGATCTTTTTCTTTCCATACCTATAAAACAGGTACGTAATTGGAAAATTTTCGCTCGATTCATTTTTATTCGAAAATCATGTCTTTTTTGAAGATGGAGATTTGAAACAAAAACATTATTATTCGGCTTTTATTATGTCTTAAATAATTATTGACCGTAAGAAAATATCTATAGTTTTTTATCCAGACATAAGATATTTTTTCTCTAGATCAATTATAACTTTAGTTATAGACGAAAAAAGAATTGACTCTTAAGACATTTAGTTCCGTGCTCGAACACGACCAAAGAGCGCACGCGATATTCAACTTTAGTACTGGTGTGTTAGCGTTTAGCACATAGTAGAGTGGTGGGGTGCATTGGGGTGCAGTTTGTGTGGAGATTGTCTTTGGAGTGCCTGGTCTTAACGTGCTTAGTATCTCATTAACCAAGAGTATGATTATAATTTATAGCGCGTCTACTATGAGCAGTCAGTTCCACAACCAAGTGATTGACAGATCTTTTCATCACAGCATGTTCTAGCTACTCTTGCTCATATCGACTCGAGAAAAAAAAAGTAAAACGTTCTCTTTACTATTGTCATTCCCTTGTGAGTGCAACATGTCTTTTTTGCCGTACGTCTCTATCAGTTCATTTGGCGTCTCAGTATCCATCCCCATTCCTGCCGGGGTTGTGGAAAAGTCTGAAAGGGATACCATGGCCCCTGGCAACATGGCAACTGAAGGAACACGAGTGGGTTTTAGTCAGTAAAAGTCTGACACGCCCTCCCGCTCCAGCCAGAGCGGGAGAAGTTATTTGATAATAACCCAACCAAAAAAAAAAGTGGTGCGACTCCAGGAGTGCCGACAGAAGTGAAAACTTGAACTTGACCGTAACGTAATATAAATAAAAAGCATAATCGCGTTTACAAAACCTTTAAAGTAAAAATACTTGCATAGAACATTGATCCGTAACGTAATATAAATAAAGAGCACAATCGCGTTTACAAAAATGAGGTGTTATCATGGTGTCGCGAAATCAATGGTTTAGTCCCATCTCAAAAATGCCCAACGTGTCTAAAGAAGTTTTAACTTAAAAAAAAAAAATATCCATCCCCATTGCAGACTTTCTCTTATACCACTTTAAATAAAGTTCACTTTTCAAGGTTCTCATAGGTTCTAAAACATCGTAGCATCATGCTGAGATAGGAACCTTTTAGCCTCGAATAGGTCCACATTTTTCTCTTTCTTTGTTTTCACTATTTTGTGAGTTTTAATGTTCTTTTTTATTATTATTGTTTTCATGATTTTGTTAGTTTTAATGTCCTTTTTTAGGGTACCGTACCTCAAAAGGAAAAAAACGGAACCCTTATTGGATCACTCGTGTCTGTCTGTCACAGCCAATTCACTCCGAATCTAATGGACCGATTAAGTTGAAATTTGGTACATATGTGTGTTCTGTGTCCCAAATATGGATGTGTAACGTAAATAAATGAATTTTGAATATGGGGGTCACTTTTGGGAGGCAAACAAGAAAATTAAAAAAAAAAAACAAACTATCGTAAGTGATTGTATGTGAAATATCAAATGAAAGAGCTTGTTGCGAGGATCAAATTTTTTATTTTTTATAATAAACTAGCTGCGCCCCGCGGTTTCACCCACGTAAATCTCGATCCTGTGGGAATATCTGGTTAAAAAGTATCATATGTGTTAATCCAAGTTATAAACTATGTTTGCCAAATTTCATCCAAATTGGTCCAGCCGTTTGAGCGTGAAGAATAGACAAATATACATACTCACAAACTTTCGCCTTAATAATATTAGTGTGTTACATTTAAAGATATTTAAGAAAATAGATGAAAATTGACCATTTCCCCCCTCCCCCTTATCTCCGAAACTACTGAGCCTAACTTTTGAAAAACATACAGAGAATGGTTCTTTACTCATAGATTACAGGGAAACCTATAAGAAGTCTATGGCCTTAAAATAACATGGTAAATCTCTCAATATTGTTCGAGAACAAATTAACATTTACAGTTGGAATGTATGGGAGAACATGTATTTCATTCATTCCAACTACGGAACCCTTCATTGTGCGTAGTCCAACACGCACTTGGCCGGTTTTTTATTGTTGTATTGCCGGTGCGTGTCCCAAATAAAAATATATTTCTTTCTTTAGGTTTAAATAGCATAAATAACCTCTCCTCTTAAACCTTTTTAGCGTTCCACACTGAAAATTGTTACAAAACTTTTCACATAATGGGCGAAGTCTCATAATTGTTACAGGCATGCGTTGAATTTTCTGTACGAAAGGCCTTTCATAATTAAATGTCTACTCCAGTTTATGATACCGCTTTGGACGCTCTTTATGACCATTGACCAAATTGTGGTCGTGTTGTCAAAATTGTGTGGCTTTAAAAGTAAAGGGTTATGCAACTGTCCAGGCTTTGTTAATTTTTGGGAATGGCTGGAACATCGTGGTTGGAACATTATCAACGGAGTGCATTTGAAATGACTCACCATCGTTTTGTAACGATGATTAAATACATTTGGCATAACTTTTAATTGTAATATATTCCATAAAGACTTCTAGCGTAAATTATTGATCAATTAACCCCAATGACAACCTTGCTGAAAGTATATTTTCTTTTCATTTAATTGTTTGCTAAAGACAAAAAACTAAAGGTAGAAAATTTCTGATCCAAAAATCACTAGGGCAATCCCCTTTTTGACCGTTAAATTTTTAATAAGATCAGGAAAAAAGTATTAACTTAGTTTTTCATGTCTGTAAAGTTAATTTATTGGTACTGTAGTTGTTGATGGTAAACCTGATGGTAGACCTCAGACGTTTATGGAGGCCTGGTACATGATTAGACGAAATCTATTATAAAATACAGTAGACGTGGATATATTTAGTATTTACATGTGGGTGTGCTATAGGTACACCTCTAAACCCCGATCCCTAACAATAGGTTACTTCAACGCCAACGGCATAAAATCCCAAAGGGAAGAAATAGGGCTCTTCCTCCGCGATCATCAAATAGACGTTCTCTTAATACAAGAGACTTTCCTAAAGCCTTGCCATCGTGATCCATCACTCGCCAACTACCGGATAGTTCGCAATGACAGGTCGCGATGTCACAAGGGTGGCACCCTGATCTATTATAGAAAGCAGCTTCACTGCATCCCACTAGACCCTCCCCCCCTCTCGGTATTAGAAGTCTCCGCCTGCCGTCTAGGCATGTCAGGTCACGAGCCGATCACTCTCGTATCGGTCTATAATCCCCCCGGTAACACCACGGGGCATTACCATCACCAACGCCTCTCAAACGACCTCTCGATTCTACTCGCTATGAGTAACTCGCTCATTATAGCGGGCGATCTAAATGCCAAACATCCCTCTTGGAACAGTTCGGTAACCAATCTCAGAGGTCAACACCTGTTCGACCTCTCAAACTCTCTGACCTTTGACGTCATCGCTCCCATGACTCCCACCCATTTTTCGCTGATGAACCCAAATCATGCCCCCGATATCTTAGACGTGGCGCTCCTTAAGAACGTCAACCTAAAGTTAGATTCAATAGAAACGGTACAAGAGCTAGACTCTGATCACCGCCCGGTAGTCATGAGACTACACCCCCGCATAGGTCTTTCCGACCCGAACGCCCCCCCTATCACTAAGAGGATCACGGACTGGAAGAAAGTAAGCACACAGCTGAAATCCAACACGTCCCCTCAATTAGACTCTATCCCCGACCTTTTCGACTCGGTCGCCGACACCACGGCCGCGATCGACTCACTCACTAATCACGTACAAACCGTCCTGAACGATTGTTCAAGGGAAGTTCCAGCGACGGACGACCGTCGCTGGAAATTGCCGGACGACGTGCGTGCATTACTGACTGAGAAGAACGCGGCCATACGTGCCTACGATAGCTTTCCCTGTAACGCCAACAAAGCCCATATGCGCTATTTACAGAGATCTGTAAAGACACGTATAGCGGAGCTGCGGGACGCGAGCTGGGGAAAGTTACTCGGCGAACTTGAGCCCACCCATCAGGCCTTCTGGGAGCTCCAGAGGAAACTCAGGTCTCCCCAGGTCTCAGCCATGCCCCCCCTGACCCGTCCCGATAAATCCATCGCATTTGACGATGCCGAAAAGGCTGAATGCCTCGCAGACAGCCTCGAGGCCCAATGCACTCCCAGTTCCCTACCTGTAGACAAAGCTCACCTGAAAAAGGTCGACGCCGAAGTCGAACGTAGAGCCTCCCTCCCTCCCGTCGATGACCCTGATTGTCCACTGCCCCCCGTCCTCCCGGACGAGGTGCACGACATCATCAAGGGTCTTAAAGTCCGCAAAGCCCCCGGTTCAGATGGCATCACCAATAGGGTGATCCAACTATTCCCTGCCCACCTAATAATGCTTTTGACCACCATCTTCAATGGTGCCTTAAGCAACAATATCTTCCCCCAGTCATGGAAGGAGGCCACGGTTATCGGTATCCCTAAGCCCGGCAAGCCCAAAACCGAGGCCTCTAGCTACCGTCCCATCAGTCTGCTCAAGGTTCTCGGAAAAATCTATGAGAGGCTTATTTATAAGCGCCTCAGAGATTTCGCCGAGACCAAGGGCCTCATCCCCAACGAACAGTTCGGCTTTCGAACTGAGCACTCTAGCGTGCATCAGGCCCACCGCATCGTAGAATCCATAAGCGCTGGTTTCCAGCGCGGGACTATGACCGGTGCAGTATTCTTCGACGTAGCGAAAGCGTTCGATAAAGTCTGGCACAACGGCTTAATATACAAGCTGTACCAACTCGGCGTGCCAGATCGTCTCGTACTCATCTTACGAGACTTTTTATCGAATCGCGTCTTCCGTTATCGTATCGAAGGAGCGTTATCCACTCCCCGTCCCATCCGCGCAGGTGTCCCCCAGGGCTCTGTGGTGTCCCCCCTCATTTTTACGCTATACACGAGCGATATCCCAAAAGGTTGCGGTAGGTCGCAGTTGGGTCTGTTCGCAGACGACACTGCCATCTACTTCAGCTCTAGATCCCCCGACATCATTCGCCTAAATCTCCAACGCGCAGTCAATAGACTGGCAGCTTGGTTTACAAAATGGCGGATAGAAGTCAACCCCGATAAAAGCCAAGCGGTTCTCTTTACGAAGCCGCGTTCAAGGCTCAAAAACCCCCTCCCCCGACCAATCACCATGTTTGGCAAGCCGATCCCTTGGGAGAAGCGAGCTAAATATCTCGGTGTCGTTCTAGACCATCATTTGACTTTCGCAGAGCACATAAAGATGGTTCGTT
Organism: Agrochola lychnidis; assembly: GCA_963680765.1. Taxonomy (NCBI): domain Eukaryota; kingdom Metazoa; phylum Arthropoda; class Insecta; order Lepidoptera; family Noctuidae; genus Agrochola; species Agrochola lychnidis. The sequence goes on along the minus strand of OY796871.1, from coordinate 6,294,090 downwards.
CGCGAGCCTCTTTCGCTCTCGGTAGACTCTTCTATCTGGTGAATGCACGTAGCAAATTGTCACTTAGGTGCAAATTGCGCGTTTACACGGCGTGCATTCGACCGATCATGACCTATGCGGGTGCCGTCTTCGCCCATGCGAAACCCCGTCACATCCATAGAATGCAAACAGTGCAAAATAAATTCCTCCGTAGGGCCACAGGTTCCCCCTGGTTCGTCAGGAACGAGGCACTCCACCTCGACCTAAAGATTCCCACAATCCATCAGTTTCTAAAACGCCTTTCCAAGCGTTTCTTTGAGTCCGCGGCCAAACATCGCAACCCTCTGGTTGTCGAGGCCGCCAGTTATGTCCCGAGTAAAATCAGCCATGTTCGCCGTCCAAGGCATATCCTCGTAGATCCCGATGACCCCATAACCCTCCTCCAGGAGAGCAATAGGGAAACAAGTACAGTGTACAAAAACAGACGCCTCCCGTCATACCGACCTCGCCGCCGAGGTCCTTTGCGATCTCGACCGCCGCGCCCCCGAGTAAATAATACTCCCCCCCGACCCTTGCTCGAAAACGAGGTGCCAGCAGTTGTTGCAGCTGTGCACGTAGCTTTAAATTCCCCGACTAATAATAATGATCAAAACCTTTTGATCCAGCCCGTCCCATCTTTTGATGTCCTCCCTCCGGATAACGCCCTAAGCCGAGGCTCGAACCCCGCAGGGGGTGCCCTTAGTGAGCGTTCATCCTTAAATTTTTAGCTTAGTATTTGTGCCCTGGCTGGAGGCTTTGAGTGTAGTAGCTTAAGGCAACCACAGGATTGACCGGTTAAACAGCTACGGTTTTCGGAACCAGCTGTGAGATGCCCAACAGAAAAAAAAAAAAAAAAAAAAAAAAAAAAAAAAATAGGTACACCTCTGCCTAACCCTTCGGGGATTACAGGCGTGATGTTATGTTATGTTATATTTAGTAACCTATTCCGCTTAGCTATTTCTGAAAAGCCATACAAAAACCCTGAAAGAAATCGATACGTGTTTCACCTCTCAACGAGGCATCCTCAGGATGACGATTGACTTGTCGCGAACCCGAACACGGCATGTTGTCACGCTGAGCGTTGGACTTAGAGTGATATAACGCCACCTACCTTTTTAGTCCTCTTCCAGGGATAAAATGGTATTTTCTGTTATTCTAGAAACTTCATCTTTTTGAAAATAGACGAAAAACAAGGGTAGGTTACTTAAAATTAATTTCATAGACCAAAACATCTATTTTAACGATCAATATTAACACTATCTTGGCAGTTGTGCTAATGCTCAACATGTAATTTTTACATTGGTAGTTTAGACCGTGAGTTATGATTGGATGACGTCAACATTGAATAGCGTCCTTGGCATTCGAATAGGTTTTTATTTACTATCGAAATGTAGACTTGACCGCAGACCTATCCATCATAATATCCAACTGTAAGAGTAGAAACACACGTGCCAAAAATTACGCTACGAAAATTGCGGGTGCTTATGTTTTTGAGCTGAAAGGTTCAAACTCAAAGCTTTTATTTCAAATAAACCAATTACAGGCACTTTTGAATTGTCAAGGGGTCGGTCAGTTAGAAAGATGAAGCTAGTTGCCCATTCCAAAGCGTAGTAGCTACCTATGGACAAGAACGGGCAAGAAACTCCACGCACGGACACTCTTTTAACTCAAAATATGGTTACAAAATATTGGTTACATCATTCATGTTGAAGTTATATATGTGAGAACGATGCAGAACGTTAAAAGCGTCCGTAGTAAAAAAATAAAACAAATAATGCAAATCAAAAATTAAATTAAAATTAAAATAAATGGTTCTGGAGTAGCGACCGTGTACCGGAAGATGTAGCGTTGGAATGTCTCCCACAAGGTGGACCGATGACCTGGTGGGCCGCAGGAATTCGCTGGATGCGAGAAGCACAGAACCGGTAGAAGTGGCTTGTGGATCCGGATGCTTGGGGGAGGCCTATGTCCAGCAGTCAACGTCTTTCGGGTAAAACGATGATGATGTTTTCTAAATAAATTACGCGATAACGTAATTTCGGCTTGATGTGTCATAGATAATTAAAAAAACATTGCGTGTGAGAACTTTTCTTGGCGTAATTTTGGCTACACTAAAAATTTGCTACTGAAACACACAATCGACTATTGTAAAAGAATTGTTATTGCAATAGTCAACAAACCTGACAAAGATAGCGCGATTGCTAGTCACCGCCTGAGGTATGTGAGCGGTGAGACGGGGGAGGGCGCTATTGACAAAATTGGCAAATTAAGTTAGCCTTTGCCTTGACTTTTGTCTACTTCCCCCGCCTATATCTGCATATCTGCGTCTTCATATATCTGCGATGCGATGCGATGCGATGCGAATTAAAGGGTTCCCTATACCAGTACTGTTTTTCGGCGTTTTTTTGCTCGATCTCAATACGGTACGATCGGTTTTTATTTATATATTTCCTAACTTTCTTAACCGACTTCAAAAAAAGGAGGATGTTTTCAATTCGTCGGGATATTTTTTTTTTAATGTATGTTCCCCGATTACTCGAAGACGGCTGAACCGATTTAAAAAATTATTTTCTTGTTTGAAAGGGTATACTTTCAAGTTGGTCCCATTTTCATTTGGTCACGATCTGATGATGGGATCTTGGAGAAATCGAGGGAACTCTTCAAATATTATAGCGATTTGATTATTTTTGATAAGCAGTTGACATAAGGCTATTGTAACTTAGTTAAATTACAAACCAACCCACTAAAAAGTGAAAAAAAAACTTTTTTACAAAAAATACAACCGACTTCCAAACTACAAAATGAAAAATAACTTTAATTTCGGAAGTCGGTGTCATTAAACTAAAATACTGATCCAAAGACACCGACTTCCAAAATTAAAGTTATTTTTCACTTTATTGTTTGAAAGTCGGTTGTATTTTTTGTAAAAAAGTTTTTTTTATGTTGTGCTGTTCAACTTCCTAAATCTAAATGTTCATGTTAATTCTCCCGAACCACTGAATTCTTATTATCAACTAGAGGGAGGCTGATGCCTCTTCTCTTGACGTAAGCCTTTAATCACAAACAAGTTTGAAAGGGTTGATATATACCTAGCTTTGACATTGACAAAGAACAAAAGAAGCATCAACAGAAGGGGAAAAAAGAAGGGTTGTTTTTTTTCATCGGGAATTAAGTGCCATTGACAATGGTCATTATTAGTAATGAGTTCGATAATGGGGAAGGCTCGGCCGGCTAAAACCTCATGGGTATCTGTCCCTAGACGTTTAGAGGGACCGTTATGACTGAAGTTTATGTACATTAGGGGACAGTTTTTATGGCAAAGTAAAATGAAATATAGGTACACATTTTAGGCAAAGCACAGTATAAATATGGACAGTACAGTAACTATACTATAGTAAATTTTCGAAATGGCACATTCACACAGACGCGCACATCAAAGAGACCCTAAGCGATTGTCGCGGTGCTGTCAGTTGCGGGTGCCGTGTCGAAACGAGTGGTCACCGCGATTTTTTTACATGGAGCGTAAGTAATTATTTCAACAAATAGGTCTAGTTTCCATATTGTCCATATTTATAATGTGGGTAAAGGAATAAGCATCGATTATCACCTTGGTCTACACTCTCGCAAGTGCGCCTCGTGGAGGCCCTTGCACGAGCCGCAGTAAGCGGAGGCTACACGAGTGCTACCCATCCATACTTTCGTTTTATGCAGTTGCCCGCCACGCCTCACGCTTCGAGTCCTTTGACTCCGGTCAAAAAACCGACATCGAGAGGAGCGCATGCGAGGCGAGGCGAGAGACGACGAGAGAAGGAGAGGGCGCTGTCCACACTATCGCGCTCGCTTCACCTCGTCTTGCCTCCAGGAGAGTGTGGACCCGGGGTTACACTTTCGGCACGACAGCGTTTTATCAAATAAATAAGTTTTTGTCCTTTTCCTTTACAGTAGGCAGAGGACATTAAATAACTTACACTGTAAAAATCTGGCTGTAATTTTTGGCTAGATAATCATAGTTCTTTAAGGTCTCCTTTTTAAAAACCTAATATTAAAAATTACATAACCATAGAGCATCAGATGAAACAACCATAACGGAAACAACAAAGCTTTAACACAAGGTACGTTCACGAAGTATGTCATAACAACGTAATTTACGGCTCGAAGGCTTTCGGTTCAACCTCTTTACCTAAATCTAACCTCGTAAACGGAGTCAACAATACGAGTTCTCAAAACGCTTTGTGGATTTTAAATCTGGAACATACTGAACATGGGTACTCCACTTATATGATTAAAGGAAATGTTTTGAAGTGTACTTTGGAGTTGAAGTTACCTTTATTACAGGTGACTTTGTGAACTTATGTTAATTGTGGAAAATTGGTGGCTTATTGGTGATTCGCACGAATTTACTCGCCCGAAACGGGCGAATCGACACTTTAAAAAATATTAATGTGGGTATTAAAAGTTAAATTGAAATTCTCGGAGAAAAAAAAAGAGGGAATATTTTTAATACTTACCTATATTCAAATGGCGTTTTATTTAAAAACATAGTTCAGTGCAAGTAAATACTGCCGACTAACAAAGTCCAAAGGCTGAAACAGTAGGCTTTTAATCACCAATAAAAAAAACACCCACAAAGCAACAATTTACTTCAGCATGTCGTGTGAAAAAGGATGTCAATACCGTAAAATAAACAGGGCCTGAAAAAACATTCGAAAATATCGATATGACTTGGTTATGTCTTTTCTAATTTTTATTAGTTGATGTAGTGACAAAAATTGAAAAGGGTATGCTGAGATGGTTTGGGCATGTTGAGAGGATGAATGAAAGGCGACTAACAAAATGTATTTACAAGGCTGATGTAAAGGGAAAGGCCGGGCGGGGACGCCTTAGGAGGACATATACTGACCTTATTGGTGATGTTCTTCAGAAAGGCCAGGTGCGTAGTACTCGCAACCGGCGTGCGTGTATGACCAGATGTATGAACGTAAACGAGGCAAAAGGACTATGTAAGGATCGTAGCAGGTGGCGTTCTGTAGTTTCTGCCTACCCCCATGGAAGAAGGCGTGAGTTTATGTATGTATGTATGTAATTTTTATTAGCAAAAAACGTGACCAATAAAGCAATGTTTTAGAAAGTATAATGTTGTTCAAAGTTCAGCTGGTGATGGGGTTTCCTACATGAATTATTAAGGAAGTTGCTTTACGGTTTCTGTTGAAATTACTTTTTATGGGTTCATAACTTTTCACTTTTCCTTGAAAATTATAACGAAGGAGGAAAACATTTTTCGTAAAAATATTTTATGCTCCATTCGTTTGTAAAAAAACAAATCGTTTCGTAAAAGGTAACAGGAACTTTGTGATTTTCGTAACCAGTAATAAGTATTTGGCTTTGGCATTTTGGGCCATGATCAGCAATGACTGGTTTTAATTAGTCAATTGTTTTAAGCTATTGCATAGCTTTTATCGCGGGCTTTGAGCGCGGCGACCGAATCAAGAAATTCCGTAACGAAAATAAAACCTAACACCCCCCACTCCGCCTACCATGTAATGACGGAGCCTATAACAACGTGATGTTGTCATAGGAACGTAATTTTTGTTTTATGTCATCACGTCATCATCCCAAGTGTAGCGTTGACAAATAGGAAGTATGGAGGTTACAAATGCTATGCAATAGCTTTACCGCAGCAGTCCCCGAGTGCCACACGTTTTTTTAATCTATGTGTTTTGTTTTCTCTTCTACTCTTTCACACGTTGTCTACATCTATTTTTATCTACTTTCCTATCGCAGCTATGCTAGAAGAGATTTCTTTACAAATAACCATCACCTTTGTCCGTATTTTTCTGTTCCTTTCTTCTTGTATGTTTATATGTGTGTGCTTAAATGATAATTAAATAAATAAATAAGATGTAGTGTAGCAGAATGGGTTCATGGTTGATACCAAAAATGTCCTGACAAATTATTAGTTGACTGGCATAGGACATGCATAATTGTGTATGGCGGAGACTTGTGCCTAAAAGCTTTAAAAACTAAATGAAAGAAAAACAACTTCTAAGATGATTCTATCAGAAAATTTCCAAGATATAATAGAACGGGCAAAATGATGTTCTTAAAGTATAACCATAATAATCTTCCATCGAAAACTTCCTTCACCATTTAAGCTTCCAATACCATTCTAAGTCCTCCCCTCGTTATCATTTCGTTCAGAACTTTATGATTTATTAAACGAGAGGGTATCGAGTCGGTCCCGAACTCTTGATAATCGATCGAATACCGAATTGGATGACCAAATCGGCAGTGACCAACACGTCCCGTGAGATTTCGGGTTTTCCACCGTTTCTGAGATTGCCGGTTATCCTGCGGAATTGGATATTGAGATTTTCTCACATCAGAAAGATGTTAGGGGCAGAAATTCTTTCGGTATTTATTGGACATCGATTTTAGGGTTCATTTCGGAATGGGGTCAACGTACTTAGAGCTCGACACGAATGTCTGGAAATGGAACTTGGAATCTACCAATTTTGAAGTGAAAACTTATTTAGGCGCGTTGGGCATTTTTGAGATGGGAAAAAACAATTGAATTCGCGACACCGTTACCGATACCTCATTTTTGTAAACGCGATTGTGCTCTTTATTTATATTACGTTACGTATCAATGTTCTAAGAAAGTATTTTTACTTTAAAGGTTTTGGAAGTATTTTTTTTTTGTAAACGCGATTGTACTCTTTATTTAGATAAGGTTACGGACTAATGTTCTATATAAATATTTTTCTTCAACCAAGGCGATCTTATTGAAGTTTTCACTTCTGTCGGCACTCCCGAGGTGCCACTGTTTTCTTTTTTTTTCTTACTTGGGGACATTGACAGAGTGAAATTCTGTCAGTGCTAACGAGGATGTGAACCTCAAAAATGTATGGGAATGACATTAACTACCGAAAATGTTATATCAATCCTATTGAAGATTGTTGTAGAAATACGTAACGATTTGAAAGCGATTGCCACTTGTGTAGACCCTCGGGTAAATGATAATGATAAATTATATTTATTTCTGTAAAACGGTTAATTGATTCAGGCGTGATCTTACGGAAATCCATTATAAAATACAATAGACGTGGATATATTTAGTAACCTGTTCCGCTTAACTATTTTTAAAGAGCCATAAAATACCCTGAAAGAAATCAACACGTGTTTCACCTCTCAACGAGGCATCCTCAGGATGACGATTGACTGACGATTGAAATATTCGTCGGTTATTTTTTTTTTAAATAACTGACATAATTTTCAACGCCTGGATTCAGAATCATGTATTGAATCCATGGTAACAGTTTTCACGTCGATGTCCCTGCCACCCTGTATACTATTATGATTTCTATATTATCAATAGTTTTTCTATTTTATACCCTATTAGCCAAGAGAATAAGAGCCATTCAGCTCTTACTGAGCCTTAAACAACAAAATGTAGGTACTTTACGTACATAAGTTTCACCTTGACCAACTTTGGTGTTTATCGGTCGGGGCTAAGGGTGTGAATAACACTACCGAAGCTATACCTACTATGAAATATTTAGGTAGAGGATTTTATAGAATCCTAATCATAAAGCAGTTTCTCTGAATATTGATTTCTGAGTATAAAGAAGATGGAGGATAGGAATAGAGAATAATAATAATAATAAGTTTATCATTCTAATAATATATCCTACTATATACATATTATATCCTACTTTCTACTTAATAATAATTATAAATTATATTATTATAATATATTTTATATTCCTTTACATACTTGTACATAATATATATAGTAGTTAGTTGTAAATATGTTTGTGTATATTAAATATTAGCGATTTATATTATAATTATATTATAAAATATATTATAAAATTTAATAATAACTTCATTTCATTCGGATTTTAATTTGACAAACGATTTATGATTTGTTTTATTTTATTCCATATTTAGTATTGTTACCTTATGAGTGAGTATTTAATTGTGTTTTGTTATTCTTGTTTGTTCTCATGCAATGCAACGAAATGTATTAATTTATTGTTATTGTATTTTATAATCTTATTTCATAATTTAATATGTATCAAATTAATGTTAATGATAATATTTTAATGATTTCATAATTTGTCTAATAATTGTTCACCTTATAATAAGAATGTTGTGCATGCCTATAAGTGATGTATTTACACAGTACTCAAGACTCGTGATACCTGTTATAACTATCGTTGTAAATATGTCGTTGGTGTGTCTTGCTTAATAAATAAATAATATTGTATGTAAAAATGAAATAAATAAATGATTATAAAAAAATATATTTTAATATATAATATTATAAATGCGAAAGTTTGTGAGGATGGATGGATGAATGGATGGATGTTTGTTACTCTTTCACGCAGAAACTACTGAACGGATTTGAATGAAAATTGGGACACAGATAGTTTATAACCAGGATTAATAAATAGGATACATTTTATCCAGATATTCTTGCGGGATCGAGACTTATGCGGGTGAAACCGCGGGGCACAGCTAAGTATTATATTATTATAAAATGTGAAAGTTTGTATGTTTGGATATTTGTAACTCAATCACGCAAAAATGTCTGAACTGATTCGGATGAAATTTAGCACATATATTAATATATGTAATTTATAACCTAGATTAACACATAGGACACTTTTTATCCCGGTGGTACGTTCCCGTGGTATAATCTGACCTTCATGCGGGCGAAGCCCCTGGAAAAAGCTAGTTTTCCATAAAATTGTTACAATATGTAAATGTCAAATGTCAATATTTGAATAAAACATAACATTGCTATAAAGCAACGCTGTTTCAAAATAAGATGTCTTGTACCCTATTAGTCCTGAACTTTAGTTATCTCGGGATTTATTCCAAATCTTTTACTTGATAAATATATTCCCAGAACTTACAAGATATAATTTTAATAACTAAAAGTCTCGGATCATTGTGCGTCTGCTCCATACATTTATGTTCACATATCTCGAGAAAATGTAGCGAACAGCTGATTTTTTTAGTGAAAAATTCTTTAGGCGCTTTGGGCATTTTTGAGATGGGACTAAACCAATGATTTCGCGACACTGTTACGACACCAGCTTTTGACCATTAAAAAGACATCAACGCGTTGATTACCGTGGTGCCGATTTCTTTTTTCAAGTTTTCACTTCTGTCGGCACTCCCAGAGTGCCACTGTTTTATTTTCGTGGTTTTACGCTTTGTCTCATAGTAAAAGTTTTTCATAATGATGAGTACAAGGAAAAGAGGTTTTCAGTTACACCTTGAAACTACTTCAGTTTTATCTTCTCACTAGCTTCCGCCAGCGGCTTCGCCCGCGTGAAAGCTTTGCAAATTACCTACAGCCTATGTTACTTTAGTGATAAACTGATAATGCTGCCGATTCTCTTGTCACAAATGCCTCTAAACTAAACTAAAAATCACCAAAATTTAGTTTATTCCTGTTAAACGACGATTTCCCATTCTGAAATAGACTAAATGACACAATTTATCTATATTTTAGTTTGACAGCACTAATATGGCACTGAGATATTAGTTTAGTGAAAATGGCAATTTTGCTATTCTGAATTTGACGTTTTTAACATAAAATTTAGATTTTCTAACTAAATATGACTATTTTTAATCGCGACTAAAAACATGTGGAATAAAATTGGTTGTCATGAACTAAAATTCACACCAACACCTCGACTTCAGATGAAAAAACAGTACTGAATATTTTTTTTTCTTTTGTTTATATCTCGAAAACGGTGTGTCCAATCGCAAAAATAATGAAAATTTCGACACCCTTTATAAAAGAAAAATATTACCTACATGTAGATTGTTTGGGGTTTAAGACCCCAAACAATCTACATGTAGGTAATATTTTTCTTATTTTCCATACAAAAAAGTGAAAAATCCATATAAAACACGTCGAGGCTGCCCCCCTGCGCGCCTCCGGCTCTAAAAAGATTCACGTGGTTAAGTATCACGTGTGGAGTGGCGATTGTCAAATTCGATTTAGATGTGTCAAAATTATTTTTAAATTTAGAGAATTTATTTTGCAGAATAGCTTTGAGATTCTCATAGTCAAAAGTAAGGAATTTTAGTGATAGTTTAGTTAGTTTAGTTCGGTGTACAAGAGAATCGGCACCAATATAGCATTCTACTGGTGAAATATTTTTTTAAATCGGTCTAGTTTTTTTTGAGTTCTTCACCTTTTTCGTGTGGTTAGTGACTAACCTGGTGTCAGAGTTTTTATGCCGCCCATGGGCCTTTGCCTTGGTTTCATATGCCGTCGAGAAACATATCTCAGACATGCTGGTTTCCTCACGATGTTTTCCTTCACCGTTTTTGAAGCAAGTGATAATTATACAATACGCATATGAACCCAAAAAGTGCGTGCCTCTGGCCTTTTTGAGTAAATTCACTACAAAAAAAAATCTCTATTATATTTGTGTTGTAGGGTCTTGTTTTACGCCATAATTTCTCAGACCTTTATTGTAAAATAAATCAATATTTATTGGTGGTCCACACAACGACAGTGGATCAATATCTGCATTCATTTCAAAGTAATTAACTCCAGTTCACCGCCACTCATTACTCGCTATACAATTAACTTTTCTGCCAGCCACATCATTAAAGCAACATCAACTCTCATTTAATTCTAGGGTTGTGCAAAATCTGCGTTTTTTAAATTGAAATCAGCAAAACAATCTTGTAACACGTTCACAATTTGAAGGAACCTCATTTTTTTTCAACGCAATGAATATTATGTTGAATTCTTAAAAAGAAAAGGCATTCCCATTGTAAATGTGTTACACAATAAGGCTGCAAATATTATTTTTGATTTTCATAAAGAATAATGTTTAAAAATAATGAGTATATAAGGGGAAGTTTAAAAGTGGCGCCAGTGGCTGAAAAGTTAAAAGGAAATCGTTTGGCCTGGTATGGGCATGTGATGAGGAGAGAAGAAACGCATGTGACTAAAAGAGTGATGAACATAAATGTTGATGGATGGAGCGGGAGAGGAAGACCAAAGAAAAGATGGATGGATTTGTAAGGAGAAGGAAGGAATATGAAAGAGAAGGGAGTGAATGATAGTGTGACGGTTGATAGGGGAGAGTGGGAGACAGGAAGATGATGATGAAAGAATAATGTTTTTCAAATCACGCAATACATTTTAATAGTTACATAACATATCGTCCGTAATTCCCGAAGGGTTATACAGAGGTGTAACTGTAGTGCATTCATATTTTGCCAATTGTTAAATTTCTAAATATAAAAATAAAAATAAAATAATTAAAAATAAAATATTTCTCTCTCCACAAAGGTTGGCTTAGAATTAATATCTTAGGACTAGACAATAAATGTAGACAAAAGCTCCTTTGCGAGAGACTGGAGTCCGTACTAGGGAAACCCTGTGTCACGGATCTTCAAGCTCCCTTGGCAAAAGGCGTTGTGTGTGTGGTGCGAGATGTATGAGTGTACGGTGTACTGTGCGGTGTGTGTGTGTGGAGTCTTGTGGGTAAGTGTCATTGTGCGAAAGATGTCTATGTTGTGTGTTGTGTTGTAAGTATGTGTGCGTGCACGGGATCCATCGGCATTCGGCATCGCAAGTTACACGATTAGGATGTGATGAGAAATAGTTGCTCAGTGGCATCGTAATCCAGCGATGAATGCATAATACATTGTATTTTGAATTTTGACAATGTTGAACTCGACAACTACCTATGAAAAATAATCATGGTCAACAACTGTTAACTATAGTAATTTTTCTTATTTTTATAAAGAAACAAAGTCAACGTTATTTGTTTTTTATGGTATTGATTATTTTGTTTTTTTTATTATAACATAACAACACTTGATTTAAATCACATTAAATCAAATTAAATCAAACTGATTTAAACCAACCAACCCTGATTCACAGTTAGCCTGTAACACAATATCTCGCCGAAGTTTCCAGTAGCCACAGTGGGGCATAATTAATGGCATATCGATCGACCACGAGTGGACCGAGGTCGGCGAATGCCCTGATAACGTGTTAATAGATCAGTTGAATGATAACAGGGAACAGATGACGTTTTCGGGAATATTTTTTGGGGACACGCGATTCTATGAAGAATCGGTAGGTACGATAGTCGGCGATAACGCAGTTAACCAATTTGACCTATTTAAAGGTTTTAGGATTGAAATGTCTGTAGCTATAATAATTGATGACAAAAACTAATGAGGTGATTAAAATTTTAGTCAGCATCTAAACAGACAGCGATGTGTTACTTTAGAATTAATTGAAACACTTTTTCTTCCTTTGCTTAAACTCTTGGAAGTGGTAAAGGGTGGATTTCTTTTATAAATAGTTAATTTTGAATAAAAAAACTTGTGAGATAGAAAATAAACTGCCTGATTGCCGCAAGAGCATATAAAGTTTGCTTTAGCACGAACTGACAACTTTTATGCCATTATGAGGAAGAAGGTCGCATCCTTAATAAGCAGAATGAGGGCTAGCAGCAACAGTATTTTGAAAACCCTAGCTGAACAGCATGATGTACTAATACTAAGACACTGTCAGGTTGCTCGTGCGGCAGTGATGAACAATAATTATGTATACATTTAATAAATACTAATCCTTATGTAGTGGTATCTAACCCACACATGCACACAACCTGCGAATCCAACTACTTAAGACGTGCGTCGCCCGTCTGTGGGCCAGTCAATCAGAGTTCTAATACGATACGACACACAAGCAGTTACTAACTGCGTCCCGCGTCATCCCACATCACATTATATTTACTTACTCGTATTAATGTTTATAAACCGTGTTTAGTTATAATAATTTCATCATTAAATTTAGTGTGTTTATACTAAATGAACATTTCATTTCGTTTACTTATAGAACCTATATAACACACCCTAATAAAAGTTCTATAGAATAGAATAGAATTTTCTTTATTCGAGTAACCAAGACTCAACAAGATTGTTAGTAAAACTTACGACTATGTTAGTAAGCACAGACACTAAAGAAAAACAAGAAAAATAATACCTACAATCAATAACGGTTGGTCACCGCTGCGACATCCCATGAGAGAGGGCACAACAGTGACCAACGTATTCACAGTTCAGGCGACTCGCAACCATGCTTAAGACACTGTTGGAGCTGCCCCACACCCTGCGCACCAGGGAAGCGCACCTTTTACGCATTGTTGCGTAAAAGCAATCCACATGCGCATCTGCGAACATCCCAGATGCACTACAGAAACGGGGCAGCTCCATCAATATCCTAAAACTCAGTTGAAACTCAGTTTAGTTTTAGGTAAACTCAGTTGTTTGTTATTCTATACTCAGTTGACAAGTTTGTTTTTTGTACTAACCATTGGACCAATGTTGTCAAATTAAATAAAAAAGTATATATCAACTATCACGTGTGGCCTGACAACAATTTTACTTTCTTGTCCAGTGTTATTAAAACCTCTTCCTGCACGCGTAGCATGAACACCGTAGAAACGAGTTTTGTCGACGGAAGAATAGAGAAAATGACAGATAAACAATCACAATATGTCATTTTGTCTATTCTTCCGTCGACAAAACTCTTTTCTACGGTGGTCATGCTACGCGTGCTGAAACAAAATCATGACTTCCAACACAGCTAACAAAGAGAATACGAACTCACAAACCACTCGATAAAAGCAAATTAATATTGAACGTCTGTAATGCCGTGAGAACTACGCTTGCCAGTTCACCTGCTAGTTGCCATGATAACGTATAAACTATTCACCAAGGTAAGTAGCGGTGACCGGAATATGTTATCTAGCACAAAAGCTTGCTATACTGACCTAATTGATTTACTAATGCCCGATTCCTAAAAGTTACCGATCGATGAACTAAAATTATTTTATTTAGTAAGTAAGTAAGTAATCATTTTATTTACCAAAAACTTAGCCTAGGTAACATCAGTGTAGTTTAAACTATGGGATGGATATGGCTATTACAATGAGTAAGACCCCTGCCCTTCAAACTAGGAAAATCCTGTATCTTGAAGGACAGTGTTCTTTAATGGGATTGACACGTTTTACAAAATATTTATAATTGCGTAATAATTCTGATGTTAACAAATTAATTGAATGGATTTACTGGTTAATTGTGTGTGAGTGTGTTGCTATGGGGTTAAGGGCCTATATTGAAAATAAATAGTAGTTTGGTGGGCGTGGCTTATTGCCCCCGCACGCGGGGAGTGGCGGTTCTATATTCGATGGTTGGCCGCCACATCGTCGCGCTGCCACAAACGTATCTAAACCAGTAGCAAAAAGTGGAACTAACGAAATAACTGACCGGAATTTGAAAACGTTAGTTACTTAGCATGGGCTTTGGCTAAGCATTATTCTTGTCACTGTCGCACAACTGTCATACTAAAAGTGCATGATAAAGACAGAAACATATCTAAGAAAAAAGCGCGTGCTAAGTAACAATAATTTATCTCTGATTTGTTGGTGTGTGGTTGTGTATGTGGGTGGGGGTGTGTGTGTATGAGTGTGAGTGAGTGAGAGAAAGTGTGGTATACTAAGTAAAAAAATTGGTATTTTAGACGTTAATTCGTAGAAAAAATGAGTTCCTCTGTATCACAATAGCTTATATTTAATAGCAAATTTAACAATTTTCTTTTTAATTCAAAATGGTTAAGATTATTTATTGTAAATTTTTTTTGAAGTTTGTTGTATATTCTAGAACTTAGGATGAAATATTGGTGGGTAGCAAATGTGGTCCTGTAACGGTCGACTTGACATACATACATATTTGTATTGTTAATTGCTAATTATGTGTTGACTGTTTTAGACATATATAATAGATAATATAATACATAAGGTATTCATAATGATTTCATGTCATTGTATAGAGTACTAATTGTAATTTATGACATTTTATAAGGTATTCATTGGAATTTATGACATGGTATAATTTTAATGCTAATTCTGCATGCCTGAATTGATGCAACACATTGGACTGCGCATTCACTTGACATCTAGAAATGTATGATTATGTACACACGGCTAGACATCAAGCTATACATTTCCAGTTTATCTTGATCTCGCATTGTATAGAATTTCCCTACAATGCGAGGTCAGTTTATATTGGAAATGTATGGCTTGATGTGTAGCCGTGTGTACTGTGTTGAGCAATAATTTATTTAATTTGAATTAAAATTTGACATAATCAGCCTAATATGTTCCCACTGCTGAGACAAAGGCCTCCTATCGGTGAGACGGAGTAGGCCATAATCCACCACAAGGACTTGATCGGGTTGATAGATGTTACATGCCTTCGAATTTTTGGTTCTAGGTCATGCCAGTTTTCTTCACGATGTTTTCCTTCACCGTTTTGTTTTGGTGATGAAATAATTTACACAAAGTAAAATGCCTGTCTGGGTTCGAACTTACGATCTATAACTGGTAAGTCGCGGCCGTTAGCACCGGACCACCACTGCACTGCTCTCTACTAAAGTCTGATCCGTAGGTAAAATTGGGCATTGACAAGCATATTATAACTAGTGGTGTGAATATCGAGACAGCCTTGATTGAAATAGTTATAAGAGTAGAGGAAGATCGAAGAAACGATGGATGGATTATATGAAAGATGATGGAGCTAGAAAGGATGTGATAACGGCTAATAGATCTCTAAATATATTTATTACACAATTTCATGCAAGTTAGCAAGAACAGGGAGAAATACCTACTAGTGTGAGCTTCCAATTATAGAAGTTTGACAAAGTAAAAATAATTTATAAATCAAAATATACAATACGAAAACCATAACTAAAACCCAACTACGACAAAAAAGCCAACTAAAAAGGTATAAACATCACAGACAGACAAATTAAAAATCCGGAGTCATACGTCGTATTGGATAGATCGATCAGATTACGTGTAACTGTGATGTCTTGTTTATATCTTTTTATTTGGCTTTTTTGTCGTAGTTGGGTTTCAGTATATATAACTTTTAATTTTATTTAAATTATTTTGGGCTATAATGTATTATAAAATATATTATTGACATATGCTAATTATATTATTATTATTTCATTTAATAGCCAACCTGGGAACATTAAAAATAAATGTTTTTTTAGTTTATGACCTTATGTCCTCTAGAGGGCGCCATATTCATGTGATTTAATGTGACGTCACATTGCTTATAACCAGCGGACAATCAAGACGCTTCATTTGTCAAATTATGATAAGTAGTTCAGAAGTTATGAGGGAACAGAAGAACATATATACATACCGGTCAAAAATCATAATCCTCCGCCGTAGTCGGGTAAAAAAAATATATATGGAAGAAGACGACACGCTGCGGGGACCACAAATAAATTGTGATAAGGAAGATGATCATGATCAAGATACATATATATACTGTTTAGTATGATCACCTTAAATCTAGATTTAACTTCACATGAAACTACAATTTCATTTTATGATAACCTATTTGTTAGATTACGATCTATATGTTTTGTTTTATGATCTTCACCTTCCTCATATTCGTATACCTATCAATTCAACACACAACCGTGGGCGTTATCATTGCAATTTGGCAAAATCACTACATTTTGATATCACTACTAACTTCATAAAATCATTTTGGATACTCAACCAAATTCTATTTCGAAATCTTCAATGATATTTTCCTCATCCACACTTCGACACCATAGCTCATTTTTGCATCATCTAATTTCACTATAGGGATCAACAGGAAAACTATTAATATCACTTCGAATTTTGCAACGTTGAGAAATAAATATTTTAACATCATTGGTATCAAATGCACACACACACACACACACACATCAATCTATACCGTTCTTACTTCGGCACCTACATCCTTATATCTGATTCATTTGCGAACGAGAATTCGATACGCTACTACATTCATATTTTTATTTCAGGATCACTCACTAGTCGTTAGTCTAGATTTAAAATATAAAATTGAGTCACAGAAAACTTTTAAAACTCTCAATTTAGCGTACACAGTTTAATTTTAGAAATTGCAAGAATTCATATTACAATATCGTAATGATATAGTTTGATCACTCAGAAAACGAATGAGTCACTATGCTCAATTTAGTCAAACGTATGCGTTTTAGTAATCATTTGTAGTAATCATACTGTTGATGTTTTGATCCGGAACACGTTTCGGGCTATCGTTTCAAACACGTGGTCAGGATTGAGTTGCTCGCAGTTTGATGACTCTTACCTACTACAAAATCCATCGTAAAATTGCAGCGTTCACATTCAAGCTTTGAATGAGAACGAGTCATAGATTTTTCAGCGACAATTATGGTCATAATGCCATTTCTGACTAGTTTTTAGAAACCTTAACGATCCAACTGCTGAAATCACTCTCATGTTGACTTTTACAACCAACCTGATAGCGCGTTAAAACAACAAGTTGTGTGTCGTACCAATTTAAACTTCCAGAAGTCGACTTAGTGTCAAAGTTTCCACGGTGCAAGGGTAGTTACAAATTGCAGAAGTATCCTAGCATAAATTTAACGGTTGTTTACCCCATGAAGCGACGCGCGCTTTACTTGTGGTAACCAAGTGTACAAACACTCTGTGAATGTGTGTGTAAGCGCAGGAGCTCTCAGTACCGTCCTAATATTATGTAAACATGATATTGTTTGAAGAAAAAAAAACCTATGTGAGTAAATAAAAAAAGATCATCTAATTTCAATAATCTATAATTTCATATTCACCTAACAAGGCCAGGCATGATAAAATTTCTGCTTCGATGCAAAAACTGCCACGGCTTATTGGAATTTCAGTCTTCTTCATAGTTTGCAATCTCATTAATTTTTATTGAAAATAATGATTTCAGGGAATCTTGCTTTAGAAATAAATTGTTACAAGAATTACAACTTCACTCAGGATGTACACTTGTACAGTAGATTTTCATTGCAAGTTATTTTATGTTTCACTAGTCCCCCTACTTCGCTCGGTTTTTAGCGCTTGATAAAACATCGTACACAAAACTCTAATAAATTATACATCAAAACCTTTCTCATGAATCACTCCGTCCATTGGTGAAACCCGTATGAAAATCCGTTCGGTAGTTTTTGAGTTTATCGCGTTCAGACAGACAGAGGCGGCGGGGGACTTTGCTTTATAATAATAGTAATAAAGGCGAGCCTATGGGCATCACCTAGCTAGGCAGAAAGCTAGACTTCGAAGTCCTAATGATACTACATGGTACACTGACTGATCCAGGGATCAATTAGTCGATCCCCCATTAGTCGATCTATATTCCTCAAAGGGTATTTAGTGAACCCAGAATTTCGCCAGGTAATTACCAATGACAGAGAAGTAGCTTGATCTACAAAGTAACACAGGTTAGACAAGAATAAACAATAGCCTTATGTCCAATTTTTTTTTTTAATTTTTGTCCGTCTTGTAGATTATTAAAAAATGAATTTCGCCAGGTAATTACCAATGACAGCGAAGTAGCTTGATCTACAAAGTAACACAGTTTAGACAAGAATAAACAATAGCCTTATGTCCAATTTTTTTTTAATTTTTGGCCGTTTTGTAGATTATTAAAAAATATTGGACACGTATTTTTTCTTTTTTTACGTAACCAAAAGATTACGGCGATACATTGAGTTAAAATGTAGCATTACGTCACGCCTTGCTAGATTTTATACTGAGTTGTGACGTAGCGAGCCCCCGCTCTTCAACTTTAATGCGTGTTTTCTAAGTTATTTTAGATTAATACGATAAACCAAAAAATACGTGTCTAATATTTTTTTATTGTCTAAAAGACGGACTAAATAGAATTTCTTTTTCTTTTATCTAGGCAATATCCCAGGAATATCTTCAAGGAAGAATAAAGTTCCCAATTTCGCTATCCGTGTAAAACTTGGGCAAAATTACACACAGTATAAAATATAGAAAGCTTCAGGTTCGCATGTCGCTACTAATGCAAGTACCTCGAGTGCAGGTTATTGCGATGTAGCGAACGCTGAAAGCTTTAACACCTCACGTGTTCGAACGCTCGTGTTTTGTTTCTGTGTTGGCAAAGTTGCATTATTCGAGATTGGGTTCAGGATTTAAATTTGTTTTTGGAAATAGAATGTTTTGTTTGTCTTTTGTTTATGTTATTATAAATAGGTGAAGAATTTATCTATTTCAACTATAATAAGTAATATTCTCTTAAGCCCCCTTTACACTATGTTTTTGTTTTTGCCAACAGCATACATTAAAATTGACGTAACAAATGACATGCATTATTTAAACACTGTTAAGATTTTTCAAGTTTTGTTGCAAAATCATGCCAAATCACCGCAACTTTACGATCTTATTTTTTTGTTTTCAGTAACTTTAAAAACATGATAAAATGTAAATCATACGTTCATGTTATGTAATCAAAGGTCTATTGGATTGGCTTAATAGTACAGAGTTCAAGGAAGACATAATATTGGATCTTTCAGCGAATTTCAAACTCAAACTCAAAGCATTTATTTCAATTAAACCATTTACAGGCACTTTTGAATTGTCAAAGAGTTAGTCAGAAAGTTGAAGCTAATTGCCCATTCCAAAACGTAGATCTCTATGGAGAAGAACGGGCAAGAAACTCCAAGGACACTCTTTTAAATATAGATATTACAAAATCCTGGGTACATTTTTCTTGTTGCTTCTTTAGGTGAGAACAATGTACAAAAAATAATCAAAGCAATTGAAAATATAATATTAAAAATAAGCCTTGGCAGATAAGATATGACCAGTCTCAACTGACGACGCCCGTTCACGAACATGACGCATGGATCAGCACCATCCAGCTCAACCATTTTGTAGGGAAATTGAACAAAAGAGAAACTGTATTTTATTAACTGAGCAACTATTACTTCATACTGCACTTTAACCTACTTTAAAAGACTAATCACACTAGCATCAATTAACTCATAGAAAACTGTTACGCCATGAGGAAGTTACTGATTCATACCGAGTCCTTAAACCCACCATTTAGCTGTCAAAACCTTGTTTCAAGAAGTGTCTTTTAAACTGTCATAATCTTAAACACGGTATTCAAAATGAACGCTTAACTTGAGGAAGTGCTTTCTACCAATTTATCTTTTCTACAGACATCTTTTATAATGACATCACGACATCACCTGCACGCGTAGTATGACAATCATAGAAACGGGTTTTGTCGACGGAAGAGTAGACAAAATGACTTTTATACGGTTTTTGTCGACGGAAGAGTAGACAAAATGACAGATTGTGATTGTTTATCTGTCATTTTGTCTATTCTTCCGTCGACAAAACCCGTTTCTATTGTGGTCATGCTAAGCATGCTGGAAGGTGTAGGCAGAGGCTTTGTACACGCACAATTTGATATTTATGTTAAAATAAGGCCTACGGTGGCGAACTTTTTTTAATTTAACTGGCCTCAAATCCAGATTCCGGGATGCTACTGAAAATTTCTTAATGGAAAACTTTAATAACAGTTTCTGTATTTACACGATTATGGGATTCTATCCAGAACCTCGCGATTTACAGGCTCACTGACGACTATTATACCTATATATCAGTCATCTATCTATGTATATAATACAATAGACGTGGATATATTTAGTAACCTGTTCCGCTTAGCTATTTCTAAAGAGCCATAAAAAACTCCTGAAAGAAATTCAAATTCAAATTGACGATTGACTTGTCCCGAACACGAACACGGCGTGTTGCTACACCGAGTGCTGAACGCAGAGCGCGTTCTCTGCGTTCAGCGCTCGGTGAGATCATCTATTGTATTTTATAATGGATTAGTGCAAGGTCACGCTTGAATCAATTAACTATCTTTGTATATCTATATCATCGTCTTCATTACTGGCTGCTTTTTTCCACCGACAGCTGAGTTTAGGCAGGGGCGGGTCATTAGTTAATCATAAAGTGCCTGGGCGACCGAGCTCTGCTCTGGTGAAAATAGAGAATGCTCATTAAATATTATAGGATAGTACATACTAATTCCATACTGCCATGATAGTAGGTACTTACTAATTCCATGCAGCCATTTCATTATTCTAATGTCATTATTCTCATGTCATTATTCATTATCTTATTCTAAACTTTGGGCGACCGAGCTCTGCTCGGGTGAAAATACGGAGAAATCTAATTATCCCAGATATGAGACCTAGCTAGATCGATTTTTCGCCCCGTAAACCCCTATATTGCACCTTCCATCGAAATCGTTAGAGCCGTTTTCGAGAACGTGATTACAAATAGGTATATATGTATATACAAATATTGCACGTTTAATAGTTGGATGATTATGACTGTAATAAAGATATTTGTGGTCTTAATAACGTTTATATTTCCTACTGCATATTATTTGGTTCTCAATCCATCGTCGATGCGATGCGATTCAAAAGCGATGCGTTGTTGATAGCTTTAAATGCTCGTGAACGATGTGCTAATTTGGTATTTCCTTGTTTACGTTATATTTTGGAAACAGGAAATGTCGTTTTCATTATAGCGAGCTATTTTATTATTATACCACTTATTGGCTCGATATTGAAGCGTTTTGAGGACATTGATGTACCTAGTAATATAAGTTTTGATTTGATTAGTGTTTTCCTGCGGTGACGTTTTCGAGATAGAGAATTATTTTGTCCTGATGCATAAGCAGTCTATAATGTTCCCACTACTAGGATACAGGCCTCCTCTCGATGAGAGGGAACGAGCCGTAATCTACCACGCGGACCCAGTGCGGGTTGGTAGATGTCACATGTCTTCGAATTTTTGGTTCTAGGATATGCCGGTTTCCTCACAATGTTTTCCTTCACCGTTTTGAGGGCAGTGGTGATGAAATA
This sequence comes from Agrochola lychnidis, assembly GCA_963680765.1. Taxonomy (NCBI): domain Eukaryota; kingdom Metazoa; phylum Arthropoda; class Insecta; order Lepidoptera; family Noctuidae; genus Agrochola; species Agrochola lychnidis. The sequence continues at coordinate 6,272,225 of OY796871.1, read as the reverse complement.
ATTTACACAAAGTAAAGCGCCTGTCACCCCTGGTTCAGGCCATGGTATGGAGCGAGAGGAAATGGGAGGCCGTCACTTCCTTCTGCGAGGCAGTGATGCTCCACGCGCGCCTCAAAGATATGTCAGCAGAATTGACGGGGTCCGCTAAGGCCGCTAAGGCCTGCCGGGGTTGCGAAGAAAACCGAAAGGGAGATCGTGGCCCCCGGCAATAGGGCAATCGAAGGAACACGGGTGGATTTTAGTCAGTAAGAATCTGACACGCCCTCCCGCTCCGCCCAGAGCGGGAGAAGTTATTTGATAATTTCCCAGCCAAAAAAACGTGCCTGTCACAGTGTGTCAGGGTTCGAACGTTGACACTGGGCCACCACTACTTGTCCGATGATTATTACATTATTATATTTATAGTCACAGCCAAAATAATACTTTTTTTTTTGTTAACCTATTTTTCCCACTGCCAGACTGAAAAGTTATGGGGGAGACCTTTGCCCACAAAGGTCTCCCCCATAACTTTCCAGTCTTCCTCATGTTGTACCTTCTTCGGCTAATAATACTACCTAGTCATAATTAAAATAGCAATACAACGTGCAGAAAATTAATATCTAAGCATAATCTACTGCGCAAGTTATTAAAATCATCAACACCAACACCTTAGAATGAATTAGTGCAATTTCCTTTGTTTGTTTTACAATTCTCGCTCTAAAATTAACAAACCAAACATCTGACAGAACAAAACACTACCCACAATCTTAATCCCACATCTTATGACGTCACGAATTCAACCTGTTCTTACGTCACTCCTGCACTTAATTACGTGACACAAAGCAAGTGTCACAATTGTCTGTTAAACGTGTTGTGAATGGCTGTACATTAGTATACATGTCACCCTCTCACTTTGCTACACTCTGTATACAGCGTGTATCTGAAAGAAGACGTTTCATTTTTGTATGTGACTCCGGCCATAACATGTACACTTTAGAAAACCTGGGAAACGAACCCCTAAATACAATATAGACTGTTTTTTTCCATAATATCTAATACTTTTTGGGCACAAAATAAAAACCGAAAATGTTTGACGTTTGTCAGGAGAAATACGACCAACGACAGCTAGCCATTTTCGTCCAGAAGTACCTACAAATGTACAATCCACAAAAGCAGTTTTTTATTTTTATAATGAATCACACTTTCTAATTAATCAAAAAAGTTGTGTAAGATAGCTATCTTAATATAGTACAGAAATACATGCCTTTCATATTTATTTAAATGACGTCTACGTGATATTATTATGTTAAAATATAACATGATTTCTGGACGAAAGCAGTATGCAAGTAAAACGACGCCATGATGAATAGAATATGGCAATAATTTGTTAAGCTATTATTTTTTGTGACGAAGTAATCAGGGGAATAAATAGGAAAGAATATTTTTCCTCAATTCGTGGAATTTTTTCCTTTTTTTACATTAATGTACACTTTATGGCCGAAAATGAAACATCTCCTTTGCGGCCATATTTAAAGATACAATTCCGCAGCCGACTGCAGGAGGCAACTACAGGCGACGTGTCACTGCGGCACGACTGGTTTCTATGAATCTCTATGAAATACCTTCCGTAGCTAGCGACACGTCGTTGGTATCTACAGGCGAGTGACAGGTGACACGTGTAACTCGACCGCAGACCAATAGTGCCGGCAACGCTCGAGCGATAGTCACGTTTTTCTATCTTCGATCTACCGACTGGAATACGGGCAGTTGCCGCCTGCGGTCGGGTTCGAAATCATGACTGCAGCGACATCATGACGCCGCGATACGTCGCCTGCAGTTGCCTGCGGTCGGGTACGGAATGGTACCTTAAAGATTCAATTCCGTAGCCGACTGCAAGTAGCAGCAGCAGGCGACGTATCGCCTGTAGTATTTTATAGAAATACGGTAGAACCCGTTTAAGACGATTTCACAGGGACCCAACTAAAAACGCGTCTTAAGCGAGAAAGCGTTTTATACGGGATAGGGGGTGAGGGGATAGTGAAAACTAAAACGTTATACACATACATAGTATGATCTAATTTCGTACATTAACTGTGTTTGATTTTTGGTTTGTGATTTTTCATCAAAAACTTCAATACGTCAATTTTTTCTTGAAGTGACAATGCCTTTCGCTTAATTGTAGATAGACATTTTGTATCAAACAAATGGTCAACGCCGCTGGGTAGGTGTATTAAACGGGATGACGAAACGTATTAAGCGTTAAAAAATGTATGAGAACATGTCTCAAGTTGTAGGGACTGACGTAAAATGACGTATTGTGCCAGAAATCGTTTTAAGCGTGGTTCTACTGTACATAGAAACCAGTAGTGTCGCGACGACACGTCGCCTGCTGCTGCCGCTTGCAGTCGGCTACGGACTTATACCATAATGGTGTGGTACAGAACAACTTTTTCCATGGGGCCAACATAGTATTTGCGAAAAAATTATCAGGTTTCTCATACATTTGGGTCGAGTAGGTATTGAAGTTTTGTTTAAGATAGCTGATTATTTTTTCGCAATTACACTGTTCGGCCCATCGACAAATTTGTGCAGTTTGATGGAAAAAAAAAAAAAAGCTTTATTCAGTTCACAAAAACACGGTACAATATTTAAAAAAAACGAGTAACAGATTTACATAGGAGCCTTAGGTGCTAGACTTTTACAAATTCCCCACACTAGGATTCCCTGTGTCGTGGTCATACCCTTAAACATGACCACACATTTCTGCTACACTCTGTATATAGTAATTGTATACTATAGTGCGTGTTCTTTAGGGCTGTCTGTCACATTAAATATTTAAAGGGTATACTTGTCCTGTTCGTTTTGTTGGCCGGCTTTGTAAGTTACCCTGTTGTTTGATATACTTACCAGAAATTACCACAATGAGAGAGAATAAATAATAACCACACGGGTCGATCGAAGGTTAAGCTACGCTTGCCGAGGTCGGTTCGTGGATGGGTGACCGTTACGAAGAAGAAAAATGAACTGAACAATAAATCGCTGGTATTCAAAAAAATACTTCAAATTAGATCAATAATAAGTGAACTAACTATAAAGCAGATGCTATCTTTTTTCTTCCTTTGTTGTGGCCGTAAAAAGAAACTACCTAAACTATCGGCGCCTTGGAGCCTTCTCCCCGTCGCTCAGTCTCTCTCTCACTTAGTCCGCGAGCAGTATCGTGCGAGCTAGATAAGGAGTGAATTCGAGCTGAGGTATCTTCTCTCTCTTAAGTTGTAAGTTCATCGTACGGCAAAAGCTATAGGAGAAAAAGTTCATACTGTGTTAAAAATACTAGTTTTCTGCTAGAAAACTAGTATTTTTAACACAGTATGAACTTTTTGTTTATAGTGCGACTGACTTGTGTATGGATTCCATTGGTCGTGCAAAAACCACCTACCGAGAGAAGTAAATTGTGGGAAGAGAAGCATCCACCACCTCCCGACTTAAACCTCAGGAGCATTTGCCTCCCGGGCGTGATCTGCAGTGGCCTATATGGAAACCCCTCAATCGATTGCGTACCCAAGTAGGCCGCTGCAGACACAATTTGTCGAAGTGGGGGATCACTAAACCATCCAACACCCAGTGCGAGTGCGGTGCTTCTGATCAGACTATGCCCCACTTGCTAGAGTGTCCTATGTGCCCGTTCACCTGCACCTCGGACAACCTAAAGAATGCCACTAATGCCGCAATCAACGTGGCCACCTACTGGGCTCATATAATATAATATAAAATAATATAATTACAAAGAAGAATACCATCGACACGAAAAGAAGAAGATCGGTCGTGTTTTTTTATTTAATTGTATTCTATACCTATATACAAATTGTCCAGTTAAGTACGAGTAGGTCCAACTTCGAGAAAGAGGTCAATCGACGAATCGGATTCAGATGAGCGGCGTTCAGGAATCTTCTCCTCTCATAAACTACAGTGTCTCAAGACGAAAGTTTTTGACCAGTGCGCGAACTTGCCAGTCATGACCTATGGCACTGAAACGTGGTCGCTCACAATGGGCCTTATAAGAAGGCTGAAAGTCACCCAAAGGGCAATGGAGAGGGCTATGCTTGGAATTTCCAAACGTGATCGAATCAGAAATGAAGAGATCTGTAGGAGAACAAAGGTAACCGACATAGCCCGAAAAATTGCCAAACTTTAGTGGCAGTGGGCAGGAAACATTGCTCGCAGAACAGATGGCCGTTGGGGCTGAAAAATTCTGGAGTGACGACCGTGTACCGCAAGACGTAGCGTTGGAAAGCCTCCCACAAGATTGACCGATGACCTTGTGCAGGCCGCAGGAATCGGATGGTTGCGGGAAGCACAGAATCGGTCGAAGTGGCGGTGTTTGAGGGAGGCCTATGTCCAGCAGTGGACGTCTTTCGGCTGAAATGATGACGATACCTATTATCAGGTTACCAACCTATACCACAACTTAACCCTCACCAATTAACAGGAAAAGCAACCCAATATTTTCCTTTCTTCCCTTTATTATATTATATTTTCGCTCCTAAAATAACAAATGAATGGGCTCGCCAACCCTAATCAAAGGAACTCTGAATGACACTTACTTAGTTGTCAATAACACTTTTATTACGCTTTGTATGGTTAGAAGGGAAGTCAAAAGGTAGTGGAGTGATGGGTTGGGGGGCTAAGTAGGGGGGTTAAGTAGGGTAGGCAGAACGGTAGGGTAAATGTGTAGGTGTTTATGTAACCATGATTTAAGGGGTTGAAGGTTGCCGGCGTACGTGTAGAAAAAGCTCATTTTGTTAACTGTAGGATTGATAGTATCTCAACTCATTCCACCAGACCACTTTTCTACTTTAAAGAAAACTAAATAAAAGGTATGAAAAAGCCTTGCAAAAGAAATATTTTCTTGTGATCTGATGTTCATTCCATTTTCTTCTGATCAATGCGACTTTTCAGTTAATACAAGACTAGTTGTTGCCCTTGACTTCGTCTGCAATCCAGGATGAAAAGTAGCCTATCTCCTTCTCCAAATCATGATCTATCCACACGCCAAATTTCATCCAAATCCGTTCAGCCGTTTTATCTCGAAAGCGTGTCAAACAAACAAACTCACTTTCGCATTTATTAATTTATTAGGGTAATTTCGTAAGGGTTCACAATGCAAGAATCCCATAATTTCCAATGTCTATCGGGCTAAGATATATAGAGATATGAGAAACAGGGTGTAAAGTTTAATCATCCTCTTTCAAAAAGGGAGGACCCTCCGACTAGATAGGTGTTGTGTCTGGTGGGCAACTGCCCGACGATTGATGTCGACGACTCGTCGTGCGTTAAACTCTACTTTCGCGGTGCGGGATTTTGCTTGACGTCAGTGTGTGGAAACTACGCATTAGTTCATATGTGGCGTTGTAGATGGCGCCACAAGGACATAAGTAAATTTATAGAAAAACAACACATACTTTGTAACTTAAGTATTCCTCCTCTATAAAAATAAGTGTGAAATGAAAAAGAGTACCTCCCAAAAATATGATATTCAGTGTACTCGCGGAGGTAGTGGCCAATCTTTGCGAAACGCAAACTAAATGAATATTTACTTAGGACTGTTTGAGATGCGTAGCGCCCACGTTTTTACGCTCAGAAGGCGTAATAAAGGCCTAAACTATTAATAGAATACGGCGTTATTAAAGAAGATAATGTACATGACGAAAGTAGCTGTAAATAATTTTCTGAGGAGGCTTATAAAAACGTGTAATGCAACAATTTATCGTGTGTTTGTGATCTTTACATTACCTATTTAGAAAGTCTATTACAAATTCGCATCCTGCCTTATTAGTCTAGTGGTCGCAAGCGCTATTGTTGACTATGAGGTCCTGGTTTCGATTCCCGGGTCGGGAAAAGTGGTATTGGGTTTTTCCATCTGGAGTTTCTCAGCAGCAACCCGGAGTCTGGATTTGTGCCCGGTCAATTGCAATACTCTCGCTCCCTATTCATCATCATTTTAGCCGAAAGACGTCCACTGCTGGACATAGGCCTCCCCCAAGCACCGCCACTTGGACTGATTCTGTGCTTTCCGCATCCAGCGGATTCCTGCGGCCTTCACAAGGTCATCGGTCCATCTTGTGGGAGGTCTTCCAACGCTACGTTTCGGTACGCGGTCCCCACTCCAGAACCTTTCGGCCCCATCGGCCATCCGTTCTGCGAGCAATGTGCCCTGCCCATTGCCACTTAAGTTTGGCAATTCTTCGGGCTATCTCGGTTACCTTGGTTCGCCTACGGATCTCTTCATTTCTGATTCGATTTATTATTATTTTATTCGCTCCCTATTACATGGGATTTAAACATAACTGGCGAAATGTGGGTGTACCATATGTAACCTTAACAGATGATATGTTATGTTACAAAATGGTGACACAATGCTAGCCTGTAACTTAGTCATACCAATGATAACAAACCAGAGAACGAAATGGGTGAATTCCCGAGCTTATTTCTTTGTGCAGATGAACTGTCTCTTTGCAAGGCCCATACGTAGTGTACCTATATGTGTAGGTATTCCCGTAAATAGAGTGTGTTTATTGGTTTTTGCTCTCAGCTCGTAATGAATAGAAAATATTATCTGGGCCACTACTAAATAACAAAAATCTATGTGTTCTACAGGGTGTTTGGCAGAACGTTGAACATACGAAAATGGTGAATAGGTGGGGTCATCTGCTACTTACTCAGCCCTAATTTATTTGGCCCTGGCCCCCTTTTTTTTTTTTTTTTTTTTTTTTTTTGGGTGGGAAATTATCAAATAACTTCTCCCGCTCTGGGCGGAGCGGGAGGGCGTGTCAGACTCTTACTGACTAAAACCCACCCGTGTTCCTTCAGTTGCCGTGTTGCCAGGGGGCCACGATTTCCCTATCGGTTTTCTTCGAACCCCCGGCAGAGGCCCTGGCCCCCTGGATATTTCTTTTTATGCAGGTTGAAATTAGGATTTAAGTATTTTTTACATCTTTCTGTTATAAGAATCTGCCAATATTAAAGATTTAAAAAGAAATGCCTGTTTTACCCATTTTTTTACACTTTACAGTTAAGAAAGTTGTGAAACTAGAAGAAAGCAAAAAAAAAAAAAATTATATCCAGGGCGCCAGGGCCAAATAAATTAGGGCTGAGTATGTAGCAGATGACCCCACCTATCCACCTATCCACCATTTTCGTATGTTCAACGTTCTGCCAAACACCCTGTATACCCATAAATTAATAACCAACATCGCTATTCCAGGAACTATTTTGAACTAATAATATCAAAGATCTTATCGTGTCCTAAATGGACATATTTTTAGAAAGACACGCGTGGGTAATTCTGCTTTCCTATTTTTTCTAGGAATTGTGTGCCCATTGACCGCAATTATAAGGTCATTGAGACTTTTATTTTTTTTATTTAAAATGAAAGGGCTTTTTCGCACATGCGATTATGCCGCCCTGGTTGACTTAACAAAATCATACTAATTTCTATTTATTTTAATTTAACAAAACCTTAGCATAGCTAATTTGTAAAGTACTCTAGCTGCATCAGACAATGGCACAGCTAAAGCACTATTACAGTAACCTATCTCTCTAATTTTACAATCTAAGCTATTTCTAAATCGCCAATCCAGGAACTATTTAGAACCAATCGTGTTGTAGATCGTATCGTGTCCTAAATGGACATATTTTTAGAAAGACACGCGTGGGTAATTCTGCTTTCTTATTCTTTCTAGGAATTGTGTGCCCATTGACCGCAATTATAAGGTCATTGTGATAAAATCTGGACTAAATGGCCTAGTCTAGTAATAAATATAGGTTCGAATGTCTGATCTGACGGGGTTACCATTCGTTATTTAGATTACGGTTCGTTTTCTGTATCATAATCGTATTTCCCCGGTAAATGGGTTGCGGGGGTCAGGTGGTAAAGTAAAATTTTGATATTCAGTAGCTGGAGAGGGTGGGGGGTTTCTGTGTTCAATAGGTACACTTCTGCCAAACCTTTCGGGGGAAAAAAGGAGTGATGTCATGGTTTGTGTGTGTGTGTCAGACAGTAGCATACTTACAGTTAGATTAGTTAGTTAGGTTAGTTTACACTGACATTTTTTTAATTTTTTTGTAATTCCAATGATCAGCATATTTCTAAAAAAAATATTTGGAATTGTAAACCTTTGCATGCCTACGTGAAGTAAAATATAGAGAACTTTACTATAAAAACACCTATGTACTATACCCATTTTTTGCAAAGAAATAAATGGTTTGATTTGATTGGAAATTAACCCTAATTATTAAATTGTTTTTTTTTTTAGCTGTAATTTGGAAATTAGTATACAAGGTGGCAGGGACATCGACGTGCAACCTGCCATGAATATCCCTGTCACCTTGTATACTAATTTCCTGATTACTAATTCCTTGTATACTAATTCCTGATGTGCCTGGTTCTGGACCCCTGAAAAAAAAAATTGATATTATAAAAAACATTTTGGCCGTGTAAGCATTGCATTTTTGTAGGAAACAACAGATTTTTTTTATAACAGACGAAAACTTTCAACGCAGCGTGTCCAGAATCATGTACATGGTATCAAGTTGTGCATCGATGCCCTGCCACCCCATATGTCTAATTGGCACACAATATTTGCTAGAGTTTATTTAGGTTCTCTTTCATTTTTGGTTACTAGTCGAAACTAGAAAGCTTATTATTTGCATGCTCTGGCGACTGTTTGAAGAAGGATTTCTTTTTTTAACAACATTTGCAGGCAACCATTCATTTGTGGTTTTTACGTCCTGGGTGGATGACTATTGTTAAATAGGAGACCCATGTCCAGCAGTGGGATGGTACCTATAGGCTAAATTATGATGATCATATTACGGCAGAGGCAACTGCAGCCGTCGCCAACGTGCCTCTCATGTATGACCACTTTGTTGTAGTACGTGGAAGTTTGCGTACCGAGAAGCCCTGGCTCAACCCTGGCTCGTGTCAAACCATTCATAAATAAAGAAAAATAATTACTTACTTACACTTTCACTAAATAGCCTTGTTGCTTTCACGAAAAGCAAAACCTCCTTTCAAACAAAACACGGAATTGCAGAAACAAACTTTTATTTTGTCACACAAAGTACTTAAGAATTTCTAAAAGCAAAGATTTTCTCGGAAAAGTTACTTTCAAAAGCATTGAATTTTACCTTGAAATTAAGGAAAAAGAGATCGCAGAAAGGTCTTTTAGAAACAAACTTTCGAAAATCCTCGGGAACCCGAACTCATTGCTTAAGTATGTTGGTATAAGAAGGCTTTTATTTAATTAAAAAAATGTGTTTTCGTCTAGTTTTAAGTCGGTCTAAAAACTTGGTGTTTCACAGACTCTAAGGCGTTGTCTTAATATAAACGACTAGGTACGTGATTACGCTACCATCGCAAGTTCGCGTGAATATTCTTCCTACGAACCTTTTCTTTTTTTGGGTGGGAAATTATCAAATAACTTCTCCCGCTCTAGGTGGAGCAGGAGGGCGTGTCAGACTCTTACTGACTAAAACTCACCCGTGTTCCTTCAGTTGCCATGTTGCCGGGGGCCACGATTTCCCTTTCGGCCTTATTCAGAACCCCGGCAGGCATCGGCCCTAGCGGACCCCGTCAATTCTGTTGACATCTCTTTGAGACGCGCGTGGAACACAACGCGACGTCGGCCCGGGCCTGGTCCTTATCGGGCGGCGAGCTACCCATTGCTCACCGTCCGCAAGCCCACGCCTACGGTGTGTACGCCGGAAATCCGCTCGCGATTTCGTTCGTACGAACCTGCGATTGAACATACAAACCTCGCATACGATACCTAACTCATTATTGTCTTTCACAATTCTCGCGATGGTCACGTAACAGCTTTCTATTAGCTAAATGAAAATTATCGTTCCACAGGAACAAATTTTTTATTATTTATTTTATTATACTTGATATTGCAAAAACTTCAGAAGCATTGAACGGATATCTAACCATAATTGGAACTAGAGTTAATACTGCAAGAAATTCTCGTAGTTCTCATGAAAATTAAATAAACAAAGATTTACTGAGAACAAACAACTGGTTCTATTGTTTTTCTTTTGTAATTAGACCAAAGAGACAGCTTTTTTATGAATGTGTCTGTTATTTTAGTGTATAGTGGTGTCTTACGACTTCCACGCGAACGAAGTCGCGGGCAGAAATTAGTTTTGAAATAAATATTGACGGACGTACCTAATAAATAGAAAAAATGCATAAAATGAATAGGTAAGCATTTTTTCATGTATTTATTGATTTAAATTAATTAAAAATTAAATTAAATTAATTAAATAAAAATGTTTTTATTTATGCTTCAGTTTACAAAAAAGTGTTTCGTGTTTGGAGCCTCCTTTTAAGCAAACAACGCCTGTGTTAGGAGACTCCGCTCTTCCATAGTACAGCATAATCTTAATCTATTAAAACAAATCTGTAGGTACTTAAAATATCAAATAAAAACAAGTATGTTAGTGAGTGTGTGATTCGAGTGTGAATACTTGTGCGTTGTGTGTCTGTATGTGAGAGTGTTTGTGAGAGTGAATGAGAGAGTGTATGTTAGAGTGTAAGTGTATATGTGAGTGTATCTGCTACTTAATGTGCTCTAAAAGTGCCTCCGTTTCATCATATGTAAGTGTTTTTATCCAACTGGTTATTGTTTTTTTTACATTCATAACTTTTTTTGTGTATAAGTTAATTATGTCTGTTTATTTTATTGTATAGTTGAGCAGACCGTTTATTAACATATCATACGTTAAGGTCGTCATCGTAAGAACTACATGTAAGAACTAAGAACTACATGTAAGAACTAAGAACTACATGTAAGAACTAAGAACTACAAAAAATCAGTGGCACTACGGGAGTGCCGACAGAAGTGAAAACTTGAACAAGATCGCCTTGGTGGAAGAAAAATACTTGCATAGAACATTGATCCGTTTTTTTCTGAAAACGAGTAATCATTCAACTGGAGTATACAATACATAAAAAACCCTTGTACTTTACCTAAAAATATTTCCACAAAGAGTGCCCACCACATTTTTACCTTTCCCTCCCTTACCTGCTCCAACACCGTATTTAACCCGTATGAATATTTATGCTGTCGACTGTACTCACTTAGGCGTACATCGAGATACCACTGAATACATAGTTACAGAAGGTTAACTACACACAACGAGTGTATACGCACGCACACATACACACTTTTATCAAATAACTTCTCCCGCTCTGGGCGGAGCGGGAGGGCGTTGTCAGACTCTTACTGACTAAAACCCATTCGTGTTCCTTCAGTTGCCATGTTGCCAGGGGCCACGGTATCCCTTTCGGATTTTCCCGCGACCCCGGCAAGTTACATAGACATACTACACGCAAAGGCCTAAACGAGCCTAATACTATGACGTACAGTAAGTCAGTTCAGCGCTGACTTGCAACTGGGCTCGTGTGTAGACAGTACTGACTTCGCGCCCTCAAGTCAGTCCAGTTGACTAACCTACCCGTCTATTTTCGGGCCCAGTAGCTGCCCCCGCCTGGCTTACTGAGTTACTGCCAATCCCGTCTACATGAACCCACTGACTGGGTCCGAAATTTCAAGTCACTGGGTCCAATTACTGCCATCGTATAAACCAGTAACCTAATTGCGTAATACATTTTCGATAACCAATTAAGAGGAATTGCTTTCATTTCGAGTTGAATTGACTTTATTTTACGACTTTGATATTGTGTGACTCAAATATTTGAGATACCAACTGTTAAGACTCTACAATAGTGAACGATAAATGTCCAGGCATAAAGCAAGCGCACTCGTGACTGGCATTTGTTTAAGAACTCTGTACGTACGCGTGTATGTGTGGGTACGTCTTATTTCGCTCATTGTATGGAGTTCGCCTTCTGCACTCATCTATTTTGTGGAGATACCCTCTGTATATATTTATGCAAACCTCATGGCTTCATTTAAATAAATTTCTTTTAGCTCGATAATCCTTCGGAACTCTGCCTTTTCCGTAATATTCATAAATATGTAACTTTTGGGTCTTAATTTCGGCTGGAAGTGATTTTGTGGGTTGTATTTCCATTATTGTTGAGTGGGATTACTTTTTTAATGAGGTTAATACAAATTAGCTATTCTTTTTTTACTTCAATCTATACTCCTCATCTTTGTCAACAATAAATGGTCGTGCTGAAAGTTTAGCAAGACCTTTCACATTTTGGGAACATATGCAGATAAAATAACTTACATATCTTTTAAAAGGCCTATGACTTTGGTTTAGACATTTCGTTTTTGAATTTTTACGCAAACGATTAAATATCCGATTTTAGATTTTTAAATCGTTTTCGCAATCCGTTTTTAGAAATCGATTTCAGGAGAGGCTCCGGCTCGTAGTTTCGATCGTCTCTAGTAATATTATTCGGTTGTAAGTGCATCGATCAAAACTATCTATAAATAAATATTTGATTACGCAAATCTACTCTTCCCGTGGTTTTGTGAAATCGGTTTGTCTTGTTCGTATTATCGATGCGATTCGATTTCTGACTGAAATTGGATTTTAGATTCGTTTTGATGTCATCATCATCATCATCAGCCACTGCTGGGACACAGGCCTCCTCTCTATGAGAGGGAGTGGGCCGTAATCCACCACGCGAGCCCAGTGCGGGTTGGTAGATGTCACATGTCTTCAAATTTTTGGTTCTAGGACATGCCGGTTTCTTCACGATGTTTTCCTTCACCGTTTTGAGAGCAGTAGTGATGAAATAATTTACACAAAGTTAAGCGCCTGTCTGGGTTCGAATCTGCGACCTACAACTCGTAAGTCGCGGCCGTTACCACTGGGCCACCACTGCTCGTTTTGATGTATCAGACGCATATGTACTTTGGTTAGCATACGGATCAGTGCTAGGATCCTGCAAACCGGATAGTAGGTCCTTTTAGCCAAAAAGATAAGCCTGCTTGATAACCAAATACCAAATATCAATATACTGATAAAGGTTTTTTTTTGTTACAGGACACACGGACACATGTGGTTGTGGAGTTGTATGAGACTGAAAAGTCTTATGTGGAAGCACTGGAGATATTAGTTAAGGTAAGACAAAACAATTATTCTAAGTGTGTATGAATAATAATATTATGATAAAGAAAGAAGGAAAGAAAATACATAAATTTGAGGTAAACATGACGCAAAGGAAAAACACAAACAAAAAACCGGCCTAGTGCGTGTCGGACCACGCACAATAAAGGGTTCCGGATTGGGATGAATTTAATGATGAAATATAAACTTAACATTGTAGTTGAAAAACATGTTCTCCCATACATTCCAACTGCAAATGTAAGTTTGTTCGCTCAATATTGAGAGATTTACCATCTTATTTTAAGACCATAGACTTTTAAGTTTTCCTATAGGTACCTAATCTACGGGTAAAGAACCATTCTTTGCATTTTTTCAATATTTTAGGCTCAGTAGTTTCGGAGATAAGGGGGTGAATGGTAAATTTTCATCTATTTTCTTAAATATCTTTAAATGTATTTATTTTAAAATTATAAATAAAATATATTTGAAATTCTCGCAACAAGCCCTTATATTTGATATGTTACACGTATAGTTTGCAAAACTTATTTTTTATATTTTCGTATTTACCCCCCAAAAGTGACCCCCATATTCAAAATTCATTTATTAACGTTACACGTCCGTATTTGAGTTACAGAAATACATATGTGTACCAAATTTCAACTTAATTGGTCCATTAGATTCGGAGCAAATTGGCTGTGACAGACGGACAGACAGACACACGAGTGATCCTTTATGGGTTCCGGTTTTTCCTTTTGAGGCACGGAACCCTAAAAAGAACAAGTTGGGGGAAAATATGCGTCTCATCCACGCACAACAATAATAACGACTATCGTTCAGCATAATGCTGTGACACTATGCGAGACAGAGCCACAGCGCTGGTTTTCAGCGGCAGCCGGAGTTGAAATATGTTGTAAACAAACGACTACCAATAAGTTGTATCTGAAATGTATAGCAGCTATTCAAATTATTTTGACACGGTAGTTATTTGACAAGGTACGCCTTTAGAAAATGGATGGTCATCAACAATCTGTTTTTTTGTCTGTCAAAATTATTGATCTGCGGTAATGCTCGCGAAGGAGGAGGCGGAACGCGTGAGGGAGACGCAAACTTCGCGCCCTCACGCCCCTAACCGCCGCAGGAGGAGACGCCCGGGGCGGGAATCGCGAGCCGATTTCAGGCCACCGTAGGCGCGGGCTTGCGGACGGTGAGCAACGGGTAGCTCGCCGTCCGATAAGGACCAAGCCCGGGCGTTGTGTTCCACGCGCGCCTCAAAGATATGTCAGCAGAATTGACGGGGTCCGCTAGGGCCAATGCCTGCCGGGGCTGCGAATATGGGCCGAAAGGGAAATCGTAACCCCCTGCCAACAGGGCAACCGAAGGAACACGGGTGGGTTTTAGTCAGTAAGAGTCTGACACGCCCTCCCGCTCCACCCAGAGCGGGAGAAGTTATTTGATAATTTCCCACCCAAAAAAAAACTAGTGGCACTCGGGGACTGCCGCGGTAAAGCTATTACATAGCATTTGTAACCTCCATACTTCCTATTTGTCAACGCTACACTTGGGATGATGACATGATGACATAAAACAAAAATTACGTTCCCATGACAACGTGATGACCAGGGTTCCAAGTAAACTGACTACCTAATGAAAGAAGAACATAGGTGGCACAAAAAATTTAATTTTAAAATCTAAATACAAACTAACACAAATCTTCATCGGAAACGAAAAACTAACAAAATCTTTAACGGAAAATTAACCATAACAATGAAAAACAAAATAAAAGTAAACAACATGCAATAAAATATCTTTGAACAAATACAAAAAGAAATCCCTGTGGCCGGGATCGAACCCGAGGACAACATATGTCAATCCACCGTTGTGCTTCGAGACCGATCGGTTTCTTATTGACCGTGGCGAATATGTTGAACCGTCATTACATGGTAGGCGGATTAGGGGGTGTTAGGTTTTTATTTTCGTTACGTTACGGAATTTCTTGATTCCAAAGCCCGCGATAAAAGCTATGCAATAGCTTAAAAGCGTGTTGGTAAAATCTTTTATGAATGTCATTTTTGTGGTGACTGGCTGTTCAGAAGTGGACATTAACATCCTCCTGTCCATATACCAATTTATTTATCGTCGCTTTTGTCTTTTCCTTCCATACATCTCAAACCGAAATATCAGTATTCACCTCAATGGTATTACGAGGACTGCATTAAAAACAAAGTTATCTAAAAAGAGTTTAAATCACGAAAAAAAAAACAGTGGCACTCCGGAAGTGAAATAAAATAAAATTGTTTATTCTGTAAATAGAATATCGGAATCACTTTTACACGTCATATTAAAAAAAATAAGGTAGATGAGTGCGGCGTTTCCTATCTGAATACTCTAAGAAGAAAGGCCGATACAAACTCAGAGGAAAAGTGTCGACAGAAGTGAAAACTTGACAAAAAATAGGCATCACGGTAATCAACGCGTTGATATCTTTTACTCCACGCACCGCGGTAATCAACGCGTTGATGTTATTTTAATGGTCACAAGCTGTCGGTACAGTGTCACGAAATCAATGGTTTAGTCCCATCTCCAAACTGCCCAATGCGCCTAAAGAAGTTTTCACTTCAAAAATCGGTGACGTAAAATATTCT
Organism: Agrochola lychnidis; assembly: GCA_963680765.1. Taxonomy (NCBI): domain Eukaryota; kingdom Metazoa; phylum Arthropoda; class Insecta; order Lepidoptera; family Noctuidae; genus Agrochola; species Agrochola lychnidis. The sequence continues at coordinate 6,256,521 of OY796871.1, read as the reverse complement.
GGTATTAAATCAAGATATCGTTGTTTTATTGATGGATTGCTGTCTACCATGATAGAGCTCTTGTTTTATAGTGATAGGTTAATATAATTCTTGTGTCGCAGGCACATGACTCATAATAGCTTTGCCTGAGATGACAACGGACCTGTTGTGCCTATGATATTGAAGATGTCTTTATTGGGTAGTGAACTAGTGTCTAATTAACTAAAAAACGTGTGGCACTCGGGGACTGCCGCGGTAAAGCTATTGCATAGCATTTATAACCTCCATACTTCCTATTTGTCAACGCTACACTTGGGATGATGACGTGATGACATAAAACAAAAATTACGTTCCCATGACAACATCACGTTGTCATGGGAACCGTCATTACATGGTAGGCGGAGTGGGGGTGTTAGGTTTTATTTTCGTTACGTTACGGAATTTCTTGATTCGGTCGCCGCGCATTAAGCCTGCGATAAAAGCTATGCAATAGCTTAATAAAAAACATTATAATTTTTCACCCAAAAGTTATTGTCCAGATTCTAACTATAGTTTGACCGAAACAGCTGTATACCGTGCCTTAGGTATGTGCGAGGCGAGACGGGGGGCAGTGCAGGCCATTTATTCGTCAACGCTCACGGCGTCCCGCCCCCGCCTCTCCGCGCATACAGCGGTCTCGGTCAAACAAGCTGTGCTTATCCTATAGTCCGCGAATCTCTCAGGGAACTTTTTAAAAGGATTAATATTATGACGGTACCTTGCCAATTCATTTATGAAAATATTATGTATGTAAGGAAAAATCCACATCTCTTTAATAAAATAAGTGATAGACATAATTTTAATACTAGAAATAAAGATAAACTAGATCAACCATTTTTTCAGGTTATCTAAAGTACATACATCTTTTATGGGGTACTGTGTTAAATGTTACAACAAAATACCTTGTGACATATTGCAATTAAATGAAAGAAAATTTAAAACTCATATAAAAAGTACACTTTGTAAACAAGCATATTATAAATTAGAGGATTATATCCAAGATAAGAGTGCTTGGAAACATGCTGGTCCTGCTCCATAGGACAATTTAGAATCAAGACAAAATCAAACTGGTTGCTAATTTAATTGTAAAATTTATTACTTTGTGTTTTATGACATTGATTTTACATTCGTTGATTACTTCCTTACACACTGACTTATTAATTGTAAAATTTTAGGAAAATCGTCTACTTTTACAATGTTTGTAAATATGTGAGAACCATGTATCTATCACAAATTAAATTATCTATCGTTGCTTCATTTTTAATTCTTTTTACCTATTGTGGTATAGTAATTTTATTCTAGGTGCATCGTCTTCACATATAATAATTATTTAACAAATGTACGTACATATACAAACAATATTGTAAAACATTTTAAAAGAGTAACGGTGGAGTTTCTTGCCCATTCTTCTCCATACGAAAACTACCTTTTGGAAGGGGCGACTAGAATCAATTTTATTATTTTGTAATTTTTGACGTTCAAAAGTGCCATACATGGGCCTATTTGAAATAAATGATTTGACTTTGACTTTGCTTCATTTAAAAAAAAAAAATTGCAGATCGGCAGGAAAATAATCTACCATACAAAATTATACTGAAAATGAAAATCGCTAAAATAATGTAGTATTTTCAAGGAATAAATAGTTCTCAAACCTTTTGAAAGTGTCGCTCAATACTTAACAAGTTCTTAACTGCAATCAAAAAGTATTGTGCCATATTTTCTTGGAAATCTCCTTTCAACGATGTTTCAAACTTTATACTCGAGTTTCAAGCATCAAGCTCTAAAATTCTTAGCACTTACTAGCGATGTTTATCTAGGTCAGCTGTGGGAATTTAATGGGTAAGAAAATATCTCAAGATATTTTATTAAAGTATAATGTCGGGGTAATATGACACATTTTTTGGGTACTCCCGCTTAGGGGATTACTAGGATGACAGCTGCCTTCACTGTTCTCTCTCTACCAGAGCCTTGCCGTTTGATAGTAAAATTGGGTTAAAATGAAAGTATTTTTTGGAAAAATATGTTTAGAGGTAATGGTACTCATTTATAACTAAGTAAGTATTTGAAAGAAAGAAAGTTTTTTTTTTATTTGGGTTACGCACTGGAAATAAAAACAGTAATAACAACTAAAAAACCGGCCAAGTGCGAGTCGGACTCGCGCACGAAGGGTTCCGTACCATTATCTATAAAAACAGCAAAAAAATCATGTCTGTATCGAAGCCCCCTTAAACATTTATTTTATTCTGTTTTTAGTATTTTTTGTTACAGCGGCAACAGAAATACATCATCTGTGAAAATATCAACTGTCTAACTATCACGGTTCATGAGATACAGCCTGGTGACAGACGGACAGACATACGGACAAAGGAGTCTTAGTAATAGGGTCCCGTTTTACCCGTTGGGTACGGAACCCTAAAAAGGAGCAGTTAGTTTTAGCAAAAATTTACGAATTACGCAAAGGAAAAAAACAAAAATAATAAACGACCTGTGCGAGGATAAAAAGGCATCTATCTATATTTGCCTTTCCTTTTTGGGAAAATAGGATTAATTTGTAAAGAAATCTATAGATCTATACATACATACAAGTAAATAAAAAGGATTGTGTGGTTTTATGAAACCACGGTAAAAGTGAAACTTCTATAGGCGTCGCCAAATTGGCCTTGGCTGCTCTGACGAGCGCCTTTCACTTTATCCCTACTCCGCGGCCGACCGTCATGCGACATGCAACACACAGACGAAAAAGTTTGAGATGATGTAATAAAAGCTTCACTTTAATAAAATTAAAGTGTCTGTTTGTAATGTCAACATAACAGCTTTTTACTATATCCTACTGTAGGAATTTAAAACAAAAAAAAACAAAAAAAAATTTTGAAGGGACTACTTTTATTATAGAATAAGAATTAGGGTCCACGCGGGTGAACCAGCGGGCAGCTACTAGTCCATAATAAAAATGTTGGAATTGCTGTTGGTATGTCTCTTTTACAGCAATTTTAAGTACAATTTTCTCAGGTAATGGATGTGAGATTATTTCCAATAACCCTTACTTGATTCCTATCGGTTCTGGGAGATTAACTTCACAATCAATAGATTTTCGTACCTCGGAAAGCAAGCCGTTGATCCTGGCTGGCATTTGTAGATCTTTGTAATACTAACACGATTACAGAACGTCTGCTTTTCTCTGATAATAACCCACCCTAAACCCTTCAACCGAGAACATAACACACATTCTGCACCGACACAATACACACTATTACCATTACACACACGCACGCATACACACCCCCACACACACCCCCCTCACATACATACACACACACACACACACAAATAATCCAAATGTCAAATAGATTGATTGTAATTTATGATTTTTGCAATTATGCTTGTATGTTAACTAATTTAAAAAAAAACACTTTTTCTGCCTGCAATTTCTTTTGTGAAACTGAAAATTATGTATGGGCTTGTACCACTGCCCATAATACAAGATATTTTGATAACTTAGTAAGGGTTGCAACACCTACCTGTTTTGTTAACTAGCGTAAGTCAAGTGTATCTACAGATGATTAAATAAATTATTATTATAGGCTCGCCCCCTATTAAATGGGACTTAAACATAATTGGCGAAATGTGGGTGTATCTGCTACAGGGACACCTCTACCCAATTCTTCGGGGAAACAAGGCGTGAAGTTATGTTATACAAATTATTATTGCCTGCCTCGTTGGTCTAGTGGTCGCAAGCGCTACTGCTGAGCATGAGGTCCTGGGTTCGATTCCCGGGTCGGGCAAAGTGTTATTGGGTTTTTCTATCTGGAATTTCTCAGTAGCAGCTCGGAGTCTGGATTTGTGCCCAGTTGATGGCAATAGGCTCACCCCCTATTACATGGGACTTAAACATAACTGGTGAAATGTGGGTGTACCTGCTACAGGTACACCTCTCCCTGACCCTTCGGGGAAACAAGGCGTGATGTTATGTTATTTGAATTATTATTAAATTAAACGATTCAGCTGAATACAGCTGAAGCTGGTTAGATTTGAAGCCGACCCAAACTTAGTTGGGAAAAGCCTAGACAGATGATGAGATCGACTTTCGTAGGTTTATAGATTCATTAATTTCTAATATTATTTCTTTCCTACCCAAAACGTGAATAACATCAAGGAATCTCGCTAAAACTTCACCAAGGGAACTGTCTGTTTTTCCTCAACACTAAGATCAGTATGGAAATTAATTGTAAGTCGTAAAATTATTATAATAACTCAGTAACTCAAGCGGCCCGTTAATCTGGCCGGAATTAGCCGCGGACTGACAAATTCGTCATATTTATGAGGACGACGAAAATCCAGGGCTGTCACAGTAGACTTTCTGATCAATCTTTCCGTCTTTCTTTGGTTTTCTTTGTTCGTGAATTAATGAGCTGTCGAAAGCTCGTTAATTTGTGAATTTCTGTGCTTTTGTGATGTTTTCAGGGGTGGTAGTTGTGGCTATCAGTTAGTTTCATTTTCATTTTCAGTGAATTGAAATGCTTGACTTATTGTTTTCTGTAGAAATTATTGAATACTTATATTTACCTACGTAATTTCAAGTAACATTTTGTTAAGTTTTAAAACTGAGTTAATAGAAGATTGATACCGAAAGTATACGATCATGTTTTTACAATAAAAAACAGTGGCACTCCGGGAGTGCCGACAGAAGTGAAAACTTGAAAAAAATCGGCACCGCGATAATCAACGCGTTGATGTCTTTTATTCCACGGTGTCGATAAAGTGCGTTACAGTGTCGCGAAATCAATGGTTTAGTCCCATTTCAAAAATGCCCAACGCGCCTAAAGAAGTTTTCACTTCAATAATTTTTCTTAATTCTGGTGTTGCGTAGTGGAACCCCGGAAAATATAATTTACTCCACCGGATACCCATCACTGCCATTTCTAAAGAATAAAGAAGAAAACTACCTGTTATAAAATAGCCATTTGAATCGAAAAAAAAAAAAAAACGGAGACATTATGCAAAACACAAAAGTAGCTATTTTTTATTCCTTTTCCCGGATCACGGTTACATTAAATGGACCAGCCCTAATTCCGCAGTGGTTTTCCCACTCAAATTTTCCGCTCTACCTTTCCATCATGTGGGTCGGGCTATTTATTGTCACCGGTGTTCCCCCTTACGTCACCTCCTCCCCCCCTTAAAATACTAAATATCGAAGAAACAGAAGGCCCAGGGATTCAAAAACATTACACGTATCGTGTCTACTACAGCATGAAAAAAGTAATCGAAACTTCATTTTCTTTACACTATTTGTGTGAGCGTCGTAAACTGAGCGGTATGATAATATAATTGCATATACAGGCTGTTTGGAAGCTAAGTGCAAAGGTTTAAGGGGTGAAAATACTAGACACTTTTGAAGTCATAGAATACATATAAATTTTAAAAGAAATGTGTAGTTTATGTAATTTTTTTTAAATAAATAACCTCAATCATTAAAACTTTTTTACAAACATGCTCTAAATCCTGGGTTCCGAACCTGGGGGTAATTACCCCCGCGGGGGTAAATCAGCTATTCTGTGGGGCTAACAAAGAACTTAAACTGGTGGGACCAAAGCTGGTGCCGAATATACTGTTAATAGCTAACAGAACTTTAAAAATGCTTATGAGTACCCTTTGCAACTACCTACCTATAGATGTGATTGTGGTTTTTCAACTTTGGTTACACTGAAAATAAAGGCCAGAAACTATTTCAATGTGGATGCGCTTTAAACGAAACTAAACTTAACATTAAAAAAAAAACTTGTGAATGCAAAACAATACCAACCATCACACTAACAATGTATTTTTAAATAATTCATTGTTTATATTTAATATAAATTACTTAAGAATTATAAACTTGTCTTGTTTGTATTGATAACATTTTAAGGTCGGGGTAAAATCAGTTTTCCTAATAGGTCACAGGGGTAACTATATTGAAAAGGTTAGAAACCACTGATTTAAATGCTCCAAATGGTGTCAACTATCACCCCCTTAAGGTGTTACCCAGCTACCAAACAACCCGTATAATACTAGTGTATTCCTGAATTAAAATCTTTAACCATAAACCCCTTTGCCCATTCCCAAATATATAAATGAGCTATAAATGGTTTAAGAAATTTTATGTTTAAAAAAATATACGACTAATTATTTTGTCACTGCCAAATCACCCACCTTAATCAAGTAAACCCTATATGCCCCTTTTATTGTCTCCATCACTCAGAGCCAGGCTAAAAAGATTTATCTGCAATTTCAACGCGATACCAATATTGAAAAGAATGTCATAACAGCAAGAATAGATATCAAGACAATTTCCAAGGAGTGGATCTTTTGTTTCTATCCATTTTGCGCCTCAACCTTGTCAGACGAAGGACAGATTTAACAGAGGGCCATAGAAATGTGTCGGCTGGGTACTTTTAATTATTTTCTAGGCCAGATTCGTGCCTGCCCGTGACGTTTGCTTCAAGGCTTTTGCTAATGGTTGGAATGGCAAAAAACATAGTTTTTCTTACGCTAATATATTTTAAAGAGAAAATGTTTTTGTATATTTGTTTGTAATTAATAAATTTAAAAACTATTGAAATCAAATTTCGGTCAAATTATAAAACGAAACAACTGATACCTATTAGAAAAATAAAAACTTTTGACAAAAAAAAACCAACTGACTTTCAAAAAACCACTACAAAGTGATAAATAACTTTAACTTCGAAAGTCTTTGGCAAAAAATTAAAAGTCAAAACCAAAGAGAGTTTTTGTTTTGTAAAATGTTTATATTTTTACTTTTTGTTATGGTAGCTACCCACGGTTTGGTACCCCACAAAAATTTGAATACCACTACCTGCTATGTAAATAACAGTAATAGGAACTTATTATAAAATCATCAATATAGACTAAGTGAGAAAACTATGTATTATTGCAGCTAGCTCAAAAACTACTAAAGCAAAGTTAAAAATAATTATATGAGACTACCGCGCAAGTTTCTTCTACTAAATGAAAAAACAATTTTCAAAATCCTTCAACTATCGACGAAAATATCGATGAACACAAAAAAAAACAAAGTCGAACATAGAACTTCCTCCTTTTTGGAAGTCGGTTAAAAAGTGGATCATTTGCTCATACACCATGCAACGATATAGAATTGTAAAGTAACAGGAGTTAATAATTACCAACTATAATTGGTTACTTGTAAGATATACAATGTCGCCCATCGGCATGTGACCGCCCGCATTTTTCGGAATATTTATGAAAAATGATCTCTATTTTTTCATTCTTCTATTTTTGCATAGTTGACAAATTTTAATATTTTTTTTAGTTAATCCGATAAAATAAGCAATAAAAAAAATAGTCAGCAAAATAGAAAAATAAAAAAGCAAATAATAATAGCAATAAATAATAAGCAGCACATAAGCTTTTAGAAATAATAAACAGAATCCAAATCGAGCCAATAACATCGGAGATATGGCAAACGCTAAACAAAACATAAAAATTGAATGACATGAAAAATATTAAAGATACCCCCCCCCCCCCCCTACCCCCCTTTTAAAGTTATTTTTCGATAATTTTTCATTTATATTCAGTAAAATTCGGGCGGTCACATGCCGATGGGCAACATTGTATATTTTAATCGAATTACATTTAAAATTAGAGAACCGTACCATTAGATCGGAAAACGAAATAACCTTTCAAATTGCAGATTGTAAATATCCAACAATCTCTAACTCTATAATAATCGTATCTTTATGTCCTCCACTTTTGTCTAATTTAATCTCAGTCATTATCTTACTCATTAGAAACTCCATGTAATAATAAGATTTACTCCCGGATTCCGCTTTGCGCCTCCAAAACCGAGTTCAGCGTCTCCAAATAAATTTCCATCTTCAACATTAAGAACTTCCACTGGCGTATCTTTGTGCGTTTCACCCCTCCCCTTTGGAGTTGTTCAGGGTGAACATACGGTGACAAGGGCGTTAGCGGACGCGGTGGCGGGCGCGATTAGGTGGTTACAATGCTTCGCAAGTTGTTGTAGCAGGTAGTGGAAGGTAGACGTGTTTTCACAGAGTAAACCAAAAGGCGATCTCATGCAAGCCATGTCTTTATGTGTCTCGTCATTTTATATGGAAAAAAAAAACCGACGATCCGAGAACCTCCTCCTTTTTTTAAGTCGGTTACAAACATTGAAAACTACGCGTGCAAAGTCACTCACCCCCGGTTTCTGAGACTTGTGTCTCGTCATTCTTTATTTAAAAAAAAAAGATTCCGACGAACCGAGAACCTCTTCCTTTTTTTGAATTCGGTTAAAAACATTGAAAACTACTCGTGCAAAATCACTCATCCCCGGTTTCTGAGGTTTTTTAGCCGAAGTTTATCAATATTTATTCAATATTGTACAATACTTAGTTAAGGAAAAACTAATTGTTCAAATTGAAACCTTTCCCAATGAGAGAAAGATTATCGAAGGTCTCTGAAACCAGGCATCCATTCCCATCACGCTAGACTTCCGCCATCAATCACTATACTATGAACGCACACGGCGATTCCATATGTTTGATACTTCTCGCCGCCTCAGCACCCGCGCCAGCTCCTCAACCTAAACGAACCCTCTCCGTTTCTTTGATTAGGTAACCAAACTGTCAAAGTTGAGACACGAAACATCAAAGTATTCCTATGTTTGGCGAAAAACTTTCTCACTCAAGAAGATAAGAATTTTGCCTATATTTTTATGGTCTCCAGTTTTTTTGCGGCAGAAAAATGTTTATAGCCTTGTAAGTATACTTGCCTTGGGATTTTATTACCGTTGTAAAATTCATAAAATATAAAAAAGGTATTGTGAGTTTTACTGGAGAAAGTTGTTCTTGTTTTTATCTAATCGAGTCTCGTCTCGCGTACCCGTTGGTGATTATGGGTTCCATGTTTGGCCAAAGTTTTTGTAACATGATTGTCAACAGAACCTTATTTTGTTGTAAGCGGCGTAAATAAATTAAACTTATCGGTAATTATATTTTCGAGCCGGTTATGGGGTCCAAGTGCTCATGGTCTGTTCAATGAAATCTCCAAAGAACTGGTTGACACTTCCTGTGACTCAAGGGCGGGTTTTTATCTTGGCCGGAGGCTAAGCATTGCTATACAACCTGGCAATGTCGTCAGTCTCTTGGGTACAATACCAGTCGACAGCGATGCGTAGGAATTTTTCGACGCCATATTTAAGTTAGGATCACTCAAGCCCACTTATGATCCAGCCTGTCTCATCTTTCTGTCCTCCCCCCAGCGAAGCCCTAAGCCGAGGCCTTTAGCGAGCAGTCGCCTAGTGTATAAGTTATTTTACGCCCCTTTCTGGAGGCTTTAAGTTAATAGTTTAAAGCAGCCACAAGATAACTCGGTTAAGTAGTCATAACCTCAGAGATCAGCTACGAGATGCCTTACAAAAAAAAAAAAAACAGTTGCACTCCGGGTGTGCCGACAGAAGTGAAAACTTGAACAATTTAAAAAATACATCCAAAACCTTTAAAGTAAAAATACTTGCATAGAACATTGATCCGTAACACAATTATAAATAAACAGCATAATCGCGTGTCAAAATGAGCTGTCGGTAACGGTGTTGCGAGTTCAATTGTTTTTTCCAATCTCAAAAATGCCCAACGCGCCTAAAGAAGTTATCACTTCAAAAAAATTGGTACTCAGGTATAATCTATCTATGTAAATACGTACTTCCTTATTGTATACACTCTAACAGTTTGTGATAAATTTTGTTGTGAATTTTGTTGTTCTGCCGAGCAGAATGTTTCTAGGTACTTGGTGATTTATTTTAGATGAGTGTCTCATTATCACACTCTTTGTCAAAAGGGGTGAACCCCAAAAGGGATGGTTTGTAGTCAAGTAACTATAGTGTTTTGTTACCATTTCGGTAGCTGTTACCGTCTTTTGTTATTTTTATTCGACCCTATATTTGGCTGTCATTTGTGGATCTTTGACAGTCGTTACGGATCGTCAGAAGCCCGAAAGTCTGACAACTAGACTTACCAAGGGGTATCGTATTACCCAGTTCCTGGGTTGTGGAGGTCAGATAGGCAGTCGCTCCATGTAGAATACTGGTATTCAGCTGCATTTGATTGGACTGGAAGCTGACGCAACATAGTTGGGAAAAGGCTAGGCAGATTGATTCAACTCTGTTTTGAAGTAGGATTTGTTAGCCATCGGACATTGATTGATTGATTGATTTTTAAAGGTCTTCATTAACAGAAAAAGAAAAAGGTTAATACAAGTTAACAAAAAGATCTTATTCTAAATGTAAACTAACATGATCCGAACAATGTTAAATAGGCTAAAACACCTCTCTTAACATACAACATGTATGATTGTTAGTGTGACTACAAATTTAATAGATACATAACATAAGATTGTGCTGTTATGTAGGGTTTGCAGACCCACCTTTTTAAATTTAAGTTACCCAGGCCCATTTTACATTATTTTGAAATGATTAAATTGTCACATTATTAAGACAAAACATTATTTAACAAAACGATAAAATTTTAAGCATATAAACGTAATGTAATGTACATATTACTGTGTGAGGTGACAGCACTCACGCTGGACAGGTGGTAAGTGAGCTAACGTTAATCCACCAAGAAATGGTGATGAGGCAGTTTATACTTGCTATAAGTTCTGGCATAAGGTAATCGGGTTAATCTACTCTTACCAATGTGTGAGACTAGAGTATTGTGACATTATGGTGTTGGTTTCACAAATTCTCTGTAGGTACTTCTTTGATAATAGTTTTATTACTGCAATTTCGTTGGTAGCAAAATGTTTGTTGTTAATTTAATTCAATTCTCTCCGTTGGTGTTATAATTCGCAGAAAATCTAATTATTGTAATTGGAATGCAGCATTTGTTCTACTCCTCGTTACTGCCAGTCTCCGAATTTGGCGTACTTGACCTTTACATCAAATGTTTACCTGGCATTTGCAAGAATAATTAGATTCGAATTTAGGTAGTCTACTAGAATAATTTTGTATTCCATAACATCATTTTTATGACATTGATATTTGAAATTGAAAATAGAGAGGTTATATTATACATATACCTTTTTATGGGTTTTCGACAGAAGTTATCGCTTGTCAATGTCAGTCAATCCGTTGACAAGAAAGAAAATAAGGAATTTCAAACGAAGTTGACTGGATTGAGAGATATCGAATTTAAGTGCACTAACGCATCTGCTAATTAAAGCAGTCTGTTTCACGACCTTCAGATAACTTTCGGCATTTTTTTTGCACATCATTTTTAAATAATCTGTTCAATTGTATAAACCAAACTATGCCTTTGAGTAAATAATAAAACAGCCCAATAGCCAGGGATATAACTCAAACTCAAAGCATTTATTTCAAATAAACTAATTACAGGTACTTTTGAATTGTCAAGGGGTCGGTCAGTCAGAAAGATGAAGCTAGTTGCCCATTCCAAAGAGTAGTAGGTACCTATGGAGAAGAACGGGCAAGAAACTCCACGGACACTCTTTAAAATCAAAATATTACAAGATATTGGTTACATCATTCATGTTGAAATTATACATGTGAGAACAATGTAGAAAGACGTGCACGTTGAAAGCGTCTGTAACAAAAGTAAAAACAAAAATAATTAAAAATAAAAAACATGGCAGCTAAGAGATGACCAGTCCCTACTGTCGGCGCCCGTTCACGAACATGACGCATGGATCAGCACAAGCGTGTCATTATCAATATTTAAAATCAATCAGCTTACAGACAATCTAAATCAATTTTTTTCTTAACAGAAATATCTCCAACCTCTGAAGAGTCCAGAGAACGCGGGACTCCTAGACGCATTCCTGGTGGACGAGATCTTCTACCAGGTGCCTGGGATCCTGAACGTGCACCAAGTATTCCTGGAGCAGTTAAGGCGAAGATTGGAACAATGGGACCTGCAGCAGAAAGTTGGCGATGTGTTTTTAGATGTGGTAAGTTAAATATTTTGTCCTCACTAAATGTAACGGTATTGATCTATACACCGTGACATTTTAGTCATCTTACAAAAGCAGCCCACTTCATGTATCCAATGACTACTAAACGAGCATTTAACAAAAAAAAAAATGCAAGAAACTCCATGGACACTCTTTTAAATTATATTGTTACAAAAAATACTAGTCAAAAATGTTGAATTTATTGTATTATATATGATTTATAGATTTAGTAATTAATGAGAACGATGTAAAAAAGACGTACACCCTAAAAGCGTTCAGAGTAAGCAAAGATAAACAAAAAAAAAAAAACGTGTGGCACTCGGCGACTGCCGCGGTAAAGCTATTGCATAGCATTTGTAACCTCCATACTTCCTATTTGTCAACGCTACACTTGGGATGATGACGTAATGATATAAAACAAAAATTACGTTCCCATGACAACATCACGTTGTCATGGGAACCGTCACTACATGGTAGGCGGAGTGGGGGTGTTAGGTTTTATTTTCGTTACGTTACAGAATTTCTTGATTCGGTCGCCGCGCTCAAAGCCCGCGATAAAAGCTATGCAATAGCTTAAAAAAAAAAAAACTGTTATTCCGGGAATGCCGACAGAAGTGAAAACTTGAACAAGATCGCCTTGGTGGAAGAAAAATACTTGTATAGAACATTGGTCCGTAACCATATCTAAATAAAGAGCATAATCGCGTTTATAAAAATGAGGTGTCGGTAAAGGTGTCGCGAGTTCAATTGTTTTTCCCATCTCAAAAATGCCCAACACGCCTAAAGAAGTTTTCACTTCAATAACAATTCAAAAATAAAATAAGCCATGGCAGCTAAGAGATGAACCATCCCAACTGACGGCGCGGCGCCTGTTCACGAACATGACGCATGGATCTATAGCATGGGTTTAAAGTACGCCCATATTTTACCAGTTATGATATAGGTTTTTTCGTGGTATTTCCGCCATCAGAATTCATTATCGTCTTGTAAAGGTTAATGAAGATTGACGTACTTAAGTAAAGCAACTTGATCCGTGTCTTATAATAAAGTAACCAAATGCCTTATTGCGTCAATGGAGACTTATACTTTTCTTCTTACATTAAAATTTTGAGAGATGTTTCAAAATATTGGACGTCAACTAAATTATTTAAATAAATTGTCTTGTCAGAAAGGTTGGAATTTATTAAGAAATTTTTCGAAATTATTTAAAAAAAAATCTGGCCAAGTGCGTGTCTGGACTACGCGCAATTAAGGGTTATGTAATTAGGATGAATTTATCTCAAATACAAACTTAACATTGTAGTTAAAGTACATGTTCTCCCATACATTCCAACTGTAAATGTAAGTTTTTACAGACAATATTGAGAGATTTACCATGTTATTTTAAAACCATAGACTTTTATAGATTTTTCTGTAATCTATGAGTAAAGAACCATTTATTTATTTATTTAAACTTTTCACACTCAAAAAGGTACAAAGGCGGACTTAATGCCTTAGGCATTCTCTATCAGTCAACCAAGGGTGGTGAAGAGATTGGATGGCAGGTGCTCTGTTTGAGAGGAACAAAGAAAAAAAATATTAAAAATATATCATTAGAAATAAAATAACAGTACATAAATAGGTTATAACTTATAATACATATACATACATATTTTATATAATATACATACATTTACAATATATATATATGTATACATATATACAAATTCAAGGGAGAGAGGTATTGAGATGACTACTCTATTTATTTTGAAAAAAAAAAACTACAATTTCCGCCACCGTTCAACCATTCCATGTATTTTTTTCAAAAATTTTGCCCTTTTGGTTTCGTGCGAGTCTAACTAGCACTTGGCCACTTATTTTTTTACTACGACTTAATTTCATACTTCTTACAGTTTACTCACGTTTTTCTTTTCAGTTTTCTCCACATAAGGTTATATTTTTTATGCATTAGTATAACATTTGCCTCCAATAGTGATTGATGAAGACGGAGCGAAGACTTTCTTCTTGATTGTATTTACTTAAGGGGATTGAGAAATTACTCAGGGATAATCGATATTAGCACAGACTACAAAAACCTATAATGATTATGTCTCAGATTAAATAAAAAACCAAGACGCTGTGAACAATACAGTGAAGCATGCCAAAACTACACCTCCGCTCTGCGCATACACGCTCACACGCACACATTTACAACCATTTACAATCAAACTACACCTCACTAAGTGCACAAATGTTTACGAAACCGGCCTGACGTCAGTTTTGACAGCGTTATGTCTAAGTTTTTTATTTGGTCTGAGGATTATGTAGAGAAAAACGTTATCAGGGGGCACGGTAGTGCCCCCGCCAAGTCGAGCAAATAAAAGCGGCACGGCCGTACCATCTCTTTCTCGAAGCAGTTCAGGCCATTTTTGACCCCCTATAAATTCGTTATGGATTAAACTAAAAGCCTGTATTTCTAGTAACCAAGCAAGCATTGTATAAACACGGTATATTTTAAATTTCATTCAATTTGAATCAGTAGTTTAAGAATTATAACGTGTATAAGTGTTATTTGCAGATGACACATCATTAATCTTTAAAATAAACCGACGGTCACAAAATCTTGACGACGTGAATAACTCTATTCTGCAAGTCCAAGATTGGTTTACGGTAAATAATCTGGTACTTAATAAAAAAAAACCAAATGCATTAGATTTAAATTATCTAATGTTAAAAGTAGCGAATGTGACATCATATTGAATGGAGAAAAACTGGAATTTATTAATCAAACGGTTTTCCTGGGAATCACGCTAGACGAGAAATTACAATGGGGACCTCATATAACATCTCTTGCGGGGCGGTTAAGCTCGGCCGCTTATGCTGTTAGAAAGATAAGACAGTTAACAGATGTAGAAACCGCGCGTTTGGTCTATTTTAGCTACTTCCACAGCATTATGTCATATGGCATTTTACTGTGGGGTCGGGCTGCTGACATTGAATCCATCTTTATTTTGCAAAAGAGAGCTGTCAGAGCCATTTATAATCTACGTCGCCGCGAATCTCTCAGGGAACTTTTTAAAAGGATTAATATTATGACGGTACCTTGCCAATTCATTTATGAAAATATTATGTATGTAAGGAAAAATCCACATCTCTTTAATAAAATAAGTGATAGACATAATTTTAATACTAGAAATAAAGATAAACTAGATCAACCATTTTTCAGGTTATCTAAAGTACATACATCTTTTATGGGGTACTGTGTTAAATGTTACAACAAAATACCTTGTGACATATTGCAATTAAATGAAAGAAAATTTAAAACTCATATAAAAAGTACACTTTGTAAACAAGCATATTACAAATTAGAGGATTATATCCAAGATTAGAGTGCTTGGAAACATGCTGGTCCTGCTCCATAGGACAATTTAGAATCAAGACAAAATCAAACTGGTTGCTAATTTAATTGTAAAATTTATTACTTTGTGTTTTATGACATTGATTTTACATTCTGTGATTACTTCCTCACACACTTATTAATTGTAAAATTTTAGGAAAATCGTCTACTTTTACAATGTTTGTAAATATGTGAGCACAATGTATCTATCACATATTAAATTATCTATCGTTGCTTCATTTTTAATTCTTTTACCTATTGTGGTATAGTAATTTTATTCTAGGTGCATCGTCTTCACATATAATAATTATTTAACAAATGTATGTACATATACAAACAATTGTAAAACATTTTTAAAAGAGTAACGGTGGAGTTTCTTGCCCATTCTTCTCCATACGAAAACTACCTTTTGGAAGGGGCGACTAGAATCAATTTTATTATTTTGTAATTTTTGACGTTCAAAAGTGCCATACATGGGCCTATTTGAAATAAATGATTTGACTTTGACTTTGACTTTAACCAGTCGAGACTTGTTTTTTTTTACAAGTTTTGTTTTTGATGGCTTGGGTTTTCCATTAGGATTTTGCAGTAGCAGCCCTTAGTCTGAACTCGTGCCTGGGTAATGTATAGTCTTGCATGCATACAGTGTAAGTCTTATAATGCGCACATATCGAAATGAGGGAATCTATGCTTAATTTTATCGACGGAAAAAATATTAAACAAATCTATAATTTCTTTTTTGTTTTGTTTGGCGTCTTATTTAGAAATTGTACGATTAAAGTAAAAAAATAAATAAAAAAAAGAAACAAATTTTTGCAAAAAAAACATGTTGATTTTCAATTGAGGATAGTTTTTTCCCGCAATTTTCATTTTATGAGGACGCCTACTTACTTCCAATCATTATGGAGTTAGTTTCATCGCGATAGATCTTTTAGTTTCAAAGTTACACCGTTTTGTAACAAAATTTTTAAACATTTTTCCGTCGATAAAATTAAGCATAAATTCCCTCACTTCGATATGTGCACATCACAAAGACTCATACTGTATATGAGAAATATGGACGTACTATACCTACACTTCTGCCTTCTCTCAAAATTCAAAAGTCATTTATTCAAACAAGGCCGAGACTCAGCACTTTTCGAACGTCAAAATTACATGAGACAGTCCCCCAAAAACGCCCACCCTTCACCACTTCCTAGTGCCTTGAGCTGGGAAGAAGTGGCGCAACAAACTCCCCAGTAGCACTGCCGCTGCACAAAACATAATTTAAATGATAAATTATTGGCCATATGTCAGCTAGCAAACGCCAATATCTTTGGGGAATACGGAATACGGGTGATTGATGTTTATGTGTTAGGTACTAGTTACTGCCAGCGGCTTCACCCGCGTGGGCCCTAATTCATTTTCTAAAATAAAAGTAGCCTCGGTTATTTCATATAACGTGAGCTATCTGCCAGTGCAAGTCCCATCAAAATCGGGCTAGCCGTTTTAAAGATTTGCGGAGACAGACCGTATTTGTACCGTATATACTTTTATATGCATTTAGTAAAAAGCTGTTATTTTAACATTACAAACAGACACTTCAATTTTTATTTTTTTTATTTATTAAAGTAGTCGACATAAGCTGGAGGAAGGACAATATTGAATCCGGGGTACCTACAATATACATAGTTTGAAATAATCATGACATTCGGATGGCATGTTATGATTAAAAATAAAGTCATCTGGTCCATTTGTAAAGTGACAACTCCATTTTTACGCGAAAATCCGCTTTGATTTCCTCCGTCTGGAGAAGGGTTACGTCGGAATCGCGGTTGACACCCTTTTTAAGTTACCTCGTTAGGCGGGCTTCGCTCAATGTCACTTTAAGAATTTCTGTGAATAGATAATGTTGCGGGGAGTTGAGAAAATTCTTGAAAAGGAATCTAGACTTAGAGGAGAGATTTAGAGGATTTTTGATTGGATTGGATTTTCGAAAAAATGGAGAAAATAATAAAAATGTAGTAGGTATATTTTTCTTGGACAAATTCAGGGTCAAATATATTAAATAAAATAAGCTAGCGAAACACGATAAATAAAAAAAAAATACTAGTTTTGTCCGTCTTGTAAATTGTTAAAAAATTTTGGACAAGTAAATTTTTTTTTTTTACGTTCTCAAAAGATTACGGCGATAAGTAAATTGAGTTAAAATGTGCCATGACGTTACAAGTACCTATGTAGATTTAATACTTTCTTGTGACGTAGCGGTCCCCACTCCCCAACTAATGCGTTTTATCCAAATTATTGAAGTGAAAACTTCTTTAGGCGCGTTGGGCATTTTTGAGATGGGAAAAAACAATTGAACTCGCTACACCTTACCGTTACCGACACCTCATTTTTGTAAACGCGATTGTGCTCTTTATTTATATTACGTTACGGATCAATGTTCTATGCAAGTATTTTTATTTTAATGGTTTTGGAAGTATTTTTTTTTTTTGTAAACATGATTGTGCTCTTTATTTAGATAAGCTTACAGACCAATGTTCTATACAAGTATTTTTCTTCCACCAAGGCGATCATGTTCAACTTTTCACTTCTGTCAGCACTCCCGGAGTGCCACTGTTTTTTATTATTAATATGGTAGAGCAAAAAATACGTTTAGGTAATATTTTTTATTATTTGACTAACGGACTAAATAGAATTTCTTTTTTTTTGACCCAGGCGTTATTCCTATTCTTAGATTTTTCCACTTTGAAGTTGTAGAAATAAACTTTCATAAGGTACAAATTCATTAATACATGGGACTTAAAACATAACTGACGAAATGTGGGTGTGTCTGTCTAACCCTTCGTGGAATACAGGTGTTAAGTTAGTAACAAGAGTAAGACCCACAGCATAACCCCGACCACGTTATTCCGAGACGGTGCAGAATTCATACACAGTTTCTCTTCTCCCTCATCCGATTATAAGTCAGCCCTGTAAATATGCAAATTTTATGTCAATTTCAAAGCCCTTATAAGGTACTTTTGAAATTCAAAATTCACAAAAAAAAAATAGAATTGATTCTAGTCGCCCCTTCCAAAAGGTAGTTTTCGTATGGAGAAGAATGGGCAAGAAACTCCACCGTTACTTTTTTAAATGTATTACAACATTTTGTATCGGTACATTAGTAATATAATTATATGTGAAGACGATGCACCTAGAATTACTATACAACAGGTAAAAATAATTAAAAATGAAGCAACGACGCATAAATTAATTATGTTATAGATACATGGTGCTTACATATTTACAAACATTGTAAAAATAGACGATTTCCCAAAAATAAATACAAATAATAAGTCGATGTGTGGGGAAGTAATCACAGAATATAAAATCAATGTTATATTAATTAAAAATGATAAAATGTAATTAGCAACCAGTTTGATTTTGTCTAGATTCTAAAATTATCCTATGGAGCAGGACCAACATGTTTCTAAGCATTCTTATCTTGCATATAATCCTCTAAATTGTAATCCTCTCAAAGACAATGAAAAGAACTAATATTATGGAGTAATACCATATTATCAAGTAAAGTAAAAGGCGCTTTTATGTATGCAGAACGTGTAGGTAGATTATAGGAAGCAAACTAAGGAAATAGGATTACTGTGACAAGCTGAACGGATATGAGTATAATATATGTTATCGTATACTATGTAACTACTAGTTTCAAGTTATTACATGGAAAGTTGTGTGATGCATATGTTTGACAGATATGGAATAATGTGGAGTAATATTATTATTACCTACTTGGTGTAGGTATACCAACGTATACCCTACTTATCAACCACTGAGTGATCTTTATTTTGCTGGGTAATTATCAAATAACTTCTCCCGCTCTGGGCGGAGTGGGAGGGCTTCGGGAGGTGACGGCCTCCCAATTCCTCTCGCTCCGTACCACGGCCGGACGCGAGAGATCACCGCCGCCGATCGCCTCCACGAAGACACGGCGATGCTCCACCCAAGCCGGGCAGATCTCCACCGTATGCTCCACTGTGTCCTCCAGGCGATCCACACAATAGTGTCAACCGGGCCCCACTGAGTGACCTAAGGGAAGACGGAGCACAGTGGTCACGTGCTGTCGTGCACACTTGCACAGTTAGGTTTCGGGGAGACCCCTTTACAGTCTCCCCAGAGATGTGCCTTAACAGGCGCTGCACAGAGGGGGTTCCGGATCGGTCTTTTGAGATGTCACGGTGCCCCTTCCATGTGCAGATGGTTACCACCAGGGTGGTTTTAGTGAGGTAGGAATCCCACACTGGTCTTATCCCCAAAGCTCAGGCGCCTTTTGAAGGTTTACCGCGAAAACAAAAAAAAAAAACAAAAAAGATATATCTACTTATCGTAGTAGAAGAATTTACTTAATTATTTTTTGCAAAGTAATGGATTGGTTGAGAATTTATGGTACTATTTTAACTACCATTTGCATCTTGTGATAATATTTCATAACAACCAAATGACAGAACTCAGTGACTTTAAATCATCATTAGGCGGGTAGACTTGGGCCTGCTCTTTTGTGTATTTTATCCGGACTCTGCTATATTCAGTTCTCTGTTTTCAATCTTTCACAGTTTCTGAGATCTTTTTGAATGCTTGATTAAACTTTAGATCGCAACATTGCCATGTAATATTCCTCCACTTAGTCCAAAATATTAGCTCTTCAATCCAATCCCACAACTTCCAGAAATCCAAATTCTAACGGTAATCTTCTTTCACAGTTCACAAAACCCACCGTAATCGACACCTACATGTCGTTTATCAACAACCTGAAGAAAGCGAAGGAGACCATCAAGACAGCTTCAGGGTCCAGGCCGGCCTTTGCCAAGTTCCTTGATGCTATGGCAAGAGACCACAAGGGAAAGCTGTCATTGGACAATTTGCTGATCAAACCGGTACAGAAGTTCCCGAGCTATAAGCTGCTGATACAGAGGCTGATAAAGCATACAGGTTAGTTGGTATAGAAAAAAGATGATATACATGTAATCAGCCTGTAATGTTCCCACTGCTGGGATGCAAGCCTCCTCTTTATGAGAGAGCGAGTTGGTTCACCAGTGCAAGTTGACTAAGTAATTAAAGTAGTCTTAGTAAAAAGTTCGTATATTAGTCAGGTACCATGGATAGTCGTAGATAATCTAATTTTGTGTATGGGATTAAAAAATGGAGACAATTAGCTTATTATTTAAGACTTTATTCGGTCAATAATAAGAATCATGATTTCAGTCATTGCTATCAAACAGTTGGTCTAATAACAACATAATCATTACTTTGGGAGTACACGACCAAATTTATTTATAGTTATAGTGAATTTATAACAAAAGAAACACCTTCAAAATGTATTTAAAGCGCCGGCTTAATCACTTAGCTCGCTGTTAGAATAACAATAGCTTCGACGGTGTCAAATAAATTTTGCCCCTCATTATTGATGGCACTCCCCTAAAGTCGCTTTGAAACAATATTTTACAAGAGGGGCAGGTGCAAAATTAATTTTCTTTAAGTACATGATTTATTTTTGTAATTCGACTTTGAATTCATCCCTACATTAGCTGTGCCTTCTTCCTTTGGAGTTCTATACATTAATGCAAAACAAATGAAAATCGTTCAGAATTTGAAAATTGAAACAGATCTTCATTTGTTTTTAAATTGACAATCATGATGGATTTCACACCTCTACACCGTTCGATTTTCAAAACGGTGTTTAGATAATAGCACCGATATTCCATTGTTTTACTTTGATTATTTATTTATTTTCAGACCAGTCACATCCAGACCATAAACTTCTAGTAGAAGCTCAAAAAGAAATTCATGATTTATTAGAACTCATAAATTGTACTGAACGGGAGAGCTTAGAACTTGAGCAGCAGCAGCAAACCTTGAGGGAACTGGAGCAAATGATTGAGGGTCTATCAAACCTGGTGACCCTGGACCGCATGTTCCTGAGGCACGAGACGGTGACAATGCCTTCGGCTCAGGGGACTATAAAAGATAGAGCTCTCTTTCTGTTTAATGATACTCTGTTGATAACTAGTGTTAAGAGGAGAACGGGGACGATAAAGAAGCCTACACCGTAAGTTGAGATGAATTTCATCAATATTTCCATTATTTAGTCTCTAATCTATGCATTTTTGTGGTCGTCTGAACTTTGAATATTAATTTTCTTTAATAAAATTGTTGGGACAAAATCAAGATCCCATAAACAGATTTCGTAATGTATTTGACGCGTTCGTGGATTGGGTTCTCCATTTGCTAATATATTGTATGAGTAAGGGCCTGAGCACACTACGTTTTTTAAACGCGCCGTCGACGCGCGTTTTAGAAACGCGCGTCGACGGCGCGCTTTTATCCTACAGAAGGTCTACAGGCTGCGTCTGACTCGCGTGCGTATCGCGTCTGTATCGCTACAAACGCGCGTCGACGGCGCGTTTAAAAAACGTGGTGTGCACAGGCTCTAAGGGGAAAAAAAATTAACGAAGGCGGCTTTATCAATTACCAATATTTATACTCCTAATTTTCGTAATTCCAAAAAGCACTGTAATTTTTTTGTTTTGTTTTCAGAACATACCAAAGTAATATAGCAAGTCAGATGGAAGGAAACAAGTACAAACTACTCATGAGGATATCGCTGGCCGATCTCGAGATTGTTAAAGGTAATCTCCATTTTGAACTTATCTCCTAATTAAATCTGAATTTTTGAGTAGCTTTTGTGGTGTCAGAATTGAAGTTGCAAAAACTTCCGTTTCATATTGTAATAGCTGACGCAGCTGTATGTGAGTGTTTGGTTATAACAGGTGTGGTAAGTAGAATTATATGGTAGGTAACGATGATTTGACAACTTGGTTATTTCAAATCAATGAATACACCACGGCTCCACGGACACATTATCCTCCGGTTAGGATATTAGTGGTTTGTAAATTATGCTATAAATCTACTTTATTATATAATTTTATTAAGAGGTAAAATTTGTTTGTTTGTAAGTTTACATGTAGGGGGTAATCTCCGGAATTACCAGTCGGATTAAAAACATTTTTTTTTTGTATTGGATAGCCCAATTCTTGAGGAAGGTTATAGGTTCACGGACGAAGTCGCGGGCAGAAGCTAGTCAGACATAAAGTAAATAAGAATTTACTAAAACATTTTGTAATAATAAAATGTGTATGAGAAACAGTAAATAAATAATAAGCACAAAGATAATATTTTTCGAATAGAAAAGTTCAGGTAGTTTCAATCAGCATGATAGAAAGACAAAAATATGTCTCCCACAGAAAAGAAAATAAAGACACAAACCACAAAGAAACTACAGACAAACAAAACATGAAAGGGCCGTTTACAAAAGGTTATTGACAAAAATCTTTTAATGAAAATTACTCAGGCAGACCTCAGAAAGGTCAGTTTTCATCTTGTGAATAAACAAACGGAAAGTGAGGAAATTGTTGCGATTGCTTTGTAACATCGCGAAGTAGGTCAAATTGTAAATGGTGAAATATTGATTCGATATCAATAATAAACTTTCCACGATGCCGAGGGAATGAAAAAGAACGCGGGTGAAGTTTACAGTGCAAACTATCGTTTGTGATACGATCTGAATTCTGCAACCTGTTCGGACTTTAAACTTTTAGAAAATCGAAAGGAGCGACGATAAAAATCACATTAAAGTTGGAACATTAAGATTTAATCTTTTCTTCAATAAAGTCATTCAAAAGTGTGTCTAATATAGTCAATACTTCAACGATTCTTTCAGTATTTTTCGTTTGGCAGATTAAATTTATTAGGAGATGAAATAAAGGCCTTGAGATTCTTTGAATTTCATCGTTCCTATATTAAAGCAGGATATCCTGTTTTACTTTGAATGCCAATATCCACTGTACGAAATAAAAGCACCTCTGTTGAATTTAAGAATCGCGAATATGCAAAACTTTTAACCAATCGTCACTCGCTGTTTATTCATGAAGTACGGAACTCTTTGAATTAAGTATATTAATACATTAATTCTTCTTCAAGCCTATTATTGTCCTGCTGCAAAGCAATGGCTTCTTCTCATATCTGTATGAGAAGAAGCATCATCAATTAACTAATCAATCATCATTAATTACCACGCTTGCTCAAGAGGGGTTGACGATTTCAGACCTACATTAATTATAAGTCCAAGTTTCCTCACAACGTTTTTTTCACCAATGTCAGTAATACCCAAGATAAACTCAGAAAGTACATTAGAATTAAAAAAGTTACATTGGTACTTAAATAACTTAACATTACGTTATCTACTTAAGTAGTTTTGTAATATATTTTGCAACAAATAAGCTAACAAAAACATTCCTTAAACCCAGATTCCAATCAATCATATTTCCATAAAACTAATTCTTCTAGTAACTTCCCGAAACCAATCCATCATTTCTTTGCCAACAGCTAAAGATGAAAACCTAAGGAGGATTTTGCATGAGGTGGAAACTTTGACTGAAGACGTGAACACACTGACACAGATATCAGAGAATGTGGCGGCGTTACATACGCAGCACTTACAACTGGAAGAGATGGTGAGAGAGATGCTGCATACGCTGAACAGGCAGTTGTCGGACAGGCAGAATAGTGATACGCAGCTGTGTTATATGGAGATCAGTTTGAATACTTCGTAAGTAATTACTTTGATACAGATAATTAACAATATTATGATTATGACGAAAATATAGTGGGGAACTGACAACAACTAAAAAGTGCAAGATTGTGGTGCTTATCTTGCACTTTTTAGTTTTTCTCGAAAACAATGGTGAAATGTTCAGTTTAATTATGATTCTTGAAGTAACAATTAACGTTGCTAATTTTCAGGAATGGTCCAGAGAATATAACTATAATATACCCGAAAGCAGAGAAGAGGAGCAGTTGGGAGGAGTTAATAAATGAGACGAAACAGAAATTATGTAAGTAGCACACATTGTAAACAATAACTGAAGCACTACTTGAATATTGAGACAATGATGACTAAGCAGCCCATTTAGTCAGAAAATTATAGAATACTCAGGATAAATTAACATTTTTAGAAAAAAAAACATGTTAGATAATGAAATATCTATAAACATCGTTGAAATAAGTTAAACATAGATTAAGAACTACCTATCATATTTGCGACTAGTTAGCCATTCATACTCTCTAAGCTGTAACTGCTATTCCTGAATGTAGATTCAGAAGTGGCAGTTTATTAACACTAGTTCTATATTTAAGAGACCTCTTAACTATTTCCAGGTGTATACGGTCAAGAGCGTCCAGCACCAGAGTTCCTGTCACCGGTCCCGATCCGCAAGACTCGCGCTGGTCTGCAGTTCACTTGCGCCGCTCCCACCCTGCCGCCGAAGGGACAGTCACCTGATGTTTGGGTAAGGCAATTCAAATTGGTACAAATTAATATCGAATAAAACAGGAGTCGTCATAACATTATTGATGTAAAGGATGATGTGATGCCAGCAATACTCTGTTTACTGTTAAATGGTCTTTGTCATGGTTCTTGCAACTAAGTTCACTTATTCAAAAGTGGTTTCTTGAAAACATAACTTTTCAACGTTAACTTCAAATTACATTAAGTTCTTCAAAAAAATTTGGACGACTTCGATTGACCGTCTCTTAATTTTAATATATGTGTCATGTTTGTAATAGCTCCATGTCACAGGCTTCTTCTTCTTTTCGTGTCGACGGTGGTCTTCTTCTTTGTTTTTATAAGGTTTAGGTCCAGTAGGTGGCCACGTTGATGGCGGCATCAGTGGCATTCTTTAGGTCATTCGAGACGAACGGGCACTTAGGACTCTCCATCAAGTGGGTCATAGTGTGATTAGAATGACACTGGATGAACTAATAGAATTCATAATTAATTTATCAGGTTTGCAACAGTGACGGCTACGTAGGTCAAGTCTGCGTACTAACGCTGTCACCCAAGCCGCAGGTGACGTCATGCAATGGCGTCTGCAACGCGCGTATTCTGTGCGTTGCATGCGTCCCACCTGCGCCCGCGCTTACTCGGCAACAGACGTTGGATATACCGTGAGTTTTCTTAACTTGATTTCTGAAGCAATGAAACGATTATTAATTTCGACACAAATAATTTATTTTTTGTGCCCCAAAAAAGAATAGAATATCTTTTCTGGAACTAGGACTCAAAAAAGTATAGTTATGCAGTCATAATCACCAATTCATTGAAAATGTTTAGAATCCCCATGATAAGACTTACAATAATTATTTTGGTCATCACATTTTGAGAATGTTCTCAGATCAAGCTATAATATTACATTGCTGTCATGATGTTCACTAATAATGTCTATTTTCTAATGTTTCAGGAGCACGAGTTCGCTGAACAGCACAAGTTCAGTAAAACCCGGTATCAGTATATCTGATCCTGATGACAGCTGCAAGAACATCCGACTGGACAGGTCTGTATCATAGAACTTACGAGCAATACGTATTATTTCATACTTTGTTCTTGGAATTGGTTACCACTACAGATGCTTTCGGACATATTTTGTTGAAGAAACCAGGTATGGGGAAGGGAACGGATTTTCTAATAGAGGATTTTGTCCATTTAAAAGACATTAGCAGAAAAAGGTAAATCCAATGTTAATGGAGTCTCTTTAATCATTAAAAGAAAAGGAGCACCCTTTTATTACTCAAAATATTTTACGTGATATTATTTGAAGTCAAGGTAAGACAGAACGCATTGAAATATCGAAATACATTAGAAAATAAAAACGATTGAATTCAAACTACTTATATTAAAAGCCTAAAATTCTACACACATCAAAAATGGCGACCTGAATGAAAATAATGATCTGAATCAGGGACAAACAAACCGCTCTTATGTCCCGTAGTTCCGAATTCTGTTTGACACGGAAGCCGTTATCCAAACAAATCACGATGGTATACAAACATCCAGGGTTGGACCAAATATTAGTAGGGAAAACAAATATTTGTTCTAGAGCGAGCACACTATTACAGGGACATTTTGCCACTGCGTCATAAATGCGTTGTAAGGTTTTTGTCTATTCGCAATATGAGACAAACTAAAATAAACAGTGTTTAAATTTAACATTTACTAAAAAAACAAACTATATTATGAAACTTTCCACCTTGATTTTTAAACTCAAAAGTAGGTATTAGGATTAATTTAAAAACCGGCTAAGTGCGTGTCGGACCACGCACAAAGAAGGGTTATTTCTGTAGTTGGGATGAATTTATCCCAAAAACAAAATTAAATTTGTAGTTGACAAACATGTTCTTCCATACATCGATATACGTCACGGTCAATTCTCCAACTGCAAATCGCAAAAAAAAAAACTTTGTAATAAAACTACAAATTAGCAATTGTCGGACTTTTTCCTTTGCTTGTGCTGTGAGATCTTACTTCCTACAAAATGTCATGATTCTAGGTCAACGGGAAGTACCGTGTAGGTTTTGATTTATTTGTGAGTATCAAAATATGTTACATAAAAAATATGGTTTAGCAGTTTGATCTACGTATTTGATATTGATTTCAACTTGATACCTCGACGCGTTCTTGAGAAAATGGGTCTTGATAGACTGACAGACGGACAACGAAATGATCCAATTAGAGTTCTGTTTTTTCCTTTTGGGGTATGGAACTCTAAAAAGAAAGAATAGTATATGTACGTTATGGAGATGTCCATCGAAAATGATTCATCAATAATTTTGCCCTGAAGAGACGAATTTCCAACAGACTTTCAGGACTAAGATCTGATATTCTCCAAATCTTCTTTCCAGCTCATCTTCAAGCGACGAAGAAGACGACGGCTCCTCAACCAGTGAGAATCAAGATGCCCAATCAGAACGCAGCCAGGAGTCAGCAACCATTCGACTGCACAGCAGTCTGACAGCCAGCTTGGGCAACCACAGGACCACGTTGACTCCTAACCATAGCAAAAGCTTGAGCACTCCACATACTGGGCAGAGCATCCAGGTCCATCCCGTGATGAAGTCGAGTTCTAACCCAGCGGTGGATAAGCAGGCTATGGGGATAAATTCTGGTAAGATTTTGATGGAATTTCTCTATCATTATGTGTTTAGTCAGGTTCCTCTGTGATATTTTACATCCAACTCTTTTTTACTCTTTTGATGTCATAGTCTCCATTGTCGTTGTAGATTATTGATTTTAATCATTCCTTTTGATTACCTTATTCACTTTTATACCATGTTTTCCAATGTTTAAACTTCCACACTAAAGTAGAATTTGGTATTTTTCTTAAAATTCCTTTTCGATGTTACACTCGTATCTAATAGATTCTCAATTCAGTCCCTTTGTCGATTGATTTACTATATTTTCTTTATACATTTTATAATAATGTCAACACAGTATGTATCGATGTTACCCATTAATTTATTTACTTACTTATATATTTCCTATTCCAACGCAACTTAGTAACTGGACGTGCCATGTTGGGTAATATAGAAAATCGTAATATTAAATTTTGCATGACTTTAAGCGCTTCCTTATAAAATTTGCTCACCTAAGCTTTCTACGAATTTTGTAGATTTATGCTTTTTCCCAGAATAATAAAAATATGCTTAGCATAATAAATGGCTTTGGAAGGTTCCAATAATTTGTAATTGTTTCATTACATGACTTACATCCGACCACACCATATTTTTACGTTTTGTTAGAACTGCTAACAACATTGTCAAATAACACAATCAAGTACACAAGAGAGAGTAGTAAACTAGGTAGGTACTGATCGTGGAATACTTAAGGCTTACCCCGCGTCCTAACCGAAAGTGAACGTCGCGCGACTACGCGTTTGAATAAATTTAATTAATCTGCTTGGTGCAGAGTGGTCAGTTAAGAAACACCAAACTCATCTAGTTTTAAAACATAAGTTATTTTTGACTTGTACAATTGTTTTGAAATCCATTTAAATAAATAAATATCATTTATCATCAAAGATTATGATATACAAATGCAACTTGACTGATCGCGCAATTACGTCATATTCATAATTATAAAAGAGCGCGATGATCGCGTACTCGCTTGATGATTACTTTTAGTTAGGACACGGTCTTACAAACCATTAATGAAAACGACAAACCTGATTGCCAACATGTGCAGTATGACCACTTTAGAAACGAATAACATAATGAAATATTTGAGAAAGATAATATGCGCGTGATGTCAGAAATTAAGAAAAAAAAAAATATATAGAAAAAGATTTACTTAGTATATGTAAATTTTTCGAAGAGAAGATATAGAAGTGGTCGTACTACGCGTGCAAGTCCTTTACAACACTGCTTTGCTTTGCCCCACAACTACCTACAATGCTTATAAGAATAATAATCCCTAATAGAACACAATTCACAAAGCACACTGAGGGTATTACCGTCCAAAATATTGGAGCTCCAATTTTTTTTAAAGTTGTCTCCAAATTTCCAGGCACTCTATCATCGCCGGCCAGTCGTCAGTCTTCAGAAGACAGTGGCACTACAGCCAATCAGCCTACAATGTGGCTGGGCACAGAAGACGGTTGTATACATGTGTACAACTGCCTCGACAACATTAGGATAAAGAAAAACAAAGTGAAACTGCAGCATAACTCGGGGGTTCATTCCATTGTGTGAGTATATTTTATGGCCTTACAACTAGCTTTTACCTGCGGCTCGGGTGGCACGGGAACGTACTACCAGCATAAAAATCATAATTATATCCTAACCAAAGGTCAGTATACTGTATGCCAAATGTTGTCGAAATGCGTTCAGCCGTTAAGAGGGCCCTTCCCGGTCCGTCTATCGTCAACGCGAGCATGGTCGAAAAGCTTGTTGTTTCATCCAGTGCAAGTGAGAATTGCTAACAAGCAAGTGAGAACGCGATAACATTGTGCGAAAAATAACTTGTTTCAGGAAATACGTGTTTTTGAATACGCCTTACAAGTTTGTGAAATAAATGTTTGTCATTTAGAATCTCCATTACATGTGTAAGGTTTCTATGAAGATGTTTTCTTTAATTTTACAATTTATGAGTACATTATGAACGGTCAAAATTCAGGTAAAATTTGTGCAAAAAAGCAGATTTTTGGAGGCTTATATTGAATTTGTTTCGCCAAATTTTTATTTTTTGCTTTCATAGAAACCTAGATATAGTGCACAAGATACATATTAGTTTAAAAGAATTAAAGAAAGATGTGTTACAACGCCGTAATTACGTACGAGCGTTTGTATGAAAAGTATGACGGGTTGGCCACCTTTAAGCCTTGAAAACATAATGGACAGACTTTCGAATTTATAATATTAATTAAGTATGGATTAGGACTTTTACTTCCAATTCTATGATTTAGAAATCTTTGAATCAATTAGTGGTTTGTGTTTCAAAATGAGTTAAGTAGGATTTTTTATTCAAAACCAACATTATGGGCATATATCTGGGTACTGTACCTAATAAACTCTTTTCACATATCAACTGCGCCACCTGTCTTGTGAGGTTTAAGTTCGAGAGCAATACCAGAAAAGACAAAAGTATAAAATACAATAGACGTAAATATAATTAGTAACCAATTCCGCTTAACTATTCGTAAAGAGTTATAAAAAACCCTGTAAGAAATCGACACGTGTTTCACCTCTCAGCGAGCCATCCTCAGGATAACGATTGATTTGTCGCGAACCCGAACAAGGTGAGCGAACCCGAACACCTGAACACGGCGTGTCCTGAGGATGCCTCGTTGAGAGGTGAAACACGTGTCTATTTCTTACAGGGCTTTTTATGACTCTAAGCGGAATTGGTTACTAAATATATCTACGTCTAATATATTTAATCATTTATTTACGCAAGGTCACACCTGAATCAATTTACTGACGAAAATATACTTAATATATCTAATAATAGATTGTTTATTTTCAGATACGTGGAGGGAAAAGTATTTGTTGCACTTGGCAACGGCGATCTGGTCGTATATTGCCGGGATATAGGTAAGCAAAAATACACACGTTATATTTCGTCAGAATTATAAATATATTTAAATCAGTTATCATCAGACTAGTGCTTTCAATATTTTTGTATCTACATCGTCCTACCGTCAGCCCAAATGTCTTTGGGACGGCACAGTATGTCTTCTGAATTTGATTTTAATATTTTTGTACCTACTGTAACTATACAATACTTGTATGCCACTGGAAAAACATAGAGAGTCAATTGAATTGTTACTGAAGACCCAATGCATGTACACGTGTTTAACAAATAAATATACATTCATTCATTCGTTCTTCTTTTTCCATACATCTATTTTATTATGTTTATCTCAGTAGAAACCCCTTTCTTTCACTTTCATCTTTTTACACAATTCATCCATTGTTTTTGGGAGTTCCCGGGATTACTCTTATAATTATATTTTGTATCAACTATCAGCAACACAAACTTATCTATACTTAATCTTAGAAATAAAAATAATTTATTTGATATAATATACGTAAGGGGTCCAGACACTATCATTAATATTACTGTCATTCCTTATATTGACGTAAAACTATGAAAATATTATGATCACAATTCACATCATCATTCCAATCACCACACTGTCAGTAGTAATAACATTACTTGAATGTAATGTCATTATTACTGTTAGTGTCTGTCCGATTTCATTTTACTCATGCAAAATTTCGCATATTTGAATTTATTATTATTTTAACAATATTACAAGTAGGTACGCTAATCTAAGCATAACACATTCTATAACTAAATATTAATTATAAAAACATTATATAAACAGAATTACGATATCAGATAGAAATATTTAGAACTACAATTACTATAAAAATAATAATTACCTACAAGTTAGCAGCAGCTCAACTCTTCTTATTCATATCTTCTACTTTCTTCTTATTTTCATCACAATCTTCTTCAACCATAACCCCATATTTAAATCCTACCCCATTCAAAGAAACAGTTTAGTTATTACTTCGACGTCCTCCCCAGATGGCTCGTGGACGGAGCGCTCCACGATCCCGGTGGGGTCGGGCAGCAGCCCCGTGAGCAGCATGCTGCTGTCGGGCGGCAAGCTGTGGTGCGCCACGCACGCCTCCATCAAGATCATCAACCCGCATACGCTGCAGGTAATGGAACTGCTGCCAATAAAATTTATATACAAAACTCGCCCGTAGCGAAATCATTTCGTGTCGCAAGACAAGACCGAAGAATCAATAACGTTCTTATAAATTTCCGCAACGTGTCCAATCTTAAGGTTTGTCAATTTATAGAACGTATGATGATTTTGCTCATCACGATTTCTCGTGCTTAAGAAAAAAATACGTTTATTTGCGGCAAACATGACGCAAAGAAAGAACAAAAACACGAAAATAACAATTTGGGGGAAATATGCGTCACATCCACGTAAAACGGCCATCGATCAGCATAATGCTGGTTCAAGAATTTGAGGCATATGATGATGATGCGCACATTCTAACCACCACATAATATAGAGAAGAGCAAAATCAGTAGTTAAAAGTTTCGCCATTGAATAACTAATGTAAATACGTAAAACAATAAATAGAAATGCCATAGCAGCAGCAGAATACACTAGACATAATTAAAGTCCTTAAAACTATCGAATTCAAATTAAAATAATTTATTTTCTCTTGACAAACAATGGCATCTTATAATTTAGACAGACTTGAAAAACTGTGACAATAGTTTGTGAGAGACTGGTGTCTGCACTAGGAATATCTGTATCGCAGATCACCAGGGTCCCACCACACGATATGTAAACATAATCAATTAGTTAGTAAATGTGAAGGGATAGGGCATAACATAACATATAGACTCTAGAGATTTAAACAATATAAAACAAAAAAAAAAAGAATAAAATGCAAAAAATAAATAAAATACGCTTGAACTTACTCGTATTATGTGTCGAGAAGTTAGAGGGATGGACTATTTTGGATGAGTTAGTAATTCCTTAGTTGCATTATAATTCAAACTAAGAAGCCATTCAGCCAGAGCACTCTTACAAGCCTTTTTTGTCAGGTGATAGATCGTGGTAATACGATTTATTTTATTATATAAATGGGAACCTAAGAAAGTATAAAATCTTTGAGAGAAGCTCGTTCTGAGGCCTTTAGCAGTTTTGCAGACTGAGTAATGGTGTCGATTCTCTTGTCACAAATGCCTCTAAACTAGACTAAAAATCACCAAAATTTAGTTTAATCCTGTCAAACGACGATTTCCCATTCTGAAATAGACTAAAATGACACAACTTATCTATATTTCAGTTTGGCAGCACTAAGATGGTACTGAGATATTAGTTTAGTGAAAATAGCAATTTTGCTATTCTGAATTTGACGTTTTTCACCTAAAATTTAGATTTTCTAACTAAATCTGACTATTTTTAATCGCGACTAAAAACCTGTGGAATAAAATTGGTTGGAACTTTAAATTCACACCAACACCTCGACTTCAGATGCAAAAACAGAACTGAATATATTTTTTTCTTTTGCTTATATCTCGAAAACGGTGTGTCCAATCGCAAAAATAATGAAAATTTCGACACCCTTTATAAAACTCTTAAACCCCTCTTAAACACTCTACATGTAGATAATATTTTTTCTTATTTTTCATACAAAAAGTGAACACGTCGCGGCTGCCCCCCCTGCGCGCCTCCGGCTCTAAAAAGAGTGGAGTCGCGATTGTCAAATTCGATTTAGATGTGTCAACATTATTTTTTAAATTTAGAGATTTTTTTTTGCAGAATAGCTTTGAGATTCTCATAGTCAAAAGTAAGGAATTTTAGTGATAGTTTAGTTCGGTGTACAAGAGAATCGGCACCATTTTCTGCGTTTTCCTGAGATAGAGAGGGGATCAAATATTATGGAGGAGTGCTTCTTTAGAACAGTCTACATAACAAAAAGTTGCCTCACTGACAATAAAGTGTTTGTATAGATCTACTGTAAGATACAAGTATGGTAGAAAACAGGCCACCTTTAGTACCACCCGTTGACTATGAGTAGGTACCTTGTTAAAGCTACAAGTAGCTTCCATTATGGTTTTCTTGTCTTCAATCACATTTAATTCATATATTCTATTTCCAGGTGGACGAAACATTCCAAATAAGTTCAGAGACGAAGCCAATCAGCCACATGGCGGTGGCGGGTGGCACAATATGGCTGTCACTGCACAACGCGGCTCAGCTGCGGTGCTACAACTCCAGCACTCGCGAGCAGCTGGCTGAGATCAATATCACGCCGCAAGTTACTAAAATGTTGCATGGTAAGCAGTGTTCAGCAGACCAAGTAACAACGTTTGTATACTGTATGGCCTTGCACAAAGTATAAGGCTGCGCGCACTTTGCATGCGTTTTCGTACGAATTTCACTCGTGCGTACACGTACGAACAAGTTTGAACGATCCCGACCTTCCAAGTACAAAGGGAGCGCGCAGACTGAGTGCGACTTAGTCATACGTATAGTTCCGACGTCCGAAAACAATGCGAACTTGTTGGGATTTTTCGTGCATTCAATGCGATATCACCGAGACATTACCTATTAGACGACTCAATTCGCACTCAATTTGTACGACCATGGACGCACGTGTACGTACGAGTGAAATTCGTATGAAAACGCATCCAAAGTGCGCGCGGCCTTAGTTTGGCCATTCAGTTGGCCACTAAGGTTTGAAGATTGTGGAGGTTCACCATCTTAATTCGTACGAACTCTTTTCATGCACTCCAATATATACATACCATACATATATCGATACCGTTCTTTTCAGATCCTTGTGTCTTGTCCCAACCTATTGAACTATTTATCTCCTTCAAATAAACCTGATCTAAATCGAACAGACCCAAAAATTGGGATGATGATAAATCCTGTTTTTATAATTTTCTAAGAAATTTGTGTGCGTGATAGGGTTACTCAATTAAAAGGCTGGCGTTAGTACTTTTGCTCTCGATTTCTTAAAATTAATTTTAAGAGTTTCTCGAGAGTGACTGTCTCGTTGGTCTAGTGGTCGCAAGCGCTACTGCAGAGCATAAGGTCCTGGGTTCGATTCCCGGGTCGGGCAAAGTGTTATTGGGTTTTTTTATCTGAAATTTCTCAGTAGCAGCCCGGAGTCTGGATTTGTGCCCGGTTGATGGCAATAGGCTCGCCCCCTATTACATGAGACTTAAACATAACTGGCGAAATGTGGGTGTACTTGCTACAGGGACACTTCTGCCCAACCCTTCGGGGAAACAAGGCGTGATGTTATGTTATGAATTTTAAGAGGTTATTACTGTATTTAACCTGTTATCTTAATCCCCAGGTTGCGACGACATAATCCGCCAGCACAAGGCGGCGTGCCTGCGCGTGACGGCGCTGCTGGCGCACCGCGACACGCTGTGGGTGGGCACCAGCGCCGGCGTGCTGCTGACCGCTCCGCTGCACAACTCGCCCAACCCCAGGACTGGAGCCTTCACTGTGCCGCATCTTACTGGTAAGGGTACTGTTTCAAACTATAGGTGGTGGTTTTCTTTGTACTTGTGGTCGCCCAGTGATCGAAATTAGACATTTATTAAAATTATAATTTGATAGGATAGTTCATACCAATTCCATGTTGCCATGTCATTATTCTAGCCATACTGTGTGTCAAACGCATTGTAGTGTGTATTAAAAAAAATGCATATTATATAAAAAATATTAGCTTTCTGAACTCCTTCTCCATATAAACTTTGACTGTGCCAAATTTTATACTCCTGCGTCCACGTAATTTTCGTGAAAAGGAGTACAAAGTTATTGCTTCACTTACTAAAAGTTCACTTATTAATATAGATGTTAACCTATGTTGTCCCACTGCTGGCAAAGGTCTCCTTCATTTTTTTCCAGTTCTCTTTATCTTTTACCCTCTCTAGCCAATCAGTTATGAACGTCGAATAGTCACGTCATTGTTTCTTAGGCCTGATTAAAAAGATTCCAATTTCCAATGCGGGAGAATCAAATGAAAATTATAATGTGATCTTTTTTTTCCAGGTATAACCTACGGGCATACCGGCCACGTGAGGTTCCTGACGATCGTCGAGAACCCAGCCGCACAAAAGCAGCCAGCCAAAACGACGCAGACGTCATTGAAGACAAAGGCACTAAGTCGCAGGTCGACAAACGCCGAGAAACTACAGAAACAAGCTGAGCCAACTCAGAATAATAAGGAAACTCTCATCATATCTGGTGGAGACGGATACGAGGACTTCAGGAGTTCTACAATGACAGAAGATGCAGGCAGAGAAGATTCGACCAATCATCTCCTACTGTGGAGAGTATGAACGAATTTGACGGCCTACAGGGTTCTAGAGCATTCTGACGCTTACCGCGTCAAGGACTTTTTAATTGACGTTTTGAATATTCTTCGTACGTTTCACTCGTCAGTGGAAGGTTTTATTTTTTAAATGTTTTCGTCAATGAATGTTAGTATTATTCCAGCTTTCATTTCGAAACGATGATGTATGTTAAAAATATAATAAATCTTTTTGTGTTTTGCGCTTGTGAGCGTGATATGAGATTATTAACGTTAGGACATGAAATGTCAAATTTTATCAATTCGCCCCAATGTATCAAAATTAATTTAAACGTGCAGTATTATTAAATAAATTGGACCATCTGTATAATGGCCTGTTGCGTACCTAATAGACGTTTCTATCAAGTGTTTTAGAACTATTTACATGTATCCAGCCCATATCAAGACATAGTATGTGTCTTTATAATGTTATCGTTGTCTGAGTAGTAGTGAAACTGTTGTAGGCTATTGAAATAATGATAAATTGATGTACCTAAGGGACTTTTAGGTCTTCTAAATTGTTCATTACTTTCATCGTCAGCTTTCAAATTTTCCGTTACTCGTGCTTACTAGCTCAATTTTGTTTTTCACTAGACTTTATCTATTAGAAACTTGGCTTGAAAATATTTATCTAATCAAATCTGCAAGAAGATTTTTGATGTCTAAAATTAATTAAAAATCTAGACTGATCTCTTCGTCTATTTAGGTGTAATCTTTAGAACTATCTTTTAGATCAAATCTTTCTTATTCACTTTTCACGAAATCTTCTAGAAAGTTGAGAAAGTAATCAAGGGTAACAGCCGAAATATGTTTTGGAAACTAAAATCAATCTGTATCCTATATTTTCTCGTTTAGCTTAGTAGTAGGTATACAACTGTTAATCCGAATGTACCTTGCCACATCATCGAAAATCTGGTCAAAAAATGTATAATTTTGTGATTGCTCAAAAATTTTTGAAATGTTACCTGATCTGACACAAAGAGCAACAAATTTTTAAAATAGGATGTTTGGACGATGTATCCTATATTTATAATATTGCAGAATAATAAAAAAGTCGCACTAACATGACTGTGTTTTATTTTACTAAGATTTGTAACTGGTGAGAATTTATTATAAACATTTACGAAATATCAAAGGTGGTCTTGAAAGATTACTTCTAAATATTATTTAGTTTAAACATCTGTTAGTATTTACATTATGTTTTTTTTTTCTGTGATGTTTCTTTATTATTTATCTTTGTGTTTAGGAAATGTTGGGTATCAACAAAAAGCAAATAAATCAAGCCGTGATAAATAATCTATATTTTATTTGATCAGGTCACAGACAAATTTTATAATTGCACTAAGATTCTATCGATTATTACGAAATCACTACTTATCGATAAACCTGTCTACTACAGATTAGTAACACCAAATTTCATAAATATATCTTTGACAACATCAAATGAGAATACTTAAGCTAACTTTAGTTACATTTTTCAGCTACATTAATTATAAAATCTTGAAGATTATCTTTGTCACCGGAAATTTGATTTTTCTTGCCCCTACTTACAAAATATGGATCCATTTGAAGTTGAGCTGCCAGTTTCTTTAGTATAGTTCGCCTGTCTCGATCGTTATCGTCAATTTCCCGTTTTACTTTGGTTCCATCGGTTTTGATCATTATCAAATCAATTGCAGCACAAATTAATTCTTTGGCTTTGATATACTCATCTTTATGCATGGAAGAGGTCCCATTTTTGGTGGAATCAATATCCTTTTTACCTCTTGCGATGTAATAAGGATCATTACGTACCGATTTAACGATTTCTTCAATGGCTCCACGTCTATCTCTGGCTGCTTGCTCCAAACTGTAATTAATATAATACTTTTTACCTCTCGATATGTAGTAAGGATCATCAGCTTCGGCTGAAGATCGACCGGCTCTTTCAACTAAAATATAATTTGGCACATCAACGTACATTTGGTTGTCCAAGACGGTACCAGGTTCAGTTGTTTGTCCGTGTCTTCCCATTTTAGTAGTTCTACTTCTTGCAGGCCCATTAAATAACATTGATAGCTTGTTATCCCTTCCTCTGTTACTCCAAAAGGAATTTGGGTCAACATTACTCTTTTTGAGCCGTGAGAGATTCTCGATGTCGTCTTCAACGTCATTTATGGCACTCAGTATCGATTCTTTTAAATCCTGCTTACGAATCCAATTTGGTTCAGAAACCTTTCGTCTTCCGCGATTACCCCAAAATGGTTCCTCTTCCCTTCTTCCTCGGTTACCCCAGAACGGTTCGTCTACCTGTCGCCTTCCTCTATTACCCCAAAATGGCTCTGAGTCGTCTCTCCTTCCACGATTGCCCCAAAAAGGTTCCACGACATCACGTCTGCCACGATTGCCCCAAAATGGTTCTTCTTCACGTCTTCCTCTATTACCCCAGAATGGTTCATTTTCTGTTCTGCGACCTCTGTTACCCCAAAATGGTTCCTGTTCCTGTCTTCTACCCCTGTTACCCCAAAAAGGATCGTCTTCTGATCCTTCAACTTCTGCTGAATTTCTTCGACCCCGACTACCCCAGAAAGGAGCCATAAATTCATCTCTTCTATCTTTAATATTCCTATATTCCTCAGGCTTTTGGGCAAATTCCGAGCAGTGTTCACAGTGTTTAATAAAATAATCAGGAAAATCGACGGTATATCCGTACACATTTTCCATGGAACTATCGCGTCTTCCTCTATTTCCCCAAAATGGTTGTTCTTTCAATACTTTGTCATTGGACTTTACAAATTTTTGATTATTTTCAAAATCATTGTCATATTTCGTGTTGTAATAGGTTGGATCATTACCGATTTGTTTTTTTCCCCTATTTGGCCAGAATGGCCGGTCATCGTCGTCATTTAGAGATCTTTTGATGCGATCATTGTCAGACTTTTCTTTCAAAGTACTATGTTTCTTGTGATTAGTTTTAAATGTTTTAGTTTTATTTGATTTGCCAAGAACGACATCAGTGGTTATTATTAAGACGAACAAGAGAAACGTTTGTACTTTTCTGCGCATTTTGTTAGAATCTGTGAACAAAAAAATATTATTTTAATTTTAAATTATCTCACTTATTTTACTGATTACCCATAGTTCTACAGAAAACGTGGATCTGACAGATATCTAATAAATAAATAAATAATTTTAAACTTAACTTAATTCAGTTCAAAATACTATGTCCAACTGAGTGTGAGTAACCAAGATAACATATAATACCTATTATTAGTTACGTGGTAATAAATCTTCACATTCTTACAGAAATAAGTTACATGAATTAAAAAAGTGTAAACTAGGAACATCAGATTAATGGTAAGATTAATACAAGTTTGTATTAGCCTAAATTGTCTGCCATTGCTGTGCTAGAACCTCCCCTTTCGTCTTCCAAAACTATCTTACGCGATATCTGTCTTCATCTTATTCACAAATACGTGTAGATGGCGAAAAAGGAAAAACTTAACTTTTTAGTTGAAAAACATGTTCTCCCATACATTCGGACTGCAAATGTAAAGTTGTACGCACAATATTGAGTGATTTACCATGTTATTTTAAGACCATAGAGTTTTTATAGGTTTTCCTATAATCTT
This sequence comes from Agrochola lychnidis, assembly GCA_963680765.1. Lineage (NCBI taxonomy): Eukaryota > Metazoa > Arthropoda > Insecta > Lepidoptera > Noctuidae > Agrochola > Agrochola lychnidis. The sequence goes on along the minus strand of OY796871.1, from coordinate 6,217,254 downwards.
ATAGAACTATATTCTGTATTTTTTTCAAAATTTTAGGCTCAGTATACATTTGGAGTTAAGGGTAGGGGGGAATGGGAGAATGGCCAATTTTAATCTATTTTCTTAAATATCTTTAAATTCTTTTATTTTAAAAGTATTAAAAAAAAGGAAATCCTCACAACAAGCTCTTTCATTTGATATGTCACACGGTACAGTTTACAAAACTTTTTTTAAATTTTCTTATTTGTTCCCAAAAGTGACCCCCATATTCAAAATTCATTTATTTTCGTTACACGTCCGTGTTTGGGTCACAGAAATTAATATGTGTACCAATAACTTAATCAGTCCATTAGATTCGGAGCAAATTGGCTGTGACAGATAGACAGACAGACACACGTGTGATCCTGTAAGGGTTCCGTTTTCTCCTTTTGAGGTACGGTACCCTAAAAACATTTGAAGTGTCTATGAGACCAGACAAAAGCATTTCGATGACATGTCGAACCGAGAGGAAAACCCAGTGGCCTAGCCAGCGAGATATAGTGGGTACCTAAATTCAAAAATATTGCATAAAAGCTTATATTTGAACTAGCTGCTAGCCGCGGCTTCGTCCGCGTGGACCCTAATTATTTTTCTAAGATAAAGTAGCCTTAGTTCCTCCCTATAACATCAGCTATCTGCCAGTGAAAGTCTTATCAAAATCGGTCTAGCCCTTTCGGAGATTAGCCGGAACAAACAACAGACAGACAAAAAAAGGACCGTAATAATTAATTTAGTAAAAAGCTGTTATTTTGACATTACAAACAGACATTTCAATTTTATTCATTTGTATGTGTACAGTATAGATATATACATAGATATAGAAGATGTAATGCAACAGCTTAGCAAAAAAAATTTGTCACAAGGAAAATATTCATAAGAGTTATTTTTTGGAAGAAGATACAGTGGAAACGGAGCATATAACTCTACAAGACAAAAATAAAAATTCTGTGGCATAATAAGGAGGTGCGTACTGTAAGGACCTGATTTAAATGATCCAGGTAGGCACTAAGTACCAAATCAAAAAAGCCCATGGTGTTCTTCTCAATAGGAGCCTACTACGCTTTGAAATGGATAACCTTTCAACTGTCATTAACGAGACACAATAGAATTTTAATTGTTATCCACCTTAATGAGGCGTCGTAACAGATGATGGGATAACTAACTAACTTCATTTTTCTGACTGACCGACACCTTTGATAATTCAAAAATGCCTGCAAATGGTTTAATTAAAATAAATGCTTGAAATTCAAAGACTCTTCTTCTTTTCGTGTGGTTAGGGAGTAACCTGGTGTCAGAGTTTTAAAGCCGCCCATGGGCCTCTGACTTGGCTTGACGCACCGCCGAGAAATATCTCTCAGGCATGCCGGTTTCCTCACGATGTTTTTCTTCACCGTTTTTGAAGCAAGTTCAAACTCAAGACCTAGGACTTGGCAGTCTGCCGGTCACACCACTAGGTTATCACTGCTTTAGACTGTTTATTCAAAGACTAAAAGTTAAATACTATAAATTAACATACTATTTGAATATGGTCAAACAGATCATAAGAATACAGAATACTCACTTGAATTTTCCGTTTAAATCTATCACCATGTTTCCACAGATTTTTCAATAGAAGACGTACTGACTTCAGGACTGCTACCTCGTTTCTGAGGACTGGATGCTCTGGACCCTGCTTTTATAAAGGAAAGGCGAGTAGGCGACGTCTCTAGGGGTGTCACAACTAATTTTTTCGTTTGTCCCCTTCAATCCTTACGGGAGCGTGTGACTGTTATTAAATTAAAACAATGCTCGTTGCGTATTGCTCTGGACTTCTGTTAAGGGGTCAGTTATAAGGGGTAGTTTTTGCTTTTTCTTTAGGTAAAATTTTATTTTTCTTTCAGAGTGATAGCAAAACTTGATTTCAACATTATTCTGCATCTGGTAACCTTCTTCCTTTGGAACTATGTGACTTATGTTAGTGAGTTGCTCAGTATTCTATAAATATTCAACTATGAAATTCACTTCCTTATGTTTGTGTGATTTTCTGCCAGTCAATTTTTTATTGGATCTAGCTTTGTTTAACTTGCTGGGTAATTACGTAACACACAGTAGCAATGGCTTTCATTATTATTATCATACTTTACAAAAATGTTACTTACATACTACAATGATACAATAATTTTAAAATGATGAAAATAATTTGTGGGTACATTAATATATTTTGACAGTTCAACAATATTTATTGCGTTATTTACGTAGTGGAGCAGACAAATTTTTCGAACACATAAAGCAATGGATTAGAAATAACCTTCGAAATCATTCAGATTGTGATTGATAGTGTTTTACGCAATTAGGGTGCTGATACAATCTATATCAGTGTACTCTTGTATTGGAACAATATTATCAGTACTGACTTGAATACACGTAGGATTTATGACTTGACCACGGAATGGTGACAACCCTACGATATTTATTTTTCAATATCAAGTCCTGTGTAGGAAATATTTCAATGAATACATAATTTGTATGTCCCTCTGTTTTATTAGGATATTCGTGAATTTTTGACCTTGACGTTGACGTTCCAAAGTAAATAATATAATCTAGATAACTTTATTATGCATGATATCTGAATCTTCAAATCATAGATCTATAGAAAAGTACGTTTCAGTTCAAATTTAAACATAGCCTGTTTGATCAAAGATAGTATAGAATTCTAAGAATGCCCACTACTTGGTTCTCTTCTAAAGTTAGAAACACAATAGCATAATCAGCCTATAATGTTCCCACTGCTGCAACACAGGCCTCCTCTCTGTGAGAGGGAATGGGCTGTAATCTACCACGCGGGCCCAGTGCGGGTTGGTAGATGTCACAAGTTTTAGAATTTTTGGTTCTGGGATATGCTGGTTTTCCTCACGATGTTTTCCTTCACCGTGTTGAGAGCAATGATGATGAAATAATTTACACAAAGTAAAGCTATTGTCAGGGTTCGAACCTACGACGTACAACTCGTAATATCTCTCTTTAAATCATAATTTTTTCTACCGTATCAAATTAGTTGTATAATGTTTTCAACACATTACCTAACTACCATATATCCTGAAGAATATAATATATTTTTCTGATTTTGTTTACTGCAGTGGATTATTTATATTTTTAGGCATTATTAAACTTGCGTTTAGCTCTTGTAGTCCCCTTAAAAGTTCGATGGCAATCTAAATGGAGTCGGTCCAGAATCATTAACAACGATTTGGGCGCCATCAGTTCTATCCATCAACTGATGGCGCCCAACAGGAACTCTTTTCCCATCGTTTTACCATGTTTATACTCCAGGGCGGAGTCATCTAGGCGGAACGCGTAAGGGAGGCAAATACCGCGCCCTCACGTCCCTAGCCGCCGCGGAAAACACCCTGGGCGTCGGGAATCCCAGGCCATCGTAGGCGCGGGCTTGCAGACGGTGAGTAATAGGTAGCTCGCCGTCTGGTAAGGAACAGGCCCGGGTCGATGGCGCGTTGTGTTCCACGTGCGTCTCAAAGAGATGTCAGCAGTACCGACGGGGTCTGCTAGGACCGATGCCTGTCGGAGTCGCGGGGAAGTCCGAAAGAGTCCGTGGCCCCTAGCAACGTACCGGCAACTGAAGGAACACGAGTGGGTTTTAGTCAGTAAGAGTCTGACACGCCCTCCCGCTGCGCCCAGAGCGGGAGAAGTTATTTGATAATTTTCCACCCAAAAAAAAGGGTGGAGTCGTCTATGATTCTAAACCAGGTTTTCCTACTTATATACGTATATTTGTAACATTCAACAAGCGTAAAATATAACTCAACTGATGTAACTCAATTGATGTAACTCAATTGATATAACTCAATTGATGTAACTCAATTGATATAACTCAATTGATTTAACTCAATTGATATAACTCAATTGATTTAACTCAATTGATATAATTATATTGATATAACTCAATTGATGTATCTCAATTGATATAACTCAATTGATGTAACTCAATTGATATAACTCAATTGATGTAACTCAATTGATATAACTCAATTGATGTAACTCAATTGATATAACTCAGTTGATATAGCACACATTAATAAAATAAAAATATAATATCCTAACCTAACTAAAACTATTAACAAACTGGTTTTTCCTTGCTTCGGCCAACCTGTGCCCGGAGTCTGGTTAAAGGTAAGCCAAGGCAACTCATGTCCAGCGGGGTAATTGCGTAACACACTAACAGTAGCAATAACTTTCATTTTGACAGTTCAACAACATTCATTGCGTTATTTACGTTGTTGAGCAGACAAATTTTTCGAACACATAAAGATTGGATTAGAAATATCCTTAAAATCATTCAGAATGAGATTGAAAGTGTGTTACGCAATTAAGATGCTGGTGGGAAATTATCAGCGGGTAGAACGCATGGCGCGAATGGTACCTTGCTTCATGTCAACACCGGCTGTCGCTGAAAACCAGCGCCGGGCTCTGTCTCGCATAGGGTCGCTGCATTAAGCTGAGCGGTGGTTATTTTGCGTGGATGTGACGCATATTTTCAAATCATATTTAAAATATCAAAAAAATTCATACATTTTTTATTTAGAAAACAATGCCTTCCTCTTAACAAACTCCTTTCTTTACCCTTAGCGGTCACAACATGTTTGTTTTGCCGCCCTGATTACATTGCCCGACAGCAGCTGGGCGAGGAGGTTGGGGAACAGTGAGCAGCACGTGTAGGATGGCAACCACAGAAACGGGTTTTCTACGGGTTTTGTCGACGGAAGAATAGATAAAATTACAGATTGTGATTGTTTATCTGTCATTTTGTCTATTCTTCCATCGACAAAACCCCATTGAGGTCATGCGTGCAGGTAGTATGGGTAATAGCAAGAGTGGCTCATTTTGGTGAAAATATTTAGTTGTTAGAAGGTGATTCATGCTCGGTTAAGACTTTGGTGTTTATTGAAAAAAAAAAAAAATGTCACCAAACTCATAGATATGATATCTTCCAGAAACTGTACTTAAAAAGAAATATAATTAAGTTCACAGATTTTAGAGTTCAACTTGTTACTGAATTTATTGAGTATTTTCATAGAGGAAATCAAGTCCTTTTCTGTTCACCAATATTTCAAAGACAAAGTCATTTATTCGTAAGATATTATATTCGATCTCTAAACAGAAAAACTGTTGGCATAGGTACAAGGTGGGGCAACAGTAATGTCATAACGTGATTATGTCATAATTTTTGCAATTGACTTCATTGTGACTTGACACTAATGTCGCAGACAGATAGAGAATTAGTTGACAATGCAATGGAGCCAAACACACCGCTCAAGCAGTTGTCTGAGCGGTACCGTGTGTTTGTCATGGCCTAGAAATTGGTGTATCAATTTCTGGGCCGTATAATCTCTCGTTTTGGCGATTTGATCTGGCTGGCCAGATCGCTAATTCTGACGGTGCCAGAAATCCTCTGGGGCTTTTTAAAATCTCGCGTTTATAACATAAACCACAAATCTTGCAAGTCTTGAAAGCCAACATTGAACAAAAAATCACCAAATTGGAGCCATATCAATGGGGTTAAAAACTGAAAGCTCATAGCAGATGGCAGCACAGTTGTGCGTCTTTAGTCCGCCATTGTTGTTTATGTTTTCACTGTTGTGTCGATATTGTTTATACGAAAACTAGACAAAAATGTATGCGATTTGGAGTGTAGTACAACTAAAAGCGGAGTTAAGGAAAAGAGATGCGTCTACCATTGGTAAAAAAGTAGCTTTAGTGGAAAGGTAAATAAATAATGACCATTTTATATTTGATAGATTGGTTTTGTTTACATTATTTAAAAGTCCTTTTTTTGTTGAAGACTGGAGGCATACGACAGGAATAACTTGATCGGAGTTGAAGAAGAGCTTGACGATGATAACCATAACATTATTGCTCTGGAAAAGTTCAGGGATGTCAATTCTAGCACTGATCTTTCAGCGCTCTCTAAAACCCACATTCAAGAATTTGGTGAAAGGTAAGTTTTCATACAGTGATCAACTGATGATGCATTCATCTTCCTTTGTGAGTTCAACTATAAAAAAGCGTGTAATATACTTAATTTAATGTTAATATTATTCCAGGTTTCAAATACCTCCTAAAGGGAAAATCCTCTATGAAAATAGGAGCTTGGTCAAGCTAAAGATCGTAACCATGCTTATTTTCATGCACAATGCAAGGCACAAATGAAAAGATTAATGTATAATGTTATACTCAAGATGAATAAAACTGGTATGATATGTGAAAGTCATTGTGAATGTGCAGCTGGAAGTGGCTTGGAAGCACACTAAACATATCTTCACAGTCTTTCATGGTATAGAGGATAATATATAGTATGTACAAAGATTAGAATTACCTATGCATAAAGTATGTACAGAAAAATTAATGATGTTCAAACAACCAAAAACAACATCATTTTAAACTGAGTATCTCCAACCAACAATTTACGGTAAATACTTGTATAAATACTATGATACTGTAATAAAACCAAACTAATATTAAAAAAAATGTTTTATTTATCTCCTTATACACAACGCATATTACATAATACATTCTCTAAAGTTACAGCACATAAGACCAACAAAAAATATCTTTGATGCGAGGGGCACAAAATTGTGATGTTTTTGTCAAACCTAACAAACGTTCAATATGAATGTGTTGACTTATTTATTTATTAATAGGTCAGCCTACAATTGTTACACATTACATTTCTCTTAAAACTACACGATATATATTTATAAGTGCAACAATTACTTAAAAGCTAACACCACATGCACTGTATATTAGAATTTTAGATTTTTATGACTGCAATTAATTTCTAATAATGGCTGATTTAGAATTATGTAAAAACAAAGCAATAATGCAATAAACTAGGATCAAATATTTGGTTTACATTAAATAATAAATTAAATTACATTGAAATAAATAACATTTTCAATAGTAATATTCTTCACATGACTTCCATAATACTTTATTTTGTGAGCCATTACACTTAATGTCGAACACACAAAATATAACTTTTGATAGGTTTCAAAACCTGTGTAGAAAGCAATGATACTGTCATTGTTGTTATAGTTCTTTATAGATTCATAAATGTACACAAAATTCACTTGAGTATGTCTTGATGATACAGTATGTTGGTCCCGCTCCGGCCCATCATCTGGCTCCAATGGTGTGCTAGGAAAAATTTATATTTCGTTAAACATTATAAGTTCCTCGTCTTTATATTGCTCTTCATAACTATCACGGGTTTGAACATGGCTAGGTCCAGCAATTTGATTACTATATGTATCAAAACATTGTTTTTTTCTCATTTCTCTGTAAGTCTATTTGCTCTGTCTTCAGCTAAGGTGTTGACTGGTTTGACTTTAGTAAAAGAAAAAATAGAGGGTACAGCAGTCTTCCTGAGCCTTTTGTAAATATTTTCATCACCTAGAACAGACAAAAAGGATCTATGATCTACTTATCTATGTGCGAAACATAAAATACAAATATGATGAGTGGAAGATATATTTATCTATTTAGCCCGTAATGTCCCAAAGCTAGGCAAAGGCCTTCCATTCCCTTTTCCACACACGTTTGTCCACTGCCACTGCGGGCCAGTCCTTTCGGTAGGATTCAGTGCAGGATATGTGTTAATATTAGGCAGTAGGTAGTTTGGTATGAAGGTATTAAAATACAATGCAATAAAGCGAATGCTGCATCGATACTTGCTACTTAGACATATGAGTATTTACTTTGGTCGATTAAAAGATAATCTTAACAACACAACCTTAGTATAATGTATATAAATAAATATCCACAAATGCCTATTATGAAAACACACTTAAGTTCTCTGTATTATGAAAAAGAGCATCACCTGTTTACGCATTTGTCTGATAGAAGTCTTCAGGTTTAAAATAATATATAGCACATAACCTCGACGAATTATTTGGTTTCCAATTTTTTCTTCGGAGAGCTCTCTTCCACACTTTTCTTCTTTTAAGATCTTTGGGGAATACATGGGTCCCCGGATTTGTGCAGTCAACAGCTGCGCAAAGGGGCATATTAATTAATTAGGCGTAAAAGAAGTTGATTGTTTACAAAAAATGTATGAATATTGACAGCTAGCTGTCATATTTACGGACGGACAATGATAGCGACATCTGAAGTGAGCAAATGGCAGTTTTTATCCCCATTCCAAATGCACAAAATAATGTGCAACAAATCAGAAGGTGGTCATTTGACCGATATAATTTTTTTGACTTAATGTCATCAATTTTACATCATCCTTAAATAATTTTTCCTGAAAACTGGGCACAATTTTTTTAATTTTGAACAAAATGGCAGCCACTTTACATTATGATGATATTACTTTTGCCCCACCTTGTATAATACTAAATCATCTCTGGAGCCTGGATCCTTGGAGCCTTCTAATACAGGCATTGTTTGCCTAAAAGGAGGCTCCAAACACGTTAAAATGTAATGTAATTTTTGGCACAATAAACTATTTTGTATTTGTACAAAAAAAAAACCTGCACCACATCTCCCCGGTCTCCTCCGTAGAATTCTTGTGTGTACCACAATAATAAGATAGTATGTACCCATTTCTTGGTTCAGTACACATTGTTTAAAGTACAATGATATAAAAATGTCGGACGTATGTCCGAGGACACTATTCTGTGACCACTCCTTGGACGAACAAGACACTGCAGTAAAGTTGTGGCAATTTTTTTTATTGTATATTAGTATTTTAAAGTTTTTTGGAATTTCAATTGTTTTCTGGTATAAATAACGTCCGTCAGTAAAATACTAAGTACTTGTCTTCATTTTGTCATGAGAAACGTGATGTTGTCATGGGAACGTAATTTTTGTTTTATGTCATCACGTCATCATCCCAAGTGTAGCGTTGACAAATAGGAAGTATGGAGGTTACAATAGCTTTACCACGGCAGTCCCCGAGTGCCACACGTTTTTTTATTTATGTTTTTATGAGTGTGTTTTTAATTTGTGATATGTGCGAGTCTCATTGTAATTTCAATTATTGTTTTCTGGTATAACGTCCGTCGGTAAAATCGTCAGCAGGGACTTGTGACTAAGTAATAACAGCCGCACGGGTGGATCGATCAGGTTAAGCTATGCTTGCCGCGGTTGGTCCGTGGATTGGTGACCATCTTTACATACCAAGACCCCTCCGTGCTTCGGAAACCACGTTAAGCCGTTGATACCGGCTGTCATTTATAGATCTTTGACAGTCGTTACGGGTAGTTAGAAGCCCAAAAGTCTGATAACTCATCATCTGTTACGATGCCTCATTGAGGTGGATAACAATTAAAATTCTATTGTGTCTCGTTAATGACAGTTGAAAGGATAACCAGTCTTACCAAAGGGTATCGTGTTACCTAGTGACTAGATTGTGGAGGTCAGATAGGCAGTCGCTCCATGTAAAATACTGGTATTCAGCTGCATCCGGTTAGACTGGAAGCCGACCCCAACATAGTTGGGAAAAGGCTAGGCAGATGATGATGTCCGTTGGTAAAAAACTAAGTATTACGAGTACAGTCTTCATTTTGGTTTTGTCTTGTTTTATTTTTTTTTGACTGTCTCAACTTTTTCTTTCTTTCTTTAATTTTAGTTGGTTTAATTATTTTTTTAACGATGACGGGAAAGCTCTTGGCCTCCATCGCCCCTGATGGTAAGTGAAGCGAACTCCTCCTGGAATCCTCAATGATCAACCAGAGCGATAAGTGACTATCTTACCTCTAACTGCCGAAACACAAAAATGCTATTAACATTGTTGTTATGGCGACAGACTTAGATGAGATGGTAGCTAGCTAGGCGGACTTAGAATAAGCCATACTTACAGCAAATATTGCCTGCGCTGGGAATCGAACCCGGGAGCTCTGGGTCTGAGACAGGTCTTACCACTAGACCACAGGAGCGGTTAAAATTAATAAAGGCCTTTGGAAATAAGGCATCATTTGGGATGTGCAAATGTAAAGTAAATAAAATACAAATAAAATGAAATTGTTTATTCTGTAAATAGGATATCGGAATCACTTTTACAAGTCACATTAAAAAAATAAAAAAATGGCTATGGATGAGTTCGGCGTTTCCTATTTGACTACTCTGAGACCGAAACAAACTCAGAGGTCGCAGTCTGTTTTAAAGTCCAGACATAATCTTGGTGAAGCCATAAATGAGGATCATGTAGATTAGTGTCTGAAATGGTCTTTTGAGGAAAGAACCACACAGATTTGAGTGGACCTGTCCAGTCAGTGCAAGCATTTGTCAGTAACCGTGGAGCTCAACTCAGAGCTTAAGGAGCTCACAGGTGAAGGTGATCAAGGAACAATAATTATATTTATTATTTATTACAGGATTTTTTTTATATCGCGTGCGTAGTACTCGCAAACGAGGTGCATGTATGACCTGTAGTGCTATTCTGTAAAAATCTCACCGTGATAACTTAGGTGAAGTGAGCTGCCAATAGTGTCAATCCTTAGCAACTGACAGCTCACTCCACGCTCACTTCACCTAAGATAACACGGTGAGATGGTTACAGAATAGCACTACAGATGTATGAACGGAAACGAAGCAAAAAAGGAGTATGTAAGGATCGTAGTATGTGGTGTTCTGTAGCTTCTGCCTAACCCCATGGGAAGAAGGTGTGAGTTTATATATGTATGTCATGTATTTTTTTTTTTTTCGGTATGAGCTACATTTTTGGCACAAGATAAGGCCACGCGCACTTTGGATGCGTTTTCGTACGACTGTCACTCGTGCGTACTCGTACGACCATGGTCGTACGAATTGAGTGCGCACACTGGATACGTTTTACGTCAAATAAAACAAATCCCAACAAGTTCGGATTATTTTCGGACGTCGGAACTATACGTACGTATACAAATCAAAAATCAAATCAAATATATTTATTTTCTAGAAGTCGCTTTGCACGCTCCCTTTGTACTCGGAAGGTTGGGATCGTTCGTGCGTGGTCGTACGTGTACGCATGAGTGAAATTCGTACGAAAACGCATACAAAGTGCTCGCGGCTTAAGGCTTCAGGGTACAAAAGTAATGCACATAAATTAATTTTGTGCACCATGTTTATATGAAACATAAATAAACCATTCAATATTATTCTCCTCAGGAACCCTTCATTACCAGTCTGACAATCAATCAATTTGCCTAGCCTCTTCCCAACTATGCTGAGGTCGGCTTCCAGTCTAACCGGATGCAGCTGAATACCAGTATTTTACATGGAGTGACTGCATATCTGACTTCCCAACTCAGTAACTGGGTAATACGATACCCCTTGGTAAGACTGGTTGTCAAACGTTCGGGCTTCTGACAACCAGTAACGACTGTCAAAGATCCACGAATGACAGTCGGGACCAACGGCTTAACGTGCTTTCCGAGACACGGAGGAGTCTCGGTATGTAAAAATGATCACCCATCCACGGACCAACCCCGGCAAGCGTAGCTTAACCTGATGGATCGACTCGTGCGGTTGTTATTACTTAGCCACGAGCTCCTCATTTACCAGCCTGACAACAAATACAAATAATTTATGATCGCAGAATTTCTTTCAAAAATAGTCTCTCTTTTACAAAGAAAATGATTTGAAGATTATCTTCCCAAAGAATCGTGAAGACGAAAAATGAAAGGCCGATAATCAACGGAAGTATTAAGTTTGGTCGAAACGTGTTTCATCGACAGTTTGTTTATCGAAAGTATCTTTCAGTGATGAATCATTATGAAGGTTGAAAATCTGGCTGAAAATATTTCAGCAAAAAATTCTTTGAAGCATAAATTGCCGACGGCATCAATCAACACTTTTGGTCGAAAACTCATTTGTTTAGATTCTAAAATTATGTTTACAATATTCGATCGAGAAGTTTAAATTATTTTTGAGCATACCTATTGTTTTGGACACCACATAAACAAAACAATATAATCAGTCTATAATGTTCCCACTGCTGGGATACAGGTCTCCTCTCTTTTAAGAGGCCGTTATTAATCCACCACGCGGGCCCAGTGCGGGTTGGTAGATGTCACATGTCTTCGAATTTTTGGTTTTAGGACATGCCGGTTTCCTCACGGTGTTTTCCTTCACCGCTTTGTATACTACTCTGGGATTGTTTTAATGGTACATCGGGTTAAAAGAGGAGAGAACGCTTTGTTAGATTTTTTTTTTTCTGTTGGGCATCTCATAGCTGGCCTCTGTGGCCATGACTATTTAACCGAGCAAACCTGTGGGTGCCTTAAGCTGCTACACTCAAAGCCTCCAGCCAGGGACTTACAAACTAAACTTATAAACTAGGTGAACGCTCGCTAAGGGCACCCCCTGTGGGGTACGAGCCTCGGCTTAGGGCGTTTACCGGAGGGAGGACATCAAAGATGGGACGGGCTGGATCAAAGTTTTGATCATGATTATTAATCGGGGAATTTAAAGCTACGTGCTCAGCTGCAACAACTGCTGGCACCTCGTTTTCGAGCAAGGGTCGGGGGGGGTAACATTTACTCGGGGGCGCGGCGGTCGCGATCGCAAAGGACCTCGACAGCAAGGTCGGAATGACGGTAAGCGTCTGTTCTTGTGTCCTAGCTTTGTTAGAACATCGTTTCTGATACTTATAGGTGCAGTTGCTAAGGCGTTGTCAATGTCAAATTGTTATCGCTGACGTGCGGTCGACTGTACTTGTGATCTTCTTTTTGTGTGGTTAGTGACTAACCTGGTGTCAGAGTTTTAAAGCCGCCCATGGACCTCTGGCTTCGCCTCACATGCCGTCGAGAAATATCTCTCAGGCATGCCCGGTTTCCTCACGTTTTCCTCCACCGTTTTTGAAGCAAGTGATTATTATACAATACGCACATGAATCCGAAAATTCAGAGGTGCGTGCCTTGGGTTCGAACTCGAGACCTACGACTTGGCAGTCTGGCGGTCACACCACTAGGCTATCACTGCTCATAACTTGTGATGTGAGCCTGTATTTTAAAATATTTACTTCTGGATACTGTATCAAGTTTATGTTTGTTTTAATTGTATTTTATTAAGATTATTTAAGGGGTGTTTTCAGAATCCCTACCTCAATAATTTCTTAACACTTTGTGTTTCAATGTTCCTTTGCGAGGTAAGCATAAAGACTTGTCAGCAACTTTGTTTTCTTGAGTCCCTTTAAGTACTAAGTCGCCGTTTGATCCCTTCAAAGGTACAATTCCGTAAAACCCTTTCTTTATGACCACCAAAAAGCCAATACGTTCTAAATGAGCTTATATAATGGTTATGTGATTTCAGTTAGTTACGTTGACTCAGCTAGGCTCTTCCGTAAAAAGGGTACTTCTTTGACAAGACAGTCGGATTTCAAGTTTTCTCAGCTGGTTAGTAAGAATCTAATACCTTTTTTTTCCCCACTGACGGACTCCCATCGACTAAAACCCCAATGTTCCAACTACGACCATTCGCCGCACCCCCGACTGGTATCAGCCCTCCATGCGTAGCGGGCCCCATCACCAAGTGCGGCCGATACCACGACCGCACGTCCTCCCATAAAGGCATGCATGGAACCCTGTGTGCCAGTTCTTTGGGAGTGAACTCTCGAATAATTTTAAGACTGCAACAAAATTGGGCTTACTCTGTGACTAGAATCAATTCTATTATTCTGTGTTCAAAAGTGCATTTATAAGGGCCTATTTGAAATAAATTATTTGACTTTTTTGACTGTACCTAGCTACGGGAGTGAACTCTCGAATAATTTTAAAACTGTAACAAAATCGGGCCTACTTTGTGACTGTACCTAGCTACGAGAGTGAACTCAAATAATTTTAAACCTGCAACAAAATTGTGCAGTCTTTATCATTTGCTACGCCTTTTTCCAACCATATTGGATCGCTTTCCAATCTCACTTTGCTACTAAATACCAAATGTATACAAGGAGCGACTATATAAGGAGCATATAAGACAAAGACAGCCAATTCCCGAAAAAAAAAAAAATTCAAGTCGCAATCTCATCTCCGGCGGTGATCTCTCGCGTCCGGCCTTGGTCCATGGTATGGAGCGAGAGGGCATGGGAAGCCGTCATCTCCGTCATAATGCTCGCGAAGGATGAGGCGGAACGGGTGACGGAGAGGCAAAGTTTGTGCCCTCACGCCGATGCTCCTGGCAACATACAGGCAACTGAAGGAACACGGGTGGGTCAGTAAGAGTCTGACACGCCCTCCTGCTCCGCCCAGAGTGGGAGAAGTTATTTGATAAATTCCCACGCAAAAAAAAAACTAATCTCAGTGCCAATCAATATCAATAACTTATCAGGTTTTTTTGACAGGTTATGACTGAGATTAGAATTTGAACGTTCTTAAATATACGGGAATTAACCCTCTGGCCTGCACAATCCAGTTACTGGGTAACACGGTACGATACCCTTGGTAAGACCGGACGTCAGATCCAACCCTGGCTGCAGCAGCCAGGTCATGATGAACTTTAGAACGGGCTATCATAATTAAATGCGTGTATAAAATTTCTTGTATGAACTGTTGATTATTGAGGAGTTCCCTCTTCTGGAGCCAACCCTGGGTGCAGCAGCCAGGTCATGATGAACTTTAGAACGGGATATCATCATTGAATGCGTAGATAAAAGTTTGTGTCTATGCTGTTGATCGCTGAGAAGTTTCCCCGTGTGGAACCAATCCTGAATGCTGTAGCCAGGTCATGGTAGACTTTAGAACGGACTGTATTAATTAAATGCGTATTTTCAATTTTGTGTCCGTGCTGTTGACCGCTGAGAAGTTCCCTCTTCTGGAGCCAACCCTGGGTGCAGCAGCCAGATCATGGTGAACTTTAGAACGGGCTATTGTAATTGAATGCGTATATAAAATTGAACATCTCAGTTGTTGATCGCTGAAGAGTTTCCTCGTGTGGAGCCAATCCTGGATGCTGTAGCCAGGTCATAGTAGACTTTAGAACGGACTATCATAATTTAATGCATGTATTAAATTCCGTGTCTGTACCGTTGACTGTTGTGGAGTTCCTTCGTGTGGAGCCAATCCTAGCTGCTGTAGCCAGGTCATGGTAGACTTTAGAATGGACTGTCATAATTAAATGCGTATATTATATCTCTGTAATTTGTAGCATGTAACTGTTTTTTGTCCCTAATAAATAAATAAATAAATATTAGAATTTGAATTTCTTTATTTTGCATAAAATATGGTACAAAAAAGGTCTTAAATATAAGAAGTTCCACATATTTTGCTTACTTGCATTTTCAGCATGCAAAAAAATATCTTATATACTATTTGATGACGTAAAAACTAAAAATCCTTAAAATTATGTTATTTAATTACATTAGTAGTGAGATCATATTTAACTTTGCTTATAATTTAAGAACTCACATATTGTACAGAACATATTATTATAGAGCCATTTCTTAAGTTTTTTTTTAAAGTAGTTTAATGGTAGCTCTCTGATCTGTTTGGGTATTTGGTTGTAGATTTTGACAGACATATTGTAACAATTGTTCTGAAATAGTGTGCTTCTACATCTTGTGACAGCCAGTCGGGTTGGATCTCTTGAAATGATTTTTTTATTTTCTATGGCTTTAGTATATCGCTCAGAGTGCTTTTTAACAAATAATCCTACTTCTAATATATACAGACTAGGTAGAGTTAGTAATCCTAATTTCTTAAATAAAGGTCTACAAGATTGAAATGGTCCAACCCCACAGATTGCTCTGACACATTTTTTTTGTGTAATAAATACATTTTTAGCCTGAGAAGAATTACCCCATATAAGAAGACCATATCTAAGTACTGACCCGACGTAGCCATGGTACGCAGCCATAGCCGTTTTTTGACTTGCTATCTTTTTTAGCTTTTTTAGAGCAAAGATAAATTTATTTAGGTTAGAGCATATTCGAGTTGTGGGTGCTTTCCAATAGCAATGTCTATCTAAGATAATACCTAAAAAATTTGTATCAAGTACTTCTTCAATTTTAGTGTTTTTATAATTGAGAATTGTTATAATTAGAGAATTGTAAAATTTTAGTTTTAGAAATATTTGCTGTTAGATTATTGTCCTTTAACCAGTTCATTATTGATTCTATAGTGTTGTTTAATGAATTTTCGTAATTGCTTTCAGAGTTTTCTGGTACTATAACTGAAATATCGTCCGCAAATAGAATGCACTGATGTGATGTTACTTGAGGAATATCATTTATGTAAATAAGGAAGAGGAGAGGGCCTAGTACACTTCCTTGGGGAACACCGAACTTATTTGTTTTAAAAGTAGATCTGAATGGGGTAGACACAAGTTGATAATTTAATTGGTTTATTTCGACACATTGTTTTCTGTTGCTTAAGTAGCTTTTAATCCAATCGAGTGTTTTGCCTCGGATTCCATATCATCATCATCATCAGCCTATAGCAGTCCACTGCTGGACATAGGCCTCTCCAATTGCACGCCATTCAGGTCGATTCTCGGCAACTCTCATCCAGCTGCTACCAGCCACCCTTCGAAGATCGTCACTCCACCTAGCCTGAGGGCGTCCTACCTTACGTTTGCCAATTCGCGGTCTCCACTCAAGAACACGTATACCCCAACGGTCATCGGTTCTATTCCATATAGCTAGCATTTATTGAGTAAGATTTTGTGATCTACAAAATCGAATGCTTTGCTCATGTCAAAGAAAATGGCAGCAACTCTATTACGTTTATCAATGTTTTCTGTTATTTTTTGTATTAGTGAGAAGGCAGCAAGTGTTGTAGATTTATCTTTTTGAAAACCGTTTTGGTTATTTACTGTTAAATTAAATTATTAAATTCCGTGTCTGTACCGTTGACTGTTGTGGAGTTCATTCGTCTTGGCTGTCAAATCAGGTCATGCATCATAAAAAAATGCATTGTCTTGAAAACTTAACCAACTTGTAAAATTTTAACTCCGTAGGATAAAAGGAAGTGGTTTTAATTCAGCTTGCAAGATTTACTAACTAACTAACACACTAACAAGGCAAGTTAATATAAAGCTTGTAATAAACCTACTTCTTTTTCTGCTGCCGACATTTCACCTAGGAAGGCATTTCTACTTTAGATTCTTCATGAAGAGCACACGTATTCAGCTCCCATGATAATTTAATACTATGGTGCTAATCATAATGTTGTGTAATCTAAGCAAGCCAATGTATTTAGCACATACTGCAGAAGAAGCCTCCTTATTCCTCGTGCACCTAGTCGCTACTAACGATTTGCTTAAGAATTCAGTATACCTTCAATTTTCTCTTCCATAATTTTATTTAAATGATAGCACATAACTCGTCTTCTCGAGGAGCTCGTGGCTAAGTACTAACAGCCGCTCAGGTCGATCTGTCAGGTTAAGCTACGCTTGCCGGGGTTGGTCCGTGGATGGGTGACCATTTCTACACACCGAGACTCCTCCGTGCCTCGGAAAGCACGTTAAACCGTTGGTCCCGGCTGTCATTCGTGGATCTCTGACAGTCGTTACGGGTTGTCAGAAGCCCGAAAGTCTGACAACCAGTCTTACCAAGGGGTTTCGTATTACCCAGTTACTGGGTTGTGGAGGTCAGATAGGCAGTCGCTCCATGTAAAATACTGGTATTCAGCTGCATCCGGTTAGACTGGAAGCCGACCCCAATATAGTTGGGAAAAGGCTAGGCAGAACTCACATAACTCGTCTTCTACACCCGAGGAAAACTATCTAAACGAGGACTAGAATACACACTATTCGGAAAATCTAGCAAACCGAGGTCTTAAATAAATACACGTTGTTTGGAAAAGCTGCCTTACCGAGGTCTTTTGTGTGAAAGTTAACACAAAAGTCCTCGGATAATACAACCAACGTGAAATGAATGTAAAAAAGCTGTGTATGAGGCGACAGTGGCGCCACCTGGTGGATACACAATGCGTGTGTAAGATTATGAAAAATCTTGATCAAACCGAGGCTCAGACCACTTTTCCGTATTAAGTATACAGAAAGGCTCAAAATCGCTTGCAGAATACGAATCTTTGGTCAAGTCAAACCGAGGACCCTCGAAAAGGTCCTCGCTTTGAAAAGGTCCTCGGTCGTGCCTTAAGTATTCATACGCACGTCCTCGGATGGTACCTAAAACAAACACACACCCCCACACACATACATTGACACCTCACCACACATCTACACACCCCCCACACAAACACACGTAAACGCGCATTTCACGCCCACAGTCATAAGTACAACCTAATTAAGCTATAATAATCATAATTTTTTACGTCACGAGTTCACGACACGTTGACATGACCTCTGTAATGCTCTACGTTTGAGGACTGACTCCCAAAATACAAGCCCTGGCTTAGTTTGGGTATCAGTTTCAGTACCTACGATTTAATTTCAACTTTTTATTTGTGACTTTTGTGGACATGATAATTATTCAGATTGATTACAGTTGTAATAGCAATCATATAATTGCGTTTTATTAAAATAGGTTTTTTAATTTTATTAATTTATTTATCTTTTGTATAGATTCTTTTCTACATATTTTGTGAATGTGAGAACGCTGTAGGCTTAGTGGATTGTAGACCTGTTGACCAATTTCTATTTTGTTTAGTACTTGGTACTTATTGAAAGATCTACACTGTCCTCCCATACCTAGAAACACTGTTATTTGAAAGTATTGTAAAAGCCAATTATTTTTAAAAGAGTACCCGTGGAGTTTCTTGCAGGCTCTTCTCCATAGGAAACTACCAATTGGAACCGTGCACCTAGCTTCTGACGTTTCATAAGTGCCCATGTAGGTTTATGTGAAATAAAATATTTTGATTTTGATTTTGACCTAAAGCAAAAATAAATAAATCTGTATCCATCTGTGTAACAAATTCTTGTGAATGCTCCCATTTTGTGAAATAAATAAACTTTATTATTTATTATATCTTTATAAATAATAGCCTATGTTACTCAGTGATAATATAGCAATCTACTGGTGATAGAATTTTTAAAATCGGCCAATAGTTTTTGAGTTTATTCATTCCAAACAAAAATACAATCCTCCTCTCTTTGTAATATGTATTAGAGTAGATTAGCTTCTGCCCGTGAATTCGTTGGCGCAAAATTTCTTGTTTTAACGTAAAACCTATGATACTCGGCAATACCTGCTGGAGCTTCCCAGTAGTAAAAGAATATTCGAAATCAGTAGTTCCGATATTACCGCTTTTTTTGGGTGGTAAATTGTCAAATAACTTCTCCCGCTCTGGGCGGAGCGGAAGGGCGTGTCAGACTCTTCCTACCTAAAACTCACCCGTGTTCCTTCAGTTGCCATGTTGCCGGGGGCCACGGTATCCCTTTCGGACTTCCCCGCAAACTCCGATGTTACCCCTTACACACAAACTCACAAAAACCTTTTTGTAATATTATTAGTCTGAGAGATTTATTAAAGCTCAAGCAAAACAACATTACTTTTCTATTAGAAATGTTTTTTATCTCTCACAATAACGGATATAATAAGCATTCATATAATTTTGCTTTTCTTTCTCCAGCTCAACTCTAAAATATAACAGAACATTAATTATAGAATTTATTACAAAATATGTTTTGATTTTGTACCAAAATAGACGGCCTCATGAAACGTATGCATCAGTACGGTCAACGGAATAAGTTGGTGTTTAATCCGGAATACTGATACTAAATTTTCCCTTTCAAATTCTGAATCAATTAATCAGCTTGTAAACTCTACTAGCTCAGCTATTTATATCGGCTTCCATAAAACGAGCAAATGAATAAGAAAACACCATAATTTCCGCGATTACTTATTAAATTGGTGGTAGTGTCGTGGCCAGATCTTAGAATTGACCATTTCATGAAATGGCCAGCTAAAATTGGCCATATCGTTTAAACGTCAACGTTAAATGGTGAAGTTTGGCTATATCATTAATGTAGGATATCCATGGTTCAAGGTGTGATAAAAATAGCCAAGTAACTGCGACCTACTTGGAAGTAGCGCTCGCCGGACGCTGCCGCGGCACCACTTGCTTTGCTTGCTCGGCTCGCGCGCTGTTGGTCACAGTTCTAACCTAACCTAACCCATTTGGTCGGAGTGTTTTTTTTTAAACAAATTTTAAGTGCTATGTTGCATTTCACGCCGCGGCAGCAGCCGGCGAGCGCTACTTCCAAGTTTCCTTTCCATAATATCATATTTGGAAACCCAATAAAAGTCCATTAAATTTTTTCGCGTGGTTACACTCTTTGTTTGGTTTGCTGTATGCCGCCACCATGATGCACAGCGACATCAACGCCTCTACCGATGGATAATCTAACTATTTTACGAAATGATCATTAAGGTTTGGCCACATCATGAAGTAGTCGTGCGTTTAACTGTTCACATCGTCAAACGTCGATTATTCAATGATCTGGCCAGACCACATCATGATGTGACCAGCGATGTTCATTTCATGAAATGATCAATTCTAAGATCTGGCCACAACAGTAACATTAAAAGTTCTTTCTTCGAAACAGGCTTATTCTTTTAAAATCCTCCTTTTAGTTATCGTCCTATAGGATTTTTGTAAGGTCTGCCATAAGACTCGCATTCGGGGAACTGTTTTCATTAGTCACCTTAGTTAGAGAACCTGCACCGCTGTTTGACAGTAGCTTAGAAGATTCATTTTCATTGGGTGTGATTCTCCGCAAGCATTTTACTGATCGATAATTTTCATTGGTCGCTACGCCCGCTACGGGGATTCCCTGCAGAAGGTGTACCAACCGCGTTGTTGATTTATGACTTTCATTAATCATTAGTCATTTGTAAGCCTACGTTCTCACGGACGTAAAAATATCGCGGCGGGATTTTATCGCGCACTGGATTTTCAACTCTCGGTGTTGAGTCGAGCGTCGAGAATCCAACAGAGTGCATCCTAGCGCGTCGAAAAATCACACTGTTGTATTATAAACTCTCGGCGTTAAGCAGAGCGTTGAAAATCAAGTGCGCGTAAAATTAATCGGCGCGGGAAAATCGCCCGAACCTGGGCTAACTAATAGTTTCTGAAAAGAAAAGAACTTCTTACTTATTCCACTCACTAATAGCTCATTTTCAATAGTCAATAACTCGGTCCATATATAGCATGCGGGGACTCCCCGCAGACGGGGTAATGAGTCCGTCGAAACCATTAAACACATCTTAAAATTATTCTTTCCAATTTTGAAACACAGTTGCGTTTTGCATTTGGGGACACTCCTTACAGCTCTTTGCTTTTGATGCTATCTGTACTTACCTACTCACCATCAATGTTCAATAGTATTTATGACAAGCCGAAAAGTTTCTAAAATTATCGCCTTTATTTATCAATTACTGAAGTTTGAATCAAAAGAGTTGGTTTTTAGATCAAGGCGCGGTGAAGGTTGCTTGTTTCTGGCTGTTCAGCGGATGCAATCGAATTGTAAGTGATTCTTGGTTGATGTTCATTTGGGACTCCGAATTGTAAAATATGTGGCAAATGATGCTTATACTCACAATTTTATGAAAATAGATGATGTTCGATGAAAGTGCTTAATTAATTTAGTAGCTTCTGCCCGCCGCTTCGCCTCCGTTGATATCAGAAAATATCCCACTGGAACACACTACTGGGGTCAAAAGTACCATATGTGTTAATCCAGGTTATAAACTATTTAGTGTCGAAATACGTTCAGCCGTTTTTGCGCCAATCCAGACAGACAAATGGACAAAAATTCTAAAAACTTTATTTTCGAAATCATACTCGTTCTCACACCTCGTTGCAATTACCTTTTTTTTCAAAAATATTCAATATACAGTTTTCACTTCGTTACTATTTTGAAGTGAAATCTTCTTTAGCATCGTTGTGATTTGAAAATCGATGAAACGAAAAAGCGACAGTAAAAAGAGACGGACACAAATTCATAAGATTTAACGTGGGAGAAAATGAGATAGGAAGCATTATACAGTGTTTCTTATGTTCTTGGTTCTCTGAAGCTGAAGAGTTTGTTTACTTGAACACGCTAATCTCAGGAACTACTTGTCCGATTTGAAAAATTCTTTCAGTATGAGATAGCCTATTTATTGAGGAAGGAATATCATCACGCTAAGACCAAAAGGAGCGGAGCACCAATAAAGAATGTTTCAAAATCAGGGGGTTTTATTTTTCCTTTTGAGAGCTTTCGCTGCGTGCGCTGCGTAAACGGTTAAAGTTTCGCAAAAATCATGTATGACAGAATTGTTCCCCTTTAAAAGTTCTAAAAAAAGTCCACGACAGCATATGTCTATCTTTTAAGGTTGGCTCACTATAACCTTTTTTATGCTAACCAAATTTGTTCTAAAATAATGCTTTTTTTGCGAAGGTGTTTTTATAAACATGATATTAATCCTTATCCAAATAAATACGTTATTCACCACAAGTATTTAATTTAAAACAAAATTGCCCTTGACATCATTCGATTTCAATGAATATCTTAGGAGATATCGCAGTTTTAAAATAACATCGCAGCAAAATAATGATCAAGTACTGCGCGCGCATTTATGATGTGCATGGGGGGAAAGGGCGTGATATAAGATTATAAAGACCCAGTACTTTTACCTAACGTTTTAAAATTCCACTTTTACTGATAAAAGCGTGATGTAGGTACCTAAAATAGCTCCTAAACGTAAGTATTATTTAAAAAATATTTTCACCTTTTACGTAAACGAAGTCGCGGGTTAAAATTAGCGTTAGCCCAAAGTAACTATTCCACGCGGACGAAGTCGCGGGCAGAAGCTAGTAAATTCACAAGATTTAACGTGTGAGAAAATGAGATAGGAAGCATTATACAGTGTTTCTTATGTTCGTGGTTCTCTTTGTGCTCTGCTTCGTACAGGGGGTACAGTCATTCTCATTATCTTGAAGCCAACATTTTTGAAGGTTTCACTTCTACCACGTGTGAATTGCACACATGTTCTTTTTTTTTATTATATTATTCAAAAATTCAAAAGTCATTTATTCAAACTCGAGAATCAGCACAATTCGAACGTCAAAATTACATAAGACAGTCCCCCAAAAACGCCCACCCTTTACCACTTCCTAGTGCCTTTAGCTGGGAAGAAGAAGTGACGCAACAATCTCCCCAGCAGCATAGCTGTCTGTCCAGTTATAAAACTTCATTCTATACAATAGTAGGTACAGATATCCGCTGGATTCATAAAGTGGCATGAATTACTATACAACTCTCTTTCTAGCACTTATTTTATTAGAGAGTATCTATCATCGAGTCCTCCGATAGGAAATGGTTTCCAAACTAAACACTCTGTAGGTACAGTTTCCCATTGAAAAATCGAAGCACTATAAAGTAAAATTAATACTTTTCTTCACAACTAAACACAATCTCGCTACCCACAAATACCGGACGACCTCTAAAGACGATTATTTAAACATTTAAAACACATAAACGTAACATAAAATAAAAAATAAAACTACAGCCATTGATTCCCAAAATAAATAAACTATTTTAGTATAAACGTAATACTTATTATTTCATTCGTTTTATATAATTTTCAATATCAAGGCTAAGCTTCGTTTTCAATAACAAGTTTTATGAAACGAATACTTCGGACTAAGAGTGTGGCTAATTTTAGTATCATAAATTTCTTCTTAGGCTATTTGATAAAAACGTAAGTATAATTTTATTTATTAAGGTGCATTTACATCCGTTCAAAAGTGGCGATTTTGTGGAAAGTTGCTTTCCACACCACCACTTTTCCTAGGGTATTGCAAAAACGTCATAGTTCCATACCTTGCGGTACTTAAATCTTCTTCTTATTGTGTGGTTAGTGACTAACCTGGTGTCAGAGTTTAAAGCCACCCATGGGCCTCTGACTTGGCTTCACATGCCGTTGAGAAATATCTCTCAGGCATGCTGGTTTACTTACGATGTTTTCCTTCACCGTTTTTGAAGCAAGTGATAATTATACAACACGCATATGAATCGTGCCTTAGGTTCGAACCTATGACTTGGCAGTCTTTTTTTTTTGTTGGGAAATTATCAAATAACTTCTCCCGCTCTGGGTGGAGCGGGAGGGCATGTCAGACTCTTACTGACTAAAATCCACCCGTGTTCCTTCAGTTGCCACGTTGCCAGGGGCCATGGTTTCTCTTTCGAACTTTTCCGCAACCCCGAGGCATTGGCTCTAGCGGACCCCGTCAGTTCTGCTGACATCTCTTTGAGGCGCGCGTGGAACACAACGCGCTGTCGATCCGGGCTTGATCCTTATCGGACGGTGAGCTACCCATTGCTCACCGTCCTAACGGTCACACTACTAGGCTAAGACTGCTCACTGGGGTACTTAATAAAGGACGACCAAAGGATTTATGTTAATATCAAAAGCCATACTCTGAAATCGGTGACTGAAAATTTGTGTGAAAGTCGGTTGTTATGGTATGGTATTGAGTATGTGATGTGGAATGGTATAAGGGGAGGAGAATCAAGATGACTTTCCAGCAGCTTTGTGTATTTGATTCCTGTGTTCTGCTTAAAATATACATACTGGTCTGTGATAGCCAATTATTCTGACGAGCCCGATGAATCTGATGATGAAATGAAATGAAATAGTTTATTCTGTAAATAGGATATCCCGATGAATCCGATGATGAAATGATATGAAATGAAATTGTTTATTCTGTAAATAAGATATCGGAATCACTTATACATGTCAGATAAAAAAAAAAATATTAAAAATAAGCTAGATGAGTTTGGCGTTTCCTATCTGACTACTCTGAGAAGAAAGGTCGAAACAAACTCAGAGGTCACGGTATACACGGTGGAGCATACGGTGGAGGTCTGCCCGGTTTGGGCGGAGCAACGCCGTGTTCTCGTAGAGGCGATCGGCGGCGGTGATCTCTCGCGTCCGGCCCTGGTTCAGGCCATGGTACGGAGCGAGAGGAAATGGCAGGCCGTCACCTCCTTCTGCGAAGCGGTAATGCTCGCGAAGGAGGAGGCGGAACGCGTGAGGGAGAGGCAAATTTCGCGCCCTCACGCCCCTAACCGCCGCAGGAGGAGACGCCCGGGGCGGGAATCGCGAGCCGATTTCCGGCCACCGTAGGCGCGGGCTTGCGGACGGTGAGCAATGGGTAGCTCGCCGTCCGATAAGGACCAAGCCCGGGTCGACGGCGCGTTGTGTTCCACGCGCGCCTCAAAGAGATGTCAGCAGAATTGACGGGGTCCACTAGGGCCAATGCCTGCCGGGGGTTCGAAGAAAACCGATCGGGAAATCGTGGCCCCCGGCAACAGGGCAACCGAAGGAACACGGGTGGGTTTTAGTCAGTAAGAGTCTGACACGCCCTCCCGCTCCGCCCAGAGCGGGAGAAGTTGTTTGATAATTTCCCACCCAAAAAAAAAAAAAAAAAGAGGTCACGGTATCTTTTAAAGTCCAGACATAATCTTAGTTAGGCCATAGGTATGAGGACCACGTAGATTAGGGTTTGAAATGGTTTTTTGAGGAAAGAACTACACAGATTTGAGTGGACCTTTTCCAGTTAGTGCAAGCATTTGTCAGTGATCGTGGAGCTTAACTCAGAACTTAAGAATAAAAGCAACATCCTCTATAGCCTTTCACTGTATACCTCCAGCCGCTGCAAGGTCCTTCAAAAGTTGATGTTCACGTTTTACGATGTGGATAAATTTTTCCTGTTGATTTTTGCTGCGCTTTCTTCCGGGACTAAAATAATTAGAAAACGCTGCAAAAACCAACAGGAAAATTGGAATGTAATTATTACAACCCAATCACATTCCAATACGCTTAATCAAAACAAATGTTGCTAACTGCGTTATAAAAACTGTTAGAAACTTTTATACGATTTTAGACATTAACTGTGTTTATTTAAGAGGCATTACGGCTTGCGTAGTAGTTACATATGGTTTGTAATGTCTTGTCACTAATAAATTTGATATTCATTTATTTTAGTCCGTTGTTATTTTATTTTTGTACGCAATTTTGCCACAAGAAACGATGTGAGCAGTGCGTTTCGTCAGTGGAATACTGCTAGTAGAAAAAAACTTTCATTTTAGAAAACCAGATATGAACACTCCTGCGTTGAAATTTCACGACACATATTTAAAAAAAGTGGCACGCCGGGAGTGTCGACAGAATTGAAAACTTGAACAACATCGCCTTGGTAGAAGAAAAATACTTGTATAGAACATTGGTCCGTAACCTTATCTAAATAAAGAGCACAGTCGCGTTTACAAAAAAAAAAACTTTCAAAACCTTTAAAGTTAAAATCATTGATCAGAAACGTAATATAAATGAAGAGCGAAATTGCGTTTAAAAAATGAGGTGTCGGTAGCGGTGTCGCGAGTTCAATTGTTTTTTCCCATCTCAAAAAGCCCAACGCGCATAAAGAAGTTTTCACTTAAAGAATCTGCTGTTCCATACATTTTGACCGCGAAGGTATTGCACTTTTCTATGAAACAACAGCTTTTTTTGTGATAACCGATCAAAAATTACAACGCAGGGGCGTTCAGAATCTTGTACTTTTCGCGTCGATGTCCATGCCACCCAGTATGTACGTTGAATGTACCACCATGTATCTATCACATATTAAATTATCGGTCGTTGCTTCATTTTTAATTCTTTTTACCTATTGTGGTATAGTAATTTTACTCTAGGTGCATCGTCTTCACATATAATTATTTAACTAATGTACGTACCTATACAAACAATTGTAAACATTTTAAAAGTGTAACGGTGGAGTTTCTTGCCCATTCTTCTCCATACAAAAACTACCTTTTGGAAGGGGCGACTAGAATCAATTTTATTATTTTGTAAATTTTGACGTTCAAAAGTGCCTTTCATGGGCCTATTTGAAATAAATGATTTGACTTTGACTTTGAATACTTATCTACGTTAGTGCCTATCTTGTATTCAAAAAAGTTTTCAAAAAATTTGATGGATTTTGGTAATACAAACATACATACATAAACTCACGGCTTCTTCCCATGGGGGTAGACAGAATCTACAGAACGCCACCTGCTACGATCCTAACATACTCCTTTTGCTTCGTTAAAGTTCATACATCTGTTCGGTCATCATCGTCATCATTCGTTAATAGTCCTAGACCCACGCCGGTTGCGAGTACTACGCACCTGACTTTTCTGAAGAACATCACCAATAAGGTCTTTACTATAATATAGATAGTGCAATCCACGAAGACGCGCCCCACTCCGCTCCGCTCCGTACTAAAGTACAGCTTACAGTACAGTAATCGCGGAGTGGGGCGCGTCTTCGTGGATCGCACAATCTGTATATTATTTTGTCCTTCTAGGGTGTTCCCGTCTCAGCGTTTCGACTCACATCGGCCTTCTATACCTTTGATAATAATCACTGTTGTAAAATAAATATCTAGTTTATTTAAATTCACCCGCAGCTAGCCCGCATGGACTCTAATTGTAAAAAGTCATCAGCTATCTGCCAGTGAAAGTCTCGTCAACATCAGTTCAGCCGTTACGGAGATTAGCCGGAACAAACAGACATCCAGAGAAACATTTTAAAAACCGTTATTTTGTTACTAGCTTTTGCTCGGGACTGCGTCTATGATCCAGAATGAAAAGTAGACATGTCCTTTTCTAAGTCTACCCATGTGGCAAATATTATCCAAATCCGTTCAGCCGTTTTAGCGGGAAAGCGTAAGAAACGTTACGCTTTCCCGCTAAAACGGCTGAAAAACTGAAACAAACTCACTTTCGCATTTATATAACTACTATACAATGTCGCCCATGGGCATGTGCCTACCCGCAATTTTCTGAATTATTCATGAAAAATTATGGAAAAAAACTTTAAAAGGGTTTTTTTCTTTTTTTTTTTCGAAATCCTCTTTTGATTTTATGAACTTACACTTGTGTTTTTTTTTTTTTAAATGTTTCCACCTCCGTTTTTGCATAGAAGAGAAGATAATAAAATGTTACTTAATCCGATAAAATAACTCATAAGCTTTAAGAAATAATAAACAGAATCCAAATCGAGCCAATAACATCAGAGATATGGCAAACGCAACGCAATACATAAAAACTGAATAATATGAAAAATATTAAAGATAGACCCCTTTTTAATGTAATTTTTTGATAATTTTTCACAAATATTCAGAAAAATACGGGCCCACATGCCGATAGTCGACATTGTATAATAATAATATAATATATAGTACTTAGGATAAGTACTTACCGTATTATACTTTCGCATTTAGTAAAAAGCTGTTATTTTGACATTACAAACAGACAATTCAATTTTATTTATTTCTACTATAGATCTCTAGATATCCTTACATATTATAAAACAAACTCCCCCGCCGCGTCTGTCTGTCTGTCTGTCTGAACGCGATAAACTCAAAAACTACTGAACGGATTTTCAAACGGTTTTCACCAATGGGTAGGGTGATTCATGCGAAAGGTTTTAATGTATAATTCATTAAGGTTTTGTGTAAATTGGCTGAAATTTGACGATTATTGTTGAAGAAGTCGGAAAAAATCATGCCGACTGGGAGCTTTATTGGCGTGCGCTGCGTTAACGGAAAAGATACATAAAATTTATGTTCTACGGTATTGTTCATCTTAAAAAGTTCAACAAAAAAGTTCGCGATGGCATATGTCTATCTTCTAAGGATGACCCACAATAACCATTTTTATCTTTAAGAATTTGATAAAAATTTAATTGTTATTTCCGAAGCTTTTTTGACCGGTATAGTAAAAATTGCCTCCGATATCGTTTGATCACATTGATGTTACGAAGTTATTGAAGGACATTGTGCTACTTCGTAGTGAGATACAAACAATTAAGGAAAACTATGCAACCGTAGACATGGTAGAAACAATACGTATAGACCTAGACAATCTCAAACTAACTTCGTTGGTTAATTACCCAAATATTAACACGGAAAAAAGAGGTGCATATTTTTCGGATAGTGGGCCGGTAGGACTATCACATAACTTATCATCATATACCGACACTATGAATAAATCGGCGGGGCGAAACGCACTCGAGCCGTCGCCGTCGGCTCAGTATCGCGCATGTGTAAATAGGACTATCTCCCTCGCACCGACAACGCCTGTGGTTCAGCCGGCAGCGGCGTCGCAAACGCATATTATGTCATCGTCAGTCGAGCACGCGAACAAAGTTTTGTCTCCATCCTCAGACTCAGACACTATCGCGTGTAAACAAGCGCCGACGGCGGCGCCGTGTGCGTTGCAACCAACGATAGCGGAAATAGTTAAGTCGCCAGGTGAATGGAAACAAAACAAACCAACAGATGAGTGGACTGTGATGCAACGTAGACGGCATAAGAATCGATTTATTGGAAAAATGGGAAAGGCAATAACCGGTGTTGAAACAAAGTTCAAGGCGGCGGAAACAAAGATTCCTTTATTTATTTCCAATGTAAGCAAGGATACATTAGAGGCCGACATATGTGAATATATATATAATAAGACTCAGGAAAAAGTCTGTCTTGAAAAAGTTATTATGAAGAAAGAAAGGCCGTACAATTCTTTTAAAATATTCGTTTCAATGGATAAAATTGATACCTTTTTAAATGATAACTTGTGGCCTGATGGGATAACATTTAGGAAATTTATACGATTTAGACCACGGAATTCCGATAAAGATGACATACAATTAAATGGATAGTACGTTAATAAGTTATAACTGCAAAAATATTAAAAGAAGTATGGAATGTGTGAGAACTTTATGTAAATCGGCGGATGTGATAGCCCTCCAAGAAACTTGGCTGCTGCCGTACGATACACAAGTATTGGGTGATATTGACAACAACTTTGCCTACACGGGGAAGTCTGCGGTGGATTTGACGGCTGGAGTGCTACGAGGCAGACCTCACGGCGGGGTTGCGATACTATGGCGGAAAAGTGCCTTTCGCAATGTTACGGTGGTGAAGTGCATAAGTGAGCGTATTGTTGCGATTAAAGTAATGACTGGAGCTGGTCGTGAAATGTTAGTTATGTGCGTGTATATGCCGACTGACCAAACTGTGAACTTGCCGGAATTTACTCAGTGTTTGGGTGAGTTGAATGCAATTATACAAGACAATAGTATCGAAGTAGTATTTATGTTAGGGGATTTCAACGCACATCCTAATGCTCCGTTTTGTAGTGAGCTTCTGAATTTTTGTGAGGAAAATGACTGGATATGTGCCGATCTAGTTAAATTAGGTATGTCATCTGAAACTTATACGTTTCAAAGTGAAGTGTATGGGTGTAAGCGATGGTTAGACCACTGCTTGGTAACCAAGTCAGCGTGGCAGTCTGTGGTGAATATTATGGTTCTGAATGATGTATATTGGTCAGATCACTTCCCTTTACAAGTGACTTGTAATTTAGAAACAATTAAAGCTAAAGTTGAAGTTCATAATTATCAACGTAATAACATTGTATGGGGGGTAAGAGAATTAGAAGAAATTCAGAAATATCATGAAATTTGTAATAATAACTTTAGAAAAATTATGTTTCCTGGTGAACTTCAGGAGTGTGCTGATAGTATGTGTCAAAACATACAACACAGATCTGTAATTGACAACTTATATAACAATATTGTTAGTCAGGCTTCGGAGAGCAGTCGCAGTCTGTTACCTAGGAAGCCGAATAATGTTAAATGTGTCCATGGCTGGAACAAGCATGTCAGAGGCGCCCACGGGCAGGCTAGACTGGACCATCAATTGTATGTCTTAGGTGGTAAACCAGTTAGTGGATCTTTGTATGAGAAAATGTGTGAAAGCCGACGAGTTTTCAAGTCACGCTTAAAATACTGTCAGAACAACCAGGACCAGATAAAAATGGATATACTTGCCTCTCAACATTCAGCTAAGAAGTTTAATAAATTCTGGAAGGGCACTAAGCGTTTAAATGGTAAGGCTAGTCTGCCCGTGTGCGTTGATGGCATCAGTGATGCTAAAATGATTGCAAATTCATTTAAGGATCATTTTCAGGTGAAATCGTCATTGCTGTCAGTGTCTGATACTGAACGTTGCCCAGTAGAAAAGCCTATTGGATTTTCAAGTAAGGATGTGGCTGACTTTATTAAAAATATGAAAAGAGGGAAGTCACCAGGTCATGAGGGACTCAGTGTCGAGCACTTGCAGCATGGGGGAGTGCACCTGTATAGGGTGTTAGCCATGTTTTACACTTTTTGTATGCGCCACTTATATTTACCATCTAGTCTTATGAGGACAGTGGTTGTGCCAATAGTGAAAAATGTCACTGCTGATATCTCTGATAGAAGTAACTATAGGCCGATTTCTTTAGCTACTATAATTGCAAAAGTGTTTGATGGGTTATTGGATAGAAAACTTGATCGTTTTGTAACATTACAGGATACACAGTTCGGTTTCAGAGAGGGATTGTCAACTGAAAGTGCAATACTGTCTCTGAAACACACTGTTGATTATTATGTAAAAAGGCAAACTCCAGTATATGCGTGCTTCTTGGATTTGTCCAAAGCTTTTGATCTGGTGTCATATAATAAGCTTTGGACAAAATTAAGAAGTGCAGGTGTCCCAGCCGATCTTGTGAATATCCTCGCCTACTGGTACAGTGAGCAGCTTAATATAGTAAGGTGGGGAAATGTATACTCAGATGAATATTCTTTAGAGTGTGGCGTCAGGCAGGGCGGGCTAACTTCGCCACGGCTCTTTAATATGTACGTTAACCATCTGATTGAGGAGCTCAGCAGCATGCATGTTGGATGCCATATTGATGACATATGTGTCAATAATTTGAGTTATGCCGATGATATGGTGCTGCTGAGCCCCTCAATTGGGGGTCTGATGCAGCTGTTAAAGGTATGTGAGGTTTATGCTGTGGAGCATGGCCTGAGGTACAATGAAAGTAAAAGTGAGTTCATGTTATTTAAATGTAAAAATAAAAACAATATCTTTATACCACCTATATTACTTAATGGTGTACCTCTGAGTCGTGTTGCACAGTTTAAATATCTGGGACACATTGTGACTGAGAATTTGTGTGACGAATTAGACATTGAGAGGGAGCGCAGGGCGTTGTCGGTGCGCGGTAATATGTTGGCACACAGGTTCGCTCGGTGTACTACTCCTGTTAAGATAACAATGTTCAAGGCATTCTGCCAGACGTTCTACACGAGTGGCCTGTGGGCAAACTTTACACAAAAAGCCTACAATTCCTTGCGCGTTCAGTATAATAATGTGTTCAGGGCGCTGTTTCGGCTCCCTCGATGCTGCAGTGCATCCGGCATGTTTGCTGACGCCAGCGTAGATGACTTCTACGCAATAATGCGTAAAAAAGTTGCGTCGGTGGTGCGACGAGTACGGGGGAGCCCGAATAGCGTCCTGAGGATGATTGGCGAGAGAACCGATACTGTTCTGCTCAGTAGGTTCACTGAACTCCATGTTTTGCGAGACCGATGAGCCTACTGTGCAGGGGTAGACGGTGTGTCTAGTTTCTTCTTCTTTTTATTTTAGTTACTAACATTAGTCATAAGCGAAATTATTGTCACTAACAACCTCAAATTGCCTTGCCTATGGACTTTTTTGTCTGAAATAAATGATTTTTATTTTATTTTATTTATTTATAGTATTAATCCTTATCCAAAAAAATATGTTACTTAAATTGGGCATTTAATTTATATTAAAATATGCCTTCAAATTATACCATTTAAATGAATAGTTTAAAACAGTTTCAAAATTACGCGTAGCAACGCGGGGAGTCAATGACGTTTTTCTCTGTGAAATCTCGGTAGTACGTTCCCGTGGGATATTTTCCGACATCCACGCGGGCGAATCCGCGGGCAAAAGCTAGTAATATATAAACAAATGGACATCCACAATACCTACACATGAAAAGAAGAAGAACTCAATTTCTAATCATAATTATTGTTTTTAGAATTCCAATCATTCTACAAATAGCTATGAAACATTGCCTCTAAAACCCACTACGGAACCAAATCTAATTTAAGCTTTATCGTTTGATCCAACCGCTTTGTAACTCGTTAATAGTTTACGTTGAAAGCTAATTGCGTGGATTGGATAGCTTCTGAAATATTAAATAACAGTAAGCTTGGGAATGCAATGGTGAATTTAAATTCATGATTTCATTACGTTCTATGATATTGTTCGTTGTGCTAATTATCTTTATTAATGTTATTATGATTGGATGTCATTTTGCTTTCGGTAATTGTTCAGAGTTGTGGTATCAGCCCAGACTAGTTATAGTTGGTAAGCTCAAGCCCGAGCAGGCGCTTTAGTACTTTGTGTAACTTATTTCATCACCACTGCTCTCAAAACGGCGAAAAAAAACATCGTGAGGAAACCGGCATGTCCTAGAACCAAAAATTCAAAGAAATGTGCAATCTACCAACCCGCACTGGGCCCGCGTGGGGGGTTACGGCCCACTCCCTCTCACAGAGAGGAGGCCTGTGTCCCAGCTGTGGGAAAATTATAGGCTGATTATGCTCCCCTATAGCACAGCATCATGCTGAGTGGAAGCCTTCTTGTCACAGTCGTGTCGTGCAGCTGCCGACTAAGTAAATTCTGTTCTATGCTCGTGATTTGTTATGTACTTTGTGTTGTTCTCTGATTACTCTTGTCTTTTATGTATGCACGTATTTCTGTGACAAATAAACCTATTTTTCTTTCTTTCTTTCTAATGGTTCAGAGGGTCGGATACTCAATTGTGTGGTCATACGTTCGAACCAACTCGTTGGAAATGAGACAGTAGGCCGTACAAGGGCATTTAGTTTAGTTGAAGACGTTGCAGTGGGCAGGGCACATTGCTTTCAGAACAGATGACCGATGGGGTGGAAAGGTTCTAGAGTGGCGATCGCATACCGGAAGATGTAGCGTTGGAAGGCCTCCCGCAAGGTGGACCGACGAACTTGTGAAGGCCGCAGGAATCCGTTGGATGCGGGAAGCACTGAACCGATCAAAGTGGCGGTGCTTGGGGGAGGCCTATGACCAGCAGTGGTCATCTTTTGACTGAAATGATGATGATGGTGATGAAGACGTTAACTGGAAAAATAACAGAAAATCGCTTCCAAAATATTTAGTTATCACACAAAACTGCTCTATGGTAACTCAGTTCTTAAATAAAGCTGAATTTGACGTCACATAATCGTCGTACTAGAATACAATAATAGCCCAACCATTAGGGCGTCAAACTGTTTAGTGCGTGACCGTGAGTTTAAATCCTACTCGTTGCATTATATATCCATACAAACACGGTCTTCGAAAATAGAGTGCGTGTCCATTCTCTGCCAGACCACATGGCACCTACATACCACCAACAGTAATTACACTGGTATATGCCATACAACCAGAGAGCACGTAATCGCCGCGCCGGCACCGTTTAGATACGGCAATACTAATCAAATTTGTGGTGTCGAAAGTGCGTGGAGCATACAACGTCTGATATTTTCGGCATTCAAAGTCAATTTTCTATTCGTCAATTGTGAAAGTAAGAAAAGAAATAAAAGAAAGAAAGAAAAGAAAGAAAGAAAAGAAAGAAAGAAAAGAAAGAAAGAAAAGAAAGAAAGAAAAGAAAGAAAGAAAAGAAAGAAAGAAAAGATAAAGAAAGAAAATAAAGAAAGAAAAAATGCTTTATTTCAAAAGAAGGATGTTTATTAGAAGATTTTTTTAAATGAAAAGTGTTGACAATGCCGTCTATAACAATGGCCACCGAGGCATCTCCTAGCTCTGTGCAAACGTAGTCAATCAATACCTTGATTGACTTGAAACTGCAAGCGTTTTGCAGGCTTGTGGTTAATTATGATTGTTTAATGTTTTACCACGAAGGTTTCCATCAAAGAGGGTTTAGTATGTTTCAAATAGGGGCTATCGTTTTTGTGCTCATCAGTTGGCCTCAATGACGAGTAAGGTCCTGTCAGTACTTTTACTTGACATGTTTTGGATATGTTTAAGTACCCATTACTTTGTATGATGTTTATTTTATTATATTTTAAAACATCGAATGAATATTTACATTAAGTATAATGTTCCTAAAATTGGCAAGCATGAAGCAAACAAATAATAATCTTCCTCCAACTACTACCAAATAAGATCCTGAGTTGTACTTAAAATCTTAAGCCCTAATTAATCAGGAATTGCATAATCTTTACAAAAATTATGAATAATGAGTAAAAATTCCCGATCGAAAATCCCGCAAACAGTGAACAGTGACATTTGACATTTCTAGAGACCTCACTCTACACTAGCGCCTCTAGCGGCGAATTCAAACGCGAAAGTTCTCATTACTGAGTTTCGAATAGGTTTAATTTACCAAAAGATTTTCATGCGCAGGTATATTGTCTTCTTATTCTTCCACATTAAAAAATAAACTTTTTTAATCAAGACTATACCTACAGGAATAGATGTAGGTACTAATAATAGTGCCATCCAACCTTTCTATTTATCCAGAGCATCTTTGAAAAAGTTTGTCCAAGGAACTGTTAATTGTCTCACTTTGAAGACTTTGCCAACTTTCCTTTGTCTGAACATTTGCTTCGAGGATCTTCGAGTTGCAGGTGTCCATAAGCAATCACTGCCTAGCCTTTACCCTACTATGTTGGGGTCGGCTTCCAGTCTAACCAGATGCAGCCAAACACCAGTATTTTATATGGAGCGACTGCCTATCTGACCTCCACAACCCAGTAACTGGGTAATACGATACCTCTTGGTAAGATGAGAGAGCAGTGGTGGCCCAGTGGTAACGGCCGCGATTTACGAGTGGAGGTCGTAGGTTCGAACCCAGACAGGCGCTTTACTTTGTGTAAATTATTTCATCACCACTGCTCTCAAAACGGTGAAGGAAAACATCGTGAGGAAACCGGCATGTCCTAGAACCAAAAATTCGAAGACATGGTGACATCTACCAACCCGCACTGTACCCGCGTGGTGGATTACGGCCCACTCCCTCTCATAGAGAGGAGGCCTGTGCCCCAGCAGTGGGAACATTATAGACTGATAATGATGATGATGGTAAGACCGGTTGTCAGACTTTCGGGCTTCTGACGACCCGTAACGACTGTCAAAGATCCACGAATGACAGCCGGGATCAACGGCTTAACGTGCTTTCCGAGGCACGGAGGAGTCTCGGTATGTAAAGGTCACTCTTCGACGGAGAAACCCCGGCAAGCTTAGCTTAACTTGATGGATCAACCCGTGCGGCTGTTATTACTTAGCAAAGAGTTGCAGGTGTCCATAAGCAACAGTCATTAATTTCCGTGAGGGTCAACCGCCATGTGGATTGGCAACCTATAATAAAAACTATTTTCTAAATCCGTAATGAAACTAAACAGGGTGTGCCGTGTCTCCATGTCTTAGTAAAGAATATTTATTAGGTTTAAAAAACTCCCATTTTAAAGCAATAAATCTCCATTATTTATAGAAGTGTCGGGGCTACATGTACCATTGTAATTAGCCTAGTAATAAAAGTTGTTGCTGTACCAAGTTTATGTGCCCGCTGAGGGTCAGGGGTGCTACAAACTTCATTTGGGTTGGCACATTCGAGTCAGTAGTTTTTGTTGAAGAACAAAGCCGACTCAATAATAATAAAATGGTAATAAAATCAATAAATTTCTCCATATCCACAGTTTAAATTATCACAAATGCAAAAACATAGTTAAGAAATGGCTGCTTGAGAAATCATATGAAGTGACCGAAAAACTTCTCTTCCCACATGCTTAAGTCAGATCTACTCCTATTCAAGTATTTTTATACACAAACACTCATACACATCCCCCACTTTCACACATCTATCAAGACACGTTCACACCTAACACACTCCGCACTCTCGCATTACTTACTCATTCACAACACACCTACTACACCTACCACGACCAACTCACTCTCACTCAATTATTTATAACAGTTTTATTACAAATTATATTTATTTTGTCTTGTTTCAAAACACAGAAATAATTGTATTGTTATGTTCACTATGTTACTGGTGAAAGCAGTTTTTTGTTTGTTTTAAAACATTTTGTTCATCTACTCGTATGTATACCTTTATGGAATCACTGGTCCCCAAGTCACAGGCTATTAACCTAGTTTGGGAGCCAGGAGATAATACCCAATGCACTTTATGTTGTAACATATGTAATCATTTTTGATTGTAATAAACATTATCTTATCTTATCTTATCAAAGCACACATATTCGGCTTGTGCCGATCGGCAAACTCCTTTCCGTATATACCCTTGCTGAATCATGATGGCTGTTTCCCGAACATAATATATCTATGTACTTACATAGTTTGCACGATGTACGAGGACAGTTAAAGTAATGCTTTTCAAAGCTTACTGTCAATCCTTCTACACGTGCAGCCTGTGGGTCAACTTTACTTAGCGGGCATACAGCGACCTACGCGTTCAGTATAATAATACACTGAGAGTGCTGCTGCGGCTGCCGTGGCGTTGTACTGCATCAGGGATGTTTACGGATAATAACATTGATGGTTTTGCCGCCATTGTTAGAAAAAGATGTGCATCCCTGATGTCACGTGTTCGCGGTAGCACCAACAGTATTCTCAGTGTGTTCGCAGATCGGTGGGATTCCCCGATGTTGCGAAAGTGAATACAGCTCCATACTGAATTTTAATTTTATGTTATAATCTGTGTTTGTACCTACTAAAACTAGATGTTAAGTAAAATTATTACTAACCCTATGGACTGAGTCAAAAAAAAATTTATCTATTCTGTAGTTATTTTGCCGCCCGGCCATGCCGAATCATGCCAACCCGAACACGTGTATGACACCCCTCATCGAGCAGATTTTAATGTGTTGTGAAACCTGGTGAAAAGACTAACTTTTGGGTAAGCCGCGTGTTATTGTTGAAGTTATTCTTCCCACATAATTTGAAGTTAACCTTTAGTATCTTTATAAATAAAGTTTTGAAAGAAAAGAAAAATAGTCTGCAAAAATAAAACGCACTTTACAAGAAACAATTTATCCCACTATTCGCATTTTCACGTTACAACTTGATAAAAAGATGTTGCCGATTGAAACCTGAAGTCTTCATGTGCCTGAAATTTTATTGGTTGCCTTTTTTACTTACTATGAAAAAATAATTGACTATTTCAAATAAAATACTTTTTCTTGATAAACTAGCTTCTAAAAAATATCCTATGACATTCGGCAATACTGTTTGTGGTTCCCATTAGAGTGCTAACACACTGGGACGCCATGGCGACGTCGCTGGCTAGTGGCTACGTATCCAAATAATTCGTATCGAAATGTATGACAGTTAACTCACTTGGCTACGGTCTGGCGACGTCATCAATTTGGAAGCGTAGCCACGACTGACCCACCCCTACGTGGAGACTGGATACTCTGGCGACCTGGCGACGCGTAACCAAATCACTAGTATTTTGTATATAAGTAAGTTACGCCTCCCTCACTCAGTGACTGTAACTGATTGCCAGGACGGACGGCGTGTTATTGGCAATCTCATTTGCCTACGGTAGGTAGCCAGAGGTAGCTATGGATACATAGCCAACGACGTCGCCATGGCACCTCAGTGTGTTAGGGCTCTTAGTGAAAGAATTTTCGGAATTAGACAAGTCGTTCCGAAGATTACCCCCACATACAAACTAACAATCTATGTGCGTATTTATTGATATGTGGATTTTGAACATTAAAAGATTTCATTTAATTTAATTTACCTCTTTATATTCAATACAATAGACGTGGATATATTTGGAAACCTGTTCCGCTTAGCCATTTCTAAAGAGCCATAAAAAACTCTTGAAAGAAATCGACACGTGTTTCACCTCTCAACGAGGCATCCTCAGGATGACGATTGACTTGTCGCGAACTCGAACACGGCGTGTTGCCACACCAAGCGCTGAACGTAGAGTGAGCGCTTGGTGTGGCAACAAGCCATGTTGGATTTTATAATTATCGTATCGGATTGCGAAGCTATGCAAAACGATACAAACGCCATACATGAATGGGGAGTTCAAAATAAAATGGAGTTCAATTCTTCCAAATGTTATGTAATGACCTTTGGTCGAATGCGACACCCGATTGATTTTGAATACAAAATGAATGGTACTAAAATAACTAGATCAACGAACATGAAGTACTTGGGTGTCACATTTGACCAGAAGCTTACTTTTCATGATCACATTTCTACAGTTGCCAAAGAATCTTTTAAAAGGCTAGGGTTTGTTCTCCAAAATGCCCGTGATTTTCACAACGAGCATGTAATAAGGCTCTTATACAGCACACTTGTCCGAACCAAGCTAGAAGCTAGTTCTTCTGTATGGAATCCGCACGAAGCAAAGTATGTACTTCTTTTAGAAAAAGTGAAAAAAGCATTCCTGCGTTTTCTTTACAGAAGAACTCTCGGTTACCATCCCTACCTCTATCCTACCAAGTTCCTCTTAGGGTGTCTGGGATATCATACGCTGGAGACCAGAAGGGCATGTAGCCAGGTAGGCGTTATGCTCAAGGAAGGGTATGATGGATGCGCCTGATATCCATAATGAGCTGATTCGACTATACACACCGAATAATTATCTCCGTGGTAGAAAACATCGACTGCTAGGCGTGCCTTCGTGTCGGACAGCAGCCCGTGCTGCGTCTCACCGCGCATGTTGACCACACTAAATAAGCTCGTGGAAGCCAACCCGGACTGTGATCTGTCTGATAAATTCGACAATTTAATGGTTATGTGCCTACATTTTTGTGATAATAATTGTATTTAATTGTTGTTATTCGTTTATGTGTTATGTTTGTACTTAAATATACTTTGATTTATGTAATTATTGGTATCTTAAGCCGTGTAAATCAAATAAATAAATAAAAATAAATAAATAAATAATGGATTTCTTGCGGAAATCCATTATTTATTTATTTATTTTTATTTTTTTGGTCACGCCTGAATCAATTAACTTTACTATCTCTTTATATTCGTTTAGACGATTCCAGATTTTTCCGTTAGTATTTTTCACCCCACTACTCTTTTATTTCAAAACAATTATGTGTGAGAAGAAAAAGGTTTGATTCGATGTAACGGCCATAATGAACATTTGTTTCTATACAATCTAGATGTTCAACTGTTCATGTTGAGTCTAGCATTGAGAATCCAACAAAAAAAAAAAACAGTGGCACTCCGGGAGTGCCGAAAGAAGTGAAAACTTGATCGTCTTGGTGGAAGAAAAATACTTGTATAGAACATTGGTCCGTAGCCTTATCTAAATAAAGAGCACAATCGCGTTTACAAAAATGAGGTGTCGGTAATGGTGTCGCGAGTTCAATTTTTTTTTCCTATCTCAAAAATGCCCGACGTCGTGCCTAAAGAAGTTTGCACTTCAAAAATACATTGTTTGATTTTCAACTCTCGGCGCTACTTGGTCTTCCTCTACTCATCATCATCATCAGCCTATAAATGTTTCCACTGCTGGGACACAGGCCTCCTCTCTGTGAGAGGGCCGTAATCCACCACGCGGGCCCAGCCCGGGTTGGTAGATGTCACATGTCTTCGAATTTTCGATTCTAGGACATGCCGGTTTCCTCACGATGTTTTCCTTCACCGTTTTGAGAGCAGTGGTGATGAAATAATTTACACAAAGTAAAGCGCCTGTCTGGGTACCTACAACTCATAAGTCGCGGCCGTTACCACTGGGCCACCACTGCTCTCCTCTACTCATACATCGACAAATCGGTTGTCGGTTGTGATAGAATATGTAAATGTGATGCGGAGGAATCAGGAAAATGTCGTGACGAAAGTTTTGAGTATAAATTTCGATTGCTATTGTAAACATACATACCTATTACAGCAATTTTAATATAGATGATGGAACTATAAATTCTGTTGCTGTAAACTGGGGACTCTAAAATATATTTTATTCAATTGTACAGACACCAGCACATCAAGCTACCCGAAACTGTCAAATTTTCCCAATCAACTTTGAACCTAAAACATCAGCAATAATGTTGAAATTCTATTAAATAAATTTGACAGATTGTAGTAGCCTGATGTGCTGGCGTCTGTACCGAACAACTTTTGTTCTCAACGGTATACAAAACTTCGCGAAACTTCTGAAATTACTTAGTAATTAACACCGTAATAAAAGTGACCGCTACATTACAAATTTTACGTGCCAAAGGGACGGTCCGGACCACGTTATGTGAAACTTGCTAAAATTATTGAACTTTCGGCTCATTAAAACTGAAAACAAATATTTTAAATTTGAATTATCGTTGAAATTCTGGATTGGATTAGTTTGTTTGCCGTGAATTTTAAATAAAGTTACTTCTTTTATTACTGCGTATTCGTTGGCATTTGTTAAGGGTCCGTGCACGAAAAAAACACTTTTTCGTCAATAACTTATAGAAAATAAAAACAATTGAAACATTAATGTCTGTGTAAGTATAAATGTACAGTTTTTGTGGTTGCTAAACCATTCGTGTCAATCACGGCACCTATTAATAGTTGCATCACTTTTGCGCTCTCAAAAATATGGTTTATTTTGCCTTTGATTTATTTAATGAAGATAATAGCAGTAGAAGTATAATCGTAAAATAAAATTTTGATTTTATTTCAAGGATAGCTGATGAACACTGTGTGATTTTTAAATTTCTTGAAATGGTTTGCTAAATAATAAGAAAAAATACATTACTACACAGGGTTTAAAAAAAGGGGTTATTTAAAAAAAAAAGTCTGCTATTTTTTTTGTATGGAAGTTGAAAAAAGTAGCTTGCCTATGTACAAGTAGACTATATAGGTAATGATGTTGATAATATTTTTTATTTTCAAAATCAAAAGCAAACTGCTTTTGGTTTTGAAAATAAAAAATATTATCAAACTCTTCTAACGAAACGATCAAAACTCACTCGTGTCAATCTTTGGATTTTTTTTGAGAATTTAGTGATTTTCCATGAATCCTTAATTTATTTGAAAAATCCCTTTGCTCTATACTCCGTTTGAAATAAGATTAGACATTTAACTAAACCCTTTTTTCACCTTAAATTACGCGAGTTTTGCCTCCCCGCGTGCTAGGGAAATGGCAAAACTCATCGTCGCCGCCCAAGGCAATATCATTAGGATCCAATCCATATATAATGCGTATCCGGATATTACGCAAGCCCTAGAATCCCTCGCCCAAACCCCTAAATCTTTCAATGGATAACGAGGCCTTAGCTAGATTTAAACCCCGATCCCTAATAATAGGTTACTTTAACGCCAACGGCATAAAATCCCAAAGGGAAGAAATAGGGCTCTTCCTCCGCGATCATCAAATAGACGTTCTCTTAATACAAGAGACTTTCCTAAAGCCTTGCAATCGTGATCCGTCACTTGCCAATTACCGGATAGTTCGCAATGACAGGTCGCGATGTCACAAGGGTGGCACCCTGATCTATTATAGAAAGCAGCTTCACTGCATCTCACTAGACCCTCCCCCCCTCTCGGTATTAGAAGTCTCAACCTGCCGTCTAGGCATGTCAGGTCACGAGCCGATCACTCTCGTATCGGTCTATAATCCCCCCGGTAACACCACGGGGCATTACCATCACCAACGCCTCTCAAACGACCTCTCGATTCTACTCGCTATGAGTAACTCGCTCATTATAGCGGGCGATCTAAATGCCAAACATCCCTCTTGGAACAGTTCGGTAACCAATCTCAGAGGTCAACACCTGTTCGACCTCTCAAACTCCCTGACCTTTGACGTCATCGCGCCCATGACTCCCACCCATTTTCCGCTCACGAATCCAAATCATGCCCCCGATATCTTAGACGTGGCGGTCCTTAAGAACGTCAACTTAAAGTTAGATTCGATAGAAACGGTACAAGAGCTAGACTCTGATCACCGCCCGGTAGTCATGAGACTATACCCCCGCATAGGTCTTTCCGACCCGAACGCCCCCCCTATCACTAAGAGGATCACGGACTGGAAGAAAGTAAGCACACAGCTGAAATTCAACACGTCCCCTCAACTAGACTCTATCCCCGAC
This sequence comes from Agrochola lychnidis, assembly GCA_963680765.1. Lineage (NCBI taxonomy): Eukaryota > Metazoa > Arthropoda > Insecta > Lepidoptera > Noctuidae > Agrochola > Agrochola lychnidis. The sequence continues at coordinate 6,174,302 of OY796871.1, read as the reverse complement.
CTTTTCGACTCAGTCGCCGACACCACGGCCGCGATCGACTCACTCACTAATCACGTACAAACCGTCCTGAACGATTGTTCAAGGGAAGTTCCAGCGACGGATGACCGTCGCTGGAACTTGCCGGACGACGTGCGTGCATTACTGACTGAGAAGAACGCGGCCATACGTGCCTACGATAGTTTTCCCTGTAACGCCAACAAAGCCCATATGCGCTATTTACAGAGATCTGTAAAGACACGTATAGCGGAGCTGCGGGACGCGAGCTGGGGAAAGTTACTCGGCGAACTAGAGCCCACCCATCAAGCTTTCTGGGAGCTCCAGAGGAAACTCAGGTCTCCCCAGGTCTCAGCCATGCCCCCCCCCTGACCCGTCCCGATAAATCCATTGCATTCGACGATGCCGAAAAGGCTGAATGCCTCGCAGACAGCCTCGAGGCCCAATGCACTCCCAGTTCCCTACCTGTTGACAAAGCTCACCTGAAAAAGGTCGACGCCGAAGTCGAACGTAGAGCCTCCTTCCCTCCCGTCGACGACCCTGATTGTCCACTGCCCCCCGTCCTCCCGGACGAGGTGCACTACATCATCAAAGGTCTTAAAGTCCGTAAAGCCCCCGGTTCAGATGGCATCACCAATAGGGTGATCCAACTATTCCCTGCCCACCTAATAATGCTTTTGACCACCATCTTCAATGGTGCCTTAAGCAACAATATCTTCCCCCAGTCATGGAAAGAGGCCACGGTTATCGGTATCCCAAAGCCCGGCAGCCCAAAACCGAGGCCTCTAGCTACCGTCCCATCAGTCTGCTCAAGGTTCTCGGAAAAATCTATGAGAGGCTTATTTATAAGCGCCTCAGAGATTTCGCCGAGACCAAGGGCCTCATCCCCAACGAACAGTTCGGCTTTCGAACTGAGCACTCTAGCGTGCATCAGGCCCACCGCATCGTAGAATCCATAAGCGCTGGTTTCCAACGCGGGACTATGACCGGTGCAGTATTCTTCGACGTAGCGAAAGCGTTCGATAAAGTCTGGCACAACGGCTCGGCGTGCCAGATCGTCTCGTACTCATCTTACGAGACTTTTTATCGAATCGCGTCTTCCGTTATCGCATCGAAGGAGCGTTATCCACTCCCCGTCCCATCCGCGCAGGTGTCCCTCAGGGCTCTGTGGTGTCCCCCCTCATTTTCACGCTATACACAAGCGATATCCCTAAAGGATGCGGTAGGTCGCAGTTGGGTCTGTTCGCAGACGACACTGCCATCTACTTCAGCTCTAGATCCCCCGACATCATTCGCCTAAATCTTCAACGCGCAGTCAATAGACTGGCAGCTTGGTTTACAAAATGGCGGATAGAAGTCAACCCCGATAAAAGCCAAGCGGTTCTCTTTACGAAGCCGCGTTTAAGGCTCAAAAACCCCCTCCCCCGACCAATCACCATGTTCGGCAAGCCGATCCCTTGGGAGAAGCGAGCTAAATATTTCGGTGTCGTTCTAGACCATCATTTGACCTTCGCAGAGCACATAAAGATGGTTCGTTCGCGAGCCTCTTTCGCTCTCGGTAGACTCTTTACCTGGTGAATGCACGTAGCAAATTGTCACTTAGGTGCAAATTGCGCGTTTACATGGCGTGCGTTCGACCGATCATGACCTATGCGGGTGCCGTCTTCGCTCTTGCGAAACCCCGACATATCCATAGGATGCAAACAGTCCAAAATAAATTCCTCCGTAGGGCCACAGGTTCCCCTGGTTCGTCAGGAACGAGGCACTCCACCTCGACCTAAAGATTCCCACAATCCACCAGTTTCTAAAACGCCTTTCCAAGCGTTTCTTTGAGTCCGCGGCCAAACATTGCAACCCTCTGGTTGTCGAGGCCGCCAGTTATGTCCCGAGTAGAATCAGCCATGTTCGCCGTCCAAGGCATATCCTCGTAGATCCCGATGACCCCATAACCCTCCTCCAGGAGAGCAATAGGGAAACAAGTACAGTGTACAAATACAGACGCCTCCCGTCATACCGACCTCGCCGCCGAGGTCCTTTGCGATCTCGACCGCCGCGCCTCCGAGTAAATAATACTCCCCCCCGACCCTTGCTCGAAAACGAGGTGCCAGCAGTTGTTGCAGCTGTGCACGTAGCTTTAAATTCCCCGAATAATAATAATGATCAAAACCTTTTGATCCAGCCCGTCCCATCTTTTGATGTCCTCCCTCCGGATAACGCCCTAAGCCGAGGCTCGAACCCCGCAGGGGCTGCCCTTAGTGAGCGTTCATCCTTAAATCTTTAGCTTAGTTTATTTGTGCCCTGGCTGGAGGCTTTGAGTGTAGTAGCTTAAGGCAACCACAGGATTGACCGGTTAAACAGCTACGGTTTTCGGAACCAGCTGTGAGATGCCCAACAGAAAAAAAAAAAAAAAAAACCCTTTTTACAGTCCGTTCAACCGATTTTGACTTCTATTGCGTTGGTGGCATGACTAATAACAGCTGCAGTAAACAGTTGGTTTGTAACCACTTTTTTGCTTTTAATGCCATCCTTATGCTTACGGTATAGAAATCAAAATCGGTTGAATAGACTGTAAAAAAGGTTTGTTTAAATGTCTAATCTTATTTCAAACGAAGTATAGTACACGTCAAAGAATTCGACTTTTCAAATAACAAATATTTTTTTAAATTCTGTTTCCCTTTCTCACATCGAATGAAGAAAATTGATCAAAATCAGTTGATTTTGTGCACGGACCTTTAAGCGGAAGTCAAAAAAACGGCGACAGTGTTACTAACAAATAAGCAATGGTGATGCTTATCCTTTAACAAAGATACCATTAATTATTATTACGACGTAAGTAGAGGTAATTCCACTGTTCCATTATAGATCTTGTGTCCTTGCAAGCCCAAACAATGGTCGGTTCTGGCAAAACCCCAAGCATATTGAACATATCATTAATAGGCAGGCCGATTATTGATACTATGTATTTTGTGATGCAATGCACATGAAATAGTAAGGTTGTGGTAGTGGAATTAGTTACCTAATATTCTATCCTACTCATGGTGACAATGCGCCTTAGGTGCTGAGCAGACGATGATCAATTTGTATATAAATAATTTGGAATCGTATGGAAATCCGCCCATTTTGTCCTACGTGCACGTAAGATTTCCTTACGATTCCTTGCGCGGACAAATTGTCCATCATTTTGCACCTTTAAAGTAATACCGTTACTACACAAAAAATTTCATGAATTGAGTTATCATGCCATCTATCTAAAATACACATTTTACTTTAAAGGTGCAATTTGCTTAGTGCCTTAAATAAAAACCAAGTAAAAGCAAACTGCGAAAAACATCGTAGTGAAGATTTCGCACCGGAATTGGGTAAAAAATATTTATTTAATATAACACTGTGGGAAAAGTCTATCGAGAAGAACACTCAAACTTAAAGCATTTGCACTTTTGAATTGTTAAGGAGTCGGTCATTCAGAAATATGAAGCTAGTTGCCCATTACCAAAGCGGTAAAACTTCAGTCTTCTAATTCTACTGTTTGTTTTTGTTTTTCACAAAAATATTTGTTTTATTATATTTTGTAGATCTGAGTTCGCGAGCTCGTTCACAAAAAAAAAAACCTACTTTTATTTATCACTGAGCTATTTATTGCTGGTACTTCAGAATAGGGATGAAGACAAAAAAAAATATTTTTTTTGTCTGTCCGGCAGATTATTTAAAAATATTGGACTCGTATTTTTTTCTTTTTTATGTAATAAAAATATTCGGCGATAAATTGAAAAAAAAAAAAAATGTACAATAAACATTAAAATGTGCCATGACGTTACGAATATGTAGATTTTATGCTTACTTGTGAGGTAGTGATCCCCACTCTTTTTTTTTTTTTTCTGTTGGCCATCTCACAGCTGGTTCCGAAAACCGTGGGTGTTTAACCGGTCAATCCTGTGGTTGCCTTAAACTACTACACTCAAAGCCTCCAGCCAGGGCACAAATAACTAAGCTAAATATTTAAGGATGAACGCTCACTAAGGGCACCCCCTGCGGGGTTCGAGCCTCGGCTTAGGGCGTTATCCGGAGGGAGGACATCAAAAGATGGGACGGGCTGGATCAAAAGATTTTGATCATTATTATTAGTCGGGGAATTTAAAGCTACGTGCACAGCTGCAACAACTGCTGGCACCTCGTTTTCGAGCAAGGGTCGGGGGGGAGTATTATTTACTCGGGGGCGCGGCGGTCGAGATCGCAAAGAACCTCGGCGGCGAGGTCGGTATGACGGGAGGCGTCTGTGTTTGTACACTGTACTTGTTTCCCTATTGCTCTCCTGGAGGAGGGTTATGGGGTCATCAGGATCTACTAGGATATGCCTTGGACGGCGAACATGACTGATTCTACTCGGGACATAACTGGCGGCCTCGACAACCAGAGGGTTGCGATGTTTGGCCGCGGACTCAAAGAAACGCTTGGAAAGGCGTTTTAGAAACTGGTGGATTGTGGGAATCTTTAGGTCGAGGTGGAGTGCCTCGTTCCTGACGAACCAGGGGGAACCTGTGGCCCTACGGAGGAATTTATTTTGGACTGTTTGCATCCTATGGATATGACGGGGTTTCGCATGAGCGAAGACGGCACCCGCATAGGTCATGATCGGTCGAATGCACGCCGTGTAAACGCGCAATTTGCACCTAAGTGTCAATTTGCTACGTACATTCACCAGGTAAAAGAGTCTACCGAGAGCGAAAGAGGCTCGCGAACGAACCATCTTTATGTGCTCTGCGAAGGTCAAATGATGGTCTAGAACGACACCGAGATATTTAGCTCGCTTCTCCCAAGGGATCGGCTTGCCGAACATGGTGATAGGTCGGGGGAGGGGGTTTTTGAGCCTTGAACGCGGTTTCGTGAAGAGAACCGCTTGGCTTTTATCGGGGTTGACTTCTATCCGCCATTTTGTAAACCAAGCTGCCAGTCTATTGACTGCGCGTTGGAGATTTAGGCGAATGATGTCGGGGGATCTAGAGCTGAAGTAGATGACAGTGTCGTCTGCGAACAGACCCAACTGCGACCTACCGCAACCTTTAGGGATAGATCCCCACTCTCCAACTTTAATACGTTTTATTCAAGTCATTTTTATTATGATAAAGCAAAAAATACGTGTCTAATTTTTTTTTTTTTTCTTATCCGACTGACGGACTAAATTCAATTTTTTTTTTTAATTCAATTTCAAATATTTTTATTTGTAGAACATAGGTAAACAAAAAAAGTACAGATGTTAATAATAATAAAAATGAACGCTATGTCTTGCCGTCAACGGCGCACAAATATTCTGATTATAAATTAATTAGTAATAAATTAAACAAAACATTTACATTAACAAATAAAACAAAATTTTAACAATTCGATTTAATAGAGATTTTTAAGTAAAAACATTATTCATTGTTATTTCATTCAATTATCATTATTTATCATACAATACATTAAATTACATAAAAACATTAAAATTAATTTTTTTTTTACCCTGGCATCATCCCTATTATTAAAATTCCAATTCCACAAAATGGGTAGGTAGCAAATTGTGTGCAAGACAACAAATTGTGTACAAATGTTTCAATAGACATGTTGGTTTTGTACAGGCACAGTTTTGTTTGTGTTTGCGATACGTTTTGTTATTGTAACTGAGTGAGAACCCGGCTCCGAAACATGAATAATAAATGGGCTTATGTACATAGTTATACATAGTACAGTAGGTAAACCTTTGTTTCTGATTTTCAGAGTTTGATTTAGAAATATAAATAGTTCAAGAAAGAGTCAAAATACAAAACATTTTCTTCGTTTTTTTTACGATTGTTTCCAAATTTTTTTTTGTTATTTATTTGGTATTTATTGCGTAGGTCGCTTCGTTTTTCTTCAATGTTTTGGATGCTGTTATTGTCAATTTCATATATCAAGCAGGTACCTAGACTTTTAATCAATGTCAAGTCTTTTTTTAGGATACCTGATATAATTTTAAGGAATACTATCTACTACCTAATAGCTTGTTTTTTATTTAAATTATGTAAAAAATCATGAAAAAACATAAAGGCACCCTCAGACAAGCGCAACGCGACTCTGGTGGAACAATTTCCATAAAACCATAGAGTACTTTTACTATATGAAAACTTCATAGGAATTGTTCTACCGGAGTCGCGTCGCGCCTGGCTGCGAGAGCATTAAAACATGTTTGGCTTCATTATACACCTTTTCTTTACAAAGACGGAGAATCCTGTTCTATATAATTAAAAGCAAACACAGTTTTTACTTGTGTAGACCCTTTTGTCCCGACTGTTTATATTGTTACCTACTTTACGTCAGTTTCAAAATATTATGTAGGAAGCAAGATTTTTTGAAGTGAAAACTTCTTTAGGCGAGTTGGGCATTTTCGAGCTGGGAAAAAAACAATTGAACTCGCGACACCGTTACCGACATCTCATTTTTATAAACAAGATTGTGCTTTTTATTTATATTACGTTACGGATCAATGTTCTATGAAAGTATTTTTACTTTAAAGGTTTTGGAAGTTTTGCCGTAATCCACCACGCGGGCCCAGTGCGGGTTGGTAGATGTCACATGTCTTCGAATTTTCGGTTCTAGGTTATCAAGGGATATGGGGTGAAGGAAATCATTGTGAGGAAACCGGCATGTCCTAGAACCGAAAAATTCGAAGACATGTGACATCTACCAACCCGCACTGGGACCGCGTGGTGGATTACGGCCCACTCCCTCTCACAGAGAGGAGGCCTGTGTCCCAGCAGTGGGAACATTTATAGGCTGATGATGATGATGATATGGGGTTAACCAGTAACTGGATTGTGGAGGTCAGATAGGCAGTCGTTCTATGTAAAATATTGGTATTCAGCTGTATTTGATAAGGCCGTTTTCTCATTGGTCGGTGTGGCATCGTTTCGGTATAGTATGCTCTGTATATCAAAAAGATACCGCACAGCTTTCATTTACGGACCTGTGTTTTTCGTATAATTTGTGCGGAAAAATAAATAAAAATATTTTATTCTCAGACAACCAAGGCCCATAGTGTTAGTTACAAAAGCTTAAAAAGTATATTAGTAGTTACAGAAGTAAAAGTGAAAAAATAATGTCGATTCATCAACCCGCACCTCTCACATGCAGATTGATGAATCTTTTGAACACAGCCGCGTCCAACCTATCTGCTATCATTTTCAGGATGCTGTTGCTACTTCCCGCACATTTTTCCAGACTGACGCGATTTTCTTTCGCATAATTGCATAGAAATCAACTATATGCGCGTCAGCAAACATGCCTGAAGCACTACAAGAACCCGGAGGACACGGTGGAGCATACGGTGGAGGTCTGCCCGGCTTGGGTAGGGCATCGCCGTGTCTTCTTGGAAGCGATCGGCGGCGGTGATCTCTCGCGTCCGGCCCTGATTCGGGCCATGCTACGGAGTGAGAGGAAATAGGAGGCCGTCACCTCCGTCAGATAGGAAACGCCGAACTCATCTAGCTTATTTTTAATATTTTTTTATATGACGTGTAAAAGTGATTCCGATATCCTATTTACAGAATAAACAATTTCATTTAATTTCATTTCATTTCCTTCTGCGAAGCAGTAATGCTCGCGAAGGAGGAGACGGAGCGCGTGAGGGAGAGGCAAATTTCGCGACCTCGCGCCCCTAACCGCCGCAGGAGGAGACGCCCTGGGCGTCGGGAATCAGGCAGATTTCCGGCCAACGTAGGCGCGGGCTTACGGACGGTGAGCAATGGGTAGCTCGCCGTCCGATAAGGACCAAGCCCGGGTCGACGGCGCGTTGTGTTCCACGCGCGCCTCAAAGAGATGTCAGCAGAATTGACGGGGTCCGCTAGGGCCAATGCCTGCCGGGGGTTCGAAGAAAACCGATCGGGAAATCGTGGCCCCCGGCAACAGGGTAACCCAAGGAACACGGGTGGGTTTTAGTCAGTAAGAGTCTGACACGCCCTCCGTTTTGGGTGGGAAATTATCAGTTATTTGATAATTTCCCACCCAAAAAAAAAAAAAAGGGCACTGTAGGCACTTTGTGTGTACTTAACCCATAGACCGCTCGTGTATATATTTTGACAGTTTGATTTAAATAGCGTCAATTTAACCGCAGTACCGCTTAATTCCTCGCGAAAAATGTCGTCTTCGAGTGATGAAGATGTTGTGGCGTGTTATTATATTTATTTATCTCCGTTTACGAAATAAAGAATTAAAAAAAAAACAGACTTTTTAGACGGTACATATTTTTGTTAGTATTTCGGTGTTAGTAACAATGGTGCTTAAAGTAGGTTAGTATTGTTAGTTTTTATTAATTATTTATTTATGTAGACCTATGACTGTCCCTCACCCAGTGTCCCTGAAAGGGACAGTCCAACCTGGCAGCGATCATTTTTAGAATGATGTTGTCACTACATTCAGGTGCTGTAGTAAGGAGGCTGCTTTCTTTCGCATAATGGCATGGAAACCATCTGTACGAGCCTCCGCGAACATTCCCGAAGCGCTGCAACGCCATGGCAGCCTCAACAGCGGCTCCATCCGTAAATTGAATAAAATATTATATATTTTCAAAAATATATATTTAATTTTTTTGAATTATTCGTCGGTTAATTTAAAAAAATCTGCTCAATACCTACGCGGTCAAAATGTATGGAACAGCTGATTTTATTTTTAACAGCCGACGAAAAATTTCAACGCAGGGGTTTCAGAATCATGTACTGAATCCATGGTAACAGTTTTCGCGTCGATGTCCCTGCCACCTTGTATACTAGTATAGTATATAGGAAAGTACATAGGCAGAAGTTTGCAAACTACTACTACGTCTTATACGTCTCAGAAACTGAACAAAATGCGCACAAGTCCAAAGTATGAACTTTCAGGTATTAGTTACGTATTACAACTTCTTCAATTAAGCAGGAAACCACGCTTTCCATTTCAAGTTATCGTGTATATAACCCGTGCAGTAACAGGTTTCCCTAATAGAAAAGCTCAATTGAACTTTGCCTTATGCGCAATTCCGGAATTTGTTATCGATTGTCTACGAAGAACAAGACGAAAAAAACTTTTTACAAAAAAAAAAAACCGGCCTCCAAAAAAACACTACAAAGTGAAGAATAACTTAAATTTCGAAAGTTGGTGTCTTTGGTTTTGAATTTTCGTTTTTTGCCACCGTCTTCCGAAATTAAAGTTATTTTTGTGTTTTTTTTGGAAGCCGGTTGTTTTTTTTTGTTTTTATTTTTCACTTTTTAGTTGTATTATTTACCCCACACAAATTCGAATACCACTACCTGCTACGTATTTACGTAGCAGGTAGTGGTATTGGTGGTATTATATGTTAAGTTCGTCTCGCTGTTATTTAACAACGAGACGAACATAACATATCATCCACATACTAAGTGGGAAAAAGTACGTATTATTGAAGCTAACTCAAAAACTACCAAAGCAAAGTTATTAAAATTTATACGGGACCACCACTGAAGTATTACCAAACAAAAAAAACAATCATTAAAATCAATTCTAAATTGGCCGAGTTATCACGTAAAAACATTTAAAAAAAAACATTTAGTTGAATTGAGAACCTCCTCCTTTTGGAAATCGGTTAAAAAACGAAAACCTTCACATATAAAACAGCTCCATGACAGATTGGCTGCCAGTCAACGCAAAGCGTAGATTCCTGAAGATGGGTGTAAAAAGATAATAACTCGGATTTTGATTGAACCAATGAGTACATCATTGGTTCCCAATATTTAGTAAAAAATAAAACAGTGCCACTCCGGGAGTGCCGACAGAAGTGAAAACTTGAACATTTTTACTGTGCAGGAAATACTTTTCTTTTTTGAAGTCAGTAAAAAAAAAGGGAAATTGCAATCATGTCGTTGTCATGTCTCAATGTTTGGAATGTCATTAATCCCAAAGAAAATGTATCGCGCGTTGATGTCTTTTTAATGATCAAAAGCTGGTGTCGGTCAGAGTGTCGCGAGTTCAATTGTTTTTTCTTATCTCAAAAATGCCCAACGCGCCTAAAGAAGTTTTCACTTCAAAAATATTTTAAAAGAGTGTCCATGAAGTTTCTTGCCCGTTCTTCTCCATAGGTACCTTACTACGCTTTCGAATGAGCAACTAGCTTCATATTTCTGACTGACCGATTCCTTGACAATTCAAAAGTGCCTGTAAATAGTTTAATTGAAATAAATGCTTTGAGTTTGAGTTTTGAAATTTATTTTCTTAAGCTCTTTTCAGAGTATGTCACTGAAAAAAGAAACGTGATGAGGTCTCCACTTCTAATTATTTTCTAAGGAAAAAATACTTTCAAATCTCCATCCCGGCAGCGTAAATATAAAGGCGGATGCAACACAGACACCCATAGTCTGCGCTGCATTATCTTGCGAATGGCTTATAGTAGTAATAGTCCGTCTGAACCCAGCTGCAACACAGCAGTTTGTAGTGCAGGCGCATTATTTTGTTTTTATAAGGCAATAAAAAGGCGGATTTAACGCTGACACCCATAGTTTTATTTCCGTTAGATTATAAACTGTAGAAAAATTGTGAACTGGGTGAAATGGATTAGGTTAGAACTGTTATCAAACGGGCGCGAGCCGAGCGAGCGAAGTGAGCGGTGCCGCGATAGCAGCTGGCGACCGCTACTTCCAAGTTGCTCGTGCATTAGGTATGTCACAAGCAAGTTTGATACCTGCAGTGTAGACAGAACGTGTACTTATAAGCTGTATTGCATTTGTTTTTGTCATATCAATATCTGTCTGAGCCGATCACATTGCAGACAGTTTTTAAATGTCTGTGATGTTATCGTGTTTGTTATACTTTATTCATACGCGGCTGCGTTACAGAACCGCTACTGTCTGTGTTGCATCCACCTTTGTATTTACGCATACCGGCAGCCTAATTGCGTACACACTCACAATCCATTTCAAAGTCGCGCGATGCAGGGGCGAGTCGATAGTTCAACAAGAATTTATTATACCTAAGGCCGCGGACTTCAAGTCAGCGGGCAGCGGGGCGGCGCGGGTGGTAGCGGCACAAGAGCGGCGAGGTCAAATGCATAGATTTTTATGTGACTGACCTCGAAGGCAGCGGCGCGGGGAGCGAGTGGTTTCATAATATATAAAACAATACGCCACCGCTGCCCGCTGAATTCGAGACCGAGGCCTCATATTTGAGTCATTTACGGACGAGCGGGCAAATTTTACAATCATTTTGAAGCAATGGATTATGCTGTATTGTCTAAATATATAAAGTCAAAATCAAAATCAAAATATTTTATTTCACATAAACCTACAAGGGCACTTATGAAACGTCAGAAGCTAGGTGCACGGTTCCAATTGGTCGCTTCCTACGGAGAAGAGCCGGCAAGAAACTCCACGGTTACTCTTTTCAAAATAAATTATTGTTTCTACAATGTTTTCAAATTACAGTGTTAATAGGTATGGGAGGACAGTGTAGGCCTATCAACAAGTACCAGGTACTTAGTAAAATAGAAAATGGTCCACAAGTCTACAGCCTACAGCGTTCTCACATTCTCAAAATCTAAAAGAAAAGAATTGACATAAAAGATAAACAAAATATTAAATAAGAACCTATTTAAACCAAATGACATGACATATAGTGAGGTCAACGAGCTATAAAGTTTTTCTGCAAACGAAGTCGCGAGAAAACTTGTTAATAAGTGCATTATTACGACTAGCAGGTGCATTGGAATATTGATATGCTAATAAAATGTGAGTGCGGAGATCATAACAAGTATAAGTTAATATTTATAACAGGTGACCTACTTTCAGTCTAGATCTTTGTGCAGACCAGCTAGTAGAAGATTAATAGGTACTTTTCTAGTTGTCATGTAGGTAAGCATTTTGATCTAGATCTGCTCATATCAAAAGATGATCTCTTTGTGAGTTTGAGAGCTGTCCTAGATGTTATAAAAATAGAATGTTTGAACTTTTCTTTATTAATAAATAAACATAAAATAACGTCATGCCAATGCATATGTCGAAATATGATGCATAAACCCGTGATATAGTTATATCCCTGGGGATATAGTTATATACCGTAATATAGTTATATGAAAGCGGTTCATAACTGTCTTCCTAGGAATATAACTATAATACGAGCACGATCTTATAACTATTAGGGCACTCCGACCAAATAGGTTAGGTTAGATTTGTAACCAAATACGCGCGCCCCGAGCGAGCGCTACGTCGAAATTGGTTGCAGTAACAAAATTAGGGCACTCCGACAGTTATAAACTGCTGATATAACCATATCTCTAGGGATATAACTATATCACGATTCTAACCATCTTACTGTGACACATATACATACCTTACATTTCTTCAGTAAATTCTAACTTGTCTAACCGAGCAAAAATAAAGATAAACTTTTAATATCACATTTTCTTTAAACCTTGTACGAAATTATAATAGTAGATTGTTATACGAGGGGCTAAAATAACCCATTGTAATGAGGTAGTTTTACTCCCGAGCTTTAGCGAGGGAGTTTTTTTTTTTTTTTAAATGGCTTCTCGCAGTTTTGACCACTAAGGTCTTGGCTGCTTAACCGGATTTTCCTGTGGGTGCCATAAGCTTCTACACTTAGAGCCTCCAGCCAGGAACTTTTTAAAACTATTCTAAATTAAAATTAAGCGAATGCTTGCTAAGGGCACCCCCTGTGGGGTACGGACCTCGGCTTAGGGCATCGCTGACGGGAGGACAGCAAGAGGGGACAGGCTGGATCAAATTTATATTAATATCATGATTATTATTCGGGGTATTTAAAGCTACGTGCTCAGCTGCAACAACTGCTGGCACCTCGTTATCGAGCAAGGGTCGGGGGGGGATTCGTTTACTCGGGGAGTAGATCGCGTACGTAAAGGACCTCGGCGGCGAGGTCGGAATGACGGGAGGCGTCTGTTTGTGTGCACTGTACTGGTGGCCCTATTCTGCTCCTGGAGGAGTGTAATGGGGTCATCTGGGTCGGATAGTACATGCCTAGGACGGCGGATCTGACTGACTTGGGACGGGACATAACTGGCTGCCTCGACTATCAGAGGGTTCCGATGTCGAGGAGCGGACTCAAAGTAGCGCTTGGCCATGCGTTTGAGAAACTGGTGGATCGTAGGGATCTTACAGTCGAGATGGAGGATCTCGTTTCTGACGTACCACGGGGCTCCCGTGGCCTTGCGAAGGAATCGGTTCTGAAGGGTCTGCATCCTATGGATGGAACGGGGTTTGGCGTGGGCGAAGACTGCTCCCGCATAGGTCATTAAGCGAGGGAGTAAATAGAAACCGAGTTATAATGGGTTTTAGCGCCGTGTGTTACACTCTACTTTTCACTACGATTGCGAGAAAATAAAATAATCCAATAAAATATTAAACAGTTTATTTTATTTAAATATACTTACAAATTGTACGATTCTGGATATTCAACGAGATGTTTTTTTCCGGCAACTTAATTTCAATCATCTGTGAAGATGTTCTCACTAGATGATGACATTTTCACTGTTGTAAATTATATTACGGTCACCAATTCAATTCGTAATTAGAGAAAAATTCTAAAGATTTCGCGCCAATGCCTTTTTTATTTCTTCTGTAGCTGCAACGCAATGCACGCATTCTACCGAAGAGATAGCCGCATTTAGTTCCATTTTCTTAAATAAAATGTTCTTCTTTTTTTTGTGAACCAGTAATAAGTCGATTCCATAATCATGATTAAACTACATAAGAATAAAGACTTTTTCGTTTTTCAAGGCTCGTTGGAACAGGCAAAAATTAAAAAGAAATTACTTTTTCCTCTAGAGCAAGAAATGCAATTTTTTCCCCGCTCTGGTACTCTACAATGACGGCCTTTTTGAGCAAGAGGAGTGAAAAAAAATTAGATCATAACTTCCTTCTCCATGGCCATCATCATAGACTTTGAACAGATGTTCGTATTATAAGAAGTCTTTATTCTTAGTAGAGTATTCCTTCTTAATTCAAATTTTTGCATTTAAACTGTCTTGGGACAGTTAGGTCTAGGGCAGACCACGAAGAAATGGCGGGATAAAATGCGCGGTATCGGTTTTAAAGAAATGGATAGCCGAATATTTATTTCTATAAAACTTTCAATTCCTATTATAAATAATTCCATTCATAAACACGATGGTGAAAAATAAAAATAAATGCCACACCGTAATCGCTATTATTTTGAACTCTTGCCAATACCTACAAAATAATTTATTATTCATTGAAATAAACACAAGCGTGAAAGTGAATGGGAAACGTGGTCAGAATGAACGTTACCAAAAATAGCGAATACATCGTCTTTGTGTATAGTGGTGGCCCAGTGGTAATGGCCCCGACTAACGAGTTGTAGGTCGTGGCCCACGTGGCAAAATTACGTAATTTTACTGAAAACGCTGGTAAAATACGTAGGTATATTACGGCCATTTATATAAATTACGGTAAAATTACCGGCGATTATGAAGTTTTAAATTTTAATTTGTGCTGTCCTCTGCTCTGCCTTTCTGCCATCCTTACGAAAAGTGCAATAACTCGAGTTTTGCGCCGAATTGAGATAAGTTCATATTCGGAATTTGCATTTTAGACACTTTTTACGTATCTATGACGAATTTGCCTTGTACCTATACCATGTATAGTGTTGGAGATACCTACAAACAAAACAAAAATAAAATCTTTACCTGCGTTTTTCTCGAAATCAGGTTTAACCTAGTTATTGCACATTTCGTAAGGATGGCAGCTTTGCACATAAATGATATTATTATAATCCATGATATGGTGTGATTCGTATCTTGAATTCTTGACTTAAGAATTAAGTTTTAGGGATTGTTAGTACGCATGAGTCGCACAAGCCCAGTTTTCTGTATTTTTTTTAAGTTCCAATACTGCTTATATCTCTGGCAAATTTCATTCAAATCCATTTATCCGTCAATAGTGAAGTAGTGACATACACATGATACACACAAACATACTCACTTCTGTATTTGTAATGTTTTAGTGGGTATGACTGTATGAGTACGTTTAATACTTACGTACGTTTTTACCGAAAATTACCACATTTTACCGTAAAATACCGTAAATTACGTAAAATAACATTTTTACCGTATTATACCAGGGTAATTTTACTGTTATACATCTCTAGCATGGGTGCGAACCCAGGCAGCCACTTTGTGTAATTTATTTTATCACCACTGCTCACAAAACGGTGAAGGAAAACATTGTGACGAAACTGGCATGTCCTAGAACCAAAAATTCAAAAAAAAAGAAAGAATATTTATTGGGACTCGCACAGGCCGTCACAAATTAAACTTATCACACTCATATAAACATAAATAATAAAAAGTAGAATGAAAATAAACGTACGCACGGACGTAATAAAATCGCGGCGATTTTTTTTTGTGCACTGGATTTTTAACGCTCTACTTAGCGCCGAGAGTTTGGTGGAGTTTCTTGCCCATTCTTCTCCATACGAAAACTACCTTTTGGAAGGGGCGACTAGAATCAATTCTATTTTTTGTTTTTGACGTTCAAAAGTGCCTTTTTGTGCCTAATTGAAATAAATTATTTGACTTTGACTTTGAGTTGAAAATCTAACAGTGTGTTTATTCAATGCGCTGGGACGAGAGTGCGTCTCAGCGCGTTGGATTCTCAACGCTCGGCTTAACACCAAAAGTTGAAAATCCAGTGTGCGATAAAATCCCGTCGCGATTTTATTACGTCCGTGCGAACGTCTCGGCTAAGTCCTGTACGAGGACAAAAGGCTCCTAATTTAGTATGATGCTGCAACATTTAAAAATAAGTGTCGCAGCGCTGGTATTCTGATAGGGCCCGCAGTGATGTTAGGATAGATACAGAAATAGATGAAAAAAAAAAGTGTGAAATAACTAAAAATAAAAATTTAATCAATAAATACGAAGACATGACATCCAACCCACACTGGGCCCGCGTAGTGGATTACAGCCCAGTCCCTCTCACGGAGAGGAGGCCTGTGTCCCAACAGTGGGTTTTTTTTTAGGTAGGGCGTCTCGTAGTTGACCTCTGAGATCATGACTACTTAACCGGGCTTTCCTGCTACTACACTTAAAACTTCCAGCCAGGGTTTATTCAACTATGCTAATTAAAACTAGGTGAACGCTAGCTAAGGGCACCCCCTGTGGGGTACGAACCTCGGCTTAGGGCGTCAACCGGAGGGAGGACATCAAGGATGGGACGGGCTGGGCAACAGTCGGAACGTTATAGGCTGATTATGATTATGTGCGTTCTGAGGAAGGTTTACTTTAATCCAAGTCAACAGTGAATTCGAAAATATTTATTGTAAAAGGTGTTTACTTTTCTATTGTCTATTGGAGAATGCTCATTGAATTATTAGCTAACTAAGGAATTATGTCAATAGAATAGTTTTCGTTATCGTATACGTAAATACCAACAATCCATGTGATCACTGATCTAAGCTAATCATGGTAATTATTTATGACTAGATGAACCGGTGAGCTTCGTATCACGTGAGACAAAATTTAGATTAGAGATTTTATGACGCCCACCGGCATGTGCCCCGCTCGTATTTTTCTGAATGTTCATGAGAAATTATCGAAAAATAACTTTAAAAGGGGGTCTATCTTTTTTTTCTTTTTAATTATTTTTCACGCGATTTTTTTTTTTTTGTAAAACTGTTTTCACCTTTGTTTTTTTTTTTGTATAGTTGACAAATTTTAATAAAAAAGTTAGTTAATCCGATAAAATAACTCATAAGCTTTTAGAAATAATAAACATAATCCAAATCGAGCCAATAACATCGGAGATATGGCAAACGCTAATCAAAACATAAAAAATGAAAAATATTTAAGATAGACCCCCCTTTTAAAGTTATTTTTCGATCATTTTTCTACGCAGGGGGGTTCAAAATCATGTACTGAATCCATGAAAACAGTTTTCGCGTCGATGCTACCCTGTATACGTAACAGATAGATAGGAAGTAAATATAACAACTTTTTATGACGTCATGAAAAATCTTCAATTGAAGTTTATTGATAAAAAACAAATTATAGTCGGGTTTTTTGTTTTTAATAATTTGTTTTATTTCAAATTTTTTAGTTTTATTAATACACTAGCGGACCCGACAGACGTTGTCCTGTCAAAACATTGTCCAGCGGACAAAATTGTGAATCTAAACCATTCCCAGATCCCCTTGAAAACACACAAAAAATTTCATCAAAATCGGTCCAGTCGTTTGAGAGAAGTTCAGTGACATACACACTCACAGAAGAATTATATATATAAAGATTAGCCTATGTCACTCCCACTACTAAGGCGAACCTAACGACACCTAATATGTTAAAATCCATCAAGCCGTTTAGGCTACAGAGCGTGCCAAAGAAATGGACATACATACATACATACTCTCGAAAAACATTACCCTCCTTCTGGGGCAGTCGGGTAAAAAATATTTACGTGTTATCCGTAAGTTAGGTCATTCGTTTTTCATGAATATTAGTATTATTTATAACAAACCACCACCAGCTCCTTAAATGTCAAGCAATGCGATATAAACCCATGTCTAAAAGTAGAAAAAGTAGAAATGAAATTGACTTTCTATGTATATTTTTAATGACAATGTAATTTAATAAGAAAACTGAATAAGAATAATTTTATTATGTCATAATGTTCCTAATGTATTTGCACACCTGACATGGTTATAATACAGTGAGCCTTAAGAACCATTCTGTAACATCCTCTGAACCTGTGTTATGCAAATAAATGATTTGATTTGATTTGATTTGAAAATATTACCTCAGTAAATATAACTTTATACATATAAACGCAATAATAGTATTTTAGTATTTTAGATTTCGTTTAATAAACTCAGACGAATAACTTTACATTTATTAACATTTACATAACCAAAAATTAATATTCTTCGTAATACGTAAACTCACGCCTTCTTCCTTTGGGGGTAGGCAGAAACTATACAGTGTGTTCCTAGATAAACTGCACAAATGAAAATGGGTGAAAGTAGACCATTATTCATCGACAAGAAATCTAAAAAACCGGCCAAGTGCGTGTCGGACCACGCACAATGAAGGGTTCCGTAGTTGGGATGAATTTATCCCAAAAACAAACTTAACTTTGTAGTTGAAAAACATGTTCTCCCATGCGGAATGTATGGGAAAACATGTTTTTACAACTACAAAGTTAAGTTGGTCGATTATTACTCGTTAACTTGTAAAGCCTACTTAGCTGTGATAGTTTTCCTTTTAATTTCGTTATATAACCTACTGCTGTGATTTTTTTCACAAATCCAAAATCAACCATTTAGCTGGCAGGGGGGGGGGACATTTGACTCTAACAAAAATTAGCACTTTAAAGCTTATTATTTCGCAAACGAATCCCTGAATCCAAAACTCACAATGTTTTTAAAAGACCTTTCCAATGATACCCCACACCATATGATAAAAAAAAAACATCACCACTTTACGTGTAGGAGAGGTACCCTAAAAAAAATGTTTTACATGATTTTGTTTTATTACTTTATCGGCGTAATTAATATGTATACCTATGCCAAATTACAGCTTTCTAGTACTAAGGGTCTCGGAGCTAGACCGCGGACAGACAGACAGACAGATGGACATGACGAAACTATAAGGGTTCTTTTTTTACTACGGAACCCTAAAAAGAACAAAAAATAAAGGCAAAAAAAATCGAAAAAGTTTTTTTTTATATCAGACAAAAATTTCAACATTTCTTCAAAGAAACGTGTTTTTTTAAAGAACTGTTTTAAAGGGTTTCCTTGTATTTGCCTTGCAACACCAATTATTATCAGCCAACGATTAAAAATGATTATTTATTTATCAACTTAAATTTACCATTACAGGACCATTACCCAATGCGATAATAATAATTACTATTATTTTTAGATTTTGTTTCCATTTTTTTTGTAGATGAATTATGGTCTACTTTCACCCATTTTCGTTTGTACACTTTATCCAGGGACACCGTAGAACGCCACCACTACGCTCCTAACCCTAACATACTCACTACATACATGAAAATAACATTCAGGTAAATAAACATACACAGATAAAAAACTTTTTACAAAAAAAAAAAACAACCGACTTTAAAGAAAACACTACAAAGTGAAAAATAACTTTAATTTTGGAAGTCGGTGTCTTTGGTTTTAAATTTTCGTTCTTTGTCACCGACTTCCGATTTCAAAGTTATTTTTCACTTTGTAGTGTTTTCTTTAAAGTCGGTTGTTTTTTTTTTTTGTAAAAAGTTTTTATTTTTCACTTTTTAGTTGTGATACCTACCCCACACAAATTCGAATACCACTACCTGCTATGTAAATAACAGTGACAGGAAGTTATCATAATATCATCCACATACTAAGTGAGGTAAAAATACGTATTATTGAAGCTAACTCAAAAACTACCCAAGTAAACCTTTAAAGTATGATCTACCAAACAAAAAAAGAATCATCAAAATCAATTCATAATTGACGGAGTAATCGCGTAACAAACATACAAAAAAAAAAAAAACAACATACAGTCGAATTGAGAACCTCCTCCTTTTGAAAGTCGGTTAAAAATTAATCTCATTACAAGCTAAAAGCCTGTATAATTCTCATACATTGCGCACATTTCAGCGAAAAGGTAACAATTTTAAGAACTCAAACCCAAAACCACACGTGAAAACGATAAAATGAACGATGTTATCCCAAAAAGTGTTTAAAAATCGCACCTGGTTTTTAAACTAAACTAACTAAAAATACCTATATATTTAAAAAAACAATGTTGGTTATAACTATGGGAAAACTAGAACAAACATAGTGAATGAATTATTAATTTAACATAAGCTATCGGATGGTGCGAATGCCTATAGACGCGCATCACTAGCTTATTATACAGTATATTCTGCGAGCTTTTCCGCTAATGCGAAACGCGCGAAACAAGTCTATCTCACTCTAACTAATAGGATTTTCATGATGGCTTCTCTTTTCAGCTTTGGAGCGGGAAATTCTGTGGCATTGCGGTCAGACCTGTAGATTCTCGTGGCAAGCTAGGACGGTTTTCGTACGAGCTCCCTTCAGCTCTCGAAGTCGCGAGCGATTCAACTTTTTATCGACTATCTTAAGTGCTTTTTGTAAATAAGTGCGTTTATTTTTCAGTGTAGTGATGTGTTTTTAGTGCTAGTGTTAATAAATGAAAGACATATAGTGAGGTGAGTCAATATAAATGATTTATCGAATGTTTTTCTTTCCGTGCAATCGTAACGGACGGAAATTTATGATAAGATTTACTGCAATTATAGTTTTGGCCTCGCGGAAATTATATTTGATGATGGTTTTTTTTATTTTGAGGAAAACATATTTTTTTATTCATTATCTTTCGTGGATTTCTTGCGATACTTTATTGTAGTTTTGATTGCAAATTATTGTTTACGTTTCGCTATAGACCACTTAACTTTTCTATATTATGAGTATTACTAATTATTTTTAGTCATGTTGTATTTTTTTAAATAGATATGATTTGATTAATAATTATGATTAAATCTGATAATAATAATTTGATATGCAAATACAGTAAGGATACAGAACAATAAAAAATTATCATTATAAAAATATGCTCAGGAAAACATTATCAAACGGCAAAATTACAACAAAATATAAATAGACAGGAATACCAATTACGATACGAATTGTTTGATGCCCAATGACTCTTTCCCTGCTTTTTTTGTAAACATGTAAGTACATAATATATTATTTTTATTATTTTAAGTCTTATAGCGTAACGTCAACTGCCCTAACTTTGCCCGGCGTCCTATGTTTGCCTATAATGAAAAAAAACATAATTTCTTTTTCATTTTACTTGTATGGTAATCGAAACTTAAAGCTCAAATCAAATCAAACTTTATTTGTGAACATAGTGTACAGAAAGGTCTTAAAAATATACATTTTAGTGTCATCTCAATGTTCTATCAATGCAATTGGTATACAAATAATTTGTTATTTTAATAAATATTTATAACATGCAATGATAATAATCAAAATAATTAATTAAGATTAAATAAATGACTTCAAAAGTCTAAGTCAATTTCTAATATAATATAATGTAGATAAATTTCAAATAATAAAATAAAAAAAAGAAAATAAAAAAAGAAAATAAAAAAGAGAAAAAAGTTTCGATTGCCTAATGAAAAAAGAAATTACAGCTTTTTCATTATATGCAAACATAGGACGCCTGGCGAAGTTAGGGCAGTTTACCGATAGGTATATGTATATTATTAGCTTATCTAAATTAACATTATAAAGAGAAAAGATTTGATTTTGTACGTTTCTTACGCATTCACGCTAAAACCACTGAAAGGATTTGGATGAAATTTGGCACAAATTGAATTTGATTTGAATTTGGGTTAGGACATAGAGTACTTTTTATCCCGATTTTATTTATGCGGGAGAAACCGCGGGGTGCAGCTAGCAAATATTATCTTGGGTTACACTTAATAATAAAAAAAAGCGGCCAAGTGCGAGTCGTACTCGCCCATGAAGGGTTCCGTAGCAGCAAGTAACATTGAATGAAAGGTAAATTGCGGTTTACGATTTATGACGTATTAAAAAAAAACTACTTGCTAGATCTTGTTCAAACCAATTTTCGGTGGAAGTTTACATAGTAATGTACATCATACATTTTTTTTAGTTTTATCATTCTCTTATTTTAGAAGTTACAGGGGGGGGGACACACATTTTACCACTTTGGAAGAGTCTCTCGCGCAAACTATTCAGTTTAGAAAAAAATGATATTAGAAACCTCAATATCATTTTTGAAGACCTATCCATAGATACCCCACACGTATGGGATTGATGAAAAAAAAAATTTTGAGTTTCAGTTCTAAGTATGGGGAACTCCAAACTTATTTGTTTTTTTTCTATTTTTGTGTGAAAATCTTAATGCGGTTCACAGAATACATCTACTTACCAAGTTTCAATAGCATAGCTCTTATAGTTTCGGAAAAAAGTGGCTGTGACATACGGACGGACAGACAGACAGACAGACAGACAGACAGACAGACAGATAGACAGACAGACAGACAGACAGACAGACAGACAGACATGACGAATCTATAAGGGTTCCGTTTTTTGCCATTTGGCAACGGAACCCTAAAAACGTGTGGCACTCGGGGACTGCCGCGGTAAAGCTATTGCATAGCATTTGTAACCTCCATACTTCATATTTGTCAACGCCACACTTGGGATGGTGACGTGATGACATAAAACAAAAATTACGTTCCCATGACAACATCACGTTGTCATGGGAACCGTCATTACATGGTAAGCGGAGTGGGGGGTGTTAGGTTTTATTTTCGTTACGTTACGGAATTTCTTGATTCGGTCGCCGCGCTCAAAGCCCGCGATAAAAGCTATGCAATAGCTTAAAAATCTAGATGGAATAAAAAGGCCCCAAATTGACATAGACTTTTCCTTTTGTTACTTAGCAAATATTTAATATAGACCATTTTAAAACAACATTAACACTAAGCAAAGGATTTTTCCATCAGGACTTTCTCAGTATCAGTCCGGAGTCTAGATTTTGTCTGCAGTTGATGGCAATAGGCTCGCCCCCTATTACATGAGACTTAAACATAACTGGCGAAATGTGGGTGTACTGTAGATACACCTCAGCATAATCCTTCGGGGAAACAAGGAATGATGTTTATGTTTTTAAAATAACATTAATGCTGAGCATAATTAAATATTTTTTTATCCATTATGTCGCATTAAATCAAACTCTACTGAGTTAATTGAAAAATACCTGAAAGATTTTAGCTGAAATTTTGTATCACATTAAACTATCAACTTTGGTACTATAAGTTTTGGCAGGAAAATGTAGCACAAGCCAAACAAAGTCTTGTTTGTATTTCATTATTATAACAAACAACGTAGGGAAACTATGGCGATCTTTTTGTATCTATAGCTTTTTACCGCACGTGTAGTAAAAGTAACGATTACGTAGTGGAAACAGTAAAATAATGTATCATAACAAAATCGATTTAAACTTATTCTCTTTAACAGTTTTCTTCATTTTCATGTTTTTTTGTCGATCCATATCAACTTAAAACTTGTACCTACTCAAAATCATTTGGAACGAACAAATAAAAAAAAAAATGAAAATAAATAATATTAAAATTTTTTATATAATTAAATTATGATTAATTTATTATAATTTTTTCGGATAGATGTTAGTTGATTTATTAATAAACAACAAATTAGAAACCTACCTTTGAAGTAAAAATAGTTTTACACCATGTTCGGAACATTTTTATCGTGACTACAGTCACAATAAAATTAAGGATATTATGAATTTCACATAATGTTCCTAGTGTTGGTGGAATTCAGTTTCTTAAAAAACAAGGTAAACAAGTATAATAAATTATCATAACTATTGCGTTATGACATAAATATTGACTCGAACCGAGTGCCCATAATTTAAATTGCCATTAATGCAAGGACTATTAATACAGATGATTTATTTATATCCACATTATTATTTATTCTAATGTAAGTTAAAAGTTGTCAGTAAAAAAAAAAGGTAATTGGTATTGCCCTAGTTAGTTTTAGATAATAACAGCACGTGTAAGTTTAAGGAAAACAGGGAATGAAAATAGAACGATAAAATTATCGTTAAAACAAACGCAGTTTTAGAAATATTTTACTAAAATGCACGTGCTGAACTCTTAAGCTTATCACATTTACAACAATCTGCATTTAGAATAAAATAGAATGTATGAGTGCTACAGGTAGAATTACAGAAATATACAACAGGGAATGAAAATAGAACGATAAAGTTATAGTTAAAACTAACACAGTTTTAGAATTATTTTATTAAAATGCACGTGCTGAACTCATAAGTTTATCATATTTACAACAATCTGCATTTAGAATAGAATTTATAATGTATAAATGCTACAGGTAGAATTATAAAAATGGTAAATCTTAAAAAGTTTCGCTGTAATATAGGTACCGAAACCATACCCCCCATAGGAAACAGAGCACACAATACTCTGTAGGAATAGATAAGATAGGTACCCTAGTGTTTTTTTTTTTATTTTTTTGATTTAGGTTAATAATACGTATATAAGTGCAACAATTACAGGGTTTTTTTTTTTTTCTGTTGGGCATCTCATAGTTGGTTCCGAAAACCGTAGCTGTTTAACCGGTCAATCCTGTGGTTGCCTTAAGCTACTACACTTAAAGCCTCCAGCCAGGGCACAAATAAACTAAGCTAAAGATTTAAGGATGAACGCTCACTAAGGGCACCCCCTGCGGGGTTCGAGCCTCGACTTAGGGCGTTATCCGGAGGGAGGACATCAAAAGATGGGACGGGCTGGATCAAAAGGTTTTGATCATTATTATTAGTCGGGTAATTTAAAGCTACGTGCACAGCTGCAACAACTGCTGGCACCTCGTTTTCGAGCAAGGGTCGGGGGGGAGTATTATTTACTCGGGGGCGCGGCGGTCGAGATCGCAAAGAACCTCGGCGGCGAGGTCGGTATGACGGGAGGCGTCTGTGTTTGTACACTGTACTTGTTTCTCTATTGCTCTCCTGGAGGAGGGTTATGGGGTCATCGGGATCTACGAGGATATGCCTTGGACGGCGAACATGACTGATTCTACTCGGGACATAACTGGCGGCCTCGACAACCAGAGGGTTGCGATGTTTGGCCGCGGACTCAAAGAAACGCTTGGAAAGGCGTTTTAGAAACTGGTGGATTGTGGAAATCTTTAGGTCGAGGTGGAGTGCCTCGTTCCTGACGAACCAGGGGGAACCTGTGGCCCTACGGAGGAATTTATTTTGGACTGTTTGCATCCTATGGATATGACGGGGTTTCGCATGAGCGAAGACGGCACCCGCATAGGTCATGATCGGTCGGATGCACGCCGTGTAAACGCGCAATTTGCAATTACAGGGTAACACCACATGCATCATTTATAGTTTTACATAATAATTATTATAAAGCTAAAAAGGATATTAATTATAATCATAATTATTTACTAATATTTGTTCGTTCATGTTATTCTCTGCTTATTAATTATTTGCTTTACTGTCACAAGTACCTAGCGTAGGTATATACACACGGCTACACATCAAGCTAAACATTTCCAGTATAAGCTGACCTCGCATTGTACAGAAATCCTATACAATACGAGATTAGCATAAATAGGAATTGTATAGTGTACCTCAATCTTATGGGCCTAAAATGTACGGTCGTAACCAAATTTATTTTTTCTGATTAATTTGGAAGCTTCACTTTTAGTGAAGGATAAGTTTGTTAGAAAAACTAGAATTCCGACTGAAATGGCTCACTCTCAGTTTTTAAAAGTTTACGTGGTTGATCGGGCTGATATTCAACCAGTCTGCCTAGCCTTTTCCCAACTATGTTTAGGTCAGCGTCCAGTCTAACCGGATACAGCTGAGTACCAGTATTTTACATGGAGTGACTGCCTATCCGACCTCCACAACTAAGTTACTGGGTAACACGATACCTCTTGGTAAGACTTGTTGTCAGACTTTTGGGCTTCTGACGACCCGTAACAACTGTCAAAGATCTACAAATGACAGCCGGGGCCAACGGCTTAACGTGCCTTCCGAGGCACGAAACGATCTCGATCAAGCTGATATTATTTTACGATTATGTTTCACCTTCCTTTTATATCCTTTGCACGAATTTAATTTCAGAGTGCCATTTTCTAAATTCCTCATTTCATCTCTTTATCGCCATTTTAAAAGCTTCTGCCATTCTTTCATAAAGATCTTATTAAAAACCTTGACTGTCTTACTTCTTTTCAAGGAATTTTGTATACATTTTTTACATAATAATACAAGGGGAGGATTAGTCCATTGCTGTTGTGACGTCATATTTCATGGTTCTTCAGATTTTTTTTTTTTTGGGGTTTTGTTTTAGGTACGTCTTTTTAACCGACTTCCAAAAAAGTAGGAGATTCAATATTCGTCTGTATGTTTTTTTTTGTCCATCGATATTTTCGTCAATTGTCGCTTTAGAAAAATATTTTTTCGTTTGGTTCATTCGGAAGTCGGTGGCAAACAAAAAACGAAAATTCTAAACCAAAGATACCGACTTCCAAAATTAAAATTATGTTTCACATTGTAGTGTTTTGTTTTTTGGAAGACGGTTGATTCTTTTTTTTTGAAAATCTTTTTGTTAAAAAAACTCAATATTTCAGAATTTTCTAAGATATTTATTTTAATTAGACTGTGAATCAGCACTTTGTAAACGTAGGTCGGGCTTTACCGTGTTCTAATGCATTTAACTTTACAATAACCTAAACCATATTGTATCCCACTGTCTAAAATTTTCAATATCTGTCGATTTGTTTTTGATGTGAAACTCTATTGGCAAGGCTTGGGGGTAAAATTAACTCGTATTCTCGTATGAAAGGAGGCCTGACGGCATAGAGAGCGTCATGCCGTCAGGTCCGACGATACTTCACATCTGCCGGGGGCCCGCGACTGCCATTTTTTTTTTTAATTCCCTAATTTAATTGGTGAAGACTATAAACCGATTAATCGACTAATTATCGATAACTCAGAGAGATCGTACCCCTGAAATAGCAAAATAATAACTCGAGTCCGCGTAAAATTGTCATAAAACTTTATGACCACTCAAATGCGGGGCGTGTAGGTAGGTGCTCACATAGTTTTCTATAAATTCTCATCTCTCAACGCAAACTACAAACATCTGTTATAAATGGGTTAAAATTCAATTTGGAAAATATAACTACTTAGGTATGTGCACTTTCTCATTTTACCATTATTACAAATAAATACTGACTGAAATAAAAATAAAAAATACTCTTCAATATTTGTGGTGTGGTAAAACGTAAAACGTATTCTTCGATGTTTTGGGTTTAGGTTCAGGTAAGGTGCGGCTTTCTATAGATACGCAAAGGGGCTATAAAGGCGCCGTAACGTCTAGTAAGACCCGAGAGACATCCCTAGCTGTAAGGACAAGGGATAAGGTGTAAGCTCCAAGGGATAACTGTACACGAATGACAAATCCCTTATCGTAACCACATTATTAATTTTATTTGCCGTAACAAAAGGGTGAGTGTAGACAAGGTATTATGGGTCAAGTAAGATGTACATACGGCACACGTCTATATATCTAACTATACATTTCCAGTTAATGCTGATCTCGTATAGGATTATAGTGGCATGAGGAACAGGGTGTAAAGTTCACTCATCTACCATAGAAAATTGATTATCCTCCGACCAGACGGGTGTTGTATCTGGCGGGCAACTGCCCACCGGTTTGAAGTTGAAATCTTGTATCTATGTCGATCGCTCGGTAAACTCTAACTGCGCGATGCAGGATTTGTGTGACGTCATGTCTTTGATGCGTAGTTCGTATGTGGCGGTGTAACCGCTACAGGATCATTGTAAAGGATTTCCGTACAATGTGTGGTCAGTTTATACTGAAATGTATAGCTTGATGGGGGTAAGCAGAAACTACAGAACGCCACCTGCTACGATCCTTACATACTCCTTTGGCCTCGTTTACGTTCATACTTCTGGTCATACACTCACGCCGGTTGCGAATACTACGCACCTGGCTTTTCTGAAGAACATCACCAATAAGGTCAGTATAAGGGAAGAAGGTGTGAGTTTATGTATGTATGTATAGCTTGATGTGCAGCCGTGTGTACCTACATACAATTAGTAATAAAATTACGTTACCTGAATACGTTCTACTTGAAGTATTTCAGTTACTTGTAATTATTTACGTTTCACGTAACCTGAAAGAGAACAACAAAAAATCTAACAAAATACTTGGATGAAAATAATGGATATCTACAAAAATAATGTAATGACAAAGAATTTTTTCATGAGGTAGAAAATTTGAAATAAATAGTTGAAAGACACGTAACATAACATAACATCAAATACGTAATCACCGAAGGGTTAAGTAGAGGTGTACCTACAGTACACCCACATGTCGCCAGTTATGTTTAAGTCCCATGTAATAGGGGGTGAGCCTATTGCCATCGACCGAGCACAAGTCAAGACTCCGGGCTGCCACTGAGAAATTTGTAATCGAAAACCCAATAACACACGTTATGAATAGGGTTGCCAGATTTTTTATTATTATTTAAGAGACAAATGCTCAATTTGGTTAAAAAAACGGGATTTCAAATTTTTCCCGGGACAAAAAAAACATGTATTTTACATTCAAATTTTTCCCGGGACAAATAAAAAACATGTATTTTACGTTCTTAATATTTATTTATTTGTTTTAATATATCTTTGTTCGATTTAAGATATTTGTAAAATTCAATACAGTTATTGTTATAGTCATAATTGGTCATTAGGTAATTCACTCTTTATTGAATCGGGGGCACATTTGTTACGCAAATCAGTCTATTTCAAGACCATCTGCGAAAAAGCCCTTTCCACAAAACAGTTGAAACTAGGGATACCTACTGAAGATAAACGATATAATTAGAAAAATGTTAGGGATTTCATTCTTGGAAAACCCTTCCATGATTTTCTTCCACTTCTCAATGTCAATCAACCGTATTGGCATAGATTCCTTAATAATAAATCAAATAAGGTTTATATACGGAACAGAGTCTGTCCTGGCGAGAAGTTCATAATTACGCCTGAAATACGGGAAGTCCCGAGAAATACGGAACGTCTAGCAACGCTAGTCATGAAACACACAGACAAACATGACAGTTGAAACCGAGGCATGTAGGTATGTATTGCATTAATGTCACGACGGCTACAGGGTCTTACGCGTGGCATCCCCTTAACTAACGTAGACTAATCAGGCTGCCGATCTCCACACACTATTAATTGGTGGCTCTACTGAATACTGCTCCTCTGGGAAATTGGCAAGCATCAATGATAACAGACAATGTTATGTTCTAATGCATAGTTTAGTACCTACAGACTGTGCCTAGTTTAGTGTAGGGTGTACACATACATATTGCAGCATTATGCTGAGATATGGGCTTTTTTGGCCTCGCACAGGTCGTTATTATTTTTGTTGTTAGTTTGATAGTTTAAAATGCTCGTTTCTTATTTTATTTTTTATACTGTCTTTATTTTCTGGGCGCGTCCCAAATATTTTTTCTTTCTTTCTTTCTTATACAATATGTAAAAAAAACCTGCCCGATCCGTGAGGGTGTTGTTAGGTATCGTACTGAGATTTTATTTATGTGGCAATTTTGAGGCAAAAAGAAAAAAATATTAGCCACATTTTTTTCCATTGGGGAATTTTACCGGGTTATTACATTAGGCGCGGACGGCCGTCATTTAGTGGGTGTCTAAAAGTTATAACTTATGACCCCTGTTGAAAATTTTCTAATTTTTTATGAATTTGAGGTTATTTTGGTACAAAAAAGGTGAATTTTAAATAGCAATAACTTTTTATTTGCAATAATAATAAAAAAAAAACTCTTTGGTAATGTTATTGCAGTACCTATGAGCCTCTTTCGGATCGGACAGGGTTTTTTTTTACATGTTGTATGTATAAGCAAATATTGTATATTGTATTGTATGTATTGTGTGGCTAAGTAATAACAGCTGCACGGGTCGATCGATCAGGTTAAGCTACTCTTACCGCGATTGGTCCGTGGATGGGTGACCATCTTAACATACCAAATCCCCTTCGTGCCTCGGAAAGCACGTTAAGCCGTTGGTCCCAGCTGTCATTTGTAGATCTTTGACAGTCGTTACGGGTAGTTAGAGAAGCCCAAAAGTCTGACAACCAGGCTTACCAAGGGGTATCGTGTTACCTAGTCACTAGGTTGTGGAGGTCAGATAGGCAGTCGCTCCATGTAAAATACTGGTATTCAGCTGCATCCGGTTAGACTGGAAGCCGACCCCAAACATAGTTGGGAAAAGGCTAGGCAGATGATGTATGTATAACTAACTACAGTCGATATTGTTCTCTGCATCATTTTGACTGCTCTTAAAATGAAAGAATGAAATGAAAAAGCACTACTATTACGAAGCAATACTCTTCCAGTTCAAATTAGTTCAAACGTTTTTATGAGATTATTCTAGACTAAAGTTCAAGATCAGAAGAATCAGATGATTTAATGTCGAAACTAGACGGGATCTTAGACTAGTTGGTGCCATATTAGAAGTCATATACAGGGTGAGTAAAAAATCGTGGATCAAACGAAAGAGAGCGATAGTTGGGGTTATTTGCAATAAAAATATCTCTGTGGCAAAGCCCTAACTTGATCTCCTTAAAAGTTATGACTATTTGAGTGTGTTTTTAAGAAAATACCAAAAATTTTAATAATAGGCAATTACCTATTTTATTTAAAACAATAACTGGTGTTTAGTTGCTTCTCGGAAATGTATCATGACTACAAAAGTGTTTTTATATATAATAGTTTTGGCACTTTTTAAAATATCTTTTAAGTCTTACGATAAATTGTTTGTAACATGTAAAAAAAAACATTTTTTATTGCAAATTCAATTCAATTTATTTCAGAAACAATTAACATTGTGTTTGAAAACATAAATAAATACTAATAAAAACACGTTCATTTAAATTATAAAACTAACACATTCAAAGTACAATAAATTATAGAAAATAACAAAAAATAAAAATTAACCCCAACCATCGCCCTGTTTCGTTTGATCCACAATTTTTTACCAACTCTGTATATGAGTAGATACTGTCACTTCTTAAATTATTTCACTCCGTAGTCCGGCCGTTGAGAGAATGCGTTCTTGACACCTGTCAGTTTCATATTGACGAATTCGGGTTTTGCGAATTTGATCCTTATTACTACTAAAAATTGTCTAACTGTCAGGAACGCAGTTTTTCGATGGCCGGACTGTACCTTAATTGTTGTTAGACCTCATATATCATAGAAAATAGTTCCATTTGTAGGTAGGTATAGTTTTCATTTTAGTTAGTTTTCAAATCATCATAATCTATGTAGCTTTATTCTGACTATGAAGGGGACCGCTTCCAGTCTAACCGAATAGAGTTAAATACCAGAACTTTACATGGAGCGAATGCCTATCTGACCTCCACAACCGAGTTAAAGTTAATAGCAAATTTCAACAAAAGTCTTATTTTTAATTAAACTTTTTCGCTTAACCACATATTTAAATCACCACGAAAAAAAAGAAAAACAAAATCTACATAAACAAAATCTCGGGTCAAAAAGACCGCAGTCGCACTGTATAAGTACCTAAGCCAAGTCTCTCTAAATTTAAGCCGTCCCTCAGCGTCCCTTTAGCCCTGAGTTCGTGACCCACTTGGTTCATTCAATTTACATAGATAAATATTGTTATGCAGGTTAAACCCTTAAGAATTCTAATAGTTTTATATTTTGTATATAAATATTTGATGAAGAAATGATAGGTACCAAATATTATAAAATATTTTTTTTGCTTAAAATAAAAATAAATTAGTAGGTATATATGTCACCGTAAAATTATAAACTTCGTTAGTTTATAATCTATCGGTATTATTTCCGTTAGATTACAAACTGTCGAAAAATTGTGAACTGCGACAAATCATTTACGATTTAACGCATTATTTTTCGAAAGTTTATATTATATCCATGAGAAACGAGCATAGTAAGCGCTTACTATGCTCACTCGACTCACGCGGTTGGTCACAGTTCTAACCTAACCTAACCCATTTCAACCAGTTCACAATTTTTCGACAGATTATGATCTAACGGAAATAATACCGATAGATTATGAACTAACGGTGCTCACAATCTTACGGTGACATATATAAAGGGTGGCAGGAACATCGACGCGAAAACTGTTACCATGGATTCAGTACATGATTCTGAACCCGCCAGGGTTGAAATTTTTCGTCGGTTATTTAAAAAAAAAAGCGGCCAAGTGCGAGTCATACTCGCCCATGAAGGGTTCCGTAGCAGCAAGTAACATTGAATGAAAGGTAAATTGCGGTTTACGATTTATGACGTATTAAAAAAAAACTACTTGTTAGATCTCGTTCAAACCAATTTTCGGTGGAAGTTTACATAGTAATGTACATTATATATTTTTTTTAGTTTTATCATTCTCTTATTTTAGAAGTTACAGGGGGGGGGACACACATTTTACCAGTTTGGAAGTGTCTCTCGCGCAAACTATTCAGTTTAGAAAAAAATGATATTAGAAACCTCAATATCATTTTTGAAGACCTATCCATAGATACCCCACACGTATGGGATTGATGAAAAATTTTTTTTTGAGTTTCAGTTCTAAGTATGGGGAACTCCAAAATTATTGGTTTTTTTTCTATTTTTGTGTGAAAATCTTAATGCGGTTCACAGAATACATCTACTTACCAAGTTTCAACAGCATAGCTCTTATAGTTTCGGAAAAAAGTGGCTGTGACATACGGACGGACAGACAGACAGACAGACAGACAGACAGACAGACATGACGAATCTATAAGGGTTCCGTTTTTTGCCTTTGGCAACGGAACCCTAAAAATCTGCTGTTCCATACATTTTGACCGCGTAGGTATTCCACTTTTCTATGAAACAGCAGATTTTTTTAAATAACCGACGAAAAATGTCAACCCTGGCGGGTTCAGAATCATGTACTGAATCCATGGTAACAGTTTTCGCGTCGATGTCCCTGTCACCCTGTATACTAGAGAGATATTTGTCGACGGCATGTGGAGTCAAGTCAGAGGCCCATGGGCGGCTTTAAAACTCTGACACCAGGTTAGTCACTAGCCACAAGAAAAGAAGAGGAGTGTTTAAAATTTGGCCTTTAAAAGGTGACTGGATCAGACTGGATCCGGAAGACGGAGGACAGAGTATTGTGTCGCAGCCTGGGAGAGGCCTATGTCCAGCAGTGGACCGTGATAGGCTGAGTTGATTGATTGAAATTTTTGCTACACTGTCAAGGGTTCTTGATTTTCTCCTTTTCCTTTTTAGAGGCATGAAGAACAGCATTCATCCTCTTTTGAAAAGGGAGTGTCCTTCAACCAGATGGGTGTCGTGTCTGGTGGGCTACTATCGGATAGTCAAATACATTATAAATTATGTCGTTCGCGCGGTAAACTTTAATAGCGCGATGCAGGATTTCTGTGACGTCAGGATTTTTGTATAACGTCAGGTTTTTGATGCGTAGTTTGCATGTGGCGATGTAGATGCCGCCACACCTTATTCGTAAAATTGATGTAGTAATTGTTGAAAAACTGAGATTTTTTTAAATAAAATACATACTCTGTACCATACTGAGCAAATATTTATAACAAAATAAATCTAGTCAATCAGTAACCGGTTGTTGGTACCCTGCATCATCTTTTTTCCAAAAATTTGGGAGGTTTTAAGCTATTGCATAACTTTTATCGCGGGCTTTGAGCGCGGCGACCGAATCAAGAAATTCCGTAACGAAAGAAACCTAACACCCTCACTCCGCCTACCATGTAATGACGATTCCCATGACAACGTGATGTTGTCATGGGAACGTAATTTTTGTTTTAAGTCATCACGTCATCGTCCCAAGTGTAGCGTTGACAAATAGGAAGTATGGAGGTTACAAATGCTATGCAATAACTTTACCGCAGCAGTCCCCGAGTGCCACACGTTTTTTTAAATTAAATCTGTAAACACTTAGATCCTACCTTTTAATATAATCATAACGAAAATGGGGGCACTTTTCGTTCAAAAAGCACTCAATCTTTATCGAATTAACTCAATAACTCAATTTAATAAAATAACACGCACTTCAGGGATAAAAATAAATCTCTTAAACGGAAATCAAACAAACAAAACAAACTCAGAGAATCTTTCAGAAGAAAATTTTCCTTCACACACACATACCGAGTTCTTACTCTAACGCACACATAGACACCATTCACTCAAAAGCTAGGGTTTACTAAGACTGCGGTGGCCGCCATAAAGCGTCCGTAATTTACCGTCGAATGACGTCACTGAAACGTTTCTTATGAAAGTAAATTGGTGTGTTTCCGTAGAGACCTTTTTTTGACACCGTATGGTCAAACCCCTCTGCCATCATTAACATGGCGGTCGTAATGTGGCGTCCACCGCTGTCTTATTAAACCCTAGCTTTACTCACCCTTACCTCGTGTACTCATTTCCCTGTAAAAGCAAATGTAAGTGGTAATCGAGCAGTGATAGCCTAGTGGTGTGACCGTCAGACTGCAAAGTCATAGGTCTCGAGTTCGCACCCAAGGCACGCACCTCTGACTTTTCGGATTCATGTGCGTATTGTAAAATTATCACTTGCTTCAAAAACGGTGAAGGAAAACATCGTAAGGAAATCAGCATGCCTAAAAGATATTTCTTGACGGTATGTGAAGTCAAGTCAGAGGCCCATGGGCGGCTTTAAAATTCTGACACCATGTACTCACTAACCACACGAAAAGTAGTGGTAATAGTAAATGGAGTTTCTTGCCCATTCTTCTCCATACGAAAACTACCTTTTGGAAGGGGCGACTAGAATCAATTTTATTATTTTGTAATTTTTGACGTTCAAAAGTGCCATACATGGGCCTATTTGAAATAAATGATTTGACTTTGACTTTGACTTTGAAATAAATACATTTCTAAGTCAGTTGTGTAATACTTGTTTTTAACCAGTTTTGTCAAAAACATGTCGTGTTTATAACATGTATGTGTATCATACATACATGGCTTTGACGTTGTCTCAGACATGTCTTGTCAACTATTTTGTTCACCTTTTTGACAAGTTTTGGACACAACTAGTCCGTACAATTTAACATAACATCACGCCTGTATTCCCCTATGCACACACACACATTAGTACACCCACATCTCGTACACCCACAGTTATTGTAAAGCCTGTTCCACATTCTCGGCGGGAGGCCTCGACGAGAACATTTGCCGAGACAGGGGGAGACAAGAGCGTTGCTTTACATTCTTGCCTTGAATAGTAGTCTTGGACTCTCGTACCAAGATGGACGTCTTGAAAATATCTACCGCTGTAGCACTATGCACTGCTGCAGCCTATTACAATTATTTATTTACTCGTGATAAAAAGTTACGAAAAACGTCGAAATAAGCGAAGGTGTTGGATGACTGCCATAGATACACCGAAACAGATGATGATGAGGTGCGCTCGCTAAGTGACTGGCGACTGACAGACAGCGTGAGCGATCGAGAATGTGGAGGAATGGTTTCACATAAACACAAAACTACTCGAGAGTCTTTTGATGTACCGACACAGAACGGGGATAATACGAATATACACGAGACAAAGAAGAATGTAGACGAATATTCCCTCTGCACTCTCGTATTTGGCTAGCGGCGTAGGAGCTCGTGGCTAAATAATAACAGCCGCACGGGTCGATCCATCAGTTTAAGCTACGCTTGCCGGGGTTCGTCCGTAGATGGGTGACCATCTTTACATACCGAGACTCCTCCGTGCCTCGGAAAGCACGTTAAGCCGTTGGTCCCAGCTGACATTCGTGGATCTTTGACAGTCGTTACGGGTCGTCAGAAGCCCGAAAGTCTGACAACCTGTCTTACCAAGGGGTACCGTATTACCCAGTTACTGGGTTGTGGAGGTCAGATAGGCAATCGCTCCATGTAAAATACTGTTATTCAGCTGCATCCGGTTAGACTGAAAGCCGACCAAAACATAGTTGGGAAAAGGCTAGGCAGATTGATTGATTCTCGTATTCGGCAAGTCTCGTGTAGTTTTGCAGAGAATGTGGAGCAGGCTTAATAGATGACGAGCCTATTGCCATCAACCGGGCACAAATCCAGACTACGGGCTGCTACTGAAAAATTTCTGATGGAAAAACCTAATGACACTTTGCCCGGCCAGGGAAAACAGAAGACACTAACATGTATAATAATAATACCTTGGTTATGCACCTTTATTAATAGTATAACAAGAATACCTTGGTTTAAATGCGGGGTAAGAACACCTCTAAAGATCGGTTTAGATCCAACGTACAAATGCACATTCTATCCCCATTCTACCAAATTCCTTTTCTGTAAACAGGGATCTCAGCATTCTTTCGTAGGTCTATGCGTACTAAAATGTCAAGAATATTAAGAAAATAATGTTCTTGTTTTAGTTCTATGTTCGTTTGGTCTATACCCACCTTTACAACGCACACACAAGCTTCTCCCACTCAAACACACATGTACACTTTTCACCCTAACGCACACAGTTACACCTTTTTACTCTAACACACACTTAGCCAGTTCCCTACGTCAAAAGTCAACAGTCGATCAAACTTGAGAATATTCAATTACGGTAATCCTGGGGCTCTTCATCGATCTTCGTACAAAATGCTCAAGGGAGTGTTTAAGTTCTGCTTTTTATTTACTTGGGTGTTTTAATGTTTTAAGGTAAATAACCAATGATGGTAATTGTTTTTCCGTGGTCGTCGGGAATGTCATTTGTTTTTGGTGATAGTGTTTTGGGATTGATTGCCGTGGTCTGTACTATTCCATATTCTGTAATTGATTGAAATTTAGCCTGTATGGCCTGTAATTGCAGGGTATAGTTCGTGCAATCCAC
This sequence comes from Agrochola lychnidis, assembly GCA_963680765.1. Lineage (NCBI taxonomy): Eukaryota > Metazoa > Arthropoda > Insecta > Lepidoptera > Noctuidae > Agrochola > Agrochola lychnidis. The sequence continues at coordinate 6,137,761 of OY796871.1, read as the reverse complement.
GACGACGCGCCCCACTCCGCGATTACTGTACTGTAAGCTGAACTCTAGTACGGCGCGGAGCGGAGTGGGGCGCGTCTTCGTGGATTGCACGGACTGTAACTGGGTAAAGGGAAAAATTCGAAAACATTTGACATCCACCAACCCGCACTGGGCCTGCGTGGTGGATTTATAGCCCACTTCTTTCACATAAAGAGGAGGCCTGTGTCCCAGCAGTGGGAACATTATAGGGTGATTATGCTAGGGTAAGGGAACGAACATTATCACCAGAGATAAAAAAAAACTCTTGTTTCTTGCGGTGTTCTTCTTAACTCCACCCATAGTCAAAGCTTACGAGATTTAAAAAAAAAAAAATACAAAAAAAAACAACCGACTTCAAAAAAATACGGAACGGAAGTCGGTGTCTTTGGTCTTGAATTTTAGTTTTTTGCCACCGATTTTAAAACTTAAACGTTTTTATTTTTAAATTTTTTGTCGTGGTACCTACCCCACACAAATTCGAATACCACTACCTGCTATGTAAATAACAGTGACAGGTAGACTAAGTGGGCAAAATATGTATAATTGAAGCTAACTCAAAAACTACTCAAGCAAAGTTAATAAAAAAAATATGGGACCACCGCGCAAGTTTTCATTACCAAAAAAAAAAAAAAACATGTGGCACTCGGGGACTGCCGCGGTAAAGCTATTGCATAGCATTTGTAACCTCCATACTTCCTATTTGTCAACGCCACACTTGGGATGATGACGTGATGACATAAAACAAAAATTACGTTCCCATGACAACATCACGTTGTCATGGGAACCGTTATTACATGGTAGGCGGAGTGGGGGGTGTTAGTTTTTATTTTCGTTACGGTTTTATTTTCGTTACGGAATTTCGTCGCCGCGCTCAAAGCCCGCGATAAAAGCTATGCAATTTCAAAATCGGTCAACAATTGACAAAAATATCAAATAACGAACAAAAAAAATACATACATAAAGTCGAACATCCTTTTCTTTATCCTTTTCTTTTCCTTTTTTTTTTTTTTCCTTTTTTTTTTTTTTTGGATGTCGGTTAAAAAGAAAGAGAATTAATAAAAAGTCACCTCCCAATATGTTAGCCCTTCAAACCTTTTGGGAACTATGGACAAAATCACAATAAATTCCAACGAAAACGCCCGAAAAATTTACTGACACATTAGGAAACAAAAATCACTACGAAATTAGGTGACCTTTTACCTTTAGAGCCTCGCCTCTAGGCCCCATAGTACACTAACCTTTTGCATAATAATAAGGCCCAAACACACAAACAGAAAAAGCTTTAGTGGTTTGTAAATTTGGACAAGATTGGCCAAGGTGAGCGATGGGAGTGAAATTGAAGTTGGTCAGTGCGTGTAGACTCAAACCTTGGGAGGGTTCAGTGTTCTAATGACATGTTACGAACTAAATTATGGATCCTGCGTGATAATTTAGGTCATGAGTTATAGTTTATAGAAACGCAAACAAAGGGTATTTTTAGAATTCTTTTAGGATTCCGTACCTCAAAAGGAAGAAACGGAACCCATATAGGATCAAATAAATGAATTTTGAATATGGGGGTCACTTTTCGGGGACAAATAAGAAAATTACAAAAAAAAAAGTTTTGCAAACTATAAATACCGTGTGATAAATCAAATGAAACGGGTTATTGCGAGGACCTCAATTTTTTGTTTAATTATTTTAAAATAAATGCTTTTAAAGATATTTAAGGAAGTAGATGAAAACCGACCATTCCCCCCTTTATCTCCGAAACTAATGAGCCAAAAATTCTGAGAATGGTTCTTTACTCATAGATTACAGGAAATCCTATAAGAAGTCTATGGTCTTAAAATAACATGGTAAATCTCTTAATATTGTGCGTACAAACTTACATTTGCAGTTGGACTGGAATGTATGGGAGAACATGTATTTCATCTACAATGTTATTTTTGTTCTTGGGATAAATTCATCCCAACTACGGAACCCTTCATTGTGCGTAGTCCGACAAACACATGGCCGGTTTTATTTATTAATTACTGCTTAATATCATGAGTTTATGACAAAAAGAGCGAACCCATGCTTCGCATGGTTTTCCCCACTTGACAAAACATCAAGATTTTGTTTATTTTAAAGAGTTTAATTAGAATCTAAACTAATATTTATAGAGAAAAGATTTGTTTTTTAAAGTTTGGATGTTTGTTTTTTACGCCTTCAAGCGAAAATGGCTGAACAGATTTAGATGAAATTTGGCACGTGAGTAGACCATGACCTGGATTAGGACATAGAATACTTTTTATTCTGATATTCCCAAGGGATCGAGACTTATGCGGGTGAAACCGCGGGGCGCAGCCAGTGCTAGTATACACATAAACCTTCCAGAAAAAAAATCCCATCAAAATCTGTTGCGTGGTTTAGAAGAACAACGTGGTCACACAGACTGACACGAAAAGCGACTTTAATTTATAATACTTATACTTAAAAATCTTTTTTTTTTCTATTCTATATTTTCCCACTGCTATGGGCAAGGGCCTCCCCCGAACTTTTCCATTCGTCTTTGTCTGCTGCTTTTTCCGGCCATTCAGTCAAAAACGAGTATAGCTTTTTTCCATTTGTATTTATAAAAATAGACTAATAAAAAAAAACACTACAGAGTGAAAAATAACTTTAATTTCGGAAGTCGGTGTCTTGGGTTTTGTATTTTCGTTTTTTGCCACCGACTTCCGAAATTAAAGTTATTTTTCACTTTGTAGTGTTTTTTTTGGAGGTCGGTTGTTTTTTTTTTTGTAAAAAGTTTTTATTTTTTACTTTTTAGTTGTGGTACCTACCCCACACACATTCGAATACCACTATCTGCTACCAATGACAGAAACTTAACATATCATCTACATACTAAGTGCGAAAAAAATACGTATTTTGTAGCTAACTCAAAAACTATCCAAGCAAAGTTAATAAAATTTATATGGGACCAATTCGAGAGCACACCCTTTCAAACAAAAAAAGAATTTTCAAAATCGGTCCACAATTGACGGAGAAATCGGTGGACATACATAAAAAAAAAAAAAACAAACATACGCGACGAACATATAACCTCCTCCTTTTTGGAAGTCGGTTAAAAATAGACTAATAAAAACATAACCTACCTGTGATTGATTCAAACTTTGAAACTGCTGAAATGTTAATTTGGCGCTGTATCAGACGGCATGGCGACTAGGTCTGACTTGTCCAACGGGAATCATCGCGTTTCCGAATACAAACGAATGCTAATTTCCATGTCCAATTCATTTCCATGTCCATGTGTAATTTGAATTCAGAACTAAGTACTTTATTGTTGTTTTGTTTTGATTTCCATGTGAACTATAAACTTAGAGCTGTAAAACTATTTTCGTGACTGCGACTTTAGCAGCTTTCCTCCTATTTTTAAAATAAATTACATTAAGTTAAAAGAGTATTAACATCTCTATATACTTCCAAGTCGATTGAGAGCGTCCGGTCTGCACCAAGTGCAAAGGGCAACTGATAGAACACGAAGTTTGCCGAGGGACATTGAAAAAATAGTTGACCATCGGCCTAGTTTAGTGTCTACAGCAACTCAAAAACTGCTATTCAGAGACCTGAATAGCAGTTATTAACTTTAGAAAACACTGCAAAAAACCAAGAGAAAAAAATAAAACGGGTTAATCGGCTTTTCCAAAAACTAGGTCAAGTTTTGAATAACAAATATTTATAAAAGCGAAATTATAAATAACTCAGTGCTTTTCAAAAGATGGCTCGACACACATCATACAAATTATCCTAAATGGTTGACGTGAATGAAAGCCTGCTAAGGCTCTGAAACCTTCAACAAAATGGATTCCCGAAATATATTTGAAAGGGCTCTAAATCGAATTAAATCAGAAGTCAGCTAAATCCCCAATCGATTCGAAACAAATTGAGGTTAGCATGTTGAACCCATTTCAATATTTTGATTTTGTAGGCAAATTAATTTTAGGGGATGAGAAACAAATACAATTTATTTTTGGAAACCGTTGTTTGGCTGACTGAGTACAGCATAAACCACTGGAAAAACCACTGTATTAATGTAATTTAATGAATTTGTTCAATGAAATTGAATCTTTTAATCTTGTTGATGTCATATAGCGATTAGCATTTTTGTCGGTTAAGAGGCCGGCGTCACGGCTCGGAACTACAAATCGAGATGTTTGCAAAATTCAATTCCAAACACGTTGCGCTAGTGTGAGTGCCTGTCGGAGCGATATACACCTACAGTGAGCAATACTACCACGCACACATTGACAATTATTGCTTGACGTGATAGTACTACTAGCTTTCGATAAATTTGGATGTGTTCCGTAATACAAAAAATTTGAATGAAAACTTAATGAATTTCCATTTTTTTTTTTTTTGATAATTTGTAACTTGATAACATAAACTATGCTTCTGCGGTAACAATATTACAAATATTGTTGTTTACAATACAGAAAAAACAATATGAAAACATGTCATTTACGCTGTAAAAATGTGCGAAATGCAATTCGCTTACACTTCATTTAAAAGTAAGTTTTTGGAAATAAAAAGACGTAGGAGCCTAGATAAATACTGTCTCAATCCGAATAACAACATAATATGGTGGAAATATGCTCAAATTGCAAATGATTTATGTACTACGTTTGTATGGACAATTCATGCGTCGCCGCATTCTTAACATCGAAGCTGCTAATAAAAAAAAAACAACCGACTTCCAAAAAAAACACTACGATGTGAAAAATAACTTTAATTTCGGAAGTCGGTGTCTTTGGGTTTGAATTTTCGTTTTTTGTCACCGACTTCCGAAATTAAAGCAATTTTTATTTTGAAGTCGGTTTTTTTTTGTAAAAAGTTTCATTTTTCACTTTTTAGTTGTGGTACCTACCCCACACAAATTGGAATACCACTACCGGCTATGTAAATAACAGTGACAGGAACTTGGGAAAAAATACGTATTATTGAAGCCAACTCAAAACTGCCCAAGCAAAGTTAATAAAATTTATATGGGACCACCTCTAAAGTATGACCTACTAAACAAAAAAAGAATCATTAAAATAAATTCATATTTGGCGTAGTAATGGTGTAACAAAAAAAAAAAAATTGTATATGAACCTCCTCCATTTGGAAGTCGTATAAAAATAAATACATTCTACCAAAAATCAATAATGTGTACGGGATAAGGGTTGCAGAATATTTAGTACACACGGCTACACATCAAGCTATACATTTCCAGTATAAGCTGACCTCGCATTGTACGGAAATCCTATACAATACGAGATCAGCATAAACTGGAATTGTATAGCTTGATGTGTAGCCGTGTGTACCTACCTCTTTTTCCAAATAATCTTTCTTCACGAAACGATAGCCGTTGACAACGTACAGCTCGTGTATTGAGAACTGACGAGCAGCATGTTACCTACAGACTACCTTTCAAACCCATAGGTACGTTCAAACCAGATTTCCTCACGATGTTTTCCTTCACCATTTCGGAGCAGTTGTGGCGCAATGGTAACTCACCTATGGTCGTAGGTTCGAACCCTTTACAGGTGCTTTACTTTGTAAAACTGTGAAGGAAAATATCGTGAGGAAACCGGCATGTCCTAAAACCAAAACTTCGAAAACATAGGACATCTACCAACCCGCACTGGGCTCGCATGGTGGATTACGGTCCACTTCCTCTCACTGAGAGGATGCCTGTGTCCCAGCAGTGGGAACATTATAGGCCGATTATGAGGTAAATACATTCAAAAACACAATACTTTACTTATTAAATTTTGGAAGAATTACTTTCAGTCATCATTCATCATCATCATTTCAGCCGAAAGACATCCACTGCTGGACATAGGCCTCCCCCAAGCACCGCCACTTCGATAGATTCTGTGCTTTCCGCATCCAGTGGATTCCTGCGGCTTTCATAAGGACATCGGTCCATCTTGTGGGAGGCCTTCCAATGCTACGTCTTCCGGTACGTGGTCGCCACTCCAGAACCTTTCGACCCAATCGGCCATCCGTTCTGCGAGCAGTGTGCCCTGCCCATTGCCACTTAAGTTTGGCAATTCTTCGGGCTATGTCGGTTACCTTGGTTTTCCTGCGAATCTCTTCATTCCTGATTCGATCCCGTAGGGAAACTCCAAGCATAGCCCTCTCCATTGCCCTTTGGGTGACTTTCAGCCTTCTGATAAGGTCCTTTTTTTTTTCCTTAAGGTACTTTCAGTATGTTTTCAAAATAGCCAATAAGTAGGCCTACATTATTTTACAATTTTTATAAAATAGTTTCATTTTTCAAAAGAAAATCTCATTCATTTACAAGTCTGAGCAATCATTGTATCATTATTCAATTTTGTAATAAATCTTTTTTTGTAAGTAATTGACAGCCCAGCTGTGTCGTGCAATTACGAAACGTTTCGTGATGAATTTTAATATAAAATTCATTAGGCTTACAATGACACAGTTACTGGGTCATGTAAAAGGACCACCGAATACTTTAAAATGCCAATTTTGCTGTCAACTAATTTTAAAATTTATTATTGAACAAAAATAACTTTTTGTGTTTTAATTGACAATTAAAAAATAATTGTCAATTAAAACATCTAAAGTTTTTTTAAATATTTTTCGGTCTTGTGACCGAGCAGTAACTTGAACAAAGGTCGTTTCAAAGTCAAAGTCAAATAATTTATTTCAATTGGGCACATGAATGGCACTTTTGAACGTCAAAATTTACAAAAAATAGAATTGATTCTAGTCGCCCCTTCCAAAAGGTAGTTTTCGTATGGAGAAGAATGGGCAAGAAACTCCACCGTTACTCTTTTAAAAGGTTTTACAATATCTTGTATATGTCGGAGACGGGTATGTGACTTTCGTTATTATCAGCGATATATTAAATACTGTGGGGCGTACCTAGTGTGGGTAGTGTTGGTTAATGCGCAATAGAAAAACCGTTTGCAGTTCAGATCACATTATAATTTACTATCAAATGAATCACACTAGCTAAATTATACACACACTGGGTGCGACGGCGTTTATTAAAATCACCAATTAACAAATGATCACAAATTACAACTGACACAATACTGAGCACCACGAATCGAGAACAGTTCCGCGACGTCTTGACTCCAATGCGATCACAAGCTGAATGTCCTCCTCGCCTTGGCCTTAAAACATCACGACTCTGTAAAAGCGCGCCTTTTTTGGTGTCCATAGATCTCTCTTGATGTCGCCAGTGGCGCGCTTGCGATTCGTTTAGTGTCCGTACTAATGACTGGATCCAATATATACATTAAATACATTATTATAAAATATTATGTGAAGACTATGCACCTGGAATAAGATAACTATGAATAGGTAAAAATTATTAAAAATTAAGCAATGACAGACAAATTAATTATGTGATGGATACATGGTGCTCACATATTTACAAGCATTGTAAAAGTACTACGATATTCCTATTTTTTTTTACAACTAATACTAATAAGTCGTCATCGTTATCATTAGTCACCCCAAAGGATTGTTTGCCACCAACCGGGCACACACAACTGTAAAACAGTTTTCCCGAACTGGGAACCTTACACTTAGCACTTGCACTTTTATCGATCCACTGAAACTTATTTACAATTAGCTGCGCCCCGCAGTTTCACCCATATAAATCTCGATCCCGTGGGAATATCGGGATAAAAAGTATCCTTTGTCCTAATCCAGGTCATGGTCTACCCATGTGCCAAATTTAATTTAAATCTGTTCAGCCGTTTTAGCGTGAAAGCGTAACAAACAAACAAAAAAAAAACGTGTGGCACTCGGGGACTGCCGCGGTAAAGCTATTGCATAGCATTTGTAACCTCCATACTTCCTATTTGTTAACGCTACACTTGGGATGATGACGTGATGACATAAAACAAAAATTACGTTCCCATGACAACATCACGTTGTCATGGGAACCGTCATTACATGGTAGGCGGAGTGGGGGGTGTTAGGTTTTATTTTCGTTACGTTACGGCATTTCTTGATTCGGTCGCCGCGCTCAAAGCCCGCGATAAAAGCTATGCAATAGCTTAAAAATTACTTTCGCATTTATCCTATCCTACTAACATTAATGTTGAAAGTTTGTGAGGATGGATGGAAGTTTGTTACTCTTTTACGCAAAAACTACTGAACGGATTTGGATGAAATTTGGCACACAGATAGTTTATAACCCGGATTAACGCATAGGATACTTTTCATCCCTATATTCCCACGAAATCGAGACTTATGCGGGTGAAACCGCGGAGCGCTGCTAGTAATCTTCATAAATTTAAAATTCTCGTGTAACAATGTTAGTTGTCATACTCCTCCGAAACGGCTTGATCGATTTTTCTGTACCTTCAGTGAAAACTGATATATCTTGACCTACATCAGTTTTAATATTCTTACACTAAGTTGACCAGTAAAAAAAATTCAATTTTTTGGTCTAATTGGTACCCTCTAAGATTAAAATTGAGCAAGCTTATTTTGGTGTAAAGTGCTCTAACTAAGCATTTCTTACATTTATTTATGTGTAATAAAATACATTTTAATAATATCAATGTGAACTGAACAAATATTACAAGTACCTTAATGTATATTAATACAAATGTATGTGACTCTTATTACGCGATCTATGTGAATTGGTACAAACTGATATATTTAGGTACACATAATCATCCAACACCAACCAATAAATAATGTGTTAAATGGTTCAAGTCATTTTAAAATAATTTACACATAAAACGACTTTAATATATGTTGTGTTAGGTGATACAAGTGAATTTATTTTTAAATTATAAAAAACTATACAAATTAATCTGTTTCTTCTTACACTAAATCGTGCTCTAAGATATTGTTTATCAATGTCAGTAATCAGTACTTATTTTAGTGAAGTAGATAAAGAGTCAGATTTTTTTTAAACTTAAACATTAATTTTCTCAAAATCATGATTTTCCAGTTACATCACTTTTCACTGAAGGTACAGTTTTATGAAATTTTATGTGTATATTCGGTAGGTCTGAGAATCGGTCGTAATCTATTTTTCATACCCCTAAGTGATAAGGGAGGTCCATCCCAAACATTTATATGGCAAAACAACGTTTGCCGGGTCAGCTAGTGATTATTATAGTTAGGATTGGCGTCAAGCCATCGGCGGTCAAGCCAGTAACTACTTAGGTAGTTCTACTAATAATTGTAAATTGACCTTAAATTATGTAGTTTACCATCAACAGACGCGCAATTAGATACAGAAGTGTATTGTTACAATTAATCAGCAATATTATTCATGGAAATTATCACCTTTAAAAAACAAATCATCATCTGCCTCGCCCTTTCACAAGTCGGCTTCCAGTCTAACCGCATGCAGCTGAATACCAGTATTTTACACGAAGCAACTGCCTATCTGACCTCCACAACCCAGTTACTAGGTAACACGATACTCCTTGGTAAAACTGGTTGTCAGACTTTTGGGCTTCTAACTACCCGTAATGACTATCAAAGATCTACAAATGACAGCCGGGACCAACGGCTTAACGTCTTGGTTTATAAAGACGGTCACCCATCCACGGACTAACCGATCGATCCGTGCGGCTGTTACTACTTAGCAATCAATTGTATAAAATTAAAACTACCTACCGTTACTTTTAACTACTGTTTTCAATAACTATTCTCATTGTTTAATTCCAACAATTTAAAGGAATTAGCTCCAACAATAACTGAGCTAATTAATAAACTTTGCTCTCTATTTGTTCCAGGCTAATTAACGAAAACACTTGGCGAAATTGGAAACTAGTCCAGCAAAGTGTTTTAAATTAGTTAAAGTTAATTCGTGTTTAAGTGAAGTTTTACCTGATAAAAGTGAATTCAATTAAGTGGAATTAGAAAAATGATGTAGAATTAAATCAATATTTTCATAAAAATTGTTTATGTAAAATAACTCTATTTGAAAATGGAATCAATAGAATTAAAAGATAAGTTGATGATTAAATGGAAGTTCAAATTTTGAATTCGGGACCAAAAAATTAAATCCGAATTTAAATTGTTGAAATTAGAATTGCAAATGTTGAATTTATAAAACAAAATGGAAAGTAAAATTGAAAGTAAAATTGAAAGTAAAATTGAAAATAAAATTGAAAACAAAATTGAAAAAGAAATTGAAAAATATACGGAGCCGTCGACTACGCCGAAAGCGCCTTCGCCGCCCCCAACAGGGCATACCCCAAGCAAGATGGAGAGAAGAATGTCTCACTTCAAGGAGTACAAGTTCTTCAGGAGTTTCAGCGCCAAGGTCGAGAACTGGCCTATGAGGAAAGCTGAGCAACTATGGAGGAAGATGAGAGAAAGAAAAATTGCAGGTAAGATTTTTTTATGAAAATTAACTTAATTTTTAAGTAAAATAAATTTAAGAAAAACTGCGAAAAATAACAGAGAAAAGATTAAAAAGTAAATTGTTGTCGCAAAAAGCTTGCGCCCAACGTGGGGCTCGAACCCACGACCCTGAGATTAAGAGTCTCATGCTCTACCGACTGAGCTAGCCGGGCTGTGAGAGCAATGTTGAAATTACGAACTACTATATGCGTGCTAAATGATAATTACGATGATGACGTCAATTAATTGCGTAATATAAGGCGGCCTTCGTACTTACGTTTTAATAATTCATTATTTTAATTTGAAATACACTGAGATTTTGAAGCGCGTCGTTTCGACCGTTTTCTATGAAGACATATACTATTAATTATTTATACTGTGACACAGATATCTGTCGCTAAAATAATATTAACTTACCACAATCCAATAACCTCTCGTCACGAACCACGACTCGATGACAATCAGGCGTCATTTAAATATATTAACTAAAACAATCGGCCATTTGGCTTATGAGTCGATCACGAGCTTAATGAGGTGGGCACTATGCACTGCAGGCCAAGAGGTTATGACACTTTTGTGTTTAGAGACAAAGAGACTATTGAGTTTCCTAAAAAGGACACTATAAATTTTTTACTCGTCTACAACGGCAAAGCCAAAGGAGGGTTATTATTAGGATTGCCAGATTTTTTTATTCTTTAAGGGACAAATGCTCAATTTTTTTTAAAAAACGGGATTTAAAATTATTCCCGGGCCAAATAAAAAACAAGTATTCAGATTCAGATTTATTTTGCCAACAATGTAGGTACAGATATAAGATGGTACATCACTAAGTTTTTCCGCTACATTCTACCTTACGGCATGCAAAGTCGTAAAAACTATAGTATTTTACGTTCTCATTATTTATTTATTGCTACTTAAAGTTTAAAGATTACACGATCTTTAAACTAGTTTCAATATATCTTTATTTAATTTAACATATTTGGGAAATTCAATGCAGTTATTGTTATTGTCATAGTTGAAAATGGTCATTAATTCACTCTTTATCAAATCGAAGGTACGTTATTTTAGCGCACATCAGTTCATTTCAAGACCATCTGCGAAAAAGTTTTTTCCACAAAATAGTTGGAACTAGAAATACCTACTGAAGATAAACGATATAATAAGAAAAATGGCTGGGATTTCATTCTTGGAAAACCCTTCAATGATTTTCTTCCACTTCTCAATGTCAATCAACCGTAGTGCGATAGATTTCTAAATAATAAATCAAATCGGGACGTTCGTAATTACGCTTAAAATACGGGACATCCCGGGAAATTCGGGACGTTTGGTAACGCTAGTTATTAACTAACTGTATATTAACAGGCTATGTATGTATGTTCATTCAGTACCCTAATTACGTAGCTTATTTTCGTATCATTTTGACAGTTCAACAACATTCATTGCGTTATTTACGTTGTAGAGCAGATTTTTTTTTTCCAACTTATGAAGCAGTGGATTAGCAATCTGTTTCAAATCGAAACAAATTGTAATTGATCGTGTATTACGTAATTAGGATACTGTTCTCACATAACTCTCGTCGTATATTGACAAACGAGGTATTCTTGGAAGCGTCATATTATTGTTCCGGGGGTTTTATGCTATATGACGTCACACAAAATCCAACATGGCGGCTTATTTCGATTGTAAAGTGTTACCGATTTTATTAAATTTAAGATTAGTAAAATATGTCCGATATCTAATGAAGTGTCATTAGGAGCTTTTTTGAAAATATAAAGGTTATTTATTTATTTAATACTTCAAGCACATAAATGTACAGAGGCGGACTTAATGCCAAAGGCATTTTCTACCAGTCAACCTTTGGGTGATGGTAGGTGCAATAGCGAGAATTGAGGAATAAATATTTATTTAAATGTAAATTTATATATAAATACATATTTCCAATTATATATAAATATAAACAAAAATAAATACACATAAAAATACAAAAATAAATAAGACAAACATTACCGTTGTGATGATACTGCCAGCTTCTTGCGAATGATGTGCTCGCGAACTTTATCTTTAAAAGATAATCGGTTGGTTGCCATATTGATTTCCTGGACGAGCGCATTCCACAGAGAGATAGACTGAACGAAGAAGGAAGAGTGAATGAAGTCTGTGCGGTGAGTAGGACATTGAGAAAGGTTATTTTTAATTCTGCATACATAAATACTAAAATCATTTAAATAAAAAAGAAACCCTGGTATTGACTCTTCTACTAGACTGTGATTGAATAATCACAATTCCAATCACAGCAATGCAAATGTACGGAACCGTACATTACTTTATCGACTTACGCGCCGTGCATTCTGCACACACAGCATTTGTACCGATTATTGCAAATAATATGTAAAAATATATTTCAATAAATCAGTGTTTTACAAGCATTCAAAGCGGTCGGTTTTATTTCATCATCCCAATAGAATCGCCGCGTTATCATATCATCAAGTGTAGGGATCCCCTACATTTCTTTTTGGTTCTTCGAGAATTACAGGACCTCGTCGCGGTACTTCGACCTAGCGCGCGTACTAGTCAGAGGCACGGTTCGGACTCAAGGTTCTGTGATCAAACCAGTGTGGACTCATTCGGTGAAGAACACACTTCATCCTTGACTTGAGCAAATATAGCTTAAGTCAGCAGCACGTTCGTGGTAAGCATATCACAGCGTGACATCAACATCATCAGGCTCTGTGGAGATCATCATCGGGCGGAGCGAGGGTTCAGCATCCGCTATCAACCTCTTTTGGAGCAGCATCAGGTGCAGACAGCTACGTGGATCATCATAAAACCAAGTAAGACTGTTCCTTTACCTACATCATGGAAGCTCTTTTTGCCCGTCAATCTGAAATCATCACCAATTTCACTACACTAAAGGTGAACTTCAACAAGGACTCGGATTCTCGCAAAAATGCCGAATACTTGAGGAAACGGTTAGAGACGTTAGACAACCTCTGGGGAGAGTTCGATCAAAATCACCAAAAAATATCTGAGCATAAAAATGTGGCGGTTGAGTATTTCCTTGACAACACATATGAAAAGGGTAAAAACTATTATCAATCTACTCGTAACCTTATATCATCTTACGGCAAATTATCAAAATCTACTCAACCAGATGGAAAGTTAGATGAATTGTTATCATTGCAACGCACTAATTTTAGGGCTTTTAATCGGCTAATCAAGGGCATCAAAGTTCATCAAATATCAGATAAATGGGAACTAGAAGACGAGCTCAAAAACGTTCAAGCTAAGTGGACAATTATTGATGCTCAACATTTGCAAATCGATCATTTACTTGCTGGGGGAGATATATCATACGACGAGGAATTTTATCATCATGAATTGGCCTACAAAACTATCAAACGTGAGTTGAATAAGAAAATCTCATCAACGACTCACTTAGAAAAATCAACTCCGCACATTGAAATACCATCATTCAGCGGGAACTACACACAGTGGCCAACTTTTTATGACTTGTTCACGGAGACAATTCATAACAATAATTCTATCACTAAAGCTCAGAAGATGCAGCACCTTAAGGGAAAACTTAAGGGTGAAGCAGAACGTCTCATCTATCATCTACATATTTCATCAGGGAATTATGATACTGCGTGGGAGATCTTATTGCATCGATACAACAATTCTCAAGTTCTTTTCACGAATCAAATCGAAATGTTCCTCAATCAACCCAACCTTCAGAAGCAATCATCATTTGAAATCAAAAGGTTGTATGATACCTCAACCGAATGTATTCACGCGATTCACAATCTCGGCGTTGATACGAATACGTGGGATCCGTTATTAGTTCATTTATTGTGCAAAAAACTGGACCCAGAAACTTATGCTGGCTACAAGGAAGCACGTAGGACACCTCGTAATTTACCAAGGTTGGACGAGTTAATGGCATTCCTCGAGAGTAAGTTTACCGCTCTTGAACCTATTCATAAAAACGATAAGGAACCCTCATCATCAAGCAAGCGGAATCCAAATCAATCAAATAACTTTAATAAGCAAAACATTTATAAAGGTTACATTAACAAAAATTATCAAGCCATCATTACACAAACTTCAAAATGCTCTGTTTGCAATTTTAATCATGCTCGCAATTTGTTTTTGTGTAAAAAATTCATGAACATGACACCGGACGTGCAATTGAAGACGGTGACAAACTCAAATATTTGTCGAAATTGCCTAGTCAGTCACGATGGAAGTCAATGCACTTCGAAAAAACGTTGCAAAACCTGTCAAGGTGATCATCATTCAATACTCCATGAAGCGTGTGTACCATCATCAAAATCAGCTTCTCAAGCAACTTCATCATCATCATCTGCTTCGTCATCAAAATCATCAAGCAAGCAACCTAATGTTAATCATGTCGCAGGAGATGACGAAGAGTTATTGTTGACCACACTATCAATCAATGTCAGGAGTTCAGATGGCAGCTACGTGACCCTAAGGGCTCTTCTAGACCAGGGATCACAAATATCATTAATATCGGAAAACGCTGTACAGCGGTTAGGGTTGCAGCGGCGACGATACAACGCATCAGTATCAGGAATAGGGGCTGGTGCTAGGCAAAGCAAAAGACGGGTATCAATCGACTGTCAATCTATCTACGGCGACTATCAGTTTACTACAGAAGCATTGGTTTTAACAAAGGTCGCTAACTGCTTGCCTGGTATACCATTCAAAAAACAATCATGGTCTCATATCCAGCACCTTCAATTAGCAGATCCAGAATACAACGTGTCGAAGCCAATTGATATTCTCTTGGATGTGAGTATCTATTCACAAATCATCATGGACGGTCTCATCAAAGGACCAGCGCAGGCTCCGATTGCGCAACAGACGGCACTCGGATGGATCCTATCTGGCAACGTTCGCACATTTAATTGTCATATCGTAACAAATGACTTATCAGACCTAAAATATTGGGAGATAGAGGACGTAGAAACATCAGCATCATCTCTTACCAGTGAAGAGCAGTATTGTGAAGAGTTTTATCAGCAAGCTACTCATCGTTTGGACACTGGTAGATACGAGGTTGGCATACCCATGAAACCTGAATATGAAAATCAGCTTGGATCATCAAAATTAAAGGCTATTGCACAATTCAAACAGTTGGAAAGAAAAATGTGCAATAACGAATCATTTTCAGAAAATTATAAATCATTTATGTCTGAATATCAAGAACTGGGTCACATGTGTATTGCCAATAATGTCAACGAATCAAAACGTGCCTTCTACTTACCACATCACGGCGTAATGAAATTAGATTCGACAACAACAAAACTTAGAGTCGTTTTTAATGCGTCGGCGAAATCTACATCAGGCAAAAGCCTGAATGATCTCATGTTTTGCGGACCAAATCTTCAAAGGGACCTCATGACACTCATCTTAAACTGGAGAACCTACAGCTATGTAATCACGGCGGACATAGAGAAAATGTTCCGGCAAATCTATATCAGACCATCAGATCGTCATCTTCAATCAATCATTTGGCGGCAATCATCTCAGGAGGTACTCAATGAATATCATCTTGCTACCGTGACGTACGGTACTAAGGCCGCTCCATACTTAGCTATGAGAACGCTTAAACAGCTGGCTATAGACGATGCCGATAAGTATCCACTAGCTGCGTCAGCATTAAATCAATCATTCTATATGGACGATCTGTTTAATGGAGCGAATACCATTCATCAAACCAGGGAGCTTCAGCATCAGCTCATTGAGATGTTGAAGGGTGCTGGTATGAACCTCCGAAAATGGTCCAGCAACGTACCGGACCTACTAGTAGATCTATCACCTGATCAACTCAATAACCCATTAGACTTCAAGTGTTCGGAAACAAGAAAAACACTTGGATTGAGATGGAATCCATCAACTGATAGCTTTAGCTTTCAAAATAAATTTCAGCATCATGATAAACGCGTCACAAAGAGACAGCTGCTTTCGGAAATTTCAAAACTATTTGACCCGTTGGGCTGGCTGTCACCATTATCAATCAGAGCAAAACTGCTTTTTCAAAAACTTATCAAAAATCAGACAAGTATTTTAGAATCCGAATTTAATATCATACGTCGTAATGAAAACATCATGAATCAACAATTTTCATTCATCAAGCAACGGCTTCAAAATCTATCGACTGAGGTGAATAAAATACGTTTGGATAATGAAGATGGCCTTTATGTCACATCATCATCTCTGGCAGCATCAATAATTCTATCAAACATTCGTTGGATACAGCAAACGTTGATTGGTACGGTTACAGATATATCACACGGGCGTATTGACAGTCATTTGTTATCACCGGAGCAGTTATCGTATCAGCTGAGCATCATCTCAAGCCAACTGAATGGTAAACTTACGATACCAGTGGATTTAAAAAATATCAAGTACTTGTATCGTTTACTTAAAGTATCAGCTAGAGTCTTCTCAAACTACTTAATCATCGAAATTAAGGTTCCACTCCTAAACAATGAATTGTTTGAGTTAAACAAAATCATATCTATTTCACAAAAGAGAGGACTACAGTATTATCATCTCATTCCATCGGTACCATTCATAGCTTACAATCTACGCAAGGATACAGCATTTCTTCTATCAGATGCAGACCTACAGTCATGTACTCATGTTCCCAACGATATCTTGTTATGCTCATTAAACATGCCCATTTACGATCTAAACATAAAGCAGTCTATCTGTGAAATCAAAATCATTAATCAAAAACAATTATGTCACTCCGTAAAATCGTCATGTGAGGAGCAATGGATCAAATTGCACAGGCCAAACACCTGGTTGTACACATGTTGCTCGGAATGCCAAGTGCGCATAATTTGCGCCAACGGAGTCACAATGGTCAATCTTGTCGGCAACGCGATTATTACCCTAGGTCAAGGTTGTACATTGAAAGGGGATACCTTTAGTATTTATGCTCATAATAATTTCATCAATCATGTCAATATTCAACATCACATCGAAGTCCCAGAGGTGTCTATGCTAAACAAAATCATGAAAACGTCTGCACCAGAGATCTTCAGCGTGGCCGAAGATCATCATCTCATTTGGAATCAATTAAGGGCTCAGATTGACGAGGTTAAGGAACAGTCATCAACAGACCTGAGCATTCACGACATTCATCACTATACTGTGTTGTACATCAGTGTAGCTTCGGTTATCATCTTGGGTAGCGTCGTCGTGTACCTCATCAGAAAACATCGAAGTACGAGCAGAGTACCAGCGTCGCCGGCCCCCCAGGGCCAGAAGGCTGTCTGGGTGGGGGGGGCCGGTGACGATCGCGCCGGCGGACACAATGCCGGTGGCATCACGTTTAGCGGAATCAGTGCAAAAGTGTAGTGAAGTGTTTACGATTAGTGGTGTAGATAGGGCCACCTCGCCAACGTTTCTGCGTTCAGTGCACTTACAAGACCGCGATGATTAAGGACATGGGTATTTTAGAATTTAGAATAGTCATTTAAATTAATGTTTTATCGCATTTGTATCATTATATATCAGTCTTTTATCTTTTTACTATTTAATCATATCAACCTGTTTGTAACTTCAATAATCTGTCTATCTATCAATCATTTCAATCTGTTCCCATTTGGGCGGGCAGGATGTACGGAACCGTACATTACTTTATCGACTTACGCGCCGTGCATTCTGCACACACAGCATTTGTACCGATTATTGCAAATAATATGTAAAAATATATTTCAATAAATCAGTGTTTTACAAGCATTCAAAGCGGTCGGTTTTATTTCATCATCCCAATAGAATCGCCGCGTTATCATATCATCAAGTGTAGGGATCCCCTACAGCAAATGTAATCACTACTTCTCCTCCACAAAATTTTTATGCAAACTAAATCAAAACGTACAAAAGATTAGGGTTGTCAACTCCGTCGACTCCACAAGCTAAACGATTAAATCAGCGCCGTATTTAAAATGTAAACCGCCGTTTTAAAACAAAAGAGTGATTAAAACCCAGGGGTCGCACTATTTGCGAGAATTTCCAGGTATTCACTGAATGCTGTGATGTCATTTTGTTTTCATTTTGAAATTGGAATATAAATGAGAAAAATGCTAAGCTTTTGGCAGAGGGCAACCTATTACATCTGTGACCATCACCCCTTATAGCAGTATTATTTTAATATTACTTTAGTGTGAGAAAGAGTAAGAGCTATACAGATGCATAGCTTTATCTCCTTCTTATTATGAAGTAATATTATTATAAAGAGATGGGGTTGGCCCAAGTTGTAGGTCAGTTTAAAGTCAATGCAGGGTCTCTAAATCTGAGGGTGGATCGCATTTTCTATGCTAATAGTTTTTTCACTCCTCTTGCTCAAAAAAGCCGTCATTGTCAGAGAGCCAGAGCCAGAGCGGGGAAAAAATAGCATTTCTTGTTCTAGGGGAAAAAGTAATTTCTTTTTAATTTTTGTCTGTTCCAACGAGCCTTGAAAAACGAAAAAGTATTTATTCTTATGTAGATTAATCATGATTATGGACTCTACTTATTACTGGTTCACAAAAAAAAAGAAGAACATTTGATTTTTGAAAATGGAACTAAATGCGGCTATCTCTTCGATGCGTTGCGGCTACAGAAGAAATAAAAAAGGCATTGGCGCGAAATCTTTAGAATTTGTCTCTAATTACGAATTGAATTGGTGACCGAAATATAATTTACAACAGTGAAAATGTCATCTAGTGAGAACATCTTCACAGAGGACTGAAATTAAGTTGCCGGAAAAAAATTGCTCGTTAAATATATACAGAATTGTACATTTAAATAAAATAAACTATTTAATATTGTATTGGATTATTTTATTTTCTCACAATCGTAGTGAAAAGTAGAGTGTAACACACGGCGCTAAAACCCATTATAACTCGGTTTCTATTTGCTTCCTCGCTAACGCTCGGGGAGTAAAACTACCTCGTTACAATGGGTTATTTTAGCCCCTCGTATAACAATCTACTATTAACGTTTTTCTGGTAATATATCCGCGTGGTCTGCCCGTGACTTCGTGCGCGTGAGTTTTCTTGTTCCCCCACCGCGTCGCATCGTATCGCCCGTCTGCGCTATTACTTCGTTTTCGCTCAACGTTCTTTCTGACTTTTTTTCTTTTTGCTCGGCTCCTAAGGGTCGTAGCGTGATGTTAAATAGCCTATAACCTTCTTCAATAATTGAGCTATCAAATGCAAAAAGATTTTTTCAAATCTAACTGCTAGTTAATAGTCACCTACAATAATTACAAACGCCCAGGACTTCCATAACTTACTTTCACAAACCAACTTCTAACGTAGGTAACGTAACTCTTTTAGCACTGATAAAGAAACTTATAATAACAAAGATCTCACGAACAAAGTTGGTCTCACTTACAGAAGTTCGTTGTTAGCGAAAACTCACCTCAAACTTTTAATATTTTCTCTAAGACAATAGACTGCTTTGAATAACAAACATTTTTAATAATTATATTAAAAGTTAAAAGCCCCAAGATTTCATTGCCACCTTTCTCTGTGGTCTAAGCAGAAAATAAACGTTTTATTGTCAGGATTTTGCTTTACGGGGATTATGTACTATCGAAGAAACGTATAATTATCTATATACCGTAAGGACTATCACCCGGAGGACACGGTGGAGCATACGGTGGTCTGCCCGGCTTGGTCGGAGCATTGCCGTGTCCTCGTGGAGGCGATCGGCGGCGGTGATCTCTCGCGTCCGGCCCTGGTCCAGGCCATGGTACGGAGCGAGAGGGCATGGTAGGCCATCACCTCCTTCTGCGAAGCAGTAATACTCGTGAAGGAGGAGGCGGAACGCGAGGGGGAGAGGCAAATTTTGTGTCCTCACGCCCCTAACCGCCGCAGAAGATGCCCTGGACGTCGGGAATCCAAGCCGATTCGCGGCCACCGTAGGCACGGGTTTGCGGACGGTGAGCAATAGGCAGCTCGCCGTCCGATAAGGACCAGGCCCGGGTCGATGACGCGTTGAGTTTCACGTGCACCTCAATGGGATGTCAGCAGAACTGATGGGGTCCGCTAGGGCCGATGCCTGCCGGGTTCGCGGGAAAGTCTGAAAGGGATACCGTGGCCCTGGCAACATGGCAACTGCAGGAACACGGGTGGGTTATAGTCAGTAAGAATCTGACACGCCCTCCCGCTCCGCCCAGAGCGGGAGAAATTATTTGATAATTTCCCACCCAGAAAAAAAGGACAATTTCTGCTTGCAGCGCTCGGCCGGTATAGAAAGCGACCGTTAAACAGATGTGGTCATCGTGTTCACGGGATTTTGTTTTCAAACCTCTTAGATATGCGTTTCTTCGATAGTACCTACCTCGCACAATGTCATACAAATAAAAGGGAGATGGTTAACAACAAAAAAACTTAGTATAGGTACCACCCTTAGTTCCCTTCAAAATAAATCCCTTTATAAACCTGAAAAGCAAAAAAATAAAGCTTGAAATGTTGCAAAACAACAATGTTTAATGCACGGGAGCTGCAACAAAATAAAAAAACAAAACGAATCAAAAGAAAGACTCACAATATAGATGTTTTCAATCAAGTTTCCAGTCTAAAGTTCTAAACATTTACGTGACACAATACGTTTACGTTTCTCGTGTGAAATGAAGACCGAATTTTGAATAAAAGTTGGCTTCAAACTTGACGACTTTGTAATTGAATTATGTATGAGAGACTCAGGAGCAGGGGATGCAAATGTAATTAAAAGCCTTAATGGTTTTGTAACAGGGTAGGTGTTTGTAAATCGTGAAAAGTTACGAAGTGATGAAAGGAAGGGAAAATACGAAAATAAAAAATACTTAGAACAACAGAATAATTGTATGGAATTAAGACAAAGTCTGTGCTGAAGTGCCTTTAAAGTTTGCGCTTAGTATATTGAATCCGTGACTCAAAGTTTTAATGATTTTGGTAAATTATCTACCCGTCGATTTTGAACTCTATAATTTCTAATATTAATTTATTTATAAAGCCAATATAAAATAAAACAAATTGTAGTTCATTAGTGGAATAAAATATTTGAAAACAATTGATATCCATAACATACATTCAATTGTATATTTTGTTGAATTCATATAACATTTACCTGTATAATTTCGCATATGGGAAAACAATATAGGTGTAACAGGAAAACAGTAAAATACAGAAAAAAGGAAAACCAGAACATTCAATAAAATTAATAAAAGTATAGGCATTAACATAGACTGTACTTATTTTTAATTCGACGTAATAAAATACCAAATCAATTATATTAACAGGAGGCTCCCTAAATTGCATGTTAATTTGCATTAATATTCCGAAAAACGCATACCATCAAAATGGAACTTTGATATATGATTTATTGGATCTTTTTCTTTCCATATATACTCGTAAGACAGTTACGTAATTGGAACATTTTCTTATTCATCATATTTTTTTCAAAACATATCAGATTATTTGAAACAAAAACAAGATTACTCGGGTTTTATGTCTAAAATAATTATTGACAGTAAGAAAATATAGTTTATTATCCAGATATAAGATATTTTTTCTATGGATAAATTATTACTTTAGTTATAAACGAAATAATAATTGAGACACAACATTTAGTTCCGTGCTCAAACACGACCAAAGAGCGCACGCGATATTCAACTTTATTACTGATGTGTTAGCGTTTAGCATATGAAGGAGTGGTGGGGTGCATGGGGGCGGGGTTTGCGTGGAAATTGTCTTTGGAGTGCCTGGTCTTAAGTAACAATATAAAGTAATATCTACCAATAAATCCGACGCAGACAAAAGCCTAGACTCCGATAAATCCAGCAAATATTTACCTAAGAACAATTAATAAGTGCGACAATTTCTTGGGCTATTTGCGCAAAGTCTAGAACGTGCGAACAGCCTGAAGCGTTTCATAACGTTTTATTTACTCTTTATACGAAATTGAATTTCTTGTGAAACCACAGCTGTTCTTCAATTTCTGAAGAAAAGCTTCGAACATTGTTTATTGTTCCGTTCGTTATTAAGTTTAAATTAATTCCGAAATGAGCAGCTTTTTTCATAAGTAGATTTAAATACACCATGTGGGCTGGTTTGAAGTGGGTGTTGTAAAAGCAACTCTAAATCCGAGACGATACAATTAATATTAACAGAAGCAGCGTAGGTGGAAACTTTGCAAGAAAAATGACTGGTAACTCAGAATAGGAAAGGAAGCGTAGGATGTTAAGACTGGAGGACTGAAGTTAGGGGATTCAACTATACAGAAGAAAATATAGAAGGGAAATGTTGGAACAAAACTTGAAACATAATAAATGTGTTCCTTTTTAAACGACTTCAAAAAAACTTTTTACAAAAAATATCAACCGAAACGAAAGTCTAAACCAAAGACACCGACTACCGAAATTAAAGTTATTTTTCGCTTTGTGTTTTTTTTTTGGAAGTCGGTTGATTTTTTTTGTATTTTTTTTATATCCCATAACTCTAGTCAGGTGATTCTTTAACATGGTCTCATTAGTACCCTAGACTAATGAGACCATATTAAAGAATCATCTGACATAAATGAATTATTTATCTAAGTTTCATTGTTAAGTACGAGTTTCATTCAAACCAATCATTCATATTTAAAGCTAAGAAAATGCGACGTTCTCTTAGTTAAGATAAGGGTGTTTTACATAGATAATCGTGACTTTAAAATTATTTTAAATGAGAAATGAACACAAAAAAAAACACATGACAATTGATTCTTCGACATGGTCTCATTGTATCAGCCTAACCTAACCTAACCCTAGAGTTTTAGGATATCAACAAGAACACGTTGTATATTTCTAAAAGTTATGAGGCTTAGGTACGAAAACTCATTTCTGTGACAAATAAGGTGGCAGGGCTAAACCATAAGCTAATAAGTAATATATATAGGCTGGTATCCGCAACTCCACGTCAAAGCGCGTATTTTGCGTACTATATACAAGCTAATTAAAAGCACGAAATCTTTGTAAGAATCTGTGGTAGATACGAATACAAAAATATACAGAAAACAGGAATAATTAATTTACATTCATGTTTCCCACAAGATTTCTGTAATGTTTTAATCCAATTGGGACCAGAGAGAGCTTCTTCGTAATGGAGAAATATTATAATTTAATCAACTCGTCTTGTACTGGATATTAGCTCGTAATAGTGCACGGGTGAATACTGTTTAACAATTAAGACTAGCCAGGTGGTGCAGTAACTTGAACATAGCTGCTGTTTTCTGCTTCAAAAGTTTCATATTTCGTTCTTTGTTTGTTATTTATATTTAGAAATATGTAACAGAAGCTCATGCTTACATTGCCACAATTATAATCTATGGTGATTTTTCATCATAGACTACAATAAAACAAAACTGATTTGGTCCTAAAACATGTCCTTGAGGTACTCCTACCCTATAATCACGCGATTAATCCAAAACGATTTCTTATGCAAATTCCTAAATATCTACCCATGAACTTACCAAGGTCAATTATCCAAGCCCTGTACTGGAAAGGTCAAGTTCAAGGACATGCCTTTTCCGCGTGGCTTTTTATGACTTTTTTTGTTTATCAAACGCTCTGTCAGATTAGATTGAAGGGTCTGCCATAAAAAAGGCTATAAAATCTATTATAGTGGTATAGATAAAGAGGTTTGAATGTCTGTACTTAAAGGGACGGTTTGTGAAATTGACTAGATTGTTATGGTTGGTTTAGTACCGAAGTTTGCTTTGTTTAAAATTTCCGTTTTCGGTGATAAAAATTGGGTTTGCGATGTAGGATTTTTTTTTATTGTGATGGGAGGATTTGGTGCTTCTGTTTCGATTACCGTTTGCAATTTTGAATATAGGAACAACAGTATCATTGCGGTTGCGATCACTGATAAGAGGCAGAGTTTGTATGCAATTGCGATATTGTAGACTACCACAGAATCTCATATTGTCAGGTTCTTACGACTGTATTCTCGAACAACTCATTTTTAGGTCGCCTGCTGTTACTACCACTTTAATTATATATTGTAGCGATATTGAGAGCTTTTAAAAAGCGTCTGAGAATTCGGGAGAAAGACAGCACTAACATTGTTCAAGTCGATGTCGTGATCAAAAGATAACCGCAAGTCAGCAAGATTAGTTTACTAACAAGGGTGCGCCAGACTTAAGTAGGTACTGACAATAATGAAGGCTCTTTTCATAAAACCCTCTTAATAAGTCTTGAGAACATTACTAACATAAGCAAATAACAAAATAAATATTTCATTAAATTTATGTAAATCGATTCCAAGTTGTTGGGCTCTTTGATTTGGGTTCAAGTTCCTTCAAAACAGATTTGAGTTTAATTAAAAGTATCGTGTTACAGTAATTGAGTACAATAATTCTCTCAAGATGGTTGGATATATAAAGTTGTAAGGGTTTGTTAGGGGCTGAAATCGATGTAAATAATTCCGAATATTTCTTCGTACTCGGAATTTGACGTCACGGTTTGGCGTGATGACTATGCAATTGGCTTCAACTGTCCTCATGAGGGTTTAGCTTATAGATTCTGGTCTAGGGGTGCTTGCATAAAGACGCAGCTTCTCGGTAAAAACAAGTTGGTACCGATCGGTGCACCCTATATTTTACCTGCACCGGTCGGTACCAATTTGTTGTCCCGTATTAACATAATTTATGCACTCACACAATTAATGAGCCAGGTAAAACATAGTAGGTAACTGTTTCTTTGGGTAGCTGCATAAATCTTTATCGGGAACCCACTTCTTTATGCAAGTACCCTAGGTATAGATAGGTGATGACGATGAGATTTTTGTTCACAATTGAATCCAAGATACAGGAGAAAATTCAAGTTTGTAAACCACTGCCGCAAAAATACGCATCAGTTTTAAAATACCCTATGTTATGTACAGTTAAGTAATCTGTGAGCGACAGGATAACACTCCATAATGCCTAATGAATCAGAAAAGCGGTTAAAGCCTTGAAGGATTTGTAAAAAACGAGAAAAAAGTTATTGCTCATCCAACCGATATAATCCTTTAGCCGATTACTTCGTAAAAGAAAAAATAACGGCCCGTTCTTAGCTAAGAACGATAAAGCACAGAGATAAAATGAAAATTATTTGTTAAAAGTTGCGAATATTCATACTTCAAGAATGCGAAAGTTACTCTGTCTGTTACCTTTTCACGTCTAAACCTACCTGATCTAACTGGGTACCTTGGGACCTGGAGAAGGACATAGGCTACTTTTCATCCTGGATCGCAGACAAAGTCGCCGGCAGTAGCTAGTACCCACCACCCAATAAATATATTACGAAATAAAACTATAGTTTTTCAACGTTCTTAAATATCATCATTTATTTTCGGAAGAACTGAAATGGTACGACTTCAATGTTAATGATTCAATAAGGAAGTGATAGAACTAGTGCAAAAACTATTATGGTTAAGATGAGAATATAAATTCATTCTATTGGACGATATTCTTTGTTTCGCCATATTTCGTTTCTTTCGAAGATATACGATCAACTTTTGAATGTGGTCAAACTATACCAGTCTTCTTCTAAGCGTGTCGATGGAAATTCATATAGAGTCGTCCCAGAATTTGGCTACAATCATGGCACTTTCACTAGCGTCCATCAGCTCCTGTATCGTGCAGGCAACAGGACACGCTGGACACAATATTAAGTGCCCTATTGTTAGTGAGACAGCACCACATTTACACTCCAGGGCGGAGTTATCTGTGAATCTTCATCCGAGCAGGTTTTCTTTACTTCGACCTACCTGGGTCCGGAGTCTATTTAAAGGCATGTGATGAGGAGAGAGGAAACGCATGTGACTAAAAGAGTGATGAATATAAATGTTGACGGATGGAGTGGGAGGGGAAGACCAGAGAAATGAAGGATGGATTGTATGAGGAATGATATAAAAGAGAAAGGAGTGAATGATAGCGTGACGGTTGACAAGGGAAAGTGGAAAAAAAAAACGAGTTGCGCCAACCCCAAGTAACATAGGACAAGGAGAGGAAGATGATGAGGTAAGCCAAGACAATTCATGTCCAGATGGGACATTTTTAGCAGGTGGAACGAATGGGTTGGATAGGGAAGCACTGTCTCGCCACAGCTTTAGCCTTTCCTAAGTCAGGTGAGTGAGAGGATACACTTAAAGAAGCTGTTACAGCTTTCCAGCTTTTGTGGCACGAGGATGTTATCGTGCAAAGGGTGTCATGTGTCGGAAACCATCTTAGCTCTTTCAATTAAGCTTGCCACCGTTGTGCGAATTTTGGTGGCGCTATTCCAGCTACTGGATACAGCATTTCTACCGGGGTTGATTTAAGGCAACTAGTGATGATCCGGTACGTTTCATGCAGCTGTATATATTAACTTTGCATGGGCTGAACGACTTCAGTCGAGGCACGTGAATTATTCAGCTGCAAAATAAAATAGCGCCATCCCAGTAGTTCGAATAACTATACTAGTGACTGGCATGAATGTATTCAGAACGATAAAAGCATTTGTGATCATCAGTGGATAGTAGTTTTCAACTAAAACAAAGTTTTCCACCATTGTGAAAATGGGACAGAAATCCTGAAATTATTCACAACATTTATTTCGTAGCGTACAGATAAAAGTATGCAATTAAAATACCTCTCGAAATCCGTAAGAGCGGCAAAGAGGATTCTTCAAAGGTTTTCCGAATACCCGCGCTTTTTGATGCGAACTAAATAGTATGAAGCCTCACACTTCTGAAGTTTTGTTTGTAGGTTTGCTGCAATATGTGAATTTCGAGAAATTTATAATACTTTTATTTAGACTAGTTGTATGAGACTCGCACAGACTAGGAAAGCACAAAAAGGAGGCGATCTAGGTTCAGCCACTGGAGGAAAAAGGTTGTCAATGATAAGAAAGTAATGAATAAAAAAATTAAGTTTAATAAAAAACTGTAACCCGACTACGGGAAAATAAAAATGATCTAAAAAGTACGAAACAAGCAAATATATCAGACAGAAATCAAGACATAGGTACAAAAATGGTCAAAGTAAAGCCGTCGCATGCCTGTATACCATGTTGGTGCCAAGAACACCTACAAAATTATAATGGCATGCGACGACGGCTTTACCTTGACCATTTTTGTACCTATGTCTTGATTTCTGTCTGATATATTTGCTTGTTTCGTACTTTTTAGATCATTTTTATTTTCCCGTAGTCGGGTTACAGTTTTTTATTAAACTTAATTTTTTTATTTTATACTTTTCCGTTTTTACACTTGATAAACGTAAATAAGAGTAGAGTAATACAATAGTTCAGTAATTAACCTATTTTAAATTCCAATAGAAGTGCATAGTGCTTTGGACGAAACCATAGAGCGATTTAATTCGACGCCAACACCATATATCGATATCGAGCTTCGAAGAAATCTAAAATATAAATATTTCGTTGTAGTTGTTTTTCTTCATAAGAGTGGAATTACAAATCGGTACTACTCATTAAGATTTGATTAACTGCACGTTGGTAACATCTTGCGATACTACGTAGCGCAGTCTCACTTTTGCTTGTTTTTAACGATTTAAACATATTTGTTTACTTTGAAAATATTATATTATATACATATTTGTAATGTGCTCGTCAAGACCTTTCTTTTGATACCAAACATGTCATGATCATCCCATTTAATTTTTTTTCGAGGTTAGAAATTTACGTGTAAAGTCCACCAAATTAAATTTAGGGAAAAATTATATAGCCTATGTCACCCGGACCATTATTACGAATCTATTGATACCTCATTCATCAAAATCGGTTTAGTAGTTTAGGCGCTACGGTGGAACACACGTAAAAACATACATACATACATACAAACATACATACATAGACTGCTAAAATCATAACCCTTCCTTTTGGCTTTGCCGTAGTCGGGTAAAAATAAGGATTATTATGGATAGATTTTTGAGAAAATCCAAGAATACAAGGTACTACTATAGTTCGCGCGCGATTGCTAGTCACCGCCTGAGCTATGTGAGCGGTAAGACGGGGGAGGTAGACAAAGGGCAAGTTAACTCAGTCTGCCAATTTTTTTAATGGCGCCTTCTCCCGTCTCACCTGATCAAACCTCCGCTTTCGCCTATACTTATGAAATAAGAACCATCCTTACTCTAAAATAACGAATATAATTCCGAATATAATTATTTAACCTCAAAATAGATTCTAATTCCCAAATGAATCTTAAAGTCGTTACCCCAATATCATAATCTAAAACTGTTTAATGAAACTACATATTTACAATATTTCAGGGATAAGGAAATTAAAATACCAAGATATTTTGTCAGTCATTTATATTTCTTTGCCAACATCAAATTCAATATTCTACATACACCCCATACCATTACATCTCCTATTCCCCACATAATATCACAATTCAATCCGTATTCTAATATTTACCATAAAACTAATAGGTTACCTTAATTTACAGTAGATCTCCAACCAATATCATGCCAATCTATCTTTTTACCGACACAGCCACTAAGCACATCTTACCGTCACGAGCGCCAGACCCAGGAGGTCGTTATTACCCTCATTTTCACATATCAAATCTTTGGGTGTTGCCAGTACAATATCCAACAATTACGTATTAATAAATTGAAACCTAACAATTAATACTTAAAATTTATATTTTAGAAATTAAATAAGAAATAAAAAGTGAAAGAAATGAAAACAGTACCATAGTTGCGTAACTTAGTTTCGTAAACGATTATGACAGTTCAAAAAAATTCATTGCGTTATTTACGTTGTTGAGCAGATTTTTTGAATTAATCTGTTTCAAATCGAAACAAATTGTGATTGATCGTGTACTACGCAATTAGGGTACGGAATTCCGCAAAGAGTAAAAAGTAAATATCCAAATCTCTCCCCATCAGGAGGCGTGGATAAAATCAGTAGGATATAAAAATTAACATCATGCTCCCAATTGACCTTTAACACATGTTTGTTGACTTCATTAACGCGAGTTTGTATAGCTTTTCCAAATACGACAGCCGAATGATGTTTGGAAATGTTTAAAATTAGACTACGAGGATTTAAACGTTTAAGACATTTAGGAGCATTATTAGGTTAAATAAGTCTGCCTTAACTCAAATCAGATCTAGAACTAAAAACACATACACACTATAAAGTGTCATCAGTGGATCACCACAAAGTTTTGTTGTCTCCAATGTTTAAGATAAGATAAGATAAGATAAGATAAGATAATATTTTATTTATAATCACAATTTAAAAGTACATTTTAAAATGATCATTGAACAATACATAATAGTTTTAATAATACTGTGGGAGACTGGTGCCTAAGCTAGATGTAAGGCTTGTATTTCAGGACACCAGGTCTCCACCCCTTTGGAAGCTAAAAGCTTAAGCTTAGCTAAATTTATTAGGAATTATGCACTCGTATACAAATGCGGTAAGTTATATATGAAACCAGAAAAAAGAGAGATTACACTATTGATTATTACTTATTACTTATTCTAGGGTTAGTATGTGTGTGTCCTTGGTGTGTGGGTGTGTTTGTCCGTGGGGTGTGGGTGTTTGTGCGTTGTGTGGGGGTGTGTGTGTGCGTGTAAGTGGGCCTGTGTGTAAGGAAATATGATAGGAGTTGAAGGTCAGAGGAAGTTTGGTAAGAGTTTGGTCTATTTGTCTATTTCACGCGTCTTACTCATCTGTTTCTACAACAGAATCATTGTATAAAACCCTTTCTAGATCAGCCAGTGACAGAATACCTTAAACCACAGTGACTGCAATTCCTGAACACCTAACTCTTTCTCTTATTCACTCTCGGGAAGAGCTATTATTGCTGATGCAGAAAAGCCGGTATATTTTCGCAAGTGTAGGTAGCCTCCTTTTTAACCCAGAAATCAAAACAAACCATTAGCATTCCCATAAACCTTTAAAAAACCGAACTTGATCGCAATCGTGCCACCATGAAGTGGTCTTGGATATTTGCCAATTCGGTAATAGCATTTACTACTGTTTTTATTTTACTACATGATTGCAAGGTCGTATTAGTTTATATATTGAGACCACACGCAATTCATAATATTGGCTGTTAATTGCAGTTGGGTTATCTTTCTCGTGTTACTTTATCAATATTGTTTAACCCCAGGTTAGGTTAAACTGATTATTTGAATAAACTTTGGCCTTGTCAGTAACTCTAAAAATCGTTTGATTTTTGTGAGATTTTTACAAAGGCGGACTATTATCAAGCCAATTCCATGTAACTACGCTTGGTTTGGATTGGTGATCAGAAAATATTGAAAACCAGCTTCTACCCGCGACTTCGTCCGCAGCCCCCGAACCACCGAAAGAAAGAAAATACATTTATTTAGCACAGACCAAGAAGCACCGCGCTGCATCCCATCGCCCCGCGCTATTACTTCGTTATCCTTAGCGTTCTTTCTGACTTTTTTTCTTTTGCTCGGCTCCTAAGGGTCGTAGCGTGATGTTATATGTATACTCTGAGGGCATACAACGCCCTGCGTGTACAGTATAACAATGTATTCAAGATGCTGTTGGGTCTACCACGCTTTTGAGGCCAGGGCTGATGGTTTTCATGCCATTATGCGGAAACAGTGCGCTTCTATTCTCGGTAAAATACGTGCTAGCTCCCACAGCATCCTGAGTGTATTGTGTGATAAGTGGGACAGCCCCATGCTGGCTCACTGGATACGGCTGCACACGTAGGTGTCAGTCGTTCCAATTTTATACATAGTGTGGTTTTTACTAACATTAAGTTAAGACCTTTATTAACAACTTATGGATCTTGTAATTTGGTCTGAAATAAAATAAATATATATATTATACATATATATATATATAGCATTTAACCTTCCTCAAAAATTGGGCTATCCAATACAAAAATTCAAATCTGACAGGTAGTTCCGAAGATTAACCCCTACATACAAACAAACAAATTTTTGGTCTTTATAATATAAATATCTATACTCCGTTTGAAATAAGATTAGACATTTAAACAAACCTTTTTTACAGTCCGTTCAACCGATTTTGACTTCTATACCGTAGGCATAAGGATGGCATTAAAAGCAAAAAAAGTGGTTACAAACCAACTGTTTACTGCAGCTGCTATTTGTCATGCCACCAACGCAATAGAAGTCAAAATCGGTTGAACGGACTGTAAAAAAGGTTTAGTTAAATGTCTAATCTTATTTCAAACGGAGTATAAGTGTCTAAGATAAGTAGTAGACAGGAGGACACTGCTGTTGACACTTTCCGGGACACTAAACGCCAATACACGTCATCACAATAAAATTTATATTGTGTCTCCTTCAGTGTCCCGGAAAGTGTTAATCATCTTTATTACATATCATAATTAGCCTAAAATTTTCCATCTGTTGGGACACAGGCTTCCTCTCGGAGAGGGACGTAATCCACTACGCAGGCTCAGTGCAGGTTGGTAGATGTCACATGTCTTCGAATTTTTGGTTCTAGGAATATGACGGTTTCCTCACAATGTTTTCCTTCACCGTTTTGAGAGCAGTGGTGATGAAATAATTTACAAAAAGTAAAGCGCCTGTCAGGATTCGAACCTATGACCTACAAACTCGTAAGTCGTGGCCGTTACTTACATACCTATTCCTTTTTGAAAACCATACAATCATAAAAATACATTTCAGCGCATAACAATTTGTTAGAGTATCAATTTATTATTAGGTACCAGAACAATTTATTAAGGTAACTTCGGCCAAACCAAACAACAACAGAGTTTGTTGTCGATCAAAATCATCGAGAGTACAAATAAAGGGCAAAAGTTTGGCGTTCAGCCATTGTTGTTTACTTAGTTGTTTACTGGTTCGGATACTAATTAGACTCAAATTGAACTAAACTTGGTAATAACTTGCCGATGTAGGTAATTTAACTGTTATCTAGTTACAAAATGCTTACTGTTGAACTAAAACTAAACTAAACCCAATCATTATCAAAGATAAATACAGTTATTTGATTTTGCAGTGGTTAATCAATATAATTTTCCAAGCATTTAATTTAAATCGTGAGTAGTTTGGTGTTTGTTTAGTTATAAACGCACAGATTCCCGAACATTTATAATACGCGCCTACCAAAACTAACATAGCCACGTTGCAAAAACTGGTTGCAATGAAAATTTTAGTAGGCGCTTACAATTACACTGGCGTATTGTTTCACAATGGGAATTGAAGTAAAAAATTTAATTAAGTTCAAACAACTAAAAGTCCATCTGGAAATATGCCTTCGACCTACATAGCTCAAGAGGATAGGTAGCTTATAGGTGGTATGCAGTCGCATGTCGAGGCTTTTTCCAAACTATATTGCAATTGGATTCCAATCCAAGACTATCTGAAGTTAGCTTACTTATGATTTTGATAGAACATTGTTTGAAAGAACAAGAAATAATATTGAAATGAAAAAAAAAAATTGCAAACCTTTTAGCGGATCATTACCGACTACAATGCATAAGTAAAGCTGCCGTATTATTTTACTTACTTTTCTACTTTTGCAGCTTTTCAGAAAACTCAATTTAGATTACTTTGCTAAAGATTATTTCATATTAAAAGTTTTTGACGATCTATTTGCGATTAGTTTCCAAGTATGTTTATGAAGTAAGTATTTACTTATTATAAGTTTTGCTTAAGTTTGTTTTCACGAAGTTATAGTTAGTTTACGACTGTTACTTTCTCCTTATTGCAATTTCAGACTTATGTTAACTAGCTGTTGCCCCCGACTTTGTCTGCGATCCAGGATGAAAATTAGCCTAGGGGAATTGTGCTTAAGATGACATACTTTTTGTTTTAGGACAAATATTCAAAATAAATGAAACCATGTAAGATCATCATTCATCTAGTAAGTAAGTATGTCATCTTACCAAATAGATAGTAAAAATTTCATTTAAATGTCATGGCAAAACTTTTTAGGTTAGAATACGTTTTTATCAATATTTGTGCCGTAGAATAATCCCCATTAACAAATAAAAATAGTTCAAACAGAAAATTCTTACCTTACGTGTATTTTTACCACCAAACAAAAGTGTTAGCAAGTTTTTTTTCACATTAAAAACACGAAAACGTTCACTACTTTGCGATGTGCATTCACTGTCCGCCAAACTGCACTTCGGTACTAGTGACATCTATGACGCTCTCCAAAAACGTCACGGGTTCACTTATACCTCCAATAATTTAAAGAATACTGCTGGTGTGTCATCTTATCTGAGTATGTCATCTTAAGCACAATGCCCCTATGTCCTTTTCCAGGTTATGGTCTACCCATATGCCAAATTTCATCCAAATCCATTTAGCCGCTTTAGCGTAAAAGCGTAACAAACAAACAAACTCACTTTTGTATTTAAATAGGTTCTTATTTTTATTATTTTGTTTAACTTTTTTAGAGATCTTTTCTTTTAGATTTTGTGAATGTGGGAACGTTGTAGACTGTAGACTTGTGGACCATTTTCTATTTTACTAAGTACCTGGTACTTGTTGATAGGCCTACACTGTCCTCTCATACCTACGTATTAACACTGTAATTTGAAAATAATGTAGAAACCATTTATTTTTAAAAGAGTAACTAACCGTGGATTTTCTTGCCGGCTCTTCTCCATAGGAATCTTGATTCTAACCATTTTTGTCTCTGCGTTCAGCGCTCGGTGTGGCAACACACCGTGTTCGGGTTTGCGACAAGTCAATCGTCATACTGAGGATGCGTCGTTGAGAGGTGAATCACGTGTCGATTTCTTTCAGGGTTTTTTATGGCTCTTGAGAAATAGCTAAGCGGAACAGGTTACTAAATATATCCACGTCTATTTTGTTTTCTAACCATTTTGTAAATTAACATCATCATCCGCCTAGCCTTTGTCCTAACAATTGGGGTCGGCTTCCAGTCTAACCGGATGCAACTGAATACCAATACTTTACGTGGAGCGACTGCCTATCTCACCTCCAGAGCCCAGTTACCGGGTATAGTCTATTCAAACCTTTGTCTCGAATAGATTTTTTTTTTTTACTTTGAAATAAATGTCAACTTTATACTTAGTACTGTATAATTAATTTGATTTCAGAGTGACTAACACTAGTTATTTACCATCCCACAATCGACATTTTGTTTTGTTTTGTTTGTTTGTTTGTTGTCATTTGCCTCAATTACGCAATGTGTATTGTGTTTAGTCTTGATGTGTCCATTAAATTGTGATCTGCTCTGACATCATGCAATGGACAAAGTTGTCAAACTTTTAATTGTTGTTTGTGTTTTTCTTGTTGTTTTTGTTGTCGCTGTTTAAGACACAAAATACACACTTGTGTATTTTGTGTCTTTTTTATAATGTGCTTTTCGTTTGTGCGGAATAATACATTTTTCTTTTTTTCTTTTCTTCTTTCGGTAATGGAAGTCATAAAAAAATTTAAACTGGTGCAATTTAAGTTATTTTTCCAAAAACACATTATTTGTTTACATTTTTGGAAATTAAATTGCGAACGCGGGATACCTATAATGGGTAAGGGCTTAACATTTATTATGTATTTAATTTTTACTAACCAATAAACCAAACTACGACTAGGAGCTCCATGTTGTTCTCCTCATCGCTGTCACTATGGCGAAGTTGTCAACAGTCTCGGCCATCACGGCCTGTCTTGCAGCCGAAGTGCAGGCCGCTTAGCGCGGTACGCGAACATCAACGACATCATCCGACGAGCTCTTGTCACCGGCCAGCTGTATTAGAACCCAATGGCCTGGCACGCGACGATGGCAACAGACCGGACGGCATGTCCTTATTTCCATGGAAGGTGGGTAGGCCTTTAGTGTGAGACGCAACCTGTGTCGACAATCTTCCTCATTGGTAACTATACTTTCGAGCCGTTTGGGGTTGAAACCTTCAGGCCGTGGGGTCCGAGTGCCCATGGCCTCTTCCGCGAAATCTCAAAACGGCTATTTGACACTTCCCGTGAACCAAGGGCTGGTTTGTACCTTGGCCAGAGGCTAAGCATTGCCATACAACGTGGCAATGCGGCCAGTCTCTTGGGTACATTACCAGTCGACAGCGATGCGGATGAATTTTTCCACGCTATATTTTAGTTTGTAAATAGTTCTAGTTAAGTTAGTATATAATTTTGTTATTTTATCGAATTAGTTATAAGTTATGAACATTTATTTAAATTAAAATTTGCGAATAAAAATTCACCAATATCTAGGTGCTCATAAAATAATTAATGTAGAGTACCTACCTGTGAAACCAAGTAGGGTAGGGCGGGGCTAGAAGTCTGGTGGGTAAGAAGTCCCAACATACATGTCACAGTATCTATCCGCGCTAGAAACAGACGGTCCACGTGATCTGAAGCGGGATGAGAGGTGATGACGAAGCCGCGAGCCGCCAGTCATCGCAGAGCAAACATGCAAGTAACACGGCTATCGGAATTTTTTCGCGCCCAAAAGTAAAAAAAGTGTTTGTTCTCGTTTCTTTCATAGATCTACATTGACTGAAAAGAAAATATTAAGGTAAGTTCATATTGCAGTCTTATTATACCCGTAAGTAATACATGGTAATAAAATGTTTTTGTTGTTAACCGTTTTTATTTTATAACCTTGCAAATCACTGGACGTAGATATGGGGCAAGAAGTACACCGATGGGACTTCTTGCACCCGCGAGAAAACTTTTTTCCCCATATGTTTTATTGAAGTTATATGTTTAATAAATAGTTTATTTTTTTCTTTTAAAGGATGCGTAATTATAAAAGAAGGACAGATAGAGGGACTACACCGCTACATATTATGAAATTGGCTGCAGATGAGGAGAAACTATGTCAAGCAGCGAAAGATATCTGCAGGAATTCTCTTAAAAGGTTTATTGCACGATTGAAGTAAGACCCAGGTTAAAACTTGAAATTACTGCCATAAAAGACTGATTTTGTGTATGTTTATAAGCAAAGCTCAAAATAATTCACGTTTCGTTTTGTTTAATTGTTTCAAGTTGGAATTTCATGTTGATTATACTAAAATATTAAGATTTGTTGATTATATTGATATTTTAATAAACAGAAATATTATTAGATATTGATTTTAAAATAATGCATTTTGATTTAACCTAATAATTGACCACAAATACTTAATTAGCTAGCCACTAGGATGAATGGACTTCTTACCCCAAACTTTGGACTTTTTACCCCGTGAGCGGGGTAAAAAGTACAGAATTCCATTTTGCATTTGTTGCTAAAGTTTTCGGAAATCAAGTAAATATTCACATTTCCGACTATTTGAGCGTTAAGCTGAATTGTGTAAGGTGTCATACAACATTTTTTGTTGACAGTAAGTACTCGATTTTAAGACTTATGGGTCTTAGAGTGAAAATTGGGACTATTAGCCCCGCCCTACCCTACCTAATTGATTTAGCTACCCGTCAGTTTCAATCACTGAACCTCAATAGTAATTGCATTTCGTGGTCAGAAATGTCGCACCTAATTGTGTGTGTATTCCAGCAATTTATGTACCTAGGTAGATTAGGTAGAAACCTTGTTTTGATAGGTGCACAGGTAGTTATACTATTGTGTGTAGTAAGCCAGTTTTGGGAAGGTACATGAACTATATCTATACTTCTATATCATCATCATCATCTGCCTAGCCTTTTCCCAACTATGTTGGGGTCGGCTTCCAGTCTAACCGGATGCAGCTGAATACCAGTATTTTACATGGAGCGACTGCCTATCTGACCTCCACAACCTAGTGACTAGGTAACACGATACCCCTTGGTAAGACTGGTTGTCAGACTTTTTGGGCTTCTAACTACCCGTAACGACTGTCAAAGATCTACAAATGACAGCCGGGACCAACGGCTTAACGTGCTTTCCGAGGCACGGAGGGGACTTGGTATGTAAAGATGGTCACCCATCCACGGACCAACCGCGGCAAGCGTAGCTTAACCTGATCGATCGACCCGTGTAGCTGTTATTACTTAGCCACAAGCCACAATACTTCTATATATGTATTAATATATATAAAGCTGAAGAGTTTGTTTGTTTGCTTGAACGCGCTAATCTCAGAAACTACTGGTCCGATTTGAAAAATTCTTGCAGTGTTAGATAGCCCATTTATTGAGAAAGGCTATAGACTATATATAATCACGCTAAAACCAATAGGAGCGGAGCACCAATGACGAATGTTTCAAAATCGGGGGGATTTTTTAATTTTGAGAGCTTCCGCTGCGTGCGCTGCGTAAACGGTTAAAGTTTCGCAAAAATCATGTGTGACAGAATTGTTCCCGCTTAAAAATTCTAAAAAAATCTACGACAGTATATGTCTATCTTTTAAGGTTGGCTCACTATAACTTTTTTTATGTTAACCAAATTTGTTCTAAAATAATGCATTATTTGCGAATCCAAATAAATACGCCCAAAGTAACTATTCCACGCAGAGAAGTCGCGGGCAAAAGCTAGTATTCGATAAAAGTATACGATAATATAACTTGTAATAAGTTAGAAGGTTAAAGTTCTCATCCTATACTATTTAATAAGCAATATTTGTACATATATATTTATTATCACGTTCTCGAAAACGGCTCTAATGATTTTGATGAAAGTTGCAATATAGGGGTTTACGGGGGCGAAAAATAAATCCAGCTAGGTCTCATATCTGGGAAAATTCGTTTTCTCCGTATTTTCACCCGAGCAGAGCTCGGTCGCCCAAAGGTTATAAAAAGATGGCTACCTTAGAATAAAGGCATGGCAGCATGGAATTAGTAAGTACCTATTAACATGGCAGCATGGAATTAGTAAGTACCTACTATCATGGCAGCATGGAATTAGTAAGTACCTACTATCATGGCAGCATGGAATTAGTATGAACTTTCCTATACCTACTATGAAATGAGCATTTTCTATTTTCACCAGAGCAGAGCTCGGTCGCCCAGGTACTATGTCATAATATAAGTAAGGATACTATTGTACTTTTATATATATGAACTTAGTTAATATTCAACTAATTTTGCTCTAATTCCTTCTTTTTTTAAACCCATTAATTAATACGCACTTAAATTATAGTCTTGATAATAAAGCCCTAAAGCTTTGGTTCCAACGCCATTAGCGTTATTTTACCTTTTTGACTTACCGTACTCCTTGAATTCCTACCCATTAGCCACCACCGTGGCCGCTATTACTGATTTCGTAGAGCGATAGTCTGTCTACCGACTATCTTAATTTGTCTACACACTGCCTTAGAGCCGGAACGGTATCACTGCGGCGTCCTATATACAAATATCCATGGTATGCCACACGGTGCATTCCGGCGTTGCACCGCACGTACACCGGAGGAGCCCGCGAGATGTGGCGGGGAGGGGTGTACGCATTGCGACACCGGATTGGCACCGCTCAGTTGTTTGTGCGCTGTCAAAAACGCAGATGTTTGACAGATAACAATTTACGCGCTTTGCAGCGCGGTGCCACTGCAGCGTAACAACGTTACGGCACACAGTGGGAAAAAAATTACTTTTTTTGTTCGAAAATCAGTCTACATCACAATTTTTGACGTATCGCTGCCATTTTTTTTTATACACTCCTGAGATAACATACTTTGGTGTGTCACTGCCACTTTTCCTTAAAATTCAATACTATAACCTCAAAAAATCGGGAATTGAAGCAAAAAAGAATTAAAAAAAAATAAAAATTTTAACAAAAATCAATTTTCAGGGGTTTTTCAGGTCCCTGGTCATGAATTTATTATCTGTTTATAAAAATTCAAAAAGGCGGCCCAAAAAAAAAAGATTCATTTCCCGATTCTTAAATGAAATTTTTTAAAAAGGTCTTTCGATTTTGGAAAAGTGGCAAAGACACCAAAGTGTGGACTGCATAAAAAAAAATGGCAGCGATACGTCAAAAATTGTGGTGTAGGCAGATTTTTGAACAAAAAAGTCTTTTTTTTTCCCTCTGTGCGGCGTCGCAGTGCCCGTGTGACCGCAAATGCGGCGAAATCTTTGCGTAGCGTCGCCGCAACGAATCGTGTGCACGGTCTTAGATGGGCTCTAGAGCTACAATAATACATACACATACATAAACACACGCCTTCTTCTACATGGGGGTAGGCAAAAACTACAGAACACCACCTGCCACGATCCAGAAATACTACATTTTCTTCGTTTACGTTCATACATCTGACACGCACGCCGGTTAAGAGTACTATGCACCTGACGTTTCTGAAGAACATCACCAATAAGGTCATTATTCTGTCCTAGGGCGTCCCCTCCAATAATAATCAATCAATCTGTCTAGCCGTTTCCCAACTATGTTGGGGTAGGCTTCCAGTCAACCGGATGCAGCCGAATATCAGTATTTTACATGGAGCGACTGCCTATCTGACCTCGACAACCCAGTAACTGGGTAATACGAAACCCCTTGGTAAGACTGGTTGTCAGACTTTCGAGCTTCTGACGACCCGTAACGACTGTCAAAGAACCACGAATGACAGCCGGGATCAACGGCAGTGCTTTCCGAGGCACGCAGGAGACTCGGTATGTGAAGATGGTCATCTTTCCATGGACCAACCCCGGCAAGTCAAAGACAAATCATTTATTTCAAATAGGCCCATGTACACTTTTGAACGTCAAAAATTACAAAATAATAAAATTGATTCTAGTCGCCCCTTCCAAAAAGTAGTTTACGTATGGAGAAGAATGGGCAAGAAACTCCACCGTTACTCTTTTAAAATGTTTTACAATTGTTTATATATGTACATACATTTGTTAAATAATTATTATATGTGAAGACGATGCACCTAGAATAAAATTACTATATATACCACAATAGGTAAAAAGAATTAAAAATGAAGCAACGACAGATAATTTAATATGTGATAGATACATGGTGCTCACATATTTACAAACATTGTAAAAGTAGACGATCAAGCGTAGCTTAACCTAATGGATTGACCCGTGTGGCTGTTATTACTTAACCACGAGCTCCAAAATTAATATTGTGCAATATAATTACAGTCAAACCTGGGTAAGTGAGAACTGGGTAAGCGAGAAAACTCTATTAATGAGAGCCAGGTCCCGTCATTTTAACTCTCTTAAGTGAGAAACAGAAATCTCTATAAGAGAAAGTCGTTTTTCACTAGTGGACATCTATACCTGAGACTGCTACTTCCCTGTACCTCTATAAGCGACAGTTGAGCGTAATATAACATCTGCTATTTATGACTCATTCTTAAATTTCGTGGAACGAACACTGTTTTTGTTC
Source organism: Agrochola lychnidis (assembly GCA_963680765.1). Taxonomy (NCBI): domain Eukaryota; kingdom Metazoa; phylum Arthropoda; class Insecta; order Lepidoptera; family Noctuidae; genus Agrochola; species Agrochola lychnidis. The sequence continues at coordinate 6,097,128 of OY796871.1, read as the reverse complement.
CTCTCAACGTTTCCCAACCAGCCTCAACATTTATAAGTGACAAAGGCCACTCCTGTATCTCTATAAGCTAATAACTCGAATTTGTGAGAAACTTCTTTAAGCGAAAAAGAGATCGCGATCCCTTGAACTCTCGCTTATCCAGGTTCGACTGTACAACCTAAACGATCTTGAATACGAACCCTTAACGATCAGTACATTGCAAAGTACGTCATATTATTGCAGAGTGTTATTGACCGTCTAGGGCCCGCCTAACAAAACTGACAGTCCACTGTAGCAAAGAGGAGAGGAGCGGAGCGGAGCTGTGCCATTATTAACCAATGGAATTGCATAAAATCTCCGCTCCGCTTCACTGGACGGAGATTTCCGAACTAGTTTAAAAATCCATACCAAACCGGGAAGCCTATCGAGGATGGAGCTGGGAACGGAAAAAAACCGGCCGAGGGGTATTGCAGCCTGCTCAAATTACTCGTCGCGTGAACTCGGCCTAAGAGTGAGACGCACGCATAAAGAAACAGGCGTGAGCGCATATGATAACATTGAAATATTTTACCTGTACGGATCGGTACCTACCCGTACCGGTTTGTCTGCATCGGGAACTCTTTATGTCCTCATCCTTACTCCGTACAGTCTGCAACTCCGTATTACCTCGCTCTGCATTAATGGACAGACACAGTCCGCAACTCCGTTCCGCTTTACTCCCTCGCTCCGCGTCAATGGACAGGCAGCTTAATGGCAAATCTATTAGCTCAGTCGATACATTTGGATTCCGATCCTGCCCACAGATGTCTGTTTCCGCAGCATTTACAGTGAATTCTACCTAGGTGGTCAGGATAACAACATGATGAGCTATGGACTTGGTATGCTAAATGGAGTTAGTCTGAAGGAAGTGCGCATTGATGATTCTGGGCTAAGAATAAAATAATTGTGAAGAATGGCGAGGATGACGAGAATGATAATTGAGGCTTGTCCGTAGATATGCGTTATGCTCGTGAACGGGTGCTGCTTGTGGTGACTGGTCGTCTTGCTGATCATGGTTTTGTTATTGTTACTAGTAATTAACTGTTAATTTATTTTACCTCGATGGTCCTAGTTTATCATTTATAACTCACAATTAGAGCTTTATGTAAGCGGGCACGCCTTTTATGCCTGGAGGCTTTTATTTAGATATTTAGTTCTTTTTACGTTTAGTTTATTTTATTTTAATTCTGCTTGAGTATAGTTCTCGATGTTTTTGGTTGGTATATTGGCGTGTGCTAGCTGACATATGGCCAATAATTTATATTTTAATTAAAATAATGTTTTGTGTTGCGTAATAATTTTACACACTATTGTATAGAGTCATTTTTTTTCTAACTTGAACAGACAGCTGTGCGGCTGGGGAGTTTGTTGCGCCACTTCTTCTTCTCAGCTAAAGGCACTAGGAAGTGGTGAAGGGTAGGCGTTTTTGGGGGACTGTCTTATGTAATTTTGACGTCCGAAAAGTGCTGATTCTCAGCCTAATTTGAATAAATGACTTTAGAATTTTGAATTTTATGCAAAATTTAAAAAAAAAAACATGTCTCATCCGTGAGGGTGTTGTTAGGTATTGTTCTGAGAGTCTATTAATGTGCTAATATTCAAGAAAAAGTAAAAAAAAAGTCGCCACTTTTTCGCAATGAGGAATTTTACCGGGTTATTACATGGGGCGCGGGCGGCCGTCATTTAGCGGCTGTTTACAAAACATAACTCATTACTACAAAATGTCTTTTCTTTTAGATTTTGTGAATGTGAGAACGTTGTAGGCTGTAGACTTGTGGACCATTTTCTATTTTACTAAGCACCTGGTACTTGTTGATAGGCCTGCACTGTCCTCCCATTCCTATTAACACTGTAATTTGAAAACATTGTAGAAACCATTATTTAATTTCTAAAAGAGTAACCGTGGAGTTTCCTGCCGGCTCTTCTCTGGAAGCGACCAATTGGAACCGTGCACCTAGCTTCTGACGTTTCATAAGTGCCCTCGTAGGTGTATGTTAAATAAAATATTTTGATTTTTTTCTTATGGTGAAGGCAGGTCGATATTTGTTTGGCAGTGACAACCACGCTGCGCTGCGCCTCGCTAAGTGAGCCCCGGCCCTTATCAACTATCTCGATGCAAAAAATCACGTCAATCCATTTCTAAGTTACTGCGTAAAAGATGTACAAACTAACGAACATAATTATATACTTTCGTATTACTCTTTTACCTTTATAGAAGTAGCATTTTGTGAGAATTTTTGTAACACAAACTTAACCTATTTACATATTTCCACGTCAACTTTAATCTGGATAAGATTTATCTTGTGTAGGTGGTAGGCCCACATTTTTTCTTTATGAGAATCCAGAATCGACCGTCTGCCTCAAGAGAAATGCGAAGAAATTTTTACTTTGCTGGAATTCTCAAGAAAAATGGCCCAGGTTTTTAGCTTAAGATCTTTCACTCAATAATTCAGGAACATGAAAATGGCGAGATTCATAAGGAATTCATTATCAAAAAAAAAAAAAAAACGTGTGGCACTCGGGGACTGCCGCGGTAAAGCTATTGCATAGCATTTGTAACCTCCATACTTCCTATTTGTCAACGCTACACTTGGGATGATGACATGATGACATAAAACAAAAATTACGTTCCCATGACAACATCACGTTTCCCATGACAACATCACGTTGTCATGGGAACCGTCATTACATGGTAAGCGGAGTGGGGGGTGTTAGGTTTTATTTTCGTTACGTTACGGAATTTTTTGATTCGGTCGCCGCGCTCAAAGCCCGCGATAAAAGCTATTCAATAGCTTAAAAATCAACGTAATGTGGTTCTTAAGCATACTCATGTATAATTCGTCTATAATGTTCCCACTGCTGGGACACAAGCCCTTCGAGAGGGAGTGGGCTGTACTGTAATCTACCACGCGGCCCAGTACGGGTTGGTAGATGTCACATGTCTTCGAAGTTTTGGTTCTACGACATGCTGGTTTACCCACGATGTTTTCCTTCACCGTTTTGAGAGTAGTGGTGATGAAATTATTTGCACAAAGTAAACCGCCTGCCTGGGTTCGGACCCACGACCTACAACTTGTAAGTCGGAGCCATTACCACTGGGCCACCATTACTCTCCAACCGGTTACCTATAATCAACTTTAAATCTTGATTTGTGATCATCACAATTTTGCCTATAAAAAATAAAAATTTATTTCAGACAAAAAAGTCCATAGGCAAGGCAATTTGAGGTTATTAGTAACAATAATTTCACTTATAACTGACGTTAGTAACTAAAAGTAAAAAGAAGAAACTATATGGACACACCGTCTACCCCTGCACAGTAGGCTCATCGGTCTCACAACACAAGGAGTGCAGTGAACCTACTGAGCAGAACAGTATCGGTTCTCTCGCCAATCATCCTCAGGACGCTATTTGGGCTTCCCCGTACTCGTCGCATCACTGACGCAACAGATGACTGCATGTCAGTGGTACCTCTAGAGCGCCGAGCAGGCCTAGCGATGTAAGGAGTTTCAATAAAATGCGAGGCCAGCTTATTCTGGTTTTGTTAACACTGACGTGTGGTCTACTATACAGTCTCGACACTCTTTGCTAATGTTTTAACTGCCTCTGTGGTCTAGTGGTTAAACCACCTGTCTCAGACCTAGAAGTCCCGGGTTCGATTCCCAGGGAGGGCAAAATTTTCTGCTCGGTTTGGTTGGTTGTAGGGCTTGTTCTAAGTCCGCCTGGCTAGACCACCATCTTATCTAAGTCGGTCGCCATTACAACAATGTTAACAGCATTGTTGTGTTTCGGCAGGTAGAGGTAAGGTAGCCAGTTCCTCTGTGGTTGAGGATACTGGGTCAAGCTCGCTCCCAACTTCGGCCTGATCATCACTTACCATCAGGCACTCCGGGAGTGCCGACAGAAGTGAAAACTTGAACAAGATCGCCTTGGTGGAAGAAAATACTTGTATAGAACATTGGTCCGTGACCTTATCTAAATAAAGAGAACAAACGCGTCTACAAAAAAATACTTCCGAAACCTTTAAAGTAAAAATAATTGCATAGAACATTGATTCGTAACGTAATATAAATAAAGAGCACAATCGCGTTTACAAAAATGAGGTTTCGGTAATGGTGTTGGGAGTCATGAGTTCAATTATTTTTTCCCATCTCAAAAATGCTCAACGCACCTTAAGAAGAATTCAGTTAAAAAAAAATCTATTTAACTCCATACTGTTTTTAATTATTAGCATAATTTGCCATCTTTGGTTAACAATTTGAAGATCAAAAGCGTAATTAGTAATACACACACGTACACATTATGTTTATTTTTTATCTCCACAAATTACATTCATATACATACTCGTATTAAGTTGACAGATATTTTGACAAAATTTTATAATTTGTGGGAGATCTGAAGTCTAAACTAAGCCTAGGCCTGTATTTTAGAACTCCAGGTCCCCTATTGTACACATACCTAGTAAAGAATTGTCAACGTGGTACAATTGCGAATGGTTGGTGGTGTGTCTGAGTGTATGTTTGTTAGAGTTTGTGTGTGTGGGGGTGTGTTGGGGTGTGTGGGGGTGTGCGCGTGTGTGTGTATTTTTGTGTGCGAGGGTGTGTATATCTACATTTTTATACATACAATATTTCATAAATATAAAATTATAATAAATTATGTACATGTGCATAAAAAATTAAATATAAATATTACGTTATAAGTAGATAGAAAAGAATGCAAATATAAATAATTTAATAAACAATATAAACATAACGATAAACCCTGTAAAACAGACAAGACCTAATCCATCCATCAACAAACAAAGGAAACCACCGGACTGCACTTAAGACTTAAACGAATCGCCACTTTCAAAGATGCATCAATCAAATCTAATATAATCCGAATGCCGACACGTCCGTACGATACGCGGCCCATCACACGAGTGTCGTTTCCTTGTAATACGAAAACAATCATATCCCTTCCGCGCTAGCAACACGACGCATGCGCTACGATTTGCATACAATGTGTGCGTGCGTAGACGCATCAATGGCGAGGGAATAGAGGGTGACCATGTTTTTGGTGTTTTCTTTTATCATTAAGTTTTTGAAGTGAAAACTTCTATAGGCGCGTTGGGTATTTTTGAGATGGGACTAAACCATTGATTTCGCGACACTGTTACGACATCAGTTTTTGACCATTAAAAAGACATCAACGCGTTGATTACCGCGGTGCCGATATTTTTTTTAGTTTTCTCTTCTGTTGGCACTCCCGGAGTGCCACTGTTTTTTTTGCGGATTATTTCTATGGGGTTGTCATCATCAATTAATCCATGGACATAAATAAATTGGAATAAGGAAAGTGTAATTTAATATCAAATTATGTCGTTGGGTTTCAAAAGAAAAAAGTCGTGAAAATCATAAGTTTCTTCTTCTGTCCCATGAGCTCTATCAAAGTGATGAGAAAAGGGCCTTAGTTTTTGCTCATAAATTCACCAAAAAAGTGCTGTTTGTTATTTTTCTGTGACTGAATTTGTACCCACGTTTTGACTTGAGTCAATCTCATAATAACTCAAAATGGTCAATTGTTGAAAGCCCAAAACATAATAATCTTGCTACCACTACAGTCAAAATTATAACCATGTTAAAAAAATAAAAAAAAAATACCAAAGAAAAGTGGGTGAAAAATAAAATCTTGAGGGTAAAATTCAAATTCAAATTCAAAATAATTCATATGAAATTCACGACAGATTACAAATTCAATATTTATACATTATTATAAAACAATCAAAAATCATCATCATCATTATCAGCCTATAAATGTTCCCACTGCTGGGGCACAGGCCTCCTCTCTGTGAGAGGGAGTGGGCCGTAATCCACCACGCGGGCCCAGTGCGTGTTGGTAGATGTCACATGTCTTCGAATTTTCGGTTCTAGGACACGCCGGTTTCCTCACGATGTTTTCCTTCACCGTTTTGAGAGCAGTGGTTATGAAATAATTTACACAAAGTAAAGCGCCTGCCTGGATTCGAACCTACAACCTACAACTCGTAAGTCGCGGCCGTTACCACTGGGCCACCACTGCTCAAATAAAAAATACAAAAAAATAATAGAAAAGTATTATTTTAGCTCGAATATTAATTGCCATATACGAAGAAATAATTAACCTCGTATATGGCCCTCAATATTCCATTGTCAGATTTATGTATTCGGTTCATAAAGGAGGCCTGCGACTTTCTCAAGACTGCATAAAAGTCATCTACCCTGTTTTCGGCAAACATGCCGGACGCACTACACCACCAAGGCAGACCCAGTATGCATCTGAATGCGTTGTTATATTGAACACGCAACGTGTTGTAAGAACGCTGCGTATATTAAAGACAGCCGTATATTTTCTATTTTCTCAATCATTTATCTGAGCCGCTTTTCAAATTATCCCGACACTCTAAAGTCTACACGTGTACGTGCCACGTGTCAAGTCCCTGAGGATTATTGCTTCAGACATGGTAGTTATAAATAGGTTGAGGTCAATTACTTAGAGACGGCACCTTAAGGTGTCGCTAGTCATCGGCTCGAACTGGTTGGTGGCGTACCTAATATGCATGCTATTTAGTAGTAGTTTTTCAAGGCAATAAAAACGTGTGTGTACAAAGAACCTTAAGGTTTCATCTCCTTCATAACTAGACACTGTAGTACAGTAACTTTTTTTTTTTGTGTGGGAAATTGTCAAATAACTTCTCCCGCTCTGGGCGGAGAGGGAGGGCGTGTCAGAATCTTACTGACTAAAACAAACTCGTGTTCCTGCGGTTGCCCTGTTGCCGGGGGCAAGATCTCTCTGTCGGTTTTCTTGCACCCCCGGCAGGCATCGGCCCTAGCGGACCCCGTCAATTCTGCTGATATCTATTGGAGGCGCGCGTGGAACACAACGCGCCGTCGACCCGGGCCTGGTCCTTATCGAATCCCCTTAAACCCCAAATAGTAAATATTATCGACGGTTGAAAGGCTAATTGATCTAAGCGTCATTTTGTAAGACTTGCAGGAGGACGGATCATAGTTATTTTTTTTAATCATAATAAGATCTTATTATGATTGATTGATTAAATAAATAAAAGTCTATCAAATAGTTGTTTTTTTATGAATTAAAAAAAAAATAACTATGATCCGTCCTCCTGCAAGTTTTATAAAATGTCGCTTAGATCAATTAGCCTTTCAACCGTCGTTATAATTTCTCAACTGCAATTTATAACTAGACACTGCAGTACTATCACCTCAATTTATAATTTTTCTCAATTTTTACGTTTATAGAGGTGCAGAACTATGTATCGTTCTAGCACCTCCCCGAACAAACATTTCCACAATAAGCACTACGTTCTACAATCTGTCCATCAAATCACGCACCTGACAGTCACTCTACCATAGACAGTGATGCACATCGGTCGCTCACCCCGCCCTCTGTTTATACATCTGACGGTTCACCTTAGAAACGCGTTGCATTGCACATTGCACGGATGCTTCAGATATTTGTTGGCTCATAGTTGCTTTCGTCCTTTTTTGTGTCGTGGTGGGACGTAACAGTCATTTGTTTCGTCCTAGGAGGTTTGGAATGCTTGCTGGTAATTTTGTATAGGAGTTTTCGATATTTTGCCAGTTCTTACCCGACTAGCCCAGAATGAGGGTAATGTTTTTGGAGAGTATGTATGTCTATTTCTTTGGCACGCTCTGTAGCCTGAATGGCTTGATGGATTTTAAATTGTGAGGTGTTGTAAGATTTGTCTTAATTGTGGGAGTGACATAGGTTATATCATATTTATTATATAACATCTAAAAATAAAAAAAAGTTGTGTTTTTTCAATCTGTTTTTTTTTAAATAATTTGTTGTGAGTTAGATCCAGATTGCATTTAACATTGTGAATTCTTTAACATCTAGTTCTTTAGCGAATTACGAGGGAAAACTTCTTGGAAAACCTGAGCATTTAATAGTTTGAAAATGACACTGCGCAAGTAAATAAATTGCCAGCTTGCAAGTGGTGCGGTGATCAATGCTCAATCCTATTTAAGAAACATCCTTGACTTTTTAGTGGAACTTTGACGACATTTAAGAGCATTTCTTCTAAAAGTTGGTAACGTAGCAAATAACTGTCAAATATTTACCGGTTTTGATTAATTTAGCAATATTACTGTACGGAAAACTGCAATTATAACACTGAATTTGATGTTGTAACCGTTTTAAGTGTAAAAAAGACATTTGGAAAGATTAAAAAAAAAACATTTTTACTTCTAAATCTAAATATTCGGTATTACGACATTAATTATTGCATTTTATAATCATTACTTTAGTTTACTAGTTAGCCATTAGCCACATTTCATATTTCCATACAGTACTATTGCCAAATTAATAAAAACAGCGAAATATTTGACATATATTTGCGACGCTGTTCACTTTCAGAATGCACGCCCATAATAGGCTGAATTTTTCTGTTTCTAAAATCGAAACAACTTTTTAACTAATTAGATTGGACTTACAATCAACAGCAAAATTTGATTTATAAAAAAAAAACAACTCGAGTAAGTCAATAAACGTAATCAATGTGGGTCAACATTTGAAAACGATTCTGTTTTTTTACATACAAACAACTTTACATACGTAATTACATACTACAAATGTTGAACACACAGGACAAGCTAATAAAACCGTATTTAATCATTATTAATTAGGTAAGTAACGAAAGCAAAAGTTTTTTGACCGAAACTTTTTCTGCACATTTATTACTTCCTTGACTTCTAACTAGTAATTAAATAAGAAAAAACAAACAAATTACTATAATTAATACAAGACAGCAAAAAACTTTCAGTCACACACATAATTAGCATACACTATTACATAAAATACAAGCAAAAATACACGACCATAAAATCAAATGTCAAAACACAAGTTTCGAATTTCAATTTGCTATTAAATTGAATTTTATTTTCTCTAAATTTATGTATACATCAAAGTTACCGGCAGAATACTAGACAGATAACAATAATGTTATATTTAATTAATTGTGAGTCGAAAGGCTAAGTTAGGACATGCTTAGCTTACGTTATGCCGCATCGTGTCACAATATTTCGATGTCGGTGAATATTGTTCTTCCTGGTATGACATAAACATACGACGTTTTATATTAAAGTCCCATGTAATAGGAGGCGAGGCTGTTGCCATCAACCGGGCACAAATCCAGACTTCAGGCTACTACTGATCCTCGTAGAGGCGATCGGCGGCGGTGATCTCTCGCGTCCGGCCCTGGTCCAGGCCATGATATGGAGCGAGAGGGCATAGGAAGCCGTCACCTCCTTCTGCGAAGCAGTAATGCTCGCTAAAGAGGAGGCGAAGCGCGTAAGGGAGAGGCAAACGCGCCCTCACGCCCCTAGCCACCGCAGGAGATGCCCTGGGCTTCGGGAATTCCAGACCGACTCCCGGCCACCGTAGGCACAGGCTTGTGGACGGTGAGAAATGGGTAGCTCGCCGTCCGATAAGGACCAGGCCCGGGTCGACGACGCGTTGTGTTCTACGCGCGCCTCAAAGAGATGTCAGCACAACTGACGGGGTCCGCTATTAGGGTCGATGCCTGCCAGGGTCGCTGGAAAGTCCGAAAGGGTTACTGTGGCCGCTAGCAACACACAGGCAACTGAAGGAGCACGAGTGGGTTTTAGTCAGGGTTATTACTGAGAAATTCCTAATGGAAAAACCCAATAACACTTTGCCCGACCTGGGAATCGAACCGAGGACCTCATGCTCAGCAGTAGCGCGACTACTAGACTAACGATGCAGTCAATAACATGTTCTTCCTGGTATGACAATATCTATTAAAATATGCCAAGAGTTGTTTGTAATTCTAATAACGTATGGTGCATATCTTGTACGTTAAGGATAGCTGCATTATTATCGTGGTTATCGACTTTATAATTTCTTCTGTGAATTGCCGTAAAGTCCCTCATATTTTATTAAACAGACGACCTATGATGATTGAGTTATGAGAGGGGCTTGTGGCTAAGTAATAACAGCTGCACGGGGCGATCGATCAGGTTAAGCTACGCTTGCCGCGGTTGGTCCGTGAATGGGTGACCATCTTTACATACCAAGTCCCCTCCGTGCCTCGGAAAGCACGTTAAGCCGTTGGTCCCGGCTGTCATTTGTAGATCTTTGACAGTCGTTACGGGTAGAAGTCCAAAAAGTCTGACAACCAGTCTTACCAAGGGGTATCGTGTTACCTAGTCACTAGGTTGTGGAGGTCAGATAGGCAGTCGCTCCATGTAAAATACTGGTATTCAGTTGCATCCGGTTAGACTGGAAGCCGACCACAACATAGTTGGGAAAAGGCTAGGCAGATGATGATATTTTATTAAACACAAAATATTAACACGCATCGTGCAACAATTTACATTAAAATTATTAATTTTGTCATTTTAATACGCCTTTTACCTGGCGGTTGTACGCTATCTTCAGAATACCATTGTAGATAGATACTTAAATAAGAACTAGGAAATATTTATGAAATTCAAATGGAGCTAGATAATATTTACATAATGTACAGCTAACAGACTTAAAATAATAATATGTACATGTGATATAAAAAAAAGAAGCGAAGTCAATAGGAAAAGTAACCGAAAGGCTGGCAGCATTGCCACATTGTATGGCGATGGCGATGCTGATTTTTTGTCCAAAAAACAGGCTCTGGTCACATGAAGAGTTGACCAAACGCTTAGCGATGTCTTGAAAAACCGAGTGGGCACTCACCCCATGGCCTAAGTGTTTCAACCTCAAATGACTCGAACATATAAATCCCAATAAGATTGGAATATTTTCGCCGTTTGAGGTTTTCCGCAACTGCAGCTGTCGCCACAGCACAGCACGACATGCTAGAAAGGTAGAGTGGCACAAGGGTGTTGACACATATTGCGGCCCAGACCAAAGGCCGACCTTATTTCCAAGGCATTATGGTCATTCCGTCTGGTCTCTTTTCATCGCATACCAAGCCATTGGGTTCTAAAACAGCTGGCAACCCGGCGGCGGTGACAATGTAGCTGGATTTTATTCATTTTAATTGTAATTGTTGTTTTTTATTATCTCTCTGTCATCATAATATTTTTGAGCAGCAAAAACTGAAACAAAATTGTTCTAACGAAAAAAAAATACTCATGGCATAGCATAACCTAAATAAAAACAACCAAAAATAAATCTCAATTTGGTCAAACTTCCTAATAAAAGGAATGTGGGCAATATTTTTGCGACCAACTTTCTACAAGAGCGGTTCCTCTGTCAGAGATAATTAATTTCATTTATCTGACTGGTCTAATCAGGCGAGTTTTGTTATAATTAATAGTATCATCATTAACAAATGTAAATTTCTTTCTACTGCCTCGTAGGTCTAGTGGTCGCAAACGCTACTGCTGAGGTTTTGTGTCCGATTCCCGGGTCGGGCACAGTGTTATTGGATTTTTCCATCTGGAATTTCTCAGTGGCAGCCCGGAGCCTGGATTTGTGTCCGGTTGATGGCAATAGGCTCGCCCCCTATTACATGGGACTGAAACATAATTGGCGAAATATGGGTGTACTAGAGGTACACCTGTGCCTAACCCTTTTGGAAATACAGGCGTGATGTAGTGTTATGTTATGTACTATATAAGAAACGCATATCTGTACACTGTAAGGACTATTTTTGCTTGCAGCGCTCGGTCGCTATAGTATCGGTTACCTACGAAAAAAAAGGGTCGTGTGCACGGGATTTTGTTTTCAAATTGCTTAGTTAAGCGCTACCCTGATGGTACATTTTATTACTTATATACAAGTTTGGCAGTGCCTCTGGCACTATAGATTTTCGTAGATGGAATGTCCGTAACTAATAGGCCCATTGATTAATGTTTAGGTCGAATTATTAATGTATATAATTGGTTTCTTTGGTTGAGGAGCTTGTGGCTAAGTAATAACAGCCGCACGAATCAATCCATCAGGTTAAACTACGCTTGCCGGAGTTGGTCCGTGGATGGGTGACCATCTTTAAAAACCGAGACTCCTGCGTGCCTCGGAAAGCACGTTAAGCCATTGGTCCCGGCTGTCATTCCTGAAACTTTGACAGTCGTTACAGGTCATCAAAAACCCGAAAGTCTAAGTCAATCACTCATTTTGATTCGGATTCTGTAAATATACAGAATAAACAATATCATTTCATTTCACTTTGCCATAGTATAAAGAGAGGTAGTAAGCTATCTTCATAGAAACGCACCGCGCGCGGCTTGTAGGTGTGGGGCCATATATTTATGCGTCGCCGCACGCACACTTAACAAAATCTCGACCACGCACGCACACTTAATAAAATCTCGACCGGTTTCTCACGAGAAACGGGTCGAGATTTTGTTGCGACGCATAGATACTATGGCTCCGTACATACAAGCCGCGCGCGGTGCGTTTCTATGAAGATAGCTTACTACCTCTCTTTATACTATGACTTCAATATTGGCAATGTCTATGTATGATAATATTATTATGTAGACGTTACGACATCATCCGATACAAAATTGTCAATCGAATGGTTCTTAAATGAATTGATAAGTGAATGACATGAACTGATCATTTTTGACATTTGTGTTAACCACAAAGCTTACTTTCTACATCAATAAGTGATTGCTTCAACATACCTAATTAATTTAATTAGCGTTTAATTTGTCGCTATTTGTTTTATTAAATGGTCACAAAAAGTATATTGTTACAGTTGACTGGTTTCAATTCGATCTAATTAATGTGTACCTAATACTTTCGACTAGAATCAATTTTATTATTTTGTTAATTTTGACGTTCAAAAGTGCCATACATGGGCCTATTTGAAATAAATGATTTGACTTTGACTTTCTAGAGCACAGTAGTTTTAACTTACATTATGCAACACAAAACATAATTCAAATGATAAATTATAGGCCATATGCCAGCTAGCACACGCCAATATACCAACCAGAAACATCGAGAACAATAAAGCAATATTTAAAAAAAAAAAGATCTTTTAGCAGGGCATAAATTAATCTATGTAGTCTGCTGTAGCTACCAAAAAATTACTTCATTCTTTTCCATGCATACCAGGAAAGATTGGAGAGGCACCCCAACAATCTGGCTGCCGCACTGAAAACAAGAAGTTACAGGAAAAGACTTAAAAGGAAAGACATTGTGTAGGCCACCCACACCTGTGTGGATCTAAGCACGAATACGAAGTAGATGGCTCGCTGGAGTCACGCTCTTCCCGCCAAAATTTACCTCCAACTCATCCGATAAAAGTAAAAACTGATTGCGGATTGACACAGATAAAATATTTTCCATGCAGGAATTTTTCGAGGATGGGGAGATCGAACCTAGGATGTTGATCAGTCGTGCTTGCGAATATTTGACCAACAGGGTAGGAACCAAAATGTTTTTAAATCATATTTTGTAACTAGCTCCTGACCACGACTTCGTCTGCGTGAAATTTCGGCCTCTGACCCACCTTGTCGCGTTCCATCGCTCGCCCGCGCTTTTACTTTGCTTAGCGTTCTTTCTGACTTTTATCTTTTTTGCTCGGCTCCTAAGGGTCGTAGCGTGATGTAGAGTAGCCTATAACTATCCTCAACAATTGAGCTATCAAATGCAAAAATATTTTTTCAAAACCGACTGGCAGTTCCAGATATTAGCGCATTCAAACAAACAAAAAAAAACTCTTCAGTTTTATTATTTATAGTACTAGCGGACCCGACAGACGTTGTCCTGTCAAAACATTGTCCAGCGGACAAAATTGTGAATCTAAACCATTCCCAGATCCCCTTGAACACACACAAAAAATTTCATCAAAATCGGTCCAGTCGTTTGAGAGAAGTTCAGTGACATACACACTCACAGAAGAATTATATATATAAAGATAAGTAGATACGGAACGCAAAGCTTGAAATAAAGTTTCCCCAAAAAAGATAGTAATTTCGCAAATCAGGCAAAACCAGTTTTTCCCATGACGTTTTACAAATTATGTTGTATGACGAGTATTGTAACTCTACAGTTAATAAATTACAAACGTCTTCAAATTAATTGTTACCTGATACTAGTAATAATTTACTTTCCGCGAAACTAGAAAGGAAAGGATGGAGATATGTAAATCAGTTACGGCAGAAATAGCGGATCGAACTTTTTTATTACGGAGGTTTGTTAAGGGCAAGTTGATCGTCTCAATTCAATTTTTTTTTTTTTGATATTCAATCAAACAGTATTTAAAACTTCTGAAAAATAAGCATCGTCAATTGAAGAATAACTACTTGTAACGGTCTAGTCTTGTTTGATATATCATTAAGATATTTTACAATGTCAAATTAATTTTAGTTTTTTTTATCAATACAAATCAAAATCAAAAGTTGTTTATTTTATTCAAATTAGGCTGAGAACGAAAAATACTGCAAATACAAATAAATGACAGTCCCCAAAACGCCCGCCCTTCACCATTTCCTAGTGCTTTAGCTACGAAGAAGAATTTATTAAGCCTCAACGAAGGAACCGTTTTTCAACCATCATAGCTGGAAATAATAGCTCAGCTTTCTTTCATTATGGATTATGAGAATGGCGGTTTTATCATCTAAAAGACAAAGTGACACTCATTCATGAAAAGTTTTGTTCAAAGATTTAATTCTACTATTCGTATTGATTTTGTATCCAATTAATATTATTACAAATGTAAAAGTTTCTAAGTTTAGACGTTTGGGTGTTTGCTAAACGGCTGAACGGATTTGGTTGAAATTTGGCACAAGCTAGTCATCAATATTTTTAAGGCACCTACCCGCAGACGACTTATTCCACTAGTTTTTAGGTTTATTTTTGTTTTGTTAGCCTGATCAGCTCACTCCTGGACAAAGGCCTACCCATTCCTTCCACTTTCGATGTTGTGCTCCTTTTTTTAATTATGATCCTCAATCGCATACATGCCCCTTAACAGCTATGCAAATCACAACGAAGACAACCTATTATTTGACTGTAATATTATTTTGATTAACTCGCTGTACGATTTGTCTCTATCAATTTCTAATTAAAGGTTAATGTTCATTATTAAATGTCTTGTTTGACAAGATGGCGGTTTGAAAGAATCATTAATTTAGACTTGAGTAGTAAGAAAGCGGATGGCAGATATGTTTTTTTTTTTTTATAATTGGACTTCGGTTAGGTTTTGTTTGAATGAGCTTTTTAGGGTTCCGTACCTCAAAAGGAAAAAAAGTGGCGGCACTCCGGGAGTGTCGACAGAAGTGAAAACTTGAATAAAATCGCCAACATTGGTCCGTAACCTTATCTAAATAAAGAGCACAATCGCGTTTACAAAAAAAAAAAACATCCGAAACCTTTAAAGTAAAAATACTTGCATAGAACATTGGTCCGTAACGTACCTAATATAAATAAAGAGCACAATCGCGTTTACAAAAATGAGGTGTCGTCATGGTGTCGCGAAATCAATGGTTTAGTCCCATCTCAAAAATGTCCAACGCGCCTAAAGAAGTTTTCACTTCAAAAACGGAACCTTTATAAATAGGATCACTCGTGTTTCTGTCTGTCCGTCTATCACGGCTAATTTGCTCCGAATCTAATGGACCGATTAAGTTGAAATTTGGTAGACAGAGCAGTGGTGGCCCAGTGGTAACGGCCGCGACTTACGAGTTGCAGGTCGTAGGTTCAAATCCAGACAGGCGCTTTACTTTGTGTAAATTAATTCATCACCACTGCTCTCAAAACGGTGAAGGAAAACATCGTGAGGAAACCGGCATGTCCTAGAACCAAAAATTCGAAGACATGTGACATCTACCAACCCACACTGGGCCCGCGTGGTGGATTACGGCCCACTCCCTCTCACAGAGAGGAGGCCTGTGTCCCAGCAGTGGGATCATTATAGGCTGATGATGAGACATAAGTATTTCTGTGACCCAAACACGAACGTGTAACGTAAATAAATGACCACAATCTTATCTCCGAAACTACAGAGCCTAAAATTTAAAAAAAATTACGGGGCATGGTTCTTTCCTCATAAATTATAGGAAATCCTATAAGAAGTCTATGGTCTTAAAATAACATTACATTACATTACATAGCCGTTATTGTCCCACTGCTGGGCAAAGGCCTCCCTACTCTCTTTCCACCTCTCTCTGTCTAGAGCTTCCAAGGACCAATCTTTCTTAAAGGAGTCCAGCTCATCCCGCCATCTCCGTCTGGGCCTGCCGGCAACACGGTAAATCTCTAAATATTGTGCGTACAAACTTACATTTGCAGTTGGAATGTATGGGAGAACATGTTATTCAACTACGAAGTTAAGTTTTATCTTGGAATAATTATGGAACCCTTCATTGTGCGAGGTCCGATACGCGCTTGGCCGGTTTTTAGGGTTCCGTTGCCAAATGGCAAAAAACGGAACCCTTATAGATTCGTCATGTCTGTCTGTCTATCTGTCTGTCTGTCTGTCCGTCCGTATGTCACAGCCACTTTTTTCCGAAACTATAAGAGCTATGCTATTGAAACTTGGTAAGTAGATGTATTCTGTGAACCGCATTAAGATTTTTACACAAACATAGAAAAAAAACAAATATTTTTGGAGTTCCCCATACTTAGAACTGAAACTCAATTTTTTTTTTATCAATCCCATACGTGTGGGGTATCTATGGATAGGTCTTCAAAAATGATATTGAGGTTTCTAATATCATTTTTTTCTAAACTGAATAGTTTGCGCGAGAGACACTTCCAAAGTGGTAAAATGTGTCCCCCCCCCCAACTTCTAAAATAAGAGAATGATAAAACTAAAAAAAATGTATGATGTACATTACTATGTAAAATTGATTTGAACGAGATCTAGCAAGTAGTTTTTTTTTTAATACGTCATCAATCGTAAACCGCAATTTACCTTTCATTCAATGTTACTTGCTGCTACGGAACCCTTCATGGGCGAGTACGACTCGCACTTGGCCGCTTTTTTTTTTTACTTACTGAGCTTGTTTTTGCCTTGGATAGCTAACATATGGGCCATTAGGCCATATATGATAAAAATGTGTTTTTACTGGGTCCTTAGTTTCCACGGAATAACACGAAAAGGTTAAGGGGGGAGCGTTAGGGTAGCCCGCGAAATTCAAATTTTCTTACGTTTTTTGCATCCTGACGCTTTCGCCTTAAGGGTCGAAGTTTTTATAAGAGACGACTTTCATTGGTTCAAATATCTGTGCAAAAAATAAAAGGAAAGCTGGTTAAAACATAACAGGAAAAGTTAAAGCCCTTTTGACTTTAATTTATAAAGTTTTCTTTATTATTTCATCACCAGTTTTATAAGGAAAGCCAATGGTGTGTTATATAGGGTCAAATCGAATTAGTTAGCAAAACTCGGTAAACGTGATGGGTTTCGATATCTAATTTGGTACACATAATATATGTCGGATCCGGTCATTAATTAGTACGGACACGAAACGAATCCCAAGCGCGCCGCTGGCGACATCAAGAGTGATCTACCTACACCAAAAAAGGCGCGCTTCTACAGAGTCGTGATGTTTTAAAGCCACGGCAAGGAGGGATTCAGCCTCTGGTCGCATTGAAGTCAAGATGTCGCGGAACTGTTCTCGATTCGTGGTGCTCAGTTATTGTGTTAGATGTAATTTGTGATCATTTTGTTAATTGGTGATTTTAATAAACGCCGTCGCACCCAATGTGAGTATAATTTAGCTAGTGTGATTCATTTGATAGTAAATTATAATGTGATCTGAACTGCAAACTATTTTTCTATTGCGCATTAACCAACACTACCCACACTACGCCCACAGTAGTTAAAATATCGCTGATAATAACGAGAGTCACATACCAGTCTCCGACATATATGTACCAAAGGAGATGGACATGTGTACAAATATGTGTCAAATCTTGACAAGTTTACAATTTTTTTTGGGGTGTGCTCACTTTAATAACCTAAGCAGAAAGGTTTGTTCGTTTTAGGAGTAATTTCACACTAAAATAAAAAAATGGTTTTTAAGCCATTGCATAGGTTTTATCGCGGGCTTTGAGCGCGACGACCGAATCAAGAAATTCCGTAACGAAAAAAACCTAACATCCCCCACTCCGCCTACCATGTAATGACGGATGATGACATAAAACAACCATGACAAAATCACGTTGTCATGGGAACGTAATTTTTGTTTTATGTCATCATCCGTCATCATCCCAAGTGTAGCGTTGACAAATAGCAATAGCTTTACCGCGGCAGTCCCCGAGTGCCACACTTTTTTTTTTTTAAATTGGAGTTCTTTAAAAACTTATAATAATAAATGTGCATAATAACTGAACTAACTAGAAAACAGGAATTATATTTAATTAAAAAAAATTATAACCATTATTTTCGCTGTAAAAAGACATTACCTAAACGATTGGCGCCTTGGAGCCTTCTGCCACACACAGCCCACACCGCTCTATCACTTAGTCCGCGAGCAGTATCGTGCGAGCGAGATAAGGAGTGAATTTGAACTAAGGTATTATGGACACTTAACCCTACCTTGTGAAAATAAGGTTGTTAATAGGTACTTTCAGAATGTGCTCATTGACTTAAGAAACCTCCAAACCATCACAATAAACTTATGTTAATTAATCAAACGTAAATCATAATCGTGTATTGGCTATAAAACATTGATTACAAGCTGAGCTCAATATGTCAGGGTTGTCATAGGTCGATGTACTTTCTAATGTGTATATGCAACCGTAGGCTCATGTGGGTTTGCAACCAATGGCATTATTCATAGAGGCATACTTTATTAGGTAGGTGTAATTATTTAATGAGTTCATTTATGACAAAATCGGGTCAAAATATTATTATGAACAAAACACAATCGAATAGCTAATAGTTTCCTTCTTTTTAAAGTGTTTCTTAAGGGGACGATAACTGACTTTTAATGATTTTATATTGAAGATGACGTCTAAACGAGTAGTGTTAATGATTTGAAAAAAATATTTGTTGAATAAGAGCATTTTCTTAAAATTTTAATATAGCCATATTTTGGATTATGTTAATATTACATAGTGAAATAAATTTGTGAAGTTACGTCTGACGCGGATAAAAAACTGAGAATGACGCAAAATCTATCAAGCGTATTTTTCTGAAACCTTCACTATTTTAAAGATAATTTAATTATTAATCTTTAAATATACGTGTTTCATTAAAATACCTTTTGTTTTACATATAATAAATTAAAAATGCGTCTAATTTGGGACAGCGCTCCTTGATGGGCGAATCCTATTACTGGCTAGACAGTACGACGTGTTGCGTGAGCTCAGTACAGAACACGCAAACTAACCACTCAAGGTCACTGTCTTATATCTGCGTCTTAAACTTGGCTGAAACTGACTCACTGCAGTGAAAAATCTTCTTCACATGCCTTCCGAGATGGACCTTATGGTTTTCTAACCCATCATTTCATCTGCCTAGCCTAGTAAATGTATCTATAACCTCTTCTATGTGCCGGGATCCAAAACAAATCTCGGACACTTCGCCGTTTTGCCAAGGCTCTGTAGACAGTATAATGAAGTATCGAAGCTTAATGAATTGGATATTACATGCAAAATGTCAAAGTTCAAAAAAAAAATTACAGTCATAATATCCAAGACTTAATTACTGTTATCTATGTCTGTTGTCTTTTATGGTTATTATTATCAATTTTTTTAAATGTTTTTATTGTTAATTTGTTTTGTATTTAATTTTGTTTCCTTTATAATTATTTTCGAGTTTTATGTTTTGATTTATTTTATCATTATTATTATTTCACTTTGTCAAGCTTTAATGTTTTTACCTAGATTATAAGAGAATGATGTGGTATCCCATAATTGGAAGCGCACACTCGTATTTGTCCTCGTATTTGTAATCTTGCATGTAATTGTGTAGCCTCTGTTGGAGATCCAATAAATAAATAAATAATAAATAAATAGCCTTTTCCGTTGAGGTCGGCTTCCTGTCTAACCAGATGCAGCTGAATGCCAGTATTTTACATAGAGCGACTGCCTACCTGAACACCACAACCCAGTTACTGGGTAACACGATATCTCTTGGTAAGACTGGTTGTCAGACTTTCGGGTTTCTGACGACCCGTAACGACTGTCAAAGATCCACGAATGACAGCCGGGACCAACAGCTTAACGTGATTTCCGAGGTACGGAGGAGTCTCTATATGTAAAGATGGTCACCCGTGTGGCTGTTATTACTAAGCTACGAGCTCCTAAATGAATGAAGTAATCAGCTTAAATATGGTATTACTTTTTCATATTATGACTGAATAATACAATATTTTTTCCCAAGAAGTATTCATATCGATACGTGAAGATCTAAAGACCTCATATTTGCCCATTAAGGAAAAAGATACGAGCAATACACCTCTGAACATCCAATTAACAGATCCTTCGTTCTTTGTGCGGGAAAAATAATAATCTTTGCTAAAAGAAAAAAAGATGAAACTAAAAGGAAAATATAAGGTACGTTGTATACGAATTGACATGTTTTCTGAATATTACTCATCTAATTATAGAGGTAAGGTAAGGCCTGAGAGATATTTTTCGACGGCTTCTGAAGCCAAGTCCAGAGGACCATGGGCGGCTTAAAAACTCAGACACGAAAAAGAAAGACTTGAAATAATCTTCCCAACATATACAGGGTGTTTGGCAGAACGTTGAACATACGAACATGGTGGATAGGTGGCATCATCTGCTACCTACTCAGCCCTAATTTATTTGGCCCTGGCCCACTGGATATTAAAAAAAAAAAAATTTTTTTTCTTTCTTCTTGTTTCACCACTTTCTTAACTTTAAAGTGTAATTTTTATTTTTTAAAAAAAACAACTGACCTCCAAAAAAACACTACAAAGTGAAAAATAACTTTAATTTCGGAAGTCGGTGTCTTGTGTTTTGTATTTTCGTTTTTTGCCACCGACTTCCGAAATTAAAGTTATTTTTCACTTTGTAGTGTTTTTTTTGGAGGTCGGTTGTTTTTTTTGTAAAAAGTTTTTATTTTTCACTTTTTAGTTGTGGTACCTACCCCACACACATTCGAATACCACTACCTGCTACCAGTGACAGAAACTTATCATATCATCTGAAATCGGTAGACATACATAAAAAAAAAAACGCGACGAACATATAACCTCCTCCTTTTTGGAAGTCGGTTAAAAAATACTTAAATCCTAATTTCAACCTGCATTCAAAAAAAATATCCGGGGGGCCAGGGCCAAATAAATTAGGGCTGAGTAAGTAGCAGATGACCCCACCTATCCACCATTTTCGTATGTTCAACGTTCTGCCAAACAGCCTGTATATAAAATTCTCGTGTCACAATGTTAGTTGCCATACTCCTCCGAAACGGCTTTACTGATTTTTACCAAATTTCATATGCATATTCAGTAGGTCTGAGAATCGGTCGTAATCTATTTTTCATACCCCTAAATGATAAAGGTGGTCCACCCCAAACATTTATATGGCAAAACAACGTTTGCCGTGTCAGCTAGTGATTTTATATGTTTGGGTTATGACTGCTGGCAATAGATGTTTTAGGTACTTTAAAGTTTTATAAGGATATTCTTTAAAATGTCTTCATTTAAGAACTCAAACTCAAAGCATTTATTTCAATTAAACCATTTACAGGCACTTTTGTATTGTCAAGGAATCGGTCAGTCAGAAATATGAAGCTAGTTGCCCATTCCAAAGCGTAATAGTAGGTACCTATGGAGAAGAACGGGCAAAAGAGACACCACGGACACTCTTTTAAATAAAAAATTGTTACAAAATATTGTTTACATCGTTCATGTTGAAATTATACATGTGAGAACAATGTAGAAAGACGTGCACGTTAGAAGTGTCCGTAATAAAAAGATAAACTAAAGAACAATTCGAAAATTAAAATAAATTAAATAATGAAAGTAGGTATATGATAAAGAAAGGGTGGAGTGACCATTTTTACCCTTCCAGTAGTTAAAGAGAAAATACGGTTAATCCTTCGGCAATTTATTGAGTACGTGTAGAAGTTACTCTTAGAATTTAATACAGAAATTCTGGATAATTATTCAAGGACCTAGCAAACAGAATTGAACAGATTTGGATGATGAAGAAAGGACATTTTTTCGATCTTCGAAAAATAAATCAATCAGTTTTTGGTCTTCTTTTTGAAGTAAAAACTTCTTTAGGCGCGTTGGGTTTTTTTGAGATGGGAAAAAACAATTGAACTCGCGACACCGTTACCGACATCTCATTATTGTACGTGATTGTACTCTTTATTTATATTACGTTACGGACCAATGTTCTATACAAGTATTATTCTTCCACCAAGGCGATCTTGTTCAAGTTTTCACTTATGTCGGCACTCCTGTAATGCTATTCTGTAACCATCTCACCGTGTTATCTTAGGTGAAGTGAGCGTGGAGTGAGCTGTCAGTTGCTAAGGATTGACACTATTGGCAGCTCACTTCACCTAAGTTATCACGGTGAGATTTTTACAGAATAGCACTACTGGAGTGCCGCTGTTGTTTTCTTTTTTCGTGTGGTTAGTGACTAACCTGATGTCAGAGTTTTAATGCCGCCCATGGTCCTCTGACTTGGCTTCGAGAAATATCTCTCAGGTTTCCTCACGATGTTTCCCGCACCATTTTTGAAGCAAGTGATAATTATACAATGCGCATATGAATCCGAAAAGTCAGGGGTGCGTGCCTTGGGTTCAAACTCGAGACCTATGAAAACAATAAACATGTTTGCCAATCAAGCATTCTCAAGCATATTGAACCGACAGACTCCACTACAAATTCAATAGTCCTTTGTTTAGCATCGGCCCGGTAATTAAGTTATCGTTAGGATTCCAAGTAACTGTCTGTACGAGAACAATCTCACATAAAGACAATTTCATTGCAGCTATTAGAGCATGAACTTAGGCGTGGCAGAGTTCTAGGAAAGACTTGGCAGAATTAATGGCATTGTTGTGTACCTAGTATTATTAAAGTCCCCTTTCATCATATATTTACTCTGCCAATTACATTGTGAAGCCTTTGATTGAGTTCAGCCAATCCTAGTCCCTGGTCAAGCGAAATAATGGTACCGATTCCCTTGTTCACAAACTAAACTAAATTTAAGTTCAGATAGAATATTCTTTATTATGTACACCATAAAAATTACAGACATTAATATAGAAATTTTATATTGGGTGACACAATGGGCGGTCTTATCGCTAAAAGCGATCTTTTACAGATAACCTTTGGATGGATTTAAATGGAAAAGGAGAGACAATACTGCAGGTAGTCAGTGGTGTACCATTTACATATACAATAGAATACACAGATATATAAAGCATATAATTACCTATATAAATATATATATATATATTAAATAGATATACATAAAATCATAAACATGAAACAAGAGCAAGGAACTATATGTAATGACGATGTTTAAGGAGAGAGAAAGTGTTTTTTTACCAGAATTTTAAAAGAGGACAGAAGATAAATTTTAGTTTAGTCCTGTCAAATTAATCAGCGCCTGTCACTACTCCATACAAGTTTAAACGTGATTAAAAACTTTCCTACTAAAATTA
Source organism: Agrochola lychnidis (assembly GCA_963680765.1). Lineage (NCBI taxonomy): Eukaryota > Metazoa > Arthropoda > Insecta > Lepidoptera > Noctuidae > Agrochola > Agrochola lychnidis. The sequence continues at coordinate 6,073,529 of OY796871.1, read as the reverse complement.
CGTCAATTTACGTCAAGCGCTGATTGATTTGACAGGACTAAACTAAAATTTAACTTCTGTCCTTTTCTTAATGGAATAGAAAGAAAAAGATGCACTGAACTTAATTAAGTTTAGTTTGTGAACAAGGAAATTGGCACTATTGACCAGTTTTCAAGGAATTTTGTTAAAATAGAAAACACGCACTTGAACCATATGACACGAGCGTTCAGGAATGGACAAGTCCACACTTCCATATTACCATACGAGCACAAAGCATAAAGCGCACTTTTACTAGATGAGTCACAACCGCAAGGACTGAAGGCCATGTCTTTTTATTTTCCTCTGTAATTAGATACAGAGAGTCCTTGTTTGACTTGCAATATTGGACACAGATGCGAGCGTTTAACCCGAGTTGTTCAAGGGCTTGACTCTGTTTATTTAAAGCCCAGTTTTGTTTGGCAAAAATGGAAGAAAAAAATACCCTTCCTCGAAGTAAAGAAAACAGAAAATGTTGATATTTGAACAGTTCTATATTTTTTTTGTGATTTTAAGCTTTTATCCAACTGCCCGAAAGGAGGGTGATATTTTCAGGGACCGTATTTTTGTATAAATTTGACAAAAGGTCGTATTTGAATAATAATTTATGAATGAAGGAAACACGTCAACAGTAAGAGATAAAGGTTAACTGAGTAGAATAGGGTCAAGCATGACTTAATTCGCAAATACGACGAATTTGACGTCTACAGAAAAGACACTTACGCTGCTGAAGACCGCAAGGAGAAAATATGGAAAAGCTTCTTAAAATAAACAAGAGATTTAGGTTAGGTATAAGGGTACCTGTTACAGCCTGCCGCCGCCAGTTGGCGCACGACGGGACTTACTGGAGCCATGCCGTTGCGCCAGCCAGTACTCTACGCGCCGTCAGGGGCGCCGCGAGTATTTGAAAAACGAAAGAAGAATTCCTATCTTCTGATTCGATGGCGGACGACGCCTTATGCATTTTATAATATTCAGATCTTATTTCAACTCAGAATACAGAAAATAAAACAGAATTGTACCAGTATTGTCCATTATTTATCAAAGCCAGCGGCAACAGCCGCATCTGTACCAACTGACAGGCATATGCCGAATTTGACAGGCATTTTACGGTTAAGACAGGCGTGCGGCTGGTGCTAACCCGAGACATGCATTTTTGATTTTCGCGGTATCACGAAAGCCCGTCCACTTGTATTTATTATTTAGTTTGAATTTTCTATATTCGCACACAATGCAAATGCGAATGTTTTCCCTATTAAATGCACAGTGGAGTGAAGAAAGGAGTCGCCTGACAATAGAGTCGGTAAAAGCGCTATTAGTAACCCAAGAAAGCTTTCAAACGTTTCATGTGTTTTTTTTATATTTATATTTTAGAAGAAAAAAAAAAACGTGTGGCACTCGGGGACTGCCGCGGTAAAGCTATTGCATAGCATTTGTAACCTCCATACTTCCTATTTGTCAACGCTACACTTGGGATGATGACGGATGATGACTTAAAACTAAAATTACGTTACATGGTAGGCGGAGTGAGAGGTGTTAGGTTTTTTTCGTTACGGAATTTCTTCGGAGTGGGGGGTGTTAGGTTTTTTTCGTTACGGAATTTCTTGATTCGGTCGCCGCGCTCAAAGCTCGCGATAAAAGCTATGCAATAGCTTAAAAACTAAGTATTGAAATAAATTATGTCTTCGGAAAAATATCACTCTATGTAGTAAGTTCGATTATCCTAAATTAGTTTAGTGGTCGTATATTGTTCATACTTTTGATTTTGAATGACTGCCAGTGTCTTGAACTATCTGTTGCTTATTATTTATTTGATGTCTAACTGTTTTTTTAGAACGATTTTTTTTGAAAAATCTGGTATTTTGTACTTCCTAGACAGGCATCCTCCCTTACATAGATGTTAACCCTCGACATGGACATGGATGGTGTAGATCTTTGACAGTTACGAGTAGTCAGATGCCCGAGAGTCTGACAACCAGTCTTATCAAGGGGTATTGTGTTACACGTAACTGAGTTGTGGAGGTCAGATAGGCAGTCACTCCATGTTAATTACTGGTATTCAGTCTTCAATAATTACAGTTATTTAAAAAAAAAATCCCCTTATGATTTTATGGACTTGCACTTCACCTCCGTTAACTCATAACATAAAAAATTGAATAACATGAAAAATATTAAAGATAGCGTTTTAAAGTTATTTTTCGAAAAAAAAACATGAATATTCAGAAAAACACGGGCCCGTGGGCTACATTATACACTCATTTCTTACGCAGGTGGCTACAGGAGTTCACCCACATACAAGCAGAGAACTGGTGGACCTCGACACCGGGTTGCAGGCAGTCCAAGGAAGCTATGCCATACTTGGATAGTAGGCTAACCAGGCGCTTATTACGCCTGGACAGGAACGGCCTGCGCCTGGTGACGGGGACCATCACGGGGCACTGCTCGCTAAACAAACACTTCCATACAATAGGCATAACGGACAGTCCTCTGTGCAGGGCGTGCATGGAGGCTGAGGAAACCGTAGCGCACGTGCTCTTTGAATGCACAGGCGTCACCCAGATTAGAACAGAAACCCTCGGGTCACCCAGATCCTACACAGATGTTCTGAACAGACCAGGAGATTTAATTAGCTTCTGGAGGGAGGTGGGCTGGTTGGAATAACCACCAAACGGCCGCCATGGCCCACGCACAATGGTCCACCTTACGGACTAAGTGCGGAAACCAAACCCTTTAACATAGAACATTCATTTCTTACTTTATCCATCACTTCTAATCATGTATGAGTCATTATCTTTTTAACAATAGCCCATTCAACGAGTTTCCTTAGTCCTTCACTTCACCCTTCGAATATCAAATGTCAAGACAAGGGCGACTATAAAAAAGTAACACATCAACCGTCTTATTCTGTATCTTTCAATTATATTTACACACATCACCCGTCCTTTTCTATCTTTAAAAACTAAAAAGAGATAGTTATAGTCTATAATGAAATAGTGACTCGTTCAGACAGAATAAGGAAGTTATTCGGAACTGTTTTTTTTTTTAATTCGCAGTAACACTAGCCACTGTAATATGTAATATAAATCCTTAATGAGAAACGGTTTTAATTTATAAACTGACAGCGATTAGTCGTACATAATCTTAGTAAAATGTATCATCTGAACTTTTCTCGAGCCACCGCGAGCTTTACAAAAAGGCATTGGTTATAAAATTACCTAGTCAGCCAAATTGGTCCATACCAACTTGTCAGCCCAGTAAATGGGCCAACCCAAGGGGGTTTGGCCTATTGATCTATCGCCACCATAGTTATCTATTGAGAGAGCCATAATTATGACGTGTCCTCATTTTTTAGTAATGACTGTTTTCTCCGAAATCATTAGTAAAATTGAAGCAAATGTCACGAAATTCCTTGAAACGCAACCCCCACGTCATCAGCTTCATAAAAACGGATGGTTACTGTTCGGACGTCTCCGACCACTCGGCAATCTTCGGCTGCTGTCGGGGATAGCGGAAAGCGGCGGGCGGTGGCGAGAGGTGCGGCGTGCGGGACGCGGGACATCGAATGATCGAACCACTTCGCTACCGATCACGGACGACGTCACGCGCGCGCATTCCATACGTTTACCGATAATTATTATTGTACCTATTTTAGATTATACCATCTAAAATACAGTCCATTACTTTTAATAAAGTCCTTAGTTTAGGTCCCTAACAGTTACCAAAAAATGCTACAGCACCTATTTGCATTCTATGCAAAATTAAAATCAAAATTCATTTATTAAAATTAGGACGCGAAACAGTAATTTTTGAACGTAAAAAAATACATAGGAGAGTCCCCCAAAACGCTCGCCCTATTCGAGGCGATTACGAGATATTTAGGCTCTCCGTCAAAACTTCAAAAGATAGCCACACAAAAACATATCGCACCTACAGCTACGGTGCAAAAACGTCACTTACGCAATTTTTGTCAAAATTGATCTGAGCATGAGAAAAAGTAGCTAATGTACCCCTTTACCTGGTGAGTAATAATATGAAGTTCAAAGTTGTAGTTTAAATATTACCAGTTCATTTCTTTAGTCAAGAATACATTATAATAGGATGTCGAATTTTCAAACGCTTCTCCTGAAAAATTAGATCATTTGCATAAGTAACGTTTTGCACCGTAGGTGCGATATATATTTTAAAATCGCTACCACTCATGCCCCGTCCCGCAGCACCGTGTGAGTCAAGTTTGGTTCACTTTCGCGCACGCGCCGTCATGTCAATTTCCTGCTGAAATTTGATAGCCTGTGTTTTAACTTCCGCCCATTGGTCGTGCCAATATGTTTTATAAAAGGGAGAGTGTAAATATAAACGCAAAAAATATCGAAATTGATTGCTGTTTTTTGGTAAGAGCTTTCTAAGGGATTCTTTATGAGCCATGAGGACTATATAAGGCTATTGCAAGAATTTATATGCAGTATTTTTTATGACATACGTCTATGCAGAATGTGGGCAGGGACATTAATAATTAATAATTTATTTATTTAAAAAAAGTGTGGTACAATCAGTTACAATAAATATATTTTTACAATTTTTGGAAAATCCGAAACGAATAACAAACGACGAAATTGAATCTGGCCTCCTAGCTAGGTTACATAGTAACCTGTATTAAGGATCGCCAGCCCAGGTTCCCACAAAAGGAGCAGAATTTTATTTTTATTTTTAAGAGACTGCTTATGACTAATAGTTGCAAACGAATGTTAACTTATATTTACTTACTAAGTGTGTGAAGTGATAGAATGTGTGTGTGAAGTGATAGAATGTGTGTGTGAAGTGATAGAATGCTCACAGAACGGATGGCCGATAGGGCCGAAAGGTTCTGGAGTGGTGACCGCGTACCGGAAGACGTAGCGTTGGAAGGCCTCCCACAAGATGGACCGATGACCTGGTGAAGGCCGGAGGAATCCGCTGGATGCGGGAAGCAGAGTACCGGTCGAAGTGGCGGTATTTGAAGGTGGTCTTTGTCCAGCAGTGGACGTCTTTCGACTGAAATGATGATGATGATGATATGCAGCTTTGTTACTTGGACTAATACATTGATTATGCCTCAATCAAACTATTTTCGTATGGTTAGTGACCAACCTGGTGTCAAAGTTTTAAAGCCGCCCATGGGCCTCTGACTTGGCTTCACATACCGTCGAGAAATATATCTAAGAGATAGTTTCCTCTCGATCAAACTATCACACTGGGTTAGGAATACGACCATCCCTTCCATCACAAAGATAACTGATGTCACTTGGAAAGCTGCTACACTAAAAAACTTTTTACAAAACGAAACAACCGACTTATATTTTTATTTTTCACTTTTTAGTTGTAGTACTTACCCCACACAAATTCGAATACCACTACCTGCTATGTAAATAATAGTGACAGGAACTTATCATATCACCACCTAGAGAGCATACCCTTTCAAACAAAAAAGAATTTTCACTCCTCTTGCTCAAAAAGGCCGTCATTGTAGAGCACCAGAGCGGGGAAAAAATAGCATTTCTTGCTCTAGGGGAAAAAGTAATTTCTTTTTAATTTTTGTCTGTTCCAACGAGCCTTGAAAAACGAATAAGTCTTTATTCTTATGAAGAATAATCATGATTATGGACTCGACTTATTACTGGTTCAAAAAAAAGAAGAACATTTATTTTTGAAAATGGAACTAAATGCTGCGTCTTCGGTAGAATGCGTGCATTGCGTTGCGGCTACAGAAGAAATAAAAAAGACATTGGCGCGAAATCTTTAGAATTTTTCTCTAATTACGAATTGAATTGGTGACCGCAATATAATGTACAACAATGAAAATGTCATCATCTAGTGAGAACATCTTCACAGAGGATTGAAATTAAGTTGCCGGAAAAAAACATCTCGTTAAATATCCAGAATTGTACAAATTGTACATTTAAATAAAATAAACTATTTACTGTATTGGATTATTTGATTTTCTCGCAATCGTAGTGAAAAGTAGAGTGTAACACGGCGTTAAAACCCATTATTACTCGGTTTCTATTTACTCCCGCGCTAAAGCTCGGGAGTAAAACTACCTCGTAACAATGGGTTATTTTCGTATAACAATCTACTATTCAAAATCGGTCCACAATTGACAGAGAAATCTGTGAACATACATAAAAAAACAAAAAATAAAAACAAACATACGCTACGAACATAACCTCCTCCTTTTAAAAAAATGGAATTAGGCTGGACACATCTGCCATAAGTCAAACGACCAATGGGCCAAACTTCAGACCCAATAGGTTCTTGTTAATGGCAAGCGACATTGCGGCAGCTCCAGATGGAGATGGTGGTATGAGCTGGACTCCCTTAAGACGCAGATATATGCCAGTGACCTTGTGAGGTTAGCTTGTGTGTTCTGTACTGAGCTCACGCAACGCGTCGTCCGTCCAACCAGTAATAGGACTCGGCCATCAAAGAGCGCTGTCCCAAATAAGACGCAATATTAATTTACCATACATAAAATAAAATATATTTTAATGAAACACGTAGGTATACTAAAAGATCAAATTCAATTGTCTTTAAAATGGTGAAGGTTTTAGAAAAATACGCTTGATAGATTTTGCGTGATTCTCAGTTTTTTATCCGCGTTAGACTTTTTTTTTGTTAGCCTATATTGTGTCCCACTGCTGGGCAAAGGCCTCCCCTTTTTCCTTCCAAATCTCTCTAAATTGTGCGATTTCAGGCCATGTTGGCCCCGCAAACATAACTAGATCGTCACACCACCTTCGCCGCGGTCTACCTCGACGGCGTTGTCCTACTTCAGGCGTCCAGTGAGTGACGATCTTTGCCCATCTCTCCGGGTGCATTCTCACTTCAGCCTGGCTGTTTTTTCTCCAACATCCGTTTACTTTACAAATTAATTTTACTATGTAATAAAAATAAACAAAATCTAAAATATTCCCATTGTAAATTATTCCAAAAATGCTCTTATTTAACATATTTTTTTTCCAAATCATTAACACTACTCGTTTAGACGTGATCTTCAGTATAAAATCATTAAAAGTCGGTTATCGTCGCCTTAAAAAGAGCTGTAGTGCTATTCTGTAACCATCTCACCGTGTTATCTTAGGTGAAATGAGCGTGGAGTGAGCTGTCAGTTGCTAAGGATTGACACTATTGGCAGCTCACTTCACCTAAGTTATCACGGTGAGATTTTTACAGAATAGCAATACTGGTCCTTGACAGCTTTGAACAGAGAAAAGTGGAAGGAGAGTAGGGGGAGGCTTTTACTCTACGGTGGGACATCACAGGCTTCTAATAATAATTCCTCTGGTATTGTAGAAGCCTTCGCATCAGATTCCTATGCAATAACATAAATCACTAATTATCATTTGCTTCGAAAACGGTGAAGGAAAACATTGTGAGGAAACTGCCTGAGAGATATTTCTCGACGGCATGTGAAGCCAATTTGATTTGCAGTGGTGGTCCAGTGACAACGGTTGCGACTTACGAGTAGTAGTAGGTCGTGGGTTCGAACCCCAAACAGGCACTTTACTTTTGAAAATTATTTCATCACCATTGCTCTCAAAACGGTGAAAGAAAACATCCTGAGGAAACCGGCATGACCTAGAATAAAAAATTCAAAGGCATGTGACATCTACCAACCCGCCCACGTGGTGAATAATGGCCTACTCCTTCTCATAGAGAGGAGGCCTGTTTCACAGCAGTGGGAGGGAACATTATAGACTGATTATATGAGGCCCATGGGCAGCTTTAAGCACTGACACCAGGTTAGTCACTAACCATTATGAAAAGAAGAAGACTTAAATAAGGCAACGATGTAATCCACCTGTTTTACTAAGACCTGCGCAGTTTGTACAACTTGGCAAAATGTCTGACCTCCACAACCCAGTTACGGGGTAATATGATACCCCTTTGGTTAGACTGGTTGTCAGACTTTCGGGCTTCTATCTAACGACCCGTGACGACTGTCAAAGATCCACGAATGACGGTTTATCGTGCTTTCCGAGGCACATCTTGGTATGTAAAGATGGTCACCCATCCACGGACCAACCACGACAAGCGTAGCTATGCGACAGTTATTATTACATAGCCCCAAGCCCCCTACATGTTAATTTATAGTAATACAAGCTGCGCCCCACGGTTTCACCCGCAGAAGTCTCGATCCCGTGGGAATATCGGGATAAAAGTATCCTATGTGTTAATCCAGGTTATAAACTATCTGTGTACCAAATTTCATCCAAATCCGTTTAGCCGTTTGAGCGTGAAGAAGAGACAAACATACACACACACACACTCACAAATTTTCGCCTTGATAATATTAGTGTGATGTGATGGCTCGACAGGTCCACTCAAATCTGTGTGGTTCTTTCCTCAAAATACCTTTTCAGACACTAATCTACATGGTCCTCATATGGCTTGACCAAGATTATGTCTGGACTTTAAAAGAGACTGAGACCTCTGAGTTTGTTTCGGCCTTTCTTCTCAGAGTAGTCAGTTAGGAAACGCCGAACTCATCTAGCTTATTTTTTTATTTTTTTTATATGATGTGTAAAAGTGATTCCGATATCCTATTTACAGAATAAACAATTTCATTTCATTTTATTTCATTTCGTTAGGTATAACTTTATAATATGTAGGTATAGATAGATAAGATGAAAATTTCAAACAAAGGTTAAGTAAAACAAACCATTGTAATTCAAAACACGCCTTATGTCAATATTTTAAAGCACCTAGGTATATCTTCCTACATTTCCGCATAAAAAGAACAAGGAAAAATTAAAAGAAAAAATATTTTTGGGGCGCGTTCTGAATTTAAAATATCATTACGTCAAACCAATTTTCAACAATGCAATAAGAAAAAAGAAAAAACACAAGAAAGACGTAACAAAAAGGTACTGAGTAACAATAATGCTACTGACATTACCGACCTTTGAATATTCAACCAGTTTATCAAGACCTCTCATTTTCTCTAATCCCTGTACATTTTGTACGAAGAGTAATTGCAGGTAGGAACTCCATAGATCTTAACATACTGGCCGAAACCTTCACGCATCGGAATACTTAGTAATTGTTTACGAAGTGTCACGGAACGATTGCTTCGGAGTTTGAATTTGAGTTCGGAACGTTATTTGAAAATGATGTGCGTGACGTAATAAGAATAAATAAAATGTTTGGTAATAATGGCTACCGTTAAAAATGAAAGAAGAAGTAATTACTATAATTTCGATGGAATGTTTAAGTATAGTAGGTCTGTTTTTTTTTGTTTTCGCGAGAAGAGGCCCTTGCCCTTTTAATGTTATTGAATCATCATCATCTGCCCAGCCTTTTCTCAACTATGTTGAAGTCGGCTTCCAGTCTAACCGCAGGAGGAGACGCCCTGGGCGTCGGGAATCACAGGAAGATTTCCGGCCACCGTAGGCGCGGGCTTGCGGACGGTGAGCAATGGACAGCTCGCCGTCCAATAAGGACCAAGCCCGGGTCGACGGCGCGTTGTGTTCCACGCGCGCCTCAAAGAGATGTCAGCAGAATTGACGGGGTCCGCTAGGGCCAATGCCTGCCGGGGGTTCGAAGAAAACCGATAGGGACATCGTGGCCCCCCGGCAACATGGCAACTGAAGGAACACGGGTGGGTTTTAGTCAGTAAGAGTCTGACACGCCCTCCCGCTCTGCCCAGAGCGGGAGAAGTTATTTGATAATTTCCCACCCAAAAAAAAAAAAGTCTAACCAAACCTTTTATGCAGTCTTGAGAAAGTCGCAGGCCTCCTTTATGAACCGAATACATAAATCTGACAATGGAATATTGAGGGCCATATACGAGGTTAATTATTTCTTCGTATATGGCAATTAATATTCCAGCTAAAATAATACTTTACTATTAATTTTTTGTATTTTTGATTGTTTTATAATAATGTATAAATTGTATTAATTAATTGAATTTGTAATCTGTCGTGAATTTCATATGGGTGTATTCCTGAAATAAATTATTTTGAATTTGAATTTTGAAATGCAGCTCAATATCTGCCTAGCCTTTTCCCAACTATATTGAGAGTGTTCTCGAGAGCACTCGTTGCGAAAAAAACGTTCGCGTCAATTTTCACAGTTCATATTTTCTTAGATTATTCGAGTTTTTTTTGAAATCTCTATAAAAATAGATTATCTATTCATAGCCATTCATTCCCCGGCGATTATCGTTAAGATAAATCGTAGAATTTCATCTAAAAGTTCAAATAGTAAGTCCTTACAGTTACATAGTTTGTTCCTACTACTACTTGTGGTAACTTATACACCGTTTGAAATAAGATTAGACATTTAAACAAACCTTTTTTACAGTCCGTTCAACCGATTTTGACTTCTATACTGTAGGCATAAGGATGGCATTAAAAGCAAAAAAAGTGGTTACAAACCAACTGTTTACTGCAGCTGCCATTTGTCATACGACCATCGCAATAGAAGTCAAAATCGGTTGAACGGACTGTAAAAAAGGTTTAGTTAAATGTCTAATCTTATTTCAAACGGAGTATATGTATCCAGGGGGCTTAAGACCAGCTCAAAAGCAGTATTATTTTAATATTACTTCAGTGGGAGAAAGAGATGGAGCTATACGTCACACTGAAGTTATATTAAAATAATATTGTTTTATGAGCTTGTGGTAGGCCCCCAGGAATAAAAAGGTCACGCTGATTATCTCCATCACGTCGTGGTGCTCGACGAGGAGCTCGTGGCTAAGTAATAACAGCCGCACTGGTCGATCCATCAGGTTAAGCTACGCTTGCCGGGGTTGGTTAGTGGATGGGTGACCATCTTTACATACCGAGACTCCTCCGTGCCTCGGAAAGCACGTTAAGCCGTTGATCCCGGCTGTCATTCGTGGATCTTTGACAGTCGTTACGGGTCGTCAGAAGCCCGAAAGTCTGACAACCAGTCTTACCAAGGGGTATCGTATTACCCAGTTACTGGGTTGTGGAGGTCAGATAGGCAGTCGCTCCATGTAAAATACTAGTATTCAGCTGCATCCGGTTAGACTGGAAGCCGACCCCAACATAGTTGGGAAAAGGCTAGGCAGATGATGACGTCGTGGTGCATGAAATGACCCTATATGTGTCTAAATTTAGTAAGACTGAAACCCCCGGTCTTACAGAATATCTCCCAATAAACACAAACAAAATGTCTACCACAAAATGGTCTCCATACATCACAGCTGATCAGTTCAAAGCTATGAGTGATGCGTTGAATGACGCATCCCGGAACACTTACTTTGTGTCCGCGTGTTACGTGCAGGAAACGGATATGTATGTGAGTGTGTGTGTGTGTATTAGTAAGTTGTGTGTGTTAATGATTTTTTGAAAATTCTTGCCTGAGATTTCGTGCATGTCGTCCAATGTTGGTACAGTTTTAAAGGAATTTGGAGTGTAGGTTTGCACTTGAGTAACAAAACTAAGAACCTAATGCTAAAAATAGGCAAACAAGGCTCAGATTCTTCCATCAGCATATGAGTTTTATTTTCCTAAGGTCGGCTAAAATGTTACAATGCGATATTTTTCCGTGCCCGCATGCGGTTGCAACGAACATGACCCACGTAAAATGAGAAAAGTTATCTCGCAATCGCCCGCATGCGGGCACGGGAAATATCGCACCGTAAGGCCGTTTGTCCACCGCACCCTGAACGGTTCACGAAAACGAGATGACGACGCCGAAGTAGTGACAGTACATTTAATATGGCTGCGTAATCTAGAAAAGAAAAGAAAGAAAGAAAAATTGTTTATTCTGCACTAAATAAACACACATTACAAAAAAAAAATACATAAAATACATATTCACCAAAAGCCAAAAGCATCGTATTCAATATTCTAAAACGAATAAAAAATTGTCAAATTTTGTCTATTGCTTATGTTAAGGCGAGATACCACCACCACCACCACCTAAGTACACATTATGGTAAAGCAATAAAGATATCGAGTATTGAGTATTGAGACCAATGACAATTTACAATTTTGTTTCAATATGATAATACCAAATGAAAACAACAAACAATCAATACATTAAAAAATGCCGATTGCTGAGAGAAATAATAACAATTTTTGTAACAATCACGTTTCTCGTTGACGTCCTGTTCACGGTGCGGTGGACAAGCAGTGTTAGTTTGGTCCCAGATAGGACTGACATAAGAATGTCACCAGACTATATTTCTAGCAAAGAGGAATCTGACCAATAAGGACTGATTCGTTTGCAGATAAAGTAAAATACGTCTACAATAATAAAGACAATTACGTTATTACAGATGTTATAATATTCTCACGCGTTTCATAAAGAGACTACTGTATTGTTTGTGTAAAAGGTCAGTTGTAACTCAACATTCAACCTTTGCACTCAATTAATACTTTCCACATCTACACGCAAGTTAACGCGACTTGTAAGTACAGATTGGCAAAAAATAATTTGGAAAAAATGAGGGCGCCACTATCGCACTTAGGTCACTTCGAATGGGAAATCAGTAAAAGAATATAAATAAACTAGCTGACCCTGCAAACGTTGTTTTGCCATATAAATGTTTGGGGTGGACCATCTCTATCACTTACTACCCTACCTCCTACCTACCCTCCCTGCCTACCCTGCCTACCCTGCCTACCCTGCCTACCCTGCCTACCCTGCCTACCCTGCCTACCCTGCCTACCCTGCCTACCCTGCCTATCCTGCCTACCCTGCCTACCCTGCCTACCCTGCCTACCCTACCTACCTACCCTACCATAATTTATAAAAACATAATTTTTCTTCATATCTTTTTTTTCTAAATTAAGATGTAAGCTATCCTATCTTTCAAGTTGGATCAAACTGCACACGGTGTGCAAATTTGATTAAAATCGGTTAAGTAGTTTAGGAGTCCATCGCGGACAAACAACGTGACATGTAATTTATATATATTAAGATATATATTAAGATTATCTAAAAAATGTGCAACAAAAAAGCTATTTGTGGGTGACTCAAAACCTAATAGCACTTATCGGCAAAGTAGTGCCATCATCATAGGTCTACATAAAGTAAAATACAGTCGAGCCTGGATAAGCGAGAGTTCAAGGGACTCTAGCTTATAGAGCAGCGGCCTTTCTGACTTATAAAGGTTGCGGCTGGTTGGAAAAGGTGGCGAGGAAAAAAAAAATTCCACGAAATTTAAGAATTACTCATAAACAGAAGATGTTAAATTACACTCGACTGTCGCTTATAGAGGTACAGGCAAATAGCAGTCTCAATCAGTCTAGGTCCACGTGTTTATAACAATTTTCTCTTATAGAGGTTTCTGTTTCTCACTTATAGAGGTTCTTGGTGGTTAAAATGACGGGACCTGGCTATTACTCTCATTTACAGAGTTTTCTCGCTTACCCAGTTCTCACTTATCCAGGTTTGACTGTATGTATTTAGTTTCATTTTTCACCGCGTCATACAGGCCCATTTCTGTACAATTCATTTATTAAATAATAAACTTTGTATTTATAAATTAAATTACTTTCGCTATAAAAAAATTAGGTACTTAATTATTTACTAACCACACATTATACACAGACAGAAGATCTACTTGATGTCTGCAAATAGAACCGCTAACATGTAATTTTACTTTTACTTACATAATTTTAATTAAGTTTATACTCATAGTTAATTTATAACATTAAAGGGACGATAGCTGACTTTTAATGATTTTATACTGAAGATGACGTCTAAACGAGTAGTGTTAGTGATTTGAGAAAAATATATGTTAAATTAAAGCATTTTTTTTATATTTTAATATAGGTATATTTTTGATTATGTTTATATTACATAGTGAAATTAATTTGTAAAGTTATGTCTAACGCGGATAAAAAACTGAGAATGACGCAAAATCCATCAAGTGTATTTTTCTGAAAACTTCACCATTTTAAAGATAATTAAATTACTGATCTTTTAGTATACGTGTTTTATTAAAATACTTTTTGTTTTACGTGTAATAAATTAATAATGCGTCTAATTTGGGACAGCGCTCCTTGATGGGCGAGTTCTATTACTGGCTGGACGTACGACGCGATGCGTGAGCTCAGTACAGAACACGCAAGCTAACCATTCAAGGTCACTGTCATATATCTGCGTCTTAAGTATTTATGCACTTCGTAGCCTGAAGCACAGGTTCAACCTAGTTCAGGCAAATAAGCAACTGTGCTCTATTTTAATTATGTATTAAGTTACTTATTGTAAATGTGCCCTTTTTTATAGGTATATAAACGATTTATTGTATTATTATTGTACTCTTTTTTGCCAAGCTGTAAACAGTGTATTTTTGTTCATTATTGTTCTTAACCTTCTATTGTTTTGTTCTACTACCATGATTCGTATCGTATTTCTGCGTGGATGTGACGCATATTTTCCCCCAATTTATTATTTACGTGTTTTTTTTATCTTTCTTTGCGTCATATTTACCGCAAATAAACGAACTTTCTTTCTTTCTTTCTACATTCGCGGAACCCAAAAGCTTGGTTTTCTAAGAAAACGGAGCCATAATATTAACACGGCCGTAAATTGATGGCAGTCCCTACAAAGATAGTTTTTGACGGCCACAAATTGACGCTGAGTGTTTACCCATAAGGCTGCCTGAGCGGAGTTTAGATTCTGTTGGTTAATATTAGCACAGCTCCGTTCCTCTCCTCTCGTCTCCGGTCCAGTGGCCAGGAAGCCTTACGACGGTACCGTTTTTTTAGGAAATCCAAGCTTTAATGATATCGCATACGATCGTCTAGTTTCATCGTTGTGAGCAATATTTTTGTTAGTAACCCGAGAATGTCCATTACTAAAGATTAACTTCCAATAAACGCTGAAAAGATAATTAGCCAAACTGCGCAGCTTTTTATTTTCTCAACGAGGCGGGACTACCTACTGTAGGTTTCTTTAGTTATCTAAAATTATAGTTATAATTATATTTTTTATAACAAACACTTCGTTGTCCCCGACGAATAAAATGGTAATCGTAAAAACCAAATTTTACAGGAAAAATTAAAAAACTGTTTTTTGTGAAAATCTTATTAACTTAATATGTATAGCGGCATTGTTCAAATATCAAAAGAAAAGTGGTTTTTTACATTCATTACAATACACCTTAAAATCTTGTAACTTCTAAAATAACCGTAGGAATTGAATGAAAAAAATTGACAGAGTGTAATCGGACCTCTTAATAACGAATATGCAATAACCTTAAAACTATCGTAGTAGCACATTACCATTTTATTCATCGGGGACAGCGACTTTGTCTGCGACTTCGTCCGCAGCCCTTTTTGTTCCCGATGTCGTGGAAATTTTAAAAAATCACATTATTCCTTGTCTACCTTTTTGGCGCAGCCGTGAGGCACATTGTTGTTAAAACGTTATTTTCACTTTTTTATTTTGTATTTTGTGTTTCACGAACTGTGTCCAAATATTAATAATAATTTCTTTCTTTTCTTTATTTTATTTCTTTCCTTCTTTTCTTGTCTTTCTTTCTTTACATCATAAAGAGAACCTCCGTGCAAAATTTAAGCATTCTAGGTCCTAGGGTTTGGGTCGGGCGTTGACGAGTTAGTCAGTAAGTGAGTTAGGACTTTTCTTTTTATAAATTAGAATGTAAGACCCCAGTCGTAAGTGAAACGAATTCTTTACCAGAAACCTTAACGAGTCTGGCACCTTTTCAGTTTAATATAGTCTAGGTTTTATTTATATGTTTATTTATTTAAAACTTCAAGCACATATATGTACAGAGGCGGATTTAATGCCAAAGATATTTTCTACCAGTCAACCTTTGGGTGATGCAGAGACAAACAGTGGTAGGTGCAATTACGAACAATTGAGGAATAAAAATTATTCAAATATAAAGATACAAATATACCTATTACAAGCTATAAATATATAAATAAGCACAAATAAAAACAGTGGCACTCCGGGAGTGTCGAAACATGTGAAAACTTGAAAAACAAAAAACTCCCCCGCGGTAATCAACGCGTTGATGGCTTTTACTCCACGCACCGCAGTAATCAACGCGTTGATGTCTTTTAAATTGTCCAAAGCTGGTGTCGTCACAGTATCGCGAAATCAATGGTTTAGTCCCATCTCAAAAATTCCCAACGCGCCTAAAGAAGTTTTCACTTCAAAATATACATAAATACATGAATACACTAAATCAAATAAGACAAACAATGGGAAAACATTAACGTTGTGATGATACTGCCAGCTTCTTACGAATTTATGGTTTACCAGATACGAAACCCGCCACTTCTTTTATAAGGAGAACCCTCACACGCTACACAACTTAACTCATCATAACTAACTGTAAGTCAGTTTACCTGTACTTTAAGTTTAGACGTCTGAAAGCGTGAACCAGTATCAAACTTCCTTCTGCATTTGAATAGCCACTTTAGTGTTTTCCAACTTCCAGTAAAGACTTAAAGAGTAAGTGGTTCAACGTGGTAGGATGTGACGACTTTAACAACACTAATATGCGTCAGAAGTAAGAACTATGTACGTCATATTTTGGTGTGTGGTGCAAGGTTTAAGCGTTTGCGAGAGCTTCGATATTTTTGGTTTATTTTTTTAGGAAAAATGATTTTGTTTCATAATTAACACACACATACATAAGCAGTGGTGGCCCAGTGGTAGCGGCCGCGACTTACGAGTTGTAGGTCGTAGGTTCGAACCCAGATAGGCGCTTTACTTTGTGTAAATTATTTCATCACCATTGCTCTCAAAACGGTGAAGGAAAACATCGTGAGGAAACCGGCATGTCTTAGAACCGAAAATTCGAAGACATGTGACATCTACCAACCCGCATTGGGCCCGCGTGGTGGATTACGGCCCACTCCCTCTCACAGAGAGGAGGCCTGTGTCCCAGCAGTGGGAACATTTATATAGGCTGATGATGATGATGACATAAACTCACGCCGTCTTCCCAAGGGGGTAGGCAGAAACTACAGAACGCCACCTGCTAAGATCCCTACATACTCCTTTTGCTTCACAATTCGCTATGGTATTTTTTATTATGTAATCACTATTTTAACTAGTATACCTTACAGTATCGGTATATCGGTGTATCTAGGTATACCACAGCGAATTGGCACTATACAGTTTGATCGTCTATCGATGCTTAAAAAAAACTTTTTTACAAAAAACACAACCGACTTCCAAACTACAAAGTGAAAAATAACTTTAATTTCGGAAGTCGGTGTCTTTGGATCAGATCAGTATTTTAGTTTTTTTGACACCGACTTCCGAAATTAAAGTTATTTTTCACTTTGTAGTTTGGAAGTCGGTGGTGCTTTTTGTGAAAAAGTTTTTTTTTCACTTTTTAGTGGGTTGGTTTGTAATTTATCTAAGTTACAATAGCCTTATGTCAACTACTCATCAAAAATACCCAAATTGCTATAGATGTGCCTTTAATATTTGAAGAGTTCCATCGATTTCTTCAAGATTCCATCATCAGATCGTGACCAAATGACAATGGGACCAACTTAAAAGTATACCCTTTCAAACAAAAAAAGAATTTTTCGAATCGGTCCAGCCGTCTTCGAGTAATCGGGGAACATACATAAAAAAAAATAAAAAATATCCCGACGAATTGAGAACCTCCTCCTTTTTTTGAAGTCGGTTAAAAAATAAGACCTTATCACAGAAAAACTTCAACTCCTTACTTTCGTAACGACCATAACTAATACAACCACAATAACACTCGTTTCTTATCGCTTAAATTCACACTACAGTTTACAAACAGCTGCTAAACCCATTTCAAATTCAATTTGAATGATGTAAACTAGCTGAAAAATTTGCAAACATTCCTCACGGACAAACAAGAATTTTCATTGTAGCTTGTCACTTTAAGGGGTTGTCTACACCCACGTTGTGCTAATGTAACTGAGCGGACGACAGAACGCCTTTTTGCGTAGCAATCAACTCGAATAAGGCACAAAAGAAACGCTGAGACGTATTCAGATTATGCGTACTTTTGGTTTGTGGGATAAAGCATAGGCGTAAGCGATTTTAGACCCAACTTCGAACTACATCTAGAAAAAAAATAAACTGTTGTTTTTTAAACTAGATTGTTTATGAATGAGAGAGTTATTAGTGACTTATAACGTCTATTATGTGGTTTGTTATCATGGAGGGCTTTTGTTATGTGAGTGAAAGGAAAATAGGAAGGAGGATGTGCAAATTATTTTCCTATTTATTATTAAAACTTTATGTAGCAAACTAAATGCTATTCATTCTTTACCGAAAAAAAAATTTAGTAAATAATACTGTTTACTTGGAAGAAGTATTATAACTTTCTGCAATACATTGCCTATTTGCTGCAGACCTCTTCACCCGACATCATTTATTATCTGAAGGGCCTCCGGAGCTGCATGATATAGCCCTTGACCAAGCGCTTCGTTTTTTACCCGACTGCCCCAGAAAGAGGGTAATGTTTTTCGAGAGTATGTATGTATGTATGTCTATTTCTTTGGCACGCTCTGTAGCCTAAACGGCTTGATGGATTTTAACATATGAGGTATCGTCAGGTTCGTCTTAATAGAGGAAGCGACATAGGCTATATAATATTTTTGTATTGCATCTGCAAATACAAGAAAAAGGGAGGGGTAGGTTTAAAAAAAAACAACATTATTGGTATCAAATAAAAGTTAGTAATGAGTCAATTTCAAATATATATACATATTTATATATTAATAAAACTAAAAAGTTTGAAATAAAACAAATTATTTAAAAATAAAAAACTCGACTGCAAAAACTCATAACTGAAAAGAGAAAAACAAGCATTATATAATTTGTTTTTTTAAATAATTTGTTTTGCAGTATTCATAATGAGTTGGAAGTTGTCTAGTGGAATAGTTTTAAAATATTTCAGCTACTACATAGAATGGAATTCCATTGTGTTTTATCATATATTCTATTACTTCAAACATTAAAACGTGTAACTGATTGGTTATGCGTGTACAACTTAGTAGCGATTGTCGTAAAAACAATTGAAGGCTGAAGCTGTAGTAATGGCTTAACGAGTCGTGTAGTGTTGAGACGTAAATTCATTGTGCATTTGATTGTGGGACAAGTCACAAGCGTTTCACTACATTTCGTTATCATTTTTTGAAGTGAAAACTTTTTTAGGCGCGTTGGGCATTTTTGAGATGGGACTAAACTATTGATTTCGCGACACCATGAAGACATCTCATTTTTGTAAACGCGATTGTGCTCTTTATTTATATTACGTTACGGATCGAGACCAACGGCTTAACGTGCTTTCCGAGGCATGGATGGGTTTGATATGTAACGGGTGGTCGCCCATCCACGAACTGACCGCGGCAAGCATAGCTTAGCCTTCGATCAACCCGTGCAGCTGTTATTATTTAGCCACGAGCCCCCTTGACCGTAACCGCATTTATTTGTAGCTCCTAGATAAATGACATGGAAATTATGAAATTCAACATGTTTCATTCAATATTATTGTATTTCTTTTTCAGGTATGTTCACAACCAAGTTCTTATATTTCTAAATAAGGTAGGTAAGGATATTTTTTTTTGGATCAGCGTGTTTCATTTGACTTTACCTCAACGGTTACCTTGACCTTTCGCTGACCACCAAGTTCGATTCATCCATGGTGACTTATGTAATTAAAGACGCCAGAATGAATCTGGTATTAGTTGACCATGGACAAATAATGACGTTTATTTGAAGAAAACTTACTTACATTTGAGTTCTATGTAGAAGATAGCCAGTTACAAGTTTCATCGCTGCACCGGTTGACGTCATCACGGAAAAGCCGGCTGTCCCTGAAAACCCCGTCATTCCGACCTCACCGCCGAGGTCCCTTGCGATCGCGACCGCGTCCCCGAGTAAATGATACTACCCCCCGAACCTTGCTCGAAAACGAGGTGCCAGCAGTTGTTGCAGCTGAGCACGTAGCTTTAAATTCCCCGACTAATAATCATGATCAAAACTTTGATCCAGCCCGTCCCATCCTTGATGTCCTTCCTCCGGTTAACGCCCTAAGCCGAGGTTCGCACCCCACAGGGGGTGTCCTTAGCGAGCGTTCACCTAGTTTTAATTAGCATATTTGAATAACCCCTGGCTGGAGGTTTTAAGTGTAGTAGCTTAAGGCACCCACAGGAAATCCCGGTTAAGTAGTCATGATCTCAGAGGTCAACTACGAGATGACCCTAAAAAAAAACACGTGGCACTCGGGGACTGCCGCGGTAAAACTATTGTATAGCATTTGTAACCTCCATACTTCCTATTTATCAACGCTACACTTGGGATGATGACGTGATGACATAAAACAAAAATTACGTTCCCATGACAACATCACGTTGTCATGGAAACCGTCATTACATGATAGGCGGACTGGAGGGTGTTAGGTTTTATTTTCGTCACGGTTTTATTTTCGTTACGGAATTTCTTGATTCGGTCGCCGCGCTCAAAGCCCGCGATAAAAGCTATGCAATAGCTTAAAAATCCCTGAAAACCAACGCTGTGACTCTATCTTGCATAAGGTCATAGCATTATGCTCAGCGATGGCTGATTTGCGTGGTGTGTGTGACGCATGTTTTCAAAACTTTTTCTGTTTTGTGTTTTCTCTGCATCATGTCTTACCGCAAGTAAACGTATTTTCTTTTTTCAAAGGACTTACGATAACGACTTTTTACACCGCCAATCGCTTATAATACACACCACATATACATTACTAGTGAAAAGCACAAGTAAATAGATTTAGCGATTCGAGCAGGGGTGCTCGCGTTCTCGTGTTTGTGACGCACATATCTAATGAGATTGTGAGCGAACCGAGCTGTATGTAAATCCATTTAGTGTTAAAAGGAAAAACAAAAAGGATGTAGGGATTTAATTGTCTTGTAAGAGCTTGAGGGAGTGATGTTTGTGGAGGAAATTAAAGCCTTAAGAGGCCGGCGACACGGCTCGCAACTACAAATCGAGATGTTTACAAAATTCAATTCCAAGCACGTTGCGCTAGTGTGAGTGCCTGTCGGAGCGATATACACCTACAGTGAGCAATACTACCACGCACACATTGACAATTATTGCTTGACGCGATAGTACTACCAGCTTTCGAAAATGTATGATAAATTTGAATGTGTTCCGTAATACAAAAAATTATGAATGAAAACTTAATGTATTTCCATGTTTTTTTCGATAATTTGTAACTTTATAACATAAACTATGCTTCTGCGTCATTTACGCTGATGTCATTTACGCTGTAAAAATGTACGAAATGCAATTCGCTTACACTTCATTTAAAGGTAAGTTTTTGGAAATAAAAAGACGTAGGAGCCTAGATAAATACTGTCTCAATCCGAATATTAACATAATATGGTGGAAATATGCTCAAATTGCAAATGATTTATGTACTACGTTTGTATGGACAATTCATGCGTCGCCGCATTCTTAAGGGTTTAAAGCTTTTTTTGTGTGTTTTTGGGATATTATTTTCCTTGAGAAACAAAAGAGTATTATTCTAATAAATTACAGTTTCACGAATAATCCATCGGAATGAGTACTTAACTAAAATATACTGAAAATTTTACTTCAGTTAGAACGATAAACGTTTCATGTTTGTCAAGAAATTTGCTGATCCATACATTTTGATCGTGTTATTATTGCACTGACGTGATGAGAGGCTTGTAGCTAAGTAATAACAGCCACACGGGTCGATCGATCAGGTTAAGCTACACTTGCTGCGGTTGGTCCGTGGATGGGAGACCATCTTTACATACCTAGACTCCTCCGTGCCTCGGAAACCACGTAAAACCGTTGGTCTCGGCTGTCGTTAGAGGATCTTTGACAGTCGTTACGGGTCGCCAGAAGCCCGAAAGTTTCACAACCAGTCTTACCAAGGGGTATCGTATTACCGAGTAATTGGGTTGTGGAGGTCAGATAGGCAGTCGCTCCATGTAGAAAATTCGTATTCAGCTGCATCCGGTTAGACTGAAAGCCGACCTCAACATAGTTGGGAAAAGACAAGGCAGACAGACAGTATTGCACTGATGTATGGAGCAGCAGTTTATTTTTTTCATATTTAAGAGTTGGTCTCATATCAAAAGTTGTTCACATATAATTATTTAACTAATGTACGTACCTATACAAACAATTGTAAAAAAAAATTAAAAGAATAACGGAGGAGTTTCTTGCCCATTCTTCTCCATACGAAAACTACCTTTTGGAAGGGGCGACTAGAATCAATTTTGTTATTTTGTAAATTTTGACGTTCAAAAGTGGGCCTATTTGAAATAAATGATTTGACTTTCACTTTGTTCTGTTTCTTGAGTAGTGCGCTCCCTTAAAGTAGTATGTCTCCTTTTTATCCGCAATACTCTATGAAGGTTTTGTTTTGATTTTTTTGTTAAATGCGAATGTATTGAATCTTGTATTTCAAACTTGCATTTCAAACAACCCGCATAATAAAAACTGTGACGACACGTACCTACCGTTAACATTTTAATTAGGTAAATTGGAAAGTAGTGAATTCTAATTCTACATGAAATTAGTATAAAATTACAATGTGATGTTTGCATAATCTTCAAACACTCGGTGATCACCAGTTTTAAAAATGAAACATTATGTAGATAAAGAAAATTCTTGAATCTAAATATGCTTGGGTTTTTTCTTAACATTATGGTAAGTATTCTAATTTACAGGCGAATTACCATTTTATGAGCAACTGTGATTATGTTTTATCCAACATGAAATTGAGGTGGTTTTCCAAAGAACTAAACGAATTAGTTACTTGTTTTTGTATTTATTTGCTTTTCACTACATATCATATTTGTTTTTAAGCTATTGCATAGCTTTTATCGCGGGCTTTGAGCGCGGCGACCGAATCAAGAAATTCCGTAACGTAACGAAAATAAAACCTAACACCCCCACTCCGCCTACCATGTAATGACGGTTCCCATGACAACGTAATTTTTGTATTATGTCATCACGTCATCATCCCAAGTGTAGCGTTGACAAATAGGAAGTATGGAGGTTACAAATGCTATGCAATAGCTTTACCGCGGCAGTCCCCGAGTGCCACACGTTTTTTTTATTTATTTTACAATGCTGCCAGCCTTTTGGGCACTTTTCCCACTGACAGCGGACGAATTTTTTGATTCCCAATAAGCTGTTCCTATATTTTATTTTTTTTCCTCTGTATATTTGTATAGTTAGCTTGTCATTTAATTTAGTACCTATTGTAAACTTACTAGTTGTATTAAATATTGTAAATGATATATTAAAAACCTCTACTCTTACCAAAGAAAATAAAAAATAAAATAAATAACATAACATAACATCACGCCTTGTTTCCCCGAAGGATTGGGTAGAGGTGTCCCTGTAGCAGGTACACCCACATTTCGCCAGTTATGTTTAAGTCCCATGTAATAGGGAGCGAGTCTATTGCCATCAACCGCGAACAAATCCAGATTCCGAGCTGCTACTGAGAAATTTCAGATAGAAAAACCCAATAAAACTTTGCTCGATCCGGGAATCGAACCCAGGACCTCATGCTCAGCAGTAGCGCTTGCGACCACTAGACTAACGAGGCAGTCAATACAAATAAATAAATGAACAAGGATAAAGTAGAAGCAGTTAGCAGTTTCATCATCATCATCAGCCTATAATGTTCCCACTGCTGGGACACAGGCCTCCTCTCTGTGAGAGGGAGTGGGCTGTAATCTACCACGCGGGCCCAGTGCGGGTTGGTATATGTCACATGTCTTCGAATTTTCGGTTCTAGGACATGCCGGTTTCCTCACGATGTTTTCCTTCACCGTTTTAAGAACAGTGGTGATGAAATAATTTACACAAAGTAAAGCGCCTGTCTGGGTTCGAACCTACGACCTACAACTCGTAAGTCGCGGTCGTTACCACTGGGCCACCACTGCTCTTAGCAGTTTAATATAAATAAATTAACAAGGATAAAGTAGAGCGACACTTCTTAATACTTCCTTTCCTTCCTTCTTCTCAATTTTGAGTCGATGTTAAATACATGTAGGTACCTATTATGTTAAATGAGTTGGGCTTAGTAGGTGGCCACGCCAGTCGCGGCATCAGTGGCGTTTTTTAAACTCTCAAAAGTGCAGGTGTATGACCACTTTGGGCACTCCTACAGACAGGGTGGCAGTCCCATCGACGCGAAAACTGTTACCATGGATTCAGTACATGATTCTGAACTCCGGCGTTGAAAATTTTCTTCGGTTATTTAAAAAATATACTGTACTGTATTTTTTAACCGCGTAGGTATTGCAATTGTCTATGAAAAAACAAATTGTTTTTTAAAATAACCGACGAAAAATTTCAACGTAGGGGGTTCAGAATCTTGTGGGGGTTGTGGAAAAGTCCAAAAGGGATACCGTGGCCCCTGGCAACATGGCAACTGAAGGAACACGGGTAGGTTTTAGTCAGTAAGAGTCTGACACACCCAGAGCGGGAGAAGTTATTAGATAATTTCCCACACAAAAAAAGGTGGTTCAGAATCATGTATTTACCCCATGGTAACAGTCATCGCGTCGATGTCCTGCCATCCTGTATATGACAAGGTTTGGTGAGGAGCATTAGGTATCTGTGAGATCTTTAATCTTTAATCCTCCATTTCGTTGTTCTTCCCCCTTTAAAACAATGATAAAATCACTACTTAAATCAAAACGGCATAAAAATATTAGAGTAGAATTCAAACAATTTGATTGTAAAACGCGTAACAAAAAGCTTACAAACCGTTCTATTAATAATTTCGAGCTTAAGCACTTAAGGCATTACTTGCACTGGCAGCCGAGAGTATTCGCCCAGCTACCACACCAATTATACACTTCCGTGCAAAATAATTGGTTGTTACGAGACTATTATAATATGTTACTTCACGCCAGTTATTATGAAGGCTATAGCGGCGGTCTTTAATAATACGATGAAGGGTAAAAAAAGATTTAAAAAAATGTAATAACGGTAATGATATAAGATAAAGTGTACCTATATATTTTTTATGTTTGTCGTTTGGTTAATGCAATATTACGTCATTTAATGTTTATATTATGCACTTTTATGCAGAGCCTTAATAACATTTAATTTCGAATAAGGTCAGGTTAGTTTCGATTCCTTGAAAATAGGCCTCTGCTCTGCAGTAGGTTAATTGTAGGGCAATACTAACCTATTTAGAATAACATAATTAACCTCTTTACCCAAAAAGGTTATCATGTTTTCTAAAAAAAAATAATGATGTAGGTCGGTGTACCATTTTTTTATAATTGCCCATTAGTCCATTTAACACGTGAATGGGACCAAATTAATACAACAGTTTGTACACAAATAATAATAAAAAATAAAAAATAACCCCACCGCCGTATCTCTACGTTGACGTCGTGGTGGGGCTTGCGCGCTCCGAACTCTAGGCCTGAGCCAATAGAGTTTACTTTGCCGGAACGGGTCTGGAATGAGGAGTCAGACCAAGAGAGATACAAAAACCCACAGGGCAGCATGTGGCGAGCTGTTGGGCAGTAGCGACCCCACGGACCCTATCTCCCGGGAGAAGTCTTGTTCCTCACCTCTGACTTGCCTTTATTGGCCGGCTGAAGTGAACACTAACGAGGAACAGAGCTCCCACCTCATTCTTGCCTTTATCGGCTTGAGTGGAGATTCGCAAGAGCAAACGTGCTCGGAGGAAGGAAATATTCCAGTAAAATGCTGGTAGGGATCTTGACCGTACTTCCGGGATTGTCCTGATAGCCGTGGAATACCTCTCCACTCCTTATAAGCACTTCAGGACATGTTGCCCCCTTGTCGCTACGACACTACCGATGCTAGCGACCGTTTTCGGAGGCCCATTATTGAGTATGCAAGTTACCCCCTGCTATTTTATCCGTGTGCATATAAAACATAGATCAGGCAGGTGCCATAGTCCTTCCATAGTTCTAGGTGACCAGTCCACTTTAGCAACCCAAACCTATAGTCCGATATCTTTGTTTCCATATCTTACAATAGTCCTACACCAACCGGGGGTTGTCCTTGGCTGCACTTGCATAGTGCGAACAGGGATAATCGTCGGTTGGTACCTCATTTCATTAAAAACGTCTAAGGAGCCTTTGCGAGTTGGCTTCGGCCCCTCGTACGCCTTCCAGGGGTCCCCCTGGGTCCCGCGAAATGTCAAAGACGTAAAAAATAAATAATAATTAGTAATAATATTACCGACTAGCTTTTGCAAGCGACTTCGTCCGCGAGCCTATAACCTTCCTCAAGAACTGGGCTATCCAATGTGAAAAAAAAACAAATCTGACAGGTAGTTCTGGAGATTACCCCCTACACACAAACTTAAAAACAAACAAACAAATTCTGCCTTTTTATAATATTAGTATAACCAGTATAGATTAGTTAATAAAACAAGCTTTTCCAATGTTAAAAACTGAATAGATCCAGTAACGCAAAATTTCTTGCTTATCTCACATTTCTTATCATTTACTTCGAGTGTGATGAAATCCCGCTCCCGCGCACCCTAATTCCAAGATGACATTGTTTGTCCAACAATTATTATTATCTACATCCAAATAGATAGCGCTATTTATAGTAAGATTGTAAATGTCTCAGTTTTATTGTTTGACTTATGATTATTTTAGGAAAGGGAGCATGTGACAAAAAACTGGCCGCATTACCACGTTGTATGGCAATGCTTAGCCTCTGGCCAAGGTAGTAAAAGCCAGACCTTTTTATTTGGGTGGGAAATTATCAAATAACTTCTCCCGCTCTGGGTGGAGCGGGAGGGCGTGTCAGACTTTTACTGACTAAAACCCACCCGTGTTCCTTCGGTTGCCCTGTTGCCGGGGGCCACGATTTCCCTATCGGTTTTCTTCGAACCCCCGGCAGGCATTGGCCCTAGCGGACCCCGTCAATTCTGCTGACATCTCTTTGAGGCGCGCGTGGAACACAACGCGCTGTCGACCCGGGCTTGGTCCTTATTGGACGGCGAGCTACCCATTGGTCATCGTCTGCAAGCCCGCGCCTATGGTGGCCGGAAATCGGCTCACGATTCCCGCCCCGGGCGTCTCCTGCTGCTGCGCCCTAACCGCGCGAGGAGCACAAAATTTGCCTCTCCCTCTCAAATTTGCGCCTCCTCCTTTGCGAGAATTACTACTTCGCAGAAGGAGGTGACGCCAAGGTAGTAAAAGCCAGCCCTTGGGTCACGGGAAGTGTCAACCAGTTGTTTGGAGATTTCATTGAACAGACCATGAGCATTCGGCCGGTTGTTACTATTTAAATTATTATTATGAAGCTGGCTATTTCCAGTGAATTCAGAATAATTTCAGGTTTTGTAGAGTTTTGCTAACAAACTTAAAATATATCAATTCCAAATAATCTTTTGTAGGCAAACTTCAAAAGTTAATGAAACCTCTTAAATTAAATCCATCTTTCAAGGATTTTAAGAAAAAGAGGTTCATATTTTCTTCAAAATCGATTTCGATTGAGTTTTAGTTAGAGCTGTTAAAAGGACCGACCCATTGTTATTATAAAAGTACAGTAATGTTCGGATCATCACAAATATGTCGGTTTTTTTAATAGATTTATCCCTAGATTTCTTGCAATTCATCTCCTTCTGCCTGCCTAGTCTTTTCCCAACTGTATTGGGGTCGGCTTCCAGTCTAACCGGATGCAGCTAAATACCAGTATTTTACATGGACTGACTGCCTATCTAACCTCTACAATCCAGTAACTGGGTAATACGATACCCCTTGTTAAGACTAGTTGTTAGACTTTCAGGCTTCTGACGACCCGTAAACGACTGTCAAAGATCCACGAATGACAGCCAGGACCAACGGCTTAGCGTGCTTTCCGAGGCACAGAGGAGTCTCGCTATGTAAAGATGGTCACCCATTCACGGTAACCCCGGCAAGCGTAGCTTATCCTATCGGATCGACCCGTGAGGCAATTCATATCCTTCTGTTAGCATAATTACCTACTAAGCTAAGACAGTAGGTATCAACCTAGCGTACTAGCGTGCGCTTTATCCGAGCCTAAAAAAATATGCGTAGGAGTTGATACCATGACTCACATTATTCATCTTAATACTCCATTTGATCCTTATCTCCATAACTTTAACTTCACTAAAACATCATTACGAATATTTAAAATACGATAAATAAACCGCGAAAATAATGAACCCAACAAGAGGTTAAGCTGTTACAAAATCTCAGAGCCTCGCATTACATTCAGATCATCAATAAAACGCCCAACAAGTTACATTAACCTTACGTTAAACCGTAAAAATTGCCGGCCTTCAGTTTCACACGAAGTAGCAGCACTAGTGATGTTATTTGTCGATATTCGGAAGGTTATCGATAACCCCCCGCTGCGCTAGTGTTTACTCGAGTTGTCGAGCCAGTCGGTTGGCATCGATCGCGCGCACCGCACGTACGCTGCGTCTGCGCATGCCGTTCGTTCACCCCGGGTTACGATCTGTCAAGCTGACGTTTCGTAACATCAATTGTAACGCGATATCGGTGATTTTTTGTTGTCAGCGAAAGTTTTTCAGTGGTTTTTGGACATTCTCAACATTTCTGTGGATGTCAGATTTTAGTGTTGTGCTCTGAAGGACTGTTTGATTGGTTGGCGGTCTTTTTGTGCTAGTGATGTGATTTGGATGTGTTGTGGAGTTATGCTATCATGTTTTAATGTCGTTCGTTGCTGATATGTCTACTATAATTAGCGAACTACAATGGCTTCGCGACGAGGATTTGTTTGCACTATCGTGGCAAAACGGTAAGGTCTTAGTTGCTAAGTGATGAGTTTACAAACATGTGCTTGATGCATTTGTAGTTTTAAATGACGTGCCTGCTCTTTTATGTTTTAGAGTAAACAACATCTGTTAAGTATTCTAAGTTGCGTGAGACAAACACAACCAACAGCTGATCGAGTCAACATTTTCGATCTTTCCAATATCAAGGTCAACTCAACAGCTGACTGAATGTTTAACTCTGGTGCCTTCCATGGTCTCTAAAGTATTTTAAATAGAGAGAACGTAAAATGTTTCATATACATTATTAAAGCTAGCAGACAAGTTAGAATTAAGTAAGTCATCACTCTCCTCCCCATAACCAATTTATTTGGAGACGGGGATAGCACAACATGTATTTTTCTTCTATACCTCTCTATTAGTTCCCTTTCTAGCCATATCATCTTTCACAAAGTCCATCCATCGTTTCGTTGGTTTAAGTAAGAATTAAGTAATGCCAAGTTATCATTTGAAATATCACTAGATTATTATCTGCTGAAATAAAAGATGAAACTTAGCGTTGTAAAACAGTGAATACAAATAAATCTTAAGTCTTTTAAATAAATAGGTACAAATCTTTGACATTGGACTGCTCGAAGTCCTAAGTAAATTTTGTCACAGTTCCCAACTCAAGTTAGTGAAAACACGATTTAATTTATTTGTACAACTTTGTAACGACTTAAAGGCTGTTGAAAACCTTATTTGATTAATTAAAGACTAATATTATTTCGAAGACCTTGTGCAAATGAAACGAAAAGACGTAGAGTCGAACTCATTATACTTCTTTTTTGTTTCGAACAAAAATATT
This sequence comes from Agrochola lychnidis, assembly GCA_963680765.1. Classification (NCBI taxonomy): domain Eukaryota; kingdom Metazoa; phylum Arthropoda; class Insecta; order Lepidoptera; family Noctuidae; genus Agrochola; species Agrochola lychnidis. Next base: position 6,043,929 of record OY796871.1, on the reverse strand, counting down.
TACATGACATTTTAATTTTGCTAGGTATGTTACCATCGTTACACCATATGTTATGTCCTCTACATTTAAAATAGTATCGATAAAAAACCGGTTTCCAGGAGTCGTCTGTTCTTGTAGAATTATAAGTAGATAATTGTTTATTTATTTTTTACTGCAACAAACTCATGTACTAAGTACTAAAAAGTATCGTTTAATTGAATTTAAAATACCCATTAAGTGCTTAATGAATATGTAAATTTTTAATGGAGGATTGAAAAAACAAAGACTGTGCTCGATCAGCTGTTTAAGTTGCGAACAAGTTATAACTTGTAAGTTGTAAGGAAAATAATCAACTTCAATGTTGATACTAGGAATCAGGTGGGTACAATACTGGTTTCTTTTTATATTCATGTTACCTTTATTAAACATGCATGGATAAGGACATAAATTCAAAGCCGATACAAGAACTCAAAAGCGAAAATCGAGCATTGAATTTCGGTAAATTTAAGACTTTGCCCTTTATACGATTCTAGCTAGCCCTGCGGTTTCACCCGCAAAAGTCTCGATCCCGAGGGAATACCGGGATAAAAAAAAAGCCTAAGTTCTAAGCTATGGTCTACCCATGTGCCAAACAAATAAATAAAAAATAATAATTTCATATTATAAATTTTTTATAAATATAATTTTACAATTTACGGATATGTAATCAGTAAAAGAGTAACAATAGACATAATTGAATCTGGCGTCCTATCTAGGTTACATGGTAAACTGTATTTAGGATAAATTTCATCCAAAATCTCCGTGGATCCGAACATGGAATTCGCCAAATGTCACCCACCCATGGACCGGCCTCGACAAGCATAGACTTCGATCGATCCGTGTAAAATTGTCATTGAACACTGTCACTTAAAAGTCCCACTAACCCAGTAAAGAAAGAAATCTTACCACATTACTATTGTCTAGGGAAAATAAATTCCACAATATTTTGTGTTATTCAAAAATGCTTCCCAAAAAGTTTACGTAGAAATTAACACTTCAACGTTAATAGAGACTTCCTTTTATCGTTATCGATACTTTAATGTCACTTTCGAACACGGCAGGACTTTTTAAAGAGGACAAAAAGTTTTTTTTCTTTGAATATTATTTATTTTGGATGTCAGATAAGGCATGTTAATTTAATGTAATAATTCGAAAACTACTTTTATTATAGGTTATATTAATTAATTTAACATTGAAGTAATCACCATGAAAATAATAAAAAACAGTAAATTTTAAAAATCCTAAGTACATTTTTTTTTCAAATTTTTTACTTGATTTTTGCCAATGCAATTGAATTATTTTATACCTAAATATTTAAGTGTTTTTCAATAAAAAAATCGCACCTACTTAAAACTGAATATCAACTTATTATTAACCATAACATTACAACAAACATTATCGAGCTTCGATACACAATACAGCAAAACAAGAAAAAAAAGACAACGGCATTTCTCGGCACAATTCCGAAAACCCTGTACCACGACGTTGCATCAAAGTTATATTAGCATATCGCTACCGTTTCTGCATTCAAAATTGTTGGGATTATGGTTTTTATCGATAACTTTGGTACGGAGGCGATACTCTCAAGCAAAAGTGTTGTGAACAAGTAGGAAATAGCCAAGGCAAGCGAGATTCTTGCGAGCCGTTGGACCAAGTTAAGCACTTCATTATTGAACGATGCGATGTCTGATTGCATGGTTTTTCTTTGAGAATGAGGTGCTAAGAGATTAATATTCAGTTGGATGGTAAAATAAGGGTCTTAAAAACTTGATGTTTTGTTGTTTTCTTTTTGTTTTCGTCTTACAAGAATGTGAGATTTTATTTTTAATTTCAGTACAATTTAGGTAGAGGGTTAGGTTGGGTAGAGGCGTGCCCATAGTTACACCCACACTTCGCCAGTTATGCTTGTCCCATGTAATAGGGGGCGAGCCTATTGCCATTAACCGGACACAAATCCAGACTCCGGACTGCAACTGAGAAATTTCAGATGGAAAAACCCTATCCTAACTCGGATTTTTGCCCGACCCGGGAATCGAACCCAGGACCTCAAGCTCAACAGTAACGCTTGCGACCACTAGCACCACCACCTTTATACTTACGTATTTTTCTGTTTCTTGTTCGTTTTTTTCTGTTTCTTGTGGCTAAGTAATAACAGCTGTACGGGTCGATCGATTAGGTTAAGCTACGCTTGCCACGGTTGGTCCGTGGATGGGTAACCATCTTTACATACCAAGACCCCTCCGTGCCTCGGAATGTACGTTAAACCGTTGGTCCCGGCTGTCAATTGTAAATCTTTTGACAGTCGTTACGGGTAGTTAGAAGCCCAAAAGTCTGACAACCAGTTTTACCAAGGGGTATCGTGTTACCTAGTAACTAGGTTGTGGAGGTCAGATAGGCAGTCGCTCCATGTAAAATACTGGTATTCAGCTGCTTCCGGTTAGACTGGAAGCCGACCCCCAACATAGTTGGGAAAAAGGCTAGGCAGATGATGATTTTTCTGTTCCTTTCTTCAGAGACAAGAAATATATTAAATAATTTATAAATATTATAATTATCATAATATAAAATAATTATGTTTAATTATTTATTTAACGACATATGTCGTAAAATAAATAATTAAATATCAATATCAATACTTTGTCATGGAAATGTATTCTTCAGTTCGTACTTTTTAACTTACCTACTGAGCCGTAGCCGTATCATATCATGCATGTATTTCAATAAAATAAATAAATGTGTTTTTTCGTACCTAAGTATGTAATATAATACTTTTTTGAGAGTTTTTCCAATTCAAATATGTATTGTAGAGTTTTTATTTTATTTAAATTTTACAAGGGTTGACACTACCAAGGGTGATGTTCCCCTTAAAATCAACAAAAGGATCTTATTTATGAGGTTAACTTTAATATTTTTTGCAGACTGGTAACATTATACTAGCTCTTTGTTATTTCAACTTTATATGGCATGCATGTGTTCATCAGAATAGCAATGCAGAGATATTATCTCGTCTATTATATTAATCAAATGGCTCGACTAATGCACAAAAACCTTTACAAAAAACGGTCAAGGTAAAAATCTTATTAAAAATAACCAACTTGAACAAGGAAAAAAACATAGATAAACACACAACACTACGCGGATTATCCATGATTAGTGCTTTATTATTTTAAATTTTAACGATCACAAATATTAAGATTTTATTTTAATTTTTATTAATTAACAAATTAAATATAGTTAGCTTCTGCCCGCGACTTCGCCCGCGTGGTATTCAACTATCCTACTATAAAGCATCACAACCTTCACACACACCCACTCTATGGTATGGCTTTTTTATCAGTGATGGAATTTTCGAAATCAGATCTATACTTTCCGAGATTACATCCTATATTCAAACTAACAAATTTAACTTTACTTCTTTATAATATATTTATAACATGTAAAAAACTAAAAAAATAATAATAAAATATGAATATCAAACACTAAATTCCCCACCATTTTTTCTAAATACTAATCAATGCACATTATTAGCGATACCGTCATTATTACCAACACCAAAGATTACTAATGTTTTTACAAACCTGTTTCAGATGGCCATGACATTTAGTTTGCAAACATTGATTGATTTAAGAGCACTATACTGAGATTCTCGTAAGTTATATTATGTTATTGTAAATAACTAATAATCTTGATGCAATCTCTCAAAATGGTTGTGTGTTTTGACAAGACGTTGTGAAGTAACAAAATATTTTTTGCGGTTTCATCTAAAGATTTTGTTTTGTGTATTCGCAAGTACAAGTCTCAAATGTTTGTTAAAAATATCAAATAAATACTTATTAAAAAAAAATAAAAACCATAAACAAAAAATTAAAAACAATAAGAAGTAAATAAAAGACATTTATTAAAGTTTAATTAAGCAACAAGCTTCAAAACAAATAATACAAAAATGATTAATGACAAGAAAGATAAATAAAAAAATATTCCAACAAAAAATACTAATTTTTTTTTCATCATTTTCATATTTTTAGTCATTGACAAAAAAGACTCATCGTCAACAACAAACAATTAATGAATACAAAATGATTAATGATAACCAATACAATATTATGCTATTATTTAAATAAACAAAAAAGAACAAAACTTTTTTCATCTTTTTAGTCATAGACAAAAAAGACACTTCGTCATTAGACAGCCACGCCTTTATTCGACTGATGGTCTGACGATGATCTCACTCATGAATAACCACGCATCACGCATGTTGGATACCGACACTATGCATAGTAAACAGCAGCTTTTAAACACGTGTAGACGTAGAGCCCGAAGGAATGTCGCCAGTTGGATATCTTTGAGAACAAGACAAGTGACGCTCGATTGTATTTAAAATGCATCATAAATAGTTCATTTTATCGATTTTCGAAGCGAATTTAGAATGGTAGATCGATATATAGTGTACAAAATATAATCGAGTTTTTTTTTTGTCAAAACTTTTTGACAGTTCTGCGATTTATTATGGAAGTATCCCTGAGTAAAATCATAAAATGGTCGTACAAACGATACAATACATTGTAATGTTTTGCATGTCAAATGTCTGACTTTGTATTAGGAACTTATTACTGACTATAAGACCAACACTGTACCAATACTTATTGCAAATAAATTATTATGATAATGTTCCCAGTGCTGAGACTCAAGCCCCCTCTCTATGAGATGGGTTGACCATAGATGAGATTAGCGGGCTCAGCGCGGATTGCCAGATTTCTATTAACTTTTGGTCCTATACTCCGTTTGAAATAAGATTAGACATTTAAACAAACCTTTTTTACAGTCCGTTCAACCGATTTTGACTTCTATACCGTAGGCATAAGGATGGCATTAAAAGCAAAAAAAGTGGTTACAAACCAACTGTTTACTGCAGCTGTCATTTGTCATGCCACCAACGCAATAGAAGTCAAAATCGGTTGAACGGAGTATAAAAAAGGTTTAGTTAAACGTCTAATCTTATTTCAAACGGAGTATAGGATACGCTGGTTTCGGTACGATATTTAACTTCACCGGTTTTCTGAATAATGGTAACAATGTAAGGTTTTGTCTTTGCCTAAAATACCATGTAGGTATGTGTGGACTTTACCTACAGCTCAAACAGCTGGTATGCATGTGTTTCCTTATGACGCTCAAGATACCAATCCATTTGGAAATCCCTATGATATTTGAGGAGTTTCTCAGTAAACAAAACTTCTCTGAAATCCCCATATCGTTAGAAATAATAACACCTTCGAGCTCGATTTAAATAGTCTAGACTATTTAAATCGAGTCGTATTTTACGACAGGTCCTAATAACCACGTAAGTCCAGGTAATCAAAGGAAGGCAAACTTTAAGTAAGTGAATGAACTGAAATTGTTATAAATAATGTCTGCTAAGCTGCGTCTGCTAATGATAGCTGTAATGTTTTGATGGTCGTTGGGGAGTGTGATGGAATGTAGAAGTTACATGCATTTATCTATTTTATGGCGACTATTTTTTAAGACAAGATTTTTTGTCAAAAAAAATTCATGGCTTTGTAGGTTCTTAATGGTAATTTGAAATGAGCTGATTTTATCATTATTTTTATGCATTTTTATTTTTGATTTAGGTTAGTAGAATTATTAAACTGAAGAAGAAGAAGTTATTTATGTTATCAACTGTCTTTCTATGATAATTTGAAAATATGTAAAGGTGATCGAGCTCATTAGATTATAACAGACGTTTCTACGAAGACCAGGAACTTAACTGACCAAGAGCAATAGCTAATCTGACGGCTAAAGATGAGATTCGCAGACCAAGATGACGCAAAGTACCGATATGACGTCACAGAACGTTAAAATGGCTACCTAATCCTGATTACTAAGTTAGGTACTTAGCACGATCGAGCATCTAGCGATCTTTAGGTTGTTAACCAGAAGTTTCAAATTAAAACCTGAATCAAGCTCGTAAAAATATCGTCATTCTAGGTAGTAAAAAATCTATTGGAAAATATTTTACGAGGATCGTAAGCAGCTTTTTCTCATGACTTTCCTCAACAATAAACTACAACCCCTGGTTGATATACTCAGAGGTTTGATCAGTTTTGAAAACTTCTTTCACTATAGTTAAGGTTTCCTAAGACTGCGATGGCCGCCACATAGCGTCCGCAATTTACCGGCGAATGACGTCACTGAAACGTTATTTATGAAAGTAAGTTGATGTGTTTTCCTAGAGAGTGTTTTTTGACACACCATAAAGTCAAATCCCACCGCCATCATTTTCATTGACAGCTGTCACTGCGGCCGATATGTGGCGGCCATTGTTTATGGATTTTTTTTTTTTTTTAGGTAAAACTTTAAAATAAATGATCGATCTTTCAAATACGTTTACAGGTTATCTCAAGACCTTATTAAATGGTTTTTTATACAACTTATTTTAAAATAAAACAAAGCAATATTACAACCACATTACAGTTGGGCCAGCAAGCTCAACATACCATTGCAACATCAAAACATTAAGGCGGCCATTAGCGGTAAGAGCAGAGCGCTTAGCAGATATTTATTGTAATTTCAGTTCATTGGCATTTGCGTACTCACACTTCATTAAGAGAACTAGTTGGAATATTTCGTTTAGCTCGGAAAACCTTATTGTGTCGTTAAAGGGAGTTATTTCTAATTGTTTTCTGTTATTTACGTCGTGTGTATAGTGAGCCGCTGTTTTAAAAGTAATTTAAAAACGAATGATTATAAATTAAATGATCTGGTGCTTTGAAATGATTTATAGAGTTGATCCCATTAATTATGTAGGTATTTGAATTTTCTCAGTAGCAGCCCGGAGTTTGGTGCCCGGTTGATGGCAATGGGTTTGCCCCTAGTACATGGGACTTAAACATAACTGGTGAAATGTGGGTGTACTATTGGTACACCTGTACCTAACCCTTTCTTTTTTTTTGGATTGGAAATTTTCACATAACTTCTCTCGCTCTGGGCGGAGCGGGAGGGCGTGTCAGACTCTTACTGACTAAAACCCACCCGTGTTCCTTCGGTTGCCCTGTTGCCAGGGGCCACGATCTCCCTTTCGGTTTTCTTCGCAACCCCGGCAGGCATCGGCCATAGCGAACCCCGTCAATGCTGCTGACATCTCTTTCAGGCGCGCGTGGAACACAACGGGCCGTCGCCGGTCGACCCGGGCCTGTGGGCTTACTCTTCAAATTAATTCCAATTCCAATCTAAAGCCAATACGATTCCAATGTTAATTTTGGAGTCACGTGATTCGGTACTCTTGAAACCAACACTGTCAACATTGGATTGAGATTGGGATTGCGCCGCGATTATTTTGTTCCACGTGAAGTTAGCTATGTTTCGCCCTGCAAAAGTGTTGTTCAACTTATTACGATAAACCGGTAATAGAGCTTTAAAATGATTTATCCTTTAAATAACAAGGTTAATAAATAAATATGATGTAAATAGTTATTTAATTGATTAATTGTAACGTATTAAATTCATTTAGGCATAAGAATATGACTAAAATCATAAAATTAAACATGACATTGGCTGTATGCGGCAGGATCATTGCCTATACTACAATACTACTTTAAAAAAAAGACGGGGTACTTAAAAGTTCTGCAATTTCAAGGTTAAAAGTCAAGTCAAGTGGTTTTAGAAATTAGAAGTGAATTCGAAATGCAAGTTTGTTTAGAACATTAACTTATGGATATTGTTCGCGTGTGGTTCCTTTTCACTAACAACAATTGATTTTCCGATAAGTTACATAAACTAATACTTACCCATTAAATTTTTATACAAGTGGTAAGTAAATATACAATAATAAGTACCTACTTAAATATACAATTAATAATTAGTGAAATATTTTTCTTTTGTCAATATAGGTGTGTAGGTACCTACTTACTTAGTTATTTTCTTGGCCTATTTTTTTATGTAATTATTTATGTTGCACACGTTTTCCTACATAATAAAAGTTTCTAATTTAAGTTACAATGACAAATCGTCCTACTATAAATTTGCTCAAACAAATCCATGCTCACTCTATAATTTGCTTTAAATTCGTCTTCATTCATAGAAAACGCTTTGTCCGTATATCGCATCATCTGACGCTCATCTCGCCTTTGTTTCCATTGTTTTTTATTGGAATTATGTAAAATACTGTATATAACTGCAAATCGTGCCATATTACACAGTTATTACCATACTAAAAACGACTTAAAACACAAAACAATTTCAAAAAAGTTACACTTATGCTATTGGAAAAATTCCAATCAACAAACAATCCCAACGCAATACTGGCGCAATACACAGTGTCAAATTATAGTCAAGAGTAGCCAAACCAAGTCCGATCCCGATCCCAATTAGTTCCTAAAATGGACACCCAATTTGACAACAATTTGGCGCTAGTGTCGAACTCAAGAGTACGAAACGTCACAATTCCAATGTTAATAGATCGGAATTGGAATCAAGAGTAAGCCCCCTGGTCCTTATCAGACGGCGAGCTTCACTTAACCCTTCGGGGAATACCAGCGTGATATTATGCTGATATGTTATGTATTTGATACAAACTAGAAACTTGTAGGACCTCAGGTTTTTAGTCCTACGGAAAAAGAAAATAAAAATCCTACAAAAAAAAAATGTCTAAACAAAAGAAATAAGAACAAAAACAAAAAAAACTTCGTCAATTATTCGCTCGGAATGATATAACAATAAATAACAAAAAAAGAAAACGAATCTAAATCTTGGTATTTTATTATTGTTACAAATTCCGATGTAACTAATACCGCGTGTCGAATGGCTAGCGAATACTTTACGGACGATTCTAGTTTTTATTCCACATTTAAACTGTATTTAAGAATGTATAGCACCGTTTATGCGATGTCGGACTTTTTATTCAGCCTTGTTTGATGTAAGTTTTTGCTCGTGTCTACATCCGGAAGGGTACTCATCAGAGTAGTGCTTGGTTTGAAATATTTTCTTACGTTTTTCTGTAATAGGGTTCGTCAACTGCAGACATTGTATAATCAGCCTATAATGTTCCCACTGCTGGGAAACAGACCTTCTCTCGGTGAGAGGGAGTGGGCCGTAATCCACCACGCAAGACCAGTGCGGGTTGATAGATGTCACACGTATTAGAATTTTTGATTCTAGGACATGCCGGTTTCCTCACGATGTTTTCCTTCACCGTTTTAAGAGCAGTGCTGATGAAATAAATTACACAAAGTAACCTACAACCTACAACTCGTAAGTCGGGGCAGTTACCACTGGGCCACCATTGCTCAAATTTTTGACATTTATACGCCTCTATGTCATAGTCGTAAGGGTGATTTTCATAATATAAGTGTTACCACTTCTGTGCGCTTGACTGTATCTACTATGTTATGGAAATTGACAATCAGGAAATATTTAACAACTTATTTGACATTGAAGCAATTTTAATTACCGTAACGATAATAGCAAATTGTGTTGTGAGTCTTCGAAGGTCGCAGTCGATTAGTTTAAAACTAGAATCACGCTATGTCATTGATAAAACAAATCATATTGGTAAAGAAGGCTTTGATAAATTGTACCTATAGTTAGTCAGAGGATGCTTAGTTAGTCAGAGCAGTGGCAAAGGCGCTTTACATTGTCTAAATTATTTCATCACCACTGCTCTCAAAACGTTGAAGGAAAACATCGTGAGGAAACCGGCATGTCCTGGAACCAAACATTCGACGACATGTGACATCTAGCAACACGCACTGGGCCCGCGTGGTGGTTTATGGCCCACTCCTTCTCACCAAGAGGAGGTCTGTGTCCCAGCAGTTGGAACATTATAGGCTGGTAGTTATAGGTTCTTCCGAAGTCACAGCGTTTTGCTGAGCAACGACCTGGGGCCCTACCACCAGCCCATAAAGCAGTATTATTTTAATATTACTTCAGTGTGGGAAAGAGATGAAGCTCTAAAGTACGTATAGCTCCATCTCTCTTTCCCACTGAAGTAATATTAAAATAATACTGCTTATGAGCTGGTGGTAGGCCCCCTGTTCTTGCACAGATGTGAGTCACGGCTTAATTGTTCATAATATTGTTGTTTGTTTGTAACAAAATTAAGTAGTTATTTTTCCACTCTACAATCGGCATTTTGTTTTAGTTTTGATTGTTTGGTTGTTGTAATTTGCCATGGCGTAACACAGATTAATTTGTCTTTGGTCCCTGACATCAAGCAATAGATACAATTATCAAACTTCTACTGCTTGAATACGAGGCTTTCAGTTACTTTTTAGGGTTCCGTAGTAAACAAAGGAACCCTTATAGTTTCGTCATGTCCGTCTGTCTGTCTGTCTGTCCGCGGTCTAGCTCCGAGACCCTTAGTACTAGAAAGCTGTAATTTGGCATAGGTATACATATTAATTACACCGACAAAAAGGTAAAACAAAATTATGAAAACCATTTATTTTAACCTCTCCTACACGTAAAGTGGTGATGTTTTTTTAACCCATAGTGGGGGGTATCATTGAAAAAGTCCTTTAAAGGAGTTTGTGAAAACCATTTTTGGATTCAAGGATCCGTTTACGAAATATTAAGCTTTGAAGTGCAAATTTTTGTTAGAGTCAAGTGTCTCCCCCCCTGCCAGCTAAATGGTTGGTTTCGGATATGTGAAAAAAATCACAGCAGTAGTTTATATTACGAAATTAAAAGGAAAACTATCACAGCTAAGTAGGCTCTACAAGTTAACGAGTAATAATCGACCAACTTAACTTTACAGTTGCAAAAATATGTTTTACCATATATTCCGTATGGGAGAACATATTTTTCAACTACAAAGTTAAGTTTGTTTTTGGGATAAATTCATCCCAACTACGGAACCCTTCATTGTGCGTGGTCCGACACGCACTTGGCCGGTTTTTCAAGTATTTTTTTTTTTTGTAATGTGCGTTTTATTTGTGCAGAATGAACAATTTTTTTATTTTCTTTGATTATGACTACCTATCTAACCTCCACAACCCAGTTACTGGGTAACATGATCAACATCAAGCTACCTGTACCCAAGGACCAAAAACCACACAACACAAATCTCTACCTACACACCTATCAGTAATTCAGAATGTCTGCCCAGACCATATTCTGGACATTAACATGAGAAATACTAGTAATTAGCTGTACATGATAATTGCTCGCCAGTACCGACCCGGAGGAAGTTAGAAACATGATGATATCATAGCAAATGTCTGTCTGAGTGACGTGTGACTTCTGAGTGATCTTTGTACATAAGTATAGAGGATATTTATAGATTATTAGCAATGTTAGTTTGTTGCTTGATGAACTCTGAGGGCAATTAAAGGTTGCTAGTAAAAAGTTGCTTTAGTATGGACTTCTGTCCGTAATACACACTACATGAAACGTGGTGACAATAATCAGATAAAATATGTAAAGGACATGGCTAAATTGAAGTATGGGCGAATGCCTTAGCAATGCATTGTATGGTGCATGCAATCCACGAAGACGCGCCCCACTCCGCTCCGCTCCGTATTAAAGTACAGCTTACAGTACAGTAACCGCGGAGTGGGGCGCGTCTTTGTGGATTACACAATCTGCACCTAGCGCTTCCAATACCGGAATCCCGGTATTGGCTAATACCGGGATCCCGAACATTGTTTGACATTTTTCAATCATCATCATCATCATCATTTCAGCCGAAAGACGTCCACTGCTGGACATAGGCCTCCCCCAAGCACCGCCACTTCGACCGATTCTGTGCTTTCCGCATCCAGCGGATTCCTGCGGCCTTCACAAGGTAATTTTTCAATACCGGTATTGAAATGTCTAATACAGAAATACCGGGATTAGTGATTTTATTTTATTATCAGTAGAAACTACAGTGAAACAATTTATTTTTATTACACATTATATTTCGAATCAATTTTTTATCTGGGTAGTTTTAAAAACTGCGTATTTTTATTATTTTGTGGTTTATTTAGACAGTTAGTTACATTTCATTAATCCTTTCAAATACTGGGATCCCGGGATCCTGGTATTGGGCCTTTTCTAAACGGTATTAATACCGGTATTGAAAAATTCCGATATTCGAAACCCCTAATTGTACCTAGTCATATGTAATCATCTTTGTCAACTATCACCTTAGTGATGCAGGCCTTTCTATAGGTAAAATTTTCATCATTAAAGCCGTCAATGTGTTTGCTAAGCTTTTTTTTATGATAGGTTGGCATTTCCGATATCAAAAAAAAAAATACTGATGCGTTGCAATCAATCCAGTATCAAGGTTGAAATTACTCATACCCCCTTTCAAACTTTAGTTTAATGATCTGAACGAAGCAATAACCCCGGTAATGAATGCGATACTATTGTTTTGTTTAGCTTTTTGCCAGTAATATAACTTTACCAATAAGTTCTTCAACAAGAAGTATCTCCTACTAACATATAAGGGCATAATGACCATGGAGTCGAAACGCTCGGGTCATGGTGCCCGAGTACGGGACTCTCTTTTAAAAGGAAATTTCTCGTCGACTGGTCGACACTTTACGTGACCAGCATGCGTAGCATGACCACCGTAGAAACGAGTTTTTTCGACGGAAGAGTAGACAAAATGACTGATAAACAATCTCTAATTTTGTTTATTCTTCCGTCGACAAAACTGTTTGACGAATCTGTTTTTATCGAATTTGTTTTTATCGAATTTGTTTTTATCGAATTTGTTTTTATCGAATTTGTTTTTATCGACTTTGTTTTTATCGACTTTGTTTTTATCGACTTTGTTTTTATCGACTTCTTTTTTATCCTCTTTGTTTTTATCGACTTTGTTTTTATCGACTTTGTTTTTATCGACTTTGTTTTTATCCAATTTGTTTTTATCCAATTTGTTTTTATCGAATTTGTTTATATCAAATTTGTTTTTATCGAATTTGGTTTTATCGACTTTGTTTTTATCGACTTTGTTTTTATCGACTTTGTTTTTATCGACTTTGTTTTAATCGACTTTGTTTTTATCGACTTTGTTTTCATCGAATTTGTTTTTATCGAATTTGTTTTTATCGAATTTGTTTTTATCGACTTTGTTTTTATCGACTTTGTTTTTATCGACTTTGTTTTTATCGAATTTGTTTTTATCGACTTTAAAAACAAAGTCGATAAAAACAAATTCGATAAAAACAAATTCGTCAAACAGTTTTGTCGACGGAAGAATAGACAAAATTAGAGATTGTGATTGTTTATCAGTCATTTTGTCTACTCTTCCGTCGACAAAACTCGTTTCTACGGTGGTCATGCTACGCGTGCAGAGGGCTGGCTCGTTCTTTGGCCAAAGAATTAGCATTGCCATTCAACGTGGCAATGCTGCCAGTCTTCTGGGCACGTTTCCGGATGACAGCGATGTGGACGAATATTTCGACGTCTAATTGTCCTTTCGTTTTTGTATTTATTTTTAAGTACAGTTAGTTATTTAGTCTTTTAATTTAGTACCTAATAGGTAATACGGGCTGGTATCCGCAGCTCCACTTCAAAGCGCGTATTTTGTGTACGGGTGGGAAAATCAGTTATTCGATCCACCCCAGCTCCTCAAAGAAGGCCAGCAACGCCTTGGTGTCACTGACAATCTCACGTAAGGTACCTGGGTTATCGAAGTACTTGGCCCTGTACGTGGCGACCACCGGGCAGTTTAACAGCTCATGAGCTGCTGTCTCGTCGTCCTCCATGCAGGCGCTACACAGCAGACTGTCTATGACTCCTATGACAAAGAGGTATTTATTAAAAATAGTTAGTTGTGTTAAAAATCGTAAAAGTTTTTTTTTTGTTGGCCATTATTGTGTCCCACTGCTGGGCAAAGGCCTCCACTTTTTCTTTCCAAACGTCTCTGCTTTGTGCGATTTCAGGCCATGTTGGCCTCGCAAACATAACTAGATCGTCACAACACCTTCGCCGCGGTCTACCTCGACGGCGTTGTCCTCCTTCAGGCGTCCAGTGAGTGACGATCTTTGCCCATCTCTCCGGGTGCATTCGTGCGACACGGCCGGCCCACTCCCACTTCAGCCTGGCTGTTTTTTCTCCAACATTAGTTATATAAGCAATAAAAACAGATCAAAATTAAACAATCAGCCTTTCTCATAGGCTCACAACCAAGCAACTCATTATCAAATCTACTATCACGCAAGACACAATGCTCTTATAAACGCAGTACCTACAAACAAATTAGAGCAGGCAGATGCTTCCTTATCGCGGGTCGCATTCCACTCTGACTTGACGAGCTTGATTGATAACCGCTTATACAATCAAGTTGTTACTTAAGTTTTTGGTCCTTCCGGAGTAAACAGAGGATTTATGTGTTAGTTGGTGATAGAACCTGCTGACAGGCTGTCATGTTAAATAGGTTATGGTCGTAAGTGTCGGAACAGGAATATATTATACTAGCTTCTGCCTGCGAATTCATCTTCGTCAAACTTCTTGTTTTAACATAAAAACTTCTTATGTTAGCAATACTGTAACTTCCCGTTAGTAAAAGAATTTCGGAATTGGATCAGTAGTTTCGAAGATATATATATACCAACTCACAAATTTTACCTCATTTTAGGGTTCCGTAGTAAACAAGGAACCCTTATAGTTTCGTCATGTCCGTCTGTCTGTCTGTCTACATCAAGGCTGCTCAACCCCAGGCCCGCGGGCCATACAATGGCATACAATGACCCGCCAGCGTCTTTGAATTTGCCCGCTAATAGCGGTCGGCTGGTCAGCGATTGATTTCAGGATTTCAAACCAGATCTAAATTAATAAACTCTTCCATAAATGACACTTCCATAATTAATAAACTTCCATAATAACTAAAAGTTTGTCTACCACAACTGAATGCAAGTTTTATTTCAAGTTTTAGTTTTTTTTTTTTACAAAAGATGGCCCGCCAGATATAACGAAATCAAAATTTTGGCCCATCTTCAAAATTAGTTGAGCAGCCTTGGTCTACATAGTTGGGAAAATAGTTAATTGATTCAGGCGCGACTTTGCGGAAATCCATTATAAAAATACAATAGACGTTGATATATTTAGTAACCTGTTCCACTTAACTATTCCTAAAGAGCCATAAAAAACCCTGTAAGAAATCGACACGTGTTTCACCTCTCAACGAGGCATCCTCAGGATGAAGATTGACTTGTCGCGAACGCGAACATGGCGTGTTGCCACACCGAGCACTGGACGGTTTTATAGTTGGGAAAAGGCTGGGCAGATTTTGATTTGATCGTCAGATCAACGATTTTTTTGCTAATATTCTCCAAAGAATCACTAAACGGTATTTAAAATGACATACCTACTGTTGTTGACATTTATGGACGAATAAATTAATAAGGATGAATGTTTTGTTTACTAATAAGAGCAGCTTCAATGACACAATAAAATAATTTAGTCAATTGAGTGTTTGAACGCTAAAGAATGCCACACACAGATGTTCATAATACTCTGTCATTGTCTTGTACCTTTTTTTTTGGGTTTACCCAAAGCATCTTCCTATTTTGTGACCTCTAGACTTATTAGCTTTTTTGCACTCTCAATAATATTGTTAGGTAGAAACCCTCTTTTTTCAATGCTGAATTGCTTTTGCTAAAATCTTTTGGTTTTATTTTCTTTGTAAGTATCCTCTACTTCTACGAACTTAATTATATCCATCAGTGGCAGATCCAGGATTTTCGTTTGGGAGTGGCTTGACCCCACTGAGGGTAGTTTTTAGCGAAGTTAACAGTAAAAAAGCACACAACATTTTACAAGCCTCCTCGGATGACTTTTATCAAATTCCTCAATGACTTTGTTAGGTTGTAGACTACCAGATATATCTCGGTGAATATACATGGTCATGTCATGTCATGGTCATATACATGGTCGCCAAATCTGGCAGTTTGAGTGACAGAACGAGTGGCGCGCGGATTCAATATTCGTCATGTAAACAAAACATGTTATAAAAAATAAAAATAAATGGGCGTGTCAGACTCTTACTGACTAAAATCCACCCGTGTTCCTTCAGTTGCCATGTTGCCGGGGGCCACTATCTCCTTTTCGGACTTCTTCGCAACCCCAGCAGGCATCGGCCCTAACAGACCCTGTCAATTCTGCTGACATCTCTCTGAGGCGTGTGTGGAACACAACGCGCCGAGCCTTGTCCTTATCGGACGGCAAGCTACCCATTGCTCACCGTCAACAAGCCCGCGCCTACGGTGACCGGAAATCGGCCTGTGGTTCCTGACGCCCAGGGCGTCTCCTCCTTCCGCGGTTAGGGGCGTAAGGGCGTGAAATTTGCCTCTCCCTCACGCGTTCCGCCTCCTCCTTCGCGAGCATTACTGCTTCGCAGAAGGAGGTGACGGCCTCCCATTTCCTCTCGCTCCGTATCATGACCTGAACCAGGGTCGGACGCGAGAGATCACCGCTGCCGATCCATATATGATATCCATCAACTTAAATGGGTTGGTAATTAATAATGATCATACCTATCATACTCTTTTGATTTCGTTCGTTTCTTTTTTTGTTTTTAAAGTCTTCAGAGCCATCCACAGAAATAGAGGCCAATTTTATTGAAGACGAATTCCAAATTCAAAACGAATTGCGTGTAACACTTCCTTATCTTTCCCTTCATTTACTTTTATCTTTTGTAACATTGTGTACTGGCTTTATTTATTAACAGTTCACTAACCTCGTTTAATTAGATAAAGTTATTTCCCTCGTTAAATTGAGATACCAACGTTTTATTATTCCTGTAACTCAATGGTTTAGGAGTTTCTTCAGAAGACATTTAAAGAGTTGATTGTTTTGTTTTTAGTTGACAAGAAAGGTTAAAAATGAATGGGTGTTTATTAAGATAGTAAAGTAGTTATTAACTAGGAAATAATAATGAGACTCTAAGACAATCGTTAAAATATTCAAATAGTTAAATAGAATAACGTTTTAAATTGTATTCGACTGTTTATGTTTTTATAGATAAGTAACTGTCGTAACTGAGCTAAATAATCCATCAATTAACATTTTTACCAGAATAGGGATGATGACAATTTTTTTTTGTCCGTCTTGTATAATATTAAATAATATTGAACACTTATTTTACGTAATCAAACGCACGTTTACGTAATCAAAAGATGCATTGTGCCATGACGTCACGAGTATGTAGATTTTATACTTACTTGTGACGTAGCGACCCCCACTTTAATGTGTTTTATCTAAGTATTTTTTTATTATCTGACTGACGGACTAAATAGAATTTCTTTTTTTTAACCAGGTATCATCCCTATTATCTTTTGCCAAAACACATTGAGTATTTTGAATTTATGAAAAATAAAAAATAAATGCTCTTCTAATACTAATAAAATTAGAACGTTTGCTGACCTTATAATCTGACCATTTTGACAAAGATAATCAGCTGTGGAATATTCTTATTATCTAGTTAAACAGGTTTCATTCAAGCTTTTAACGTGTTTCGGAGAATGTGGCACAAACACAAACCTACTATGGTGTTACTCATCTCGTACTATTTGTGTTTTCTAAGTTATTTACATAACAACCGTCACGCTTAATCTAACAAGGTATGGGCAGAGATTTGCATATATTACCTTTTATCTTGGGATATGGTCAGTAGACTTGGTTTGAATACAAAAGTTGGCAAATAACGTTGATAGAGTCAAATGCTCTCAACAAAACGTGTTAAGTGTTTATTTTCTTTAGAGGTATAATGAAAGATGTCCCCATTTTCGAATATCAAGCACCTAGTTACACAGGTGTTCAAAGGCCGTGGTATGAACAAGAAATTCGGTCCCAGTCACCCATCCCCCTTCCCCGCTATTTTTACTATACTTTTCGTATTTAAGTTGCATTTCGCATGTCAACCTAGGAGGTTGATGCCTTATAACTTTTGACGTTCAAAAGTGCCTTTTTGTGCCTAATTGAAATAAATTATTTGACTTTGACTTTATAAATAAAGCCTCCAACCAGAGCAAAAAGTTTAAACTTAGCGACTAAACGCTAAAAGCACCCCCTGTAGGTTATGGACCTCGGCTTAGGGCGTTGCTGAGGGAGGGCAACAAGGGATAGATTGAATCGGAGCAAGAGTATTTAGGGATATACTTTTCGAATTTGCAGAAAACTTTAAGAATTAGGAGAATGTAGGATGTAAGAGCGGTTTAGTCCCATCTCGGCACCCATGAATTTATCATATTTTTTAAATCTTTTATTATTATATTTTTTTTACTTATCTATTTATTATTTTGGATACTGTGTTTCCATTTTTCGATATTATATACCTGACAAAACTATTGTTAGGTATATATCGAAAAATGGAAACACACAAGACAAGATGCCGAGATGGCAATCCACGACCAATAAATTCATGGGTACCGAGGTGGGAAAGTGCCGAGATGGGACTAAACCGTAAGAGCGAGCGAAGCGACCTCAGAATTTTTTCCGCTGACTGGGAGTAAGAGCAAGCGAAGCGACCTGGGATTTTTTTTCGCTGACTCCCTAAACTAGTGCTTTGTAGCCCTAGGCAGACCTCCGAGCCTAATAATTAAAGTATGGCACCAGAATACTTTTATTCATTATTTAATACCTCTACTTACAGCTATTAATACCGTCTCATGATCTGCCTAGCCTTTTCCCAACTATGTTGGGGTCGACTTCCAGTCTAACCGGATGCAGCTGAATACCAGTATTTTACTTGAAGCGACTGCCTATTTGACTCCTACAAATGCCCACAACCCAGTTACTGGGTAATACGTACCCCGTGGTAAGACTGGTTGTCAGATTTTCGGGCTTCGACTGTCAAAGATCTACAAATGACGGCCAAGACCAACGATTAAATTCCTTTTGTTCTTATTGATGGAAACTGTTTCTAAATCGTGACGTGGGCAAGCAAAAGAGCCTTGTTTAATTTAGCTGCGATAATCATCTGTGTTTTTATGCCTTTGTTCTTATCAATATTCTTCCTCCTTGTTCCTTCATTAGCCGGGAGTTTTCTACTAAGCTTTATAAAGTAGGAGGCTTTGAAACAATATAGGAACTGAAGCAAGTTTAATAACATAGCTTACTACCACTTAACTTTGTTTCAGTTCTTATATTGTTTCAAAGCCTCTCGTACTTTCTAACTAAATAATATTTTAAATGCAACTGTGATTTTTTTTACGCTTTCACGTTAAAACGGCTGAACGGATTGGGATAAAAAACTTTTTACAAATAAAAACAACCGACTTCAAAAAAACACTACAAAG
Source organism: Agrochola lychnidis (assembly GCA_963680765.1). Classification (NCBI taxonomy): domain Eukaryota; kingdom Metazoa; phylum Arthropoda; class Insecta; order Lepidoptera; family Noctuidae; genus Agrochola; species Agrochola lychnidis. The sequence continues at coordinate 6,024,685 of OY796871.1, read as the reverse complement.
TGAAAAATAACTTTAATTTCGGAAGTCGGTGTCTTTGGTTTTAAATTTTCGTTCTTTGTCACCGACTTCCGATATCAAAGTTATTTTTCACTTTGTAGTGTTTTTTTTTGAAGTCGGTTGTTTTTTTTTGTAAAAAGTTTTTATTTTTCACTTTTTCGTTGTGATCGGAAGTTATCACAATATCATCCACATACTTGTGGATGATATTATGATAACTTCCTGTCACTGTTATTTGCATAGCAGGTAGTGGTATTCGAATTTGTGTGGGGTAGGGATCACAACGAAAAAGTGAAAAATAAAAACTTTAAACTAACTTTAACTGTAAAGCGAGGTAAAAATACGTATTATTGAAGCTAACTCAAAAACTACCCAAGTAAAGTTAATAAAATTTATATGGGACCACCTCTGAGGTATGATCTACCAAACAAAAAAAGAATCATCAAAATCAATTCATAATTGACGGAGTAATCGCGTAACAAACATACAAAAAAACAACATACAGTCGAATTGAGAACCTCCTCCTTTTGGAAGTCGGTTAAAAATGCACATGAGTAGACCATTCATGATCGTGGTTAGGACATAGGATACTTTTATCGCGGCCGTGATAGTCTTGTAGTGTTTTAGTGGTATGAAGAACAGGGTTTAAAGTTCACTCATCCACCATAGAAAAGGGAGGATCCTTCGACCAGACGGGTGTTGTGTCTGGCGGGCAACTGCCCAACGGTTTGAAGTTGAAATCTTATATATATGTCGATCGCTCGGTAAACGCTAATTGTAGGATTTGTGTGACGTCATGTCTTGATATGTGGCGGTGTAACCGCTACAGTGTGACCGTCGAAGTCATAGATCTCGAGTTCGAACCCAAGGCACGCACCTCTGACTTTTCCGAATCATGTGCGTATTGTATAATTATCAATTGCTTCAAAATCGGTGAAGGAAAACATCATGAGGAAACCAGCATGCCTGAGAGATATTTCTTGGCGTCAGTGGTATAATTTCCGACGTCCATGTGGGCGAAGCCGTGGACATAGGCTAGTAAGGTAGGTTATATTGCGAAAGTAAAGGGCTTGTAACACGGCTGCCAACCGCGTCCTCGACCTTGGTTTTTGTTTTTGGTTTGACAGGAGTGGGAAATCCTCATGGACGCCCAGACTGACTCACTGGTGAGCCAGTCTGGGCTGTGCCGGACTCTTACCGGCTAAAACCCACTCCTGCCTTTCTAAGTGTCCGCTTGACATAGTCAGAGACCTTTTTAAGAAAATTTAAATTTTATTTCCAATTTAGTTGAATGATTTTACTATATTTAAAAAGGTTTTCACTTGTATTAATTTTCTTATCTATGGTTTTTATTAATTGTCTTGAATTTATATTTTATTTCGTTTTGAGTATCTATTTATTAATTAATATACATATTAAAAGCATTGCTTTATATTTCTTTATTTCTTTTAATTACTTTTGTGGCTATTGTTGTGCAGTAATCTAATAAAATATTTCGTAGTTTTCCGATAGTCCCTCGACCTTGGTTGGCGACAGGTAGAGCTGTTTGAAATTTGGTTGTAAACTACACAGTTGTAAACCAACAAGGTCACCTCTGTTGGGACGCGGTTGGTAGTCATGTAGCATGCCCTTTACTCTGCCTCTGAACCGATAGTTATGAAATTTGACAGATCGGTAACTTGAGTCTCGGAGAACAACATAGGTTAGTTTTTAATCCTGGATATTTGTATAAAAAAATTATAGGTACATAAAATATAAAATACACGCTAGTAGGTAATATAAGTATAAAAATACTTCAGCGATTGTTTTAACGTCTCTAATAAAAATCCAAACATTGAAGAACATTACAAAAAGTTTATACAAGATGACGCTTCCTCCTGATTGGTCGTAAATAATCATGTCGTTATGGTAAGACATTTTTATTGGTCCTTACGACGCGGAGTAAAGTTTGAATTGTTTAATTATTACATCTCAAGTTTCTATGAAATAGCTTGGAATGTATTCAACGAAATGAATATCTGTTCATCTCGTGTTTTCTTTGAGAAAATATCTTTATTTCTTGTGTTGCCTTATTTGGTTCCAAACCTCTTGATCTTACTTTATCCCCGGTCTAGATCTAGGGATCTTTTGCCAAGCGCATCTAACCTAGATTTTTGCAGCCATTGTGTTCGAATTTGAAATTCATAAGAGATTTTGTATCGATATAAATCTGTACAGGTATATTCTGCATTCACAATTTAGTTTCCAAATTGTAAACAAAAAAAAAATTGTGTTTAGAAAAAATACACTGAAAGCTAGGTTTGCGCTGCAACCTCGACAATATTTATGACTTTTTCAACAGTGCTTGTCATTCTAAAATCAACTTAATTTTCACTAGTATAAAGTTGATATTTGTTGATTTGAAATTAACAAAGGTAAATTGAAAAAAAAAAAATGACTTATACTTTGATGTTTTTTCATACCTGACCCACAGTTTTTTGTTTGAAGGCCAAAGGTACTCGTTACATTTAGGTAAATTTGAAAACCCCAGGGAACCCCAATCTAGAACGATAAGTGTAAATTGCTAATTTAACGTTTCAATATATTGAAATAAACCGCTTCAAGTTGCTGTTTACTAAAATATTTGACCCCATCTAGCTGATAATGTATCTAAGTTCATAACATTATTGTACCTAAGCATAAGAATGAGTAAAATATCAACAAATTTTAATAATGTCTTGACATTAGCTTACTTGAAAGATATCATTTTTATTTAAAAATACTTAGTGTATTATCATTTTTTTTGTCGTCATTTATTTCCTTAGTTACAATCACACATACATCTAGTGTAATAAGTTTTTTCTTTATTTGGTTATTTTCTCACTATTTCCTTGTTTTTCCAGACAGTTTCATAAATGTCATCTGACATCAAGAAAACAAACACACTCTACATTTTTCAAAGAAAAATAATACTGTTACTGTCAGTAGCAGGATGCTTTGTGTAATGAAGTAGGTCACGGGGCTTTTAGGAAAGCTCTTCGGAATTTTCAGTGTTTTTGGTTGAAGCAAACAACGTTTTACGCGTTGCATTTGTTTTTTAATTCCTGTCAAGGTTTTAGGTTGATCGAAGGTTAAGCTACGCTTGCCGAGGTCAGTTCGTAGATGGGTGACCATCCATAATATATTCAGACCCCTCCGTGCCTAGGAAAGCACGTTAGTCCCGGCTGTCATTTGACAGTCGGGTAGTCAGAAACCCAAAAGTCTGACAAACAGTCTTACCAAGGGGTATCGTGTTACCCAGTAACTGGGTTGTGGAGGTCAGAAAGGCAGTTGTTCCATATAAAATACTGGTATTCAGCTGCATCCGGTTCGATTGGAAGCCGACCCCAACGTAGTTGGGTAAAAGACTAGGCAGATTTTAATGTAAAAAAAAAATCTGAAGGTGCATTGAACTTATCATTATCCACAACTTTAAACTATGGGACCAACCATGAAATCGCAAAAAAACAGCTCCTCCATACATCTTTGCATAACTTACCAAAATGTGGGGAACAGCTGATTGTTGTTTCGTGATTTCAATGATGGTCCCGTAGTAAAAGTTGTTCAAAATGATGAGTACAATGAGTATTTGACAAGTAAATACTATAGGTGATCACTATTCTAGTAATAAACTGGCCGAAGACGGTAATAATAATCTAGCAATAGTACCAAATAGGTTTCTCAATTGAGTTACAACAGCCCATACTGAATCAGACAAAGAACCAAAAAGGTAACACGGAGCAGATGCAGTCGTGGGTAAATGTGGGTTGAACTTACTCAATAAGGCAAAATGGCTCCATACTAGAAATCACAAAATAGAAGATAAATCTACTAAGCAAATAAATGCACCACACAAATCCCAATATAACAATATCGGGTTAAATTCAACAAAAATAGAAAACGTTATAGCTGAATCGTGACCTTCCTTTGCCGCTGTGCGACTCTTTATAGAAAATATATTCAAGCTACAGTCACAGGGGGCTGGCATAACTGTAGCCTCTTTTATGGTATAAGTATTGTTTACCTTTCCAAAGTAGAATATGGATAAAATCTATAGATAAATCGGTGGGTCCCGTTTAGTAACAGTGTTAGTTTAGCGTCTATGCCTTGAGCTTTTAAAGGAATCTAGGACGAATTTGTAAATGTCTTACAAATGCACTAAGTGCTGATGGATGTGCAGAAATTTGCAGTCTTGGCAAATGATTTCATTATCCTTGGAATATTTAGCAATATCTGCATAGTTTTGTGCACTTTGCTGTATAATTAGAGGCAAATTTACATCACTATTACGATACTAGGTTATTTGATTTCATAAGGTCTAAAATTTCGGTATTAATGCAATCAAAATCATTATGGATTTCTTTAACATCTATGTTATGATGATGATGATCGATTAATACTTGATTCAGTTAACAGGTTAGCTATTTGACTTTACTCCCAAATATACTTATTTTATTCTTCGTCGTGTCGACAGCACGACGCGACGGTGTATTGTGTAGTGTCCAAAACTTCGCCACTACCACGACATCGTCAATGACAGCGCAGAGGTCACTATGGCTACATAGCGTGTTATCGGCGAGGCGATTGTTTAACACGCTTGCTGCGTGTGCGTAGCGAGCACCCTATGTGCACGCGACATGTTCGCTGTGTTTTTGGAACGAGAGCAATTGACGTGAGTGTACAAGAGCGAGCGAGACAGGCGAGTGTACAATATTGTGATAACGCAAAGAACACGTCTCGCGTGATCGCGGCTAGCTTGCTTCGCACCCGCGAAGATCACGTTCATATATCGCACATAAAACGCCAGTGTGATAACATTCTAAACATCCACACCCTGCTGCCGTACCGTCGACATAACTTTGCGAGGTTGTAGTTGCATCTTCCCACTTCAGTCCACTTATCAATAAGGCAGCTATAATTAAATCTAGATTTAGCTTTAGCACCAGCTTGAACTTCAGTCTATTCACCTCTATCACAAAAAAAAGGTTAACTAATAAATAAAAACTAACCACTAATAATATGTAGCTAATATACATACTATGGCATTGTGTCATACAATGATACGCAAAAACTTCAAGAAAAAATTACGTATTAAATAATTTATGACTCTTTGAAATATATGCTACACGATCAGTATACTATTTATTCAAATATACTGTTATGCAATATTTTACTTAATGTGACCTTCAAATGCCGACTTGTTTTACTCGATCATTTGGACAGCATTCGAAACTACTCCAAATAGATTATTACCTCTCTCCGTGTCGTTTGATGGCACTGCAATGTAAGTGATATCATGCACCGTGTCTCAAATTTCATGCAGTTGGAAAACGTTATAATGAAATCGACTTATGTGCAAGCGTTTTACAATTCAAATAAGAATTCTTTGCTTGTGTCGTGCAAATACTTCTTGTGTTATTTTAATAGTTTGGGTCATAGTTTTAAGTCTGTCTGTGGTAAGGTTAGATTTGCATATTTGAAATATTGAATATTTTATGTGGAGTTCCTACAATAGGACACAATGCATACATTTATAGGTACTTCAATCTTCCTCTTCCCTTTAATCAGTATTATGTATAGTTTCTATTTTTCTATCACTTACAAGATTATCTTTCCAAACTAAAAAATTGCGTTAATCGTTCAGCAACTTATTTGTTTACTAAACATAGGCCTTCCTCTATTTCTTTCATCTTTCGCGAGCCTGTGCGTTCTCATACGGAATTTCAAAATATCGATTCGGAATTTCGAAGGCAGCAAATCCATACAAAAAGCCGGCCACATACAGATGGAATTCCGTTTCGGAATTTCGAATTGGAGAAAATTTCGAACGGCGAACGTATGTGATAGATCCTTGATTTTGTATTGACTTGCTGCTTTCGAAATTGGAATTTCGTATGTATTTGGCCAGTCTAACGAAACCTATCCAGTTTGTCTCGCCAGCTCTTTATGCAGCCTTTGAAATGTAATCCTAATTATACTAACTAAATAATTTAAATGCGAAAGTGAGTTTGTTTGTTTGTTACGCTTTCATGCTAAAACGGCTGAACGGATTTGGATAAAATTTGGCACACGGGTAAACCATGACCTGAAAAAGGATATATGATATCTTTTATCCCAATATTCCCACTGGATCGAGACTTATGCGGGTGAAACCGCGGGGCGCTAGTCTTAAAATAATTTAAAGTTGTCACGAAGGCGACTGCTTATTGGCTGTCCCGACACTGCAGTGTTTTGTCTATGGGATGTCTAGACCGTTATGTATCGTTCATCACATGTTTTATTATTCTTTGTTTGTATAAAGGTTAATCATTTTGTTAGTTTGTTTTGTGTAAATTGAAAATTTAGATTGGTTAGTTTATTACTTATGTACTATCGAAGAAACGTATTTCTAAGCAGTTTGAAAACAAAATCCCGTGAACACGATGACCACATCTGTCCGGCCGCTTTCTATAGCAGCCGAGCACTGCAAGTAGAAATAGTCTTTACGGTGTATAGATATGCATTTCTTCGATAGTACTAGCGCGACGTAGAGTATAATGAAGTCGGTAGGTAAATTAAATTGTATGATGGTTTTATGAAACACACTTTTTGTTGGGTATTTATTGAGTTTAGGTTTTTATCTTATATATAAAATTCTCGTGTCACAATGTTAGTTACCTTACTCCTCCGAAACGGCTTTACTGATTTTTACCAAATTTTTATATGCATATTCGGTAGGTGTTAAGGGTTTTCCACCCCAAACAAATAATTGGCAAAACAACGTTTGCCGGGGTCAGCTAATGGCCTAGTGTTTATATATAAATCTTATGTACAATATACAATCTAACACTGAATTAAATGACTAACTATGCAAATAAATACAAAAATAAAAGGACACTTAGGCGTCGAAGTACTCGTCCGTATCGCTGTCATCCGGAAACATGCCCAGAAGACCGGCAACTTTGCCGCGTTGAATGGCAATGCTTTTTGTTTGTATTTTTATTTTTTAAATCATCAGTCATTAAGGTATTCATTACTTCTTTCTGAATTTTTCGAGATTTTGACTTCGCGTTCTTTTCTCAATTTGTTTTTTTTTTAAATAGCTTAGGATTTTTCTATAATAATGACACTAGTAGTAAGGTAATCACTCATTAAAATTCATTACAATATCCTCTCATTTATCAAAAAGAGGAAAATATCATCCGGAATATTTTGATTAATTACCACATAATTGTAACCTTTTATATGTTTCACCACCGCAAACTATACCTACCTTTGTATTATTTTATAAAATATTCCTTTACAACGAAGTGTGTAGTCGTTGTCAACAAAATAAATAAATTACGAGTCGTAGCAAAATAACTGGAACCTGTTTTATAGGTGTCGACCTTTGACAATGTCGACACTGTAATACTGTGTTACCGGTTTAGTTGCAGACTTTAACCCCGATTCACACGTCTTCAGTTATTAGTGCCATAGCATAAACCTAATCAGCCTATAATGTCACACAGTCCTCCTCTCTGAGAGAGGGAGTGGGCCGTAATCCACCACACGGGCCCAGTGCGGGTTGGTGAATGACACATGCCTTCGGTTTCCTTCCCCGTTTTGAGAGCAGTGGTGATGAAATAATTGTATACAAAGTAAAGTGCCTGCTGGGTTCAAACCTACGACCTACACTACAACTCGTAAGTCGCGGCTGTTTCCACTGGGTGGCCCAGTACCCACTACTCTCCGTTGTTAGTGGAGAGTGAGGATTTTTTAGCAACTTGCATGGTGTAAACAATTAATTCTTGTAACTGAATATCAAGTGCCCTACTGACCTAGTCTTATTTTTTTTTTGTGTGTATACTTGCTGACACCCCCAGACTCCACTGTGGTTTTATTTTTGTCATAGCCAACACAAAACTGCATTGCAGTGGCTGTTTTCATCTTTTTTTCTCATAACATAGTACATAGGTATCATCGAAGAAACGTATATCTATACACCGTAAGGACTATTTCTACTTGCAGCACTCAGCCGATATAGTAACGCTTACTTACGAAAAAAAAGGGTCGTGTGCACGGGATTTTGTTTTCAAACTGCTTAGATATGAATTTCTTCGATAGTACTTAGAGCGAATTTCACATTTAAACCGCGTTCAAAACAACAATTATGACACTAACTGACAGCTATTGAATGCGGTTTAGAGTGATCGTGTTCAGTGCCATTGGTGAAATTCGTCCTAACTGGTAACTTAAAACGTTTTACTTACTCAATCGTCAAAAAATCTAAAAGAATAACTAAATTTCGCACTCTACTAAAAACTAGAATCGTGTAAAGAAGGCTTAATATTACGTTTACGAGTTTAGTTGCAAATATTACTTGAGAAACTTGTGTTGTAATGCATGAGATAAGGGGTTATATCATCAGGCGATATTGCCCGACAGTTTAAGATTGTAGGGCAAAGGTTTAAGTGTCGTCCTCAACTCGTAAATCCAATCGGTTTTATTGATTCACTGAGAAATTATTCACATTGACAAGATGAAAAATGGATAGTTTTAAACTATGTAATATTATGAAACTCCTTTACTAAGTTTGATGATATAGGTACTTGATAATCTATTCCAAATTTTGAAATGAAGACACTACCTTTCTTACCAATGTTGCCTTCCCAATAATATTACGTAACATGGTAGATTTTATGAAGACAAATGACAGACAGATTTTAAATATTTAGCCTTAAAGACCAGCCTATAGCGTGTCTGCTCCCGATCAAGATCTTGGCTATTTTTATTCAACCCTGGAAAGATCGTCACATCAAAGAGTGTCATTGCAGCGAAGGTATACGCGGATTGAGCGTAATGTTCGGCAAATTTGCCTCTTTATTTACAAACGTTGCTTAAAGTTAAAAGACATTTAAACGTCAAAATGTAAGTTTAAACAGTCGCTTATAATTACTGAATTTTAAGCAAATTAAAAAGTCGGGAGGTGTCGTGGTCAGTTGAAACGAAGTTCCTTTCGCTGTTTTTAACTTTCGCTGTTTTTTAGATGGCTCTGTATTTAAAAACAAAAAACAAATTCTTTTGTCACTTGAAACTGACTTTTTCTAACATAACGCTTTTTTGATATGTGACAATTTCTACCAGTTTACTCCTACCACAAGCCGCTATAAAGATCTTCGTTCCAAAAATAATAAATAAACACCTATACCGTATTGCAGAAGATATCTGTTCCTTCTTAACAACCTTGTCTATTTATTCAGATACCTACAGTAACAAACCAACACGTGAAGATGATTAAGCAACCTACTCCAGAAACAAAATACACTAATTTTAGAACTCTGTTCCACATTCAAGAGCATTAACTCTAATTTAAGAACTATTACTCAATGATACCTACGTCTTCCATTTATCTGATTTTTATGTGTACTCAAACGTACGTTCGTTCTACTATTTTTATATCAATACGCAGTAATACCCCTACTGGGTAATAAGGGCACCATCCGATAATAACCCAATGCCTATATTGCCCAGGCATTAACGAGCGAGAGGTGATGAGTTCGAATTTCGAACTGTGCCTGTGCTACTATTGGCATGTACTATGGGGTAACTTTACCAGGCATACTATTTAATAATAATATTTAGTAATCCCCAAAGGGTTAGGCAGAGGTGTTTCTAATAGTACATCCAGATTTCGCCAGTTATGATTAAGTCCCATTTAATAGGGGGCGACTTTTTTATGGGTGGGGCAGAAGTATATAAACTCGATACCATGAATACCATGGTGAACACCATGTATCCATTGCACAATATTTTTTTCTGTCATTGCTTCATTTTTAATTATTTTTACCTATTGTGGTATAGTAATCTTATTCCAGGTGCATCATCTTATTGACGGGGTCCGCTAGGGCCAATGCCTGCCGGGGGTTCGAAGAAAGAAAACCGATAGGGACATCGTGGCCCCCCGGCAACATGGCAACTAAAGGAACACGGGTGGGTTTTGGTCAGTAAGAGTCTGACACGCCCTCCCGCTCCGCCCAGAGCGGGAGAAGTTATTTGATACTTTCACACCCAAAAAAAAAAGGTGCATCGTCTTCACATATATTTATATAATTAATGTATAAAAAATGTTGTAAAACATTTTAAAAGAGTAACGGTGGAATTTCTTGCCCATTCTTCTCCATACGAAAACTACCTTTTGGAAGGGGCGACTAGAATCAATTCTATTTTTGTAAATTTTTACGTTCAAATGTGCCTTTTATGTGCCTAATTGAAATAAATTATTTGACTTTGACTTTGATAAGTAGTAGGAAATTGTCTCGATAAAACTCAAAAACTACGCATGCACGCTCGATTCATCGATACTGCATTATTTCTCGTGGTAATTTTGAATTCTAACAAATTAATGATTCATTTTTTTACTTAATAAATCAACTTTTTTGTTTCGAGTCAGGGACCAGGGTGGGGCAGATGCCCCACCTTACCCCACCGTGGGTACACTCATGGGGGGCGAGCCTATGGCCATAAACCGGGCATAAATCCGGAATCCTGACTCCTGACTGCTACTGATTAATTCTTGATGGAAAAACCCAATATAACTTTACCCGAGATAGGAAGCGAACCCGGAACCTCATGCTCAGCAGTAGCGCTTGTAACCACTAGATCAACGAGGAAATCTGCTACTAGACTAGTACTTATTGAAAGACCTACACTGTCCTCCCATACCTAGAAACACTGTTATATGAAAGTATTGTAAAAGCCAATTATTTTTAAAAGAGTAACCGTGGAGTTTCTTGCCAGCTCTTCTCCATAGGAAACGACCAATTGGAACCGTGCACCTAGCTTCTGGCGTTTCATAAGTGCCCTTGTAGGTTTATGTGAAATAAAATATTTTGATTTTGATTTTATTGAACAACCTAACTTCAGTTTTCTTCTCTTGTATCGACATGCGGAGCTCGTGGCTAAGTACAGCCATACGGGTCGATCCATCCGGTTAAGCTACGCTTGCCAGGGTTGGTCCGTGGATGGGTGACCATTTCTACATACCGAGACTCCTCAGTGCCTCGGAAAGCACGTTAAGCCGTTGGTCCCGGCTGTAATTCGTGGATCTTTGACAGTCGTTGCGGGTCGTCAGAAGCCTGAGAGTCTGACAACCAGTCTTACCAAGGGATATCGCAGTTACTGGGTTGTGGAGGTCAGATAGGCAGTCGCTCCATGTAAAATACTGGTATTCAGCTGCATCCGATAAGACTGGAAGCCGACCCCAATATAATTGGGAAAAGGCTAGGCAGATTTTTGGAACCGAATCCGGAACCTCATGCTCGATTGCACTAGACCAACGAGGAAGTCTACTACTGTACCTATTAAATAACCTTTTTTTTAGGGTGGGAAATTATCAAATAACTTCTCCCGCTCTGGGCGGAGCGGGAGGGCGTGTCAGACTCTTACTGACTAAAACCCACCCGTGTTCCTTCGGTTGCCCTGTTGCCGGCGGCCACGATTTCCCTTTCGGCCCATATTCGCAGCCCCGGCAGACCTTTTAAACAACCTAACTGCAATTTTCTCCCCTTGTATCGGCAAGAGGTTAATTTCATTACTTAACTACGTCACACGTCTCAAGACAAAACAGAAAACGTCAAGAATGTAGGCGATAAACAAACTTAAAATGAAAACCATTTTTCACACGTCGTTCGAGAATTTCACCGTTTTTGTTCTCTCTCTGGTAATGTTTGAACTAAGCCCGAAGGAATGGGTCACGTTGATAGCTGAGAGATTTTGATACTTTCGTTTATTTATGAGCATATTTTGTGACGTATTTTGTCAATGACAAATTTTGTTTGTTTGTAGAACACGAAGGATTATAATGTTGTGGAAATAGGAAAGGTAAAAAAAAACACACGGATACTAACGGTTTTTTTTTCTCTTTGAAGCTAGGTTGTATGTATTGAGTATGATGCAACGCTAGATAAAATATTAAATAGTAGTAGTTCTGCGAACAGTAGACCTCGCGAGCACAAACTTTTTTACAACAATTAATATACCACTAAAGTTATTTAAAACGAGATATTTATCATGAATTTTGTTTTTACAAAATATCCCATTTTAAACAAAAAACATGGTAAATACCGTAAATAAAGAACTTTACTAGAGAAAATAACAATGTCAGTTTAAAATCCTATAATGAATATACTTAACCAACTTAAAAAAAAAAACCCGAGTGCAGCTATAAGTTACTAAAAAGCATGTGGTGGCAAGACGATAATAAAACAGAAATACACTAACCCAAAACTAAGAAGTACCATAAAAATGCAGAATTTTAAATAGTATTCAGTATCCACTACATAATTGCTGACTATCAATCAGTAAGATAATCCGATCCTATCAGAGTGCAAATCAAATCTTAAATACTTATGATATTTTAATGAAAAAAAGCGAAAATGGATTATAATGTCACAATTTTTTTTTGAAAGCAGTACTTGATAAAATATCTTAGAAAATTCCGGTCATGTAACATCAAAGAAATTTAATTATAACGTGTCCTCAGTCGCTACGCTACACTTATCACATCCCCGCTAGCAGTCACACCTCGCCCTTACGGTATATTTGCTCAACGAAAGTACGGTCACTCATGGCGGCTGGACATAATTTGATTATGTTTATGTGCAAACATTAGAAAGTGAGAATTTCGCGTTGACTACCGTCTTAATTGTATTATTTCAACGTTTCTCAACAGGTGGTCGTAAAATCTTGGGTTTTATTGAGATGTTTCTTGAAGAGTGCCGTTGGTTTAATGGTCGTGAGTGCGACTACTCAGCGTGGCGTTCTGGGTTCAATTCCTAGGTCGAGAAAAAGGAAATTAAATTTTTATAGCGTGAATTTTTCAGTAGCATCTCGTAGTCTGAACTTGTGTCGGATTAATGACATTAAGATCGCCCCTATAATATAGTAAATTTTTCTTTTTTTTTTGTGGGTGGGAAATTATCAAATAACTTCTCCCGCTCTGGGCGGAGCGGGCTAGCATGTCAGACTTATCATATAATAATGACTTATCATATTATCATTATAATTTATCATTTAAATTAAGTTTTGTGTTGCATAATGTAAGTTATTTTGTATAATATTGTATAGAACCATTTTTCTTTTTCTAACTTGAACAGACAGCTGTGTTGCTGGGGAGTTTGTTGCGCCACTTCTTCTTCCCAGCTAAAGCACTAGGAGTAGGAAGTGGTGTAGGGTGGGCCTTTTTGGGGGACTGTCTTATGTAATTTTGATGTTCGAAAAGTGCTGATTCTCAGCCTAGTTTGAATAAATGACTTTTGAATTTTGGATTTGATTTTGAGACTCTTACTGACTAAAACCCACCCGTGTTTCTTCAGTTGCCATGTTGCCGGGGGTCACGATCTCCCTTTCAGACTTCTTTGCAACCCCTGGTACACACTTCTACCTTCCGTTTCAATAATTTTGGTATGATATTCATTATTAAGTTATATCGATAAAACAACAATGTTTAATTATAAAATCCGATAAGACCCTCTTGTTTTGTTTAAAGTTTTAAGAAAAAAACACTCAAAGGAAGCAGGAAATACGCTACAGGAAAATTCTTGGAACGATAAATACAAATACCTACGTGGGTAGGTACCCATCCCATACCTATAGGTACTGGAATCCAGTCGTGACATGCAAATAGTATCGCAACTACACACACACACTGTATTACATTGATACTTGATTATCATCTCACGAACATCTCATAGCGTATTGTGAAATATTTGACATTGAAAATTGTTACCTACAGCCTTCTTACACTGCCTAATTGCATAATTTAACAAGCTTATTCTGAATTAGCGAACGTCACGCAGTTTCACCCGCGTATTACCCGTTCCCGTGGGAGTACGGGGACAAAATATTATAGCCTATGTTACTCGCTGATAATGTAGCTATCCATCATCATCATCATCAGCCTATAATGTTCCCACTGCTGGGACATAGGCCTCCTCTCTGTGAGAGGGAGCGGGCCGTAATCCACAACGCGAGTCAATGCGGGTTGGTCGATGTCCCATGTCTTCGAATTTTCGGTTCTAGGACATACCGGTTTCCTCACGATGTTTTCCTTCACCGTTTTGAGAGCAGTGGTGATGAAATAATTTACACAAAGTAAAGCGCCTGTCTGGGTTTGAACCTACGACCTACAACTTGTAAGTCGCGGCCGTTACCACTGGGCCACCACTGCTATCCATTGCTGAAATAATTTTTCAAATCGGTCCAGTAAATTTTAAGTTTATTCGTTACATACAAAAATATAAATATTTCCTCTTTATATTATTAATATAGATATAGACTACTATAGATGGATTGTAACTATTGGTTCCTTTATTGAAGGGAGAGCTAATTGGTTTCGTATTTTTAGGGTTACGTACCCAAAGGGTGCCAACGACCCTATCACTAAGGCTTCGCTGTCTGTCCGTCTGTCACAGGGCTGTATCCTTTGAACCGAAAGGTAGACACTTGAAATTTTCACAGAGTGTGTACTCCTATGGCCGCTATATTACATCATCTGCCTAGCCCTTTCTCAACTCTATTGGAGTCGGCTTCTACTCTAACCGGATGCAGCTGAACACCAGCATTTTACATGGAGTGACTACCTATCTGACCTCCACAACCCAGTAACTAGGTAATACAATTATCTCTTGTTAAGACTAATTGTCAAACTTTCGGGCTTCTGACGACCCGTAACAACTGTCAAAGATCCACGAATGACAGCCGAGACCAACGGCTTAACGTGTTTTCCGAGGCACGAAGGAGTCTCGGTATGTAGAAATGGTCACCCATCCACGGACCAACTGGCAAGCGTAGGTGAACCTGATGGATCGACCCGTGTGGCTGTTAATAGGTAATTAGCCACGAGCTCCTCTATAACAACAAATAATAAAAATAAAATATACCAATATGTCTGCTATAACAAGAAATAATAAAATTAAATAAACTTAAAAATAAAAAACCGGCCAAGTGCGTGTCAGACCACGCACAATGAAGGGTTCCGTAGTTGGGATGAATTTATCCCAAAAACAAACTTAACTTTGTAGTTGATAAACATGTTCTCCCATACGGAATGTATGGGAAAACATGTTTTTGCAACTGCAAAGTTAACTTGGTCGATTATTACTCGATAACTAGTAAAGCCTACTTAGCTGTGATAGTTTTCCTTTTAATTTTGTTATATAACCTACTGCTGTGATTTTTTTCACACATCCAAAACTAACCATTTAGCTAGCAGAGGGGGGGACACTTGACTCTAACAAAAATTAGCACTTTAAAGCTTAATATTTTGCAAACAGATCCCTGAATCCAAAAATGGTTTTAACAAACTCATACTCATTTTGTAAGACCTTTCCAATGGTACTCCACATTATGGGATAAAAAAATAAAAAATAAATCATCACCACTTTACGTGTATGGGAGGTACCCTAAAAAAAAATGTTTTTCATAATTTTGTTTTACCACTTTGTCGGCGTAATTAATATGTATACTTATGTCAAATTACAGCTTTCTAGTACTAAGGGTCTCGGAGCTAGACCGCGGACAGACAGACAGACAGACAGACATACGGACATGACGAAACTATAAGGGTTCCTTGTTTACTAAGGAACCCTAAAAAGGGTTAAAAGTGATAAAATATTGTACGATGACACCTTTTTTTTTCTTTTTTTTTGCGTGGGAAATTATTAAATAACTTCTCCCGCTCTGGGCGGAGCTAGGGCGTGTCAGAGTCCTACTGACTAAAACCCACCCGTGTGCCTTCGGTTGCCATGTTGCCGGGGGCCACGATCTCCCTTTTGGTTTTCTTCGCATCCCGGGTACGATGACACCTGAATCTATGAATGAACAAATCTAATACCGTCCCGTTGCACAGTCGTTCAATGCCAGAAAAAATAGTTCAATGGCCCAGGTATCGCGCCCGTATCTAATTACAGTACTAAATGAACAATCATGTAATAATAACGACTCGTAATTATCCTGTAATTAAATTGACAACTATGAGGGATACTTTTGCCCAACTGTGGGATAGTAATGGTTGAACAAAACTATAATAAAATTGATAGGTCGGTATTCTCTACCTCTTCGCAAACAGAGAACTCTTATTATATGTGTTGGCGAGTTTTGGGTATTGTAAGTTCTGGGGGTCTACCACCAGCTCAAAAACAGTATTATTTTAATATTACTTCAGTGGGAGAAAGAGATGGAGAGACGTTCTGTAGAGCTTCATCTCTTTCCCACACTGAAGTAATATTAAAATAATACTGCTTTATGAGCTTGTGGTAGGCCCCCAGGTTTCCTTTTTTTCCTTTTTTAACAGTCAGAGATATCCATGATTAACTTAGGAAGTAGGTACAGTCGGCGTACCGAAATTAGTATTCACATGTTCAAGTAAATTGCTTGGCTCTGTTGATACTTCTTTCAGTCCACCGACTGTACATATCTCGCCAGATTTGCACCTGCAGCTCCATAGACTCGAGAAGCGAAATCTTTAACCTCTGATTCATTACGACAGCCATGCAATAAGTAGTTGATTATCATATTATTTTAAATTAAACCACCAAGTTGCACAGAACTCTCAATCCAGTTGCATTCAATAAAATACTTGGCCTACATTCACAACAACGTCCTTAATAAATCAATGGTGTTAATGGTGAGAGAAGTTCACATAACCGCCAACGCCATAAGATGCATCAATGGAGTTTAAAAGCACGTTCACGGTGTAATGTTCCAAGGTTTATAATATATTCGTTGTTGAATGACGGATTGAGTTTCTCATTGATATTATGAAACAATCGTAGAATCTACGATCGATTTTGGTTGAAGATATATGTGATCTATTGATCGATAAAGGTAAAATTGTTCTAAATAAACAACTATACGAAGATGTTTTGTTTGACCTTAAAACTGGTAAAACTACTGCTCTATGTATTTCATTTAATAGGTCAGTTGACAGTGTGGGAAAACTAAAAATAACTGGACTCTTCGATGAGTGTGCGAAATGCAAAAATGTAGATAGTAGAGAAGCTCTAATATCATATCATATTCTGGAATTCCGTGTTGAAATAAACAATAATGAAACACAACATATTGTACATATAAGAATGCACCAATACGCGTAAAATATTCCAAGAAAAACGCTTGTTGACCCGTTCCATTCAAGTTTTAAATCATTACAAAGTACGTATGTGATTATAGCCCAGTAATCACAGCGTGATTCATTTGGTGTTTTTATAAGAGATACAAGTTCACAGATTATGCAAATCAGAAGCGCAACAAGGAAGAATTAATGTCAATCGAGACGTTATTAACCATTCACTGTATTAATGCTTTCATGTTTTAATGTACCAACTTTATTTTGCTGATGTTAAACTTGATTCTGATCCGTGGCATGCAAAGAATAAAGGTGAAGATCGATTTGGTGAGATGCAAATAAATTCGGGCGTGACTGACTATAAAGTCAATCATGATACACTCAATTGTTTGCTGATATCTTGATTCGACGATCTGTATCTTCAGTTTTAAACCCTACAGCACATATGCTAAGGTACATTTTCGCTGATTCAGCTTTACGGGAATACCACCACAGGAGTTGTTTTGATGATTCTCTACTTATATCCGCAAATCCTTTAAGTCTTACAAAAAGTCCTTTTGTCTTCTTGACTTAACGAAGCGTATAATTGTGCGAACAAAAAAATTTTGGAGCGAAACAATGAGCTTACGGACATACAGACAGAATTAGAAACGTACTAATATGGGCATCTGCGCATACGCTTCATTAGGATCATTCTAAATAATATGATGGTGATTAAGGTCATACGTTGTTGTTTTTATCCTATTGTAATGAATAGTGAAGCACTTGTGGAATTTGCAGACAGTTTTAACACAAATTGGAATCCTTACATAAGTTACAAAATTACGCTTTATAAAACCAAGCATAACTTTGGAAAAATGCGACGAAAGAAGCCATCATTACAGTGGAATGAATGCTTAATCTGGTTTTTTTCTATTATCAAAGTTAAAATAGTGGAGGAGCTCGTGGCTAAGTACTAACAGCCGCTCGGGTCGATCTATCAGGTTAAGCTACGCTTGCCGGGGTTGGTCCGTGGATGGGTGACCATTTCTACATACAGAGACTCCTCCGTGCCTCGGACAGCACGTTAAGCCGTTGGTCCCGGCTGTCATTCGTGGATCTTTGACAGTCGTTACGGGTCGTCAGAAGCCCGAAAGTCTGACAACCAGTCTTACCAAGGGGTATCGTATTACCCAGTTACTGGGTTGTGGAGGTCAGATAGGCAGTCGCTCCATGTAAAATACTGGTATTCAGCTGCATCCGGTTAGACTGGAAGCCGACCCCAATGAAGTTGGGAAAAGGCTAGGCAGAACACATCAAAGTTAAAATAGTAGCAGGAAGGAAAGAATGAAAAATAAAATAATTTCCACACATCTATTTTACTCTGATAACATTAATTCTTGGAACACATTTGGAGCGTACTAAATTATTTTACGATTAAAGAAAATCGTGACACAACAGAGAATATAAGTTACATGGACAATATAAAAATTCTCATCGTTCACGCAAAATTATCGCAAACCATTATAAGTAATGGTTTTATCGATGTAGTAGTAATAACAATAAAAAATGATGCTTTATTATTTCCGAATGATACACGGGAAAAAATAGACTTTGTTATCACTTTATTGATGTCAAAGGTTCAGAATGAAATAAAATCCATGAATATAGTGTTATAATGACGTGTGATTCATACAAAGAGTCACGTTTAAAAAAGCTATAAAACGTTTAATCTATACTAAGATTGTCATAGTTTATAACCTCAACCTCACTATCAAAATCAAATTATCATTATTCTGGAAGCAAAAATTTCTGAACAAGGTCGTTCAAGGTTACTATTGCATGTTAGATGTTGTTTAAAATACCAGCCTATTATACCCACTGCTAGGCAAAGGCCTCTTTTCATACAGAGAAGGCATCAGCATTGATCACCACGTTTGCTCAAGACGAGTTGGCGATTTCAGACTTACGTTAACTATAAGTCTAGGTTTCCTCACGATGTTTTCCTTCACCGATGTCAGTAATGTCTAACATAAATTCAGAAAGTTGAAATGTTGTTTATTAAATGTCAATATCTTTAGCATACATTTTGATTTCTTCAATATCAGTCAGAGGTATTTCAATATCAATAATATCTCTAACACTGCTCTTAATTTCTGCATGTTCATTATTATCTTTACTCTTTGCAAAAAGTCGATCCATCGTAATTCCCTCGCCGATTGGTAGCAAGTAAACATAGGTACGAATTTTGGATTGATTTCCTCTCCCATTCGTATTTGGTTTTGCACTTATGTCCGTTTGTTTTTCCGCCTCCGTAATGACTTTCAATTTGAGATCCTTGTGTGTACGTAAGTGCCTTGTACAACGATGTTATTGGATTTCTTTTTTTGTTGATTTTATTAGAAAAAGAAGTAGATCGAATACTTGACATTGTGGTTGTAGGAGTCTGGAGTACGTTTAAGAATTACTTCAGATATCACTTATTTGAAATTAAATATTTCAGAAACTATAATTTAAAAAATCATGTTCATAGTCTTGTTTTGGTTTGTTTTGTTTCATCGGAACGGAACGTTTTATTAAGAACCTGTTTCTTTAAATTTGTAAGCCTATCAATTTGAATGATAAAAAGTCAAAAAAATAGAACTCTTATAGTTACATTGATTCCAATTGAAAATGTATCATCTCATTTTTTAGGTAAACATTGACTATGTTCCTCATAACCTGATCTTTCCTCTTACAAAAATCCTCCTTTATAAATAGGGATGAGTGATTGGAAATTCCTTATATTCCATTGTGAACCAGCTCAACTTAAGGAATATTTCTTTCTTTGATCAGGGGTCGATCCTTTTTTAGTAAATGCTTGTTTTTCCTTTGTGATTTCTTGGAAGCTGTGTGGTTTAGTAACGTTGTTGTTGACTCATAGTGTTTGATAATGTTTGAATTACAATAATGCATCTTTCATGATGTTTTTATTAACGAGACGCAGTACTGTGAGCAGGGTGTTTGACCAAAATGAATTTTAACTTCAGAAATGTCAGAGCTGCTTTGAAATGTTAATATTAAAAGATTGATTTGATATAGTTTCAATTGTAAAGTTCCCGTGTAACGTATAACCAATCGTATCTCAGGCTAGTAATTAAAAGTTATATCCTTTAATTTGACGCTTCATTTACTGCAGCCAACCTGAATTTTATACTTAGTCGGAACAGAAAACTATATCTCTTTTTGAACTATTAAATTTTAGTTTCGCTGAACCCGAAAAATTCTAAATTAATCCATAGTTTTTTAAATAAACAAAACGACGGCTAACCCGAACTGTATTTCTAGTTCTAGCCATTTGACAAACAATAGTCGACAAACAAGCTCTATAACAGATATTTGGAATTCATGAAATCGACAAAACCTTTACCACTTAAGGGTAACTTAACTGACAATAAGAAGACATTCTCAGCCGAACCTTGCCAAACATTGCTAAACATCAGCATTCCTTAAACGGCTAACATTCCCGCCAATGGTATACTAAAACAATGACAACAACACAGTTATTTGCAACAACAATGTTGTTGTTGGTACATGCCAATGTGCTATTGAAATAACAAAATAGATAATTTGATGCGTTATATTGTTGAGACGTTTGTTTTGTTTTGTAGAGTGTTAATTTTGTTTTGTTATTTGAAATGACGTGTATTGCTTCTGAATCACCGTTATAATCATAATGTTTCCTTTAATATTCATTTATTATGATAAGGCTGTCGCAGATAGGCGTGACGCGAACTACCTAGAACAATTACTATGGAAACTTCATGGAAATTGTTCTACCAGAATCGCGTCGCACCGCATCTCGCTAGTTCGCAGGGAGCCTTAATGTGTCCTACATACATACCTCCTACTTAAAGATAGTGCCATTATTAAATAAGGCATATGGCAAAAGGGTACCGATCTACTAACTACTACTGTCATTACCAGACACGACAAGGACTGCCAGAGTAACTCATTTAAGCACCATTTTTTTTTTTTGCGTGGGAAATTTTCGAATAACTTGGAGGGCATGTTAGACTCTTGCTGACTAAAATCCACCCGTGTTCCTTTAGTTGTCTGTATGCTAGGGACCACGGTATCCCTTTCGGACTTTCCCGCAACCCCGCTAGGCATCGGCTCTAGCGGACCCCGTCAGTTGTGCTGACATCTCTTTGAGACGCGCGTGGAACACAACGCGCCGTCGACCCGGGCCTGATCCTTATCGGACGGTGAGCTACTCATTGCTCATCGTCCACAAGCCCGCGCCTACGGTGGCCGGGAATCGGCCTGGGTTTCCCGACGCCCAGGGCGTCTCCTGCGGCGGCTAGGGGCGTGAGGGAGCGAAATTTGTTACCCTGGCCTCACACGTTCCGCCTCCTCCTTGGCGAGCATTATTGCTTCGCAGAAGGAGGTGACGGCTTCCAATGCCCTCTCGCGCCGCACCATGGCCTGGACCAGGGCCGGATGCGAGAGATCACCGTCATTTAAGCACCCTGAGACGTCATTGAATGCAATCGCTATTGTGCCCGAAATTGGCTCATATAATTGTGCCATCATCACAAACTTTTTTGCGATGTTTAAGGCATGATGTATCATTTATTCATTACACAAAATAATGACATAATTATTATGTACCTAATTCATTTCTTTATATATCAGTGAGTAAGGTTTTGCTCCAAAGATATGATGTATTTGAAAACCACAAGTCATAAAATACAGAGTAATTCCTTTGAAGTGTTTTAGTTTACAATGTCGGTTGCTTCATAACACTAAAATGATTCTTATTACTTCATAACGGAATGTACTGTTTCAAAGATATTGCATAATAGTTTTTTATGAGTTCTGGCAATGTGCTAAAGGGTTAATATGTTAAATTACTTACATGTGTTGTGGATTAGGGTCAAAGTAACAGATTATGTCTTCTTGTTTTACGGTCTTTACCAATTTGTATTGGCAATACCTAGGGCTTTAACATCGTTTTGTAAAACAATAATAAATTAACCTTAAAATTCACCCTCGTCTATTGTTGAAACAATAATTATTACAATATCGTCAATATCGCAAGATGAAGGTCAGCATCATTCCCCAGTCCTTATAACAATGTATTTGGGGTAGGTATAACACATCTTTTTCATCCATACTCTATCCATCGTTTCTTTGTTCTTCCCCTACTCTTATAGCCATCCAAATTCATACTCAAAACTTACCTCAAGACGAAAGATAAAGGTTTATTCATAATATATTATCTTTTAGGCAATAATATTACCGCTTCTTTTCCAATCAATATCCTCCTATATCATCCCCAAATTCACCAACTGTTGCTTCTCCAACTAAAATCATTCGTGTGAGTAAACCTATCTCTATGATTTACGAAATAAATGGAACAGTAACTAATAATATATCTTCCATAACTGTGTTTCTTTGTTTTGATTTATTATGAGACTCGTAAAAGTATTCCAATAGTCGTAAATTACTCGATACGAAGGTGAAGATAATAAGTATCTCCATACTATATTATTTGTGATATAATTTTAGCGAACTATTATTATGTTATGATCATGTTCTTATGTTCCGTTACTTACTCATTTGCGATTGGTTTTTGTTCTGAACTACACTTTATTAATTTTGCCAAACTATTGCATTGCTCCTGAGATCTAAAGTATATCATTTTGCTTACTAATTGTAGCTTCTTGAAATGTTTTGCTGGTAAAAAAACTTTCTCTTGCTATATTTTTATGCTAAGCATTATAGTCTATCACTGTCCACCGCTGCATGCAGTCCTAACTTGTCAGATAAGTAAATAGCAATTTGATCAAATTCCTTACCACTTAATCGAATTGCAAATATTTAAACCAAAAGTATTTTGTCTCACTCACCAACTCAAAAATATTTACAATTACCATTCTTTTAACTTTTTATTTCAATACCGAAACCTCATAATTATTATGTTTCGTCCGGTCCATGTCATTGACTTCATTTCGAAGTGCAAACAAAGCGCAGGTCCTCAAATTGACAGGAATCCGGTGTAAGAGCTCAATTATTTTGATGCATAAACGCAGGGTGACGCTATGGCTTATTTTTTCAAACATGCTGAAGTTGTAAAAAAACCCAGGGAACCCTCCCTGGGTTTTACTCATCTAATTATAAAAGCTGTATCATCAGGATGACGAGGCATGACACCTATAATATTTTCATGTGGTTTAACAAAAGTTTCCGATTGTTAGGGTATTTCAGCATCATCATTATCAGCAATAGCATGCTCTGCTTCTTCATTTCCAATTATTTTTACTTACATTTCTTACTTAACCTTGACACCTAGTTCGTTGACACTGGGTATTTTTATAATGTTTATTGGATTTTTAATCATACGGTCTAACCTTGTTCTAACTATGATATAATTGACTTCCAACCGTACTTCATACGGACGGAGAACCTGTCTGCGATTCTTAGTTCCACTCTCGACTTAACTTGACAAACTTGACTACTCTCATCCAGTTACACCTTCTTCAATATATTTAATATTCTTATTTTAAAGGAACACTTTTCCATTTTAATTAATTTCTAAATCGCACATTTCAACTACCTCAATAATGAGACGACCTTTTCTCAACCTGGAAATGTTACAACAATAAATTCATTTTGCAACGTTCACTTGTATTTTGCGCGTACGCACAGTGAGTCATTCTGTAACTTGTTTGTTATTTTGTTTGTGTTTTGATATAAAAGTGTGTTCCGTGTTGGTTATGCAGGTGCTTCGAGACTGTTTGTTCGTGTATTGTTTTACTGTATAAATAGATGTTAGTCAACAATGAGTACATGTTTAGCGGTTTTCTGTCTAAATGATTAGTCATGAGACAAGTGAGAGCCACTTCGTACTAAATTAATATTATGTAGGTAGTTTTTCAGTCCGGCAGATAATTTGTATGTTTGGATGCTTCTTCTTGGTCGTTCTTCGGTAGATAGTGAAAATGGATGTTCATTGTGTTGAGGGCTTGGTATATATATTTCAATACAAGTATTTAAGAATTATTTTGACGTAACTTGGACTTGAACTGAAATTTGAGATAATCTATTCATGTTAGGTATGTAATGACTTATAATATACCCAAAGCCTTCACGTGTACACGAAATTTGTAAAGTGCATCCTCACATAGTACCAAAACACTGCAAAAACTCTTGTCTACAATCAAATATAAAACATCCATCCATCGTACCCAATCAGCAGCATCACACAACAGCTCCATTAATCCTTCTACCAATCTTTTCACTTCCATAAGTTCAATATCTACTAACCCAACATTATATCCATCCACTAAATGCAGGCTTCCACCCACGCAGTTCAAGTTGAACTCGAATCAATGGCCACCATTGTACTTATCCGTTATTTTGCTCAGTTAGAGAGTACACACATTGAATTTAAAGTTAAACGTGAATTGAGTTTTTTGTTGGATATGTTTTAGTAATGTGGCCACATTGTGTGGTCTGAAAGGTCAGACAGAGGTGTATCATCGCATGTGAATGATGCATTGATGACAGTCTGCGGTCACATTATCCGGGTTGGAGTCTTTCGCTGTGGGCCTGGCATATTTTGGCTTATAATTAGTTGATTTTCTTGTGTGGTCTACAACGCCACATGCGAACCACGCATCAAAGATCTGACGTCACACAAATCGTGCATCGCGCAAGTAGAGTTCTTCACGCGAACAACATATAAATAACTTCTCGTCATCAATCGTTGGGCAATTCACTACCAGACACGACACCCGTCTGGTCGGAGGATCCTCCCTTTTATAAAGAGGATGAGTAAACTTTACACCCTGTTCCTCATGCCTCTAAAGTTGCAAAAGATATTAATTGAAATTTTTCACCATTACCTTAAGCTGATATTTTAAAGTCTGCAGCATCCTTAGCAACTACTTGATCAATATCGTCTTCAATATTCAGCATACAAAATATTAATGTAGTTTTAGGTTCACATTCAGGATTGTTGATTCCTACAAAAAATTGGGTGTAACACCAACTGAAATGTTCCCTATCTCTGGATTAGTACCCAGTAATCACTCGGCATTATTAGTCCGGATTGTATGCGTACGCGCTTAATCCGCGCCTATAAACTGCGCGGGCGCAACGTGAGAACGAAGTGTAATGCCTTGCAAATTATTGACAGGAGTGAAATAATGGACGATTCTCTGTAAGGCTTCATTAGTTCCAGTAAAATGTTGAGGTTTTAATTCATGCGTGGGCTTTGTAGATATTGAGTATTATTTTAGGCTTGGAGAGTTATTAAGGTTCGTTAGATTTACAAGGATATGGGAAATACAGCCTTTAATAGCTTCTTCTTCTTTTCGTGTGGTTAGTAACTAACCTGGTGTCAGAGTTTTAAAGCCACCCATAGGCCACTTGGCTTCACATGCCGTCGAGAAATATCTCTCAGGCTTGCCGGTTTCTTCACGATGTTTTCCTTCACCGTTTTTGAAGCAAGTGATAATATACATATACGCACGGAGACCTATGACTTGGCAGTCTGACGGTCACAACACTAGGCTATCACTGCCACTTTTATAGCTTATCTTGATGGAATTATAGTCTAAAATCAAATTGACCGAAGATCGTAGAGAAACTTTGGACGGTAGACTTGAGTTACCTAATTTACATAACACATAATATCACGCTTGTAATCCCCGAAGGGTTAAGCAGAGGTGTATCTATAAAGTACACACACATTTCACCATCTATGTTTAAGTTCCATGTAATAGACTCTCGATTTTTGCCCGGTTGATGGCAATATTGAAATCGAGGCTCCGGGCTGCTGTAGAAAAATTCCTGATAGTAAAACCCAACAACACTTTGCCTGACCTGGAAATCGAACCCAAAAACCTCGTGCTCAACAGTAGCGCTTGCAACTGCTTCACAAACGAGGCAGTCACCAATTTTTATAAAAGTCGCGATGTACACACGGCTACACATCAAGCTATACATTTCTAGTACAAGCTGACGTCGCATCGAATATTTATTCTTATAATTCGTTGTATAGTTGTTTTATAATTCTATTATTTTATTTTGTTACCTATATATTATTTACAAATTGCTGAACCTGACTTGATTTCTGCTCGTCTTTTTCAGGTGACCACTGAAAATCAGCGCTGTGCTGTGGGTCCCCCATAGCACAGCATCATGCTGAGTGGAAGCCTTCTTGTCACAGTCATGACGTGCATATTATGTACTAAGTTTTATCTATTTTGTTTTCTGTTTACCTACTCTTGTCTTTGTCTGCACGTGTTTCTGTGACAAATAAATCAATTTTTCTTTCTTTTTCTTTCTTTCATTGTACAGAAATCCTGTGCAATGCGAGATCAGCATAAACTCGAAATATATAGCTTGATATGTAGCCGTGTGTAGAGATGAAACGTGGAGCTGACTGCCAACATTCAGTACTTCAAAATGCACATATAGAAGAGAAACCTATAGGACCAATTGGTTAAATGTATAGATCAAACCATAGATTGGATTACAATGCAAACGATAAACTGAACTATCTTGGCAATGTGCCTGTAGATGAAGGCTTCAGATATCGACATGTACTCAGATTACTAACGGTTGTCTCTGGTACAACTTAACAAGTACTTACGTAAAAAAAGTCACTCCGGGAATGCCGACAGAAGTGAAAACTTGAAAAAAGTCGGCACCGCGGTAATCAATGCGTTGATGCCTTTTACCTCATGCATCGCGGTAATCAACGCGTTGATGTCTTTTTAAGTGTCAAAAGCTGGTGTCGTAACAGTGTCGTAAATCAATGGTTTAGTCCCATCTCAAAAATGCCCAACGCGCTTAAAGAAGTTTTGACTTAAAAAAATACACCTGTAAAAAAATTAAGATAAAAATATATTTTCATTCTTTAGGTACAGTCGACCGCAAATCAGTGGTTACAATTTGACATTGACAGCTTCTTTTATGTTGTAGTTGTAAGGATGATTTTCGCAGTGCAAGTGTTTTCACGGATGTGCCAAGTAACTGGGTTGTGGAGTCGCTCCATGTAAAATACTGGTATTCAGCTGCGTCCGGTTAGACTGAAAGCCGACCCCAACATAGTTGGGAAAAGGTTAGGCAGATTTTTATTTGTGCAAGAAAGCTTGATGACATAATAAACTACTCAGATCTAGATAGGCAGCGAGTGCAATTACTACAATATTAATTTTCAAGAAAACTGCAATAAAGGAGACAAATTTATTATCCTACATAGAAATATGTTATTCATAACTTACATTCACTTTTACTCTTTATAAACTTTTAATTGAATCTTAACTAAAATTCAAAATATTTTATTTCACATAAACCTACATGGTTACTTTTGAAACATCAGAAGCTAGGTGCACGGTTCTAATTGGCCGTTTCCTATGGAGAAGAGCCGGCAAGAAACTCCACGGTTACTCTTTTAAAAATAAATGGTTTTTACAATGTTTTCAAACCACAGAGTTTATTAATAGGCATGAGAGGACAGTGTAGGCCTATCAACAAGTACCAGGTACTTAGCAAAATAGAAAATGGTCCACAAGTCTACAGCCTACAACGTTCTCACATTCATAAAATCTAAAAGAAAATAATCTTTAGTATAGATAAATAAAGTAATAATAATAAGGACCCATTTAAACCAAATAAAGATAGAAACAAAGAAAGAAAAACGTTTACTTGGACACATTTCGTGAAACACAAAACACAAATAACACAGTGAAAATAAAAAATAATGTTTTTAAATGCCATGATTGCAGCTGTAACAAATCTAATTTGATAAAAAATATAGAATATTGAAGGTATATAATGCCAACTAAACTTCACAGAGTTCTTAAATTACTGGTATGATCAGTAATGATGGTCGTGGGTGGCCAGTAAGTGAAGTTGTAACTCCCACGCTACTCTTAGTCATATTGACGTCAATCCACAGCAAAATTACGAATCTGCAGTTTTGGTGAAATCGATATTTAGATGAAAACTTTTGTCTCTATGAATTCTTATCTCTGATGATTACAGAACAGGGATGTCATGGATATGAAATTTCGGATCTGAATACAGATACGGATATAGAAATTATATTATACCGGTTTCGGATACGGTTATGGATATGAGATTATTTCGGATGATCCGTTAGTTACGAATACGGATTATTAGATTGAAAAAAATTGTAATGTAATAATATTATCCTGCAATGACTGACTAGTAATGACTAAATAATAGCAATAATAAACAAACATGCAAGTGACGCGCGCGGCTATTGCATCGGCTTGGCCGGGTAGAAAAACCTGTCATAATGTGTCTCATTTAGACCGCCCCAATCCGAAATTATACGAAACATTTAAAACGGATTCGGTTACGGTTACGGATAGATTTTCATTTCGGATATCCGATAGTTTCGGTTACGGTTACGGAGCTCCTATCCCTGTTACAGAAGTCAAATTGTTCGGTTCTGCTTTTTATGTTAATAAACTCATAGTAAACTTATGAAATTCATATATTTACGTTTTAGTATGGTAAATTTAAAATAAAAGAAGTTAGTAGAAATTTATTCAAATCCTGGCAAACTTACGTAAGTGGTACTTTCGTAAGTTCGCCGAAGTTTCAATTGGATATTTTTATTATTTTAGTAACGAACGTGGTAGGTACACGTTCGTTACGAAAATTGAATTGAATTGAACTTACTTTTGAAAGTTTTCCAGGGTATGAAAAAATATCTATTAACTTATACATATTATGTATGATGATATTGATGATGTAAAGTTACGAATGTGTATTTATTCGTGATCCTTGTAAAATATTGACAACCCGTTGAAAATATTAAAAAAGTACCATTTTGAAAACGAAATGTGCGGTACATTTCGTTTTCAAAATGGTGCCTATAAACATGTTCTATTAAAAAGTTATCATTGATGTTTGCTATCAAAACGCTCCCCTGTAAAATGTGCAGACTCGTAAGTTTGCCGTAAATGTGACGTTGAGATGGGTGACCGTATTGTAGATGCATTGAAGTCATTTGTTTACTTTGAAAAAATATTAGAAAATAATATTTAAAAAATAATAATAAGATGGCGTCTGTAGATTAATTGCTGTGATAAAGTAGCTATTATTAAGCCAGTTATAATAAATTACTCTATTGTTAAAATTCGCGGAAAAAAAGACTTGTAAATATTATTGTGTATCCTCGATGTTTAATCCCGGCAAATAACATCAAAACACGCAATTATACTTAACCGATTATTCCAATACCGATTCTAATTATAAGTGGATGATTATCTATTCCAGAATCGATTCTAACTCGATCCTAGTATCGAATAAAACTTTGAGATAATATTACTTCAAGGGTTACTATCACGTCTTGATGTTAAAGTTTTTATTCAATACACACCTATTAACAGTGCCCTGTCTGAGCACCTTTGAGCATTTGCAAGTAAAATTCTGTTTTTACTACAAGAAACTACTCGCAACTTTACCTTTACAGTTATCAAAAAATCCATCAATGTATTTTCAACCCTATCTCAACAGAATAAGAATGTAAGTTAAATTTTTAAAAGGTAGAATAAAGTTGGTAACTTAGATATATTGATTGTAAATGGCCAGTTACACGCGCGTAAAGTTGTACCAAAGGATTCTAAATACGATATTTGAAACGTGTGGCGCATGCATGAATGATAACTAGGGTAGGAACGGGAACTGATTATATCGATTCTGCGTAAATCGATACTGATCAGGTGTTCGAGATTTAAATATTGAAGAGGCATTATTTGAAATTATTTGCACATTGGAAATTATTACAGAGCACGGGATACTTTTATTTATTTATTTATTGACACCAAAAATATTAACAATACATAACAACCATATTGCTTAAAATAAATTTGTAGGCTATAATGAAAATAATACAACATAGGAGCATCTGCAGCCGAACTAGGTGAAAAACCTGTATCTCGGCATACAGCGCCAAACCTCTCTGATAATGGACTGGAAAAAAATTAGCCAACATTTACAATTTTGTTAAATCTTACAGAATAGTATTGATATACAGTATTTTTAAATAGAGAAATTGATTGATTACACTTACATGAGTTGTGGAGTGTGGACGAGGGTGAGTAAGTCGGTGTGTGTGGGTGAGTGTGTATTTTGGTGTGTGAGAGTGAATGTGAATGTGTGTGTGATAGTATACGTTGAGAAATTAGTAAAAAAGTAAAATAAATCTGACTTCGGCGGCCACTGCCAGCTCGCCATTCCGTGCTCTTTGGAAATGATTAAATGGTATCTCTCCATTGTTTATAGGCGTTTTAGACTTCGTATAAATAAAAGACAAAGAATAAGCAATGTGATTTTAACACTACTAGCGCTTTGTCCCACAAAAATCGATTAGTGGGACAAAGTAGACCGCAGTTATGTGTTGACATCGATCTACTAGAAAACCGTAGCTTACGTTACATGTCTTGTATTGCAAAAAATATAAGTAACGACTAATGTTGCAACATACGACTGCCATCAATCAGAATTCCTTATACAGGATAAGAAAATGCCAGCATTTCATCACTTGTCTCTATACATGCTACTTTAACTTCACTACTTAGAGGCCTAATTAGTGCGTTGTGTTGCAATGGATCAACGCATT
This sequence comes from Agrochola lychnidis, assembly GCA_963680765.1. NCBI lineage: Eukaryota > Metazoa > Arthropoda > Insecta > Lepidoptera > Noctuidae > Agrochola > Agrochola lychnidis. The sequence goes on along the minus strand of OY796871.1, from coordinate 5,993,951 downwards.
GTATGCCACACCTGCGTTGCGACGATACATGACGTCCCATCGCAAGAGCTCGACGCACGACGTCACAATGCAAGAAGGCAACGCAGGACGTCGCAACGCAAGATGGCGGTGCACGACGTCGTAAAGCAAGAGGGTGACGCACGACGTCGCAACGCAAGAGGAGACGCACGACGTTGCAACGCAAGAGGCCGACGCACGACGTCGCAAAGAAAGAGGGCGACGCACGACGTCTCAAAGAAAGAGGGCAACGCACGAAGTCGCAACTCAAGAGGGCGACGCACGACGTCTCAAAGAAAGAGGGTGGCGCACGACGTCGTAAAGCAAGAGGGTGATGCACAACGTCGTAAAGAAAGAGGGCGGCGCACGACGTCGCAACGCAAGAGGGGACGCACGACGTTGCAACGCAAGAGGCCGACGCACGACGTCGCAAAGAAAGAGGGCGACGCACGACGTCTCAAAGAAAGAGGGCGACGCACGAAGTCGCAACTCAAGAGGGTGACGCACGACGTCTCAAAGAAAGAGGGTGGCGCACGACGTCGTAAAGCAAGAGGGCGACGCACGACGTCGTAAAGCAAGAGGGCGGCGCACGACGTCGCAAAGAAAGAGGGCGACGCATGACGTCGCAACGCAAGAGGGCGACGCACGACGTCGTAACGTAGTACGCACGTCTAGATTGCCCCTCTAGCAGTCCACTGCCTCGGCAAGTGTGGCTTAACCTTCGATTGATACGTGCGGCTGTTATTTTTTAGCCACGAGCCTTTTTTGCTACACGAAATATTGGAAATACGCAATAAAAAATAACAAATATTTGGAAAATCCAAAAGTGCACGCCTCATAACGCTAATTCAAAAATAGAAAAATAAAAATAAAATATTTAAACGACTTTTCTACCCATCGATATGGGTAAAATTTCTCACCTTGCAATCTTTACGTACTGTCAGACTATTTAGGTTTGCTTTGTTGGTTGCTAGGCAACGAGGTTGGAAATATTTTATTCGTTCGTTTTTATTAATTATAATTAAACTTCTTTGAATAAAAGAGCCATTTTTAATAGGGCTCCTCCTATGGCTGATACGAATCTATAAAAAAAAATGTGTGGTACTCGGGGACTGCCGCGGTAAAGCTATTGCATAGCATTTGTAACCTCTATACTTCCTATTTGTCAACGCTACACTTGGGATGATGACATAAAACAAAAATTACGTTGGGAATGAAGTTCCCATGACAACGTGATGTTGTCATGGGAACCGTCATTACATGGCAGGTTATGTATGTTAGGTATGTTAGGTTTTATTTTCGTTACGGAATTTCTTGATTCGGTCGCCGCGCTCAAAGCCCGCGATAAAAGCTATGTAATAGCTTAAAAGTCGTGCAAAAATCTTCTATGTTCGTATATTCAGTTGTTGAAGCTCTATGTCTGCCATTCATTCATCAGTAAAACACGAAACTGTTTTATATGCATAGTGATGCACCCGTCACGCGTAACCCGAATTTCAAACCAGTCATAATCGATTTATCGGATCACCATTTCGTACCAATTAGTCGATTTTAACACCGGAAATCGCAACCTTACTCATCGAAAACCTGACTTTACGAAAATGTGATAGCAATAATATGAAATTCAGTTTTTATTGGCTCATAAATAATAACGAATGTAGTCAAATGGCCTAAATACTTATGTCAATTGACACTTGAGCCCATAAAATTTATTCAAACGCGCAGCTCAATGCCGCGCACCACTATTCATAATTATTGTCATTAATTAAAGAACATGCATTTAAAAGGGAGATTAGGTTAAGTGCTATTTCGGACTTTATTACGCAGGGTATAAAAGTCATAATGGAGTGGTTTTGATGAATTAAAATAGGGTCAATTAGAAATTAATCGCATATACAGTTGTGTGGTTCTTTTATTTTATAGCAACTACATCGCTTCGATATTCAATTTGTTTGCTGCAATCGAATGCAATCGAAATAAAATTCGTTTGAAACGTTCGATTCGAATTTGTTCGTTCATTTTGGCAGGAGTAGTTTTTACTCTTTTATGATTGAAATTCTGCTTGTAGAATTTGATTTTATGTATGTCAATGATTCTATCAGGTAGGAGCTTGTGGCTAAGTAATAACAGCCGCACGGGTCGATCGATCAGGAAAAGCTAAGTTTGCCGAGGTTGGTATCTTTACTTTACATACTGAGACTCCTCCGTGCCTCGGAAAGCACGTTAAGCTGTTGGTCCCGGCTGTCATTCGTGGATCTTTGACAGTCGTTACGGGTCCTCAGAAGCCCAAAAGTCTGACAAGTCTTACCAAGGGGTATCGTATTACCCAATAACTGTGTTGTGGAGGTGTTATAGGCAGTCGCTCCATGTAAAATACTGGTATTCAGCTGCATCCGGTTAGACTGGAAGCCGACCCTAACATAGTTGGGAAAAGGATCGGCTAATGATGACTATGTTTTTATCAGAAGAGTCCAAATTACAAACAACACAATAACCACATAACAGTATTTCTATTTTCTTAATGTCCCTCGGCAAACTTCGTTTTTCGTCAGTCTTCGGATTTCTATCAGTTGCCCTTTGCACTTGGTGCAGACTGGACACTCTCAATCGACTTGGATGTATATAGAGTCATTAATACTATTTTAACTTAAAGTAATTTATTTAAAAAATGGGAGGATAGCTGCTAAAGTCGCAGGCACGACAGATAGGAAAATAGTTTTACAGCTCTATATAGTTCACACGGAAATCAAATCAAAACAACAATAAAGTACTTAGTTCTGAATTCAATTTATTATACACGACAAATCTAATAATTGATGGACATGGAAATTAGCATTCGTTTGTATTCGGAAATGCGATGATTCCCGAGGGACATTAAAAAAATAGAAATACTAAACGTAAGTTTCAATCCGTCAACAAAATAATTTCTACATTCCCCAAATCTTCCAATGACAGCAAAAATACAAATGAATCGGCTTTTATCTGACCATCTTCAGAATAAGTTCCCGTTTCATTATTTTGACAAATTCCAGTAACATCAAGCAGTTTGTAAATCAACCAATGAGAGACGATGCTGATCATTATGTTTATAGCTTGTTTTCAATCATTGGACGCCATTACACCACACACGACGATTTATTTGGGACTTACCAACTGTATGAGCAGATGTGATTTTTTCTGTCGGTGTAATGGGACAATTGAATACTGGTAATTTCGATGTTATTGGTAACAAATAGTCAGATTCAGTATTAAGTTATTCTACCTCATTACTTAGTTTACATTATAATACACCTACATAAACTAGACATATACATGGTGTAAGAGACATTTGGATAAGGGACATTTAAGGTACACACTGCTGTATTTCCAGTATAAGCTGACCTCTCATTATACAGAGAACCTATACAATGTGAGATCAATTTATACTGGAATTTTTTAGCTTGACATGTAGCCGTGTGTACCTATACTCCGTTTGAAATAAGATTAGACATTTAACTAAACCTTTTTTACAGTCCGTTCAACCGATTTTGACTTCTATTGCGATGGCGGCATGACAAATGACAACTGCAGTAAACAGTTGGTTTGTAACCACTTTTTTTGCTTTTAATGCCATCCTTATGCCTACGGTATAGAAGTCAAAATTGGCTGAACGGACTGTAAAAAACGTTTGTTTAAATGTCTAATCTTATTTCAAACGGAGTATAGGTTATAAAAAAATAAATTGCTGTTTCATAAAAAAGTGCAATACCAAACACGGTTAAAATGTACGAAACAGCAGTTTTTTTTTAATCGACGAAAAATTTCAAGGATTTAGAATCATGTACTAAATTCATAGGAAGAATTTGAGCGTTGTATCCCTCACATTCTGTATACAAGACCTAGATGATGCCCTACATGAAGTTTTTCCACGAGGATGATCCTTAGACACTCTTCTCTTGCTTTTACTTCTTCATTTATAGTTTCAGTAGATTTAGAAGTACTAGCGCTAAGATAAATACAATGATCACAGTTCAAAGTGTTAACAAAACATGAATGCTAAAATTAATCAACGTTATCAGTAGATACTCCGTATTTGTCACGAAATCTATTATTATCTCTAGTTGACTGTTAAAACGGGTTTATGCAAATCTATTTGAAGATTGTTATAGTAGTATTTTACAAGGTCATGATTATCATAGGAATTTGTAAGCTGTTATGGTTGCATTCATTGATTTCATAGATATGCCAATACAAAACGAGAATTTCTTCAATATTCTTGGAAATATACTACGAAGTGCCAATATTATGAGCGATACGTGCTTGTTCATCAAAATATAGTCACGGATTGACAGTAAAACTAAAACTATTAAGGTACTCATTAACTAGATTTTGTAAACCGTTTTATTACTTTACAACAAAAAAGGTAGACAGCCTCGTTGGTCTAGTGGCGCTACTGCTGAGCATGAGGTCTTGGGTTCAAATCCCAGGTCGGGCAAAGTCCGCAGGAGAAGCCCTAGGCGTCGGGAATCGCAGGCCGATTCCCGGCTACCGTAGGCGCGGTCTTGCAGACGGTGAACAATGGGTAGCTTGCCGTCCGATAAGGACCAGGCCCGGGTCAACGGCGCGTTGTGTTCCACGCGCACCTCAAAGAGATGTCAGCAGAACTGAAGGGGTCCGCTAGGGACGATGCCTGCCGGGGTTGCGGGTTTATCCGAAAGGGTTACCGTGGCCCCTGGCAAAATACAGGCAACTGAAGGAACACGGGTGGGTTTTAGTCAGTAAGAGTCTGACACGCCCTCCCGCTCCGCCCAGAGCGGGACAAGTTATTTTATAATTTCCTACCCAAAAAAAATGTCGGGCGTAATGTTATTGGGTTTTCCATCTGGAATTTCTCGATAGCAGCCCGGAGTGCTCAGTTGATGACAATAGGCTTCCCCCCTATAATATGGGACTTAAACATAACTGGCGAAATGTAGATGTACAATAGGTACACTTCTGCCTAACGCTCCAGGAAATACAGGCATGATGTTACGATGATTGGAGTCTTTCTATTTAATATACATGTAAACACTATCTCATGCACGTCAGCAGTGAGGTCGCTATCACTAATGTCAACTCACCACGAATGGCGCGAAAAAGTTGGAAGTGAGGAGGTAACTGCACGAGAGGCTAGGTGTAGTGATGAGCCAGTGTAGTGATATAATCAGCTTATACAGAATTCTACAATGATGATGATAATGATTACACAAATAATTATATTCATAACAATAGATCAATCTGAGACAAATTGCATGTCACCAATCTCAAAAGCTATTAACTTAGTGCAATCAATTTCAAAAGCAAGAAGAATAGGGATAATAGGGAAGAATCAAGATTCCATCTCACGAAGATCAACAATATTGATCTCTGACAATCTGCTGACACGAAAACGCTCAAAAATAATTGATACAAAATGTTTTCCGTATCTCCCGTCAAATCTTATTTGATGATCCTATAACCTTTGATTGCTCAAAGTCCTTGGAAACTGCTGAAAAATTATTTATTTTCGATTTCGACTCCTTTTGTTATTCGAAAGATGTATTTTAATGATATTCTGATTGTGCTCTAAGAGATACAAATATTATTATAATTAAGATGTCTGGTGTAGTTAAAGGTGAAACATCTAGTATATACAAAGGTAGATTTAGTGATTCTACGAATTTAGGTCTCAATCTCAGATAAGGAAAATCTAACATTTTGGATAAAGATTTCGTGTTAATTTGATTTTTTATATTATACTATATGGTGAGGTTGGGTCAGGTTATTGAAAGGCTTATTGAAAACTTTTATATATTCGACACACATTTTACAGCATAACGTACCCATGTCGGGCCTTGGCAAGTGCCGTATCATTATGTGACAATGTGTCAGACCTCTTGAAAGGCTGCCACGTTAGTGGCAGACCACCACGGAGGTCTGTAAGGACGGAGGAGTTCATATACTGCTGTAATTAGTAGATATTAATAGTTACAACCCTCCATTCAAGAACAGTAGTATTTAACTCTCCTTAACGCACTATATCTATTCTGGAACTATTCTTCGCTCGTATCGACATAAACTATACAGGATGGAAAACAAATCTACTTGGGTATCTACTACAATTTTTATATCATCGTCAGTCTTTTTATACTTTGCTTTATTTTTTGCAACAATTGCTGTTCATTTGTTCCATTTTACCTGTCATATTACGTTGACAGCAGTGGCTATCTCCATTAACGTCACGTATTCGCGATACGTTCGAATTGCGGACAAGTCAGCGTAAAATATTTTATTGCTGTGTATTGATTTTGTGGCTTTTAGCGAGATTTCTTTTATGTGCTGTTTTGTTTTTTGCAGTATGAACCAGTATTTTGTAACAGAAATGTTAGGCTATTTTAAAAAATTGTCTAGCGTCAGAAATTTCAAACGGATCTCAATTTTTAGAACCTGTTAACTCTCAAATACTGTCTTTGTCACTGTAAGATATCTTGTAGCATATATTTGAAGGTTCATGTCTAATATATCATCCGTTTGTAGTAAGAAATCAACTGCAACAAAAAAAACTATAGCATAGAAAATAATGAGTCTCAAAAACGAAACTGAAAGTATTTCATCGTCTGGTGCCTCTTAAATATTAATCCAGTTATGAACACTTGCATTCACATCTACACTAATTAACGAATTTCTTTCAAGTTTCTGACTTACAAACATACCTGTATAATTTAAAGAAAGTCCATTCCAACGTTATAATTAATTTAAGGGCTAATACATTCGTGAATTAAAAACGAAACCAAGACCGTTTCTAAGTAAGTGAAGATTAATGTTTTTAAAAGAACGAAAAAATATGGCGGAACGTCCTCTGAAATATAACTTCGCAACGTGGACGGTCTTATTATAAATGTTTATTTCTTTATGAATTTAGTTTTTCTTTATTTAAGGCTCAATTGCAGAGCTTAGTATAATACTTCTTTAGTTACTTGTTCTTTTTTGTTTTGTGTTCTTTCTTTGCGTCATGTTTACCGCAAATAAACGTATTTTTTTTCTTTTTCTTTAGTTATTATTTTCAATGCAGTGTTGGTAATCTGGGTTTAATTCGGCTTCGACGGTATTATCTGTATTTACGTTTAGTAGGTCTAGTTTTATTTTTATTATTTGCTTATTATATTCAAAATCATCTTTACAAATTATATATTAAATTTGCTTTTTGTATCTGTCTGTATGATCACGTTGTTCTACTAAACTACGTAACGGAATTTGATGTGATTTTTAGGAATCTTCAGAATTTTTTCCGGAAGGTGACGAAGCATGGGCGAGTCACTAGTATTTAATAAATAATGTCATAGATTTCCTATGTCTGTTGTTAAATTCAGCTCGGCCATCTTTAAATCAATACGTTTTTTTTCACAGTCAAAAATGTTACTTTCAAAATCGTTATTGAATCTTTAAAATTCCATTCCCATAACAAACACTATTATAATTTCTGATTCATTCCCACGTGTGCTTCAACAAAAATATTAAACACATGTGTAGGAACAGTGTCAAACGTTGTTGGCACAATTGTTGCGTGTTGAAGGTCTTAACTATTGAATAATCATGAGTTAAGTCATTAGTAACAACTTGTAATTTAGTGTCGACTTGTTCTTGGGTTAGCGATGTTTTAATTTAGGTTCGTTTGGTATTAATGAAAATGTTTAAGACTTAATGCTGTTTATTTCAATGGCCCGCTTGCACCAACACCACAAAACACTGGGTGCGTTTACGGCTAAACAAAATTCAATCTTCATTCGTTCTCCTTCATCTTAAACAATTGGTAGCTATAGATAATCATATTCTTGCCTTAATCCCATTTTAATTGGAGTCGACGTAACATATCCTTTTCTTCCATACTTCTTGTAGCCATACTTATATCATCTTCCACACAGTTCATCCATCGTGTCTTTGGTCTTCCTCTACTCTTATAGCCATCCACATTCATACTCAAAACTTTCCTAACGACATTTTCGTCATTCTTGACAGCTACAGAACAATGTTTAAAATTCGCTTAGAGCTTTTAAAAGGTGATTTATGGTGCAAGCAGGCTTAAATCATTTACAGTTACTTTTGGATTGTCAAGGAGTCGGTTAGATATTCAAAAATTTGAAGCTATAGTTATCTCATTTTAGCATGGCAGTAGCGGTCATCGTTCTTTCCCTAATATCTCTCCATAGGAACCCTTATAATCCTAACTATATTATAAATGCGAAACTGAGTTTGTTCGTTTGCTACTCTGTCATCCTAAAACGACTGAACTGATTTGAATGAAATTTAGATACATGGGTAGACCATAACCTGGATTGGGACATAGGATACTTTTTATCCCAATATTCTTACGGAGTCGAGACTTATGTGGGTGAAACCGCGGGGCACAGCTAGTAAAGTATGAAATTGTTTTTTGTTATTGGAACATGTTGTAGATCACGATAGATATTGATTCTTAAAAAACCGGCCAAGTGCGTGTCGGACCACGCACAATGAAGGGTTCCGTAGTTGGGATGAATTTATCCCAAAAACAAACTTAACTTTGTAGTTGAAAAATATGTTCTCCCATACGGAATGTATGGGAAAACATGTTTTTGCAACTGCAAAGTTAAGTTGGTCGATTATTACTCAATAACTTGTAAAGCCTACTTAGCTGTGATAGTTTTCCTTTTAATTTCGTTATATAAACTATTGCTGTGATTTTTTTCACATATCCAAAACCAACCATTTAGCTGGCAAGGGGGGGGGGACACTTGACTATAACAAAAATTAGCACTTTAAAGCTTAATATTTCGCAAATGGATCCCTGAATCCAAAAATGGTTTTCGCAAACTCACAATGTTTTTAAAGGACCTTTCCAATGATACCCCACATCATGGGATAAAAAAATAAAAGAAAAAACATCATCACTTTACGTGTATGGGAGGTACCCTAAAAAAAAAAATGTTTTTCATAATTTTGTTTTACCACTTTGTCGGCATAATTAATATGTTAATATGCTAAATTACAGTTTTCTAGTACTAAGGATCTCGGAGTTAGACCGCGGACAGACAGACAGACAGACAGACAGACGGACATGACGAAACTATAAGGGTTCCTTGTTTACTACGGAACCCTAAAAACTAGAAAATGCAGGTGGGTCAATGACCGCTATTGCCATGCCATTACGCGACAACTGTACTGCCCCCGATAGAAATAAAGACGCATCTAACATTTTTTCCAGATTTGAGTTATATACATTGCTGGAATCAGAAAAAAAGGCGCATCTGCCTGATATATAACTCAAATCTGGAAAAAATTTTAGATGCGTCTTTTTTTCTGTCGGGGGCAGTATTAGTTGTAGCCTGTATTTGTTTTAACTTTACGTATTGTGCGTTTCATCATCTAAATTACGATTTTCACACATGTCTATTAAAAGCTATAAAGATTTATGCGATTTTGAAGTTGTAAATCGTGATTACATAAGTTTTATTAATGATATGGCTATAGCGGTTCTTCTTTATGTAAACAAAGTTATTAATGTCATGTCACTATTTCATCCTTATAATAATATATAAGCTGAATTGCCAAAGCCTTAAACATCATCTTCACAATTTGATTGATTGATTTATTAAATAAATAAAATAACATTCTAATTTTTTTATAAAACATCGATAGCCCACACTTATTGGCACATCCCTATCAACAACAATGAGTGGGAAAGAGACGGCGAATTATAGAACGTTGTCAAAAAATTGCCCGTTGTTGAGTCACAAAGGATGACATTGGGGTCAAGACTATAATTTTGACCGTTCGTCAAGGGCACATAGACCACAAGTTTTGGGCCGTGAACCGGGCACTCAAGTGTCGGTCACGAAATTATTAAGAGTCTCAGTAGAACTGATATTAAGGATGTTGCAACAACTAAATGTAGCAATAATGCATTAGGTTGAGGTTGTATAGGACGGAGTAAATCGATTGAACCATAAGTAAATATATGTCAAAGGTATTTTAAGCCACTGGCTGTAAAAAAACAAAGATGAATGGAAATTATCGCAATGTAAGGTATAATGACTTGCTAATATTCAATAGTAGTAGAAGCATACTAACGAAATTACAAAACAATTCTAACCCAAATACTTGGAGGTACTTACTTAGGTAGGAACAAATAATCTATAGATACAATATAAAACATTTTACAAAAAAAAACAACCGGCTACCAATGAACACTTTTTTGTTGTAAAAAGGTTTTATTTTTCACTTTTTAGTTGTGGTACCTACCCCACACAAAATCGAATACCAGTACCTGTTATGTAAATAACAGTGACAGGAACTTAACATATCATCCACGTACTAATTGGAAAAAAATACGTATTATTGAAGCTAATCGGTCCGCAATTGACGGAGAATCGAAGGAAATAAATTAAAAAAAAAAACATACATATGCTACGAACATAGAACCTCCTCCTTTTTGGAATTCGGTTAAAATAGTAACGAAGAATGTTTGTCGGTTTGTTGAAATATTGCACACATATAGTTAATAACCTAGATTAACACATAGGGTACTTATAATCTCAGTAGTACGTTCCCGTGGGATATTTTCCGCGGGTAAAAGCTAGTTACTCATAAAAACTGGAATGAAAATGAATACAATAGATTCTATTGGAATGAAAATAAATACACAATTAAGTACAAATTATACTTAGCCCATAATGAGAAGCGAAACAACATAACATAACTGATAGCGTTGGCGGAAACGTTTAATTTACTATCAATAATAAAACAGCTTGAAAATGAGAGTTGACAACCTTAATTATAGACCATAAGAGAAAAGTCATAATTCACGAAAGATTTCAACCGAAAAGATAAAAGCCACTAATTAAAAAGAAATAAACTAGCATTTAACTTGACACCTACGTAATAGATACGAAAAATTTCCACAGTATACAACAACGCTACTAAGTAGATTCTTTTGGCGCGTGGCCGAAATAGAAACTAAAGCCGCCATCTTATTTTATCAATACAATGTCTGTGACAATTTCACAAATGTTTACAAACAACGCCCCCCTGTCAATGTCAGTCAGGAGCCAAAAGATACACATAGCATGCTACTTATGTACATTAACGCTAGAACTGTGGAATATTTCTGAAAAAAAAAAAAACATGTTCCTCGCAGTACTGTACAGATATGTTCTTAATTTCCCTCGGCAAACCTCGTGTTTCGTAAGTCGTCGGATTTCTATCAGTTTCCCTTTGCACTTGGTGCAGACCGAACGCTCTCAATCGACTTGGAAGTATATAGAGTTGTTAATATTCATTTAACTTAATGTAATTTATTTAAAAAATGGTAGGAAATCTGCTAAAGTCACGACAGATAGGAAAATAGTTTTACAGCTCTATATAGTTTACACGAAAAACAAAACAACAATAAAGTAGGTACTTAGTTCTGAATTCAAATTATTATACAAGATAAAACTAATAATTGATGGACATGAAAATTAGCATTCGTTTTTATTCGGAAATGCGATGATTCCCGAGGGACATTATAGTTATTTTTTTAATTACGGCGCTGTGGTAGTGAAACGCGCGTGCATGACAATGTTCTTTTTTTTAATTCGAGTTGCATAATGAAATTTAGTACAACATTATAACACTCATTTGGATGATATGAGGTATGGTTACTATGACACTGGTTGTTTTAATTTTGGCAATAAGCTAACTCTTTCAGAAACTTTTGTAGAGGTTTTATAGCATGGGTATAAAATATAAATACTGTACTTACCTATACTCCATTTGAAATAATATTAGACATTTTAACAAACCTTTTTTACAGTCCGTTCAACCGATTCTGAGTTCTATACCGTAGGTATAAGGATGGCATTCAAAGCAAAAAAGTGGTTACGATATCAACTGTTTACTGCAGCTGCCATTTGTCATGTCACCAACGCAATAGAAGTCAAAATCGGTTGCACGGACTATAAAAAAGGTTTAGTTAAACGTCTAATCTTATTTTAAATGGAGTAAAGACAATGAAACTCCACCCAGCTTCTTCAAACAAATCGAAACGGGAAGTTCATTCATAAAACTGTAGGAGGAAGAATTTGAAACTCGTCGATTATCTCGGTGCAGAGTTTAATCAGTGATTCATTAGCGGGAAGTAAAACAGGCGGATGATATCAATAAACATAATTATAAGCTTAATTTAACTGAAACGAGTTTTGAGACATGTTTGTGTTCTAATTACGCAAATGTCGGCCTAACATTTGTGATTGGATCTCTTGAAGTTAATTGTATGAGTAAATAAAGATTGATACTCGAAAAACAGAGCAGTGGTGGCTCAGTGGTAAACCCAGACAGGCGCTTTACTTTCTGTAAATTATTTCATCACCACTGCTCTCTAAAACGGTGAAGGAAAATATCCTGAGGAAACCGACATATTATCCTAGAATAAAAAAATCGAAGACAAGTGACATGTACTAACCCGCACTGGGTCCGCGTGGTGGATTACGGCCCACATCTTCTCACAGAGACGAGGCCGATGTCCCAGCAGTGGGAACATTATAGACTGATTATAATATTCTAATATTTATTTAGCTTAGTATTCAAACTTTGATTGCTTGAAGACACACACTTACCATTAAAGAAGCAATTCATGATAGTACTATTGTTCCTGAATTTATTTTGCAGCCTCTAGACGAAGCTGAATGTATTTCGTGGCAATCATTATTTTTTATTTCGAATTCAAATAAAAATTGATCGTTGCAAAGCACTAAAAACAAGTGTTGCATAACATTAAACTCTATTTACGTCAAATAAAAAAAGAAATTCGCTATCAAAGCGCAAACAAATGTGTTGCTCCTCATACATTTATATCAATCTGCATTTTAAAATAATTGGGGCGTGAAAATCACTCGTTTATGCTAAATCATCGTGCATCACAAGCGAATGCTCTCGAAACGTTATTTTTGTATTTTATGAGCCTATCTCAGCAAAATCAAAACAAACTTATCAAACAATATTTTTTGTCAAAGTCCAAGCTCAGTCTGTATTCAAAATTAGACAAACCCAGACCGTTCACTATACGTATAACTTGTCCTTTGCCGTCATGTTGGTACCATTGCTTGTCAAGCTTAGTTTCAATACTTATAGAGTTCAAAATGGCGACTGACAGATCAGTGCTACCAATCGCATCACGGGACAAATTATAATGAACGCACTGTAGATTTACTTAAAGTCTAGAATGACAGAAAATTTACTTAATTTTGTAATCAAAGCGAAGACCGACCATAAATAATCGTGCATCGACACAAAACTTAGAAGAAAACTCTCTGCCGCAAACATCAAAACTCAAAAAAACGAAACTGACGGCTAGTGATGGGAAGTCGCGGCGTCTGGTCTTAAAAAAAATACCGGACGCAACGACCTCGCGTCCTCAATTAATAATTTTCCGGCACAGAACAGCGTCAAAGCCGTCATTGTTCGGCTAAACAATGAGAGATTGGTTGAAGCAATGTTACCACAAAGAAAAATTAGGTAAACCAACGTAACGCCGCTCTAAATCTCTGTCGATAGCTAGTGTGATGCAATTCGTTACAGTTAGGGATGTGGCATGTCGATGTTATGGCGAATGATAAATTGTGGTCTATGATGAATCGTATTTTGCGTCTAGCTTTTGTCGATATTTCTTAATTAGTAAGGCGTGTCTTTTCAGCAGTAGAATGTATGATTTATTGTGTGTAAAATTTGCATTTGGCAGTTCATTATCTACGTTTCGTACTTATTCATTGTATGTTTCTATATATTAACGTATTTTATTCTTTTTCACAGGTAAGAATCAAAGATAAAGCAAGCGACACGGTATAAAGTATAAGATACTTCTAATGTGAACTGACTCTACTGCTGAATTACAAAACAAGTAAGCCCTTTGACCTCAATCCCCCACTAAACCAAACACGGAAATCCTTCACCAGCGAGCAACGCATTTGAATTTATCGACAAACAAAACCCAAATCTATCGACACTTTCTCCCTCACTATCCTTCAAAGCTGACCCATATCGTCGAAAAACACTTCCTTGTTGATTCACAATCAGCCTACTGTTTTGAGCTGCAACTTGGTATTAAGGCCACCAACATTGATGTTTTTTCGACAACGACGACCCAGCACTGGATTATGTAAAACATTTTCTTTTTAAAGTATTTTGAATGTATTGAGTAGATAAAAACGTAATAAAATTTTATGTGGACTTTTGTTGCAGTCTGGTTTTGTCACCGAATTTTGTTATGTTGTAATAGTTATGCACTTGTTTAATATTAAATGAGCAATATTTTTAAATATTACTTTTATTTGTAATCACGTTCTCGAAAACGGCTCTAACGATTTCGATTAAAGTTGCAATATAGGGGTTAACGGGGGTCCTGCCTGGGTTGCGGGTTTGTCCGAAAAGGTTACGTTGGCTCCTGGTAACATACAGGCAACTGAAGGAACACGGGTGAGTTTTAGTCAGTAAGAGTCTGACACGCCCTCCCGCTCCGCCTAGAGCGGGAGAAGTTATTTGATAATTTCCCACCCAAAAAAAAGGTTGTTTAATAGGTACAGTAGTAGACTTCCTCGTTGGTCTAGTGTAAGCGAGCATGAGGTTCCGGGTTCGATTCCAGGGGTGAAAAATCGATCTAGCTGGGTCTCATATCTGGGAAAATTCGTTTTCGCTATTTTCACAGCCTAGGGAATGAAATACAAGTTGGTGTACCTGGACGATATATTTATTTATTTTCACCCTAGCAGAGCTCGGTCGGTAATGTGGGCTGAATAATGTAATGTTGGTCTTAAAGTTGAATAAGTTACTTTTGCCCTTTTGAATTTATTTTGATATTTGGAAATCAGGAACGGTTCTTGGCTGTTATAATTTGACTGTGTTTGGTTGGTCAGGTCAGATAGCGAAAACTTTTTTTTTTATGAAGCTTGTGACTTACACCCGGTTTTTGAATTGAGAATTTGAAGTTGAGAACTTGTCAAACTCTAGCATCACTTAAGGTGCAAGTGCAAGCTACAGGATAGCTCTCGAAATTCAAATTGTATTACTTTTTTTCAATTTGCAGGTAAGTTAAGGTTGTGTTGATCATAATATGATACGCGATCGTAACAAAATATGTATTTACAAAATTACCATTAAAATAACTCTCTAAGTATACAGAGGAAAGAAATAAAATACTCATCGAGTATTACGGGACATCGCCAAGCGGTTGGTCGACTTTTCACGTTGCCAGAGGGTTGGTCAATTTTTAGGTCAAATAATTAGTATTGCCATACAACGTGGTAATGCTGCCAGCCAATTTTTTGATACCCAATGAGCTGTTTCTATATTTTATTTTTTTCCTCTGTATATTTAATTATTACTTTATATTTATATATTTTAGTGTTAGATGTATATTTTAAAATAAATTATTTGTCGTTAATATTAAAATAAGTATTAAAAACTCTCTTAAGTTCAGATTGCTCTATCGAATGACTATTTCGTGAAATCGTGACATTTTAGGTCAATTCTTGCTTAGGGAGTTGTATCTAGAGTAGTATTCAATGTAGCCTAAGAAGTTCAAAATTTATTTGCAAAAAACGTACGAAATTTTGAATTTCGCTGGCTGTGGAAATAGCCATCACATGAATAGGAAACATCACTTTAAGTCATGTTAAAGTACAGTTTGTCTAGTTCTCAACTTCAAATTCGCAATTCAGAAAGCATTTAATCACCAAAGCAGGAACTCCAAATGAGGCAGAATATTAAGAATGTTAAGTACTTAAGAATGTTAAGTACTTGGTACTTATTGAAAGACCTACACTGTCCTCCCATACCTAGAAACACTGTTATATGAAAGTATTGTAAAAGCCAATTATTTTTAAAAGAGTAACCGTGGAGTTTCTTGTCGGCTCTTCTCCATAGGAAACGACCAATTGGAACCGTGCACCTAGCTTCTGACGTTTCATAAGTGCCCATGTAGGTTTATGTGAAATAAAATATTTTGATTTTGATTGATATAAAGATTTAGATAACTCTTGAAAGAAGATTGTAATGAAAATAACATTCATTTACTTTTTCCAATAGTTATACAATACTAGATCATAATATTACATACAAGATTTACTTTATTACATAAGTTTATAGTGTGGGCAGACCAGTCTGATACTTATGTATGTACTACACTCAAGAAAATTATTTGACGAAATGTTTGATACTCAATTATGTTATAAGCAGTAGGGTTGTCTGGGTCGACGGCGCGTTGTGTTCCACGCGCGCCTCAAAGAGATGTCAGCAGAACTGACGGGGTCCGCTAGGGCCGATGCCTGCCGGGGTTGCAAAGAAGCCGAAAGGGATATCATAACCCCCGGCAACACGGCAACTGAAGGAACACGGGTGGGTTTTAGTCAGTAAGAGTCTGACACGCCCGCTCCGCCCAGAGCGGGAGAAGTTATTCGATAATTTCCCACCCAAAAAAAAAGGGTTGTCACGATTTATAATTAGTGATATCTGCAAATACAATGAGATGCTTACAATTAAAAAAAGAATTGTGCATTTGCGTGTAGTAGGTTCCAACCTAAATCAATTATAATTATTTATTTATTTAAACTTCTCGTACGCAATAGGGTAGAAAGGTGGCATTCTCTACTCGTCAACCAAGGGTGGTGAAGAGATAAGATAGCAGGTGCTCTGATTGAGGGGAGACAATAATAATAAAAAATATTAAAAAGATAACTTAAAATTACATACATACATACATAAACTCACGCCTTCTTCCCATGGGGGTAGGCAGAAACTACAGAACGCCACCTGCTACGATCCTTACATAGTCCTTTTGCCTCGTTTACGTTCATACATCTGGTCATACACGCACGCCGGTTGCGAGTACTACGCACCTGGCCTTTCTGAAGAACATCACCAATAATAACTCACTTAAAATTAATTATAAATAAAACAGGTATTTTTATTTAAACAATATTTGCGCAAGTTTTCAGCTGCAAAAATTGATACTTTTCAGCACAATAATAATTAAAAAAATGGACACAACATAGAATTTATAAGCAAATTAATTCATTTACAAGATACCATTTAAAAAACTCCGAATTGATTCTGAAACCGATATGCCTGTGCCATCCTTAATAAAAACTCTTCGTTGTCCTTACATTTTAGAAGATGGCCGCCATATTTGAATGGTCCACATATGCCCAAATGATATTCTGGCAAAAAAATAACATAATGCATTTATTCATCAGGAGTGATGAGGAGGTACAGTTGAGGAAAAAAGTGTTAAATGAAATTAGAACCAAATTAAAAATGTAAGATGATAATTATTTTCATTTTATATTTTCATTTTTTAATTATATTTTCCTTTTATTTCCCGAAGGGTAAAACAGAAGGTATTGTAGTGGTATGTGAGCCACACATACACACGACGTGCGAACTCAAGTACTTAAGGTTCCGCCCGTCTGTGAGTTCACCCAAGTACACTTCGAATACGATACTACACAAAGTCAGTCACTAACTGCTGTTCGCGTCACTTTACATTATCCTACCTGCTCTTATTATTGTTTATGAACCGTGTTTAGTTATAGCAACTTCATCATTAAATTAATTGTGTATACTGAATGAACATTTCATTTCATCTACTATGGAATCTATAACACACCCTAACAAAAGTTCTATAGTATGAATAATCTTGTACTATTTTAACTCATATATTAAGGTTTATTGGTCACAAAACTACGTCCTGAGGGCCAACCACCAGCTTATAAACAGTATTATTTTAATATTACTTCAGTGGAAGAAAGAGATGGAGCTATACGTACCTGAGCTTCATCTCTTTCCCACACTGAAATAATATTAAAATAGTACTGCTTTATGAGCTGGTGGTAGGCCCCCTGATGACCTGCCGACATCCGCAAACAGCTTTAAAGATAAACTTATTAATATCTGAATGTCAAATCTCATATTAATCGTGATTCTGATTACAGAATAATTGAGTCGGTTAGCACACATTAAATAAGCTATTAAAGATATTTATGAAGCTGATCTCAGTAATTACAAGTAATATTTTCCGTAACTTTTGGCCCACGGCTAAGAGGATTACATCAGTTGAATTTGCAAATCGATTGGTATCTAAATATCTCATAATATAGCCAATAACATAGTCGGAAGGGGTCAATATCAGCATAGAAATAGGAAGATGGTTATCGAATATAATTGACCCCTTGATGTAATCTTAGCCCCAACACAACATAAAATCATCACGCCTGAGGCAGAGCTTGAGGTACACAAATTTTGCCATTGTATTTTACAACAAGCCCTATGTTATATGAAGCGAGTGTATTACCTTAAACCGGTCACAAAAAATAAAAACGTGTGGCACTCGGGGACTGCCGCGGTAAAGATATTGCATAGCATTTGTAACCTCCATGACAACATCACGTTGTCATGGGAACCGTCATTACATGGTAGGTGGAGTGGGGGGTGTTAGGTTTTATTTTCGTTACGTTACGGAATTTCTTGATGCGGTCGCCGCGCTCAAAGCCCGCAAAGAAAGCTATGCAATAGCTTAAAAACTGTATTGAAAAATTCAATAACACTGCCTGGATTGAGCCCAGGATCATCACTTTGAGAAGTCATGCTTTCGACCACTAGTAGAGTGACTAGGCAGACAATCTATTATTTTTAATGAGTTTAGAAAATTAAAATTTAATTAATCAAAATTTTATTTTGGGTTTTTATCTGCTTAGATTAGAGTTTAAAATTTAAATGTATAAGTGAAAACTATAGACTAGAATTACGTCTGAAATAAATAAATAAAAAAAAAGGATTGTGTGGTTTTATGAAATCACGGTAAAAGTGAAACTTCTATAGGTGCCGCCATATTGGCCTTGGCTGCTCTGACAAGCGCCTTTCATTTTATCCCTACTCCGCGGCCGACCGTCACGCGACATGCAACACACAGACGAAAAAGTTTGAGACGATGTAATAAAAGTTTCACTTTAATAAAATGAAATAAATTTTAATCATTAGGCTGTGCTTTCCACTCCTCAGAAAATGTTTTTTTTTTAGCCTGTGATATGCCACTTATAGCACAAGCCACGATGTTGTAACCCCAATTCTTACTAAAAATATAACAAAGCTCAAAATTATTATTTCTTTTATATTCCAAATTCACTGTTCTTCCCGACTATACCCCTACACTGACATTAGCGAATTACCGACGGTATCATGTTCAACAGTTTAACACTTGCATCAAGTTTGCCGCGGGCGCACCGTGGTACTCGTAATGTAGCGCTAGGTAAGGATGCATTGAATATCGGTAGACTGAATATTTAGATATGGTTCGAATTGTTTCATAATGGAGGCGAGAATTTAGATTAAATCTATAAACATTACATAAACACATAACATCACGCCTTTTTTCCCCGAAGGGTAAGGCAGATGTTTCCCTATAGTACACCCGCATTTCGCCAGTTATGTTTGAGTCTCATGTAACAGGGGGCGAGCTGATTGCCATCAACAGGGCTCAAATCTAGATTCCGGACTGCTACTGAGAAATTCCTGATGAAAAAACCCATTAACACTTTGCCGACTCGGGAATCGAATCCAGGACCTCGTGCTTAGCAGAAACACTAGACTAATGAGGCAGATATCTTTAAAAAACTTTTTACAAAAAAAAACAACCGACCTCCAAAAAAAAACACTACAAAGTGAAAAATAACTTTAATTTCGGAAGTCGGTGTCTTGGGTTTTGTATTTTCGTTTTTTGCCACCGACTTCCGAAATTAAAGTTATTTTTCACTTTGTAGTGTTTTTTTTTTTTGGACGTCGGTTGTTTTTTTTTTGTGAAAAGTTTTTATTTTTCGCTTTTTAGTTGTGGTACCTACCCCACACACATTCGAATACCACTACCTGCTACCAGTTACAGAAACTTATCATATCATCTACATACTAAGTGGGAAAAAAATACGTATTTTGTAGCTAACTCAAAAATTATCCGAGCAAAGTTAATAAAATTTATATGGGACCAATTCGAGAGCACACCCTTTCAAACAGAAAAAGAATTTTCAAAATCGGTCCACAATTGACGGAGAAATCGGTGGACATACATAAAAAAAAAAACAAACAAACATACGCGACGAACATATAACCTCCTCCTTTTTGGAAGTCGGTTAAAAAATAGGTAAAACAGAAACAGAATAGTCCATATCTGAAAAAAATAGGGTAAAGTCCCCGTCACGAGAAGCTATAAATTTTGTAAACACACATTCAGGGGTTTGCAATCTTTGGGTGCTTAAAATAAAATAAAAACAGTTTTGTACTATTTTTTTACAGGGATATAATTATATTAACACACACATCTAATTACAAACAAACAATATAACCTAATCCGCGAAAACACCACAAACAAACAGACGCATTCGAAACTCGAAAGACAGCAGAGACAACGTCAGCGTGAACTTACTTCAAAATCGTGGCTCAAATGTTTACGTTCCATGAATCAGATGCGTTCCAGTACCACAAAACCTTAGACGACAGCGCTTTATATCGCTAAAATATAACCCGATCAAGTGAAATTGCTCATTAGTTTCGTATAACACGTACGTTACTTTGACTTCATTGAATTTGGGATTATTCGTTGTTGATTAAATTGTCGCTACGTAACTTGGTAGAAGTTCTTTATTTACAAAAATTATAGCTTCTCGTGACGGGGACTTTAGGTATCGTGGGAACCATATTGAATAGATGAAAGGTATATTACACTCTAATAATACCGGCCAATAAAAGCAAGAATAAGGTGGGAGCTCTGTTCCTCGTCAGTGTTTACTCCAGCTGACTAATAAAGGCAAGCCAGAGGTGAGGAACAAGACTTCTCCCGGGAGATAGGGTCCGTGGGGTCGCTACTGCCCAACAGCTCGCCATATGCTGCCATGCGAGTTTATGTATCTCTCTTGGTCTGGCTCCTCACCCTAGACCTGTTTCAGCAAAGTAAACTCTACCGACATAGACACAGAATTCAGGAGCGCGTAAGCTCCACCACGACGTCAACGTAGATATACGATGGTGGGGTAACATGATCGTCAATATCAAACCTCTGACGTTAATTAAGGACACTTTCATCTTTCATCAGAAGTATTTACAAGTGAATAGCCTACCATATCAAAGGACCAATTAGGACATACCAAATTATACCACTCCATAATCAGCCTATAATGTTCCCAGTGCTGGGACACAGGCTTCCTCTCTGTGAGAGGGAGTGGGCTGTAATCTACCACGCGGGCCCAGTGCGGGTTGGTAGATGTTACATGTCTTAGAATTTTCGGTTCTAGGGTATGTCGGTTTCTTCACGATGTTTTCCTTCACCGTTTTGAGAGCAGTGGTGAAGAAATAATTTACCCAAAGCCTGGTTAGGTTCGAACCTACGACCTACAACTCGTAAGTCGAGGCCGTAACTACTGGGCTACCACTGCTCACCTCAATGTTACCACTGTTAAGGACAAAAGATTTAAAAAATTAAGTCACTAAAATTTAAAAAAAAAATGTCTCCTCGCCATTACATCATCATTTCAGCCGAAAGACGTCCACTGCTGGACATAGGCCTCCTCCAAGTACTTCGACCGGTACCGGTTCTGTGCTTCTCGCATCCAGCGAATTCTCTCGTAATTACAAAACATAGGAATTCAATACTTACGAATCAACCACTTCAACCAAAAACATATTACATCATTACTTAGCACTTGGTCGCAAATAGAAATGTTCAATGTAACTTAATAGAGATGTGAACTCCATGTCGACACTTTTGACCTGTCATCGACAAAGTGTCGAATTTGACAACGATAAAACGTTTTTGTGTGTTGTAAAGTTATCTGTTCTCTATTATTAGGATTTTGACGCGTTCGTGATGTATTTAGAGCCTTTACGGTTGGTTTATAGTGCTGTATGAAATGTAGTGTTTCGGTTATGGTACTTTTGTGTTGAAATATTTTATCGCAACAAAGTGACAACTCATAAAATTTTTCATCATCCGTATCAACCTTAATAATAACAAGTGTGTCATTAGAAAATAGTGTTAGAATATGGAGATATCTGCAGATATTAACGTCAGAATAAATCTTAAAATTTATTAGCGAAAGTGTGATTATTAATGAAAGTAAGAAAACACCGAGTTTATTACAGACTGATTAAAGTGTTGATAAGGTTTGTTGATAAGAAATAAACCATTGTGGGTAGCATAATCAGCCTATAATGTTCCCACTGCTGGGACACAAGCCTCTCTATTCGAGAGGGAGAGGGCTGTAATCTACCACGCGGGCCCAGTGCGGGTTGGTAGATGTCACATGTCTTCGAATTTTTGGTTCTAGGACATGCCGATTTCCTCACGATGTTTTCCTTCACCGTTTTGAGAGCAGTGGTGATGAAATTATTTACACAAAGTAAAGCGCCTGCCTGGGTTCAAACCCACGACCTACAACTAGTAAATCGGGTTCGTTACCACTGGACCACCACTGCTAGAGTAGTGATAGAGTAGCACCTTAATTAAATAAGTAAATTTTAAAATTTACTACTACTTTACTTTCCGAATTTTCTAAAAAGTCGGGTACAAAGTAAGCAGATTTGTTCAAGTCCACTTCAGTGGGCTTAAAGCAGAATGCGGACCATTTCAACATGGTCTGAATTGTATCAGACATTTCGAGACGTCAAAGCAACTTAAAGCTATTACTAGAAATGCTAGAGCGTAGACGTAGGTTGGTATCTAAAGAATTCATCAAGCAAGCTCTTGAGAAAATATACAAATACTTTGAAAATGCTACCAATTTACCTACCTATTTCTCTAACCAATATTGCTTTGTTTCGATTTGAAGGTTGTAGTAATAACAACAAAATTCAAAATTCATTTATTCAAACTTGGCTGAGAATCAGCACTTTTTGAACGTCAAAACTACATAAGACAGACCCCCAAAACGCCTACCCTTCACTAACGTATCCTGGTGCTTTCTGTAGTTTAGAGCAGTGGTGGCCCAGTGGTAACGGCCGCGACTTTCGAGTTGTAGGTCGTAGGTTCGAACCCAGACAGGCGCTTTACTTTGTGTAAATTATTTCATCACCACTGCTCTCAAAACGGTGAAGGAAAACATCGTGAGGAAACCGGCATGTCCTAGAACCGAAAATTCGAAGACATGTGACATCTACCAACCCGCACTGGGCCGGCGTGGTGGATTACGGCCCACTCCCTCTCACTGAGAGGAGGCGTGTGTCCCAGCAGTGGGAACATTTATAGGCTGATGATGATGATGATGATAGGTGGTGGGGCCACATACCATAAGTGGCCTACTTGGTTTAACCATTAAAGAAAACTTTTAAAAAGTATTAAATTTTATACAAATCCAAAGAGTCACTACGTTTTGGAAGACATACATACATAAACTCACGCCTTCTTTCCATGGGGGTAGACATAAATTACAGAACACCACTTGCTACGATCTTAACATACTCCTTTTGCCTCATTTACGTTCATACATCTGGTCATACACGCACGCCGGTTGCGAGTACTACGCACCTGGCCTTTCTGAAGAACATCACCAATAAGGTCAGTATTAGTCCTCTTAGAGTCCTAGCATTTCCAGTTACATCTGCCTTATGTATAAATACTTGTTAGTCGCCTTTCATTTATCCTCTCAACATGACTAAACCATCTCAGCATAGAAGAACTTGATTTATTTCGTTTACGAGTCCTAACGTATGCATTTCTGAGGTCCTTGCATTTCAGGTCGAGCAAGCATTATACGCTCTCCCCCTTTATCGTCGCTTTGTGAGGGAATATGTGCCGTATTACATTTTCGTGCATAGTGCTCGTCTAGGTACACCTGAAGCTTGCTGAATTCCTAGTACTTAGAATTGATTGAGAGTACTCTGATACTGTAGAGATGCGTTCATTTTGTAAAAGTTTGACTAGATATATGAAAATAAAATAAAAATGTTACCAGTTTTGTTATTTATAAATGTAACTATTGAAGTTTGAAGTTTGAGCAACGACGAAATAAGAAAAAAAAAAAACTTTATAAAATCCGTATGGCCTATCTTGTTAGTGGGCCTAAACACGTAGCAGACGGTCCCACGGATCCGCCATTTTCGTATGTTCAGCCATCTACCTAACAGCCTGTATACTTCTTCAGAATTTTTAATAATTTTTGTTTGCAATGTGAATCCAAAAATGTACCTGCAATCGACCACCATTATTAATCAGCTTCGAAGAAAAGGTATCGTAAGCTTCCGATTATGACATTTTGGGTTTTATGCACGCAAAGAGTTACTTTGAAGCTACCATTAATAAGTGTGAAAAGCAATAAAATTTTGAGGATTCGGACAATAAATCCAAGCTTGATTGTTACAAAATATGTCGATGTTGAGTTTTATGTCATACTTTTATTTATTACCAGTGGAGTTTTATAAATACTGAGTTGCATAAGATTAATAATATTATTGTCTGTAAGTATTTTGAAAAAACTAAAAGATGCTTAAAATGGAGGGCATGCTTTCGTGCATCAATTTAGTTACCAGTGTACAATTTTTTTACAAAATAAAAAGGTGTCGAATCTAAATTCGTTTATTCAAGACACACAGCTACAATTTAAATAGATGAACACCGGAATGAAGAACACGGATTAATAACAATATCTATTTTCTTTACATACCTTTTCTCCAGCAAGAGATAATTTTCCTTAATACTCGTACTTCTTACTACCCTTTCTGCTAAATCAATAGCTGAAAATTCCAATCCCATGCCAAAAGCTTTAAAATAACAGTGTCACTCCGGGAGTACCGACAGAAGTGAAAACTTGTATGGAACATTGGTCCGTAATCTTATATAAATAAAGAGCACAATCGCGCTAACAAAACCTTCAAAGTAAAAATACTTGCATAGAACATTGATCCGTAACGCAATATAAATAAAGAGCATAATCACGTTTACAAAAATGAGGCATTGCC
This sequence comes from Agrochola lychnidis, assembly GCA_963680765.1. Classification (NCBI taxonomy): domain Eukaryota; kingdom Metazoa; phylum Arthropoda; class Insecta; order Lepidoptera; family Noctuidae; genus Agrochola; species Agrochola lychnidis. The sequence goes on along the minus strand of OY796871.1, from coordinate 5,968,955 downwards.
ACAGTGTCGCGAAATCAATGGTTTAGTCCCATCTCAAAAATGCCCAACTCGCCTAAATAAATTTTCACATCAAAAAATTTCATCACAAGAAACACCAAATGCCCAATCATTAAAGTGGGCAAGCAAGCCGCAAATAGTGTTTTAACTTACTTAACCCACTTGCCTTAAATACTTTTTTACGTGACAAAAACCCGCTTACACTTCAAAATGACTGCCGGTAATCTTTAAGGTTTCTCTCAAAAGCAAACAAATTATTCTTGTGAGCCCAAATTGAGTGCTATTATTATATCAACCTGTCATTTTCGTTATGAAAGGTGTGGTAAATTATTGAGGGTATTTATAAGAATATTTTTAAAAGAACTCCGATGATAACCGAATCCTTACGTGGCGGGCTGGCACCATCTTCGAAATCTTTTTCATGCATTGTTAATTTCGCAAACGATATATCAAACATCGCAAGCGCCTTTACCTCGCGGCGCCTGTTCGCGGCTCTGCCACTGCGTACCCATTCTACTCAATATGCTCCCACAACCCAGGCGATCAATCTGCTAAACGCCCTGATTGCTCAGAAGCCCTATGTTGACATATTTATGTATAACAGCAAATCTATGTTTAATGTTCGCATGAAGATTTTTAGTTAAATGTTATGTTTTTGGCTGCGCGCTTTTTAAGCAATTGTTATATAAATAAACTAGCTAACCCTGCAAACGTTGTTTTGCCATATAAATGTTTGGGGTGGACCATCTTTATCACTTACTACCTTACCTGTCCTACCTGCCCTACCTGCCCTACCATAATTTATAATAACATAATTTTTCTTCATATCTTTTTTTTTTCCTAAATTAAGATGTAAGCTATCCTATCTTTCAAGTTGGATCAAACTGCACACAGTGTGCAAATTTGATTAAAATCGGTTTAGTAGTTTAGGAGTCCATCGCGGACAAACAACGTGACACGTAATTTATATATATTAAGAAGATAAGAAGATTACCATGAGCACTTTGGGCTTTAAGTTTTCAGTGTGAAATAGGATCGATTGTTTCGAAAACAGTATAATTACAAGACAGTGACAATCGCTTTCAAAGCATTTCGTATTTCAATATTTTCCAACAGGACTGACGTAAGCTTTTCCATCATTGTTATCACTGATAGAATGTCACTTTGTCTAGATCCTCAGGTTAAGCACATCATCATTATAATTATGCTCGTTATCTCATTATATGCTGCACCGGTTGACGTCATGACGTCAACACCTGCTGTCGCTGAAAACCAGCGCTGTGGCTCTGTCTCGCTTAGGGTCACAGCATTATCCTGAGCGATGGCCGTTTTCGGTGGATGTGACGCATATTTTCCCTCAACTTGTTCTTTTCGTGTATGTGATCTTTTTTTGCGTCATGTTTACCGCAAATAAACGTATTTTCTTTCTTTATTCTGATCTGCGTATTAAGCTAGAATCTAGTTTTAAGTAAAGGCTTATTAATCCTTCCTACTAATATCGAAAGTTGAAAGAAAAAAAAGAAAAATTAGAAAGTTTGTGAGGATGGATGGATGATTGTTACTCTTTCACGCAAAAACTACTAAGCAGATTTGGATGAAATTTGGCACACAGGTAGTTTATAACCTGGATTAAGACATAGAATACGATATTCCCACGAGATCGAGAATGAAATATGAGAAAAAAATTAGTACAATAAAAATTTATTAGAATTTAAAGATTGTGTAAACAACCTGTAGATCCGTTTGAAATTCCAGAGATTACGATGTAAACAATCTAACTTACAATCTAATAAAATAATATATAACTTCTAACGATACAAAATATCTACGCTCAGGTGATAAAAAACACTTCATAATACTATAAGAAGATACAAACATGGTTGCCACAGTCTTCCGTAATAAATTACATTAAATTTGATTTTTATGCGATCATAGACACTAAGGCTCGTCGTCCATGACACTACTAAAAAACTTTTTAAAAAAAAAAACAACCGACCTCCAAAAAAACACTACAAAGTGAAAAATAACTTTAATTTCGGAAGTCGGTGTCTTGGGTTTTGTATTTTCGTTTTTTGCCACCGACTTCCGAAATTAAAGTTATTTTTCACTTTGTAGTGTTTTTTTTGGATGTCGGTTGTTTTTTTTTGTTTTTATTTTTCACTTTTTGGTTGTGGTACCTACCCCACACACATTCGAATACCACTATCTGCTACCAATGACAGAAACTTAACATATCATCTACATACTAAGTGGGAAAAAAATACGTGTTTTGTAGCTAACTCAAAAACTGTCCAAGGAAAGTTAATAAAATTTATATGGAACCAATTCGAGAGCACACTCTTTCAAACAAAAAAAGAATTTTCAAAATCGGTCTACAATTGACGGAGAAATCGGTGGACATACATAAAAAAAAGAAAAACAAACATACGCGACGAACATATAACCTCCTCCTTTTTGGAAGTCGGTTAAAAATGGTTTAGTACCATCTCGTCACCTTCCCATCTCGGCACCCATGAATTTATTTATCATGCCCACGAAAAATTCCGATACCTATAATATACATTTTTTTTATTTTCATCGATACTCTGTTTCCATTTTTCAATGTGTACCTATAATGGTTTAAGACAGGATGCCGAGATGGGAATTTTTCGTGGGCATAGTAAATAAATTCATGGGTGCCGAGATGGGAAGGTGCCGAGATAGGAAGGTGCCGAGATGGGAAGGTGCCGAGATGGGAAGGTGCCGAGATGCGAAGATGCCGAGATGGGACTAAACTTAATTGGAAACACAAACTCACATCACCTGTACCCCAGAGTACCCAGAATGTCACAGCAACCAGTCTGTCTAGCCTTTTCCCAACTATGTTGGGGTCGGCTTCCAGTCTAACCGGATGCAGCTGGATACCAGTATTTTGCATGGAGCGACTGCCTATCTGACCTCCACAACCCAGTTACTAGGTAACACGACACACCTTGGCAAAGGCTGGTTGTCAGAATTTCGGACTTCTGTCTACCCGTAACAAGTAGGTTTCAAAGATCTAGGAAAGACAGCCGGGATCAAATGTTTAAGATGCTTTCCGATACACGAAGAGGTCTCTGTATGTTATGGATGGTCACCCATCCACGGAGTGACCGCGGCAAGTGTTGCTTAACCTTGAAGATCCGACCACGAGCCCCTCTCACAGAACAGCACTAGTATTTTTTAATGCATAAACAATCACAAACTAGTTAATAACGTGTTACTAAGTCGCGTCGTATACGGAACACTATTGAAATACTGTGTTATTCTATTCATCGGTGATTTTGAGTTTGTCACACTTTTGAGTAGCGTCATGGACGATGGGCCTAATTGTTATAGGGCCCAGTTTGAGGCCATTTGAGACCTCAAACGGCCGTTTCAGATCCAGTTTAAGGCCATTGGTGCAAGGTAGGGGCAGCAGAGCGCGAAATAGAACGACTCTATAGAACATTAAGAGATTAGATTAGGTATATGAATCGTAGATAATGTTGGGATAATTGAGGGAAAGAATGCTATGGGAATGATTGTAATCACACAGTCCAGTGAGCTTCTGTGTTATCGTAATTGAAATTTTTAATTTGGTCGGTTAATAATCTCATCATTTCAAGAGCTTTATGGGTTCTTTAGCTCGTTCCGTGATGCCGTAGGGTACAGATTTTTTGAAGTGAAAACTTCTTTAGGCGCGTTGGGTATTTTTGAGATGGGACTAAACCATTGATTTCGCGACACCATGACGACACCTCATTTTTGTAAATGCGATTGTGCTCTTTACTTAAATTGCGTTACGTATCAATGTTCTATATAAGCATTTTTATTTTAAAGATTTTGTGAACGCGATTATGCTCTTTATTTATATTACGTTACGGATCAATGTTTTATGCAAGTATTTTTACTTTAAAGGTTTCGGAAGTATTATTTTTTTTAAACGCGATTGTGCTAAATGTAACTAAATTTCTTGGACTAAACATAGAAAACACTTTAAAATGGAATTCACATATTGACAAGGTATGCAGTAAGCTAAACCAACATTCCTATGCTTTGCACATGTTAAGTAAAACGGCCAATCGAGCAACAGCAAGACTGTTGCTCGATTGGCCGTTTCATGGTCGGAACGGCGTATCATGGTCTAGTAGCCTCAACATTGAGATATGGAATTATATTTTGGGGTAATGCCACCTGTAAAGATGTAGTATTTAAGTGCCAAAAAAGGTGCATAAGAGCTATATATAATTTACGGATAACAGACAGCTGCAAACCGTTTTTTAAAAATACGAAAATATTAACTATACCGTCGTTGTACATCTATGAAACGTCAATGTTCGTCAAAAATAATTTACATAAATTTGCTCGAGTAACTAGTCAGCGCCGTTGTGATCGGTTACAAACAGTCGGATCTAGTACTGCACTATACAGAAACAGTATTTTTGTAATGGCTGCAAAGGTCTATAATAAATTGCCAAAATGTATAAGGATTTGCGGATATTCCGCAAATTCAAAAGTAAATTGTATTTATTTCTAATAGATAAGACGTATTATTCTATCGAAGAATTTTTAAATGATAAAATATGACATTACCAGCCCTTTAATGTAATTAACCATTGATATGCATGTAAAAATAAATTATAATTGATTAATTAATTATTAATAATACATTTAATTGACATTATTTACAATTATGATGAAATATGACATTACTAGCCCTTTAATATAATTAACCATTGACATGCATGTAAAAATAAATTATAATTAATTATTTAATAATACATTTAATTGACATTATTTACTCGAACGTGACTTTGTATTGTATAAATTCAGAATTATTGCTAAAAACCTAATATACTTGTATACCAATTTCATTGGTAGGACATAGAGCTCGACTAAAATGTATACATAAGACCTTTATTGTAATACCTGTGTTCACAAATAAAGATTGATTGATTGATTGATTGATTGCTCTTTATTTAGATAAGGTTACGGACCAATGTTCTAAACAAGTATTTTTCTTCCACCGAGGCAATCTATGTCCAGCAGTGGACGTCTTTCGGCTGAAATGATGACGAGGGTATCGGTAACGGTGTCGCGAGTTCAATTGTTTTTTTTCATCTCAAAAATGCCCAACGCGCCTAAAGAAGTTTTCACTTCAAAAATCTTAACAGCACTTGCTGTTCCGAGGCATCATGACTGCAAAAATGCCCTCAAAGCAAAGCCAAACCGGGATTTAATAGTCCCGGCCTACCCACGCAGAAGCTCATCTTATCTTACCCAGATTAACAACAAACTAAACAGCCTAAGATGCTGCTAAACAAAACAAAGTCCTGTTAGTCGGATAGCATTTACAAGCTGTTACGGCGCGGCGGTCACAACGACTCAAGATAGCGTTAATGTGAAACATACTGTCTTTCTGAGCGTTTCCTGAATACATCGTACAAAACCCGACAATTATGCTCTTTACGTTGAAGCAAAACTTGGCAATCATAGTATTGTCTAAACTGTTATGTCTAAACATGGAACTGATGCTTGGGACAATGTCAATAACACTACTGGTACTCACGATGATACGTATAGCTATGAAGTTCCAGTATAAGCTGATCTCTTATTGTACGGAAAGTCGATACTATGCGAGGTCATCTTATACTGGAAACTTGTCGATAATGGTTCATGTGTCGTCGTGTGTACATGGATTGGTGATCCCGGTTTATTGTTATTGGCAGACAAGGGAGCTGCTGCACATCCTCCTGATATGGTCAGATAAAAGGAGGAATAAAGAGCAAAACCGTAAACTTCAATTGCTAAACATGACCATGACCGTGGACTTGACGCTTAAGATAATATCAGAATCACTGCTGATACATCGATTGAGGATCCAAGTTTATTTTTATGAGTAGACAAGGAAGCTACTCCTCGTGATAGGGTCTAGTCTAAAATGCAAGGAGGGAAAGAACATGGTTCAGAATCTATTGTTACTTTTGCCACGATAAAGGAAATCTGATATGCAACACAGAGTGTTACTATTTTTTCTCACGATAAGAATCATAATAATGCTGACTGGAATTTTATCAAGAGAACAGAAAGCAACATTAGTTAAATAATAACTTTTAAAGAAAGCATTGTAAGAACAAGATTTCACAAAAGTAGTGCAGTTAATAATTACATTTGTCCTTCTGCAGATCCTCTAACCTTCTTTGCCTCTTCTCCTAAATAAGAAATAAATTGATCACCTTCACCATGGTTGCCCACAACATGTAGATGATTTCAATTCATCAAGTTTTCTGCCGCTTTATCAAATTAAACAAGCTAGAGAAGAATCCCACCAAATCATTGGGGAAGAACCTGCCAGCAAGACGTCAAAAAAAAGAACGCGAAATAAAATTTAAAACGTTCCAAAGTCAAAAATGTTCTGAATCTAAATATACGACCATTCAGAACTTTGGTCGTTTGTCGGTCACTTATCATAATTTTTTTTCGATGTGGTTAGTGGAACAGCTTAGGTGCCGTTTGGTCAATTTCCAATGAAGTCAGTGCTCTGAGTGGAATACCTCACCATAATAACCCAATCCCTCAGTTTTCCATTGGTAACAATACTGTGTAAAGGTCTCAGCCGCTGTTACAAGGTTATGCCAACGCAACGACCCGAGAAATCGACTCGATAAAACACCTTGTCGGCATCATACCATGCTGAAAATATTTAGAGCTCTTTTATGAGGTAGGTACCTAACAAATTCTTATGTTTATATAAGGCCACCATTATAGCCAGTGGGCTAAGTATAAAAATCGAATTCTTCAAAGAAAGAAGAGTCGTACAATTATATTTATAGCATATAATTTTTATGTCGTTTAGAAAATATCGGACTAATTTTGAGTTAACGAAAGGAAAAGTTTATAGTCAAATTACTTAATTTCAACTTTGTTTCTTTGTTTTTAGTAATCGTGATTAATTTTAATTTTAAAGTAAGTTTAAATTTTTTTTTTTAAAACATTGGCAGTGGGGAATGCCGACAGAAGTGATAACTTGAACAATTTTACCGTGCAGGAAATACTTTACTTTTTTTAAATCGGAAAAAAAAGAAATTTCAGTCATGTCTCAATGTTTGGAATGTCATTAATCCCAAAGAAAATGTATCGCGCGTTGATGTCTTTTTAATGGTCAAAAGCTGGTGTCGGTAACAGTGTCGCGAGTTCAATTGTTTTTTCCCATCTGTAAAATGCCCAACGCGCCTAAATAAGTTTTCACTTCAAAAATCAACTTTCAATGTTGGCGGACACAGAAGCACCTTTTTATAACACCATCAGTGGTTGCAAATAACCCGCATCCATAATACGGAATTCTCAAAACGAAGGTCGTACTTACACTTTTTTTTAATCTTTATTACCAACATCTCGGTTAACAAACGCTTGGTATTATTCAATTACGTTTTATGGTTTGCAACTGGTAACACCGCTCTTGGAATTGCTATGTGATTTATCGTTCTGTTTATTCTCGGATTTTATTGTGGGCAACCCTAACGGTAGGTCATACGCGAAAATAATCACTTCGCCATAAGTTGTCGCACTGTCTGCTAAAGTCGTCAGTAGTTTTGATTTATGTTAGCATGTGGTTTCTTGTGATTTAATGGTTTTAGCATTTAATGTTTTTTGCATTCTGAAAGATGCAGCATGGGCGGTGTGTTTTACAAATCATGGATGACGATTTTAGTATTCTAATTATGTAAATTTATCTAATTTTACTTTTTTACATAACAAATTTTATGTTCGAAGATTCAAAGAGGGCTTTTTATCTTGAATATAAAACATCATAATATTTTATTACTAAAACTTCTTTATGATTACTTTTATTACTTAAATCTTACTCACTTTCTAGTCCGCATAATCACTGTCTAGTCAAAAATCGAATAAAAATGTAAAAGTGTTACAAATGCAGAAAAAAAAAACAAAACCCAAGCGCGAAGCATTATTTGAAACTGCATAAAACCTCATTTCTCTCTAACAAAGTTAAAAGATTCGTATACCAAAAGCTTTCAGTTTTATTATCGGCCAGAGCTAATTTTTAAATGTTGAAAAGTACCAACCGTGTGTCCGGCAACGTTGTTATAAGTTTTTTAAAAGGTTTTTATTTTTAAACAACTGAAAAATTGTATATTTCGGTTTTGTTGCATAAATTCCGTTATGTTCTCTCCGATTTTTAACCGACTTCCAAAAAGGAGGAGGTTACCTATATGTTCGTCGCGTATGTTTGTTTTTTTTTTATGTATGTCCACCGATTTCTCCGTCAATTGTGGACCAATTTTGAAAATTCTTTTTTTGTTTGTCCCATATAAATTTTATTAACTTTGCTTCGATAGTTTTTGAGTTAGCTACAAAATACGTATTTTTTTCGCACTTAGTATGTAGATGATATGTTAAGTTTCTGTCATTGGTAGCAGATAGTGGTATTCGAATGTGTGTGGGGTAGGTACCACAACTAAAAAGTGAAAAATAAAAACTTTTTACAAAAAAAAAACAACCGACATCCAAAAAAAAAAAACACTACAAAGTGAAAAATAACTTTGATTTCGGAAGTCGGTGTCTTGGGTTTTGTATTTTCGTTTTTTCCACCGACTTCCAAAATTAAAGTTATTTTTCACTTTGTAGTGTTTTTTTTTTTGGAGGTCGGTTGTATTTTTTTGTAAAAAGTTTTTTTACTAAAATTTTTGGGATTTCGTACAAACAGGATAATTTTTATTCTTTTTATTGTAGAATGGGCCTATTCTTGAGCTCAATCTCGCCTGATTTAAAGCGATAGATGAGATCTACGATATAACAGGCATGCCCAGAAGATGCCTGTTCACCCTTTGCTTTCACGGCAGACGGGTTATATGTGGAAGGGAAGACAAACGATGCCAGAGAGTTCCACACTTTAGCTGTGCGCATAATAAATGTGGAGAAGCGCTGAGTACGACTGGACGGGATATCAATGATCTAAGCCTACAGTGTTGTTGCATATTCGAATATGTTGTAAGATGTTGGTAGGTAGCTGTCGCAGTCATCAGGTTTTCTTTACCTCTTCCTGATACAAGTCTGTCACAAGGTCTATATCAGTCATTTGTTAGAGGATTGAGGATCTTTTTGTTACCATAGTTTATAATTTTATGGCCTTGTAAAAAATACCTTACGTTGTAAAAAAATTGGTATTAGGTACGAGTACGTTATAAATGTGATTCACCTCGACCAAAATTCATTCACTCAAGAAAAATATTTTTTACTCATTTTTATAAAAAATGTTACAAGTTAGTAATAGTTTCAGAAAGTCGAATAACATCGATTTAACATCCTTTTCAAGTTTGAAAGTCTAATCTGCTATTTTAATTTAGACTTACGAATGGATCCAATAGATCTAAATCGATTTCATGTATTTTTTTTTGACATGAAATCGATTTAGACCTATAATTATAATTGACTGCTGTTTTTAGTTATTACTTTCACTGGTGTTTTTGAGTAATCAGTCCAAATAGTTTTATACATCCTTTTACTTTTCATGAGAATTATGTTGTTCATGCCACACAAAGTTTTTTGCTTTGGGAAAACATGGAAGATAATTGTTCGAAATAAGGCGCTGCGCTCGCGCTGTGTTGTAATAGTTATTGTGTGTTGGATGTAGTAACTTAATCAATGAAGGAAAATGCTCTGTCTTTCTCTTAATATAAGGTCGTTTTTCTTTACTCGTGGAAAATTACAAAATATTTAACAACAACATAAATTCGGTATCTACTTCTTGTTTGCTTATTAAATTAAGTTATCTAAATAATGAAGCAAGATTGCAACGCTATCGCTTAATGAAATCATTACACAATGCATCACAAATCAATTCTAAATTCAAATATGACATCGTTGACAGCTGTCAAAGTGTCAAACTTCGGCAATCTTCGTGCGGTCACCGCAATGCATTTGAAAAATGCAGTCTCTAAGACAAATAGCGATTTCGTCACTTCGCCATCTGGCGACCAGACGCCTACGACATGTCGCAACTTCGGCCCGGACCTTATTTTTACTGTCGCAAGTTTGGACAGCCACTATTATGCTGGTTAATGATTGTGTATCTAATTTTAAGTTAATGTTCTACACAGAAGGTCATTAACTTAATTGTGTGTATCGTATGTGGTTTGTTTGTTCCTATTTGCGTATGTTATGTAATAATACAAAACAGCATTTCAGTCAATAGTCAGACTTTGTAGTAATTTATAATAATCCATACTAATATTATAAATGTCAAAAACTTTTTACAAAAAAAAAACAACCGACTTCCAAAAAAAAACACTACAAAGTGAAAAATAACATTAATTTCGGAAGTCGGTGTCTTTGGTTTTGAATTTTCGTTTTTTGCCACCGACTTCCGAAATTAAAGTTATTTTTCACATTGTAGTGTTTTTTTGGAAGTCGGTTGTTTTTTTATTTGTAAAAAGTTTTTTTATTTTTCACTTTTTAGTTCTGGTATTTACCCCCCAAAACTTCGAATACCGCTACCTGCTATGTAAATAACAGTGAGAGGAACTTAACATATCATCCACATACTAAATGGGAAAAAATACGTATTATTGAAGCTAACTCAAAAACTACCCAAGCAAAGTTATTAAAATTTATATGGGACCACCTATAAAATATTACCAAACAAACAAAAAAAAAATCATTAAAATCAATTCATAATTGGCCGAGTTATCGCGTAACAAACATCCAAAAAAAAAACATACTTTTGAATTGAGAACCTCCTCCTTTTGGAAGTCGGTTAAAAAGTAACTCTGTCTGTCTGTGTGTGACCTTTTCAAGCCTGAACCATTGGATCAATCCTTATGAAAGACAGTGGGACCTGGAGAAGAGGACATAGGCTACCTTTCATCCTGAATATTTGAATTAAAAAAAAAACATGCAGATAAAGTCGCGGGCTAGTGGCTTTATATCTTCAATGAACCGTTTTGTTTCATAAAACTTTAAAAAAAAACGTGTGGCACTCAGGGACTGCCGCGGTAAAGCTATTGCATAGCATTTGGAACCTCCATACTTCCTATTTGTCAACGCTACACTTATACACTTGGGATGATGACGTGATGACATAAAACAAAAATTACGTTTCCATGACAACATCACGTTGTCATGGGAACGGTGTTAGGTTTTTTTCGTTACGGAATTTCTTGATACGGTCGCCGCGCTCAAAACCCGCGATAAAAGCTATGCAATAGCTTGAAAAAAATACATTGTAACAGCGAATCAATTTTCACGCCTCCCCCTTAAGACCTAGGCCGAATATTTTTTGATATTCGGATAGCTAATGACCATAAAGAATAAGAAAAAAAAAAATCGCCAATAAAGCTGTGCAGTATTATCATAATCCATTAGTACTGAGAGACCCTTGGGTACATAACGAATGATCCAATCGATGTGGTCTCCAAGGAATTTAACTCACGAGCAATATTCATTATTTCTTTATTTTCGTTTTAAAAACAGTAAAAAGCTTAGCTCATGTACCAAATGCATGATGAATAAAAAAAGTAGGTATTCCGTTACAATGCAGCATTTTGTTAAACATACCTGCACCATTAATGAAACCATTGATTAAAACAATTAATTGAATTCAGAACAATAATTATATAAGTAGAAAAAATTAAATTTTGAGATGACTGGCAGCAATAAAATAATGATTATAATAAAGCTTTTTTAAATTTAGTTACTTTAATAAAAAACAGTATTTTGTGATAGCAAATTATTGTAATTTAAATATAGCAATCAGTTTTTCATCTAAACTCGTGATCCAAATTGATTTAATTAATTTAACAATTGCTCGCCGTTGATTGATCCGAAAATTGAAATTTTAACGAACGAATTTATACGTTTTGCCAAGAATTTCTGTAATATTTGGTTGTGTTAGTTGTAAAATGTAAATAATAAATCGTCAAAAATTCGGGGTACAAAATAATTTACTCGGAATGTTTGTAAAAAATATATTTTCGGCAACAGACTCGTAAAACCCCGTAGCAATTACTTTGTTTTTTAATGAATTTTTTGTTTATTAATATTCAATGAACAGTTTTGGCTTCGTTACTATTTTTTAATATTATAGAATTTAGAACAAAGATTTTTCGCACAAACGTTGATACAAAAAAGAACACGAACAATTTTGCAACAGGCATACAAACCAAAATAATTGAATTCCATATTTTCCATGAAACAAAACAGCGCATACCAAACTCGACACATGTAAATAAAAATGAAAAATGAACAGCATTTCATTTTTACTAAGCGCGCATTACTTGGGAACGGCTAGACTGATTTGGTTATTTTTTGTTTTAAAATGTTCGTAACAGTCGAATTAGGTTTTTATGGAAAGAAAAAATTTGAAAAGTTACCCAGTAAATTTTCAAATTTGGGAAAAACTAAACGTCCTTTCGTTTTATGGGATTTTTGTATGAAGCATTGAAATTTGGACAGGGCAACGTCTTTCGGGTCAGCTATAAGTCAACAATGAATATAAAGTTACGAATTCATTTGTTACAAACGAACCGGCGAAACACACATGTGTTGGTAACTAAATAAGGATTACAATTCAACAAACAGAGATATTTACTCAAAATCTGTGATTACTTACATTGTTTGGTTTACATCGCGACCTTGTATGCCGTATGTAGATTTGATGTAAAGCTGGCCGCAGACTGGGTGACGCGGCGTTTTATCATGCCTCGTTGACTCGAAAGAAGATTTTAATCGTGCAATTACGAAATAAATGTAAGTACAAAGCCTCTTGTATATAAAATTACAAATCGGAGGTTCTAGAAGCTAAATTGACAAAAACAGTGATTTATTTTGAAAAAAAAAAAATTGTTTGTTCTTGATTCTATAATTATTATTATCTAAACTGTCGGAATTTTATACAATTCACCTACTTTTTTATCCCATTTCAATTAAGTAATGTTTATCGAACTTTATAATAATTTTTGGCGACATGGTAAAAACATTGGCCAGTCAGCTAATAAAAAATTCAAAAGTCGATCAATCAGCACTTTTCGAACGTTAAAATTAGATAGACAGTCCTCAAAAACGCCCACCCTTCACCACTTTCTAGTGCTTTAGCTGGGAAGAAGAAGTGGAGCCCAGGTTTTTCAAGAGTAACAGTTCTCATACCCGTGGCCCGTGGAGAAAAATATTTTTTAATGCACAATAATAAAAATTTAATTAAAAATTACCAAGAAGAATAGACGAATGGAGGAGCTAATTGTGTAACTCGTAATCCTAAGGTTAACAAAAGAATTTAAAAAAATCTTAACACACCTCAGTGTGTGGCAGGGTTAAGCGTGACGTACAGTGTACGTAAACAGTATGGCCGTCAATGACGTCACGTATTCAAAACATATGTGTGCTCTGCGTATTCTTGAATACTGGATCAGACCTTATGACGATGTTCTACAAGTTATTCATATCGTGTGACTGTGTTCTTGAGGACTCGATTAGAGTAAAAATCTAGCATGGTTGTGACGAATTTTGCAAGAATTATTTCTTTATGATTTACTATTGTTTTCAATTGAATATTTTGATGTAGGCAGTGCTACCGATTTGTCCTATTTTATCGGATTGTATATTGTTTCATAAGCACCGTTGACTGAAAACCACCCAACCCATGGTCTTTGTTGCAAGAACATCGCAGTTTGTTAGGTCAAGACGATTTAAATATTTTAAAATGTACCAACAACACATTATAAGCATTTTCAAAAGAGTAAGCCAGATTTCATACTCGTAAATTACAAAGCCAAAATTTTCCATCTTTAATATCAGCATGATAGAACAAACGCGCGATAAATATCCAAACAAGGATAAATACTTCCCGTACTTAAACAGCACCATCCGCTCACATATTTAGCAACAGTCCCGTTCGGAATCTAACCTTTACAAGCAACACTTAAATGCCTATAGGCATACAAAGGCTTGAACTAACCACATTATTATGCATTGCTTTATTTGTTCAGAAACTACCTACAAATTGTTTAAAAAAAGTTCAATGTACGTCAAAAATTTAAATACAGAAGCCACATGATTCATATCCAGCTTTTACAATCCTAGGCTGGCCGCATACACACATAACTTTTTCTTCTAAAGGAATGCGCGCGAGTTTTGAATGTCAATTTGACGTTCCTTAAGGTCAAGTCGGCTTCTATGTGTTCCTAGTAAAGGGGTCATAAAATGGCAACGGACCACGCATAACTAATTTTGGTTTTTAATATTATTATTTTATAGGTTTTTTATTGTTTGTTTGTGTGTGTTTAGAACTAAATAGTTTTATTGTGTCTGGGTGTCTTGAATTACAATGTTTTTTTTGTTGTCATTTTATTCTATTTTATAAAGTTTACATGTAGCACAATGAGTTCCTTCCTGATTGAGTTCCTATTTTATTGAATCCAAAAATAGTGTTGACACAAGTTGGCCAGTATACGATTATTGAAATGTAATTCTTACTTATCCATCACGCAAAACTTTCATAGAGTTGCTGTAGCTATGAAAATGTTGTAAGAAATATGACATAAAATGTTTTTTTTTGTGGTTTATAATCCTCCTTATTAAGTACGCAGGTGACATTCGTATGCTGCGAATAATATCGTCAGACTTTTCCGAGGCTCAATTATTCTGAAATATTATATTAAATATTCGCAATATTCCCAACCTAAAATATTAACAAACAGCAATTTATGTAAGTCTATTTAAAATACGGCCCATACTTTTCTAAATCCTTCAGACAAACCTCGGGTCATGTTTACTCTGATGTTCAAGCGTCTCCTTAAAAGGTCAATTGTCAATCACCACCCGCGTTGACATTCCAATGCTTTGAGTTGCACGCATTTGTACCAGTTTTAGTGGCCGGCAGTGTATGTTATGGTGCATTCGTGAGTCATTTTTTGTGGCCTCCAGTGTATGTTTATAGTAATGGCAGTGTTTTTGTTTATACAGTATGGTGACTGATCGTTTGTTGTTTTTAATTTATCTAATGGACACACCCTGTTCTATATGGAAAAAGAATGTGGATTGAATTAAGTGGCCAGCATCATTGAAGGTCAAAAATTCGAACAATACGCTCTCTATAAAGTATTAGTCAATTTTTTATATTGCCAATAAGTTGCAAATAGTCTTCAACTTAGAGATTTCTCTAACCACGGACACTTGGGAGTTCAATGGCCAGAAATATCCAAAGGACCCTTGACCTTATTGACATTACTACTTATAGTGGCCGGGACTTGTCAAGTTATTTTCCATGGGAACTTCTTTGTGACATGCCATGACTAAATCAAATATGCAAACTTAGTTCAACATACGGTGTTCTTGTAAATCAAAGTTAAGTAATTTACTTTAAAAACTTCAAAGAAAAAGAATCTCTTTATCAATAATCTCCAAAATTATTATTTTAATTAAACTATTCTTTGATTTGATATTATTAAAATAACTTTTTCATTATTGAAAGATGCCATGTAAGTTCTGAAAGAAAAAAATATGTTTATTTGGCACATATACAATATTACCACAAAAAGACTTATGCCCATTTTCACCGACGACACTTAAATGAATCCCTAAATAAAAGTGCACTGTTGGATTTTCAACGCTAGGTTCAGCGCTGAGAGTAGAAAATCCAACAGTGCACTTTTATTTAGGGATTCATTTAAGTGTCACTTAGTTGTCGTTGGTTGCGAGTGATTCAAAACACTATCCTAATCACTATGAAAAATATTATGATGTAGGAATTTGATGATGAACGAAACCGATGTATGAACGTTAACGAGGCAAAAGGAGTATGTAAGGATCGTAGCAGGTGGCGTTCTGTAGTTTCTGCCTACCCTCATGGGAAGAATACATGAGTTTATGTATTTATGAATTTATTTATGTATTTTAGCTTACGTCAAATATCATTAGCCGCTGATGTTGACTTTGACTACACTTTAAGCAAATTTACATTTTCTAGTACGAGGAAAACAACATTGAAAAATGTTATCGTTACGTGGTTTAGTAATAACCGGAAGATTTTTCTTTGTTTATAAATGAAACCATAACCACAGATTAATATATGTAGATGGGACACTCCGTCCGGGCCCGTCTTGTCGCGCCAATTTAGTGAGTGTAAAGAAAGAAAGAAAGAAAGAAAAAGTATTTATTGAGACTCGCACAGGAAATCACAAATTAATAACTAAACACCTTCAAAAAGAACATTAATAAAAAATAATAAAAAAACAAAGCAAAATTAAAATAAAAGCAGAAGGTCCTGTACGAGGCCAAAAGGCTCCTATCTCAGCATAATGCTGCGACACTTAAAAATAAATAAATGTCGCAGCGCTGGTATTCTGATAGCCCTATCAGAATACCAGCGCTGCGACATTTATTTGCACACCGCAGTGATGTCACGGATAGATAGATACAGAAAATAAATATATAATAAAATAAAAATAGAAATGTGAAACACAAAATAATAAAATATAAGTAGTCCGCGTGTCTGTACCCGACGTAACATCAGTTACTTGTCTATGCCTTAGTATCTGTCACAGAGCATGTATCTGTGGTAGTCTAGCTAGGCATCGTTGAGATAAGTAAAGGGACGCAGACGCCGACACCGGCAAAAAAAAAACTTATTTAAAAACATTACGGCATACTTAGTGAATTGTGTGAATGCTACAATAGTACAGTGTTTATTATAATGAAAAGTGTTTTGTGGTAATCAGTTAACGGCAATTGGAGAAATACAGATAAACTAATGTTATGAGTGATTGAGTGGTTTATGAATTTCAAAATTCACCTATGACAAACAATGTTATGAAAAATAAAACAAAATGTGAAATAACTGCTGTGTCTCAGTAAACCACAGAGCATAATCGTTGCCAAACATTCGCCACCATCGACAGACGCGTGCATATCAAGGGTAAGTTTAATATGTGGTATCCTTTTGAAGCTGAAGTAAGTATAGTTTGAATTTAATTCTGAAAGTACCAACTGTCTTTATAGCACGAAAAGGAGGTGGCAGGTCGTTCCAACAACGAGAGGCAGCGAATTTGAAACTACCACGGAAAGCAGCAGTTCTGTGCGATGAGGCCAACATGAGGTACGAAGATGCTCTGGTTTTAATTTTGTTCACATCGCGCGACCAAGAGAGTTTCCTGTATAAATAGTCTGGTTTCTTTGTGAGAATTGTGCCGAAGAGTAGGGTAGCCAGGTGAAGCTTTCTGCGCGCTGACATTCTCATCAAATTACCCTTATTTAAAAAGGGAGTGATGTGGGATCGTGGTGGGACATTGTAGCAGAATCTTGCACAAGCATTCTGCACCCGCTGGATAAGTTTTTCGCTTCTACCGAGAATGCAGGCCCCATACACAGTGTCAGCATAGTTCAGCTTGGATAGAACAAGTGACTCACACAGCATGACACGCATATCCACACTTATGTAGGGACGAACACGATATAAGAGCTTGAGTCGGTAGAAGCAGTTACGCACGGCCTCCAATATGTGAGTTTCGAAATGCAGCTGCCCATCAAAAACTACCCCAAGGTTACGAGCCTCCAGAACCCTCTCCACATCACAACTATCAATCCTGAGGTCCAGGTTGCAAGCAAGCATTTTGTTCAGGAAATCCCTAGATCCCATCACAAGGTACTTGGACTTACTTGGGTTCAGGACCAAAGAGTTTCTTCTGGACCACGCCGAGATTCTGTCCAAATCTTCATTAACTCTGTTTACAGTTTCAGCAGCATCCTGGGAGCGGAAGGAGAGGTACAACTGCAGATCGTCGGCATATAGATGGAACTTGGTATTGATCAGACAATTGGTGATGTCAGCACTGTACAGAATGAAGAGAAGCGGGCCTAAGATCGATCCCTGCGGTACGCCTCTGTCCACGTGCCTCGGACCAGAGGACATGGTGTCTCCGCTATCGCCTGTCACCTGGACAAACTGAGAACGATTACTGAGGTAACTTCCAAACCATTTAACTGTTTCTACGTCACACCCATAGTAAGACAGCTTGGAGAGAAGAAGTGACGTATTAATGGAGTCGAAAGCACGTGAAAAATCCAGTAGGACAAGCAGAGTTCCCATACCCTGGTCTCTGGCTTCCAGAATATTACCAACTACATCCAGGAGAGCTGTCGCTGTACTGTGGGCCCTACGAAATCCGGATTGAGCCATCGGCAAAATGTTATGGTGCTCAAGATATGCCCTGAATTGTTCAGAGACAACTCTTTCAAGAATCTTGGACAGACATGGCAGTAGACTTATCGGACGGAGGTCTTTCACGCTGGTGGGGTTAGGTACTTTTGGTATTGGTCTAACTATTGCCATTTTCCACAGATCCGGGAAAGAAGAGGTGACTATGGATCTGTTGATGATAGCTGTGATAACTGCAAGTGTTCGAGGAAGTGTCAACATCAGCATCTCCAGAGAAATATGGTCAGAGCCCTGCGCATTGGACTTAAGACTGCGCAAGATTCTCAGCACCACATCCTGCTGGACCGGCTCAAGCCGGAAGTGACCGTTACTGTGTCTATGGTGCTCAAAATAAGTTAGATCTTCCGTAGTGACCTTACCACTGCCCGGTACATCCAAAAAGTGTTGGTTTATAGATTCTGGGTTGTTACAGAAATGTGGCAAACTATGCTCTGGTCTCTTTGAGGTGGCTATAGTTGATTTGATATGGCTCCATAACTTCTTAGGTTGTTTAATATTAGTATTAATATATGTTTTAAAATATGCACATTTCTCACTATCAAAAGCAGCTCTAACAAGGTATTTAAACTCTTTGTATGATTTAATATGATGTTCGGATTTTGTAGCTTTGGACTTTACGTGACACTTGTCACGCAGCCTCATCATTTCCCTGACAGTGTCAGTTATCCAGGGATAAGATTTCTCTTTTATTAAGATTTTTTTAAGGGGAGCATGCAAATCAAATAATGTCAAAATATATTGATTAAACATTGCCACCATGGAATCCACATCCTCCAGACTTTCAATATGTTCCCAGTCCATTCTATTTAAGTCATCATTAAAAAGTGCGGGAAGGATATCTTTAAGAGGCCTAAAAGTAATCCAGTGAGGGGATGGTTTCTCTAACTTAAAATTTAGTTCAACAGATATAACTGCATGGTGACCAAGCTCCGGTATGTGTGACACAGAGACCCCACACACACGGGCATCAGTGCACACAACATCAATTAAAGTTTCGCTATTATCAGTAAAATGGGTTGGCTCAGCAATGATTTGTCTAAGCTTACAGCAGTGAATAAAATTTTTCAGTAGCTTAGATTTGTTGTCAGTTTGGTTTAAGAGATTAATGTTGAAGTCACCAAGTAAAACAACCTTGTCCGCGTTAGCAAAAGAGGATAGAGAATCAGTAACCGCATCCAGGAAAACATTGACATCAAGCCACGGCGGCCTGTATGCAGTGCCGATGATCACTGAATGCGAGTTAATATTAAGCTTGAGCCACATTTGCTCGACCTGCGGCGCCGGCGGGTGCGGCACGGCGCGCACGCGCACCCCGCGGCGCACGTAGAAGCCCACGTCGCCCCCGCGCCCGCCGCGCACGGTGCGCGCGCGCGGCTCGTGCCGCAGTCGGTAGCCCGGTACTGTCGGTGCACGACCCTCCTCTCCCTGTCTGAGCCAGGTCTCATTTATTGCCATGATGTCTACAGAGAGGCTCTCCATAGCGACAAGGAACTCCTCATGGCGCGTACCAAGTGACCCCGCATTAAATAGTCCAACTTTTAGATTTTTTGTCTTATTCATTTTTTGTAAATAGTGGAAAATATAATAGTAGTGTATAGAATAGTAGTAGTATGTTCATTGTAGATAGTATCGTAAGTAGTATGTAGTGTAGAGTTTTGCTTAATAATACGAGATATAAATATACCGAAATACATAGTGTTAGGTGTAATTCGTAATAATAAAAGGGAACTATTGTAAATAATTGCAGAGATATATATGGACAGCCAAAGTGTTATATTATATAAAGTCTGTAAGAATAAATATGTCATAATGAATGTTGATGGCATGAAAATAGTGAGCGGAAGTGTGATACTTATAAAATGTACATATGTAGTCACCGGTCGAGCAGCTGAGCCACTAGAAGAAACCAGAGTATACTGAGACAAGAAAATTGCTGGCCTCGCACGAGACAAACTAAAACACTTAATTATAAACAAAACAGATATAAAAAGATAAAGTGTTAAAATAACATAGACTAAATTATGGCGCTCGCTAGGAGCCATGTTATTAGACTTCCTTTTCAGCGAGTACCTCACAGCTAAAAACACGCGCCATGTCTGCCTCAGAGCGAATGCAGTGGGTAGGCTTGCCATCACCCTGCTTAGCCAAAATGCGACCAAACTTCGTCCACGTATACCTCCACCCGAGACGACTGCCAGCTTCACGCACCTGGTAAAACAAGTGTTTGTTCGTTTTGGTGAGCCTCTCATTTAGAAAGAAGCGACGCGGGGGTGCTGGGAGTCCCAGGTCTGCGGTAGTGGCTCCACGCCGCACACGCGCGCTCTGCAGCAAGTCGTCGCGCAGTGCGCGCCGCGTCAGGCGCACCACGATGCGCCGCCCGCGCGCTGTCGCCGTCGCTGCTCCCACTGGGCTCGCTCCGCCGACCGGACTCGCGCTGCCCGTAGAACCTGTCTGTACCTCTCGTCCAGCTCGCAGGCCCACCCGTTGGGCGAACACAATGTCCCGTTCTTCGAGAGTCACCCCAAGCTTTGTTGCGACCAGCCCAACGGTGTGCATCACATTCTCACCAGGAAGCTCCGGGATGTTGGTGATCTCTAGATCGGAGCCCAGTAAGTCCTGCTCACGGTCGTTGAGCTCGAGCTGCAACTGAAGAACTACCAGCTCGAGACGGCCCACTTTGCCGTCTGGCACTGCAGCGTTCTGCCTACATTCAAGATTCTCGATCCTGGCCTCCAGGCTGTCAACCCGCTCGGTACAGACTCCCATAGCTGAGTGCAGGCCTGCCATCTCCCGACGAAACTCCCGCATTTCATCCCGGACCTCCCGTAGCTCAGATCGGAAGAGTCTTATTTCCTCCCTAAGAGTCAGTTGCGTATCCGGCGAGGGTTCTCCATCAGTACCCTGTTCACTCTCCGCCCGAGATAGTACCTTAGCCACCGCAGCAAGGGGCTTGGTCAGAGTGCCCTGAATCTGAGTCACCGCGACAGGCGATCTGATCATCGCGCCTTGGAGAGGTACTGCAACCGGAACTGACGCCTTTGCCGACGCTGCCAACGTAGTCAGAAGATCTAAGAGTTACGCGATAAAAAGAGAGGCAACTTGTAGGTGAATATAACTGAAGGTCATTAGCGCTGTGCGACCTGAATTGCACTTTATTGTGTCGTACCAAGAGTCGCTTTTTATTTAACCCTTAGCAAGTCGCGCGTCCCCCCGCGGAACTTAAGAAAAAATGCTACTGACGTCTATCGATCTATATTTTTACAAGTACAACAGCTCCCAAGGAACCCGGGAAGGTATAATACATGCCGTGTTAATGGCTCTTTATTGACGAATTCTCCGTTTTTCCGAAGGCCTACCCAAAAATCAAAAGCACTTGAGATTAGATTGACATAATAAGTGTTTTAGGTAAACTTTGGCTGGCGTTCAAAAGGTTAAATGATTTTACGGAGTGTCCCATCTCTATTAATCTGTGCTAAAACATGACTTTTCAAGCGAAGCAAAAGGAGTACGTAAGGATCTTAGCAGGTGGCGTTCTGTAGTGTTTGCTTATACTCCCATGGGAAGAAAGCATTAGTTTATGTATGTATGACTATCAAAAGGCCGTATATTTTGTACGAATTTATCCAGGCAATCAAACTAGTATTATGTGGAATCCAAATTGCTTGTAATCTACTAAAAGAAGAAATATTTCGCTGTATTTTTTTATGGGTTATTAAATCGTTTAGTTACCTGCTCTATGCACCTTGCTATAAAATTGCTAAAGATCATAAGTTTTTATTAGACGATAATATGAGTTTATGTACCGCGACCGAACGTTTTTCGATCTATCCACAAAAAAAAATCACGTAGCATCTCCCTAAAAAGTGCATCAATCTCTTGATTCTCAAATAAAAATCTTATTTTACTAACGCAATCCAAATATTGGACATAACATTGGTCAACTTACATCAGGGCCAACATTACACATAACGCCAAAAAATTTACCCACCGAAAAAAACATATTGTAACTTCAAAACTTGACCAGATGTGTCCCGTTACACATGCTTGTATATTGTAGCGAAGATGTTCAATCCATTAACATAAAAGTATGTTCCACATAGTAAATGTACGGCTATTTATGTTGCACATTAGGGCAGTGTCCACATTGACTTTTGCTAAGGTCGTTTGACATCTATTTTTCTCTCAGTGTGCGTCAGTGCATTGTGAGGTTGTTTTGTTGCCCAATGGGCGAGGTCGACTGGTAAAGAGTGGCTCAGACGGGAGGGTTTGCGGTTGTAGAGTTTTTGTGTTCCCTTGTAGCTGGTAAGGGGTAGAGTAGAATAACAATATGGAAAAATCAAATAATACTGATTTTTTCAACGAGACAACTGTTACCTAAAGCTTTTTTAAAGGCTATGCGAGATATAAGCATAAATCTAGTGTATAAAAAGCCCTGAAAAACTTAACAAATTATAAGAAAAGATTTGTATGTTTGTTATGCTTTCACGGTAAAACGGCTGAACGGATTTGGATGGAATTTGGCACATAGGTAGACCATGACCTAGGTAAGAATATAAGATACTTTTTATCTCGAAATTCCCACGTGATCGAGACTTATGTGGGTGAAACCGCGGGGCGCAGCCAGTATAAAATAAATACATTTTATCCGTCCTTTGCTAAGATATAAATTATATTCTTCAGCAGATAATTTCCGTCAGCACTCAACCAAATCAGTCGTCAAAACGTAAAAGCATTTTTTTTGACATCCTGGATATTGACATACGCGGATATAATGTCTCGAATTTGATTATTTTCGTTTGTTCCATTTACTGTGTTCCTACGCTTGCAATAACATCAAACATAATCCACCCACAAGAACATCCATAGACAATGTCTATGGATAAAAAAAACCACCCTGAAAATTTATGGAACGACATGGTTTAGTTTACAATTTAGAAAAAAAAAGCATTGTTCTACACTGCTTATAAGGTAAATCTTCTGTTATCTGAACACATTTTTATCGAAGAATCGTTTTATTCTCTACCTACTCTAAATTCTTTAAGTGCTAGTATTTTTTTTTACTTATCGTCCTATTCATTTCTCAATCAGTCCTAAAGTGTTGTAAATCGGTGAAAAATTTGATCCAAAAAACGCGCGTTGCGTCCACTCGTCTACAAAGCCCTTACGCACAATAGCATTGACTCGAACAGCCGCACAGCACAACCCACTGTAACGAACCAACGGTACTCTTTTTCATCCTATTACGCAACGTTTTTTGCTATCGGTACTTCGAACAGCGTCTCTTTGTTTGCGCACGCGCAGACCGCGGCTTTTCAAAGGTTTGAACTCCTACGATACGATTATATCATTGAAAAGATATGTTTTGGTATCTTTTATATGGATCGGGATCGCCGAATAAGTAGGAAGTATTGCCAGCATCTTGGGTGTTTTGAAATTTGGTAGTTTAATTTCATTTCATATACCCACCTAATTCGGGTGTCACAATCTGTATTTGTTAGTTGTTTAGGCTAAACAATCGTAAAAAGGTTGCTTTCAAAATACATTTTTAGTGCACTAGAGCGATATTTCATTAATATTGTAAATTTTTCGTATCAAATTTAGATGTTTACGATTTTTCGACTCTTCCTTTGAGTGTTTCTTAATTTTCTTTTTTCCTAAACCACCCCAGTAAAAACAAAAAATACTATAAAAAACAAATCGGTCGAGCTATTTTTGAGTTTTTGCGAGCCCAACGCACGGCAATTGATTTTTATATATTTACAAGATCTTACTGATTTATAAATCAATAGATTGATCAAAAGAGTGCAATATTTGACTGCTACTTACGATGTTGCCAACTTTCTTTTGACAAAAGACTAACTTAGATACGCGTTGAATAAATGTCAAAGTTTTTGTGAAAAGGCTTCTACGCTTCGATAAAACCGAATAGTGTTCAATATCATGAAAGCTATGTATAACATACAATGAGTCTCGCTTTACAGATAGATCGATGTGGCTGTCGACTCTCGGGTACAATGAAAAATTGGAAATTGAAAATATTTTTCTCGTTTCGTCTTGTCCCCTGGGAATATTTCAACAAAATCAATATCGAAGTTGTGGCGAACATTCTGTTTTGCAAAAAAAAAATTTAAAGAAGCAAAATCTAACCTTTGGTTTTTACGGGAAAATTTGTTAAATTAATTAAAACTCATAATTATTTTGTTTAGGAAAATAAGCAAAAAACATAAACGTATTTTCCATAGGCAAACGCCAAACAAAATAAAAAGTACCAGGACATCATAAAAACTAAGAGCTTCTACATAACGTAGGTTGACCTTACACACAGGCACTTCATTGTACCGCCCACCTTACTACTAAATGAATTGTGTTATTACAAAGAGTAATTAAAATAGCCTCTGTTGACATACAACGTCTAATTAACCTTTATGGTCCAACAATACACTATGGTTCAAGTTAGCGAAATGTCACTGTCCAATGTTGGCCACACTTTAACACATAATGTTGGCCATAGGTAACTCATGAATTGTTGGCCCAATTTCTAAAAGTCAATGCCGGATTCGAAGCCATTTTGATGGGTCAATTTTGAAAGGATTAGAAAACAAATATTGATAGATTGGCTCTTCGGGGAAAGAAAAGAAAAGGGGATCAAGCTTACTTAGGTTACAGCAGTCCACTGCTGGACATAGGTCTCTTCGATTCAGCTCGATTCTTGGCAACTCTTATCTAGCCTACCAGCCACCCTGCGAAGATCATCGACGCCTGAGAGCGTCCTACCTTACGTTTGCCGTTTCGCGGTCTCCACTCAAGAACACATCTACCTCAACGGTCATCGATTCTACGGCTAATATGGCCACCCTATTGCCACTTCAGCTTGCTTATTCTGTGAGCTATGTCGATAATAATTTTCATAAACTGCAGAGAAGTTAACATGTTGCGTCGTCATAAAGTTTTCGTGATAGTTCTAGTTCATAATAAAATTTATAGTAAAAAAACTACTACTAATTATCAGTAAGTAAGTGGGACATTTCGAGAATAGGGATACTGACAAAAAAAAATTATCTCCGTCAGATAGTATATTAAAAAATATTGAACTCGTATTTTTTCTTTTTTTAACCGACTTCAAAAAAAAGGAGGAGGTTCTCAATTCGTCGGGATATTTTTTTTTATGTATGTTCCCCGATTAGGTACTCGAAGACGGCTGGACCGATTTAAAAATTCTTGTTTTGTTTGAAAGGGTATATATACTTCCAAGTTGGTCCCATTGTCATTTGGTCACGATCTGATGATGGGATCTTGGAGAAATCGAGGGAAATCTTCAAATATTAAAGGCTATAGCGATTTGGGTATTTTTGATGAGCAGTTGACATAAGGCTATTTAGATAAATTACAAATCAACCCACTAAAAAGTGAAAAAAAAAACGCTTTTTCAAAAAGTACAACCGGTGTCTTTGGATTGGTATTTTAGTTTTTTGACACCGACTTCCGAAATTAAAGTTATTTTTCACTTTGTAGTTTGGAAGTCGGTTGTATTTTATGTAAAAAAGTTTTTTATTTTTACGTAATCAAAAGATTACGGCTATACATTGAGTTAAAATGTGGCATGACGTGCCTTGCTAGATTTTACACTAAATTGTGACGTAGCGAGCCCCCGCTTTATCTAAGTAATGCGTTTTATCTAAGTAATTTTTTATTAATAAAAAGCAAAAAATACGTGTCTAATATTTTTTTAATATCTGACTGATGGACTAAATAGAATTTCTATTTTTTTTTACCCAGACATCATCCCTATTATGTTTTAAAAAAGAGAATTTTCTTGCATTAAACTAATTCTTGAACTCTCCATACTGTAATGATACACCATTTCAGTATTAATATTTCTATATTTATATTCTTGCACACATACAAACTTAAATAACGTAATAGACTTTAGACTTCTTGAAGACACCTTTAGGTTTCGAGGTTCAAACCGAACTGACTTAGAAACTAAGCGACTCTCCAAACATCATGTTTCCAATTCCGTTCCGTTAAAAAAACAGTACTTCAGTGAAACTTCACACATACTTTTAATTTCATATTTAGTATTTAAAATTACTACAAATCTTATTAATATTTTGAAATCATGGCAATACATATAGGATTACTGCTAAAGCAATACCCGACTTACGCACTTATCACGCATACACACTTCGCGTGTACACCCACAATAAATGCCACGTATCACATTAATAGCCAGCAGCCACACAAGACACCCTATGGCTAACTAAAAAGCCTCTCCAGGGGAGATACATGAGTAAATTATAAGTGCCGGCTACCTACACAATGATATTAAGAGAATTGCCTATGAGATATTGTGGGCATAATGCATAAGGCAGTAAGTGCTTTCTGTGATAAATGCTGGGTTGTAATTGTCCTAGTGCAAAGGCCTCGGGTCATATAGGGAATGAAGAAATATTTATTGGCAACTAGCAGCGCCCCGCAGTTTCACCCGCATAAATTTCGATCCCGTGGAAATATCGGAATAAAAAGTATTCTATGTATTAGTCCAGGTTATAAACTATCAGTATGCCAAATTTCATCTAAATCCATTCAGTAGTTTTTGCGTGAAAGAGTAACAAACATCCATCCATCCATCCTCACAAACTTTCGCGTAAGATAAATAGAACATGATTTTAAATGCTTTACAGTGTAAACAATTGTTGGTTGGCAAATAAAAATAAAAAAAATATTAACAAAAAATTGTAAAAATATATTATATATGATCACCATAATATGCTAACTCATTGCGTATAAGCGAGTCTACACCATTGAATCCCGATTTCTTTATGAACTCAATTTAGTTCAGTGGTTTTAGTTTAATGTTTTCTTTGGTTTCAGGTAAGAAAAACTTCATATAACCCACAGCTGATCACTGGAAGTAGCAACCAACAAACGATTTATATGTTAAGTATAAAAACTCCTGTTTATAGCGTTTTAACCCTTAAATTCCACTGCTAAATATTGTACACAGTCAAAACAGAAAATGGCTACACTCAGGCGGATCTTATCTAAGTCAAAACGTTGGTGCTCATGTTCTTGAGTAGCTTCTGCCCGCGACTTCGTTTGCGTAAAATTTCTCGTTTTTTTAACATAAAATCAGCTTAATTGGATGCCAGGAATACCATAGAAATAGGATAACTCCATACCATATAATACTTTAGTACTATCAAGTATGAAAAAAATGTGTTTTTCGGC
Source organism: Agrochola lychnidis (assembly GCA_963680765.1). Classification (NCBI taxonomy): domain Eukaryota; kingdom Metazoa; phylum Arthropoda; class Insecta; order Lepidoptera; family Noctuidae; genus Agrochola; species Agrochola lychnidis. The sequence goes on along the minus strand of OY796871.1, from coordinate 5,941,501 downwards.
TTACCTACCCGGTTCAAACACCAATTACACCAAATAATGGTTCGAAAAGTATTTGTCATTTGTATTGCTTTGTGAAGCTGAAGGTCCGAGAAGTTTTTAAAACTATTTTACTCATATCTAGGAATATCTAGAACAAATCTTGCCAAGCAAATTTTTTTCCAATTGAATTAAGTTTTAGTTAAAAAATTATGTCTAAACATAACCAAAAAGTTATGTTTAGACTGTTTAGAATGATACAAAAAAAATTTGTTTAAAATTGTGACAGAATTTTTTGATCATTGACCACCATTTATCTTTTATAGGATTTATAAAAAAAAAGTTTTGTGTATGGAAAGCCTATTTTAGCCCAGAATACTAAGTCTTAATATTCGATGATATTATTATCATGTAAAATGTCATAGTATTATTATCATTCCCTGTTATTGACGTACTTTTATGTCATGTTAATGGAGCTCGCTTCGATGCTTCCGTTCGGTAACGACATATGTATTTTTCCCCTTATTTTTTATAGGAATGAGCCATCCCACATTTTCCGAGGGTGGTAGAAAATGATATGAGGGAATCAGAAATTAAATTATTAAGGTTTTTTGCTTCCTATTAAAATTTGCTCACTGCAAAGAATTTTTTTCCGAGATTTTAAAACACATAATTGCTCCTAACGAGCTTTTTAAGCTTGTGTATTAGGTATATAAAAGGTATTTACTCGAACACAAACAGAAGGACAGCATTATGCTGTAGCCAGACAGTAAATAATTGTCTACAACCCGATGTCACGCTAAGCTTAATAGCCAATAAAGATTAAAAATTAGACGCGCCGCGTACGGGTTAACACTAACATAGACAAATGTTTTGTTTTTCCTCGTAACTCGTAAAATAACTGTGTTTAAAAAAAAATGTATTTAGGAATTTCTGTTAATATATTTTTCGATGACAGAATTTGATGTTCAACAAACATTATTTTTTTAAATTGGTCATAAAACTTATTGTAATTAATATCGTCGTTATAAAATTATTAGGATTTATTTTGAATGGATGAATCAATCATGTTCGTGGTAGTCGTGCCATCGGTTCAAACCGCAATCAATCAGATGAAATGGAATGAGAAGCTCGGCATTTTTAAAAATTGAACCTTTTGTATTTCTATTTGATAAAATTGCAGGCTTTTTTTTTGTTTCACAATAAAAGTCGATGTCATAATGAATGGACTAAGTATTAAATCGCAAAGATAATATTGACATACGGCAATTAAATCATTGCTCCATTTTTAAAACAATGAATTACGAATATGTAACACACACATTATTTTTTTTCCATTCCAAAAAGGTCTACTTTCGTTTACATTTTGAAGAAACCACCAAAATAAATCACTCAACCCTTTTTCACCTAATCCTCTTTTACAAACTCATATATTTTTCAGTGCTACCACTCAAACAAACACACCAACACACTGTTTATTTAATTAATGCTCGAAGTTTGCTCGTTATGGTATAAAAATAACATACACTCGTATGGGACATTATTTTTGACGTATGGCGACAGTGGCGACGCGTGTGGTCGGTTACGGAATTAGATTTTTGTTTATTTCTTTTTGGTTCACTCTTGGATTGCGTTGATATTACTTCGTGTGGCTTTTTGCTTTATTTGACATTTGGACGGATTCCTATTTTTTACTATGCGTTTATAGTTTTGAAAAATTAAAGTGTAAAGTTTATTAGAGAATCCTGTGTGCCATAGTAACTTTTACAGGTTAGAATGACTAAGTTAGTTACTAAGCTTTACTAAATTGATATTTTTAATGAAGTTAATAACTTACTTTGGTTAGCAGGTGCTCATTAATTAACAAAACTACAAGACTGTAGGTAACTTTTGTATTTTTTTCTTTCTTTGTAATTATTTTCGTAAAAATGTAGGTCGTTTTTTTGTGACTTACTTCTAATTACTATCGTTCAAAGAGAAAAAGGATCAGTGGCAGTGGAGTTATTGCATAAAATACTAAAAGTAGCAATGACTTTCATTTTGACAGTTCAACAACATACATTGCGTTATTTACGTTGCTGAGAAGAGAAATTTTTGGAACATATGAAGCAATGGATTAGCAATATCCTTCTAAATTATTCAGATTGTGATTGAAAGTGTGTTACGCAATTAGGGTGCAAGTGGAATGTATTTAAGCCAATTAGTTTATCAAACTTAGTAGTCTAACTTGTACTGTACCTTCAGGGGTATCTTATGTGCTATACCCGAGGCGCCTTAGCGTGGCAATAAAGGTCATTGCCCTTTCTGTAATATTTGTCCATAGGAACCCAAACAGTATACTATCTATGGATTTTCGTTATTGGATCATATTGGAGATCAATATCAATATAAATTCAGGACGTTAACGGACTTTATTTCAGTTTTTAACCGACTTCCAAAAAGAAGGAGGTTATATGTTCGTAGCATGTTTTTTATTTTTTATGTTTGTAAGTCTGCCGATTTCTCCGTCAATTGTAAACTTATTTTTTAAATTATTTTTTTGTTTGAAAGGGTATGCTCTCAAGGTGGTCCCATATAAATTTTATTAATTTTGATTGGATAGTTTTTGAGTTAGCTTCAATAATACGTATTTTTTTCCACTTAGTATGTGGATGATATGTTAAGTTCCTGTCACTGTTATTTAAATAGCAGGTAGTGGTATTCGAATTTGTGTGGAGTAGGTACCATAACTACAAAGTGAAAAATAACTTTAATTTCGGAAGTAGGTGGCAAAAAAAATTCAAAACCAAAGACACCGACTTCCGAAATTAAAGTTGTTTTTCACTTTGTAGTGTTTTTTTTAAAGTCGGTTGTTTTTTTAAAATAAAGAATGCTAGAAAATGTAGGTGGGTCAATGACCGTTATTGCCACGCTAAAGCGATTCGGGTATATTAATTTAATCAAAGCATCGCCAGAAAATTAAATAGGTAAAAATCTCATAATTTTCCTATTAAACACACATACCATTGCAACCCGATCCCCTTTACACCGTGACATCCAACAATAGATGACAGGACAATTAAACATGTTATTAAATTAGCCTTCGTTACGACACGATGTAAATTGTGTAAAGTACTATGTTATGTTGTATGGATACAATATGGTACTTGGTTCGCGGCGGGGGATAGGACGTGGTTAAATATTAGTTTACTGGATACATACGGGTGTTGAGAATGACTAGCTAGTGGTCGAACTTGTTGGCAGAAATTTAAGGGCGTACCCACGGTGGGGCAAGGTGGGGCATCTGCCCCACCCTGGTTCCTGACTCGAAGCTAAAAATGTAGATTTAAGTAGGGGAAGGGTGTATAAGACGGGGACGCTAAGGTGAAACAGTTAAAATACGGAGTATTTAAAGTTGTATATTTATTATTAATTAGTGGCACATACATTATTATATTAAGTTATATTTGGCACAAGTTTTGATAAGTTTGGGAATCACTTAAATTTAAAAAAAAATAAATTAAAAAATATGGAAAATACACCATCTTACCCCACATATGAGGCAAGACAAGGACGTCAAATAGGGGCAAGACGGGGTGAAGAGGAATTAACAACATCTTGCCTTCACTTGCGTCTAGACTCCAGAAGTTTTAATTTGCTTTTCCTGTTTACTCCTCCTCACAGGCAAAGCAAATCAAAACTTCTTCTGGGTCGTCGTCATCCACACCAGCACATGCAGTATGTGCCCAACGGCCACACTTCTGACATCCCACCCAATTTTCAGAAGACTTTAAATAGGTATTGTTTTCGTCATAGCAATAGATACAAATAGTATCCTCTTGTGTCTTCTTCCCTTTGCCCTTGCCCTTTTCTTTCGATTTTTTTGCCGCCATTTGATTAGTTAGTGGTTTGGCTGGCCTTTTACGGTCTTCCAATTCGCTTTTGTACGGCGTAGAAGTAATAATTGCTGTCTTGCCCCTTCTATATTGTTTTCTGGTTTGCTTTGATTCTATTGCAGGGATCGCAATAACATCACGTGGAGAGGCGTTTTGGAAATAAGACGTAAGATTGCGGCAAACTCCTCGAACAGGAGTTTCGGTGGGATATGAGCACGAAACTACAGGCGACGAAGCGACATGTGGCTCAACGGCTGTGTCTGGCCGCTGGAAGTCTGGCTGAGGAGTTGAAACACGAGAGCTAGTTGTAGTGCGAGTAGGCGTACAGTATTGTGATGAAGTTATCATATTAGTCACAGAAGTTGTTTTCAAAGGAGTGGATGGAGCATTCTTTTCAGATGCGTATTGAGTCTCCCCTTCATTAGTCTGCACAGATCGGGCTTGATTAGATGGGCGATCTTCAATGACAATGTTTGGTTCGGTTGAAATATCTAAGGGTAGGTTAGCGTCATTAGGTGTTACTGAAGTATTTTCATTCAATGGCATGTTGGTCGTTTCAGCAGGAAGAAAATCTACATCAGTAAAATTGTCTTGATTATAGGGCCAAATACCACATTTTTTAAAGCCATTCAATGCTGTGGTCATTGTAGCTGCTTGTAAATATGCTTGACTAAATATTTCACTAATTTGAAACATGGTCAGCACGCGTCCTGGGTGAGATCGTAACCAGTTTGTAGCAGCATGGTCATAATAAATACTCAAGGGTCTCATGAATGCAACGTCCAAAGGTTGTAGCCTGTGAGTACAGTGTGGAGGAAAACAGAGTAGAACCACTTCCTTTTTGACGAGCTAGGTCGATCACTTCTATATTTTGTGTGTGACTAACATGACCATCCAGAAGCAGCAACACGTTATTATCAGGAGTAGCTCCTGAAAATTGAATAAATTGCTTGAACCATATCGTAAATATCTCAGTATTTATCCATCCTCGTGGATTGCATGCCGCTGTCGTTCCTGGTGGTGCATGGTCCAATAATTCAGGCTTCATTCTTTGTCTCGGGAAAATCATGAGTGGAGGCATATATGTTCCAGCAGCATTAAAACAAATTTCAATTGTGACGGTCTGGCCCCTTTCTGCGGATGACAAGGAGCCAACTTGTTTTCTTCCCTTCATAGCTAATATTTTGCTCTTGGTTTTAGAAACAACTGAAATGCCTGTTTCGTCGCAGTTGAATATTTTGTCCGGGGTTAGTTTATGTTTATCATATATCTCGCCAAGTAAGTGATAAAACTTTCCAACGGCGACTCTATTGAATCCCATTGCACGCGCTGCGGAAGTAGCCTCTGGTTTACGGATAGATAAATCTGGATGACGATTAAGGAAACCTTTGAGCCAGGTCACACCGGCCATTTTTTTTTCAACATTAAAATTGTGTCGTTTATTATTTCTCACAGCCAATTCGTATGCCATGCGTCGGAGATCGAGAGTTGTTAAGCCGAAAAGCCGTTCTTCCATGTGTTTCAAATATGAAACAATCTCCAGCTCTTCTTTCGTATTGAATACCTTCTTAATGGGCCCCAATGGCACTCCAAATGTTATTTCGGCTCCTTTTTTTACTTTGTTCACATATCGCTCCAAAGTAGACTGTGGCACACCATAATTCGCAGCAGCTTTCCTAAATCCGAATTTTTTCTCTAAAACATCTTCTACCGCTTTTTTCATCGCTTCTTTAGACCACTCTCCTCTACTTGTCTTTCTTTTATAAGTACGTACCATTATGTTTACCTGAAAAGATACACAAACAAAAATGCAATCACCCAACAAGCATTAAAAAGCATAAACCTTTACAAAGTTTCATGAGGCAAGATGGGGCAGTACCCCGTCATGCCTTAAACATTTTGCCCCGTCTTGCCCCGACCACCAAATTTGAAAAAAAAAAATAATGAAAAAAAACACGTGACCATTCAAGTACCAAGCCATAAATCATACGATGCTCAATAAAATCTTAAATGTGTATACAAAATACCAGTAAACACACACTATTACTTACAATTTTATGTCAATATGTCCAGCCTTGAAATAATATATCGCGACAACACGAAAACACGTTTCGACCTGCAGCTCCGATACGCGTGCACTCTCACTCATATTCGGTACCGCACTAATGGCTACTTGCAAATGGCGTCCTGTCGGCGGTTGCGCTATGTAGGTGTGGTGTCTAGTTTGTTGTCAGTGTGCGTGTCCCCGTTATACCCCGCGTCCCCGTCTTATACACTGTTCCCCTAATAACAAAATTAAAATAGTTAATCCATTATAAAATACAATAGACGTGGATATATTTAGTAACCTGTTCCGCTAACTATTTCTAAAGGGCCATAAAAAACTCCTGAAAGAAATCGACACCTCTCAACGAGGCATTCTCAGGATGACGATGGACTTGTCGCGAACCCGAACACGGCGTGTTGCCACACCGAGCGCTGAGCGCAGACGCGTTGCAGGCGAGTCGGCCGAGGCGTCTGCCCCGCCCCTAAAAAAATGCTGGGTACACCCATGGGCAGAATACTTCTTATTGCGTGTCAGCATGAGATGACGATGTCGGAATGATCGGTCGTGCTGTTACTCATGCTGTGTAGAAAATATTACGAAAACATAACATACAATTCATAACATAACACTTGTATTCTTCGAAGGGTTAGGCAGGGGTGTAAGTTACACCCACATTTCGTCAGTTGTAGTATGTTTAAGTCCCATGTAATGCCATCACATGTAACCATTTAAAAATCAAATAAATAAAAAATATGCTGAATTTCCGAGTGTTTCTACGAAAAAATAAAAAAAACGATATTCAGTTTTAGATTCTTTAATATTGTCATTCAAACTCTTATGATGAGACAAAGAGAAACTACATAATATTATAAATATAATGAGGCACTCACACACTCTCACAGGCATATTAGGTATTCAGGTGATCAGTGTGTCTATAATGAGCTGTGAAACTATTCTTCGAATCTTCACTTACCATTTTAAAAACTCAAGTAACAACCCTCAATAAAATAATGATTTATCACTCAATAATCTTACAAAAATCGACGAGTTTCAGGCTTTTCCTCGATTACCCTATTTTCCTCAAAGTATTACTTAACTGTGTAAATACACCTACTGCGCAAATACTTCACAAAATCCCGTTAAAGATTTAAGTGCCATAAAAGTTTAAGTACTTTTAGAATTACGAGAACAGAATTACTGCGAATCCTTGTAAATGGTTTGCTAATTTTTTTGTTGAACGACGAAAGTTATTCCGAAAGAAGAAAATCAAGCTCAAGGAATCGATACCTAATTATTTGTGACCGCTCCTGTTTTGCATGGTTTTTACGACTTGATAAAACATCTATACTCCGTTTGAAATAAGATTAGACATTTAAACAAACCTTTTTTACAGTCCGTTCAACCGATTTTGACTTCTATACCGTAGTCATAAGGATGGCATTAAAAGCAAAAAAAGTGGTTACAAACCAACTGTTTACTGCAGCTGTCATTTGTCATGCCGCTATCGCAATAGAAGTCAAAATCGGTTGAACGGACTGTAAAAAAGGTTTAGTTAAATGTCTAATCTTATTTCAAACGGAGTATAAGTTTCCTTAATATATTTCAGTGTAATAAAAATTTCTTATAAACGTAAACCTTCCGGACAGACGCAAAAAGTGACTTTAATTTATAATATGTATAAATAGGAAGCTAATTAAATTATTTAGTTTTATATCGAATTTAAATATTTACATAATTAAATATTCTCGTTCGCCAAAATGTAATAAAAGCGTTACAATAGTAATGCATGATGCTTAGACAGTTTCAAGCTTATTTGCTTTGAACAAAAGTTTACGTCTAAAACACAACTAATGTATCTACGTATGTTTATATTTAAATTAGTAAATGATTAACTTTTTCATTTTATGTATTCTGTTTTCTCTTTTACTCTTACACACGTTGTCTACATCTCTTTAACTACTTTCCTATCGCAGGTATGCTGGAAATTTCTTTAGAAATAAGCATCATCTTTGTCCGTATTTTTCTGTTCCTTTCTTCTTGTCTGTTTATATGTGTGTATATAAACTGTTCAATAAATAAATTAACTGTTAATTTATCAACAAAAGATGACAATATTGGTAAGTTATTTTATTAGTTAATTATAATAATTATTAGTTATTTATGTAACTGCTACAATACAAAACTATCCATTATTCTTAACACATACAAAACTATCCATTATTCATAACAAAACAACGAACTTAGACATCTGCGAGTCTCTGTCCAAATATAGTAAGTGCTTATTAGACTTAATTTAATAGTTTCTCCAAATGTTATATTTTCTTTTTTTAAGTCCTTCAAAAATTCATTTTATTTTATTTTATTTTCACAATTTTACCTTTTATTAATGTTTTAACTTTGTTAACTTAGTTTTTATCTTTATTGTGCATGCTGTGGTCTCCTATAAGTGAAGGAGTACACCTATTTAATACCCGATGTTGCCCTTTAATTATGTGTCATGTATTGTGTACATCTTTTGTTGGAGATCCTAAATAAATAAATAAATAAATAAATAAATAAATAAATAAACACATATAATGCTGTACTAACAAATTAACTAATTGTTTTTTTTTTTTTTTGGAAATTACCTCCATGGAATGTGAGGAATGTCTCATTACACTATTTTCGTTACATTTTACATAATAGAATAGTAAAATAAATAAATAAATAATGGTGGCCATATAGGGCTGACGCGGCGCCACTGTAATAAAATTCTCAATGGGGCCGCGTCAACCAATGATATCATTGGCGTCAGCCATTTTGTCAGGCATTTGATTTCAAAAGCGCGCGAAACCTGCGCCTCGCCAAATATGAATAAAAGCAATTAAAATATAATATTATATTTACCTATACGTTTCATTTGCAAAAAAAACTAATTATTTTTCTCATCACTCTTTTGTTTTCGAAACTTCCAATTAGAAAATTAATATTTCTCAAAATAAAAGTACCGATGCCATCACGATAGTTATAATTTACTAAGCCTTGTCAGCCATACTCCATACAATTTAACGTGAAAAACGTGGCTAACGACAAAAAATTGCACTTTGAAAACAAGCTTATGCCGTCAGCCACATATGGCAGACACGGCTCAATTGGTTTGGAAAATGTCAGCCATATTATGTGGCTGACGAGGCATTTTATGTGTTAAGTATCTCTGCTACAAAAGATTTGAGCGTGCAACTATTGCAAATTTCCAACATAACTTTGTTGCGCGTTTCACTTAACCCTATGTCACGCGCTTGATAGAAAATTGCTCATATTTCTATGTTCACAAAGCGCAGCTGTGATATTAATTATCGAGTAAATGTAAGTAATAACTAACAATTAAATAAACAATATGTCCAATGTTTTAGAGAAAGCATTTACAAGATTTCTGTCAATTCATTACTGTAATGAGCTTTTGTAAGTGAAAATGGCACATATGTCGTTAAGGCTCGGAGCAGACAGACGAGACGCAACTCTGGTGGAACAATTTCTATGGAAACTTGATGGAAATTGTTCTACCGGCGCTGTGTCGCGCATGTCTGCGGGAGCATTTATTTTGAATCCAGTGTGAAATGAGCCTGCCTGCCAAGCCTTTTCCCAACTATGTTGGGGTCGGGTTCCAGTCTAACCGGATACAGCTGAATACCAGTATTTTACATGGAGCGACTGCCTATCTGACTTCCACAACCCAGTTACTGCGTAATACGATACCCCTTGGTAAGACTTTCGGGCTTCTGACGACCCGTAACGACTGTCAAAGATCCACGAATGACAGCCGGGACCAACGGCTTTAACGTGCTTTCCGAGGCAGGCACGGAGGAGTCTCGGTATGTAGAAATGGTCACCCATCCACAGACCAACCCCGGCAAGCGTAGCTTAACCTGATGGATCGCCCCGTGCGGCTGTTAGTACTTAGCATCGAGCTCGAATATTTGTATTTATATATTATAATATATATTTGTAGTTACGTTCTCGAAAACGGCGCTAACGATTTCGATGAAAATTGCAATATAGGGGTTTAAGGGGGCGAAAAATCGATCTAGATAGGTCTCAAATCTGGGAAATACTTTTAAAGATATTTTTGGGAAAAGGGTAGGAGAATGATGATGAAGATGATGTTGAGAAAGTGAAAGTGAGTGAGTGGGTGTGTGTAAGTGTATTCTTCACAAATGTATGTTATGCTATTTCTTTTGAGTGCACTGAAAAAATAATTCATCTATCTTTTAAATCTTCTTAGGATTCAATTTGATATCAAAAGTATCGGAAAACCTAATGTGATTGTCCACGAGGATTTGAATAAGAAGCTCGAGGAATGAATTCGAAGGCAAAAGCTTTTATTGAGGTAAATATTGAATCGAATGGGCTTGTTCGTTAATTCGCACGAATTTACTCGCCCGAAACGGGCGAATCGACATTTTTAATTAATGTTAATTGGAACGAAGTTCTTTAACGCGGCTTGTAAACTTTCAGAAATCGTCACGCTAAAAAGTGTTAATACTTGCGACTGTCTTCTTCTAATTCAAAGAGAAATAAAGAGAGAGAGAGAGAACGCCGGCAGAAGAAACAAAAGAAAAGAGTAAAGTGATTATAGTGTTGTGGGATAAAATTGTACACATCATCCTGAGTAGGTACAATGCGTGAGAAAAAAAAAGAAATCAAAAATTGTGGCACTCCGGGAGTGCCGACAGAAGTGAAAACTTGAACAAGATCGACTTGGTGGAAGAAAAATATTTGTATAGAAAACATTGGCCCGTAGCCTTATCTAAATAAAGAGCACAATCGCGTTTACAAAAAAAAAACTTCCAAAACTACTACCTTACTTCTTTGTGTATATGAGTTTAAGTGTTTGTAAACGCACCCACAATACAGGAGAAATTTCTAGTGTGGGGTAACGGCAAAAAATAAAATAAAAACCTTTAAAGTAAAAATACTGGCACAGAACATTGATCCGTAACGCAATATAAATAAAGAGCACAATCGCATTTACAAAAATGGAGTGTCAGTGACGGTGTCGCGAGTTAATTGTTTTTTCCCATCTCAAAAATGCCCAACGCGCCCAAAGAAGTTTTCACTTCAAAAATTCGCCCCCTATTACATGCGACTTAAACATAACTGGCGAAATGTGAGTGTACTATAGCCAGGTAGGCCTTTAACTCTTCGGGGACTACAGGTATTTATAAGTATTCTAAACCTGAAATTCTTTTAATGAAAAAGGACTAAAACATAAACATTATAGCAATAAAATCCTTTGAAACCATTAAAGTAACATTATGAAACGTAACAAGTTTCGTCTTTAATTACTATTTCAATAATACCGGTTATTATTAATTATTATTACGTTGTAAAAGCTTAACCGATTACCTGTATTATTACAGATATTACAAGTTTTAAAGTAATAAAATTAATAGTAATAATTATTATTTCGGTAGACGGATGGTGCGCTGCGGGATACTTGTGTTAACTTTAATAAATATTGTTAATTAATTTGATTGTTTACGTTATGACTATTTAAAGTTCTTCGTTCGTGTGATTGTATCTATTTTTGAATCATTAACTCGTTATAATTATACCAGTATTTTACATGGAGCGACTGCATAGCTGACCTCCACAACCCAGTTTTTTTCAAAATTCAAAATATTTTATTAAACATAAACCTACAAGGGCACTTATGAAACGTCAGAAGCTAGGTGCACGGTTCCAATTGGTCGCTTCCTATGGAGAAGAGCTGGCAAGAAACTCCACGGTTACTCTTTTAGAAATAAATGGTTTCTACAATGTTTTCAAATTACAGTGTTAATAGGTATGTGAGGACAGTGTTGGCCTATCAACAAGTACCAGGTACTTAGTAAAATAGAAAATGGTCCACAAGTCTACAGCCTACAACGTTCTCATATTCACAAAATCTAAAAGAAAAGAATCTATCTAGTTACTGGGTAACACGATACCCCTTCTATTCTATTCTATTTTTGGTAAGACTTGTTGTCAGACTTTCGGGCCTCTGACGACCCGTAACAACTGTCAAAGATCTACAAATGACAGCCGGACCAACGGCTTAAGTCGCTGAAATAATACAGCCATTTATTTAAATAGTCGTCTGTAGCTGATATTGGTGCCGATTCCTTTGTTCACAAACTAAACTAAATTTAAGTTCAGTGCATCTTTTTCTTTCTATTTCATTAAGAAAAGGACAGAAGATGAATTTTAGTTTAGTCCTGTCAAATTAATCATCGCCTGTCACTCTCCATACAAGTTTAGACGTGATTAAAAACTTGCCGACTAAAATTACGTCAATTTACGTCAAGGGCTGATTAATTTGACAGGACTAAACTAAAATTTATCTTCTGTCCTTTTCTTAATGAAATAGAAAGAAAAAGATGCACTGAACTTAAATTTAGTTTAGTTTGTGAACAAGGGAATCGGCACCATAATATTACCAGACATATAAATTCACATTATTTTTAAATTAACATTTTATTGGTTGTAAATCGTTATCTTCCTAGCTTTTTTCCCAACTATGTTGGAGTTGAATTCCAGTCCAACCGGCTGCAGCTGAATACCAGTATTTTACATGGAGCGACTGCCTATCTGACCTACACAACCCAGTTACTGGGTAACACGATAGTCTTAGTAAGACTAGTTCAGACTTTCTGGTTTCGGGTTTCTGACTACTCGTAACGACTGTCAAATATCTACGAATGACAGCCGGGACCACGTGCTTTCCGAGGCTCGGAGGGGTCTCGATATGTCATTAAATATAGGTATGCTGTTTAATACATTATACATTGTGTATACGTTTATATTATTTTGTAATTAAAACTTTGTTGTATATCATCACTATAATTCTCTTTTGTCGCTATCTATCAATTTTAACTTCACCAAACTTTCAACGGCTATTCGATAACAATTTAGATATCGATCAAAATTTACATAAACTTAATAAACTGTTCATCACTTCATCTGTCTGTTATAAAACGATGATAATCAAATTCGAATAATAATATTTATGCGAAGTTACGAAACGGTGAAATAATTTTATTTCCTAGATATTTTGATATCAGAATTTGCATGAATTTAAAATGTCAATTAGTGTATAAATTATGTTAATTTGTTATAATAAAGTTCCTTAAAATATTTTTGAAATAAAACTGTCTGTTTTTAGAAAACTGACATGTTTATCGATATTATTTAAATAGTTTGTCTCGTACCAAATAAAATGGCGCCTCTCGATGCAGTAATAATAATTCTTCTCGTCTTTCTAAATAATTTAGAATTATGTAGTAATAAAAAAGAAACACTTATAAAAAAGTATGGAAGAAAAAGACATATTCAAATTTAAATTCAAAAGTCATTTTCAAACGTCAAAATTACATAAGACAGTCCCCCAAAACGCCCACCCTTCATCACTTCCTAGTGCTTTAGCTGGGAAGAAGAAGTGGCGCAATAAACTCCCCAGTAGCACAGCTGTCTGTTGCGACAACCCTAAATAAAGTGGGATAAGAAGAGGAGTATGATGATGTCTCTCTCTGAATAATTTAGTAAAAATCATCTTCATATTTTATCTCGTCCACAACGTTAAAAAAAATACTGTTTAAATAAAATACAAATATACAGATTATTTGCTCCACATTTGCCTAACTCTTTGGGGATTGCAGGCGTAATGTTTTGCATTTAGTAAAATAGTAACGAATAAAAAACTGTACTCTGAATATTTTTGAAAAAAAGTAATTTCTACGAGGTGTGGAATGAGTCTAATGCCGAAAATAGTTTTTAAAATTTTTGTCCGTTTTTTATTTTTGTCTGGATGTATGTTCCGGATTGGCGCAAAAACTTGATAGGTACTTGATAGGACTGGAAGATTTTTTTTTAATCTTTAATTTTGGCTACCTCGTTAGTCTAGTGGTCGCAAGCGCTACTGCTGAGCATGAGGTCCTGGGTTCAATTCCCGGGTCGGGCAAAGTGTTATTGGGTTTTCCTATCTGAAATTTCTCAGTAGCAACCCGGAGTCTGGATATGTACCCGTTTGATAGCCATTACATGGGACTTAAACATAACTGGCCAAATGTGGGTGTACCTGCTACAGGGACACCTCTGCCCAACCCTTCGGGGAAACAAGGCGTGATGTTATCTGTGTTTTGACGCCAACAAAAATCCGCCCTTTAGATATTTTATAATTTTAAAACACTGTAACATTTACGCAATAAAGACAAATCTAACGACATAACATTAATCAAAATCGGTTCAGCCGTTTAGTAGTTACGAGGGAACATAGAGACGGACATACATACACACATACAGGTCAAACACATAACCCTCCTTTTTTAAATAAAGAGCACAATCGCGTCTACAAAAAAAAAATACTTCAAAATTCAAAAATTCAAAATTCAAAAGTCATTTATTCAAATTATACGCCAATATACCAACCAAAAACATCGAGAACTATACTCAAGCAGAATTAAAAAATAAAAACTAAACGTAAAAAGAACTAAATATCTAAATAAAAGCCTCCAGGCATAAAGGGCGTGCCCGCTTACATAAAGCTGTAAATTGGAAGTTATAAATGATAAACTAGGACCATCGAGGTAAAATAAATGTACAGTTAATTACTAGTAACAATAACAAAACCATGATCAGCAAGACGACCAGTCACCACAAGCAGCACCCGTTCACGAGCATAACGCAAAGATCAGCCATTACCCCCCTCGCCATATTTGAGGGAAGGAGGCAACCCGACTCCCGACGCTACCGCAAGCATTGACATCTAAGGGAGCATGACGAACTTGCTGCCGGTTGCTCAGGTAAAAAATAATATAATCAATTGTCGAGGTCACTAGCCAACCACAAATTGCAATACAAACTCATAACAAAAACATTGTAATGAGTAGATTATGTCAACAATAAAATAAAAATAAATAGACTCGTAAAAAAAATAATTAAAAAAATTGACTCATAAAGTCAAATAAAATAAAAAAATTATATAAACTTATATAAACTGTCAGTAGGTTAGTTAAATCTGGAGAAAGAACATAAACATTGTCTTGAGTTAATCACAGCGACCAACTATTCTTATCATTTAAGTAGTCGTTGATACAATAGTATGCCTTTGAACAAAGGTTGGATTTTACTTTATTTTTAAACGCATTAAAAGGCAAATCTAGCATAGAAGAGGGTAGCTTGTTATAAAAAGTTATACCAAGCCCAACAAATGAGTTATGAACCTTATGAAGCCGGTGAAAGGGAGCTCGTAGTTTGTCCTTATTTCTAGTGTTAACATTGTGAATATCACTGTTTTTAGTGTATAAGTGTATATTTTGCCTAATATATAAGATGTTGGCGAAAATGAATTGTGATGCCACCGTGAGAATACCAACATCTTTAAAAAAATCTCTTAGAGAAACTCTGGCACGTAGCTGGTAAATTGCTCGAACAGCTCGTTTTTGAAGAACAAATATATTTTGAATGTCAGCGGCTTTGCCCCACAGCAGAATACCATAGGACATAACGCTATGGAAATAACTAAAATAGACTAACCGAGCTGTATCAATGTCTTCCAATACCTTTAAAGTAAAAATACTTGCATAGAACATTGATCCGTAACGTAATATAAATAAAGAGCACAATCGCGTTTACAAAAATAAGGTGTCGGTAACGGCGTCGCGAATTCAATTGTTTTTTCCCATCTCAAAAATACCCAACGCGCCTAAAGAAGTTTTCACTTCAAAAATACGTCCGATTCGCAGAATGTCCAGTTCACCAAACGTCCGAACATTGACTCACCTAAATCCTCCCCAAATCTTCCAATATGTTCGCAATAAATAAATGAAGATCAACTTTCCCGTGATTAATGATTGTTTTATGAACATAATACACCGTGACCGAACGATGTATTGACTATCAAAACGGATTATTTGGATAATAAATAATGTTACTAAGTATTTTTATTGAGAAGTTAGTACACAGAAGGCTAACTACAGAAATAATCCCGTATTATTAAGCGAGCAATATTTTTACATAAATATATTTGTTTTTGTAAAAATTTCTACTCACGTTCTCGAAATCGGCTTGGTTTACAAGGGCGAAAAATCGATCTAAAAAAATTAAAATTTGTTTTCTCCATATTTTCACCCGAGCAGAGCTCGGTCGCCCAAAGTTTAGAACAAGATAATGAATAATGACATGACATAATTGCAGCATTATTCCATGGCTGCATGGAATTAGTAAGTACCTACTATCATGGCAGTATGGAATTAGTAGGTATTATCCTATACTATTAAATGAGCATTCTCTATTTTCACCAGAGCAGAGCTCATAAATGGGATACTTAAAATCACAGAAAGCTAAAAAGATAAGTGAGATACATAGCTCAGCGTAAACATAATCAGCCATTATATGCTGTCTGTGTCACACAGACCTCATCTTTATGACAGGCAATAAGCACGAACGGCTATGAGGGACGACTAGCTTAGTGGTTCTAAATAATCGTGCTACGGTTTCAAGAATCCTTGCTGTACTGGCAACACATCGGCAATTCCTTTTGTGTAGTATCCATTGGTGGGTCGAACAGTTTTGATTCAGGTGACCCGTTGGTTTTTCCAACTTGTTACTGAGATTTTCTGGTTTCCCACTGAGCCTTTGCGTGCTTTTATAATAATTTCTGACGTGACGATATTATCGTCGATATCCACGTCCACGTCCATTAAATGTATGGAATACGTGCACGTTATAACGATATCGTGGACGGAAAAAAAGCGTCTTCGTATATCTCCTTACGTTTTATTTCCCTGTGTTATCGTGATAACGTGACGTGGACGTAGAAGTCCACGATTGAACAGACAGCTGTGCTGCTGGGGAGTTCGTTGCGCCACTTCTTCTTCCCAGCGAAAGGCACTAGGAAGTGGTGAAGGGTGGGCGTTTTGGGGGACTGTCTTATGTAATTTTGACGTTCGAAAAGTGCTGATTCTCAGCCTAGTTTCAATAAATGACTTTTGAATTTTGATAATATCGTCATGTTAGAAATTATAAAAGTGTGCTTTTAAGGAAGAGGTGATGAAGCAAATTTTCTCTGAAAGAAGTTTATTTCGTGAATAGTATGAAGTAATACTTCTGTTTATTTTCATTTGGTTGTCTTTTAGATGCGCAATCAATATCTTTCTAATGAGCTTTGATAAATTGATTTGTAGTAAGTTAATAAATATAACTTTTACTGGTCGAGAGTAATTGTTAGTAATTATATGATAATGAGCGTTACTTTTGCGGTCAATCTTCTTTTCAATGATAGATGTACTGTAAAATTTGGTAAGAAATATTTTCGAGTGAGAACACCCCATCTAGGTGGCGACACACACAGAAACTCATACATAAGGCTTTGTAGTCTGCTTCAGACACATACTTCGAAACAACTAGACTTTGACTGGAACCTCAACCAATGACATTGTGAAGGCCTAAAAAATCCGCAGGATGCGGGAAACACAGAACCGGTCAAAGTGGTGGTGCTTGGGGGAGGCCTATGTCCAGCAGTGGACGTCTTTCGGCTGAAATGATGATAAAATCTAGAAGTCCTTTTGCCGTGCTGAAACTTAAACTCACTTACTTCAATTAAACCATTTACAGGCACTTTTGAATCGTCAAGAAGTCGGTCAGTCAGAAAGACGTGAGTTGCCCATTCTAAGGTGTTATAGTAAGTTCTTAAAAGGAGAAGAACGAGACTCCATGGAAACTATTTGAGCGAAGATCCGCTTTGTCGTTGTAAGGTCAAGTTCAACTGTGTGATGTTAACAGTATTTTCTGAACCTATCCTATCCTATTAAATGAGCAATATTTTTTACTATACTCCGTTTGAAATAAGATTAGACATTTAAACAAACCTTTTTACAGTCCGTTCAACCGATTTTGACTTCTATTGCGTAGGCATAAGGATGGCATTAAAAGCAAAAAAAGTGGTTACAAACCAACTGTTTACTGCAGCTGCCATTTGTCATGCCACCAACGCAATAGAAGTCAAAATCGGTTGAACGGACTGTAAAAAAGGTTTAGTTAAATGTCTAATCTTATTTCAAATGGAGTATAGGTATATATAAATTATTTTTTAATCACGTTCTCGAAAATGACTCTAACGATTTCGATTAAAGTTACAATATAGGGGATTATGGGAGCGAAAAACGATGTAGCTAGGGCTCATATCTGAGAAAACTCATCTTCTCCCTATTTTCACCCGAGCAGAGCTCAGTCGCCCAAAATTTAGAACAAGATGGCTACCTTAGAATAATGACATGGTAGCGTGGAATTAGTAAGAACCTACTACATTTTAATCACAATGGTAGTAGTACGTTCCCGTGGGATATTTTCCGACATCCACGCGGGTGAAGCCGCGGCAAAAGCTAGTAGATAATACAATATAAACTTTACCTAAGTATTATAAATCTTTCTAATTCATATTCTATAGACATTTTCCTTATAAATAGATTTGTGTTCATGAAATTCGAGCCATCCAATAATTCTTTATTACGGAAGCGACAACCGTCGTAGTGCCACATTTTTCTTTACAAATTGAACAGACTATCGTATTACTGATGCTCTATCTCTATCTTTCTCGTTTGTCTCGTATGTGTGTCTCATTTCATCCTGAACGGATATTGACTTCCTATTGGAATGGATTTGTGGAAGATCAGAATATATGAATACTGTATCTTTGTTGATGTTTTAGAGATCACACATCTCATTTATGACTCAAAAATCAATCTGCCTAGCCTTTTCCCAACTATGTTGGGGTCGGCTTCCAGTCTAACTAGGTGCAGCTGAATACCAGTATTTTACATGGAGCGACTGCCTATCTGAACTCCACAACCCAGTAACTGGTTAAAATACAATACCCCTTGGTAAGACTGGTTGTCAGATTTTCGGGCTTCTGACGACCCGTAACGACTATCAAAGATCCACGACTGACAGCCGGGACTAACGGCTTTACGTGTTTTAAAGATGGTCACCCATCTACGGACAAACCCCGGCAAGGGTAGCTTAACCTAATGGATCGACCCGTGTGGCTGTTAGTACTTAGCCACGAGCTAAGTAATAACACATCTCATGACTAAAACTTTCAAATTATAATAAACTAGCTTTTTGCCCGCGGCTTCGCTCGCGTCGGAAAATATCCCACGGGAACGTACTACCGGAATTAAAAATTTGTTAATCCAGGTAAACAATTTATTAATTCCGTAATAGGAACATTGTTTTTATTGGTTTACGCGGCGCAAACCAGTAAAGCACCAAGTCAGCATGATTTTTTCCGACACCTTCAACAATCATTGTTATATTTCAGCCAATAATTCTTCCTGATTCACTCCGTCCATTGGTGAAAACCGTATGAAAATCTGTTCGGCAGTTTTTGAGCTTATCGCGTTCAGACAGACAGACACGGCGGGAAGTCTTTGTTTTATAATAATGTAGTAGAAGTAGTGTAATGTTATTCAATCGCAACACCCACTTTCCCTTAATTTCCCGATTACTTTTATAATTGCTAAAAGTTACATCTAAAAAGTAAAAGTTATATTTTTTATAATCAAAGTTAGGTGTAAGTAAAAACCGGTTAAACGTTAATTAAACATCGGTTAATTGTAGCGCATCGAAAACTACATTTTCTTTTTAAGAACGTGTTTGAGTTTGTTGTTTTAAATGTTTATAGCTTTTATGTAATACCTACTAGTGAATTCAAGCTTTTTACTGTCACAGATCTACATAATATTATTATAATAGTATCTCTGGTCGACCGAGCTCTGCTCTGGTGAAAATAGAGAATGCTCATTTAATAGTATAGGACAGTACATACTAATTCCATGTTGCCATGTCACTATTCTAAGGTAGCCATCTTGTCCTAAACTTTGGGCGACCGAGCTCTGCTTGGGTGAAAATATGGAGAAAAGGGTATGCGACCTAGCTAGATCGATTTTTCGCCCCCGTAAACCCCTATGTTGCAACTTTCATCGAAATCGTTAGAGCTGTTTTCGAGAACGTGATTACAAATATTGCTCATTTAATAGTATAAGATAGAATTAGAAGGTATAACAGTTCTGCATACCCTACATTACCTACCTACATATCTATGTACAAAAGGTTTCATAGACTTTATAATCAGCCTATAATGTTCCCACTGCTGGGACACAGGCCTCCTCTTTTCGAGAGAGAGTGGGCTGTAATCTACCACACGGGCCCAGTGCGGGTTTGTGGATGTCATATGTCATCGAATTTTTGGTTCTAGGACATGCCTCACTATATTTTCTTTCACCGATTTGAGAGCAGTGGTGATGAAATTATTTACACAAAGTAAAGCGACTGCCTAGGTTCGAACCCACGACCTACAACTCGCGAATCGGGGCCGTTACTACTGGGACACCACTCTCGATCGACTTAAAAAAAAACAGTGGCACTCCGGGAGTACTGACAGAAGTAAAAACTTGAACAAGATCGCCTTGGTGGAAGAAAAATACTTGTATAGAACATTGGTCTGTAACCTTATCTAAATAAAGAGCACAAACGCGTTTAAAAAAAAAACTTCCAATACCTTTAAAGTAAAAATACTTGCACAGAATATTGATCCGTAACGTAATATACCTAAATAAAGAACTCAATCGCATTTAAAAAAATGAGGTGTCGGTGACGGTATCGCGAGTTCAATTGTTTTTACCCATCTCAAAAATGACCAACGCGCCTAAAGAAGTTTTCACTAAAAAAAAAAAATGTTAATCTTAAAATATTTGTCGTGTCTTGGGTACTATTCCATAACATTACTTAGGAACTCAGTGTTATTTCTAAAAAACTATCATATCAATATGTGTAAAAATACTCTCGAGCAAAATAACTACCAAAAGTGATCCTTCAATAACATAAGTAGTTAATAAAAGCATATCGACTCGACATGAAGAAGGCTTTTCAAATCAAGCCACTGCTGAATTGAAGTCTTTATTTTTTTCTCATTTCTTCCCACTACAAAAACCTAAAAAAACTGTTCGAACTAATACCAATAGTACGAACACTTGATTTGCACATAACCTGAAATTCTTCACCACGATCTATCATCGCAAAAAAGCAATCAAATTACCACAAAAATGACCTACATAATCGGGCACAAAGGGTCAATCCTCCCAGGTCATAAGGTCAAACAACCCCGAGTTTATATTACAAGCGCCGTGTTGACACCTCGACAGGTCAACCCTCTGTGGTCTACAGTGATGGATGACCTGTCCTTTGTCTCGGAAGATCAAGTGACAAGTCGCTTGAGTACATAAGAAGGGAGGAGTATTAAAAAAAATATGGCTTATATTTTTTCTTATGACCTCAATGGTTAAGCTACTAACTTACTGATAAAAATTCAACTGTTTTATTATTTTCTATGCTAATACTATAAAGAGAAAAGATTTATATTTTTGTTTGTAATTAATAAACTCAAACTCTTAAAGAACGATTTAAAAAATTATTTCATCAGTAGAAGGTCTACTGTATTATTACTGAGTAACATAGGCTATAATTTACAAAGCCATCACGCGGGCAAAACCGCTGGCAGAAGCTAGTGTTAGATATTTTTTTTACTATGCAACAATACGAACCAAAACCCGTTCAGGTGTCGCATCATTATGATGTGTAACATCTGACCTTGGTAATAAGCAACATTAAAGGGGCAACTCGTCAAGGTCATTTCTGACGGCCAACTCTAACATAGCGCGCGCTCATTAGTCAAATCAAATAACAGGCGTTTCTCCGGCTTCCTGTTACACACTCCCGTCGCTTTTCACGAAATCATTCCCACAGATTTGATTATTTCGATTTAGATTAAAACACATAAAAAAAACTCGCTCAAACAACAAACTCAACAACCGCTAACGTATACATTTCTTTTTGTTACAGGTACGTCATCAAAGGTCGCTTTTTTTCTCGAAACATCTGCACAAGGCCGGGATACAGATTGACCTACAAATTGCACCCGGCACACCGTTAGCGGTAAAATGACCTTGTATTAAAAAAAAAAGTTTTTGGAAACGAACCCGGCCCATTCCCAAAATCGACGTGTTTTTTTTTGTTCTGCCCACCAAACGCCCCAATTCCAGAGTGATGACGTTGGAATGTGGACTTTATGGTCCGAAATTAGGGTTGTATTTAGGTTGTTGGTTGAAGACAATTTAGAATGCCAGGTGGTATGTGGTTTCTGAATGAAAGCGCCACTCGCACGTGGGTAAAAATATAATACAAATAAGGTACAGAAGTTTGAATTGAAACAGTTCGTTCCTGTGGTGAAACCGATGAAGGAAAATACGAGATAAATGTTTTTTAAACTGAAAAGTTATTTCTGAAATGACTTTTAGTAGGTTTTATTGAAATGCTATACCGCCTAGTTATTTTAGCTATACATACAAAGGCATCATTAAAAAAAAATGCAGTGACACTCCGGGAGTGCCGACAGAAGTGAAAACTTGAACAAGATCACCTTGGTGGAAAAAAAATACTCGTACGTAAATAAAGAGCACAATCGCGTTTACAAAAATGAGATGTCGGTAACGATGTCGCGAGTTCAATTGTTTTTTCCCATCTCAAAAATGCTCAACGCGCCTAAAAAAGTTTTCACTTCAAAAAACTTGTAGGTACCTCGATCTAGGACATATCGAGCTTTAAAAAAAACACTGTCATTTAAGTACCTAAATATGTATGACAGAGACGATGGCCTACAAAGCCGATCTCGATGTGGGATGTACCATCGAAGAAACGCACATAACAAGCAGTTTGAAAACAAAATCCCGTGCACACGACCCTTTTTTTTGTAGGGAAGCGATACTGTAGCGGCCGAGCGCTGCAAGCAAGAATAGTCCTTACAGTGTACAGATATGCGTTTCTTCGATAGTACACACGGCTACACATCAAGCTATACATTTCCAGTATAAGCTGACCTCGCATTGTATGGAAATCCTACACAATGCAAGATCAGCATAATCTAGAAACATATAGCCATAGTGCCATCCTATGTACGATGTACTATCCGATAGACAACATAATTAGCCTAAAATATAATGTTCCCACTGCTGGGACACAGGCCTCCACTCGGTGAAAGGGAGTGGGCCGTAATCCACCACGCGGACCCAGTGCAAATTGATAGATGTCACATGTCTTCGATTTTTTTTATTTTGACCTGCACCGTTTTGAGAGCAGAGGTGATGATGAAATAATTTACACAAAGTAAAGCGCCTGTCTAGATTCGAACCTACGACCTACAACTTGGTAAGTCGCGGCCATTACCACTGGGCCACCACTGCTCTCTTCTCCTTCTATAGACGTTTTTCTGTAAATATCTTATGATTTTCTGGAAGTTGAATTGAACTTCTGCCTTAACTTATACAGTGGTTCTTCAAACCATCTGCCGGCTCAGTGGAACCATTGACATGCGATTATTTTTGCTTATTTTTACTTTATTAAGTATTGAATAGGGTGAAAGAACGACTTACTGATAATCATCAGGCGCACGCCGTTGGAGCACAAAAGGGCTCATCAGAGTGTTGTATTGGATAATAAAGTAAGAAGGCATATTTCTGACACGACCGATAAGAAACTTACACATAATTTAGTAAAGCAGAATCTACGTACATAATAACATAACATACTAGGACATCCGGTATGGGGGTCGAGAAACCTCGACCCCTGTCACACAGGATGTCCTAGTTCAGGGGTCGAATGGAAAAAAATGGTCGAGATAAAGCCGTGGTCGCATGCCTGTCCACCTTCAAAGTTATAATGGCTTGCGACCACGGCTTTCTTTACCTTAACCATTTTTGTACCTAAGTCTTGATTTCTGTCTGAAATATTTTCTTGTTTCATACTTTTTAGAGCGAGGGGCTTGTGGCTAAGTAATAACATCTGCACGGGTCGATCGATCAGGTTAAGCTACGCTTGCCGCGGTTGGTCCGTGGATGGGTGACCATCTTTACATACCAAGTCCCCTCCGTGCCTCGGAAAGCACGTTAAGCCGTTGGTCCCGGCTGTCATTTGTAGGTCTTTGACAGTCGTTACGGGTAGTTAGAAGCCCAAAAAGTCTGACAACTAGTCTTACCAAGGGGTACCTATCGTGTTACCTAGTCACTAGGTTGTGGAGGTCAGATAGGCAGTCGCTCCATGTAAAATACTGGTATTCAGCTGCATCCGGTTAGACTGGAAGCCGACCCCAATATAGTTGGGAACAGGCTAGGCAGATGATGATACTTTTTAGAGCGTGATTTTTCAGTAGTCGGGTGAACTTACTTTTTGTACACCCATATTTCGCCAGTTATGTTTTAAGTCCCATGTAACAGGGGGCGAACCTAGGGACGTACCTAGGGGTGAACCGGGCACAAATCCAGACTGCGGTTTGCTACTGAGAAATTACAGATGGGGAAACCCAATAACACTTTGCCCGACCCAGACCTTATGCTCAGAAGTAACGCTTGCGACCACTAGACCAACAAGATACTTATTATAAGTGTAGTATGGACAAATGTATTAGTCTTAAACTAGGTATTGTAGTGGAACTTAATTGTTTGTTTCTTACTTACTTGCGCATGGTTGCAGATGCATTCTATTATTGCAACACTATCAGCTGTTTCAAACATCTGCTGTTCGCTATAATTAGGGGTGTTTTTAAATGTTAATATTCCACTTATGTAGAGGTGTGGGTTGAATAAAAGACTGTGTCAGCTGGTAGGTGTAGGGTTAATTTTTGTTAAAAAAAAAAATTGTATAACTTGTAATTTTATGTTGTGTGTTTGTAAATTATATCATGCTATTTTGAAATAACCCTCTTGAGCTTTACAAAGATTTAGATTGTTCTAACCACCAAACCGCACTGGGCCCGCCTGGTAAAATATAATATAATATAGTAAATGATAAAATAAATAAAAGTATTATGATATAAGTATATAATATAATGTATTAAAATAAATAAATAGTATATTAGATGACCACACCTTTCAGATAATTATATCACACTAATATTATAAAGGCGAAAGTTTGTGAGTGTGTGTGTGTATGTTTGTCTCTTCTTTACGCTCAAACGGCAGGACCAATTCGGATGAAATTTGGTACTCAGATAGTTTATAATCTGCACATAGGATACTTTTATCCCGATATTCCCACAGGATCGAAACTTACGCGGGTGAAACCGCGGGGCGCAGCTAGTGTTGTGTAAAGTTCCCAACAGATTCTCTAACAAATCTGTCTTAATTAACAATAATAGTTACAAATGGGATACAAGTTCAAAACAATGCCTTAATCTGTGGAAGCAGCAACAAGTTTGTCACTTAAGTGCAATGGCAACTGCAACAACAAACTGAAAGTTTTAAGCTTCCAATTTGTAGTTTGCCTTTGAAATGCTTCTTTGTGTCGGTACGAGTTATGAGAATTAGCTCATGCCTTGATGAAATAATTAGCCAATCATGGAGGCAGTTGGGCAAAATCCAAAAAAAAAAGTGTGGCGTTCGGGGACTGCCGCGGTAAAGCTATTGCATAGCATTTGTAACCTCCATACTTCCTATTTGTCAACGCTACACTTGGGATGATGACGTGATGACATAAAACAAAAATTACGTTCCCATGACAACATCACGTTTCCCATGACAACATCACGATGTCATGGGAACCGTCATTACATAGTAGGCGGAGTGGGGGGTGTTAGGTTTTATTTTCGTTTCGGAATTTCTTGATTCGGTCGCCGCGCTCAAAGCCCGCGATAAAAGCTATGCAATAGCTTAAAAATCGGTTCTTTCATAGAAAAGTGCAATACCTTTGCGGTCAAAATGTATGGAACAGCAGATTTTTTTTAAATAACCGATGACAATTTGCAAGGCAGGGGGGGTTCAGAATCATGTACTGAATCCATGGTAATAGTTTTCGCGTCGATGTCCCTGCCAGCCTGTATACTCGTCGCACGGTAAACTCTGCTTACGTGATGCAGGATTTTTTTGTCAGTGTGATACGTAGTTTGAAAGTGGCGTTGTATATAGCTGCCACACTACAATAGAAAGTATCTGTCATTGTTATTAATTTAACAATGAAAGATAAATTCATCATTATCATCATCAGCCTATAGCAGTCCACTGCTTGACATAGGCCTCTCCAATTGCACGCCATTCAGCTCGATTCTCGGCAACTCTCATCCAGCTGCTACCAGCCACCCTGCGAAGATCGTCGCTCCACTTAGCCTGAGGGCGTCCTACCTTACGTTTGCCAATTCGCGGTCTCCACTCAAGAACACGTGTACCCCAACGGTCATCGGTTCTACGGCTGATATGGCCGGCCCACTGCCACTTCAGCTTGCTAATTCTGTGAGCTATGTCGATAACTTTGGTTCTTTGCCGGATCACTTCGTTCCAGATAAATTAATTCTTTTAATATATATACATATATTCAAGGCAATGGACGTAAAATTTTATCGGAAAGGCAACCGGATGGCGAGTGGTAATCTGGGTTTTGAAGTGATACCTAACCCCGTACCGCCCCATATCTCCGCCCCCATCCATTTGGGGTCCATTCGGATAGTACGGGGGGTTCGGTGTGTCAATACCCAGATTACCACTCGCCATCCGGTTGCCTTTCCGATAAAATTTTACGTGCCATTGCTCTAACTAATAGTGCATTGCAGAATTAACACATTTGATATTGTCCCCAATGATTAACAAATTGTTTTCAGTTCCTGACAATTAACTTCATTGAAAGCGCCAAAAGCCACCTAGGGATATCCCATCAATTTAGAACTCGTGACTTCTCACCAGGGACGAATAAATTCTCCTACCATGTTCCCATTCATAAAAGTGTCGACCTGATCAATGGATTATTTGGGCGTGTCCATCAACGTTGGGACTTGGGACATGACATGTTGGACATAATTATGTTGAACATACTAGTGATGTAATACCCATTGTTTGAGGATTGAGTGGGTAGTGTTGAGCGGTTTATCGGCATTCTTTTGTTTTGTGTTATTTATAGGGATGTGATTAAAATCTTTTGTTTTATATTTTGTAGGTTATTGTTTTTACCGCCGCCGGCGCCAACGAAGTTTCTATGAATAATGTAACAAGTAATGTATCTAAGTTTATGTGACCTATGAAATACGTTAAGACCTATAACTCCATTTGAAATAAGATTAGATATTTAAATAAACCTTTTTACAGTCCGTTTAACCGATTCTGACTTCTGTTGCGTTGGTGGCATGACAAATGGCAGCTGCAGTAAACAGTTGGTATTGTAACCACTTTTTTTGCTTTTAATGCCATCCTTATGCCTACGGTGTAGAAGTCAAAATCATTTGAATGGACTGTAAAAAAGGTTTATTTAAATGTCTAATCTTATTTCAAATGGAGTATAGATACTTTAAGGACTTAGGCTAAGCGCGCACTACGAATTTTAATCGTTGCGGATGATAATCGCCAAACTGTGAACAATACCAATATACTAGAGTCCGCGCACTGCGAAAAGAAATCGTTTGTTTGCGATTGCGCGTAGGAATTATAATCATTTGCGATTTTATTTCGCAGTTTGAAAAAATCGCAACGATGAAAATTCGTAGTGCGCGCTTAGCCTTATAACCCGCACTGCGATTAAAAATCGCGTTAAATTTTTATCTTATGTATCTACACGCACTGGCGATTTTAAATTCGCGCTTGTTTCAAAGCCGAATTCAGTGTACAGTGGAATAAATTTCGTACAAAACAGCTCCGCACAAAATGTTCCTGGAATTTGTCTTGATTTTTAATTTAGCTGTTCCAACTTCGGCACTTTCTTCATGAGCTTTAATTGCTAGGTTATTAAAGAAGATATAATTGTTTACTTAAGTTACTTAATACTAAATAATGTTACGTCTAAAAATGCGTCAAACAGCAGACACAAATGTAAAATAAAATTTATCCTTTGACAGAAAATAAAAAAACGTGTGGCACTCTGGGACTGCCGCGGTAAAGCTATTGCATAGCATTTGTAACCTCCATACTTCCTATTTGTCAACGGTATACTTGGGATGATGACGTGATGACAAAGAACAAATACTACGTTCCCATGACAACACATGACATGATATGACATGAGATGACACGTCATCACGTTGTCATGGGAACCGTCATGACATGGTAGGCGGAGTGGGAGGTGTTAGGTTTTATTTTCGTTACGTTACGGAATTTCTTGATTCGGTCGCCGCGCTCAAAGCCTGCGATAAAAGCTATGCAATAGCTTAATGTAATATATCACATTATTCACATACATTATTATATACATACGCTCATTAGGAAAATAATATTAAAAAGTAACGACCACCAATGGCGTCCTGCTAAGGGCGTCAGCACACGAGATAGTTTATGTGCAATAACTGTTAGAACCCATACCGTTTTACTACCGCGTGTGGCCCGCCTAAGGTATCTGTCCCACCGCCGGCGATTAGCGAGAAGCGAGTAGATCTAACAACTAAAAACGAGTTGGAGAGCATCGATCAGCGAGTACTCGACGGTGATGAGCGATTAATCACTGGTATGCGAATGTACCAAGCGTGAGTCTCTCCGCGAGTGTTGCTGAGCCAGTACTGTACTCTCTTTGATAGCTCTTGTCATTGCGACAAACCAATACTCGCTGGCGTTGTGAAAATTCAGCGATCAACTAGTATCTTATTTTATTATATCTCTTTTAATTACACGGGACCTGCAATATTTGTACGTTTCTTGAGGGAGAAAATCGTTGATAGCTATAGTCGGTTCCTCATGCTCGTGACAAGTGTAAGGCACTTGTCACGGTATCGAGTGTTGTGACTTGCCACGCGACTTGCATCTAGCAAAACGCGCACGCCACACCTTTATGCGCTCGTCGCTCGTATGTTCTAAACAACTTCTTTCAATTGTTTTCTTTGCAATCGCTGTCACAATACCTCGCATTTTATTTAAAAGTGATCGTCACGCGATTACACGATCGTTTGAACTTTTTGTTAGGTGAACTTTACGCGTGTTCGCGCCGACAGAGAGTGCTTTCCGGTTTTCCAAACAAAAAGTGACATAATAATATGCACGCGACCGATCACGTATTTGCGCGCCGCCGATCGCTTTCAAATTAGACGCGGCCTTACGCGTGTCGCTTAAGCGTGTTGCTCGTGCTACGTGATGTCCTGTCACTTAGTTAGATAGCCATAGAAATATAATTTATTGTTGCAATGAGAGTTTAATATTTTTGCTGATGGGATAATTTATGACTTTATGAGGAAAATTGGAAATTAATTTTCAAACCATTTTGACGATGGTAACAATAATTGTGGTTGAGTTAATTGGGAACACTTTTATGTATATCTGGCTAAGTTTAGAAGAAAATCATTTTATGAAGACACGATATAAATCGCATTTACACCAACAATTTAATTTACGATTGACGCCGGGACAGTGACAAATTCGCGCAAAAACATCTGTTGACGTGTCAAGTACACACGTAGTACCCACGGCAAATCTGCAATCTCATGACCATAATTTATCATGTAGAAAAAAGCCTTCTAACTTCTTAGGTAATCAAAAACCTTGGGCATTCCAACCAATTCGATTTAATTCAATCAATCAATTTTTTTTTTCAATTTCTATTAATTTATGTTTGGCAGTGGGTGTTATTTACCTGAAATAAATAAATTTATTTATTTATTATTGTAAAATTTTGACTTAATGAAAATAAACTACAAAAAAGTGCTTGAATAATGGCTTTATGGACGAATCAAGTTAAATAAAAGCTTTTATCTACACCTATGCTATAAAACCTCTATAAAAGTTTCAGAAACAGCTTATTGCTAACATTAAAATAGCCAGTGTCATAGTAACCATATCAATTTCAATTTCAAATAGCCTTTATTTCTGATACTGTACATGCAACTACATTTCCATCATATAAAACAAATTGTTATTTACTTACATTACTACAAGTTTTGCCCGATTTAATTTTAATTGATTCATTCATTCACATTTCATGCATTTAATTATATTATTATTATCTAAATTAAAATAAATATTGTCGTACATTTTTTGGTTTCATTCATTATTGTTAAATTATTATTAATCATTGACATCGGTAACATTAGTATCAGCTTGCCCTTTAGCAAAGGCCTCCCCTAGGGTTTGCCATAATTTTCTATTTGTGGCTTTTCTTCTCCATGTCGATCCTGCCGTCTTTTTAACTTCATCCTCCCATCACGCTCTTTGACGCCCTTTGCTTCTTTTTCCATCTCGAGGGTACCACATTGTGACATCTTTAGACCATTTATTTCTCTTGTTTCTTATCATGTGGCCTATCCAGTTCTATTTAAGTTTTTTCACTGTCAAAGTGACCATAATATTATCCAAATGAGTGGTATAATGTTATACTAAATTTCATTATGCAACTCATTTCAACGTTCAAGCGGGGAACAGCAGCACCCACTGCACGCATGTGCGGTGATGTGCTGGTGCAGGCGACATTCATACGTGCACTTGTACCTACTGAATCTCGTGGGTTTTTTTTTAAATCTTGATCTGGGATTACAAACACCCAATGTTTTCAGAACCTTTTATAGAGGACATATATCATGGGTATAGATAAAGACTTGTATGCAACTGTATATAATTAGGTATTAAAACACTCATGTGATACTATTATCACACTCGGTTATTCGTGTTTTAAATACCCCTTAATATACAACAGTTGCATAAATAACTATTAAAAAGTGTTTATGTTTTAAAACAAAGCAACACTGGAACTGCGATCGAAGCTTTCAAAAACAATACCTTCCAAAATTGGGTCATAAGCATACTTCCAATAATTTAACAATATCGAAAACTCCATAATGTGTTCTGCCTAGCCTTTTCCCAACTATATTGGGGTCGGCATCCAGTCTAACCGGATGCAGCTGAATACCAGTATTTTACATGGAGCGACTGCCTACCTGACCTCCACAACCCAATAACTGGGTAATACGATACCCCTTGGTAAAACTGGTTGTCAGACTTTCGGGCTTTTGATGACCCGTAACGACTGTCAAAGATCCACGAATGACAGCCGGGACCAACGGCTTAACGTGCTTTCCGAGGCACGGAGGAGTCTCGGTATGTACAAATGGTCACCCATCCACGGACCAACCTCGGCAAGTGTAGCTTAACCTGACAGATCGACCCGTGCGGCTGTTAGTACTTAGCCACGAGCTCCTCCATATCGAAAACTCCATAATAACTTTTTTAAAAACTCACTGACACACTTTTCTATAAAAGAGATGATAATTAAAATAGTTAACATAGGTAATATTGTTCAGACAAGTCTCCTACAGCTTTTGTCCTCGGACGAGAACAATAACGTCACATGCAGAGCATATTCAATGGCTGTCAATAAGCTGTTCTGAACAGAACTGGGGCATATGAAGGTGGGTATGTAAGGTTTGAAGTTCGAAGTTCGTGTGGTGTGAGGTTTGAAGTTCTTTATTTATATTGTTTCTGGGTTTATGAGAAACTAGCTGCGCCCTCCGGTCTCAGTCTTGATCTCGATCCCGTGGGAATATCAGAATAAAAAGTATTCTGTCATGATTTCCAAATATTAATAAGATTCCTTTTTGTTTTGTATTTAATTTTTTCTCAGTTAGTTCTAATCATGGTCTGACAGTTTGAGTAATTTATGTGGCCTACACAAATGTTCTTTTTTTGGTATTGTTCGTCGAATCGTTGAGCTCCTTACATTCTGAGTTGAGCTGCACGATAACTGACAAATGCGTGCACTGACTGGACAGGCCCTCTCAATCTGTGTGGTGCTTTCCTCTAAATACCACTTCAGACACCAATCCACATGGCCTTCACATGATCTGACCAAGATTAAGTCTGGACTTTAAAAGAGACTGTGACCTCTGAGTTTGTTTCGGCCTTTCTTCTCAGAGTAGTCAGATTGGAAACTCCGACCTCATCTAGTTTTTAAAATATGATTGACGTGTAAAAGTGTTTGTACAAACCTACTTACAGAAATAAAATCATTTATCATTTAGTGATTTTAAATACTAAATATAAAATATTAAAAATATTATGTGATTTGCCTAAAATGATTTTAGTATCAGTGTAATCATGAAGTTTAAAAGAATCTCATTTGACAGTTACCGTAAAAGTACTGATTTTTAACGGAACAGAATTGGAAACATAATGTTTGGAGCGTCGCTTAGCTTCTAAGTCAGTTCGGTTTGAGCCTCGAAACCTAAAGGTGTCTATAACGTTATTATATTAAGTACCTAATTAAATAGTTTGTATTATTTACATACACGTATTTACATTATTTAAAAACTATCATACTTAAAATAATAGTATGTACAAGTATATAAAAAGGGGGGGGGGAAATAATCATAGGGCATCAAAAAATTCGTCCGCATCGCTGTCAGTAGGAAAAGTGCCCAAAAGGCTGGCAGCATTGCCACGTTGTATGGCAATGCTGATTCTTTGACCAAAGAATAGGCCAGCCCTCTGGTCACGTGAAGAGTTGACCAGCCGCTTGGCGATGTCTTCAAAAACAAGGTAGGGCACTCAGACCCCATGGCCCTAGTGTTTCAACCCCAAACGGCTCAAACATATAAGTCCCAATAAGATTGGAGTATTTGCGCCGTTTGAGGTTTTCCGCACCTGCAGCAGCAGCCCCAGCACAGCTCGCCGAGCTAGGAAGACGGGATGGCGCAAGGGTGTCGACACACGTTGCATCCCACACCAAAGGCCTACCTACCTTCCAAGACTAAAATAGTTTGTTAAATAATGCTAAAAATATATCAAGTTTGTATGTGTGCAAGAATATAAATACAGAATATTAGTAGGTACTAAAATGATATATGTACACCTATGTCCTAACCCAGGTTTCGGTCTAACATTTTGGTTTAAATAATGGAATCAAACGTTGCTTTCCAGAATCCCATTACAAATGCATTAAATAATAATTTGGGGTTTGGCGAGCTAACCCGATTCACATGGAACTGTCGTAACGTGAGCGAGGAAGTAATTACAAGGTACCATTAGAACAACCGCGACCACAATGTGGTTACAAATGTCGCAAGTTGTAGACTTTGAGCGATGAGGTTGTAGTTTAGAAAAATGAGCATATTAAAAATATTTTATAACAAATTCTTGGTGTGCATATTCAGATAATTTTTTGTCCAGATATATAAGGGGAAAAAAAATCATCATTATTAATTAATTCATTTTTTTTTTTCATTTATTCCTCAACTCTCGCTATTGCACCTACCACTGTTTGTCTCTGCATCACCCAAAGGTTGACTGGTAGAAAATGCCTATGGCATTAAATCCTCCTCTGTACATTTGTGTGCTTGAAGTATTAAATAAATAAATTATCATCGGAATTCAGAAAGGAATATCGGAAAAAAATTGCATCTTTACTGTCAAACTTACCACCGTCATTGCTTGCCATAGGCCTCCCCAAGCACCGCCACTTCGACCAGTAGTAACCCTTATTTTACCTACACTTTGTAGCGCTGCAATTTGACCAATTTACATTGCAGGAGCTTTCAAGTAAGATGCTCCAGCCCATCATCATCATCATCATCAGCCTATAAATGTTCCCACTGCTGGGACACAGGCCTCCTCTCTGTGAGAGGGAGTGGGCCGTAATCCACCACGCGGGCCCAGTGCGGGTTGGTAGATGTCACATGTCTTCGAATTTTTGGTTCTAGGACATGCCGGTTTCCTCACGATGTTTTCCTTCACAGTTTTGAGAGCAGTGGTGATGAAATAATTTACACAAAGTAAAGCGCCTGTCTAGGTTCGAACCTACGATCTACAACTCGTAAGTCGCAGCGGTTACCACTGGGCCACCACTGGGCCACCACTGCTCTCTCCACTAGCCCATCACTTGCACCAAAACCTAACGGAAGCCAAAACGATCTATTGTTCACGTATTGAAATTCAACGCGAATATAGATTTTTGGACCCAGAACACCATTTAGAAATACATTTACAAAATGTTCTTCTATTTCATAGAAACTATCAACATACATATTGCAATGTTGAAACGTATCTTCAATATTGTTAACGTCTAAGAAAAGATCATTCATCTTTTCTAGTGTGCTAACCACATCTGGGTACTTACAACAAACCATTATTATACTGCCTTGCTATCATCGTACTGCGATCACTAATCCAGCCAGGTAATTATACTCCAATTTCCCTAGATCATTTATTATAGCGGTTTGTAGGGGAAGCTAGTGAAAAAGGGCGGATTGTGTCACCTGTTCATAACGTTATAGTCCAGTATTTCTTGGCAGGTGATGAAATAGAAAACTTTATTTAAATAAATCCTATACTATTAAATGAGCAATATTTTAAATATATACATATTTGTAATAACGTTCTCGAAAACAGCTCTAACGATTTCGATGAAAGTTGCAATATAGGGGTTACGGGGGCAAAAAATCGATCTAGCTATGTCTCTTATCTGGGAAAATTCGTTTTCTCCGTGTTTTCACCCGAGCAGAGCTCGATCGCTCAAAGTTTAGAACAAGATGGCTACCTTAGAATAATGACATGGCAGCATGGAATTAGTATGTACTTTCCTATATCATTAAATGAGCATTCTCTATTTTCACCAAAGCAGAGCTTGGTCGCCCAGATACTGTACTTATTAAATACGCAAAAGTCTTACATTCTTGCAAGTCAGGCCACAAATAAATTGAGCCTCTACAAACAATTTTTTAAATTCCGTCCGGTTTCTAAAATGCAGTA
Organism: Agrochola lychnidis; assembly: GCA_963680765.1. NCBI lineage: Eukaryota > Metazoa > Arthropoda > Insecta > Lepidoptera > Noctuidae > Agrochola > Agrochola lychnidis. The sequence goes on along the minus strand of OY796871.1, from coordinate 5,906,846 downwards.
TAGAGGAACTATTCGCGATCATACCGACGAACTAAAATAATAGTTAGTATCTGAAGGAGATTAGCTTGTAGACTCAAGTAGCACAGACGACACGTTTAAGGAAGTTATAGATAATGATCCTTAATTTAAAGTTGACAACATACGAACCTAGAATACTAAAGCCTCCGTATTTTATCATCTAGCCTTCATAGACCTACATGGTAATATCAATGAGGCAACAATAAAATCACTTAAAGTACATTAAACAATCATTAATACCCACAACACACCCAGCAATTGCGTGATACTTCGAAAGGGAAAATCTATTGACAGTCAAATTGTAAACGACGAAATAAATAATTTAACATACGATTTCATTGAAACAGTGTTTAAAGACATGAGTGGACCAAGGTTTTTCTTAATGAGAGAACGTTGACATGTCCTGAATGAGGATGCGAGGATCATTGAAATAATGACTGGGACATTAAAATTCAAGTAAGCCATTAGCATGTTTATTTTTGGTATATTGAATGGTGAGGGAAACTGCGTTAATTAGTACTTGATGAGGTGTAAGGTGTTGATTACAATGACGGAGTGTTGATTCAGAAAATTCCATTGGTAGGAGAATTTATTACGCAAGACATGAAAGTTGATGATGAAATCATACCACGCAAAGAGAGACTTAATATTGTCATCTAAACTAATATTAAAAAGAGAAAAGACTAGATTTTTTGTATATTTGTTTGTAAACGGCTCATCGGATTTAGATGAAATTTGACAAATGGGTAGACCATGACCTGGGTTAGGACTAAGTATATTTTTATCTCGATATTACCACAGGATTGAGACTTATGCGGGTGAAACTGCGGAGCGTAGATTAGTTAATTAATAAAATCTAAAACAAGTGATTAAACAGTGTCGTAGCTAAATTAAGAAATCAAGAAAGTCCAATGTTAACGAACTACATAATTATTATAATAATATTCAAATGTTACACATAACAAACCAAAAATAACTTTCCAATATTCGTCCTTAGCAGAGTCATTGACAAGTTCAATAGGTATTCCAAAACCCATTGAGCCAGTAACGATTGATGAAGAACCGTCTGCTCGTCATAGAGAAGCACTATAGTAATAAATAAATGAACTGTAAGGAACCCGTCGCACGGTTGATTGAAAACATAAGAAAACTTTCCCATAAGAAAATAGGAACGCGAACGATAACTGGTCAAGTGTGAGTCATACTTAGAGAGTGTGGTAGTAAAATAAAAATTCTGAAGTGTTTGTTTAAATGCAATTTAAATACGGTTATATGTAAGTTCTTGAAAGTTTATCTGTTTTTGTGATAACACATGTAGAATAAACTGCTTATGATTATTTTGTCAATCGAAGCCTCTTTTGGGACATTTCATTAAAAAAAACGTCATAGTCTTCAAAACATTTCAAATTGCTGCTTCTTACTGCAATAGAGCTATGATGCTAATTTTGTGATGTGACGGATATTCCGAAATACAGATTTTATAACCTCGTTAATATAAATGAGTAACGGTGGAGTTTCTTGCCCATTCTTCTCCATACGAAAACTACTTTTTGGAAAGGGCGACTAGAATCAATTCTATTTTTTGTAAATTTTGACGTTCAAAAGTGCCTTTTATGTGCCTAATTGAAATAAATTTTTGACTTTGACTTTATACTCCAGTCCTATCGCCACTCAGCCTACGGAACCCTCAAAAATCATTACTGCCATTAGAAATGCGGCATCGTTACCACACTTTCCGTGACCACAAAAACTAGCTCTTAGATGGTCAGACCACAATATTACATGCACATTTTCTCCGCTAGTGAATCAATCTTTAGCACTTATGAATTCCATCACATAGATGATTCATGGTTTTTCTATGTAATTAGGTATTGATGACTGGATTCTGTTTGCTGTTCTTATTTGTATCTGTTCCTACTGGTTATTTTGATGCTGTTCTGAATACTTAAGTAGGTTGTAGGTGGTATGTGAAAATTGAAGAATGGGTGTGTGTACCATCGTATCCAAGATAAGAATGCTTGGAAGCATTCTGGTCTAGCTCCATAGGACAATTTAGAGTCTAGACAAAATCAAACTGGTTGCAAATTTAATTGTATAGTTAATTATTGTAACATTGATTTTACATTCTGTGATTACTTGAACTCACACACTGACTTATTAGTATTATTTGTAATTTTTTTAGGAATATCGTATAGGTACCTACTTTTACAATGCTTGTAAATATGTGAACACCATGTATCCATTACATAATATTTTTTTCTGTCATTGCTTCATTTTTAATTATTTTTACCTATTGTGGTATAATAATCTTATTCCAGGTGCATCATCTTCACATATAATGAATTATATAATTAATGTATACAAAGTATTGTGAAATATTTTAAAAGAGTTTCTTGCCCATTCTTCTCCATACGAAAACTATCTTTTAGAAGGGGCGACTAAAATCAATTCTATTTTTTGTAAATTTTGACGTTCAAAAGTGCCTTTTATGTGCCTAATTGAAATAAATTATTTGACTTTGACATTGTGGAACCCCATAACTAACCACTTTGAAAACAAAATCCCGTGCACACGATGGCCACATCTGTTACCGCCTCGGTTCTATAGCAGCCGAGGGCTGCAAGCAAGAATAGTCTTTACGGTGGTTAGTTATGGGTTTATAATTGGTATTATAATTTGCCAGTGATGATGATTATACGGGGTCAAATAAAATTAGCTAGCAAAAGTGCAGACGTAATGGATATCAATATTTTATCACGATAAAATAAAAAGATTCGAAGTTTTCTTTGGGGGTCAATGACAGCTGATACTGTTGTTACTTGAATTATGAGTTGAGATCTGTTTTCTTTTGTTTTATCGTATTTAGGTATCGATACCAATCAAGTCTGTGGAGATTATACAGTGTGAGTCTTCATAATGTGCACATATCGAAATGAGGGAATCTATGCTTAATTTTAACGACAGAAAAAATATTTAAAAAATCTAATTATTTTTATACATTTTATGGAATTAAAAAAAAATTGTAACAAAACTGTGTAAATTTTAAACTGAATCAGCTATCGCGATGAAACAAACTCCATAATGATTGGAAGTAAGTAGGCGTCCACATAAAATTAAAATTTAGAAAAAAGACTACCCTCAATTGAAAATAAACATGCAACATACAAAACAAACATACAATAATTGTACAATTTATAAATAAGACGCCCAAGAGAACAAAAAAAATTTTTTTTTGATACAAAAATAAAAAACAAAAAAGAATTTTTGACCATTATTTCCGTCCATAAAATTAAGCATATTTTCCCTCATTTCGATATGTGCACATTATGAAGACTCACACTGTATAAATAAAAAATAACAGATGTTTAAAGTGACTACATTAATTGTGGTCGATGACCCCACAAAACCACTTTTTTTCATATTGTAAGATATCGATACTCATCACGTCAAATTTTTGCTAGCTAATTTAATTTGAACCTATAGTACTTATTTGATTTAATTGTAGTATTGCATTGGAAACATAATAAGAGGAGCCCGTGGCTAAGTACTAACAGTCGCACGGAGCGATCCATCAGGTAAAGCTGCGCTTACCGGGGTTAGGTCGTGGATGGATGACCATTTCTACATACCCGAGACTCCTCCGTGCCTCGGAAAGCACGTTGGTCCCGGCTGGCATTCATGAATCTTTGACAGTCGTTACGGATCGTCAGAAACCCTAAAGTCTGACAACCAGACTTACCAAGGGGTATCGTATTACCCAATAACTGGGTTGTGGAGGTCTTATAGGCAATCGCTCCATGTAAAATACTGGTATTCAGCTGCATCCGCTTAGAATGGAAGCCGACCCTAACATAGTTGGGAAAAGGCTAGGCAGAATGGTTGATTGTATTGGAAACATAATTAATATAAAATAAAGTTACGCTTGAGAATACAGAAGGAAAAGGAAATGCTGCTGCATTTCCTTTTCCAGGCGTACATTCCAAAGTACATTCCACATAATGTGAAATCCATATCAAGTAAGGACTGCCACTGAGAATTCACAATGACACTTTGTTCGACCCTGTAAAGCCAAGACTAGAACAAATCAAATAAGTCATGTATTCGATAAGGGGACCTTATGGCGGCACGAGCTATTAGGCAGCATACCAGCATGATCAGCCTATAATGTTCTCACTGCTGGGACACAGGCCTCCTCTCGGTGAGAGGGAGTGGGCTGTAATCCACCACGCAGGCTCAGTGCGGGTTGGTGGATGTCACAAGTCTTTGAATTTTTGAAGTGAAAACTTCTTTAAGCGCGTTGGGCATTTTTGAGATGGGGAAAACAATTGAAGTCGCGACACCGTTACCGACACCTAATTTTTGTAAACGCGATTGTGCTCTTTATTTAAATTACGTTACGGATCAATGTTCTATGCAAGTATTTTTACTTTAAAGGTTTTGGAAGTATTTTTTTAAATTGTTCAAGTTTTCACTTCTGTCGGCACTCCCGGAGTGCCACTGTTTTTTTTGGTTCTAAGACATGCCGGTTTCCTCACAATGTTTTTCTTCACCGTTTTGAGTGCAGTGGTTGAAATCATTGACACAAAGTAAAGCGCCTGTCAGGGTTCAAACCTACGAGCTACCACTGAGCCACCACTGGTCACCACTGCTATTAGACAATTAAATGTTAAAAGATTCATCATCAGTGATATAATAGGCAATTAGTAGGATAAAGTGTTGTGAAATTCAGAGAATTGCCCGTTTAATTATAGAGGCGTTTAATTAACATGTGTTTCTACATCCTTTTACAACACAATAGAGGAATTATTTAGGTAGACTTTAATGTATGCGACTTTATTTGGCATGCCAGTGAATTTTGCAAATAAGCTGGCAGACAAATTGACTAGTTTTGGGCCAATGACGATTAATTTCGTCATAGCAATTAGTCAGTCCAATGTTCATCTTCATCGTTGGATGCGGGCAGTGTAAGAGCCCTCATTTTGGTGATTGAGAGGTCTACCTAATACTATCTATGTCCAGGTGGCCAAATCTGCTACAGTATTTCATCTCTCTCGCGCTTTACTTGTGGTAACGAAGTATACAAACACGCTGTGAATGTGTGTGTAAGTGCGAGTGCTCTCGGTACCGTCCGAGACACGGGGGAAGTTGGAAGTGTGTGTGTATGTGTATGTGATATGTGCTGACACTACTCTGTTAGAATTGCCGATCGTTGACACAGTAATTGAAGATTTTGACAGTTTTTGTAATCTCATAATTGAAACGTGTCATTATGATTTTTCTGATGACGTGCCACTGACACTATAGGAAAAATTGTTCGTATTTGGTAACCTCCTTTTTACACAATGACAAATTTTAATCTTGTATTATTTTGACATTTCTTTTGACCACCAACGGTCATAGCGTTGCTTTGGCATGATTGTAAAAATAAGCGATGATTGATTATAACCAGAATTGCCACTTAAAATGAACTTTAAATGATCATAACATCATCTATACCAAAAACAGTCCTGTGACTGATTGATAACACAACAAACTGCAGACCCGCGAAAAAAATGTAAATGAGTTTTTTTAAATAAACTAACAAACACATATGATTGTCTATATAAGGTCAATAGCATCTAATTTATCAAGTGTTCATAATAACCCAACCTTTTGCACAACAATGTTGCAAACATTGGCTATCGAAGAATTGACCAACATTGGCCCAATTCGGCTACAGTGATTGGTGATAGACATTCTGGTTAGCCTTGACATAAAGCCGATCGAGATGGTGGTGATGCCAACAACTTGTAATGATAGACAGTAAACAAAGATTGAGACAGTGTGGGACGCACTTTATATTGATGACATCAGAGTGTTTGATTTATCAGTTTAAGGGCTATTAAGATCTAATCCTATACTATTAAATGAGCATTATTTGTACACAATATTTATTTATTTGTAATCACGTTCTCGAAAACAGCTCTAACGATTTCGATGACAGTTGCAATATAGGGTTTACGGTGGCGAAAATTCGATCTAGCTAGGTCTCATATTTGGGAAAATTCGTTTCACACGAGCAGAGCTCAGTCGCCCAAAGTTTAGGACAAGATGGCTACCTTAGAATAATGATATGGCAGCATGGAATTAGTAAGTACCTACTATCATGGCAGCATGGAATTAGTAAGTACCTACTATCATGGCAGCATGGAATTAGTAAGTACCTACTATCATGGCAGCATGGAATTAGTAAGTACCTACTATTGTGGCAGCATGGAATTAGTATTACTATAATTATATGGAATTAGTATGAACTTTCCTATACTATTAAATGAGCATTCTCTATTTTCACCAGAGTAGAGCTCGGTCGCCCAGGTACTAATGACTAAATGTATTATTTCTAGTAGATTTATAGTCAATGCATTTCAGGTCGGTACAGCTAATTTTAACACAAAACAAAAGACACTTTTTTAGCAGTAGTGATTAATGTAATCACTAAGCAAAGGGATACCCACAGAATGAATATTTTAAGAGCTAAATTCACTTGCTAGATTTTATTTTGCGTTTACTAACGCCTGCAACCCGACTTGCTCTAAGGATTGACAGCAATTATGTCGGCTATTTGTATGCCATACAAACCTGCATATTTGCAAAGCATACATGTTTACTCTTTATAAATCTCTAAACTACTGAGCCAAATTTGATCAAAACAAAAATGTCTGTCTCAAGTCCACCATGCATTACCAATTTGTGGTCACAACTCACGTTATCGTGACCAGTATGTGACGAAACTGATGATAAATTGTTTCATTATGTTTAAGTAGGTGAGTATGCAAGTTAAGATATACTTAATAGTATACAATATAAATGTAATAATGTATGAAACTTATCGATTTAGTTTAAGCCTGTGGTGAAAGACTCAATTTATCCATTGATTGATTTTCATACATATTTTTGACGATGAAGGAAAACATCGTGAGGACACCGGTATGCCTTTTTTTTGGGTGTGAAATTATCAAATAACTTCTCCCGCTCTGGGCGGAGCGGGAGGGCGTGTCAGACTCTTACTGACTAAAACCCACCCGTGTTCCTTCGTTTGCCCTGTTGCCGGGGGCCACGATATATCGGTTTTCTTGGAACCCCCGGCAGGCATTGGCCCTAGCGGACCCCGTCAATTCTGCTGACATCTCTTTGAGGCGCGCGTGGAACACAACGGCCGTCGACCCGCGTTTGGTCCTTATCGAACGGTGAACTACCCATTGCTCACCGTCCGCAAGCCCGCGCCTACGGTGGCCGGAAATCGGCTCGCGATATATTTCTCGACACCATGTAGGAACCAAGTCAGAGGCCCATGGGCGGCTTTAAAACTCTGACACCAGGTTAGACCACACAGAAAAAAGAAGAGATACATATTTTTGAATTACATAGTTCTTGTACCGTGTGTGGTCTTTTTCTCGTGTGTCTAAATTCATTCTTCTTGACGATAGTTCATAACTGAAATTATATCCCTGTAATAGCGAAATGTACTTTCCGAGACTCCTCCGTGCCTCGGAAAGCCGTTGGTCCCGGCTGTCATTCGTGGATTTTTGACAATTGTTACGGGTAGTTAGAAGCCCAAGTTTGACAACCAGTCTTACCAAGGGGTATCGTATCACCTAGTAACTAGGTTGTGGAGGTCAGATAGGCAGTCGCTCCATGTAAAATAATAAAATAATAGACTGGAAGCCGACCCCAACATAGTTGGGAAAAGGCTAGACAGATGATGATGAATAGCGAAACTCTGGAGTCCACGTAAACAATATAACAAGCCTTGTTTTCCCGAAGAGTTGGGGAGAGGTGTCCCCGTAGCAGGTACACCCACATTTCGCCAGTTATGTTTAAGTCTCATGTAATAGGGGGTGAGCCTATTGCCATCAACCGGGCACAAATCCGGACTCCGGAGTCCACGTAAAATTTCTTATAAAACTTCATGATCACTAAAATGCGGGACGTGTACATATTTTTCTATAAACTCTCATTTCTCCGCGCAAACTACAAACAGCTGTTATAAATGGGTCACAGCTGCTGGATGTGGCTCATTCATAGCACTTGTATTTTATTGCAAACTCAATAACTGGAATTTTTTGAAGCATTGACACATTTTGTGTGGATAATCTTTGTTTTTTGAATGACGAAACTTAGCTCACAACTTTTTCGACGTTTAGGATACCTGTCCACTGGAACGGAGTGAGGCAACGCAGCGGAGAAATCATCATCATCTGCCTAGCCTTTTCCCAACTATCTTGGGGTCGGCAACGCAGCGGAGAAATGTGCCAATATTAACCAATAGTGGCGGAGCTCTGAAGCGGAGTTTAGATTCTATTGGTTAATATTGGCACATTTCTCCGCTGCTGCCTCACTCCGCTCCAGTGGGCAGGCAGCCTTACTCGTTGATTTTTCCATTTTCCCTATAATTTTACTCGCTCATAGAATTTCCAAAATCTTTTCCATATTTCACGACACTCTTGTCTCAATTTTTAGTGGTTTAAGCTGTGATTTGGCTATGGAAATAACCAATCACACATTTTTTTTTTTTAATAAATAAATAGACATAATCTATATTCTCATTTTTTTTACGCAAGACGTGCCAAATGTATGCATGGAATCCGGAAAAAGACCCTCCAAAATTCGTATGGAAACATAGAAACTAACACCTCCCTTTGTAGATCAAAAAACCCCTCATTCATATTTATGATCTGTTTACTTTGTAGTTTTTCGTATTTTCTTTCTATATGTGTATTATATTTGGAACGTATTTCCATATTAAAGGGGGCACATCGATCTAAAATAAAAAAGAAATGAACACTCTTTTCCATTTATAATGAATTATATTATTAAGGAAGAAAAGAAATATAAGCCAAAATAAATCTCTAGACACACTGAGGTGAATTCCACGCCGGCCGCGGGGCGCGACTGTAGACGTCGATAGTTTTAATGATTGAGAAAGTCCTGCATCCCGCGCGGGATTCACTTCTGCGGGCCTACCACCAGCTCTTAAAGCAGAATTATTTTAATATTACTTCAGTGTGGGAAAGAGATGATGCTCTCCAGGACGTATAGCTCCATCTTTTTCTGCCACTGAAGTAATATTAAAATAATACTGCTTTATGAGATGGTGGTAGGCCCCCTGTTTGACCAAAGCTTAAAGTACATTTTTATTTTTATTGGAAACCCTCCCGGATCGCTCAGAATTAGAATAAGAATTTTAGAATTTCTTTATTTTGCATAAAATATGGTACATAAAAGGTCTTAAATATAAGAAGATCCATATATTTTGCTTACTTACATATTTCAGCATGCAAAAAATATATTATAAATATACTATTTGATGACGTAAAAACTAAAAATCATTAATATTATGTTATTTAATTATATTACTAATGAGATCATATTTCGAACTTTGCTTATAATTTAAGAACTCACTTATTGTAGGTATAGAACATAATATTATTATAGAGCCATTTCTTAAGTTTATTTTTAAAGTAGTTTAGTGGTAGCTCTCTCGGTTATGATGTCCACTACATCTTAAATCGAAAACCATTCATCTAATTGAGTCATCAGATCAGATAGTATATCAAAATAATATGACATTTATAGCACATAAGCGCACGCGCAATCAGGTCGACGGACTTATGCAAGAAGCACGTGGCGAAACTTGTTTTATTGATCTGAATAACTAGTTGAGTCGTTGCTATCAACTAGATTTAGATTTTATGTTAGACTTGGTGACTCTTTTGTCCAGCCTGTTTACAGCTTAAGGCTGATGTAATTATGATTTTAGTCATATATAAAAAATATAAATAATATTATTTTTCATTTATTCGTTTTTTTACATATTAAATACATTTTTAAATATTTATAAAAAAAATCATTACAAACATTTAAAAATATAAAAATAGAGGCCCATCCCAATAGGGAACGAAACTTTATACAAAAATTCGTCCTTTTTGCCAATCGGTAATCATATCGGGCACACTCGGCTTCTTTTTATAAATACGTGTAAAGTATACGTATTTATAAAAAGAAGCCGAGTATGCCCGATATGAAACTCAGACATATTATACAAAACATTTCGATCATTGTGATCTCTTAAATGTTGTACCGAAAAATTCAATGTCGTTGATTTTCGATAAAATAGTGTCGTGGTGTTTTTCGGGAAAATGATTTCATCGAAAAACAAAGAACGATCGTATTGCTAACACATGCTACTTTGCATAATGCTAATGAATTGTGTTACAAAAACACATTTAAAATTACGTTTAACCGTATTACCGTATTTTTTCCTTTGTATTTACTGTTCAAATTAGGTTATTAGGTCTTCATGATTCACTCACAGAATTTCATTGTCATAATCACATTTTAATCATTTTCTTCCAAAATGGTAGATTATGAGAACTTGATGAGCAAAATGTTGGTCAACGAATTACAATGTAAATTGTTTCCCGGAATTTTAATTTGTATTTGTAGGGCTGTCCGGAATTTAATTAATTAGTTTCTATTTTGGTCTGGTTATGACACGGTTACGATGACGGACAAAAGCGGGATCACTGCTGTAAGGAAGATATTTTGGATTGTTTATAAAACAATGTCTTCCTGTTAGAGATACGATAGTTATGTTTTCAGAGTACGTCCGATTAAAAGTGAAATCGATTTACTAAATTGGAATCTATTTAACAATCTCTCTGTGGTTGAGAATTCCGGGTGAAGCTCGCTTCTACCTTCGGCCTGATCATCACTTACCATCAGTTGAGATTCAGGCCAGGAGCTTCCCAGTAATGGATAAAAAAAAATACCAGCACATTGTAAGAATCGAATTAAAATAATTATATTTAATTGTAACCATAAACAATTAACACTTTCACACTGCGTTTATAATAATTAGGTGCTTATTTTCATACAATTTTTAGTTAAGGTTCCAAATTCAAATCACATTATTGACCAGCGGGTAATAATAAAATTCAGTACAATAATAATATCCGCTAGACCCAAGGGCTATTATGACTTATTTTAAGTTAGGTTTGCATGACATATAATTTGACATTATCAAGCAGGTTATGTGAAAGACTCTCTTCTTTTTTTACCTACATAAAAAGAATGTACATAATTTCTTTTCGGCCAGTTTTTGATGTAAACAAGTTCTCCCCACGCGACAACCTTACTTAATCGTGCTTAAACTACAGGTTAAGGCCACGAATAAGATGACAGTTGAACTTGTAAACGCGTGCTTTCACGTGAAATATTCAGTACTTACCTGCCGATATATAATTTTTGTGTTTAAAACAACGTAATGGACACCCGACGGATGTAAAGTGCGTGTTATTATAGTTATAAAAATCTTAATGTGTTTCAAGGTATGTTAACGAATGATTTAGTTTTAACTTTTAAGTCGAACCATATTTCTTGATACGCAGGAAACGCCGTCGCTTCATTTTTATGAACGAACATTTTTGGTTCAGTATTTTTTTTTTCTTGAATCTCCATTATTGGAAGGAGAAAGGAGATTCTTTTGCCCAGCAGAGAAGCATGAACCAGCTGTCAGCTGTCAAGATGGTATTCAATTGTTTTAGTATTTCAATTGCTTAGTAGGTATAGAAAAGATTTTATACTTTAAAGCAGCGGTCGGCAACCTTTTGGCAGGCAAGGGCCACAAGGTGGCAAAATGAACTAAAGGCGCCGCACTTGTGATATTAATCCTAGAAGCCCAATATACCTACGTATAATTGGTCATATCTCATAGAAAAAATAAAAATGCCATTAAAAATTGTTAAAACATACGGAATTTAATTCGTATACGTAACACTTAAATTATGTTCATATGTTTGGGCTTTATAGCTAGAAAAATAACCATCGGAAATCATCCAGAAATGAAAACTACAAAGTATCTAAATAGGTAACCGAGTTAATACAAATTTCTGTGTGATGTCTGAGGTTGCATTTGGGAGGCTATTTCTTGTATATTAGCTGTCAAATTTGTAGTTGCAATTCGTAGAATGGCTCTCAAATGCAAATCTGTGAGACGAGAAGCATATTTATTTTTTCAATAATTGACAATTGAAAAAGTTTGTTTGTATAAATAAGTGCTACCAAAAATTGTAATAAACTGCTTAGCAAACCTTTTCAATCCATCAAAATCAGATGGCAAGCTGCCATAAAATTTAACAATATCATTGATTTCATAGAAAGAGCTTTTGAGAGCATCATTTGTTCGTTCGCGGGCAGAGAAACATTCACGGGCCGCAAGTAAGACGTCCGCGGGCCGCGTGTTGCCGACCGCTGCTTTAAAGGGAACAGGGTGTAAAGTTCACTCATCCTCTATAGAAAAGGATCCTCCGACCTGACAGATTGTGTTTGTTTATCTGTCATTTTGTCTACTCTTCCGTCGACAAAACTCGTTTCTACGGTGGTCATGCTACGCGTGCAGACGGGTGTCGTGTCTGGCGGGAAATAGCCTAACGATTGATGTCGCGAAGTCGCATATGTACTCGTCGCGCAGTAAAAGTTGCATGCGCGATGCAGGATTTGTGTGACGTCAGGTCTTTGATGCGTAGTTCACATGTGGCGGTGTAGATACTGCCTCAATAATATTAGAAAGAGAGACAGAAGAGAAAACTTGAACAAGATCGCCTTGCTGGAAGAAAAATACTTGTATAGAACATTGGTCCGTAATGTTATATGAATAAAGAGAACAATCGCGTTTACAAAAATGAGGTGTCAGTAACGGTGTCGCGAGTTCATTTTTTTTTTCCTATCTCAAAGCTGCCCAACGCGCCTAAAGAAGTTTTCACTTCAAAACCTCTGTGAAAGACGGATGGTTGGATACGGGAGTGAGCCTCAAGGCGAATTTTACCAATGAAACTGAACACGATTAGCATACTAAACCTCGTTCAAATGCTTTCAGTGTCAATTTCCGTAATAATAATGACACTGAGTCGGGCATGCCATCGTCCGGGTGAGTCCATCAGACATATTATCTCTGGTTGCTCGCGTCTAGCTAACGGCGAGTACTTGCACAGACATAACCAAGTGGCTAGGATTATTCACCAGCAACTTGCTTTGAAATATAAACTTGTGGACTCTGAGGTACCGTATTACAAGTATGTGCCCGACCCAGTTCTCGAAAATGACCATGTCACGTTGTACTGGGATCGGTCTATCATTACTGACAGGACTATTGTAGCAAATAAGCCTGATATAGTAGTGATAGATCGATTAGCGCGCCGCGCAATGATAGTCGATGTTACCATTCCACATGACGAGAACCTCGTGAAAGCTGAGAAAGAGAAACAAATAAAATATCTCGACTTAGCACACGAGGTTGTTGACATGTGGAATGTGAGCTCGGCTATCTTTGTGCCGATTGTCGTAACGGCTAATGGTCTGATGGCCGAAAGCCTCGACCAACATCTCTCGAGGCTTTCGTTAGGCGGTTGGATCAAGCGCCTGATTCAGAAGGCAGTACTCCTCGATACGGCTCGCATTGTGAGGAGGTTCCTGTCTCTGCAGCCCTAACCACCGGTAGCTTGGACCCTGCTCCCGACACCGGCGGACCTCTATTTTTTATATTTTTAAATGTTTTTTTAATTCTTTTATTTTAAGAAATATTTAAAAATGTAACCTAATAGGAACCAAAATGAATAAACGATAAATGACACTGACAGGTTTTGAACGCGGGGTAGACGTGCTGATCGCGTTCAGTTAGTTTCATTATATGAGAAGATTTCCCTTAGAATAGAGAAATATGGATTCCATTCAACTTTTGTGGTGCCCTAATAATGATCTTTGTCAGTATATATATTTCATTTATTACAGATCACACATAAAAGGTATATACAATCCATATAGTATTATTTTATTTTATTTTATTAATTTTAAGAAAACTTACAGCTAGTACATTCGAGTAGTCAGAAGTAATATGTAGAAGAAGGCGAATTACAAGTTTCCACTCATATAAACTTAGTATAAAACTGACAAAACGGTACAAACAGCGTGAGAGTAAAACATAGAAACAACTGAAGAGAATAAACAAAGATAAAATACATTACGCAACAATGTTACTCCTCAAAGAAAAAGTTACTTAACATTTTTTGAAATTTCTGGACACTATTCGTAAATAAATCAAGATCAACATTCCGGCACGCCTTATTAAACATTCGACATGCTCTTAAAATATATGTATTTTGCCTATAGATAGTTTTCACAATAGGAACATGAAGGAGATGAGGTCTCCGAAGAAACACAGACGGGACACGAAGTCCAATCCTGGCCACCAGCTCAGGGACGTCAGTAGACCCGTTCATTATACTAAATAGGAAAGCAAGATCTGCAATTTTTCTTGTAGTTCAATTAGTAACAAAGACTTAGAAACTGTGTTAGTTTAACTTACAAACTTACCAAACAACAACTAATAACTACGTGGCTCAACACATGTTGGCACGTGCCTCCGCATCCAATGCCTAATAAAGGGGTTGTCCACCTTGTCGACCAATGTTTTTAGGATGCTGTTGGTGCTTCCGAGCAACCTACCCATTATTGACGCCGCCCGACGGGCTTCCACGAACATCTGCGAAGCGCTGCAGAAGCGCGGAAGCCCCATCAAAATCCTAAACCCATTATTATATTGAACGTGTAGGACGTTGTAGACCCTATGTTTTTACTAAGTCAATGGAACAATGTTTTAGACTAGAGATTACCTAGAATTGACTTACTAAGAGCAATTCAAAACCATAACCCTTGCCGACTTAATCCGCTCATCTCCATAGTATACAAACCATCCTAATCCACCCTATCAGACATACTAGCCTACTCTGACCGTAGCAATGAAAACGTAATGACTAGACGATACTATCAATTTAGTACTCAAGCCTTTACCTAGAGCCTGGGTTCCTAACTTGGGGGTAATTACCCCCGCGGGGGTAAATCAGTTATTCTGTGAGGGTAACAAAGAACCTAATCTGGTGGGACCAAAGCTGGTGCCGAATATCCTGTTAATAGCTAACAGAGCTTTAAAAATGCTTATAAGTACGCTTTGCAACCACCCGTAGATGTGAGAGTTGTTTTTCAACTTCGGTTATACTGAAAACAAAGGCCAGAAACTGTTTTAATGTGGAACATGACTTAAGATGCGCTTTAAGCTAAACTAAACCTTACTACACAAAAAACTTTTGAATGCAAAAACAATACCAACCATCACACTATGTATTTTTACTTAATTCATTGTTTATATTTAAATATAAATAACGTAAGAATTATAAGCTTGTATTGTTTGTATTGATAACATTTTAAGGTCGGGGTAAAACCAGTTTTCCTAATAGGTCACAGGGGTAACAATATTGAAAAGGTTAGGAACCACTGGCCTAGAGTTAGCTCCGTCGTCTCCGAAAGCTAACAATATCTGTAATGGAGATGAATTGTAGAATGTAGAAGGTGACTTTTAATAGATGAAATAGTCTTTGAAATATTCTAATGAATGCTCCTTTTTTAACCGAGTTCTAAAAAAAGGAGATTCGCAATACTACTGTAATTACGTGTTTTTTTTTTTTTTCCTCCTATAATTTATTGATGATTCTTTTTTGTTTGGTAGGTCATACTTCAGAGGTGGTCCCATATTTTTTTTACTAACTTTGCTCGGGTAGTTTTTGAGTTAACTTCAATAATACATATTTTTCCCACTTAGTATATAGATGATGTTGTAGTTCCTGTCACTGTTATTTACGTAAAGCAGATAGTGGTATTCGAATTTGTGTGGGGCCTACCCCACTTTTTAGTTGTGATACCTATATCACAACTAAAAAGTGAAAAATAATAATATATATCTCTTTTTCTTTCTTTCAAATAAACTAGGGCCGAGACTTTGCCGAATCAGGGAATGTGGTTTTAAAGTTTGATCAATTATTGTGAGTTTCTAAGTAACTGAAAAAAAGATTGGGTGGTTTTATGAAACCACGGTAAAAGTGAAACTTTTAAGCGAACTATAGGCGCCGCCATATTGGCCTTGGCTGCTCTGACGAGCGCCTTTCACTTTATCCCTACTCCGCGGCCGACCGTCACGCGACATGCAACACACAGACGAAAAAGTTTGAGACGATGTAATAAAAGGTTCACTTTAAAAAATTTTTTGTTCAGGAATAACTTTTTAATATTATTAAAAACAGCTGACATTTATAAATTGAATACCGATTCTGTATAAATTAATTACCTAATCTAGAATGTTCAGTTAACTACATAGCCCGTTCTTTAAAGCTGTTCTCCTAATAAATAAATGTCTGGGTGTTTTAACTGAAATTTCATATTCCTCTCAAGTCTCCAAGCAAAAAAAAAACGTGTGGCTCTCGGGGACTGCCGCGGTAAAGCTATTGCATAGCATTTGTAACCTCCATACTTCCTATTTGTCAACGCTACACTTGGGATGATGACGGATGATAACATAAAACAAAAATTACGTTACATGGTAGGCGGAGTGGGGGGTGTTAGGTTTTATTTTCGTTACGTTACGGAATTTCTTGATTCGGTCGCCGCGCTCAAAGCCCGCGATAAAAGCTATGCAATAGCTTAAAAGTTAATCAAGCGGCATCCACATTAAACAAGGGTATTTCTGACCTAAATATATTAAGAAAACTGCCATATACATCGTCCCCGAAAAAAATCTATTTAACTCTCGTAAAACTAGCGGCTTGTAATAAAACGTACGAATAACTAGGGTACGAGGAGGATCCTTTATTAGCTGGGGCCATATTGTCAGGGTATTCAGGGTACTCTCATTTTGAAGGGAACACGTGACTTCAGAAACTTTGGGTGGATCAGACTTTTTATGTTGGGACATGTCTGAGAAGGTTTCTTTATTATTTTTTTGTGAAAAAGGTTTTTTTATAATAATAATAATAAAAGCTTTATTTGGTCCAGAAGAAAAACACGGTACCTACAATATTTAAAAAAATCTTGTAATAGGAGCCTTTTGCGCTCGATTTTTGCAAATTCCCTGGCCCCCACACCCTGTGTCGTGGGGTCCAGTTTCTTCCCAAGTAAGGCAATCATGTTTATCAAAGGTCTTTGTGTCTTCCACTAGATTGATCTTGTTTTAAGGAATAGAGTAAGGTGTAGCAATAGAGAATTTTATAAATAAAAAAATAAATAAATAAAAGTACTTTATTTCAGACCTTGATCCATATGATGTTAATAATACACACTACTTATAAGCTATGTTAGTAACAAATGAAAAACAACATTTAATTCATATATTTGCTGCACTCACCAGACGCACCGGGTAAATGTACATGTACACGTACCCAATGCGCCATAATGGTGCAGCATGGCTTATTACTAATGACCTTCAGAATGTCATTAATAAAGTAACGATCAGATATTCATGTGTTTTCCCTCTTATTCAAGGCAATGGCACGTAAAATTTAATCGGAGAGGCAACCGGATGGTGAATGGTCTTGAAGTGATACCGAACCCCCTCTGGTTTTGATAAAATTAAACCTCATTTTCGTTGATAAATCATCGGTAAGGAGTTTCAAGAATTATTCATATTATTTCTATTATAACGATGTTGGAGATTGGCAACCGGATGGCATTGATACACACAAATTCCTAGAGCTTAAAATTATGAATGCCATGTCAAAAAAATAAATGTTAGGCTCCCATCCCCCATATCTCCGCCCCCGTCCATTTGGGGTCCATTCGAACGGCACGGGGGGGTTCGGTATCACTTCAATACCCAGATTATCACTCGCCATCCGATTGCCTCTCCGATTAAATTGTACGTGCCATTGCTTTAACTATCTGCCAAAGAATTTTCGTTGACTTGTTTATAAAATATAAGAAAATGGCTGTGAATTGCTATGGGCGATGATGTCAATGAAATCAAAACAACATCCAGCATTCGTCCAAGATAGATGTTAACATCGGTGTGAGTCGAAACTGAAACACTAACTTAGAATTTTATTACACAGGTATGTACATTGACTGCCCTATTGGTCTCGTGGTCTCAAGCGCGACTGTTGAGCTGAGCTGTTCTGGGTTCCAAGGTAGGGCAAAAAATTGATTGATTGTTATTGTTGTGATTTTTCAGTAGCAGCCCAGAGTTTGGAAGCCGGCGGTGTAATACCCCCGTGCCTCGGAAAGCACGTTAAGCCATTGGTCCTGCGCCTGATCTCTCTCCGGTCGTGTCGGATTGCCGTCCCATCGGACTATGAGAGTGAAGGAAGAGAGAGTGCAGCTGTGTCTGCGCATACACTTGTTTTTTTTTTTTTGCCTTTATTGTCCCACTGCTGGGCAAAGGCCTCCCTACCCTCTTTCCACCTCTCTCTGTCTAGAGCTTCCAAGGACCAATCTTTCTTAAAGGAGTCCAGCTCATCCCGCCATCTCCGTCTGGGCCTGCCGCGATGTCGTTTGCCACTAAGCGGGACCCACTGGGTCGTAAGTTTGGCCCATTGATCGTTTGACATGCGGCAGATGTGTCCAGCCCAATTCCATTTAAGCGTGGCAGCTTTCCGAGTGACATCAGTTATTTTAGTGATGGAACGGATTGTTGTATTCTTAACCCGGTCCACAAGTTTAATACCAAGAATACTCCGTTCCATACACTTGTGCACGATAATATCTCCCTCATCGAAGGCTCCACTGAGATTGGCCGCCATGGTCGAAATACGGTCTGGAGGACTATTATTATGTTCACTCCTCTATCAAAATCACAATAGGCCACACAACAAAAGTCTAAGTTTTTTCCTAAGTTATAAATATTGCACATATTGATAGTATCTGCAAGAATCTACCGTAATTAACACGCTTTTATTAGGTCGACCTGTATGTAACTATGTAATGGAATCTAAGGTAACAAATTTAACCATCTTCCAAGGGTCGTGGCGTAATGAAAATTGGCAGCTGTATGTACTTCTGATGACAATACAATAATATGGTACTGTCGAACTGATCTGATCTGAACTGGAACTTCATGATGGAAAATGTATCATAGCTGTTTTGGATTTCTTAGAAAAGTCTTGTAATGAACTTTGACCACGATTAGGTTTCAAGGTCTGATAATGAAGCCGGAAGATAGGCACTGGCATTTCATGATGGAATATCGTATCATAGTCATGTTTGCATTTATGAGAAAGGCCACGTAATGGACTTTGAACACAATCATGACCACGATTAGCTTTTTTGTTTTTATGTGCATTTATAAAAGCGTGTTTTTCTGGTGTTTTTTAAACTATTAATTTATTTTACCTTTTTATTCAAGAAGGTTCATATTTAATACACTTTGAAACAAGGAAGTTGGAACAAAAACATATTCATAAAGAATTTTCTTATAACGAATCTGCGTGGGCGAAAGTGAGAATTTTCTGAAAATGTGTGTTTTATATTCTTTCCTTTGAAGTGTTTCTTTAGCAAATAATGTCGTTATTTTTATAGGTATAGGTAAAACGTTTCCATTTAATTGAATATTTCTTTAAAGGTCTTTTAGCGGTATGAGGAACAGGGTGTAAAGCTCATCCTCGTCCTCTATAGTTTAGGAGCATGAGGAACAGGGTGTAAAGTTCACTCATCCACCATAGAAAAGGGAGGATCCTCCGACCAGATGGGTGTTGTGTCTGGCGGGCAACTGCCTAACGATTGATGTCGGGGAGGTTAAATATATGGTGTTCGCGCGGTAAACTCTTAATTGCGCGATGCAGGATTTTTGTGACGTCAGGATTTTGTATGACGTCAAGTCTGATGCGTCGTTCGCATATGGCGATGTAGATGGCGCCACATTCTATTAGATTTCTTAAATTAAATCATTTATAATAATTTGTTTGGCTGCCTCGTTAGTCTAGTGGTCGCAAGCGTTACTGCTGAGCATTAAGTGCTAGGTTCGATTCCTAGGTCGGGCAAAGTGTTATTGTGTTTTTCCATCAAGAATTTCTCAGTAGCAGCCCAAGTCTGGATTTGTGCCCAGTTGATGGCAATAGACTCGCTCCCTATTACATGGGACTTAAACATAACTGGCGAAATGTGGGTGTTACTATAGGTGCACTTCTGCCTTACCCTTTGCGGTTCTATTAGATTTCTTGACATGATATAATTTGTTTCTAAACACTTAAATTCAAATTCACATTCAAATCTTTATCACATACCACATGTGTTTACAAGGTCTTAATAATATCTTATGATAAAGTTCACATGAACCCACCCTGTCGGGCACAATAATTTCATAAAACATGAGTAGTAGCATGATTCAAAATAAATAAAAATTAAAAATAATTATCATTAAAAATCGAATAAAATTACATTATGTAATATCACATTCAAATATGTGATATACGTCTCTAGAATTCATTAGAAATAATAATTTTATTTCAAGTAAATAAGATCACACACAAAACTTGTATTAAATTAAATTTTAAATTAAATTTCTACTCTCTATGTTTCATGCTTTTATGTACAAAACGATGTTTTGTAAAATTCTCAACAATTTTCTTGTATTTCTTTAAGTTTGAGCTGAAACGCAACCTGATAATTAAAGAAAAACAGAGGTTGTCTGCAACATATTTTTCATTCTTCTGAGCTAGGCGACTCTAGCTATTATTTTAGATGAAATGCAATTTATTTTATCCCTGAAAATCCTTGGAAACAGCAGCATCTAAACTAATATTATAAATTGAAAAGTATTTATCTTTTGTATGTTTCTTTGGAACGAATAAACTCAAAAACTACTAAACCGATTTAAAAAATTCTTTCACCTGTCGTATGCTATTATTTATTACTGAGTAACATAGGCTATAATTTATAAAGATATCACGCGGGCGAAGTCGCTGGCAAGCTAGTACTTAATAAAACTGTTACTCTACGGCTGTTTAGAATTATTTCAACTTCTAACAGCTATCATCAAAATTATGTTATTTTTCTGCCAAACGTGATGATTAAGGCAATTTTTTTAAATGTCGTCTTATTGTTAGGTCTATATTCAGCAGAGGAAATTAAAAAATACCTAATTATTATTCATACTTCCAGTTTTGCGTTAAATATCTTCTTCAAAAATATCCCTATACACACCGAAATCCCTCCGTGTCTCAGAAAGCACATTAAGCTGTTGGTCCCAGCTGTCATTCGAAGATCTTTGTCAGTCGTTACGAGCAGTCAGAAGCCCGAAAATCTGACAACCAGTAATTGGGTTGTAAAAGTCAGATAGAAAATCAATCTGTCTAGCCTTTTCCCAACTATGTTGGGGTTGGCTTCCAGTCTAACCGAATGCAGCTGAATACCAGTATTTTACATGGAGCGACTGCCTATCTGACCTCCACAATCCAATAATTAGGTAATACGATACCCCTTGGTAAGACTGGTTGTCAGACTTTCGGGCTTCTGACGACCCGTAACGACTGTCAAAGATTCACGAATGACAGCCGTGACCAACGGCTTAACGTGCTTTCCGAGGCACGGAGGAGTCTCAGTATGTAGAAATGGTCACCCATCCACGGACCAACCCCGGCAAGCGTAGCTTAACCTGATGGATCGCCCCGTGCGGTTGTTAGTACTTAGCCACGAGATCCTCAAAGAAAGGTCAGATAGACAGTCACTCTAAATAAAATACTGGTATTCAGCTGCATCCAGTATTCCAGTTAGACTGGAATACTGGAATACTGGAATACTGAAAAGCTCGGCAGATTGATTGAAATGGCCCTATCCGTTTTTAAACTTTCAAAGTTTAAAGCATTTATTTCAATTAAACCAGTAACAGGCAGTTTTGAATTGTTAAGGAGTCGGTCAGTCAGAAAGATGAAGCTAATTGCCCATTCCAAAACGTAGTAGGTTCCTATAGAAAAGGACAGAAAAGAAACTCCATGGACACTTAAACTTCTCCATACAAGTGTCAAGATATATTTATTTTTAACCAGCAAAAAGCCAGACATTTTTACAAAAGGCAACCCAAATACCAGACCACTCTAAATCACGCAGGTCCAGACCAGACGGAGAAAGTAAATGCTATAGCCCGAGGACACCCGACGAAACCCGACGTCACACGACGATACTCAATGCAACTTGCAATTATCAGAACAGATACCCCCATTATATTTCACATCGAGTTTATGACTTGCTTGTGTTTTGTTGCTTTGTATGCTCGTACTTTTGAAGAGGGAGGATAAAAAAAGATGGGTATGTATTATCGTGTGTAATACATTAATCAGTACCACATTAAATCGTTTTTAAATGAAATGAAATTGTTTATTCTGTAAATAGCTTATCGGAATCACTTATACACGTCATATAAAAAAATATTAAAAATAAGCTAGATGTAGTGGCAATCATGTCATTTGGTTTAAATAGGTCCTTATTTTTATTATTTTGTTTATCTTTTATATAGATTCTTTTCTTTTAGATTTTGTGAATGTGAGAACGTTGTAGGCTGCAGACTTGTGGACCATTTTCTATTTTACTAAGTACCTGGTACTTGTTGATAGGCCTTCACTGTCCTTCCATACCC
The DNA here is from genome assembly GCA_963680765.1 of Agrochola lychnidis. Classification (NCBI taxonomy): domain Eukaryota; kingdom Metazoa; phylum Arthropoda; class Insecta; order Lepidoptera; family Noctuidae; genus Agrochola; species Agrochola lychnidis. Next base: position 5,884,345 of record OY796871.1, on the reverse strand, counting down.
ATTAACACTGTAATTTGGAAACATTGTAGAAACAATTTATTTTGAAAAGAGTAACCGTGGAGTTTCTTGCCGGCTCTTCTCCATAGGAAGCGACCAATTGGAACCGTGCACCTAGCTTCTGACGTTTCATAAGTGCCCTTGCAGGTTTATGTGAAATAAAATATTTTGATTTTGATGAGTTCGGCGTTTCCTATCTGACTACTCTGAGAAAAAAGGCCCAAACAAACTCAGAGGTCGCAGTCTCTTTTACAGTCCAGACATAATCTTGGTCAGGCCATATGAGGACCATGTAGATTAGTGTCTGAAATGGTATTTTGAGGACTGAAATGGTCTTTAAACGCCTGCTTATTTATTTTCCTGGTTTTGTATCGATTTTTATGATTCAAATCTTTACTTCCTGGGGCAATCACAATGAACTAAGGTGTTTGCTGTAAGCTATCTTCGGCATATTACTGTGAGACTCTCAAATCTTCGGTGATAGACGAAGTTTCAGTATGTCCAATGAAATTGTCCAGTGAATCTTAAGCAGTTAGCTCCATTACCAACAGTGTTATCTTATCACCGAATTAGTCATAAACCATACCGATACGAGAGTAAAACAACAAAATCATCATCACCATCAGCCTACAGCAGTCTACTGCTCTCCAATTGCACGCTATTCAGCTCGATTCTCGGCAACTCTCATCCATCCGCTACCAGCCACCCTGCCAAGATTGTCACTCCACCTAGCCTGAGGGCGTCCTACCTTACGTTTGCAGATTCGCGGTCTGCACTCAAGAACATGTGTACCCCAACGGTCATCGGTTCTACGACTGATTTGGCCGGCCCACTGCTACTTCAGCTTGCTTATTCTGTGAGCTATGTCGATAACTTTGGTTCTCTGCCGGATCACCTCGTTCCGGATTCGATCCCACAATACAACAAACATACAAACAACAGAATACTCGCGTCAAAGACTAATCATTAACAAAACAACTAATTATGATAAAAAAAGCTGAATAACAATAGCTATTAATCCCGAGAAGGACATCCTTTGAAGCACGTACTGACCTACTAGGCTACCTTCCATATTAACATCCAATTCCATTAAATTGGAAACAAAGCCAGCAGCGTTGAATTGGCACTTAATATTAATTGAATTACAATCAATTATTATAATGTCCTTTACTATATGCCACAAAGCCGCTTATGTAGGGAACCCTCTCTCTCGATGTGGGGTCACGGCGGAGTATTGAAATTCGGGGATCGACTGGACCATTAATTCATATTAATGAATCAATGTTTTCGACCGTTAAGATTGGGTTGACGGGCGTATTCGTGGCGTCAATTGTTGGATAAGAGTTAATTGAAGAAGATTATCTTTTATCCAAGAAACGTATAGCCATATTTATAATAACCAAACGAATACAGTGGGATCACAACTTAATACCTTCGTACTACTAGATACAGATGATACTGAAGTAGATAGTATTCTGATGAATTTGAAATCTGACAGTGCCCCTGGTTGGGATAATGTCTCGACAAAATTCCTAAAATACATAAAAAAGGAAGCTGTTCCCATTATTGCTCACCTTGCCAATCTGTGTTTTCAAAAGGGTGTCTTCCCGCCTGCATTAAAACAGTCCGTTATTACCCCAGTTTACAAGGGAGGGGACAGCGACGATGTCAGCAACTACAGGCCTATTTCCGTTTTACCATCGATATCAAAAGTGCTTGAAAAAATTATTAATATCAGACTTACTAATTATTTCAAAAAGTTCAATCTTTTATCTAACTCACAGTTTGGCTTTAGGCAAGGTGTATGCACTGAAGATGCAGTAACTGCGTTAAGTTCTTTTGTAGCAGAGCACCTTGACAAGGGAAACAGATGCCTGTCTGTTTTCCTAGACCTCAAAAAAGCATTCGACACCGTCTCTGTCCCAATCCTTGTAAACAAGCTGGAAAAAGCTGGAATAAGGGGGAATGCACTCAGTTTACTCAAAGACTACCTCTCCAACAGGAAACAAAGAGTAAAAATAGGACAGTACTCCAGTGACGAGATAGATGTGTCATACGGCGTCCCGCAGGGTAGTGTTCTAGGGCCTACCCTCTTTCTCCTCTACATTAATGATCTTTGTAACATGGAAATAAAAAATGCTAAAGTATTCTCGTACGCCGATGATACGTCTATTGTGTTCTCTGGTTCATCCTGGCACGAAGTTAAACTGAGTGCAGAGGCAGGAATGGCTCGGGTAGCTGAATGGCTAAAAAGTAACTTACTTTCACTGAACACTAATAAAACAAACTACATATGCTTTAGTATCAGTAACCGAACACAGCCCGTTGAAGAGTTGGATTTAAAAGTACACATATGTGGAAACATGCCTACTATAAGCTGTAACTGCCCGTGCCTTGAGAAGGTCGCTGCAACTAAATATCTTGGAGTTGTGGTGGATCAAGCACTGTCCTGGTACCCTCAACTTGAGCAAATTTCTGGGAGAATAAGGAAACTCAGTTGGATCTTTAAAACCCTGAGGCATATTGTTCCAACTAAAATAGAGAGCTGTAAGAACCGTCCCAGAAATCTCTTAAATGAAATATATGTAGCACTGGCCCAGTCTGTGCTATTATATTGTATCCCAATTTGGGGCGGTGCAGCAAAAACAAAGTTTATAGACATAGAACGAGCGCAGCGTGGATTAATAAAAATTATGTATTTTAAAAATAAAAGATTCTCCACTGTAAACTTATACCAAATAAGTGATTTACTCTCTGTGAGGAAACTGTATGTAACCCAAACCATACTAAAAAAACATAAAACACTACCATATAATGTTATTAAAAAACCTAAAAGGAGAAAAGATTTAGTTGTCCAAGTTCCCCAAACTAAAACTAGATTTGCATGCAAGCAATTCAATAAGCGATCTGCTCAGCTCTATAATAAAATTAATAAACATGTTTATGTATATAATAAAAGTTACCACGACTGTAAGAAAAGTATAATAGACTGGATAAAACCACTTACCTATGAGGAAACCGAGGCACTCCTGGAACACGTTGAGTAGTCGAAATATATCACACAAATATATATACCATAACTGAGAACACCATACACCCACACACCATACCACACCACACACCTCATCGCACAAACCACACACTTCATCACACTCACCACACCACAAACACCACACCACACTACACTACACCACGCTACACCACACCACACCACACCACACCTCACCACACCTCACCACACCACACCACACCACACCACACCACATCACACCACACTATACACCACATCATATGCACTAACTAGTAATAAGCTTCATAAATTTAAATTGCAACTTTGCTTATAAATTTTATTTTTAGTTTCTTAAGATTAATAAACTTTAGCAAAATACAGAAAAATGTACTTACATTATACAGTTACCCATAAATGTTTTACAATGTTGTGAAAGAGCGGAGCCTTCTAACACAGGCATTGTTTGCCTAAAAGGAGGCTCCAAACACGTTAAAATGTAATGTAATTTTCTATTTGGCACAATAAACTATTTTGTATTTGTATTTGTATATACAGGCTTAAAAACACTGCAAATTGAAAAATAACTTTAATTTCGGAAGTCGGCAACAAAAAACGAAAATTCAAAACCAGACACTTACTTCCAAAATTAAAGTAATTTTTCACTGTTTAGTGTTTTTTTGTCTAATTATCAAAAAATAATTAGTATATATAATAACTTTAGTAGTGAAAATAACCATGTCAGTTTAAAATCCTATAATTAATATACCTATCCAACTCTAAAAAACCCGACTGCAGCTGTAGGTTACTAATAAAAAAATAAAGTTTAAAAAACTGTAACCCGACTACAGGAAAATAAAAATGATCTAAAAAGTACGAAACAAGCAAATATTTCAGACAGAAATCAAGACATAGGTACAAAAATGGTCAAGGTAAAGCCGTGGTCGCATGCCTGTATACCATGTTGGTGCCAAGAACACCTACAAAATTATAATGGCATGCGACGACGGCTTTACCTTGACCATTTTTGTACCTATGTCTTAATTTCTGTCTGAAATATTTGCTTGTTTCGTACTTTTTAGATCATTTTTATTTTCCTGTAGTCGGGTTACAGTTTTTTAAACTTTATTTTTTTATTTTATACTTTTCCGTTTTTACACTTGATAAACGTAAATAAGAGTAGAGTAATACAATAGTTCAGTAATTAACCTATTTTAAATTCCAATAGCAGTGCATAGTGCTTTGGACGAAACCATAGAGCGATTTATTTCGACGCCAACACCATATATCGATATCGAGCTTCGAAGAAATCCAAAATATAAATATTTCGTTGTACTTCTTTTTCTTCATAAGAGTGGAATTACAAATCGGTACTTCTTATTAAGATTTGATTAACTGCACGTTGGTAACATCTTGCGATACTACGTAGCGCAGTCTCACTTTTGCTTGATTTTAACGATTTAAACATATTTGTTTACTTTGAAAATATAATATTATATACATATTTGTAATGTGCTCGTCAAGACCTTTCTTTTGATACCAAACATTTCATGATCATCCCATTTTAATTTTTTTCGAGGTTAGAAATTTACGTGTAAAGTCCACCAAATTAAATTTAGGTAAAAATTATATAGCCTATGTCACCCGGACTATTATTACGAATCTATTGATACCTCATTCATCAAAATCGGTTTAGTAGTTTAGGCGCTACGGTGGAACACACGTAAAAACAAACATACATACATACATACATACAAACATACATACATACAAACATACATACATACAAACATACATACATAGACTGCTAAAATCATAACCCTTCCTTTTGGCTTTGCCGTAGTCGGGTAAAAATCATGTGGTGGCAAAACGATAAAATAGAAATAAACTAACCCAAAACTAACAAATTACTATCTGTTAAACACGAGACTTTACTTTTGAAGCTACTTTACACCTAACAAAACTCAGTCACACAAAATCTTCGACGGGACCTATTTGACAAGCGACAATGACAACGCGATCTAGCGGTGTACAGTAGCGCCATCTGGTGACCTTATTGTAAAACGAAATGATGAGAAGGTGGTCCCAGGAGGCCAATTCTCACTACGTCATTGGAAATACGCAGTTTAAATAATTATCGTATTGGCGTCTCCACCTTGCATAATGTTATCAGAATACTCTTTCTTTTTAATACCAATCATAACGATTGTCATGTAATGCATACAATGATATAATCATTTCGAACATCAGCCGTCTCGTTCTCATTTTACGCATAATTTGTTTTTAATGTTGTATTGATTGCGAAGTTGTAATTCTGGCTTTATGTTCAACATTATAATTTGTATGATCTTTCTTTTATTGCTGTATGCATTTTGGTTTTATTTTGTTGCATAACTCGAAACAATTTTATGGATAAGTGGTGTTTTGCAACACATCATGGTCGCTAGATGGACCGAAGACCATAAAAAGGTTGCTGGTACAAATTGGATGCAGAAGGCGGAGGACAGGGTGTTGTGGCTCAGCCTTGGAGAGGCCTCTCTACATAATATTTAGAGACTATCAAGCAACCAAACTTAAGTGGCAATGGGCAGGGCTCATTGCTCGCAGAACGGATGGCCGATGGGGCCGAAAGGTTCTGGAGTGGCAACCGCGTACCGGAAGACGTAGCGTTGGAAGGCCTCCCACAAGATAGACCGATGACTTTGTGAAGGCCGCAGGAATCCGCTGGATGCGGAAAGCACAGAATCGGTCGAAGTGGCGGTGCTTGGGGGAGGCCTATGTCCAGCAGTGGACGTCTTTCGACTGAAATTTATTTATTTATTTATTTATTTATTTATCACAAACACTGCTATCATTACAGGAAAATTCCTAATGCGGTAGCGTGGTCCTTAATTAAACTATCTTAAATAACATAACACATACAATATAATTTTTGTGAATTCATTCAGAGAGCAGGAAAATAAATCGATCCTGTCAGCCGTGTCATTCAGTGCGTGCAAGGCGCGCGTCAGTGGCGCTTTGCTGAGCAAGTTGGTTCGTGCGTGTGGCACAGCTAGTAACCGTGGTTTCCGGCGCCGTGATACGTAATTGTCAGGCACATTCAAACAAATCTCCTTCAAAACTCCGGAATTATAGGTCTTACCACGTAACAGTTTGAATACATATGTGGTTATGGCTAAGTCCCTCCTAGTTTCGAGTTTGTTGTACCCGACCATACCGATAACGAATAAAGTTGGGTACATCAACGGATAGAAGGGGTAGACACCGTGTAGTTTCATGTACAAAAATCTGGTGAATTTGTTTTGTATGCGCTCTAACATGAGAGTATATTTAGTCTCATGCGGAGCCCATATGACGGCATTATACTCAAGCTGCGATCTTATAAGCGCATTATACAATGCTGCAACTGCTTTTATATTTGTATAACCCGATGCCCGACGAAGAACGAAACCCAGACTTCTGTATGATTTCTTACAAACATTTACAATATGGTCACGAAATGTTAACTCAGTGTTCAAGCGCACACCCAGGTCGCGAACCTTTTTTACCCTCTCAATTGCTGTGCCCTCAAGCTTGTACTCGTGATGATGTGGTTCTTTCATTCTGCTAAAAGTTATGACTGAGCATTTTTTGACGTTAAACTGCATTTTATTTTTCCTACTCCACTCAGCTACGTAGTCTATATCTTGCTGCAATCGTGCACAGTCACTTTTATCTTTAATGGCCATGAGTAGCTTAAGATCATCCGCGAATAATAGACAAGTGGCAAACCTGACAACCTCAGGCAGGTCATTTATCATAATAATAAAGCTCAGCGGACCCACATTACTGCCTTGGCTTACTCCTGATCTTGTATAATAAGGCTCAGATTTACAACCAGCATATTCTACGAACTGCCGTCGATCTCTCATGTAGTTAGCCAAGAACTGAAGCAATTTAGGAGTACATCCGACTGCTGCCAGCTTTTCTAATAGTATGTCATTATCTACCAAATCGAAAGCTTTTTTGAAGTCAAAGTAGGCAGCGTCGACTTGTACTCCAGCATCAACATTTGGAACCACGTACGTCATAAAGTTCAGTAAATTGCTAGTTGTGCTACACGCCGGTCGAAAACCGTGCTGGGCGTCCGATAGTAAACTAGAAACTTGGTCTAATATGCACTTTTGTATGGTTGACTCAAAAACTTTTGCTGGAGTTGACAGAATTGCCACTGGCCTATAGCCACTCACGTCTGAATCCATCCCACCCTTAGGTATTGGAATCACGCGCGTGATTTTCCAACACTCAGGAAAATATGAGGATTCCATGCACAGATTATAAAGGTGTAAGAGTGGTTTCGCTAAAACAGCGCGGCAATCCCTAAAAACAAAAGCAGGAATTCCGTCCGGTCCCGCTGACCGTTTGGGTTTAAGTCGAGTAAGTGCATCCGTTACTTGACTCAGTGCTAGGCGACCTATGTGAATACGCGAGCTGTTACTGCCGCTTGAAGCTCCCGCCGCATTTACGTCGAGACGCGGCTGCTGACTGTTGTAGACAGAATAAAAATATTGCGCGAACTCTTCAGCACACTCCGAGTCAGATAAAATGTTACCGTCCTTCATGATATTTTTACGGTTTCCTGTTCCTTTTTTAGACCTCACATAGTCCCAAAAAGATCTAGGATCTTTTGTAAAATGTTGTTGAACCCACTCCTGGTGCTGGTTATGGGCATGCACTATCATCGTCTTTACCGCCGCCCTACACCGAGCAAACATTTCGTAGTCACTGCTTCCCCCACTTTCTTTGAACCTCTTATGCAATATCGCCTTTTTTCTAATATAATGAATAATTTCACCGGTATACCACTCCGGGTACCTAAACCTAGAATTTACATTTATTTTCCTCTTCCTTGGAACACAACTATCAATTGTTTTATTTACGGTGTTATAAAAGTAATGAACCGCCGCCTCTGGGTCATGTATGTCATACATTGGACCCCAATCGTTTGATAATAGCAACGAGTATAATGAATCATAATCCGCTTTGGCAAAACTCCACTGTGGCCACAAATCACTCGATTCTGTCACTGCATGGTCTGCAGGCGTGTGATCAGTGGATTTACTGTCCGAACGCTCGCACTTACCTTTGGGCACGCTTATTACGAGCGGCGGGTGGTAAGGGTCCACTGGCACAAGCGCTTCGTCCGCCGCACTCACAAATGATAATGATGATGATGATGCAACCAATCAACTCAGCATATCACAGTCCTCAACTGGACATAGGCCTCTATTAATATAGTATACATAAGCTATTAGTAAGCAACATGATCATCATTTTGCAATCCTCCATTGATATTTTTTCTTTAATCCTCATTGAACGTTTTTTTCTTTAGGTACAATTTTCTGGGCAACGCCGATTTTTTTTAAAAGTTAAAATTGTGAACTTCTGTTTTCCTAGCGACCGACATCGATAATGAAATGAAATTACATTGTTTATTCTGTAAATCGGATATTGGACTCACTTTTACACGTCGTATTAAAAAAATGTAAAAAATTTGCTAGATGAGTTCGGCGTTTCCTATCTGACTACTCTGAGAAGAAAGGCCGAACGAAACACACGCACGTGCTCTCTAAAATTTGAATGGGTCACAATGTGAAAATTATTACCAGCCGTCTTTAGACCGACCACTGCAAGTGATTCGATGGCTTTTATTTAACACGTCGACGTAAATTAAGTATTTACATAAATTAATTTACATCTTAGTTCCGCATCTCTCTGCATACCCTTAATGGGCATGGCGTAGTTTTTTCCACTACAATGCATTCACATTGCACACACACTTTTCCCATAATTTTAAAAATCTTGTATTAAAATTTAATATTCAACACTATATGGATCCAAATAAGGATAGAAGAACTAAAGGAACAACGGTAGTGATGCGACACCTAAAAATTGTGGTGAGGATTATTTTGGCTTTTGAAAAATAAAAAATAAAAATTGGATGTCACAATTTTTATCCAAAGCAAGTGCATTACAATATAGCTGCAGACAAAATTCTGAGAAGCTTTTCTGTTATTTCTTTGTGAAAATTACTTGCAATCAATAACAAGTACGTAAGAGCAGTGGTGGCCCAGAGTAGGTGAAAATTATTTTATCACCACTGCTCTCAAAACAGTGAAGGAAAACATCGTGAGGAAACCGGCATGTCCAAGAACAAAAAATAAATCCTAGATGTGTGACATCTACCAACCCGCACTGGGCCCGCGTGGTGGATTACAGCCCACTCCCTCTCACCGAGAGGAGGCTAGAGTCCAGCTCTGGGAACATTATAGGCTGATTATGTTATGTTATGTAACACAAAGTACAGGCGTAATGTTATGTTATGTTCATGAATTCATATTGTATATAATATACTTACATATATAACCGAATCTCTCGCAGAATACACTAAGCTCCCAGACAAATTCCATCCCGAAACAGATTTGAGGCCAAAACTTCACCCAAATCCGAAATTGAGGCCACCTGGCCTCAGTAAACCTGTTTCCCATCACTAAACGGCTCAATACCGGCTCAGCGTGTGTGGCCGTTACTTATACGAATTAAGTTATTAAGCAATGCAAATGAAGTATGGTAATGAGAGTGCAACCGATAAGATTTTATGTGCTGTAGAGTGTACCGACACAGAGGTTTTTTAATTGGAAATAGAGGCAGGAAGAACAAATAGAGGAAAGCAAGAGGTAGTCGTACTTCTTCAGAAAGAATAAAAACTTTTTTACAAAAAATACAACCGACTTCCAAACTACAAAGTGAAAAAAAACACTACAAAGTGAAAAATAACTTTAATTTCGGAAGTCGGTGTCGGTTTTGAATTTTCGTTCTTTGTCACCGACTTCCGAAATTAAAGTTATTTTTCACTTTGTAGTGTTTTTTTTTTGAAGTCGGTTGTTTTTTTTTGTAAAAAGTTTTTATTTTTCACTTTTTAGTTGTGGTAGCTACCCCAAACAAATTCGAATACCACTACCTGCTATGTAAATAACAGTGACAGGAAGTTATCATATCATCCACATACTAAGTGGGAAAAAATACGTATTATTGAAGCTAACTCAAAAACTGCCCAAGCAAAGTTAATAAAATTTATGTGGGACCACCTCTGAAGTATGATCTATTAAACAAAAAAAGAATCATCGGCGGAGTAATTGCGTAACAAACATACAAAAAAAAAACATACAGTCGAATTGAGAACCTTCTCCTTTTGGAAGTCGGTTAAAAATTCGCTCGGATATAAAAGGGATGGTATTTAAGTGTCTTGGATAGCCATATACACCAAAGTAGACACAAAGTATATGTGCCTAAAGAGACCACGTGAATATCCTTGGATAATATTACGATCCTACCCTTAGACAATGTATTTATTCTTACAATAGAAGTTCACAGTTTCACAGAACATGATGATCCTGATCATCACTATAATATAGTGATGATAAAATATCTTTCATACACATATTATACATACTAAGAATAACCATCATTGATGATGATTGTGATGATTATAATTATGAAGGTTCTAAGTGTACATTTAAAGGATCAGTTGAAATGGAAATAGTTAAACAGAGAGAAAATCTGCATTTTTGAAGTAAAAACTTCTTTAGGCGCGTTGGGCATTTTTGAGATGGGACTAAACTATTGATTTCGCGACACTGTAACGCAATTTACCGACACCGTGGAGTAAAAGACATCAACGCGTTGATTACCGCGGTGCCGATTTTATTTCAAGTTTTCACTTCTGTCGGCACATCCGGAGTGCCACTGTTTCTTTTTTCTATTCGCTGTCCTAATACTAACTAATATTTTAAATGCGAAAATGAGTTTGTTTGTTTTATCACACGAAACTCTAAAAAGCCAAAAGGCAAAGCGAAACTCATACATCAAAACGTGTGTGGCCCATAAACATACGAATTAAGTTATTAAGAAAATGCAAATTAAGTATGGCAACGAGTCCGATCGATACAACATTACGAACAAAATTGAATTTAAGAGCGTTTACGTCTAGCGCGAGAAGTCAAGTTTAGGTAAATTCTTCGCAAAATTCACTCACACAGAAGCGCGCGTACATGTGTGCGTAGAGTTGGCGCGTTCGCTATCTTTATAGTCAGACTAACACACGTTGATCCGTTCGATTTAGAGCAATAATTGTTTTAGTAAATATTTAATTGGAATTTAAATCCAACTTCAATTTATTGTTACACCTATGATTAATATTATTAAAAAAACGAATTAAATAAATAATTTTACAATATTTTATTGGAACAGTTTACATATTTATACGCTTCTTTTCGTGTTTATTTTATATTAGGCATAACAATTTGATGAATCATATTTATTTCTTTTAAACATCTTATCTTATTATCACTCCGAGTAACAACAAGCGCAACATGTCATACTCATAGTTACATTATGGGTACTGTTAATATTAGCATGTCGGTGTCGCAAACCCATAAGATTTTCCTTTACCAATAATCGCTCATCGCGCCTAAAGAAGCTTTCACCTGAAAAAAAACGTGTGCGTTTGTGAGAACCCACTCAGGAATAAAGTTCCTTCTCACGTATCATTTAAAACAAAAACAAAATTTTCGCAGCCGCCATCTTGGATTTACATTTTGACCTCACTATCGACTTTAGTACCCTCAAAAACTAATGCCTCATTTACATTCTGCCCCTGCCGCTACTGTTCGCGCTGCCAGCCATAATTCTCTAAATACTGCCCTAGTAGGATCGAAAGAACTGCCCTACCACTCATATCGCTTTCGACTTTCAACAATGGTAGACGTCGAAATAATTACAGCGTCGCTGTGTAGAAAACACAATACATAATTATGTTCTTTATTTAAAAAAAAACAAATTTAAAAAAAGAAAATTATCTTCGTAGAAGATGGTGGATCCTCTCCATAACATCGAATACAAACCATATCGGATGAAATATATCGTCTGCATCTGCTCCAGTAGGTACCCTAATTGCATAACTTATTTTCATAAACGATTATAACAAATTTATTTCATTTTGACAGTTCAACAACATTCATTGCATTATTTACGTTATTGAGCAGATTTTTACTCCAACTTATGAAGCAATGGATTAGCAATCTGTTTCAAATCGAAACAATTGTGATTGATCGTGCATTACGCTATTTTTTTTTTCTTAGCCTTTATTGTCCCACTGCTGGGCAAAGGCCTCCCTACCCTCTTTCCACCTCTCTCTGTCTAGAGCTTCCAAGAACCAATCTTTCTTAAAGGAGTCCAGCTCATCCCGCCATCTCCGTCTGAGCCTGCCGCGATGTCGTTTGCCATTAAGCGGGACCCACTGGGTCGTAAATTTGGCCCATTGATCGTTTAACATGCGGCAGATGTGTCCAGCCCAATTCCATTTAAGCGTGGCAGCTTTCCGAGTGACATCAGATATTTTAGTGATGGAACGGATTGTTGTATTCTTAACCCGGTCCACAAGTTTAATACCAAGAATACTCCGTTCCATAGCTCTCTGGCAAACCTCGAGCGTGGTCCTCTTTTCTATTACGCAATTATTGGGGTACAGATCGGCTAGATGAATTTTTATTTTCAAAAGAGGCCTAAACGTGACCATCAGTGACTTCTTTGATTTCAATTCGTCAATAGGAAGGAGTATCTTCTAAAGCTTCACTAATTCTCTTCCAGCACGCGTAGCATGACCACCATAGATAATAGAACAATAGACAAAATGACAGATAAACAATCACAATCTGTCATTTTGTCTATTCTTCCGTCGACAAAACCCGTTTCTATTGTGGTCATGCTACGTGTCCAGACGTCGTGAACTTAGTTTTAATTTGTGGTTTTTGTCATTTAAATCCTACATACTTTTTTTGGATTCCAATAGTTCCAAAGATGTTATAGTGTTTTTATTATTCCACTCGAAGGGCATTTTCACAGATCGTATAAATAGGCGGTACGCACGTCCGATTCGTCCAGGCGCTCGGTAAGAAGTGAGCTGCAGAGCTGAACGTAAACACGCCCTGCCACTCGTGCTGCTCGTTCTTTGACTTCCGCATAAAAAAACCGCTCATTTGGGGAGCGTAGGGCAACGCGAGTAGCAGTGGCAGCAGTATAAGAAGTATCGTGTTTACATACTCATCCTGCCCACTTTCCTGCTCATTGCTGTGGAAGTGAGCTGAATGTAAACGGGGTATATGAAAACGACACCCATGATGAATTCTCCCGCTCTGGGCGGAGCGGGAGGGCGTGTTAGACTCTTACTGAGTAAAACCCACCCGTGTTCTTTCGGTTGCCCTGTTGCCGGGGGCCACGATTTCCCTATCGGTTTTCTTCGAACTCCCGGCAGGCATTGGCCCAAGCGGACCCCGTCAATTCTGCTGACATCTCGTTGAGGCGCGCGTGGAACACAACGCGCCGTCGACCCGGGCTTGGTCCTTATCGGACGGCGAGCTACCCATTGCTGGAATTGGCTCGCGATTCCCGCCCCGGGTGTCTCCTCCTGCGGCGGTTAGGGGCGTGAAGGCGCGAAATTTGCCTCTCCCTCACGCGTTCCGCCTCCTCCTTCGCGAGCATTACCGCTTCGCAGAAGGAGGTGACGGCCTGCCATTTCTTCTCGCTCCGTACCATGGCCTGAACCAGGGCCGGACGCGAGAGATCACCGCCGCCGATCACCTCAACGAAGACACGGTGTTGCTCCGCCCAAGCCGGGCAGACCTCCACCGTATGCTCTGCCGTGTCCTCAGGCCGATCCACACAATGGTGACACCCGGATGTTTCCTCCCGCCTTATCCTGAACAGGAACCTCACGAAGCAGCCGTGTTTTATATAGAATTTTTCACTTTTTGTATGGAGACCATGAAAATTTATTACCTATATGTTGAGTTTTATGGGTTTATGGGCTTTATAAAGGGGGTCGAAATTTTCATTACTTTTGCGATAGATCACACCATTTTCGAAATATAAGCAAAAGAAAAGAAAAAAAGATACAGTACTATTTTTGCAGCCGAAGTCGAGGTGTGGGTATGAATTTTAGTTCATGACAACTAATTTAATTCCACACTTTTTTAATGGCGATTAAAAGTAGTCAGATTTAGTTAGGCAAACAAAATTTTTCAAGAAAAACGTCAAATTCAGAATAGCAAAATTGCCATTTTCACTAAAGTATTAACTCGGTGTCATCTTTCACTAAGGCCCGTATTACAGAACGTCACTCAATACTCAAGCATTACTTAAAACTAGATTCAAGCCATTTGATTGGTTGAAACTAGTTTTAAGTAATGCTTGAGTATTGAGTGTCGTTCTGTAATACGGGCCTAAGATGGCACTGAGTTAATACTTTGGTGTATGCTTGTTTGTTTGTTTGAAAAATATTACGTCAGCAAATGCTGTATTGATTTTTCGGAATTTTCAGTATTTTATTCGGTCCTTTCTTTATTTGTATTCGCATATAAGTTGTCGGAAAATTAGCATTTATAGCAGTAAATTTCAAATTTTAAGTATGCTCATATTTTAACTTTTTTTGGAACTTTTATTACTACCCAAACTAAATGGTGATTTTTTGTCTAGTCATTTGTGACAACAGAAGGCATTTGTGACATGAGAATCGGCACCGATATCAACTTTAGCACCCTAAATTAGTTTTCACTTCAATAAAATATTTTACTTACTAAAGTACTAAGATGTGGCGATCATGCTATATTCGTGCATTATCGTTGTACGCACGACAAAGGTCAACAGCGGTCAGGCAGAGCGCCGAGCGACGCATCCACTCTCTGACAGGCCTCACGGCGGACTAATTTGAAACGGTTTGCGCGTGGAGTTTTATAGTAATTTTAGAGTAGTTTTAAAAAAATTCTAGAAAAATAACCAAACACATATAGTTAAAAATTTTGATTGCAAATTTTTAAGAAGATGTTTTTCTATTACAGTAACCCTTTATTATATTAAATTAAGGAAGATATATTGGTAAAAAAAAACATTTTATTCACCCAAATATCATTATAATTTCGCATTGTTTGGATTTTTATTTCTCATGTAGGGAACCTAAACTGAAAATTTCTTTTAACTAACTTTTTTCCTAAGAATCTTTGCAGTTAGATAAAAAACATTGTTTGTTAGGGTGATCAGTGATTTAAGATATTTTAAGCGTCAAAGTTGACGCTCGAAGTAAAATTAACAAAACCTCTGTTCAGTAATCTTGATATAATTCACAAATACTCTAATAATCTAAAAATTTTCCTAACTAAGTGTTTAGACAACAATATTTCCTAAAATGATTAGTAATTAATATGTTTTTAAAATAATGTTTGATGGATATTAACTGGATCGAAAAGTACTGTTTTTCAGCTAAACAGCGCGCGGATGGCGTAAACGCTCTTAATGTAAGTACATTAAGGTTTTGTTCGGTTAAGCAACCTATTTACATATATATAACACATTATGTAAGGAGTTTAATGTATTTACCTGTATTAAATTGCTTGTGGGGCACGTTATCTTTGTACGAACTGTAACGTGGGAGTAAATTTTCTTATTAATTTTGTTTTTATGGCAAACGTTTTAGTCACTCGTAAGCACGGACGTAAAAATATTGCAGCGGGATTTAATCGCGCACTGGATTTTCAACTCTCGGTGTTTAGCCGAGCTTTCAGAATTCAACAGAGAGCATCCCAGGGCGTCGAAAAAATACACTGTTGGATTTTGCACTCTCGGCGCTTAGCAGAGCGTTGAAAATCCAGTGTGTATTTTTACGTCCGTGCGAAAGTGAGCTAATACACTTGTATCCCCCGAAAGGTTGGGCAGATGTGTACCCATAGTACACCCACAATTCAGCAGTTATCTTTAAGTCCCATGTAATAGGTGGCGAGCCTATTGCCATCAACCGGGCACAAATCTAGACTCCGGGCTGCTACCGCGAAATTACAGATGGAAAACCCAATAACACTTTGCCCGACCCGGGAATCGAACCCAGAACCTCATGCTCACCCTTTCCAGGTTTCCCAAATGAATTACAACGAAAAATTTTTTTAAAAATCTTTTTAGTTTTAGCATCATTTTACAGAATCTGCAAATAAAAATAAAAAAACAGAATTACCTTTTTTCATACCGTATACGTAATACTTTCCTAGTAGATCAATGTTCTTAAAAAAACAGATAACATTTTATAATAATAATAGCTAGATAGAGTCTTGTTGTAATAACTTTATTTTATGCCTTCAGAGCTATTTTCTCATTATTTATTAATATTTCAAAGAATCATTAATTTCAAGGAGACCTTAAAGGTTATATTTCAGACGACCTGAATTTCTCAGAAATCTTAATAAGGTACTAGACATCTAAACAACAGTGTTTAGATAAATCTACTTTGTTCACTAAGTATAAATTTATTTTATTTATTTATTCACAAGGCAACTACAACAGGTAACAATCACAATATATCACTAGGTTCACATTATAGGTTTCGACCTGATTATCACCCAAAGCGTAATCGCACAACATGATTAGCAACAATAATAATAAAAAATGACAACTACAGTAAAAAGCTTAGTTCACAAAGTTACAGCTAGGTCTATGTGTCTGCCCTCCAACTCACTTCTGCTTAGGCAAGGAATGTGTAGGAGACCAAACACACCAGGTATAGTACATAAGTGACACAACGTTACACTATTTAAAGCGTTACAAGATTAATAAAAAAATTCAAAAGAAAGAGTACGCATATGTCTTTTGAAAGCAGCGGCACGAGAATCGAAGATGTCGATACTGTTTATTGTCCCTTGTAATTTCATTATAAAGTCGACACATTCTAACAATAGGGTTGTAATCAGAGGTATTATTTGTAAAGACCAAAAGTGGAAAAGTTTTCGGTGTTCGGGTGTTATACCTAGTATTGATGTTGATGAGGGACACTATCCTTTAGGAATGTACTTAAGAGGCTCCCTAAATCTTATCCTATACACGCAATAATTGTAAATATATATACAGGGTATGTTTTTAACCATTGCGCAAACTTTAACACGTAACTGTACTCATCATTATGAACAACTTTTACTATGTGACCAAATCTGAAATCGCTGTTCTCTTCATTAATTATGTTCGCAAAACTCGTCAAAATGTAGGGAACAGCAGACTTTTTACGCGATTTCAGGCTTCAACCAATAGGTGTCAACATTTTAATAAAAACCTCTACACTACCGTGCCGCTGTTGATTTTGCAACAAAAACTGCCAAACTGCGCACTGTTACACTTTCCATTTTCCGTCAAAATTTATTGTTTATTCGTGGAAAAGTCAACATTTTCCAAACAGTTATTTACAAAACATACATGAAAAGCTTTAATTAAAACGTAATTAAAAGTTTTGTGTATAAATAGGTCGGGCCGTCGAATGTTGACCTTTATACTTATATTTTTTTTTTTTTAACAAAAATATTATACTTCCTTTGGGAAAATATTGAGGATACGTTACATACCTAAATATTACAGTTAATAAGTGACCTTTGACATATTTTACATTATTAGTGACCGTATGAGGTTTTGTTAAACAACCTGAAGTCCTGGCCAAGAATAGACATGTAGCTTTTTAGTTCATACAGTAATTAACTCCACCGCTGGAGGCGCTCTGGGCGTCGGGAATCATAGGCCGATTCCCGGCCACCGTAAGCGCAGGCTTGCGGACGGTGAGCAATGGGTAGCTCACCGTCCGATAAGTACCCGACCCAGGTCAGCGGCGCGTTGTGTTTCACGCTCGCCTTAAAAAGATGTCAGCAGAACTGACGGCCGCTAGGGTCGATGCCTGTCGGGGTCACGGAAAAGTCCGAAAGGGATACCGTGGCCCCTGGCAAAATACAGGCAACTGAAGGAACACGGGTGGGTGTTAGTCAGTAAGAGTCTGACACGCCCTTTCGCTCCGCCCAGACCGGGAGAAGTTATTTGATAATTATTAATTTCCCAACCAAAAAATAATAATTTAGTAATTAAGTAATATTATTACTGTTAGTACATAAGCACACAGCTGTTATGGTCTTAAAGTTAATCAAATCTAAGTTTATAATGAGATTTAACTCGAAAACTTGTCTAACTAAAACATATGGTCAGGGTTTACCACTCTCCAAATAGACCAGTAAGCTTTGAAATTCTAAAACCTTAATGAAAACATCGTCATTAAATAAATACTTAAAACATTTTATAAATCCAAGAATGAAGCCACGAACGCATTAATGAAATGACATTACATGATCACACAGAAATACGCAGACATTTTTTTACCGATTAATCGGTATCGATAAACATCTATATTTACATTCCGTATCTCGATTAATTCCCGACTAATAGTGCTGATTACGATCGATTCTATCCCAACGCTTTCATGTCACCCGTAATCGATTGAATCGATTAAAGTGGATAATTGGTGAGCGTTGCTTGGTTATTTTGCACGCCAGTTTACGTCTCGTTTGCGGGATAGGACCCATTATTTTAAACGTAAGTGTATGGTTTGTTGAACTGTTGAGCTAGATTTTGAAAGGGCATGTAATATACTGCCTCGTTTCATAAAATACTCGTGGTTATAATACTACATTGAGAATTAGATCCTACTTCTTTTTCGTGTGGTTATTGACTAACCTGGTGTCAGAGTTTTTATGCCACCCTTGGTCCTCTGACTTGGCTTCACATGCCGCCGAGAAATATCTCTCAGGCGTGCCGGTTTCTTCACAATGTTTTCCTTCACCGTTTTTGAAGCAAGTGATAATATACAATACGCACATGAATCCGAAAAATCAGAGGTGCGTGCCTTGAGTTTGAACTCGATACTTATAACTTGGCAGTCGGATGGTCACACCACTAGATTTTGATATAGGTATCTACAAATCATACCAATTATAATATGACAAGCAACAATGAAGATACATACGAAAGCCAAAAGCTGAAAACAAAAGACTGGTACTGAAATCAAAACAAAAAATGAAAGAATCATTTCCAACACAAGACATCTACAGACGGCAACAGATGACTCAATAACAATAACAAACGAAAAAATAAAAGATACTGTTCTTGAACTTGACAATGTCCGCGTTCCTGACCTTTATTACATCACAGACATTGACACTGCACACAATATAATCGGCAATGGAGATCTGAACGATATCATTTTCACATCCAAACTGAGAGAGATCAATAAACTGATTGTTATGGGATGGTGATGGAAATTCATGGCGATAGCTATGGGTTGGTTTTGAGGGTATGGTGTTACGTAAAGACAGATAGACCAGTTATTGACAGAGGTATTAAATTGCGTTATGATGATTTTGAATCGGCCAATATCTTCGGTGATATTGGTCGCTATTCAAGCAAAATATGTCATAGCGTAAATAAAAGGTAAGTAATTGGCGAAATCTTGAATAAATAGAGTTACTGTCAAAAGACTTCGGATTTCATTCTAAAAGCAATTTTACACTGAAAAAATTTGGCAAAACATTTATGTAGGTCAAGTTAATATTCATAACCAAAATAATCTCTATTCCACAAATTAAAATCAGACCTTCATACTTCAGACCAAATATTGGAATTTCAATTCCCAGCATCCAAAACGCGTTACAAAATTTCACACAAAGCCAGATAACCATCTTTCATTTCCGTAACAAGACTATCTTAATCTTCCATTTCTATCCCATCGAGTATTTCTTTACTAAACAAATTCCCATGATTTATATCATTGCATAACTGAGGTATTAAATCAACCTTCTGGTAACGACTTTGAAAAATATTACGAATAGACCTTTTGCTATTGTAGGTTGCTATGCAGCTAAACGCATATAAATTGTGAAGCCAGCTCTGGGTAAGGATGAAGATATTCAATTGTATGTGAGTGATTTTGGTTAAAATTTTAATCAATGTCGATGTATTGTTGACTGGTAGGCTTGTGTTAAGTCATTTTGAAGATTTTTACGAGATGACTGAATAACATTATAATTTTAAAACGAATAAAATTATACAGCTCTCTCTAAAATCTCGATATTTTCATGATAAAATTGGTGCAAATTCAAAGCAATGATAGGCAATTGGAATTAAGCTGAAAATGTTCTTTCCTTATGCATTAAGATGTTGAGAACATTGTTCAAAGAGATCAGATTTTCTAACATAATATTTGTTAAAATTGTTCGGATTCCTTAGATTCTCAACCAGAAAGCATAAAATCTGCCATCTCTTCATCGCTATCTCCTATTACTATCGCCGCTCCCAGAGCAAACTCACGGGTATTGATGACACTCCTAGTGTTACCTTCAGCACTTCCTATTTCACAATCATTTATAATATCGATACACTTCGGGGAATCGCTTGATTGGCTAGATCGTATTGAATAACTTTCGTGAGACACTGAGATTGTAAGAATAGTTTTGAACCTGAACGTGGTCATGACTTTATCGTGGGTTAATTCGAGGTTGGATTTTGATTAGACAGCGGTTTAAGGAAAGAAGTTTTATTACAATAACATTGATATTTTCAATATAACATACGGAAGAATAATTTAGTCATAAATGAAAAAGCTATCCGTCTTTCATTATTATAATAAAGTAGACGTGTCTTATAAATTATTTGATACCAAACTATAAAACCAAATCAAGATGTTAATCTAATATTAATACCACAAATCAATAATAAAGCCATAAAATCTAAGGTTAAATTCCAAAAATGTTGAAATGTAGATTAATAACTCGAAACCAATATTATTAAGTCGATAACAACTACCAATAAAGTAGCGGAAGCTGACATCGTAAATTATAAAAAAGAATTAGAAGTGAAATTGTGGAAAGTTATCGATTTGAAACTTGAATTAAATTGATTTGGTATATCAATGGTTATTTGGTGCATTCAATTTGAATATTTGTACATCCGAACCTAAATTGGATTAGGTAATGGGGCGTTACATTTTTATTTAATTGATATTCTTCTATGAAATTGATTTACCATTCTCGATTACTTTTTGATGAACTAGAAACTGCCTACAGGAAAAGTTGTGAGATTATCATTCTTTTACAAGACTTTTAAGTTAAAAAAATCTGTTGTTTTTGTTTTCGGTAATGTATTTACAGATGTCTACTGATAAGGAAACCAGAATACATACGTTGCTAACCTTTGGCTACATGAACTTCCCCTAGCGAATTGAGTCTTTACCAATTTGAAAAGACCCGAGTTTTACTACATCCTCCTCTGAAGTGAACAGAGCCAGCTAGTCTAAAATAATATTAACCTTGGCAAAGCCAGGATAAAATCTAGGATGCATTAGATACGGTAGACTGGATCCGTTTCAGAGCTGAGCGATGAGATTCGTACATCTGTATAATGTTTGGTTCACTGCACTGAACTCCGGTCTGAATCTGACGTTGAATTTTAATTCACAATGCAGAGATGTCTTGTTATAGAATACATAAAACATTTTGGAAGATCTGTATTTTGTATGGGCTGAATTAATCCCAGCCTACTACACCTACTACCGCTTACTAGTCCTATTTTTAACATTCAGCAGCTTGTCCAGCAATATTTGCCCTATGTCAATATTTCTTTATTATAAGTTTCTCAGTAGCAGCCCGGAGTTTGGATTTGTGCACGGTTGATGACAATAGGCTCTCCCTCTGTTATGTACTATAGACACTTCTTGCAGTAATACTGATTTCTATATTGGTTAAAAATGATTTATAACATATTTATTTTAATCTAGCCGCTTGTCAGCGTCAGGCGCGACTCACTGATTTTTCTTCATCAAACAAAATCACATTCAAATTCTATTTAAATGTAAACTGTCAGAGAGTTCGAATGTAGAGCTGTTTTCTTAACAGCCTACACAACATAAGGTTGCTTATTGAATAAAACCTAATAGTAGAAGTATAGGTGTACCTCTGCCTAACCCTTCGGGATTTACAGGCGTTATGTTTTGTTATGTGTGTGTTTTATACTTATAAGTTTAACTTTAATTCCTGATTCTGAGCTTTTCATTCCTCACATTATATGCTTGATAATATAAAGTGGAAAAAATGAAGGGATAACTTTATCGTCCTTTTCCAAGCGCTGTCCCACGATATTGAAAGATCAAATTCTCCGAGAATTATAGCATCATAGGTTATAAACACGGGAAAAGTGCCCTCTTTATAGTTACTAATACCGGGAAGAAAATACTCCTCTTCCAGCAATATTATATTACATTCAAATCCCCAGTGGAAATCACGAAAAAGGATTCGTAGAGGTAAAACGACCACTTTTAAGAAATACGTAATAAATACTTTTCCTACTTGAACGGAAGCAGTAGACAATATAAAAATGGTTTATAAATCTACATCTTCAAAGTAATTAGTAACTGACACCGCCTACAAAATTTCCTCCAAACCCTCCCAATTACGTAAAAATGCATAATAAATCTCAACCTAATTGCTACTAAAAACATGAAAATTGGGTTAAGAATATCAAATTAACAAACGGATTCTCCTACTTATATTTCGTAGTGGGAATTCTCTACTAACTTTGGAACGTCCGTCCATCCGGCTCGGGCAGACAGTAATGATACAGATAAATCTGATTTGGATCTTCTATGTGATGGAAATAAAGTAATTATGGGATGTGTAGATTTGTTAAGAAGTGTAGGTTTTATTTTCGTAGTGTAAGTATATCATGTTACAACCGATAAGGAACATGTCGTTAGAAAAGTATTGAGTATAAATGTGCATGGTTTTAAGAGACTGCTTCGTTGGTCTAGTCTCGTGGTGGTAAGCGATACTGCTGAGCAAGAGGACCTGGGTTCGATTCCCAAGTCTGGCAAAGTGTTATGGGGTTTATTATGAACTTCTCAGTAATGTTGTCCCGGTTGATGGCAATAGGCTATATGGAATTTAAAGCATAACTAGCGCAATGTGGAGGCACTATACGTACACCTCTGCCTAACGCTAAGGGGATTACAGACTTAATGTTATATTATGTAAATAAGAGTAGAAAGAAACAATAGAAACAATAAACAATACCAAAGAAACAATAGAAGGATTATGTGAAAGATGCTACAAATGATGATGTGACTGTTGAGATCACAGTTAATAGAGATGTCATTGTATCGAGGAAGAAGACATGCAACAATCAATCTGCCGAGCCTTTTCCCAACCATGTTGGGATCGGCTTCCAGTCTAACCAGATGCAGCTGAATACCAGTATTTTACATGGAGCGACTGCCTATCTGACCTCCACAACCCAGTAACTGGATAATACGATACCCTTTGGTAAGACTGGTTGTCAGAATTTCGGGCTTCTGACGACCCGTAACGACTGTCAAAGATCCACGAACGACAGCCGGGACCAACGGCTTCACGTGCTTTCCGAGGCACGGAGGAGTCTCGGTATGTAAAGATGGTCACCCATCCACGGACCAATCCCGGCAAGCGTAGGTTAACCTGATGTATCGACCCGTGCGGCTGTTATTACTAAGTCACGAGCCCCACAAGAAGATATGCAGCGCTGATCCTAATTGAGAGCAGGAGAATATTGTTCATGCTACTGGAAAGAGGTCACATTTCGACTAAAAGCCGTCTCCCATGAAAACCAAGTCATGGTAGATGATCCAAACATTGATAGATTACCAACTATAGAAAATAAAGGCATTCAGTACGAGGACCATTCTATCTTAAATTGAATGGAAACGTTACAAGTCTTCCAGATTTTTTCTGCCACATTTAGATTAAAATGTCATCAATCAAAATCATTTCTATCTTGAGCACCTATTCAAGTCACCCAAACATTTCATTCATTCAATCAGGTCCGTTGAACGAATTACATTATCGGTCACTGACCTCGGTTTCTCCTTGAAATAGCTAACCCTAATACCGTTAAGGTTATTTTCAGCACACTAATCCCAAATACGATTATAAACCCGACCAAAAATATCGATTATTTAACTCCAGAGCTTTTGATCTAATAATAAAAGGCTATGAAAACCAAGCATAAATCGCACTTAATCGATTCGGTGCTTTTGATCCGATAATCGATTTAAAAACGATTTTCATAGTGTATCCCGGTGTTTGTTTAGTCGAGTGATTTATTAGTGTATTCCTGGTATTTTCAATATCAAAATATTGTTTTAAATTTGAAAGCAAATCTAATTTGGTTTTAAAGAGTTGAAGATTTATAGTTCTTTTAGAAAGTTAAATAATGGGTTTTATTTTTTCTAGATAATTATTTTAGCTTTGATGTAGTCTCAATATTGGTGGTAGACTGAATTTATTATTAGTTTTTATTTTATTTTCATTCCAAAAGTCTTTCTGTGAACTTTGCAAGACTTTTTATTTACTTTAGTTAAAACGGTTTAAAATCAATACTATTTTTAAGGACACAGTTTATACAAACCTAATATAAATGGCCCACTCCTTCTCACAGAGAGGACGTCTATTTTCCAGCAGTGAGAACATTATAGGCTGATTATTTATGTAATATATTTTATAAGAGAGACATGCATCACTTACACTCCAAATATATACCTCGTGCCTACTTTTCTAAAGTCGGCAATACCTTTCAAAGGGATCACTACCGAAGTACCGGAACACGTCATACATTTATCAATAGTGTCAATAAACCGAAGACCTTCGCCTACTTGCTACTTGTATATGCTAAACAATATCGTTGCTATAATAAAAGTGTATTTATCTGTCAATCAGTTGGATTGAGTGTCTTGTTGTGAGCAGTCGATGATTTTAGTCGATAGTTTTTTGTTTATATTCAAGTTTTGAATTAGGAAGCAATGGTAGATGTTGTTGATGGTGATATAGAAGAGAACAAATTAGTTATAGATAATGTTGGTGGGTATTTTAAGAATAAAAACGTTGTAGATAATTTAATAAATCAAGGCAAGAAATTAGATTTCGATGCAGAAGAAATTAAGGCAATTATTGAAGTAATACTTGTCATAGTAAATTCTATTCATTTTGTAGTGGTAACCAAAATATATGTCGGTTGGAAACATAGGTTCAAGTCCAAGGTTAATTTCAAGACTAAGGGTCAACCCGTATGAAAGCGATACAGATCAATAAGATAATTTAAACAATATCGATAGTATCGATACATAAATCGATGTGAAACACTAGAGCTGCGTGTGGGCTACTCGACATTTGCTATCAACATGTATCTGGGTTGTGAATGTTGTCCAAAATTGCTTAAACGGTTCCGTATTCGATATCAAATTATTTGTAACGGTATCAAGAATAAATTGTGAGTAATAGCAGTGGACAAATATTGTAATGGAGTATTTTGATGGTTTGTATGTAAATATTCTAACTGTACAAAGATTATTATTATGATGATTGTGTTATTATTTTCCGTCCATCACTTTTATTATGATTATACTTTTATAGCCTCTGAAACTGTTATAAAAATTAGGTTGGGTCGTTTATTTTATGTTTGTCATCATTGTCACTTTTTGATATGTAACATCTTTCCGCTCGGTTTCCTGCAAATCTTTCCTCTCTCTTTCCTGCAATCTGTGGGAATAATTGCTATGCTAGAGTCGACCTTGACGAAGCCCCGCCTCTTTAATGTTGCTCATTACCAAGGTCTTCTGCTTCTAGAAGAAGAAGATTACCAAGGTAAGATATCAGATGTTACACATGTTAATTAGTCTAGTCAGTATTGTTAACTTAGTACATCTAGTTAATTGATTCAGGTGTGACCTTGCGGAAATCCATTATAAAATAGATAAAATATACGTGGATATATTTAGTAACCTGTTCCGCTTAACTATTTCTAAAGAGCCATAAAAAACTCCTGTATTTTAGTACACCTAATTCTTTAAGTTCCAGTGCTTTAAGCATTATCATTTTAATAATGTTTAAATGGTCAACATCTTCAGATATATTTTTCCCACAGTAATATCACCCATAATACTGTCTCATTTAACAACCAATACGTTACGTTATCTTATATATAAAATTCTCGTGTCACAATGTTAGTTACCTTACTCCTCCAAAACGGCTTTACTGATTTTTACCAAATTTTATATGCATATTCAGTAGGTCTGAGAATCGACTACTATCTATTTTTCATACCCCTAAGTGATAAGGGTTGTCCACCTCAAACAAATAATTGGCAAAACCACGTTTGCCGGGGTCAGCTAGTCATTGTTATAAAATCTGCCTGTTCAAAGAAAACCCTTCCTAGAAAGAACAGCAAATATATCTTAAATATTTAGAAGCAAGACAAGTCCCAGAATTGTTCAATTAGTCCAATCTCATAGCCCAATTATCTGGGCCACTTCTAGCAAATTCGTTGGCCATTTCTAAGAAAGTGCTTTCAATGGTGACCCAATAATTATGTCGTTTGGGAACCCGGTCGCTCGCTCCAATTACTACAGTCAAAGGTTAGCATCTGTGCTTGTTCCAATTTACAAATATTTACACACGTCGGCACGCAAATATGTCGTTTGATCTTGGAGTTGAGAAAATATATTATACTTTGAGTTTTATGATGTGTCGTTTGTAATAACTCGATTTAAAAGAGTGTCGATGGAGTTTCTTGCATTTTCTTCTCCATAGTGATACTGTGTTGAAGTGGCTTCAACTTTCTAACTGACCAACTCCTTGACTTGCCTGAATCGAAATACATAGTTTGAGTTTTTTTATATAAATTTATTTAAGGACTGTTTTATCGTAACTGCAACGTGGAGTGGTTGAACCTAAGGATTTCTATCAGGAAATTCTCAATAGCAGCTTGGGGTTATTTATACTTACAGGGTTATTTATAGGGTAGTTACAGGGAAATGGAGGTAATTTGCAACCAAATGACCCCTTTTGACTCCTATGCAAAAACACATACTCATGGAAAATACAGGCTTGATATTATTGTGGAACTAGTTTTTGTCCACGACTTCGCCCGCATGGTGGTCCGAAATATGGAGGTCCCACGAGAACTTACTACCGGCATAAAAATTCTATAATATCCTCAGATGCCAAATTCCATCGAAATCCGTTCAGACGTGAAAAGGAAACAGACAGAGTTACTTTCGAATTCATAATAATTATTAGTATGGAATTATGGTTTTCTAAGTAAGTATGTACCTAGTTGAAAATCTCTGGAACTTCATCCATTGTAAACCTATGAAGTTCCGGCACGTGGCTCGAAGAGAATGGATTAAACAGGGTGGAAACTTAAAGTGACAACAGCCGATTATTTCATCAATATTGAAGATATTGGAAAACTTGATGGTGAACTTGTTGAATAAGGAATTTGTGATTCAACGGAGAAATTGTTTTCAAAAGAGTTTGTACGGAACTAGGTTGATATTTGAACAATAGGTACCACGCAGATTATGTCATTTATTAAGCTATTGCATAGCTTTTATCGCGGGCTTTGAGCGCGGCGACCGAATCAAGAAATTCCGTAACGTAACGAAAATAAACCTAACACCGCCCACTCCGCCTACCATGTAATGACGGTTCCCATGACAACGTGATGTTGTCATGGAGGTTACAAATGCTATGCAATAGCTTTACCGCGGCAGTCCCCGAGTGCCACACGTTTCTTTTTTCATTTATTTATTAGACCAGAAATGGTAAACATGTAACACAATTTGTTTTAGCTACTTAAAATGATTATGCTTAAAAGTAATTTAGTAATAATTTTGTCCAATTATAAGCATCTGCTATCGAACTAGGCTTATAGCCTGTGTTTCAGCATACAGCGCCTCAAGCCCTTGGACTGGGTTTGCGAGTATGAGCTTACGAACAAGCGCAAACAGTTTATTTAAAAATATGAACTTAATTAACTTTAAAAAGAATGAAAGGGTTGCTGTCCACTGGGTGTGTAAGGTGAAGGAGGTGAGAGTATGTGTGTGAGAGGGTGTGTAGAGAATTAAATAGATTTAGATAGTAGATTCTTTTATAGTGTCCATAGTTTTTTTATTGTTGCTTTATTAGTTAGTATTTATCACTATTAGAGTTTTTCTCAAGTTTACCACGTGATAACCAAAATAAAATTATTTATACGTGGATGAAATGAGACTAATGTAAAGGATCCTATCAATTGGAACTCCTGTTCTACACTCTACCTAATCCTATAGAAAATGCTGTAAATATAGTAAAGTAAATAAGCCTCTATATATTTGTGTAAATAGAACTTCAGTGGGCAGTGAAAGCCTAGTGGTGTGACCGGACTGCCAAGTCATAGGTCTCGAGTTCGAACCTAAGGCACGCACCTCTAACTTTTCGGATTCATGTGCGTATTGTATAATTATCACTTGCGTCGAAAACGGTGAAGGAAAACATCGTGAGGAAACCGGCATGCCTGAGAGATATTTCTCGACGGTATGTGAAGCCATGTCAGAAGCCCATCGGCGGCTTTAAAACTCTGACACCAGGTTAATTACTAACCACACGAAAAGAAGAATAGAACTTTCATTATCCGAAAAAGCAAAACAAAAACAAGAGATATGGATTTGATAATTATATCATATGGACCTTCATACAATATATACTTATACTTAAGTAAATGTAGGTACCTATATGATTAGATTTGGTCATGATAATGAATCATTATAAAGTCTAAAACTAACCTACCATGGACAGTGGTGTCGATTCTCTTGTCACAAATGCCTCTAAACTAGACTAAAAATCACCAAAATTTAGTTTATTCCTGTCAAACGACGATTTCCCATTCTGAAATAGACTAAAATGACACAACTTAACTATATTTTAGTTTGACAGCACTAAAATGGTACTGAGATATTAGTTTAGTGAAAATGGCAATTTTGCTATTCTGAATTTGACGTTTTTAACCTACAATTTAGATTTTCTAACTAAATATGACTATTTTTAATCGCGACTAAAAACATGTGGAATAAAATTGGTTGTCATGAACTAAAATTCACATCAACACCTCGACTTCAGATGAAAAAACAGTACTGATTTTTTTTTTTCTTTTGCTCATATCTCGAAAACGGTGTCTCCAATCGCAAAAATAATGAAAATTTCGACACCCTTTATGAAAGCCTTAAACCCCTAACACTCTACATGTAGGTAATATTTTTTCTTATTTTCCATACAAAAAGTGAAAAATCCATATAAAACACGTCGAGGCTGCCCCCCCTGCGCGCCTCCGGCTCTAAAAAGATTCACGTGGTTAGGTAGCACGTGTGGAGTCGCGATTGTCAAATTCGATTTAGATGTGTCAAAATTATTTTTAAATTTAGAGAATTTATTTTACAGAATAGCTTTGTTAGTAGTAGTGATAGTTTAGTTAGTTTAGTTCGGTGTACAAGAGAATCGGCACCAGTGCCTCATAAAACTTGAAACCGTCAAAAAGCCCAAAACGGCCACTTGACATATGTTTCAAGCAATCTAAAGCCAAAACTCACACTATCAGTAATAAGGATAGATTGCTAATCTAAGTGTGTAGTAACAGTAACCCGGTTCCTTCAATTAATTCTAACGACTAGTCCGGAATGACAAGCAGTTGATACATTTTGTGCTGTTTTCTTAATTAAAGACAGGATTATGGTGACATTTTGTTTGGGTCAATTTCGTTTGTGGGTCGTATCGTAAGATGTAGGGTTGTCGTTTTATGCAGGCCTATGGTTGAAGTAGCAATGCGCCGGCCATATTAGCCGTAGAATTGATGACCATTGGGGTAGACGTGTTCTTGAGTGGAGACCGCGAATTGGTAAACGTAAGGTAGGACGCCCTCAGGCTAGGTGGAGCGACGATCTTTGCAAGGTTGCTGGTAGCAGCTGGATAAGAGTTGCCGAGAATCGGGCTGAATGGCGTGGAATTGGAGAGGCCTATGTCTAGCAGTGGACGTCTGTCGAGTAAAATAATAATGATGATAGCGGTAATAGAAACCTCCTATGGAATAGTCAGTTATGATAAGTTACAGTTCCATGAACATTTTTCGTTCGTAATTTTGCTTCACTGGTTCCTTATTGTAGACAGTTTGACGCCACATTTCAAAATGAAAAGAAAGAAAATAATTTTATTTGATCCAAGTTAAGGCACATAAGAGCAAGAGCTTGTTAACCCAACTAAGTTAAAGTTCTAAGTTGGGTGTGAGATAAAGCCAATAGTGCAACAGGTGAGGTTTGAACTCACGACCTTTTGTAAGAGAATCTGGCTTACTTCAGTAAGTACCTGTTAGTAGTTAGTTATTATTGCTTGCCAAAGTTACAACTTCTTCATAATATTATACCAAAATACTTGGGCGACCGAGCTCTGCTCGGGTGAAAATAGAAAATGCTTATTTAATAGTATAGGATAGTACATACTAATTCCATGCTGCCATGATAGAAGGTACTTACTAATTCCATGCTGCCATGTCATTATTCTAAGGTAGCCATCTTGTTCTAAACTTTGGGCGATCGAGCTCTGCTCGGGTGAAAATACGGAGAAAACGAATTTTCCCAGATATGAGACCTAGCTAGATCGATTTTTCGCCCCCGTAAACTTCTATATTGCAACTTTCATCGAAATCGTTAGAGCCGTTTTCGAGAACGTAATTACAAATATATATATATACAATATACAAATATTGCTCATTTAATAGTATAAGATTAGCGACCTGTCCCTGTTTCTTACTGTTTTTGCGACTTGACCAAACATCAAGATTTCTGTATTATTTGTAAGTTTACTATTAATATAATTTACAAATAAACCTTCCGCAATAATTCTCTTAATGACCGTGATAACTGCAATAAAATCTGTTGCGGAGTTTAGAAGAAAAACGTGGCCACACAAACAGACACGAAAACTGACTTTAAATAATAATAATACAAACTAATATTATAAAGAGAAAATATTTGATTTTTGTATGTTTGTATATTTGTTTGTAATGGATAAACTCAAAAACTACTTAACCAATTAAAAAAATGCTTTCAACTATTTAAAGTTACCTACATTATCAGCGAGTAACTTGGGCTACATTTTATCGACTTCCAGGAGAAGCTCGTAAGAAATAAACGCAATTAAAGATAAATACTTTTGTTCAAACCATATAACCGCTAACCACATTGTCTTCAACCAGCACAAGTTAAAGTCGGCCTCTATTTTCACATGAAACAGTTTTGTGGACATAATGCAGTTAAAAACTCGTGCGAACGGTCACATAGCTCCCATATAAATAACTCAGCGGCTGATTGTACAGTCATGGCAAAAAAGTATTTATAATAATACCTGCCTATTATATACCTATATACCATAACTTAAAACACCACACACCCACACACCATACCACACCACACACCTCACCACACACACCACACTCACCACACTGTACACCACATCACATGCCCTAACTGGGAATAAGTATCATAAGTTTTATTCATACTATTAATCATTTAAAGTGCAACTTTGCCAAAGATTTTTATTTTTATTTTCTTAAGATTATTAAATATAAACTAAATATAGAAAAATGCACTTACATATAGTTATACCCTTAAATATACGACAATGATGTGAAAGAGCGGAGCCTTCTAATACAGGCATTGTTCGCCTAAAAGGAGGCTCCAAACACGTTTGAATGTAATCTAATTTTCTATTTGTCACAATAAACTATTTTGTATTTTTTATCTATTGCATAGCTTTTATCGCGGGCTTTGAGCGCGGCGACCGAATCAAGAAATTCCGTAACGTAACGAAAATAAAACCTAACACCCCCCACTCCGCCTACCATGTAATGACGGTTCCCATGACAACGTGATGTTGTCATGGGAAACGTGATGTTGTCATGGGAAACGTGATGTTGTCATGGGAACTTCGTTACAAATGCTATGCAATTGCTTTACCGCGGCAGTCCCCGAGTGCCACACGTTTTTTTGTATTGTATTATTGTCCCACTGCTTGGTCAAGGCCTCTTCTCACATGAAGAAGGCACGAGCATTGATGACCACGCTTGCTCAAGATGGGTTGGCGATTTCAGACTTATTAGCTACATGTCCAAGATAAACTCAGAAAGTACAATATGCGCCACGAAAGATGAGACTTGACCGCGCCCCCCGCCCCTCTTTCCGCCGCACCGATGACGCCCCGGCGCAGACCTCATACCGCTAAAGAGACCCATAAATCATCTACTGCGCAAGTCAAACTACGTGGTGTGTCAAGTCTCATCTTTAGTGGCACGAACTGTACATATGAATTGAAAAAGTCACATTGGTACTTGCCCGGATTTGAATCCAAAATCTCGTGCATGAGAGGCGAAACTATTATCACGACATGCAAAAAGTATTTATTCATGAGAAAATAATAGAAGATCAGCTTGAAGAGCTGACGGTGCACGTCATGATGTAAAATATGTAGCATCGAAGATATAAATAATTATTTATATTAGTACTTAAGTACCTAGGCGACCGAGCTCTGCTCTGGTGAAAATAGAGAATGCTCATTTAATAAAGTAGGTACATACTAATTCCATGCTGCCATGTTATTATTTTAAGTTAGCCATCTTGTTCTAAACTTTGGGCGACCGAACTCTGCTCGGGTGAATAATACGGAGAAAACAAATTTTCCCAGAGACGAGACCTAGCTAGATCGATTTTTCGCCTCCGTAAACTCTATATTGCAACTTTCATCGAAATTGATAGAGCCGTTTTCGAGAACGTGATTACAAATAAAATATTGCTCATTTAATAGTATAGGATAGGACAGAATACGCAATTCGATAGTTGTTTTACTTTATTAATTTTAGTTGTATGTACTTAAGTAATGTTCCGAAACCCGGTACATTAATCCCGAAAAAATATTTTGTCGTAAGGCGTCTCCACTTTGTCTCTGTTCTTTTTCGAACTTTAGGTATTTTAGCTCACCTTTTTCCGATCACTAATAATTACTTATGTTTCAAACATCAACACTTTTCGAATTTGATTTTTTCTAAGTGCTCGTGACTGTAGAACAGACGAACAGGGGATATATTTTTTCACATGACAGTACCCACATACACGTGTAATTTTATAAAAGGTTTTGTGTCAAAAAAATGAATGACAACCTTGTTATTGGACGGTAGGGTTGGCAATTCAATTTAAGAGGTAAATTGTACAATATTTTTTAGGCGGAGGAAAAATAGACCGACAGAATTCATTGTGAACATTACTTTTTCTGTCATCGTGGCGCGAGTTGGTATTTAGAGAAGCAAATGTTATTTTTTTTACACAATATAATTGAAGACAAAATTCTATCATTACTCTCCGTTATTAAATACTTCTCGAGGTTATTTTTCAAAGGTTTTTTGTAGTTAATTTATGATTATCGATTGCTTATCCATAATTTTTTTGTCGTCTTTGAACTTTAAGCAACGTTTATGAATAAGGGGAGCTCAGTTTTAATCATAAGTGTTTTGAGGCGGATACTTATTAAAAGATATTATGAATAATTCATATTTATTATTATTTATAATTTTATTATTATTAATTCTAGATGATGATGATAATAATAATAGTCCTCCAGATCGAATTTTGTCCATGGTGACCAATCTTAGTGGAGACTAGCCTTCGGTGCGAGAGATATTGGGCATAAGCAGACGATGGACAATTTGTCCGCGGACAATTTGGAATAGTATGAAAATCTAACGTGAACGCGGACAAAATTCCGGAGTTTCCATACAATTACAATTACTCATCGTCTGCTCAGCGCCTTATAGTGCACAAGTGTGTACGCAAACAACAACATTTAGGTATTCTAATTTAAAGAATCGGTGCAGCCGTTTCGGAGATTAGCCGGTACAAACAGACAGACAGAAAGACATAATTTTTTATTAATTGTTGTTTTTTGTAAGTATCTTATATACTTTTTTCATATGCATTTAGTAAAGAGCTGTTATTTTGACATTACAAACAGACACTACAATTTTATTTATTTGTAGTAATGTAGTAATGTATAGATAGAGTATAGTATAAATAAGTAGAGACAGTAAGTCGCTTCTTTTTTGTTTTCCCACAATTTATCCCAGTATTAAATACTTCAGCATAAATATTTTTATCTCCAAACTTAACTTGACAACCGTACATGATCGACAATAAATCTTTAAGTCCACTACCGTTGACTTTATGGTTTCATTAGGAACGTCATTAATAGTTAACGATGGGAATTGATAATGAACTTGATAAATTGAAACCATTAAAACTTTTCGTTTGAAACACCTGCTTACTGAATCGCAATATTATGAACGTAATAATAATTAACTATGAATTATCTGGGCTGTGAAAATGCTATTAAACTCTGAAAGAGTCCTAAAAGGTAATTTAGAGGAAGTAGATCATTATTTTTATTAGTCTACCATAGTTCCGGATCAAGGCATGATCAATCTCCGAGGTAAAATTATTACTACACCTACTTTTTTGTAACTAATAAATAGTTATCTTTTAATATAAAAATTCACAATAATTATTAAAAGTAATAAAAGCTTTTTGTTCTATTTTGAAGTGCAAACTTCTTTAGGCGCGTTGGGCATTTTTGCGATGGGACTAAACTATTGATTTCGCGACACTGTTACAGAGCTTACCGACACCGTGGAGTAAAAGACATAGACAAATTTTCAAGTTTTCACTTCTGTCGGCACTCCCGAAGTGCCATTGTTTTTTTAAGCTATTGCATAGCTTTTATCGCGGTCTTTGAGCGCGGCGACCGAATCAAGAAATTCCGTAACGTAACGAAAATAAAACCTAACACCCCCCACTCCGCCTACCATGTAATGACGGTTCCCATGACAACATGATGTTGTCATGGGAACTACATGGATAATTTTTGTTTTATGTCAGCACGTCATCATCCCAAGTGTAGCGTTGACAAATAGGAAGTATGGAGGTTACAAATGCTATGCAATAGCTTTACCGCGGCAGTCCCCGAGTGTCACACGTTTTTTTATTTATTTGACAATCGGCCTTTAACAGATGCATTTTGTGTTTGTTGGCGTTTCGAGTACGGGACCGTACTCCAGTGAGGGCCGACCCTCTTCTTCTTGCTAACTAGATCAAGTTATGTCCCATATGTGCTGTCTTTTCAGTCAAGTTAGTTGAAGTTAGTTAGTCAGTACAGTAAAAAACTTTTTACAAAAAAAAAACAACCGACCTCCAAAAAAAACACTACAAAGTGAAAAATAACTTTAATTTCGGAAGTCGGTGTCTTGGGTTTTGTATTTTCGTTTTTTGCCACCGACTTCCGAAATTAAAGTTATTTTTCACTTTGTAGTGTTTTTTTTGGAGGTCGGTTGTTTTTTTTTTGTAAAAAGTTTTTTTTGTTTCCCATTTTTAGTTGTGGTACCTACCCCACACACATTCAAATACCACTACCTGCTACCAGTGACAGAAACTTATCATATCATCTACATATTAAGTGGGAAAAAAATACGTATTTTGTAGCTAACTCAAAAACTATCCAAGCAAAAATAATAAAATTTATATGGGACCAATTCCAGAGCACACCCTTTCAAACAAAAGAAGAATTTTCAAAATCGGTCCACAATTGACGGAGAAATCGGTGGACATACATAAAAAAAATATAAAAAAACAAACATACGCGACGAACATATAACCTCCTCCTTTTTGGAAGTCGGTTAATAAAAGCATCTCAAACATTTCATAAAAATACTTAAAAGAAAATCAATCAAGTCAATCAGCCTAGCCTTTTCCAACTATGTTGGGATCGGCTTCCAGTTTAACCGGATGCAGCTGAATACCAGATTTTACATGGATGGCGACTGCCTATCTGACCTCCACAACCCAGTTACTAGGTAAAGTGATACCCCTTGGTAAGACTGGTTACCAGACTTTCGGGCTTCAACGACCCGTAACTTAAAAAAAAACAGTGGCACTCCGGGAGTGCCGACAAAAGTGAAAACTTGAACAAGATCGCCTTGGTGGAAGAAAAATACTTGTAAGTATAGAACATTGGTCCGTAACCTTATCTAAATAAAGAGCACGATAGCGTTTACAAAAAAAAAAAAAACTTCCAAAACCTTTAAAGTAAAAATACTTGCATAGAACGTTGATCCGTAATTTAATATAAATAAAGAGCACAATCGCGTTTACAAAAATGAGGTGTCGGTAATGGTGTCGCGAGTTCAATTCTTTTTTCCTATCTCAAAAATGCCCAACGCGCCTAAAGAAGTTTTCACTTCAAAAATATATATTCTGCAAATAAATAATAATAAATAAACATATAATATACAGTCGACAATTTTCTATCTGTAATTATAAAAATACTCTATACCTACGTTGATCATTAGGTATATTATATTTCGCAAAATTACTAACTTAAGATTAAAGCCTAAAGCAAGATTACTGACATTAAATGTGATATTTTGTACTACTAAGCTGAAATCTCTTAATTGGATTAAAATAGTAGTAGATATCTACGGTAACTTATCTTGTAGTTTACTATACATATATGTATGATAAAGTAAGTTTAAGTAAGTTTGGACTATGTAGCGTTAAGTGCTGAAGGCAATTTGAAAATTTGTATTACAAAATTACAATTTTTGTTTGTATTATTTAATATCAGTGAAGGAAAGTTCAATTTTGTAATTTCAGTCGCTAGCTATTATTGAGATAGTTTAAAGCAAGCTAAACAACAATTTAACTATAACACCAAATTCTATTATATCTAACCCTCTCCTCATTACAGATGCAGCTATTATCTCTTCAAGGTCTAGACTTTATAATACATAATTATGCAGCGATTGTTGTTAGACGAAAAAATTAAAAAATAAACACATTTAATAGTCCTGACATTTAGCTGGCCACGACTTGACACCACGAATCTTCATATTATTAATATTTATTATTAATTCTAACAATATTTAAATAGCGTAAAAAAGGAAATGTGGAAATATTTATAGGTAATATACGCGCAACCACCTCTAAGTTACTAAACACAAATTTAAAAAAAAAAATCTCCAACATTTATAACTCCTCTTCACAATGTCATCTATAATTAAAAATTGTAACAGCGAATCAATTTTCACGCCTTCTTCTTAAGACCTAGGCTAAATGTTTTTTTTAAATATTCGGATAGCTCATAAGTTCATAACCTAAACAAGTGCCATACAGAATTTGAATTAAAAATCTAAAAAATATATATATACAAATCCACGAAGCTAGTTTTTTTCAATAAAACACAACTTTTGATTACAACTTAGATAACTATTATTATCACAGTTAAGTAAGCTACAAACAAAAATCCTCGGGATTCTTTCCTTTCCCGTTTTGATTTTTTTTTTCTTATTTAATATGTAAATAATTACAGAAAAGCCAACTGTAAGAACAATAAGTAGGTATAGCGAAAAATAAAAAATAAATCATAAAAAACATGTCTAGTTACAATTCAATCAAAATAGAAACCAAAAATATTATCTTTGCATAACCCACCGAAAGATAACAATAGCTATCTTTTGATCGACAGCAACCAAAATTAATCAAAGTTGGATAAGTTAGATTAATAACAATGAATCGTAGGTAACATACGGATACAATAGTGCCATGAATTGAAAATTGGCTGGCCATTATTTGCGAACAACGAACAATCATAGTAACTACTAGTTTTTTGTTATTATTGGTACTCGAAAGAAACTCACCTACTGTAGAATATACATAAATTAGATTGAATAACTAGAATTCTTACTTTTCTTTCGTTCTTTTCTTTCTTTCTTTTCTTTCTTTCTTTTCTTCCTATCTTTATTTCTTTTTGATTTTTGAAACGCTTGCCGTGGTGCTTTAGAAAGCACATTAATCCGTTTTGGTCCGGGCTGTCATTTGTAGATCTATGACAGTTGTTACGGGTAGTCAGAAGCCCAAAAGTCTAACTATCAGTCTTACCAAGGGGTATAATATTGTGTTACCCAATAACTGGATTGTGAAGCTCAGATAGGTAGTCGCTCCATGAAATATTACTGATGTGCAGCTGCATCCGGTTAGGCTGGAAGCTGACCTCAATATAGTTGGGAAAAGGCTAGGCGGCATTGGTTGGCAATACTTACAGTTTCCATTCGTCATTAAATTTAAACCATAAATCAAAATAGTACTTTAAATCGCATTAAAATCCTACACACACTCATAGTAGGGGCCACCATTCGCTCCAGATTAATGATCGAGATTAGATAATTAGTATTGGGCAATCGAAAGTGAAAGGAGAGGGACAATGACCAAATAACCATATGTTGACACTACCTCAAGGTTCTTAATGTGTATTGTTATTGAGATCATTAATAAATGTTTTGCCATGTCGCATGTTGCGGTCAGTCCATATCAAATGGCAGTGTGATCGAAATCTGGTGATAAATTGTCAATGTTTAAATTTTTTGGAACGACGTTTTTTATCGCACATTATAACTCTGCACACTTGGCGAATGAGAGCTAGATCGAAAATGTTTACCGTCACTACACTTTTTTGTAACATTCGACTGTCATGACACTTTTCTGTAACGTCATTTCACTTTCCTGTAACATTTTGACCATCACAATACTTTTGCTATAGTATGTGTTTGTGTCTTTACAAGCGTACCTATGTCTATTTAATTATGTATGTCTATGTTGTATGTGTATGGAATTATTTTTCTTTTAGTTACTCTCAAACCTTTTAAATTTATTTCATTGTGCCCGATATTTAATACATAATACACAGCAAAAGGAACTTCGTTCCAACCGTGTGTCCTGCGACATCTCTCGACTTTTTATGATCGAAGTAATTTCTTAGGTAAATATTTTCGTGAATCGTTGTGGAATTATTTTCGTTCAAGCGATAATTTATTGTAATAGTCCAAGAAAATAATACTTATTATGTAGGTGTTCAAAATGGACATCAATATTCCGTAAGTATTTTCACTTTGTTATTTTGTATTTTGTGTTTCACGAACTGTATCCACATAAACGTTACTCTTTCTTTCTTTTCTTTGTAATTAAATTAAAAATAT
The DNA here is from genome assembly GCA_963680765.1 of Agrochola lychnidis. NCBI lineage: Eukaryota > Metazoa > Arthropoda > Insecta > Lepidoptera > Noctuidae > Agrochola > Agrochola lychnidis. Next base: position 5,845,446 of record OY796871.1, on the reverse strand, counting down.
TTAACGAAAAGTTGGTTCTCCTATTTTCACGATATATCCTCAAAAGAATTTGAATGGAAAAACTTTTATAATAAAAACAGCTTTTACCAATAAACGCTTCATCAACAAATACCTATTTCTTTTCATATTGAGGTTTATAAAATTCAGGCAACTAAAAAATATTGAAAGGTTTTTTATGAATGAATTCTTTAAAAAAAAAAAAACTTTAGTGTGAGCTGAGTAAGCAGCTGATTTTATATTTCTTTTTGCCTGGGGTCGCTCGGGTGAGCTTCTGAAAACTAAATTACTTTCACGTGTATTTTTAGTCTGAAATAATATTTTTAGATTTTTTTAAAGGTGTTGAGTAAGAGTTTTGGTTAAAATATTGGTAATGTTAATTATGAAAATACCTAGTCTTAGACTTTCCTTCACGCATCAAATACCTAATTAGATTTTTTCACTCAAAAATCTGATGGCAGCCACTCCCACACCGATTACAAATTAATGTTGAACATTGAAAACTTACTTTCACAAAAATAAACAAATATTAAATGAAGTATCTACCTAATAATAAGTAGTTTAAAACTTTTATAAAATATCGTCTAATAAAGTCTAGGCCATGCGTGGGGGAAGTTATAGAATATATTATATTTTACGAAGGATAAACTATATAGTACGGCAAATGGCAAAATAATAACAATTAGGATCGCACAAAATGATCGAAAAATCTAATTTTGTACATAGATTTTGAGAGTACCTATACCTACTCCGAAAGGTAGTCATTTGAATAATTTTGCGAAAGATTTATTTTATTCGCATTTGTCTTTCAGCTAGTTAGGTGATTTTGGAAACGCACGGTTCATTAGCTGCTTCTGATTTTGCTCCAGTGAGTTAATCTTTGTATTCATCTTTATTACTTTCTACTACACTATTTTAAGAATACATTTTCACACATTTTCAGTTCACAAATTTTTGTATCTATGTCTGCTACCCTTTTCTCGCTGCTAGCTTTTTGAGCACTTTTCCCACTGACAGTGATACGGACGAATTTTTTGGATGCGTAATGAACTCTTCCCCCTTTTTTTCTCTTCATATACATATAATATAAATATTTTAGTGTTAGATTGTATTTAATATATCGTGACAAAATAATGTTTTTTTTTTTTAATTAGTACGCCAAGAAAATTGTTATCATCATTATCGTTATGTTATATTAACCTAAGGTGTCTTTTCTGCAAAAGGTATTTTGTTTAATTAGGTATCTTCTTTCTTATACTTACTCTTATTATTTTATTCGGTCCTAGGTTGCTTATTCCCAAAGTTGGCTACATGAACATTTTTTTTATCAGTACGTCACGATAATCGTTATCATCATCATCGTTATGTTATATAAACCTAAGGAGATGTCTTTTCTGCAAAAGGTATCCTATTTAATTAGATATCTTCTTTCATATACTTACTCTTCTAATTTCATTCGGTTCTATGTTGTTTACATCCAAACTTAGCTACTCAGTTTAACCAAGTCATGTGCTAGCTAACATGTGCTAAGTCACTTGTTACTTCAGAATCTGTATTATCCCCGTCTGCAATCAATACACAATCTTCCAAACAAAACACTTCACCATTCTTACCTTCCATAGTTGTAAAAAAAACAATATCCCCACAAATCAAAGTTCAAGCAAAGGTAGCCCGAAGCATTTCTCACTATGCCAATATAACATGGTGTAAGTTCAAACATCTGTCTAGTATCAAGCACGACTCCCCGAGGGTAGGAAGAAGTAATTATTTTGAAGAGATCGTGTTTTGTTTTGATAGTTTTGCTTCAGTATCACTTTTGACGTCATCCGAAGATCGAAGTTTAGCTGCGTTAGAGTTAGAAGCTGATATAGTTTGGGATGTGTTATGCTCAAGTTTGAGTTGAACATCCCAATAATATTGTCTATAGTTACATAGCACCTTCTAATCTCTGTTTAAACCTATCCGAGAAAGAAGGATTTGAGGAAACTTTTGATAAATTGTTTGCTTTGCGTTTATTAAAGTTTTAGTAACACGACCTACTTTGGGACTTGTTTCTTCGGATTTGGGTGGATTACAGTCATATACATTGGAGACATAACATAACATCACGCTTGTAATTCCCGAAGGGTTAAGCAGAGGTCTACCTATAATAGCACACCCACATTTCAACAGTTATGTTTAAGTCCCATGTAATAGAGGTGAACCTATTGCAATCAACCGAACATAAATCCAGACACCGCAGGCTGCGGTTGAGTAATTCCTAATGGAAAACCCAATAATACTGTACCCGACTTGGGAACTGAATCCAGGACCTCATGCTCATCAGTAGCGCTTGTGACTACTAGACCAAAGACATACATTGAAAAGATTAAATGAATAATTTGATTATATTATAAAGAAAATTTCAAGCAGTATAACAATACCTACTCAACCACTATTTTTAGACTTGAGTTTATAGAATAAACATACTCCAGATCAAGCAAACCGGACCTATCAGCATTTTGGAAAGCTCCCTAGACAAGGCAAAGCATTTTCTAATACAATGTGTAAAACATAATATTCTTCTTTTTTGGTCTCGCCTTTTCCCGTTACGCGGGGTCGGCTTTCCCAATCATGCTACGCCATTTATTTCGGTCTTGTGCGTCATCATCCGTAAGTCCCATCTCCCTCATGTCCTTTTGGACCTTCGTCATCTATGTTATTTCCGGTAATCCTCTTCCCCTTCTCTTTTTAGCTATGGAAAGGTGTAGAACATAATATTGTTAGCGATAAATATTTTCTCTATATCCTGGATGTGGCGTGTACATAATATATGCACAGTGAACATAAACATTTCACCGGAGCTAAGTTACCGTAATACATAGCTAATATTGATATTGCTCATAACATAACCATGATAACATACGACTATTCTCCAGGCACAACATTGTTTATCATTGGTTTGCTTACAATGTTGTTTTTGCTGACGACACGAGAATATCAAATGGCATATCATTGGTTGAAAACGTTTTTATGCTGTTGTACACCCACTACTTGCGCATTTGAGTGGTTGTAAATTAAAGGTGAATTTGTGTGTGAATTTTATTATAGAATCATTGAGTTTTCTGTCTTTTGTTACGTACCTACTTTTATTTAAAAATGGTTCTGTATTATTAAGTGTATCTGTCCGGGGTCCTACATTTATAACCCATTGAGAAATTTAACGATTGCATTATTTTCATGTTCTAGTATTATTTTCTTGATACGCGTTTAATTACCTTTTACATCAACAATATGCGAATATGTTGGTAAACAAATCTGTAGTAAATTTCCTACAATATTTCTGTATTTCCCTATTATACTCGGTAATTCTATTCTCTCTAAAGTTTAGAACTATCGTATCATTCCATCCTACTTCAGAAGTTATGAAGATGTTTATGCAAACTGCAACTGCAGGCAACGGTAAAGCTGTTGTTGAATTATTTTGTGTTTGTTTAGTTTTGACTTCTGCATAATAAAGTTTAGTTTTAACGTTGCTTTCATCGCGTGGTAGTGAAATTTTGTTGAGAGTTTGTTAGTTTGGCATGCTATTGTATTTCATGAGACTGGCAATGTGCTATTTCAATTTAATTAGGAAAAGTCTGTGAACACTTTATTTTGAATGTTTATTATATTTTGCAGAGACAAATCTGTATTTAAATTTGCTGAACACTAAAGTGGTTATATCTCAACGCCTGCGATATGGTTTCAGTAATGACTTATAAGTCCATTGTACTCCATCTCAGTCTATTCATAGCGATATTGTGACCGACTTTTAACCTAGCATAATCAGCCTATAATATTCCCACTGCTGGGACACAGGCCTCCTCTCTGTGAGAGGGAGTGGGCCTAAAATCACCACGCGGGCCCAGTGTGGGTTGATAGATGACACATGTCCTTAAATTTTTAGTTCTAGGATATGCCGGTTTCCTCACGATATTTTTCTTCATCGTTTTGAGAGCGCCTGTCAAAGTTCGAACCCACGACCTACAACTCGTAAGTCGCGGCCGTTACCACTGAGCCACTACTGCTTTCACCTTTTAACCTAACTATGTAGATGGATATTTTATCTCTTTTAGAAATAAAACTGTTGCCAATAAAATACTTCTATTGCTAGTACCCTAAAATACCTTCGTTCTATTCTATTATTGGTTGTCCGTCTGTTGAATTTCAGGCTTCAGACTTAATACATACACTTTAAGGCTTGAGGTTTGTAAGCTATTATTAAACCATTGCTCCCTTTGACCCACCGCCTACACGAAATCTAAATGTAACCACTGGAATTCTCATGTTCAGACCTTCCAGTAAGTACATAAGTATGTAGAGTGAACAGTTTTTAACATATGAAATGAAATACGGGTATTGTCCCTTGGGTGTGTCTGTGTATTGTAACAACACCAAATTTTTGTCATTTATGTTTAAGTCCCATTTACATAATTAGGCGGCGATTAATGGCAAAAATTCCAAATACATTTTGCCCGTCCTAAAGATCAATCCCAGAATTTTACATTCAGAAGTCGCACTTGCGACCAATAGAACAACGAGGGTTGCCTCGTTGGCTTGGTTAAGGAATATAAACTTTAATTGAACGTAACTGTTTGTTCACTGAAAGTTTATATTCTTTTTTATTTTCACGGTAATCAGCTATGAAACACGACATGGTTTATCATACCTCTTGTTAATTTTCGTGCGTGAGTTGTAACTTAATATGGGTAACTTGGTAGCTTACAGTGGTACCCTTATGAGCAATATTGCTTGTCTCTTTGAGCTTGTTGCAGATCAGTTTCATAATTTATTTTGTGATGTGTGGTCTTGGTTTTGATCTCTATTCTAGGATTAGTGATAAAATATTAGTCAGAAGGCTTGACTTATATCCTTTTCATTACGTATTTCTGCTGTTTTACAATGATTTGGACCAAATCCTTCACCAATATCTTTGCTAGGTAGTAGAAATAAAAAAATTGGCCACAGAGTTTCTCCTGTTTGCACATGGAAATGTTAAATAGGTAGGTACTTGCAGTCAGCGCAAAATAAATTGCTTGTCTATTTAGCCGCCATGTTATCATTCACTTCCTTCTTATTGGCTTCAAAGGAAATTTTCTCAACCTACCAATTTACTGAATTATTCCAACAAAACTTATGCTGAAATAGTTTCATTGAAACAGCAAGGTTCTAAACTAAATGATCTACCTGTACCATCATCTGCCTTTATAATTAACCCGTTAGCAAACAATCTTCCTCATCCTAAGGCCACACAGATAATCTAGTAACCCGACCTTTAACGTTGAGTTACCTAAGAGGATTTGCTCTGCCCAGCTCCTTTGAACGCATACGTGAATAATTCATATTTTAACTCGATCGCTTTGTACTTGAAGGGTTTCATGGTGAAGGGAATTTGTAGGGAAGGGTTCGTCATTGATGTTCTTATAGGGTTGGTGTCCATGAAATTTGTAGTTTGAAGTTTTTGAAGGTCATTGAGAAACTATTGAAGGGTTTGATTTTTGGGTCTAACTGATCTATTCGGTTGATGTGCTTTATTTTTTAACATAAACTTGTAAGCAATAAGTAACACGAGCAGAGAAAGATCTTGAATGCGTACAAGAAGATATTCAAGGCTTAAATAATCTGCTTAAAATAACCAGACAGCAAAGAGCTGCCTTCTCTAAGTGCACCAGACGTATATTTGAGCATATCCACATTCTTAGAGGCTATTTAAATAAAGATATAAGAAATCAAGGCATAGGTAATTCCTTGACCTTTACTTAGCAGAGGGATAATTTGATACAGGTTAAATAAAAAAAAAGTAATTCTTTACTAAAATGTAACTGATAAGAGAAAGAAGAAAAAAGATAGAAAAAGATAAAGAGGTGAAAAGAAGTCTTGCTTAAAAGCCACCGATAAAACAATCAACCAATCGTTTAAACACACGATTATAATTTTGTTTTGCTCTACCAAAAATAGTTCATTAAATATTTACATCACAGGCTACGATAGTTTACAATAATAATCATGTGAACCACACCAATGAATGAACACCGATAAGGTTTATAATAGAACAAGCAATAATAAACTAATAAGTAATAACACTATGTTTACATAACTGCCGTCACCCTAGTTATCGAAGTCGTTAAGATAAGAACGGAGATGTAACAATTATAGTTTATAATAAGCCTAATTGTGAACTTAAATTGAAATAAAAAATATTTACTGCTTGCCACGTTCTCGCAAGCAAACTGTGCTCAATCTTCAGGTTGGGTAAGGTGTTATTAGGTTTTCCATTATGAATTTCTTTGTAGTAGCACAGAGTATAAATGTGTGCATGGTTATTGACAATGGGCTCTACAAAATACAAGCATGATGGTCGCTGACGATAAAAAACAGTAATAGTTTACCAACACGTGATTCAAAATTTCCCATTATTAGTTACGTTTGTCAAATCATTGTAATTCTTGCTAATTATTAACATAGCAAACAACATACTAGGAACTGGATATATAGGAAAATCTGATTTTGTATGTAATTTAATTTGGCAGAAAACATGTTAGTTTGCTGTTAGACATTCTCTTTGGTTGCTAATTTGAATTTTGCTTCAGGGGTTTACCTGGCACATGTAAACAGAGTACAATTCATAAAATAGGATGTAGGCCTCTTTTATCTTCCTTTTTTTTAAATGGATAATTATAATTTGTTGTGTTTGATAAAAAGTAATCTATGAATCAAAGTATATTTGTTTAGAAAAAACCAATAAAGTGAAAGTTTTATGTAATATTCCAAACAACCACGTACTTAGAATATATTGTACGCGAACGCAAACTACTTTTAATCAAGACTCCAAACGGTGAATCTAATATTATGTTAAAATATTCATTCAATTAATCAAACATTTTACTTTGTTGCAGGTAAGTTCATTCTACCTTCATCTACTGGAATATGGAGAAATACAAGATACAACGGTAACTTTAATAATTTGAAAACAAAGAGCAATTCAGTGTTGAATTGTTTGTGGTCCCAACACTGTGCCTTGTGATACGCCTCTTAATGCTTCTGTATACTGACGTTTGTTTATTGTTATTATGATATGTTAATAGATACTTAACGAAATGCAAGCAACTCCACGAATTTATCAACGTTTAATACAATAGTCAGTTAGAAACTTTATAGCCCAGCTGACCGTTTGACGAGATAAACTTTATCAAATGCATTATCATATCCAAACAGTTATTTCCCATTATATTCACAAACCAAACGAAACGTTCACACAATTTCACAATCACTTAAGGAAACATCATGAGGGACTACCAATAAAGGAACCGGATTCGAAAACTTTATGGCTTCTGCTTACGTTTAAAATAATTCAGTGTAAACCCGTGAAGATAATAGTTGAGTTGCGAAGGAAACTATAACCATTATGGCCCGTGCTAAGCACCGCAACAGGAAATTGATTGGTCCGTCAAACGCGCGATCTAACTCATTGTTTGGTATTCACTGACGGGTTTAAACCAAAGATATAGAAGACTAAGGCAGTGGCGGCGTAATGGATGCCGTAAATAATGATAGTGACGATGTATTTATAATTCATGGAGACTATTTAATAGGCACATTAGCTTGCAAGATGGGCGATTCCAGAGAAAAGAACGAACCGTGAACAAGATCTAAGATGCTAAAAGTGGAACTTTTAAAACGATAATTATTGCCTTTGTTAGGTCATTCTTACGCAAGTGAAAAGAATTACATACGTCTCGTTATCTTCACTTTTATGGTATGAGATAAAAAGCTGTTCACGTTTTCGTTTAAAATCTAAGTACTGCTAGAAACACTTTATTTATTCAATTTAGAGAAGCTTCATTTGTTATATTTCCAAAATACTGTAACATCTTCATTAATAAGCCCTTTTGTCGGAAATAATCTTAAAAGCCAAGTCAGTGAGCATAAATTATCCCATCTCTGGCTTTAATTAAAGAACAAAATATGGAGTTTTGACATAGAAAATAATTAATTTTCTAAATTAGGGCATCATTCGCTTCCTTTTAAACCAATCCTTGACCTAATTTATCTTGAATTAAATATTGTATTGGCTTTTTGACTTATTTTTTATTTAATTTGTTCTCAATGAATTTACCTTCAAATACAATCCATGTGCACTTTATACAATAGAATTTGGTACAGCTCTCTATATTGTGAAAAGCAATCAGGAGACCATGTCAGGGGGATGGGCAGCGCCATTCTGATTTAACCCTAACAAACTGCAATGGCCAATTCGTTTGTCAAGTGTGGCGATTATGATAATGTTTGTGACGGGTCGTTTATTGTAATGGTCTATGTAGGCGGATCATGGTATGCAGTGGATTCTAAATTAACTATGGAAATAAGAAGCTACTTGGAATAATATTATTTCACACACACTATTTCCATTAGGCCTGCTAATCGTAATAATATGTAAGTCGTGAACGACTTCTACCACTTTTCCTTGTTATTTATGACTTCAATGAGAAAACAGCTGCTAATATCCTCTTCAGTTTTCCCTTAACAAAAACGTTAAGTATAGTCAGTATTTGAGTTTAATGAGGCATCATTAATATCCGATATGATCTCCGTTGAAAGGCTAAGTGATATTTAATTATGGCTTGCGGGGTTAATTGTGATGGAATTGTGTCACGTTCGACATATTGGTGGAATTTAATACACTGTAATGAATGTCTTGTTAGCGGTGCACAATGATGAGAACGTTTCATAAAATGTTGTTTTCCATTGTATTTTAAATAAAGCAAGCATGATATTTTAATAAAATTAAATAAAAACAAAAGAAGACCTCCCAGGATTTCAATTTCGAAGCTGACATACATCCATAATGAAGATTTCATATCAATTTGGAAAAGCCATGTTTACGTGAATCTTGAGGCTAATAATTCCCTGTGAATATAACTTTCTACTTAATCGTGATAAGTTCATCTTGCTTGCTCGAAAATTGTTGGTAATTTACAAAAACTGGTTGTCAAAACTATACCTACAATGTTGAAGCAACGAGTAAATTACATCATTACATTATCAAGAAAGTATTGCATGGTAGTTACAATAAAAACAAAATTATCCGTTTTGAAATTACACAAGAAAAAAATACGGTCCCTTCCCGTCATTATGTTGTTAGAAAAAGTACTTGAGATGGAAAATTACTTAAAGTACTTGATGATGATGACGCCATTTTAACTGTTCTTAAAGCAGAAGTAAGTAGGCATTCTTTTAGGTATGCAGGTGGTGTTTTACTTGCTATCAAGTAAGTGCACTATCTAGCTAATAGAATTCAAATTGCTCCCTTAAAGTCGAATGAGGCATTGTTGTAGGATTTGATAATCTAGTCAGATACGCTGAACATCTGTATATATAAAATGGTAAACTGACTGACTGACTGACTGACTGACTGGGTGATATATCAACGCACAGCTCAAACCACTGAACGGATTGGGCTGAAATTTGGCACACAGGTAGATAATATGACGTAGGCATCCACTAAGAAAGGGTTTTTGGAAAATCGACCTTTAAGGGGGTGAAAAGGGGGGATTTTGTTTGTATGAAAAATTTTATTCCTTGAGTTAATAAACTTGAAACTTGGCACGAATACTTATCTATGTAAATTATAAAGTTTGCCATTTTTAGTTTTTCTAAACTACCCCCTAAGGGAGGATTGGGGGGTGCCATAGTTTGTTTGGAAGAATTTTAACGCGCGGTCTGATTAACTCAAAACTCAGTATTTATACTTAAGACTGAAAACAAATAAAAACGTATATCAAGGTTTTTTGAAAATCTACCCCTGACGGGGTGAAAAGGGGTATTTATTTTTACAGGGGAGGATTTTACTGTTTGGCTTGATTAACTTGAAAATTTGTATAAATAATCTATGTCAAATAATGGAAACGTCACAATAGACTTTTCAAAAATTATTATCACGCTATTTGCTATGGGGGATGAGCAATATTGCATTATGTTCGTATTCTTCTATAGTTTACCGCAAACTGTAAAAAGACTATCCAAAAGGTTAGAATATTGCAGATAATTACGGATTTAACCTTTTAAAACATTATCATCACGCTATACCTTTATGGAGCTAAGTAGTCAATCATAACATATACAGGGTGGATGTTGATATGGGGCAATAAGGGCAGGTACCTTAACCGTTGTCGCTACAAGAAAACGGTCTTAGGAGACTGTCCTTAACTTTTTGATCTGCATTCACAGATTTTGAAAAAATTGTACAGTCAGCAAGAACATGGGTAATTTTCACAAAAACTTTTTTGATGCCTGTCGATCCTATTTCTTATTACTAGCGTCAAAAAAATATATCGGGCCAACGGAGGGCGAATTTTTGAATTTTCTCGTACTCAAGTACGAGAAAATTCAAAAATTGCAAAAAACTTTCCATACATTTCGTAGAAAATGAGCCTGAGAGGAGATAGAACAACACGAAATATTATCCGTAACGATCAAAATCCGTAGTGCGCGCATAGCCTAAGTTTTTAATACCTATCTATTTCAACTTGATACTTCCACGCGTTTCTGAGAAAAAGTGTCTTGACAGGCAACGATGTCATCCTTTAAGGGTTTCCATTTTTCATTTTGAGATACGGAACCCTAAAACAGATTTATTACCTATCTATCTATTTGTTACCTTTTCATGCCGTAACGGCTGAACAGATTTAGATGAATGGTATACGGATAGGCCATGACCTGGGTTAGGACATTTGATAAGTACTCTGAATATCGGTAGTACGTTCCTGTGGGATATTTTCCGACCTTTGCGCGTGCGAAGCCGCGGGCAAAAGCTAGTAATGTTATAAATGTAGTACGCAAACAGGTTTGAGTAGACGACTAGGCACCACCCGGACTACAACCTCCTGGTTACGATGTTACAAATAATTGAAAACCAGAACTTAAAGGCTTTATAACTTTTAATGATGAACTTGGATGTAATGTTAAAACTGTTATAACTGACGATACTTGGCATATAATAAGCCAATCGCCACGCTTGTCAGACGAATTCGTGCAATATGATGTCATCAATGCAAGCCATTAAAATACTGACCTGATAGTATCCTTTAATTGTGTCTTAACACTTACGAAAGCAGAAACAAGGTGGCCAGAGACCACACGACCACACAGTTAATTAATTGTCAAATTACTTAAAACAAATAAGGCATAAGTTTCAGACCTTACGCAATGAAATATACTTTTGGCACTTAACCTTGTTTAACCAATGAATCGTAACCAATGCAATGACTGATTAATTTTACTTTTGCCGGCGTTCCATTGACTTCATGATTAATGTTAAGTATTACTAGAGGCTTATTATTTTTTGCTACTACCAACTTGAATTTACTATCTCTATGACTTTCTGAACTTGAATTTAGAGTTCAATTTCGTGTAAATATAATCCGCGAGAATTTGTCTCGAATTGCGGCTGACTTACTTAATTCTGCGGCTGTTTATACTCTTAAGTTATGGAGATAAAGGTGTAATTTGTTTGCAAGGATTGTGGTAATAATGTGGTTGTGTTTTTTTGTTTATACTGCAACCAGACCAACATGGCGCAGACTGTATGACGCGTAGATCTTGCGGTTTTTGCAAACGAGAGACGGTAAATAATTTAGTGATGTAACTTCTTTGCTGATGGCGATGTCGATAAGTTGTATTTGATAAGGCAGATAAGATTTTTCATTATTATAGTTTTGAATATTTCCGTTGTCTACATCTTACTTAACACATTATTATTTTAGTAATGAAATTAGTTTAACAAGCTAGCAAATATTGGGTAAATAATACAATAGGTTAATGTTTTTTTCTGTAGCATAATAAATAAAAGGCCTGGTGAAAATATTTGTCTGTTAGGTATTTTAATAAAATTCTGTTCCAGTTATTTTCAATAAGTGCCTATTAACTGGATTCGGATCAAATTAAAATAATAAAGTTAAGCGCTTTTCCAGTAGATCTAAATAACATTATTTTTTGCCTGGGACTCCATCCACATGGATTTTTTCATTTTCATGGAACGTAAATTTATTATTTCCCTTTTATTTTTTTCATGGTCTTTAACAAATGTTTAATACATAGTTTAATGTAAGTATAAAAGATAAAGTATCTTGTGATTTATCATGTTTACAATTCTCTTAATGATTATTGCCTATAAAACTTGTTATTGGCCATTAATCTAATTAACCTTTAACTTACGATAATATTATAAGGATTATACAAATGTCCCTGTCTTGATAAACAGCTCCATTCATTTCCTTGTTCTAAACATTTAGGAGTACTATAATAATATTGTCCATGTCAATTTCACCGGATGTCATTATCACAAATAGGTTAAGTCATCTAGTCAAATGATAATTGGATTTTGATGATCAATTATTTGTAACTAATTTGCCAAAACGTTGATTCGATTTCCCAATTTGATTGTAATTAGTGACAAGGTCAAAATATTAATCCTTTTAGTGTTTGTGACCTGATTTTATAATTATTTATTAAAATGTTATTATAACTTTAAATTGTTTGTTAATCGTTTTATATTAATTATTACTAGCTACTGCCCGTGGCTTCGCCCGCGTGGCCCTAATTCTTTTTTTTATATAAGTAAAATAAATAAAAATTACTCCTTATAACATCAGCTATCTGCCAGTGAAGTCCTGTCAAAATCAGTCCAGCCGTTTCGGAGTTTAGCCGAAACAAACAGACAGATTCATTTAAAAAATGGTTTTATTTCATTATTTTTTACGAGCACCGTATTTCTTTTCATAATATGCATTTATTGAAAAATGTTTTTTTACATTACAAAGAAAAACAATTCAATTTGTTTTATGTGTATGTATGGAAGATGTACTGTTCAGTATTAAAAGTAACTATTATCATCTACATTATATCATATTATTCTACCATATCCCACCCACAGCATGTCTTCTACGCCCATATCTACTCTCTTTCTGTAATGCTGGGGCCGCATCTGCGTCGATCGTGACGAAGCTTCGCACAATGATACGATACACGCCGATCTGATCAACCATTATCGGTTATCGTCGCTATAGTTCGGGCTGCGTAGCACTTATCGCCCGGGTGGCGTTACATAAGCGTGGCGCGTGGTCGGACGCGCGTGGTTGGTAATTTTGACTGTTGTTTCCAGACCGAGTAGAGACTCTGTCGAAATAATGGAGAGCCATCTTGGATCATTGCACGATAATTCATTAAAATTATGAAACCGGTAATGTGACCACTGCATTCCCGCGATAACTTTTTAGCGAGCAAAAGATACGAAACATCGGCACGCATTGCTTTGTCACGATAGACGCAGGTGCGGCCCCATGGTTAGTATTGTACTAAATTACACTCTATTTTAACATAGAGTCTCCTTCAAACAGAATTTCGAATTCCAATTTTCCCCCAATTAAATTCGTTGAAGAAAATGCGCTTATTCTCAGTAATAACTCGAAACAATATCAAGGCTGTGTGGCAATCTCCGGGTAATCTTATCAGGAAAGGTCGCGAGAGTGACTTCGCGGGTTAATTACTTTTAAATCCCGAAGGTTGAGTTTTAATTTTGTAGAATTAAGACACTGACAAGTTTTTTTATTGTTCATTTTGTGCGGTGTCGTCGACTTTCAAAACAATTAAGGATGAAATCACATTTACACACTAGTACTGGTGTTTTCGTGTAGTGAATTGCATTGAGTGCTAGAAATACAAAAAAAATGTTGATGCGTGTAAAAGTGTTTTCAATCTAACTGGCCTTCCTTTTGCATTGGAGTTTTCCTGCTTCAATTTTAATTGTTTTGTTGTTTTCTGTCTCTGATTACTTACTTATTGATTTGTGTGTTTTACAAGAGAATATTTAGTACCCTGCAATTCGTATCTAGGTCGATATATATTACTTTTCTATTCAAATGCTCTGTAAAGTTAAAATGCTTTTTCTATTTCTGTTCTTTTTACTAGCTCGTGGCTCTCTCTCATCCCTGTTATTTTTTGTATGTTAGAGGGAAATGCTAAAGCGTTATTCTGAACATTTTCGTTCTCAAGTGGATCCTTACTAATGGAAATTTCTGTAATTATATCGCCGGCGGTAGACAGTGTATTCTTGAATATTTCTTTATACCAACATTTACATTCATTTAATTTTTTTAACAATTTATTGGTGTTGAATTTCTTATGTCTCATATAGTTATTTATTAGAATAGCATCGTCAACAATATTACAGACAGTATTAGAAACTACCGCAATGATGTTCCAATGCCAAAGGTTATCGATGTAACCGTGTCAATGAATCCTATTTGATATAAAACTCGATAAGTCCATTCAGTAAATGATCTGCTTTAGTTTTTCCCTCACTTATCAGTGGTCGTTACGCAGTTGTTTTTCCCTCCTCTCGATTCCCTCTCGATTGACCGATGAGCTCATGCACTGATTCTGGTGAGTTAACTACAAATTACAATTTGCGGTTAGCAAAATCTATTTCCTATACATTTTGTTTGAATTTTCGGTACAGTGTTGGTAAATGTAAGTTTGTATTTGAAGCTGATGTAAATAATTAAATTAATATAGACGTCAATGGTGACCAGAGTAAAACATATATCGTGAATCACTAGTCTTAGTCAATACTTCTGATAGTAGTTATCAAATAATTTTCCAAGAAATATTCGAGTACTTATGATTTGATGAGATATAACATTTTAATGTTCTATAAGCAACAGCTGTTAGTGACGTAAGATATCTACAGATCCTTATAAAGAAGATCGCCTGGAGCAATAATTTAATGGGTGTGTTCACGTAATATTATAAGTAATCGTTTAAGTTCGATATTAAAATTGATTTGTAGTCTGCAGTATCTATTAGACTTATAGCATGTATTTGGATTATGAACATCTAAGCCATACAATGTTACTTTTGTATCTTTCTTAAGCTGTTTAAGCTTTTTCTGTTTTTTTTTGTGTTAATATTATGTGCCTTAACCTGTGTTAAATAAATTTATTTTCTTTCTTTTCTTTCTTTCTTTCTTTTTTTTCTTTCTTTTCTTAGCTTCTATCGTGTCATCATTCTCAAGTCCCAACGTTCATCAATGCCTATCTTTCTGCTTAATTTTTATTTGCCTGTTGTTTTTTGTGCTCCATAATACCCTTTATCTTAAGGTATTTCTTGTTGCTAGTTCATCCTTCACAATATCCAGCAGCTTTATAGGCAGCCATATGATACTTTGATCTAGAAAGACCTAGGTCGAGAGCCTTCTTACATTCTTAAATTTTTTGACAGCAAACTATAAAGAAATAGAAAATATTAATCTCAACTATAAAAATTCAAAACACAATAAAAATATCTAGAACATTGATTTGTTTATCTCAATCCAACCCGTCAATAATGCCATTATGTTTCACTTACATTAAAAATATCTTTGACGTATCTTTTCTAATGCCATCAGCTGTTATACCATCAATGTTTAACTGCTTTACTGTTTATATTATCTTAATAGCACCATTATACAGACTTTTACTCACCTTGCCATTGATAGAAATGAATCGTAAAAATACCATCTATTAATATGCAAAGTCATTGACTTTTAATTATTTTAAGTGTTCATTAATTTGCACAACTTTCTAATGCCCCTGTAGTGATCAATAAATAATATAAATGGTTCGTTATGTAAGTGCCAAAACGATTTAAAAACGTTTAAGTTCATTTAATTGGGTTTGAATTTAAATATTTGCATTCGTTAATAGAAAAGATCCTTTTTTGGAAATAATTATTGGAGAAAATTAATTTCACCATTTATGGGTAAAGGTAATCTGCACGCTATTATTACATTTCAATTTAATAACTTTTACTTCTAATTAACATGTATGATGAGATAAAAAATAAATAGCTGCGTCTTCGTGTATCTACACAGATTAGATTGGAAAAAAAACAACAAAAAAACTAGTGCTACTTTCACACAGGAATATAAATATGTTTCCATCTAAGGAACATTATTGGATTACATGTGAAAAGTAAAGTAAATATTATATTACCTAAGTGTAGCGTCTACTTAAAAGCAAGCACTTTTCGTAAGAATTTTTTTACGAAAATACCTAGGAATTACCTTCAAATAATATTTATTATATTTAAAAAAAAAATAGGAAGTATGGCATTAGCTTAATAATATTGCAACGAAGCAAATTTTTATGTCATTAGATATTTGACAAGATTTTTTAGCTCTTTAAAATGGATATTGCTAATAGTTTCCATGAAAAATTCTGGATATTTACCTAGTTACATCAACTGACAGACATACTCTAATTTGAATAATCTCGTTGAAATACTACAAGTAAAATCATGTCAGATACATAATTTTCAGTTTTGCTTCACAGTTTGTATTTTTTTTTAACTTGTCCGCACACTGTCAAATCAATTATTAACTTTTGAAATTCCGCTCATCTTTTTCAACAAAAAACGGAATTTATCGTAGATACCCTCGACAGGAAACAGCCCATCACTAAACGCATAAATACCAACGTGTAGAGCAAATAAAACGGTAAAACCGGGCTTTTAAAGTTTTTCCACATCCGTCCGACGCCGATGAGCTGCTTGTTTTAGGGTTAAAAGCCTAGGTTTCGACACGTGCTATTTGATAGTGTTTGTTGGGGACTTAAAGCCTAGTATTTGGCACGTGCGTTTTGGAAGTCGTTTGTTTCGAGTAATTTTTAAGCTATTGCATAGCTTTTATCGCGGGCTTTGAGCGCGGCGACCGAATCAAGAAATTCCGTAACGAAAATAAAACCTAACCCCCCACTCCGCCTACCATGTAGGTAATGACGGTTCCCATGACAACGTGATGTTGTCATGGGAAACGTGATGTTGTCATGGGAACGTAATTTTTGTTTCATGTCATCACGTCATCATCCCAAGTGTAGCGTTGACAAATAGGAAGTATGGAGGCTACAAATGCTATGCAATAGCTTTACTGCGGCAGTCCCCGAGTGCCACACGTTTTTTTTGTTTTTATTTCTGGAGCTTCTGTAATTTGCTACTGTAGTGTTTTTTTTTTGTCTCGTTAAATATGACACAGTACAAGGCCGTAATTATTCATCCTTTTTATTAATAATTTTGGTAAAACAAACTAGGTTTCCTCCGGTATTGTGAGTGTGTTTACTTAAATGAGTCTGTCATATATATTGCACAAGCGTTCGTACCCTCCCGACATTGTATTATATTCTGAAGGCAATATTTTTTTCCTGTTCTTAAGTCGATTGGCGTTTGGATGTTTTGTTTTCTAATTTTAATGAAGCCCGGCGGGGATGGTAATACTGTAAATAAAATTATAATAGAAACGATATTTGAAAAAGTATAGGTATGGTTACCTACATTTCCATGATAGATTCTTTACGATTAAATTGATTATAGCATATAGCTAAATATCGATATATCGTTACCTACCATAATTGAGGTGCGGTAAAAAACAATAGGTATCTACTGTAAATGTATTATAAATCGTCTTAACAACACCCACGGCTGTAAAAGGTGAAGTTCCTCATTTAATTTTAATGTGGGCAGCAAAATTCCCACCGTTGACTTCATACTTAGGCTTACCTCAGACAGCTAGCATTTTTATTTTAAAGAAAATAAATGGGTATTTATTCTTCTTTCTTTTCTTTTCTTTCTTGTATTTTTTTGCAGAAATAAACAGATTTCCTTTCTTCTTCTTTCTTTCCTTTTTTCTTTCTTGACTTTCCAGATTTTAGTCAAACTTGTTTGATATCGTTCATCTATCGTAAATAAAAATCGATTGTCGAAATGTTGGACAAAGACTTTTCTTGTTCCGCCAGAACTTGGATAATCAGCCTATAACGTTCCCACTGCTGGGACACCAGCCTCCTCTCAGTGAGAGAGATTGGGCAATATCCACCACGCGGGCCCAGTGCGGAATGGTGGACGACAACTTGGTTATCGTGAGTCAATATAATAGGAGAGGAATTTACGTTGTTTGTATATTTCAGTTGACATTTTTATAAATATAGAAATGGACAGTGGTTAAAAACCCACATAAAGGCTCCCGGCAATATCAGCTTCATCGTCTGCCTAGCTTTATGGGGTTGTCTTCCAGTCTAAGCAGATGCAGCTGCATAGTAGTATTTTACATGGAGCAATTGACCTCCACAACCGATAGTTACTGGGTAACACGATAACCCTTGGTAAGACTGGTTGTCAGACTTTCGGGCTTCTGACAACCCGTAATAACTGTCAAAGATCTACAAATGACAGCCGGGACCAACGGCTTTACATGCTTTCCGAGGCACGAATGGGTCTTGGTATGTAAAGATGGTCACCCATCACGGACCAACCGCGGCAAACGTAGTTTAGCCTGATCGATCGACCATTGCGGCTGGTATTGCTTAGTCACAAGCAATATCAGCTCGACAAGTATAATTTAGAGTAGGTAAATATCTAGGTTACCATTATTATATTGTTTTTAGAAGTTATAATAATAACACTACTACCTTTATTGGCCGGCTGGAGTGAGCACTGACGAGGAACAGAGCTCCCACCTCATTCTCGCCTTTATTGGCCGGCTTGAGTAGAGATTCGCAAGAGCAAACGTGCTCGGAGGAAGGAAGTATTCCAGTAAGATGCTGGTAGGGATCTTGACCGTACTTCCGGAATTGTCCTGATAGCCGAGGAATACCTCTCCACTCCTCATAAGCACCTCAGGACATGTTGCCCCCTTGCCGCTACGACACTTTGTGCTAGCGACCGTTTTCGGTGGCCCATTATTGAGTGTGCAAGTCACCCCCTGCCATTTTATCCGCGTGCATATAAAACATAGATCAGGCAGGGGCCATAGTCCTTCCATAGTTCCAGGTGACCAGTCCACTTTAGCAACCCAAACCCATAGTCTGATATCTTTGTTTCCATATCTTACAATAGTCCTACACTAACCGGGGGTTGTCCTTGGCTGTACTTGCATAGTGCGAACAGGGATAATCATCGGTTGGTACCTCATTTCATTAAAAACGTCTAAGGGGCCTCTGCGAGTTGGCTTCGGCCCCTCGTACGCCTTCCAAAGGACCGGGACCCTAGGGTCCCGAGATATGTCAAAGACATTTAAAAATAATAATAATAACACTACTACTACTGAGTAGGTACAACTAAAACATTATGCTCAAAACATTAGATAAACTACTGACACCAAGTTTCCTCTAAAGTATATAATTAAATAGAAAATCTGTTAGTCCGTAAAGGTCATTCTCAGGAAATCTGTTATCAAGGCCAATCTAATAAGACAGTGTCATGACAATCTATCACTACATCTTGACGTCAGAGTAAAACGTTGTTCATACTGGAAAATTTTCTAAGCAAAAATAATTAATATTTAATGGAAATATTAATTATTTTTGCTTAGAAAATTTACGTTTATAAAGAGGCTTTTTAAGAGAATTTTGGAAAACGTAAATGTCGAATAAAAATTGACATAAAATTTTGAAATAAATATTTACCATCTTCATTTTAGGATTGTGTAAAAAAAAATACGGTTATTCAAAATACGGATTGCTTAAAAGCCGCTTCAAAATCTTCAGTTCCAAATTTTTTTATTGGTAAGTAAAGTCTATCTTATATACAATTCTCGTGTCACAATGTTAGTTACCTTACTCCTCCGAAACGGCTTTATTGATTTTTACCAAATTTTATATGCATATTCAGTAGGTCTGAGAATCGGCTACTATCTATTTTTCATACCCCTAAGTGATAAGAGTGGTAGCAAAACAACGTTTGCCGGGTCAGCTAGTTGTAGATAAAAATATCAAAGTATTAAATGAAATATTGTTTGGTGTTGTTCCAATTTTGCGCTTGTCGAAAAACATGGGTTTCCGGAACAATCTATCGGGATTAAAAAGGGACCATGTTCAGCCACATTTACAGAATAGTATGAATTAATCCCGACAATCATCATGCCTATGTATTCCCTAAAGGGAATAACCTACCTAATCTATCCACACAGTTTGAATTTAATAATGTTCTATAAACAAAATATTTGATTCTGTTCTCTCTCCTGTAGGTGGATAGGTACATACTTTGTAAGTAGATTTATGTTTTCAAAAAATCAATAAAACGCGTCCTTTTTCCAAAGATTTTTGAAGTGAAAACTTCTTTAGGCGCGTTGGGCATTTTTGAGATGGGACTGAACCATTGATTTCGTGACACTATTCCGACACCAGCTTTTGACCGTTAAAAAGACATCAACGCGTTGATTACCGCGGTGCGTGGAGTAAAAGACATCAACGCGTTGATTACCGCGGTGCGTGGAGTAAAAGACATCAACGCGTTGATTACCGCGGTGCATGGAGTAAAAGACATCAACGCGTTGATTACCTCGGTGCCGATTTTTTTCAAGTGTTCACTTCTGTCGGCACTCCCGGAGTGCCACTGTTTTTTTTACTTGTCCTAACATTACACCTGGAATCCCCGAAGGGTAAGGCAATTGTGTACACCTACATTTTGCCAGTAGGTAATGTTTAAGTCTCATGTAATAAGGGGGCGAGATTATTATTGCCATCTACAGGGCACAAATCCAGACTCCGGGCTGCTACTGAGAAATATTTTTTTCTATATTAATTATTCAAGAATACCGTCAGGTTGCTAGGCTGAATAAAAGTGACTGGCACGAAATACCGACCTTTAAATAAGTAATACTGGCCTTAATATTAAACTGCTACAAAAAATATTATTATGTTCCGTACGTCATTTATAATTTTCCTACCATTTTTCACAAAAAACTGCTGACGTAGGCCCGTCTAAGATAATTAATAGGTGCTATGTTAATTTTCTCAGCGTTAATTATACTTTACAAATACTTATTTCGCGCCATTAGTCAAGCGACCATTTTGTTTTTCAAAGACTCTGTGAAGGTTTTTTTCCTTAATAAATAACTACCTTTTGCCCGCAGCTTCACCCTCGTGGAGGTCAGAAATTATCCCACGAGAACATACAACTGGGACAAAAAGTATCCTATGTGTTCATCCAGGTTATAAATTATCTGTGTGCCAAATTTCATTCAAATTCGTTCAGCCGTTTTAGCGTAAAAGCATAACAAACAAATAAACAAATTCACTTTCGCATTTATAATATTTATAAAGTTTTGACTAGGACTAGCGTTTTTTTTGAATTGACAAAATATCGAGATTTCTTTATTGAATGTAATTTTAATATCAATGTATTAAACACAAATATTCCGGAATAAATCCTCCAAATGATAGTGAAAACCGTATCAAAATGTGTAGCGTAGTTTAGAAGAATAACGCAATCACACAGACAGACACGAAAAGCAACTTTAATTTATAATGTGTTTAGATTAATTTGTTCATTTTTATTTATGCGCTGAAATATTTTCATGGTAATTATACAAGGTGCTACAAAAAGAAAATGAAAGGACAGTCTGAATATTTTTTTCTACGGACAGAAAATTATTTTGACAGCTATAATAATTTACACTAAGCTTTGAATTGAATATTTTCGATAGACAATGTTTTTTTTTTAAACAACTTGTTGGACTGCCTCGTTGGTCTAGTGGTAGCAAGCGTTACTGCTGAGCATGAGGTCCTGGGTTCGATTCCCGGGTCGAGCAAAGTGTTATTGGGTTTTTTATCAGAAATTTCTCAGTAGCAGCTCGGAGTCTGAATTTGTGCCCGGTTGATGGCAATAAGCTCGCCCCCTATTACATGGAACTTAAAATATAACTGGCGAAATGTGGGTGAATCTGCTACAGGGACACCTCTGCCCAACCCTTCGGGGAAACAAGGCGTGCTGTTATGTTAATTTGTACGACCAAGACTTCTAACCTTCCAACGACACTGTGAAGGCCACAGGAATCTGCTGGATGCAAAAGCACAGAACCGATCGAAGTGGCGGGGCCTGGGGGAACTCTATATCCAGCAGTGGACATCTTTCGGCTGAATGATGATGACGATAAAGATTTTCAACCATTCGAGCTTAGAAAAATGTAATTAAAAATGTTAAAGCTTCGGTGAAACGGGGAAAGCCAGTATTTACAAAGACAAATCTTTAAAAAAATCATCGGTTTAGTCAAAGCCAGATAATAAACTGCTACTGTTAAAGAAATAATAAAAAAACGTGTGCGGTCGGGGGACCCCCGTCAGGAACGAAGTTCCTTCTCGCGTATGATTTAAAACAAAAACATTTTGTTTGCAGCCGCCATCTTGTATTTACATTTAGACCTCATTATTGACTTTAACACCCTTGAAAACTATGAAAACGACACCCATGACGAAAATTGTGAAAATTTTCACAGCCGCCATCTTGGATTTTCATTTTAAAGTCACTATCGACTTTAAAAGACCTTTAAAAAGTGAAAACGATACCCACGACGAAAATTTTAAAAAATTGTAGCCGCCATCTTGGATTTTCATTTTGACCAAATTCACACTTTCTCTCTCTCTCCACAGTATACAGTGTACTTGGGCCGATGTGTACAACTTTGTCCCGTGACACTGTAATCACATTACTCTTTTCTTTTGTTTTTTCTGTCGGCGTTCTCTCTCTCTTTCTTTCTCTCTAAATTAAAAGAAGACAGTCGCAAGTATTAACACTTTTTAGCGTGACGATTTCTGAAAGTTAACAAGCCGCATTAAAGAACTTCGTTCCAAAAAATGAGCCTTACAGTAGACGCTTAAGATGTGTAACATCCAACATGTTGGCTGGCAGTACCAACCTCTCGGAAAATGGGTTGGTACCGTCTCACGGCCAACTCTAACACCGCGCCCGCTCATTGGTCAAATCAAATAGCGCGCGCTTCCCCGGCTTCCTGTTACACATTTCCGTCCCTTTACACAAAATCACTCCCACAGATTGCAGGAAAGCGAGAGTAAAGATATTACACAAAAAAAACAAGCAATATTATAGGTACCTAATATATTTGTCATAAACCCGACTCCATATTTTTACTACCGTTTAAGTATTCTATAATTTTGAAGTATCAGGTTACATTATTGTAATAAATAATGCAATAGTTTTTTAATAACAATTTAGATGCAAGTTTATTGTGTTGCGTATTACTGCGTAGGCGCATCAGTTTTTAATGTGGTGGTTATGTAACCATGCGTTTATGTAATATCATGTTGTAGTAGGTACTATTATTAACTATTTTTATAAGTAAGTATCTACAGTTTTTGAAGATTGCATGTAGCGGAGATGAGAATGTTGAGATGGATGTGTGGAGTGACAAAAATGGATAAAGTAAGAAATAAATGAATGAATGTATATAAGAGGAAGTTTAAAAGTGGCATCAGTGACAGAAAAGTTGAAAGGAAATCGTTTGGCCTGGTATGGGCATGTAATGAGGAGAGAAGAAACGCATATGACTAAAAGAGTAATGAATATAAATGTTGATGGATGGAGCGGGAGAGGAAGACCAAAGAAAAGATGGATGGATTATGTGAGGAATGATATGAAAGAGAAGGGAGTGAATGATAGCGTGACATTTGACAGTGGAGAGTGGAAAAAGAAAACGTGTTGCGCCGACCCCACGTAACATGGGACAAGGGCAGGAAGATGATGATGATCTACAGGTTTTACGCAAAAATACGGTAAATTATTGTATTTGGTGGTGGTATTTGCTATAAAAGCCTTCTAGGTTTCCTACTCAAAACTTGATTATTTGGTATTAAAGTACCAACAGGCCCACCGCATCGTAGAATCCATAAGCGCTGGTTTCCAACGCGGGACTATGACCGGTGCAGTATTCTTCGACGTAGCGAAAGCGTTCGATAAAGTCTGGCACAACGGCTTAATATACAAGCTGAACCAGCTCGGCGTGCCAGATCGTCTCGTACTCATCTTACGAGACTTTTTATCGAACCGCGTCTTCCGTTATCGTATCGAAGGAGCGTTATCTACTCCCCGTCCCATTCGCGCAGGTGTCCCTCAGGGCTCTGTGGTGTCCCCCCTCATTTTCACGCTATACACAAGCGATATCCCTAAAGGTTGCGGTAGGTCGCAGTTGGGTCTGTTCGCAGTTGGGTCTGTTCACTGCCATCTACTTCAGCTCTAGATCCCCCGACATCATTCGCCTAAATCTCCAACGCGCAGTCAATAGACTGGCAGCTTGGTTTACAAAATGGCGGATAGAAGTCAACCCCGATAAAAGCCAAGCGGTTCTCTTCACGAAACCGCGTTCAAGGCTCAAAAACCCCCTCCCCCGACCAATCACCATGTTCGGCAAGCCGATCCCTTGGGAGAAGCGAGCTAAATATCTCGGTGTCGTTCTAGACCATCATTTGACCTTCGCAGAGCACATAAAGATGGTTCGTTCGCGAGCCTCTTTCGCTCTCGGTAGACTCTTTTACCTGGTGAATGCACGTAGCAAATTGTCACTTAGGTGCAAATTGCGCGTTTACACGGCGTGCATTCGACCGATCATGACCTATGCGGGTGCCGTCTTCGCTCATGCGAAACCCCGTCATATCCATAGGATGCAAACAGTCCAAAATAAATTCCTCCGTAGGGCCACAGGTTCCCCCTGGTTCGTCAGGAACGAGGCACTCCACCTCGACCTAAAGATTCCCACAATCCACCAGTTTCTAAAACGCCTTTCCAAGCGTTTCTTTGAGTCCGCGGCCAAACATCGCAACCCTCTGGTTGTCGAGGCCGCCAGTTATGTCCCGAGTAGAATCAGTCATGTTCGCCGTCCAAGGCATATCCTAGTAGATCCCGATGACCCCATAACCCTCCTCCAGGAGAGCACTAGGGAAACAAGTACAGTGTACAAACACAGACGCCTCCCGTCATACCGACCTCGCCGCCGAGGTCCTTTGCGATCTCGACCGCCGCGCCCCCGAGTAAATAATACTCCCCCCCGACCCTTGCTCGAAAACGAGGTGCCAGCAGTTGTTGCAGCTGTGCACGTAGCTTTAAATTCCCCGACTAATAATAATGATCAAAACCTTTTGATCCAGCCCGTCCCATCTTTTGATGTCCTCCCTCCGGATAACGCCCTAAGCCGAAGCTCGAACCCCGCAGGGGGTGCCCTTAGTGAGCGTTCATCCTTAAATCTTTAGCTTAGTTATTTGTGCCCTGGCTGGAGGCTTTGAGTGTAGTAGATTAAGGCAACCACAGGATTGACCGGTTAAACAGTTACGGTTTTCGGAACCAGCTGTGAGATGCCCAACAGAAAAAAAAAAAAAAAAAAATTAAAGTACCAAAATTGGGTACCCTAGTTTTATTAAAATTTTAATAAAACTGGGTTACCCAATTGATGCAGCCCACTGTACGTAGGTCTTTTTAAAACATAGGCATTTTAGTGCAGCCCACCGTAGTGCGTGCCACTAAAGATGAGACTTGACACGTGGTTTGACTTGCGCAGTAGACGATTTATGGGTCTCTTTAGCGGTATGAGGTCTGCGCTGCCAGGGCGTCATCAGGGGGCGAAAAGAGCGCGGGAGGCGCGGTCAAGTCTCATCTTTCGTGGCGCGTATTGTACACACGGCTACACATCATGCTATA
Source organism: Agrochola lychnidis (assembly GCA_963680765.1). NCBI lineage: Eukaryota > Metazoa > Arthropoda > Insecta > Lepidoptera > Noctuidae > Agrochola > Agrochola lychnidis. Next base: position 5,819,919 of record OY796871.1, on the reverse strand, counting down.
CATTTCCAATTTATGCTGATCTCGCATTGCATAGAATTTCCGTACAATGCAAGGTTAGCTTAGACTGGAAATGTATGGCTACTTTTATTTGTTGGAAACTTTTTGTTATTACAACCGACCTTCATGATCTAAAATCGCCAACATGCAATCCAAGCACGGAGTTCAATGTTCTTTCTATTGAAACAGCCAACAACCCAAGCAACCAATCAACCAACTAACCTAAAAACAAATTATTCTTTCTTTCTTTCCAATGCCACACCGTACCAAATAAAACGAAATTAATATAAAATTAATTTACTATTATCATGTCAAGTGTAACCTCACCCTTACCCCCTCGCTATTTGCAGCTATGCGCAGGAGTCCCAGTAATTAGCCGCGAAGTAGTTTATGGCCGACCCTCGCCGCTGCCAATAAGCAATTTGTGAGAATCGGTTGCATTAAAATATTTTGAGTGGGGTTAGTGTGTAATTAGCTTTATATCCTATACTATTAAATGAGTAATATTTGTATATGTATTTGTAATCATGTTCTCGAAAACGGCTCTAACGATTTCGATGAAAGTTGCAATATACGAGGACGAAAAATCGATCTAGCTAGGTCTCATAACTCTCATATCTGGGAAAATTCATTTTCTCCTTATTTTCATTCGAGAAGAGCTCGGTCGCCCAAAGTTTAGAATAATATGGCTACCTTAGAATAATGACATGGCAGCATGGAATTAGTAAGTACCTACTATCATGGCAGCATGGAATTAGTATGAACTATCCTATACTATTAAATGAGCATTCTCTTTTTTTTACCAGAGCAGAGCTCGGTCGCCCAAAGTTTAGAATAATATGGCTACCTTAGAATAATGACATGGCAGCATGGAATTAGTAAGTACCTACTATCATGGCAGCATGGAATTAGTATGAACTATCCTATACTATTAAATGAGCATTCTCTTTTTTTTTACCAGAGCAGAGCTCGGTCGCCCAAATACTAAAGATAAAGGGAGAAGCCGCTGGCAGAAGCAATTGAAATAAGAACCACCCTTACTCTAAAATAACTAATTTAATTCCGAATATAATTATTTAACCTCAAACTAGATACTAATCCCCAAATGAATCTTAAAGTCGTTACCCCAATATCATAATCTAAAACTGTTTAAAGAAACCACATATTTACAATATTTTAGGGATAAGGAAAATAATATAAAACACCAAGATATTTTGTCAGTCATTTATATTTCTTTGCCAACATCAAATTCAATATTCTACACCATACCATCATATCTCCTATTCCCCACATAACATCACAATTCAATCCGTATTCTAATATTCACCATAAAACTAATAGGTTACCTTAATTTACAGTAAATCTCCAACCAATACTATGCCAATCTATCTTTTTACTGACACAGCCATTAAGCACGTCTTACCGTCACGAGCGCCCGACCCAGAAGTTCGTTATTTCCTCATTTTTAGATATCGAATCTTTGGGTGTTGCCAGTACAATCTTCAACAATTATGTACTAATAAATTGAAACCTAACACTATAGTTTATCAATAAATGTGCACAAGAAACCAAACACAATAAAAATATTTACAGGTAAACACATCAAATCAGAACAATAATAATTTCCTCATTCAACCGTCACGTATAATATTGGATAGAAAATCCTTCATGACTGAGTTTCTATCAATTTCTTAGTACGTGATCACAACTTACTTTCCACTCGTTAAAACTTTAAGTAAAAGTTATAATAGGATTCTGTGTTATCTCTCGCTGTTTGATTTTACACTTCTTTGTGAAGGTGGTTTATCTTCTTAATTATTAGCATTGGTAAATATGTTATGTAAGTAAAGAAAGAAGGAAAGAAAAATAAGTTTATTTGTCACAGAAACACGTGCATTATCATCATTAGCCTATAAATGTTCCCACAGCTGGGACACAGGCCTCCTCTCTGTGAGAGGGAGTGGACCGTAATCCACCAAGCAGGCCTAGTACGGGTTTTTGGGTTGGTAGAAAAACAATTACACTACTATCAAACCTTAAATCGATTAAAATCAACCATCTATCAAAACTTCAACAAATAAAGTGGTGTGAAACACGTCTAACAATGTAACCCTTCATCAGTCTCCACTCGATACTAGTGTTGTATCAACAATTCAACACAGAATATCGGTAAACTCGCGACGCTATCGCGATCCGATGACAGCTACCCGATTGAACTTTGAATCGAGATGAGAATCGATTTATCGATGCTCAGTTGTTTGGAATGTAGGTCTCTTGGTGTAAATGCGAAGTTTGTTTGATAGTTGATAGTTACATGGTTATCGTTGGGTATATTTCTCGACTTTGTTCTGACATTTCCTCTGTGTTAATAAGTTATGATATCGATGTAATTATAGACCCAATCATGACAGTTATTTTCTTGGGAATTGGGCATAGAATTAAGGTTTATGTTCGAAGTAGCCACATTAGTTTTAATCAGCCAACTTGCTAGCAAATTATAACTGTTGCAACCCATTTTCATTAACTTTGGTAGGCACGTGTTTCTACTAAACCTACCACTATTTATAATTAAGATAACATTGTTGAAAGAACTGAAAATACAGAAGTTCTAAACTATACAAACTTTTAACCGAAGCCACAGAAATTGGCAAAATTCCAACTTTGAAATTCACTAATTTTAGTGACGCGCCATTCATATCGATACTTTTACGTACCCGTCAAAGGACGAAGTTCCCAGTATCGATAATAAACAAAAAATAATCCTACCAAATAAACCCTCTCATTGCAGATCGTGCCGAGTCTACATTAGAATACGTCCTGCATATTGTTTATGCGTATTATCTGTGACCGAACAATGAAAACAACTGGCCAGTTCTGTCGCACTATTTTATGTAACAAATTAGGCACATAAAATTTGTTAAAATATTTTACAAGTATTTGTTTGTGAAGATTTGTTATGTATTTGCGGTTTAAATGTATTTATTCGAGACAAGTGTTGTACAATGCTGACATTTACTGCTAAGTTGTCTCAATGCTTTTTGTTGGTATATAAAGACGCATTATGCTATCAATAATCGCTTTGTAGACGTTTTGGCTGAGATTTATGAAGTTTTTTATTAGATTCTAATAAAAGATAACGTACTGGACTTGTAATTTGCTGATCAGTATTTTTATCTCAAGAAGCGACGTGCGCTTTACTTGTGGTTACCAAGTGTAAAAACATGCAGTGAATGTGTGTGTAAGTGCTGGAGCTCTCGGTACCGTCCGAGACAATGGCGAAGTTGGAAGTGTGTGGGGGTGTGTGTGCATGTGTGTGTTATGTGCTGACGCTACTCGTCTTCACGCACACATTCACAGTTTGTTTGTATACTTAGTTACCACAAGTAAAGCGCGCGTCGCTTCGTGAGATAAAAATACTGTAGTAATGACAAAAAAAAATCCATATTATGTGGCCAACGTTCGACAATTCGTCTGCTTTATGCATTCATGGATAAAATATTTAAGGATGGAACGCAATTCGTCTGCATCGGGTCTGAAGGCAACTTCTTTTTAAGGTTCCGAGCCCCAAAAACAAAAAATGGAGCCCTTATAGAATAATTTTCTTGTCCTATGGTCCGTCTGTCAAAACCCTTTTTTGGGTACAAAAGTTAGACTAACAATTTGCATTAAATGCTAATAAGTTTGAAAACAGTTGCGAACATTAACTAAATACACAATTAGTTGTTACAAGTGTCTAGTCAACTTTGTTAGTCCAAGCTACAAATTAAACAGTTCAGAGGTCCTTACAGTAATTATAAAGAATTACCATTGAACTCCTTAAGTAAAGTCTCACCCAAAATGTTTCAAAAGCAAAATAAATTAACCACTAGTAATTTAAATACAAGAGTAATCAACGATGAGGCGGAATTTCCAATCAATTTCTTTTGTCGTATTTTTTGGAGAAAAAAGTAATTTTGTTTCATGATTTGGAATAAAAAGATCGTCACAAAAAACTAGTCCATACGAGAATAATAATATTAAATAATAGAATTCATTTATCAAAAAAGTGTGGTCTTATTTAAGGGTGTGCTACAGATCATCAACTAAACAATGAAGAAAAACAGAAGTGAAAACTTGAACAAGATCGCCTTGGTGGAAGAAAAATACTTGTACAGAACATTGGTCCATAACCTTATCTAAATAAAGATCAGAATCGCATTTATAAAAAAAAAATACTTCCAAAACCTTTAAAGTAAAAATACTTGCATAACATAATATAAATAAAGAGCACAATCACGTTTAGAAAAATGAGATGTCGGTAACGGTGTCGCGAGTTCAACTGTTTTTTCTCATCTCAAAAATGCCCAATGCGACTAAAGAAGTTTTCCCTTTAAAAAAAAATCTGCTGTCCTACACAAAACTTCAATACCTATTCGACACAAATGTATGGGTAAGTTGATTATTTTTTCGCGATTACGATGTTGGTTCTATGGAGAAAATTGTTCAGTTTGGTGGTCTGTAGCACAACCTTAAATATATAAATAATACCTTTCCGATTTATGATTATACATAAACAAGAAGAAAATATGTACCAGTGTACCTAACTGTGTATCATCAACTGCAAAGTGTAAATATAATTATTATATACTATTAATTAAGTTAATTAATTAATGATATAATATATATTAAATTAAATCAATTATTAATATTAAATACTATTAATTAAGTCACCTGCTATATTGTTATTAAAATTTATAATATAATCCTTCCATAACCTACTGAAACATTATCTTGGAAGATTTAATACAACATTAAGTCAACATTTACTTCAAAACATAAATATTTAAGAAAACAAAAACAACATTCTAAACGTTACTCGTATGAAATCTAGAACAAATCCTTGAGAGTATGTTTAAAGCAAAAAGTATCCGACACAAGGTTTTATCGATATAAGAAATCGATCGCCATAGCAATCGATTTTCCTTAACAACTTACATTCCGATTTAATTCACTTATCGATAAATAATTGCGCAATTTACATCACTATTGATTTTGTGGTATGGTATAATAATGTTTTAAGTGATATTGATCAGTTTTAGCGTTGTATAAGGGTAAATAATTATTATAATTGATTGTAATAATAGAACCAGTATCCTAATTGCGTAATACAACACAATCACAATCTGTTTCGATTTGAAACAGATTGCTAATCCATTGCTTCATAAGTTGGGAAAAAAATCTGCTCATCAACGTAAATAACGCAATGAATGTTGTTGAACTGTCAAAATAAAACAAATTAGGCATAATTGTTTACGAAAATAAGTTACGCAATTAGGGTACAGGTCCCACCACGTCGGGCAAAGTGTAATTGGGTATTTGTATCTGGTTTTTATCAGTAGCTGTCCGGAGTCTGGATTTGTGCCCGGTTGATGGCAATAGGCTCGCCCCCTATAACATGGATACACCTCTGTTTAACCCTTTGGGAATACCAGGCTCGATGTTATGTAATAGAACCGTTTGATTTTATAAGTAGGCAGTATTCAGCAGACACAAGTATAAAAAACCTGGTATGTAATATGGAATGAACGTTTCGACTTCATCTTACCATGAAAACACATAGGAAAGTAAAGAAAATTGATCCAATAAAAATAGATAGGAATACGTATACCCACAGCATGATATTTGGGGCAAAAACAACAAGTAGATACACTTAGAGCGTTTTCGCACTGCATTCGATCAGAATCCAAATTCAAGATCCGAATTCAATCCTAATTGGGAATGTTCTAAATTCGGACGGACAAAGATCGGATCTAGTGCAAAATCCCTCATACAAATAGTACTATGGCTACTTCGGGACCAACATTTCTCGGATTCGGATCCGACGTAGTGCGAAACATTGGACCATAGGGTCTATAAATGTGTTCAACTTTTTAATAAATTAATTTCTGACAAAAAAAAATCTAGAAAAAAGCTTACAATCTTATCTCAACTACTTAACCCACAATAACTAAATTGAAAACAAAAAATTAAAATCCCGCAAAACGTGCAACCACAATCAAGCTCCTTAAAAGACTGTCGCATAAAGGCGTGTTCAAAGTCAGCCACAAATCATCCACACGCTAGCGATAGCGATCAACTCTTACCGCTAACGATGCTGAGATACCATAGATAAGTATCCGTGAGATCCGGCTGATGGCTTCGAGTTGTCGGAACATAGATATCGCGACACGGCTATTGTTGTTTTGTGGTACAAGCGGTAGGAGGTTAGGTAATAGTTGTGGTTTTTTTGCTGTGTTTAATTGTAGCGGTACTGTGTAATTATTTAATTACTGTTTGAAGTTAGGTCAAGTAATAGGCTTAACTCTTAAACCCACTTTTTTTTGCTGTCTTTTTTTTTGTTTCGAAATTATCAAATAACTTCTCCCGCTCTAAGTGGAACGGGAGGGCGTGTCAGAGTCTTACTGACTACCCACCCGTGTTCCTTCAGTTGCCATGTTTCCCTTTCGGCCTTTTTCGCAAATCCATCAACCATCGGCCCTAGCGGACCCCGTCAATTTTTCTGACATCTCTTTGAGGCGCGCGTGGAACACAACGCGCCGTCGACCCCAGCCTGATCCTTTTCGGACGGCGAGCTACCCATTGCTCACCGTCCGCAAGCCCACGCCTACGGTGGCTTGTGTCTGTAAATGATCCTAGAGTATTGAGTATCTTAAAATATAACACTATTTAAAAAAAACAGTGAGTACAAAACTAATGATTCTTTCCTTGTCATTTTGCAAGTTAAAGTTTTTATTAAGTTATATAATTATTTCCAAAGAAAGGTTAAGAAATGAATATTCTAAAGACAGTTAGTTTTTTCCTCAAAGCCTAAAAGCCTCAGCAAATAAATCGATGGCCACCACGTAAAGTATCGAAACTGCAAAACCTCTACTTTACAGGAGAGCGATTCTAAGTTAAGATTTAGATTTTTGTCGAACTTGAAATTCGAAAATTTTATATTACCGATGTATCTAAAGTGGAAAATTTGACCGTTTTATACTGTCTACTATAGTTTTTGATAATTATTATACTTTTTCTAATATTACACATTCAATAGTTTACTTGGTTACTGCTGGTTACTTTTTACTGAATATGCCAATTTCAATTTTGTTCAATTGAAAAACAATTGAGGGTATAAAAATTAGTACATAATTTTTATATAAAATCATACATCTTTATCTCTACTTGCTATTAGTGCAATAAAACGAAAATGGCTTTTTTGTAATTTCGATAGTATACGTGGGGGCCGTCGAAATAAAAATATTGTCAAATACACTATTGCACCAAATCAAATGATAAATTACCTCAAGATACAAATAGGTAGGTACATACTATCACACAAACAAAAAAAAAGAACACAAAAATAATGGCGTGTTCATACGTGGCCACAAGTCATCGTGACGAGATAGCGATCAACTTTTACTAGCTGTCGATATAGATCGTGTAGATAAGAGATATCCGGCTGATGGTCAGCCGGTCAGCCTTGTCCGAATGTAGACTATATTATATTTCTATTGTCGTTTTGCAAAACAGTGAGAGGTAGGATTGAGACACGTGTGTTGAGAAGAGTAAAAGTGTTTTTATTTTAAAACAATTGTTGGGCTTATCGTCATGGTCTAGTCTAGATTATGGATAAAAACAATCAATCTGCCTAGCATTTTCTCAATTATCTTGGGGTCGGATTCCAGTCTAACCAGATGCAGCAGAATAACAGTATTTTACATGGAGCGACTGCCTATCTGACTTCCACAACCCAGTAACTGGGTAATACGATACCCCTTGGTAAGACTCGGACTTCAGACTCAAGACTTCGGGCTTCTGACGACCCGTACCGACTATCAAAGATCCACGGGACCCACGGCTTAAAGTGCTTTCAGAGGCATAGAGGAGTCTCGGTATGTAAAGATGAGTTACCCATCCACGGACTAGCCACGGCAAGCGTAGCTTAACCTGATGGATCGACCCGTGTGGCTGTTATTACTTAGCCGCAAGCTATGGATAAAAACAATTACTTTAATAGATCTTAAAGTAAGAAATACAACGCGCTACAACCAAAATCTCGGATGTTACCCGGAAAGCTGCCAATTTTAAGTGGGATTGGACCGGACATGTCTACCGCATGTCAGATCACCTGTGGGCTAAAAGAACCACTGATTGAGTCCCATTAAATTCTAGACGACATCGCGGCAGACCAAGACGAAGATGGAGGGACGAACTTGACTCCTACTGAAAAGATGCCCTTAATGGCAGTGGACAGACGTGTGTGGGAAAGGGATGCCTTTTCCCAGCAGTGGAGAATGATGGGTTAAATAGATACGTAGATAGAATAGATCTTGGCCTAATTCAAAGAAAGATTTATTGATATCTAAGAGCGTTTGGTAACGAACTTAAACAAACTTCGCAATAATGAACGACTAAACACAGTCAAATAAATAATTCATAAAAGAGTAAAATTAAAGAATTTATAGAAGTTTAGTGTTTTCCATAGATAATTAATGATATTTTCTACAACTGTTGTCGACAGAATAATGGTCTGACAATACAAAAACAAACAATAACAGCTGTGGCCAAAGCTTCGGACTATCGAGCAAATTAATATATTTAAATGTAGTTAGAAAGGTTACCAGGAACAAAAATAATATTTTGAATAGATAAAACTCCAACCTATATAACCTTCCTTCTGGGAAAGGTCGCTTCCCAGGATTTCTACGCTATCAAAAATAAATAAACGTAATATTCCTTTTACATTGCTAATGTAAAAGAAAAACTATTCATTCTTTTATAACTTGCGCCGTAAAAAGAAAAACATACGAGCTATTTGAAGTGTAAAATTATGAGCCTGTAAAAGGTTCGAACTTCTAATGACGGCTGTACACTCCTGTTCAATTGGTCTCGCGAAAAAGTTTCGAGCGAGGGGTTTCAGCCCGAGTGCGGTCATGTACACTCTCGCCTAGTGCAGTTGAAGTTGTGAACCCCGAGAGGATGGACGCACAAAACACGTCTTCTCTATCAATTGGCGCAGGCAACACGAGACTGTATAGCGACGCTGGTACTTTTGACTCGGGCACAAAAAACCGACACGGGATGAAGAGCGAGCGACATCTACATTCTCGCACTGGGCCTGTCTCGGTGTGCCTCGGCGAGAGTGTATAGCCGCCATAAGCCTTAGCCAATTACGTTCAACTGTTTCTAGTTATCCTGAATCGTGACCTAAATTATACAGTTTTAGCAAATAATATTTTATTTTTGAAGTGAAAACTTCTTGAGGTACGTTCAGCGATTTTTGATAGGGAAAAATCTTATGGGTTCGCGTCATCGACATGCTAATGTTAACAGTATATCTGTAGCTATGAGTATGACGTGTTCGCTTGGCATTTATATATTTTAATTAATAATTATAATTTATAAATGCGAAAGTGAGTTTGTTTGTTACCCTTTCACGCTAAAACGGCTAAACGGATTTGGATGAAATTTGGCACATGGGTAGACCTGGGACATAGGATACTTTTTATTCCTATATTCTCACGGGGTCGAGACTAATGCAAGTGAACTCGCCGGGCGCTGCCAGTACTTAATATTTCTGGTTTATTAATGAAGCTCTCGGAAAATAATTTAATAAATCCTGCCTGGATGTCGTAAAAGGCGACGGAGGGATTAGGTTAGGGACTCAGAGTGTCACGGTGTCTGGCAAAGCAAAAGAAGATTTCCATTTCTTTAATAAATGTGACTACAAGTAATACGTCTTCTTTCGTTTAGATGTAGACAAGAGAATGAGGAACACTACGTGATTTTGATTGCAATAAGCGTTTTAGAAATTCGAGTCCTGGAGTACACACCACATTTCGACAAAGGTAGTGTGGGACCCCCAGTTAGATGGACCGACGACTTTATAAAGGTGAGTGGGACAGACTTGATGCAGAAGGTGGAGGACAGGGTGTTGTGGCGCAGCCTGGGAGAGGCCTATGTCCAGCTGTGGACTGTGATAGGCTCAATTGATTGACTGAAATGATTTTTAAGCTATTGCATAGCTTTTATCGCGGGCTTTGAGCGCGGCGACCGAATCAAGAAATTCCGTAACGAAAAAAACCTAACACCCCCCACTCCGCCTACCATGTAATGACATGTCATGGGAACGTAATTTTTGTTTTATGTCATCATCCGTCATCATCCCAAGTGTAGCGTTGACAAATAGGAAGTACGGAGGTTACAAATGCTATGCAATAGCTTTACCGCGGCAGTCCCCGAGTGCCACACGTTTTTTGTTGGTGGTAGAGCTTGTTCTAAATCCGCCTGGCTAGCTACCACCATCTTATCTAAGTCTGTCGCCATAACAACAATGTTAACAGCATTTTTGTGTTTCGGAAGTTAGAAGTAAGATAGCCAGTTCCTCTGTAGTTGAGGATTCCGTGTGAAGCTCGCTTCCACCTTCAGCTTGATCATCACTTACTATCAGGTGAGATTAAGGCCAAGACTTTCCCCATTAAGGGTTTTTTAAAGTGAAAACTTCTTTAGGCGCGTTGGGCATTTTTGAGATGGGACTAAACCATTGATTTCACGACACTGTAATGGAATTTATCGACACCGTGGAGTAAAAGATATCAACGCGTTGATTACCGCGGTGCGTGGAGTAAAAGACATCAACGCGTTGATTACTGCGGTGCCATTTTTTTTATTTCAAGTTTTTTTTTTTTAGGTTGTTCCACTACTACTGCTAAGCGTGGTCATTAGAACAGTTTTCTCTGACTATTCATAGTAACTGTCATTGATAGGTGTGCTTGTCAAACAGTAGACGTTTACGGGTTGATAAATAATGATATTGATAATGCTATTTGCTTAGTAATTAAGATAAGATCTTTTAACAATCAGTATAATGTCTTATGCAATAAGTTTATCTTGCAAAACTGACCTATCCTTTAAAAGTTGTTATTGCCTCTTCTGATAATAATCTTCTTCATCGTGTCTATGGCACGACAGTGTATCTGTAGTAAATCTTTTTGCCCCAAAACTTCCACTTTCTCGGCATCATCTGTCTCTGCCTAGCCTTTTTCCAAATATATTGGGGTCGGCTTCCAGTCTAAACGGATTCAGCTGAATACCAGTATTTTACATGGAGCGACTGCCTATCTGACTTCCACAACCCAGCAACTGGGTAATACGATACCCTTGAAAGACTGGTTGTCAGACTTTCGGGCTTCTGACGACCCGTAACGACTGTCAAAGATCCACGAATGACAGCCGGGACCAACGGCTTAACGTGCTTTCCGGGGCACGGAGGAGTCTCGGTATGTTAAGATGGTCACCCATTCACCGCCCAACTCCGGCAAGCGTAGCTTAACCTGATAGATCGAACCGTGTGGCTGTTATTACTTAGCCACGAGCTCCTCGGCATCGTCTGTGCCAGCTCATAATCCTTCCCACTAATTACCTTACACATTTCCAAATACCTACTTATCCTTTTGTTTTATTGTTCTAAATCTTTGAGTCTATCATTGATTTTTATGCATGCCCTATCCCTGCACATTTAATAAATAACTGATTATGTTTATATACCATGTGATGGGATTGGTGATCTGCTATACAGGTATTCCTAGTGCAGACACAAGTCTCTCACAAACTAGTGTCATGTTGCTTGTCTAAAGTAATATGATGCCATTGTTTGTGAAGAGAAAATGAATTAGGTATTTGAATTTGATAATGATCTGATTTTAGATCTACAACTTCAAAGCAATTTATTTCAATCATAGCCTACAGATACCTACCACAATAAATCCAAAGATTTCTAAATTTTCACATCATACATTCATTGTCAAATTCACCATTACAACTAAATCGATCATCGAAAACCAACAAAAGCATCGATAAGGATCGATGCGACAGAGTTTCTCTCGCGTCGTGTAGTCTATTCGAATGCCAGTATCGATACAATCGGCTTCCGAACGAGATCGCAATCGCTACGTTCGTGCGAACATGTCAATTGTCAGTTGAGGGAATCGTGATATTGTGAGTTCTTTTTTTAAATTTCTTTTCATTGAAGGTTTCCGGCATGCAGGCTCGTTAGAGTTACAAGTTTTGGTTTACGATTCAAGATTGTTAGGAAAAGCGTGCTTCGTTTTTCAAAGATGGCTTTATTGTTATCAATATTGGATCTAGGTAATTGTCTAACGTGCTTGTTTTTCTTTATTTCACTAGTAGCTTATTTTATAAGCAGTGAAATCACAAAACTCTTTCAATATGAACTTATCCAAGTGAATTCGCCAACATCCGTCGAAAACAGACCTTTTAACAGAGTTGAAGGGTTCGAATATCTCGGATCCATTGTAGCACCAAAAGCCTGTGTAGAGAGAGACATACAAAATAGAATTTAGGCAGCGTGGCTGAAATGGAAATCGCTGTCTGGCATCCTATGGTGACTCCCGAATGCCGATTAAAGTCAAGGGCAATATATACAAAAGGGCAGTAAGACCAGCCCTACTATATGGATCTGAGTGCTGGCCGATGAAGAAGACGGATGAACAGAAAATTCACACCACAAAAATGAAGATGCTACGCTGGTCTGATGGAGTTTCGAAAATAGATAGAATAAGAAACGAATATATCCGTGGTACCTTTAAAGTCGCAAAGATACACGAGAAACTTAGTGAAAACCGCTTGCGCTGGTACGGACATGTGATGAGGCGAGATGATGACCATATGACTAAAAGAGTCATGAATATAGAAGACGGAAAGAAAGGCCGTGGACGACCACCTATGACTTGGCTACGAACAATAAAAAACGATATGATGACGAGCAACACAAAAAAAGAGATAACCCACAACCGTACGGTGTGGCGCAGATAGAAGTACTAGGAGGGCTGACCCCAAATAAATTGGGATAATAGCCAGGAGAATGAAGAAGAAGAAGTGAATTCGCCAACACTTTTTGGCGTCCGCTGTCAACAAAAGTGTTTTGACGGACGGATTCACCAAAATTTTAAGTTTTTTGAGACGGATCATTTTATTTTGATTTCCAAGGATATAGGTTCCTATTTGTAGACTTATCCCAGCATTAACAAATATCTAGTAGTGATTTAACTAATTTTGAAACTAGTAACGAAGTTCTAAAAGTAAGATAAGTTTAATAACTACCAACTGAGATTCGTTTCTCACCATTAATTAATCTCAATGACAAGAGCTACTGACACATAAAATTTATATATTTTTTTTATCTACTCTTAAGTTCCGTGAAAACGATAACCTTAAAAGTCAGTTTCATTAAAAGTTAAAGATTAAATTAACTATTAAAGTTAAGATTGAAGTTAACCACTTAGAGAGTTGGTCAACCGGGCTATGAACATGAACCATATCAGTTATAAGCCGGTGCATATCAGCGAGCAATTATCACTTTGATATCTTCCGGTATTGTGTAAACTTAGCTTTAAAATGGATAGTTTATAGTTTATACTGGTGTTTTGAAATGTAGACCGTAAGGAAATAGTTACTTTTAATATTTTCTTTTTTAATACTGGGTAAAAAGGCTTATCGTGTGCAAAAAATCTTTATCGAGCTATCGAAACAATATTCTACCCATCTGAATTCGTAACTGGGCTAAAACGTAACCCACTTTGCCCCATAACTGGACAATAGCGTCACTCACTTTGACCTATAACAGGGTAAAAGCGGCACTCGAGTTTCCCCGTCACTGGACAATAGCGTCACCCACTTTGCCCTATAACAGAGTAAAAGCGTCACCCGAGTTTTCCCATCACTAGGCAATAGCGTTAGCCGATTTCCCCATAACTGGGTAAAAGCGGCACTCAAAAATCCCCGTAACCGGGCAATAGCATCACCCCCAATTCCCCGTAACTGGGCAATAGCCTTACCTAATTTCCCCTTTGCGCCTTAGACCCCCCCAGGACAATCACATTAAATAATGAGTTTTAAAACAAAAGTTCTTTAGTGAGAAAGTTTTCAGCTTTTCCCTTTTTGCTAACATATAAATCAACAAGACGTATTAAAAACGTTTGCAATTACATCATTTTAACGACGTGTAATGTTTAAAAGTTGTTTTAAAAACAAGGTTAGATAAAGGTGCAGCGGTTTTATGATTATCAGCCGCATGTCTTTTCTCTAGATAATGTTAAGTTTTGCCATTTTCATGCTTCTAGGACTAAAAATAGAAAAGTATATAAAATAAAAAATTAAGTTTCAGAAATTATAACCCGTCTACGGAAAAATAAAAGTGATTTAAAAAGTACAAAAAATATTTTATATAGAAATCAAGACATAGGTACAAAAATGGTCAAGCTAAAACCGTGGTCGCATGCCATTATAATTTTGTAGGTATCTCTGGCACCCACATTGTATACAGGCATGCGACCATAGCTTAACTTTGACCATTTTTGTACTACTCCGGGATACTACTGAGAAATTCTAGATTTAAAGTCGAAGACCTGGGATTCGAACCCAGGATCTCTAAACAGTAGATCGCTTAACAGTAGCAAATCAAATCCAAAAAACACACCTAAAGAAACCTGCTCTAAACTTAAAATCACATTAAAAATAAAAAGTCCAAAACTTATAATCAGATCGATAGCAATCTAAAAGTAATCGTGCTTACAAAAGAAGTGATGCGAAAGAAGCATCGATAAGCAACGGTAGCGACTAACGAATCGATTGTCAATCGATTTGCCGCTGGCGATAAAATTCTCACTCGATCTAGTTAAAAACCATCGTCCACTCACGAACAAAATGCTGATTGTCTAGATTTGCCGATCTCGATTCTGCATTTCTGCAACTCGACTTCGATTTTCATTCGGCTCTTTACTTTTGAAACTGGTTGAAGCTAGCAGTGTATTTTATTTTATTATTTTGGAGAAAAACTGTGGCGTTGGCTGTTTTCAAATAATACTGAAATTTGTCTAGAAAGATATTTTCACTGATTTAAAGTTATTAGCGACCCACCCCTGCTTTGGGAGGAGGTAATCTACAAAATATCAAAACACTGCTTTCTGTACTGAGTCTGAGTTATAAATTTAAATTATTAAAAACCGCATCAAAATCCATTGTGTAGTTTTCAGAAGATCGGAACCATCACACAGAGAAACACGAGAAATCACTTAAAAACTTGTGTAGGTCGGAAATTATCGCACGGAAACGTACCTACTACCGAGATGAAAAGTATCCTTTGTCCTAACCCAGGTCAAGGTCTACTACCCATGTGCCAAATTTGATCCAAATCCTTTCAGCCATTTGAGCATGAAATCGTAACAAACGGACTCACTTTCGCATTTATAATATTAATTAAGATGTATGTGGTGCTAAAGGTAGTGTCTTTTCCGGGAGAATGAGTCTATTATTTTCTAAAAATACTTCCAGATGCTATGAGAGCAGTGCGGCCGTTACCACTGGGCCACCAGTGGTAACGGCCGCGACTTACGAGTTGTAGGTCGTAGGTTCGAACCCAGACAGGCGCTTTACTTTGTGTAAATTATTTCATCACCACTGCTCTCAAAACGGTGAAGGAAAACATCGTGAGGAAACCGGCATATCCTAGAACCGAAAATTCGAAGACATGTGACATCTACCAACTCGCACTGGGCGCGCGTGGTGGATTACGGCCCACTCCCTCTCACAGAGAGGAGGCCTGTGTCCCAGCAGTGGGAACATTTATAGGTTGATGATGATGATGATGTTATGCTATGCTGGACCTAGTAACGAAAGTATACAAGGTATCGTGACTAGTGGAAATTCTTTCAATGAAAGCACTCGAATAGTCCATAAAATTGGTTCGAAAAAAGTACTGCTAAATAGACGTTGCACCTTATAAACGCTCAGTTTAAATCGACGGAACACAAATGTTTGCGGTGAAACTGATTGAGAAAGGTGTGCTGACAATCGACAGCGTGCACTTACCATCGACGGCATGAAAGTGATATGTACACTTGTATGACCTTGCTCGCAGTATGAATAAGATAACGTCTAAAGATCTACTCACGAGAAAAGCTTTCAAAAAGAGGGCTAACTAGGCTTGGAATTAAATAGCAGATTTTTTTTTATTAATTAACTGTTTTAAACTCAGAATTTTCAACACACACATTTAGTTTATTTTTATTTTTGAGGAGTCAACAATGCTTGCATTAAAATGACTCATCAAAAATTTTGAAGCGATGCTGGTCACCTCAAAACTGTATACCTAGTATGATGAGCTGTACCAACAATACAATGGAGGACGTTTTATTTTTTTATTTTTGGTGAGAAATTATCAAATAACTTCTCCCGCTCTGGGTGGAGCGGGAGGGCGTGTCAGACTCTTGCTGACTAAAACCCACCCGTGTTCCGTCAGTTGCCATGTTGCCGGGGGCCTCGATTAGACCCTTTCGGCTAGTTCTAAAATCCTTTATAATTCTAATGATTTTAGATTAAAATCCAGATTTCCCACACATAACAAAATGTTGTCAAAATACCTGTCCACTTAATATAACTACTATTAGAATGTAGTTTGTGGAGATAAAATAAACATTAGTTATTTGTTTAATGTTTTGTGCTACCTCAACACCTAATAGTTTGAATGATCGAATAAAAATACTATCAACATCTGTACCACTGAAAATCGGCGCTGTGCTGTGGGTGGGGGACCCATAGCAGAGCATTATGCTGAGTGGAAGCCTTCTGTCACAGTCATGACGGACGTGCAGTTGCCGACTATTTCTGTTTTATGCTCGTGATTATATTTATGTAATTTTTTAAGCTATTGCATAGCTTTTATCGCGGGCTTTGAGCGCGACCGAATCAAGAAATTCCGTAACGAAAATAAAACCTAACACCCCCCACTCCGCCTACCATGTAATGACGGTTCCCCTGACAACGTGATGTTGTCATAGAGGTTACAAATGCTATGCTATAGCTTTACCGCGGCAGTCCCCGAGTGCCACACGATTTTTTTTTTTTTCTGATTAGTTACTTATTTTTTGTGTGCACGTGTTTCTGTGTAAAATAAATCCATTTTTCTTTCTTTCTTTCTTTCTCTTAGTTGATAGGTAGGTACATGTATAGACACGCTTTAGAGCTTGCTTTATTCATACTCCGCGACAAACAACATTCTACCACACTATTCGATTCGGAAATCGATTGACTCGCATCGATTTTATGGCGGAAAATACTCAAACATGGATATGCGATGTGAAGATTAGAACTTGTTATTTGTTGTTCGTATAATGTGTGGTTTTACCACCGATTTCGCTTTTACTGTGGTTTATACGTACTTAAGCGTAACTCCCTATAAACAACTTATTTTATCGCTGGCTTTAAAGGAAATAGATATTTTATGGTAGGTAATTATTGATTTTGGAACGTACGGACTCTGCGTTCTGCGCTCAATGTGGCAACACACCGTGTTCGGGTTCGCGACAAGTCAATCTTCATCCTGAGGATGCCTCGTTGAAAGGTGAAACACGTGTCGATATTTTTCAGGGTTTTTTTATGGCTTTTTAGAAATAGCTAAGCGGAACAGGTTACTAAATATATCCAACGTCTATTGTATTTTTTTGGAACGTAGGTCCTTGTCGCACTTTATACTCTGCACACTTGGCGAATGACAGTTAGACCGAAAAAGTGTAACATTTTGACCGTTACGACACTTTTGCTATAGTATGTGTGTTTGTGTGTTTACAAGCGTATATCTATGTATATATTACTGTAGTATAATGCAAGATGCGCGTCAGCTGAATTCGTACATGCGTCAGTATGTCTGTCATAGATATAAGAAAAAGAAAACGAGCGAGCTGACTCACATTAGATGTCGCTGTCTTTTATGTTCGCAGTTCTGGATATAAAAGCGGGTTAAATTTCCACATTAATTAATAAAAAAACATAAAAGACGTCGTACTATAATTTTACAGCACGCAGTTATTTCTTCCGCCAAAGAAAAGTTACTTCTTTTACACTTACGAGGTTTTCACTCTAAGACGTCGATATATGGTGTACATAATATAGAGTATTCTATTCCATCTTTGTAATCTTTGGTCTCCTCCTGTCAAGATTCACATCTTCTAAATAAACAATCTACGTCCCATTCAACAGCCTCACTGATTCAATTTTCCATCCCGTTGCCCATCACTACCGTAACTGTAAATGTTATTATCGCTAATACCGTGGAGCGTCACTATGAACGATTTCACAGTGATTTCATGCAACACTTGCTTATTACTGAACATTTTGTGAATATTCCTGGTATTAAGGTGAATTGAGCAGTAGTGGCTTAGTGTTGGGATGCATGGGGGAGGAGTTTGCGTGTAAATTGTCTTTGGAGTGCCTTTTTTTTGGCTTGGAAATTATCAAATCTTACTAACTAAAACCCACCCGTGTTCCTTCAGTTACCATGTTGCCGAGGGCCACGATTTCCCTTTCGGCCTTATTTGCAACCCCGGCAGGCATCGGCCCTAGCGGACCCCGTCAATTCTGCTGACATCTCTTTGAGGCGCGCGTGGAACACAACACGCCGTCGACCCGGGCCTGGTCCTTATCGGGCGGCAAGCTACCCATTGCTCACCGTCCGCAAGCCCGTGCCTACGGTGGCCGGAAATCGGCTCGCGATTCCCGATGCCCTGGGCATCTCCTCCTGCGGCGGTTAGGGCGCCAATTTTGCCTCGTCCTCACGCGTTCCGCTTCCTCCTTCGCGAGCATTACTGCTTCGCAGAAGGAGGTGACGACCTCCCATGTCTTTAGAGTGCCTGGTCTTAATCCAACATGTTTATACACTCTCACTATTAATTTACTCGCGTGACAGACCACATTCTACCATCTCAGTGTGAAAACAACCTAATACCCGTATAAATACTACTCAATGCCACTCAAACGGTAGCATTCCTAATACTATTGATAGTTGAATCCGCTACATTGAATTCAAATCGTATGGTATGTAAATAAGCATATGTCTGATAGAAACCATTTCGTAATACCAATTGATTTGTCAATAGCAATTTGTGTAAGAAAACCGTTTACGTAATGGGGAGTGGTAGTCATGTTCGAGTAGCAGTATTTGAATTTTAACGGTTTTTATCGGTAATATTACGTGTAATGTGAGATTGTTAGACATTATGAATGGAAAGTTAGTTTAGTAATGCTTTTATTTGGTTATTGGTGTGATGTGTATGGAAACGATAACTGAATGCCGTTGTGTGTAATTGTAAAAGTTTTTTTTTTTTCGTTTTCTTGCAATCTGTTCCATGTGAACATTCAGCATATGGTTAGGAGTTTATTCATTGTCTTGAAGGGCAGTCAGTCCAGCGACATGGGCCCTTTACGTATCATATTCCCTATAAATCTCTAGGGGACTTTCGTTTTAGCCTTTTGAATATTGAATTATTATTCATTAAATGCGTAACTAGTAAGTTTGGATGCTTGTCCAGTCTGTTCCTGTACGATTTCATTGAGTGTTTAATCTCTTCTTGAACTGTTCTGATTTCAAGGTCGTGGTGTAATTGTTGGTTTGTTATGAACCAAGGAGCATTAGTAGTTATCCTCAGCATTTTGGACTGGAACCTCTGGAGTATTTCTAAGTTTGAGTTGGAAGCTGTTCCCCAGAGTTGGACTCCGTAAGTCCAGATAGGTTTCAAGATACATTTGTATAAAAGCAGTTTGCTTCCCAGCGACAACTGCGATTTTTTGCCAAGTAACTAGTACAATTTCCTGAGTTGTAAAAGTTGACACAATTATGTGTAACTATTCTTTTTTTTTTTACTAGGTTATCTCGCAGTTGACCATTAAGGTCATGGCTGCTTAACCGGGCTTTCCTGTGGCTACCTTAAGCTTCTACACTCAAAGCAACCAGCCAGGCGCAAAAACTATTCTAAATTAAAACTAAGTGAGCGCTTGCTAATGTCACCCCCTGTGGGGTACGAACCTCGGCTTAGGGCGTCGCTGGGGGGAGGACAGCAAGAAGGGACAAGCTGGATCAAACTTAGATTTTCATCTTGATTATTATACGGGATATTTAAAGCTACGTGCTCAGCTACAACAACTGCTGGCACCTCGTTTTCGAGCAAGGGTCGGGGGGGGGGAGGATCATTTACTCGGGAACGCGGTCGCGATCACGAAGGACCTCGGCGGCGGGGTCGGAATGACAGCTGTCGTCTGTATTTGTGTACTGTACTGGTGAGGGTGGTCTTATTCTTCTCCTAGAGGAGTGTTATGGGGTCATCTAGGTCGGAGAGGGGAACTATTCGATGTTATCGATGTTAATTTATTTGGTAGGCATATTTTACAATCTACTCATGTTGTTTATCGTTTTATTTATGTTCACATTTCGACACTAAATTACAAAAGCAACAGCTAAGGTTGGCGATAAAGCATGAATCGAAAGATGGACAAACTGTTTAATTACTACATACATACCAACATAAAAAGAATATGCTAAACATAAAAAGAATAAATAAAATAAGGCATACAAAAATACGCAACATCACAAAAGCAACAGACGATTTAGCACAAGCTCTTGCATTCAAATGGAAGTGGGCCGGACACACAGCACGCCTGCAAGATCAAAAGTGGACAAAAAGAGTGACAGAATGGAGGGGGCCAGTACGCAAAAGAAAGAAAGGGAGGCCTTCCATCAGATGGGAGGACGACATCAAACGCATAGCGGGTCCAAACTGGACACAAACAGCACAATCCAGAGAAAACTGGCTCAGCTTGGAGGAGGCCTTTACCTGCAAAAGGGTTTTTACAGAATGATTTTATTATATAAAACTGAAACTACTATCCATTAAAAATAATGATACTAACAAACTATTTAACTTGTAAACAAGCATTTTCTGGAAGTAATAAAAGGCTTTTTTATTTTATTTTATTTTTATTTTATTACATACCAACAGTTGAAACACAGCACCCTCTTTTTGTCGCATCGCCGCGTCGGGAAAAGACTCATCATAGTGAATGAGAGCAATGTCCTTACAATGACACAGCATTTATATTATTTCGCTAACAATTGAAAAGGGTGGAGCAGAAATGTTAAGTAGGAAGTTCGTTTAATATGTGGGTTTGTGTTCATTAATTTTAATTGATGTTTATGGCACTAATTTATTCTGATAAGGGGAGTGTAAGTGAAAGTTGTACTTTTATTACAAAAGATCGGTTGTGGAATTGTTTAAGTTTTACAATAAACATTAAACATGTTTATGATTTATAACGGTTTTAGCCGACGTTCGCACGCACGGACGTAATAAAATCGCGGCGGGATTTTATCGCGCGCTGGATTTACAACACTCGTTGTTAAACTGAGCGTTGAGAATCCAACGCGCTGGGACGCAATTTTATCACAGTGCGTAGAAAAAACACACTTTTGGATTTTCAACTCTCGGCGCTAAGCAGAGCGTTGAAAATCAAGTGTACGAAAAAATATCGCCGCGATTTTATTACGTCCATGCGTACGTCGGCTAACGCTCGGAAATTTTTCGGGATTACCCCTCAGACCAAATAAAAAACCATGACATAGTGCTGTCAACAGTGACGTGAGGCCGGTTTCATAAACATGTGTGCACATAGTGAGGTGTAGTTTGATTGTAAATGGTTGTAAATGTGTGCGTGTGTGCGTGTATGCACAGAGCGGAGGTGTTTTAGCATGATTCACTGTATTGTTCGCAGCGTTATGTCTTGGTTTTTTTATTGGTCTGAGAATTACTCCAAAAGTTTTGGTGTCAAGTGGGACTCTGAGAGATCTCTGAGATGTACACTCTCACATAGCAATCATGTTGTGTTGTTGTGTTTAATTAAAATAGGTAAATATTAATTTATTTATCTTTTGCATAGATTCTTTTTCTATTTTGTGAATGTGAGAACGCTCATTGGACTGTAGATCTGTTGACCATTTTCTATTTTGTTAAGTACTTATTGAAAGACCTACACTGTCCTCCCATACCTAGTAACACTGTTATTTGAAAGTATTGTAAAAGCCAATTATTTTAAAAGAGTAACAGTAGAGTTTCTTGCCGGCTCTTCTCCATAGGAAACGACCAATTGGAACCGTGCACCTAGCTTCTAACGTTTCATAAGTGCCCATGTAGGTTTATGTGAAATAAAATATGTTAAATTTGAATTCAATTTCAAAAATCTAAATGTCCGATGGGTTAATTAAATGACTCCCATGACAGAGCCAGAATCAGAGCAGTCAGCATTTAAAACTTTTGTGAATGATTAATTTTGTAGTCGTCTATTATTTTCAAATGTTTAATCACTAAATCAACTCAGCTTATCGCCGACCTGTGTCTAGACACAAGTACCTCTCCTAAGCTGTACCACAAAACCCTCCCTCCCCCTTTCGCGTCCAGTCTGTCCCAGCAACCTTTTAAGGTCATCGGTTCATCCAGCTGGCGGGCGTCCCACACTACGCTCGCCGATACGCGGCAAATATAATAACAATAATAATTATTAAGACCTTTATTATCAGACCACAGATATCCATACAGTGTTAGTAAAGAAAACCTAAATCTAATGTTATAATAGTATGCGTATATATTTTGAAATTGTTCTCCTAAAATTATATTTAACCAGCTTTTGCCTGCGGCTGAGCCCGCGTAGTCCAAGAGACAAACTACCGGAATAAAAAATATCAAATAAAATTGTTTATTCTGTAAATAGGATATCGGAATTACTTTTACATGTCATATAATTTTTTTTATTAAAAATAAGCTAGATGAGATCGGCGTTTCCTATCTGACTACTCTGAGAAGAAAAGCCGAACCAAACTCGGAGGTCGCAGTCTCTTTTAAAGTCCAGACATGATCTTGGTCAGGCCATATGAAGACCATGTAGATTAGTGTCTGAAATGGTCTTTTGAGGAAAGAACCACACAAATTTGAGTGGACCTGTCCAGTCAGTGCAAGCATTTGTCAGTAATCGCGCAGCTCAACCCAGAACTTAAATCAAATCAAATAATGTATTTGCATAATACATGGAAGGAGCTCAACTCGACGAACAATACCAAAGAAAGGATATTTGGGTAGACCGCATAAACTACTCAAACTGCCAGACCATCACTAAAACTAGCAGAGAAATAAAAATAGTAATAATATCCTATCTCCTAACCCAGTTTATGGTCTACTCGTGTGCCAAATTTGTTCAACCGTTTTAGCGTGAGAGCGTAACAAACAAACAAACTAACTCACTTTTGCATTTAAAAACTTTAAATTATTAAAAAAATTGTATATAATTTTAAAGTACTGTTTTGCACTAACAAAAGTGTTCATTCGCTTGTGATATGTGGCTGAGCGGAACGATCACTTATAAATAGATGATATCACTACTTACACGCGAACACCATGTATGTAGGGCTGGGATAATGTCGGAGTGGTATCGATAAAAATTAATAAATTGCCAACCGCCAGTGAACGCAATGTTTTATTTGCGTTCACTGCCAACCGCCGCTTCTTCATAATTATATACGTACACATAACATCACGCATTTATTCCCCGAAGGGTAAGGCAAAGACCTTATTAGAGAGTGAGAGAGAGAGGCGAGGGAGCATAATCAGCCTATAACGTTCCCACCGTTGAAACAATGACCTCCTCTCTGTGAGAGGGAGTGGGCCGCAATAAACCACGCGGGCGCATGCGTGTTGGTAGATGTCACACATGTCTTCAAACTTTTGGTTATAAGACATGTCGTATTTTTACGATACTATCCGTTACTGTTTTTACAGCATTGGTAAAGGTGCCTGCCTAAGTTCGAACCTACCACTTACACTCGTTGGTCGTAGCCTTTTCCACTGGGCCACCACTATAACGTTTCTTGGTGAAGGAGACGTGTTCCCTAATTATATAAGCCTATTATAGAGATTTAGATGACGGCATTGACAAAACTGTCCTTGAAGTTTCAATCATTAATTAGGTTGGAATAAGAACGACGATTGCGAAAAAGAAGACAGCTCCAACTATTATTACGTAAATAAATTCACTCAAATTAATGCAAAAAAATAACTTGTATGTTGTTGTAGCTGTTGTTATAAACAATAGATATGAAACGATTCAACAAAGAATCGTGTTAATGCAAAAAAGTATCGATAAAACTTAAATTCCTTTTCCCATCCCTAGCGAGAACCCCTTGATCCGCACAGTGGGAACGTCCACTGCCCTGTCTATAAATAAAATAATCGAACGCAAGATAAAATTGTGAAGTAATTATTGCTCGGCATCGCACAATGGTCACGAATCTTTGAAATATGCTGTTTGCTATCAAAGTATGGACTAATGTGAGGATATGATAAAGGATTACAATTTTAGTTCATACACACATACATAAACTCACGCCTTCTTCCCATGGGGGTAGGCAGAAACTACAGAACGCCACCTGCTACGATCCTTACATACTCCTTTTGCCTCGTTTACGTTCATACATCTGGTCATACACGCACGCCGGTTGCGCGTACTACGCACCTGGCCTTTCTGAAGAACATCACCAATAAAGTCAGTATATGTCCTCCTAGGGCGTCCCCGCCCGGCCTTTCCCTTTACATCAGCTTTGTAAATACATTTTGTTAGTCGCCTTTCATTTTAGTTCATAGCAAAGGAAATCTATTAAAGTCTCTCGTAAATATATAATAACCCTTCACAGCTCCAATCAAAAAGAGATCGGTCTGAAATTGGTGATCGTTCACAATGGTGACATTATAATCACTTTTTTTCAAATACTAACTCTTTTAGCTCTTGAAGTCTTCACATTATTAGTTGCTTTAGATTTACCCACGGTAAGGGGAGAAAAGTGACTTTTAATTTACCGTAATTTTAACTGCTAAAATTTTATGTACTTACCAGTTTTCCTCTTGCAAATGTACATCAAATAAATAAGACAAACACATGCAGAGTAAAATGTAACTGGACTAAAGAAAATTAATTCAGAAGTACGTACTCTTACAAAAGAATAAATTGCTACTTTGTGCAAAAGGCAACAAGAAGTAACCTATTAAAGTAAGTAGCTCAGATTAATTAAGGCGCAATAAAATAAAAAGAGAACTACACGGGAATTCAGTTCTTAGTCCTGAAGAATTTTATTGTATCTAACGAAGCGGATCTTGTTAAAAGTTTTTGTAAAATCTGCTTTGTAAAAGACACATGAATTATTAAAATGTTAGTAAACAAACGGCCCATACGGTCAGGAATAAATTTTCATGTTAAAGGTTCATGCACACACGTCAGTCACTTCAACATCAAGTTGCTGATCAGTCACGTCAAAAAATATAGTTACGTAGAAGTTGTAGAACGTTGGCTACAGACATCAGTCACGTCACTACCGACACGTCTCAGTCGACATCGCGTCACCAGCAAGTCAAAACTTGTATTGCTACGAACGAAACAGGCGTTGTTATGACTGACTGCCTGACTATTTGATCACACACGTTTCTGATATTGATGTGACTGATCAGCGACGTGACGTTGACGCTTAAAACGTGAAATATAATTAATCACAATTTTAATAGAGCTATCAGTGTGCATTTAAATTGATCCATTTAAACAATTATTTTCTGTATTAAATCATGTTCTAGTAAACATAATGTTGACTACCAAATTCATAATTGTAAATTCGTAATTCCATCCAAAATCTACATGACGGAATTGAAGGATGTTCATGTCACATTGACAGTTCAATTATTATTTGTAGCATGTCTTTCTGCATGAAATAACTATTTGTCTATGGAATCATTATGGCCGCTCATGTGTGAACCCCCAGCAAGTACAAGCTATGGTAAAATGTTTGTCAAAGGAAAGTTGGAAACAGAAAATCAACGTTGGCATACATCAAAATTTCTTCTGGTTGGTGTGAAAATTAAGCAATAAAGAAAATCTATTCTCAAAATCTTATGAATACAATAGTAATAATAATTGTTGCTGACACCCGGAGAGGCTCTGAAATTTTAAAATTCATTCAGAAAGCGGTACTTCTGGACACGGTTCGCATTGTTAGAAGAATAGGAGGTTCCTCTTTCTAGAGAGATGACCAGGGACCGAACTTTTTTATAATAAATATTTACAAATATAATTTATTAGTCATCATCATCATCATCAGCCTATAAATTTTCCCACTGCTGGGACACAGGCCTCCTCTCTGTGAGAGGGAGTGGGTCGTAATCTACCACGCGGGCCCAGTGCGGGTTGGTAGATGTCACATGTCTTCGAATTTTCGGTTCTAGGACATGCCGGTTTTATCACGACGAATTTATTAGTATTTAAATGAAATAAAGGAGATGTACATTGTTGCTGCTATCTATTCGAAATATACAGCTGAAAATAATATTATGTGGGTATTCCACTGTCTGTACACTATTATTTATCTCTTGAAAAAACCCATTCCTGAGTATCTCTTAGTTTCATACAAAGAAATTTACTGATGTCTGTTATTTCTCCTACCTACGTGTTTTTTTTTTTTTTTTTTCAATATTATTTCTAAAACTGTCAATATTCCTACTGATTTACACACAGAAATTTAGATTCCTCAAAGTTTTTCTCTGTTCAAATTTTCATTTTTTTGAATTGGCTTTTATTATGAAAGCTTCCCTTTTTTAAACTTTCACCTTTCGTCTTCGAGTATCAAGTCAACCTTCTGACTCCTCCCCTGACTTACATAACACTGAAAACAATGGACCGTGTGTGAACATTTGTGAGATTGAATCAAATTAACTTCGTGATAATTCCGTTGATAACACACCTATGTTCCTACTTATCAGTTAACGGATAAATGAGATCATTACGACGATACTATTGTTTTATATGTTCAAGCATTGTTCTGTACGGATGTAGACAGAGATACATACATGAATCACTATGAAAGTTATCGTGTACATCGTTTCTGAGAAAAAGTTGGGAAATTTTTTGGAGGTGATGAAATTGATAGTTTGGATCGGTGAGAATCATATCTTAGACATAATGATGACATAAGAGATTTAAGTATTGGAGTTAAAACCGAAGGGGTAGGACTATTGGATAGACTAGGTGATGGAGCAGAGATTGTTCACTTAATGCATTTGAATTGCTAAAGCCTTAGATAGTTTTAAATTACAGATAAACATATTGTTCCTTTCAGAAGCTTTTCCTATTGGAAGCACTACTACTTATTTATTTTCATTATTAACCAGTTATTTTAATACAGAAGATTGTATACTAACAAGATAATTTAAAACAATCATATCGACACTAGAAATTTCAAATGTCGTAAAGGACAGGGAATACAATGTCCTTTACGACAGTTGAAATTTCCAGTATCGATATTAAAACAAACTTTCCATAACATGATTAGGTAGGTACTGTAATTTTAAACGTATTAAATTTGTAACTGAGCGTGATCCGAAACAATCAATTTTGTACATACTTGTAATAAAAAGCTTACCTAATATGATTCTAAGCAGAAATATATTTAACTCATCAACATAATTGATTTTTTATACATCAATATGAATAATGAATCAATCAAAATATTATTATTGTATGAGTTCCAAGTTAGAAACTTACAAACAAAGCTGTATAAATACATGTTCCTTATATTTACATCCGTAACCTTATTTTCATCAATACGCGCGTCTTCTTAATAAATTTTAAATAATATGTATTCATCTATTTTCTTTTCCCTTCTTTTTCTTTTCTTGTGGTTAGTGACTAACCTGGTGTCAGAGTTTTAAAGCCGCCCATGGGCCTCTGACTTGACTTCACATGCTGTCGAGAAATATCTCTCAGGCATGCCGGTTTCCTCAAGATGTCCTCTTCCATTATGAGATTTATCACAAGTTTCTGGTGTAACTAACTCTTCACCCTGCGTCTACTTGATTTATGGTATCACCATCGACAAAGTCAATACTATATCTTTGGGCTCCAATTTTTTTACTTTTCATGTAGGTAACTTAATTTTCTACTGATTTATCTTGTACTTCTTTTAATTTGGTTCGTGCGTGTTTTTTACATTCGTTCCCATCGTTCTCACAATTGATCGCTCATCGCTGACATCTTACACCGTCCCAATATTTGCATAGATCAGTGACTTACAATAGATCATTTCCCGGCTGTAGTATTACTTTGGCATCACTTGAGGACTATCAATTTTCTTAATTGACTACATCTTCTTAGAAAAGTGTAGCTGTATCATCTATTGTTTCTCTAAAGAGAAATTTTGATAATTATTGTTTGAGTTCTTCGAACGGAAATCTTAATCATTCTTGATGCAGTTTCTAATACCACACTAGGTACTTATTTCAAATCAGTCTGCAAAGAATTTTCCCACCTACGTTTGAGTCGATTTCTAGTCTAACCGGATGCAACTAACCTAACCTCCACAACCCAATTACTGGGTAACACGATGCCCCTTGGTAAGACTGGTATTCAGACTTTTGGGCTTCTAGTCGTTCCCAAGCCCAAAAGTCTGAGAATCAGTCTTGCAGTCGAGATCTTTGACCCGTAACAACTGTCAATCAGGATCAACGGCTTTACGTGCTTTCCAAGGACGTTTGACAGATGAGTCTCGATATGTAATGGATGGTTACCCATCCACAAACCGACCACGGCAAGCGTAGCTTAACCTTCGATCATCCGTGCGGCTGTTATTATTTTGCCACGAGCACCTCCATCATTCTATTTATGTGAAACCTATTGTTTGTCAAGGTAACTAATTTTCTTTTGCTTTTTGTTACAGGTATGGAACAAAAGTCTACACTGGAAAACTCGTGGCTGCTCAACATTCGCCTATCCATCGGAATCTACTACTAGGTCAATTTTCATTTCATTAGCTTTTCTCACCATGTATTTTATTCAAAAAATGGTAATAATTTCGCCACCCACGTTATGTTCCTGATCACTCCACAAAACAATGCCAAGTATGATGTGTAAGCACCTAAGTTTTATTTTGATAAGACAGTAAAAACGTGAAATTTTCGACATACAAAAAACTGTCTCTAAAAAAACCTTTTCAACAACTTCTCAAAAGTTAGGTAAACGATGTTAAACAGTTCATTTATTTACAAATTCACTTACTCAGCAATGAGGCAAGAAAATGACAGAGTTCGTTAGGTCGTAACGAGGGGGACACACCGACCGGTCGTTCAGACAGGAACCATTCGGTAATTACTTGTGGCGGTTACTGGACAGTGCATAATTTAGGGGTGTACAATTGAAAAAGGTTGCTTTCACTTATGTAGTCTTTTTAAAATTCCTAATGACATTTTTATACGTCAATGTAAGGTTTGCCAGATCGTTAAATGTAGGCAAAGAACCTGTTTTGTGGTGGGTTAATTGTTTATTTCTGTAATAAATGTAATATCTACTTCACAAATAACTAATTCTATGATGAAAATGTATTCAAATATGTTACTTTTCTTTACCGATCATAGCACTGGTATTCGCAAACATTTTACTCTGTAAAAACTACAAATACTTGAATTAAAATTGTATCTCCTAGATGAAAAAAAATATATGAATAACTTATTTTTTCGGTCAAACCACAGCCCTAAACCCTTGCTAAACCAACAAATTGTCCAGCCATAGCCTCAACTGTCAGTAAGGCGTGTAATTACGAGCCGATCGCTGCTCACGAACAATACCCCGCGGTAATTGCAGCTCGTGTGCACCCAGCCCTACTTGCTTTGTTTGTACGATTTTAAGCGGAGCCTAATTTTGTTTAGGGACTAAGAACTGAGAGACTAAGGACTAATTGTTGTTAATTTGCTGTTGTGTAAGTTTAGTGGCAATAGAGTCTATAAAGCGTTGGGTTGAAATCAACAAGTCGTGAGTTTGAAGTTTGTCACGAGACTCCAGCTTCACAAAACTTGTGTTTTGCTGCAGTAGAGTAGGTATTATTATTTGTAGTGTTTTTTTTTTTTTTGTAGGGAGAGTAAAAATATTTTCTAGGTAATTACATAAATATAACCAAATTATGAACTAGAAAGAACGAAAAAAAAAAGACTTCTGTCTGAAGTGAAAACTTAAAACTTGTATTAGCGCCATCTAGATTCTATAGTGTAACACTACGGCGCGATCATGTCTCTGACGCGAATCCATAAGTTTATCCCCTACCTACCAAAAATTGCTCAACGCGCCTAAAGTAGTTTTCACTTCAAAAATTTTATACTTATACGACCGTCATGTTTGCTTTACTTTTTGCAGTGTGAAAAACCTTCAAGGTGAGAGTGTCTGGTAAATGTAGAATGTAGGTACTGAATAATAAAACCATCTATCTTCGTGCCGTATATTAATTACTTCGTCGGGTTGTATCAACAAAAAAAAATAAACCTAGCGTTTAACACCTGGAAGATGTAGGTCATCGGCAATCTACTAGTTCTGAAACTTAAGGTACCATTCCGTAAACGACCTCAAACGGCAGCAGCAGGCGACGTGTCCTGGGCGTCGGGAATCACGAGAAGATTTCCGGCCACCGTAGGCGCGGGCTTGCGGACGGTGAGCAATGGGTAGCTCGCCGTCCGATAAGGATCAAGCCCGGGTCGACGGCGCGTTGTGTTCCACGCGCGCCTCAAAGAGATGTCAGCAGAATTGACGGGGTCCGCTAGGGCCAATGCCTGCCGGGGGTTCGAAGAAAACCGATAGGGACATCGTGGCCCCCTGGCAACACGGCAACTGAAGGAACACGGGTGGGTTTTAGTCAGCTGTAAGAGTCTGACACGCCCTCCCGCTCCGCCCAGAGCGGGAGAAGTTATTTGATGATTTCTCACCCAAAAAAAAAAAAAGGCGACGTGACGTCGCGATACGGCTGGATTCTATGAATTTCTATGAAATACCTTCCGTAGCTAGCGACAGAAATACATAGAAACCAGTCGTGTCGCGACGACACGTCGCCTGCTACTGTCGCCTGTGGTCTGCTGCGGAATTGAACCTTTACATAACAAAAAATACGATAGACGTGGATATATTTACTAATCTGTTCCGCTTAGCTATTTCTAAAGAGCCATAAAGTGTTTCACCTCTTAACGAGGCATCCTCAGGATGACGATTGACTTGTCGCAAACCCGAACACGGCGTGTTGACAAACCGAGCGCAAAACGCAGAGTAATAAACTACCGTTACATGACAAAAACAATAATGCAATTTTTGAGACTGAAAATCAATTACAACTAAAATCCTTTGGTTTGTTTGGGACTATGTATTTTATTAACATTTTTTCTTCGCGAAAACTAGAATCATCACCTTAAATTGTAAACAATGACGTTGTCTAGAGATGTTTGGCGTCTGGCAGACGCCTAACAATATATTCATCCTTTTACATAAAGGGTAGGGAATAAGTACCCTTTGAACTCTACCAACTTAACAAGTTCCCAAAACAGAATGTCACCCGCACGTCGCAGACGCACGATTTGAATTGCAATGAGAATGCGTGCGCGCAGGTAACGGGACACATTATTGATTCGTTGACATTTCGTAGATGGGGGCTATATCAAGGGTATATGCGTGGAAAGAATTTGTAACACTATGACGCGTATTGGATAATAAAGTTAAGCTACGGTTACCGAGGTCGGTTCGTAGATGGGTGACCATTCATTGAAATAAAACCTTAAGCCGTTGGTCCCGTCTGTCGTTACGGGTAGTCGGAAGCCCGAAAGTCTGACAGGGGTATCGTAATATTACTCAGTAACTGGGTTGTGGAGGTCAGGTCTCATCCAGCTGCTTCAAGCCACCCTGCGAAGATCGTCACTCCACCTAGCCTGAGGTCATCCTACCTTACGTTTGCCGATTCGCGGTCTCCACTCAAGAACTCGTCTACCCCAGCAATCATCGGTTCTACGGCTAATATGGCCGGGCCACTGCCACTTCAGCTTGCTTATTCTGTGAGCTATGTCGACAACTTTGGTTCTCTGCCGGATAACCTCGTTTCGAATTCGATCCTTCAGAGAGGTTCCAAACATAGCCAAGCATAGGTTATTAAAAAGTCTAATCTTAAATAAGAAAAAAATATTTTTTAAGTGAAAACTTCTTTAGACGCTTTGGGCATTTTTGAGATGGGAAAAACAATTGGATTCGCGATACCGTTATCGACACCTCATTATTGTAAACGCGATTGTGCTCTTTATTTATATTATGTTACGGATCAATGTTCTATGCAAGTATTTTTACTTTGAAGGATTTGGAAGTTTTTTTTTTTTTGTAAACATGATTGTGCTCTTTATTTAGATAAGGTTACGGACCAATGTTCTCTATAAGTATTTTTCTTCCACCAAGGCTTCCCGGAGTGCCACTGTTTTTTTTTTAATATTTTTTTCATTTGATTGGATATTATATCGATTGAATAACGTAGAGATAAGAATTTTTATTACTGTCTGTATCTTTTCAGTCAATATGGTGTCGCATTAGCACAACAACTAATACCACCTTACCATCTGTTGATTGTCTTCTATCAGTTAAAAAAAAACAAATGACAGGCCGACAAAAGAACCTAGAAAATTCTAAAGCCAGCTAAGACAAAGCCACATTAACTAATTCCATAGATTTGCTTCAATAGATGTCTTGAAATAATCAAAATGCCAACGGTGTCATTAAATTCTAAACACGAACTCATTTCAAATTCTATTGTTTTTTCATTTTAGAACGTTCGTTTATAGCCAGTAATAATTTGAAGTATTCTTAGGTCTATTGTTAATAATTGTAAGTATGAGGAGTTTTCAATAATGTTCGATGGGGATTGTATTTTGACAAATAATATTATACCTTTTATTTTATATATATGGTATGGTGTATGATGATGATGAAGGAAAGAATGGATATACAGTAATATTTCAAAAGACAAAAAAAAAACTTTAAGCGGTTTCAGACTATCAGATATAACCGATATCGCTGTCACGCTCTGTAGCGATACTGGTCCAAAGTGACTAACCAGAGGCAGACCAGTATCGCTACCGACCGCGACAGCGATGTTGGTTATATCTGAATAGGCCTTTACGCATTTTTTCGAAATTTCCCTTAGATCTAAGTTCATATTTCAATGGAAAATATTATAAATGCCAGGTTACTTATCCAAGAGTATGCCTACTATTATTGGATTCTAAGACCTTCGGATTCCTCTAAATTCGTATCTTTATCACAAAGATGTGGCAAATAATATAAACAGGGTTAATGGTTATACATCGGCAATCCATTAAGGGGATGTAGGAGAGGTCATTTGCAACCAAATTACCCTTGATGACCCCTATGCCAATTGGCAATTGTAAATTACCTCTACTATATCCCTTTAATGGATTGCCGACGTATAACCATTAACCTAGCGATGTGACGAGTCGGATTTTTTTGGACTCGAGTTACTCGAGTTGATATCGCTACTGACTCGAGTCGCAACTCGACTTGACTCGACTCGGTGCCTGTAGAGAGCGTATGCAGATGTGCGAGTCGACTCGTAATGACGTAATATATTGTATTGTAGTGTAGAGCTCGAGTCAGACGATTCACAACTCGAGTTGACTTGTTGTTTTTCTTTTTTACAAAATGTTAAAATACAAGTCAAAATAAACATTTACCGCGGTTTTTTACTCGCAATTCTGATCGTGACCGAGTGCCCCAAACGAGTAACGCAATTTACGACGCAACGCG
The DNA here is from genome assembly GCA_963680765.1 of Agrochola lychnidis. Taxonomy (NCBI): domain Eukaryota; kingdom Metazoa; phylum Arthropoda; class Insecta; order Lepidoptera; family Noctuidae; genus Agrochola; species Agrochola lychnidis. The sequence continues at coordinate 5,786,370 of OY796871.1, read as the reverse complement.
CATGCTGTTGCTATTTCCCTCAACTCACATCGAGTAGAGCAAGATGTGAATCATGCAATGCAATAGGCACCATCACGGCGCGCGACGGGCCAGCGCTCGGGTTGCGCGGGCTCGGGCGGGGGGTATCGATCGACCGAGTTGACTCGAGTTGGTAAAAACTGAACTCGAGTTGACTCGTTTACGATTTGAATCGAGTTACTCGAGTTAAATAACTCAACCCTGTATATCAGGGTTATTGGTTACATTTTATATTTTTATTTCATACATTTTAAAATATAAATTATCAAATTACTCGAAAATGGCAACGTATAACCAATAACCCTGTTATCTGAACATTTAAATGAATAAAACAAGGGAAATAGTACAGGACAGTAATTTTGAAAGAAATAAAGCATAATGGCATCAGCATACTCCATTTCTGTTATTTTCAAGATGGCCTTCTAAATACAGCAATAATTTTAGCACAATTCCTTTAACCCAGACCTTGGATCACATTAGGTACTATCCATCCTCTTACACTCCCCTGACTTCCGTATAAACACACCTGACAGTCTGTCTGTATGTCCATACATACATACATCGTAACGTCTGTCCATCCATCCGTTTCCTTGTGGGTTCATGTGTAATGCATACTGTGTGACTGTACTTGAATGCACCCGATGTTTCTTAGTTCTGGACTGTCTGACTTGAAAGTTTAGATTTTTTTATAGTTATGTTGGAATGCACGCACATGTCAGAGATATCCTATAATCTTTCGTCATAATTAATGATGAATTTTTTTATTGACAAAGCTTACTACACGATCCAAGATTTTCTAAATAATTAGTGCCTACTACAATCTGTCACCATAATTGTTATTTTCTAAGATTTACTTTTTATGTGATGCCTAAGATTTTATTTTTTATTTTTAACTGCATGTTGATATAATTATTGTATGCCTATTAGGCAGGACATAATGGAACTGTAATTTACCTAACATCTATATGTATATAACTTATGCCCACAATAAAAAGATTTGATTTGATTTGATTTGAAAGAGGAACTTCAATTGTATCGGCCATGTTTTGTCTGTCATCATTGTCACATAATAGGGCGACTAAACATTTTTTTTTTGTCCGACAATTCGATTATTTGAGTTAGTGTAGTGTGTAAATAGTGAATTAATAAGAAATAGTAACAATGCTGCGCTATACATATAACCAATGATCGGAATAGGCTGACTATATTTGCCTAAACTTCGAAGAACAGAGACAGAAAGTGGAGACTTCCTTACGACTATATTTTTTTCCCGGGATTCGGGAAAAATCTTCAGTAAGTTGAAAATAAGCTTATATCGACGGTTGAAAAGCTAATTGATCTAAGCGACATTTTGTAAAACTTGCAGGAGGATGGATTGGTTGTTTTTTTTAAATTATAATAAGATCTTATCGAAATGAGAACGTTTTCAAAAACCGGTTTATTCCGCAAGACGCCGTCGCGCACGGGGCGTGCGCTGACAAGCATGAACTTGTTTAATTAAATTGTACCTTATCTTCATTTCATTACATCACTGATTCCAAAGCGCTTGCCGCTTACATATTGATTAGGGTTGTGTTGCGAGTTTCCTATCGATCAACCAAAAAATGGATAAAAACTGTTAAAAACGTTTTAATAATCGAGAACGATTTAAATAAATTTGTTTTTCTTCAAAAACATTTTTGTAACGTTCCGTTTGAACGTAACCGAAACAAATCGTTTCTTAGGTTTTGAAGACGAAACGTTGGAAAATAACCGTTACCCGAGCCCTGCATCGATGACGCGACGCCTGCCGCTCGTGTATAAATGAGCACTGTGAGTCAGTAACAAAAGTTGACCATTTCAAAAACAACCCTTCACATTTCGATAACATTTAAAAACTGCTAGCTTGTTATGTACAGACGCCAGCACATCAAGCTACTACAATCTGTCAAATTTATTTAATAGATTTTCAACTTTATCGCTGATATCTAAGGTTCAAAGTTGATTGGGAAAATTTGACAGTTTCGGGTAGCTTGATGTGCTGGCGTCTGTACCAACTATTTTTCATCGCTTTATTATAGTCAAAAATACTTCCTCTTTTTGTATTTTCAACAAACAATATCTGCCTACTTACTTTCTATTACCTATACATTTTATTCTACTTAAAATTTAACGTCGACGTTAAACCTATTGAAAGAAATCGTCTTTACTTACAAAAGCATCCGTATACCGTCATAATAAAGTTTACGATGCCTTAAAAAAAGTTATAAGTATACGCACAAAATGACTTCGGAATATTTTACGCTCTTCTGAAACATTTACCATGCCTGGGATATATTGTTCGGAAATTATTAAATTCTAACCGATTTTTAACATTACACATGAAAAAAAATTCAATAAAACCAAACATGAAGACTAGGTTAAAACAATCTCGTCGGGAATCACAGGCAGATTTTCGGCCACCGTAGGCGCAGGCTTGCGGACGGTGAGCAATGGGTAAGTCGCCGTCCGATAAAGACCAAGCTCGGGTCGACGGCACGTTGTGTTCCACGCGCGCCTCAAAGAGATGACAGCAGAATTGATGGGTTCCGCTAGGGCCAATGCCTGCCGGGGCTGCGAATAAGGGCCGAAAGGGAAATCGTGGCCCCCTGGCAACACGGCAACTGAAGGAACACGGGTGGGTGGGTCTTAAGTCAGTAAGAGTCTGACATGCCCTCCCGCTCCACCCAGAGCGGGAGAAGTTATTTGATAATTTCCCACCCACAAAAAAAAAGGTAAAAACAATCTCCACCCTTTCTAAATGCGTTTGATGGTCACAGTTTATTGATAATATCAAAAGGATGGTGCTATACTACCATGCTCCTAACGCCAGTTCATTATTAGACCTAAATACATACCAATTCCAAACCGAGGACCAACAGTGTGTACCCCGCCCTTTTAGCGTAGCGCTGACGTCATAAAAAGCGTGGCTTTCCACCAACGCAATAATGTTTTTTTACACAAACGATCTTTACTCTGTGAACATTTTGCGTGGATTTGATATAACGACCTCTTTTGGTGATACGTTTAATTTGGGAACAAATATACCTGTATTATGTACAGAGGTTGAAGTTTGTATACCACAATATTAAGTTTTATAACAGTTTACGACTTTAGGGTAAGCTTACTTAGTATTTTATTTAAGGCGTTGTCGTTATGGAACTAAATAACGTAAATCATTTACAAAAATTTGTCATTCAAAAGGTTTACAGCACTTAATATGCTACTAGCTACTACTCATCTCTTAGCTGCCACGGCTTATTTTAATTTTTGAATTCTTTTTTACCTTTTTATTACGGACGCTTTTAACGAGCACGTCTATCTACATTGTTCTCACATGTATAATTTCAACACGAATGATGTAACCAATATTTTGTAACTTTAAATATTATTATGATTTAAAAGAATGTCCGTGGAGTTTCTTGCCCGTTCTTCTCCATAGGAACCTACCCCTACTACGCTTTGGAATGGGCAACTAGCTTCATGTTTCTGACTGACCGATTCCTTGACAATTCAAAAGTGTCTGTAAATGGTTTAATTGAAATAAATGCTTTAAGTTTGAGTTTGACTATGTAATAGAACAAGAGCTGCTATTTTTATTAAAAAATTTAGAAATCATAACACAGATGCGAGATATTTTCTAAAAACGAAAATAATCAGACCTACCTGTTTACACGCGTAATTGAGTACATTTTGAATGGAAAAGACAATTAATCGGTAAAAACGATGTTATGGACGCACTTTTACCGATCCATACCCAAGAACAAGCAGGAATTTTCCTACACAAAACGGCTCTCACCTAAATCCCTCCACTTTTGGCAGACCATCATTTCGCATTATCAATTCCCATTCACCGTTAAAGGGAGATTCGTCTATAAATTTATCTGTTACAAAACTGACTCCATAAAGGAACATGCTATCGTGACCCTTTGAATGGGACGCCCACGGAGCATTGTGTAGACTGTGGACCAAGTATTGCCGAACAAGTTTCGGTTGTCGAATTAACTCATAAATATTGTAACCTCTTGTGCCGGGAACGAAAAGCTATGTTTTAGACAATGTCGTAGAACAATTGAATAAGATGTTCGAAGTGAAATTATTGGTTGTTTTGATGAAGTTATACCAGTTTATCTGAAAGGATTATTTTGTAGTTTGTACAAAGGATTGAGTAACTCTACCCGCAGTTTGGAAAACATGATAGACATTGAATTTCAAGTTAATCCAAAAACTTTCAAAACGATTGTGTTTATAAAACATGTAAGAAAATGAAAGAACGAAAGAAAAGATTTCTTTTTTACACAAATCACAAATTTAACTAAAACACACTCATAAAAATATAAATAAAAAAAACCAAATAAATTTTAAATAAAAGCAAAGACGTACGAGGCCAAAGGGCTCCCATCTCAGCATGATGCAAAAATCGATCAAAAAACCTACATGTGTCTTTCGATCTTTTTTCCAGACTAAAGTAAGAAAAAACTTCAATGTTGGTTTGTTAAATGGGCACCATTATTTGACCATTTATTTAAATTATGTCCAATAAAAAAGGAGCTACCAAAAAACCACTACAAAGAACAATTGCTTGGAGTATCTAATACCACAAACAACAAGAATTTAATGACCACAATATGAGGTTAATTAACAGCAGTAATCTCTCTTAACCCCCGCTCAGTTCTCTTAATCTCTCCAAATTACACAAAAAAAGGAAAAACAGAGGGTTCCATAAAGTTACACGGTCATATAAAGACCTTGGGCCTTATCTAATTACGCCAGTCCCTCAAATTCCGAGACACATCACATCTATAGCCAGATGGCCTCAAGCCACAGGCCACAAAGCCCTCCCTGAGTCAGCATTCACACCATTGAATGTAAATAACCAACAATGATTGATGTTGGCAACAATTTCCGTCCATACGTAATTACTCGACGTAATACTTCCGTTCAACAATGGGCAGGTGGGTCTGGGTGACCTTTGATGGGTTTACGCTTGATCTGGTGAGGGGTAAGCAGACTTATGGGAGTAGGGGTAGCAATAAAGTAAATAAAACTACCTATTAAACCAGGGTTTCTAAATGAAACAGTTCTGTCTGGTCTACTGAATTAAAAATGTCGAACCATGTCTTAATTTTTGTTGGTTGTGGTAAGTATTTAATTGGTTTTTAGGTGAGGTCTCTAAATGTAGAAATTGTGACTACCTACATTGTTGTATTGCGTTCCCACCTGTAAAAAAATGTACATGATAATAGTAAATAAATAAAATATACAAATTATATAAATTAAATTAAATTAATGCAGCTGTACCCAGTGGCGTGCACACAGTTTTAAGACAGGGTAGGCAGAAAATTTTACTCACCAAAAATACTGCACGTTGGTTTTGGTTCGTCGCGTCGTCTTGTCGATTGATGATTAAACGCGTCTCTATACGATTTTTTCCAAAGGTGTGATATTTAAGGGAAGCTTCTAAGTGTTTTTCAGATTGTTCATGTTTTCTCGCGGCGGTAGGAAAATTATGAATATCAGCGTAACCGGTGTCGTTCCAGACGGTTTTATTATTTGAAAATAGTAGACAAACGAAACAAAATAACCGATTAGGTACTGTGTATGCAACCTGTCAGCCAATGATATGAATCATATTGTTTTTTATTGAATTTACGATTGACTTTACCTTTAATTTGTATTAATTGCAAATCCGGTGTACCACGACCTATCTCGATAACTTGTTTTTTTTTCACCGAAATATAGTTTTGAAAACGCATCATGTTTTATTTTCTCAATACACACACCATCTGAACAACTTTCACAGACAATATTATCCATTTTACACTAATAACAACAATCAAATTCTAATTACCTGATAGCGTATTCACAAACACAACGCACGTCAAACAATATGGCAACTATAGTAAAACGGGCAATAAAGGGTAAAAAAGGTTATACGACAAAAAATTATGGTCATCTAAATGTATAAAATTCAATGAAACAACGTTATTTCCTAAAATATTTGCATTGCATAGCTAACTTTCCTTCGGTAATGTTCGGTACGAGTCGTAATTTTTCGTCTTAGCTGTATAGAATAACTACAAATAGACACTGGCTTTTCTTGCAGTTGTGTGCGTGATTTTTGTCATTGTGTGTCAGCAAAGCCCGCGTAGCTATAGGAACGCACACACATTAAATACGACTTACCACGAGAGCACACATAAAAACATTCAGAGACGAATAGTTTGTGTCTTTACCGTGGCAGAGGCGAGGCGGCGCTAGTGCAGCGCGAATCGAGATGATGCGAAATTCGAATGATGATACCACCGGCACTCGATAGGTGGAGCTGATTTATGATTTGTTTTGTTTATTGATAAAATAATATTAGATCTATTATCAGAACTAGGGTAGGCAGTGTCTTTCTGTCTTTATGAAACGCACGCCACTGGCTGTACCTATGAAGAATATACCCCTATTCTGGACAAATCATTGGGATTGGTATTGTATTTTAATGAAAACCATTTTCACTCAAGTAGGTACAGTGCGCAAAAATATGTATGTACCAGTTGGTCCCCCCAACCCTTCAAATCTATTGTAGTCTGAGCTGTGATGTAATTCACCACTCAGACTACAATAGATTTGAAGAAATCATACAGATATTATTTACGCCAAAATGCATCACATTCCGGTCCCTAGGTTTTTGTTGAAAATAGTAACTTATACTCCGTTTGAAATAAGATTAGACATTTAAACAAACCTTTTTTACAGTCCGTTCAACCGATTTTGACTTCTATACCGTAGGCATAAGGATGGCATTAAAAGCAAAAAAAGTGGTTACAAACCAACTGTTTACTGCAGCTGTCATTTGTCATGCCGCCATCGCAATAGAAGTCAAAATCGGTTGAACGGACTGTAAAAAAGGTTTAGTTAAATGTCTAATCTTATTTCAAACGGAGTATAGGTACATAGTGACGACCAATAATATCGGCAAAAAAGTTCGTGGGTATCGAACTTAATAAAATTAATACCAACGAAAAAAAACCATAAGTCATGGTTGTTCTCAGAAAGGAAGACACTATTCAATGCCATGTTGCAGTCAGGTCAAAGGTTGTAACGGTGTATCAGTGACAAGTTGACAAGTTGTGGTACTCATCATTTAAGAGTACAACAATAGGCCATTGCGAGGTGACAATAGCCCAACGTCTATGGTATGGTGATGGATAGACTGGTATATGGATTGTGCAAGCGCGACTATTGCGATAAACATACTCTTAACCATGAAAAAAAAAACATGAGTCTGGAATTGCTATATAACGTAATATCACAGAGGTGTACTTATAAAACACCCATATTTCGCCAGTTATGTTTAAGTCCCGTGTAATAGGAGGCGAGCCTATTGCCATCAACCGGGCACAAATCCAGACTCCGGGCTGCTACTAAGAAATTCCTGATGAAAAATCCAATAATACTTTGCCCGACTTGCGAATCGAACCCAGGACCTCGTGTTCAGCAATAGCGTTTATGACTACTAGACTAACAGCAGTTTTATAAAGTTTTGTCATCTATTTAATTCATAAATCCCGAATCGCTTCTACCTCCTAAAACTTTATTTTTACATATACTGATTTGTTTTGACATCATCCCCGAATTGTTTTACAACTTATTTCTAAAATATTATATTCTGTCATTTATTCATTCAGGTTTGATCTATTCGAGGTATAAATTGTTATAAAAAATTGTCATAAATTATTCAACAGACATAAAAAAAACTTAACACATAAGAAAAAAATATAACAACGCAAGATAACAATCTCCCATCATAGTTATAGTTTGCAACAGAACAAAAAGTTTGGGTTACCTAAGCTGTAGGGTTGCCGAATATTAAAAGCTTCTAAAAAAAAAATATTTTGAAGTAAATCCATACCAGGATTTTGACTTGACGCTGCGGAATCAACTCCTTAATGTTAGAATTAAATCAACTTAAAAATATTACCAAAGCATTTAGTCAATCAATCTTAACAAAAAGACATTGGGTAATAAAAACAACACCACACAAAAATCATTTAAGGCAATTTAGAACCCAAAATAAAACAAAAAACTACGACTTCCGAAAACGTTAAAAAATCTATCAACCCTGAACATAACGGCTCCACTCCCGCGCATACAGATCACTCGGATACGGTGCGCGTGCGCCTATTGCCGACGTCATACTATAGAAAGGGACAGAAGTACCGATCCATGATGGTGGGAAGCTCCTCGAAGTTCTTTCGGTTGTTTAACCGAACTATGCAGCGGTCAATCATATCTGCGATGATAGTCTTCGGTGGCAAGCTAAAGTAGCGGTGATGGTTGCTTTGCCTTTTGTAGGACCGATATCGATAGCCGTTGGAGTACGCGAGTCCTCGAGGGGAGACCACGTATACGTAACGTACGACGCCCCTCAGCCTGATAGACCAGCTAGCCTAAAAGGTGTTTGGGACAGACTGCATACGAAGGCGGAGAACCTAAGCCTTGTGGCGCAGTTGAGAGTAGCAGTGGATCACGGTATGTTGAGTTGATTGATGGTTAACATGTCTGCCATGTGTAATGAGCACACAATATGCACTATCACTATCTATACTCCATTTGAAATAAGATTAGACATTGAACTAAACCTTTTTTACAGTCCGTTCAACCGATTTTGACTTCTATTGCGATGATGGTAAGACAAATGGCAGCTGCAGTAAACAGTTGGTTTTGAAACCACTTTTTTGCTTTGAATGCCATCCTTATGCCTACGGTATAGAAGTCAAAATCGGTTAAACGGACTGTAAAAAAGGTTTGTTTAAATGTCTTATTTCAAATGGAGTATATATGACTTGCTCCCTTATATCGTAACATCAATAAAATATTTAAAAGCGTGATAGCCTAGTGGTGTGACCGTCAGACTGCCAAATCATAGCTCTCGAGTGCGAACCCAAGGCACGCACCTTTGACTTTTCGGATTCATGTGCACCAGGTTAGTCACCAAACACACGAAAAAAAGAAGAACAAAATATGTCGATTTTTTAAGCCTAGTTTAGTATACTTACCTACATATTTGCGGATTGTTGATGTTTCTATACGAAAGCCCCATCCATGGTTGATTGAAATAAGTGAACCTTCTGAATCTTCTCTCTACAAGATTGCGCAAGCGCTACCGCCGCTCCGTGTTAGGTGTTACACAATTATAATTATGGGCTCTTTATGATAATAATAACATAACTGTACTGTTTCTATCTCATTTTTTTACGCTGTGAGAAATGCTGAGAAGATCAGCTGCTCGTCCCACGGAAGTTGAAAGATATTAATTGAAACTGTTGGGTTTCCATTAAAATTTAAGTGCTGGTGTTCATCTATCTATTTGTCTGTCTGGGTACGCGTCAGTAAAGATATTTATTACTATTCTATTCCAACTAATGTAAATAGCAGTTGCTTTGGTAGCACCCATAATGTTGGCTTCAGTAGTTAAATAGCCTCCACTAGTACTTAAATTGCTAGAATTGAAGAATTGCCAAACTTAAGTGGCAATGGGCAGGGACATTGCTCGCAGAACGGTTGGCCGATGGGGTCGAAAGGTTTTGGAGTGGCGACCGCGTATCGAAAGACGTAGCGTTGGAAGGCCTCCCAGAAGATGGATCGATGACCTTGTGAAGGCCGCAACAATCTACTCGGATGCGAAACTCACAGAATCGGTCGAAGTGGCAATGCTTGGGGGAGGCCTATGTCCAGCAGTGGACGTCTTTCAGCTGAAATGATGATGATGATGATGAGTACTTAAATGATTACGCTTTGCGAATGCTGGACAGTCAGCCCACCGCCTTGCTGACTGGCCGGAATTGGTTGATATTTTTTACTACATTATAAGTATTCAAAATATATTCTGATGAATGTTTAAAATGATTGATAAATGAGCACAAAGGAAAGGAGGTGTGGCAGCATCTATATCGCCACATACGAACAACGCATCAAAGACCTGACGTCACACAGATCCTGCATCACGCAATTAAAGTTTACCGCGCGAACCCCATATAACTTTCCCGATCAATCGTCGGGCAGTTACCCGCCTGACACGACACCCGTCTGGTCGGAGGATCCACCCTTTTCTATAGAGGATGAGTGAACTTTACACCTTGTTCCTCATACCTCTAAAGAGGCAGCACTGCTCAGCAGTTGGTTAAGTCCAGGCTCTTTTCTTTTTCATGTAGTGACTAACCAGAGTTTTTATGGCACCCATGGGCTTCTGAATCGGCTTCAAATGCCGTCGAGAAATATCTCTGAGACATGCCGGTTTCCTCACGATGTTTTCCTTCACCGTTTTTGAAGTAAGTGATAATTATACAATACGCACATGAATCTGAAAAGTCAGAGGTGCGTACCTTGGGTTCGAACTCGAGACCTATGACTTGGCAATCTGACGGTCACACCACTAGGCTAAAATTTAATAATACATTATTGCAAAGGCCGGGAAATAGGCAATTGCAGGTCGAGTATGAGTTTGAAGGCCGAGCCATTGGCGAGGACTTCACTAATACGAGACAGGCAATTGCCATTGCCGCCGAGGCATAAATAGTGCTTTTCTCAAAAGAATGCAGGGAAATAAAACATACTTTTTAAATTATACATTTATATTATATTAGTCATATTGGGGCAATTACTAAAAAAAATATTATTGATTTCCCCGGTACATTTATGTTAGTTGTACAATCAATCTCCATTTCACTCTCTGAACCGTTGGAACTCATTTTAATTATTAAATTTATATTTATTTTGTATGTAAATAACAAATCAAGACGAATTTTCAGCTTTGCCGCCAATTTTCTATTTATCATCTGTGCCGAAAGGCAAACGCATTTATGGTTATACAGCCACATGAACGCAATTTGTACGAAGCAAAGAGACTTACCTACTTTGATATGTCAAGAATGATAAAAGAGATCTAATCAAAGAGTATTTAACCCCAGCACGCCGTTTCATACAACATTGCTGGAGCGTTGTAATGTTCCAAATTCAAAAAACCCTCCAGCAATGGATTAGATTTTCTTTGACCGTAAATTCGATACTTCGCGTGTTCTTTTTTCGAAAATAATGACAATATTTCCATGCATGTTTGAGAAAATGTTTTTTAATTCTTCACAGCCGTACATTTTAAATGTTGCTGCAAGATACAGAAGTTAACACAAGTTAGTTACACGAAATGACAATTGAAAACTACATTGTTAGTGTGAAAGACCAAAGTGTAATGTAACTCCTACAGAATCGAGTTAGACAAACTGTCGCGACAACACCTTGCGACATTATGTAGTATGCGACGTAGAGTTGTTGATGTCATACAAATAATTCGTTTATGTAGGCGAGGGGAACAATCATGTGTCGACATGTGCTCATAAATATGTTAAGTTATCTGTCATAGATTTCACTTGGGTTTTATGATAAAGCCCGAGGCTGTCTGTTCTGATTCTATACAAACTTGCATCTTCTTGCTTTTTTTGTTTTGAAGTGATGATAGTTAAGGGGACGATAACCGACTTTTAATGATTTTATACTGAAGATGACATCTAAACGAGTAGTGTTAGTGATTTGAAAAAATATATGTTAAATTAGAGCATGTTCTTAATATTTTAATATAGGCATATTTTTGATTATGTTAATATTACATAGTGAAATTAATTTGTAAAGTTATGTCTAACGCGGATCAAAAACTGAGAATGACGCAAAATCTATCAAGCGTATTTTCTGAAAACTTCACCATTTTAAAGATAATTAAATTATTGATCTTTTAATATACGTGTTTTATTAAAATACTGTTTGTTTTACGTGTAATAAATTAATAATGCGTCTAATTTGGGACAGCGCTCCTTGATGGGCGAGTCCTATTACTGGCTGGACGTACGACGCGTGGCGTGAGCTCAGTACAGAACACGCAAGCTAACCATTCAAGGTCACTGTCATATATCTGCGTCTTAAGGGTCTGCGACAGCGGTAGAATAATTTCCATGTAGTTTTTATAGAAATTGTTCCACCAGAGTCGCGTCGCGCCTCTCTGCGGGAGAATAAAAAGTGTGACGTTATCGTTCAGCGATAAAGCTTTTTAAATTTAAGAAAAATAACCCTAGACTGCGTGTGATTCTTCTCGACTTGTTCTCTCATTAATAAAATGTTTTAAAACTGAGTGGCATAATAATTCTATTTCCTTCTTGTTTAACATAGAGCAGTGTTGGTCCAGTGGTATAGGCCGCGACTTACGAGTTGTAGGTCGTAGGTTCGAACCTTGACAGGCGCTTTACTTTTTGTATATTATTTCGTCTCTCAAAACGGTGAAAGAAAACATCGGGAGGAAACCGGCATTTACTAGCACCAAAAATTCGAAGACACATGACATCTACCAACCCGCACTGAGCCCACGTGGTGGATTATGGTCCACTTGTGTCCCAGCAGTGGGAACATTATAAGCTGATTATGCTTTATGCTAACATAGAAATGACAAGGACTGCTAGTTTTCGGGTGTATTTTTTATGAATGAGTGTTTCTGGCGCGTAAAATAATGTTCGGATTTTCTGTATTCAACGCCGGCTAGGAAAAACTCATCTATGAGAATTTTTCATTTTATAAGCTTACAGAGCACAGATTTTTGGGCAACGAGGCGACATCAAAAGGATGGATGCGAAAGAAAAAAAACCGGCCAAGTGCGTGTCGGACTACGCACAATGAAGGGTTCCGTACTTGGGATGAATTTATTCCAAAAACAATTTTAACTTAAAGTTGAGAAACATGTTCTTCCACACATCGATATACGGTCAATTCTCCAACTGCAAATGTAAGTTTGTAATCGCATTTTTTTTTATGTGTCATAATTACAAATTATCAATTTTCGGACTTTTTCCTTTACTAGTGCTGTGAGACCTTGTTTCCTGCCAAATATCATGATTCTAGGTCAACGGCAAGTACCCTGTAGGTTTTGATTTATTTGAGAGTATCAAAATATCTTACTTATATGGTCGTATTTTTTTATTGCCTTGACTTACAAGCTTGATTTTTTAGAGCTCCAAGGGACCTAGACCAGACCAGACCTACGTATTGGATATTAATTTCAACTTGATATCTCTATGCGTTCCTGAGAAAATAGGTTTTAACAGACTGACGGACGGACAACGAAATGATCCTAAGTATAAAGGTTCCGTTTTTTCATATTGAGGTACGGATCCCTAAGAAACAGAGTAGATAAAGCAAAACACTGTGGTAAAAGCTGATCTAAGGTTGATAAATGTCGTTGATAAAGTAGGTATTTCAAAGTAACTTCTAAGAAAAAAAACCCGCTATAATTCAATTTCACACATCAACTTCCGACACCAAAACCCATAAATTCGAAACTTAAACACCAAAATACCCCATAAATTCTGCTCTTAATTAAAAACGTTGATTAAGAAAGCTCATTAACTACAATTAAAATTCAAACAAACAAGTTGTAAGTTGACCTACATGAGAATCGAACCCGGTACCCATCGGTCTTGGTATCAAGTGTTGATAGCGTTTGTTGTATCTACCGACGTGATGGATTGAGGGTAGGCAGATAGTGTTAAAGAGGTGCCGACTTTGATTTTTCTATGTGGGTACAAAATAAAGCGATGTTTGGACTACATCACTAGGAAGAATACAAGATATTGATGAATGATAAATTGTCTCATGATTTTGTATTTTATTGGGATTTTTTTAAAGCTTTTCTTGTCTTAAACATTTTAAGCTATTGCACATAGCTTTTATCGCGGGCTTTGAGCGCGGCGACCGAATCAAGAAATTCCGTAACGAAAATAAAACCTAACACCCCCCATTCCGCCTACCATGTAATGACGGATGATGACATAAAACAAAAATTACGTTCCCGTGACATCATCCCAAGTGTAGCGTTGACAAATAGGAAGTATAGAGGTTATAAATGCTATGCAATAGCTTTACCGCGGCAGTCCCCGAGTGCCACATGTTTTTTTTTTTTTTTCACTTTTGACTGTTTTTATAAAGACGCAATTATGCGTAAAAAAATTGCGTCGTTGGTGCGACGAGTATGGGGGAGCCCGAATAGCGTCCTGAGGATGATTGGCGAGAGAACCGATACTGTTCTGCTCAGTAGGTTCACTGAACTCCATGTGTTGCGAGACCGATGAGCCTACTGTGCAGGGGTAGACGGTGTGTCTACTTTCTTCTTTTTATTTTTAGTTACTAACATTAGTTATAAGCGAAATTATTGTTACCAGCAACCTTGCCTTGCCTATGCACTTTTTTGTCGGAAATAAATGATTTTTAAAGTAAATTAAAGTAAAAATTTGTTTGCATAGATTGCAGGTACAGTAAATAAGATGTGATAGTTAAAATATGGGTGATTCTTGTCCTTGTGTTTTATTTTATTAATTTATAAAAATCGTGAGAGGCCTATGTCCAGCAGTGGACGTATTTCGGCTGAAATGATGATACAAATATTGTGCTACTACATAAACATATTTTTAATTTTTAACTTTTTGCTAGCATAACGTGGTTATAATAGTGAGTTATCATAAATTTAAAAATATAACTAAAATTTCAACTTATATTTTAAAGAGAAAAGTTTTGACTTTTTGTATTGTATGTTTGTTTGTAACAGATATAATCAAAAACTACTAAACCAATTTAAAAAAATATTCTCCTATAGAAAGCTACATTATCAGCGAGTAACTTGGGCTATATTTTATCGACTTCCACGCAAACGAAGTCGCGGGCAGAAACAAGTATTATAAAATATAGTGCTATGATGTGACCGACACCTAAGTAATCCGAATCTTTAGGAATACTAGAATTTTAGTATTGTCAGTCTATGCAGACACAACCTTATAAATTACGCTGGTTTTTATGACAAACGAGAAGATTTAAACATGTATAAAACACAGCAAGTAACCAACGCATTACTTGAACCATCCTTCATAACAGGAAGTCTTTAAGTACCACTATCATTTTATCACAGAATATTTATAGTATGAAAAACAATCGATGCTTCATAGCGAGTACTTTCAACGGAAGCCACCGTAATAAGCCTTCACGTGTAACGCGTTGGCGGCACATCAAAGGGAAACGACTTCAAAGTCGGCTTCAGTAGTTGGTTTAGGGAGAGTCTAGAATTTACTGATATTCTAGTTAAGATAGTGGTGTTCTACTGTGAGTTGGAGGTCGAAATTTCGAATGAGGAATATTCTTCATTTGTTTTTGCGGATAAATTTCACTTTTTTTTCATTTTTAGGGTTCCGTAGTAAACAAGGAACCCTTATAGTTTCGTCATGTCCGTCTATCTGTCTGTCTGTCCGCGGTCTAGCTCCGAGACCCTTAGTACTAGAAAGCTATAATTTGACATAGATATACATATTAATTACGCCGACAAAGTGGTAAAACAAAATTATGAAAAACATTTTTTTTTAGGGTACCTCCCATACACGTAAAGTGGTGATGTTATTTTTTTTTCTTTTTTAACCCATATTGAGGGGTATCATTGGAAAGGTCCTTTAAAAACATTGTGAGTTTGTAAAAACCATTTTTGGATTCAGGGATCCGTTTGCGAAATATTAAGCTTTAAAGTGCTAATTTTTGTTAGAGTCAAGTGTGCCCTGCTGGCTAAATGGTTGGTTTTGAGTGTGTGAAAAAAATCACAACAGTAGTTTATATAACGAAATTAAAAGAAAAACTATCACAGCTAAGTAGGCTCTACAAGTTAACGAGTAATAATTGACCAACTTAACTTTGCAGTTGCAAAAACATGTTTTCCCATACATTCCGTATGGGAGAACATATTTTTCAACTACAAAGTTAAGTTTGTTTTTGGGATTAATTCATCCCAACTACGGAACCCTTCATTGTGCGTGGTCCGACACGCAATTGGCCGGTTTTTTTTTTTTTTTCATTTTTATTGTTGAATTTGCTGCCTGTGTTAAAGCCAGTGTACCTATACTTTACTCAGCGGGCATACAGCGACCTACGCGTTCAATATAATAATGCACTGAGAGTGCTGCTGCGGCTGCCGTGGCGTTGTACTGCATCAAGGATGTTTACAGATAATAACATTGATGGTTTTGTCGTCATTGCAGAAAAAGATATGCATCCCTGATGTCACGTGTTCGTGGCAGCACCAACAGTATTCTCAGTGTGTTCGCAGATCGGTGGGATTCCCCGATGTTGCGGAGGTGGATGCAGCTCCACGCTGAATTTTAATTTTATGTTATAATCTGTGTTTGTACCTACTAACACTAGATGTTAAGTAAAATTGTTACTAACCCTATCGACTCTGTTTGAAAATAAAAATATTCTATTCTATTCTATAATGAAAGTGTAAACAATAATATACCCTCATGGAATGTGCAGATGTGGTAATTTTCAAAATAAATGTAGGAACAACAAACCTTCTCCACAGCGCGAGCTAATATCACATTTTAGAAAGTATTATATTGATATTATTATTTTAATTATTATGAATGTGAGGACTACGCGGATATTATTACTATTTTCATTTCTCTGCTAGTTTTAGTGATGGTCTGGCAGTTTGAGTAGTTTATGCGGCCTACCCAAATGTCCTTTCTTTGGTATTGTTCGTCGAGTTGAGCCTTAAGTTCTGAGTTGAACTCCACGATTACTGACAAATTCTTGCTCTGACTGGACAGGTCCACTCAAATCTGTGTGGTTCTTTCCTCAAAAGACCATTTCAAACACTAATCTACATGGTCCTCATATGGCCTGACCAAGATTATGTCTGGACTTTAAAAGAGACTGTGACCTCTGAGTTTGTTTCGGCTATTTCTTTTTTTTTTATATGACGTGTAAAAGTGATTCCGATATCTTATTTACAAAATAAACAATTTCATTTCATTTCAAATTATTGAATAATTTGTAGTCACAAAGTTAGCCCTAAAAGTGATCTTTCATTCCACAACGTAATTTCAAACTTTGACATATTTACATAACATAACATAACATCACGCCTTGTTTCCCCGAAGGGTTAGTCAGACGTGTACCTGTAGTAAGTACACCCACATTTCGCCAGTTATGTTTAAGTCCCATGTAATAGGGGGCGAGCCTATTACTATCAACCGGGCACAAATCCTGACTCCGAGCTGCTACTGAGAAATTTCAGATAGAAAAACCCAATAACACTTTGCCCGACCCGAGAATTGAACCCAGAACCTCATGCTCAGCAGTAGCGCTTGCAACCACTAGACCAACGAGGCAGACATATTTACTTTATTTACCATTATGTTTCAGGACTTAAAAAACAGACTTAAATAAAACTGTGTTTCAAATTCTCATTGACAAGTAAGGTCATGTGTCGATAATACTTCAGCGAGTTTTATGACTTTATGAGTTAGGTACAATGTAATTTAATATGTTTTATATCATGTTCCTATTCAAAAAGTCGTTGTGTTTTTATTTGTTGTTGCACAATTTCAATTTTGTATCAAACTATAAAACTTACTTTTTGAATGTTATGACATTCTTTGATGATCTGTTTCAATTGGAAATCGAATGTGTAATATGTATCCAATTTGATTATTTTCTTCCTACGCATGTCATAAAGCAGTGGTGGCCCAGTGGTAACGGCCGCGACTTACGAGTTGTAGGTCGTAGGTTCGAACCCTGACAGGCGCTTTACTTTGTGTAAATTATTTCATCACCACTGCTCTTAACCCGGCGCCAATGACGCTGGGTCATACTGACCCCGGGCGACTTAAATTCGTCATTATTATTTTTTACGTCGAACGTGCAATTTAAGCGTTTGTGTAGCTGGAGGTACGGCCTCCCTCTACCCGAACCGCGGATGTGCTAAATGCAACGACGCCTACACTGCGAGATACACGTGCATCAACTCAAAACGGGTAAATATGACCCAGCGTCATCGCCGGCGTAGTATTTTTGAGACATGCTTTCATTCATTTATTTAGTATTTGTTGTTAATTTATCTGGTTCTTTTTTAAGTTTTTGGCTAATTTGGCATTGTGAAACTACCCTGACAAAATTTAGGCGGTATTAGATGTGTCGGAGTGTGACGAAGAAGAGTCGAATGCTGCTTCGATAGTTGCACAAAAGAATCACAGATTGCGCGGATGAACCCATCCATGAACCTTCTGGGGAGGTCTTGCGAAGGTTCAAGGAACTCGCAGAAGATGTCAAATTATGTCTATCTAGAAAGTATAAGAAGACATTTCATACTTGTAATGCATGCTAGATTTAAATATGCCCAGATCATTTGATTCCGTACCGCAATAATTTCAGTAGTTCCATATCTCTGAATGAGGAAGTAGAAGACTGATTTGTTATTATTATTATGGTAATAAGTTTGTTTGGTCTCTCTTTTAGTATATAAGATTATTGATTCCTATTATTATTTAGAATACTTTACCAAAACTTGAATAAATATTAATGTTATATTTTCAGAGTTGATTTTGCATGCGCTATTAAGAAAGCTAAAAACAATTTATTTATAAATTATATTGGACTTATTTTAATTTTACTACATACTCAAAAAACCCTTGTATAATAAATAATTATAAAAATTTAGACAACTTTTTAAATTTCATGACACTTACTCGATAAAAACTGGGTCATGATGACCCGGCGTCACCGTCGGTGTAATTTTATTCACGTCATTTGCGCCGGGTTAAAACGGTGAAGGAAAAACATCGTGAGGAAACCGGCATGTCCTAGAACCGAAAATTCGAAGACATGTGACATCTACCAACCAGCACTGGGCCCGCGTGGTAGATTACGGCCCACTCCCTCTCACAGAGAGGAGGCTCGTGTCCCAGCAGTGGGAACATTTATAGGCTGATGATGATGTCATAAAGAGGGAACTTATTAAAATTGTTGATAGTTGTTATGACACTTTTCTTAAGCGTCTTTTGCAACATTTATTAGACTAGAAGCACAATTATTATTACATCAGCAATTGGCTCTTTTATCCCAGAAGTGTGATACTTGTGTTTTTTTTAAAGTGAAAACTTCTTTAGGCGCGTTGGGCATTTTTAAGATGGGAAAAAACTATTGAACTCGCGACACCGTTACCGACACCTCATTTTTGTAAACGCGATTGTGCTCTTTACTTATATTACGTTACGGATCAATGTTCTATGCAAGTATTTTTATAAAGGTTTTGGAACTATTTTATTTTTTTTGTAAACGCGATTGTGCTCTTTATTTAGTTAAGGTTATAGACCAATGTTCTATACAAGTATTTTTCTTCCACCAAATCTTGTTCAAGTTTTCAGTTCTGTCGGCACTCTCGGAGTGCCACTGTCTTTTTTTTTGTATTCTTTTACAAGCTTCTGCTCAAGCCTTTGTCCATCATCATCTGCCTAGCCTTTTCCCAACTATGTTGGGGTCGGCTTCCAGTCTAATCGGATGCAGCTGAATACCAGATTTTACATGGAGCGACTGCCTATCTGACCTCCACAACCCGTAACTAGGTAATACGATACCCCTTGGTCAGACCGGTTGTCAGACTTTCGGGCTTCTGACGACCTGTAACGACTGTCATCCATGAATGACAGCCGGGACCAACGGCTTAACGTGCTTTCCGAGGCACGGAGGACTATCGGTATGAAGAAATGGTCATGCATCCACGGACCAACCCCGGCAAGCGCAGCTTAACCTGAGGGATCGACCCGTGCGGCTCACGACTTCGTCCGCGTGGAAGAAACATATCCTATGGCACTCAGCAATAGCACAGCTTTCTTTTTACCTAATTGAACCGCTACTTCCAAAGATAACCTCAAACGAACAAATTTTCCTGTTTATAACATTAGCTTAAACTTTAGAAAATGTCTCTAAAGGAGATATACTTAAAGTTTAAGATCATTAATTGATTCAGGCGTGACCTTGCGGAAATCCATTATAAAATACAACACACTACACTGCTTACTTATTTCTCTGCGTTCAACGCTCGGTGTAGAAACACGCCGTGTTCAGGTTCGCGACAAGTCAATCGTCATCCTGAGGATGCCTTGTTGAAAGGTGAAACACGTCGTTTTCTTTCTGGGTTTTTATGGCTCTTTAGAAATAGCTAAGCGGAACAGGTTGCTAAATATATTCACATCTATTGTATTTTATACTTAAAGTTACCAATATTTTCGGCAAGCTCGATCGTCGTTAAAACTTTGTTATGACAACTGACACCGACGACCTATAGTTCTTTCCAGCATTGAGAGACATTGCATAATCCACGATGACAGATCACGAAATCACCAGCGGTCTCCATGGGTAGACCACGGCAAACACAGCCATTCGATCCCGCTACGAAACATTCCCTCTTCTTCAGAAACACTAAATTAATTAACAAACTTAAGCCCCCCGTCACAAGCCCTCAAGAGTTTTCTCAACCAAATTACAATGTAACCATTTTGCATATTAAATGAAAATTAAACTACAGTACACGCAGGTTTTGTCTTGAGCCTAACAAAGCCTTCGTCCTAATATTTTGATTGTGAATTAATTACGTCTCTGAAATTTTGTCCTAACTTGATTGGTTAGACGTATAGGTGTGTTTTACTTTGTACCTACATCAAGAATTTGAAAGGTTGTGATGAAGAATAAGGGCTTGCGTACAATGGCGGACGGCAGAGAAGAGCATGGAAGGAGATTCCTTTATCCGCCTACCGTGGCCTCTGGCAACATACAGGCAACTGAAGGAACACGGGTGGGTTTTAGCCAGTAGAAGTCTGAAACGCCCTCCCGCTCCGCTCAGAGCGAGAGAAGTTGTTTGTTTGTTACTCTTTCACGCAAAAATTATTAAACTGATTTGGATGAAATTTGGCACCCAGATAATTTATAACCTGGACTAACCCATAGCATGCTTTTTATCCCGATATTCTCACGGAATCTATCGAGACTTATGCGGGTGAAACCGCGGGCCGCTTCTAGTAAGAAAAATAAAGAACTCTCTCGCCCCTTTAGCACCAACATATGCAAGAAAAATTATTCAATATCGCTAATCTCCAAAAGCACTAAATAACAGTTAACGTGAGATAATTGCATCCAGCATCTTCTCGTACATCCCACAGTATCAGTTAAATTTGTCGGTAAACCTTTTTAAACTGGTGTTATCTTGAAGCAGGTTAATAGTGATCTTTTGGTCACGAACGCTGATATGGCTGATACATACGGCATTGGCGTTTGTCGAATGTTGATTAATTTAATATGTTGTTTTTTTTTTAACGGTAAAGTGTTTAAACATGAAAAAAGTTATTGGTTAGGTACTACCTAATTTAAAAACTAAACTTAATTAAAACAATTACAAATTATTGTACCTCAAGTCCTGCAGTCCTATTACAATTAAGAGATGAGCAGACGATGGACAAATTGTCCGCGACAATATAACGCACACATAAGACAAATTGGCTTAGAAATAGAGTAGGAGAATTAATAGAGAGGTCATTTCTATCCGCCGCGCCGGATAAATAAGTCCATCGTCTGCTTAGTGCTTTATTTTATCACCAGAATAACTGCAAAATTTTACGGATTTCTACAATTTTTTAATATTTTTTTTTACTTTTTTAATTCAAATTCTTCAAGTTATGAGCTATCCGAATATCAAAAAAATATTTGGCCAAGGTCTTAAGGAGGAGGCGTGAAAATTAATTCGCTGTTACAATGTATAATAGACCTACCACTGATTTTGCATCACACTGTCAGAGATAAAATAACTGTAAAATACACCTTCAAAGCCTTAAAATGGCAAATAGATAATATTGCATTCATATCACTTCAACAATGTCTTTATGATCGGTTTTCCTTTGATGTTGCGGATGTCTTTTGGGATCGATACCCTTGAAATGAACCACTTCTTTATCAATCATAACTTTTTCTATACAAGCGAATATAATGCATAACAGATAACTGCTGTCAAAACTTCCATACCATGTGTCAAGTACAGTACCAACAGTAACCATCAACATAAAAGCTTGACACCAACACAGGTCACGCACATAACATAACTTATGTTCAACATACAATCTTAACGAGATCTCCGATATAAAAGTGTAATGATCACTTAGAGCGGTGTGCGTACAATTATCACATTTAATAGGTATGTTATCACACTTATCACCTTATTTAATTTTATATGCTTTTTTGAATCTTTTAGTTAGTTAAACATGGAAATAGGTCAAAGTGTGTTTTCTCACGAGTGTTGTAAAAGATGATTCTGATTGGTGATTACGTTGGATCTCAACGTAATTTAGATCTCTAAAAGACACATGCAGATTGACGCGACTTGACGCGCGACGTATCGCGTGGCGATTCTGCGATATTATCGCCACGAAACACCTTCTACACTAGCGCACCGGGATATAGCGGGCGCTACAGGCAGCGGGACGCACAGCGCGCCGCCAAAGGAACATTTTGTATCGCGTCGATATTGCCGTGATAATGCGTCGCGACAGGTCGCTCCTGTATGTAGAGTCGCGCGCGTTTTCATAGAAATTGTTCTACGGATATACGAGTATATCGCAGAATCAAGTCGCGCAAGTCGGGCTCGTCTGCACGAGCCTTAAGGCTGCTGCTTCCAAATTCGGCGTGGGAATTTTTGATATGAGTAACAGATAATGCTTTTTAATTAATTTAAGATAACACTTATAACCTACCGTGAAAGAAACTATCATTAAGAAACATAAACTTATGAACAAATCAGAACACAGAAATTACTGGCTAAGGATTTTCCGATCGGGACTACTCACAAGAACTTCAGAGGGTTAATTTTCATATTTTTATGAACTTTAGCATTCTAATGTTAGTCTCAATCTGTTAAAAACACCTCAAATTTACCTACATCTAAGTTTTTGACATTAATTACCTATCGCTGAGATGAGATTGGGCCTTTTATTTGTATTTCTTTACCTTACTGGTATTTACTCATTACCACTTCATCAATTTAAAGTAACTCTTTCTACATAAATCTAACATTTAACAACACACATTCGCTCTACATCAAACAAGAGCTGATCAACTATGACGTAATTGGAGTACCAAATTAAATCTACAATAAGCGCCCTCTATTGACAGCTATTGTAAGTATCTTTGACACTTTAACCGGAACTCAATCGGGAACAATTTGAGGATCCTTATTGATATAGATTATGATACTTTACACGTATTTCTATGTACTGATATTGTGAAATACATAGGTACCCTAGTAAAGTCAGGGTCACGGATTGCTTAGCAAAACTATCAACTTTTACTAGATCAGTCGTATGAAATGACTATAACAAGACTGATTGGTGTGATTCATATCGTGAATTCTTGAGAATTAAGTGTTAGGGATTTTTAATACGCATGAGTCGCAAGAACCCAGTTTTCTTTAAGTTCCAATACTGCTTATATCTCTGGCAAATTCCATTCAAATCCATTTATCCGTTAAAAGTGAAGTAGTGACATACACATGATACATACACACAAACATACTCACTTCCGTATTTGTAGTGTTTTAGTGGGTATGACTGTATGAGTACGTTTAAAACGTTTTTTACTGAAAATTACCATATTTTACCGTTACATACCGTAAATTACGTAAAATCTTTTTTTTACCGTATTATAACCGGGTAATTTTACCGTTTCACATACCTACTCCCTTGGCGACGATGACGCCCGTCTTCTGTGGCACCCACTGCGTGACGACTCTGGCCCATCTGTCCCGATGCTGATCATCCTACATACATGACTCAAATCAAATCAAATCAAATCATTTATTTCTTTGCAAAAATGGGTATAGTACGTAGGTGTTTTTATAATAAAGTTCTCCATATTTTACCGCCACGTGGGCATGCAAAGGTTTAAATTCCAAATAAAAAAATAGAAATATGCAGATCATTGGAATTAAAAAAAAAAAAAAATGTCAGTGTGGTCATAGCAATAAAAAATATAAAATAAGACTAAGTAAGCGAACCAATAATTATGTCAATCAGGGTAATAGTATGTCAATTAGTTAGTGAATCATCATTAAGAAAATCGTCAATCGTGTAATAAGTTCGAGTTCGGTTTGGGCGAGTGTGACTCGCCCAAACCTCCTTCAAACTAGCAGACTTATTGCTCGCATTGGCGATTTCTATTTTGGTGCGTATTGTAGTATTAGGTACGTGTTTGGTCGCTGAGCTTAATAGCCAGTGTGTCAATTTACTCAACAATATTTTTTCGTGACTGTGCCTATCGCTATTTAATAAATCAATAAGTTTGCTACGAATTTTATAATATCTTAAAACGGGTGCGAGATTTCAATAAATAAAAAAATCTGTTTAGACGAGTCTGCCAAACTCTAATCTCATAAGTAAATCTTTCATTCAGAAAAACCTAATATAAATACAATACTCCAACCCAGCACGTCATCTAAGCAAACAAATTACAAAAATATCAAAACCCCAATCATTCTTCATCCTTCTCTCAACAAAAAAGGGTTCACTATTTTTATAAGGCCGGGTAAATTAAATATGGGGTTGAATGAATGAAGTTACCATTAAATAGTGAATAGGACAGACAATGGGCCATCCTATTATAATACAATATGCTATTACAAACTTTTTTTTAGAGCTTTGTGAACAAGGATGTAGTAGGGAGTTATTTTTAAATATGCGGGTGGAAAGGTCATTTATATAAATTACACGACTCTACAAAAAAATTTTCGTTCTTTGTCCTAAAGTTTATACTATTATTTTCCAGTTAGTTATGCACAAAAACGAAAAAAAAATACCTTTTTTCGGTATAAAGTTTGCTTTTGTGATAGTTATAATAATAATACTCATTTTTCAATTTTTTCATAAATTTTAATTGATTTTAATATTTTTAAAAAGACCGCGCAGTGAGAGTGGGGTATTAACGTTTACACTGTGCCGCTAGATGGCACCCGAGTGATAAACAACCATCAGGTGTTATTTACAAGCCCAGAATAACTTAAAATGTCGTCACGAAAGTGCAAATACGATGCTGATGCATTTTGTTTTATATGTGGTCAATTTATTAAAGTTCGAGACGTGAAATATGAACTAAAGACATCTCACGTTCTCTGCGAAGCCTATGAAGCATATTTTGACTGTCCTGTACGGAATCAAGATAAGCCATGGGCAGTGGCGTGCACACAGTTTTAAGACAGGGTAGGCAGAAAATTTTACTCACCAAAAATACTGCACGTTGGTTTTGGTTCGTCGCGTCGTCTTGTCGATTGATGATTAAACGCGTCTCTATACGATTTTTTCCAAAGGTGTGATATTTAAGGGAAGCTTCTAAGTGTTTTTCAGATTGTTCATGTTTTCTCGCGGCGGTAGGAAAATTATGAATATCAGCGTAACCGGTGTCGTTCCAGACGGTTTTATTATTTGAAAATAGTAGACAAACGAAACAAAATAACCGATTAGGTACTGTGTATGCAACCTGTCAGCCAATGATATGAATCATATTGTTTTTTATTGAATTTACGATTGACTTTACCTTTAATTTGTATTAATTGCAAATCCGGTGTACCACGACCTATCTCGATAACTTGTTTTTTTTTTCACCGAAATATAGTTTTGAAAACGCATCATGTTTTATTTTCTCAATACACACACCATCTGAACAACTTTCACAGACAATATTATCCATTTTACACTAATAACAACAATCAAATTCTAATTACCTGATAGCGTATTCACAAACACAACGCACGTCAAACAATATGGCAACTATAGTAAAACGGGCAATAAAGGGTAAAAAAGGTTATACGACAAAAAATTATGGTCATCTAAATGTATAAAATTCAATGAAACAACGTTATTTCCTAAAATATTTGCATTGCATAGCAAACTTTCCTTCGGTAATGTTCGGTACGAGTCGTAATTTTTCGTCTTAGCTGTATAGAATAACTACAAAAAGACACTGGCTATTCTTGCAGTTGTGTGCGTGATTTTTGTCATTGTGTGTCAGCAAAGCCCGCGTAGCTATAGGAACGCACACACATTAAATACGACTTACCACGAGAGCACACATAAAAACATTCAGAGACGAATAGTTTGTGTCTTTACCGTGGCAGAGGCGAGGCGGCGCTAGTGCAGCGCGAATCGAGATGATGCGAAATTCGAATGATGATACCACCGGCACTCGATAGGTGGAGCTGATTTATGATTTGTTTTGTTTATTGATAAAATAATATTAGATCTATTATCAGAACTAGGGTAGGCAGTGTCTTTCTGTCTTTATGAAACGCACGCCACTGGCCATGGGCTCCACATGTTGCTTGTAGTTATTGTAAAAGGTGTTTGGAAGGTAAGCATATGCTGCATGCTCATTTGGATAAATTTAAAAACAATATGGGAGCCTATTCCGAAGAGCAAGGAGAACGTTTCCATCAGGACATCATGAATTTTGAACAACGCTATCAAGGCCAATACAATGAAAACATGATGGGCGACTATATTTGGGGTTTATTGAGAGAAAGTGCCTATGAACATAAAAGAAAAAGTAAAAGTGTGCACTTTTAAGTTATTTTCCACTTTTCTGTAAGCTAATTTGATAGTAAAACTTAATAAAAATAATAAACATTTTTATTTCAATAGTTTTATTTTCAATCAAAAATTAAAATCCGAGATTTTTAAAAATTTCGTTCAATCAGTCTTCTAAGCACAAAAGCAAAGTTTTTCATGCCATATATTTTTTTTCCGTCTTATTACGACCTAAACTACCGAAATTTAATGCTTTGCAATCAAAGTCAAATTTCATGTTGACCCGTGTTATTAAGGGGAATTTATAATAGGTATTTTTATGGTGTTTGTGTGACTGGTGTGTGGATAGTAAAATGATCTTTCTGTCCCTTATATGCGTTCAATAAAAGTTTTTAACTAGGAGGAATAAGGTGCCGTTTAAGCGGGTGCCCAATGTGGAATACATCAAAAATCTCGATCAAAAAAGTTGGCAATGATACGTGCTGTCATCCATAAAGGCTTTGGCTTCTTACTCTAATTAAGGCGATGTTTTTTGTATTTGTGCTCACACCATAAATTATTATCATAAGTCTATGCATGAGGATTTGTAATTGGCTCTCGGGTGACTATAGTCTCCTTTTTTTGTGTTTTATTAGTTGTAAGTCCTCCATGTACTAAATAAATAAATAAATAAAAGTGTGTCACTCGCCTACCTTATCGACTAGGTAAAGTCTATTATTAAATACCAGTTAAGCACTAGGTAAAATTTTACTTGCACCTTATTATTTTTCTTACTACGTCATTGCTAACTTTTGAAATAATCCTTATTTAGGCATTCTTCAGTGTATTTTTTTTTTTCTATTAACTGTACGCAGGAATTGATGGTCAATTATCACTTGGGAGACCTGAGAGCCTAGATAAACTGACCTACCAACAATAACGATGATGGAAAATTTATTGAATTGACGTATGCTACCGAAACGCTTATGTCACTCCTGTTAATAGTAAAGAAAGAAATAAATAAATAAAGAAAGAAATAAGGAAAGAAAGAAAACGTTTATTTGGACACAGTTCGTGAAACATAATAATACAGACAAAATAAAAAAGAGAAAAATCTATTAACAATAAATGATTGTGCCTCACGGCTGCGACAAAAAGGTTCATTTCAGCATTAATGCCAGACAGATGCTGTCTGACGCTGGTTTTCTAATGAACCCTTAAGGACAAGTGACGGAGAGTACAAACAGTTTCAACATACCTAATGCATAGTTTTATACTTCTAAGCCGACGTACGCTTGGACGTAATAAAATCGCGGCGGGATTTTCAACTCTTGGTGTTAAGCCAAGCATTGAGAATCAAATGCACGAAAAAAAAATTGCCGCGATTTAATTACGTCCGTGCGAACGTGGGCCAATAGTCGTTGTAATAGAAATACGAAACGCTTTGAAAGCGATTGCCGCTGTCTAGGTCCTCTGGTAGTGTTACATATATTTCACATTTACCGGTTACTGACATTATTTTAGGTAATAGATAATATTTTTAACCGTAACTACCCGACTACGGCGAAGCAAAAAGGAGGGTTATGATTTTGTCCAGTATGTATGTTCATCTGCTGCCTCATAACTTCTAAACTACTCAACCTCATAATTCGACAAATAAGATATCGCTGGAAGCGTCTTGATCGTCTACTGCTATGTGACGTCACATTATATTGAATATGGGAAATAAAGTCATTAACCAAAAAAAAAACCGGAGTCACACGTAATCTGTTCGATTTATGCCCTAACATTTTAATTTGTCTGTCTGTGATGTCTTGTTTGACTGCACGCTGACGGTCGGTGCTAATGTCAATATGTATGTAGTGAAAAGCGCTGAGCGGTCAATGCGACTCAAAAACGTCACATCTAACTATGTACATACATATTGACCCATCAGCGCTGACCGTCAGCGTGCAGTCAGCGTGACAGGAAAACCAGCCTTAGGGTTTTAGTTTTATTTCTTTTAAGCTATTGCATAGCTTTTATCGCGGGCTTTGAGCGCGGCGACCGAATCAAGAAATTCCGTAACGTAACGAAAATAAAATCTAACACCCCTCACTCCACCTACCATATAATGACGGTTCCCATGACAACGTGATGTTGTCATGGAGGTTACAAATGCTATACAATAGCTTTACCGCGGCAGTCTCCGAGTACCACACGTTTTTTAATTTTTTTCAATCAACTCTTCCACATCACTAATTCAACCCCATCGCGACCTATATCAAGAGGGTTGATTTTTTTACCTAAACAAACAGCAGAATGTGCTGCATCCAAAATGATAATATCTTTGTAATTGGATACGGGCTTAATTGTTAAGCTGATTAAACTTTACGAACAGCTTTGTTGTTACTTTTAAAGTTTTGAATATAAATCTGGTTAATTCTTTAACGGAGTTTGTGAGTGGGTTCTGTTTGTCTGTCGATTCTGTTTATTTTGTGTTTCTTGGATTAAATTTCTTTATTGTCTTGGATTAAATGGCTTAGATTTAACTAAATTTACTTAAAAACTTAAAGCTTTAACAGACTGCTTTTGGTTGTAATTTTCTAGTACAAAGCTCGTTTATGACCGATGCGTAATACACGATCAATTGCAAACTGAATCGTTTTGAAACAGATTGCTGAGCTATTGCTCCATAAGTTCGAAAAAAATATCTGCTCAACAATGTAAATAACGCAATGAATGTTGTTGAACTGTCAAAATGAAACAGATTAGGTATAATTGTTTACGAAAATAAGTTACGCAATTAGGGTACTGGTCTAAGTATAAATTACAGGAAGGTAGGTAGGGAAGGGGGAAGGCGGTTAGGGGGTTTTGCACCCTATTTGCGTCACACACTTTTAATCACAATCTGAATGATTTTGAAGGATATTGCTAATCCATTGCTGCTTATGTTCGAAAAATATGTCTTTCCTACAACTTAAATAACGCAATGAATGTTGTTAAACTGTCAAAATGAAAGGCATTGCTTTCCAGCTAAAGGCACTAGGAAATGGTGAAGGGCGGGCGTTTTGGTGGACTGCCTTATGTAATTATGACGTTCGAAAAGTGCTGATTCTCAGCCTAGTTTGAATAAATGACTTTTGAATTCGCCCGAATTTATTCGTCCAAAACTGGCGAATCGACACTTTTAAATAATATAATATTTTTTTGAGGCGATTGAGGAGAGACACTGTTTAAGTGTTTTCTGTGTATTTACACAAACGAATAAACAAAGTCTTCTTCAAATTAAGCCACCACAGCCTACGGAACCCTAAAAATCAGTGTCGTTTTTATGGGCCGTCCGCTGATGGATTTATGGCGTATACTGTTGATTTATACGATAGTTATCGTCCGAAGTCAGGTGCCTGCGTCTCTTTTATTTACTTTACAAGCCTCTGCTCTTTGATAGTTAAAGATGATGTACTTTACTTCCTTTGAGAACAGATGTTGGGTAATTAGATCGTGTGGTGGTGGGTCAAGAGTTTTTAATATGGGTCATCTATTGGGGTAAAAAGGTCCCCATTATGGCACGTCATTATGTAGACAAAATAACCTAAATTGGAAATCACATGATAAAAAAAAAAATTAAATGCACCAACTCCAGTCTTTTTAAAGATTATAGTACCTATGTATCGTCTCTGTATTTTAGTGGTTAGAACAGCTGTCTCAGACCCAGAGGTCCCGAGTTCAATTCCCAGTGAGGACAAAAATTTTTGCTCGGGTTGGTGGTAGGGCTTATTTTAAGTCCGCCTGGATAGCTACCACCATCTTATTTAAATCTGTCGCCATAACAACAATGTTTCGGCAGTTAGAGGTAAGATAGCCAGTTCCTCTGTGGTTGAGGATTCCGGGTGAAGCTCGCTTCCACCTCCGGCCTGATCATCACTTGCTATCAAATGAGATGCAGGCCAAGAGCTTCCCCGTTGTGGATAAAAAATAAAATAAGAAACCTACCTACACAATAATTTTAAGAGAGAATGATGTTGTTGTAGAAAACATAACTAACTTTGTTTTAATTTTTGTTCCAGGTAAGGAAACCTTTCAACCAATTTATCCTCCTACAACGGTATAGGCTTTTAGTATGAAAATCAGAAAAGCAGTATGGTAAAGTATGAAACTATGTTTTCTTTAGTAATAAAGATATTTAAACTAAAACCTACAAACCGCAATAATTTAAGTTAAAAAAAAAGTGTTAAACAGTAAAACACAAGTAAAAGAATACAAAGAAAAACTTATATTACAGCTAAGTGTTTCAATGTACACTTCTTTTAAATCAGAATTCTTCATTTCATTTCAATAAATCACGAAACATTTTCTAGAACACCCACTCTATTATACTTCACTTATTCCTCATCTTACAAGCTTATACCCAACGTCTACTTAATAAGTTAAAGTACCTTAAATAAGTTTAAAATGTTCCCTTATGGGAATGAAGAAAAAAAGTTAAATTAATCTTTCAAACTTCGGTTTATAAGATTAAAATATTTTCTTTCTACAATGGCTTATGTGGTTGCCGACAAATACCCTTTTATATTCTGGCTACTGGATCTTTTATACTGTGGCTCTCAAAGTTGAAACGGGTAGAAAAAAGAAAGAAACTTTAATGTATTTTGTTAGTTCCTAAGTTTGAATTATCAGTACTCTTATTGCGTAATACAACACAATCTGTTTCGATTTGAAACAGATTACTAATCCATTGCTTCATAAGTTGGAAAAAAAGCTGCTCAACAACATAAATAACGCAATGAATGTTGTTGAACTGTCAAAATGAAACAGATTAGGTACGGTTTACGAAAATAAGTTACGCAATTAGGGTACTGGTCTAAGTATAAATTACAGGAAGGTAGGTAGGGAAGGGGGAAGGCGGTTAGGGTGTTTTACACCCTAATTGCGTCACACACTTTTAATTACAATCTGAATAATTTTGAAGGATATTGCTAATCCATTGCTGCTTATGTTCAAAAAATATGTCTTTCCAACAACTTAAATAACGCAATGAATATTATTGAACTGTCAAAATGAAAGGCATTGCTACTGTAAGCCCACGTTCGCGCGGACGTAAAAATATCGTGGCGGGATTTTTTTGCAGACTGGATTTTCAACGCTCTGCTTAGCACCGAGAGTTAAAAATCCAACAGTGTGTTTTTTCGACGCGCTAGGATGCACTCTGTTGAATTTTCAACGCTCAGCTTAACACCGAGAGTTGAAAATCCAGCGCGCGATAAAATCCCGCCGCGATATTTTTACGTCCGTGTAAACGTGGGCTAAGTGTGTTAAGCAATTATTCCCAGATTAAGACAGCAAAGATCAGCTCGCATTCAGATCCCAATTTTGGGTACCTAAGTCAATTCTGATAAACAAAGGACTACTAACTACACACACACACCTCATACACACACACACACACACCCTACTACACTACTTAGGGGTACTAAGTAGTAGGTTTTATCAGGTTACTTATTAATAGGTGTCCAGGGAAATAGTTAACATAACATAACATCACGCTTATAATACCCGATGGGTTAGGCAGAGGTGTACCTATAGTAACACCCACATTTCGCCAGTTACGTTTAAGTCCCATGACGGAGCGAGCCTATTGCAATCAACCGGGTACAAATCCAGACTCGGGACTGCTACTAAGAAATTTCTGATGGAAAAACCCAATAACACTTTACCCGACCTAGGAATCGATCCCAGGACCTATGAGTAAACTTAGAAATAAAAACTTTTATTGGAAATAAATTGGATTTTCTCGCTGCATGAGGAAAAGAAAACATGGTTTTCAAAATTCAAAGGAAACTTGAAATTGCTATCGAGTTTGTTTTGAAAGAACTTTTCTGTTCAGGAAGATTTTTATTCGCCCCGCGGTTTCACCCGCATAAGTCTCGATCCCGTGGGAATATCTGGATAAAAAGTATCCTATCTCCCAACCTAGGTCATAGTCTACCCATGTGCTAAATTTCATCTAAATGCCTTCAGCCGTTTTAGCGTGAAATCGTAACAAACAAAAAAACTCACTTTCGCATTTATAATATTAGCAGGATATTTCATTCGTATTTTGGCCCGAGGAAGGAAAGCTAAAACTGCGCTGAATTTAGTTTTTCAGAATGCTAAGTCAAAGCTATGGAGGAAATTCGACAGCCTCGATACTGAGAAGTTCTCAAAACTAGCGGTCTGAATTTTAATTGGAATTGCGGTTTTTCCTTTTCTTTTTGAAGCTACCTGAAAGTTACTTTATCCAGACTGAGGAAAAAAGAAGCTGCGTTGAAAACTGCTATTTTTATGTTATAAAACATGACTTTAAGCTGCAGTACCGAAATGGGTCACAGTGTTGAAGTAAACGAAAAAAAAAAAACAGAATAAAGTATAGATGATTATTATTCAAAATTAGAACATGAGTTTAAAAGAAAAATAATACAGGGTGGCAGGGAGATCGACACGAAAACTGTTACCAGGGATTTTGAACCCCACCTGCGTTGAAATTTTTCGTCGAATAACCGACAAAAAATTTCAACGCATGGGTTTCAGAATCATGTACTGAATCCATGGTAACAGTTTTCGCGTCAATGTTCCTACCTCCCTGTATATCTAGGTACTTACCTGCAAAAAGGACAGTAAATACTTAAGATAGTTCCAAGTAAAGTAAACTAGTCCTATGTCTCTAAAAAAGCACTAGAACGAACAAGTCTTAAATTAAACATAACATTTCATATCGCCTGTTTTCCCCGAAGGGTTAGGCAGGGGTTTACATAATTATAGTACACCCACATTTCACCAGTTATGTTTAAGTCCCATGTAATAGGGAGCGAGCTTATTGCCTTCAACCTGGCACAAATCCAGACTCCGGGCTGCTACTGAAAAATTCCAGATGGAAAAACCCGATAACACTTTGCCCGACCCGGGAATCGAATCCAGGACCTCATGCTCTACCACTAGACCAACGAGGTAGTCAAAATACAAATGCAAAACACGGTTATAAAATACAATAGATTTGGATATATTTAGTAACCTGTTCCGCTTAGCTATTTCTAAAGAGCCATAAAAAACTCATGAAATAAATCGACACGTGTTTCACCTCTCAACGAGACATCCTCAGGATGACGGTGGACTTGTGTTGATGGACTCGGTGTGGCAAAACGCTGTGTTCGAGTTCGCACACGGTTCGTTGAGAGGTGAAACACGTGTCGATTTATTTCAGGAGTTTTTTATGGCTCTTTAGAAATAGCTAAGCGGAACAGGTTACTAAATATATCCACGTCTATTGTATTTTATAATGGATTTCCGCAAGGTCACGCCTGAATCAATTAACTATCTTTAACGGTTATAAAATTCAAACTCAGTACAAAATAGACAACGAAACCAACCTTTAACAAAACCGCCTCAAAAAAACATCAAATCACAAAGTTCAGTCCGCTGAGCCATGTCCATGCCCACCGTAAGAGGATTATCCTAATAAATATGAAATATATTCAAATCCTTCGGATGCTACCGCCGAGCCTACCTTTTTAACCAGCATCATTGTTGGATAGATTAATTTTGTGGCCATGTAAATTCCCTGATTTATCGAGTCTGTGGCTTATGGTACTTTGAAATGTGTCGAGTTCTAGATTAATTGTAATGTTATTTACTGAAGGGATTTGTTCTATATTTAGGACCGAAAAATAAAACAGCCAACAATGTTTGGAATGAAAAGTACAGACGCCAGCACATCAAGCTACCCGAAACTGTCAAATTTTCCCAATCAACTTTGAACCTTACACTTCAGCGATAAAGTTGAAAATCTATTAAATAAATTTGACAGATTGTAGTAGCTTGATGTGCTGGCGTCTGTACATTTTCAAAAGAAATGAGGCTCTTCATCATTCAGCATGTTTTCTTCTTCCTTAAAGTTAATTGATTCAGGCGTGACCTTGCGGAAATCCATTATAAAATACAATAGACCGAGAAAACAATAGACACCGTCGCAGAGTCTCTGCGTCCAGCGCTCGGTGTGGCAACACGCCGTATTCGAATTCGTGACAAGTCAGTTGTCATCTTGAGAATGCCTCGTTGAGAGGTGAAACACGTGTCGATTTCTTACAGGATTTTTATGACTCTTTAGGAATGGTTAAGCGAAACTGGTTACTAAATATATCAACGTCAATTGTTTTTTTTTTTCTTCATCCATAGCGTGTGTCTCAGTGTTCATCCGCTTTCTAGCCATATCATCTTTCATACAGTTCACCATTATTTCTTCGGTCATCCTCTACTCTTATATCCATCCACATTCATACTCAAAACATTCCTCACTTCAAAAGAAATACGATTGTTAATTCCAATTTGAATGAAAACAAAGACGTAATTATCAAAATCATTTGATTTTATTTTACTTTCTGTGATTACTTGAACTCACATACTATTGTTCGTATATTACTTTGTTAAAATTTTAGGAATATCGTAGATATACTTTACAATGTTTGTTAATATGCGAACATCTATCACATAATTCGTTTATCTGTCACTACTTCATTTTTAATTATTTTTACCTAATTGTGGTATAGTAATCTTATTCCAGGAGTATCGTCTTCACATATAATTAATGTTATGTTTATGTTTGTGTGTTTCGATTTTCTTAATGATGATTTACTAACTAATTGACATACTATTACCCTGATTGACATAATTATTGTGGACCTGGTTCGCTTACTTAGTATTATTTTATATTTTTTATTGCTGTGACCACACTCATATTTTTTTTTTTTTTTTTTTGTAATTCCAATGATCTGCATATATCAAATTTTTTTATTTGGAATTGTAATCTTTGCATGCCTACGTGACGGTAAAATATGGAGAACTTTATTATAAAACACCTATGTACTATACCCATTTTTTGCAAAAAAAATAAATGATTTGATTTGATTTTTGTATACAAAATATTGTAAAACATTTTAAAATAGTAACGGTTTAGGTTCTTGCCCACTGTTATCCATACGAAAACCACCTTTTGGAAGGGGCGACTAGAATCAATTCTATTTTTTTGTAAATTTTGACATTCAAAAGTGCCTTTTATGTACCTTATTGAAATAAATTGTTTGACTTTGACGTGACATTTGCATCAAGAATTTTGCTCAAAATTGCTCCAAATACCAGCATCTAAACTAGTAATGGGAGCACATGTCAATCATAAGGACATGTGATGGACAAGATACGTCTGTTGTCTGGTTTTAACGATATAAACGGATTTGCATAGATTTAGTTTGCCTATTTTTAGATTGGAATGTAACCATTTTTAACTATTTGTTTCGAAATTCATTGTAAAAGCTGTGTAATATTACTTTTAAGCACCTATGGTCTTGCCCGCGACTTCGTCTGCGTACACTTTTGTTTTTTTTATATACAGTCGAACCTGGATAAGCGAGAGTTCAAGGGACCGCAATCTCTTTTTCGCTTATGGAGGTTTCTCGGTAACTCGAGTTTCTAGCTTATAGAGGTACAGCAGCGGCTTTTCTCACTTATAGAGGTTGAGTCTGATTGGGTATGAATGAATGAATGATATATTTATTTGCAAGAATATAGGTACATATGTTCTTAAGTTCTATGGGTTTCACTATATGCGGCATTTCAGCCGTGCAAATATTTAGATTTACATCTTAGTTATACTTTAGCATGCAGTAGGTACACATTTAAAAATTAGCAATAAAATAAAAATACTAATAATAATTTCATAATTTAAATTTAGATTACAATGCAATTAATAAAATTATTACGATTAAAAAAAACAATGTTATTTCCACGAAATTTAAGAATGAGTCATAAATAGCAGATGTTAAATTACACTCGACTGTCGCTTATAGAGGTACAGGACAGGCCTTTCTCACTTATAGAGGTTGAGACTGGTTAGGAAAGGTAGAGAGGAAAAAAAACAGTATTACATACATACATAAACTCACGCCTTCTTCCCATGGGGGTAGGCAGAAACTACAGAACGCCACCTGCTACGATCCTTACATAGTCCTTTTGCCTCGTTTACGTTCATACATCTGGTCATACACGCACGCCGGTTGCGAGTACTACGCACCTGGCCTTTCTGAAGAACATCACCAATAAGGTCAGTATATGTCCTCCTAGGGCGTCCCCGCCCGGCCTTTCAGACAAAACAGTATTATTTCCACGAAATTTAAGAATGGGTAATTTACACTCGACTGTCACTTATAGAAGTACAGGCAAGTAGAAGTCTCAATTATAGAGGTCCACGAGTGTCAAACAACTTTCTCTTATAGAGGGGTCTGTTTCTCACTTATAGAGTTTTCTCGCTTATCTAGTTCCCCCTTACTCAGGTTTGACTGTATTTACAAATATCCCACATGAAAAGTAGCCTTGTTTTCTTCTCCAGATCCCAGGTTATGCATCTGTCAAATATCATAACTATTGGCTCAGTGGTTTAGGATTGAAAAAGTAACGAGAGAGACAGAGTTCCGATCGCATATATCGATATTTTGGACTTATTCCTTTGTTAAATCCGAAAGATTATTTATGCTCATTCTTCGTATAGATAAAACAACGTTTTTGGTCTCCAAAGTGACACACAAAAACGAGCAGCAAACAGTAGTCGCATATGATGTGTAACATCTCACATCTTGGCTGACGTGTATATGATACAAACAATATTCATCATCATCACCGTCACCGTCACCATCATTGTCATCGATGACATCATCATCATCCTGTTTACCTCACAGAAAATAAGTTGGTACCATCTGACGGCCAACTTAAGCATCACGCACGCTCATTGATCGAATCAATAGCGCGCACTTCCCCGGCTTCTTGTTACACACTTCCGTCGCTTTTCACGAAATCACTCCCACAGATTTGATTATTTCGATTTAGATTTTGACTGCAGGAAAGCGAGAGGAAAGATCTTACACATTAAAAGAAAAAGCTGAAGTATATAAAAGTTTTAAAAATATAATATTCGAAAGGACCATCTTTTTATTGTAACTGTGACCAAATATTTTGGTCCTTTTTTCAACGTACCATATCGGGATAAAGGACAAAGTGGTCCTAGAAAAAGTAAACCAACTAAAACCGCAACCACAAATGCATGACCAAAACTGCTTCAAAATGGACCACAAAAAATTCTGTTGCACTGTTGAAAATTATAATTACGACTGTTTAAATTTTAATCCACATTGGACAGTAAAAACGAATTAATTATTGCAAATAAACGAAAATGCCAATGCTTCTCTTACTTTTTCAGGGTTCTTCAAAGTGGAGTCCAAAGCTCAGAACTTCACAAAATTCTGCGTACAGTGAGGCAGGAGTTTTCAACGCTCCCAGCGTAAATATTATACCTAAGTAGGTTTTGGCAATGATGGTTTTTTCTCTAACCCATGTCAATATTTCAACAGCACATGCAGACGACGTACTCGTATATTGCCTAAAATGATGCAATTAATAAAGATGTTTATATTGTTTCTTTTATATCAGAGAGCATCATGAGATAACATAAAGGCCTAGAAAGTTAAATTCAGCATTATCTTGTTTTAACATCTTCTTATCTTCTTAATATATATAAATTACGTGTCACGTTGTTTGTCCGCGATGGACTCCTAAACTACTAAACCGATTATAATCAAATTTGCACACCGTGTGCAGTTTGATCCAACTTGAAAGATAGGATAGGTAGGGTAGGTAGGGTAGGAAGTGATAAAGATGATCCACCCCAAACATTTATATGGCAAAACAACGTTTGCAGGGTCAGCTAGTAAAATATATAATATAACACTTTATGTCAGCGTATGACACTCGGCAATACCTACTGTAGCCTCCCATTTGTGAAATAATTTTTGGAATTAGTAGTTCCAAAAAGTTGAACCCCCCTATAAAAATTCACAAGTTTTACTTTTATAAAATCCTATACTATTAAATGAGCAATATTTGTATAAATATTTATTTGTAATCATGTTCTCGAAAATGGCTTTAACGATTTCGATGAAAGTTGCAATATAGGGTTTACGGGAGCAAAAAATCGATCTAGCTAGGTTTCACATCTGGGAAAATTAGTTTTCTCCGTATTTCATTCGAGCAGAGCTCTGTCGCCCAAAGTTTAGAACAACATGGCTACCCTAGAATAATGACATGGTAGCATGGAATTAGTAAGTACCTACTATCATGGCTACGTGGAATTAGTATGAACTATCCTACTTTTAAATGAGCATTCTATATTTTCACCAGAGCAGAGCTCGGTCGTCCAGGTACTTACTATGTATTATGATAGATAGTAATGACTAATCCGACTAAACAGATTGCTTAGCTTTAATCTCTTTGACCCTTTTCATCATATCTTTGTTTGTGATTTCTTAAAAGTTCAAGTACAACAAAAAGACATTCTTGCTCATCCTCTCAGTAAAATTCTTGTGTCGCATCTCTCTACGAAAGGGTGATCTATTTTTAGTCGGGATCAAACGGCTACGATTGAACTGAACTGAAATTCCATCGCTGTGAATCAAATGTGTTTGCCAACAATGTAAGTAAGGGGACACACAATACAGCTATTATAAAATTGTTCATAGTAACTTTTTTGATACGGAAATGGATATCAATTGTTTACATACAACAGAACGTGCAAATTGTTCACGTTTTTTTAAAGATTGCCTAACGTAAGAAATTGGTAAACGTTTGGTTTTTAACTGGGTGCTTCCTAAGGAAGTGATTAAATTCTAGAAGGACAATAACATCAACCTCGTGTTTATTATTAGAGTTTACTCCTTTTTTTTTGGGTGGGTAATTTTCAAATAACTTCTCCCGCTCTGGGTGGAGCGAGAGGGCGTGTCAGACTCTTACTGACTAAAACCCACCCGTGTTCCTTCGGTAGCCCTGTTGCCGGGAGCCACGATGTCCCTATCGGTTTTCTTAGAACCCCTGGCAGGCATTGGCCCTAGCGGATCCCGACAATTTTGCTGACATCTCCTTGAGGCGCGCGTGGAACACAACGCGCCGTCGACCCGGGTAGAGTTTACTCCTTAAGAATCGATTTTCATAAAAGACCCCCGGTATGGGAAATTTATACAAGTATTAACTAGTTATATTCCTAAATAACACGGATTAAAATGTTGAAAAAAACATATACATATTTCACACTTCGATCTAGATATTTCTATATTTTCTTGCTATCTAATAATTAAGAACAATAAATGACAAGGTGAATCATGGTGCAGTAAAATTAGCAAATAACTAAGCTCGGCATAAGACACTCCTCAAAGATGCCAATAACTTGAAACAACCGCTCAAAGTAGGTAATTCTCCGTAGCAAAAGTATAATTTCGAAATTAATAACCAGCTCTTTGAAAGACGTCATAAAGTCAACACCACATGAATTTCCAATCGCCTTCAACAGTTAAGGTAATAATAGTATAAAACCACATCACACTTTCAAATACCCGATCATCAACAAAGATAAGGGTATAAATTGAAAAAGGAACGGAACCCACATTTCAAATATCAAACGCGCTCTCATCAACTCTTGCGCACAATACATAATTCAGTGCGCGGGCGCTGCGTTCAGAAATTCTTGATCGACAAAAAACGTTTTAAAAGGAAACATTTCTCGTCGATTGTATAAATGTAATGCTGGATTCAGTACAGCTGATACCGGTTTTTCGATTTTTGTTTTAGTGAATTGGCAAAGTCTATTTTGTGGGAATGACAGTTGTTTTAGTTTTTTATTCATTTCACGGCTTTAAGATTCTGACTCATAGTTCAAAACTGTGGTGCAAAAATAAGAAACAAAGCCATGAGAATTATTTTACATGCAACAGTTTATTATTTATTGTGTTAATTGTAGAAATTACTGCTTATTAATTATGACTATGTGCAAATTTCACCAACGAAACTAAACGAGTACATCTAACCCACGTTCAAGAGCTATAAATGTCATTATTCCCCAAATAATTAACAATGACACTGACATTCTTGTCTTTTTATTCCATTTCAAATGTGAAATTCACCCTAAATATATTTAAATAGCGGACGTCACGCGGTTTCACCCGCGTAGTTCCCGTTTCCGTGTAAATACGGAAATAAAATATAGCTTATATTACTCACTGATAATGTAGCTATCCATTGCTGAAAGAATTTTTCAAATCGGTCCAGTAGTTTTTAAGTTTATTCGTTACATACAAAGATATAAAAATACAAATCTTTCCTCCTTATAATATTAGTATAGATATAGATTAAACTAAAACTAAGTTAATTACACAACAACCACAAGCAAAACAAACAATCCCCAGTCTACAATAAAAAGCTAAGCCAAGATATTGAAAATAAAAAAGTCTGCAGATCGAACATACGTCCCTTCACCCAATTGCACCAGAATAAACCTAAACAATACATTGAAAAACGCCTGTCAGAAATTTATAAGCTAACTGAACAACCAACCAATAAAACGAAGTTACGTCCCTTTCAACCTGCGCAAACGCAGATCCATGCGCATCAATTGACAGGCTCCATAAGCTTCATTCACCGATTAAAATAATAATCGATACAAAAAATCGATTCGATATACCGTTGATTTTTATTTAATCGATGTATCGCCTCGTTAATTATTAATTAATCGGTAAAGTTGCTTGTCGTGTTAAATTTTCACTGCCTATTTATCGGTTTTTATATTTCTTCAATGATAACGGAGTTGTTAATAATCGATTTAGGTTTTGTATTGTAGAATTAATGAATGTGGGTAAATAATAGAAATAAAGGTTATAGAGTACGTAATAATCAATTTAGATGAGAGGTAAGAATTTTCATTTTGTGATTAAAATAAAATGGCTTTATAATTTTTTTGACGTACAACTTTAATGCCTAATTTATTATTTTACAGTTTTAACACAGCTAACTATTTACATTAGGTACTAAATTAAAAGACTAACTAACTATCTGTATAAATAAAAATAATAAAAACAAAACGACACTTAGGCGTCGAAGTATTCGTCCGCATCGCTGTCATCCTGAAACGTGCCCAGAAGACTGGCAGCATTGCCACGTTGAATGGCAATGCTAATTCTTTGACCAGTCGACGAGAAATATCCTTAAAAAGGAGACGCGCACTCGGGCCCCATGATCCGAGCGTTTCGACCCCGAACGGCTCAAAACTGTAGTTACCAATAAGGTTACAGTATTTGCGCCGCTTGCGGGTCTCAGCAAACACAGCGGCGGCGCCAGCACAGGCCGCCGTGCTAGGAACATGAGATGGCGCAAGGGTGTCGACACAGGTCGCATCCCACACCAGAGGCCTACCCTTTATAATTGATTGAAACATTATTCAATATTCAACTCTTTCCTCCAAACTTCTTAAATCTCAATGTATGCTGCTCCGATCGAGGTCATCACGTCACTGCCGGCTGTCGCTGAAAACCAGCGCTGGGGAAGTAGTCCACTTAGAGCACCCGTCCGAATAGCATCTGCGACTCAGCAGCCTACTGCTGGGATGTATTTGTTTTACAGGACGTTCATCATCTGCCTAGCCTTTTCCCAACTATGTTGGGTTCGGCTTCCAGTCTAACCGGATGCAGCTGAATACCAGTATTTTACATGGAGCGACTGCTTATCTGACCTCCACAACCCAGTAACTGGGTAATACGATACCCCTTGGAAGACTGGTTGTCTTTC
The DNA here is from genome assembly GCA_963680765.1 of Agrochola lychnidis. Classification (NCBI taxonomy): domain Eukaryota; kingdom Metazoa; phylum Arthropoda; class Insecta; order Lepidoptera; family Noctuidae; genus Agrochola; species Agrochola lychnidis. The sequence goes on along the minus strand of OY796871.1, from coordinate 5,744,236 downwards.
GGGCTTCTGACGACCCGTAACGACTGTTTGCATATTATGTACTAAGTTATATCTATTTTGTTTTCTGCTTACCTACTCTCGCTTTTAGCGATATGACCGCCCATTGTGTCACCCAATGTAAAATTTCTATATTAATGTCTGTAATTTTTATGGTGTACATAATAAAGAATATTCTATCTATCTATCTATTTTGTCGATGTATGCACGTGTTTCTGTGACAAATAAATCTACCGTTCTTTCTTTTCTTTTCATTCGATATCGCTTATATCTGAATAGGCCTTTAAAGTGATCATGTCCGCTACTTTACCAGTTAAAAAGAGAATTTCTACCAATCGATAAATTTTCGAAAAGAGAAAGAAGAGTTGATCTACATTGTTATTTACCCACAATCATACGACACATCATGAAAAACCAGCCAAAACAAAACAACATCAATTTAAACATGCCACACCAACTCAAACGCAGCAAAAACTTGTCCTTACCACACATTACAATTGAATGAAACTATAACAGTACACGAAAACAAAAAAAAAGGAACACACATTACCATCAACATCGGAGGATCCGAAAAAACCCGAAGTGGCAAACCGATCGATCACGAAACAGGACAATTAAATGCGCAAAAAGTATAATAAAATTCGTGAAGCAAGCATTGCAACTTTTTCTTACCGCGCAATGGTTAAAGGAAAAATGTTTAATGTATTTTTCATTCAAGTCTTTAAGCTAAATGTGAAACGGATGAGCATCTCTCTCGGCTCATTCAACAGTCGTGCTGGGTTTTGGGGTTCCTTAAAGTTTTGGGACAAAACTCCTACCAAGAGCACTGGTCCACAATGGCAGTGGACAGACGCGTTTGGAAAAGGGAAACGGAGGCCTTTGCCCAAAAGGGGGTTATTACATGCTATGTAAAAAGGGGCACATAGATACTGCAATTACATTAACATTTTTTTTTTTAAATTTATTATTATAGAAAATAAAAAATTTATTGCTAATTCACATTTTAGGTACAAAAATTTTCAACCGGGGTTATGTTATGACTCGTAGACACCCGCTAAATGACCGGCCCCCCCCATGTTGTAACCCGGTAAAATTCCACATTAAAAAAAATAAAAATGGCGACTTTTTTTTCTTTATTCCTAAAAATCACTACATAAATATACTCTCAGTACGATACCTAACGACACCCTCACGGATGGGACAGGTTTTTTTACATGTTGTATGGATAGAAAAAGTTTTTGGAAAATTCTTTGCGGAGGGTTTTTGGAATCTTTCTATAACATCGGATACAATATTATCTTCTAAAAGAGGACTTACTGAAGGTAGTATATAGGCCTCGAAGAAACAAGAAGAAAACAGGACACCTAATACAAAAGCGTATACTTCCTTTGAAGAACTTCACATAATAGCTAAAAGTTCTGTGATAAATATAAATACAAAATTGTTTTGTCCCTAAGCTAGAAACTTCTTACGGAGGGTAATATTCAACGTCACATCTATCAAGAGGTTAGTTCCGACTGGTTACACAAACAATCATCCCCTAAATTGGTTGTGAAATGGAAACTAGAATGAGCGTCTAGGAAAATCGTTTTTAACGGGTCACGTAATCCATTATAAATTCCTTAGAGCCTGTGCACACGCTGCGTTGCAGCGGCGGCGCGGCGCCGGAGCGGGTTCGCTGCGGCATCCTACATACAAATATCCATGGTATGCCACACGGTGCGTTCCGCGAGCACGCGAGACGAGGCGGGGAGGGATGTACGCTTGCGACACCGGAGCGGCACCGCTCAGTTGTTTCCGCGTTGTCAAAAATACAGATGGTTGACAGATGAAAATTTACGGCAGAACAACGTTACGGCGCCGCAGCGCCCGTGTGTCCGCCATTACGGCGAAATCTTTGCGGTGCGGTGCCGCAACGCAGCGTGTGCAAGGCTCTTAGGAAACGATAGTAAAAACGAAATTGTACCGAAAACAAAATACTGGCGAATAGCGAAAATCTGTAAAAATGGAATAGCTACTCTACGCTGTGTGCTGACAGTTGAGAACCGAACGAAATCTTTGAAAAAAAACTGGAAAGATTCGCTGTTTGTATGTCGGTTTACTTTCGTTTTAAAGTATTGTGTTTTGGAATTCAAAACAAATTGAACGCAAAAGAAGAAATTGACACGGAACCCGTCCTCAAAAAAACTAAAACTACCTTAAAAGTTTAAACTGTGTTGAGCCTTTTTTTAATTCATGGTAACCCTTATAAGGCATTACGTCCGCAATGTCGGCATTCAATTCAATGCGTTTTCGGTAAGAAACCTTTTTGTACGGTCCGCAAGTAAAGCTTGGGAAAGTAAGGTCGTTGGCCTTTATGGGGTTAATAGAGTAGGTAGGTAATTAGGTAGTAAATCTCTGAAGACTAACTACGAAAGTCAATTATTACGGACCTACGAACCTTCTCTTTGGTTCAGATCAAAAATAAAACATTTTCCGAATAATGAAAGGAAAAATATGTTAATAAAATGTTTAACTAGTATTTTCTAAAAAGTCAAAGTAGGGGTTTCACTAGTTCGAAAATTTCTTGAAAGAAATACAAAGATTCTGCAACTGTACCTGCAAAATTTATTCTAAAGAAGCTTTGTCAAGCTACTAAATCAAAATCACAATAATTTATTTCACATAAACCTACATGGGCAATTATGAAACGTCTGAAGCTAGATGCACGGTTCCAAATGGCCGTTTCCTATGGAGAAGAGCCGGCAAGAAACTCCACGGTTGCTTTTTTAAAAATAATTGGCTTTCACAATATTTTTAAATAACTTTGTTAATAGGTATGGAAGGACAGTGTAGACCTTTCACCACGTACCAGGTACTTAACAAAATAGAAAATGGTCAGCAAATCTATAGTCTACTGGACAAAGTTCTCACATTCACAAAATAGAAAAAAATCCTATAAAAGATAAATAAAAAATAAAAATCTCAATGCCAATAACCACTCTATGTACTATGTAGGTGCTGTAATGTAACATCTGAAAGACGGTATTTATTATAATACTGTCGGTGATTTTTCCATTATCAAAGCTGACCTTACGATACAAGAGAAATCACTTTATCGGGTCTGGGGTCAACAAAAGTTGGCTATAAAGAATGCTACCTTACCAAATAATAGAGCAAAGTGTGGCCAATATTGAACCATTGTGTACAAGATCTTTATTGAAAGTAAATATTTTTGAACCAACCATAATATCCACCCGACGCGACGGTTCAAGTTTCCTGCGAAATATTTGAATGAAAATAATTTTCAAACAATTTCAATTTACTTGACTTTGGAAATGTTTAATGTTAATTTTAACCAATTTTGATGTTGGAATTGATGATAATAATATTATTAGAAATGGCCGTAATGGATACTGACAGCCACTTAGTTTTATGATGAAATATTGTTTTATTGGAAAGTTAAATTTAATTTAAAACTTTACACCAATTTATGGCCAATTCCTGTATAGTAACTTACGGACCATTACTGGTTAAAATTAAGACTTTTGTGTCTTTACCAATAATGAAGCAAATACCTCATAGCTTTGCATAGTAACCCTCCCATAAGGAAGTAGCTATAATTCTAATTTAATAAATGCGAAAGTGAGTTTGTTTATTATGCTTTCACGCTAAAACGGCTGAATTGATTTGGATGAAATTTGCCACATGGGTAGACCATGCCCTGAATTAGGACATAGGATAATTTTTATCCCGATGATGGTGCCGATTCCCTTGTTCACAAACTAAACTAAATTTAAGTTCAGTGCATCTTTTTCTTTCTATTTCATTAAGAAAAGGACAGAGGATAAATTTTAGTTTAGTCCTGTCAAATTAATCAGCGCCTGTCACTCTCCATACAAGTTTAGACGTGATTAAAAACTTGCCGTCTAAAATTACGTCAATTTACGTCAAGCGCTGATTAATTTGACAGGACTAAACTAAAATTTATCTTCTGTCCTTTTCTTAATGAAATAGAAAGAAAAAGATGCACTGAACTTAAATTTAGTTTAGTTTGTGAACAAGGGAATCGGCACCATTCCCACGGGATCGAGACTAATGTGGGTGAAACCGTGGGGCGCTGCCAGTATAAAATAAAATTTTGTAGCTGAACCAAGCTTAAACATTATTTTCAAAAACAATTAATCTTTAAATGCGATAGTAACTCTGTCTATCTGTGTGTACTTTTTTACGCTTAAACAACTGAAATGATCGCTATGAAATTGGACAGATAGGTAGGTAGCCTAGGACCTGAAAAAAGACATGGCTACTTTTTATCCGTTGTATGATAACACCGGCCAAATGTGAGTAGTGCTCTCACACGAAGGATTCCGTACCATATCAAATCGAGTAAAAACGCCAAAAAAAATAGGTTTCTAGTATCCACCCTTGTATTATTAACTTTATTATTTGAAGTTTAGCAGCAATAGACATACACACTTTGAGAAAATTTCAACTGTCCACCTATTACAGTCTATGAGATACAGCCCGCTGACAGACAGACGGACGGACCGACGGCGGACGCTTATTAATTTATAGTGTTCCGTTTGACACCTAAAAATTATGGTCTACAAAGTACCCGTAGACTTATAATTCGGGGGCAAGTAATAATAAAGCTGTTTTAAAATCTGCAATCAAACTCACATCAATCAATCTGCCTAGCCTTTTCCCAACTATGTTTGGGTCGGCTTCCAGTCTAACTGGATACAGCTGATTACCAGTATTTTACATGGAGCGACTGCCTATCTGACCTCCACAACCCATTAACTAGGTAATACGATACCCCTTGGTAAGACTGGTTGTCAGACTTTCGGGCTCCTGACGACCCGTAACGACTGTCAAAGATCCACAAATGACAGCCGAGACCAACGGCTTAACGTGCTTTCCGAGACACGGAGGAGTCTCGGTATGTAAAGATGGTCACCCATCCACGGACCAACCCCGGCAAGCGTAGCTTAACCTGATAAATCGACCCGTGGGGCTATTATTGCTTAGCCACGAGCTCCATAAACAACTTACATCATTAAAATAAAATAGCCGTCATCATCACACCAGCGAACTTTTTTGCTGTCTGTACAGAGAGTTTGTAACTTTTCCCGACATTGTCCGTTCAGTTGAACCATAACTTGGACCAGATAGCAATTTAACTTACTGTGCATACTTAACGGTTGGCTTAGGTTAACGTTTTTATGTTTACAGCAAACTGCTCAAGTTTCAGTTTATTAGCAGAACTGTTCCGACGCAAGACCTTATTCTGGAAAATAATCTTCATCTGCCTTTCCAATTCCAAACTATATTGGGGTCGGGTTGGCTTCCCGTTTAACTGGATGCAGCTGAATACCAGTATTTTATATGGAGCCTCTTGGTAATACTGGTTGTAAGATTTTCAGGCTTCTGCCTATCCGTAACAACTATCAAAGATCTACGTTTAGCCTTTGAGCTTAAAATGTGCTTTCCGAGGCATGAAGGGGTTTTGGTATGAAAGGTACGGTCACCCATCCAGGGGCCGACCGTGGCAAGAGTAGCTTAACCTTGATCAATCGAACTATGCGGCTGGTATTTTACCACGAGCCTCTTTTCTAAAAAATTGTATCACCAGGTTTTTCTCCCACTAAGCCCCATAGATGGCTTCTGGTTTCACGGGTCTGGTTGCAGGATTCAAGTGATTGTTTGTGACTTAAGACTACTCTCTATTTATGTCACTGTTTAAAAAAAATACTATTCAGGTCAGAAAAAAAACACGGTAGGTACAATAATAAAAAATAAAAAAACGTGTGGTACTCGGGGACTGCCGCGGTAAAGCTATTGCATAGCATTTGTAACCTCCATACTTCCTATTTAAAGAAAGAAAGAAAGAAAAAGTATTTATTGAGCTATTTGTCGACGCTACACTTGGGATGATGACGTGATGACATAAAACAAAAATTACGTTCCCATGACAACATCACGTAGTCATGGGAACCGTCATTACATGGTAGGCGGAGTGGGGGGTGTTAGGTTTTATTTTCGTTACGTTATGGAATTTCTTGATTCGGTCGCCGCGCTCAAAGCCCGCGATAAAAGCTATGCAATAGCTTAAAAACTAGTTACAGATTACATAGAAGCCTTAAGTGGTACATTTTTACAAATTCCCTGGATCCCACACTAGAATTCCTTGTGTCGTGGGGTCCAGTCTATTCCCAAATGACAAACATTTCCTTTTCATTTATTTAGGCTTTGGTGATTTAGAAAATTCGAAATAAAAATACCTCCGTCATGTTGAACTGCTGCCTTCGCAACCAATCATTCCATTGGATCTTCTATACTCTCCTACTGACCCAAAAACTTGTGTTGATTAACGCAACAGATACTATTACCCAATAGTCAGTCAGTCTGCCTAGCCTTTTCCCAACTATGTTGGGGTCGGCTTCTAACAAGATACTCCCTACAAAATGGTTGAGCTGGATGGTGCTGATCCACGCGTCATGTTCGTGAACGGGCGCCGTCAGTTGAAACTGGTCATCTCTTATCTGCCAGGGCTTATTTTTAATCTTATATTTTCAATTGCTTTGATTATTTTTTGTACATTGTTCTCACATATAGAAACAACCAGAATAATGTACCCAGAATTTTGTAATATCTATATTTAAAAGAGTGGCCTTGGAGTTTCTTGCCCGTTCTTCTCCATAGAGATCTACGTTTTGGAATGGGCAACTAGCTTCAACTTTCTGACTAACTAACCGATTCTTTGACAGTTCAAAAGTGCCTATAAATGGTAAATACTTTGAGATAAATACTTTGAGTTTGACAGTTGAATACCAGTATTTTACATGGAGCGACTGCCTATCTGACCTCCACAACCCAGTAACTGGGTAATACGATACCCCTTGGTAAGACTGGTTGTCAGACTTTCGGGCTTCTGATGACCTGTAACGACTGACCCGAAATGACAGCCGGGACCAACGGCTTAACGTGCTTTCTGAGGCATGGAGGAATCTAGACTGTAAAGATGGTCACCCATTCATGAACCAACCCCGGCAAGCATAGCTTAATCTGATGAATCGACCCGTGTGGCTGTTTTTTTTACTTACCACGAGCTTAGGTCAAGCCCAGCTCTATTATCCAAGTATATAAATTAAATCATCATCATCAGCCTATAAATGTTCCCACTGCTGGGACACCGGCCTCCTCTCTGTAAGAGGGAGTGAGCCGTAATCCACCATGCGGGCCCACTGCGGGTTGGTAATTATAAATGAAATAGTCTGCCTTAAATGCGGGTAGAACCGCTGGTAACGGCTAGTTTCTAATAATTAATTACAGGATAACTGTGACAGTAAAAAAAACATATTACAAAAAAAAACAACCGACTTCAAAAAAAACACTACAAAGTGAAAAATAACTTTAATTTCGGAAGTCGGTGTCTTTGGTTTTCAATTTTCGTTCTTTGTCACCGACTTCCGAAATTAAAGTTATTTTTCACTTTGTAGTGTTTTTTTTTTGAAGTCGGTTGTTTTTTTTTTTTGTAAAAAGTTTTTATTTTTCACTTTTTAGTTGTGATAGGAAGTTATCATAATATCATCCACATACTATGTGGGAAAAAATACGTATTATTGAAGCTACCTCAAAAACTACCCAAGCAAAGTTAATAAAATTTATATGGGACCACCTCTGAAGTATGATCTACCAAACAAAAAAAGAATCATCAAAATCAATTCATAATTGGCGGAGTAATCGCGTAACAAACATACAAAAAAAAAACAGACAGTCGAATTGAGAACCTCCTCCTTTTGAAAGTCGGTTAAAAAACTAGTAACGGTGAACCGTGTTAACTGTAGGTAATCAACTATGTCGAAGATCATCGCCATGTAATATGATATCATCTGATATCAATAACCGTGGTCATATGTTATTATTTGGAGAGCCACATACGTCACTTTCTATTAATATTTATTGGTTTAAATGTTTGAAGAATCGATCGGTATTATAATATTGACACATTCTGTAGTACGAAGGAATCTGTTTTTGCGAGACTGCCTCGCGTTGGTCTAAAGGTCCCGGGATCGATTCACGGGTCATGCAAAGTGTTATTGGGTTTTCTATCTGGAATTTCTCAGTAGCAACCCGGAGTCTGGATTTGTGCCGAAATAAAAAAAATGCCGATGAAAAATTTTAACGCAGGGGTTTCAGAATCATGTACTAAATCCATGGTAACAGTTTTCGCGTCGATGTCCCTGCCACCCTTTTTTTTTTTTTTTTGTGGGAAATTATCAAATAACTTCTCCCGCTCTAGGCGGAGCGGGAGGGCGTGTCAGACTCTTGCTGACTAAAACCCACCCGTGTTCCTTCGGTTGCCCTGTTGCCGGGGGCCACGATTTCCCTTTCGAACCCCCGCAGGCATTGGCCCTAGCGGACCCCGTCAATTCTGCTGACATCTCTTTGAGGCGCGCGTGGAACACAACGCGCCGTCGACCCGGGCTTGGTCCTTATCGGACGGCGAGCTACCCATTGCTCACCGTCCGCAAGCCCGCGCCTACGGTGGCCGGAAATCGGCTCGCAATTCCCGCCCTGGGCGTCTCCTCCTGCGGTGGTTAGGGGCGTGAGGGCGCGAAATTTGCCTCTCCCTCACGCGTTCCGCCTCCTCCTTCGCGAGCATTACCGCTTCGCAGAAAGAGGTGACGGCCTGCCATTTCTTCTTGCCCCGTACCATGGCCTGAACCAGGGCCAGACGCGCCCTGCCACCCTGTATAATATATTTGTAATCAAGTTCTCGAAAACGGCTCTAACGATATCGATGAAAGTTGCAATATGGGTTTACGGGGGTGAAAAATCGATCTAGCTAGGTCTCATATCTGGGAAAATTCGTTTTCTCTATTTTCACAGCCTCGGAAATGTGATATAATATTATAAATGCGAAAGAGTTTGCTTGTTTGTTATGCTTTCAGGCTAAAAAGGCTGAACTTAACAACGGATAATTTCCGAACTTAACGCGGACGAAACCGTGGGCATAAGCTAGTTAAATTAATAAAACATAAGTTATTTACTTAGAAAGATCACATGTAACGCTTCTATATTTGGATTACAAATGCAACGTTTATTACTATATGAAATTACTTCCTGAAGAAATATTGAAAAAAGGAATTACTCGAAGACACATTAATAATAACAGGACTAACTCAAATTGTGCTGTTGCGTCATAAAATTGAAGATCGGTTCATCATGTTTTTGTTCGAATATCCCGTGGGAAAGAACTGTAAAAAGCTTTATAGAAACAAAATTTCCCACAGCTACAAAGGCGAATCTCTCATATTATGTACCGTTGTCCATATTTTTTAAGGCAGGCGACATCGCGACGGCATTGCGACTGGACGCAACAAAAAATCGGCAGCAGGACGCGTTGACAGCTAGCATTTTGACTTTTCCAACCGGTCTGTACTTCTCTTAACGGTGATTGGGGTTCCTTTGAATATGAAAACCCTATTTCACTAAAAAAGTTTCAAAGACACAAACATGACGCCTGCATACCCCAAAGGCAGAGCAGGATAGGCAAAGGTGTATACTTATAATAATAATAATGTTATTATTATTTATTTATTTATTTAAGGATTACCAACGAGATACATTACAATTATCTTTAACAATAATAAAATCTTATATAATATACATAATCCTGTAATGCACACTCAATTACACTCAAACATGCTCTGATTACAAATCAAATTAATTACATTAAAAAAAAACAATACACATGCTATTATAAAAGTTTAAACTTACACTAATAATAATAATACAATACAGTAATAAACGAAATAACACAATATAGTAAAACCAATACATTGACTTATTAATATAAATATAATACATTAGTAATATTTTTTTTAAATATGTCGGAATAAAAAGTAAAATATTGATAAACAGTTCATTATAAAAGCGAGTGAGCCTATTCTCACTAGCCAAACTCATATCCAGACTCCGGCTGCGAAGGATTGAATGATAATAAAGAGTGACTAATGAACTTAATTTAAATGTTACGGTGGAAAAGTAGGAAGAAAAACATTTAAAAAATCCATTTTAAATATAAAATTTCCTTGCTTGAATAATTCTAAAGAATTTTTTTAAATTTTTTGTGTTCATATGGACAGACTTTTTAAAGACATTTAAAAGCAATCGGATGTTTATTGATATCTGTAAAAAGCTCTCCTTTTACTGTATTCGTGTAGAAAGCTGAGGAGCAATTAATAATTTTAACTTGTTTAAAATTCTTTTAAAACAATTAATTGCTTGAAGTCTGTATTGTTTTTTGATAACATTGTATCATACAGTTTTCATGAGTTGACTGCATAAAGATGATTTGTAACTCATTTATTTTTGCAATGCTTTTTCTTTTATTGTTTCCGAAGTCTGAAAACGGATTTTTATGTCAAACTCAAACTCAAAGTATTTATTTCAAATAAACCAATTACAGGTACCTACTTTTGAATTGTCAAGGGGTCGGTCGGTCAGAAAAATGAAGCTAGTTGCCCATTCCAAAGCGTAGTAGGTACCTATGGAGAAGAACGGGCAAGAAACCGATAGATATCGGTCAAGTATTCACCAAAAATTGCAGTTAATTTAAAAAAGATTAACTATCGGTTTTAAATCGGGCTCAGGCAGAATAGGGGGGGTCACTATTACCCACAGATTATCCCCTCCTGGTTGTTGATTTTTAACACTAAACGAGTTAGAACCCAAGGCACGCACCTCTGACTTTTCGAATTCATGTGCGTATTGTATCATTATCACTTGCTTCAAAAACGGTGAAGGAAAACATCGTTAGGAATCTGCCTGAGAGAAATTCCTCGGCGGCATGTGGAGCCAAAACAGAGGCCCATGGACGGCATAAAAACTCTGACACTAGGTTAGCCACTAACCACACGAAAAAAACAGTGGCACTCCGGGAGTGCCGACAGAAGTGAAAACTTAAAAAAACATGGCACCGCGGTAATTAAAGCGTTGATGTCTTTTACTCCACGCACCGCGGTAATCAACGCGTTGATGTCTTTTCAATGGCCAAATCTGTACCCTAATTGCGTAATACAACACAATCACAATTTGTTTCGATTTGAAACATATTTGTAATCCATTGCTTCATAAGTTGGAAAAAAAATCTGTTCAACAACGCAAATAACGCAATGAATGTTGTTGAAATGTCAAAATGAAACAAATTTCGCGAAATTGTTCACGAAACTGTCGTAACAGTGTCGCGAAATCAATGGTTTAGTCCCATCTCAAAAATGCCCAACGCGCCTAAAGAAGTTTTCACTTCCAAAGAAAGAACCAAACCCTCTAAAGCTTTCGAAACTATCACGGAACTATGTACCAACATTCTTAAATCAGTTTCTAAAGCACACCCACTAGTGAGGCACCCAGGCTCTGCCCGCGAAAGCACTAGTCATTATAATTGGCGAAAGTCTATATTTGAATACAATACAGTATTCGCTATGAATAAAACATGGCCGCCTGGGTTTTAATGCGTTTTTATGCAATGTCTTGTAAGTTGTAATGATACGGTTCGCTTTGAGTGGGTGTATCGTGGTTCATTGCTGTTCTTAGAATTATGTGTTATGGTTAGCTATGGTTTTTGTTGTATAAAAGTGAAATGGTAGTGATTCATTCCGGTAGACAGAAGCCCAACAGTCTGACAACTAAACCTCGATACCCTTGGAAAGACGTGCTTGGGTATCATGTCACTCAGTAACTAGGTTGTGCAGGTCAGTCCTTCCACGTAAAATACTGGTATTCAGCTGCATCTAATTAGATTGGATGGCGACCCTAACATAGTTGATAAAGGCTAGGCAAATTGATTGTTAGTGATTCGTTCAATAAAATCATAAAAGATCTCGATATGCAACCATAAGACTCGAAGTGATTAAAACAGAGTCAACTATGTACAATAAAATCAATAAAAAAATATAGGCACTCCGGGAGTGCCGACAGAAGTGAAAACTTGAACAAGATCGCTTTGGTGGAAGAAAAATGCTGGTGTAGAACATTAGTCCGTAACCTTATCTAAATAAAGAGCATAATTGCGTTTACAATACCTTTAAAGTAAAAATACTTGCATAGAACATTGATCCGTAACATAATATAAATAAAGAGCACAATTGCGTTTACAAAAATGTGGTGTCGTCATGGTGTCGCGAAATCAATGGTTTAGTCCCATCTCAAAAATGCCCAATGCGCCTAAAGAAATTTTTTCTTTAAAAAAGCGGCCAAGTGCGAGTCGTACTCGCCCATGAAGGGTTCCGTAGCAGCAAGTAACATTGAATGAAAGGTAAATTGCGGTTTAAGATTTATGACGTGTTAAAAAAAACTACTTGCTAGATCTCGTTCAACCCAATTTTCGGTGGAAGTTTAAGTACATAGTAATGTACATCATATATTTTTTTATTAATTTAAATGAAATAAAGGAAATAATAATACCATTTATTTCAGGTGACACAGGCCTATAGAAAAATATCTTAACCTAAACTTACATATTATAATATAAACAAAAACTTGTATTAATAAATAAGGCTTAGACTATGTTAGTAGCACATCACTTTGCACTAGCTTGACTTTGTGCTGTCCTGTGGAACTTGTCCGCGGAAGCGAAGGAATACCACGACCTGCGGCCAAAAGTCTTCCTCCATGACGAGGGATAGATAACAGTTCGGTACACGCACGACGAACGCCTTAAAGTTGACGTTCCGGTGCGATTCTAGTAACTGCACCCTCGGCGTGTAAAATAATGTCATCAATAATAATTTCACGATTTGGTACCGTTCATTCACTCTCTAAAACCCACTATCGTCCATCATCCAATTACCATATCAATTCATAAAGACACAATTTCTAATTGCCCCAAATAACAAAATCACGATTGATTCCACATTTAAAACAACACTATCTAAAACCGATCACGTTTTAGCATTATTATTGAACATATCAATGGAAGACCACCGCAGTGGAAGTGTTATCTGACAAATTTGACAAATCACAGCCACCGTTGACAAATGACGGCCGCGTTTGACAAATTACAGGCCCAGTTGACAAACTGCAGGCCACCTTATAAAGGCCTATTGTTTGATGTGGTTGTGACTACTATTTGTTCACATTTTTTTTTTTTACTGGGTAATAGTCGCGGCTCTTCCTGCGTTTTATTATTATGATGTTTTTGACTGAAAAGTTCACCATACTCAACGTAAATAACAAAAAACTTTTTACAAAAAAAAACAACCGACCTCCAAAAAAAAACACTACAAAGTGAAAAATAACTTTAATTTCGGAAGACGGTGTCTTGGGTTTTGTATTTTCGTTTTTTGCCACCGACTTCCGAAATTAAAGTTATTTTTCACTTTGTAGTGTTTTTTTTTTGGAGGTCGGTTGTTTTTTTTTTTGTAAAAACTTTTTATTTTTCACTTTTTAGTTGTGGTACCTACCCCACACACATTCGAATACCACCTGCTACCAGTGACAGAAACTTATCATATCATCTACATACTAATTGGGAAAAAAATACGTATTTTGTAGCTAACTCAAAAACTATCCAAGCAAAGTTAATAAAATTTATATGGTACCAATTCGAGAGCACACCCTTTCAAACAAAAAAAGAGTTTTCAAAATCGGTCCACAATTGACGGAGAAATCGGTGGACATACATAAAAAAAAACTTCTCCTTTTTGGAAGTTAAAAATGGACGATATTAGGTAACAAAAGTTGTAAAACGACAAGCGGACTCCTTTTTCGGGGTGAGTTATTACTTTTTTTTTTTAATCTATTTATTATGGACATAGTGTGTCTATGGTCTAGCTGTAAAAAAACTAGGTGTCTTAAAATAAATGGAAAATAATTTATATAATTTTAAAAACGTATCATATTACAAGCATATCATGTTCCATATTGCTTCAATTACCGGTATTTCGAATGCAAATCACACTTTGATTGATTAATGTTGTTATTATTTATAGCGTTTGTTAAATCAATTTCAAAAGTATTAAGAACTGGGCCGAAATTAAAAATATATCAAAAACTTTACTGTCGTTTCTACGTACTTTTTGACGCATTCTGATAATATTTAAGAGCAGCGCAGCCAGAGCACAGCTTTCTAGTTTCTTGAAGCTGACCATTAGCAGCTGGAAAAACGTTAAAAACTTTCAAGAACTATTTTAGTTTTTTTTCTTTTCCACGTCCTCGAAAAAACGAAATAAAACCACTTTTTACTAAAAACTTTGGCTTGGAAGAATATTTACTTTCATGAATAGTATTTGTGTATGGTAAGTTATTCTAGGGTTACTTAAGAACATTTCTTTTATTTTTTCAATCCATAATACTCATTTATTTGTCAAATAAAAAAACAGTATTAATGGGGTCTTACTAAGTAACCTTTTCATTACTAACCTAAGATAAATACTTATGTAGGCGAGTCAATATTTTGTATTTTCTATTTTAAAATATTGCATCCTTTTTTTTTAAATTTAATCTTGATATTTAGTCACAATGTTCCTAAATTACACTTTCAAAATAATTTAATATAATTTTTTTTTCCTTTAACATAGTCACGATTCGGTCCTGTATCGATAGTAGGGCTGCGCAACGCAAGCACTCGTATGTCATCGACATATCGATGCCGCGTCACCACTTAATGCACTTCCGTGAGAAATCACCTACACAATTGTGGGAAAATAGGGCTGAGTCCATTCATTACTGAGGTAAAGAGGGCAGTTCAGTCTTGTACAGGCTTGAGCCCGTTGGTTTAATCTCTAGACTAGAGTCGCCACATTATTTGCTGGGTCTGTGAATGTGGTAATGTTAATATTCTCACGATTGGTTCATTTTGCTATTTGGAGGTCCTATGTTCAAGTGTCCGTGGAGTTTCTTGCCCGTTCTTCTCCATAAGTGCCCCTTACGCTTTGGAATGGGCAACTTGCTTCATATTTCTCACTGACAGAATACTTGACAGTTGAAAAGTGCATGTAAATGGTTTAATTTAATGTTTTGAGTTTGAAGTTGAGTTTGAGTGATAAGATAATAATTTATTGTGATTGGCAACTAAAATAAAATGCCAGCATATTCTTCACGAACATACAAATACTTGTAATAACTAGTGATGTGCCGGATATCCGTATCCGCGGATATCCGCGGATATCCGAGGGAGAAAAAAAACCGGATCCGTTACTTTGTGGCGGATCTTGAACGGATCTTTTATATTATATAGATATAGGATACAAATCTTTTTTCTCCCTCGGATATCCGCGGATACGGATATCCGACACATCACTAGTAATAACACATGCTGCTACGATTTGGAAATTCACAAATGCTTGACAGGTACACACGGCTACACATCTAGCTAAACATTTCCAGTTTAAGCTGACCTTGCATTGTACAGAAATCCTATACAATGCGAGATCAGCATAAACTGGAAATGTATAGCTTGATGTGTAGCCGTATGTACTTGTCATTTTACTAAAACCCCGCTTAATCCATTAGCCGATCTTCTAAATGTCTGGCAGCATAACGGTTTTATAAATACAGTTTCAAAGGCTATCTCAGAAATTCCTATAAGAATAGTTTTCAGTTCTCGAATGCAAATTCTTCGAGGAATTCATAGTGGTCAATGAAAATTTTATGAGTAATAAAATTTTCACTCTATTGTTATGAAGCTATATAGCTTTGGAAGAAAACCTGGGTGGGCTGGTAGAATCTTGATGAACAATAAGGATTTAATGGCAAATGTTCCTATGGGTAGGTATACCTATAGCAAAGTTTCATTATAGTAATGAAAATTCTTTAAAAGATGTTTCTCCAGACCGCTAAAGTATACAGGCTAATTTTTTAACCGAAAAAAAAGAAATCTGCTGTTCCCTAAATATGTTCGCATAACTCGTCAAAATGTAGAAAACAGCAGACTTTTCTTCGCGATTTCAGGTTTGGTCCCATAGTAAAAGTTATTCATAATTATGAGTAAAGTCACGTGTTTAATTTTGAAAGAAAGAGAGCAAATACATTTATTTAGCACAGACAAAAAGGCACACAACACAACATAATTATAACACAAGTGAAAGATAGAAATAAAAAAGGAAACAAAAAACAGTGTGTAAAATAATAATTTAACATAAAACTTTTTACAAAAAAAACAACCGACCTCCAAAAAAAAACACTACAAAGTGAAAAATAACTTTAATTTCGGAAGTCGGTGTCTTGGGTTTTGTATTTTCGTTTTTTGCCACCGACTTCCGAAATTAAAGTTATTTTTCACTTTGTAGTGTTTTTTTTTTGGAGGTCGGTTGTTTTTTTTTTGTAAAAAGTTTTTATTTTTCACTTTTTAGTTGTGGTACCTACCCCACATATATTCGAATACCACTACCTGCTACCAGTGACAGAAACTTATCATATCATCTACATACTAAGTAGGAAAAAAATACGTAATTTGTAGCTAACTCAAAAACTATCAAAGCAAAGTTAATAAAATTTATATGGGACCAATTCGAGAGCCCACCCTTTCAAACAAAAAAATAATTTTCAAAATCGGTCCACAATTGACGGAGAAATCGGTGGATATACATAAAAAAAAAAAACAAACATACGCGACGAACATAAAATCTCCTTTTTGGAAGTCGGTTAAAAAAGGAAACAAAAACAGTGTGTAAAATAATAATTCAACATGAAAGTTAGTGTGCCTCGCGGCTGCGCCAAATAGGCCCAGTTTTCGACTGGACCTGAACAGCGCATTCATTAAAAAAAAATCCTGTATAGAAGATTTTCTCAAAAAAAAGACTTTAATTCATTGATTTAAATAGTAAAGATACGGTCGTCCGAACGTTTGTTGGATGCAGTCGCCATACAGAAACACTAACGCCATCTATTAGAACTACTATGAACTACGATGTCAATCGGCGTGGTCTGCTCCTAGACGTAACCTTGTAAGAGCGGGTATTTTTGAGGTACAAAGAAATAAAAAACCTTTTATTTTTACCCGACTACGGCAAAGCCAAAAGGAAGGGTTATGATTTTAGCAGTCTATGTATGTATGTTTATATGTTTGTATGTATGTTTGCTTTTACGTGTGTTCCACCGTAGCGCCTAAACTACTGAACCGATTTTGATGAATGAGGTATCAATAGATTCGTAATAATAGTCCGGGTGACATAGGCTATATAAATTTTCCCTAAATTTAATATGGTGGTAACACGTAAATTTCTAACCTCGAAAAAAATTAAAATGAGATTATCATGACATGTTTGGTACCAAAAGAAAGGTCTTGACGAGCACATTACAAATATGTAAATAATGTTATACTTTCAAAGTAAATAAATATGTTTAAATTGTTAAAAACAAGCAAAAGTGAGACTCTGCTACGTTGTATCGCAAGATGATACCAACGTGCAGTTAATCAAATCTTAATAAAAAGTAACAGTTTGTAATTCCATCCTCAATTCCTCTATGAAGAAAAATAAGTACAATAAGTATAATATTAATTAATAAATCTTTTCATTTCATCGGCTAAAACGCGCGCCGCTACAAAGTTCTGTCTCACTTTTACGCGCCTTCGCGTCGTCTTTGCCAAACGTTGAGACAAATAAGAAAAAAATTGTTTTAAATAATGTTAAAAGTTGATATAACAACATTTTTTTAACTTACCGGTGATATGAAATGTTATCATTTATTTTATTGTGCTTTTTGTCGTAGTTCACGCAACCCTTCACGACACAACTTGGCATTTTTGCTTGTAAAATTTACGACCGCTCCCGAAGACAGCCGAACGCGTTCTAGTTTATTTCGCTATAGGGAAGACCATTTTGGGACCACGTTCGAGGCGTCATTGTAACATGCGGTCCACCCAGTCCTTACGCAGTAATATATATGTCAATGCTTTAATTTCAAGATTCTAAGTATTTTTTTTTTTTTTTGTTTTTTTTTTTTTTTTTTAGTATTTTTTGCTTTTTATTCGTTTTCGAGTTTTGAATACGAGGCTTTTGGCTTTTGGTGAATGTGTATTTTATGTAATATTGTTTTTTTTTTTGTGTAATGTGCGTTTATTTTGTGCAGAATAAACAATTTTTCTTTCTTTTCTTTTTTTCTTTAAAGTCAAATCATGGCGTTAGTATAGTATTTTTTATAGAGACATAATTAATAACGATATCTCATTGTTATAATTTAGTTTCAAATTTATTTGACTAGAGATACCGATCTATACTTTCATTTGATCGATCGATCGTTCATTGAATCGATATCTACTTTCGATCATTTAATCGGCTATTGTACAAATAATAACTAGTTCGACACAATCAATTTACTGGCAAAAAATCGGCCAAGTGCGAGTCGGACTCGTGCACTGAGGGTTACGTACAAACCGCGTTCATGAGGAAAGAGGTAGTAAGTTTAAAATTATTAAAAATATTTTTATTATGTGATGTAACTAAAAATGTATGCTTTTCGCAATTTTTCCGTTATCTGTGCTATAAGACGTTGGTTCGTACCGAATTTCAAGATTCTGAGTTCACGGGAAGTACCCTGTAGGTTTTGATTCCCTTGCGAATGTCAAAAATTTGCAGCATAAACGGCTGTATCTTTTGATTGCGTTGGCTTAGAAGTTTGATTTTCACAGTTCTAAGAGACAGTAGATTTAAGTATTTGATATGAATTTCAGCTTGATACCTCTACGCGTTCCTGAGAAAAAGGGTCTTGACAGACAGACGTACAACAAAATGATCCTATAAGGGTTCCGTTTTTTCCTTTTGGGTACGGAACCCTAAAAATACAGCTATCGATAATGTATAGTCTCATCCTTATTTTTATGACTGCCTCGTTGGTCTAATGGTAGCATGCGCTACTACTGAAAATGAGGTCCTGGGTTCGATTCCCGGGTCGGGCAAAGTGTTATAGAGATTTTCCATCTCGAATTTCTCAGTAGCAGCCCGGAGTCTGGATTTGTGCCCGGTTGACGGCAATAGGCTCGCCCCTATTACATGGGACATAAACACTTAAACATAACTGGCGAAATGTGGGTGTACTATAGGTACACCTGTGCCCAACCCTTCGGGGAATACAGGCGTGATGTTAGAAGTAGTCCACTTAGAGCACCCGTCCGAATAGCAACTGCGCGAATAGCACCTAGCCTAGTCCACGAAGAGCACCCAGGTGCTTTAATCAAAATTTATTTTTACATTTTTGTCCACGAAGAGCACCTACGACTCAGCAACCTAGTGCTGAGATGTATTTGTTTTACAGGACGTTATTAAATGAAAGATATCGATAAAAATCACTAGTATGTTTATTAATTACACATATTTACGTACATACGAAATTTGTCTAGGCGACATTTAAAAATGAAAAATAATAAAAATCACTATGACAATAATTATTAATCTTACCAAATAATAACACTTTTTATTTTTAAATATCACAATCAGTCTCCACATATCACTTTTATAGCAAAATCAGCCTGCACCACCTGCAGCACCTGGGTGCTCTTCGTGGACTTGGCTAGATGCTATTCGCGCAAGTGCTATTCGGACGGGTGCTCTAAGTGGACTACTTCTGATGTTATGTTATTTTAAAATTGTAATTTTAGCAAAACTCGTGGTTACTGGAATTGCTGCAATTTGAAATAATCCTTATTTCATTGAGGTAAAGACTAAATTGTTTGCGCTTATGTAAAAAATATTTATCAGGAATTTGCATACCATTAGGTACGGTTGAACAAATAAATAAACGAGTCAAAACTTTTAGAAAAGATTTTCATATTATTCCGAAATTATGTAGTCCCCTACATAATTCCGGAATAATATGCAAATCTTTTAAAAACTGCCCCAAACTTATTCATAAATTCAAAACACACAATTTTTTTTTTTTGTAATTTGAGTTTTATTGGACGAGAACCTAATTTCATAATTTGTGCAGCATAAAATTATTGGCACGTAGCGGTCGAGGTAAGAAAAATAAGTATGATGACGATAAAATCAAGAAATGTAATAAATTTCTGTCTCTTTTAAATTCCAGACATAAACTTGGTCAGGCCATATGAGGACCATGTAGATTAGTGACTGAAATGGTCTTTTGAGAAAAGAACCACACAGATTTGAGTGGACCTGTCCAGTCAGTGCAAGCACTTGTTATCATCTTCCTTATTCCATTTTATGGGGTCGTCGCAGTTGGTTTTACCTGTCATTTCAGTGTATAACTGTATTTTTTTTTAACCCTCATATCTTTTACACAGGATTCGAAAAAATCCGATTTTTATAATAAATATCAAAAATCCGATTTTTTTATATAAATCCAATATATATCGGATATATATCTAGGCTAAGAGAAGCGAATTTCATTCTGTAAGGGGATTAAACACTTAAAAATATGGAAGAAATCGTAGGCACTAAAATATTACGTCTGAATAGAACGAAGTGAAAAACAATAATGAGTCAACGTTTGTCAAATCTTTCGATTGTCACGCTTGCGGGGATTCCCTAGAAAGTGAAAATTATTAACGCTAGGAGCACCAGTGAATTCCCATTTTTGATTACCTCGTAAAATAAACCTTTTATGATATGAAGTTAAGGTTTGAATTTCAATAAAAAGCTAGCCGTACTGGTAAGTTAAAGGGGATTTCCCCAACTTTACATGAGGTGGCCATTTTGGGAAACAATTAAATTATTCTGAATTGTAGTTTTTCGCTACGTGTTGCCAGGGTAAACGTTAATCTTCAAAAATTTTTGTTCAGAAGACAGGAAAAAATCAATAGATATTTATCAAGATAAAAATCAATTGATATATATATCGTGATACATATATATCATGATATATATTCGCTGATATATATCGGCGAACGCTGCTTTTACATAATACAACCATCTTTACTTTGGCCTGCTTCTTTTCTAATAGCCTGACAGTCATAGGTGCAGCACTTACCTTGTATAACTAAACTAAATAAGCGTCAAATGATCCAAGGAGCCTTGAGTATTGTTTACATCAGCAAATTGTGAATGTGTCATTGAAAACGGAATAGTAAAATCAAACGATATATCAACTAGGCGCCATTTTGAAGGAAGGTGATTAATCAAATAACCGAGGTGTCAATCTGTCTGTCTGTCTGTTACTCAGCCATATTAGATTTCCTCACGAACACTGAAACTTGATAGTACAATCTAGTACCTAGATTGTTTGGGAACTAGTAAGCCGCTTTTTTTTTGCGCGTGCTAGATTAAATTTTTTTGTTCGATTTCTGTCATCTCGAGGTTACGGTATTAGGAAACATCTGCAAATAATGTAGTAATTAGGAACGTGAGCTGTTTACCAAAATTAAAAAAATTCAATTCAAAATATTTTATTTCACATAAACCTACAAGGGCACTTATGAAACGTCAGAAGCTAGGTGCACGGATCCAATTGGTCGTTTTCTATGGAGAAGAGCCGGCAAGAAACTCCACAGTTACTCTTTTAAAAAAACATTACCCTCCTTCTGGAGCAGTCGGGTAAAAATAACTGGCTTTTACAATACTTTCAAATAACAGTGTTACTAGGTATGGGGACAGTGTAGGTCTTTCAATAAGTACCAGGTACTTAACAAAATAGAAAATAATCACCAGATCTACAATCCTCTAAGCCTACAGCGTTCTCACATTCACAAAATAGAAAAGAATCTATCTACTAATAATGTATCTACCTGTACCTAAAGCCTTTTAAAGCGTGTTGGGTCTGGGCTCGAACAAGAAATATTTCACACGTAATAAAAAAAAAATGGTGTTTTAATCCAGGCAAAATACCCATATACAAAAAAGAATAAATAAGAAGTAAAACAGTAAAAAAATTAAAAACTATTCAAAAATTATCATAAAAAATTATCATTAAAAAATTATCATTAAAAATCATCATTAAAAATACCTACTAATGTTTCAGAGGTTATTTTGAGAGGCGATTTTAAATTGAATTGGGGGGTTAGCGGCTAAAAGATTAGCAATAATGGCTTCCCTTTCACAGAAATAAGATCATCAATATTCATAATCTAGGTATATATTTTCCAAACCAATTTTTCTTAATTTCTATTTCTTCTTTTTTTTTTAACGAGAGACCCAGGAGTTTATTGGCTAAAATATATGGTTATCCCCCTTGAAAATGGAATCACAGTATGATGTCGTCGATGACAGTCAAGTGCCTAATAAACGGTCGCAGACCGCGTCCCGACAGAAGTGACCTCAGTGGTTTACAACCGTGTACATGGTGGTTTACGACCAAATTTCAAACAACTCTGCCGATCGACAACCAAGGTCACCTCTGTTGGGACGCAGTTGGCAACCGTGTAGTAGGCACTTTAAGTTTTGGTTTCCTCAGAAAGTGGTGAACGGTCACACATTAAGGGTTGTCAAAATACAGTGCGTTTTTTGACACCTGGTGAAAATGACAGATTTCCATGATGGCCGTTGTAATAAATGGTGGAACCGCTTTCATAGAAGGATCCAAAAGTTTATTCCCCTTCAAATGGGCAGAATTTATTCTTAGAGACCACACGTCTGGACTTAACCTTGAAAACTGCTCCCATAATGAAATTATTCGCATGCACGTGTTCCTCTATATTTAGCCCTTATTTAAGGCTAAAAATGTCTCCAGTCCAAATAAACCACCCTTTGTTTGAAAAGGGTCTAATTTTGTTTAGAATTGTAAGTTGATTTAATTGTGCAGAGTTCAAATGTATAATGTGTTCTGTTGTGTGTGTGTGTTGTTGTGTGTGTGTTGTTGTGTGTGTGTGTTGTTGTGTGTGTGTTGTTGTGTGTGTATGTGTTATTAAAATATAATTAATTTAATTTAGCGTAAAATAATTAGATACTTAATGCAGTTTTAGGTAAAGTTATTAGTTCAGTAACAACTTCTAGATTCTTTTGATTACGTGAGAACAAAACTATTCTCAATAATTCGATTAACGATTTCCGATTCGATTCTTAAAATGATTCGACCAATATTATCGATTTTTATCAATTTTTAGTTTCTTAGTCAGAGACCAATAATAACAAGTTAGTTGGTTAATTATTATGATTAATACCTACCTAACTAGGTTGTGGAGGTCAGATAGGCAGTCGCACCATTTAATATACTGCTATTCAGCTGCATCCGGTTAGACTGGAAGCCAACCCCAACATAGTTGGGAAAAGGCTAGGCAGACGATGAGTCAGAGACAAATTATTAGTTCCTTTGGTTTTTCCTCGAAAATAAAAAAGATTTGTGAAATTTTACGAATGAAGAACTCTCATATTTTACATATATATAACATCACGCCTGTATTTTCCGAAGGGTTAGGCAGAGGTGTACCAAAAGTACACCCATATTTCGCCAGTTATGTTTAAGTTCCATGTAATTTGGGTGAGCCTATTGCCATCAACCGGGCACAAACCCAGACTCCAGGCTGCTACTGAGCAATTACAGATGGAAAAATCCAACCCGGAATCGAACCCAAGACTTCATGCTCAGCAATAGCGCTTGTGACCTACAACAACGAGGAACGAACACAATCACAAAAAACATAAAAGTTTCTAAAACTAGATTTTGAAATCAAACGATTAAGTACACACTCACAACACAGAACACAAGTACATAATACACGAGTGTGTGCTGTGCAAACACAACAAGATTCGCTGAATATTTCGTAAGTGCTGTGCTGCCTAAACAGATCTAAACGTAATGTTAATTGTTGGTCCAAGTGATGAGCGGAAAGCGGGTACAACATTTATTTTATTTACGAAAATCTTACCCAAACAACCATTACAGATCTGCGATCCAATGCGATAGAGGGGTCTCACATGCTAAATCCTTCATCTACATCCTATAAAATTACATACTATATCCTAATTAACCTACATCTAAATAACATATTATAAATATATAATGTAACTTTTGCGAATTCACTCAAGTTACATATACAGAGATCAACATATCTGTTATGGGTACCAAAGTCGATGATGAAAACCGGCCAAGTGTGAGTCAGACTCGTACACGAAGGGTTCTGTACCGTATTTTAAGATCGATCAAAAAACGTAAAAAAAAACACGTTTTTTCAATTATTTTTTATGATAGCGGCAATTTAAATACACAATTTGTGGAAATGTTAATCTGTCTACCTATTACGGATACAGACATTTCCCGCTGTCAGACAGACGGGCAGACAGCGGAGGCTTTGTAACTTTTTAGGTACACTAATTAGAATAAAAACACGTTACCAAAAACCTCAACGTAATTTGGGTTCGATTGCTTCTTCATAAGAAATTTGGCACATTGATACATCTAGCGTGATATCAGCATAGTGCGGAGATTAGCATTACAGATCAATACATTATCAATATACCAAAATAATATTAATATTTCCAGTGGCCCAGTGGATCGTCGGTGCTCTAAAAACGGTGAAGGATAACATCATGAGGAAATCGGCATGTCCTAGAACAAAAAATTCGAAGACAAGTGACATCTACCAACCCGCACTGGGCCCGCGTGATGGATAACACCCCACTCCCTTTCGAAGAGAGGCGGCCTGTGGCCCAACACTGGGAACATTATAGACTAATGATTATGCATTCTCCAGATCAAAATCATTTCTTAAAGAAGGTGCACCCAGTCAATGGTGCCGATTCCCTTGTTCACAAACTAAACTAAATTTAAGTTCAGTGCATCTTTTTCTTTCTATTTCATTAAGAAAAGGACAGAAGATAAATTTTAGTTTAGTCCTGTCAAATTAATCAGCGCTTGACGTCAATTGACGTAATTTTAGTCGGCAAGTTTTTAATCACGTCTAAACTTGTATGGAGTGTGATAGGCGCTGATTAATTTGACAGGACTAAACTAAAATTTATCCTCTGTCCTTTTCTTAATGAAATAGAAAGAAAAAGATGCACTGAACTTAAATTTAGTTTAGTTTGTGAACAAGGGAATCAGCACCAATGGTTATCAAATATTGTAAGTAACAGTAACTTTAAAAGTTGTTTGGTATCAGTCCGTTTTACTTCTCATTAATATTTTTTTAATTTTTTGGTGGGAAAGTATCAAATAACTTCTCCCGCTCTGGGTGGAGCGGGAGGGCGTGTCAAACTCTTACTGACTAATTATTATTCATTTATTTCATCGAGTTACAATGACTCATACACAATAAACCCCACACAATAAACACAATAAACTTAACAATTTATTCTCTCCGCTTACACCTCACACCTCTACAAAACTGCGCGTAAAACCGCGCGTGCGCAACATGATGTCACTCATCTTAGTACAAATGTTTGTTTAAGATTTAACGTTTGCTGAGGGGAATTAAAAACTACGTGCGTAGGAGTGGCAGTTACGAAATACTGATAAATACCATGTTTAATACATGCTGGTTTCAAAGAAAACTTCTGAATTTATCATATTAAAGAACTTTTAGCGACCTACTGCAAGTTGATTTACGCATCTGATTTGCGCCGTGAAAACATTGTTTCCTTATTGCTTTAAAAAAAGATCTTCACACAGTTTAAAAACGCATTTTCCTACTTTTTTACCATCCAGTAATCGAACTAACAACCACGATACCCTAGTGGTGTCACCGTCGGACTGCCAAGTCATAGGTCTTGAGTTCGAACCCAAGGCACGCCCCTCTGTCTTTTCGGATTCATGTGCGTATTGTATAATTATCACTTGCTTCAAAAACCGTGAAGGAAAACTTCGTGAGGAAACCTGCTTGATAGATATTTCCAGACGGCATGAAAAGCCAAGTCAGAGGCCCGTGGGCGGCATACAAACTGTGACACCAGGTTACAAAGATCACGATAGCTCGTTCAAGTTGAATCAGCATGAAAGAGAATAAAATATTAATAATGAATTGCAATTATAACTTTGAATTTGATGTTGTAACCGTTTTAGATGCAAAGGCATTTGGAAAGTTCCTAAATCAATCAAATCAAATTATTTTATTTCTCATGAACCTACAAGGGCACTTATAAAACGTCAGAAGCTAGGTGCACGGTTCCAATTGGTCGCTTCCTATCGAGAAGAGCCGGCAAGAAACTCCGCGGTTACTCTTTTCAAAATAAATTGTTTCTACAATGTTTTCAAATTACAGTGTTAATAGGTATGGGAGGACAGTGTAGGCCAATCATAAAAAAAAAAAATGGTCCACAAGTCTACAGCCTACAGCGTTCTCACATTCACAAAATCTAAAAGAAAAGAATCTATATAAAAGATAAACTTAATAATAAAAATAAGGACCTATTTAAACCAAATGACATGATTGCCATTACAGCTGTAACAAATCTAAAATAAATACATAAGTAAATACTTTTTTATATCTAAAGTTAAATAGTCGGTGTTACGACATTAATTATTGCATTTCATAATCAATAGACGGCACGGTTGGCGCAGTGGTTAAGCGATTGACTGCTGCGCTGCGTGTCGCGGGTTCGATTCCCGCACGGAACAAATATTTGTATGACCTACAAGTAGTTGTTCCGGGTCTGGATGTTTGTGTATGTGAGTTTAAATGTTTGTAAAAGCACCCACAATACAGGAGAAATTCCTAGTGTGGGGCAACGTTTTTTTAAAATAAAAAAAAAAAAACAAAAAAAAATTATTTCACTAGTTAGCCATATTTCCATACAGTAATATCGCCAAATTAATCAAAACAACGATATATTTGAGCACAAATGAAATATCGTAATAACGTAACATGTGTTGTATTTCTTCTTTTTTCTAAATAAATTATTTGTATTCTATTCTACTTGACAGCTATTTGCGACGTTGCTCACTCTCAAACTCGTACTAAAGATATGAAATCTGTAATAATGTTGATATTGTATTGTACTGTCTACTACTACGTACTAATCGATTTCACAAACCCATTTTAATCGATTTCTCACTACAACCACGAACATAATGACATTTCCAATTACGGATATTCCGTTTATAAGCCTTTTGCTCATAAATCTGTATTTACAGACATATTGGCTGTCTCTTAAAATCTTATTAAATGTTACAAAATCTAATTTGCAAGTTCCCCTTGACATGTAAATTATTATAGTCAATATTCTGTGGTGTTAGTCATCAGTGCGAAATGCTGAGAATTATCGGTTTGCTGTGTGGGTTTTTGATTGTTATGGGGTAGGCAGAGGTCCAAATAATATTGTGTTTGGTTTTGCAGTTGATTTTAGTGATAAGTATATGTGTGTGTGTGTATGTGTACTGCCTCGTTGGTCTAGTGGTCGCAAGTGCTACTGCTGAGCATGAGGTCCTGGGTTCGATTTCCGGGTCGGGCAAAGTGTTATTGGGTTTTTCTATCAGAAATTTCTCAATAGCAGCTCGGAGTCTGGATTTGTGCCCGGTTGATGGCAATAGGCTCGCCCCCTATGACATGGGACTTAAAAAAATAACATAGCTGGCGAAATGTGAGTGTACCTGCTACAGGGACACCTCTGCCCAACCCTTAAGGGAAATAAGGCGTGATGTTATGTTATGTGTGTATATCCTGTACCTTTACGATAATAATAATTTAATAAGCATAGGTGATGTGTGCATTTTATATTTAAATATATTTATAACAAACACTTGCGCTTGGCTTGTGGCTAAGTAATAACAGCCACACGGGTTTATCGATCAGGTTAAGCTACGCTTGCCGCGGTTGGTCCGTGGATGGGTGATCATCTTTACATACCAAGACCCCTCCGTGCCTCGGAAAGCACGTTAAGCCGTTGGTCCCAGCTGTCATTCGTGGATCTTTGACAGTCGTTACGGACAGTAGAAGCCCAAAAGTCTGACTACCAGTCTTACCTAGCCTTTTCCCAACTATGTTGCGGTCGGCTTCCAGTCCAACCGGATGCAGCTGAATACCAGTATTTTACATGGAGTGACTGCCTATTTGACCTCCACAACTCAGTAACTGGGTAGCACCTTGATACCTTGGTAAAACTGGTTTGTCAGACTTGCGGGCTTCTGACAACCCGTAACGATTGTCAAAGATCCACGAATGATAGCTGGCTTAACGTGTTTTCCGAGGCAGGGTGGAGTCTCCGTATGTAAAGATGGTCACCCATCCACAGACTTACCCCGGCAAGCAAGGGCCCACGCACAATGGTCCACTTGACGGACTAAGTGCGGAAACCAAACCCCATAACATAGAACATAGAACATACCCCGGCAAGCGTAGCTTAATCTGATGGATCGACCCGTGCGGCTGTTATTACTTAGTCATGAGCTACTCAATTATTAGCCCACACACAGGCATAAAATCTAAAATCTCCCACAAATACTAAAACAATACAGAAATCATAAAATCAAAACAGACATCCTATAAACTAAGTTCAAGTCAAAACTTAAACTAATAACTTAACTAACTTAATAACATTACATACGTAGGTTGGTATAGGCAGATGCTAATTCTACAATGAAGGTTTAGTTACACACTTGTAACAGCCGACGCGACCACACGCGGGCGTTTTAGCCGTACGATACAAATACTCACACAACTGGGTGGCAGGTATATCGACGCGCAAACTGTTACCATGAATTCAGCACATGATTCTAGACCCCCCCCCCATTGAACTGAAATTTTTCGCAAGAAAAGTGCAATTTTTTTTTTTTAGAACGGTCGTAAAATTTCAACGCATGGAATCATGTACTGAATTCATGATTACAGATTGCGCGTTGATATCCCTGCCCCCCTGTATAATTCAGAACCAAGCCAACATCGCTAAAGCTTTATCAAAGAGTATATTAATGATACTTCTCTAGACTTAAAAGTTTAAAAATCATGACTGCAATTTTATTTATGCGTCTGAGGTTTCAACCATTCTAAGGTGCGAAACACTAATTGCACTCACAGTTTTGTAAAAGAACATTATTTAAACCCCAGGCAGAAGTGCATTCTCGGTAAACTATACAGATAGATATAATAATACTTTATTGTACACCAAAGTTGTTACACAGCTTGTATTTTAAACGCAATATGCAACGGCCAAAGTTTACGTCACCACAAGAGTTCTACTATTTCCATTTCTGTGAGCTTCGCGTCGCATCGCGTGTTCTGTTACAAGTCTGTTCCGAGCTTTAATTGCAACACCTCAGCTTTACCTGCTGTCGATTATTTAGCAAGAGCATGTACTATTTAAATGTAATAGACAATGGGGTATTGAAATATAACCAATGGGAGGATGTTGTGTATCAGATACATAATCAATAGTGTTGTTGGAATAATTATCTATCTATTATCTGCGATTGAATTGGAAAGAAAGTTACCGGTTATTGTAGTAGTAAAGTATTTTTTAAATTGATTATGTAGAAAATTAATTACCATCCGAAATATCAATATTATTTTGCATAATCAGCCTATAATGTTCCCACTGCTGAGACACAGGCCTTCTCTCAGTAAGAGGGAGTGGACCGTAATCCACCACGCGAGCCCAGTGCGGATTGGAAGATGTCACATGTCTTCGAATTTTTGGTTCTAAGACGTGCCGGTTTCCGCACGATGTTTTCCTTCACCGTTTTGAGAGCGGGGGCGATAAAAATATTTACACAAAGTTCAGGGCCTTTACCACTGGGCCACTGGAAATATTAATATTATTTTGGTATATTGAAAATTAATTGATCTTTAATTTGATTGTAAACAACTAAGTTTAGATGCGAACGTCCTTACCTATATTTTCAGTTGGTAAATTCTTAATAGCTGCATGGCATGTGACATAGAACTTAACTTTCATCGGCCATTTTGTTAGTACCAGCTATCATTACATCTATGTATTTCTGTGTATACAGTGCAGTCCAAGAGCAGTGGTGGTCGTGGACTCGAACCTAGACAGACGCTTTACTTTGTGTAAATCATTTCATCACCACTGCTCTCAAAACGGTGAAGGAAAACATCGTGAGGAAACCGGCATGTCCTAGAACCAAAAATTCGAAGACATGTGACATCTACCAACCCGCACTGAGCCCACGTGGTAGATTACAGCCCACTTCCTCTCGAAGAGACGAGGCCTATGTCCCAGCAGTGGGATCTTTATAGGCTGATTATGCTATGTAGGTATACAACCATAAATAATCAAATATATAAATTTTCTTGGGGCTCAGCTTAAAACTAAGCTGTTTACAACCACACTAGTATGTCAACTAAATGCTAAGAACAACATCAGAATATAAAACAAGCAATAAAAATATTTACCTACATTCCCAATTTTTAATAACCATGTAGTTTCTTTAACTTAATGTATTCTATGAATAAATAAATATGTTTTTATTTTATTGCCATGTGAGAAAATGTGCTAAAATGGGTACTTAAATAAATTTTCAGAAAATCACCATAGCGTCATGTTGGATATGAATAAAAACAAATAATAATATGACCGCCATAAACTGGACAACGAATTCCTAAAGAAAGTGACAATGATAAAGATGATGATACAGTGAATGCTATGCAATATGCTTTATTTAGCTTAAAATTCAAAAGTCATTTATTCAAACTAGGCTGAGAATCAGCACTTTTCGAACGTCAATATTACATAAAACTCCCAAAACGCCCACCCTTCACCACTTCCTAGTGCTTTAGCTGGGAAGAAGAAGTGGCGCAACAAACTCCCCAGCAGCACAGCTGTCTGTTCAAATAGAAAAAAAATATTCTGCAAAATAATTTACGTTACGCAACACCAAATATAATTTAAATGATAAATTATATTTGGCCATATGACAGCTAGCACACGCCAATATACCAACCAAAAATATCGAGAACTATACACAGAAATACAAGCAGAAATAAAAAATAAACGTAAATAGAGCTAAATATCTAAATAAAAGCCTCCAGCAGCGAGTTTTGTCGACGGAAGAATAGACAAAATAACAGATAAACAACCATAATCTGTCATTTTGTCTATTCTTCCGTCGACAAAACTCGTTTCTACGGTGGTCATGCTACGCGTGCAGGCATAAAGGGCGTGCCCTCTTACATAAAGCTATATAAAGCTGTAATTGGAAGTTA
Organism: Agrochola lychnidis; assembly: GCA_963680765.1. Lineage (NCBI taxonomy): Eukaryota > Metazoa > Arthropoda > Insecta > Lepidoptera > Noctuidae > Agrochola > Agrochola lychnidis. The sequence goes on along the minus strand of OY796871.1, from coordinate 5,713,263 downwards.
TAAATGATAAACTAGGACCATCGAGGTAAAATAAATGAACAGTTGATTACTACTTTAGAGACTTTACAATTCATGCAGATTTATAGACGCTCTCGAACATGGGAAATACGAGGTCCGATCCTAAACATAGACCATCAATCGGTATAAAAATAGACGACAGGAAATGTAGGCATGATCACTCACCCAGGATACAATTGTTTAATTACCCGGATAGAACTCAACCGGCAACCGCGTTAGCTAGGGATGACAGAACAGTAATAACAAAATGGTACTATAAGAGCGTTTATTCTGAAAGTGGGCAACATCGCAAATAGATGTCAAATATTTCACTGTTTTGATTAATTTGGCAATATTACTGTATGGAAATAAGAAATGTGGCTTACTAGTTCCCTAGAATATTAATAATGAATTGCAATTTATAACACTGAATTTGATGTTGTAACAATTTTACGTGTAAAAAAGGCATTTGGAAAGTTTCCAAATACTTTTTTTACAACTAAAACTAAATATTCGGTATTACGATATTAATTGTTGCATTTCATAATCAATTAGCCACATTTCTTAATTCCATACAATAATATTGCTAAATTAATCAAAACAGTACCCTAATTGCGTAACATAATTTCGTAAACAATTTTGCCTAATTTGTTTCATTTTGACAGTTCAATAACATTCATTGCGTTATTTACGTTGTTTAGCAGACATTTTTTTCCAACTTATGAAGCAATGGATTAGTAATATGTTTCAAATCAAAACAAATTGTGATTGTGTTGTATTACGCAATTAGGGTACAGGTAAATATTTGACAGCTATTTACGACGTTGCCAACTTTTAGGTATTGCAGCGAAAATATTTTGTGTATTTTGTGTTTTTGTGTTTTTTTTTTGTGTAGGTATTTGCTTTGCCTAAAAAAAAAATTTTATTCAAAAGTATTGATTCGCCCGTTACGGGCGAGTAAATTCGTGCGAATTGACTATTAAGCCGCTCTTGAGTGACGGTATCTTTCTACTGGATGAGAAACAAAATCTTGTACGTACGGCTACACATCAAACTGTACATTTCCAGTATAAGCTGACCTCGCCTTGTACGGAAATTCTATGCAATGCGAAATCAGCATAAACTAGAATTGTATAGCTTGATGTGTAGCCGTGTGTACAACATTTCGTTGCTAACCTAGCTTATGCTTCGTTTAGCCTTCTATACATCACAACCTTTAGTGGACCATGGAGAATTTATGACCAATTGACGCCTAGCAATGGTCATCTGTTTATAGTGAATTTTAACGATCGCTTGACCACGCTGCGGTCACAGCATGTTGGCATTTATGTAACAAATGTTTTCACCAAACATCTGACCAATGACCACTGACCTAGTGGCTAAAAATGTTGGTTGTAATGTTTGTCTATTGGCTGTAGGCGTAGTAGTTAGGCTGTGAGTTGACTGCCATGCAGTCACGTAGGGAAGTTCCGTGAAAAGGAAAATCGTAAGTATCATTAAATAATTAATTGAATTTAATTGCTTTCCATTTAATTTGCACAAAAACACAAATAATTTATAAAATCAACAAAGAATATCAACGTGTAATTACCACAAACCTCAATACGATTAAACACACGGAGGTAATTAAGTTTTTACAAAACAATTAATACAAATTAATGCCAAACTTGTACTTAATTGCATCGATTGCCGAAAACAAACGTTGGCCCTTTTTGGGGTTGGCCATATTTGGCTATTGACCCAATGTAGGCCAACTTGACATGCCAGTGATTGTCAACGCGCTTTCATTTCTTGGAAAATATTTTTTTTACATTTTATCGTTAAATTCGAAATGTTATTTATAAATCTTCGAAATTTTGGTGGCATTTCCGAATGATATCGAAAATTATTCGATTCTCAGTAATTCTTTCTGTGAATCATTTGAGATAGAAATAAATTATACAGTGAGAGGAAATTCTGAGAAAACTGTGATCTTTTAATTTCAAGAACATTGATTTCTTTTCGATAATCGGTTATTCAGATTACAAGCTAAACACTGGATATGAAATATTTCACTTCGTTGATAAGGACTAAGGTTTTTTATAGCTTGTAAGTAATGTTCATAAACATTATGTAGACCAAACCAAAGTTCTGTTCAGAAAACCTGATTTTAAACCTGTAATAACTATTCTGTGTAAATTAAAACAATGATGGTTGGTCTATTTTATTTGTTTGTTATAAATTTCTCATTAACTTCAAGCAATCACTCCTAACGAATTGTAATTATGTTTAATGTGAATACACAAAACTTTACTCAAACATTAAAACATTAAACACAAAGTAAAATAATCAAATAAACAGCAATTCTAAAACATCACCACATACTCACAACATTTCATCTCTCACCAAGGAATTTTAAACTGTTCATAAAATAATGTAGTTAAACACTTTTTAACCAGACATAGGGTGTCGTAAAAACGTCGAAGTGCCATGGTTTATGGCTCGAACACCCTATGAGAGTCATGAATTCGGATGAACAACACTCTTGTTGGTCCTAGTAACTCGCTCGAGTCACTAAGCGCGTCTGAACGAAGCATTACGACCGCAAAAGCGATTATTAGAATTTAAAATTAATTTTGAATGCATTAGTTTATACCGTCTTTTCTGTGGACAAGGTCAAATATATAAATATTTTTTTAATAAAAATACTGAATAGTTTAAATGGAGTCGTGATGTCTTATATTTTTATTAATAATTATCCATTTTTAGTAGATATTTATTCAGCTTTCACCACGGTGTTTATAAGCCTTTATGGATGTCATATGCTCGTCCCCACTTAGGAACATTTTTAGGGTTCCGTAGTAAACAAGGAACCCTTATAGTTTCGTCATGTCCATCTGTCTGTCCGTCTGTCTGTCTGTCCGCGGTCTAGCTCCGAGACCCTTAGTACTAGAAAGCTGTAATTTGGCATAGGTATACATATTAATTACGTCAACAAAGTGGTAAAACAAAATTATAAAAACATTTTTTTTTAGGGTTCCTCTCCTACACGTAAAGTGGTGACTTTTTTTTTTAACCCATTATGTGGGGTATCATTAGAAAGGTCCTTAAAAAAATTGCGAGTTCGTGAAAACCATTTTTGGATTCAAGGATCCGTTTGCGAAATATTAAGCTTTAAAGTGCTAATTTTTGTTAGAGTCAAGTGTAGACCCCCCTTTTATAGTTATTTTTCGATAATTTTACATGAATATTCAGAAAAATTCGACATTGTATACCTACATACATAATTTGCTAGTGCATCTTCCCAAAGTGCTCCCTCAAGACCCACTCAGTTACGTAAGGCATGCATATTTGACCACTCATCTCACTACTTGAGGTCAGCTCCGGTAAACCGCGGTAAACTGAAGTAAACCTCGATAAACTGAGGTAAACTGCGGTAAACTCTTTTTGAGCGGCTTCCGGGCCACCCGGTAGCGGTTTCATGTGGAGCTTGTAAATGCTCGACTTTAAGTTAGGGTTGGGTACAAGGTAAGAGCGGAAGCGATTTTGTGATAAAATTACAAGTACAAAAAAAATATATGAAAATGAAAAAGTGTTTATTCACAACAATACTTGTTTTTACATATTAAATTACCTCTGCCAAACTGCACAGCATTTTGTTAGCAGACGTAGCTCCTTTTTAGCACAAATTTTTGTTTTTTCAAATATTCACTACATTTAGGTTTTGACACAACACACGGCACAGCAGGTACTTGTAATTTTACTACTTACAAAACTTCTTGTCTCATCTGCCTAGCCTTTTCCCAGCTATGTTGGGGTCGGCTTCCAGTTTAACCGGATGCAGATGAATACCTGTATTTTACATGGAGCATCTGCCTACTTGACCTCCACAACCCGGTTACTGGGTAAAACGATACCCCTTGGTAAGACTGATTGTCACTTTCGGACTTCTGACGATCCATAACAACTGTCAAAGATCCACGAATGACAACCGAGACCAAGCAACGGCTTAGCGTGCTTTCCGAGGAAATGTCTTGGCATGTAAACATGGTCACCCATCCACGGACCAACCACGGCAAGCGCAGCTTAACCTTATCGATTGACCCGTGTGGCTATTATTACGTAGCCACGTTACTACAAAACCCAAGTACTTAAAGTTAAATATTGTTTAGTATTTCTTGTCAAATAATAAGCTACCCCTAATCGATACGGTACGGCTACCGAGTCGGTAAGGCGTATCAGACACAATTTCTACAAGATATTAGCTAGTAACAATAAACTGCGTTAATCGGTCAACTAGGTCACCTCCTAGGCCTGCCTCGGCGGTGCCGTCCATCCTCAGCGCGAACCGTAAGGATTGGATAGAGGTGGCTTTAGAAAAGGATGCCTGGAAAATATGGGGGAAGGTAGCGTAACAAAAAAAAATATTGATCTACTTACCTAACGAGTAAATTGTTTACTTATAAGGTTAAAGGCTTTTGCGGACACTGAACGAGACACAATTGAAGTTTTATTGTTATGACGTGTATGGGCGTCCACCATCCGCGAAAGCAATTGATTATGGTAGGTGCCACAGTATAAATAAATAACAGTATTATATCTTGACAGTGACCTTGAAATAATTACCTACGGCCGCTCGGTAGATAAACCTTCCGCATACGTGCGTAATTGCGCACTCGCTACTGTTGCGTACTGATATACACTGAGATTTCGAAGCGCGTCGTTTCGGCCGTTTTCTATGAAGATATAATTAGAAAAGAATGGGTAAATCCTCAAGGTGGTACGAGAACTAAAACAACGGAAACTTGACAATAGTGGACTGTATAATTATAAAGATTTAAGACGGGAAACAAACGGTTTACAATTTGGAATATATTGGTGAGAAACTAAATGAATATGTTGTACGGTGGTCGAAGACGCAGTGGCGTGCCGGCCGGTGCGTGCGCGCTGCTCGAGTGCCCCCTCCGCGACCGCAGCTCCCGCCCGCGGTGCCCGGTGCGGCGTGATATTCTCGACATAATACTGTCACTTATCCATTATACTGCCTCGTTGGTCTAGTGGTCGCAAGCGCTACTGCTGAGCATGAGGTGCTGGGTTCGATTCCCGGGTCGGGCAAAGTGTTATTGGGTTTTTCTATCTGAAATTTCTCAGTAGCTGCTCGGAGTCTGGATTTGTGCCAGGTTGATGGCAATAGGCTCGCCCCCTATTACATGGGACTAGTGAAATGTGGGTGTACCTGTTACAGGGACACCTCTGCCCAACCCTTCGGGGAAACAAGGCGTGATGTTATGTGTTATGACGGAACTGACGATTATTGTTACATGGAAATGAATCGCCTTTCTTCTGCAAACAAAGTCATAAAAAGTATGCAATCTTTTGTTCTTTCTTACAGATTGTAGTAAAAAAACAGAAAAAAAAAATATTTTGCATTTGTTTGCGCTCACAACTTGGACCACTCTGATTATGATCTCCGATTACGTCAGTTTTGCTTTCAAATGGAGGATTACCGTGTAAACACTTAATACCTCACTGATGGCCTTAAGTCGGGTAACAGGTTGTTACTGCAACATGTTAATGTGATAATCATTTCGTGTCATTTTGTATTGAGATCGGCTTTGGATGCTAAAACGTTAATGCTTGTTTAAATGACATTTTGGGTCAGATTGGGTCAGACATGGGCTTTATCTTGTTTATTTTGATTATATTCCGGCTTTGGCTGCCTTATTGGTGATTCGGTTTGTCGTGTTGATGGTCAGATTTGACCCCTAAATGGCTAAATTTCAGTTTTTTTTTTTTTTTTAAATGTCTTGTCGCAGTTTTGACCACTAAGGTCGTGGCTGCTTAACCGGATTTTCCTGTGGGTGCCATAAACTTCTACACTTAGAGCCTCCAGCCAGGAGCTTTTTAAAACTATTCTAAATTAAAATTAAGCGAATGCTCGCTAAGGGCACCCCCTGTGGGGTACGGACCTCGGCTTAGGGCATCGCTGACGGGAGGACAGCAAGAGGGGACAGGCTGGATCAAATTTATATTAATATCATGATTATTATTCGGGGTATTTAAAGCTACGTGCTCAGCTGCAACATCTGCTGGCACCTCGATCGTTTTCGAGCAAGGGTCGGGGGGGGGATTCGTTTACTCGGGGAGTAGATCGCGTACGTAAAGGACCTCGGCGGCGAGGTCGGAATGACGGGAGGCGTCTGTTTCTGTGCACTGTACTGGTGGCCCTATTCTGCTCCTGGAGGAGTGTAATGGGGTCATCTGGGTCGGAGAGTGCATGCCTAGGACGGCGGATCTGACTGATTTGGGACGGGACATAATTGGCTGCCCCGACTATCAGAGGGTTCCGATGTCGAGGAGCGGACTCAAAGTAGCGCTTGGCCATGCGTTTGAGAAACTGGTGGATCGTAGGGATCTTACAGTCGAGATGGAGGATCTCGTTTCTGACGTACCACGGGGCTCCCGTGGCCTTGCGAAGGAATCGGTTCTGACTAAATTTCAGTAGCAGCTCGGAGTATGAAATTAAAAAAAACTAACAGAAAAAACACATTTAAAAAAATACTGACAGAAAAAGCTTATTATAATGTTAATGATTTTTAAATGATAAATTCCTCTGAAGATACTGACTGAATCTAATCTATTTATTTTGAATCATGACTATTGATGTTTTTTCATTTAATATTATTGTTAATTGTTGATTTATTTATATTATTGTTCATTGTACCTATTTTAATTTTAAAATCCTGTTGTCTTTCGACCAAATTTGTACACCAGCCATGGTCAAACATGTTGAGCCAAAAAATACCTTGTTACACCTATAATAAGCATCATACCATTTATACTATCTACACATGTTTTTGCAAATAAACGAATCTGAATCTACCTAGTTTCTCCCTTGCATGAAGCTCGTCACAAACGTAGCTATAATATATTAATATACTTTTTTGAAGTCAAAACTTCTTTAGGCGCGTTGGGCATTTTTGAAACGGGACTAAACCATTGATTTCGCGACACTGTTACCGACACCAGCTTTTGACCATTAAAAAGACATCAACGCGCTATACATTATTTCCTGCACACTAAAATTGTTCAAGTTTTCACTTCTGTCGGCACTTCCGGAGTGCCACCGTTCTTTTTTGCGTAGTTTTTGGTGACGTACTAGAAATATAATAGCTCCGTCTGAGGTCGCCCGAAGCTAACTATGGAAAATATATCGTATCATGCCATGATTTATATTATATATGTTGGAGACGGGTATGTGACTCTTTCGTTATTATCAGCGATATTTTAACTACTGTGGGCGTAGTGTGGGTAGTGTTGGTTAATGCGCAATAGAAAAACCGTTTGTAGTTCAGATCACATCATAATTTACTATCAAATTAATCACACTAGCTAAATTATACACACACTGGGTACAACGGCGTTTATTAAAATCACAAATTAACACAACGATCACAAATTACAATTAACACAACAACTGAGCACAACGAATCGAGAACAGTTCCGCGACGTCTTAACTTCGATGCCATCCGAGGCTGAATCCCCCCTCGCCATGGCCTTAAAACATCACGCCTCTGTAGAAGCGCGCGTTCTGGTGAGGGTAGATCACTTGATGTCACCAGTGGCGCGCTTGCGATTCGTTTTGTGTCCGTACTAATGACCAGATCCGACATATAGCTACGTCTGTGATGGGCTTGAAAGAGAACTGCCACACACAGGTGAAACAGCCAATATTATGATTTCCTGAAGCAAGAATGGCATTCAAATATGTCCAATTTATAATCATGAATTGCTGTCTAGCTTATATTCAGTAGGACACTTGACCTGATGCCAATGATTGATGTTTCGCAACGTTTTAATGATGTAGAGCCGCCATCTTGAATTTAACAGAGTAGATAGCTAACAGAGAGCAAACTTCAAACAATATTGCGAATTGGTATGACTTTGGAGCTTGGGGATTGACACGAGTAAAGACAGGCTGATGTCCAACGGTGGGTGAAGTCAGGCTGTGGAAGATTATGTTGATATTGAGTACCACATTTTCGGTAAATGATTAAGACTAATCTGTTTCATTTTGACAGTTTAACAACATTAATTGCGTTATTTACGTTGTTAAGCAGATTTTTTTTTTCCAACTTATGAAGTAATGGATTAGCAATATGTTTCAAATCGAAACAAATTGTGATCGACCGTGTATTATGCAATTAGGATGCTGGTTAGTGACTAAATGCCTAGCCTATGCATCAATTTGATCAGTATCTGATTTTGCATAGATCTTTGAGTCTACGTGACTAGAAATTTTGGTCTTAGACTACGTAGCGCACGAGGTCCTTCTCTGGTTAGTACACTTTCGGGGACGACATGTCTCGCAAAGCGGCGCCATATTTAATCTCTATATGTCGCAAGGCAATTGTATGAAGTTAAGTCTCTGTGTAATTATTTTCTCATCCGTTACAAGTTACCGAAAAGAGTCAATACAGACATTAAGATATCGTTATCTAACTAATTTGTCTGTTATTGTTCTTGTTGATAATGCAATCAAGTTACGAAATGTTATCATCGTTTGACGGGTCGGTTTTGTTCGGACCTTGCTTTTAAATTGTTTTGACGGCTTCATAACAACGGGAAAATAGCTAACAATAGAGCCACCGGACGTAGAAAATAAGGTGGTGAGAAAAACAAGGTCTTTGTTCGAGAAACAGCGACGGCTAAATCTATTTTTTTGCACGTGTAAGAAAATAAAGGTCGATATTACCTTTATTATAATATCTACTCTATTTTTATCGTTATAAAGTCCTTTTAGGTATAGCATAGACGTTGACGATGTATACTTTGATTATTTATGTGTCTAGTGTCGCGCTGCAAAAGAACTAAAACAAACAGGCCAACTTTGTTATGCTGGTGTGCGTGACAGCTGCGTCTTAAACTCGCGCCACGTCATTGTGCTCTCCTAGTGTGCGTGCATTTAGCGGTTAACAGTTGGACGCTATTTTTTTTCAACGAGTTCACAGCTTTGACTGTCTATCTAGATATATTTATATCTTTATGTAGATACGATAGGTATTCATAATAATATTACCTATAAATGTAATGATGATGATGAAGGTAGGTATATGTATATTAGGACATACCTATACTCCATTTGAAATAAGATTAGACTTTTAACTAAACCTGTTTTACAGTCCGTTCAACCGATTTTGACTTCTATTGCGATGGAGGCATGATAAATGGCAGCTGCAGTAAACAGTTGGTATTGTAACCAGTTTTTTGCTTTTAATACCATCCTTATGTCTACGGTATAGAAGTCAAAATCGGTTGAACGGACTGTAAAAAAGGTTTGTTTATAATATGTCTAATCTTATTTCAAATGGAATATAGGTAGGTATGTATGTCCTTCCCAAAATGTTGAAATAACCAGTAAATTCGCATAGTGACAGGGATCACGTATAACCCAGTTCTATTCTGAACATACTCAGAATCGGAAGCGCATCTGGTAACTCGGATGACCACACTCCAGTTTCGGGAATTTCGCTTTTGGCTATATTACTGATACCGAATTGGACGAACTTTATGGGCTAGAGTGACCCGTTATTGGTGAGTTTTAGGATAGTTGTTATGATTTTGTTTAATGGTAGTTTGTGGTTCTAATGTGAAAGTTTAGTGGTATTTTTATTTGAATGTGGAATTAGCGGATGTAAATTGCTCTGATTTTGGTTTTAAACTCTTAAGTTTTAAATTACCTGTAAACGTGTCATCGACACTTGACATGATTAATTTTTTAAGTGTATTTCAAAGAAGCATCAATGCGGGATTTTACAACTATACAAGAAGCTAAAGAATATTTATTTAAAAAAGTAAGAAATCTAATAATAATAAAAATAACTTTAAAAGAATGGGAAGACCTAAACCGGCTTGTGGCGAAGTAATAACAGCCGCACGGGTCGATCAATTAGGTTAAACTACGCTTGCCGCAGTTGGTCCGTGGATGACCATCTTTACATACCGTCCGTGCCTCGGAAAGCACGTTAAGCCGTTGGTCCCGGCTGTCATTTGTAGATCTTTGACAGTCGTTACGTGTAGTTAGAAGCCCAAAAGTCTGACAACCAGTCTTACCAAGGGGTATCGTGTTACTTAGTAGTAACTAGGTTGTGGAGGTCAGATAGGCAGTCGCTCTATGTAAAATATTGGTATTCAGCTGCATCCGGTTAGACTGGAAGCCGACCCCAACATAGTTGGGAAAAGGCTAGGCAGATGATGGGAAGACCTAAAATCTAAGTAGGTGAATAGTGAATATTATAAACACAACATCAGTATTACTAAGGTATTTTTTATTTGGAAGTGAGAACAGACTATTTCATAGAACTTTTATAATAACAAAAACAAAACCTTCTCTTTGATTTTATGAGTCAAGTCTACCTAATCAAAAAATTCCCCATACCACAGAAACTGCAGATTCGGTGAGTAAACACCTGAGTTTGATGAATCAGACTTACTGAGAATCGATAACGATCAATTTTACTGCATTCGCTATCGGAAACTGGATTATTTCAAGCGTTGTTATGACTTATGTTATGTTATGTTTATGCTCTGATAACATACATAACTGACGTGCCTGAATTTCTCGAAAGATTTGGTTGATGCGTTTTTGTTTTTTTTTTTTTTTTCCATTAAGACAATGGTGTCGATTCCCTTGTTCACAAACTAAACTAAATTTAAGTTCAGTGCATCTTTTTCTTTCTATTTCATTAAGAAAAGGACAGATGATAAATTTTAGTTTAGTCCTGTCAAATTAATCAGCGCCTGTCACTACTCCATACAAGTTTAGACGTGATTAAAAACTTGCCGACTAAAATTACGTCAATTTACGTCAAGCGCTGATTAATTTGACAGGACTAAACTAAAATTTATCTTCTGTCCTTTTGTTAATGAAATAGAAAGAAAAAGATGCACTGAACTTAAATTTAGTTTAGTTTGTGAACAAGAGAATCGGCACCATTGCTTGTATTTTGGCAATCATCTTGGTCAGTTTGAGTAAGTACATACATACATAATTATGTATCACGAAATAAGGGTCGCGGGGAAGTCCGAAAGGGATACCGTGGCTCTTGGCAACATGGCAACTGAAGGAACATGGGTGGGTTTTAGTCGGTAAGAGTCTGACACGCCCTCCCGCTCCGCCCAGAGCGGGAGAAGTTATTTAAGGCGACGATAGCCGACTTTTAATGATTTTATACTGAAGATGGCGTCTAAATGAGTAATGGTAATGATTTGGAAAAAATATATGTTAAATTAGAGCATTTTGTTAATATTTTAATATAGGCATAATTTAGATTATGTTTATATTACATAGTGAAATTAATTTGTAAAGTTATGTCTAACGCGGATAAAAAACAGAGAATGACGCAAAATTGATTAAGCGTATTTTTCTCAAACCTTCATCATTTTAAAGATAATTTAATTATTGATCTTTTAATATACGTGTTTTATTAAAATACTTTTTGTTTTACGTGTAATGAATTAATAATGCGTCTAATTTGGGACAGCGCTCCTTGATGGGCGAGTCCTATTATTGGCTGGACGTACGACGCGTTGCGTGAGCTCAGTACAGAACACGCAAGCTAACCACTCAAGGTCACTGTCATATATCTGCGTCTTAATAATGTCCTACCCAAAAAAAAAAAAAAAAGATTTGGGCCCACACCTACTATGATTTTGATTCTACTTAATGACCTTGTGTGTTATTTATTACTGACAGGGGAAATACTTAATTTTATGGAGAGCGAAAAAAAAAGAAAAAAAATTGCACCCAGATAGACGAGCAATGATACTGTTTTGGCCTAATAAAATAATCAGCCTATTTCTTATCAATTTGTAGGTTTTTATTCAACATCTTTTTATCTGAAGAGAGTTGTCTGGTTTGACAACTAAGAGCTAAAATTTTAAAGATTGATTGACTGATAAAATATAAGATTCAAGATAATCCTCAAATTTTATTTTTATTAATGTTATTTTATACTAAAACTAGCTTCCGCTTCGTTAACAATTTTAGCCTATGTTACTTAGTGATAATACAGCATACTACATTTCTTTTTGTTTTTTGTGGGTCCAATAGTTTTTGAGTTTATTCATTACAAACAACGGGGGTTAAAAATAAAAATCTTTTCCCTTTATAACATTAGTGTAGACTAAAATATGTCACTGTTTTGTCCATTAAGATACATAAAATCCTGCCCGGGCTGCGAAAAAGTCCGAAAGGGAGATCGTGGCCCCCGGCAACATGGCAACCGAAGGAACACGGGTGGGTTTTAGTCAGTAAGAGTCTGACACACCCAGCCGCTCCGCCCAGAACGAGAGAAGTTATTTGAAAATTTCCCACCCAAAAAAAAAAAACGTTTGGCACTCGGGGACTGCCGCGGTAAAGCTATTGCATAGCATTTGTAACCTCCATACTTCCTATTTGTCAACGCTACACTTGGGATGATGACGTGTTGACATAAAACAAAAATTACGTTCCCATGACAACGTCACGTTGTCATGGGAACCGTCATTACATGGTAGGCGGAGTGGGGGGTGTTAGGTTTTATTTTTGTTACGAAATTTCTTGATTCGGTCGCCGCGCTCAAAGCCCGCGATAAAAGCTATGCAATAGCTTAAAAACAAGATACATAAAAATAATATTCTAACATTATGATTTTTCAACAACAGCTAACAAAGTGGGCTAAAGCCCACTTTTTAAAACCGCATGGACACCTTACCGCGTAAGTGCAGACATTAAAACAGCGTAAAATTATTATTGTGCAGTAAAAAGACTCGAGTTCTAACACTGCCGACTAACTTACTGTTTATTGACTTTCACTGTCACAGATAAGGGTTATACGACGCTGTTGGAAGTCTTTTGTGAGGCATTTTGTTAAGTACCCTGTGTAGGGTCATTCTTTTAAATACATCATTATTTATCTACATAGATAAAAAACCCAAGTCCGATCTGAAAGGGGCACATAGGTACTGCAATAACATTACCGATTTTTACGCTATTGCATAGCTTTTATCGCGGGCTTTGAGCGCGGCGACCGAATCAAGAAACTCCGTAACGAAAAAAAACCTAACACCCCCCACTCCGCCTACCATGTAATGACGGTTCCCATGACAACGTGATGTTGTCATGGGAAACGTGATGTTGTCATGGGAACGTAATTTTTGTTTTTTGTCATCACGTCATCATCCCAAGTGCAGCGTTGACAAATAGGAAGTATGGAGGTTACAAATGCTATGCAATAGCTTTACCGCGGCAGTCCCCGAGTGCCACACGTTTTTTTTTTTACTTTTTATTATTCCTGAAAATAAAAAAAAATATTGCTATTTAAAATTCAGATTTTAGTACCAAAATTACCCCAAATCAATTAAAAATTTGAAAATTTTCAACGGGGGTCTTCGTAAGTTATACTTGTAGACAGACACCCACTGAACGACGGCCGCTCGCGCCCTATGTAAATAACCCGGTAAAATTACCCATTCTAAAAATGTGGCGATTTTTTTTTTCCTTTTTTTTCTGGTATTTACACATAAATAGACTCTCAGTACGATACCTAACAACACTCTCACGAATCGGATAGGTTTTTTTTTAATATGTTGTATACAGTAGGTATAGTTGTATGTATAGTTTATGTATATAAACTCACGCTTTCTTCCCAAATCCCAATGGGGAAAGGCAGAAACTACAGACTGCAATCTGCTACGACCCTTAAAAGCTCGTCACCCACTTTGAAGATAATATAAATTATTTGTAATATTATCTTCGACATATCGCTCACCGTACAATTTAATAGACCACCATTCACAGTGAAGATAATATAATTTCACATATATAATTTTACCCTAAAGTATTTTAAGCGCTATAATACAACATGTAAAGAAAACCTATCGCACTGTGGAAAGTTTGTGGAAAAAAAATCGCCATTTTTTTTTTATGGGGATTTTTGTCAGTTTATTACATGGAACACGAGCGGCCGTACAACCTCTCACTCGCCAGTTCAGCCTAAATTCAATTTACCTAAAAAAACAAGACTCACACCAAAATATTGCAATTCTGCATCTAATATGGTAACTTACTGCTTACCCACCACCCACGACCATTACCCCCACTTCATGAGGTCATTTCACGACTATTTTTATATCATCACGTCATTCTGTATACAAACAAACAAGACATAACTATATCATATAATAAATATGTATATAACAGGCTGAATGACATAAAAGATAAAGAAGACCTAAATATTTTTGGGGCCTTAATTCTTTAAGTCATTGGGTTTTACGTGGAGTTAGTAAAATGAAGGAGTAGATAGATTTTGAAAATCCAAAAGTAAATAGATTTTAAATTCGACCGTAGCAATTAACATTGCCGGATCCACATTTTTGCTATTTTTATTTTATTGCATTAAAGGTGTTTGCGGAGGCATTTTTATATTTTATTCTAAAAAAATGCAATTAAATAAAAATCGCAAAAATGTGGATCCGACAATGTGAATTGCTACGGTCGAATTGGAACCTAGCTTCTGACGTTTCATAAGTGCCCATGTAGGTTTATGTGAATTTTTTATTTTTTTTACTTCGGTTCATAAACAAAGAGGTTATAAATTTGTATGTAATTTTTTTTATTACTGTTTTATATTTCCTGTGAGTGTCCTAAAAAAAAAAATGTATGTTTAAATACATACATATATTTATAAATGTTCAGGCATAGCTCCTTTGTTTATACAGACAAATTGAGAACTATTTCCTTTTTTGAAGTGAATTATAAACATTGGGTCTATGACCGTTCCTTGTAAATTAACATGTTTTTTTTATTAGACACTTTTCTGCACGCGCAGAAAAGTCCAAGAAAAAGAAAATAAAATACATAAGGAATTTAAAATTAATTTGAATGTTGCTAGTTTAGTTTCGAGTAATAATCCTGTTCATTATTTACTTGATAGGTGTTTTGTACATGCAAGTGAGATCAATTAGATTTAAATAGATTCATTCCTATGAATGCAGGAAAAATCCTAGTTCAAGCCGACATTCTTGACCCTAATTACAAAATTATTATTCATAAAACAGCACGGATTTTTTAAATCAATATTGTTTTTATATTAAATATAAACAAATTAGTGCTGTATTTACCACATCCAAACAAGTGTTTAATAATAGTCCATAGAGAGACCACTATCGGTGACGTGACCAGCGATTAAAGGACGCAGTAACGACCGCTTGCGATAAAAACTGATAACTAATCTCATTCTT
The DNA here is from genome assembly GCA_963680765.1 of Agrochola lychnidis. Taxonomy (NCBI): domain Eukaryota; kingdom Metazoa; phylum Arthropoda; class Insecta; order Lepidoptera; family Noctuidae; genus Agrochola; species Agrochola lychnidis. The sequence continues at coordinate 5,698,005 of OY796871.1, read as the reverse complement.
AGTCAACTAGCGGTCTCACTTGTTTGTTTCTTACATCCGTGTACAGTTCACTCGAATCAGTACGATTTTAACATTAAAATAATCGATTTCGGATCCAAAATCGATTCAAATCTTAAAAAGTTTTGCTAAGAAGCATTCCGAGACAAACAGTTGCCTGGAAAAGATTTAAAGTTCAAAACAATTCCATAAATAAAACATTCTAAATTCAAAACCGATTTGTATTTAATAACGTGCCATAACTTGTTCAGCGTTCGAGATTTAAAAGCAAAAATTCAAATCAAATAAAGAATCCGTGTCCGTTTCAATTTGTGACAAAATTACGTAGTGGCCAGTGTTTTTAAATGAGACGTCGATAATTTAACATTCATATTATAGTACCGCTAGAACAGATTTCGTATGAAAATCTCTATGCATATAAAGTTTTTACGATTTAAGTTATATGTTATTATAACCAATAAAAGTTGCTACTTAGTTGCATAACAGATAATGTGTTAATACATTACAAATAGCAGTTAATAGATCGAAATTTTCGTATGAATGAGTGATTCAGTGTTGGAAACGATGCGCAGGAGTATGCATGTTACCAAGATTGCCGCGTTTAGTGTAGTTTAGTGCCAGTGTTGTGCATAATGAGTGTTCCTAATTTAAGTGTTGATCAAATAACAGGTAATTTTTTGTGTTTTTTTTTTTCTTTTTGGTGTTCTATGGCAAAACATTAAATGTGCCAGTTTTAGAGTTGTTATTCTTAGATATGATGTAATGTTAGTTTTAACGTGTTCTGCAGTGTGTTTAGGTTTTATAAGAAGTGTTTTTTAAACAGTTTGGTTTATACCTAAAGCTCTAATATTTTTGTAGAAACGAACAAAGATGATCTACCTAATAATTCTGCGATACGATTAATAAGTACAATGTATCTACGAAGGTAAAAAACTGGACATTAACCATTCATCAAAATTGAAACACTTTTTACCGAAAATCTGTATTATATTATTTTTTCTTTTATGAATGAAAATCAACACCGGAAACCCCAGCAGTCATTATTTCTAATGATATTTTTAATTAAATAACACAAAAACAATTCTCCAAATCAAAATGCGACCACAATCACAAATGAATACAGATAGCTTACTCCACAAAACCATTTAAATAAATAGCGACTCTTGCTATGACACAATAAAGTGCAATTCAGGTCGCACAGCGCTAATTACCTACAGTAATATTCACCTAGAAGTTGTCTCTGTCTATCGCGTAACTCTTACATATCTTCTGACGACGTTACACTAATTGAATTGGCCCGACAAGACGGGCCTAAATGCGGAGTATATTCATCAATGCCACAACATCAATAAGACAACATGGCCACCGCTATAGATAACAATACCACTAACTAAAGAACAAACTAATATAGCGTCACTTATCTATGCGTCTAATTACCCAGACTCATTACCGGTTAAAAGAAGTGTTTAGTAACTAGACGAACAAAACTAATTAAAAACCATCCATCGCTCATTTTGTATCGAAAAGGTCAAGTTAACTCTAAACGAAAGGAGAAATGGATACTTTTTTTCGTTTTTGTCGAGTATTGTTTGGTAGGAAAGAGTTCGTTTATGAAGTGACTAACCTCATTAATGTTATGTCTCTAATTGTCATTACCATCGTGCACAGCTTCTCTATTTACTTACTTATTGTTTTATTCTTTGGAAACCTTTCATCATCATTGACAGCTCTGTTCTCCTCCCTTTTCTGCCATGCTTTCCAGGGGGCCTACCACAAGCTCATAAAGCAGTATTATTTTAATATTACTTCAGTGTGGGAAAGAGATGAAGCTCTACAAAACGTATAGCTCCATCTCTTTCTCTCTGCTTTTGAGCTGGTGGTAGGCCCCCTGGTTTGTGCTAGTCTCAACACGATCTCTTTTCAGTCCGTTTTTGAAGTGAAAACTTCTTTAGGCGCGTTGGGCATTTTTGAAATGGGAATAAACAATTGAACTCGCGACACCTTTACCGTAAACGCGATTGTGCTCTTTATTTATATTACGTTACAAATCAATGTTCTATGCAAGTATTTTTACTTTAAAGGTTTATACATACAATTATTTTTCTTCCACCAAGGCGATCTTGTTCAAGTTTTCACTTCTGTCGGCACTCCCGGACTGTCACTATTTTTTTTTTTTTTGTGTACGGGTTGGCAGAGACATCGACGCGCTACTGTTACCATGGATTCAGTACAACACGATTCTGAAATCACTTTTACATACTTACATGTTATTTTTGGTTATCTTAAGAAATACTAATATACCGATATTCTCTGGGATTTCATACTCTGAATGCACGGCTTCTGAAACCGCAAAAATGTCGTAATTCTACGTAACGTACAGCATGTGTATTAATTAGCAGTAAAACTTTTCCCGGAAATTGTTATTTACTCACGGAATTTCTTTCATTCACATGCCTTTCAAATAACCATACAAATCTTACTGAAGAAGTTCTATAGAAAATAGTAGATTGTTATACGAGGGGCTAAAATAACTCATTTTATCGAGGTAGTTTTACTCCCGAGCTCTAGCGAGGGAGTAAATAGAAACCGAGTTAGAATGGGTTTTAGCGCCGTGTGTTACACTTTACTTTTCATTACGATTGCGAGAAAATAAAATAATCCAATAATATTTCAATAAATATTTCATTTATTTAAAAAAATATACAACTTGTTCATTCAGAATTTTTAAGGAAACTTTTATCCCGGTATGCGGTAGTAAAAAGCTAGTTTTACATAAGAATAAAGACTTTTTCGTTTTTGTAGGCTCGTTGGTTACAGACAAAAATTACTTTTCCCCTAGAGCAAGATATACAATTTTTTCCCCTCTCTGTTACGCTACAATGACGGACTTTTTGAGCAAGAGTCTCGAAAAACTTCCACTCCTAAACATGAACCTTCTCATACAATGATAAGCATTTCTATAAGTAACACATAATGTGATACTTCCTTATGACATCCTTTCTCGCCCGTTGTCATAAAAAGTAACTACTCTTCGTCACATATAGGATAGCCGGCATAAAACAGCCAACTACAATCAACAATGCTTCAGACTAACGTTATCTTTCGGGTAGACACGAGCTACAGGAGAATATTAACTCAGACCGTGATAAAAATGTTATAGTCAGTCAGCAGGTTCGTAGTGTGACTGACTGCCAGGGTGCTCCGGACAAAAATGTCAATCGAATATATACCTAGTAATTTTGTTGTAAAATAGAAAGCCTTCGACCGCGTCCTAACCAAAAGCAATCGTCACGCGAGTACGCGATATATGAATACTAGCTGTTGCCCGCGACTTTGTCTGCGATCCAGGATGAAAAGTAGCCTATGTCCTTTTCCAGGACATAGTCTACCCATGTGCCAAATTTCATCCAAATCTGTTCAGCCGTTTTAGCGTAAAAGCGTAACAAATAAAAAAAGAAACTCACTTTCGCATTTACCTTCATATAATACTAGCTGCGCCCCGCGGTTTCACCCGCATAAGTCTCGATCCCGTGGAAAAAAAAAGTATCCTATGTTCTTTTCCAGGGTATCATCTATATATGTGCCAAATTTCATCCAAATACGTTCAGCCGTTTTAGCGTGAAGGCGTATCAAACAAACTTACTTTCGCATTTATAATATTAAGGATTAGTTAGGACTACAGTCTCGCGATTAATTAAGTCGCATATGTACGTCAAAAGCTCTAATTCATACAAAGGATTGCATCGATCGCGTACTTGCGCGACGATCGCCTTTAGTTAGAACGCGGACTATACCTAAGTAAAAAATCGCGTAATCGCGTATTTACGTGACAGTTGCTGTCCGGTTAGGACGCAGGTTAAAAGTTTTTTTTTTATGGCTCCTAACGAATGCAGGCAGATACCATAAGAAAGTGAAACACCCATGTTTTTCATAAAAAACCTACAGGAGAAACAGTTCTTCTAAAAGGTACTACATCATTTTTTTGAAGTGAAAACTTCTTTAGGCGCGTTGGGCGTTTTTGAGATGGGAAAAACAATTGAACTCGTGACACCGTAACCGACACCTCATTTTTATAAACGCGATTGTGCTCTTTATTTATATTACGTTACGGATCAATGTTCTATGCAAGTATTATCTTGTTCAAGTTTTCATTTCTGTGTTTTTTTTTTCTATAATTCTAATGGCATACAGTGATTGTCAAAGTTTATTTCAAACCTAATTCATGGAACCGGTTTCCTGAACAGCTGTTGCGTAGAATATAAACTAAACTGCGTATACTACGAACTCTTATGTTGATAGAAAACCAAAACATTGCCAATCCTTTCATGTTTCAGTCCATGCTCATACAGATGAAGTATTTCAACAAATTTTGAAGAGTTGCGTAAAGTTAAAAATAGTTGTGTTTTTTGTTATTATTGAATGAAAAGATGACGTGTGTGCGTGATATAACGTATTCATATTTAAATTTAATTCAAATGACGTGACCAGGAGGGCTGGCTAATTTTTGGGTCAAAGAATCAGTATTGCCATCCAACGTGGCAACGCTGTCAGCCTTTTGGGCACTTTTCCCTCTGACAGCGATGCGGACGCATTTTTTGAAGCCCAAAGAGCTCTTCCTTAATTTTTTTTTTTCTTTCTATACTTGTACATAATTTATAATTATTTTAGTGTTAGATATATATTATAGAATTAAATTATAGATTAAATAATTTAAATAAAATTTAATAATACTTTTAAGCCATTGCATAGCTTTTTAGCTTTGAGCGCGGCGACCGAATTGAGAAATTCCGTAACGTAACGAAAATAAAACCTGACACCCCCCACTCCGCCTACCATGTAATGACGGGAACGTAATTTTTGTTTTATGTCATCACGTCATCACCAAGTGTAGCGTTGACAAATAGGAAGTATGGAGGTTACAAATGGTATGCAATAGCTTTACCGCGGCAGTCCCCGAGTGCCACACGTTTTTTTTAATTTAGGTATTTAATTTGATGGAATTATATATTTAATTCAATGATTATTAAATGAAAAAGAACTTATAGCCCCTACATCATTGGTATGAAAACGAACGGATTTTTTTTGTGCCATAATATATACAAGTTACTAATGGTGACATTAGCATCTATTATTTACCATGGGTTTTAATTTTGGGCAGCATATTTTGAGGTTTAGCGTCCAAGGGAAAAGGTGCATTGTCCTGTATACTGAGCAGACTTAATTTCCTCAGTTCTTTCTCACAAAGGTCTTCAAAAAAATTAATGGCTGCGCATGCCAATAGAAATTACCCAACAATAAAACAAAAGGGAAAAAAACACCGTTAATTTAATTCGTTCATAACATCGAGCTTTTTGACAACCGGGTCAATATTGTTTACATAACAAATAGAAAAACAGGCACAGCTCAAAAAACAATGCATTCATTCCTTTCATTCAATTAGCGGTTCCTGTCCCGCTCTTTTTTTTAAATTGGGTCTGTTTTCAAACCCATTGTGTTGATTTTAACCCTAGTTCTTAATGTTTATGAGTGACACTGATTGTCCACCGCACCGTGACAGAATCAGTGTAAAGGTTTGCAAAACACGGTGCAGTGTAATATTTGTGGATATGACAATTTTCATATTGTTCCATACAACATGAAAACAGCGCGGTAACAAATCGCACGTCACAAACAATAGGGTATCAAGTCGGAAAATGCCAATTTTTTTTTTGTTCCGTTTCGGAATCTAGATTTTTTTTTTCTACAAACTGGCAAGACAATGGTATTTTTAGGGCAAATAGTTTCCGAGATATGATCATACATTTCTTTATTGACTGTTCACTCGTGTCATTCACGCACCAATCAATACGGTCGCATTCTAGTTGAGTCAGTTGCCGCTCACCGATCGTCGGCGTTACACGTATTTATTTCGAGTTACGACGTCTTTGCGGAGCGAAAGCATAAAATGTGAGTATTCTATAAAGTATTATTTTGACTTAATACTCTATTGCCTGTTAGATATAACAAAAATCGTAGTATTATTTTGTCTTCATACCGTATTGATTGTTTTGTTTTGATGGATTTGAGATTTTCACCGAAATTATCTCTAAATGATACTTTATAGCCATCGTTTTGTTTGAGATAATACTGTATTGCACGTTAATTGTTGCACAATAACCGAGTGTTAAATGAAGTTTGTTACTTTTTTACTATGTTTTAGCTTAACTCAAAATTATGAAGAGAAATAAGAGGACAGAAAAAATGCTGAGGGCAGTTCATGATCGCCAAATTACACCTGAGAGCAACTCAAATGATGAAAATGGATCCCTTTGCAGATAATGATGACATTAATATTTTCGTATTGTACTGTACGTATTTTCGAGATGAAAATTGTCGGTCTCGATCTATGTCAAAATCATCGGGTAGTCGTCAAACATGCGAATTTGTACTTGTTGTTCTGAAGGTTTCTCATCACGTAGTAAATGCAACAGTTTTCTTTGCTGGGATCACTTTGATTATTAAATCAATTCCTTATTAGAAATATTTGATAGTTCAGAAATTGTTGATAGTACGTTGACTGGTGAAACCAATAATTTCTTAGCAGACGTAACAGCAACAAACAACGATTAAGTTTTTTTGTGGGTGAATCGATAAATCCAGAAAAACGTATTAGGCAATTGGCATTTTGTATTTTTGCAATAAAATTAAGACAAAAATATTGGCAAATACAGTTCCTAGTCTATATTTTTCTTGCTTAACTTTATTGCAATAAATTGAAAATGTGCCAATTAAACTGTGTTTATCGTATTGTCTTTTGTCGATTCGCCCACAAATAACCTTTCAACTGTCATTAACGAGACACAATAGAATATTAATTGTTATCCACCTTAATGAGACATCGTAACAGATGATGAGATAAATGAACTTCGTGCTTTTTCGCATAGATAAAAATAATATTGATGTGTAACATTTTTCCTCTCGCTTTCCTTGATTGACCAATTAGCGCGCGCAGTGCTAGAATTGGCCGTCAGAAACGACCTTGACGAGGCCCCGCCCCATTAATGTTGCTTATTAACTTAAATGTTGCTTATTAACTTAAAATGTTACTTATTATATTACCTTTAAATGTTGCTGATTACCAACGTGAGATGTCAGATGTTACACATCATATGCGACAACTGTAAGGCTCGCTCGATTTTTGTATTTAAAAGTGACGAATCGCCCGTTTTGAGCGAGTAAATTCGTGCGAATTGAAAAATAAGTCTTTTTTTATGCAGTATTACATTATTGAGTTATTATGTTGAATATTCTTTTAACTGTAACTGTTTTTTAACGTTTTGGGATACTTACTTTAAGTGTATTTTAATAAACCTGTTTTTGGTATTAAACAATAACTACGTTTTTTTATTTAGATAGTCCCGTACTGTTAGAGTTAAAACATCACATTTTGTATTTTTTAATGTATCATTTTAAATAACTACTTGATAATATCAGATTTTAATCAATTTCGTTCGGGCTAGACAGTCGTAACTCAAACATTTTAGCAGTTTGAACTGCTTATACAGTATTATCTTCACCCGACCATATAAACGTGCTAATAAAATTAAAACTACCACTGATACAAGCACTAAACTTACTAAAAATAAAGAAGGATAATGTACCATCAAATCTGTATATAAATTAAGACATTAAAATCCTTACTTCAGGAGTTATGAATTTTCAAACTTTCAAAACGCGATATCTCAAAACACTGTTTTTGCAGATAATCCCCTTTTGTTTGTGATGTGCGAAATGTGGTCATTGTGTGCACGGGATTTTGTTTTCAAAGTGGTTAGTTTATGAGTTTCCACGATGGTACTATCGAAGAAACGCATATCTGTACACTAAGGACTATTCTTGCTTACAGCGCTCGACCGCTATAGTACAGGCGCGGTCGCAGTCGAAGATTTTGAAGGAGGTCACCATGGGTTCCGAGGAATATTTTTGTGCATATAATAATATCTCCAGCTCCATATTACTTATGCTATTCAGGGACGCAGTTTTTACATGCGGGGGGGGGCTGTAGTTGCTGGCAAATTTGTCGCAGTAACAGCACTTTTTGATACAACCAGCCTTGGATAGGTTAGGTTGTGTTAGATATTTTCAATTCTTAGAACTTTTGAACTGAATGCAGAATGCAAGAGCGAGCGAAGTGAGCTCGAAAATTTTGCACACACTCGGATAGGTTAGATTTTCTTTTGATTATTCAAAAAGAACTAGGAATTAGTTGCTATGTCGACTTATGAAGAAAAGCTCAAGAATTAAGAGAATGTAGAATGCGCGCGTTGAGCGAGGGAAGCGAGCCTGAAAATGTAACCCGTGGCTGTACTACAGTTTTAAAAAATAGTAATACAAGTAAATCATTCAGGCTGCCGACAGCGTGAAAGATTTTGGAGGGGGTCACGACCCCCAGGACCCTCGGACCGCGCCTGCTATAGTAACGCTTCCATACGAAAAAAAAAAAGATTCGTGTGCACAGGATTTTGTTTTCAAAGTGGTTAGATATGCGTGAATACGATGGTACCATCGAAGACACCCATACCTATACACCGTAAGGACTATTTTTGCTTGCAGCGCTCGGCCGATGTAGTAACGGTTACCTACGAAAAAAAAGGGTCGTGTGCACGGGATTTTGTTTTCGATTTGCTTTATGAGTTTCTTCGATGGTACATACCTACATATTTTCCATACTGATTATGGCACCACCCATATTCGAATAACTAATCTGTGTGTGGTCTAATAAGACTGTATTTACTAGTAAACGGCTATCTGACGTCATTGAAGTAATAAACACTTGACTGCCGGTAGAATCAATGCACAATACTCAGATAACATGAGCTATCTGTACTGGCAACTAGGAACTGGACACGTGTCGAATTATTATTAATTTTATGCATTTTGTAGTATATTTTCCTGCAACAATAAGTGCCGTTGAGTAATTTGTTATCTGGATATTAATTCTTCCTAGTGTTAATCACATTTGATGATAATATAAGAACAGGTACTTAAGACGCAGATATATGACAGTGACCTTGAGTGGTTAGCTTGCATGTTCTGTACTGAGCTCACGCAACGCGTCGTACGTACAGCCAGTAATAGGGCTCGCCTATCAAGGAGCGCTGTCCCAAATTAGACGCATTATTAATTTTTTATAGACAAAACAAAAAGTATTTTATTAAATTCGGATACTAAAAGATCAAAAATTCAATTATCTTTAAAATGGTGCAGGTTTCAGAAAAATACACTCGATAGATTTTGCGTGATTCTCAGTTTTTTATCCGCGTTAGATATAACTTTACAAATTAATTTCACTATGTAATGTAAACATAATCTGAAATATTCCCATATTAAGTTATTAGGAAAATGCTCTTATTTAACATATATTTTTTCCAAGTCATTGACACTACTCGTTTAGACGTGATCTTCAGTATAAAATCAATTAAAAGTTGGTTATCGTCGCCTTAAACACTAAATAGCCTCTGACAAAGTACTATCGAAGAAACGCATATCTGTACACTGTAAGGACTATTCTTGCTTGCAGCGCTCGGCCGCTATAGTATCGCTTACCTACGAAAAAAAAGGGTCGTGTGCACGGGATTTTGTTATCAAATTGGTTAGATATGCGTTACCCCGATGGTACACACGGCTACACATCAAGCTATACGATTCCAGTATAAGCTGAGCTCGCACTGTACGGAAATCCTATACAATGCGAGATCAGCATAAACTGGAAATGTATAGCTTGATGAGTGTAGCCGTGTGTACGTGCACACCCTAATCGATCTCGCTACCAACTTGCTGAATATCCAATTGATCGCCAACTGTATTTGTACAAGGAGTTGCATTTTGTTTCTGGAAACCAGCGCTGGGGCTCTGACTCGCACAGGGTCGCAACATTATGTTGAGCAATGGCCGTTTTGCGTGGATTTGACGCATATTTTTCCTCAACTTATTCTTTTTAGTGTCTGTGATCTTTCTTAGCGTTATATTTACCACAAATAAACGACTGACATTTAAAGAAAGAAAGCACATTTTTTTTTTTTTTTTTTTAATTGGCTGCCAATTATTACTGTATCTTTCCTCAAGAAAAATCGATTTGTATTCTTTTCAACACTCCTTACAGAGATACTACAAATTATCCGCAATAACTCCATCTTTCACCACAACCAAAACGCATTTTAAAATGATTTAATATCACAATTTTTCAACCACCCAAAACAAAATCTTCATAATAACATCGGTTTCTTTCAGCGTATCTTGTAACAAATGATTCAAAACAAAGTGTGGTGTCCCAATCCCGTATTATCAGTCCATAAACGGCCATACATCTTGCTGTCGACGCTTCGCCGGTGGCCGATAGGCTACATTTGTACAGACAGTAAAATTAATAAGTGTACAGGCAGCTAATTGCGTTTGCATTTAATCACATTGCCTGCACCTCTGCAGGTATCGTTAAAAAGGCTAAGAAATTATTTCAAGAATTATTAGTTTCCTTCTTTTATAACTGCGATCACCAATTCTTCTGTCAAGCATGGTCATTATGGCAATATCCGAGCTAAGTTGTAAGAGGTGTTGAGAAACGACTCATAAATGTTGACCTATGCTAATGAGGTTATAAGTACAGTAGGTAAACAAGTTTACTGTCATAGTTAACCTTAGCGTACTTTGTTTAAAAGAGTGCCATAAACACAGCAAAAAAAGAAAGAATAACATTTATTTGGCAACAAATCGTGAAACACAAAATACATATTTAAAAAAAAGTGAAAATTATAACAATATCAGCGCGTTCCTCACAGCTGCGCCAAAAATGTTCATTTTAGCATTAATGCCAGACAGATGCCATCTGACCCTGGTTTTCTCATGAATAACAGATACTTCTGCTCATCGTTAGTCGCCTGAATACGAAACTATTTTGTCGTTAGTACGAACAGATACCATACAAATCATACGTTTAAAAGTGCCTATGAAAAATCGATCTGCACTTTGCCACTATCCGCTGAGGTAATGGAGCCGGGAGATGGTAATGAATTGATGTGGTATCTATAGTACAATTACATAATATAACTATAATATATCGTATCTATAATATAATTACTTACTAGTAGTATAATTAGATAACGTAATTTTAAAGTATTTTTTTTTAATGTGGTTATCTTATTATTACAAATATTTATGTAAGTAGTACCGCACCTAACATTTAAGTATTTTTGCATATTTATTTTTTTTTTTTTGCAAAAAAAAAATATTGCTTTTATTTTGCTTACTTACATATGTCATCATCATCTGCCTAGCCTTTTCCCAACCATGTTGGGGTCGGCTTCCAGTCTAACCGGATGCAGCTGAATATCAGTATTTTACATGGAGCGACTGCCTATCTGACCTCCACAACCTAGTAACTAGGTAACACGATACCCCTTGGTAAGACTGGTTGTCAGACTTTTTGGGCTTCTAACTACCCGTAACGACTGTCAAAGATCTACAAATGACAGCCGGGACCAAGGGCTTAACGTGCTTTCCGAGGCACGGAGGGGTCTTGGTATGTAAAGATGGTCACCCATCCACAGACCAACCGCGGCAAGCGTAGCTTAACCTGATCGATCGACCCGTGCAGCTGTAAAATATGAGGAACTTTTTTATATTTTAAGACCGTTTATGTACCATATTTTATGCATTATAAAGAAATTCTAATTCTATAATGATGAAGTTGTTTAATGTAAACTCTTTTTGGAGTGATCTGCACTGATAAGTTTAGCATTGTTTGGCCTCAGTAATTAAGAGCTAGGAAACTATAATATGGAATTGTGAATTGGCCTAAATTAAGAGATGTAGCTAACGACCATTTTAAAGCCTTTGGTAATTGACTACTCTACCTGGTACCTAGCTATCACAAGTAAAACCATACTTTCCTAAAAATACTGGTAGGAACTATCGAAGAAACGCTTATCTAAGCAGTTTGGGAACAAAATCCCGTGCACACGACCCTTTTTTTTTTCGAAGGAAAGCGTTACTATATCGGCCGAGCGCTGCAAGCAGAAATAATCCTTACGGCGGCGTATAGATACGCGTTTTTTCGATGGTACATACGTGTAATTTTATACGAAGACACGAATGCCTCGAAGTATTAGGATACCGTACCCGAAGGGTGCCAAACGGAACCCTATTACTAAGCCTCTGCTGTCCGTCAGTCCGTCTGTCAGCGGCCTGTATCTCATGAACCGTAATAGGTTTATCACGATTGTGTATTTCTATTGCCAACATAACAACAAACAATAAAGATTTAATAAAGTTAAAATTAAAGGGAATACAAAAAACGTGTTTTTTGTATTGTATGGTGGAACAAGACCAACTCGCACTTGGCCGTTTATTTTATTTTTTCTAAACCCGACACATGGTCTCTTTCTATTGTCACTACTAAACAAACCAGAATCCGTCACGCATACTTGCATACTCCAAAAAAATAATCACTTACCATTTTTGACTACCGCATCCAAAAATTCTTCACTCACCATCCGTTACCCGCTTTCCTCTCCATTATTTAGGCATTTGTACCCGTCACGTTCACAATGCTGCTGATTGTACTTCGGTAAGACAGTTCCGACACAACCATTTTACTTTGACCTCTGACGCCTAGTACAAATTGATTGATACCTCCAACATTTCTTAAGGGTCCAGAGGTCAAGTACACTGGTTCTGACACATTAATATTTATTAGTGAAAGCCTTCTTGGTATTTGTTTTATTTTTTTTCTACGGAATCTTAACTAGTTGTTGTGTGAGCCAATTAGTATAGTAACGCTACTGAGTAATGAATATTCTAATTATCTATTATAAAAGTTGAAAGGAAATTCGTGAAATAACTTTCCGCTAAGAAATACTCAGATAGAAATGTTTAATATAGTTGCCAGAGCTGTATAATATAGTAAGTAAAAAAGAAACAAATGAAATAAAAAACGTGTGGCACTCGGGGACTGCCGCGGTAAAGCTATTGCATAGCATTTGTAACCTCCATACTTCCTATTTTTCAACGCTACACTTGGGATGATGTCGTGATGACATAAAACAAAAATTACGTTCCCATGACACATGAACACATGAACACTCCACTATAAAGATTAGATACTAGTTTTATCTAATCTTTATAGTGGAGTTTTCCGACCTTCTTAGAATAAGCTCAAGTTTTTTAGAAACTGTTTAGAACTACTTGCACTCTGATCTTGAAGACCAGCGTAAAACTTCTCATCAAAAGTTATGCTATTTTTTATGTGTGACATCTTTCCTCTCGTTTTCCTGCAATCTGTGGGAGTGATTTCGTGAAAAGGGACGGAAGTGTGTAACAGGAAGCCGGGGAAGCGCGCGCTATTTGATTTGACCAATAAGCGCGCGCGGTGTTAGAGTTGGCCGTCAGATGGTACCAACCCATTTTCCGAGAGGTTGCTAATGTCAGTCAAGATGTCCGATGACATCTTATGCGACTAAGACCCGATCGTTTTTTTTCCATAAGTATTGCAAATAGTTATCTAAATTAAACTTTATTCTATTCAATCCTTTGCTTTTCCAAAGATAGTTTCTTTCGTCACATTGAGGAGTTCATGGCTAAATAACGTACTATAGAAGAAACGCATATCTGTACACTGTAAGGACTATTTTTGCTTGCAGCGCTCGGCCGCTATAGTATCGCTTACCTACGAAAAAAAAAGGGTCGTGTGCACGGGATTTTGTTTTCAAATTGCTTAGATATGCGTTACCCCGATGGTACCTACACACGGCTACACATCAAGCTATAAATTTCCAGTTTATGTTGATCTCACATTGTATAGGATTCCCGTACCATGCGAGGTCAGTTTAAACTAGAAATGTATAGCTTGATGTGTAGCCGTGTGTTCCTCGGAAAGCTGTTGTTCTAGGCTATTATTCATAGATCTCTGAAAGTCAGAACCCCAAAAGACTGACAACCAGTCTTACCAAGGGACATCGTGTTACCCAGTAACTGGGTTGTGGAGATCAGATAGGCAGTCGCTCCATGTAAAATACTGGTATTGAGCTGCATACGGTTAGACTGGCAGCCGAACCCAACATATTTGGGAAAAAGCAGACAGATAATGGATTTTTTCAAAGATAGTTTCGCCGCATTAACAGATTTGGTAAAAGCTATTATTACAGAAAAGGGAAAAGTGTGTAATTCCTTTTCTACATTTTCTCTGTAATGCCTAGAGTAAATTTTATAACTCTAACCACAGATGAAAACAGATGGGTCACTCCGCATTTTAGGTATAAAGCTACAAGTAGGTACGCGGCAGGCTCGACTTGTCTGAGACGCCCATGGGCGTCGGGAATCGCAGGCCGATTCCCGACCACCGTAGGCGCTTGCTCGCGGACGGTGAGCAATGGGTAGCTCGCCGTCCGATAAGGACCAGTACCCTAATTGCGTAATACAACACAATCACAATTTATTTTGATTTGAAACAGATTGCTAATCCATTGCTTCATAAGTTGGAAAAAAAATCTGCTCAACAACGTAAATAACGCAATGGATGTTGTTGAACTGTCAAAATGAAACAAATTAGGCAAAAATGTTTTCGAAAATAAGTTACGCAATTAGGGTACAAGCTCGGGTCGACGCCGCGTTGTGTTCCACGCGCGCCTCAAAGAGATGTCAGCACAACTGAACGGGTCCGCTAGGGCCGATGCCTGTCGGGGTTGCGGGTTTGTCCGAAAGGGTTACCGTGGCCCCTGGCACAGACAGGCAACTGAAGGAACACGGGTGGGTTTTAGTCAGTAAGAGTCTGACACGCCCTCCCGCTCCGCCCAGAGCGGGAGAAGATATTTGATAATTTCCAACCCATAAAAAAAAGCTTGACTGTCGAATTTAGTGGACGTGTCAGACAAGAGTTACGCGATAGAAAGAGGCAACTTCTAGGTGAATATAACTGTAGGTAATTAGCGCTGTGCGACCTGAATTGCATTTTATCGTGTCGTAGCAAAAGTCGCTTTTTATATATAATATATTGCGGAGTGACCTATCTGTGCTCTAACGCAGATTTAAATCCACAACACATTAAATACCCATAAAACAATTTTAAACCCCAACTCAAACAAGTATTTATGCAAAATACAACAATAAATTATGTACAAAATTAAATAGTACTGCCATTTACTGCGAGTTACGACTTTTGAAGCGTGGGTCGAACGGCTGTTTTTCCATTGTTTTCCCATAAAAACTCAGTAATAAACTAAGTTGAGGCCATAAAAATTCTATTGGCTTTCACGATGATGAACTTTCTATAAGACTTAATTATGTAAAATAACCTTTTCTGAATTTATTTGGATTTTATCGGAAAATGATAACGGTGAAGAAAATAAAACATGCATTTTTTTTTTTCGATGCTAGAAGCGACACGGTTTTAATTTGGAGCAGCTTTCTGATTAAAAACTCCTACAGACTGACGCTACTTGTCGCGCGACGTGATTCTCCGATTTAAAATGCGTAGAAAATTTTCTATGAAAACGCGCGCAACACTACACACAGGAGCGACCTGTCGCGCCGCGACACAGAAAATACTCTCTTGTGTCGCTATAATTGTTTTGACTTTTTTCTTTAAAAAAATGTACATTTTTACAGTAAACTTATTTATTAATTTTGTATTGTTTCAGAGATCGAAGCGGCGGAGGCATGCAAATGGCTGAGGGCAGCAGGCTTCCCGCAGTATGCGCAGATGTACGAAGGTAGGTGTCTTCATTGCGTTTAACCATTAATACCAGAATAGATACCTACCTACACAAAAAGTTGGCAAAACTCGGCAGTCATAATGGATCAATATCTAAACACAATTAAAAAAAACTGATTTTTTCAACTCGAAACTTTAAGGCTGCGCGCACTTTGGACACGAATTTGTATCGTTCGTAAACGTATGATCGTGGTCGTACGAATTGAGTGCGCACACTGAATACGTTTTTCTCCGTCAAGTAGGTAGTGTTCCGGTGACGGTGAGGGCTTGCGGACGGTGAGCAATGGGTAGCTCGCCGTCCGATAAGGACCAAGCCCGGGTCGACGGCGCGTTGTGTTCCACGCGCGCCTCAAAGAGATGTCAGCAGAATTGACGGGGTCCGCTAGAGCCAATGCCTGCCAGGGCTGCGAATATGGGCCGAAAAGGAAATCGTGGCCCCCCGGCAACATGGCAACTGAAGGAACACGAGTGGGTTTTAGTCAGTAAGAGTCTAACACGCTCTCTCGCTCCACCCAGAGCGGGAGAAGTTATTTGATAATTTCCCACCCAAAAAAAAAAGGTAGTGTTCCGGTGATATCGCTTTGAACGCACGAAAAATCACATAGTTCCGTAACTTAGCTTTCACATCGTCGCAACATAGCTACATAGCACATCTTTGGTGGAAAAGTACCTTATGTAAGCTTCTTCATAAAATTTCTAATCATATGGTTAAAGAATTATGTCAACGAATCTCGACATTAGTTTTTTTTTGTACGCCTGAATTCTGCAATGATTAGTAAAAAACTAATTAGGTTGTTTAATGTTTTTTAAATAAAGAGTCACTGTGAGATCTTCGTATGATAGCTTAAAATTTATGGTACGTATTTACTTATTCCAATATTAAACAGGTATGCCAAACTTTTCTTGAAAAAGTACACAAATCGCACCTTCCACACCAACATTCACACCTGTACATCACACACACCCCACCTCACACATACTACCCCCACATACACACATAACACTATGCGCATTCCTTATATATTTTTTCACTTTTTGTATTGTTAAAAACCTTTGCATGCTTTTAAAATTATCTATTGTTTATTTTCTCACACATTATGTATAATCAGTGTAAACTGGAAGAACGGAACCACCTAATACAAGCAAATCTTTGCTTAAAAGGTGACTCAAAACTTAACAATGTAATTTACATAAGTTGATGAAACATTTTTTTTATTTTTATTTATTAATTCGTTCCAGTCTTAATATCTTCAGTTGATATAAAGATGACAACGACCAGAAAATATTGCCACATAAACAAACTATCAATGTTGAGAGTCAAATATTAAACTGTCTCCATGACCCTTTCACGCAAATAACTAACACTCAACTACGTGCTTACCCCACAAAATATAACGTCGTAACGATACTCTAAAGTACACGATAACTTTCGTCCCTACAAATTTACTATACACCACGGCTCCTTCAGACAGACGCAACGCAACAGTGCGACGCGTTTCTTGTAAAACAATTTCTACGAAAACTCATAGAAATTGTTCTACTCGAATCGCGTCGCACTGTGGCGTTGTGACTATCTGTGGGAGCCTTAACTTTCGTCCCAACAAATTCACAATACATAAAGCAAGGGTTTCCACGAACTCCGAGCCTATTAAGGACAGGCCCAATAATACGCAGTCCCGACCTGTCCTAACTTATCTATTAATCATACTTACTATTCAATGCGCGGTTTGTCCTACATTTTGAATATCTATTTAGAGGGTGTTGTAATCTGTTTATTTATGCAAATTCAGACATTTAGTAACCGTATTTTTGATTTCATTAGGATTTTTTTCAAGATTGAAAAACTTAGCAGAGATAATAACAGTATTAATTTTTTTGTGTAATTTTTGACAATGAAGTAGCAATCAAATAACATATTTATATATTTGCTCACATGCACATCACACATTTTACAATATTTTACTGTCGATTTTTTTGTCAGGACACTGCAAAGACCAATGTTGGTTTACTGTTGAGTTTGTGAACATTAAGTTGTCATAAATTGAATCAAAAACTTATGAAAATACAATTAAATACATTTCAGAAATAAAAATAAAATAAAAACATATTCCAGTTTATGCCAGCATCTGTTTAATAGCATAGATATTTTTAAATTGTGCTTGCAAATTATGTAAAATCGATAAATTTATGTTTTAATTATTATGCTTCGATATTTAATTAAAATGGTTTCTCGTAAGGTTGTTAAAAATGAAAGTATTATTAAGTATAATTCCATCGATTTTTTTTTAAATTAAAATGTTTCAATGTTTCTCTTTTCTTGCCGAAACATTGCTTTCATAATTATTTCTTCAAAAGTGACAGTAAAACTAATCGCAACTCCAATGCCCTAACGATATCCAAAGAACGATAGGATCACCTACATAATGACTCACAGACCATATCCTTTGCAATAATAAGCCTACAAATCCCTTGACACATTTTTCAAACTGCCTGTACCATTGAGCCGGTAACGAAGCTCAGCTGGCCAGATGAAGCCAAATCCCACTCAATTGATCGCTTATTCTTACATTTATTAATGAAGGAATTAAGTGGATATACCTTGTATTCTTACTTTGTGCAACTGATAGAGGTTTTTATTGGTCCCTTTAACCTTTCAACTATCATTAACGATAAACAGTAGAATTTTAATTGTTATCCACCTCAATGAGGCATCGTAACAGATAATGAGTTTATAAGGGGATCGTGCAAAAAGTTTGTACTTTTTCTAGCAGATTCCTTATTTTTCTTTTTTTTTTTAAAACGTTATTCATTACTAACTGCGCTCCGCGGTTTTACCCGCAGAAATCTCGATCCCGTAAGAATATCGGGATAAAAATTCTATGTCCTAACCCAATTCATCCCACTTGCCCATGTGCCAAATTTCATCCAAATCCGTTTAGCCGTTTTAGCGTGAAAGCGTAACAAACAAAGAAACTCACTTTCGCATTTATTTAAATTAATTAAATTAATAATTTCTAAATGTTATAAGATATCTATCGTTTATTTATTCTCTCATACCTTTTAACACTGTAATTTGAAAACATTGTAGAAACCATTTATTTTTAAAAGAGTAACCGTGGAGTTTCTTGCCGGCTCTTCTCCATAGGAAGCGACCAATTGGAACCGTGCACCTAGCTTCTGACGTTTCAAACTGCCCTTGTAGGTTTATGTGTTTTTTTTAATTCAACACTTTACTGTATAACATAAAACAAAAAAGACGAAAATATTTAAAATAGTGTACAATGGGTGGTCTTATCGCAAAAGGCGATCTTTTCAACAACCTTTGCATGTACTACAGAAAGTTTTGTAAGAAAATAAGTAACGAAATTCAGCAAAAAATCGACGAATTAGGTAATTGTTCCGTTCTAGCTTCGACTGCATTAACAATAATGATTACGGCCTCAATAATATCCCAAAAAAAAGTTTTTTTGTATAAAAATATAAACCTATGTAACGAAACATACACACATACATACATAAACTCATGCCATCTTCCTTACATACTCCTTTTTGTAATAATCAATATTCAATCGACAATTCACAGGTTAAACGAAATCAAAAATCTAAAATGCGATAAAGCTTTTCCATCCTCACATTTTCGAGATATCTTAATTCCGTATTCTGAGGACAGCGTTCAGTTCGACGTGATAGGTCCGTTTCTGTCCTCTAGGACCTTTCAGCTTCAGGAATTACCTCACGTTGTCTTTCCTCTTACGGTTTCATTTACCCTCAATTTGTTACGTATTTACAATTCTACTCGTGTTTGACCCAAACTGTCTTACATAAGCTCTGGTGCTCTGAACCTTTTGCTAAAGAGTTGCAAATTGATTTTGAAGTAGACGATTAATCAGTTTTTTTTCGGTGTTATTAGGTAAGGCATGTATTTTTTTATTTATTCTACTTCAAATTCAAATACGAGTATTTATTGCTCAACACAGTACATAATCCTCCATTTCTAGATGTATAGTGAATGCGCAGTCCACTATTTTGCACCAATTCAGGCATGCAAAATTGTAATTAAAATTATACCATGTCATAAATTCCAATTAATACTTCATACATGTCATTAACTCCAATCAATACCTTATACAATGTCATAAATTACAATAAGTACTCTATATAATGTCACGAAATCATCATTAATACCTTATCTATTATATAATGTCTAAATCAGTCAACATACAGGGTGGCGGGGACATTGACGCGAATACTGTTACCATGAATTCAGTACATGACCGTGAACCCCTCTGCGTTGTTTTTTTTTTTTTAAATCAGCTGTTCCATACGTTTTGAACGCATAGGTATTGCACTTTTCTATGAAACAGCAGATTTTTTTTTTTTTAATAACTGACGATAAAGGAGATGTTTCATTTTCGGCCATAAAGTGTACGTTAATGTAAAAAAAGGAAAAAAATCCACGAATTGAGGAAAAATATTCTTTCCTGTTTATTCCCCGGGTTACTTCGGCACAAAAAATAATAGTTTAACAAATTATTGCCATATTCTATTCATCATGGCGTCGTTTTACTTGCATACTGCTTTCGTCCAGAAATCATGTTATATTTTGACATAATAATATCACGTAGACGTTATTTAAATAAATATAAAAAGCATGTATTTCTGTACTATATTAAGATAGCTATCTTATACAACTTTTTTGATTAATTAGAAAGTGTGATTCATCATAAAAATAAAAAACTGCTTTTGTGGATTGTAGATTTGTAGGTACTTCTGGACGAAAATGGCTAGCTGTCGATGGTCGTATTTCTCCTGACAAACGTCAAACATTTTCGGTTTTTATTTTGTGCCCAATATGTATTAGATATTATGGAAAAAAACAGTCTTTATTGTTTATAGGGGTTCGTTTCCCAGGTTTTCTAAAGTGTACATGTTATGGCCGGAGTCCCATACAAAACTGAAACGTCTCCTTTCTACGCCCCGGGGTTCAGAACATATACTGAATCCATGGTAACAGTTTTCGTGTCGATGTCCCTGCCACCCTGTATACATTCCCAGTCATTTGCGATCAGTGCCCAATCTTATTAGAACTAAGTAGCCTAAAGTTCCATCATTGCCTTCTTGATACTGCACGTTCTGGGTCATCATTCTTCTGCCCATATCCTAATTTATTTGTTCATGTTTTTTCTTCCATATTTCTCTAATATTTGTCATCTTCGGCAATCACTCCCTTTCTATCCATATCATCTTCCACACAGTCCATCCATCGTTTCTTTGGTCTTCCCCTACTCTTATAGCCATCGACATTCATACTAAAAACTTTCCTCACGACATTTTCCTCATTCCTCCGCATCACATGTCCATACCACGACAACCGATTTCCTCACAGCTTTTTAGTCACTGGTGTCACTTTCAAGCTTCCTCTTATATACTCACGGTCTGGTTACAAAAAGCTTTTACTTTATAATAATACCTAGCGTATCCACAATATTTCCATCCTCCCATATTACATCTACGCTGACAATATAAAGTAAATTATCCTTTAATAGGAGCAAAAGGACCAAGCGCTTTACTCTCCTCTTTGTGACGTAAATATTCCATTATGAGGCCTCAGATGGAATCCATTCTCCAAATATGGAATCCTGAGATGGATGTTTTTTTATACCAGGATGACACGCGGGTTATGAATAATTAAATTAGATGTTTTTTTAAAGGACTTTGATTATGTTCTTTATTTTTTTTCAACTATCTTAACTTGTGATCACGTGGTTCATTTCGTGTGATCGATTCCTTGCACATTGGTTCGAAGTGATGAAATAGTTGTATTTTTTTTTTTTGGATTTTATTTATTCAAAAATTTCAGTAAATTTGAGGATGTTTCGTGAGTAAAACATAAAAACTTAAGTAGGTAACAGCTCATCAAACAAAAATGTAAGAACCTCGATAAATATTAAAAAAAAGCTCTTAAAACACACTTTTACTAATCGCCCACATCCATTACAGTGTCAATATTTTTTTGAAAAACATAATTACTTCTGATACAATTTACAACCTGAACAATCCTCGTAGCTTCAACTTTATGCTTACCACATAAGACTGATTTTCCCTTGCACATTGTTTTAAAGTTTTATGATAAACACCAATTTCCAAGGTCTTTATCATAATCTGAGATAACGCTTACATAAAAATATGAGGCAGAGGATTTTGTTTACATTCGTGTTGTATCATTGATACACACACTTTCCTCGTGTTATGACGTAGTATCTTTTATCATAGGATTCCGTCATTTTCTAAGAATTCGTGCGTTTTTTCCTGCAATTTTGTTGGTGATTCATTCGTGTTGAGTTTGAATTGATGAGAAATGGACGTAATTTGATTAGTGATTGGTTATGTGGTACAGTGTGTCAGTGGTAATCAAAGTGTGTTTCGAAGAAAAATTCTAATATGCCATGTAAGTAGAAGTAAGTACCTATTTAACTCATTATGTAGGGAAATCAATTGTTAAGCTTAACTTCCTACGTCAATTTGCCGTGTTATAGTCATTTCATACAACTGTTAAATAATCACAGTTGTGATTTGAATATACGGTCAATTTAAGTTGGTAGCCAAATTGATTTCCCTGATTTTATTATAATTTGATTGATAGGTAGGTGAGTGTTTCATCTATTCTGGATCGACTTTATATGGAGGAGATTCTGTTTTATGCGTTAAAAAAACAGTGGCACTCCGGGAGTGCCAACAGAAGTGAAAACTACTTGAAAAAAAATCGGCACCGCGGTAATCAACACGTTGATATCTTTTACTCCACGCACCGCGGTAATCAAGGCGTTGATGTCTTTTATTCCACGGTGTCGGTAACAGGTCGCGAAATCAATGCTTTAGTCCCATCTCAATAATGACCAAAGTGCCTAAAGAAATTTTCAATTAAAAAAGATCATAACGTTTAAATAAATGAATCAGCTTAGCATATTACAGTCCACTGCTGGTAATAAGGACACTCCAATTAGGTTATAAAATACTAAAACAAAAGAAATGTAAATCAGATATGTCTAGATAGTACATTTAGAAACAATTAAAGATACTTGTTTTTTCCGTACATGACAAATCAATGACCAGAATGTATTTTATCTGTCAAACGATTGTAAAACCCAGTGTTAAAAAGCATTAATTCTTGGAAAAAATACGAAACCGCGTATTACAATCTGTATAAGTATTTATTTGAATGTTTTATAGTTTTAAGGAAGGTATTAAACACAATTTATAGCCATAATTAAATCTTAAATAATTTACTCTGTATTTAAAAAAATACTTTATTGCATTTTATTACGAGTTTCATAAAACTGTAACACCTGGTGGTAAATGAAATTAACAAGAAAACACATAAATTTCACCTTTTTAATTGCTTTAAAATTAATTACTGTGTTGTAAATTAAAGGTTTAAATATTTTTACTGAATTCAATTTTGTAACCTTCGTCGAATTTATTTGTGTAGTTGTTTTTAGTCTCTGAGAAATTTGGACCTTATCGCTATTACATAATAAATCTTTAAAGTGAATTTTACTGCATAATAACTAACCCAGAAAAAATAAAGTTTACTGTAATAGTGCAGATATACAGTCAAATTGCAATAAATAACAAAAGCAGACCCAGCTTAACTTAAAAAGAAGCTATTTGTTCCGTTACAGATAGTAAAATTTTATTGACTCTATAAAATTCTGGACCTTCATAACTCTCCTATTTGGCCATTCCGAACTAGTTCAGAAACGATTTAAAATGGCCCACAAAAAACATAACAATAAAATAAAGAAACCGTTCCAATGACATAATCCAATGTTTTTGCTAAAAAAAACATAAGTAAAAAACCTTTTTTTGTGAAAGTTCCCGCCCACCCATTTAATACCCACTAACATAATACTATGGTCACAATAAATGATCGTTTACGTCATCCTAAAGTCAAACAAAACGTAACTGATTAGTCTTATCTGTCAAATAGGTAAAATATTTCTCGAGAATTACTAAATTCCGGCCTAAAATTGAATTTTACTTTACAATAAGAATATCTGTTTGACACATTTTTGACATTAGACCAAACATTATTTGCTGCTTTTTGACAATTCATTCATGCAAAAATAGCTCTTGTGTCACTGAAATAGAGATTACATTGTGAGTTTTAGGACGGTTGTTATTAAAATTGTGCTGTATCAGGGGTATAGCAATAGGGGGTCGGTATCCTTGACAAGGCAAACTTATCCGTCAAAACATTTTTTTTTCTCCGATTAGTTCAGGTAAGGACCAGTGGGTGACTGCACGTTGCAACGGACGGACGAACTTTTTGTGTTTTCTGTGATTTTCGACCGTTAAAAATGTGTACGTTTATATTTTGCACAGTGTGCTGTTTGAGGAATTTGTTTGCTCAAAATTAAGGTTGGTAAGTGGTTGTTACATTTTTTAATTTAGCATTTTCTGCTATATATTTGTTATCTCATTGACTCTAAAGGATTTTTTTTTTATTTATATTTATTTAGATAGTAATAGCTATAATAACTTGACCATCTGCATTAAAAAAAATCTTAACTTTAATCCATCAAATATCTAAAAAACATTAGAAAATAAATAAGACTATACGAAACGTAGGTACCGATACCCAATCACCTACAGCTAGAATACTATACCAAACCAGTCTTCAAAATGTGACCAAATAACTTCTCGAACTATTAAATGACCTTCTAAATGCCCATATCCTACATCAACTATTGACTTTTCAAAGCACAGCTGACTAAGTAGGTGTGACCGGTCCAGCGTAGGACGTATCAAAATAAAGAACTAAGAAGGTCCGGTCCACAAAACACAAGCAATGTTTGAACATAATAGGGATAATTTAAAAAAAAAATTGATTTAAAAATATATTTTTTGTCCGTCTTGTAAATTATAAAAAAATATTGGACACGTATTTTTTCTTTTTTTACGTTATCAAAAGATTACGGCCCCTGTAACACAGGTGTTCTTACCTAGCGCAGGAGTCAGGGCTTCACTTTCCTTGTACACATTTTTTATGCCAATAAAGAATTTATTATTATTACATGCGAAAAAAACGGCGATTATTGTATAAGATTATTTTGTTTATTCTATATAGTTGCCTGATAATAAAATGATTATTATCCTTTATTTCGTTTCTAAACATATTATTTACATTTTTAAATATTCATAAGAAAACAAAAAAAATAAACATTTAAAAATATAAAAAATAGTAGCCCACCGGTATCGGGAACAGGGTCCAAGCTACCGGTTGTCAGGGCTCCTGAGAGAGGAACCTCCTAACAATACGCGCCGTGTCCAGGAGTACCGCTTTCTGGATCAAGCCCTTGATCCAGCTGCCTAACGAGAGCCTCCTCAGCTGTTGGTCGAGGCTCTAAATGATTATTATTATTATTGTTTCTAGATTTGTTTTCCTCGGCCTAGCCGGGTAGAGCTGATGGCACGGGCCTAAGCCAAGTGTTCATCAGTGGGGTTAATTGGTGGTGGAGTAATGTTTGATACCACGATAACTGATTTAAAATGTGCCGTGACGTCACAAGTATGTAGATTTTATACTTACTTGTGACGTAGTGACCACCACTCCCCAACTTAAATGCGTTTTATCCAAGTAATTTTTGATTTATATGATAATGCAAAAAATACGTGTCTAATATTTTTTATCATCTGACTGACGGACTAAATAGAATTTCTTTTAAAGTGAAACTTTTATTACATCGTCTCAAACTTTTTCGTCTGTGTGTTGCATGTCGCGTGACGGTCGGTCGCGGAGTAGGGATAAAGTGAAAGGCGCTCGTCAGAGCAGCCAAAGCCAATATGGCGGCGCCTATAGAAGTTTCACTTTTACCGTGGTTTCATAAAACCACACAATCTTTTATTTTTTGACCCAGGCATCATCCCTATTGCAATTCATACTAGTCATTTAGCAAGGAAATTCATGCGTATCCATACTAATATTTAAATGCGAAAGTAATTTTGTCTGTCTGTTACCTTTTCACACCTAAACGGCTGAACGGATTTGGATGAAGTTAAGCACATGGATGACCTGGGTTAGGACATTGAACACTTTTTATCCCGGTAATAATACCGGGATAAAATGTGTACGTGGACGAATAAAAATACAAATGTTGTAGAAGGAAATACTGTCACCAATTTGGCAATATTTTCGAGTGTCACTGGCAAACCCATATTTTGTAGTGGTTTGGCGGTTGGAATGCAGTTCATCTGTCTACACTCAAGATGACGAATCACACAAAAAATTGCTCAAGCACGTAAAATGGGCAATGCTGAACGTTTCTTTACAAATTAGCAAAAAAGCAACACTTGAACTTATCTACAAATATCGAAATCAGCCACAAAGATAAGGAAACCATTTTTAGAATTTTTTACTGAATATACAAGACAAACTATATCTACCCATAAGTGACGGTAATATAGAAACAATAATTAATAATTATTAATTTGAACATAATATTCTTTAAAGACGCTTTTCGTGTTTGTCTGTGACTCAGACCAATAAACTTTTTTATTGGTCTGAGGTCTGTGACCGCATTTTTCTTCTAAACCAATAGATTTTGATGCAGTTTTCGACATAATTTAAAGAATTTATTCCGAAAGGTTTATGTGCATAATGCATTAGATATTATTAAACTTTAATATAATTAAGAAATCTTGATAATTTGTCAAGTCGTAAAAACCGTGCGGAGCGGGCGGTTTGTTAACAAATACTCCTTAAAGCATCGACATTATTATTATTATGTCACTGTGACTGCAATTGCAATCACAAATTCTACATATGTTGCACTGTGTATAACCGGAATACCTGCGAAATTTTGCGGATGAATAAAAAAAAAAAAAAGATTTTTATTTAATATTCTTTATGGCACCTCTTTCGGTCATGAACTCATGATTCATAGTCGTGAGCTATCCGAATATCAAAAAATATTTGGTATAGTAGGTCTAACCCGTGAAAATTTATTCGCTGTTACAATGTAATAATAGATAATTATGACTGCAGAAAAAAGAAACTTAAAGACCTGCTATTTATTAAATGTTATTATAATTTACACGACTATTTGAATGATATTTTGACATCCTAATTGAATTGTTAATCTTTTATACTTTGACATCTTACCCTTTGATACTCTGATATTAAAATTATACTTTGACATCTTATATAAATTGTGTGTGTTTATGATATTATTATTAACTGACATAACTAAAATTGTAATTTTTGTTCGTAATTATGCATTCAATAATGTTAATACTAACCTAACATTTGTATGTTATTTTGTATTGTATGTTCCCTAGTTTGTTTTGTATGTTTCCTATCCTATAATAAATATATATATGTACGTAATATTTGCACGCCACACTTGGCAGAATGTGATGATACCATTGACTAATCTTAAGACCATAATATGGACGTAGATTTGCAAAAAGGACTCAACCCACACTATGGTTAAAAATTAAAAAGGACCTAAAGGTTGGTTCCTTTAGGATCTTTTTCATTTTTGACCATAGTGTGGGTTGAGTCCTTTTTGAAAAACTACGTCCCTATATAATTTACCTACCATATTCTGACAAATAAATAAATGATTATGATTATGCAGTAATATGGTCCTTCTGAACATATTTGTGACATGGAAGTATGACTAAAAATGAACGGTGCGGTGTGTCCATCTATTAACACTATTAGTTAATAATGTCTTACAAGGAAACTTACGTCAGTTATGAATGAAGTGTTTGTCATCGATTTTTAAATTGCTTCTGACACTATTTTCCCGAATGCGACGAAGCTCAAAACGATGTTTTTTTAAGTGGTTTTTTTATTTAAGAATTTTGACGTGGTTTTATGGCCTAAGAGTGAAATATCTCTGGCTAAAATATTTTACTTTTTAAAATTTTATTAAACGAACCATCAATATTTTTAATTTAATTTTGTTAACGCTCCTGAATGGTGCGTTTCGAGAAATACTTTTGGTGCGCTTCATTTGGTGCTTTTCAAAGTTGGTGCGTTTCGAGTAATACTCCCAATTTTACCTAGTATTTAGAAATTATTTATTCCTAAATATTCTTAAGTACCTATTACATATATAACTTAATTCTGTATTACATCTGAAAGTTAGCAAAGCTCTAAAAATATATCCGAAAGAAATTGACAAAATTCTATAATAAACCGAAAAGGGAGCAATATTTTATACGACGTCTGTACGTAAGAGTGCCATTTTGAATATTGCTCACACATAAAATTGCCCCCGACCTGTGTTAAGTATCAATTTTGATAAACTTATGCCCGCGTTACACGAGGGTAGTTTTTCAAGCTAGTATATCAACTATCATCATTTTTAAGCTAAAAAGCGAGTGATTAAGATAGCAAGTTAGTGAGATATGTAGTTTAATAGCATGGGGTTCTATTTTTGAGCTAGTAGCGCCCCACACCACTAAATTTATTATCTTCGGTTTTGTACTAGTCTCGTGTGACCATCAAAGCTAGTATCCAAAGCGAAGCTAGTTTTTCAAGCTAGGATATCAAGATTTTGCTAATAAGCTAATCAGAACCATCATCATTTTTAGGCTAGGAAGCGTATGAGAAAGATAGCAAGTTAGTGAGATATGTAGTGGGGTTCTATTTTTGAGGTAGTAGCGCCCCCACCATAAATTTTACTATCCTTGTTTTCGTCCTAATCTTATGTGACCGGCAAAACTTATTATTCGAAAGAAAATACGTTTATTTGCCGTAAACATGACGCAAAGAAAGAACAATTGGATCTTTTTACTCTACGGACAAAATCACTACAATGCTACTGGCTTAAAATTTACTAGAATCGTGTAAACAGCTCAAGCATGTGCATAAGTCAGGATAACAGCCAGAATATTACGTGCTTGCTTTTCTAGCTTCAAAAACTAGCCTCATGTAACCCGGACATTACACATATAGGCTCCTGCAGACAGGCGCGATGCGATTCTAGTAGAACAACTCATGGAAATTGTTCTACTAGAATCGCGTCGCACCTCTTTTTGTTTTTGGGTGGGAAATTATCAAATAACTTCTCCCGCTCTGGGCGAAGCGAGAGGGCTCTTACTGACTAAAACCCACCCGTGTTCCTTCGGTTGCCCTGTTGCTGAGGGCCACGATCTCTCTTTCGGTTTTCTTCGCAACTCCGGCAGGCATCGGCCCTACCGGACCCCGTCAATTCTGCTCACATCTCTTTGAGGCGCACGTGGAACACAACGCGCCGTCGACCCGGGCTTGGTCCTTATCGGACGGCGAGCTACCCATTACTCACCGTCCGCAAGCCCGCGCCTACGGTGGCCGGAAATCGGCCTGCGATTCCCGACGCCCAGGGTGTCTCCTGCGGCGGTTAGGGGTTTGAGGGCGCGAAATTTGCCTCGTAAGCATTACCGCTTCGCAGAAGGAAGTGACGGCCTCCCATTTCCTCTCGCTTCGTACCATGGCCTGAACCAGGGCCGGACGCGAGAAATCACCGCCGCCGATCGCCTCCACCAGGACACGGCGATGCTCCACCCAAGCCGGGTAGACATCCACCGTATGCTCCACCGTGTCCTCCGAGCGATCCACACAATGGTGACACCCGGGCGTTTCCTCCCGCCTTATCCTGAACAGGAACCTCCCGAAACAGCCGTGTCCGATGAGGACCTGCGTCAGGCGGAAGGTGAGGACGCCGTGGCGCCTCTCTAGCCATTCCTCAAAGAGAGGACTTACCGCCGCAATTGTGGCGTGCCCAGCGCTGAGTTGCCACAATCGCACTCGCAATTTAAGTCCTGAATTCCTCTTACGCTGATGTCGGTCATTGGTAAGACTGGTTGTCAAACTTTCGGGCTTCTGACGACCCGTAACGACTGTCAAAGATCCACGAATGACAGCCGGGATCAATGGCTTAACGTGCGTTCCGAGGCACGGAGGAGTTTCGGTATGTAAAAATGGTCTCCCATCCACAGACCAACCCCGGAAAGCATAGATTAACCTGATAGATCGAGCCGTGAGGCTGTTATTACTTAGCCACGAGCTCCTTGGCTACAAAAACAATTACCAGAACACCATAAAATATAAATACGAGCAAATTAACAACACGCCTTTGCGTCACTTCTTTTAATTACTGACGGCGATAATTAAGACATCTGCAGCTGTGAACAATGACCGGCCACTTTGATCATCACCATCGTTGAGCCTTTGGTGACATAGTGATCATCACCATTGACTTATTAATGAAATGATTAACCTAAGTGTTAAGTGGGCGAAACAATTTATTATGCGGTTCCATAAATATGGTTGATCTTCTGCCACGAGTTGCGCATGCTTATCCTTAATATTATAAATGCGAAAGTAAGTTTGTTTGTTACGCCTTCACGCTAAAACGGCTGAACGGATTTGGATGAAATTTGGCACATATATAGATGATGCCCTGGAAAAGAACATAGGATACTTTTTTTTTTTTTTCCTCACGGGATCGAGACTTATGCGGGTGAAACCGCGGGGCGCAGCTAGTAATATTATAAATGCGAAAGTAAGTTTGTTTGTTACGCCTTCACGCTAAAACGGCTGAACGGATTTGAATGAAATTTGGCACATATATAGATGATGCCCTGGAAAAGAACATAGGATACTTTTTTTCCCACGGGATCGAGACTTATGCGGGTGAAACCGCGGGGCGCAGCTAGTCCTTATTATAAATGCGAAAGTAAGTTTGTTTGTTACGCCTTCACGCTAAAACGGCTGAAAGGATTTGGATGAAATTTGGCACATATATAGATGATGCCCTGGAAAAGAACATAGGATACTTTTTTTTTCCACGGGATGGAGACTTATGCGGGTGAAACCGCGGGGCGCAGCTAGTAATATTATAAATGCGAAAGTAAGTTTGTTTGTTACGCCTTCACGCTAAAACGGCTGAACGGATTTGGATGAAATTTGGCACATATATAGATGATGCCCTGGAAAAGAACATAGGATACTTTTTTTTTTCCACGGGATCGAGACTTATGCGGGTGAAACCGCAGGGCGCAGCTAGTCCTTAATATTATAAATGCGAAAGTAAGTTTGTTTGTTACGCCTTCACGCTAAAACGGCTGAACGGATTTGGATGAAATTTGGCACATATATAGATGATGCCCTGAAAAAGAACATAGGATACTTTTTTTTTCCCACTGTATCGAGACTTATGCGGGTGAAACCGCGGGGCGCAGCTAGTAATATTATAAATGCGAAAGTAAGTTTGTTTGTTACGCCTTCACGCTAAAACGGCTGAACGGATTTGAATGAAATTTGGCACATATATAGATGATGCCCTTGAAAAGAACATAGAATACTTTTTTTTTTTTTTTTCCTCACGGGATCGAGACTTATGCGGGTGAAACCGCGGGGCGCAGCTAGTTCTTATATAAAGTCAAGGAACAAATATGTTTAAAGTTTCGTATTCAAAGGGTGCCAATGCCAACGGAACCCTTATACAAACGCTCCGCTGTCCGTCCGTCCGTGGACTGTCACAGGGCTGTAAGTATCTTTTGAACCGTAATAGGTAGACACTTGAAATTTTCACAGAGTGTGTGCTCCGCTTGTGGCTAAGTTACAACAGCTGCACGGGTCGATCAATCAGGTTAAGCTACGCTTGCCGCGGTTGGTCTGTGGATGGGTGACCATCTTTACATACCAAGACCCCTCCGTACCTCGGAAAGCACGTTAAGCCGTTGTTCCCGGCTGTCATTTGTAGATCTTTGACAGTCGTTACGGGTAGTTAGAAGCCCAAAAAGTCTGACAACCAGTCTTACCAAGGGGTATCGTGTTACCTAGTTACTAGGTTGTGGAGGTCAGATAGGCAGTCGCTCTATGTAAAATACTGGTATTCGGCTGCATCCGGTTAGACTGGAAGCTGACCCCAACATGGTTGGGAAAATTATAAGGAGATATTTATATTATTCTGAAGTGTAAGGTACACACGGCTACACATCAAGCTATACATTTCCAGTATAAGCTGACCTCGCATTGTACGGAAATCCTACACAATGCGAGATCATCATAAACTGGAATTGTACAGCTTTAAGACTGACTGTCAGACTTTCGGGCTTCTCTCTCTCACACTGGAACAATGATGGCTTTAACACGTCGTAGTACGGTCCGGCCTTCACACAGTTACAATGCACATTTGAATACTTCATTCATCCATTCAGCTGCATTGCCATTTTACCCGCCGCTACCCTTCAACGTCATCGTTAATGAATGTCTTTCATACAAACTGAAGGGGAAACTGGACCAAGTTTTCTCTATGCTTTATACAGACGCTATGGAATTACTAAATAATCTTTTGCGTGTTTGAAAAGAAATGCTTTGTTGTTGGTGAGAAATAGACGTTTTAAGCCAGTCACAATAGACACAAAAATCGCGATTGTCGCAAAAAAATATACCGTACTGATTTTTTGGGATGTTGCTAAGATAGATACCAATAGTTTGAAATCATGTGACTATACGAAGAATGCACCTTTTAGAAGATATATGTCAAAAACTGGAAAAAGGCCGAAAATTTTGAGGATTTTCAAGCATCACGCAGTTTACACAGGTCTTAAGGATTATTAATAATTGCTCTATCTTGAAAACTACCTAAAAATATAAAATTAAGACTGTTCTATTTAGATTTCAATTTCAAAATAGCAGTTGAATAAAACAAGTTTTATAAACTGCTATTGTGAAATTTAAATCTGAAAATGAAGCCGTTTAAAAAACATGTTTTATTCTTGACTAGCATCCGCCAGCGGGTTCGCCCGCGTGATATCTTTATAAATTATAGCCTATGTTAATCAGTGATAATATAGCATTCTACTGGTGAAAGAATTTTTAAAATCAATTCAGTAGTTTTTGAGTTTATTCATTACAAACAAATATTTTCTCTTTTTATTAATTTAGATGTAATAAAAAAAAACGTGTGGCACTCGGGGACTGCCGCGGTAAAGCTATTGCATAGCATTTGTAACCTCTATTCTTCCTATTTGTCAACGCTACACTTGGGATGATGACGTGATGACATAAAACAAAAATTACGTTCCCATGACAACATCACGTTGTCATGGGAACCGTCATTACATGTCATTAGGTTTTATTTTCGTTACGGTTTTATTTTCGTTACGGAATTTCTTGATTCGGTCGCCGCGCTCAAAGCCCGCGATAAAAGCTATGCAATAGCTTAAAAAATGGGAGTAATATAGTAAGTAGTATGCACCCCAACTGACAGACATACAGACGGACATTACGTTTTATACATATGACCGATAGGGTGACTCCAAGTCACGACTATCAAGTCACTAATGTGCGGTACGGAATTTCTTGATTCGGTCGCCGCGCTCGAAGCCCGCGATAAAAGCTATGCAATAACTTTAAAAAAAGTAATTATTAGGCTAGGTAGTGCTTGAAAGTTCATTTACCGATATATGGACCCTAGTATTTTAGCCAAAAATATAAGAATAATTAAGTGATATTCAGACAAACAAAGAAGCGTGCCGGGATTGTAAAATAACTCCCCAAACGATCTTTAAAATCTTAAGTAGATACTCGAAAAAAAATCACATGCGAAGGTACTTCAAAAGTGGAGAACATGCCGAAACTAACAACATAATAGGCCCAACATGCGTTCTGTCACGTTCGCATCGAAATACATATCTCAGTAACGTGTTGACTTGTTGAGTATTCACCATAGAGCTCTGATAAAGGTATCTTTGTAAATACCACAGATTTGGTGTTGTTTTTTTGGGCATTTTTCGTTGATAAGATGAAGGATTATCTTAGTCGTTCTTTTAGTATGAAGAACCAATCCCAGTATGAAAAAAAATAATGTATTTTTTTATTTAAGACAAGAATTATTTTCTTTATACAACGGGTAACGTTAAATGCGCAAAACCTGTAAATAGTTTGATCAGAACAACGAGCAGAATCAATTGAACCACTTTTTAATATAGGTCACATTTTGCAAAAAAATCTTCATTAAAACTATTTATTAATAGGTCAAGCCATCACATGCGCAAACCCGCCAAAATAGGTAATCAAACACAAATTGTTGTCGATCAATTTAAATTTTCTCATACGCGGGATAATGATAGCTTTTATTTCAATGCAAATACGAATCTTACGAATTAAAACAGCACATAAAACCTTTATAATTTTTTTAATGATTTTTTTCTCTCTGAAATAGGTCAATTGAATTAAAAATCAGTTGGGGTGTCTGAGGTTTTGCGCATTTATCGTTACACGTTGTATATTTCAAAGAGAGTCATCTGCCTAGCCTTTTCCCAACTATGTTGGGGTCGGCTTCCAGTCTAACCGGATGCAGCTGAATACCAGTATTTTACATGGAGCGACTGCCTATCTGACCTCCACAACCTAGTGACTAGGTAACACGATACCCCTTGGTAAGACTGGTTGTCAGACTTTTTGGGCTTCTAACTACCCGTAACGACTGTCAAAGATCTACAAATGACAGCCGGGACCAACGGCTTAACGTGCTTTCCGAGGCACGGAGGGGACTTGGTATGTAAAGATGGTCACCCATCCACGGACCAACCGCGGCAAGCGTAGCTTAACCTGACAGATCGACCCGAGCGACTGTTAGTATTTAGCGGGTCGATCTGTCAGGTTAAGCTACGCTTGCCGCGGTTGGTCCGTGGATGGGTGACCATCTTTACATACCAAGTCCCCTCCGTGCCTCGGAAAGCACGTTAAGCCGTTGGTCCCGGCTGTCATTTGTAGATCTTTGACAGTCGTTACGGGTAGTTAGAAGCCCAAAAAGTCTGACAACCAGTCTTACCAAGGGGTATCGTGTTACCTAGTCACTAGGTTGTGGAGGTCAGATAGGCAGTCGCTCCATGTAAAATACTGGTATTCAGCTGCATTCGGTTAGACTGGAAGCCGACCCCAACATAGTTGGGAAAAGGCTAGGCAGATGATGATAGCGTACGAGAATGGTGCGTCTCGAGGAATACTTTTGGTGCGCTTCATTTGGTGTGTTTCGAGGAATATCCCACTTATTTGTGGTCGGCGTAACATGTCCCCTTCCTCCACACTTCTCTATCAGTCATCATCTCGGCAGTCCCCCCTTTCTATCCATATCATCTTCCACACAGTCCATCTATCGTTTCTTTGGTCTTGCCCTACTCTTATAGCCATCCACAGTCATACTCAAAACTTTCCTCACGACATCTTCCTCATTCCTCCACATCACATAGTCAATGTGTGTTATGGATATCTATTTTATTTATTTACTTCGGTGTGGGTAGTTCGGTTGAGCAGCAATCAATCAACACTTGTATTATATATATAATTGTATAGTCTACAACACATGTGTGGATTAACCTTGTGAGTTTCGCTTGAAATCGTCTGCTATAAGACACAAGTCATAAGCATGCCCGAATAAGTGAGCATAATGTTAATATGTATGTATACAGGATGTTTGGCAGAACGTTGAACATACGAAAATGGTGGATAGGTGGGGTCATCTGCTACTTACTCAGCCCTAATTTATTAGGCCCAGGCCCCTAGTTTTTTTTTTTTAATGCAAGTTGAAATTAAGATTTAAGTATTTTTTACATCTTTCTGTAAGTTTGATGCCTCATAACGTTTTTTCTAGCTAACATCTGAATAAAGCAATAATTTTATAAGAATTTTCCAACATTAAAGATTAAAAAAAAACAAAAATATTGCCTGTTGTACCCATTTTTAGTAAAAATTACACTTTAAAGTTAAGAAAATAGTGAAACTAGAAGAAAGCAATATTTTTTTTTAATATCCAGGGGGCCAGGGCCAAATAAATTAGGGCTGAGTAAGTAGCAGATGACCCCACCTATCCACCATTTTCGTATGTTCAACGTTCTGCCAAACACCTTGTATATCCTTCCGACCGATTCCGGTCACAGTCGCCAATCTACGGATATTAGCCAGATACGCAGGAGATATTATTATTAGTACCTGGGCAACCCAGCTCTGCTCTGGTGAAAACAGAGACTGCTCATTTAATAGTATAGGAAAGTTCATACTAATTCCATTTTATAGTATACACTAATTCCATCCTGCCATGATCATCATCATCATCATTTCAGCCGAAAAACGTCCACTGCTGGACATAGGCCTCCCCCAAGCACCGCCATTTCGACCGATTCTGTGCTTTCCGCATCCAGCGGATTCCTGCGGCCTTCACAAGGTCATCGGTCCATCTTGTGGGAGGCCTTCCAACGCTACGTCTTCCGGTACGTGGTCGCCTGCCATGATAGTACATACTAATTCCATGCTGCCCTAAGAGTAGGTACTTAATAATTCCATGCTGCCCTGATATTAGGTACTTAATAATATCATGCTGCCATGTCATTATTATAAGGTAGCCATCTTGTTCTAATGGGCGACCGAGCTCTGTTCTCGAGAAAATACGCAGAAAACGAATTTTCCCAGATAATATATAATAAACCCCTATTTTGCAACTTTCATTGAAATCGTTAGAGCCTTTTTCGAGAATGTGCTTACAATATATCACACTAATATTATAAAGGCGAAAGTTTGCGAGTGTGTGTGTGTGTATGTTTGTCTCTTCTTCATGCTCAAACGGCTAAACGGATTTGGATGAAATTTGGTACACAAATAGTTCATATCTTGGATTAATACATAGAATACTTTTTATCCCGATATTCCCACAGGATCGAGA
This sequence comes from Agrochola lychnidis, assembly GCA_963680765.1. Classification (NCBI taxonomy): domain Eukaryota; kingdom Metazoa; phylum Arthropoda; class Insecta; order Lepidoptera; family Noctuidae; genus Agrochola; species Agrochola lychnidis. Next base: position 5,661,543 of record OY796871.1, on the reverse strand, counting down.
CTTACGTGGGTGAAACCGCGGGGCGCAGCTAGTATTATATATTTATATAAATATTGCTCGTTTAATAGTATAAAATAAATAAAGTTGATTATGCATGGTTTTTTTCTGCTAGCCAAGCACAACACATCGTACTCATAGCTACAGATATACTGCTAACATTAGAGTATTGGTGACGCGAACCAATAAGAATTCCCTCTAAAATCGCTCAACGGGCTTAAAAAGATTTCGCAACAAAAAAATCGAATATCATCGCTCTACGCTCACACCTTACTCCACTGCACATGATATTTTGCCCAGTACGAGTATGATCGACCTTAGTACTCGCATGTGGGTCCAATTGAATTGTGCAATGATGCACTTATTGCACTTGGTCCCCGACCACAAGCCATTTATTATTTCAGCTCTGTGATGCGAATTAATAATATGGGGCTTTGTTTATGTTCACGACTATTTGGGTAAGGGGGTTAGCAGAGATGTAGGTTGGTGGAGTATCTATATTTATTTATATATACTTTATTGTACACTACAAAAGGACCTCTCGTTATTTTCAGGCATATTTTAACTACTGTGGGCGTAGTGTGGGTAGTGTTGGTTAATGCGCAATAGAAAAACAGTTTGCAGTTCAGATCACATTATAATTTACTATCAAATGAATCACACTAGCTAAATTATACACACACTGGGTGCGATGGCGTTTATTAAAATCACCAATTAACACAATGATCACAAATTACAACTAACACAATAACTGAGCACCACGAATCGAGAACAGTTCCGTGACGTCTTCACTTCGATGCGAGCAGAGGCTGAATCGCCCTCCTCGCCGTGGCCTTAAAACATCACGACTCTATAGAAGCGCGCATTTGGTGTGGGTAGATCACTTGATGTCGACAATGGCGCGCTTGCGATTCGTTTCGTGTCCGTACTAATGACCGGATCCGACATACATTTTAATAATAAATATCATTTATCATTATTTCTATATTGCTTTATGTGTCAATGGTGACATCATCATCTCTTCCTGCCCTTGTCCCGTGTTACGTGGGGTTGGCGCATCACGTTTTCTTCTTCCATTCTCCCCTGTACACCGACACGCTATCGTTCACTCCCTTCTCTTTCATATCATTCCTCACACAATCTTTCCATATTTTCATTGTCAATAGTGGCAACAGAGTACAAAAATATATTTAAAGCCAGGTTTTTCTTTAGTTGATAACTATTTAAAAACTAAAGTCTGATCTGTTTACTGATTGATAAGTCCGTACACGGTTCAGTCAAAAATAATATCTATTACCAAGGGCGATGTGTTAAAATATAAATAAAATAATACCAGCCTATTGTTGTCCCACTGCAGGGCAAAGGCCTCTTCTCATACAGAGAAGGCACCAGCATTGATCACCACGCTTGCTCAAAACGGGTTGGCGATTTCAGACTAATATTAAAATAAAATATTATTCTATAAAACTTTTTTTTGCATTGCATTGTGAATTGCATTTTTAGCAAGAAGTCAAAAGACTTTTTAAAGCCACCTCCAAATACATATATAAGTGTTTTAAACAACTAAGTATTGATAGCAATATTAATACATAAATTAGGGAAATAACAAACATGAATACAAAAATTGTTAGATAATATCATTATTAAATTAATATAAATTAGCTCCTACCTGGAATTTGAGTGATAAAACTATTATCAGCTAATGATAACAGACACAATAATGTTATACATTTTCTTCGATTAAATATTAATCTATTATCTTTCCAATATTATTGTTATTATAAGTATTGTGATACGATCAGTAGCTACGATTATCAAACGTAAATATAATCTAAATGAAATTAATGTATTGTGAATTCATGATAGGCAGTCGAATGACTAATAAGTATTTCATCAAACTTCGGTAGCATATTTGCAATTTTAGCATTTAAAATTGCTTTTAGATTACTTTCAGTAAAATCATAAAAAAACAGTTACTATTACAAGTAGACTGACTTTTTTGAAATATTCAACACAAGAATTCCATGATCTTCACTTGTTTTTTTTTTTTAAATTGAGATCACAATTCGTAAAACGTGAAAACATCGTGAGGAAACTGGCATGTTCTAGAACCAAAAATTTGAAGACATGTGACATCTACCAACCCGCACTGGGCCCACGTAGTAGATTACATCCCACCCCCTCTCAAAGAGCGGAGGCCTGTATCCCAGCAGTGGGAACATTATAGACTGATTATGCTTTTACTACACAATAGGTACGTGCTTTTATTTATTTTTGTTGTATTTAAAAAAGAATCCGAAAAGTCACTTTATCAGTACGCGTGATTTTTCTATGCAACTGTGTCGTGGGATAACAAACAAGTCTAGAATTGAAAACCTCTGATATAACCGATAAGCAGTCTGTTGACACAATTTATTGCTTTCTCATTCACATACAAAGATAATATATCTTTATATTTACCTAATTGAGCCAAAATGCAGAACAAGCTTACTTTGTTATAGCATGTATTTAATCGAAATAATTCTCATTTTGCTTTCCAAAAAATATTATTGAACACTCTAATAGAGAATACAATAAACGTGGATATATTTAGTAACCTGTTCCACTTAGCTATTTCTAAAGAGCCATAAAAAACTCCTGTAAGAAATCGACGTGTTTCACCTCTCAACGAGGCATCCTCAGGATGACAATTGACTTATCGCGAACTCAAACACGGCGTGTTGCTACACCGAGCGCCGGACGCAGAGCACCTAGCGCGAGAGTTTCTGCGTCCAGCACTCGGTGTGACAACACGCTGTATAAAGCGGAACAGGTTACTAAATACAAGCTTAGTTTTTGTTTATACTAAACCTCTTAAGGGGTCATTGTACTCATCATTATGAACAACTTTCACTATGGGACCAACGCTGAAATCGCGAAAAAAAATCTGCTGCTCCCTATATTTATGTTCGCATAACTCGTCAAAATGTAGGAAACAGCTAATTTTTTTTCTCGATTTCAGCGTTTGTCCCATAGTGAAAGTTGTTCATAATGATGAGTACAATGACCTCTTAAGAGGTTTAGTATAAACAAAAACTAACGTTGTATATCCACGTCTATTGTATTTTACAATAAGCAAGATCAGGCCTGCATCAATTAAATAACTAATCCCTTGTCAATATTATCGACGCCATTGTCTCATGGTTTTATGCACTTTGTTCGTAATAATATTAATTAATATTCAGCTGACGTTAATTAGTAAGATGAATCAATTATATCATTGTGTAATGAGTGACGTATCATGACAGAGAGAATTAGAGGGTTACAGTAATCGAATTATTGATAATGTATTCGGTGCTTTGAATATTCGATTACAGAATACAGACCAATGTTTGAACGGCAATGATCCCAGTTGCATAATTAATTAATTATACACAGTTGAGGCTTTTCTGGACAGGATATTAATTTAAAGTTACAGTTATAGTGGCAACCACGTCATTTGGTTTAAATAGGTTTTTATTTTTGAAGTGAAAACTTCTTTAGGCGCGCTGGGCATTTTTGAAATGGGCCTAAACCATTGATTTCGCAACACTGTTACGACACCTCATTTTTGTAAACGCGATTGTGCTGTTTATTTATATTACGCTACGTATCAATGTTCTATGCAAGTATTTTTACATTAAAGGTATTGTAAATGCGATTGTGCTCTTTATTTATAATACGTTACGGATCAATGTTCTATGCAAGTATTTTACTTTAAAGGTTTCGTAAACGCGATTATGCTCTTTATTTAGATAAGGTTACGGACCACTGACAATGTTCTATACAAGTATTTTTCGACGGGTGTCGTGTCTGGTGGGCAACTACCCAACGATTGATGTCTGAAAGTTATAAATATGCTGATCATGCGGTAAACTCCGTTTGCGCGATGTAGGATTTTTTGTGACGTCATATCTTTGATTTGGCGATGTAGATTCTGACACAAAGGATGACTAGATTAGAACCCATCTAAAATTAAGATATTTCCAAAATAGTTTCTAACACTGCCTACCCCAAAACCTCTAACAACCGTGCATATAAACATGCGTGACTACCCGCACGTTGATCGCATATGCGTATTGTCATTAACAGTATCATTGATTCCATTTATCTATCTAGTTCAATTAAACTGACTGGAAACTTTATCACTCGTGAATTGTTTAGACGTTGGAGAAGAGCTGCGTGTGAGTGGCATTATTTAAAAAAAAAACAATTTTGAAATTGGAAGTCGTTTTTATTTCGATCGTGTTTTTTTTTATTAGTGCGTGAATCTGCTCTGGACCGCGATCTAGTTCTTTGGAAAATTTTGTGTTGCAATTTTTTTTACAAAAATAAGTAGCAAAGAACAAGTTGGTGGCAAGTAATTGAATTGGCTGTTATTGCTATAATGCTACGGCTACATTGTCGCGATAAAGTGAAGTAACACTTCGCGCAACCTCTGTTTCTCAGCGAGACGTCGAGCGATGTGCGAGAGAGCGCGCCTAAAGCCGGATCTCCTGCGCGTGTTTTTTTGAAACATTACACAAAAACATTTATTTTCATACAAAACGTCGTGTAACATAGACAAATGTGTTTGGCCGCGCCTCTTTGTTGTGATGTTTTTGTGTAAAAACACGCGCACGTTCTTCGCTTTACCGCGACAATGTAGACGTAGCATTATAGCAATAAACAGACAATTCAATTACTTGCTACCAGGTTGTTCTTTGCTGCTTATTTTTTGCCTTATTTTTATAAAGAAATTCGCGATCAAAATGTAGGGAACAGCTGACTTTTTCGCGATTTCAGGGTTGGTCCCAAAGTGAAAGTTGTTCATGTTGTTCATAATGATGAGCACAATTTGTTTTTTTTTGGTTGTGACTGACTAAAACCCACTCGTGTTCGTTCAGTTGCCATGTTGCCAGGGGCCACGGTATCCCTTTCGGACTTTCCCGCGACCCCGGCAGAGTATAATGAGTATGACCCCTTGGATAGGTAAAGAAATCGGGTAAACATCGAAAAGCACCTCTATTATTTCAACCTAAAAACCCTCCATTGAATTTGAATCTCCTGAATTTGGGCTCCTGGCTAAATAATAACAACCACACAGGTCGATTGAAAGTTAAGCTACGCTTGCCGCGGTCGGTTCGTGGATGGGTGACCACCCATTACATATCGAGACCCCTCTGTGCCTCGGAAAACACGTTATTCCGTTGCGGTCCCGGCTGTCATTCGTAGATCTTTGACAGTCGTTTCGAATAGTCAGAAGTCGGAAAATCTGACAACCAGTCTTACCAAGGTGTATCGTGTTACCCAGTTACTGGATTATAGAGGTCAGAATAAGCAGTCGCTGCGGAAAATAAAGTATCTACCTACCAACGCGGACACCTCCAGACAGATAGGTACATACTTAGAATCTGTCAGTGTCCGATGTCCGCGGCTCGTCCGCAATCTGTCCATTCCGGTGTGATTGATCCTTGAATGAAATTAGTGCATGGTTGCTAGATTTGTGTATCTATACCTGTAAACAAGCGCTTCTCGCCATCAAACTGGAAAGTTTGGCGAGTAACACTGTAGAAGCAATAAATAATGTACATATGTTTGAGAATAATAAAAAAATAAATTAAAAAAAAACCAAAATGATTCCCTATTTCGTAAACTAATCTTAACAAAAAGTTCAAGATTACTCATAATGCCATAAATCTAAAACACAATACAAAGTACAGTCGCTGACAAAATCCCGTTACCCCGTTATCTAAAGTACACAATTATTCAATTCTATTCTAAATACTATCACTTATTGAACAATGTTATCAACTTCGGCTAAGCCCTAATGATAGAGTACCCTTTGAATTGCAATTGTTAGTCTTTATTGTTCCTACGTTGACGTGCTATGGGACTAATATTGTAATTTGGACTAATAACTGTATTTTCATTGTTCTTGATTGTATTGTTTGTGAGGTGATTCATTAGCAACAACAAATGACTAAAGTAAACTCAAGGGAGTGAAAGAAGTTGTTTAAATGCGCTAATTATGCAAAGAACTATCTTTGAGGGCAATGCAAGATTGAGTTAAAACTATAGTGTCCTTTATCACAGTGCAAAGTAAGAAAAAATGCATTTTTACAAGTTTCCCATGACCAAATACATTTCAAAGACTGGTACGTGGTAAGTCAGTCTACACATAGTGTGTGAGTCTTTATAATGTACACATATCGAAATGAGGGAATCTATCTATGCTTAATTTTATCGATGGAAAAAATATTAAAAATATGTAAAAAAAAAAATATTTTTCTTTTTTTCAGTCGTCTTATTGAAAAATTTTACAATTATTGGACAAATGTATGAAAAAAAAACAGATTTTTGCTAAAAATAAATGTTTGTTTTCAATTGAGGGTTTTCAATTTAGGAGGACGCCTAATTACTTCCAATCATTACGGAGTTTGTGTCATCACGATAGGTCATTTAGTTTAAAAGTTACACCGATATGTTATTTTTTTAATTCCGTAAAAAATATTTAAAAAATAAATTTAGTTTTTTTTCTTCTCTCTCTGTGTGACCGCATTGTTTTTCTAAACTACGCAACTGATTTTGATGTAGTTTTTACTATATTTTCGAGAATTTGTTCTGGAAGGTTGATATGTAATAGACCATTCGTCGTAAAAACCGTGCGTAACAGGGGTGATTAGCTTGTGTAAAATTAAAAAAATAACTTTATTAGGCAAAAACTGCACCATTTAGATAAAACCATAAAAGCACTGAGTCCTCACACTAGCATTCCGTGTCATTATTACCAGACCAGACTATATGCTAAACAATGATAAATAAACAAAATAAAAGGGACAGATATGTTATGTTTTTAACTGTCAATTATATCTCCATCTCCATTCCAACAACAACAATAAGTTATTTTCCCATTCATGGTAAAACTCGAAACAATCAAATAAACAAACATACGGTAAAAAAACATAACCCTGTCTTTGCTGTCGCGCAGTCCTGTAAAAAAGGGCAATCAAACCAACGAAAGTCGACCTGTTGCTATAAAAGTCGGTTAAAAATAGGTAAAAAGACATATTGAATGAATTCATTTATAGCGAGTTAATCGAATACACGGCCCACTGACCAGGGCTTTGTGAAACGATTTTAATTTGCAGATGTGAGGCAACCCTATTTGTTTGATGTACTGTTGGAGACACAAGTGGTTGGGCAAACATTTGTTTGTTTTTGTTTGAGTTCAGCGAAGCTGCGATGATTTTTATCCGATCTTTCGTGTATAATATTGTACTAGCTGCACCCCGCGGTATTACCCGCATAAGTCTCGATCCCTTGAGAATAACGGGATAAAAAATATCCAATGTGTTAATCCAGGTTAATAAACTATCTGTGTGCAAAACTTCAACCTAATCCGTTCAGTAGTTTTTGCGTGAAAGAGTAACAAACATGCATCCATCCAGCCATCCTCAAAAACTTGCGCGTTTATAATATTACTAGCTGCGCCCTGCGGTTTCACCCGCATAAGTCTCGATCCCGTGGGGAAAAAAAAAAGTATCCTATGTTCTTTTCCAGGGCATCATCTAAATATGTGCCAAATTTCATCCAAATCCGTTCAGCCGTTTTAGCGTGAAGGCGTAACAAACAAACTTACTTTCGCATTTATAATATTAAGGATAAGTAAAATGATAGATTTAAAAAAACATCGGTTCTCCCCGAAGGGTTAGGCAGAGCACCTACATAGCACCCTCATTTTCCAAGTAGCAGCCGCAGACGTCCATTGCTGACATAGGCCTCCCCAAGTATGGCCACTTCGACCGATTCTGTGCTTCTCGCATCCAGCAAGCCTCCGCTTCCAAGAAGCAAGTGATCCTATTGCCATCAATCAATTATTATTTATTCTTCATCTTGTTGATTATGATAAATCTTCTCTAGACAACATTTATAGGTATCCTTTTTTTATTATTTTAATAAAAAAGGAAGGATTAAGTAATAAACTAAGTTATTTATGCGGTCGTCTTAGTAAACGATTGACGCTTGATCGATTTATTAGTTCATCTACATACGTTGCGTAGTTACAAATGTAACGCTACGTGCCACAACTAACAAATATTTTTATGTAATTTATTTTATTTCCTTATACTAAAGAAAAAGGCTCATCATCATCATCATCTTCCTGCCCTTGTCCCATGTTACTTGGGGTAAAGAAAAAGGCTAAGTTAGTATTAATAAAAATAACAAAAAAACTTTATTTAGCAGTTAGCAAGCGATGGTGATTATAACTAGTCTTTTGATAAATAAGGTTCAGTAAAAATCAAATTCTTCATTTCGTTTAAAATCTACACTTGGAATGTCGTATAAATATTTGATATCGGAACTCGAGTCGACGGATTTCTTATTCAATTCAATTCTGAAGCCAATATTTGCTCACTACTGCGAAATACAGTTATGGAGAATCTTTGAAAAGCTAAATAGAAATAGTTGCAGTGTTACGTAAAATGTCATATGCTGACACGTTTATGATTTCCATGAAAATGGATTTTCAAGTTACGTTTCAAGTGGAAAATGTAATATGGAAGATTTTGCGAAGAAATTTGTTCTTCCATTTTCTACAATGTTACTTCATTTGTAATAAATTCTATTTCATTCGATATCAAAGTCAAATCATCTCGTAGTTCAAATTAAATCGATAATTAGTGACTCAAACATGTCTTGGGGCGACTTTTGAGACGACGCGGACGGCTGCAGTTGCCTCAACCATTGACGCGTGCCACTCGTGTGTATGAGCACTTAGGTAAACTACTATTGTTACCTTAATGGGGCAGTTATATTTAGTCATTGTTGAATTAAGATTTGCAAAGTGAATCTAAACCTACAAGAAAAAAAAAACGTGTGGCACTCGGGGACTGCCGCAGTAAAGCTATTGCATAGCACTTGTAACCTCCATAACATCACATTTCCCATGACAACATCACGTTGTCGCGGGAACCGTCATTACATAGTAGGCGGAGTGGGGGGGTGTTAGGTTTTATTTTCGTTACGTTACGGAATTTCTTGATTCGGTCAACGCGCTCAAAGCCCACGATAAAAGCTATGCAATAGCTTAAAACTTTTCTCTATAGCGCTTTTCACCGCGACTGTACTGTACTTCAAACGTAGGTAAACAACTAAACAGCGAAAGTGACGGATATTTTTATTATAGAACATTTTATATTCATCCGTTTTTTTCCAAATGTATTAGATTTTGTTGTAAATAAATGGGAAACGGCTCACGCAGTCACGACCGTCACGATATTTTGTGACAAAGAATGAATTCATGCGAATTTCAACAATAGATCCATCCACGGACCAACCGCGGCAAGCGTAGCTTAACCTGATCGATCGACCCGTGCAGCTGTTATTACTTAGCCACAATCCCTCTAATGTAGCCCTAACTAACCTAACTTTATTCAAGTAAGACTACTTTCAACAACATCAATAAGACACCAAATTGATATTGTTAGAATATTGGTTTGAGTGTAGTATCTACCCTTAAGGTATAACATAATCAGCCTACAATGTTCCCACTGCTGGGACACAGGCCTCTTCTCTGTGAGAGGGAGTGGGCGGTAATCGATCTCGTTGCGAGTTTGAACGGAAGGGGAATGATCCTATAGGATCACTCGTGTGTCTGTTTATCTGTGTGTGTGTCTGTCTGTCTGTCGTGGACCCAGTGCGGGTGGATGTCACATGTCTTTAAATTTTTGGTTCTAGGACATACCGGTTTCTCACGTTTTTCCCTTCACCGTTTTGAGAGCATTGGTGATGAAATTATTTACACAAAGTAAAGTACATGCCTGGGTTCGAACCTACGACCACCACTGTTCTTCTGGCCACCACTGCTCACCCTGGAGGTATTAATCAATTCATAAAAGCAGAGCTTTCTTTTATCTTGAAGCTTCCGGTTGCATGTTAAAGCATTGGTTCTCGTATGACTAAGCAAGATGCCTGAAAATCTAACAGTTCTAGGTAGCCTTAGAATTTCAGTATTTTTCAGAAATTAAGTTGCTGTGGTAACGGCCCCAACTTACGAGTTAATGTAGGTCGTTCGAACCCAGGCAGGTGCTTTACTTTGTGTAAATAATTTCATCACCACTGCTCTCAAAACGGTGAAGGAAAACATCGTGAGGAAACCGGCATGTCCTAGAACCAAACATTCGAAGACATGTGACATCCACCAACCCGCACTGGTCTCAAGTCGTATCGATCACTGTGTCCCAGCAGTGGGAATATGTTAAGTTACTGAGGTCAGATTATGTTAAGTTACTGAGGTCAGATGGCAGTTGCTCATGTAAAATACTAATTATCCCGTTGCTTCAGACTAGTCAGCCTGAAAACTAACCTCAACATAATTGGCCAGTCCGTGGCGTCCACATGCGAACTACGCATCAAAAAGGAGCTGACGTCACACAAATCCTGCATCGCGCAATTAAAGTTTACTGCGCGAACGACATATATATGACATGACTATCCGACATCAGTCGTTGGGCAGTTGCCCGCCAGACACGACACCCGTCTGGTCGGAGAATCTCCCTTTTTTATAAAGGATGAGTGAGCTTTACACCCTGTTCCTAATGCCTCTAAAAGTCTCTTGATTCTCTACATGTCAATATAATATCTTTATTACCCTGCTCCTAACCTACATAGAGGCTCGCCGCCCATATTTACAAAAGCTACCTATCTCTACGTAGAACACCGCCGCTCTGACCGACTCGTTAATTGGATTCTGGTAAGTAATTGTATTGAATTCTCTCCTATACCGACAAGAGAGATGGTTAGATTACTGACGCAGCCAATTTTGGGGTTAATTTGGTTTGTCTGAAGTGTTGTTATTTTGGGAAAAGACACGTGCAAGCTTGCCAACATAAAAATACATAGAACTATACAGCATGTAAAAAACAGTGGCACTCCGGGAGTGCCGACAAAAGTGAAAACTTGAACAAGATTGCCTTGGTGGAAGAAAAATACTTACATAGAACATTGGTCCGTAACCTTATCTAAATAAAGAGCAATCCAAATAAAAAATACTTCAAAAACCTTTAAAGTAAAAATACTTGCATAGAACATTGATCCATAACGCAATATAAATAAAGAGCACAATCGCGTTTACACAAATGAGGTGTAGGTAGCGGTGTCGCGAGTTCAATTGTTTTTTTCCCATCTCAAAAATGCCCAACGCGCCTAAAGAAGTTTTCACCTCAAAAAAATCCTGTTCGATCCGTGATAGGTTGTAGGATTGTTAGGTATCGTACTGAGAGTCTCTAAAGAGGATAATTTTCAAGAAAAAAGATAAAATTCGTCACATTTTTTTTCAATGGGAAATTTTACCGGGTTATGACATGGGGCGCGAGCGGCCGTCGTTTAGCGGGTGTCTACAAGTCATAATTTATGACCCCTGTTGATAATTTGCTGCATATTTTTAGTACTAAAGCAGCGGCAGCTGTGCTTGCTGGGGAGTTTGTTGCGCCACTTCTTCTTCCCAGCTAAAGCGCTAACTAAGTGGTGACGGGTGGGCGTTTTGCATAGCAATAACTTTTTTATTTTTAATAATAATAAGATTTTTTAATACTAAGATAATGTTATTGCAGTACGATCTACGATCCCCTTCCGGATCGGATAGGGTTTTTTTTTTTACAAACTGTATACCTACATACTTAAGAGCGCACTGAGCTTCTGGCGCTAATGAATGGGATGGGCGGAATAAAGAATGGGCGGTTCGCGCTCTAATTTAGGTATTTCCTTCGAAACAAATACATATTTTGAAAATATGAAATGTATACGTTATAGAAAACATGTAGTTTTTTTATCATTAAAACACTGAACCTTCCGTGAAGTATTTACGCTGTACTAAGGGTTTATTTGTTTTTAGAGATTACAGTGTTTTTTTTTCTTTTGAGAAAACTACAAGTAATCGTGTTTTTAAAGTAGGTATACGATTTATAGAGTGAATCCTTAAATATCTTACGTAGATATTTGCATAACTAAAGGTTAAGTAATAACTCAAGCAACGTGCAGCAAGGAATCAAACGAATGCAACTATTTCGCAATTACCTCGGCGCGCTCTTAAAAAGAAAAGGACCTTCTAATATTTTGATTGATTACAATATTAGCAATTTGTCAACATTCCGCAAAAATATTATTTAGAATTTTATTATTTCGTCGATTATTTTTATGAAATAGGCACAATAATATCGATAATATTACTCGCATATTAGTTTCTTAACCGACTTCAAAAAAAGAAGAAAGTTATATTATGTTCGTCTGAATGAAGGATTTTTTTTATTTTCATCTAGGTATATTTTCGTCAACTGTTGACTAATTTTGAAAATTGTTTTTTCATTTGGAAGAAGAAAAGCTTGCGCGGTGGTCCCTTAGGCATCGTTTACACCAAACGTATTGTCCGCCGCCGACTGTGAGTATGCTTACTGTCTGCCCCAGTGTGAACGTGGACTCAGTCTACAGTACGCGTTCTCACCAAGCCGACAATACGCTACAGCGCTTCAATCTTATACGCTGTTACGTTCGGCAACGTAGCCAATCTGCGTCCGCCGTGCATAGACGCGTAGTACAATAATCAGCCACCGAAAGTCAGCGACAACGCACTACGTAATAGCGTATAGTCGGTTCGGTGTGAACAAGAAGTTAAATATATATTGAAAAGCGATAAACTGCGTAACGCGTGCTCACAGTCAGCGGCGGACAATACGTTTGGTGTGAACGATGCCTAAGGGACCACCGCGCAAGCTTTTATTCTTCCAAATGAAAAACAATTTTCAAAATTGGTCAACAGTTGACGAAAATACACCTAGATGAAAATAAAAAAAAATCCTTCATTCAGACGAACATAATTTCTTCTATTTCTTCATTATTTCTTTAACTTTCTTCTTTTTTGAAGTCGGTTAAGAAACTAATATGCGAGTAATATTATCGATATTATTGTGATTAATTTTGCTTAGGTAGTTTTTGAGTTAGCTTTGATAATACGTATTCAATCCACTTTGTGTATTTTGATGTTATCATACGTCCTGACACTGTTGTTTACATAGCTAGTAGTGGTATACAATTTGGGGTAGGGTTCACACTACAACTAAAAGTGAAAAAAAAAACTTTTTTACGAAAAAACAACCGACCTCCAAAAAAAAACATTACAAAGTAAAAAATAGGTTTTCACAATCTAGGCTAACGTTAGTAACCTTCTTCACCTCTTTCATGAAGACATCTAAATCGGTAATTAGCAAGCATTTCGAAAATAAACCCTTTGTCCTTTACCTCACAAAACCGTCACCCGCAGTACACTTCAGGACAGATAGAACCGCCCAGTTAACGATTTAATTAAAGCTTTTAAATATCCTTCTTTTTTCCTTTCATTTCGGTGAAAAGTTCTAAGAAAATTGGTGTCAATGGAAAACATTGAATAAAAAACGAAGACTTAAATCAATTTGGCTTTATGCAAAGTTTTTGGCTCAACTTTTCGGTGCTTTGTTAGCTTTATTTAAAATTGGGTTGGTTGTTAGGTAAGGTGTTCTTTGTTGATCGTTTTTGTGCGTTATTAAATAATCTTCTTTTTTAATATTTTGTGTGTCTAAGAAGAAAGGTTCCCGATCTTTTTTAGTTATTCTTATAAAATTTGTTCTAGTAACTTTGAAACAGAGTTACCGAGTAAATTTCCAAAAAAAATTGTGAGCTTTAAATCATAGTCATTGAACAATTTAGCAAAAAATACTCAACCGTGTCCTTAAATTTACTCACTGTAGTGATATTTTTTGAAAAAAAAACCTAAGACATACTGGTATCGTAGGAAAGAAACAAGCATAAAACTGCCCAAAACATTCCTTATACACGTATCATTAAAGAGACTTAATATACTATCCACAAAAAGGAAAATGTAATACCAAGCTTGTTTTAAAGAATACAAATAGCGGACAAAAGGCGCCTACTTCACATGCCAAACGTCAACTTGTCAGTCACCGAGTCACTTGTCTATCCGACAGAATAATATATGAATATATTTACTCAAACTTGAACTTGAATGCCTTTGTCCCTTAGAAGGAAAATATTTCAAAAAAGCATAAGAAAAATGCTGGGTGTTTTTTTTCTGGTACGATTTGCATAAGTGGTTAAACTTGTCATAATAGGTTCATGCAATAATGACATATGAGGGCTAAAACGATTTGCGGGGAAGTCCGAAATTGCGGAGAAGTCCGAAAGGGATACCGTGGCCCCTGGCAACATGGCAACTGAAGGAACACGGTTGAGTTTTAGTCAGTAAGAGTGACACGGCCTCCAGTTACTTTTCAATACTAAATTTAAACTAATATTATAAAGAAAAAAGATTTGATTTATTGTATGTTTTTATGTTTGTTTGTAATAAATAATCTCAAAACCTACGTAACCAATTTAAAAAATTCTTTCACCTATAGAAAACTTTCAGCGAGTAACATGGGCTATCACGCGAAAGAAGTTGCGCAAGTAGGTAAAAAGGAAAATATCAAAAAACCCGACTGCAACTAAAAAAAATTAAAATAATGTCGCTTTTCAAGCTGTCGGATGCAGTTGGTGGCAGTTATTTTTATTTATTCTCAGATTTGATGCTATTTGCTTAAAAAGTTACCTTATCTTTGGTGTCGCGCTGTCGGATGAAAAAAGAAAGAAAAATTGTTTATATAAACGCACAAAACAAAAAAAATACATAAAATATACATTCACCAAAAGCCAAAAGCCTCGTATTCAATATTCTAAAACGAATAAAAGTTTGACAATTTGTTTTTTTTTTTTTCAAAAACAACCCTGTGTGTGCTGTCGTCCAGTCGAATAATAAGGGTAGACAGCTTAGAAGGCAGCAGAATGTAAAACCCTACATTATTTTGAAATTAAATGTATGAAATTAAACTATACAGTTGTTTCAAATACTGCTGAAGTTTCAGTTTAGTTACAAACTTGAAGTGTGCAAGCTTTACGGCTTCATAACTGAAACTATCGTAAGGTAACACAAACAAGTAAGTTTGCTAAGAGTATGATATAATACGGTAGGTGGTTGCCTAGGTAAAAAAAATAATTTCTATTTAGTCCATCTTTCAGACAATAAAAAAATTTAGACATGTATTTTTTGCTTTATCATATTAATCAAAAATAACTTAGAAAACACGCATTAAAATTGGGGAGTGGGGGCTCGCTACGTCACAACGTCTCGTATTAAATCTAGCAAGGCGTGACGTCATGCCACATTTTAACTCAATGTATCGCCGTAATCTTTTGATTACCTACGTCAAAAAAGAAAAAAATACGTGTTCAATATTTTTTAATAATCTACAAGACGGACAAAAAAGTTTTTGGACACAGGCCTATTCTGATTCCATAATAATTTTAATAAATAAAGAACCATTGTGTGTATTCTTTTGGTTATTATTAAAAAAAATTTAAAACATTACAACATTATAAATTGTTTTGAGTTCTATGAAATGTTAAATAATGACATTTATTTTCAGCAATGATCTATTTACTACTCGCTTGTTTTTTCGTATTTTATTTGATGAAAATTTTCATTCAAATTATATTCAATTCCTTAATTACATACTGTACAAACCTTAAAACTCTCATTATACATTTACATTTAACACTCAATGAACTCTCTTTCATTTCCGTAACCAGCAACAGCCTCATAAGCACTCAAATATGGGTCTTATTGCCATCAAAAATCTGCCTTTTAAAGGTGGATTTTCCCTTAAATAAATAACAATATACATGAAAGCCTCCACTGGTTTAGGTTCTGATTTGGGATAAAAGGCGAGAGCGTTCAAGCGTACATTTCACAGGCTAGCGACCGCGTGCTAATTTTAAACACGGCCCCGAGTGTAGGGTTGTGTACACTGCCGTGCAATGTAAAGTAGTAGCTGTATATGCCTGTAGGCGTATACAGCTAGTATATGAAAACGAAACGAAAATAAGGTGCATCATTTTCTTTTTCGGTAAACGTGTTTTTTTCTGTTTTTAGTGGCTCTGTCTGTAGGATTTTGAACACTGCCGTAAAATGAAAAGATACAAGTAGAGGTAATTAAATAGGGTACGGTTTACAAATTGTGAAGAGCTACGCTACTAACATTATGTGCACTGTCGTGCAATCATTATAATACAGTACACAGTTAAATAATTTATAGTTTCTTTAAGGAACGCAAATGTATAGCTTTATTCTCGACTATTAATACAATTCATTTGACATTACTACGGCTATCATTTATTTGAGTTAACCAGAAAGGAATTAAAAATAACTGCTATAATTTTAAAGACAAAAATATTTAGTGTTGTGAACGTGAGCTATGTACAAAAGAAAGACCACATACTTACCTACACAACTGTGAAATATGAAAATCTGGGTGCTGCTACTTTTGTACACTGAAAAGATGTTTTTATAAGTACTGCTTCTAAAAATACATTTATGTATGCACATTTACAGTACCTAAAGTTATTTACCCGTCAAACGCTATACGGAATTACGGACTACCGAGTGTCTTATCCAAATAATTTAAAAAAACTAGTAAAAAACCAATTTCAAATTTAAATTCAATGGAAAATAATGCAGATAAATATAGTATAAAAAAGAATATAATAAAAAATACAGCCTACGAAAACACAAAAACAACATTTCACCAGTAAAGCAAACAGACACTCGCAAATAATATAAATTCACAACAAGGCGAGCCTAACTAAATAAATTTAATTTATCCAAGGGTCCCTTTTCCGTCCAGATAGTGTTTACCTAAAAAGGTCGTTCTAATGATGCCTGTTTCTGGCCGCCAGTGTTTGTAATTCATAAAATATGTATCTAATAGTTGGTCATATTGTTATTAAAATAAATATTAAAGGTCGAAAGGTTAAGGAGCTACGGCGCCGGCGCAAACGTTTTGTTTACGTTATTTAGTTCCTCTGTTTTGGTGTGAGCATGTTTTAAAGGCACGATTTTGTTGTTATTTCTTACTATTTCAATAATTTACTTTAAAGCAGGCAATATAGGCTAGTATTTATGAAGCAATCAGAATATTATGGACAAGGTATTTTACATAATTGAAAACTTGGACGTAAAAACCCATGTAGTATTTATTTAAGTATGAGTATTTTTTTTATATACCTACTTAAATATATTTCTTCTTCATATTTTTCTCTTCCAGCACGCATAGAATGACCACCGTAAAAACGGGTTTTGTCGCCGGAAGAATAGACAAAATGACAGATAAACAACCACAATCTGTCATTTTGTCTATTCTTCCGTCAATAAAACCTGTTTCTACGGTGGTCATGCTACGCGTGCTGATAGTTCTCGCACTCTATTCTTTTTCATTTCTCCTTTCGCAGGTCAATATAATAAATAAATAAAACCCATCAAGGTATGTGATAAAATTAGCCTCATAAACAGGTATGTAGGAAAATTTATAGGAAAATATTAGTTCAGCTCAAGAAGTCTCAATAGACTCGCTCCATTACATGGGACTTAAATATAACTGGCGAAATGTGGTTGTATACATTTTCAGTATAAGCTGACCTCGCATTGTACGGAAATCCTATACAATGTGAGATCAGCATAAACTGGAAATGTACAGCTTGATGTACAGCCATATGTACTAATAAGAATAAGAATAATAATCCATTTTTTATATTTTTAAATGTTTTTATATTTTCTTTATTCTAATATTTAAAAATATAATTTATAAGTACTTAAATGAAATAAAAGAGAATAAATAATATGTGCACCTCTGCCCAACCCTTCGGGGAGTAATAGCGTGAATGCGTGATGTATTTTAAGTCTCAAGATTTTTACTTTTAACCCAGAAATCTAATATTAAAATTACAGTTTGTATTATTGTATTTTTTTTTTAATACTGCGTTCGGTGATTAGGTAGAATAGATTATTTTTCACATTATTTAAATAAGATTTCCCTTCCAATTTCAAAAGAACACAGCTATCGAATAATTGCCAGAAAAGCCAATTTATTTCTACGCGGTCTCAATTTCAGCCCCACTCCTTCAAAAAACTGGGGTGAGTTTTTTTGCACAAAAACTTCGGAGCTCTGGGTAGAGACATTTAGGAAATTGCTTCAATATCTGTCTGTCGCAGTAACGAAGTGCGAAAGCTTTTTTCTATTCGTCTGACGTTCAGTTAATTATTGTATTGACTTTGTTCGAGCGTGTCTTGTGGCGCTGAATGGCGTTTGGCGGTTCGCTTTGGGGGTGAATAAGAACTGTTGTAGTTTGTCAAAATTGAGTGACCTTTAAAAAAAATACGTTGTTTTAGAAAGAAAGAAAGAAAAATGCGTTTATTGGCATTACAGCAGAGAAAATACACCTTACAACTATAAAAAACAGAAAACAATGATTATAATGCCAAAAGGGCCTCAGCTCAGCATATTGTCAGATGACAACATAAAGTGTACCGCCTGACGCTGATTTTCAGCTGCAACCCACGAGTGCCATACGCTAGAATAATAAACAGGGAAGTGTGTGTCCGCTTTAATAAATTAGGTATCAGAATAAAATATAATGTAATAAAAGATAGGTTAATATAAAAAATTGCTCACAAAATCAAATATACTGTAGTGACATACATGTGTGTGTGTTGTGAATAAATACCCAATATCTGTGTCATAATATCTAGTTAATTACCTACTTGTATTTTTTTTTTAAGTCTAGTTTGGGTACGTTATGGGAGTAACTAACTTCAATAATAATTTCGGAAACTTTCTCTCCACTTTCTTTCCTCCCTATATTTTTCACACATTCGCAGATCAATTCTTAATCCTGAGCAATTCTTAAATAGTCAGAACCGACACGCGAGAAAAATGAATTTTATCATCATAACTAAAATTAAAATGTAAAAATGATTTTGTTTGTTATGCCTTTACACCAAAACGGCTGAACGGATTTGGATGAAATTTGACACATCGGTAGATCATGTCCTGGATTAGGACATAGGGTACTTTTATCCCAAAATTCTCACGGGATCGAGACTTATGCGGGTAAAACCAAGGGGCGCAGCTGGTAATCTATAAGTACCTACAAATGCAATAAATTTTGATTGTGAAGACTTTCGGCGATTTTAACGCGTATTACGTAATTTTTTCCTACACCAAAAACGTCTCGTGCATAAACCCTGAAAGATCCACTCCAGATAAAATTAGTTCCTCATGGAAACTGAACAATTCCTATCAGACAATCAACACTGTACAACAGACAACAACAACAACTAATGTTGCTGTCCGTACCTATGTCACGTCATGCACCCTCATCAGATTATGACATGTGTTGCCAGCAGTAATAAAGGAGCCGCTTTGTAGGCTGGTAACATTATTTCCCACTGATTGATGGCAATTATTTAAAATTCGAGTTAGTCTTTTTTTGGGCCCTTGTTAACTGAGTTTGAATTGCTTTTTGCATAAATAAATGTTTCAGCTGATTAATTAATTAAGTTGAATAGATGCAAATGTTTTAAGCGAAATTAAAAATTATTTCCTGCATTCATATACACCGTGACATTTTATACGTCTTACAAAAGCAGCCCACTTCATGTATCCAATGACTACTAAACATTCATTTACAAAAAAAAAAGATAAATTGTAATAATTTTTAATTGCTCCTAGAGGTATTTTATGTCGGGTACATTGAGTGGCTCTTTGTCAGACGACTAAAATGTCACGGTGATATAATTTTTGAAGTGAAAAATTCTTTAGGTGCGTTGGGCATTTTTGAGATGGGACTAAACCATTGATTTCGCGACACTGACGGAATTTACCGACACTGTGGAGTAAAAGATATCAACGTGTTGATTACCGCGGTGCCGATATTTTTTCAAGTTTTCACTTCTGTCGGCATTCCCGGAGTGCCACTATTTTTTTAAATGAATATTTAGTAGTCATTGTATACATAAAGTGGGCTGCTTTTGTAAGACGGCTAAAATGTCACGGTGTATACGTATAACCTATCAATCAATCAATCCTTTTCCCAACTATGTTGGGGGTCGGCTTCCATTCTAACTGGGTGCAACTGAGTACCAGTATTTTACATGGAGCGACTGCCTATCTGATCTTCACAACCTAGTTACTGGGTAATACGATACCCCTTGGTAAGACTGGTAGTCAGACCTTCGGGGTTTCTGACGACCCGTAACAACTGTAAAAGATGCACGAATGACAGCCGGGACCAACAGCTTAACGTGCTTTCCGAGGCACGGAGGAGTCTCAGTATATAAAGATGGTCACCCATCCACGGACCAACCCCGGCCAGCGTCGCTTAACCTGTTGGATCGACCCGTGCGGCTGGTATTACTTAGCTACGAGCACTTCCCATTGTAACATTTGAAAAGTCTCCATTACGGCCAAGGCCAATTTTTTCAGCGTATTTACGGCCGCCAATACCACATTTAATAAAGTCAAGTATGTTTATATTGAAGGCTCTGAGATGGATTATATCTTATTTTGTGATCACGTTTTCCGGAGTGTCACATGATAGGGTTTTACAGGAAAATGTATATTTTTACGTTCCCATTTTTATTGGGTTACCTCTAAACTCGATTGGCCTAATCCTTCACTGGTATCGTGTAGAAAATATTGACATGTTTTTTGACATAGTAATGTCGCATATTTTAAGCTCCACGGTAACAATATGGGTTGATCAAAATATGATTTGCGACCATACAACCTGTAAATAACAAAAAAAGTAAGAAATTTGTATTACGCGGGCTACCTTAGCACATAATATCCCATTTGACAGATCTACACCATTACATACGTCTTAACTCTCGTCTCCAAAACACACTATTGGATTGAAAATCCAATAGTGTGTTTTGGAGACGAGAGTGCATCCCAGCGAGTTGGATTCTGAACGCTCGACTTAACACCGAGAGTTGAAAATCCAGTGCGCGATGAAATCCCGCCGCGATTTTATTACGTCCGTGCGAACGTCGGCTTAGTCCACTAGAGCGTGGCAGAAATGTGTATTGCAAACGCCGCGTATTGCTGCCGTACTCTTGCCGCTCAATGTTTGGACACACCTTAAGAATACAAAATAAAAATGCTGAAACGTCATTCCAGTATTTTTTTTTTTTTAATGATAAATGATTTTATTTCTGTAAGTAGGTTTGTACAAACACTTTTACACGTCAATCATATTTTAAAAACTAGATGAGGTCGGCGTTTCCTATCTGACTACTCTGAGAAGAAAGGCCGAAACAAACTCCGAGGTCACAGTCTCTTTTAAAGTCCAGACATAATCTTGGTCAGATCATGTGAAGGCCATGTGGATTGGTGTCTGAAGTGGTCTTTAGAGGAAAGCATCACACAGATTGAGAGGGGCTGTCCAGTCAGTGCACGCATTTGTCATTTATCGTGTAGCTCAACTCAGAATTTAAGGAGCTCAACGATTCGACGAACAATACCAAAAAAAGGAAATTTTAAATAGCGTCAATACAATATAATTTCCCACATAATATATCTAACTCGCCAATTATTTTCAAACGCGACCTACTTCCTCGACATTCGACGCGTGACTGCGCCTCCCCACTTCCGTTACCCTCTCCCCTGACCGGATGCTGACGTCACCACGATACCGACGCTTTGTGACAACCGGCCTACTTTTGTACTACGCGATAAGTTTAAATGTGTCTTTTTTATTCATAGAACAGCTGTAACATTGTTGAGGTAAGCGTTGACAGTTGCAGGCTGTATTGTGTCTCTGTGTCTGTCGTGATAAAATGTTGATTTTGTATTTAATTGTAACTCGGAACAAACAGGGTCAGGTAGATAAAGTTTTTCAAAATTAAATACAAAGAAAACTTCTACCTATGATCCAACGCCATAGGTAACTTATTATTTTTTCTGGCTTTTCGGATTCATGTGCGTATTGTATAATTATCACTTGCTTCAAAAACGGTGGAGAAAATCATCGTGAGGAAACCGGCATGCCTGAGAGATATTTCTCGACGGCATGTGGAGCCAAGTCAGAGACTCATGGGCGGCTTTAAAACTATGAAACCACACGAAAAGAAGAAAAAGAAGACAAACAAAAACCATATAAAGATGTTTTTTTTTTTTTCAAAATTCAACACGGCATAAATTCTACAAAATAGCGCTACCAAATAGAAAACATTTACCAACCTTTTTCCTTCCACCCTCTAATTTACTGCAGCTTTTACCTTTCAAAGAACCTCTACCCGTAGATTGATTTAAAAAACCTGAAACCCTGTACGGAAGGCCAGTTTGAATGAATTACCACAACAAAGGGAAAGGTAGGTAACCGTTTGGCAGGAAACAAGCATCCTGTATACGCCTAATATTGGCGGGTAGTGCACACAGGGTGTTGCCGGCAGGACATGCAGAGAGTGTAATGTAATTTCTAATCAATATGGCAGTTTAGACCAGAAGAGACGGGGAGTAAAAACGATTGAATTTAAGCGTATTAAAGAGTTGATTTCTCAAGTTTTCAGCTGGATAATATCATACGAGAAAATCATTTTGGTGAAAAATGATTGTTTTTGCTGATGTTTTTGGAACGAAGATCTTTAACATGGCTTGTAAACTTTCAAAAATCGTCACGCTAAAAGTGTTAATACTTGCGACTGTCTACTTCTAATTTAAAGAGAAAGAGAGAGAGAGAACGCTGGCAGAAAAAAAACAAAAGAAAAGAGTAAAGTAATTACAGTGTCGTGGGATAAAATTGTACACATCGGCCCGAGTACACTGCATGCCGAGAGAGAGAGAATGTGTGAATTTGGTCAAAATGAAAATCCAAGATGGCAGCTCTAATTCAAATTTTTCGTCATGGGTGTCGTTTTCATAGTTTTCGAGCGTGCTAAAGCCGATAGTGAGGTCAAAATGTAAATCCAAGATGGCGGCTCTGAAAATTTTGTTTTTGTTTTAAATCATACGTGAGCAAGAGTTTTTTTTTATCATATTTTGGTGATATGAAACTCATCTGTGGCAAGCGTAGTAGAATTTAAATACTGGAAGTATTAAGATCACCCCCTTTGTACCCCCTTGTCAGGTCGCTAGTAAACAATAACTTTACTGATGGAGAGAGATACAAGATCCTTTTTCCCTTTCATTCATCATCACAGTTGACACAATACACAAAACCGTTTCTTTCCTTTATATCTTCATCTACAACAACTACATTTTAGTTTGAGTTGAGAACGATTCCGGTTCAGGCAAATGTCGCTCGATTCCATTTCCGTGACGAACGGGAATGGAGCGAGCGACGCTTTGTTAAATACGTGTTCTAAACTTAAAATTGTGTGGTTTATGGTTCCTTTTGAATCTGTTTGGATATGCTGCTTGATTCTCAGTAATGCGATGAATTAAACCTTGAACTAGTAAACTCATTAGTAGCTTTTATTTGATATCAATATTGTTGTAATTTTTTTTAAACCGTTCCCTCTCTTTTTTAACCGACTTCCAAAAAGGAGGAGGTTATATGTTCGTAGCGTATGTGTTTTTTTGTTTGAAAGGGTATGCTCTCGAGGTGGTCCCATATAAATTTTATTAACTTTGCTTGGATTGTTTTTGAGTCAGCTTCAATAATACGTATTGTTTCCCACTTAGTATGTGGATGATAATTATGATATGTTCTTGTCACTAATAATAACATAGCAGGTAGTGGTAGGTATTCGAATTTGTGTGGGGTGGGTACCACAACTAAAAAGTGAAAAATAAAAACACTTTACAAAAAAAAAAATCGGCTTCCAAAAAAAAAACACTACAAAGTGAAAAATAACTTTAACTTCGGAAGTCGGTGATAAAAAACGAAAATTCAAACCAAAGACACCGACACCGTTTTTTATTTTTTAAGTCGGTTGCTGTTTTTTTTTGTAAAAAGTTTTTTTTGTATTTGCAGATGCAATACATAAATATTACACAATTAAAACGAATCTATCGAAACCTCATGATTATGTAAAAATCCATCAAGCCATTTAGGCTACAGAGCGTGCCAAAGAAATAGACATATGGACAGGCGAAAAATTTCAACGTACGGGGTTTCAGAATCGTGTACTGAATCCATGGTAACAGTTTTCACGACGATGTTTCTGCCACTCTGTATAAAGATGTACTATTGAATTCAATATATTGACGGTTTAAACCCAAGAAACCTTTCATTTAACATCGTCCCGGCACCGTAGTCACGTGAAGTGTCTACAGTACTCATCTACAACAATAATCGTAGGTAGACTAGATTGAAGGTTATATAAACCTAACTATACTCCATTTGAAATAAGATTAGACATTTAACTAAACCTTTTTTACAGTCCGTTCAACCGATTTTGACTTCTTTTGCGTTGGTGGCATGACAAATGGCAGCTGCAGTAAACAGTTGGTTTGTAACCACTTTTTTTGCTTTTAGTGCCATCCTTATGCCTACGCAATAGAAGTCAAAATCAGTTGAACGGACTGTAAAAAGGTTTGTTTAAATGTCTAATCTTATTTCAAATGGAATATAGGTATATTCAACACCCTCATAACCTACCCTCACTTTGCAATAACTTGAAAGCCGTCACGTCACACCTAAATCAACCACTATAGTCTACATTATCTTCTAATCTTGCCTATTGAGCACGCGACAATAGTACTTGTAAGATAGTGACGTCATTAGAATGACGTGTCGTCTGAAGATGTTTTGTGACGCAGGTGGGTACCGTTTAGTTGTCAAGTGATGTGGATGTCAGTATTGTTAT
Source organism: Agrochola lychnidis (assembly GCA_963680765.1). NCBI lineage: Eukaryota > Metazoa > Arthropoda > Insecta > Lepidoptera > Noctuidae > Agrochola > Agrochola lychnidis. The sequence goes on along the minus strand of OY796871.1, from coordinate 5,636,816 downwards.
CTGTATAACTTGTGAAGTGGTGGTGTTATTAATGACATCTGTTGACAAGATATTGGTCATAGAATAGGGATGACTTCTGGGTCAAAAAAAAGAAATTATATTTAGTCCATTAGTCAGATAATAAAAAAATATTAGACACGTGTTTTTTGTTTTATCGTATTAATAAAAAATTACTTGGACAAAACGCATTAAAGTTGGCATTTTCGTTTTTTGCCACCGACTTCCGAAATTAGAGTTATTTTTCACTTTTTAATGTTTTTTTTTGGAGGTCGGTTGTTTTTTTTTGTAAAAAGTTTTTATTTTTCACTTTTTAGTTGTGGTACCTCACACATTCGAATACCACTACCTGCTACCAGTGACAGAAACTTATCAAATCATCTACATACTAAGTGGGAAAAATTCGAGAGCACACCCTTTCAAACAAAAAAGAATTTTCAAAATCGGTCCACAATTGACGGAGAAATCGGTGGACATACACAAAAAAAAAAACATACGCGACGAACAAATAACCTCCTCCTCTTTTGAAAGTCGGTTAAAAACGCATTAAAGTTGGGGAGTGGGGGTCACTACGTCACAAGTATAAAATCTACATACTCGTGACGTCATGGTACATTTTAACTCAATGTATCGCCATAATCTTTTGATAACGTGAAAAAGAACGGTGTCGCGAGTTCAATTGTTTTTTTATTTTTCCATCTCAAAAATGCCCAACGCGCCTAACGACGTCTTCACTTCCAAAATTTATCTGTGGGTATTTTTTCACGGATGTCCCCCTGTCTAGGGAGAATGGAGGGCTATTTCGGACTCCTACTGACTAAAACTCTACGGTTCTTTCCAGTATCATAAGTCGGGGGCCCGGGAGATACTTGTACATTCGCGCGCACCCCCGACGTATCAGCACGCCATGCCAAACGGGCCCCATCACCACAGTCCCTATTAAAACTAGAATAATAATTGGGTGCGTAGTTAATGATCTCCTAATAAATATAATCTTTTACTTGTTTCAGACCTGCAGTTCCCGATAGACGTGTCAGGCGTTCAGAACGACCATCCGTTCTTAGACGCAGACTCCCTACAGTCGCTGTTCCGACGTCTGACGGCGCTGAACAGATGTGCCAACATGAAGTTAGAACATCATCACCATCAGAAGAGATCGGTAAGTTACCTAATGCTAGTTTTATTGCGACTTCATCTGCGCCTGTCATTTACCAGGAAAGGTGTTCTTATGTGTTAATCAATGCTATAAACTATAATTCGTTCAGCCGTTTTTGCGTTATCGAGTAACAAACATACAGACATACTACTTTAATATTTATAATATTATTACTAGCTGTTGCCCACGACTTCGTCTGCGATTCAGGATGAAAAATAGCCTATGTCTTTTTCCAGGTCATGGTCTACCCATGTGCCAAATTTCATCTAAATACGTTCAGCCGTTTTAACGTGAAATCGTAACAAATACACTACCAAAGACACTTTCGCATTTATAATATTAGTTAGGATTATTTATTTATTTATTAATAGTCGGACTTGAAAAAAACACGGTCTTTAAATATACAGTTAGGAAAATGTATAATTCAGTATATTAATTAACACTACTACTAGTTTGAATTACGTAGCGAAAAAAAATTGAGAAAATGCATGTTAGGAAATGTATAACTTCAGCGACGATTATAGATGCCAACTGCGATTTAAATTTACAGAAAATTCATTAAGCTGTATACTATTTTCTAAACAATCCTGGCTGACTAGACTTTACTTACAAAATAATGTAAAAGTTACATTCACGTTTACGTGTATTTATTTAAAATATACAGTGTAGTCTTTATAATGTGCACATATCAAAAATCTATACTTAATTTTATCGACGGAAAAATTAATAATAAAAATCTAAATTGTATTTTTATGTATATAATTTTTATATTTTTGACAGCCTGCGTTGCGCAGTCATAAGGAAACCTAATGTTTTTAAGCTATTGCATAGCTTTTATCGCGGGCTTTGAGCGCGGCGACCGAATCAAGAAATTCCGTAACGCGTTAAATAAAACCTAACACCCCCACTCCGCCTACCATGTAATGTAATGTAACTGGAGAAACCTCGACCCCTGTCATACAGGATGTCCTACTTCAGGGGTCGAGACCTCATTGATGTAATGTGTACTGAAGTTTTGGAAATAAATTACTATTATTAATACTATAATGACGGTTCCCATGACAACGTGATGCTGTCATGTGTTGTCATGTCATGACAACGTGATGTTTTCATGTGTTGTCATGGGAACGTAATTTTTGTTTCATGTCATCACGTCATCATCCCAAGTGTAGCGTTGACAAATAGGAAGTATGGAGGTTACAAATGCTATGCAATAGCCTTACCTTACCTTTAAATCCACTTATGCTCGAATGTTTAATTAGAAGAAAATCATCCGCTTATATCGCTAAAAATAACATGTTCTAGCTACTAATCGACTAGCGAGATAAAAAAACTTTTCCGTTTGAGATTTTCATAAAATAAATTAAAAACAGAAACAAGCTTCAAACAAAGCAGATGTTTTTGCCAACGCGATTAAAAAGAAAAGTTATTATAATAATTTTCCTTTATAGTAATTATTACGTGAGTGTTTAATGTGTTTATTCGTTCAAGCTAATATCAGAACTTTATCCTAAAACATTTTTAGAGTTCCGTATCCGAAGGGTACCAAACGGAACCCTATTACTAAGCCGCCGCTCTCCATCTGTCTCTCAGCGGGCTGTATCTCATGAACATTGGTAGACAGTTGAAATTTTCACAGATTTTGTATTGCTATTGCCGCTATAACAATAAACAATAAAAATAAAATAAATAAAAATTAAAGGGCCCGTATAAAAAATGTGTATTTTTTAGCGATTTTCGCTAAATATTGTACAGTAGTACGGAACTCTTTTTTTTCATAAATATAAAGTTTCTAAATACATATCTATCTTTTTATTTCAAATGGTTGGAAAATCACAGTACCTATGTACGTAGGTAGTGGGAAAAAAATATTTGGCTGATAAAAAATATCTACATATATTATTTATACATATTATAAATTAAAGTCACTTTTCGTGTCCGTCTGTGTGAACGTGTTTTTCTTCTAAAGTACGCAATGGATTTTGATGCAGTTTTCGCCATCATTTAGAAAAATTCCGAAAGAATGTAGATAGATAGGAAGATAGAATATTCTTTATTATGTACACCATAAAAATTACAAACATTAATTTAGAAATTTTGTCTAATACTTTAATCTCGATGTTTTGTTTAGTTGTAAAAACCGCGCGAAGCAGGGGCGGGTCGCTAGTTCATAATAACTAATAATAAGTTAATAACATTAATACGGAAATAAAAAATCATAAATAATGGAATTAATAAATCTAACAAATTATTCTTAAGAAACAGTACTTTCATTTTCTAATATTATTACAAAATTTAATCAACCAATGGGAACCCATTAGATAATTATTACCATCATTACTCAAAAATTATTCCCACAGACTGTAATAATTACTACCCAATAATTAATATTTATGAAACAATTTGTAGTTAATTACTTATTTTAGTGAATTGATCGTGTTAGTGGAATTTTTTAATTTAATTGATCTTTCAACGTTATAGATTAACTTAAAAAGGTCCTGGTATAAGATAACAGTAACTAATAGGTACCTACAGTTATAAACTTTAAATTATTTTTTTCTCAAACATGCTTGGAAATTCAAATATCATTTTGACAACCTTCTTCGAGATAAATCGAAATTGCTGTACTGGGCAAAAACAAGCGAGTAGGCGACCGACAATGTTACTATGAAAGCTCATATCTGTCGTGTTATTTAAAAATGGAATGAACTTTTTACTTCAACACAGGACAACCAAGGAGGTAACTTATCAAAGATTTTATTTAAATTTCGAACTGGCTTAGCAAATAGAGCTGTTTAAAAAAAAGAAACAAATGAACATATTGGCGCGTGAAATATTTTCTTTGTTCGTCATTCATTCTGGAATTTATAATTAATTTACTTAGTTTGAATTTCCGCGTATTGTTTGAGAAAAGTACTATACAAACCTTGGCCACAACCAGGCATTAAATAACGTCCGTAAAAATGTATTTACAATCAATGCCCTAATTACGGGTCGCGACAGTAATGTACTATAAATTAATTTAATTATGAATGAAGTGTTTTATTTGTAAATTTTACCTACTCAAGTAATCAGATCATAGTATTTTTTTTAAAAAAACGTAAGACTTGGTCAAATTAAATTAGTTAGCAAAATTCTGAGACGTGATTGATATCGATTTCTTGGGGTGAAGGGAGCTGTCATTCCACCCCTAATGCTAGGGATTGACACTTTTGACAGCAGACTTTGTAAATTTTGACGTTGAAAAGTGCCTATTTGAAATAAATGATTTGCCTTTTTTTAGGGTTCCATAGTAAACAAGGAACCCTTATAGTTTCGTCATGTCCGTCTGTCTGTCTGTCTGTCTGTCCGCGGTCTAGCTCCGAGACCCTTAGTACTAGAAAGCTGTAATTTGGCATAGGTTTACATTTTAATTACGCCGACAAAGTGGTAAAACAAAATGGTGATGTTATTTTTTTTTTAACCCATGGTGAGAGATATCATTGGAAAGGTCCTTCAAAAACATTGTGAGTTTGTGAAAACCATTTTTGGATTCAGGGATCCGTTTGCGAAATATTAAGCTTTAAAGTGCTAATTTTTGTTAGAGTCAAGTGTCCCCCCCCCCTCTGCCAGCTAAATGGTTGGTTTTGGGTGTGTGAAAAAAATCACAACAGTAGTTTATATAACAAAATTAAAAGGAAAACTATCACAGCTAAGTAGGCTCTACAAGTTAACGAGTAATAATCGACCAACTTAACTTTGCAGTTGCAAAAACATGTTTTCCCATACATTCCGTATGGGAGAACATATTTTTCAACTACAAAGTTAAGTTTGTTTTTGGGATAAATTCATCCCAACTACGGAACCCTTCATTGTGCGTGGTCCGACACGCACTTGGCCGGTTTTTTTGAGCTAACTTCACCTAATTGATCACGGTGAGATTTTTACAAAATCAACCAGCAGTGACTTTGGAAAAAAAACATTCAATAAATTTATACGGTCAATAATTTCAGAAACTAATTTTAAATTCGTCAATTTGTCGACGTAGTCAAGAGAAAAATATTTTTAAGCAGTTTGACGCAACACATTTATTTTATTTCCCGTGTTACATCTAATTATTAAAATTGAGTTTTTTTTAAGGTATAACCAAGGAGGCAAATAATAATTTATTACTATTTACTGCTAAGTTATAAATAAATCATATTAAAAAGAACTTTCTTTTTAATATGATAGGCCAATTAGTTTCTACTACCATTTGCAAATGGTAGTAGAAACTAATTGGCCGTCTACAAACGTTATTTATTAATAAATAAATATTACAATTTATTGTAAATAGGTACTTGACTTTTACCGGAAAATATAACTTGGAAATCGTATTTATACGTTTACATTTCCGGTAAGTACAAGAAAGTTTTGAATATTATTTGTGCCGCAATTATGCGAAAAGACATAAAATTCAAAATTATTATTATTATTAGGTACTAGTGGGTAGTTACTTTAGCAATTCCTCTATCTTTACTTAAAATTCTATTTCCGTGATTATAAAACCTTGTACGTTTTACGAGACAAAGGTTCTAAAAGATTTTCATAGTTCAATTTGCAAATTTCTAAAATACAATTGCATAAATTATAAAGAAACATAATTTGACTATAAACCAAGGTATTATTTTAGAAAAGAATTTAGCTAAAACCCATGTCGAATTAACAGTGCGCAAATCAATTGATTTAGCTATTCTTTTTTTTATTGAATTAATAATGTACTAAATACTAGTTTTACCTACAAATTATTATCAGCATCTTAAAAGTATTATATGTATCATTGTAGGTTATAATTTATATTTTTGTAAAATTTATATGAACGGCTCGCCAGCCCACAACACAGATAAATCCTGAGAGGGCTTTGTTGTATGGCTAAAACCAAAATGTAATATAGGTTAAGTGTTTCAGAATTAAAGTCAAAAATATACAAAAAAACATAGCTACAATTTTACAACAAATAATTAGATGGTTAAACTACAACAAAACACCAACTTATTCATAGTTTTTCCCTTTATTCTCAGACATACAACTGTCCCAGACAACAAAATCCATCCAATCAAGTCAACGCCCCCATTTACTTGAAAGGCGAGCGCACTCAATCGCTCACCCCAGGGGGCGATCACTTTAACTTGAGAACCACTGGACCACAGCTTAGTAAACTAAGCAAACAACTTGTTTTACGATTATTGGCCATCTAAAGAGTGCATTGATAAAATGCACGAGGTTCAAAGCTGTGTGTTTGATTACAAATTGATTTTATAAAATCTTCTAGACTTTAAGATAGGTACACTAAAGTGTAGTCGTAAAATGTATGAAGTTTCTGTTGTGTAAAGGTTTTATTACTTCCTGATTAGTGTTTGATAAATTATTGAGACATAAATGTCGAGATAGGCGCGTTATTTTAGAAAGTTATAGTACGTATAGAGGGAAACATTGCTTGAAATTATTATGTTTTCATCTTTTGCAAATTGATACTAAATTTAATGAGGGTTTTCTGAAATGATGTTCACTACGTGGCAGCACTGAGACGTGAGGTCCGGATATGTTTAGATGAAAAATTACTTGAACAAACTCACCTTGGTGGAAGAAAAATACTTGTATAGAACATTGGTCCGTAATCTTATCTAAATAAAGAGCACAATCGCATTTACAAAACCTTTAAATTTAAATACTTGCATAGAACATTGATCCGTAACGTAATATAAATAAAGAGAGAGAGAAAAATGAGGTGTCGTTACAGTGTCGCGAAATCAATGGTTTAGTCCCATCTCAGAAATGCCCAACACGCCTAAATAAGTTTTCACTTAAAAAAAAAATAGCTTATCTCAAATTACAAAACGTATTATGTTAAACAAATCACGTCCTAATAAATGTTAATTACTTCTGAACTTAATTAAGCGAACATGATTTAATTATTCTGTACTCCACAAGACTCGTGAGCTAAGGAAACTCTACAAATTCGTTACAGCAGGAGCGCTCAACAATTTGACAACGTTACAGGGGTTGACGATCTCTGGGGATTTGTTGAAAAGTTTGTTCATACTTTGGGTAATACGAAAATATGGTTAAGGATTTATTTTTGTTATTACTGATAAGGGAAAGGTTGTATTTCTTGCCTCAGCCTGTATTATTTCATCAGGTTTTGTGAAAGTTTTATATTATTAATTTCTAATGAAGCAATCACATAAATAAACGTATGTAGGTATCTAATTCAGAGTCTAAATGAAACACAAAGTTGTCATAATTAAATTGCTCACTGTTACAGGGGTCGACAATCTCTGGGGATTTTGTGAAAAGTTTGCTCATATTATTTTAACAAACAAGAAAGTGTTTTATTTTTTTATTTTACTTTTTTTACTGGTAGGAGAGATTCTGCTGTGGAACTTTATTAGATTTATGGTCCTAAATCTATATTGTACGAAAAAAAAACGCGATATTGGGTATGAATTTGAAAATTTTAAATCCTTGATGGATTAACTTTATTTTTATTCCTATTTAAAAAAAAAAGAAAAGAAAGAAAATACGTTTAATTGCGGTAAAGATGACGCAAGTAAAGAACACAAACACAAAAAAGATCAAGTTGGGTTAAATATGCGTCACATCCACACAAAACGGCCATCGCTCAGCATAATGCTGCGACCCTATGTGAAACAGATCTACAGCGCTGGTTACTTACTTTTTAAATTTGGTGCAGAACAATAACAAAAAAAAACAAGTTGGGGGAAAATATGCGTCACATCCACACAAAACGGCCATCACTCAGCATAATGCTGCGAATCTATGTGAGACAAAGCCCCAGTGCTAGGTATTTACTTTTTAAATTTGTTGGGTAAATTAATAGGCAGTAAGGCAGTAGTAGCTTTTTGTCTGTTGGTAATTTAGAGGTATGAGGAACAGGGTGTAAAGTTTACTCATCCTGTAAATTGTCCAAACTGTCATCACATAACTACTACCCTGTGATGATAATGGATATTCCTTTCCACTGTTTCATGCAATATTACAGACAATCAAACTCAAAGCATCTATTTAAAATAAACCAATTACATACAGGCATTTTTGAATTGTCAAGGGGTCGGTCAGTCAGAAAGATGAAGCTAGTTGCCCATTCCAAAGCGTAGTAGGTACCTATAGAAAAGAACGGGCAGGAAACTCCACGGACACTCTTTTAAATCAAAATATGGTTACAAAATATTGGTTACATCATTCATGTTGAAGTTATACATGTGAGAACGATGCAGAACGTTAAAAGCGTCCGTAATAAATATAAAACAAATCAAAAATTAGATTAAAATAAGCCCTGGCAGCTAAGAGATGACCAGTCCCTACTGATAGCGCCCGTTCACGAACATGACGCATGGATTAGCACCATTCAGCTCAACCATTTTGAAAGGAGCCGTCCTTTTTTTAACCACATTGGGGTAGCTCTTAGCCTTTATCTCACCTGATTGTAAATAATAATCAGGCCGAAGGTGGAAGCGAGCTTCACCCGGAATCCTCAACCACAGAGGAACTGGCTATCTTATCTCTAACTGCCGAAACACAATAATGCTGTTAACATTGTTGTTATGGCGACAGACTTAGATAAGATGGTGGTAGCTAGCCAGGTGGACTTAGAATAAGCTCTACCACCAACCAAACCGAGCAGAAAATTTAACCTCTGCTGGGATTCGAACCCAAGACCACTGGGGTCTGAGACAGCTGGTCTTACCACTAGACCACAGACTAGAGGCGGTTAAGCGGTCCTTGTTATTGCTGCAAAGATAGTTTTTTTTTTTTTTTACATATATAATTTAAATTATTATTGAAATAATTTAAAATTAATACTATAATTTATATGTAAAATAAAATTAATAAAACTATAGCAAAAATATTTATATGAGATTTTTTAAATCGTTTTTTTATATGTTAAAATATTTAATATAAATTATATTTTTTTGAATATTATAATTATAATTCTCGTGTCACAATGTTTAGTTGCCATACTCCTCCGAAACGGCTTGATCGATTTTTTTGGAATTTTATATGTATATTCGTTAGGTCTGAGAATCGGTCGTAATCTATTTTTCATGCTCATAAGGGTGGTCCACCCCAAACATTTATATGGCAAAACAACGTTTGCCGGGTCAGCTAGTTAAACCTATAAAATTATCATATTCTATCACCACCACTATTAAATCCCCTACCCAATTTGTCCATTATCAGCTAATCTGCACACACTATTACGACCGAGCAATATTTCACAAAATAACCGGGCAATTTCAAGCGTGGCCGGTCGCAAGTTACAATATAGAATTATCACGTACTTAGTTCACTCCGTTGTTAAATTACTTCGATAGAATGTTGGGATAACAATGTGTGAAGTTTGATGGTGTGGTTTTTAGGGTAAGCAGAATTCCTGGTACCTTCATAATAATATGCTTTGTTGGAATCTTGTATACGGTATATAAATACCGTATACAAGACCCGCGTTTTCACTCGCAAAAGTCTCGATCTTGTGGGAATATCGAGATAAAAATTATCCTATGTCCTAACCCAGGTCATGGTCTACCCATGTGCCAAATGTCATCCAAATCTCTTGAGCCGTTTTAGCGTGAAAACGTAACCGTGGGGCCGCACCTGCGTCTATCGTGACAAAGCAATGCGTGCCGAAGCTTCGTATGTTTTGCTCGCTAAAAAGTTATCGCGCTAATGCGGTAGTCACATTAGCGGCTTCATAATTTTAATGAATTATCGTGCAATAATCTAAGATGGCTCTCCATTATTTCGACAGAGCGTCTACGCAGTCCGGAAACAACAGTCGAAATGACCAACACTGGTCTGGCCACGCGCCACGGTTAGTATGTACCGCCACCCGGGCAATAAGCAGCTCGAACTATTGCGACGATAACCGATAATTAGTTGGTTACATCTGCGTGTATCGTGTCATTGTGCGAAGCTTCGCACGATAGACGCAGATGCGGCCCCAGTATAACAAACAAACAAGAAACATACAAATTCACTTTCGCATTTACAATATTAGTTAGGAAGTTAGGATTAACATAACAAGACGCCTGTAAGAAGGGAAGGCAGAGATTTGATCAGGAGGAGACGCCCGGGGCGGGAATCGCGAGCCGATTTCCGGCCACCGTAGTCGCGGGCTTGCGGACGGTGAGCAATGGGTTGCTCGCCGTCCGATAAGGATCAAGCCCGGGTCGACGGCGCGTTGTGTTCCACGAGCGCCTCAAAGCGATGTCAGCAGAATTGACGGGGTGGAATGCCTGCCGGGGGTTCGAAGAAAACCGATAGGGAAATCGTGGCCCCCGGCAACAGGGCAACCGAAGGAACACGGGTGGGTTTTAGTCAGTAAGAGTCTGACACGGACTCCCGCTCCGCCCAGAGCGGGAGAAGTTATTTGATAATTTCCCACCCAAAAAAAAAAAGCGGTGGTTGGAAGGATAAGCAAAGTTGTAGGTGATATCAAAATATGCTATGTCAGTATCTTCTCTGCGATGTTGAGAACAGATTAACAAAACATTACGACTGTATTTCTCGAAGGGACAAGTTGAGATTTGAAGAACTCACCTCCAGATATGTGATGTTCCATGTTAAAGAAGACAGAAAATAAGAAAGAAAATACATTTATTTTCGGTAAAAATGACGCAAAGAAAAAAAACAGTGGCACTCCGGAAATGCCGACAGAAGTGAAAACTTGAAAAAAAAAACTTAAAGTAAAAATACTAGCACAGAACATTGATCCGTAACGTAATATAAATAAAGAGCACAATCGCGTTTACAAAAATGAGGTGTTGGTAACGGTGTCGCGAGTTCAATTGTTTTTTTCCCCATCTCAAAAATACCTAACGCACCTAAAGAAGTTTTCACTTCAAAAACACAATATGTAATATCTATATTTAAAAGCGTGTCCTTGGAGTTTCTTTCCCGTTCGTCTCCATAGAGATTACGTTTTGGAATGGGCAACTAGCTTCAACTTTCTGACTTGACCGACTCTTTGACAATTCAAAAGTGCCTGTAAATGGTTTAATTGAAATAAAATGCTTTGTGACAAACACAAAAAATTGGGGGAAAATATGCGCAAGCCTGTAATCATTAATTTCAGACTGTGGGCTGCCACTGAAATTTTCTTGGAAATAAAAAAGACGTCCACCTATGTGCGCTAGCCTTAATACTTTGGCCGTCCTGGGGATCTAACCTCGCGCTCAGAAATCGCGCTCACGACTATCCCCGCGTCCTAACCAAAAGCGATTGTCACCCGAATACGCAATCGTTTGTATGAACTTTGACGTTCAAATGCGAGATCATCGCGCGACTATGTCATCCTATATGTACATTGTATTTGTATGATAATTATGATTTTATAACTGTGAAATTTTGTATGCTTGTGTGTTTGGATGTTTGTTACTCAATCACGAAAAAACGGCTGAACGGATTTGGATGAAATTTGGCACACAGATAGTTTATAACCTGGATTAACACATAGGTATAACAATAGAACACTTTTATCCCGGTAGTACATTCCCGTGGGATAATTTCGAAAGCTAGTAATCATATTTTACACTTGTTATTTGTTATTTACATTTTTTATTACATTTATTAATTTTATTACATAAACAATTTATTACATTTATTTATTTTTATTATAATATACAATTAGATCCATTTTTTTTTGTATAAAAGAGAGCAACGATCGCTTTTGATTAGGACCCGGAGTTAATCAAATCACCCTTAACCTTTAAATAACACTTCAAATATTCAGCACAAAATTAAACATAGATACCTATTCTTCTTCAAAGCCAAAGTAATCAAAATAAAGTACCTAAATCTAAAACATAATACATCTTCACGTAAAACAACACGCAATTTTCCCGCGATCATTTCAACATAAGATTGATTGTTTTAAAAGGTCGATTGTAACGAGACTCGGTACACTGACATTATTGATGATCTAACCTTAGAGTATGAAAGAGACAAGCTTTACTAGCCAACACATATAACTAGCGAATAAATGTGGCCCCCTACTGGGCCCAAACAGTACAGGAAACCTTTTTTTTTTTGTAACAAGGTAGAAATCCTGACGCATGTCTTCCATCTTGGGGCGGACGGAGGGGGTCTGTCAGACTTCCTGAGTAAAACCACCCTGTGTTCCCTAGCATACTTGCAACGGGGGCCACGGGGCACTTAAGCACTCTTCAACGCAGCCCCCGACTGGTGCCAGACTGTCTGCCGGCTCCGTCTGAGTATAAGAAACGTCGAAATTGTAACGTCAAAACGAAAAGAAGAAGATGCCAACTCATTTCTGTGGCAGCTTATTTGTGGAAAGCAACTAACTATGCCCGGTTTCGGTTTTCTCTAGAAGGTTGAAGTTCTTCCTTAAGGTTTCCCAGTTAACTGGGTGTTTAAAAACACAGGGTTTTTTTATAAACATTGCCGTTAACGTAAGCAATGATTAGCGTCTGCCTAACAATATAGTTTTTGACGTTTAAACATCTCTTCAAGCAACGGTTATAATAATGTGAACAGCACTATGGAATAGAGAAACTCCAGTTTAACGTACCTCAGAAATCATTTAACGTTTGATCAACAGAATATGCCTAGGCAACTACATCGTTCTTTACCTAGAATTTGAGAAATCAACCGTTTTCAAGCGTGGTTTAACTACTGTTGCTAGTAGGTCTATTAAATTATGGGTTTTTTAGTGTTGATAATGATGATTAATAGTGTTGTGACAAGCTTACACGAGGCAACTGATGTGTAACACCTCTGTTTTTGCTGGCAGATATCCACCAACACCCAATTTCTGGAAGCTTACGTCATGTTAACTTTCGCGATCTGTTGACCTAAATGGCAACAGCTGATCAATAAATATGGCATGGAATTTGACCACATATTTTATTCAATATTTTAAGAAAGGGGTTGAAGAGCTCGTGGCTAAGTAATAAAAGCCACACGGCTCGATCCATCAGCTTAAGCTACGCTTGCCGGGGTTGGTCCGTGGATAGTTGACCATCTTTACATACCAAAACTCCCATACCTCGGAAAGCACGCTAACTAAGCTGTTGGTTTCGGCTGTCATTCGTGGATATTTGACAGCCGCATCGGGTCATCAGAAGCCCGAAAATCTGACAACCGGTCTTACTAAGGGATATCGTGTTATCTAGTTACTGGGTTGTGAAGGTCAGATAGGCAGTCGCTCCATGTAAAACACTGATATTCAGCTGCATCCGGTTATACTTGAAGTCGGTCCCAACATAGTTGGGAAAAGGCTAGGCTAATTGATTGATTTAAAAAAATTGGGCATTAATTTCATCATGACTGTACATTTAAAAAAAGAAAAAGCATTTTACAAGGACTTGCACAGGAAGATAATTACACAAACGTAATAAACCATCATCCTTGTTGACGGCATTTCACTTTGCATTTAATACCAATTGCTTATAACATCAGCGCTCTATAAATAATATTCATACTCTAAGGTCATTATTAGCTGTCATTTAATGTTAGGTGCTCTTTGTTTTAAAATTTACGTAATATCAGATTGCTGTGTTGTGTCATATGATGTAGGCGGCTTACGCCAATGGACTTCTGAATTGAGATTGTTTGATAAGTGACAGGTCAAAGTACTATTATGCAAGTTTACGTAATGGACACAACTTGCATATGAACAAACTGCGCGACTTTGTAAGCGTGTAATCAACCGCTCTCCTTATCAGACCAGCTGGAGGAATGGAAAGTTGAGTTGATGTTCAAAAATCCTTCCTCTCAAACTCTAAACATATGCTTCCCCTACAAAAAGTAGAATTATTTTTCTCAGTATAGTTCGACCGAAACAGCTATTCCGCGCCTTAGGAATGCGCAGCGAGGGGGGGGTCAGCGATGCCGAATGAGCGGCGGGACGTCATGAGCGTTGACGAATGAGCGGCTTGCACTGCCCCGCGTCTCGCTCTTTCACATACCTTTTTTTTTTGGGTGGGAAATCATCAAATAACTTCTCCCGCTCTGGGCGGAGCGGGAGGGCGTGTCAGACTCTTACTGACTAAAACCACATACCTAAGGCGCGGAAAAGCAATGTCGATCAAACTATAGCTCCCAGTACAATCCCTACTCTGGATTTACATTATCTAATACCTTTAAACGAGCAATTCTTGTATACATAAAATCTGAATCTCGGAAACGGCTGCAACGATTTTCATGAAATTTAGTATGCAGGGGTTTCGGGGGCTAGCTATGTTTCATTTTTAGAAAACGTCGTCCAAAAAAAAACCGGTCTTCTAGATATTGTTCAGTTAAATGATAAATTATTTTATTTCTGTAAGTAGGTATGTACAAATACTTTTACACGTAAAAACAAGATGAGGTCAGTAAGAGCAATAGACTCGCCTCTTTTACATGGGACTTAAATATGAAACGGGAAATGTCTCTCTTTTTCGAGTCAGTGGCATTTAATGGACAGAATTTTATTTCTTGCTCAATCTTGTGCATCCTTTTGGCAAAATATACAAATGTCTTGATTTTACACTTGAGTGCAAGTGATTCATTGTGCAGTGGACCGAATCGAACCCAATCTCGTTTTGACAGTGATGTCACGTTTTTCGCGAAAAATAAGTAGGTGTTAGGGAAATTGATTGACAAATTGACATCCTACGTCAATTTGCCATGTCATAGCCATTTCTTACAACTGTCAAAGAATGACAGTGATGATTTGAATACAACATGAAAAAAATCCTTGTTCGATCCGTGAGAGTGTTTTTAGGTATCGTACTGAGAGTCTATTAAAGACGCTGTACTGATACAGCGGCTGTCATTTGTAGATCTTTGACAGTCGTTACGGGTAGTTAGAAGCCCAAAAAGTCTGACAACCAGTCTTACCAAGGGGTATTCTGTTACCTAGTAACTAGGTTGTGGAGGTCAGATAGGCAGTCGCTCCATGTAAAATATTGGTATTCAGCTGCATCCGGTTAGACTGGAAGCCGACCCCAACATAGTTGGGAAAAGGCTAGGCAGATGATGTACTGATACAGCGGCTTAATATTTGTTAACCGACTTCAAAAAAGGAGGAGGTTCTCAATTCGTCTGTATTTTTTGTTTTTTTTTTAATGTTTGTTACCTCAGAACTTTCGACTGGGTGAACCGATTTTTATGATTATTTTTTTTTTATTTGAAAGCTGGTGCTTCCCGTGTGGTCCTATTTCAATTTGGTCCAGTTCTGACAATGGTATTCATGAGAAAACCATATAAGTCTTTTTCACGACAAATGGACGAATAACTCAATATCATGCCAATCGATTTCGATAATTCTTTTTTTAACCGAGTACCACAACTAAAAAGCGACAAATAAAAACTTTCTACAAAAAAAAAAAACAACCGAGAAGTCGGTGGCAAAAAACGAAAATTCAAAACCAAAGACACCGACTTCCGAAATGAAAGTTATTTTTCACTTTGTAGTGTTTTTTTGGAAATCGGTTGTTTTTTTTTTTGTAAAGAGTTGTTTTTGCTGCACCGGTCGGCGCCGGCTGTCGCTGAAAACCAGCGCTGGGGCTCTGTCTTGCATAGGGTCGTAGCATAATGCTGAGCGATAGCCGATTTGCGTGAATGTGACGCATGCTTCCCCCAACCTTTTCTCATTTTTGTATTTTAAACTATTTTTTGCGTCATGTTTACCGCACATAAACGTTTTTTTTTTCTTTCTTTCTATTTAAGTGGTAATATTGAGGAAAAAAAATCGTTACATTTTTTTTAACGGGGAATTTTCCTGGGGTGCGAGCAGTCTTCACTTAGCGGGTGTCTACAAGTCATAAGTATAACTTATGACCCCTGCTAAAAATAAGCTTTTTTTTTTAAAAAAGAAAAAATATTTTAGTTAAAAAAGTTTTACTTTAACACTATCATAGCACAGTCCACTATAAAAATCTCATCTCAACTTATCCAATGTAAAGTAAGTAAACACTAAGCAGATTATCATAATTAGCTACATTATTCCATAATATCGTTAAAGTGCAAATACAATGTCCATGTAATTCCAGCTTTGTAGGCTAAGCGCGTATAGGGCTTACGATAATCGATATTGTTCAAATCTCCTTTCGATTATGTCAGCCTGGTACTTTGAATCAAGGTATTGGTAATTTAACAAGTTATTTTGGCATGAGTATTATTCTTGATCGAAGTGCTAAGGCGATGAGATGATCATTTATTGGCACTGGTAAATAGTAAGCCCACGTAGCACGATTTTTTTTTCGTGCACTTGATTTTCAACGCTCTGCTCATCACCGAGAGTTGAAAATCCAACAGTGTGCTTTTTCAACGCGCTGGGACGAGAGTGCGTCCCAGCGCGTTGTATTCTCAACGCTCGGCTTAACACCGAGAGTTGAAAATCCAGTGCGTGATAAAATCCCGCCGCGATTTTATTACGTCCGTGCTACGTCGGCTTAGGCCTAGCCTGCACTGCGATAAAAAATCTTTCGAATACAAGCAAGCATTTTACTTTCTGTGTAATTAATTTCGTCAGCACTACTCTCAAAATGGTGAAGAAAAACATCGTCAGAAAACCGTAACGTCCTAGAACCAAAAATTCGAAGACATGGCATCTAAGCCACACTTGCCTCGCGTGGTGGTGGATTACAGCCCTCTCCGATTCAAAGAGGTACAATGGACGATGTATGAAGGCATGCACCCGATTTTCAGAATCTGCTCCCCCTCCATTTTCAGAAAAGCACGTCCTAAAGAACCCAAATATTCAATAGGGTTCTTTAGGACGCGAAAATGCAAAGATTTTCCAGGCGAAACAACATACTTATCTAAGAATACCAACTACAATGTTGTTAACAGTCATATGCACAGGTATAAAGATCACATAATTACTTTAACCTCTCCGAGATCATATCATGTGGACAGGCTTCCATCATTGTTAGCGTTAGGCGCCGGTTACACTGAACAGATTTGTGAAGTTGATTGTTACGTTGGTGTATCAATCAATGTGAGTTTTGGAGTTATAATATCAAACAATGTTTTGTAAATTGAATTGGCGGGTTAAAAATATGATAATAAAATAAAAAGTGAATATTATTACATGTAAATTGTAATATAGAAATGCTGTTTGCAGGAATGCTTGCGTTACTGTGTTCGTGTTTTAAGGGTATGAGAACCGGGGTATATTTCAGGTACATGAGATAGACATATCAGCTTTGTCTTTTAGATCAAAACGCACCTACGATGCTTCTGTATACTATTAGGTGGAACGTATGCTTGTTTCACTTGTCCACCCAATAACATAAAAAACTTTTTTGAAAAATAATATAAAATCATTTTTATTTTTAAGTTTTTATTTGTGGTACCTACCCCACAGAAATTCGAATACCACTACCTGCTTATGTAGTATCAGTGACAGGATGATATTATAACATCATCCACATTGACTTAGTAGGGAAAGTACCTAACAAATTTAATTTTAAAAAATACAGGAACACCGCGCAAGCTTCCAATAATTTTTTAATCGGTCCTCAATTGAAGAAAAATATCGATGAACACACATAACAAAAAAATAAATAAACAAACGAACATGGATCCTGCTTCTTTTTTGAATTCAGTTATAAAATAGCCGCCTATTTCAGCAATTATCCGATTTCCTAAGGACTAGATACGAGAATGTTTTGCGCAAAGTTCGTTTTGCAGGTAGCAATTATTATGATTGATAAACTTATCCAGTGTGCACACAGCCTTTTAACGTATTCTAACGACATTTAACCTTTGCTATCTTGAAGTAATTAGTACACTATTAAATTTCGAGTCCTTGAATGATTGCGAGTAATTATGACGGTAATAATAAATAACACCTTCGGTCATTTACTATTAATAGTACGTAGGTACCTGTACCCTAATTGCGTAACTTATTTTCGTAAACAATTATGCCTAATTTGTTTCATATTGACAGTTCAACATCATTCATTGCTTTATTTACGTTGAAGAGAAGATTTTTTTTCCCAACTTATGAAGCAATGGATTAGCAATCTGTTTCAAAACGAAACAGATTGTGATTGTGTTGTATTACGCAATTAGGGTACTGGTTTTTTTGTGAATGAGTTGATATTTGAATTGATACTATATTCTCTCTGTGGTAAATAAATGTAGTTAATTTCTTTCTATCTATATTTAGAGTACATAATCAGCCTATAATATTCCCACTGCTGGGACACAGGCCTCCTCTCGGTGAGAGGCCCGCGGGCCCTGTGCGGGTTGGTAGTTGTCACATGTCTTCGATATTTTTGGTTCTAGGTCATGCCGGTTTCCTCACGATGTTTTGAGAGCAGTGGTGATGAAATAATTTACACAAAGTAAAGCGCCTGTCTGGGTTCGAACCTACGACCTACAACTCGTAAGTCGCGGCCGTTACTACTGGAGCACCTCTGCTCTACTACTGCTCTCTCTCTTGAGTGATAAGGTCATAACGAGATTCATGAAAAGAGAACATAAAAGATGGTGTTTGGTGTAAGGAGTAGTCAGCCTCTTGCTGACTGACTAATCTATTTAACACGGCGCATGAGCCGTTCTCGTACAGTTTTTAGGATTCCGTATCTCAAAAGGTCAATCATTTATTTCAAATAGGCCCATGTATGGCACTTTTGAACGTCAAAATTTACAAAATAATAGAATTGATTCTAGTCGCCCCTTCCAAAAGGTAGTTTTCGTATGGAGAAGAATGGGCAAGAAACTCCACCGTTATTCTTTTAAAATGATTTACAATAGTTTTTATAAAGGAAAAACGGAACCCTTATTGGATCACTCGTGTGGCTGTCTGTCCGTCTGTCACAGCCAATTTGCTCCGAATCTAATGGACCGATCAAGTTGAAATTTGGTACACATATTCGCACCTCCGCTCAAATAATGTCACAACTCAAAAAAAATGACAATCTCTTTTATTGTACCATTCGTTTTAGAAAACTTCAAAATTCTATCTCAAATAGTGTCATACATGTGGTTTAATTATTTATCCATACCTGACATTATAATGTTAAATGAAAGTTATGTCATACCAAACATAAACAGTGTCACATCACGGGTTGCGCTAGTTTTTCTATAACTAAATGTGTACCTAAATACTGTATAAACTGTTGTTTGTCGAGTTATGACAGTATTATGTGATTAAGGCTAGTCAAAAATCCATTTTTTTTAATGAAAAAAAAAGTTAGAATAAATTTCAATCGTCTTTTTCTCGAAAGTTTGCTTTTTTGAGTTACGACACTATTTGAGCGGAGGTGCGAATTATGTATTTCTGTGACCCAAACACGAATGTGTAACGTAAATAAATGAATTTTGAATATATTTAGTTTTAGGGAGCAAAAACAGTTTTGCAAACTGTATCGTCATCATCATCATCATCAGCCTATAAATTTTCCCACTGCTGGGACACAGGCCTCCTCTCTGTGAGAGGGAGTGGGCCGTAATCTACCACGCGGGCCCAGTGCGGGTTGGTAGATGTCACATGTCTTCGAATTTTCGGTTCTAGGACAAGCCGGTTTCCTCACGATGTTTTCCTTCACCGTTTTGAGAGCAGTGGTGATGAAATAATTTACACAAAGTAAAGCGCCTGTCTGGGTTCGAACCTACGACCTACAACTCGTAAGTCGCGGCCGTTACTACTGGGCCACCACTGCTCTTGTGACATATCAAATGAAAGAGCTTGTTGCGAGGATCTCAATTTTTTTATATTTTTTTATATTTTAAAATAAATACTATTAAAGATATTTAAGAAAATTGATGAAACTTGACCATTCCCTTATCTCCGAAACTACTGTGCTTAAAATTAAAAAAACAATGCAGTGTTAGGTTTTAATTTATTAATACGTAATTGTTGGACATTGTACTGGCAACACCCAATGATTCGATGTGTCAATTGAGTAGCGCGAGAACCTTCCTTCTGGGTTGGGCGCTCGTGACGGTAAGATGTGCTTAGTGGCTGTGTCGGTAAAAAGAGAGATTGGCATGGTATTGGTTGGAGATTTACTGTAAATTAAAGTAACCTATTAGTTTAATGGTAAATATTAGAATACGATTAAATAGTGATATTATGTGGGGAATAGGAGATGTGATGGTATGGTGTAGAATATTGAATTTGATGTTGGCAAAGAAATATAAATGACTGACAAAATATCTTGGTGTTGCATATTATTTTCCTTATCCCTGAAATATTATGAATATGTAGTTTTATTAAACAGTTTTAGATTATGATATTGGGGTAACGACTTTAATATTCATTTGGGTATTAGTATCTATTTTGAGGTTAAATAATTATATTCGGAATTAAATTAGTAATTTTAGAGTAAGGATGGTTCTTATTACAGCAGAGAATGGGTTTTACTCATAGATTACAGGAAAACTTATAAGAAGTCTATGGTCTTTAAATAACATGATAAATCTCTCAATATTGAGCGTACAATCTTACATTTGCAGTTGTATGTATGGGAGAACATGTTTTTCAACTACAATGTTAAGTTTGTTCTTGGGATAAATTCATCTCAACTACGGAACCCTTCATTGCGCGTGGTCCGACACGCACTCGGCCGGTTTTTTACTGACATGAAAGTAATAGAAAAAGACGATTCATCTTAGATACTGTCCAAGAAACCATCGGATGGTGGAATGAATTTGCGGTTAGTCAGAAGATGTGTAAAGACTTCTAACAAACAGTTAAAATATTTTGACTGTTAGTTAGTAATGTTAGTAAGTTAGTAACTGAGCTTTGCAGCTGCAGCAGCTGCAACGAGTCCGTATCCAGTTAGTATATTCCTTGCCAAATTCAACACGGAACTTCTGATCTCCTATCTTCTTAGAATACTAAAATCAATTTGTAACTAGCAGATAATCTTAAATCAATCAATTCTCTGCCTGTGGACCAATAGGCGTCGATCTCGGTAGCGAAAAAAAAGTAAAATAAAAATTTTGCGATAACACTCAATCTTCAAATTATTTTAATATTCTGTCGAGTCATTTAATCTGTATGTGTACAATCGTAAAGACAACCATAAACTCTAAAATAGTTACAAAATTATAAAAAAAAATACGTATTTAGAAAACTAAGTTGGAAAGACTTAAATTGTTACCTAAAAAATACACGCAGGTAAGTATTTATTTTTGAAATGGTAATGCCATCCAATAAAAACAACCTACTTAAATAAAAAAAACGTGTGGTACTCGGGGACTGCCGCAGTAAAGCTGTTGCATAGCATTTGTAACCTCCATACTTCCTATTTGTCAACGGTACACTTGGGATGATGACGTGATGACATAAAACAAAAATGACGTTCCCATGACAACATCACGTTGTGACAACATCAGGTTGTCATGGGAACCGTCATTACATGGTAGGCGGAGTGAGGGGTGTTAGGTTTTATTTTCGTTACGTTACGGAATTTTTTGATTCGGTCGCCGCGCTCAAAGCCCGCGATAAAAGCTATGCAATAGCTTAAAAAATCTGTTAACAATTAGCAAAGATATCGCTGAACATACTTATAAAAACATTCAGTCGAATTGATAAACTCCTCCTTTTTGAAGTCGGTTAAAAAATGTTCTTCACCAACCACGAAAAAACAAAAAAAAAACATTTCAATGGAATTATATTTATTTTTAATCGTCAACCATTTACGTGAATGACTGTACTCTTTAGCCTTCCGATAATATCTCAGTTCGCTCGTCATGCTAACAAATTGATCTGAACTGTTATTAAATGGCTAGTTCAGCCATTTAGCCACCTTCACACTATTTATTAAGCTTGTTAGCCACATTCTGACAGGTTAAAAGGATTAAAACGAAGCGATAAATTATAGGATTTAAAATAAATATAATAATTGGTAAAGGGGAATCAATTATATTGTAAAGAAAAAAAACTTTTTACAAAAAAAAAAACAACCGACTTAAAAAAAACACTACAAAGTGAAAAATAACTTTAATTTCGGAAGTCGGTGTCTTTGGTTTTTAATTTTCGTTCTTTGTCACCGACTTCCGAAATTAAAGTTATTTTTCACTTTGTAGTGTTTTTTTTAAGTCGGTTGTTTTTTTTTTTTTTGTAAAAAGTTTTTATTTTTCACTTTTTAGTTGTGATACCTACCCCACACAAATTCGAATACCACTACCTGCTATGTAAATAACAGTGACAGGAAGTTATCATAATATCATCCACATACTAACTGAGGCAAAAATACGTATTATTGAAGCTAACTCAAAAACTACCCAAGCAAAGTTAATAAAATTTATATGGGACCACCTCTGAAGTATGATCTACCAAACAAAAAAGAACCATCAAAATCAATTCATAAATGACGGAGTAATCGCGTAACAAACATACAAAAAAAAAAAAACAACATACAGTCGAATTGAGAACCTCCTCCTTTTGGAAGTCGGTTAAAAATACAGATTTTTCAAACTAAATTCTGCCTAGCCTTTTCCCAACTATAATATTGGGGTCGGCTTCCAGTCTAACCGGATGCAACTGAATACCAATATTACATAGAGTGACTGCCTATCTGACCTCTTGGTAAGACTGGATGTCAGACTTTTGGGCTTTTGACTACCCGTAACAGCTATCAAAGATCTACAAATGACAGACGGGACCAACAGCTTAACGTGTTTTCCGAGGCACGGAGGCAATATGTAATGGATGGACAAATTTCGCTGTCCCTGGCGAATAAAATGTAATGTGCTATTATGATAGTTTTAACTTAATTGCAAATTCGATATTTAGAGGTCCGATTACACTCTGTCAATTTTTTTCATTCATTTCCTACGGTTATTTCAGAAGTTACGAGATTAATGCCCGTTTTCACCGACATCCCCTAAGTTTAAAGGATCCCTTAGCATGGTTAAGCATGGTTAGGGGGCTGTTAGAAAGTGGCAGGTGGTTTACCAACAGTAAGGGGTCAGTTAAAACGTTAACTTTTAACTGACCCATCACTGTTGGTGAAACAGAAACCACCTTCTAACAGCCTCCTAACCATGCTAAGGGATCCTTTAAACTTAGGGGATGTCGGTGAAAACGGGCATAGGTCTATTGTAATGAATGTAAAAAAATCACTTTTCTTTTGGTATTTTAACAATTTCACTATGTATATTAGTTAATAAGATATTCACAAAAAACTGTTTTTTATTTTTCCTGTAAAATTTGGTTTTTACGATTACGGTTTTATTCGCCGGGGACAGCGATTCTCAAACTACGATTATAAAATAAAATTATAATAAATTAGATGTAAGTAAATATGTCATGGGAATTAACAATTAAATTATCTTTGTTAAACAGAATTACAGACACATTAAGGTGGATCCGCAGTTGTAGCTCGCGAAATTCAAATTTTCTAACGTTTTTTTGCAATTTGCAGGTCAGTGTCAGGTTGTACTATTAGGGCTGATCAAAAAGTAATGATAATCGGTTCATATTTTCTATACTAATAATAAAGCTAAAGTTTTTTAACCGACTTCAAAAAAAGGAGGAGGTTTCTCGATTCGACTGTATATATATATATATATATATTTTTTGTGTTCGCGGGTAACTTCGTCGTTTATGAACCGATTTTGATGATTATATTTTTGTTGGTAAGGAGATATCCCAATGGTGGTACCATGATAAGGAAACCAGTATCTGATGATGGCATCCCAGATAAATCGAGGAAAACCTTCGAAAATCTTAGTGGCGACTAGTGTGTTTGTTAATTTTTTAATTAAGTAATTTTTGTGTTTGAATGTGCTAATCTCTGGAATTACCAGTCGGATTTGAAAAAATATTTTTACATTAAGGCTACAGGCTATTTAACATCACGCTAGGACCCATAGGCGCCGACCAAAAAGAAAAATAACTGATTATTATCATTACTTTTTGATCAGCCTAGTATCTTGATCAAAATATGATTCGCAACTATAACAGATTCGAGATCGCGGGCTAAAACTGCGGATCCACCTTAAATTAATCTTGCTTTGCAAATTCGAATGAATCCTGCCATCTGGGATTTTTTTATTCATATTAAAAACTCCATTAAACAAGCGCTCTGAGCTATTGTGAAATTTTATGTGAACGTAGGGTTTGATAAAAAAATATTTTTTATACCAAAATAAGCGATTATTGGGCGACTTCTCTTTCGCTGAGATTCTAGCTAGGTCTCATATATGAGAAAATTCGTTTTCTCCGTATTTTCGCCCAAAGTTTAGAACAAGATACCTTAGGATAATGACACGACAGCATGGAATTAGTGAGTACCTTCTATCATGGTAGCATGGAAACATGGAATTAGTATGTAGTAACGTGTAGTAACTTTCATAAACTAAATGAGCATTTTCTGTTTTGACCAGAGCAAATGAAATTAAATTAAATTAAATTGTTTATTCTGTAAATAGGATATCGGAATCACTTTTACACGTCATAATAAAAAATAAAGCTAGATGAGTTCGGCGTTTCCTATCTGACTATTCTGAGAAGAAAGGCCGAAACAAACTCAGAGGTCGCAGTCTCTTTTAAGTCCAGACATAATCTTGGTCAGGCCATATGAAGACCATGTAGATTAGTGTCTGAAAAGGTCTTTTGAAGAAATAACCACACAGATTTGAATGGACCTGTCCAGTCAGTGCAAGCATTTGTCAGTAATCGTGGAGCTCAACTTAGAACTTAAGGAGCTCAACTCGACGAACAATTCCAAAGAAAGAACATTTGGGTAGGCCGCATAAACTACTGAAACTGCCAGACCATCACTAAAACTAGCAGAGAAATAAAAATAATATCCACATAGTCCTCACATTCGCCCGGTCGCCCAGGTCCTATAGCTAATAAGAGTTTATTAGAGCACCTTAGAAACTAGTCAGAACATTTCACTTCAGAATCTCCCACAAAATCAATTCACCTGCACTTTAGCTATATTCACGAAGCAACAACTTCATTGAAAGCAATCAACGCTCTTTAGATCGCTCGACTCAAAACAGATTAATTCAATTAAATTGGATTACATTCACTCGGTTTACGGGCACGGGCGTGTAAAATAATTTGTGTTAATCCAATTGCTTGGCTTCAATCGCGATTGGATTAAGCTTGTTAAGTTTGGTCTTAATTTTTTTAGAGGTTTTGTAAAGGTTATTTTTAAAACAGAAAGGTTGTTTTGTGAGATAGGTGATAAAAAACTGGGAGGTACCTACCAGGCAAGTCGTAGAAATCAATCCATACAATCCCAACTAATATTATAAATGCGAAAGTGGTGTTTGTTTGTTACTCTTTCACGCTAAAACGGCTGAACGGATTTGAATTAAATTTGGCACATGGGTAGATCATGACCTGGATTAGGACGAATGATGCTTTTTATCCCGATATTCTCACGGGGTCGAGACTTATGCGGGTGAAACCGCAGAGCACAGCTAGTACTAATACAAAGCAAAAAATAAAGCTGAAGAGTTTGATTTTTAGCTGCTGACCATGGCCAATGTAATTATTTTATATGTTCTATTATCTTTTGTCAACAGAACGACTCTGACGATGAGCAGTGCGCGCTGAGCGACAAATGGCAATACGAGAGGAAGTCTCGGCGTTGGTCCAGAGTTGTGGAGATCACGCCTCAGGCGCAGAGGAGGTTACAGGTAAGATGACAGACATAATATCCACCTTATATCCCCCGATGTGGTTGACAGAGCTGTACCTATAGTCTGATGGGCCTAGAAAAATGGCAATTGGTTACAAAAACGCTACTATGTCAGTTCGACTCCAGGACCAGACCTCGAAACCTATCCTTCTGCAGCGAGGTGTGAGACAGGGAAACGTTATCTCTCCGAAACTGTTCACCGCTGCACTGGAGGATGTCTTCAAGGTTCTGGATTGGAAAGGGCTAGGCATCAACATCAATGGCGAGTATATCACTTACCTTCGGTTTGCCGACGACATAGTTATCAAGGCTGAGACCATGGAGAAACTCAGTACAATGCTTGATGACCTCAGTAGAGCCTCCGAAAGAGTGAGTCTTAAAATGAACATGGACAAAACAAAAGTCATGTCAAATGCCCATGTGACACCCACTCCCATGAAGATCGGAGAAGCTACGCTCGAAGTTGTGTTGGTGAAATTGTCCAGCTAGGTAGGTCCAACTTCGAGAAAGAGGTCAATCGTCGAATCCGACTCGGCTGGGCAGCGTTCGGGAAGCTACGCAATATCTTTTCGTCCCACATACCACAGTGTCTCAAAACGAAAGTCTTTGACCAGTGCGTGTTGCCAGTGATGACCTATGGTACTGAAACGTGGTCGCTCACTATGGGCCTTATCAGAAGGCTAAAAATCACCCAAAGGGCAATGGAGAGGGCTATGCTTGGAGTTTCCCTACGTGATCGAATCAGAAATGAAGAGATCCGCAGGAGAACCAAGGTAACCGACATAGCCCGAAGAATTGCCAAACTTAAGTGGCAATGGGCAGGGCACATTGCTCGCAGAACGGATGGCCAATGGGGTCGAAAGGTTCTGGAGTGGCGACCACGTACCGGAAGACGTAGCGTTGGAAGGCCTCCCACAAGATGGACCGATGACGTTGTGAAGGCCGCAGGAATCCGCTGGATGCGGAAAGCACAGAATCGGTCGAAGTGGCGGTGCTTGGGGGAGGCCTATGTCCAGCAGTGGACGTCTTTCGGCTGAAATGATGAATGATGATGATGAGTCAGTACGCAGCATCAGACACGCTTCGAATATTCATCAACATCGCACATAATAACATCACAATATATCCTTCATCTTACACCTCCGACTCCGACACATGTCAAAGATCCAAATGATCCTAGATGACTGATCCTTACATACGAAATACATACCTTTCAGTCTTCGAACATTCATCTACATCGCACATACTATATCACCTGTCACAGTATATCCTTCATCTTACACCTCTGACTCCGACACATATCAAAGATCCAAATGATCCTAGATGACTGATCTATACATACGGAATACATACCTTTCAGTTTTCGAACATTTATCTACATCGCACATACTATATCAACTGTCGCAGTATATCTTTCATTTAACACCTCCGACTCATGTCAATGATCCAAATCATCCTAGATGACTGATCCTTACATACGAAACACAAACCTTTCAGTTTTCGAACACTTATCTACATCGCACATACTATATCAACTGTCGCAGTATATCCTTCTATCTTACACCTCCGACTCGTGTATCCAAATGATCCTAGATGACTGATCCTTACATACGAAACACATACCCTCAGTTCGTCGACGTGAGGATTTGAGATCTTAAACGTTTGTCTTGCATTACGTATGCTTAAAGGCATTAGTTGCTAAATGCAAGCGGTGACAGTGCATTAATTATGTTAGAGTATAATGGGGGGTTGCAAGACGGAGTTAGTGCATACTTAATAAGGATGCTTGAAACACCCTTTTCTCCCGGCAACTCAAGCGGAATTATTAGTGTCTGGTTTAAATTATGTATTTTACTGAGTACCTTTTAGTATTGATAATGTTCTTGATGTTCTTACGCTCCTGAGAGCTGATCTTTGAGGTTCTATGTTATGTGGAAATTTGCAATGATCACATTTTTGAAGTGAAAACATCTTTAGGCGCGCTGGGTAGACAATTGAAATCGCGACACCGTTACCTACACCACATTTTTGCAAACGCGATTGTGCTCTTTAATTATTTTACGTTACGGATCAATTTTCTATGCAAGTATTTTTACTTTAAAGGTTTTGGAAGTTTTTTTTTTTTTTCTAAACGCGATTGTGCTCTTTATTTAGATAAGGTAACGGAACAATGTTCTATACAACTATTTTCCTTCCACCAAGGCGATCTTGTTCAAGTTTTCACTTCTGTCGGCACTCCTAGAGTGCCACTGTTTTTTTTAGTGCAGTTTTTAATGTCTAATGAACATATTCAATATTACTCCGTCGTTTCATTCTTCTTTCTTTTTCGTGTAATCAGTGACTAACCTGGTATCAGAGTTTTTATGCCGTCCATGGGCCTCTGACTTGACTTCACATGCCGTCGAGAAATATCTCTCAGGCATGCCGGTTTCCTCACGATGCTTTCCTTCACCGTTTTTAAAGCAAGTGATAAATATACAATACGCACATGAATCCGAAAATTCAGAGGCGTGCCTATGGTTCGAATTCGATACCCATGACTTGGCAGTCTGACGGTCACATCACTAGGCTATCACTGCTTTTTTTTTTTTGGGTGGGAAATTATCAAATAACTTCGAACGCGAGGGCGTGTCAAACTCTTACTGACTAAAACCCACCAGTGTTCCTTCGGTTGCCCTGTTGCCGGGGGCCACGATTTCCCTTTCGGCCCTTATTCGCAGCCCTGGCAGGCATTGGCCCTAGCGGACCCCATCAATTCTGCTGACATCTCTTTAAGGCAGGCTATTACTGCTGTTGTTTCATTCACATTTGTACATAAAAGAGACATATTCGAACACATAGTCAAAATATACGATACACATGAATTCTTCGAACCCTGAAACTAAAGAGTTTTTCATCCATACATTTACGCTTACAATGTTTTGTGAAAAATGGTTGATCGCACAACATTTGTTTCAGGGGATTTAGAAATACATCGAAAAATGGGGTTGGCATATTGAAATGTAGGAACAATTGGATTAGGTGGATATCGGGTACATCAATTGGAACGTTGTGTACACCCACACACACACACACAGCAATAACACATCGATTGTCAGAACTGAAATATTGGTTAGACATTATTTTGTTATTATCTTATAGAATCATTCTTTATTATCTTATAGAATCATTCTTTATTATCTTATAGAATCATTCTTTATTGGTCTGTATAAACCTGCGAGGTAATTTTGTAATACACCAAGAATAGCAATGGCTTTCATTTTGACAGTTCAACAACATCCATTGCGTTATTAACGTAGTTTAGTAGACAAACTATTCGCACATTTGAAGTAATGGATCCTTCAAAATAATTCAGATTGTGACTGAAGAAAGTGTGTTACATAATTAGGGTGCAGGTTGCATGTTCACGAATACTAGGAACATGGCTTCATTGGTTTAAGTTAGGTACCTTTGCTATGAATTTCTGTTTCTTGGGACTTAAACATAACTGTTGAAATGTGGGTGTATTATACGTACGCCTCACCCTTCAAGGTCGTTATATTATGTTCTGTGTGGGTGTGTGTTATGAATTTCAAAATTAGATATAATGCAAATGGCACTGATTTTAGAAAAGTTTCTTTTATCTATTTTAGTGATATGTATGTATATTCTCATGTTGTATGTTTATATATAAATGAGTGAATAGTTAAGTTTTTTATTTTACTCTTACACACGTTGTCTACATCTCTTTAACTACTGTCCTATCTCAGGTATGCTGGAAGAGATTTCTACAGAAATAAGCATCACCATTGTACATATTTTTTCTGTTTCTTTCTTCTTGTCTGTTTATATGTGTGTATATAAACTGTTAAATAAATTAAAAGTACCCAAAAAAAAAACTATATATTCATATTTTTTCTGTTACACCAGATTTTTCTAATATTTCATTATGTTTACAGGTCATAGCAGCTAGAGCATTAGCAGAAAGAGAAGCAAGGGAGGCGAGAGGAGAAGTAGAAGATGATGAAGATGAAACTCTGCCCACGATAAGAGTGGGACTCGTCGACCCAGAAGGGAATTATACTGATGTTGAACCTGACCTGTGAGTACATAATAATTATAACAGTTTTGTGATTGTTTAGGATATTTTGCAGCACATCTATACAAATAAAGAAAATCCCATCAAAAACATATTTTAATCATATTTATTATAATTCAAGTACCTAGAGTAAGTACCAGCAAATTAAGTTATAAGGTAGTAATTTAACTATCTTTGTAGTGAGATCAAACCTCTAATATTTGTGCTATGCTACACATCAATTAAAACTATGTTGTTTTCAAGAACTTAAAAAATATATATCATAATTAATATTGAGTAATGGTAAATTGTATTTCAAAAAAAGTAGGTAACTTGGCAGCTTTGTCCCCCAAAAGTCAGTTACGATGAGGATCATAAATAATTCCTGCTGAACCTCAAGAAAGTTGAGATCCGTATCCGTATCCATATCCGTATCCGCGGATCACATTTTTTAACGATTCGGCACATTACTAGTCGTAACACTGGTTCTTTTCCGGATAATTTCATTTCAGATTTTATCCTTCAAAGAAACTCCGAGCATTTAAGGATGCTTATAATTTTAATGTCGGTATATAGGTGCACATTACGGCATTATTAATGCCATGAAAAAGGTGCTCCTGAATTTCACATTCGTAAATATAAACACAAGCGGTTTCCATATTATACCGTTTAAATATGTAGTACTTGACTGACCGAGTTCTGCTCGGGTGAAAATAATAAATATATCATCCAGGTATACCAACGCTAGGAGGCGGAACGCGTGAGGGAGAGGCAAATTTCGCGCCCTCACGCCCCTAACCGCCGCAGGAGGAGACGCCCGGGGCGGGAATCGCGAGCCGATTTCCGGCCACCGTAGGCGCGGGCTTGCGGACGGTGAGCAATGGGTAGCTCGCCGTCCGATAAGGACCAAGCCCGGGTCGACGGCGCGTTGTGTTCCACGCGTGCCTCAAAGAGATGTCAGCAGAATTGACGGGGTCCGCTAGGGCCAATGCCTGCCGGGGGTTCGAAGAAAACCGATCGGGAAATCGTGGCCCCCGGCAACAGGGCAACCGAAAGAACACGGGTGGGTTTTAGTCAGTAAGAGTCTGACACGCCCTCCAGCTCCGCCCAGAGCGGGAGAAGTTATTTGATAATTTCCCACCCACAAAAAAAAAAAAAAAAAAAAAGGTATACCAACGCTGAATCACATTCCCGAAGCTGTGAAAATAGAGAAAACGAATTTACCCAGGTATAAGACATAGCTAGATCAATTTTTCGTCCCCATAAAAGTTAGAGCCGTTTTCGAGAATGTGGTTACAAATACATATAGGTATGTCGGAGACGGGTATATGACTCTTTCGTTATTATCAGCAATATTTTAACTACTGTGGGCATAGTGTGGGTAGTGTTGGTTAATGCGCAATAGAAAAACCGTTTGCAGTTCAAATCACATTATAATTTACTATCAAATTAATCACACTAACTAAATTATACAAACACAGGGTGCGACGGCGTTTATTAAAATCACCAATTAACACAATGATCACAAATTACAATTAAAACACTAATTGAGCAGCACGAATCGAGAACAATTCCGCGAAGTTTTTACTCCGATGCGATCAGAGGCTGAATCCCTCCTCGCCGTGGCCTTAAAACATCACGACTCTGTAGAAGCGCGCTTTCTGGTGAGGGAAGATCACTTGGGCCGCATTCCGAGTAACGATAAAAGTGATAATATTGCGAATCCGACCAAATTTAAAAGTCACAAAATATAAAGGCTATTGAGTAATAATTGTGACTATTAAATTTGGTCGGACTCGCAATATTATCACTTTTAGCGTAACTCGGAATGCGGCCTTGATGTCGCCAATAGCGCGCTTGCGATTCGTTTTGTGTCCGTACTAATGACCGGATCCGACATATAAAATATATATGTCACCGTAAGATTGTGAGCACCGTTAGTTCATAATCTATCGGTATTATTTCCGTTAGATCATAATCTGTCGAAAAATTGTGAACTGGGTGAAATGGGTTAGGTTAGAACTGTGACAAACCGCGTGAGTCGAGTGAGCATAGTAAGCGCTGCCGCGGTAGCGGCAGCGCTTACTATGCTCGTTTCTCATGGATATAATATAAACTTTCGAAAAATAATGCGTTAAATCGTAAATGATTTGTCGCAGTTCACAATTTTTCGACAGTTTGTAATCTAACGGAAATAATACCGATAGATTATAAACTAACGAAGTTTATAATTTTACGGTGACACATATAAACAAAAATTGCTCATTTAATAGTATAAGATGAGTAAATTAGCTAAGTAGATAGATTGTCAAAAGATACCTCAGTCATCTCTCTAGAGTAATATCGTTGCCAGAAACATGCTCGGTTCTTAAATAAGATTTACTCTTTGAAGTGGCATCAAAATTCATGAAATTCAAAGTAATATGAACACGGTGCAAGGTAATTCTATTTACCTCCTAAATCCTGATTTCCCAGAAATACGTGCTGAAGCACTAATGCGCATGCTAGCAGCTTGGAATTTGAATTTAACTTTGAACGTGTCATAGCTAGTTACGAACTAACTAGAGTTTGAGCTAGTGCTGCAAGTCCGTGTCACAGTTTCACATGGTTTTATAGTAATTAAAGTAATAACGACGGAAACTGTATTGTTTAAGTTTTGAAACATAACTTCAAAAGATACATCTTTCACTTTAAACTCTTGCGTCGAAAATGAATGTTTTTGACCGAAATAGAAAAGGAGGTTGTCAATTTCGTCCGTATACATTTTCCCTTGTTCACAAACTAAACTAAATTTAAGTTCAGTGCATCTTTTTCTTTCTATTTCATTAAGAAAAGGACAGAAGATAAATTTTAATTTAGTCCTGTCAAATTAATCAGTGCTTGACGTAATTTTAGTAGGCAAGTTTTTAATCACGTCTAAACTTGTATGGAGAGTGACAGGCGCTGATTAATTTGACAGGACTAAACTAAAATTTATCTTCTGTCCTTTTCTTAATGAAATAGAAAGAAAAAGATGCACTGAACTTAAATTAAGTTTAGTTTGTGAACAAGGGAATCGGCACCATTATTTTTTTTAATAACTCCAAGATTTCTGTATTTCCATCACCCTTGAAATATGCCTCAGGTACCAGGCATTTAGAACTCTACAGAAGATTTCATAATTTACAATAACAACATGGAGCCGAGATAAATCAAAAGTTGTCCTTCAGTGACCTTTTTCAAGCTTTCACAAAACAGTTTTGTGCTAACTCCATAAAGGGACCAATGGACCCCTATAAAGTATAGTTTTGATAAATATTATAACAGGCATACAGTCACCTTTATTCTTATATAAACCTTCCTTTCTTCCAAAGAATTACTTACTACATCGACACCGGAAATTTTAAATGTCGTAAAGGACAAGGAATACAATGTCCTTTACGACAATTGAAATTTCCGGTATCGATATAATAGTACTTGGGCGACCGAGCTCTGCTCTGGTGAAAATAGAAAATGCTCATTTAATAGTATAGGATAGTACCTACTAATTCCATACTGCCATGATAGTAGATACTTACTAATTCCATGCTGCTATGATCATTATTCTAATGTCAATAATGTCATGTCATTATTCGTTATCTTGTTCTAAATTTTGGGCGACCGAGCTCTGCTCGGGTGAAAATACGGAGAAAAAAAAAATCCCAGATATGAGACCTAGCTAGATCGATTTTTCGCCCACGTAAATCCCTACTTATATCACGACTTTCATCGAAATCATTAGAGCCGATTTCGAGAACGTGAGTAAAAATATATACAAATATTTGCTCGTTTAATAGTATAGGATTAAATCATCTGCCTAGCTTTTTCCCAACTATGTTGTGGTCGGCTTCCAGTCTAACCGGATGCACAGTGTTTTACATAGAGCGACTGCCTATCGGACCTCCACAACCCAGTTACTGGGTAATACAATACCCCTTGGTAAGACTGGTTGTCAGACTTTCGGGCTTCTGACGACCCGTAACAACTGTCAAAGATCTACAAATGACAGCCGGGACCAACGGCTTAACGTGCTTTCCGAGGCACGGAGGGGTCTTGGTATGTAAAGATGGTCACCCATCCACGGACCAACCGCGGCAAGCGTAGCTTAACCTGATAGATCGACCCGTGCGGCTGTCATTACTTAGCCACAAGGATATAACGGATATAAGGTATAGGATTAAGTATTCATGAATTATGCAAAAAACTTATACCTAATTTTACTTTTGCTTATACAGCCAAAACCTTTGCCATTAATTTGTTTCTCTAACAAAATATACCAAGTGAAATATTCAGAGTACTAGGAGCACAGAAAGAGCAAAGAGCCAAAGCTCTTATACAAATTGGTGTTACAAAGACGAAGAACAATGACCAGTAAGGGTGGTCCTCTAGTTGAGAGCTCTAGAGACTCTCTTTATACGCTGAAGGAATTCTTTGAAGCAAAAGGAACTAACCTAATTTATTTGTGTTTATAAGTGTTTTCTTTCGTTTTCCCTTGTTTTTTTTTTGTATCTGTACTTGGCATAACACCGCACGGTGTTATCTGAAAAGCTATTGACTGAGATATATACCTCAGTCAATAAGTGGGTCAATATCTTAGTCAAAATGTGGGGGTACTATATAATACCCCCACGTTTTGCCAGGAATATGGAGAGGAATGTAATAATAATTTAATTAGCGCGTATTGTCCTACTGCAGGGCAAAGGCCTCCCTTTCCTATTTCCACTCAACGCGATCCTGAGCCAATATGGTATTTTTTTTTAGCTATGGCATCTCGTAGTTGACCTCTGAGATCATGACCACTTAACCGGGCTTTCCTATGGGTGCCTTAAGCTACTACACTTAAACCTCCAGCCAGGGGTTATTCAACTATGCTAATTTAAACTAGGTGAACGCTCGCTAAGGGCACCCCCTGTGGGGTACGAACCTCGGCTTAGGGCGTCAACCGGAGGGAGAACATCAACGATGGGACGGGCTGGGCCAATATGGACCAATCCCTCCTATAAGCGTCAAGTTCGTCCCGCCATCTACGCCTAGGTCTTCCACGAACATGGTATTGGTTGAAATTCCTCAGTAAAGTTTAGTCGATACCTCAGTTCTTTGAGTAGGAAGGTATTTCAAGCTACTGATTTCTAAGGAGGTAGATCAATACTATTTCAATTTCGTACCCAATCTGTAGATTCCATGCGACACGGTTTTCAAGAACTGCGATTCTGTAGTCTTTGACGATTCAAAGGACGCATTGCTAAAGCTTATGCTTTCAGCGTGTAAAACATTTTTAAAAGAGCAACGGTGGAGTTTCTTGCCCATTTTTCTCTATACGAAACTACCTTAAGGAGGGACTAGAATCAATTCTATTTTCTTAAATTTTTCGTTCTTCGTTCAAAAGCGCCTTTTATGACCGTAATTAAAAAAATATATTGGACTTTTACGTTTGAAGGCAATCAATTTCTCGAAAGAGGAAGATATTTATGTACTTTGATGGTATTTCGTCTAGAATAGACTCTTTATTACGTAGGTACATCATTTGGATTACAGATTTCTATTTGAATTAGTTTTAATTTAATTTTGCAATCGACAATGTTGCGTGCGTTCCTGCACTACTAACTGGATAAATTCGAAATTACCCCTATAGTGTTAAAAGTATTTTGGTGCGTAACTGAACCATATCAGGTGACAATCATTTAATTTTAATTTATTTATTTATTCATGAATATGAGACAAATACCTATAGACCAAAAGTCGTTCAAAGTTATTTTGTCGTCGTCATTTAGATTTAAATGTATAGAATATTTTACATAAGGGGACACTTTTACATTGGGGAAATTTTACATAGGGTGTTCCTGCCACACAATAGGGTGACAAAATATCGCTAAAAGCGATCTTTAAAAGCGGTCTAGTATGTAAGAATGACGTAATCAAGCAAAAACTAAAAAAGAAACTGAAGTTAAAAAACTTAAGATACGGTTAAGTACTTAGATGATTTTGTCATAATGATTGTTTAAAAGAATAAAAAGCTATTAACAAAAGGCGTAATGTTAGTGAAACCGCTCTAAAAATGATAAAAAACTTTTTACAAAAAAAAAACAACCGACCTCCAAAAAAAACACTACAAAGTGAAAAATAACTTTAATTTCGGAAATCGGTGTCTTGTGTTTTGTATTTTCGTTTTTTGCCACCGACTTCCGAAATTAAAGTTATTTTTCACTTTGTAGTGTTTTTTTTGGAGGTCGGTTGTTTTTTTTTTGTGAAAAGTTTTTATTTTTCACTTTTTAGTTGTGGTACCTACCCCACACACATTCAAATACCACTACCTGCTACCAGTGACAGAAACTTAACATATCATCTATTATACATACTAAGTGGGAAAAAAATACGTATTTTGTAGCTAACTCAAAAACTATCAAAGCAAAGTTAATAAAATTTATATGGGACCAATTCGAGAGCACACCCTTTCAAACAAAAAAATAATTTTCAAAATCGGTCCAAAATTGACGGAGAAATCGGTGGACATACATAAAAAAAAAAAAAAAAAAACAAACATACGCGACGAACATATAACCTCCTCCTTTTTGGAAGTCGGTTAAAAATAAAAGTGTATTATTATAAACCCCTTTCTGCACTTTTCCTAAGATGCTTTGCTAAAACATAAAACAAGGCATCAAAACAATTTAAGAATATTATTATATCGCAACTGGTATGGATATCAGTTTAATTATTTAACAGTAAGCGGAAGCCTTTTGTATCTCAAATATCAATCGTTAGCGCAATCAAGGGCCAATTATTTTAGTGAGAAGACTCAGAAGTACTGTTAGGTTGGGGCCATTGAAACGACTTTAGCGGTACGGAGCAATTGTTGTAACTATGGAGCGTGGATACGTGTCCTGCTGCAGTATTATTAATGTAAAGACATCTTAATCCTTTATTAATACCATGGACAGCCCACCGCACTAATGCCTCGATCCAGAAGAAACTAAAATTAGAGAAAGCACAACAACTGTCTTCAACCTGCCTGCAACGTGTCGTGAGATACTTCGGCCACATTGCTCACAGAGGTACCAACAACATGTAACTTCTAATGGTGACTGGAACAATAGAAGGCAAAAGACCTAGAGGCCGAGGCCCAAAAAGGTGGTCAGATCAATATACCAGGCTACTGATCACAAAATATGGAAAAAGACCGTTGACAATTTGATACGGAGTCACGATTCTCAGCAGTCAGAGATTCGACGACCTTTTTATTACAATTGGGACAGTTTTTCAAATACCACACACAGGGTGGCAGGGATATCAATGCACAACCTGTTACCATGGATTCTGTACATGATTCTGGTACCCGTTCTTTTATTTTTTGTTGGCAAATTATCAAATAATTTCTCGGAGGAGGGCGTGTCAGACTCTTACTGACTAAAACCTACCCGTGTTCCTTTAGTTGCCATGTTGCCGGGGGCCACGATCTCCCTTTCGGACTACGATCTCCGTTTCGGAATTCTGGAACCCCCTGCATTGAAATGATTCGTTGGTTATTTAAAAACAACCAGCTGTTTCCTACAAAAGTGCAATACCTGCGCGGTCAAAATGTATGGAACAGCAAGCTTTTTCATCATATATTTTTAGTACTGTCATGAACGAGCAAGCGTGCTCTCTCCCCTCTTTTAGATGTAGTCCTTACTTACCACTATTATGCTTCTGTTATCAAGAAATAAGAGATAGAAAGATGCCTCTTCCAAAGGTTATACCATTTCATACACTACCAACTATCTTTTAGGGACGTTAGGCTTTAACTCGTTGGAGGTGAGAAGAGGTCTTGATCAGCTCACGGTACCCGTAAGACCTTACGGAGACGTATCGACTGTCCAGAGCTCCATGGCCTTTTCTGCCGATTATTTGTGCCCGATAAATACATTGGACACCGTCAGAGCCGCCGACACAATCTGTTTGCGCAACTGTCATGCAAAACTGTAGCCAGAGCCGAATCCCCAGTCTGTCGTACCCTAAAGCTAAATGCCCTTCTGACTGCCAACCCTGAATGTGATGTGTTTGCGGATGAATGGAGTAAAATTATGCGTATATGTCTGATGTTCTGTGAGAGAAAGTATGCTAGGGATTCCACTATTCCATGTTAGTTTTAAATTAAATTATTGTCAACGTTATAATTGTTTCTATGTTAATTAATATAATTGGTTTTGTACCGTTTTAATTAACTATAAATACATAAATTATTGAGAGCAGTGGTGGCCCAGTGGTAACGGCCGTGACTTACGAGTTGTAAGTCGTAGGTTCGAACCCAGACAGGCGCTTTACTTTGTGTAAATAATTTCATCACCACTCCAAACATCGTGAGGAAACCGGCATGTTCTAGAACCGAAAATTCGAAGACATGTGACATCTACCAACCCGCACTTGGCCCGCGTGGTAGATTACTGCCCACTCCGTCTCACTGAGAGGAGGCCTGTGTCCCAGTAGTGGGAACATTTATAGGCTGATGATGATGATGACATAAATCATAATCTTAGCTTGTCTTTACCATAATTTTACAATATTTTGATCAATACTTCCAGCTAAATTAAAGCATACAAACCTTAAAACATGGTTCTCTATTAAATCGCTTCAGCTTTATAAGCCCCACTGTTTTCACAGCCCACAAGCGCATCCTCATTAACACTTAGGTACAGATGATTATAGATATTGTAGGCGAGCTTATTAATTTGATTGTTACAACTGATTGATTGGAATGTTAAGTGGAATGATACTGACGCGTAACGGAACGGATTCGTATCAATTTTGACTGACAGTATTGTTGAATCAGTTAAAATGTCGATGACCGGTACTTCTTTTATGATTGTATGATGAGACGTTTTCTTTGTGAAGTTAAGTAACACTTGTGTTATGAAATTTTGTGTAGATTATTTTTTGGTATGGTAGCGAACGGTTAAAGGTTCGATTCTTGCCTGGGGGTATTGTTTTTATGGGTTAGCTTGTTACGCGTTGTCTTGTTTGTGTACTTAGATGATTTATGTTTATGTGAAGAGGGACTTACGATATGTGTAATTTAAGTAGGTAATCAATTATAATGCAACAACATTTTTTCAGCTTTTCCAAAAATACGAAAGAACGGAAACGTGATGGTCCTTTAAAACATAGCTTTGTAAATTAAAGACTCATTATTATTAATAAAAATAAAAAAATATTTTCGGACGAATACTTCGACGCCCAAGTGTCGTTTTGTTTTTATTATTTTTATTTATACAGATAGTTAGTTAGTCTTTTAATTTAGTACCTAATTTAAATAGTTAGCTGTGTTAAAACTGTAAAATAATAAATTAAAAAACATTTGAGTTTGGTTACCTACTCATACATTATTCAAATCAGTGTTTTAGCTATAAAGGGCTGATTTTTCAATTTCGATCAGAATAATAAATACGTCACTTTGTTATAGCCTAATGGTGTGACCGTCGGACTGACATAGGTCTCGAGTTCGAACCCAAGGCATGCAACTCTGACTTTTCAGATTCATGTGCGTATTGTATAATAATTATCACTTGCTTCAAAAACGGTGAAGGAAAACATCGTGAAGAAACCGGCATGCCTGAGAGATATTTCTCGACGGCATATGAAGCCAATTCAGAGGCCCATGGGCGGCTTTAAAAACCTCTGACACCAGGTTGGTCAGTAACCACATGAAAAGAAGAAGAACTTTGACATAATTTTCTATACAAAAGTTGTCAACCACAATATTTATTCCTCGTATAAAAGTTATCTGGCTATTGAAAAATCAGCCCTTAATCGAAATAATTTCTCTAACAGTCGATTCTTCAATCATTTGCGACATGAAAGTGTCACTTCCATAGCCTTATGTCGTGCTGTAAAATCTGTCAACACTAAACGCATCGGCATCCGTCAAAGACTTAACAGTAAGTTAAATGGAGGTTAAAGGTCGCAACTGTCTATCGCATACTATTACGGAACTAACCTATTACTACTTTAGTAGCTTACGAAGATAGTTAAACTAACTTTTTTTAGGAGTTAATTATTGAAGACGTAGCGTTGGAAGGCCTTCCACAAGATGGACCGATGACCTGGTGAAGGCCGCAGGAATCTGTTGGATGCGGGAAACACAGAACCAGGCGAAGTAGCAGTGCTTGGGGGAGGCCTATGTCCAGCAGTAGACGTCGTTCGGCTGAAATTATGATTGAATAGAAAGAAAAAAATATTTGTAAAGGTTACCCATCTTCAGACTGACCGAGGCATGCACTTCTTAACTTCAAAGAAAAATTCGCGTAGTTTTTTTTTAATGATAAAAATGGACACCAGTTTGTTCAGAAATGGTTATCCATCATGAAATTGACCGCAGCAAGTGCAGTTTACCGTACTGCTGTTATTTCACGGCTTTTGGATGGGTCTCCAAAGTGTCGTCAAAACTATTATTAGCAAACTGTGACTGTATAACAAAACGCCACTGCCTCACTCTAGCTTCTGTAGTCAGCTGTAACCCTTGTACGCTATCAACACTAGCCTTTTCTACTAAATAGAAGCTCTATTGACTAAGAGCCCCATCAAACTCCCTTAGCAAACATATCAATATGACGATCCGAATCCGAACCGCAACTTTAGTAAACTAAGAAAACGACTAAATAAAAAACATTTATTTTCTCCCATTTACAGAATGGCCGCATTAAGCTCAGTTTAACCTTTCTTATTAATATTAAGTGGCAAACTCAACAAAACAAATGAATAACCTTTCCTTACCCGTAGATCCTTAACCCTTCTGTTGTCATCACTCGCCCTTTCTACTAATAAAAGCTCTATTGACTAAGAGCCTCTTCAAAGTCCCTTAGCAAAAATATCAAAGTGACCATGACGGTCCAAATCGCAATTTTAGGAACCTGAAAAACTCGTAATTATAAAAAATACAATTAGTAGTAGTAAGTTCAGCTTAACCTCGCAGTTATGTCATATTCATTGTCCTACAAGTGGCACTTAAAACTAACAAAACAAATGAACAACCGTGTATCCTTAACCCTTCTGTTGTCATCACATCACTCGCCCTTTCTACTAATAGAAGCTTGATTGACTAAGAACCTCATCAAAGTCCCTTAGCAAACATATCAAAGTGACGGTCCGAACCGCAACTTTGGTAACCTGAAAATACTCGTTAATATTAAAAATACAATTATGAAGCTGTATGTTCAGCTTAACTTCGCAGTTATGTCATATTCATTGTCCTTCCAGTGGCACTTAAAACCAACAAAATAAATGAACAACCGTATATCCTTAACCCTTCTGTAGTCATCACAACACTCGCTCTTTCTACTAATAGAAGTTCTATTGACTAAGAGCCTCATAATGGTCCCTTGGCAAATATCATCAAAGTGACGGTCCGGATCGTACAATGACTATAATTAAGCCCACAGTCCATTTGTTCTACATAGTATGGTCCCTTCACCTATCACGTTTCTATTTTGTATTGCTAAACCTTCAGTAATGATAGGTTGTTAGGGGGGTTA
Source organism: Agrochola lychnidis (assembly GCA_963680765.1). Lineage (NCBI taxonomy): Eukaryota > Metazoa > Arthropoda > Insecta > Lepidoptera > Noctuidae > Agrochola > Agrochola lychnidis. The sequence continues at coordinate 5,595,476 of OY796871.1, read as the reverse complement.
GGTTTGTTTGGTAGCGGGGAACGAGACGGATTAGAAACAGCGAATTAACATTTCATGAGTTGATTGGTGCATTGAAAAATGGCCTGACCAACTCTGACCCTTTTTTTTTTGGTGGGAAATTATCAAATAACTTCTCCCGCTCTGGGTGGAGCGGGACTTGACGTGTCAGACTTTTACTGACTAAAACCTACCCGTGTTCCTTCGGTTGCCCTGTTGCCGGGGGCCACGATTTCCCTATCGGTTTTCTTCGAACCCCCGGCAGGCATTGGCCCTAGCGGACCCCGTCAATTCTGCTGACATCTCTTTGAGGCGCGCGTGGAACACAACGCGCCGTCGAACCAACTCTGACCCTTGAGTTTGTTTCGCCATTTTTTCTCAAGGATGGCTAGATAGAAAATATGAACTACATCTAGCTTATTTCAATTCTTTTATAATAAATGACGTGTAAAGTGATTCCGATTTACAAAGTAAACAATTTCATTTCAAAATCCTTCAAATCTTTTTAGCCACAATGTGCTTATAGAAAGTTATTGTTAAGTATGCAGGCTACTTAACTTAGCAGGCTACAAGTACTGGTACTTTTGAAAGCCTGTTTTTGAAATTTTATTTTTGTTCCTTTCTCCAGTCCATTTAATATGAGTGTTAAAAATAAATCTGAATCTCTATCATATTCTAAGCGTTTTCTAGTCATGTTAAGATCAGCTTTTAAACCAGCGATTCTTTTTATAATGTTTGTGAAAGCTGCTGTAGAATAAATAATTGTAGCAGACAAATTCAAAAAACAGAAAGCGTAGCACGTTCATGTATTATTCTGGCAAATTAATCTGGAGTCAAAGAAAATCGTAGAAAATCGCCAACTATCAGACCATCACCTTATGTATTGCGTCGGCCCCAATAACCTACATAAAGGGCGTCCGTATTCAGAGCGGAAAGCTCTTAATGTAACATTAATTGTTAGCGTGTGAATTTGACGCGATAAATTAAGTGTATACCTACATGAATACAGGGCCAAATTCGAATACACTTGGTGGAAAACGATCCGTAGGGAGATGGAATTAACTTGGCAATTAAAGTAGAGTTAAAAGTCAATAGTTGAGTGGTTGATTTAAGTAAAGGCTTCGAAAACGATAACATAAACTGAAATTGTGTAACAGATTATGTAGAAAACTAATATGACTAGGCATTAAGTTAACACTGTGATAAAGATAATTATCGCTGTGATAAATTTAGTCATAATCATTTAAGAATGAGAAAGTTGAGTATGATAATTTTTTTTTTAGACGAAGAAAAAAAACAATCTTTATATGCTATCAAAGCTGGAGTTCCGCAAGGCAGCGTCATGGGTCCCACATTGTATCTTCTTTTTACAGCTGATCTCCCTACGACAGATGGAGTAGTTACTGGAACATTTGCTGATGACACAGCAATTCTATCAATGGACAATTCACCAGACATTGCAGCACAAAAGCTTCAAAACAGTCTCGATCAAGTATCCAAATGGCTCAAAGACTGGCGAATCAAAGCCAACGAAACCAAATCTGTCCAGGTTACTTTCACAAACAGGAAAGAAACATGTCCACCCGTCACTCTCAACGGCATACCTCTACCGCAACAGGATCACGCCAAGTATCTTGGAATATACTTGGATAGACGCCTAACTTGGAAGAAGCATATTTTCACAAAACGATTAGCTATGGGCCAACGGTTGCGCACTATGTACTGGCTACTGAATAAAAAATCAAGATTCTCACTTCAAAACAAACTATTGCTTTATAAATGCATTATAAAACCCATATGGACATATGGCCTACAACTCTGGGGAACAGCAGCAAATTCAAACATTGAAATAATACAGAGATTCCAGTCAAAGATACTAAGAATAATAACGAACGCACCTTGGTATGTCTCAAACATTAGACTCCATCACGACCTCTGCTTCAAAACTGTTATAGAAGAAATCTCGGAAAGGACAAAAGCGTACAAGAAGCGAATCACTAATCATCCAAATATGCTGGCAGTCAATCTAATGAACACCCAAACAGTTGCTCGTAGACTGAAAAGAAAGATTCCTCAAGACCTTCTTCTCTAAGAGGCACAAGAATAAACGGAGCAGTCACTGGACGGCTTTCGTGCAAGCCCTTTAATCATATAACGTCTTACACATATTGCTGAATATCTGCAAGATTGATAGATAGCAATAAAAAAAAAAAAAAAAAAAAAATATAATACCTAAATAAAAATGATAACAAGTTTCTTGGTAAATTTTTATATCTTTTAAGTGTTTGAAATATTTAAAAATATATTTATGTATGAAAGAAAATAAATAAACGACGTAATAATAATAATTCAAAATTTCTCTTTGAAAATAAAAATAAAAATTTAGAAATATTTTTCTAAAAAAGGAAAGCTCCATTACCATTTCAATTACCTAGTTTTTATCATAATTTTTATACCTTATGTCAAGATATTGAGAGCTATTAACAGCAGTAGACGATAAATGAATTGCTTTTCTGCTAAACCCAACCATATGATAAGCAACTAAAATTAAGTCAGCCATACGACCTATTAATTCAATTCTGCCGACAACTTAGTTCCGCACTGTAACATAATCAGTAATCACCCACCTTCCATAATTCCCCTAATCGCCTCTTACAACACCTACAGTCCCACGTCCACCAATTACATCAATTCTAAGTCCAGCCATTCACAGCAAATTACTGCCAACAAATCCTTATTAATCTGCACCTAATTTTCATTTATATTCAGACATTAACAATTTGTCTTCACTCTTAAAACTATTTATCATAAGGAACTCTAAATTCGTTGCCAACAGAGTAAAATATGCATCTGAATCACTTACATTAACAGAATTTAGATAAGAAGATACTCCAAAAAATATACTTTCTAATTATGCTGTTACTACGGAAGCAAAACTTTCTACTTTAGAACAATAAAGTTAATTAAATGTATTGGAAAATTTCCGTTGTTAGTCTAATTCGGTAATGGTATTACGATGTTTAGTGATTAAATATTTTCGGCGGATATTAAAAAGACTTTTTATCGTTTAATCTAATATCAAGATTTTGAAGTTGACTGATAAGTTGATGCTTGTTTATCTACAGAAGCTTTTAGGGATCAGTGGAAGGAATTGGTCCTATAAACTTTTGTGTCTATTTTGGCATTTTTGGTCTTTTTGTCGACGCGACCTTTCTAGTTCATGACTCGTAAAGTAACTTAGATAAGTAAGTAGGTTGGTAGTAGGAAGTTCTTTCTACTTAACTTCGTCTTAACAGGGTCAAAATCGTCAACAGTGACGATCTTTACCTACTCTTTTTTCTTTCCCATATTTACCAACATGCATTTATATATAATGTTACAAATTGTTTCATGAATTGAAAGCAAAAGTCGCATATTTTGTAAAAAAAAACCAAAGCTAAACTTTTGTCCAAATAAATTGGAAGGTTTTGAATGAAAAACTTTTCACGTCGTCAAGGATGGTGCGATAAAGTCATCGCTAATGCGTGGCTCAAAAAAAACTGTGATTTCTTTGTAAGAATAAATGCCAATTTCATAACATAACCCCTGTATTTCCCGAACGGTTAGACAGAGGAAGGCCGCAGGAATCCGCTGGATGCGGAAAGCACAAAATCGGTCGAAGTGGCGGTGCTTGGGGGAGGCCTATGTCCAGCAGTGGACGTCTTTCGGCTGAAACGATGATGATGAGGCCAGTTTCATTGCGCAATTATATTGTAACCTTATTATTAATAAGAGCGCAATATAATCTCTAACATAATTTTAAAACATAAAATATAATCTCTGATATAATTTTAAAATATAATCTCTAATGTAATTTTAAAATATAATCTGAAATACAATTTTGGAGGCACTATTATTGCCTTCTCTATAAGGTTTGAGTGGATAAAATTTGAGCCATTTGAAAAGATGTCATTAAATCTCATTAGGTTCTTGACTAGACTAAAAAATACTCTCATCCGAAATCAATACCAGAAAGTGAATGAGGCAAACAGACACACTACCTAATTAATGAAAATCATATCCAGTATATAAAGCTAATTATAGAAACCAAACAGGAAAAACTGAACTCAAACAAAAAGAAATTACCTCATGTAACCAAGGCTTTGAACACAACAATTCAAACATAAATAATTGCTTTACAAAGTACTCTAATCCAAATAAAATTGTTCAAACGAACAAAAGGTAATTATGATAATAAAAATAATATTCATTTTGGCGTTGAAACTAATTTTACCAAAACTTTAGACGCCCCCAGTTTCAAGTTAAATGCTGTTGGCAAGCTTTTGATAACATTTTGGAATGATATTATTGCTGTAACTGGAAGGTCAGTTTTAATTGGAGTTTAGAATTTATAGTAATGATGATTGAAAATTTATTGGAGCTATGTATAATGTGTGTGATTTAGAGTGGGTGCGAACTTTTGTCTTGTGCTAGCACATCTAAATCGCGTTCAAAAGTTGTCAATGTCATCTTTACTCTGGAAAATTGGAAACTGTCAGTTCATGAACGCGATTTAGTTGTCTATCGCGTTCAGTTTCATTAGTGAAATTCGTCCAAAATCTCTGTGCTTATGGGTATAGGATTTAATAAAAAAAAGAAAGTTTTTTTTTTTTATTTAAAATACAAAAAACCCGACTGCAAAAACACATAACTGAAAAGAGAAAAACAAGCATTCTAATCAATAGAATTTTGAATATATATATTTTTTTTTTTTCAAGCTTTTTAGTTTTATTAAAATAATATATATTGACTCATTACTAACTTTTATTCAATTCTCAATTCTTTATTGCATTCTTTAATGTTGGTAAAATAGTAGGTAGGCTTAAAATTATAGAAACAATTATAGACCCTGTTGGGCACAGCACAGTAGGAGAGAGGAGGAAGAGCACTTATTTAAAGAGTGTTTATATTATTTAAGTATGTCTTCTGTCTTTCTGTCTTGTGGTGTCTTATTTGATACCGATAATGTAGTTTTTTTTTAAACTGGGGTAAGTCCCTTTTTTGTATTTGCAGATGCAATATATAAATATTATATAGCCTATGTCACTCTTACAATTAAGACGAATCTAACGACATCTCACATGTTAAAATCATCAAGCTGTTTAGGCTACAGAGCGTGCCAAAGAAATAGACATACATACATACATACTCTCGAAAAATATTACCCTCCTTCTGGGGCAGTCGAGTAAAAAAACACAAGAGTAATTAGAAAACAACAAAATAAAGTACCTACATAAAAAATCACGAGCATAAACAGAAATAGTCGGCAACTCCACGTCATGACTGTGACAAGAAGGCTTCCACTTAGCATAATGCTGTGCTATGGGGAACCCTCAGCACAGCGCTGATTTTCAGTGGTCACCAGAAAAAGAAGTACAAAATCAAGTCAGGTTCAGTGATTTGTAGGTAACAAAATGAATAGGTAATGAAACATTGCAGTCTTTACGCTGTGAAGACAATTTGCAACCATACAAAAAAATATGACGACTAGAGGATACACCACCAGTGGATCCCAAATAGCTAGTTGCGTACCTAACACACTAACAATAGGGATGTTGCAAAAAAAATATTTTTCCATCAGGCAGTTTATAAAAAAATATTGGACACGTATTTTTTCTTTTTTTTATGTTATCAAAAAATTACGACAATTCACTGAGTTAAAATGTGCCATGACGTCACGAGTATGTAGATTTTATACTTACTTGTGACGTAGCAACCCCCGCTTAATTTTAATGCGTTTTATCTAAGTCATTTTTTATTAATATGATAAAGCAAAAAATACGTGTCTAATATTTTATTATTATCTGACTGACGGAGTAAAAAGTTTTTTTTTTTTACCCAGACATCATCCCTATTGCAATGACTTTCATTTTGACAATTCGACAACATTCATTGCGTTGTTTACGTCGTTGAACAGACGGATTTTCACTGATGAAACAATGGATTAGAAATTTATTTCACAATCCGAACGATTCTGTTTTGTTTTTAGATTTTGATATTTGTTATAATTTGTCGTGCAATTGGAGTGCAGCGGACTTCTTCTTGAAGGATTGGCCCGCAATAGTAGTAGACTAGGAAATGTGGAAAGAGGGAAGGGACACCAAACCCTCCGGTGAGACAACATAGGCTTGTAATAACAATAAAAGCATAAGGCCCCTAAAAATACGACTCTTAATAACATCTTGCAATAAAAAGACAAAAACAAAAAAAAAATACGTAGATATAATTTAATTACTAAACTATTCCTAAAGAGCCACAAAAAACCCCTGTAAGAAATCGACACGTGTGTCACCTTTCAACGAGGCATCCTCAGGATCACGATTGACTTGTCGCGAACCTGAACACGGCGTGGCAATCGGGTTAAGCGGAATAGATTACTAAATATATCTACATCTATATTGTATTTCATAATGGATTTCCGCAAGGTCACGCCTGGATCAATTAACTAATGAAAAATAAATCATTCCCAAGGGTCTCGTGCAAGGCTGATTCTCTTTTCCGCTTGTATGTGTCACCGCATAATTATGAACTTTGTTAGTTTATAATCTATCGGTATTATTTCCGTTAGATAATAAACTGTCGAAAAATTGTGAACTGTGACAAATCATTTACAATTTAACGCATAATTTTTCGATAGTTTATAATGTATCCATGAAAAACTGATAAATTGTGAACTGCAGTGCTATTCTGTTAAAATCTCACCGTGAACGCTTAGGTGAAGTGAGCTTGAAAGTGAGCTGTCAACAGTGTCAATCCCTAGTATTTGGTGGAATGACAGCTCACTTCAAGCTCACTTCACCTTAGCGTTCACGGTGAGATTTTTACAGAATAGCACTGCTGGTATCAAAATTGCTTGCGACGTAACGCACCTCTGGCTGCGAGCAACTTGGAAGTAGCGCTAGCCGGCCGCTGCCGCGGCACCGCTCGCTTCGCTTAGTTCTAACCTAACCTAACCCATTTCACCCAGTTCACAATTTTTCGACAGTTTATAATCTAACGAAAATAAAACTGATAGATTATAAACTTACGGTTCTCACAATCTTACGGTGTCATAATGCGCTGTACAACGACATTCACATTTCTAGAAAGACAGAACCATTATCAAAAATCGACATAAAAACAAAAGAAAAACGCCACTATATTCACTTGTTAATTATCTAAAAGAGAAAAAAGATTTGATTTTTTGTATGCATGTTTGTTTTTTTGTTTGTAATGAATAAACTCAAAAAATACTGGCCCATTTTGAAAAATTCGTTCACCAGTAGAATGCTATATTATCACTTAGTAACATAGGCTATAATTTATAAAGATATCACGCGGTCAAAGCCGCTGGCGGAAGCTAGTATCATATAAAAATACTAACAAGAAGCTAAACAAGACCTTTGTTAAAATAATAACAACAAACTGAAATCTAAATACAAACCCAAATAAATCGATATACGCAAACAAACCAGCTGAATTATTTCACCCAATTATTTCTTCATACGCAAGTTTTCACGTAATAATAGGACCTTTTGTTACGAGGCCCTTAATCCGTCAGCCAGAAAGTAAGTGAGTTTATTCTGAATACTCTTTGTTTACTAAATATAATGGGGCTTTTATTTCTGAAGTAATCTGTAATAATAAAGCTGAAGAGTTTGTTTTTTTTGTTTGTTTGTTTGAATGCGGTAATCTCTAGAACTGCTAGTCGGATTTGAAGAAATCTTTTTGCATTTGATAACCTAATTTTTGAGGAAGGCTATAGGCTACCATCACGCTAGGACACTTAAGAACCGAGCAAAAAAATTGGTTGTCTGTAAAGTCGGTTCACGTACGATAATTTTACGTGATAACGTCACAAGCCGAACTCTTAGGCCGATCGTGCCTCTCTATCGCTTGTTCCACACTCTCGCTTGCACGCTCGGCTAAGGCGGAACGTGACACTTTTTCGTGCGTGCAGCCTGCGTTCATCGATTTATAAGACGTTATCACGTCAAAAAATTCTGAAAGAACACCAAGCGAAAACGAAGGATAGATAAAACATTTATTTAGTGCACACAAAAACACACATAAATACAATTAAATGATAACCAATTACATGAATATATATAACAAGATGCCAATTTACAAAAAAGAAAAAAAATCGTATAGAAGTAACATACTTCGAAATAATCAAATATACACGAGTAACCTTATGTCCAAAATAATTCTTAGTTATGATTTTCAGAGAATTTAATTAAGGAAATTGACTCTTATGTCGTTGTTAAAAGAATTTGGAATTGCCGTTACAATTTCTGCTTCTACATAACTACTATCGTGTTTAAACATTTTAATGCTATTTTAGGTCTCTACGATGTCGTTAAAAACCTTAATAAAAATAGCTTACATTGGTGCCGATTCTCTTGTTCACAAACTAAACTAAATTTAAGTTCAATGCATCTTTTTCTTTCTATTTCATTAAGAAAAGGACATAAGATAAATTTTAGTTTAGTCCTGTCAAATTAATCAGCGCTTGACGTAAATTGACGTAATTTTAGTCGGCAAGTTTTTAATCACGTCTAAACTTGTATGGAGAGTGACAGGCGCTGATTAATTTGACAGGACTAAACTAAAATTTATCCTCTGTCCTTTTCTTAATGAAATAGAAAGAAAAAGATGCACTGAACTTAAATTTAGTTTAGTTTGTGAACAAGGGAATCGGCACCATTATCCATTATTCTTAAAAACATAATAATATGAACTCCAAGTTCTTAAGGCGACGATAACTGGCTTTTAATCATTTTGTATTCTGAAGATCACGTCTAAACGAGTACTGTTAATAATTTGGAAAAAAATATATGTTAAATTAGAGCATTTTCTTAATAACTTGATATAGGAATGTTTAAGATAATGTTCATATTACATAGTGAAATTAATTTGTAAATGTCTGACGCGGATAAAAAACTGAGAATCACGCAAAATCTATCAAGCATATTTTTCTGAAACTTCACCATATTAAAGATAATTTAACTATTGATCTTTTGGTACACGATTTTTTACTAAAATACCTTTTGTTTTATGTTTAATAAATTAATAATGCGTCTAATTTGGGACAGCGCTCCATTATGGGCGAGTCCTATTACTGGCAGGACGTACGAACGCGTTGCGTGAGCTCAGTACAGAACACGTAAGCTAACCACTCGAGGTCACTCTCACTGGCATATATCTGCGTCTTATAGGTCACCATTGAAACCCATACTTGGGAGACAGATGGCTAGTTCATTGTCAATAACATCTGACTGGTAACAGCTTGCATTTAAATGCAGCTGCTCCAATTATTTCAATAATTTATTTATTTGTACCTTTACCATCTTTATAAGCTTCAAGTCGCTTCAGTCGCTTCAATCTTCACCATAGTTTTATTAAGGATGAACGCTCTTAATAAAACTAATACCTGTCAAATATTTACCTATTGTGATTAATTTGGCAATATTACTATAAGGAATAAGAAATGTGGCTAACTAGTGAACTAGAATATTAATAATGAATTGCAATTATAACACTGAATTTTATGTTGTAACCGTTTTAGATGTAAAAAGGCATTTGGAAAGTTTACAATTTGTTTTTTTACATCGAAAACTAAATATTCGGTGTTACGATATTAATTAGTGCATTTCATATACATTTATAATTCACTAGTTAACCATATTTCTTAATTCCATACAGTAATATTGCCAAATTAATTAAAACAGCGAAATATTTGACAGCTATTTGCGACGTTGCCAACTTTCTGTATAAAAGCTCTTAAACCATTCACATACCTTTGAATAATTGTCGGTCAGTTCACCAGAAAGTTAAAGTCATTTGCCCATTACAAAGCATACCTAGATTCCTGTAGAGAAGAACGAGCATGAATATCTTTGGTTAGCACAAAATTTTGTTCTCAATTAAGATTCCATCGGAGGAACATCTAACAACAACCGATCCACAAACTTCGATAACGCCATTATTCCGACACCACCTTAGATTTAATTAATACACGCCAAAATTTTGTATTATAATGGAAATAAATTGTTGTCTATTAGTTTGACGAGTTTCTACAAAACTTTGTACTTGAGCCTCCAAAGTTTGGAATAACTTTGGGACCATAATAGGCCTTCTGAAGTTTATGGATATGAGTTAGTGCTTTTAAGATGGTGTTTGCAGTTCCTTATGTGTCTTTGGGTTGTTTTAAATGAGCGTTTCACTTTTGCTAAGAGGCGTCAAATTGCTACTATAGCATCCTCCAGAATTCATGTAAATTACACAACGTAATGAAAAATTTTTTTGTTACAGATTAACAGTACCAGGCCAAACAGTTATACAGTTACCAAGTGACAAAGAAGATGAAGAAGAAACGGGTACACGTTTCCGACGCACAGGCTCCGAAAGACTCCGAGACGGAGCAAAAGCCTTACTCCGAAGAGTAGAATCCCTCAAAACAAGAAGAAGAAAGCGGCAAAACCGTACAGAAGTCATCGTATCCTCCCCCCATTTCCTAGATGTGCAGCAAGATAAATATGCAGACCTTAGTTTCATTGACATGACTCCTACTACGCCTACGGCATTTCCTTTCCCAGATTTCCATAGTTCTCCCTTACATGCTCCAGCAATTAGAACTCAGCCACCTTCACCAATGACTGTCATGCCTCCATCCCCTATTGCTCCTTTAGAACAATCCTATGTCCTAAATGCTCCCTTTGGAGATGACTCAAGTTATGCGTCGGATGGAAGCATGGGTTCCAGCAATAAGAGTTCGAAATCAAAATTGGGAAGAGCTAAGAGGATTTTCCATAGAGGAGGGATCAAGAATGAAGATTCTAGTGCTCTAAGCGATTCGGAGTGCCAGCCTGCTAGCTGGAGACATAATTATTATAAAGATCATAATACTCATCAAAATGCTGAGGTAAGTGTTTTTTTGATGATTTAGATAATTATTTAGAACATTATGTAGAACTTTTAATGACTACAACCCTGAATGGTTCTGGGTTGGATTTCTTAGTTAAACTACAAGCAGGATTACATGTGTTAGTAGAACCCTCAACTTTTCATTAGTATTGGTATTAATTTGTATCGATCACCAAGCCATGGATGGGGTGAAATATATTATTAATGTTCCCTATCTGTATCCAGGATCTATTACGTAATTGGCTGACATTTTTGAAAATACATATAAGGCTTGAAGATATATAACGGTCTCTATTAAGCAAGAAAAGTTGTAGTGCTTCCTAACTACCGCGAATAGTTTGCGGAAACTCGCTGGAGTTTCAACTATTACACAAGTTTAACTTATCTCCTGCGATGTTATCTTAACTAAGTACTCCGCGAAGCCACTTAATAACATATCTGTCATAGCTGGAAATTTTTCTTACCTATCAAGTTTCAAGCTAATATTTTCTTCTTTTAAACGTCTTCTTGTTCCATTTGCGTAAAGGATCTACATTATCTTATTATTTTATTAAGAACTTTCTTTTGTCTTTAATCTAGTTTTTAGGATTTTCGAAAAGTGGTAAGTAATGAATTACTGAACACTTGGTTGTTTCGAATGGGACGTTTTTATTAGGAAATCTAATAGCAATGTTTTGTAGACAAGTGATTGTCTTAATTCAAACACCCAGGCGTTCTTACAAAACATTAACAATTTTATAAACACTGCTAACAAACTGCTTCAAGAACTATCAATCTTTATCATCAAATTTTTATCACCAGGTCTACGTAGGGCCCCCATCTCCAGTGGATCTGAAGCCAGATCCTGAAATACTCCGTGAGGTCCAGAAGTCACCAGGCCACACTCATCACCGACGGCAGGCTATAAGGACCAGCTCGCTCAATTTAGGGAACGATGGGAAGAAGTAAGTAACCGTTCTTCTATTAACTTTTATTGTTACACCTGGCTGGCGACTTGGTTAGAGCTGTCAAAAAATGCTGGCATTATCATTAATCCATCAGACAACAACAAATCTTACTTTATCCTTCAAATATACCTTCATAATAAAACTGGCACAAGTAGTCTGCTCATGTACCAAAATACGAGTATCTTTTAGGATAAAATACTTAACAAATTCGTCGTCAGATCTTACAAGTACTTACCCCTTGAGAATTATATTTGTTCATGTAATATTTTAGTCAAGGCTGTAGGGCTTCTAGCAAAATTTAATAAAAAACTTTATAGCTATATTATGATATATATTATAAATATTATTTTCAAGTCGAGATGATTGCTCAAAATTTCCAGAACTCGTTAGTTATTTAAGACGTTTATTTCGAGTTACATTTCGCTTTGCCGTGGAAGATCACGGCAAAGTGAAATGTAACTCGAAATATACAAAAGCAAACTGTCTTTTCATATGTTATTTTTTCAAGAAGTCACTATTGATATCTGAACACTAAAGATTGCATGAAGTTCTAGTTACATAAAAAACTGAAATATTCCAACCCAAAGACCTAGATAATCCCTACTTAAAATATCTTAAAGATACACAAGATTATTCTTGTGGATACATTATTCCAACTTTCTTTGATCCTTAGTTTGAATAGGACGCTTGCAAAACAAAGGATAATGTATTTTGCCTGCGTCCTATACAAACAGCTGTTCAATAAATCAAAGGTTTCCATCATATTATAGGGAAGTGAAAGTGATACTTAACATATTATCACTTGGAAGGTTGGAGGTAGGCATACAATAACAGCCCTTGTTGAGAGACTACAGAAAGTCTACGAAGAATCATCACAATGGATGTAAACAAAGTGACATTCTGTCAGTGATAACGATGATGGAAAAGTCAAAAATATTCCTATCGGATTTACATAAGCTAATGAAAACCTTATCTCAGTCCTGTCCACATCGTAAGAAATGCCTGAGAGATATTTCTGGACAGCATGTGAAGTCAAGGCAGAAACCCATGGGTGGCATAAAAACTCTGACACCAGGTTAGTCACTAACGACACGAAAGAAAGAAATCCTGTTGATAGTCGTTGTGGAAATACGACATGCTTCGAAAGCAATTGCCATTCATCTAGGCCCTCTGGATTCATGTAACACTGCCTAATGATCGTTAAGCAGGCTTTTCGATGACTAGTACTTTTACCATGGAATAGTTCATTCTCTTATAGCTTATGCTGGTACCATAGGAGAGTCAAGGAGAGATAATGATCATTACAATAAACAGATAGGTAATAACGGCCATGCAGCGCTTGACAAATTGACTGATGATAACGTCATTAGAGACGCTGATGAAACTAAACAGAGGAATGATAATGACAAGCGAGAATGGAAGAGAAAAGTAAATACCGGTTTGTGCAATCTTTAAACAAGTACAGAATCGAACAGGGTTATTCTTTCTTTGCCAAGACCAAAAAACGTCATATAGAAGATTTACTTAGATTGTCTACAAAAATAAAAAGCAGGCCCAGACACTACTATGGACGCCATATTTGAAAGCGACATTATCGCGTGAAGACTAATTACTCCAACTGGTTGTCATTAGTTCAAAATGAGTGTCGCCATAATGGACAATGCTCAAACAAGTGATTGGCATACTAATGGCAGTGTTGGCTTTGCAGTATTCGTTATATTGTTGGTGAATAGTGAGGTGTTGTGGAAAATACGTTTTGTGATAGTGCTGTGAAATTGTGGATATATGGACCAGTTTTTGATTGGATGGAAGAGTTTTTGGATCCTTACGGTCCTTTGATTACGGCAGCAATGAAAGTGTTGTAGTGACGTCATGTTGCGGTAGCGTCATTAGCATAAGGACTGTCTGCTGTCACGTCACCAATGATAGGTTGTTGGTACTGGTCGTGTTTTTTTTATGCAAGATTTTACGCACTTTATTTACATTATACAGTTTGAAAATATTATCACTATCGTGTATGAACCAAGTATAAGTTCCAATGGTGATATAATTTTTCTTTAAGTTTGAAATTATCAGAGATTTTCTACACCCATCTATCTTGAGGTCTAAGACTGTGCTAGTCATCGTTTTCCATCAGAGAAACTAAAAGTTCTTTCTTGTCTCCAGGTTCCGTGATAGAAGTCTCAAGAGAGATAAGTCGGCGTCAAGGAGTTCTGAACTGGACAGCAGCCCCAACTCCGCAGGGTCCAGGTCTCACGATGGAGATCAGGATGATGACGATGATAGTCTGGACATGAAGAGCAAAAAGTGAGTGACAAAGATTTGGTATTTCTATTTTGTTCGTACCTACATGTTGAGAGCTGGTAGACGGTCACCGTCTGATGGAAAGTGATTTTCAATGTGAAGTGCATATAAAAATCTGTAACACGCAAACTTAGAAATAAAGCTGAAAATTCCAGTGAACTTCTCAAAGCACCGGCAACCAAATCCAAATTCAAAAGCCATTTATTCAAACTAGACTGAGAATCAGCACTTTTTGAACGTCAAAATTACATAAGATAGTCCCCCAAAAACGCCCACCCTTCACCACTTCCTAGTGCTTTAGCTGGGAAGAAGAAGTGACGCAACAAACTACCCAGCAGCACAGCTGTCTGTTCAGTTAGAAAAACTTGATTCTTTACAATAGTACTTATGCAAAATAATTTATATTACGCAACACAAAACATTAAATTAAATTATTTGCTTTATGTCAGCTAGCACACGCCAATATACGGGGTGGCAGGGACATCGACACGAAAACTGAAACCATGGATTTAGTACATGATTCTGAACCCCCCTGCGTTGAAATTTTTCGTCGGTTATTTAAAAAAAAATCAACTGTTCCATACATTTTGACCGCGTAGGTATTGCACTTTTCTATGAAACAGCAGATTTTTTTTTAATAACCGACGAAAAATTTCAATGCAGGGGGGTTCAGAATCATGTACTGAATCCATGGTTTCAGTTTTCGCGTCGATGTCCCTGACACCCTACCATACCGTTCAAGCTCGTACATTTTGTGTTCCTTTATCGCAAAAAAGATCAGTTCAAAAAAGTCTATCTGACCTTGATATTAGATCCAGGACACGCTCTCATTAAATTTCTTACTATATTTGAACATTAATGTTTATTAATACTTACAATACAACTCTCTTACTTTCAGGAACAACATACAGCGATGGTACTCGTTTAGGACGAACGCGCTAAACGGCGGACCGAAAGCCAACAATACTTTGACGCCGACCCCGAACCAGAAGGACCCGGAATCGTACCGTGAGTTACAATTTTTTTGTTTTCTTCATAAAAATGAAAAAAAAGTCGGTGCTGAGTTCTCTGATCAAATTCTATAAATTAAAGCCTCCTACTAAAAAAGTAAGAGGTAATATTGGGGTCGGCTTAACCGGATGCAACTGAATACCAGTATTTTCCATGGAGCGACTGCCTATTTGACCTCCACAACCCAGTTATTGAGTAACACGATACCCGTTGGTAAGACTGCGGTTTTCAGAATTTCTGGCTTCTGACGACCCGTGACAACTGTCAAAGATGGCCGGGACAACAACAAATGACAGCCGAACAACCAACAATAAATAGGTATCCGCTCTAAAAACCGTTTAAGGACTCATATCAAATTGTGTAGTTTCTGAAAATACACTGCCACGAGGATTGATCAAGATCTTTCTAATAAACATCTTTCTTTTTCGTGTGGTTAGTGACTAACCTGGTCTCAGAGTTTTAAAGCCGCCCATGGGCCTCTGACGTCGCTTCAGATGCCGTCGAGAAATATCTCTCAGGCATGCCGGTTTCCTCACGATGTTTTCCTTCACCGTTTTTGAAGCAAGTGATAATAATACAATACGCACATGAATCCGAAAAGTCAAAGTTGCGTGCCTTGGGTTCGAACTCGAGACCTATGACTTGGCAGTGCGACGGTCACACCACCAGGCTATCACTGCTATAATAAAATAAACGTGAAAATATTATCAAATTTATCTTTAGAAAACAGTAATCTAACTCAAACCTGTGAACCTAACCTGTGTCAATCAAAGTATTGTTCAACTCAACTCAAAGCATTTATTTCAAATAAACCATTTACAGGCACTTTTGAACTATCAAAGGGTCGGTCAGTCAGAAAGATGAAGCTAGTTGCCCATTCCAAAGCGTATTAGGCAGGTTCCTATGGAGAAGAACGGGCAAGAAACTCCACAGACACTCTTTTAAATCATAATATTGGTTACATTATTCGTATTGAAACTATACATGTAAGAACAATGTAAGAAGACGTGCACGTTAAAAGCGTCTGTAATAAAAAGATAAAAAAACAATTAAAATAAGCCGTGGCAGCTAAGAGATGACCAGTCCCTACTGACAGCGCCCGTTCACGAACATGACGCATGGATTAGCACCATTCAGCTCAACCATTTTGAAGGGAGCAGTCCTTTTTTTAACCATATTGGGGTAGCTCTTAGCCTTTATCTCACCTGATGGTAAATGATAATCAGGCCAAAGGTGGAAGCGAGCTTCACCCCGAATCCTCAACCACAGAAGAACTGGCTATCTTACTTCTAACTGTCGAAGCACAACAATGCCTACTGACGGCACCCGTTCACGAACATGACGCATGGATCAGCACTATTTAGCTCAACCATTTTGAAGAGAACTGTGGCATTTTTTATTTAAAATAAATTACCTACTATTCTTTTTTTCCAGTATCCCGGCCAATGTCTTCGCTCTCATGTGGCCAGCTCCACATCCTGAGGAAGTTGGCACTGCTCCGGCTAACGGCCTGCATGGAACGGTACTGTCCTTCACACAAGTCTGGCTGGAATTGGGAGCTCCCTAAACTGATCCGGAAGATCAAGACTCCTGATTATAAAGGTAAGTCTACTTAGAGTATTGTTTATGAAGAAGATCCTTTCGATATCTTACAAACTGCCTCAAGCATGAGGTAAGCAGCAGGACAGTCCAGAGTCCGGATTTGTGCCCGGTTGATCGCAATAGGCTGGCACCCTATGGGACTTTATCATAATTGGCGAAATGTAGGTGTACTAGGTAGGTACGGTAACCCTCTGCCTAACCCCCTGGGGATTTTAAGTGTGATGTTATGTTAAGACATTTTGATATGTAAGTTGGTGAAATGAATACCTACTTGAATATTATGATGTACTATCGCGGAAAGCCATAACTAACCACGGTAAGGATTATTCTTGCTTGCAGTGTTCGGCCGCTATAGAACCGGAGCGGTAACAGATGTGGTCATCGTGTGCACGGGATTTTGTTTTCAAAGCGGTTAGTTATGGGCTTCCGCGATGGTACCTTTGTATAACTGCGTTCAGCGCTCGGTGTGGCAATACGCTGTGTTCGGGTTCGTGACAAATCGTCATCCTGAGGAAGCCTCATTGAGAGGTGAAACATGTATCGATTTCTTTTAAGGTTTTTTATAGCTCTTTAGATACCTATAGCTAAATGGAACAGGTTACTAAATATATCCACGTCAATTGTATTTTTCCTTTGTGTAACTTAATTTGCAAATACATATTTTCTCACTGAATGGAGTCCTCACTTGGGACTCTCAAGTGAGGGCTCGCAAGAAGTATAAGCTTCGACATCGGTATAAATTAGGTAAACACGATTCCAAGAATAGAGAGAGAGCCAAAATATTTCGTCAAGAAAGTCCTTCTGATATAATTTGAGATCAAACCAGTATTTTTACATAAGTGTGCTATGAATGGACAGTTCTGCCTATTCCGTTCGGCAAAGTACCTATAACAGGTCAAGAGGTACCATCAGGGTAACGCACATCTAAGCATTTTGAAAACAAAATCCCGTGCACACGACCCTTTTTTTTCGTAGGTAAGCGATACTATAGCGGTCGAGCGCTGCAAGCAAGAATAGTCCTTACAGTTTACAAATATGCGTTTCTTCGATGAGAAATACGAAAACAACATCCTATTTCCAATATATCATATTTTTCCTTCCAATAAAGTTCATCCACAACGTCTTTCAAAGAAAAAGGGTTTTCCAACTAAAAGTTATTGGAAATCAAATAAAACCAATATGTTACAATGTGACATTTAAAACTCCTAAATCATGAAAGCCGATATTATCCTTACTCGAAACCAAAATATCCATTCTGAATTTCTTTTTAAAGTTACGTTCAAAATTGGACTCTAATCTGAAAGAAACAGGGTTTATTTTCATTTGAAGATTTACATTAAGCCGACGGCCGTCACATAGTATCGAAATGTATTACTTTGCTAACATTTATATTAAGTTTATTCATCCCACGAATGTTAACCATTCCAGTTTCCCCATTTTATATAAAATGTTTTCGGGAAAAATGGGGTATGTTCGATAAATTGTAGGTATTTCTTCCTATTCACATAAAAGTCAATAATTATATTTTTTATTATGTACATTGTACACCATATAAATTACGGATATAAATGTAAAAAATATACATAGGGTGACACAATGGGCAAAAGACTTATTACCGTTTGCACTTTGTTTTTTTTTTTTGTAAAAATGTTTAATTTTTTTTCTTGTGGTATCTACCCTATACAAATTCGTTTACCACTACTTGCTACATAATTATATACATAACAGTGACAGGAAGTTATTATATTATAACATCATCAATAAACACTAAGTAGAAACAATACGTCTTATTGACGCTAGTATAATCAATACGTATTATTGACGCGAACTCATAAACCACTCACCAGAACTTGATCAAATTTATATGGGACCACCTCACCTCCCAATTAAACAAAAAAGAATGATTAAAATCGTTTCACAAATGAAGAAGTTATGAAGAAACATATTTTGTGTACCTAAGTAGATAATAAAAATCTTCTGATTTTCTGTTCCAGATAAAACGGTGTTCGGTGTGCCCTTAACCGTATCTCTGCAAAGGACAGGGCATGCACTACCTAAGCCAATACAGTGTGCGCTGAACTGGCTCAAAAATAACGCTTTGGATCAAGTAAGTTCTCCTTGTATTCGTGAATAGTCAGTATGGTCTGTTCTTCAGTGAAGTCCGTTATGATCCAACATAGGTATTATGGTATTTTTTTTCCGGAAAATATCTTAAACGATCTTCTTTGGAAATCTATTTTCAACATTGAAACGACGGATAGGATGATAATGGATTTAAGGTTGTGGCAAAACAAGGGTGGCTGCAAATCTTCTTACCCGACTGCGGCAAAGCCAAAAAAGGAAGGTTATGTTTGACCAGTATGTATGTATGTGGCCGCAGATCTTTTCACCCGTCTGCGGCGAAGTCAAAAAGGAAGGTTATGTGTGTGTCTGTCCCTATGTTTCCTCGAAACTACTAAACGGCTGAAACAATTTTGGTGAATGATATTTAAAAGATTTTCTGAACATCTGACTTACCTATATGCACATGATTTAAATTCCGAAATTGTGGTTTATCGTCCATTCTTCAAAAACATTTGTTTAATTTTATTTATTTATTTTTATTTATAAAAACCAAATAAATAAAAATATATAAATTTGTTTTTTCAAGGCATCCATATTTTAATACTCTATTTTACTGATATATCCTCTTTCTTCACCTTTCCAGATGGGCATCTTCAGAAAAGCCGGCGTCAAATCCAGGATAGCGAAACTCCGGACCACAGTCGAAGCTGCAGGGGCTTCAAACGCGAGCTTTGCCATAGAGAACATAAACACCATAGAGCCAAATCAGTCCAGCCTCAACTTCGATGGGGCACAGGCCCATGATGTGGCTGACATGGTGAAGCAATACTTCCGGGAGTTACCTGATGCGTTGCTGACGAATAAGCTGAGTGAGACGTTCATTGCAATCTTTCAACGTAAGTTTTGGTTTACATTTTCTCTATTGATCTTATTTCAAATTCTAAATTGCGTCTGTGGTTGAATGTTCAGCCCAATTGTCTAATCAGAGAGAAAATATTTTGTTAATTATGTAGGGACTACCTACTTACTTTCTTGACCAGGTTTAACCTTTAACCGCTAAGGTGCAGTGTCAGTACCGCAAATACCATCAAGCCCCGATGACACCGAATCGGTGACGTGAAGTGACGTCAAGTCAATGTCAAACCGCTGGGCTTGACAGTTATAATTTACATAGTGTCGGGGCTTTACCGGGGCTTTACAACAATGAAACAAGATTTTAATGTTATCACAATCACCCTCACCTTATACCGGCTGATTTTTTTTACCATCTCGAAATTTTTACAGGCTGTTCTACCCATGAATATAAACAACTTTCACTATGGGAGCAACTCTGAAATCACGAAAAAAAAAATCATTTGTTTCATACATTTTGGTCAAATAGGAACTTTTGTATAAACATCGATTTTTTTTTTCGTGAAAGTTGTTTATATTCATGGGTAGAACACCCTGTAAAAATTTCGAGACGATAAAAAAAACATCTGGTATTGTTAATTATTAGTAGCAGGTCTCGATCTGATTATAAATAAATATGTATTGATTTGTGACACAAAAGAAAGAAAATGTTACAATAAATAACGTAATAAATTATAGATGTTCCTGAACTATTGAGGCCAGATGCCGTGCAGTGTGCATTATTACTGTTACCAGAAGAACATTTAGAAGCGTTGAATTCTCTACTCATATTCCTAGCAGACGTAAGTACCTATCCTACTTTACCTTTTGACCGCCACCATAAAAGAAGCAAGTTTTTGATTATGTTGCGACTCCTTTCATCTGGTTCACTTTTGTGTCTCTGGAATCCAAGAATCGTTTCATAGTGGAAAACTTAAAAAAAAATGTTTTTTAACATGAACTCTGCAATCTTTTATTTCAAATAGGTATTGTTAACGCTTCACATGGCTTACCCTTTTGCCTTCCAATGTAGCACACTGATGTACGAATTACTGGTAGTGAATTTCATTAGTCTGACTCATTATAATAAAATGTGTGTTGCAGGTTGCAGAACATTCGGCTGTGAACCAGATGACGGCGTCAAACCTGGCAGTCTGCTTAGCCCCTACGTTGTTGAGGTTGCACCATGCACCTCCAACAACGGGTAGCACCAAGGAAGGGAATTCTAACAGGTAAATTTGGTTTTTTTGTTGCATTTCCAATCGACATAAGAAACCATTTTTTTAAAGTGAAAACTTCTTTAGACGCGTTGGGCATTTTTGAGATGGGAAAAAACAATTTAACTCGCGACACCGTTACCGACACCCCATTTTTGTAAACGCGATTGTGCTCTTTATCTAGATAATGTTACGGACCAATGTTCTATAAAGTATTTTTCTTCCACCAAGGCGATCTTGTTCAAGTTTTCACTTCTGTCGGCACTCCCGGAGTGCCACTGTTTCTTTTTTGTTCTATGAATCAAATTAAATCTTTAGTTTTGTTTTGGTCCTTTGGTACAAAACATATTAAAATTTGACACCCAAAAATCACACGAAACAAATTCGGATAATAACCTACCACAGATCACGTTATCTCTACAAACCATAATATTCCAATTCCAGAATGGTTATCGAGAGCGTAGCCGACCAGCGTCAGATCAGTGAGAGTCGCGCCGCACATGCGTGTCTCTTACTCCTCATCCAGAAACATGACCAGCTGTTCCTGGCACCAGCTGATATGCTGGCCAGGTGCAAGTTTAACTACTTCGAGGAGAGTGTGCCGGTAAGTCATATCCTAATAAAAATAGTGATCAAAATGAAAAAGATGATGAATGAGTTGACAGTCAACGCTAATTTTGACGGATCCGTTCACAGCTAATATCAGCGGAAGGGATATGAACTACATCAGATTCCAATTTCATAATGTAGATTTTTGATGTGATAAATTTCTTTAGGCGCGTTGGGCATTTTTGAGATGGGACTAAACCAGTGATTTCGCGACACCATGACGATACCTCATTTTTGTAAACGCGATTGTGCTCTCTATTTAGATTACATTACGGATCAATGTCCTATGCAAATATTTTTACTATAAAGGTTTTTTAAACGCGATTGTGCTCATTATTTATATTACGTTACGGATCAAAGTTCTATGCAAGTATTTTTACTTAAAGGTTTCGGAAGTGATTTTTTTTTTGTTAACGCGATTTTTCTATTTATTTAAATAAGGTTACGGACCAATGTTCTATACAAGTATTTTTCTTCTACCAAGGTGATCTTGTTCAAGTTTTCACTTCTGTCGGTACTCCCGGAGTGCCGCTGCCTTTTTTTTTACTAATTGATCGACACTAGCCAATTTCATTCGACATCAAATGAGTAAATTACGCCAAATCGAATGATCTTGAAGGTTCTGAATCACAGATGGCTGGTAAAACTGGAAAATGACACCGACGTAGTTAGGAAATAGGTTTTTTGTTTAAGCTTTCTCTAATAAGGAAGTGTGTAGTGTAGTAATATGGACCTATTACTTCGAATTACTACGTAAGCGAGCATTATCCTGTTCCTAACGTAAACAATAAGGTAATCTGTGACGTCAGTATTAATGGTCATCAGGAAAATGTTGACCTTAACCTTACCTGCGTAAACTCACGTCAAACATGGAATGTTGTAGTTATTATGACCGAAAGAAAGTTGGATAAACTTCCAGGATATTCCTGATCAATTCTGAGTAGTCACACAACGTCACAGCTGTAGAGGGATTGGCTCTGATGTCACTATCATGACTAATTGAAGGAAATTATATTAGAACTAGCTGCACCCCGCGGTTTCACCCGCATAAGTCTCGATCCCGTGGGAATATCGGGATAAAAAGTATTCTATGTGTTAATTCAGGTTATGCACTATCTGTGTGCCAAATTTCATCCAAATCCGTTTAGTAATTTTTGCGTGAAAGAGTAACAAACATCCATCCATCCTCACAAACGTTCGCGTTTATAATATTTATATTTTTTATATAATATATAAAAAATACAGTTTATTTTGTTTACTATAAATTAATAGAAATAAAATTCTTTCATACATGAACATTATGGAACTGTTAGAAAACTTATCCATTCTGAAATTCCAGGTCGCGTTAGAAGAGTTGGGTGCAGACTTCAACCAAGACTGGAAAGGTTTCCAGCAAGCCTGCATAAAAGCTTTACTGAAAGAAGCCAAAGAAAAGTAAGTTTTATCTTCTTTAGAATAGTAACGAGTTTCCTAAAATCCTTGAATATCTATAGTAGACTCTGAAATCATAATTCTCTTCAAAATCTTTGTATGTACTCGTAATGTTTCTCATAGAGTCTAACTTTTTTCATGCTTTTTTAGAGTCTGTGGCCGGTCAGGAAAGAGGTGAGACTTCGGTGTTAGAGCGTATATCCACCTTATCATCGATTTTTTAAAACATCTGTTCTTTACTGCTAGAAGATTTTTCAATAGGATACATTTACTTTTTAGAAAGAAATTCCGAAATTCTTTGCCAACAAAATGGTAATGGAAGTAATGACAAATTACGTCAGAAAATAAGTTTTCCAATCAATGGGAACTGTTGTGAGATTTGACAGCAAAATTACCCACCGGAACGGGCTTGCAGAAACATTTCAATATTATGTAATATGGACTGGTGTCCGCAAGTCTACGTCAAAGCGCGTAGACACAGCTACACATCAAGCTGTACAATGCCAGGTCAGCTTATACTGAAAATGTATAGCTTGATGCGCCGTGTGTACTTTGCGTACGAGTGGGAAAATCGATTATACGATACACCCCAGCTCCTCAAGGAAGAACATTAAATTATTTCATTAATTTCTGGTCAAACGACTCAATTAGTTCACATCTGACAGAAAGCAGTTATCAGGGTGTCAATAACGCATACATAATCCATAGGTACCTATTATGTTTTGGAATGGGTAACTAGCTTCATATTTCTGACTTACCAACTCCTTGACAATTCAAAAGTGCCTGTAAATGGTATTAATAAAATTATTTTATTTTATTTATTTATTTATTTCAGACATAATTCTAGTCCATAGTTTTCATTCATATATTTAAATTATAAATTATTTTAAAATATAAACAGATAAAATCTCAAAATAAAATTATGATTAATTAAATTTAAATACTTGTTCAAAACTCATTAAAAAAAATTGTCAAAGAATTATAAAAATGCAAAAATGTATAAATTATAAATATCTATTTCAAATTATACCATTTACAATTACAATTTTTACACGAGACAAGCTGTTGTTTGGTTAAAATGTGTAAGCGTTTGTTATCCTAAGTGTGGGAATCATATTTTTATCTATCTTGTTCTCTATGTTTTGTTATAAAAGTTAAGTTATAGGTCCTACTATAGATATTATTCATTGTTTTAACTAGTTTTATGACAATGGGAAACTATCAAAACAAATTAATAATATTTAAAAAAGGGGGTAATTATTTATTAAATACGGAATAAATTGTCTTTTTTGTATTCCTCTTTCACATGAAGTACAAAATTGTTTATTTAAAAACGTGGCATGAGTACATCGTGGGAAATGTGATTACTACAGGGAAAAACTTTTCCTTATACGTCAAGAATATTACGTAGTTCTGTTTACTTCCCTGACGAAGGTTTTTACCTAATATTGAATGACTAATAAAATTGTGTTACTTAGTGATATCAGTAGGCCTCCCCTTGTGGCGGTGTTTGGGGGAGGCCTATGTCAAGCAGTGGACGCCTTTCAGCTAAAACGATTGAATGAACGATATCAGTAACTTGGATACTTTCTGCGAACTTCGGCAAAGTTAGTTCCCTTGTTGGTAGCTGCAAAGCGTAGAATTAATTACCTAGAATAAACTTCCAAATTCCTTACAATATCAATCTGCCTAGCCTTTTCCCAACTATGTTGGGGTTGGCTTCCAGTCTAACCGGATGCAGCTGAATACCAGTATTTTACATGGAACGACTGCCTATCAGACCTCCACAACCCAGTAACTGGATAATACGATACCCCTTGGTACGACTGGTTATCAGACTTTCGGGCTTCTAACGACTGTCAAAGATTCACGAATAACAGCCGCGACCAACGGTTTAACATGCTTTCCGAGGCACGGAGGAGTCTCGGTATGTAAAGATGGTCACCCATCCACGAACCAACCCCGGTAAGCGTATCTTATCCTGATGGATTGGACTTGTTTCTTTGAGAAACTTCCAAATTCTTTACATAAAATATAAATTACCTACCTTGGCAGAGATCTATACTCCATTTGAAATAAGATTAGACATTTAAATAAACCTATTTTATAGTTTGTTCAACCGATTTTGACTTCTATTGCGTTTAAATAGCAGCTGCAGTAAACAGTTAGTATTGTAACCACTTTTTTGCTTTTAATGCCATCCAAGCCTACGGTATAGAAGTCAAAATCGGTTGCACGGACTGTAAAAAAGGTTCGTTTAAATTTCTAATCATATTTCAAATGGAATATAGCATATTCAGGGATATCAAATTGCATAATAACGGTAAAGAACAGATGTTTTAAATCCAAATTTTCATTGAACATATGTCACTGCCATCTGTAGTCCTATTATGGCCACTTACCTAGGTGTTTATCTGTAGTGTTTTCGTTAATTTTGATTAAATCTAAATGTTGCTTGTTTAATATAGGTGAACTTGTTTTTAAACGACGGTTTTTGGCTTTTGATTAAAATGACTAAGGATTGTTTTTGGCACGAAATTGCAGTCGAAACGTGATGAATTAGAACATCATGACTAAAAAGTGTCCTGATAATCAGCTGTTTTACCTACTAATTTGATGTTTTTTTTTAATTACTTAGAAAAACGTCAAAATCTAAAATATTGACCGGAATGGAGAAATATTTGGAGAACTATCAGTCACCAGACCCTCGTTAACTTACATTTTGTTATTACAAAAATATTTTTTGCGTTTTCTATTTTTAATGGATGATACGCATGTTCAGGCTTTTTAATTCTAACCCAGCCAGAGAATGGAATTTAACCCAGATTCTATGATTCCAGAACACGTGGATGGATGTCAGTGTCAGGGGCAGCGCCTCACGTGGAACTGTGTTGCAAGAAGG
The DNA here is from genome assembly GCA_963680765.1 of Agrochola lychnidis. Lineage (NCBI taxonomy): Eukaryota > Metazoa > Arthropoda > Insecta > Lepidoptera > Noctuidae > Agrochola > Agrochola lychnidis. Next base: position 5,569,557 of record OY796871.1, on the reverse strand, counting down.
TTGGTGATGGACATCCGTTGAGGTTGTGGAGAGCTACTACAGATGTGGAGGCACCGCCCCAGGAGGTTATGCAAAGGTAATAACTGGCTATATTGGAATATTTTTCTCTGGAATTCCAGTTCGGAACATTTTTCTGGAAAAGCCTTCCGGGCATAATAATTGATAATAATATGATGCGAAGAATTTATTGGATTAATGTGTGATATGAATTATATTCTAGGATACTCCGAGAGCGGCACATTTGGGACGATTCGTTAGTAAAATGGCGCGTTGCTGAGAAGCTTGGCACTAACGCTGAGGTGTTCCAGTACGTCACAGCATCTAGCATAAATTTGCCGTCAAGAGATTATTGTGTTTTACGGTAAGCAACTAAACTGAACTAGCTTTTGCTCGCGACTTACGTATAACTACAAACGTACTACCGGGATAAAAAGTATCCTAAGTCTTAACTTAGGTCATGGTCTACCCATGTGCCAAATTTCATTTAAATTTGCTCAGCCGTTTTAGCGTGAAAGCGTAACCAATAAATACTTAAACTCAAATATTCGTGAAGATTAGGATTCATCTTTAGCATAAGGCATTCAAGATTTAGAAAATTGTTGATCTTGGCGTAACAAGAATTAAATCTAAATTAAATTTTGTTTAAAATCATTTTTCTATTTATTCATGTCATGAACCTGTTTTGTTCAGCCTGAGTCACTGAAATGAAACACATTTATTTTTCCAAGGGTTAACTTTCATTTATGCTCTAAGTATTCTTCCGAGACTGACATTTGTGTTGTTCTGCGGCAGGTCGTGGCAACAGGGCGGCGGCGGCGGCGGCTGGTGCGCGGTGGCGGAGACGTCGGTGGCGCACGGCGCGGCGCCGCCGGCGCACGGCCCGCCGCCCGCCGGCCTGCCGGGGGACGCGCCGCTCGCGGCTCGCGGCGTCGTGCTCGCCTCGCGCTACCTCGCGCAACCCGCCGGGAAGGGGCGGAGCAGACTCGTGCATCTAGCTAGAGTTGATACTATGTAAGTGTTCATTAAGCTCTTTAAAAACCTTTATTCAACTTGGGAGGGACATGTCAGGGAGGCAGCAGGGCAAGGCGACAGGTTATTTGATAGACTGTCCTCCTATGAGAGGAGGAATAGGTATGCCCATTAACACTGTAATTTGAAAACATTGTAAAACCCATTTATTTTTAAAAGAGTAACTATCGTTTCTTCCGGCTCTTCTACACAGAAAGCGACCAATTAGAACCTTCGCAGATTTATGTAAAATAAAATATTTTGAATAGAATTGAGGCTCTTCTTGTCCTGAACTAAAAATTAAAAACGGACAACATAACATCATTTGATTTCGGTAGCTTACCAAGATAAATATCGTCAGCAACAACTTAATATTGGATTATTTATTATTCCAGGGGCCGAACGCCAGAATGGTACAACAAATGCTACGGACATATCTGCGCTCTATACCTCGCCAGAATCCGAGCTTCCTTCAAACATAATACGGAAGGTCCCGAGTCGAACGTATGATCCAAGCATTCCACTTAAGTTGGTACCATATTGGAACCGACTTAAGTTGACGTATCAGACGTCAGTGTACATAATATTATAATAAGTTGGAACTGGAATTATATAATGGAATAGATTGGCATTTTTGCCAACGTTGTGTTGGTTACTGGTTTAACGTTAATTCGTTATATTCTCTGAAATGTTATAGATGGTAATTATATGGGATATTAATATATTTTATGTAGATATTATAATTATAACAAGAGCAATAGATTGTCAAATATATTTATTAGTGTCAGTAATGGAGATACAATGTCTGTGTAACAGATTATTTTTTAATCGACAGCAATCTTAGTAGTACCTACTATGGGATTAACTTCTGATTACAATGGTTATTGCTCATTGAATAAAATAAAGCTTTGAGTTTAATATATTATCATACAGTAGGTAATTGATGATATGTGTCCAAAATGGACCAACCATTTAACCTACTCAATTTATAGTAATTGTCTGACATATTCAATCAAATTAGTCACCAATAAAATAAACAGAATTATAGGTATAGTTTGCATAATATCTCTATCAAGTTGTGTATTTATAATTATTATGTGGACGTGAATATTTGACCAAAATTATAATTATTATTATAGGCAATAAAAACTGATCTGACATGGTCTTATAATTACGTAGAGATGGTTATTGCAATATTTAAAAATTAATTGAGAGCTTTTTCTATGTAAATAATTGAACAGCATCATAATAATTTCAGATCATTAAATATACTGCATAATAAATTAATGCATATTAGGTTTTTTAAATATTCTTTACCTACCTCTATATAACAAGTTATTCTAGACCCTTATCCCCAAAAGGGACCTACCAAAAAGCCTGATTTATTTGAAAAATTAGCTAGATATTATTAATTAATAGTTAGATCTACCCCGTGGTGCATTGTAAATATAAGATAAAATTTAAATAAATTCATAAAACTCAATAATACAGTATAGTAAATAATATATATAATTATCAAGAAATCTCGTTGAATAATAATTGAATTTAAAAATTATTCTGTTTTACCATACCCTATGTAAAGTTATCGTTACATATCACTAGTCATATTATATAAATAAAAATAATAATCAAATATAAAACACATTTTAACCGTACCTGTCCTGTGTTCAGGAACATAGTATTAAATTATATTTAGGTACATTAATTATTCATATAATATTCAATAATGTAATAAAATAATGTAATTTTTGAACGTTGAGGTGTATCAGAATGAAATAAAGTGAATGTTCAATTGAATAATATTGTTGTATGTGTATTGTAAAAAGTCTGATTGTAAATAGTTACATTGTTAGCTTTGATAGGACATGACCATCACAATTTTAATGTACTTAGCATAATTGCTGTCTGAAGTTGTGTTTCATAATAATGCTGAAATTGTTAATATAACATTAGGAGTAAATTTTTGAAAATGGGTAAAAAATTGTTACTTATATAAGGTAAAATAGTTATGGGTAAAAGTACCCAATATCTTCCTATATTTAATACGTCATTCAATATCGGTATAAGTAAGATGACTAACATAAGACGTAGGATAGGGTTTACCCCTTTTTCTCATAAACCCCTGCCCAATCACACTTAACCACAAAGCAATATATGAAACACAGCTTCATACAGACTTATAAAAATATTTTCCTGTATGGAAAATCAATTTGAAGCCAAATATCGCAAATTGAAGATATTAAATTGCTTTTAAAATAGATGTAATGATATTTTAATTATTAATCTGTAATCTCAATATTATAATGTTGTTAGTTACCTATGATTTCACAAATTGTTGGTGCAGTTATTCATATTAACTATTTTGGAGTGTGATGTCAATTCGAGAAACGGTTTGTTATTTCTCTATCGAGAAAGGGAAGTTTTAGCGTAAGGCAAGATTTTACCTACTTTGGCTCGCGATTTTCTTTGAAACGAGGGAGTCTACAGGTTCCAATTTCGTCAGACAGTTCTTACGTAATTGCATTGTATAGACACATAGATAAGTGTTAATTCTCTAAGGTGTTAAATAAAATATTGGAAGTAACATTCAACAGCCTGTTTCTGGAATTTGCTCCACATTCAAAGAATATTTCGCTCCAATTTTGGCGAATGAAAGTTCAATGTATTAGGTTAATTCAAATTTAAGCATCACATCATCAAAATGTAAATAAAGGCCAGTTACATGATAATCTCATAATGTACCAATTCCAAAAATAAATATTTAACATACTACTTATTATCAGATAAAAAGCTTTTTCATTCCGTATTTGAAATTGGAATTTCGATCACATTTTTCCATTCTGGAATTCCAGTTGTAGAGAAATGAAAATTGGAAAAAATGTTCATTCCGATAGGAAAAATATAGAATGAAAGTGTTTTCAGCCATTCCATAATGTATTATAGTTATTACAAAATGAAACCAAATAATGATATAAAAAAACGAAAGTCTGTCAAATAAAATGTGTTTTTAAGTTTCGTCATAGTATGCCGTCAGAAACCGTTTCAGATACCGGTCAGTTGGACAAGATTAGGAACTAATAAAGTTATTCGTAAAACACGTATTTTTTTTGTACCTACTCAACTGACAGGTGTCAGGAACACATTTTCTCATTGACCGGAGTATACCTATCAACAATATTCCAAACTTTCAACACATTTATTCGACAGACTATAATTATAAAATTGTATAGTTTTCCGCAATTTTACCATTGATATTGATGTTCAATTGTTCACAGTATTTTATCTGTTTAGAGCACATTCACATCCGGTTTCTAAAAGGCTAATAACACAAAAACTAAGTATCACTGTCATAGTAATTTATAGATAGTTAGTTATCTACTGCGATTGGCTAACAAAAATAATAATGCAGCCAATCAAATCCCTTGACAGAATTTTGACAGTTGGTAATTTTTTTAGTCTTTCAAAAACCAGTTGATATAGTTCATTTTTAATCCCAGAGACTAATTTGACAGGTGCAAATGTCAAACTCCAAATTGAAAAAACAAACAACAATCACTTGAAATGTCAAATTAGTCTGGGATTAAATAACGAACTTTAGTCTATTTATCATGAGGTAAATAACTATGTCCCAGCAATTAACTGAAATATTATTATGTAACCATTTAATACTCCGTGTCTGTTATAACATGTCATGTAAAATATAAACTAATGCATTGTGATTTATTCTTTATGAAAATATATGGACCATTGTATTGAATTTTTTGAAGTTTTATTTGTCATATTACAATAGATTTTTTACTTACCATTGTTTAGCAATTCGCAAGGGAATTATTAATATCTATGAGACATCAAAAATTCCGCTAAAACATAATATTATTACTTCACTAGATGCGCCTCGCGGTTTCACCCGCATAAGTCTTGATTCAGTGGGAATATCGGTATAAAAAGTATCCTATATCCCAATCCAGATAATCTACCCATGTGCCAAATTAGATTCAAATCCGTTCAGCCGTTTTAGCGTAAAAGCGTAACAAACAAACAAATAAATAAAAAACCGGCCAAGTGCGAGTCGTACTCGCCCATGAAGGGTTCCGTAGCAGCAAATAAATTGCGGTTTACGATTTATGACGTATTAAAAAAAAACTACTTGTTAGATCTCGTTCAAACCAATTTTCGGTGGAAGTTTACATAGTAATGTACATCATATATTTTTTTTAGTTTTATCATTCTCTTATTTTAAAAGTTACAGGGGGGGGGACACACATTTTACCACTTTGGAAGTGTCTCTCGCGCAAACTATTCAGTTTAGAAAAAAATGATATTAGAAATCTCAATATCATTTTTGAAGACCTATCCATAGATACCCCACACGTATGGGATTGATGAAAAATTTTTTTTTGAGTTTCAGTTCTAAGTATGGGGAACTCCAAAATTATTTGTTTTTTTTCTATTTTTATGTGAAAATCTTAATGCGGTTCACAGAATACATCTACTTACGAAGTTTCAACAGCGTAGCTCTTATAGTTTCGGAAAAAAGTAGCTGTGACATACGGACGGACAGACAGACAGACAGACAGACAGACAGACAGACAGACAGACAGAAGGACAGACAGACAGACAGACAGACAGACATGACGAATCTATAAGGGTTCCGTTTTTTGCCATTTGGCAACGGAACCCTAAAAACACAACTGCCAAAAAAATTACTAAAAGTAATAAACAAGTTGTATTAGTTAATCTGTATAGCGTATATACAAAGCGAAAGCTTACTCGCTGACAACAGATAAATAAAATTGTCATTGCAGTCGGGGGACCGTTGTGTCGCTGTGTGGAACACTTTTTAATCTAAAATGTCACTCCTTTTTGGGCAGTCGTGTAAAAAACAAACTGACTTTCGCATTTATAATATTAGTTAGGATTATGCTAAAACAAGCTTGTGGCTAAGTAACAACAGCTGCACGGGTCGATCGATCAGGTTAAGCTACGCTTGCCGCGGTTGGTCTGTGGATGGGTGACCATCTTTACATACCAAGACCCCTCCATGCCTCGGAAAGCGCGTTAAGCCGTTGGTCCCGGCTGTCATTTGTAGATCTTTGACAGTCGTTACGGGTAGTTAGAAGCCCAAAAAGTCTGACAACCAGTCTTACCAAGGGGTATCGTGTTACCAAGTAACTAGGTTGTGGAGGTCAGATAGGCAGTCGCTCCATGTAAAATACTGGTATTCAGCTGCATCCGGTTAGACTGGTAGCCGACCCCAACATAGTTGGGAAAAAGGCTAAGCAGATGATGATGCTAAAACATAATATTATTACTTAACTTTGCTTGCACCAACTCCGACTGACGATCTGAGTAAGTATATTTTTTTATCAGAATACAGTTTCTTTAATTATTAAAATTATTAAGTACCTTAATCCTAATGAGAATAATTCAAGAATCCAAGTAAGTACCTAACTACCAACCTACCTATAAATAAAATAAAAAGCATACACGGTGGCAGGGACATCGACGCGAAGTACATGATTCTGAACCCCGCTACGTTGAAATTTTTCGTCGGCTAAATAAAAAAAAATCTGCTGTTCCATACATTTTGACCGCGTAGGAATTCCAATTTTCTATGAAACAGTAGTTTTTTTTGTTTTTTTCAAATTTCAACGTAGGGTGGTCCAGAATCAGGCCGTCACCTCCTTCTGCGAAGCGGTAATGCTCACGAAGGAGGAAGCGGAACGCGTGAGGGAGAGGCAAATTTCGCGCCCTCACGCCCCTAACCGCCGCAGGAGGAGACGCCCTGGGCGGGAATCGCGAGCCGATTTCTGGCCACCGTAGGCGCGGGCTTGCGGACGGTGAGCAATGGGTAGCTCGCCATCCGATAAGGACCAAGCCCGGGTCGACGACGCGTTGTGTTCTATGCGCGCCTCAAAGAGATGTCAGCAGAATTGACGGGGTCCGCTAGGGCCAATGCCTGCCGGGCTGCGAATATGGGCCGAAAGGGAAATCGTGGCCCCCGGCAACAGGGCAACCGAAGGAACACGGGTGGGTTTTAGTCAGTAAGAGTCTGACATGGGCTAGCTCCACCCAGAGCAGGAGAAGTTATTTGATAATTTCCCACCCAAAAAAAAGTGTGGTCCAGAATCATGTACTGAATCCATGGTAACAGTTTTCGCGTCGACGTCCCTGCCACCCTGTATAGTAGACAGAAACCGTCTAAAATGTAATATAATACCTATGTATGCAGATACAGAGTTAAATCAATATCAATCAACTCAGCCTATCACAGTCCACTGCTGGACATAGGCCTCTCCCAGGCTGCGCCACAACACCCTGTCCTCCGCCTTCCGCATCCAGTCTGTCCCAGCCACTGTCGGTTCATCTAACTGAGAGTTGGATAGCTCAGCCAAAAATGAGTTGTTTACCTATCCTATACTATTAATTGAGCAATATTTATACATGTAAATATATATGTATATGTAATCACGTTCTCGAAATCGTTAAAGCCGATTGAAAGTTGCAATATAGGGGCTTACGGGGGCGAAAAATCGATCTAGCTAGGTCTCATAATCTGGAAAAATTAATTTTCTCCCGAACAGAGCTCGGTCGCCCAAAGTTTAGAACAAGATAATGAATAAAGACATGACAATAGTGACATGGCAGCATGGAATTAATTTGACGGGGTCCGCTAGGGCCGATGCCTGCCGGGTTTGCGAATAAGGCCGAAAGGGAAATCGTGGCCCCCGGCAACATGGCAACTGAAGGAATACGGGTGGGTTTTAGTCAGTAAGAGTCTGACACGCCCTCCTGCTCCACCCAGAGCGGGAGAAGTTATTTGATAATTTCCGACCCAAAAAAAAGCATGGAATTAGTAAGTACCTACTAGCATGGCATTAAGGAATTAGTAGGTACTATCCTATACTATTAAATGAGCATTCTCTATTTTCACCAGAGCAGAGCTCGGTCGTCCAGGTACTTGAAATATTATAACGCAATGTTAGGACAATTACATAGATAGGACCTAGATATTATGGTCTGTGGTGCCTATCTCCTATTACGCTATATGGCTGTTGACCTTAATACTAATTATAAGTACCACCCAAGAAAAATATGTTTTATAAATAATTTCTGTACTAAACCACATTACAAATATGCGTATCTAACTCTTAATAAGGGACTTTACAATGACTAAAAACATACCTAATATTGCAATATGACTTGTCGGTCTAGGTACCTACTTAGCTTATTTCTATGTCTAGGTACATAAAAATAATTAACTATTTTTTTCAAGAGTCGGAAACAAAACGCTTATTATCAGCTCTCAACTCGTCACACATCGAGTAAAAATTCATATTATTATCTTCTTGCCATGGGCACCCGGAGCGGGGTGCATGAAGGTGCGCACATGCACTTCCCTGGCTTCAAAATAAAATACATATGTGTAAAAAAATTCAGAACCAAAGAAATATCCGAAAATGCCTATAATAGAGACCTTAACTCTTTGAGTCACACTTTTAGATAAACAATAATTTTGAAATTTTATTTTTATTCTCGTATTCATTATCATTTATGTAGCATAGAAAAATCGAAAAAAAAAAATCTTAGACCTAAGGCTTTCGAGGAATGAGGTGGTTACTTACACTAACCACCATGGCTATTGATACAAACGAAAATTTGACAAAATGTACATTCTTTATTAGTTAAAACCAGTTATAATTAAGTCATTTACAAGATACCCGGGCGTAAAATTACTGTGTAGGGAACACTTTCAGAAAACCCAACAGGTATGTCCATTCTATGTATTTTTCTTCCATTATGGGTCTCTTGTGATTTGTCTGGTTTGAACTTGAGGTGCTCGGTTCAATACAATCAGGATTTTCACGTGCAGTAGCTAAGCTGGACAAAGGTAGATGATCACCTGAATTAAAATGATCACGATCGGCTACTTGAACTTCCCCAATAAAATCTCCAAATATAATAGGATCTCACTGGACTTCGTAACTACAGATAATCTCGCCACCTGAAGGTATATCTTCTAACAAGTACTCTGAAATTTCATTTTCACGTAACATACAGTAAAAATTACGAAATACATTATAGAATACTTACTTATTTACCTATCATCCATAAATCCACAACAGTCATGGTGGTTAGTTTACTAACCACTGTATTTTCTCTATGATATTACAATGAAAATATGAAAATAAAACTGCATTACAGTAAAAATAAATAAAATACATCTATAGGAATAAATTGAGTCAAAAAGATTTACAAAAAAGCTTTACTTACCCGGTAAACAGTTTTTTTTCGAAAGCACCTAGTAAAAGTACGCGTTGCACCGTTTTAGATTCAAGTCAAATGAACTGTCATTCATTCAAAATATCGTCAATCGGTTGTAATAGGTCAAGCAAATTGCGCTTGTTTATGATACTTCAACCATTCATTACTAGATGGCACAGGTCTTAATAAAAAAAATCTGAAAGAGGTGGTTAGTGACACTAACCACTAAACCGGAAAGAGTTAACCTATTCGAGGCGAGATCATAAAATAAAAATTTCGAAAGCTTCTATGCAATGCAATGGAAGGTGGCTGTTCACATTACTTACATCGCAAATTATTTAAAAAAAAACTGTATATACGCCATAAATACCTATGTTTTTATTCATCCATGAACATTTCATGAAATAATCGGTTGAACATGCCGTGAAAGTCTAGTAAACTGTGGTAATTTTATGTAATTAAAATCGCTTTCGTTCTAATAATTAGGCAGATACTTAACTGTACCTACGGCATTTAACATTAGAATAAACATCGTACATATTTCAGTACCTGACTACTAACCTGCAGTAGGTGCCAGTTTTTTTTATGAGCTGTTCAAATCGACAATAATAAATGTCGCACTGTGCTTAAATATACCATATTATTAAATGTTTCTGAAATCTTTTCAACAGGCCATCTGTATAAAAATATCCCGCAAATTTTTCTCGTGTTACTTACAAACAAACTACGTAAAACCTTTTATGGAAAAGTAATTATTCCCAGAATGAAAATGACCTACCGCAGTGTTTACTGTAAGGCGTTCAAAAAATTGCATCAGATTCTAACGACCAATCAAAGTACGGCTATTCTCTAGAAGAAAGGTGATTGGGCGGGGGAAATCCAGTTACCACAACAAATATAAAAGTTGAACGTCAAGTTTCTTTGCACATAGAATCGGGAATAAAGTTTATGATTTCTACAAATAATTTCCGTACAGATCCATTAAAACTGATTAACAACATCATGTCTGCATCTTAATTTGTCTGTTTCTTTTATCTGATATCCTAAAATACAACATTAAACTGACAATATAATAATTAATAACCTCAATTCTTGCGTTTGACAGATGAAGCAACATCGTGGAACGAAACGCAAATACGCGCCCTATTTCGCTGTAAAGTACAAAACGAAAAATGTAAATTGTCAGTCCGCAATATATAAGCATAATGGGTGGTCGTTTAAAGTTTAAATATCATTTTTAGTGCTAGTTTATATTGCAAGCGCGTATACTAAATACCAACAATGAGACACATGTAGAATAACAAAAGTGGAGTTTAAACATCTGTGATAAGAGCACGCGACTCGGTCTTGCGCTTTCTTATTTTCTATTCTTCATTTGAATTCGCGAAGTGTTCTACGATTCTTATTTGTTTCTAAATTGAATTCTTAACATAAAATAAGGTTCAAAATCAATATGGATATGTCGAGTAAATTTACGGAAGCGAAGAAGGAAGCATTCTGGGTTTTTGGTTACGGTTCGCTGTGCTGGAACCCAGGGTTTGAGTACCAGCAGTCAATCACTGGGTACGTGAAGGGATTCTCAAGAAGATTCTGGCAGGGAAACACGACACACCGAGGGACCGATACGAAGGTAATTCTTTATAGAAATTTATGATCTTGACACACACCTACCACCTTACATCATCCAAAAGAAAGAAAGCATTTATTTCTGTAGCATCCGACCATCTGACCCGAACGCTTGTTCGAATTCCGAAATTTCAAAAAAAAATACATTGTTTACAACTTCACAAAGGATTAAAAAGATTCTAATTGTAATAGAAGTGTTTTGTTTTGCAGAAGTTCAATGAACCAAAATAATGTTTATTTGAGCAAGTGTTTTGTCACAATGTTTTTATTTTAGTTGTTTTGATTATAGAATAGTAAACAATTTATTTTAGGAAATACCTAGGTAATTTAAAGGTAGAAAAACTACAATTTTGGTTTTTTCCAGTTCAGAAAATTAAACATACCTTTGGCAAGTATGTATACTTGCCATATGTTTAATTTTCTGAACAGATGGTTTGGTTTACTCAGCATTCATCTGAATCATTTGCACCTACTTACATTATTTTTGGTTATTTGGAACTCAATTTTAATATAAACTGAATTATCTATTTGTAACCTGGTATGAGTATTCTAATTTCAAAATTAAATGAAGTAGGTAAATATTTTTTCCTCAATTCTTTGAAAGTTCTTAATTTTTACAGCCAGCAATGCCTACTAAATTTTTTTGTTTTTGATGTATTGCAAGTCTTGATTAATTTTAAAATTGACCAAGAAACAATTTTATTATGTTTAAGTATGTCTTTGACCTAATGATCCCATTTCTGTTGGATAATCTGTTGTGATTGGGTCAGAAGGTCATGTCAATAGGTTACTGAATTTATTTAAACCTTGTTAATTTGTATGAGAGACTTACAAGGTCATTTTAATAATTTAATAGTATTTATCCAAAATTAAATGACTACAGTACTTTCTTTAAAAATTATTTTGCATAGGTCAGTGTGCAGCCCATAGATATAAGAAAGTTTATGATCTGTGGTGCAGCCCTCACGGCAACTTGTTTTGAAATATTATTCTTGAAGTAATCCCGGATACGATATTATAAAGTTGTGAGCAAAATTTAATTAAATACATTATTCATCTTATTTAACTAATAATTGAAAATACATATCCTCCCCTAAGACGACCCACTGACCCATGTTTTTTATAAGAATAAAAAAATAAATATGTGTCTATGCTTTTGTATTGAGGATTTTTTTTTTCTGTTTTGATCTGCAATGTTGACTGACTGCAGTCAACTATGAGCAGATGTGGAGTAGGTAGGGCTTTGCAGAGTAATTTCTTCATTAAGAATTCTCTTTATTTGCATTAGACTTGCAGGGCATAGTCTAGCTTCGCGGGAAAGTCCGAAAGGGATACCGTGGCCCCTGGCAATACAGGCAACTGAAGGAACATGGTTTTTAGTCAGTAAGAGTGACACACCCTCCCGCTCCGCCCAGAGTGGTAGAAGTTATTTGAGAATTGAGCAACCTAAAAAAAAAAGGACAGTCTAGCATGATAGATCTGTTATTGCAAGCCTCTTAGAGGAAAAAATACATTACTATAAATAGAAATATGCTCGCTCTCTTTTACATGGGACTTAAAAACATAACCGGCAAAATGTGAGCGTACTATAGATACACATCTGCCCAACCCTTCGCGGAAACAAGTAGTGATGTTATGTATATGTATATAAAAATATCCACACAATCAGGATAATTACCAAGCAAACTTAATGCCACAATGAAATATAATTGCACCTAAACCCATTACATATTCACTTACCGCAATCCTATCTACTATAAATATTAAAACAATGATAATATTATCATAATCCAGTCTAGACATTGATAGTTAATTTATGGCTAGATTATCACTAAAGTATGATTGATGGAGTACATTTAAATGGCTAATTGTACTCACATAAAAGGATTCATAATATTCATGAGATGAGCTAAGCTTTCGGACTCAAAGGACTTATCACTAAGTAACAACTTATCAATCGATCTGTTGGGTTAAGCTGCACTTGTTAAGGTCAGTGTGTGGATGGGTGACCATTATTTTTGTATCAAGTAATTTTTGTAGGATTTCGAGGAGGAATTTTGAGGAGCTTGTGGCTAAGTAATAATAGCCGCATGAATCGATCCAACAGGTTAAGCTACGCTTGCCGGGATTGGTCCGTGGATGGGAAAGCACGTTAAGCCGTTGGTCCCGACTCTCATTTGTAGATCTTTGACAGTTTTTATGGGTCTTCAGAATCCCGAAAGTCTGACAACCAGTCATACCAAGGGGTATCGTGTTACCCAGTACCTAACTGGGTTGTGGAGGTCAGATAGGTCCATGTAAAATATTGGTATTCAGCTACATCCGGTTAGACTGGAAGCCGACCCCAACATAGTTGGGAAAAGGCTAGGCAGATGATGATGAGTACTTTTTGTACACGTCAAAGCTCCCTAGTTGTTATAAAAACACCAATGGCTGACTTCGGAAAGCCTGGCCTCTCCAATTGCACGCCATTCATATCGGTTCCGGGCAACTCTCATCCAGTTGTTACCAGCCACCGTGCGAAGATCGTCACTCCACTTGACACCTAGTTTTACCAAAACATTGGCATTGCCCAAAAACTATGGTGCCTAAATCAGATCAGCCGAATCTAGCTACATTTGAAATAAACCCCAACACAGTTGACTTGGAGGCAAGACGAATTACTGAGTTGGTACCAACGGTTCAGTGGTAAAAAGTTATAAAAACTAAAACCCTCCTAGTTGTTTTTTTTTTTTTGTTTCTTTGTCGTAGTTGGGTTTTCGATTTTTTATAAATTTTATTTTAATTATTTTGTGGTTATAATAATATATTTTAGAAATGTACTAATTAAGCCCTTTCATTTGATACCCAACACGGTATCATTAAACATTTATTTTTTAGTTCATTATGATGAGTTGATGATTTTTGTTTAGTTGATGATGTCCTCTAGAGGGCGCCATATTCCCTGCTATGACGATACATAGCCTATAACCAGCGGACGATCAAGACGCTTCCAACAATACCTCATTTGTCAAATTATAATGAGTAGTTTAGAAGTTATGAGGGAACAGATGAAAAAACATACCCACATACATACATACATCAAAATACCCGGTCAAAATCATAACCCTGCTTTTGGCTTTGCCTTAGTCTGGTAAAAAACCAGTATAAGCTAGCCTCTTAATCTATTGAACTCTGGCTCAAGATCAAATTGATACCACCGAGCATCGACCGACTGTACTAGTAAATATTAGAAGGTTGCCATAACAATTGACTAGGCGAAATACGCTTGCGATTCTACTCGCCTATCAGAAAGCAAAAATGCGCAAGAAAGTATGTCAATGTACTAGTTTGGTATTTTACGGCTTTCATATTTCAAGTTAAACTTGACTCTAATTGCTCAGTGAACGAAAAAGTAGGGGTCTGTCTGTTCCGAAGTCTGCGTAAATTGCATCATCTACTTAGGAAGGAGGGATAATAAACATCGTGATGATGACATTTCGGTAGATGTATTGTTGTCAGTCATTTTTGCTTGATCAATCTATCTGCAAAACTATTTGGCAATGCCTTTAATCACCACTACGAAGGATAGTATTGTGTAATAGATAAATGAAGCCGAGATGATGAATAAAAATCTTTGTTAAATGAATTGAATGAAGAAACAGTGGACACTATCGACTGATAAAGTGCTGAGTAGATGATGGACAATTTGTCCGCGACAAGCCCTACGTGCGCGTATATTTCCATACGATTCCAAATTGTCCGCAGACAAATTTTTCATCGTGTGTTCAGCGCCTAACGCACACGTCGGGGTCCGCTAGGGCCGATGCCTGCCGAGGTTACGGAAAAGTCCGAAAGGGATACCGTGGCCCCTGGCAACATGGCAACTGAAGGAACACGGGTGGGTTTCACCCAGAGCGGAAGAAGTTATTTGATAATTTCCCAGGCAAAAAAAAAAAGTTAAAATAGAGTAGGAAAAGTAGAGGCGTCATTTCTGCCCGGCGGACAAATAGTCCATGATCTGCTCAACGCCTAGCGACAACGCCTAAGCCCAAGATGAAATCATAATGAACAATGATGACCAAAGATACACCTGAACAATCAACGATTCAAATTCCTCGCCGGAATCCCTTTACGAATCCAATGGCCTCTAAATATTTAATGACACGTCGAACTGGCGAAGATTCAAGGTGGATGCACTTTCACACAAGATGCGTTGGCGCATCGCGATCGACATTGTTCTGAGATTCACCAAAATAGCCGGGGTCGTGAGTATTTTTAAGATAAAAACAAAGAATGATGATTCGAAAGGAGTTACGAGGTTGTCTTGGGGTCTTTCATTGTTGATTTTTTCCTTTGCTGGGTACCTACGGTTAGCCTTTGTATGAATCCTTCGTAACCTATTAGACTGTCCCACACACAATGCTCTAAGAGAAAAAGAGAGATGTAAAGGTGATTCCTGGCTCAGATAAACAGGAAAACTTGCTCCCTTTTCTCTAGCCAAGGTCGAAAGAATGTTTAATATAAAATAAAAAGAGGAATTATTCGGAAGGAGTTGAGAGTTTTATTGAGATTGATATTGGCATCATGGTTTTTTTTTGCTGGTAGTGTCCAGTTTGTGGATGAATCCATAGACCATCCATTTGAGACTGACTCAATGAATGCTCTTGCAATTGCAGACCCAGAGCCCTTCTTCACTTTTCTCTAACTGTTATCATAATTAAAGAATGTGTACAAAAATACAGCCGAATCATGGCGCTCTATGCTTAATGCAATAAATTATTGCTGAATTAGTGATATCTGTTCGAGCTGTTTAATATTGAATTGTTGATAATTTATGCTCATATTCAGCAGTAAAAATTTACCTACAGCTTTATGGCAATGTTTATGGGAAACAAAACCATAGTTTACTAAATTTATAAGGATATCACAAGCCGTGTCATACAACTGACAACATTTCTCTGATTATCCTGTAAACAGTGACGTCATACATCCATTTCCTGCTGAGAATTCCAAATGTTTTGATGACGTTCGTAGAGTTTGTATTTTGTTATAAACTTGTGATTCGCTGATGCCTTAATCAAAGTCAAGTTTACTTTAATAAGGAATGTGAGGAGTATTGTCTTCGGCTGTTCATTTCTGAAGAGGGTAAGCATCAAGTGCATTCTGATGATGCTATTCCATCATTAATTCTTATGACACCGTCAAAATCATTTTGACTATTGTAATGGCGCAATACCATTGCAACATTTTGAGTGCTATCAATTTCATCTCTCAGGTTATCATTATGATTGCTATTAACATACCTACTTACTTAGTTATAATGAAACCTCAGATCGCAGTTTAGATAATATGCAAAGCAAATACCTAGAGTGGCATGCGTGAAACACATGCAATAATATTTTTGTTTTTGACCCCAAATATTTTGCGTTACAGACGATAAGAGCAGGAAAACAAAAACAGTAAACGTGAAATAATTTAATTGTTATGACCAGTAAAAAGAACAAAACAAAAATATATTTTTCATAATATTATTCTGCAATACACATGTTTTGTTTTAAATAATTAAGCATAGATATGTCGCAGTAAGATGGTTATAGCCGTAATAAGTACAGTTATATAAAAGCGGTTCGTAACTATGAAACGAGCACGATTTAGTAATATAACTATTAGGGCACTCCGACCAAATAGGTTAGGTTAGAATAACTGTAACATACCACGCGCGAGCTGAGCGAGCGACGCCGCGGCAGCGGCCGGCGAGCGCTACGTCGAAATTAGTCGCAGTAACAAAATTAGGGCACTCCGTCAGTTATGAACCGCTTTCATATAACTATATTACGGTATATAGCATTATCCCTAGGGATATAATTATTATAACTTTATCACGGCTATAACCATCTTACTGCGACACATATACAAAAAGAAACTACCTAACTCTTGTAGGCACTAACAAGTGACGATCATGTAAATGATCTTCGATTCAATGGCTCTCCAGCCATGACCTTACTTGGTCTTGATGTTCCTTGCAGTCGAACTTCAGCGGTTGCGGATATAGGTATACTCTGGGTTGAACTGGCTGGAACTGAGTGAGGTCATTGTAAGCGAAAACATCCGACGGTCCCATTTCGCAGACCCTGAGATTAGCCAAAAATATTGCATCATTTAAACTATTCAAAGAAAACAATACGGTCTATTATCGTATAGTAATAAATAACAATATGTTAAAACTCAGCAGACAGATTGTCTGCGAACACCGTAGTTTGTTTGATTGACCCGTCCATCAGGGGCACCATTGATACGCGTATTTTTACAATGCCATATCAACATGAAACAGTAAACAATAATAAAATTACCATTACGAAATACAATATTTTTGGTAAATATCAGGGGGCCTACCACCAGCTCAAAAGCAGTATTATTTTAATATTACTTCAGTGGGAGAAAGAGATGGAGCTATACGTCCTGTAGAGCTTCATCTCTTTCCCACACTGAAGTAATATTAAAATAATACTGCTTTATGAGCTTGTGGTAGGCCCCCTGGGCAGGCAATTTGATTACAAAGATAATTTTCTCTGATTCATTTGTTTTATTGCAATGTCATAGATAATTTTAAGATCTTGTATTTTCGCCCATTAGGCAGTCCTGGAGCAGAGCATAGAGCAGTGGCGGCCCAGTGGTAACGGCTCCGACTTACGAGTTGTAGGTACTGGGTTTGAATCCAGGCAGGCGTTTTACTTTGCGTATTTAATTTAATCACCACTGCTCTCAAGACGGTGAAGGAAAACATCGTGAGGAAACCGGCATGTCCGAGAACCAAAAAATTCGAAGACGTGACATCGACCAACCCGCACTGAGCCCACTGAGCGTGGTGGATGGCCCACTCCCTCTCACAGAGAGACGGCATGTGTCCCAGCAGAAACATTATGGAACATTATGAGCTGATTATGATAAGGCAGTCCTATTATGTGATAGGTACTCTACCCCATAAGCACTTAATATATTGTGTACCAACCCGCTAATGTGATAAATCAACTGAAAGTGTTGGTTCAGCAAATAATCTTTTGCTAAAACGTTTTCACTGTATGAGATTGATACCTACAATTTTATCATTATTTATCTTACTTCACATTAATTAATCGTCACCTTTTTAAACCCAGATCGTAATATAATACAGTATTCCTTTTTTTACCGCTTTTAATTAGCTACACCAATCTTGTTGTGTTAAACTCAAACGGAACTGAGATAAAGATGATTCCAAGGTTTTCTTTTTCTTCTTATAAGTAACACAAGAAGAAGAGATCCGCAGGAGAATCAAGGTAACCGACATAGCCCGAAGAATTGCCAAACTTAAGTGGCAATGGACAGGGCACATTGCTCGCAGAACAGATGTGGCCGAAAAGTTCTGGAGTGGCGATCGGAAGACGTAGCGTTGGAAGGTCTCCCACAAGATGGACCGATGACTTTATGAAGGCCGCAGGAATCCGCTGGATGCGGGAAGCACAGAATCGGTCGAAGTGGTGTTGCTTGGGAGAGGCCTATATCCAGCAGTGGACGTTTTTCGGCTGAAATGATGATGATGATGATGAAGCAACATATAGACGTCATAAATTCTACAGATTTTAATCTGAACCTGATTTAAAGACTGCCTATCCTTTTGTAGTCGAATACCAATCAGAGCGGCTTCCATGAAATTTGCCAACAGACATGCTGATGAAGTCAAAAATGGAATTATCCGGAAAAGAACCGGAGTTACCGACATAGCTTGCAGAGTAAGCAAGCTAAAGTGAAAGTGGCCGGTGGAGCAGACGAGTCCTGGAGTGGAGAATGAGTGTCGGCAAGAGTAGTGTGGGACACTTCCAAAGGACCGACGACCTTAAAAAGGTGCCTGCCTGGGGCAGATTGGATGCGGAAAGCGGAGGACAGGGTGTTGTGTTGATAGGAGAGCCTTTTGTCCAGCTATGGACTGCAATAGGCGAAGTTGGTTGATGCTGATGACAAACTAGACTAGGCTTGTTATATCTCAAGGGACTTATACGCCCCTTTATGTGAGGAAAAATGGGTCAAATAAAAGTTAATGAACAACAGTCTTGTGGAGATCCCTTCTTGCTTCGTGTTCCTCTTTACTGAGGGTCATAATGCCCTTAGATAGGTAGTTACTTCATTTTCTCCCTGACGATCATGTAGACGATTAATCGTCCGATAGACAATATATCTAAAGTCAAGGACGATGGCTGAATAATTTCTGAACAAGTTAAGAAAAGTGGAAAAACATGTTCAGAAGTAAATATTTAGCATGCCAATGGATCATGCTAGTTTATTTGCGTTAGATAAACTGCGTAATACAACGATCACGTACCTATCACGCTCACCTATTTTCGTATTTTTGTGTGAAAACACACACCCACGATGCCGCTTGGTATGCGTTACAATATTTTGTTTTTGCGATTTCTACGTCTCTTTGTCTATTTCAAACCGTTTCATAACAATGCAGACTGTGGGTGTCCTTCCTGGTCTAGGGACTTCTGTATCTAAATCTTCTTTGCTACTTTGACCATGCTCCTATGGCTAGTTCCGAGTCTCCATTCTAGCATTTCTCTACTCTATACTGTCTCTGTCTTGTCTACGGTGTAGGTAGATACATGGCCTATATATACCGACCCTGCTTTCTTTAAATGTCAATCTCTAAAAATGCCGTTCTCAAAGAATCATACTTAATTGCTAACCATTAAAGTCAAGTATCAAGTAGTAACCGCAAAAGAAATTGATAAATTAGAAAAGACAGATACCGACCACATTTAAAATAAAAACATGCAGTGGGGTCAAAAACCAAACCATCTTTGTTTTGTTTTTATTAATCTTTAATCTCATGACGCAACTTAAAAACATTTATTTGTTTTAAAAAACAAATTTTGACTCCAATAACAACGAAAAAACATGTTATTCAATATTTTGATGATACGATTATTCCTTATCAAATTTTTCAGTTTATAAACAATGACTTAACGATTCCATTTCTTTTTTTTTTCACAGCCGGGCCGAGTCGCGACTCTCATAGAAGACAAGGAAGTGAGTATTACATATTTACTTTCATAATTATATGCTTTTTATGTCAGTACCAACGTCATTCATGTTTTTTCGAGAGAATCAACACATTGACGCTAATGGTTCGATCCATTTGCTGGATTCTATAAACACGGTTATTTTCCTCCTTTTTTCGGAAGAAACTAATAGGTATCTATTTTTATACTCTTCCGATGTTTTGGGACAAATGCACAAATCTTTAGTTGATATTAAGTACTAGCTGCGCCCCGTGATTTCAACCGCATAAGTCTCAATCCCATGGGAATACCGGGATAAAAGTATCCTATGTTCTAACCCAGGTCATGGTCTACACATGTGCCAAATTTCATCCAAATCCGTTCAGCCGTTTTAACGTGAAGTGTAACAAACAAAGTCACTTACACACAATATTAGTATAATGATTCTTATGCTGCAAACGAGAAATAAAAAATATTTACTGTATTAAAGGATGAGGAACTGTTAAAACTTAATCACCTAGACCTAGAATTCGTAAATTAGTGAAAGATCAAAATAAAACCACAATTCAACTGCTTATTGGATAAGCACAAAAAGTCATTGACTTTTTACGCAAACAATCCCACCACTGTAAAATTTGACCCATTAACTGATCTCATTGTTATCAGCATTAACTTCCTCTTAAACACTGACCGTGAATGGGAAGCGGTTATTTAGTTTCATTGTATTTACTTTTGTCAGCAAAAAATGCTGTCAATACCGACTGTAGTTGACAATTTGACATCCTTATTGAGTAGATACTGAAGTAAGTCCCGAGGCCCATTGGCCCTTCACCAGTGAAGGCCCGTGAAGGGCCAATCGAACCTTCGAACGCAGTCGATGCATGAAGTCGAGGTGGTTAAAAGAAACTCACACTAGGACCTCAGGTGCAAACATGAAATTACTTTGGAATTGTAATTGAAATATTTAAAGTATTCATTTAATTTAAGGTAAAATCATGAATGTTGCTCATTAACCTACAACAAATTACTAAGTAATTTTTTAGGCTGTTAACCTGAATTTATCGTCTATTATTAAACATTGGCTTAATTTAAAAAAATTACATCGGTTCAGTGACCCATGACCTAATGAAATAGAAAACATTAAACAGACATACACAATGTTATCCCATTTAACCATTGAGAATAAAACCCATATTCCCACAACAACACAAAAACATTAATACATTAATAATAATTTCATATCATCAATCTAAACCATTGAACAGGTCAACTGATAACCCGAAACGTCAAACAAAAAGTATTATTACGTATTAACAGCGATAAAACACTCGTTAGGGAAACGGTAAATTATAATATATATGCGAGTACTAAACACGTTAACATTATCAACATTACGTGCCATTTAAAAGAAGCTTTTCATAAATGCAATAATATAATCAATAAGGACAATGAAAACGGCAGTATTGCAGTTGATACTACAGTAAATGGAGGTTAATATACTGCAGGGCACGCGCCATATTTCAATGAACGATTTGCAGGTGTGTTGCGCAGATAAATAAAGTACGCACTTGTTCTGTGATCGTTGACACATAAAAAGACAATAGACGATCATCTATGTAAGAGATGAGATTCGAAATAACTTATTGATAAACTCAACCATCACAATTGAAACTGCTGGTGGAAAGATTCTACTAGACACGAAAGTGACTACTTAGCTAGAGAATATCGCTCGCACAGTTTACTCGTGTCGTCAAAAGGAAACTTAAACACAGAATTGCTGCGTAGTTTTGTCATTTCAATACAACTAGTAATTTTAAAGAAGAGTATAATTTGCATTTTAATTAAAACATCTGTTACTCTACATATGCTATACAAATAAACAACGTTGATAAAACCAAGCACATTTTTCTTGTGCTATTTTTCTTTTACTTATTCCTCTTATAAATACGACGCAAAATCTCTGATGCGTACTGTCCAGTTCAATCTAGTTCCTCTGTTTTTATTATTGTGCTAAATAGATAAACTTCTGTATCTCTATTTTGTGATACTTTCTTCAAATTTTCACCATTTTCTTATAAGATATTTATCTTAGATTTCGAGTTTATGATTACGACCATTCTGTGATCATAGCATAATTTGAAAGTTTCTCATTCTACCTACATTTATGCAATGAAGAGCTAAGACGTCGTAAAATTTTCTCATCAGCAGATTTGTTGCTATTTACCTGGGGGCATGCCCAGGAAAACAACAACAAATCTGCTGATGTGAAAATTGTCACTTGTCCAGATGCAAAGTCTTATATTTTGTAAACATCGTCTTGTTTTCATCACGTCTTTCCACACTGTTCCACGCAGTGTTCCAGTTAAAACCGAAATTAGGTCCAATCAAATGGTGAAATAGACCTTTCAAATTATTACTAATCTCAAGCAAATTGGTAATTTCGTTGCAACCACCAT
The DNA here is from genome assembly GCA_963680765.1 of Agrochola lychnidis. NCBI lineage: Eukaryota > Metazoa > Arthropoda > Insecta > Lepidoptera > Noctuidae > Agrochola > Agrochola lychnidis. Next base: position 5,547,185 of record OY796871.1, on the reverse strand, counting down.
GGCCAATGGGTCCGATAATTGGATTAACTTTGAACCGATGATTTCGAAATGGTGCTGCGGCTTCTTTTGTTTCATTTGAGGACCTTCAATTACCGCCATCTTGGTCGAGATCAGAAATTAATTAGTTCCTGTTATGTAGCGGTTCTTTTATTTCTCGTGGCCTAGTTTTGGTTTCATTAATTGGTTAATTGGGAACGAAATTATCTTAAAGTTATGTAACTTGTATTCTTTCGCTTACTTTGATTTTTGTCTTTCTTTTAGCTTGTTTTATGTAGTTCTAAATAATTTCTTCATTCACCTACGTAACTTCTAGAAACTGGTCTCGTCTTCAATTTTCTGATCTTCACTTAAAATAAAGCCTCTTTAGTATTTGTTACTTGCCAAACGATATGACGGATAGTCGCATCCGCCGCTCGCCATCGGAATAATAATGACTTGTCATTATAATCATTTGATTATTATGGATAGTAATTACATTACATCATGAATACATCATTATTATTTTCCAAACGCATTCCTAATGCTAGGTCAGTGGAGAGATATGAAGTCTGAAGTAAAATAAAATCAATCAGATCAGTCATTAGATATGACGTATAATGAAAGCCACTCTCGCACCAATAGCATTGACATCTTCTCCAACACACTGGCTCAATTTCGCAAACATCTATTACGGCAACTTGTGGATTGCTAACTCCTAACCTGAGAATTGATTCTTGTTTAATTCCATCACTCCTATTAATCAGCATTTTATTGTAACATGTTAAAATTTTCAATTACCTATTATAATTATTTAACTTAATTTGATTAATTGATTGTATTTCAAAAAGGAGGAGGTTATAATTATGTTCGTCGCGTATGTTTGTTTTTTTATTTTTTTTTATTTATGTCCACCGATTTCTCCGTCAATTGTGGACCGATTTTGAAAATTCTTTTTTTTTTTTGAAAGGGTGTGCTCTCGAATTGGTCCCATATAAATTTTATTAACTTTGCTTGGATAGTTTTTGAGTTAGCTACAAAATACGTATTTTTTTCCCACTTAGTATGATATGATAAGTTTCTGTCACTGGTAGCAGGTAGTGGTATTCGAATGTGTGTGGGGTAGGTACCACAACTAAAAAGTGAAAAATAAAAACTTTTTACAAAAAAAAAAACAATCGACCTCCAAAAAAAACACTACAAAGTGAAAAATAACTTTAATTTCGGAAGTCGGTGGCAAAAAACGAAAATACAAAACTCAAGACACCGACTTCCGAAATTAAAGTTATTTTTCACTTTGTAGTGTTTTATTTTGGAGGTCGGTTGTTTTTTTTTTTGCAAAAAGTTTTTATTATTGATTTATTTGATTGATTTGAATTTATTATTAACTTATTGATTTTATTGTTATTTTTATTATCACTTTAATTATTAATAGGCAAACTATGTCAGTGCTATGCACACGTTTAAGTGACAAGTTCGCTGTAGTTTGTAAGTTTTAATATGATATGCTCTCTGTAAATGTTTTTGTGATCTAGTCGTTGGAGTGCCATAATAAATAAATAATTAAATAAATATGCATTTTAAGAATTGAGATAAGTTTATTAAGTCTATGTAGTACATTACATACCAGGCTGGACAATACGCCTTAGTCCTTCTTAGTCAAACCTACCTTGTTGTTACTGGTAATTTGGCAATTTTTTTTAACACTGCAAGAGGTTGTAACAGCTTTTGCTTCTGTAATCAATCAATCAATGAACTCAGCCTATAGCACTACACTGCTGAACGCTGCCTCTCCCAGACTGCGCCACAACACCCTGTCCTCCACCTTCCGCATTCGGTTTGTCCCAGCCAACTACTTCTATAATGCTGTGCCATATTGTCTTCCTGACGTTTATATTTTGGTACGTATCCAATCTCTTTATTACAAATACCAAGAAATATTTTGACGTAACCAACTGCCTTTCCTATCACGAAGGAAATCGAGCATCTCATAATTCTTCTAAATGAATTCGTGCATCTCTCAACATTCATTCGTCACCTATGTACGTGGGAGTTACAGCATCGTACTTAATTAGTAGAAATAATTGGTTTTGACGTTGACTGTGGTCTGTGACGTAATCACGCCTTTCTTTGGGAAGAAACCCTTGCGTCAGGTTATGTGACGTCAAACTATTGTTGATTTGGGAGGACAATGGTATTGTAAAAGGAGATATTTATGTTTTGGTCGAGTTCTTTATTCCTAACAATAACACTATCTTTGTGACCAATTTTCTGTGCAACTGCATGGTCAAGGTGGAGTTAAGGCTCATGCAGACAGGCGCGACGCGATACCGATAGAACTTCCGTGAAGTTTTCATAGAAATTGCTCCACCAGAGTCGCGTCAAGCCGTCGCGTCGCGCCTGTCCGCGAAAGCCTTAACTTCATCTCTTATCTCTAGGTATTGTCGAACAGGAAAACCCTATCTCAATTAGAAATTACATTCTGCTTTAATAGTCTTTATTGATATTGCTAATGGTTTATATGTAATGAAGTATTGCAAAATTAAAAGTAAACAAATCATTTTCCTCAAGATTTAATACAGATTTTAATTGGTACACTGCCTTGTGATTGAAAGTCATTGTTTTACTTTAAATCGATGTTTTTTAATTCGGATATCGAATCGAACTCGAACTTATTTTTGCATAGGTATTCACAATTCAATCTTCGGCATTCGCCAATTATTTCGGAAAAGCAAATTTTCCGCTAATTATGAGTTTGGTCTTCGTGGACTAGGCTAGGTGCTATTCACGCAAGTGCTATTCGGACGGGTGTTCTAAGTGGGCTACTTCAATTTCTGGGGCCCCGTTTCCCCGAAAATGATCAGCATTACATCTCAAATTTTCTTCAGTCTCTTGTGTCTGTTATTAAAGTTTATCGTATCGTGGTAATTACACAGTTTCTTTAAAACAAATGGGAGCTGGAATTTGCATAAACAAATCAGATTTCTTTAGGTATCCGAGCTCTAGAGTCAAAATTATCAAAGGTTCTTTCCATTTCTCGTTTGCTACGAAAATACAGTGTTGACCATTTTTCCTTGACCCCTTGGCTTTGTCAACTCTAACAATAATTGCTTAACATAACAAATTCACGCGCAGTCTTCACATGTTTCATATTATTATCGACACGTGTCACATACCTACACGTGTCAGTTTTTATTATTAGATTAACTGCGTTTAATATTATTGTCCAGTTTACTCGTATTACTAAAATAAATTCCGACACTCCTTTGAGTAGAAACTTATTCATTCAATCTTCGTTCTTCAGTGACGTTTTTGCAGAGATTTAAAAATAGATCGTGTTTGCGTCACGCATGCGTTTGACGCAATCTATTAGTGATTGACTTTTGTTTACATGTCTGTTGTTGGTCGTGAGTTGTCTGTCAATGATTGATTGGATTCGATGCTATCACTATAGTTCCCAAAATTGGCTGATACATTGTTGCTATTTCTCTCAAAGCAAGCACTTTTGTCACAGCGTGGTTTACTTCCTTAGCTTTATTTATAGCCAACAACTGTATGCAAATATTTGCAATATGGTCATTGCCATCATGCTAGTACGATGCACTCTGTATCTTGATTAGATACTTTCATAACAAACTTTATACTCTTTCAAGTAAAAAGTGAAGTTCTATTTTTCTCCACAAAGCTAATCCCACTTTTCTATTATATAAAACACGTTACCGAACCCCCTAAAATAACTAGTTCACCAATTAAAATACCCAATCATTCCGTTCGGCCAATATGGGTCAACCTATTCCCTGAAACCTTTCAAACAAAGAAATGTTGGCTTCGTGCCAATACAATAAAAACTCCTGTGGTCCAGAAATAAATTCTATACACTTGTTCGGTATTGGACAAAGGCGAGGTTCCTGATGAACTCGACACGGTGCGAATTACGTCCGCCGATTTATAAATTGACAGTCGTATGACACGACAGATGTGATAAAGATAATATCTTCGTGACTCGAGATGTAATGGTCTGGGAAAGAACTGGACTGTCAGACGGGCTGGGGCCTTATTGTGATGCCATTGATGTATTTCATTTTGAAGAATTGAATGCATTGATAGGCATTCATATTCGGAATGACATTATCAGTGTTTGTTGACACGAAATATTGAAATCTTCTAAGATCGTTAGACCAAGCATTCTCAAACAGCTCTTGCATCCAGTTAAGCTAAATATTTCCAACTGTATCTTATCTCGGTGTGTGTGTCTATTTTCTTCTTCCATCTCGTGGAATTAAAGGCAATGTTTTTTTTCAATAAAAGTCTAGGAGTCAGTTTAATCTGCGGCGAAGATGGCGGGACGAGCAGTGGTGGTTTCACTGCTCGTCCCGCAATCTCCGCCGCAGATTGTTACAAATCGGTCGGATGATGTGATTATATTGTGTCTAGACGGAAACTTTTCCTTATCTACTCGATGTTACCCTTGCTGTCTTGCCTGTTGAAGTTCTAGACAGTTATAATAATAGCCTGTCTAGCAGCAAACCCTTATGGAAGAGTTGAATTGAAAGAGTGCGGAAAGTTTCCAAGAGCGATGATAAAGAAAATCGATAATAATTTTAAAACTCGAAAGGAATTTCTATTTTCGACACATGTCGCAAACGAAAGGACATCGATACGACGGACAATGGCCGAGTCGAAATCGAAACATAGCAAGATCTAATATTATGTCTTCTTAAAACTCCCAAAAAAGAGTGTTAATAATATCTTCTTCGTCTTTCAGACGGCTTCGGTCAAGTCTCGAATTGGTGCAAGTTGAAAGTAATTCACAGAAATAAATCAAATGTTTTATCTTGTCAGTGCAATGAACTTGTAAATTGACTCTAGTCGTGTTACTTGCACATTTCCAAAGTAGAATGAGAATTGAGCACATACAAAATAAGACTCCTGCTGACTATCGCATAACCTGTGTTTACATGAATTTTATATTTCTATCTAAAATTGTATTAATCAAAATATCAATCTGCCTAGCATTTTCCCAGCAATGTTGGGGTCGGCTTCAAATCTAAGTGGATGCATCTGAATTCCAAATTTTTTTACATGGAGCAACCTATCTGACCTCCACAAAACTTGGGAAAAGGCTAGGCAGATTAACTGAGTGTGTAAGTAATTTCTATTGAATGATTGAGTAACACAATTATGCAACTTTGTTAGCCTTCTTTCTGCTTTACTTAAATGAAGTTAAAGACATTGATAGAATACGCTTTTGAAATTCTCTAGAAAAGGATATAGGGAAAGGATCTGTAATCCCAAATCAATTACAACAATAAAAACTCTCACCTAATCAAAGGCAAAAATAGGAATGAACTCATCCAATTACTCTAGACAAAGCTGATGCCCTCCTAACCTTCATTCAGTATTGCAGTCTCATTTCTTATTCGCAATTCCTATGATAAGACTTTTGCTATAGGTGATAGCATTAGCTCGTCATTTGTTATTGGTTGAGCTTCTATGCTAGAAGATAATGTAGACTGTGTTATTAACTCATGTGGTTGTGTCAGTTGTGTGTTCCTCATTTCGCTAATCATCCTCATCTCTCTACTAGACTATCTTTTCGGGGTATCGTAATAATCTTTGGGATTACATTAGGGTTTATTGGATCTCCATATTCAGCTTCATTGGTATCAGCACCACCATCGTTAGCAGCCATTAGAACCAGGTGATCTGTTTCATACACATTGTCGTATCTTTAAGAGGTGTTTGAAAAATGGCATTGTATTCCATAGAATTGATACTTATTTATGATATTCTAATTTGGTGATTTGCTAATTTATTCAGGCGCATCTCTTTTACACTTATAGTTATAGGTATTGTCACTATTGTCTATTTGCCTAGTTATTTTAAAGGATATAATTTGTCTTTTACTAATTATTCTTCGAATGAATTACCTTTTCCAATATTCTATATACTTGCAACTTAAAGAAATTCTACGCTTAAATAAATATCAATTTCCATGCTTACATAAGTAAATTGTTTTAAACTAACACGATTTGATACGGACCTTGCAATAATAATATTAGTAACCGTGAACTTGGTTTCAAATTGAAAATTCTGTTGCAAAATTAGCGAAATGACATGCGATTGAACTACTTCATTTGCATGTATTATTTTGTTTAGTGGCATTTGGGCTCCTTCTATTGGCTGTTGAAGTTTAGTGAACTCTTTTATATTGCGTTCTATTTTATAATATACTATTTTATTCGAAGGACTGTTTTTCTAAGTTAGAAGTTAAAGTAATCTTTTGATATTGTACTTTTCAGGAATGTTCTGGTCAAATCAATATATTATATATACTAACATTATAAAGAGGTATAATTACTACGGAACTACTGATTCGATTCCGAAAATCCTTTGACTAATCGGAAGATATAGTATTGCCGAGGGTCATCATAACACTCGTTTGAAAAAATTTCACGCAGGAGAAGTCGCGGGCAGAAGCTAGTATTAATAATCATCCCTGTGAGAACGATTGTAAAACTATCATTGAGCAGTACCGAAACGGCTCAATGGTAATGATAAGACAGTATCTGGCTCATAGTAATTAAATATTACGTCAATTAAACTGTACCTACACACGCTATACGACACTATTCTTGATCGAAGTATACGACATATAAAAATAACATAAGAGTAGTCACCCAAACGTTGAGATAACAACACTATAACAATAGTCTACGGAATATATAGATCCCATAACATGAATATATTATTAAACTAAAACAATTAAAAAGATTTCCCATACATACATCAATAGTATTTGGTTTCATCGGTCACTATCTGATGAGACAGATCGCTAATTGTTTGAGCAGTTGACAGTTCGATCCTCTGTTGTTATTATTGGAACAATAGTTATGTTATCTGCCTTTATCTTAACCAAGTTATAAATTCTTTAGTTATTAGATGTGTTTATATTGATTGTTTTCGTAATCTGTATCTATATGGAAAATCTATTGCCTCCACGTGTAGCTATGCGGAATACGTCCGGCACACCCTGGACAGCTGAGTCACTCTCTTTTATGTTGTGTTTCTCTTTCTATTGCATTGATGCATTATGTGCGTAAGGCTGGTTTTCCACCAGAGATTTGCTATGCTACATTGCTATGGATGCGTTTGATTTCCACCAATCGTCCACATAGCATAGCATTGGTGGAAATGAGTTCAACTAAGCCATGTTTTTTTATATATGGAAAGATGCTTCCTTACTGTCGATGCATCGCATAGCTCGAGCTGCGTATCTGCCTCGCACAGCTACCTCGCGGCGGTGTATCTTCATAGCACATCTTACTCGCTCCACTACACAGCTTAACATTAGTGGAAACGATCGCATAGTTTCATAGCTTAGCTTTCACATTCTCGCAGCATAGCTGCATAGCACATCTCTGGTGGAAAAGCAGCCTATGTATCCTCCCTTCTATGACATTCTTCCCAGTCTTGCTTTTCAGCTCATTACAACGTTATTAATTACTTATGTAATGAAACATTAAATGTGATTACAAATTTAGGTATCCCATTTATCAGTGTTGTTCACATTATAAATTATAATTATGTTATCTATCAGTCTTGGTCTTAACTCGGCTTCTCGAAATATTATTTCTTCTACTTAAAGTATCAGTAGAATACGAGTACCAATCTTTTATTTACCTAGACTAGATATTGTATTTAGAATTTTAGATATTAGGCTGGTATCAAAATCTTTCTAATTAGATACTTCGCGTCCCATATCGTTAATCCCATTAATAATATGTGTTATGTGTGGAAGATGTTCTGGATGTTTGTTACTCCATCATACTTCTCGCGGCTGAACGAATTTTGGTGAAATCTTTCACGCAGATAGACCGTGTCCTGAGTCCTGACTTACTTCATCATCATCATCATTGGCAGCCTTGTTCCACCCACTGCTGCTCCTGTTTGTGCCATGCTTCCCTGGTCTTTGCAAGTCTCATCCAGGTCTTCCCTGACTTATGAACCTAACATATATTTCCCCTAGAATGTAAGTGAAACCTCGGTCAAATCTAAGTAACTCATGAATTATGATGACAAAAAAAACTTGATAAGAGAATTATTTACTTAGAAGTTGCTATCTCCGGAATATTCTTATCAGGTAGACAGACGACCGCGCGTTACATAAAAAATTGCTGTTTTCATAATAACAGGGTATCAGGTTATCATCTAGCAGTCGTCTTTTATCTTCTCGTTTGTAAAATCCTTGTAATTCGCCTTCAGACATCGGCAATATTGATAAAAATATTTGATTCCTTCTGTGACCATCAAATCTAACTTAACGTCAATGTTTCTGTACGTATGTCCAAACCCAACATGGGCAGAATAGAAAGATGCTATCAAATAATGAAACAAAAAACAAAGTATTTTCTTTTCAATAAGTAAATATCAAAAATCTCAAATATAGGTTAAGACAAATTTATGAGAGCAACAGACATCGTTGCTTTACAGTATAAGGAGAGGCATTTGCACTGCTGCTGGAGTATAATAAACCTAATTTGAACAGGTAACTATCCGGAACAGAAAATGGTTTCCCATATCATTGGTCTTTCAGAAAAACTCGTTCAGTAATTTTTGAAGAGAAGTTCTCATTATTAAATTAAACAAGGCAAACTAAACAAGATATCAGCAAGAACATAACAACTCAATTGTTTTGAAATTTTAAATACTTAAATAACAAAATGCCTATTATATAAATCCATATTGTTTAAAAAATGTGTAACATTCCACCAATAAACTAGCATGCAAATTCTGGAATTCGTTGAATGTTGTCAGGCGTCGCCATTTGTAATACTTTGTAGGTGTTTAGAACATTATCTATTTCGGTTTCAGTCTGACAAACAGGAAGTGTTTGATATTTATTGGATATTAGCTCAAACATCAAAGAAGATAGCTAAAATTATATTTAGTATTGCTAGTATTTTCTGGCCTATGTTATTTGGTATACTATTATTGATAGCGGTTTCAGTTTCAAACGAATAGATTACTAACATCTTCCTGTGTGTATCTTTGGATTTCAAATATATATGATTGATTAGATACCAAAATGTTATCACTATTTCTTTGCTAAAAGCGAAGGGCACCTTGAATATGGGTACAATATTTGTGAATTTCAAGGAAGGCCTCCGTGAGCATATTTGTCTTTCTCAGCGAATTATCAGTAAGTATGTATAATAATATATTGAAGTCCATTACAAGAACAAATGGGCATCGTTTTCTACTGTGAAAGTTAGTTAAAATATAGGCTAATTAAACACAATATTTCAAGACAATAAATTCAAGATGGAGGTGACTAAAAGAACACACGGCCGGCGGCCCCCAGATTTCACATGTTTGTTGTTCAAATAATTTTAGCAAATGTTTTCCACGTGCATACTCGCCGATGTTTGTATTATTAACAGCTCAACCTTGACCTATTTCGGGGTCAGAAACACAGCGAATAACAAACGTAAACCGGATGCCTACCAAACCGAATTAACAAAGATTGCAATAGAATAACGATCAATATTAAAATCTGGTTTAAAAATTCGCTGATCTAAATATATGTTTTTCCTTTTGGCTATCGTTCAAAATTGAGGAACCCATTTGGAAATGAAATCCACATACCAGGTTTTGTTGAAATGTTCATTATTGCTGTCAGTGTTTGCAAGTGTCCAGAGATGGCGGTAGCTTTGTTTGATAATCTTTTTTAATCGTCGCATTAATGTTATCTGCTATGCGCACTTGACCCTGGTGACCAGCTGAAAACACTATTATGTTTGTTTTATTTAATAAAGGACCACTTACGAATTTGTGTAGTAGACACAAAAATAGGCCATGAGAAACTCAAAGAAGGACATAAAATTTTCAACAAAAATAAAAGTGATTATAAATTCGGTGCATACGCACGATACGATACACTAAAAGGATATCTTATTTAAAAAAGTAGATAAGATTCAGACACAACTTTCAGTCAATGCTGATAAAGAGACAGATACAACATGTGCATATGAAGATTAGGTCCCAGATAAGAATCTAAAAACAATATTGATAGCTGTAATGTTTACGTAAGACGTACTTATTTACCAAAATAACCATCAAGGTGGTAAGGACATAAGGACTTATAGGATCAAAAGTTGTCAAACTAGGTGATAGCATAATCTATATCTATACAAATTATAAATTAAAGTCGCTCTTTGTGTCTGTCTGTGACCACGTTGTTCTTCGAATCTATGCAACGGATTTTGATGCGGTTTTTGGGTATATATTTGTAATCACGTTCTCGAAAACGGCTTTAACGATTTCCATGAAAGTTGCAATATAGGAGTGCGAAAAATCGATCTAGCTAGGTCTCATATCTGGGAAAATTCGTTTTCATGTATATCCGCCGATTTCTCCGTCATTTGTGGACCGATTTTGAAAATTGTTTTTTTGTTTGAAAGGGTATGCTCTCGAATTGGTCCCATATAAATTTTATTAACTTTGCTTGGATAGTTTTTGAGTAAGCTCCTGTCACTGGTAGCAGTGGTATTCGTATGTGTGTGGGGTAGGTACCACAACTAAAAAGTAAAAATTAAAAACTTTTTACAAAAAAAAAAACAACCGCCTTCCAAAAAAAAAAACACTTCAAAGTGAAAAATAACTTTAATTTTGGAAGTCGTGGCAAAAAACGAAAATACAAAACCAAAGACACCGACTTCCGAAATTAAAGTTATTTTTCACTTTGCAGTGTTTTTTTTTTTTTTTTTGTAAAAAGTTTTTAATTTAGATATTGCATAGAAACCTCAGTGTTTTGACAACTCGCCACATCAGTATATGTACATATATAGAACAATGGCGCGCGGGCGAGTCACTAGTTTTATAAGGTGCGATAAAATCGGATAAATGAAAGTAAACGCGAAAACAGATGACTGATACATGTGCATCTCTTATCAAACATGCAAATGAAGCGTGGGACACGCACTCGCACATACTCGGTTCATTAACTATTAATTAGCATATCATTAAGTTAATTGTGACGTGATTTGTTATGGCAACTGTTTTCATGATAAATGGAAATGTATTCTGTCGATGTGTCATTATTGCTATGCTCGTTTATAATATTACTAGCTTCTGAAAATTTCTTGTCTAAACATAAAATATATCTTATAGCTGTGCCTCGTTACTTCGTTGCGCTAAGCGTTCTTTTTGCCCGGCTCCTAAAAGTCGTAGCGTGGTGTTATATAGTCTATATCATTCTCCAAGAATTGAGCTATCAAATGCAAAAACAATTTTTCAAATCTGACTTATAGTTTCAGATATTAGCGTGTTCAAACGAACAAACTCTTCAGCTATGTATGTCCACCGATTTCTCCGTCAATTATGGACCGATTTTGAAAATTCTTTTTTTTTGTTTGAAAGGGTGTGCTCTCGAATTTGTCCCATATAAATTTTATTAACTTTGCTTGGATAGTTTTTGAGTTAGCTACAAAATACGTATTTTTTTCCCACTTAGTATGTAGATGATATGATAAGTTTCTGTCACTGGTAGCAGGTAGTGGTATTCGAATGTGTGTAGGGTAGGTATCACAACTAAAAAGTGAAAAATAAAACTTTTTACAAAAAAAAACTACCGACCTCCAAAAAAAAAACACTACAAAGTGAAAAATAACTTTAATTTCGGAAGTCGGTGGCAAAAAACGAAAATACAAAACCCAAGACACCGACTTCCGAAATTAAAGTTATTTTTCACTTTTTTTTTGGATGTCGGTTGTTTTTTTTTGTAAAAAGTTTTTTTTTCATCTATGTTTGTAGACAATCAGTTTGTTGTTAGTCGATGTTTTGTCATCTTGCATATTGCTAATTAAAAGATTCTAAACTTGTGAATTTTCTTTATGAGTCTTTCCTACTATTGGCTCTTGTAAACTCCTTAATTGCGATAAAAACAGATTCGTAATCATTTCGAAGTTATCTATCACATTAAAATTCCATCAATCTTAATTACGGATTCATTTAAAATTTGGCCAAAAAATAAGGCCTTGATAAACTAATAACTTAAAACTTGTTTCCATATAACCACGATTTTCTTAAACCTTCAATAATCACGTTTGAATCAGTAAACCAATCGTGAGAGTATCGTGCTTTTATATAGATTAGCAATCTGTTTCGAAATGAAACCGATTGCTAATCCATTGCTTCATAAGTTGGAAAAAATCTGCTCAACAACGTAAATAACGCAATGAATTTTGTTGAACTGTCAAAATGAAACAAATTAGTCATAATCATAACAATTAGGGCTATGGTAGGCCTCGCGGTGCAGGGAATTTCGGTTTGTAAAAGCTCTTAATCGGGTACAATTTTGCTGCTAGACTTCGAATTGGGCAATATGTGCTGGCCCAACTTAACTTTGAGGCAAATAATTAATTTTATTTGTGAATTGAATCAAGCAAATTAATTACTATAGTCAGTCCGATATCTGGTCATTACCTTGTTTAAATACATAAAATAATGGTCTATGTCGCCATTTTTGTTTTCACATTATGGTTTTTTCTACTGTTGGTGTTTATCCTAAGCTTTGCTAAAATCATTACCTATCAACTGAAGATTTGTGTAAACTTTCAACTCTTGAGATAAAAGGAGTTAATGTCCCATGTTTTTTAGAAGAAATTGTAACTAATAGAAGAACTTATCCATCATAAGAAATGACTAAAGCATTTTCAGTACTAATGTTTATTTTTCGTTTGTTCCAGGGCATCACATGGGGTAAAGCCTTCCTGATCTCAGCGGACAACAACGCAGCCTTACCTTACCTTTCAACCAGGGAATGCCAACTTGGTGGTTATAGAACACACACAGTAAACTTCCACCCACGCCCCATTCTATTCTCCTCTTCATCAAGCTTCGCTCCTAGTACCTCAGAAAAGAAAAACGCTCTTCTGTACATCGCTGTCCCCGAAAATCGGCATTGGTTGGGAGCAGCCCCATTACCAGATATAGCTAAGCAAATTCTAGAATGCCAAGGACAGTCTGGTCCAAACGCAGAATACCTTTTAAGATTAGCAGACTTTATGAGAGAAGAAATCCCTGAAGCCTTAGACGAGCACCTTTTTTCGTTGGAAAGGTTGGTTAGGAAATTCGCTTCTGACATGAAGATTTGTTTGAGAACTTTGATGGGAGAAGAGGCACAGGAAGAAGAGAAGGCTGAAGTGAAAGCGGTCGTGCCCAGTTTCCAGTTTGCGTCGAGAGTGCCAGAGAAGAAATTGCGTTGTGTCAATATGTGATACGAGTTTGATAAGTCATGGACAGTCTGGATAGATATAAGAAAGCATATTTGTCGTTGTTGAGATGTTTGACTGAGGTGAATAGTTGTGACCATTATTTGGTATAAATTACTCGAAAATGTGCAGCAGTTTTTGTGTTTTGCATGTACCAAAAATATTGGCCTAACTCTGTGCTTTGTATTATAATAATCTTAATGAAATTCTGCTATTATAGAAAAGCTGTAATTTGACATTCTAAATGTTATATCATATGTTTTACTTTTAACTATATTAATTGACATACTTAAATTGACTATGATCGTCATAACTATTTGTCTTATTCTAATAACCAAATCGGGTATTAGGTAGGTAGCAATGAAATTGACACTATGCATGTGATATAAATAAATAATTTTCGCAAATTTTTAAAAAAATAATTGCAAAGAAATATTAAAATGATTATAAAAAGAAGCTTTTTTTTATGCGATTATTTAATTGAAAACTTGGCTGCTTCAGTAGTTAGTATAATAAATATTTTGTAAATAATAAACAGTTCCATTTTTATTTGACTTTGCAACTTTTATTTATTTGTACGAAAATTGTTGTAAATGTAATATGTTATGTTATTATATTTGTTTACGAGGACATAGAAGTTGAAATAGACAACATAGTGATGATGCGACACCGCCATTGTTTCCTGTGACAATACATCGTCGGGGGACTGGTTGACATGAGTCCATGTCAAAACAAATGTGCGGATGTAACTACTAATTTTATTAAAGACTTCTAAACCGAAGTCCATAGGTAATTATTTTTCTAGACAATCTATTTATTTTTTCTGCATTTTTAACATAGTAAAACGCTGGACGTTAGTGATAAAAATACAGTCTTTGAGAAATTAGATAAAATAATTATCGATCGAAATTTTTTTATCGAATCCTGACACAAGATTTTTTTATTGTTTGACACTTCTTTTAATATTATAGGTACTAATAACGCCTTGCCTAAAGCAGCACATTCACGAATCAAGTTTGAATGACGTAACACATTGCAATGTAACTCTTACCTCATTCCAATAAAGTATAAATTAGAATGATGGCGTGAGAAACTTCGGCAATAATTCCTATTTATAAGTACCTTACCTTACCGAGATAAGAGTTACATTGCAATGACTTATTAATGGTTTTAAGTTTATTGTGAACGTCTACCTTACGTATAAATTTTTACATGTTTAAAGCTGCCGTTACTTGAAAAATATTAATTTCTATTCTTGTTTTTGTCGTTCAATATAGATTTGGCAGCATAAACAATTTTGGCAATTACTTTACTATGCCTACTTGTATATCTCGTTCCATACTTATAATATTTTAATAATTAAATTATGTAACTAACAACTATTCTTTTTTTTAATCTTTATTTCGTAAGAACATTTAAAAAACAAAGCACAAACAAAAACAAAACCAAAAAATAATTTTAATAAATAAGTATTATCTCCGAATCTAGATTATTTAAGTTCATTTTTGTGATTAATATAATTATTAAAAAAATATTTCGTTTTGTATAATTTTTAAGTGATAATTATTTTAAGTTACTGTCTATGTTGATGTTATTTAAATGTGAATTTAAAATGAATTTTGTTTTAACTAAAAATGTTTAATTTCGCTAGAATCCTAAAGACTATTGTGATAGGTAAAAAATTAAATTTGTAAATCAATTTATTTTGTAATTCAAACAAAAATTGTGAACGTTCAATTAGCATAATTTTTGTATGAACATTTGTATGTTAATTTAAGGCGATGCCATAATGTACTGACAAAAATAAAATGATGTATGACTAAAACAAATTTAATTTCAAACCCTTCAAAACTCATGAAAAATACTGGTAATTTGCGAACATTGCAAACTAACTAGATAATCAGTCAAATGTGGGTCTGAAGAAACAAACGGACCGTTTCTCCATTCTGAAGGGTAAATGTGAATTTGAACATGTGTAATCGCAATTTGAGTCCTAAATTGGATAAGAATAAAATACTGTTTTTATAAAATAGTCAAAATCAATAATAAAACAGAGCGACGAACTTACGTGACGCGAACTGTAAATCCATTTTTGTTTTTTGGCAAAGATTTTTATCTTAATTAATAGTACAAGATCACATAACACTTAACAAATTTGTGAAACAGTATTAGAGCTTCTCATGACATTTTGTAAAATTAATTTGCCTAATGAACTTACAACAATGGTAATGTTAAGCTGGCTTCATGCTTCATAAATCCAACAGTGATTTGACAAAGGTCACGATCGAGGTCACAAAAGGTCCATGAATCTGTAGACAAACATCCCTAGGGGTGTCACACAAGGGGGAGATGAAAATATCAAAAAACTTGGAAAGGGATACCTTTCCAAGTTTTTACAACAACAACTACCCACTCAAACAAGTGTACAATGGATACATTGTACACTTGTTTGAGTGGGTAGTTGTTCGGGTCGACTTATCCTAGGGTTGAATTGGATTATACCAATCTGTCAGCCAAATAGTTTCAGAAGGGCCTTAAGAATCCGTTTTGCTTAATTTTCAAGAGTTCGGCCGTAATTCCGTCAGCACCAACCTTGTTCTGCTGCTTCAGAGCCATCATAATGTCGTACGAATAGTTGCTATTTGTTTTTTTTTTTTTTTAACTAAAAAGCTCTTTTTCTTTTCGCCATATATGTTAATTTTATCCCACGGTTCCGTGGGAACAAGTGAACTGATTTGCCCCACCAAAATTGTGAACATTCCACTTTGTTCCCTGGTGGCGCAGATTGATGGGGCAAAGTGGAATGTTCCGTTGAACTGTCACGGGGTCGATTTGACGAAAAAGCTTTCTTGAAACGCGAATTTTAGCATTTGTAGCTCCCTTAATTTTATAGTAAAGATGAAATCTTTATATATATAATTCTTCTGTAAGTGTGTATGTCACTGAACTTCTCTCAAACGACTGGACCGATTTTGATGAAATTTTTTGTGTGTGTTCAAGGGGATCTGGGAATGGTTTAGATTCACAATCGGACCCGATAGGTGGCGGTATTCGGTCAGGACAACGTCTGTCAGGTCCGCTAGTAAACATATAATAATATGAATACTGCAGCCCCGGATCTAGGGGCGGCAAATTCAAGCGTAGCAGACAAGTGCACCACCCAGCACACCGCAACTTTGCAATAAACGAGACGCGCAGCTAATATAATCTTTCTATTTTTTTTTTCTTTTTACAATAGTTTTGGCGCCCCTGTTGGATTGGCGCATTATCTATAGATAAAATTTGATTAATATGTTGCTGCTAAAATTTTCATTTTGAGAAAATTTTAATTTCGCGGGCTAACTTAGCGCATCCCCATAAAAGATTGGCAGCAGACGGCAGTAAGCCCTGCCTCAAAAAAATCTAGTTCCGGGGCTGATAATAGCAATCAGTCGTGCACGCGTGTGATGCAGAAAACAATTCTTTCAGGCGCCAGCATCTGGAAACTCAGTCCTGCCCTCTATTAGCAGCTGTACTAACTAATACGAAGTGAACTTATATGCCTACTTGTCTTAGAAGTACATATATATTTTCATAGATGGCGCTGTTCTATAGAATAAAATTAAATACTTACGTCTCTAAGAACTAGGTATGAGAAATAAAATCTCATAGAAGAAAATAAATAGCCATATCTACATTTTCCGAATCTTCAGGCTTTAATTAGTAGGTAGGGGAATCAGGAATTATATGGACAGTTTAGAAAAAAAATACAGAAAATACATTCGCACTATAAATCTTTATTTCATTATAATTCTTACAACTTCGTTTTGACCCACACATAAACCATCAAATATACATACAAGGAGCGCCAAATATTACTACAACAATATTCAATTATTTTATTCAAGGCACATCAACGTTCAATTAATCAATTAAATATAAATAAATGGATTCAATTAAATTATAAATACCAATAATGGTGCTGTCATGCATAAAAATATTAGCAGCTATATATATTTATATCTAATAATTATAATTCTCCCATTACAATTAACAATAAAATCCCATTACGACTTGCTTATAATTCTCCCATTACAATTAACAATAAATCCCATTACGACTTGCTTCATAAAAAATATATTTGTGACAACTATCAACTCATTCTTTCAAACTTAATTACTTGTCTCATTACATAAAAATGAGTAGAAAATTCCTACCTACTATTTACAAAATAATCTCATAATAATTTCTCGCTAATGATTACACAAATAGGTACATTTATAATTATAACGATAGCATAATTAAGTACGAAAATGATTTGGTGGTGAAATGCATCCTCTGCACAGACATACAAAAATCTGTCTGTGGTTCTTTATAACCTAAGAATTGGAATGGGAAATTCCCATAAACTTCAAAAACTGTGGACTAACTAGGAAATATTCCTAAACTATTTGTTAAATACTACAAAGTGTAGTCTGTCGAAAATAACTTAACTCAATGTAACAGCCATAATATTTTGTGATAAATCTAAAATACCTACTCACTTAAAAAATATCCAAAAAGAAAAATTTATAAAAAAATCGTCTCAGTTCTTCTGAAACAGACTACTTAGATGCTATAGACTCATGTGTGTCATGTAACATCCCTCTTCATAAAAAAATGCTCTAAAACTTCACAATAATAATAATTTTATATTACAAAAAAAAACACATAAACTTTGGTACTAGGATATTTACATTTGACCCCAAAGGGAATTAATTAATTCTAAAAATATTTACACGAAATATTATGCAATACTTTGTTTCGCATTTTGTGTAAAACCTAAATAAATAAGTATCTAAACTAAATATCTTAAATAGAAAAAGACACGAACAGTATACGGTACATATTATTCTGACTTCCGAGTATCGTCAAATTAGCACAATCTGCCTACAGAGTGCAATTTTGTTCACATTTTCACTAAAAGCTCACAAAATCCTTGCGTTAGTCGTATCTGATTTAAATACTCAAAAATCAGATGAAAACACTAGTTCGTTTATCTCTGCTAGTTTCGTAAAGAGCCTCATGATCTGTTTTGGATGTGGCATGCAATGGTAGAATTTTGAGTACCGCAAAAGTCCGTACACATAAATTGATGTGTTGCACGTCATGTCCAAAACGGACCAAAAGAACCAGAGCACTATTCTGGTCCCCTGCACGCTTATACCCTGACCCTAATAGAAACGGGTTTTGTCGACGGAAGAATAGAGATTTTCTATTCTTCCGTAGACAAAACCCGTAGAAAACCCGTTTTTATGGTTGTCATGCTAAACGCACTGGTACTACTCCTTTAACAAAACTTTCTATGAATCTCAAATTCATAGTAATCTTCTTCACAGTAATCTATCTATATTTTATCAAATACAAAACGATTCTCATTGGTGGGTTCAATATTAAGTTCAACTTTCATTCGGGGTATCAAACAGTTGTGTTCTTACCCAATAAATACTCCTTTCTGCAGGTTTCGAGTAAGATTTACACACCTGGTCTAACTGATCAGTTTCCTGCAATTGTAATAACTAGGTACTTGGTACCTAAGTTAGGTACCACCATTTTATGTATGGCTTAGGTTCTACCATTCGCTTAATAGACAGAATGGGTGCTTACCAGCACATTTAAGTCCCTGTGGACAGAACAGTTAGTAATTTCCAATGTATGACCCTTAGGAGGCTTAATAGGCCTATCCAAAAAATTGTTTGTCCATGATTATTAAAAAATATTGAACACGTATTTTTTCTTTTTTGACGTAATCAGAAGATTACGGCGATACATTGAGTTAAAATGTGGCATGACGTCACGCCTTGCTAGATTTAATACGACGTTGTGACGCAGCGAGCCCCCACTCCCTAACTTTAACGCGTGTTTTCTAAGTTATTTTTGATTAATATGATAAAACAAAAAATACGTGTCTAATATTTTTTTATTATCTGAAAGACGGACTAAATAGAATTTCTTTTTTTTACCTGGGCAACTACCGTATTGCCGCCTATAATAGCGTCACAAATTGGAACACTCCAATATCCAATACTTTACAAAATTTCTACATTGTACACTTACGCGTAACTAATATGTTCACCATTGCTACATTCAAAATTGTCACATTTCAAGTTTACTTGATGAAGGGAAAGTCACTGTCACTCTCATCGCCTGAGCCATCGTAGCTCGAAGGTGGGGTGTCCAGTTGTGGTAGACCGAGGTCCAGGTACTCCTGGTTAGCGGTGACTGTGAGGATCTTGTCCAGGTCTTCTACCAGTTCTGTGAAGGAGGGTCTATCTCCCGGAGAGAAGGACCAACACTCGCGCATCAGCATGTATCTGCGAAAAAGATCATTAGTTCGTTAGATATAAATGACAAATTTAAATTACATGTTTTATATTACAATTATTTAAATAATATACAGGGTGGCAGGGACATCGTCGTGAAAACTGTTACCATGGATTCAGTACATGATTCTGAACCCCTTGCGTTGAAATTTTTCGTCGGTCTGCTGTTTCATAGAAAAGTACAATAGCTACGCGGTCAAAATGTATGGAAAAGCAGTTTATTTTTAAATAACTGACGGAATAATTAATATCGAAACACCGAATATTTAGTATTAAATGTAAAAAAAGTTTTTGGAAACTTTCCAGATGCCTTTTTTACACCTAAAATGGTTACAACATCAATTCAGTGTTATAATTGCAATTCATTATTAACATTCTAGTTCACTAGTTAGCCATATTACTTATTTCCATACATATTGCCAAATTAATCATATATTTGACAGCTATTTGCGACGTTGCCAACTTTTTAGATGAAAGTTCAACGATCACAACCAGTTGAATTCTTTCTTCCATTTCCTAGGCCTTATGTAATACTACGGTCTCCGCCTGATGTAGAAAAATATGACAAGACGCTGATTCAGTCAAAGATTTAACTTTATAAGTAACTAATTGACTTACATTTCAAGACTACAACATGGCGGCTTCTCCATCCGATGTCCCGCGCTAAGGTGCTGGTACATGTACTGTCCCGGGACCGTGGGGTACGGCGTGCCTCCTAGCGTCATGATCTCCCATAGGAGCACGCCGAAGGACCAGCTGAAACATAGCAAAACAAATAAATTAGCAATGTGTGTGCTGAGCTGCTGCTGCAGGTGCAGAGAACCTCAAACGGCACCAATATAACAACCTTTTTAGGAGCTATAATGTTTGAACCGTTTGAGATTGAAACACTAAGCCCGTGGGTTCCGAGTGCTCATCGAATATTTCGGGACATCGCCAAGCGCTTGGTCGAATCTTCACGTGACCAGAGGACTGGCATATTCTTAGGCCAAAGTATCAGCCTTGCCATCCAACGTGGCAACGCTGTCAGCCTTTTGGGCACTTTTCCCACTGACAGCGATGCGGACGAATTTTTTTATACCCAATGAGCTCTTCCCTTTATTTAATTTTTCTTTATATACTTGTGCATAATAGGTATATATTATTTTAGAGTTAGATTGTAAATTAGCAATTACTATCCTGAAGTTTTTGAGTTCACCATACTTTTGAAAGAACTTTATAATGTAAAATGAGTATAATGATAGGTACTATCGAAGAAACGCCGTAAGGACTATTTCTGCTTGCAGCGCTCGGCCGGTATAGAAAGCGGCCGTTAAACAGATGTGGTCATCGTGTTCACGGGATTTTGTTTTCAAACTGCATAGCTAAGCGTTTCTTCGATAGTTCGCTCATCGCCCTATTTGAGGTTAGTTGCGTGGTCAGCTTAAGAATTTTAAGAATATTCCTGATCATTGTGTTAATATTAAGAAGGAATTCATTGATTTGAACAACCCTCTAAATAACACAGTTGCTCTTTAGAAGTTCTTCAAAAATTTTGGTAACTACTATAAGACTAAAGAGCTGAATAAAAATAAAAGTGAAAAAAATCGAACAATCTAAGTTTTTGGGGTCGAGTTGTAAGTCCCGTATTTACAGAACCTTGCTCAAGACTCAAGCATTACTTAAAACTAGTTTCAACCAATCAAAAGGCTTTAAACGAGTTTTAAGTATTGCTTAAGCTTTGAGTGAGGTTTTGGGGGCCTACCACCAGCTCATAAAGCAGTAATATTTTAATATTTCTTCAGTGGGAGAAAGAGATGGAGCTATACGTCCTGTAGAGCTTCATCTCTTTCTCCCACTGAAGTAATATTAAAATAATACTGCTTTATGAGCTGGTGGTAAGCCCCCTGTACGGACCTAAGTCAACCAAGCTTCATCAAATTCTTTAGATCTTAAGGTATTTTTTAACTTACACATCAGTCTGTGTAGTAAAAACTTTATGATACAGCGACTCGGGCGCCATCCACCGGACAGGCAGCCGTCCCTCCGTCTTCTTCCTGTAGTAGTCGTTGCTGTGGACATCCTTGGCGAGGCCGAAGTCTGCTATCTTTAGGATACAGTCGTCAGAGACCAGCACGTTTCGAGCGGCTAAGTCGCGGTGGATACACTGTGGAAGAATGTAGGTAGACAAGATTAGAAAATGTGTAAAGCTATAGGAATTTGTATAAAATCATCTACAAATTAGCTAATCAGAACGGTAGTTGCGACAATACGTAGGGGAGGAAAATATTTTGCAGGGCACGTTTTTCGATCATCGAAACTTATCGTATTTCGCACGCGTATAGGATTCCAAAATCCTGATAAGCTTGTAGAGTCCATTTTCTTAAACTTTCCACTCCTATTCGATCGTTTATGATCGATTTGACATAAATATTTTTGAAGTGAAAAAAAACTTCTTTAGGCGCGTTGAGCATTTCTGAGATGGGAAAAACAATCGAACTCGCGACACCGTTACCGACACTTCATTTTTGTAATCGCGATTGTGCTCTTAATTTATAATTACGTTACGGATCAATGTTCTATTCAAGATTTCCTGCACAGTAAAATTGTTCAAGTTGTCACTGTTTTTTTTTTTTAGTTTTGGATGTATTTATGTATATTTTTCTCTATCAAATTCAGCAGATATTTTGAAAAGATTTTACGAAAAAAAAATATAGTAATGGTATCCTACCCGTCTAGATGCCAAATATTCCATTCCTCTGGCAACTTGATATGAGAATGAAACTAAATCCTTTTGTGTGAGCGTTTTCTTTTCCTTTAATTCTTCTGTAGGAGACTCGTATCTGAAAAGAAAAATATGTTTTATAGAAGTTATATCTTGTGGTATTTTCACTAACAAAAAATTGCTAGCATCCATGTAATTCTAGTAAGTTATTATAGTAACAGCAAAAAACAAAACTGCGAGATGCCCTAGTTAAAAAAAAGCGAGAAGTCTCACTCCGCGTTCAGCGCTTGGTGTGGCAACACGCCTTGTTTGAGTTCGCGACAAGTCAATCGTCATCCTGAGGATGCCTCGTTGAGAGGTGAAACACGTGTCGATTTCTTTCAGAGTTTTTTAGGGCTCTTTAGAAATAGCTAAGTGGAACAGGTTACTAAATATATCCACGTCTATTGTATTTTTATAGTGACCAACTGCATTGAATGAACACATGATGAAAATAATCTAATTCCTTCTCTAGCAGACAATACGGCCAACAATACAACTACCAATATACTCGATCACAAGTCTCTCCCAAAACCTCTTAAGAGCGCTAACACACTGGGACGCCATGGTGACGTCGCCGGCTATGTGTCCAAAGAATTCGTATTGAAACGTATGATAGACTAGACACTTGGCGACGGTCTAGACGCCAATTTAGACACGTAGCCACGACCGACCGGCCCCTAAATGGAAACTGAATACTCTAGCGATCTGGCAACGTGTAGAAGTCGCCAGTATTCTTCGCCTCCCTCACTCAGTGGCCAACTAATCGTCAGGACGGACGCCCACGTGTTACTGACTACTTATTTAACAACCTCATTTGGCTATGGTAGGTAGCTAGAGGTAGCTATGGATACGTAGCCAGCGACCTCGCCATAGTGACCCAGTGTGTTAGCGCTCTAAGCCAAACTCTCGATTACAAAAATGGTTAATAATCCAATGAAGGCTCACCTGTTCCCAGGTCTATGATTCCTCAAGAACTCCCTCAAGTTTCCATTAGGAGCGTACTCGACAATGACGTAAAGAGGTCCATCCTGTGTGCAGCATCCGAGCAAGTTGATGATGTTCACGTGTTTGCCGATCATCTTCATCATCTCCATCTCCGAGACTAACGCCATCATCTCCGCATCGGTGTGGCCCTCTGGAAAATGTAGGTAGTTTGAAGAACAAAATGGATAGAAACAAATGATTGTAATGGCGGAGTTTTGAGCTCTTGAGCTCTCAACGAAACAGATACAAACAAACGCATTTTATGGGTCTAGTAGGGCAAGAGGTTTATTATTATCCTAGGGATATAACTATGTATATCATGGCTATAACCATCTTACTGCGACATTTAAAAAGACTTAGCTTCTTATACAAATATGAATCTTGCCCTAAGCATTATCTGTCTCTATAAGTTTATACCAAAAAATCACACAAAATAAATTTTAGAATCTACAATCTTACCTTTCAACATCTTAACAGCCACAACCGACTGCATTCCTGGCTTCAGTATCCCCACGCACTCAGCCTTCACGACCTTGCCAAATTCACCTTCACCGAGTATCTTGCCTAAACACAGTGATTCCCTCGGCACCTCCCAGTCGATATCCATGGGTAGCTCGTATTCCGACATCATCATCGAATCGTTGGTCGTGTTCTGGACTTGCGATAACTTTTGTTTCTCGATTTTGACTACTGGCATCAGCTGCAAATTGGAAATTGTTTAATCCTATACTATTCAATAAAATATAAAAATATATGTATATATGTTCTCGAAAACGGCTCTAACGATTTCGATGAAAGTTGCATTACAGGGGTTTACGGGGGCGAAAAATCAGTCTCATATCTGGGAAAATTCGTTTTCTCTATTTTCACAGCCTCGGGAATGTAATTCGACGTTGGTATATCTGGACTTTATGTTTATCTATTTTCACCTGAGCAGAACTCGGTCGACCGGGTACTTTTAGTAATACAATTGACTTGCGAATTTGATGAGAACCCTGAATTCAGAAAGCAATATTTTATTATTGTAAGGTGATATCATATTTACTCGATTTCTAACTATACGCATTATATCTATTATACCTTATCTAACTTTGACAAATTCTGCGTATTTACTTATACTTATATGTATAGAGGATTACAATTACAGAAATTATATTACGTAATTGGAAAACATACGAATAAAATTTATTTTGGGTTTTTACCCAGATTTTGTTGAAACTATTACGAAATCACCAATTCTTTATAATGTTCCTGCCCTTGTCCCATGTTTCTTGGGGTCGGTGCAACCCGTTTTAATCTTCCATTTTCCCCTGTCAATCGCCACGCTATCATTCACTCTTTTTTCTTTCATATCACCCAAGGTTCTTTAGGTACCTACTATGCATTTTTTATGCTACAAAGAGTCACGGACAAAATATTTCCGGTAACTTACCAAACCATCACCCGTAGTCGTCGGCGATCCATTCAAGTTCGGTTTCTCCACAGTAACCTTCTTCGTCCAATGCGTCACTATCACCGCCCTCGCCGTTTCTATCGCTAATTGTTTTTGTTCCTTCTCTCTCTTCAGCTTCTTGCAGATCATCACCACTATGATGGCAGCTACAAAGAACATGGCCCCCAGGACAACTGTTAGTATGTTTATGAGGAGAGTGTGCTTCCCATGGTCTTGTGCTTCTTGGATGGTTGGTGCAACTGAAATTTAAAAATGGATTCTATTATTACAATGGATATATAGACACAGTAATATTTTTAGGTGTAAATATTTTTTCTGTGACAGTATCTTGGGACCGACACTTGTAGCATGATCACTTCTATCTCTACTCTAAGAAGACAAAGTGACTTTTCTTTCCAACTAGCTTCATCTCTCTGACTGACCGACCCCTTGATAATTTAAAAGTGTCTGTAGTTTGGTTTATTTGAAATAAATGCTTTGATTTTAAGTTTCCTTTCTTCTTTTTTTTCATCGCTCCCAAGAAATCTTTCTCCTGTCATTTTCTTCTTTGGCTTCTTCTGATTTCCACGGTAGTCATGCTATGCATGCTAGTTTACCAGTCCACATCACATCCTAAACTAGCCAAGTCTATCAAGCCTAAACTAAAGAGATCCAATTAATTATCTATTGTTCGTGGCTCTCTTGAGAGTCGACTGGTCTCTCTCAAAAGGTTACATTCAGGTACTTTATGTTTTTTAGTGCCAAACTTACAATTTATTAATGTAGTCAGCTGTTTTGCGTTTGATTAGTAAACACTTCTAATACCAACTCATCTATAACTTTACTAACATTTACTATCTGCTGATATTACTTACATTCCAACACAGACAAGAATCCTTTAGCCGTTGTGTTGCCCAAACTGTTGACGGCCACACAAACGTACCAGCCTTCGTCTTCCTTAGTAACATTGTATATCGTCAGTTGTTCCGGTTTGTCTGCTTCGTTATCGCTCTGAAATTATTAGGTTGGATCAGCAATTTTGAATAGATTGTTTTTATTGTCTGATTTGTTAGATGATCACACGTCAGTTATGAGATTTAAGAATAGGATAAATTCACCATGCTGTGACTTTGTTAAAAGTTAAATAATAATGCCTCATTAAAATCTTAGCATTAAAAACTATCGAAAAGCGTTATTTAATCATGCTGAAAGAAAAGGAATGCAACAATACCTATTTACAATAAAAATGTATAGGTAACATAACTTATCTTATTTGCTGTGCAATAAAAATAATTATATTTTACATGCAGTACATTTTGAAGAATTTATTTCAGAATCAAAAAGCAATAAGACAGAAGTGCTGAAAATTAAGAATATATAGACCATGACAGGATTTTCATAAAATCTTAACATCGATAAGGTAATTAATTATTAAGGTACTAGTTACTTAATTCTAAACAAACATGCACCACACCATGCGTTAGTGACAAAGCCCTCACCGAAACCATTTTGTTCTCATTGAAGATCACAATAGTCTCCTTGACGGACGCATCATTAGGGTCGACGGTGTAGTTGTAAACGTACTCGTCTCTTGTAAAGTACATCCAAAAGACTGACGGATGCATGTCAGTCAAGAACTGACAGCTGAACCGAGCTGTATCCCCAAGCACGATCGTCTGATTCTCAGCACCACGAGTCAGTACTGGCTTTGCATAAAGACGCTCTATAAAGAAATTGGGATGTTAGAATTTGGTTTCTCTATCTTATTTTTCATCTGTTTTTTGACGTGTTATTGTCTTCATATCAGCTGGTACGAATTTTAGGAGTATGAGATGCCTAGATTTAGTTTTAATGATCACATTGAAGGTAACATTGATTATCTGGCTAACATGTTTAAATATTTTAACGCGACGCATGGCATGTCATCGTTAAACAGTCTTAACTCTCTCTTAAAAAATCTTAGATGACTTTCTTAAAGAAGCGTCCTTATCATCTAAATTAAGAACACATTACTTGGAAACACTTTCATTTTAGAAAACAATGAACAAAAATAACAATGTTTGAATTGCAACACTTCGATCCAAACTAACAGCGGAATGTCTGTCGTTCTTTTATACGTTTTGCAGTTTATATTTGTACTGAATCAAATAGCTGGCGAGTTTAAAACGCCTATCGTTTAAAACGGACTAAATGTTAGCAATGTGAACTTTGTTCAGATTAAAAAGAAGATTCATTTTCGTCCAACACATTCTTTAAATGTTAGCTTATGTATTTGCTATCGTGGTACTAAAGTATCTCGTTCTACGAATACCAATGGATGAAAAAAGATCACTTAAAGTTATTAATTACAACATTCACCACCACCAAAATTAAAACCATCACCTGTTACTAAACCAACTCCTTCAGACTTACACTAAACAGTTAAAATTAAATGTGCGACATCTAACCCTGCAGTGAAAATTCCTTTTTTAGTTTAACAAATAACTACAAGATAATACTTTAAAGATATAATTCAGTTAAATAAGCAGAATAACATATAGAAGAAGATAATCGACGAACCGAAGATTTTAATGATACCAAAGAGTGAAAATACCTCCCCTTCCTGAAATAAAGCAGTGATCCAACACCAAACCGTGACTTTGGACCAACACCGTAAATAAGAAATTTAAAGACCAGTTTAACGTCTCCTTCAGGTATTGGCATATCACTGGGTCCAACTTCAGCATTTTGCACAGAATTGTTGTATGGCCTGACCCAGTACAAGTGAGGTTCCAAGTCTGAGACAGGTGGACAGGACAGAATCACAGTATCGTTGACCAGAACTGTGATGTTACCAGGATACCCTTCTTTTATATACGGCTTCGATGGGTAGCGTTCTATAAGAGATAGCTTATTGTAATATCGTAGGATTTCTAGATAGTGAAGTCGGAATACTGGAGTCACGTTGGTAATAGGCCATAACGGTTAAACATGAGAAAGAAGAACACACATTGGAAAACAACATTACATGATTATAGCCTGTTGAAATGTCGTAGAATTTGCAATATTGGAGTAATGTTTGTAAAAGGCCATATAACATAAAAAAGAAGAATAGATCATTTGAAAATAACATCACTTGCATGAATTATTATGAACCTGATTAATCAAATAAACCTCATCTTTATCTTCACTTAACATAACTAAATCCATAAATTAAAAACGTACCTTGAATATAAAGAACAACAGTATGCTCGATGCAGCCAAGCTGGTTACAGACAACACAGGTATAATTCCCGTTGTCAGCCTTCGTCAGTTCTTCCAGTGCCATGGACCATTTTCCATAGGACGGTTGGAAGAACACTCGAGATATAGGCGTACTCCTGTTTTTATACCAAGTAATGTTCGGAGTTGGATTCCCTGCAAATGTTTTACGATGTAGTAAACATGCTTCTGGCTATTTCTGTGTGGTCTGCATTTACAGTTATTAGAGTAGAAAATGGAAGCAGACTGTTTGGGGACGATAACTAGAGTTTGCGAGTTTAATTTAATAAAATACTGACTATATCGCTGTTTGAATACATGAAATAACAAAAGCTTATAAAAATAGAAGGACGGCAAAAATGCTATTGCGATGTATGAAAAATAACAAGTCTAAAATATGAACTTAAACCAGCTCCAAAAATGAAAGAAACAGAAATAAAATAACACAACACGATGCTTAAAATATCTACTAATAAAAATATTTATTACCTTCAGCGGCGCATCTCAGTCTTATGGAATTCCCTGCAGGTTTCATGTCCATCTTAAACAGTTTTGTGGGATGCTTGAACCTTGGAGGGAAATATTCCTGCTTCTCATCAACATGGCCGTAGTTCGGATGGTCTTTTTCGTCTTTCTCTCCTTTCTCATCAGGGTCTTCGTCTTTTATATACCGTTTGGTGTCAGTCACGTTTTCTTCTAACGTATTATTTTCTACTAGGGCTGCACTTTTGATTTGTGATAGTGTTTCTGGGAGTGCTCTGTCACCCATGTCTGCTTGGTAACCTGGGAATTATCATCATTACTATTATAAAAATAAAAATCCTTAAAGTCAGTGTACAATAAATATATCAAAATTCATATAAACAAGGAAACTCCTCGAATAAAAATTGAAGACGACACAGGAAATCGTTGGTTATTTCGATCAAAATTTAAGTGCATCCCGTGTCGTCGAAAAAGCTAACGAAATGTTTTATAAAATCGAATGTTTCAAGCATTTCCACACGAGTGCAATATTGCTGTAACCCCGGAATCCGGTGCACACTGTTTACACATCTGGATGACCAATAAAGACGCTAATAAAATATAATATTAAAATAACCACGCTCAGGCCAAAGACACTGAAATAACGATGAAAACTGTTCAAAGTAATGCTGCTGTGATAAGTTTGACATTGAAGATTTGTAACACGAATAATTTTATTGTTTACAGATTGTGGGATGAGTTTGCGAATTCTGTGAAAACCTTTTCTACTGGAAATGTTTGTTGCTTTAGAAATGGTTTCACCAGAAAACTTCTTTGCCCGCCCATTTTGGTTTCTATCTCTTCTTTTCTTTGTATATAATTGTTTTGTTCCTCCAATTTCGAATACAAGTCAGTTAAGCATCTATGTTGTCTGATCTGTGAGATTTTTAATACTACTTTACTATAATTATTTGATAAGAATATAAAACTTACCTTCAACATCTTGTGCACTATTGCGATTTAGCCTGATCCTAATATTCATCTCTTTGGCATGTTGATTACAAGTATATAGTCCTGCATCTTTGGGTTTGAAAGCATTTATTCTTAACCTGAAATCAAAAATGTTTTCATTGATTAAATAAATCAATGAATCAAAATCAGCATCAGGTGGTTTTATTTTGATGAGTTTGTGGTTTTGAAACGTATCCATTTGGCATTATAATAATAATAATATCATTTATTTCAGGCGACAGAGACCCATAGAAAAATACCTTAACCTAAACATACATGCATTACACATACAGTGTGAGTCTTCATAATGTGCACATATCGAAATGAGGGAATCTATGCTTAATTTTGTCGACGGAAAAAATGGTCAATTTTTTTTATATTTTTTTGTGTCAATTTTTTATTTTTTTTATTCTCTTGGGCATCTTATTTATAAATTTTACAATTATTGTAAAAATTGATGAAAAAAATACAGATTTTTACAAAAAAAACATGTTTATTTTCAATTGAGGGTAGTTTTTTTTCTCAATTTTATTTTATGTGGACGCCTACTTACTTCCAATCATTATGGAGTTTATTTCATCGCGACAGCTGATTCAGTTTAAAAGTTACACAGTTTTGTTACAATTTTTTTTTTAATTCCATAAAAAGTATTAAAAAAAATTAGATTTTTTTAAATATTTTTTCTGTCATTAAAATTAAGCATAGATTCCCTGATTTCGATATGTGCACATTATGAAGAATCACACTGTATATACATATATATATTATACATTATGCTGAGCTGAAGCCCTTTTGGCATAAGCATTGTTTACTTTCTGTTTTAAGGTATTTTTTGTTCTTATGCCAATAAACGCATTTTCTTTCATTGTTCATCTCTTCTTTTAACGTTTTTCATTCAAAAACAAAAGAAGATAATTAGCCTTAAAAAAATAATTATAATTTTGTTGGTGATAAAATAAGTCTCTGACTTCAATGACATAATCTCAAACAGAAGATAACTAACGTCATATCTTTTACGAGGATTCGTACCAAGCCAAATACGCAACAGGACAAAAATACTTTTATAAACAATGAAAGCTTTGGCTTGAAAAGATTTTATATGTAGCAATAAACTTTGGTTCGAGTTACAGAAGAAATGTTGGCTTGAGTTACAGTTTATCGTTTGCCAATTTATTGCAACTACAGACAGCACATTTGCTATTAAAATCTCAAGCTTCAAAGCTCATGCTAGTCTCTTTCATATAGGATCTATTATCAGCCGTTCCATACATTTGGGACGAGTTGGTATTAAAGTTATGTATGGGACAGTTAATAATTTTTTTCGATTACGATGTTGGTCCCATGGAGAAAGTTGTTCAGTTTGATATTCTGTCCCACAACCTTCCACACCACCACACCACACTGATACATGCTGTTTAAGAATACCCCAACAGCTCTGACGCTTTCATTCACAATTTATATGTGATTAATATTCAACATAATTTTGATCGACAGTGTTTTGAGCCGCCTCAAATAGAATCACATAACTCAGCCATGCATTACGGGTTGTATTCAAAGTTCTGTGTAAATATTGTTCCTGGATACATTGCTTACTGCTTCTATGTCTCTATTTCTGTGCTTCGCGAAATTTTCGTTGTTATTTCTAGATTTGCTTGGAATAGGTAAGGTAGCTTAGTTGGTTTTGTTGATTGAAATGATTGCTTGACAAGGAGCTTAATGAGGAATTTTGAATTGATTATAAGTAAATTATTTGGATTTTACGGTGAAGTTATAAACTTTACTGAATCTACTGAACTTAGATTGTGTTTCTTCTAAACTTTTCATTTTTGTTTTTCCCGACTAATGTCAGTTGATGACACGTTTAATTTAATTCTTTCCACATCTCATCGATCATCATTAATTTCATTATTTTCTCATTCTGTTTCATTCTTTCTTTCTGTTTTCTTTTTTATCAGCATGATAACTTACAACTATAAATCTACAAACTTAAAAGCCTCTATTTGCTAGTCTTGTTTTTCAGTCAGTTACTAGTTAATCGCATCTTGCATTACTTCTTCCATCAAATCTACTTAGATTATTATCTCTGCATAATCATCATCGTCCTACCTTCATCGCAATTTATTTAGAGTCAGTATCTCTATTAGTCGCTATCTCATTCCGTCATTTCTTCCTAGTTATGTCAGCTTCCACACATCCTTCTTTTCTTTCGCCAGGCTCTCGTCATTTATTTAGTTATCCTCTTTTCCTATAGATATATGCTCCATAATACAGTATATATTCTATGTTAGAACCTACCATCGCTTCTGTCCTTTGCCTCTGTGGCCCTCCGTCAGCAGATATCCGTCCTTATACCACAACAGTAAGGGCTGTTTTTCACCATTACTCTTCACCGCACACGTCAGTCGTAACCGCTCGTTCAGTGAAGCTTCTAATTGTGTATAGTTTTTATCTGTAACAAGAGATATATATCTGCATTAATATGTGTATTCATTATTATCCAATTTTGTGTTACATGAATAGCCTCTAAATTATTCACAGGTGAACATCATGCATTTATAAGTATCAAAACAGTTGAATCGTAAATCTGTAAAAACAAAAGGTTATGGAAACTGTTTAAATTTTTCATATAAAACTCCTTCCTTGCCAAATGGCAGGAAAAATACTTATGTTTACACTATAATTCGGATTATAAGAGTTTTATTATTGTGAAAAAAAATACTAATAACATTTCTTAATGTGTTTAAAAAGCAGCAAATTCAAGGAACTATTTCACTCTTTTGTTAGGTACTATAACAAAAACATTTAAGAGCGTGCATTCTGAAAGTTCGGCAACGTCGCAAATAGATATCAAATATTTCGATGTTTAAATTAATTTTACAATAATACCTACTGTATGGAATTATGAAATATGGCTAACTCATCATCTGCCTAGCCGGTCTAACCGGATGCAGCTGAATACCAGTATTTTACATGGAGCGACTGCCCATCTGACCTCCACAACCTAGTGGCTAGGTAACACGATACCCCTTGGTAAGTCTGGTTGTCAGACTTTTGGGCTTCTAACTACCCGTAACGACTGTCAAAGATCTACAAATGACAGCCGGGACCAACGGCTTAACGTACTTTCCGAGGCATGGAGGGGACTTGGTTTGTAAAGATGGTCACCCATCCACGGACCAACCGCGGCAAGCGTAGCTTAACCTGATCGATCGACCCGTGTACCTGTTATTACTTAGCCACAAGCCCCCCACAATATGGCTAACTAATGAACTAAAACATTGATTATGAAATGCAGTACTTAATAAAATTAATATCGTAATACCGAATATTTAGTTTTAGATGTAGAAAAAGTATTTTGAAACTTTCCAAATGCCTTTTTTACACCTAAAACGGTTACAACATCAAATTCAGTGTAATAATTGCAATTCATTATTAATATTCTAATTCGCTAGTTAGCCACATTTCTTATTTCCATACAGTAATATTGCCAAATTAATCAAAACAGGTAAATATTTGACAGCTATTTGCGACGTTGCCAACTTTTAGAATAAACGCTCTCAATTTTTTGTTGTCTAAGGACAGACTTCTTCAAACTACCTACATGAGACATGCTGTATGGAATCCAGTGTGGTTCATTTTTGCAAAGAAATAAATAATTTGATTTAATTTTGATTTTATTCTGTATAAATGTCACCGTTAAAACTTAGTTGAAGTGAACTCAAATTTATCATTCCATTTGATGCTAGGGATTGACACTGCCAATATTGACATCAACTCAAGCTCAAGTCACCAAGTTTTTAAGGTGAGATTTATACTGAATTTCACCTACTTTAATAATCAGAATGTTGAGTGTATAAAACGAAAACTATCCTCGGCAAAAACATAACCCTATGCTGCTCAGTGTACACATTCGTACATTTAACATACACCATAAAACAACGAGAATAAAGTAACCCTTTAGCGTTGCGTTCTCAGCTCATAAAGCAAACCCTACCACTGCAGCTTGTGAATGCGAAAGAGCTCTCGCGACTTTAAAAAACAAGTCATGTATAAATTGAGGATTAAAAAATGTTAACTGCTCTTAAAATGTCGATTAAATGAATATCATTGACTTTTGTTAACAATAAACGAAGATTTATTGTGTTTGTTTTTGTTTAAGGCTTATTTGAAATTTATTAACTTGACGTGATGTATTTATTAGTTGAGCGGCACTGTCAGTTCATTCTCGTAAATCTATAAGTACAATGGGTAATTTCGCAGAGACAAGAAACTTACCTATTATTTACACGGCATGAGTACAACTAAATCAATATGAGTAACAACCGATATCAGATTACCTGCGATCTAAGCCTTACGTCAAAGATGGTTTGGGTTTGTGAGCAGAATCCCAAGAGTTGCAGCTGAAGCAACACAAAGGACGAAGTTCTTACACGAGAGCGAAATCAAGACCCCAAGTCAGGCAGTAAGTTACGCTTACAACTTTCAACAATAAATGTGTCGCCAAAAGGAAAGAAAAAAAAATCTCCCGAACCCAATTCCCAGTGAAATATAGAAAATCCATTTGCAACACTTGGGCGTGTTAAAATAATATACAAGTAGATTTATAGTGTTCAGGTGTCCGAACCGACTTCTATTTTTAAACGTAAACGTGATTTTAATGAGCATTGACGGGTTCAGTTTTTATTTTAAGGACTTTTATTGTAACGACTTTGACTTTCGCTCTGCACTTTAGGGTTATTACTTAGGGTTGCTACTTTGAGAATTTATTTGCTTTGGTTTATTTTGTTACCGATTTCAAGGTTACTCTACAAATAGGACTATTCAGCTACCTATTGCATTTTATAGTGAAATAATGTCAATTAATTTTTTTACACTATTTTAATATTATTTAAATTGATAAACATAACTTTCCTAATCTAACTAAATGCTTCTTAAAATCATCATCATGCATGTGCATCAGTTAAAAACAGTGTGCTGAATGGATTTGGATGAAATTTGGCACATGGATAGACCATGAACTAGGTCAGGACATAGGATACTTTCTCTCCCAAAATTCCCACGGGATCGAGACTTATGCGGGTAAAACCGCGGGGCGCAGTCAATGATGACCTTACATCATTGGACGCAGCTAGATGTTGGCTCTATAAAGCTCTCAGGATGAATTTAAGCCTCTTTTGAACTTTAGCATCCTGTATCACTCGTATCCAATATTACCAACACAATTATTAAATTATTTTAATTATATTATTTAGACGTCACACAAACGCAAATAAATAACAGAACATTACTTATAATTTACTAATTTACATGAAATATATATTTTCAATCGATACGGTAATACTGACTCAAACCTGACGTCAGTACGCCATGACTGACTCAAGACTGACGTATGAACTAAAAGAAGGACACAAAAGGACGACTGTTTAGTTTTTATTTACGCATTGTCAAATTCATTTGATTTAAGTGGGTTACGACGCATCGTCACTACGTTTTTGAAAAGTCGAACAAAACTGAAATGGGAATCATAATACAGTGTGATTCTTCATAATGTGCACGTATCGAAATGAGGGAATCTATGCTTAATTTTACAGAACGAAAAAAAAATTTTTTTTGTTTAATTTTTTTTTCTCTCTTTGGCATCTTGTTTATAATTTTTTTATACCTTTACTGAACATAGGTAATTCACCAACACTAAAAAAATACTAAAAATTTTATTAAAAAAAATCTCAATTGCCTGCTCAAAGACTTATTTTTAAATATCATATACAGGGCCGATTGTGTATTTCTTACGAGTATATTGCAGATTTACAAAGTAACGTCGCTTTGTTTCGCAAGTGGTCCCGGCTGAAATTTTAACTGCCATCGAGATTTGTGGCCTGTGAATTATGGCCTGCGATAGTGATGGGTCGATGGATTGTGAAGTCGATATCGATGAAATGTTGTTTTTAAAATGATTGCGGTTTTAATTTGTCATAATTTGTGGCTTTTGTTCAACAAATATATAAATAGTTAAATATTATGATTATTTTATTGAACAATATAAACACCGGTACCTATGTATAAATTGTTTACATAAGTTTTATTGCACAAAAATGGAAAGCACATATTTACCCTTTCTTTATTAGGTATTGTCATAAAAAATCAACTAATTATCAAAAACATCGATAGTCCACCGCAACAACACTATTCTTTTTGCAAAGCTCCTTATCCATCGATTTAGTGGTCACATATGTTGAGCAGATGCAAACCCTGCACCCATGGGGCACAAAAACATGGAAACTCAAAACTTAAGTCATAAAAGATTTGGTGTTTTTAAAAACAATAGTCCCTTGAGGGCGTGAGAAAGATTTTTACAAATGACCATTTTGAGTGAAGGTCGAAATTAACTTTGACAAAAGAATAACAGCTTAGAGCGGCAATACATGGGCAGCTTGAAGCAGTCAGCATCGACTGCATAGTGAACTACGGTATTATTATTTACTTCAAATTCAAATTCAAAATATTTTATTTCACATAAACCTACAAGGGCACTTATGAAACGTCAAAAGCTAGGTGCACGGTTCCAATTGGTCGCTTCCTATGGAGAAGAGCCGGCAAGAAACTCTATGGTTACTCTTTTCAAAATAAATGGTTTCTACAATGTTTCCAAATTACAGTGTTAATAGGTATGAGAGGACAGTATAGGCCTATCAACAAGTACCAGGTACTTAGTAAAATAGAAAATGATCCACAAGTGTACAGCCTACAACGTTCTCACATTGACAAAATCTAAAAGAAAAGAATCTACTTATATAAAAGATAAACTTAATAATAAAAATAAGGACCTATTTAAACCAAATGACATGATTGCCACTACAGCTGTAACAAATCTAATTTGATTAAAAAATATTTAGAAAATTTTAGGTATATAATGTCAAATAATGAAAAGATTATGTCAATGAAGTATGTAAAGAAAAAAGTAAAATAAAATAATCATCGTAATTTGGGAGCAGTTAATAGACGTGAGAGCAGTGGTGGCCCAGTGGTAACGGCCGCGACTTACGAGTTGTAGGTCGTAGGTTCGAACCCAGACAGGCGCTTTACTTTGTGTAAATTATTTCATCACCACTGCTCTCAAAACGGTGAAGGAAAACATCGTGAGGAAACCTAGGCATGTCCTAGAACCGAAAATTCGAAGACATCTGACATCTACCAACACGCACTGGGCCCGCGTGGTAGATTACGGCCCACTCCCTCTCACAGAGAGGAGGCCTGTATCCCAGCAGTGGGAACATTTATAGGCTGATGATGATAATGATGAAATTGTTATGCCGTTAATGAGGTACCAGGGAACCTTACATACATGGAACCGCTCGAGCCGTTGCGACTGCTCCGGGCGGTCAGCAGCACGGTAATATTTCATCGTACGGTCAAGCAGTTGCCAGGCATATACTGACTACTCGAGCTGTCGACTGCTCTCGCGAGTTATCCCCTCCGCCCGCGCTCTTCATCTCTTCTGCGCATCGCGCGCGCCTCCCGCCCGCTACTGATTAAATTGTGACTGATCTAGCAGTCGAAACTGACTGCTGCAGCAGTCACTAGTGGCGGCTATAGGCTGTTGAATATGACTGTACGAGCGGTCTGTGTATTTTGATCACTGGCTAACTTCTCGAGTAGCCCGTGTATGCCCGCCCTTAGTCGTAGTCTGGCGATTGGGCGTCTTACATCCTACTCAAATTAAAGAAAATAGAAAGAAAGAAAAGTAGGTTCATTTGTCACAGAAACACGTGCATACAAAAAGATAATTAACTCGAAAAATAAAAACAAAAGATGCACGTCGTGACTGTGGCAAGAAGGCTTCCACTCAGCATGATGCTAACTATAGAACTTTCAAGCTAGTTTTTTAAAGTGAAACTTTTATTACATCGTCTCAAACTTTTTCGTCTGTGTGTTGCATGTCGCGTGACGGTCGGCCGCGGAGTAGGGATAAAGTGAAAGGCGCTCATCAGAGCAGCCAAGGCCAATATGGCGGCGCCTATAGAAGTTTAACTTTTACCGTGGTTTCATAAAACCACATAATCCTTTCTTTTTTTCTGTAGGGCGTCTCATAGCTGGCCTCTGAGGCCATGACTATTTAACCGGGCAAACCTTTGGGTTCCTTAAGCTGCTACACTCAAAGCCTCCAGCCAGGGACATGCAAACTAAACTCAACTTTTAAACTAGGTGAACGCTCGCTAAGGGCACCCCCTGTGGGGTACGAACCTCGGCTTAGGGCGTTTACCGGAGGGAGGACATCAAAGATGGGACGGGCTGCTTCTAGCTAGTGGATTTATATTTCAATTTATATATTTAAAACCCAACAAATATCGTTGTGGCCTAACGGATATAGTAAGTGTTTAAAATTAATTTCATTGAAGTAAAATACCTATTTAAATTCGAGAAATATAATAACAAATAAATAATAATACCATTTATTTCAGGTGACACAAGCCCATAGAAAAATCATCATCATCATCATTATCAGCCCATAAATGTTCCCACTGCTGGGACACAGGCCTCCTCTCTGTGAGAGGGAGTGGGCCGTAATCCACCACGCGGGCCCAGTGCGGTTTGGTAGATTTTCGGTTCTAGGACATGTCGGTTTCCTCACAATGTTTTCCTTCACCGTTTTGAGAGTAGTGGTGATGAAATAATTTACACAAAGTAAAGCGCCTCTCTGAGTTCGAACCTACGACCTACAACTCGTAAGTCGCGGCCGTTACCACTGAGCCACCACTGCTCTCATAGAAAAATACCTTAACCTAAACATACATATTTTAATATAAACTGAACTTGAAAACTTTAATAAATAGCTTAAATTACGTTACTAGCACTTTACTTCACTAGCTTTTCCTTGTAATCATTCATAAACACAATTATGTTAATATCAAGAAAACTGCCATTAAGTCGAAAACTTTGTTGTCATTATGGAGGACTCACAGGTATTTTTTCTTCGCTTGTGACTCACAAATGATGACAAGCAGCACAGGACTATACTTTCTTCTAATACCCGAATTCCCATAGTAATTACGGTACTCCCGAATCATCCCAAAGACAATGGTCTTACATCCAATTGTTTAAACCCTTTAATCTGTCACAATTTTGGTACAAATTATGTAAAACAATGCAAGGCGACTAATCTCGAACGTTGGTGGTCTGACCTTGGGTTTGGGGTTCATACCGAATTTAAGTTGTGAAGGATAATAATTTGAGAATGTAACATTATGATTCGAACAATACGTTCCAATACTTGACAACTGCTTTAATATTATATAAATACGGGTCAAAAATAATAAAACTTTCGATTTCAAATCAATGAGTAAATTGAGAGCAGTGGTGGCTCAGTGGTAACGGCCGTGACTTACGAGTTGTAGGCCATAAGTTCGAACCCAGACAGGTGCTTTTGTGTAAATTATTTCATCACCACTACTCTTAAAACGGTGAAGGAAAACATCGTAAAAGAAGCATGTCCTAGAAACAAAAAAATCGAAGACATGTGACACCTACCAACCCGCACTGAGCCTAAATTATAAATGCAAAAGAGTTTGTTTGTTAGTTACGCTTTCATGCTAAAACGGATAAACAGATTTAGACGAAATTTGACACATGGGTAGACCATGACCTGGGTTAGCACATAGAATACTTTTCATCCCGATATTCCCACAAGATTTTGACCTGTGTGGGTGAAACTGCGGGGTGCAGTTAATAATATCATAAAGAGGTAAAGTTTGTAAGTTTGAATATAGGAGGCAATCTCTGGAATTTCTGATCTGATTTCGAAAATTCTTTCACTGGCAGAAAGCTACACTTTTACCGATTCTCTTATGGTATGTTTTATAGTATAGATGACTACCACGCGGGCGAAGTCGCGGGCAAAAGGTAGTCTAGTATATTAATAAAACAATTCTCATACAAAATCGTAACGCAAATCTTTTGTATTGCTGTTCCATATGACTTTTTAATTGCTTGGAACAAAGCCAAAAAGAATTTCATACGTAGGTGTACATTACTGTATATTCAAAATTGTATGTACTACATTATGTTTAGTCGATCAAAATGATTTATGATGAGTTCAAAAGTTGAAAACCAACCTTTTCAAGCTATCAATTTCTCAAACCCATTACAAAATACTACTTCACCATTATAACAGTACTACTGATTACAAACGACGTTCACAAACTCATTGTTAATCAGTTGATCACTAATTATTGAATGGCTAATCCATCCTCTACACCATTGAGAATGAAGGTTACATTCCGATGGCGAGCGCATCCACTTCCTTCATCCATACAGGAACGAATGATTGGCGTGAGGAGTTATGATCGATAATCGTTCATTCATGATAATGTCTTAGGGAGTATGCACACGAGAAATCCGATTTTAGAAAAAAATGGTATATTTCAGTTCGTCATGCACTTGCATGCATCTAGCACATCAAGTTTGTTTCACAACTGAAAACCGGCCAAGTGCGTGTCGGATCACGCACAATGAAGGGTTCCGTAGTTGGGATGAATTTATCCCAAAAACAAACTTAACTTTGTACTTGAATAACATGTTCTCCCGGATACGGAATGTATGGGAAAACATGTTTTTGCAACTGCAAATAAAAGAATAAAGAATAAAGCTTTATTTGGAACAACTTAAGTTTACAATTTACATAGGAAAACGAAGATAGCCACAAAAGTAAAATACTGTGGCGCAGCCATCAACGCCCAACTCTTAAAATTATATACACAAAGACATTGTTCCAGACTTCCCAAAGAAAGTTAATTAAATAATTACAAAAAATAAATAAAAATAAAAAAGAATTGAATAAAAAGAGAATATACTCTATGTGGAAGTTAATATGTAGTTTAAGTATGTAGAGTGTAGGTGGGGTGAAGTGTGTATGTGTGTGTGTGTGTATGTTTACCGTGATTATGATGCCACAAGTTGCTCAGTTTCTTCATAAGACAAGGATTTAAGCCAGTCAGTCACTTTTCTCTTCAATAGACTTTTAGTCATAGGGTAAATATTACATTTTGTATTTATGTCATTGTAAAGTTTACAGCTGATATGGTTGAAGTGGCGACCAACCAACGCAAACCTGTAGCGCTCAGTCTTACAGACTCTGTCGGCACGTCGCTTCTTTGTTAGGGGTTGAGGGTCGTAAGGGAGAAGCAGGTGTTTCTTAAAAACAGTTTGTAGGACGAACAACTGTCTCACTGTGAGGACCTCCCAAAGTGAGTACAGTTCAGAAGTTGGAAATCTAATAGGTTTTTTTGCTAGTACTTTCAAAACTGCTCTTTGAGCCCTCTCTAGCCGCAACATGGTTGTCTTGTGGGTTCCCCCCCATGTAGTTATGCAGTAACTGAGAACTGATTGAGCGAGGGCAAAGTATACCATTTTTAGGGATTGAAAATCAGCAGCCGCTCGAAGTTTTTTAAATAAATAAATCAATCTCCTGATTCGAACCAGAACAGAATTAACCTGTTTTTTCCACGACAAGAGACTGTCCAATATAACCCCAAGATACTTGATGTTGTCAGAGCGTTCTATTTGGTCACAACTACAGGTGTTGGCCACTGTGCATACATGGGCCCTGATCTTAAACGACAGTGGTGGTTGACTAATAATACTCGGAGTAAAAGAGATGAACCTGGTCTTAGAGATATTGAGCGTGAGCAGATTTGAGGCTAACCACATCATAACCATTCTCAGAGCCAATTCTGCCCTCTCACAAGTCTCAGACCAGTCCTTGCCATGGATTACTAGAGCTGTGTCATCCGCATATGTAATAATTTTTGTATTCGGGAGAAATAACTGACACAGCTCATTGACATATATGAGGAAGAGGGTTGGTCCTAGGACACTGCCCTGGGGAACCCCAAAAGTCAAATTTTCCTCACTACTGATGAATGACCCAACCTTTACTACTTGTTTTCGCCCGGAAGTGTAGCT
The DNA here is from genome assembly GCA_963680765.1 of Agrochola lychnidis. Taxonomy (NCBI): domain Eukaryota; kingdom Metazoa; phylum Arthropoda; class Insecta; order Lepidoptera; family Noctuidae; genus Agrochola; species Agrochola lychnidis. The sequence continues at coordinate 5,505,761 of OY796871.1, read as the reverse complement.
ACGAAAGATTTCGAGGGCAATGCCACGAATGCCGATTTGTTCCATCTTGTCAATCAATCTGGGGACAGAAACGGTGTCGAAAGCCTTCGAAAGATCCAGGAAAACACCAAGAGGCTTCTGCTTATTATTGAGGTGTTCGACTATAGTATTTGTGAGCTCCAGAGTAGCGTCTTCTGTTGTTTTTCCCGCTCTGAAACCGTATTGATTTCCGGCCAAGATGTTGAATTTAGTGAGGAATTTCACAAGCCTCGCGTTGATAACTTTCTCAAAGATTTTCGAGATGGTTGTAAGGACGGATATAGGCCTGTAATTTGAAACAAGATCCCTGTCTCCTCCCTTGTGAATAGGGTGGACTATGGCAGTTTTGAAAACATCGGGAAAAATACCAGAGGATAGGGAGAGATTAAAAATGTGGACAAGGACAGGGATAATAGTAACTTTTGTGGCCTTGATAACTGTGGAAGGGATTCCATCCCAACCGACAGCACATTCATCTATTTTGACTTTATAATTTAGATCTATTTTGGCACAAACCTATTTTGGAGTCTTTAAAACATAAAATCAAAAATCAAAATATTTTATTTCACATAAACCTACATGAGCACTTATGAAACGTCAGAAGCTAGGTGCACGGTTCCAATTGGCCGTTTCCTATGGAGAAGAGCCGGCAAGAAACTCCACGGTTACTCTTTTAAAAATAATTGGCTTTTACAATGCTTTCAAATAACAGTGTTACTAGGTATGGGAGGACAGTGTAGGTCTTTCAATAAGTACCTACTATGTACTCAACAAAATAGAAAATGGTCAACAGATCTACGTTTGACTGGCAATACATATTGCTAGGAAACTCTATTAAAAAGCTTCTCATACATTTTTAATTAAACTCCCGGTCGCCTACCGGCTTCATATGCGTGATGCTATTTCGACTCCCTAAGGGCAAATATTATAGTGCATGACCAGTTTATTTATCGATGGCACTAACAATAGTAGATGCCATTCATCATATTGCTTCGTCCCTAATATAGCACTTCGGTTTAAAGGACTCGACACGCGATACATAATAAGAAGTAACGAGAAAGGTATTGAGGTCATCAGGTGTTTTATTATTGTTTATCTTTGTTTTGATATCAAGGTTTTGAGATTCATCTTTGTTTTGATATCAAGGACGAGCTTGTGGCAATAATAGGTAATAACAGCCACACGGGTCGATCCATTAAGTAAAGCTACGCTTGTCGTGGATGGGTGATCTTTACATACCGTGGCCGTTGGCTGTCATTTGTGGCTCTTTGACAGTCGTTACGGGGGGTCCGTGGCTTAGGCCCCCAGTGGTCGAGGCACCTGTGGCTGACGCCCCCGATTCGATTAATTTAATTCAAAGCATTTTTTGATAAAATGTACTGTCAGGCACAAACATGTTTTTCAAAAATAATAAATGTAAGTACTCATATTGATTGTAAGTATATTATGTATAATATTAAATCATAATTACATTTATAACATAGAAATGCTTTATATTGGATGTATATTTTGAAAAATGAAAGTCTTAGTTATTTTTCATTATTTATTTATTTATCTCAATAAGAAATCTAGTAAAAAATTGTATATAAATCATGGTTTTCATCACCTATATATAATCAAGAGAATCATTTAAGAACATAATTATAATAATCAGTCTTAAATGTAATAAAAAAAGATTGTGATTTTAAATAATCAGTCTTAAAAATTCAGCAATAAAATAAGTTCATTATCTCTAAGTTCCAGTGTTATTTAGTGGGAATCTCTGGAAATCTAGTTAAACAATAGGGCGGCTTAATACGTTCACGAAAAAATGAGGAAAAATAAGGTTAAGTGCGATCTATTCTCTCTGCTATTTGATAACTTTTGTTTAGCAAGAAAAATGATTTATTATTATTATGGTGAAACACTTTTGTCACTTTACTGTACTAAGTGAAAAAGCACAAAAAATTAAAGGTATTAAATTAATCGAATCGGGGGCGTCGGCCACAGGTGCCTCAACCACTGGGGGCCTAAGCCACGGACCCGTTACGGGTCGTCAGAAACCCGAAAATGTGACAACCAGTCTTACCAAGGGGTATCGTATTACCCAGGTACTGAGTTGTGGAGGTCAGATAGGCAGTCGCTCCATATAAAATACTGATATTCAGCTGCATCCGGTTAGACTGGAAGCCAACCCCAACATAGTTGGGAAAAGGCTAGGCAAATTGATTTGTTTTAATTCAAGGCTTTTAGGTTATAAATATAACATTGTCGAGGATCCTTTACGATTGATAAAAATAAATGAATGACAATAGTACATACCCTGCAACTGGCGCATTGGTGGACGATCGTGAAAACATACATTACGTTAGTCCGTAAATGCCTGATTGCCGCCAAGGCTTGTATAGAGGTACTTTTCTCAAATAATGCGCGGAAATTGATATAATTCTTAGTTTTGAAGGTACACCGTCAAACAGACGAGTAATCACCATACTACGTTTGTATGGAGAATGACCGACTAGTGTACCCTTAACAACAACTGCTACTAGTATCAGCAATCCGTCAGGTAAGTTTCGAGACTGACGCAACATTTCTTGTGTTCTTCTTAGTATTTTCACTACAGATAATAATAATTATATACAGGGTGGCAGGGACATCGACGCGAAAACTGTTACCATGGATTCAGTACATGATTCTGAACTCCTTGCGTTAAATTATTTCGTCGGTTATTAAAAAAATATCAGCTGTTTCATAGATATTTTTAAAGTGAAACTTTTATTACATCGTCTCAAACTTTTTCGTCTGTGTGTTGCATGTCGCGTGACGGTCGGCCGCGGAGTAGGGATAAAGTGAAAAGCACTCGTCATAGCAGCCAAGGCCAATATGGCGGCGTCTGTAGAAATTTCACTTTTACCGTGGTTTCATAAAACCACACAATCCTTTTTTATTACCACTGTTTTATATTTCCTGTCAGTGTCCCAAATAAAATATTTTTCTTTCTTTCTTCTCTTTAGATAAGTGCAATACCTATGCGGTCAAAATGTATGGAACAGCAGATTTTTTTTAAAATAACCGACGAAAAACTACAACGCAGGGGGGTTCAGAATCATGTACTGAATCCATGGTAATAGTTTTCGCGTCGACGTCCCTGCCACCCTATATATTATTATAACATATTGTCAATATTTGTACATACTATTTATCTTTACTTGGGACTCTAACTCAGGAACTCAATACTAGATTAGAAACAGCTAGAACGATGTGGCAACATAAAAATCTACCGCCAAACCGCATCTTCCCTTTCATTTCCTGAAGTTAATCGACATCAATGGAAACCAGATTTAGTTTCTTTTACATTTCCTTTGTGTCAGATATCAAAGGAACTTCAATAACTATTTGAGATAGAATTAGGGCATAAATATCTGTCTTTTTGAAATTATCAGGTCTCTTCCTAAGTCATCATCTACCTTTTCCCAACTATTTTGGCCAGTTGGTCGGCTTCCAGTCTAACCGGATGCAGCTGAATACTAGTATTTTACATGGATCGACTGCCTATCGGACATCCGCAACCCAGTTACTGGGTAATACAATACCCCTTGGTAAGACTGGTTGTCAGACTTTCGGGCTTCTGACGACCCGTAACAACTGTCAAAGATTTACAAATGACAGCCGTGACCAACGGTTTAACGTACTTTCGGAGGCACGGAGGGGTCTTGGTATGTAAAGATAGTCACCCATCCACGGACCAATCGCGGCAAACGTAGCTTAACCTGATAGATCGACACGTAGGACTATTATTACTTAGCCATAAGCCCCTCTCCCCCCTCCCCGTAGCACGCTTAGCATGATCACAATAGAAACGGGTTTGGTCGACGGAAGAATAGACTAAAATGACAGATAAACAATCACAATCTGTCATTTTATCTATTCTTCCGTCGACAAAACCCGTAGAAAACCCGTATCTATGGGTATCATACTACGCACGCAGGTCTCTTCCCAAGTACTTGGCATAATAAGAAACCAAAAATATTTTCAAATAAAATCTTTTCCATCAGACACGATCAAGGGCTCTCATTGATACTAAAGCCAGTTTCTGGTTCTCATCTTCACTCAAAAAACAGTTTACCGAAGTTGTCCTTCAAATTAACTAACTACACCATTAAAATACAAAAAAAAAACCACTTAAAATATCCCCTAAAAATAAAACCGCGTACGAAATAAGGCGTCAAGTATCAATGTCAAGCCAAAACTGATACTCAGACCGACATAGTTAATTCTGCAGCTATGACACAAATAGCCAATGAATTCTCGATCTTATTGCTCTTAAAATAGGAGTGGGTGAGGTATGTTTTGATGGCAACATCCTTGGTCGTGTTTTGAGGTATATCGTGTGACATACGTCATATCGAGTGCGTTCGTGCGAGATGTAGAAATAGCTCGGTTTCCTGTGATTTTACGGTTTGTTCATAATAATGTGACACGGGGTGGCTTGTATGAGATTATGGAAATAATTTAAGAAGACAATCCCCAAGGGTGATCTCCTTCAAGTCTACATAGCATTTGTTTAAAACAGAAAAAGCTTGTAGGTAAAATCACACAAACCGAAAGTGAGATATTTTTAGAGGAGTCAGTGTTTCAAGAAATTCATAGTGCAGCACCAATTGTATATTCATTTAATAGGCAAATTAAACCATGCCTTCGAAACGTTGAGCTTATAAGTTTTGACGTTAGAAGATCTGTACCTAAGCAAGTTTAGATGCTGCAATTTTTCTGCAGAATCGGACACTACAGTGGTATTTAGCAGAACATAAGCGAACTACAAATCTCCTCGAAACTAAAATCCACCGCCAACTCTTTGAATCTCTTACTTTATAACACATTATAAAATTAATCACTTAACATCTAATTAGTCGTAGTACCCAATAGTTTGTTATGACAACTTCAAAGCCCTATCCGAGATATAGTAAACTATTAACAAAAGTACCATATATTCAAAAGATGAAAAGGAATATTTTTAATTCCAACGAGTTGTCGCGTCGGGAATATAAAAATATTAAAAAGACACACCGCTACATCCGTTTCCTGTTCGGATTTCGTAGTTTGCGCGTGCGCAAGCTTTTTCCCAATTAAGATGGCGGCTAAAGGCGGAAGCAGAACGTCGTCCATAGTAACCCGATACGTCATATCCGCTTGTAATATGACAGTTGCGAAATTTGAATTCAACGGTTGTGTTGACGTTTAATTTGACAGAAATGTCAATTTGTAACCAAATGTCAAATATTTTGGCATGAGGCAGATGTTTAATTTTGAGGTAGATACTTTAGTTTGTAGAAACCGACCCCAATATAGTTGGGAAAAGGCCAGGCATATGACAATTTTAATTTGTGTCGCAAAATGTAATTTTGGGGGCAGTGATGCAATCGATTTACCATAAAATAAAATTATGACGTATAGTGCTGAGCCACAAACTTGAAAAGCTAATAATACTTGTGTAGTTGTGTAAGACTAGTATTATACAAAGTAAATGTTTGAGGAACAGGTAATAAGACAAAATAAACCCTTGGTATTGATACTCGCGTATTTCCGCGTCATAACTTTTGTAAACAGTTTATGGCGTTAAAATTACATAACCTAACTTAACAATGAACAATATTGCACATTTGCGTGAAACAAATGAACATCCAACTAAGTAAGACGTTACTGCATAGTCAACTTACATATTATGATCAGAAATTCCAATAACTTATGGCACATTCTGTTAAGGGCATAATCGGTTGTTAGCTTTTCAGCTGCAATACGTTATCTATTAGCAAGATTATTCAGACAAAAACTGCATCGTCATAAATTCTCGTTACAAAAGGATAATTACTTGCATTTCTGCTAACAGGCACCGAATAGTGAAACCTTTTTTGCTACTGTTCGAACTTTTTCTATCGCTTCCAATTTTGGCGCGAAGGGTGGGCAGCCATCTTGGATTTATTTATAGGAGCACGCGCACGTTTCTTTTAGTTGCGTTCAATTAGTTTGATTTGTGGGAAATCGATTTCATGGAAGTTTAAATGAGGAAGTTCTTAAAATGCTATTAATATTTTTTTAATTATTTAAAACAGAAAAGTAAAAATGAAGATCATAATGTCACCTGAAATACGTTTGAAGGTAAGGATTAACCAAGTTATAAAGAGCCTCAGGTAAACGAAAAAGAAGTCGATTTGAGCTGGAATGAAGAATCTTGACGAGAAATTAACCTAACTTCAGTTAATGTTGGGTGTACACCATTTTGTTGTAACTGTCAGACATAAGGTGAACGTGAAGGCCCACCCACTTGATGTTACTAATAATGTAGACAATATGATTAAAGGTGATAATAAAAGCACTAATAAAACAGCGGATACAATCCATATTTCTTTTATCCACAACCCACGAGAAGCATAAATCAAACACAATTTCAAAATTGCTGCGCCTCTTCAAAAGTTCACCTAAAACCGATAGATATATTTTCCTTTCTCTAAATTCTCACGTGAATTATCAAAGAGTATATAAGCTTGGAGTATTTTATGTGGCTACGTCTGTAATTAGTCTTGCGCGTGGGCAAGTGGTAACAAAGTTATTTATTGACCTTTTGCCAACGGAAGCTTGTACTCATAATAGTTAATTTGGTTTATTAACTGTGATGTCTGTGATATCTTTTGTCTGGTTTATCATGGAGTTCTGTACATCTTTTGGCATAGGTAATTAGGTATACATGTTTAAGAAGAGACTGATCGTTTTCTTATTAAATTATTATTAACAACTTTAACTATCTATTTTTATTGTTTTCTTAATCTCTGTATCATTTCAATGTTAAATTTTTTGTCAGAATGATTGTTCTAGCTATACCCAATATTTGCAACCAATGTTTTGTAACATTTTTTTTATTTTATAGGAGTGTCCGTAGTGTCCGTGGAGTTTCTTGCCCGTTCTTCTCCATAGGTGCCTACTTACTACGCTTTGGAATGGACAACTAGCTTCATATTTCTGACTCACCGATTCCTTGACAATTCAAAAGTACCGTAGTAGTAGTGTTGTAGTTTGAGTTTGACCAGCTCTCTTAAAAGAGCTGTATAAGACAGTCAATTACTACTTGTCTTGTGAAAATTCATACGACAACTTATTCCCTTTAAGACCTCCTCTATACCACCTCATATTTCTCCCATAGCAAACTACAAGCCTAGTTTAATTAAACACACGTTTCTTATTATCTAGCCAACTATTTTACCGTAACATAATTTCTAATGTTTGTTTGCATCAACGTTACAATCTACATTAACATCGCTTTCACGATCCACGTCTACAAAATCAAGAAAGCGAAATGTTCCCGCCTACATGCGCTTATGCAGGAAGACTCGGAGCAATACCGAATAGAAGACAGAAAGCTCATGGCAAAACATGATGTCACATGGGTAGATGTTGATAGAGAAAAAAAATACGAATGTATTTTTGTTTAGAACTGGCGAAATAAGAAGTTTTTTTTGCTGGAAAGGTGTTCGTAGGCCGATAAACTATCACAGAATTTAATAGGTAAATAACATAAATTAACACATAACATCACGCCTTGTTTCCCCGAAGGGTTGGGCAGACGTGTACCTGTAGTAAGTACACCCACATTTCGCCAGTTATGTTTAAGTTCCATGTAATAGGGGGCGAGCCTATTGCCATCAACCGGGCACAAATCCAGACTCCGGGCTGCTACTGAGAAATTCCAGATATAAAAACCTAATAACACTTTGCCCGACCCGGGAATCGAACCCAGGACCTCATGCTCAGCAGTAGCGCTTGCGACCACTAGACCAACGAGGCAGTAGGTAAATGTGCTACCTTCATTGTTACAACTCCGACTTACTAAATATACTCCATTTGAAATAAGATTAGATATTTAAATAAACCTTTTTTACAGTCCGTTCAACCGATTTTGACTTCTATTGCGTTGGTGGCATGACAGATCGCAGCTGCAGTAAACAGTTGGTATTGTTACCACTTTTTTGCTTTAAATGCTATCCTTATGCCTACGGTATATAAGTCAAAATCGGTTGAACGGACTGTAAAAAAGGTTTGTTTAAATGTCTAATCTTATTTCAAATGGAGTATAGTTAGTTTAGTATACGCATTTGAATATAGCGAGATATAGGAGAAGAACTTCTGCTTTACTTTCTCTTTGGTGGCTCCTGCGCATGAGTTGATCTAATACGTCGCGCTCAATTTAGAAGACGAATTTACTCTACAAACAGTCGTGTACTTTATTAGTTTATTAGAGAAAATGTTGGCTGTGCTGCCAAACTGTGACTTTATTGCGTACTAGTAGTAGTAGTTAATAGTTTGTTTACATGCAAAATAATTTGGACTTGGTGCAAAATAGATTCAAATTATTTTATTTCACATAAATTACATGGGCACTTATGAAACGTCAGAAGCTAGGTGCACGGTTCCAATTGGTCGTTTCCTATAAAGAAGAGCCGGCAAGACTGACTACAATTGACTACAATACTTAATACTTTATTGCATTCCACAAATGCTTAAATGGTAAACATTTGCTTATGAAACTATCGTGGACCCTGTTGGGCACAGCAAAAGAAAGATAGTAGAGATGAAGACTTATCGTTTATCTTATAATCTAACTTACTCAAAAAAAAAAACGTTTGGCACTCGGGGACTGCCGCGGTAAAGCTATATAATGTTGCATAACATTTGTAACCTCCATACTTTCTATTTGTCAACGCTACACTTGGGATGATGACGTGATGACATAAAACAAAAATTACGTTCCCATGATATCATCACGTTGTCATCAACACATGACAACATCACGTTGTCATGGGAACCGTCATTAAATGGTAGGCGGAGTGGGGGTGTTAGGTTTTTTTCGTTACGGAATTTCTTAATTCGGTCGCCGCGCTCAAAGCCCGCGATAAAAGCTATGCAATAGCTTAAAAACATTTATTGTGACTAGACTATTTCGGTTAAAACTAAACTTACTTATTTATCTATCAAGAATTCCTTTTGTGCTGTTTCTATGTTTATGAGCTATTTTTACACTTAGCTTGCCATAAAGAATCCTCTAAATATTTCCATCTTTGGTATTTTGCTTTTAATTACGCAGCATTTTTTCATATTTACGACACTTAAAATTTAGGAGATGATTAAAAACTTTAAATTTAATTTAATGATGCGGATTTGTGGATGCTCAGTTGGTTGGTTCTAGTGCCGTTGTTGTGTGGAATAGACGGACCAGTACCCTAATTGCGTAATACAACACAATCACAATCTGTTTCGATTTGAAACAGATTGCTAATCCATTGCTTCTTAAGTTGGAAAAAAAATCTGCTCAACAACGTAAACAACGCAATGAATGTTATTGAACTGTCAAAATGAAACAAATTAGACAAAATTGTTTACGAAAATAAGTTACGCAGTTAGAGTACAGGTGTCATGTAAGTTAAGTAATTTGATATTATACCGTAATTATTGCTTATTATGATTATGTTGTTGTGGATGGTATATTATTGCCAAAATTGCTATTTTTATAATGTTACTATTATTCTGCATAATAATCCAGGGTAGTGGTGGTGGTGGTAGGCCACCACCAGCTCAAAAGCAGTATTATTTTAATATTACTTCAGTGGGAGAAAGAGATGGAGCTATACGTCCTGTAGAGCTTCATCTCTTTCCCACACTGAATTAATATTAAAATAATACTGCTTTATGAGCTGGTGGTAGGCCCCCAGGACATAAAATTTACTGTTTTTGAAATAACGATAAAAAATATTTAAAATTTATGGAAATCATCATCATCATCAGACTATAAATGTTCCCACTGCTGGGACACAGGCCTCCTCTCTGTGAGAGGGAGTGGGCCGTAATCCACCACGCGGGCCCAGTGCGGGTTGGTAGATGTCACATGTCTTCGAATTTTCGGTTCTAGGACATGCCGGTTTCATCATGATGTTTTCCTTCACCGTTTTGAGAGCAGTGGCGATGAAATAATTTATGGAAATACATATAAGAAATGTATTGATACTGTTTCCATGGAGTTTCTTGTTCTTCTTCTCCATGAAGACCTAGTTTTGCGAACGGACAACTAGCTTTCTGATTATACTGACAAGTCTAATTAAATAAATGTCTAGCCTAGTCTTTCTGTGGTTTAATTCATGAAACCCTTTCCCTATAAAACGTATACATCAGAACTTTCATACACTGTAAATAACCAGTAATTATTCTGACATTCAAAGCTTGCTAATTTGGGTAATAGCTATATATTCATTTACAGTATTTACTGCCTTTTCTAATATTATTATATCATCATCATTTGATTTATCACTTCAATTATTATATATTTTATAATTATTATTATATATTATAATTATAAACTTCAAAACGAGTTTATATTGACATACTTTATAAACACAATACCGAAATTTAAAAATAGAATCACATTATAACACTTTTTCTCTAACAAAATAATGCTATAAAACAATTTTTTTTCTATTACGATACAGGGCTAATCCAAGAAGTTAATATCATCAAGGAGTTTCCATCAACTTTTGTGATAGAACGTTTAAGCGGGTGACAGCAGCACCCGCTGTAGCGCATGTGCGGTGATGTGCTGGTGTAGGTGACATTCATTTGTTTATAAAACAAATGAATGGCGCCTGCACCAGCAGCAGTACTAAATTTCGTGGGATTTTTTAATTTATTCTTGATCTTCAACTTTGATCTTTTATTTAGTATTAGGTTCAATCCCAATGTATGAGAGTAGATAAAGTAGTGTATGAAACTGCACATAACTAGGTATTAAAACATTCGTGTGATACTACTAAAAACCTCGCATAAGGCTCGGTTTTTAAACATGTTTTAATGCCCCTCATTATGCAACAGTTTCATAAACTACTATTATGAATAGCATTCAATCTTACCCGCTTAGGTTATACCCTTACATTTATATCGGCTCCTTCCATCAACCCAACCAAACAGTTTTCAACTTTTTTCCATTTTAACAAAATATTTTTAAAAGGACATCTTCGTCCATCCGTGGACGACTTCCGGAGTCTATTTAGATGTCGTCGGCTTCCAATACAATTCGGTAGTATAGGAAGTCATTAGTCACGGATTACTTAGCCCCGGTAGCGACGTACTGATCTTGAATACCGTTGTTGGTAAACCCCGGATTAAAATGGTTTAAGAAAAAATAATTTTGAAATTCGAAGTGGACACCGATTCGATGCGTGGGATTTAAAAAACAAATGTCCGTTTTGTGTTGTTTCTTTCGGGCGCTTTTTTTTTTTTTTTGGGGAGTCGTTTGTAGGACGCAAAAGACAATGTTTTATGTTAGCCATCGTTTTTGTAAATATAATTAAACAGATTGATTTTCGATAGAGTTTTCTGAAATATGAGACATCTAGTAATCAATAGTAATAAGATTAAACATTTAGGGTTTTATTTATAATCGTTGCTTTTAAAGTTAAGTAATGATTAGCTTCTGCTTAGCCATAAAGTTGACGTTTAAACGACTCTTTAAACAATGTTTATATCACCGTAAAATTATAAACTTCGTTAGTTTATAATCTATCGGTATTATTTCCGTTAGATTACAAACTGTCGAAAAATTGTGAACTGCGACAAATCATTTACGATTTAACGCATTATTTTTCGATAGTTTATATTATATCCATGAGAAACGAGCGCTTACTGCGCTCGCTCGACTCACGCGGTTGGTCACAGTTCTAACCTAACCTAACCCATTTCACCCAGTTCACAATTTTTCGACAGATTATGATCTAACGGAAATAATACCGATAGATTATAAACTAACGGTGCTCACAATCTTACGGTGACATTTATAAAAGGGGCAAATGTGTTTTATGAATAGATATCTACCTAGTGTGTTTAATCCTACTAATATTATAAAGGCGAAAGTTTGTGAGTATGTGTGTATGTTTGTCTCTTCTTCACGCTCAAACGGCTGGACCAATTTGGATGAAATTTGGTACACAGATAGTTTATAATCTGGATTAACACATAGGATACTTTATATCCTGATATTCCCACAGGATCGAGACTTACGCGGGTGAAAACGCGGGGCGCAGCACTAGAAATTCCCATTCAAAATATTAAGATACTAATCTTAATATTTTGAAAGGTAATTTTCAACAAGAATATTATATGTCCGCCATTTGCAATAATTTGTTTACTTCATTGGGACTTTTCTTTTTTCACAATATCTATTTCGTGAACCATGTTAAATATGAGAAAGATCTAGTAATGGACAGTGATAGGATTCAGCATTTAATGGTTTACCGTGTTCAAAAACCGTTGTTTTATTTTATGTGTCAGCATAAAATAATAAAATACGTACTTTACTGTTTACTCTATAATAATAATCAGTTTCCAATAACTTTCTAGTTTCAAGTTACTCGATCTTCACATTACCATAACAATTAATACAGAAGTACAAAGACAAGACACGCGAATTTAAAACGAAAGAAAATATCACATGTAACGAAAGTCATCTGAAAAATTATGTTTTTTAAGCTATTGCATAGCTTTTATCACGGGCTTTGAGCGCGGCAACCGAATCAAGAAATTCCGCAACGAAAAAACCTAACACCCCCCACTCCGCCTACCATGTAATGACGGTTCCCATGACAACGTGATGTTGTCATGGGAACGTAATTTTTGTTTTATGTCATCACGTCATCATCCCAAGTTTTTTTTTTTTTTTTTCCTTGTCCTAGGGTTCAACAATAGGATGGCCCCTAATCTTATTATAATCTAGCCTTATAAATAGACTAATAAGTAATTTAATTATAACCTAAACTATTAAATTGTCTTTACTAAGAATGTGTCCAATAGCACTTTTCTTATTGTCTCTATTAAGGCGAATACACTTCGTTCTTGTGTTTGTTTGGCACTTTTGTACTTTACACTATTCACTAACACTAAACACTAGCTCGAACGGTTTTGTTCTTTTTAGTCTTCTAACTATGTTTGTGTGGTCGAGAAGCTGGATTGCCTCGACATTCACATGCTGATGAAGTCTCTTTTCGTGAGCTTCTGCAAATTTCTGAATCACTCTTTCGACGAACTCAACTTTTAGGTCCCTGTGGAGGTCATCATTTCGTATGTACCAAGGTGCATTTACAATTTCCCTTAGCACTTTGTTCTGGAATCGTTGTATAATTAATATATTCGACTGTTTGGTGCAGCCCCATAGCTGAATACCATAAGTCCAAACTGGCATCAGGACTTGTCTGTATAGCAACAATTTGTTTTGCACGGATAGCATGGAGTTTCTTCCAAGCAGCCAATACATTCTTTTGAATCGGAGGTCGAGTTCATCTTTTTTCTTCTTGACGTGGGCTTTCCAGCGTAGCTTGGCGTCAAGGGTCATACCGAGATACTTGGCTGTATTCTCGTATGGGACTTGTTTGTTATTTATGTAAACTGGGAAATACTGTTGTTTTTTGTTGGTAAAATCTATATGAACAGATTTAGATTCATTAAGTTTAATCTTCCATTTTTTGGTCCAGTCATAAACTTGATTTACAGCCATTTGAACCTTTTCTACTGCTTCTTCGTGGCTGTTTCCTACAGCCATTATGGCTGTATCATCAGCAAAGGTCCCAATTGTGTTTTGCTCTAATTCAGGAATATCGCAAGTGTATAGTAGGTACAGGACCGGACCTAACACACTTCCTTGCGGTACGCCAGCTTTAATTTCTTTCAGTTCTGAGTAGGCATCTTCTTGTCTTATTCTAAAGACTCTGTTCAGAATGTAGGATTCTAATATATCTGCAAACTGCTTTGGTAAGAGGCTCTTCAGTTTATGTATAAGGCCTTCATGTCATACTTTGTCAAATGCTTGCACTACGTCTAGGAATACAGTAGAACATACTTTCTTGTCTTCAAGGGCGTTTTCTATTACGTTTGTGATCCTATGGACTTGATCGATGGTAGAGTGTTTTTCTCGAAAACCAAATTGATGCTCTGGTATTATGTTTTTGCTACCTATTATTGATTTAAGCTATTTGAGTAACAGCTTTTCAAATAGCTTGGACATGATTGGTAGCAAGAAAATAGGCCTATAAGATGATGTTTCGTGAGCCGGTTTCCCTGGCTTAGCTATCATTATTACTTCGGCCACCTTCCATAAGTCTGGTACATATTTAAGCCTTAGTGCGGCATTGATAAGGGTCGTTAACTTAACCAGACCCTTTCTTGGGAGGTTATGAAGTACTTCTCCTGTTATTAAATCGTAACCTGGTGATTTTCGTGTACTTATATTACGTTTTATTTCTAGTGCGACTTCTTTCGGTGTTACTAGTTTTATGGTAGCTTCATTTTCTGATGTCACCATATTAGCCAAAGTGTGATCTTCAATGATTTCCCCGTCGTTTGGTTGAAAGATATTTTCTAGGTGCTCTGCAAACCTCTTTGCTTTTTGCTCGTTAGTAACTGCCCATTGCCCATTTCCACATTTGATAGGTGGCACCCCCTACTCCGCCTACCATGTAATGAAGGTTCCCATGACAACGTGATGTTGTCATGGGAACGTAATTTTTGTTTTATGTCATCACGTCATCATCCCAAGTGTAGCATTGACAAATAGGAAGTATGGAGGTTACAAATGCTATGCAATAGCTTTACCGTGGCAGTCCCCGAGTGCCACACGTTTTTTATATAATCAATCTAATCTAATCGTATCATAATGAGTCAACCGTTGATTACAAGACATTTACAAATAAAAACAATGGCACTCCGGGAGTGCCGACAGAAGTGAATACTTGAACAAGATCGCCTTGGTGGAAAAAAAATACTTGTATAGAACATTGGTCCGTAACCTTATCTAAATAAAGAGCACAAACGCATTTACACAAAAAAAAAACGACCAAAACCTTTAAAGTAAAAATACTTGCGCAGAACATTGATTCGTAACGTAATACAAATAAAGAGCACAATCGCGTTTACAAAAATTAGGTGTCGGTAACGGTGTCGCGAGTTCAATTGTTTTTCCCCATCTCAAAAATGCCCAACGCGCCTAAAGAAGTTTTCACTTCAAAAATAAAATGTTTCCCAGTTTCTTCTACACCTTTTACAATAAACTCGCGATATCCTGACATTTGATCAGGGTACTTCATACCGAGGATCCTTTTTGTGCTGAGGAAGAAATTGTTTTTGAAGTAAAAACTTCTTTAGGCGCGTAGGGAATTTTTGATATGGGACTAAACCATTGATTTCGCGACACTGTGACGAAATTTACCGACACCGTTGAGTAAAAGACATCAACGCGTTGATTACCGCGGTGCTGATTTTTTTTCAAGTTTTCACTTCTGTCAGCACTGCCGAAGTGCCACTATTTTTTTTGTCGGTTGGAGCCTATAAAAACAAAATTCATCCATCGCTTCTTCCATGCAGAAATAGACGTGCGAATTTTCACACAGAAAAAAGGTGCCAAAGAAAGTTATTTTTTTAGGCAATGTTAAAACAACTTGCTACAAAAATAGACCTTCAGCACTTTATCCCGTAGTAGAACCACCAGAACATAATAGAAATGTACTGTCCTGTCTTGACCGCGTTTATTTATGCAAAACCAAGTGCAATAGCAAGGTATTCTGTTGGTTCAAACACTCAGGGGTGCTACATAATTGTTCGGGTTGGCATGATTCGGTACAGCCGGGAGGCAACATCGAATATATGTAGATATGTAAATGTTCGGAAAAAAGTTGGTCGGCTTAGTTGTGCTGAGCCGACCCGAACAGGATTCAGTGAGAGTAGATGGCGAACCAAAGATACAGATCGTTAGATTCGCCCTACCGCGTCAAAAGGTAATCGCGTTTTGACACCTCAGACACAATAACGCAGTGACTTGACTTAATTGGCATGGAAACGCTGTTTAATCATTATAAAAAAACGACATTACAAGTATAAAATTTAGTTATCAATTATTATTAGTATAAAATCATTATTAAAAATTGTCCATACTTAGAAGAGTGAGCTCACATATTTGAGAGCTTACTCTTCTGAGGGAAAATCTAACGATTTTTGTGCTATGGGCCAGCTCTTGTCCTTGATCTAGCCTGATGTAACGCGATGGATGAGGTCTATGATGGAACGAGCAAGCCCAGAAGATGCTTGTTTACTCTGACTTTGAAGGGTGATGGAATATACGTGGAGGGGAACACAAACGCTGGCAGAGAGTTCCGTGCGTATAATAAATGTGAAGGGGAACGCTGAGTCGGTATATCTACCAAGTGTGTATAATTTGTACCGAATGGAGTTTGCCGATAGGCACGAGCCGAATGAAAGCCGAGTATGTGTAGTGATTGCTTCGGGTCGGCTTTGTTGTTCAACAAATACTGCCGAGTTGAAAATAAGTCGAGCTGAACAAGTGTGTAGCACCCTTTTTTTTGGGTTGGAAATTATCAAATAATTTCAGGAGGGCGTGTCAGACTCTTACTGACTAAAACCCACCTGTGTTCCTTCATTTGCCATGTTGCCGGGGGCCACGATCTCCCTTTGGGACTTCTTCGCAACCCCGGCAGGCATCGGCCCTAGCGGACTCCGTCAGTTCTGCTGACATCTCTTTGAGGCGCGCGTGGAACACAACGCGCCATCGACCCGGACCTGGTCCTTATCGGACGGTGAGCTACCCATTGCTCACCGTCCGCAAGCCCGCGCCTACGGTGGCCGGAAATCGAAGTGTCTAGCACCCCTAAGGTTGAAACACTCACCGGACTGCACAGGGTGTTCATTTAAATAATAACAAGAGTAAGGTGATTGTAAATGAGGTAGTCGGTGTTCCTGATTCGGAGCGTTTGAATAATTGGTGCGGCTTAATGAAGTATAGAGCAGTCTTGGTGTAGAATAGGGGAGCTGTTTCTACCTGTGTAGGTCTGTGTTGGTTATAGAAGATATCTAAGGACCTTAGACATCTTACTACCTTAGATTAAGGTGATGTACTGATAAAATTCAATCACAAGTTCATCGTATTTTCGACTTTAACATTGTAATTTTTCAGTTGAACCTCTATGACCTATTGTTATGTTGTTAGAGAGTAATTTTATTTAAGCTTTGCACAAAAAATAAAAAGTCATGCCGAAAATAAGAAGCATTCATATTTAGTTTCATGTTTAGCTTTGTATCAGAATGCAATGGAAAAGAGTATCAGCTAAAGTTATTTTCGACTATATGCATAAATACTTGCAATCGTCCCTTTTAACACTAAAACTCTCTCTTAATCCGAAATATGTTAGACTTTATCCGAAAGTCTTAAGGCACTTAAGTAGCGAACTTATCGGCCATTTATCAAATACCAAACGACTCTAAATTGAACATAAAACGGGAATTTGTATGAAATAGGTACAGAGCTTTCTTATCCAATATCGAGACATTATAATCTAGGCTTAGGACATTCGATAGGGATCAGGTTTTGGCACAATAGAGCCTAACCCCGTGGTCACAAACTACACGCCCAAGCGACACGAGTCTTGCGAAATGCGACTTTTGACACGCGTCTTGTGACAGCTACTGAGAAGAGATGTGAGACGAGGACGGAACGCAGACGCCGCGTCCCTTTCACGTGCGTATCCTCATTATTCTTTATACAAAATGTATCAAGGCAGTTATCCCACCGCCGGCGATGAACGAGTAGCGAGTAGAGCTAGCAACTGAAAACGAGTTGGCGAGCAGCGAGTGTCCTAGTGCAACGGGCGACTCACACCACTCGCTCGGAGCGAAATTACCACTTTTTGGTCTCTCGGCGTGAGTTCAGACCACCAAGCGAGCATCGCTGAGCAAGTATCGCTGAGCGAGTATTATCTTTGATAGCTCTTGTTGCTCAGCGACAAACTAGTGAAGCGAGTCCTCGCCGGCGATGTGAACAGTTAGCGATTAATTATTAATATATGCATCTCTTTTGTTTACACGAAATGTACATCTATTGTACGTTTCTTGAGCGAGAAAATAGCCGATAGTTGGTGGCTTCCTCGCCGGCGTGGGACGAGCACAAAGCATACAGAAAGGATAAGACGCAGGCGCATCGCTTTGCCATCTGCGTCTGTGTCCCGTCCTCGTCTCACGTCTCTTCTGGGTGACCCGCGCCTACAGCATGCCACGAGTGGTGTATAGCAGTGATAGCCTAGTGGTGTGACCGTCAGACTATCAAGTCATAGGACTCGAGTTCTCTTACTTTTCGGATTCATGTGCGTATTGTATAATTATCACTTGCTTTAAAAACGGTGAAGGAAAACATCGTGAGGAAACCGGCATGCCTGAGAGATATTTCTCGACGGAATGTGGAGCCAAGTCAGAGGTCCATGGGCGGCTTTAAACTCTAAGACCAGGTTAGTCACTAATCACACGAAAAGAAGCCCGAGAGGCGACTTGCGGAGCGACGGTGCTTAAGAGGACGATAAACGACTTTTAATGATTTTATACTGAAGATGTCGTCTAAACGAGTGGTGTTAGTGATTTGTAAAAAATATATGTTAAATTAGAGCATTTTGTAAATATTTTAATATAGGCATATTTTTGATTATGTTTACATTACATAGTGAAATTAATTTGTAAAGTTATGTCTAACGAGGATAAAAAACTGAGAATGACGCAAAATCCATCAAACGTATTTTTCTAAAAACTTCACCATATTAAAGATAATTAAATTACTAATCTTATAGTATACGTGTTTTATTAAAATACTTTTTGTTTTACGTGTAATAAATTAATAATGCGTCTAATTTGGGACAGCGCTCTGATGGGCGAGTCCTATTACTGGCTGGACGTACGACGCGTTGCGTGAGCTCAGTACAGAACACGCAAGCTAACCATTCAAGATCACTGTCATATATCTGCGTTTTAAATGAAGGAAACAAGAGACGCGTGCGCGTGTCGCTTGACACAAGTCACATCGCCAGAGACCGTGAACAGGGCCTTAAGAAGGTCTGTAAAGATAAGTTGACAATGAGGAGGGATACTAAAGGGAAACATGGGCTAGCGATTAAAGCCTATTGTTGATAAGCCTACATGGTTACCGGATCAACTAAAATGGGATAGCAGTAGTAACTATATTGATATTTTCACTAGCTGCGCATACGGCTTCTGCCAGCATGAATATTTTTTTTTTTTCGAAACAAAAAGTAGGTACTTAGTCTTTATTTTTTTTGTGTCAACACAAGCAAACTGGCGTGGAAAAAAGATTTGATCCCTGGGACATATGTTCTATTACAGCGTGCAGGTACAATATTTTTTTTTACAATGATTCATAAAAAATGTCAGATAAATGACTTTAATCTATACCCTAATTGCGTAATACAACACAACCACAATCTGTTTCAATTTGAAACAGATTGCTAATCGATTGCTTCAAGAGTTGGAAAAAAAATCTGCTCAACAACGCAAAGAAACGCAATGAATGTTGTTGAACTGTCAAAATGAAACAAATTAGGCAAAATTGTTTACGAAAATAAGTTACGCAAAGAGGGTACTGGACTTATATAGAGATTTAGATCTCTTTGAATTGATATTTCTTCACAAAGAGTCAGGTATGAAAAATTGACATCGCAGCTGGCTTGTAAAAGATATCTTCATATCCAACTTGAGTTTGGAGTTGAAACCCTCGGGCCGTGGGGACCGAGTGTCCATAGCCTCTTTCGTGACATCTCAAAACGGCTATTTGACACTTCCCGTGACCCAAGGGATGGCTTTTACCTTGGCCAGAGGCTAAACATTGCCATACAACGTGGCAACGCCGCCAGTCTTTTGAGCACATTACCAGTCGACAGCGATGCGGATGAATTTTTTGATGGTATGTTTTAGTTTGTGAATAGTTTTAGTTAAGTTAGTATATAATTTTAAGCTATTGCATAGCTTTTATCGTGGGCTTTGAGCGCGGCGACCGAATCAAGAAATTCCGTAACGTTACGAAAATAAAACCTAACACTCCCACTCCGCCTACCATGTGATGACGGTTCCCATGACAACGTGATGTTGTCATGGGAAACGTGATGTTGTCATGGGAACGTAATTTTTGTTTTATGTCATCACGTCATCATCCCAAGTGTAGCGTTGACAAATAGGAAGTATGGAGGTTACAAATACTATGCAATAGCACACGTTTTTGTTATTTTTATCAATTAATTAGTTATAAGTTGTTACTTACTTATTTATATTATCTGAAAATGATTAATAAACACTTGAGTATTATTTCATCTCATTTCAGATTTCAGTGGTATTTAGTTTATTAGCTTTTCTAATTTATATGAACTAAAGAGACACTTGCCGTACATGTTGCCAAGAAGAGTCTACCTAAGTACAGTCGACAATGTTTTCTGTTGACCATATTGCAACCTTATTGCAATGAGCATAAGGGTGAAAGGACGTCAACCACCAACGAGTAAATATACGAGATGGGATACCAGTGCAAGCTAGATTTAGGTAGTAAACACATCATTTTCATCACAACACTTACACCCAACGTTTCAGTCTATTTCAAGATTTTCAGCATTTCCTCGTAAGAGTTCATTGACACATTTACGATTTTCATGAAAATCTTGTATCTACCTGCGTCATGAAAACGTATGAGTGATGATTCTACGTATATATTGTTTTCAGTTGTGAAATAGCGATTGATCATATTTTTAACCGACTTCCAAAAAGGAGGAGGTTACATGTTTGTAGCGTGTGTTTTTTTTTTTTTTATGTATGTCCACCGACTTCTCCGTCATTTGTAGACTGATTTTGAAAATTCTTTTTTTGTTTGAAAGGGTATGCTCTCAAATTGGTCCCATATAAATTTTATTAATTTTGCTTGGATAGTTTTTGAGTTAGCTACAAAATACGTATTTTTTTCCCACTTAGTATGTAGATGATATGACAAGTTCCTGTCACTGGTAGCAGGTAGTGGTATTTGAATGTGTGTGGGGTAGGTACCACAACTAAAAAGTGAAAAATAAAAACTTTTTACAAAAAAAAAACAACCGACTTAAAAAAAAATACTACAAAGTGAAAAATAACTTTAATTTCGGAAGTCGGTGGCAAAAAACGAAAATACAAAACCCAAGACACCGACTTCCGAAATTAAAGTTATTTTTCACTTTGTAGTGTTTTTTTTTTTGAAGTCGGTTGTTTTTTTTTAAGTTTTTTTAATTTCACGAATGTACTAAGATTAGTGTATAAATAGATTAGTATATGTGGAAGATAGCCACTATTTTTGCTTCTACTGATTGGCTATTATCATACAGTTTATACCCACCTATAAAACATATTATTATCAGATACATTACAGATGACAACATCTTGAGGAAACCGGCATGTGTTAGAATCAAAAATTCGAAGACATGTAACATCGACCAACCTTCACTGGGCCCGCGTGGTAGTTAACAACCCACTCCCTCTTACAGAGAGTCCTAACATTGGAAATATTATGCTGATTATGCGTACAGATGATAATGATTAATGAACAAGAATGAAAATTAAAATTTCTTTAACGATAAAATCAAAATCATAGAACCTATTTTGATAAAATTCGGTGTTCCTTCAATTTTGCATCTAACTATCTACTACTATCAACTTAAATGTCACTCCAAAAAGATCACATATTTTTATAAGGAGCTCTTCAAAATGTACCTCCCCTTCTAATTACTACTCTGTGTGAAAAGTACGGGAAAATTATGCTGATATATTACAGTTTTCTTTGATTACCACGGTATAGTGCGCTATCAGTTTCTTCTAGAGGAACAAACGGTGAATAAAGAGAAGGTATTATTTAGGCATCATTCATGAGGCGTTTGAGAGAGAACATCCGCCGAAAACGGCTAGATTTTGCCCCATCGCACAAAGCCATCATTACGAGAGAGTTTTTAGCCAAAAACTCGACGAATTTCATCGACCAAGCGCCGTAGTCACCTGACATGGAGTCGTCTGACTTTTTCCTGTTCCCGAGGCTAAAATTACCTCTTCAAGGAGACGATTGAAGCTGTAAAAGAAAATTCGCTAAAGGAGTTGAAGACCATATTTCAATCAGCTTACCAAAAATGTATGGAGGACTGCACGGATATCGAATTTTGACGAATAAATTGCTTTTTTGCTTTTATTGAACAATACCCGGTTTTTTACACAACACGTATATTTTTGTTTGCGTTTCTTCTTAAATCACATGGGCAATAATAGGCATGGCTTAATGACAGAATAACGAATAATTATTGATTGTTTGTGCAAAATAACAACAACTATTTAAATTCCTTGAATTCACTTTTGACAATAGATTTATAGAAGCCATCTTGCAATCAGGGTTCTTGACAAGGCGCTTCACAACGGTACGTTGAGCCAATTTAACATCGAAGTCAAACTACCCACATCCATACTTCCAAACACAATTTCAAATAAATTTTAATATTAACTTATTAGAAAATAACTCGAATACTGTCAGATTATTAAGTCTTTTTAGGTCATTTGATTTGTCAAATGTTTTTATTGAACCAACCCGAGTGACAGCTTCTTCTGCCACTTGTATAGATAATATTTTTTGTAATTGTGATTACTTACACAAACAAATTGTAAATAAGTTGCCATCAGATCACAGTGGACAAACAATAACATTTTGCTCCTACATACCTTTACAAAAAATTCAAATAAGGTTTAGGCCAATAACATGTAAAAGTTTAGAGAAATTAAATCATTCTTTGGCCAATAAATTATGTGTTCAGAGTTTTAATAATATAGGTGACCCAAATGAGTTCTACGCCGAGTTCTTTTCACTATTAAACACGCAATTTAATGACACTTTTCCACTAAAGACTAAAAGTATTTACACAAAATTCTTATTTAGTGATTGGGCGACTCCAGGTATTCGTAAAAGCAGGGAAAAACTATTTGAACTTTATGGCTTAAAGCAACATATGAATAATACAAGCTTTCATAAGTATGTTGCAAAATATTCAAAAACTTTTATAAATGTTTGCAAAATAGCCAAAGCTCTTTATATTAGCAATAAAATAAAATCAGCTGATGATAAAATAAAAACTACCTGGCAAGTAATAAATAATGAAACAGGTAGGAAAAAACAGCGAAATACTGAATTTAATTTAGAGACTGCACATGGCCCCATTAACTCAGATATAGAAATAGCTCAAGAATTTGAAAACTTTTTTGCTAATATTCCCCTTAAAACTACTGAAGCTTTAAATTCCTCACCCGCGCTTTCTGCTGCCTTACTTAGACAGAATGTGAAGGCATGCCCTTTGGAGTTTAGGTTTCAGCATACAAACCCCCAGGCGGTTATAAAAGCTTTTAAAGATCTTAAAATTAAATCAACAGAAGATCTCTGGGGAATGTCTGTAAAAGTCTGTAGATCTATTATCGAAACCATTGCGCCCTATTTAGCTTACACATTTAACACCAGTGTAGACCAAGGAGTCTTTCCGGATCTCATGAAACACAGTAAAGTAGTTCCATTGTTCAAATCCGGTGATAGTAAAGAACCCAACAATTATAGGCCTGTGTCAATTCTGCCAGTTCTCAGTAAGGTGTTTGAAAAGTTGATGCTCAATCAAATGTTACGTCACTTTAATAAAAATTCCATCTTTCATGAACAACAGTACGGTTTCACCAAAGGGCGTTGTACTACTGACGCCGGTGTCACCCTAATAAAGAACATTTTTAAGGCCTGGGAAGAAGCACAAGATGCCATTGGAATCTTTTGCGACCTTTCGAAGGCGTTCGATTGTGTAGACCATGAGACACTTCTGCTGAAACTAGAGCACTATGGGATTAAAAATACAGCTCTTGATTTACTTAGATCATACCTGAAAGATAGAAAGGTTAAAGTTCAGGTAAACGGCGTAAACTCATTAGGGTCTGAAATGGCAATGGGCGTTCCTCAAGGTTCGATATTGGGTCCATTCCTCTTTTTAGTTTACATTAATGATTTACCCCAATTACTTCATAATCAACCGAAGATGGTGTTATTTGCAGATGACACATCATTAATCTTTAAAATAAACCGACGGTCACAAAATCTTGACGACGTGAATAGCTCTATTCTGCAAGTCCAAGATTGGTTTACGGTAAATAATCTGGTACTTAATAAAAAAAAAAACCAAATGCATTAGATTTAAATTACCTAATGTTAAAAGTAGCGAATGTGACATCATATTGAATGGAGAAAAACTGGAATTTATTAATCAAACGGTTTTCCTGGGAATCACGCTAGACGAGAAATTACAATGGGGACCTCATATAACATCTCTTGCGGGGCGGTTAAGCTCGGCCGCTTATGCTGTTAGAAAGATAAGACAGTTAACAGATGTAGAAACCGCGCGTTTGGTCTATTTTAGCTACTTCCACAGCATTATGTCATATGGCATTTTACTGTGGGGTCGGGCTGCTGACATTGAATCCATCTTTATTTTGCAAAAGAGAGCTGTCAGAGCCATTTATAATCTACGTCGCCGCGAATCTCTCAGGGAACTTTTTAAAAGGATTAATATTATGACGGTACCTTGCCAATTCATTTATGAAAATATTATGTATGTAAGGAAAAATCCACATCTCTTTAATAAAATAAGTGATAGACATAATTTTAATACTAGAAATAAAGATAAACTAGATCAACCATTTTTCAGGTTATCTAAAGTACATACATCTTTTATGGGGTACTGTGTTAAATGTTACAACAAAATACCTTGTGACATATTGCAATTAAATGAAAGAAAATTTAAAACTCATATAAAAAGTACACTTTGTAAACAAGCATATTACAAATTAGAGGATTATATCCAAGATAAGAGTGCTTGGAAACATGCTGGTCCTGCTCCATAGGACAATTTAGAATCAAGACAAAATCAAACTGGTTGCTAATGTAATTGTAAAATTTATTACTTTGTGTTTTATGACATTGATTTTACATTCTGTGACTTTCTCACACACTTATTAATTGTAAAATTTTAGGAAAATAGTCTACTTTTACAATGTTTGTAAATATGTGAGCACAATGTATCTATCACATATTAAATTATCTATCGTTGCTTCATTTTTAATTCTTTTTACCGATTGTGGTATAGTAATTTTATTCTAGGTGCATCGTCTTCACATATAATAATTATTTAACAAATGTATGTACATATACAAACAATTGTAAAACATTTTTAAAAGAGTAACGGTGGAGTTTCTTGCCCATTCTTCTCCATACGAAAACTACCTTTTGGAAGGGGCGACTAGAATCAATTTTATTATTTTGTAATTTTTGACGTTCAAAAGTGCCATACATGGGCCTATTTGAAATAAATGATTTGACTTTGACTTTGACTTTGAATCATCGTCATATAATTATGACACGCGACTTGGCACCGGTAGAGGGCGCGGTATGCATAACAATATATTACGTCACAGTACAGTTATAACGTAACTTTTATTGTTACGTTTTTGGTACGTTAAGTGTGATTGTATGGATTTATTGTGTTAGTTGTTGCTTTAATTTGTAAGTAGATTTAGATCTACATACATGACATTAACATCACTTTTATTCCCCAAAGGTGTACATAACTAATAATAATATAGTAATAATTTATTTATTTTCTTACCACAAATTACAGAGAATGTTAGTACAAAGTCACAATTATATAATTAATTTGTGGAAGACTGGTGCCTAAACTAAGTTTTTTACAAAACCTGTATGTCAGGTCACCAGGCCCCCTAAAACAAAGTTTTACATTTTTATTGCTGTACTGGAGACGATCTGATTCGCATATAATATTACTCAAATAAAAATCTCATACATTACAATGTTGCAATATTGCTCATAAAAATTGATTTACTAAATTAAAAATACAGAAAGTAAAGTAATTTATTAAGGATACATGCAAGGGGAGATGGAAGTGTATTTATGTGGTGTGTGTGTGATGTAGATAGAGTACGTGAGTGTAGTGTTGGGTAATGTGCGCTGCAAAGGGAACATTATGTTAGGACATGGTTTTGAAAAGATCTTCAATTTGGGTATAATCTAAGGTGATAAGCCAGTCAGTTATTTTTATTTTAAAAATTGCTTTGTCTTAACTCACCATCTATTACGACGCCTCATTAAGGTGGATAACAATTAAAATTCTATTGTGTCTCGTTAATGACAGTTGAAAGGCTATTATAGATCGTCCACATTTCGCCAGTTATGTTCAAGTCCCATGCAATAGAGGGTGAGCCTATTGCCATCAAACGGGCACAAATCAAGGTGCCAAGCTGCTACTGAGAAATTCCTGATAGTAGAATAACCCAATAATACTTTGCCTGATCTTGGAGTTGAATCCAGGACCTCATAGAGCTCAGCAGTAGCTCTACAAAACAATAAAGATGAAATTTTAATAATAGGGCACGGACTGCCTCGTTGGTCTAGTGGTCGCAAGCGCTACTGCTGAGTATGAGGTCCTGGGTTCGATTCCCGGGTCTGGCAAAGTGTTATTGGGTTTTTCTATCTGAAATTTCTCATTAGCAGCTCGGAGTCTTGATTTGTTCCCGGTTGATGGCAATAGGCTCGCCCCCTATTACATGGGACTTAAACATAACTGGCGAAATGTGGGTGTACCTGCTACAGGGACATCTCTGTCCAACTCTTCGGGGAAACAAGGCGTGATGTTATGTTAATAGGGCACGGACTGATTCATGCCCTATATCTGAAGAAAAAAGGGTCAAAACTAAAACCGTTAAAAAATAGGCGCGTAAAGAGGAAAACAGATCCATAGATCATAAACACTGCATCAGTCATCGTTAGCGGGAATCGACGCGTGCGCAAGCGCTGATCATTAAAATGTTAGTACATTGCGTAGAGTACATTGTCTGTTTGTTTGTAACTGATTAATTAAATGCTAATGTGTTTTTGTTTGAATGTTTCTATTTATACTTTGAGGACAACAATGTTTAAGTTACTGATCAAAAAAGATATGTAATACAGCCTTTTATAACTGGCGAAATGTCACTGGCTATTGCCATGAACCGGGCACAAATCCAGACTTCGGGCTGGTACTGGGGCAATTCGTAATGGAAAAAACCAATACCATTTTCCCGACCTGGGCGACCAACATGCAATAAAATATCTTTGAACAAATACAAAAAGAAATCCCTGTGGCCGGGATCGAACCCGAGGACAAGAAACGTCGATCCACCGTTGTGCTTCGAGACCGATCGGTTTCTTATTGACCGTGGCGAATATGTTGAACCGTCATTACATGGTAGGCGGAGTAGGGGGTGTTAGGTTTTATTTTCGTTACGTTACGGAATTTCTTGATTCGGTCGCCGCGCTCAAAGCCCGCGATAAAAGCTATGCAATAGCTTAAAAAATCGGTCGATAAAATTGTATACACTGTATTTCTGGCAAGAACAAAGTTATATCGTAATGAATTTTAATAATACAATTGTTTGTTTTGCAGTCCATTAGAATGTTTAGGTCAGCGACCTTTCGCCTACAAGCAACCTGATGACACATTTTGTTCAATTACTTCTAGACACACAAGACAATAGCACCTAGTACATTCTAGTTTCTATTAGCTCATCCCAAGTCTTGTGTTTACTCCTACTCCCAATCAATCTACCTAGCCGTTTCCCAACTATGTTGGTTGGGTTCGGCTGAATACCGCTATTTTACATGGAGCGACTGCCTATCTGACCTACACAACCCAGTTACTGGGTAATTCATTACCCCTTAGTAAGACTGGTTGTCGGGACTTTCGGGTTTCTGACGACCCGTAACGACCATCAAAGATTTACGAATGACAGCCAGGACCATTAGCTTTACGTGTTTTCCGAGGCACGGAGGAGTCTCGGTATGTAAAGATGGTGACCCATCCACGGACCAACCCCGTCAAACGTAGCGTAACCTGATGGATCGACCCGTGTGGCTGTTATTACTTGACCACGAGCTCCTACTCTCATTTGACAAAAACTTTTAAACAAGAAGTAAGTAGATACATGCAAATAATCTAATCTACTTTTACTAAAGTAACTATACTATACCAACTATTAAATAAAAAAGCATTATCATATATATCATAATTATATATTATCATGTATTTTTGGACTGCCTCGTTGGTCTAGCGGTCGCAAGCGCTCCTGCTGAGCATGAGGTCCTGGGTTCAATTGCCGGGTCGGGCAAATTATTATTGGGTTTTTCAATCTGAAATTTCTCAGTAGCAGCTCGGAGTCTGGATTTGTGCCCGGTTGATGGCAATAGGCTCGCCCCCTATTTCATGGGACTTAAACATAACTGGCGAAATGTGGGTGTACCTGCTACAGGGACACCTCTGCCCAACCCTTCGGGGAAACAAGGCGTGATGTTATGTATGTTGCTTATTTTTGGAATAGATTTTGTGTATCAAATGAGACTCATTAAAATAATAAATGTAAAAAAACAGCTGAACAGTGAGCTATTATTAAAACCGAGAAGCATTTTAGCCCATTTGGCAAGATCCTTACGTTCTCTATTAGAGCCCTTAAGATATTCCTCTCCTATGTACTATCTAGTTCCACAGACATTCGTCAGTTCTAAAGGGCACGCCAAAAGTAACCCACTCCGCACTCCAGACAAGAATTTATTTTCGAAGTCAGACGTCTATCCAAGTATTCAGCAACATCTCCATCCCACATTATAGGCCGGAACGCGATTATTTTCAAAAAACATTCCTGCCGATACCCACACGTGTTAAGTGCGAAACCGCGATAGACTAATGCAAAGATTAGGTATTTCCGTTGCTCCTGCGCATCTGTGATGTTTAATCTGTGACTCATTTGAGACTTCTTGAGATGTTTTTTTTAAATAAAGAATGTTGTAATGTGGGGGGTATGGAAAACAATGCGTTGACGTCATAAGCTTAATCTCAAAGTATGTATGCCAAAGGTCATCAATCTTTTGAAGTTATTGCCTGATTTAGGATTCTAATAATAAAAATGTGTTGTACACCCACAATCTGAAAACATTCACATTTAGAAGTGTAATATTTGGAGAATATTTTTTATAGCAAAAATCGGTCGTAAAAGTCGGAAATTGATATACGTAAAAAAAAACTTTTTTACAAAAAATACAACCGACTTCCAAACTACAAAGTGAAAAATAACTTTAATTTCGGAAATCGATGTCTTTGGATCAGTATTTAAGTTTTTTGACACCGACTTCCGAAATTAAAGTTATTTTTCACTTTGTAGTTTGGAAGTCGGTTGTATTTTTTGTAAAATGTTTTTTTTTTTCACTTTTTAGTGGGTTGATTTGTAATTTATCTAAGTTATAATAGCCTTATATCAACTGCTCATCAAAAATACCCAAATCGCTATAGATGTGCCTTCAATATTTGAAGAGTTCCCTCGATTTCTCCAAGATTCCATCATCAGATCGTGACCAAATGACAATGGGACCAACTTGAAAGTATACCCTTTCAAACAAAAAAATAATTTTTCAAATCGGTCCAGCCGTCTTCGAGTAATCGGGGAACATACATTAAAAAAAAAAATATCCCGACGAATTGAGAACCTCCTCCTTTTTTTTGAAGTCGGTTAAAACACGTCCTGTGTTTTCACTATAATCATCCAAATTAGCCAATAATGTAAAAACAAATCTAACAGCACACAATCCTGGTTAGAACCCTACTTAAAAGCTCTACAGTCCACTATAATCTGTGGTCTTCACACTTGTCTATGACAGTTGGCCACTGTAGCAGTTCTTTGTCATTTAACATTAAATCAACATTACTGTTGCTACACTTAAACAAGTCGCAAAATAGAACAATCAGAAGGGCTAATTACACAAAGAATTTTATTTACACCCATGCTATAAAACCTCTATAAAAGTTTCTGAAACAGATAACTTATTGGCAACATTATAACAGCCAGTGTCATAGTAACCATTACATCATCCAAACGAGTGTTACAACGTTGTACTAAATTTCATTACGCAACTCGTTTCAACGTTCAAACGGGGAACAGCAGCACCCGCTGCACGCATGTGTGTGTGATGTGCTGCTGCAGGCGACATACATACGTGCAGTTGTACTGAATTTCGTGGGAATTTCTTTATTCTTGATTTTGAATTACTAACACCCAATGGTTTCAGAAACTTTTATAGAGGATTCATATCATGGGTGTAGATAAAGTCTTGTATGCAACTGTTATAATTAGGCATTAAAACACTTATGTGATACTATTTCCCACAATACTATAAACCCACATTCGTGTTTTAATACCCCTTATTATACAACAGTTGCATAAATAACTATTTACACGGATACTCACTGAACACATTCACATAGGTATTAGTTTTAATTTATCTTGTGGGACTTACAGCATAACTGGCAAAAATTAAGTGGGAAATTAAATACGGCACTACTTTTTGCACGTTTTTTGTGATTAAAATTTTTTTTTTTTGAACAATCATCTACATGGTTATCTTCAATCCGAGTTTTTCACGGTGGTGGTTTTTTTCTTGGCTACCCAAGAAAAAAACGTCTGGTAAGCGTAAGCGCAAGAGTACTTTAAGTTTTCTATATTAACTTATCCAAAACCCATAACAGGATTTCCTGGTACCGATCCTTAAGGTACACGCACCTCGCTGATGTAGGCCTGTTCCAAAATTAGAAGACATTTTTGCATGTTTACACATAAAGGGTTTTGGTCCATTTCCCGGACAAGTTGGGACTAATTCATTTCAGCCATCAACCAGCGGTTATGTTTTGAATAAAACGCAACAATTTCAGAAAATGAATCAGAACTTTTCAAACCATTTGGTCTCTATGTTAACTTAAACTTCTCACTAAATCTATTTAATGTCGTAAAATTAAGACTGACTCACTTGACCTTGATGCAGACGCCAGCGAGACGATGGCCAGACGACGAAACAACAAAACGTCTCGTTACTCATGTGTCGCCGAGATGAGGGGCTAGTAGGGGTGCCACTTAGCAGTTGTGGCTTTCTTTGTGTACAATAGGGCTGTCACAGTTGGTGTTGGTTCTGCCAATTTGAACATGGAAACTATGATGGAATCTCTTTGTATGGATTATGAAAGGTAGGCTGTGTCCTTTTTAAGCTATTGCAAAGCTTTTATCGCGGGCTTTGAGCGCGGCGACCGAATCAAGAAATTCTGTAACGAAGAAACTTAACACCCCCCACTCCGCCTACCATGTAATGACGGTTCCCATGACAACGTGATGTTGTCATGGGAACGTAATTTTTGTTTTATGTCATCACGTCATCATCCCAAGTGTAGCGTTGACAAATAGGAAGTATGGAGGTTACAAATGCTATGCAATAGCTTTACCGCGGCAATCCCCGAGTGCCACACGTTTGTTTTTTTCGTGGAAGCGAAGGAGTGTGCCCGTCATGGTTGAACTTTTGTGATTAGCATAGCGAAAGATTTGCTGAAGGTTGTTTTTGCAAGATGATGGCCAGACGACGGAACAACAAAACGTCTCATTACTCATGTGTCGCTAAGATGAAGGGCTAGTACCCCTACTAGCCCCTGTGGCACCCCTGCTTAGTGACACTCTTGCCACTTAGCAGTCATGGCTTTCTTTGTGTAGAGAGTAGCCAGGGTTTTCACAGTTTGTGTTGATCCTGCCAGTTTAAATATGGAAACTGTGATGGAATCTCTTTGTATGGATTATGAACGGTAGACTGTCTTTTGTTTTCGTGGTAGCCAAGGAGTCACCGCCAGGGCTGGACTTGTGTGATTAGCATAGCTGAAGATTTGTCAGTGTTGATCCTGGATCATGCTAGATGTCTGTTGATGTCCAGACGGCGCCGGCGGAACAACTAAACGTCTCGTTACTCATGTGTGAGGAGGTAGTAGGGGTGTCACTTAACAGTTGTAGCTTTCTTGTGGCTTGTGCTGCCTTTCAAGATGTTGATTCTGCCAGTGTGATTTTGGAAGCAATGACTCAAACTTGTAGTGTGATAAAATGAGGGCCGTATCGTGTTTTTTCTTGCGAGTCAAGCAATAAACGTGAGTTACTGACTTTCCAGAATCGCGACAAATTCTGTCATGATCGGGAAAAGTAGCTCTCAATCATAAGGTTGGTCTGCTTAAGTGAAAAACCAACGTTTCCTAGTTTAATGTGTGTTCACGCAAGGATCCAGAAACGGAGTATGGTGGATCCAGAGGCCAGAATAATATATGACGAAGTATGAAGAGAATTTTCATTTTGTAGTATCTAAGAATCTCATTGATGGACTGTTGATGGATTTAAAAACCGGCCAAGTGCGAGTCGGACTCGCACATGTAAAATACAATATGCCTAGTCTTTTCCCAACTATGTTGAGGTCGGCTTTCAGTCTAACCGGATGCAGCTGAATACCAGTATTTTGCATGGACCTCCACAACTCAGTAACTGGATAATACGATACTCCTTGGTAAGACTGATTGTCAGATTTTCGGGCTGCTGACACCCGTAACGACTGTCAAAGATCTACAAATGACAGCCGGGATCAACGGCTTAACGTGCTTTCCGAGGCACGGAGAAGTCTTGGTATGTAGAAATGGTCACTCATCCACAGACCAACCCCGGCAAGCATAGCTTAACCTGATGGATCGACCCGTGCAGTTGTTAGTACTTAGCCACGAGCTCCTCTAACTTTAAATATGATATATTTGTCTTTTATCCACTTGCTTCGAAAGTGTCGAGCACATATCATGCCATGCAAATCTTAAATCAATACCAGCAAATCGCAGTTCTAGTACCAAACACAATATGTACTGATGATGCGTCGATAAGTGCTCTTAGGAAGCGTCTCCTTAGCACTGCATACATTATATCCGACTGCCACTTACCTGCACTTCGCGGAGAAATGGCTGCGGTTCGTATATTGCTGATAAAAATTAAGCACCATTTATAGTTGGAAAGGGTTTTTCTAAAGGGTTGTTGGCAACCAGCAAACAACCTTTTTATATATATATTTGTTTTTTTTTTTTATTGATTCTTATGTTTCTACTAACGTCAGTGTAGTGTCTTATGCCCACTTACTCAGAAATCAGAAATGAAATCGGAAATCATTTATTTTTTATATAATTATATATTTTTACATTGTAAAACTCGAACATTGTAAGCTCTTTAACAGCTAACTCGAAGTTAATAGCTAACTTTGGGTTAATCCAATAATTCTATTTGGGTTAACCTGGAGTTAGCTGTTAACTCCCGAGGTATTTAGCTAACCCATGAACGCGCAAGTAGACAAAAAGCCAAAAAAACCGTGTCCAGAAACTTATTAGTCAAGTCGTGGTAATTTGGTTCTCTGTTGTTATTTTGGGTAACCGCAATCAGAACAAGTTATTTTCGGTATAGTAGATTATTTTGACTGCAGCTCTTATGCAGATTTGTTCAGGCTATCAGAAGCCCTAGTGAAAACTTGGGCAATTTGTCCAAAGCATTATACATTCATCCGTGCACGGACATTCAAAGAAAAAACGTTTTAATCCTGAAGGCAACCTTAAGCTATAAGAGCCATTTTACAAAATATTAATGTTAAAGCAATTCAAAGCTCTTAAAGCAAACAGTACTTTCCCAGCAAAGCATACCCTATTAACATTATTGGAAATATGTAAAACCATGGGCTATACAATTATCATGCCACTCAGCTCGTATTTACATTACAATTAGCCGTTCGGGTCCGCTCGGGTCTGTTCGGGTCTCGGGTACTCTGTCGTAAAACAATTGTCGTTGTGAAGAGCTTTGCAAACATGCTGCCTTGGTGTTGGTGTCACCTTGCGGTAAAGGTCAGTTGGAAAGGCGTAGTGAAGGTAAGAGACAGTAGACTAATAACAATAAATCTGGTTGAAAAGTGCACACTGCATCTTGCTGTTTTTTTTTTTTCAGTAGCATCAGGCAACACTCAAAGGTACCCTTTAGAAGAGAGATGAAAGTATTTTTTTAAGGAGATTGGACCACTTTATTCTTATTTCAATCCAATGCAAATACCTATGTGGTTCTTTGACAGTCGTTACGGGAGGTCAGAAGCCCGAAAGTCTGACTGATAACCAATCTTACTAAGGGGTATCGCATTACCCAGTTACTGGATTGTGGAGGTCAGATAGGCAGTCACTCCATGTAAAATACTGATATTCAGCAGAATCCGGTTAGACTGGAAGCCGATCCCAACATAGTTGGGAAATAGCTAGCCAGATTGATTGCAAGATTTACAAGTACCTATGCATTAAACGCTGAAGATGAAAAAAGTCACAATGAATTGATAAAAAAAAAATTAAAAGCCGTTAAAAAATTAACACATAACATCACGACTATTATATATTCCATTTCCATTATATTATAGATTGCAGAGGTGTACCTACAGCACAACCATTCAACCATTTCGCCAGTTATGTTTAAGTCCCATGTCCTATATAGGGGACGAGCCTATTGCCATCAACCGGGCACAAATCCAGACTCCAGTCTGCTACCGAGAAATTTCTGTCGGAAAAACCCAATATCACTTTGCACGACCTGGGAATGGAACCACCACTACCTGGGACTGGACTACAAGACCAACAAGGCCAGTGTAAAATACTATTACTCCTTAGAACTCGTCTTGTACCTTGTGATAATTTCCAACTTATTTTCGGGATAATTTTGAAATCCCTGTTTTTAAGTTTTGTACAAACTTAAACTACGGCAAAACACCTACACTAGCACGCCCCGTACTCGCATAAAATTACAATAAATATCAATGCAGCGTTGTTTTCATATTAATTATGAAGCCATAAGCTTTGTAATGCGCGCTAAGAAGCATTTTGTATTTATCTCAGAGAATTATCTAGCGTATAAATGTTTTCATTATCTTCATAAATTAATTCCATGAAAGTTCCTCATGTAGCTTATTAATATTTTATTGATAACATAAATTGCTACTTAAGCAAGAAGTTTAGAGTTCTAGTTAATGTGTTTTAATAATTATGATGATGCCGTCTTAATTTATTGACATTTTATTATTATTATAACCATTAGTGTTTGGCATGAAATTGTGAAATGTAATTTTCTTGACTTTATATTTTTATTTTTATTAATGCGACATATAAGATTACCTCATCAATTTTGTATGCCTTCTGGCGGGACGTAGTATGGACCAATATTTTTTTGTAAAATATCTGTATAATTTTTACCCTATGTTCACAAAATTAATAAATGAATTGAATTGAATTAAATGCCCAGGCGCAAAATATGACTGTCACAAAGGTATGAGTGACAGAGACAACACTCTACTAAGCCGATTTTTGTTTTTCAAACTCTTTGTGCACTATTTACAATCCGGTAGTCTGTATGTATTTCCTACATTAAAGGGATGCACTAAGGTTCCCGCGAAATTCAAATTTCCTTACGTTTTTTGCAATTTGCAGTTCAGTGTCAGATTGTATCTTGATTAAAATATGATTCGCGACCGTAACAAATATTTGTTATGATTATAAAAGGATTATTTTTATTAGATACCCTGTCACCTGCACACATGAGGACCTAATGGCTGCGTCAGCAAACGGTATCCGATTTGCTTTATTTTGGGCATATAAAAAAATCTAATTTTTTTTTTTGTTTTTTTTTTTTGTTATTTTTGCCATCAACATGCTAAGAAGAGGATTAGATACCTGGATTATCATACATTAGGATCTCATATATCAATTATACAACATGTAAAAAATCTGTCCGATCCGGGAGGATGTTGTTAAGTATCGTACTGGTCTATTTAAGTGGTAATTTTCAGAAAAAAAGAAAAAAAAATTTTTTTTTTTTCATTGTCGAATTTTACCGGGTTCATATGGGGCGCGGGCGGCCATTGTTTAGCGGGTGTCTACAAGTTATAACTTATGACCCCTGTTGAAAATATGTTAATTTTTTATGGATTTGGGGTAATTTTGGTACTTAGTAAAAATGTGAATATTAAATAGCAATAACTTTTTATTTTCAGTAATAATAAGTTTTTTTATTACTTTTTGGTAATTTTTTTGCAGTACCTATGTGCCCATTTCGGATCGGACAGGGTTTATTTTTTACTTAATGTATAACTTTTACCTAATCAACGATTTACATTTAATAGGACACAAATAAATCTCAGCATGCACTGCAGATGTCCATCGACCTTAGGTCTCTGCCAGACTAGCAAAAAACCCCAGACTCATAAAAAGAAACACTTTACAGCAATTATTACGCTTGCATTTATCTAGGTACTGGCTAGTCTGGTATTTTTTGTTGAATGCAGTCACCGTTGCGATTGAGTCTAAAAATTAATTAGTTATACTGTGCAAATCATTCTTTTTTTTAGGTGTTTGGAATTAGGTAAGTAACTATAGGCAAAATTGTTGGGACAATATTTTGTATGTGTATAGGTAAGTTATAGGTACCTAATAGTGCATAAATATGTCATGATAGTGGCACATAAGTAGTTATTACTTGGGCAAATAAAAAGTCAAGAATAAACCTCATCTTATAAATAAAATATGAATAAACAAAAAATGCAAAAAGAGTTTTTGGTTGCGATACCAATGAAATGAAATGAAATTGTTTATTCTGTTAATAGGATATCGGAATCACTTTTACACGTCATATAAAAAATAAAAAAAAGCTATACTCCGTTTGAAATAAGATTAGACATTTAAACAAACCCTTTTTACAGTCCGTTCAACCGATTTTGACTACTATTGCGTAGGTATAAGGATGGCATTAAAAGCAAAAAAAATGGTTACAAACCAACTGTTTACTGCAGCTGCCATTTGTCATGCCACCAACGTAATAAAAGTCAAAATCGGTTGAACGGACTATAAAATGGGTTTAGTTAAATGTCTAATCTTATTTCAAACGGAGTATAGATAAGTTCGGCGTTTCCTATCTGACTACTCTGAGAAGAAAGCCCGAAACAAACTCAGAGGTCGCAGTCTCTTTTAAAGTCCAGACATAATATTGGTCAGGCCATATGAGGACCATGTAGATTAGTGTCTGAAAAGGTCTTTTGAGGAAAGAACCACACAGATTTGAGTGGAATCGTTGGCGAAATTCAATTAAGAAAGAAAGAAAAAAAAAATTTTTTGGGACACGCACGGGTAATACGCATAACAAAATTAACGTTATTTATTCCGAATTGGCAAAACAAAAAAATAACTGTTCGAGGACAAAAAGGCAATTAGAGAGATGCCTATGATGGTGGGCGTAGTGAGTGCAAAAGGATTAGGTAGGTAATTAATTGATATTTATGTATTTTTAATACAGAAATAACAACGGAAAAAATTACAAAGTTACCTAACAAAACACATTATTAACTTATGTTAAGCGGTTAGTAATAATAAAAAACTACTTCCGACCAAAATACAGTGAATCACATAACTACAGGAAATACCTATGTAATTGAAAAAACTACTACTAATGAATGCTAATGTTATTTTAATGCAATATTACGGACTAGTGATGTGCTACTGTATCATTACCATTAGAACTAACTACACACCGGTAGCAAATAGTGTTGTCAATTATGGGAAATAATAACTTTATTTTGTAAGTGATATAATGAGATTGATTCGATTCACGTTAGTAAGGAAAGATAGAAAACAAGTTTAAGCAAAAATTTAAAATATTTTTTTTTCTTGAATTAACTTGATTGATTGGAAAACGTTTACATTAATTGATACAATCAATCAAAAAAATTCTAATGAAATGTGTGTGTTTTGTTGTTAAAGAAAAAAAATAATTTGCGTTGTTAGCATTGTTATTTCTGCAAATTGTTACTTAACCCTTAATAAGGGAATATTCTTACTACCATGTTTAGGGTTCCGTAGTAAACAAGGAACCCTTATAGTTTCGTCATGTCCGTCTGTCTGTCTGTCTGTCCGCGGTCTAGCTCCGAGACCCTCAGCTCAATGTTCAGCTAAATGGTTGGTTTTGTATGTGTGAAAAAAATCACAGCAGTAGTTTATATAACGAAATTAAAAGGAAAACTATCACAGCTAAGTAGGCTCTAGAAGTCAACGAGTAATAATTGACCAACTTAACTTTGCAGTTGTAAAAACATGTTTTCCCATACATTCCGTATGGGAGAACATTTTTGGGGTAAATTCATTCCAACTACGGAACCCTTCATTGTGCGTGGTCCGACACGCACTTGGCCGGTTTTTTACAGCTCAATAACCAAAAATTGCGTTCCAAGTAGGTATTCAATAGAATACCTACTTGGAACGCAATTACGAAAACGAAATCTTCAAATAGACTTTGTAAAACAATAGTTTTACAAAGTCTATTTGAAGATTTATCAATCACTGACTAAATATTCAAAAAAGATTTTAAAAAAGAAACCTTATGTACTTTATTCAGATTGCTTTGTCACAGATAAAATATTCCTTTTGTCTGACAAAGGCTTAAAAATGTGCTAAACAAGGGTAGATTACAAGTCCAAGTCAACTATTATATCCTACCGTTACAACAAAATGCTTGCCCAGGGCTACACTTACACACATTAGTCAAACAAAACCACAAAAACCAAAACAATCCAGACTTACTTTAACAGCTAACATGATTTACTTAGCACAAACCCATATTTACCTTCTGTTGTTCACAAATAGCTTTGACTACTGCTCCCGTTATAGCGAGCCCTCTGTCTACCCCTGCCCCCTTCACGACGTTCCAAGGACAGGCCACGATTTAGCACAAATATTTATTTAGTGGCACGTTCATGGGAACTAATTTAAGCTTTTATTTGAAAACCGTTTTAAAAATACGTTAGAAAACAGATCTTGAAAATTTTTATTTTAGAATTTACTGATAGTTCAAGTGTTTGAAACTGTAAAAAAAATTGAACTTTAAAAGTTTGAATTTGGAAGTGGAGGTTATCAATCAATCGGTCGACGAACCAATTAATAAGTAGACAAATCAATCAATCAAATTCATCGATTTGTAAGAGTTCTTTAGAATGTTTTCACTATTTTTTGATTTTACAATAGTTTATCATATTGACATTAGATCATCTGTTTTAAACACCAAGTCAGGACATTTGTCAGTTGTGTCAAAATCACACATATTATTTTATTACCATAATATTATCAGTTTATCACATAGATATCGAACAGCTTCAAAAATATTTTCATTAAGGGGGAAGCGTCAGGGTAGCCCGCGAAATTTAAATTTTATTACGTTTTTTGCATTTTCCAGGTCAGTGTTAGGTTTTATGTTGATTAAAATATGATTTGCGGCCGTAACAAATATGGCTTTACTCAATTATAATCATTACAATCAGCAATACAACTCCATAAGTTAGCAAAGGTGACAAATGTCATGATTTCATGAAATCATGACATTTGACACATTTATCTTCTTCTTAATCACTATTGAATTTCGCGGTCTGCCCTGACGCTTCCCCCTTAAGTAGTGGTAACTTATACACACTCGTTAACTAATAAATAATTACCAAAAAGAGGTGGTTAATTGATTCAAACCAGCATAATTCAAAACCGAACACAATAATTAGGAAGTCCAATAATTCCTACCCACACCCAATTCCGTAGGAACTCTGTAACAATTCCAATGTTGTGGTTGTAAGCTGAAACTCCTAGTAACACGATACTAACATGTTTATTAGGAAAACAAGCTCGGCATTCTTAGTAAACTGCTAGATGGTGGGACGGAGAGATTCGGTTGATTTAAACTGTTTGGTAAGTTCAACGAATTAACGTTTTTAGGGGATTTAACATAAAAACATCACGCGCTTCACTAATGATAAGCATAAAGAATATTATTATAATTTACATTGGCATAACGAAATTCAGCATAATGATCATTACGCATAATATACATAACATAACATCACGCCTTGTTTCCCCAAAGGGTTGGCCAGAGGTGTACCTGTAGTAGGTACACCCACATTTTGCCCATTATGTTTAAGTCCCATGTAATAGGGGACGAGCCTATTGCCATCAACCGGACACAAATCCAGTCTCCAGGCTGCTACTGAGAAATTCCAGATAGAAAAACCCAATAACACTTTGCCCGACCTGGGAATCGAACCCAGGACCTCATGCTCAGCAGTAGCGCTTGCGACCACTAGACCAAAGAGATGGCATAATATTATTAGGCATAAATGTTTTGCCATAATGTTTATTGCCATAAATACTGTTGACATAATAATATTGAAGCATAATTTTATAAAGCATAATGTTATAAACGCATTATGATATTTACACATGGTGACATTATACACGCGACCGATCGCGAATACGCGAGTCGATTGCTTTTAGGGATGGCGATCTGAGATCGATTAATCGACGAATCGATTTTTCAGGCCCGGAATATCGATTTTTTTAATCGATATACAGTATTGAATCGATTCAGTGAATCGATATTTCATCCTTGAAAATCGCCATTCGATTTTTTTAGATATGAAGCATTGGGAACTTTAACTTTTTCTCTTTTTCTATTTTACTAAGTACCTGGTACTTGTTGATAGGCCTACACTGTCCTCCCATACCTATTAACACTGTAATTTGAAAACATTGTAGAAACCATTTATTTTGAAAAGAGTAACCGTGGAGTTTCTTGCCGGCTCTTCTCTATAGGAAGCCACCTATTGGAACCGTTCACCTAGCTTCTGACGTTTCATAAGTGCTCTTATGGTTTATGTGAAATAAAATATTTTGAATTGAATTTGAATTTTTTCATGTAATAATTAAATTTTGAAAATATATGTCTTCTTTCATACCGTACAAAAATCGATTTTTTAGAAATCGATTTTTCAATCTCGATTTTTTTGTGGATCGATATATCAGCTTACGATTCGTATCGATTTAAAAATCGATCTTTTTCGGAAAAAAATCGCCATCCCTAATTGCTTTTAAAAATAGACCGCGGCCAAACAATCGAATCTTGCCGTCGCGGGAAAATTATGGTTATGTTGGTTTTATAAGCATAATTTCTCGTAATTGATAACATTAGGACCCATTCTGAAATAGGCTAACGTGACACAACCTAATTATATTTTAGTTTGACAGCACTAAGATGGTAGGTTATTAAGGTTCGCGGGCTTGCGGACGGTGAGCAATGGGTAGCTCGCCGTCCGATAAGGACCAAGCCCGGGTCGACGGCGCGTTGTGTTCCACGCGCGCCTCAAAGAGATGTCAGCAGAATTGACGGGGTCCGCTAGGGCCAATGCCTGCCGGGGGTTCGAAGAAAACCGATCGGGAAATCGTGGCCCCCGGCAACAGGGCAACCGAAGGAACACGGGTGGGTTTTAGTCAGTAAGAGTCTGACACGCCCTCCCGCTCCGCCCAGAGCGGGAGAAGTTATTTGATAATTTCCCACCCAAAAAAAAAAAAAAAAAAAAGGACACTGGTTTTATTATTCGTTTTTATACATAGGTACCCATTTTATTTCCAAAACGGCATGAGGAAAATGAACAGAATAATTTACATTACATTATTCGTTAACGTTTTTGGTTAATTGACGTCATTTACATATTTAATACCAAACATACTTAGCAACAATAAAATATCACGTGATTTGTACTAAACCTAGTATATGTTGATGTTAGGTACGGTCAGCAACAAAAGTCGATTAACACTGCTTCATTTAGGTACACATCTGAATTGACAAAAAATATTATTATTAATATTGTTTTAATTTTCCTTCTGTTCCGATTTTAATTAAATATATTTATTTCAATAATTACGATAAAAAAACCAACGTGCTAATCGTCTTATGTCGCTAATTGTACCTACAAAAGTAAAAAAAAAAA
Source organism: Agrochola lychnidis (assembly GCA_963680765.1). Lineage (NCBI taxonomy): Eukaryota > Metazoa > Arthropoda > Insecta > Lepidoptera > Noctuidae > Agrochola > Agrochola lychnidis. Next base: position 5,464,030 of record OY796871.1, on the reverse strand, counting down.
CATAAAAGTAGAGTCGGCAAAATCACCGTAAACTTTAAAATATTCAATGTAGGTATATATAGGTACGATAATACTCAGAAAAAGATAAGTAGAATCATACAAAGCAAAAGCAAGAATCACATGTAGTTACGGAACATCACAAAAAATAATTCGCACAGTTAGTATACAATCATTTACTCTGCCTGCTCTACGGTTTTTGTGCAACTTGACACGATGTCTTTTTTAAAAATAAATAAACAAGCAAAAAATGGTAAGCAATAAATCTGCAGGTCGAAATGAGAACACAGAAAACTGTGGAGTCATATGCATGAATGTGTTTATAATTATATTTTTCAATATTGTGGAAATTTTGGTTAAATATTGATGGAAATTGAATTCCTTTGGAGTGAATAAAAGAATGGAAGACATAAAGCAAAGTACTGTCTCTTTTAAAGGCTTAAAGATCCCTTTAAAAACTTTTGTAATATACTCTATAATCATTGTCAATAAAAGTTAACATTGCCTTATACGTTAAAGTGAAGGAGGAACGTATAAGTCTTTCAGATTATTTTCTACACAATTTGTAATGGTCAGATGAGGTGTCAACTTGGGTCAAATTGACCCAAGCAATGTATTAACCTATCACTAACACTGACATGTGAACTTTGAACTTACTTCAACATGCAGGGAAAAGCTATTACAGGTTGTAAGCATCACCTAAGATGACTTGGACTTATGTTGAAAACGAAGAAGTTTAGTCAAAGATGCGTCCTTCTATTCGACGTTATCATCATAAGTCTAGTGCCACATTATGCACTTCTTTTTCCTTATTTTTGTTTTCAAAAATATCTCATCAAACTAAGTAATATTTGCAGTAAGAACAATAACAAACTGTGATTTGAAAATAAATATATTATTATATATGTTGCATCATCTAAATTAAATGGTATACCTACATAAACTCACGCACTCGGAGCTCGTGGCTAAGTAATAACAGCCACACGGGTTGATCCATCAGGTTAAGCTACGCTTGCCGGAGATGGTCCGTGGATGGGTGAGCATCTTAAAATACCGAGATTCCTCCGTGCCTCGGAAAGCACGTTAAGCCGTTGGTCCCGGCTATCATTCGTGGATCTTTGACAGTCGTAACGGGTCGTCAGAAACCCGAAAGTGTGACAACCAGTCTTACCAAGGGGTATCGTATTACCCAGTTACTAGGTTGTGGAGGTCAGTTAGGCAGTCACTCCATGTAAAATACTGATAATCAGCTGCATCCGGTTAGACTGGAAGCCGATCCCAACATAGTTGGGGAAAGATAGGCAGGTGATGACATATGTACATAAACTCACGCCTTTGTCATAGGGCAGAAACTACAGAAACCAAATACCCTATCAAATATTTACAAATGAAACTCTAATTTATAATAGGTCAGATACTAAATAAACATAATCAAACATTGCAAATCAAAATAAATAAAGACGAACAAAACAACACACGCAAACATATTGATGGCAACAATCCAAACATAGGTACACACAAACATCACATCCTAACCTAATGAAGTTTCCCTTGCGAAACACGTTAAATTAAACATTAAACTTTCGCCTTTAGATGCAACTGCATGCCCTCGGAACCCATGTGTTCGTGAGAATTTTTTTAATAATGTACACAACGATGCTTTGAAGACCCGCTGTGCTAGCAGAAACTCGCTAGGTTTTTTACAAAATAAATCTATGGCGCAAATGTTTTGAATAGGCCTCATGCTGATTGGATTTATCCTTTTTGTTTTTACTGTGAATTCCGAAAACTATTTTGCAGAAACCGTTTCTATAACCATCCATGTTCAAATATCTATTAATAATTGCAAGTTTGCAATTGCCCTTGGCTTTCCCGCCTACATGCCAAGTAATATTCCTGAAATACCAGAGACATAATCCAAACGCGCTGATATCTAAACAGATATCAAAGACTATCATAAAGTATTCGCTCAATCTGAGATCAAACATACAACTTCAAATGCTCAAGCAACAAGACCAACAGGACATTCAAAGCTCGAAACATTAATATAACAGATACCACCGAAGAAGATACGAGATAAACTAATTCCAATAGATAACGAACCGACGGACAATTACTTATCGAAGATAATGTGGATTTTCAAATTATCGAAATGGCATAAGATATCTTGGACCATTCTCTGATAGTGTTGGCCTTTGATTGCGAAGTCCAATTGAATAAACGGACCTATATTTCTTATCAGATTTATAGTCTTAGATTGGATCGGCTATTAATTTTGTTATCTAGTGCTCGCTTGCAGGGATAGCGGAAACAACTAGGCTTTCTCAAAAACAGACCGTGTATGCATACAATAATTTATTAGACCTTTGTGTTATGTAGGTTGCAAATGTTACAATATCAGATTTAGATAAGTCCAAAGAAACTGATAAGAAAATTGGACGTGAAATAGATGTAAATAATGAATCTAACTGGGTATCTTGTTAATGCGAAGCAGTTGAACCAAATAGATATTAAAGAAATAAAGTTATTCACATTTAGAAAGCCCTGCAAACCCTAATGTAATGACACAGCCTAAACATAGAAACCATAACAAATATGAATGTGTCACGCTAACACAGTGACACAAAGAATCAAAACCAAGTTAATCAGCAATTAGTCAGTCCACAGTAATTGGGATCAAGTTCACTAACTTGAAGATACCAAAACTAAAAAAGCAGAGCATAATAAATCCAGACAGATGCAACCGAATAAGAAGACAAATTGCCTGGTACATAACTCCCGTACCGAAACTTTGGCAAAAGGAAAACTGAACACCACATCTGGGCACCTGTACCAAAATACGCGAATATATGGAGGAATATTATTCCTAGAATAGCAACAGACTGTAAAATGAATATGGAGACACCATGTGCATTCAAAAACTTGCACCGGCAAACTGGTTAACTGTTGCAGAAATGTTTGCCAAGGGAATTTGAGCTTTCGTTTTAGAGGCTTAGAGGTTTTTGGAAATCAAAATTGCAGGTTCTAAAAGCAAATGTTGGTAATGGGATGATTTGTCATTCAGTGGACAGCGTTGACGTGACGTTTCGCTCTTTTGCTAATGCTCATTTTGGGAGGTGGAGCTCCTCTGCAGGTCTTTAAGTGGAAAAAGTCTGCCAATCAGCTTTGGATACTTTGATGTTTTAAATTAAGATTGGGTTGCATATTTCTAAACATTAATTCATAATTAACTTTGAGTTTTATACTTTAATTAACTATCCCGTATTTTTTATGAAACACAACGTTGCGGTTGCAACCTAACACCATTAATCAAATAAATTAACTAAAAAAGTACCTATTCATTTAGTTCAAACTGCCACACAATTTGACTTCATTAAGATTGTAACACTGAGAAGTAGAACCATAAAGTCAAAATCACGTACAATTTTCTCTCTCTACATCTACATTAATTAAACTTTTCCATAACAAAATAGCTAGCCAACATAACATCTACATTACAGTTGTCCAGTAATGTCCACTGGTCACAAATAGAAGCGCGAGCGCAATGAACTGAAACACATATCATACCGTGGCACAGCAAATATTTACAGTGCTGCAAGTCGCCGCGAATACATCAATGACAAACATTAAGCTTTGGATATAGACGAGGAAAATTAATTTAGAAGGAACTTTCGTATAATATTACAGATTCCAACGTAAATAGTAATGCTAATGTAAGGTTAGTAAACGTATTTGAGTTGGTAGAAGTAACACATAACGTAAATAACATAGTTAATATACCTAGTATGAAGCATGATAATAATGTTATTGATACTGGTAAGTTTTCAATTTTAACTGGAATTTTAAATATTAATTAGTATATGAAAACTGACCACCTAACAGCATAAGCAAAATTAAATACGACATAAATATCGCTAATATTAATATACGGGAGATAAAACTGAAATAGAAGAGAAGATACGGATCAAATAAGACGCTACGTCAAATACACAAGATTTATAATGTGCCGCTGGAATAGCGTTTAATGAAGAAACATCGAATTTATCAGCTGGCGACGTGGTGACAAAACAAAACAGGGGAAATATATGCAGATGCAAAAGTGTGGGATGGAAGCAAAGTAAGCAAGTTTTTGTAGATATCTATCTATCTGTGAAGGTAAACGAGGGTGGCAAAGGTAACATACGTATGGATGCAAAAACAGATGAATCAGAAAGATATAGTTTTTTTTTATGTTGAAAATGTTGAGATTAAGCGCGTGTTTTTTTTTAATCCTTTTCTTTTTTCATATAAAGCAAGTACCTAAGCTTATTGTAATGTACATTCATAAAACACAAATAGAAATGAAACTTCAATTTATCACTAACATTAATTTCAAATGCATCGTGACAATAAATTCAAACATGAATAAAGGTAAAAAAGTACTGCTTTCATATTTATGACATGTTGATAAATTCATGATTTGTCTTTATTGCACGAGCCATATGCACATGTTCAGTATTGACAGATCAAAGAGCAGGTGCTCTTAAGGTCTGTAATAGATGACCTTTTTATCTTTATGGGCACTTGGTAGTTAGGTCTCAGTTTTGCAAATGGAAGAAGCCATTTCAATAGTACTTAAGATAACATATAACATGCTGACTGAATGAATATTATAAGTGGGACCTATAATTACCAAATATGAATTATTGTGGCTGTGAGGCTGACCTAAGCCTGCAAGAATGTATAACAGATCAAATTGGTCACGATATGCAACATTCAGGGGCCAATTGAGAGACTTACATGTGATCATTAAAATTATTAAGTTAAATGCAAATTAAATTACTCCTACGTCAATTATATGAAAATTGCAATAATTGATAACCTCCAATTGATAGATAGCGTAATCAATTCAAACAGGTCAAATCGTAGTCACACTATAATTCTTGATGCCTTGTCTGATTATAATCTTTATAACATACATCAAAGGGGCAATTTTCCTGCAAAACACCAATTAATTCAGTCTCATTTGGATAGAAAATAACCGTTATTTATGAGTTTAGAGTTACTCGCGAGATTATGCACGGTCGTGACAAATTTCCCGGAGACAAGCACACGTTTCTCGCACGTTTCACTTATTTGGTGCGAATATATCAAGTTGATTAATTGGCATTATTTACTGACCATGATGCGGAGGTCTTTAAGTTAAATCATTAGAGATAGAGAAATAATAAAGTAGGATTATGATTATCTAGAATTGTAGCAAAAATAAGGAAGAAATAAAAATATTGTATCAGGTCTAGATAAAGTGGTAGATGAAACGCATTAAAATACTAATCTCGTAAAATAAACACCGCTCTGCAAAATAGTTATTTTTAGTTCGCATAGGTAACAAAAAAAATAACATTAAAGATCTATTTAGTAATTCAGTACGTAGCTAAACAAGTAGCAAGGTTGAACTAATCAAACCCATCTAGACTAGAATGTAAGAAGCAGAGATTGACTCAGCTACTTAAGACACAAAATATATAGAAGTACTTAGTAACAGATTTTTTCATACATTTCAGATAGATTATTTATTACGCAATATGTTCCAGAAGTCTATTTTCTTTTAGTTGTAAAAACTTTTATAGTGGACCATCTAAATGGAACATGGTGAAAAACTATTTATTTACATTCGTACCATAAAATTTTTACGACATTTTAAGCATCATTTTAAGGTTTATTTGTCTTTTGGCTAAGCAAGGATTTTAGTACATGTCAAATCTATTATGTCTCATTTAATTGCCCGTGTTTCTTGGAAAGTATCAACTGTGGTAGAGAAATCGGCTGTGAGAGATACGAGCTGTAAAAATCAGACAGTAATGTCTGACATCTGTTTATTGACATGAAAATTACCTTGCCAGATTAGTGTTCTTTAGTGTTTGTCCACTGAATTAATGAATTTAATGATTCGGAAGTTGAAGAAATAAATAAGATTGAAATACTACCAGAAAACATACATGTATTAAGACTTTTGTAAGCAACAGTGAATTGATTGGCATTCGTTTATTACATAATAAATTACATGAAGGAAAAACCTACTAATTTAAATTAGTAAGTGTATTAAAATACTGTCAATGACAAAAGAGATAACATATTTATCGTTTGCATCAGACTTTCCACTAGACTCGCTGAAATCCACTATTTTGTCATTACAAATTACTGTCACGAATCCAAAAATAAAGCCATCACCAATGCCAAGATTAATAAATAAAATTAATATGAAACGCAAAATGAGTTGAAACACATATGAAGAGAGCTTTCTTGGTTGTCATAATAACATTAGTTGAATACAAAATGGCGGCGAAGTCGCCAAGGTTGGGTAAGGACGTCACGAAGTCACTGATCACGATTTTCCCAAAGTAATAGAAATTCAGAGGGCGTTCGATGACCATACAAGGGCTGGTAGGGCGGAAAAGTTTCCCACTGGACTTGAATGAAGAGTTAGAGCTTGTATTGCATAAAAAGGTGAGGTGTATTGTTGTGTAGGAAAATACAGCAGATAAAATTGTATAACAATGGTGTTTGTTTTTAAAACGACTTGACGTGATATTACCCACATGAATTGGCAAAATTCCTATAGGTACACATGTGATATGAAAATAGCTAACTGTATGTTTTTCTCCTATGAAATAAAAAAATTAGCTTCTCATTTTGTCAGTAGTTCAAATAGAAAAATCTTATTGATTTTGATATCTGTGGCACATACATCAATGTTATTTAATTTAACAGTAAAATTATTTGTTTTATGAATTAAATTTCTACTATTCACAACGTAATTTATGCCAATAAAGTTAAAATCCCACCCAGTGACCAGCCCTACAAGGGCCAGAGGATGCTCAGGCGCAGTTGTCATCCGTCGTGTTGGTACTACTGTTGCAAAAGGCGCCGACATCCGTCGCCTGCGCACGCCATTTGTATGCAATACGAAATCATATTGATTTGCCATGGAATCGTTTACGTGGGATCAAAGGTTTTTTTCGTCTTTGAAGGATACATTGAGGCCTTTTGTTTAGATCTGTGTTAACATGGGATGGTTGTTAAGTTTGTGATTTACATGTTTTTGCGCTTGATATGCATGAACAAGTCCATCACCAGATAAATCATTCAATGTGTAGATCAATCATTCAAAAATAGGATCCTACCAATCCCGAATGTTGCAAGTTGCCAAGCAAAATAATAAAACTAAAGCAGGTTTTCGAATAAGCAACATAATTTTATCTAATACCAATACAATTAAAGATTTCGATAACATTACTATGAAATAGAATGTTTGTTTAGGTCCACACGTGAAAAAATATTCGCAGAATATCATCATTGTACACAATTTCTATTTGCGCGGTGATAGTGACGGCGAAAATATTTGAGTTCCTATAAAAAATATAGAAGATACCTGCATATTTGTATTGAGATAAACGACGATATAACAAATATGAAGATCGTAATCATGGAGTTTGCAAAAGCCCAGGTGATTTGAGATAACCTGTGAAAATAGCTCAGTGCTTTAAAAGTTGGGAACATTTCAAGTTTGACTGGTTAAAAAGCAAAGCTTTTAGTATACTTATTTTTCAAATTGTAATAAAGCTATAAATATGACGACAGATTTTAATACACATCTCATTTACATTTATAAAAATAATCCATCACATCCTCTCCTCAGCCCTAAAAATCACGACAAATTAAACAAATTATCATCCCTCAATCAAATTGATGTACCAGGACATCATAACTACACAGGACGTTACATTAAATAGATCAGAACGACCAACATAAGACGACCTCCCACAGACATACGCTGGACCGGCCAGACACAATGACGAAGATTCGAAAAGAGAGCAAAGAGCTCTAAATTAACTGGTTATTAAAGTAATTAGGCATCCGGTGCTTCTAATGAGAACCAAATGAGAGGGTTGAGGAGGGAACAATCGATTTGTGACCGTGAAGTAATAACCTTTTCCGTTGCTATATTAACTTTTCGGTGTTAACTTGTGATACAAAGTCGTTGAAGTTGTAAACGAACCACGTGGAAGTCACAATTTGGTTACAAAATATACCTTCACAAAGTTTTAAATAGCTAATGGCGTAACTGAATTCGAATTTAGCACAATCGAAAAAACAGTTACAAAAGCTGTACCTGCCAAAAAATCGATTATGAAACCATATTTAAATATTATTGGCGCAGCACTAACAATTGTACTCGATACCGATCAAGCCCTACGCATTGAGTTTGACAATATAATTCTCGACATGGCGCCTTAAACCCACTTTGAATAATAAACGGACAAAAGAAATCATTTCCGACTGCCAAAATAACGTACTGTAGGCCCTACAATTGATTTTGGTATACCAATTCGTATTCATACTATGAATCGATTAGAATTTTAAATTCCTGGTATCCCATCCCAGATTTTTGTTAATACAGATGGATTTTGAATACCAAATTCATGGTTTTTAGCTTTAAGAAGCCCATATACATTCAACACGTGTATTTTGGGTCCTATTGTTGGTCTTTTGATATAGTTGACATTTGTTACAACAGTATTCTTACTTCCTACGATTATTTGGCAATTGATGTTTAATGGTAAAGGCGCCTGAATAATAATTGTTGAAATAAAATATGAAAAGGAAGTAGACATACATCCTTTACTGGCATTTCTTACTAACCCTGCATTATTATTCAACTTTAGATCCTGGACACAATGCCTTATGTTAGATATTTTTAAATTCAACCGTCCATTCATGTTATTATAATTATAAAATCCTCATAAAACGTTTATTTATAATTATTTTTATTAGAAATTATTATCAGTATACTCATTTCCAGACATTGGCACGACATTACATTTATTATTACAAAATTAATTATTGTGATTATTAATGTGGAGATGTTCAGCAATAATATTTTTATAATAAATATTAATAAAAAACTCACCTAAAACAATATCTCTGGCTGTAACAAGACACGCCGTTGCCAGCAGGAACGTAATGGCGATCGGCATTTCGCGCCAAAACGCAATGGCGGCAAACGTCATGTTTCACCAACAAACTCAACTCCTCTTATTCGGATCCATTAGTTTCTGAAACAAAGGACGGAAAATCATTATTAATAACACATTTTTAACAATAAATCTTCGGTAAAACTAAAAGTTATATGTTCCTGAAAATATCGTAATACTAGCATAAGAAAATATCTAAAAAAGGATATGAAAGGAGATAATGATCTTACAACTCGAGCGTAGAAAATAAACTGTTCATTAACTGTTTATTTAACTAAGCTTAATGAGGATTGACGCAATATCTAGCACATTTTCATTTATGGGACTCCTTTTGGATGATATAATAATCTTTCAGGTTATTGCTTTGTATGGTAAAGTTTCACTCAAAAAATTTGGTTTTTAAAAACGTATTAGCTTTAGTATAGTTGAGGGAGACGACGAAACTAAAGATCTCTAGAAAAAAAATAGAGGGTAAATAATTTAGATTTTTTCACAATGCCAGATGTCTACTAGACAAATTTTCTACAATAAGCATTGCTTCGCCAGAGCAAAAACACAATAGCCAATTTTAAACCTAGCCATATTTGTTGGCTATACGCATATTGAAGGAACATCTGTAGTCCTAAAAATAGCCTTTCTAACATTCATCGACACTAAAATCCAATACGTAGCGCACATTGGTTGCGAAGCTCTAACCTCTAAAATACAGGGTGCGTAAAACTAATAAATGTCAAAAGCTTCAGAAATGGAGCGGTAAGTGTAGTACTTACTGAACACTTAAAGTTTATGTAACTTGAAATATACGGAGTATTGTGGAAAGGACTTTCGAGATACGTAGCTATAATAGTTAGTAGAAAACTGGTGCCAGAGTGTCTTGGGTGAGACGATAGTCGCTATGTCTCGTTGCCAAAGACACTTTTACTTGCGATTTCACTTTATGATTTACAGATCATAGAGCTAGGCATACCAGAAAATTTATGCTCCTTGATGCTTACTCGAGTGCATGTAAAATAGGACCACTCTGAATACCAAGAAATGTATCGAGTGCTCATAGTACTAAGAAAGCCATTAAATAAGTCAACAAAATATTTCATAATGTTACCAAATTTTCCTCGAATCCTGGAAAGATTCTATTTTTGTCGTACTTCAGATGATTTTAGAAAAATAAAATAAAAATAGAATTGACCAGCAATATTGAGTCATTTCACTTCCCGCGATTAGATTTCATGAAAAAAAGGCGCATTTATCAATCAACGTAGCCCAACAGTTGACCGCTGATGATAATCCCTGCCAACTAACACCATACACTGTTTAACCAGTAATAAATTCCCCAAATTGCCTTGAACAAAAACAAGCCAACATTCAGGAACATTTCTTACATGAGGATGAGTCAAAAAACAAGCTGTTTTACACAAAATTTACGAGGTCACACTGAATTAATTAAGAAGCTGAAATATTAGGTTGTTGTCAATGACACTCTGATCGAGGGCAGTGCAAATGTCTGGGCAATGTGTATTTCGACAGATTACTGGTATCCCAGGAAGAAACAAACTAAAATGGTGCTAATAAACAAAGAATACAATGCTGATGTAAAAATAAAAGTAAGACTAGAAATAGATCAGGATATTATGTAGATATTGATGTAGCAACGAAGACACTGGATGTTGAAAGTGGTGAACATGATCTAGCCGACCGATCGAAAAAAAGAAGGACTTACGAAATCACTCTCTAAATATTCAAAATTACTGTAGTGTCTGGTATGTATATATCAAAAAAAGACCAAATAACTTTAGCTAACCTCATCCAAAGGCTCAAAATAAACACAATCAGCAAAAGAAAGCAAATATTTCCCTCCATTCTCTCACACGTTATTATCTTCCTGTACGGAACCCATGCCATCGTGTAACAACATTTTTATACATATAATTATAACTTTCGTTGCAGTACGCGGCACCGGTCGTTGGCACGGTATAAATTTAAACATTAAATAAACAAGCATATAAAATAACTCAGGTTTGATTCACTGCCGCACCGCTTTTACGAAAGGGGTGAAGATTTTATTCAGTGTTAATATAACTTTATATTCAATCTTGATATCGCCTTTCGTTATATCTAGTAGGGTGGAAATTGTATCTGATTGAGATATAATTTCAGATTAATGTTCTATAAATATATCCTCAAGATTGAAATTAGTTATAGGTTCATTATCCTTGTTTTCTTATTGCAATGTCATAATTTTCATTATGTTTGGTGTCTTAATAAGTTTCAGTGTTGGTCACTTCTTGTGGACTGTCGCATTTAATATCGGTTTTATATTAAAACACAACGCATCTATAGTACCAAGTTAGAATACACTAGCTGAAGGCGAATTCCCGTATTTAATCGCGTTCAAAATCTAGTCGCGCATAGTTTGTTTTTTTTTTTCTTATTTTATCTTTTGCACTCCGTTTAGGCAATGCAAATTTTTATTTATTATGACTATAATTCTGGTTAGTTACTATACAGTGTGAGTCTTCATAATGTGCACATATCGAAATGAGGGAATCTATGCTTAATTTTATCGACAGAAAAAATTGTCAAATTTTTTTTTGTTTTTTTTTATTCTCTTGGGCATCTTATTTATAAATTTTACAATTATTGTAAAAATTGATGAAAAAATACAGATTTTTGCTAAAAAACATGTTTATTTTCAATTGAGGGTAGTTTTTTTTCTCAATTTTAATTTTGTGTGGACGTCTACATACTTCCAATCATTATGGAGTTTGTTTCATCGCGATTGCTGATTCAGTTTAAAAGTTACACAGTTTGGTTCCAATTTTTTTTTTAAATTCCATAATAAGTGTAAAAAAATGATTTAGATTTTTTTAGATATTTTTTCTATCGTTAAAATTAAGCATAGATACCCTCATTTAGATATGTGCACATTATGAAGACTCACACTGTATAACTATGCTTGAAAATGTTTTTCGAGCATTGTAGTTTGTCACAGAAAAATACTAACTACACTGAATCAAGACATTTAACGTCGATCGCCAAAATAACGGTATACTGTAGAATCACCCATAAATCAAAGCTTTATGACAAACCCAAACAACCGTTCATTCAACCGTACGAAAAAAAGCATCTCAACAATTTAGTCTACAAAGTTATTAATAGCAAAACAATTACGTGCTCGAATCCCTTCACCCTTCGAAGTAAATAAATCATTCAAAAAAGGATTGTTGAAAACCGATTTAGAACGAGGGGTTTATAAAAAGGATTTAACACTAAAAAGCTGATGGTGTATCCATATTTAAAATATATCGTCGGGTTAACCCCTCCGTACTATGATATACAGGGCCTGGGCACGTGTTATACGATGCTATGAATTCTGACATAAAACAGAGCTCTGAAAAACTAGTGTATATAGAAAATTTAAGGGAAAATATACGGTACTGTTTTTGTTTATAATTGGTCGTTAAAAGTTTATGTTTACGTGTACGCGTGGAATTAATTTTAGGTTAACTTAAAACTTTAGTTTTAGTGAAACATTTTGTATGATGGCAAATTATGTTTTTTTTATGGAACATAAGGACAACATTTTTGAATATTTATTAGTTTCAATATTAAATGGTATATCGAAAAAATCTTTTACGCTCTAATTCTAACATCAAACAGCCATAATCCTCTGCCTATTATTTTAAAACAACTAGGCAACGGACAATACTTTTTAAAAACGGTTATCCAAATAACAGCTTCAGACTACAAAACATCATATAGTGCAGACACGTTCTGATTTTTGTTTAGTCTTCGGTGGACCTGACCTACTCTGTCTAATATACTTCTCAAAAATATATACTACACATACACTTGGCTGCGTGCCTTATTTCAATAGTCATATATTGTTTGTCCACTTTTAGGTTTTGTAATTTTTTCGAAGACGAAATTAAATTTTTCTTTTCATATTCAAAATAAATGTTATACTGGTGTGTCTATATTTCAGAGAAACAATTCTTGTATTTATAAGAATGTTTCAATTCTAACTACTAAGATTAGGTACTTTGCGAACGTTCTTACAATGTTGTGTTGTCGATAGATTCAGTATAAAGATTTTTCTGTGCCTAATTTCAATGCTCAAGCTACGTTTTTAAGCTATGTAAGTATTGCTACTTACATAGTAACAAACAAAAATAATAGTTTTATTTAAAAATAATTTAAAATGACCTTAATGGTGTGAAGAGGAAAAAATAATACAATCTGGTTATTATTGCTCAGGTAATGTAAAAAAAATCCAGTCACAGTACCTCATATAGTATTTTATTTATTTTTTAATGCATTGTATTAAAAACTTAATCTATATAGACTAAGATAACAGAACAGCAGTTAGTTGTACAGCAGTTTATTTACAATGTAAGAGAAAGAGAAAAAAAACGTAAACGCGTAGATGTGATGTAGATGTGTGTGTTCATAAAATAAATAATTACATAACGCTAGCGCCAGATGTCGCGAGCGGCGGTTTTTTTTAAATTCATGTTTGTAAACATAGCTTTATGAGTTTGTATAGGGTGATTCTTTATTGTATAGGCTGTAAGAGATAAAAAATATTACTGAGATTGATTAATTAAATATTAGGTTTGATCAAAATACCTATGAAATGAACTTTTTTGGTGCAGCCGTGAGTGAGGCACACACTGTTGTTGTTAAAATATATTGTCTTTACTTTTTTATTAAGCTATTGCATAGCTTTTATCGCGGGCTTTGAGCGCGACGACCGAATCAAGATATCCTGTAACGAAAAAAACCTAACACCCCCCACTCCGCCTACCATGTAATGACGGTTCCCAACGTAATTTTTGTTTTATGTCATCACGTCATCATCCCAAGTGTAGCGTTGACAAATAGGAAGTATGGAGGTTACAAATGCTATGCAATAAATAGCTTTACCGCGGCAGTCCCCGAATTCCACACTTTTTTTTTAAATTTATATTTTGTGTATCACGAACTGTATACAAATAAACGTTATTCATTCTTCTATAAAAAAAAAATAGGTAAGTATATGGATTTTTTTTATTAGTTGAATAGAAATATTTTAATAAGTTATTTTTGCATAGTCCATGCTGATACGAGACAGACCGCACTCATGCTAGTGCAAAAGCAAAGGCGCATAAAATTCCTTGCAAATCAAATACCAACTATTTACTCACCTCATTACTATGTACAATACACAGTTACTCTGCTTATACACAACCCCGCTAATTAACCCAGTCAATACATACTTATATTAATTATGCATGTACAAACAATCACATTAAATCTCACCACACAACACATTAACTGATGATAAACAAATAGTGCTAATTGTGTGCATATGTGTAATACGCACGAAACGCATGGAATCGTAGGTTAATTATTTTGCAGGTTGGTACTGACCGTTTTCATAAAAGATGCAGAAGGGACACTTGCATTTTAGATATTAATTAAAAAAAAAAAAAACGTGTGGCACTCGGGGAATGCCGCGGTAAAGCTATTGCATAGCATTTGAAACCTCCATACTTCCTATTTGTCAACGCTACACTTGGGATGATGACGTGATGACATAAAACAAAAATTACGTTCCCATGACAACATCACGTTGTCATGGGAACCGTCATTACATGGTAGGCGGAGTGGGGGGTGTTAGGTTTTTTTCGTTACGGAATTTCTTGATTCGGTCGCCGCGCTCAAAGTCGGCGATAAAAGCTATGCAATAACTTAAAAGTAAGTAAAGCAGTCGTGCCTGTATGAGAGGCAATTAAAACAAATGAAGTTTGATCATCTGAAAGGAGTAAAACTTCTTTAAATTCGGCAATGGGTCAATCCTAGAAATAAGTGTGTATTTGAAACCTTTTCATTTTTAAGCTATTGCATAGCTTTTATCGCGGGCTTTGAACGCGGCGACCGAATCAAGAAATTCCGTAATGAAAATAAAACCTAACACCCCCCACTCCGCCTACCATGTAATGACGGATGATGACATAAAACAAAAATTACAACATCACGTTGTCATGGGAACGTAATTTTTGTTCTGATGTCATCATCCGTCATCATCCAAAGTGTAGCGTTGACAAATAGGAACTATGGAGGTTACAAATGCTATGCAATAGCTTTACCGCGTCAGTCCCCGAGTGCCACAGGTTTTTTTTTTTGCAATTTCTGAAGTAATATTACATTTTTAGATACCTGCTGTGAGCTCATTTAACCAACTTATTAATATTCCGTACTGGGCCTTTTAAGCTAATATTTTGTATTTTATTTGACCACAAACCGCAGAACAGTGATAATTGACACAATAAACAACTGAACACTACCACAGATGATCATGCGAAGCGGGATAATTTCAATAAAATGTTGTGCACACACAACTTGGTCACACTAACAGACACGACAAGTGAATTTAATTTATAATATGTCTTGAAAGCTGTTAGTAAACTGTCCTTCCTCTACTTCACCACCCACAACATTCCAAATCAAATTCGCATGTGCTAACTCGCCATTGTTAATTCTAAATCGCTTTCGTATTTTAAAACATCCTGTGTGAGGAAGCTCGCACGTGCTACGTAAACTTCCTGCGTTCACCTTTGTGCGCGGCGACACGGGCAAAGATGCACAATAATCGATCGCACTTGACGATTTAAACCTATTTGGCAGTTGTGTACATAGCTTGATACTTGTTATTGATTTTGTGAGGAAGTTGATAATGTTGTACAGGTGTTTAATTAGGAATTATTGTTTCGAAGTAAACGAAGTCTTTCAATCGAACTCTCATTTTTTAACCGACTTCCAAAAAGGAGGAGGTTATATGTTCGTCGCGTATGTTTTTTTTTTATGTATGTCCACCGATTTCTCCGTTTATTGTGGACCGATTTTGAAAAGTATTTTTTTGTTTGAAAGGGTTAGCTCTCGAATTGGTCCCATATAAATTTTATTAACTTTGCTTTGATAGTTTTTGAGTTAGCTACAAAATACGTATTTTTTTCCCACTTAGTATGTAGATGATATGATAAGTTTCTGTCACTGGTAGCAGGTAGTGGTATTCGAATGTGTGTGGGGTAGGTACCACAACGAAAAAGTGAAAAATAACTTTAATTTCGGAAGTCGGTGGAAAAAAACGAAAATACAAAACACAAGACACCGACTTCCGAAATTAAAGTTATTTTTCACTTTGTAGTATTTTTTTGGAGGTCGATTGTTTTTTTTTTTTGTTTCTTTCTTTTGATTTTTAAGCTATTGCATAGCTTTTATCGCGGACTTTGAGCGCGGCGACCGAATCAAGAAATTCCGTAACGTAACGAAAATAAAACCTAACACCCCCCACTCCGCCTACCATGTAATGACGGTTCCCATGACAACGTGATGTTATCATGGGAACATAATTTTTGTTTCATGTCATCACGTCATCATCCCAAGTGTAGCGTTGACAAATAGGAAGTATGGAAGTTACAAATGCTATGCAATAGCTTTACCAGTGCAGTCCCCGAGTGCCACACGTTTTTTATTAGGTACATTGTTTAGATTTAGATCAAACTCAAACTCACAACATTTATTTCAAGTGATGGCCCAGTGGTTAAGGCCTCGCCTCTCATGCACGAGGTTGTGGGTTCAAATCCGGGCAAGTACCAATGTAACTTTTTCAATTCAATGTAGTTTCTGAGTTTATTTTGGATATTACTAACATCGGTGAAGGAAAAACATCGTGAGAAAACCTGGAATTATAGTAAATCTGAAATCGCCAACCCGTCTTGAGCAAGCGTGGTGATCAATGCTCGTGCCTTCTCTGTATGAGAAGAGGGTCAGCAGTGGGACAATAATAGGCTGGTATTATTATTAATTAAACCATTTACAGGCACTTTTGAATTGTCAAAGAGTCGGTCAGTCTTTTAAATTATAGAATGAAAAATAAAAAGTATTTGGTTTCCGAGGTACGGAGGAGTCTCGGTATGTAAAGATGGTCACCCATCCACGGACCAACCTCGGCCAGCGTAGCTTAACCTGATGGATCGACCCGTGCGGCTGTTATTACTTAGCCACGAGCTCCTGAAAGCTCATGAATTTTAATGATGGTATTGAATCCTAAATAAAAGAGGCTTTACGATTATTTCCAGACACTGAGGCCCTTTGTGCTTTAAATGCCTTCAGCTTTTGGTGCGAGAATCACAGCCATTGTAATTTATTTTTCTACGAACAAACTGTATCCTATATGTTTGAAATTCAGTGACTTTTAATACATACGTTAAGAATCAGAAAAGAGTCTAAAAGCCAGGTCTCCTGCGCGTGTTTTTTCGAGACATTACACAAAAACATCGCAACAAAGAGGCGTGGCCATACACATTTGTGTATGCAAACACGATGATAAGTATGAAAACAAATGTTTATGTGTTAGGTTTTTTGTGTAATGTTTCGAAAAAACACGCGCAGGAGACCCGGCTTAACACAAACTTTAATAATAAAAAAACATTTCTCGTAGATAACATATCATGCTTCTACACATAAAAGCTCCAACATTCAAAGTTAAAAACTTAAAAGAGCCATAAAAGCTAGTGGTCGTACAGTTAATATACTCTGTACATTAACCATGGGCTATGGGCTACATGGGGTGCGAGTGCGGGGCTATTTATAGCTCATGGCACCAGGTAACCCCTGCACTAACACAGTTTTAAGGATCAACAACTGAAATTACATTTTTCGGTATTGTGACGTGTGAGATTTAGAATATGGTTCATTTTTGTTTTATTTATAAAACAAGAAATCAAGAGTTCCTTTTGATTTTAGCAAGAGTTATGCTTAGTACCTGGGCGACCGAGCTCTGATCTGGTGAAAATAGAGAATGCTCATTTAATAGTATAGAAAAATTCATACTAATCCATGTATAGTACATACTTATTCCATGCTGCCATGATAGTAGGTACTTACAAATTTCATGCTGCCATGTCATTATTCACTATCTTGTTCTAAACTTTGGGCGACCGAGCTCTGCTCGGGTGAAAATACGGAGAAAACGAATTTTCCCAGATATGAGACCTAGCTAGATCGATTTTACACCCTCGTAAACCCCTATATTGCAACTTTCATCGAAATCGTTAGAGCCGTTTTCGAGAACGTGATTACAAATATAAATACAAATATTGCTCATTTAATAATATAGGATATACCACTGAATAATGATCTTTCAAATCTGACAATTACGTACCAACTAGTTACCTATCATAACGCTTGTTTTCCGCGAAGAGCAAGGCAGAAGTGTACACCCACATTTTTCCAGTTATGTTTTTAAAGTCTCAAATAACAGGGGGTGAGCCTATTGCCATCAATTTGAATACAAATTCAGACTCCGGGCTACTACTGAGAAATTCCTGATTGAAAAGCCAGTAATACTTTGCCTTTTTTTTGGGTGGGAAATTATCTGGACGGAGCGGGAGGGCGTGTCAGACTCTTACTGACTAAAACCCACCCGTGTTCCTTCAATTGCCTATTATGTTGCCAGGGGCCACGATATTCCTTTCGGACTTTCTCGCGACCCTGGCAAGCATCTGCCCTAGCGGACCCCGTCAGTTCTGCTGACATCTCTTTGAGGCGCGCATGAAACACAACGTGCCGTTGAGGTCCTTATCGGACGGCGGGCTATCCATTGCTCACCGTCCGCAAGCCCGCGCCTACGGTGGCCGGAAATCGGCCTGCGATTCCTGATGCCCAGGGCGTCTGCCACGGTTAGGGGCATGAGGACGCGAAATTTGCCTCTCCCTTACGCGTTCCGCCTCCGCCTTCGCTAGCATTACTGCTTCGCAGAAGGAGGTGACCGGCCTCCCATGCCCTCTCGCTTCGTACCATGGCCTGGACCAGGGCTGGGACTTTGCCTGACCTGAGAATCGAATCCAGGAATGTTGTCGAACTCAGCATTAGCTTTTGCGACTACTACACACATACAACAAGGCAAGCCTACCTACCTTACCTACTAATTAATTTCTATTATATCTTTTTAATACCATTAACCTCGACTTATATGGCTTCTGAATCAGTTCATAGATAACTCCTGTTACAAGTGTTTTATGAAGCAGTAAGTTATCTCCAACTAGTAGAGAGATATAGAATGGAGTGCCACTTCGGTCTCAAGTGCAATCCTTTAATTTATTTATAGAACTGTTCCAAGGTAGAAGGTTATGAACGAAAATAAAACTGAATTGGTTTTTGAACGATGTTTGTGTGTCGTCTGTTGAAAAAATAATCATCATCTGCCTAGCCTTTTCCCAACTATGTTGGGGTCGGCTTCCAGTCTAACCGGATGCAGCTGAATACCGTATTTTACTGTTGAAAAAATAATAAGGAATAATAATTCAGACACTAGTAAATAAGTATGATTTTTTAATTTCTACATAAATATTTATAACAAGCTGCTCCCCGCGGCTTCGCTGTTTATGTATTTTAAATAAAAGTAGCCTAAGTTACTCCATAAGATATTAGCTATCTGCCAGTGATAGTCCCGTCAAAATTGGTCTCGCCGTTTCGGAGATTAGCCGGAAAAAACAAAAAGACAGACAAAAATAAAATTATATTTACCGTACAATAATATACTTTCATAGGCATTTTCTTTTTCATGTGGTTAGTGACAAACCTGTTGTCAGAATTTGCTTATAAAAAAATAATAACAATTTTAATTGCTCCTAGAGGTATTTTATGCCGGGTACATTGAGTGGCCCTTTGTAACACGACTAAAATGTCACGGTGAATATTTATATATTTTTTTAAATGAATGTTTATTCTTTATTGGATACATAAGTAGGTTGCTTTTGTAAGACGACTAAAATGTCACGGTGTATAACAACCATTGATAAAGAGTTACTATAAATTCACCAAAGAAAAGAAATATAGAGCTTGAAAGATAACTAACGAGTTATTTATTAAGGAATTTGAAGACAAGACAAAGTGGAAGATTATTTCTAAGATAGATAATCCCGGATTTAAGACTTCAGATGAAAGGCGAACTGTGCTAATCGTATTTTGATACTGGATAATAGTAAAGAATAAGCTGCTCTGAAATCGGTTGAGGAAATCATCGTGAGGAAACTGACTTGTACTAGAAAAATTCTAAGGCCGTGACATCTACCAACCCGCACTGGGCCCGCGTGGTAGATTGCGGCCCGCTCCCTCTCATAGAGAGGAGACTTGTATCCCAGCAGTGGGAACATTTTTTTGAAGTGAAAACTTCTTTAGGCGAGTTGGGCATTTTTGAGATAGGACTAAACCATTGATTTTGCGGTGCTCTTTATTTATATTACGTTACGTTCTATGCAAGTATTTTTACTATAAAGGTTTTGTAAACGCGATTGTGCTCTTTATTTAGATAAGGTTACGGACCAATGTTCTATACAAGTATTTTTCTTCCACCAAAGCTACCTTGTTCAAGTTTTCACTTCTGTCGGCACTCTCGGAGTGCCACTTTTATTTTACTTTAACCTGTGCTATACCACTACTGGGCAAAGGTTTCCCACATACGCCAATCGCCATTGATTTTTGCCTGCTGCCTTTTCCTACCAATCTGTCAAGAAAGAGTCTAGGTCGTCGCGCCAGCGTTTCTTAGACCTGCCTCGTTGACAACACCCGTCTTCAGGCACCTGCGTGACGAACCTGATCCATCTGTCTTGATACATCCTGTACATGTAGCCCGCCCAGTCCCATTCCAGCCTCGCAGTCTTATCGCCAACATCGGCGATGGTCTTCGAGTGTATTTTATATTCAAAATGCTACGCTCTATCGCTCTTTGGGAAACCTTAAGTTTGAACTTCTGAGCCTCGGTCAAAGACCAGGTCTGAGCGCCATAGGTTAGGATAGGCTATCCTGCCTATCCTAACCTATGGCGCTCGCACATATCGACGAGCTTACGCTTTAGAGATATTAGAAAGTGATTCATTAGCAAGCTTCATTTGTAACACCTTGATAGCACCGCACCCATGAATCGTTTAATGAAAATAAAATAAAAAAGCCTTTTATTTCATGCATTAGAAAGAAGACAAGATAGATTAACATTTTTAACATTTTGTTTTTAAATTATTATTTTTCTACAAATATTATGTATGTAATACACAGTAGTTTTTGCTATCATTCCAAAATTGTTTATTTGTGTTTTCCAATGGTAATTAAAATTAAATTATAATAATAACAGTCATAGTAATAATAGTTAAAAAAGTATAAATTAAATTAGATTGTAAATATTTATAAAAAATCGTTGAATTATTAATTAAAATTAAATGTTAATAAAAATAGCATGCATGAACCCTTCAAGTAGTGAGGGTAAAGGCCTCCTCCAGAGAACACTAGCGATCTCGGTCTTTGGCTTCTGTCAGCCAGTTTTTGCCTGCGATTCGTGTGATGTCGTCCGCCCATCTAGTTACAGGTCTTCCTCTTTTCCGAGTGCCTGTAGGACCTGGCCATGAATCGTCGAATGGGAAATTATAATAAAATCGCAACACGAACCAATAGCATCGACATCTTCTCTAACCCTTTTCGTCAATTCCGTACGAGACTTTTAACCAGCTCGGAGTCTCAAGACCTCTGTGTGACACAAGCCGCCTATTAATAAAATTGTATCCACTTCCATTTCTTTCTTTTTAGGTCTTTTTTGTTATTTAGTTAAATATTTTATCGTATTTGTGAACATAATTAATTTTTAACCGACTTCCAAAAAGGAGGAGGTTATATGTTCGTCGCGTATGTTTTTTTTTTTTTTTTTATTTATGTCCACCGATTTCTCCGTCAATTGTGGACCGATTTTGAAAATTCTTTTTTTGTTTGAAAGGGTATGCTCTCGAATTGGTCCCATATAAATTTTATTAACTTTGCTTGGATAGTTTTTGAGTTAGCTACAAAATACGTATTTTTTTCCCCACTTAGTATGTAGATGATATGATAAGTTTCTGTCACTGGTAGCAGGTAGTGGTATTCGAATATGTGTGGTGTAGGTACCACAACCAAAAAGTGAAAAATAAAAACTTTTTACAAAAAAAAACAACCGACCTCCAAAAAAAACACTACAAAGTGAAAAATAACTTTAATTTCGGAAGTCGGTGGCAAAAAACGAAAATACAAAACCCAAGACACCGACTTCCGAAATTAAAGTTTTTGTGTCCGAGATTTTTGTATGTGTATGTTTAAGTGAGTAAGTCGTTGAGGTGCCAAATAAATACAGTCGAACCTGGATAAGCAAGAGTTCAAGGGACCGCGATCTCTTTTTTGCTTATAGAAGTTTCTCACTAACTCGAGTTTCTAGCTTATAGAGGTACACAGTTGCCTTTCTCACTTATAAAGGTTGAGAGGAACAATAACAATGATAGTTCCACGAAATTTAAGAATGAGTCATAAATAGCAGATGTAAAATTACGCTCGACTGTCATTTATAGAGGCATAGTATAAAGAGAGGAAGTAAGTTATCTTCATATAAACGCACCGCGCGCGGCTTGTATGTGTGCGTGGCTTGTATCTATGCGTCGCCGCACGCACACTTAACAAAATCAAGCCCGTTTATGAGTGCGCCAGTCGGGGCTAACGCCGCACAAGGTTTCCGCGTCGCGGCTGTTCGGCACTGCTAAATGTATGAAAAATGAGTGATAATCGCAGGAGAAATTATTGCTGTGTGTTTGGGTGTCTACATAATTCATCGATTCCAGAGTTGTCTCTGTTCAGATTACCTACTGAACAGAAAAGGTAACCAAGTCACTTATTCTAGCATATAATTTTTACTTGATGATGAGATACCTACTTATTTTTTGTTGTGTTAGTTATCTGTCAGACAGACGAAGTAGGCTGGCCTACTTTCCCACTAAAATGTATTAGGTACCTACTTTTGATCTGTCAATTGATATGCCGCTAATGCTCTCTCTTGATATGCCCGATTTCTCAGTATTGTAGGTATAGTAAAGTAACTAAGTACTTACAGTTATAAAATCATAATTTCAAATATTTGACGAATTGTGAATCAATCAGCCATTTTCTAGGCACTGAATTAAAATTTAGTTTAAAAGTGACAACCCTGAGACAGGCAAGTATGGTAGGCAATTATATTGCGGATTGGGCCTGAGATAGCCTACTTGAACTCTTTATACTATGATAGAGGTAAAGGCATGTAGCAGTCTCAGTTATAGAGGTCCAAGAGTTAAAAACGACTTTCTCTTAACAGCTTTTTGTTTCTCTTTTATAGAGGCTTATGAGGATTAAAATGACGGGACCTGGCAATTACTCTCATTTATAGAGTTTTCTCGCTTACCCAGTTCCCACTTACCCGGGTTTGACTGTAAATAAATTAGCAGTAGGAAGACGATAGGCTGATTATGCTTAGCAGCATCTCAGCTAGTGCCAGAACAATGCCTACTAACAGCTTTCCCTAAATACCCTTGTCTCTTGTTCTTCTTCAAATTAATTTCGTGAAAGCATCAGTGACCCTTACAAAGTTTTCCTATATTGAGCCATGATATCACAACCAGATCTGGTCCGGTAATCAAACAGTACGTTCACACGATAGGTCAAATTCATACGATCAGCGTTATTTTGGGATTTTGTATACCTTATGCTGCGTCTGGTTGTGCCAGTCGGTGGGAGAGTGGTGAAAGAGTTAGTGGAAACCGTGAATAAATTATTATTAAAATTGTTGTCCTAATTTTTCATAGTGATTTCGTTTTTGTCCTATTCCGGTTTGATATAATTAAAGTACTTAGGTAAAAATAAAATTATTTAAAGTAATTATCACTGTAACTACAAAATACTGCAAACTTTTAGTATAACGCCAATCGAATTTTTGTTACTTGAAGAATAAGGAGTTTTTTAGTTAATGCACTAGTTTAGTGTGGTAACCCTACTACAATTAGTTTTGTTAGCAGTACAGCTTCTTCCAAATCTAGTGAGTAAGTAATTATAATGTAGGACATTGTCGTCACGCAACAATTGTCGTCTTAGCACAATTTAGCTATAAGCCTTGTAGGTATCTTTAGGATTAGATTATTATTATCATAACTGTCACTCTGTCAGTTAAATAAAGTAATTTTTATAAACTCTTCGATTGTCGTTTATTTGAAACTTTAGCCTACTCAATATTATTCCCAGTTGAACTCACACTAAAATTTATCAGAACCATTTGATAAACCTACTTTCAACCGGAACAAACAAACCGAAATCGCATCCATTACCTATAAACTTCAAAACACATCATAATCTAAACACTAAAATTTAGCAGAATACACTAATATCCGTATCCGCAAAGTTCATCAAATCGACCCACTTTCTCAACCGTAAATCATACCTAACAATAATAGGAGAGTGGATCACTAATCTTTCACCGAAAATCTACTCGCTTATAAACTCAACCGGTAATCTAAACAGGTCATGGGAGTCAACGGGTGCTGTTTTCTGTCTGTCTGTGTGTTCTGCAAAATTGTTGGTGTAAGTAAGTTGTGCGCAAGAGTTATGGCCTGACGACGGGCTCGTGTAAGTACTATAAGGGCTTGAGTTATAAGGCAGGTGGTTCGTTGTATTCCGGTAGGTTGATCGTGATGGTTTTGTTTTGGAAATGGACGTGGGTATGGCCAGGCCAGGTGCACTCCGCATTTTAGGTATGAAGCTAGAAGTACGCGGCAGACTCGACTTGTCGGGCCAATTCAGTGGGCGTAAAGTAGTCAGAAGATATAAGAGTTACGCGATAGAAAGAGAGGCACCTTCTAAGTGAATATAACTGCAGGTAATGCGGCACTTACGAGTTGTAGGTCGTAGGTTCGAACCCAGATAGGTGCTTTACTTTGTGTAAATTATTTCATCACCACTGCTCTCAAAACGGTGAAGGAAAACATCGTGAGGAAACCGTGTTCTAGAACCGAAAATTCGAAGACATCTACCAACCCGCACTGGGCCCGTATGGTGGATTACGACCCACTCCCTCTCACTGAGAGGAGGCCTGTGTCCCAGCAGTGGGAACATTTATAGGCTGATGATGATGATGATGATGAATGCGGCACTTTATTGAATCGTAGTTTTTTTTTTGGAATGGCATCTTGCCGGTCAACCTTGAAGGTTATTGGCTGCTTAGCCGAAGTTTCCTATGACTGCCTCAATAAATTAAAGCCTCCAGCCAGGGCATAAAACTTAGAAACTAAGCTACACGCTAAGGGTACCCCCTGTGGGGTACGAACCTCGGCATAGGGCGTCGTTGGGACAGCAAGGGACAGGCTGGATCGCATTAATAGGGTCGTAGCAAGAGTCACTATTTATTTAAATGATTTTGCAGAGTCGTCATCATTTCAGCCGAAAGACGTCCACTGCTGGACATAAGCCTCCCCCAAGCACCGCCACTTCGACCGATTCTGTGCTTTCCGGATCCAGCGGATTCCTGCAGCCTTCACAAGGTCATCGGTCCATCTTGTGGGAGGCCTTCCAACGCTACGTCTTCCAGTACGTGGTCGCCACCCCAGAACCCATCGGCCATCCGTTCTGCGAGATGTGCCCTGCCCATTGCCACTTAAGTTTGGCAATTCTTCGGGCTATGTCGGTTACCTTGGTTCTCCTGCGGATCTCTTCATTTCTGATTCGATCACGTAGGGAAACTCCAAGCATAGCCCTCTCCATTGCATTGATTAATACAGACACAACTCCGCTCCTTTCCGCTCTCCGCCGAATGGATGAATTTGACAACTATGATGATTCTATAATTACAAATTTATTTTTTATTTGACGTAAAAGTACACAGATACAGGGTGACACTTGAATTAAGCGTAGAAATAGCCTGGTACAAAATATTGATCAATGACCCCCATGCTAGGAAAACCCTGTGTTACAAGGGTCATCCATCCGTCCATTATGGATGTTATAATAGTTACTTACAATTTAGTAATATGCACTTTGATGTAGCGATAATAATTTATGTAAATATGTAAGTATGTAAATTCCAAGAGCATAAGATTTAATCGAGTAATTAACACTAGGTATAGGAACTTAATAAAAGATTATAAAATAACATTGATCGAACATAAACACTGACTTTTACAAGGAAGAAGAAACTCGTCATGATTTCACGAAGTTCATAATGAGCTCACGAAGCAAGTATTAGTCTAAGAAAAACTTTTTACAAAAACTTTAATTTCGGAAGTCGGTGGCAAACAAGGAAAATTCAAATCCAAAGAC
Source organism: Agrochola lychnidis (assembly GCA_963680765.1). Classification (NCBI taxonomy): domain Eukaryota; kingdom Metazoa; phylum Arthropoda; class Insecta; order Lepidoptera; family Noctuidae; genus Agrochola; species Agrochola lychnidis. Next base: position 5,437,850 of record OY796871.1, on the reverse strand, counting down.
ACCGACTTTCGAAATTAAAGTTATTTTTCACTTTATAGTGTTTTTTTGGAAGTCGGTTGTTTTTTTTTTTTTTTGTAAAAAGCTTTTATTTTTCACTTTTTAGTTATGGTACCTACCCCATACAAATTCGATAACCACTACCTGCTATGTAAATAACAGTGGCAGGAACTTATCATATCATCCACATACTAAGTGGGAAAAATACGTATTATTAAAGCTAACTCAAAAACTATCCAAGCAAAGTTAATAAAATCTATATGGGACCACTTCTGAAGTATAAACTACCAAACAAAAAAGAATCATCAGAAACCTCCTCCTTTTTTTGAAGGCGGTTAAAAATCAATGTTTGCTGTCAAGACAACGTCAATACCTGATAATTATGACGTTATTTACCTACTTTTCGAAAACAGCATGACGTGAGAACACTCCATTTTGTAATAAAATATAATTGTTATAATCAAATTCCTACTGGGGGCTCAGTGGGAATTTATTACTGCAAATGCTACAAAGAAAAAAAACAATAAATCTAAAAAACTTCCCTGCCCACATAAATATACTCAACAAAGAATTCATCACGCCCTTATATCGCCATTAAAAACAAAATATTCCCACATTATAGAAACTGCAATACAAAACACTCACTAAATATTCCATTGAATAATCATTTATATGAAAAAACTTCCGCATTACGTTAAATAAGTGTATCTCCCGGGTTCGAACTCCCGACCTTGGCGACCGGTCCTCCCCTATGTCCATTGTCCGTCTGTACAATTTGTAAATCATCGATAAGGAGCCTGAGATTTTGTAGGGAGGGGACAGTGTCGATAGTTTTTACACGGGATTAAAAGATTATGGTAATTTTTGTTGAAACATTTTTTTGTTTTTGAAGTGAAAACTTCTTTATCATCGTTGTGATTTGAAAGTCGATGAAACGAAAAAGCAACAGTAAAAAGAGACAGATACTTAAATTCATAAGATTTAACGTGGGAGAAAATGAGATAGGAAGCATTATATAGTGTTTCTTATCTTCGTGGTTCTCTTTGTGCTCTGCTTCGTACCCCCTCCACTCGTGTTTACCAAGGCATAGTGGGAGTTTGCTTGGGCCTCAGCGTTGTACGTGTGTGAATACGTGATTGCGGGCGTAATTTTTTTTTTAAATATTTGACTGGTTTATACCACGTGTGAATTGCACACATGTTTTTTTTTGTGAACAATAAATTAATTAATTACATTTTGCGACACCAAATGTAGGTCAATAAGTGTGTAGGTGAATATAAAGTTTAAAAATAATCTCTCAGAGTATCTAATGTGATATGTTAAAAGCTTCAATGAAAGCATTTCATAATATATAAAGGTAAACAGATAAGTATTATCACGAGCACTAATATGTATACAATTATCAACATTCTAGGGTTATTTTCTCCTACTAATTGATTTACCTACGTATTGATTGTAATTGTTTGTTTGTTGTTTGTTTGTTATATAGTATTTTTGAACCCACAGTCCCACACTACATAGTTTCAATCGTTATTCCACGAAAAAATCATTTTGAATTTTGCTAAGTGTATGCATATTTTTGCTCGTTGTTGCAATAAAGTAATTATAATTTCTAATTAACACTATAAAACATTTATTAGCCACATCGTTAATTGCTACAAAACATTACATATTGTTTACACTTAACATTTCCAACACGTACATAAACTTAATCCGTTTATCGATAACAATCGACTCAGTCGCAACACTAGCTTGCGCCCGCGCAGAAAATCGTTATTCAATTGGGCGAGCCGCTACTACAGGCCATAACTGTTGCTACTATCAAATACGTGGTTTGAATTACACGATGGTCATCAAATCGACATTGATCACTGTTGTAGCTTTTGAATTTTCGCTTCGACCACACAATCACACATTGTATTGTACTGAAATTGTTGTTGTTTGGAATGCTTTTAACATTTATTACTACAGAAATTCTTCGTTCGGAGTAGGTACTAACATACATAGATGAACTGACGTAATTGGTTTCTGGAGGTAAGCTGTTAGAAGTAAAGCTACATAATACCACGTGATCAACTGAATTCAATTAATCCGGCTCGAAGGACCAAAATGTATTGTCACACCTTTAACAACCATACTATAAAATTTCTAACCAGCATGTTTTTTAGCAAACATGCTGAATATCAATATTTGTCCCGGTGCAACTAACATGAGGATACATGTCCTAGAACCATAAATTCGAAAACATGTAACATACACCAACCCGCACTGGGCCCGCGTGGTTGATTATGGCCCGCTGCCTCTCACAGAGAGGAAGCCTGTGTCCCAGCAGTGGGAACATTTATAGGCTCATGATGATGATGACATCACGTCTTGCTAGATTTAATACGATGTTGTGACGCAGCGAGCCCCCACTCCCTAACTTTAATGCGTGTTTTCTAAGTTATTAATATGATAAAGCAAAAAATACGTGTCTAATATATTTTTATTATCTGAAAGACGGACTAAATAGTTTTTCTTTTTTTTTTACCTAAGCAACTACCGTATTGCCGCCTATAATGACGTCACAAATTGGCACACTCTAATATCCAATACTTTACAAAATATTTCTACATTGGTACACTTACGCGTAAGTCGCGTAACTAATACTGTTCACCATTGCTGGATCCCAGCAGTGGGAAAATTATAGACTAATTATATAATATATAACTAACAGGAGTCGGCTCATCAATACCTACTAGACAAAATGAATACCTGAATTTTCGAGCAATGTGTTCGATAGCAACAATTTAGCATGATGCTCTCAGTAACACAATCTCTAAGCTTTTCTACAGTCATTTAAAACTTTGTCTCAATATTTTCAACATTTTCCACCTCTTTGATAGCCGTTATTAGAGCGCACTCAACCTCTTTAAGACAGAAGCTATAAACAGACAGTGACCAACTTCGGCGTCCAATCAAATCATATCAACACGTCTGTCAACCATTCTTGAATTATAATATGCAGATTGACGGTTCTAAGTAGACCTGTACTAAAATTTAAACTAGCGTTAGTAATACAAATAACTGTTAGTTCTAGCTTATGAGTAGTCAAGTCATTTACAATAAGGTGTTGTTGTTATTCAATGGTTTAGTTAAGTTCTCAGTACTTTATGACTTTAGTAGGAACTGTGGGTGGTATGTTTCTTTGAAAGACTTGTAGAAGTTCTTACTTTGTAAATAAATATATTTTTATGTCATTTAATAGTATTTATTCATGTTATTGGTTGTATTTTAATATACTCTATTACCTATTTGTTTAATTTTTACAAATCTTTAAACCTCACTTGGTTTCCCAACGTCATTTTCGCCATAGCACAGCATCATACTGAGTGGAAGCCTTCTTGTCACAGTCATGATGTACAGCTGCCGACTATTTATGTTCTGTGCGTGATTATAGATCTATTTTGTTTTTATTTTTCTTTATTAGTAGTTTATTATCTTTTTGTATCCTCAAGTTTCTGTGACAAATAAAAACTATTTTTCTTTTTTTTTAAATGATATTTTATCATTTTTATAAGGTATTCTAATATTTTCCACTCTTTTTCACACTGATAAAATATTTTTATATTAGTTTTAGTTTAGTTCAGTTTATCTTTATTGCAATCCATAATGTACACATACAGGTGGTAGGGAAAAATAAATTGAAACAATTATGGACCCTGTCGGGCACAGCAAGTTTCGGTAAGAGGAGCTTAATTTTCATTGGTTTAAAATGAAATCTTCTTTTATTACTTACCTATCTGATAGAAAATTAGTACCTATTCAATAAATCTAAAAGAGTCGCCAGTAAAACGCCATAAATGTCCAAGAAAGTGATAAAATAATGGATTATTAAGTGTATTTTTATGGTTTTAATATTATTTTTAAATTTTAATCTGGTTTACGTGTTAATTATGTAGTCTAAAATACAGATAATTGATTAAAATAAAACTAACACAACATCACGCCTGTAATCCCCGAAAGGTTAGGCAGAGGTGTACCTATAGTACACCCACATTTCGCCAGTTATGTTTAAGTCCCATGTAATAGGGAGCGAGCCTATTATCATCAGCCGGACACAAATCCAGACTCCGGGCTGCTACTGAGAAATTTCAGATGGGAAAATCCAATAACACTTTACCCGACCTGTGAATCAAACTGTGGACCTCATCAACCTATTAAAAATATTTTAGTCAGTGAGACATGATGTCTAACATTAAAACGTAATAAACCATTAGTACTTACTATATTTAAAATAATATGGGTGATTAGTATTAGATAAGTACCTAGTTAGATTCATAATCCCAGCTAATAAAATTATAAATAAAATGAAGTTCAAGCCGAATACGACGAAATATGCACTGAGACTATGCAATCAAAATATTAATAGGATTGATCATGCATGACCACAATAACAAAATCAATGCCACTAACCGACCCACCTATGTATTCATATATATTATAAAGTCCTTGGGCGACCGAGCTCTGCTCTGGTGAAAATAGAAAATGCTTATTTCATAATTAAAAAGTTCATACTAATTTCATGTATAGTACCTACATACTAATTCCATGCTGCCATGTCATTATTCTAAGGTAGCCATCTTGTTCTAAACTTTGGGCGACCGAGCTCTGCTCGGGTGAAAATACGGAGAAAACCAATTTTTCTAAATATGAGACCTAGCTAGATCGATTTTTTGCCCCTGTAATGCAACTTTCATCGAAATCATTAGAGCCGTTTTCGAGAACGTGATTATTAATATAAAATATTGCTTATTTATTATTGTAGGATATAAGTTTTATAGAAAAAATACAGTGGTTTTATCTCATGCATCCTGGTAAAGTCTGATAATTTTACAGTTATTTAAGATCGGCGAATGGAATAGCTGAATAAAGAAAGAAAGAAAGAAAAGAAAGAAAAAAAATAAAAAAACTATTTAAAATTTACATAAACCTACAAATTATTTATTAAACTGCTAAAATACCAACTCTTCAAGTATTGCACACATCAAACCAGCGTTTTGTAAAAGCGTATTAAAAAACCATTCACAGATATAGTTCACAACGAGAAGCGGTCGAAGCTCTTTGCACCTTTCTCATAGAATCGGCAAACGCATCTAAATTACAAAGCAGTATAGTAGAATGTTTTGCATCTTTCTTAGAAACCGTTTATCGATATGAGTTTGAAAAGCTTAAGCTTTTATATCGATGCAAAATAGCATCCCTATCAATTCTACTTATATTCCATTTGAAATAAGATTAGACATTTAAACAAACTTTTTTTACAGTCCGTTTAACCGATTTTGACTTCTATACCGAAGGCATAAGGATGGCAATAAAAGCAAAAAAGTGGTTACAATACCAACTGTTTACTGCAGCTGCTATTTGTCATACCACAAACGCAATAGAAGTCAAAATCGGTTGAACGAACTGTAAAAAAGGTTTAGTTAAATGTCTAATCTTATTTCAAATGGAGTATAGTGCCATTCAAATCAATTGCTTCAAGATACCACCATTCGTTCCAAACTATTTATCTTTATGGTTATCAATCAATCTGCTTAGCCTTTTCCCAACTATCTTCGAATCAGCTTCCAATCTAACCGAATGCAGCTGAATAACAGTATTTTATATGAAGCGACTGCCTATTTGACCTCCACAAGTCACAACCGAATTACTAGGCAACAAGAAACCCCTTGGTAAGACTGGTTGTCAGACTTTTGGGCTTCTGCCCACCCGTAAACGACTGTCAAAGATCTTCGGATGACTTTCTGAGACACGGAGGGTTCTCGGTATGTATTGGATGGTCACCCGTGGTAAGCGTAGTTTAACCTTCGATCGACCCGTGCCCCTCTTAACTATTTATCTTCATGATTATCTGTTATAGAATGCAAGATGGCTCTCGAATTGAAATTCAAGTCTTATTTAAATCATAACTCAAGTGCAAATGGTATCTATTTAATTCGCATTGGCTGTGTATTCGTTATTTATGCTACGGCCCGCTGAAGTTTTCACAGCGCTTGATAATTTATATTGAACGTTATTTCTGTACTCTTACAGCAAAATATTTTAAATAAAATACTGTATTTTCTATCATGTTTTAACGCCTTAAAGTTGAAAATTGCATGCACGAGTTAAAACAATAGAAGTGGACGTCTGCGAAGTAGTTTATCGATAAATTTTATCGACCTTTTGACAGCATTGCTTTTGAATACTTTTATGTAAGTTAGGTACTTTGAATAATATGTGTGACGTAAATGTTTAAAACATTTATTACAATATAAAATACCTACTCAAATCTAAATAAAAGGCGTGTTGTTCTATCATTAGGGTCGATAAGTGTTCCTAATGCTGGAACACAGGGTTTCATCAGGAGAAATCTCACATCGCACTGTCATGGCGTGGTGGTTTCCCCGCAATGATTTCCTCCGACACCAGCCGATCTACATACATAAACTCACGCCTTCTTCCTATGGGAGAAGCCAGAAACTTTAGAACGACACCTGCTACGATCCTTACATACTCCTTTTGCGTCGTTTACGTGCATACATCTGGTCACACACGCACGCCGGTTGCGAGTACTACGCACCTGGCTTTTCTGAAGAACATCACCAATAAGGCCCTATATGTCCTACTAGGGCGTCCCCTCTCGGCATTTCCACTAACATCTGCCTTGTTAGTTGTCTTTCATTCCTCTCTACATGACCAAACCATCTAAGTATACTTTTTTAAATTTTTGACACTACATCTTCTTCTGTCGAAATCTCACCGTCAAGACTTAGCTCGAAATGATGAGTTGTCATTCTACCTGATGCAAGAGATTGACACTATTGACAGGTCAAGCTCACTTCGTCTAAGATTTCACGTTGACATTTTTACAGAATAGATCAGGGAACTGATGAAGTTGGTCCGTATTTTTTCTATACCTGCAAACCATAGACATATAAAGTTCTTAGCAGACACGTGTCATTAGTACCCGAAAATTCCCGAAAACCACAACAAAACGTTACATCACACACATCTAATCACGCATCGTCACATGCGAATTACGCATTAAAGACCTCACGTCACACAAAATTCTGCATCGCGGAAATTAGTGTTTATCGCGCGATCTGTATATAACTTCTCCGACATCAATCGACTAATTTGACATTTCAAATGATTGTTGTTTGTTTTTTCAACTTGGAGTTTGACATTTGCACCTGTCAAATTAGTCTTTGAGATTAAAAAACTAACTGTAGTAGTGATTTTTTTGACTTTTACGGACTGTCATTAGAATGACGTTCAAAAAGAAAAAAAAATGTTTTGGAATTTTTATATCAAATAAATCATAATTTAAACTAATACTCTAAACTGTTATACATCAACGTTATTTAGTAGTAGAAATTAGGATGGTAGTAGTATTTCCATGGAAGATCTCTTTCTCAAGAAGCTCTGTTACTAATTCATTATGTATTTACTACTACACTTCTACAGAAAAACTACATTTCATAAACATGAAATACACAGAAAAACGGATACGTTCTGCCCAATCTATACTAATATAAATAATAAAGGCCGAAGAGTTTGTTTGTTTTTTTTATTTTTTGAACGCGCCAATCTCTGGAACTACCGGTTTGATTTGAAAAATTATTTTTTCATTCGCCCAATTTTTGAGGATGGTTAGGTTAACATCACGCTACGAGCCCAAAGAGCCGAGCAAAAAGAAAAAGGCAGAAAGAACGCTAAGCGAAAACGAAGTAGACAGTAACCTGGGCGGGCGATGCAATGCAACACGATAAGTACAGGAACAAGAAATTTTACGAAAACGAAGTAGATAAAAGTGCGGGCGGGCGATGCGATGTAACACGATGAGTAAAGGAACTATTTTTTTATGAAAACGAAGTAGATAAAAGCGCGGGCAGGCGATGCGATGCAACACGATGAGTAGGAGAACAAGAAATTTTACGCGAACGAAATCGTGAGCAGAAGCTAGTCAATATATCACAAACTTCCTAGCATCTTGAAAATTCTCAAAAGCCGTAATAACATCAAAAACAGAACACTATCTAATCTTTTACGAACGTCGGAGTCAATTAGAGGCATCAGAATTTATTCGTGGCAACTATAAAAGTGTATATCAAAGAGATTTTCGTTTAATGTATGTGTTTTCCGATATTAAATCATTCGCAGTATCGAATCAAGGTCAGGAAATCCGTGTGGACTTAAAATAGACTGTAGTAGATTATGTTTAGTGGGTTCTACATTAATTTACTATCTTAAATCTATATATGGCTGAATGAAGTAGGGTAGGACGCCCTCAGGATAGGTGTAGCGTTAATCAACGCAGGGTGGCAGATAGCGCGTGAGGGAGAGGTAAAGTTTGCGCCCTCACGCCCCTAGCCGCCACAGGAGACGACCAGACTGATTCCCAGCCACCGTAGGCGTGGGCTCGTTGACGGTGAGCAATGGGCAGATCGCCGTCCGATAAGAATCAGGCGTGTTGTGTTCCATGCGCGCCTCAAAGAGATGTCAGCACAACTGACGGGGTCCGCTACGGCCGATGCCTGCCGTGGTCGCGGGAAAGTCCAAAAGGGATACCGTGGCCCCTGGCAACATACAGGTAACTAAAAGAACACGCCCTCCCGCTCCGCCCAAAGCGGGAGAAGTTATTCGATAATTTCCCACCCAAAAAAAAGGGTGGCTGATTGCAACTGGATTTAAGAAGCTGAGGTTTGGAGGAGGTTGGAGAAACCAGCAGTGGACTACTAAAAGCTGACCATGATGATGGTATATTCAAATGCATATATTTTGTCAATGTGTATATCTTGCTGTATATTCCATGTTTTAAAAAAAATGTGTTACATCTTTCCTCTCGGCTTCCTGCAATCTGTGGGAGTGATTTCGTAAAAAGGGACGGAAGTGTGTAACAGGAAGCCGGGGAAGCGCGCGCTGTTTGATTTGACCAATGAGCGCGCGCGGTGCTAGAGTTGGCCCTCAGAGGGTACCAACCCATTTTCCGAGAGGTTGGTACTGTCAGCCAAGATGTCAGATGTATATGTCGGAGGAAGCTATAAGTCGGGTTGATTATTATTGTTTGCATGTATAATGCACAATTACATTGTAATTACTTTTAGAATTCGTAATTTAATTTAATTTGATTTGTTAAATGTTTCTATGATTTAAAAACCTTATTAATCAAATAAAAGTTATGAATATTGCAATTCACGTAACGACCAATCAGAGCAGAGCACGTGCCTCGAGCGGGGTCGAGGCGCCATCTTTTGCTTTAGGGAGGTGGACAGTTTTTGCCACGCATTCTTTTTGGGTGATAGCGACAGATCGAGTTGAATCGTTGAGTTGAGTGGTAAAAAGTAGACTTAAAGTAAGATCGGTGCCCTGAACCCGCTGCTCGGTATTAACGGTTAAATTATTGTCTCGACGTTATTGTAAAGTGAATATTATTTAAATCTAAAATAAAATAGTACGAAACAGTGATAATTGTGTTTTGTGCTCGCATTTTACCCTAATGACGCCCACTAAGCCCGCAACCACTGATGATGATGCTAACGAGAACAATGCTTCTCCGACATATATATAGTCCTTTTCACCGTATCCGGCGACAGTGACCCAGACTAATTTTCTTTTTTCCTTTCGTGAGCTCTCTGATGACTAGCAAAACCAAATTTGGTCTTGAAAACCCGGTCACACCGTGTACAGAAGAGCTGATCAGCATCGTTGTATGTGTATGTGAAGAAGTATATGAAGGCTTTGGGCGACTTTTACGTATTTGGCGCTTCTTGTCTAAGTCTTCAAGACGACTTGCTTCAAAGCATTCAGTTGCTTTGTGGATTGAGGTGCGCCATCTTACTCGGTTTCGAGCAAGCTCCTGCCAGTGATCAACAGGTATGCCGCAGGTCGTAAGGTGACGTTTAAGGACATCTTTGTAGCGCAGGTATTGCCCACCCTGTGTACGTTTTCCTTGGGCGAGCTCTGAGTAGAAAGTGGTTTTAGGTGAATTTATGTCAGATGTGCCCAGTTAATGACAGTAGAATTCGCCTTTCTACATGATGCAACATCGAAAACATGTGACGTCTACCAACCCGCACTGGGCCCGCATGGTGGATTACAGCCCACTCCCTCTCACAGAGAGGAGGCGTATGTCCCAGCAGTGGGAACATTATAGGCTGATTAAGCTACATACAAAATTACTGGCAAAATTTGGCGAACGAACTTGCTATAAAACACTGTCTATCCCCCGTAGGCGTGATCGTTTCACAAATGGAGAAACTCAGTCTGCTATTTCAAGTTTTATCATTTTGCTATGAATGTTAAAAACTGGTGTTGATTGATGGGCTATAAATCTGATGATTGATTGCGTTTGCTTTTACATAGTCGTAAAATACGTATGAATAGGAATTACTCAAAAATGTTTATGTAGTTAGTTATAGAAATCACTCAAAAAGTTTTTGTTCAAATATTTTAGCGCAAAAAGAAAAGGGCGCACCGTATATATTCATCATCTGCCTAGCCTTTTCCCAACTATGTTGGGGTCGGCTTCCAGTCTAACCGGATGCAGTTGAATACCAGTATTTTACATGGAGCGCCTGCCTATCTGACCTCCACAACCTAGTTGCTAGGTAACACGATACCCCTTGTTAAGACTGGTTGTCAGACTTTTGGACTTCTAACTACCCGTAACGACTGTCAAAGATCTACAAATGACAGCCTGGACCAACGGCAAGCGTAGCTTAACCTGATCGATCGACCTGTGCGGCTGTTATTACTTAGCTACGAGGCCCTCTCAACGTACATATTCTGATTTCTATAATATCAATTCTTATGGTGCGGACTATGCTCCGAGTTTATTTGAAGAAGATAAAATCAGAAAAGAAATTATCCGGAAAAGAACCGGAGTTACCGACACAGCTTGCAGAGTAAGCAAACTGAAGTGGCAGTGGGCTGGCCATGTTTGTCGAAAGACCGATGGCCGGTGGAGCAGACGAGTGCTGGAGTGGAGACCGCGTGTCGGCAAGCATAGTGTGGGATGCCCCCAGCTATGTGGACCAACGACCTTTTAAGAAAGTGGTTGGGACAGACTGGTTGCGGAAGGCGGAGGGTGTTGTGGTGCAGCCTGGGAGAGGCCTATGTCCAGCAGTGGACTGAGATAGAGCGAGTTGATTGGTATCTCTTGATACCCCGAATACTTCACAACGAACGTGATAATACCTAAGCTTATTAAACGTGGAGATAGTTTTCGGTATGCTCTGCAGTGGAAATACTGTAGGTCGGTACTTCTTTGGAAACTAAACTTCTTTTTCTTTGTCGTGTGGTTGTTGACTAACCTGGTATCAGAGTTTTTATGCCTCCCATGGGCCTTTGCCTTGGCTTCACATGCCGTCGAGAAATATCTCTCAGGCATTTTCCTCACGATGTTTCCCTACACCGATTTTAAGCAAGTAATATTATCCAAATATTAAATTGTTTGTTGGTCATCTATGAAAGTACTGATACGATTACAAGAATTATTTCACTGAGAGAAAGCTTAACTATCGCCGTGTGCCACTGGATATGTTTCTTCCACGTTGACGAAGTCGCGGGCAAAAATCGCTAAGTCAATCAATCTGCCTAGCCTTTTCCCAACTATATTGAGGTCGGTTTCCAGTCTAACCGGATGCAGCTGAATACAAGTATTTTACGTGGAGCAACTGCCTATCTGACGTCCACAACCCAGTAACTGGGTAATACGATACCCCTTGGTAAGACTGGTTGTCAGATTCTCGGGCTTCTGACGACCCGTAACGACTCAAAGATCCACGAATGACAGCCGGGACCAACGGCTTAACGTGCTTTCCGAGGCACGGAGGAGTCTCGGTATGTAAAGATGGTCACCCATCCACAGACCAACCCCGGCAAGCGTACCTTAACCGGATGAATCGACCCGTGCAGCTGTTATTACTTAGCCACGAGCTCCTCCAAAAATCACTAAGTGAACAATAATAATAATAATTTATTTTAAAAATCTTCCCCTCCCTTTTTTTGTATTTGCAGATGCAATATACAAATATTATAGAGTCTATGTCACTCCCACAATTAAGACGAATCTAACGACACCTTGTATATTAAAATCCATCAAGCCGTTTTGGCTACAGACCGTGCCAAAGAAATAGACATACAGAAGGAAAGGAGAAGCCAGAAGGAGGGTAATGGACACTGAATAATTTTCAACTACTATCGTGAGATATCTTAAATTATCGTTATTCCAATGTATTGATTATGTAAAAACCCGCTATAGGTAAGAAATAAATAGGAAAATTCTCTCCAATTCATAGTAAACCGTGGCTTGACCTAACGTTTCGCTAAAACGTTTTGCGTAAGCTTTATATATAGAAATCTGGGAAGATCTTAACGCAAACTTGTTTGTTTACGTTTTCGTTTCTATAAGTTTTCGTTTCGATTGTTCAGTGCTATCTTGTGTATTTGGCTGTGAATTGGTTTATTTTTAGGATTGCAAGTTCTCTAATTAAATAGATATAATCTTCTTTCAGTTTGGCTTAATTTATGCTGGTTTTGGTTTTTGAATTATCGAGTGTCTTTATCAAACCCGATGACTAAGAAAACTCTGATAAAAATGGTTCAGAACACACACATTAAAATTTTTAATATACCTACAGTACATTTTAATTATTAGTCTCAAATAAATCCACAATAAAACAATTCATAACTTTAAAAAAATACTAAAATTATAGTCACGGAGCTGCCACACACAACAAATTATTTATATCATCAAAAACTATTTTACATCTAAATGACAAACTACACTACAAAACCAACAAATTCTGTACAAAAATAAACATCACTCCACACCGCACTACGGTTCAGTTCTCTCTACAGTCGAGTGACACATTTCATGTGACCACAAAGGTCATAGTAGTGACAGTTACGTATTTGATCTAGTCTTTTTTAGGGTTCCGTAGTAAACAAGGAACCCTTATAGTTTCGTCATGTCCGTCTGTCTGTCTGTCTGTTTGTCTGTCTGTCTGTCTGTCTGTCCACGGTCTAGCTCCGAGACCCTTAGTACTAGAAAGCTGTAATTTGGCATAGGTATATATATTAATTACGCCGATAAAGTGGTAAAACTAAATTATGAAAAACATTTTTTTTAGGGTACCTCTCATACACGTAAAGTGGTGATGTTTATTTTATTTTTTTACCCCATAGTGAGGAATATCATTGGAAAGGTCCTTTAAAAATATTGTGAGTTTGCGAAAGCCATTTTTGGATTCAGGGATTCGTTTGCGAAATATTAAGCTTTAAAGTGCAAATTTTTGTTAGAGTCAAGTGTCTCCCCCCCCTGCCAGCTAAATGGTTGGTTTTGGGTATGTAAAAAAAATCACAACAGTAGGTTATATAACGAAATTAAAAGAAAAACTATCACAGCTAAGTAGGCTTTACAGGTTAACGAGTAATAATCGACCAACTTAACTTTGCAGTTGCAAAAACATGTTTTCCCATACATTCCGTATGGGAGAACATATTTTTCAACTACAAAGTTAAGTTTGTTTTTGGGATAAATTCATCCCAACTACGGAACCCTTCATTGTGCGTGGTACGACACGCACTTGGCTGGTTTTTATTAAGATTTTCTACTGTCTATGAAATTAACTTTTGGATTTTAGAGCAAAAGTGAAGAAAGAAGGTGCTAATATTCGTCTAAGAATGAAAAATAGTTGGTTTATAAAAGATGAATCGAAAACAATCGCAGCTCAGAAGTTCAGTAAAATTAGCATGAAAACAAGACATGCTGTTGTGTTACCATTATAAATCACTTTTGGTCAAAAGTTTCAGCTTTTTATAACAGAGAAATCTGAAAGAAACCACTGCATATTTTGTCTTCACATCACAAATTCCCCTCCATAAAAATCTGACCCAACTCTAACGCAACATTTGCAACCAATACACCAATCAATTGGCCCAACATCACAAAAAAACAGCCCATTTTACAACAGCCAACATTTTGACAAACACGTCCCTTGCTCCCAAACTAGGCCAATAGTATATCAGCTATTAGTTCGAAAACAATAGCAGCATTGTATGTAGCGGGATTGGATAACGACCCACGAGGGGGGCCGGGATTGATGCTGGTGTCTTCGCTCAAATTGCTTGTTTGTAGGTTAAGAGATTTCAAATGGTTCAACGTTTTGAGCTTGAGTACGTGGACCAGATTGAATTCATTGATTAAGTGGTTGACTATTAGAGTTAATAGAAAAAACATTGCTGGGTTTATTCTGTTTGCAAAATTTTAAAGTGGATGCTTCACCTAACTTGCACAAATGCTTATGCCAAAGAGACATTTCTTTTTTTTTTTGCCTGAATCTAGCAACCAGCAGATATTGTTATATCTAGAATTGACACGTTTGAAAGTAGGTATTTGTATTTGAAAATATAGTACTTGTATAACCAATCAATTAAAACTTCAAAGCCTGGGAACACTTCAGAATTAAAATTCTTGAAAAATTATTACGAAATCTGATCATGATTCTTAAGTGATACGATTTCGACAGTTCCCTAAATCACAGAATTTCGTTGAAAAAAGCGGCCGTACATTCACAACACCATGGAAATCAAAACAAAATACTTAACTTACTTAAACATTTTCACCATTCCCGTACCTGCCCTCCAAACCAACTGATTCACTCCACAAATCCATATATTTCATCGACACCGGACTATGAATGCTCATCACAAATTCCGAACGCATCGTTATAACGCGACAGAATAATTTACGCGCTTCGACACATTTTTCGAACAACGTTTCTGAGAATCGACATGCCCATTCTGGATTCGTCTCACTGCTCGACACGACGGGACGAATGTCAAGTTCGAGATGATAATCTTTGGGACAATAGGTGGTGGTATTAACACCTCTGACAGGATGAAGATAACACTATGGTAATATTGTTTGTTGTTGGAATTAATTGTTTTTTAATTAAGGTGGGTTTTTTATTGTGTTCGCTTTTGTTTTAATCAACATGTGTGTTGGTATTCGATATTAGTGATAATTAAGAGGTCAATATTAGTTGCTGTGAGTCTATGATATTATATAGATCCTAATTTTTCTAAACAATTTTAAAAAGCAAGTTCTATAATTTTGCATAATTATAATTTACCTACTTTGTGCTGTTTATCATTTAACATAAACCAAACAAGTTGCGGTCTAAAACAAAAATAACCTCAAAAAATGCTTGTGACCGCCCGTATTATTCTGAATAATTCATGTTTTTGATTTTCGAAAATTAACTTTAATATTTTTCATGTTATTGAATGTTTTTATTTTTTGAGAAGCGTTTGCCAAATCTCCGATGTTATTGGCTCGATTCGGATTCTGTTTATTATTTCTAAAAGTTTACGAGTTATTTTATCGGATTAACTAACATTTTTTATTAAAATTTGTTGACGATGAAAAAAAAACGGAGGTGAAGAAATTTTTTTTTTTTCAAAAAAAAAACTGTATTTATTTTAAAAACACAAGTGTAAATCCATATACCTAATCATAGAGGAATTTCGAAAAAAAAACATAAATATTCAAAAAAATACGGGCGGTCACATGCCTATGGGCGGCATTGTATATGTACTTTCTATTTCAATGCACCCCATAAACCATTAAAGAAAGACTTTAAATCAGACACGTTAATTCATAAATGGTAACACCACCATTAACCTTCGTTGCTGCAACGTTTAATCGAAACCATTACTAATGTAATCAAACAAGCAGCCGATGATCACGAACGCATGTAAATGGGTCGTCCCAATTCTTACAAACGTTTGTCAACCACAACACATGAGTCGCACTTGCACTACAAAATTTATTTATTTAATACTTCAAGCACAGATATGTACAGAGGCGGACTTAATGCCACAGGCATTTTCTACCAGTCAACCTTTGGGTGATGCAGAGACAAACTGTGGTAGGTGCAATTACGAAAATGGAGGAAAAAAAAACTCAAATATAAGGATACACATATACTTATTACAAACTATAAATATAATATATAGGCCTAATTATATATATAAAATAAGCACAAATAAATACACATAAATACAAGAATATACTAAATAAAATAATAAGACAAACAATGGGAAAACATTAGCGTTGTGATGATACTGCCAGCTTCTTACGAATGTGCTCACGAACTTTAACTTTAAAGGATAATCGGTTGGTTGCCATCCTGATTTCCAGGGGGAGTGCATTACACAGAGAAATAGACTGAACGAAGAAGGAAGAGTGAATGAAGTCTGTGCGGTGAGTGGGACATTGAAGAACGCGATTATTTGATGACCGTAGATTCTTAGTGTGGTGATTCTTATTCGCCCTTACAACTATGACATAAAGGCGCTGTCAATGGCAAATTGTTACAACTGATGTGAAGTTGACTGTATCAACGTAATATGAGCTAAGCTGGGACGAAATTATGTGCTTTTATTAGGGCTGACGATGTTAAGGACTTTCGAGGATTCGCGACCGCGATTCGGTGTTTGATCTTTTCTTGAGAGTCGTATAATAAACTTTATGTTATTTTTTTTTAAACAGTTGGCCTGATTTTGAAGAAAAATTGCTCAAGAGTTTTGCTCAACTCAATGGATATTATTCGTTTCTGCAGCTGCTATAATATATTTGAGAGGAGGACGTCAGAAAAACGCTTCCAGGGCAGAAGTACAGACAAAATGGCAAGAACTCAGAATAATAACCAGCATGCTGCAGCATAATCATAATGTGAAAGCTTATAAAATACAATAGACGTGGATATATTTAGTAACCTGTTCCGCTTAGCTATTTCTAAAGAACCATAAAAACTCCTGAAAGAAATCAACACGTGTTTCAACTCTCAACGAGGTATCCTCAGGATGACGATTGACTCGTCGCGAACTCTATCGTAATTTTGCTGTGCCCGATAGCCCCACATTAATCTTTTACTTATATGTAATACATTTGAAATGCAATAAAGTATTGAGTATTGAACTCGAACATGGCGTGTTGCTACACCGAGCGCTGAACGCAGAGCCAGGCGCAGAACAGGTTACTAAATATATCCACGTCTATTGTATTTTATAGTGGATTTCCGCAAGGTCACGCCTGAATCAATTAACTACGAAAGCTTATCTCTATTTATCAACTTTACATAATCAGCCGCTTTGCACGGAAGTAACGTATTCAAAGGACCACCAACGATTACTAAACTTCACACAACCACTTGTTTACTTGCTTTCACAGCCCTAATTCAAGGCAGCAAAGACATTAGCATTCTCTGCATCGCATACAAATTCCTGTAGCTTGTCGACAGCCGCGATTCTTGTAAACATGCTGATTTACGGAATACGGACACGCTATGACAACTACTTAGGTGACTAGGTGAGTTATTCGATGTGTGTTGCTATTGTCTATGTTACGGATTATGTGTAAATTGCATACAAGTTCTATGACAGCTAGACAGTTTATCACTGAATGCAGTGAATAGAATTATGCAGTATGTAATTATTGGGAGAGAATTGCGACCTAGTGAAGGGCGCGGGAATTTTCTAGATGCAGGCAGCGCAACACTAGTCGTTGTTGCGATGCTTGAGGGAATTAAATATCCAGTTGTGGATGTTTTGCCTTTCATCTACACTAATAAATCTATATTAATCCATGCTAATATTATAAAGAGGAAAGATTTGTATTTTTGTTTGTAATGAATAAACTTAAAAACTACTGGACCGATTTAAAAAATTATTTCACCAGCAGAATGCTATATAATCACTGAGTAACATAGGCTATTAATTTATAATGATATCACGCGGGCAAAGCCGCTGGCGGAAGCTAATTTCTGATATGACGACGATGGTGATAACTGATAATGCACGCGTGTGTAAAAGGCATGTATATTACACACGCGTGCATTTTATGTGGAGGGAGGTCCACACGAGCGAAATTACGTCTGAATAAAAAAAAAACGGTAAGGAAAAATTTAATTTGGAATAGTAAACAATTCTTAAATTGAAATTCGAGTCTGGGTGACCTAGAATACGAATGTGCTAATCTACGCTAAACTAGAAGATGCTGTTAATCAGGTTTTTCCTCATTAATGAAACAGCTCTCCTTGAAACTAAACGCATTCATTTGTATTTTTCTCGCTAGCAGGACTGCATGCCTACTTCCCAAGGTAGCGTTGAATGTAGGGAGGTACCTACTAATGTAATTCTTAAAGGCTCTTTTATTCTAAACTAATAATAAAGCTGAAGAGTTTGTTTTTGAAGAGAAAACGTCTTTAGGCGCGTTGGGCATTTTTGAGATGGGGAAAAACAATTGAACTCGCGACACCGTCACCGACACCTATTTTTGTAAACGCGATTGTGCTCTTTATTTATATTATACCTATTACGGATCAATGTTCTTTGCAAGTATTTTTACTTTAAAGGTTTTGTAAACGCGATTGTGCTCTTTATTAATATTACGTTACGGATCAATGTTCTATGCAAGTATTCTTCTTCCACCAAGGCGAACTTGTTCAAGTTTTTACTTCTGTCGGCACTCCCGGATAGCCACTGTTGTTTTTTGTGTTTGTTTGAATGCGCTAATCTCTCTCTCTCTCTAGTCGGATTGAAAAAAAACTATGCATTTGATAGCCCAATTCTTGAGGAAGGCTATAGGCTATTTAACATCACGCTACGACCCTTAGGAACCGAGCAAAATGAAAGAAGTCTGACAGAACGCTAAGCAAAAACGAAGTATTGACGCAAGCAGGCGATGCGATGCAACACGATGAATAGGGGAACAAGATATTTTACAAAAACGAAGAAGATAAAAGCGCGGGCGGGCGATGCGATGTAACACGATGAGTAGAGGAACAAGAAATTTTACGAAAACGAAGTAGATAAAAGCGCCCTGGACCCGGGAAGAAAGAGGGTCGAACAAGAAATTCCAAGCAAATGAAGTCACGGACAGAATAGACCACTAGGCTCTATAAAAAGACAATATCATCATCCACACAAAGTTCTTTACAATAAATGTATCTAGAGGTATCAACACGTGTTTTCCAACGTCTACCGCATACCTGCGTACACGCAGCTAGAATACCGTTGAGTTTCATTAACAATTGCATTCTATTAATTAATTAGCGATGTTTCCATCTCCTTTGTTCAGAGTAATTAGCAGTACTGAGACTCTGCGAGGTATTTAGGTAAGGTCTTGTATGTCGGGTACTTAATTATTCTTTAGCTGGTGAAAGTAAGGAGACATAAGGATCTGAAGACGGGCGTCGTCATCGAGGCAGGCCCAAGAAACGCTGTCGTGACGATTTGGACTCGTTCCTGACCGATTGTCCCGGGAAGGCACTACAGACACCATCATCTGCCTAGCCTTTTCCCAACTATGTTGGGATGTAGCTGAATACCAGTATTTTACATGGAGCGACTGCCTATCTGACCTCCACAACCTAGTTACTAGGTAACACGATTCCCCTTGGTAAGACTGGTTGTCACACTTTTGGGCTTCTAACTACCTGTAACGACTGTCAAAGATCTACAAATGACAGCCGGGATCAACGGCTTAACGTGCTTTCCAAGGCACGGAGGAAGGAAGGCACGGAGGGCACAACATACAGAAAACTGGAAAATAATGGGGGAGAGCTTCGCCTAGCAGTGGGACAACATAGGGTTAACCGGTTTCCTCACGATGTGGTAATAATACAATACGCACATGAATCTGAAAAGTCAGAGGTGCGTGCCTTGGGTTCGAACTAACCAATGACTTGGCAGTCTGACGGTCAAACAACTGGGCTATCACTGCTATATAATGATATGGTTATTTTGTGGGTTTTATTTATAAAACACTTTTGAAATTACAGTCCTTAATTCCTATCAGTATACCAACTTAAAGCTGTGTCCAGACGCGTGTAATATAATGTATTGTGTAATGTAATGCGAATAGTGTGGATGGCGTACAAACTCAACGCGTATCCTGTCTGTATGTATTCGACTGCCAGAACCTTTAATTGTGTTCGTGCTAAAAACCGACAGCCGATGGACCAGCGCGAGCGTCACATGTAATGCTCGTAGTGCCGTCCATACGCCAAATTTGCATTACATTACACAATATATTACATTACTTATACATTACACACGTCTGGGATGTCGAATGCTTAACAGTTCTTATTAGGACATTGAATTCTCTACCCAATTCAGGAGATAGATACAATTATATCAGTCGTTTACAAGCCAAAATGCTTAATTTTCATTTTCAGATAAGATATTACCATGGTAAGCTACCCAGTCATCAAACTCCTCCTAACACTTTCACCATGTTAAGGTAGGTACTCCTGACGATAAAATTATAATTCTCCTAGTGACCCTTAAAAGGAAAAGGGCCGTAACTTAAGCATCATATAACTACTTGGTATACACGGGACAAACCACTCGTCAGTCGTCTGGACTCTTTGATTAGGGGGAGTCTACGGACTGTCTTACGATTGAGAGAGAAATATTGGAGTTGCTTCTTGATAAAAAAACACTGTTGTAAAAAATAGGAAGGTATAACAAGGAAAACTCTTAGTATTTGGCAATTGAAATTCCAACTATAAAATAATACTTATTATCTTTATCTATTGCTATATTGTAATGTAATTTTGATTATTTTGTAATAATTTATGATTAATGAATAATTTGTAATCTGTATTTTAATTGTATATTATTGTGTATTCCTGAAACAAAAATGTTTTGATTTGATAACAAAAGTTTTAAATCGAACGAAGCAAATCGGTTTTATGACTTCGAGAGCTCATTCTATTGTAGGTAAGTAGTGAATATAACCTACATATTTCATTGAAAACTTAAGGCTTCGATTTGGCATGTTTGATCTGTGAAAGTACTTACGAAAAATAAACAATTGCCAATTTCCACAATGCAGATTCTGAATAAGCCTGAAAACTGCTAGGAACAGACATTGTAGAGAACTTTATAGTATCTAACTATAATTTTGAAGCTGTGAATGCAAAAATAGTTTATCTAGAATTAGATAAAGCAAAACATGCAGTGAGGAGAGCACAATCATTGATAATTGCAGCAATTTCTCCGATGACTATGGTACTTAAGTGAGATCAGAAGGAGGCAAATGATCAGAATAGTTTGCATCATCTAAACTTTAGATTTCTTTAGACAAACCTGACTTAAAAAGAAAAACCAACTTAGTCCTCTCCATACATCCTCTATTCCTAGCCGCACCAATAAGTCTCCAGAGCAGCAGTGCTTCAAAACGTTAAGATATCACAGTATACTGACCACATTGTACTAGCACTTGAGACCCTCCTTAAGTGCGACCGCTTTTGTTTTTGTGCTATGTTTACAGAAATATGGGTTTTGAAGAAATTATTTCAACGGTTGTAGTGTTTGAAAGGGAAGACTTGATAAAATATGAGTCAGACAAAAATACAGGTAGATTTTTCAACTGCAATATCTTAGCACTTGAATTTTTATATGTCAGTAAGATAGTCAGATAAGTATTACAAGTATCTAAACTATCTTCTGATAAGGAAGGTGGAAGGAACAAGTAATATGAAATCTATAAAATAACCTGAATCAGTAATACAATTTACCAAACAATGAAATGACTCAAAACCATTATCGACGTATATTTAACCTTCTTCTGGCAATACATTAACTTTATAATCTGGATAATTTCCTGGATGAACTGGACTTCTCGGAATATTTGGCACTTGATTATAAACAATTGAAAACACTTGTAAATATCGATTATCCAAAATCCGTGAATAATGCATCAGGACAGTCTCAGGGTACTTGAAATGTAACAATCGGTGCCAAAACAAATATTCGAACAGTTGGCACTGAAGATGGGTTTCGAGGAAATGAAGTGACAATCTTCATTTGACTGGACTAGGATGATATTTATCTCGATCCAAATGACATTACTAGAATACTAATATACTATGTTAGAATTTTCTAGATTTTAGGTTTTAGTTGTATTTAATTTTGAGTTTTTTTTAAAGGCCATATCGGAGATAGAGATGGGATCATATACAAATCAGCTATGTAGATCTCAAAACTGCAGAAATAAATGTAAGGATTAAGTCTTGGGTTGGAATTGCATCAGAAATCCCAAAAGCACGGAAAAATTAGCATGAGCACGAAAGATCGCTATAAATCCTCAAAAGACCGAGAAACCCGACAATTTCGCAATTACCATATCACATAGACAGTTTGATAGACTCCAAGATCCAGTCGATCCATCAATAAAATTGATAGTCGAAACTACAAGCAAACCTTTCATCAAGTCAACGACTCCACCGGAAGTGACGATAATATTCCACTAGCTACCACGAATATAGATGATTGACTGCAGTAAGACGTTGCCCGAGGAATCCTCCATTCCACTCTAGCACACACAATTGAAGGTATGGAGGAAAGGGACGAAGATTACCAATAAAATGCACTTCACGTACAAGGAAGTGGGAATGATTCCTGATGCCATAGAAATATTAATCGGGTGCGTTGTGAATGCAAATGGTGGTTTTCGTATGGTCTTATGTAAGAGTACATAAATTATTTGTGGTGTGAATTTTACTACTATTCTATAAGAGTTACTAGTTGATTGTTATTGTTGGAAATTCGAATAGAAATTTTAACCTGCGTTTGAGACTTTTGGATGAAATGAAAATTCTTTCTTTTGGACACTTTCCCTTTAAAGCACAAAGTATTGACTACTTTCTAGTTTTTCTAAAAATAGTTCCAGAATAATATAAAAAGGATTGTGTGGTTTTATGAAACCACGGTAAAAGTGAAACTTCTATAGGCGCCGCCATATTGACCTTGGCTGCTCTGACGAGCGTCTTTCACTTTATCCCTACTCCGCGGCCGACCGTCACGCGACATGCAACACACAGACGAAAAAGTTTGAGATGATGTAATAAAAGTTTCACTTTAAAAAGCTTGAAGTGAGAGTATTTCTCTTTTACAAAAAAAAATTCTAGGCGGAGTTGCTTCATTCTAGCAGCTTTATAGTGCGTTGCATAGCAAATAAGATAGATATTTTTCTGCAGATTTATTATCTCGACCTAATTTTTTTTAAATTCATGCATTCAAAATATTTTTACGATTCTGCTCTACATATAGAATTAGGTGCACTTAAAAAATACAAATTACGAAAATGTCTTTCAGGTTTTACGAGTCAATAAAATAGGTAGCTTTTAATAAATCAAACTCAACTAGTGTTTTTTTTAAGAACGTCTACGAGAAAAGAAGAGAAAATTTTCGAAAGAAAAACAGGCTAATGATTTCGTAAGTTCCTATATTATTAAACGAGCAATATTTTTAAGCTATTGCATAGCTTTTATCGCGGGTTTTGAGCGCGGCAACCGAATCAAGAAATTCCGTAACGAAAATAAAACCTAACACCCCCCACTCCGCCTACCATGTAATGACGGTTCCCATGACAACGTGATGTTGTCATGAGAACATAATTTTTGTTTTATGTCATCAGGTCATCATCCCAAGTGAGCGTTGACAAATAGGAAGTATGGAGGTTACAAATGCTATGCAATAGCTTTACTACCGCAGTCCCTGAGTGCCATACGTTTTTTTTAAATATATATTTGTACTCACGTTCTCGAAATCGGCTCTAACGATTTTGATGAAAATTGCAATATAGAGATTTTCGGGGGCGAAAAATCGATCTAGCTAGGTCTCATATCTGGGAAAATTAGTTTTCTCCGTATTTTCACCCGAGCAGAGCTCGGTCGCCCAAAGTTTAGAACAAGATAATGAATAATGACATGACATTATTGACATTAGAATAATGATCATGGCAGCATGGAATTAGTAAGTACCTACTATCATGGCGGTATAGAATTAGTAGGTACTATCCTATACTATTAATTGAGCATTCTGTATTTTCACCAGAGCAGAGCTCGGTCGCCCAGATACTAATAATAATTAATAATACCAGCCCATTTGCATACAGAGAAGGCAGGAGCATTGATCACCACGCTTGCTCAACACAGAATAGCGATGAGTTAGTCTTTAAAAAAATCCTGGACATTTATTACCACATATTAACTAAATAAATATTGTAATAAAGCAATATACTCGCACTCTATACCAAAGTTAATAAATTAACTTCTCAACAAACAATAGTACATAATAATAAAGATGCGCAAACGCAGCCATTGCAATAAATTACTGTAAACAATCGATTCAATTTTATTTACATTTAAATTGGTTAAAAATGGCCTCTGACCGTCATTTGACATCACTTAAGGGTTTATTTGAGAATAATACGTGTATTACTTTGTACATGCATAATTAATTACTTTTATGGGTTTAATGACTTGTATGGTATGGGTAGGACATAAGTTATGGGACGTCCTGTAGTGTTAATATAAATATCTGTCCATAAACACTGATAAACATGGTTCTCAAAAAGAATGCCCCAATAAAAATGATCATCACACATTGAGCAAATTAATATAAAGCATGTGGATGTATGTACTTACCTATAATTGGCATCCTCTCAAAAGACTTTTGAGCAATATAGGGCGAGGACTTACTAAATCATTAGAATGGTTTAGAATATTTTAAAAGCGCAGTCGGTACTATTAATAATAATGATCATTCAAAAATCTAATCGGACCTAGATTTAGACCGTCAGACGTATTCAAACGCAACGACCTTCTAAAATCTAAAAGGTGTAAGTTCAGAAAACGAAATCAAGAACACACAAGAATACCAACGTTGTATCACATTCCCGAGGCTGTTGTGTTCCACGCGCGCACCAAAGAGATGTCAGCAGAATTGACGGGGTCTGCTAGGGCCAATGCCTGCCGGGGGTTCGAAGAAAACCGATAGGGAAATCGTGGCCACCGGCAACAGGGCAACCGAAGGAACACGGGTGGGTTTTAGTCAGTAAGAGTCTGACACGCTCTCCCGCTCTGCCCAGAGCGGGAGAAATTATTTGATAATTTCCCACCCAAAAAAAAAAGACGTATTCAAATACAGCGACCTTCTAAAAGGTGTAAGTTCAGAAAACGAAATCCAGAACACACAAGAAATACAATACAGGACATCCATATTGCACGTACAAAAACTAATAACAAACATCAACAAAACAACTTTTGTCTAGATCGAATTTCATCACCCAGACACAATTTTCTGAGAAACCAATATGTCTCTTTTATTTGCTTCATAGCAACCACCACAGCCAAATCTCAACAGTAAGACAATGTCATATACATTGTTGACAACATTAATTGAAATTTATTACATCTCGCATACAATTCAGACCATAAAATGACACTTACAACCGTCAACTGTCCAATGAAACTTGAACTTTAACCGTCAGGTCATAAGGTTGCGATTTGTGAGTTGATTCGTGATGTAATTGTGTCGTTTTGTTGTTGGGTCTTAATATTTTATTGTAGACGTTCAATCGAAGATAATGCTTGCACTCGTGTGATTTGAGACAATCGCCGGGCGCTTTTGTTTTATTGAATTATGTTGGTATATCGTGATGGTCAGGATTAAGTCATTTATCTCTTGTTGTTGATAGCAGATAATGGCTAGACTGGCTAGACTTTGTTATTATAGCCACCAGATGGCATCGGAACTCACAAAGACGTTTTATAGAGGACAAGCCATGTTCCCGATGGGTTTCTCATTGGCAAAAATTACGAATTTCTAAATAAAATTTAGGGTGAATTTTCAAAAGTCCTTGCAAATTGGTCACTTTTGTTAAGGAACTCTTGAGCAAAATTTCATGCTTCTAGGCTCTGCGTTATCTGCAGTCAGGGAATGAATATAGGAATTTTATAGATAAAGAACTGCGGAGAGAAAAGCTAGAAATCTTTATTATGTTTGATACCAAAGAAGATTTTAAATAAGTCAACCATAATTTACTGAAAATGGACTTTCAGTTAACAGAATAATGCTGTCACTCATCATATTTATCGACCAAACATAACAGCTGACATTCGAAATTATAAAGCTAACAAAAACGTTGCTAACCACATTAAAAGATAAAATTGCCAATAAAAAAAAAATATGACAACATTCGTAATTCGAAATTTAAAAATTCAAATGACGTCACCTCGTTCCATAAAAAAGCACTTCCTCTCTAAGTTTACAGATTTCACACAACCAGGTCATCATAATATTTTCAGTAGTGGTCAAAAGAGTATGAATCATTTTGATTGGTACCGGATATTAGTACATTATTTTGATTAATGTTTCCATGTTCATGTGGGAATTAAACCAAAATATTCTACCACGTGTTAGTACATACAACATATCATAGTCAGCTTATAATGTTCCCACTGCTGGGACACAGGCCTCCTCTCTGTGAGAAGATTCATCACGCGGGACCTGTGCAAGTTAGTAAGAAACCATGCCGTGTATCAATAGACCAACACCTCTCTTGTCGTGGATGTGGACGGTTAATTAGGGTTTTGGTCATTACAGTCTTCCACAGTTAATTTATCTCTAATTTCACATCACAATGACCTTAATCAACATAACGTATTCCCCGAAGGGTTAGACAGAGGTGTATATTATATAGCACACCCACATTATAAAACTGATTTACATCCGTCACATCACACTTTCAGGTCCAGTTGAACACCAGCGTCAGGCACTTATAGTTGTCTGGCATTTTTGCAGAAATGGGCCTTTTTGCCGCAGCCTCCCCTGTTAATTTCTTACATCGCACTTTACACTTTTTATTTGATTTTATTTTTTGTCTTCTGTATAATTATATTGTGTGCTTTTTGTATGTATTTTTTTCTTTCTTTCTTTTCTTTCTTTCTTCTTTTCTTTATGTTGAAGTCCCATGTAATAGGGGGCGAGTCTGTTGCCATCAACCGGGCACAAATCCAGACTCCGGTATGCTACTGAGAAATTCCAGATGGAAAAACCCAATAACCCCGGAATTCGCTGGCCTTTGCTTCGGCTTTTGCCAGACTCGGGAATCCCTGGGTTATTGGGTTTCAAACTCGAGCTCAGGACCACATGCTCAGCAGTAGCGCATGCGCCACTAGACCAACGAGGCAGTATCTTAATCTGCGTTGAAATAAGGCTGCTGATCCGTTGCTGTCAGACGAAAAATAACTATGAAAAGACTAGGCAATGTCGTCCTACTCTTAACTAATACACTGTGGTCACCAATAGATTTACCAAGCGTAATAATTATCGTCCTTGACAAATTTTGGGTGGTATAATGCTATGAAATCTACCTGGTCTTAATCTATCTTTATCTTAAAACTAAACATACATTTCTTAGAATTTGACTCAATGGAAGATTTATAGTAAAATTAATGATACTGCGCGGATGCATGTTCGAATGAAAAATTGGAAACTTTACAAGTTGGCGGTTGGCTGTTTTGCTTTTGCGTCATAATCGTATATACACGAAATGACATAAAAAACTCATATTTTTTTTATGGTCGTTGTCAATTATATAATTTCAGGAAGTCGTAGACATGAGTAATTGATTATACCACAAATTATGCCAACGCGTGTGTATGACAAGATGAATGAACGTGCTTAAGCAAAAGAAGTAGGTAGGTTCTGGAGTAGCGACCGCGTACCGGAAGGCCTGCTAGCATTGGTAGGCCTCCCACAAAGTGGACGGATAACCTGGTAAAGGCCGCAGGAATCCGCTGGATGCGGGAAGCACAGAACTGGTTGAAGTGAAAGATAGAAAAGCTATTTATACTGCACAAACAAAACGCACATTTTAAAAAATTTGACATAAAATACACATAAAACAAAAGTAGTCAAAAGCCTCGTATTCAGTCAAAAAAAGTTTGACAATGTTGTTCATAGTTTAATTTTAAACACTGGTTCATTAGTTGATGTCAAAGCCACGGACCAAAGACAATATTGCGTAATTAATGTTGCAACATTAGCAAATGACAACAAAAACAAAATACCGATTGCAGAGTTAACTACTTTTGTAACAAAGAACAAGAAAAATTAAGCTGTGCGTCGCATCTGTGCAAGAACAGATCATTGCTCAGCGAAAATTTGTAAATTCGGACGAACCTAATGTCAACAGCGCTGGTTTTCAGCAATTACCTAAGGAATTGTAAGTGGCGGTGCTTGGGGGAGGCCTATGTCCAGCAGTGGACGTTACGTCTTTCAGCTGAAATGATCATGACGATGCAGCACATGCCCGTAGCACATGTCTGTAGCTTCTATCTACCCCCTTGGGGAAAAGAGGTGTGAATCCAACACCTATCGAGAAAGTGGGGTGATCCATTCTCCTTGCTTCTTTGTTTGAGAAGAGGATTATTTTACCTCGATGGTCCTAGTTTATCATTTATAACTTCCAATTACAGCTTTATGTAAGCGGGCACGCCCTTTATGCCTGGAGGCTTTTATTTAGATGTTTAGTTCTGTTAACGTTTAGTTTTTATTTTTTTAAATTCTGCTTGAATGTTCTCGATGTTTTTGGTTGGTATATTGGCGTGTGCTAGTTGACATATGGCCAATAATTTATAATTAAAATAATGTTTTGTGTTGCATAATAATTTTACATACTATTGTATAGAAACATTTTTTTTTCTAACTTGAACAGACAGCTGTGCTGCTGGGGAGTTTGTTGCGCCACTTCTTTTTCCCAGCTAAAGACACTAGAATATGGTGAAGGGTGGGCATTTTTGGGGGACTGTCTTATGTAATTTTGACGTTCGAAAAGTGCTAATTCTCAGCCTAGTTTGAATACATGACTTTTAAATTTTTGAATTTTGGATTATTCCATGCACGATAAATTACAGGATCATATTATGAGCTCGTGGCTAAGTACTAACAGCCACACGGATCGATCCATCAGGTTAAGTTACGCCTGCCGGGGTTGATTCGTGGATGGGTGACTATTTCTACATACCGAGACTCCAAAGGAAAGCACGTTAAGCCGTTGGTCCCGGCTGTCATTCGTGGATCTTTGACAGTCGTTACGGGTCGTCAGAAGCCCGAAAGTCTGGCAACCAGTCTTATCAAGGGGTAGATAGATAGGCAGTCACTCCATGTAAAATACTGATATTCAGCTGCATTCGGTTAGACTGGAAGCCGACCCCAACATAGTTGGGAAAAGTCTAGGCAGATTGATTGATTGTGATCGGAAAACTTTTTCGGGTGTCAAAGAATCTACAATATCATTATCTTTTCTATCACTTTGTACCGTTACAGCTCTTATGACCTTTGTAATAAAATCCAAATCTCTTACATTTAATTATTACACATTCGTCCTATTCTGCCTCGTTGGTCTAGTGTTCGCAAGCGCTACTGCAGCTGAGCATGAGGTCTTGGGTTCGATTTCCAGGTCGGACAAAGTGTTATTGGGTTTTTCTATCTGGAATTTCTCAGTAGCAGCCCGGACTCTGGATTTGTGCTCGGTTGATGGCAATAGGCTCACCCCCTATTATATGGGACTTGAACATAACTGGCGAAATGTAGGTGTTATTTAGATACACCTCTGTTCAACCCTTCGGGGAAACATGGCGTCATGTTACGTATGAGTTCGTCTTTTTAACCGACTTCCAAAAAAGAGGAGGTTATATGTTCGTCGCGTATGTTTTTTTTATTTTTTTTTATGTATGTCCACCGATTTCTCCGTCAATTGTGGACCGATTTTGAAAATTCTTTTTTTGTTTGAAAGGGTGTGCTCTCGAATTGGTCCCATATAAATTTTATTAACTTTGCTTGGATAGTTTTTCAGTTAGCTACAAAATGCATAATTTTTTCCCACTTAGTATGTAGATGATAAGTTTCTGTCACTGGTAGCAGGTAGTGGTATTCGAATGTGTGTGGGGTAGGTACCACAACTAAAAAGTGAAAAATAAAAACTTTTTACAAAAAAAAACAACCGACCTCCAATAAAAACACTACAAAGTGAAAAATAACTTTAATTTCGGAAGTCGGTGGCAAAAAACGAAAATACAAAACCCAAGACACCGACTTCCGAAATTAAAGTTATTTTTCACTTTGTAGTGTTTTTTTTGGAGGTCGGTTGTTTTTTTTTTGTAATTAAAATTAACATAGACCCGGACATATTCTATGACGCCATATACAAACAACAGTAACTCAAAATCACATAAAACTTGACAACAAAGAATGTTGTAACTGTTGTACGCATTTATGTCCTTTTTACGAGGCCGTGATGCGACTACACATTAGTGCCTTGATAGTCGTGACTTGGAGTCACCCTATCGGTCATATGTATAAAACGTAATGTCCCTCTGTATGGCTGTCAGTTGGGGTGCATACCTACTATATTACTTCCATTTTTATCGCGTAACGGTCGGCCGCGGAGTTAGGGATAAAATGAAAGGCTCTCGTCAGAGCAGCCAAGGCCAATATGGCGGCGCCTATAGTTCGCAGCAGCTGACCGTGTAAAGTTTCACTTTTACCGTGGTTTCATAAAATCACACAATTTTTTTTTTTCTTTTTAAGTCTTTTTTGATATTTCTGTATTTTCCATCGTATTTGTGAACATAGCTAATTTTTATTAACCGACTTCCAAAAGGAGGAGGTTCTCAATTCGACTGTATGTTGTTTTTTTTTTTATTGTATGTTTGTTACGCGATTACTCCGTCAATTATGAATTGATTTTGATGATTCTTTTTTTGTTTGGTAGATCATACTTCAGAAGTGGTCCCATATAAATTTTATTAACTTTACTTGGGTAGTTTTTGAGTTAGCTTCAATAATACGTATTTTTACCTCGCTTAGTGTGGATGATATTATGATAACTTCCTGTCACTGTTATTTACATAGCAGGTAGTGGTATTCGAATATGTGTCGGGTAGGTACCACAACTAAAAAGTGAAAAATAAAAACTTTTTACAAAAAAAAACAACCGACCTCCAAAAAAACACTACAAAGTGAAAAATAACTTAAATTTCGGAAGTCGGTAGCAAAAAACGAAAATACAAAACCCAAGACACCGACTTCCGAAATTAAAGTTATTTTTCACTATGTAGTGTTTTTTTGAAGTCGGTTGTTTTTTTTTTGTAAAAAGTTTTTATTTTGTAACTTGAATCAACTAACGATATCTAAAACGTCCTTTAATGATTAAGTTCTCTGCTAGTGCTGTGCACTTCTGCAAGTGACGAATTCACAATACCTTACTAAAACTATATATGATAAAAAAAAATTGTGTATGTTTTAGTGAGTAAGTCGTTGAGGTGCCTTTCAATAAATAATAAATTTGAAAACCACTTATTTGGATTTAATGTCACTTATTATATTTTTCTGTTGAACCTATTTTCATGAGTCGGAAATGGTTTTGCTTTCCGCCTTTAAGCACTGCTAATAATTGTTGCAGTGGTATCAAAAAGTATCTAGTTTGACTAAAATAATGACGTTTGATTTGATTTTGATTGCAACTAAAAAAATACTTTAAAAAATTACACAGTTATTTTCTACAAACTCTATCATCTATCAAAAATCTTTATAGCCCTGAAACTATCAATATTCTAAGCTCATCTCAGATAAATCACTGCAACAGTTACATGTTGGTCGATGCTACCCAATTATGCATGTCTTATAAGTTGATACGTCAATCATAAGCTTCTCGCTCTGTTAGGTTGAGGGCTTGGTAAAAGCGGAAGCGATTTTGCTAGTGTTGGGATCTATTTCGCTGGAATTATCGTCGCCATTATTTGCAATAAGCGATTCTGCAGATTTTATTTGCTTCTTATTTAAAATGTCAAAAGTGAAATAATTTATTTCAAATAGGCCCCTAAAAGGCACTTTAGAGCGTCAAAATTTACAAAAAAATTAGAATTGATTCTAGTCGTTCCAAAAGGTTTTTGTATGAACGTAGAACAATGGGCAAAAAACTTCACTGTTACTCTTTTTTTTGTATTTTTAGTTCAATAATTATATGTCTTGTATCTTATGTATGAATTATATATATTGCCTTTATATCTCACATTTCATATGCTATTTAATTTTTGAGCAACCCAAAACGTTACCCAACGCGCTATATTTTACGGCTTCTTTAAGTTCTATCTGTTTTGTATTTTACTATCTTACTCAACTTTATTATTAAGATTTTCTATAACAATTTCATACGAGCGAATCTCTGAGTTCTCATACAGCGGGCTAGCGGCCAAAATACCTTATGACTTCCGCTCCCGCTCCCGCTCCCGCTTGCCCTAGCACCACACCCTAACTAAACGCGTACATAAAATAGTGCCATGTCTAATTAGCCTTATCGTAACCGCGAGGAAGCATTTTTATTGAACACCATATAATTCACGCTGTCGCTTCCGCTCCCGCCTGCTCTAACACCACACCTTAACTTGCCACGTCCAATGAGCGTTATCATTCGCACATCGTATCCACGAGGAAGCGATGATGTATCGCCGGATATCGCGATTCGTTTGACCCATTACGTTACAAGTTATCGCGTTGTAGCGTCTGCGACAGAGGCGAGTGAAGATTATGGAAGAATGAGTGAGTGAATGAGGTAATTATTGTGTCGAGAGGGAGAAACGATCCTTTATATTAAATAGAAGAAAGGGGCTAAAGAAAACTAGTTGTATAGTAAGGTATGTAGGAGTAAGTTCGGCGCTGGGATAAGACCGTACGAATCAAATTCTGTGCTATTTTATTCTGCCCCGACGAACACAATGTCGTCAGCATACAAAAAAAATGCCAAATGAGTGCAGTGGTGGTCCAATGGTAACGGCCGTGACTTACGAGTTTTAGGTCATAGGTTTGAACCCTGACAAGCGCTTTACTTTGTGTAAATTATTTCATCACCACTGCTCTCAACGGTGAAGGAAAACATCGTGAGGAAACCGGCATGTCCTAGAACCGAAAATTCAAAGACGTGTGACATCCAACCCGCACTGGGCCCGCGTGGTAGATTAAGGCCCACTCCCTGTCATAGAGAGGAAGCCTGTGTCCCAGCAGTGGGAACATTATAGGCTGACTACGTGACCGGTGAGACGGGCGAGGGCGCCATTGGTGTCAATTCTCTTGTCACAAATGCCTCTAAACTAGACTAAAAATCACCAAAATTTAGTTTATTCCTGTCAAACGACGATTTCCCATTCTGAAATAGGCTAACGTAACACAACCTAATTATATTTTAGTTTGACAGCACTACGATGGTAGGTACTGAGTTATTAATTTAGTGAAAATGGCAATTTTGCTAAAAAAAAATTATTATTTTTTTTCAACTAAAATTTTGATTATCTACCTAAATCTGATTATTTCTAATCGCGATTAAAAAGTTGTAGAATAAAAGTACTTGTCATGAACTTTAAATTCACACCAACACCTCGACTTCAGGTGCAACAAAAACAGTACCGTATCATTTTTTTCTTTTCGTTTGCTTATAACTCGAAAATGGTGTATCCTATCGTAAAAAAAAATTAAAATTTCGACCAAAAATTTCGTTGAGTTTTAGGGATTATGGAATTAAATAATCCATAACCCCTTAAACTCAACATGCAGGTAATAATTTTTCATATTTTCCATACAAAAAGTGAAAAATTCCATATATAACACGTCGAGGCACATGCGCGAATCCAGCTCTAAACAAGTACCACGTGGAGTCGCGATTGTCAAATTCGATTTTAGTTATGTCAAAATTATTTTTAAATTTAGAGAATTTTTATTGCAGAATAGCTTTAAGATTCTCATAGCCAAAAAAGAAAGTAAGGAATTTTAGTGATAGTTTAGTTCGGTGTACAAGAGAATCAACACCATTGACAAGATTGGCAGACTAAGTTAGCTTGGTCTTTGTCTACCTCCCCCGTCTCATCGCACACATACCTCAGGTGGTGACTAGCAGTCGCGCACGGACTATACACCTGCCCCTCAATTTGTGCAGAAGTTCAATTAAAACCACGGTTTTAACTAGATAATGTTGGTGAGATATAAGAATAGTGTCAGAAAGATTCAAGCCAGATCTAGAATGAGATGTAGACCAGCAATAAACCCGAAATGTATCCTTAGTTTATTTTGATCCCAACACATACAATGTGCTACCGTAAATCTTGGAACAAACTGATTATGTTTATTGAACGTAATGGCTATATTTAGATAATGATGCAATGTGTTTACTGAATATCTAATAATATAATTAGATCTAATATGTGCTGATCTAGAATTAGCATAAGGCTTACAGATTAAGAGGCCGGCGACACGGCTCGCAACTACGAATCGAGATGTTTGCAAATTTCAATTCCAAGCACGTTGCACTAGTGTGAGTGCTTGTCGGAGCGATATACACCTACAGTGAGTAATACTACCACGCACACATTGACAATTATTGCTTGACGCGATAATACTACCAGCTTTCGAAAATTTATGATAAAATTGGATGTGTTTCGTAATACAAAAAATTATGAATGAAAACTTAATGTATATCCATTTTTTTTTTGCCTTGCATTTTCCATGCTTCTGTGAAAACAATATTACAAATATTGTTGTTAATAATACAGAAAAAACAACATGAAAACCTATCATTTACGCTGTAAAAATGTACGAAATGCAATTCGCTTATACTTCATTTAAAGGTAAGTTTTTGGAAATAAAAAGACGTAGGAGCCTAGATAAATACTGTCTCAATCCGAATATCAACACAATATGGTGGAAATATGCTCAAATTGCAAATGATTTATGTACTACGTTTGTATGGACAATTCATGCGTCGCCGCATTCTTAAGACTGAATTGAATAGGAATTTTCGCTGATCAAGATTGTAGTTATAATTCTGTGTAAAATGTTAGTTTACAACTATTATTAGTTAGGCCCTTTATGTAGTACAAAAATTATATACTGTATTTAAGCATTTCAATGTATTTCATATATATTGAAATGTTTACAGTATATCATTTATAATATAATAATTAAAATTATATTATAATTTATATTATATTTTATATTATATTTTATATTATAATTTATATTGTGTATTAATAATATTATTTAATTTATAAATACAAAATTTACACCTAAAATGATGATGATAAAATAGAATAGATGCTTTTTCATGTTTTCGATTTACATTTACTGGAAGATTTTTTGTTTGTATAATAAATTATCTTAAGATTATTAATGTGGAAGGATCACATGCAGTGGGATGGTAGAGACTAAAATTACACACACATAATAACATGAAGCCTGTATTCTCCGACGTGTTAAGCAGACTGATTTGTAAATGATTAATGAGAGTCGTTGATGCTTCCTACCAACAAAATTACATATCACACCTTGTTTTCTCCATAAGCCAGTTATTTTTATTATTGAATTCTCTCTCTTTATTCTTCATACTCCCATAAATACGAAACATCAAAAAGACTTCCCACAGGATATTATATACCTTTCTGGAGATAATAACCATAGCCGGAGTTCAATGAATTTCCTTGAATTTTAATTGATAGAATATGGGAATATACTAATTTGTATGTGAGGTAGTGGGTCCTAATAGTTTTTATGCCGGGTATGGAGCATGCGTTGCATATGCTATGGGCATTTTATATATTACAAGTTACAATCTCGTATGCAGATGACATAGTAAGTATATAAAAGCTTCCTGAATAGTGGGGGGAAACGGTAGTCTGATAGTCGACTTCTTATAATTATTAGAGTACGTAATCATGTTCTTCGACGTAAGTGGAAAGGAACATTGATTTTGAATATGTTTTTTAAATGAGCCCAGTGTCTCTCATAGAGAGAAAAGGAACATATTGGTGCTGATAAACTTGACCATTCACTTGAAATGAGCATCATCATCTACCTAGCCTTTTCCCAACTATGTTGGGGGTCACTTCCAGTCTAACCGGATGCAGCTGAATACCAGTATTTTACATAGAGCGACTGCCTATTTGACCTCCACAACCTAGTTACTAGGTAACAGAATACCCCTTGGTAAGACTGGTTGTCAGACTTTTTGGGCTTCTAACTGCCCGTAACGACTGTCAAAGATCTACAAATGACAGCCGGGACCAACGGCTTAACGTGCTTTCCGAGGCACGGACGGGTCTTGGTATGTAAAGATGGTCACCCATCCACGGACCAACCGCGGCAGCGTAGCTTAACCTGATCAATCGACCCGTGCGGTTGTTATTACTTAGCCATAAGCCTCTCATTCACTTGTATAGAGCATTCTAGCGAATGTTACATTACAGAAAAATAAACAGGAGCGTTTTAGCGAGCATTCTAGCGAGCGTTCTAGCGAGCATTCTAGCGAAAGGGCAGTAAATTTGCTTCGAGCTTTTTGCCGAACCGAACACACGCGACCGTCAAGTCAAAAATCGTTAGAGCCGATTTCGATGAAAGTTGCAATATAGAGGTTTACGGGGGCGAAAAATCGATCTAGCTAGATCTCATATCTGGGATAGAATAATGATCCTGGCAGCATGGAATTAGTAAGTACCTACTATCATGGCAGTATGGAATTAGTAGTTACTATCCTATACTATTAAATGAGCATTCTCTATTTTCACCAGAGTAGAAGTCGGTCGTCCAGGTACTAATGTCGATTATGCATGCATTGATGTTCGACTAGATTTCGGTTAAAGCCGAATGCAACTCACTGGCTTCGTGCGGCCTGATTTTTTTGCGATAATGTCTCAAGAATCGTATTTTAACCAATTCTATCATTAATTTTATCGATTCCCACATACCTCATCCCACCTCTATCAGCACACTACCGGGTTCATGGCCAAAGTCTGACGTCACCATAACAGTGATGACAACCATAGAGAATGTCAATCTTATGCGGATCGCGTCCACTACTAAACTTAGACTGTTCAACTATTTGCGTTCAAATTCAAGGAGCATTGAAACTTCTTGTTGGATGTAGTTATAGTTGTTGAACTGTCAATTGTTCTGTGCTTGTGTATGATTTACGACTTTTTAAAAGTGGTAGAATTTTAAAAGTGTGCAGTGCAGAAATACTGATGATTTATACATAGCTAATGCGTTCCGACCTTCTCCGGCGCACACATAACAACTTAACGAAATTTCATCACAAACGGTCGAGCCATTTTTGAGTTACTGTTCATGTTAATTGTTTTTGAGTATAATTAACTAACTAATTAATTGTTTTCTGTTTTTATACTTTTAAGGTGTATTTTTCTGTTCTAATGCCAATTAACGCATTTTTTTTCTTTCTTTAATTATAACTTAGGCTCGAAAGATATAAATCTGTTAGAAATTGCCAAGTGCGAGTTTTAAACGAGTGTTCACCTCTGTGTGAAGCGAACCAATAATTATAATTTGCCAGTCAGGATCTACGATCATAATGGACCCATTAAATACCGTTGATTGATTCATAAAAGCATTATAATACTTTACGATGACAAAATGTAACATTCAATACAGAGAAATGTATGTATGATGTACAAGGTGCATATGCACGGGCTATAAATAGAATTACATATCTCTTCCTGTCTCCTGGCAGACCAGGATATGACGTATGCAGGGAGCATCTGCAGTGATAATAGTGAAAGTGAATTTCTTCAAAGGAGGAGGAATTGAAAACACCGATTCCTATACCGACCGATATCGATTTAATAATTTATATAATCAAATAGCAGTATTAACATTAAATAGTATCATCGTGGCTAAGTAATAATAGCCGCACGTATCAATCCATCAGGTTAAGCTACGCTTGCCGGGGTTGGTCCGTAGATGGGTGGCCATCTTTACATACCGAGACTCCTCCGTGCCTCGGAAAGCACGGTAAGCCGTTGGTCCCGGCTGTCATTCGTGCATCTTTAACAATCGTTACGGGTCGTCAGAAGCCCGAAAGTCTGACAACCAGTCTTACCAAGGGGTATCGTATTATCCAGTTACTAGGTTGTGGAGGTCAGGTCGCTCCATGTAAAATATTAGTATTCAGCTGCATTCGGTTAGACTGGAAACCGACCCCA
Source organism: Agrochola lychnidis (assembly GCA_963680765.1). Lineage (NCBI taxonomy): Eukaryota > Metazoa > Arthropoda > Insecta > Lepidoptera > Noctuidae > Agrochola > Agrochola lychnidis. The sequence goes on along the minus strand of OY796871.1, from coordinate 5,399,922 downwards.
ACATAGTTGGGAAAAGGCTAGGCAGATTGATCTGTAGGTACACTTGACTTATGCTAGTTATCAAAAACAGGTAGGTGTTGCAACCAGCATCCTTACTAAGTTATGAAATAATTTGTATTTTAAAGGGTAGTGGTACAAGGCCATACATACTTCAGTTTCACAAAAGAAATTATATGCAGAACAAGTGTTTTTTTTTAAAGTATTTAACATAAAACAATAATTGCAAAAATAAAAAAAATTACAATCTATCTATTTGACATGTGGATTATTTGTGTTTATGCGTGTGTGTGTGTATGTTGGGGTGTGTGTGCGTGTATGTTTGTGTGTGTGTGTAATGTTAATGGTGTGTCGGTTCAGTATGTCTGTTATGTTCTAGGTGGAAGGGTTTAGGGTGGGTTATTATTAGAGAAAAACAGCAAAGATTTAAATGAAAAATTATGTGCATGTTGTTAAGCTGCTGTTAATATTTAATTTAAAAAATAGCTTTGCATAGTATCCTACGATAAAGTAAGCAATACTGTTTGAGGGCTACGTAGATAAAATTTGCTTTTATAGGTCTACTAAGTTTGGTCTAGGGCTTTGCCCGCGAGGAGGTCGAATATTATCCCATCGGAACATGCTACCGAGTTAAAAAGTATGCTATATCCCAACCTAGGTCATGTTCTGTGTGCCAATTTTCATAGAAATCAGCCGATATGTGGTGAAAAGGTATCTAACAGGCAGACAGATATACAGATGCATTTTATAGTATTAGTCAGTTTAAAGTCTTAGTATGGAAATGCGATTTGCGACTCCATAGACCCTTTAATTCGTTTAAAGACAGAACAAAATTGCTAATAGAAATATGAAATGAGATATTTAGGGAAGCCAGTCCTGGCTATGGCCCAAAAAGAAAAACGTCCGTGTTTTGTCTGTACTCGAAGCCATATTGTTGAATAAAAACGTCTGTTTTGTACTCATATATTTTGGTACGAATCGTGTCTGTATATATGAGCAATGACCCCATTTCTTTCGGATGACTTACAGCTTGCGGTTTTATTAACAAACTCAATAATATTTTGTCAATAATAGCAGTCTTTTTAAGAATATTGTTTGAACTACTTACGCTCGCACAGTTAATTATTTTCCATATCTATTTGCCTTATCTAATATGCAAAGTACCTAAAACTTTTTTTTTTCATAACATTTGACGGTAGAAACAACAATTTTGAAGTAAAAACAGACATCTTCATTCAGTCATCTTACATTTTAGAAAGGCAAAGAGCTAAAAAGTTCAGACAGTAAAAAAATCGTGCTCGGAATTCCTAATTTGAATTTGTATTTAGTTCTTTTCATTGTCACACGCATTCTATTTTCGATCTGTATTCTATACGGACAGTGTTCTGATTCCGTCGCCCTTTGCGTACTCGACGAACCTTATTTTACCGTTAGTTAATTGAAAATTATTCTAATTTAAACCTTGTTACGACGAATTAAAGTGACGTAGTAGTTATTTTAGTCATAAGTGTAAGTTTGTTGTCATCAGTTAGTCAGAGACGGATATTGAAAACTATTTCAATCTGAAATACTTTTTTCGTCTGGAATGGCATTAGAAACTTTTTTAAAGAATAAAATATAAATAACGATCAATCAAGAATCGGTAAATAAAATTACTTTAAACATAAACAAAATTAATAATTCACAAAAAACTATTTTATTTGATGTATAATTTATCTTCGTCACAATCATCTGTTGCAAGCTCTAAACTTATGCAACATCGTTATTTTCAGCACAAGCGGAACCTCGGATAAAACCTACTCCATTTCGAATCTAGGAACTGAAATCCCGATCATTCACATGTTATTCAAAAATAGACTCTATTGTCGTTGTGCAAAGGAAAGATTCGCCACAAGCTGCGGTTTGGCAGCTATCATTTATTGTTGGTTTCCTCGAATACAAGGGAGATTTATCCGGGAATGTTTAAGATCTGCAGAAATCGAATATTTTCTAGACTTTATTTTTAGCTAAAACGAATTCTGCAAGTGGACTATAGTGTAGATATTTTTCGCGTGCATATAACTTACAAAGTTGCAGTCAATACTATAACAGAGGAATGCTCACAGTAGGTAGTAGCAAATGGATGCTGAGAACACTACAGAGCTCGCTATAAAGAACTTAATTTTATTTCTAAGACTACACTGTTTCTCTGCCTCTCCATCTGTCTGTTACAAGCTTGTATTTTTTTATCGTATAACCAGTCTTCTGAAATTTTCACAGAGTATCTACCTTCCATCAACTGGGCACAAATCCAGACTCCGGGCTGCTACTGAGAAATTCCAGATAGAAAAACGCAATAACACTTTTCCTGACCTGGCAATCGAACCCCTGACCTCATGCTCAACACCACCTCTCACTCATAACATAACCTAATCTATAATTACCAATTTTAATAATCATAGTCATATTGACTGATATACTGACAAATGTTGTTTACATTATAATCTGTGGAACAACTCACACTTGACCTAGTTGCGCTGACCTTAATGCAGCAGATTGTTTATCGAATATCGATACTTAATGCATCTCTGTTTGAGTGTGCGAATGATGGAAACTACTGGATTGATTGAAATACAGTTCTAAATGGGAGAGTAAGGTTAAATCTTCTTCAATAACATATTTATCTTCACGGCTATATTCCCCAAATGGTGGGCTAAGGCAGAGTTGTATACCAAATGGTAGGATAAGGCAGAGTTGTATACCAAATGGTAGGATAAGGCAGAATTGTATACCAAATGGTGGGCTAAGGCAAAGTTGTACCAAATGGTGGGCTAAGGCAGAGTTGTATACCAAATAGTGGGCTAAGGCAGAGTTGTATACCAAATGGTGGGCTAAGGCAGAGTTGTATACCAAATAGTGGGCTAAGGCAGAGCTGTATACCAAATGGTGGGCTAAAGCAGGGTTGTATACCAAATGGTGGGCTAAGGCAGAGTTGTATACCAAATAGTGGGCTAAGGCAGAGTTGTATACCAAATGGTGGGCTAAGGCAGAGTTGTATACCAAATGGTGGGCTAAGGCAGAATTGTATACCAAATGGTGGGCTAAGGCAGAGTTGTATACCAAATGGTGGACTAAGGCAGAATTTTATACCAGCGAATATTGAGTGGGATCTGTTATGTAACTAATAAAATGACCGACCGACAGTTGCAACACGTCAGCTGATTGTTTGGTTAACAGTGATTAATCGAAGTCCAGGAACAAACACGTTCTTCTCATTGAAAAATAATACATAGTAATGAAAAATTGAACAGTCTTTCATTAAATACGATTCTAGCTGTGCCCCGCGTTTTTACCCGCATAATTCATGATAAAATGTATCTCATGTCTGAGTCCAGGTCATGGTATATCCATGTGCCAAATTTCATCCAAATCTGTTCAGCCGTTTTAGCGTAAAAGCGAAACAAACAAACTCACTTTCGCATTTATAATAAACTAACTGCACCCCGCATTTTCACCCGCATAATTCTCGATCCCGTAAGAATATCGGGATAAAAGTATCCTATGTCCTAATCTAGGTTAGGTCAACACGGAGGAGCTCGTGGCTAAGTTATAACAGCCGCACTGGTCGATCCATCAGGTTAAGCTACGCTTGCCGGGGTTGATCCGTGGATGGGTGACCATCTTTACATACCGAGACTCCTCCGTGCCTCGGAAAGCAAGTTAAGCCGTTGGTCCCGGCTGTCATTCGTGGATCTTTGACAGTCGTTACGGGTCGTCAGAAGCCCGAAAGTCGGACAACCAGTCTTACCAAGGGTATCGTATTACCCAATTACTGGGTTGTGGAGGTCAGATAGGCAGTCGCTCCATGTAAAATACTGGTATACAGCTGCATCCGGTTAGACTGGAAGCCGACCCCAACATAGTTGGGAAAAGGCTAGGCAGATTGATTGATTGTCCTTATCTAGGTAATTGTCTATCCATGTGCCAAATTTCATCCATATCTGTTTAGCCGTTTTAGCGTGAAAGTATCACAAACAAACTCACTTTCGCATTTATAATGTTAGTTACGATTATAGTAACATGAGCAATATTTCAAAAGATCTCTAGGGGACGGACGGGCAAGAAGGATATGCTAACTTTGGATAAAAAGAAAAACTAGTGTAACATAATTTATATTTATCAGTTACTTATTATTATAATCTTTGGACATTCAGCTTTGTTATTTCAGATCAAACATAAGAAAAAAATAAGCCTTCTCCAACTCAGATCATTTAAAAAAAAAACTGTCATAATCCGTTTTTCCCGACCAGGGCGGGCAAAATGGTTACATATTTACCTATTATATATTTACTTATTATAGGTATAATTAGAAAAGATGACGCAACCAACAAAAGGAAAGTACGGCATTGACACGTCTAATATTAACAGACTTTTGTGAAAATATCGTAATTTAGACATCCAAGAATGTAATAAAACAAACGCGATGTTCTTACAGCTGTTTTTTACAAATTTTTTCTTCGAAATTGTAATTTATCGCACAGAATTTAAAGTTACACTTCCAAGTGGTCGGCGGACCACTGTCGGTTAGCGCGTCTGTGGGACGCGTTGAGCAGTACTAGCGCTGTCTCTTTTTATCGATCAAGCAGCGATTTGATGGCTTTATTCTTCTTGCCCGACATCTCCTTCTTGCCCGTCCGTCCCCTATTACAATTCTGGTGAATTCATCATAATAACCGTGCAAAACGAACCACTAATGCAAACACTATCACATCTCTAACGTATCGATACTGATTGAACATGAATCGATTAAATTGGCATCGATCCTAGTTCGATTCCCGTCTTGTAGATAAAGTTTATTTTATTCTAAAGTACGTCTGAATGTGATGTGATGCGGGAGTCACATTCAAAATAGTTCACTCACTCTGGAAATGTTTACTAGAAATTTTACTTGGAATGTATGGAATTCAATGATATTGATGGAATCTATCAAGAGATCAAGATGTTACAAAGACTACAAACTATACTCCATTTGAAATAAGATTAGACATTAAAACAAACCTTTTTTTACAGTCCGTTCAACCGATTTCGACTTCTATACCGTAGACATAAGGATGGCATTAAAAGCAAAAAAGTGGTTACAATACCAACTGTTTACTGCAGCTGCCATTTGTCATGCCACCAACGCAATAGAAGTCAAAATCGGTTGAACGGACTGTAAAAAAGGTTTGTTTATGTCTAATCTTATTTCAAATGGAGTATTATAGTAGATTTATAGAAACCCGCGGAGGAAGAAAACAAAAGGTTGTTAGGTTTTGTGGTTGTAAGGGCACACACACATAACATCACGCCTGTAATCCGCGAAGGGTTAGGCAGAGGCGTACCAAAACATAGAGGCAGAGGCATTCTAAGGGACTATCGCAATTTTTCAAGAATTTCTGCCATCGAGTAGAATTAATCAAGTAAATTCATTTATTTAATAAAAGTCCTTATAAAATTGACAAAATTGTGTTAATATGGGATTAACACAATTTTGTCAATTTTATAAATGTCACTATTTGTGCAATTAAATAAGTGATAAATATAGTTGAACGATTGATAAATAAATAAAGTTAATTGAATGACGTAAAAATATGAGTAACAGATAAACGTCAGATCAAATCAGTTAATGTCAAAATAAAAATTAATTAATGAAATGTATTTTTGTATATTATAGTACAATATCCTCAAGCATAATATCGTCCTTCTTAAGGCTACCGCAGACAAGCGTGACGCGACGGTGACGCGAGTTTGGTAGAACAATTTCGATGAAGTTTTCCTAGAAATTGTTGTACTAGAGTCGCGTCGCCTTTAATGCAGCAAAACATTGTTTTATATTTTTAATAAATTCTCATAAATGATTCTTATTTAATTACAAATTGTCTTGTTGACTTACATCTGTAGCGACATCTACATCGCCACATCAAAGACCTGACGTCACACAAAATCCTGACGTCACATAGATCCTGCATCGCGTAATTAGAGTTTATCGCGCGAACGACATATTTACAAGATCCCGACTTCAACCTTTGGGCAGTTGCCCGCCAGACACGACACCCGTCTGGTCGGAGGATCCTCCCTTTTTTATGGTGGATGAGTGAACTTTACACCCTGTTCCTCATGCCACTAAATATCAAAGCAATTTTCGTTTAATTGCTTTTATTACAATTAATAAAATCTACATATATCTGCTCACCACCCAACACGCTATAGCTAATAAAAATTTAAGAACAATAAAATGTTCCATTACTTGACTCACGACCTAGAATAGAGTTTTTCTCAATAATTCTGATGTCTAATCGACTCCTGCGCAACGTGGGCGGAACGGGTGACCATACTTTATATTTTGCACTTACGCGTATTTTTGCATATTCTCACTTTTGTTCTTCGATCGGTTGATCAATTTCGCATAGAAGTGAAAGAAATTACAATTAAAGTTTTCTTGAATTTGAATGATTTTAACTGTAGGGACCAAAACAAACGACAAAAAAGAAATCGTTCATACATATAAATGTCGCAGTAAGATGGTTGAAGCCGTGATATAGTTATACAATCCCTAGGGATATATCTATAGACCGTAGTATAGTTATATGAAAGCGGTTTATAACTGTCGGAGTGACCTAATTTTGTTACTGCGACATTTTGACATAACGCTCGCCGGCCATTGCCGCGGCCCCGCTCGCTTCGCTCGCTTGGCTCGCGCATAGTTGGTCACAGTTCTAACCTAACTTCAAATAGGTTCAGAATGCCCTAATAGGTATTTTATTAGATCATGCTCATATCATAGCTATATTCCTAGTAAGACAGTTTTACGGTATAATTAGTTATATCCCGACATATATATACTTGAACCAAAGATTTACCAACAAATAGTATCAATTAACAAAATCTACCACCGATCTATTCGGTAAAATCTTACCGTGTAAATTAAGGTGAAGTGAGCTAGAAGTGAGCTGTCAAATATTGTCCCTAGCATCAAGTGGAATGACAGCTCACTTCACGTACGTTTTCACGATTAGATTTTTATAGGATAGACTGACTGATGTCGTAGATTGAAATAGAGGATATTATTACGAATATACGTACTATGACTTCACGGTTCCAATTATCTTAAAATGCCAATAGAATACACAGTCATATGACCGATTGACCGTAGTCGCGGGCACAGCTAGTACTTTTATATTTCTGACAGATATGTGCCCTGAAATGTTTTGAATGCCGTCAGTTGGCGTCATTAGACACGTCTCGTTTGACATGAAATGATTTGATGTTAAAAATATATATGTGCTGGCACATTATTTTAATTAAATGGGAAGAAAATTGGTACCGCTTGATTAAAAGAATTTTGGCGCCAGTCTGAGATTGAAATGGGTTAGGTTTATTTTGTGTTTCTTAATAATCTCGCCAACGATAACAAAGTATTGTTTAGTAACCTCGTTATTGTAGTACGAAATACAACGCTGGTCTTGGTGTGACCATTAATTGTGAACTGCTCTGATATCAAGCAATGGACAACATTTTCAAACTTTAAATTTTTATTTGCTGAATACGAGGCTTTTGGCTACTTACTTACTACTGCATCTACGTCTATCGTGACGAAGCAATGCGTGGCTAAGCTTCGTATGTTTCGCTCGTTAAAAAGTTATCGCGCTAATGCGGTGGTCACATTTTGCTAAAGTCCTTTTATGTACCCGGGCGATAAGTGCTACACAGCCCGAATTATCGCGCTGGTAGCCGATAATAGTTGGTCACATTTGCGTGTATCGTATCACTGTGCGAAGTTTCGTCACGATAGACGCAGATGCGGCCGCAGCATAGTGTTTGCTTTTATGTCTTTTTTAAATGTGAAAAAAATCTTTCTTTTCTTTCTTTCTTATTCCTTTACCACGTTTAACAACAACATATAACATCACGCCTGTATTCCCCGAAGGGTTAGACAGAAGTGTACCTATAGTACACCCACATTTCGCCGGTTATGTTTAAGTCCCATGTAATAGGGGGCGAGCCCATTACCATCAACCGAGCACAAATCCAGATTCCGAGCTGCTACTGAGCAATTCCAGATGGAAAAACCCAATAACACTTTGCCCGACCCGGGAATCGAACCCAGGACCTCATGCTCAGCAGTAGCGCTTGCGACCACTAGAACAACAATTCCCAGATAATTGAAACTTCATTTAGGGTGAAATATTCTAACTGTCACAAAGACAAATACAGCCGCACAGGTCGATTGATCAGGTTAAGCTACACTTGTCGTAGTTGGTCCGTGGATAGGTGACCATCTTTACATACCACAAGACCCCTTGCCTCAGAAAGCACGTTAAGCCGTTGGTCCTGGTTGTCATCTTGTAGATCTTTGACAGTCGTTACGGGTAATTAGAAGCCCAAAAGTCTGACAACCACTCTTACCAAGAGGTATCGTATTACCCAATAACTGGGTTGTGGAGGTCAGATAGGCAGTCGCTCCATGTAAAATACTGGTATTCAGCTGCATCTGGTAAGACTGGAAGCCGACCAAAACAAGGGACAAGGCTAGTTAGAAGAGATGAAGCGATTGTCCGTTTACGAGACAGTATTGAATCAGCATAACCTTATAATCGAAGAGTTAATTATCTTCATGACAATTTCATCCTTTGAAATCCTTTATAGGTAATTTACGATACAAAAGATCTTAATTGCCCTCACAACTACATTTGTTCAGTGCGAGGCAGTAAAACATCTGTTTTAATCATAGGAACTGGCAAAAGATAGCTTTTACGAATCTAGCGTTTATGAGTTTATATTGTTATGATCAAAATAAAAAATATGACTTCGCAGAAATGTGTTTTGTTGCAAGAATAAAGTTTATTTTTGGTTTGATATAAACTTTAGATCTATGATCGGGTTTTATCGCTCATATTTGTGATATTTCGCAGTCTTCTTCCCTTTGTGTGGTTAGTGACTAACCTGGTGTCAGTTTTAAAGCCGCCTGTACGGTGAAACCATGCACTATCGACAACTAAGCATTTTTACATCCTTAATATCCTTAATATTATAAATGCGAAAGTAAGTTTGTTTGTTACGCCTTCACGCTAAAACGGCTGAACGGATTTGGATGAAATTTGGCACATATATGTATAGATGATGCCCTGGAAAAGAACATAGGATACTTTTTTTTTTCCCACGGGATCGAGACTTATGCGGGTGAAACCGCGGGGCGCAACAAACTTACTTTCGCATTTATAATATTACTAGCTTCGCCCCGCGGTTTCACCCGCATAAGTCTCGATCCCGTGGGGTTACTAACACCTTTTTTTTTTTGGGTGGGAAATTATCAAATAACTTCTCCCGCTCTGGGCGGAGCGGGAGGGCGTGTCAGACTCTTACTGACTAAAACCCACCCGTGTTCCTTCGGTTGCCCTGTTGCCGGGGGCCACGATTTCCCGATCGGTTTTCTTCGAACCCCCGGCAGGCATTGGCCCTAGCGGACCCCGTCAATTCTGCTGACATCTCTTTGAGGCGCGCGTGAAACACAACGCGCCGTCGACCCGGGCTTGGTCCTTATTGGACGGCGAGCTACCCATTGCTCACCGTCCGCAAGCCCGCGCCTACGGTAGCCGGAAATCGGCTCGCGATTCCCGCCCCGGGCGTCTCCTCCTGCGGCGGTTAGGGGCGTGAGGGCGCGAAATTTGCCTCTCCCTCACGCGTTCCGCCTCCTCCTTCGCGAGCATTACCGCTTCGCAGAAGGAGGTGACGGCCTGCCATTTTCTCTCGCTCCCTACCATGGCCTGAACCAGGGCCGGACGCGAGAGATCACCGCCGCCGATCGCCTCTACGAGAACACGGCGTTGCTCCGCCCAAGCCGGGCAGACCTCCACCGTATGCTCCACCGTGTCCTCAGGCCGATCCACACAATGGTGACACCCGGGTGTTTCCTCCCGCCTTATCCTGAACAGGAACCTCCCGAAGCAGCCGTGTCCGGTGAGGACCTGCGTCAGGCGGAAGGTGAGAACGCCGTGGCGTCTCTCCAGCCACTCCTCAAAGACGGGTCTTATCGCCGCGATTGTGGCAAGTATTTTTACTTTAAAGGTTTTGGAAGTATTTTTTTTTGTATACTCGATTGTCTCTTTATTTGGATAAAGTTGCGGACCAATGTTCTATACAAGTATTTTTCTTCCACCAAGGTGATCTTGTTCAAGTTTTCACTTGTTGGCACTTCCGGAGTGCCACTGTTTTTTACTTATTTATTACTTATTTTACATACATAAACTCACGCCTTCTTCCCATGGGGACAGACAGAAACTATAGAGCGCTACCAGCTACACTCCGTAAATAGGTATACATACATCTTTTGCTACGTTTACGTTGATACATTTTTTACATACATTTATCCCAGTTATTTATATTGTTGTTGATATTCTATACTACAATGTCATGTCATCATTTCTTTGTAATCGTTTGAGATAAACCTCTTCATCATATCACTCGACTGTGAGGAGTTTCATGAATATCGCTTGAGATTATTTATCAATTCATAACACCTTTTGACTTTCACGCTCTTTATCATTTACTAGTTATTCATAAAATATCTAAGTACTTTAAAGTTGGTACTTTTATATTTCTGTATGATTATGCATTTAAAAAATATTTTTTCTTAAGGTAATTCGCACGGACTTAGTTTATTTGTGGGCGAATCGACATTTCCAGAAACATGTATTAAGCAATTGGAATTTGAATTACAGGTATCACAATACAGGGTGGCAGGGACATCGACGCGAAAACTGTTACCATGGATTCAGTACATGATTCTGAAACCCGCAGCGTCGAAATTTTTCGTCGGTAATTAAAAAAAAATCTGCTGTTTCATAGAAAAGTAAAATACCTACGCGGTCAGAATGTATGGAACAGCTGATTAAAAAAAAAATAACCGATGAAAAATTTCAATGGGTTTCAGAATATCCTATATATCTACTACCTATTTAAATTATAATTATCTATAAACCTTATTAGCTCTTTTAATTACTACTTTCTACCTACCGCTACGGTAAACTGTTAACGGCCTGCGCAGCCTACCCTGCGCAGCCCTAGTTACACTGGCAGTCATATATTATACAGGCCTTATAATTAAGGCCTGTATAATATTTTACTTCACAATACATATGAAAACAATAGGGTTTTAGGTAGAAAAAAAGGTTTCGTAAAAATGTATCCTGGTGCGCTGCACAGCTGACGGATGTCAGACGACTCGTGTCAAAAAAGGTGCGCGTCGTCTGTATTTCAGACGGGTTTTAGAACATTCTAGAAGCTATACCCTTATTGGACGAGCGGATTTTGGCAAGAGCGGTTCGAAATGAGTTCGCGTTATAGTGTGTTTTTTCTTTAACTTTACTGCATAAAATTTAAAAGCGTCGATTCGCCTGTTTCGGGCGAGTAAATTGGTGCGAATCAACCAATAAGTCTAAACGGTGAAAGCTTATGTATGGAAAGTGATGAAAATGCCACAAGTAGCGGGGGTCCCGAGGCGTCTCCTTGCTCTGTGGTGGTAGTACCCCAGATGAGCTCCTTCAGAAAGGGTTCTGTTACTAAAATTCCTATTACCTACTAATAACTAGAGACCGGATTACATGCAACATAAAAAGCTTGTTAAATGCATGAAAAATGCTTGTTATATGCATGAAATATGCTTGAAATATGCACGAAAATTGGCAGAATATGCGAAATTAAATGATCAAAGAAAAAAAGTAAGTTTTTATTTCAAAATCAGCATACAATTAGTAAATTATCCTTTGATAGGCGATAATAGGTACAGTAACATTACATGACATTATTTTTATATTTTTTATAAATGTATACAATCAAGTATTGTTCCAAATGTTCAGTGGTAAGATTGTGCCTTTGATCATTTAGAATATATGTCGGAGAAGGTTTTTAATTACAATTGTGGGTAGTCAACAGAATTTGGTATGATTTGTTTTTCTTATTATTCATTTATGTGATTTTCACTATCAATTATTGTCTAATAAATCGGACATAATTTATTAAGATTACCTATTCACCTACTTTATTTTGTTACTAATTACCATTTGTATTGTGTTTTACCTTATATAGTGTAACTAGTACCTACTATAATAAATATCCTGTAATTGTTTATACAGTCTTGTTTATCCCAATAAAATGGGAACTCCAAACCCTGACGAAATACCTCTCGGCACTCCTGATCCTACATATATTTATAAGTGGAAAGTTCGCGATATTATCACTTTTAGCGCATTTCGGAACGCACTGCACTGCTGTCGGAAAAATATTGTAAATGTACCGATAATATGCATCATAACTAGATCTTAGGTAAAATATGCTATTACCGCCGAGGATGGCTTAAATATGCAAATGCATATAATCCGGTCTCTACATAACCAATACGTGTCCAAACTATTAAATTAAGGCACATGTCATGTCTCTGAAGTCCAAAGGGACCAGATTAAGGGTAACATCTTCATTGTGACTGTCCGTTTTTTTGTCACTACCTACAGAACCACGTGTTCCGCACACGTTAGCTACACCGGATAGAATTGAGATGTTTCCAAACTATGGAGTCGCTGTTGCATTTTATTTTTAGGTTTATTAATTTTTGAATATTATTCAATTTGTATGTATATGAAAAATATGAACCAATTACCATATTCCAGTACGTAAAATAGTGTTGTTTTTTTTTTAGTTAAAACTAAATTGTTAACATTAAAAAAAAATATCTTATTAAATAGTTATTTCATTTTGTGCTCTGTACAAAACACATACCAGCCCTAAAATTACTGTCTTTAACTTGTAAATAAACACCACAATTACACACATACAGCCAAAAACTATTTTAACCGCATGCCAAAACACATAGTAGCAAACATAACATTTACAACAAAATTAATCTTAAAACAACAATATTAACGCATAGGTTCCAACATCACGCCTTATTGCCCAAAGGAGTAGATAGAGCTGTTTTGTGTTTACGTACTGCTACACCCACATTTCGCAAATTATGTCTATGTTCCAAGTAATTAGAATATGCCTATTTCCATCAACCAAACACAAATCCAGACTCCGGGCCCAAGCTGCTACTGACAAAATACGCACAGTAAAAAAAGAAAATATATAAATATTTTTAGCATCTCGCAGACTCCATTCATTTCTCTGTTCATTAAGCAACAAAAACACATTGTTTGCCACGTGTTACGCGTTAGGACGCCGGTTGAATGCTAAAAGGGACACTGGTTCGATTCCCGCTTGAACATCATCCTCAAGACAGTGTCTTTGTAAAGATTTATTTATTAGTTGGTCGTTTCCTTTTTTGTTAGATACTTTTTTTTAAGACAATGTTCGTTAATTGTTGAGAGTTTTTCTTTCAAGTTTGGTTAATATTTTTGGTTGGAGTACCTACTGACTTGTTTTTGTCTTAGATTAGCTATTAATAATAATAAATAAATAATGTTTATTTATCCAAAGTAATACATAGAGACAGGTTTAGCTCAGTGATAGATATACTAAACTGAGTACTTACATAATTTGTTTGTCATCATCAGCCTATAATGTTCCCACTGCTGGGACACAGGCCTCCTCTCAGTGAGAGGGAGTGGGCCGTAATCCACCACGCGGGCCCAGTGCGGGTTGGTAGATGTCACATGTCTTCGAATTTTCGGTTCTAGGACATGCCGGTTTCCTCACGATGTTTTCCTTCACCGTTTTGAGAGCAGTGGTGATGAAATAATTTAAACAAAGTAAAGCGCCTGTCTGGGTTCGAACCTACGACGTACAACTCGTAAGTCGCGGCCGTTACCACTGGGCCACCACTGCTCTCTGAATTTGTTTGTACAAAAGATAAAAGGCTACAAAAAATCTATATAAGCCCTATTTTAAACTAGGAGGTCTGTATCTTAGGATGTATTTCAGAATTATTCTGTAAATACATATTTTTTATGGTCGCGAATCATATTTTGATCAAGATAAAATCTGACACTGACCTGCAAATTGCAAATTAACGTAAGAAAATTTAAATTTCGCGAGCTACCTTCACGGATCCACCACGGATCCATCACGGAGCTACAAGAGGTATGTTTTTATTATTTGAATAACTCCACGTTTTTCTGACATTTCTTTTAAGTCTGTAGGTTATAGATAAGTGTGTTTAATTCTTCTACTATTGTCGTTTTTAATCCTTTGAACAACGTTTAAAAAAATATGAAACGTTTTTCAATTCGGAAATATTTTTCTTTCATCTCCTCAAAAAAAAAATTGATGAGAATCGTGTAGAAAATTTACGTTCTACTTTAAAAAAAATAAAACCGGCTAAGTGCGTGTCGGACCACGCACATTGAAGGGCCCCAAATTATCCCAAAAATAAACTTAACATTGTAGTAGACATACACAACATTGTTTTAAAACCTTATTTGTTATTTTCACTGTTATTTGTGTTTTGTGTTTCACGAACTGTGTCCAAATAAATGTTTTTTCTTTCTTTCTTTCTAATTTATTAAATGCAACAGAAAGCCCATTCATCGATATACGTCTCGGTCAATTCTCCAACTGCAAATGTAAGTTTAAAATCGCAAAAAAAAAAACAAAAAAAAATGTGATAAAAACGAAGTGATCCTGTAAGGGCCCCGTTTTTTCTTTTTGAGGTAGGGAAATCTAAAAAATTTACAGCATGTAGCATAAGTCAGTTATGCTGCATAACTGATGCAAATCATACTTAGTTTTATATAGTAACCGAATTTCAAACGTTTAAACGACTACTCTTTTTGATATATTGCTAAGCTATTTAGGCAGATAATAATTTTTTTTTTCGGTAGTCCAGATAGTTACTCAAAAGCTTGTTACATTATTATTACAGATGTCAAACAAATTCCCGCCAATTCACGCCTAATTAATTTTCAATTCTAAGAAAAAATTACTTTATCTAATCACACCCAAAAAAAACAATACCGGGAATACTGACTCACTACGTTTGAAACTAATCATATTTTCATATAAATGCCGCCAGTCTATATTTAATTACATCTTAAAATAACACAAATCGGCTTACCAACTTCTGAGAATAAACACAATTCCCGCTTGGAGTATCCGCAACGTCACAGAATGTCACTACAGCCTCCGAAGTATTAGTTTATTACACAAAACGTCACTAAATGTCAAAAAACACAATCACTTGGACACAGTCACATCAAAAGTTTAGCTCCGTACGTGAAAATTCGATTATAGTTCGACACTAACAAGACGACCGCACGCATCCAGCTTTGAATGAAGACTGAAGTCAGTTCGCGCTCGCGCGAACAAGCTTTCAGCGGTGCGCCAGCGCAGCGCTGTAATTGGAACTGCGGGGGAAAGCTCGATATATATCTATCTTTTTCTAACACTCACTGAAAACTAGAGTTGTTTTATCTCCGTCCTTGTTTAACTTTTTTCTTCGCATGAAAATCGTGGAAAGCGCAAGTAAACAGTACGTTTGCGTCGTATTACGTAATCAGAGGTGCATATAAGATATATTTTGTCTTGTGATTAATGTATTTTCACTGTTTTCCTTACGTTTTGTTAATGTTGGCTTATATTCAATGATATGGGCGCCAGAGACATGCTTTTTGTTGGAAGTGGGACGTTGTTATGTTCATTGAGAAAAGCGGTCATCTAAATGTGTTAATATACCGTGATAGTGTCTGATATCTACAAGAATATTAGAGTTCGAGCGGTTCGTAGACGCTCATAAATTATATTAGTGGTTGAATTAAATCAGATTAATGTGAGAATATTTTGTTTCAATGGTGTCTTTTTGCCAGGAGCTCGTGGCTAAGTAATAACGGCCACACGGGTCGATCCATCAGGTTAAGCTACGCTTGCCGGGGTTAGTCCGTGGATGTGTCACCATCTTTACATACCGAGACTCCTCCGTGCCTCGGAAAGCACGTTAAACCATTAGTCCCGACTGTTATTCGTGGATCTTTGACAGTCATTACGGGTCGTCAGAAGCCCGAAAGTCTAGGCTGACAACCAGTCATACCAAGCGGTATCATATTACCCAGTTATTGGGTTGCGGAGGTCAGATAAGCAGTCGTTCCATGTAAAATACTGGTATGCAGCTGCATCCGGTTAGACTGGAAGCTGACCCCAACATAGTTTAGGCAGATTGGTGTCAGTAGCGGTTACACCGCCACATACGAACTACGCATCATAGACATGACGTCACACAAATCCTGCATCGCGCAATTAGAGTTTACTGAGCGGTCGACATATATACAAGATTCCGACTTCAAACCGTCAGGCAGTTGCCCGCCAGACACAACACCCGTCTAGTCGGAAGATCCTCCCTTTTCTATGGTGGATGAGTGAACTTTACACCCTGTTCCTCAAGCCGCTAAAGTGTCTGTAACAAAAATTAATTCATATTCACGCTAAAGAATAGGAAATATCTTAAATTAAGTAGGTATTTATTTAATACTTCAAGCACACAAATATACAGATGCAGACTGTGAAAAAACGTGTGACACTCGGAGACTGCCGCGGTAAAGCTATTGCATAGCATTTGTAACCTCCATACTTCCTATTTGTCAACGCTATACTTGGGATGATGACGTGATGACATAAAACATTAATTACGGAACCGTTATTACATGGTAGGCGGAGTGGGGGGTGTTAGGTTTTATTTTCGTTACGGAATTTCTTGATTCGGTCGCCGCGCTCAAAGCCCGCGATAAAAGCTATGCAATAGCTTAAAAATCGTAGTTACATGCGCGTTTGCGATATTTGATGTTGTTATTGACTAAGCTGCTACAATATTGTACCTACTTCTAAATTCAAACATCCCATTCCGATACTCGTTCCAAAGAACCTACGACCTACAACTCGTAAGTCGCGATCATTACCACTGGGCCACCACTGCTCTAAAATCATTTATCAATATCTGGAATCTCCGCACCAATTACTCCCTTTAAATAAAATATCTGGATGACCAAATAGAATATATAGAAGGAATATAATTTTTGGTAGTTTTCTAAAAATGAAACCTAGCTAGATCGATTTATCGCCTCCGAAACCCCATGCATACTAAATTTCATGATAATCGTTGGAGCCGTTTCCGAAATTCAGATTATATATATGTATATACATATATACAAGAATTGCTCGTTTAAAGGTGTTAGATATTCATCGGCGTTTAAAAGTATCAAGACCTAAGTGTCGGAATACTATAGTGTGGATTGAACTGAAATAACTGCTCAATATGGCGGAGCTGTCAGTTCATGCTAATATTATCGCTATCTTCTATTATTCGTATAATATTGTCTGCATAATCTATGGACTGAGCTGCAATACGACTGTATTTGATTCTGTTGAGATATACGCGATAGTGTATAAGTTTTGCCCGTGGTTTTACTCGCTTGAAACGAAAATTACTTAAGAGAGATGTGTTGATGATTTTTTTGATTATAAATCTATAAATAAATATTGGATATGGCCGCGAATCATATTTAGATTTAGATCAACATACAACTTGATACTGCGAATTGCAAAAAAACTTAAGAAAATTTGAATTTCGTGTCTACCTTGACGCTTTCATTTATGAAATATTTAACAGCATAAATGTGAAAAAGCGGCTAAGTGGTAGTAGGACTCGCACACAAACGATTGCATACTTCCGTACAATATTTTTAATACTACATATTTTTGAATATGATTATATACATTATATGCAACACAGTTATATTAGTTTGCCATTATTAAGATCAACCAGAAAACGCCGAAAAAAACACGTTTTTTGCATGGAAACCCCTTTAATTTTTAACTTTATTTTATTTTTATTGTTATAGCGGCCATAATAGTATGTACACACTCTGTGAAAATTTCAAGTGTCAACCTATTACAGTTCAAAGATACAACCCTGTGACAGACGGACGGACGGATAGCAGGGCACATCAAAAAGGATTTTTTAAATCTGCGATCTACAGACGTCTCTCGTACTTTACTACAGATTTTAGCAAACGCTATAAGTAACAACTTTGTGATATCTACCCAAAAAGACAACTATGTTGGGGTCGGCTTCCAGTCTAACCGGATGCAGCTGCATACCAGTATTTTACATGGAGCGACTACCTATCTGACCTCCACAACCCAGTAACTGGGTAATACTAGATGTTAGACTTTCGGGCTTACGGGAACGACTGTCAAAGATCCACGAATGACAGCCGGGACCAACGGCTTAACGTGCTTTCCAAGGCACGGAGGAGTCTCGGTATGTAAAGATGGTCACCCATCCACAGACCAATCTAAGCAAGCGTAGCTTAACATGATGCATCGAACAGTGCGGCTGTTATTACTTAGCCACGAGCTCCTCCCCAAAAAGGCAACTATAAACTACAAAACAAACAAACAAACAAAATATCCCACCTTTTATTTTAATAAAATGTAATGTAATACACATAATCACTTTCTACAAATAAACTTACTAAAGTAGCAATTTCTATTACATGCCTCAATCGTAAACCTAAGAGTTTACTCAGAAAATTAACAAATGGAGTGCGCATTCCATACCTTCTAGGGTAATAAAAACACTGTCTTGCAATTTTTATTTTGCATTATTTTCTGTTTATTATACCCCGGGCTATTAAAGAATAGCCATTGTATCAATCAAGATTCTGATATTGCAATTGTTGTTGTCTCTGCGTTCAGCGCTCGGTGTGCCAACACGGCGTGTTCGGGTTCGCGACAAATCAATCGTTATCCTGAAGATGCCTCGTTGAGAGGTGAAACACGTGTCGATTTCTTTCAGGGTTTTTATAGCTCGTCAGAAATAGCTAAGCGGAACAGGTTACTAAATATATTCACGTCTATTGTATTTTATTGCAATTGTGTTAAAAATAATGTACATTTATTTTTCTTTCACGATAATAGATACTTATTGTGATAAATCTAAAGTATTGTTTACTGCATAATTCGGTGGTTATTTTCCTTATCAACTAACAATGACTAGCCAACAAAGTATATTAAAATAATACTACAGCACTACAATAACACCTTGTTTTGTAGACTGTTGCGAAACCATCAAAAGCGCAAATAGAGATCCATTGATCTATAGCGAACTCCAAGATTATGACGATCACATATGGCGCGCCACACTGACATAAACACTCCATTTAAACATGACTCCTTGCCCGTATATGTAAATAGTAAGAATTGTAATTTCACAAGGAAACGAATATCCTCCATTACTTATGTTCTAAGAACATAATAATGTGTTTTAAGAACTGTATGTATGTCTGTCCCGGCTTCCTTGTTCTATTAAAAAGATGGATTGTGTTCTAAATTTTGATTTTGTAAGTGTATGTGCTAACATGTCTGCTTGACATCCGGTTAAGTTATAGGTTAATTAAGTTAAACTAAGTATTGTCTGGTTTCTGTAGAAACTGTATTAAAGACTGGCTCCTGTTTTACTGCCCGTGGGTTTGATTCCCGTGTAGTGATTTGTCCTTACAAATTAACTACCAACTAGTTCGACACCACTTCAACACCTTTTGTGTAATATTTCTTCTTTGAAAAGCAAGTACTTTTATCCATTTTTATCAATGCATCTAATCAATGTGTTTCTGTCGTGGCCATCTTAGAATTGACCATTTCATGAAATGGCCAGCTAAAATTGACCATATCGTTTAAACGTCAACGTTTAATGATTTATGTCGGTCGACGTTTGGCCATATCATTAATGTATGGTTTAAGGTATAGTAAAAATAGCCATGTAACTGCGACCAACTTGAATGTAGCGCTCGCCGGCCGCTGCCGCGGCACAGCTCACTAAGCTCGCTCGGCTCGCTCGCAGTTGGTCACAGTTCTAACCTAACCTAACCCATTTGGTCGGGGTGCCACATAAACGGCGTAATTTTTTAATTTTTAAAAATAAATTTTAATTGCTATGTTGCATTTCACGCCGCGGCAGCGGTCGGCGAGCGCTACTTCCAAGTTGATCGCTTTCCATACTATCATATATTTGGAATCCCAATAAAAGTCCATCGACTTTTTTTGCGTGGACTTTGTTTGATTTGTAGTATGTCGCCGCCATGATGCATACCAAAAACAAAGCGACATCAACGCCTCTACCGGTGGATAATCTAACTATTTTACGATATGATCACTAATGTTTGGTCACATCATGAAGTAGTCGAGCGTTTAACTGATCATATCGTCAAACGTTGAGTATACAATGATCTGGCCAAACCACATCATAATGTGACCAGCGTGCAGCGGTCGATGTTCATTTCATGAAATGATCAATTCTAATATCTGGCCACCACATAACTACCTATTTATTCCTGTTGTTTTAACAAACGTTAAAAAAAAACTAAGTATCTCACTTAGTTTTTTAACCCAAAAACATAAATCTCGACGTATCTCCCAAGAAATGTCATTTGCACCCAAAAAAAAAAAACAAACACTTCTTCGACATTCTTCCCCAACTTACTAACGGGCACGTGCCACTATTTAGGACCGGAAACGGATACGGATACTTGTAGATTTATGAACAAATTCGAGGCGCGACCCGCTCTTGTCGATTGATTCAGCACTGATGGATTGATTGATACATAGAGTTTGTTTAAAAACGACGAAATGTTGGAACTTGGAACGGAGAAAACGGATGTGGATTTTTAAGATAGTTGGAGTTGGTAAAGGAATTTGGTAAAAGACACTCTTGGGACATTTGACCAAAAACTAAAACCATGTTTGCTTGTAGACAATTTAATGAACGGTCTGCTCAACTATACAATAAAATAAACAGACATATTAACTTATACACAAAAAAAAGCTATGAATGTAAAAAAACAATAACCAGTTATACACCGTGAAATTTGAATCACAGTTTTGCTAGAACAAACGTTGTTCAGACCATGGTCTACTACCATTCTACAGCATCCAATAAAAAAAAAACATACTTAGTTTTTGAAAAAACACAATAAAGACAAAGTTTAAAATGTCAATATTATCTACTACTTACTAAATTTCGTTTATGAATGTACATTTCCCTGTAGACAATACTGTGTCCCGTGCGTGGTGTCTGTGTTGTAGGGAGTAACGATAATCTTGACATTTTAAACTTTGTCTTTATTGTGTTTTTTCAAAAATCTATTTTTTTATTTTTTTTTATTGGATGCTGTAGAATGGTAGTAGACCATGGTCTGAACAACGTTTGTTCTAGGAAAACTGTGATTCAAAGTTCACGGTGTATAAAGACACTTACATATATGATGAAACGGAGGCACTTTTAGAGCACATTAAGTAGCAGATACACTCACACATACACTTACACTCTCTCATTCACTCTCACAGACACTCTCACACACAGACACACTACGCACTGGTATTCACACTCAAATCATACACTCACTAACATACTTGTTTTTATTTGATATTTTAAGTTCCTACGGATTTGTTTTAATAGATTAAGGTTATGCTGTACTATGGAAGAGCGGAGTCTCCTAACACAGGCATTGTTTCCTTAAAAGGAGGCTCCAAACACGAAACCCTTTCTTGTAAACTGAAGCATAAATAAAAACATTTTAAAATTTGGTACTGCATTTTAATGCAGGTACCGGACATTCGAACATCCTAATTAACCCAGAAACGAAACAGGATAACTTAAAATTAACATTAACACATCATCGCAATAATAAGGCATGTATTTTCAGTACACTGAAACTGTTGCCGTTATGTTTTCATAGTAAGAACTAGCAACAATGGCTAGCTGGAATAGAGCCATAGAGTGCTCGAGTTTATAATGTTTTGCTTTCCTTGGACATGTCGGTATGTATTTAAGTACTGGCACAGAGCATTTAAAATATAGAGATGGCGGTACGTGCGATACCGTCCTTGTAGTTAGTAGTAAAATCAATCTGCCTAACCTTTTCCCAGAGAGCAGTGGTGGCCCAGTGGTAACGGCTGCGACTTACGAGTTGTAGGTCGTAGGTTCGAACCCAGACAGGCGCTTTACTTTGTGTAAATTATTTCATCACCACTGCTCTCACAACGTTGAAGGAAAACATCGTGAGGAAACCGGCATGTCCTAGAACCGAAAATTCGAAGACATGTGACATCTACCAACCCGCACTGGGCCCGCGTGGTAGATTACCTACGTCCCAGTCCCTCTCACAGAGAGCAGGCCTGTGTCCCAGCAGTGGGAACATTTATAGGCTAATGATGATGATGATGAACCTTTTCCCAACTATATTGGGGTCGGCTTCCAGTCTAATTGGATGCAGCTGAATACCAATATTTTACATGGAGCGACTGCCTATCTGACCTCCACAACCCAGTAACTGGGTAATACGATACTTCTTGGTAAAACTGTCAGACTTTCGGGCTTCTGGCTACCCGTAACGACTGTCAAAGATCTACAAATGACAGCCGAGACCAACGGCTTAACGTGCTTTCCGAGGCACGGAGGAGTCTCGGTATGTAAAGATGGTCACCCGTCTACAGACCAACCCCGGGAAGCATAGCTTAACCTGATGGACCGACCCGTGCGGCTCTTACTATTTAGCCACGAGCTTTTCTCAACTACGTTGACCTTAAATTCATAAACGCTAGATTCGTAAAAGCTATCTTTTGCTAGTTCCTATGTTTAAAACAGATATTTTACTGCCTAGCACTGAACAAATGTAGTAAGGGCAATTAAGATCTTTTGTATAGTAAATTACCTTTAAACGATTTCAAAGGATGAAATTATCATGAAGACAATTAAATCTTCGATTATAAGGCTGTGCTCAGACCTGATTCAATACTGTTTTGTAAACGGACAATCGCTTTATCTCTTCTACCTAGCCTTGTCCCATTTTTGGTCGGCTTCCAGTCTTACCAGATGCAGCTGAATATCAGTATTTTACATGGAGCGACTGCCTATCTGACCTCCACAACCCAGTAACTGGGTAATATGATACCCCTTGGTAAGATTGGTTGTCAGACTTGTAGTTAGTAGTTGCACAGAGCTATAAAATAGGTACTTAAAAGCTTATTATTAATGGCTCCCGCAGACAGGCACGACGGGACAGCGCGATTCGTAGAACAATTTCTATGAAAACTTCATAGAAATTGTTCTACTAGAATCGCCTGCTTGCGGACGCCTTAAGGATCCACGAAACGATCAATTATTGCAATTATAAATGTTTACATAATTGATACACTATGATCCACAAAATGATGAATGAATTTCATTCATTTCCTTTTATTTTGATCAAGAAGCATTTTCTTCTGGTACCTACCTACTTATGTAAACAATAGACAAGTTCATCTATCTGTTGAATACTTAGTACTATGTAAGGATAATTGTTTAGAAGTTCCTAGAAATTAGTTCAAAATTAAAGCTCTTAGCGACGACCTACTTAGTAATTATTGTTTTTTGTCCTAATGTTATAACTGCATCCATTAGGACTTTCCTCCGATCTCTCTTTCTCTCCTTCACACGCAGCTATACTAAACAGAAAACAACAATATCAATCGTCACCATGATAACATTAAAAAAAAATATATATATATATTGTTTATTGGTGAAACAAGTAGAGGTATAAACAATTTTTTTGATTGGATCCTCCTTTTAGGCAGATAGTGCCTGTATTAGGAGAATCCGCTCTTCCATAGCAAGACGTATTATACAGGGTTACTGGTAACTCGACGTATTCCTTGCAGGACGTCATAGTAGGGTTAAAATGCAACAAATTAAGCCACCAAATGTTCTACCGAAATTCAGTAGTTTTTGAATTAGTTAAGAGTTTTAGTTTTTTTATGAAAAATCCCAGATTAAATCATTTGAAACCAAAATGATTTACGGCGCGACTGTACTGAAATTTAAGTTATTATCATAGTTGACGCCGTAGCAGACCTTTGTTAATAATTAAAAGTTCAATAATGCCTAAAACTTTGGCAAATATCACTAACCAAACATTTAAGTTTTTTTAATTTTTGCTATTACTTCATAAAAAATGTAGTCTAGTGCAAAAAAAAATGCTATACCTGGTGTACAAATTACTAAGAAAATATCCTTGTCTTATCAGCTATCCAA
Organism: Agrochola lychnidis; assembly: GCA_963680765.1. Classification (NCBI taxonomy): domain Eukaryota; kingdom Metazoa; phylum Arthropoda; class Insecta; order Lepidoptera; family Noctuidae; genus Agrochola; species Agrochola lychnidis. The sequence goes on along the minus strand of OY796871.1, from coordinate 5,375,858 downwards.
AAAGGTATGAAAGTTAATACAAAATCATGGACTACATTATGAAAATCGTTTTTGATTTAGTACAGGCGTGCGTTTCACAAAAAGGTGATTATTCGAAAAATCAAAAACAAAATCGTGAACATTATTATTCTTTTTAATCAATATTAAAAACTTGAATTACACATATTTCACACGTCTTGTTCGATGTGCTGCCCTCGGTTTCGAATACATGTTCTTATTCGCTTCCTTACTTTGGTTTTTGTTATTCTTGATGTGATTGTTGCCCTCATCTGGTCCGCCGCATTTGTAATTCTCTCCCTTAGTTCTTCAATTGAATTTACTGGGGTCACATAAACTAGATCTTTCATATGACCCCAGACGTAAAAGTCTAGCGGCGTCAGATCAGGGCTTCGTGCAGGCCACGGAATCGGCCCACCGCGCCCTATCCATCGGTTTGGATAGTTTTCATCCAGCAATTGTCGAATTGTGATTCGGAAGTGGGCTGGACATCCGTCATGTTGGTAAATCATGTTTGCTCTTCTTTCTTCCGGTACATCCGTGAGCAGTGCTGATAAATGATTTCTGAGGAAATCTTCATAAAGTTCCCCATTTAGTGTTCGGGGTAAAAAATGTGGGCCAATTAATTTGTCGTCAATAATACCCATCCAAACATTAAGCGAGAACCTTCGCTGGGATGCGGTTGGTTTCAGTTTTTTAGGGTTTGCTTCTGCTTTCGGTGCCCAGTAATGTAAGTTGTGGTAATTTGTGATACCATCACGATCAAAACATGACTCATCGGTCCACAGAATGTTTTTTAAAAAGTTTTCGCTGTCGGCGTCGGCACTTAGCATAAAACGACAAAATTCAAGCCGTCTCGGCGGATCTCCTTCTTCTAATGACTGGACTGGTTGGTAATGGTATGGATGTCGGCCTGACAAGTGAACTACAGACCAGACTTTCCACTGTGACATACCAAGCTCACGCGCTACGATGTTTGTCGATGTGTTAGGATCGTCAATAAAACGTTGAAAAATAAGCTCCTCGTCCTCAGCCGTGTATCTCCGTGAACGACCAGTGTCAACTTGCCTGCTTCTTTGGACGCTGCCAGTTTCAGATATTTGCCGATAAGTCGATCCGAAGACACTAACGTGGGGGAGTCGGCGGTTGGGAAAGCGAAGTTGATATTCTCGCCGCGCCTCAGCAGCGTTACCGTCACAAAGTCCGTAACAGTACATTATGTCAGCGTATTCAGGATTAGAATATGTAGCCATAGTCAGCGCTTATGAAGGCACAGCACAGCACAAGAGCAAGATACGCAGCAACAGTTAGGGAAATAGCCAGTAACAAAACACGAGCTTGCGCGACGTAGAGTTGAAACTAACTAACGCTGACGACCAAATTTTGCAAAATCGCACCCCCTGTCATGCCGAGAGAACAATAGCGACCAATCACAAAGCTCCCCGAGTGTTTGGAGTTCAAGCGCAGGTAAAAACTACGAATAATACGAATACGAAACAATAGGTTGACCGTCTCGCAATTTTACCTGCCCCCCATAAAACTCTTCTCTTCCCTGGCACACATGCAAAAGTATTGACAATCATACCTTTCTGAATAACTGATAAGACAAGGATATTTTCCTAGTAATTTGTACACCAGGTGTAGTATTTTTTTTTTTGCACTAGACTACATTTTTTATGAAGTAATAGCAAAAATTACAAAAATTTAAATATTTGGTTAGTGATATTTGCCAAAGTTTTAGGCATTATTGAACTTTTAATTATTAACAAAGGTCTGCTACGGCGTCAACTATGATAATAACTTAAATTTCAGTACAGTCGCGCCGTAAATCATTTTTAAATTGGTTTCAAATGATTTAATCTGGGATTTTTCATAAAAAAACTAAAACTCTTAACTAATTCAAAAACTACTGAATTTCGGTAGAACATTTGGTGGCTTAATTTGTTGCATTTTAACCCTACTATGACGTCCTGCAAGGAATACGTCGAGTTACCAGTAACCCTGTATAAATAGCAAATCGTATAATGTTTTTGCTAAAACTACATAAATTAACAGGAATTTAAACCAAATGTGTGTATGTGTGTGTGTTGAGGGGGTCTTCATAGTTAATTGACTCAGGCGTGACCTTGCGGAAATCCATTATAAAATACAATGGACGAAACTCACTCCGCGTGCAGCGCTCGGTGTGGCCACACGCCGTATTCGGGTTCGCGGCAAGTCAATAGTCATTCTGAGGATACCTCGTTGAGAGGTGAAACACGTGTCGGTTTCTTTCGGGGTTTTTTATGACTCTTTAGAAATAGCTAAGCGGAACAGGTTACAAAATAAACTCCTTTGCAAAAAAACGGTCACCTTACAGTCATTGGCTTTTCTATGGATAATAATATTAATATTTTTAGTATGTCATTTACAAAAATTAGTAGTAATTTCTTATTATCTGCTGTGAGACTTAACATCGGCTACACCCCTCAACCAGCAGCGCTATAATTTTACTAGCTCTTATTGCTTTTTCTGCCATTACAATCGACACAAAGTTATCTGTTTTAAGTCACAATAAGGATTATGCGACAAACATAAATTGCTCTACTAAAAATAACGAGAAGTTAGTTTGAGTTTCCTGATAACCTTATAACCGCAAACCCGCGAAAGTTAGTAAAAAGTTACAAACTGAAAAAGAGATTTTAAATTTTTAAACAAAAGTTTCGAATTTGGAATAAACTTTTTTAATACCCAGACTCTTTATTAAGTGCCAGTAACATAGTTTTTCTATTAAAACCTCTTTAGAACTAAATGATTACCAATAATGTAGAAAAATCAAAACCGCCCATTTTTTTTTTTGCAAAGAAATGTATATCCACGTCTATTGTATTTTAGATATTTTATGTGAAAAAAAACTCAACACATTTTATCAAAAACAAAAGAAATCAGGAACAAAAATTCCTTTCATTCAGCCAACGTTTTCCTCGCCAGTATTTTCGACTTGTTCATTCGTCCTGCACTCACAATCTTACATCACTAATTTCAAATATAGAACAAGCAAAGCAAATATGAAAGCGACTGCATTTCCCGATTCATTCACTCCTCCATTCACTCCCCCATATAGCCGTTCTTTTAATAGCTTTCATTCATACCGATTCTCAATCGATTATAGTTTTGATACATCGATTCACATTTACACTTCCGATTAGTTTCGACCTAATTCACAATCGTTTGAAAAGGATACCACTGTAAGGCGGAATTTCGATTCGACGATGTTGGCCCAATTTTACGTTTGGTTTCACTGTGAAGTTGTGGACCACCCGACATTTCCCGTGTCGTTAGAAATGGGTTGAAGAAAATGGCTACAGAATTAACTTTGATTATTACCGCTTTGATTCGAGAAAGACATGCATAGAATTTAATATTCTTGCCGGTTCCGAAATGACAAATTGTGCATCTAAATTCTGACTTTTATTAGTGCCTTATCAATCATACTTATCATAATCATCATACTTAGATAGGTAAGCAATAGGACTAGTAATTCTGCGAACAAAAGACTTCGCGAGCACGAACTTTTTTGCGACAATTAATATACATTATTTTTTTCACATATTAATTTATATTGAATTTTAAAACAAAATCAGAATGTTGGGCCACAAAAGGGATAAATTAATAGTTATTTATGCAACTGTTGTATAATAAAGGGTATTAAAACACGAATGTGGGCGTGTTACATGAGTGTACCTAATTACATACATTTGCATTCAAGACTTTATCTACACCCATGATATGAATCCTCTAGAAACCATTGGGTGTTTGTAATTCAAGATGAAGAATAAAAAGAGTCCCACGAAATTCAGTACAACTGCACGTATGTATGTCGCCTGCAACAGCACATCACCGCACATGCGTGCAGCGGGTGCTGCTGTCTCCCGTTTGAACGTTGAAACGAGTTGGGAAATAAAATTTAGTACAACATTATAACACTCATTTGGATGATATTATGGTTACCTTAATGGTTACTATGCTTAGTGTCATAACACTGGCTGTTTTAATGTTGGCAAGAAGCTGTATCTGAAACTTTTATAGAAGTTTTATAGCATGGGTGTAGATAAAGGTAATTGCATGCATGCAGCTGAAATGAGAATGCTAAGAAGGATGTGATTATATGAATGGATAGAATCAGAAATGAGTACATAAGAGGAAGTCTGAAAGCGGCACCGGTGACCGAAAAGTTGTGAGAAAACCGGTTGTAATGGTATGGGCATGTGATGCGGAGGAATGAGGAAAATTTCGTGAGGAAAGTTTTGAGTATGAATGTGGATGGCTGTAAGAGTAGGGGAAGACCAAAGAAACGATGGATGGACTGTGTGACAGATGATATGGATAGAAAGGAGGTGACTGCCGAGATGATGACTGATAGAGAAGTGTGGAGGAAGGGGACATGTTGCGCCGACCACAAATAAATTGGGATAAGGACAGGAGAATGATGTATTTTTAAACAAAAAACATGATAAAAATCCCGTTTTGTATAACTTTAGTAATGAAAATTTTAAATTAGATTATTTTCAGAATTCTCCAGTTATGTGATGAGAAGGTGATCCCAGGGCCGGAGTTGCAGGTAAGTCCGAAAGGGATACCGTGGCCCCTAGTAACGTGGCAACTGAAGGAACACGGGTTGGTTTTAGTCAGTAAGAGTTTGACACGCCCTCCCGCTCCACCCAAAGCGGGAGAAGTTATTTGATAATTTCCCACCCAAAAAAAAGGGGGGCTCCAATAATCCCTGTCTAGTAGTTAAAGGGTCGATTCTTTTGGTTGAAATCTAAAAGTGAGCAATTTACTGCATTTTGGGGAGCTATTCTGCTCATCACGCCGAAGATCCTTATCAAATCTTCACCAAATTTTTATAAGACCAACTTAAAGTTACTATCATTCAAAAAAAAAACCCATCGAAATCGGATCTCATAAGGCGGAGATATCCAGTAGCCCCCCTTTTTGCTCCTTTTTGGAGGAGTACCCCTCCAATCAAAAATCCCCGGCAAAAAAAAAACTATAAAGTCGTAAAACCTGTATACGAAGTTTCGTCTAGATCGTTTGTAAAGTACGACCTGTAGAGGAGTACTAACACACTGACAGAAGAAAGCAAATTTTAGCAGACTTGAAGCAGAGACGCTTCGGTCGCTCGGTTAATTAGACAAAATGAAGAAAGAAGGTTGTAGAAAAAAAAACTTCGGCCCTGACTGTCGTAAAAGTGGGTAGCTCGCCGTCCGATAAGGACCAAGCCCGGGTCGACTGCGCGTTGTGTTCCACGCGCGCCTCAAAGAGATGTCAGCAGAATTGACGGGATCCGCTAGGGCCGATGCCTGTCGAGGTTGCGAATAAGGCTGAAAGGGACATCGTGGCCCCCGGCAACATGGCAACTGAAGGAACACGGGTGGGTTTTAGTCAGTAAGAATCTGACACGCCCTCCCGCTCCACCCAGAGCGGGAGAAGTTATTTGATAATTTCCCACCCAAAAAAAGTATGTCTTCAAACTTGTAAAACAACACGACATTTGAAGCGACAACGCCAATGCGCCTGTCTGCAGGTGCGTTTAGCTACTAAGGCAATAAGAAAATCGTCACTAGACTGTAGTCTGTAATGTGACGATTTTCTAATGGTTTTCTCTCTGGTCTTCTATTGTTGTTTTTTAAATAAAATGTAAGTTATAATAGTTTCGTGACTAACTGATTGACTTTAGTCTGGAGACTAGTCAATCACGGAACTAATTCACATTTCATTAAGTACCAATAGAAGAAAGATAGACTTTCTCACACTCCCTTATTCATCATAACCAACATTACCATCTGAACACTTAACTGAAACCACATTCATCCTATCCATCCACTTTTAATGTCAACCATATAAATCCTTTGAGGCCAAACGGCCTTCGGTTTATCATCTCGAGTGCCGTTTACATGTAAACGTTCCCAGAGAGTTTGTAAACACTCGTGTAAACGTCATACTGATAATAAAGTGCTTGACCGTGTAATTGAATGGTGGTGGAGGTCAGAAACATAAATCCATAAGGCTTCCCGCCCACAGAGTCACTATAGAGATAAGGGACAGAAGTTTAGGTAGGAAAACTTGTATTATTTTATTAGCTTCTGCCCGCGACTTCATCCGCGTGGAATAGTTACTTTGGGCGTATTTATTTGGATAAGAATTATCATGTTTATAAAAAAAATACCTTCGCAAATAATGCATTATTTTAAAACAAATGGTTAGCATAAAAAAGTTTATAGTGAGCCAACCTTAAAAGATAGACATATGCTGTCGCGGACTTTTTTTAGAACTTTTAAAGGGGAACAATTCTGTCTTACATGATTTTTGCGAAACTTTAACCGTTTACGCAGCGCACGCAGCGGAAGCTCTCAAAAGGAAAAAAAACCCCGATTTTTAAATATTCTTCAATGGTGCTCCGCTCCTATTTGTCTTAGCGTGATGTTATATAGGCCTATAGCCTTCCTCGATAAATGGGCTATCTAACACAGAAATAATTTTTTGTATTATATTGAAATCGGACCAGCAGTTCCTGAGATTAGCGCGTTCAAGCAAACAAACAAACTCTTCAGCTTTATATATTAAGTATAGATTAATATACAGGCCGTATACAGGATATACAAGGTGTTCCTTTTGATGTCCCATAACTCTAGGGTATTAATGAGACTATGTGACGATTAATGAGACGTGTGAAGACGCTTCCAAAGATACCTCACTTGTCAAATTATGATGAGAAGTTTAAAAATTATGAGGGAACAGTTGAACATACATACTGACATAAATATAAAAAACATATGTACCCATAGATATCCGTGCTCTACTCATTAATATAATATTTTATAGAAATTACACATCAAGCTATAAATTTCCAGTATAAGCTGACCTCGCATTCTACGGAAATACTATACAATGCAAGATCAGCGGAAATTGGAAATGTATAGCTTGATATGTAGCCGTGTGTACAGTGGTGAAACAATCCTGAATTTAATCCGAAATTCATCTCCCATAACTCTAAAGTCTCATTTTGGCAACATAACCAACATCTAATCTAATAAACCAAGAAACTACATCACTATTTGTAGAGTAAATTCGTCCTCTAAATTGAGCGCAACGTATTAGATCAACTCGTGCGCAGCTGCCATAGAATAAGAAACACACGATAGCGATATTCAACAACTTTAGCATATCGACTATGTTTAGAGCAGTGAAAATGAAAATAGTAGTGCATGTGCATCACAGCAATGGCAGGTTAGGTACATTCGCGGAAATATTTTTTGAGGTGAAAATTTAGGCGCGTTGGGCATTTTTGAGATGGGAAAAAAAAATACTCGCGACACCGTTACCGACACCTCATTTATGTAAACGCGATTGTGCTCTTTATTTATATAACGTTACGGATCAATGTTCTATGCAAGTATTTTTACTTTAAGGGTTTTGGATGTTTTTTTTTTTGTAAACGCGATTGTGCTCTTTATTTAGATATAGTTACGGACCAATGTTCTATACAAGTATTTGTCTTCCACCAAGGCGATCTCGTTCAAGTTTTAAATTGATACCCTATGTCAATACCGTATTGTAAACATTTTATTTTGGACGTGGACGCCGCATGACATTGAGAAGAAGAAGATAGAGGTTCTGGAAATGTGGTGCTGGAGAAGAATGATTGAGGTATCGTGGATGGAATTTCGCACCAACACCTCTATACACCAAGAACTCAACATCAAAAAGCGTCTTTCTGTTCTGGTCCAATCGTTTTTGTTTTTTTGTGAAACATTTCTGTGTTTTTCGTCACCCGAAAACGATACCCATGATGAAAAATTTTAAAATTTTCAAAGCCATCTTGGATTTTCATTTTGACCAAATTCACACTTTCTCTCTCTCTACGGTATGCATTGTACTCGGGTTGATGTCTATAATTTTATCCCACGACACGGTAATCACTTTACTCTTTTCTTTTGTTTATTTCTGCCAACGTTCTCTGTCTCTCTCTCTTTCTTTCTCTTTGAATTAGAAGAAGACAGTCGCAAGTATTAACACTTTTTAGCGTGACGATTTCTGAAAGTTTACAAGCCGCGTTAAAGAACTTCGTTCCAATAAAAAAAAAAAAAAAAAAATATTTGATGTGTGTGTAAGATTACTTTCATGTCTTGATCCAAGTAGATTTTCTGTTTCCATTTTGTAGTAAAAATCGCCGTTTAAACTATTAGTAGTCTCGTACCGCGGGTTTGGATGCAGTTAAACATTAGATGCGCTTTATTGTAATTGATTGTAAATACTCCTTACGTGTAGTTTAATTCCTTGATAATAATCATACTTGCTCTTCATTCATCTTTCGTAACCGTATTTTGTAAGTTCATAGATGGCCTGTGTTTTAAATTGATAGAGAAATAAGTTGATCATAGAATCCGCGCCATCACTGAAGTCCATTTGACGTGAAGCTACTGTCCATTTCACTGCACCACATTGCATTAATAAAAAAAACAGTGGCACTCCGGGAGTGCCAACAGAAGTGAAAACTTGAACAAGATCGCCTTGGTGGAAGAAAAATACTTGTATAGAACATTGGTCCATAACCTTATCTAAATAAAGAGCACAATCGCGTTTACAAAAAAATACTTCCAAAACCTTTAAAGTAAAAATACTTGCATAGAACATTGATTCGTAACGTAATATAAATAAAGAGCACAATCGCGTTTGCAAAAATGAGGTATCGGTAACGGTGTCGCGAATTCAATTGTTTATTCCCATCTCAAAAATGCCCAACGCACCTAAAGAAGTTTTCACTTTAAAAAATGGAGCTCCACAATTTACCCCTTTTTTATGGCGCGCACTCTAGGTACACACGGCTACACACCAAGCTATAATTTCCAGTTTATGCTGATCTCGCATTATCTAAGATTTCCGTACAATGCGAGGTCAGCTTATACTGGAAATGTATAGCTTGATGTGTAGCCGTGTGTACAACCACTGACAGAGAATCCATCATTGGGCAGAGAGAGAGAGATAGACAAACAGGTAATATCATGTAAATGTATGAAAGTCTGAAATCTGTAAAATGAAGGGAGTTCTAGAGAAAAGCCACATATCAAAAGATTAAGTGGCAATAAGTCCGCGGAATATTAGAAATCAGCTAGTGAACCATCAAGTTCTATGATTAGATTCTACTAAAAGACTGTAAGAAGTATTTATTCCCAATTGTCTCGAAAAGCACGTTAAGCCGTTGGTCCCGGCTGTCATTCGTGGATCTTTGACAGTTGTTACGGGTCGTCAGAAGCCCGAATGTCTGACAACTAGTCTTAGGGGTACACATACATACAGCATCACATATAGTTCCTTGCTCTTGTTTCATGTTTATAATTTTATGTATATCTGTCTAATATATATATATAGGTAATTATATGCTTTATGTATCTGTGTATTCTGTTGTATATGTAAATGGTACACCACTGACTACCTGCAGTATTGTCTCTCCTTTTCCATTTAAATCCATCCAAAGGTTGTCTGTAAAAGATCGCTTTTAGCGATAAGACCGCTCATTGTGTCACTCAATGTAAAATTTCAATATTAATGTCTGTAATTTTTATGGTGTACATAATAAAGAATATTCTATCTATTCTATCTATCGTGTTACCCAGTTACTGGGTTGTGGAAGTCAGATAGGCAGTCACTCCATGTAAATAACTAGTATTCAGCCGCAACCGGTTAGACCGGAAGCCGACAACAACATATTTGGGAAAAGGCTAGGCAGATTGAGTATGGATTATTTATTTGTTAAAACTTTATGCACAAGTAAAAAAATACTATACAAAGGCGGACTTAATGCCTGAGGCATTTTCTACCAGTCAACCTTAGGGTGATGCATAGACAAAACATGGCAGGTGCAGCATAAGGGATAGTTAAATAGAAATAGAATACATACATACATATAAACCGAATAAACTTTGTCAGGAGAAATAACGATAGGTACAGGAGAAAACAAATCCAGCAAACCAGCGCTGCAATGATTCTGCCAACTTCTTACGAATATGTTCACGTGCCTTCACCAAGAAAACCGACTGGTTGCCGTCCTGCTGTTCAGAGGGAGCGCATTCCAAAGAAATACCGCCTGGACGAAGAAAGAAGAGTGAATAAAACCAGAATGGTGAGAAGGACATCGTAGAAGACGATTGTTGGTAGAACGAAGATTTTTAGCTTAGGTATTGAACATGGGAAGTCAGGTAAGAAGGAGAAGTTTGTCGAGTATAGAATACAAAACAGACAGAGCCCTCAACTCTCTGCGCTGACGTATGGGTAACCATTTTAAAAGCAATCGATGCGCAGACACATGATCATTATCAAAAATAATTTTCGTCAAACATACAAACAAACAGATTGCCAACTCCCTTAACTCTATAGACATTACTTATACAAGGTGACCACTGACCATACTGACTTATATCGTGCCAGACAAGTCACGGCACATTGACCGGCTCTTACTTTATGAACCGACTCCATCATTACTAACCACGAGAATTTTCCAACCCAATAGTCTTCAAAATAAGGTCAAATGTAGCTTGCTTAACATAACAAGACTTACATAAAGACCGTTATAGACTTAGTGTATTTTTTTTTAAACCAGCCTTACAATGTCGTAGGTAAACTACAATTATTTTCTTAATGTCACTCGGCAAACTTCGTGTTTCGTCTGGTGTCGGATTTCTATCAGTTGCCCTTTGCACTTTTTTTTTTTTTTGGCTTCGCACGGTTTGTGCATTAGCCAATGTCATGTTTTTTTTAATTCGAAGGGACAAAGTTAGGGACGAAAATTAATTAACTAGATCGGAATTTAGGATAGGACGGATATAGAATCAGTATAAGAAGGAAAAGGAGGAATCAAAGGAGTGAATAATGAGCAAATTACAATGACGAATATTTTCAACTTAATATTATTTAAGGTAATGAATGAGACTATACATTTGTATATCGGAAAGCTATTTGTACAAAGTAAGGAAAGTATTGAAGTAGGAAAATGAGTACGAAAGGACAAGAGATTACTAAGAAAAGAAGAACGGTCGTATAAGGAACAGGAGAAAAAAATATGATTAAGGTCGCCTACGTCTGTGCCACACGAGCAGATGGGGTCATCGATGGTATGAAGTTTGGCAAGATGGGCTGGAGAGCAAACATGGGTGCAGACCGGACGTTCTCAATAGACTTGGAAGTATATAGACTTGTTAATACTCTTTTAACTTAATGTAATTTATTTTAAAAATGGGAGGAAAGCTGCTAAAGTCGCAGGCACGAAAATAGTTTTACAGCTCTATATAGTTCACACGTAAATAAAAACAAAACAACAATAAAGTACTTAGTTCTGAATGCAAATTATTATACACGATAAATCTAATAATTGTTGGCCATGGAAATTTGTATTCGTTTGTATTCGGAAATGCGATGATTCCCGAGGTACATTAAGAAAATAGTCATACTATTGGTATGTTTCTTCTATGATGCAAAATTTCTTTTTATTCAGTTTTACAGTAAAATCAGTTCACTCCTTTAACAATGTTCTTTATTTCTTTTTCGTTTGGTAAATGACTAACCTGGTGTAAGAGTTTTTATGCCACCCATGGGCCTCTGACTAGACTTCACATGCTGTCGAGAAATATCTCTCAGGCATGCCGTTTCCTCACGATGTATTCCTTCACCATTTTTGAAGCAAGTGACAATAATTCAATAGGTGCTTTAACAGTTATATCGTTAAAATAGGAAAGAAAATCTTTGAAGTAGTCCTGTTCCAGGTTTCTGAAGAGAAAACTTCTTTAGGCGCGTTGGGCATTTTTGAGATGGGAAAAAACAATTGAACTCGCGACTCCGTTACCGACACTTCATTTTTGTAAACACGATTGTGCTCTTTATTTATATTAAGTTACGAAATGTTCTATGTGAGTATTTTTACTTCAAAGGTTTTGGAAGTATTTTTTTAAATTGTTCAAGTTATCTCTTCTGTCGGTATTCTCGGAGTGCCATTACTTTTTTTTTAAACAATAGTCGTTTATACTTTTGTTATTGGGTTCGTCAACCTCCTCCTTTGATTCCAAGTAATTTGGTGTCAGCACAGCACGACTTTTTCTTCTATACTTTTCTTTTAGCTGGTATCTCAAAGTTTACTTCTTTCCTAGCCATAACCATTTTTTACACAACCCATCTTTGTTCTGTCTCTTCTTACAGCCAGGCCTACACCACTTTCATCTACTCCATAATTTTGTCATCGTTCCTATCCTGTACTATTAAATAAGCAATATTTTTGTATAAATATCCATATATGTATATTTGTAATCACGTTCTCGAAAACGGCTCCAGCGATTTCGATAAACGTTGCATTATAGGGTTTCACGGGAGCGAAAAGTCGATTTAGCAAGGTCTCTGGGAAAATTAGTTTTCTCCGTATTTTCACCGGAGCAGAGCTCGGTCGCCCACAAAGTATAGAACAAGATAATTAATAATGACATGACATTATTGACAGTAGAATAATGATCATGGCAGCATGGAATTAGTAAGTACCTACTATCCTGGCAGTATGGAATTAGTATGTACTATCCTATACTATTAAATGAGCATTCTCTATTTTCATCACAACTACTTGTAATTAATTATCATTCCAGTGTGTCCCACCAAAACATATTTTACCATCACGATTTGTCCCATTTCGTGTAAAACCATCTTAATACTAGCATTGTTTATTAAAATACTGACAGGTTATTCTACCGCCCACGGCTTTAACTCTAATAATAAATCAACGAACTGTCCATTTCAATAATCCAGTGCATTATTATTCTACAACGTTATATTTATGTTCAACACAATAGTTCGATCGGAGAAAGTCGGATCATGACAATGAGCTTTAGGCTTGATCCATACTAGTGTCTGTCTGTTATTGCTCTAAAAGAAATAAAAATAGGCTTATTTGTCACAGAAACACGTGCATATAAAAAGATAAGAGTAACCAGAAAACAACAAAATAAAGTACTTGAGAAATCACGAGCATAAAACAGAAATAGTCGGCAGCTGCACGTCATGACTGTGACAAGAAGGCTTCCACTCAGCATGAGGCTGTGCTATGGGGAACCCACAGCACAGCGCTGATTTTCAGTGGTCACCCGAAAAAGACGTACGGAAATCAAGTCAGGTTCAGTGATTTGTTTAATAAATAGATTGGTAACAAGATAAAATAAACAGTACTGATGCAAAAATAATCAAAAATAATCCCAACAGCGTTCTTTTGTAGGTCCAACTAGTGAAAAGTTGATTCACTATACTATTACTAGTACTATCATATACAGCAGCTTCTTCTTTGATCATGTCTGCAGCTACAACGATACGAGGTTCTTTTGGCCCGTGCCGGAATCGGAACAAACTTCGCCAAAGAGTTTTTTAATTCAATATCAGCCTATAATGTTCCCACTGCTGGGACACAAGCCTCCTCTCTGTGAGAGGGAGTGGGCCGTAATCCACCACGCGGGCCCAGTGCGGGTTGGTAGATGTCACATGTCTTTGAAGTTTTTGGATTTCGCACATGCCGGTTTCCTCACGATGTTTTCCTTCACCGTTCAGATTAACTACGCTTAGGAAAATCATCGGATTATCGGAAATCATCATCAGAAACTTAGCTGCAGATTCAGTTAGAAAGTACATTCAAAACGTCACATTTCTCTAAACCAATACTATTCAAACATTTACATTTATACCGTAAACAATACTTCGATAGAAACTTAGATTATGTCACTATTGTATATAGAACTATAAGTCTTGAAATATTTATGGCTAGTCCAACGAATAGATCTAGTTTCTATGGCTAACTAAACTGGAATGATAGACTGTCTGGCCGTTTGTTTATGAAGATATTATGCTTGAATTAACATTCATCATTTTGATAACAGTGTTGTTTTGGAGATTGTACGGTGTAGAATTGTGATTTCTGGAGTTGGGCTTGGCGTTTATCTTGTTTGGACTAAATAGTGGGCTAAGAACCTCCATGGCTGATCTTAGTTGGCGAAAAGTATGCTGATCAGCCAGCTAACCTACCTCTTTAACTGGCTGCTTATCTAATTTAGTTTCCTTTATCTGTAGTAAAAAAACCAGTTTCAGTTTTTTTTATTACTTTTTATTTTCAGCTTTTTAGTGTTTTATAATTTTTCATTCCAAATTACATTTAAACAATTTGTATATATTTTTGTCACCATCACCTTTTAAACCACTTCACTTTAATATCCCACTCGATAGGTTTGCGAGTTTTTTTAACATACATTTTGTCTTCAAAAAGCCATTTATTTTTTTATAATTTTAATATACACTCGCGCAATAAAGAATAAATAATCTGGATTTTGACCGAAATAAATGAATAATAATAATTACTTTTAAAAAAAACAGTGACACTCCGGGAGTGACAGAAGTGAAAACTTAAAAAAATCGGCACCGCGGTAATGAACGCGTTGATGTCTTTTACTCCACGGTGTCGGTAACAGGTCGCGAATTCAATGGTTTAGTCCCATCTCAAAAATGCCCAACGCGCCTAAAGAAGTTTTCACTTCAAAAACTAGTTTCAACCAATCAAAAGGCTTTAAATGAGTTTTAAGTAATGCTTGAGTTTTAAGTGAGCTTCTGTAATACGAGCCTAAGTATAGTTTGTCTCAAAAGTATCACAAAATATGTCTGTGACCATAGATGTACCTGACGGCGCTTCAATGTTTTGAGAGTGTCAAGAAACGTCAAAAATGACAGCGGACATTTGACAAGCATGGATAGACGTTTCTTCACTCTTACGCAACTCCGGGCTGTTTTGCACGCGGCCATCAGACGGATCAAAATCCGTTTGCATCGCACTCAAGCAAGACGTGTTCGGTGGAGTGTGACTGTATTTCGATTAATTGGAAAGTGCTGATTATGATTCTGTTAATAGTTTGCTAAAAATAATAATCGTGCATCATTGATTATCTTCAACACGTGGTTTTAATTCTCCTCTTCCGCCTACCCACGATAACTCGGCAGCCGCAATGAACCCAGAATTGATTGATAATGCTGTACCTTCAGTGAAAAGTGATGTAACTGGAAAATCATGATTTTGAGAAAATTTATGTTAAAGTTTCAAAAAAATCTGACTCTTTGTCTACTTCACTAAAATGAGTACTATATAAACAATATCTTAGAGCACGATTTAGTGTAAGAAGAAACAGATTAATTTGTAAAGTTTTTTATAATTTAAAAAGAAAAACAGTTGTATCACCTAACACAACAATATTAAAGTCGTTTTATGTGTAAATTAATTTAAAATGACTTGAACCATTTTACTCATTATTTATTGGTTGGTTTTGGATGATTATGTGTACCTAAATATATCAGTTTATACTAATTCACATAGATCGCGTAATAAGAGTCACATTCATTTGTATTAATATACACTAAGGTACTTGAAATATTTGTTCAGTTCACACTGATATTATTTAAGATGTATTTTATTACACATTAATAAATGTAAAAAATGCTTAGTTAGAGCACTTTACACCAAAATAAGCTTGCTCAATTTTAATCCTAGAGGGGTACCAATTAGACCAAAAAAATTGGTTGCCTGTAAAGTCGGTATACGGGCGAAAGTTTTACGTGACAACGACTTTGAGTGGTAAAATAATTTTAATGTGACCGGAACCGGTGTGTATGCCTATCTCTCTCACTCTCTCTCTCTCGCTCTGTCTCTCTCGCTCTTAGGCGGGCTAACTGTGCTCGAGTGGAAGGGACGCGTGCCTTTCACTTTTTATGTCTGTCTCTCTCGCTCTTAGGCGGGCTAACCATGCCCGAGTGGAAGGGACGCGTGCCTCTCACTCGCTCTCATTGTGAGCGCATAACGTGAGCGGAGCGTAACGCAGTTTCTTGAAGTGTCACCCGGCAAACCAATTTATAAGACGTTGTCACGTCAAAAATTGCATTTTTTTTACTGTTAAACTTAATGTAAGAATATTAAAACTTATATAAGTCAAGATATATCACTTTTCACTGAAGGTACAGAATGGCCATGTGCCATTATACCTATTATTAATGTGACAATATTTACGCTGCGGTATTACTGTCCAAAACAAGTTACCTCAAAATAAATCACAGATCTACTACATAGGTCCTCGTAAATCTTGCCCCTATCAAATGAAACCTAATGCTGACCACTCGAACTATGGTCCTATGACATTTCACCTCCACCCAACCCCGTATCGGATCATGGCCTTACAGACCATACAAATAAGATTAATATTCCCGTGTATCATACAAATTACTTGACACGGTACTTACTAGCAAAACACGCAATGGATATTATAATTTCCATATACAGGAAGAAATGGTGTTTGGCCTACATTTTAGTCGGTACTGATTTCTCGCTTTGATAGCAAAACAGATGACCTGAGACTAGGCTGAGCCAAATTATATGCTCTGTACATTTCCTACCTATTTTCATTAACAAAAAACCGACCAAGTGCAAGTCAGACTCGCACACGAAGGGTTCCGTACCACCCGTACAGTATTTTACAAAAAACAGTGGCACTCCGGGAGTGCCGACAGAAGTGAAAAGTGCACCGCGGTAATTAACGCGTTGATATCTTTTTAATGGTCAAAAGCTGGTGTCGTCACTGTGTTGCGAAATCAATGGTTTAGTCCCATCTCAAAAATGCCCAACGCGCCTAAAGAAGTTATCATTTTAAAAACGCCAAAAAAGACGTTTCTTGTATGGGGACCACCTTTAGGCCACATTGTAAGTACTCCCAAAGGTTATTGCAATTTTGAGTCCTATGCTAATTACATAAAGCTTATTTTGAAATCCTCCTACAAACACCGCGTACGCGCGCAGCTACTGAGCAGCAACCGCACAGTCACCGATCAGCGAAAATAAGCTTTATGCTTTATATAATTAACATAGGACTCAAAATTGCAATAACCTTTGGGAGTACACAAACATAAAACGCATAGTATGTCGGAACGCGGCCTCAATTTATAACTTTATTTTATATTTTTTGTTATAGCAATCTGTGAAAATTTCAACCGTCTACGAAAACACGAAAGCCACGGACGGACAGCGGAGGCTTAGTAATAAGGGTTCCGTTTGGCACCCTTCGGGTACGGAACCCTAAAAATATATCAAAAGAAAACTTCTTTTTTGGTGGTGCATGAGGCCCTTTTTTTTTTGGGTGGGAAACTATCAAATAACTTCAGGAGCGGGAGGGTGTGTCAGACTCTTACTGACTAAAACCCACCCGTGTTCCTTCGGTTGCCCTGTTGCCGGGGGCCACGATTTCCCTTTCGGCCCATATTCGCAGCCCCGGCAGGCATTGGCCCTAGCGGATCCCGTCAATTCTGCTGACATCTCTTTGAGACGCGCGTGGAACACAACGCGCCGTCGACCCGGGCGGGCTTGGTCCTTATCGGACGGCGAGCTACCCATTGCTCACCGTCCGCAAGCCCGCGCCTACGGTGGCCGGAAATCGGCTCGCGATTCCCGCCCCGGGCGTCTCCTCCTGCAGCGGTTAGAGGCATGAGGGCGCGAAATTTGCCTCTCCCTCACGCGTTCCGCCTCCTCCTTCGCGAGCATTACCGCTTTGCAGAAGGAAGTGACGGCCTGCCATTTCCTCTCGCTCCGTACCATGGCCTGAACCAGGACCGGACGCGAGAGATCACCGCCGCCGATCGCCTCCACGAGGACACGGCGATGCTCCGCCCAAGCTGGGCAGACCTCCACCGTATGCTCCACCGTGTCCTCCGGGCGATGCACACAATGGTGACACCCGGGCGTTTCCTCCCGCCTTATCCTGAACAGGAACCTCCCGAAACAGCCGTGTCCGGTGAGGACCTGCGTCAGGCGGAAGGTGAAGGCGTCGTGGCGCCTCTCAAGCCACTCCTCAAAGAGGGGTCTTATCGCCGCTACTGTGGCATGCCCAGTGCATGAGGCCCTTGATTCGATTCCCGGGCCCGGCAAAGTGTTATTGGTTTTTCCCACCAGGAATTTCTCAGTAGCAGCCTGGAGTCTGGATTTGTACCCGGTTGATGGCAATAGGCTCGCCCACTATTACTTGGGACTTAAACATAACTGGCGAAATGTAAGTCTACTATAGATACATCTCTGCCTAACCCTTCGGGGAACACAGGCGTGATGTTATGTTATGTTATGCTAATGCCCATTTTCACTAACAACATACTTAAGACGTAGATATACGCAAGTGACCTTGAGTGGTTAGCTTGCGTGTTCTGTACTGAGCTCACGCAACGCGTCGTACGTCCAGCCAGTAATAGAACTCGCCCATCAAGGAGCGCTGTCCCAAATTAGACGCATTATTAATTTAAAATACATAAAACAAAAGGTATTTTATTTTAATCTTCTTCTTTTTGTGTGGTTAGTGACTAACATAGTGTCAGAGTTTTAAAGCCGCCCATGGGCCTCTGACTTGGCTTCACATACCGTCAAGAAATATCTCTCAGGCATGCCGGTTTTCTCATGATGTTTTCCTTCACCGTTTTTGAAGCAAGTGATAATTATACTATACGCACATGAATCCGAAAAGTCAGAGGTGCGTGCCTTGGGTTCGAACTAGAGACCTATGGCTTGGGAGTCCGACGGTCACACCACTAGGCTATCACTAAAATTAAAAGTAGTATTATTTAGTAGTAGTAATAAAACACGTGTACTAAAAGATTAATAGTTAAATTATATTTAAAATGGTGAAGGTTTCAGAAAAGTACGCTTGATAGATTTTGCGTGACTCTCAGTTTTTTATCCGCGTTAGACATAACTTTACAAATTAATTACACTAGTTAAAATAAATATAATCTAAAATATTAATATATCAAGTTATTAAGAAAATGCTTTAATTTAACATATATTTTTTCCAAATCATTAACACTACTCGTTTAGACGTGATCTTCAGTATAAAATCATTAAAAGACATTTATCGTCGCCTTAAACACTCGCCTTGGGCAAAGCGAATACTAATGACAAGGATAGTTAAAAACTACCTACTCATCAAATTTTGACTTGATAGCCATACAAATAAATAAATTGAAGTGTCTGTTTGTTATGTCAAAATAACAGCTTTTTACTAAATGCATAAGAAAGTCTAAACGGTACTTCTAACAAAAAACTTTTTTTTTTCTTTATGTTTGTCTTTTTTTTCCGGCTATTAATCTCCGAAACGGCTGGACCAATTTTGACGAGACTTTCACTGGCAGATAGCTGATGTTATAAAGAGTAACTTAGGCTACTTTTATTTTAGAACTAGCTTCCGCCAGCGGTTTCACCCGCTTGATATCTTTATAAATTATAGCCTAAGTTACTCAATGATAATATAGCATTCTACTGATGAACATTTTTTTTAAATCTGTTCAGTCGTTTTTGAGTTTATTCAATACAAACAAGAAAACATATAAAAAAACAAATCTTTTCTCTTTTTAATATTAGTTTAGATTAGGGTCCATGCGAGTGAAGCCGCGGACAGCAACTATTTAAAAAAAAGTGTGGCACTCGGGGACTGCCGCGGTAAAGCTATTGCATAGCATTTGTAACCTCCATACTTCCTATTTGTCAACGCTACACTTGGGATGATGACGGATGATGACATAAAACAAAAATGACAACATCACGTTGTCATGGGAACGTGATTTTTGTTTTATGTCATTACATGGTAGGCGGAGTGGGGGGTGTTAGGTTTTATTTTCGTTACGGAATTTCTTGATTCGGTCGCCGCGCTCAAAGCCCGCGATAAAAGCTATGCAATAGCTTAAAAATAAGTTCAAAACTCAAACCTCTAACCTCTCGTCGACACCTTCGTTTTAAATGAGTAGGCAGAAAAAAACAACAGAACATCGCACGAACACAAACAATAAACACAAACAACATTTAAAAATAGAACGTTTAACATCCATACAGTTTTAATAAAACCCATTAGTACAACAGGAATCAAAGGGCCATTACCTGCCCACGGCGTGACATGCACTATTGATTCCGTAACTCATTGAAATTGATTGATGAACTTACTTCGACACCCACTTTCACCGCCTTTACTACATAACATAACATCACGCCATGTTTGAAGGGTTAGGCAGAGGTGTACTATCGGGGTAACGCATATCTAACCAATTTGAAAACAAAATCCCGTGCACACAACCCTTTTTAGGGTCCCTACCTTAAAAGTAAAAAATGGAACCCGTATAGGATGACTCGTGTGTCTGTCTATCCGTCTGTCACAGCCAATTTGCTCCGAATCTAATAGACCGATTAAGTTGAAATTTGGTACACATATGTATTTCTGTGACCCAAACACGAACGTGTAACATAAATTAATTAATTTTGAATAATTATGGACTTTGAGGGACAAATTTTAATAAAAAAATAAAAAGTTTTGCAAACTGTACCGACCAATCAAATGAAAGGGGTTATTGCAAGGATCTCAACTTTTTTACAGTTTTAAAATTAAATACTTTACAGATATTTAAGAAAGTAGATGAAACTATTCCTATTCTCCGAAACTAATGGGCCAAAAATTTTGAAAAAAAATGCAGATCTTCTTTACTCATAGATCACAGGAAAATTTATAAGAAGCTTATGATCTTAAAATAACATGGTAAATCTCTCAAAATTGTGCGTACAAATTTACATTTACAGTTGGAATGTATAGTTCATGTATTTCAACTACAATGTTAAGTATGTTCTTGGGATAAATTCATCCCAACTACGGAAGCCTTCATTGTGCGTAGTTCGACACGAACTTTGCCGGTTTTTTCGTAGGTAAGCGTTACTATAGCGGCCGAGCGCTGCAAGCAAGAATAGTCCTTACAGTGTACAGATATGCATTTCTTCGATAGTACACACGGCTACACATCAAGCTATACATTTTCAGTATAAGCTGACCTCGCATTGTAGGAAAATCCTATGCAATGCGAGATCAGTATAAACTGAAGCGAAATTTGGGTGAATGTTATAGGTACACACGTACCTATAACATTTACCCAAATTTCGCTTCAGTTATGTTTACGTCCCATGTAATAGGGGGCGAGCCTATTGGAGCAACCAGGCATAAATCCAGACTCCGGGCTGCTACTGAAAAATTCCAGATGGAAAAACCCAATAACACTTTGCCCGACCTGGAAATAGAACCCAGGATTTTATGCTCAGCAGTAGCGCTTGACCACTAAACTGACGATGCATTCCCGGCAGTATTAATCCGTGTGTATGTATGTTTGTTGCTTTTGCAGAAACTGATGGATTGATTATGATGGGTGCCGGAATCGTTGGATACGTTGTGGCTATTTGGCTACTGTGCCGACTGATGGATTGACTTACTATCCACCGTGATCGTGGAATAGTATTAATTCAATCCGTTCATCCATCCAGTATTACTAGATCTTGGCACGATCTAGATACTTATCTTTGCTCATTTTACTTATTATTTTTATATATTACTAACTTTTGCCCGCGGCTTCGCCCTCGTGATGGTCTGAAATCAGAGGCGCGTAAGGCGTGGCCGACGTGGGCCACCGCCTACGGCCTCGCGGTCCAAGGAATCTCGCACTTCAAAGGTTTTATGCATTACATAAAAGTCGTGAAAGCGACGAAAACATTTTACTCATCCTAAAACGATAAATATATTATAAAACGTGTTAAAAAGCTTAATAGTACGCAAACGGATCCCTGAATAGAAAAATGGTTTTTACAGATCCGTAATATTTTTGAACGGCCTATCCTATATAACTCGGCCTGCTCGCGCAAGTTTTAGTAATAAGTTTTTTTTATTATAATCCGAACGCAGTTTTGAGCTAAATTCCTTCCTTCCCAATTCCCGTACAACGGAACGAAACGGACGCTCATCGCACGCACCAATCAGAGGCTGCTGCCGCTGTAGCGAGAGCCAATCGCATCTCCTGTGATTTGAGGTTACTTCTCAAATTTTGGACACTTGTCAGTGACCGCTCACCGCTAACGCCCACGCGCCGCTCGACCGCGCGCGCCGCGCGCGCACCACACCGCCCGCCCGAAAAATGGCCGATACAATTGTGACATTTAAATACCCAATAAGTGCACCACAGTGACTTGAATCAGTGAACACCAGGATAGCCAGAGCTGTCCTTGAGTCAACGTGTTTCGTCCAGAAGATTCCCAAGTAAGTCCATCCATTCCTATTCCTTATTCATACCTGTGTGTAGCTGAATTCTGTGTCGGCTAATATTCCACCCCACGTAAATTATTTTCCCGCGTATGGTCCTTCAAGAGCCGCTTCAATTTATACACCACGGCCTGTACCTAAAAATTTGATAATTGTTGAACTGTTTTTTTTTTCGTCTTCTTACGCCACTAGAGGGTTTCGCGAAATATACCTCGCCCACATCAAATTTTGATCTTGCCCCGCCACTGTCTGAAATTATCCCACGGAAACGTGCTACAGGGATGAAAGTATCCTTTGTCTTGATCCAGCTCGTGGTCTACCCGTGTGCCAAATTTTATCCAAATCAATTCAGACAATAAGGCGTGAGAAGGTAGCAGACAGACATACAGATAGAGTTACTTATCATTTATTGACCGAGCAAGCGAAGCGAGCGAAGCGTCTCTGCTTCAAGTCTGGCAAAATTTGCTCTCGTGTGTCAGTTTGTTGGTACTCCTCTACAGGTCGTATTTTAGAACTGATTTGTACAGTAATTGCATAACTTATTTTCGTAAACAATTATGCCTAATTTGTTTCATTTTAACAGTTCAACAACATTCATTGCGTTATTTACGTTGTTGAGCAGATTTTTTTTTCCAACTTATGAATGTATTAGCAATCTGTTTCAAATCGAAACAGATCGTGTTGTATTACGCAATTAGGGTACCGTACTGGACAAAACTTGGTATACAGGTTTTACTACTTCACATAGATTTTTTTTTGTCCTCTGAGATTTTTGATTGGAGGGGTACTAAAGAAGGCTCTAGATATCTCCTCCTCATGAGATCTGATTTCGATGGTTCTTTTTTAATATAAAAGGTAGTATCTTTAAATTGGTCTCATAAAAATTTAGTGAAGACGTAATGAGGATCTTCGGCGTGATGAGCAAAATATAACACAACTGGCAAAATGTGTGTACTATGGGTATACCAGTACACCTCTGCCTAACCCTTCGGGGATTACTGGCGTGATGTTATGTTATTTTAAATCAACTTAACGCAAAAACTTTTTTCCATATCCCATTCTATCATTGTTTAAACCGAGTGATATCGTAAGCAAAGCCGAAGACTGCCTAGTTAGAAATATTGTGTCAAACAAAAAAATTGTTTAACTCATCACCATAATGATTAGACACCTACACCGTTTGTATTGCATTGTACTGTTTTGAACTTCATATACATGATGTGTCATTATTTGAATACGAATCTAAAGCCTCAGTCACACACCGCGAATACTCGCTGCGAGTGTATTTGCTGCGAATAATACTCGCAGCGACAATTCGCTGCCTGCCTGACACACACAGTGAGTCCTACACGAGAATTTCAACAGTCTTCGTTGTACACACGGCTACACATCAAGCTATACATTTCCAGTTTATGCTGATCTCGTAATGTATTGGATTTCAGTACAATGCGAGGTCGGCTTATACTGGAAATGTATAGCTTGATGTGTAGCCGTGTCTACAGGCGCACTTAGTGGAATGGCTACTCGCAGCGAGTACCCTGTCACAAACAGCGAATTCTCGCGGCGATTGTGCATTCGCAGAGAGTAAAATTGAACATGCTCAATTCAAATCGCAGCGAATTCAACTCGCGGCAAATTAATCTATTCGCTGTGAATAGCCTGTCACACAGCTAGTTCTCGCTGCTAGCACAAGACTCGTTTTTTATTCTTGTGCTGCTAGTGCCTCATCGCAGCGAGTATTCGCTGTGTGTGATCGAGGCTTAACCTTCTTAATTCGTTACTTGGACTATCCACAATACTAGATACTGGCAAATAGTGACTTAGCGAGTCGTATCTCGTATAACATGTCCGAAATCCTCGAATTCAATTACTTTCACATCCTGTATACAAGTTGTAAGTTTACAAAAAAGGAAACTTAACGGTAAATTGTTACTGATCTTCCATTCATAAATTATTAATTTTTTGCTCAACTGTGCAGATAACCCAAAGAGAGGATATTGTACCTTCTTCAATGATTGTGTACTATTTTGCCGCCTACAGATTAATTGCCAAACTTATGTGGCAATGGGCAGGGCACATTGCTCGCAGAGCAGATGGCCGATGGGACCGAAAGGTTCTGGAGTGGCGACCGCGTACCGGAAGACGTAACGTTGGATGGCCTCCCACAACGTAGACCGACGACTTTGAAAAGACTTCGATAGATGCACAGGACCAGTTGAAGAGGCGGTGCTTGTGGGAGACCTATGATAGATAGATAGATAGATTCATTTATTTGCCTGAAATATGGTATTTTACAGATTAGATAACAAATACACAATAGTTCTACATATTCCGCCAACTAAATTCGGCATGAAAATTTTGTGATAATAACAATGATTCTAATTTAACAAAATAATTAAATTCCAATCAGAAAAAATAAGTACTAAATCAAGAATTGTCTAAATTATCAAATTACAAATGTCAAATAAAAATAATTAAATTACAAATTTTCTAAAAATCGACTTACAAAAATAAAAAATAAAATTTAATTGGAAATTAAATTACAAAATAATAAATTATGTCAATAGCTTAAAATAAAAATATCAAATGTAATTTACATATCCTGCAATTTTCCTATTTGTTCTAGAATTCATAAATTCTTTAATACTATAAAAACAGTGTCCTATGTCCAGCAGTGGACGTCTTTCGGCTGAAATGATAAGAGTAAATGAGTACACACATCCTTAATATTATAAATGCGAAAGTAAGTTTGTTTGTTGCGCCTTCACGCTAAAACGGCTGAACGGATTTGGATGAAATTTGGCACATATATAGATGATACCCTGGAAAAGAACATGGATACTTTTTTTTTCCCACGGGTTCGAGACTTATGCGGATGAAACCGCGGGGCGCAGCTAGTCGTAAAATAAATGAATCTAGTTGCCCCTTACAAAAGGTGGTTTAGGCAAGTAGTTTACTAGTCAGGATATACTTATCATAGGCGTTGATACATTATTTAATACATCCAAGTCTTGAAGGAATGAGGAACTCGTAGCTAGGTAATAACAGCTGCACGGGTCGATCCAGCAGGGTAAGCCACGCTTGCCGGGGTTGGTCCGTATCTTTACATACCGAGACTCCTCCGTGCCTCGGAAAGCACGTTAAGCCGTTGGTCCCGATGATAAGAAATGGTTCCTGCTGTCAATAGACACCAGCAACCTAATTTGTATGGGTTCACGTTTAAACACTATCATCTCAGCTAATAGTAAGCGAAGATGCTGTTTAAAATGGTGTACGCTTGCTAAATCTGCCTTGCCTTTTCCCAACTATGTTGGGGTCGGCTTCCAGTTTAATCGGATGCAGCTGAATACCAGTATTTTACATGGAGTGACCGCCTATCTGACCTCCACAACCCAGTAACTGGGTAATACGATACCCCTTGGTAAGACTGGTTGTCAGACTTTCGGGCTTCTGATGACCCGTAACGACTGTCAAAGATCTACAAATGACAGCCAAGACCAACGGCTTAACGTGCTTTCCGAAGCACGGAGGAGTCTCGGTATGTAAAGATGGTCACCCATCCACGGACCAACCCCGGCAAGCGTAGCTTTAGGCGACGATAACCGACTTTTAATGATTGTATACTGAAGATGACGTCTAAACGAGTAGTGTTAATGATTTGGAAAAAATATATGTTAAATTAGAGAATTTTCTTAATAACTTAATATAGGTATATTTTAGATTATGGTTATATTACATAGTGAAATTAATTTGTAAAGTTATGTCTAATAAAAAACTGAGAATCACGCAAAATCTATCAAGCGTATTTTTCTGAAACCTTCACCATTTTATAGATAAATTAATTATTGATCTTTTAGTATATGTGTTTTATTAAAATACTAAATTAATAATGAGTCTAATTTGGGACAGCGCTCCTTGATGGGCGAGTCCTATTACTTAGACGTACGACGCGTTGCGTGAGCTCAGTACAGAACACGCAAGCTAACCACTCAAGGTCACTGGCATATATCTGCGTCTTAACCTGATAGATCAACCTGTGTGGCTCTTATTACTTAGCCACGAGCTCCTCAAAGTTCAAACTCTCAACCACACTAATTGGTCACTCAGTTACTCCATAAGTCCGTACATTTCACACCAATTTGTACCGGCTTCTCGTTATCGGCAGTACATAATCAATTGTTATAAATAACACCGCGGTAACTAATGACTTCCTACGCGTCTGTCTGTCTGTCACAACGTATCGGCCACTGTGTATCGAGCTAGTAGGGTTATAGGGTGGAAGCGGCTTTTGTTTGAAAAGATTATTTGCTTTGCAGGATATGAATATGTCGTCCAGATTCTTAGTTTTGTATCGTTGTAAAGCAGTGTTATGAAACCGGTTAATTCTCCAAATCGGTTTTGGTCATTGACCTCGAACCAGAAACGATTACGGTTTTGGTTTCGGTTACCGGTATTTTAATCGGTTAAATAGAATTCTGTTGAGCGAAATTAAACGGTTACATTGAGTTTCGACGGTATATACGAGTTCTGCCTACTACGCCATCTCTCTTACACCTACAATAACAAAGCTCTCGCTCTACGCCAACGAATACGTATACTAATGTGAACAAACGGCAGCGGCGGGCGTGCGTCTGAGTAAATCCGGCTTATTCAGGTTTACGCGAGTTTTAAAATTTTATTCCCTATAATAACCACTGACTAAAATTATTTAGCTTTAGTCGAAACCGTTTTTGTAACTAACCGGTTAATCGATGCACGGTGACGCGACGCGGTGATTATAACAGTTTTATGAACAAATCGTATTGCAATACCGGTTTCAAGCCTGTTGTGAAGTTTTGGTCTGGGGATCAAGCCCCAGACCAAAAATACATAAGTAGTGTACAACTTGCAATATACAGGATGGTTTTAATTCATTTGCAATCTCGGTGAAAGAGCTCTAGAATTTGAAAAAATTTCACTATTTAACTAAGTTCAAATATTCACAAAAAAAAATCAGCATTTGGCAGTTTCCTACATTTTAATCGTAAAGGAATTGATTTTTTTTAATGTAACTGAACAGCTGTCAACAAGATAAAGACAAACCAACAAATACAAAAACAGGAAAATACGTAATCAATTTAACAATGCAGTTTTACCATACTTGTAGATAAGATAATCTCAATGTGTTTATATATCCAAATTCACCACAAAAACCTTAAAATAAAAATGCATCATTCATTAGGTACTAACTAAAATTATAACTAAACATGGTAACGAAAAACACAACATCACGATAAATGGAAGGAATGGAGAGGCCTTTCCCAGTAGTGAGACACTGCAGTATGATTAAAAAATTAAAAATAAATTAACAGTTATCCCTTTCCATATTAACCCAACCGAGCAGGACATCATTAAGCATCGTACAAAAAAAAAAACAACCGAACACCACAAATTCTAAATGTGGCCACTTTTGAAAAAACGTCGCCATGTAACGGTTAAGGATGCGCACGCGCCTCTAACTCAAACCATCGCTTTTTAACAATTAATCGTTTCCTCTACCCACTTCCTTGGCGGAGGGAAATAATATTTAAATTTAGAATAGATGTAAAGGAAATGTCTGATTTCTTCTGGATGTATAAAAATGTTCGCACGTCACATTTCTTGTAAGATTACGGTTTTTTTTTTTTCGTAAATGGAATGCGAGGAGGATTTATAACGGCTTATAATGAAAACTTATCTTCTTTTGATTGACATCAGAAAAAAGTGCATCCGCGTTGGTATCTATAGCGAAGTTATACAAAAGATTTTATATCTGCACAGACGTTGCTCCACGATTACTGATAAATGCCTGCACTGACTGGACAGGTCCACTCAAATCTGTGTGGTTCTTTACTCAAAACACCATTTCAGACACTAATCTACATGGCCCTCATTTGGCCTGACCAAGATTATGTCTTATATTTTTAATATGACGTGTAAAAGTGATTTACAGAATAAACAATTTCATTTCGATGTCTTGGATATTCTCGTATCATTAGAAGCATGTGGAGATTGACTAAACAGATGCACGTCATTGGCAAGTCAGTGCTGTATTGCAACGGAACTGACACATTGCAGTTGATAAATCAAATCCGAAAAGTCAGAGGTGCGTGCTTTGGGTTCGAACTCGAGACCTATAACTTGGCAGTCTGACGGTCACACCACTAGGCTATCACTGCATTTAGGCTTATAATAATAGTTTTGAAGAGATGCTCTATTCTTTGCAAGTAACCTGTCAACTACTCACATCTCGAACAAAACAAATTGCATAACGCTAAGATACTACACAGAGTTAGTATTCACCGCGTGTGTCCGCTATCGTTCACTATCGGTATATGGCATGACCTTGATTAAGGATGTCGGTCGACGCATTGTTTGCACAACAATTGCACTAAGTATATTATATTGATAAATAATATGACAGATATCGAGAGGTGTGATGGCAGAAATTGTTTTGATTGCAGTTTGAGTTCTTGATTTTGTAGATAAATAAAGTTATTTTTATGATATTTGATAAAGAGGCAGCAAAGAATACAGAAAATAGAGTAGGTATTTTGCAACTGGATGTCTGGACTTTAAAAGAGACTGTGACCTCTGAGTTTGTTTCGGCCTTTCTTCTCAGAGTAGTCAGATAGGAAACGCCAAACTCATCTAGCTTATTTTTTATATTTTTATATGACGTGTAAAAGTGATTCCGATATCCTATTTACAGAATAAACAATTACATTTCATTTCGCAACATTATGGGATCTCGCGTACCAGACGCCCACGACTCCGGCCAGTTGTAGCCGTCTAGCAGTACTGTATGGTCTGTGGCTAGTTGGCCTTTGCGACCAAGTGCACGATTCGTATCGGTTTCTATAGTTGGCCTGGTCGCGGTCGTGGTCGGCTAGAGCGTGAGATCCCTAAATGGTAAAGTTGCGAAGGTCCTCCCTTCGCAGGTTCACCAATAATTTAGCAAAGTATTTTTGTTGAGGCGATAAGTACCCTCTTTGAGGAGTGGCTAGAGAGGCGCCACGGCGTCCTCACCTTCCGCCTGACGCCGGTCCTCACTGGACACGGTTGTTTCGGGTGGTTCCTGTTCCGGATAAGGCGGGGGTCACCATTGTGTCGATCGCCCGGAGGACACGGTGAAGCATACGGTGGAGGTCTTCCCAGCTTGGGCGGAGCATCGCCGTGTTGTCGTGGAGGCGATCGGCGACGGTGATCTCTCGCATCCGGCCCTGGTCCAGGCCATGGTACGGAGCGATAGCCGAGGGAGAGGGCATGAGAGGCCGTCACCTCCTTCTACGAAGCAGTAATGCTCGCAAAGGAGGAGGCGGAACGCATGAAGGAGAGGCAAATTTCGCGGCCTCACGCCCCTAACTGCCGCAGGAGATGCCCTAGACGTCGGGAATCACACACCGATTCCCGACCACCGTAAGCGCGGGTTAGCTCAACGCATCTTCCTTAAACGTTTTTTTTTTTTTTAGTTTTCCGATTGTTACCTATATTTTCGCAAAATTGATAAAAAGAAAAGCAGTATCGTTAAGAGAGTTACGCAATCAGGGCTAGAGTTGTTTACCATCAATCTTTCCAAGTCATAAATATTTAAATAAATATATTCAACAATAACCATTCATTAGAAAATCACGCCTGTTAAATTGCTTCACAGCTCGTTAGAAACTGTGTCCAAATAAATTATATTGAAGAAATAAAGCAATTACAAAGAAAAACAAACATGAAATTCTTTGCTACCAAAGTCAATCATCCGAATATTTTTAAGCTATTGCATAGCTTTTATCGCGGGCTTTGAGCGCGGCGACCGAATCAAGAAATTCCGTAACGTAACGAAAATAAAACCTAACACCCCCCACTCCGCCTACCATGTAATGACGGTTCCCATGACAACGTGATGTTGTCATGGGAACGTAATTTTTGTTTTATGTCATCACGTCATCATCCCAAGTGTAGCGTTGACAAATAGGAAGTATGGAGGTTACAAATGCTATGCAATAGCTTTACCGCGGCAGTCCCCGAGTGCCACACGTTTTTTTTTTTTTAATTTATTTCAATTCATTTGCGATTTATTTCGAATTTTATAATTATACGATTCCATATCGATAGAGGACCTTGTGGCTAAGTAACAACAGCCACACGGACCAATCCATCAGGTTAAGCTAAGCCGGGTTGGTCCGTGGATGGGTGACCACCTTTACATCCAGAGATTCCTCCGTGACTCGGAAAGCTTGTGAAGCCGTTGGTCCCGCCTGTCATTCGTGAATTTTTGACAGTCGTTACGGGTCGTCAGAAGCCCGATAGTCTGACAACCAGTCTTACCAAGGGGTATCATATAACCCAGTTACTGGGTTGTGGAAGTCAGATAGGCAGTCGCTCCATGTAAAATACTGGTATTCAGCTGCATCCGGTTAGACTGAAAGCCAAACCCAACATAGTTGGGAAAAGGCTAGGCAGATTGATTTTTATGTGACGATTCCCGTGATTCTGGGCCACAACTGTAGATTTATACCCTGTACAACTCTCTCAGTTTTAATTTACAGGGCTTGACCGTTTCAATATAAATATAAACTCATAATTAAAACGTCAAGAAAAACAAAATACGATGTGATAATTATTTAATAAAAAAAAGAATTCGAAAACAAAATACGACGATCGACGACCAAAGCTGTGACAAAACTTCTCAATAACTGCCAATAGTTTGATTTAAGCGCGGGCGCAAATTAGGTCACTGTTAGTCATCACCAGACTTAGTCTCTAGTGATCGTAATCGCGTCCACCAGAACAGTGATCGCCATATTCTGAAATGTCTCTCAACAGATATGGAGCAAAAAAATCTGAATAAAGGATGAAGGACTCGCACAAGTAGAGAACGTCTGACGAGGCCAAGCTTGTGACTCAATGCAAAGAAGAGAGAAAACGAATACAAAGATTCTACTGCGACTTATGACGGCCACAAATGGGCAAGCGCTGGCAACAGTAGTCTAGTATGCAGCAGCACTAATTATCGTCTTATAAAGCCGTCAACAATGAGGTAAACAGCCCAAATATCCTCCGGGCTTATTTTAGTTCAGTATGAGGAAGGAAGACTTACGGACGTGGATTGAGGTCGGAATCAGGGCTGCCGACTCTGCCGAGATTATGGTGTTTGATGATAGGATGCTGTTGACTTATCCGGTTATGTTTAAATCGCCCAGATCTTGGATTTTGCAACAAGACTGTCTTATCTACTTTTCCATGTAATTATGTTTTTGAGTTTGGGTTATGGTGAAAAATCCAACTTAAGAGGCCTGCGAACACGGCTCGCAACTACAAATTGAGATGTTTGCAAAATTCAATTCCAAGCACGTTGCGATAGTGTGAATGCCTGTCGGAGCGATAAATACCTACAGTGAGCAATACTACCACGCACACATTGCCAATTATTGCTTGACGCGATAACAATACCAGCTTTCGAAAATTTATGATAAATTTGGATGTGTTCCGTAATACCAAAAATTATGAATGAAAACTTAATATTTTTCCATTTTCTTTTTCAATAATTTGTAACTTGATAATATAAGCTATGCTTCTGCAGAAACAATATTATAAATATTGTTGTTTATAATACAGAAAAAACAATATGAAGACGTCATTTACGCTGTAAAAATATGCGAAATTAAATTCGTTTAAACTTCATTTTAGAAAAGTTTTTTTGGTAAAAAAAGATGTGGGAGCCTAGATAAACACTGTCTAAATCCGAATAACAACATAATATGGTGGAAATATGCCCAAATTGCAAATGATTTAAGTATTACGTTTGTATGGACAATTCATGCGTCGCCGCGTTCGTAAGTAGGTCGTTACATTTATTTTTAGTCATTAATATTTTAACACGTTCAATTCCGGGAGCCTTCCTGGAGGGTTCACTCAAGTCGCATATGGGATGCCGGGAACCCACGCGGAGGGCTCATTGAAAGTTTATGTTTTTCGTAGCGAATTTGGCAGTATATACTGGGAAAATCAAATCAGTTGTATATTATAACAAGATTTCAAACCTAATGCCGGTGACACTCCTTGAGGGTTAATTTTAGCGCAAATGTAATACCGGTGACCCACCTGGAGTCAACTTGCAATATGTATGGTGGCATGGCGTATGAGCTCTATGAAAAATGGGTGGAGTCGAAAGTGTTAATGGGCTGATCAGATGATACATAAATTTGCTTACTTTGTTAACGTTCCTTGTTTGTTCCGCCGATTCCTAAAACGATATTATTTTTCAAATAATTTATCAATCCAGTGCAATAACTGCTTACTGAAAAAAAAAACAATAGACGCTCGGTGTGGCAACACGCCGTGTTTAAATTCGCGACAAGTCAATCCTGAGGATGCCTCGTTGAGAGGTGAAACACGTGTCGATTTCTTTCAGGGTTTTTTATGGCTCTTCAGAAATAGCTAAGCGGAACAGGTTACTAAATATATCCACGTCTATTGTATTTTATAATGGATTTCCGCAAGGTCACGCCTGAATCAATGAACTAACTGCTTACGGGTTTGTTTGACCTGGACCTCACAGGAGTATCCAACTACTCATTTGTCAGCCCTGAAGAAACATACCTATCAATGTTACATTTAGCCGAGTTACGCCAAAACCTGGTGTGACAACGTTTTTAACGAGCTTTTAACATTTTAGTGCACATTGTCGGGTAACAGTAGTACTAAATATGACGTTTTATCTCAGGCTTAAGTATTTTGTGGGTTACGACATAATAGTTGACATTCTACAAACTGGATGAGGAATACGTTGTAGATAATAGTGACTCATTATGTGCCCAGCGTTTTCCCAACTACCTATGTTGGGGTCGGCTTCAAGTCTAACCGGATTCCAGTATTTTACAAGGAGCGACTGCTTATCTGACCTCCAGAATCCAGTTACTGGGTAACACGATACGACTTGGTTAGACTGGCTGTCAGATTTTCAGGCTTCTGACTATCCGTAACGACTGACAAAATCTACCAATGACATCCTTTTTTATGCCACTACTACAGAACGCAATGGTGGTGTGGTAACGGCATAAAAGTCCACGCAAAGAGTTTTGCGTCCAAATTCTTTGGCCGTTCATCCACCGAATCGGATGAGGGAATAATATGGCATGAAGACGGCTGAAGCTGGCGAGATGTTCAAAAATCTTTGAATGGCTGGGTTGGACATTATTAACACGTTCAATGCCGGGAGCCCTCCTGGAGGGTTCACCTAGTCGCATATGGGATACCGGGAGCCCTGGCGGAGGGTTCATTTTAAATGTAGGTTTTTCTTAGCGAATACAGGATTATAAACCGTAAAAATAAAATGTGATGTATATTTTAACAAGATTTATTTGTATATGCGTTGGTTTTAAAATTCATTTTTTTTTTGTTCGATCCTTCAAATAAATTCAAAAATTGAAAAAGTTGGAAACTACGACACTACGTACAGCGACAAACATTGTAAAACGAAGTAAAACAGTGTTTTCAGGGGAAAACACTGTTTTACTTCGTTTTACTATGTTTTATATCATGGTTTTAAACCTAATGCCGGTGACCGTCCGCGATGGTTAACTTTAGTGCAAACGTAATGCCGGCAACCCTCCCGGAGGGTTCACTTCCAATATGTATGATGACATGGCGTATGAGTTCTATGAAAAGTGGGTAGAGTTGAAAGTGTTAAAGTAGGAAAAGGTCCCTTTCTTCGCACCTAGTTGTAAAAAGGGTACTTCTTACCTTTTCGTGAGCTTTTTTGAGCTTAGAGTAGGTATAAAGCCCGCTCTACACTCGCCGCGCGAACGCCCGCGAAAGCCGTGAAACGAGTGTAGATGGTTTCGCGCCTTCGCGTTCGCGCTTCGCGCTGTTCCCCGATCGGTGTCGGTTTTTGGTCCCGCGACAAAGGGTTCACGCTTGGTTCATAGCGTGAGAACGCGAACGCATCTACACTCGCAGCTTTTCGCAGTAGCGCACGAGTCGCTGTCGGGAGTGGTCAAGCGTGAATTTTAATGAGCATAGATTTTTTTATAAGGATTTTCGTTATCCACCATCTTCTCTTTCTCCATCTCTTTATTATTTATTTGTTATTTTTAAAACAAATAGATATAATTGTAGTATACTACAGCGCATAGCGTCACAGCAGCAGCAACAGACACATCGGCGTCCATTTTCTATGAGATCGCGAACAACACTGCGAAACTTTGCGAGTATGGAGGGACACGTTTTCACGTGGAGTTCACGCCGCGGTTCGCGCCGTGAATTCGCAGCAAGATTCGCACGCGAGTATAGAGCGGGCTTAAAGGTCACCGCTGAATAAGGCCCATGCGCATCTTTTAAATAACATTACAAAACATCACGCCTTGCTTCCCCAAAGGGTTGGACAGAGGTGTACCAGCGGGGTAACGCATATCTAAACAATTCGAAAACAAAATCCCGTGCACACGACCCTTTTTTTCGTAGGTAAGCGATACTATAGCAGCCAAGCGCTGCAAGCAAGAATAATTCTAACAGTGTACAGATATGCGTTTCTTCGATAGTACACCCACATTTTGGCAGTTCTGTGGCGAGCCTATTGCCATCACCCGAGCACAAATCCAGACTCCGGAAAAATCCCATACAAAAAATTACAAACTAATCTTGAGTCAATCACATTTCAACATTGACATTTTAAAACACACTGTACCTACACACAATTTAATTCATTCATTCATCATTCCATTCATTCAATACCTCAATAAATTCTTATAACGAGCCGATTCAACAAAAAACAAAAGTCCACATAACGTTTAATAATAATGGCTTGTTGTAACTTGTCTTATATTTGGGTCAGTGATGTCCTCATCTCGAGGACGCTGGCTTTTTTCGATGCATACATGCAGTTTTAACGGTATGGTATGTAATTGAATAATGTAAGTATGATGAAGTTCGAGTGTCTGTCTTTTACTATACCCAAGTCGATTTAGCGTGGTAAAAACGGTCATTGCCCTTTCCTAAATCTCTCTGTAGGAACCCAAATAATAAACTATGTATGGTTGAAACATGTTGAAGATCACGATAGACATTGATTCAGGACGTTAAAAAACTTTATTTCAGTTTTATAAATAAAGAATGCTAGAAAATGTAAGTGGGTCAATGACCGCTATTGCCATGCTAAAACGACTCGACTACACACACACCCACTTACAC
Organism: Agrochola lychnidis; assembly: GCA_963680765.1. NCBI lineage: Eukaryota > Metazoa > Arthropoda > Insecta > Lepidoptera > Noctuidae > Agrochola > Agrochola lychnidis. The sequence continues at coordinate 5,340,477 of OY796871.1, read as the reverse complement.
TTTCATAAACCGAGGGTGTTAGATATCGTACTGAGAGTCTATTTATGTGGTAATTTTAAGGAAAAAAGAAAAAAAAATTACCAACATTTTTTTTTTCAATGGGTAATTTTACTGGGTTTATTACATGGGGCGCGGGTGGTCGTCGTTTAGCGGGTGCCTACAAGTCATCATAATTTATCACCACTGTTGAAAATTTTCTAAGGATATATATTTTTTTATGGATTTAGGGTAATTTTGGTACAAAAAATGGGAATTTTAAATAGCAATAACTTTTTTATTTTCAATAATAATAACAAAAAAAAACTTTTTGGTAATGTTATTGCTGTACCTATGTGCCCCTTTCGGATCGTACAAGTTTTTTTTTTACATAATTGTATAACGAAGGTCAAACAAATCAATTAACTCAGCCCATCGCAGTCAACTGCTCGATATAGGCCTCGCCAAGCCTCTCCAACAACACCCTTTTTTTTGGGTGGGAAATTATCAAATAACTTCTCCCGCTCTGGTGTCAGACTCTGACTAAATCCCACCCGTGTTCCTTCGGTTGCCCTGTTGCCGGGGGCCACGATGTCCCTTTCGGCTCATATTCGCAGCCCCGGCAGGCATTGGCCCTAGCGGACCCCGTCAAACTTCCTCACACACTGACTTATTAATTGTAAAATTTTAGGAAAATCTTCTACCTTCTTCTTCACATACAGGGCGGCAGGGATATCGACACGACACATTCCGCATCTAGTCTGTCCCAGCCACCTTTTTCAAGTCGTCGGTCCATCTAGCTGGGGACGTCCCACACTACGCTTGCCGACACGCGGTCTCCACTCCAGGACTCGTCTGCTCCACCGGCCATCGGTCCTTCGACAAACATGGCGGGCTCTGCCATAACGAAGGTGACCAAGAAGAAATTTGACTAAGAAGAAATTTATTATTGAAATTTCACCCCCTAAGGAGGTTAAATAGGGGATGATGCGTTAGCTGTAGAAAAAGTTCAAAAGGAATTTCTTATATATCTTTACACACACTTGTACGGGTTTTATCCTCTCTTGTATCCCACAAAATTCCTGTTAGATTGCTTAAGCTATAATTCTCTAGAAGTAAAACGGTCGCGCGATCAGATGACTGTAATATTTAAAATTCTTAAGGGGATTATAGATGTTCCTGATCTGCATAGTAAAATCTGCAATCTATTTGTCCCAGACAATAACTGTCGTGACAGAAAACACCGCTTACTGGCTGTTCCAACTTGCCGTACTGTTGCACACTCCAAGTCACCTATTCCTTGGACATTAGCCGCTATTAACGCTCTCCTGAACTCCAACATAGATCTTGATATGTTTGCGTATTAATGGAAGATGATACTGTCAGAATGTTTGAGTTTTTGTGAATAATGCGTGATTGTGTATTAAATAAATTATTTATGTTTTAGTAGTGTAACTGGCTTCGACCGTTCTATTCAATGAAAGTTTGTATGGAAAAGTTAGTCATTTTTCCAGATGGAAAATCCCTTCCGAACTCTCATGTGAACTCTGTTAAAAATCCTAAATGATAAAATGCAAAGCGATCTGTATTAACTGATACAAGAGCTCTTCAATTCTGGGAAGCAAGGCCGAGACAATTGCATTCTATTAAGACGATTAGATACCAATTGATTGCTAAGTATGATTATACCTATTTTAGTTTGTACGTATGGTATCGGATTGGTGGTCTTTTTACTTAATAAACTGTGAATTTAATCGACTTCAATAAAGGAAGGGGTTATGCATTCGGCGGGTTCTTTTTTCATACATTTACACCGATTTCTGGGCCGATTAACTTGTTTTTAGGGTTCAGTACCTCAAAAGGAAAAAACGGAACCCTTATAGGATCACTTCGTTGTCCGTCCGTCAGCCTGTCAAGACCCTTTTTCTCAGGAACGCGTAGAGATACCAAGATCAAAATTATATCAAATACCTAGGTCTGTGGTCACTTAGGGATCTAAAAAAATCAACCTTCTAAGTCATGCAATACAAAAATCGGCCATTTAAGCGACATATTTTGATTCTCGCAAATAAATCAAAACCTACAGGGTACTTCCCGTTGACCAAAAATCATGAAATTTGGCAAGAAGCAAGTCTCACAGCACAAGTAAAGGAAAAAGTCCGAAATTCGTAAATTTGTAGTCTATCACATTTTTTTTTTTGCTGTTACAAACTTACATTTGCACATGTTTTTCAACTACAAAGTTAAGTTTGTTTTTGGGATAAATTCATCCCAACTACGGAACCCTTCATTGTGCGTGGTCCCACGCACTTGACCGGTTTTTTTTTTCATTTGGTAGAAGAAGCTACCAATATAAATTTACTTTTCTTGCGTAGTTTGAGTTACTACTCTAGCTATAAAGCAGTGGTTTCCGAATTTGTGTGGGGTACAAAAAAACAAACAGTGAAAAAAAAAATCTTATTGCAAATGGTCCAAAACTATAAGTAGGTACCAAACACTCTTGCAACCACTGCTCTCAAAATGGTGAAGGAGAACATCGTGAGGAAACCGGCATGTCCTAGAACCGAAAATTGGAATACCCGTGACATCTACCAACCCGCACTGGGCCCGCGTGATGGATTACGGCCCCCTTTTTTCTTTTAGATTTTGTACTTGTTGATAGGCCTACACTGTCCTCTCATACCTATTAACATTGTAAATTGAAAACATTGTAAATAAAAACCATTTATTTTTAAAAGAGTAACCGTGGAGTTTCTTGCCGGCTCTTCTCCATAGGAAACGACCAATTGGAACCGTGCACCTAGCTTCTGACGTTTCATAAGCACCCATGTAGGTTTATGTGAAATAAAATATTATGAATTGAATTGAATTCCCCTCACAGAGAGGAGGCCTGTGTCCCAGCAGTGGGAACATATAGGCTGATTATGCTATGCTATGCTTGCAACCTGATAATGGCTTTCTTTTAAACATTTTTCACATTGCTATACTCCGTTTGAAATAAGATTAGACATTTAACTAAACCCTTTTTACAGTCCATTCAACCAATTTTGACTTCTATTGCGTTGGTGGCATGACAAATGGCAGCTGCAGTAAACAGTTGGTTTGTAACCACTTTTTTGCTTTTAATGCCATCCTTATACCTATGGTATAGAAGTCAAAATCGGTTGAACGGACTGTAAAAAGGTTTGTTTAAATGTCTAATCTTATTTCAAATGGAGTATAGTTACGTTTGAAAAATGGGACGTTCCAACAACTTTTAGATGAAAATTCAAAAACTCTACGTATCTCAATATTTTGTTTGGAAACATAAGGACAGAAAAGATTTTCAGCGCGATCAGCGTTCAAAAACACGTTCAAGAGCTGTCAGTGCATATTGACACTGATGACAGCACTTGAACGCGGGAACGGCGATCCACAACAATGACACTGAACGCGATTTAGAGATGTGCTGATCGCGTTCAGTTTCATTGACGAAATTCGCACTAAACAAGTAAAAAGTTCGTTTTACAAATTCAATAAATCAAACCAGTTCTACAAATAAAACAAAAGAACGCTAGTCTATGGTCCAGCTCGATGTCCTGAAATACAATCTGTTCGGAAACTCAATTCAGTTCGAACGAGCGATCGTTTGAAACTTAATAGACGAAGATATAAACAATGTTCTGCCTTGTCTACCATCACGAAGATCACGCGAACTTTTCTGTTGTTTGAATAGACTAACTGTTGGCCGCGACTTTATTCACATAGATATCTACAAAAAAGATATTTCAGAGTTAGCTGATGTTCGCACGGACGTAGTAAAATCGCGGCGGGATTTTATCGCGCACTGGATTTTCAACTCTCAGTGTTGAGTTGAGCGTTGAGAATCCAAAGCGCTGGGACGCACTCTCATCCCAGCGCGTTGAAAAAACACACTGTTGGATTTTTAACTCTCGGGGCTAAGCAGAGCGTTGTAAATCAAGTGCATGAAAAAAATCGCCGCGATTTTATAACGTCCGTGCTTACGTGTCGGTCGGCTTAGTCCATCGTAAGTGAAATATATTCATGAGTACCCCTGACAGATTTCTAATGAATACAAAGTCAGAATGAAACGTTCTGTGGACTGAACGGTTCAGAATTAAAGGCACATCGTCTTTACAAAATTAATTATTATTATAATACAACATTTTGTAAATCATTTAAAAAAGTAAATCTGGCCTTTCTTGCTCATTCTTCTCGATACGAAACTACCTTTTAGAAGGGAGAACTAAAATCAATTTTCTCGTAAATTTTGACATTCGAAAGTGCATTTTATGTGCCTAACTGAAATAAACGATTTGAAAAGTCTGTAAGTCAATCGCAGAACTGCTTGTAATTTTTTATTTTTTATTAATGTTAGTCAAAGACAAATACAACTACTCGAAATTCATACGCGATAAAATTCATGCCACTTGTGGCACCCTTACCAAATGGGTTTGGTTAAATTAGAACTGTGACCAGCCGCGGGCGAGCCGAGCGAGCGAAGCAAGTCGAGCAAGCGAAGCGAGTGGTACCGCGATAGTGACCGGCGAGCGCTACTTCCAAGTTGTCCACAGTTACTTGGCAATTTTCACTACAGTTAAACCATGGATACCCTACATTAATGACATGGGCTAACGTCGACTGACATAATTATCATTGAACGTTGACGTTTAAACGATATGGTCAATTTTAGCTGGCCATTTCATGAAACACAACCATTTCATCAAATGATCGAACACTTCATGAATAGATCAATTCTAATATCTGGCAGTCTGGCTACGACATGCATTATAATGACGTAGGAAGATTATATGGATGTTTGTTTCCGAAAAGAAGATGATGTTTTCAGTAACAAGTCATAGAAAGTAAAAAGTTAAGATTACATATCATGTGTTTTCGATTTGGATGACATTGATTGATATCTCTTTTGAGTAATCTATTCAGGAAACATTTTTAACCAGTGCGCAAAGTTAAACACGTGACTTCACTCATCATTATGAACAACTTTTACTATGGGACCAAGCCTGAATACGTGAAAAAAAAAATCAGCTGTTCCCTACATTTTAACGAGTTATACGATCATACATGTAGGGCTGACTTATTTCGTGTTTTCAGGTTTGAGTCCCATAGTAAAAGTTGTTCATAATGATGTGTGAAGTTACGAGTTTAAGCTTGCGCATCACTGGTTAAAAAAATTCCCTTTATAAAAAGGCACATAAAGGTACTGGAAGAACATTACCAAAAAGTAATAAAAGCTTATTATTATTGAAAATAAAACGTTATTGCTATTTCAAATTCACGTTTTTAGTACCTACCAAAATTATCCCAATTTCATAAAAAAAATTGTAACAGGGGGTTTTTTAACAGGGGTCATAAATTATGACTTTTAGACGCCCGCTGAATGACGGCCGGACGCGCACTATGTAAATAATCCGATAAAATACCCAATTGATAAAAATGCGGAGATTTTATTTTTTCCTTAAAATTACCACATAAATAAATTCTCAGTATGACTCTTAACAACACCCTCACGGGTTGGACAGGGTTTTTTTTACACGCTGTATATATATTATATACTTATTATTAGTAACGAGAGTTCATAGACTGCGCTTGACCATCATCATACGAGCTCGGCTTGGCGGGAATTCAAATGCTCAAGAATTCTCCGATGTTCTTCTAAAAGTTGTTCGAGGCACTCTACCAGAGACTCTTGATAAAGTAGATCCCACTTAAGAAGATCTTATTCGTCTGGTATACGGGGACATCAGTCAAATACCGTACCAAGAGAATTCTTGGGCGTGTTTCCATTTTAACTCCGAAAATGATCAAGCTGCAGCGATCAACCACAGTATTCTCTCACAAATTGAGTGAAGTGATATACACCTCCATTAATACTGATGTGGATGAAGATGATGCCGCACATTACCCCGTAGAATTTCTCAATTCGCAAATGGCAAGTGGACTTCCGGTTGTACATCTGTGTAACGGAACCCGGCTCAAAGTCACGTCTTTGCAGAGAAACGTCATCGAGGTGGAAATTCTAACAGGTTATGGCGATGGTAAGACAGTGTTTATAGCGCGTATATCACTAATTCCCCAAAATTATCAGTTCAAGCGCATGCAGTTCTCTGGGAACGTATGCTTTGCGATCAACAAGTCACAGGGTCCGACACCGAAGGCTGAAAGCTGCGGGTATCAACCTCAGGATAAGCTGCTTCTCACACGGACAACTGTACGTCGCTTGCTCCCGAGTCACCATTCCTGACTCTGCATATTTTGACTGCTGAGAATAAAACTACAAATGTAGTAGGTATACAGGGATGTTTTATAAAAATGTGGCTGTTATTGTAGTAAATTGTGGTATCTTACGACTTCCACGTGAACGAAGTCGCGGGCAGAAGCTAGTTAGTAATAAGTAATAATTGTACTTATTATATACTTATTTAGTAACTAGCTGCGCCCCGCGGTTTCACCCGCATAAGTCTCGATCCCGTAGGAAAAAAAAAAAGTATCCTATGTCCTTTTCCAGGGCATCATCTATATATGTGCCAAATTTCATCCAAATCCGTTCAGCCGTTTTAGCGTGAAGGCGTAACAAACAAACTTACTTTCGCATTTATAATATTAATAATTAAGGATAGATAATAAAGCAGAATAGTATTTTTTTTTTGTTTGATGTTTTGAACGCAACGTGTAAAGGCCTTTTTTTTGGTGGCCGGAAATCGACTCGCGATTCCCGCCCAGGGCGTCTCCTCCTGCGGCAATTAGGGGCGTGAGGGCGCGAAATTTGCCTCTCCCTCACGCATTCCGATTCCTCCTTCGCGAGCATTACCGCTTCGCAGAAGAAGGTAACGGCCTGCCATTTCCTCTCGCTCCGTACCATGGCCTGAACCAGGGCCGGACGCGAGAGATCACCGCCGCCGATCGCCTCCACGCGGACAAAGCGATGCTCCGCCCAAGCCGGGCAGACCTCCATCGTATGCTCCACCGTGTCCTCCGAGCGATACACACAATGGTGACACCCGGGCGTTTCCTCCTGCCTTATCCTGAACAGGAACCTCCCGAAGCAGCCGTGTCCGGTGAGGACCTGCGTTAGGCGGAAGGTGAGGATGCCGTGGCGCCTCTCAAGCCACTCCTCAAAGAGGGGTCTTATCGCCGCAATTGTGGCGTGCCCAAACGTGCTAAGCCCTGGAAATACCAATCAGAATTGAAAAATTATTTTTGTATTTGAAAGCCTTTTGCAAGTTAAGTAGAAAGTTTTTTGCAAGGTTGTATAGGCTATTTAACATCACGCTAAGAGCCTTAGGAGCTGAGCAAAAAGATAAAAAACAGTGGCACTCCGGAAATGCCGACAGAAGTGAAAACTTAAAAAAATTAAAAAAAAAGCCAAACCTTTAAAGTAAAAATACTTGCATAGATCATTGATCCGTAACGTAATATAAATAAAGAGCACAATCGCGTTTACACAAATGAGGTGTCGGTAACGGTGTCGCGAGTTCAATTGTTTTTTCATAACATAACATCACGCCTTGTTTCCCAAGGGTTGGGCAGAGGTATCCCTGTAGTAGGTATACCCACATTTCGCCAGTCCCATGTAATAGGGGGCGAGCCTATTGCCATCAACCGGGTACAAATCCAGACTCCGAGCTGCTACTGAGAAATTTCAGATAAAAACACCCAATACCTAACACTTTACCCGACCCGGGAATCGAACCCAAGACCTCATGCTCAGCAGTAGCGCTTGCGACCATTAGACCAACGAGGCAATTGTTTTTTCCCATCTCAAAAATGCCTAACGCGCCTAAAGAAGTTTTCACTTCTAAAATCTGAAATAACGCTCAGCGAAAACGAAGTAACGGGGCACAGCTATAGGATATTATTTTATGAAAACAAAAAAAACAAGCGAACTAAGTCGTGGGCAGAAGCTACGATATGATAGCTATGCGAATTATTTAAAAACATAAAAAAGGATGCAGATTAGCGTGTTTTGGCGGAAATGAGCCGGTTGTTCTGATAAGATTAGCTACATTTTTATTTTTAAGGACACTTGACGGTTATTGCACATTATCCATGTCAGTAAAAAAATTGCACAATGACTTTTTAGGATGCACGTTTTAGAAGTTGTAAGCCAAGAACTGAAAGAAGTCCGAAAAATTCGAGGTTTTTCGAGCACCACGCAATTAGGTTTTTCGAAGGTGCAAACTTGGTTTTACACTATTGATATTATCATCGCTCGGCATCCAATACCGCGAATGTGACATTTTTTACGAAAATCTGATTTTTGTTCTATTTCATTCTACACGATAAAATACGTCTTTTTTTTAAGCTATTACATAGTTTTTATCGCGGGCTTTGAGCGCGGCGACCGAATCAAGAAATTCCGTAACGAAAAAAACCTAACACACCCCACTCCGCCTACCATGTAATGACGGTTCCCATGACAACGTGATGTTGTCATGGGAACGTAATTTTTGTTTTATGTCATCACGTCATCATCCCAAGTGTAACGTTGACAAATACGAAGTATAGAGGTTACAAATGCTATGCAATAGCTTTACCGCGGCAGTCCCCGAGTGCCACACGTTTTTTTCGTAAAAAATCTCACATTCGCGGTATCGGATGTCGAGCGACGATATAGAAGAACATACCAATCTGTGCAATTTTTTATGACCTATTTTATTTTAAATTACTGGCCTTACTGGTACAAAAAAGTTATTCAAAAAATGTACAACAAAATGCGTCTAACTTTGTCCTTCACAGTACTAGAGCGATATCATTCATTGACATTTTAAATCATCCTGACATCAGATGACAATGACACCAATCATAAATCAGAAACAGACAACAATGCACTATAAATGAGATTTTATTAAAATTTCCGGTTGTAAAAACTGTTCCCCTGTCCAAAAATGTAAAAACATTACTCGCCATTGTCATAGATTTTAGTATTCAATCGATATGTCCTTACTACCGGCTGTAGAGATCTTTATCCAGATAAAAAATATTGCTGGCAGCAAAAATAAAAATAAAATCAACGAGAACGTTCCTTTTCGGCGGATATGCAAATTCAAATTCGCAACGTTCGAAATTTTTAGTACTAAGTCAATATTTTTTTTAATTTCCTTTTGAGCATCCTGATTACAGGCATTGCAGGTACATACATGCCATTGTTAGTAAAAATACTTTATTTAAAACAATACTGCCGTGGGAGAGTTAAAATCAGATGCGAGTTGTCTCATGCTACATGAATTCCAATTTATTTCTGTGCATAAAAATATAGACTAGTACATATTATGTTTTAATTAGTAGATCCTACTTAAAAAATAATTTATTTTTGTACCGATCACTACAGCATTTTAATAATTTTACAGATCCATTATTATTAATAAATGCTGATCGACCGAGTAACTAAAGCTGAAAGTACGCCACGATTATCTACGACAATATTTAAAAATGTAATTATTTTAATTGTTACCAATAAACTATGAAAGTTTTGATTGCATGTCAAAACACCACAATTAATTCTAAAATCTCCCTCTCTCGCTTCTGGCAACACCCATATTTTTGCAACATCAACACGCAATCAATATTTTATTACAAGATAAATAAATAAACCCAAGCCATCCTATACAACTAGTTTTACATTATAATGTTTCACAGGTTATCTTAAATAGAAACTGCGTATAAAATCGTCGAGTTGACACTAACGACTTTGAGGAAAAATATTATTTGTCAGCTTGCAACACTGGACATAAAAACTAATGGGGCGTTATATCCGAACGAGACCACTATCGACGCATAAAACTACAAGCTAGTGTTGCTACACTTTGCGTTTTTATGGGAATTCCCGATTTAAGAGGAGGGCCATTAAAAGGGGAACTTTGTTAATTTATAAGTTGATTGTCAAGTACAAATTGATAAAAAGCGAGCAAGTAGGTAACAACCGTAAAATGCATCTAAAGGAAAGCACAAGTTCCGAAATAGGCATCACGATCTTCATCTAGGTTTTCCTTCACTCATTAATTTGGATATTCTTTCTGTATTCTAATGAAGCCAGCAGGCAGCAATATAGAGCCGGGGTTGCGAAGAAGTCCGAAAGGGAGATCGTGGCCCCTGCAACTTGGCAACTGAAGGAACACGGGTGGGTTTTAGTAAGTAAAAGTCTGACACGCCCTCCCGCTCCGCCCAAAGCGGGAGAAGTTATTTAATAATTTCCCACCCAAAAAAAAGGCAGCAATATAGAACATGACATTCATCATCTCATTGTGATGATCAAGATAAAGATTGGAAATCAACGTGTTCTTAGCCTATTTTGCCCCAATCCCATCTTCTATCATGAATTTTGGTTCCCCTACTAATCCTCAGCGGAACCAAACTGGGTGATAGCTAATTCAAGACACTTTATTACTATACATTTTTTTCTCTTTTAGAATACGCGGCGGCAAAGATTTTAGTGTTTCACTTAATTTAAATCACTAAGAAAGTTTTCTGTTCAAGAAAATGTTCGGAAAAGTAATGCGGTCGTTTTTCTTTACGATATTCATCACTCTACTTTTTACAATGGTTCAAACGATGTACATCGATCCTTTACTAAGAAGCTTAAACAAAGTGTTTCGTACAAAAGCAGCAATGGACGTGTTTTTCTGTATATTAGTTAGTTAACATGAAACGGTAGTGTGAAAGTGATAATGACAAATCTAGGAAGAGTTATTATACAAGTGTTGGAAGACAACCATTTTTCTTCTTAATTGTAACATTACCTTGATTAAAACTCGTCTTATTTTCTGAAGACAGAGATCTGTTTCGGTAAATGGACTGACGAATGAGATTAACTTTTTATGATCGATATACAGGGTGGCAGGGAGTTCGACGCGAAAACTGTTACCATGGATTCTGAAGCCCATTTTTCGTCGGTTATTTTAAAAAATATCAGCTGTTCCATACATTTTGACCGCTGATTTTTTTAAAAATAACCGGCGAAATATGTCAACGCAGGGGGGTTCAGAATCATGTACTGAATCCATGGTAACAGTTTTCGCGTCGATGTCCCTGCCCTGCCACCCTGTATAGTTTGTCATAATCAAGAAAATGCATCTGTAGTCAGTTCCAAGCATATTCAACTTTGGTTTGCGTTAGCTGACTGTCCAGGTTGCACCCAACGTTCTAAAATATCATCATTTGTGATGAATATTTGATGCACTGTATCATCAGGAATGGCTGCCCCCCATTCAAACGCGTTCTTTTCCAAATGACAAAGATCATGTGTCTAACTCAGTACTGAAACCTTGCACTTAATGTTTTGGCATAGTTGGCGGGGTCGAGATAGACGCGAGACATTAGATCAAACGAGTCCCGTATACACTCCACTAGGACGAGCTGTGTCTCGGATAAGTGCACTACAGTTTAGTGATGTACAGTGATAATTGTTAAGGTATCGATATCGATAAACAATGTTTGGTAGTAATAAGATATAGATGAAACCAATTACTACATAATAAAACAATTAATCAATTACTTCTTAATGTTCAACTGGCTTACAAATAAAATAAGCTTTACAGCTTATTCCAAACATTATGTGGTCTTCTGTTACAGGTATCTCCATACTTAAAACAAGAGCTCTACAATTTATTTTTTTAAACTTGTTGATTACGAAATAACATTATTGAAGTGAAAAATCTTTAGGCGCGTTGGGCATTTTTGAGATGGGAAAAACAATTGAACTCGCGACACTGTTACTGACACCTCATTAAAAGTATATCCTGCACAAAAAATTATTCAAGTTTTCACTTCTATCGGCACTCCCGGAGTGCCACTGTTTTTTATTTATTTTGATAGTATTTGTATGGATAAACGATGGATGGACTGTGTGAAAGTTGATATGGCTGGAAGTATTAGCCGAGATGACGACTAATAGAGACGTATGGAAGAACAAGACATGTTACGCCGACCGCAAATAAATTGGGATAAGAGGAGGAGCATGATGATGATGATAGTAGGTATTGTATATAGCAGACAAAGAAGTGGTCAATATTTTTTTATTGGGTTACTCCCGTTTGGCAACGCTACATATATTTACCTATAGCGATGTATCGTGTGCACCAGGAACAGTCAGTACGTTAGGTCAATTTTTTAAGGAATGTAAATATTTGTTTGAAATGAAAAAATATGTACCTACCTATTTAAGATTTTTGTAGTGCAATTATTTAAATGCCATACTGGGTGGCAGGGACATCGAAGCGAAAACTTTTACCATGGATTCAGTACATGATTCTGAACCCCTGCTTTGAAATTTTTCAACGGTTATTAAAAAAAATCTGCTGTTTCTTAGAAAAGTGCAATCCCTACCCTACGCGGTCAAAATATATGGAACAACAGATTTTGTTTTAAGGGGGTATGCCACCCTGTATAAAATATAATATAATATAATGAGTAATTATTTAAACTAAGCAAAGCAAAATCAGCAACATACGTTACTAGAATACAATATAGTTAAACTTTGTTTATTCATTCTAAATGTGTATATCTATTTGTGACCATACACACGACAAGTCGAAAATATAAAATTAGAACTGAACATAGCAAATATTACGTAAATAAATTCGGCACACTACAACTTTTAATCTGACTATACTTTACCGTGTGCTCAGATACGTACTATCTACAAACATAACCAATGTATATGTAGCGTTGCCAAACGGGAACGTTGCCAACCGGGATTAACCCTTTTTTTTAAACCCCTCTCTTAACGAAAAGGGGAAGTCACAGGGCCTGAAGTAACGAACGACTGTTACCAATTCCTAACTCCTAAGAAATTAATAGACATTTCCAGATCTATCGATAAAACTCCTTTCTAATACATCACAACACTATTGTTTCGGACCCCTGTTCGCCGTGTGCGCATTAAAATCGTTATTCAATTGTAGCACTCGTATTGTAGACCAATGACGGCACTTTAGCAGCTCTATTTGCTACATTACAATGTCAAGCCGTGATTTGTCGCTTTTCGATACATAGCCTCGAATTTGGAACTGTCAAGGCTGGGAAAGTTTTAATTGATATTTTTGGTGATTTAATTGTTGAGTTGCTCGTGACTAAATGACCATCCAAAGAATAGAATAGAATTATTTATTTGTAAAACATAGGTAAAAGGTCAAGGTCTTATTTAATAATAATTTTATGTTGCGCTATGTTTTGTCATTTGTCACATACAAATATTAATGAGGATTATACAAAATAAAGAAAAACAACATTTACCATAGACAACAAACAAACATTTTCGAAACAAAACGAAATACATGCATACAATACATTGATTCAAAGTTCGATCGAAGGTTAAGCTACGCTTGCCGCAGTCAGTTTGTGGATCGGTTACCATCCATTAAAAGTCGAAACCCCTCAGTGCCTCGGACGGAAAGCACTTTAAGCCGCTGGTCCCGGCTGTCATTCGTAGATATTTGACTGTCATTACGGGTCATCTGAAGCCCAAAAGTCTGACAACCAGTCTTACCAAGGGATATCGTATTACCCAGTAACAGGGTTATGGAAGTCAGGTAGGCAGTCGCTCCATGTAAAATACTGGTATTCAGCTGCATTCGGTTAGACTGGAGGCCGACCCCAACATAGTTGGGAAAAGACTAGGCAGATGATGAAGGCTGGGAAAGTTTTTATCGATATTTTTGGTGATTAACTTGGTGAACGATGGTGATGATTTACTGATATAAAATATTGCTTAAATGGCAATGGGTGAATTTGGAGTGTGAAGTGCCAATCTTAGGCTTCAAAAGTCGGAATTGCGAGCCGATTTCCGGCCACCGTAGGCGCGGGCTTGCGGACGGTGAGCAATGGGTAGCTCGCCGTCCGATAAGGACCAAGCCCGGGTCGACGACGCGTTGTGTTCCACGCGCGCCTCAAAGAGATGTCAGCAGAATTGACGGGGTCCGCTAGGGCCAATGCTTGCCGGGGGTTCGAAGAAAACCGATAGGGAAATCGTGGCCCCCGGCAACAGGGCAACCGAAGGAACACGGGTGGGTTTTAGTCAGTAAGAGTCTGACACGCCCTCCCGCTCCGCCCAAAGCGGGAGAAGTTATTTGATAATTTTACACCCAAAAAAAAAAAAGGTGCCAATTAATTAGTACCTGCTCGACCGATCTCTGCTCGGGTAAAAATAGATAAACATATCGTCCAGGTATACCAACGTTGTATCACATTCCCGAGGCTGGGAAAATAGATTAAACGAATTTTCCCAGATATGAGACCTAGCTAGATCGATTTTTCACCCCCGTATACCCCTATACAGTGTGATTCTTTATAATGTGTACATATTGAAATGAGGGAATCTATGCTTAATTTTATCGCCGGAAAAATGTTTTTGTTTTTTTTTAATTTATTAATATTAAAAAAAAAAATTCTTTCTCTTTGGCATGTTATTGATACATTTTACAATTATTGTAAACATTTACGAAAAGAATACAGATTTTTGCTAAAATAAACATGATTATTTTCAATTGAGGGTAGTTTTTTTTCTCTATTTTCATTTTATGAGGACTCCTAATTACTTTCAATCATTATGGAGTTTGTTTCATCGAGATAGATGATTTAGTTTAAAAGTTACACCGTTTTGTTACAAATTTTTTTTAATCCCATAAGAATTATAAAAAATATTTAGATTTTTTTTAATATTTTTTCCGTCGTTAAAATTAAGCATAGATTCCCTCATTTCGATATGTGCACATTATAAAGAATTACACTGTATTGCAACTTGCATCGAAATTGTTAGACCCGATTTCGAGAACGTGAGTAGGTAATTTAGACAAAGATATTTTTTTAAATAAAATAAATACAAATATTACTCGTTTAATAGTATACGATTGGTATAAATAAACTTTTACGGAATTCCTGCATGAAACATGATCAAGACTGTGACTCTAAAAAGAATGCATGCAATTCTCAAATCAATTCTTTGTTTGAAAGTACTTAGATATACTATTTACTACGTCATTCATAATTCAGATAAATTTTAATGAATAATTTTTTTTATTGAAAGCATTTTATTCCAAAAACAATGAAACCACAACACTATAAAATCTACTGTACTGTGACCATACCCAAGAAAAATAGACGAGAACCTCCCATTAAAAAATAATTACACGCCAATAAAAGCCCAGACAATTAGAACAAAAACAACTATTCACAAACCAATAAACAAACAAACAAAACTAACGAACCGCAAACAATAAAGTGGTAAATAATTTACAGAAGAATGCACACACATTGTGCCGGCCGTTTACCGGTAATTAGCAGTAAAACATAATTAGTATTGTTTTAAAGGGAAAGGTGTGAAGAATGGAACGGTGATTATTTTTTGTTTTGACACCACTTTGGCCTATTATTGAAAAGAAAGGGCTTGCTATACGGCTGCCAACCGCGTCCCAACAGAGGTGACCTCGGTGGTTTACAACCGTGGAGTTGGTGGTTTACGACTAAATTTCAAACAGCTCTGCCTGTCGCCAACCAAGGTCACCTCTGTCGGGGACCCGGTTGGCAGCCGTGTAGCAAGCACGTTAAGGGCTTGCTACACGGCTGCCAACAGCGTCCCAACAGAGGTGACCTCGGTGGTTTACAACCGTGGAGTTGGTGGTTTACGACTAAATTTCAAACAGCTCTGCCTGTCGCCAACCAAGGTCACCTCTGTCGGGGACGCGGTTGGCAGCCGTGTAGCAAGCCCTTTAAGGTACAATTTCGTAGCCGACCGCAAGCGACTGGTTTCCATGAATTTCTATGAAATACCTTCCGTAGCTAGCGATACGTCGGTTTCATAGAAATACATATAAACCAGTCGTGTCGCGACGACACGTCGCCTGCTGCTGCCGCTTGCGGTTGACTACGGAATGGTACCTTAAGGCTCCGTGCACGAAAAAACCCTTTTCGTCAATAACTTACCTAATTGTAAGTAAGCTTGAAATAATTGAAACATCAAGTCTGTGTAAATACAAAAGTACAGTTTTCGTGGTGCTAAGCCATCCTCGACCCTTGCTCGAAAACGAGATGCCAGCAGTTGCTGCAGCTGAGCACGTAGCTTTACATACCCCGTATAATAATCAAGATGAAAATCTAAGTTTGATCCAGCCTGTCCCTTCTTGCTGTCCTCCCCTCAACGACGCCCTAAGCTGAGGTTCGCACTCCACAGGGGGTGCCCTTAGCGAGCGCTCGCCTAGTTTTAATTTAGAATAGTTTTTGCCCCTGGCTGGAGGCTTTGAGTGTAGAATCTTAAGGCAGCCACAGGAAAGCCCGGTTAAGCAGCTATTACCTCATAGGTCAACTGCGAGATGCTCTAGTTAAAAAAAGGTGCTAAATCATTCGTGTCAGTCACAGCACCTATTAATAGTTGCATCACGCGCACTCAAAAATATGGTTTATTTCACCTTTGATTTACTTAATGAAGATATAGTATAATCATTAATCATAAAATAAAATTTTAATTTTATTTCAAGGATAGCTGAAGACTAATGTGTTATTTTTAGGGTTCCGTAGTAAACAAGGAACCCTTATAGTTTCGTCATGTCCGTCTGTCTGTCTGTCTGTCCGCGGTCTAGCTCCGAGACCCTTAGTACTGGAAAACTGTAATTTGGCATAGGTATATATTTTAATTATGCCGACAAAGTGGTAAAATAAAATTAAGAAAAAAAAAATTTTTTAGGGTACCTCTCATACACGTAAAGTGGTGATGTTATTTTTTTTTTTAACCCATAGTGGTATCATTGGAAAGGTCCTTTAAAAACATTGTGAGTTTGTCGAACCATTTTTGGATTCAGGGATCCGTTTGCGAAATATTAAGCTTTAAAGTGCTAATTTTTTGTTAGAGTCAAGTGTCCCCCCCCTTGCCGGCTAAATGGTTGGTTTTGGGAGTGTGAAAAAAATCACAACAGTAGTTTATATAACGAAATTAAAAGGAAAACTATCACAGCTAAGTAGGCTCTACAAGTTAACGAGTAATAATCGACCAACTTAACTTTGCAGTTGCAAAAACATGTTTTCCCATACATTCCGTATGGGAGAACATATTTTTCAACTACAAAGTTAAGTTTGTTTTTGGGATTAATTCATCCCAACTACGGAACCCTTCATTGTGCGTGGTCCGACACGCACTTGGCCGGTTTTTTTTTTAATTTCTTGATATGGTTTGCAAAATAATTTTTAAAAAATACAATACGGACAGAGTTTTTTCTGCTTTATTTTGTATGGAAATTTCTAAAATAAAAAGCAGTTTATTCATAGAAACGATCAAACGTCAGTCTCGCGTAAATTTTTGGAAAACTTGTTGCGTTTTTTAGTGATTTTCCACGAATCCTTAATTTATTTGAAAAATCCCTTTCCGTTATGTACAAGACAAAGAGTTTAACTTTTCAAATCACAAATAATTTTGTTTAAATTCTGTTTCCCTTTCTCACAACTAATGAACAAAATTGATCAAAATCAGTCGATTTCGTGCACGGCCCCTTAATGCTGTAGAGCTGGCTGTTTTGTTTCGTTCATTAATTAATTAGAATTATTAGCACAAGAATTTTTATCTTGGGAGTTTATTGAATGTTGCCCATAATACAAGATGTCTGTACTTCACAGAAGACTTCAGAAATGAGTTTGTAGACTGCACGTAGTAGCATAATCTCAGGTAAACTATTATTTTGAGAAGTGAACAATTTATAGTGAGGAGCAAAATGGGTTTTAAAAACATTGGTAAGTACAGATTGGAGGAGCTCGTGGCTAAGTAATAACAGCCGCACGGTTCGATCCATCAGGTTAAGCTACGCTTGCTGAGGTTGTTCTGACCATCTTTACATACCGAGACTCTTCCGTGCTTCGGAAAGCACGTTAAGCCGTTGGTCCCAGCTGTCATTCGTGGACCTTTGACAGTCGTTACGGGTCGTCAGAGGCCCGAAAATCTGACAACTAGTCTTACCAAGGGGTATCGTATTACCCAGTTACTGGGTTGTGGAGGTCAGATAGGCAGTCGCTCCATGTAAAATACGGTATTCAGCTGCATCCGATTAGACTGGAAGTCGATCCCAACATAGTTGGGAAAAGGCTAGGCAGATTGGTAAGTACAGATTGGTTGGCCCTATACCTATAGGTATACACAGTTAAGTACACACATCAACACCGTCTAGGGATATTTTGTTTTAAGTTCTTTTTCTCAAAAAATACTGGCCGGTAGGTATTAAAATCTTTTAAATAAAGCTTATTTTGTAGACCTTTTTGAATGATTCCAAATTTGAATTTGAAAAGATAAAAAAGATTTGCGCGGCATAAATTGAGCGAAGTTCGAAGGTTTCAATTTATCTACTTAGCATAGTTTTTGGTCGTTTCTGGTGTCAAATTAAAGTTTTAAAACAAGTTAGCAGTTAATTTCGAATTAATGGTACTGTATGCATTTATTTACGTCTAAGTCTAGTCTGATAAATGGGCTTTAAAAAAATTTAAACATGTTGTATAAGTATTTGTAACTTTGAGTAAATTGAGAAAATCCGAAATATACCTATATTCCGTTTGAAATAAGATTAGACATTTAAACAAACCTTTTTTACAGTCCGTTCAATCGATTTTGACTTCTATACCGTAGGCATAAGGATGGCATTAAATGAAAAAAGTGGCTACAATACCAATGTTTACTGCAGCTGCCATTTGTCAAGCCACTAACGCAATAGAAGTCAAAATCGGTTAAACGAACTGTAAAAAAGGTTTAAATAAATGTCTAATCTTATTTCAAATGGAGTATAGACGGCGTTGATGTGTGTATTAATTAGCCATGGAAAGTTCTTATCTAATAAACCATAATATCAATATTACTTATGAATAAATAGGCAATGTTATGTTACTGCCCATCGTCTTGACGTAATCAGCCATCTTTTACGTAACCCATGCGCAAGCGCATATAAAATGCACCGGAACTCAAAATACTTGCACAAAAAGTTTTAGTACTTACGTAAGACCAACACGGGAACAAATCGGTTTAATTACTGCACTACCGTTTGATGGTACACCCTCCAATAAGCTTCAGCATTTCAGCATCGGAAACATTACGGTATTTTCAACCCTATTATTGGATGTAAAGAGCGAAGATCGCGTGAAAGTGTGGTTGATTATGGAGGAATATGTGTGGATGGTGTATAAAATCCTTTTGTTCTCGCCTCCTTTGATTCGGGTTGTGTGGGAGACTTTGATTTGACGTATGTGTTCTCTTTTATAAACAAAATGTTTGTTTGGATTCCCATCTCTTTTGTGTTTATAATTTATAGGTTTCGAAATGGCGAATAATTTCTTCTTGTTGGCGAATGAAGTTAAATTATGGGTGAATAATTTCGTTATTTTCTAACTGTTGCAATTTTAGAAGTAGGCAGTAAAATTAGTAGAGCTTTTCTTGAAAAAGCTCGTCCGCGAAAGTATAAACCACAATATGAATTTCTTATTTTATAGAAGACTAAAATACTACTATATATTATTATATAGTAGTACATATACTGACCTTATTGGTGATGTTCTTCAGAAAGGCCAGGTGCGTAGTACTCGCAATCGGCGTGCGTGTATGACCAGATGTATGAACGTAAACGAGGCAAAAGGAGTATGTAAGGATCGTAGCAGGTGGCGTTCTGTAGTTTCTGCCTACCCCCATGGGAAGAAGGCGTGAGTTTATGTATGTGTATAAAATACTACTATACCTAGCTCGTGCATACCTTGTCATATTATGGGGGCGAGCCTATTGACATCAACCGGGCACAAATCCAGACACCAGGCTGCTACAAAAAAAAAAACACAATTTTATTCAAATTGAATACCTACTGGTCAAAGAATCTCTGCATTACCCTGAAGGCGGTGATAATAATTGATAATACTCATGGTATTAAGGTAGACTTATTGCTGCCTATCTGCCCGTTTATTGAAGAGATCCGCGGAATAACCAAGGTAACCGACATAGCCCGAAGAATTGTCAATGGGCAGGGCACATTGCTCGCAGAAAAGATGGCTGATGGAGCTGAAAAGTTCTGGAGTAGCGACTGCGTACCGAAAGACGTAGCATTGGAAGGCCTCTCACAAGATGGACCGATGACCTTGTGAAGGCCGCAGGGATCCGCTGGATGCGGGAAGCACAGATTCGGTCGGAGCAGCGGTGCTTGGGAGAGGCCTATGTTCAGCAGTGGACGTCTTTCGGCTGAAATGTTGATGATGATTGCTGCCTATAATTTTCTCAAATCTGACACCCTGTTAATAAGTTACCAGTTAACCGCAGTGTCAAAGACCATATGCAAATCAGACATTACGCATAGCGTGACGACAACCTTGCACAGTCGCAAATAACTCCAACCACTTACTATCTGACTGTCAACTGTTTCTCCTATAAACAGGTAGAACAAGTTACAACTCATAACTTGTTGACAGTAGCTGTCAAAATGTTAGGCAGCAATTAAACGATAGCAACAATTTTACTATTCACACCATGTCTGCCTGTCTTTAAGGAGTTAGATAGTACTAAATTATTAATGGAATGCATATTTTGATATTGAGTATCGTAAATTAGTTATTCACATCTTATTCCAGGCCTTTCTCATAAAGTCATATTTTTTTCTGATACCAACACAGATACCAAGCAATCAAGTATCAAGGGCCTTTTTCTAGTCTATAAAGTTGTTGCAAATGATCGGTTCTACAAAAGTGATAGATTTCGTAATCATCATCATCAGCCTATAAATGTTCCCACTGCTGGGACACAGGCCTCCTCTCTGTGAGAAGGAGTGGGCCGTAATCTACCACGCGGGCCCAGTGCGGGTTGGTAGATGTCACATGTCTTCGAATTTTCGGTTTTAGGACATGCCGGTTTCCTTACGATGTTTTCCTTCACCGTTTTGAAAGCAGTGGTGATGAAATAATTTACACAAAGTAAAGCGCCTGTCTGGGTTTGAACCTACGACCTACAACTCGTAAGTCGCGGCCGTTACCACTGGGCCACCACTGCTGTCTGATGATCAGGGTAAAGTTTGGAAATCGACGTATTCTAAGCTTTTTTTTGTCCCAATCCCATCTTCTATCATGAATTTTGGTTCTCCTACTAATCCTCAGCGGAACCAAACTGGGTGATTTCGTAATAATCTGTACTAAATCAAAAGAATTATTTTTTGCATCGAGAGTCATACCTATAGGCACTGTTCTTATATTGTGCCCATCATGAAATTAGATTTAAGTTTAGATCTTTTAAGGCTGGTTTTGGTTAACTTTAGCATCATCTGTTGCTAAGATCCGCGTTTTTAGGTATATTATTTTGGTATCCACATTTTTGCACGCAATTGAAGCGCCATGTTAAACACAAACAAATAAAACTGGCTAATTTGCATGTTGGACCACGCACAATGAAGAGTTCTGTAGTTGGGATGAATTTATTCCAAGAAAAACTTAACATTGTAGTTGAACATGTTCTTCCATACATTCTAACTGCAAATGTAAGTTTGTACGCACAATATTGAGAGATTTACCATGTTATTTTAATAGACTTCTTATAGGTTTTCCTGTAATCTATGAGTAACCATTCTCTGTAATTTTTTTCAAACTTTTATGCTCAGTAGTTTCGGAGATAAAGGGGGCCGAACGAATATAGGCGAACTAGGCGACGGCCTAGGGCGCTCGTATTAGGGGGGCGGCAATCGGCGGCATCGAAATTAAAAAATATTACTGTTCATTAATTTTTACTTACCTACAACTTGAAAATACTCCCAATCTTTTACAAACGTTTGTACTAAAATGCGCTCATGGACATTTACGAAACTATCTGTAGGGAAATCAAAAGCGAGTTTAGTTGATAGCCTCAACTCGCTCCATTGCTAAAAAAATCGCTATTTCAAATTTATTGCTTCTCTTATTTATGTTATAGTGTTTTGTTCAAAATTGATTTGACTATTATAGTTTGACCGCGATCGTTGTACCGATTGCGCCTAAGAGATATTTCTCGACGGCATGTGAAGCCAAGTCAGAGGCCCATGGGCGGCTTTAAAACTCTGACACCAGGTTAGTCACTAACCACACGAAAAAGAAAGAACATAGTTTTATTTTGTCACGAATTTTCTTAAAAGGGCGCCGTTCCAGCCTTTCGCCTAGGGCGCCAGGAATTCTCGGGCCGGCGCTGGGGGCCAATCGTAAATTTTCATCATATTTACTATAAAATTAT
Source organism: Agrochola lychnidis (assembly GCA_963680765.1). Taxonomy (NCBI): domain Eukaryota; kingdom Metazoa; phylum Arthropoda; class Insecta; order Lepidoptera; family Noctuidae; genus Agrochola; species Agrochola lychnidis. The sequence goes on along the minus strand of OY796871.1, from coordinate 5,318,294 downwards.
AATAAAAAGGTATGCAAAACGTTTTTTTATTTGCCCCCCAAAAGAGACCCTCATTATCAAAATTCATTTACTTACGTTACACGTGCGTGTTTGGGTTACAGAAATCGATATGTGTACCAAATTTCAACGGAGAAAATTGGCTGTGACAGACGGACAGACAATAGACACACGAGTGATCCTATATAATTTAATTGTAACATCTTGCATGCCATGTGTGTGTATACTCATGTTTTGGACAAATAAATTATCTTTACAAGGGTTCAGTTTTTCCTTTTGAGGTACGGAACCCTAAAAAGGTATTTACAACTTCAGTATTCAAGGGCCAGCCTGTCAACAACGAGTACGATAGTCTTAGATTGTAAAATAATTAGTAATATCACTACAACCAATTAATTCCCTCCCACGCCGCCATAATCAATATCAAACATCTCAATTTCAATACGTGTGGGTTGGTAGGGATGTTCCGAGGTAGACTCGAAAACTGGGAAAATTGAGGAGTACCATATTTATACATTGAAATATTTCGAGATCGCTCCCAAAGGGTGGCAACTATTAGGTATTATTAGACACACAGGCAGGAGTCACAGGGCTGTATCTTTTGAACCGTCATAGGTAGGCACTTGAAATTTTCACAAAGTATGTACTACAATGACCGCTATAACAACATGAATGAATGAATGAATGAAATGCATTTTCTCCAGCGTAGTTTAACCAGACTCGATAAATCAAATGAACCCCAAGATTTGGACTAGCCGCTGGAGCCTCATGCTTCATATATGAAGCATTAGGGTAACAGAGGCCATTGTATATCAAGGAATAGACCGGGAGGCGCGGTAATGGTAGGGAAGACGTGCCCTTAGGATAAGGAGGGATTTGCGAGCCGTACCGGGTATGCATCCTTGAGTAAGCAATGGAATAGTGGAGAGACGGGTGAATTTGACGGTGACAGCATCTTTTTACGACGGCGCGCGGCGCCGCTAGTTCGGTTCAGGTTCAAGTTCAGCTTCAATCTGCTTTTGAGCTCTTTGGTGTTACCAATGTCTTCCTCTAAGGTTCTTGCTGCTATCCGTTTCAGGTTTCTTGTAAATCTCGCAAGTAGTCTTCTTAATCTTGTTTCGGTCTACATTCTTCTACAATTACCGCTATAACAACAAATAATAAAAATACAAGAAACGAAGAATTTGTAGTATTAAATATTGTACGCTAGAACAGAACCATTCGCGTCCGTATCGTGGCCGCTTTTTCACACATCACGATCGGTGGCTCAAAAACAATTATGAAAGTCACTTGACATTATTCCGAGTAAAAAAAACGTACCTACAATAGTTAGTTTAAAGAAAATTACGCGACCACTTGTGGCTAATAAAACCCTTGATTAAAGACCAATAGTTTTTATTTACCAAACGACTACATAGAAATAGTTTTATGAATAATAATAATCAATCTACCTTTTCCCAACTATGTTGGGGTCGGCTTCCAGTCTAACCGGATGCAGCTGAATATCAGTATTTTACATGGAGCGACTGCCTATCTGACCTCCACAACCCTGTTACTTGGTAACACGATACCCCTTGGTAAGACTGGTTCTAAGACTTTTGGGCTTCTGATGACCCGTAACGACTGTCAAAAAGCCAGGAATGACAGCCGAGACCAACGGCTTAAAGTGCTTTCCGAAGCTCGAATGAGTCTCGGTATGTAAAAATGGTCTACCATCCACGGACCAACCCCGGCAAGCGTAGCTTATCCTAATAGATCGACCCAAAACAATAATTAGCAATGTCACTAAAGAGTCTTAACTGACCTATCTTGCTTTAACTTTGATGATAAAAAGACCAGCGATTGAAGAGTGACTTAATAATAATAAATTAGGTATTATTTCTCGTTTTTCACCGCAATTTTGATCAAATTCCCGGAGTATCCCGCGAAAATCAGACCCGTCCAACACTAGCAGTTCCGTTGGCTGCAGAACTAGAATAGAGGCGATATTATCTAAGTTGAATTTATTCGCTGCATATTGGAGTGCAGAGTTAATTGCTATGTATCGTTCTGTGAAAGCCTGCGCGGTTCGTATTGCGACGCGGATTGTAGGACCAATCTATGCAAAATAGTTTTTGTGTTCATGTAACTGTCATGATTGCCCAGTGGTTAAGGGGACGATTACCGACTTTTAATGATTTTATACTGAAGATGACGTCTAAACGAGTAGTGTTAGTGATTTGAAAAAAAATATATGTTAAATTAGAGCATTTTTTAAATATTTTAATATAGGCATATTTTTGATTATGTTTCCATTACATAGTGAAATTAATTTGTAAAGTTATGTCTAACGCGGATAAAAAACTGAGAATGACGCAAAATCTGTCAAGCGTTTTTTCTGAAAACTTCACCATTTTAAAGACAATTAAATTATTGATCTTTTAGTATACGTGTTTTATTAAAATACCGTTTGATTTATGTGTAATAAATTAATAATGCGTCTAATTTGGGACAGCGCTCCTTGATGGGCGAGTCTTATTACTGGCTGGACGTATGACGCGTTGCGTGAGCTCAGTACAGAACACGCAAGCTAACCATTCAAGGTCACTGTCATATATCTGCGTCTTAAGGCCTCGCCTCTCATGCACGAGGTTGTGGGTTCAAATCCGGGCAAGTACCAATATGACTTTTTCAATTCATATGTACTTTCTGAGTTTATCTTGGACATTACTGACATTTTTGGAGGAAAACATCGTGAGGAAACCTGGACTTATAGTTAATATAAGTCTGAAATCGCCAACCTGTCTTGAACAAGCGTAGTGATCAATGCTCGTGCCTTCTCTGTATGAGAAGATGCCTTTGCCCAGCAGTGGGACAATAATAGGCTGGTATTATTATTATTTAGTTTTTGTATTAACCTATTCTGAGTAATGAACACAATCATAATAAAGAAAAATCGATATTCTGGAAAGATCGTAAGGGTTAAAAAAAACATGCAAATGAATGAAAATTTAAAAAGATAACGTTTCACTACAAACCAATCAAAATCATTAAGTACATTACGAGCACTTGTACAAGATTAAACCAGAATATGGAAACGAAGGCTTTAAATTAAAATGATACAAATAAAAATATATTTCCGAGATAAATATGTAGCCTCGAGTAAAATTCAGTAGCATTGATAATAAAGAAAAATCTATACATATAATAAAATCGTAGCGAAGTCAAAACTGTACATTGAATATTTTTGAAAAAAAGTAATTGCTACGAGGTCTAGGATCGATTCTAATGCCGAAAATATTTTTTTTAGAATTTTTGTCTGTTTGTCTGTTTGTCTGTTTGTCTGTATGTATGTTCCAGCATCACGCAAATTCTACCGGACAGATTCTGTTAAAATTTTGCATAGATATTCCCTGTGTGTCTGGTCAAACTATAGGGTATAAACTATCACGCTATTTACTATGGGGGACGAGCAATATTACATTATGTTGTATTTTTATGTTCTAGCATGACGCAAATTCTACCGGATAGATTTTGTTAAAATTTTGCATAGGTGTTCCCTATAAGTCTGGTCAAACTATAGGGTATAAACTATCACGCTATTTACTATGGGGGACGAGCAATATTATATTATGTTCGTATTTTTGGGAAAAAACGCGCCAAAATTTTAGGATATTGTAGATGGTTATCGATTTAACTTTTTAAATGATTATCATCACGCTATACCTTTATGGAACTAAGCAGTCAATCAAAAAATATATAGGAACGGCTATTTTAGACAAGTTTCAACAAAGCAATTAGCTCAGCGGTTGGGCGGTTGCTTTGTAAACGTGGGGTTGTAAGTTCGATTCCCACCTACGGTTTTTTTTTCTTTTTTTTCACATTTTGTTATACAATTATTTTTTTTTTTGATAATCTACCTATAATCTATAGATATAATAAAATCGTAACGAAGTTAATTTTATTTAAAGAAAGTTATTGCTAAGAGGTCTGGGATCGATTCTTATGCGGAAAATAAAGTTTTTAGAATGTTTGTCTGTACCAACCGTAGGGCATAAACTATCACGCTATTTGCTATGGGGGATGAGCAATATTACATCATGTTCGTATTTTTCTCTGCAAATTGTAAAAGGACGCGCCAAAAGGTTGGGATATTGTAGATAGGTAGTTACCGATTTAACTTTTTAAATGATTATCATCACGCTACCTTTTATATAGGAACGGCTATTTTAGCTAACTTTCAACAAAGCGAATAAGTAAGCGATTGGACGAATGATTTGAAGTCCTGAGGGCCTACCACCAGCTTAAAAGCAGTATTATTTTAATATTACTTTAGTTTACTTCAGTGTGGGAAAGAGATGAAGCTCTACAGGATGTATAGCTCCATCTCTTTCTCCCACTGAAGTAACATTAAAAAAATACTGCTTTATGAGCTGGTGGTAGGCCGCCCGGGGTAGTAAGTTCGATTTACATCTGTTTTTTTAAACTCTTTTTGTAAAACGATTTTTTTTTGGATTGTGTATGTAATAGTTCATAGAATGTATTAATTCACAAAAAATGGAAAACTTCGTAAGCTATGGGAAACTACTAAGTTACAAGTACTTTACAGTCACAAAACATTCAAGGTTGTATTCTGATCATTTTAGAGCAAAAGACTGTAGGAATAAAATGTTTTTTTACAGATTTTGACAGCAGATTTGTCCTAGCGATTTTATAATATGTATGTGGATCTTCTGGAATCGCTGCCACACTGCTTCCTGGTGGCAAAACAGCGCACGTCATGTTTAAGATTCCCATCGATTTAGAGAGCAACGAAACACCTGTTTGTGGGGGGGTGTCACGCAACAGTAACAAGGGATGTGTGCTTAGGGGATTGCGCTTCGTCGTATGGGATGAATGCGTTATGGCAAAAAGGAAAGCAGTGGAAACTGTAAACAGAACCCTGCAGGACATCCGCAGAAACCAAGATATGATGGGTGGTGTCACAGTTTTGACAAAAAAAGTGAAAACTTCGTTGAAAAGGTCGACTCTATGGTCGAGAGTTCATAAACTGCGCTTGACCATCATCATACGAGCTCGGCTTGGCGGTAATTCAAATGCTCAAGAATTCTCCGATGTTCTTCTAAAAGTTGGTGAAAGCACTCTACCAGAGACTCTTGGTAGAGTAGATCCCACTTTAGAAGATCTTATTTGTCTGATATACGGGGATATCAGTCAAATACCGTACCAAGAGAATTCTTAGGTGTGTTTCCGTTTTAACTCCGAAGATGATCAAGCTACAGCGATCAACCACAGTATTCTCTCACAAATTGAAGGGAGTGAAGTGATATACACCTCCATTAATAGTGATGTGGAGGAAGATGATGCCAAATATCACCCCGTAGAATTTCTCAATTTACAAATAGAAAGAAAAGAAAGAAAGATAGAAAAAACATTTATTTGGACACAGTTCGCGAAACACAAAACACAAATTACAGTGGAAATAAAAAATAGTGTTTTTAAAACAATAGTGTGTGCCTCACGGCTGCGCCAAAAAGGTTCATTTCAGCATTAAATGGCAAGTGGACTTCCGGTTGTATATCTGTGTAACGGAAACCAGCTCAAAGTCATGTTTTTGCAGAGAAACGTCATCGAGGTGGAAATTCTAACAGGTTGTGGCGATGGTGAGACAGTGTTTATAGCGCGTATAAAGTACAAATTCCCCACCATTACCAGTTAAAGCGCGTGCAGTTCTCTGGAGTGTATGCTTTGCGATCAACAAGTCACAGGGGCCGACACTAAAGGCTGAAGGCTGCGGGTGTCGACCTTAGGATAAGCTGCTTCTCACACGGACAACTGTTACGTCGCTTGCTCCCGAGTCACCATTCCTGACTCTGTATATTTTGGCTGCTGAGAATAAAACTACAAACGTAGTATACAGGGAAGTTTTATAAAAATGTGGCTGTTATTGTAGTATATTGTGATGTCTTACGATTTCCATGCGAACGAAGTCGCGGGCAGAAGCTAGTATAAAATAAAGTTACCTATCAACTTCACCACCAAACACGACGTCGAAATTCAAACCAAAAACACACCAAAAACTAAAATAAATCAACCAAAAACGTACAGAAGTCGTAAAAATAACACTAAAAATCCAAAATCTCACTAATGACTAGGCACCTAATTAGCTCTGCAGCAACAAGAATTCGCCCGCACGAACCCGTGACAATCTTACTACGCTGCCTGCCAATTAGTTGCCGAAGCAAGGATAAAAAGACCAGAAAGATGGTATCGAAGGACCGGCGCCGGCGTCGAAGATGTCGCGTTAAACACTGTGAGAATGTATAAGCTTTAGAAGAATTGGATTTGGAATTAAATTGGTTTGAGATTTTAAATGCACGGTATTGGATAGTTGGAGGAGTTCATGGCTAAATAATGACAGTCGCACGGGAAGATCCATCAGGTTAAGCTACGCTTGCCGGGGTTGGTCCGTGGATAGATGACCATCTTTACATACCGAGACTCCTCAGCGCCTCGGAACCGCCGACTGTCAAATATCCACGAATGATGTATGACGATGTCGTCAGAAGCCCGAAAGTCTGACAACCAGTCTTACCAAGGGGTATTGTGTTACCCAGTTACTGGGTTGTGGAGGTCAGATAGGCAGTCGCTCCATGTAAAATACTGGTATTCAGCTACATCCGGTTAGACTGGAAGCCGACCCCAACATAGTTGGGAAAAGGCTAGGTAAATTGATTTTTGGTATTGGATAGTTGCAAAACGTTACTGCGGGGTAATTGCGTGAAAATTATTGATCGCAATTGGTTTCATTTTGACAGTTCACCCACGTCCATTGCGTTATTTACGTTGTTAAGCAAACGAATAGTTCAAACCTATGAAGCAATGGATTAGCAATATCCTTTCAAAACCCTCTGATTTTCATTGGAAGTGTGTTACGTTAGGTTGTTGGTCTTTCAAGTCGGCTGCTATTGATATGTCAAAGTGGTCCTAGGATCGATTGTCATACAACCGGAAAGTACATTACCTTTTAATAACATAAGAATAGATATTTTGAAAACGTTCCTGGCAAACGTCCCCAACATTCGCCACACAGGACCATCAAATAAAATTGTCTACAAACCGTTGGTGTAACCTAGCTACTTATCAGGAAGTTCCAAAAATTCATTCATTTCAGTTTTAGAATGGAATCGAATTAAAATTTTATGGGCCATAAGTGTGAGTCAATCGTCGTAAATGTTTGACACTTTATGCTTCTTCGTTGCGCTAATAAATTATGTCCAATGAAGCTACAATTTTAAGGCATGTTTTTGAATTTTATGATGATATTAAAGTAGTTTCCTTACTGAAAATAACTTTACGGAGATGTCTTCAGAAATTTTTATTTTACTTGGTTACTTTTGAAATCAACTACTAACTGAAACCATAAGATTGAGGCGGTAAACATTATACAAACAAAATTGACCAGGCAATCATGTCACAGTAAGAGGCAGACCTATACAAAGCAGTTTAAATGTTGGCAAAAACAGTTGTCCATATTAATCCCAATTAAGAAACAGAAGTAGAGGAGAAGGAGAATGCTTTAAGGAGGCCGTAAAATTGAGAAAAGATGATGGAATATGTTAAAGGAGATATGACAAGGAAGGAAGTATACCTTGAGGAGCGGGTTAGTATTAATAATAAAATGAATAGTTTAAAAAACACTAGAAAAACACGCTTGAAACCCGATCGTGTTCAAAGTCCATTACGTGGCCTTTCTCACAAGTGCAAACACGACTATGATACGATATTCCATCATGGAATGCCAGTGCCTATCTTCCGGCTTCATCATCAGACCTTGAAACCTAATCGTGGTCAAAGTTCATTACAAGACTTTTCTAAGAAATCCAAAACAGCTATGATACGATTTTCCATTATGAAGTTCCAGTTCATATGTTCCGGCTCCATCATCAGATCAATTCGACAGTACCATATTATTGTATTGTCATCAGAACTACATACAGTTGCCAATTTTCATTACGCTACGACCCTTGGAAGATGGTTAAATTAGTTACCTTAGATTCCATTACATAGTTAATTACATACAGGTCGACCTAATAAAAGCGTGTTAATAATAAAATATTAATTTTCAAGTAACATGGACTCATATCGTAAATAACAATTTACTTGCAAACTATGTTAGTAATATTTATAAACAACTAAAAACAAACAATGTTCCATGATCTCCAAACAATCAGCCATTAGTAGGCACATGCAGCTGGCTTAAAAAGTAAATGATAGGACAATCCAGTTTGCTAGCAATGACAACCAGGAGACTGTTGGAGCTGGCGCGCACTCTGCGCAACAGGAATGCTGCACGCTTACGTCTGATTGCAGCGAAGCCGTCAGTTTGCGCGTCCGCAAACATACCCGAGGCACTATAAAAGTATAAGATGGCAAACCGCAGACATTAGCAGAAATAAATACGAGAAAGAAGATAGTTCAAGGAAAGAAGTAAACATTTAAATGAAGACTGATCTGAGAGTTGAAAGAAATATAATAGAAAAAATATAGGTACTTATCCCAAATATATCGGCAGAATTGCGAGAAGGAATTACGATCATCACCATCATCATTTCAGCCGAAGACGTCCCCTACTGGCTATAGGCCAAGCACCGTCACTTCACCGCCCATCCAGTGGATTCCTGCGGCCTTCACAAGGTCATCGGGCCACCTTGTAGGAGGCCTTCCAACGCTACCTCTTCCGGTACGTAGTCTCCTTTTTAGAAGGTTTCGGCCCCATCGGCCATCAGTTCTGCGAGCAATGTGCCCTGCCCACTGCCACTTTAGTTTGGCAAGGATGATGTGGGATGAGAAGAGAATAATAATTTTAATTATGTTTTAAGTTGCGTAATGTAAATTATTTTGCAGATAGCTGTGCTGCTGGGGAGTTTGTTGCGCCACTTCTTCTTCCCAGCTAAAGCACTAGGAAGTTGTAAAGAAAGGGCGTTTTTGGGGGACTGTCTTATGTAATTTTGACGTTCGAAAAGTGCTGATTCTCAGCCTATTTTGAATAAATAACTTTTGTATTTTAAATATATCATCGTAGTCCCAAGTAGAAAGGACCTAAAGGCTGATAAAAGGATTCATTTAATTGCCATACACGATTGTGCGGCAAAGATTTATTGAGAATAAATTATGTTAATATTTATTATTGTATCGCTATTTCAATTAACTTTACATCTGGATTGTTTAGTTATTTACAAGTCTATTTTGAGAATTACTTTGACTTGGAATTTGGAGTTAACTTCTTTGATATTATTTTGAATTGCTGCGACTTACTCGTTTAAACGATTTTGGGCAGATACAAAGCTATATTTTTTGAAACCATAGATAGAGGCGATGTTATTATTACTAGGATAGGCAGCAGTATCTTCTTCTTTTCCCGACTAATAATCATGATTAAAACTTTGATCCAGCCCGTCCCATCCTTGATGTCCTCCCTCCGGTTGACGCCCTAAACCGAGGTTCGTACCCCACAGGAGGTGCCCTTAGCGAGCGTTCACCTAGTTTTAATTAGCATAGTTGAATAACCCCTGGCTAGAGGTTTTGAGTGTAGCAGCTTAAGGCACCCACAGGAAAGCCCGGTTAAGTAGTCATGATCTCAGAGATCAACTAAGAGACGCCAGACCCAAAAAAAAAAATCTTCTTCTCATTCTTTTAACAAAATGAAATTACTATTTGGCTTATCAAACGATTATAACAATAGAAATCAATCCGTTACTTTACATTCAAAGTGGAGTCCTATTTAAAACATAATTATTTTAAACCTTTATAATCACAATCAATTATTTCACTTCAAATCTCCGCCAAGTTGGAACTCTAATCCTAATTTCATATTTTATTTGTTACGCTTTCACGCTAAAACTGCTAAACGGATTTGGATGAAATTTGGCACACGGGTAGACCATGACCTAGAGAAGGACATAGAATATTTCTTATCTCGATATTCCCACGGGATACGGAGACTTATGCGGGTGAAATCGCGAGACGTAGCTATGTATCTAATTAAACGTTAATTAAAGGAATCAGTATATCTAATCTACCCAATGGCTTGGCACGCAACGATGGAAAGAGGCCAGACGGAATGACCATAATGCCTTGGAAGTTGGGTAGGCCTTTGGTGTGGGATGCAACCTGTGTCGACACCCTTGTACCATCCCATCTTCCTAGCACTGCGGGCTGTGCCGGGGCGGCTGCTGCAGGTGCAGAAAACCTCAAACGGCGCAAATATAGCAACCTTACTTGTAGCTATATTTTTGAGCCGTTTGGGGTTGAAACACTAGGGCCATGGGGTCCGAGTGCTCACCGAGTATTCCGGGACATCGCCAAGCGGTTGGTCGACTCTTTACGTGACCAGAGGGCTGGCCAATTCTTAGGCCAAAGAATCAGCATTGCCATCCAACGTGGCAACGTTGCCAGCCTTTTGGGCACTTTTCCCGCTGACAGCGATGCGGACGAATTTTTTGACGCCCAATGAGCTCTTGTCTTTATTTTTAACTTTTTCCTTTACATACTTGTATATGATATATATAGTAGTTAGTTGTAAATATGTTTGTGTATATTATACTAGCTGCGCCCCGCGGTTTCACCCGCATAAGTCTCGATCCCGTGGGGAAAAAAAAAAAAAGTATCCTATGTTCTTTTCCGGGCATCATCTATATATGTGCCAAATTTCATCCAAATCCGTTCAGCCGTTTTAGCGTGAAGGCGTAACAAACAAACTTACTTTCGCATTTATAATATTAAGGATATTAACATAGTAAACAATAAAAATATACATTTAAAAAAAAAACTACACTTTATATTGCATTGTTTTGGAAGTTCATAAAATTTCCGTCTACTAATAAAATTTCTGTACTAAAAGCTTTTTTACTACCAAATTTTTATTTGAATAAATGGTACAGTGACTCGTACATAACCTATAACAATAAGTTACATGTTTCAAAACAATAAGTAACAACCAACATGAATTATTTAGATTATTTAGGCGGACCTGAACTTTGACCTTAGTTTCTATAGCTTTGTTCATGTAGTTTCATTTTGACAGTCAGACAAACATGAATCTCTTCCGGAATAATTAAGAAGAACCGCTTTAGAAAATACAGGTACTTACAGTATTTCTATTTTCGTAATGTCCCTCGGGTATCATCGGATTTCCGAATACAAACGAACGCTAATTTCCATGTTCATCAATTATTAGATTTATCGTGTATAATAATTTGAATTCAGAACTAAGTATTTTATTGTTGTTTTGTTTTGATTTCCGTGTTCGTGAACTCTATAGAGCTGTAAAACTATTTTCCTAACATTTACAAAAAAAAAAACTGACTTCCAAAAAAACACTGCAAAGTGGAAAATAACTTTTAATTTCGGAAGTCGGTGACTTTAGTTTTGAATTTTCGTTTTTTGTTTATTAGCGAAGTAATCGCGTAACGCGATGTGGCGCGTGTGTAGCAGTGGTGGCCCAGTAGTAACGGGCGCGATTTACGAGTTGTAGGTCGTAGGTTCGAACCCAGGCAGGCGCTTTACTTTGTTTAAATTATTTCATCACCACTGCTCTCAAAACGGTGAAGGAAAACATCGTGAGGAAACCGGCATGTCCTAGAACCGAAAATTCGAAGACATGTGACATCTACCAATCCGCACTGGGCCCGCGTGGTGGATTACGGCCCACTCCCCCTCACAGAGAGGAGGCCTGTGTCCCAGTAGTGGGAACATTTATAGGCTGATGATGATGATGATGAATCGCGTAACAAACACAAAAACATACAGTCGATACGAGAACCATCTCCTTTTGGAAGTCGCTTAAAAATTGCGTATAAATATTGTTAACTTTGCTCAAGTCAAATGTTCTACAGAGTTACTACTAACAACTTACGTAAATGTTTCGATAACCAACATTCATCTTACTCTTATTTGCTGATCGTTAATGAAACGGATGTGGAACAATTGTCCTATTAAGCCATGGGGATGTTCATTTGTCTAATCAATATCAATAAGTAAAAATCAAACTGTCTGGCCGTTTGTGATGGCCGTTGGGAGCTCAAACGGTCAAGGGATTGAAATTGTAGGAAGGTTACTTGAACAAAATGTTTAGAACATAATTCAAATGTTTTTATTTCTAGAACATAAAAACGAAAAATGTTTTTACCCGGCTGTCCCAGAAGGAGGGTAATGTTTTGGGGAGTATGTATGTATGTCTATTTCTTTTGCACGCTCTGTGGCAACGGCTTGATGGATTTTAACATAATGAGGTGTCGTTAGATTCGTCTTAATTGTAGAAGTGACATATGCTACATAGGGTGTCAGGGACATCGACATGAAAACTTTTACCATGGATTCAGTACATGATTCTGAACCCTGCTACGTCGAAATTATTCGCCGGTTTTTTTTTTTAAATTAGTTGTTTCATAGAAAAGTGCAATACCTACGCGGTCAAAATGTATGGAACAGCAGATTTTAAAAAAAGAACTGACGGAGAATTTCAACGCAGGGGGGTTCAGAATCATGTACTGAATCCATGGTAACAGTTTTCGCGTCGATGTCCCTGCCACCCTGTATAATATTTATATATTGGATCTGTAAATACAAAAAAAGGGAAGGGAAGGTTTTTTAAAACAAAGTACAACAACATTTATATCAAATAAAAGCTGTTAATGAGTTAATTATCTATATACATATAAATAAAACTAAAGAGCTTGAAATGAAGCAAATTAAGCTAGAAATAATTCACACGATCGTCGATCGGTCCCGTAGTCCCGAATAAAGTAGACAGTGATGGTTCTACCTACACCTGCGTTTTGCCAATTATATTTTTCAATCTCATGTAGGTAACAGAGGGCAAAACTATTGCCATAAAACGGGCACATGTCCAGACTCCGAGCTTACTGAAAATTCACCCAAACTAGGGATTAAAATCAAGATCCCAGGATCGCTGAGCAGACCTCCTTGCGACCATTAGACTATCGAGGCAATCAGTAGTTAGCAAGTAGGCTAAAAATGCATGCAGATAGCGGTCAGAAAAAAGTTCCAAGAGCTTTGCAAGCATCTGTACAAAAGTACAGTACGACACAACTTAGATGTGGCATCGGCAAAATTCGTAAAACTGATCACCATCCGAACTGAGTGCGCCTTCAAAATCACATTGAATAGGTATTTATTACTGCTTTAGGTGAAAATGATCTTTACGCAAACGTCATAACTTGTAAAGTCATATAACTAAATACATTTCTAAGTTGTGTCGTACTATACAACCTTTTTTCCAAGTCATTGCTTATGATTGCATACAAACTCATAATTTAATTCATTTGTCCAATAATCACGACACAATACTTACAAACGTGTTCTTTGATCAATTTGTGTTGAAAAAACATATTTACGGCGAATTCAATGCATTCATTTCATTATGTTTCATTCACAGTTTGGTATTTCAGATTTATTTACATGGTTGTTTTTATGGTAGGTGGGGCCTTTGCCCTGCAGTGGGACAATAATCGGCTGGTATTATTTATATGGTTACCTTCGTCCTAAAGTACCTACTTACAGAGTGTACTTGTGAGCAAATGCACATACAGAAGAGACCGACCAATAAGTTTTTAGCAGGTCACAAAATAGGAAACCAAATCAAGCTGTAATGATTAGGGAAAATCTACAAAAAACGCCACAAATGTCATGCTAGAATTTTATACAAAACTTGCTGCGCCCCGCGGTTTCACCCGCATAAGTCTCGATCCCGGGGGAATATCGAGATCAAATGTATCCTATGTGTTATTCCAGGTTATAACCTATATGTGTGCCAAATTTCATCCAAATCCGTTCAGCCATTTGAGCGTGAAGAAAAGACAAACATACACACACACTCACAAACTTTCGCCTTTAAAATATTAGTAGGATGTAAAAAAACCCTGTCCGATTAGAAAGGGGATAGATACTACAATAACATTACCAAAAAGTAATAGTAAATCTTATTATCATTGAAAATAAATAAGTTATTGCAATTTAAAATTCACATTTTTAGTAGCAAAATTACCCCAAATCCATTAAAAATTTGCAAATTTTCAATAGGGGTCATAAACCCATGAATGACTTGTTGACACCCGCTAAACGACGGCCACCCGTGCCCCATTATTTAGGTATGTAATAAACCGGTAAAATTCCCCATCGAAAAAAAATGTGGCGATTTTTTTTTTATTTTTCCTAAATTTGCCACACAAATAGTCTCAGTACCTACTACTGCCACAATATATGTCCAGAATATCTGAATAATGGTTAATATGCCTCAATGTACTGCCAATTTACGCAGAAAAGCAGCTTCATGTGCACGCTCTGTTTCGTTCATTCTCATTGGGCTATTGACATGACAGTTGAGTTATGGGCTCTGTGCACAATGGTCGATGTAGGCCACACAGCAACCGTGATGGACCGCTGATTTATTGAGCAATTATCCGCACCTTCATTCATGATGTAATACTGGAAAAATTAAATGCAGTGATTTCGGGCTCTTTACCAAAATGAAATAATTACTAGTAGTTCTGCAAACAGACCTCGCGAGCACAAACTTTTTTGCCACAATTAATATACTTTTTTTTTTCTATAAATTCAATTTTATGACTAACTTAGGCGATTAACACACTGTCACGCACCACGCAGCGTAGCGCGTGAATGCGTTGCTTGTAAGTATCTCCGTTTGTATAGAAAACACGCACAGTCCAACACACAGAAAATGCATCCACGCGCAGATTGTTTTCTATGGCCGCCCCGCACCACGCTGCGTGATGCGGTGCAGTGTGCGAATCGCCTTAAAGTTTAATTTTTTTTTTATATGCAATGTCGCCCATCGACACGTGACCGCCCGAATTTTTCTGAATATTCATGAAAAATTATCGAAAAATAACTTTGAATCTTTAATATTTTTCATGTTATTCAATTTTTTTTTTTACATTGAGTAGCATTTGCCATATCTCCAATATTATTGGCTCGATTTGGATTCTGTTTATTATTTCTAAAAGCTTATGAGTTATTTTATCATCTTTGATTAAAATTTGTCAACTATGCAAAATAAACAGAGGTGAAACCATTTTTTCGCAAAAAAAGAGTGTTTTAAAAAAAACACAATACCTTCATAATCAAATCAAATCATTTGATTTGAAAAAAAATGAAAAATAAAAAAAATATCAAGATAGATAAATAGATAGATAGATAGAATATTCTTTATTATGTACACCATAAAAATTACAGACATTAATATAGAAATTTTACATTGGGTGACACAATGGGCGGTCTTATCGCTAAAAGCGATCTTTTACAGACAACCTTTAGACCTTTAAAAGTTATTTTTCGATAATTATTCATGAACATTAACTAAAAAATAATTAACTAATTAAAAAACACATACAACTAACATCACAGGCTTACATAATACAATAGTGTGGTTATAGTTACATTTAAGATTAGACTTTCAAAATTATAATTATAATAATGAACAACAAAGAGTAATTTTACAAAATGTGGCTCATGTGAATTCACTCAGAGAACAATTGAAGCAGTCAATCTGTTGTGATACCATATTGAGTGTATGCACCTTTCAAATAAATAAAGAATCATCGAAAGCGGATCTCATAAGGCGGAGATATCCAGTAGTCCGCTTTTTGCCCCTTTTTGGAGAAAGTACCCCTTTAATCAAAAATCCCCGAAGATAGAAAAAATCTATAACGTCGTAAAACCTGTATACGAAGTTTCGTCTAGATCGTTTGTAAAATACGACCTGTAGAGGAGTACCATCAAACTGACACACGAAAGCTAATTTTGCCAGACTTGAAACAAAGACGCTTCGCTCGCTCGATCAATTATGAGATACGATCGGTACACAGTTTGGTAAACTGATATACTAAAGCATAACTGAAGAAAGTAAACGATGAAAACTTTTAATCAGATGGAGAAATTCCTAATGGAAAAAGGAAAACCCAATACTCTATATCCCTATAGAGTATTGGGTTTTCCTTTTTCCATCTAAATAAAATTATGGCCGTTCTAAAAAATACAATAAAATATAAATCCCAAGTAGTACTTACATAAGATACGAATTTTTTGAAAAAAATGCTGGCCAATTTCTAGTCACATTATTTACTACTTCTCTGCCTATAGTCAAAATACAAAATTACAAAAACAGATAACCGACGGAATTCATTCATTTGTGGTCGTGGTGAAGAAAAATGTAAAATAAAGTAAAAAAAAGGTATTAAAAATCTTGGGTACATTTTCTTTTTGTATTTTTTCTTAGAACGGCCATAAGGTCTATTATATGCTATTTCAAGGTTATCCATTATTTATCGGACACCCTGTATATAAAAGTCCACTTTTCCTAAGCTCGCCTTTATTCCTACCCTTATAAGATTTCTGTGTATTATTCATACGACTTCATTGTAATATTTGTTGCATCCATTTGTTGTAATTGTATGCAAATAATAAAGAATAGGAACACTTTTCCAGTGGGCATTGAACCCAGGAACCAATGCTAAGCACTTGTGTTTGCAAAAACAAGACCGATGGAGTAGTCATTTGCATAGGAACTATCTCTGAAAGCAGTTAAAACTCACACAACAATAATTAATAACGGTTTCCTAGCCCCCCTTATCACCCCCTACTATCATAGAATCTTACACCTCGACCCCTAGACAGGGGATCAGTTAATAATGAATCTTATAGTCAATAGTATAGACTGCAAAATTGTACTTAATTTTCGCAGAGCTTTACACCTCGAGTCCTCGACCCCTGCTCGCCTACAATCTCGATAATCATGCAAAGATAGGAACTCCTATGTAACTATTTATTTAGCTTAAATTATACGTTAGTTAACTAAACTTTGTTAGGTGAGATCTTAATAACGATACGATGAAACAATTAGGTTATAGTGTCATAAATAGAGGTATAACAGGTACAGACAGAAAAAAGAGATGAGTATGCAGGGTAACAAAAACTACGGTTTCTATTTTCTTAATGTCCCTCGGGTATCATCGCATTTCCGAATACAAACGAATGCTAATTTCCATGTCCGTCAATTATTAGATTTATCGTGTATAATAATTTGAATTCGGAACTAAGTACTTTATTATTATCTTGTTTTGATTTCCGTGTGAACTCTATAGAGCTGTAAAACCATTTTCCTATCTGTCGTGCCTGCGACTTTAGCAGCTTTCCTCCCATGCCCCCCAAGTCGATTGCCTCCCAAGGACAACACAATTAGGCTGGTTTCACAGCCTGCTGTCCGGGAGACCCGTGTGGGCCGCCCGTACGGGCTCCCGAAACGGAGTCACACGTGAGACGCTAAAACATTGTTTCACAGCGATGCGGATTGGTCCGTACGCGATCCGCTCCGGATAGAGCCCGTACAACGCTAGCAACCGTATCTAAAGGGCTTGCTACACGGCAGCCAACCGCGTCCCCGACAGAGATGACCTTGGTTAGCGACAGGCAGATCTGTTTGAAATTTGGTCGTAAACTCCACGGTTTTAAACCATCAAGGTCACCTCTGTTGGGACGCGGTTGGCTACCATGTAGCAAGCCCTTTACTAACTCCATCGTTTCAGAGCACTGCGGGCGCTACCGTGCGGGTCTCCCGGACAGCTGTGAAAACAGCATAATGATATTTATTTTGTTAACTGTACCTTAGGTCCTAGATAGGTATCGGCACTGAACATAGGTATCTTGGTAGGCAATAACAATAAACGATTTCAATCAGGTGATAATTAGCACCCTATTTGTATAGACTGACGATTGTTCAGTCTCAAACAGAGAACAATTTAGGTCTATTGCAATTGCGCTTGTCATCAATAGGGCATTGACATGGCATTTGTAGGTACAATCGATTTAAAACAAAGGCTATAAACCATGGCCAGACCTAGACTGATACCTAGGTCATGCATCAACATTTTACACCTAGCCTATGTTTGACATTTAAGGCGATAATACGGTTATCATCGCCTTCAGTATAAAATCATTAAAAGGCGGTTCTTTTACTGAAGATCACGTCTAAACGAGTAGTGTTAATGATTTGGAAAAAAAAAATATGTTAAATTATAGCATTTTCTTAATAACTTAATATGTGAATATTTTAAATTATGTTTAAATTACATAGTGAAATTAATTTGTAAATTTATGTCTAACGCGGAAAACTGAGAATCACGCAAAATCTATTCAGCGTATTTTTCTGAAACCTTCACCATTTCAAAGATAATTTAATTATTAATCTTGTTGTATACGTGTTTTTATTAAAATACTTTCTATTTTATGTATAATAAATAAATAATGCGTCTAATTTGGGACAGCTCTCCTGGATGGGCGAGTCCTATTACTGGCTAGACGTACGACGCGTTGCGTGAGCTCAGTGCAGAACACGCAAGCTGCTAACCACAAAAGGTCACTGGCATATATCTGCGTCTTAATTTACAGTCCTTTTTTGAAGTATTAATTTTAGAAGCTGAATTAAGAACTGCCTATATCTTGTAAATTGAGATGAGGGTTGTGTCTTGTATTAATTCAGAATTTCGTAATGACAAATTAGTCTCATGTTAAAAAAACAGGATTAAGAACTCTCTCTCTCTCGCGCCACTTTACAAACATGCAACGGTAAAAGTGTGATTTTCTAAGTACATGAAATATTTCCAATTTCATTCCAAAAGTTGACAAACACAAAGTAAGTAGTACTGAATTTCAAACCCAGCCCGTCTCATCCTTGATGTCCTCCCTCCGGTTGACGCCCTAAGCCGAGGTTCGTACCCCACAGGGGATGCCCTTAGCGAGCGTTCAACTAGTTTAAATTAGCATAGTTGAATAACCCCTGGCTGGAGGTTTTAAGTGTAGTAGCTTAAGGCACCCACAGGAAAGCCCGGTTAAGTAGTCATGATCTCAGAGGTCAACTACGAGAGGCCGTACCTAAAAAAAAACTGAACTTCAAAAAGCAAATTTTTCAACCCTTTACATTTTTTTGAAGATAAATAAACAGAGATTGTTCTGTTGTTTAAAAGATTAAGGCACGTGGTATCTTTGTAGTCAGCACACGCCTCTTAACTCTTATCCTGTTGCAAGTTTTATAATAACAACATCCCTTTGTAAAAGCTCTGGGGCCGCGGTCATTCTGTGGAAATTAAAAAGAACAAACGAAGTAGGTACATACAGGGTGTAACATACGAAAACGGTGGATAGGTGGGGTCATCTGCTACTTACTCAGCCCTAATTTATTTGGCCCTGGCCCCCTGGGTATCTAAAAAAAAATTTTTTTTTACTTTCTTCTCGTTTCACTTTCTTAACTTTAAAGTGTAATTTTTACTAAAAATGGGTAAAACAGACAATATTTTTGTTTTTTTTTTAATCTTTAATGTTGGCAGATTCTTATAAAATTATTGCTTTATTCAGATGTTAGCTAGAAAAAAAGTTATGAGTCTTCAAACTTACAGAAAGATGTAAAAAATACTTAAATCTTAATTTTAACTTGCATTTAAAAAAAAAAATATCCATGGAGCCAGGGCCGAATAAATTAGGGCTGAGTAAGTAGCAGATGACCCCACCTATCCACCATTTTCGTATGTTCAACGTTCTGCCAAACACCCTGTATATGCTGATCGCGTGGTAAACACTGCTTGCGCGATGCAGGATTTCGCGTGACGTCATGTGATGCGTAGTTCGCATGCGGCAATGTAGATACCGCCATACTAATAAAAAAAAAAACTTTAAAAATCGCTTTTAGCGATAAGACCGCCCATTGTGTTACCCAATGTAAAATGTCTAAATTAATGTCTGTAATTTTATGGTGTACATAACAAAGAATCTTCTATCTATCCATCTATCTAGTACATAATCAATAAAATCACTTTTTTTACTAGGAAAAAAATAAATTATGTACAGTATAACTGGCACAAAAGGCTACAATTTTGTGCAAGTTACTGGTGCCGATTCCCTTGTTCACAACCTAAACTAAATTTAAGTTCAGTGCATATTTTTCTTTCTATTTCATTAAGAAAAGGACAGAAGATAAATTTTAGTTTAGTCCTGTCAAATTAATCAGCGCCTGTCACTCTCCATACAAGTTTAGACGTGATTAAAAACTTGCCGACTAAAATTACGTCAATTTACGTCAAGCGCTGATTAATTTGACAGAACTAAACTAAAATTTATCTTCTGTCCTTTTCTTAATGAAATAGAAAGAAAAAGATGCACTGAACTTAAATTTAGTTTAGTTTGTGCACAAGAGAATCGGAACCATTGTACGGTACTGTACATTTTATTGAACGTCTGGTTGGAGAATCCTCTCTTTTCTATAGAGTATGAGTGAACTTTACAACCTGTTCCTCATACCTCTAAAACACTTTTGAATTGTCCATGAGTCACTTAGAAACCCGTGCCAAAAACCAGATCATAGAAAAAATACTACAACTACAGCTGCACAATTAAATTACAAAGCTACATGATGTAACAGAAAACAGTTGCAACAATGACCTTCAAATTCTTAGCAATTCTGACACGAAAGCTTCACACCTGTCCATCTCTAAATAGAAACGTTTAAATTGTTCCACAATTCGTTACTAATGCTCGCAGTTTAGTGGTTCATGTAATCTAAACATGGCTGGATAGATTGCACGGGTTTTTGTTAGAAAAATAGTGCGGACTTGTTTAGTCTGAAGTCTGAACGGAGATTGTGCGCGTATGGAGTTGAAAAGTTACATATCGTTTTGTTTTGGAAGTCTTGGAGATGTTAGTAATGTTTTAAGGAAGTAATAATACTTGGACCGATGAGACTCAGTATAGCTGCTTCCTGCGTTGCTAATCATGCCAAAAAAGCAATTGTTTGATCAACAATCTTAACTTTTTTGACTGGACCTTTGAGCCATGACATGAAGTTATAAATAAATAATGTTATGCTAAGCTATGAAAACTACACTTTATAGTAATAGCAAAGACATTGATGATATTTTGAAACCATATTTGGTTAGAGTTAGATATAAGGCTAAGAAGACGGACCCGCCTAAATATTGCAAAATCCAAAGCTTTGATTTCCTAAAAAAAAGCGAACGGTTACACGATAACGATTGTCTAAATATAGAAAGTTTTTTGGCACCTTTATTTCAAATACTGGTAAAAATTATAGATAGTGTAATTATAGAATAGTAGATTGTTATACGAGGGGCTAAAATAACCCATTCTATCAAGGTAATTTTCACGGAACAGAAACTGTTCCGTGGTAATTTTACTCCCGGGCCTTAGCGAGGGAGTAAATACAAACCGAATTATAATGGGTTTTAACGCAGTGTGTTACCTACTCTACTTTTCACTACGATTGTGAGAAAATAAAATAATCCAATAAAATATTAAATAGTTTATTTTATTTGAAAAACATTTACAATTTGTATCTGAATTTTTAAGGAAACTTTTTATCCCGGTATGCGATAGTAAAAAGCTAGTTTTTGTAGGCTCGTTGGTTACAGAAAAAAAATACTTTTTCCCCTAGAGCATCATATGCAATTTTTTCCCCGCTCTGGTACGCTACAATGACGGGCTTTTTGAGCAAGAGGAGTAAAAAAATATTAAGAGCGTTTACGTCTAGCGCGAGAAGTCAAGTTTAGGTAAATTCTTCGCAAAATTCACTCACACAGAAGCGCGCGTACATGTGTGCGTAGAGTTGGCGCGTTCGCTATCTTTATAGTCAGACTAACACACGTTGATCCGTTCGATTTAGAGCAATAATTGTTTTAGTAAATATTTAATTGGAATTTAAATCCAACTTCAATTTATTGTTACACCTATGATTAATATTATTAAAAAAACGAATTAAATAAATAATTTTACAATATTTTATTGGAACAGTTTACATATTTATACGCTTCTTTTCGTGTTTATTTTATATTAGGCATAACAATTTGATGAATCATATTTATTTCTTTTAAACATCTTATCTTATTATCACTTCGAGTAACAACAAGCGCAACATGTCATACTCATAGTTACATTATGGGTACTGTTAATATTAGCATGTCGGTGTCGCAAACCCATAAGATTTTCCTTTACCAATAATCGCTCATCGCGCCTAAAGAAGCTTTCACCTGAAAAAAAACGTGTGCGTTTGTGAGAACCCACTCAGGAATAAAGTTCCTTCTCACGTATCATTTAAAACAAAATTTTCGCAGCCGCCATCTTGGATTTACATTTTGACCTCACTATCGACTTTAGTACCCTCAAAAACTAATGCCTCATTTACATTCTGCCCCTGCCGCTACTGTTCGCGCTGCCAGCCATAATTCTCTAAATACTGCCGTAGTAGGATCGAAAGAACTGCCCTACCACTCATATCGCTTTCGACTTTCAACAATGGTAGACGTCGAAATAATTACAGCGTCGCTGTGTAGAAAACACAATACATAATTATGTTCTTTATTTAAAAAAAAAACAAATTTAAAAAAAGAAAATTATCTTCGTAGAAGATGGTGGATCCTCTCCATAACATCGAATACAAACCATATCGGATGAAATATATCGTCTGCATCTGCTCCAGTAGGTACCCTAATTGCATAACTTATTTTCATAAACGATTATAACAAATTTATTTCATTTTGACAGTTCAACAACATTCATTGCATTATTTACGTTATTGAGCAGATTTTTACTCCAACTTATGAAGCAATGGATTAGCAATCTGTTTCAAATCGAAACAATTGTGATTGATCGTGCATTACGCTATTTTTTTTTCTTAGCCTTTATTGTCCCACTGCTGGGCAAAGGCCTCCCTACCCTCTTTCCACCTCTCTCTGTCTAGAGCTTCCAAGAACCAATCTTTCTTAAAGGAGTCCAGCTCATCCCGCCATCTCCGTCTGAGCCTGCCGCGATGTCGTTTGCCATTAAGCGGGACCCACTGGGTCGTAAGTTCGGCCCATTGATTGTTTAACATGCGGCAGATGTGTCCAGCCCAATTCCATTTAAGCGTGGCAGCTTTCCGAGTGACATCAGATATTTTAGTGATGGAACGGATTGTTGTATTCTTAACCCGGTCCACAAGTTTAATACCAAGAATACTCCGTTCCATAGCTCTCTGGCAAACCTCGAGCGTGGTCCTCTTTTCTATTACGCAATTATTGGGGTACAGATCGGCTAGATGAATTTTTATTTTCAAAAGAGGCCTAAACGTGACCATCAGTGACTTCTTTGATTTCAATTCGTCAATAGGAAGGAGTATCTTCTAAAGCTTCACTAATTCTCTTCCAGCACGCGTAGCATGACCACCATAGATAATAGAACAATAGACAAAATGACAGATAAACAATCACAATCTGTCATTTTGTCTATTCTTCCGTCGACAAAACCCGTTTCTATTGTGGTCATGCTACGTGTCCAGACGTCGTGAACTTAGTTTTAATTTGTGGTTTTTGTCATTTAAATCCTACATACTTTTTTTGGATTCCAATAGTTCCAAAAATGTTATAGTGTTTTTATTATTCCACTCGAAGGGCATTTTCACAGATCGTATAAATAGGCGGTACGCACGTCCGATTCGTCCAGGCGCTCGGTAAGAAGTGAGCTGCAGAGCTGAACGTAAACACGCCCTGCCACTCGTGCTGCTCGTTCTTTGACTTCCGCATAAAAAAACCGCTCATTTGGGGAGCGTAGGGCAACGCGAGTAGCAGTGGCAGCAGTATAAGAAGTATCGTGTTTACATACTCATCCTGCCCACTTTCCTGCTCATTGCTGTGGAAGTGAGCTGAATGTAAACGGGGTATATGAAAACGACACCCATGATGAATTCTCCCGCTCTGGGCGGAGCGGGAGGGCGTGTTAGACTCTTACTGAGTAAAACCCACCCGTGTTCTTTCGGTTGCCCTGTTGCCGGGGGCCACGATTTCCCTATCGGTTTTCTTCGAACTCCCGGCAGGCATTGGCCCAAGCGGACCCCGTCAATTCTGCTGACATCTCGTTGAGGCGCGCGTGGAACACAACGCGCCGTCGACCCGGGCTTGGTCCTTATCGGACGGCGAGCTACCCATTGCTGGAATTGGCTCGCGATTCCCGCCCCGGGTGTCTCCTCCTGCGGCGGTTAGGGGCGTGAAGGCGCGAAATTTGCCTCTCCCTCACGCGTTCCGCCTCCTCCTTCGCGAGCATTACCGCTTCGCAGAAGGAGGTGACGGCCTGCCATTTCTTCTCGCTCCGTACCATGGCCTGAACCAGGGCCGGACGCGAGAGTACACCGTCGCCGATCACCTCAACGAAGACACGGTGTTGCTCCGCCCAAGCCGGGCAGACCTCCACCGTATGCTCTGCCGTGTCCTCAGGCCGATCCACACAATGGTGACACCCGGATGTTTCCTCCCGCCTTATCCTGAACAGGAACCTCACGAAGCAGCCGTGTTTTATATAGAATTTTTCACTTTTTGTATGGAGACCATGAAAAATTATTACCTATATGTTGAGTTTTATGGGTTTATGGGCTTTATAAAGGGGGTCGAAATTTTCATTACTTTTGCGATAGATCACACCATTTTCGAAATATAAGCAAAAGAAAAGAAAAAAAGATACAGTACTATTTTTGCAGCTGAAGTCGAAGTGTGGGTTTGAATTTTAGTTCATGACAACTAATTTAATTCCACACTTTTTTAATGGCGATTAAAAGTAGTCAGATTTAGTTAGGCAAACAAAATTTTTCAAGAAAAACGTCAAATTCAGAATAGCAAAATTGCCATTTTCACTAAAGTATTAACTCAGTGTCATCTTTCACTAAGGCCCGTATTACAGAACGTCACTCAATACTCAAGCATTACTTAAAACTAGATTCAAGCCATTTGATTGGTTGAAACTAGTTTTAAGTAATGCTTGAGTATTGAGTGTCGTTCTGTAATACGGGCCTAAGATGGCACTGAGTTAATACTTTGGTGTATGCTTGTTTGTTTGTTTGAAAAATATTACGTCAGCAAATGCTGTATTGATTTTTCGGAATTTTCAGTATTTTATTCGGTCCTTTCTTTATTTGTATTCGCATATAAGCTGTCGGAAAATTAGCATTTATAGCAGTAAATTTCAAATTTTAAGTATGCTCATATTTTAACTTTTTTTGGAACTTTTATTACTACCCAAACTAAATGGTGATTTTTTGTCTAGTCATTTGTGACAACAGAAGGCATTTGTGACATGAGAATCGGCACCGATATCAACTTTAGCACCCTAAATTAGTTTTCACTTCAATAAAATATTTTACTTACTAAAGTACTAAGATGTGGCGATCATGCTATATTCGTGCATTATCGTTGTACGCACGACAAAGGTCAACAGCGGTCAGGCAGAGCGCCGAGCGACGCGTCCAGTCTCTGACAGGCCTCACGGCGGACTAATTTGAAACGGTTTGCGCGTGGAGTTTTATAGTAATTTTAGAGTAGTTTTAAAAAAATTCTAGAAAAATAACCAAACACATATAGTTAAAAATTTTGATTGCAAATTTTTAAGAAGATGTTTTTCTATTACAGTAATCCTTTATTATATTAAATTAAGGAAGATATATTGGTAAAAAAAAACATTTTATTCACCAAAATTTCATTATAATTTCGCATTGTTTGGATTTTTATTTCTCATGTAGGGAACCTAAACTGAAAATTTCTTTTAACTAACTTTTTTCCTAAGAATCTTTGCAGTTAGATAAAAAATATTATTTGTTAGGGTGATCAGTGATTTAAGATATTTTAAGCGTCAAAGTTGACGCTCGAAGTAAAATTAACAAAACCTCTGTTCAGTAATCTTGATATAATTCACAAATACTCTAATAATCTAAAAATTTTCCTAACTAAGTGTTTAGACAACAATATTTCCTAAAATGATTAGTAATTAATATGTTTTTAAAATAATGTTTGATGGATATTAACTGGATCGAAAAGTACTGTTTTTCAGCTAAACAGCGCGCGGATGGCGTAAACGCTCTTAACATCGAAAAGCTCTGTACACGCGCGCTTGTCTTTCAAAGTGGAAAGACAAGTGCGCGTGTACAGAGTGTTTGTTTTACGTATCAATTTAATATTTTTTGTAAAAATTATATTAATAAAAATATTTTTTTTCGATGTTCATATTTTGTTTTTGCATGTATTGACGCTATACTATTGCGGGTTAACGGGAACGCCCATTGTTAGTTAACATATTGTATTATAATAACCAATCTTCGAGAAAACCGAAGTTTAAATCAGACACCAGTACACCCAGGCTGCTAGTCACTTCTGGAAAGCTAGTCCAATTGGGCTAGCGACTTCAACAATGGTCTAAGTAGTATCCGTTTTTCTTCTTCTTTGCGTGTGGTTAGTGAACCTGGTGTCAGAGTTTTAAAGCCGCCCATGGGCCTCTGACTTGGCTTCACATGCCGTCGAGAAATTTCTCTCAGGCATGCCGGTTTCCTCACGATGTTTTCCTTCACCGTTTTTGAAGCAAGTGATAATCATAAAACACGCACATGAATCCGAAATGTCTGAGGTGCGTGCCTTGGGTTCGAACTCAAGACCTATGACTTGACAGTCCGGCTATCACTGCTATTATAGTGTCCGTTTAGAGAAACAATACTGACCAAGCTGTTGTCATGCAATCAGATATCTAGAAGTCTGCGCAAGAAGAGAAAAATGCCAAAGCTCATCTGCCTACAAAAGACGTCAACACACCAGAAATTTTCATCAAACATTTACCTCCAGAACCAAAACAGTAAACCACAGAATTTCCCAATCAAGTCGCACTCATCCATCACGAGAACGACATACATAAATCAGAAATAGCTGCGAAGTCCAATGGGCGAACGGGCGGGTTGCGCGCGCGCTGCAAAACATCCTGCGAACGAGGAAACTGTACGCGTGACTCGTAAACTTCCTCCGACGTGACGCGCATGTGCGTTGGGGTGAGCACGTGGATGAGGTATACAATTTTATTAATTTTTAATTTTTTTTCTTTTTTTTTTGTTTCTAACCAACTAACATATGGATCATTGTTGTCTAAGTTAATAAATTAATTTAATTTAATTTAATTAGATGCCCAAGAGACTTGAGCGATTTGATCCTTGCGATGTCGAACCACTGCGTGAGATAATTATGCTAATTATGACGTCCGGCCGGAATTTTAGAGTCTTATAGAGTATCGTCTATTTATAAAGATCGATGTGTCATGTTAACTCATGCAGATAGAGACCTAAGTTAAGAATAAGAAAAAAAATAAAAATAACGATAAAGATTAATGGATTCTTGTGAAAATAATTGCCTAGGTGGCAATTATTTTCACAAGAATCCATTCATCTTTATCGTTATTTTTATTTAACCTACCTACCTACCTACAGGGCTCAACTAATTTAATACCTACAGTACTTGGTCGACCGAGCTCTGCTCGGGTGAAAATAGATAAACATATCGTCTAGGTATGCCAACGTTATATCACATTCCAGAGGCTGTGAAAACAGAGAAATTCAATTTTCCCAGATATGAGACCTAGCTAGATCAATTTTTTTTTTCCCCATAAATGCCTATATTGCAACTTTCATCGAAATCGTTACAGCCGATATCGAGAACGTGAGTATATACAAACAAATAAATATATATACAAATATTGCTCGTTTAATAGTATAGGATGATAAGTAAGTGCACACCTATTCCGTCGACTCAAAAATAAGAAGTCTGCTGATACTGTAGTCATCTACCGATTGCTTTTTAATCCAGGCTTGTAACTATGGTGGTCAGCATGATCTGACTGAATGAAGAGTAACCGTGGAGTTTCTTGCCGGCTCTTCTCCATAGGAAACGACCAATTAGAACCGTGCACCTAGCTTCTGACGTTTCATAAGTGCTTATCTCATTATCTGTCACGATGCCTCATTGAGGTGGATTACAATTAAAATTCTATTGTGTCTCGTTAATGACAGTTAAAAGGTTGTTTTTTTTTTTTTTGTTAGCCTATATTGTATCCCTCTGTTGGGCAAAGGCCTCCCCTTTTTCCTTCCATGTAGGTTTATGTGAAATAAAATATTTTGATTTGAATGGTTAAGATTGAACTAGTCGCGGACTCGAACTCATTGGGGGGCTTGGTCAAAAAGCACGCTATCTCACCTGGCATCGTGTCCGACAGAGATAGTATCAGTGATGAGCAGTTAGACGCTGGTCTACATGCACAAACTCTAGTTCGCACGTACACAAACACCGTTCAGAACGATTTTAGTAAAACGAGCGCGTAAAAAATTATGAAAAGTCCTTTGGAAGGTGGAGTTTTGTGAAAAAACTTTATTAAGTTTATTACAATGTTCGACAATTGAGCTTTGTCGGAACGAGCTTTGTTTTGGAGATTTTATACTTCTTTTATTACTTATTTACTCCCAAAGTTGCGTTAAAATTAGCAGGAAAAACGAATCTTTGTTGGGTCATAACTTTTTAATTGTTTTTATTTTACTATTCTGCTTCTGTACAGACAAAATTAATAATAAGACAAAACGATTTCATGTTTTACTTTGGATGTACAGTACACCTCAAAACTCCTGAAGCATGCTAAGGATTATATTGCTATGAACTCGAGCACGATACAGTCAGTGCGTGTGCATGTGCGTGTATGAGTGATGTCTCAACATTCCACAGATAACACACACTAATGAATTGTCGTCCACAACGTGAAATAACATTATATTTCTGTTGCATTTAGAATATGCGTCATAGTGGCGACCTGATGCTAAAATTCGCATAAAAATATTATGTGTTGGTAGCTGTTTGGGCTAAGCAATGGATTCACGATCAGTGAGGTCTGAGTTCGAATCTAAGTAATTACAACGTGTGGCTGGTTTACTAGTTTCATAGAAAAATTATATTTATATTTGTTTTTTTCTTATTATTTGTTTTTTTTTATAAGAAGTTAAATATTAATTATTACTGTTTATGTGATTTTTAATTTATCTTTTTGGTGTTAGAAGGTGGAAATAAAAAGTCGTGTTGAATGATAACAAAAATGTTTATTCGTTTTATTTATTTATAAAATTAACGAACTCTTATGAGAATTGTGATGTCACATTCCTACCTAGACAAAAGAAGTTCTCTTGTTACCTACCATTCACAAGATTTTTTTTTTAATTTACTAAGTGGGTACCAACTTACCTAGTCAATTCATAATAACATAACCAGTACCCTAATTACGTAATACAACACAATCACAATCTGTTTCGATTTTTATGTAACGTCACAATTAATGTAATATTGAGGTAATAGCTTAAGTGTTCATTTTCTTGACGAAAAGAAGATTGAAACTAAACCTCAATTTAAGATCATTAAATAATTACAGATATGTTAATACTACTAAATATTTAGTTACACCGTCTAATTATTAAAACCAAAACATCTAGGTATTAAGGCGTACTGTCAAAGCTTTTATACGGGGAATCTGTGGGTCAGCCACACCAAAAGGTCGCTGGACGCCCTGCGCGTCCAGTATAATAACATCTTCAGGATGATGTTGGGGCTGCCTCGCTTCTGTAGTGCATCGGGGATGTTTGTTCAGTATCGCACTGATGGCTTTCATGCCGTCATTCGCAAAAAAACTGCATCCCTGATCTGCAGAATGCGTGGCAGCTGCAACTGTATTCTGAAAACTGTAGCAGATAGGATCTCTTCTCCGTTATGGAGATCCTTTATAATGAGAATTATTTGAAGGAAATTAAATTGTATTTATTATGTTAGTTTTAATTATTTTTTTTAAATTGTATTGTATTTATTATGTTAATTTTTAATTGAATTGTATTTATTATGCTAATTTTATTTTTTTAATTAAATTGTATTTATTATGTTAATTTTTAAATTGAATTGTATTTATTATTTTAATTTTTATTTGAATAGTATTTATTATTCTAATTTTAATTTTTAATTGAATTGTATTTATTATTCTAATTTTTAATTTTGGTAAAATGTATGGATCTATTGTTATCTGAATTAAATGAATTTTATTTATTTATTAATATTTTGTATTACCCCCATTATTTTCAATGCAGTCAAGTAGACGTTTGCGCATGGACCCTAAAATATTACCACATATTTCGGTTCCTCTTAAATTTTTCCACACCTCCATGCAATGGGTTTTTTATTGTTGTATACACCTCTCATCCCGTGACCCCCACCTTTGCACCATCAAACCCCATAGATTTTCTATGGGGTTGAGGTCGGGTGATCGCGCTGGCCATGGAACAACAATTATTTCCGGGTGATTCTGAAACCACTCACGCACTGTGCTCGCCCGGTGAAAAGAACAATTGTCCTGGACAAATGTCAATTGTGTCAACTCATCAGCTGGGTAAATGTTGCGCACAGTAGGTAGCATGACATCGTCTAATACTTCTACATAAGTAGAACTGTTTAATCCAGAGACTTACAGTATTCCTCTAAAACAAAACAAAAAAGTGATATTAAGCAGTTATAACAAAATACTAAAGTCACGTCATTTTATAATAACATAAAATAATATTTATTTAAAATAACAATATAAGTAATATTAAACCTCTGCATTTATAAATGCAATAATAAACACTAATTATTTTTCTTTTAGACCTCATGATGGATTTAAAAAATAACAATAAAAAGAACTAATCCATATGTCACCAAATAGTCTAGGTAAATTTCAAATAAAAGTTTAAGTTACAATTCATAAATATAATACTCACATTCAGTCCGGTTTCATCAGATATTTGTGTTCTATTAAAACCACTTTTATGCA
The DNA here is from genome assembly GCA_963680765.1 of Agrochola lychnidis. Classification (NCBI taxonomy): domain Eukaryota; kingdom Metazoa; phylum Arthropoda; class Insecta; order Lepidoptera; family Noctuidae; genus Agrochola; species Agrochola lychnidis. Next base: position 5,287,556 of record OY796871.1, on the reverse strand, counting down.
GCGCAATAATAGTCGCCTTCGCCTCAATATTAATATTTGCCTGCATTTTAAGATCACACGTTACTAACCAACAGTTACAACAAATCGACAACGTTCATTCCGATCAAGTCAAATATTCATTAAACTCATATTCTACCTCACAAGTCTAAACTTATTTAGTTTTTTTAATGATCTACCTTTCTAACTTTACGAAATGTGTGTACAAAGCGAACATAAAGAATATTATATTTCTGTCCCATTACTTCCAATTGAGTAAAAACTTACAAAAAACCTTTATTAGTAGTGCATGAGATTTGATCTCACGGCTCACCGATTCACGCATCTATCTGAACGCGCTTAACCACTAGGTCATCTTGACTCGTATTTTAACGTTAAAATTATGAACTACAATCACACTTGTTGACGACAATGATGCATGTGTCTCTTGAAAATAAAAGGTCGTAAGTAAAACTAAACGTCAAGCTATTGCTTTGTGAGATTGCCTATGGACTTTTGGTCGGTACCAATGTGTAACAGTGGAATAAAACGCCCCCGAAATTTGTATGGAAGTGTCGACTAGTTGCGCCTTAAGGAGAAGATTGCCTAGTTGCATTGGCAACGTTTACTGGCGTTTCTGACGTCGGCTTTTTCGATGCTGAAAATCCTGATTATGATTGGCCTCCTAGAGTGCTTCTAGAAGACCGACTTCAAGAAATCGTTTGCCACATCCGAAACCCTTTCATTTCTTCTCACCTCCACATCACAGACGGCCGCGCGCCGTTAGTGACTGCAGTGCAGAATAAATATAAATAAAATATAAACTGTCTAATTAACGTGACGTCACTATTTTACAGTTAATTTAATTGTTATTTAGCGTAAATATTTCGAATTACTGTGTTGATTTTACCTTACTGTAAATACATGAAACCTCTGTAAACATCGGTATACCGAAGTTCTAGTTCTAATTCGCGGAAACTTTGCCAACCGATACGTAGTTACTGAAGCTTATGTGAGGCAAAATGCTCAGTTCATTTAGACTATTAAGGGTCCCGCAGAAAGGCGCGTCGCGACGATGCGACGCGATTATGGTAGAACAATTTCAACGAAGTTTTCATAGAAATTGTTCGACTAGACTCACACCGCGCCTGTCTGCGGGAGCCTTAATGGTCTTATTGAACTAAGTAGATCCGTGAAGGTTAATCGATTTTCGGAAGAACGATCTTTTTTTTTTGGTTGGGAAATTATCAAATAATTTCTCCCGCTCTGGGCGGAGCGGGAGGGCGTGTCGGACTCTTACTGACTAAAACCCACCCGTGTTCCTTCAGTTGCCATATTGCTGGGGACCACGATCTCCCTTTCGGACTTCTTCGCAACCCCGGCAGAGGAAGACCGATCTGGCGGTGCTATTCTGTAAAAATATTACCATAAAAACTCAGGTGAAGTGAGCTTGAAGTGAGCTGTCATTCCACCTGTTGCTAGGGATTGACACTATTGACAGCTCGCTTCAAGTTCACCTAAGTCTTCACAGTGTATATGTACAGAATAGATCGGCTGGTGGTCATTCGGAAGACTACACAAAAATTAAAGGCTGACAAAATTACTTGTACAGCAAACCGAAGTTGATCTCCTAAGCTGTCGCAAACAACCTAAAGGCTGGTGCAGACCAGCGCGATATCGCGAGCGCGACCAGGGTCGCGCTGCCTGTAGCACCCGCGATATCGCGCCAGTCTGCACGAGCCTTAAAATAATTAAAATGAAATGAAACAAAATAACTAGATAGTTAAATACCTAAGTCTATTGTCTAATTATAATACAGGGTGGCTGGGACATCGACACGAAAACTGTTACCATGGATTAAGTTTAGATTCTGAACACCCTTTTTTAGGGTTACGTAGTAAACAAGGAACCCTTATAGTTTCGTCATGTCCGTCTGTCTGTCTGTCTGTCTGTCCGCGGTCTAGCTCCGAGACCCTTAGTACTAGAAAACTGTAATTTTGCATAGGTATATATTTTAATTACGCCGACAAAGTGGTAAAATAAAATTATGAAAAACATTTTTTTTTTAGGGTACCTCTCATACACGTAAAGTGGTGATGTTATTTTTTCTCTTTTTTTAACCCATAGTGAGGGATATCATTGGAAAGGTCCTTTAAAAACATTGTGAGTTTGTGAATACCATTTTTGGATTCCGGGATCCGTTTGCAAAATATTAAGCTTTAAAGTGCAAATTTTTGTTAGAGTCAAGTGTCCCCCCCCCTGCCGGCTAAATGGTTAGTTTTGGGTGTGTGTAAAAAATTACAACAGTAGTTTATATAACGAAATTAAAAGGAAAACTATCACAGCTAAGTAGGCTCTACAAGTTAACGAGTAATAATCGACCAACTTAACTTTGCAGTTGCAAAAACATGTTTTCCCATACATTCCGTATGGGAGAACATATTTGTCAACTACAAAGTTAAGTTTGTTTTTGGGATTAATTCATCCCAACTACGGAACCTTTCATTGTGCGTGGTCCGACACGCACTTGGCCGGTTTTTATTAATTTTTTGGGTTGGACATTATCAAATAACTTCTCCCGCGAAGCGAAGCGGGAGGGCGTGTCAGACTCTTACTGACTAAAACCCACCCGTGTTCTTTCAGTTGCCATGTTGCCAGGGACCACGGTATCCCTTTCGGAGTTTCCCGCGACCCCGGCTTCTAAATCCCCCTGCGTTAAAATTTTTCGTCAGTTATTTTATTTTTATCGGCTGTTTCGTAGAAAAGTGCAATACCTACGCGGACAAAATGTATAGAACAGCTGATTATTTTTTTAAATAACCGACGAAAAATTTCAACGCAGGGGCAACCACACCCTGTATAAAAGTATCAGACTCACAAAGACGAACCTTCCTATCAGACATACATACCTAATCAAAACACCTATACTCCGTTTGAAATAAGAATAGACATTTAACTAAACCTTTTTTACAGTCCGTTCAACCGATTTTGACTTCTATTGCGATAGCGGCATGACAAATGACAGCTGCAGTAAACAGTTGGTTTGTAACCAATTTTTTTGCTTTTAATGCCATCCTTATGCCTACGGCATAGAAATCAAAATCGGTTGAACGGACTGTAAAAAAGTTTTGTTTAAATGTCTAATCTTATTTCAAACGGAGTATAGTACAAAATATCTTAATTCCCAACCTGTTAATTAGACACACCATATTTCTGAAACAAAATGGCGCTGGCTATATTTACACCTACTTATTTCCTAAATAAACCCATAAATTGCCATGATTTAAACTAAACCGTCTGGCTTTCATAAATGTGGAAGAGAAATCATTTTATTATACAACGATTTATGGCGAACGGGTCGAAAAATGAAGCTTTCTGTGATTAGCTGCTGCGCTAATTATATGGCTGTAAAGATATATTTTAATTAATAATATGTTTGGAAATAGGATATTTCATGTTGATGTGTTAACGTTCTAACTTTTGAATAGTAACATGAGACCACAGATAATATAATACTATGAGACACAGGAGGAAGTACTGCACTCGCTGTTTGAGTTTTTTGAAGTGAAAACTTCTTTAGGCGCGTTGGGCATTTTTGAGATGGGACTAAACCATTGATTTCGCGACACCATGACGACACCTCCTTTTTGTAAACGCAATTGTGCTCTTTATTTACATTAAGTTACGGATCAAAGTTCTATGCAAGCATTTTTACTTTAAAGGTTTTGTAAACGCGATTGTGCTCTTTATTTAGATAAGGTTACGGACCAATGTTCTATACAAGTATTTTTCTTCCACCAAGGCTATCTTGTTCAAGTTTTCCCACTTTTATTTTTTTCTGTAGGGCATCTCATAGCTGACCTCTGAGGTCATGACTATTTAACCAGGCTTTCCTGTGGCTGCCTTAAGCTTCTACACTCAAAACCCCCAGCCAAGAGCAAAAACTATGCTAATTAAAACTACGCGAGCGCTCGCTAAGGGCACCCCTTGTGGGGTACGAAGTAGGAGGACATTAAAGATGGAACGGGCTGGATCTAGGGTTACCATCCGTCCAGATTAGTCCGGACATGTACGGCTTTTTGGCCCCCCGTCCGGCCTTCTCATTTGTCCGGACTTTTTAATTTAGAGGATTTTCTTTAAAAAAGATAAATGATTACTGAAAAATGTAAGATTAAAAAGTTAAATATCCGGATTTTTTGCAAATGTCAGGCTTTTTGTCAGGACTTTTTAAATTTCGAAATGGTAACCCTAGCTGGATCAAAGTTTAGATCATGATTATTAATCGGGGAATTTAAAGCTACGTGCTCAGCTGCAATAACTGCTGGCCCCTCGTTTTCAAGCAAGGGTCGGGGGGGGCTGTTTGAGAGAAGGAAACTCCTAATTAATTTCAGTGTCAAGTTGGCAACCCCACGAGGAAAAACCCAATTCAAAACCGCAATGTTAAAAACTTACTTAAGTGCGAAATTTTCTCTTACCGCCATGGATTCCCTTTAGAGGATCAGATAAATGTAGAGGTAAATTCTCCTAGCTAGGAGCATTTAGCCACAGATAAAAAAAAATAACAAGATGGCGTCGTCCATTTTCCTTGCTGCAGCCAGCAACCACACCATATGGCATCCTTTCTAGCCGATGTCTTAAATAACCTTGCCAAACTCTGATTTCTCACAAAGATTGCTCCTCATCTGGACATCTTCCAATTATTCAACGGAGTGTTCCAAAGGGCGATGGAAATAAGAATTGTTGTAGCTTTCCTAAGTATACTGAACACCAGACTAAGGTACCAAGACTTAGCATAATCAGTCTGTAATTTTCCCACTGCTGGGACACAAGCCTCCTCTCTGTGACAGGGAGCCGAAATCCACCACGCGGGCCTAGTTCGGGACGGGTTGGTGGATGTATTATGTTTTCGAATTTTTGATACCAAGATTTGATCAACGAATACAGTGAATTTATTTTTAAAAAGGCCAGCATGAATTAAATTCTTACCACGACTTGAAGCACTCACCTTTATTTGCTCAAATACGTTACAATCTTGTTCCTATTGCGATAAGGTTCAAAATACTAACAACAAAATCTTCAACTTTCAGTTAAAAATATAAATGAGCAAATCTCGAAGAATACAAAGTGTTTCCCTATTGTATATTTTCCTACCATCTCGTAGTAGATTCGACTCTATAAACAAACAGTTCGGTGCGGCAAACGCCGATATTTAGGTACTTACTTAAATAAACATAAATAAGTGGTTTTGTAGTGATTTGGAACTAATGGCGTTAAAGAGCGTATTTTCTCTTTGTAATTGAATTTGTAGTTAGGCGCCAACTGGCCTGAATAACGGGCCTGTTCATATTTTCCCAACTGAGACTGCATAGTACGTCAATTTTTATTCGACGATAATCAACTTTTAATGATTTTATACTGAAGATCACGTCTAAACGAATAGTGTTAATGATTTGGTAAAAATATATGTTAAATTAAAGCATTTTCTTAATAACCTAATATAGGAATATTTTAGATTATGTTTATATTACATAGTGAAATTAATTTGTAAAGTTATGTCTAACGCGGATAAAAAACTGAGAATCATGCAAAATATGTCAAGCGTATTTTTCTGAAACCTTCACCATTTTAAATATAATTTAATTATTGATTAGTATACTTTTAGTATACGTCTTTTATTAAAATACCTTTTGTTTTATGTATAATAAATTAATAATGCGTCTAATTTGGGCCAGCGCTCCTTGATGGGCGAGTCCTATTTACTGGCTGGACGTACGACGCGTTGCGTGAGCTCAGTACAGAACACGCAAGCTAACCACTCAAGGTCACTGGCATATATCTGGGATGGGAGTCTGAGACTCAGTAAAATGAGTGGTTACAGTGCCCGGCTGTATGAAACATCGAGCTTGATACAGAGTAAAAAGAGATCGCCACACAGGAATAATCCAACCCGTCCCATCCTTGATGTCCTCCCTCCGGTTGACGCCCTAAGCCGAGGTTCGTACCCCACAGGGGGTACGAACCTCGCCCCTTAGCGGGGGGGGGCTCTTAGCGAGCGTTCACCTAGTTTTAATTAGCATATTTGAATAACCCCTGGAGTGTGGTAGCTTAAAGCACCCACAGGAAAGCCCGGTTAAGTAGTCATGATCTCAGAGGTCAACTACGAAACGCCCTACTTTAAAAAAAATACGGGAATAACTAGACAAGGTACCAGAAACAATGCTCTGTAAAGCTGTTTCGAACGGTCTATGGAATAAAAAAATTGAGAAAAGAGAGATTACTTATTATTCATTCAAAAGATTTGATATTTTTCTTTGTCACATACTTAATTATTATTGTGCTGAAGTACTCTAAATTCCATAGGTTTAGGTAGTTAAAAAAAGGTAAACAAATCGTAAAAAGGGTTTTATAGATGACACTTTCTTGTTAAAAAAAACAATAAAACCAAATTAAATTTATTTTGGTGTTCATCTATAGTTTCCTCTTTTATTAATGTATGTTAAACTTTATCGTATATTCTTCACTACTTTTCGTAGATGTAACTGCTTGTGTACAATTTTTTTTGTCTGATTTATAAGATTTTGTAATCTGTCTATTGTAAAGAGCCCAATTTCTAAACGTCAACGAAATATAACGTTGCTAATTTGAAGAGTTCAACTGTGACGTAGCATAACAACTGAAGTGACTGGTATTACGTTTAGTTGGTTACTTGGCAGCTGTCTCGTCACGTGGTTGTTTTTGTTTACCTTTTTTTAACTACCTAAACCTATGGAGTATAGATGTAACTTTTGCTAACACCAGAAAAAAAATATATAGATCTTTGTACTTTATAGTAGGTAAGGTATATAGGTAGGTACCTACCTACGTAGTGTTGCCTGAAGATAGAAACATTGCAAACGTGCGAAATCGAAGACACAGTTAGTTAAAAATGTATGAAATTGAATATAAAATATGCGGCCGCGCATGCACACTATGTACAGTCACGCACAAATTCCTTTTACTTTTGATACTATCTACCTATTCTAATTTATGCATTGTTTATTTTATTTTATATTGGATTGAACACTAACGAAGTTTTAATTTGTTTTTAATCGCGAGTACAGTCAGCGACAGAAATATGTACCAGTTAGTGCATTAAAATGGGTGATATGGACGTAGGTACCTACCCTTATTTTTATGATTTGCAACTTAAGAGGAGGCTCCCTAAATTGTATGTTAATTTGCATTAATATTCTGAAAAAATAGAACTTTAGTATATGATTTATTGGATCTTTTTCTTTCCAAATAAAAGACAGTTACGTAATTGGAACTTTTTCGGTTTTGGATTTTTTTATTCAAAAATCATGTCTTTTTTAAAGATTATTTGAAACAAAAACAAGATTATTCGGGTTTTATATCTAACATAATTATTGACAGTAATAAAATATAGTTTTTTATCCAGATGTAAGATATTTTTTCTCTAGATCAATTATAACTTTAGTTATAAACCAAATAAGAATTGAGACTTAAGACATTTAGTTCCGTGCTCGAACACAACCAAAGAGCGCACGCGATATTCAACTTTATTACTGATGTGTTAGCGTTTAGTACATAGTGGAGTGGTGAGGTGCATGGGGGCGGAGTTTGCGTGGAAATTGTCTTTGGAGTGCCTGGTCTTAACTGTGCCTAGGAAATATTTAAATGTTGCTAAGGCCACTCGACATCTTAGAAAGTAGAAAGCGGAAATATAAAACCACACATTTGTTAAATACCGCGAATACCGACTGTTCCATAGTAAAGCCCACAATTGCACAAAGTAGGTACGTAACATCTAAAGATCTAAAGGTAATTACCCACTCCTAAGGCGGCCCATTCAACTAGGATTACAGGAAATAAGTACTTCGCAGTAAATTCCGAGATTCCCACCTAGATGTTTTAAGTGGCTAATGCCAGCGCAATTTAACAACGTTTAAAGACATCAAAAAAATGGCACGTAATAATGCCGCGGTAGTTAAAATGGCTGACATGTTTTTCCGCGGGAATTTCTTGGATTATGAAGTGTTTAACTTCAGCTGAGACAAATATAAAAGCTGTTTGTCTTGCATGTTCTGATGATCACACACACATGACAAAATCCCCTTTCTCAGCCCCCCTCTCAAAAGATTAAATTACCTACGTCTCATTACTGAATATGGAATACATAGGCAGACCCATATTGAAACATAAAATGACTTCATTCTTTCTGGCCTCAGACCGTTTTTCCGTAAATCTGAGTCGTCCCCTAATGCGATTCATCGCCGTATTTCACGACATCATTCATCATTAATGTCATTTGTTATAATAAAACCATAAGCCCTTCGGTATTTGATCGTTTTTGTTGAAAATGCGACTTGAAACTGAGATTTAAAATAGCCATCGTAACTCTCACTCCCATATTCACATTGCCCAGTATAAATTGACATGCGACGAATTTTGGAACTAAAGTTAAATGTACCAAATTTGACATAAACTTGACGTACGCCTTTGCAAGTGGCGCCATTTTGAAAGGCCAGGTTATACCGGGTGCTGCCAGTCTCGTACTTCTATTTTGCAAATGACAAAGACTTGAGCTCATTAGAACTGTGTGCCATAAATATCTGAAATATTTTAATGCTGTCGTCACATCAAATGTTACAAGACAAAGATAATGTAATAAATATCAAAGTGTCGTCTCGAATAATTGAATGCGTAAAATTAATTTATTCTTAGTCACGGAGTCGTACTTTGTGATGAAAACTTGAAATTGTTCATTTTAAAATTAAGATGGATGTAGGTATTGAAATTACATAAACTTGTAAACAAGGTACTGCTATTTTTCAAGGTTTTGATTGACAGCTTACCTACCTTTAGATACGGTCAGCAACGACAATCAATTAACACTTCAGATTTACAAAATGCCTTAGCGATGAAAAAAATGTTTTAAATTTTATTTTTATTAAGTTTATTTTTTGTTGCTGTTCTTTTAGATCGTACCTATTTTGATGATTTAAAACGCCGTAGTGCTGATTGATAATTAAATAAGTAACTAAACATTTTAACTTTTATTCAAAATCCGAGACCACCATGACGAACCAGCACCCTAATTACGTAATACAACAAAATAACAATTTGTTGCGATTTGAAACAGATTTCTAATCCATTGCTTCATAAGTTGGAAAAAAAATCTGTTCAACAACGTAAATAACGCAATGAATGTTGTTGAAATGTCAAAATTAAACAAATTTCGCGAAATTATTTACGAAAATGAGTTACGCAATTAGGGTACAGGAAATCAAATCAATAAAATGATTGCGATGAAAATATAGTTTATTCCGTTGTAGTACATTTTAACAATTTCTATATCCGTTCCACATCATAAGTCTGTTGAACATCATACAATAAAACCACGTTTGATTTAATCATAATATTATTCAAAATTCAAATCACATGGATCGCAAATCCCGGCCATTATTCTATTTTTCCAAGTAGTTTTTTTTTTAAATCGGAACTCGTTACTAGGCAAAAGCAACAGGTGGCGAGTGGTTTATGCATCCTGATCCCAGCACGCTCCTGTGAGAAAATTCTTACAAGGCCTCCACACGTCCTTTGAATTAATAATAAAAATGAAAGATTCGCGGGATTGATATACGCTAAGATTTTTATCGTAAACGTAATGTTGCGTTGTAGAAAAATAAAACCTATTTTAGGTACCGTTCAACATAATAAACTTAATAAAGTCATCGATATTTGTTGTTTTTTTTTTCACAAAGATTTTTTTTTTTTGTTTGACAGATGTTCAGCGATACCTACTTATAATTTTTTCCGAGTTCCGAGGGTTCCGAGGGTTCCGAAGTTCCAAGTTCGACGAGCCTTTTTAACATTGGAAATGTCTTGGATCGCTCTGGTTCGACCGCGCCCCTTCAACAAAAGTGCGACATTTCTGTTATGACTGCGATTGTAGGGGATACCTATACTTACTTATATGATAACGGGGCGATTCTATTGGGATGCTGAAATAAAACCAACCGCTTTGAATGTTGCATAAACACTGATTTATTGAAATATGTGTTTACATATTATTAACAGTAAAGCCGGGTGACCGATAGGTACCCTAATTGCGTAACTTATTTTCGTAAACAATTTCGCGGAAATTGTTTTATTTTGACATTTCAACAACATTCATTGCGTTATTTACGTTGTTGAACAGATTTTTTTTTCCAACTTTTGAAGTAATGGATTAGAAATCTGTTTCAAATCGAAACAAATTGTGATTGTGTTGTATTACACAATTAGGGTACAGTACCCTAATTGCGTAACTGATGCCCGTTTTCACCTTCACTAAATGACACTTAAATGAATCCCTAAATAAAAGTGCACTGTTGGATTTTCAACGCTAGACCCAGCGCTGAGAGTTGAAAATCTAACAATGCAGTTTTATTTAGGGATTCATTTAAGTGTCACTTAGTGAAGGTGAAAACGGGCATTATTTTCGTAAACAATTTTGCCTAATTTGTTCATCAACATTTTGACAGTTCAACAACATTCATTGCTTTATTTACGTTGTTGAGCAGATTTTTTTTTTACAACTTATGAAGCAATGGATTAGCAATCTGTTTCGAATCGAAACAAATTGTGATTGTGTTGTATTACACAATTAGGGTACAGGTCTCCTCTTCGAAACATTAGGTACACAAAAAACTTTACCTACACATTAACAACAAATAAATAACATTTATTTTTATACGAAACGTTGTTACAAACATTTGTCTATGCAAACACGTTTGCATAGACAAATGTGTTTAGCCACGCCTCTTTGTTGCAATGTTTTTGTGTAAAAACACGCGCTAGAGACCCGACAAATGCTGTGTGTGCAGAAAGCACAGCGCGTAAGTCGGGACAGTACTGTTATAATGTACGGCTCCGCACATTGATCGCTAGTTCGTACGTACAACGCAACGTTCGCGCGAACTTGCGATGGTCACGTAGGCCGCATTCCGAGTTACGCTAAAAGTGATTATGTCGCGAATCCGACCAAATTTAATAGTCACAAAATATAAGGGCTATTGAGTAATAATTGTGACTATAAAATTTGGTCGGATTCGCGATATTTTCACTTTTAGCATAACTCGGAATGCAGGGGTAGGCGCTTCCAGAGGGTCATGGCCATCCGGCTGGCCCGAGGATACCGCACGGTCTCCTGCGAGGCGGCGAGCCTCCTTGCCGGATTACCGCCATGGGATCTGGAGGCAAAGGTCCTCGCGCACATCTGGGAGTGGCGCGAGGAGGCGAAACGCCGGGGCTTAACTCCGATGCCGCAAGAAATTGCGGCACAGCGGACAGAGCTCCGGCGGGATGTCATGGAGAAAGCGATTGTCGCAACCCAACGCTGGGCACGCCACAATTGCGGCGATAAGACCCCTCTTTGAGGAGTGGCTTGAGAGGCGCCACGACGTCCTCACCTTCCGCCTGACGCAGGTCCTCACCGGACATAGCTGCTTCGGGAGGTTCCTGTTCAGGATAAGGCGGGAGGAAACGCCCGGATGTCACCATTTTGTGGATCGGCCTGAGGACACGGTGAAGCATACGGTGGAGGTCTGCCCGGCTTGGGCGGAGCAACGCCGTGTACTCGTAGAGGCGATCGGCGGCGGTGATCTCTCGCGTCCGGCCCTGGTTCAGGCCATGGTCGGAGCGAGGAAATGGCAGGCCGTCACCTCCTTCTGCGAAGCGGTAATGCTCGCGAAGGAGGAGGCGGAACGCGTGAGGGAGAAGCAAAGTACGCGCCCTCACGCCCTTAACCGTAGGCGCGGGCTTGCGGACGATGAGCAATGGGTAGCTCGCCGTCCGATAAGGACCAAGCCCGGGTCGACGGCGCGTTGTGTTCCACGCGCGCCTCAAAGAGATGTCAGCAGAATTGACGGGGTCTGCTAGGGCCAATGCCTGCCGGGGGTTCGAAGAAAACCGATAGGGAAATCGTGGCTCCCGGCAACAGGGCAACCGAAGGAACACGGGTGGGTTTTAGTCAGTAAGAGTCTGACACGCCCTCCCGCTCCGCCCAGAGCGGGAGAAGTTATTTCATCATTTCTCACCCAAAAAAAAAAGGGGTAGTCGCTTGTCGTATTGTGTAGGTGATCCTGATCATCAACTATACATCCAGACTCCAGTGTCCACTATGTTTTCGCAATTTTAAAATATTTAGGCACAGTACGACACAATTTAGATGTAGCATCAACAAAATCTACGCATCAGTTTTACGAATGTATTTGATTAAGTTTAGGACTTTACAAGTTATTGCGTTTGCGTAATAGTAGATTGTTCTCCTCGCTAAAGCTCGGGAGTAAAACTACCTCGTTACAATGGGTTATTTTAGCCCCTCGTATAACAATCTACTATTTCGTTTTTCAAGGCTCGTTGGAACAGACAAAAATTAAAAATAAATTAGGTACTTTTTCCCCTAGAGCAAGAAATGTTATTTTTTCCCCGTTTTGGTACTCTACAATGACGGCCATTTTAAGCAAGAGGAGTGAAAAGATAATTTTCGCCTAAAGCAGTACCTACTCAAAAAAATTGTGATTAAGAAAGTGCACTCAGTTCGGATGTAATCGGTTTTACGAATTTTGTCTATGCTAGATCTAAGTTGTATCGAACTAAATGTAGATAAATAGGTACCCACTATTGAGAAAAATCACCTCGCCCATTCGGATTTTTGAACCGTGAAAATACAAAACACGTATTAGTATTTTTCATGTAGGTACCAAAGCGCGTGTGCAAAAAAATGAAATTTTTGTGGGTCTGCAATGGTGAGGCACCCGTAAACCGACAAAATAATTCAAACTAGGTACAGATTAACTATACACCTATAGAACAACAAATTATAATTATCTAAGTTAGAATTATACAAGTAATTAAGGCCCAATTTAAATATCTCTCACACTATGAATGGTGAAGTGCTCTGTGGTTTTCGTTCATCCGCCACTAGGGGCAGCCATTGTGGAACACACAAATAAAATGAGGTGGAACACTAAGCAAAATAACAATTGTAAATTATACTGCGATGAACAATAAAAATTATAAGTTTGTGGTTACGTTACGTGTTTTTATTCCTGGCCAAAAGTACAGACGCCAGCACATCAAGCAAATTTATTTAATAGATTTTCAACTTTATCGCTGAAGTATAAGGTTCAAAGTTGATTGGGAAAATTTGACAGTTTCGGGTAGCTTGATGTGCTGGCGTCTGTACAGACGCCAGCACATCAAGCTACTACAATCTGTCAAATTTATTTAATAGATTTTCAACTTTATCAATGAAGTATAAGGTTCAAAGTTGATTGGGAAAAATTGACAGATTTGGGTAGCTTGATGTGCTGGCGTCTGTACATTTTTCAAACACAAACCTTACCTTTACCGCCACCTGTTGGTTAACAGACGAAAACTAACACAAACATAAACCACAACAAAAAACCAGAATTTCGGTTTTCAATTAATAAAATGAATGAAAAAACTACGAAATTATTTATTAATTATTTTAGGGAATTTGTAAATAATATAACGCAATTTACAAATGTCGTATTTTTATTTTATTTTTGTTTTAATTCTTGCAAGAGAGCAACCCCGTGGTTGTCAGTTTTTCACTGACATTGACAGTTCATCGACCGTCGATTGGAAATTGAACAAAGAATTTTGTCGTAGAAAACCTGAAATAAGTAGCCTAATCTACATTATTAAGGTAAAGTTATTTAGTAAACCGGTTACGGTACTTTGCACGTTACGCAATATCGTGTCATTTAACAGTCTTAGTTAATTTTAATGACGTTCTATTCGTACAAATTAGGTACTGAACCGCTGTCACTTCTCATCAATTATTGTGGATAAAAATCGCAGTGAATCACAACAGAAATCGTATTTGTTCATTTCCTGCATCGCAATAAGTGGTAAATAGTCTAAACTTTTTATACATAGGAACATTCCGTGCGGTTGGAAGTTTAGTGTGACATTTGTAGTACCTACTTAGGAAAAAGTGAAATATTCTGTTTTTAAATTTTGGTTGGTAAGTGTGTTCTATTTATTTCACTGGAAGTTAAATTTCAATCCTATAATTCAACGTAATTGTACAACATTATCTCAGACTCGATTATCTATATACAAATTAATAATCCACTTCCCTGAATCATTTAAAATGTATTTAAATAACAATGAAAAGTACTTAGTCATTGTTTACAATACAAACAAAGATTATTATTTTTTCAAAAACTGACACAGTTGTGCAGCCTTTCAAGCCAATTTGTATTTTATGCTCAAAATTAATGGACTTTTGTTGTTACCTCTTGGATTAATGTCATAATTGTATTTTGGGTCAGTGGATCGTCTTGGGGTTCATCAAAAAGGTATTGCTTCATAATTATTAATTCTAATAACCAATTAATCTAATAGTAAAATGTCACTCAGGGGATACCACTTAAAGTGAGCAATACTTGAGACTTCATGAGAGTTTGTCAAACTCTCAAATGGAAAAATAAATAATTTTGCTTTCTTATCTTTGGTAAATATTTATTGAAACACGTCAAAGTCATCGATACTTTTTAATTAAAGAAACTTGATAATATGTTTTCTATACTGCTGCTGGTCAAGCACCTTAATTTTTTTTTGTTTTCATAACAAATCCAACTTAATGCAAGACAGGACTTTTCTGCACCTTAATTTTTTTTACCCTGTTTTTTATAACAAATCGACCTTAATGCAAAATAGGTCTTTTCTGCTGGAATGCATTGCATAATACCCAGTTCAGTCTCTGATATCTGCATCAATATCCTCTCTCTACCCAGTACCTAAATTATGAAGGTTAAATTGTAATTGCTCCATGTTAAATACAAAAATTCTTCCTGTTTTGGAAAACAATACATTTTTGCTGTAGACAGGAAATCTGTATTATTGAAAATACAATTATTTATATGTACCATCGAAGAAATGCATACCTAAGCAGTTTCAAAACAAAATCCCGTGCACACAACCCTTTTTTTTCGTAGTTAAGCGTTACTATATTGGCCGAGTGCTCTCAATGAAAAAAATCAAAATGTTCACAATTACATAGTGTCTAGTGTGCACCAGATTAAGGTGGAGAAAGCAGGAATTTTATTGTATTCTTTACTTGCAATAATGTGGGTACTTAACATCCTATTTAAAATAACACCTAATTTGCATTCACAATTTATTTGCTAAACATGTAAACAAACACGAGTTTAGGAAAAACAACTGTAATGCCATTCGGTAAAGCGGTTTAGTTTGCACTACAAGTTCAAATTTTTTTTACTTTTTCAACAGTACTTTTTTTTTTAAAGTGAAACTTTTATTACATCGTCTCAAACTTTTTCGTCTGTGTGTTGCATGTCGCGTGACAGTCGGCCGCGGAGTAGGGATAAAGTGAAAGGCGCTCGCCAGAGCAGCCAAGGCCAATATGGCGGCGCCTATAGAAGTTTCACTTTTACCGTGGTTTCATAAAACCATACAATCCTTTTTTTCTTAGCCGTTATTGTCCCACTGCTGGGCAAAGGCCTCCCTACCCTCTTTCCACCTCTCTCTGTCCAGAGTTTCCAAGGACCAATATTTCTTAAAGGACAGTACTAATTAGTTTAAAATTAACTTTATTTACACCTGTGTAAAGTTGATGTTTGTTTAAGTGGGAATACAATGAATTGGAAACAAGAATTGTAATGTCATATTAATTGGATACCAGTTTTGATGTAAATAAGAAAAAAACTTTATTTTGTATATATTTCAATTTTAACATCAAGCATTACCTACACAGTCAATTACAAGAAGACTGGATGCAAGCCACAACAGTAACCATAAATGAGAGTATGGGCCCCATTAATGTTAGTGCTATTTACTGCCCACCGAAGCATAACCCAAAACAGAACATGTTCGATCGCTACTTTCAGAGTCTAGGAAACCGATTCATAAGTGGCGGAGACTGGAACTGCAAACACACCTTTTGGGGCTCAAGACTGACTACTACAAAAGGACGAGAACTGAAAAAGAGTATCGACAACGAACGACTTATAACGCTGGGAACAAACAAGCCAACATACTGGCCAACTGACGTTAACAAAATACCTGATCTTGTGGATTTCTTCGTTGTAAAAGGCCTGTCACACTTATTCTTTGACGTAGAATCCTCACTCGACTCTGTTTCTGACCACACACCAATAATAGCAACTTTTAGCGCCACAGCAGTAACTAAAACACCAAAATCAACCCTATACAATCACAAAACTGACTGGGATTCATTCGCTAGTTTTTTGGAAAACGAAATAAATCTAAAAGTAAAACTCAAGACAGAAGATGACATAGACGAGGCTACTTTCTACATAACGAATTTAATTCAGGTCGCAGCGTGGCGTTCTACACCCGCCCTCGGCAACTATGTCCCAATAAATAACATCCCGCTTAAAATAAGGCACAAATTGGCAGAGAAGCGGAAGCTACGAAGGCAATGGCAAACAAGCAGAGCTCAAACAGATAGAACTAAATACAACAAATCTTCCAGAGAGCTAAAAGAACTCATAGAGGAAAATGAAAATGAAACTTTTCAACAGAAACTGCAAACTCTCTCTACCTATAAAAAAGACAACTACTCCCTATGGAAAATAACAAAAGACTTCAAAAGACCACAAACCCACATTCCACCTATAAGGAAGAACACCGAAAAACCGTGGGCCAAAAGCGAAAAAGAGAAAGCAGAATTGTTTGCTGATCACCTAAGTGAAGTGTTTACTCCGAATGAGTCAGCTATGACGGAATTTGAAGATGAAATAGACAAGATGCTATTGAGTGACCAGCAACTATCGCTACCTTTGACACTCGTATCTCCCAGGGAACTTAGGAGAACGATCTGCAAGCTAGAAAACAAAAAAGCACCTGGCTTTGATCTGATAACGGGAGAAATTCTTAAGCAACTGCCCAAAAAACCGATAGTATTTTTAACAATGTTATTCAACGCGATCCTCAGAGTGCACCACTTTCCGAAATTATGGAAAATTTCAACAATATGCATGACGGTCAAACCGGGAAAACCACCAACTGAACCCAGCTCATACAGACCTATAAGCTTACTCCCAGTTCTATCAAAGCTGTTTGAAAAAATATTGTTGTTCAGACTTATACCAGTTTTAAACAAGAACAAGATAATCCCAGATCACCAATTTGGATTCCGAGAGAAACATGCTACTGTCGAGCAAGTGCACAGAGTAGCTCACAAAATCAGACAATCCCTCGAGAAAAAAGAGTACTGTTCTGCTGTATTCATAGACATCCAGCAAGCATTCGACAAAGTTTGGCATAAGGGACTTCTGTACAAGCTTAAAACTCTGCTTCCAAACTCATTCTACATGATTCTAAAATCATACCTGGAACAAAGATGGTTTCAAGTGAAATATGAAGAAGAATCCTCAAAGCTTCATCAAATTAAAGCCTCAGTACCGCAAGGGTCGGTATTAGGCCCTGTACTTTACTCCATATATACGGCAGACCTGCCTGAGACTGCCAATGTGGTTACAGCGACCTATGCAGATGATACTGCGTGCCTAGCAAGCGATACTGACCCCGTAAAAGCATCCGCTAAACTACAGGCACAGTTGGATAAGATCGACGTGTGGTTGCAAAAATGGAGAATCAAACCCAGCCTAACAAAGTCTACACACATCACATTCTCACTGAGAAAAGGGGATTGCGCACCTGTTTGCATGGAACGAGGAACCCTGCCAACCAGCACCACGGTGAAATACCTAGGCTTGCACCTAGATAGACGACTAACATGGGCAAATCACATTAAAGCCAAGAGAACGGCGGCAAATATAGAATTTAAGAACTTCTCATGGCTATTAGGCCGAAAATCACGGCTATCTCTCAGCAATAAATTGCTTGTCTACAAGGCCATCATAAAACCAATTTGGACCTATGGAGTAGAACTCTGGGGATCTGCTAGCAATTCTAACCTGGAGATACTTCAGCGATTCCAAAACATTGCTCTAAGAACAATCTCCAGCGCACATTGGTTTGTAAGAAACTCAGAAATACATGAATACCTAAAAATGCCGACCATAAGAGAAGAAGTAAACAACTACAGCAAAAAGTACAAAGACAGACTTAACAACCACAGCAATACATTAGCTAAAGCTCTAATTCAAGACAGAGACCACACAAAACGCCTTAAAAGATGGCACATACTGGAACTCGACCAAAGGAACTGAAGTGTCCCCACTATAGATGGTGCTATTCACTGGAATGGCAGTCACACAAAATCCACCCCAGACCACATCTAATTATGGCTAAACAGCCGATTGTAGATAAAAAGGAAGAAAAAAAAAAAAAAAAAAAAAATATTTCAATTCACAAGATACAAGTATATTGTAATGAATTTAGCTGTAATTTCCTTATAATTGTTACTAACTAATCCTTGGGAGCAGTGGTGGCCCAATGTAACCTAGACAGGCGCTTTACTTTGTGTAAATGATTTCATCACCACTGCTCTCAAAACGGTGAAGGAAAACATTGTGAGGAAACCGGCATGTCCTAGAACCGAAAATTTGAAGACATGCGACATCTACCAACCCGCACTGGGCCCGCGTGGTGGATTACGGCCCACTCCCTCTCACAGAGAGGAGGCCTGTGTCCCAGCAGTGGGAACATTTATAGGCTGATGATGAATCCTTGGGAAATAAGTTTAAAGAGCTTGATTGATGCGTCACAATCACAAATAAGGCAATGGACATTGGAATGTGGGTAACTCAAGCCACTATCTATAGAAACTTGCATAATATTATTATATTTATACATATAATTACGTCCTTCACATTTATTATTCATTAATTCAATCGTCTTTTCATTAATCTTTTTATTATGTAAATATTATGCTAATAAAATGAATTCTCTTATCATTGGGATCAACTGGCAACTATCTGTGGAAAATATGTTTTTATAAATAATAATATTTAAATATTTGAAAATTAATTTACCCTAAGTAGGTCCAGTCAGGACCAATTAATTGTTTTCCGACACATTATGTCATTTTGCCGTGTTATAGCAATTTCATACAACTGCCAAGGAATTACTGTTGTGATTTGAATATACGGACAAATTAAGTAAGTTAGTGGTCATTCGGTAAACAATTAATTTCCCTGACCAGACGAAGTGTGTAACAGGTAGCCGGGGAAGCGCGCGCTATTTGATTCGACCAATAAGCGCTCGCGGTGCTAGAGTTGGCTGTCAGAAACGACCTTGACTAGGCCCCTTTAATGTGGCTTATTTATTACCAAGGTTAGATGCCAGATGTTACACATCATATTATGCGACTACTGTAAGGCTCGCTCGTTTTTTTTAAAATCTTAAGTCTGTAATAGAATCGTAATAACTATTATTCTATTTTTTTTTATGCCTTTGTTAATAAATACATAGAATAATGTAGCTTTTAGGCGCACAAAAAATACCAATAATTGAATACCAATACAATGTTTACATTTTGATGAAACTGATATTTCTAGCCTTCTATTTTATTTACTTTTCTCTACATCACGCCTGTTTTCCGAGCAGGGTTATTCAAAGGCAGGGACCGCGGAGTACTCCATGACGGGTGGGCAAACTTCTTTGATCACCCCCCCTTCCACAAACGATTTAATGTACATACATATTTAAATTCCATCATAACTAAAAGCAAATCACGGTCCTAAATAGTATGTCATCGTAGGTTACTCGTAGAATTGCACAACGGGGCAACAAGTAAACAAACAAGGCGACAGGAACATATTTCTACACCTTTTCTTTCTCAACCTTCTTTACCAAGCAGTCAAATTGGAGCCCCCCCCCCTTTTGGTTTTAGGGGGGGCATTTAGCCCCCTCTGCCCTCCACTTCCGCGGTCCCTGGTCAAAGGAGTACCTATTACATGGAACTTAAACATGTGGGCGGGTTGTATACATAAATTAATGTAAAATTATTTTTTTACAGCTCCAACAATGGCGGAAAGAGAACAAATTGCTGGCGGTTTCAGCAGGGACTATGGTGCGACTGCGGCTGTCCCTAATGTCGGGTTCGCGGACTTCAGCCCCACAGAACTGTATAACCTGAGTGAGGGCATAGCCGACAATGTGAACACTATCAACAGCGGCTTGAAGTCGCTGGAGAAGATGATGAAGCAGATCGGTGGGCCTAATGACAGTGTGCAGTTGAGGGAGAAAATGTAAGAATAATATTATTCTATTGTAATTTTTTTTATAGCAATAGGTATGATGCTAAGTGCTGAGCTTGTGGATAAGTAACAACAGCTGCACGGGTCGATCGATCAGGTTAAGCTACGCTTGCCGCGGTTGGTTTGTAGATGGGTGACCATCTTTACATACCAAGACCCCTCCATGCCTCGGAAAGCACGTTAAGCCGTTGGTCCCGGCTGTCATTTGTAGATCTTTGACAGTCGTTACGGGAAGTTAGAAGCCCAAAAAGTCTGACAACCAGTCTTACCAAGGGGTATCGTGTTACCTAGTAACTAGGTTGTGAAAGAAAAAGAAAGAAAAGAAGAAGAAAGAAAAATAGGTTTATTTGTCACAGAAATACGTGCATACATAAAAGACAAGAGTAATCAGAGAACAACACAAAGTACACAACAAATCACGAGCATAGAACAGAAATTACTTAGGCAGGAGGTCAGATAGGCAGTCGCTCTATGTAAAATACTGGTATTCAGCTGCATCCGGTTAGACTGGAAGCCGACCCCAACATAGTTGGGAAAAGGCTAGGCTGATGATGAGGTATGATGCCAGGATAAAAAAAAACATTCAGTCAAATAATACAAAAATATTTGATACGTATTTTGCTTTAACATAAAAAAATACTTAAATAAAACGCATTAAAGTTGGGGAGTGGTGGTCGCTACGTCACAAATAAGTATAAAATCTACATAGGTACTCGTGACGTCATGGCACATTTTAACAAAACAATAAAAAAATAACACATAACATCACGCCTTGTTTCCCCGAAGGGTTGGGCAGAAGTGTACCTGTAGGACACCCACATTTCGCCAGTTATGTTTAAGTCCCATGTAATAGGGGGCGAGCCTATTGCCATCAACCGGGCACAAATCCAGACTCCGGGCTGCTATTGAAAAATTCTAAATGGAAAAATACGTGTCCAATACTTTTGAAATCCAATTCTGCCAATCACAGATGCGATATGGACAAAAGTGTGTGGGAAAAAAGTTGGAGAAAAAAACCAGCCAAATGCGAGTCGGACACGAAGGGTTCCGTACCGTACCACCGTAGAATATTTACCAAAAAACGCCGAAAAAAACAAGTTTCTTGTATAGGGACCCCATTTAAGTTTTTTTTTTCTATTTTATTATTTATTGGTATAGCGGTAATAGAAATACAAAATCTGTGAAAATTTCAACTGTCTTATGAAGTACCTACTGTTCATGAGATACAGCCCGCTGACAGACAGACGGACAGATATTTGTCAATATATGAGCTCGGCGTTGTGGGCATGGCAATTGATATAAAACCAAGCAATCAATAGTCCATCTTCGATCTCTTTCGTACGGAAATGAAGCTTTTGCCGTTTCGTAATATTTTTCTAAAGCTAAGTTGAATCAGTAGTCACAATAAGTAACTAACAAAAAACAGTATTATTTATTTTATTCTGCACAAATAAATCAATCACTTCGTGGAATAATAATGACAATATCCACCTTTGAAAACCATTTATTCATTTGACATGACAAATCATAATGATACCTAGTGTTTGCCTAATTTTTATCCGACTACGGCGAAGCAAAGTCAAAGTCAAATCATTTATTTCAAATAGGCCCATGTATGGCACTTTTGAACGTCAAAAATTACAAAATAATAAAATTGATTCTAGTCGCCCCTTCAAAAAGGAGGGTTATGATTTTGACCGGTATGTATGAACATATACATACCGGTCAAAATCATAACCCTCCTAGAGAACAGATGAACATCTGTTCTCTCATAACTTCTAAACTGCTCATCATAATCTGACAAATGACGTATAGTTGAAAGCGTTTTGATCGTCCACTGGTTATAAGCTACGTGACGTCACATTAATATGGCGCCCTCTAGAGAACATAAAGTAATGAATTTTTAGTTGACTTTTTGTCATATATATGGGTTTTATAAGGCTTAGGTAGTTAAATAAAGTTAAACAAATCTTTAAAAGGGTTTTTATAGATGACGCTTTCATGTTCAGAAATTCGATAAAACCAAATTAAATTTATTTTAGATTTTTACAAGTTTCCTCTTATATTAATGTAACTTTATCATTTATTATTAAACTACTATTCGAAAATGTAACTGCTTGAGCACATTTTTCTAGTTAGATTTATACTAATATTATAATATTTTGTAATCTGTCTATTGTAAAGAGCCCAAACTCTAAACGTCAACGAATTATAACGTTGCTAAATTGAAGAGTACAACTGTAACGTAGCATGACAACTGAAGTGACGGGTATTACGTTTAGTCGGTTACTTGACAGCTGTCTCGTCACGTGGTATTTTTTGTGTACCTTTATTAATCTACCTAAACCTATGTAGTATAGTTTTTATAACATTTTTCATGTATTCCTTTTCAGCCACGATACACAGCAAACAGTGAACGGCTCTGTATCGGCGACTGCGCGCGACATACAACGATTGGGTGTGGTTGTCCGACGAGGCGATAAGCCTCAGAAGCTGCAGGTGGAAAGACTCACCCAGGCCTTTAGAGATGCCTTAGCTAAATATTCTTCAGTACAAAAGGTAAGTAAGATATCATTATTGTACTGCGTCATTCAGTCTAAGTGGGATATTACACTATCATATCTATGATCATAGATTTGTAGAGGCATGTGGAACAGGTTGTAAAGTTCACTCATCCTCTATAGAAAAGGGATGATCCTCTGACTAGACGGGTGTCGTGTCTGGCGGGCAACTGCCCAACCGGTTGATGTCAAGATCTTGTATGTAGAAAGTAGTGCTCGGCGCTATGGTGACCTAACACATCTTTCTCGTATTGATAGGATATGGTATATATGGTTTAAGTTAAAGTCTCGAATTATAAGGGAAATAGCTATATTGAATCACTATAACACTTAATTACAAGAAATGGTAGAAAATGGTAAACTAAACTAACTAAATTAATTATTGGTAAAATGGTATGGTAATGGTTTTGAGTACGTGGTATCTCAAATAACGCGAACTGGCCCACATTTAGGTGAACGAGCGAATGTGTATATTTGCGTTCGATGCAATTATGCATTTTCGCTGAGTGTTCGATTAACTCGAACATTGTATATATGACGATCGCGCGGTAAACTCTAATAGCGCGATGCAGGATTTTGTGTGACGTCAGGTCTTTGATGCGTAGTTCGTATGTGGCGATGTAGATGCCGCCACAGATCTATGATCAAAGATATAATGAAATTGTAAAATTATAGGAGGCTTGGTGTGTGCAAGGAAACTACGGTTTTAGCGGATGATCTATAATTATATAGAACATAGATAGATAGATAAAACATTTATTTAGTGCACACAAAAGACACACATAAACACAATTAAATCACAACAAATTACATGGATATAAATAAAAACAAGATGCCAATGTACAAAAAAGAAAAAACATAAGCATAGAAATGGAGTGACATTATGACATAAACACAAAATAATATTATTAGGGTAACTGTCGAACAACGATCCGCGTGTTCGCGGTTGGGTGACTCATGCGGGACTGGGACTGTTCGGGCGAGGGGTAGCGGCGCGGGTGCGGAGGCGAGCCGAACGCCGAGTCGGTGGCGGTGGCGTCGAAGCGACGCGAGCGGTGACACGAGCTGGCAACGCCTTATTCTTATTACGACTCGCTATAAAATAGACATAATATTATTTCCCCCCTTATAGGGAATGTTACATGTTATATATGTCACGGCTAAAACCCGAAGTGCGGCTACACCTAGTTTTAGCCGGCTACAACTAGGTGCGGCCGGTAGCAGTTGGTTAAATTTAGTTGTAGCAAATGAAAATGGTTGAAGAGTAGGTTAGGTTAGGTTAGAACTGTGACCACATAACACACCGCACGAACCGAGCGAGCGAAGCGAGCGGTGCCGCGGCAGCGGCCGGCGAGTGCCAGGGTCCATTTAGGCAAGTTTAACTAACTGCTACCGACCGCACCTAGTTTTAGCCGGCTAAATCTAGGTGTAGCCGCACTTCGGGTTTTAGCCGTAACATATACACAAATATTATATACACATATATTATCATATACCTATCTACGAAGCTCACAAATTACCCATAATATGTCTAGTTTATGATCATAGATATGATAGTGTAATATCCCCCTTAGTAAAAATATAAGTACATAAATGAATTCAGAACAATAAAGAGATCTCATTAGCTTACTTCAACCATAGATACTCGACTAATCAAGAAATTATTCATAATTTAAAAAAATATTATTGTTTACTTACAGCAAGTATCCGAGAAAATGGCCGCCCACATGCCGCGGCCACCGCGCGTTCGTAACGACCCTCAGGCTATGGAACAGCAGGCCATCGCTGATGATGAAGAGGCCACGCTCATTGCTAACCAGCAAGCACAGGTAAGTACCGACCTACAGTACCCAGCACGTAAATATGGCACATTAAATTTTAGACCTATAGCATCAATGAGTTCCGACAAGGCAAATAACTTGTCATTCAAGTTTGGATTTTAAATTAAACGTGTTAAAGTCTATTTTACGATGGCGATACAAAATAGTGGACGGCTTGCCGGCCGCTCACTGCCCGCGAGCCGTTACACGTAAAATAGACTTTAATGCATTTGTTTTAATATCCTAACTAGAATGACAAGTTATTTGCCGTGTCGAAGCGTTGCTGTTATAATGAGCGAATGTCCTTTAGAATTTTCTCATACTCAGAGTAATTATTTCATTTAAACCAATTACAGGCACTTTTGAATTTGAATTTTGAATTGCCAAAGAGTCGGTTAGTTAGTCAGAAAGTTGAAGATACCTACAATTTTTTTTTTTGTTTTTTTTTTAATGAATTTTATTGTGTTTTATATGTACCTATTTATGCCAATAATAGTACATTACTGTCGCGGCCTGCAACAAGGGCATTGATGGACTCGCCTCGGCCCACATACGTAAGTCCATCAATGCCTGGTTGCGGCCAAGGCTTGTATAGTACTTTTATCAATTAATGCGCTGAAATTCAAAATGAGTAAATTAATTATAAATTCCAGAATCAATAACAAACAACGATAAATTTTTCACGCGCCAATATGTTCATTTGTTTCTTCTTTAATAAAAACAGCTCTATTTGCAAACCAAATCGAAATTTAAATAAAATCTTGTGAAGTTACCTCCTTGATTGCCATGTGTGAAGTAAAAAGTTCGTTCCATTTTTAAATAACACGACAGTTAATAGTACATTACTGCCGCGGTCTATAATGACTACTTTGCTGGTCGCGCTGATGATGGCCGACAGCGCAGCGTAGCGCAGCTCCAGGCCGACACAGCGCGGTCAGCGTGCAGCACTTGATGGACGAGCTGAGATAAAGGCCGACGCCGTAGGTCGAGGCCTTTACAGCGAGGACAGCAAGGGCTGCAATGATGGCCAAGCTGGAAGGCCTAGAGCGTAGCTAGGCTAGCTCGAGGCAATCATAGCGGGACCAGCGAAGCAGTCATAGTGGGCCAAGGCTTGTATAGTGCTTTACTCAAAAATGCAAGTACCTAATCTAAATAAAACCAGCAAGTAAAGATTTAGATTTCCTACTGACTTTCCACTGCACAAATTTTTCATATGCAAGCTTATATTTTTCCTTTGAGTTTCGCGGTATTAAATTTTCAACCACTAATTTAGCTTCATCTTTAATGTCTGGCGGTGTTAAACACATTGAATCGGAAGAATTTTCGCTTTGAGAGCTCATTTTTAGCAAAAAAGTCACTAAATAAAAATAAAATTTTCGCTGAACCGCGCTTTTGTTACTTCGTTTTTTTTAACAATGGTATTTGGAACTATACAGCCAAATATGGAATAAAATCTTTTTGTACCTATCTCTATAAATACAAACAGCTGTGTTTTAAATAAAATCTTTTTGCATTTGATTTTTTAAAACGTTGAAACGTCAAAATAGCGGCCGGCAATGTTTTGCCGGCCTGTTAGAGCGACCAGCAAAACTTTGCTGGCCGGTCCTTGAAACAGAACGGCAAGGTCGACTTTGCTCAAACAAGGTTGTCAAAATAATGACCACATTACATGCATTTTTGAGTAAAAGTAATTTATTTGGCCGCTAAACATGACAGATATGGATTTTCATACAAACATTGCCGGCCGGGCGTTCGCATGTCGCAACCCTAGATGAAGACTCCGGTAACTCGAAAAGTACGCATTTCAAGTTAGTGGCGATTTCGAATTCCTGACTCGAATACCTACACATAGATATAACTCGCGTTAAGATATCTTCAACTGCTGTTAAAAGATAGCGCTAAACGCAGCTTTACTTAATTTGCTTACAGCTGCAAAACTAGAGTAACTAAAAAATCTAGATATTTTTCAGGGTTTTAACAGACAAAATAAAAACAAGCTAATTCAACAGTTTTAGAAAACGTTACCTCTATGAATGTCTTCAACAGTTTTTCGTCATTTCTGAAAAATGAGGTTTTTTAAATTACCGGAGTCTTCATTTAGTGGTGCGATGTATTCGGCCAGTAAAGCAGTTTCGATTTAATCTCGGAGAAAGTTGTCAAAATAATGCTCGAATTTCCAAGCATGTTTGAGGAAACGCATTTTTCTTTTCTTTCAAAATGTAATACATATAATAATCAGTTCTTATTATGTTTCAGGCGCGTCTGGTACAATTCGAGACGAGCATGTTGCTTGAAAAAGAAGCCTACATTAACAAAATTGAAGCTGATGTTTTAGATGTGAACCAAATAATACAGGAGTTGGCTGATATGGTGAACCAACAAGCTCAGTCTGTCGGTAAGTTGTGCCTGTACAGAGTTGCAATAAATATTCGACAAATATTATACATAACTGGCCAAGTGTCGGTCTGCCTTCGGGGAAAAAAGCATGATTTTATGATTATGTTATTCGGTTAATTTATGTGCAATAAGTAGGTAAACATTCTATTGAATGCAATTTCCTGTACAAAAAAGATTAAATTTTAAACACTTGGGAATGTTCAAGTAAAATAAACATTTATAAGCTATTTTATAATCTAAACCCGATTTAAAAAAATAGGAGTTTGTTTCTTGACTACTACACAATGTCCGCATTTTTCTGAATGTCCATGAAAAATAACTTTAAAAGGGGGGTCTATCTTTATTATTTTTCATAATATTAAACGAACAATTTTTTTGAGTAGCGTTTGCCATATCTCCGATGTTATTAGCTCGATTTGGATTCTGTTTATTATTATAATTTTATACGTTGCACGTTAAGCCGTTGGTCCCGGCTGTCATTCGTGGATCTTTGACAGTCGTTACGGGTCGTCAGAAGCCCGAAAGTCTGACAACCAGTCTTACCAAGGGTATCGTATTACCCAGTTACTGGGTTGTGGAGGTCAGATAGGCAGTCGCTCCATGTAAAATACTGGTATTCAGCTGCATCCGGTTAGACTGGAAGCCGACCCAAATATAGTTGGGAAAAGGCTAGGCAGATTGATTGATTATAATTCTATAGGAGAAAAAAGAACGGCATGCTCCCAAATACTGGATACACACGGCTACACATCAAGCTATATGTTTCCAGTTTATGCTGATTTCGCATTGAATAGGATTTCTGTATAATGCGAGGTCAGCTTATACTGGAAATGTATAGCTTGATGTGTAGCCGTGTGTACATGTTATTTATTTGAAAAGAAATATCTACTGCGAATTTTACCATTTATATCCAGATTTAAACAAATCAAAAAGAACCCTGTTAAATTTTTAACCGACTTCCAAAAAGGAGGAGGTTATATGTTCGTCGTGTATGTTTTTTTTTTTTACGTATGTCCACCGATTACTCCGTCAATTGTGGACCGATTTAGAAAATTATTTTTTTGTTTGAATGGGTGTGCTCTCGAATTGGTCCCATATAAATTTTATTAACTTTGCTTTGATAGTTTTTGAGTTAGCTACTAAATACGTATTTTTTTCCCACTTAGTATGTAGATGATATGTTAAGTTTCTGTCACTGGTAGCAGGTAGTGGTATTTGAATGTGTGTGGGGTCGGTGGCAAAAAAAGAAAATACAAAACACAAGACACCGACTTCCGAAATTAAAGTTATTTTTCACTTTGTAGTGATTTTTTTGGAGGTAGGATGTTTTTTTTTGTAAAAAGTTTTTTCAATATTTTCGTATGTCCTACGAAAAATTTGCGCATGCATGCGCATCCGATTCTTCGCGTCGACTGAGGCGCGCCGAGTAGAGTCGAAATGCGTCGCCGAAGAAATTCGCCTGTCGAGCAATGTGCGCGGGTGATTCGATGCGGCGCGCCTCGGCTCGTCGTCGGTGGCGGCGGCGCGGCAGAATATAGTTTTATATGGAACCGCTCGCTCTCCGCGCCGCTCCCGCGCCGCCGCCGCCGAGGTTGAGGCCAAATGGACACAGAGTCAAGGCGAATTTCTTCAATTCGATTCGCCTTGACTCGGCCAGGCTAGTGGATGCGAGACTTAAAGTACTTATGCTCATGACTGTACTGTAGTTCTCTTTTCTTAATTTCCCTCGGCAAACTTCGTGTTTCGTCAGTTGTCGAATTTCTATCAGTTGCCCTTTGCACTTGGTGCAGACCGGACGCTCTCAATCGACTTGGAAGTATACAGAGTTGTTAATACTCTTTTAAATTAATGTCATTTATTTAAAAAATGGGAGGAAAGTAGCTAAAGTCCTGGGACTTTAGCTACTTTCCTCCCATTTTTTTAATTTTCATTTTTGTGCCTGGGCACAACAGATAGGAAAATAGTTTTACAGCTCTATATAGTTCACACGGAAATCAAAACAGAACAACAATAAAGTACTTAGTTCTGAATTCAAATTATTATCACACTAATATTATAAAGCCGAAAGTTTGTGAGTGTGTATGTTTGTCTCTTCTTCACGCTTAAACGGATGGATCAATTTCGATGAAATTTGGCACACAGATAGTTTATAACCTAGATTAACACATAGGATACTTTTATCCCGATATTCCCACACGATCGAGACTTACGCGGGTGAAACCGCGGGGCGCAGCTAGTATAAGATAAATCTAATAATTGATGGACATGGAAATTAGCATTCGTTTGTATTCGGAAATACGATGATACCCGAGGGACATTCAAAAAATAGAAATATTGTACGTGTTGGTAACTGTTATTTAAACAATAATTTCTAATTACAGACACTGTGGAAAGCCACATCGAAGAAGCCAGTGCGAACGTGGAAGCCGGCGTCGACGAACTAGCGAAAGCGGCCGAATACCAACGCAGATATCGCAGAAAAATGTTCATACTCATCATCATCGCGGTGATAGTAGCCATAATATTCATCGTATGGGTCGTCAAAGCCTTCAGATAGGCGCTTTACCCTACAGCCTAATATTACCCTATGGATTTATGAAGGGTAATTACCCTAACCCGTCGTCTTCTTGAAGAGTATCTATCCAATAATGTATGTTAGGATATCGAATACGCCCCAGTGAAGAACGCAACGAATTTAAGAGGATCTTGGTATCTAATAACCAATACTGAGATAAAACTTATGTTATTTAATAATACTTCATAATAATTAACTTCAATCATGGTCTATTGTGTAAATTTTAATAACTTGCAGTATTTTTTTGAAGTGAAAACTTCTTTAGGCGCGTTGGGCATTTTTGAGATGGGAAAAACAATTGAACTCGCGACACCGTTACCGACACCTCATTTTTGTAAACGCGATTGTGCTCTTTATATTATGTTACGGATCAATGTTCTATGCAAGTATTTTTACTTTAAAGGATTTGGAAGTATTTTTTTAAATTGTTCAAGTTTTCACTTCTGTCGGCACTCCCGAAGTGTCACTGTTTTTTTTTTCTAATATAGGCCATTCTCACACGAGGTAACCAAAATAAAACCAGTTTTTAATGGCGACGCAACCAGTCACACGCGACTGCAGTGCAGGTCGAGCGGTTGGCAACGACCGAGTTTTATAAAATTTGGCGCGTTATCGCAAAGCAAAAAAATAATATTAACCTCTCACCTCCGGCTGGTACCAGCTGGTACCAATAAACGGTTAATATAGTCAACTCTGGCAAGTTCCATATGGTACCAGCACACCGCAACTAATTTAAACTTTATTTGTATGTTGCGCATAGTTTAATATCGTTTGTGAACGATTGAACTCTACGGCACAAAAATAGAAACAAAATATATCGTAGGCAACATTCTAAGAATCGAATGTGAAGTGCCCCAGTAGTATCGCCGCGATGAAGTGCGCGCCCGCCGGCCGTGAAGGAGTTTTCTATAAAAAAAAACAGCCGGAGTTGAGAGATTAAAATTGATACAACTTGAGTTGCGCCATGTGAGAGTTTCAGAAGCATCGTAGTTGGAAACGCCCGTTTAAGTTGAGTTGCCGCCAAGCAACCAGTTTAGGTTGAGTTGCCATCAATCAACCAGTTTAGGTTGAGTTGCCGTCAACCAACCAATATAGGTGGAATTGCCGTCACCCCGTGTGAGAATGACCTTAATGCCGCAGTGATAGTAGGTACCATCGCAAAAAACTACTAACCACCGTAAGGACTATTCTTGCTTGCAGCGCTCGGCCGCTATAAAACCGGGGCGGTAACAAATGTAGTCATCGTGTGCACGGGATTTTGTTTTCAATGTGGTTAGTTATGGGTTTCCGCGACTCCTCAAACTGCCGAAGTTTTCAAGGAACTATGGTATCTAATGATCAAAGGTATTTGCCTATGTCGAGCCTTGAGAAGTCTTCTCGGCTGATAAAAGGTTTATAAGACTAATTTTCCTAGTGTAACATGTTTATTTGTTACTAGCCAATGAATGGAGGTTTCAAAAGGAGTTTGTTAAAGCTTGATGGTAGATTATTATTGGATAAGCGTATGCTGAATCGCAGATGGCGCAGCACAGCACAGCACAGTACAGATTTTGCAGGGTAGGGCAGGCGAGGCAGACATAGACCGCGAGCGCATGCTGCGACGCAGCTGCACAGACACATTCGCGTCCTAGCTAGTACAAACAATCTGTCATTAGAACATCACTGGTTAAAAACAAGTGATGACTTCCACGCATCGCGTAGAAATCTGTGCCGGCTCTACAACGAGACGCAGAGCAGGACAGACATATGTCTGCGTCGCACGTGCCTGCGCCGCAGCATACGCAGCTGTCAGCACGTTCATGCATTTCAAAATCTGCTCTGCCCTGCGCTGCGTGGAGCTGCGTCACCTGCGTCTCAGCATATGCTTACCCTTATTCATGACAACATTATATTTGTCTTGCCATTACAAAAGTTTATTATAAGGAAAACTGCTCTTCATTTCAATTTAGAACATGCTTTGGGATAATTCGATATTAATTATATCTGAAAAAGTGGAATATCATTTGGACTTTCCAAAGCATTTGCCATTTTAAAATCAACTTTGTCAATGTGGTTATAACGTTGATATTTCTGTGTAGTTCGCAATAATGTATTTGGTTTTCCATATTGGTCCTAGTATACGTAAAAATATTGGGCATAAATAAGTTTTAATATTTAGAAAACAAATTCTTTGTAAGGATCTTTTATTTTTACGCTGAATAACTTAATCTGTGATTTCTGGATAATTATGTTTCTGTTTTGTGCTTTTGTCTTATTATTCGAAAGGGGTGTATACCAGCCGCGTATAATAAAATTCAAAAGTTGCACACTGCTGTTGCAGCAACATGATTTTGTGTTGCTCGGAACATGTTCCTGAGGCATACTGCATGAATGTTTCCAGCGACATGTTTCCATACAAATACATGTTTCTACAGTCTCGACTATGTTCTTAATGTCCCTCGGGTATCATCGCATTTCCGAATACAAACGAATGCTAATTTCCATGTCCATCAATTATTAGATTTATCGTGTATAATAATTTGAATTCAGAACTAAGTACTTTATTGTTGTTTTGTTTTGATTTCCGTGTGAACTATTTAGAGCTGTAAAACTATTTTCATGCCTGCGACTTTAGCAGCTTTCTTCCCATTTTTAAAGTAAATTACATTAAGTTAAAACGAGTATTAACAGCTCTATATACTTCCAAGTCGATTGAGAGCGTCCGGTCTGCACCAAGTGCAAAGGCAAACTGATAGAAATCCGACGACTGACGAAATACGAAGTTTGCCGAGGGACATTAAGAAAATAGTTGTACTATACAGACATGTGCAATTTTTTGTTAACATGCATATGAGTTCAATCTCAACAATTAATTAGAGAAAAGTAATAATCTTTTAGGTTAAAATTTTACTAATATTGCTCACCACAATTGACCTTTTTATCATTTATTTAAAAACGTTTATAAGAAAATTTACAGTTTCGCAAAAAAAAAAAAACATAGCTGACGTATATTTTTTCATATAAACTAGCATCCCACAGTATTGGTAGCTATGTTTATTTATTTTAAGTTTTTAAAGTTATAGATACATTAAAATTTCGCGGTCGCACTAGTCTGAATAAGCAAGCTTACACACCACTATAGTATAGAATTGCATAATTTATTATTTTATCTGCATCCGTTCATGTATAAAATCAAAATAACCAGCCCGTAAAGTACCACTGCTAATTATAAGCACGAAATAATTAAGTGCAGAAGGTCGGCTCAACAGACAACAACAAACATTATTTATATAAAATTAAAGTTCATATTTGTATGAAACAGGCGATCACATTCGCTTACAGGAATATGAAAATTATTTGCTTAAAAATAAGGTTCATATTCGTATGTAATTATTTAACAAAGTCGAAGCACGTACGACCTCCTGTAAAGCCCAGGTACGCATGGGCAATTTTTTTCCGGCGGTGATATTTTTCGTGCACTGGATTTTCAACGCTCTACTTAGGCGTTGAGAGTTGAAAATCCAACAGTGGGTTTTTCAACGCGCTAGGATGAGTGCGTCCCAGCGCGTTGGATTTTCAACGCTCGGCTAAAAACTGAGAGTTGAAAATCCAGTGCGGGATTATCCCGCCGCGATTTTTTTACGTCTGTTTGGACGTGATTTAATACTTATTTTGTGTTAAATACATGTTATTTCCTCAAAGTCGCGTGTCTACGGGCTCGTTTACTATAGTCCATAGGTTTAGGTAGTTAAATAAATCGTAAGAAGGGTTTTTATAGATGACACTTTCTTGTTTAAAAATACAATAAAACCAAATTAAATTAATTTTAGATTTTTACAATAGTTTCCTCTTTTATTAATGTATGTTAAACTTTATCAATTATTCTTAAACTACTTTTTGTAGATGTAACTACTTGAGCACAATTTTTTAGATTTATAATAATCTTATATATAAAATTCTCGTGTCACAATGTTAGTTACCTTACTCCTCCGAAACGGCTTTACTGATTTTTACCAAATTTTATATGCATATTCAGTAGGTCTGAGAATCGGCTACTATCTATTTTTCATACCCCTAAGTGATAAGGGTTGTCCACCCCAAACAAATAATTGGCAAAACAACGTTTGCCGGGGTCAGCTAGTAATAATATAATAACTTATAATCTGTCTATTATAAAGAGCCCTAACTCTAAACGTCAACGAATTATAACGTTGCTAAATTGAAGAGTACAACTGTGACGTAGCATGACAACTGAAGTGACAGGTATTACGTTTAGTCGGTTACTTGACAGCTGTCTCGTCACGTGGTTTTTTTTTTGTTTACCTTTTTTAACTACCTAAACCTATTCAGTATACATTATTATAATCGCTGCGTATAAGGCCTTATGTAATGTAGAGAATTATAATTGCGTTATTTATGTATTAATCGTAGTTAGGATTTCATAGTAGATATATTATTAATCAATTTCTGTCAATCTCATGTTAATTTGTCAACATTCCAAAGATATATTTACAATATTTTGTTGAAGTCGACAGATAAAACACAGCTAGAAAGGGTCTACAAAAAAACATTATAATATGTTATGAAAAGAAGACTCTGTTTTTAAATTATTTAATTCCGTTATAATGAATTTTAAGATGTCTGTCTCCTTTATTTCGTCGTCTTCGATAAATTGTTTTTCATACGCAAATGAAAATGAAATTGTTTATTCTGTAAATCAGAATCACTTTTACACGTTATATTAAAAATAAGCTAGATGAGTTCGGCGTTTCCTATCTGATTACTCCGAGAAGAAAGGCCGAAACAAACTCGGAGGTCGCAGTCTCTTTTAAAGTCCAGACATAATCTTGGTCAGACCATATGAGGGCCATGTAGATTAGTGTCTGAAATGGTCTTTTGAGGAAACTCATTTCATGACTAACTTATAAAGATATTACAATCTT
The DNA here is from genome assembly GCA_963680765.1 of Agrochola lychnidis. Lineage (NCBI taxonomy): Eukaryota > Metazoa > Arthropoda > Insecta > Lepidoptera > Noctuidae > Agrochola > Agrochola lychnidis. The sequence goes on along the minus strand of OY796871.1, from coordinate 5,253,077 downwards.
TACTGAATTTCCTTTAAAAGGAAGCATCCTAATAGAAAGCGATTGTTGTATTTGTTGGCCCTGCAGGTGCGACGACGCGTTCGGCTTCACTGAACAAAAAGAACGCGTCGATCGCGTATTCACGCGACAAACGCTGATATTAGGACGGCCTAAAGCGCTCCGAACGCGTTCAAAATCGCGCTCCGAACACGTTTAAAATCGCGCTCCGAACGCATTCCAAATCGTGCTCCGAACGCGTTTAGAAACGCGCTCCGAACTCGTTCAAAATCGCGCTATTTTCACGCTTTGATACGCACACTTTCGCTCCTGTACCTTCATTTGTTGTAAACCCAAATAGCTGTACTACAAATAAGTCATCATCTGCCTAGCCTTTTCCCAACTATGCTGGGGTCGGCTTCCAGTCTAACCGGATCCAGCTGAATACCAGTATTTTACATGGTACGACTGCCTATCTGACCTCCACAACCTAGTTACTAGGTAACACGATACCCCTTGGTAAGACTGGTTGTCTTTACTCCAAATAAGTAACCTCAAATATAATGTCATTGTAAGTAATCATAGACTTTTAACACCTTGTATAAAGAATATAACTTATATAATTTAATATAATATAGTAATTATTATTTTATTAGGCAAGAAGGCTGTAACTCTTATCTGCACATACATGCATATTCAATGTTTTGTTTTTTGTTAAAAGCGTTGATTTTTCACAGAACATCCCTATGCAATATCCTCCATATTTATAAAAAAAACTTTCTCCCAGACCATAGGCAGTGGTACCGATTCCCTTGTTCACAAACTAAACTAAATTTAAGTTCAGTGCATCTTTTTCTTTCTATTTCATTAAGAAAAGGACAGAAGATAAATTTTAGTTTAGTCCTGTCAAATTAATCAGCGCTTGACGTAAATTGACGTAATTTTAGTCGGTAAGTTTTTAATCACGTCCGAACTTGTATGGAGAGTGACAGGCGCTGATTAATTTGACAGGACTAAACTAAAATTTATCTTCTGTCCTTTTCTTAATGAAATAGAAAGAAAAATGCACTGAACTTAAATTTAGTTTAGTTTGTGAACAAGGGAATCGGCACCAGTGTTTACCTTAAGACACACGGTGTACACGGCACGTTTTGTATACCGTACGGTGCGCTAGCCGTTCCGTAGAATAATCTTGTGATCGCGAAGGTGGCAAACCGCCGGACGACGCATATATATACGCAGCGACAGCGCCGTTCCGCCGTGCCAACAAGCTTCCATGCAATAATGACGACCGTGCCTACACACGGTTGACACGGTACCGTCAACTGCCCTAACTTTGCCTGGCGTCCTATGTTTGCCTATAATGAAAAAGCTGTAATATCTTTTAAATTTTACTTGTATGACAATCGAAACTTAAAGCTCTCTATGAAAACTCAGCTTTGATTGCCATAAAGGAAAATGAAAAAGATAACTACAGTTTTTTTCATTATAGGCAAACATAGGACGCCAGGCAAAATTAGGGCAGTTGACCGGTACAACGGGTCTTAGGCGCGATTTTCATTATTATTAATAACAAGACAAAAAAGATGCGCAAACGCAATAACCTTCTAAACATACCTTGCGACATAGCCATCGACGAAGTTGCAAATGCTTTTAACAAAAGACATTACTAACGTATATTTTGTTGAATTTGTAAAACATAATTTATAATAAAACTATGTCAGAAATTATTGTTTCATTATCCTATCACACAGATTTTTTAACCCTGCTTTATTCTTCAACTACAGTGCGTTTATTAGTGTGACTGATACTGGCATGGCCACCATCGGGGATATTAATTTTGATAGTCCAAGCAAGAGCTAGATCGAATATTCTTGATCTTGGACTATAGGTACTTAAAAATGTTACTCATTGGTGCCGATTCCCTTGTTCACAAACTAAACTAAATTTAAGTTCAGTGCATCTTTTTCTTTCTATTTCATTATGAAAAGGACAGAAGATAAATTTTAGTTTAGCCCTGTCAAATTAATCAACGCTTGACGTAATTTTAGTAGGCAAGTTTTTAATCACGTCTAAACTTGTATGGAGTATGACAGGCGCTGATTAATTTGACAGGACTAAACTAAAATTTATCTTCTGTCCTTTTCTTAATGAAATAGAAAGAAAAAGATGCACTGAACTTAAATTTAGTTTAGTTTGTGAACAAGGGAATCGGCACCATTATATCTTCTAAACTAATACCCGACTAAATCTGTGACTTGGCAAAAAATTGCGACTAAATTTGGGAGAAAACAGATCTTCGCTAGGTGCCTTAGCTTTTAAGATTCAATTGGGCCAAGCTGGGGAGATGCTCCCCAGATCGGCCACCTATAAACCCTTATAACTTTTGAACCAGTGACCAACAAATTCTGTTATTTGGCGACAAATTTCGACGATTTTTTTGTGTTATCAAAATGAAAATACCTTATGGTTGACATGCCAGTGACAGTCACACCGTTCATTATAACTTGACCCGTGACGCCATTGGTTGCACTGAATTTTGCAGTCAAGTGATTGGTACTGTTCTGTCAGTCGCCATTTTGAATTATATTATTATGAAACTAAGCTTCTAAGCTTATCAAGCAATGATGCCAACATGACGGCAAGGGACAAGTTATAGTGAACGGTCTGTAGTATAGATGTCGTGGCCAGATCTTAGAATTGATCATTTCATGAAATGTTCGACCATATCATGAAATGGCCAGCTAAAATTGACCATATCGTTCAAACGTCAACGTTTAATGATATGTCAGTCGACGTTTGGCCATATCAATAAGTAGGGTATCCATGCAAATATTACTGGCATTCATTATCTTTTAGTAATCTGGGTCCATGGATAAATAAAACATTTTAAATAGCTTTCATTTCAGAAGAAAAATTATAATTAATAATAAACATTTAAAAAATTATAATAAAAAAAATTTATAAATTTATAATAAAGATTTGAATAGTTAAATACTAACCTGTGAAATACGTTCCAAACTCCATGGTTTTTTAAGATTGCGCTCGTTTTTCGAGTGAATTTCATAAAGCTTGGTATAATAACGATACTTCACTGAACTTTCATCTTCCGTTTGCATATTTACAATTGCGTTTCCAATCGAATTATCGTTGGCCGCCATGATGCACCACAAAAACAAAGCGACATCAACGCCTCTACCGGTGGATATCACTAATGTTTGGCCACATCATGAAGTAGTCGTGCGTTTAACTGTTCATATCGTCAAACGTTGAGTATTCAATGATCTGGCCAGACTACATCATGATGCCAGCAGTCGATGTTCTATTTCATGAAATGCAACCATTTCATGAAATGGTCGTTCATTTCATGAAATGATCAATTCTAAGATCTGGCCACGACATAGACATACACATTAAAGCTGTACAAGGATCTATTGGCGCGTGGTCAAATGCGGAACTACCGCCGCCATTTTATGTTTTCAACTCATTTCACAAAACAATAGCACAAATGTTTACCAACAGCGCCACCCTGTCAACAATATTCGAGCACCAAAAGATCCTTGTAACACTTAGGGCTGGTTTCACAGCTGTCCGGGAAACCGTACGGGCTCCCGGAACGGAAACACGTTAGGCGCTAGAACATTGTTTCACAGCGACGCGGCTTGGTCCGTACGCGACCCGCTCCGGTAGAGCCCATACAACGCCACCCGCCCGCATGCTGCCGGGATGGCAACGCTGCTCGTTCATCGTTTCACAGCGACAGGGAACGCCCGTGCTCCGGGAGTACAGTCGAGATGAGTAGATTGATCGACACGGGATTTCTCAGTCCCTCGTTTCAAAGCAATGCGTCCGCTACCCTAGTATGCAAGTACAGTAAGAGCCTGTGCACAGGCGTTGCGGCGCCAGTCCGTAACCATTTCGCCGCATTGGCGGTCACACGGGCATTGTAGCGCCGCACCGCAACGATTTTACTGTATTGGTGGTCATATCCTGAGACTGAACGGTGCCACTCCGGCGGCGTCGCCCCGCCTCGTCTCGCGGGCTGCAAGTCCGGTGTACTTACGGTGCGTAGCCGGGAGTCTGGGACGCACCGTGTGGTATACCATGGATATTTGTATGTAGAACGCCGCGCCGCCGCCGCCGCAACGCATCGTGTTATCGGCCCTCATTGTACCTTCAAACGATGAAATAGGGTAGTTGCCTAGGTAAAAAAAAAAACTATTTCGTCCGTCTTTCAGATAAAAAAAAACATTAGACACGTATTTTTTGCTTTATCATATTAATCAAAAATAACTTAGAAAACACGCACTAAAGTTGGGAAGTGGGGGCTCGCTACGTCACAACGCAGTTTTAAATCTAGCAAGGTGTGACGTCATGCCACATTTTAACTCAATGTATCGCCGTAATCTTTTGATTTCGTCAAAAAAGAAAAAAATTTTTTTAATAATCTACAAGACGAACAAAAAAAAACTTTTGGAGACAGGCCTATTGCATCGGTGATAGAGAGGGATGGAGTTATACCAGACGAATAGCACCATCTCTGTTTCGCAACGGAACTATGATGGCGTTGGCGAATAAGGTTAAATAAAACCGCTGAAATACCGAATCATATCTTTGTATTTAAATTAAACTGACGAACTAGTAGACAAAAGAACATTGTATCAATAACGAATTATTCAGAGGTGCCTTTACATGAATAAGCACGCATTATTTTTTTTAAATTCATTTTATACTATTGGTGATAGTGCACAATATTAACCTGTCATACAAAAAACTAAAAATGAATAGGAATGGGCTGGATGCATTTGCGTCGTAGCCAAACTATGAATTCTTTAAACTGACCATGGAATGAGCACGAAAAAAAATTGTCTGTGGTTTGTTGATTATAAACATTGCACACTAACACCCTACATTGTCAAAAATATTCTTTTACGTATCGCGAAATGAATAAGTTTAAAAAAATAAACTAAATTATCAGTTTATTAGTAATATTGCTTCAGGAACATTTATATTGGGCACCCGTTTATTTAGAAATTTACTGAGGTAAGGAAAATGTTACAAAATGACGATGATGTTAGTATAAAATTACATATGTTGTGAAAACAATATTGATACTAAACGGGTGCAAATATCTTAGAGAGATCTATAAAATAGCTTTAAATAATTTCAAAACTGAATTAACTTAATTTCGATAGTAATTGACAATTTGACACAAAATAGAAACAACACTAACACTGTAACAAAAGACTTGTTTGCACATTTAAATTAAATATCTAAAATAAATATTATTGCTAACAGATGACACTAGTGGAAGGTTAAAATACAGGATTATTAATATAAATAATTAAACTACAAAACATAAAGAAGTCGATAAAAGTATCGATATCGACACAGCACAAGAACGTCACAACACTTTGTGTCACTTTCTATTTTGTGTCGCAAAGTATTAAAAACAAAGAAAATAAAACAAATGTAATATAAAGGTGACGGAAACACCAACATTAACATTAATGCTTAAAAATATCAAAATTTTCGATTTTTTTTCTAACCTAAAGAGTCCTGTTCACAATGGCCTAAATTGGCCCCAATTGGTCTACCAATAGCATTCTTATAAAAACACTTCAATCTTAGTACAGGGCGCGGCAGTACAGGAATCGAGTATTTAAAATTCCACTAGAGATATTTGCCTCTAACCATTTTCGAGTTATTTTAAAAATAAAATGTCAAATTACTCGAAAATGGTTGACATTTGTTGCGTCAGAAGGTGTCATTTGCAAATGACCTCACCTACATCGCCGTAATGTATTGCCGACATATTACTAATAACCCTGTATATAAAAACTTGCCAACATCAGCCATTGAAATCAGGGAAATAATAAAATTTAGCCAATAGGTATGGTAACGAGATAATTTGGACTTTCCCAACTTATACTACAAATAATGCGATTTATTGTCGCCAATTATTAAAAATTACATCAGTTACGTTCAGTATTGGAACATTATAGAGTATTAGAATGTTGCTATTATTATTAGTATTGGAAATTGTTAGCAGGCAACACAATAAGTTTGCTGCTTACAATTTCGTTGCGTGAACACTATAGTGTGGCTTTAAACTGCATCAAATTGTTTATTATATCAAAATATAAAACAATTGAATGTGTTCAATTCTCAAAATCTCTTGGCACATATATTTTTTTTAGTTTTATTTCGAGTATTTATAGTTAACAAACGTCCACAAAATTGTTGCAGAAACACGATTTAGTTAAATTTATTTATTACACTTCACATTGTGTTAGAATATAATCCAGCATGAGACATTAATAGTTATTTATGCAACTGTTTTAATACCTAATTATAACAGTTGCATACAAGAATTTATCTACACCCATGATATGAATTCTCTATAAAAGTTTCTGAAACCACTGGGTGTTTGTAATTCAAGATCAAGAATAAAGAAATTCCCACGAAATTCAGTACAAGTCCACGTATGTATATCGCCTGCAGCAGCACATCACACACACATGCGTGCAGCGGATGCTGCTGTCCCCCGTTTGAACATTGAAACGAGTTGCGTAATTAAATTTAGTACAACATTATAACACTCGTTTGGATGATGTAATGGTTACTATGACACTGGCTGTTATAATGTTGCCAATAAGCTAACTGTTTCAGAAACTTTTATAGAGGTTTTATAGCATGGGTGTAGATAAAAGAATATATTAAAATCAAATACGTTACTGGATACATGTTGCACACACATACTGAATGCAATGTTGCGAGCAAAATGTTTCCAACAACGCAAAAATGTTTTTTCAACAAAATTAAAACAACCAAAAACAATTTCGATGCAGTTTTATTGCTTTTCAAGTGAATTATTGCATCATTGAATCAATGCGCAAGCACTTTGATATGCAGTGATAAATATAACAAATTAGAACTATTCATTCAGTTAGATTTGGTACATCAAAATGCATTTATTTCCTTTTTAAATTATATTTCTTTACGTACACTAAAATGGGACATCCACGGACGATTAGACGCTTGAAGAAATTCGTATTACTTTTTGTACTAGATTCGCATAGTCTTAAACTTTTACGTAAAAAATATGTGTTGGATCATTCGGGTCCCTACAAAATGGTTGAGCTGGATGGTGCTGATCCACGCGTCATGTTCGTGAACGAGCGCCGTCAGTTGAAACTGATCATCTCTTATCTGCCAGGGCTTTTTAAAATCTTATATTTTCAATTGCTTTGATTATTTTTTGTACATTGTTCTCACATATAGAAGCAACAAGAATAATGTACCCAGGATTTTGTAACATCTATTATTTAAAAGAGTGTCCTTGGAGTTTCTTGCCCGTTCTTCTCCATAGAGATCTACGTTTTGGAATGGGCAACTAGCTTCAACTTTCTGACTAACTGACAGATTCTTTGACAGTTCAAAAGTGCCTGTAAATGGTTTATTTAAAATAAATGCTTTGAGTTTGAGTATGAAAGCACAGAATCAGAAAATAACGTAATTAATTAATTAACGGAACCGGAATAAACATTTCTCACAAACATTTTGGAAGGACAAGGGCTCGTTTCACAACACACGGAAAGGCACTATCTACCAGATAATATTCCAAAATGGAACAAGAACTGAGTAAATTATGATTGCCAAGGAATCAAAGGTTCATTAAACCTAATGCAAACTTTCTAGCGGTTCTGAAGTGGGTTACTAGCTGCGCAGTATCCCGTCCCTCACCCTCGCGATCACATGAATTAGTTACTGCGCACTACTGACCTCTCGTTCAATCAATCTGCCTAGCCTTTTCACAACTATATTGTTGTCGGCTTCCATTCTAACCAGATGCAGCTGAATACCAGTATTTTACATGGAGCGAATACCTATCTGACCTCCACAACCCAGTAACTTGGTAATACGATATCCCTCGGTAAGACTGGTTATTAAACTTTCGGGCTTCTGGCGACACATAACAACTGTCAAAGATCCACAAATGTGGAGTTTCGGTATGTAAAGATGGTCACCCATCCACGGACCAACCCCGGCAAGCGTAGCTTGACCTGATGGATCGACCCGTGCGGCTTTTATTACTTAGCCACGAGCTCCTCCTACTGGCCTCCTGTGCAGGGGGCCTACCACCAGCTCATCAAGCAGTATTATTTTAACATTACTTCAGTGTGGGAAAGAGATGAAGCTCTACAGAACGTATAGCTCCATCTCTTTCTCCCACGGAATTAATATTAAAATAATACTGCTTTTGAGCTGGTGGTAGGCCCCCAGAGCCGCCATAAAGTTTGAATCGGGCTGTACTATCTGGAAAGAGTTGCTGTGAAGTGACTAACTACTATTAAATATGGCGAGGGGGGTAATGGCTGATCTTTGCGATAAGCTCGTGAACGGGTGCTGCTTGTGGTGACTAAACGTCTTGCTGATCATGGTTTTGTTATTTTTACTAGTAATTAACTACCTCGATGGTCCTAGTTTATCATTTATAACTTCCAATTACAGCTTTATATAGCTATGTGTAAGCGGACACGCCCTTTATGCCTGAAGGCTTTTATTTAGATATTTAGTTCTGTTTACGTTTGGTTTTATTTTTTATTTCTGCTCGAGTATAGTTCTCGATGTTTATGGTTGGTATATTGGCGTGTGCTAGCTGACATATGGCCAATAATTTAAATTATGTTTTGTATTGCGTAATGTAAATTATTTTTCATACTATTGTTTAGTTTTTTTTTTTTTCTTACTGAACAGACAGCTGTGCTGCTGGGAAGTTTGTTGCGCCTGTTCTTTTTCTCAGCTAAAGCACTAGGAAGTGGTGAAGGGTGGGCGTTTTGGGGGACTGTCTTATGTAATTTTGACGTTCGAAAAGTGCTGATTCTCAGCCTAGTTTGAATTAATGACTTTTTAATTTTGAACTAAAAGCGAAAACAAGCGACGAAGTAGTCGATTCCAACGATTTATCGTCCAACCGCCTGAGCGTCCGTGGGTCCCAATTTACATTATCTAAATGATATTAGGTATTCACAGATTATTGTTTATACATAAGACAGGCATATGTACAATTTTTTGTTTGCCAAATTCAGTTAAGATGTGACGAGAAAGTTTGTTAGGTAATAAATTATTTTATAGGGAACAGCAATGGTTTTAAAATTCAGTCTTATTTCTGGTTGCTATTTACATAGGGCAGTTTTGGTTTATAGGAGTTTTTTTAAGGATATTTACTTTAGGAGATACCCTTAAATATTTTAGTATATTTTTGGACTTCTATCATGAGATTCCTAGAGCATCAGATCATGTTTAATTTTGTGCGTAATTTACAATTATTTACACATATTTAGATTTCAGGGGATGGGTAATTTAAAGTTCGGTTTTCATTATGAAATCGCATCAAATTCATAGATCCATAACATTTTTAACATATATGATGCACTTTAAAGTAAAAAAATATATATTATTGGTATAAAATCGAATTTAAATGCTCTAAGATAACAACAATCACAATAAAAGTTTTTCAGATAAAGTCTATCACATTGTACCATTTTATATCTATTGCTTGCTTCAATACTATTGAGAAAATAAACTCCAGTGTAAAACAGGCAATGAAATTCGAAATTATTCATTAGGTCTCTCGTCACATCGCTAACATCCCTAATAACGACAATTTGACAATTTGGTCGCATTTATTACAAAAAATATATACCGTCAGCAGAAAAGGTTACAATTTTGTTTTAGCAAAATATTTTTAATGTAATTGTGTTCATCTATTTATCACAGAATCTGTCTAGAAGCATACCCTAATATTGTTTCTATCTATTGCTTTTCTTTAATTTAATAAAGCGTGTATTCGAGTGTTTAATATTTTATTTGTTTTAGTGTTAAAATGCAATGATTATAGTTTTATGATACTAATATACAGATACAGGATGTCCGGTAAATAATGGATAACCTTGAAATAGCATTTATTAGACATTATGGCTGTTTAAAAAATAAATACAAAAAATATATATATCAAAAGTAGTACCGAAAATACGATTTTTTGAAAAAAATACTGTGCAATTACTAGTCATATTATTTACTGCTTTTCTGTCTGTATGGTCAACGTACAACATTACAACAAATAATCGATTGAATTCATTCATTTGTGGTTGTGGTGAAGAAGAATGTAAAATAAGGTAAAAAAGTTAGTTAAAAATCTTGGGTTTTTTTTTTTAGAACGGCCATAAGTTCTAATAAATGCTATTTCAAGGTTATCGATTATTTACCGGACACCCTGTAGAACCACTTAGTCTAAACAACATTTATGTATAGTCAATTCGATATACGGATTGGCTATTGATTAGGCTTTTTAAAATTTGTAAATTTTTCGCTGAACAAATGTCTTTACCACAACACAAAATAATGAAGTATCCTGTCAAGGCCAAAAAGAGAACCTTCAGTTATAAAAAAAAACAAAAGTATAATTTTCTGGTCAACTATTTTTTTATTGTCTTGAGTCCGAGCAAAATTGCTAAAACAAAAATGTAATTTATAAACAAAAGATTTACCAGGCTATTTAATAACAAAGAAAAATCTAAAACAAAAAAAATCTTCTCAGAAATTATATTTCCAATTAATTATAAACCAAAAGAAAACCGACAGCAACTTTATCACTTTTTTTTATTTTAAATTTGTTTATAGTTGTTTCTGCTGACGGTACAAACAACTATAACTTACTACTACCGCAGTTTGGCTTGGCGTTGTTGCCAGACCGCGTACTTCGCGCAGGCTGTGTCTATCATTTGATTCATATGCCGCGTCAACGTCGTCGCTAACGGCGTTAGGTCCCGAAGCATTTTTTCCTGAGAATAAATGTTGGTTAAGGTAAAAAAAAGAAATTCTATTTAGTCCGTCTTTCAGATAATACAAAAATATTAGACGTATTTTTTCCTTTATCATATTAATCAAAAATAACTTAGAAAACACGCATTACAGTTGGGAAGTGGGGGCTCGTTGGTGGCACAATATTAAATCTAGCAAGGCGTGACGTCATGCCACATTTTAACTCAATGTATCGCCGTAATCTTTTGATTACGTCAAAAAAGAAAAAATACGTGTTCAATATTTTTTAATAATCGTAAAGAGGGACAAAAAAAATGTTTGGTCACAGGCCTATTTCTGAGATGGAAATTCAGGGCGAACACCAGAACTAATAATACATTATTTTAGTGATTATAGGAAACTCGGAAGTCTATTTAGGTGAAAACTAAAATAGCATTTTTAGGTTTTTGATAATCCAGCACTCGAGCCCGATCTCAATCCGTATGATCAATAAACGCTCATATGTTGATATACCTATTAACAATTTGTTCGAAATTCTGATGATACCGTTTTAGTTCACCAAAATCGGGCCCGAGATTCTTTCGAGTATTTTTCGCTATATCTGTTAGTTTCGGATTTGGCCATACACGCACAAGTGCGCGTAAGATGTGACATTAAGGGAATGACAGCAATCTTACCTCAAAAGGCCTCAATTTAACATTCCTAAATCTGAGCAGAGCTTCATAGAACTTCTCTGCCCTAGCGCTAGTATCCTCCGTGTCCGGCGCAGCGCCCGGCTGAGGGAAGCAACGCCACAGCTCTCTAAGTAACTCGCCCCCCGAAAGGTAGATGCGGTGGAGTTCTGACTTTACGTCAGGAGGTATTAGTTCTGGAAAGGAAGGTTTTGGTTGAAGAAGTGACAACTATAGAGCTACAAAGTTATTTTGGCGCATGGCCAAAATTGAAACTAACGCCACCATATTGTTTTTTTAATAACATTTCAAGTGACTTTTCACAAAATAATTGCTCAAATGTTTACCAGCAGCGCCACCCTGTTAACGTTTATTACGCGTTTAACGCTTTATTCATTCGAAAATTTTCTGCCTAACAACCACGCAACAATGTTGCCAGCATCATTTTATGATGCGGGATGTTCTTTTGTTTATCATGTATGCGAATTATTAGCATGTAGCCAGTAACACTGCAACATTCCATGATGCCAGCAATGTTTCCAGAAACACAAAGATTTATGCTGAAACAATATTGTTGCGCAACTTTGTGTATCAATGAATACGCAGCATTACGCACTAATTACGTTTGTTAAGTAAGTTACAGTACGCGGCCCATATGGCTCGATATCAGTCCAGTACCCCGGTATTAAGTAGGGCATTCACGATGGACGTTAAATTACACGAACCATTTTGAGCTATTTTAGACCCCTTTTTATCTCCGAATCCCCCCTATATCTCAGCGATTTGTAGTGCGCCATAGACGCGGTGTGGCGATGTCGCATGAGCGCGATGCCGGGATTGAGCTCGTCGAGCGCGCCCACGCACGCGCCCGCACTCATGCCTAGTGTACAATATACTCACGCGCCATAGATGCGGCGTGGTGATGTCGCATGAGGGCACCGCCGGGACTGAGCTCGCCGAGCGCGCCCACGCACGCGCCCGCACTCATGCCTAGTGTACAATATACTCACGCGCCATAGATGCGGCGTGGTGATGTCGCATGAGGGCACCGCCGGGACTGAGCTCGCCGAGCGCGCCCACGCACGCGCCCGCACTCATGCCTAGTGTACAATATACTCACGCGCCATAGATGCGGCGTGGTGATGTCGCATGAGGGCACCGCCGGGACTGAGCTCGCCGAGCGCACCCACGCACGCCCCCGCACTCACGCGCACCGGCCGTTGGCACTGCTGCCCGCTCGACCACGCCTAGAGTACAATATAACAATTAAAAATAGGAGGCCATATTTACAGTATTGTAGTCCTTTCAGAGTTATTTTACCTTTGACAGCAGCAACCCAATAGCAACCTTATGTAAATAAAGATCACTGTGATTTTGATAGTGATGCAAAATCAGAGGTAAAATAACTGAGAAAGGACTGTACAAAATATCGCTTTAAACAACGAAAAGAAGATGCATTCGTTGAAGATTGCATAACCTGCATAACCATAAAATTCACGACGCAATATTAAATTTGCGACGCAATACATAGTTGAAACAACTTATTTTACGTAATGGTTCTAGTTTCTGACCGATCCTTATCATGCATTTGATCGGGAGAATCATAGAAAATATGGCAAAAAGTAAGTATTTAGTTTTTGTTTTTTACTTGGCATACTCCTCAAATGGTAATTTTAATCTTATTAGACACTTAAGTGTAAAATGGACATAATTTTCCTTATTTTTTAAATTTATTATCAGGAGTTCCCCAAGGTGATACCTTAGGACCAGTTGTAAGTAACACACTGTTTAATTTTCTTGTAATATTTCATAGTAAATTTTTACACAAAGAAAAGATCCTGGAATATTTTAAATATTTTTCTACCTTTCTTTGGAAGGTTTTGGACCTAAACAAGGTTGAGTTTTAACTAGCAGAATGATCGATAATTAAAAAATTATCAATTACAACTGGCTTATGTCCTGACTGATGAAAATGGCTGATGAGAAACTAACCCTACTCAATATTAGTATGTTTGGAAGTTTGTTACTCAATCACGCAAAAACGGATAAATAGATTTGGATGAAATTTTGCACACAGATAGTTTATAACATGGATTAACACATAGGATACTTTTTATGCCAGTAGTACGTCCCTGTGGGATAATTTCCAACCACCACGCGGGCGAAGTCGCGGGCAAAGGCTAGTAGAATTATAAAGATATAAACATTTACTTACTTGACATATTGAAGCTAGTGCAGATAAAGGCGGTGGGTTGTTTGTATGTGTGTGTATTTGGTGCGTTTGAGTCGATGGGCCAAGGAGATACCGTTCTACCTGTAAAGAGATTAGCATTAAGAAAAAGTTAATACATTAATTAATTAAACACCGGCAAACCTAAAAGAGAACTTCAACATTATCTAAAAGGATGGCAGACAAGCAAACAACGACAATATTAATTTTAAACCAGAATTTTCCGCTTCATAACCTTTTGTTGCCCCAACAAGAAGTCATAGAAAAACATTCCAACAATTGTATTGGCTAACAACATTGTTTTTCTTAAAAACAGGGTAAGAAACCACAAAAGTTTTTTACCCCGTTCGAACCTACCTACTATGTTTTCTAAATTGGTTCATTACGTAACCAGTCACGTTCACCTCTATTTTAAGAAAATTGGTAAAAAAAAATATAAAAACACATACAAATGCAATTTGGAAAACAATGCTTCTTTGCGTTAGAAATAGGTATTGTGGAAGTACTTTCCCGGACAAGCTCCTATAAAAAGCGCCCTACTACCACATACAGATGGTTTACTCCGAACCATCATTTAAATAAAAAGCGACTCTTGATAAGACACAATAAAGTGCAATTCAGGTCGCACAGCGCTAATTACCTACAGTACAACTATGTTCTTAACGTCCCTCGGCAAACCTCGTGTTTCGTCAGTCGTCGGATTTCTATCAGTCGACGCTCTCAATCGACTTGGAAGTATATACAGTTGTTAATACTTTTTTAACTTAATGTAATTTATTTTAAAAATGGTGGGAAAGCTGCTGAACTCGCAAGCACGACAGATAGGAAAATAGTTTTACAGCTCTATATAGTTCACACGAAAATCAAAACAAAACAACAATAAAGTACTTAGTTCTGAATTCAAATTATTATACAAGATAAATCTAATAATTGATGGACATGGAAATTAGCATTCGTTTGTATTTGGAAATGCGATGATTCCCGAGGGACATTAAGAAAATTGAAGCTTTATATTTAAAATACGGAGTGGTGTACCGTATTTTAAATATGAAGCTTTCTGTACTATTCTGTGCTACTAATACTGGACATCTATACATATTATAAACCAGCTGCTGCCCGCGGCTACACCCGCTTGGACCCTAATTATTTTTCTAAAATCAAAGTAGGCCTTAGTTACTCCTTACAGCTATCTCCCAGTGAAAGTCCCATCAAAACCAGTCCCGCCATTTCGGAGATTAATCGGAACAGACAGACAGATAACAATTTTAAACATTGTTTTTTTGTTCTAAGTACAGAGTGGCAGGGACATCGACGCGAAAACTGTTATCATGGATATCAGTACATGATTCTGAATCCCCTACGTTGAACTTTTCGTCGGTTATTAAAAAAAAATCTGCTTCATAAAAAAATCTGTTTCATAGAAAAATGCAATACCTACGCGGTCAAAATGTATGGGATAGCAGATTTTTTTTAAAATAACCGACGAAAAATTTCAACACAGGGGCGTTCAGAACAGGGTTGTAACGGATGTCATATAACGGATGAGGATGCGGATGAGGATATCGAGATAATCGGGTTTGAGGATGCGGATGAGGATACGGATATTGGAAAATTCATTATTGAGGATGCGGATGAGGGTGCGGATGCAGATGTCGTACAAAAAATAGCCCTTGTTTTTTACAATATTTATTTTTGTATTATAAGTTGTAGGTAATCATTTGGTAGGTTACTGTAGCGTAATTCACCTGCAAAAAACTTCACTTTTACGAGCAAACAAAAAGTAAACAATAACACGCCACCCGGCACCCAGTAACTCAAATTGTGACATGTGACACCACAGTCGTGCCACCACTGCCACGTGCGGCAGATCGTCTATAATTTATAAGACAAGGACATTGCAAATTCAGCCAATAGGAACTCGTAACTCACTTATCGGCCCGCCCATTGAGGACGGCGCGAGTTTTTAAAAATTCACTATTTGTGCGAACAACGTAGGGTCACATCCCCATAGAAATTATGAGGATGCGGAGCTTTTAAAATCAAAAGTTGAGGATGCGGATGTTTTGCGGATATCAAAATTTATGCGGATGCTCCGCAGTTGCGGATGCGGATATCCGTTACATCCCTGGTTCAGAACCATGTACTGAATCCATGGCAACAGTTTTCGCGTCGATGTACCTGCCATATGCTTTCATATGCATGTAGTAAAAAGCTGTTATATTGACGTTACAAATGTCCACTTCAACCTAATTTATTTGTATAGATGTATATATTAAAGTCACTTCTCGTGTCTGTCTGTGTGACCCTGTTGTTCTTCTAAACCGCGCAACGGATTTAGATGCGGTTTACACCAGCATTTAGGGAATTTATTCCAGAAGGTTTATGTATCAAAATCAATCTGCCTAGCCTTTTCCCAACTATATTGGGGTCGGCTTATGTATATAATACATTAACATTAACTTATACATAATGAAGAAAAACTATGCGAAGCAGGCATGGGCATACCCAGCATTTTTTTAGGGGTGGCGCAGTAGTAAATAAACTCGATAAGTAGTAGGAATTTCTCTCGATTAAACTAGATAACCACGCATGCGCGCTCGATTCATCGATACTGCATTCTTTCACGCGATCATTTTGAATTTTACCAAATTAATAATTAATTTTGATACTTTATAAAATATATTTTTTAGCTTCGAGTCAGGGAGCAGGGTGGGGCAGATGCCCCACCTTGCCCCATCGTGGGTACGCCCAAGGAAGCAGGTGTGGGTCGCTAGTGTAGATAAATAATTCTCACCTTAGATAATTTCAATTCCTGCGCATCTTCATTCCCCGGTTTATCTTCTAGATCTTCATAATGTAACTTCTCTAATATTCTCTTTTTCTTATTCGGCTTTTCCGGAATTTCTTCTGCCGTTCTCTTCTCCGCTACACCATTCGATTCTTTGACACCATTCTCAACAACTTTGTTGTTATTCGTCGTTTTATTACTACTGTTATTATTATTATTACTAGAATTTGTTTTATGACTAGCTTTGAGCACCTGGAAATGAGGGAAGATGAATCTTTCAATTACTTATTTTATGCAGAAATCGTACATAATTTAAAAACTGTATCCTTTATCGAAAATGCAGGTATTTTCATTTACTCTCCTACCACCACAATAGAAACGGGTTTTGTCGACGGAAGAATAGACAAAATGACAGATTCACAATAACAATCTGTCATTTTGTCTATTCTTCCGTCGACAAAACCCATTTCTATGTTGGTCATACTTCGCGTGCTGGTCGTATCTAAAACAATCCTGAAAATTGAAAAATAACCAGCTTTCAAGTTTAAGTTTTTTATGCCAAATATGGTAGTATTTATTTATATAAAGACCAGAATGTTGTTTTACAGAGCAAAATGCCTTCAACATTGTAACAAGTCCTAAATTGTGGTAGCTGGGGATGATTTATATTTGTATATGCATTTTCCTTTTTTTTATCTGCCATATTATGAATAAACCTCTCATATTTAGCATTACCTAAAAGGCTAAGTTAATGCAAAAAATTCAACGAAAATATAGAAACACACAAACAAAAGGAGTATGTGTGTCACTCTCCAAAGATACATAGCACATCTCCTTTTGTTTTGTAAATTAATTTCCCTTCCTCTCAGTACTTGGAGCTTTTACAATATTGTATGTAGTACGTAAGTGCAATTTAATGTTGTAATTTTAAGGGTGTGAGCTTGGAGATCTGTCATACAGGTCCCGAACCCACTATAAACTCCAGCTCTCACAAAGGTTTGGATCTGCCTGTAACCTAAATACCATGTACCAAATTTGTACCTTTTTGAGAGATATAATAGTACATTACTGCCGCGGTCTATAATGACTACTTTGCTGGTCGCGCTGACGATGGCCGACAGCGCAGCTCCAGGCCGACACAGCGCGGTCAGCGTGCAGCACTTGATGGACGAGCTGAGATAAAGGCCGAGGCCGTAGGTCGAGGCCTTTACAGCGAAGACAGCAAGGGCTGCAATGATGGCCAAGCTGGAAGGCCTAGAGCGTAGCTAGGCTAGCTCGAGGCAATCATAGCGTGACCAGCGAAGCAGTCATAGTGGGCCAAGGCTTGTATAGTGCTTTACTCAAAAATGCAAGTACCTAATCTAAATAAAACCAGCAAGTAAAGATTTAGATTTCCTACTGATTTTCCAATGCACAAATTTTTCATATGCAAGCTTATATTTTTCCTTTGAGTTTCGCGGTATTAAATTTTCAACCACTAATTTAGCTTCATCTTTAATGTCTGGCGGTGTTAAACACATTGAATCGGAAGAATTTTCGCTTTGAGAGCTCATTTTTAGCAAAAAGTCACTGAATAAAATAAAATTTTCGCTGAACCGCGCTTTTGTTACTTCTTTGTTTTTTTTTTAACAATGGTAGTTGGAACTATACAGCCAAATATGGAATAAAATCTTTTTGTACCTATCTCTATAAATACAAACAGCTGTGTTTTAAATAAAAACTTTTTGCATTTGATTTTTTAAAACGTTGAAACGTCAAAATAGCTGCCGGCAATGTTTTGCCGGCCTGTTAGAGCGACCAGCAAAACTTTGCCAGCCGCTCCTTGAAACAGAACGGCAAGGTCGACTTTGCTCAAACAAGGTTGTCAAAATAATGATCACATTACATGCATTTTTGAGTAAATGACTATTACTACATTTTATCTTTTACTAAACAAAACAAACCATAATAGAGTGTTGGTTGAACCGCTTGATCATGTTTCTGTGTATGGAGGCGTTGTCTCCTCTGTCCTTCTCTGGCGCCGTATCCTCTTCCGACGGCAGCATAGGAATATTTTCCGTGAATTGGGGCAGGTCCACCTGGCAAGGAATTTTTTATTTGTTATACAAATAAAAAAATTACTTAAGGCGACGATAACCGACGTTTAATGATTTTATACTGAACATCACGTCTAAACGAGTAGTGTTAATGATTTGGAAAAAATATATAATTATGTTAAATTAGAGCATTTTCTTCATAATATATGAATATTTTAGATTATGTTTATAATTACATAGTGAATTTGTAAAGTTATGTCTAACGCGGATAAAAAACTGAGAACCACGCAAAACCTATCAAGCGTATTTTTCTGAAACCTACACCATTTTAAAGTGTTTTTATTAAAATACCTTTTGTTTTATGTATAATAAATTAATTATGCGTCTAATTTAGGACAGCGTGCCTTGATGGGCGAGTTCTATTACTGGCTGGACGTACGACGCGTTGCGTGAACTCAGCATGCGTAGCATGACCACCGTAGAAACGAGTTTTGTCGACGGAAGAATAGACAAAATGACAGATTGTGATTGTTTATCTGTCATTTTGTCTACTCTTCCGTCGACAAAACTCGTTTCTACGGTGGTCATGCTACGCGTGCAGTACAGAACACGCGAGCTAAACACTCAAGGTCACTGGCATATATCTGCGTCTAAAATCGGTTCTATCCTTAAACTAGCCGTGTAACATTTATCATACTGGAGATATCTTAAATTGAATCAGGAGGGCAACTATCCTTAAACTAGCCGTGTAACATTTATCATACTGGAGATATCTTAAATTGAATCAGGAGGGCAACTATCATTGCGCGTCTGTATGAAGCTTTCTCATAGTCGGGTTACCTACTCCGGTTGCAGATAGTAATGTTTCGAAGTTTTTTGAAATTGCATATAGTTGTTTATGTATAATTTTGTAAATTATGGTAATTCAAAATAGAAACATCCGCGGTTATAATAGCTCTATATTAGATCTAAACATCGCGCGTTCGTATTTCCGAAGATAGACGATGATTCCCGAAACGCATACTTTTCTTGGGAAAACTGTATGTCTGGTTACTGATCTGTTTTACCAGTTTTTTTTTCGTGTTTTTATTGGTCTGAAAAGGGCTAATAAATGTTTATATCGATCAAAACAGCGTCCGATTAATTCGGGCCAACGTTTCCGCCAACGTTGGTATGTTGGAGTCAACCCGTGACTAAAAATGTGATGCTAACACCATTTTCAAACTCTACATAAGTATCAATCGTCAATTGACTTTCAATAATATCAACACAAGATATAAATACAAACTGCGTCACATATTGACACGCGTTGCACTCACAATTGAAATGTTAACATAAGTCTGTATGTAGTTTCTGCCTACGTCCTTCAGAAAAAGGCGTGTATTAATGTGTGAATAGGCTCGTATTTGAGCACTTTACTATCGCACCTGATGTTAAAACATCGCATAACATCGACCGCTTCATGAAGCACGCTTGCCGAACGGCCTTGTCACATTGGCGATTTGCGAGCGTGTTTCCAGCGAGGCGATTTTTCACGTATGCGCAACGTGTTCGCCGCGTTTGCGTAACCCCGTTCCTCATACCTCTATACACTCGTGACTTGGAGACATCAATTTATCGTATTTTGAGGGTACAAAAGAAAAACGACTTACTGTGAGATCTAACGTTGTGTGTTTCATAGCTGATGCAATGGCTTGGTCATCCATTTTGGCACATTCTCCAAACAAATCTTTGCTAGACGATGAGGCGATACGGTCTCTGAAAACAATATGCAACATTTTATGATACAGTAATTTGAATATCGATAGTTGATAATAAATACATTGACAGTGGTAACATCAATATCGATATTCTAAGTCAATTATCACTATCAGGTTTTGGACACATAAGAAGAACTGAAAGTTATTTTCTTTTTATGGATATTAGAAATAGTATTGATCACTAGGTTTTGCTCGCGGCTTCGCCCGCGTGGATGTAGAAGATATCCCACGGGAAGTACGCTCCGGTAGTACGTACCGGGAGGAAAGGGCATTGACTCCTACCGCTGCGCCTGCGTTGCAGTCAACCATAATTATTTTGTTACGCGTAATTTTGAGTCTGTGATATATTTTAAACTATTTATTTAAAACACATGATGTCAAGGCATATTTTAATCTAAATTAAATGCCCAATTTATTACCATACCGGATTAATATAATACCGGTCAAAATAGCTTCGGAAATAACAATTAAATTTTTATCAAATTCTGTAAGATAATAATGATGATTACTGTGGGTCATCTTTAGAAGAAAAACATGCCATCGCAGACTTTTTGTTGAACTTTTTAAGATGTACAAACCTGTAGAACATAAATTTTATGTATCTCTAACGGTTTACGCGGCGCACGCCAGTAAAGTTCCCAGTCGGCATGATTTTTTTCCGACACCTTCAACAATAATCGCTATATTTCAGCCAATTTACACAAAACCCTAATGAATTATACACCAAAACCTTCCTCATGAATCACTCCGTTCATTGGTGAAAACCGTTTGAAAATCCGTTCGGGAGTTTATCGCGTTCAGATATACAGACAAACGCGGCGGGGGACTTTGTTTTATAATATTTGAGGATAGCAATATCAACTTTTATTGTGGCAATAATATCGATCGATTGATGAATGCATCAGTATGTACTACAATTGTTGGGTGTTATAAAACTCACCTATGAAAATAATGAGACTGAAAAAACTTGGTCCAAAACTCTGCTTCAGTCATTTTGTTAGGTACATAATCAACGTGTTTCTTTCTGACAGCTGGATACGTTTTAAATATGGCGTCTATTATGTCCTGGGTGAGGTTGTATTTGAGGCCGTTGCAGCCGTCCGTTTGTGGCTGAATGTCCGCTAAAAAAGCTCCGGACACACCTGGAAGTAGGCAGGTCTTTTGGATGTTTTTCCCAATAACATTAGCACCAGGCAAGATACAGACAGAAAATTGGCCTGCAACTAGGTAAAGTATTTATATTTTCTTAATGTCCTTCGGCAAACTTCGTATTTCGTCAGTCGTCGGATTTCTATCAGTTGCCCTTTGCACTTGGTGCAGACTCGACGCTCTCAACCGACGTGGAAGTATATAGAGTTGTTAATACTCTTTTAACTTAATGTAACTTATTAAATAAAATGGGAGGAAAGCTGCTAAAGTCGCAGGCACGAAAATAGTTTTACAGCTCCATATAGTTCACACGGAAATCAAAACAAAACAACAATAAAGTATTTAGTTCTAGATTCAAATGATTACAGAATTGATGGACGGAAATTAGGATTCATTTGTATATGGAAATGCGATGATTCCCGAGGGACATTAAGAAAATAGAAATACTTTAATAGTTTGAGGCCGCCGCACACAAACTTAAGACGCATTCGTAAGAGTTCGCTACGCCCCCGCAAGGGGGCGTAGTGAGCGGGGTCAGGGCGTAGCCCCTCGCCCACGGCGGCTATTCGTTGACCCGCCAGTGCGGGCCCCTCATTTTATTGCCTCAAGCGGCGAAGATCCCTGCCGAGTGAGACCCCAAGTTTCCTGGGGGAGGCCCAGCAGGAGACGACCAGTGGCGAGGGTGGCGACTCTGCACGCCTACGGGGAGGCATGTAGCTCCCCCCTGCCCCGCTCACAGATCTAGCCGTTTACGGATTAGGGGAACTGTCGCGTGTGTGTGAGCAGCTAGTGTTGTTATGTACGCTGCTCAGTGTCACTTAAGACGCGGAACAACGGTCTCGGACAAACTATACAGGATTCAGTTTTTATGTAAGGCAGGTTTTTACTTAATTAAAAAAAGAATATAGAAACATACCAGCCTCCTGCTTAATACTATTAGATTCCGTATAATTCTTTAGAGTGGGTGTATTCCAGTATTCTTCGCTATTGATCACCTTTGATATCACCAAGTCTTCATATAAATGCTTCAATGTAGGGTGCAAGGATAGTAGCCTGAGAAAATAATTATAAAAATATTAAAGTATTAGTGTTTGTATATTCGTTTATTTATTTTCTTTCATATTTAATTACATTTTTAAATATTTCATACTCTAAAAAGATATAAAAAAACATTTAAAAAAATAGAAGTCCGCCGGTGTCGGGAGCAGGGTCAAAGACACCGGTGGTTATTAAGGCTGCAGAGACAGGAATCTTCTCACAATGCGAGCCGTATCGAGGAGTACTGCCTTCTGAATCAGGCGCTTGATCCAACTGCCTAACGAGAGGCTTTCGGCCATCAGGCCATTAGCCGTTACGACAATCGGCACAATGATAGCCGAGCTCACATTCCACATGTCAACAACCTCGTGTGCTAAGTCGAGTAGTTGTATTGTTATTGTAGCATGTCAGACTTTGTACAGTATTTTTTTTTACTTGTGCATAAAGTTTTAATTAATAAATAAAGGTCAATGTGATTACTGTAACAACTGTTAGCCGCATTAAATCGCGGCGATTTTTTTTCGTGCACTTGATTTTCAACGCTCTGCTTAGCGCTGAGAGTTGAAAATCCAACAGTGTGTTTTCTCATCGAGCTGGGATGAGTGCGCCCCAGCGCGTTGGATTCTCAACGCTCGGCTTAACACCAAGAGTTGAAAATTCAGTGCGCAATAAAATCCCGCCGCGATTTTATTACGTCCGTGTGAACGTCGGCTTACTGTACTGTAAGGGTACATATTGTATTATTCAGTAACTGGGTTGTGGAGATCAGATAGGCAGTCAATTTATGTAAAATACTGGTATTCAGCTGCATCTGGTTAGACTGGAAGCCAACCCCAACATGGTCAGAAATGATGATATGGTTCATCATCATCATTTCAGACGTCTACTGCTGAACATAGGCCTCCCCCAAGCACCTCCACTTCGACCGATGCTGTGCTTTCCGCATCCAGCGGATTCCTGCGGCCTTCACAAGGTCATCGGTACATCTTGTGGGAGGCCTTCCAACGCTACGTCTTCCGGTACGCGATCGCCACTCCAGAATCTTTCGGCCCCATCGGCCATCCTTTCTGCGAGCAATGTGCCCTGCCCATTGCCACTTAAGTTTGGCAATTCTTCGGGCTATGTCGGTTACCTTGGTTCTCCTGGGGATCTCCTCATTTCTGATTCGATCACGTAGGGAAACTCCAAGCATAGCCCTCTCCATTGCCCTTTGGGTGACTTTTAGCTTTCTGATAAGGCCTATTGTGAGCGACCACGTTTCAGTACCATAGGTCATCACTGGCAACACGTACTGGTCAAAGACTTTCGTCTTGAGACACTGTGGTTACTGTAAATAAAAAGCCACTCTTGTCTCACAAAAGGGTGTCGTAAATGTAGGACTAAGTTATTACACAAATATAATTAGTCTCCTTGTATCTGCTAATACCAGAAATAGCAATTTCCAATTCATTTACCAAGGTGCACTCGCATTAAGAAGGCCCATTATCAGCCCATGAATGATGAATAAAGTGTAAATTAAACTATTTCTACACACAAATAAAAATAACTTTGACACCACAGATATTTTACTAAAGTAATTGGTGTCATAAAAATTGGTTTGCCATGTAATTGTTATTCTTGCACTCAATACAGATAGTGCCATCCACGAAGACACCCCATTCTTCTTCCTACATGGGTACAGTACAAAAGTGCAACATTCCACTAGTGTTTCAGTATTCTCAATATCATCATCTGCCTAGCCTTTACCCAACTATGTTGGGGTCGGCTTCCAGTCTAACCAATGCAGCTGCATACCAGTATTTTACATGGAGCGACTGCCTATCAGACCTCCACAACCTAGTTACTAGGTAACAGAATACCCCTTGGTAAGACTGGTTGTCAGACTTTTGGGCTTCTAACTACCCGTAACGACTGTCAAAGATCTACAAATGACAGCCGGAACCAACGGCTTAACGTGCTTTCCGTGGCACGGAGGGGTCTCGGTATGTAAAGATGGTCAACCATCCACGGACCAACCGCGGCAAGTGTAGCTTAACCTGATCGATCGATCAGTGCGGCTGTTATTACTAAAAATTGTCGGTTGTTATTTTCAATAAACACTAATTTAATTACCTATGAGTCTAGAATCTATACAAATCAATAAAATTGAAGTGTCTTTTGTAATGTCAAAATAACACTAAATGCATATGAAAGTGTATACAGTATATACAACAACGGTTTTTTTTGTCTTTCTGTCTGTTTGTTCCGGCAAATTTCCGAAAACTAACTACCTACTTCAAAACTTTCACACCAGCTATATCGCAGGTAACAGCTAGTTGGTAAACAAGACAAAAGAGTAACTATTGCATAAACAATTTGAAGATGACAATAAATGCAAACACTGGCAAGACATAGGAGTATTTCGAAACTATCAAATAAATCCTAACATTTAAATTGAAAAGGCAATTTTTTTAAAGATTCTAAATAGTAGTGATGGGCCCACTATGGATTTTGCCAATCTTTGATTAGCTATAGTGAATAAACTATTGGACCATTGTGCGTGGTTATTCCAACCAGCCCACCTCCCTCCAGAAGTTAATTAAAACTCCTGGTCTGTTCAGAACATCAGTGAACGATCTGGGTGACCTGGTTTCTGTTCTAATCTAGGTGACGCCTGCACGCGTAGCATGACCACCGTAGAAACGAGTTTTGTCGACGGAAGAATAGACAAAATGACAGATTGTGATTGTTTATCTGTCATTTTGTCTATTCTTCCGTCGACAAAACTCGTTTCTACGGTGGTCATGCTACGCGTGCTGTGCATTCAAAGAGCATGTGCGCGACGGTTTCCTCAGCCTCCATGGATGCCCTGCACAGAGGACTGTCCGTTATGCCTATTGTGTGGAAGTGTTTGTTTACTATTGGATACGTATTTGGTTTAATTTTTGTATGCATCTGAGTTTTTCTTTAAAAATGGTAATGTCATTAGATATATGAAGTTTAATTTATTGTCTTATTGTCTTTTGTGCACACAAGTGGTGTACAAAATGACATCATTAATTGTCAGGGCCTGAATACAACCTTCCCTAAAGTATGGCCCACTCATAATAATATAAAGTATGGTTTATAGGGTTCCGTAGTAAACAAGGAACCCTTATAGTTTCGTCATGTCCGTCTGTCTGTCTGTCCGCGGTCTAGCTCCAAGACTGTTAGTACTAGAAAGTTGTGGCATGGGTATACATATTAACCATGTCAACAAAGTGGTAAAATAAAATTATAAAAAATATATTTTTTTAGGGTACCTCCCCTACACGTAAAGAGGAGATTGTTTTTTTATCCCTTGGTGTGGGGTATCGTTGGAAAGGTCTTTCAAAAACATTATGAATTTGTAAAAACCATTTTTGAATTCAGAGATCCGTTTGCGAAATATTAAGCTTTAAAGTGCAAATTTTTGTTAGAGTCAAGTGTCCCCCCCCCCCCTGTCAGCTAAATGGTTGGTTTTAGATATGTGAAAAAATTCACAGCAGTAGCTTATATAACGAATTTAAAAGGAAAACTATCACAGCTGAGTAGGCTTTACAAGTTAACGAGTAATAATCGACCAACTTAGATTTGCGGTTGTAAAAACATGTTCTCCCATACATTCTGTATGAAAGATTTTTTTTTTCAACTACAAAGTTAAGTTTGTTCTTGGGATAAATTCATCCCAACTACGGAACCCTACATTGTGCGTGGTCCGACATGCATACACTTTTCAGATTCATGTTGTTGTCACATAATAGCATGACCTCTGCATTCAAGCAGCATGCACTGTGTAGTATATTTACTTATATACTCGAAATGTGGCATGACATTATTACAATGTCAGTGAAAGGTTACCAATGTTGTTCAGCTATTTTTATCTTCCAGTTTCGTCTATATTTTGGTTTTGGCTCAGTAACAAAACGTGAAAAACTGGTTTTTTCTTCAATATAAAGTAAAATTGTTAGTTTGCCAGTAACCAGTGGCATTGGTCTGCAAATATATATAAATCTGATTAGTACAAAAAACTACTTCTACATATTTGACAATATATTTATTTTTTTGTATGCTATCTTGCAAGTCAACCTAGGAGGTTGTCGGCTGCTTAACCAGACTTTCCTGTGGCTGCCTCAATAAATTAAGGCCTCCAGTCAGGGCATAAAACTTAGAAACTAAGTGACTACACGCTAAGAGCACCCTCTGTGGGGTATGGACCTCGACTTAGGGCGTCGCTGGTGGAGGACAGCAAGGGAGAGGCTAGATCGGATTAACTATCTGACAATACATGCTTCTCATATACTTTAACTTTATTTCAAAGACTTCTTACTTAGATTTCATCTCCAGCTCCCCATCAATCTGTCTCTTAAACTTTGGTAGTAAGTTCTGCAGCAACATCTTCACTTGATCCCGGTCTTTAGCTTGTGCGTCTGCACCCGCAGAGTTGACAAAGTGAAACGTAGAACACGTGCCATCATGTAATACCACTTGCAGTTGCACTTTTGGTTTTCCTGCTGGGGATATTTTTTGTGCTGAAAAAAGTAATAAGGCATTATTTTTGGGAACTGAGTTGGTAAAAGAATATTATGAAAATAAACTTGAGGCAATCTTGAAAAGGATGAAAGGCAATAAATCGGAACTGCTAAATCATATAAACCATGATCAATTATATCCACACTCAATCATTTATTTGTTGGTTTACAGGGTCAAGATATGGGCTACGTTAGGATTAAAAAGGAATACAATAAATCAAATAAAATTTATTCGTAAATGTAGGTTTCAATACAATAGGATGTTATAATAAGATGGTCAGTTCGCTACATTTTACTCGAGAGCATACAAATAATGTAAAGTTAGTATTTTCGAAACAACAGACACATTTAAAATGAAGTTGAAGACACTAAAGATTATTCCATGTTCATAATACTTATAATAATTTCTGCTGTTTGACCAGAAAACAGTATCAACATTATTTACACAATTTTTTCTCATATTTCCTGAAACTGCCCTCATAATGCTCCTGAATTCATGGAAAACACAAAAGAGACTACCATGAAATTCAAATAGTCAAAAGTAAAGATGAATCATTTCATTCAAGGTCATGTTGATAGCATTCTCATGCCTATTAGGACAGGTTCAAACCTGCACATATCAGACGGTGGTAACATTATGTGACAACATAGTACTGTTTAGGTCTTGTGTCCAGAGTCAGGTACCTCTATTTATGATAGGATATGATGATGAGTAATTAAATAAGCATCAAGAATGTCTATGCATATCTTACTCGCGAAATGAAATACAAGTTTTCTATGCATTATCTCTCGTACTTATTAAACTGTTGAAGTGAGTGTACATACTATGTTTAGTATACCTAGTAATAATGTATGTTGTTTAAGTGCAGAGTAGCCATGTTTAGATTTACTCGCAGTATAATAATCAATGTAACATGATAGCTGCACAGGTGGTGTACACAGACAGCTGCAATCTCTACATGTTTATCTGATAGAGATGTGTGAATAACATTGATTGAAGAACACATAGAAACCTACATGCGTTTGGAACTTTAACTTTTAGTTGTAATCATAAAAGAATATGAAAGGTATTCTGTAATGTATGTAGTGAGAATAAAATTGTATTTACTTACTTTTAATATCAGCATATTTATGTGATACAGCCACTGTGTCTCTATTTTCCAACATCCATGCTAACCTTTGATTCATAACATACAAAGTGCCATCACCCTTCTTGTACCTCACCCCGCCCACGCTGAGCAAAACGTCCTCAGAAGACGTAGTCATCTTCTAACTTCACCACTCAACCCACAATATAAACAGTTTTAACATGAAAAAGTTATAAAACGTTAAAACTATAGTGCTCGAACTCTTCCAATCGCTACGTGATTTTTTTTTAATCGATTTAATCAGCCCCTCATGCTGCCAAACGCGATTTTATGTATAAGTTCGTGAGATTATCGTATGTCTTTGAATATGAACGCTTATTTCGAGTATAAAAACGAAGAATTATGAAATTCTATCTACAAAAAGCATATCACAGTCCGTCGACCATTAGAGGATTTGACAAACTGTCAGCTTTTTTTTTAAAGTTGACTTCGAACATTTCTGCCTCTTCGTTCAAATGAACCACGTGGGATTTAGTACCTAAATAAAATATCTATTATAGCTTTTGCATGAAATAAAATTAAAATAATTTTAAATAGATACAAAACATAGAAATATTGTTGGAAATCGATTCAGAGCTCAAACTCAGAATTCAGTGGAAAGGAGCATTGATATTATGCGTAGTTCAGACAGAGGTGATGGCGGGCGGTGTAGGCTGCTATGGCGAACAGACGTAATGCAGTCCGCGTATGTCTAGACCAAACCTTTTATTATTATTAGTCTGAGGGATGTCAAAAAATTCAAAATTCAAAATTCAAAAGTCATTTATTCAAATTAGGCTGAGAACCAGCACTTTTCGAACGTCAAAATTACATAAGACAGTCCCCCAAAAACGCCCACCCTTCACCATGTGTTTGAATAGTTCAGAAAGTACACGAACTGTCCGTCACCACACCTGCAACCGGCGCCAACATGGGCCGCCTCTGTCTGCTCGAGTTGGACGCATAACTATGCGTTCGCACTGGCGAAACATCACAACAAAACATGTTGAAATCTCTAGTGCCTGTCAAACTTTGTATGGAAAATTGACAGAAAATAGAGATTCCAACATGTTTCGTTGTGAATGTTTCGCCAATGCAAACGCACAGCTAAGCTTACAAATTAATATCAACCATACAACAAACGTTTTCATCATCAAAAACCTAAAATAACGGAGGTTGATTGTTTTACCATGCCCTTAGTCCTGATATTTAAGCTTTTAGCTTCTCACAGGTAGCAGCACTGTTGTTCGTCCACAAACCACCATTAAAATTTGTTTTTTTTTACTTTTGTGTCGATTACGAACACTAGATAAATATGTATGCGACGTGGAGTGTAACAATATTCTAAGATGAGCTAAAAAAAACGGAAGCGTCTACCACTGGTAAAAAAGAAGCTTTAGTGGAAAGGTCAATAAATTATGAACGTTTTATAAAATTGGTTATTTTATTTTACTTAGATTTTCTTGTTGAAGACTGGCACTTTGTATATTATGAAAAAAGGGTAGCACGGATGTTGGAAAATAGAGACTTATAGTAACTGTGTCACATTATTTATGCTGATAATAAAAGTGACAGCTAGCTGTCAAATTCTTGTACAT
Organism: Agrochola lychnidis; assembly: GCA_963680765.1. NCBI lineage: Eukaryota > Metazoa > Arthropoda > Insecta > Lepidoptera > Noctuidae > Agrochola > Agrochola lychnidis. Next base: position 5,223,348 of record OY796871.1, on the reverse strand, counting down.
ATGATAGTAGAGACATGAGCAAATGGCAGTTTTAAAGGTAAAGGAGATGTTTCATTTTCGGCCATAAAGTGTACGTTAATGAAAAAAAAGGAAAAAATTCCACGAATTGAGGAAAAATATTCTTTCCTGTTTATTCCCCTGATTACTTCGGCACAAAAAATAATAGTTTAACAAATTATTGCCATATTCTATTCATCATGGCGTCGTTTTACTTGCATACTGCTTGCGTCCAGAAATCATATTACATTTTAACCTAATAATATCACGTAGACGTCATTTAAATAAATATGAAAGGCATGTATTTCTTTACTATATTAAGATAGCTATCTTATACAACTTTTTTGATTAATTAGAAAGTGTGATTCATGATAAAAATAAAAAACTGCTTTTGTGGATTGTAGATTTGTAGGTACTTCTGGACGAAAATGGCTAGCTGTCGATGGTCGTATTTCTCCTGACAAACGTCAAACATTTTCGGTTTTTATTTTGTGCCCAAAAAGTATTAGATATTATGGAAAAAAACAGTCTTTATTGTATTTAGGGGTTCGTTTCCCAGGTTTTCTAAAGTGTACATGTTATGGCCGGAGTCCCATGCAAAAATGAAACGTCTCCTTTACTTTAAAGGTAAATGTCAAAGTAAATCTACTAGTTCTCCAAAATTGTAGGTATAGTAGTTGGTAGGCTGTATTATTAGTATGTTTACAAAGATAAAAGTATTTTTATTTAATACAATAATATAAGCACGAGAACAGGTGGCACCTTACAATAATAGTAAAATCATTTAAAGGTGCTTTGATGTCTAAGTCCTAAGTAATACGGTGGAGTTTCGTGCCCATTCTTCTCCATGCGAAAACTATCTTTTGGAAGGGGCGACTAGAATCGATTAATTTACATGTCACTTATGATTTGATTATACGGACAGTTAAGTTGGCAGTTAATTTGTCCCTGACTTTACATAAATGTTTGGTAAAACACATTAAAAGCCCATTAATTTACATTGTAAATTTCAACGTTCAAAAGTGCCTTTTAAGGGCCTATTTGAAATAAATTATTTGACTTCGAATAAATGGCTATGATAGTATGAACGTTTACCGTTTACCCATGTGTGAATCCTATAAATTATTTTATCAAAAGTGTCAGTAAAAGTAAAATCAAAATTGTAAGTTTTATGGGCTAGTTTGGCCATATTCATAATCAAGTGGGGTGACCCTCTAAATAGCGCTATTTTCTTTTCACATATCTGTCGATAAATATTTATTTTCCTTCCACCGTGAACGCATCTCTAATAGACCGCCTTTTAATTATTTTACCGCAGCAACACTCAACATTGACAACCCAAAATGCAATCATGGCGCACGGGGCACTGTGTTTTTAGAATGCTGAGAAGTTTTTACGTAAACACTTCGTTATTTTGCATTGTAAACGCTTTATGTGTTTTTATAAATTATCCTTGAGTTGTTAAGATTGTAGTGAAGCATACATGTGTGTTCCAAACTTGAAATTTTCACCCATTCGGAATCACGACTCTGTACTACTAGACACTTGCAGGTATAAAAATCATGAGATTCGCTGTTTCAGGAGTCCTAACGTTCGTAACATGATTCTTTATTATTGTGAACATGATGAATACGCCAAATTATATGTTTGTTAGCCAATTAGCTGTGAACTATCGTAATAAATGCGATATATTCGTTTGTTCCAGATAACTTGTTGGTGTCATAATGTCAGAGGCGTACGCCCGCGAGATACTGCGAAGGAATGTTGCGCAAATATGCCAAACTATAGGATGGAACGGTATAAACTCAACTCCACTGGACATTTTGGTGCATGTGCTGGAGAAGTACATACGGTCACTTGGGACACAAGCTAATAGATACGCCGAACAATTTAATAGGACTGAACCAAATTTACATGACTTAGGATTAGTATTTCGTGACCTACACATTCATTTACCAGAGTTGACAGAGTACACTAGGTGCGTTCCACCCGTGCCAGCACCGGTAACCTCTGAGAAGTTCCCTAAACCTAAAGAATCTAATTTGAACTTTCTCAAACCTGGAAGTCATGAAGTGGTCACGAGACCAATGCATGTGCATGAGCACCTGCCCCCTATGTACCCTGAAAAGGAAAGGGATACACCTGTTGTGGCAGGAACTGTTGAGATCCGTCAAAATGGCATTGATAATCTTGACAATACTAATGCAACATGTACAAGTCCAGAAATATCAGTCACCGATAGCCCAGATAAAAACAAGGAAATCTTCAAGAGACCCACTGATCCAGTTTCATTACCAAACAGTAAAAGACCGAGGTTACGTTTGGATGAGGAGGAAAGGACTAGAGAAATTAGCAGTGTGATGATGACTATGTCAGGGTTCCTGTCTCCGGCACGTGAGGGTAAACTACCTGAGGCACGGCCTCCTGCCATTATGTCAGAAAAACATTATGACAAACATAAAGCAAATTCACATCATTCTAATGTAACAAAGGCACCAATAGTAGAGAAAAGTGATAAGAAATCTAAGAAGAATAAGTTATTGAATGGTAAAGTTATGAAAAGTAAACGAAAAGATAAGAGTCATAAAGGTGAGGGTAGTAAATCTAAGGATAGTAGTAAATTGAATAAGCATCCACCTGGTCATCTAATGAAAAATAAGGATGTCCACCCTACACATCATAATCATGTGACCATGCCAGCGCCAAAGGCTGCACCACCACCCCCGCAACCTTCGAGATCTGTGATGCCACCACCACCTTCTGTGATTGAACCTGTGAGACCTGTGGTTCCTCTCATCAAGCAGGAGCCTGTAGATCCACCACCACCTCTGGCACCACCACCTCTGGCACCACCAGTGATGCCCAGAAACTCAATACTAACTGAGGATACAATTCCTGTACCAAGAAAAATACCTATTTCAAAATCTCCACTTGTTTCTAATTCTATTCCTGTACATAAATCACATCCTGCCACAAATTCCTTTGTACCCGATGTGGAAATAAAAAAAGAAGTAATTGACGAAGAAGAGAAATTGGCCTCTCAACCAGATAGATCAAAGATTAATATATTTAAAAGGATATCGAACAAATCGAAAGAAGATAGAATCACTCCAGAGGTTGTTCATGAAAAATTGCAGTCTGATACAATGATCTCAAGGTTACACAATTCTGCACATGATAATGCAGTTGAAAGTAGATCCCACGAACCTTTTAGAGCGAAAACTGAAGAGCCTGTTGTGAACAATAATGATAATAGTGCTGTAGATTTGTCTAAAGTTATGGACTTGAGGACTGATGAAGTGATAAACATTGATGATGATTCTATAGATGTGCATCCTATGGCTTCTAGAGCCCCACCAATTGAACATCGTCCTAGTATATCAATTAATAAATCGCTGCAAGTACCTTATCCCAAAGATATAGCTAGTGTCAGTCCAAAAATTAAGAAAGAAAAGAAACATAAGGACAAGAAAGATAAAACTGCAAAACTAGAAGCAAAGTTATTGAAGAAACAACAGCAGATAGCATTTGAGATAGCACAAGCTGAAAAGCAGAGTATGAAAATGAGTGGTATGAAGCCACCCAAATCAAGTAGGCCAAAGAATGAATCAAAGTTGCCACAAATGCCACCTGGTTTTCCATTCTTCCCTACTATGACTCCAGGGAGAGGTCTGATGCCTGGTCCAGGTTTAATACCTACTCCTGGATTAATACCTGGTAGTGACTTCCTAGCTGAGTTGGCCAATAATCCAGCACTGAGAGGGTTACAACCATCAAATTTGCTCACCAATCCATTTGCATTTAATCCAGGTGCAGGTGGACCTGGTTTGATCCCTGGTCCTAGTTTCTTGCCTGGTGGTCTTAACCCTGGTATTCGAAATCCACTTATCCCTATGGGTACCTTCCCTCACACATCCAGATCTTCCCCTATGAAAATACCTTCAATGTTACGTCGTCGTCCTAGTTTAGAAGTGATTCCCGTTGACAATGACGATGACAGAGGCATGCATAAAACTTCGATAATGGGCCGAGAAAAGGACAGACACGACAAGCACAAATCTCAAACCATTCCAAACATTTTGCAGAAGCATAAGTCCAAGTCACATAAAGATCACAAATCGAATATGTATAAAATGCCTCCTGTTACGCCAGATATTACTATTGAATTAAATCCTCCTAAAATGGACCCCGTGAGACTAGAGCCACCTAGGCGGTCTCCCGTCCCGCCACGTTTGCCAACGCCAGAACCAATCGTGGAAAAGAAACCAGAAACTGTACCAGAGCCGGTCAGAGTACCGTCTCCAGAACTTCCGCAGGAGAAAGAACTAGAAAACCCTGACAAGAAAAAGGATAAGTCACATAAGAAAGAAAAGAAGGAGAAAGATAAAGATGGCATAAAAATCAAGAAGAAAAAAGATAAAAAGGATAAGAACAAAGATAAATCTGAAAAGAAAAGAGAAAAGGAGGAGAGGCAAGAGTTAAAAGATAAAATTAAAAAAGAAAAAAAGGACAAGAAGAAAGAAAAGCTAGTAGACGGCTTAGTTCCGAAACTTACGCTCAAGCTAAGCTCATCCAACTCGAATTCACCAATGCCGCCGAGTTCGCCGGATTTATACAAGTTAAATATCAAACCGGTGCTAAAAAAGGAAGATGAGGAGGACGAATCGCCGATGAAGGACGAGCCAGTGTCCAGAGAGCACAGTCGCTCTCCAGAACTGGCGCAAATATCCGCGCTAGTGACCAGACCGCCGAAGCAGAAGCATTCGAAACACAACCACATCGCAGACATCGAAGTCCACTCGTCTTCGCCGCCGTCCGCGACCTCGCCACCCCGAAAAAATACTCCATCCTCCTCATCGAAATATAAAAGGATATTAATTAAACCATTGTGCAAGAAAGGGCACGTGGAAGGTTTTGACGATGACGTTGCATCGATTTCGGAAGAACCAATGCCGGCGGCACCAGCTCCACCACCAGCTCCCGCAGCGGTCGAGAAGCAAACCGGACCGTTACCCACACCTTATTACGTAGATGAGCAGGGTAATAAGATTTGGGTATGTCCCGCATGCGGTCGGCCTGACAACGGCTCGCCGATGATCGGTTGTGACGGCTGCGACGGGTGGTACCACTGGGTGTGTGTCGGCATTACAGAAGAACCCGGTGCAACAGAAGACTGGTTCTGCAAGTCGTGTCTGGCGAAACGTGCCGCAATGGCGCTCGCCGGTGTCACTTCCGCCGGTAAAAAGAGGGGCCGAAAACCGAAAGGGGAAAAAATTAGAGACTGTCATTGATATGGACCTTTTGTTGTTACTGAGATTAGTGATAATTTTCCGTTCGATAGATACGAGTAAATGGATGCAAGTTGTTAATGGATTAATTGTTGAATGATATCATGAAGAAAAATGTTTTTCATCATTTATAATGTTATATCATAGGCTTCAATTAAGTATAGATAATAATGAATATTGACATAAAATGTTGAACATAAAAATAGTGTAGTTACTTGTAATAATTACCATAATTTTAAATATTTTGTTACGATTTCTCTTTATTTCTCGTTCGCTCGGTTAGATCAAGCTGTAATGCGATTGCGGGCGTGTTATACACTTCTCGCGTGTAAACATAGATGATAATATAAGATTCTTTTTATATTGTACAAAAACTGAATTTACTTAAGAAATTGGTGATGTATAAAGTAAAATGTAGTGAATATTTAAATAAACAGAAATAAGGCTGGATGTATTTTCAGCTGATATTTGAATATTTTCATATTATAATTTTAATATAACCCTGTTTTTTTTTTTGTTGAAGTTGTTCCTTCAATTTTTGTACAGGGCAGGCACTGTCGCGCTGAGCCTCCGGCCTATACGTTTCTTAACGGGAGGCAAAGAGACGTGTTTCCCGCGCGAAAGTGCCTGCCCTACTGCATTCGACTTACTTGGAGGGGAGGCAAATGTAAATCTTTAATTTCAGCCAGTGGCCAATTAAATATATTGGTACTCGAAATGTAGTAAATTATTTTAATCCTTAAAACCACTTACGTGAACCCCTAAGCACACTAACAAATCACCCTTTTCCTCTATGATCTCTTTTCCTGTTGAAAAAAACATGCTCTGCGGAAAATGTTTGACAACCATGCATGCGTACATTATCTAATTTTTACTTTTCACGCACTGCACTGCAGTTGTATTTCCCGCTCCAATTAATCCAATTTCATTCATGACCGTTTGTGAATGAACAGGTTGCCGCCAAAAATTATCTATCACCCAGTCGATTTTGACCTACTGATTAGGCTCCTAACAATAATAAGCATGGATGTATTATTTTGTGACATAATCGTAAACAAAGTAATAGTAACACAACTAAGAAAAGTTTAACGCCATTGCATCATACACTGACCATATCAATCAAGGTCACGCGCATTGCATGATAGCAGGTACTAACAGTACTAAGTACCAATGCGTATGCATGTCAATTATTACGCTATATGTATAGGCTGGCATATAAGTAGGTACCGGGTAGACTTATGTTTTGATGCGGGGTCACGGAACACAACTACTCTCTAGGTGTAGTTATGGCAAGTACAAAATTCAGATTAACACTTCTATGTGAATACAACAATAACACTGAAATCAAACAGCGCTTGTGGCGGTAAATTTGAAAAACTATTAGCGTTTACTACGTCCATGCCTACATACAAAACCCAACTGTGTCCTGATGATGTTCTGCTTACCCACAAAGTGTCAAACTGGCGTTTTTACGGAAACATTTTATTCAATTCCCAGATCAAGAAAAACATTATTGAGTTTTTTCATCAGGAATTTCTCACTAACAGCATGGAGTCCGGATTTTTGCCCGGTTTATGGCAATCCAAATAATATGAAGAAAAAAACATACATGGCTACGCTTGTAATCCCTGAAGGGTTGCGCATAGGCAAAGGTGTCTTTACCTACCTGTAGTACACACACCTACATTTCGCCAGTTAAGTTGTGAAATGTGGCTTTTACAAACTAGATGGCGCCTATGTTAGCTGGATATTTATGTACAGACGCCAGCACATCAGGCTACTACAATCTGTCAAATTTATTTAATAGATTTTCAACTTTATCGCTGTTATTTAAGGTTTAAAGTTGATTGGGAAAATTTGACAGTTACGGGTAGCTTGATGTGCTGGCGTCTGTACCAGGGGGCGAGCCTATTGTTTGCCAAGTATGTACGACGTCAAGCTACCTGAAACTGTCAAATTTTCCCAATCAACTTTAAACCTTATACTTTAGTGATAAAGTTGAAAATCTATTAAAGAAATTTGACAGATTGTAGTAGCTTGTGGTGCTGGCGTCTGTACATTATAACATTATTATCCTGATAGACCACATCATGTCAGCTGTTCCAATTTATACAAATAGTACTTAATCTGTGGAACGGTCAAAGGGGAATTCCCGAATTGAAAATGGCGGCGCTAATCATGTCCTCTCACTTTTGCACATTCAAGCAAGACAGGATTAATGAGCCAATGGTGCCGATTCCCTTGTTCACAAACTAAACTAAATTTAAGTTCAGTGCATCTTTTTCTTTCTATTTCATTAAGAAAAGGACAGAAGATAAATTTTAGTTTAGTCCTGTCTTAGGCTGTATACAGAAAGAAAGCTGGAAACTTATAAGCGCTTACCGGCGCTTGACAGCGCTCGTAACCCGCGCAGGAAAATATATGAACGCGCGCCGATAAGCACTGAACGGTGCCGACAAGTTCCGACAAGCTTCAACACGCGCTGGTCAGCGCTGGGCGCTGCCATTTAACATTACCTAATATCTGCTACCTAATGTCTGCTTCAACCTGCTTCCTTTGTGTAGAACGGACCAGCGCTGTCAAGCGCCCGTAAGCGCTTATAAGTTTCCAGCTTTCTTTCTGTATACAGCCATATACTATATCAGCGCTTGACGTAAATTGACGTAATTTTAGTCGGCAAGTTTTTAATCACGTCTAAAAAGTTTTTAATCACGCTTGGAAAACCTCTGACGGCTGTCTTCAACAACCCGTATCCACCGAGGGCCGCAGCTAGACTTAAATTTAAGGTAGGGCGGAAGTAAAAATTTTGATCTGTTCTGGTCAATTGATTTTTGGCTTTCTTGACTGATATTTGTAATGTGTGAGTCAGTTAATACTTAATTGTTGGGGGTGATACATAAATTAAAAAAATTGTAATTAGTCTGACATAAGTAAATTATTATTTCTCCAATCATGTCCAAACATACCTAGGTACTCAATATAGTCTTTCCTTAAAACAACTGAATTCGAATAAGATTCAGAATAAATAATTATTTTATTGTGATTGTAAGATGCCGTGTAATTCGGAATTGTTTAGATGTCATAACTTAGCTTCATAGTAGTTTGCTTGTTATTAGTTGATATTTAGAATAGGTAGTTGGTTTTTTTGAGGTACCTAGGGCATTGGTATTTTAAGGTAGGGCATTGCCCCACAATGCCCCCCCTTAGCTACGGCCCTGTATCCACCCAATGCAGAGTGGTCTCCATTACCTTGCGGAAAAGGCAGGGGTGAAACAAATAAAAAGAAAAATTTCAACATAAAAATCTATTGTTATCAGAAAATCAACAGCAGTAATTACGAAGCTTTCTATCAAATTTCAGTCAACTTTTACGACTGGAACGGTTAAAACACACAATATTACAATTAATTCCTAAGTTTCATCCTATTTCAGCACGCTTAGCATGACTACAATAGAAACGGGTTTTGTCGACGGAAGAATAGACATAAATGACGGATAAACAATCACAATCTGTCATTTTGTCTATTCTTCTGTCGACAAAACCCGTAGAAAACCCGTTTTGCAGATTAGAGAATACACACAAACAAATACTGAACACTTACTACGTTGTCCCAAAGCTAAATTCATTCTACATCATTTTGCTAGCCAGCTTTTGCGTTATGAACCAATGCGAGGTATGAATCGTTGAATTATTATTAACTAATAATAAAACTAAGTGAAATAACTATTAAAAAAAAATCAAAACAATATTGAAAGACAGGAATTTGTTTATTTTACAAAACAGAAATAGTGAAGGAGCTATACAAATGTTCAAAACATTTTGATTCTTGGTTTAACATTGGTTTTAGGTACTGGAGTCTAACATCCTTATTTTTGTTTATAAACCTACTTAACAGTTGACATAGTAAATGCTGATACCATTTCCAGATAAACAATTCGCTCTCAGACTACAAAAAACAAATCTAAGTCATGTACACACGTCCACAGACTTTAATAAAGAAAAACCTTTACAACTTAAAGGTAATAAAAATATTTTCACGTAAAACTGACTATACTCAAACTACAACATGAAGGCTTAATTTGTATTACTTGGGGGCAGCGGTAGTCGGAGTTGACGGCGGCTTTTTTACGCTTTCTGAAGGTGTGACTGCTTTTTCTTTGTTCCATTGTTTTAAACCTTCAGGTAATGTCGTATCTTCGTCTAAGGATCCCGTACCTTCTACAAACTCCTCGTAAGTGCTCTTTTCAGGGAAGGGTCTCTTTCCAAGAAGCTCAATCATGTCCTCTCTACTTAAAATCTCTTGCTTCAACAACCTCTCTGCTACTTTTTCAATGTTATTCTTATGTTTAACTAGCAACTCGGTTGTGAATACATGGGCGGTGTTGATTAATTCTCTGACTTCGGAATCGATTAATTCGGCTGTTTTTTCCGAATATGGTTTATCAATTACCATTTCGCCAGGTTGGGGCATTTCGAACGATACATTGCCTACTTTGGTGTTCATGCCGTAGTGGACTATTTGTGCGTATGCGCTTTGGGTTATTTTTTTCAGGTCATCTTGAGCGCCCGTTGTTATTCTACCGAAGAAAATTTCTTCACTGACTCTGCCACCAAGTGTCATACACATTCTATCGAACAGCTGTTCCTTGCTGTAAAGATATTGTTCTTTGGGTAAGTACTGGGCGTATCCGAGACCTTTTCCTCTAGGGATGATGGATACTTTGAGTAGTGGGTCGGCGTGTTGTAGGAACCAGCCGGCGACTGCGTGGCCTGCCTCGTGGTATGCCACAATCTTTCTCTCATCAGGTTGGAGGACGTTGGATTTCTTTTCCATGCCAGCGACAACTCTCTCAATGGCTTGCTCGAAGTTCTTCATGTTAATGTCGTTGGCTAACTCTCGAGCGGCGATGAGAGCGGCTTCATTGCAGACGTTTGCAATGTCAGCGCCAGTGAAACCTGAAAAAAGATAAAAATATGTTTATATAATATATTTTCATAATTATCTTCTTGAGAAAATAGGAGTATAAGTTGAAGCAGAATGAAAAATTATAATCCCAGTTCGTCAATAAATACCTAATCTGCGTTCGCTATTTATTTGCCAAATATGTAAACAAACTTGTGTTTTAGGAAAAACAACTGTAATGGTCACACATATAGCAGCAACATATAGCAGTTTGCGCTATAACTTCATATTTTTTTAATTAATTTTTCAACAGTAACCTATGAAAAATTTAAACGCAGGGAGGTGCAGAATCATGTACTGAATCCATGGTAACAGTTTTCGCATATATGTCCCTGCCACCTTGTATAATATTACTTAGAAAAATTACAAGTTTTGTAGTCAAAATTCTGGTTTTATAATACCTTTACACCTTGTGGTAAATGTTTTGTACAATTATCATAAATAAATGTAATTATACCTGGTGTAAGTGCAGCCATCTTTCTTGCCAGCTTCGCCTTATCAATGGTGGTCTTCAGAGGAGTCAAATGAACTTTGAAAATTGAAGCTCTTCCCTTTATATCTGGAGCCGGAACGAAAATCTGTCTGTCAAATCTACCTGGTCTTAGCAGGGCTTTATCCAAAATATCAACCCTGTTTGTAGCAGCCAGGACTACAACATTTGTTGTAGTGTTGAACCCATCCATCTCAACCAGAAGCTGATTCAAGGTATTCTCCTGTTCTGAATGACCTCCAAAACTACGTCCTCCTCTTTTCCTACCAACTGCATCAATCTCATCAATGAAGAGGATGCATGGTGCATGTTTACGGGCCATAGAGAACATGTCACGGACTCTAGAGGGACCAACACCCACAAACATCTCTAAGAACTCCGATCCTGAGACGGTAATGAAGGGTACATTGGCTTCTCCTGCAGTGGCCTTTGCTAGTAAGGTTTTACCAGTACCAGGGGGGCCAGTGAGCAAGGCACCTTTAGGGATTTTTGCACCCAAGTCAATGTACTGTTGGGGATTTTTCAAGAAGTTCACAAACTCCATAATCTCTATCTTGGCTTCTTCACAGCCAGCGACATCTTGGAATTTGACACCAATATCAGTGGGATTAATAAGCTTAGCTGTGGACTCCATAACACCCCCAAAAAGTCCACCCCCCCTCTTTCCACCGCGTCCCATCATGTCTGCCGATCTCCTCATCATATAAATTAAAAATCCTATAATAAGTATTGTTGGGAGCATGCCTGTTAAACTTGAGGCTTCAACCTCAGTCTTATAAATAACAGGAAGGAAATTTGGTGGCTCAACACTCATCTCTACTTGTGCATTCTCTAAATTCCTCTCAAATGAATCTACACTGCCAATAGCAAACCATATGACTTTTCCATCTATGGCTGAGCCTGGGTGTAGTTTCACTCTCACCCATTTTTTGTTAATAACTTCTAATTTTTCCACAGTACCTTTATGTAGGTATACATTGACGAAGTCCCGCCAGCTAATCTCTCTGTAGCGGAGTTCGAAATATGCGATAGATCCTAATATACCAACAATGCCCATTGCACCAAACATCATCCATTTTTCTTTATCCTGGCCTTCGTAGCTACCGCGGCTGCCACTGCTACCAGAACCACCACTGAACATGTTCATGTTCCATTTATCCTGGGCCGTAGTCGGTTTCGGAGGCGGTTGAGCAGCTTTCGAGGGCGTAGGCGGTGCTTCTTTTTCTGTATCTGGAGTTTTAGCTGGTTTTTGACTTGAACCTGGCTCGAAATACTTCTCAAATCCTTTAGGTGGCTTCTTACAGAATTCGTACCATTGGTTCAGCACAGAATCTATAGCGGGGACACCAACTGGCTGAAATTTGGGGCCATTATGATGAAACTTTCTTAACTGGGAGCGTGTTAATCTCAAACCTTTCCACATCTTGCTGTGATTTTATTACTAACTATATACAAGAATAAATGTTTTTAATAATTATTGCACAATTCGATCGGAAACGGGATCACAAAATACTATCGAGAAATATCGTGACAAACATGGTTATAAAATCTGTCAAAAACAAATTGTCACTTGTCAATGTAGCAATAAAGACCCCTGTATACGGTGGAAGATGTAATTGAAACTGACTTAGCTTAGCAAAAATTGTGTGCACTAAATTATATTTTCTTGACTAGACTCTTATTTAAAACGTTAAATACAACAAACAGCTACACTGAAAAACTCGTTAATGTTTCACGTAGCTGTCTTTAGTATTTTATAATATTTTTTTTGACATATGACAGGTAATTTGGTTGCTGTGTCTGTGTCGGTCTGTGTTGATGTTGAAGCGGTTGAAGCGCGTTGAAGCGTGAGCGTCGTTTGAAAATTGTTTCTTTCGTTCGTGCCTATTTGGTTTTGAAGAAGTAAGTTTAGAGAATAATCACAAAAAATTATATTTAAGAAATTACAATGTTTTGGTTGTATTAGAAAAAAATTAAAATAATTTTTGCGTGACAATTTTCCAGTTCTTGTATGTACAACCATCTTTAAATTATGGATTTTGTTTTGCTTTCATATGTTTCTGAACGAAACATCAGACATTTTCATTTCGTAGGTAAATAAATGAGATTTACGAATATTGCAATAATTTCATCATAACAACAGTGCGCTTATCATCAACTCAACAGTAAAACGTGAGCCTTCAAAGTGATAACTTCTTAGATTTGGTGAATAACGTTGAGTGGATTTGCACTAAAATAGTGATGGATCAAGATAGACCAGAAAGCAGTTCGAATCCTGGAAAGAGGACACGACCTATGCTACTGGAGCCGAGTCCGAAAATCGCTAGAGTATCAGCGTACGCGAGCTCAACTTCCAGCGGGGTGCTGAAGAACTCCAAAAAGTTTGGTCCCCATTCTCCAAAGAGAGTCAAAGTATCTTATGATACGGATGATGTGCCTGCTCCAGGCACTCCTGTTCCAGACAAGCATGTTCGTAAGGCTGGTCCTTACCTCCTTGGGCCGAAACTCGGGCCCAGTCCTGTTAAAAGCATAGTGCAGTGCTTAGCAAGGAAGGAGAGAACAGATGAGTTCTATCAGGTAATGAGCTGTTTTGATTACATTCTATTCGTAAACATTGTAAACTTATAATGTAACATTATGAACATGACAGTTATCTTGTTTGTTTGTTACTTTGTATTAAGGAAGTAAACAGAAGACAATTTGTCACAAGTTTCATTAGTGGAGTAGGATAGCCTTCATTAATCATTATTATGATAGTGTTTGCTCTATTTACCATGAACTGTAATTTTTTCCGAGTTTCTGAGCTATGTGGTTTATTAATAAATCATTATTGGCCTCCTTGTATATTTAAATATATTTTTAAATTAAATAACTTTATTTAAAATGATGCAACATTTTTTTTACTTTTAAAGTGTTATTTCTGCTATTTGTGAAATCTTTGTGAAATTGTTGTGAAATCATTATACTGGTTATGTTAAATCGGTCTTCCTTATTGCTGTTTTTTCCCAGTATCTCAGGCGCGCTATTAATGATAATTTATTCATGTTTGATATCAAGAAGTTGTGTTATAATTACTTCTAGGAGGTAAAACTGTTAGTAGTTTTTTTTTTATAAGATAGCTGTTGCTTGTAACTTTGTCTATGGGCATACCCAGCATTTTTTTATGGCTGAAGTAAATAAACTCGATAATTAGTATGAAATTCTCTCAATAAAACTCTATAACTACGCATGCGCGCTCGATTCATCGATGCCACATTGTTCCGTGTGGTAATTATGAATTTTATCAAATGAATGATAAATTTTGTTACTATAAAAACCAAGATTTTTAGCTTTGAGTCAGGGACCTGGGTGGGGCAGATGCCCCACCTTGCCCCACCGTGGGTACGCCCATAACTTTGTCTGAATGTAGTTTTTATAATACAGACTAGCTGTGCTTGCAGATTTGCTCATTTGACCGTGTGTTCTTTTGCCATTAGGTTTAAGTCAATGGAAACGTGAAATCATTGTATATTCGCAAGAAAACACTAGTTCAAGTTATGGAAATATGCATTCAATACTATTATAATTAATATCACAATCCACCTGCGTACCTAGTTGGTGTAACGGTCTGAAGAGAGACTGCTGAAAGTTGTGTTATTGGATTGTGTCATTAGGAATTTTTCTATAGAAGCTCAGAGTCTGGAGTTTGTTCCCAGTTATCAACGCTCAGGTCCTAGCTGATGAAACACAGGTATCTGGCGAAAGATGTGTGTGTGCATGTCACCGTATACTCGCACTACAACACAAATGACTTATAGAAACTGTTGGCTTTGAATGGCGATCCGTCACAGAACTTGTGTGCTATTTTTTTTTAATAGTACACCTTTTTTGTTCTTTCTGATTCACAGCAATCTGTTGTCAACAACAATAAGTAATAGAGCCGAACAACTAATAAAGTTACAAACTAATCCAACTCCAAATTAATGTTAAAAAAACTTTTGTGTCTTTCAGGTTAAGATCTTGACCCTAAGAAATGAAGGCCAACCGGAAACCCAAGATGACCGCCAGGGTAAAATGCTTTTGCATACGGAATATTCTCTATTGTCCTTATTGAAGGACCAGGATGGTGTGATTCATCATCATGGGTTGTTCAAGGTAAGGGCACTGTCACTAGAATAAAAAATACTGAGCATTTATTTTTATTCAAAGCCTGAATTGTTCCACTGTCGGGCAAAGTTAGGCCTCTCCACTCTCTTTTTACTTCTCTTGATGTCAGGCGACTAAGAATCAGTCTTTATCAGGGATGGGCCGAAATTCGGTTCACATTCGGTTCAACCGAATTTCGGCAGCTTGAACCGAACTTCGGCATTCGGCCGAAATTCGGTTCAGATGCCGAACATTCGGCACAAAAAAAAATCCAACTTGCACTATTTTGACTGAAGTTTAATAGAAATAGAATAGCATTACTTACTGTAAAATAAAATTATGTCTTTTACTCACTCATGGTAATTTATTTTAGTTACGAACATTGTAAATGTAAACCTTAAATTAAATCAGTTCTTATAAGTCTTGAAAATCTGTTCATCTTATTAGGCCACGCGGTGGAAGCATGGTGTGCGGGCGGGGTACATCTAGTAATAATTGAAATACCTAAATGCGTAAACAAGTCACGACCACGTGTCGCTCTCGAGAAAGCGCGCGAAATTGAACCGAAGTTCGGCCGAACTTCGGCCGAACTTTTTATATTAACCGAATGTTCGGCTGAAGTTCGGATTCGGTTCAAACCACATTTGGCCCATCTCTAGTCTTTATTCGCTCATAGACTATGGTAAAGCATAAGCATTTAAAAAAACAGTGGCGCTCCGGCAGTACCGAAGTGAAACCTTGAAAAAAAAATCGGCACCGCGGTAATCAACGCGTTGATGTCTTTTACTCCATGCACCGCGGTAATCAATGCTTTGATGTCTTTTAGTCCACGCACCGCGGTAATCAAAGCGTTGATGTTTTTTACTCCACGGTGTCGGTAAATTCCGTTACAGTGTCGCGAAATCAATGATTTAGTCCCATCTCAAAAATGCCCAACGCGCTTAAAGAAGTTTTCACTTCAAAAAGAATATCCAGCTATTCTTTTCGCAACTTAGCATTGGGTTTGAGTCTAACCAACATCCTTTAGTCTATAGTTACATGACGCGAAAACTTTGGCACGGCCGCGCTGTTATGTAAATTAGACGAATTTGAATGCTGTTGCCTAAAAAATAAAGTTCATAATCGCCATGAACGAACTCTATGGAAAGTTTTTGCGTCAAATAAACACGCCCTTGGTTCGTGACAAAACAAAAGTAATTGTGAATGTGTTACTCAATTTATTAGGGTCGCTATGAATATATCGCTAAAAATACAGTACAATATGGCCGATATAACTCGACAGTTCCGAACTTCGCGCAGAAGGCTGCACAATAATATTTTTTAGGAACTAAATGATGACATGAGGCGAGTGTGAGTGAGAGAACATCAGAAAACATGCGCGAAAGTCTGTAGTGCAGGGGCGTAGCTATCGCCGTATCTGCCGTATCAATTATACGGGCCCCCGAGCCACGAGGGCCCCCGACGTGCGTAAGCAAAAATGAATAAAAACTTCCCAAATTCATCATATATATATATAAATGATTTAATAAATCAGTTTGCCGAAAAAAAGCCAAGGAGAGATAATTAATTTAAATTGTTTGTAAAATATTTGGAAAAAGTGACAGATAGATAATTATGATGAATAAATATTTCTTTTAATTTTATGCAAACATTTTTTTTTCTTTTGTGAGAAATCTTTACCCTTCATAACGGCCCCCAAACAAATTTTTATGCGGGTCCCCGCCAAGGCACGCTACGCCAATGCTGTAGTGCCTATGTTCAGACTTGCCAAGTTATATCGGCCGTATTGTACTGCGAGTTTTCATCCAGAAAGAACGATCTTACGCATAATGCGGATAGCACAGTAGAACTTCGCCATGGAATTCTTATTTTAAAACTATATCAATACAAATATTTAAAAACGAAAAAATCTAAAATTTCACCTGAAAAACTGTCAAAAATGTGTAGTCTTCATACACATTTCTGACAGCTTTATTTAATTAATTATATTTAATGCCTGGACTTTATTGACCCTGCGTTTGTTTCTCCATTCACCTCAGGGGTAGTCAAATCTTGCTTTGCAGTTTGGCAGGTTGCTTTGCACCTTATGGATTAAATAAAAAAGAATAAATAAAAAATAACAGTTGCATTCCGGGAGTGCCGACAGAAGTGAAAACTATTAAAAAAATCGGCACCGCGCCACCGCGGTAATCAACGCGTTGATGTATTTTACTCCACGCACCGCGGTAATCAACGCGTTGATGTCTTTTTAATCGTCAAAAGCTGGTGTCGTCACAGTGTCGCTAAATCAATGGTTTAGTCCCATCTCAAAAATGCCCAACGCGCCTAAAGAAGTTTTCACTTCAATAAAGTTAGGAAATGTCGACTCCATTTTTTTTATAACAACATTTTTCCTGCAATCTGTGGGAGTGATTTCGTGAAAAGGGACGGAAGTGTGTAACAGGAAGCCCGGGAAGTGCGCGCTATTTGATTTGACTAATAAGCGCGCGCGGTGCTAGAGTTCGCCGTCAGACGGTACCAAACCATTTTTATTTAACTTGACATGTAAAAGTGATTTCGAAATCATATTTACAGAATAAAATTATTTCATTTCACTCATATATTATCCTCTTCTCAATTTCCAGGACTATGCATTGGAGGAAGTTCCGAACCCAAACGGCAACGGTTTCATCTTCACTGGGCGGGTTCGTCAGCGTTTATTCCTCGTACTGGACTGTGTGAGCCCCCACCAGTTCAGTGAGAAAGGATCTGAACTGGTGAACTTACAGCAGTATGTTACTAAAGTGAAGAAGGTCCCGGAGAAGGAAGCAATACTGATTTTCTATGATATTGTGAGGGTGGTCGCTAATCTGCATAAGGTGAGAGTTTTTGACTTATTTAAAGAGTGAGTATGAGTCTAATCTCGCGCGTTAAGCAGCGTTTCTTTATCAGAATTAATTATAAAAATACCGTGTGCTTTCATTTATAATTCATGCTTGTATCTCGCCGCACGCGCCTGTAGCTCGCCGTCCGATAAGGACCAGCAGTGCTATTCTGTAAAAATCTCACCGTGCACATTTAGGTGAAGTGAGCTTGAAAGTGAGCTGTCAATAGTATCAATCCCTAGCATAATGGTGGAATGACAGCTCACTTCACCTAAGCGTTCACGGTGAGATTTTAACAGAATAGCACTGCTGGCCCGGGTCGACGGCACGTTGTGTTTCACGCGCGCCTCAAAGAGATGTCAGCAGAACTGAGGTAGGGCCGCTGCCTGCCGGGGTTGCGGGAAAGTTCGAAAGGGATACCGTGACCCTTGGCAACATACAGGCAACTGAAGGAAAATGGGTGGGTTTTAGTCAGTAAGAGTCTGACACGCCCTCCCGCTTTGCCCAGAGTGGGAGAAGTTATTTGATAATTACCCACCCAGAGAAAAACAAACAAGGGCGTGCATGCGCCTGCAATGCTTTTTATTAAATTACCTATCTGGTCGATATTACCTGCCAGGGATGTTGGAGATATTCGCATCCGCATCCGCAATTGCGGAGCTTCCGCATTTATTTAGACCTGCGCATACGCATCCGCATTAATCAATGCGGAGCTCATGCGGATGCAGATGTGGGTGTAAAAGGGTGAATATCAGTAAAATCATAATCTACAAAATGGAAATTATAATCATATATATTATAAAGAGAAAAGATTTGATTTTTTGTATGTTTGTTTGTAAGGAGCTCGTTGCTAAGTACTAACGAACGCTCGGATCGATCTGTCAGGTTAAGCTACGCTTGCCGGGGTTGGTCCGTGGATGGGTGACCATTTCTACATACCGAGACTCCTTCGTGCTTCGGAAAGCACACTAAACCGTTGGTCCCGGCTGTCATTCGTGGATCTTTGACAGTCGTTACGGGTCGTCAGAAGCCCGAAAGTCTGACAACCAGTCTTACCAAGGGGTATCGTATTACTCAGTTACTGGGTTGTGGAGGTCAGATAGGCAGTCGGTCCATGTAAAATACTGGTATTCAGCTGCATCCGGTTAGACTGGAAGCCGACCCCAATATGGTTGGGAAAAGGCTAGGCAGATTGATTGTATGTTTGTTTGTAATGAATTAACTCAAAACTGCTGGAATGATTTAAAAAAATCTTTCACCAGTAGAATGCTATATTATCACTGAGTAACATAATTTATAATTTATAAAGATATCACGCGGGCACAGATAATATAATACTACGTACAGATACCCAATCCCATACAAAGAAATGACACCTCCCTAAAACTGGCTGTTTTTTTTCCTCCATTTTTATTAACAGATGGCAGCATAAGCGACTTTTACAACGCCATCTAGGAGTCGACTTAGATACTTTAGATTCTCTACATCGCACAACTTAACTATATTTTGAAGATGGAACTGAGATATTACTTTAGTGAAAATGGCAATTTTGCTATTTTGAATTTTTACTTACGCCAAAATCAGCTGTTTATCGCTTTTTAGCGATTGTTAATTTCATATTTGTTACCTATGCTGCCATCTATGATTTTTTTTTCAGAACTAATTATAATTTGTTCGAGTTGAGACTCCATGACGCGGGCGAAGCCGCTGGCGGAAGCTAGTCATCAATAAAGTTCTAAATCGTCACATTTTCACGAAAGTCTTGAACTAAATATATTTTAAAATGATTTTATAATTTAGTATTTTTTTATTATACATATACATACAACGAAACAGCGCTGCAATTTGCATAAAAACGTAAGAAATTTAGAAACACGTCCCTTAAAAAAACTTGAGATCCGCATCCGCGGATGTGAGCCACTAAAAATCTGCATCCGCAATATCCCTGTTACATACATAGCGTAATATTGTGTTGAAGTAGACAAACGTATGAACTTCCGTCGCATAGATTCGGCTGGTTTGTCGTTCTGCTGAGACTGGGGTTGCCAACTTTATTTATATCAAATATAATATTTTTGAAGCCATTGCCTGTAAAATCATAGTAGATGATGACAAAATAAAAAAAAATATAGCTAACTATATTTTTTTTTATTAAAAAAATATTAAGACTTACCTAATTATTTTTACAAAATACTGCTCAGGCGCCATTGTTGCCAATACACTAAATGTTCCAATACCGTAAAGGACAAGTCACCCACGCGGCTTACATCTCAATTTCCATTTTTATTTGAAATAAAGATATAATAGTTGCGCCTACTATATTTTTTCTTCATAAATATAGTATTTGGGCCTCTAATAAAGCAGGATACTATATTATATAGTAGAGTCTATCTAGCTCTAATTCTATAGCCTAATGTTTACAACTATATTTCACTTTCCAGAGAAACATAGTGCACAGGGACTTAAAGCTTGGCAACATAGTGTTGAACCAACGGACGGGGCGCGTCATTCTTACCAACTTCTGTCTGGGGACGCATCTCGGCAGCGATCGGGACCTGTTGAAGGATCAGAGGGGTAAGCTTTTAACTTCTTCCACATAACACCCACACACCCATAACATCACGCCTTGTTTATCCGAAGGGTTAGGCAGAGGTGAATCCATAGCAGAGACCGCGGAAGTGGGGGCAGAGGGAGCAAATTCCCCCTCTATAACTAAACGGGGGGGGGGGGGGCGCCCCCTCCAATTTTACACTATTTAGTAAAGAAGGTTTCTCTGTGCTATCCTTCACAGAGCTTTATTTTTTCTTAAATGAAAAAGCGCATGTACTTAACAAAAGGATTGGCTTTTTGTTTTGTCGGAATTTAAAGTACATTATATCGTTTGTGGAAGGGGGTGACCAAAGAAGTTCGCCCTCCCGTCATGGAGTACTTCGTTTTTGGAAGGGAGTGATCAATGAAGTTTGCCTTTCGTCAGTTATGTTTTATGTCCCACTAGCTGCTGCCCGCGGTTTCAACAGCGTGGATCCTAATTCTTTTTCTAAAATAAAAGTACGGGCTACCTTAGCGTAAAAAAAATAACTTAAATTCACTGACAGACAATGCACCGCCTAAATTGCTGGGTCTAGAAGCATGAGATATTGCTATGCTATTGCTAAGAAAAGATGTCTGAAAATTCATCCCCTGACGGGGTCAAATAAGGGATGAAAGTTTGTATGGAAGTTCGTAAATTTTGTGCATACAAACGTGGGCAACCCCATCGGGCACACGTCTGTATTGACATAAAGCTTAAAATACAAAGATAAATAACCACTCGTAAAATGCAACTATATAACCGTTTTGATGCCAAAAACAGTTAGGCATAGAAACGTCACTTCATACCCCAGGTCCACACTCTCGCGAGTGCGCCTCGTGGAGGCCCTTGCATGAACCAAGGCAAGCGGAGGCTACACGAGTGCTACCCATCCACACTCGTTTTATTCAGTTGGTCGCCAGACCTCGCGCCTCGCGTCCTTTGACTCCGGTCAAAAACCCGACACCGAGCGGAGCACGTGCGAGAGTGTGGACCCGGGGATGGACGTCCCATAAAAAAAAAACCATCCCGATTTCAAATTAAATAAAGAACAGTATTTTTTCCAGGATCGCCAGCCTACATTTCTCCCGACGTGTTGCTATGCAAACCGTACTTAGGCAAGCCCTCAGACATGTGGGCATTAGGCGTGGTCCTATACACCATGCTATATGGACAGTTTCCCTTCTGCGACACCAGTCTTGCTCAACTATTTAGCAGGATACAGGCTGCTAATTATAATATACCACCGTAAGTTTTATATTGTATTTAATTATTCTATTTATGCGAGTGTTATCATTAGGACTAGTC
Source organism: Agrochola lychnidis (assembly GCA_963680765.1). Taxonomy (NCBI): domain Eukaryota; kingdom Metazoa; phylum Arthropoda; class Insecta; order Lepidoptera; family Noctuidae; genus Agrochola; species Agrochola lychnidis. Next base: position 5,201,744 of record OY796871.1, on the reverse strand, counting down.
AGAAACCCGAAAGTCTGTCAACCAGTCTTACCAAGGGGTGTTATCTAGTAACTAGAGGTGGTCTGTAACATGTAAAATTAGAAACATTTTTCACCTGTTCCAGTTCCAGGAAAATAACAGTTCCAAAATACTGTTCCAAAATAACAGCCTGTTACATTGGAACCAAAGAATTTGATTGCAACAGATTTATTATATAGTACCTAGTTTCATTCAGTAAATGTTTCTGAAATAAAAACCACTCTTCATGCTTTTGCAGGCTTAGGATTGACATAGCTTGATTACATGCTTATATTATTTTTTTTTTGTTCAACGGTAAGTTTTAATTAATTTATCTGTGCATCCGAATACGTTAACAACAGTGACAGGCAGAAAACAGATGCCTTCTCTTTCTATTACAATAACGGCTAGTTTCTTCATCAACAACTAAAGTAATCAGTAAAAGTGTTGACTTTTACTTGACCTTTACCGATACTACGGCAAATGTGTTTCTTCATTCAAGTAACAACTAAAGTAAAAGTCAAAAGGGTTGCCATTACACAAACGTCGTAATTTCCCCAAAAACTCGTGGGGAGCTTTTTTTACACATGACAGAGCACCACAATTTCATTGTCTAGTGGTGCCAGATGTCAAAGTGAAAGTTCTTCCTTGAGTATAATAATAAATAGGGACAGCACAGCATTCGTAACGTTGCTTTGTAAATTCTAACGTCTGTACTTTATTGAAATTGGATTAATTTTAATTTTATAACATGACATAACATCACGCCTTGTTTCCCCGAAGGGAAGGGCAGAGGTGTACCTATATAGTACACGTAGTAATTTTATAATATTAATAAATTTTTGGTGACCGGTGTTTTCAATACCACATGTTAGATGTTTGTTACTTGTATTAATATTATAAAAAATATTAACTGTTTCCTTTGGTATTCTGTATCGGAACCAGTGAACGCAAACGTTTTGTTTACTGATCGGAACAGAAAATCTGCCACGTCTCATGAAAAATGATCCTTGCGAATATTAAATCTCTTATGCCTATGCGTTAAATAACGCACAATAAGTTCATCGTCTGCTGCACTTGAACTTTCACTGGACGATATTGATTCCATTTTAATTTTGTAACAATAAAATAAAGTCTAAGTTATTACTTATTACACAGATAAATGCACAGCGATGTACCTATGTTAGCTAACAGCTCAAGCAGGTGTCGAATAAAGTTTAACCTACAACAGTACAACTTTGGCAAAATGACAATTACTTTAGCTTTCACATCAGCTCAGTGAGCAGTAAAGGTTAGAGGCAAAAGTAACAGCAAAAGAAACAGCTAAAATTGTGAAGAAACAAATTTAACCGTTACTTTGACTTTGTGACGTTACTTTGGCTGTTACTTTTGATGAAGAAACTGGCCGTAAGTCAGAAGAGAAAAGTGCTTGTTCCAAACTGTTCCAGGTCATTTTCGTTTGTATCTCTTTCTAACAAAGTCTTCTTTTCGTATAGTTAGTGACTAACATGATGTCAGAGTTTTAAAGCCGCCCATGGGCCTCTGACTTGACTTCACATACCGTCGAGAAATATCTTTCAGGCATGCCGGTTTCCTCGCGATGTTTTCCTTCAACGTTTTTGAAGCAAGTGATAATTATATACAATACGAACATGAATCCGAAAAGTCAGAGGTGCGTGCCTTGGGTTCGAACTCGAGACCTATGATTTGGCAGTCCGATGGTCACACCACTAGGCTATCACTGCTCTAACAAACTAAACATCTATAAGCTAGATAGAGAAGAGCTTGTTATGTTACACAGATACACACACCAGTAACGGCAATGTCAGCAATGTTTTATTTTGGTCTGTTGTAGTAGTAGAGATGTTATATTAGGGTCATTTTTAGGTAATCCTATTATTGAATATATTAGTTAACGCATATTAGGATACCATACCACCTATTACTGGGTATTAGTCAAATATTAGTGAACCGATTCGTTATTAGCTACTCAATCTAATCCGAGTCCGAGTCGCTGTGAGCTTTGGTCACCACAAATATTATAAACTAATTTCCGTATTAGCTAATACTAGACAATGCGACAGAAACAAGTAACCAAATGTTAAAAAAACGTTTTCATTGCTTACTTACTTGGTAACCAACTCATGCAGCTTTAATACGAAGCCCGACGTGTATAATTATGTCTTTAAAATACACACATTACGCACGCACTCTATTCATATAATACATTATTCATCTTGCTCACTCGCCGCCTCGAGTCTAGTCATCTCGCTCACTCGTCAGGCGCCGAGACGTCGTCGAGTGAGCGAGATGACCGCGGGCGCGGTTGGCAAATGATAATAGTATAGCGAGCGTGGTGAGCCGCCTCACTATTACGCGACCGTGTCCCTATTATTTGACTAATACCTGGTAACCTATTACTCTATATTCGCATATCCTAATATGAATATACGTGGCTTGTATTATAATACCTGTACCTATTACGAATATATTAGTCACACCTCTATGTAGTAGGTTGTGGAACGTGTGGAACAGGCAAAACAGGCAGGAACTGTTTTTTCGATTTTGAGTTATCTGCTCTATGTTTTAAAAACCTGTTTTTTTTCAACTGTTTCGATAAGTACGCCTCACTAGTAACTGCATTGTGGAGGTCAGATAGACAGTTGCTTTGGTCGGAATGTTAGCTGACCCTAACATAGTTAGGATAAGGCTAGACAGATGATGATGATGTAAGGTTAAACTGCGGTTGCCTCCGCCAATCTGTTCATTTGTGCCCGCTTTACTTAAAAAGTTATTTATTAATATTGTATTTTCAGGGATGGCAACTCTGTGCAGGTGTCAGACAACACAGTGTTCCTAATACAAAGGTTGCTCGTCAAAGATCCAAAACATAGACTTGTTGCCGATGAGGTAAGAAATTAATAATTTAATCTTCATAATGTACGCACCTGGAAATAATTTTTATCAGGAATATCATTTTTTTGAGGAAATTATTTTATAATGGTAAAGAATGTATGTATACGTTTATTTTTAGGGTTCCGTAGCCAAGTTGTAAAACGGAGACCTTGTATTTTTTATTAACGGCATCTATTGGTCACCGTCGAAAACACAACTTCCAATGTGCACCAACAGATGTCACTATTCTGAATTTAATTTTACAGGTACTGGATCAACTTTCTAGCATAATAGCGAGCTACGTCACCGTTCCGAATCCCCCCGAAGACTTACAAGTGGTCCCCGATGTATGTTTAGAGAAACAAAAAAAAGAAAATACACCGACTTCCGCTCAATCTTCGAGTGAAGTTGATAAGAAACCTTTCATAAATATTCCGGATAGTAATACTGAGAGGAAACCTAGTGTTTCGGTGAGTCACAAATGTATTTCCTGACATTTTTTTTTTTTTAAAAGGAAAAATAATGTATGTCTGCCTTCTGGTTAGTTTGTTTTTTTTTTTTCTTAAAGTACCACTTACTTTTATTTGCCACTTTAACTACCACTTCACTTGATTTTCGGCTTAGACGTACTTCGCATTAAAGAAAAAAAAATTATGTGGAGAAATGTCTCCACATTTTTTTATTCTACAAAAAATCTGAACATATCGTCGCCCTCCTCGCTAACTGTCGTATCTCACAAACTGACGTATCTGTACTGACATTACCCGTAGGTAGGTAATGTAGAACTTTTTCGAAACAAAGTTCTGAACATACGTGTTCAGAATTTTGTTTCGAAAAAGTTATCTCTAATCGTCGTGTCTGTGTCGTTTACCGTTTAGAAGATAATCACGTATTTTGTTTTGCGTGAGTTTTGTTTGAGGGAAAAAATATTCTCACCACCTGTCGTATATGCACACATCTATAGTTAGTGAGTTAGAGCTATTTATAAAAAGTTATTAATTCATTAATAAAGCCACAGCTAACGTAACTTATTAACATGATTGTAGCGCCCGACCGAAAAACTGTTGCCCTGGAAAAATATCAATTGCTAGATACGACAGTTAGCGGGGAGGGCGACGATATGAAGCAATGGATTAGCAAAAGCCTTCAAAATGATTTAGATTGTGATTGAAAGTGTTTTACGCAATTAGGATACTGTAATTATAGAAATAAAATATTTATCTTCCTTTAATTTTACAGGAGGAACTCGGTGTATTTTGCGTACCCTTACCAGATTACCTCGCCCTTAACTTCGCAACGCCAACCAGGACCCCTCAAAACGGCATCATCGTTCAACACCCAGCGCACTTAGCGAGATCCACCACGACGATCGCCGACCCATTAATAACATCCCCGAACCAACCACAAACAAACCAGCGACAGGTCACCGTACAAAGAATCGGAAGGGACGCTAGACCGCTCCTACCGGCCGAGATAGCCAGGTACCAACACATGTTTTCATCCAGGCAGGAACAAGGCAGACGTCCCGATGCGACTAATGTAGTCCCCGACTCCTCCAGGCCAGAACCGAGAGAACGACCCCAGAATCCCAGACTTCACGCTTTGGCTGCACGCATTCCGAGACTCCCTATACCAACCGCATCTGGGCAGAACTCAGCAGATTTTCGAGTTATTCAATGGTCAGAACCTAGACATAGTGGCTGGGATAACGATTTCGTGCTAAGATTACCTGTTTTAGACCTATCTAATAGGGTCAATGGGAATGGGGTAAATAATCCAACTCCAGCCCAGGTTATTGCTGAGGCTGTGGTCAATAATCTTAGGCCGCAGGTTGAACCCTCCGATGTTGACTAAAACCATTTTCTTTGTAATAGATCTTACTGTGTGTTTGCACTTGCGAAACATTCATGTACAGTACAACTTTGTTCTTAATGTTCTTCGGCAAACCTCGTGTTTCGTCAGTCGTCGGATTTCTATCAGTTGCCCTTTGCACTTGGTGCAGGCCGGCCGCTCTCAATCGACTTGGAAGTATACAGAGTTGTTAATACTCTTTTAACTTAATGCAATTTATTTTAAAATGGTAGGAAAGCTGCTAAAGTCGCAGGCACGACAGATAGGAAAATAGTTTAACAGCTCTATATAATTCACACGAAAATCAAAACAAAATAACAATAAAGTACTTAGTTCTGAATTCAAATTATCATACAAGATAAATCTAATAATTGATGGACATGAAAATTAACATTCGTTTGTATTCGGAAATGCGATGATTCCCGAGGGACATTAAGAAAATAAAAATACCTCTAGTTTCTGTCAATGTTCCATACAATGTTTGATAGGAAGTAGAGTATTCAACATGTTTTATGTGATTTTTTCTCCAGTGCAAAAGCACAGTTATGTGTATAATGTTTGATGTCTGTGTAGTGAAATAAAGAAGATATACAGGGTGACTTTGGATTTATTTGCTATTTTTTAGGGGCTATAATTAGTCATGAATATGAACAACTTTTTCTACGGAAGTCACTCTGAAATGTCGCAAAAAATATCACCATTTTCAAAAATATTTTTTTTAAATGTAAAGGATTTTTTCATTTCAGAGTTATAAAAGTTGTTCATATTCACGACTAGATAATACTATATACTAGTATTTTTTTAACTGTCACATAGACAGGAAGACTGTGTCGTGTGTGGTATAAAGTGCAAGCCATATTCAACCTTAGGGTGATAATTAAAAAGCAATAACGAGGTTGATTATACTAGGTGGCAGGCACATCGACGCGCAACCTGTTACCATGGATTCCATACATGATTGAAAATGAGCTGTGTCCTACAAAAGTGCAATATCTACGAGGTCAAAATGTATGGAACAGCAATTTGTTTTTTAAGAGGCCTGCGAACACGGCTCGCAACTACAAATTGAGATGTTTGCATAATTCAATTCCAAGCACGTTGCGCTAGTGTGAGTGCCTGTCGGAGCGATATACACCTACAGTGAGCAATACTATCACGCACACATTGACAATTATTGTTTGAAGTGATAGCACTACTAGCTTTCGAAAATTTATGATAAATTTGAAAATTAAAACTTAATATTTTTCAATTTTTTTTCGATAATTTGTAACTTGAGAATATAAGCTATGCTTTTGCAGAAACAATATTATAAATATTGTTGTTTATAATACAGAAAAAACAATATGAAGACATGTCATTTACGCTGTAAAAATGTGCGAAATTAAATTCGTTTAAACTTAATTTAGAAAAGTTTTTTGGGAAAAAAAAGATGTAGGAGCCTAAATAAACACTGTCTTAATCCGAATAACAGCATAATATGGTGGAAATATGCCCAAATTGCAAATGATTTAGGTATTACGTTTGTACGGACGATTCATGCGTCGCCGCGTTCTTAATAACTGACGAAAACTCTTAACGCAGGCTGTTCCAGAATCATGTACTGAATCCATGGTACCAGGTTGTGTGTCGATGTCCCTACCACCCTGTATAGTCTCACCTAGAAGATTGCCAATGAATTCAAAGTCAGCTTATATTTTTAGGGAGTCAATGGTTGTTGTTCTAATAATTAGAATTGGTTTAAAAAAAAGGCGTACCATTTTACTCCGATTTTTTCTCCATTTTAGTGCATCTTATAAAATAAATAATAGTAAATGTCATTCTTGGTAACTAGGTGTCCAAATATACTTAACTTTCTGGTAATTACAATTAGTTGATAAGTAATAGAAACAATTGTCTGTAAACTAAAGTTGACTTAAGAATCATAAATGGTTTACTTTCACTGCCTCTTACTCAATTATCTAGTATAGCGTCATGTAGCTAAGGTTGATTTTTGAGTGACCATCTATATATAAACATATTATCAATTAAAGTCGCTTGTCCTGTCTGTCTGACCGTGTTGTTCTTCATAACTACGCAACAAATTTTTAATGCGGTTTTTAAAAACATTTATAGAATGTTTTCCTGAAGGTTTATAATACATTAGTAGCAAACTTACATATAATAAACCAATCTCGATGTTTTTTCAAGTCGGAAAAACCGTGCCAAGCGTGCGTGCGTACTAGTGAGTAAAAGAAAGGACCATTTTTTTGGTTGCAATGGAATTTGAACTTTGTGTAGTATGACATTGAGTTTGTGTTTCCAAAATTTATGGAACGAAAATTATCGACGCGTCAAAATAAAACACCGGAAAAGTGTTGCCATTGGCTTGTTCATAATTCGTTCAACCAATCACAGCAGTCTACGCGCGTAGCAATTCCACAGTATTGTGATCTCACGAAGCGACGCGCGCTTTACTAGTGGAAACCAAGTGTACAGATATGCTGTGAATGTGTGCGTAAACACGAGTAGCGTATACTATACACACACTTCCGACCTCGCCATTGTACCTGTACTTACGCACACATTCACAGCGTGTTTGTACACTTGATAACCACAAGTAAAGCGGGCGTCGCTCCGTGAGATAAAAATACTATATCTATTTTTTGTGTTGATTTAAGTTCGAGAACCCGGGCCCTAAGATTCGGAATTAAAGTTAGGTTATTTGTAATAGAAACATTGATTTTACAGTGTAGGGAATTGTCTATGAATATATATATTCTTTTTAAGTCTGATACGTGTAATTTAGTACTGTATTATTCCGTAAGTCGTTTTTTATTATAATTATGGAATTTAAGTTTTGGGTTGCAAAAGTAAAAAGATTCTGTAGGTTTATTTAGCGATTAAATAAAATAAATAAATTTAAATATGCTTAAAAGTAACTATTTTGACAGTTACGCAACATCTATTGTATTTAGTTAGCTATCGTGAACACGAATTTTAAACCATACGGCTCAATGGATATGATTGAATTTAAATTGATATTGATAATCATCATCTGCCTAGCCGGGATGCAACTGAATACCAGTATTTTACATGGAGCGACTGCCTATCTATCAGATCCTGAGTAATACGATACCCCTTAGTAAAACTGGTTGTCAGACTTTTGGGCTTCTGACGACCCGTAACGACTGTCAAAGATCTACGAATGGCAGTCGGGACCATCGGTTTAACGTACTTTCCGAGGCACGGAGGGTCTCAGTATGTAAAGATGGACACCCATCCACGGACCGACCGGCATTGCGGCTTGAAAATGTGAAATGAAATGCAATGTGTTACGCATAGAAATGGTCCAAAATTATTTATTACTGTAACAGTTTTCTTCTTAATTTTGCAACTATTTTATATATTTTTTTTATTTTTAATGTTCTAGGTAGATTGCCCCGTTTGTCTAGCGGTCGCTTGCTGAGCATGAGGTCCTGGGTTCGATTCCCAGGTCGGGCAAAGTGTTATTAGGTTTTTCATCAGGAATTTCTCAGTAGCAGTCCGGAATCTGGATTTGTGCCCGGTTGATGGCAATAGGCTCGCCCCCTATTACATGGGTCTTAAACATAACTGGCGAAATGTGGGTGTACTATAGGTACAGCGGCCTAACTCTTCGGGGATTACAAGTGTTAAATTATTTTCTAGGTAAATCGTTCGACTTTAGTATAGTCGATGTGATTCATTTTGTTTTAGCATTTAGTTGTTTTAAATTGATAATTTCGGAATGAATGACTGTAGATACTTTGTAACTTTACAGTCCGGGCGTGGAGAGAATGCGTTCTTGACACCTCGCCGTTCCCGGAGAATAAAATGATACTTTTATATTTTTTCAAATGCGACTAGTAGTTCCGGAGATTACCCCTACATACAAACTTACAAACAAACAAATTTTACCTCTTTATGATTTTAGTATAGATTTGATTTCATGCTTTTTTTTTGTCGAACAACCAGACTATGTTCTTCGTCAGTAAATGTCAACTTTTTGGTGACGATTGATAGCATGAAATGAAAAAACCGGCCAAGTGCGAGTTGGACTCGCATACGTAGGTAGGGTTTCGTACCAAGTCAAAGTCATGTGGTTAGTGACTAACCTGGTGTTAGAATTTTTATGCAGGCCATGGTCCTCTGACTTGGCTTCACATGCCATCGAGAAATATCTCTCAGGCACGATTTGCTCACGATGTTTTCATTCATCGTTTTTGAAGCAAGTGATAATTATACAACACGCACATGAATCGGAAAAGTCAGAGGTGCGTGCCCTGGGTTCGAACATGAGATCTATGACTTGGCAGTCCGACGGTCACACCACTAGGCTATCACTACCCTATTTATATGAACAGAACTATTTACACAGTGTACCTTAAGGCTGCGTTTCCACCAGAGATGTGACAGGATGCGTAGCGAGGGATGTGTTTGTTAAGAACCAATAGAATCGCTTCATTTACCTAGCCTCGTTCAGCGCAGCTCCTGTGGAAACAGCTTAGCGGTGCGAGGTTTTTGTACGTTCAAAACAAGCGAGGGATGGGTGCGAGGGATGTGTGCGAGAGGTGTGTGCGAGGGATATGTGATAGGGATGGACACGAGCGAGAATTCGCATCTGAAAAGAGCCCGCTACACATCCTCGCGCCGCTCATCTTCGGACCGTTTCACAGCTTAGTTACGCATCCTCGCACCGCTCAGCTACTTTGCACATCTCCGGTGAAAACGCAGCCTTAACCCTTAGCAAGTCGCGCGTCCCCCCGCGGAACTTAAGAAAAAATGCTACTATCTATTTTTACAAGTAAAACAGCTCCCAAGGAACCCGGGAAGGTATAATACATGCCGTGTTAATGGCTCTTTATTGACGAATTCTCCGTTTTTCCGAAGGCCTACCCAAAAATCAAAAGCACTTGAGATTAGATTGACATAATAAGTGTTTTAGGTAAACTTTGGCTGGCGTTCAAAAGGTTAAGCTTACATGCATGTTGTGTTGACGTTACATTGCATTGTGTCTGGCCGTAGGGATGACGTCATGTCTACTCGCTTAATGGAAACGCGGTATAATCTAAACATTTTTATTTTTATACACAAGTGTTCGGGAACTCGATTTTACTTATGTTAAGTAGTTATTTTTTAACATCAAACAATGCAATTATTCTTTATAAATAATTACCAAACAATTGATTACTTAATTATTATCGTCCATTGAATTATGTTCGTAAATTGTGATTTCAATTAATATTTACGTATTTTGGAAATGTAAGAAAAGTGATTAAAGTGCCAATTTGTAGTTAGATTTAAAATTGGAACTAAAAAAGAAAATGGCGTTTCTAGCTTACTCAAATTTCCTTCCAAATTATTGTTTGAAATGGAAGTTGGCTAGAAATACTAATTCCTGTCAAGGGACTTAATTTTAAAACTTTAATATTGGGAACAATTGGCTAATATGAATTTTTATTTTTGTTTGTCTCCTTTGTAAATGTGTGATCAAATGATTTAGTTTTAATGTAAGAAAATATGTATTGAATCGAATTTCGTTTTAATAACTATAATAATTAACATATTAGATTTTAGAATAAAAAGATATTGATTTTGAATATGCTACAATATTGTAACAATGATCTATGAATTGAGGATCACTGGCACTTAACTAAATTAGTCAATAGTGATAAGTGTGACTTCCACAGCCTGATTGCAGAAAATGTATGAAATATTAATATTCTTCACTATCGATTCAAAGAAATTGTAATGTAAAAGAATGTAACAGTAGACTAAATTAAAACTAAGCCTTTACACAATCTACACATTTCAATCTCCATTTAAGATATAATAAGTTTTGACATAACTTTTATTGTAACCGCAACCTAATTAACACTTATTTAAAGATAATATTACCAAAATTCGTAATAATAATGTTTTCCATTGTTAACTGCCCCTCTATTTTACTGTGATCGGGTAAAATTGTAAATAATTATGCTTTGTATGTCGTCGCGCAAATTCCGCTATCGCGATTCAATTTGATCAACGCCATCTATTGGTCGAGATCGTAGTTAATAACTTCTGACAACAGATGTCGCTACTTATATGTATGACAAATATTTTGTATTTTCAATGTTGTAGAAACGTAGAATAGTAGTTTAAAAAATTGGTGTGGTCGAAGGTATTATAAGTAGGACAATTTTGTTATTTGTTAGTTGCATGCTAATTTGGTGTGTAAGCTAATAAAATGAATTAAAAATAATGGAAATGATTTTTATTTTATCTCCTTCGCTATCTCACTAGGATATCGTGGCGCAACCATGGTCGCTCTACCAAAAATGTATGCTTGGTTGTGCAACCGATCGTACGCCTGGTGAGATACCCACCATAAAGCTGTGTATATTTTGCTGACAGCGCGATCATGGTTGTCATAGTGAGATATGTCTTACTTTTCAGCAGATGTAGTAGTCTGTGTTCTCCACTCCACAGAATTGTCGCTGTCATTATGAGCCAGGGTGTAGCTACCGCCGTATCTGCCGTATCAATTATACGGGGCCCCCGGGCTATGGGCCCCCGACGTGCGTAAGCAAAAATTAATAAAAACTTCCCAAATTCATCATCAGCTATAAATGATTTAATAAATCAGTGCCGAAAAAAAGGCAAGGACGGGGGTATATTTGATTTGAATTGTTTGTAAAAATTTTGGAAAATTATAATGAATAAATATTTCTTTTAATTTTATGCAAATATTTTTTTTCTTTTGTGGGAAATCTTTACTCTTCACAAGGGCCCCCAAACAAATTTTTATGGGGGCCAAGACACGCTACGCCACTGATTAGGAGTGATAAAAAGTACAAATTTCCTGGCACTCATTACTTACAATTCGACTGTTTAAACAAGTAATACAGCTACCATTTGCACAGCAATACATCTATAACTGAGCAATGGTTATCTTGAATCGAGCAAGGCAAAGCTCATACGTGGGCAAAATAGTTCCGTGGGAAGGACGTTCCAACGAATAACTATGGACTAGGTATAGGTAATTATTACCAGCGGCACTGTGTGGTGCCTGTGACAGCTTACAAATTATAAAAATACAGCCTATCCATTCGATAAATAACAGTTCCTACGGTATGTTATTATTGCGGTCCGTACAACACTGTAATATGGCGTCTGTTTCCTTACATTTAGTAGAAAATTCATAAAAACTAGCAAACGTCACAAGCCATTATATTGTGCCGCTATTGTAGTTCACAAATGAATGACTGACTCGCAAATTAACTTTAGATATCTATTATGATTCGATCACGTTGGGAAACTCCAAGCATAGCCCTTTCCATTGCTCTTTTGGGTGACTTTCAGCCTTCTAATGAGGCCTATTGTGATCGGCCACGTTCCAGTGCCATAGGTTTTCAAAAATAGGAAATCCAGAGATCCGTAGGAGAACCAAGGCCCCTAACCGACATAGCCCGAAGAATTGCCAAACTTAAGTGGCAGTGGGCAGGGCATTGCTCGCAGAACAGATGGCCGATGGGGCCGAAAGGTTCTGGAGAGGTGACTGCGTAACGGAAGACGTAGCGTTGAAAGGCCGGGAAGGTGGACAGATGAGCTGTGGGCCTAAAACGGCCACATTCTGAATTCCCAGGAGATCATTAGTAATTCCTCAATGGTGAAATACTGCCGCATAAAAAAAATTAAGACCGTAATTTTTCCGGTTAATTTTTCTTTACAGTTTTTATTAATCAAATTAGATTTTTATTTTTTTATTTCTACAGTTTAAACGTTATTTCATTATAATACAAAACTATCTAACAGAAGAATCGCATAATATGAATTGAAATTATTCATATTACTATGATTATGCCAAAGCGGCCGTTTTAGGCTTTCTTGTGAAGGTCGCAGGAATCCGCTGGAAGCAAGAAGCACAGAACCGGTCGAAGTGGCGGTGCTTGGGGGGGGCCTATGTCCAGCAGTGGACGTCTTTCGGCTGTGTGCATTCATAATGAACCATTATGAATGCACACAGTGTAGGAATCTTTAGGTACCTACAGACGAATCAATATGATGCCTAGTATCAAAACTTTTCTTGAAGACACTTTCTTCTTTCTAGCAGATAGATTGCATCAGACTCATGAGAAACCGCCCCAGACTCGACCACAATGCATTTTAATAACGTAATATTAATCTAACTTTTCTTAACAGTTAAAAATAGCATCTTTTCAAAGCTTCCATGCAATAAGACGTAGCATTAATATTAAAATTAGTTTTCATTTAAACGAGGTTTAAGTCTGACGCTAACGTTAGTTGGACATTGAAATATTACACCTTCGCCTTGGAGCTGAGAATTTTCAATTTACGTTATTGCCAGGGTTACAGACGTTCTATATTGTTAGATGCTCGTCATCTTTATCCGTTTGCTGAACACATAATTGAATAGAGAGAATTGATACTTATGCACCTACTTACCTTTCATATTATTGAGGATCCAAATTGAGTCTGTTCGGGCGCCAGGATAACTTCTACGCGTTGTTAGATAGGTAGTTAAAGCAATAAAAAATGATTTATACATTCCGACCCTTGACCCAAACACAGCCCCGGATCTAGAATTTTTTTGAGGCGTGGCAAAAACTGCCGTCTGCCGCCCCTCGCCAGTCTTTTATGAGGATGCGCTTAGTTAGGCTCCGCGAAATGAAAATTTTCTTAAAATGAAAATTAGTGCAGCAACATATTAATCAAATTGCATCGATCGATAATGCGCCAATAATTCAACAGGGGCGCCAAAACTATTGTAAAAAAGAAAAAAATAGAAAGATTATTATAAATGTGCTGCGCGTCTCATTTATTGCAAAGTTGTAGTGTGCTGGATGGTGCACTTGTCTGCTACACTTGAATTTGTCGCCCCCTGAAGTTGGCTCCCGGGGCACGGGCCCTGGCTTGCCCCCCCCTAGATCCGGGGCAGGATGATAGATTTGGATTGAACATAGACATATTTTTTCTCTCAAAACGGTGAAGGAAAACATAGTGAGGAAACCGGCATGTCCTAGAACCGAAAATTCGAAGACATGTGACATCTACCAACCCGCACTGGGCCCGCGTGGTGGATTACGGCCCACTCCCTCTCACAGAGAGAAGGCCTGTGTCCCAGCAGTGGGAACATTTATAGGCTGATGATGATATTCTTTCTTAGTTAACATACTTACTTCAAAAAACCTATTCAGCATTTGAACCGCTTCCCATATAAAACGTTTACAGACAATTAATCTCATATTCAATATTTAAAAGCTGTTTAACGGGTTCAGTACTAAAACGACAATAAAAACTCGATTAAAGTATTTGAAGTCGTAAAATTTAAAAATTCCCGCGCATTACGACTGAATACCTTTCTGTTCTATTGGAGTTTATGGTCGTCCCGTGTGGGTCATAAAGTATCGAGTCTTTTTGTTTATTTTTATAGGAGATGACGTCACGGGAATTGAGTAGGTACAGAAAGTATTTCAGTTTCAGACACTTCATGAATGAGGCATTTGCTGCGAATACTCAATTTAATAGGTTCCTCATGAGGTCATAGAGTAGCAAGTGTAGTGTTTTTTAGTATAGGGAGAGCCTATTGCCATAAGCCAGACACGAATCCGACTTGGTACTAGGTACTAAAGCCCAAAGGACAAACCCAAAAACAGTTTTCCTGACCTGAGGATCCACCAGGATCTCAAGCTCAGCAGAGGCGCTAACAGCAACAAAGCCAACATAACAGGTAGAGGAGGAGGTCGGGAGGTCAAACTTTTTAGAGCGTGATTTTTCAGTAATCGGGTTTTAGTTTTTGAACTTAATTTTTATTTAAATTATTTTGGGGTTATAAAGTTTTTTTTTTTGGGTTTTATTTTATAATAGGTATTAATTTTACAGCCGCACCATACGTAGCAGTCTCAGCTTTACTTGTTTTTAACAATTTAAACATATTTATTTACTTAGAAAATATGATATTATATACATATTTGTAATGTGCTCGTTAAGCGCTTTCATTTGATACAAAAATGGCACATTTTATTTATATTTTTTGTTCATGACTAGATATGTCTTAGTGTACGTCACATAGCCTATAACCAGCGGACAATCAAGACGCTTCCAATGATACCTCATTTGTCAAATTATGATCGGTAGTTTAGTAGTTATGATGTAACAGATGAACATACATACATACCGGTCAAAATCATAACCCTCCTTTTTTCTTCGCCGTAGTCGGGTAAAAACCCAATTACACTTTGTTCGACATAAAAATCAATCAACTGATTAGTTATTTATTTATTTTACAAAAAAGGAAACAAAACTCTAAAACTCTTCAAAAGCTTCATTATAAGCCTTTCCTTACCTATTACCTAATTAAGGATTCAGAAACAAGAAACAATATAAACCGATCAAATAAAATGATGCTATCGCCTAAAGCGATTGAAAACTTAAAGTAGCAATGCAAATTGGTAGGATTATTTTTTATTTGGCGAAGCACATGCAGGTAATATAAAATATGGAGGCATTGTTATTCGGATTTCCGAGGGTGGATTTAGGATGTAAAATTTCGTGTTTCGTTTTTGAAAACAAGATGCTTTAATACTAAAACATGGTTAGATTGAATCTAAACTAATATTATCAAGAGGTAAAATTGTTTGAACCTACGAATATGATTTTTTAAAAAAACAGTGGCACTCCGGGAGTGCCGACAGAAGTGAAAACTTGAACAAGATCGCCTTGGTGGAAGAAAAATACTTGTATAGAACATGGGTTCGTAACCTTATCTAAATACACAGCACAATCGCGTTTACAAAAAAAAAACCAAAACCTTTAAAGTAAAAATACTTGCATAGAACATTGATCCATAACTTAATATAAATAAAAAGCACAATCGCGTTTACAAAAATGAGGTGTCGGTAACGGTGTTGTGAGTTCAATTGTTTTTTCCCCATCTCAAAAATGCTTAACGCGCCTAAAGAAGTTTTCACTTAAACAAAAGACTTATAGTAAGGTACAATTTTTATGATATATGGTATCTAGGCTGTTAACTTTCACGCAGACAGAAGATAAATAATTATATTTGGAAATTTATGTTCGTAAATAGAGAACAAAGACCCTAAGAAGTTGGTTGGTTGAAGAATAAATTGAACTTTAACTGTATTTTGGCGTTAACTTTTCCGTAAAAAATGTTAAATATATTTTTATGTTTAGTTATCTAAATAATAAAGTACAGAAATTTGCTGTTATTATTTTGAATGGTGGTCAAAATCATAAGAGTATTTACCTATTAATTTCAATCTAGAGATAGCAATCGAAAACCACATGGCAATAGTCCTCAACCACATTCAAAGCTTCAGGAACCCCTGTCCCCAGTGTGGAACGTCTTTAGTTCCTACATTATATTCGCAAAAAGTTTACGTCCTACATGTGGCTGTTATTCGGCAAATATTAGCATATTAGGCGACGCCCGAGGCGACAGATCCGGCTGCCACCGCGCCTTTTGTCAGCAATTCTTCGTAAGGAATACAGGGTGGAGCTGACAATATGTAATATTGCTTCTAAAACTACTACGCGAGTGCTACGCCGACTACGAAACTTCGTAGCGTTGCATTTGTTAAACCCGCGATGGTTTGTTTGGTATGTTTAAATTGTAACCAAATGCATGTAAACTACTTTTGTTTTTGAATAATAAATAACAAAAAAAAAAAAATTGAGACCAATTTTCGTATTGAAAATATTTAAAATCAAGTTGATCGCAAATAAAACAGGTAGTAAATATTTTTTTCAAAAAAATACGGCGTAATCAGTGACCATTTGGACCATTTGGGTGCAACATATATTCAATCTCCAGGATTTTGCTTCTACGACTACTACGGAAGTGCTACGGCGGCTACGAAATCTCGTAGCGCTTCGTAGCGTAACATTCAAATCTGTGACTGTGTGGGTATCCAAAAATACGTTTAATTCCCTATTGAAATAAAGTTTGTGACAGCTTTTGATAAGCTACAATATCCCAGAAAGTGTCTCTGATATAAAACAAAAAATAATGTTTTCGTCCTTGGCAAACTTATTATACCTACCTAGATTTGAATGATGTGGACTTCTGTAATTTCAAGTACACCCTTGTATTTGTCCCTGTTCTTGTAAACATGCATGTTATTGTATATCCTCAGTTGGAGATTCAATAAATAAATAAACATTTTCTTAAACAGCAAATAACTATATTGGTAAATAATAGGTATGTTATATATATAATATACCTATTATTTTATAATATTTATTATTTATTTATATATATATAAATAGTTAATAAAAGATTTTTAAAAATACAGTTGTTTTTATCAAATTCGTTATAAGTTATTTACACACTTGTATATAACCTTTTAGTGTTGGATTGTATTATATTTAAGATTTATAACAATTGTCAATCTAAACTTAAAAAAGTACTATACGGTGTACCACAAGGTAGCGTGCTAGGGCCACCCTTATTCTTAATTTACATTAACGATCTGCCAAACGTCACACAACACCCTATGATTCTTTTTGCTGTCGACAGCACAGCAATTCTTTTTTTCAAAATTTACAATAGGATACCTGTGGACATTTTAAGCACCAAGGAACTGCCACTATTTAAACATAAATTGCGTAATTTTTTAATTGACAAAGCTTACTACACGATCCAAGATTTTCTAAATAATTAGTGCCTACTATAATCTGTCACCATAATTGTTATTTTCTAAGATTTACTTTTTTCGTGATGCCTAAGATTTTATTTTTTACTGCATGTTGATATAATGATTGTATGTCTATTATGCAGGACATAATGGAACTGTAATTTACCTAACATCTGTCTGTATAACCTATGCCCAAAATAAAAAGATTTGATTTGATTAATAAACTCTTTGAGTATCGGTAAAAGCAAAACATAATATGAAACACAATAACAACAGCCTGTATGATGCGTTTCACGTATCAAAGATCACTGCAGAGGGCACAAAGCGAACGACAAATATATCATTTGAATGTCATCAAGTCATACATTATTTATTATGCATTCTTTACATATTTCTACCTGCTCGCTATTTTGACGATAAAAATAAAATCTGTATTAGATTAATGGAGAAAATGTTTATATAGTCACGTGTAAAAATGTTTACATTTGGCGATTGTCATGTGCGATTTATTGTTAAAGAGTCCATTACATATACTATTATTTGTATACACATTTCAAATAATTTGTTTTAATCGAAAGTTTACATAACACATAACATCACGCCTTGTTTCCCCGAAGGGTTGGGCAGAGGTGTCCCTGTAGCAGGTACACCCACATTTCGCCAGTTATGTTTAAGTACCATGTAATAGGGAAAGTGCCTATTGCCATCAACCGGGCACAAATGCAGACTCCGAGCTACTACTGAGAAAAACCCAATAACACTTTGCCCGACCCGGGAATCGAACCCAGAACCTCATGCTCAGCAGTAGCGCTTTCGACCACTAGACCAACGAGGCAGCCATCGAAAGAATCCGAACCGAAAGAACAGAGTCATAAAGTTTATTCATATTAATATTTTTAACGCGAAAGTACCTAACTCTGTCTGTCTGTCTTTTATCTTGACACGCCTAAGCCACTGAACCAATTATTATGAAAGATAGATAATAAGATAGGTACCTAACCTGGGACCTGGAGAAGGATTTAAGCCACTTTTCATGCTGGATATTTGTATTAAATACAAAATACGGGTGAAGCTCGGTTTCACCTTCAGCCTGATTGTCACTTACCATCAGGTGAGATGCAGGCCAAGAGCTACGCCTTTGTGACTTAAAAAAAATACACACAGACGAACTCGCGGGAAAATTCGCAATAGTAGATGCATATTTTTACACGTGAATCAGTCAATCATTCTTAATCAGTCAGTCACTTAATCAGTCAGTCACTCAATCAGTCACTCAGTCAATCTTAAAACAATATCTAGATAACTTACAGCTTAGTATTTTTTACAAAACTCAAAACGTAACATAATTCGTTTTTGGGAAGATAATAAAAATATAAAAATAAAATAAAAAGCTTTTATTGATTCCTTACAATTACAAAATACATTAATAATAATAAAAAACACATCTCAATTCGATTATAATAAAACATAAATTATTGTTTACTTAATACTAATATAATATCACAGTTAGTACAGTGGAAAACTAATTAAATCAAAATTTGAATAATATTAGTTTAAATGTGAAGAAAAATGTCAAAAAGAAATAATTGAATAAATTGTACATTGAAATGATTAATTAGATGATGATGATGATTAGCAATTATTATTGTGAGTACATAAATTTATAATTAAATAGTGGGAAGATAGCCAAGCAAATAAATCAAATAAATATTACTACATATTTTGGACGTTAAAATACATTAATGTTTTTTTCAAAACCGAAGTATCTGTCTACAGAATAAATTACACAGAAAAATGTATTAGCTGCAAAAGAACAATGACATAAGTGATACAGAGGCTGATGACGGCGAACGGCAGGGAGATGTTGAGCAGCACAGCGCGACAGATCTTGTATCTGAAAGGACGCAGTGACACGTACTGCAGCGCAGTGTCCAGCTCGAACCGGAAAGACTCGTCTGTGAACAAAATTATCAATGATCCGTTAAATTTTATTAAAATAATTGTGTTCCTCAAAGGGGCAGGACGACTTGTTCACCCACATTTTTTTTACGGGGTGTATAGTATACAATGGTGCCGATTCCCTTGTTCACAAACTAAACTAAATTTAAGTTCAGTGCATCTTTTTCTTTCTATTTCAATAAGAAAAGGACAGAACATAAATTTTAGTTTAGTCCTGTCAAATTAATCAGCGCCTGTCACTCTACATACAAGTTTAGACGTGATTAAAAATTTGCCGACTAAAATTACGTCAATTTACGTCAAGCGCTGATTAATTTGACAGGACTAAACTAAAATTTATCTTCTGTCCTTTTCTTAATGAAATAGAAAGAAAAAAATGCACTGAACTTAAATTTAGTTTAGTTTGTGAACAAGGGAATCGGCACCAATGTCGCCCATCGGCATGTGCCCGCCCGTATTTTTCTGAATATTCATGAAAAATTATCAAAAAATAATTTTAAAAGGGGGTCTATCTTTAATATTTTTCATGTCATTAAATTTTTTATGTTTTGAGTAGCATTTGCCATATTTCCGATGGTACTACCACGATTTGGATTCTGTTTATTATTTCTAAAAGCTTATGAGTTATTGTATCGGATTAACTAACATTTTCATTAAAATTTGTCGACTATGCAAAATATATGGTGGTGAAAACAATTTAAAAAAAGTGTTTAAAAAAAAAAGGATTGTGTGGTTTTATGAAACCACGGTAAAAGTGAAACTTCTATAGGCGCCGCCATATTGGCCTTGGCTGCTCTGACGAGCGCCTTTCACTTTATCCTCCGCGGCCGACCGTCACGCGACATGCAACACACAGACGAAAAAGTTTGAGACGATATAATAAAAGTTTCACTTTAAAAACACAAGTGTATGTTCTATAAAGTCATAGTGGATTTTGAAAAAAAAAAATTGATTAAATGAAAAAAAAATAAGATAGACCCAGGGGGGGTTTGGGTTATTTTTTTTTCATTTAATCTAATTTTTTTTAAAGTTATTTTTCGATATTTTTTTATGAATATTCAGAAACATGCCGATGGGCGACATTGTATATTGCCATAAATTAGCCACATAATAATCTGGGTTCATCTTTGCCAGCCTTTTTCCACCGACTGCTGAACATAGGCCTCCTCCCTTTTGTGCCATGCTTCCCTGGTCTATGCGAGTATTATCCAGGTCTTCCCCGCGATCTTCTATAGGGCGTCCACCCACCTGGCTATTAGTCTGCCAACGCTTCCTCTACTATTTCTCGGCATCAATCTGGGTTGTTATTAAGAAATTCTTACCGGACAAATCTGACTCAGGACTAGTGGTGGTTAATAAAATGTATAGCGCTAAAACATAACACGATATGTGTACAAAGCAGATCTAGCGTTTGCTAGATCGACTATGACTTCGCGCTAGAAATATATTACTTCAACAAACTAAACGTCTAGAAGTCTAAACGTGCACAGCGGAGCCAGAACGGGATAGCAATAAAGTTTTATAGTCGAAGTGTTGGTGTGAATTTAAAGTTCATGAAAACCAATTTTATTCCACACATTTTTAATCGCGATTAGAAATAGTCAGATTTAGTTAGACAATCAAAATTATAACACTTTTCACTTTTTTTTTCATTGATTTCTAACGCTTTATGAGAAAAATATTATATTATTTCGTGTACAGCGCGTTGTAAGATAACATTCACCGTAGCGTGTTGGCAAATAAAATGATAACGTCTCTGCGTTGACACTGCGGACGAGTTTTGTAACAACGTGTTATAATGATAGCGTATAAAATAATGCGCTAGAAAAATATATTTTATAGTCTATAACACGTCTATAGTTTCTAGCGGATTTGAACTCAGGACCCCATGCTCATTAGACGCACTTTGGACCAATAGAACCATGAAGCAGTCAAATAATAAATATTAAACTATGAGTTAAGGTATTCATATCACCTGAGCATCTGAGCGATTGTCGTGTGAGTGTTGCCTTTATTTGTTCCACTTCATGTACAGTTGCCTGCACGATGACTGCCGGACAAGACACCATGACTATTGACTGTGCCATCTCCATCAAGTACACTACGACGTAAGAATGACGGCTCTGGAATAATTTAACAAATACTGTTATTATTATCAACAATGGTATGTACAGTCATATGTACAGTATGTTTTATAAAATTGATATAGACATTTTGGATAACTGTCAAATTATGACAGTTGTGATTGTCCGTCAATTGGTAGTCCACACACAATTAATTTGACCTTTTTAGTTTTAACTATTCTAGGGACCCTGGGGTCCCGGACCTTTGGAAGGCGTACGAGGGGCCGAAGCCAACTCGCAGAGGCCCGTTAGACATTTTTAATGAAATGAGGCACCAACCGACGATTATCCCTGTCCGCACTACGTAAGTGCATCCAAGGACAACCCCCGGTTGGTGTAGGACTATTGCAGGATATGGAAACAAAGATATTGGGTTATGGGTTTGGATGGCTAAAGTGAACTGGTTATCTAGGACTATGGAAAGACTACGGCCCCTGCCTGATCAATGTTTTAAATGCACACGGATAAAATGGCAGGGGGTGACTTGCACACTCAATAATGGGCCCCCGAAAACGGTCGCTAGCACAAAGTGTCGTAGCGACAAGGGGGCAACATGATAATTTGACCTATTATTATAGTTATTATTGTAGAAAGAAAAATCATCGTGCAAACAAGTTAAACGTAAAACATTACCAACTATAATTTGTTTATGTGGATGCCATGTTATAGATTGAAACTTGTTATAATATACAGGGCGGCAGGACATCAACGCACAACCTGTTAACATAGATTCAGTACATGATTCTGGCCCCCACTGCGTTGACATTTTTCATGCGCATCGATGTCCCTGCCACCGTGTATACACACTATCTCTTATGTTACAAATATGCACGTTAACATTGATTAAAATATTCACTAACCTCAATGATAAAATAACCACTTATCATAGTATAAGACAAGGATATCGTTTTTAAACAAAGTGAACTCCAACTGATAAATAACTGTAACATGAATTTAATTGAATTAAGACAGTATAATATAGTGTCGAAGAAAATAAATCAACTGTTATTATTTTTACCAAATATTGCAGCTGCATATCAACATATTGCAAGTTATCCAACAAATTGTTATAATTGTACAAACTTTTCCTTATATTTTTAATACTGATTGCGACTTCATTCCTCCCAGTAATATTAATGGGGACAGAATTTGATTCTAAGAATATTCTCAACTGTTTTATGCGACATTGTAGTATGGCGAAGATGATAATGACAGTTAAATAGTTAGAGTCCATTGAACATAAACTGAAGGTGATGCCAAAGAAGATACTAATGAATTGTACAGAAAGACAAGCACGATAGACAGTTATACCTAATCTTGTGAAAAAATTACCGATAGCAATAAGGTACACATAATTGGTGAACAAGGGCAATTTCTTGAAGCCCATAATTCTGTCATTGGTTTTAATAGCACTGAAGAAGTACAAGAAACGTTTATCACCATAAACTAAGTATATGATAGCGGTTAAAATGTATTCGACGTTGCATAAAAAGTAGACGGAGTATATTTTTCCTTTGATAGCATAAAAGACAATAGAACTAATAGCCGAGCAACAACAAATGCAGTATAATTTCATTAAATAACAAATTGGTCTTGATTCACTGATATTTGCATAGTTGCCAAGTAAAAGACGAAACAAAGCCATAACTTTTAATAACCACATAGATGGTTCACGTTTTTTTAATAACTGCTTTATTTTTGATACCATGTTTGCAAGTCACTGCTTCGACTGTTGTCTCAGTCTATACTAATCTCTAAACTATTTTGGTACGGTAGTCATATTGATTTTTGAATATTGCGAGTCTAAAAATAAATTTGAAACTTAACTATGTGTTTTTATATTAATTACAAAAGCTACTTAGTTGCTGTATTATGTATCAGAATGGGACAAAAGATAATGATAATAATAGGACTCAAAAGTTCTTCAATCGAAAAACAAGTTGTACAATGTTTAAATTCCGATCGTATTTCAGTAAACTACAGGTTTCTCGCAAGGTTCTATACTAGGGCCACAAATTTACATATTTTTTATATTGATATTTTCCAATTCAGTAACATACAAATAAATCATAACAAATCATAAGACATGTCAAAGATCTCGACCCCCGTTTTATAGGTAGTACAATAAGTCAATATAATGTGTGTTTTTATTACTCTGTGCCTGAAATAATAGCGTTATGATTCGTGATGTAATAGCTCGGGGCTATTTGATAGTGAATAATGATTTAGGTTCGGCACGATTTCCTTTTGGGTGATCTTTTTCCTCAACGCAAATAGCAAGATTGCAAGGTGCAATCAATTAAGCGTCTACTTATGTCACCGTGATAGATACTGATGAAATAATTTACTAAGTTTTATCAAATCAAGCATAAGGCCCATCGAGGTCTGGGAAAAAAAATCGTCATAATTGAAATCTGAATTGACTAGTATCATAATGATAAAAAATAGTCATGTCGTTGTTTTCTTTTTCTGGCTTGACTTCATGACTTTTGGCTAACCTGAACTTTTAACGCTGCCATGTACCTAATAAAAATCTTGGTCAAGTTACATAATAATTTATTGCTTTTCTTTACGTATTGTATTAATATACTAAGGAATATGCTGGCTATGAACGATATCTACAACATCGAATAATTTCCAAAATTAAAATTTTTGCCTTTTTTTCAAACTTATTGTCTAGTGGTCGCAAGCGCTACTGCTGAGCATGAGGTCCTGGGTTCGATTCCCAGGTCGGGCAAAGTTTTATTGAATTTCTCAGTAGCAGCTCGGAGCCTGGATTTGTGGCAATAGGCTCGCCCCCTATTACATGGGACTTAAACATAACTGGCGAAATGTGGGTGTATCTGCTACAGGGACACCTCTGCCCAACCCTTCGGGGAAACAAGGCGTGATGTTATGTTATTTTATTTTTTCTAACCAATAACGATTCGTCAGTAGTAGGAACTCAGTGGCATTACTAATTCACCTTGTAAATACATAGAACAACATTAAAACTACAACGTTCAATATTGAAAATGAAAACCAATATGTTAAAAAGTTTATTATTAACCTCACAAACTCTCTCCTCACAGAACTTATAAATGAACTAGCGGCTTCGCTCGCGTGGGTCCTTTTTCTAAAAAAGTAAGCCTTAGTTACTCCTTATAATATCAGCTATCTGCCACAGCTCTTTAAAAAAGGTGAAGGAAAATATCTTGAGGAAACCGGCATGTCCTAGAACCAAAAATTCGAAGACATGTGACATCTACCAACTCGCACTGAGCCCGCGTGGTATATTATAGCCCACTCTCTCTCGAGAAGAGGAGGCTTGTGTCCCAGCAGGAACATTATAGGCTGATTATGCTATTATGCTATGCTATGAAGTAAGTCGGGCCGATTACTGTCGGTCGTCTACAATAAATGTTTTGACTTAAAATTACATAGAAGCATAGGACCAAGTATTGGGTACAGCTGAATCCTCCCCAAAGCTTATCAACATCAAAGATGTTATTGATATGAAACTTCGGATCTAATACGGATACGGATAAAGAAATGATATTATACCGGTTTCGGATACGGTTACAGATATAAGATTATTTCGGATTATCCGTTAGTTTCGGATAGTTTTGGTTACGAATTATTAGATTTTTAAGAAATTGTAAGGTTATAATATTATTATCTCGCAATGACTGACTAGTAATGACTTAGTAATAGCAATAATAAATAAACGTGCAAGTGACGCGCGCGGTTATTGTATTGGCTCGGCCGGGCAGAAAAACTTGTCACAACGTGTCTCATATAGACTCCGCCCCAATCCGAAATTATCCGAAATGTTTATAACGGATTCGGTTACGGTTACGGATAGATTTTCATTTCGGATATCCGATAGTTTCGGTTACGGTTACGGAGCTCCTTGACATCCCTGATCAATACCATAATCTCTCCAACAGACTGTTTCATATTCAGTATTCATATTTGTTTAGAAACTCACCACACGTGTTTGTCAATGAATTAGCAATGATTTGTCAAACATATGACTGAATTTGCGATTGTAAACCTTATTGCTTTGAGTTAAGCGTTATAGAGAACGGGGTTAGATGATCATTTCAGATTCCCTTTGACGTTTGAACATGTTTGATTCAGATTCAAAGGCCTGTGATATGATCTTTGTACGTCGTATTTATTTTAATCTGTGTGTATTTAGTGGCTGTTTGCTGTTTCAATATCGCTCTGGCTTCCTAGTTCCGCATATCTGTTTACGGCGTACTGTCAGTCGTCATGCAGTCTGTGGGTCAACTACATCCAAAAGGTTTTGCGCGTTCAATACAATTGTTAACGCCATAACTTACTCATTTTTATATTTCATGCCTAATTACTGGCAACTCTAATTGGTATCTGTGCTACACAAGATTCCTTCCGCTTCATTCTTTGTTCCGATTCCTCTCTCTCCTTTCCGCAACCCTGGTGGTACCTGAGCGAGAGCGAAACGGAAGATTTGTCATGGCGCATACGCCGCCACTATAAAGAAACCGCAGTTTCTCAATCGACATCGCCGCTTGTGGGTCAAAATCAACCCAAAGTCGAAAAGGACTCATATTTCACCGCGAAGAACAAAGATTGTGATTAAACTGTGCAAGTGTGTGTCTGTGTGTTGTGGGAAGTGCAGATCCTCATCCGTACGTGATATCCTGGACGGGCGCCCGCCACGTGGCTAAGGAAACTTCTCACCGTGTCTCCGCCATAGCTAACCAAGCAGGTACCATTTCAGTATTTCCCATATCGCCAAACCACCTACTTGTGTCACAGAACCGCCCTGATACAGTCCACTAAAGAAATTTCGATTTCACCCTAAGGCTTACGCCGCCGCAACATTTTTTGGTCCTACGATCACGGATACCTATTTTTCTTTATCCTTTCGATAACGAATATCATTATACTAATCCGTATATCATCATCCCGCAATTACGTTTCATTTCAATCTTCGTTCCCTAAACTCATAAAATAAACCGCATTCATTTATTAGAATACCTACGTTGTCATTGCGTACATTCACAGGTATTTCGCATCCCGCTCAAAATAATATTTAATTTAAGTAGGTAGGTAGAAAAATATATTTCACCTACCGCTCGCTCGCTTCGTCATCGTTCGGTACAATATTCGTAGGTATTCCGCACCGCGCGCAGCTCGTTGAAGTTCGCGATTTAATTTAGACTTACCTACTTTATAAACCTACAAAATATTGAAAATGTCTAAGAAGGTAACCATTGGTTCGGATGATCAGATAGAATCCGCCATTCAAATAGCACTATCATGTCGTAATATGATCTTTGCCCGTGTGCAAATCATTTATGATTTAATGGAAAAGATGAAGTCCGGTATGGAACCGCTAGAGAAGTTCATGTGTGCGTGTGTCAACATCGATGCGATGCGCACCGAGTTCCTCGAGGCATTTAATAAATATAACTCGCTTCTTCTGAAACAAAACCCTAATAATACGGTTGATGAACAGTCGTGGATTAGTTTTGAGGAATTATATTGCAGAATTAAATATAATCATTCGAATTACTCAAAATCCGCAGACACATCGGCACCTACTTCTAGTGGAGTCAATAAACAATCAGTTCGCTTGCCTCCCATTGAAATTATGTCATTCGATGGCGACATTCGTAACTGGCCCCTGTTCTTTGCTAATTTTAAAAGCACGGTACACGAAAATAATACATTGACTGATTCGGAAAAGTTATATTACTTGATGGGGAAATTGACGGATAAGGCGCAAACCGCGTTCTCAGGAGTTTGCCCTAATGGTGACAATTACCAATTAATTTTTAATTCACTCATAAACAGGTACGAAGACAAACGTATGTTGGCTTCTAGTTACCTTAATCGGATGTTTGAGCATAAATCTTTTAATACCGCATCTATTCAAAATTTCGAATCCTTTTCTGATAATTTTGTTTCCGCCGCAAACGCATTAAAAAACCTTAAAATAAGTGATTTATCAGATTTGATTTTTTTTCATGTCGCCATAAAAAAGGTCGATTCTGAAACCGCTCGACTTTTCGAAATGAACTCAAAAGACGAAATTCCAAAATTCGACAATTTAGTACAGTTAATTAAAAATCAATCTCGCATTTTACAAAATATTAAAACTTTAAATAGCTCGAGTTCCGCTCAGTCTAATAACAATCCTATAAATAAAAGGGCATCCAAATCTCCGCAACCGCAATCTTACACTATAATTGATAAATCCGCAAAATGTTTGTATGATGGCTTTGTCCATGAACATTTATATAAATGTCCTGCCTTTTCTAAAATGACACCAAGTGATCGTTTCAAATCGGCGAAGCAAAGGAATGCATGCATTAATTGCTTAAGTATTAAACACAAGGCCAAAGTCTGTCAATCTGAATCTAGGTGTAAAGCTTGTAACAATAAACATCACACGCTTTTACACTTTAATCGCGAATCGCACGCGACTATATTATCGAACAGTGTTGATAATACCGCACGTATACAATCGGATTCAGCCGCCACGGCTCGCGCGTGTGATGATAGCACGGCTGCAACCGCGCAGCTGTCCTTGTCGCACGCACAGGCTCAGAGCGAGCAACGTACTAATGCCGCCGCCGCCGTTCAGAGTGCCCCGCAATGTAACGCGTCCATTGCTGCGTCGATCTTTTACGACTCGAACTCCCGCGCATCAGAGCCGCAATGTAATACAAATACTACTATTTTGTTGTCAACCGCTACTGTAATAGTTCGAGATGCATTTAATAAAGAACATTTTATTCGTTGTCTATTAGATAGTGGCTCACAAATTAATTTTATTACCGCAGAATGCTGCAAACGATTAAGTTTGTCTAGGCATTCATCTGATACGCCTTCCGTTAAGGGTATCGGTGGTACGGAAAAATCCGTTAAGGGTTCCGTACAATTCGCTTTCTCTTCCCGCTTTAATCCAAACGTTACTTTTAACGTTAATTCGCTAGTTGTCGATGCAATCACCGACAACCTACCTACCACTCTCGTAGATACCTCCGCCTTGCCTTACTTAAAAGGTTTACCGCTCGCCGACGAATCGTTCGGCACACCCGGTCGCATCGATGTGCTGATCGGGGCTTCACTTTATCCGCATCTTATGCTGCCCCGCGTAGTTAGCAGCAACTCCTCCGCGTCGCCCGCCATGCAGACGGTACTCGGTTATGTCATCATGGGCACTGTGCCCGCGTTGCCTGTATGTCGAAATAAGACTTCACTGTCTTGTTGTTCATATGTTTCGCACCCATCTGACAAAGACTCGTTAGAATCGGCGTTGAAAAAATTCTGGCAGGTCGATGAAGCGCCCGTCGCTCTTTCGACGAGCAAATCGTTCGACGAACTTGAGTGCGAGTACTTTTATAATTCGACCACAGAACGGGATGAGGTCACAGGTAGATACTCTGTAGCCCTACCATTTCGCAGCGATGTGTTCTCGTTGGGGAACTCACTCGATGTCGCGAAAAAACGTTTTTACTGCCTAGAAAAGAAACTGGAATCCGCACCCGAGTTACGTACTGCGTATGATGACGTCATCCGCGAATATATTGCTAAAGGATATTTATCGCCTGCTCCTCTCGATAGTTCAGACAGTAGTTGTCCTGACTATGTAATTCCGCATCACGCAGTTGTACGTTTAGATAAGACAGCAACAAAATTACGCTCCGTGTTAGACGCTAGTGCTAAAACGAGTACTGGAGTATCTCTCAACGATATTTTACACAGTGGCCCAAATTTACAGGGCGACTTATTTACTATAATTTTGAATTTCCGCTTGTTCGCATTCGCACTGTCGGCTGATTGTCGACAAATGTTCTTACAGATTGAAATAAGAGAAAGCGATCGTCGCTTTCAACGCATTTTATATCGTTTCAGTACAAACGATCCTCTGGTTCTATATCAGTTTAACCGCGTCTGTTTTGGTCTCAAGTCAAGTCCCTACCATGCGATCCGCACAGTACAACAGTTGGTTCAAGACGATGGTCATCATTTCCCGCTTGCTAGCGCTATCATCGCAGACTCGCTGTATATGGATGACGCAGTCTGTAGCGTAAGTTCCGAATCGCGTGCAGTCCAGCTTTCGAACGAACTAATTAAACTCTTTAGAGGAGGTCAGTTCGAGTTGGTCAAGTGGACTAGTAACTCTCAAACTGTTCTAAACAGTATTCCTGCGTCGCATAGGTTGACCGAACAACTAGAATTCGACAAGTCGGTGGAGCAAAAGGTCCTCGGCTTGCGCTGGTGTAGGTCAAATGATTGTTTTGAATTTCTTATTTCCGCACCGCCAGATACGTGTACTAAACGCGCTATACTGTCGGCCGTAGCTAGGCTGTGGGACATCATGGGTCTTGTTGCGCCTGTAGTTCTCTATGCTAAACTACTTATCAAAGAGTTGTGGTTACTGAAGCTCGATTGGGATGACACTCCCCCGCGTCACATCATAAATAGTTGGCAAACTTTTCGCTCTGCCCTGCCGCTTTTAAATGATTTTAAAATTCCGCGCCATTTAGGTATTTTTGAAAATTGTATTCTTCGCCTAATTGGATTTTCTGACGCCAGCGAAGGCGCCTACGGCGCTGTCATCTATGCGCATATCACTCGCGATGACGACATGGTCGTTCAGCTGGTTTGTGCAAAGTCGAAAGTATCGCCGGTTAAACCATTGACTATCGGTCGACTGGAGCTCTGCGGTGCCGAGCTCCTCGCTAAACTTCTTCGACGTGTGCACGACATTTATAATCCGCGTTATAATGTTGCCAATATTTACGCATTCACCGATTCAAAGGTGACTCTTTGCTGGATAAATTCCGCTCCGCATCGTTGGCACACGTTTGTGGCCAATCGTGTCGTTTGCATCGTAGACAACGTCCCAGCGGAGCATTTCTACCACGTAGCTGGTACTGAAAACCCGGCGGACTGTTTGTCACGTGGTTTAACACCTGACAAATTTATTGAGCACCCATTATGGTTGCATGGACCCGCTTGGACTAAGCGCGACCCTTCCGAATGGCCCATTCATAAGGTCACTGACTTGAATTCGGAACCCATTCCGGAAGAAAAGGTCCACGCGCACCCCGTAGTCGCGGATTCAAGTTCGGACAATTCGCTTCTACTCGCACTCGCAGAACGTACGTCGTCGTGGAGCAAGTTGCGGCGTATTATTGTTTTCATATTCCGCTTTATGAAAAAACTCCCGCGTCGAACTGACTCTGTTACCGCTAGCGACCTTGAGTTCGCTGAAACCATTTTGTTGCGTCATGTTCAAAGAAAATATTTCATGAAGGATTATTCCGACTTAAAAAATAGTAAAATTTGTTCTCCCGGCCTTATTAAACTCAAGCCATTTATAGATGGTGATGATTTAATTCGCGTTGGGGGTCGATTAACTCATTCGGCTGAGGCCTATAGTAGTAAACACCCTGTAATGTTGCCCCGTCATGATCGCATAGTTGATATCCTCGTCGACTATTATCATAAAAAATATTTACATGCAGGTCCAGAATTCACTATGTCGTTATTGCGCCATAGGTACTGGATTTTGTCCGCTAGACGAGTTATTCGTCACAGAATCCACAAGTGCAACGCATGCCACAGGTGGAAACCAAGACCTCATGATCCGCCAATGATGGGTGATCTCCCTAAATCTAGAGTAAATGTTGCTACCAAAGCTTTTTCTCATACAGGGTGTGATTACGCTGGCCCTATACAGTACGTGCCCATACGCGCTCGAGGTACTAAGAGTCGCAAGGGTTACTTATGTATCTTCACCTGTATGACCACTCGCGCTGTTCACGTCGAATTAGCTACAGATCTTACAACTGTTTCGTTCATAGCCGCGTTGAAACGTTTTTTGTCCCGCCGCGGACCGGTACAATGTCTGTATTCGGATAACGCGACCAATTTTCGAGGAGCTAATTCGTTTTTACGCGACTTATACACTTTCATAAAAAAAGAATACCGCCCGCGCTTTGAAGAGGAGCTCGCTGAGCATCGCATTAATTGGCAATTTATTCCGCCCGCGTCACCGCACTTTGGTGGATGTTGGGAGTCCATGGTGAAGGCCGTGAAGACTCACCTTTTCAAGACAATAGGTCAACAACTCCTCTCTTATGAAGAATTAGTTACAATTCTTTCTCAAATAGAGTGCCTGTTGAACTCCAGACCTCTTACTGTTCTTAGCGCTGATCCGGGAGAGCCTAAAGCTCTTACCCCTTCTCATTTTTTACATACTGTTCCGCTTAACTCATTGCCCGCCGCGGAAGCAGGTTTACTGTCGGATAACCTGCTTCAAAGACACTCTCTTATGGATAAATTAGTCCAGTCGTACTGGAAACGATGGCGAAGCGAGTATCTTCATAGTTTACAATCCCGCTTAAAATGGAATAAACCTGATGGAGACATGATAAAGGAAGGCACTGTAGTAGTAATTGTCAATAATAACGCGCCTCCTTTATCCTGGCCTCTAGGAGTTATTGAGAAATTGCATACGTCTAAAGACGGTAGCACGCGAGTCGTCTCTGTACGCACTTCTAATGGGATTCTTGTGCGACCAGTGGTCCGCTTATGCCCAATTCCTACTCAGTAATATCTTATTCGGTCCATTCCCTCTTTAGTTAGATTTAAGTGTAATCTCATTGTATATATTGTTATAATTATTACTCTTTAAAGGTAACCCTTTAAGGCCGCGAGGAATGTTAACGCCATAACTTACTCATTTTTATATTTCATGCCTAATTACTGGCAACTCTAATTGGTATCTGTGCTACACAAGATTCCTTCCGCTTCATTCTTTGTTCCGATTCCTCTCTCTCCTTTCCGCAACCCTGGTGGTACCTGAGCGAGAGCGAAACGGAAGATTTGTCATGGCGCATACGCCGCCACTATAAAGAAACCGCAGTTTCTCAATCGACATCGCCGCTTGTGGGTCAAAATCAACCCAAAGTCGAAAAGGACTCATATTTCACCGCCAAGAACGAAGATTGTGATTAAACTGTGCAAGTGTGTGTCTGTGTGTTGTGGGAAGTGCAGATCCTCATCCGTACGTGATATCCTGGACGGGCGCCCGCCACGTGGCTAAGGAAACTTCTCACCGTGTCTCCGCCATAGCTAACCAAGCAGGTACCATTTCAGTATTTCCCATATCGCCAAACCACCTACTTGTGTCACAGAACCGCCCTGATACAGTCCACTAAAGAAATTTCGATTTCACCCTAAGGCTTACGCCGCCGCAACAACAATAATGCTTTCAGGGAGTTGATAGGGTTGCTTCACTACTGCAGTGCTTCCGGCATGTTCGCAGAAGCGAGCATAGATGGCTTTGCGTCATCATTCTCAAGAGATTCGCCTCCATCATGCGTGGGGTACGCGCCAGCCCTAAATAGGTGGGATAGCCCCATTCTAGGACATTAGATACGCCCATACTCATCCCACTGTGGCGTAATAATAAATACGGTTTGTGTTGTTTCGCTGTAAGTAATAACACTATTTGTAAGTCGTGGGACGTTATGGTTCTGAAATAAGTTTTTTTACTATTATATCTACAGTTATTTAGGCCTATAAGGCCTAAATAACTGTAGATATGTATCGTGAGCGCAGGGCACTAGCAGCTAGGTGCAACATGGTGGCTCACAGATTTGCTCGTTGTAGTAATGAGGTCAAAATAACTCTGTTTAAAGCTTATTGTCAAGGGTTCTAAACGGGCAGTTTGCGGGTCAACGGTACGCAGAGGGCTCTAGATGCTCTGCGTGTGCGTGTAATAATAGCTTCAGGGTGCTGTTGAGGTTACCCCAATTCTGCAGCGCGTCTAGCATGTTTGCTGTAGCACGAACTGACCACTTTTATGCCATTATGAAGAAGAAGGCCGCATCCTTAATAAGCAGAATGAGGGCGAGCAGCAACAGTACTTTGAAAACCCTAGCTGAACAGCATGATGCACCAATACTAAGACATTGTCAGGTTGCTCGTGCGGCAGGGATGAACAATAATTATGTATACATTTAATAAATACTAACCCTTAGTTGATAAGTTTATTTTTTGTACCAACCATTGGACCAATGTTGTCAATATAAATAAAATAAATTTATCTCGTATGTCGGATCCGGTCATTAGTACGGACACGAAATGAATCGCAAGCGCGCCGCTGGCGACAGGACGTAATCTACCCACACCTAAAGCGCGCGCTTCTACAGAGTCGTGATGTTTTAAGGCCACGGCGAGGAGGGATTCAGCCTCGGATCACATCGGAGTCAAGACGTCGCGGAACTGTTCTCGATTCGGTGTGCTCAGTTATTGTGTTAATTGGTGATTTAAATAAACGCCGTCGCACCCAGAGTGTGTATAATTTAGCTATTGTGATTAATTTGATAGTAAATTATAATCTGATCTGAACTGCAAACTGTTTTTCTATTGCGCATTAACCAACACTACCCACACTATGCCCACAGTAGTTAAAATATCGCTGATATTAACGAAAGAGTCACATACCCGTCTCCGACATATAAAACCTAAACATCCACATACGGGACGTATTTTTAAGACATGATGCGTAATGGTAGTCATTGGGCTACTGTTATTACGCTTGATCTCCTTCGATCAGGCTATTATTAAAATAGTCTTGTAAATCTTGTAAAGCGACATGTGTAAATCCTGGCCATTCAACAATCTGACATGTGAACCAATACTACTACTACTAATGGTGAACCAGTGTGTTCATGATTTGCTATAAAGATCGGGCATAGAGGAATCGAAATCGTTGAAGAATCTGACTAAATCTGTAATCTAAGTTAGAATCACATTTAAAGCATAAATTGTGCTCAATCGGAAAACCACAGTCTGTTGGAATAGCCAGTTTCAAAGGACATTAAGGATCAAAAGTCGTAGTTGGAAGAAATGTAGTCTTGAGATACCTACTGACTTTATCATTAGCCACTATTACAAAATTCACTCAATGTTTTGTATGTATAATAACTTCGTAACGAAGTCATCTTCTTCTGCCTAAACTAAAAGAAAAAGAAAGATTTAAAGAAAGTATTTTTATTTACGGTAAAACACGATGCAACGAAAATTCTCAAACTCAAAGCATTTATTTCAAACTAGCTTTTGCCCGCGGCTTCGCACGCGCAAAGGTCGGAAAATATCCCACAGGAACGTACTACCGATATTCAGAGTACTTATCAAATGTCCTAACCCAGGTCATGGCCTATCCGTATACCATTCATCTAAATCTGTTCAGCCGTTACGGCATGAAAAGGTAAAAAATAGATAGATAGGTAATAAATCTGTTTTAGGGTTCCGTATCTCAAAATGAAAAATGGAAACCCTTAAAGGATGACATCGTTGCCTGTCAAGACACTTTTTCTCAGAAACGCGTGGAAGTATCAAGTTGAAATAGATAGGTATTAAAAACTTAGGCTATGTGCGCACTACGGATTTTGATCGTTGCGGATAATATTTCGTGTTGTTCTATCTCCTCTCAGGCTCATTTTCTACGAAATGTATGGAAAGTTTTTTGCAATTTTTGAATTTTCTCGTACTCAAGTACGAGAAAATTCAAAAATTCGCCCTCCGTTGGCCCGATATATTTTTTTGACGCTAGTAATAAGAAATAGGATCGACAGGCATCAAAAAAGTTTTTGTGAAAATTACCCATGTTCTTGCTGACTGTACAATTTTTTCAAAATCTGTGAATGCAGATCAAAAAGTTAAGGACAGTCTCCTAAGACCGTTTTCTTGTAGCGACAACTGTTAAGGTACCTGCCCTAATTGCCTCATATCAACATCCACCCTGTATATGTTATGATTGACTACTTAGCTCCATAAAGGTATAGCGTGATGATGTTTTAAAAGGTTAAATCCGTAATTATCTGCAATATTCTAACCTTTTGGATAGTCTTTTTACAGTTTGCGGTAAACTATAGAAGAATACGAACATAATGCAATATTGCTCATCCCCCATAGCAAATAGCGTGATAATAATTTTTGAAAAGTCTATTGTGACGTTTCCATTATTTGACATAGATTATTTTATCCTCCCCTGTAAAAATAAATACCCCTTTTCACCCCGTCAGGGGTAGATTTTGAAAAAACCTTGATATACGTTTTTATTTGTTTTCAGTCTTAAGTATAAATACTGAGTTTTGAGTTAATCAGACCGCGCGTTAAAATTCTTCCATACAAACTATGACACCCCCCAATCCTCCCTTAGGGGGTAGTTTAGAAAAACTAAAAATGGAAAACTTTATAATTTACATAGATAAGTATTCGTGCCAAGTTTCAAGTTTATTAACTCAAGGAATAAATTTTTTCATACAAACAAAATCCCCCCTTTTCACCCCCTTAAAAGTCGATTTTCCAAAAACCATTTCTTAGTGGATGCCTACGTCATATTATCTACCTGTGTGCCAAATTTCAGCCCAATCCGTTCAGTGGTTTGAGCTGTGCGTTGATATATCACCCAGTCAGTCAGTCAGTCAGTCAGTCAGTCAGTTTACCATTTTATATATACAGATATACCATTTACAGGCCTGTCGTATTGTATGGATCGGAATGCTGGGCCGTGAAAAAGACGGATGAAAAAAGATTGCATATAGCGGAGATGAGAATGTTGAGATGGATGTGTGGAGTGACGAAAATAGATAAAGTAAGAAATGAGTATATAAGGGGAAGTTTAAAAGTGGCGCCAGTGACTGAAAACTTGAAAGGAAATCGTTTGGCCTGGTATGGGCATGTGATGAGGGGAGAAGAAACGCATGTGACTAAAAGAGTGATGAACATAAATGTTGATGGATGGAGAAGGAGAGGAAGACCAAAGAAAAGATGGATGGATTATGTGAGGAATGATATGAAACAGAAGGGAGTGAATGATAGTGTGATGGTTGACAGGGGAGAGTGGAAAAAGAAAACGTGTTGCGTCGACCCCAAGTAACATGGGACAAGGGCAGGAAGATGATGATGATGACAGGCACTTTTGAATTTTCAAGGGGTCGGTCAGTCAGAAAAATGAAGCTAGTTGCCCATTCTAAAGCGTAGTAGGTACCTATGGAGAAGAACGGGCAAGAAACTCCACGGTCACTCTTTTAAATCAAAATATGGTTACAAATTATTGTTTTCATCATTCATGTTGAAGTTATACATGTGAGAACGATGCAGAACGTTAAAAGCGTCCGTAATAAAAAATTAAACAATTCAAAAATTAAATTAAAATAAGCCGTGGCAGCCAAGAGACGACCAGTCCCTACTGATAGCGCCTGTTCTCGAACATGACGCATGGATTAGCACCATTCAGCTCAACCATTTTGAAGGTAGCTAAATGATCCAACACACACGCCACCGTCAGCAAGACATTAGAGTGAGCATAACATACCAACTGAATACTAGTATTTTACATGGAGTGACTGCCTATCTGATCTCCACAACCCAGTTACTGGGTAACACGATACCCCTTGGTAAGACTGGTTGTTAGGCTTCTGACTACCCGTAATGACTGTTAAAGATCTAAGAATGTCAGCCGGAACCAACAGCTTAACGTGCTTTCTGAGGTACGGGGGGTCTTGATGCAGGAAAAAAAAAATTACCACAGCCAGTGTGCAAACATAAACACGTGACTTTAATCATCATTATGAACAACTTACAATGGGACCAAACCTGAAATGGCGAAAAAAAATCAGCTGTTCCCTACGTTTTGACGAGTTATGCGAGCATAAATGTAGTGAACAGCTGGGACTTTTTTAACGTTCTTTTTAATTATTATAGATATGAAATGTATGCCAAAAGATGATTTTAACTTGCAAAATTATGAGTTTTGAATGTATGCTAAATGAGTGTATGCCAAACAATTTTTTGCGAAATGAAGATTATGCTATCCGTTGTTATTCAAAATAATATTATGACATAAAAAGTTCTACCATAAAAGGTAGACTCAATCGATATCTACATAAACACGATAATAAAAACAAATACTAATTTGCTCAAATCATACTCTATACTGCCAGCGGTCGTTGACCCCCAAAAAGAACATCAAATCAGATTTTTTGTTATATTGTGTTTTGTTCGATATCCATCTTCTGCAGTGTTTTGCTAGCTGATTCAATTTGAATTTAACATTAAAATTGTTATTATCAATTACCATAAAATAAACAGCACTTTCTTACGTAAATAGTGTAGACTTTTAAAATAAAACTATGGAAAGCTCGGTGTAGCAAGAAACCATTGTCGAGGGTAATTTCATCAGCACACGTCCAATTTCCAAGGAATCTATTGTGTTCAGTAGCAAAAACAGCAGGCGGTCAACTAATTCGATTGTGAACTCCGGATTATAACCCTCCAAATGCTACTGCGTTTCAAATACAACTTTAATCTTTCAACTTGAAAATGTATTTTCATTTACCAAAAATATTTCCTTTCAAATCGAAGAAGTTTGTTTTAGGATTCCGATTTTGGACTTTGTGTAAGTAAAGTTAAGGTGGAGATTGTAGTGTGGGTGTGTTAGTAGTGTAAATATTTTCGAATGCAAAGAATTTGCGAACTAATCATAGGGACACGTGACACAACCCGCTGTGAATGCATCGCGAGCTCTCATGACTCATTCTGTTTGATATTTTGTTATAAATGTACAACTATTTATTGTGTTTATTTGTGTTAAAAGAAGGCGTATTTGGTTTGGAGTTGGTTTGAATATTTTATTTCAAATCGATACAGTTCAATCCAAATAGATTTGATTTTCTCAGTTTGGCAAGACTCTACAATAACTATTGAAAGTAATTTTCTGTTCTATGTTCTGAATTGTTATTATGTTATAATTACGAATAGGCACGGTTCTGAGAGCTCTAAAATAATTCCGAATAAAAAAGTATTGACTGGATGCAGAAGGCGGAGAACAGGGTGTTGTGGTACAGCCTGGGAAAGGCTATTGTCCAGCAGAGGACTGTGATAAGCTAAGTTAATTCAAAAGGTATAAAATCGAGGTAAATGAATTAGTAGTTATTTTAATTTTTATTCGTGTCAGTAATTAGGTAGGTACTAATTGATTTAGTTTTTGTAGGTAGTGTGCAAAATATTGTTTTTAAATAATGAAAGTAATTATTACAATCGTAGAAAAATAAATAATTATTAGAATAAACAATTTATGAAGTTAACCCCACAACAGCCATGTATGCATTACAACATAATTCACAAACTCCAAAGGTATTTCTCTAAATATACGCTGAGTCAACATAAAGCGCCCCTCATGCCAAAATGCGATTCATTTCCGTAAAATAAACATGTGTATGAACACATAGAATTGCAAATCGACCTGTTAATCTAATAAGAGAGGCCGAGCGTCGTCACGGTTCATTTGAAAAAAGAATGTCACGTCAATTTATTTTTTTTCGTTTTTTTTTGTTACTCCGCCGTGGGGATGTGACGTTGACAAATATAAAAGCATTTCCTGTTGGCATCGGGTATATTTCTTTTTATATTTGAACAGATAATGTAGATTGGATGTTTTGAAATATTCAAATGTGGCTGCGAACGATGGCTTAAGAGCGTGAAATTGTTTGTTGTTTTTATTATAATTTTGGAGTGTTAAGCGAAAAGCCGCGACAAACATTCTCTACTCCTTAGAAAACTCTGAAACCACTTTAGTGATAATATTAAGACAATTTTTGAACTTATATAAAAAAATCTAAATTATAAACAAACATTGTTCAGACACAAATAATAACGAAATTCTTATTTTATTTGGTTTTAGGCCTCTCAACACCCCAGACAACTCACAAATGGATTCCTCTCTTCCTTTTAGTGTCGCAATACAAAACATTTTATTTAATTAAGACCAAAATTAAAACTCCCTCTTGCAACCGGCAGCCGTTAAAGGGTTAAATGACAAGCCATTCAAATAAATTCCACTACGCTTGAATGCAACAACGTGGTTAATCCAATTACTAATAATTCGGTTACTTCTTAACAACCGTAGTCATTGACGGGTTAACCCTTTTCGCAGATGCTACTCGGACTTTGTTATAAACCTGACTAGTAAAGTTATAATTGAATGTTTAGTACATTAAATCTTAACTGTTTTATCTGATTTTACTGATGTAGGTACTTTATCACTTTTACAGAAGACTATCACGTGAATAAATTCCGATTCCAAATCACATTATTGACCAGCGGGTTATAATGAAATACAGAACAATATTATTGCCCGGCTACATTTTTAGTTCTACATGACATGTAATTTGACATTACCGAGCTGGTGGTATGAAAATAATTATATCCTTTTGTAAGTGGGGAAAATATGTTAGTCTGATAGTATTATTCAGGGCTTACTTTAAGCAAGATATTTCGACTTGTTTTGCAGCGTTAAATTTTTGAATAGAAATAACTAAATATATTAGTTATTTCTATATCTTTTATAATTTTGGTCATTTTAAATATGGTAACCGTTGATTATTGTCCAGTAAAATCATTTTATTTTATGCACTCATACCAATTTCAATTGTCAATTAACCCTGCAACTGCTACCCCCGGTCCAAACTACCGGTACCGGAACCGAAACTCGGGTTACGTTGTCGACTTAATCGCGGTCGCATTGTTGATAGCGCTCCGTAATCCGACCGCACATTAACGGTCCGTCTGCGCACGACAGCACAATACGCGCCTGGCCATACGTTAGAACTTTGTAAGGTATGACACGGATTTGCGACTGAAGTACGGAAAATGGAGCGTAAGGTGTCAAAATACTTTATAGATCTAACTTTGGTGTGTTTTGAAGCGTCAGTCACTGCAAATTCTGTGATAGAAGTTTAGTTTTCAATCGCAAATCCCAACCATCTACAAAAATATATTCAGTCTGAATATTGGCCAGTTAGTCTAGATTGTCAAAGAGACAACGGCACAGGAGGATGTATGGGGTTTTTTTAATAGAAGAAATAGAATTAGAAAATAGTTAATACTGTAATCAGATTCACAGGTTAACACCAAGCTTAGACGAGATGAGTAGCTTAATTAAAATATAACCCATAGCTAGGTTATAAAGTATTATTTCAAGTTCTTCTAACTAAACAGATAGCTGTGTTGCTGGGGGGTTTGTTGCGCCACTTCTTCTTCCCAGCTAAAGCTCTAGGAAGTGGTGAAGGGTGGGCGTTTTAGGGACTGTGTTATATAATTTTGACGTTCAAAAAGTGCTGCTTTTCAGCCTAGTTTGAATAAATGACTTTTGATTTTATTTGTGAGCCTTAACTAGACAGTTAGTCTGTATCTTAGAGCTCGAAGTACGAATTTCAGAGTGGAAAGTTAGTTATATCGTCGAATAAAGAAATTCTTTTGTGGCGGCATCTACAACTCCACGTACGAACTACGCATCAAAGACTTAACGTCACACAAATCCTGCATCACGCAAGCATAGTTTACCGCGCGATCAGCATAATTATATATAACTTTCCGACATCAATCGTCGGTAGTTGCCTGCCAGATACGACACCCGTCTAGTTGGAGGATCCTCCTTTTCTATAGAAGATGAGTGAATTTTACACCCTGTTCCTCATACTTCTATACAATGCATCGCAACCAAGTAGTTATTTATGCACAACATCAATTTAATCTTCCCTACTTTTTCTTACTTTTATTTATATTTCAGATACCCTAGTTTGTGACAAGTTACTTAAACAAGATAAAGTAAGTCCATTTAATATGTCTAACGTAATACATGCTATCAATATTCTTGTTAACCCCATTCTAGCTGCGAGTATGCGAATGTTTCGATCACCAGTCAACGACCTAAGCAGGGGGTAAATTCGCTCCAAAGTTTTCAATACTCGTAGTTTTCTTCATACAACATTATTTTCAATTTCCTAGAAACTGTTTTAGTGTAAACGTAATTTAGCTTTTGCATGCTGATAATAATATTGATAGAAGGTTAAATAATTGTTAGTTGTCATGTATGTAGCTAACTACATAAATATGGCCATAAGTTTGATCTTCGACGGATTAATCAGAATCCTAATTGCGTTACACATTTTCTATCACATTCCGAAGGTTTCGAAAAAATCCTAATCCATCGCTTCATATGTTTGAAAAATTCGCCTGCTCGGCAACCTAAATAACGCAATAAATGTTGTTGAATTACCAAAATGAAAGTCATTGCAATTTTCTGTATGTTATGTAATTACGCTGCTGCTTAGGTCGTCATTAATCACCATTATTAGTGTACCCAGGTTAAATCACCTAGGTAATTTTAGATGAATAAAATTGAGTTAAGTATTTATCGTTAAAGCATTGTCGTTTGGCTTGCGTTTTCTTTTCTCATTATTTATTTTGATAATTATTATTATTAATAATTTTATTTCAGATAAAAATTAATCCATAAAATTACAAAAAATATAAAAATACAGTGACGAAAAAAAAATACATAGACAAATAATTATTTTCGGTACTTATTATGTTAGTAAAATCTTATGCACTATGCATCACAATATGCATCCATTTGTTGTGGATAGGGCAATCCGCACGAGATACAACCATCTACAGGATACTGTTGTTACTGCCTCGCACGCGCTGTAACAAGGAGACCACTTTCTTCCAGATAACCACATGAAAGCCTTCCGTTTTATGAAAGGGATGTGTGTGGTGTTAGACGAATGGATAGAATAAGAAATTATTAGGTAGATAAGAGGAAGTCTGAAAGTGGCACCGGTGCTTGAAAAGTTGTTCGGAAATCGGTTGTCATGGTATGGGCATGTGATGCGGAGGAATGAGGAAAATGTCGTGAGGAAAGTTTTGAGTATGAATGTGGATGGACTGTGTGAAAGATGATGTGTATGGATTAACCCTTAGCAAGTCGCGCGTCCCCCCGCGGAACTTAAGAAAAAATGC
Source organism: Agrochola lychnidis (assembly GCA_963680765.1). Lineage (NCBI taxonomy): Eukaryota > Metazoa > Arthropoda > Insecta > Lepidoptera > Noctuidae > Agrochola > Agrochola lychnidis. Next base: position 5,159,395 of record OY796871.1, on the reverse strand, counting down.
TACTATCTATTTTTACAAGTAAAACAGCTCCCAAGGAACCCGGGAAGGTATAATACATGCCGTGTTAATGGCTCTTTATTGACGAATTCTCCGTTTTTCCGAAGGCCTACCCAAAAATCAAAAGCACTTGAGATTAGATTGACATAATAAGTGTTTTAGGTAAACTTTGGCTGGCGTTCAAAAGGTTAATAGAGAAGCATGGAAAAAAAAAATTGTGGCTCTCCGGGAGTGCCGACACAAGTGAAAACGTGGAAAAAAAAAAACTTCCAAAACATTTAAAGTATAAATACTTGCATAGAACATTGATCCATAACGTAATCTAAATAAAGAGCACAATTGCATTTACAAAAATGAGGTGTCGGTAACGGCGTAGCAAGTTCAATTGTTTTTTCCCATCTCGAAAATGCCCAACGCGCCTAAAAAAGTTTTCACTTCAAAAACATGGTGCGCTGACCCCCAATAAATTGGATAAGGGCAACAGAATGATAACCTTTTATGATTTTAAAATTCGATAGACGTTCTAACTTCAATGATGGGTGAGAGACGAAGTTGTTTGTATTGTTAATAATTGTAATTGTTTATGTTGTTTCTTTTGTTTACTTACTGTGCAGATATTTCTACACAAATGTATTTTTGTTATGAAATAAATAACTTGAACTTGAAACCTATACTTACAGGACTCAAATCTAAAATATACGTCCGACAAATCGCAAATCTATCCAAAACCTTAGCGTATTAAGTTGCATCTAAGACCGCCGTCTTGTTGCAACAGTTAATATTAAATTAAACTTAGACCGGGACCATTAAGACCCGTCGAACGCATTTGCAGGGTTAACGCGAACAATTTTGGATGTGGTCATTGTGTGGAACAGTTTTCATTATTACTTAGTAAACTAATTAACGTTAGCGTCTTCCGGGGGTTACAATCGAATTTCAGTTGGTTAAGATATGAACTCATAATAACGTAGTGCTTGGTCGACCGAGCTCTGCTCTGGTGAAAATAGATAAACATATCGTCCAGGTATACCAACTTTGTATCACATTCCTGAGGCTGTAAAAATAGAGAAAATGAATTTTCCCAGGTATGAGACCTAGCTAGATCGATTTTTTACCCCCGTAAACCCCTATATTGCAACTTTCGTCGAAATTTATAGAGTCGTTTTCGAGAACGTGATTAAAAATATATACATATTTAATTATATATACAAATATTGCTCATTTAATAGTATAAAGGTATTTTCGCACTACCGGGAAACAAGCCTCCTCTCTGTAAAAGCTGACCGAGTGCTGAATTTCTTCGATGTTTTGGTTTTAGGATATGCCAGTTTCCTCACAATGTTTTCTTTCTCCGTTTTACATAATATCTAGGAAGTGGTGAAGGGTGGGCGTTTTTGGGGGACTGTCTTATGTAATTTTGACGTTCGAAAAGTGCTGATTCTCAGCCTAGTTTGAATAAATGACTTTTGAATTTTTGAATTTCAGCAAATAAGCCTCTGAATGGACCAATTTCGAGTAACACACTCGAAATTGGTCCATTCAGAGGCTTATTTTCGGACGGTGCTGGCATTTTCCGACTATTCAGTTTTTCTACGATGTTTTCGTTTACCAACCTAGATGATGGGCAAGATTTATATAGATACTACATACGCTATTGAACAAGTCACTGTTACTTGTCAGTTTACGAAACTCACCCTGTAATGCTGGTTTGACAGCTGTCCGGGAGACCCGCACGGGCCGCCCGCACACTGGAAACCCGTACGGGTAGCGCCCGCAGTGTTTTGAAACGAGGGAGTTAGTACGATACGGTTGCTAGCGTTGTACGGACTCTACCCGGAGCGGGTCATGTACGGACCAATCCGCGTCACTGTGAAACAATGTTCTGGCGCCTCACGTGTCTCCGTTCCGGGAGCCCGTATTTGCGGAATAGGGTAGTTACCTAGGCAAAAAAAAGAAATTCTATTTAGTCCGTCTTTCAGATAATAAAAAAATATTAGACACGTATTTTTTGCTTTATCATATTAATCAAAAATAACTTAAAGTTGGGGAAACACGCATTAAAGTTGGGGAGTGGGGGCTCGCTACGTCACAACGCAGTATTAAATCTAGCAAGGCGTGACTCAATGTATCGCCGTAATCTTTTGATTACGTCAAAAAAGAAAAAAACACGTGTTCAATATCTTTAGGGTTCCGTACTCAAAGGGTAAAAACGGGACCCTATTACTAAGACTTCGCTGTCTGTCCGTCCGTCTATCTGTCACCAGGCTGTATCTCAAGAACCGCGATAGCTAGACAGTTGAAATTTTCACAAATTATGTATTTCTGTTGGCGCTATAACAAAAAATACAAAAAATAAAATAAAATAAATATTTAAGGGGACTTCCATACAACAAACGCGATTTTTTTGCCCTTTTTTTAATGGCAACAGGTAGGCACTTGAAATATTCACAAAATACTCAGTTGTATTTTTACTTTAATAATAAATAATAAAATTAAAATAAAATAAATATTTAAGGGCACCGGCCTATTGAAATATTCTTACAGAAGAAAACACCAAAGTAAGTCATCATTCTCCTTCTCTTATCTCAATTTATTAGTGGTCGGCGTAACATGTCCCTTTCTTCCATACTTCTCTATCAGTCATCATCTCGGTAGTCCCCCCTTTCTATCCACATCATCTTCCACTCAGTCCATCCATCGTTTCTTTGGTCTTCCCCTACTCTTATACCCATCCACATTCATACTCAAAACTTTCCTCACGACATTTTCCTCATTCCTCCACATCACATGCCAACCAATTTCCGCACAACTTTTCAGTCACCGGTGCCACTTTCAGACTTTCTCTTAAGGTGCTGATAAACTTGAGCATTCACCAGCCCCAGATCTAGATTTTTTTTGAGGCAGGACAAAAACTGCTGTCTGCCGCCCCCCGCCAATTTTTTATGGGGATGCGCTAAGTTAGCCCCCGCGAAATTAAAATTTTCTTAAAATTAAAATTTTGGCAGCAATATATTAATCAAATTGTATCGATCGATAATGCGCCAATTCAACAGGGGCGCCAAAACTGTTGTAAATAAGAAAAAAAATAGAAAGATTATAAATGTGCTGCGCGTCTCATTTATTGTGAAATAAAAACCATTCTTACTCTAAAATAACTAATTTAATTCCGAATATAATTATTTAACCTCAAAATAGATAATAATCCCCGAATGAACCTTAAAGTCGTTACCCCAATATCATAATCTAAACTGTTTAATAAAACTACATATTTACAACATTTCAGGGATAAGGAAAATAATATGAAACACCAAGATATTTTGTCAGTCATTTATATTTCTTTGCCAAGATCAAATTCAATATTCTACACCATAATCATCGCATCTCCTATTCCCCACATAATATTACAATTCAATCCGTATTCTAATATTTACCATGAAACTAATAGGTTACCTTAATTTACAGTAGATTTCCAACCAATACCATGCCAATCTATCTTTTTACCGACACAGCCACCAAACACATCTTACCGTCACGAGCACCCAACCCAGAAGGCCGTTCCCGCGCTACGTTCTGACACATCGAATTTTTGGGTGCTGCCAGTACAATATCCAACAATTACGTATTTATAAATTGAAACCTAACAATTGCAAAGTTGCGGTGTGCTGGGTGGTGCACTTGTCTGCAAAGCTTGAATTTGTTGCCCCCTGAAGTTGGCGCCCGGGGCACGGGCCCCGGCTTTGTCCCCTCCTAGATCCGGGGCTGGCATTCACTTGTAATGAGCATTTTAGCGAATGTTACAATACAGAAAAATAAACGTGAGCGTTTTAGCGAGCATTCTAGCTAAGGGACAGTTTTGCTTCAAGCTTTTTGCCGAGCACAGCCATTAGTACAAACGCAGCACACACGACCATCACGTCTGACATCTTCGTGAAGAATATTTTTTTGACGAGCATTGACTAGAGCATTCGCTAGAATGATCGTGAAAATGTTCGTAGCGATGTTTGGCTCTATGCATGGCTCTGTTCGTTGTTCAGTTCGACAAATTTATACACGGCAAATGCTCGATGTTCTGTTACGAGTGAATGCTCAAGTTTATCAGCACCTTAAAAACACCGAAGTAAGTACAAAATTCAATATCAATAACCCATCCATAAATTATTCAAAAATGAAAACAGAATGTTGAAAATACCGGGACTATTTGTGACGAACGACTGATATCATTTTAATTGGTGTTCCGACCATCTGGTACCCGTGGTGTGTAATTTGACCACCATTAGTACCGTGATGGCTTTATTACTCACTGTTTTATTTATTAATAGCTTCACAAGTATGGGTTGTTGTTTTGATGGACGATTCAATTCATTAGTCCTGCACCTTAATTGCGTCTCACTCACACTTTCAATCTCAATTTGGGGGTTTTGAAGGAAATTTCTAATCCATTGCTGATTGGTTTGAAAAATTCGTTTGTCAAACAACGTAAATAAAACGATGAACGTGGCTGAACTGTCAAAATCAAAGGCATTGCAATCGATTACCATTGTATGTGGATGAGTTGGTTCATTCCGCAAAATCGTTTGAATAAAAAAAAATGTGTTAGAAACTTTAACCCGACTACGGAAAAATAAAAATGATCTAAAAAGTATGAAACAAGAAAATATTTCAGACAGAAATCAAGACATAGGTACAAAAATGGTCAAGTTAAAGCCGTTGTCGCATGCCATTATAATTGTATAGGTGTTCCTGGCACCCACATGGTATAAAGGCATGCCACGACGGCTTTATCTTATAATAATATAGCTAATCACCTACAGTCACCTAGTTGCCTCTCTTTCTATCACGTAACTCTTATATCTTCTGACTACGTTACACTCACCAAATTGGCCCGACAAGACGGGCCGCCGCGCACTTTTAGCTTACCTAAAATGCGGAGTGAATCATCTGTATTAATTTATGGTTTTACGCAATTAACCCCGATGGCTTTATTGGTTTATTTTTGTTAATAAGTAACCGATTCTAAAAAAGAGGGTTTCTCAGTTAGCCCACGTTCACACGGACACTAGACTTTCAACGCTCTGCTTAGCGCTGAGAGTTGAAAATCCAGTGCGCGATAAAATCCAGCCGCGATATTTTTACGTCCGTACGAACGTGGGTTTAGACTGTGACGATGACGTGACTGACGTGTGTGCATGAACCTTTAAGGTCTTATTAAAATATATGATTTGATTTTTCCAACTCACTCTAGACATTGGCAGAATAGTCGACATCGGCTTTGCTTGCCATTTATTAAAAATAGAATAGAATAGAAATATACGATTTGACTTTGAACGAAGTTAACACAAGTTATGTAAATCGCCTTTTTATTATTTTTATCTTGATAATCGTCTAATAAATTATCTTTTCATCACCTACCTCAGGACGGAAATAAAACACACGATTACCCTTCATCTGCGATGATATAAAACGTATATACGTGTTTTATTATTCTACCATCATTCTCTCAACATGGGAATGCACTTTTCAGATAAAACTGAGACGCTATGGCCAATAAAAACTGTCGAATCGATTGAGCCGTCAATACGTAACGCTATTGTTTATTGTTTTGTGAAACGTAAAGTATACGACCTTAAAAATAGACTCGGTAAGGGGTTGATAGACGATCGAGCAAAACGCTGCGACCAATCGCTCCATTAAAAAAAAACAAAAAATTCAAAATATTTTATTTACTTATGAAACGTCAGAAGCTAGGTGCACGGTTCCAATTGGTCGTTTCCTATGGAGAAGAGCCGGCATGAAACTCCACGGTTACTCGTTTAAAAATAATTGGCTTTTACAATACTTTCACTAGTGTTACTAGTTATGGGAGGACAGTGTAGACATTAGTGGCAAATCTTAAATGTATCTATGTCTAACCCAGCCAGCGGGGTAATTACGTAACGCTCTTACAATGACGATGCCGATCATTTTGACAATTCAACAACGTACGTTAATTGCGTTATTTACGTTGACAAGTACGCGAATTTTTCAAACGTGTGAAATAACGAATCAGTAATTTCTGTAGGCCTACTTGCACGTTCATGGGTTAGCTAAATAACTCGGAGTAAACAGCTAACTCAGGGTTAATCCAAAGAGAATTATTGGATTAACCCTGAGTTGCCTTAGTAATTTTTCGGATTGTCATTGAAAGTGTGTTACGCAATTTCGGTGCTGTGTAGTTATTTCTGTTCCTACTTTGCTGCCTGACTAATATTTTTATCACGGTGTGAGCAGTATAGTTTTTACCGCTACGAGAGAATTTAAGGTTTGATCAAAATACTGTTTCATTAAAAAAATTGTCACCTGTGTTTTTTTGTCCCTTATTCTCTTGATCACAGAATAGTGCACACGTTGCATCATTCTGTGATCCGTCTGAATATCACTTTATACTGCGGTGTTTCAGAAATTGCATCGCATTTATGAAAGGTCTCAAACTGTCATTGAATTTACAGCTGCATCAAATAGGATACCTATTTTTGATAGTTTCATAGAAATTCATCTTGAATTATTTATTTATTTTCAACAGATCGTCTACCTATCTTCAAGTTAGGTAGGTTTTAGCTACCATTTAGCTGAGTCACCATTTTTCTTTTTTAGGGTTCCGTACGTCCGAATGAAAAAAGGTAACCCTTATCGTGTGTCTGTTTGTCTGTCACAGCCATTTTGCTCCGAATCTAATGGCTCTCGATTAATTGATTAAGTTGAAATTTGGTACACATGAATTTCTGTGATCCAAACATGGACGTGTAACGTAAATAAATGAATGTTGAATAAGGGGATCTCTTTTATAAGGAAAATAAAAAAATATAAAATAAAGGTTTTCAAATTATACCGTGTGTCATATCAAATGAAAAGGCTTACTGTGAAGGTCTCATTTTTTAATAATAATTTTAAAATGAATAGTTTTAAAGCTATTTTTTTAAATCTTTAAGCTAGTTAGTTAACTCAGCCATAAATAAAATGCCTATTAATGTTGATTTGTATAAACTTCTAGAATACATGGTTACTACAACAGTAGCAAAGCAGTTCTTTGCAAAAGTTTTTGCTCATCTATTCTTGAAATAATCCATGCACCAACCACTTGTCCATTGCGACTGAAAGTGGATATTAGCTGTTTCACATAACGAAGCTATTTTGTAAAACAACTTACGGTTTTGTAAACAGCTGATTCGACAATCCATCTGCCATAAATACATTTTGACTGAAGACAGAATTCATACGTGGACCGTAAAAAGACACAATATTTTCCGCAGTACGGGAATTAAAATTGCTGCGTTAACGAAAACACTAAGTAAATTAATTCCACCATCTAAACGCCAAAATAAAATAAAACGGGCACCTTAATTATTCAAAACGGCACAACCAACCCTGCAATGCTTATGCAAAGTAGAAACGGCAAAACAAAAATGAGAGACAATATTTATACCTCTCACGTGTCATTGAACACAAAAAACGGTACCACAAATGTATGCAAATTTCTGTGCGTTTTAGCAAATACTGTACATTTGCATAAACGCTCAATATTAGATGGTTCATACGCATATTAATAACGATTATGAACGCCATTTTAAAAATGTCGGGGTGCAAATGACCGGTCATTTTCTCTGTCATCATTTGAAGGGTTGGCGATTTTTCACGTTTCCAATAAATTTGGCGGGAACTGTGTTGAATAAAATTATTCATAGATGCATAAATTAATATTGTCAGGTCATTAAAAGTAATGAAAAACGCATACGTATTTGCACCCATATGAGAATTAAAATTAATGCTTTTTGAATAATTATTCAGTCAATGTGTGTTGTACAAATTAAAAGGTAAGTACCTATTGTATGTTGATGTTTTCCCTAATCCTTAACAACTAACCAAGCTACTTTTCCCAAACATTTTCCGTAATCTGAAAAGCCTCACAATCAAAACAAAACGTATCTAATCTTCCCGTGACACACAGTATCGCAAACAATTAACCGGAGTGCAGCTACTAACATTATTGTTAAGCCTATTAGTGATACAGACATCTTTTGTCTTCTTCTTCTTGAGGTACAAGTTATAAGCGGACAAAGATTTCATATAGAATTTTATTAATTATATCATTCATCCTGAGTTTGAGGAAGCAGTAGATTGAGGATTTGATGCGATTAGTTCATAGCAGTTCGATAAGGACCAGGCCAGGGTCGACGTTCCGTTGTGTTCCACGCACGCCTCAAAGAGATGTCAGCAGAACTGACGGGGTCCGCCGGAGCTGAAGGAACACGGGTGAGTTTTAATCAGTAAGAGTCTGACACGCCCTCCCGCTCCGCCAAGTGTGGAACTTATTTTATAATTTTCCACCAAAAAACAAGTCCATAGCAGTTCAGATAACGTACAGCCGTAAGCTGTAGCAGCAGTACGTAAGCTACAGCTTCCAGGTCTTTCTAAGTATGACTTATCGAACGAGACGACGCTGTATTAAGCCAAGCTTTTTTTAAACTCCCCGTTTTATTACAAAACGAGTTTTAACTTTGGGCCATTTTTGTTTTTGGAACCTTACTGACGTCAAATTCTAAATACAAAATTAGCAACTTAGACTCGGGTTTCAAATTCGTTTTTATATTTAGAACTTTAACTTTAAGTTTGAATTTCAAAAATGGCTTGATGGTTTAAATCTGGTGCTAAAGAAAAAACTTGTTTTGAAACAAGGCCAGTTACCTACTGTTACTTGGTTTCTTTGCGTTCTCCATTAGATAAAGTAAGTTATGCATACTTACAAGCGAGTTCAGTTTCTTTCTAGAAGCATACTACATAATATCAAGAAAGTTGTCTTTGTGAAGCAAATGGATAATTCATCGATAAGATCCATCATCGTCACCATTATTTCAGCTTGGAATCACCAACTGCTGGGTTAAGCCTCCCCTTTCTTCGGCCATACTTCACGATTCCGCGCGTCTCTCATCCAGGAGTTCCCTGCGACTTTGACGACATCGTTATAAGTCGAACCTGGATAAGCAAGAGTTCAAGGGACCGCGATTTCGTTTTCGCTTATGGAGGTTCAAAACAAATTAGAGTTTCTAGCTTATAGAGGTTCAGCAGCGGCCTTTCTCACTTATAGAGGTTTATAAAAAATACACATTTGGCTATTCGAATAGAATACGATATAAAAGTTAGTTTCTCAAAATTAAAAAAAATACAAAAACAATGTTAGTTACACGTTTAATAATGAGTCATAAATAGCAGATGTTAAATTACGATCGACTTTCGCTTGTAGAGGTACAGGAAAGACGCAGTCTCAGTTATAGAGGTATACGAGCGAAGAACGACTTTCTCTTATAGAGTTTTCTGTTTCTCACTTATAGAAGTTTTAGAGGATTAAAATGACGGGACCTGGCAATTACTTTCATTTATCTCATCATCTGTTATGACGCCTCATTGAGGTGGATAACAATTAAAATTTTATTGTGTATCGTTAATGACAGTTGAGAGGTTATAGAGTTTTATCGCTTACCCAGTTCTCACTTATTCATGTTTGACTGGATAACTTAGATTATCCTCTTGTTTTGTTCATCACTTGGACCACACACCATCTTCCGAACATTGACGACTATTTATCAACGTCTCGTCGGCTGCCGACCATCCGATTACTTCGTGACATTCTCATTTCTATCCCTCCCTTGTTTCCTCAGATTTCCTTATAATTCGCCTTTTGATTCCCGCTCTTTATTAATCTTCAATGTCATTAATTAACATCAATTCGGATTATTTATGGGCGTGTTGAGAAAATGTTTTTATTAATTCTGTCTCGAGTTTTTGAATAGATTGGCGTGTCAAGAGGTTTATCTTAGATAATTAATTAAGGAGTTAGAAAAGAGTAATGAATATTTTTCAGGAAAATTAAAAGGTAGATTTTACAGTTGTTCTTTTTTAATAGCATTTTTTTCAATTATTGACTGCTTACGAATTTCAACTAAATAATTCAGAACCTGACGTTTTGAATTCTTTTGTTTTCGACTGAAACTGGCGTCAAGTTTACCAAAAATAATGAATTAATGCTTGTTTTAAACTTAGGACAATAAGTTATTGCTTGAGTAAGTTCTATCTTAATAAATTAATGTCATCTTAGGGTTGACAATTTCATGAAAATATTCTACAAATAACGAATAAACTTATATATAAATTCCCGAGCCAGCCAATTCTTTTTTAACTAATATAACGTCACCCCTATAATCCCCGAAGGGTTAGGCAGAGGTGTACGTATAGTACACCCACATGTCGCCAGTTATGTTTAAGTCCCATGTAATAGGGGGCGAGCCTATTACCATGAACTGGGCACAAATACAGACTCCGAGCTGCTACTGAGACATTTCTGATAGAAAAACTCAATACCACTTTGCTTGACCAGGGAATCGACCCAGGAAATTATACCGCTATAACACTAAAGAAAACCTAAATAGGTACATACAAACCCAAGTACATTCCGCTAACAAGGCGTTACATTTTTAACACTCCCCCGCCCACTCTTAACCCTTCCGTGTTCATGGCTCAGCATTACGCTACTGACCTATAAAGGGTCTGGGGGACCCCAAACACTTGACAGTTTTTTTTCAATTATTCAAAGTACTCTTCCAGCGTGTCTTGCGGAAAAATGGGGTGGCAAACTAAGTGTTGCAGTGTCGGGTAGTTGTGTAGGGTTAAATGTGGTAGGTATAGCGATTTTAAAGTATTCGTTTTAATACATAATAGGAACCTGTAATTTGTCCCACTGCAGCATTCGTTTCTGTCTTACTGAAAAGGAAAGAAAATTGAAATTTTATGCCAGATTTTGGCATAAATAAAATTTGGCATAAATAAAATCTGGCATAAATAAAATCTTGCGGGGCTCTGCATCGCTGTCAGTGCGGTGAAACAGATGATCGCTTCGGACACCATGGCGTTTCCTGCAGTATGAGCGCTGGTCGGCTGTCCGGCTCCTGTCACTGGGCGAGTGCCAGCTGTTTTAGAACCCAATGGCTTGGCACGTGACGATGTGAAGAGGCTAGATGGAATGACCATAATGCCTTGGAAGTTGGGTAGGCCTTTGGTGTGGGACGCAACCTGTGTTGACACCCTCGCGCTATCCCATCTTCCTAGCACGGCGGGCTGTGCTAGGGCGGCTGCTGCAGGTGCAGAAAATCTCAAACGGCGCAAATATAACAACCTTACTGGCAGCTATATTTTTGAGCCGTTTGGGGTTGAAACACTAGGGTCCGAGTGTTCATCGCCAAGCGGTTGGTCGACCCATCACGTGACCAGAGGATTGGCCAATTTTTAGGACAAAGAATTTGCATTGCCATACAACGTGGCAATGCTGTCAGCCTTTTTCCACTGACAGCGATACGGATTTTTTGATGCCCAATGATTTTCTAATTTCCTATTTTTTTTTACCTCTGTGTTTTGTACATAATTTAGCGTCAGACAGTATCTGTCTGACATTAATGCTGAAATGAACCTTTTTGGCGCAGCCGTGAGGCACACACTTTTGTTGTTAAAACATTATATTTTTATTTTTCACTGTGTTATTTTTATGTTTTGTGTTTCACGAACTGTGTCCAAATAAATGTTTTTCTTTTTTTCTTTTCTTTATTTATTGCCAGATTTATATTTTATTTTATGTCAGAATATTTATGTTTAATTCGGGTTTCCAAGCGATGTTTTCCTTCACCTGTATATCAGTGGTGTCTAGAAATAACATAATAACCTTTTGTTGGCCATTTCCTATTTCGTTATGTGCCTGGTACCTACTTGTTGATAGGCCTACACTGTCCTCCCATAACAATTTACACTGCAATTAGAAAACATTGTGAAAGCCAATTATTTTTAAGAGTAACCGTGGAGTTTCTCGCAGACTAAGCGACCAGTTGGAACCGTGCACCTAGCTTCTGACATTTCACGAGTGTCCATGAAGGTTTACGTGAAACAAAATATTTTCATATTCATTTTAATTAAAAAATATTCCTATTCATATTCCTTCTTTTAGCAAAGGTGACGTAGAAGTACAATTATGAAGTGTCTCTGTATTTGTACTTTAGCCTTTTCCACGTTTTTCTACGTAGTTATATTTGCCAGAGTTTAGAGAGTTCCAGTACAAAAGCTAGCACTAGATTATGTCTAGAGGAGAACTTCGATCAAACTAATTAACATAAAAAGCGTATATCAAGAGCTTACACGACTCCCACAAGAAGTGACGTCACAACACCTACTCCAGATCTTTCCTAGTGTAATTCTGTGCTATCGCTGCAGGTTCTATTTCACATAAAATTATACTGCACAGCGTGCGTCTTAGTCCTTTGTTATTGTCGACCTTGCTTGAATGTCAAGGATTGTGCTAGGGTTTGTACTGAATCGGTAGATTTTTATTATACCCTGTATTTTTTCTCAACATCATCATTATCATTTCAGCTGAAAGACGTCCACTGCTGAACATGTCTCCTCCAAGCACCGCCACTTCGACCGGTTCTGTGCTTTACGCATCCAGCGGATTCCTGTGGCCTATTCTTATCGCGGGCGGGCGTATTGTTTCCATGCAGTGACATTTAAGACGTACGGTATTGTATTTTAGACTTGTATTATTTTGTCCATTCCCAGGTTTACACAAAAAGTAAAAAAAAATAAGAAAAAATAAAAACGTGTGGCACTCAGGTACTGCAGCGGTAAAGCTATTGCATAGCATTTGTAACCTTCATGACAACGTGATGTTGACGGAACCGTCATTACATGGTAGGCGGAGTGGGGGTGTTAGGTTTTATTTTCGTTACGTTACGGAATTTCTTGATTCGGTCGCCGCGCTCAAAGCCCGCGATAAAAGCTATGCAATAGCTTAAAAATTATTTGCTTTTTGTTGTAATTTTTTTCATCATGGTTATAAAAGACAGTGACCAAAATGGTACGCCTTTGTTTATCCTTCACAACTACTATGCGTAGCCACTAGCTGCATATTCTTTACACGAGATACATAAACCCAGAAATAATGAAAAAAAAGAAAAAAATTACAAAATTATTTGCTGTTATTGAAAATAACTTATATAAAGTACATTAATACTTTTAAGTTTAAATATATATTTTGATGTGTAACATAGGTTTCCTGAAATCTGTGGAAGTGATTTTTTTATGTGTAAAGGAAGGAACGCGAGAGGAAAGTGATTTCGTGTAAAGGCACGGAAGTATTACAGAAAGCCGGGTAAGTGCGCGCTATTTTATTTGACCAATGAGCGCGCGTGGTGCTAGAGTTGGTCGTCAGAAACGACCTTGATGACCGCCCCTTTAATCTTGCTTATTACCTTAATGTTGTTTATTACCAAGGTGAGATGTCAGATGTTACGCATCATATACGACTACTGCAATCGATTTTTCTCGGACTTGTCCCAAATAGAAAACAGTCGAGTTAGGAACCTAGCTTTCTTGCTCAATGTGAATGCCAAGGTCTAGGTCAATCTCTACACGATCCAGATAATCATACTGAAACATCTGAAGGTCGCCCTTTGTTAGAAAGTATTGAAACATGTCTGAAAGGAAATGGAAAATGTATTGAACATTATCTTAAAGTTATTACTTTATTACGTTGTTGGTACACTGCGAATGTCAAGGTCGGAGAGTGCATTCGTTGTCCATGCATCATTTGCTTGTATAGGACGATGTTTGTGGTGCTATGTTTGCGTAGGAGTATATTCGATGTGGGTTTTCATGTAAAAGGGTATAATAAAGAAGTCTCTCTATATATTTATCAAGTTCATTCAAATATACGGGGTTATTGGTTATATATCGGCAATCCATTAAGGGGATGTAGTAGAGGTCATTTACAACCAAATGACCCATCATGACCCCAAGCCAATGTCAAAATTTTTCGAGTGTTTTGACATTTTAAAATGTATGAAATCCTATACTATTTAACGAGCAATATTTGTGTATATATTTGTACTCACGTTCTCAAAATCGACTAACGATTTCGATGAAAGTTGCAACATAAGGGTTTGCGGGGGCGAAAAATCGATCTAGCTAGGTCCTAAATCTGGGGAAATTAGTTTTCTCCGTATTTTCACCGAGCAGAGGTCGGTCGCCCAAAGTTTAGAACAGTATATTGAATAATGACATGAGAATAATGACACTAAAATAATGACATGGCAGCATGGAATAAGTAGGATAGATTAGTATGAACTTTTCTATACTATTAAATGAGCATTCTCTATTTCACACCAGAGCAGAGCTCGGTCGCCCAGGTAAAAAATATAAAATGTCAAATGACTCGAAAATTGTTGACAATTTGCATAGGAGTCAAAAGGGGTCATTTGGTTGTAGATGACCTCTCCTACACCCTATATATTAAGTTGAATCTTACTAGATTTATCTCTCTATCGTTCAAAGGGTAGAAATCAAAACTTTGATGGGAGCTAGAGGCAGTAACAGTGTATTGCTTCTACTAATAACCAATGAGTTTAATGGTTTGCCTATTAAAATACTTTTGACTATTATTGCAATGTCAGTATCAAATTCAGTTTCTACCTATTCATGTGCATTTAATATGATAGCATTTACAGACTATTTTTACCTGCTTGATGTAAAATATAACAGACTATTAAAAAACAAATTACTCTCATCAGACCTGACAAAACCTTTTCCCAAAAAAATGCAAAAACCGCTTTGCGGGAACATTCCCAAATTACAAAAATTTAAGTCACCGTCCCACAAAGAGTTGCCGTTTAAAAAAGGAAAAAGAAAATGGCCGGCATTGGCATGTGACACATTACTTCACATTTTTCCGCCAACCCGTTGGTACATTTGTGGAATTAGTGCGAAACCCTCGAACAAATGGAATGCGTCCGGCCCACAACGGCGCAGACGGCCTAATGTTCGTCCATCAGGCCTCTAAATGGCACACGTCATTTACCAATTACATCCCCCAATCATTCGTCTACATCCCTTTGTTTAGCATCCATTGCTCAATCTCTTAAATCGTCTTCAATATTATCCCTGACTGATGCAGCAATGTATGTTGAAACTAAAAGTGTACCGCAATTTTTGATGATTTCGTGGTGTGTGGAGTTGTGTCCAGAAATTATGGTTCGAATCCATCTCTTGCCTCAATGACGTCATTCGGCATCGCAATGACAGGGTGGCGAAAGGCATGCAATAGGATTTGTCTATACAGGGTGTATGTGGCGGTGTTTTGATGAAATTGCAGTGCACCCTGTGTAATGTGGAGTTATTTGACTATTGATTAGGCAATGTCTGCATGTGGGGCGGTGTGCGCATTATTGCAGTCTGAGTACCTTCTGCCATTTGTTTCGTATAATTTGTTTAGATGGAACAGTATGAAATGGAACGGAAAAGGATGCCCAAATGACAATATCCAATTATACAGTTTTACTGAAGCAAGTTTTACTTTGCCAGAGACTTGCATAAACAGTCTATAATATTCCCACTGTTGGGACACAGGCCTCTTCCTTGTGAGAGGGAGCGGCAGTGGGGGTTGGCGGATGTCACATGTCTTTGAATTTTTGGTTCTAGGACATGCTGATTTCCTCACGATGTTTTCCTTCACCGTTTTGAGAGTAGTGGTGATGAAATAATTTACACAAAGTAAAATGCCTGCTTAGGTTCGAACTCACGACCTACAACTTGTAAGTCGCAGCCGTTACCACTGGGCCATCACTGATCTACCGTGTCATTGACTTGATCAGCCATATCATGTTCGAATTTTGAAAAATCCGACCTAATTCCTTATCTACATCATAAAGGGAACCTTTTTCTTTTGTGCTGGGCTTTGAGTCAGTCAGTGAGTGAGTCAGGACTTTTCTTTGCATATGTATTGATGTGACTGCTTCGTTAGTCTAGTGTTCACAAGCGCTACTGCTGAGCATGAGGTCTTGGGTTCTATTCCCGGATCGGGCAAAGTGTTATTGGGTTTTTCCATCTGGAATTTCTCAGTAGCAGCCCGGAGTTTGGATTTGTGCCCGGTTGATGGCAATAGTTTCGCCCTTTATTACATAGGACTTAAATATAACTGGTGAAATGTGGGTGTACTACTCGTATAGGTAGAGGCTAACACAAGGGCTTCCAACAAGCTAAGACATGCATTACCTAATGATTTCCGGACATTACACCCACAAACATAAATTGCCACGTACCACACACGGCCATTTACCCTCAATCTATACATACAAATCAATCAAATTGAAGTGTCTGTTTGTAATATCAAAATAACAGCTTTTTACTAAATGCATATGAAAGTATACCCGGTAAATATAACAAAAAAAAAAATGGTTTTCTGTCTGTCTGTTTGTTCCAGGTAATCTTCGAAACGGCTAGACCGATTTTGACGGGACTCACTAGCAGATAGCTGATGTTAACTGTGCACCTAGTTTCTGACGTTTCATAAGTGCCCATGTAGGGTTTATGTGAAAGAAAATATTTTGAATTTGAATTGAATTTGAATCATAAGGTACTTACTTGTAGCGGTTACACCGCCACATACGAACTACGCAGCATAGACTAGACATGACATCACACAAATCCAGCATCGCGCAATTAGAGTTTACCGAGCGATTGACATATTTTATATACAAAATTCCAACTTCAAACAGTCGGGCAGTTGACCGCTAGATACAACACCCGTCTGGTCGGAGGATCCTCCCTTTTCTATGATGGATGAGTGAACTTTACACCCTGTTCCTCATACCACTAAATACTGCTTATGATTCAAATTCAATTCAAATTCAAAATATTTTATTTAGAAAATAGAATTAGGGTTCACGCAGGTGAAGCCGCGGGCTACAACTAGTACCCCATATAACACCATAATCCGTGCACACATCTGCGATGACCTAGTTATTCCCCATTTTTCTGTAATTACTCACCGCTCTTTGTCGACATCCCCTGTAGGGTTCGTGAATCGTGGTGTTTCGCTTGATTACTGTGACTGAGGAGTTGGGACTTCGTGGTTGCGTCAAAAACATTGCAGGCTTAGAGACTTTTTTGTTCATGTCGGTTAGTTTTTTTTTTTTGATGTGATGACGTCTTATAAATCGATGAACGCCGGCTGCACGCACGAAAAAGTGTCACGTTCCGCCTGAGCCGAGCGTGCAAGCGAGAGCGCGGAACAAGCAATAGAGAGGCACGATCGGCCGAAGCGTTCGGCTTGTGACGTTATCATGTAAAATTATATCGTCCGTAAACCGACTTTACACACAATCATTTTTTTTTTTCAAAATCTATATTTACAATAAAATACATAAAAACCTGCCAAACTGCATAACAAGCTGTTGTAAAAATTTGCCAATCGATTATCTTGGTAGTGGATTCAATGTCCAAAGCTTGCTGGAAGTATTTTTCGGAAAAATCGAAGTAACATATAATTTTGTTGACGTGACTTTATTGAAAATCATACATAGTTTCATGTCATAATCATTTTTGTTAAACGTAACTTTCTTTACATAGTTTAAAGTGTTTAATTTGTTGCTGAAGAATGATCTTAATATTTGATCTTAAAGGAGGAGATATTAAGATGATTTCAGGACTGGTATCACTGTAAGACTTCTTACTTTGTTATGGTCGACCGAGCTCTGCTCTGGTTAAATAGAAAATGGTCATTTAATAGTATAGGATAGTTCATACTAATTTCATGTATAGTACATACTAATTCTATGCTACCACACAGGCTACCTTAGAATCATTATTCTCTTATTCATAAGTCATTACACTTATGAATAAGAGAATAATGATTCTAAGGTAGCCATTTTGTTTTAAACTTTGGGCGACCGAGCTCTGTTCGGGTGAAAATACGGAGAAAACGAATTTTGCCAGATATGAGACCTAGTTAGATCGATTTTTTGCCCCCGTAAACCCCTATACTGCAACTTTCCTCGAAATCGTTAGAATCGTTTTCGAGAACGTAGTTATTAAATAGTATAGGACTTTGCTTCAACGTTATTTCATCAATTATTCGGAATTGAGTATATTTTGCCTAAATAGACAATCTCAGCTTATCTTACTCTGTACCTAAGTCCACACTCGCAGCATTATCAAATACTAAATAATACTCAAGGCTCTATGGATCATCATCGTCACCTTCATATAGTTTATGTACTACATACCTGGTACCCTACTCTTTGAAATTATAATGCTGGGGGAGCAAGCAGTATGAAAATCATCACGCTTTTATCAAGGGAAGTGGTGGTAGGGAGGCAGGTATGGGTATGTGAAATGGGGAAGATGATTGATGGTACAATGTGGCATGCTGTTGCTCAAGTTTTTATGTCATTTGAGATCAAAATGTAGATTTCTTTTTTTTTCTTATTTTTGCTGTTAATCTGAGTAGAAAATACAATAGACGTTAATATATTGAATAACCTGTTCCGATTAACTATTCCTAAAGAGCCATAAAAAACCTTGTAAGAAATCGATACGTGTTTCACCTCTCAACGACGCATCCTCAGGATGACGATTGACTCGATTGACACCAAGCGCCGGACGCAGAGACCTCTCCTCTGCGTCCAGCGATCGATGTGGCAACACGCCGTGTTCGGGTTCGCGACAAGTCAATCGTCATGCTGAGGATGCCTCGTTGAGAGGTGAAACACGTGTCGATTTCTTTCAGGAGTTTTTTATGGCTCTTTGGGAATAGTTTAGCGGAACAGGTTACTAAACATTTTAATGTCTATTGTATTTTATAATGTATTTCCGCAAGGTCACGCCTGAATCTATTAACTATCTTAATCTAAGTAGAGTTGAGTCGTGTGAGTCATGACTCATTTAAGTGAGTATAGTCGGATTAAAGTTATATTTTAGTGAATGCCCTATAAGAACAGGAATACTACAACTAACAACCGAGACCAACGGCTTAAAGTAATTTCCGAGGGCGGGCTCTTGGTATGTAATGGATGGTCACCCACCCATCGACCAACCTCGGCAAGCATTGCTTAACCCTGCAGCTGCTGTTATTATTTAGCGACGAGCCCCATTTTTAACCGACTTCCAAATAGGAGGAGCTTCTATGTTCGACTTTATGTATTTTTTTATGTTTGTTCATCGATTTTTTCGTCAATTGTTGACTGATTTTGAAAATTAATTTGGTAGATGAAGGTTGCGCGGTGGTCCCACATAAATGTTTACTCAGGTAGTTTTTGAGTTGGTATCAATAATACATATTTTTCCCACTTAAGTCTATCTGGATGATGTTATAATAAATTCCTTTTACTGTTATTTACATAAGCGAATTTGTGTGGGCAGGTACCACAACAAAAAAGTGAAAAATAAAAACTTTTTCCAAAAAAATTAACTTTAAAAAAAAAACACTACAAAGTGAAAAATTACTTTAATTTCAGAAGTCGGTGGCAAAAAACGAAAGATCAAAACCAAAGACACCGACTTCTGAAATTAAAGTTATTTTTAACTTTGTAGTGTTTTTTTTGGAAGGCAGTTGTTTTTTTTTTGTGTCGACTTTTTTCAGTTAGTGTTTCTAAGTCATTGTCAACCGTACCAAGATCAGTAATCTATAAAATCAGTAAAATATAGTTAACTCTAGCATCCGGCAAATCAAACACTTCATGGCTATAAAATTGATATATTTTCCACCACTTTGCACCACCAAAGCTTACATATTAATTGACCCCTTTGACCACTCCATACAACGTTTCTTTTTGTTCTATTCACTACTCTGGAACCCCGCTGGCCACAAAGCCACAGAAAGATCCATCAGTACAAAATAACAGGAAGCCTAACTCAATAAACACTCAATCATATCGCCTGTCCTTGTTATAAAGTGGTTGGAAGAGATCAAATAACTGTATAAAATATTCAGAAATATATTGCAGATGCAATAACTAATTGTGTTTTTTATTCACATAAAGTTTGCCAAACTGCAAAACAGTTTATCGGCAGTTGTTCTCGTCTAGCAATGGATTACAAATTTAAAAAAAATTATGTGTTAAACTTAATTATGCCAAGTAAACTCCATCATCATCTGCCTAGCCTTTTCCTAACTATGTTGGGGTCGGTTTCCAGTCTAACCGGATGCAGCTGAATATCAGTATTTTACATGGAGCGACTGCCTATCTGACCTCCACAACCTAGTTACTAGGTAACACGATATCCCTTGGTAAGACTGGTTGACAGACAACCAGTCTGTTACCCAGTAACTAATTGGTAGTTACTGGGTAACAGACTGGTTGTCTTTCGGGCTTCTGACGACCCGTAACAACTGTCAAAGATTACAAATGACAGCCGGGACCAACGGCTTAACGTGCTTTCCGAGGCACGGAGTAATTATGTTAAGTAAACTATAAAATAATATACCTACAGTCGAGATCAAAAATCATTTTAGGAAATGTGAGGTTTGTTACAAACATCTGTAGACATTTCCAAGCTATTTGCCATCAGAATATAATACAGTTTTTTGTACTAAAATCAGCGAGTTCTTAGGGTGATTGGTGACCTTCAATACGTCTGTAGGTATCAGACGTCATTTCAGTGTTCACCGTAGGATAAATATAAAACACAAACTTTCAAAACCAGGTTTTTCAGCTTTTTTTTGCGGCAATGCATCTTTATCATAGACATTATCGTCAGGTGAGCAATCGGCTCCCTTGCCATCATGTAAAAATAAAAAAAAACCTCTTCCAGCTATCTTTAAATCCTCTATGGAACATATTCCAACCGAATGAATAAGCCATCACCCTTTGATCTCATATTTGGCGCATTGAAAATTCTAAAGGCTTGATCACTGGCGCTGCATCGCGATAGCTGACGCTTTATCGCGATAACCGTTTAATTGAGCGTGTGTTAAACAGAATATCGAAAGCTTTGATATCGTTCTGCGTGTGTTGATTCACTTCCGAAGTATTACTGGTTTTAATTGAATGCGCTGTACATTTTGACGGGGGCTGCGTTTGTAGGATGGCGTGGTTTCGTAGTTATATTTGCTGATTATTTTAATTTTAAGTTTTTACCTATGTCTAAAATCATCGACATTCTTTATTTTAGTGTTTTCTAATACCTTAGGTATTTTAGTGTTTTCTAATACCTAATATGGCGAGGGAGGTAATGGCTGATCTTTGCGTTATGCTCGTGAACGGGTGCTGCTTGTGGTGACTGGTCGTCTTGCTGATCATGGTTTTGTTATTGTAACTAGTAACTAACTGTTCATTTATTTTACCTCGATGGTCCTAGTTTATCATTTCTAATAACTTCCAATTATAGCTTTAAATAGCTTTATGTAAGCAGGCACGCTCTTTATGCCTGGAGGCTTTTATTTAGATACGAGTATTTAGTTCTGTTTACGTTTAGTTTTTATTTCTGCTTGAGTATAGTTCTCGATGTTTTTGGTTGGTATATTGGCGTGTGCTAGCTGACATATGGCGAATAATTTATCATTTAAATTATGTTTTGTGTTGCATAATGAACTTACATTATACATTTTGCATACTATTGTATAGAATCATTTTTTCTAACTTGAACAGACAGCTGTGCTGCTGGGAAGTTTGTTGCGCCACTTCTTCTTCCCAGCTAAAGGCACTAGGAAGTGGTGAAGGGTGGGCGTTTTGGGGGACTGTCTTATGTAATGTTGACGTTCGAAAAGTGCTGATTCTCAGCCTAGTTTGAATAAATGACTTTTGAATTTTGAATTTAGGTTTGTCTTACTTTTTATGTGTGTCAAGATTACTGGTTCCTTATACCAGTTTAGCAGTTGTGATTTAATAAATCATCAGAATTTAATCAGAATGTACACAGAACTACTAAAATTTGCCTGCAGTAATAATGTAATAATTTTTATTTATCCAAAATAATACATAGACACAGGTTGAGCACAGTAGTAGTTGATACATAATTGTTTGTACAAAAGTTAAAAAGTTACTAAAATCTATATGACAAAATGTCTTTCAAACTAGGAGGTCTGTATCTTAAGAGGCAAACTTAACGGCTTCACATTGTGCTGAAGTTAGAAAAGTATCATTTTCATTATAGCACCAAATATTCTCATATTATTATTCTTTTGTACGGACACAACAGGGGAAGAAATTACTTCACCATAAGTCTTTACTTACGAAGCTTAAAATGTATATTTATTAATTCAGAATTTACTATTAAAAGCAAAGAAAGTCAATCAAAGTTTAATTTTAAACCGTATTATATTGACGTGTCGTAAAGGGGTGAGGCTGTCGGCTAGCGCGGCGCAATTTGCGAGTGTGATTGATGCCCGTTTTGGGCATTACGGGAATACATTGAAGTAAGAATTGTATGGGGTAGCGCCACATGGTTATGTGAGCAGTTTTTATGGAAGTAATGTTAACAATGGATTGCGTATGGAGAATGGTACAATAATATGTCCAATGCTACTTGAGGCTAATAAGAATCAATCTATTCGCAAGAATATGAGTTAGTGCGGAGTACATAAAATGACAAATAAAACATACATTGTTAAGTTTCCGTCATTGTACCTTGGTTATCTCATTCTACCTAGTTTCTGGTGTGCGAATGAATTTTTAATACAAATCTAAAATATAAAAAGAGAAGAAAGACGATTTAAATATCTTATACAAACATACATCTCAGGTAGGATAGGACAATAAAGTGGTTACTTGAAACAGTACTAGAATTTTGTTTTTTTGTAGTAATTGAGGCAACCAGACCCAAACCATTTTATTATTATAAAAATCTTATATCCTCCTCGAAAACAATTTTCAGTTTTTTCAATTGTCTAACATCAAATCCATTATTTATATTTTGAATATGTTTATATTTGGAGTCCTGTCATTGCCTTATATCAAACCCTGTCTGAGAGGTTTAAACTTACGTTTTTTTCATTATCACTACTTAAATACCCTTTAACCAATAAAAATCACATAACATCACGACTGTATTTTCCGAAGGGTGTGACAAAGATGCTCCTATAGTACACCCACATTTCGCAAGTTATGTTTAAAGCCCATGTAATGGGGCGAGCCTATTGCCATCAACCGGGCACGAATCCAGACTCCAAGCTGCTACTGAGAAATTTTAGATGAAAAACTCAATAACACTTTGCCCGACCCGGGAATCGAACCCAAGACGTCATGCTCAGCAGTAGCGAGGCAACGAGGCATATTTACCAATAAATTGAACAATACATTATGTAAGTAACACTACATGTTATTTTACGTCATCGCACCGCACTGTGGTCTGCTCCAGCTACACACAAACAGTGTAACGCTATTTACATCGTACCTTTGTCATTTACATGAATCGTTTGAATGTTAAACGTTTACAGATTGCTTTTAAATTTTATCAGTGCGCAATATGCAGTTAAAATTGGCTATGAAATTGGAAGTGGGTTTTAAAGAATAATTTTGTTATTATTGATTTTTAATTTAGCATTTTTTGGGTCTGCTTTTTATGTTATTTTAAGTAAAATTATACTACAGCACGATCCATAAATATCTTGATTAATATCATCATCATAATGTTAAACCAAAAGACGTCCACTGCTGGACATAAGCCCCTCCCAAGCTTCTCCACATTGACTGGTCCTGTGCTATTTGATAAATATATTTATAACTAATTTTGAGAAAAGAGTGACCCCAAGATAGTCCCTTGCGGCACTCCATAAATAAATGTTACGCGTAAGTAGACATAGGTCCTGATTAAAATAAAATCGCTGCAACTACTTTCTACACGAATCTAGTTTACCTAAAACTTATCTCCAGACACATACACGTTCATTTTGAAGTACCTTTCCTTTACACATTCTATACTGACTGTCAAAAACACATCTGATAAATCTAAACGGTAAATACTTCAAAGTTCTAAACAGTTTCTCAGTACTGAATAATCAACTCTACCTCTGATTGTATAAGGTTTATTATGGTGCAAATGAAGTACTCGTACATCAGCACTATTGCTAAGGATCTCTTGACATACATTGAAAGGGAGAAAAGGGTACGATTTGAGATAGTATTCATGTTTGCCTTTTGACATGTTCAGTTATTCATAGAATTTTGATGTGGCCGTTCATGATGGTTTTCTATTTGTGTTTTGGTTTTTGTTGTATATATTATTTTATGATTCTTAGTTGATTTTTCTTTCATCATCATCATTTCAGCTGAAAGACGTCCAATGCTGGACATAGGCCTCTCCCAAGCACCGCCACATCGAGCGGTTCTGTGGTTCTTGATTTTTCTTTTAAATCTTTCGAATTATTTATCATTTTGGTTACATGATGAAAACACTGCCAAAATAACATGGCTAGAAAGACACCCCAGTTAAATTGGGCAAGAGGATAATGGTGATAGAATCTTACAAACAATTGAAACTATAGTTATTGCAAATCATTTACGCTCATTATTTGACTTTATAACCACTGATATTATACATCTGTTTCACCGTTTACAGCCAGCATATATTATTTCCTTCTAGCCAATTTCACAACAAACTTTTCATCTCACAAAAAAGCAACGATGATAATATTTCCGCACAATATCTCATACAATTACGTGCTTCCGAGCTCTATGCTAATTATTCTCTCAACTTAGTGCTGTACTTGATCTTCCATTTTGTTTTATGATACCTCGCATTTTTCCTTCTCTCTTGTTTTGAGATAAATGCAGCTTTTTGTGTTCTGAATGGATAATGTGAGCGCTTTATATTGTTTAGTAGTCTTGTGTTTTGTTCTTGTATGTGTGTGTGGGAAAGATTGAAGTAATGTTTTTATAATATGCTAACGATTCTCATGAGTTGGTATAGTATAAGTAAGTGTCGATTTGATTGTTCGAGGTTCTTCATCATCATCATCACCATTTTCTCTCTTGCCCTTATCTCAATTTATTTGGGATCGGCGCAATGACTCTTTTAGAATGTCGTTATTATGTTTTAAGGCTGGGAGCAGACAAGTGCGACAATTTACATGAAGTTTTAATAGAAATTGTTCTACTAGAGTCGCGTCACGCTGTCGCGTCGCGCCAGTCTGCGGAGCCTTTAATGCACTTGTGATTGGTAAATATAGCTCACCAAATAACAGTGGCGTGCACACAGTTTTAAGACAGGGTAGGCAGAAAATTTTACTCACCAAAAATACTGCACGTTGGTTTTGGTTCGTCGCGTCGTCTAGTCGATTGATGATTAAACGCGTCTCTATACGATTTTTTCCAAAGGTGTGATATTTAAGGGAAGCTTCTAAGTGTTTTTCAGATTGTTCATGTTTTCTCGCGGCGGTAGGAAAATTATGAATATCAGCGTAACCGGTGTCGTTCCAGACAGTTTTATTATTTGAAACTAGTAGACAAACGAAACAAAATAACCGATTAGGTACTGTGTATGCAACCTGTCAGCCAATGATATGAATCATATTGTTTTTTATTGAATTTACGATTGACTTTACCTTTAATTTGTATTAATTGCAAATCCGGTGTACCACGACCTATCTCGATAACTTGGTTTTTTTTTCACCGAAATATAGTTTTGAAAACGCATCATGTTTTATTTTCTCAATACACACACCATCTGAACAACTTTCACAGACAATATTATCCATTTTACACTAATAACAACAATCAAATTCTAATTACTTGATAGCGTATTCACAAACACAACGCACGTCAAACAATATGGCAACTATAGTAAAACGGGCAATAAAGGGTAAAAAAGGTTATACGACAAAAAATTATGGTCATCTAAATGTATAAAATTCAATGAAACAACGTTATTTCCTAAAATATTTGCATTGCATAGCAAACTTTCCTTCGGTAATGTTCGGTACGAGTCGTAATTTTTCGTCTTAGCTGTATAGAATAACTACAAAAAGACACTGGCTTTTCTTGCAGTTGTGTGCGTGATTTTTGTCATTGTGTGTCAGCAAAGCCCGCGTAGCTATAGGAACGCACACACATTAAATACGACTTACCACGAGAGCACACATAAAAACATTTAGAGACGAATAGTTTGTGTCTTTACCGTGGCAGAGGCGAGGCGGCGCTAGTGCAGCGCGAATCGAGATGATGCGAAATTCGAATGATGATACCACCGGCACTCGATAGGTGGAGCTGATTTATGATTTGTTTTGTTTATTGATAAAATAATATTAGATCTATTATCAGAACTAGGGTAGGCAGTGTCTTTCTGTCTTTATGAAACGCACGCCACTGCCAAATAAAGGGAAAAAACAAAATCGGTTAGCGGTTTATCGGGTATTGTAACAGTGAAGGAACTGTGAGAGAATAATTTCTGAAAGTTGGCAACGGTAATGTGTTTTGATTCATTTGTCAATATCGCGCTTTAGTGCATTAAGATAATAATTACAAATTGCAATAATTATAATAATGCACTCCCTTATTTTAATATTATACATATTGTATTTCAGTAAGTTACCTAACTCTACACAAACCTGAGTAAAATGTACTAAATTGAAGTACATAACCATGACAAATCAATCAGTTATCCAGTCCTACCCAAACAAAATACTACCAAATTAAGTACTCAATACTCATCCGCAAAAACTCCATTTGGTAGGCAGTAAAATACCATCGAAAACAGTTTCGTCCATTTGTTTCGACGCAAACGAAAACAATGTTGTGCTCAGAGTCCATTAGTCCAGGGCAATAACGATGAGATAGTAAATATGCAGTCATTGTGGCAACACTGTTGAGTAGCACTAGCTTTTAACGAGAAGGCTGGCATCATTTTTCGTAGTTTTACATATGGAGAGGAAAAAGAGTGGTTACAATGTTGCAAAGAGGTGTGGTTTAGATAGATAGATAAAACATTTATTTAGTGCACACATAAACACAATTCAATGATAACAAATTACATGGATATATATAAAAACAAGATGCCAATGTACAAAAAGAAAAAACATGAGTATAGAAATGGAGTGACATTATGACATACTTCGGAATTATTAAATATATAAGGTGCGATGTGCGTCTCAAGGTTGCACCGAATGGGAGTCTAACTCAATATGTGTCAGGCAAATATACCTGACGCTGATATTCTGCTGGATCCCTGCAGTGACATACGGACGTCGAGCAGACGAGACAAATTGGTGTTGTGATTGTGACTTGGTGTTGTGATTGTGACAAAGTGTTATGCGTGGTTTGACCAGCTGTCAATCGTACGGTAGATGGTGGACGGTATTTTTACAGTTATTTTCTTTAATTAATATTATAAAGAGGTAAAATTTGTGAGTCTGTATGTAGGGGATAATCTTCGGAACTACTGATCCGATTCCGTAAGTTCTTTCAATAATGGGAAGTTACAGTTTGACGAGTATCATAGGATATACAGTGTGTTAGAAAAGCCCTGTCCGAACACTCCGAACCGAAAAGGGCACATAACCTTTCAACTGTCATTAACGAGACACAATAGAATTTTAATTGTTATCCATCTTAATGAGGCGTCGTAACAGATGATGGGTTACGTACTGCAATAAAATTACCAAAAATCGGTCGGTTTTGGAGAAAAATGGTAACATAAAAAAAAGAAAGAAAGAAAGAAAAACATGGATTTGCACAAACATCCTCTCACCCCAAACGCATATACCGTCTCCGCTCCGTAGTGGGTAAAAAAGTAATAATAAAACTTATTATTATTAAAAATAAAAAGTTATTGCTATTTAAAATTCACGTTTTTAGTACCAAAATTATCTCAATTCCATAAAAATTTGTAAACGAGTGTCATAGGATATACAGTGTGTTAGAAAAACCCTATTCGAACACTCCGAACCGAAAAGGGTACATAAGTACTGCAATAAACTTACCAAAAATCGGTCGGTTTTGGAGAAAAATGGTAACATAAAAAAAAGAAAGAAAGAAAGAAAAACATGGATTTGCACAAACATCCTCTCACCCCAAACACATATATCGTCTCCGTTCCGTCGTGGGTTAAAAAGTAATAATAAAACTTATTATTATTAAAAATAAAAAGTTATTGCTATTTAAAATTCACGTTTTTAGTAAATTCACGTTTTTAGTACCAAAATTAGCTCAATTCCATAAAAAATGTGTAAATTTGCAACAGAGTTCATAATTTATGACTTGTAGACACCCGGTAAACGACGGCCTCCGGTGCCGGAACCCGGAAAAATTCCCCATTCGAAAAAATTCGGCGATTTTTTTTCATTTTTTTTCCAATTATTACCACATATTAACTATAAGTACGATACGAACGTGTAAACCGAACAGTTTAAAAGTGTCGTTTTTGTTTAGAAATAAGCCATTAGAGGCGCTTTAGTGGATGTCAATTATCCGTCTTGGTCGGGTTATACTCTCTCATTGTAAAAGCTAAACTGTCTACATGTGCTCTTAAATATCTTTGCTATTAATATTCAATCCTGGTTTATTTTACTCAAAACCCATCAAAGATGACGACTAATAGAGAAGTGTGGAAGGAAAAGACATAAATAAATTGAGATTACGGCAGTAGAATGATGAATTGTGTTTTTAGGGTTCCGTTGCCAAATGGAAAAAAACGGAACCCTTATAGATTCGGCATGTCTGTCTGTCTGACTGTACGTCCGTATGTCACAGCCACTTTTTTCCGAAACTATAAGAGATATGCTATTAAAACTTGGTAAATAGATGTATTCTGTAAACCGCATTAAGATTTTCACATAAAAATAGAAAAAAAAAAATATAATTTTGGGGTTCCCCATACTTAGAACTGAAACTCGAAAAAAATTTTTTCATTAATCCCATACGTGTGGGATATCTATGGATAGGTCTTCAAAAATGATATTGAGGTTTCTAATATAATTTTTTTCTAAACTGAATAGTTTGCGCGAGAGACACTTCCAAAGTGGTAAAATGTGTGTCCCCCCCCTGTAACTTCTAAAATAAGAGAATAATAAAACTAAAAAAAATATATTATGTACATTACCATGTAAACTTCCACCGAAAATTGGTTTGAACGAGATCCAGCTAGTAGTTTTTTTTTTAATACGTCATAAATCGTAAACCGCAATTTACCTTTCAATCAATGTTACTTGCTGCTACGGAACCCTTCATGGGCGAGTCCGACTCGCACTTGGCCGCTTTTTTTCCTTCGGTCATTAAGAGACACTTCGAATTGGCTAGTGAGATTGAAGATTTAAGAGCTTCGGTGAGTTTTAATTCGCTAAGGAGGCTAACTAATAACAGCCGCACGGTTCGATCCATCAGGTTAAGCTACGTTTGCCAGGGTTGGTCCGTGGATGGGAGACCATCTTTACATACCGAGACTCCTCCGTGCCATGGAAAGCACGTTAAGCCGTTGGTCCCGGCTGTCATTCGTGGATCTTTGACAGTCGTTACGGGTCGTCAGAAGCCCAAAAAGTCTGAAAACCAGTCTTAACTAGGGGTTATCGTGTTACCTAGTAACTAGGTTGTGGAGGTCAGATAGGCAGTCGCTCCATGTAAAATACTGGTATTCAGCTGCATCCGGTTAGACTGGAAGCCGACCCCAACATAGTTGGGAAAAGGCTAGGCAGATGATGATGAGTTTTAATTTAGCGTAAGCAAAGTTAGGTTTACGTGCAGACAATACAATATTTCGGTATAGGCGATGTCTGGAAAATTCGAGAAACACGTTGCAGTATCCTTTGCTTTCAATGTTTTTCGTATCCTAACCCACCTTGTTTTCATTCCACAAAAGCGATTAATGGACTGAAAAAACCGGCCAAGTGCATGTCGGACCAAGCACAATGAAGGGTTCCGTAGTTGGGATGAATTAATCCCAAAAACAAACTTAACTTTGTAGTTGAAAAATATGTTCTCCCATACGGAATGTATCGGAAAACATGTTTTTTCAACTGCAAAGTTAAGTTGGTCGATTATTACTCGTTAACCTGTAGAGCCTACTTAGCTGTGATAGTTTTCCTTTTAATTTCGCTATATCAGTTACTGTTGTGATTTTTTTCATATACCCAAAACCAACCATTTAGCCGGCAGGGGGGAGGGGGACACTTGACTCTAACAAAAATTAGCACTTTAAAGCTTAATATTTCGCAAACGAATCCCTGAATCCAAAAATGGTTTTCAGAAACTCACAATATTTTTGAAGGACCTTTCCAATGATACCACTCACCATGGGGTAAAAAAATAAAAAAATAAACATTACCACTTTACGTGTATGAGAGGTACCCTAAAAAAAAATGTTTTTCATAATTTTGTTCTACCACTTTGTCGACGTAATTAATATGTATATATAGATAGACCCTTAGTATTAGAAAGTTGTAATTTGGCATAGGCCAAATTACAACTTTCTAATACTAAGGGTCTCGGAGCTAGACCGCGGACAGACAGACAGACAGACAGACAGACGGACATGACGAAACTATAAGGGTTCCTTGTTTACTACGGAACCCTAAAAAGCACCTTAAAGGTCTCTGCTAACTAGATTGTACCAAAGTCGGATATAACATAACGTACTCATCTAGCTTATTTTTATTTTTTTTTGTTCTTTATATGACGTGTAAAAGTGATTCCGATATCCTATTTACAGAATAAACAATTTCATTTCATTTCGTTTCGTAACATAACATCACGCCTGTAATCTCCGAAGGGTTAGACAGAGGTAAGTCATATATTACACACTCAAAAGTGGCATGAACCAACATTGAACTTATGCTCGACAGATTATCCAGCTACGAGCGTTATTTTGTTCGAATCGTTTCTTGGCTATATTCATTATTTCCCGGTTAGTCCCCCTATGCTCTAGTCCCGCTATGCTCGACTCGTGAAATACCTACCTACTAAAAAGTTTAGCTATGCACGAAATCACATTCGCAGGCAGCGATGAAGAAAAGTGTTACCAACAGTGTAATATTTTATTTAACCATTTAAAAAGTAAATTAAGAAAACCTAGTATGTAAATATGTTGTATTTTTAATCATCATTAAATATATTAAAACAGGTCAAGCTTTGCGCTTGTTATGAGAAGCATGTGTCGAACTGGTTTTTTTAGGGTAACTATAACAATGAAAACAAATCAAATTAAAAATATAAACAAGAAATAAAAATATACATTAGTGAGTGCAAGAGAGAAGTTAGTACAAATTACATATATCTAATAAGACAGAAATATTATGAATACAGATGATTTGACTTTGAGAACGGGCTTTTTATTTTACTAGTTTTCTGCCCGTGACTTCATCTACATATATGTTAATTCAGGATTTGAACTATCTGAAAGAAAGAAAGAAAATTCGTTTATTTGCGGTAAACATGACGCAAAGAAATAAAAAAACACGTAAATCACAATTTGGGGGAAAATATGCGTCACATCCACGCAAAACGGCCATCGCTCAGCATAAAGCTGCGACCCCATGCGAGACAGAGCCCCAGCGCTGGTTTTCAGCGATAGCCGGCGCTGACGTGATGACGTCAACCGGTGCAGCATATAGTGAAATAACAAACCAAAAATAAAATAAATACAATACTAGTCCTAAATGTTAATACAAATATAATATTTAAAATGGCAACATTTCATGCCGTCGGCGACTCACGCGCCGCAGACTTATTACAATCTGTGCGCGTAGCTGTCATAAAATATTTGCTTGACGTTTTGACATATTGGCTAATTATTACATGTACTGGTTACGTAATAATAATAACATGGCGCATTAGTAATGAATGTTATGATGCAAAGCATAACAAGAACAGTAACACAAGATGCATTAGATGAATGTGTAGCTGTGATTTTTGTAAATAATGTTTGTGAAAGTGTTGGAAGGTGTAGATGACAAACTCGGCGAATTTAAAGGAGATCAAGTAAGTGCAAGTAAAATAATTATATTTATCAACGAGATTTTATTAATTTTTAATACTATTAAAATAAATGAAATTAGTTTGGAGTTATATAAATATATTGAATTGAAATTTTATTACTCTCAAAAATAAATAAAACTAGATTGGAATTAAAAAAAAATATCATACACCACCCACTTGACAAGCCGTAGTGTGTCAGTTGATTAAATTAGATTAACCGTAGTTTACAGAAACACGGTGGCGTTCCTAAGCATATGGGATGAATGCAGTAGCGAAAAACAGACTCCAATACAGCCCCACTGACTGAAGAGGGAATTCGAAGCAGCCCACGCCCCCCCCCCTCAGGAGATCCCAAGCCAAAGCCCGCATGCCAAGACCCCTGAGGTACAGTGAACCAACACAAAAGTACATAAATGTTAAGATTAAACAGAAATTTGTTCGTGTATGAGTAACTTTTTGTATTGGAATTTGAAGGATTGCATTTTTTCCAGGCGTCGCATTGGTGGTGGGAGATCGTTCCAACAGCGCGTGGCTGCGAACTTGAAACACCCCCTGAATGCTGTAGTTCTGTGCATTGGCACCAACAGTGGACCTACCATGGAGCGAAGACCATACTTTAGGTAGTTTTGTTTCCATGTTAGTTTCTCATAGAGATAGTGTGGTTTATGGGTTGAAACAATACCAAACAACAAGTTGGCTAAGTGTAGCTTCCTCCTGGCCGCCATCTTTAATAATTTTAGTTGGTTAATATATGGAGTAACATGGCTTCTTCGCGGAATGTTAACACAAAAACGAGCACATGCATTCTGGATACGTTGGATTACACGCTCCGTTCTTGAAAGCAGGCATGGTCCATAGACTGTGTCACAGTAATTTAACTTGGATAGAATGAGACTGTCAACAAGTTGTTTCCGTACTGGTATGCTTAGGTATTTACGTATTCCATATAAGACCTTTAACCTATAAAAACAATTTCGGAGAACATTGGTCACGTGGGCCTCAAAGCGAAGCTCTGGATCCATAATTAGCCCCAGATTGCATGCCTGTTCCACTTTCTCAATCTTCTCTCCCTTGATAACTATCTCAGGGTTGGCAGACAGTATTGCACTAACTTGTTTCTTTGAACCTAGCACCATAAATTTAGATTTGAGGGCGTTCAGAACTAGAGAGTTCTCTTGCGACCATAAAACCACTCTATGCAAGTCCTCATTCATTTTCTGCACTGCCAAAGATGTTTCATCCCCCTTGAAGGATATGTACAACTGTATATCGTCAGCATACATATGGTATTTACAGTTAACAAAGGATTTTATGATATCTGCACTGTACAGAATGTACAACAAAGGCCCCAGAATAGAACCCTTTTTTTTTTTTTTTTTTTTTTGGGTGGGAAATTATCAAATAACTTCTCCCGCTCTGGGCGGAGCGGGAGGGCGTGTCAGACTCTTACTGACTAAAACCCACCCGTGTTCCTTCAGTTGCCGTGTTGCCAGGGGCCACGATTTCCCTATCGGTTTTCTTCGAACCCCCGGCAGCAGAATAGAACCCTGAGGTACACCCCTTGACACCTGGAGGGGGGGGGGGATGACACTGTAGACCCGTCCTCCCTACGCATCTCTACGTATTGGGACCTGTTGGTAAGGTAGCTATTAAACCACTCCACTGTATCATTGTCAAAGCCATAGAAGGCTAACTTTGACAGCAGGAGAGTGGTATTAATTGCATCAAAAGCCCGGGAAAAGTCCAGCAGAGCCAGAATTGTTCCCTCCCCCCGGTCACGCGCTTCAAGAATACTACCCACAACGTCTACCAGAGCCGTTGCAGTACCTCTACCTTTTCTAAAACCCGACTGAAGGTCGGGAAGAATGTTATTGGTTTCGAGATATTGAATAACCTGCGAGTATACTACACGTTCCAGGATCTTAGACAGGCAAGGTAGAATACTGATTGGTCTCAAATCCTTCATGTTAACCGGGTTATTGTTTTTGGGAATAGGGCGCACAATAGCGCATCGCCAGAGTTCGGGGAACGTATGCGTGGCTATGGACCGGTTAATGATATCTGTAATGGCTTGTAAGGTAGTTGGCAGTGTGAGAGATATCATGTCGAGACTTATACCGTCGACACCCTGTGCATTTGACCCTAGACTCTTGATTATATTTAGTATCGACTCAGGATTGGTTGTTGTGAGTGTGAATGTGGCAGGGCCAAACCTATTGGACTCAAAGTAGGACAATTGTGAGATGTTGTGGCGACAATCACCTGGGACGTCCAGAAACGCTGCATTAATGTCATCAGGGTTGTTGTAGTGACTTGGCAGCAATCTTTGTTTATGATCCGGAAGCACATCCGATTTTAAATTGCGCCACAATAGTTTCGGGTCCTTAATTTGGTCATTGATACTTTTGGCGAAGTATGCCGTCTTCTCGTTAATTAGTGCCGTGACTGCTTGGTGCTTAAGATCCAGATAATACACTTTATGACCCGGTTGTTTAGATTTACGAAATCTGTCCCTGGCTTCATCTCTCAAAGTTGACATCAGTTTGATGTTTTCAGTGATCCACGGAGTAGGGCGGGTTTTAAATGTCTTTCTTTTTAAAGGAGCGTGGAGATCAAATAGCTGGATCATAAATGAGTTGAATGTTCGCACCATAGAGTTGACATCACTTATGTCTCCAATAATCGACCATGGTATAATTTTTAAATCTGTGTTAAAATAGTCCTCTAATATGTTTGTGAGTGGGCGAAATACAACAGATATTGGTTTAGCCTTATGTTTCTTAAAAATCGTCTCGCATGTGACAAACGAGTGATGGCCAAGTTCATTAATATGATTCACCACGACATTACGAATTGAAGCATCAGTGCAGATTATGTCAATTAGCGAACCACTATCACCTACAAAGTGTGTGGGTGTTTGGACTAATTGATTTAGGTTTAAATAGCTAAGGAAATCTATAAGTTGTTTAGTTTTGGGGCTATTGACATCCAGCATATTAACATTAAAGTCACCCAATAATATGACATTATCGTAGGGGGCCAACCCACCAATACTGGCAGTCAAGCCCTCGAGAAAAAGCTCCAAGTCTAACCAGGGCGGACGATATGCAGTGCCAATGAGTATTTTTTTTTTATTTACATTAAGGGTTAGCCAGAGCTGCTCAACATTGGGATGATCAGGATGAGCTCTTACCCGCGCAGTAACTCCATTTTTTATGTAGAAAGCAACCCCTCCGCCGCGCCCACCACGTACAGACATAGGTCGCGGTATGTGCTTAAGCTTGTACCCAGGCACACTAGGCGCGCGGTCCTCCTCACTCTTACGCAACCAAGTTTCGTTAATAGCCATGATATCCACAGCATGGTTGCCCATGGCCACCAAAAATTCATCCTGACCAGTCCCTAGAGAGCCCGCATTCAGTAGACCAAACTTAATGCATTTACTAGGAGTCATTTGACATGTGTGTATTGTGTGTATATCTTGTGTATCTGTATATTTATGTAGAGTATGAGTAAGTATATGTTTATGTAGAGGTAGGAACTATGTTCAACAGTGGGCTGCAATGAGCTAAAATGAAGTAGTGAAATTATACTGCAATTGTAATTAGCGTAGATTTGAATCGTAGTAAATAAATTGATTGTACATAACTTTTGGATATTATATATATGTTGTAATAAATAGTATGTTGTAATAAATGTAAGTGTATTGATAATATGAAGAACAAATATATAAAATAATGTAAATAATAATAGAAATTGTAACTCACTATGCACACCTGCTGAGCTGTGGACAAGCACCCAATAGAAACAATTGTGACGCATATCCTCCCAAGTACAAGTATTTAACACAAAATCAACACAAAATAACACGAAAAATAAAACCAGAGAATAATTAGGCTGTTTCATTGACAGGTCCGAATATGCAAGATATGTCTTTGTCGGTGCGGATTCATTGTGTGGGGTCACCAGGCTTCCTTCTGGCAAGAATGCGGCCGCGCTTGGTCCACACGAATCTCCAGTCGAAGAGACTAGCAGCATCCCGTGCCTTCCGAAACAACTGACGGTTTGTTTTTGTAAGGCGTTCGTTGAGGAAGAATCGCCTGGGCGGGCCAGACATGTCAAGGTCGGCCGTCGTCGCACCACGTCGCACTCGCGCGCTCGCCAGCAGATCATCGCGCAGATCACGACGCGCCAGGCGCACAACAATAGCGCGCGGGCGAGTTTCTGTCGCACCTGCAGAGCTAGTCGCGTTGAGCTGCCTCCCGCCGACTCGCTCCGCGCTGACAATGTCGCGTTCCTCAAGGTTTACCCCTAACTTTTGGCTGATGATCTTGATGATGTGTAACGGGCTATCAGCATTGGCCTCGGGTATATTTGTTAACTCGATGTCATTCGCCAGGAGATCCTGATCCCTGTCATTAAGCTCACGCCGTAACTCCTCCACGATCTCATCCACTGCCCCTGCATTCGCCGGAGCCGATGAAGCCCGCCGCTCCAAGGTGTCCACCCTGGCCTCCAGACTGTCGATGCGCGTGTTGCAGGTATTCATGGAGGTTTTGAGCTCCATCATCTCCATCTCCATTTCCTTGCGAAAGACTTGGATCTCCGCACGTACCGCCCTCAGTTCCTCCATGATTAATTTCATGTCGGCGCTCAGCGATACTTCTCGGGCCGTGTCATCGACTACAGGGGCACTGTACGGCGGGGGAGTGGCATCATTAGAAGGACACGAAGTCTGCAGAGATGCAGGTTTGGAACGGACGTCAGAGGAATTAGGCGTACTTGTTTCCATGCAGGCTTTTTCTATGGTGGTTACTGCTTGAAAAGTTTCCGCAGTACCTCTGACTGGGGTATCAGCTCTGTTATCCCTGATGAGGTCCTTTTTACACTCCGGGCAACGCCAGCTTGCAGTTACAGTGGTCTTCGTAGGAATGCCGACACACACTCGGTGGTATTGGACCTGACATTTACCACACCTAGCGCCCTCTACCGTCGAGATGAAACGGCCGCAACCTCCACACTTGACACCCGGCATGATGGTAACCGAGATAAGCTTGCTACCTAAGTGTTTGTTGGATCGCACGCTAGATGGCGCCAGAGATGACTCGATATGTACCGCAGATCGATATTCACGAGAAGAAAGGTAGATGTCTCTGTTGGCACGTTAGTATTGCAATTACTTGTATTATGTGGGTAAGCAGCTAATTACACCAAGTCACTGTGTTATTGTTTTCGAAATTTACGTATCTTATGCGCACTATTTATTATACACTACAAAAGTATGTCACGCTATGATGCACTAGGTTTATTATTTATTAAATGTTTACACGGAAACTTGTGTTTTAAATTATTTTAGATAAAAAAAAAATGACAAACAGATCTACACTGATGATCTGATGATCTGTGTAACTTTCATCCCGTGAGTGCGTAACAAACATTCAAACATCGTAATTTTCGCATTTACAATATATGTAATATTAGTAAGAT
The DNA here is from genome assembly GCA_963680765.1 of Agrochola lychnidis. Classification (NCBI taxonomy): domain Eukaryota; kingdom Metazoa; phylum Arthropoda; class Insecta; order Lepidoptera; family Noctuidae; genus Agrochola; species Agrochola lychnidis. The sequence goes on along the minus strand of OY796871.1, from coordinate 5,122,169 downwards.
AGGACTTCTAACGAAATCTACAGATTTCGTTAAATCTTATTTTGTCTTTTCTCATTACTAGTCCGACTACTAGTCCGACTACTAGTCCGACTACTAGTCCGACTACTAGTCCGACTACTAGTCCGACTACTAGTCCGACTACTAGTCCGACTACTAGTCCGACTACTAGTCCGACTACTAGTCCGACTACTAGTCCGACTACTAGTCCGACTACTAGTCCGACTACTAGTCCGACTACTAGTCCGACTACTAGTCCGACTACTAGTCCGACTACTAGTCCGACTACTAGTCCGACTATTAGGCCCACTACTAGACCCAGTACTAGTAATTGTGTGGATCGGCCTGAGGACACGGTGGAGCATACGGTGGAGGTCTGCCCGGCTTGGGCGGAGCAACGCCGTGTCCTCGTAGAGGCGATCGGCGGCGATTTCTCGCGTCCGGCCCTGGTTCAGGCCATGGTATGGAGCGAGAGGAAATGGCAGGCCGTCACCTCCTTCTGCGAAGCGGTAATGCTCGCGAAGGAGGAGGCGGAACGCGTGAGGGAGAGGCAAATTTCGCGCCCTCACGCCCCTAACCGCCGCAGGAGGAGACGCCCGGGGCGGGAATCGCGAGCCGATTTCCGCCCACCGTAGGCGCGGGTTTGCGGACGGTGAGCAATGGGTAGCTCGCCGTCCCTTAAAGACTAAGCCCGGGTCGATGGCGCGTTGTGTTCCACGCTCGCCTCAAAGAGATGTCAGCAGAATTGATGGGGTCCGCTAGGGCCAGTGCCTGCCGGGGATTCGAAGAAAACCGATAGGGAAATCGTGGCCCCCGGCGACAGGGCAACCGAAGGAACACGGGTGGGTTTTAGTCAGTAATTATTTATTAGTAATTAGTTATTTGATAATTTCCCAACCATAAAAAAAAGGGCACCCCCTGTGGGGTACAAACCTCGGCTTAGGGCGTCAACCGGAGGGAGGACATCAAAGATGGGACGGGCTGACTTAAATCTTACAGCTCTATTCATAAAATTTCTTAATTTAGAATTGCTCTGTAATTCTTTTGTCCTTATCTGTCATTTTGACTTTTTTGATTGTCAGAACGAAACAAAAAATATAAGAACAGTGCTATAAAAATTAACTTGAATGCAAACACTTTTCTTTCCAACTGTACAGTTTACGTTATTGTTTACGTAGAATCCAAGAATTTCGTGCATAGCGAAACTTTTTAGTAGGTATTTTTCGAGTCGAGCATAGCGAGACTAGAGCATAGGGGGACTAACCGTTATTTCCGTCCTATAAGACTTTTTTTTTCTTTTTTTCTCTAGTTTTTGTCCTATTTCGTAGTTGTGTATATAGATATTGTTCTTGTAACTTTTTGCGTCGAATCAGATATTAACAATAAACGTCGTCACGGCCAGCATTATTACTATCAGCTGTTTGTGTCTTACTGCTTCTCTCCCCTTCTTCCACTTATCCTTATCTACTGCTGTTTGTGGTCAATCTTTAAGGAAAGAGTCGTGTTCGTCCCGCCATCTACTTCTGGGCCTGCCACGCCGTTTGCTGTTGTTTGGGAACCACTGTGTGGTTAATCTACAGTCAGCATGTAAGGTGCTGATAAACTTGAGCATTCACTTGTAATGAGCATTCTAGCGAGCGAATGTTACATTACAGAAAAATAAACGGGAGCGTTTTAGCGAGTATTCTAGAGAGCGTTCTAGCGAGCATTTTAGTGAAAGGACAGTAAATTTGCTTCGGGGTTTTTGCCGAGCCGAGCCATTCTGTCATTGTTCTGCCAACCCGTCCCTCTATACCTCCCCCATCCCTTGAAGAGCATTCGCTAGAATGATCGTGAAAATGTTCGTAGCGATGTTTGGCTCTATGCATGGCTCTGTTCGTTGTTCAGTTCGACAAATTTAAAAACGTCGAATCTCGGTGTTCTGTTACAAGTGAATGCTCAAGTTTATCAGCACCTTTACGCCGTAATAGGCAAAGGCCTTAACACATCTTTTTCATACCCAATGTTACCTAAGCCCGTTCAAATAAAAAACAGAAAGCAAACACCGACCAAGCCTAACGAAGCGAGAGGTTATGTGTTTTTTTTTTACCGTCCATGAAACTCCATACGGTTATTCTAATTATCTTGCCTTCAGGTCATTTTTGAATACATAGGCGATATGCCCTTTGTTTTCGAAGAGGATAGTAAACAAGGATAAAAAATATTTTCGTATATATTCGTCGGTTTCATGCTTTGGGCGTATATGGAGATCGTGTTTTGGTTTATATTTTTTTAGAAATTGTGTGCCTCAGTTTATGGAATAAAACCGCTGAGCTTCGCTTTCTAAAAAGCCGCTAAACCAATGCCTGTATAACTGACCTTTTTCTTTTACGCAAAGGTCTCCTGATATACATGTGTGTGTACCAATTAACAGAAATAAATAAGTAGATATCATTTATCATTCAATCAATCTGCCTAGCCTTTTTCCAACTATGTTGGGGTCGGCTTCCAATCTAACCAGATGCAGCTGAATACCAGTATTTTACATGGAGCGATTGCCTATCTGACCTCCACAACCCAGTTTCTGGATAAAACGATACTCCTTGGTAAGACTGGTTGTCAGACTTTCGGGCTTCTGACGACCCATAACGACTGTCAAAGATCCACGAATAACGGCTTAACGTGCTTGCCGAGACACGGAGGAGTCTCAGTATGGAAAGATGGTCACCCATCCACGGACCAACCCCGGCAAGCGTAGCTTAACCTGATGGATCGACCCGTGCGGCTGGTATTACTTAGTCACGAGCTCCTCATTAATATAATTTATCATGATTTTATAAAATACTAGCTGCGCCCCGCGGTTTCACCCGCATAAGTCTCGATACCCTAAGAATATCAGGATAAAAAGTATTGTGTCCTAACTTAGGTCATGGTCTAACCATGTGCCAAATTTCATCCAAATCTGTTCTGCCATTTTAGCGTGAAAGCGTAACAAACATACAAACATCTAATCTTTTCTCTTTATAATATTAGTTTAGATTTGTAGAAATTTAAATGTTATTGTTGATACACAACGTTACATAATGTAGATACAAGAAGTTTTTACTCTAGTAAATACACATAATTATGAAAAAGCTATGGCTGTTTGAAGCGAGGACTGATACCGATTTCTTAATCAACTTATTTTTAGTTCTACTCTTCTTAATTCAGTTCTACTATTCAATTCTTATTTTGGCATTCAAAGTGCCTAGAAACATTACAAAACATCACTCCTGTTATCTCCGAAGGTTTAGGTAGAGGTGTCCCTCCAGTACACCCACATTTCGTCGTGATGTTTAAGTCCCATGTAATAGGGGACATCGTTGTGTTTACAAAAGAGCCCGCACATTTAGAGAACATGTTGCAAGAGCTGGCGGAAGAAAGTAAGAAGGTAGGATTGACTATGAATGCTGCAAAAACTAAAATTTTAACAACCGCATCGGAACTAGCAATGATTATAAATGGACAGGAAATACAATATGTTAAAGAATACGTCTATTTGGGACAATCTATTTCATTCGAAGACCAAACGGAAAAAGAAATAAATAGGAGAATAGCTATTTCATGGAAAAAGTACTGGAGTTTTAAAGAAATCATGAAGAACAGCAAGATAAATACGAATTTGAAAAGAAAGTTGTACGAGATAGCAATCCTTCCATGCCTTACATATGGATGCCAAACATGGTCACTACGGATAAAAGAAGAACAAAAACTCGGAGTTATGCAAAGGAAAATGGAAAGAAGCATGTTAGGTATTAAATTGTCTGACAGAATTACCAATGAGGAAATTAGAAGAAAAACTAAAATATCTGACATAGTAGAGAGAATAAGAAGTCTGAAATGGAAATGGGCAGGGCACATCTGTAGAATGGAAAACGAAAGATGGACAAGGAAAATCATAGAGTGGGTACCTAGAGATGGGAAAAGAAAACGAGGAAGGCCGCGGAAGCGCTGGGAAGATATATTTAAAGAAAGATGTGGACCAGACTGGAGGAGACAAGCTAGAGATAGGGAAAAATGGAGAAAGTTGGGGGAGGCCTACGCCGCAGAGGCGACTTCCATAAATAAATAATTTCACGTGCATGCCAACATTAATAATAATCTTTTAACACTATATACATTTTTTTAAACTTTGTTTTGCTTACAAGCACTTATGAATAGTAAATACAATTATAAATATGATTTTAACTCAAATAATAAACAATAATATTAATGATAATGAAATGTTAAAATGTAATAAACCATTATGTGTTAATATAAAATAATATGCTCAAATTATTCAATGTATTTATGGTAAAATAAGGGCTTTTTTATTTATTTTATTTTTTACAATAGGGGACGAGTCTAATGCCATCAACCGCGCTGAGAAATTTCTTATAGAAAAACCCAATAACAGTTTGAATGAACCTCATGTTCAGCAAACCAACGACTCAAGGTACAGAAGAAAATTCGTACCTCATTTTCAATCTTCACACAAAGAAAAAATTATGCCTGACACACATACATCTAGCCTGGTAACTACCCTTCACTAAAGGGTGGCTGCAAGGGATTTTTCCTCAAGCCATGGTGATGAATAATTGGCGGGCCCTCCCCCGGTTCAATGCACCTGCTTGTCTGTCTACCCTCTATTTGCAGGGGTGCTTAGCTACTGAGTCAGTGTGCCAGTGACATTCTGTGTGTCTTATGGGTATGTTGGTGTCATTAAGTGGCGAAGGTTTAAATGGGTTGGATGAAGTTGGGATTATAAATTGATTGAAGAGAGATTGGAACTTTGTGCTTCGTTTTTGAAATTCAAGACATATGAAACGTGGTTTACGTATAAGTACCTGAGCGACTGAGCTCTGCTCTGGTGAAAATGGAAAATGCTCATTTAATAGTATAGGAAAGTTCATTATAATTCCATGTACTGTACTTACTAATTCCATGCTGCCATGATAGTAGGTACTTATTTAAATGCTGCCATGTCATTATTCTCAGATAGTGTATTATTCATCATATGGTGTGACCAAGTTTATGTCTGGACTTTAAAAAAGACTTCCGTATTTGTTTCGGTCAATTTTTCAGAGTAGTCGGATAGGAAACAGCGACATCATATTTATAGTTTTGTAAACATTTTTTTTTTCAAAATGTTTTCTTTTGTATTAATTTATAGAAAAAAAATTCATATACACTTGAATACAATCCTGCTATACACTTGCGATATCCCTGAGCTAGAAAACAACACCATTGCGACATTTGCAGATGACACTGCTATTATGGCTACCGGATCAAGCCACAAAGAAGCAGTCGAAAAAGTTCAACTAGCTGTGAACAAAGTTTATGACTGGACACAAAAGTGGAAGATCAAACTGAATGAATCAAAATCAGTTCATATTGATTTCACTAATAAACACTGCGATTACCACCCAATCTATATAAATGGCATGCAAGTGCCTTATGCTAATACAGCCAAATACCTTGGCATAACTCTTGACGCGAAACTGCGTTGGAAATCTCATGTCAAAAAGAAAAGACAGGAACTAAACATACGTTATAAAAGTATGTATTGGTTACTCGGAAGAAAATCTTGCCTATCAATACATAATAAACTTATAATATACAAGCATATTCTTATGCCAATTTGGACGTATGGCATCCAACTTTGGGGCTGTACTAAACAAAGCAACGTCAAAATAATTCAACAATTTCAAAACAAAGTACTCAGGGATGTTGTAAATGCACCATGGTATATTAGAAATGACGACCTCCACCGTGACCTTAAAATGGAACTCGTCACCACCATCATCCAAAAATTTGCTGAAGCCCACGAACACAGACTCCACCGACATGTGAATGTCGAGGCAATTCAGCTGCTAGACAACACGGACATAGTGCGTAGGCTAAAGAGAACTAAACCATTTGAGTTAGTGTAGTGTGTAAATAGTGAATTAATAAATAGTAACAATGCTGTGCTATACATATAACACAAGAACAAAGTGTTTTATCAATTATCAGACCCTAAAAAAGTGCTACGAAATTGACCTTGTGTAAAAGTGCAAATTGACACTATTCTTAGATATAACATAATCTATCTCGTAATATATTAAGTTAGAATTAAATTACTTATTAGTCTATTAGGCTAGATTGTAATCAATTACTAAGAACGTCAATTCTTATTAATACAGAAAAAAAAAAAAACATTTATCATTTACTGACAAAGAAAACTTAAAAATATCGCACAATTCCAGCTCCAAATTATTCCCATACCTTTTAATCCGTACACGGTCCGAATGATGACGTAATTATCTCGTGGACGTGTCGTCGCCGAGTCGTCCGGTGTAATGAACACACGTCCCATACAGATGAGTCTCTTCTACATTTGCATAGAGTATATTCAAAGTTTTATTGCGGCGATTCCAGTTTGCATTGGTACTAGTTATCTTTGTTTAAAAGGTAGAACATAGATAACGCGTTATTATTAAACTCGGGAGTTCAGGCATGTCTAAATTAATAATAATGAAAAATTTTAATTAATAAATTAAAATAAATGAATTGTAAATTAACTAAATTAATAATAAATTAATAATAAATAAATTCGTGGAGGCTCTCGTTAGGCAGCTGGATCAGGGGCTTGATCCAGAAAGCGGTACTCCTGGACACGACGCGTATTGTCAGGAGGTTCCTCTCTCAGGAGCTCTGACCACCGGTGGGTTGGACCCTGTTCCCGACACCGGTGGGCCACTATTTTTTATATTTTTAAATGTTTTTTTTATTTTTTTACAAGAATATTTAAAAATGTAAATCGTATGTTTTAAAATGAAATAAAGGAAATAAATTAAATTAATAATAAATAAATTAAAGTAATAATAAATAAATTAAATTAATAATAAATAAATTAAAGTAATAATAAATAAATTAAATTAATAATTAATAAATTAAAGTAATAATAAATAAATTAAATTAATAATAAATAAATTAAAATAATAATAAATAAGTTAAAATAATAATAAATAAGTTAAATTAATAATAAATAAATTATCCGTCGCCGTAAATAAATAATAAATAAATAAAGCGTCCGTATCCTGGTTGCGATTCGGTGACCTCTTTGGAGAAACCGAAGGTTTTGTCTTTGCGATTATGGACGAAGTTATGATGACGAACAACTACCGGAAATATATTGTGAAGGACGGCACGGTTGACATCTGTCGGGCATGCCACCGTCCCGGAGAATCAATCAGACACATTATTTCTGGCTGTTCTCGTTTGGCTAACGGAGACTACTTGCATAGGCACAACCTCGTAGCCAGGATAATCCACCAGCAACTTGCTCTGAAATACAGTCTTGTGGAATCAGAAGTACCGTACTATAGATATGTGCCCGACCCAGTCCTCGAAAATAGCAATATCACGTTGTATTGGGATCGATCTATCATCACTGACAGGACTATTGTTGCCAATAAGCCAGACATAGTGGTGATAGATCGATTAGAGCGCCGCACAATGATTATTGATATAGCGGTCCCGCATGACGAGAACCTCGTGAAAGCTGAAAAAGATAAACAGATTAAGTATCTTGATCTAGCTCACGAGGTTGTCGACTTACGGGATGTGGATACAGCAATCATTGTGCCGATAGTCGTTACGGCCAATGGCATAATAGCTAAGAGCCTCGACCTACACCTGAGGAGGCTCTCGTTAGGCAGCTGGATCAAGGGCTTGATCCAGAAAGCAGTACTCCTGGACACGGCACGTATTGTTAGGAGGTTCCTCTCTCAGGAGCCCTGACCACCGGTGGCTTGGACCCTGTTCCCGACACCGGTAGGCTACTATTTTTTATATTTTTAAATGTTTATTTAATTATTTTTTATAAGAATATTTAAAAATGTAAAAAGTATGTTTATAAATGAAATAAAAGAAAATAAATTAAAATAATAATAAATAAATAAAATTAATAATAATAACAAAATTACGACTGAATTCGGTCGCAAAGTCCTAATTGTGTACCTAGACTGTCAAAATTGCTTGACGTGATTTTTTCGTGTTTGTCAAGCAATTTTGCCCGTCTTGAGCTTTAGGACTTTGTGAGCGAATTCGGTCGTAAAGCGATCGCTATCTACGAGTATGTCGAGGCTGTAACCCCTGGCCTCTTCTCAGAGAGAGAAGGTGTTTATACGAGCTTTGATCACCATGCTTGCTCAAGGCGGGTTGGCGATTTTAGATTTATAATATACAATAGACGTGGATATATTTAGTAACCGGTTCCGCTTATCTATTTCTAAAGAGCCATAAAAAACTCCTGAAATAAATCGACACGTGTTTCACCTCTCAACGAGGTATCCTCAGGATGACGATGGACTTGTTGCGAACTCGAACACGGCGTGTTGCCACACCGAGCGCTGAGTGCAGACTCAAGAGAGGTGAAACACGTGTCGATTTATTTCAGGAGTTTTTTATGGCTCTTTAGAAATAGATAAGCGGAACCGGTTACTAAATATATCCACGTCTATTGTCTTTTATAATGGATTTCCGCAAGGTCACGCCTGAATTAATTAACTAGATTTATAATACTTAAACTTGAAAAATATGTATGGTTACATCGAAGTCAGATCGGATTTATTAATAAGACAATAATCGAGAGTGAGCTTTGTGGCGTCAAGGTACAACTTGACGCAACAAACCACATTTTTTGACTCTGCATCACCCAAAGGTTGACTGTGGCAGAAAATGGCCAATGGCCTTAAAACTCTCAGCGTCTTCCTCTCCATAAGTACCTACTACGATTTGGAATGGGCAACTAGCTTCATATTTCTGACTGACCGACCCCGATAATTCAAATGTGCCTATGAATGGTTTAATTGAAATAAATGAAAGTTTAAAGGAATTAAGGGTTGATTTTTCCAACGTCAAATATCTATTTCTGAGGACTGAATTTTTGATAGTTTTTCCATATAAAATCTGTCAAATGCCAATTTCATTCCATGGATTACTGTCGCGGCCAGCAATTAGGACATTGATGGACGATCGTGAAAATCCATCAATGCCTGATTGCGGCCAAGGCTTGTATAGTACTTTTCTCAAATAATGCGCGGAAATTCAAACTGAGTAAATTAATTATAAATTCTAGAATCAATGACGAATAACGATAATTTTTCACGCGCCAATATGTTCATTTGTTTCTTCTTTACTTTAACAGCTCTATTTGCAAACCAAATCGAAATTTTAATAAAATCTTTGATAAGTTACCTCTTTGGTTGTAAAAAGTTCGTTCTATTTTTAACCGAGTTCCAAAAGGAGGAGGTTCTCAATTCGACTGTGTTTTTTAGGGTTCCGTAGTAAACAAGGAACCCTTATAGTTTCGTCATGTCCGTCTGTCTGTCTGTCTGTCTGTCTGCGGTCTAGCTCCGAGACCCTTAGTATTAGAAAGCTATAATTTAGCATACATATTAATTACACCGACAAAGTGGTAAAACAAAATTATGAAAAACATTTTTTTTTAGGGTACCTCTCATACACGTAAAGTGGTGATGTTTATTTTTTTAACCCATGGTGAGGGGTATCATTAGAAAGGTCCTTCAAAAATATTGAGAGTTTGTGAAAACCATTTTTGGATTCTTGAATTCGTTTGCGAAATATTAAGCTTTAAAGTGCTAATTTTTGTTAGAGTCATGTGTCCCCCCCCTGCCGGCTAAATGGTTGGTTTTGGGTGTGTGAAAAAAATTACAACAGTCTTTTATATAACGAAATTAAAAGGAAAACTATCACAGCTAAGTAGACTCTACAGGTTAACGAGTAATAATTGACCAACTTAAACTTAACAAAAACATGTTTTCCCATACATTCCGTATGGGAGAACATATTTTTCAACTACAAAGTTAAGTTTGTTTTTGGGATAAATTCATCCCAACTACGGAACCCTTCATTGTGCGTGGTCCGACACGCACTTGGCTGGTTTTTGTATGTTTGTTACGCGATTACTCCGCCAATTATGAATTGATTTTGATGATTCTTTTTTTGTTTGGTAGGTCATACTTCAGAAGTGGACCCATATAGATTTTATTAACTTTAGGTGGGTAGTTTTTGAGTTAGCTTTAATAAGACGTATTTTTCCAGTTAGTATGTGGATGACATGATAAGTTCCTGCCACTGTTATTTACATAGCAGGTCGTGGTTTTCAAATTTGTATGGGGTAGGTACCACAGCTAAAAAGAGAAAAATAACCTTTTTCAAAAAAAAAAAAAAAACCGCCTTCCAAAAAAATTCTACAAAGTAAAAAATAACTTTTTAAATAACACGACAGATATGAGTTTTCATAGTAATTTATTTGGTCAATAAACACGACAGATATAGATTTTCATAGTAACATTGCCAGCCGCCTATTCGCTTGTTTTTGACCAGTACAGCAATTTCGATTTATCTTGAAAAAGGTTGTCAAAATAATGTTCGTATTTCCAAGCATGTTTGAGAAAAATACTTAAATATAAATAATGCAGTTAAACAATTAGACTAACTTCCGAAACTAAAGTTATTTTGCACTTTGTAGTGTTTTTTGTCATGCTATGTTCATGGTATGCAGGACGACACATCAAGCTATTCCAGTATAACCTGACCTCCTTTCCTTAGCTTCCAGAGGTCAGCTGATACTGGAAATGTATAGCTTGCTGTGTTGTATGTAAGATATAGGATGAATGATTAGGTATATCATATTTTGAATAATGAGGTACACAAAGCGGATATCAATTAACATGCCATTGAGGCGTGTCAGATCAAATCATCAGCAGATCGTCGATGTCAACAGATTAGCTTCATGTTTGTTCATATTAAAGAGTTGGTTCCAAGTCATGAGCGTTTAATTTATGTAAGTAAAAACATCTTTAGGCGCGTTGGGCATTTTTGAGATGGGACTAAACCATTGATTTTGCGACACCTCATTTTTGTAAACGCAATTATGCTCTTTATTTATATTACGTTACGGATCAATGTTCTATGCAAGTATTTTTACTTTAAAGGTTTTGTAAACGAGATTGTGCTCTTTATTTAGATAAGGTTACGGGTCAATGTTCTGTCGTCACTCCCGGAGTGCCACGGCCATTTTTTACTGTCTTCAACCATTTTGAAAAATTTTAACATGTCAACGCGGTAGGAATGAAACTCTTTCACTAGGCGCAGAAATGGATACGCAAGCGATGGTACGGTGCCGATCGTGTACTTCGATATCCTGCCGGACGCGATCGGCTGTCGCCGCATCCGTTCGTATCCTTTCCGATCCGATGCGATGCGAGCCGTTTGGTGGAAATTATCTTTTAAGGGAGAAATCACGGCGCTCTTACCTTCCGCCTGACGCAGGTCCTCACCGGACACGGCTGCTTCGGGACGTTCCTGTTCAGGATAAGGCGGGAGGAAACACCCGGGTGTCACCATTGTGTGGATCGGCCTGAGGACACGGTGGAGCATACGGTGGAGGTCTGCCCAGCTTGGGCGGAGCAACGCCGTGTCCTCGTAGAGGCGATCGGCGGCGGTGATCTCTCGCGTCCGGCCCTGGTTCAGGCCACGGAGCGAGAGAAAATGGCAGGCCGTCACCTCCTTCTGCGAAGCAGTAATGCTCGCGAAGGAGGAGGTGGAACGCGTGAGGGAGAGGCAAATTTCGCGCCCTCACGCCCCTAACCGCCGCAGGAGGAGACGCCCGGGGCGAGAATCGCGAGCCGATTTCCGGCCACCGTAGGCGCGGGCTTGCGGACGGTGAGCAATGGGTAGCTCGCTGTCCGATAAGGACCAAGCCCGGGTTGACGGCTCGTTGTGTTCCACGCGCGCCTCAAAGAGATGTCAGCAGAATTGACGGGGTCCGCTAGGGCCAATGCCTGCCGGGGGTTCGAAGAAAACCGATAGGGAAATCGTGGCCCCCGGCAACAGGGCAACCGAAGGAACACGGGTGGGTTTTAGTCAGTAAAAGTCTGACACGCCCTCCCGCTCCAGAACGGGAGAAGTTATTTGATAATTTCCCACCCAAAGAAAAAAAAAAAGAAAAAAAAGGGAGAATAAACCGCGTTCGTTCTGAAATTAGACCTAAGTCAGTAAATATCAATAAACAGAAAGTATCTTTACTTATTCTAAATGCGTTTTATGATACGTACGATGGTTAAGCGGTTTCTACTAGATTTTTACTGCGTGTTGATTTTAGATTAATTGAAATCCATTTCCTTGACCTTTAGAAGGTATATCCAAGATAAACTTAGAAAGTATGATTCGAACTTGCACTCTTGTGCCTGAGTACCGAGCCTTTTAATCTCGAGCCATAGCCTGCTTGCCATCTCAACTGACATAATTACCACTCAATTTGCACCACGGGATAATAATAGTTATTATGTAAACTTAGTCCAATTACATTATGAGCTAATGAAGATCTGGCTGATTAGTGTTAGATTGATATAAAGGGCTACACCTAGGTATTCGCTAATTGAGAATGTAATCTCGGAATTTTCTTAATTAACTATGTTGGCATCCCCAACATTCGAACAGCATGTAGTATATTTTGTCTTGCAACACTGTATGTAGTGTCACTGTCAATTTAACTGTCAGTAAAAATGTAGTATCTTGATCTGTCAAAAACAAACAAGTTTTCTTTCTCTTTCTCAATTCTATTTGTAAATGAGATTGGCCGGTGAAAACTTTAGATAGATGGCACTAGCATAGCTTTCACCTGTCAAGTTTCTGTTGGTTTTGGCTTCCCTTGTTGACTGCGTTTTTTTAAAATAATATTGAAAGAACTGTTGTGAAAAAACATGGATTTAACACGGCGGATAAGTGAGTTAAAAGCTGAATTGAAGGAACGAGGTGCATCTTTATGAGGAACGAAAGCAGACCTTATCAAATCAAATCAAATATCAAATCAAATGGTCCTTAGAAAATTCTTATATTTTGGTTAAAGCTATGTATGCTAGCGCCACTTTGACAGTTGCCAATTCCATTGCCACGAAATACAAAGTTTAACAAACTGCCTCGTTGATCAAGCTAAGTATGCTGAGAATGAGCTCCTGGGTTCAATTCTTAGGTCAGGCATAGTGTTATTTGTTATAAAAATATAAAAACTGTGTACAAAGGGTGATACTTATTTCTAAAGAAATCTCTTCCAGCATACCTGCGATAGGAGAGTATTTAATGAGATATAGACAACGTGTGTAAGAGTAGAAGAGAAAACAGAATACATAACATAAAAATCTTAACTATACATTTAAATATAAACATACAATATGAAAATATACTTAAAAAAGACATACTCCTAAAATACATATCACTAAAATAGATATAAATTCTTAATTATAATGTAGTATAAAATAATAAATACATAATATTATGCAACTATGACGAAGTGGAAAGATAGTGTTCTTTCACTCTTCTTTAAAAAAAGTCAGTTAAGTAGTCTCTAATGTCAGGCGGAAGTGAATTCCACAACCGAACCGCGTGCACACTGAAGGAGTAGGAGTAGAAGTCGGTTGAGTGGGGAGGGGATTTAAGGAGATTTCTAAGATGCGACCTGCAAGGTGCATCAGAGGGACGGGCGTAGGAAAGCATTCCCGTAGATAGGATGGCGTTTTAGGATTGTGATGGATGTTAAATAGCAGACACAATATCCGAGAGTTCCTGCGAAGTCGAATAGGGAGCAACTTGAGTACTTTGTGAGTTTTATCTCGGACTTTTTAAATCTAGCATTCCATTAGTACATCGTACCTATTAAATAGCAGTGTTTGTCCGTATATTCCTTTTAGAAGCATCTTAGCACTCAACCAATTACCATACATAGCTGAACCAAGCATTACCGTTGAGTTCTCAAGTCTCGCGATAACGCTAAAACTCCTTCGCAGTCGCAATTTGCACAAATTGCACAAATTGCCACCGTACTGAACTGAATTGAGAACTTGTGTGATATCGTTAGCTCTGCCAACTCCCTAATGTAGTTTGCGCAACCGCGTTTTAATGTTTAGTATTATCTAGTGTTATGTTTAGACCAATTAAGTTGCCTTTGTTTATTTTATTTGTTATTGGACGAAAAATGTCATTCACTTTTTTTTCTGATACATCATCTTTATCTATGGAATTATCAGCAATCAGACCTTAAGGGCTGACGCTTTCCCCTTAAGGTCTAGCCCGCGAATTTCAAATTTTCTTACGTTTTTGCATTTTGCAGGTCAGTGTCAGGTTTTATGTTGATTAAAATATGATTCGCAGTCGTAACAAATATGGCTTTACTCAATTATAATCATTACAATCAACAATAGTGATTAAGAAGAAGATAAAGGTGTCGAATGTCTTGATTTCATAAAATCATGACATTTTACACCTTTGCTAACTTATGGAGTTGTATTGCTGATTGTAATGATTATAATTGAGTAAAACAATATTTGTTGCGACCGCGAATCATATTTTAATCAACATAAAACCTGACACTGACCTGCAAAATACAAAAAAACGCAAGTTTTTTTTTTTAATTTTTATACTGTTGAAGATTTGAATTTATCATGGTACCTTATATTTTTTTGAATAAATACCATATTTTATCTTCTAAAACCATTGAATTCTCATGTTATTATCATACTATTGTACTTTTTTTAAACCACAATACTATAAGCCGTAGATATATACTGTAAAACACATACCCTAGATAGAGCCACAGCAAAGCTAATGAAGTGACGATCATAAATCATAACCACGGTCATATATTAGCAGAGCCGAGTATTGACAGCGCGCCAAATACATTTATCAAACAGACACAGGTCATGCATAACTATTGTATCAACTGTAGTATGGATACTGTGGCATAGATACCTACTGTAGCTGCAGAGCTATTAGCTAGAATAGATATTGTAGAGCTAATGTAGACATGTAGGATACGGAGTTGGTTAAGGATAGAAATAGTAGGTAAACAATGGGTAATAAACGTCCCGGAAAAAAATTAAAATATGTGCATACTCAAAATATGAAATTCACTAGTATAATACTAATTTTCCGAGAACTTATGTGCGAATACAAATACGGAAACGACCGAATAAAATATTGAAATTTCCGAAAAATCAATACAGAATTTGCTGACGTAATATTTTTCAAACATGCAAACAAGCATACACCATGCATGCAGCATGCAAGCGAGCATGCAATATGTAGCAGGCATGGTTTCTGTCACGGCTCCGGCGCTGCGAGGCTCCGGCGGTTCCACGCGAGCTTATCGTCGCTGATCGTTTTAACGCTCATCACTGCAGCTTCGGCTTGCTGGTCGGCTCCGCCGGCCAACCTCAGCCGCGGGCGACGAGCGTTATAAAACCACCTGCTCCTCAGCTCGCGGGCCACCTCGCCCCTCCGCGCCTACGCGGGCTTAAATTACACTCTAGGGGTAGGGCAGACAAGACTACGTGGAGTCGGTTTTGCAGCGATTTGTTTGTCACTAACTTTTGTAGCACAACATATTATTGTTGACTTTTCGGAAACTTATAATTTTTTTCGGAAGTTTAGTTTTTTTTTTTGGAAATTTAGTATTATAGTCAACCACAGATTTTCGAAAGTTAATTTTTTTTCGGTAGCTTTGTTATTATCCATAAACAATTAGCAATAGATGTTATTGTATCAAACCTTATAGTACTAGTAGATCCTACTAATCCTAGTATAGTAATTTTATAAACGTGAAAGTTTGTGAGGATGGATGGATGAAATTTAGCATACATATAGTTTCCTGGATTAACACATAGGATACTTTTTATTCCAATATTCTTATGGGATCGAGACTTATGCGGGTGAAACTGCGGGGCGCAGCTAGTATCTTTGTAAAGGAGCTGTTCGCATAGGATGCCCATTTCTATCTGTACTCTACGAATAGAGACATATCTGTTTCTATACAAACTGACATTTCTTTTCTTCATTTTGACATCGCACCGTAGTAATCTTTCTACAATCTGTCATTTTGTATTTCGATTCTACTATTTCTACGGTTGTCATACTACGTATGCTGGTCCAGGAAATCTATTACCACCAGAATTCTCTATGTAGTTTACCTTAGCTGGAACTCAGTGATATTAAATTTCACATTGTTAGTACTTCTGAGGCTTAGAATCCACCTGTGAACCTCCTCTAAGACATTTAACTTTTTTTTAAGCTATTGCATAGCTATTATCGCGGGCTTTGAGCGCGCGACCGAATCAAGAAATTCTGTAACGTAACGAAAATAAAACCTAACACCCCCCACTCCGCCTACCATGTAATGATGGTTCCCATGACAACGTGATGTTGTCATGGGCATATGGGAAACGCGATGTTGTCATGGGAAACGTGATGTTGTCATGGAGGTTACAAATGCTATGCAATAGCTTTACCGCGGCAGTCCCCGAGTGCTACACGTTTTTTTTTTATTTAGACTCTTGTCTCCCGCTGCTGGGCAAAGCCCAAATTCTCCAGGTATTCTTTTCTGGCGATATTTACACTCATTATATATTAAAAATATATTCATCAAAGTGTTGTAATTACTTAAGCTCACAAACAGTTGACATTCGTATTGCATATCGATATTTCATGTCGACATAATCTCTTTATTAATATCGACTGTATCGAAATGTTACCTCTCGTATGCTCATGAATTGTATAGAGGCACCATACTGAATGCGATATAATTCTGTCTATCTGTCTGTTACCTATCTTTTCATGCCTAAACCACTGATCGTTATGAAATTTGCCAGATAGGTAACCTGGGAATTGGAGACGGACATAGGATACTTTTTATCCCGGTAGTTCAATCCCGTGGGATAATTTGCGACCTCAAAGCTGGTGAAGCCACGGGTAAAAGATAGTGTTTAATAAATTCTTCAAGGCACCACGTACTTACCTATTAAGTAATGTGTTTTTATTTCCAGTAGCTAGTGATTTCTTATTTGTCTTCGACCCTTGAAAACAATTATTAATTTTAAGATTTTGCGGGCAGCACGGGGTTAAAATTGCACTGCAGAACAAAGTCTTTGTTTTCCAGTGGAACAGGACATAGGCTTGGATAAAAATCAAGACTTTTCTCCACTTTACTCGATCTTGAGCTTGTGCCGACCATATGCATACTATCTGTAGGAGTCAAGTGCGTCCCATCGTCATTACTTGGGTTTGCCGAATAGTCATTGCACGTTTTCTCAGGATCAATTTAGCGGCAGCCAGTTTAAAGCTTTGTTTTCCGAAGATAACGGTGATTGGTCACACAATTCTTCTCCATTGGTACCTATGGAGAAGAATTGTGTAGTAGGTACTACGCTTTGGAATGGGCAACTAGCTTCATATTTCTGACTGAACGACTTCTTGATAATTCAAAAGTGCCTGTAAATGGTTTAATTGAAATATATGCTTTGAGTTTGAATTTGAACGGGACAACAGACCGTCAAATACTTGTTAAAACAACAGATTTTCATGAAGGCCGTAATAATATGATGGAACCGCTTCTCTAGGATACCGAAGCTAATTAATGCGTGTAAACTCAACGTTTTTTTCTAAAGAACTAGACTTCGATTTCATATAAAACAGACTTCAAACAAACTTCGAGTATTCGTACCCTCTATTCTCTTGTTAAGTCTGTGGTAACAGTGCGGTCTTGTCTAGTGGAATTATTCGCAATTGATTTATTTATCGGCATGTACGTTCCGTGGTAGGATTCAAAGTTGACTAATTTCATATTAATGTGTGTTTGTCTCGACATTCCGTTATTTATTCGTTTTGAATTTATTAAGAAAAGCAGGCGCTTGCATTCTGTAAGTTGCAGGTACTTACCGATAAGTGCAGAAGTGGTAATACCTACCACAAAAACATACAAAACGTTTTGTTACGTTACGTTAATAAAACCTACAAACCTATTTACAATTTGTGGTAAACATTTTTGTATAAGTGATTATTTATTTTTTAATTTTTTGACGTGATAACGTCTTATACATCGATGAACGCAGCCTACACGTACGAAAAAGTGTCACGTTCCGCCTGAGCCGAGCGTGCAAGCGAGAGCGCGGAACAAGTGATAGAGAGGCACGATCGACCTAAGCGTTCGGCTTGTGACGTTATCACGTAAAATTATCATCCGTAAACCGACTTTACAGACAACCAATTTTTTTTTATTGGACTTTTGTTTTCAGCATTTTAATTGAAAACTTCTTTAG
This sequence comes from Agrochola lychnidis, assembly GCA_963680765.1. Classification (NCBI taxonomy): domain Eukaryota; kingdom Metazoa; phylum Arthropoda; class Insecta; order Lepidoptera; family Noctuidae; genus Agrochola; species Agrochola lychnidis. The sequence goes on along the minus strand of OY796871.1, from coordinate 5,104,017 downwards.
GTGCGTTGAGCAATTTTTAGTAGAGGAAAATCTTATTGGTTCGCGTCACCGACATGCTAATGTTTAACAGTATATCTGTAGCTATGAGTATGGCATAAAGTATTAAAAACCACTGCTATTTCATAGTTTTAAGTTTCCACTTCTGTTTTTCTTGTATAAATTATAATCCTGATATCTCATCACAGTCATCACCAATAAGGGAGTGTCAATCTACGTTACGAATTTGTATCAAAAAAGAACTTTTCTAAATCTAAACCCAAATTAACTTCTGCTATTTATAAATATAGTCCAATTTCCGAGGCCAAAACAGATGAAACTTAAACCATCGATCAAAGTCAGGCCGTCCCTAGGGCCAGGCCACTCAGTCCACAAGTTAAATTGCTCCCACACTTTGTCGTTTCGCGAATTAATTTAATGTTTCGAAATTGCACTTGCGAGTTTATGAATTGGAATGATTTTCTTTTTCGGAAAAGTTTAATGAAAATACTGAGAGCAGTAAAAAATAAAAATAATTTATATTAAATGATGAAAAATGAAAAAGACTACTAGTACTAATTAATCATGCAATTAAGTAACAAAAAAAATGCAAAAAACAAAAACATAAAAAAAAATGTAAAAAAAAACAAAAAAATTGCCTCAGAAAGAATTGCGCATTAAAAAAAAACATAAATTAAGGCAATCAAATATTTTAATCATCATCATTTCAGCTACTGCTGCAAAAATAGGCCTCCTCCAAGCACCGCCACTTCGACTGGGTCTCTACTTTTTGCATCCAGCGAATTCCTGCGGTCTTCGCAAGGTCATCGTTTCACCTTGTCGGCCTTCCAACGCTACGTCTTCCGGTACGCGGTCGTCGCTACTCCAGAACCTTTCATTCCACTCGGCCATCTGTTCAATCAAATATTTACCTGACTATGTTTTGAAACGTTAATCTAAATAATATGGAAATCTGATATCATTAAATTTTAAATAATTAAAAACAACAGAAGAAACACAACAAAAGCAAGAAATAATTCATACCTTAATCAGTTAAATATTTCTACAGAACTCAACAAGATGAGGCCAGATGTAAAGCAAAATAAATGAAGGGTTACAATTAGCCCTTAAAATAATAAAAAAGTGTAAGGGGAAGCAAAGATAATCCTTCTAAACACTTCTTAAGGTTTTATGTCTCCTTTACTGTTTTACTTAAAGATTTTGTTCATAAAAGGCAATGCGATGAGTTGCGATAGCCGTGCTATTGATAGAGAAATGAAAAGAAAGAAGGTAAAACCAATGTCAAGGTCTTTGAACATGGGCTTGCGGATGGTGAGCAATGGGTAGCTCGCCGTCCGATAAGGACCAAGTCCGGGTCGACGGCGCGTTGTGATCCACACGCACCTCAAAAAGATGTCAGCAGAACTGACGGGGTCCGCTAGGGCCGATGACTGCCGGGGTTGCGAAGAAGTCGAAAGGGAAATCGTGGCCCCCGGCAACATGACAACTGAAGGAACACGGGTGGGTTTTAGTCAGTAAAAGTCTGACATGCCCGCCGCTCCGCCCAGAGCGGGAAAAGTTATTTGATAATTTGCCAACCAAAAAAAAAGGTGTTTGAACATTGTTACGGGTAGTCATCATCTGCCTAGATAGTAGTAATAATAATAGTAATAGTATTGTAGAGCAGTGATAGCCTAGTGGTAGTCATAGATCTCGAGTTCGAACCCAAGGCACCTGTGACTTATTCCTGTGCGTATTGTATAATTATCACTTGCTTCAAAAACGGTGAAGGAAAACATCGTGAGGAAACCGGTATGTATTCCCTCCGGTTGACGCCCTAAGCCAAGGTTCGTACCCCACAGGGGGTGCTCTTAGCGAGCGTTCACCTAGTTTTGATTAGCATAGTTGAATAACCCATGGCTGGAGGTTTTAAGTGTAGTAGCTTAAGGCACCCACAGGAAAGCCCGGTTAAGTAGTCATATTCTCAGAGGCCAACTACGAGATGCCCTACCTAAAAAAAAAAAAACCAGCGTGCTTGAGAGATATTTCTCGACGGCATATGAAGCCAAGTCAGAGGCCCATGGGCGGCGTTAAAAATCTGACACCAGGTTAGTCACTAACCACACAAAAAGAAGAAGATCATCTGCCTAGCCTTTTCCCAACTATCTCGGGATTGGCCTCTGGTTTAACTGGATGCAGCTGAATACCAGTATTTTAAATGGAGCAACTGCCTATCTGACCTTCACAACCCAGTTACTGGGTAATACGCTACGGGTAGTAAGAAGCCCAAAAGCCTGGAACTGTTCTGACCGTAGAATATCAGTTTTTCTAAAACCTGCAGTTAAATGCCATAGGTAGTACTTGTAACTTGTTTTAATCCGGAAGCCAAATTAGTGGATGATGATAAACTAGTTTTTAGGTAGGGCTTCTCTTAATTGACCTCTGAGATCATGACTACTTAACCGGGCTTTCCTGTGGGTGCCTTAAGCTACTACACTTAAAACCTCCAGCCAGGCCTTATTCAACTATGCTAATTAAAACTAGGTGAATGCTCGCTAAGGGCACCCTGTGGGGTACGAACTTCGGTTTAGGGCGTCAACTGGAGGGAGAACATCAAGGATGGGACGGGCTGGTGATAAACTTGTATCAACAGCATGTGACTTACTTTTGATGAATCAATGTATCACATTTGAATAAAATTATCAGTTAGAAATTCATTACCAGAGGTGAACTAATAAAAAGTACTCTTTCAAGTTGTGAACCTACCACATGCATACTTACATACAGAATTAGCTGGAAGAAAACGGTATTCTTATAATATAAGAATCTTCGCGCATCGTATCGCATTGCCCTGTCCAACAAGCCTCAGCCGGTTCAATTTTAATATCGCCGTAAAAACAGGATTATATTCATAACAGATAAAATATTTTAACTGCCTTCTTGAGTTTTATTTGTTTATGTAATCCCAGTTATTGTTCTTAGGCAATTTTATTGCGTGCGCTATTTTTAAGTGGCCATTTTCCTAAATCGGTTGAGCTATTTTATTTTTGTCGTTAATTTTAGTGCATTTTTTATAATTTTAGTAAAAGTAAATAAGGAATGAATAATCACCATTTATAAACAAAATTATTAATTGACAATCGTAGACTCAACCAATAAAATAAAATAAAAAGTGGAACTCCGGGAGTGCCGACAGAAGTGAAAACTTGAACAATTAAAAAAAATACTTCCGAAACCTTTAAAGTAAAAATACTTGCATAGAACATTGATCCGTAACGTAATATGAATAAATAGCACAATCGCGTTTACAAAAATGAGGTGTCTGTAACGGTGTCGCGAGTTCAATTGATTTTTCCCATCTCAAAAATGCCCAACGCTAAAAAGTTTTCTAACAGTCGAGAGGTGTCGTGGGACACCTAGTTGGAATGAAGTTCCTTTCGCTTTTGCTCAGAGTGAACGTGCAAAGGAACTACATCTCAAAAACAAAATTCTTACTACAAAATATAAAGCGTTGCCAAATCCTATTGTAACACATTGTCCCACAAAATGCATTCAACAATTCATTCTGTAACAATATTAGAAAAAAAATCTAATTTAAATTTTTACACACACCCCAAAACCCCAGTTTGACGCGATGTCACGGTTGTAATCTTACCCTGATTGATGGCATCCTATTGTGTGCCTGCAATGAGATTCACACCACCGCCATTCAAAGACCTCATTTACCAAACATTGACAAAGAAACGAGAGGTCTACGTAATTTGGACTATTTAGTACGAAGATACACGGCCAGATTACATTGAACTCCGTTTTAGAGCATTCGTCAAGGTCTTACGGGTCTATTGATATTTGTGTATTGTTTGGAAGTTGTGTATGAATAATTCATATAATATCGTGTAGATATGCTCAGCTTGATTAGGTGTCACATTATTCTCAATTTGGTACTGATACCTTAATACGTTTTTGTTATTATATGCCTATGTAATTTTGGGATAAATCATGTCATCCATATATGTATACGTTAAGTTTACTCAGTGTTGCTTGACATAGTCGCTTAGCTTTTCTACCTCCGCAAGAAATGAGAATAATCAACAATTTTGCGTTTACCGTATATCTACAGTTTTACAAATATCTGACTATGTAGCATATTCTTACTAAGTATAGTATTTACACCTGGTGATAAGCCACGTCCAGGTCTATGAACAAACATTCCTATAAAACAGCTTCAAATCACTTAAAATTTAGCTAGTTTTCTTCCTGTTTTAAAACTTATTTGCCTGCTGCACAAAGAATCAACAAGTCAAATCAGAACTAGAATAATAAAAACTATGCTAAACCAGCTAGTTTTACGACTACCCTCGTCTCTACAGTGCGTTTGCTGGATTCCACAGGGATAACTTTATTCTTATCCGTGAGGCAATACACAGATGTGCTAAAAATATGGAGGCCATTTTTTATAATTATAACTATTACTCATATTTTTCAAGATTATCTAATCAATAAAGTCACTAACATATATTATTATCTTGTGAAAATATTAACTAGTTTTAATTTGAAAATGGAATTTAATGGAAAATAAATAACATTCATCATTTTTATAGTACAAAAAAATACCTTATTTAACTTAACGGAGTAAGACTATATTTCATCATCATCTGCCTAGCCTTTTCCCAACTATGTTGGGGTCGGCTCCCAGTCTAACCGGATGCAGCTGAATACCAGTATTTTACATGGAGCGACTGCCTATCTGACCTCCACAACCTAGTTACTAGGTAACACGATATCCCTTGGTAAGACTGGTTGTCAGAGTTTTTGGGCTTCTAACTACCCGTAACGACTGTCAAAGATCTACAAATGACAGCCGGGACCAACAGCTTAACGTGCTTTCCGAGGCACGGAGGGGTCTTGGTATGTAAAGATGGTCAACCATCCACAGACCAACCGCGGCAAGCGTAGCTTAACCTGATCGATCGACCCGTGCAGCTGTTGTTACTTAGCCACAAGCCCCTCTAGTAAGACTATATTTATTATCAGTTTAAAATATTTAATTCTTACTACAATAAAAAATGTTTAATTATGATGCTGTCACAATAAAAGTAACTTAATTACTAGGGAGTGCCTCCGCTGCCGGTGCCGGCTCCCAAATTGGCTGCCGGCGCTGAGTTTGGAAAAAAAACGGAAAACGGGGTTGGCGATTTGGCATATTGGAGTAGATAGGCGGGGTATGCATAATTAAAAAATATGTAATAAAGCATTATTTTTTTCTAGTATTATATTTCCATAATCAATGATTTTCATATTCCAGTAATCAAGTACTAAGTACCCGGAACCGAACTAGTTAGATTAGGTTAAATATTAAAACTCGCAAAAATGGGTTATTTAGAAACGACTAGAATATACAGGGTTACTGGTAACTCGACGTATTCCTTGCAGGACGTCATAGTAGGGTTAAAATGCAACAAATTAAGCCACCAAATGTTCTACCGAAATTCAGTAGTTTTTGAATTAGTTAAGAGTTTTAGTTTTTTTATGAAAAATCCCAGATTAAATCATTTGAAACCAATTTAAAAATGATTTACAGCGCGACTGTACTGAAATTTAAGTTATTGTCATAGTTGACGCCGTAGCAGACCTTTGTTAATAATTAAAAGTTCAATAATGCCTAAAACTTTGGCAAATATCACTAACCAAACATTTAATTTTTTGTAATTTTTGCTATTACTTCATAAAAAATGTAGTCTAGTGCAAAAAAAAAATGCTACACCTGGTGTACAAATTACTAAGAAAATATCCTTGTCTTATCAGCTATCCAAAAAGGTATGAAAGTTAATACAAAATCATGGACTACATTATGAAAATCGTTTTTGATTTAGTACAGGCGTGCGTTTCACAAAAAGGTGATTATTCGAAAAATCAAAAACAAAATCGTGAACATTATTATTCTTTTTAATCAATATTAAAAACTTTAATTACACACATTTCACACGTCTTGTTCGATGTGCTGCCCTCGGTTTCGAATACATGTTCTTATTCGCTTCCTTACTTCGGTTTTTGTTGTGATTGTTGCCCTCATCTGGTCCGCCGCATTTGTAATTCTCTCCCTTAGTTCTTCAATTGAATTTACTGGGGTCACATAAACTAGATCTTTCATATGACCCCAGACGTAAAAGTCTAGCGGCGTCAGATCAGGGCTTCGTGCAGGCCACGGAATCGGCCCACCGCGCCCTATCCATCGGTTTGGATAGTTTTCATCCAGCAATTGTCGAATTGTGATTCGGAAGTGGGCTGGACATCCGTCATGTTGGTAAATCATGTTTGCTCTTCTTTCTTCCGGTACATCCGTGAGCAGTGCTGATAAATGATTTCTGAGGAAATCTTCATAAAGTTCCCCATTTAGTGTTCGGGGTAAGAAATGTGGGCCAATTAATTTGTCGTCAATAATACCCATCCAAACATTAAGCGAGAACCTTCGCTGGGATGCGGTTGGTTTCAGTTTTTTAGGGTTTGCTTCTGCTTTCGGTGCCCAGTAATGTAAGTTGTGGTAATTTGTGATACCATCACGATCAAAACATGACTCATCGGTCCACAGATTGTTTTTTAAAAAGTTTTCGCTGTCGGCGTCGGCACTTAGCATAAAACGACAAAATTCAAGCCGTCTCGACGGATCTTCTTCTTCTAATGACTGGACTGGTTGGTAATGGTATGGATGTCGGCCTGACAAGTGAACTACAGACCAGACTTTCCACTGTGACATACCAAGCTCACGCGCTACGATGTTTGTCGATGTGTTAGGATCGTCAATAAAATGTTGAAGAATAAGCTCCTCGTCCTCAGCCGTGTATCTCCGGGAACGACCAGTGTCAACTTGCCTGCTTCTTTGGACGCTGCCAGTTTCAGATATTCGCCGATAAGTCGATCCGAAGACACTAACGTGGGGGAGTCGGCGGTTGGGAAAGCGAAGTTGATATTCTCGCTGCGCCTCAGCAGCGTTACCGTCACAAAGTCCGTAACAGTACATTATGTCAGCGTATTCAGGATTAGAATATGCAGCCATAGTCAGCGCTTATGAAGGCACAGCACAAGAGCAAGATACGCAGCAACAGTTAGGGAAATAGCCAGTAACAAAACACGAGCTTGAGCGACGTAGAGTTGAAACTAACTAACGCTGACGACCAAATTTTGCAAAATCGCATCCCCTGTCATGCCGAGAGAACAATAGCGACCAATCACAAAGCTCCCCGAGTGTTTGGAGTTCAAGCGCAGGTAAAAACTACGAATAATACGAATACGAAACAATAGGTTGACCGTCTCGCAATTTTACCTGCCCCCCATAAAACTCTTCTCTTCCCTGGCACACATGCAAAATATTGACAATCATACCTTTCTGAATAACTGATAAGACAAGGATATTTTCCTAGTAATTTGTACACCAGGTGTAGTATTTTTTTTTGCACTAGACTACATTTTTTATGAAGTAATAGCAAAAATTACAAAAAATTAAATGTTTGGTTAGTGATATTTGCCAAAGTTTTAGGCATTATTGAACTTTTAATTATTAACAAAGGTCTGCTACGGCGTCAACTATGACAATAACTTAAATTTCAGTACAGTCGCGCCGTAAATCATTTTTAAATTGGTTTCAAATGATTTAATCTGGGATTTTTCATAAAAAAACTAAAACTCTTAACTAATTCAAAAACTACTGAATTTCGGTAGAACATTTGGTGGCTTAATTTGTTGCATTTTAACCCTACTATGACGTCCTGTAAGGAATACGTCGAGTTACCAGTAACCCTGTATAGAAAAAGTACTTTAGTTAGGGTTAATTAGTTGGAGTTCTGAATACTGGAAGGGATTCCATAATCGCCGCGCTGCAAGTGTCCATTGCCGGCCACAGAGTATGTAGTGTGCTGGCAGCTGATGTTATTAATCTCGGCTGCCGGCAGTAATGTCATGCCGGTTCCCAAAGGCGTTATTGCTGGGAGCCGGCGCCGGCAGCAGAGGCACTCCCTAATTATTATATTGTGTGAAATTAGGTACGTGTGTTTTCTGTTGTTGAAGACCCTAAATAAATAAATATAATAATTAACGAGAGATACTACATCCGCATCCCATCGAATAAACAAATACGTCACACAGTACACAAAGAAATCGACCATCGATATCTGTATAAAACCGAATATCAAACCAAAATCTCCTCAATATCTTTAAAGAAAATCCAACTTCCTAGCTGGGAGCTGGATTCCCACATCCTCGGTGATTGTAGTAATAAATTATGTATTCGAGTTATAAAACCATCCGCGCCAATGGCTGAGATTTCACTGATCCAGCTTGTTTTAATGGCGCACTACGGAAACCTAGCTTAGAGGAGATCTAGTGTTTGTGTGGAATGAGGAGCATGTTGGGAGCTGTAAATACTTGGGGATAGGATATATTCAATCGAAGAAAAAGAATATCGATGATTAAAGAAACTGAAAAGCGATTAATAAAATAATTCTTTAATGACCATTTTCACCTTCACTAAGTGACATTTAAATGAATCCCTAAATGAAAGTGCACTTCAAAATTCAAAAGTCATTTATTCAAACTAGGCTGAGAATCAGAACTTTCCGAACGTCAAAATTCGAACGTCAACTGTTGGATTTTCAACGCCAGGCTCAGTGCTGAGAGTTGAAAATCCAACAATGCACTTTTATTCAAGGGGCATAAGTCTAACTAAGCTCATAAATTAATGTAAGTGTAACTGGCGTCAAAAAAACAAAAGAATCGTCAAAACTATTCTGTATATGTCATATTATGCATTTAAAAAAAATTGCGTCGTTTAAGAACCTCCTTCTTTTTTTTGTCGGTTAATATTTATTGTATTTTTCAAAAATTCTAATTATTTATATATCCTACATTGGTAATACTACTATAAGACTACATTTGCCTAGTTCGAAGAAATATTAACTGAAATTGATGATGTAAACTGGAGTGGATCGAGCCCAGTGGCGTGCAGTTGGGAAAGTCTAAGTATGACCAGCAGTGGGCGCATCATCAGATGATGATAGTAATCAATTTTTTTAAAGACACTGTCTCGGTTTTTTTTTTAACGCATAACACGGTATCTTGTCCCCAGCCCCTAAGAAAGATCAGCCAGACAAGGAAGGCTTCGTGACGGTGGAATCCAAGCGAAGGAAGCCCACTTACCGTAATCGATGTGGTACTGCTCTAGCAGGACCAAATATGTTGCTGCGTGCTGCTACACCGTCGACGCAGCTGTACGTATCCCGTCTGCATCACTCCTCAATAACCAAGTGAACCTTGAGAGTAGAGAAGCTGGAGTCGCACCATAACATAAACTTCAAGTCGTTTGTGGTGCGGGTTCCAACTCAGTACCTAGCAGTAATCTTAATGAAAGAAGAGTTTTGGCCGAAAGGTGTGTGGCGTACTGACGATTTCGTAGAAGATTACGCGACACCATGCAACGCAACACGACGCCGACATAGTCATCACTTCGTGTACAATAATATTATTTTTAAATGTCTTTGACATATCTCGGGACCCTGGGGTCCCGGACCTTTGGAAGGCGTACGAGGGGCCGAAGCCAACTCGCAGAGGCCCCTTAGACATTTTTGAGTATTGAAGCACCAACCGACGATTATCCCTGTTCGCACTATGCAAGGGCACCCAAGGACAACACCCGGTTGGTGTAGGACTATTGCAGAATATGGAAACAAAGATATTGGACTGTGGGTTTGGGTGGCTTAAGTGGACTGGTTACCTGGAGCTATGGAAGGACTATGGCCCCTGCCTGATCAATGTTTAAATGTACACGGATAAAATGGCAGGGGGTGACTTGCACGCTCAATAATGGGCCCCCGAAAACGGTCGCTAGCACATAGTGTCGTAGCGACAAGGGGGCAACACGTCCTGAGGTGCTTATGAGGAGTGGAGAGGTATTCCACGGCTATCAGGACAATCCCGGAAGTACGGTCAAGATCCCTACCAGCATCTTACTGGAATACTTCCTTCCTCCGAGCACGTTTGCTAAACTTAAAATCAGATGGTTCTCAATTCGATATCTTACTTTTTTAGTCTTTATTTATTTTTATTACTAAAATCTTAAATATTAATATGTCGGAAAAAATATTTTTGTTTTACCTGTAATTTCTTCTTTTACATTTTGCCAACCAATCCTTGTGTCTGTGTGTGGCTGATGTCACTATCCATGCGCTCGCTTCAGAATTATTCATGAACACTTCAGGACTGCGAAAATTTGATTTGAGGGTTGTAGATAAAATGGACGACTTGTTTTTGTACACTGAATTTATTTTTACTAACGAATATGCTTAATGAATTAACATTTATAATTCTCTACTATTACCACTATGTGTGCACTGTGCATGTACCGAATGGAAAAGTTTTTAAAGTGAAAACGTTTTTAGGCGCGTTGGGCATTTTGGAGATGGGAAAACACAATTGAACTCGCGACACTGTTACCGTTACCGACACCTCATTATAAGTATTTCCTGCACAGTAAAATTGTTCAAGTTTTCACTTCTGTCGGCACTCCCGGAGTACCACTGTTTTTTTATTTTGTTAATTGGTTGGCAAGATGAGGTCAGTGTTTCCTATCTGATTACTCTGAGAAGAACCACCGGAACAAACTCGGAGGTTATAGTCTCTTAAAAGTTCAGACATTCTCTTGGTCAGACCATGTGAGAGCCATGCAGATTATTGTGATTTTTGTTATTCAGGTGGTCAAGGCTAAATCAAACGATGACAGTTGGTCTAGGTATGTAAAATATTGATCAGCACTAGGTATGTGGTGAAACAGGAATGCAGTTCAGACTTTTTACCGATTGTCCAGGTATCGGTTCAAAATTAGAAATAACTCTACAAGAACCTTAAAAAAGTCTTCAATTAGAAATAATTTCTTAATTTCTTGACATTTAAATTAGGATAGTCAAGTCAATTCAAATCATTTATTTCAATTAGGCACAAAAAGGCACTTTTGAACGTCAAAAACAAAAAATAGAATTGATTCGAGTCGCCCCTTCCAAAAGGTAGTTTTCGTATGGAGAAAAATGGGCAAGAAACTCCACCGTTACTCTTTTAAAATGTTTTACAATATTTTGTATACATTAATTATATATAATTATATGTGAAGACGATGCACCTGGAATAAGATTACTATACCACAATAGGTAAAAATAATTAAAAATGAAGCAATGACAGAAAAAATAATTATGTAATGGATACATGGTGTTCACATATTAACAACCATTGTACCTATACGATATTCCTAAAAAAATAACAAGTTATACTAATTATATTAATAAGAATGTCAAAGACTTTTTTTTATTTATTACGGCGTTCTTAGTTTGTGTGTGTACCTATTAGTTTTGCTATGAAATTATAGGAAGCTTTTGAGAAAAACAGGTCGTTAGAAAATGAAATGTAAATAAGAAGACGACTTTTGTCAAGTCCACGTACAAATGACGCTATGAGCAAACAAGCTATATATCAAAAGGAAAGTTTTACACTGCATTATTTATTACGACATTGTAGTACTAAATTCTAAGTTTCTCTTAAGTACATTAGCGTCAAAGCTTCGCTTCGTCCTTGCCCTTTTCACAAGTTCTAGCTCAAGGAGAGATGCATCCACACCACGTGGATACTGTTTCTAGAATATAACGTTATTGAGTTTTATTTTCAAGAGTTAGATATGTAACTTTTTATACCGTTTGACGAATCTTATTTCGTTATAACATAACATTACGGTTTTATTTCTCGAAGGGTTAGGCAGAGGTATAGCTAAAATCCGCATTTCGCCAGTTATGTTTAAGTCTCATGTAATAGGGGGTGAGCCTTTTGCCTTCAACCGGGGACAAATCCAGGCTCCGGGCTGCTACTGAGAAATTCCCAATCGAAAAACCCAATAAACCTTTGCCCGATCAGGGAATCGAACTCAGAACTTCATGCTCAACAGTAGCGCTTGCGACCACTAGACCAATGAGGCTGTGTTCGATATAATATTTTGAAATAAGTTTGAACTTCTTGCTGATAGTCTTATTAATAGCAACTGCAATCACCAAAAACCCGGCCAAGTGCGTGTCGGACCATGAAAGCACAATGAAGGGTTCCGTAGTTGGGACGAATTTATGGCAAGAACAAACTTAACATTGTAGTTCTTCTTCTCTTCTTTTCGTGTGGTTAGTGTTTAACACTGTAGTTGAAAAGCATATCCTTCCATACATTCCAACTGCAAATGTAACTTTGTACGCACAATAATGAGTGATTTACCATGTTATTTTAAGACCATAGACTTCTTACAGATTTTCCTGTAATCTGTGAGTAACCATTCTTAGTATTTTTTTTCAAAATATTAGGCTCGGGCGTTTTGGAAATAAGGGGGAATGGTCAAATTCATCCATTTTCTTAAATATCTTTAAAAGTATGAATTAAAAAAATATGATCCTCACGACAAGCCCTTCCATTAGACACACGAGTGATCCTATAAGAGTTCTGTTTTTTCATTCGAACGTACGGAACCCTAAAATGAATCAGTAGCATCAATTAATACTACGAAAGTTTAGCAGATTAACATACAAGAAATGAAGATGTGTACGTAACATACAAAATAATTTGCTGACAATAAACCCCTACTGGTTTAAACAAAATGAGAATTGGATATAAACAGTGTAGGATGGAATAATTATTATTTACAAGGTAAAATCACAAACAATACATTGAATTTATTTATTTAAAATTTACATCACTAAAACGTAAAATAAACACGTGCCTAATTAACCACCGTAATTTACAAAAACACAAACACAGCCAATACCAAAATTACAACCCATTAAAATGAGTAAACTGCATGACGACAATGACGTAAGTTATACAAAAGCTGATGAGAGCGAAGGGTAGGTTGATGTTGAGCGGCACAGCACGACAGATCACGAAGCTGAACGGACGGACAACATGGACGTATTGAAGAGCTATCTCCAGCTCAAACCGGAGGGACTGGTCTGAAAATATTTGATCAAGGGACATTATCATCTTGTCTTTAACCCAATTTATTTGCAGCATGTCTTTTTCTTTTCTTCTTTTCTTCATCAATGTCAGACGTCATGTCAGTATTAATTCACCCTTTTTCTAGCCATCAAATCTTTTACACAATCCATCCATCGTATCTTTGGTCTTCTATTTTTTTGACATCCACATTAATTGTAATCAAAACTTTTCTCATGGAAGACCCATCACTATTGGCTTAAACATGTGTGAATTATAGAACATCGAGATTTTTGACTATTTCATATTAAATGCACTCTACTTTTTCACTTCCACTTAAAAACTCAAATAGTTAATATTATAATTTCTCACCTGAGCACTGAATCAACTGAGTTACAAGCGTTGACTTGATTTCATCATTTCGTTGCTGATCAACTCTGCGATGAAAGCTAGTAATGTTACCATAAGGATAGAAAATATGATCTCAAATGTCAAAAGAAATGTGGTTATTGACATATCCTGTGCAATTAGAATGCGTATATGTGTGATAAGTAAGATCAATCACGATTAAATTAAAAGTACGTTGTGGTTTCGAGCACTTATAAGCTATAAAGGTTTTTGGAAGAATAGTTCAGTCTAGTTTTGGGACTTTCTCAAGTGCCTACCGTGTGCCTAGTGTTCACCGTGATAACATAAGGTAAATCCAAAGAATTAAAGAGGTAATCACTTACTTCTTGCAAAGCAACGATAGTAACACCTGCAAAATACGTAGAAAACCATTTTACTTTGAAAAATCACTAGCCAGCTTTGAAAATCCTGATAATTCTAAAATATCCAATCACTTACCGAAATCTGCAAGGGATGATCTATGATACGCATATTATCAAGTAGGTTGTTATAATAACCCAAACATTTTCTAACAACATTTAAATTCTTGTTCATTTGATCCTTACCAACAATGTTGATGGGAACAAAATTGTTCTCTAAACATTTTCTTATAAGTACCATTCTGGTATACACGGTATACAGTAGAAATCAAACAGTTATATTGTTAGTGTCATTGGATATTTTCATTATAAAGGAGGCGCTTGCAAAAGAAGGATGCCAATGTAGAATCATTAATAAAAACCTTATAGTGAAGGCAAACCCAACAAATATATAGAAATAGAAATCATTTATTTGTCAATAATGTAGGTATACATATATGATGGTTATTTTGATGAGAGTCCCGATACATTTTGCCTTACGGCGTGCAAAATTATTTAATGTAATACATTTACTAGACAAAAAAAAAAAAACAAAACTTAAACAATCATAAAAAGAATAAAATACAAAGAAAACAAAAAAGGATTCCATTCACTAAGTAACATTACTATTCTTTGTTAAAAATACTTATTTTATTCAAAAAAACATTCAGAATTAAGCACAAATGTCAACAAATTAAACTAAAAAAAATGTTAGAAAATTCGATTACAAAATGTCAACAAATTTTAATAAATAAATAAATAATAAATTAAAATGAAAATAAATTAAAATAAACAAACGAGTTAATGTAAGGCAGATTCTTGTAGACCATAACATAGAAATTTCATTAAATATTCTTGAGATGTAATCAAATAGGAGACGACGAAACAAAAGTATTCCAATGTACCAATATTAATCAAATTGTTTAAAACATTGAAACGAAAATGCCAGATTGTCAAAAAAATAAGAACAAGGGTACAGTAAAGCTTTAAAAAGTAACAAATGTACTTGGAATCACTTATTTTCATGTAGTTCCCTAATAAATATATGCCAAAATACTGCAGAAATAGCTTGGAGGAATAATATTGAACCTGCTTTAAAATTATTAGATAAACGAGAGCAAAAATTGTTACTAGACATTTTAGCAAACCTGAAACGAACGCAGGGTTTTCCTCAAGGATCAATGTTTGGTCCCCTTCTATACTACATTGAATTAGAATGTCATTTTTCATGAACACAATATGTGGAATTACAAAAAAAAAAAACTATTACAAATATACTATTTACAACCTACATCGGCATAAGGTTTATTTATTTGGTTTTCCTTAATGTATGGTAATGATACAAAAATGATAAAAAGAGACAAATAAGAACTATGATATACACATACGAGCGGTGAAAGTAAATAATTCGCGAGATACATGTATGATATATGGATGATATTTGTTTGATATAAATATGTACAAGAAGTGACAGCCCACTTTATGGATGCGGCAGACTCAGTGAAAAACTTGTTATTCGTTATCGCAGTCTCTAAGAAACCTACCATAAATATAATTCAATAATCCTCATCATTTTTGAGGAAATGTTTATCATTTTTTAATTTTGATGAAATTGAGAACATTAAGTCCGTACTGATTGGCTACTGGCGTCTATAATATGACTGTAAAATTTATTATTTTTCTCTCTAACCCTTCATTTACGTTTAATGGCCCCCTTACACGTATGCCAAGGCAATATAATGAAAGGTCCAACTTGACAGATTACCCAATTGATATTTTCTCCATGACTTTCGCTTCATACAGACGCTCCCTATTTAAAAAGTGTGATGAGTGTCCGTCTATCTAGCTCAAATTGTTTTGTTTTGTAGTGTTGTAGATTTATGTCTACTAGACATATTTTATATTCTTTTCCTTTGTTTCTAATTTTCATATGTTAAATGTCATGTATACCTGTCATTTGCATGGTTACTGAAATGTAAATTTTAGATGTTATTTAATATGAATTGTAAGTGACTGTGCTGTTTTTGTGTTTATGATAAATAAATAAATTAACTAAGTTGATTTTCTTCGTCTCTTTCTTGGCTTTGTTTCACTACCTTACGTTACGTTATCCAGTCTCCTTTCTTACTTCATGTGTAAATAGGATTGAACGGGAGTTTGCAAATGTGATGACTCACATTAGGCCTTCATTTCCCACCGATGTGAAAGGGGATTGATCGCTCCCATTTGTTTCATCGCTTTGTCTCGCAAATTCCCGTAATGTAGACTCTCGGAATTGGCACATCATCTCTTTTCATATTCACTTATATTCAAATTGAGTTATTTGTTACGTACTTGATTAAATGTATTAGTTCGTTTTGACGCTGCGACTGTTTTTGTTTTTATTTTGAAACTCAATAGAACTTTGGATTATGCTGCAACAGTATAGTAAGATCTACTTATTTTAGGTGTAGGTATGTAAATGTAAAATTGGTTTCTTTATTTTTGCTAATAGGTATTTAATAGGTAAACACGACTATTGGTTATCAGCAAATCCAGTATGGGATGTAGGAGAGGTCATTTACAACCAAATTACCTCTTTTGACTCCTATGCAAATGTCAAAAAATTTCGAGTCATTTGACATTTTATATTTTTATTTCATACATTTTAAAATATAAAATGTTCACTCTCGGATTGCCGACATATAACCAATAACCGTGTAAACCCAGAACCGTTATTTGTTTAATCATATGATCGCATAGCTATCTATTATTACTTAGGAAATTAAAGACAATTTTTTTTTTAATTTTGAGTACAATGAAAATCAAAAAATCCAGGTAGTTCAAAACACAAAATTTTTCTTTGTTTTAGGATCTCTAGTTACGATTAATATTTAAGATATTTCTCTGTTCAAATGATTAATTTAATTGAGTGATCACAAACAACATACCTACATTACAGGTACATACAAGTAACATAGATTAATGATAAACACATTGTATACGGTATACCAGGTTGCTAAGCAAACAATATGTTCAGTATAGTTTCACATTAGACAAATTGAGGCCGCGGGCGATCTGCCGCTCCATTAAGTTACACACTTTGAAGATATAGGGTAGGTATTTATAATAACCTCTATTTTGGAAGATACTTTTGTAGGCTTAAAGGATAAAACTGTATTTTTTCGTAGTATTTTTCACTTTGATATTTCTTTTGGGTTGACGTGCAGACGTGACCCGGAATGCGTTAGCGAGATTTAAAAACGTTATCTCGTACTGTAGAGGTGAATAAGTCTGCCCCAATATATAGGTTTTACCTAGTTTGGGGGATCACTGTCCAAACAATTGATTTTTAAGATGGTTACAGATAGAATAATCATGTAATAGTTGTAAGGTCATTTTTGTAATAATGAACAAATAAATTTATTCTTATTATTTATTCTTAAACCTGTCACACGGCCTTTGTTTTCATTCCAGGTTTTGAATAAGAAGAAACTCATTATTATTTTATTAAAATGTCTAAATATAACTTGTATCAGTTTGGATTTAAATTAGTGGTTATTCCGGCCGTTGAAAGCACCATTCGCCTCATTAAACTATTGGTCTCTCTGAACTTATTATACCTACATATACATACAGCCTTGCAATAACTGAATAATATTACTCACAAAAACCAACAAGCTTACACGTTAACCCCTGTAAATTAACCTCTAAATAATTAAAAGCGGTTTTCCATTAGGTAATTTGATGTGCCTTGCCGTGGGCACTCGTTTAGTGGGTAAAGATGTTTTGGGTAATTCGGTAACTTCCGAGCTCAAAATAGGGATGAGGTTGTATGCTAATACATAAGTGATATCGTATTACTTAATGTCATCGGGCTGATGAGTAACCCTAGTGGTTTTGTTAGAAATAAACATAGTTGTTATTGATATTTCAGGGTTTTGTAATTGCTGTATAGCAGTATGTTTCTCTCCCTCTTATTTATATTTCTAAAGAAGCATATGTAAATAAATATCCATTTTCCATGCAATTTTCTCCTGAAAGCCAAGTACCTATTGACAGTTTCACGGATGAATGGAAACTCGTAAAATGTCATGAATACTTCGATATTCAGACGTCGACCCGCTTTACGATTCGCTCAATGAATTTTATGATATCTGCTTATGCAGTTATACCCGTTAGTATATGTTTATTGTGCTGTAAAATATGGATTAGTAGAGCTTGTTATTGATTGGAAAATTTTATGGAAAAATAATAAACAGGTTTGGTTTTGTCAAACTGGATAAATTTATTGTTGAATATAGACATACAGTAACCGGGCGTTTTAGAAAAAGTCAAAGTCAAATCATTTGTTACAAATAGGCCCTTATAAGGCACTTTGGAACGTCAACATGTATAAAAAATAGAATTGATTCTAGTCGCCCTTTCCAAAAGGCAGTTTTCGTATGGAGAAGAAAAGGAAAGAAACTCCACCGTTAATCTTTTAATAGTAGTTTATGAAACTGTTGCACTGTTGTTAATGAGGGGTATTAAAACATGAGTGTATGTTTAAAAACCGAGCCGTAGGCGAGGTTTTTAATAGTATCACACGAATGTTTTAATACCTAGTTATGTGCAGTTTCATACACTAATTTATCTACTCTCAAACATTCGGATTGAAACAAAAACTAAATAAAAAATCAAAGCTATAGATCAAGAATAAATTTAAAAATCCCACGAAATTCAGTAAGTACTTCAAAACAAATGAATGTCGCCTGCACCAGCACATCGCCGTAAATGCGCTACAGCGGGTGCTGCTGTCCCCCGCCAAAAGTTGATGGAAACTCTTTGGTGATATTAACTTCTTGGATTAGCGCTGTATCGTAATAGAAAAAAAATTGTTTCATAGTATTCTTTTGTTAGAGAAAAAGTGTTATAATATGATTCTATTTTTAAATTTCGGTATTCTGTTTATAAAGTATGTCAATATAAACTCGTTTTGAAGTTCTTAATTCGAATATTACGCTATGAGAGTAGATAAAATGTTTTACAATATTTTGTATATGTAAAGTACATTATAATCCATAGAAGCACTAACACAATAAAAACGAAACGCAAAATAAAATCCCGCCTAAACCGCTGCACCTGCGTCCGCCATTTTGAATTTCATCCGACCATCTTGTTTCGCCGCTGCCTGACGGATTACACTGCAGATTTTAATTTGAAATAATAAAGCATTCTTTTCCTCTCAAGTCTAATTATTTTATTACAGTTATTAGCTGATGGGGGCAATTAGGATGAATGGGATGGATTAAGTTCTAATTAGTGAGGTTTTATTTTTCTTTGTGTTTTTGCTTTGAAACGGGTTTTAACAATGTTAATGCATTTAGTAGAGATGGTTAAATTATTTGTATTTAAAAATGTACTGTTTTGTATTTATTTAAATTGTAAGGGTGCTTCTAGACAACGCTTGATCGACGTTGCCTTCAAATATCATACGCCTGTGTACGTCCTTTTGAGAAGCGGCGATGGCATTAAGATTCAAGCTTCGGATAGCATATACCTAAGTAATCGCGGGTTGAAGGCTTGTCTTAAACAAAAATAAATCCGAATCTATATAGTTAGTGGTAGCGGAAAACACATATGTTAATCTTGAACATATTTCTCAGAACTGGTTGTTACTAAAAACACATTTAGAAAAATAAAAACTCAATACAAATTAACGGTAAACTAACCTTTTTACATTGAGTTCAAATATTAAATATACAATAATAGTAACAAGAACGTCTTATTTGAATGCAGAACTAAGGGCTGAACTCATCAATGAAACTGAACGCGATATCTTAGCATTTCTAAAACGCGTTCAAGAGCTGTCAAAATTGTTATGGAATTTGTACACTGACAGCTCTTGGTGAAATTCGCACTAGTTGTTTTTTATTTTCGATTATTCAATTCATTTTTGAGTAATTGCTTCATATTTTCCAATACTTTACAATCGTTGTGTCATCGCATTTCTCTTTTTTTTCTATGCAGTCCAACAGTAACCGCGCTTTAGCTGTTGTCAGCGTCAAACTTTGTCCGTTACACTTTATGGTTATACTAACGCGAAATCACTACTAGCACAAGCATTTGCATTATTCGAACAGTTCTCACTAACTATTTCTATACGGAGATTTAAAACACGTAGCAATTTATAAAAACTTAAATTAATTTTAAAACAAATAGCAAAATCCAACGCGTCTCACGGCTTGAGACCAATAATGCCGGGGAAGTCCCTCCCTTCCTCCCACTTCACTGCCAACGCCCAAAGTAGCTTCACTTGGTGTTGCCAACACGGCCCGGAGAGTTACTTGACAAAACCCAAAAAAAAATTACAGCTATCAGGTACTTCCCTTCTTTAAAGGAATACTGCCCCTCAAAACTGACTGAAACTTTCACAGTAAAACATGATTCATAACTTAGAAATAACACTTTCAACTTAACCAATAGAATAAGTAAAAACACAGAAGCAAACAATTCATCAAAATCATTTTTATAAACTCTTCCACGGAGTGTTTTCTCGCCATTTTTAATCTGAGGATCGCATTAAACTTGATACTTTGTTTCAAATTGCATTTTCTGACGGGTCTTATAAAAACTTATACATAATGCATGTTTTGCCTGCAGCTGGATAACATTGCTACTATAGGACGAATACTAAAAACGACGAGGAAAGTAAGCAAGTGAGTTCTGAAGTGAGATTTTGGTGAAATGTCCTAGAAACCTGAAAATCATCATCGTCATCATTTCAGCCGAAAGACGTCCACTGCTGGACATAGGCCTCCCCAAGCACCGCCATTTCGACCGGTTCTGTGTTTCTCGTATCCCGCAGACTCCTGCAGCTTTCACCAAGCCATCAGTCTACCTTGTGGGAGGCTCATCAACGCTATGTCTTTCGGTACGCGGTCGCCACTCCAGAACCTTTCAGCCCCATCGGTCATCTATTCTGAGAGCAATGTGCCCTGCCCTATGCCACTTAAGTTTGACAATTCTTTCTGAAAATATCATAATGATTTTAACTTCCATAGTCTACTTAAAAATTCTATCATTCATTATTTGCAGCTACATTGTTTTTTAACTAAACGTTATTAGATTTATCAGATAAGCCGATAGTCGGTCATTGCTGGACACAGACCTATACGGACACAATGTCAGCAGTCACGCTTACTTAGCCAACGAAGCACTCGCAGTCACGATTCATGAGGGAAAGAAAGAGATAAAAAAAAACACACTGCACTCAGGATGTACGTCGCTTCGCTCAGAAGTCAACTCTGGACTCTCTCGCTACGCGTAGGAACACTAGATTTTTTCCTTGCACTCGGAATTCAATATGGCGCCCGTGACATAAGACACTGCGTAATGCCCTTGGTGAATAATCTACTATTATTTGGGACTCGCACAGAAAGTTACAAAATAAAAAAGTGTTGGCACTCCGGGAGTGCCGACAGAAGTGAAAACTTGAACAAAATTGCCTTGGTGGAAGAAAAATAAAGAACACAATCGCGTTTACAAAAAATGATACTTCCGAAACCTTTAAAGTAAAAATACTTGCATAGAACATTGATCCGTAACGTAATCTAAATAAAGACCATAATCGCGTTTACAAAATCTCTAAAGTGAAAATACTTGCATGGAACATTGATCTGTAACGTAATATAAATAAAGAGCACAATCGCGTTTACAAAAATGAGGTGTCGTCATGGTGTCGCGAAATCAATGGTTTAGTCCCATCTCAAAAATGCCCAACGCGCGTAAAAGAAGTTTTCACTTCAACAAGCATTGGAACAATTTCAGCATAGTGCTGCAATTGTTATAAATAAATAAATGCTCTAAGATGGATCTGTTAGAATTTGTCTTTGTTATTTTGTTGTATCGTAGTAGGAACCAAGGTGGGGTATAAAACAAAGATAGCAGTGCCACTGCAGCTGAAACAGGAGACTTATCGGACTGCAGCGCTTCTCAATTTCAGACAGCCTCGAGGTTTACTCGTAACTCGAATCGTTTCTTATTATCTAACTAACATTAATATTACATGGTTTTAGAAACAGTGCTATAAATAAATCTTGCTTCTGTGTTTCCCAACGAACGATATTTCTCATACATTTGGGAAAAAGTCCAAATAAGTACCTTCTAAAGAGCAACCAATATCACTTTTTTTTTGAGTGAAGATAATAAAATACAGTGAATATTTGAGATTTCATCGGAGCTCGTGACTAAATACTAACAGCCGCTCGGGTCGATCTGTCAGGTTAAGCTACGCTTGCCGGGGTTGGTCCGTGGATGGGTGACCATTTCTACATACCGAGACTCCTCCGTGCCTCGGAAAGCACGTTAAGCCGTTGGTCCCGGCTGTCATTCGTGGATCTTTTACAGTCGTTACGGGTCGTCAGAAGTCCGAAAGTCTGACAACCAGTCTTGCCAAGGGGTATCGTATTACCCAGTTACTGGGTTGTGGAGGTCAGATAGGCAGTCGCTCCATGTAAAATACTGGTATTCAGCTGTATCCGGTTAGACTGGAAGCCAACTCCAATATAGTTGAGAAAAGGCTAGGCAGATTGATTTGATTTGAGATTTCATCGGAGTAAATAAATGAAAATACAAATGAATATTGAAAATAAAAATAATAATGAATAAAAATGGTTTATTTCCACGTTCACGTTTACATAAATTAATTATTTTACAATAAAACAGGCCGAAAGGTAGGTTAAAATTGGCACATTAAAATTGCAGCCAAATACCTAAGCTAAAATAACTTAATATTTTTTAAATAAAGGTAAGTGTATGCGTTCTACCAATATTTCCATGTAAATAAATTAAAAAAATTACTCATTATTCATGAGATCCTAAATACATTTCTAAGTACACAGTCCGGTTTAATATTTGAGTGTTAAATAATTAAGTCCACATTTGCGTTCCAAGTTAATTATTTGCGCAGGATAATTTATTAGCTCTTACTTTCATATATTAATAATGTGTCTGTGGAAAGATTTGTTAATTAGCTAAAGTGTATTAGGACTAGTAATAAAAACACAGACAAAAACCGATTTTCATACGACAGGTAAAATATGCTCTGTTTACTTCCCCCCACTGAATATACAACCAAAAGTAGGTCTCTTGTCACCAAAAGTTCGGTTTCCAATACTGCGGCCGCATCTGCGTCTATCGTGACGAAGCTTCGCACAGTGATACGATACACGCAGATGTGACCAACCATTATCGGCTATCGTCGAGATAGTTCAGGCTGCGTAGCACTTAGTGTCCGGGTACATAAAAGGGTTTTAGAGTGCTAACGCTAATGTGACCACCGCATTAGCGCGATAACTTTTTGACGAGCAAAACATCCTGAGGAAGAAACCGGCATGCCTGAGAGATATTTCTCGACGGCATGTGAAGCCAAGTCAGAGGCCCATGGGCGGGTTTATAACTCTGACATCAGGTTAGGCACTAACCACATGAAAAGAAGAAGAAGCGAGCAAAACATACGAAGCTTCGTCACGCATTGTTTCGTCACGATAGACGCAGATGCGGCCGCAGCATGAGTTTTCGCGCAGTGAAGCTTCGGTTTCCTCAGAAAGTGGTGAACGGTCACACAATAACAGCTGTCCAAATACAGAGCATTTTTGACACCTTAATGTCAAATACTGGTGAAAATGTCAGATTTTCATGACGGCTGTTATATTATGACAGAACCTTCCCTAGGATACCATAGCTTAAAGATAGCCGGTATCACCAAAACTATCACAGTTTACTTTATTTTTATTATCATGATAAAGGACATAGTATGACGTATTCCGTGAAAGAATACGATCGGACAGACATACATTTTCCGCCCTTTGGGTACGGAATCTTAGAAAGTACCGCCAATCCATTGTAATGCTGCCATTAAGATACAGATATATGCCAGTGACCTTGAGTGGTTAGCTTCCGTCTTCTGTACTGAGCTCACGCTATACGTCGTACGTCCAGCCAGTAATAGGAGTCGCCCATCAAGGAGTGCTGTCCCAAATTAGACGCATTATTAAGTTATTATACATAAAAATGGTATTTTAATGTAACACGTATACTAAAAGATCAATCAAATCATTAAAATTGTGAAATGACAATGACTTAGATATTTTATCCTAAAATTTCTAATCTAAAATAATTATAATATTCTTATGCATTTTAAAGACATTCCAACTTATTTAATTGTAGGTACCTGTTTTGAACTGTATTTCGTAATTTTGTTTGACATTTTCGACACAATTTATTTTTTTTTAATTTTTTTTTTATTGCCTTCTCGTTACTTCATTCATTAATGTTTGCATGCCTAATCTAAGGTAGATTGTACATGGATCACTTTATTTTTTTAATACCTTATGTTATGTACCTACAATCTATGCAAATAAATAAACTTTACTTTACTTTACTTTACTTTTGAAAGTTTCAGAAAAATACGCTTGATAGATTTTGCGTGATTCTTAGTTTTTTATCCAAGTTAGACATAACTTTACAAATTAATTTCACTGTGTAGTATAAACATAATCTAAAATATTCATATATGAAGTTATTAAAAAATGGTTTTATTTATCATATATTTTTTCCAAATCATTAAAACTACTCGTTTAGACGTGATCTTCAGTATAAAATCATTAAAGTCGGTTATCGTCGCCTTAAATGGTCAATATGACAGCATTACAAACTAGTGAAGTTACATTGCCATTGTCGCATGTCAATACGATGGACAAAGCGGTCAGCTGGATATTAGTGTAATTATGCCCTGCGGCTGTACAAACGGTATCTCTGTTACAAAGTTTGTAGTTTAATTAATGTAACTTAGTAGATCGCATAGTATTTAGATGAGACTTAGAGATGTGGCATTATCAACTGAAACGAAATTAGTTTCAAGAAATAGTTCAGTTTACCGTTTATACATGGTGGCTATTTAGTGACCTGCATCCGTGAAGGGAGTGATTCTACCTATACAGCTTTTGCTATGAAACACATATGATACGATTCGTAAAAAAAAACTTTACAATGCATGTGCTCGAAAACAGTGTTTTCCAAGCAGCCAAACTGGACGGAAAGTGTTACTTTTTTTGGCTAGTGCTTTTTACTTTTCTGTTTTTTTTTCGTATTTAACTGCTTCGTCAGCCCGACGCAAAGAGTTTTTATTATTTGAGAAAAGTTTTACAAATTAGATTGTAGTGGTATGTTACCCACACATGCACACAACCTGCGAACTCAACTACTTAAGACATGTGTCGCCCGTTTGTGGGCCAGTCAATCTGAGTTCTAACACGATACGAGACACAAGCAGTTACTACCTGCGTCCCGCGTCATCTCGCGTCACATCATTTAATTACTTACTCGTATGTTTATAAACCGTGTTTAGTTATAGTAACTCAATTATTAAATTCAGTGTGTTTAAACTAAATGAACATTTCATTTCATTTACTTATAGAACCTATAACACACCCCAACAAAAGTTCTATAAGATGATGATGATGACGATGGCGTCAGTGGCGAAGACAATGGCGATGGCGATGGCGATGACGATGACGATGGCGATGGCAATGGCGATGACGATGAAAAGGGTCAAAGTCGAAGTCAAAGTCGAAGTCAGAGTCAGAGTCAAAGGCAAAGTCAAAGTCGAAGTCAAAGTCATGACGATGGCAATGATGATGATGATGATGAAGAATATTGTTTATATTATTTATGTACGTCAGCCAAGATGTCAAATGTTACACCATAATTATGCGAATACTATAAGGATCGCTCGTTTTTTTTATTTCCTCGAACAATTAACTCGTGTCGACTTATAAACTCGCTGGCTTCGCTCGCTCGTGAATAAAAATGCCACTCGTCGGAAATCATCTACTTTCCGCACTTGTAGCATAAATAACTATTTCATATATTAATCAAAAATGGAAAAAAAAAAAATTCTATACCTACAACAATATACGAATATGTTTTTTTTCACGACTCGGATGTGAGTTTCATGGTGAATGTTGTTTATTATGACGGTTAGAATCACCCCCTTAATGGACGCAGGTGTCTAAATTGCCACCCTGTACATAATGTCATTCATAATTTTTACTTAAAGGTAAACCAGCGATAATTAAGTAAGCAGAAAATGGTGCACACTTTCCTTGAAGTAACTTTTCACTCATCATTACTCGTTAAGATTCCCAGGTAGGTAAACATCTACTCCAGCAGGAAGATCCATTCCTTAGCGGTTCGCACAGTAAACGTGTTTCCAAAGTAAAAAGTTTTGGCGGAAAGGATATCATCACCTTTGTACGTATTTTTCTGTTCTTTTCTACTTCTCTGCTTGTATATGTGTGTGCATAAATTATTAAATAAATAATTAAATACCTATTAAACTTTTGCCACGCATTACCTGCTTGCTTTCTGTACATCAATTCAGCTGAATACACTCGTCTACTCAAGTGGATTAACATTAAAGAGCAACGGTCGAGGATAGAACTCACTTACTTGTTCAATCATTCTAATTGCTGGGCCATAGTCACTGAAAACAAATGAATGAAAAATAAATTCTACCTACATTATTTTGATTATTTTTCCCCATAACTTTACTATATTATTTGTATCATAAAATCTATGAATATATCATGTTTTATAGGTTTATAAACTAGCAGGTAGTTCTATTGTACTTCGAAGGGTTATACAGTGATCTATGACGTCATAAAGGTATGTTTAGGGGCCCGTTTGCTGACTTGGCAGTAAATATTTTTATTTGTGAAGCTGTCTTATTTTTATTGATATGATTTTTTGCGGATATTTTGAAGGGGAAAATGATGACGGCTGGATTTGTACGGTAGGTAGCAAAGTCTTTAAGGCGACGATAACCGACTTTTAATGATTTTATACTGAAGATCACGTCTGAACGAGTAGTGTTAATGATTTGGAAAAAATATATGTTAAATTAGAGCATTTTCTTAATAACTTAACATAGGAATATTTTAGATTATGTTTATATTTACATAGTGAAATTAATTTGTAAAGTTATGTCCAACGTGGATAAAAAATTGAGAATCACGCAAAATCTATCAAGCGTATTTTTGTGAAATCTTCACTATTTTAAAGATAACTTAATTATTGATATTTTAATGTATTTGTTTTATTAAAATATCTTTTGTTTTATGTATAGGTAATAAATTAATAATGCGTCTAATTTCGCACAGTGATTTTTGACGGGCGAGTCCTATTGTTGGCTGGACGTACGACGCGTTGCGTGAGCTCAGCACACGTAGCATGACCACCGTAGAAACGAGTTTTGTCGACGGAAGAATAGACAAAATGACAGATTGTGATCAAATCAAAAAAAATCAAATCAAATCAAACTTTATTTGTGAACATAGGGGTACAGAAAGGTCTTAAAAATATACATTTTAGCGTGATCTCAATGTTCTACCAATACAATTGGTATACAAATAATTTGTTATTTTAATAAATACTTATAACATGCAATGATAATAATCAAAAGAATTAATTAAGATTAAATAAATGAATGATGATGATTGTTTATTTATCTGTCATTTTGTCTATTCTTCCGTCGACAAAACTCGTTTCTACGGTGGTCATGCTACGCGTGCTGTACAGAACACGCAAGATAACCACTCAAGGTCACTGGCATATATCTGCGTCTTAAAAAGTTGGATGGCTCTGCCGTGGCTCGTGGCTAAATAATAACAGCCGCACGGGTCGATCGAAGGTTAAGCTACGCTTGCCGAGTTCGGTCAGTGACCATCCATTACATATCGTGCCTCAGACAGCACGTTAAACCATTGCTCTCAGCTGTCATTTGTAGATTTTTTGACAGTCGTTACAGATAGTCAGAAGTCCGAAAGTTTGACAGCCAGTCTTATCGAGGGGTATCGTGTTACCCAGTTACTGGGTTGTAGAGGTCAGATAGGCAGTTGCTCCATGTAAAATACTGGTATTCAGCTCGGCTGCCCCATTTCAAAACCTAGTAAGTACTTAAAACTAAATTTTACAGGAGATCGCAAAAACGTAAACCTTTTGAAAAGTCCAGGTTTTGAAATGGTTAAAGTAACTTACTAGGTTTTAAAGTGGTTACGGGGCAGTGAATGGGCATTTACTAGGTTCTGATGTTTAAATATACCTGTTTATAAGTGAGTTTTCAACGCTGGTGTTTTATTATTTGGTGGGGACTTATTAGATTAGCAAGATTATGCAATAAAACGATTTATGTATAAAAAGTCCCTTACTTGCTTTTGAAATGGGGCAGCCGAGCTGCATCCGGTTAGACTGTAAGTCGACCCCGACATAGTTGGAAAAAGGCTTTGCAAATGAGGATGCGTAGGTATTCTTCTTTGTTCGATGGTCTAGTGGTTGCAAGTGCGACTACTGACCGTGTGGAAATAGGTTCGTTCTTGGGGTTGGACAACATTTTCCGGGGTTTTTTGTTAGGAAATTCTCATCACCTCAGAGTTAGCAAGGAATTATTAACTCCGAGTTACTGACAATAGGCTCACCTCCTGGGACATGGGACTAATGACATAAATGGTGAAATCTGGGTATACTCACAATCAAATTAACGATCAATTAAAAGCTTTGGCAAAGATTTTTGAAGTGAAAACTTCTTTAGGCGCGTTAGACACTTTTGAGATGGGAAAAAACAATTGAACTCGCGATACCTTTACCGACACCTCATCTTTATAAACGCGATTGTGCTCTTTATTTATATAACGTTACGGATCAATGTTCTATGATGCAAGTATTTTTATCATCATCATCAGCCTATAAATGTTCCCACTGCTGGGACACAGGCCTCCTCTCTGTGAGAGGGAGTGGGCCGTAATCCACCACGCGGGCCCAGTGCGGGTTGGTAGATGTCACATGTCTTCGAATTTTCGGTTCTAGGACATGCCGGTTTCCTCACGATGTTTTCCTTCACCGTTTTGAGAGCAGTGGTGATGAAATAATTTACACAAAGTAAAGCGCCTGTCTGGGTTCGAACTTACGACCTACAACTCGTAAGTCACGGCCGTTACCACTGGGCCACCACTGCTCTCTATATTTTTACTTTAAGGTTTTGAAAGATTTTTTTTTTGGTAAACGCGATTGTGCTCTTTATTTAAGATAAGGTTACGGACCAATGTTCTATACAAGCATTTTTCTTCCACCAAGGCGATCTTGTTCAAGTTTTCACTTCTGTCGGCACTCCCGGAGTCCCATTGTTTTTTTTTTTAGAAAAATTTGTCGGAATAAATAACAAAAAAAAAATTATTCAGAAAGCTAACTCAATTTTCCTTTATGTACGCAGTGTAGTAAATACATCTTTGGCGGTATACTATGGTTTCTCCATTCCGATAAGGCCTAGGCCCTTTCTCGATAACGAGCATCGCAAGAGGCGATTAAGGGATTACAGGCCGACGATACATATCTCCAACTACGGAGGTGGTATGTATGTAGCTGCGATGACCAATTCGCTTATCAAGAGACTGCCGGAAAGACTAGTAATGGTGCCAATTCCCTTGTTCACAAACTAAACTAAATTTAAGTTCAGTGCATCTTTTTCTTTCTATTTCATTAAGAAAAGGACAGAAGATAAATTTAAGTTTAGTCCTGTCAAATTAATCAGCGCTTGACGTAAATTGACGTAATTTTAGTAGGTAAGTTTTTAATCACGTCTAAATTTGTATGGAGTAGTGACAGGCGCTGATTAATTTGACAGGACTAAACTAAAATTTATCTTCTGTCCTTTTCTTAATGAAATAGAAAGAAAAAGATGCACTGAACTTAAATTTAGTTTAGTTTGTGAACAAGGGAATCGGCACCATAGACCAACAATTTTATTTTTTGGTGTTAAAACCATAGTTTACGATAGTGTGCATGTACCCACGCAAAACATTGTGCTTACATGCAACTGTACAGGAGTTGTGTGTATTTTAAGTTAAGTTTTAACATTTAAAACTTAAATAAACTTAACCTTCAATATTTCCTCAAAAAGTGGTCCAGTACAAAAAAAAAATGTCACAATGACGGGGACTATTTGTTTCTCGGCTTCGTTACGTCTTCTTACATTCGGTATATTTTATATAACATAACTTAATAAGTTCATAACAAAATAATATAATTCTAATACTTAACCATTTCATATCCATTTTCTTCTTCACAAACACATGCCCGGAGCGTTATGACAATTTTCCAGTGGATGGTTTTATTCAAAGGATAGCAAAGGTTTTTTTCCATCAACCACTGGCCACGGGCAATTAGTGGTAAGGACAAGTCAATCATGCGGTTAATTAGATGTCTATATGTGTGTGTGTGTCACCCTCTTTAGATGTAATTGGTTGTTGGATTCCGATTGTCATTATGTTATTGTTTTATATTGATTTAAGTAGATATTGCAATAGATAATAATTAATGTGGTATTTGATTTTGTTTATGTTTAAGTCAAAAAAGAGACACTAGAATAGAAATTATGGTAAATCTCGAATGATTATTAAAGGATGATATGGTTACAAGTGAGTTTAGGAAATGAATAAATTCAAAATAAATAATTATTTAATAATTTAAAGCGCTAAAGAAAAAAAAAAACGTTTGTGCGAGCAATGAATACCCATTTATTTTATACATTACTAGTATTCCTATTAACAATTTCAACTAACATAAGGATGTCAGAGACGGGTATGTGACTCTTTCGTTATTATCAGCGATATTTTAACTTCTGTGGGCGTAGTGTGGGTAGTGTAATGCGCAATAGAAAAACCATTTGCAGTTCAGATCACATTATAATTTACTATCAAATTAATCACACTAGCTAAACCATACACACACTGGGTGCGACGGCGTTTATTGAAATCACAAATTAACACAATGATCACAAATTACAATTAACACAATAACTGAGTACAACGAATCGAGAACAGTTCCGCGACGTCTTAACTCCGATGCGATCCGTGGCTGAATCCCTCCTCGCCGTGGTCTTAAAACATCACGACTCTGTAGAAGCGCGCTTGGTGTGGGTAGATCACGTTCTGTCGCCAGCGGCGCGCTTGCGATTCGTTTCGTGTCTGTACTAATGACTAGATCTGACAAGGATATACGATATAAAATTGATTCACGTAAATAGTGCTATGCGTGTGGGTTCGACCTCATGACTTCCACTTTTACACATCGACAACACCACGCTGGGCAGACGAATTTACAATCACTGCAGACATCAGTGAGTCTCAACATAAAGACGTCATTATAACGCAGCTACTTAATCCTGCTATATTTTTTTAGATCAGTTTACAGTACCTGGGCGACCGAGCTCTGTTCTAGTGAAAATAGAGAATGCTCATTTAATAGTATAGGATAGTTCATCATTTCTTTTTGTATAGTACATACTAATTCCATGTTGCCATGATAGTAGGTACTTACTTATTCCATGTTGCCATGTCATTATTCTAAGGTACCTAGCCATCTTGTTCTAAACTTTGGGCGACCGAGCTCTGTTCGGGTGAAAATACGGAGAAAACGAATTTTCCCAGATATGAGAACTAGATCTAGATAGCTAGATCGATTTTTCATTTCTGTAATTGCAACTTTTAATTGCAACTTTCATCGAAATCGTTAGAGCCGGTTTCGAGATCGTGATTACAAATATTTAGATATATGTCGGATCCGGTCATTAGTACGGACACGAAACGAATCGCAAGCGCGCCACTGGCGACATCAATCTACCCACACCAGAAAGCGCACTTTTACAGAGTCGTGATGTTTCGGCGAGGACAATTCAGTCTCTGATCGTATCGGAGTTAAAACGTCGCGGAACTGTTCTCGATTCGTTGTGCTCAGTTATTGTGTTAATTGTAATTTGTGATCATTGTGTTAATTTGTGATATTAATAAACGCCGTGTATCACACCCACTGTGTGTACTGATAGTGTGATTAATTTGATAGTCAATTATAATGAGATCTGAACTGCAAAAGGTTTTTCTATTGCGCATTAACCAACACTACCCACACTACGCCCACAGTAGTTAAAATATGACTGATAATAACGAAAGAGTCACATACCAGTCTCGGACATATATATATATACAAATATTGCTCATTGAATAGTATAGGATAAACCAAAACACAAATAATACTGTAACCGGAGTTACAAACCACCATTTTGAAACTAAATGCCTTTAACGACGACAACACTAGTTTCAAACACAGTTCCGCAATATTCCCTGTTAGGCCTACAATATTCAAAATCCGTCATTTTCCCGGATTCACGGAACATATCAACGAATTCAAAGTAACTAAATATCGTTGACAAATCCGCTACGATATATCAGGCAGGGCCTGGTGTTTAGTAATTACGCGTCAAACAAAGGCCCTATGTAAATATAGTGATATTGTGTGGACAGACAGACGTATGTGAAAATTATACGGACGTAGAGTGGGGTACTCGCGTTGAGGTCGGTGGATTTGACGCGATTTTAATTCTCTAAAGATTTTATTCAGTTTTACATCTGTTTAAATGATGGTTGAATTTTGTTATTAATTTTTCTGCCGCTTTCTGTAAGCTAATTGAATTTTTATTGTTCATAGTCGTGTAGATAAATTATTGTGTAAAAAGAAAAAAAAAAAACTTAAAAAGTTCCGTTTGATAACAAAATTCAAATGTTAGCAGATAATTCTCCCATTGCAGAGCAAAGACGAGGAATTAATTTAATAATTTCATAAAAAAAGAGGAATCGAATTGACTTGTATGTGTTGACGATTTATTCCTAATTTCAAAATTAATCTACATTTCGAACAATCAAATCATTTTCATTTTATTTCTACATTTATATCTGTAATTTATATAATTACTAGTCGAGCTCCGCGGTTTCACCCGCAAAAGTCTTGATCCTGTGAGAATATCGGGATAAAAGGTTCAGCCGTTTTAGCGTGAAAGCGTAACAAACAAACAAACTCACTTTCGCATTTATAATATTAGTTAAGATGGTATTTATTGAAGTAAAAACTTCTTTAGGCGCGTTGGGCATTTTTGAGATGGGAAAAAACAATTGAATTCGCGACACCGTTACCGTCACCACATTTTTGTAAACGCGATTGTGCTCTTTATTTATATGACGTTACGGATCAAAGTTCTATGCAAGTATTTTTAGTTTAAAGGTTTTGGAAGTTTTTTTTTCAAGTTTTCATTTCTGTCGGCACTCCCGGAATGCCACTGTTTTTTTTTTCTATTCTATTTTAAACACCTCGAATTGGACAAATACATCAACATCAACCGGAGCCCACCCCCAAAGGCTGGTCATTAAATAGGGATTTGAAGGGTCGAATGGACCGAAATAAAGTTAGTCTCGGCAGGGTTAGCCATTGAAGACTGCACAGGTAATAAAGTGCTAGGGTTAAATCTTTAGTGATGACTGCTGATTAACCGTCTCAGTTAACTTAATGGTTAATTACTTACGTGTAAGTTGATGTAAGTGTGTGTGATATTGAGGTAGTTTGAGGATTTTGAAGGGTGATGTCAAATTATGTGGAGTTACTGCTAAGTAGGATGTTGTATTATTAAGTTTTATTTTAACATTTAAAAACAATCTGACACTAAAATATATTTAATATTATGTATACAAGTATATAAAGGCATAAAAAGAGAAGAGCTCATAGGGCATCAAAAAATTCGTCCACTTCGATGTTAGTGAAAAAATGCCCAAAAGGCTGGCAGCGTTGCCACGTTGGATGGCAAGGCTGGCCTAAAAATAGGGCAGCCTTCTGAATATTGGTTTATTTAAGCAAAGATTTGGATTGGAACTTTTTCATTCAAAGATTTCAGTCATCATTGTGACAAGTTTATTTTGTATTGATTTGAACCGAGAATTGGCAAATAACCATAAATTACAGGTCAACATAGCACACAACCGAAGTGTTCGATTGAAAGTTAAGTTACACTTGTAGAGGTTGATCCGTGGATGGATTGACCATCCATTACATACCGAGACTCCTCCGTGCCTCGGAAAGCACGTTAAGCCTTTGGTCTTGGCTGTCATTCGTAGATCTTTGACAGTCGTTACGTTTAGTCAGAAGCCCGAATGTGTGACAACCAGTCATACCAAGGAGTATCGTATTACCCAGTTACTGGGTTGTGGAGATCAGATAGGCAGTCACTCCATGTAAAATACTAGAATTCAGCTGCATCCAGTTAGACTGGAAGTCGACCCCAACATAGTAGGGAAAAGGCTAGGCAGATAATAACTCAAGTGTCGTAGGAACTAAAAAAGATTATTTCATAATAATCATTAGATATTCAATTCAAAATTCAATCCAATTCAATTTAAAATTCAATTAAATTCAAAATTAAATTCAAAATTCAATTCAATTCAATTTAATTCAATTCAAAATTCAATTCAATTCAAAATTCAATTCAAAATTCAATTCAATTCAAAATTCAATTCAAAATTCAATTCAAAATTCAATTCAAAATTCAATTCAAAATTCAATTCAAAATATTTTATCTATACTAATCTATACAATAATAATAATACCCCACCGTCGTATCTCTACGTTGACGTCGTGGTGGGGCTTGCGCGCTCCGAACTCTAGGCCTGTGCCAGTAGAGTTTACTTTGCCGGAACGGGTCTGGGATTAGGAGCCAGACCAAGAGAGATACAAGAACCCGCAGGGCAGCATGTGGCGAGCTGTTGGGCAGTAGCGACCCCACGGACCCTATCTCCCGGGAGAAGTCTTGTTCCTCACCTCTGGCTTGCCTTTATTGGCCGGCTGGAGTGAACACTGACGAGGAACAGAGCTCCCGCCTCATTCTTGCCTTAATTGGCCGGCTTGAGTGGAGATTCGCTAGAGCAAACGTGCTCGGAGGAAGGAAGTATTCCAGTAAGATGCTGGTAGGGATCTTGACCGTACTTCCGGGATTGTCCTGATAGCCGTGGAATACCTCTCCACTCCTCATAAGCACCTCAAGACATGTTGCCCCTTTGTCGCTACGACACTTTGTGCTAGCGACCGTTTTCGGGGGCCCACTATTGAGTGTGCAAGTCACCCCCTGCCATTTTCCTGTGTATGTTTTATAATATATTTGGTCAGGCAGGGGCCATACTTTCCATAGTTCAAGGTAACCAATCCATTATAGCCACCCAAATCCATAGCCCAATATGTTTTGTTTCCATGTTCTGCAATAGTTCTACACCAACCGGGGCTTGTCCTTGGGTGTACGCATACAGGGATAATCGTCGGTTGGTGCCTCATTTCATTTTTAAAAACGTCTAAGGGGCCTCTGCGAGTTGGCTTCGGCCCCTCGTACGCCTTTAAAAGGTCCGGGACCCCCGGGGTCCCGAGATATGTCAAAGACATTAAAAAATAATAATAATAATAATATCCCCACCGCCGTATCTCTACGTTGACGTCGTGGTGGGGCTTGCGCGCTCCAAACTCTAGGCCTGTGCCGGTAGAGTTTACTCTGCCGGAACGGGTCTGGGATGAGGAGCCAGACCAAGAGAGATACAAAACCCGCAGGGCAGCATGTGGCGAGCTGTTGGGCAGTAGCGACCCCACGGACCCTATCTCCCAGGAGAAGTCTTGTTCCTCACCTCTGGCTTGCCTTTATTGGCCGGTTGGAGTGAACACTGACGAGGAACAGAGCTCCTGCCTCATTCTTGCCTTAATTGGCCGGCTTGAGTGGAGATTCGCAAGAGCAAACGTGCTCGGAGGAAGGAAGTATTCCAGTAAGATGCTGGTAGGGATCTTGACCGTACTTCCGGGATTGTCCTGATAGCCGTGGAATACCTCTCCACTCCTCACAAGCACCTCAGGACATGTTGCCCCCTTGTCGCTACGACACTTTGTGCTAGCGACCGTTTTTGGGGGCCCATTATTGAGTGTGCAAGTCACCCCCTGCCATTTTATCCGTGTATACCACAACATTGATCAGGCAGGGGACATAGGCTTTCCATAGTTTTAAGTAACCAATCCACTATAGCCACCCAAACCCATAGCCCAATATGTTTTGTTTCCATGTTCTGCAATAGCCCTGCACCAACCGGGGGTTGTCCTTGGGTGTACTTGCATAGTGCATACGGGGATAATCGTCGGTTGGTGTCTCATTCCATTTAAAATTGTCCAAGGGGCCTCTGCGAGTTGGCTTCGGCCCCTCGTACGCCTTCCAAAGGACCGAGACCCCAAGGTCCCGAGATATGCAAACACATAAAAACAAATAATATATTAATATATAATATATATTATATTATATAATATTATATAATTATATTATATATTATTATTATATAATATTATAAAGAGGTAACATTTGTTTGTAAGTTTGTATGTTTGTAAGTTTGTAAGTTTGTATGTAGGGGGTAATCTCCGGAAGTAATGAACCAATTTTAAAAATTGTTTCAATGGTAGAAAGCTACATTATTCGTGAGTGCTATAGGCTATAAATTATAAAGATATCATGCATATTAGCCGAACTATCTCAATTTTTGTCTAGCCAGGCGGAAAAAAATTGCTCTTACAACAGAGTTATTTGCATGCGCTGCCTTAACAGTTGTATATAATTGAAAACAATGTATGGCAACCTGGTCCGCTTTGAATAGTTCTACAAAAAAGTCCGCGACACCATATTTCTATCTTTTATATTTTAGCAGATATAGTAGCTTTTATGTGTTAAAAAAAGTATTTTTCGACGTACTTACCTTTGGACGATTTTTTAAACAACAAAATATTAAACCTTATCGAAAAAAATATTATTATGATCACAAGAACATCATAGAGATACGATTTGCCCAAAACAGTATGTCAATTGGTTAAATAGTTTCGAAGATAATATAAAATTACTAAATCGCAAAATGCCGCCGTCCATTCACGAACCGCATTAGAACATGCTTTGTACGGACGTTTTATCCATTTACCCATAGATAGCGTTGTGCAATTACGTAATTTTTTGAATCGCGGTGTTAAGATTTTCCGCGGATTAATGACCCTCTCCAATTATTGTTTAAAACTTTCGTCGTTAGGTAGGAGAGTTGTACGCAGTTGGTTGGATGATATGTTGTTGGTCTTTAAAATTGTTTTGGTTGCTCGGTTTCTTAAAACACAAATACTTCTTCGTTCTCATTCTTCAAGTTCGAAGCTATTTCTGTTTTTGGGATATCGGACAGTTTCAGCGATTGTTTATCATGCCTAAAAGGAAATCACAACTTTCCCGTCAGACATCCCAGACAAGAGCAGCTCGAGTACGCCGTACAGAAGAGTGCTCTTGAAAATCATCAGCGCCTCTCGAGGAATAGAGAAAATATTTCGCAAGCACGCGCTGGGGAATCTAGCTCCGAGCGTTCACAGCGGCTTGCTAACCAAAGCTGGAGAACATCGCAGGTCCGTGCTCGGGAATCTAGCGCTGAACGTGCGCAGCGTCTCAGTGATTCAAGGCAGCATGTCTCTGCAACAAGGGATAGGGAGTCTAGCGCTGAGCGCTCGCAGAGGCTCGCTAGCCAAAGCGCGAGAACATCGCAGGCCCGTGCTCGGGAATATGCAATAAAAACAAAACCCTCCTTTTGGCAGTCAGGAAATAAATCATAGCATTCAGTACTAACCGAACCACACTCATAATTTCATCACAAGTTAAAATGTTTACCGCCCAACGAAGTGGGCACGGGTCAGCTAGTTCTACATACACCTACATTGGTACTTATGAAACGTCAGAACCTAGGTGCACGGTTCCAATTGGTCGTTTCCTATGGAGAAGAGCCAGCAAGAAACTCCACGGTTACTCTTTTAAAAAGCATAAACCATATGATTAATCATTGAAGATATCAAAATAATATCCAGCTATTTACGCTTCAAACAAAACCTAGCCTCCTTGAATTACCATAGACACACATACCATCAAACTCTATAACCTAGCCATAATTTATGGCATCGTCTGCCAGCGTATGATAACCGGGCTGAGCATAATGGCACAACAGTTAAAACTGACAAGTTTGACTAAAGATAAACTGAGGTTGGAGTTTACGACTCCACCTGTACGGTGTTTGGGTGAAATGGTCAATGAAGGTAGGATATAAATGGAATGTACAATCCTGTGTATGGAACTAAGTTTGATATTCCGAGATTTGAGTTTGAGACAGAAATTGTTCACGTTGATAAGCGCAGCAGGCACTGGAATTCATTTGGTTAAACTTTTACATGGATTGAGTTCAGTAGTCAAGCTGTAGAAAAATATGTTGTTGTTATATTTCATTGCGCTGTGCTGTGGGTCACAGCATCACACATAGAAAGCATCAAGCTAAGTGGAAGCCTTCTTGTCATAGATACGACGTGCAGCTACCGACTACTTCTATTTTGTGCTTGTGATTATTATATCTATTTTGTAATTTTTTTAGGAGCTCGTGGCTAAGTAATAATAGCCGCACGATTCGATCCATCAGATTAAGCTACGCTTGCCGGGGTTGGTCTGTGGATGGGTGACCATCTTAACATACCGATACTCCTCCGTGCCTCGGAAAGCACGTTAAACCGTTGGTCCCGGCTGTCATTCGTGGATCTTTGACAGTTGTTACGAGTCGTCAGAAGCCCGAAAGTCTGACAAACAGTCTTACCAAGGGGTATCGTATTACCCAGTAACTGGGTTGTAGAGGTCCGATAGGCAGTCGCTCCATGTAAAATACTGGTATTCAGCTGCATCCAGTTGGACTGGAAGCCGACTCCAACATAGTTGGGAAAAGGCTAGGCAGATTGATTTTTGTTATTTTTTTTATGTAGGTATCTTTATTATTTGTGTTAGCTGATCTTTTTGTATGCACGTGTTTCTGTGACAAATAAACTAATTTTTTCTTCTTTCTTTCTTTCTAAGACGGTTAAATAGGTAATCGAAAAAATATATTTTGGGAACATCATTGAGACACGGATCTGTGTACTCTTACGGACTTAGTATTAAAATTTAACGAATACATTCATTCATCATTCTTACAATAGGTATTTACTAGGTATACAGGCTACACCTCTGCCGAGCCCTACGGAGAAAACAGATGTGAAGACATGTGCTATTTAAGCCCTTAATTACATAGGTATAAAGTTTTAATTTGACTGGTCTGGCACTATTTTGAAAAAAACCTTGTAGCTGTAGATGACTTGTTCTTTTTGTGTTTGGGTTCTTTCTTTGCGTCGTGTTTACCGCAAATAAATTTCTTAGATAGGTAGTTTCTTTATCATCATATGTCATCATCTGCCTAGTTTTTTCCCAACTGTATTAGGATCGGCTTCCAGTCTAACCGGATGCAGCTCAATACCAGTATTTTACATGGAGTGACTGCCTATCTGACTTCCACAACCTAGTTACTATAGGTAACACGATACTCCTTGGTAAGACTGGTTGTCAGACTTTTGGTCTTCTAACTATCCGTAATAACTGGCAAAGATCTACAAATGACAGCCGGGACAAACGACTTAACGTGCTTTCCGAGGCACGGAGGGGTCTTGGTATGTAGTTTCTTTATGCCATGCTAAAAATAGACCTCATGTACAGAGTTTTCCTGAACTTCATTTTTTTCTTACCCATTATTGTCCCACAGCTGAGCAAAGGCCTCCCTACTCTCTTTCCAGCTCTCTCTGTCCAGAGCTTCCAAGGACCAATCTTTCTTTAAGGAGTCCAACTCATCCCGCCATCTCCGTCTGGGCCTGCTGCGATGTCGTTTGCCATTAAGCGGAACCCACTGGGTCGTAAGTTTGGCCAATTGATCGTTTGACATGCGGCAGTGTGTTCAGCCCAATTCCATTTAAGCGTGGCAGCTTTCCGAGTGACATCAGTTATTTTAGTGATAGAA
This sequence comes from Agrochola lychnidis, assembly GCA_963680765.1. Classification (NCBI taxonomy): domain Eukaryota; kingdom Metazoa; phylum Arthropoda; class Insecta; order Lepidoptera; family Noctuidae; genus Agrochola; species Agrochola lychnidis. Next base: position 5,064,506 of record OY796871.1, on the reverse strand, counting down.
CGGATTGTTGTATTCTTAACCCGGTCACAAGTTTAATACCAAGAATACTCCGTTCCATAGCTCTCTGGCAAACCCCGAGCGTGGACCTCTGCTGAATTGTCAAAGACCATGATTGAGAACCATACGTAAGGATGGAAATTTCATTTAACTAAGGAAAAATAACATAACGCCTATCATCCATGAAGGCTTAGACAGAGGTGTACCTAAAGTACCTTTTTTATGTGAAACATCTATAGCGACGGGTCAGACCAAACGTCAACAGCACGCCAACAGTCGCCATATTTATTTCCTATCGTATTCTATCCTTTTATGAATTAAAATAACTTCTCCTGCTCCTGTCTAAAACCCATCCGTGTTCCTTCAGTTGCCTATTTGGGCTACGGTATCCCTTTTGGACTTTCCCGCGACCCCGTAGCTATAGTACCTACACTCACATTTCGCCAGTTATGTTTAAGTCCCATGTAATAGGGGGCGAACCTATTGCCGTCAACCGGGCTCAAATCCAGACTTCGGGCTTCTACTGAGAAATGACTGATGGAATAACCCAACTACAAAAACACTTTGCTCAACAACCTGGGAATTGAACCCAGGACCTCTGACTCAGCAGTAGCGCTTGCCACTACTAGATCAACGAGGCAATTAAAGCCTAGCCTAGTGGTATGACCGTCGCACTGCCAACTCATAGGTCTCGAGTTCGAACCCAAGGCACGCACCTCTGACTTTTCGGATTCATGTGCGTATTGTATAATTATCACTTACTTCAAAAACGGTGAAGGAAAACATCGTGAGGAAACCGGCATGCCTGAGAGATATTTCTCGACAGCATGTGAAGTCAAGTTAGAGCCCATGGGCGGATTTAAAACTCACCAGGTTAGTCACTAACCACACGAAAAGATGAAGAGGCAAATAAAGGTAAAATACCAACTATTTAAATAAGAGTATCTGTAATGAAACATTAACTAAATACAAAACCCTTTACCATCAATCATTATTTAGAGAAAACTTTGTAAAATACATTATTTTATCTATCCCAAGCGACGAAAGCTCAATGATTAATGTTAGTTCACTATCCGAACTAAGAATCTTCGTTGGAGAGAACCCTTCTACTTAATGCCTGTATTGTTACTAAGATTTTAAATTAATGAACTGTACGGAACCTTTTGTTACGGAAACAATGCTGCAGTTAATTAATTTTTGTTTTTTTATTTAAGGTTTTAGAGGTGACTTTTAGATTTTTAGTTTTAGTGTTATTTATTTATAGTAATTTTCTTTTGTTTATTGTGTACTTATCTACTTTTAAAATTAGTATCGGGGTTTTCTAAAAACTGGACAACCTTAAACACTTACATTCCTTTTTAACCGATTTCGCCTGTATGTTTTTTTTTTTGTATGTTTGTTACGCGATTACTCCATCAATTAAAAAATGATTTTGATGATTCTTTTTTGTTTGGTAGGTCATACTTCAGAGGTAGTCCCATATAAATTTTATTAACTTTGCTTGGGTAATTTTTGAGTTAGCTTCAATAATACGTATTTTTTCCCACTTAGTATGTGGATGATATAATAAGTTCCTGTCACTGTTATTTACATAGTAGGTAGTGGTATTCGAATTTGTGTGGGGTAGGTATCACAACTAAAAAGTGAAAAATAAAAACTTTTACAAAAAAAAACTTTGTCACCGACTTCCGAAATTAAAGTTATTTTTCACTTTATAGTGTTTTTTTTTAAGTCTGTTGTTTTTTTTTTGTAAAAAGTTTTTTTAGAGGTCGACAGTGATTTTCTGTGAGAGTTTCTATATAAATAAATAAGTTTCTGGGAGAGGAATGGAAGTGTCATCATGTTCGATCAAGATACTACCTTTACCCGGAATCCTCAATCAGAGGAGCTGGCTATCTTACCTCTAAACATAACAATGCTGTTAAAATTGTTGTTATGGCGACGGACTTAGATAAGATGGTGGTAGCTAGCCAGGCGGACGTAGAACAAGCCCTACCACCAACCAAACCGAGGTAAGTGATAGTGTCTACTACACGATCGCGAACCGAGTCCCGACAGAGGTGACCTGGGTGGCTTACAACCATGTAGATGGTGGTTTACGACCTAATTTCAAACAATTCTGGCGGTCGACAACCAGGGTCACCTCTGTTGGGGACGCAGTTGGCAACTGTGTTAATCAGACTTTATTTTGAGTTAAAAATTGTGTAATTTAAAAAGTAACAAACACAAAATAACATCACGCTTATAATTCCCGAAGGTCTAGACAGAGAAATACAAATAGTGAGCTCATAATTATTTCGCTAGTTATGTTGAGGTCTCATGTATATGTCTAATTGAATAAGTGGTTTCAAAATGTCGGAAGGATACCTTATATAAGAAAAAAAAAAGGATTGTGTAGTTTTATGAAACCACGGTAAAAGTGAAACTTCTATAGGCGCCGCCATATTGGCCTTGGCTGCTCTGACGAGCGCCATTCACTTTATCCCTACTCCGCGGCCGACCGTCACGTGACATGCAACACACAGACGAAAAAGTTTGAGACGATGTAATAAAAGTTTCACTTTAAAAAAAAAAAACAAAATGTCGAAAGGATACCTTAAGAAAAAAAAAATACTACAGTATGCTGCTTCCATTAATACTATAGGAGTTTTTTTTAAATGCTTCAGCAATTGGTAAATGCGTCTCTCTACATGTGCCTGTTAACCTACATTGTAAGTAATTACTTCAACTAAAATAATATTCAAGTACCTACTCAAAATCGTATATTTTCCGTTCCACTACAGTATCAGTAATGCAGAGGCGTGGTCGCCGTCACTTCATATGATTTATACCCCCGAGTCGCTGTTTTGTGCTAATACCTCGCAGACTGAGAATAAATAATAAAAATATTATACTTTGAGAAATACTAGGTATTAATTACTTAGTTGAAAGATGAGGGGCGTAGGGTTGGAGAAAAGTTTACCGAGTATGATACTGGTGAGAGATATTTCTATTTACTTAAGAGCGGCCAACCCGTCATACTTTTCATACAAACGCTCGTACGTGATTATGGCGTTGTAACACATCTTTATTTAATTCTTTTAAACTAATGGGTATCTTGTGCACTATATCTAGGTTTCTATGAAAGCAAAAAATAAAAAATTGGCGAAACAAATTCAATATAAGCCTCCAAAAATCTGCTTTTTTGCACAAATTTTAGCTGAACTTTGACCGTTCATAATGTACTTATAAATTGTAAAAGTAGAGAAAATATCTTTATAGAAACTTTGCACATGTAATGGAGATTCTAAATGACAAAAAAATATTTTACAAACTTGTAAGGCGTATTCAGAAACACGTATTTCCTGAAACCAGTTATTTTTCGTACAATGTTATCGCGTTCTCACTTGCTTGTTAGCAGTTCTCACTTGCGCTGGATGAAACAACAAGCTTTTCGACCATGCTCGCGTTGACGATAGACGGACCGAGAAGGGCCCTCTTAATTTGAATTTGTTGAAAACCTTTGATTAAATTGCTATAGACATTGAAGGTAGAGTGTTGTGTATTGGGTTTCTAATAATTAAATGTAACATAATTAACTCACGTCTTTAAATTAAACCGGTGGTACTGATAGTCAACTGTCCTCTCACTATATTAAGATGAAAATGACATCGACAGGTAATATTTATAAATATCATTATTAAGGCAGATTCCCACCGCTACGCACGGAAAAGCTACGCACGTGTGTCTAGCTTTGCTTTGCAAGAAAATGTATGTGATAACGTTCACTGCAACCCACGGATACGCTACGCACGAATTGACATCATTGCTACACGCGTGGCTTGTTCGAATATGGCGCCCACGCAGCTCAACGCTGTCAACGCTACGCACGCGGTACACGGAAGCGTGCGTAGCTCCTCTGCGTTGTAGATATTCGTGTATAGCATGCGTTGTAGTGGAAACGTAGACCCACGTTGTCAAACAAACGAACCCACGCAGTTAAAATACTCCACGTGCCCTTGCACAGCGTGTGCCGCGGTGGGACAGCACTTTTATGGTTTGCAGGGCTAGTTTAGCATTAGAATTCTCCAGCAGAAGGCAAACACGGGAACCGATCCAATTGAGTAAGTAATTATGAAGCAGCAAGCTCTCCATACAATTAGCAGGGCACTGGATTATTCACCGCGTTTTTAGTCCTAAACTATACAGGGTGATATTGGATTTATGGGTATCCTCTTAAGGGGTCATTGTATTAATCATTATGAACAACTTTCACTATTAGACCAACCATCAAATTGTGAAAAAAAATCAGCTGTTCCCTACATTTTCACGATTTTTTTTTCGCGGTTTCACCTTGGCGTCGGGAGTTGCAGGCCGATTCCCGGCCACCATAGTCGCAGGCTTGTGGATGGTGAGCAATGGGTAGCTCGCCGTCCGATAGGACCAGGCCCGGGTCGACGGCGCGTTGTGTTCCACGCGCGCCTCAATTAAATGTCAGCAGAACTGACGGGGTCTGCTAGGGCGGATGCCTGCCGGGGTTGCGAAGAAGTCCGAAAGGGATATCGTGGTCCCCGGCAACATGGCAACTGAAGGAACGCGGGTGGGTTTTAGGCAGTAAGAGTCTGACACGTCCTCCCGCTCGCCCAGAGCGGGAGAAGTTGTTCGACTTCCCAGAGAAAAAAAAAAAAAAAACGTGTGGCACTCGGGGACTACCGCGGTAAAGCTATTGCATAGCATTTGTAACCTCCATACTTGCTATTTGTCAACGCTACACTTGGGATGATGACGTGATGACATAAAACAAAAATTACGTTCCCATGACAACATCACGTTGTCATGGGAACCGTCATTACATGATAGGCGGAGTGGCGGGTGTTAGGTTTTTTTCGTTACGGAATTTCTTGATTCGGTTGCCGCGCTCAAAGCCCGCGATAAAAGCTATGCAATAGCTTAAAAGGGTTGGTTCTTTAATAAAAGTTGTTCATAATGATGAGTACAATGACCCCTTAAGAGGATACCCATGAATTCAATTTCACCCTGTATAGCTGGACTTACAAGAACCAAATAAAGCCAATTTTTTCGCTCGCTACTTACAAATTAAAACCCAATATCACACTACCTATCATTTCAACTTCATCCTGAAACATAATTACAGTACAAACATTAATCATGCTTCAACACAATCCTGATCGTGTGGACAGGACTGAATATCTGCCAGCCAAAATGTGGTTAATATTCATCTGATTAATTCGTTAAATGGTTGATTTATGGCAACCCCGGGTAAATGACGTTCAATTTACTGGTCACACTAGCTTGTGTAATGAAGATTTATTTAACAGGGTTTATTGTGAATATTTGGATAGTGTGAAGATGACCTAGGACTGTTCCATGATAATTATTGAAGTGAAAACTTCTTTAGGCGCGTTGGGCATTTTTGAGATGGGAAAAAACAATTGAACTCGTGACACCGTAACCGACACCTTATTTTTGTAAACGCGATTGTGCTCTTTATTTATATTACACTACGGATCAATGTTCTATGTAAGTATTTTTCTTCCACCAAAGCGATCTTGTTCATGTTTTTACTTCTTCTTCTATTTTAAAGGTTTTGGAAGTATTTTTTTTTGTAAACACGATTGTGTTCTTTATTTAGATAAGGTTTCGGACCAATGTTCTATACAAGTATTTTTCTTCCACCAAGGCGATCTTGTTCAAGTTTTCACTTCTGTCGGCACTCCCGGAGTGCCACTGTTTTTTATATTTTTATTGTAATGTAGGACTGGTTCACAGTAGGTACATAAACAAAAAGAGAAAGTTTTCACTTAGATTAGATTGTAAAACTTATGGTGATTTTTTTCACAGATTTTTAAAAACTCATCCAGCCATATATATTCATTATTACACCCGATTGCCGATCAATGGTGCCGATTCCCTTGTTCACAAACTAAACTAAATTTAAGTTCAGTGCATCTTTTTCTTTCTATTTCATTAAGAAAAGGACAGAGGATAAATTTTAGTTTAGTCCTGTCAAATTAATCAGCGCCTGTCACTCTCCATACAAGTTTAGACGTGATTAAAAACTTGCCGACTAAAAGTACGTCAATTTACGTCAAGCGCTGATTAATTTGACAGGACTAAACTAAAATTTATCTTCTGTCCTTTTCTTAATGAAATAGAAAGAAAAAGATGCACTGAACTTAAATTTAGTTTAGTTTGTGAACAAGGGAATCGGCACCATTATCGTTCGAAACTTTTATTTTTAATATTAATTTATTATTTATTCATTTTAATTCAGACACTGCATATAAAATACCTGCCTAATTCACGAAATAATTAAAAGTCATATGGCTATCATTACAACTGGTAAACAATAGCTTTCAACGCAAAATAAACCGTAAATTTGTCGTGTTTTTACTGCCAACAGCAGTTTCTTTCTTTCAATATTAAAATGTTTGCACTAAAAATATTTCCTCATATATTTTTCGCTATTGGCTATAGTAAACATTAATATTTTAATACATGTCTGTGCATTAGCATTCGAAATTAACCCGTCAGTGCGCGCAGCTGACGCTCGGTCTGTATGACCACTCTGTTGATTGAAACTGTATGTGCTCGTGCGTTACAGGACTGGGTATATTGTACCATTCATTTTGACATGTGTGATGAGTCTGATGAGATATACTGTTGACATACTGTTATGGTGTGTTTATTTGGGTGCCAAGTCAATTTTTTTAAGTGCAATATGTATTGTTTTATTATGTACAGATCTCTCTGAAAAAAGACGGCCTCGTAGTTGCAAACGCTACTGCTGAGCATGAGGTCCTGGGTTCGATTCCCAGGTTGGGCAGTGTTTTTGGGTTCTTCCATCAGGAATTTTCAGTAGCAGCATGGAGTCTGGATTTGTGTCCGGTTGATAGCAATAGGCTCGCCTCCTTACATGAGACTTAAGAGGGAACAGGGCCTGCGAGGAATTCGAAAAATAGGTATTCGAAGAAACTGTTGCCGTCGTCTTACCTCAAGTCTGCCCCCGTAGAGTGCGATAGGGACAGCTGCAGTTCAGACCGATTTATATCACAAAAATTTTTACGAAATCGACGTTTGGTATTCCCCTTTTTTCTCACCGATTCAATAATTTTTTACATTAAAATTTTAAGAAAGAGTATGTCTAGGTTCCTATCATTTTCTTTATGTTAAAAACTTTTCGAATTTGTCTGGTAGTTCTGTAGCGGTTACACCACCACATACGAACTACGCATCATAGACATGACGTCACACAAATCCTGCATCGTGCAGTTAGAGTTTACCGAGCGATCAACATACATACAAGATTTCAACTTCAAACTGATGGGCAGTTGCCCGCCAGACACAACACCTGTCTGGTCGGAGGATCCTCCCTTTTCTATGGTGGATGAGTGAACTTTACACCCTGTTCCTCATGCCCCTAAATTGGTGACCCCGAGTATGAACGTCAGCGCAGCCTTCGAGCAATTACTTCGGCGTGACGTCATCATCATCACTCCCGCAAGCTTTCGTGAGGCGACTCACACAGCCGGCCAGCACCCACGGCTTCAACGGGTATCCTGACCACCAGCATGCAGCGAACGCGCATTCCTGGTCATCACCCTCAGCCTCATCACCCCGACTCACTGGGGAATCAATGCAATCAGCCTCATCACCCCGACTCACTGGGGAATCACCGCAATCACCACAACCACCACAGACAGTTCCGACTCACCGCGAACTATGTGGCACCCGGTTCCGACTCACTGGAACCACAGCTGGCACTGTGTGAAGCATCGCAAGATTCAGCCCACTATCGACCTCCGGTCTCCGGAGGGGAGTGATGTAGCGGTTACACCGCCACATACGAACTACGCATCATAGACATGACGTCACACAAATCCTGCATCGCGCAGTTAGAGTTTACCGAGCGATCAACATACATACAAGATTTCAGCTTCAAACTGATGGGCAGTTGCCCGCCAGACACAACACCTGTCTGGTCGGAGGATCCTCCCTTTTCTATGGTGGATGAGTGAACTTTACACCCTGTTCCTCATGCCCCTACTGAAAAAAGGAAATAACAGGGACGTGTCTACAGCAGACCTTGATTTTATGAAAAAAAAAAAATGATTGCTCTAGAGGCATTATTCAGGAAGAAAAAAGGGGAATACATTTGTATGGAGAATCGCAGGTCCTGTCCCCTCTTAAACATAACTGGTGAAATGTGGGTATTCTATATGTACTACTCAGTCAAACCCTTTGCCTAAATACAGTCGTGATGTTATGTTATGTTTTTGCCAATTTCAGAGAAGAATACGCCGTGTGGTTCCAGCCCCTACGGTAACTAAGTTCACTAAACTCATCACCTTTTGAAACCTATTTCGGGTTCTCACATAGACGCGACGGAATCAACGAAAAATCACGCGACGACTCGCAACTTTTTCAGAGTGGCTTTTAGAAGAGTTATCAGCAGTGATCGGAGTAGGTAGATTGATTTGGGGTCAATGAACGGGCACGTATATGGATATGCCTCCGGGATTCCAGGATTTTGAAATTTTTAAGATTGTTTTAAGGAATTTCAAATATTGTATTTTTAATAGTATATAGGTGATCGGCCTTCTATAGTAAAAAAAAAACTATGGTATGGCTAAACTTGAGTAAAAAGTAGAAAACGTAAAGTGGGATTCTATTAATAATAGTTACTGTGGTGCGTGCGACGAAAGATGGGACTTACCTCTCCGCTATCCTATTGACGCACGGTTGTCGAAATTTCTAATGTAGTAGTTTAAAAATCCTTACTTTTACAATATTTTATTCAATCCCAAGTACCAAAATGAAATCCCGGAAAAAAGGTTTATCCATGTTATGATTTCTATAACTATTTGTGATGCGAGTACGTAAAATCAATCTACCTAGTCCGATCACTGATTATCAGGTATCATCATCATCATCAGCCTATAATGTTTCCACTGCTGGGACACAGGCCTCCTCTCTGTGAGAGGGAGTGGGCCGTAATCCACCACGCGGGCCCAGTGCGGGTTGGTAGATGTCACATGTCTTCGAATTTTCGGTTCTAGGACATGCCGGTTTCCTCACGATGTTTTCCTTCACCGTTTTGAGAGATGGTGATGAAATAATTTATTCAAAGTAAAGCGCCTGTCTGGGTGCGAACCTACGACCTACAACTCGTAAGTCGCGGCCGTTACCACTGGGCCACCACTGCTCAGGTATCACTGATTATCAGGTATAACGACACTCACTTGCAACCGACGTCACCAAAACAACCTAACAAAAACAGTACATTCAAGCAACATCCCACCCATTCTATCCCACCACAAATTCTCTCTTCCAATTACGTATTAACAGTCACAGAGCGTGCCAGTTAAATTTCCCAGAGTCTCTACTGCGAACGGTCACGAATCCTCTCTTAAATAACCTCTAGAGCCATAGCCGTACGAATAAACCACAAGAGTAGAGGCGTCCCTGCAAAATTAACAACTGGCTGGCTTGTAGTCCAGGGAGTGAGGTACGGTTAGTGCGTATAGTGGCGAAATGTGGACCGGCCGGCAGTGGGTGGGTTAAGTTTTGAAATGTTGGCTGTTTTATATTCAAAAATAGTCATTCGCAGGCCTAAGGGCCTTGAGAAATGACAATAGGGATGATGACTAAAAAAATATTTTTAGTCCGTCTTGTAGATTACCTATTCAAAAATATTGGACACATATTTTTTCTTTTTTTACGTTGTCAAAAGATTACGGCGATACATTGAGTTAAAATGTGCCGTGACGTCACGAGTATGTAGATTTTATACTTACTTGTGACGTAGCGACCCCCACCTTTAATGCGTTTTTATCTAAGTAATTTTTTATTAATATGATAAAGCAAAAAATACGTGTCTAATATTTTTTTATTATCTGACTGACGGACTAAATAGGATTTCTTTTTTTTGACTCAGGCATTATGCCTATTGTTTACAAAACGTTTTGTATTTCTACAACGCATTCAACAGAATTGACATACACTTTTTAATAATTTTGTCAGTCCCATATATTTTTGACATGTTTCTTATGCTGCGGCCGCATCTGCGTCTATCGTGACGAAGCTTCGCACAGTGATACGATACACGCAGATGTGCCCAACCATTATCGGCTATCGGCGCGATAGTCCGGGCTGCGTAGCACTTAACGCCCGGGTACATCAAAGGGTTTTAGCACGCTAATTAGCGTGGCGCGTGGTCGGACTACCGTTGTTCATTTCGACTGTTGTCTCCGGACTGCATAGACGCTCTGTCAAAATAATGGAGAATCATCGTTATTGTACAATATTCGGTAAAATTGTGACCACCGCATTAGCGCGATAACTTATTAGCGAGCAAAACATACGAAGCTTCAGCACGCATTGCTCCGTCCCGATAGACGCAGATGCGGTTGTCGCATTATAGTTATCGCTTATATATTGTCACTTTCTGTAGGCCCTCTGGATATCCTATTGCTAAGTATAATTATGACTCCCTTATACATACAATGACAATGCCTTTCATTTTGACAATTCAACAATATTTATTGTGTTATTTACGTTGTTGAGCAGACGAATATTTCAAACAATGAAGAAACATAAAAGGATTAGAAATTTCCTTCAAAATCTTTCGAATTGTGATTGAAAGTGTATTATGCAATTTGAGTGCTGAAGTGAAATAGAATACCAGCAGTTGAGGATCGTGTGAGGTAGCATAATCAGCCCCTAATGTTCCCGCTGTGCTGGGATACACGCCTCGTCTTAGTGAGAGGGAGTGGGTCGTATAATCCAGCACGCGGGCCCAGTGCGTGTTGGTAGATGCCACATGTCTTCGAATTTTTGGTTCTAGGACATGAAGGTTTCCTCACAATGTTTTCCTTCACCGTTTTAAGAGCAGTGGTGATGAAATAATTTACACAAAGTAAAGCGCCTGTTTGGGTTCGAACCAACGACCTACACCATTCGTAAGTAGCGGCCGATACCACTGGGCCATCACTGCTACGCACACAACATGACATGCCTACCTTTAATACTCCTCAGAGTTGTTTTTTTTTTATATTTTATAAAACAAACAGTTCAAAATGTTTAAAATAAGTGTTTTTTTTTTACCGGTTTATCAAATTTATTATCAACACAAATCGATCAGGCCTAATATCATACATTTCTAGACAATTTTAAAATTTACCTGAGGAACCATTTACAAAAAACGATACTCTGATCACAATAACGTAATACTATTTAGTACTAACTAATAAACTTTCCAATCTGTGAACATATTATTTTTTTGTAATCAATCGAAGTAGGTAAGGTACATTCGTACATTCTGTACGTTCAAAATGCGAATTCCGATTTTCGTAAAAGTATTTTTAAATATGGGGAAGTCCCCAAAATTATTCCGGGGAATTACCTCTTTTCGACCAGTGACGAAGTATAGACATAGGTAGGACGGACTATATTCAAATAAGGGGAATCCCAAAATAGTTGTATAGCGGGGAATTACTTCATTTCGATCGGCGACGAAGTGTATAAAACTATCTAATCTTTTTAATTTATTTTCGAACTATTTCAAGGGGTAAAAATTTTAAACTTTTCATTTATTTCCATTTATTCGCGATTTAATACTATGTTTTTTTCGAATGTTTAAAAAATTATTTTAAACTTGTTTCATACTGTGATTTTAAACACTTCATCATCTGCCTAGCCTTTTTCCCAACTATGTTGGGGTCGGCTTCCAGTCTAACCGGATGCAGCTGAATACCAGTATTTTACATGGAGCGACTGCCTATCTGACCTCCACAACCCAGTAACTGGGTAATACGATACCCCTTGGTAAGACTGGTTGTCAGACTTTTGGGCTTCTGACGACACGTAACGACTGACAAAGATCCACGAATGACAGCCGGGACCAACGGCTTAACATGCTTTCCGAGGCACGGAGGAGTCTCGGTATGTAAAGATGGTCACCCATCCACTGACCAACCCTGGCAAGCGTAGCTTAACCTGATGGATCGACCCGTGCGGTTGTTATTACTTAGCCACAAGCTAATTAATTTAAATACTTTGATTTTAAACACTTAAACATTGTTTTATTTCAAACTGTTTTAAACACTGTTTAAAATACGTGTTTTAAAACAACTTGTTTGTTTTATGCCAACCCTGATACACCTCGTGTAAAATTCTTTTGAATAGGTTATTATCAGTTAAATTCCTCAATAAAATTGGATTCTACAATAAAAATATTCTTCATATAGTAGATTGTTATACGAGGGGCTAAAATAACCCATTGTAACGAGGTAGTTTTACTCCCAAGCTGTAGCGAAGGAGTAAATGGAAACCGAGTTATAATGGGTTTTAGCGCCGTGTGTTACACTTCACTTTTCACTACGATTGCGAGACAATAAAATAATCCAACACAATATTAAATAGTTTATTTTATTTAAAAAAATATACCATTTGTTCAATCAGAATTTTTATGGAAATTTTTTATCCCGGTATGCGGTAGTAAAATCTAGTTTTACATAAGAATAAAGACTTTTTCATTTCTGAAGGCTCGTTGGTTACAGATAAAAAATATTTTTTCCCCTAAAGCAAGAAATGCTATTTTTTCCCCGCTCTGGTACGCTACAATGACGGACTTGAGCAAGAGTAGTGAAAAAGAATTTGAATACCGCAACCAAATATGCCACCTTCAATGCTAGATAAAAACAACATTATTTCGAACTGTTTAAATAGTTATATTTATTTTTTCATGTAAAATTACTTTCATACCACACATAGCACATTTCGTATAAATACTGACGACTGTCGATGGACACCATAAACGTTTAGAAGTGACAACGACGATGTTACACGCAGTGGTACTTGTGACACTCGCGGGATTGGTTGCGGCTGACTTTGACCCAGAGTTGCACGCCAAATACCTTACGATGCCAAAGTCATCCTTCATCGAGTATTTCAACGCACAGGACTACTCTTGGAAGATGGCTGAGTACGATAATATCGAAGAGAAGTATACAGGTTGTGCACATTTTGATATGGAAGCTATAAAAAACTTACCACTCCAAACTCACGATCTTGAAGCAATTGATCTGCCGGATAACTTTGACGCCAGAGATAAGTGGCCTCAATGTGAGACTATAAAAGAAATCTACAATCAAGGAGATTGCAACTCGTGCTGGTCCTTCGGAACTGCCACACCAGCATCTGATAGAACTTGCATTCATAAAGATGTACATGTCCGTCTTGCTGAACAAGATTTAGAATGTATGAAACAATTCGTATGCAGAGGAGGTAATCCATATAAGGCATTTGTTTATTGGCAAGACGAAGGTCTTGTTACTCAAGAATGTAAACCATACGACGTAGAAGAACTCAAGAAAAATAAATGCGTGACTGAATGTGTAAATACTGATATAAATTATAAAGAAAACAAACATTTTGCTGAAAAGGTTTACCGATTATCGAACAACAGCGATGAAATAAAGGCAGAGTTAGTGAAAAACGGTCCTATTCAGGCCGCGTTTAATGTTTTCAAAGATTTTTTTGATTATAAATCAGGAATTTATGTTCACAGATATGGTAATTGGTCGGGGGGTCATAGTGTGCGAGTTATTGGTTATGGTGTTGAAGATGGAGTTGATTATTGGTTAGTGGCCAACAGTTGGGGGGGTAAATGGGGTGAACGTGGATTGTTCAGAGTCAAAAGTTACCAAGAAGAAATTATATTTGAAAGTTATTTGATAGCTGGTATGCCAAAGAATTAAATATTCTTCTTTTCTATTAACTTATGTTTTACCTTTGTTGTTGACGTTCTTCCAACATAGTTTAATTTCTGTAATTATATATTTTGTGTATCGATAGTAACGAACCTAACAGCTATTTTAATATTTAGAAACAAACATTTCGTATAAGATTGTCAAATCAAAAAATATATTATATGTCGGAGACAGCTATGTGACTCTTTCGTTATTATCAGCGGTATTTTAACTACTGTGGGCGTAGTGTGGGTAGTGTTGGTTAATGCGCAATAGAAAAACAGTTTGCAGTTCAGATCACATTATAATTTACTATCAAATTAATCACACTAGCTAAATTATACACAAACTGGGTGCGACGACGTTTATTCAAATCACAAATTAACACAATGATCACAAATTACAATTAACACAATAAATGAGCACCACGAATCGAGAACAGTTCCGCGACGTCTTAACTCCGATGCAATCCAAGGCTGAATCCCTCCTCGCCGTGGCCTTAAAACATCACGACTCTGTAGAAGCGTGCCTTTGGTGTGGGTAGATCACTTGATGTCGCCTTGAATGACCGGATCCGACATATATTTATGTGAATAAAATTATCAATAATTTTAAACGCTAACATGACATAGCATAACACAGCATAATCAGCTTATAATATTCCCACTGCTGGGACACAAGCCTCTTCTCCGTGAGAGGGAGTGGGCCATAATCCACCACGTAGGTCCAGTGCGGGTTGGTAGATGTCACATGATTTCGAATTTTTGGTTCTAGGACATGCCGGTTTCCTCACAATGTTTTCCTTAACCGTTTTGCGAGAAGTGATGATGAAATAATTTACACAAAGTAAAGTGCCTGACTGGGTTCAAACCTACGACTTGTAAATCTCAGCCGTTAACATTGAGCCGCCACTGCTCTCGTGTCAGGTAACTACAGCTGAATTATTGACAGATACCTGAGACATTTCTACTAAGTTTTAGGTTCAACACATTGTTTAAACACCCTTGTTATAAATGTAATATAGGTATGAGACAAGTTAAAAAGGCAATGAATTATCTGGACTGCACTAATAATTTCATTTCTTCATATTTATATGTCACAGTAAGATGGTTATAGCCGTGATATAGTTATATCCCTAGGGATATAACTATGTACCGTAATATAGTTAAATGAAAGTGGTTCATAATTGTCGGGGTGCCTTAATTTTGTTACTGCAACCAATTGCGACGCTCACAGGCCGCTCGCTGCCGCGAGGTGTGTAATGTATTGCATAATAACAGTATAATATCACTTAAAATAACGTTCACATGATATAATTTTCATATGCTATAAAAACAAGTAACCTAATTTCATGTGATCTAATGTTATATTTCATATAGGTAACCTTCTTTTGCTCTAATAACATTTAGTATAACGTTCATTCCATGCTCTTTTTATTTAACATTCAGTTGACCTGATTTTCAAATTTACTCATTTTCAGCCAAAAATTTGTAATGAATAAGTAAATATCAGGAAACATCATACTGTTACAATGCTTCAAGAACAATAAATTTGACGGTTGGCGGCCGTTGCTGCGGCACGCTCGCTTCGCTCGCTCGTCTTCGCGCGTCACACGTCACATGGTCACTGACTAAATATTATACTAATTGAATATTCATTCAAATGTGCATTATAGAAAATGATAATTATACATTTGTTATAGGCTCGCCCTCTATTACATGGGACATAAACACAACTGGTGAAATATGGGTGTACCTACTACAGGTACACCTCTTCCCAACCCTTCGGGGAAACAAGGCGTGATGTTATGTGTTCATTATACCATATTTTATTATTATTATTTATTTATTTCTAAAACACATAACCTATTACATTTTAGTTTTAGCCTCACAACGAAAACCTCTCAGGGATTATCTGTGTGTGGCGAGCCATTCAAGAAAAAACATTTTTTTTTTATAAAAATGTTTCTTACATACTACAATGATGATATGACATCTACATCTACACCAATATTATAAAGAGGAAAGATTTGTATTCCTGTATGTAACGAATAAACTTAAAAATTACTGGACCGATTTCAAAAAATATTTTGTCGTTAGAAAGCTACATTATCACTGAGTAACATAGGCTATAATTTATAAAGATATCACGCGGGCAAAGCCGCTGGTGGAAGCTAGTGATACAATAATTTTAAAATGATGATAATAATTTGTCAGTACATTAATACATACATACATTAAGAGAAATTTTGTGTAAGGAAACGTTTTGATTTGTACTTATAACTTTTCGACCATATAAAACTAGGTATAATGAAATTATATCAATAATTCATTATATCATTTCATCGTTATATAAAAAGTATATTAAATGAATTATACTCCATTTGAAATAAGATTAGACATTTAATTAAACCTTTTTACAGTCAGTTCAACCGATTTTGACTTCTATTGCGTTGGTGGCATGACAAATGGCAGCTGCAGTAAACAGTTGATTTGTAACCACTTTTTTTGCTTTTAATGCCATCCTTATGCCTACGCAATAGAAGTCAAAATCGGTTGAACGGACTGTAAAAAAGGTTTGTTTAAATGTCTAATCTTATTTCAAACGGAGTATAGGTCATTATGATCATTAGAACTTTTGTTATTATAACGTTTAAATGTTACACACCCGCTGCCGCGGCACCTCTCGTTTCGCTTGTTCAACTCGTGCGTAGTTGGTTACTGTTCGGTTCGTATCATAGATATATTCCTAGTAATACAGTTATGAACCGCTTTCATATAACTATATTACGGTATAGAGCCATATCCCCAGGGATATAACTATATCACAGCTATAACCATCTTACTGCGACATATAGATATCACACAGACAGTCTCTGCATGTAAAATAAGCCGCACCCGGTTTGACTTACAGCCGACCCGAACATGGAAAAAGATTAGGCAGATGCAGAAACCGCAATAAAAAATAAAATATTTTATTTCACATAAACTTACAAGTTCACTTATGAAACGTCAGAAGCTAGGTGCACCGTTCCAATTGGTTGCTTCCTATGGAGAAGAGCCGGCAAGAAACTCCACGGTTACTCTTTTCAAAATAAATTGTTTCTACAATGTTTTCAAATTACAGTGTTAATAGGTATGGGAGGACAGTGTAGGCCTATCAACAAGTACCAGGTACTTAGTAAAATAGAAAATGGTCCACAAGTCTACAGCCTACAACGTTCTCACATTCACAACATCTAAAAGAAAAGAATCTATATAAAAGATAAACAAAATAATAAAAATAAGGACCTATTTATGCTAAATGACATGATTGCCACTACAGCTGTTAACTAATCTAATTTGATTTTTAAAAAAATCGCTCAGATCTTGTAACTTGAGCCATACCACATCACAATACTGAAGCCCAATGGTCTATTGTACAGTGCACGGTAGGGTAGGGTTATTGGAAATGTAAAATAAATATTCATCTTTGAATATTTTCCCACTGTAAAGCTAAAAACTGAGCCTTTGAGACTATGCACTGCGTTTCGGACGCTCTATTAAATTGTACGATTTTTATGCAACGATCAACGAATTATGTAAAGCGCTGCCATACATTCAGGGTGTGCGTCACCAGTTGAAAACTGGTCACGTGTGTCGGTTGCATGTTATGTTATAACTAAACCCTATGTGAGTACTTTTTTAATTTATTTAAATAGAGATGATTTTTTTTTGTATTGTTGAAACAATAAAAACCTTATAAGAATCATCAGACATCATCAAAATGATAATTATTTCATTCTGAATAATTCTAATAATGTTATGGTCTGTTTTCAGTCTTCCACTTTGTGTCGGCACGAATTATACAGGTTAACCTTTGAACAGAGATCACTATGGCAAACTACCGTTAGAGATTTGAAGACATGATGTTAGAAATCCATCAAGCCATAGGTTTAAAAGGTAAATCTAATCTAATCTAACTAGCCTGTATTGTCCCTCTGCAGGGCAAAGGCCTCCCTCTCCCTTTCCCACACAATTCTGTCCATTGCTAGTGTCGGCCAGTCCTTTCGGTAGGAGTCAAGCTCGTCCCGCTATCTTCGTCTCGGCCTGCCGCGATGTCGTCGTGCGTTTAGTGGGACCCAATCAGTAGCTCTTTTAGCCCATTTGTCATCTGACATGCGGTAGACATGTCCGGCCCAGTCCCACTTAAGCTTTGCGGCTTTCTGTGTAACGTCCGTGACTTTTGGAGTGTTGTGTTCCCGAAATTCGAACCCCCAGTATACTACGTTCCATAGCTCGCTGGCAAACCTCGAGCTTGAATCTCTGCTGAAGTGTCAAAGACCAGGTTTGAGCATCATATGTGAGAATGGGGAGAATATCATGTCCATAATTCTCCGTTTGAGACATAATGGTAGATCTAGACACGCGGCAGCGTGTCGAGCCAAGTTTCTAGGCAAGACACGGCTGCAGTGTGTTATATTACACGAACCATTTGGAGCCACTTTTGACCCCTTAATAACTCAAAATCTATGTAACATAGACTCATGAAATTTGGTTTATTTATAAAAACCCCTTAGATTAACTAGAACTCCAAATTTCATAAATAAAACTCAAACGGTTATTGAGATATTAACGTATAAAAATCGGCATTTTTATCAACGACCTGCCACTAGACATCAAAAACATTTAACCCATTTCCGGGTGACCTAGAAAGTTGAAAAGAGATTTCCCGAAAGCAGGCCCATGGTATGATACTGTGTCAAAGCTTATTTATCAAAAATTATGTCGTATTTTTTTCAAGTCGTTTTATCAAAATTTATTTCTTCTAGCATTAGAGAACCTAATAAATATTTATTTTGTTGATACTTAAAGAACTACATCCGCCATTCAATCCTAACCTGAATGTTGCCAGATGACAGACTATTCCAATAAAATAATTTGTAATCGATTGAAAATATCGATACTAACCCACATGGAGTAGGTGGAGTATCCACTACACGAGTATGTTTTAAATGCTATTTATTATACTCAAATACTGTAAAATTATGATTTTACAATAAATAAAATATTATATGGTCTGAATATACTCAACAACTTAAAAGTGTTTCGAGGCAGTAATGTTATTTTATAAACTACCAGTGATCAGAGTAAGTAGATTGATTTGAGGTCAATGAACTGGCACGTATATTAGTATGGATACGCCTCCGGGATTTCGGGATTTTGAAATTATTAAGAATTTCAAATGTTGTAATGTGTAGAATAAAGAATACATCAATATGAATAAGAAATGTTCAACCCTTTTGCTGTCTGTTTAATAGTATATAGGTGATCGGACTCCAAGAAAAGGATAGATATACTATAAAACAATATAATATATTTTAAATATTTATCTATCGCATTCTATAAATTTCTAATGTAGTAGTTTAAAAATCCTTACTTTAACAATATTTGATTCAATCCCGTAAGTACCAAAATGAAATCCTGGAAAAAAGGCTTATCCATGTTATGATTTCTATGACTATTCATGATGCGAGTACGTAAAATCAATCTACCTACTCCGATCACTGATAATCACCCAATCGATTTCGTCAATCGATTCCCAAAATAATTAAACCTGGTAACACTGACACCATGCATAATGTCAAACTGTCAAAAAAAATCTGTCAGATCAATGGCATTGTTGGCTGTTTGTTTTACGTTGATTTGAATTTATTTTTCCGTATTTACTTTATACTTATATTACGTTACGATTTAATGCTGTCAATTTAAATTGAAGCCAGAGGAACTATTGCTTATCTTTCCATGGCCCTGGGTAAGTTTATTATGTTCTCTAAATATTTATAAACACCGTCGTATTGTATAACCTCATTGATTTTAGCAGCCTATTAGTAGAAGGTCTATGTTCAGTCAGGGGTACGTCGCGCGTCGTCAGCTGTAAATGTCTATAGTATGATGTAATTATATAGCATAAGTAAATACACTGAATTTTTTTACCTTTTTCAGGTATGACGATGACATGTGTTATTGCAAGTATTGATTATATTATCTACAACTCTATCCCAAGTATTACTTGCTCAGGAAAATCTAAGCATATTATGTTATGTATGTGGCATGTCAATTGCAAGTCACAGAAGTCATCAGGTTAGTGTTTTTAAAATGGCAGAATTACTATGAGTGATATAATTATTATACAAAAGTAAATAAACAACAATAAGAGTATTTTCTTACTTTCTAGGTTAGGTATACATTTGGATAAAGGTTGTCATGCTTACTGAGAGAGGCTGCTACCAGAGATGTTTATAGGCAAGCAAGTGATGATAAAAACAGAGCCACCCTAGAGTGTAAAAGATTTACCCATAATAGATCAAAACAATAATCTGGTTAGGGCCAGAATCAAATCGTGACATGTGAGCAGCAGGACTTAGTGTACATAATTATTGATAAGTGAGCAAAATAGGACAAATTGTTTAAGAGATCATCATTGCTTATTACTGTTTTGTGGGAAAGCGTACATCTACCATCTACCGTACCTACGCTGCTTTCATACCATGTGAAAATGAAGCTGAAGCCGTTTTAAATTCTATGAGAAATAAAATGTTTTTAGTATTTAGGTATTGTTGTGTTATTTGTTAAAGTAAACCTTCCTATAGAAGCACTGAAAATGCTGCTGCCAATGAGATTATTCATCTTTAATTAAGAGAGTTGGTTAAAATAATGTTTATGCCATTAAATCTTTCATATTTAGCGCGCAAGATTATTAATTTACCTTTATAAAATTCAAGTCTGTAAATGCGATAATCGCCATTTTGATGACAGTCGAGGTCGAGGCTAAAAAACATAAAAATTGGGGATTGCGAACATCCAAACTCCACCATAAGGACAGCGACTATTACAACATTTAATTATTTGACGAATTCATCCATTTTTCAAGTTAAATAAGTAGTAGTAATGAAGTTTTTGATATCAAAAGTCGAAGATTCGCGCCAATCGTGCGTGTTTACATTTTAACTTTTCACAATTAACACACATACACATATCTGATACGACTTTAAATGTGATAAATGTGATTAAAAATATTATAAGTAACTAGAAAATGCCCAAATCTTTACTTATTATACGAACACATGTTCAATAACACGTAATATTCATTACTACTACTCAATTTGTGTTAAAAATCGTCGATCATTGTTTTTTTTTTATTGTAATGATGTGCGAAAACGATTATGTCAAACGTTTTTTTTTTTTTTCAATTTTGATTGTCTCGATTAATTTATAATTATGTCGAATGTCTGAAATCTATACTTGAAAATTAAAATAAAATTGTTTTAAGCATTAAATACAATAAACATTGTTTAAAATAATTATTTATACTTTTCTAGTGTTTAATCGTTTTTAGAACATTCAATATAAAACGAGTCAACACATAGAACGAGGATAGATACTTACCTCATTTATTGAATTTCGCGCCGAATTGTTTCTATTTATTTGAATTTAAATTCGGAACGTTGTTCAAAATTATTTTTAATTTTTTGGACAATTATTTACTGTGGATTTTATTTTTGATACTTTCTGATATAGAATGCCTAGTATACATTTTTTAGGTAGGCTTAAGAAAATTTTGTTTGGGAACGATGTTAAATTAATTATATAAATTAGGTAGGTATTCCGCAAACACTTTTAAATGACGTCTATATTTTTTAAATTGAAACTTTTATTACATCGTCTCAAACTTTTTCGTCTGTGTGTTGCATGTCGCGTGTCGGTCGGCCGCGGAGTAGGGATAAAGTGAAAGGCGATCGTCAGAGCAGCCAATGCCAATATGGCAGCGCCTATAGTTCGCAGCAGCTGACCGTGTAAAGTTCCACTTTTACCGTGGTTTCATAAAACCAACAATCATTTTTTTTTTAGTTGTATGAGTTTGATAGTATTTGTTTTTAATAGGATAATCTTACTCGAGTAATAGAAATTGTTTATTTTTGAGGTAGTTTCAAAACGAAATTTTAAAAAAACTGCCCAAGTGTATGTCAGACTACGCACAGTGAAGGGTTCCGTAATTGGGATGAATATTTACGCATAAACATTGCATAGTATCAATTTTATCGACTGCAAAAATAAGTTTGTATTTCTCGAAAAAACTATAACAAACAAAGTTTATTCTGCGGTTGTAACCGAAAATAAACTGTATCTCAAAAATTATTGATTTCAAAAGCAAAGTCACTTAGAAACATCTTAACATTTTAATTATGAGATCCAACAATACACGCTTTATATGCATAGATTTTTTTCATCTCTCGGTTATATGTAAGTATGGAGAATGCCACCCCCACTATTATGTTTATCGTAATTTCACTACACCATTGTTTAACGGTGCAAAAAATACACCTTTTTCAAAATTTTCATCGATAGAGTGTAAATAGTCTCCATGTTAAATGACTGTATGACATCCGGACGCACGGACAGACGAACTTGACGAAATTAAGAGGTCCGTTTTTTTACGGATTTTGATTATCAAGTTTACAATTGGCATGAAATTGATGTCTATGACAATTGATCTACAATATTATTATTATTTGGAATAGCCGCCATCTTAAAATCCAGAATGTCCATCTAATTCGATATCAGCACTATCTCCCGAAAACTATGAAAATGACAGTCATGACGACAAATTTTCAAATGGGGTTAAAAACTGCCACTTGCTCACTTCAGATGGCGCTGATCTCCAGCGTCTTATAATTTGACAGCTAACTATACATTTTTGATTCGAATGCCAAAAGTTGATGTAAATTCCTGAATTTCATGACTGAATTCAAAATACCCCGTCGAGTCAACTGATGTGTCACGTGTCAAAATCTTGGTCCCTAATGTTAGGCGGCAGTAAATTCATTTCATTCATTCTCTGATCTCGAAAAACGTTGTTACAAACCTCAGGTTGGTATGTTCAAGGTAGTTGGTAGGTTGGTACTATGCTTGAGACGTTTTTGAATTGATAGATCGTATGACTATTGTTTTAGGGACTATTGTCGTTTAATTTTTGATATAAACTTACGAATAGTTAAGTCCATAGTGAGGTCAAAATGTAAATCCAAGGGGCGGCTGCAACGGCGGCGGTGATCTCTCGCGTCCGGCCCTGGTTCAGGCCATGGTACGGAGCGAGAGGAAATGGCAGGCCGTCACCTCCTTCTGCGAATCGGTAATGCTCGCGAAGGAGGAGGCGGAACGCGTGAGGTAGAGGCAAAGTTCGCACCCTCACGCCCCTAACCGCTGCAAGAGGAGACGCCCGGGGCGGGAATCGCGAGCCGATTTCCGGCCACCGTAGGCGCGGGCTTGCGAACGGTGAGCAATGGGTAGCTTGCCGTCCGATAAGGACCAAGCCCGGGTCGACGGCGCGTTGTGTTCCACGCGCGCCTCAAAGAGATGTCAGCAGAAATGACGGGATCCGCTAGGGCCAATGCCTGCCGGGGGTTCGCAGAAAACCGATAGGGACATCGTGGCCCCCGGCAACAGGGCAACCGAAGGAACACGGGTGGGTTTTAGTCAGTAAGAGTCTGATACGCCCTCCCGCTCCGCCCAGAGCGGGAGAAGATACTTAAAAAAAAAAAAAAGGGGCGGCTGCAAAAATTAAATAATTAAATCATACGTGAGAAGGAACTTTGTTCCTGACGGGGTCAAAGTCAAATCATTAATTTCAAATAGGCCCATGTATGGCACTTTTGAACGTCAAAAATTACAAAATAATAAAATTGATTCTATTCGCCCCTTCCAAAAGGTAGTTTTCGTATGGAGAAGAATGGGCAAGAAACTCCACCGTTACTCTTTTAAAATGTTTTAAAATTGTTTGTATATGTACGTACATTTGTTAAATAATAATTATATGTGAAGACGGTGCACCTAGAATAAAATTACTATACCACAATAGGTAAAAAAAATTAAAAATGAAACAACGACAGATAATTTAATATGTGATAGATACATGGTGCTCACATATTTACAAACATTGTAAAAGTAGACGATTTTCCTAAAATTTTACAATTAATAAGTCAGTGTGTGAGGAAGTAATCACAGAATGTAAAATCAATGTCATAAAACACAAAGTAATAAATTTTACAATTAAATTAGCAAACAGTTTGATTTTGTCTTGATTCTAAATTGTCCTATGGAGCAGGACCAGCATGTTTCCAAGCACTCTTATCTTGGATATAATCCTCTAATTTGTAATATGCTTGTTTACAAAGTGTATTTTTAATATGAGTTTTAAATTTTCTTTCATTTAATTGCAAAATGTCACAAGGTATTTTGTTGTAACATTTAACACAGTACCCCATAAAAGATGTATGTACTTAAGATAATCTAAAAAATGGTTGATCTAGTTTATCTTTATTTCTAGTATTAAAATTATGTCTATCACTTATTTTATTAAAGAGATGTGGATTTTTCCTTACATACATAATATTTTCATAAATAAATTGGCAAGGTACCGTCATAATATTAATCCTTTTAAAAAGTTTCCTGAGAGATTCGCGGCGACGTAGATTATAAATGGCTCTGATAGCTTTCTTTTGCAAAATAAAGATGGATTCAATGTCAGCAGCCCGACCCCACAGTAAAATACCATACGACATAAGGCTCTCCGACTGTACACGTTTCTTTTTAATAATAATACTTGCCGCGCCGGCTCAGCGATCTGACATCATTGCGGAAAATTGTAACAATTGTTACGAAAGAAATACCTACATTCTTACACAATATTGCTACGCATATTTACAAAAAGAATCTAATAGATCACGTTTGATTGACGAATAATAATAATTTCTTTACAAAAAGTAATGATATCTCATCAAAAACATAAATGTGAAAATGGGAGCCAAATTCCATAAATATGGTTGTCGACTTCGCCGACAAAAGAATTGAAATCTAAATGGGTGCCAAGTTCTGTAGATAATCCTGAAATTTATTTATAAGAACATGCAACTTTCTAAAATAAAATTAAAACACAAATTCTTGTTTTTTCTGCTATAACAATGTTTGCTATTTAAAAATATAACTTCTTAAATTTGAACAGTCGAATTATTTACACAAAGCACTTAGGATAAATTGAAGCTCAAGATTTGACTTGACTAGTTTTTACCAGCAAGCTGAAAGAAGATATTTTGACCTTACAGTTACAATAAGAAACAGTAACTTGCGCATAACATAAAGAACAAAAATATGAATATTTTACTTTATTTATTTTGCTCACCAACAATTAAGTACACCGATACAAAGATATGAGATACATGCAATAAACTTATAGACTAGTGTACAAATTTCTTACAGGTAAGCACATCATGAATTACTTATTTGATGTTGAGTGCCTACTTAAAATTAAATAATAATAATTAAATATGCCTAGGTAGACAGTCAAAGCTGTAAACTCGATAAAAAAATAGCGTCCAACTGTTAGCCGCTTAATGCACGCACACTAAAAAAGTAAAATTACAGCACAATGACGTGGCGCGAGTGTAAGACGTAGCTGTAATGCACACCAGCATAAAAAAGTTACCCTGTTTGTTTTAGTTCTTTTGCACCGCGACACTGTAGACAAATATAAAGATGATAAATTGATTAGCCAAATATAAGATAACTTGTATGTAAAAACTAGCCAAGTCAAATCTTGAGCTTCAATGATAAATTGAAGCTCAAGATTTGACTTGGCTTATTATTTAATTTTAAGTAGGCACTCAACATCAAATAAGTAATTCATGATGTGCTTACCTGTAAGAAATTTGTACACTAGTCTATAAGTTTATTGCATGTATCTCATATCTTTGTATCGGTGTACTTAATTGTTGGTGAGCAAAATAAATAAAGTAAAATATTCATATTTTTGTTCTTTATGTTATGCGCAAGTTACTGTTTCTTATTGTAACTGTAAGGTCAAAATATCTTCTTTCAGCTTGCTGGTAAAAACTAGCCAAGTCAAATCTTGAGCTTCAATTTATCCTAAGTGCTTTGTGTAAATAATTCGACTGTTCAGATTTAAGAAGTTATATTTTTAAATAGCAAACATTGTTATAGCAGAAAAAACAACAATTTGTGTTTTAATTTTATTTTAGAAAGTTGCATGTTCTTATAAATAAATTTCAGGATTATCTACAGAACTTGGCACCCATTTAGATTTCAATTCTTTTGTCGGCGAAGTCGACAACCATATTTATGGAATTTGGCTCCCATTTTCACATTTATGTTTTTGATGAGATCTCCTTTTAGAAGATCTTTCAAAAAGGTAAATATGAATTCTAAAATATTTGGAAAATTCAAAAGTGCACGCATCATAACGCTCATTCAAATACAGAAAAATAAACAATTTATTTAAACGACTTTTCATGAAGTTATGTTTCGACTATTTTTCTATTTATCAATACGGGTAAAATTTCTCATCTCGCAACCTTACGTGCCTACTGTCAAAGACTATTTAGGTTTGCTTTGTTGGTTGCTAGGCAACGGAAGAGGGTCGAAGTTGGAAATGTTTTTTTATTTTTTTATTAATTATAATTAAACTTCTTTGAATAAAAGATCCATTTTCAATAGGGTTCCTCCTGTGGCTGAAACGAATCTATAATAATCGACTCAATTTATCGATTTTAAGGTTTCATACATTGATAGGATTTTTTTTTTAAACTATTTTGATGTTTTTTCGTTTCTGCTGCATTAAATCAATTTTTGAAAAGTACAGTATTAATCTCCATTACATCTAGACACGCGGCCGCGTGTCGAGCCAAGTTTCTAGGCAAGACACGGCTGCAGTGTGTTATATTACACGAACCATTTGGAGCCACTTTTGACCCCTTAATAACTCAAAATCTATGTAACATAGACTCATGAAATTTGGTTTATTTATAAAAACCCCTTAGATTAACTAGAACTCCAAATTTCATAAATAAAACTCAAACGGTTATTGAGATATTAACGTATAAAAATCGGCATTTTTATCAACGACCTGCCACTAGACATCAAAAACATTTAACCCATTTCCGGGTGACCTAGAAAGTTGAAAAGAGATTTCCCGAAAGCAGGCCCATGGTATGATACTGTGTCAAAGCTTATTTATCAAAAATTATGTCGTATTTTTTTCAAGTCGTTTTATCAAAATTTATTTCTTCTAGCATTAGAGAACCTAATAAATATTTATTTTGTTGATACTTAAAGAACTACATCCGCCATTCAATCCTAACCTGAATGTTGCCAGATGACAGACTATTCCAATAAAATAATTTGTAATCGATTGAAAATATCGATACTAACCCACATGGAGTAGGTGGAGTATCCACTACACGAGTATGTTTTAAATGCTATTTATTATACTCAAATACTGTAAAATTATGATTTTACAATAAATAAAATATTATATGGTCTGAATATACTCAACAACTTAAAAGTGTTTCGAGACAGTAATGTTATTTTATAAACTACCAGTGATCAGAGTAAGTAGATTGATTTGAGGTCAATGAACTGGCACGTATAGTAGTATGGATACGCCTCCGGGATTCCGGGATTTTGAAATTATTACGATTTTTTAAGGAATTTAAAATGTTGTAATGTGAAGAATAAAGAATACATCAATATGAATAAGAAATGTTCAACCCTTTTGCTGTCTGTTTAATAGTATATAGGTGATCGGACTCCAAGAAAAGGATAGATATACTATAAAACAATGTAATATATTTTAAATATTTATCTATCGCATTCTATAAATTTCTAATGTAGTAGTTTAAAAATCCTTACTTTAACAATATTTGATTCAATCCCGTAAGTACCAAAATGAAATCCCGGAAAAAAGGCTTATCCATGTTATGATTTCTATGACTATTCATGATGCGAGTACGTAAAATCAATCTACCTACTCCGATCACAGATAATCACCCAATCGATTTCGTCAATCAATTACCAAAATAATTAAACCTGGTAACACTGATACCATGCATAATGTCAAACTGTCAAAAAAAATCTGTCAGATCAATGGCATTGT
Source organism: Agrochola lychnidis (assembly GCA_963680765.1). NCBI lineage: Eukaryota > Metazoa > Arthropoda > Insecta > Lepidoptera > Noctuidae > Agrochola > Agrochola lychnidis. The sequence continues at coordinate 5,036,772 of OY796871.1, read as the reverse complement.
TGGCTGTTTGTTTTACGTTGATTTGAATTTATTTTTCCGTATTTACTTTATACTTATATTACGTTACGATTTAATGCTGTCAATTTAAATTGAAGCCAGAGGAACTATTGCTTATCTTTCCATGGCCCTGGGTAAGTTTATTATGTTCTCTAAATATTTATAAACACCGTCGTATTGTATAACCTCATTGATTTTAGCAGCCTATTAGTAGAAGGCCTATGTTCAGTCAGGGGTACGTCGCGCGTCGTCAGCTGTAAATGTCTATAGTATGATGTAATTATATAGCATAAGTAAATACACTGAATTTTTTTACCTTTTCAGGTATGACGATGACATGTGTTATTGCAAGACTTGACATTATTGATTATATTATCTACAACTCTATCCCAAGTATTACTTGCTCAGGAAAATCTAAGCATATTATGTTATGTATGTGGCATGTCAATTGCAAGTCACAGAAGTCATCAGGTTAGTGTTTTTAAAATGGCAGAATTACTATGAGTGATATAATTATTATACAAAAGTAAATAAACAACAATAAGAATATTTTCTTACTTTCTAGGTTAGGTATACATTTGGATAAAGTTTGTCATGCTTACTGAGAGAGGCTGCTACCAGAGATGTTTATAGGCAAGCAAGTGATGATAAAAACAGAGCCACCCTAGAGTGTAAGAGATTTACCCATAATAGATCAAAACAATAATCTGGTTAGGGCCAGAATCAAATCGTGACATGTGAGCAGCAGGACTTAATGTACATAATTATTGGTTAGTGAGCAAAATAGGACAAATCGTTTAAGAGATCATCATTGCTTATTACTGTTTTGTGGGAAAGCGTACACCTACCACCTACCGTACCTACCTTATGTGAATGAAGCTGAAGCCGTTTTAAATTCTATGAGAAATAAAATGTTTTTAGTATATAGGTATTGTTGTGTTATTTGTTAAAGTAAACCTTCCTATAGAAGCACTGAAAATGCTGCTGCCAATGAGATTATTCATCTTTAATTAAGAGAGTTGGCTAAAATAATGTTTATGCCATTAAATCTTTCATATTTAGCGCGCAAGATTATTAATTTACCTTTATAAAATTCAAGTCTGTAAATGCGATAATCGCCATTTTGATGACAGTCGAGGTCGAGGCTAAAAAACATAAAAATTGGGGATTGCGAACATCCAAACTCCACCATAAGGACAGCGACTATTACAACATTTAATTATTTGACGAATTCATCCATTTTTCAAGTTAAATAAGTAGTAGTAATGAAGTTTTTGATATCAAAAGTCGAAGATTCGCGCCAATCGTGCGTGTTTACATTTTAACTTTTCACAATTAACACACATACACATATCTGATACGACTTTAAATGTGACAAATGTGATTAAAAATATTATAAGTAACTAGAAAATGCCCAGATCTTTACTTATTATACGAACACATGTTCAATAACACGTAATATTCATTACTACTACTCAATTTGTGTTAAAAATCGTCGATCATTGTTTTTTTTTTTTTATTGTAATGATGTGCGAAAACGATTATGCCAAACGTTTTTTTTTTTCAATTTTGATTGTCTCGATTAATTTATAATTATGTCGAATGTCTGAAATCTATACTTGAAAATTAAAATAAAATTGTTTTAAGCATTAATGTTAAGCAAAAATTACAATAAACATTGTTTAAAAAAATTATTTATACTTTTCTAGTGTTTAATCGTTTTTAGGACATTCAATATAAAACGAGTCAACACATAGAACGAGGATAGATACTTACCTCATTTATTGAATTTCGCGCCGAATTGTTTCTATTTATTTGAATTTAAATTCGGAACGTTGTTCAAAATTATTTTTAATTTATTGGACAATTATTTACTGTGGATTTTATTTTTGATACTTTCTGATATAGAATGCCTAGTATACATTTTTTAGGTAGGCTTAAGAAAATTTTGTTTGAGAATGATGTTAAATTAATTATATAAATTAGGAAGGTATTCCGCAAACACTTTTAAATGACGTCTATATTTTTAAAGTGAAACTTTTATTACATCGTCTCAAACTTTTTCGTCTGTGTGTTGCATGTCGCATGACGGTCGGCCGCGGGGTAGGGATAAAGTGAAAGGCGCTCGTCAGAGCAGCTAAGGCCAATATGGCGGTGTCTATAGTTCGCAGCAGCTGACCGTGTAAAGTTTCACTTTTACCGTGGTGTACATAAAACCACACAATCATTTTTTGTTAGTTGTAAGTTTGGTAGTATTTGTTTTTAATAGGATAATCTTACTCGAGTAATAGTTTTTTTTTTTTTTTGAGGTAGTTTCAAAACGAAATTTAAAAAACTGCCCAAGTGTATGTCGGACTACACACAGTCACATATAATATAATACTACGTACAGATACCCAATCCCATACAAAGAAATGACACCTCCCTAAAACTGGGTATTGAACTGGCTGTTTTTTTTCCTCCATTTTTATTAACAGATGGCAGCATAAGCGACTTTTACAACGCCATCTAGGAGTCGACTTAGATACTTTAGATTCTCTACATCGCATATCGCACGGTGCGTTCAAGGACAAGTGTAATAACAATACAACAAAAAAATATCTCGAGTTGGCGGAATAGTTTCTAAAGACTAAAATGACCCAACTTAACTATATTTTGAAGATGGAACTGAGATATTACTTTAGTGAAAATGGCAATTTTGCTATTCTGAATTTGACGTTTTTCGACTAAAAACATGTGGAATAAAATTGGTTGTCATGAACTTTAAATTCACACCAACACCCTGACTTCAGATACAAAAACAGTAGTGAATCTTTATTTTTCTTTTGCTTATATCTCGAAAACGGTGTGTCCAATCGCAAAAATAATGAAAATTTCGACCCCCTTTATGAGACCCTTAAACCCCTAACACTACATGTAGGTAATTTTATTATTTTTTTCCTACGAAAAGTGAAAAATTTCATATAAAACACATCGAGGTTGCCCCCCTGCGCGCCTCCGGCTCTAAAAAGATTCAGGTGGTTAGGTATCACGTGTGGAGTCGCGATTGGGAAATTCGATTTAGATATGTCAAAATTATTTTAAAAAGAGAATTTATTTTGCAGAATAGCTTTGAGATTCTCATAGTAAAAAGTAAGGAATTTTAGTGATAGTTAGTTTAGTTCGGTGTACAAGAGAATCGGCACCATTGGCCGAATAACCTATCTACCTACTTTTAAAACGTTTCGTGCAATCCTTTTTAGGGTTCCGTACTTAAAGGGTAAATCGGGACTCTATTACTAAGACTCCGCTGTCCGTCTGTCTGTCACCAGGCTGTGTCTCTATTAAGACAGTTGTTTTCACAGATGATGTATTTCTGTTGCCGCTATAAACTCAAACTCAAAGCATTTATTTCAAATAAACCAATTACAGGTACTTTTGAATTGTCAAGGGGTCGGTCAGTCAGAAAGATGAAGCTAGTTGCCCATTCCTAATCGTAGTAGGTACCTATGGAGAAGAACGGGCAAGAAACTCCATGGTCACTCTTTTAAATAAAAATATTGTTACAAAATATTCGTTACATCGTTCATGTTGAAATTATACATGTGAGAACAATGTAGAAAGACGTGCACGTTAAAAGCGTCCGTAATAAAAATATAAAACAAAAACAATTCAAAAATTAAAATAAACCGTGGCAGCTAAGAGATGACCAGTCCCTACTGACGGCGCCCGTTCACGAACATGATGCATGGATCAGCACCATTTAGCTCAACCATTTTGAAGGGAACTTAATGATGCAACACACACGCCACCATCAGCGAGACATTTGAGTGAGCATGACATACTTTCAGCCGCCAGGGCATATTCAAGTCGATGAAAGACGTACCCAGTATTTGGTAGCGTTATGGAATGTACATGTTCACAGTGCACACGTGATATGCAATTACATACAATAAAAAGAGATTGAATTTAAACAAAGCAAAGATAGTTTTTACAATCTTTTCAACAAATACTAAAAAACAGAATAAAATAAATATTTAAGGGGGCTCCCCTACAACAAGCTTGATTTTTTTGCCGTTTGTATAGATAATGGTGCGGAACCCTTCGTGCGTGAGTCCGACTCGCACTTGGCGGATTTTTTATAGAAAGGTATCAGTAAAATGAAAAAATATAAGTAGGTAGGTACTTGCCAAAAACATGTATAGATTTCTTTCAGATATTATATTTCTACGTAAAGTAGGTAATAGATTATAAAAAAAAAACAGTGGCGCTCCGGGAGTGCCGACAGAAGCGAAAACTTGAACAAGATCTTGGTGGTAGAAAAATACTTGTATTGAACATTGGGCCGTAACCTTATCTAAATAAAGATCACAACCGCGTTTACAAAAAAAAAATACTTCCAAAACCTTTGTACAAATACTTGCATAGAACATTGATCCGTAACTTAATAATAATAAAGAGCACAATCGCGGTTACTAAAATGAGATGTCGGTAACGGTGTCGCGAGTTCAATTGTTTTTCCCATCTCAAAAATGCCCAACGCGCCTAAAGATGTTTTCACTTCAAAAATTGTTTGATTTACACTAAACGTAAAATAATAGCGACAGATGTGACGACAAATTGAATAATACGCCATCTATTTATTGCAAAGAGCTCTGAACAAAATGTTTCATTTATCATTTTTGTTGAAAATAGATGATTTATGAGTTTATATAGATAAATCAGCATTAAACAAGAAGTTTTGATTTTTACTAATCATACTTACGCCAAAATCAGCCGTTTATCGCTTTTTAGTGATTTTTAATTTCATGTTTGTTACCGATGCTGCCATCTATGATTTTTTTTTTAGAACTAATTATAATTTGAGTTGAGACCCCATGGCACAGTGAAGGGTTCCGTAATTGGGATGAATATTTACGCATAAACATTGCATAGTATCAATTTTATCGACTGCAAAAATAAGTTTGTGTTTCTCGAAAAAACTATAAAAACAAAGTTAATTCTGCGGTTGTAACCGAAAATAAACTGTATCTCAAAAACTATTGACTTCAAAAGCAAAGTCACTTAGAAACATCTTTAACATTTTAATTATGAGATCCAGCAATACACGCTTTATATGCATAGATTTTTTCATCTCTCCGTTATATGTAGGTATAGAGAATGCCACCCCCACTATTATGTTTATCGTAATTTCACTACACCATTGTTTAACGGTGCAAAAAATACACCTTTTTCAAAATTTTCATCGATAGAGTGTAAATAGTCTCCATGTTAAATGGCTGTATGACATCCGGACGCACGGACAGACGAACTTAACGAAATTAAGAGGTCCGTTTTTTTACGGATTTTGATTATCAAGTTTACAATCGGCATGAAATTGATGTCTATGAGAATTGATCTACAATATTATTATTATTTGGAATAGCCGCCATCTTAAAATCCAGAATGTCCATCTAATTCGATATCAGCACTATCTCCTGAAAACCATGAAAATGACAGTCATGATGACAAATTTTCAAATGGGGTTAAAAACTGCAGACGCTCGGTCTTATAATTTGACAGCTAACTGTACATTTTTGATTCGAATGCTAAAAGTTGATGTAATTTCTTAATTTCATGACTGAATTCAAAACACCCCGTCGAGTCAACTGATGTGTCACGTGTCAAAATCTTGGTCCCTAATGTTAGGCGGCAGTGAATTCATTTCATTCATTCTCTGATCTCGAAAAACGTTGTTACAAACGTCAGGTTGGTATGTTCAAGGTAGTTGGTAGGTTGGTACTATGCTTGAGACGTTTATGAATTGATAGATCGTATGACTATTGTTTTAGGGACTATTGTCGTTTAATATAGTAAATAGTTAAAAGTAACTATTTTTGATATAAACTTACGAAAAGTTAAGTCCATAGTGAGGTCAAAATGTAAATCCAAGGGGCGGCTGCGAAAATTAAATAATTAAATCATACGTGAGAAGGAACTTTGTTCCTGACGGGGCTCCTAAACTGCACACGTTTTTTTTATAATAATACTTGCCGCGCCGGCTCAGCGATCTGACATCATTGCGGACAATTGTAACAATTGTTACGAAAGAAATACCTACATTCTTACACAATATTGCTACGCATATTTGCAAAAAGAATTTTATAGATCACGTTTGATTGACGAATAATAATAATTTCTTTACAAAAAGTAATGATATCCCATCAAAAACATAAATGTGAAAATGGGAGCCAAGTTCCATAAATATTGTTGTCGACTTCGCCGACAAAAGAATTGAAATCTAAATGGGTGCCAAGCTTTGTAGATAATCCTGAAATTTATTTATAAGAACATGCAACTTTCTAAAATAAAATTAAAACACATATTCTTGTTTTTTCTGCTATAACAATGTTTGCTATTTAAAAATATAACTTCTTAAATTTGAACAGTCGAATTATTTACACAAAGCACTTAGGATAAATTGAAGCTCAAGATTTGACTTGGCTAGTTTTTACCAGCAAGCTAAAATTTTAGAGGATGAAGATATTTTGACCTTACAGTTACAATAAGAAACAGTAACTTGCGCATAACATAAAGAACAAAGATATGAATATTTTATTTTATTTATTTGGCTCACCAACAATTGAGTACATCGATACAAAAATATGAGATACATCCAATAAACTTATAGACTAGTGTACCAATTTCTTACAGGTAAGCACATCATGAATTACTTATTTGATGTTGAGTGCCTACTTAAAATTAAATAATAATAAATAATTAAATATGCCTAGGTAGACAGTCAAAGCTGTAAACTCGATGAAAAAATAGCGTCCAACTGTTAGCCGCTTAATGCACGCACACTAAAAAAGTAAAATTACAGCACAATGACGTGGCGCGAGTGTAAGACATAGCTGTAACGCACACCAGCATAAAAAAGTTACCCTGTTTGTTTTAGTTCTTTTGCACCGCGACACTGTAGACAAATATAAAGATGATAAATTGATTAGCCAAATATAAGATAACTTGTATGTAAAAACTAGCCAAGTCAAATCTTGAGCTTCAATTTATCCTAAGTGCTTTGTGTAAATAATTCGACTGTTCAAATTTAAGAAGTTATATTTTTAAATAGCAAACATTGTTATAGCAGAAAAAACAAGAATATGTGTTTTAATTTTATTTTAGAAAGTTGCATGTTCTTATAAATAAATTTCAGGATTATCTACAAAGCTTGGCACCCATTTAGATTTCAATTCTTTTGTCGGCGAAGTCGACAACAATATTTATGGAACTTGGCTCCCATTTTCACATTTATGTTTTTGATGGGATTATCTATACAATGGTATATGAACTAAGTAGATTCTCTGTTAGGCAGAAGTGTAAAAATAAAAACAGTTGCAAAAAGGAGGCAAAACAAATTTTACGGTCACAGAGCACTCTCCAATGCTTCGCATACAGAGTCGTGCAAAATAATACAATCGTGTGATATTTTTTAACCGAATTCTTACAAAATTGTTACACAAAAATGTCACCCATTGCAATAATAGATACATTTATACAATATATACATAATTATACACCCAATTAAACACATCTAATAATTTATAATAATATTGAATTGCTACTTAACCCACTTTCTCTCTCCTAATTTTGCTGTGCCCGGCAGGGTCCATATTGATCTTTTACTTGTTATACCATCTATGTAATACATATGGAATGCAATAAAGAATTGAGTATTGCATTTTAAATACTTTTTTTTCCATTAACAATATATATTTACCTCGATATTTTCATAACAAAAATACTTAGTTTATATTTGTTTACTATAGCTCTATTCCACTTCGTTCCTTTGAAAAGACATTTGGTATAGAAAGCAAATGGGGATACCTTATACAAACATTGTCATGTTTGAATAGGAAGTATACGTGGATCGTACACAATTGAATGTTGCCATGCTCTTCCCAAATTGGATGGATACTTTCATGTTTCGTATACCAGACCAGTGTTGCCAAAGATATTTATGCTAATAATGTTTTGGGACAGTTTATATACAGTATATTATTGAATGAAATGGTAAGGGTTTGGTTGCATATTCGGTATTAGTAGGTAATATTATTTTGGTGGTAATGGCAACTTTGAACCGGAGTCGATGGAGGCAGATTGTCTGTTTAAAGGGCTCCACTGACCCTATTATTTTACTTTGTAGTCTAGGTTTTTTTTGAATAGCATTAGCATACTGAACTATTGTCCGATTTTGCAAAATGTCTGCATTGTAAATTGTGGTTCCGAAATTCAAAATTATAGTCTCATTTCTAACTGACATTTTTTCAAAAATAAAATCTGTTTGCGAGTTAATAATTTCTGACATTAATTTCGGAATTTAAGTCAATTTTATGATTTCAGTAAGAATAATGAAACCTTTATTATTATATTTTATTTCATTATTTACATATAAATTATATTTTTAAATATTAGAATAAAATTATTTAAAAACATTTAAAAATATAAAAACCTTTATTATTATTATTTATCTATATTTCAACAAATCTCGGGACCATGGATCCCGGTCCTTTGGAAGGCGTACGAGGGGCCGAAGCCAACTCGCAGAGGCCCCTTAGACGTTAATAAGTATTGAGGCACAAACCGACGATTATCCCTGTATGCACCATACAAGTGCACCCAAGGACAACCCTCGGTTGGTGTAAGACTATTGCAGAACATGGAAACAAAACATATTAGGCTATGGATTTGGGTGGCTATAATGGATTGGTTAACTGGAACTATGGAAAGACTATGGCCCCTGCCTAATCAATGTTTTAAATGCACACGGATAAAATGGCAGGGGGTGACTTGCACACTCAATAATGGGCCCCCGAAAACAGTCGCTAGCACAAAGTGTCGTAGCGACAAGGGGGCAACATATCCTGAGGTGCTTGAGGAGTGGAGAGGTATTCCACGGCTTTCAGAACAATCCCAGAGCCCGGAAGATGGTCAAGATCCCTATGAGCACTTACTGGAATACTTCCTTCCTCCGAGCACGTTTTCTCTTGCGAATCTCCACTCAAGCCGGCCAATTAAGGCAAGAATGAGATGGGAGCTCTGTTCCTCGTCAATGTTCACTCCAGCCGGCCAATGAAGGCAAGCCAGAGGTGAGGAACGAGACTTCTCCCGGGAGATAGGGTCCGTGGGGTCGCTACTGCCCATCAGCTCGCCACATGCTGCCCTGCGGGTTTTTGTATCTCTCTTGGTCTGGCTCCTCATCCCAGACCTGTTCCGGCAAAGTAATCTCTACCGGCACAGACCTAGAGTTCGGAGCGCGCAAGCCCCACCACGACGTCAACGTAGAGATACTGCGGTGGGGTTATTATTATTATATATTTATTTCAGAGAATCTCCTTATTATAATATCACAACAAGAACATAAAATGTTAGTCTGTTAGTAACAGAATAGGCCCGTGTACAAATTTTTTTTGTCCGTCTTGTAGAGTAGATTATTAAAATATTGAACATGTATTTGTTCTTTTTGACGTAATCAAATTATTACGGCGATACATTGAGTTAAAATGTGGCATGACGTCACGCCTTGCTAGATTTAATACTGAGTTGTGACGTAGCGAGTCCCCACTCCCCAACTTTAATGCGTGTTTTCTAAGTTATTTTTGAATAATATGATAAAGCAAAAAATACGTGTCTAATATTTTTTTATTATCTGAAAGACGGACTAAATAGAATTTCTTTCCTTTTTCATTTTTTTTTTGGTATAAATATGTCGCACTATAACTGTTTCAAACTAATTAATATCTTTCTTTCTTTATTTAAAAAAGTTACAACATTGTTACAAACATTAAATACATTTACAACATACAAAAGAAGTGTCTTAAACATAGGTCCCCGGCTCCCAAACTAAGTTTATACCTGTGACTTGGGAGTCAGTGTTCCTCCATTATAAAAGTCGTTACGTATGTCGTTGGTTATTAACAAAAGCAGTGAAAAATAAAACAAAGGCACATTTTCTACAGATAAAGTACAAAAAAATAACAATCATGAAATATGCGGGGAGGTGTGTTGAGAGTGTGTATGTGTGTGTTTGATGAGTGAGTGAGTGTGTGAGTTTGTTTGATGAGTGTGGGGTGTGTGTGTGTGTTAGGGTGTGTATGTGTGTGTGTGTTTGAGGAGTGTCAAACGTATGAATGGAGATGAGAAGTTTGTGTTGGACTATTGAGTTGAAGAAAATAGAAGGTTTTCTATTTTACCCAGGCAAATACCGTATTGTACCTAAAATGATATTAGTACATATGCCTGACTGTTATGCCTAATTGATGCCTTTGGTTGTCCTTATCTACAGATTTTCGAAAAGACAGACGTAACGGGCAGCATTTAGGATGCTGTAGCTACTGCTTCATAGACGATACAGCAAGGAGATTGCTTTCTTGTGCATAATGGCTTGAAAGCCATTCGTACGCGCTTCAGTAAATATAGCAGACGCGCTGCAGCGCCACGGCAGCCCCAACAGCATCCTAAAAGCGTTATTATACTGGGTGCGCAGGGCTCTGTAGGTTCGCTGCGTATGTTTCATTCACAGGCAGCTTGACGCAACACAAAGCGACTTTTAATGATTTTATACTGAAGATCACGTCTAAATGAGTAGTGTTAATGATTTGGAAAAAATATTTGCTATATTAGAGGATTTTTCTTATCCCAACTATATTGGGGTTGGCTTCCAGTCTAACCACTTAGTCTAATAACTTCATCTGTGAATATTTAAGATTAGGTTTAAATTACATAGTGTAATTAATTTGTGAAGTTATATCTAACGCGGATAAAAAATAAGAATCACGCAAGCGTATTTTTCTGAAATCTTCACCATTTTAAAGATTTAATTATGTATCTTTTAGTATACGTGTTTTATTAGAATACCTTTTGTTTTACGTATAATAAATTAATAATGCGTCTAATTTGGTACAGCGCTCCTTGATGGGCGAGTACTATTACTGGCTGGACATGCGACGCGTTGCGTGAGCTCAGCACAGAACACACAAACTACCTACTCAAGGTCGTTGGCATATATCGGCGTCTTAAAAAGTCTAATTTTCGTTGATGCAACGTGCGAACCTGCAAGCGAGCATATCGCCTCTCACCGCCAAACTCCTGCGCTTCCTCTCTATGTCCTTGTCATGCTTAAGGTCACCTGTTGCAATGTGACACAGATACTTAAACCTGTCCACTTATAAGTCTGCACTGTTAAAGATGATAGGAGGAACACATGCGGGATAGTATTGACCAGCTCTAAATACAAGTAGTTACACTCTTTTAGGAGTTGTATTTAAGCCCGTGCGACATCTTAAATGGTTTTATAACAGTGACAATTTATTTTCATAATCAATTTTACTATGCACGACTTCGTTTTACTCTCCGCCGTGGAGGCAGCACATATCTATCTCTCTCCATCCACGGACTCATACTTATATTCGTTTTGTTGATAGCTCCCAGCACAGTTTTCATAGAAACACAAATAAGAATAATAATCAATGCTATTATCAATCTGTCAATCAATTTCAGGTATCTTTCAAGGTACGTTGCTATATTGTATAAGGTTGTAAAGTTATTTTCCTTCAAGACTTCACATGGTGACTTTAATGCTGCATAGGGTATGGAAAGCCAGACTAATGCACTGATTAGAGAGAGTAATGTCGAAATACATAAATCCATAGTTCGGTTGGCATGCAGTTTTGTTCTATACATGTCTTTTCTTTTCTTATGAAGCAGTATCTCTCGTTTTTCATCATCTTTGAAGAGATGGTCGAGCTTAAAGTACTTGATTAATCTGTAATGAAAATAAAACGGGACTTAATAATTGTAGAGAAAACGCCGGGAGGAGGGGACGCCATCGAAGGATATAATAATATAGTGACCTTGTTGGTGATATTCTTCAGAAAGGTCAGGTGTGTAGTACTCGCAATCGTTGTGCGTGTATGACCAGATGTATGAACGTAAACGAAGCAAAAGGAGTATGTGAGGATCGGAAGAAGGCGTGAGTTTATGTTTGTATGTTAATATAGAGAAAAGTACAATTTTTATGATTGTTGATGATGGTTTTGAAACACATGTCGTTTGTCTCGGTAAGCAAGAAGATCGTGAAAGAATAACACTTCAAGATAGTTAAAATGTTAGTTTAAATAAATTGCCCATCCCTGACAGTAGGAAAAAAAAAACTTTTTACAAAAAAATCAACCGACTTTAAAAAAAAACACTACAAAGCGAAAAATAACTTTAATTTCGGTAAGTCCGTGTCTTTGGTTTTGAATTTTCGTTTTTTGCCATCGACTTCTGAAATTAAAGTTATTTTTCACTTTGTAGTGTTATTTTTGGAAATTGGTTGATGTTTTTTGTAAAAGGTTTTTATTATTTTTCTGTTTTTAGTTGTGGTACCTACCCCACACAAATTCGAACACCACTATCTGCTATGTAAATAACAGTGACAGGAACTTAAGATATCATCCATATACTAAGTGGGAAAAAAATACGTATTATTGAACCCAACTCAAAAACCATTCAACCGTTTTTGAAGCACCAGCTTTCAAATAAAATAAGAATCATCAAAATCGGTTCACCCAGTCGAAAGATCTGAGGTAACAAACATAAAAAAAAACAGTCGAATTGAGACCCTCCTTCTTTGTTTTCAAAATCATTGCTTTTCTTGGGTTCAAGGCGACATTGCACAAGATAACAAAAACAAAATTCTTTCCTGGGGGTTGAAGTGGGTATGTATATCAGCTAAGGCGAGGATAGTGAACATAAAAATGTACTTACTTCTGTAATCCCAACCGGTATAAAATCATCTTGAATTCTCAAAGTATTCACAGACACTTCCAAACACAAAATGCAGATACAATCTCTTCCTTTGATAGAAATATATTCAAATAGGCACAATATAATACGAGAGGTAATATTCCTAATGCAGATAAGACAGCACTCACACAAATGTTATACAAATACTAACATTTATAACGACGTTTGATAATGTTCTAATGATAGATAAGTCATTAGAAGGTAATTAAGAACGATGTCATTTACTATTAAGATTCTATGTCGTTTGATAATTGATGAATCAGGACAAGTGTGGTAATGAATCATAAGAATTAAGGAGGTTCATAATTTAAATATATAGTATAGCTGCGCCCCGCGGTTTCACCTGCAGAAGTCTCGATCCCGTGGGAATATTGGGATAAAAAGTATTCTATGTGGTTAATCCAGGTTCTAATCCAAATCGCACGGAGTTCGTTCACAAACTCTCGCCTTTAATAAGAAACCTCCTAGGACTGCGGAAAACGCCATGTGTGTCCACAATTTACCATCGAATGACGAGTCGGTGGAAACGCTCTCTAGGGATAGAGAGCGTTTTAGGGCCCGCTGCCCATCATTTTCTAAGCTATGTAGCGGCCGTTATTTGGCGGCAAATAAATGTGGCGGTCGCATGTGGTGGACGTTATGTAGCAACCGCTATTTGGGGGCCGTAATGTGGCGGCCGTCACATAACGGACGACACATAACCGCTATGTGTCGTCCGCAATGTGGCGGCCGTTATTTGCCACATAGCGGCCGCTAAATAACTGTCTAGGATCAACAAAACTATATCGGGCCAACTGAGGTTTGAGTACAAGAAAAGTCAGAAATTGCAAAAAAACTTCCCATATATTTCGTGGGAAAGCAGAGGAGATAAAACACAATAAATCTTTGTATGATGAAAAAACTTTTTAATGAGGTATTTAAATGAATTATTCCAATAATTCGCTGGGCTCAATAAACAACGAGCGTAGCGGATATTTACTGATTAAATGATTATCATCCCACTATACTTTTATGGAGCTAAGCAGTCAATCATGAATTCATCCATACTTAGGTAATCCATACTTTATTAATATTATAAATTCGAAAGTAAATCTGTCTGTATGTTACCTTTTCACGGCTAATCCACTGAACGGATTTCGATTAAATTGGGTAAGGAGATAGATGGCATCCTGGAGCTGGACATAGGGTACTTTTTGTCTCAAAAAAGGTCCTTTTTGTCTTAAAGGGAATGAGAGTTTATATGGCAAATCCAGCATTTTTTAAGGATATGAAAATTCAAATTTATGCTTTTGCTAAGAAATAAAGAATTTTTGTAAAATTATCCCCCATCTAAAATAATTAAATAATTAAAAAAATATAAAATTCACACATAATATTGATTTTTTTGAGTCTTCTTTTCAAGAGATTCAAGTCCGGATCTTGAATTATTATTTAGTTTTAAAATCGGCTCAAAAAACAAAAAAAAAGGTAACAAAAAGTAACGGTTTGCTAGAAGAGCGGTGGCCTCCACATAACGGCCGCCACATTATGGTCGCCAGATAACAGCCGCCACATTACGGCCGTCAAATAGCGGCCGCCAGATAAGGGCCGCCACATTACGGCCGCCACATTACGGCCGCCACGTTATGTAGCGGCCGCTATTTGGCGGCCGTAATGTGGCGGCCGTTATGTGGCGGCCGCTATTTGGCGGCCGTAATGTGGCGGTCGCAATGTGGCGGACGTAATTTGGCGGCCGTAATGTGGCGGCCGTTATGTGGCGGCCGCTATGTGGCGGCCGTTATGTGATGGCCGTTATCTGGCGGCCGCTATTTGGCGGCCTCTATGTGGCGGCCGCTATGTGATGCCTGCTATGTAGCGGCCGGTATGTGGCGGCCACCGCTCTTCTAGCAAACCGTTCCGAACCGTAGGTTCTGGAGTGGCGACTACGTACCGGAAGACGTAGCGTTGGAAGGCCTCCCACAAGATGGACGGATGACCTTGTAAAGGCCGCAGGAATCCGCTGGATGCGGAAAGCACAGAATCGGTTGAAGTGGCGGTGCTTGGGGGAGGCCTATGTCCAGAAGTGGACGTCTTTCGGCTGAAATGATGATGACAGGCGTATTGTTATGTGTATTTTGATTCTATAACGCAGCGAAATTTCGTGCATAGTCCACGCGACGACTTCAAAAACACAGCTATACTTATAGTATGTAGATAAATACAAATAATTTTATTCTGAATTTTATATGTTATTTAAAGTATGCAACTATCAGTAGTTCAGATAGACAGATTGCGTAGGCTTAGTAATACGGTCCCGCTGGAGCCCCTAGGGTACGGATCCCTTAGGGTTCAAGTGGCCTTCCAGTAGTTCCTTGCGGTACTCCAAATGTAACTTCACGCTCTTACGATTTCTTCATGTTAATTGACTGTATATACATTTTGAATATTTTTATCTGTTTCACTAAGTATGTTTCAATTAGATAAAGTGCATTAGGTTTTTAAGAGAGTAGTATAATGTACTAAATTAAATGCCTGGGTCAAATCGCAAATATTGACACTAAGATTGAACTTGAATTAACTATGTGAAACAACTACATAATATGTCTATTTTTTTAGGGCTTTCATAGGGTATCAACTCAAAATCATTTTGCATGATCTCTTTTTACAGAAGAACCGTCAAAATGGTTTAGTGGGGCAATAGTTTTAAGTATGAGGCTGCTGTAAAATTTAATGAATCAAGACATAAAATAAAATCCCAGCGCTTTTAATGGGAAGAGTGCCCAAAGGGCTGGTAACATTGCCACATTGGATGGAAACAAAGGTATTAATTAACTATAGTACGTTTATTTAAGTAAACTAAAATAAAAGTAACACGTATCATTTTATTAGAAAAAACGATGATCCATTATCCTACTATCTTACTACTTAAATTAATATATATATATATCCTTCCGACTAATATTATTATTTATTTATTTATTTTTATTTATTTATTTATTTAGTTCGGACAACAACATGGTCCAATTTGTTAGTAAAATACCTTATCACTAGTGTTAGTAGTACACACAAAAAAAAGAAAAAGTTTATCTGGTGACTGCGGCAGGATGTGCAGAGAACGATCAAGCAAGGAATGCTACCTGACCATTCTCCCCACATAGTGCCTCAGAAAAGGGGAGTAAGGGCTCTCCACCACTGTTTTCAGGATGCTATTGTCACTGACCCGTATTCTACGCATCAGTGATGCAACTTTTTTGCGAATCACTGCATGGAAGCCGTCAGTTCGGTGCTGAGCAAACATCTCCGATGCGCTACAGAAACGGGGCAGTTTCAACAGCATCCTAAAAACATTATTGTATTGGATACGTAAGACATCCAGCGATCTTTTGGTGTAGCTGACCCATAGACCCCCCGCATACAGACCTTGACAAAACGCCTTGAACAGGGTGATTTTGACTTGGTCCGCACAACGAAAGAATCTACGGGCCAACATGTTCCCTCGGACCGCCAGTGCCCTACGTTCCCTTTCGATGTCTGCATTATCCTTAAGGTCGTCGGTAAGTATGTGCCCCAAGTACTTAAATTGGTGAACTTTATTTATGCTCACACCATTTAGTGAAAAACTAGGTTTATAATTAGAGCACTTACCGGCGGCCCCAAAGACCATATATTCACATTTACGGACATTGTACACAAGACCGTGTAAGGCAGCATACTCCTCGCAGACCTTCAACATTTACCTAAACGCGAAAGTTTGTGAGGATGGATGGATGTTTGATACTCTTTCACGCAAAAACTATTGAATGGATTTGGATAAAATTTAGTACACAGTTAGTTTATAACATGGATTAACACACACATAATTTTTATCCCGATATTCCCACGGGATAGAGATACGGGTGAAACCGCAGGGCGCTGCTAGTATTATATAAAATTAAATGCCTTAGAAAAATACTAGCTGTGTAAAGGATAAACATAAAATGAAGCAAAAATTAATTCTTTGGCAGACCAGTATACATTGACTCTTCAAATTCGATTTCATTTTGGAAACTTTTGATCTTGAACCACCCATGTTCACCGAATTTAGTCCCCCAGCTGTTAGCCACTAACCAATAATCAATTCCATCTTGAATACCGTAACCAATAACACGCACACTATGATGCCCTATCCTTTCCCCATGTGTATGAACATATACTCCTGATTTATAAGAATAAAAATCTGTGAAAAAAATGAACCCGGACTCAATAGGGCCGTTTATTACTAACTCTGCCTTTATTTGGTCTCTTTGATTAGATACTTTGTACATCTTTTTTGCAAAGTGTTTATCTTGTTTGTAGTTTATGTCAGTATTTACACATTCAGTTACGCATTCATTTTGTAGAAGTTTTTCTACATCATATGGTTTACATCTTACGGTAACAAGCCCTTCGTCTTGCCAAAATTTAAATGCTTTCCATGCATAACCTACTCGACAAACTTCTTTTGTAAAACATTCAAAA
Organism: Agrochola lychnidis; assembly: GCA_963680765.1. NCBI lineage: Eukaryota > Metazoa > Arthropoda > Insecta > Lepidoptera > Noctuidae > Agrochola > Agrochola lychnidis. Next base: position 5,019,492 of record OY796871.1, on the reverse strand, counting down.
TCTTGTTCAGAAAGACGAACATGTACATCTTTGTGAATACAAGTTCTATCAGACGCTGTTGTGGCAGTTCCGAAGGTCCAGCATGAACCGCAATCTCCTTGATCATAGATTTCTTTAATAGTCTCACATTGAGGCCACTTATCTCTGGCGTCAAAGTTATCCGGCAGATCAATTGCTTCAAGATCGTGAATTTGGACCGGTAGTTTTTCCATAGATTCCATATCGTAATATGCAGAAGCGGTATACTTCTCTTCGATATTCTCGTACTCAGCCATCTTCCAAGAGTAGTTCTGTGCGTTGAAATATTCTATGAAGGATGACTTTGGCATCGTAAGGTATTTAGCGTGTAACTCTGGGTCAAAGTCAGCCGCAATCAATCCCGCGAACGTCACAAGTACCACTGCGTATAATAATAACATCGTTGTCACTTCTAAACGTTTGTGGTGTTCATCGATAGTTGTCAGTATTTATACAAAGTTTGTTATGTTAGGTATGAAAGCAATGTTACATTTAAAAAAATATTGCAACAATATTGCAAATTATTTTGTTTTTATTAAAGAAGCATTCTTAAAATACACCTGAATCGAGCCACCCTGTGTATTTTTGTTTAAAAGTCTCTGTATTTTTAAACAATGCTAGTATTAAGAAAAAAATAAGTGTTTTTGAAGCCAGTAACTTACTACCATTTACAGTTTGTTATTGTTCTAAATTTGAAATTGGAGTACTGACAAAAAAAAAACAGTTTCAATTGCAATTATTCGTATCTTTGCGTTCCTCATGGGCATAATTAGCGTAGAATTTTTGAAGAAAACAATGGTTTGTATAGAGAATACGTTTATTTAGTAACTTGTGTTACCTCCAAGAGTATTTACTAGTACTTATGGTATTCTCGAACAATTCTTGCAGTGTGCGTTCATAAAATGAAATCCTGGCCCACAAACTCAGCATATGGCATCATATGAGCCTCTAAGCATTGAAGAATGTATCATAGGTCGCTATTTACTGATTGCAATCGTGGTCCCATCATAACCTCAAGGCTTATTTCCTTCGTTGGAAATTCCGCCTCAGACTGTTCATGACCCACCTCCTCTTCAATGCAATATTGCTGAAAACGTTCTCCCTGTCTTTGGTAAACATTCTTACGTCCATCTAAACAACTTTGAAACTCTTTTTTTGCAAAACAAAACAAAATGACGAAATAACTGTTGTCTTTTGTCAAAACACATAACGAAATAACAGAAAAGTCGTGGTTGTATTTCATAAACAGAAACCGCAAAATCTCCAACTCCTAAGATGAAGGTCTGCGTATCTAGTTTAGGAGCCCGGAAAACTGATTATAATTTTAAACTTGGTTGTACAACTCTTTGTTTCCATATGCTATGTACTGTGTTGTTGTATTTACTATGTACTAATAAAAATAAATTTAATCTTTTAAATACTCTAATAATAAAATCTCGTTGCTTCTACGCGACCAAACTACGATTTTCTTCTCGTTGTACATGATTGCCCAAAAAGGGAATGTAATGTTTTGTTTTAGGGTTCATGTATGTGAGTGTCTTTATTCCACTATAACTTTTAAATGCCTGAACATATTTGGATGTATGCTATCGTTAGAATCCATCATCCCGAGTGACACTGGTTATAATTTGAATTCATACATTAAAAAGTGTTCCACAGAATGATCCCCGACTGCAATGACATTTTTATTTATTTGTTTAGACATCGAGTAAATGAGTGACCTTTCGCTTGATGAATTGTAGAATCCGCTGTTTAAAGAAACCGCTAGTTGTTTTACATAACAACTCCGTTTTGTAAAACAGCTGAACGAAGTTCAGGTAGATTGTCGTTGCGCTACGTTTTTACAAAATTGCTACCCATGTTTAGCTGTAATGTAGAGTGGCTTATAACTGCAGTCACAATAAGTGTTTGGTGAGTCTGAAATAAAAAATGAGTAAATAATTACTGTTATCAACAAATATATTTAACTATTAATGAAGGTTAACCTATGTAAATCATCGTTACAAAATTTCAATGAAAATGAATGAGTGAGAATTATTAGCTATTTACTTACAAATACATATACACTTGAGTCAGGGTAATTTTCACTCATATCACTAGTTTTATTTATTAATTTTGGCGAACGACTTTCTATTTTGGACGCCGTTATTGTTGTTATGACGTACAAAGCTACGAGCGACAAAATTTAGAACTAAAATCTACAAATTGACGTTTCATTTTACGCTGTTTTACATAACGTCTAATCGTTGAACCGCTGCATTGATAAATGCAAAACGTTTAAACAATCCTGCGAGTTAAAATTCAGTAATTAAATATAACCACTATACGTTGTTCAGCTGTTTTACATAACGGAGCTGTTATGTAAACAACTAACGGTTTTGTAAAACAGCGGCTTCTACAATCCATCTGTGTGTTTTTACTTTTTAGTAAGTTTATTTTTATTTTTTATCCGTGTTTTAAAAGGAACAATGGCGATACCGAAATGATGGCCAGTATGTCAGCTTCAAAGCTGCATAAAACTTTTCTCTGACTTATTATTATTTTGATGTTTTAGGCTTAAAACATCATGAAATCATGACATTTGACACCTTTGCTAACTTATGGAGTTGTATTGCTGATTGTAATGATTATAATTGAGTTAAGCCATATTTGTTACGACCGCGAATTATATTTTAATCAACGTAAAACTTGACACTGACCTGCAAAATGCAAAAAACGTAAGAAAATTTGAATTTCGTGGGTTACCCTGACGCTTCCCTCTTAAAGCGAAAGCGTCAGGGTAGCCCGCGAAATTCTAATTTTCTTACGTTTTTTTGCATTTTGCTAACTCTCATTCATGCTTCTTCTTTTTTCTCATTTTGCTATCTTCTTCTTAATCACTATTGCTGATTTTAATGATTATAATATTGAGTAAAGCCATATTTGAATTTCGCGGGCTACCCTGACGCTTCCCCCTTAAAGACAATTTTGACAGTTTTTTTGACGATTTGATTGATTTTGATCAAGTTTTTGGTAAAAAAATAGCAGGTAGGTAGCAGGATCATTATGATCAGCCTGTAACTGTTAATTCCTGGACATAGGTTGCTGCAATTGATCGCCATTGCGCTCGATCTTCAGCTACTGTTGTTCATCTTAACTATAATCTATACTTGATATTATAAAGAGGTAAGTTTAGTAAGGTTAGGTTAGTAAGTTTGTTTATTCGTAAGTTTTTTTGTTTGTAAGTTTGTATGTAGGGAGTAATCTCCGGAACTATCGGCCGGATATAGGCTCTCGGACGAAGTCGCGGGCAGTAGTTAAAAATATTATAAATGCGGAAGAGAATTTGTTTGTTTGTTACGCTTTCACGCTAAAACGGCTGAACAGATTTGGTTAAAATTTGGCAATTTGACCTTTTGTTTTTGGGTGGGAAACTATCAAATAACTTCTCCCGCTCTGGGCGGAGCAGGAGGGCGTGTCAGACACTTACTGACTAAACCCACCCGTGTTCCTTCATTTGCCATGTTGCCAGGGCCACGGTATCCCTTTCGGACTTTCCCGCGACCCCGGCAGGCATCGGCCCTAGCGGAACCCGTCAGATCTACTGTCATCTCTTTGAGGCGCGCGTGGAATACAACGTGCCGCCGACCCGGGCCTGGTCTTTATCGGACGGCGAGCTAGCCATTGCTCACCGTCCGCAAGCCCGCGCATACGGTGGCCGGGAATCGGCCTGAGATTGCCGACGCCCAGGGCGTCTCCTTCGGCGGTTAGGGGCGTGAGGGCGCGAAATTTGCGTCTCCCTGAAAATAGATCTGGATAACCCGTACCTGAAGAAGGACATAAGCTACTTTTCATCCTGGATGGCAGACGAAGTCGCGGGCAACAGCTATTCTACTATAATGCAGGCAGGATAACAAGAAAAAGGCGAGCAACGGACAGTCATGCTGTGCTTGTAAGCATTTACTGTTCGATGTGTGAGAAGAATAAAGATAGGCAGAAAATACTGATCCTCAGCCTTACCAAGCTCAATATAATCATAAAATTAGGACCTGTTTCAATCAAAGTAGAAAGTATCAGCTTCTTCCCGTGACTGTCCGCGTGGGAGAAACATATCATAACAGTAATTTGGAAATAGTGTGTCGAGGTGTTACAGTTATGTAACTGAAAGAAAATTTAAAACTCATATTAAAAGTACTCTTTGTAAACAAGCATATTAGAGGATTATATTCTAGATAAGAATGCTTGGAAGCATGCTGGTCTATCTCCATAGGACAATTTAGAGTCTAGACAAAAATAAACTGGTTGCTAATTTAATTGTGTAATTAAATATTATAACATTTTTTTTTTACATTCTGTGGTTACTTGAGCTCACACACTCACTAATTAGTATCACTTGTAATTTTTTTAGGAATATCGTATAGGTACCTACTTTTACAATGCTTGTAAATATGTGAACACCATGTATCCATTACATAATTATTTTTTCTGTCATTGCTTCATTTTTAATTATTTTTACCAATTGTGGTATAGTAATCTTATTCCAGGTGCATCGTCTTCACATATAATTATATAATTAATGTATACAAAATATTGTAAAACATTTTAAAAGAGTAACGGTGGAGTTTCTTGCCCATTCTTCTCCATACGAAAACTACCTTTTGGAAGGGGCGACTAGAATCAATTCTATTTTTTGTTTTTGACGTTCAAAAGTGCCTTTTTGTGCCTAATTGAAATAAATTATTTGACTTTGACTTTGAGGAACTCGTGGCTAAGTACTAACAGCCGCACGGGTTGATCCATCAGGTTAAGCTACGCTTGCCGGGGTTGGTTCGTGGATGGGTGACCATTTCTACATTCCAAAACTCCTCCGTGCCTCGGGAAGCACGTTAAGCCGTTGGTCCCGGCTGTCGTTTGTGGATCTTTGACAGTCGTTACGGGTCGTCAGAAGCCCGAAAGTCTGACAACCAGTCTTACCAAGGGGTATCGTATTACCTAGTTACTGGGTTGTGGAGGTCAGATAGGCAGTCGCTCTATGTAAAATATTGGTATTCAGCTGCATCCAGTTAGACTGGAAACCGACCCCAACATAGTTGGGAAAAGGCTAGGCAGATTGAAGAATTTGGAAATACTGTAACTTTCAATCAGTGAAATAATTTTTGTTATCGAATTCGTATTTCCCGAGTGTCCCTCATACACGCAACTTTTTTTTACCTATTTATAATATTAAAGGTTTTTGATAAGTTTAGATTTACGGATATAGACGTGTTGTGTGATTAATTTAGACAATTAATAATATGACTGCGTTCATTGTTTGACGTAGTATAGTTACTTTGTTTGTATTTTTTATGAATTTCCTTACCTCCTTACAAGTAGCCCTATAGATATACTAAAATATTTCGATCACGCTACTTGTTTTAGTGTGTTTCAAAGACGTATGACGCAGAAATCGGAATACCAAGTTTTATTTTGAAGGATTAATTATTTATACTTTAAGCACACATCGACCTTAGGCATTTTCTATCAGTCAACTTTTGAGTGATGTAGAGACAATCATTGGTAGGTTTAATTTAAAATAAAAGATACACAAAGATAAAAACATGATTATATTATATTTGGAGTGAACACATAAATTGAATAGGCACTATAATAAACATAACAAATTCTGGTAAAAAAAATTACCTGCTGGGTTCTCGTGATCGTTCTCACGAACTGTAAGCAATTGGTTGCCATTCTGAGTTACATGAGGAGCTGATTTATAGAGAAATAATCTGAACCTAAAGAAGAGGAGTAAAGTCAGTGAGGTGAGTGGACAATGAAGAAGACGGTCATTTGATGAGCGAAGATTTCTATTAGAATAACAAGAAGTTAAAAATTATTAATTCTTTGGCATACCAGCTGACAAGTTATTTTCAAACTCAATTTCTTCTTGGTAACTTTTGATTTTAAAAAATCCATGTTCACCCCAAGTACTCCCCCAGCTGTTTGCCACTAACCAATAATCTATTCCATTTTCGACACCGTAGCCAATAAGTCGCACACTATGACGCCCTGATTGAACTGTACTTGTATGTACATACACTCCTGATTGATACTGATGAAAATCATGGAAAACAACAAAACTGGCCTGAATAGGGCCATTTTTTACTAGCTCTGCTTTTATTTGATCACTTTCATTAGATATTCGGTATACCATTTCGGCAAAATGTTTGTCTTGTTTGTAATCTATGTTGGTATTTACACATTTAGTCTCGCATTTATTTTTAAAGAGATTTTTAATGTCATATGGTTTACATTCTTGAGTAACAAGACCCTTGTTTTGCCAATAAATAAATGCGTCATATGAACTACCTCCACCACATACATTCTTTTGTAAACATTCTAGATCTTGTTCAGAAAGACGGACATGTATATCTTTGTGAATGCATGTTCTATCAGACGCTGTCGTGGCAGTTCCGAAGGTCCAGCATGAACCGCAAGTATCTTGATTATAGATTTCTTTTATAGTTTCACATTGGGGCCAATTAACTCTGGCATCAAAGTTAACCGGCAGATCTATTGCTTCCAGATCGTGAGTTCTAAGTGGTAATTTTTTCATAGATTCCATATCAAAATGTGCACAATCTCTATAATTCTCTTGGATATTGTCGTACTCAGCCATCTTCCAAGAGTAGTTCTGTGCATTGAAATACTCGATGAAGGATAACTTTGGCATCGTTAGGTATTTGGCGTGCAACTCTGGGTCAAAGTCAGCCGCAACCAATCCCGCGAGCGTCACAAGTACTACTGCGTGTAACATCGTCGTTGTCACTTCTAAACGTTTGTGGTGCTCATCGATTGCCATCAGTATTTATACAAAATGTGTTATGTCAGGTATGAAAGCAATCTGTACATAAATATTATAAATTAAAGTAGCTTTTCTATATATAGTCTGATCTATATGACTGCGTTGTTCTTTTAACCGGCGCAACGAATTTCGATGAAATTTTCACCATCATTTAGAAAATTTATTCCGGGTGGTTTATGTGTATAAGACAGTAATACTAAACTTACATAATATAATAAAGAAATCACGATTTTTCATTAAGTCGTAAAGACCGTGCGAAGCAGGAGCGGGCCACTTGTTTTACGTAAAACAATTAATATAACAATTTTATCAGTACTTTTAATACTTTGTTGTTATCTAAGAAACTATGCTTTATGTATTCAAGTTCTTTGTGAAGAATGTTTTTATTGTAGAATGCAAAGGAATTCAAATGATATAAACTGTTCAAAGGTTTTAACACGAGTTAGAGTTTGTTTCTGCCTTTTTTCACAGAGTAGTCGGATAAAACTTTTTAAAATATGATTGACTTGTAGAAGTGTTTGTACAAACTTACTTATAGAAATAAAATCATTTATCATTTATATCCTTAGGAATTTCATGTTGGCGTAGGTATGTAATGTTTTCAAATATTCACAATTAGCTGCATTAGCACTACTATAATATTAAAATAATAGATTTTTATACCTTTTTATTGTTGGAATGACTGGCATGACAATATATTAGAAATAAAATTTACGTAAACATAGAACTTTAATATTTTCTTAAAAGATTGAGGCTTATATTAAAGGGTAAGAAGAACGTTCACGCCTCAAGCTTTTAAGAAAATATTAAAGTTCAATGTTTACTTAAAATTTTATTTTACACTTTTTTGCATTACAATTTGTTTAAATATCTGTTCTATCACCTTCATTTGAAAGGTATCATCGAAGAAACGCATAACTATACACCGTAAGGACTATTTCTGCTTGCAGCGCTCGGCCGATATAGTAACGCTTACCTACGAAAAAAAAAGGGTCGTGTGCACGGGATTTTGGTTTTCAAACTGCTTAGGTATGCGTTTCTTCGATGGTGCTTGCAAAGACAAACCCAAGGAACCCAAACGTATTTACTCAAGTCATGGTATACTTTAAAACGGGCAATCGTAATTGAATGCGTATACAAAATTTCGTGCCTATCCTGTTGGCTGCTGAAGAGTTCTCTCGTATGGAGCCAATCCTAGGTTAGCAGGCATGTCATGGTATATGAATGCGTTTATAAAATTTACTGTCTGTGCTGTTGACCGTTTCGGAGTTCCCTCGTCTGGGGCCATTTCTGGGTGCAACACCAAGGTCATGGTATAGTTTAGAACGGGCAATCATAATTGAATACGTATATAAAATTTTGTGTCTGTACTGTTGACCGTTGAGGAGTTCCATAGCCTGAAGCCAATGTTGGCTGCAGCAGCCAGGTCAAGGTAGACTGTAGAACTGACTGTGTTAATTAAATGCGTATATTAAATTTCTTGTTTGTACTGTTGAATGTTCAGAAGTTTCCTCTTCTGGAGCCAACCCTGGGTGTAGCAACCAGATCATGGTGAACTTATAACGGACTATCATCATTGAATGCGTATAACAAAAAAATCGTATCTGGACTGTTGACCGTTGAAGAGTTACCTCGTCTGAAGCTAATTCTGGCTGCAGCAGCTAGGTCATGTTAGAATTAAGAACGGACTATTATAATTAAACGCGCATATAAAATTTCGTGTCTGTAATCTTAACAGCTGAGCAGTTTCCTCGTCTGGAGCAAACTTGGGTGCAACAGTCAGGTCATGGACTTTAGAACAGACTATCATATTTAAATGCGTGTTTTAAATTTTGTCTCTATGCTCTTGACAGTTCAGTAGTGCCCTCATCTGGAGCCAATCCTGGGTGCAGTACCTAAATCATGGTGAACTTTAGCACGGCTATCATAATTGAATGCGTGTATAAAATTTTGTGTCTGTGCTATTGACCGCTGAGAAGTTCCCTTTTCTAGAACCAACCCTGGGTGCAGCAGTCAGGTCATGATGAACTTTAGAACGGACTATCATAATTAAATGCGTATATAAAATTTACTGTTGACTATTGAGGAGTTCCCTCTTCTGGAGCCAACCCTGGGTGCAGCAGCCAGATCATGATTAACTTTAGAACGGGATATCATCATTGAATGCGTATATAAAATTTTGTGTCTGTGCTGTGATCGTTGAGAAGTTTTCTCGTGTGGAGCCAATCCTAGATGCTGAAGCCAGGTCATGGTAGACTTCAGAAAGGACTATCATAATTAAATGCGTATATTAAGTCCCGTGTCTGTGCCGTTGACTGTTGTGAAGTTCCTTCGTTTGAAGCCTATCCTGGGGGTAGAATCATGTATACATCATAAAGAAATGCATTGTCTTTAAAACTGAACCACAATGTAAATTTTCAACTCCGTAGGAGAAGAGGAACTGGTTTTGATTCAGCTTACAAGTTTTGCTAACTAACACGCTAACAAGGCAAGTTATAAAGCTTGTAAGAAAAAGACGTTGTTCTGTGGCTATTGCCTCTGTTTTTAAATATGCCAGTTGAGGACTAAATTTAAAAGATTGACACTTAGTACCATGCGTGTGCAGTACAATGATGCCTACCGCATCTTAATGAAATTTCCACGGTACTGTAGCGCGTCGAGCATGTTCGCTGAAGCGAGAGACTTTTATGCTGTTATTCGATTGCGCATAACATCGTTTTCTAGCAGTTTGCGAAAATCTACTAATCAACTGTTGAGGGTCGTTAGTGAGGATTGGAACAGTCCAATCCATAGGTATTGGCTCGAAGTCCATCGGAGTGCCAACAGACGATAAAGATTGTGTTATTTTGGTTTGTTTTTGTTAGGTAGTAATAATGTAATGAGATTTTATTTTAATGACTACTCAGTTTTAACGTAATTTATTTTGTGATTTTTTGGTATTTTTAATTTTAATTAGTGTACATATACTATTTTAATGATCTAATGAATTGTAATGTATGTACGTAGTGTGTTTTATTGGTGTAATGAATTGTATGTATTCAGGGTTGGGCAGTATTTGAATTACTTGTAATTCAAATACTGCCCAACCCTGAATACATACATAAATACGTATTTAGTATTTATAATTCAATTACTTCTTAAAATGTAATTTGTAATTGCTATTTCAAATACCTGACGCTGAGGTATTTTGTAGCTAGTATTTACTTATGACTTCAAAATACATTTGAATATAAATATATTTAGTGATCTTATTGATGGGTGCGTTCTGCTAAAAATTGTCCTCGATAGTTTTCGTAAGCAAAATGGCGACCGATAAATATATCTTTAAAGTTGGCAACACTGGGCTGTATTAGTTCTATTCTATTTACATAACCTGACACCTGACTGTATTTTGTAATTTGTATTTTAAATGAAAATAGTTAAAATACTGTATTTTGTATTTCAAATACACGACTTAAATATACTTTGTATTTCGTACTTTAAATACGTGCGAGATAGTATTTTGTCATTTGTATTTTAATTAAAGAAAAGCATGTATTTTGCCCAGCTCTGTGTATTTGTGATTAGTATATTGGGACTTGGTGCCTTATTAAGTAAATTAATAACTGTATTGCTATCAACAACTGCGAGGAATAATCATCTTCCACTCTTCTATAACTGTTACTTACTCTTAACTTAAATAAACTTAACTACTTAGTGCATCTTAGTGGAATGTGTTTCTCTAGACAAACAGAATTTATAAACCTTCACGACAAATTGGTGTACGGAGTTAACTACTACAACCCGTACAAAATAGGTAACACGATTTTATAATAAATTTTTAGTTTTTAAACAACGTCAAATGCGGCGTTGTTGTGTGAAAGATATTCTTTAATTAGTATTAGATTAACTGGAGTACATAAATTGATCTTGAACTATCAAGTTATGTCGCTTTTCGAACCAACGAAACAAGTTTCAAGTCTGAAGAGGAATGGAATAGAGCAGCAATTTTTTTTATTTACGTAATTTTAATATATTTTTTTAATTTGACAATCTTATGCGAAATCTTTGTTTCTATTGAAATAGGTATCCGGGTGGTTACTATCGATACACAAAATATATAATTGTAGAAAATAAAGTGTGGTGGAAGAACGTCTACTATAAAAGTAAAACACAAGTGAATATAGAAAGAAGAAGATTTAATTCTTTGGCGTACCAGTTATCAAACACTTTTCAAAATCAACTCCTTCTTGGAAACTTTTGATTTTGAACCATCCATGTTCACCCCAAATACGCCCCCAGCTATTAGCTACTAACCAATAATCAATTCCATCTTTGACACCGTAGCCAATAACTCGCACACTATGTCCATCATATGAACATAAATACCTTTGCTGTAAAACATGAAATCTTCGAAAACTTCAAACGCGGCTTGAATAGGGCCATTTTTTACTAATTCTGCCTTTATTTGATCGCTTTCATTAGCTATTCGGTAAACCTTTTCAGCAAAATGTTTGTCTTCTTTATAATTTATGTCAGTATGTACACATTCAGTGTCGCATTTGTTTTCTTTCAGCTTTCTTACATTATACGGTTTACATTGTTGAGTAACAAGACCCTTGTTTTTCCAAAAATCAAATGCTTCATCTGGCTCGCCTCCATCACATACTTGTGTTTGCATACATTCGAAATCTTGTTCAGAAAGAGGAACATGTACATCTATATGAATGCAAGTTCTATCAGATGCTGTCGTGGCGGTTCCGAAGGTCCAGCATGAACCGCAACTTTTTTGATTATAGATTTCTTTTAAAGTCTCACATTGAGGCCATTTATCTCTGGCGTCAAAGTTATCCGGCAGACAAATTGCTTCAAGATCGTGAGTTTGGACTGGTAATTTTTCTAAAGATTCCATATCGAAATGTGTACAAGCTGCATGTTTCTCTTCGATATTGTTGTACTCAGTCATCTTCCAAGAGTAGTCCTGTGCGTTGAAATACTCGATGAAGGATGACTTAGACATCGTTAGGTATTTGGCGTGCAATTCTGGGTCAAAGTCAGCCGCAACCAATCCCACGAACGTCACAAGTATCACTGCGTGTAATATCATCGTTGTCAGTTCTAAACGTTTGTGGTGTTCATTCACTGTTGTCAGTATTTATAAAAAATCAGTTATGTCAGGTATGAAAGCAAATGTTACATAAAACAATTAATTATGCCAATATCGGTAGTGTAGATTATTTTGTTTTATCAAAGAACCATCCATTGAATAAGTGAAATATCACGTATGAAGAATGAAGAACGTTTTTATTTGGATTTAGTGATTTCTATTATAATTAAGAATTTCTGATAATCAATTATATACATAATTTTTTTGTAATTATTGTATTGCGCTTAGTTAAAAACATTCTAGCTGTCCATTGCTGGACGTAAGTTGCTCCAATTGCTCATCATTGGGCTCAATCTTCAGCTTGTTCATCTACTATCTTTAAGTATTATCCGTTCGATGTGTAAGAGGAGTAAATATAACCATCAGAAAATACTGGTCCTCATCCGCACTAAGCGCAATATAATCATAGTATTAAGACCTTTCTCAAATAATCACAGCCATGTGGGTCGATCGAAGGTTAAGCTACGTTTGCCGCGGTCAGTTTGTGGATGGGTGGCCATCCATTACACATCGAGATGCTTCCATGCTTCGGAAAGCACGTTAAGCCACTGCTTTCTTTCGGAGATCTTTGACAATCGTTACGAGTAGTCAGAAGCCCAAAAGTCTGACCACTAGTCTAACAAAGGGTATCGTGTTACACAGTTACTGGGTTGTGGAGGTCAGTCAGGCAGTCGCTTCATGTAAAATACTAGTCTTCAACTGAATTCGGTTAGACTGGAAGCCGAGCCCAACATAGATGGGAAAAGGCGAGGCAAATTGCGTTGATACACACGGCTACACTTCAAGCTATACATTTCCAGTTTATGCTGATCTCGCATTGTATAGGATTTCTGTACAATGCGAGGTCAGCTTATACTGTAACTGTATAGCTTGATGTGTAGCCATGTGTACTAGCTTTTCCCCGTGACTTCGTCCGTGTGGGAGAAACATATCAAATAACAATTAGCAAAAGTGAAACTTTCTATCAGCAAAACAAAATAGGAGCCGCGGAAAACAAAAACTGTCCCTACCGACCAATGCTAACCTGACGTAATATCATTGGAAAGCTCTTTTAAAGCCTGCAATGGATGCACTAAAATGACTTTTAAAATAAACAAAAAGGAGACGGAAACGATAACATACACTCGTGGGCCTGAATAGTATCGAGTTAAATAGTATAAAATTTAAATAACTTGACATAATATCATCATCATCATCATCAGCAGGAGACGCCCTGGGCGTCGGGAGTCACGAGAGGATTTCCGGCCACCGTAGGCGCGGGCTTGCGGACGGTGAGCAATGGGTAGCTCGCCGTCCGATAAGGACCAAGCACGGGTCGACGGCGCGTTGTGTTCCACGCGCGCCTCAAAGAGATGTCAGCAGAATTGACGGGGTCCGCTAGGGCCAATGCCTGCCGGGGGTTCGAAGAAAACCGATTGGGAAATCGTGGCCCCCTGGCAACACGGCAACTGAAGGAACACGGGTGGGTTTTAGTCAGTAAGAGTCTGACACGCCCTCCCACTCCGCCCAGAGCGGGAGAAGTTATTTGATGATTTCCCACCCAAAAAAAAAAAAAAAAAAGCCTACAAATTTTCCCACTGCTGGGACACAGGCTTCCTCTCTGTGAGAGGGAGTGGGCCGTAATCCACCACGCGGGCCCAGTGCGCGTTGGTAGATGTCACATATCTTCGAATTTTTGGTTCTAGGACATGCCAGTTTCCTCACGATGTTTTCCTTCACCGTTTTGAGAGCAGTGGTGATGAAATAATTTACACAAAGTAAAGCGCCTGTCTGGGTTCGAACCTACGACCTACAACTTGTAAGTCGCGGCCGTTACCACTGGGCCACCACTGCTCATGACATAATATACAGTCAAATAAATAAACAATTATATGAACTCATTTAACCTGTCAGTAAGCAAGCTAATTCTGGAGAAAGAACATAAACATTGGCTTGGGTTAATCAAAGCGACCAACAATTCATATCATTTAAGTTGTTGATGATTAATTTTGTTTTTGAACAAAGGTTGGATTTTATTTTAGTTTTAAACGCATTTCATTCATATCATTCTTGACACAATACATCATTTCATTGGCAGGAGAGACCGCTGAAATTGTAAAACACCTGATGAGGAATGAAATCCTCGGTTCTCAAGTCCAACTGTTACTTGATTGCTTTTTTCAATAACATGGTCGTGATAATCCAACTACTTGCGCTTATAAGTATTGAATAAGTAAACATTATTATTATTTTAATTATTGTGAATGTGAGGACTATGTAGGTCATACATACACATATATATTTATTTATTTTTCTCAGTTACTTATAATGATAATCTGGCAGTTTTGAGTACTTTATGCGGCCTACCCAAATGTCCTTTCTTTGGTATTGTTCGTCGAATCGTTGAGCTCCTTTTAAGTTCTGAGTTGAGCTGCACGATTACTGACAAATGCGTACACTGACTGGACAGGTCCACTCAAATCTGTATGGTTCTTTCCTCAAAAGACCATTTCAGACACAAATCTACATGGTCCTCAAATGAAATGCTCCGACCAAGATTATTTCCGGTTTTTTTTTAATATACACATTGACATTAATGAATTTTATATATACAATGACATGAATATTTACTTTTAAAGTATTATATTATTTTAATTGTTGTGAATGTGAAGACTATATGGGTCATTCCTTTTTGTTTTTTTTTTAAATTTTTCTCAGTTAGTTCAAATCATGATGTGACAGTTTGAATAATTTATGTGGCCTACACAAATGTCCTTTTTTTGGTATTGTTCATCGGATCGTTGAGCTCCTTAAATTCTGACTTGAGCTGCACGATAACTGTCAAATGCGTGCACTGACTTGACAGGCTCTCTCAATCTGTGTGGTGCTTTCCTCTAAAGACCACTTCAGACACCAATCCACATGGCCTTCACATGATCTGACCAAGACCAGAAGTCCAGACATAATCTGGACTTTAAAAGAGGCTGTGACCTCTGAGTTTGTTTCGGCCTTTCTTCTCAGAGTAGTCAGATAGGAAACGCCGACCTCATCTAGTTTTTAAAATATGATTGACGTGTAAAAGTGTTTGTACAAACCTACTTACAGAAATAAAATCATTTATAAATATAAATACATTTTCATTATCACTTAAATTCATAAATACAAATTGCGTTAAAAAAAATGTTATGAACGTGAATTTATTGAACCATTATTTTCCACTTATTCTATGCATATTTCTTTGATATCAAGAAAATACTTAGCACTGATAAAATTATTATTTGTTGTTTTATGTAACACTAGCTTTTACCTGCGGCTTTGCTTGCGTTTATGTCGAAAAAATATCCCACGGGAACATACTGCCGGGATTAATAGTACCTGTTAACCGTGCAAAGCTATATGGCTACTTACCTATTATAATCCTTAATATTATAAATGCGAAAGTAAGTTTTTTGTTACGCCTTCACGCTAAAACGGCTGAACGGATTTGGATGAAATTTGGCAGATATATAGATGATGCCCTGGAAAAGAACATAGGATACTTTTTTTTGATCGAGACTTATGCGGGTGAAACCGCGGGGCGCAGCTAGTGCATTATAAATGTTTGTACCCTTTTTACTATTAAAGTAATGAACGTTTGAGGAGCTTATTAGGGTGGGGGGGGGGGCTGGAAGAATGAGGGCGCGGGGCAGGCAAGCGCGGGCGCGCGCCGCGCGCCGATCCGAAAGTAGTCGTCGATGTGATCAAAGCACACACGTACAAACTCCTCGCCCGCGACATTTCATATAATCTTTACTCTTGGTTTCTTCATTATCCCCCTACAATCAGGTCTTCGAGCCGAATCTGCTGGATGTTTCATACTCCACTGAAAACGCGAGCTATGGTAAATACACAGAGCACAGCGAAGAAAAATAAAGAACTTTATGGCGAAATGTCTAAGGGCACTGAAGGGTTGGAAACTACTGTTCAAGATGATTCCAGGCAACCAAACACTAAAATAACTTTTAGTGTTTTGGCTTTTTGGTTTTGGTGGTAACCCGTGTTGAGAAAAAAAGGACCCGCAACAAGTCGAAAAACCTATATTTCCACCCAAACAAAGTGAAAAAAATAAACCGAGTTCCAACATCCAATTACTTTGATCGAGATTTCGATTTTGATATCTTTTCTGACTTTGAGGGTAGACCTACCCTCAAAGTCAGAAAAGATATCAAAATCGAAATCTCGATCAAAGTCCGCAACGTCATCAGTATTAGCCAGAAAGAAAAGACTGGAATTAGAAGCAGCAGAAGCTAAGGCAAAAATACATATGGAAATAATTGATAAAATATTGGCCGCTGAGTTGGCCGAGCTAGAAGATGAAAAATACAGTTCACAATCGGAAGGAAGAGAAGAAGGAGATCATACTAAAGTTGAAGTGGAGAAGTGGCTAGAACGAGGTTATCGTGAACTGGAGGCAGAGGCTGCTCAGCCGCAGGATACAAAACTGGGCGACCTTGAGCTGCCGCTACCGCCGCTGGCGCAGCAAACAGCTGCCCAAGGTGGCACTGATGAAACAGGTCACATGTTGGCAAGCGCTATCAGAGATCTAGCTGCTGCTACCACAGCTAACGGATCGCATGCTAAAATGCTGAGCCGATTGAGTACACCTAAAGACTTACCCGGTTTTGGAGGTGACCCGTTGGATTGGCTGCAGTTCAAGCAAGCATACGAAGACTCAACAAAAGTGAGTAACTTCAGCAATCAGGAAAACTTTACGGAAATGTTTACATGGAGCAGCCAAAAATGCTGTAACAGCACTGTTAATTAGTGCTACGTCACCGGATGTTGTGATGTCTACGCTGGAGCTACAATTTGGAAATCCAGATATTATCATAGCCCAAATTGTGTACGAGATCAACAAGCTCCAACCACTGGCCCAGGAATATCACAAAGAAATAGTAACGTTCTCTGTGAAAGTCAAAAACTATGTCGCTGCAGTGCTCGCTATTGGTCAAGATCAGTACTTGAAAGGAACAAACATGTTATCAATTATCCTATCTAAATTACCTACAGTGCTTATCTCAAAATGGGCAGACTACAGTTATCCAATCATCAGCAGCGGGGATAAGCTGGTGAATTATCCGAGTTTTTGAACCAAGAAGCTATAAAAATATCGAAAACATCAGTAAATATAATATTCAATCCCAGTGATTACAAACGTAAACAAAGTGACAACGTAAACAGAACTCATACGGTGTTAGTGCAAAACTCTTCGGACAGTAACATTGGTGACGATAAGTGCCGTTTTTGTAAAATAAATAAACATAAAATAATAGACTGTAAAAAGTTTAAAAAAGCGTTACGTAGGGACAGATGGCAGTTTATAAAACGTAACGGTTTATGCTATAAGTGTTTGGTATCGCGTCATAACCGTGACGCATGCGCAGCACCTGTGTGTGATAAGGGCAATTGTGGAAAATCGCACCATCAACTTCTGCATTTGCCTGATGGGCGCGGTAATGAGCAGTGTCAACCGTCCGTTGCAGCAACTTCTGAGGCGTCGGCCTCAGCGTCGGTGCTGCCTAGCGAGGCTGTCACCCACATTAACGATGACAGTTATAGTCAAGTGTTGCTAAAGACAGTGCCAACAAATATATACGGACCTTACGGAACAGTGATCACGGTGGCCTTATTGGACAATGGTTCCACTAAGGTTACTAACCATGTTTATAGGTCGTAGATTCTGACCAAGGCAGGCGCTTTACTTTGTGTAAAAAGTTGATTAAATGAAGGCATTCATTAAAGCCGAAAGACGTCCACTGCTGAATATAGGCCTCCCCCAAGCACCTCCACTTTGACCGATTCTGTGCTTTCCGCATCCAGCGGATTCCTGCGGCTTTCACAAGGTCATCGGTCCATCTTGTGGGAGGCCTTCCAACGCTACGTCTTCCGGTACGCGGTCGCCACTCCAGAACCTTTCGGCCCCATCGGCCATCCGTTCTGCGAGCAATGTGCCCTGCCCATTGCCACTCAAGTTTGGCAATTCTTCGGGCTATGTCAGTTAGCTTGGTTCTCCTGCGGATCTCCTCATTTCTAATTCGATCACGTAGGGAAACTCCAAGCATAGCCCTCTCCATTGCCCTTTGGGTGACTTTTAGCATTCTGATAATTTCCATTGTGAGCGACCACGTTTCAGTACCATAGGTCATCACTGGCAACACGCACTGGTCAAAGACTTTCGTCTTGAGACACTGTGGTATGTGGGACGAAAAGATATTGCGTAGCTTCCCGAACGCTGCCCAGCCGAGTCGGATTCGACGATTGACCTCTTTCTCGAAGTTGGACCTACCTAGCTGGACAGTTTGTCCTAGGTAAACATACTCGTCCACAACTTCGAGCGTAGCGTCGTTCTGATGTTTCATAAGTGCCCATGTAGGTTTATGTTGTTTAACTTTCTGGCCTTTTCGCAATAACTATAACAAACGTAGGGCACGCTGACTAAATGAGAGACAGAAGTACCTACATTTATTATATCAGAGTGTTAAGTTTCAATATATTAATACGTAATTGTTGGATATTGTACTGGCAACACCCAAAGATTCGATGTGTCAAAAGTAGCGCGGGAACGTTCTTCTGGGTCGGGCGCTCGTGACGGTAAGACGTGCTTAGTGGCTGTGTCGGTAAAAAGATAGATTAGCTTAGTATTGGTTGGAGATCTACTGTAAATTAAGGTAACCTGTTAGTTTTATGGTAAATATTGGAATACGGATTTAATTGTGATATTATGTGGGAATAGAAGATGTGATAGTATGGTGTAGAATAATGAATATGATGTTGGCAAAAAATATAAATGACTGACAAAATATCTTGATGTTTCATATTATTATTTTCCTTATCCTTTCCACGCGCGCCTCAAAGAGACGTCAGCAGAATTGACGGGGTCCGCTAGGGCCAATGCCTGCCGGGGCTGCGAATAACAGCCGAAAGGGAAATCGTGGCCCCCGGCAACATGGCAATTGAAGGAACACGGGTGGGTTTTAGTCAGTAAGAGTCTGACACGCCCTTCTGCTCCACCTAGAGTGGGAGAAGTTATTTGATAATTTCCCAAAAAAAAAAAAAAATTTGTAAATATGTAGTTTTATTAAATAATTTTAGATTACGATATTGGGGTAACGACTTTAAGATTAATTTGGGGATTAGTATCTATTTTAAATAATTATATTGGAAATTAAATTAGTTATTTTAGAGTCAGGATGGTTCTTATTATAAGAGTGTCCATTAATATTGTGAGGACATCAAAATGGCAGTTATTTGGGGTTTGATTAAATACATGCACATAACAAAACCGGCCATAAATGTTTGTCGAATTTACTGAGAAATTCCTCGTTTCCTTCATAGAACATGTTGAATGTCTTCAAAATGTTTTAGTAAAGTTTAGGAGTTATTTTTGAGAAAATTGATTGACATGCCTATTGTTTCATCATTTATATAAATTAACTAGCTTTTGCCCGCGGTTTCGCTCGCGTAAAGGTCGGAAAATATCCCACAAGACCGGACTACCGAGATTCAGAGGGTCCGATGTCCTAACCCACGTCATGGCCTATCCATATGCTTTTCATCTAAATCCGTTCAGCCGTTACGGGCATTAAAATGTAGCAGGTAGATAATAAATTTGTTTTAGGGTTCCGTGCCTCAAAACAAAAAATGGAAAACTTTATAATTTACATAGATAAGTATTCTTACCAAGTTTCAAGTTTACTAACTCAAGAAATAAGATTTTTCATACAAACAAAATGTCCCCTTTTCACCTCCTTGAAGGTCGAATTTACAAAAACCCTTTCTTAGTAGATGCCTACGTCATATTATTTACCTGTGTGCCAAATTTCAGCTCAATCCGTTCAGTGGTTTGAGCTGTGCGTTGATAGATCAGTCAGTCATTCAGTCAGTCAGTCACCCTTTCTGTTTATATATTAGACAAATAGTAAGTAGACCTACTCTTGAAAATCAAAAAATATAAAGAGATTTTGGTACATATATAAAATAGTATTTATTAAATAAATATTCAACAAATCACAAAAGTAGTTTAGTAATACAAGTACAAACATAAACAGTAATAATATATTAAGCCGAAAAAACAATTTATGATAAGAAATTTAAAATAATTACAATGCGCCAAATGACTATATAAAGCAAAAGTCAGTTTTCAAATTTTGTTAGTGCAGTTGTTTTAATTTGAAATGGAGTTGGTTAGATTAGATTGGAATACCAGTGTTCATCACATTTTCAAATCTAATTTCCGGTTGGAAACTTTTAATCCGGAAAAATCCTTCTTCACCCCAATTGGGGCCCCAACTATTGGCCGCTAACCAATATTCAACACCATTTTCAATACCGTAGCCTATCACACGAACAATATGATTAGCACGATAATTACCATGTAAATGTTCGTAAATTCCTGAAGAGTAGCCGTGACCATGTTCGTCGCTGAAATCCTCGTAAACTGACATTAAGGCCTGTATAGGTCCGTTTATAAATAATTCAGCCTTTATTTGCCAGCTGTCAGTAGGTACTGCGTAAACTTCCTTAGCTTTAACTTTGTAATTCAAGTAAGTCTTCAAAGAAGGATTGTCCTTACAAAATGTTACGCACTCATTTCTATTTACATCATTAGGTTCATAGGGTTTGCACGCTTTTGATACAAGGCCGTAATTTTTCCAAAACATGAATCCATTTGCAGGAATACCTGAATGACAAATAGTTTGATTAGGATGTGAGCATTCTAAATCTTGTTCAGATAGATCTATCAATGTGTTGCTATGAATGCACACTCTATCCGAGGCAGTATTGGCAACGCCATGAGCCCAGCATGAGTAACAGTTTAGTTGATTACGAATTTCTTTTATAGTCCAACAATGCGGCCACTTTTTTCTTGCGTCGAATGTCGCCGGCAGTTCGTAACCTATATTACGATTGATATATTTTACTGGTAATTTTTCCGCTTCATGATCATGTATATTAATATCACTCAATATGTTAAGGGACATATTGGTATACTGTTTCATTTTCCAAGAGAAGTTCCTTTGGTTGAAGTGCTCTATGAAGTTGGACCGCGTCATTGTCATGTACTTTGCTTGCAATTCTTCGTCCACTGTGCTTGCAGCTAACTTCATCAGCGTCGATATCACTATCACGTAAACCTTCATTGTCACTGTTGTTTGATGTTTTACTGATGGCTACATATTGAGAGACTTCACCTTATATATGGCATCAGAAATCTTAAGTATGTCAGTATGCCATATTTTACCAAAACTGATAAAATATAATTTATTGAAAGGGTAACACGTGTAGCTTTTTAAGTGTTTTAAATTAATTTAGGAATGTAACTGATTATTCGAAATTTTCACCGGTGCGTCAGACACATTCAAATATTTAGATATCGTCTATTTCTTGAGTCGCAATTCGTTTGGAAACATTGTTACTAGTTGCACCGAAATAGCAGTGATAGCCTAGTGGTGTGACCGTCGGACTGCCAATTCATAGGTCTCGAGTTCGAACCCAAGGCACGCACCTCTGACCTTTCGGATTCATGTGCGTATTGTATAATTATCACTTGCTTCAAAAACGGTGAAGGAAAACATCGTGAGAAAATGCCTGAGAGATATTTCTCGACGGCGTGTGAAGCCAGAGGCCCATCGGCGGCTTTAAAACTCTGACACCAGGTTAGTCACTAACCTCACGAAAAGAAGATGAAGTTACACCGAAGGGGTCGGTCGGCAAAGTCGCGTCATACCACGTCGGTGTGCCGACCGGATCAGTGTTTGGGCCAGTAGGTTATATAATATAATGCACGTGAACAGTGTGTCGAATGTTGTAAAGAGGTGTCGAGTGTTTATGTAAGTTAAGTTATCGTTAAGGATAGTATATATCGGAGATACAACAGAACGTATAAGAAGAATTCCAAAGTATCACCAAATGGGCACATGATAATGGAATTATATTAAATCTGTCCAAGACAAAATGCATGCATATATACTCGCCACACAATCTACGAGCTAAAGCTGTGCACGGAGAGGATCTTGATGTAATAGGACATACATATGAATGCCTGCATAGTGATAAAGTTAATAGCGTATGTATGAGATTGGAGTATGTAAGTACATTTAAATATTTAAGCCTTAATATTGATATTAATTTTAATTGGAAAACGCATGTAACTGACATATGTAACAAGTTGAGATCTGTATTGGGGAAGTTCTACCAGTTGAACAAGGTTGTGAATAAACAGATGTTATTGATCGTGTATTATGCACTTGCTGACTCACTAATCAGTTATGGACTTATTGTCTATGGGCGAACGTTTAAAATGTACTTACAAGACATAAAAAAATACAGATAAGACTAATCAAGTTCCTAGTCAACAAAAAGGTTAAGAAAAAATGTAACAAAGAATATGAAAAATTATTCCCTATTTGTAAAATCCTACCAATAGATAAGAAGGTCGATTACTTGATAAGCCTAGAACACTACTTTAGTTTTGAGTTTAAGGTACCTATTCAAAATAAATTTAATACAAGAAGTGTAAGAGAGAAAAATGGTTGAACCGAAGGTAACAAATTGTTACGGGGAAAGAACTTCAAAATATTTAGTCCCAAAGGTAGGTATTTAATAAATTACATAACATAACATCACGCCTTGTTTCCCCGAAGGGTTGGGCAGAGGTGTCCCTGTAGCAGGTACACCCACATTTCGCCAGTTATGTTTAAGTCCCATGTAATAGGGGGCGAGCCTATTGCCATCAACCGGGCACAAATCCAGAGTCCAGGCTGCTACTGAGAATTTCCAGATAGAAAAACTCAATAAAACTTTGCCCGACCCGAGAATCGAACCCAGGACCTCATGCTCAGCAGTAGCGCTTGCGACCACTAGACCAACGAGACAGTCGTATTTAATAAATTAGATCTATTAAAACCCTAAAGTAAGTAAAGGCATGTTAAAGTCAAAATTAAGGAGTTTATTTCTCGATTAAGACGATTCTGCCTGTATCGAGAAATAAACACCTAATAGTATAATTATAATTTATTATATCTAATTTGTGATTCACACTAAGGGTTTAGTCGGGCCGGCGCGGGCGGATTGTGGACGCGGCTCCGGACGCGGACACCTCCAGACAATAGGTACGTACTTAGAATCTGTCAGTGTCCGATGTCCGCGGCTCGTCCGCAATCTGTCCGTTCCGGTGTGATTGATCCTTGACTGAAATTAGTGCATAAGGTTAATTTTGTTAGATTTTGTGTACCTATTCCTGTAAACAAGCGCTTCTCGCCATCAAACTGGAAAGTTTGGCGAGTAACACTGTAGAAGCAATAAATAACGGACCTATGAAAAAAAAAACAACTTAGGAGATGGCGGGATGAGCTGGATAGGTTCCGGCAAAACTGGAAGGAAAAGGCTCGGGCTGACTTTGACCCAGAGTTACACGCCAAATACCTTACAATGTCAAAGTCATCCTTCATAGAGTATTTCAACGCACAGGACTACTCTTGGAAGATGGCTGAATACGACAATATGGAAGAGAAGTATACCGCTTCTGCACATTTTGATATGGAATCTATGGAAAAATTACAAGTCCGAACTCACGATCTTGAAGTAATTGATCTGCTGGATAACTTTGACGCCAGAGAACAGTGGCCTCAATGTAAGACTATAAAAGAAATCTACAATCAGTTAGATTGCCGTTCGTGCTGGGCCTTCGGAAGTGCCAATCCAGAATCTGATAGAACGTGCATTCACAAAGATGTTCATGTCCATAATTCTGAACAAGATTTAAAATGTTCATATCAGGAGATATGCTTACGCGAATCTGCAATATTACAGCATTTGACTTTTGGCGGGACGAAGGTCTTGTTACTGACAAATGTAAACCGTATGACGTAGAAAAGCTAAAAAAGAAAGAACCTTGCGTGTTGAAATGTGTAAATCCTGATATAAATTATAAACAAGACAAACATTTCGCTGAAAAGGTTTACTTACCGATTGAGTAATGAAAGTGATCAAATAATGGCAGAGCTAGTAAAAAATGGTCCTATTCAGGCCTCGTTTTTTGTTATGAAAGATTTTTATGAGTATAAATCAGGAATTTATGTATATAAATTGCCAATAAGAGTAGCGCTTCATAGTGTACGAATTATTGGCTACGGCGTCGAAGATGGTATTGTTTATTGGTTGGTGGCCAACAGCTGGGGGGATAAATGGGGTGAAAATGGAACGTTTAGAAATAAACGTTTCCAAGATCACGTTGAATTTGAAAATATGTTGATTGCTGGTATGCCAAAGAGTTAATAGTTTTCGTTTTTTCATAATAATTTGTGTTTCTTTCCATGTCTTTCATTTTGCGTTTTATGCGTTGCGTCACGCAAGCATATGTGTTTTCTTTATTTCTTTTGTAACAATTTTGGTAACTTATTTGACAGCGTTTTTTAGGGTTCCGTAGTAAACAAGGAACCCTTATAGTTTCGTCATGTCCGTCTGTCTGTCTGTCTGTCTGTCCGCGGTCTAGCTCCGAGACCCTTAGTACTAGAAAGCTGTAATTTGGCATAGATATACATATTAATTACGCCGACAAAGTGGTCAAACAAAATTATGAAAAACATTTTTTTAGGGTACCTCTCATACACGTAAAGTGGTGGTGTTAATTTTTTTATTTTTTTACCCCATGTTGAGGGGTATCATTAGAAAGGTCCTTCAAAAATATTGGGAGTTTATGAAAACCATTTTTGGATTCAGGGATTCATTTGCGAAATATTAAGCTTTAAAGTGCTAATTTTTGTTAGAGTCAAGTGTCCCCCCCCCTGCCGGCTAAATGGTTGATTTTGGGTATGTGAAAAAGTAGTTTATATAACGAAATTAAAAGGAAAACTATCACAGCTAAGTAGGCTTTACAGGTTAACGAGTAATAATCGACCAACTTAACTTTGCAGTTGCAAAAACATGTTTTACCATACATTCCGTATGGGAGAACATATTTTTCAACTACAAAGTTAAGTTTGTTTTTGGGATAAATTCATCCCAACTACGGAACCGTTCATTGTGCGTGGTCCGACACGCACTTGGCCGGTTTTTTTATTTGACAATCTTATGCAAATATGCATAAGATGGTCAAATAAAAAAATTGAGGCTAAATAAAATTATAAGTGATATTTTTTATTTTATTTATTTAAACCTATGTATAAATTTCAATTTTGTTTTTTTTTATATTTTCTACACACCTACTTTATTTCCTTCCACAGACAAAGAACGGCTCACTCACAGGTACAATAGGTACGCAGGGCGTCCGTCGTCGGGGTGAAGTGAGCGGGCGGAGAGGGAAAAATGCATATTTAAAATAAAAATAAAAGAAACAGTGGCACTTCGGGAGTGCCGACAGAAGTGAAAACTTGAACAAGATCGCCTTGGTAGAAGAAAAATACTTGTATAGAACATTGGTCCGTAACGTAATATAAATAAAGAGCACAATCGTGTTTACAAAAATGAGGTGTCTGTAACGGTGTCGCGAGTTGAAATGTTTTTCCCGTCTCAAAAATGCCCAACGTGCCAAAAGAAGTTTTAATTTCAAAAATGGAACATGCTTTATCCAATATGTCAAAATATATATTAGAATGCCTTAATATATCATAATATGTCTTGCTATAATCTGTTCACATGTTTTGGTGACGTAATAGAAATATATATTATAGCTCCGTCTGCGATCGCACGAAGATTACTATGGAAAACATTTATTATTTATTTATTTATTTAAATCACAATTATAACACCTTTACAGATTCATCCAAGGCGATGTTATAAGTCACAAAATATACACAAATTTCCAAATTAATAACCTGTAAGCAGAATTACAATGAATTATATAATATTATGTAATATAACAATTATTCTAAACATGACAACTTTTATTCTGTCAAACGTCTTTCAATTATTATTTGTGCCGTTCGAATGAATTGCGGCAGGTTTTGCGCAAATATATCCTCCGATACCGTAATAACATTAATAATACGTGCGGCTCGTGACATAGGGGCAAACTTGAGTAGGTTAGTCCTAGCCGCTGGCACATCTAACAGTGCGGGGCGGCGGCGTGCACCTACGCACCCGTCCGGCGCGCACAGCCGCAGCACTGCCAGCACCTCCGGGTGGTGCAACAACCCTAGCAGTACGCGGGCCACGTACTTGACCAGCGCGACGTCCCTTCTTACGGCCAGCCTGGTGTACCCGACCATGCCCAGGACGAATAGACTCGGGTACATCAGGGGATAAAAGGGATAAACCCCGTACTGTTTACGGTACAGAAACCTTGTGAACTTGTTCTGGATTTTTTCCAACATGAGGCTGTATTTCCCTTCATGCGGATTCCAAATGATTGCACTTGTTTCGAGATGACTCCTCACAAGTGCATTATATAAAACTTTGACAACCGCGATGTTGGTAAAATCCTTACACTGTCTCAAGATGAAACCGAGATTTCTGAAAGCCCTGCCGCACATCTCAATTATGTGTTTGCGGAACGTCAGCTCAGATACCATCTGTACGCCTAGGTCTCGTACATGTGAGACGCGCGGCATAACTTCGCTGTCCATCTCGTACCGATGCTGTAATGGAGCTCGCGCGCGGCTGTAGCTCATTACACAACACTTTTCAATATTAAAATGCAGCTTGTTTAATTTCCTCCATTGGACTATATTATTAATGTCAGACTGGAGCCGATTACAGTCTGCAGTGCCCTCAACTTTTAGGAATAATTTTAAGTCATCTGCAAACAGTAGACACTTCGCCTCTTTCACGACTGTTGGAAGATCATTAATTATTAAAATGAATTCCAAAGGTCCAATATTGCTCCCCTGACTTACTCCGGAGAATGTGTAATAAGGTGTGGATTCATGTCCTGCAAACTCGACATACTGTCGGCGCTCACCAAGGTAACTAGCAAAGAACTTAAGTAAGTGCGGTGTGAACCCCATAGCAGAGAGTTTGCACAAAAGTACATCGTTATCCACGGTGTCAAAAGCTTTCCGAAAATCGAAATATGCCACATCCACCTGCCCCCCGGCGTCAATGACGGGCGATAGGTAGTTAACAAATGACAACAAGTTACCACCCGTACTGCGACCCTGTCGAAAGCCGTGTTGAGCGTCTGACAGTTGTGAGCTCACTTGTGTGTATATACTTTTATGCAACACTGATTCAAATACCTTAGCGAACGCCGACAGCACCGCCACCGGTCGGTATCCACTCACATCCGTGCCTGCACCCCCTTTAGGGACTGGGATAACTCTGGTGATCTTCCACTCGTCCGGGTAGTGACCCTCTCGCAAACACAAGCCGAAAATGTGCAACAAGGGCTCCTCAAAAACCATACGACAATCTTTGATAATGTAAGGTGGTATGCCGTCAGGACCTACTGAGCGTTTGGGCTTGAGACGCAGGAGCGCCGCGCGCAGGTCTCGCGCGCTGAGGCGGTCAACATGCACGCGCGCCGCTCCCACCGCCTCGCCACCCGCGCGCTTCGCAGCTACCGGGTCCAGGGCCGGCCGCTTCTCACTGTACACAGAGTGGAAATATGAGGCAAAACATTTCGCACACTCCTCCTCCCTCAGCAATAAGCCGTCCTTTGTGACTTTGGGTTTATTGCGCCTAGATTGTTTACTCCTAATAAAGCTCCAGAACGATTTCGGATCCTCATGTAGGTTCTTCTGAAGTCTGTTTTGGTAAACTTCATAGGTTGAAGCTATCTTTAATTTAACCCGAGTACGAAAACAAGAAAACATTTCATAATCACTCTGGGATCCAGTTGTTTTATATAATTTGTGATAACGCCACTTTTGTTTGATATCCCTTATCAAATCAGATGTGTACCATTCTGGATAACTAAACCTAGACCGAAGCGTATTTACTTTAACGTTTTTCTTAGGAACGCACTCGTCAAGGATCATATTCACTATTTTATAAAAGTAATTTACAGCCACCTCGGAGTTCTGAATGTTAAACAAGATCTCCCAAATTACTTGCCTAAATGAATTATACAAACCTAGAAAATTAGCTTTATTAAAATTCCACCTGTGTCTAGTAAGTGACGAAACATTCTCATTCTGAAAAAGCCCCCGGCTACCCTCTGGTTCTCGATGAGAAAGCCTGGCGGTAATTACCAACGGCGGATGTTGTGTATCAATAACAACTAAAGGTTCCTCCGAAAGTTGTACCCCTAAGTCACTTAACTCAAACGTTGATAGTACCAAATCTAAAGTACGATTATTAATATTAACAACATTATTTACCTGCCGAAATCCACCGTAGGCGATAAAATATTCCAAATAACTTTGTATTTCCACCGTCGCAGACGGCATATTAAAATCACCCATCACTAAAACTTTGTCATGCTTAACACAAACATTCTCTAATATATGAAATAAATGCATATACTCAGTAGCATCACATTTTGGCGGAATGTAAACAACACAAGAACAGAAAATGATTTTTTCTGTGTACCGTCGCGCATACAATCTCAAATAAGGCCTTATCGACATTGTCAACAGAAACGCGATTTAAAACAAAACGCGGGGAAGCCGCCAAAAATACTCCTCCTTGTTTTCGGCCGTCTGCTCGATCACATCGTATTATGTTGAATTCAGTTGGAATTAATTCTCCGTCATGAATCCCTTTATTGAGACCTGACTCTGTAATTGCAAAGAGATCATACGTCGATGCCAATAAATTATTGTGGAACGTATTTGTTTTCGTTCTCAATCCTCGAACATTCTGATAATATACTTGAATGCACTTATTGCTGACTTTGATTGCCTTTTGCTGGTTTGCGGGTGTTTCGAAACCACACCCATTGGCTGAATTGCGCATTTAATGGCCAACTATCAACGTTATTCAACTTTTCAAAAAGGGATTCCGGAACTCCAACTATAAATGACGCATAGTCTCTTGCACTTTTCGGAACTATTTTTTCGACTTTAATATCTGCAGATCCACAGATTCCTGCCACATGTTCACCTATCGCCTTCTCAGTTGTGTCTGGATGTAGTGACCACACATGCAAAAATTTCTTCCTCTGTATTGCTTGAAGCGTAGCAATTTGAGTGTTTCCTCCTTTTTGTATGGCAAAAGTAACCATTTTTGTTCGCTTTTTATTATTAGCAACTACTTTCCATTCTTCGGAAACAACGTTATCCTCCAAAACTGTCTCATCGGTTTCCGATAAACTCTCGCTAGTTTTTTGCAGTGTGGACGTAGCCTTATTCTTGGCTCGCTCGGTCGCTCGGCGAGTACGTTCCGTCACCTTTTCGTGCGGTTCCTTAGCACCACTACTAACGTTTATCTCCCTCGCAAGCGTAGTAGGTATCCCAACTGGTTTTTCCATCTCGCTCTTCGACTTATCCATTGAAACGTGAGCTTGGATCTTCTCAATTTTCGAGGACAAATCTGCCAGTAACCTCGTTTGTTCCGTGATTGTGACAAAATAATTTCCGATCGTCCGCTGCTGATCTTCAATTTTCTTGTTTTGCGACTCAATCAGTGCTGTTTGAGCCGCAATTTTTGCTGTCACCGCTGCCACTTTCTTCATCAAATCGTTGAACCCCGATTCGACATTAAATTTGGACATTTTAAACGTTAATCAGAATAAAATCACGGAGCCGAAGTTCGCGTGTCAAGGTATAGTACCCGAAAAAAAACATATCGTAACACCCAAAGATTCGATGTGTCAAAAGTGGCGCGGGAACGTTCTTCTGGATTAGGCGCTCGTGACGGTAAGACGTGCTTAGTGGCTGTGTCGGTAAAAAGACACATTGGCATAGTATTGGTTGGAGATCTACTGTAAATTAAGGTAACCTATTAGTTTTATGGTAAATATTGGAATACGAATTGAATTGTGATATTATATGGGGAATAGGAGATGTGATAGTATGGTGTAGAATATTGAATATGATGTTGGCAAAAAATATAAATGACTGACAAAATATCTTGATGTTTCATATAATTATTTTCCTTATCCCTTCCACGCGCGCCTCAAAGAGATGTCAGCAGAATTGACGGGGTCCGCTAGGGCCAATGCATAGGGCTACGAATAAGAGCCGAAAGGGAAATCGTGGCCAACATAGCAACTGAAGGAACACGGGTGGGTTTTAGTCAGTAAGAGTCTGACACGCCCTCCCGCTCCACCTAGAGTGGGAGAAGTTATTTGAAAATTTCCCACCAAAAGAAAAAAAAAATCCCTGAGATATTGTAAATAAGTAGTTTTATTAAATAGTTTTAGATTACGATATTGGGGTAACGACTTTAAGATTCATTTGGGGATTAGTATCTATTTTAAATAATTATAGTCGAAATTAAATTAGTTATTTTAGAGTCAGGATGGTTCTTATTATAAGAGTGTCCATTTATATTGAGAGGACATCAAAATGGTAGTTATTTGGTGTTTGATTAAATACATGCACATAACAAAACCGGCCATGAATGTTAGTCGAATTTGCTGAGAAATTCCTCGTTTCCTTCATAGAACATGTTGAATGTCTTCAAAATATTTTAGTAAAGTTTAGGAGTAATTTTTGAGAAAATTGATTGACATGCCTATTGTTTCATTATTTATATAAATTAACTAGCTTTTTACCGCGGCTTTGCTCGCGTAAAGGTCGGAAAATATCCCACAAGAACGGACTACCGGGGTTTCAGAGGGTCCGATGTCCTAACCCACGTCATGGCTTATCTGTATGCTTTTCATCTAAATTCGTTCAGCCGTTACGGGCATGAAAATGTAACAGATAGATAATAAATTTGTTTTAGGGTTCCGTGCCTCAAAACGAAAAATTTAAACCATTAAAGGAAGACTTCGTTGTCTGTAAAGACGCTTTTTCTCAGGATCGTGTGGAGGCATGAAGTTGAAATAGATAGGTATCTAAACATAGATTTACGGTCCCTTGGACCTGTAACGAAAATCGAACTTCCAAGTCAAGGCAATAAATAAAAAATACGGCCATTTATGCCTATTTGATACTTCCCGTTGGCCCAACAGCATGAAGTTTTGCGCAAAGCAAGGTCAAGTAAGGAGGTTATCCATTTATAACTATAAATTGGAAATTTATAATTATAAATGAACTGCAAAGATATCTTTTTCTTCAATCTGGGAACAAAAACTCATAGGCCATGTCTTGAAGTAACATTTAGTCTGTATTTCATTCAAATCGGTACTATCCACTCTATTTAAATTTCTTTTTCAATTGATAAGTTAAGTTTTTCCTTAAATCCGGATTTGGAAATTCGGGGAGGCGAGCAAGCACAGCTTTGAGACGGAACCCTCAGGGCACAAGTCCTATTCACACTTGCCCGGTTTTTTACACGACTGAAATCCGTAACTATCTACAATATTCTAACCTTTTGGATATTATGATAGTCTTCTACAATTTGCGGTAAACTATAGAAGAATACAAACATAATGCAATATTGCTCATCCCTCATAGCAAATGGCGTCATAATAATTTTTGAAAAGTCTATTGTAACGTTTCCATTATTTGACTTATACAGTGTGAGTCTTCATAATGTGCACATATCGAAATGAGGGAGTCTATGCTTAATTTTATCGACGGAAAAAATGGTAATTTTTTTTTTCAGTTTAAAAAAAAAAAAAAAATTTTACAAAAAAATTTTTTTTTAAAAAATTTTTTTTTGCTCTCTTTTTATTATTATCTTATTTATAAATTTTACAACTAAAAATTGAAGAAAAAAATACAGATTTTTACTAAAAAAACATGTTTATTTTCAATTGAGGGTAGTTTTTTTCTCAATTTTAATTTTATGTGGACGGCTACTTACTTTCAATCATTATGGAATTTGTTTCATCGCGATAGCTGATTCAGTTTAAAAGTTACACAGTTTTGTTACAATTTTTTTTTTAATTTCATAAAAAGTATAAAAAACAATATTTAGATTTTTTAAATATTTTTTCTGTCGTTAAAATTAAGCATAGATTTCCTCATTTCGATATGTGCACATTATGAAGACTCACACTGTAGATTATTTATACCAATTACCTAATTTTTTAATTAATCAAGCCACACAGTAAAGTCCTCCTCTGTAAAAATGAATACCCCTTTTCACCCCGTTAGGGGTAGATTTCCAAAAAAAAAACCTTATAAACGTTTTTGTTTATTTTCAGTCTATAAATACTGAGTTTTGAGTTAATCAGATCACGTGTTAAAATTGTTTCAAACAAACTTTGTCACGCCCCAAGCCTTTAGGGGGTAGTTTAGAAAAACTAAAAATGGGAAACTTTATAATTTTCATAGATAAGTATTCTTACGAAGTTTCAAGTTTATTAACTCAAGAAATAAGATTTTTCATACAAACAAAATGCCTCCTTTTCACCCCCTTAAAGGTCGAATTTACAAAAACCCTTTCTTAGTGGATGCCTACGTCATATTATTTATCTGTGTACCAAATTTCAGCCCAATCCGTTCAGTGGTTTGAGCTGTGCGTTGATAGATCAGTCAGTCAGTCACCCTTTCCTTTTATCTTCTTCTTAATATATATAAATTACGACACCTAAACTACCTAAACACCTAAACTACTTAACCGATTTTAATTAAATATGCACACTGTGTGCAGTTTGATCCAACTTGAAAGATAGGATAGCTTACATCTTAATTTAGGAAAAAAAAAAGACATGAAGAAAAATTATGTTTTTATAAATTATGGTAGGGTAGGTAGGGTAGGAAGTGATAAAGATGGTCCACCCCAAACATTTATATGGCAAAACAACGTTTGCAAGGTCAGCTAGTAGATATATAAAGATAGATTAGACAAATAGTAAGTAGACCTACTCTTGAAAATCAAAAATATAAAGAGATTATGGTACATATATAAAATAGTATTTATTAAATAAATATTCAACAATTCACAAAAGCAGTATAATAATACAAGTACAAACATAAACTGTAATAATATATTAAGCCGAAAAAACAATTTATGATAAGAAATTTTAAATATTTACAATACGCAAAATGACTATAAAACAAAGTCAGTTTTCAAACTTTGTTAGTGCAGTTGTGGAATACCAGTGTTCATTGTCTCTTCAAATTGAATGTCTGGTTGGAAACTTTTAATACGGAAAAATCCTTCTTCACCCCAATCGGAGCCCCAGGTATTGGCCGCTAACCAATATTCAACACCATTTTCAATACCGTAGCCTATCACACGAACACTATGATGATTGACAAGTTTACCATGTATATGTTCGTAAATACCTGAAGAGTAGCCGTTACCATGGTCATCCCTGAAATCCTCATAAATTGCCATTAAGGCCGTAATAGGTCCGTTTATAAATAATTCAGCCTTTATTTGCCAGCTGTCATTAGGTACTGCGTAAACTTCCTTAGCTTTAACTTTGGAATTCCAGTAAGTCTTCCAAAAAGGATCGTACTTACAATATGTTACGCACTCATTCTTATTTACAAAAGGTTTATATGGCTTGCACGCTTCAGATACGAGGCCGTGATCTTTCCAAAACTTGAATCCATTTGAAGACCAACCAGCTTCACAAATAGATTGATGAGGACGTGAGCATTGTAAATCTTGTACAGATAGATCTATTATTGCATTGGTATGAATGCACACTCTATCCGAGGCAGTATTGGCAACGCCATAAGCCCAACATGAGCCACAGTTTAGTTGATTGCGAATTTTATTTATGGTGAAACATTTCGGCCACTTTTTTCTTGCGTCGAATGTCACCGGCAGTTTGTAACCTATATTACGAATATATTTTACTGGTAATACTTCCACTTCACGATCATGTATATTCATAACATCCAATATGTTAAGGGACATATTGGTATACTGTTTCATTTTCCAAGAGAAGTTCCTTTGGTTGAAGTGCTCTATGAAGTTGGACCGCGTCATTGTCAAGTACTTTGCTTGCAATTCTTCGTCCACTACGCTTGCGGCTAACTTCATCAGCGTCGATATAAATATCACGTAAATCTTCATTGTCACTGTTGTTTGATGTTTTACTGATGGCTACATATTGAGAGACTTCACCTTATATATGGCATCAGAAATCTTAAGTATGTCAATATGCCATATTTTACCAAAACTGTTAAAATATAATTTATTGAAAGGGTAACACGTGTAGCTTTTTAAGTGTTTTAAATTAATTTAGGAATGTAACTGATTATTATCGGCGAAATTTTCACCGGTGCGTCAGACACATTCAAATATTTAGATATCGTCCATTTCTTGAGTCGCAATTCGTTTGGAAACATTGTTACTAGTTGCACCGAAATAGCAGTGATAGCCTAGTGGTGTGACCGTCGGACTGCCAATTCATAGGTCTCGAGTTCGAACCCAAGGCACGCACCTCTGACCTTTCGGATTCATGTGCGTATTGTATAATTATCACTTGCTTCAAAAACGGTGAAGGAAAACATCGTGAGAAAATGCCTGAGAGATATTTCTCGACGGCGTGTGAAGCCAGAGGCACATCGGCGGCTTTAAAACCCTGAAACGAGGTTAGTCACTAACCTCACGAAAAGAAGATGAAGTTACACCGAAGGGGTCGGTCGGCAGGGTCGCGTCATACCACGTCGGTTTGCCGACCATATCAGTGTTTGGGCCAGTAGGTTATATAATATAATGCACGTGAACAGTGTGTCGAATGTTGTAAAGAGGTGTCGAGTGTTTATGTAAGTTAAGTTAAGGATATATCGGAGGTACAAAAGAACGTATAAGAAGACTTCCAAAGTATCACCAAATGGGCACATGATAACGGAATTATATTAAATCTGTCCAAGACAAAATGCATGCATATATACTCTCCACACAATCTACGAGCTAAAGCTGTGCACGGAGAGGATCTTGATGTAATAGGACATACATACGAATGCCTGCATAGTGATAAAGTTAATTGCGTATGTATGAGATTGGAGTATGTAAGTACATTTAAATATTTAGGCCTTAATATTGATATTAATTTTAATTGGAAAACGCATGTAACTGACATATGTAACAAGTTGAGATCTGTATTGGAGAAGTTCTACCAGTTGAACAAGGTGGTGAATAAACAGACGTTATTGAACGTGTATTATGCACTTGCTGACTCACTAATCAGGTATGGACTTATTGTTTATGGGCGAACGTTTAAAACGTACTTACAAGACATAAAAAAATACAGATAAGACTAATCAAGTTCCTAGTCAACAAAAAGGTTAAGAAAAAATGTAACAAAGAATATGAAAAATTATTCCCTATTTGTAAAATCCTACCAATAGATAAGAAGGTCGATTACTTGATAAGCCTAGAATACTATTTTAGTTTTGAGTTTAAGGTATCTATTCAAAATAAATTTAATACAAGAAGTGTAAGAGAGAAAAATGGTTGAACCGAAGGTAACAAATTGTTACGGTTAAATAACTTCAAAATATTTAGTCCCAAAGGTAGGTATTTAATAAATTACATAACATAACATCACGCTTTGTTTCCCCGAAGGGTAGGGCAGAGGTGTCCCTGTAGCAGGTACACCCACATTTCGCCAGTTATGTTTAAGTCCCATGTAATAGGGGGCGAGCCTATTGCCATCAACCGGGCACAAATCCAGACTCCAGGCTGCTACTGAGAAATTCCAGATAGAAAAACTCAATAAAACTTTGCCCGATCCGAGAATCGAACCCAGGACCTCATGCTCAGCAGTAGCGCTTGCGACCACTAGACCAACGAGGCAGTCGTATTTAATAAATTAGATATATTAAAACCCTAAAGTAAGTAAAGGCATGTTAAAGTCAAAATTAAGGAGTTTATTTCTCGATTAAGACGATTCTGCCTGTATCGAGAAATAAACACCTAATAGTATAATTATAATTTATTATATCTAATTTGTGATTCACACTAAGGGTTTAGTCGGGCCGGCGCGGGCGGATTGTGGACGCGGCTCCGGACGCGGACACCTCCAGACAATAGGTACGTACTTAGAATCTGTCAGTGTCCGATGTCCGCGGCTCGTCCGCAATCTGTCCGTTCCGGTGTGATTGATCCTTGACTGAAATTAGTGCATAAGGTTAATTTTGCTAGATTTTGTGTACCTATACCTGTAAACAAGCGCTTCTCGCCATCAAACTGGAAAGTTTGGCGAGTAACACTGTAGAAGCAATAAATAACGGACCTACGAAAAAAAAAAACAACTTAGGAGATGGCGGGATGAGCTGGATAGGTTCCGGCAAAACTGGAAGGAAAAGGTTCGGGCTGACTTTGACCCAGAGTTACACGCCAAATACCTTACAATGTCAAAGTCATCCTTCATAGAGTATTTCAACGCATAGGACTACTCTTGGAAGATGACTGAGTACGACAATACTGAAGAGAAGTATACCACTTCTGCACATTTCGATATGGAAGCCTTGGAAAAATTACAAGTCCGAACTCACGATCTTGAAGCAATTGATCTGGTGGATAACTTTGACGCCAGAGAACAGTGGCCTCAATGTGAGATTATAAAATAAATCTACAATCAGTTAGATTGCAGTTCGTGCTGGGCCTTCGGAAGTGCCAATCCAGCATCTGATAGAACGTGCATTCACAAAGATGTTCATGTCCATCTTTCTGAACAAGATTTAAAATGTTCATATCAGGAGATATGCTTACGCGGATCTGCAATTTTAGCATTTGAATTTTGGCGGGACGAAGGTCTTGTTACTGACAAATGTAAACCGTATGACGTAGAAAAGCTAAAAAGGAAAGAACCATGCGCGTTAAAATTAATCCTCATATAAATTACAAACAAGACAAACATTTCGCTGAAAAGGTTTACCGATTAAACAACGAAAGCGGTCAAATAATGGCAGAGCTAGTAAAAAATGGTCCTATTCAGGCCTCGTTTTTTGTTATGAAAGATTTTTATGAGTATAAATCAGGAATTTATGTATATAAATTGCCAATAAGAGTAGCGCTTCATAGTGTACGAATTATTGGCTACAGTGCGTTTTTTGCGTCGAGTCACGCAAGCATATGTGTTTTCTTTATTTCTTTTGTAACAATTTTGGTAACTTACTTGACAGCGTTTTTTTATTTGACAATCTTATGCAAATATGCATAAGATGGTCAAATAAAAAAATTGTGGCTAAATAAAATTATAAATGATATTTTTTATTTTATTTATTACCTATGTATAAATTTCAATTTTGTTTTTTTATATTTTCTACACACCTTCTACTATATTTCCTTCCTCAGACAAAGAACGGCTCATTCACATGTACAATAGGTAGGCGGGGCGTCCGTCGTCGGGGTGAAGTGAGCGGACGGAGAGGGAGAAATGCTCATTTATTTAAAAAAAAACAGTGGCACTTCGGGAGTGCCGACAGAAGTGAAAACTTGAACAAGATCGCCTTGGTGGAAGAAAAATACTTGTATAGAACATTGGTCCGTAACCTTATCTAAATAAAGAGCACAATCGCGTTTACAAAAAAAAATACTTCCAAAACCTTTAAAGTAAAAGTACTTGCATTGAACATTGATCCGTAACGTAATATAAATAAAGAGCACAATCGTGTTTACAAAAATGAGGTGTCTGTAACGGTGTCGCGAGTTGAAATGTTTTTCCCATCTCAAAAATGCCCAACTTGCCAAAAGAAGTTTTTATTTAAAAAATGGAACATGCTTTATCCTTAAAATATGTCAAAATATATATTAGCATGCCTTAATATATCATAATATGTCTTGCTATAATCTGTTTTAGTTTCAATATATTAATACGTAATTGTTGGATATTGTACTGGCAACACCCAAAGATTCGATGTGTCAAAAGTAGCGCGGGGACGTTCTTCTGGGTTGGGCGCTCGTGACGGTAAGACGTGCTTAGTGGCTGTGTCGGTAAAAAGACACATTGGCATAGTATTGGTTGGAGATCTACTGTAAATTAAGGTAACCTATTAGTTTTATGGTAAATATTGGAATACGAATTGAATTGTGATATTATATGGAGAATAGGAGATGTGATAGTATGGTGTAGAATATTGAATATGATGTTGGCAAAAAATATAAATGACTGACAAAATATCTTGATGTTTCATATTATTATTTTCCTTATCCCTTCTACGCGCGCCTCAAAGAGATGTCAGCAGAATTGACGGGGTCCGCTAGGGCCAATGCCTGCCGGGACTGCGAATAAGAGCCGAAAGGGAAATCTTGGCCCCCCGGCAACATGGCAACTGAAGGAACACGGGTGGGTTTTAGTCAGTAAGAGTCTGACACGCCCTCCCGCTCCACCTAGAGTGGGAGAAGTTATTTGAAAATTTCTCACCAAAAGAAAAAAAAATCCCTGAGATATTGTAAATATGTAGTTTTATTAAATAGTTTTAGATTACGATATTGGGGTAACGATTTTAAGATTCATTTGTGGATTAGTATCTATTTTAAATAATTATAGTCGAAATTAAATTAGTTACTTTAGAGTCAGGATGGTTCTTATTATAAGAGTGTCCATTTATATTGAGAGGACATCAAAATGGCAGTTATTTGGGGTTTGATTAAATACATGCCAATAACAAAACCGGCCATGAATGTTAGTCGAATTTGCTGAGAAATTCCTCGTTTCCTTCATAGAACATGTTGAATGTCTTCAAAATGTTTTAGTAAAGTTTAGGAGTAATTTTTGAGAAAATTGATTGACATGCCTATTGTTTCATCATTTATATAAATTAACTAGCTTTTGCCCGCGGCTTCGTTCGCGTAAAGGTCGAAAAATATCCCACAAGACTGGACTACCGGGATTCAGAGGGTCCGATGTCCTAACCCACGTCATGGCTTATCCGTATGCTTTTCATCTAAATCCGTTCAGCCGTTACGGGCATGAAACTGTAGCAGGCAGATAATAAATTTGTTTTAGGGTTTCGTGCCTCAAAATCAAAAATGGAAAACTTTATAATTTACATAGATAAGTATTCTTACAAAGTTTCAAGTTTACTGACTCAAGAAATAAGATTTTTCATACAAACAAAATGTCCCCTTTTCATCTCCTTGAAGGTCGAATTTACAAAACCCTTTCTTAGTAGATGCCTACGTCATAGTCAAAGTCAAAGTCAAAGCATTTATTTCAATTAAACCATTTATAGGCACTTTTGAATTGTCAAAGAATCTGTCAGTTAGTCAGAAAGTTGAAGCTAGTTGCCCATTCCAAAACGTAGATCTCTATGGAGAAGAACGGGCAAGAAACTCCAAGGCCACTCTTTTAAATATAGATATTACAAAATTCTGGGTACATTATTCTGGTTGCTTCTATATGTGAGAACAATGTACAAAAAATAATCAAAACAATTGAAAAATATAAGATTAAAAATAAGCCCTGGCAGATAAGAGATGACCAGTCTCAACTGACGGCGCCCGTTCACGAACATGACGCGTGGATCAGCACCATCCAGCTCAACCATTTTGTAGGGAACCGAATGATCCAACATACTCGCCACCATCAGCGAGACATTTTAGTGAGCTTGACAATCTCTCAACTGCCATGCTCTTTCAAGTCAACATAGGTCTTAATAACATAATAAACGGCTCCATGGTACTCACATTTACAAAAAATCAAAAAATGCTTCTAATTTATACAAAACTATAGTTTGCAATGTATTTAAGAAATTAATAGAATTTTACTACCAAAAAGTAAGAAAATCATTATTATCTAATTGGAGCATTAAACAATTTACTTGGTAAAATAAACAAATAAACATTTAAGTTCGTAATGTCAAAAACAAAATAAAAAAAAAGGGAAAGCAACTCTTCCAAATATTAAAATTTTAACTAGTGAGCCCAAGTGGCTGTGGAGCAGGACCAGCATTAAGCCAAGCATTTTTATCTACGATATAATCATCCAACTTATAATATGCTTGTCTACATAGTCTGCGTTTAATGCATGTTTTAAATTTCTTCTCATTTAGTTGAAGAATATCGAGTGGTATTTTAATATAACATTTTACACAGTACCCCATAAAAGAAGTGTGAACTTTAGACAATTTAAAACGTGGTTGATCTAATTTATTCCTATTTCTAGTGTTAAAATTATGCCTGTCACTTATCTTACTAAAAAGGTGTAGATTTTTTCGAACATACATAATGTTTTCATATATATACTGACAAGGTACCGTCATGATGTTAATTTTCTTGAACAATTCCCTTAGAGATTCGCGTCTGCGGAGGTTGTAGATGGCTCTGACCGCCCTCTTTTGCAGAATAAAGATAGAATCAAAATCTGCAGCCCGTCCCCACAGCAAAATACCGTAAGATATGATGCTATGAAAATAACTAAAATAGACCAGTCTCGCGGTATCCAGGTCTGTTAGTTGGCGGATTTTCCAAACAGCGTAAGCGGCTGAACTTAGCCGCCCTGCAAGTGATGTTAAGTGAGGACCCCACTGTAGTTTGGAGTCAAGCGTTATCCCCAGGAAAACTGTCTTTTCGACGAATTCTAGTGTCTCCTTATTCAATACAACGTGACATTCACTATTTCTAACATTCGGTAACGCGAATCTTATGCATTTAGTTTTCTTCTCATTTAATACCAAATTATTTACAGTAAACCAATTATGGACCGTAAGCATAGCGTTATTTACGTCGTCAAGCTCCTGTGCATGACTGTCTACTTTAAAAATCAGTGATGTGTCATCAGCAAATAACACCATTTGAGGTCGATTTTTCAGTAAATTTGGTAAATCATTTATATATACTAAAAAGAGGAATGGACCCAATATCGAGCCCTGTGGTACACCCATTTTGACTTTTAAACCCAATGAATTTACACCGTTTATTTGAACTTGCTGCAGTCTATCATTCAAATATGATTTTACTAAGCTCAGCGCAAGTTTATCCAGACCGTAATGCTCAAGTTTCAAGAGCAGTGTTTCGTGATCCACGCAATCAAATGCCTTGGATAGGTCGCAACAGATGCCTATTGCATCTCGTGCCTCTTCCCATGCATTAAAGATGTGTTTCAATAAGGTGATACCGGCGTCGGTTGTGCAACGTCCTTTGGTGAAACCATACTGTTGATCGTGTAGGATGTTATTACGATTAAAATGATTGAGCATTTGATTTAACATTACTTTTTCAAACACTTTGCTGAAAACCGGCAAAACTGATACGGGCCTATAATTATTAGTGTCTTTGCTGTCCCCGGATTTGAAAAGTGGAATAACTTTACTGTATTTCATTAAATCCGGGAATATCCCTTGATCTACACACAAATTAAATATTAAAGCTAAATAGGGTGCAATAGTCTCAATAATTGATTGACAAACTTTAGTAGACATGCCCCACAGATCTTCGGTAATTTTGATCTTAAGTTGCTTAAAAGCCTTTATAACGACCACAGAGTTTATATGTTTAAATTTAAATTCCACAGGGCAGGCTGAAACATTCGCTTTTAATAAATCAATCGCAAGTGAGGGGGAGGAATTTAATCTTTCTGTAGTTTTAATTGGAATATTGGTAAAGAAAGTTGCAAATTCTTGAGCAACATCGATGTTATCGCTAATAAGACCGCCGGAAGTGTCTAGTGTGTAATCTGTATTATGTCTTTTGTTCTTGTTTGTTTCATTGTTAATAATTTTCCAAACTGTCTTTATTTTATTATCTGCCGATTTAACCTTGTTGCTAATGAAAGAAGCTTTAGCTGCTTTGCAGATAATATTACCTGTGTGCCAAATTTCAGCTCAATCCGTTCAGTGGTTTGAGCTGTGCGTTGATAGATCAGTCAGTCAGTCAGTCACCCTTTCCGTTTATAGATTAGATAAATAGTAAGTAGACTTACTCTTGAAAATCAAAAAATATAAAGAGATATTGGTACATATATAAAATAGTATTTATTAAATAAATATTCAACAAATCACAAAAGTAGTTTAGTAATACAAGTACAAACATAAACTGTAATAATATATTAAGCCGAAAAAACAATTTATGATAAGAAATTTAAAATATTTACAATGCGCAAAATTACTATAAAACAATGTCAGTTTTCAAATTTTGTTAGTGCAGTTGTTTTAATTTGAAATGGAGTTGGGTTAGATTAGATTGGAATACCAGTGCTCATTGACTCTTCAAATTGAATGTCTGGTTGGAAACTTTTAATCCGGAAAAATCCTTCTTCACCCCAATCGGGGCCCCAGCTATTGGCCGCTAACCAATATTCAACACCATTTTCAATACCGTAGCCTATCACACGAACACTATGATGATTGATAAGTTCACCATGTATATGTTCGTAAATACCTGAAGAGTAGCCGTTACCATGGTCATCCCTGAAATCCTCATAAATTGCCATAAAGGCCTGTATAGGTCCGTTTAAAACTAATTCAGCCTTTATTTGCCAGCTGTCATTAGGTACTGCGTAAACTTCCTTAGCTTTAACTTTGGAATTCCAGTAAGTCTTCAAAAAAGGATCGTACTTACAATATGTTACGCACTCATTCTTATTTACAAAAGGTTCATATGGCTTGCACGCTTCAGATACGAGGCCGTGATCTTTCCAAAACTTGAATCCATTTGAAGGCCAACCAGCATCACAAATAGATTGATGAGGACGTGAGCATTGTAAATCTTGTACAGATAGATCTATTATTGCTTTGCTATGAATGCACACTCTATCCGAGGCAGTATTGGCAACGCCATAAGCCCAGCATGAGCCACAGTTTAGTTGATTGCGAATTTTATTTATGGTGAAACATTTCGGCCACTTTTTTCTTGCGTCGAATGTCACCGGCAGTTTTAAACCTGTATTACGAATATATTTTACTGGTAATACTTCCACTTCACGATCATGTATATTCATAACATCCAATATGTTAAGGGACATATTGGTATACTGTTTCATTTTCCAAGAGAAGTTCCTTTGGTTGAAGTGCTCTATGAAGTTGGACCGCGTCATTGTCATGTACTTTGCTTGCAATTCTTCGTCCACTGCGCTTGCGGCTAACTTCATCAGCGTCGATATAAATATCACGTAAATCTTCATTGTCACTGTTGTTTGATGTATTACTGATGACTACATATTGAGAACCTTCACCTTATATATGGCATCAGAAATCTTAAGTATGTCAGTATGCCATATTTTACCAAAACTGATAAAATATAATTTATTGAAAGGGTAACACGTGTACTTTTTAAGTGTTTTAAATTAATTTAGGAATGTAACTGATTATTATCGGCGAAATTTTCACCGGTGCGTCAGACATATTCAAATATTTAGATATCGTCCATTTCTTGAGTCGCAATTCCTTTGGCGACATTGTTACTAGTTGCACCGATATAGTAGTGATAGCCTAGTGGTGTGACTGTCGGATTGCCAAGTCGTAGGTCTCGAGTTCGAACCCAAGGCACGCACCTCTGACCTTTTGGATTCATGTGCGTATTGTATAATTATTACTTGCTTCAAAAACGGTGAAGGAAAACATCGTGAGAAAACCTGATGCCTGAGAGATATTTCTCGACAGCATGTGGAGCCAAATCAGAGATCCATCGGCGGCTTTAAAACTCTGACACCAGGTTAGTCACTAATCACGCGAAAATAAGAAGAAGTTACACCGAAGGTGTCGTTCGGCAGGGTCGCAACAGACCACCTAGGAGATGGCGGGATGAGCAGGATAGGTTCCGTCAAAACTGGAAAGAACACGCGCAGGCTCGCAAAAGATGAAAGGAGTGGAGGGTCTTTGCCCAGGAGTAGTATGGCCCAGTAAAAAACACCGAAAACATCAATGAATTTTAAAGCATTTGGTATAACACATAACATAACATCACGCCTTATTTCCTCGAAGGATTGGGCAGAGGTGTCCCTGTAGCAGGTACACCCACATTTCGCCAGTTATGTTTAAGTCCCATGTAATAGGGGGCGAGCCTATTGCCATCAACCGGGCACAAATCCAGACTCCGAGCTGCTACTGAGAAATTTTATATAAAAAACCCAATAACACTTTGCCCGACCCGGGAATCGAACCCAGGACCTCATGCTCAGCAGTAGCGCTTGCGACCACTAGACCAACGAGGCATTTGGTATGTTCTATAATAATCTATTTATATATACTTAGTGATAATGTCGTGATGGCTCAGTTGATAAGTTCTCGCCTCTCATGTTCAAGGTTGTGGGTTTAAATCCGAGCAAGTACTAATGTTACTTTTTCAATTCATGTGTACTCTCTGAGTTTATCTTGGACATTACTGATATCGGTCAATGAAAACATTGTGAGGAAACCTGGACTTAAGTATAAATTATAAGTCTGAAATCGCCAAACCCTCTTGAGCAAGCATGGTGATCAATGCTCGAGCCTTCTCTGAATGAGAAAAGGCCTTTGCCATGCAGTGGGACAATAAAAGGCTAGTATTTTTTTAAATTTATGTTACATTCACATTCAGAATTGATAAGACTATCACCTGGCATTTCTCAAAATTATAACTTCTATATTAACTGTATGTCATATGCCGAGCCTTTTCCCAACTATGTTGGGGTCGGCTTCCAGTCTAACCGAATGTAGCTGAATACCAGTAATTTACATGGTGAGATTGCCTATCTGACCTCCGCAACCAAGTAACTGGCTAACACGATACCCTTTGGTAAGACTGGTTGTCAGACTTTCGGGCTTCTGACGACCCGTAACAACTGTC
Organism: Agrochola lychnidis; assembly: GCA_963680765.1. Lineage (NCBI taxonomy): Eukaryota > Metazoa > Arthropoda > Insecta > Lepidoptera > Noctuidae > Agrochola > Agrochola lychnidis. The sequence continues at coordinate 4,974,877 of OY796871.1, read as the reverse complement.
AAAGATCTTCAAATGACAGCCGGGACCAACAGTTTAACTCGGTTTCAGAGGCACGGAGGAGTCTCGGTATGTAAAGATGGTTACCCATCCACGGACCAAACCCGGCAAGCGTAGCTTTACCTGTTGGATCGACCCGTGCGGCTGTTATTACTTCGCCATGAGCTTCTTTATGAATATGGAAAGGTGAAAAAGAAATTATTTTATTTTAAAAGTATAGGATTTTAAAACACAAAAACAGAGTTTTTTAACGTCACCAAAAGCGGTTAAATTTATTCATGTGTCGAAACGACTTATAAAAGCTAGTACAACGTGTTAAATAGTTATAGCACATAAAACTATATCCTAACTGAGGCATGTTATTGCCGCTAAAGGTTTACGGTTAACGGTTTCAAATTTTAATGGTTACACGTGAATGGTTTTGATATTATAGTTATTACGAGCTGTGCTGGTTATATCTGATGTTAGCATAGGCATAATCAGCCTATAATGTTACTACTGCTGAGACAGACCTACAATGAATCTACTACGCTGGCCTAGTGCGGGTTGGTAGATGTCACATGTCTTAAAATTTTTGGTTCTGGGACCTGGGTTCCGAACCTGGGGGTAAATCAACTATTCTGTGGGGTGACAAAGAACCTAATAATTAAGACCTAATCTGGTGGGGCCAAAGCTGGTGCCGAATATACTGTTAATAGCTAACAGAGCTTTAATAAAAATGCTTATGAGTACCCTTTGCCACAGCCTATAGACGTGAGAATGGTTTTTTAACTTTGGTTACTTTGAAAACAAAGGCCGGCCGACCGTTTCAATGTGGAACATGACTTAACATGCGCTTTAAGCGAAACTAAACCTTATATAAAAAACTTTTGAATGCAAAAGAATACCAACCATTATATTAACTATGTATTTTGAATTAATTAATTGTTCATATTTAATATACTTTACGTAAGAATTATAAGCTTGTCTTGTTTGTATTGATAACATTTTAAGGTTGGGTTAAAATCAGTTTTCCTAATAGGTCACAGGGGTAACAATATTGAAAAGGTTAGAAACCACTGTTCTAGGAGATACTGGTTTCCCTACGATGTTTTCCTTCACCGTTTTGAGAGCAGTGGTGATAAAATAAAGTAAAGCGCCTGCCTGGATTCGTACCCACGACCTTCAACTCGTAAGTCAGGATCGTTACCACGGGGCCACCACTGCTGTATATGTGATGTAGCTTCATGTAATACAAGAGATTTTATCATTTCAGGTAAATTGTGTTTTTGACTTGTTACTGCATCTTCCCCATCGTTATTGTTTATAACTACAGGTTTATTAAAAATCACAATCATGATCAGTTGTTTTGATAATTTTGGGGTTATTTTGTAATGTATGCCGAAGAGGTCCAACTACCAAAATATATCGCTAGTGCTAAAGTTTTAGTAGGTGATTGTTTGAGAGAATTTTTCTGTTTACGTAATTATTTCATACGGAGATTAGCTACAACATAAAAAATGTGGAATGCATTTAATGCTTTCCACGTGTCGTTGATAATTGACTAATGATAAAATATCTATACCTACGCTATTTCAATTGTTCTTATCATTATATTATTTCAATGTATATCCATGTCCTCTATCAGAATGCAAATTATAACATATTCCTATAGTTTTCTCTTCTCAGAACTATTTACGAAGTACCATAAAGAAATATTATTAAACTTGTAGTGACACAGTACCTGTCACACAGTCACCAGAGAACCGTATACCACATACCACCGAACCAGCTACCATATACCACTGAACCAGCTACCATATACCACATACCACTGAACCATTACCACGTTTTTGACAGTCCGCAAGAAATAGAGAAGCAATCATCTTGATAAAGACGAGTAACGAGTATCTTAATAAAGAAACAAGATAATCGACGCAGCACGAGCGTTATCACAACGCCGCACTCGTTCGCCGGTTCGCTTCGAAAGAAGCGGTTTGTAAGCGCAAGCAAAATAAGCAGAAGCACCAGCACCCTCCGTATCTTCACGCTTCGACACCACGCAGATGAACATCTTCACTCGACGACGGCTCACGGCGAAAAGGACCGAGCTTTGCGCGCGACTTCTATTTATGCCTTCGCAGCGAATAATGCCGCGTGCAACGCAGCGCCCCGCGCCCCTCGCGCGGCGCGCCCTACGGCGCATCGCTATTGGTCGATTTATTGTTAAGTAACATGCTAGTGCCTAAGAGTATCAATGTATGAATAGTATAAAATAAGGTGTTTTAGGAAATAAAATATAGTCTATCTGATTTCGTTCTTCTGTACAGTCTAGTTTTATTTACGACAGTAAGAGTACCCTAATACACTCTACCTAATAAGCGACCCCAAACGCTTAAAAACTTTAAGCAGCTCGTGGCTAAGTAATAACAACCGCACAGGTCAATCCATCAGGTTAAGCTACGTTTGCCGGGTTTGGTCCGTGGATGGGTGACCATCTTTACATACCGAGGCCCTTCCGTGCCTCGGAAAGCATGTTAAGCCGTCAGTTCTGGCTGTCATTCGTGCATCTTTGACAGTCGTTACGGGTCGTCAGAAGCCCGAAAGTCTGACAACCAGTCTTACCAAGGGGAATCGTATTAGCCAGTTACATGGTTGCGGAGGTCAGATAGGCAGTCGCTCCATGTAAATTACTGGTATTCAGCTGCATCCGGTTAGACTGGAAGCCGACCCCAACATAGTTGAGAAAAGGCTTGGCAGACTGATTGATTAAAAAAAAATCTTTTTGTACATTACTCAAATCATTCCCAATAATTTGAGTATCACACTGAACTTCATATATCATTTCAAAACTGTATAAGCAAAACTGTAGCAAAGAAACAGTGCATATTCCAAGTCATATATCGACGGAGTTGTCGAATCGAGTTACTAACAAGGCGACGAAATGCATATGAGCCATAAATCATGCATTTTGCATATACTCCGTGACTCCATTGGATTGTACCTCCGATTTTAGAGACAGATTTTAACTTGGAAGCAACCTGGAACTGTCAAAGATTATATCATTTGGATGTGGTACCTTTGTGTTTTTTTTGCAATGTTTTTCCAGTTTTACCAAGGGTATCGTGTTATATAGTAACAAGATGGAAGCCTTTTTGGCGCAGCCGTGAGGCACACACTATTGTTGTTAAAACATTATTTTTACATATTTTTAACCGACTTCCAAAAGGAGGAGGTTCTCAATTCGACTGTATGTTTTTTTTTTGTATGTTTGTTACGCGATTACTCCGTCAATTATGAATTGATTTTGATGATTCTTTTTTTGTTTGGTAGATCATACTTCAGAGATGGTTCCATATAAATTTTATTAACTTTACTTGGGTAGTTTTTGAGTTATCTTCAATAATACGCATTTTTACCTCACTTAGTATGTGGATGATATTATGATAACTTCCTGTCACTGTTATTTACATAGCAGGTAGTGGTATTCGAATTTGTGTGGGGTAGGTATCACAACTAAAAAGTGAAAAATAAAAACTTTTTACAAAAAAAAAACAACCGACCTCCAAAAAAAACACTACAAAGTGAAAAATAACTTTAATTTCGGAAGTCGGTGGCAAAAAACGAAAATACAAAACACAAGACACCGACTTCCGAAATTAAAGTTATTTTTCACTTTGTAGTGTTTTTTTTGGAGGTCGGTTGTTTTTTTTTCCAAAAGCTATTGATATTCTTATCAAAAGCATTGGTTCCTTTGCATGTATTGAAACTAACTTATTTGATAACTTATTACAACTTTATAATAAAATAATATCTAAATTTCTTTATTTAAGTAACAAGGACTCATTGTGTTAGTAAACTTAAGAACTATGTTAGTTTATTTTATACCAATTTAAAATTATTTCACCCCATGGGAAATGGCACTGCAGTGATTGACATAATAATGCAATCGAGCCTGCTAGCGATCATTTTTAGGATATTGTTGGAGCTGGCCCATACTCTGCGCACCAGGGATGCACACTCATTCACATCGTTGCGTAAAAGCAATTTACATGTGCGTCCGCGAACATTCCCAATGCGCTACAAAAACGGGGCAGCCCCACCAATATATATATAAAAGTTTTACATTTAGTCATTCAAACGTCAAGATCAAATCAAAAGGTCTTTAACGATTATGAACGAATGTTAATTAATGATGATGAAATTAAAATCAATATAGTAGAGGGTTTACGAAAATGACTCCTCCATAACAATTCCTAGATCAACGAAATAAGGAAATGCAAAAGTCGGATACCGTACGTCGCGAACTTGCGACATTAATATACTTGGACTATCCAGTACCGTGGAACTCAAAACTCATAGGATTTAATATTGTTTATGACACGTTTGTTTTACGCGCATGTTTATATCAAACTTTCTGAAAGCATTATAGCGGAGTTCCTTTAGAATTTAATGCAAATTCTTGGTTTACGTATTTTTCTCGAAACTATTTTAGTTATGAGAGTCTGAGAGATTTCTTGCCGTGTTTTCTTTAGAAGTGTTAGGGTTAGGAAAGTTTATGGAACTGAAGCCAAAGAAATTGTAGACTAGAATAGTAATGAACAAGAGGTACGATGAGATACCTATGAAGGTTTAGAGGTATGGGGAACAGGGTGTAAAGTTCACTCATCTTCTATAGAAAAGGGAGGATCCTCCGACCAGACGGGTGTTGTGCTTGTTGGACCTTGTATATGTATACTCGTCGCGCTGTAAACACTGTTTGCACGATGCAGGATTTTGCATGACGTCAGTGTGACGCGTAGTTGGCATGTGATGTGGAGATACCGCCACAAAGGCAATAGAAGGAAGTCACTGAACAATTACGGCAGTTAGACAAATTAATAACGAACAGATTAAACTGTTACGTGTTCATCCCCACTTCCGTGGTTCTACCGCTACGGGAAGAAGCCGTGAGTTAATGTATGTTTGTATGTGTTTATAAAATGAAACACCACCTTGTCGTCCAGTGACAGCTAACAAGTGACAGTGACCGTTAAGAATGCGGCGACGCATGAATTGTCCATACATACGTAATACATAAATCATTTGCAATTTGAGCATATTTCCACCATATTATGTTGATATTCGGATTGAGACAATATTTATCTAGGCTCCTACGTCTTTTTATTTCCAGAAACTTACCTTTAAATGAAGTGTAAGCGAATTGCATTTCGTACATTTTTACAGCGTAAATGACATGTTTTCATATTGTTTATTCTGTATTATAAACAAAAACATTAGTAATATTGTTTCCGCAGAAGCATAGTTTATGTTATCAAGTTACAAAGTATCGAAAAAAAAAATGGAAATACATTAAGTTTTCATTCATAATTTTTTGTATTACAGAACACATCCAAATTTATTAAAAATGTTCGAAAGCTAGTAGTGCTATCGTGTCAAGCAATAATTGTCAATGTGTGCGTGGTAGTATTGCTCACTGTAGGTGTATATCGCTCGTACAGGCACTCACACTAGCGCAACGTGCTTGGAATTGAATTTTGCAAATATCTCGATTTGTAGTTGCGTCCTCTTAAGGACGAGGATCAAAAGATGGTAATACAGACAAAAATCATTATTGTCATCATCCACCCATTGCTGGATATAGGCCTCCTCCTTTTGTGCCATGCTTCCTTGGTCTGTTCAAGTCTCAACCAGGTTTCAATAAAGACGATGCATTGAATGATATCAAGAGACATATTATAACAAAAATTATAAATACAGCATTTCCACAACAAGAGTAACCTTTACAAAACGTGACACCGAGAAATATGATAGCTTTCAAATCAAAACAGCGGTATTAAATGCACTTCACAGACATCCTGAGGCAAAAACATAGGACAAACGACATGAAAATAAAAATGGTGGACGAACCAATTATAAATGTTGCCTTCGGTCACAAAGACAAACATTTGCTTTGGATCAGTTTTACGCATCGCTTCGTGGTGGGGACTAAGCGAGGTTTGAAAGGGTTGAATCATATGATATGGGACATAGGTGTGTTTTTGAAGCTTAATCCGTGAATCATTCAATCAGAATGAGAGTATCATTGTAGGGAATTATGCGAAATATGAAAGTTTTTCTTTTTGTTTGTCATTAATTCCCATATTATTATATGCTAGCTGAAATAATAATATGGCAGTTAATTTCATTTAATGTTTTGTGATTCGTAATATACGACTTTGTATACTATTGTATAGAATAAAGTTTTTCTAACATAACAGACAGCTGTGCTACTGGGGAGTCTAATTGCGCCACTCCAGCTAAAGCACTAGAAAGTGGTGAAGGGTAGGAGTTTTAGGGGACTGTTCTATGTAAATTTTTGACGTTCAAAAAGTGCCGATTCTCAGCCTAGTTTTCATAAATGAGTTTTGATTTTGTCATTACCTAATTGGAGATACATATTTCTGAATAAATCACATTACAGAACGCGGACGTTACAATGGCACATCAAGATTTGGAAAAAGTTTTGCACTGTGGAGCTCGTTTTTGTCACTTATCTGTGTGACAGTTTTTATCTGAAGATCGATATTTTATTTTCAAATAAACGCTCGGGAACTGTTTTAGAGGTATGAGGAACAGGGTGTAAAGTTCACTCATACTCTATAGAAAAGGGAGGATCCTCCGACCAGACGGGTGTCGTGTCTGGCGGGCAACTGCCCCACGATTGCTGTCGGAGAAGTTATATAAATGGTGTTCGCGCGGTGGACTATAGTGGCGCGATGTTGATTTGTATGACGTCAGGACTTTGATGCGTAGTCCGCATGTGGCGATGTAGACGCCGCCACAGTTTCTTTATTTCTATTTATAGCCTTGACATGATCTTGAATAGCTTAAACCGCACCGGAACGTCAATTTCAAGGCGTTCGTCGTGCGTGTACCGAATTTTTATCTGCCCCTCGTCATGCAAGAAGACTTTTGGCCGCAGGACGTGGTGTTCCGTCGCTTCCGCGGACAAGTTCCACAAGACGGCACTAAGTGAAACTAGTGCATAGTGAAGTGCTACTAACATAGTCTAAGCCTTATTTATTAACACAAGCTTTGTTTATATTAGAATATGTATGTTTAGGTTAAGGTATCATTCTATGGGCCTGTGTAGCCTGCAATAAAAAATCAATCTACCTAGCCTTTTCCCAACTATGTTGGGGTCGGCTTCCAGTCTAACCGGGTGCAGCTGACTGAATACTAGTATTTTACATGGAGCGACTGCCTATCTGACCTCCACAACCCAGTAACTGGGTAATACGATACCACTTGGTAAAACTGGTTGTCAGACTTTCGGGCTTCTGACGATCCATAACGACTGTCAAAGATCCACGAATGACAGCCGGGACCATCAGCTTAACGTGCTTTCCGAAGCACGGAGGAGTCTCGGTATGTAAAGATGGTCACCCATCCACGGACCAACCCCGGCAAACGTAGCTTAACCTGTCGGATCGACCCGTGCAGCTGTTATTACTTAGCCACGAGCTGTAGCCTGCAATAAATGGTATTATTATTAAACAGTAAGTTCGTTTATCAATATCTAGGTATAAGAATGATTCTCTTACTACATAATCATCATCATCATCAACATTGGCAACCTTGTTCCACCCACTGCTGGGTATAGGCGTCCACCCTTTTGTGCCATGATGTCTTCTATAGGTCGTTCATCCAAATGGCTATTGGTCTGCCAACGCTCCCTCCACTACTACATAATATCTTTTTTTATTTTTTTTATTTTCCACCCACAATTACACACGTCGATCAGATAATTCATTATTATCAGTGGAAACAAATGAATCATTCTGTCCCAATTCGATTTGTGTACATCTTTCTTCTGCTAATGTTTTATTCAGTCTTCGACGGTAAATAAGTTTAGTTTCGGACAAAACATTCCCATGTGACATAGATACAAAAATTTCACCAACTTTTCTTTATCAACCAGTAACGTTAACTTTCAACTCTAAGCTTTCGTCGTTAGAGTTCATTTTGACCGCAAGATTATTTCGGTTTGGCTATTCTTTGTGGGGGAAATGGGCTATCCGTCAAAGTCGGTTTTATTTATCGTTTTAGTTGAATTTTATCGAACTAATAGCCCCTGAGATAAATTTACGATTGGCAACGGAATTGTACGGTAAAAAGGGTTCTGTGGGATATTTCTTATGTATGTATTGAAGCACTTAGTGATGTCCTACATACTCGTTTATCTTGTAGGTTTATTTTGTTTTGTGCCGCTAAAAAGAACATAATTTAAATAATCTAGAAACTATTACCTCATTATTTATAAACGTTGCTTAAAGTTATGTAATGATTAGTGACTGTTTAACTGTACATTTTTGACATTTAAACGTCTCTTACCTTTTTGGCGCAGCCGTGAGGAATACACTATTATTGTTGTTAAAACTTTATTATTACTTTTTCATTTTGTTATTTTGTATTTTGTGTTTCACGAACTGTGTCCAGATAAATGTTTTTCTTTCTTTCTTTCTTTAAACAATGGAGTAATATTTTCCAAATTATTTAAACCCCTCATGTCTAGTGTAGGTATATTTAGTTGCGTCAAGTCACACCTTGCAATGTGGAAGGTACATACTTACAACATAATTAGCTAGGAAAAAACTAAAAATCAGTTCAGTTTAAAAAAAAAGAAAAAATAATATTCTAATATACTTACGGATAGTAAGTATATTAGAATAGTAAGTATATTAGAAACCTCCGATCCTTCGATCCTTCTTACCTTCGATTTTTAGCTTCATTATTACCTTCAAGTGTTTTGAATGCAATTATTTTAAGTTGTTGTATTATTTATAAGATTCTTTCGGCTCCGAAGGTACAAGATTTACAGAAACTTTCAAACATAATTGTCGTACTAACGCTACCTAAACCAATCGAAGCACAAGGCATCTTTCACGAACGGTTGGCAGACATCAAATAAATGTCCACTACGGCGAACATTTTTCATTGGCGAAGATACCGATGAGAACAAATGTTGTGTGATTATGGATTATAAGCTGTTTTGTATTGTAACTGTTTTGTGTTTCATTTTTATAGGACGAGGTGGAATGTTTTTATTGTCTCAGTTTCTTTTTTGTTATAGTCATTAGGTAACATGGTGTTGGTCCGCACTGGGCCAGCGTGGTTGATTACGGCCCACTCCTTCTTGCACAGAGTAGGCCTGTGTCCCAGCAGTAGGAACATTGTAGGCTGATTATGCTAAATGGTATTGATAAAAAGAAAAAAAATAAAGAAAAAACTTTTGTTATGGTGTGAGGTTTATGGTGTTATGGTGTTTGACTGCCGCGTTGGTCATGAGCATGTATGAGGAGCATTGGGTTTTGTCCATAATTAATTTCTCAGTAGCAGCCCGGAGTCTGGATTTGCGTCCGGTTGATGGCAATAAGCTCACCCCCTATTACATGGGACTTAAACATAGCTGGCGAAATGTGGGTGTACCCTGCCTTGGTTCACTTCTGCCTAACCCTACGGGGACTACACGGGTGATGTTATGTCATATTGTGTTGTGTACTTTAGTAAATTTTCAGTTGCAGTCCAGAGTTTGACCACAGACAATCCATATTATTTGTGTCCGGTTAATACAAACAGGCTGGTCCTCTTTAACATAAAACTGGAAATAAGTGGCTTATCCCTTTTAGGAAAAAAACGTGATATTAATATTTTACATTACAAGAAACCACTCAACACAACATCACTCGATCAAAAGGACACACAAAACAGCACTACTAAACAAAATGCATCCCATTTAGTGCTTTGTTGCAAACAAATGTCCACACATTTGGCTCGCCTTAAAATACAACCGTATAGCTCGCATTTCATCCACATTTAAAATACTACAGCATTGTGTGAGCTCTTGTGCCCGAATCACACGAGGCTAGGTTTTGAAGCGAGGATAGTAAGATAGTGCTAGTAAACTAGCAAGCTAGTAACTCTGGCCTCGTGTTTATAGAAGTTTCCTCATTCTTAGACTAGATGGAAATAATACTTTTTATTATGTACACCATAAAAATTAAAGAGATAACAAAAAATTTACATAGGGTGACATAATGGGCGGTCTTATCGCTAAAAGCGATCTTTTACAGACAACCTTTGGATGGATTCAAGGGAAAAGAAGAGACAATACTGCAGGTAGTCAGTGGTGTACCATTTATATGTACAATAAATACCATAAAGAAAAATTAAAGGTAGTGAGAAAGGTAGTAAGGTTGTGTGATAGTTGGTGTCCGTATGAATTGAGGAGCCATGTCTCATATTTAAACGCGGGTACTACCAATATTTAGTAGTAAATTAAGCGATTTTGTAGGCCCGATCCTGGAATTTGTAGTAAAACACTTTAAAAGATACACGACTTTTAAGGTGGCTCCTCAATTCAGACGTCTGAATTGAGGTGCCACCTTACAACTCTAAAACTAGCCGACGGATATTTTTGAAAATTTGGTAGGATTTAGTAGTACTTATGCGTAATCTTTACAAAAAAAATGGGTTTTGTACGGCTGAATTTGAGATAGCTACAATGTTTTGATTTTTCATAAAAATCCATAAATTTCACCGCGCTGTTTCTCGGAAAGTACTCAACCAATTACAACATATTTTTAGTATAATTTAGTAGTAAATACGTTTTAATTTGTAGTATAAAAATGAAATGGAAAAACTACACAATTTCGCTAATACAACATATTTTATGTGGCTCCTCAATCCTGACGGTCTGTAGAAAATAAATGTGCATAGCTACTAAAGTAGTTGATCAAATCGGATAACAATAGCACCAATATTTAGTAGAAATTTCTACTAAATATTGGCGTAATCCAACATTTTGTACATTCAGTATTTCAAAAGATATTAACAAAATAAACATTCCTTAACAATTTAGTGTGGTACAAGAGCCCACGACCAAAACCATGTCACATCGTTCAACGGTCAAAACCGTACAAAATCGTTAGTTTAGATGATTCTGAACCGATTCGATGGGAAGTACCGGTCAGAAACATCCCAGTTTTACGGGAGCCCATTTCTGCTTTAAAAAAATAAGCAAGCAGTTGGTTTCATCACAATATGTCTGATATTTAAAATGTACATAGGTTTCGTAATTTTATTACCAAAAAGTTTGTTTTCAGACATTTTTGTGTGTCAAATGTGGACTGAGTGCATTTACAAAAATGTCAAAAAATTTAACCTATCTGTCTCATAGCAATCTGGTTCAATCGAAAAGTTGTCTGATTAGTAACGTATTTTTTTCTTCTTTTACGTAATCAAAAGATTACGGCAGGTCAGTCTCAGGTTGTATCTTGATTAAAAATAACTTTTCCATAAGAGATATGTTCTAATGGAACAAATCTATCTTAGGGAGATGTATTAATGATTCAACCTACAAACTGCAAAAAACGTAAGAAAATTTTAATGTCGGTGGCTACAACTGCAGAAGATTCTGAATCCAAAAATTTCAGACATTTTCCGCGTCACGTCTAACCTCGCATTTGAAATACCTATGTAAAAAAAAATACCGAACTGTTTCATAGCAATCTGTCTGATTTTCAGAATGTAGTTGAAAGAAAGATTTTAAATTCCGAAAACACAATTTTCTGAAACCAGTAAGTGTATGTAGTGGCGTCACACCCAGAAGACCATTTGAGAAAATTAAAAATGAGGCATAAAATAAAACCCATAGCAACCCGTCTGAAAATCTTGTACCTATTTAGGTGAACATTGGTCAGTTGATGCGAAAAATCATTTAACAAAATAAATCGTTTTTACGTACGATTAATAAAGAGCTTACCCGCTGATAACTAAATAAATAACTGTTTATTGAAATAAAATTAATATTTTTTTTTTTACTGTCGGACTCATCATCGGTGTCGTAAGCGTAACAAGCACCGCGCGTTAGCCGGGCGATTCCGAAACGTTCTTTCTGTTTTTGGAGTTATATAATATGATATTTAAAATTTCTGAAAACAGGTTTTCAGTAACTATAGAAAAGATTTAAAAAAATTGAATCGGGTTGCTATGAAACAGATAGGTTAAATTTATTGTAATTTTTTGAAAATGCGCTCAGTCCACATGTGACACGCAAAATGTCTGAAAACAAACTTTTATAGTAAAATTACGAAAACTCATTTTTAATATCAGGGGGCCTACCACCAGCTTATAAACAGTATTATTTTAATATTACTTCAGTGGGAGAAAGAGATGGAGCTATACGATCTGTAGGGCTCCATCTCTTTCCCAAACTGAAGTAATATTAAAATAATACTCCTTTATGAGTTGGTGGTAGGCCCTCAGGCATATTGTGATGAAACCGTCTGCTTATTTTTTTTGACATAGCAGAAATAGGCTTTCGTAAAACTGGGACGTTTCTGACCGGTACTTCCCACCGAGTTGGGTTCAGGAATCATCTAAACTAATGATTTTATACGGTTTTGGCCGTAAAACGATGTGATATGGTTTTGGTCGTGGGCTCTACCCACTACCACACTAGATTTTTAAGTAATGTTTATTTTGTTAATATCTTTTGAAATACTGAATGTACAAAATGTTGGATTACGCCAATATTTAGTAGAAATTTCTACTAAATATTGGCGCTATTGTTATCCGATTTGATCAACTACTTTAGTAGCTACGTACATATTATTTTCTATAGACCGTCAGGATTGAGGAGCCACATAAAATGTGTTGTATTAGCGAAATTATGTGGTTTTTCCATTTTATTTTTATACTACAAATTAGAACGTATTTACTACTAAATTAAACTAAAAATCTGTTGTAATTGGTTAATTATTTTCCGAGAAACAGTGCGGTGAAATTTATGGATTTTTATGAAAAATCAAAACATTGTAGCTATCTCAAATTCAGCCGTACAAAACCCATTTTTTTTGTAGAGATTACGCATAAGTACTACTAAATCCTACCAAATTTTCAAAAATATCCGTCGGCTAGTTTTAGAGTTGTAAGGTGGCACCTCAATTCAGACGTTTGAATTGAGGAGCCACCTTAAAAGTCATGTATCTTTTAAAGTGTTTTACTACAAATTCCAGGATCGGGCCTACAAAATCGCCTAATTTACTACTAAATATTGGTAGTACCCGCGATTAAATATGAGACATGGCTCCTCAATCCATACGGACACGATAGTTGAATAGGACGGAGTTTTATTTTTGAGCTAGTAGTGCCCCACTAATTTTACTACCCTGGTTTGTATATGTCACCGTATAATTATAAACTTCGTTAGTTTATAATCCATCGGTATTATTTCCGTTAAGTCTAAACTGTCGAGAAATTGTGAACTGTGACAAATCGTTTACAATTTAACGCATAATTTTTCGATAGTTTATAATGCATCCATGAAAAATGAACAAATTGTGAACTGGTAACCAACTTGTTTGTGACGTAATGCACCTTGCGCTAATATTAAATAGCCTGCGTGGCTGCGAGCAACTTGGAAGTAGCGCTCACCGGCAGCTGCCGCGGCACCGCTCGCTTCGCTCGCTCGGCTCGCGCGCGGTTGGTCACAGTTCTAACCTAACCCATTTCACCCAATTCACAATTTTTCGACAGATTATGATCTAACGAAAATAACACCGATAGATTATAAACTAACGGTGCTCACAATCTTACGGTGACATATACAAGCCTCGATGTGGTCAGCCAAACTAGCACGCAATCGAATCATTTTACTCCACAGACTAAAGCGAACCGTCCACCGCCAGTTAAACTAAGTTAGTTTGGCTGGCGATGGACGGCTCGTTTTAGTCTCCGCAATGCACTTGGCCTAAATATTTTTTTAATTTTATAAGTTTATAATTTTTAATTAAATTAAATTTGTTAGCAGCATTTAAATAGTTCTAGCATGTGCTAAAGAAGGAATATCCTGGCTACCAATAGCCAAGATATTCTTTGTCTGCTATCCTAGCTTTAAAAACTAGTCTCGTGTAAACCGGGCGTTAGGTACCACCACGCCCGGCAGACTGTGAAATGTCCTAGTATTTGTCAGGGACTCACCACGATTCAGAATAGGAATGTGCATTAAGTAATCTTGAAGATGATAGCAGGAAACTCTTACCGTCTGGTTTTAGTTTTTGGATTTTTTGGGTTAATATTTTCTGAGGTGGATGGGATGTTCTTTGAAAGGTTTGTATTTGAAAATGTAAAGTAGCTAAGAAGTATGCATCTACATATGTGTTTCTAATCTAAGTTTAGTAATTTCTCAATTTTACCTAATATTAGTCACTTCCCATATACAAGGTGACGATTCAGTCACCTGCACCCGTCAAGGGGGTGATTTTACCCGTCGTATTAAACAACTTTCGGTATGAAACTCATATCCGACTCGGGGAAAAAAAAGAACTAATTCCTTTAAAACGGTAGACAGACTATTTTGATGCATGTATGTTTTTTTACCAATGAGATATGAGTTTCATAGCGAAAGTTGTTCAGTAAAACAGAAACCAAGAGATGAAAGAAAGAAAAATAGGTTTATTTGTCACAGAAACACGTGCATACATAAAAGACATGAGTAATCAGAGAACAACACAAAGTACATAACAAATCACGAGCATAGAACAGAAATTACTTAGGCGGCAGCTGCACGACATGACTGTGACAAGAAGGCTTCCTCTCAGCATGATGCAGTGCTATGGGGGACCACACAGCGCTGATTTTCAGTGGCCACCCGAAAAAAAAGATGTACGGAAATCAAGTCAGGTTCAGTGATTTTTCTATTAAATATGTAACAAAATAAAATAAACAGTGCTTAGAATATAGGTAAGACAACTATACAATGCAACGAAAATTTTGGTTCATTTTTTTTATACAACTCTAATCAAATATAATATTTATCATAAATGTCACGGAACAGAAAAAAAAATTGTTAGAAAAAAAAAAATGTTTTTTCTGTTCCGTGATAAATGTGCATTAATTTTTTTAATAAGTTACTAAAGATCATAAGAGAGCTCCCATTTAATTATTTTAAAATTAAAGTACGTAGATGGTTGATAGAAAATTATTTTTATAGTTTTCAAAAATTTCTGCAACATAAAGTGAAAAAAGGATTGTGTGGTTTTATGAAACCACGGTAAAAGTGAAACTTTTAAGCGAACTATAGGCGCCGCCATATTGGCCTTGGCTGCTCTGATGAGCACCTTTCACTTTGTCCCTACTCCGCGGCCGGCCGTCACACGACATGCAACACACAGACGAAAAAGTTAGAGACGATGTAATAAAAGTTTCACTTTAAAAATATTTATTATAAGGTTCCTATTGTTTCGTGGCGTTTAAACCACTAACTTTTACAATTGGTAACACCTTTATTTTCTGAAAATAAATGATTGTTATTCTTATGATAGGTAGAATCAACCCCTTGACGGATGCAGGTGACTAAAAAACCAAAGTGTATGTTATATACACTTTCTTGACAATTGTTTGCATACCTTGGTCTTCATCATCGTCATCATCATCGTATACCTTCCTGTATTCCGGTCCTAGTCGTCTTTAGGTAGTAGATGTAGGCATCTCTTCACTTTGCTTTAGAAGTTTATCGTGATTTGGTGCTCAAATAAAATAATTGCATTCAATATAAGATTGGATACCTACATCTGATCATGAGTGACGATTCACGCGTTCCCAATAATATAAACATATAACAAAGCAATAAAATCTTAGGCGTGAAGCAATAAGAAAGACAATATTAATTACCAGAACCTTACCAAATTATTCCTGCACTTACGACAACCTTATCACAAAACAACAGGGTTCATAATAGAAGTCTTTGTTGCAGATAAGTTTGTAAGTGATCCTATGGGGTAAGGACGGAAGAACGCGTAATATATGGTGTTTTAGGTAATTAAATGTCACATAGATCAGAGATTAATGATGTGTTACGACATGTGGGGACCTCTTGTGTTTGTGTGTTTGGTGATTTTGTGAGGAAATGCGAAGACAATGGTGCTGACGGTTTAGATAGATGTTACTTGTTGACATTTGTTAATGTTTTTGTTTATATTTTGTCAATTTATTTTGGTTTAAAAAAGCTTTTTGATTATGTCTTAGGGACTCGTTCTCTGAAAATAGAAAAAGTTTTAAGTATGATAATAGTGAATACTACATAATGACCGTTGCTAATGTTTGAGAGCAGAACGAAAAAGCTATATGAATTCATGAAAGAAAGAAATACTTTCTTTAATGGTTTATAGGTGATATAGGTACCTAATGTAGTAATTCAGACGAGTTTCAGCCTAAATTACAATATTTTGCATCTAGCATTGATTGTTAAATGAAAAACGTGTGGCACTCGGGGACTGCCGCGGTAAAGCTATTGCATAGCATTTGTAACCTCCATACTTCCTATTTTTCAAACTCAAACTCAAACTCAAAGCATTTATTTCAATCAAACCGTTTACAGGCACTTTTGAATTGTCAAAGAATCGGTCAGTTAGTCAAAAAGTTGAAGCTAATCGCCCATTCCAAAACGTAGATCTCTATGGAGAAGAACGGGCAAGAAACTCCAAGGACACTCTTTTAAATATAGATATTACAAAATCCTGGGTACATTTGTCTTGTTGCTTCTATATGTGAGAACAATGTACAAAAAATAATCAAAGCAATTGAAAATATAAGATTAAAAATAAGCCTAAAAAATTTAAATTTAATTTAATAAGATTAAAAATAAGCCTAAAAAATTTGTCAACGCTACACTTGGAATTTTTGTTTTATGTTATCATCCGTCATTACATGGTAGGCGGAGTGGGGGGTGTTAGTTTTTATTTTCGTTACGGAATTTCTTGATTCGGTCGCTGCGCCCAAAGCCCGCGATAAAAGCTATGCAGTAGCTTAAAAATATTGTCGTAATCCAACAAATTATTCCATTCTTATGCCCATTTGAGCTCCTTATAATAAATACAATAATATCCACATGAAGAAATTACACCAACATGAAATGAGTCATCCCTTAATTCCATAATAAAAATATTATTAAAATATTACTATCCAATAATAAAGCGTTCAAAGCCGCTGATGATGACAACGACATACCAGCACAGTTAGAACCAGCAATAAAACGCATCCGACCAAATGAAAATAATACGCCAACACTAATACACTTAAGCACGTCGGAAATAGATAGCAAAGCAATCAAAATTCGCATTACATACAAGGACATAAACCTGCAGTTATATTGTCCTCGTAAATTGTGATGTACGCTACCAATCTAGGTAATTAAAACTGGAATAGTGTGCTTCATATTTCAGCTTATATGCGCCTCGACGTGAAATGTGGTTTTGACGAAGCCTTTAATAATAGTATCCAGGCATGTGCAAAGGTAGATTTCAGTTCTATAATTATTTTAATTCACGTCTGGACAAAGTCCTTTCTCTGTTAACTGGTCTCGAAGTCTCTTTGTATATTGCGCATTTTTCGGTGATTTCTGAAGTTTCTAAAGTCGTATCATTGACTCTGTTCTTCGTCCCAGTTTTTCATACCGCCCTCATCATCATATAGCCTATAGCAGTCCACAGCTGGACATAGGCCTCTCCAATTGCACGCCATTCAGCTTGATTCTCGGCAACTCTCATCCAACTGCTACCAGCCACCCTGAGGGCCTGAGGGCGTCCCACTTTACGTTTGCCGATTTGCGGTCTCCACTCAAGAACACATGTAACCCAACGGACGGCTGATATAGCCGGCCCACTGCCACTTCACCTTGTTTATTCTGTGAGCTATGTCGACAACTTTGGTTCTCTGCCGGATCACCTCGTTCCGGATTCGATCCCTCAGAGAGACTCCAAGCGTAGCCCGCTCCATGGCTCGCTGAGCAACCTTGAATTTATGGACCAGCCGTACCGTGAGTGTTCACATTTCAGCTCCGTAGGTCATAACAGGCGGGACACTCTGATTGAAGACCTGCGTCTTTAGGCTCTGTGGAATACGCGACGAGAAGACTCGACGAAGTTTCCCAAATGCTGCCCAGCCCAGCTGAATTCTTCTGTTAGCCTCCCTCTCAAAGTTGTTCTTACCAAACTGCAGAGTTTGCCCGAGGTAGACGTATTCTCGAACAACCTCGAGAACTCCGCCATTGACAGCAATCGGCCCCGGAGTGACGTGTTCGTTGAACATGACCTGGGTTTTTTCCAAGTTCATCCGGAGATCAATGCGTACAGAAGAATTAACTACCATACCGCCCTACTGAGGGGTTACCAAACTCTCAAATGACAAGAATAGGTGGACAAAAAGTGAAGTGTCATGCATATGAGCAGTACAACTATTAACCATGACCTTTTCTTGGTCTGCACATCAACTGACCTGCAAATGACAAAGGTTAGTTATTTAACAGCATCTTTCATACAAGAAAATATATGTTATGCCAGGACATTAATATTTAAGTATTTAAATTATAAACTTAAATAATCCTCATATTCAAATTACCACTGTCATTCTTTGACAATTGTATGAAATGGCTATAACACATCACACACACACACACATTTTCACACACACACACATCAAACACGCACACACACATCACACACGCACACATCACACACACACACATCACATACACACTCGCACTTTAATTTTTTTTGTTTGTATTTGTGTTTCACGAACTGTGTCCAAATAAACGTTTTTTTCTTTCTTTTTTTATTTCACGGTAAATTAACGGTTGTAAAGCTTAACAATAAATTTTCCTGACTGTACAAACATTTCAGTTAGGTATTTGAAAAATTAACACAATAACTTCACCAATCCCTTTCTCAGTACTTATCATAAACTAACTTTCCCCTGTCACTCCCCTGTGTACCGGAAGTCTCCCTTGCCGGAAACGGCCGGAACTAGGTGCAATAATTATTAATTGCCATACTGCAAGACGGAAAACGGCGCCTTGAGACATCTCCGCGGGTTGTCCAGGGGAAAACTTATGGACAATAATATTAATGAATTTTGTTTACGGATTCAAATTGAAAATTAATTGTTTGGATGTTATTGGATGATACTTTTTTATATTGAATGTTTTGTCTTTGTTAAATCTTCAAAATTAACAATATGATATAGGAAAACAATGCTTTTTTCACTTTATGGATATAGCGGTGGCAATAATGCAATTCGTACAACAAACTAGGTACTACATTAAGGTCGAATTGCATGAACAGCAAAAGCACTAAATAGATATAACCAATACAATGACTAATCACAGTCCCCTCCGAAAACCCGCTAAAAATATAATCCAATTCATAAAACAAAAAAGCATTTTTACACAGATTTTCAATTCAACCCCAAAACGCCACGACCAACCCTCGAAACCCTTAATTTATTCTTTCACTGCGTCTTATTATTTGCAAATGGTCTATTTGTCGCGACTTAACCCTTGCAACGCAGATGGGGTCCAATAGACCGCGGATTACGGCCGCGCGCCTCAAACCGTCAAACGACGTCGTTTGCTCTAAACGCTCACAATTTATTGATAAGGACATTGACAGATATTGCCTTAGGTCTCGTAAAATGCAAGCGGCAGATTAAGGGTTGACGAGTATTTGCAAATGGGACCGGTTTCCACAGGTTTGGTTTCATTACGAGAGGGATTCTGTGTGTGAAATGGTTTCGAGCTTATAAGCTTTTGTTGTGCAAATTTTGTTGAAGTTTATTGGTACTTCTATACACGCCTCCGGGTGCGGATTAAAAGGCCCAAGTTTTGGACATGGCATCATGTGTTTGTGCGTAGGTATGATTGCAAATTGTAAGGAATTCTGTGCATTTGACTACGCTGCGTATAACTTTAGTTTTAGTTAAAACCTCTTTGCGAAAGGACTCGTCTGGGAAGTAATATTATGTCTGTATCTGCCGCTAAGTACCCTACCATTGATATCATCCGGTACGAAAAGAGTGGCTAGTGAAAATTATACAAACATTCATAGAACAAACCTCTTGGTATTATTACCTACCTCTTAGCCTGTGGGTCAATTTTACTCAGCGGGCATACAGCGACCTACGCATTCAATATAATAATGCACTGAGAGTCCTGCTGCGGCTGCCGTGGCGTTGTACTGCATCAGGGATGTTTGCGGATAATAACATTGATAGTTTTGCCGCCATTGTTAGAAAAAGATGTGCATCCCTGATGTCACGTGTTCGCGGTAGTACCAAGAGTATTTTCAGTGTGTTTGCAGATCGGTGGGATTCCCCGATGTTGCGGAGGTGGATGCAGCTCCACGCTGAATTTTAATTTTATGTTATAATCTGTGTTTGTACCTACTAACACTAGATGTTAAGTAAAATATTGTTACTAACCCTATGGACTCTGTCTGGAATAAAAATACATCTATAGGTCTATAAGAGACGGTTAATAGATCGTCACGTCGAGAGTACTTACTTACCATTTGAACGTTTAATATTTTTTTTAGTTTTGGGTATTTACAAGGCAGATGTGAGTGGAAGCGCCGAGGAGACACGAGGTGTGTGGTGGAGGCTATGGTGAACATATAGGTGATGTTCTTCAGAAAGGTTGTGCGTAGTATTCGCAACCGGCGTGCGTGTATGACCAGAATTAGAACGTAAACGATGCAAAAAGAGTAAGGATCGTAGCAGGTGGCGTTCTGTAGTTTTTGCCAACCCCCATGGGAAGAAAGCGTGAGTTTATGCATGTTTATTACATATATTACGGATTTATTGTTATGGCCGTTAAAAAAAATACTTTAAAAATATTATTTATATCCCAAGTAGTACATAAGACGCGATTAAAATAAAAAATACTGGGCAATTTCTAGTTACATAATTTACTGCTTCTCTGTCGGCATAGTCGATGTACAATATTATAATAACAAATAATCGATGGAATTCATTCATTTTGTGGTCGTAGTGAAGAAATATGTAAAATAAAGTAAAAAAAGTTAGTTAAAAATCTTAGGTACTAAATACTTGACATTTTTTTTTTTTTTGTATTTTTTATGTGAAAACTTCTTTAGCCGCATTGGGCATTTTTGAGATGGGAAAAAACAATTGAACTCGCGACACTGTTACCGACACCTCATTAAAAGTATTTCCTGTACAGTAAAATTGCTCAAGTTTTCACTTCTGTCGGCACTCCCGGAGTGCCTCTGTTTTTTTTTAGAACGGCCAAGCATAGATTCCCTCATTTCGATATGTGCACATTATGAAGAATCACACTGCATACTATTTCAAGGTTATCTATTATTGACCGGAAACCCTGTATAATAAGGGAATTTAATCAAAACAATCATTTCACAAATAACAAGATCTAAGAATTCTAATACTTGTCATTATCCAAACAAAGTAGGTACTCTATCCGATGAAAAATGAATATTCTCAGAACAAGAGAAGATCTTTTTGTAAGATGGCGTGTTTTCAGTGTAATGGCGTCTTAATGAGAAGCGAAGTCGTGAGGAGATGACGTGAACATATTAATTACCTTCCCTTACTTCAATGCATGTCGCTTTCATGATTAATGTGCTCGGAAGGATAGGGTTTTGCAGATATATTGAGTTGTAAAAGAAAATGGTTGATTAGTGGTTTTGTTCAGGAGGAGCTCGTGGCTAAGTAATAACAGCCGCACAGGTTAAGCTACGCTTGCCGGGGTTGGTCCGTGGATGGGTGACCATTTCTACAGACCGAGACTCCTCCGTGCCTCGGAAAGCATGTTAAGCCGTTGGTCCCGGCTGTCATTCGTGGATCTTTGAAAGTCGTTACGGGTCGTCAGAAGTCCGAAAGTCTGACAGCCAGTCTTACCAAAGGATATCGTATTACCTAGTTAGCGGGTTGTGGAGGTCAGATAGGCAGTCGCTCCATGTAAAATAGCGGAATTCAGCTGCATCCGGTTAGACTGGAAGCAAACTCCAACATACTTGGGAAAAGGTTAGGCAAATTGCAGTTTGATTTGTGGTTTTGTTCAGGATTATGATTTGTTTAGATTCTGTATCTATCGCAGCTAAATTTGCTTACAGTTTGCGAAGAAAAAATTGAGTACAAAATAATACGGTAATTTATCATAAAGTTGGATTTCAAATTGAATTTATGTACACACGGCTACACATCAAGCTATACAATTCCAGTTAATGCTGATCTCGCATTGTATAAGATTTCCGTACAATGCGAGGTCAGCTTATACTGGAAACGTATAGCTTGATGTGTAGCCGTGTGTACCCGATATATTTATAACCCGATACTTTTCCAAAAAAAAAACCTGTAGCTAATGTACCCTGCACAAGTGCACAACAATTTATTGATATTATTCCTATACACAATAAATAACAAAACCGGAAGGGTCAAAACGCCTCGCACTTGCCATAACAGTATTGTAATATTCAATGGACAAACGGAAAGGGTAACCCTAGGTCGCTGAGGGTAAAAATGTTAAATTTACCGTCAGAAGCTGGCCATTTCGGTCCTCTGTGGCGGACGTCGCGATATTTTGCCGCTTTGTGTTTCCTTTGCATTGATTTCCTTACAAATAGCTGGGCGGGTTGGTGTGGGGTACAAGTTGTAACATAATTGAGAGAATGATAAGCTGAATATGTTTGAATTGAAAATATAATATTCATAAATCAGTTAAGAAACACCTGTTTAAGCGTTCATTGATTTTAATCTTAATTGCATTGTTTTAAAGTGTTTTATTTTTAATTTTGTCACGTTTGTATTTTCACTAACACAAACTAATCACGCATATGCCACAAGATTGGACACCACTTTTTGCAACCAAACAACATTCAACAAAACCTAACGTTATCTTGTTCGATAGAATCAGTTTTGTTTGAAAATCATTTTTATCTTAATTCAACTTCACAGCATTTAGATTGTTCTAACAAATCTTGTTCCATAAAATCCGTTTTGTTTATAATTGAAACACATTTTTAACTAAATTATTCAACTTCATAGCAAAGAACAATCTAAGCGCTCATAACTCACACCGACCGTTGACAGTTCAAGATTTTTGCCCGAGTGGGTCTTTTTTACCCATTTTCCGTGCAATAAAGCCCCGTTGAATCCGACACGCATTTCAAGGGTTAGGTGGGTGGAAAAAATGTGAATTTAATTTGGTCTCTGAGTGTTTTTTATCCAGTCTACTTAATGATTTGAGATTTATAATCTGGCGAAAATGGAAGGACCTTTTTTAATTTTGCATAATTTGTATAATATTTAAGGCGTCCACTTATTTTTCGATTTTTATGTAAATTGGAAGCTACAAGGAAAATCTTCTTTAATTGGTTTAGGGACCGTTCAAGTATTACGTAAGCACTATAGGAGGGCGGGGGGTCTATGCTTTGCTTATTTTGGATGACATGGGGGGTGGGGGGGTCTAGATGGTGATTACGTCAGCAGTAATTATTTAGTTTTTACACATTATGGCAACCCACACATTGTCTATGTTTGAAAACGAAACGCATTTTCGGGGATTTCCACAAATAATGAATACGTTTAGGTACTCGCTTAAAGATAAAGATAATTTATTTGTCAAACATGCGTTTACATACAAATCGAGCATGCAACATCTTAAATAGGTAAAAAGTCCGTACATGTTTTGCCTGACGAGGCGTACAATTTTTTTATATAACAAGCAAATAATTACTTCAATAAACCAAAGACTAAAGACTGGTTCACTAACATTCATTAATACATTTTACGAGAATAATAAAACTATAGAAATAATAATATAAAGTTCAAGCATGTCAAAAAGTATCTGTCAAAAAGTCATTTATATTATAATAGCACTTGTCTGTTAATATATTTCGAATCTTGTTTTTAAATTGATCAGTTGTCATAGCTCTATATGACTGTGGTAGTTTGTTGTATATTTTCGGGGCCATACAGAAAAAGCTTTTCCCCATGAGGGCAGTATTTGCTGAGTGCAAGCAAAGTTGGCTATTGTCACGTCTGTTGCGCGGAAAAGTGTCAGATAGTCGTGGAAAGAGTTGGGGGTTAGATTTAATAAACGATGCTACTTCAAAAATATATAGAGATGGTAAAGTTACTAATTTGTATTTTTTAAACAATGGTCTGCAGCTTTCTGTCGATTGTAATTTAAACATAGCCCGAATACACCTCTTTTGGGCTTTAAACACTATTTCCTTGTTCGTAGAGTTACCTCAAAATATGATACCATACCGCAAAATTGATGCTACTAATCCATGATAGGCTGTCACCAAAGCATCTGGGTTAAGTTCTGCGGACAGTTTGTACAAGACATACGCGGACGAGCTCAGTTTTTTGCTTATATATTCAATGTGCGCTTAGAACCGAGTAGAGGAATTACCGCGTGCACTTGTCTAAATTTATAACTGCTGCTCATAAATTAATTAAAAAAAACAGAATACTTACATTAAAAGAAAAATGCATACATCAATGTTTACGTAAGCATGGGAGGGGGGGGTAAGAGCTTTGCTTACTTTTGCTGACAAGGGGGAGGCGGGGGTAAATAATTGTAATAAATCTGCTTACGTAATACTTGAACGGCCCCTTAGACAATTTATACATATTTCACCATTTTTGTAAAATTATCACAAAACGACGTGACTGGTCTTAATTTTTAAATAAAAAATAATTTTTGTATGTAATTAATAACTAGGTATGTTTATGTTATTTTTCCAGTGTTCTATGCTATTACAGATACCAAGCTGAGAAACAACAAAGCACATAATCAAACAGTTGTTAACAATGTCAAAACAATAAACAAAAACCTTTAAAACGATTACATAATAATAACATAATCCAAATGACCACTCAGTCCGATTCAATAGAACGCTAACATTCAATTATCTTAATCACGAACACCCATTAAATTATTCATTACATTTGTCACTTCGGACAATGGTCGACATTGCCTTTTACCAGAGAATAATACAGAAGCCAGAAGGTTCACTCCATGCAGCGAGTGAAAACGCACACACACCTGCACATAGATGTGTACGACGTGTACGTATGAATATTTCAAACTGTCTCCAGCGTTGGTCAGTGTTATTTAATGGAGCCAGCGTCAAACGAATGCCAGTCACAAGTGCGCTTGCATTCGTTGTACAGTCACGAGCTTATATACTTTACTTCTACGCAAAATTCCAAAACGATTTTCTCGTAAAATTACGACTTCTTTGAGTCGAACTTAGAGAAAATACCTATTTTCATAATAGCTTATTTATGTCTGCGTCAGCGAATGATGTTAGCGTTTCTGAATTCTGGAAGTTTCTAGTTTCTATGGATGGTCGCTACATTAGGTGCACCATATTTCTATCAATACTGTAGGAAAAAATCGCTTTTACAACGCGCGTAACGTATTTATGCTCGTGACTGTATATGAAGTATGTCTGTCTGCGTACTTTTCGAAAGAAAGAAAATACGTTTATTTGCGGTAAACAAGACGCTAAGAAAAAAACTGAAACACAAAAAGAACAAGTTGGGGGAAAATATGCATCACATCCACGCAAAATGATCATCGTTTAGCATAATTCTGTGATACAGAGCCCACAGCTCTGGTTTTCGCTCGTCGTATGGACCCGGCCTTCTGTACTCTTATCTATTCTGTCCTTTTACCCCATTGTCCGTCACAAAAACATTGTTAGTTATACATTACGTATGCAGATTGAATTCTGTTGAACAATTGTTTAAATAAACTTGGTAATGGATTTTGGTGCAATGAATTACCTCTTTAAATACGTTGATTAAAGTGGATTGGTCATTATTAATCTTGTGCATGTTTAATAATGGACGGTGATTGGAGTCTTATGGGGGTCGAAGATAGATGTGTGGATTTATATGTGTCCATTGTACTATTGGGCCGGCGTTAAGTTTTCTCTATATAATGAATACTGTTATTGTCCACCTTGTAGTTACTTAGATATTTATTTAGAAAGGGTTATTTCTATCCAAATGTGATGAAGCATAACATATCATTTAAAAAAAAAACGGCCAATTTCGTGTCGGACCACGCACAATGAAGGGTTCCATAGTGAATTTATCGCAAAAACAAACTTAACTTTGTAGTTGAAAACATGTTCTCCTATGCATTACGTATGGAAGAACATGTTTTTACAACCGCAAATGTAAGTTGGTCAATTATTACCCGTTAACTTGTAAAGCTTACTTAAATAATAAATAAAATAAAATTTATTTATTTCAGGTCCTAGACCCATATTAAAAAAAAAACAATACACAAATCTGTCAATTTTATAATTGTCACTATTTGAGTCACAGAAGAATGTACTTAGCTGTGATAGTTTTCCTTTTAATTTCGTTATATAATTTATACTACTGCCGTGAGTTTTTCATACATCCAAAACGAACCGTTGAGCTGGAAGGGGGGACACAAATACTTGACTCTAACAAAACTTAGCACTTTAAAGCGATCTATATTTTATTTCACAAACGAATCCCTGAATCCAAAAAAGGTTTTCTCAAATTTACAATATTTTTGAACGACCTTTCCAACGACACTCGACACCATGGGACAGATGAGAAAAAAAAACATCCCCACTTTACGTAATATTTTTTTTTTCATCATCACTTTGTCGCCGTGATTAATATGAATACCCGTGAGATAAGCCACGGACAGACAGACAGACAGACGGACATGGTGAAACTATAAGGGTGCCTTGTTTACTACGGAACACTCAAAAATAATTTCTGCGAATAAACACTTTTTTTTTAAATCTAGGTAACATCACGCCTTGTTTCCCCGAAGGCTTGGGCAGAGGTGTCCCTGTTGCTAGCAGGTACACCGACATTTCGCCAGTTATGTTTAAGCACCATGTAATAGGGGGTGACTATATTGCCATCAACCGGGCACAAATCTAAACTCCGGGCTGCTACTGGGAAATTTTAGATAGTTTTTTTTTTTAATTAATGTCTGATGTAAATAATATTGTGTGCTTTTTTTGGTCTGTGCTAAATAAATGTATTTTTTTTCTTAATAACACTTTACCCGACTCGGGAATTGAACCCAGGACCTCATGCCCCGCAGTAGCGCTTGCGACCACTAGACCAATGAGGCAGTCAGTAGGGAAGCAGTATCTAGGTCTTAATCTGTCAAAAATACCTCTATTCACCTACATTTTTTGCAAGCTCTTGACATTGAGTATAGCTGAAATGAGTTTGCGACTACATTTTGAACGATTTTAATTACGAGAATTGACCTTCTGGTATTTATTATATGTACTCCTTCACTTATTATTAAAATTATTCATTTATTTCTTCGAGTAACAATGACTCATACACAAAATACAATATAACACACATAACTTCATCAAGCATTAACATTACAATAAAATACAAAACAAAAACCACCTTACACTTACACTAACATAACATAAAAGACCGACGACTGTAGGCGACGTGCAAGTCACTGCAGCGTCGCATGTACGGACAGTCGAGCCTGTCAGCTATCATTATCAGAACGCTGTTGGGGCTGCCGCGCACCCTGCGCACCAGAGACGCGCTCCTCTTACGCATCGTAGCATAGAAGCAGTCAACGCTAGCTTCGGCAAACATTCCCGAGGCACTACAGTGTCGCGGCAGCCCCATCAGCGCTCTGAAGGCGTTGTTTTATTGGACGTGGAGTGCTTGGTATGCTTTTTTGGTGTGATTCACCCACAAGCTGCACGTGTAAAATGAGGTACAATAAGCTGTAAAAAGTGTTTGTTTGGGTTTTGTGTTTGTTTAAAGGAGATCCACAGCATGCACAATCTATAAACTAATACGTGAAGCAAAAACCCTTTCTTACGAAAATTACGCGAGCGAAGGAGTATGAAAATTGGCACAGTTAAAGTTCCCAAGGAGAAGGAGTGCAGAAACCTCATATTTTCATTTAATATGCAATCAATCTGCCTAGCCTTTTTCCAACTTCATATGTTGGGGTCAGCTTCCAGTCTAACCGGATGCAGCTGAATACCAGTATTTTACATGGAACAACTGCCTATCAGACCACCACAACCCAGTAACTGGGTAATACGATACCCTTTGGTAAGACTGGTTGTCAGACTTTCGGGCTTCTGACGACCCGTAAACGACTGTCAAATATCCACAAATAACAGCCGGGACCAACGGGTTTAACGTGCTTTCCAAAACACGGAGGAGTCTCGATAGAAATGGCCACCCATCCATGGACCAACCCCGACAAGCGTAACTTAACCTGATGGATCGACTCGGCTGTTAGTACTTAGCCACGGGCTCCTCATAATAATATGCTTTAGAAATAAATTTAATTAATTAAAAAACGTTACACACACTACCATGCGTTTGACACACACACACTCTTTTGTTTATGGTTAAAGATGGCAGCATGAAATTAATATGTATTATACATGGAATTAGTATGAACTATCCTACCAATGGGGATGGAATCCGGAACGAGGTGATCCGGCAGAGAACCAAAGTTATCGACATCTAGCTCACAGAATAAGCAAGCTGAAGTGGCAGTGGGCCGGCCATATCAGCCGTAGAACCGATAACCGTTGAGGTAGACGTGTTCTTGAGTGGAGACCGCAAATCGGCAAACGTAAAGTAGGACGCCCTCAGGCTAGGTGGAGCGACAATCTTCACAGGGTGGCTGGTAGCAGATGGATGAGAGTTGCCGAAAATCGAGCTGAATGGCGTGCAATTGGAGAGGTCTATGTCCAGCAGTGGACTGCTATAGGCTGATGATGTTGATCATCCTACCAAACTTAAAATTTAAATGAATTGTGGTCGAATTTCGATTGCGACCACTAGTAAAGTTAATTACTTAATTTGACCTATATGTCATGTATTAAGATATGGGTATGTCAGCACATGAGATGTACATCAACGATAACAACAACACAATACTATCACCTAATAAGGTAACAACACCATTTCCTATCTCAGATAAATTGACATCCGATTCAACATGTCAACAACATAATTACGGACAGGTACCTAATTCCGGTGTTTGTCAATTGAGTGTTATGTGAGATTGCGGGCCGAAGCTTAATTATACCTGGATTAATGTTACAGTAATTAGCGCGGTATTTGATCTTATTGATTGGTGAAATATTAATTAGATGAATTATTTCCCGTTAATTCATAGATGTTATTGTAATATTCGGGGGCTTTATTGTGAAATTCATAACGATATTATAAATAAGCAAGAGTTGAAAATAGTGATATAGACTTGCTCAGTGGAAGAGTGGCCTAAGCCTTTGCACATTAAGTATGGAGCATTAATCATCTGACAATTACATTAGTACTGATATTTTAGTATTTTCTGTGGTTATGTTAAAATGCCATCTACTCGAAATAACGTAAACTAAATTTTAGGCCACTATGGTTTCAAAGATCGATACATCTAGTATGTAATATCTACTTAACTCTGTTTCTATAAATTTGTGGATAAGGCCACTCTTCCGCTGAGCGACTCTACGTACAATAACATTTCAGAAAGTACTTAATTTGGGATTGGTACTGAATTATTGACATAAAATTATAAATTAGTGACATTGATACATTTTAAATGCGTAATGAATTTTAAATATAAATGTAATGTTTCTTTACTTGTTATTATTTTGTTTATCATCACTGTAATATTTTCGACACAATGTATTTTGTTACGAAATAAATGACTTATGACATGGATTGCCAATAGCTAATTACGTGCCGTAAAACTTTTTGATATTAAACGTACTTACTTACATAATTTGAACAACTGTATCGTACGTATACATAATTTTTTATATTAGGTAATCTTCAATAAATAGAACAACAGATTTCAAATTCAAGAACTTTCAAATAATAGTATTTGAAACTTCTTGAATTTGAAATCTGTTTTTATAATATCAAGTCTATAGAGATTTGATACTATAAAAACATTGAATCTTTTAATATTCCCAAATAACAAAACATGACAAGCAAATAAATATAAATGATGGATAAACATGCATGCTCCACCGACTGTATCGAACTATATCATGTACACTCAAGGAAATGAGAAGAAGTTTAATACTCGTCACAATTTACATGGCATCGTTACGTCATGATTGATGACGTCACACTGACAGCTCAATTTGGTGTAAACCGAATAGCGGAGACTGACTTCGATTGTTAGTAGGGTGACTTTTCTATGCAAAGTTTTAAGTACCAAGCTTTTTAAAATGATAAAAAATGTACCTTATTGCAATCAAGTTTAAGTTTCAATACAGAAAAAAATATTCGGTTGGTATATTCTCTTGTATTATATTTTTTACTATGGCAATATCTTATCTCCTTTGACACCTTAAATAAAAAGTAATCTAGCAGTCAGCAATGATCGAAAAAAAATATTCTAAAACACCTGTGAGCATTTGATTTTAGGAATTAAGAGACGTCTACAATGTTTTAGAGATCACTTTGTTTTATTAAAAAAAAAACTCATCCGGTTTTCTAAATTACTATGAGTTCATTGTAAAAAAAACACTAAACATTCATAGTCACCCTATCATCTCCGCAAAAAAAAATCCTACAATATTTATCCATTATAAGTATTGCATTCCGTACACCCATAAATCAGTACGAGTAGTGACATCCGAGTTTTTGACAAATGGCCCACAGAAACAAGTGACGGCCAGGATAAATGGCGTGTAACTGGGACTCTCACCTTACGCGGATATGAGGACAATAACATTAGGAGATGCCTTTGTTTTTGTGCAAATTAAGAACACTTATTTGAAGTTGGTTAGAAGAAAAGGAAGTTATTGTGAGTATTTTTTTAAATAAATGCTACCACTTTTTATATACTTTTTTTTGTTGATTATAAGTCTCACTCATGTAGCTATAACCATAATCAAATAATTTAAATGTGGTGTTTTTGGAATATTATTTAGTTGCCTATTTAAATAACTTGAGAGTCTATAATGAATGGTTTATTTGTATTTCAGGTGTATTGTCAGTTACATCACAGGACTGTTTTGTTTTTGACAAATGGTTACAGAAACAAGTGACGCTCAGAATGAATGGCGGCTAACTGGGACACTCACCTCACACGGATATGTGGACAATCACATGAGGAAATTGTTTTTTTGCAAATAAAGACGATTTTTTTTTTGTAAAAGGATCGAATACTTAATGAGTAAGAACGAAGACTTTTATGAGTAAGTGTGCACTTTTTTTTCTTAAAGTGCATTGATTACGATTTGATTACCATTTCCATTGCGCGAGGAAAGAGCCAATGTACCTAGCTGTCTTGTGGATGTCAATGTTTTTTGATTCAGGGTATATGTCACCACACCATTTATGCTTAATACCTATCTATAGTATACAATGTCGCCCAAGGGCATGTGACCGCCTAAATTTTTCTGAATATTCACGAAAAATGATCTAAAATTAACTTTAAACTTAAAAAAAATTAATTAATTAAATTTTTTCAGAAGATAGACTCTTTTTAACCGACTTCCAAAAAGGAGGAGGTTATATGTTCGTCGCGTATGTTTGTTTTTTTTTTTTATGTATGTCCACCGATTTCTCCGTCAATTGTGGACCGATTTTGAAAATTCTTTTTTTGTTTGAAAGGGTATGCTCTCGAATTGGTCCCATATAAATTTTATTAACTTTGCTTGGATAGTTTTTGAGTTAGCTACAAAATACGTATTTTTTTCCCACTTAGTATATAGATGATATGATAGGTTTCTGTCACTGGTAGCAGGTAGTGGTATTCAAATATGTGTGGTGTAGGTACCACAACTAAAAAGTGAAAAATAAAAACTTTTTACAAAAAAAAAAAACAACCGACCTCCAAAAAAAACACTTGCGGTTGTTTTTTTTTGTAAAAAGTTTTTAAAGTAAATTTTTGAAAAAATTACATGAATGTTCAGAAAAATACGGATGGTCACATGCCAATGGGCGGCATTGTATAGGTATTAGAAAGGGTAATTTTTATCCATTTTTGACTAAGCAAAGTAAGCGATAGCGCTTCATACAAATCAGAACTTTATTCAAATAACAGTGATGTTTTTTTCGCGAATTCGCTTCTCCTACCTACGTTGTTGAAATGTTGTAAGAGAGTTCTATATTTATTATTAAATCATTTTTGATTATCTACCTGTGCATCTGTGCAGCAGCTTACTAAATCAAAACAGTTCATATCTGAGCATTAGGGTGTCGTCAATCATGGCTTCTCAATATCTTCTAATTGACAGTTCAAGTGGCCGCCGCTACCGAGACATGTTGAGTCATCTAAGATATACCTTGTGTATACAGCGGGTACTTGTTTTATTATTATTTATTTATTTAAATCACAATTATAACACCTTTACAGACTCATCCAACGCGTCACAAAGCCTATGCAAAACAAAAAAAAAACATATAAGCAGTAAGTATTATAACAATTATTATAAACTTTTTTTTTTTTTTTTTTTTTTTTTTTTTTTTTTTTTTTTTTTTTTTTTCCTGTGGCAACACTACAGCTAACAGCTGATTTGAATTTGTCCCTTTAATTTTAATTTTAAATATTAGATTTCCTTCTTATTAAGGCCTATTTCCAATTTATTAACTAGTTTAAAGCTTAATTAAGTGTTTTGTGTGTTAAATTCAGGCACTAAGTGCATATTATGTGTAAAAATTTCATTGTGATTCGTTGACAGTTACCGGCTCAAGCAAACGTTGCATTTTCGTCTCGTTATCAGGTACAATACTAAATATTTTACTTGGTAGTAGATTGTTTGCGTTCTAATATTTTACCTACAATTTATTAGATCATTATTATTACGGCTACAAGTTGATGCCAATGACCTTAAACAAGTAAACATAACCTTAATTAGTTTGGTGACAGAACTTCTTTTTTTTTACGATCTGAATTTCATTTTCCGTTCAACTAATCATCTGTTACTCAATCCACTACTCTTTTCCAAGCACTACTCTTTTCCAACCACTTCTCTTTTTCTCTTTAATCATGATTATGACTCGCAGCGCGCGGGCTCGCCTAGAAGAGACCAAACTCAGTCAGGCTTTGAGCGAATAAAAGGCGTCTCAGGAGCTCTGTGACCAACTGATTAAGGAAAAAGATGAAAATGAAATGGAGTTCCTTGGTGTCCTTGAAAGAAATAGCAAGTTAAAAATCGAAATGGCTCAGTTATACATTCAACACACTGATGCCATAGAAGCCCGGGACAGGCTCCAAGTTGTTGTGGACGGGTTCAGCAAGTGTAGCAATGAGTATGAACAAGCTCTTAGTCATAAACATTTACTACAACAGCAGCTACATGAGGCTCAAAGTCAGATTGAACAACTTGAGACAACAAATCTTAACATCACTGCCTCGCTGAACCAAAGTCTATTCAATGAATTGGTGCCTATAGCCCCATCAATGGTTTCTGCAATAAACCCCTCTTACACAATAGATTTAACAGGTAAAGATGATTCAAAATCAAATAAATCAGTGAGGGTAGTTACTAGTAAAAATAAAATAAAAAAATACATCAAAATTAACAAATACATAGTTAAAACTAAGAAAATGGTCAAGAAACAAAAATTCTTCATCAAGAATGTTAAGCTTAATAGAGAAAGGTTGCATCTATTAAAACAATTAGACATGTATTCATTTAACTTAGAAAAAAGTACTAGGAAATACCAAATTGACACAGAAGACTTGCAGTATGAACTTGACCAACTACAGGAAAAACTTACTTGTATGACCATCAAATATACAGCCTCTGAAAACCAAATGAGGGAATATGTATTGGCAATGAATGAGCTGGTAAGTTCACAAACTAACAAATGTGAACATTGTCAACCACCATCTGTTGAACCCACACCGGACCATTCATTGACAATTTGTGACACCACCATACCGCAGTCTAGTGCCAGTTTGCCATTATCAATTATTAATTGTTTGTCTAAACAGAGTGTAAATAAAGAAATATTATTATTTTGTGATGAAATTGGAAAGGATCTAGGCCACTTGTTGACAAATAAATATCCAGGACACTCAATAATGAACTACTGTATGCCTGGTTGTTCATTATTTGACATAATGAAAAAAGTTATGAAGTGCAATTTTAACCAGGATAGTATATTATTAATATTTGTTGGTAATAGGGGTAATGTGAACAAAGGAGAATTACTCAAATATTATAGATCATTGTGCAACCTAAGTTTAAGAAAAATTGTGATGTTCACTTTCCCATACAGCCAAAGTTTGCCACAGGAAGAAAATAATTTAAGATTTGAAATGAATATGACATTACATAATTTGACATGCAATAATAATTTATTCCATTTAATTGACACTAACAATTATGTTGGTAACCACTTTTATTTGACAAAAGATAGATTTTGTATGGATAGGTACTATCTTTCAAATTATTGTAAAAGACAGATAGCTGTGTCGCTATCATATTACTTTTCTATTACAGCCAAGAATTTG
Organism: Agrochola lychnidis; assembly: GCA_963680765.1. Lineage (NCBI taxonomy): Eukaryota > Metazoa > Arthropoda > Insecta > Lepidoptera > Noctuidae > Agrochola > Agrochola lychnidis. The sequence continues at coordinate 4,940,544 of OY796871.1, read as the reverse complement.
GCTAAACAAATTGCTTCTATTGAGCAATGCTGTGACATGTTAAATAATTCAGCCAATAATTTGGTATCAAAAATTGACATTGAAAATAATTTAAATTAGAAATTAAGACAACAGAGGCAAACTCTAGCAATAGTGTACAGAATTGCAAAATAAGATCAAATAAAAGTTTAAAATCTCTAAATAGTATTAACCTGGTGCATCAAAATATTCAAGGATTTATGAACAAAGATTTAGAAGTAGAATTATTTATGAATTTTAACAGTATTGACATTCTCTGTATAACAGAACATTGGCTTAAAAGACACCAGTTCTTGTTTAATTTTAATAATCACCAGGTAGGTAGTTCATTCAGCAGAGTTAATGCTATACACGGTGGCTCATTAATTTTAGTAAGTAACCAGCTTAAATTTAAAGACCGTAAGGATATTGTGAGCCTATCTGTTGAGCGGACAGTTGAAATAGCCTGTATAGAATTGGAGCATTTCATTGTATTAAGTGTGTACAGACCCCCTTCAGGATTGTATGACTGCTTTGAAAAGGTAATGGATGAAGTGTTGCACAAGATTTGTAACTCGAATAAGTCTATTATCATTAGCGGTGATTTTAATGTTAACTTATTAGAAAACTCAGGTTCTTGTAGTAAAATAGTAAGTCTGTTTCAGTCCTACAATCTTGTAAACCTATTTTTGGAGCCCACAAGAATAACCCCTACTAGTGCCACATGCCTAGATAATATTTATACAAATGTTATACCAAGCCACAAAGAAATTATAAATTTACTAGATTCTGATCATTGCGGGCAGTGGATTACTATTCCAAACCAAAACAACAAAGTGGCTAAAAAGGATATCACTGTTAACCCCAAAACTGCAAGTCGCTTGGAAACTTTTAAAGTTAAACTCACTAATAAATTACCAGTTTTGTCTATTCATGCTGATCCTAATAACCTATATGATGACTTCTTTAATATATACTGTAAGCAATTTAATTCCACCTTTATTCCCAAGACTATCTCGGTTAATAGTAACGCATCTTTTAGTGATTGGGCTACCATTGGTATTCATAAAAGTAGAACACGGCTTTATGAGTTGTACAATGAAAGGACTTATGTAAACACAGCTGAATTTAATTTATATGTCAGAAATTATTCAAAATTATTTAAAAAAGTTTGTTGTATGGCCAAGTCGCGTTATTTGAGTTCGAAGATTAAAAATAGTAGTAATGTAATTAAAACGACTTGGAATATTATTAATAGTGAAACGGGAAGGTCTAATAACCGAAATACTGACTACAGCCTGTCTATTAATGACAACATAATAAAATCAGACTCACAAGTCGCCGCGGCCTTTGAAAATTTCTTTTCAGATATTCCCGTTTCAACTACTAAATCCCTAAACTCTTCACCTTCTGTTGCTGAGTCTTTGTTAAAGGAAAATGTTAATGTTTGCGATTCGGAATTTACTTTTGAACATATTACCTGTAGAGACATAATTAAAACCTTTCACACCTTAAATGTAAAAAAGACTGCAGATCTGTGGGGTAATTCTGTAGAAGTTGCCAAGTCTATTATTGACATTGTAGCACCTACTTTAGCTCTTATCTTTAATAATTGTATCGACTGTGGGGAGTTTCCTGACCTTATGAAAAATAGTAAAATAATTCCTTTGTTTAAATCAGGTAGTACATCAGACCCCACAAATTATAGACCTATTTCAGTACTACCTACTTTTAGTAAAATTTTTGAGAAATTAATTTTAGACCAATTGCAAAGATTTTTTAATAGACATAAATTATTACATAGCAAACAGTTCGGTTTTACAAGGGGTCGTTCAACTACTGATGCCGGTGTTGAACTTTTAGGTCATATTTATAATTCATGGGAAGATAAATGCGATGCTTTGGGCATCTTTTGTGATTTGTCCAAGGCATTTGATTGCGTTCTTCATGAAACGTTAATCAGGAAACTCCGCCACTATGGGATCCGGAACAGCGCTCTGAATCTTCTTATTTCATACTTGAGTAATAGGATTCAGAGCGTTGACGTTAATGGAAAAAGATCTCCCGGATCTTTAGTAACAATGGGAGTCCCTCAGGGCTCAATTCTTGGTCCTTTCTTGTTTCTTATTTATATTAATGACTTGCCTTACCTCATAAAGGATAACCATGATGTAGTGTTGTTTGCGGATGACACTTCACTTTTGTTTAAACTTAAACGTCAGCAGCTGGTTACTGACGATGTAAATAGCGCGATCTCAAAAGTAGTTCACTGGTTCAATGTTAATAATTTACTTCTTAATGAAATAAAAACCAAATGCATTAAGTTTACCTTACCTCATGTTAGGCAGGTGAAAACTAGTGTGTTGATAAAGGGCGAAGAATTGAATCCTGATGATAGCACAGTTTTCTTGGGCTTAACTTTGGATGCTAAGCTTCAGTGGGGCCCACATATAGATAAATTGTCAAAAAAGCTTAGCTCCGCAGCATATGCTGTTAGAAAAATTCGTAATTTGACTGACATAGAGACAGCCCGTTTAGTGTACTTTAGCTATTTTCATAGTGTAATGTCGTACGGTATTCTGTTGTGGGGAAATGCCGCCGACATTCAGACTATTTTTGTTTTGCAGAAAAGAGCTGTTCGATCAATTTATAAATTAAGTCCGAGACACTCTCTCAGAGATAAATTTAAGGAGATTAATATAATGACTGTGCCTTCTCAGTATATTTTTGATAATCTTTTAAATGCCCATAAAAATATAAAATTGTTTAAAAAATACAGTGATATCCATAACATAAATACTAGGAACAAACACAAATTTGTTGTACCCACAACAAGGCTCAAAAAAATAGGTGGATCGTTCAGATGTCAATGTATACGCTTTTATAATAAACTTCCAAGCCACGTACAAGATCTAAGCCTTAATAAATTCAAATCATTCATTAAACGTAAGTTGTGCCAGAAAGCTTTTTATACCGTTAAAGATTACATTGAGGACAAAAAGGCTTGGGATTGAGCTGCTCCAATTATTATTTTTATTTTTTACTTTTGAAATTTGTTTTTTTTTGCAAACTTTAAAATTATATACACAATGACATGAATATTTACTTTGTTAAGTATAACATTATTATTATTTTAATTGTTGTGAATGTGAGGACTATGTAGTTCATGTATATATATTTATTTATTTTTTTCTCAGTTAGTTTTTAATGATAATCTGGCAGTTTTGAGTACTTTATGCGGCCTACCTAAATGTCCTTTCTTTGGTATTGTTCGTCGCATCGTTGAGCTCCTTTTAAGTTCTGAGTTGAGCTGCACGATTACTGACAAATGCGTGCACTGACTGGACAGGTCCACTCAAATCTGTATGGTTCTTTCCTCAAAAGACCATTTCAGACACAAATCTACATGGTCCTCAAATGAAATGCTCTGACCAAGATCATTTCCGGATTTTTTTTTTTTATATACACATTGACATTAATGATTTTTATATACATATACAATGACATGAATATTTACTTTTAAAGTATTATATTATTTTAATTATTGTGAATGTGAAGACTATATGGGTCATTCCTTTTGTTTTGTTTTTAATTTTTTCTCAGTTAGTTTTAATCATGGTCTGACAGTTTGAGTAATTTATGTGGCCTACACAAATGTCCTTTTTTTGGTATTGTTCGTCGAATCGTTGAGCTCCTTAAATTCTGAGTTGAGCTACACGATAACTGACAAATGCGTGCACTGACTGGACAGGCCCTCTCAATCTGTGTGGTGCTTTCCTATAAAGACCACTTCAGACACCAATCCACATGGCCTTCACATGATCTGACCAAGATTATGTCTGGACTTTAAAAGAGACTGTGACCTCTGAGTTTGTTTCGGCCTTTCTTCTCGGAGTAGTCAGATAGGAAACGCCGACTTCATCTAGTTTTTAAAATATGATTGACGTGTAAAAGTGTTTGTACAAACCTACTTACAGAAATAAAATCATTTATCATTTAACAACTTTTATAAAATCAGACTTCTAAAATCCTCTTCACCTCCCTCTTCTTAATTCAATTATTTTTTAAATGTTCTATGACTGTGTAAAAATTAGAGCAATAATAAAGCTATTTAAAATGTTATAAAGTTTTTTTTTTTTTTCTCCTGTTGGACATCTCACAGCTGGTTCCGAAAACCGTAGCTGTTTAACCGGTCAATCCTGTGGTTGCCTTAAGCTACTACACTCAAAGCCTCCAGCCAGGGCACAAATAACTAAGCTAAAAATTTAAGGATGAACGCTCACTAAGGGCACCCCCTGCGGGGTTCGAGCCTCGGCTTAGGGCGTTATCCGGAGGGAGGACATCAAAAGATGGGACGGGCTGGATCAAAAGGTTTTGATCATTATTATTAGTCGGGGAATTTAAAGCTATGTGCACAGCTGCAACAACTGCTGGCACCTCGTTTTCGAGCAAGGTTCGGGGGGGAGTATTATTTACTCGGGGGCGCGGCGGTCGAGATCGCAAAGGACCTCGGCGGCGAGGTCGGTATGACGGGAGGCGTCTGTGTTTGTACACTGTACTTGTTTCCCTATTGCTCTCCTGAAGGAGGGTTATGGGGTCATCGGGATCTACGAGGATATGCCTTGGACGGCGAACATGACTGATTCTACTCGGGACATAACTGGCGGCCTCGACAACCAGAGGGTTGCGATGTTTGGCCGCGGACTCAAAGAAACGCTTGGAAAGGCGTTTTAGAAACTGATGGATTGTGGGAATCTTTAGGTCGAGGTGGAGTGCCTCGTTCCTGACGAACCAGGGGGAACCTGTGGCCCTACCGAGGAATTTGTTTTGCACTGTTTGCATCCTATGGATATGACGGGGTTTCGCATGAGCGAAGACGGCACCCGCATAGGTCATGATCGGTCGAATGCACGCCGTGTAAACGCGCAATTTCCACCTAAGTGACAATTTGCTACGTGCATTCACCAGGTAAAAGAGTCTACCGAGAGCGAAAGAGGCTCGCGAACGAACCATCTTTATGTGCTCTGCGAAGGTCAAATGATGGTCTAGAACGACACCGAGATATTTAGCTGGCTTCTCCCAAGGGATCGGCTTGCCGAACATGGTGATTGGTCGGGGGAGGGGGTTTTTGAGCCTTGAACGCGGCTTCGTAAAGAGAACCGCTTGGCTTTTATCGGGGTTGACTTCTATCCGCCATTTTGTAAACCAAGCTGCCAGTCTATTGACTGCGCGTTGGAGATTTAGGCGAATGATGTCGGGGGATCTAGAGCTGAAGTAGATGGCAGTGTCGTCTGCGAACAGACCCAACTGCGACCTACCGCAACCTTTTGGGATATCGCTTGTGTATAGCGTAAAAATGAGGGGGGACACCACAGAGCCCTGGGGGACACCTGCGCGGATGGGACGGGGAGTGGATAACGCTCCTTCGATACGATAACGGAAGACGCGATTCGATAAAAAGTCTCGTAAGATGAGTACGAGACGATCTGGCACGCCGAGTTGGTACAGCTTGTATATTAAGCCGTTGTGCCAGACTTTATCGAACGCTTTCGCTACGTCGAAGAATACTGCACCGGTCATAGTCCCGCGCTGGAAACCAGCGCTTATGGATTCTACGATGCGGTGGGCCTGATGCACGCTAGAGTGCTCAGTTCGAAAGCCGAACTGTTCGTTGGGGATGAGGCCCTTGGTCTCGGCGAAATCTCTGAGGCGCTTATAAATAAGCCTCTCATAGATTTTTCCGAGAACCTTGAGCAGACTGATGGGACGGTAGCTAGAGGCCTCGGTTTTGGGCTTGCCGGGCTTTGGGATACCGATAACCGTGGCCTCCTTCCATGACTGGGGGAAGATATTGTTGCTTAAGGCACCATTGAAGATGGTGGTCAAAAGCATTATTAGGTGGGCAGGGAATAGTTGGATCACCCTATTGGTGATGCCATCTGAACCGGGGGCTTTACGGACTTTAAGACCCTTGATGATGTCGTGCACCTCGTCCGGGAGGACGGGGGGCAGTGGACAATCAGGGTCATCGACGGGAGGGAGGGAGGCTCTACGTTCGACTTCGGCGTCGACCTTTTTCAGGTGAGCTTTGTCTACAGGTAGGGAACTGGGAGTGCATTGGGCCTCGAGGCTGTCTGCGAGGCATTCAGCCTTTTCGGCATCGTCGAATGCGATGGATTTATCGGGACGGGTCAGGGGGGGCATGGCTGAGACCTGGGGAGACCTGAGTTTCCTCTGGAGCTCCCAGAAGGCCTGATGGGTGGGCTCTAGTTCGCCGAGTAACTTTCCCCAGCTCGCGTCCCGCAGCTCCGCTATACGTGTCTTTACAGATCTCTGTAAATAGCGCATATGGGCTTTGTTGGCGTTGCAGGGAAAGCTATCGTAGGCACGTATGGCCGCGTTCTTCTCAGTCAGTAATGCACGCACGTCGTCCGGCAATTTCCAGCGACGGTCGTCCGTCGCTGGAACTTCCCTTGAACAATCGTTCAGGACGGTTTGTACGTGATTAGTGAGTGAGTCGATCGCGGCCGTGGTGTCGGCGACCGAGTCGAAAAGGTCGGGGATAGAGTCTAATTGAGGGGACGTGTTGGATTTCAGCTGTGTGCTTACTTTCTTCCAGTCCGTGATCCTCTTAGTGATAGGGGGGGCGTTCGGGTCTTTTTTTTTTTTAAATATTGGTGCTGGTTTTATTTGTTGGTGGTAAAGCTTGTGCACTCTGAAATGATGCGCTCCACCGTAATGCGGTAATACGGTAGTGGGGCGCGTCAATTCAGAATAGATAAGCAATTATATTGGTTGGTTTATAATGCCCGTTCAATAGCCATCACTTCTTGATAACCAACAGGTTAGGTAAAATTTACACAAATGGAAATTATTTTTAATTGTTTTTTAGGTTTAAAGTTATTTATTTAGACAGACAAAAATATACCTGTCTTTTCAATGATTCTTAACATAACTTTACAGTTTTTAACATAACTAACTATTTACACTAGGCACTAAATTAAAAGACTCACTATAAATAATAATAGACTCTGTATAAATAATAAATAGCAAGGTTTAAAGTTGTTTGGATATTAATCTTTAATAAGTAAATCATTGTTTTAAATCATTAATCCTGCTTCCTACTACTGTTATAAATGTGAATTTGTGTATTTGAATGTTTGTTACTCAATCATGCAAAAACGGCTGAACGGATTTAGATGAAATTTATAACCTGGATTAACATATAAAATACTTTTTATTCCGGTAGTAAGTTCTCGTGGGATAATTTCCGTCATCCACGCGGGCGAAGCCGTGGGCGAAAGCTAGTTATTACTAAAATATTGTTCCTGAAAAACATTTATTTTTACTAGGTACCCTTGTAAAACCATTTTCTGCGAAAAGGACTACTCAGCTGGACTTGATTTACTAATAAAAAAATGCCATTTTCATTACTAAACCAGCTACAATCCTAACGAACACACCACATTGCCCTCATAAAAGTATCTCTTACAAAATAAATTCTCGTCTTACCAACACGCTATATAGCCGCATAGCCTCACCCACCTGTCATAGCCGTGGCCTCGTTAATCATAGCCGGTCTGAACGTCTAGCTAACCTACGTGAACCTAGCACTTAGTATCACGGCGAGAATGTTATTAATTTCTATAAATAATCACTCTTCCGCTCGCCTTTGGAAGAGAAACGGGAAGATGGAAAATGAGTTTTTTTTTTTAATGTGTTAAATAATTTTAGCAAGATTACACTACACATTTTCTTTTTGTTTGTTTTTGGTTTCTCAATTTTGTTTGTTTTTGGTTTTTCAATTTTGATTGTTTTTGGTTTTTCAATTTTGATTGTATTTGGTTATTCAATTTTGTTTGTTTTTGGCTTTTCAATTTTGATTATTTTTGGTTTTTCAATTTTGATTGTTTTTGGTTTTTTAATTTTGTTAATTTTCATTGTATGATTGAATGCATAAAAAAAAATTATAATAATCATCTGTCCCTATAGTCATAGTCAACGTTAAAAATCTATGATGATAATGAAAGACAACAAAAAAAATCATTTGAAATATCATTGGTTGTGCTTTCTTGTCAATCGACGGTACCTAATGCAATAACTTGTAAAAAATCTACTTTAATAAAACTTTAAATGGTAAGTATCATTGCAATAAACTGGTACAAAACTGTAACCATGCCTTCTAGTTTCCTTGAAGTCGAGAAAAAATAAAATAAAAGCGATCGTCAGTTCGCCACAACGGCCAATAACTTTATCTATATTGCAAGCCTTAAAAGTTTCTAGTCACGCGTTCTTCGCATTTACAAGCTGTTTCCACCGCTACAGCTCAGCAGGGACCGATGAACAGCTTATTAAATATGTAACTAAGCGGTACTTTTTACTGTAATTTAGTGGCACTATTGGTATTAACTCTTTGGGAATGCGATGTCCTGCTGGTTTTCTATTTGGCAAATGAGGGGGAGGACCATAGTAAAATAATTGGATTTTCTTTGAAGTACGTCTATGTAGCTTCACACTATTTATTGGTAGTGTGAAGTGATTTAAATGATTTAGAAAAAGTATAAAGACCATTAATAAAATTTGTAAAAAAGATAAAAGTGTTAAATTATTTAAAATAAACAAATCATTAAAGCTTTCATGAAGTTGAAGAACTTTTCTATAATTTCATACAAAAAAGACTCTTATTATCTAGAAGGTATCTGGCTTGTGCCTTCAATTATGACGAATGACTGCAGATATTCATTACTTAAATATAAGTTAAAACATAATATGTTTACGAATAACACTGTTTATACATTGATTAAGGACTGATTTTCTAATTCTTTGTCTGAAAAATTATTTTTAATTTTTGATAGATTTTCCATGCTTAAACTGTCGAATAGCAATTTTATTCCACGGAAAAAGATATTTGACGTTGGAAAAATCAGTCCTAAACATAGTAATTTCGTCGCCCTCCCCGCTAACTGTCGTAACTAGCAATTGATATTTTTCCAGGGCAACAGTTTTTCGGTCGAGCGCTACAATCATGTTAATATAGTTGCGTTAGCTGTGGCTTTATTAATGAATTAATAACTTTTTATAAATAGCTATTGTCTTAATCTTTAACTCACTAACTGTAGATGTGTGCATATACGACAGGTGGTGAGAATATTTTTTCCCTTCTTTTGCATTTACGCAAAACAAAATTCGTGATTATCTTCTAAACGACACAGACACGGCGATTAGAGAGAACTTTTTCGAAACAAAGTTCTGAACACGTAGGTAATGTCAGTGCAGATACGTCAGTTTGTGAGATACGACAGTTAGCGGGGAGGGCGACGATTTGTGCTGTGTTTTTCTCTACACCAAACAAATTAATCCCGCACTCATCCCACACTTATACCAATAACATCGGATCAAAAATTTGACTATACATCAATTCAGTCGGTACAATACCAAAAGCCACAGTGAATGGCAATCCGTAGCCGCAATAAAGCAGTAAATAACAATTGTACGAGATACATCGCTCGCGCCGGCTGTAAACCAAACCTATGATTAACAGATCGACGGTTAATAGCGCGTTCAGGGGTGTACGGTCGGTTAGAGGGACAACGTGGAGTAAAAAAACTATATTCTGGTTGCTAAATAATGGGATCTGATAACTACGTAAACCGTTTGGTCATTTAATAAGTTAGTTTTTTAATTGCGAGCAAATGTTTTATGACCAATAATAATAATAATTCCTCTCTCAGGAGCCTTGACCACCGGTGGCTTGGACCCTATTCCCGATACCGGTGGGCTAAAATTTTACATTTTTTAATATATTGAAATGTTTTTTTAATAAAAATATTTAAAAATGTAAATTTTGTGTATATAGATGAAATAAAGGAAATAATAACGAATTTATTTATTTCAGAACCTGTCTATATGTATGCTAGTGAAATTAAATGATTAAATATGTACATTAAGCATTAATTAAAAGATTACAATTATATGTATAAACATTACAAAAGTCATCAAATAAAAACATTATAAATTACAATTTTACAGTAACAAAAAGATTAAATAAAATATACTATATGTTTCATCTTATTCTAAATTTAGGTTTGGATCCGGAATGCTCAACATACAGCCTGGCCCAGTACCGCATTTTTAGGCAATCCGCAATGGGGAACGTTTTGAAGTAGCGGCCGCGTACCGCAAGGTGCAGCATTGGAAGGCCTCCTACAAGGTGGACCGATGACTTTGTGAAAACCGGAGGAACCTCTGGATGCGAGGAGCACAGAACCGGTCGAAGTGGCGGTGCATGGGAAGCCTATGTCCAGCAGTGGACTTCTGTCTTTCTATGACTATTATGATGATAATAGTAGTTTATGAAACTGTTGCATAATGAGGGGTATTAGATTATGAGTGTGTGTTTGATAGTAGTAGTATTTTGGTGCTATGAGGAACAGGGTGTAAAGTTCACTCATCCACCATAGAAAAGGGAGGATCCTCCGACCAGACGGGTGTTGTGTCTGGCGGGCAACTGCCCGCAGTTTGAAGTTGAAATCTTGTATGTATGTCGATCGCTCGGTAAACTCTAACTGCGCGATGCAGGATTTGTGTGACGTCATGTCTTTGATGCATAGTTCGTATGTGGCGGTGTAACCGCTACAGTATCACACGAATGTTTTAATATCTAGTTATGTGCAGTTTCATACACTACTTTATCTACTCTCAAACATTGGGATTGAAACAAATACTAAATAAAAAATCAAAGTTAAAGATCAAGAATAAATTTAAAAATCCCACGAAATTCAGTAAGTACTACAAAACAAATGATTGTCACCTGCACCAGCACATCACCGCACATGCGCTACAGCGGGTGCTGCTGTCCCCCGCCAAAAGTTGATGGAAACTCTTTGGTGATATTAACTTCTTGGATTAGCGCTGTATCGTAATAGAAAAAAAATTGTTTTATAGTATTAGTTTGTTAGAGAAATAGTACATTACTGCCGCGGTCTATAATGACTACTTTGCTGGTCGCGCTGATGATGGCCGACAGCGCAGCGTAGCGCAGCTCCAGGCCGACACAGCGCGGTCAGCGTGCAGCACTTGATGGACGAGCTGAGATAAAGGCCGAGGCCGTAGGTCGAGGCCTTTACAGCGAGGACAGCAAGGGCTGCAATGATGGCCAAGCTGGAAGGCCTAGAGCGTAGCTAGGCTAGCTCGAGGCAATCATAGCGTGACCAGCGAAGCTGCTTGCGGCTTGTATAGTGCTTTACTCAAAAATGCAAGTACCTAATCTAAATAAAACCAGCAAGTAAAGATTTAGATTTCCTACTGATTTTCCTCTGCACAAATTTTTCATATGCAAGCTTATATTTTTCCTTTGAGTTTCGCGGTATTAAATTTTCAACCACTAATTTAGCTTCATCTTTAATGTCTGGCGGTGTTAAACACATTGAATCGGAATAATTTTCGCTTTGAGAGCTCATTTTTAGCAAAAAGTCACTAAATAAAAATAAAATTTTCGCTGAACGGTGCTTTTGTTACTTCTTTGTTTTTTTTTTTAACAATGGTAGTTGGAACTATACAGCCAAATATGGAATAAAATCTTTTTGTACCTATCTCTATAAATACAAACAGCTGTGTTTTAAATAAAATCTTTTTGCATTTGATTTTTTAAAACGTTGAAACGTCAAAATAGCGGCCGGCAATGTTTTGCCGGCCTGTTAGAGCGACCAGCAAAACTTTGCCGGCCGCTCCTTGAAACAGAACGGCAAGGTCGACTTTGCTCAAACAAGGTTGCCAAAATAATGACCACATTACATGCATTTTTGAGTAAAAGTGTTATAATATGATTCTATTTTTAAATTTCGGTATTCTGTTTATAAAGTATGTCAATATAAACTCGTTTTGAAGTTCTTAATTCAAATATTACGCTATGAGAGTAGATAAAATATTTTACAATACAATTAAAAAAAAATAGTTTTTATCGAAAGAGTTTAGTTGTTTTTTTTCTGAACTATCGACCCTTGCGGCTGTTATTACTTAGGCACAAGCCCCCCAAAGTTGTAAACGGTTCATTAATATTAAAAGTGTCCGAGAAGCAGTAAAAGGTCACCCTACATTAGAAGGTCAATACGTTTTTAGAGGATCATGTAAATATAAAGAAAGAAAGAAGAAATAATAGAAAGAAAAATGCATTTATTGGCATTACAGCAGAAAAAATACACCTTATAACTATAAAAAACAGAAAACAATGATTATAATGCCAAAAGGACCCCAGCTCAGCATATAAAAATATTTAAATATTTATCTTAACATTTCCCCTAAAGTTTTATGATAATTTTTTTACGGACAACCCTGAATCATAATCAAATTGCGTTGTGTATCGGTATCGCTTTACGGCTGTAAAGGCGTTTAATCACGCGCTCGGCACGGCAGTGTAATGAAAAGTTCATTTGTTTGCAATGACGTGCATATTTATACACTTCTGTCACAAATACATGACCAGCCGTAATTAGGATGTATCGGTGATTTGGAATTCCAATTTGTGAATTGGGTCATTGATTTTGATTTGTGTATTGTGTTGCTTTGTTGTTTTTAATAAGTTCTGTGGAAATATGAATTTAAAAATATGAAAAAATGTGTTGTGGTTGGATAATAAACTAAATTTTATTACTGTGAATAGGTGCTTATTTTAGACATAAAAGCCGACTAATCATGATTTGATTAAAATCATGATTTTCGAATAAAATATAAATCGAGCCAAAATGTTATAATTATACCTTCAACTGTCCTTAATTCAAAATTCAAAAAATCCAAAATTCCAAATTATTTATTTTGGGACAACTGGTTAGTATACAAAAAACTTAGAAACTATTATTAGTACTTAAATACAACTACAAAGGACAACACTCATTACATACATTCTATACACAAATGCCTCTGTGCTGAGACATTCCGCCCCGTCCAGATAACCAATAGGGAGATATTGTACCATCGAAGAAACCCATACCTAAGCAAATCGAAAACAAAATCCCGTGCACACGATCCTTTTTTTTCGTAGGTAACCGTTACTACATCGGCCGAGCGCTGCAAGCAGAAATAGTCCTTACGGTGTATAGGTATGGGTTTCTTCGATGGTACCTCCCTAAGAGAGTCCTTAATGAGACACAATAGAATACCGCCAGGGCACATTCAAGTCAATGCAAGACATTTCTTGCATTGACTTGAATGTGCCCTGGCGGCTGTGAGTATGTCATGCTCACTCAAATGTTTCGCTGATGGTGGCGCGGTGTGTTGGATCATTTAGCTCCCTTCAAAATGGTTGAGCTGAATGGTGCTAATCCATGCGTCATGTTCGTGAACGGGCGCCGTCAGTTGGGACTGGTCATCTCTTAGCTGCCAGGGCTTATTTTTAATTTTCATTTTTTTGAATTGTTCTTTTTTATCTTTTTATTACGGACGCTTCTCATGTGCACGTCTTTCTACATTGTTCTCACATGTATAATTTCAACATGAATGATGTAACCAATATTTTGTAACAATTTTTTATTTAAAAGAGTGTCCGTGGAGTTTCTTGCCCATTCTTCTCCATAGGTACCTACTACGCTTTGGAATGGGCAACTAGCTTCATACCTATTTCTGACTGACCGATTCCTTGACAATTCAAAAGTGCCTGTAAATGGTTTAATTGAAATAAATGATTTGAGTTTGAGTTTGAGTTTGAGAAATATAATTGAGAATTGAGAATTATAATTGTTATCGATCTCCAGGAGAGCACCAGACTGTCAAGAGGAGTGTGTCTATATCTTGGTGTCATGGAAAGAAAAAGATCCAATAAATCATATACTAAAGTTCCATTGGATTGTATGTGTGACTGTTTCAGAATATTAATGCAAATTTACATACAATTTAGGGAGCCTCCTCTTAAGTCCTATCCAACGCTTTTATAAATGCTCAATACCGTCATATTCAAAATATAGGCAATTAGCACTGAACTAGAATCATAGTTTTTTTATATTATCACTAACCTTCTACTGTAAACAATACAAAAATCTAATTTCGAAGTTCATTACGATATTAAACAATCAGATCAAAGGAATCGCGTTTTCTAAAGAAGAAAAACATCTTTGAGATCTGCCATTAATTACTGTCGACGCCAAAGGGTTAAGCTCTTAACCCTTTCTTCGCTCTCGGGGTAAAAAATACCCCAAAGCAATTTTTATGCACTCGTAAACTCTTTAAAGTTATTGTTTCTTTTTGAGGAGAGGACTTTGAAATATTGAAAATTATTAGCGTTTGATGTTTGGCGGGCGTCTGTTTTTTATTACGTTTTTGCAGAAATTATTGATGTCGTTTGAAGGGTTGAAATTAAAATTAAAAGTGTTGATATTAAAAGGTTCTGGTGTTGGTTTTGTCACTGATGTATTTGATAAAAAATGTTGATGCAAAGGAAAATTGAGTTTGGAAATGTTTGGATCAAAATAAATATCCTATAACTATTAAATGAGCAATATTTGTATGTATTTAAATTTATATGTATCATGTTTTCGAAAACGACTCTAACGAGTTCGATCTTCTTCTTTTCGTGGGGTGAGTTCTTAGTGACTAATCTGGTGTCAGAGTTATAAAGCCGCCCATGGGCATCTGAGTTGTCTTCACATGCCATCGAGAAATATCATGATGTTTGTGTGTGTTGTGTTTGTGTCCTCATGATGTTTTCCTTCACCGTTTTTGAAGTAAGTGATAATTATACAATACGCACATGAATCCGAAAAGACAGAGGTGCGTGCCTTGGGTTCGAACTCGAGACCTATGACTAGGCAGTCTGACGGTTACACCACTAGGCTATCACTGCTCGATGAAACGAACTCGAACGATTTCGATGAAAGTTGCAATATAGGGGCGAAAAATCGATCTAGCTAGGTCTCATATCTTGGAAAATTCGTTTTCTTCGTATTTTCACCCGAGCAGAGCTCGGTCGCCCAGTGTAGAACAAAATGGCTACCTTAGAATAATGACATGGCAGCATGGAATTAGTATGAACTTTCTTATACTATGAAATGAGCATTCTCTATTTTCACCAGAGCAGAGCTCGGTCGCCCTGGTACATTACATAACATACAACACCTTTTATTTTTTCGAAGGGTTGAGCAGAGGTGTAACTATGGTACAAGCACATTTCCCATGTTTAAGTCCCATGTAATAGGGGGCGAGCTTATTGCCATCAACCGGGCACAAATCCAGATTTCGAGCTGCTACTGAGAAATTCCAGGTAGAAAAACCCTATAACACTTTGCCCGACTCGGGAATCGAACCCGGGTCTTTATAATAATAATGATAATCAACACGCAGGGCAGTATGTGGCGAGCTGTTGGGCAGTAGCGACCCCACGGACCCTATCTCCCGGGAGATGTCTTATTCCTCACCTCTGGCTTGCCTTTATTGGCCGGCTGGAGTGAACACTGACGAGGAACGGAGCTCCCACCTCGTTTTTGCCTTAATTGGACGGCTTGAGTGGAGATTTGCAAGAGCAAACGTGTTCGGAGGAAGGAAGTATTCCAGTAAGATGCTGGTAGGGATCTTGACCGTACTTCCGGGATTGTCCTGATAGCCGTGGAATACCTCTTCACTCCTCATAAGCACCTCAGGACATGTTGCCCCCTTGTCGCTTCGACACTTTGTGCTAGCGACCATTTTGGGGGGCCCATTATTGAGTGTGCAAGTAACCCCCTGCCATTTTCCTGTGTATGTTATATAATATATTGGTCAGGCAGGGGCCATAGTCTTTCCATAGTTCAAGGTAACCAATCCATTATAGCCATCCAAATCCATAGCCCAATATGTTTTGTTTCCATGTTCTGCAATAGTCCTACACCAACCGGGGGTTGTCCTTGGGTGCATTTGTATAGTGCATACAGGGATAATCGTTGGTTGGTACCTCAACACTTAAAAATGTCTAAGGGGCCTCTGCGAGTTGGCTTCGGCCCCTCGTACGCCTTCCAAAGGTCCGGAATCCCAGGGTCCCGAGATATGTCAAAGACATTTAAATAATAATGATAATCATTTTATTATCAGGCAACTAAAGCCCATAAATAGAATACACAAAATAATCTTATACAATAATAAACTAATACATAACTATGACTATACACGTAATGTTGACGGCGTCGTGTATCGCTGCGTGGTATCGCGTAACTCTAATTGACCTCGGAAACGTCGATATACGACACCTTTCGGCCAAAAGTTCTCTTTCAGGCAAGTCTGTAGATGGTGGGTTGGAACTCGTACCACGAATGACTTAAATAAAGTAAATGCTCAGCAGTCGCTCTTGCGACAACGAGGCAGTCAAATATTATTTCTACATTTATTTTTTATTTTTATTCTTTATTAATAAGGGGTTTTTATCCACACGGATACGTCAAACCCATTGTACCTTATACTCTATTTACACACAACTATACACTTGTAATTATATTATATTTTATTACATTACTATCCACCACCACTATACATAAATACTATAAAAAATTAAGAAAACCTAAAAGAGAATCACTGCCCAGACTTCTGCATTAAACCACAAATTATGCGTTTAGTTCTTTCTGGGTATGCCAAAATATTTTGAATAAGTCCAACATCCCACATGTTCAGTTTAAACTCCCTAGCCAGAGATTCCCTTTCATTCCCGTATTTCTACATGTTTTATCAGTTTCACCAAGCTAGTTTCAACGATAAAAAAAAACTTTGCTTCCAATTAAGTAATAAGGCACAAAAGAAAAAGGGAACATCCTTTTGGTGCAACCTTTTTAAAAATGTATAATAATATATATTTATTCACTCAAAAACAAAGCATTGTAGTACACGTTAAAAAAAAAAAACAGTTTTACAAAATAAATACTATATCTACAACGTGTGGGTGACCACTGCTCTCCTAGCTAGGTTATGAAAACCTGTGTTAAGGAGAAGCAGTCCGGTCCCCTAAGGTATAATGACGTAAAGGTTACATAGTGCTTCTGATGTTACTGTTACAATTTTGGAGTAGGTATTGTGATAGACAATTAAAATTTAAATAAACGTTTTATTAAACATGAAATAAAATAATTTTAAGGTAAGTAGATGCATGTGTGTGTATGAGAGTGTGTGGGGGTGTGTGTGTGTGTGGTGGGTGTGTGTGGGGGTGTGTGTGTGTCTGTATTTGCTTGTCCATGTTGATTATGTTAAGATAAGATTTTTCTGTTTCATCATATGACTTATTTTGGAGGTACGATTGCACAATCTTTTTACGTTTGTAATACGGTACCTGTATTTCTACATGTTTTATCAGTTTCACCAAGCTAGTTTCAACGATAAAAAAAAAAACTTTGCTTCCAATTAAGTAATAAGGTACAAAAGAAAAAGGGAACATCCTTTTGGTGTAAGCTTTTTAAAAATGTATACAAGTTAAAGTTTCATTAAGTTGTTCATACATGTTCGTGTTAAGACTACGTTGTGTTGTCGGGAAACGTGATTGGATTTTAGTTTTCTTGTGCAGCGACACTTTGTCTGTTACTTTTTTTTGTAAAGTTTTCCGAGATAAAATTATATTGGGTGGCAGGGACATCGACGCGAAAACTGTTACCATGGATTCAGTACATGATTTTGAAACCCACATCATCAAAAAATTTCGTCGGTTTTTTTTACCGACGATTGTAAAAAAATTAAAACTGCTGTTCCATACATTTTGACCGCGTAGGTATTGCACTTTTCTATGAAACAGCAAATTTTTAAAAATAACCAAGGAAAATCCTTGGTAACAGTTTTTGCGTCGATGCCACCCTGAATAGATTTGTTTTTTCTGTTCATTTTAAAATTGTTTTTAAATCTACAGTAAGTATGTGTTTAACATACACGACAACAAACTTGTTGAGACACTTTTTTAATGCTATACTAAAAATGAAGCCTTATCTGTGCTGCCACTGACGATGCCGTGGAAGTGGCAAAGTTTTGGGCCAACAAAATAAAATACACTGTCGTGCCATCCACACGATAAAGAAGAAGAATGCCATACACCGTGCAAAATTGCAAAACTGTCATGGCGGATATCAATTTATAAACAAAAGTACAGTCGCAACAAAAAATCCCAGTATTTTCATTTATACATTTGAAAATCGTACCACGGCAGACGGGTCGGTCATTGGACACGGACCGAATCGCCGCATTCCATTTTCAAAAGGAAATGCCGTTGACAGAAAACACTCCTTTGTTCTGTTCTGTCCGTTCAATTTTCAAATAGAATCGTGCACGTGAGAAGTTTTAATTCTGTGCTCGACTGTACATGTGGAATAATTGATGTTAATTTATTTAAGAGTTTGAATTGGAAACAGCACTTAGGGGGAAATATTCATGTTCTTTTTCAGTTAGAGGATAATAGGAAGTGAAGGAAAAAGGCTTGCATTGTTTTTCGAAGCCATTGATAAAACATTTAACAAAAAAAAACCGACTTCCAAAAAAAACATTACAAAGTGAAAAATAACTTTAATTTCGGAAGTCGGTGTTTTTGGTTTTTAAATTTCGTTTTCTGCCACTCACTTCCGAAACAAAAGTTATTTTTCACATTGTAGTGTTTTTTTTGGAAGTTGGTTGTTTTTTTGTAAAAAGTTTTTATTTTTCACTTTTTAGTTGTGGTACCCCACCAAATTCAAAAATCTGGCAGTTAAAAAAAAAAGCAAACGTGCTCAACGGACATAATTATAACGTCCTCCTTTTTGGAAGTCGTTTAAAAATAAAATAAAGGTTTTTATTTCTCATCCTAACTGGGTGATTTGTGTGATAGGTTATTTGCCTTGACCCTTGAACCACTAAATACTGATGTCTTCCTAGACTTTTTATTAATGACCCCACTTCAGGGCCTTAAGGTTTTTTTTTTATTGGAAGCGTATTCTACTTAACATAATTTTAACTATTCAGAATAAACTACTTTTTATTTAGGATCATACCAATCTTGCAGCGAAGAAAATATTAAATAAAAAGCAAAACCAACTGTCTATTACAAAGTTCTCCCATACCCGGAATATTTTTAACTTTTTCATTTTAAAAAGATATCCTCTCCATTTACCTCTACGATGTGCTACGGTTCCGCTACGGTTCTGCTACGGTTTTGCTACGCTGCTACGGAGGTGTGCTACGTGACAAACTTGTAAAGTGTAGTTAATATTATGTTAGTCTTGTGTAGTGATAACATAGATTCATGTGAGATTTTTAGTGAGACAAGATTTAATGACTTTAATTTACTTATTTTCAACGTTGAAGTGGGCTTCCGGATGTGACCAGAATTTAATAGGCATTGATATAAGATAGATAGATAGATAGAATATTCTTTATTCTTTTTTCTCCATCTTTACATACCGAGACTCCTCCGTGCCTCGGAAAGCACGTTAAACCGTTGGTCCCGGCTGTCAATCGTGGATCTTTGACAGTCGTTACGGGTCGTCAGAAGCCCAAAATTCTGACAACCCCAGTTACTGGGCTGTGGAGGTCAGATAGGCAGTCGCTCCATGTAAAATACTGTGGGCCTAAAACAGGCATATTAAGCAATTCCTCTAAAAGCAATTCATGTTCCGAATTTCCATAGCAATTCCTCTATAGTAACACATATTAGCTGAATCATATTCAATTCAATTCATATTAGAATTGGTGTAATTATTGCCGCATGAAAAAAAATTTAAAGTTGTTATTTTACGGGATAATTTTTCTTTACAGTTTTTATTAATCATATTAAATTTTAATTTCTTATTTCTACAGTTTATATGTTATTTAATTATAATATAAAACTGTCAAACAGATGAATTGCGTAATATGAATTTAACGCAGATAATATTATGAATTGTCAGTTTGTGACTTTTAATAATGATTCTGCCAAAGCGGCCGTTTTAGGCCCCCTGGTATGCTGCATTTGGTTAGACTGGAAGCTGACTCCAACATAGTGGGAAAAAGGCTATGCAGATTTTATTCTGATGCAATTTCTAAATGGTCTTTTACGAACTCCATGGTACTGAATATATTCTAAACCAAATATAAACAGTTCTACCAGTAGTAAACATCAATGTTTATGGATTATATTTATTTCCATCCAACCAAATCACGTGTATGACGTATCGCTTTAGCAAAATTGATATACCGCATCGCCCTTTCCCTTTCTTCCCCATTTTTATATTACCTACTAAAGGGACACCGAAATCAAAGGGCTATTTTGACATGTTGACAAATATGATCCTGAAATAATATTTTAATGTCCAACTTGCAAAGAATTTCCAACTTTGCTGCTTACAAAATAGCGTCTTATTTAAACTGCGGTCGTTATCTGTTAAAGGTTTTGATATTATCAAGGGATTTGAAGCGATTTTCTATCAAATCTAAAGTAGCCGGTTTTGTGCGTATTATAAAAAAAAGGTTTTGTATAAGAAGCTTATTTGGGTTCTGATGGACTTTGTGTATTTACTGACCTTTTTGACGGACAGATAAATTGTTTATTTGAATGTGTTGTTGTATTTTTTAATCTTTCGGTGATTTGCGTATCTTCTGTAATCGGATTTACAATATTGCTACGCCGTAGCCATGATAATGTTACGCCTACGCCCGCTACGATCTCGTAGAAATTAGATCTACGCTACGTTTTTGCTACAATATCTTGGAATTTCGAAAGTCGTCACCTGAGAAACAACCTTGGGACTATGATAAGTACCAAGGATTTCATACAACTTATATGATGCCTTTTTTTTTTGGGTGGGAAATTATCAAATAACTTCTCCCGCTCTGAGCGGAGCGGGAGGGTGTCAGACTCTTACTGACTAAAACCCACCCGTGTTCCTTCGGTTGCCCTATTGCCGGGGGCCACGATTTCCCGATCGGTTTTCTTCGAACCCCCGGCAGGCACTGGCCCAAGCGGACCCCGTCAATTCTGCTGACATCTCTTTGAGGCGCACTTATATGATGCCTTCAGATTCAGATTATTTATTTGTAAACATAGATAACAGATACACAGGTGTGTAATATGTTACATTTTTTGTAAGTTCTCTATGCTTTGCCATTGGGCGTACAAATGTTAGTATCAATTTTAATTTTAATTATTTCACTATTCACTTCACAAGATCAAATAAAAATTATAGAGCGAGCTAGAGTGTTGGCTAAATCAATATAATACAAGTAAACTGACAATTGATTAAAAACTACAATGTCAAAACAACTACTAAATTAATAAAATATTAAAAAAAATGTCACCAATAATATATATAAACAATAAATAAAATAGAATAGTGTCAATTAATCAAATTAATACAAGAGTGTCAAAATAAGTGATACCTAAATCAATTAATGTTTTTAGAATGCCAACACTAAAATCTAAGAAAGTACAAAAATAATATTGGATAATGTCAAATAATTAATAAGTAAGTACAAAATTAATAAAATATATCCAGAATGTCAACAGTAAAAACTTATAGTGTAATGTCAATTAGGTAAATATCAATTAAATGCAATGTACTCGTATATTATCTGAAGGAGGGATTATGGAACTGTCATCTAAGTAGTCCTTTATTGAGTAATAACTTGTATCGATTAAAATTTTCATAAGTAATCTTTTGAATTTGTCAAGATTTAATGATTTTAATGTCTCAGGCAGCTTGTTAAATATTTTTGTGGTCATACAGAAAGTACTTTTGAGGGGCTTGTGGCTAAGTAATAACAGCTGCACGGGTCGATCGATTAGGTTAAGCTACGCTTGCCGCGGTTGGTCCGTGGATGGGTGACCATCTTTACATACCAAGTCCCCTCCGTGCCTCGGAAAGCACGTTAAGCCGTTGGTCCCGGCTGTCATTTGTAGATCTTTGACAGTCGTTACGGGTAGTTAGAAGCCCAAAAAGTCTGACAACCAGTCTTACCAAGAGGTATCGTGTTACCTAGTCACTAGGTAGTGGAGGTCAGATAGGCAGTCACTCCATGTAAAACACTGGTATTCAGCTGCATCCGGTTAGACTGGAAGCCGACCCCAACATAGTTGGAAAAAGGCTAGGCAGATGATGACAGAAAGTACTTTTATTCATTGTTGCTGTTTTGCCATGTGTCGTTTCAAGCTCTAACTTATTTTTGTCGCGTAACTTTCTATAGTAGCTTTTGGAAGCTATTTTGTATGACGAGATGTGTGTTTTGACAAAAATATTCCGCAAAAATGAGGCTAATAATTTAATTTCAGAATTTGGATAATCGGGGATTTCGAATTTTTATCAACGAGGCAGTCAATATTTATAACTTACCTTATATCTAAAGAATACTGGTATAGGTTTGATGCTACCCAGGTATTGGACCTGAAATCAATTTATCACGCTCGCAGAGCAGCGCCTTCCCGTTATACCCTCGACACTAATGTTTTAAACATTTTCTCTGAACTAGCGAGCTGGTAGAGTTCTGTGGGAATATGCGAAATCGATTTCTATAATGTATGATGTTAAAGCTGTTCTCAGACAATTAAAAAAAAAAAACAAAATCTGATAATAAAAAAAAACGGATTTAAAATTAAAGCGTGTTTCAATATTAGTAAGGTCAAAAATTGCACACTATTTTTAACCGACTTCAAAAAGAAGATGGTTCTCATTTTAACTGTATGGTTTTTAAGCTATTGCATAGCTTTTATCGCGGGCTTTGAGCGCGGTGACCGAATCAAGAAATTCCGTAACGAAAATAAAACCTAACACCCCCCACTCCGCCTACCATGTAATGACGGTTCCCATGACAACGTGATGTTGTCATGGGAACGTAATTTTTGTTTTATGTCATCACATAATCATCCCAAGTGTAGCGTTGACAAATAGGAAGTATGGAGGTTACAAATGCTATGTAATAGCTTTACCGCGGCAGTCCCGAGTGCCACACGTTTTTTTTTTGTCTATTTGTTCGCGATTACTCCACCATAATTGGCGAATCGATTTTGATGATTCTTTTTTGTTTAATAGGTCATATTTCAGAGGTAGTTTCGTATAAATTTTACTAACTTTGCTTGTTTAGTTTCTGAGTTAGCTTCAATAATACATATTTTTCCCACATAGCCTATGTGGATGATATGATAAAGTTCCTGTTACTATTATTTACATAGTAGATAGTGGTATTCGAATTTGTGGGGGTAGCTACCACAATTAAAAAGCTAAATCCAAAAAAAAAAGAGCAACCGACTTAAAAAAAAAAACTACAAAGTGAAAAATAACTTTAAGTTTGAAAATCGCAAAAACCGAAAATTCAAAACCAAAAGACACCGACTTCCGAAATTAAAGTTATTTTTCACTTTGTTGTGGTTTTTTTGGAAGTCCGTTGTTTTATGGTGGGTAGTCCAAAGACAATAATTATGAGACTTGGAAATGCCCGATTTATGCAGTAATTTAGCAATAAATTTTCTTTTCTTTAAGCTGCTAGATGGCGAGGAGTGTTTAGGATTATACACACTCACGCCTTCTTTCCATGAGAGTAGGCAGAACGCCACCTGCTACGATCTTTACATACTCCTTTCATAGTTCAATTACCCTAAAATTATTTGATTAATTATTCAAATATTTTTCTGTGATTTCAACCTAGTTTGGTTTAAAAATAAAATAAAAATAATATTTTAAACGGAACCCCTATACCTACAGTGACGTATCTAAAAGGTATATTATAATAATATCGAGAATATAAGTTCTTCCCCTCTTCCTTATAAAATACAGGCGGTTGTTTTTTGACGGATGACTGAATATGTGTGTTATGTAGGTAAAGTCAGCCTCAAAAAGATGTATACATCAACAAGAGTAATTCATTTGTGTAACTTGTCCTGTTTACTAACAAATTATTAACAATTTTTATTTGTATTTTTTGTTTACTACTAATAACCCTTACTAACGCTAGCTTTGTAGAAAATATGGACTGATTTGTGCGTCTGAAATAAAAAATTTGATTCTCTACAATTTTTGTTCCACAATATTGTATCAATTATGTAGCCACAAAACATAATAACACGTTAGACGTAAGACATAAGTAAGACAGGTATGAACCGCTTTTTTAAGGGAATTGTTTAAAAAAAAAAAAAAACTGCTGTTTCATAGAAAACTGTAATACCTACGCGGTCAAAATGTATGGAACAGCAGATTTTTTTAAAAATAATCGATGAAAAATTTCAACTCAGGGGGACAGAATCATGTCCTGAATCCATGGATTGTACTAATGTACTAACTGTTTTCGCGATAATGCTCCTGCCACCTTGTATAATTATACTACGGTACATAGCTATATCCCTAGGGATATAACTATATCACGGCTATAACCATCTTACTGCGACATATACATCTTTTGTGAGGCTGACTGTACCTACTGTTTCGAATATTTTTCATAGTATCATTTCTTTTTTTTTGTAATAGGTTGCCACATCACTCAACGTATTTACCCTCCGGTGTAATGTTACTGTTTTGTTGTTATTTGAATAAAATAAAAACGTTGTTGTATTTAGATTTAAATATAGAAAGAAAGAAAAATATTTTATTTGGGACACGCACAGGAAATACAGACAGTAATAAAAAATAAAATAAAATAAGAAAGGAGCACTTTAAACTAACAAAAAAATAGTAACGACCTGTGCGAGGCCAAAAAGGCCTATATCTCAGCATAATGCTGCGATATTTTATTAAATACCGCGGCGCTGGTATTCTGATAGGGCCCGCTGTAATGCCACGGACACACCTACAGACATGTATAAATCTCTCTAAGGGTTTACAAAATAAATAAAACTATAAAAATTATAATATAAATAAATAATAAAAATCAAAACCATTGTTAATAGAAATCGACGCACGCCCGACGTGACGTTCCAACCTCCACATCATTTGTCTGGTATGGACTATTTAAGACTCTCTGTCTCTTTGGTCTAGTACTTGCAAATGCAACCATTGAGCCTGGGATCCTGTATTCGATACCTGGGTCGGGCCAAGTGTTATTGGGTTTATGAAATTCTAAGTACTAGCCCGCAGTATGCATTTTTTGGTAAGCTTCTGTGGACCGCTGTATCCATACAGATTTTTTTTAACCCGTGCGTAAACTTAAACACGCGACTTTACTCATCATTATGAACAACTTTTACTATGGGACCAAACCTGAAATAACATAAAACTTAACATAACATCACGCCTGTAATCCCCGAAGGGTTAGGCAGAGGTGTACTAAAGTACACCCACATTTCACCAGTTATGTCTTAGTCCCATGTAATAGGGGGCGAGCCTATTGCCATCAACCGGGCACAAATCCAGACTCCGGGCTGCTACTGAGAAATTCTAGATGGAAAACCCAATAACACTTTGCCCGACCCGGGAATCGAACCCAGGACTTCATACTCAGCAGTAGCGCTTGCGACCACTAGACCAACGAGGCAGTCAATTTCAAACCTGAAATCGGGAAAAAAAAACAACTGTTGATTGTTGAGTTGATTTTTTTTCGCGATTTCAGGTTTGGTTATTAAGTCCGCTTCTGTACATTTATGTGCTTGAAGTATTAAATAAATATTATAAATGTAGCTGAATGCTAGTATTTTACATGGAGCAACTGCCTATCTGACATCCACCACCACTGAGTAACACGATACCCCTCGGTAAGACTGGTTGTCAGACTTTCAGGCTTCTCACGACCCATAACGTAATGTATGAATGATAGAGCGGTCAATACGAAGCCTATTTTCAGTAATTTCTAGGCTTAATTAGAAGCCTAGCTGCGCTCCGCGGTTTACTCGCATAAGTCTCGATACCGTAAGAATATCGCAATAAAAAGTATCTATATCCTAACCCAGGTCATGGTCTACCTATGTGCCAAATTTCATCCAAATCCATTCAGCCGTTTTATTGTGAAAGCGTAACAAACAAATAAACTCACTTTCGCATTTATAATATTACCTACTCGCAGCGCTCCGCGGTTTCACCCAGATAACTCTCGATCTTTTAAGAATATCGGAATAAAAAGTATTCCATGTATTAATTTAGGATATAAACTATCTGTGTGCCAAATTTCATCCAAATCTGTTCAGTAGTTTTTGCGTGAAAGAGTAACAAACATCCATTCATCCATCCTCACAAACTTTCGCGTTTAAAATATTATAAAGTACATAGGATATTTAAGTTAAGATTGGGATTTCTGCCATCAAACAATCTACGATATCTATTGACATAACCTCACTAATACCTAGTAATTTCTACCGTCTAATGAGGCAAATCAGTGGAACGGAATCTATTAACGCAAGTCATTACCGTGTTTGCATAATATATAGATGATTGCATTATTGTCTATGTATAATGTACGCCTGATTAGCTTGTCAGTGTAATTTGGTATCGATACGTTGTTATATAAATAGTTGGGGTTAATTAGACTAACTGATTTAGTGAGTGGTGGAGGTTTTGGTTGTTGATTGACTAAAACTAAGAAGACTCTAAATATTCTTTATATTTAGAGTCTTCTTAGTTTTAAAAATACTGTCGTTAGAAACTTTTTTAAAGTTTTGTTGAAAAAAATTCAGTCCTTTAACACAAAATGTTATTAAAAACTGAATTATTAATTTTAATTATTAAAATGTTATTATGTAACTATTTGTCTAGTGGTGACTGTTTTGTTGGTCTAGTGGTCGCAAGCGCTACTGCTGAGCATTAGGTCCTGGGTTCGATTCCCGGGTTGGGCAAAGTGTTATTGGGTTTTTCTATCTGGAATTTCTCAGTAGCAGCCCGGAGTCTGGATTTGTGCCCGGTTGATGGCAATAGGCTCGCCCCCTATTACATGGGACTTAAACATAACTGGCGAAATGTGGGTGTACCTACTACAGGTACACCTCTGCCCAACCCTTTGGGGAAACAAGGCGTGATGTTATGTTATAAAAAAGCTTTTTTTTGTATTTGAAGTGAACATTTCTTTAGGCGCGTTGGACATTTTTGAGATGGGAAAAAACAATTGAACTCGCGACACCTCAATTTTTGTAAACGCGATTGTGCTCTTTATTTATATTATCTTACGGATCAATGTTCTACGCAAGTATTTACACTTTAAAGGTTTTGGAAGTATATTTTTTTTTTGTAAACGTAATTAAGTATGCTATTTATTTAGATAAGGTCACGGACCAATGTTCTATACAAGTATTTTTCTTCCACCAAGGCGATCTTGTTCAAGTTTTCACTTCTGTCGGTACTCCCACTGTTTTTTTTTTCCGAAAAGTTTAATCAATCTCACTGCTAGCTTTGATAACATATTGGTAATTAGTGGTAGTTTAAGGCTTCAGATTACATATTTCTACTCTTACACAGGAATTTGCTACGCTTTTATCTACGGCGCCATAGCAAGCAAGTACTTTGATCGGTGTTGCCTTTGCCTTAACATAAAAAAAAACTCACCAAGTGCGAGTTGGACTTGCACATAAAGGGTTCCGTACCGTATTGAGATCGAGTAAAATGCGCCGAAAAAAACGATTTTTGTATGACCCTTTACGCCGAAGTATTTTCACGAAGGCTGCGTTGATGTTCATACTTGGGGTCACCAATTTAGGGGTATGAGGAACAGGGTGTAAAGTTCACTCATCCACCATAGAAAAGGGAGGATCCTCCGACCAGACGGGTGTTGTGTCTGGCGGGCAACTGCCCATCGGTTTGCAGTTGAAATCTTATGTCTATGTCGATCGCTCGGTAAACCCTAACTGCGCGATGCAGGATTTGTGTGACGTCATGTCTATGATGCGTAGTTCGTATGTTGCGGTGTAACCGCTACAGTGGCAATAGGAATATACACAATCTGTGAAAATTTCAATTGTCTACCAATAATATTACGGTTCATGAGAAACAGTTGACAGACAGATCGGTCGAATTGATTCGCACAATCGTTCGTAGTGAACAGACGTATCGAACAATATTAGTATAAACAAATAATTACTTGCGAAATCATGACCTAGTTTTTATTAAATTTGCTGTTAATAAAGTGACTCATACATTAGATTTGATGTGTTTTCCTATAAAAATGATCAGTGATTAATACATAGGTAAATAATCTACTTTACGATGGAGGATAGTCCCTTCAGCCCTAGAAGTAGGTGTGCCCGTTCCCCGCCGCCTACACCTGGCGGTGTAACCGGCCCCGCTCGTCCCCCTCAAGCGCCGCAGCAAACGAATGAAGCTCTTGAAGCTATGACGACACCGGAAATTCAGAGCTGGATGACGACCATCGACCAGAACTTGCAGGAGGTGTGCACTATCGCAGCGGAAGGCAAGCTGAATATGGACCACAAAATGCGCATCAATGCCCTATGCCGGAAGATCGGCCATAGCACATCGCAAATGGCGGTACAGTACCAGTACATGAAAGCGAAAGGATTGGAATCCCACAATATTGCCAAAGCTCTTGAAACCCAACTCGACCTCTCACAGCAACTAAAGGAACTCAAGTTGAGTGTCGAAGAAAAAACGAAAACTGCCCTGGGCGCGTCATTTGCTGACATGGTCAAAAAAGGAGCCAACAATTACATCCAGCAGACAAACGTAAGTTCTGTGGCCATTTATCCAGTAGATAAATTAAAATCCAGCGACGAAACGAAATCCCTCGTCCAAAAAATCATTTGCCCCGGACAGATGAAGCTGCATGTAAGAGGCCTGCGCAAGACCAAAAACGGGGGTGTTATCATCAGCACTGAGACGAAAGACGACATCGAAAAGGTGAGACAATTGGAGCAGCTAAAAAAATCGGGTCTAACAGTCGACGAGCCTTACAAAAGGAAGCCTAGGGTTGTAGTAATAGGAGTTCCGACGTCCATGTCAGAAAACGAGGTTTTCACATGTTTGTACCACCAAAATCTCGCCGAGAAGCTTCAGGACTGCAGCCTTGAGACGTTTTTGACCTCAATCAAGTTAAGTCATAAGTCGGGTAAGAGAGACTCTGACTATTGCAACTATGTTGTAGAAGTATCGCCAGTCATACGAAAAGCCCTAATATCAAAAGAACGAGTGTTTATAAATTGGTCATCATGCCCTGTAAGAGATTTTACTTTGGTCACACGATGCTATAAGTGTCAGCAATATGGCCACGCTGCCAAATCATGTCGACAGACGTCCTACACCTGTGGTCACTGTGGTGAGCAAGGCCATTCAATCAAAGAATGTCCAAAGAGGTCAGATGAACCAAAATGCGCTACTTGCTTGCATTTCAAAAAGCCAGACAAACACATCACAGGTGCAGCTGACTGCCCGGCGAAAATGTTGGCCGAAAAAAGGTACATAAACTCAATAGATTATGAAGGTGCCTAAGAGCGCCGTCAACAAGTTATTTATTTTAGATCTTCTTAGTTTATATAGTAAAGTTTTATTTCTTTCTTATTATGATAAACAATTTAATTAATGATTTAGATAATTTTTCTGTATCTGAGTCTAGACTTTGTGAAGTTGAAAGCTGCAAACAATATCTTTCCGGCTACAAAACACCATTAACCATACTAACACAAAACATTCGCAGTATTTTTAAGAATTTTGACAGCTTCAGCGTTTTTCAACAACGGCTAAACATTAACTGTGACATTATTGTTTTAACGGAATGCTGGCTTACCAAGAAATATAATATACCACTGATCACAGGGTATAAGATGTACAAAAGTGATAGGAATTACAATCAAAATGATGGGGTGATAGTTTATGTAAGAGATCACCTGAAAGTCTCTGTTGAGGAACCAAATATGCAAGACTGTAACAGTTTGGTAGTGAAAATTGGATCAGATTTTGCGATAGTAGCTTTATATCGGCCCCCCTCTTTCAAAAATACTAAAAATTTTACTGACACTCTGAATGATGTCTTGCAAAACCTATCACCTTTTAAAAACACGGTAGTAATTGGAGATATTAATATTAATATTCTTCCAGGAAGTACTGACGCATCTGCTCAGGACTACCTCAACTTATGCGCATATCATGGCTTGCTCCCAGCACATTGTTTTCCTACACATCATAGTGGCTCTTGCTTGGACCATATCATACTTAAAACCAATTTCCCTTCACTTGCACTTGTTATTAACTCTACAATAACAGATCATAATGCTGTCCTACTAACACTAAATTGTAATTTACCTAAACATAACACTCGTGTAGTTTCGAAATTGAATATAAATAAACTTGATGAAGATTTACGCGTCATCAACTTCGATCCAGTCTATAATTCTGCTGACCCACAGTATTGTATGATGTATGTTATAGAAAATGTACGTCATGCAATTCAGAAAAATACGGTCGTATCGCAGTTGAGCAACAAAAATTGCAACATAAAACCCTGGATCACACCAGGTCTTATTCGCTGTATGAAACACCGAGATAAACTGCACATGAAATGTAAATCTCATCCAGAGAATACAGTCCTACAACTGTCATACAAAAGATATCGTAATTTTTGTAATAGTCTTCTCAAAAAGGTTAAAATCAACTACGATAAAACTGCACTGGATAATAAGGCTGGAACAAATAGTAAAAAGATTTGGAAATATATTAAACATGTAACTTTTTCCTCAAAACAAAATGAGTCATCTTCAAGTTTATTACGAGCGCACTCGTCACAGCTGACGTCTGCTAACATAGCAAATAATTTCTTTGTTAATGTTGGTAAGTGTCTGGCGGAAAAAAAAAACCGGGATCAATCTCCTTATTTAGGGAACTTTTCTACCACGGGTAACTCCACTCTATCATCTTTTGCCTTACTAAATACTGATGAGACAGAAGTAGAAAATATAATCATGTCATTGAGAGATGAATGCGCAGTTGGTTGGGATGAAATATCAAATAAAATTATTAAACATTTCAGAAATATTTTAGTACCTCCACTGACTTACATTTTTCGTATGTGTTTATCCTTGGGCATTTTCCCTGAGTGTCTCAAAAAAGCAGTTATCATCCCTGTTCATAAATCAGGCAGTAAAGAACAAGCAACAAATTATAGACCTATTTCTCTATTGCCTTGTATGTCCAAAATATTGGAAAAAATTATAAATAAAAGGTTGTTCAAATACCTAGAGGACAAATCAATTTTATCGGATCGACAGTTTGGTTTTAGACCTAAAATTTCAACTGCCGATGCCGTACATCATCTAACTGATTTTCTAGCACAAAAACTTGACAAGGGTAACCATACAGTAGGTATTTTCCTGGACCTTGCCAAAGCTTTTGACACAGTATGTATCCCTACTCTATTGCGCAAGCTTGAGACAGTAGGTATAAGAGGTATCCAGCTCAAACTTTTCAAAAGTTACCTAGAAGACCGTACTCAATGCGTTAAGATTGGCAATGTCCTCAGCGCAGACCAAAAAAACACGTCTTTTGGTGTTCCCCAAGGAAGTGTATTGGGACCCACTATGTTTTTGATATACATAAACGACCTTTGTAATCTTAAACTACAGCACGGTACAGTAATATCTTACGCTGATGACACTGCTCTTCTTTTTGCGGCTGAATCGGAACATGAAGTTCACAAGCTTGCGCAAAACGGCTTCAATATTGTAAATAAATGGCTTCAACATAACACATTAACCATAAATACGGATAAAACAAACTATATAAAGTTTTCCATGCGCAAACCAACTTCCGATTACTCCTCGACGCTATATGCTCATTGTTGCACAGTCCCCGCAGAATGCCCGTTAAAGTGTCCTAATATTAATAAGACTAACCAAATAAAATACCTAGGTGTTATATTAGACGAGACCCTTACTTTCAAACAACATATAGAAGTCTTAAATAATAGAGTTCGTAAGCTCATATTTGTATTTAAGCAGCTGCGACATATTGCGGATCCAAAAATAATTAAGCAAGTTTACTTTGCTCTATGTCAGTCAATTTTGACATACTGCATTACCTCATGGGGTGGAGCAGGTAAAACTTTATTAATACAAGTCGAAAGAGCTCAAAGAGCGATTCTCAAGGTGTCTACGTGCCGCCCTTTCCTTTTTCCCACTAACCAGCTCTATAAAAATTGTGAAGTACTAACAGTCAGGCAGTTATTCATAATGAGCATTGTACTAAAACAACACGCAGCCCTCCGCTTCAGCACTGAACTTATTAAAAAGAGACGGAAAGATATAGTTTGTCCCACAAAAAGCACAAAACATGCTTTTACAGCCAAATTTATTGTTTTTCTGGGACCACTACTCTATAACAGACTTAATGCAAAAGCAAAAATTTATTCCCAAAATTTTGTAAATTGCAAGAAAACTCTGAAGGAAACATTACAAAATTTGTCCTATGAAGATACAGAGAAGTTATTAGTTGTACTTAAATAAATATTAATTGCACTTTTTGTTATGATTAGTTAGCTTAAATTAATATACTAAGATTTTAGCAGGTAAGATTTTTATACTGTTTACACCTCTTTTACATACCTATTAGTTGACTAATTTACCTTTTGTATATGATGTGATTACTGTGATTATTTAGATATAATGTTTTACCTTTTCTCGCCTGAAACACAGGATGTCCTAGTTCAGGCATGTAACACTTGTGAACTATTACATAGAATTACGAAAAATGTTTTTACTGTACTACATTATTTTTTGAATAAACTTACTTATTAGATGGACGGACAGCGGAGGCTTAGTAATACAGTTCCGTTTAGCACCCTTCGCGCAAATAACCCTAAAAAGGAATAAATTCAAATCAAAATAAGTGAAAAGAAAAAGAAAGAAAACTTGTTTATTCTGTACAAACAAAACGCACATTTTAAAAAACTATACTTAAATACACACAATACAAAAGTAGCCAAAAGCCTCGTAGGTATTCAATCAAAAAAGTTTGACAATGTTGATCATAGCTTAACTAAAAAGGGCCTGCTATACGACTGCACGTCCCCGACAGAGGTTACCTTGGTTGGCGACAGGCAGAGCTGTTTGAAATTTGGTCGTAAACCACCATCTACACGGTTGTAAACCACCAAGGTCACCTCTGTCCGGATGCAGTTGGCGACTGTTTAGCAGGCACTTTACACTGGTTCATATATGTTCAGATTTATGTAAGCCAGGAGGAGGGCTGCTGCCTCCTTTTTTCATTCGTGTTTGTGGGATGGCTTGAGGTGGTCTTCAATGATTGAATTTTATTTAGTATATTGTAGAAAGGCATTTATTGTTGCGAATAGTTAGGTACAATCTGTTCTCGGGTGGATCCAGAAAAATTTAAATACATATAACGGACCGTGATTTACGAAAAATCCAAACGTCTGAAGTCGGTGGGAGATGCTCCGCGATGATTGGCTGACATACCGAACGCTAATTGGACACTGTCACTTCGCCAGCACACCGTCTTCGGCAACTTCAGGTGCCACCGTCGATTCTCCATACCGATAGATGGCACAGGCGGTAACAAAGGTTTACCCTCCAAATCACAAACAACCAAATAAACTTTCATTTCTTTTCCCAGTTTTCCGAGTCTACAATTAACTCGACAGACAGTCATGTTCGACTAATGAAATTCAAAATCAAGGCGATACGAAACAATTGCGCTTTGCAAACGATTTTATCCCAATCGCATGGAGTAAGGGAAGTCACAGAAAAAACGGCACTGCATACAGATGAATATCTTGTTACATACGGGTGGATAACGTGTGGAGCACAATACTTTCCTAAGTTACTAAAAGCAACTTGTCTAATTTTCACATTTATATCGGCATACTAATGGTATTAACAAAAGGTCGACTCAAAATTCAAAGAAAAAAAACGTGTGGCACTCGGGGACTGCCGCGGTAAAGCTATTGCATAGCATTTGTAACCTCCATACTTCCTATTTGTCAACGCTACACTTGGGATGATCACGTGATGACATAAAACAAAACTTACGTTCCCATGACAACATCACGTTTCCCATAACAACATCACGTTGTCATGGGAACCGTCATTACATGGTAGGCGAAGTGAGGGGTGTTAGGTTTTATTTTCGTTACGTTACGGAATTTCTTGATTCGGTCGCCGCGCTCAAAGCCCGCGATAAAAAGAAATAAAGGATTTATTATTATTATTAAATAATAATAAATCCTTTATTTCAGACCATGCCCATAATAATTACAAGTAAGGTTACAAAATGTGAACACGAGTAAATGTTTTCAGGATATTTGAGTCCTGTTTATCCGCAATGACTTGTAGGATGCTGTTAGTGCTACCCCGGACTCTGCTTAATAACGACGCGAGCCGCTTGCGCTCGATGGCATGAAAGCCGTCTACCCTGGCCTCCGCAAACATACCAGAGGCACTACAAAAGCGGGGCAGCCCTAACAACATCCTAAATCTATAATCCATTGTTATATTGGACACTTAGGGCATTGAGTGGCCTCTGCGGATACCTAAACCACAGGCTGCACGTGTAGAAACTCTGACAGTAGGCTCTAAATAGTGTGACTTTAACTTGGTCACTACAACGCGCAAACTTGCGGGCCAGCATATTACTTCTGACCACCAATGCCCTACGTTCCCTTTATATGTTAATTTGGTCGTCAAGGTCCTCGGTAACTGAAGTACCTGCTTCAGTACAGTACCATTCAGCTTAATCGGTTTTACCATTAACTTTTAGAAAATCAATAAAAGTATTTCAGCGATGCAGCAAGTCACGAAACGTTTCGCAACATCTCTTGATAATTGAACTGGTTTGTCAGTACCTAATTTATCATCATCGTCATCCAGCGCACAGACGGCCATTGCTGGATATAGGCCTGTCTCAATCGTCACCACATCAATTGGTCCTGTGCTTCTCACAACTAGTGGATTCATGTAACCTTCACCAGGTCATCGGTCCACCTCGTGACCAAGCCTACTCAGGTTGCGGTTTTCGGTACTTATCGAGTTTTTCATTAAAAGGTCTTTGCGAAATCTTTTTATTAATTTTTATCTTTATTATTCTGGCAAACAGCAGAGGTGGTACAGTGGTAACGGGCGTGACTTACGAGATTTAAGGTCGTAGGTTCGAACCTTGACAGACGCTTTACTTTGTGTAAATTATTTTATCACTACTGCTCTCAAAAAGGTGATGGAAAACATCGTGAGGAAACCGGAATGTGCTAGAATAAAAAATTCGAAGACATGTGACATCTATAATCCGCACTGGGCCCACGGTGGATTACAGCCCACTTCCTCTCATAGAGAGGAGACCTGTGGCCCAGCAGTGGGATCATTATAGGCTGGTTAATTGCTTATGCTATCCTGGCAAACATTTTTTTCTTAATTTTTATGTTCGCCCAACTTTCCCCCCATATATTTCAAAACCAATCCTCTGCCAAAAGCAAACAGACTGACTGGCTGTACCCGCGTCGTTTACATACTGTTTACAGAAACAGGAACAAAATGTTCTATTCAATACTCTGTTCTGCCCGTTCGTTCTATTCTATTAACTTGTAGCCGGTTGTAGCTAATTCTATTGACGATATTTTTTGTTTATTTTGATGTTAGATTGTAATATTTAAATATGTTGCTGTCTGGGATTGAAAAATTACTAGTTTTGGAGGTTTAAATTTTTAGGGTTCCGCACCCGAAGGGTGCCAAATGAAACCCTATTACTAAACCTCCGCTGTCCGTCCGTCCGTCCACTTGTCTGTCACTAGGCTATATTTCATGAACCGTAATAGGTAGATAGCTGAAATATTCATAGATTGTGTATTTCTATTGCCGCTTTAACAAAAAGTAATAAAAATTAAATAAAGTTAATAATTAAACGGGCTCCCCACAGAATAAACGTGTTTTTTTCGGCGGTTTTTTGCTCGATCTTAATACGGTACGGAACCCTACGTTTGCGAGTCCGACTCGCACTTGGCCGGTTTTTTAAAATTATTTATGTGAAAGGTTTACTTTTTTAGGATGGTTTTGAATTTTTTTGGTTATTGTTTTGACTAGCATTGACGACGCGATAACATTGTTGAAACATAAAGTATAATCCTATGACACTCGGAAATACTGTGACTTCCCATTTTTGAAAGAATTTTCGAAATCGGATCAGCATTTCCGAAGAATATCCAGTACATACAAACTCACACCTTATTATAGTTAAGGGTGGGTTAGTAGGTGTAGTAGTGTTACAGGGTAGTTATAATAATTATAATATTATTATAGGGTTGTTATATCCTTTAACTAAGGAAAGTTAGTGTACACACGGCTACACATCAAGCTCTACATTTCCAGTATAAGCTGACCTCGCATTGTACGAAAATCCTTTACAATGCGAGATCAACATAAAATGGAAATGTATATCTTAATGTGTAGGGGTGTGTACATGTAATTATAAGCTAGGCCATAATGATTGACCTTATCAGGAAATGCAAAAGATTTTAAAAATGGCGTCAATGTCATATTACGGGTTTGACGTACCTTGACTCGTTCCTTTCGATTGTAATTATAAATTACACAGAAAAGATCAAAAGTACAAGAACAATGTAGCAAAAAGTGCAAAATTTAGTTAAAGAATAAAATACAATAGACGTGGATATATTTAGTAACCTGTTCCACTTAGCTATTTCTAAAGAGCCATAGAAAACTCCTAAAAGAAATCGACACCTGTTTCACCTCTCAACGAGGCATCTTCAGGATGACGATAGACTTGTAGCGAACCCGAACACGGAGCATAGTGGGAAAAAAATGACTTTTT
This sequence comes from Agrochola lychnidis, assembly GCA_963680765.1. NCBI lineage: Eukaryota > Metazoa > Arthropoda > Insecta > Lepidoptera > Noctuidae > Agrochola > Agrochola lychnidis. Next base: position 4,903,933 of record OY796871.1, on the reverse strand, counting down.
TTGTTAAAAATCTGTTAATACCACAATTTTTGACGTATCGCTGTCATTTTTTTTTATACACTCCTGAGATAACACACTTTGGTGTGTCACTGCCACTTTTCCAAAATCAAAATTTCTTTTTTTAAAAGTTTCTTTTAAATATCGGGAAATGAATCAAATTTTTTTTTTGGGCCACCTTTTTCTATCCGCCATTTTGAATTTTTATAAACAGACAATAAATTCATGATCAGAGACCTGAAAGACCCCTGGAAACTGACTTTTGTAAAATATTTTTTTTTGAAATTGTTTTTTGCTTCATTTCCCGATTTTTTGAGGTTATAGTATTGACTTTTAAGGAAAAAGGAAGCCTTAAGTAGGAGTAATACACCAAAGTGTGTTATATCAGGAGTGTAAAAAAAAAAATGGCAGCGATACGTCAAAAATTGTGGTGTAGACAGATTTTTGAACAAAAAAAGTCATTTTTTCCCACTGTGCGGCGTGTTGGTATATCCACGTCTATTGTATTTTATAATGGATTTTCACAAGGTCACGCCTGAATCAATTAACTATCTTAAAGAATAAACACAAATAAAGTTTCCAACGATTGTGAAATAAAACATTTATAACACCAATCATTACTGTCTACCCCCAACTGCATACAGCTTGAATATACAAATCCGTATCAGGGATCATTAGCAGCAACATTAATACTCGCTCTAACGCCCCTCCAGTTTCCGAGATGTGACACACAGACGGACATACAAAAGGTGACTAATGAATGTTTAAGAAAGCACTGAGCCTTAAGATGGGGTGATTTTGTTTGTTGATTTTGTAACTTTATATAAGGCAAATGCTTATATGTTCTTAGAGAGAAGATTTTTGTTACTGTTATATCTTTCAGATTAAGGGTGAATTCCACTAATTAAACTGAACTAAACTGAACTGAAACCGCGTTCAAAAGCTATTATTTTTACTTCGATGGTCCTAGTTTATCATTTGTGACCTCGAGACACAGCTTTATTAGCTATACATGAAAGCGAGCACGCCCTGTATGCCTGGAAGCTTGTTTTTTTCTTCGGGTATTTAGTATTGTTTACGTCTTTAGTTTTTATTTTCGCTTGAGTGTTATAGATTTCGATGTTTTTGTAGGTATATTGGCGTGTGCTAGCCGACATTATAGCAAATAATTTAATTTAATGTTTTGTGTTGCGTAATGTAAATTATTTTGCATGTAAGTGTATAAATTCAAGTTTTTCTAACTGAACAGACAGCTGTGCTGCTGGGGAGTTTGTTGCGCCACTTCTTCTTCCCAGCTAAAGTACTAGGAAGTGGTGAAGGCTGGGCTTTTTTGGGGGACTGTCTTATGTAATTTTGATGTTCGTGCTAATTCTCAGCCTATTTTGAATAAATGACTTTTAATTGAATTTGTCAGTGTCATTATTGATATGGAATATTGACTCTGACAGCTTTTGAAAGCGGTTTAGATATTGTGCTGGTTGCGTTCAGTTTCATTGGTGATATTGGTCCTTAGTGCATGACCAATTAAGGCATTTTAACTTTACTTATAACCGATTTTGCAATCTTTAGATAATTTCTATCTGAGGAATAAAACGGTTTGACAGCTTTTGGATAGAAAATAATGTCAAACCGCCATAATAGGCCTGTGTCCAAAAATTTTTTTTTTGGCCGTCCTGTACATTATTATTATTTATTAGGTATTTTATATTTTTTATATTATATTATTTATAACCATATTTTTAAATTATATTATTTACCAGATGTATAGACGTAAACGAGGCAAAAGGAGTATAAATAAATAAATAAATTCTTTATTTCACCAAAAGCCATCACAGTACAAGAACCATAGAACTAAGAGCATATTATAAGGCTTATAACTAGGTCACAATAATTTAAATACCCTGACTCCTAAACTAGGTGTATGTGCCTGTATCTTAGGAGTCAGTATGTAAGAATCGTAGCAGGTGGCGTTCTATAGTTTCCACCTACCTCCATGGGAAGAAGGCGTGAGTTTATGTATGTATGTATATTATTTATAATTTATTATTATTTTTTGACTTAATCAAAAGATTACGGCGATATATTGAGTTAAAATGTGGCATGACGTCACGCCTTGTTAGATTTAATACTGCGTTGTGACGTAGCGAGCCCCCACTCCCCAACTTTAATGCGTGTTTTCTAAGTCATTTTTGATTAAACTTATTTTTTTATTATCTGAAAGACGGATTAAATAGAATTTTATTTTTTTTACCTAGGCAACTACCCTATTTATTTGTCGATTGAAAAACGGACCTTAGAGAATAAAAATCAAAATCGGATTCTTCGGCCTTCTCTCTTAAACCTCAAAGTTGTGTGGTAGAATAAATACCTAGGTAGTTTTACGATTTGTTCCGCATTCGCCCCATGTTTGAAATTCCTGTTTCGCCCCACATTTTGCATATACGTGTCAGTTTTTTTTTGTATGGAAATTAATGCAATTTATTTTAATACAGAGCATGTTATACTCCAATATAAAAGAGTAAAATTCTTTTGAAACCATTCTAAAACAGATTTGCTTAGCTATGACCAGCAGTGGATATCTTTCGACTATATGATGTTTATTCGAATCAAATTCAAATTAATGAATAATTTTTAGGTTCATACATCTGATATAACCACTAAAATCCTCCACATTTCTCTTTCAAACTTCAATTCTCTAGAGAAAACCTACCATCCATTTAAATTCCTAGACTCATAGAAATTCATAATTAATCAGTATGCCTTAAACTTTATCACACAATACAGTTCGACAGTTCGGTTCAAGCTGTGCGCTTCACAAATGGAACTAATCACTTAATGCAGGTAAATCCGGACGAAGTTTGTTAGTCGTCTGTGAAATATTGAGAAGTTCTGAAAGAGGTTGAAGAGGGATACTATTTGTTTTGTTCGAGTATCGACTTACTTGTTGTGTTGTTTAAGTTGCGAATATAATCGTACAATAATTATTATTCTCATTTTTTTAAACAGTCTTGTTTCAGTCTAGTAAATTTTAAGCTGCTACTGTTTCTGTGGCTTTCAAAATTCAAAAGTCATTTATTCAAAGTAGACTGAGAATCATCACTTTTCGAACGTCAAAATTACATAAGACAGTCCCCCAAAACGCCCACCCTTCACCACTTCCTAGTGCTTTAGCTGGGAAGAAGAAGTGGCGCAACAAACTCCCCAGCAGCACAGCTGTCTGTTCAGTTAGAAAAACTTGATTCTATACAATAGGTCCTTATGTAAAATAATTTACATTACGCAACACAAAACCTTAAATGGCTTGGATTTATTATATCAGCTGTTCTGGGTGAGCACAGAACAGCTATGTAGAGTTGCTTCATGCCGGAATCGAACCCGTGACAAATTGCTGACTGGCTCATAATTTTATACAACAGTAACAATAAATGTCGACACGAGATGAAGAATGTCAATATTTTTTTATGAAACTGAGCGACTTGCATCGAAAACCCGTAGTATTTCAAAATTTAGAATTTGTTCAATAAAATCTCAATATTCTTACATGCAACTGTTTGACTTGAGTTCTACTATGAAATGTAAAGTACCTGAGCATTGCTGCTAGTGCCAATATTATTGAAAGCTTCTATATTTTTAGAGAATACGTACTTATTTGAGAGTCGGTATCGTTTGTATGTTTAGAGCAACAGCACAGATTGGAGTGACATTGTAAAAATACAGAATAGTGTATAGAAAAATGGAATGGTTTTCTTTGTTTAATTTTTAGTTTATTTACTTAAATCAGACACAGTGATCTATATTTTTGTAAGTATACTTGGCTAAGTAATAACAGCCGCACGGGTCGATCCATCGCTTGCCGGGGTTAGTTTGTGGATGGGTGACCATTTCTACATACCGAGACTTCTCCGTGCCTCGGAAAGCACGTTAAGCCGTTGGTCCCTGCTGTCATTCGTGGATCTTTGACATTCGTTACGGGTCGTCAGAAGCCCGAAAGTCTGACAACCAGTCTTACCAAGGGGTATCGTATTACCTAGTTACTGGGTTGTGGAGGTCAGATAGGCAGTCGCTCCATGTAAAATACTGGTATTCAGCTGCATCCGGTTAGACTGGAAGCCGACCCCAACATAGTTGAGAAAAGGCTAGGCAGATTGATTTTGACTTAATAATACAAAAAAATGAAGCTTTAAGTAAGGATAAAATACTGTATTTCTGTGTGTGATATTTTTTTCTGCTTTTCAAAAGACAGAATTGTGTGGAAAATGGAGAGGCCCTGCAGTGGGTCAATACAGTCTAGTTAGATTAGATTAGATTTACTTTTACCCAAAAAAAAACCTGTGTAATGACTTTTTATTTCTCAATTTTGTACTGTAACTAAACACAACTTTATCAATAACTAGCGGACGTCACGCGGTTTCACCCGCGTAGTTCCCGTTCCCGTGGGAGTACGGGAATAAAATATAGCCTATGTCACTCGCTAATAATGTAACTATCCATAACTGAATGAATTTTTCATATCGGTCTAGTAGTTTTTAAGTTTATTCGTTACATACAAAAATACAAATCTTTCCTCTTTATAATATTAGTATAGAAAAATACAACTTGTCTCCTGCACATACTTAACTAAGAAATAATGCACATAAAAATACGTAATGATTATTATAAATATTTGAATTCATCTGTGCAGGTATCTTTTTGTTGAAATTAGTAAAATATTCTAGTTGCTTCAACAACAAAAAAAATCAGTTCGATGTCGACATCAGTCAGACACAGGTTAAACTAAGCCTTACGTAATATAAATTACGGGTCAGAGTATTAGTAAATAAATACCTAAATCTAATACCACTATTCATAAACAAACCCAATATTCCGTACGTGCGCGTCCACCATTAAAACACAATAAAGGCCACCCCGAGTATGTATGACAATTCAATTTGTGCCCCAATAATATCGGCTTACAGTATAATGGACAAAGAAATCCAATGGTCGCGCGGCAACGCGAGATGTCTGTTCAGAATAGGGACACCGTTTGTAAAAAATATGTCCGTACTAGCAGTACCGCAGCTTCGTTCTCTGAACATCATCATTCTCTTCTTTTACCCCAATTTATTTTAGTTTGTCTTTTTAACCGACTTCCAAAAAGTAGGAGGTCTATTTTCGTAGCGTATGTTTTTTTTTAAAAGTGAAAGCTTCTTTAGGCGTGTAGGGCATTTTTGAGATGGGACTAAATCATTGATTTCGCGACACTGTAACGACACCAGCTTTTGACCATTAATAAAAAATAAAGTTTAATAAAAAACTGTAACCCGACTACTTGAAAATAAAAATGATCTAAAAAGTACGAAACAAGCAAATATTTCAGACAGAAATCAAGACAGGTACAAAAATGGTCCAGGTAAAGCCGTGGTCACATGCCTATATACCATGTTGGTGCCAGGAACACCTACAAAATTATAATGGCATGCGACGACGGCTTTACCTGGACCATTTTTGTACCTATGTCTTGATTGCTGTCTGAAATATTTGCTTGTTTCGTACTTTTTAGATCATTTTTATTTTCATGTAGTCGGGTTACAGTTTTTTATTAAACTTTATTTTTTATTTTATACTTTTCCGTTTTTACACTTGATAAACGTAAATAAGAGTAATACAATAGTTCAGTAATTAACCTATTTTAAATTCCAATAGCAGTGCATAGTGCTTTGGACGAAACCATAGAGCGATTTATTTCGACGCCAACACCATATATCGATATCGAGCTTCGAAGAAATCCAAAATATAAATATTTCGTTGTACTTGTTTTTCGTCATAAGAGTGGAATTACAAATCGTTACTATTTATTAAGATTTGATTAACTGCACGTTGGTAACATCTTGCAATACTACGTAGCGCAGTCTCACTTTTGCTTGTTTTTAACGATTTAAACATATTTATTTACTTTGAAAATATAATATTATATACATATTTGTAATGTGCTCGTCAAGACCTTTCTTTTGATACCAAACATGTCATGATCATCCCATTTTAATTTTTTTCGAGGTTAGAAATTTACGTGTAAAGTCCACCAAATTAAATTTAGGGAAAAATTATATAGCCTATGTCACCCGGACCATTATTACGAATCTATTGATACCTCATTCATCAAAATCGGTTTAGTAGTTTAGGCGCTACGGTGGAACACACGTAAAAACATACATACATACATACATACATAAAAACATACATACATACAAACATACATACATAGACTGCTAAAATCATAACCCTTCCTTTTGGCTTTGCCGTAGTCGGGTAAAAAGACATCAACGCGTTGAATACCGCGGTGCCGATTTTTTTTAAGTTTTCACTTCTGTCGGCACTCCCGGAGTGCCACTACTTTTTAACCGACTTTGAAAAAGGAGGAGGTTATATATTCGTAGCGTATGTTTGTTTGTTTTTTTTTATGTATGTCCACCGATTTCTCCGTCATTTGTGGACCGATTTTGAAATATTTTTTTTGTTTGAAATGATATGCTCTCGAAATGGTCCTATATAAATTGTATTAACTTTACTTGAATGTTTTTTTAGTTAGCTTCAATAATACGTATTTTTTCCCACTTAGTTTGTGGATGATATGATAAGTTCCTGTCACTGTTAGGTAGTGCTATTCGAATTTGTGTGGGGTAGGTACCACAACTAAAAAGTGAAAAATTACTTTAATTTCGGTAGTCGGTGTCTTTGGTTCTGAATTTTTATTTTTTGCCACCAACTTCCAAAATTAAAATTATTTTTCACTTTGTTGAGTTTTTTTTGGAAGTCGGTTGTTTTTTTTGTTGTAAAAAGTTTTTTCTTCCTTATGTCTCTGTCTATTAGCCGTCCTCTCAGTATCCACACTGTTACTAGTCTTATCACTTCAAAATGATAGTCTTTAGTGCATATCAAATAGCGCATAGGTACTAACCGCGCACGTTTCTACCACATATGTAACTTTAGAGAGCATTATCGTGATTTTGAAATGCATTACGTGAACGATCAAAAATATTCTGAGTGCAGCAGTGTTTGAAAACGAGTAGGTAATGACTGCGGAGAAAGATTTTTGAGCTTGAGATTTTCAATTTCCTAACCCTCAAAGCTTCAGCCCAAATGTAAAACTAATAAGATTTCACTTATATCAAACTAGCGACCCGCCCCGGCTTCGCACGGGTATAAACTGGGTTTTTTATATATATATTTTTTATACATGTGAACCTTCCTCTTCAATCACTCTATCTATTAAAAAAAAACCGCATCAAAATCCGTTGCGTAGTTTTAAAGATTTAAGCATACATAGGGACAGAGAAAGCGACTTTGTTTTATACTATCTAGTGACTAGTGTTAGGTTTCAATTTATTAATACGTAATTGTTGGATACTGTACTGGCAACACCCAAAGATTCGATATGTCAAAATGAGGAAATAACGACCTTCTGGGTCGGGCGCTCGTGACGGTAAGACGTGCTTAGTGGCTGTGTCGGTAAAAAGATAGATTGACATGGTATTGGTTGGAGATTTACTGTAAATTAAGGTTACCTATTAGTTTTATGGTAAATATTAGAATACGGATTGAATTGTGATATTATGTGGGGAATAGAAGATGTGATGGTATAGTGTAGAATATTGAATTTGATGTTTGAAAAGAAATATAAATGACTGACAAAATATCTTGGTGTTTCATATAATTTTCCTTATCCCTGAAATTGTAAATATGTAGTTTATTAAACAGTTTTAGATTATGATATTAGGGTAACGACTTAAATATTTATTTGGGATGAGTATCTATTTTGAGGTTAAATAATAATATTCGAAATTAAATTAGTTATTTTAGAGTAAGGATGGTTCTTAATAAACTAGTAATAATTCGTCATTTTTATATTTCTTTGTTTAATCGTTTAACATAATCATACATAGCATATGATCACTCAGCTCAGCTTTACACTTAATATTATGAACGTCTGTACGACTTGACGGTTGGAACCCGAATTTAGGACGTCCAATATGGCTTAGAAAACATTGGAAAACGGTTAAAAATATTTCGGGAATTTAATAAATTCCTACCTACTCTCTCAATCTGAACATAATCCAGGGGTCGCGTAAAATAACTACCGCTACAAGACGCACCAAAGCATAAAGCAGGGGTGGCAAATTGTGGCGACCGCTGGCAATCATAAAAAATATCTCTCATACGAGTGACCGACACGCGATACTATCACGTTTTGCGTGATTTTAACGAATAAATAGAAGTTCTTGTAATTGGAAAATATTGTGAGTAAAAGGCTTTGGTGGATTCACAGGTGGTGTTAAATACACGATAGATTATTAGATTTTCCAACTTATTAGATAGTTTTAGTCATTCCGTAATGCGAGTCAGCGGAGCGGAGAAATATGCCAGTTATTTTGCGTTAAAATCTAGAATCATTTTTTTAAGAATCATTGTTTGAGAATAAAATCGAATACGGGTTAGTTTTCAAGATAGCTTTAGGAATCTTTTACAACTTTCATAAAAAATGGAGGAGGATAAAGCTGCCTGTCCACTGGAGCGGAGCAAGGCAGCGGAGCGGAGAAATCTGCCACAATCAATCAATGTGTAATCCTTGAAATAAAATCAAAATTTTATTTTATGATTATACTATATCTTCATTAAGGCCTTGGTGTCATTAGAGGGGCTTGTGGCTAAGTTACAACAGCTGCACGGGTCGATCGATCAGGTTAAGCTACGCTTGCCGCGGTTGGTCTGTGGATGGGTGACCATCTTTACATACCAAGACCCCTCCGTGCCTCGGAAAGCACGTTAAGCCGTTGGTCCCGGCTGTCATTTGTAGATCTTTTACAGTCGTTACGGGTAGTTAGAAGCCCAAAAAGTTTGACAACCAGTCTTACCAAGGGGTATCGTGTTACCTAGTTCCTAGGTTGTGGAGGTCAGATAGGCAGTCGCTCCATGTAAAATACTGATATTCAGCTGCATCCGGTTAGACTGGAAGCCGACCCAAACATGGTTGGGAAAAGGCTAGGCAGATGATGACTATATCTTCATTAAGTAAATCAAACGCGAAATAAACCATATTTTCGAGAGCGCAAAAGTGATGCAACTATTAACAGGTGCTGAGACTGACACGAACGGTTTAGCACCTGGGCTGATATACGAGTGCCACCAGCGCCTCAACCAGGTGGGTGACCTCAATAATATAAGCATTCAATGGATCAAAGGACACAGCGGTTCGCGGAGAAACGACGCAGCCGACGAACTTGCCAGAAGGGGGTCGAGCATGGCACCAGTGGGGCCTGAGCCCATTGCGCCACTCCCCTTCGGGTACCTACGCACTCTGGTAAGGAAACGAACCAGGGAACAACATCACAAACTGTCGGTCGACCACGGTGAGTGCAGGCAGGCCAAGGAGGCTCTCCCTACAATCGACGGCCGCCTCACGAAACAGGTTCTCCGATTAACAAAACAGCAGCTGCGCACAGTTACAGCTGCCTTAACTGGCCATGGGTCATTTAATAAACACCTCTTTGTCATAGGAGTCACATACAGTCCGCTGTGCAGAGCCTGCATGGAGGACGACGAGACAGCAGCTCATGTGCTGTCAAACTGCCCGGTAGTCGCCACATATAGGGCAAAGTATTTCGGTAACCCAGGTACCCTACGTGAGATTGTCAGTGACACCAAGGCGTTGCTGGCCTTCTTTGAGGAGCTGGGGTGGATCGAATAACAGATTTTCTCACCCGTACGCAAAATATGGGCTTTGACGTGGAGTTGCGGATACCAGCCCGTATTACCTATTTAAGTATTTACCTATGGTTTAGCACTATGAAAACTGTATTTTTATACTTACACAGACTTAATGTTTTAAATTATTTCAAGCTTTCTTACAAGTAGATAAGTTGTTGACGAAAAAGGGTTTTTTTCGTGCACGGAGCCCTAAATGAACCATTTTGAGGGTTCGGTATACAGTGCTAATCATAAGGGCTTACACATACCATAAACCATTATCCTACTCGAAATAATTACTTTCAAGTATACAGCCTGAATCTCCCAAAACGCATAACTAACATACTGCCCATTAAAGGTCGGTGAAACCATTCTCAATTAAGCAGATTGAACGGAGTTAACGGCGCGCACGTTAAACTCCGGTTAAGTAGTGAATCGGACAGTTTATTGCTTGAGGTGCTCCGTTTTGAGGGTATAATGTGATAGGGTTTTATTAACGGCTGTTAAGGCTTGTTTTAAAAGCTGTGTGCTTGATGTTTATTGCACGTGGTGCAGCGTAGAATTATATTTCTGTTGTTGTGCTAAAATTATTTGGGTGCAGAATTCTATTACCTACGTATATCATAATAATGATGTGCTAAAAAGAGTTTAAATGGAATTACTTTACTCGCAGACACAGTTATCCAATAAATCAAAGTCGCGCTTGACCGTTGCTTATAAAATTATAGTAAATTGTGAATATGTTATCTTAAGACAACAGCATCTGAACAAATACATAGGAAAAAAGGAACACTTAGGTCGTTTCTGACTTAAATAAATCACGATCCTACATACAGATTCCACAAACAATCTTTCTCTTTCATACACAAACTACCTGACATACACAAACTACCTCACGAGATATAAAATGTACCCAATCTCAACCTACACGTCGCAAAATAAGTACTTTATAACGAGAGCTCATGTATTTCTTCAGAAAAATCGTAGGAAACGCGATGCATGTAGCACATGAGATCAGTGACGGTTCACACTAGCTCACGTCAGCCGTTCATGACAAATAGCGTGTCAGGAATATTGCATCGGTGCAACCCGCCCCGAGAGTGTGAACTGTGATTTATCATTTTTAATATGAGTGATTTTTAGTTATCGTGGTGGTTGTTTCACGATGTTGTTTATGTGTGTGTGGTTTATTTACATAATTGGATATAATATTTTCTTATCTTTTGGAATCGTAATTTAATATTATAAATGCGAAAGTCAATTTGTTTTTTACGCTTTCACGCTGAAACAGCTGAACAGAATTGGATGAAATTTGGCACCTCGGTAGACCATGACTTGGATTAGGACATAGGATACGTTTTATGCTAATATTCCCACAGGATCGATAATTATGCGGGTGACCGCAGGACACAGCTAGTTCTGTATAAAATAAAAGTGCAAACGCTGGCAGACTAGCTATTTCTACGAAACGAGCCTATTCAGCAAATTTCGCCTAAATGGATTTTATGTAAACACATAATACGTAAAATTCATTTTACATAAATGCATAATATGTAAAATCCATTTTACGTAAATGCATAATATGTAAAGTCTATTTTACATAAATGCATAATATTAAATTATTTGACTGCCTCGTTGGTCTAGTGGTCGCAAGCGCTACTGCTGAGCATGAGATCCTTGGCTCGATTGCCGGGTCGAGCAAAGTGTTATTGGGTTTTTCTATCTGGAAATTCTCAGTAGCAGCCCGGAGTCTGGATTTGTGCCCGGTTGATGGCAATAGGCTCGTCCCCTATTACATGGGACTTAAACATAACTGGCGAAATGTGGGTGTACCTACTACAAATACACCTCTGCCCAACCCTTCGGGGAAAATAAGGCGTCATGTTATGTTATGTGATGCATACATAATATGTAAAGTCCATTTCACATAAACCCATTATATGTAAAATCCATTTTTTTAAGTATAAATGTTTTTAAATTCTTCTAGGCGTGCCACGCTAACCCAAGGTTTAAATAATTTTCTTCTTCTATTCAATGTCAAATGCCTTTTCATCCAAATTGTTTACATGTAAGTATCCCTTTCTTTACGTACCATTAAGTAAATTATTATCAAACTTCTCTATGTATACTTACAAAGTATACGATCGAGTTATGACAAACCATTACTAGGTGGCCATCATTAACAAAATAGTACGAAATAAACAAGATTATTATACTTCGCGGAAATATGATCGCATAAAGTTCCTCAAGACTAATATTTCCTGTAAACAACTCTCGTTGACTAATTACAGAATACTACTCTTAATAAACGTTAAAACTTGCCTGTTTTCATGACAAGATAAAACGCCTATGTCTGTAATGCAAAAGGATTAGAATTAGGTTACGTTATGCCACGTGCGGTAAACTGAGCGAAAAGTAGGCATTGTAAGTAGGGACCTTTTAGTCTGTTAAATGTGACTGTTTGTGTGTGTCTTGTCATTATTATACCTGAAGGCTAATTTTCGTTCTTCTTTAAAAAATATATTTATAACTATTCTGTCAATGTCTAAAGTGCATCGGAAAAACAAGTGTGCATGATATGATTAAACAAGTTTTTTTTTAAAATCATAAATTTAGAAAAACAACAACTGTAGACACAAGTAAAATTTTTCGATTGATATACATAGTTGAACACAATGTAGATCTTGTTGGATTAGTACGGGACAGAAACAAACAAAAAAAATCTCGTACTTAAAAAACGTTTACATTCAAGTCGCAATCTGTCAAACTTGTCAAAAATGTTGGTAAATTGATTTAATTTTTGATAGATTGCGAATAAGATGCAAATGCGAACGTTCTTAAAAATACGAGAATTAGTCTGGTTTCAATTTGTTTTTTAATTCATGTAACTGTGATGGTTCCATTTGATTCCATTTGCAAAAGATGTAAAGTTTTTATTTTGTAATATTTTTTATTTGCTCTTAAATTATTTTTAATTCTTTCCTGTTGTTATTATTTTGCTGTTTTTTCTCGTTCACAAAATCCCTTATTGTAAAAACAATATTTTGGTGAATTCTTATCTAAACTAAATACTTGACCACTGAACCATTTATATTTTTATTCACCATATTTCTTAACAATTTTTTTTTTCAGAACTTGTAGATCAAAATCTAAGAATTTCCGTGGCATAACCTCAAGATGTTTTAGCATTAACTTACAAGTTTACAACTCATCAGCGAGCGATGACTGTTTAAATCTTCAAATGTTGTGTTAATGAGGACAGCAGAGGGGGAGGTGGGAGGGGGAGGCGATTAAAATTTCATCCCAACTTTACGTTTTGACTGTAATTACGAGATTAAGGTTGAGGAGTAATGGGTGCTATCAAGAGTGACGTTGTTGTGAGGGGATTTGCTACCGAAAAGTCTGTGACTGTGTGCGGTAAATCCTCATAAATCTAAGACATGACATAATGGTAGAATTGTAGTAATCGTTTTTTTTTTTGCTACTACACTTAAAGCCTCCAGCCAGGGGTTATTCAACTCTGCCGGGGGTTCGAAGAAAACCGATAGGGAAATCGTGGCCCCCTGGCAACACGGCAACTGAAGGAACACGGGTGGGTTTTAGTCAGTAAGAGTCTGACACGCCCTCCCGCTCCGCCCAGAGCGGGAGAAGTTATTTGATGATTTCCCACCCAAAAAAAAAAAATAAAAAAAAAAGGGGTTATTCAACTATGCTAATTAAAACTAGTTGAACACTCGCTAAGGGCATCCCCTGTGGGGTACGAACCTCGGCTTAGGGCGTCAACCGGAGGGAGGATATCAAGGATGGGACGGGCTGGATCAAAGTTTTGATCATGATTATTAGACGGGAAATTTAAAGCTACGTGCTCAGCTGCAACAACTGCTGGAACCTTGTTATCGAGCAAGGGTCGGGGGGGAGTTTCATTTACTCGGGGACGCGGTCGCGATCGAAAAAAACCTCGGCGGCGAGGTCAGAATGACGGGAGGCGTCTGCACTGTGCTGGTTTCCCTACTGCTCTCCTGGAGGAGGGTAATGGGGTCGTCAGGGTCGGTAGACTCAGCATTGCTTTCTATTATTAATGTACTTACCAATTCGTTCAGTAGTATAAATAAGTGCGTGCCTACATGAAAATTACAATATAATTTCCCAATCAAGTCACCTACATAAGAAATATCATTCTCTATGTCAACATGCATAGGTACCAATAAACTACAGACATTTGGCTTATCAAACACAACACGCAATTTATACCTACTATTACGATTCTACGCGCACATTGATAACGTTAACGCGATAATAAACGTTCGTTTGCAGCGCATTTTATACGCGCCGCGGATTAGTGGGGAACGTTTACGCGCGCGTTAACTTAACAGCAGCTCGTGACTTGTAAGTGCTAATGAGTTTCATGTTTGATTACCTACGTAAGGAGATAGGTTCGGTTTATTATTATTGTGAAGAAATGTGAAGGAAGCTTAAAGAAGAAAGAAAAGAAAGAAAAATTGTTTATTCTGCACAAAATAAACGCACATTACACAAAAAAAAATATTACATAAAATACATATTCACCAAAAGCCTCGTATCCAATTTTCGAAAACTAATAAAAAGTTTGAAAAAAAAAAAAACCAGCAACATATCGATACTGGAAATTTCAAATGTCGTAAGGGACATTGTATTCCCTGTCCTTTACGACATTCGAAATTTCCGGTATCGATATTATTATAATACTGTTTTGTGACTGATTGACTTTCAATCAGCATCTGTAAGGATATACACAAAAATAAAACTGGCATGCTGTCAATACTACTAAGCAATCCTAAAGAGCTGCTGCCAAGTTAGAAAGAAAAGAAGAATATAAAAGAAGTGTTTTGGGTTTTGAATTTTCGTTTTTTGCCACCGACTTCCGAAATTAAAGTTATTTTTTTTGGAAGTCGGTTGTTTTTTTTTTTTTTGTAAATTGTTTTTATTTTTCAGTTTTTAGTTGTGTCACCTACTCCACACACATTCGAATACCACTACCTACTACCAGTGACAGGAATTTATCATATCATCTACATACTAAGTGGAAAAAAAAATATTGTAGCTAACTCAAAAACTACTCAAGCAAAGTTAATAAAAATTTTATGGGACCAATTTGAAAGCATACCCTTTCAAACAAAAAAAAAAAGAATTTTCAAAATCGGTCCACAAATGACGGAGAAATCGGCGTACAAACATAAAAAAAAACAAACATATGCTACGAACATTTAACCTCCTCCTTTTTGGAAGTCGGTTAGTAAAAGAAGAAAAGAAAAGAAGAATAGAAAAGAAAAGAAAGAAAATTCGTTTATTTGCGGTAAACATGACGCAAAGAAAGAACGCAAACACAAAAGGAACAAGTTGCTAGTAAAAGCTACATAGTAACCCACTAATAAAACAAAAATGAATAGGTAATGAACATGTAATTATATTTATTTATTTATTTTATTTTTTATGTACACACAGTAAAATATATAGAGAAACGACATAATTATAATTTCAAAAAATATGTATATTAATATAATAATATACAATATAATATGAATATAGCGCGCGCTCGTACTAATTATGGCAAAAAAACAATATTGGTTGAAGGAGCACGGCTGTTCAACAGTTTACCGGAGGATTTAAAAAAATGTGACAATATTAACACATTCAAGCGCAGATTAAGGCAATAACACCACAACATTTGAAATAACATAAAACAGACTATGCTAAATATACTAATATAATGTCGCCCACACCCTAGAGGTAACTAACTAATGTTAATAGTACTATATAAAATCACTTTGTATCTCATTATAAGCGAACTACTAGTTTTTAAGTTCTTATGAGAAATAAAGTTCTTTAAACCCATATAATAATATTATTATAAAGAAATTGTCATGTAACTAAAAGATACAAAGATTTTCCTATTCCAAACTACGTCAAACATGTCTTTCCTGCATCTAATATCCATAATATAGGACATGACATAACATGTATTATCACTGCAATATCTTCGTACATTAAAAACAAAACAATACAACGCAATTCTATTTTTAAAATAATCCGCCATTTAACATTCTTCATAATTAAAGCAATTAACGCATCATAAAGCTCAGGACACACCGGTTGAAATGAAAAATAAAATGACACGATATTATCACAAAGGAATTTTCTCTTTGACGATATCACGCGTTGTCGCTTCGACGAACGTACTTTGATATTGCGTCTATTAAAATTTAATAATTTCGCCTATTCTCTTTGTTAAATGAATGCGATTTGTACGTTTTTGTTGGACTTTTGATGTATTAGATTAATTTGGAATTTAGGGAAAATTGTGTTTTTGTGTACATATTTTTTAAAATTAATTTAGTTTGTTGTTTAATTTAAATTTTAATCAAAGTTGTCCCAAAATATATGTAACAAAATAAATTTTACCGTAAAGAATAAAAGATTGCATTGCTCTTAAGATATTACTATAACATGCCTATAGATAAGCGTAAAAACTAAATCTTTATTTAAAAAATACAATCCAATTTCGGAACACACACATTTGATTACACAAAAGTGAAACCGTGTATGTCCAAAAACGAAGCTAATACACGAACAAAAAAGGAAAAATAATAATAGAGGGATAACATTACATCAAAGCATTTTATATTTGTCCAATATGCTTTGGATTTCACTCAATAGAGTCCAAAAGAAAATTAAATTGCCTCCCCTTCGTCCATTTTAAAGGTCTTCACATGTCCATATTTTTTCATTCTTTCTTTTAAAATATCACGTTACGTGTGTACGAGGTTTTATATTTGTCTTGTTATTTTTTTATTGCGTTTTATTTTTCATAATAAGGGAAACCTTAGATTTTTAAGGGAGGTCCGATTTCCAAAAATGTTTAGATTTCAAGGGATCATGATAGGTTGTTTGAAATGTCATATCAGTGCTTGTTAGTTTTGGATTTAAAAATATTGGGGTTGTTTTGTTGTTGACACTGTTAACTACAAACTGTACTTATCTGCAAAATTAGAGATATTCATTTGATAAAGGTACGGGATGTTGTTCTGTATCATAACTTTCTTAATTTTTAATAATGGCGTCTTATAAACTGTAAGTAACTGACATAAGTGAAGCTTATCCATTATAATAATCGCTTTATTGTCAGACAACTATAGTTTTTGTTTTATGTCTATTTGTAAACAGCATTGTGGGTTATTGTAAAAATAAATTTTTGTTAATTAGTTGTAAGTTCTTAAGTAACTGTTTGCTGTTTCTTTCATTAACAAATATGTAAAATTAAATAAAACTAAGGCCCATACACAAAATACACAAATAATCTGACAAAATAATGAACAAAAAAAAATATGTTAAAAATTACATTAAAGTCGCTGAGTCATGTACCATTCCGCGAAAACACCGATCCACGACACCCGTCTAAAATTCCTCCTTCATAAAGGTCTCCCGATAATGAGTCAGAACCCGTACCACAAAAGATTTTAAGTTAGTTTTATGGCGCGTCTCCAACTTCTCGACTTTCACAACGTATATTATCTCCATATCTTTCTTACGTCAACTGATGTCACTTTCACATGTCAAAACCTATCCCAAACACACCATCTCAAAACCAATTACAAATCACATTACCATTAAAACGGACCTCAGACACATTTAAACAACGCCACATCCTAAAACAACATCTCCATCAGCTCTAAACAAAAGTTAGAGAGGCAATACTGTCTAAAGCCCTTCACATTTCAAACCAATTCACTCACGCGCATACAAATGAACAATACTCGTATTTCGTGGCCCAACACTACCTTTCACTACCACAGTAACTTTACACCCCACTTTAACTTTGTCAACTTTTATGACGAAGAGAATAGGGTTGAAATTTGAATATTTTTGGGTTTCGAATGCGGCGATGTAAATTGGTAAAACGACAATTAACTCGAATTCTACTTCTATTTGCAAATGGATTGGATTGCCTTGAAGCGGAATGGATGGCAATTGTTCCTGTGCGTCTGATTGTAAATGTTTACAGTCATTTGACAATAGATGGAGACACTGTTCCGGGGAGGCTTTGATTTAAGTTCAAAGAGTTGTCTTAATCATAAGTAAGGTTAATCTATATCTGCACGTGTGAATCCAGGGAGTAATAATAATAAATAGTAGTAATAATTGTGACTTATTAGTCAAGACTACTACTAGGTTATGTATAAAATGAAGATAATGTAAAGAAACATTACATAACATAACCTCACGCCTGTAATTCCCGAAGGGTTTGGTAGAGGTGTACTGTAAGGTTTTATGCAATAAGCAACCTTATGGTAAGCAAGCTGTTAAAAAAACAGCTTTGCATTCGAACATTCAGACAGTTTATATTTAAATAGGATTTGAATATGTTTTTGTTTGATAAAAAGGTAGAAGAAAACAAGCTGTAGAATAGTATACGTGTCTTTATAAAATACTAGCTGCGCCCCGCGGTTTCACCCGCATAAGTGTCGATCCCGTGGGAAAAAAAAAAAGTATCCTATGTTCTTTTCCAGGGCATCATCTATATATGTGCCAAATTTCATCCAAATCCGTTTAGCCGTTTTAGCGTGAAGGCGTAACAAACAAACTTACTTTCGCATTTATAATATTAAGGATTGTGTTGAATTCAAGATAATACGAAATACAATAAACGAGTACTGTTTATCATTGTAGTGTCCTACCCTTCGCCCTCATTACACATTTACACTAACATTTTTAGATAACGTCCCTCAGACGTTACAGTACCTACCTAGTACCCCCACATTTCGCCAGTTATTTTTTAGTCCCATGTAATAGGGGGCGAGCCTATTGCCATCAACCGGGCACAAATCCAGATTCCGGGCTGCTACTGAATAATTTCTAATGGAAAAACCCAATAAAACTTTATCCGATCTGAGAACCTAGGACCTCATGTTCAGCAGAATGTTTAAGAAATATTATCATTTTAAAATTAGTCTAAATTGCTGAGCCGGTATCGATCTTTTTTTAGGTGTAATTCTGAGAACTGTGCTAATCGGTTAATCCGATGGGAATTTTTCATTAGAAACCCAATAACACTTCTCAGTAGCATTCCTCTCAGTAGTAGTCATTTCTCAGTAGCAGCCCGGAGTCTAGATTTGTGCCCGGTTGATGGCAATAGGCTCGCCTCCTATTACATGGGACTTAAACATAACTGGCGAAATGTGGGTGTACCTGCTACAGGGACACCTCTGCCCAACCCTTCGGGGAAACAAGGCGTGATGTTATGTTATGTATATGTGAATTTTTCAATAGTCCGAAATCTGAATTTTTGCTCAGTTTATTGAAATAACTCTAATACCTCAGTACAATCATTTTTTGACGCAAGAAGTTTAGAATTTTGAGAGAATTCTGAGAAACACACACCTTTCTTCCCACCAGACAAAAAATCAACTTTCTTCTAAAAACAAAAGACTCAACTTAAATTCACCCAACAAAAACAATACAGCGACCATTGAAAGAAGTAAAGCGATAAGCAACTTATATGTAATGAAACTATGGCGCTTCGGAGCCGGATATTGCGTCACTACAGTACTTAATAAAGGAGATAAAAGAAGGAAGTACTATTGTCTCTTCGGGAGAGCGAGAAAGACATAGATTTAAGATTGTTCTTGAGATTTGGATGCGGCATGATGAAAGTAAAAATGATTTTCAAAAAGTATTTACAAGGCAGAATCGCCCTAGAAGAACATTGACCTTATTGGTAATGTTCTTCAGAAAGGTCAGGTGCGTAGTACTCGCAACCGGCGTGCGTGTATGACCAGATGTATGAACGTAAACGAGGCAAAAGGAGTATGTAAGGATCGTAGCAGGTTTTCTGTAGTTTTTGCCTACTCTCATTGGAAGAAAATTATATTCAAAATGACATGATAACTTTGTAAAGTATTATATTATTTTAATTATTGTGAATGTGAGGACTATGTGGATATTATTTTTATTTCTCTGCTAGTTTTAGTGATGGTCTGGCAGTTTGAGTAGTTTATGCGGCCTACCCAAATGTCCTTTCTTTGGTATTGTTCGTCGAGTTGAGCTCCACGATTACTGACAAATGCTTGCACTGACTGGACAGGTCCACTCAAATCTATGTAGTTCTTTCCTCAAAAGACCTTTTCAGACACTAACTTACATGGCCTGACCAAGATTATGTCTGGACTTTAAAAGAGACTACGACCTCTGAGTTTGTTTCGGCCTTTCATCTCAGAAAAAAATCATTTCATTTAAATGAAATGATTTTTTTTATTGTGTAAATTGGATATCGGAATCACTTTTACACGTCATATAAAAATAAGCTAGATGAGTTCGGCGTTTCCTATCTGACTACTCTGAGATGAAAGGCCGAAACAAACTCAGAGGTCGCAGTCTCTTTTAAAGTCCAGACATAATCTTGGTCAGGCCATGTAAGTTAGTGTCTGAAAAGGTCATTCTTGCTATTTAGGTAGTTTATCATATGGACATTTTGGAAGTAGTGTTCGCACTTTCGTACGGAAAAACTTATATGAAGATACAACATTAAACTGAACAAAAAAAAAAAAACGGTTTTCAAGCCTCACATCCTAAATTTTATACTACGTATCTCAGTAAAAATGCCTTCTCCACCACTTCTACTGTTCGCCATTTATTCTTACTACATTAAACACTAGATAATAAGTGTTGATTTTGTTCAATTTTCCTCGTTATTTCGCAGGGAGCGTATAATAACATCGTCTCAGCCACACGTTAATATTTAAATTAAAGATAAACACGGAACATTGACATTCTTGTTTTTCTTTTATAATATTAATATTTGCTACGCAGGTTACTACGGGTGCTACGGCGTAGCGGTTGGCGTAGCTTCTGGTATGAAGCTTAGGATTAAAATTGTGTTGAATTAAAACGACTGTTTTTGTTTTGAAATGCTTATTTTTTTCATCAAATATAGACAGTTAGACAGCAAAATCTATTTGTTTAAGAACAACAAAAGAAAGCATTAGGTATTTGGAATGTCAGAATAATTACAATGAATGTAAAACAATTTACTATAAAATACATTACTTTGCAAAATAAAATAATTCAATTTTCAATATTGTAAACGCGAAAGTTTATGTGGATGGATAGGTGTTTGTTACTCTTTCTCGCAAAAACTACTAAACGGATTTAGATGAAATTTGACACACAAATAGTTTAACATACGCCGACATTTGAGGCTTTAAAAAAATCCTTTATTTATCATAAAAGCCTTAGTTTCAGAAAAAATCCTAGAATGTCACATTAATTATGAATTCTTGAAAATATGAAATTGAAAAGCCTTCATTGCTAATTTACTGGAAACAACATCGAAAACGCTTCACAGGTAAACAAAAAAATCATTGTTTATTAAAAGATCATTTCACCTTTAAAAAGGTATCAGAAAAAAAAAACATTAACCTCCTTCTGTAGCAGTCAGTTAAAAATAAACCAAACATATTTTCCTATCTAACACGAACCAATCTTCAACTAAAGATAATAATCTAAATTAAACCACGCTGTATCTACGGGTAATTTGCAAGGAAATTCTGCAGTAATTATGCTAAGTGCAGTACAGGATGGTAACAAAAAGCTGTGATTAATAGCATCAGGAACTATCAGTCTAGACAGATAATAATGTGTTGTATACTAAGTATAATGTTCTGAAGTGATTCAGCGTGATTTTAGATTGAACTGTGGTTTAATGGATCTGTTTAGACTGATGAATAGAGTGGTGATGTTGTTTTGATTGGAGGTGTTTGGATATCTGTGGAATTTATACTAATAAAACTTTTTACAAAAAATACAACCGACTTCCAAACTATATAATCATAATCATTTAATCATTTATTAACATAGGTACAATAAAATAGTTGTTATAAAAAAATTACAAGCGCGCTATATTATACCAGAAGTCGTACAAAACGATTTTAATTGACTTTCTCAAAAATAAATGATAAGAAAAAATATTCACGTCAAAAAGAAAAAATAAGTTTACTACGTCAATATTCAAATAAAGTATAAAGAAAAAGAGAGAAAAAGTAATGTAATAATTAAAAGGATACAAAAAATTACACGTGCAATGTTGAGTACCAACTACGGTCAAAAACAGTAAACTACACACACACACACAGTAAACTTTAATTTCGGAAGTTGGTGTCTTTGGATCAGTATTTTAGTTTTTTGACACCGACTTCCGAAATGAAAGTTATTTTTCACTTTGTAGTTTGGAAGTCTGTTGTGTTTTTTGTAAAAAAGTTTTTTTTTCACTTTTAGTGGGTTGGTTTGTAATTTATCTAAGTTACAATAGCCTAATGTCAACTGCTCATCAAAAATACCCAAATCGCTATAGATGTGCCAATAATATTTGAAGAGTTCCCTCGATTTCTCCAGGATCCCATCATCAGATCGTGACCAAATGACAATGGGACCAACTTGAAAGTATACCCTTTCGAACTAAAAAATAATTTTTCAAATCCGTCCATCCGTCTTCGAGTAATCGGGGAACAAAAACAAATTAAAAAAATATTCCAACGAACTGAGAACCTCCTTTTTTTTGAAGTCGGTTAAAAGGAGGTGAAATTTATATGTTTTTATGTAGGGGGTAAACGTCGGAATTACTGAGAAATTTTTCACTAATGAAAAGCTGCAGTATTTCCAAGTGTCGTAGGATAGATTTTATGTTAAATCAATTAATTTCACGCAGACGAAGTCGCTGTTAGAAGCTAAATAAAATACAATAGTGTCATATTTTTTGACAAGGTGTCACAGAATAAATATACAGCCGTTAAAACACTTACAGAAATGTGTATAAAAAATTTTTCGGCGTATTTTTTTTGCAGAGTTTTGGCTGTATTCTTCCCAAATCAGACGTGAAAACAGTTAGCTTATAATTGAAAATCTTAGTTATTGCAGTACTGTAGTTTTATTTTCTTAGTGTCCATCGGCAAACTTCGTGTTTCGTCAGTTGTCGGATTTCTATCAGTTGCCCTTTACACTTGGTGTAGACCGGACGCTCTCAATCGACTTGGAAGTATACAGAGTTTTTAATACTCTTTTAACTTAATGTTATTTATTTTAATAAATGAGAGGAAAGCTGCTAAAGTCGCAGGCACGATAGATAGGAAAATAGTTTTACAGCTCTATGTATGTAGTTCACACGGAAATCAAAACAAAACAACAATGAAGTACTTAGTTCTGAATTCAAATTATTATACACGATAAATCTAATAATTGATGGACATGCAAATTAGCATTCGTTTGTATTCGGAAATGCGATGATACCCGAGGGACATTAAGAAAATGAAAATACTGTACATTACTGTCGCGGCCAACATAAAGGGCATTGAAGCGCTATTCGCCTCGGCCAACATACGTGAGTTCATCAATGCGTGGTTGCTATCAAGGCTTGTATAGTACTTTTTTCAAACAATTTGCAGAAATTCAAACTAAGTAAATTAATTATAAATTCCAGAATCAATGACGAATAAAGAAAAATTGTCACGCGCCAATATGTTCCTTTTTTTCTTTTTTACTTTAAACAGTTCTATTTGCTAAACCAGTTCGAAATTTAAATAAAATCTTTGATAAGTGACTTCCTTGGTTGCCATGGGTCTAAGTAAAAAGTTAGTTCCATTTTTAAATAACACGACAGTTATGAGTTTTCATAGTAATTTATTTGGCCGCAAAACATGACAATAAGGATTTTCATAGTAACATTGCCGGTCGTCAACTCACTTGTTTTTACCAGAACAGATTGTGCAATCCACGAAGACGCGCCCCACTCCGCTCCGCTCCGTACTAAAGTACAGTTTACAGTACAGTAACCGCGGAGTGGGTCGCGTTTTCGTGGATTGCACAATCTATACAGCAATTTCGATTTATCTCTTAGAAGGTTGTCAAAATAATGTTCGTATTTTCAAGCATGTTTGAGAAAAAGATTTTTACTTTGTTACAACAATGAATTTGTGAAAATAACCTTAGCAATATTTAATTTCTAAAGTTGTTTTAGGCGTTCAAATAAATTGCTCGAAACAAATGAAGTAGAAATCTTCCTAAGTTTGTATCGTTAATTCAATGTGCATTCGTTCCGTCAAACTCTGACCTCAAAGGAAACGTTCTTATAAAGTTTTGTTATACTTTAAAACAATATCTAGGCATTGTTTGATGTTGAAAAGGGTCCGTCGCTAAATTACAACTATGTGGATCAATTAGACTGCAAAGCTAAACAGCGCTTGCTTCGGTTGGTCCTTGGATAAGTGCTTGAAAAGTTATTCCGGGTGTTCAAATATCCGTGACAATCATTACATCAGGTAGTCCGCAGTTTCTAGTATGTAAACTTATCAACTTATTTTTTAGGGTTCCGTATCTCAAAAGGAAAAAAAAAGGGGGGCACTCAGGGACTGCCGCAGTAAAGCTATTGCATAGCATTTGTAATCTCCATACTTCCTATTTGTCAACGCTACACTTGGGATGATGACGTGATGACTTAAAACAAAAATTACGTTCCCATGGCAACATCACGTTGTCATGGGAACCGTCATTACATGGTAGGCGGAGCACAGTGGGAAAATCGCGTATGTTTCGTCTCAAAACTCTGTATCTCAGTTGTTTCAAAACTAAATGAGCTGTAATTTTGCACACATATACTTGGATGTATAAAGTTTAATGGAAATAATTTTGATTTTGAAAATTATGTTTATTAATTAATTATAAAATTAAACTTAAA
Source organism: Agrochola lychnidis (assembly GCA_963680765.1). Lineage (NCBI taxonomy): Eukaryota > Metazoa > Arthropoda > Insecta > Lepidoptera > Noctuidae > Agrochola > Agrochola lychnidis. The sequence goes on along the minus strand of OY796871.1, from coordinate 4,879,458 downwards.
AAAATACATGCATTTTATAAGAAAAAAAAAGCAAAATATGTTTGTTTAATTTACATAAAACGGAATATACATAGTACCAAACGAGAAAACAAAATATGTACACAATTTACCAAGCTCCTACAGATTTTCATTGACAGCAAGAAGGGCCTTGGCTTCATTTAAAAGTTCTTCCGATATTGTTTCTGAGGTTTTTCTCAAACTTGGTATATATGCATCAGAAGTGTACAATAAGGTATGGAACACGTCTTCATTGGTAGCCGCTCTTGAACACTTTCTAGAATGATGAAGTCAGAATTTTTTGTAATCCTTATTTCGGGATTCTTGCGCGTCTTCGGACAATTGTCCGATAGGTAAAATAGCATAGTACTCAATGATTTTTTCGCCTTGAATAAGTGTTTTATGCACAGAGGAAGGCATATAATACCAGTTATAATTATTTAAGTACAGTTGGGCTGTACTACAGTAATAAGTTTCTTTGAATGTAGGAGACCAAAGTAGCTATATCCTCTGGTGACAAATTGAAATTTTCTTGTAAGTAGTCTTCTATATTATGCCCATTTATCAACAAATTGCAGAACTATCGTTTGCTACAAACAAATTCACCCATTTTTCAAATCATTCAACTTCTGCGAATATTTTAAAATAAGTAATAACGGCTTTTTAGGGCAACTGAATATCTGACCAACAACTGTGAATGTTTCAGGGTTCGCCTTCCTTTTATTGGTCAATGAAATAGTGCTATGTGCTTATTATCAGTTTCTTATCTTTATAGATAAGAAACTGATAATTTGCACTCTTCCCATAACAAACCTGTTTTTAATTCGACCCTAATAGATAATTGGCCGTATTTTATCAAGTAAGGTGGTCAAAACTGTATTAAAACCACAAAAAACTATTAATAATACTCATCACTATAAAGAACTTTTTATCAATTTATCCATAATAGATAAAAAATAATTTTATGAGAAATAAAACGAAATTGAAAAAAATATATAATTTTATCTCGCGATATGTTTTGATCCCGTGTCAGAAAAAGCGCAAGTATGCGCAAATTTTTATTTTTTCCTTGCATTTACTAATGTATAAAGATCTTAATACAATAAATATCTCGACAGCGGCAGGCAGCGGTAAAGGGAAAAAGTCTAGTTAAAAAAAAAAAACACACTAAAAATATACCATCTTAAACTATATTGGTTAATTTTATTTTATTAACCAATGTATATAATATTATTTATTAAACGTTATGAGGACATTATAAGCATTCCAAAACTGTATAATACTTGTACATTTATTTCAAAACTTTCGAGTAATGTGGCGTTGAATTGTAGTAACGTATTGCGTTTAAATTACGTTACTGAACATGAGTTAGCTTTGATGCCTATTTATGTACATTATGATTAAATAAAAAAAAATTAAAAAAATTGCGAAAAGAAAGCTTACTTATTAGACTATATTAATTTATTAATTTTATTCCATTACAACGACTTTCACGTAAAACGGTTTTGAGACGGCTTTGTATGGGGCTTTCCCACAGTGCGGAGTAGGGGGTGTTAGGTTTTTTTCGTTACGGAATTTCTTGATTCGGTCGCCGCGCTCAAAGCCCGCGATAAAAGCTATGCAATAGCTTAAAAACGGAACCCTTATAGGATCACTTTGTTGTCCGTATGTCTGTTTGTTAAGACCCTTTTTCTCAGGAACGCGTGGAGGTATCAAGCTGAAATTTATATCAAATACTCAGGTTTTATTGTCTATTGGAGCTGTGAAAAAATCAAACTTCTAAGCCAACGCAATCAAAAGATACAGCCGTTTATGCTGCAAATATAAATGTACTTCCCGTGAACTCAGAATCTTGAAATTTGGTACGAAGCAACGTTTTATTCCACAGATAAAGAAAAAATTGCGAAAAGCATAAATTTTTGATTTTTTGATTACATCATATAATAAAAATATTTTTTTAAATTTTAAACTTTCTACCCCTTTCCTCATGAACACGGTTTGTACGGAACCCTCGGTGCGTGAGTCTGACTCGCATTTGGCCGGTTTTTTATTGCATACAATGTATTTTTTAAACATTTGATAAATCCCGAAAGTTGGGAAAAACAAACGTTAACAGATGATGACGCTACAGTTTTCTAGAAAAGCGGTGGACGCTATGTAACGCCCGCAGGGACGGACATCTTGAAAATGCTGGCACCGGTGTTTGACTCTACGGGGTCAAAAACTCTCTATGAAAACACACCAACTTACTTTCATAAAAATAATGTTTCCGTGACGTCATTCGACAGTCATGCACAGGACGCTACGCGATGGCTTAAGTGAATACTTTTCAATAACTGTGACAAGCATTTTCTGGAAGTAATAAAAGGCTTTTTTATTTTTATTTTTTATTTTATTATCAATAACTGTCAGTAAGATTTCAGAATATTTTTCAACCATACAAATGTGTATAGTTAATAATCACAATAACATAAGAAATGCACACGTTGGTAAGTTCCAATGGTAGAGAAATGTTGATAGGTATTATTCGCCATATTCTGTACTTGAACGTTCGTATTTCAGTGTAGTGGAGAAACATCTTTACATCTTCTCTGATAGCCGGGTCTGGAAAATGAATAATTCTCGTTAGGATAGTTAATTGATTCAGGCGTGACCTTGCGGAAATCCATTATAAAATACAATAGACGTGGATATATTTAGTAACCTGTTCCGATTAGCCATTCCTAAAGAGCCATAAAAAACCCTTGAAAGAAATCGACACCTGTTTCACCTCTCAACCAGGCATCCTCAGGATGATGATTGACTTGTCGCGAACCCGAATACGGCATGTTGCTACACCGAGCGCTGGACGCAGACTGCGGTGTGGGTCTCTCTGCGTCCAGCGTTCGGTGTGACAACACGCCCTATTCGGGTTAAGGTTAGGATTTCGTTCAAGATTGGATCCGGGACTACTCCTTGATATGCAATGGCCTCTGCAGCCCCATGAAACATGAGACTCCAGAGGCAAGTGCAAATCTTGGACTCATTCGATTTATTGAGTCTGGTTATACCATGCTGGGATCGGAGCATTTCATTCATTAGAATTTAGTTCAAGATTGGATGGATATAAATAGTATTTGGCAAAGGGCCGCCACAAACAGAGAAAGAATAAATTAATATTATCATTATCACACCCGTTCACTGTATTTTGGCGATTTCAAAATAAACTGCTATTGGCGAACAATAAACATAATTTTTACATCAATCGATCAAATCGTGTTTTGGAACGAAATTCTTTAACACGGCTTGCGGTAGGAGTTGACTAGTAAAACAATAACGTATCAATGCTATCTTTTTTTTCTACATCCACGCGGGCACTGTCACAGTAACACATACCGTTTTCATCGATCAGCCTATTTATCAGAAACAGCCTCATCCTGTCCACTTCCACGGAATAGAACTCCACAGCGACGAACGGAGAGAACAGTAGCAGTGATATTTGCAGCACATGCAGTAATACGTAGCCGAGAGATTCGACGGGCTCCTAAAAGACAAAACCAGTATAGTAAACCATTATTAGTAAACCATTATAGTTATTAAATAGATCATTTTGTATGGAGATTTCTATTATTAAATCTGTCCCAGCCATCATCATCCTTCAGTCCTTACTACAATTTATTTGGGGTTGGTGCAGAATGTCTTCATCTTCATCAAAAAATACATATTGAAATGACGGCTGATAGAGGTGTATTACCTCTATCAGACATCATCTCAGTATGTCTTTTTAATTTTTGTGGGGACACAACAACTGACAACTAAAATATAAAAAAAAAAACGTGTGGCACTCGGGGACTGCCGCGGTAAAGCTATTGCATAGCATTTGTAACCTCCATACTTCCTATTTGTCAACGCTACACTTGGGATGATGACGTGATGACATAAAACAAAAATAACGTTCCCATGACAACATCACGTTGTTATGGGAACCGTCATTACATGGTAGGCGGAGTGTTAGGTTTTTTTCGTTACGGAATTTCTTGATTCGATCGCCGCGCTCAAAGCCCGCGATAAAAGCTATGCAATAGCTCAAAAAAACGAAAATTCAAAACCAAACTCTAGAAATTCAAGTTATTTTTCACTTTGTGTTTTGTTTTGAAGTCGGTTGTTTTCCTTTTCTCTTAATCTTATAGCCGTCGAAATACCCAAAACTGCTCATGACATGGTTCTTATTCCTTCGCGTCACATGTATATTGTGATGTACACAATGTAGTTCTTTAGTTTGTCTAAACATTGTGTCATGATTTCCAAATATTAGGAAGATTTACTGATTTTAAATACTAAATATAAAATTAAAAGTATGTGATTTGCTTCAAATGATTTTGTATCAGTGTAATTATGAAGTTTAAAAGTATCTCATTTGACAGTTCTGTAAAAGTACTGGTTTTTAACGAAACTGAATTGGAAACATGATGTTTGGAGCGTCGCTTAACTTCTAGTTCAGTTGGCTATGAGCCTCGTAACCAGAAGGTGTCTTCAAGAAGTCTAAGGTCTATAACGTTATTATATTAAGTGCCTAGTTATATAGTTTGTTAAATGATGCTAAAAGTGTACCAGGTTTGTGGTGTGCAAGATGATAAATCCAGAGGTACTGGTGCTGAAATGGTGTATCGTATCATTTCAGAAGTGGGTTAAACCAAAAAGGTAAGGTAAAGAGGCTTATGGGAACAACTAGGAGCCTACAAGGATTATTAAGTTTTGTTTTGGTTTGCTATCATTTTATCGGCTGCATGGCGCTGCACATCAGGTCAGGGCAACTCTCTGATGATGTGTTGTATTGTGTAGATTGTGTGTAATAGTGTGTGTGGGTACGTGGCTAGGGCTACTCTCTGGCGGTACTTTAGCACGCATTATTGCACATACTGACCAGACAAATCGTGTGCTTGATCGGGGCGACTCTCCGATAGCACGAGATGTGTTTTGGTTGCCTAAATGAAAGCAATGAGCGTGATTTCGGGGTACTAGTATGGGTATCCCACATCAGGTCAGGGCAACTCTCTGATGGTGTGCGGTGAAGTATACATGGGTATAATGTTTCCTTATAATTTTGCTACCACTATAACTAACAGATACGTTCCCACAAGCCTCTATAAGGGAAGCAAATGAGCAACATTTGACAAAAACATTTTTTTATGATTATTTAAAAGCAACACGAGATTAACATAAATAAATTGTTGGTTATGATTATTTCTACCTTAGTGATGGCCATGATAATTGAACTATGGTTGTTCACTGTTAGGGGGCGTACTTTGTGATTTCGCTGGATTTTGAGTGGGTATGATAACTACTGGTTGTTCGGTGAGTCACTAGTAATCGGATAAATTGTTCTAAATGCATAATAGTTGGACATGAAGGTACCTCCCAGGTAACACAGGAAGCATTAAAAAAAAAAAACGAATAGTAAACTTATGTAGAACTTAAGGGGACGATAGCTGACTTTTAATGATTTTATACTGAAGATGACGTCTGAACGAGTAGTGTTAGCGATATGAAAAAAAAAAAAAATATGTTAAATTAGAGCATTTTTTTAAATATTTTAATATACGCATATTTTTGATTATGTTTATATTACATAGTGAAATTAATTTGTAAAGTTATATCTAACGCGGATAAAAAACTGAGAATGACCCAAAATCCATCACGCGTATTTTTCTGAAAACTTCACAATTTTAAAGATAATTTTATTAATGATCTTTTAGTATACGTGTTTTAAAGTTTACGTGTAATAAATTAATAATGCGTCTAATTTGGGACAGCGCTCCTTGATGGGCGAGTCCTATTACTGGCTGGACGTACAACGCGTTGCGTGAGCTCAGTACAGAACACGCAAGCAAGGTCACTGTTCATTCAAGGTCACTGTCATATATCTTCGTCTTAAGGACCGTATAAACTCTTATATAAGTTCACCGAGCATCTTAACGCTGTATATTGGCATTTTAAAACCATTATGATGCTTTACACTGTAAAACGGTTGGATAATGGCATATCAAAACTTTTGTAAAGCCTTTAGTTTTAGTGCAGCAAACCATAATGCAGCTGTACAGCTTTCACCTGTTTTTAGTGCATTTAGATCTACAATAGCATTTTTAAGTAGTAAATAGATGCTTAATGCTGTTTAATAGCATAAACATGAACCATTATAATGACCTGTAAATCCGCTATACAGCTTTCAGCTGTGTTTAATGCCTTAGGGTCTACAATTGCATTTTAAGTAGTAAGATAATACCTAATGCTGCTTAATAGCATAAACTTGTATCATTATAATGCACCGTAAATCCGTTATACAGTTTTGAGCTGTTTCTAGTACCTTTTGTTGTGTAATAGCACTTTTAAGTGGTTAGTAACAGCCTAGTACTGCTGAACAGCATAAATGTGAATCAATGTAATTCTTGCATTTTTAAAGATTAACTGAGTTCTGTTGTACAGCTTTAATCAAATACACGTGAGTTATTGTAATGCGTAAAACTGTATATACATTCATTTTACTGTATTCGTAAAACCATTTGTCGGTCATATTGTGGAAAATCACATATTATATGATCAACAAAACATCATTTTTTATGGTGGACGTAGAACTACTTTATAGGCAATGGCACTATAGTGGTTCATCAAAAGTCTTCTCTCTGGCCTCTGGCTTAATAATTGTTCACGCGTGAGTATTTATACTCCTGGCGGCATTAATTAGCCTTTTTAAAGGCTCACCAGGCTACTATAGACCGACACCATTTTGTAAATATTTTATAACCAAAAAAAAAAAAAAAAATATTATCATTCGGACCTATTTATAAAAGCAATAGACCTATTTAAAAATGATATAACTTAACTTAATACTGCCCCACAAATACTATGATGTTAATTATGCAAGATTCGTTCTATACTAGGAATACACAATTGTTTTGGTTATTTCACACTTTACAGTAAACTAAATTGTGCAGTAATATTTGAATCCATGAAATAACAAAAGAGTCAAAAACTTAGCCAGTATTATAAATTTTGTTTTGATGCAAACAAATATTATGTCACTCACTCAGTTTTGACAGTCTTCGTCCATATTATATTGCGAGACAAAATGGTTAAATTACAACGTTAATTGTATTATAACATTTGTACCGTGGTAGTAGAGGTGTTTTTGCAATGATCTAGGATTTATTTATGTTCTAGCTATGAACACTTGAATAGCTCTAATAATTCTTTTACTACATTCTAATGCTAGTCTAATGCTTTTGTAATGCAAATAACATCTTCATTATCAATAATATTGCTAGTATAATGCACCTGTAATGCAATTAAACAACTGTTGTGAACATATTTAGGATCTAAAGCCGTATAATTTGTGCCCAAATAAGCTAATGCTTATTTGGAAGCATTGCAGGCGTGTGTAGGGCTACTGTAATCAGTAGCCCTGTACACGTTTGTAGTGCTTCTAAGAACTAACTCAAAATGCGAAAGGGATACAGAAATGCTGTAAGTCTGCCGCTATACTGCTTTGATGTGTTACTTGGGTTATGATTAATTTTATTGATTGAGATAATGAACTTAACCAACACTTTATTTTGGATGGGATTTATTTACATGGCTGTTGGGGCGTAACTCCCAACAGTGAAAATGTTATGTTGATGTTGTGTATTGGGATGTTATGTTGAACGAGTAAACAACCGATTGTTATAAAGGTTTTATTGCTACTAAAACAATATTTAATAAAGTAATAATGCACAATTAATGTTGGGTTAACAAACTGCAACGTTTCACTGTAAGAAGGACAAATTATTTTCATGTACAGCGTAGCTCGTACAATGGCATTCTTTCATCTTTGTCTGTGCTAAATAAATGTATTTTCTTTCTTTCTTTCATGGTTTTCGTGAGTCATTCTATGTCTTATAACGTGTCCCTTGCATGAGCATGATCACGATGACGTGATGATTGCCCGTCATGAAACCGTTGTGAGACCGTCGTGGGATTAACCAAAAGGTAAACTATGTTTGTTCACACTTGTTAAATGATAACTGAATTATGTTTGTTTGCACTTGATAAATGATAAGTGAACTATGATGTTCACACTTGATAAATGATAAGTGAACAATGATGTTCACACTTGATAAATGATAACTGCAGTATGTTTGTTTGCACTTGATAAATGATAAGTGAACTATGATGTTCACACTTGATAAATGATAACTGAAGTATGTTTGTTTGCACTTGATAAATGATAAGTGAACTATGATGTTCACACTTGATTAATGATAACTGCAGTATGTTTGTTTGCACATGATAAATGATAAGTGAACTATGTTCGCACTTGATAAATGATAAGTGAACTATGTTCGCACTTGATAAATGATAAGTGAACTATGTTCGCACTTGATAAATGATAAGTGAACTATGTTTGTTCGCACTTGATAAATGATACGGTGAAGGAAAACATCGTGAGGAAACCGGCATGTCCTAGAACCAATCACTCGAAGACATGTGACATCTAGTGTACTATGTTTATTCGCACTTGATAAATGATACGGTGAAGGAAAACATCGTGAGGAAACCGGCAGGTCCTAGAACCAAATATTCGAAGACATGTGACATCTACCAACCAGCACTGGGCCCGCGTGGTGTATTACGGCCCACTCCCTCTCACAGTGAGAGGATCATAGGCTGATTATGATAAATGGTTTTGTTAATGTGGACAGGGTTCGTTTGGGTATCTGATCTTGTTTCAAATGGAGTATTATGATACTTATTGATTTTTTGATACTATGATTGATTTTATGATACCATTTTATTTTATGATACCATTTTATTTTATGATAATTATGATACTTAATGATTATTGTTCTGGATCAATGAAACATTAATTGAATATAACTTGATTTGAATTCTGGTATAGTTTTCTAAGCTATATAGAATCATGTGTAAAGATTGTAAATGGATTACGCCCCAAGTACGTACGACATAAATAATAATGAAATGCTGTTCATTGGTAAACGCATTACCTGAGAACAGCTGAAACGATTTGGCTATCTTTTGTTTTAAAAAAAATGTTCTTTATAGTCCGAATTAGGTTTTTGTGGAAAGCAAAATCAAAAAGTTTCCTTGTATCTGAACGTTCTTTTTCTATGAATTTTTGTATGAACGTCTGTAAGAGTAATGTTTCAATGAGATGTGAAAATGATATCTGATGCCGAGCCTGGCGCTAAAATTATTTTATTAAACTAAGTTGTCTGTGTGGTTACAATGGTATTTTTCCTACGTTTCGAGTTTATTTTGTTTTTATAAGTTTTGGTGTTTTAAATGATTATGGTAGGAGTTAAAAAAATTACTGTTTATTTTTGGTGATACTTCTTGTGATTATTTTATGTTATGTGAGTATTTGAATACTTCTGTTATTCAACGGTTCAATTAAGAGGGACATATTAAGTCTAGTCTGTACTGGATATTTATAATTTTATTATTTAAATAGTTCGACGACGTTACCTTTATGTTGGTGTTTTATCTTCCTGGGTAGAACTAAGCTGACCAGCCTCGCTAACGGGGGCATAGCTCTTGCAAGGTGTGTCTAGTTGACACAATTAGTTCAACTTACGACTGAGGTCTCACAGTTTAGTCAGAGCTAACTGACGTTCAATAAAGATTGAGTCTTGTGAAGATAGAATGAGGTTTTGAGATTTTCCCTATGGAGTATGGTCGTGAGTTATTAATGTTGTTGAGCGCTTATTTCTTGATCTTTCGTTCCCTCTGGCTCAATTATGTCCGATGGAGTTAAGGCTTAGGATGTGGAGCCTAGTTCTTTATTTTCATAAACCCCCCTCTGGGTAGATGTGAATTGTCACGTCAGTTTGTTTGTTTTCTGAGGCTTGCCGTATCTTTTTCGATGGTTTTGGTGCGGTAAGGTTTAAGCATGACGACGTTAATTTTCTGGGTGCGTGTTAACACATATTGTCATTTAACTTGGCTGATACCTAGCCTGGTATCAGAACTTTGCGATTCGTACGTCCTGACTTAAGCCTTCTCTTGCAAGAGAAAGACCTCACTATGTATTTTAATTGCCATCGTTAGGTAATGTTTCTTTTAGGTATAGGCAGGAAGGGTTCGATTGTTCGGATGCTTTGAATAAAAGTCTCTGCCTGATCCATTTATTCAAGTGGGGCGTAGCTCATGTGAGGTTTTATCATGAGATGCAACCTCATGCTATACAGGCTGGCAAGAACACTGTACGTCATCCGAACAATCTGACAAGATATGTTTAAATTAGGATTTTTTATATGGTTTTCACTTGTCGGTAAAAAAAAAAAAAAAAAAATATAGTCTAGTCTCAGCAACGGCGCGCGCATGTATCTTTATAATATTGTACTAATGGTTTAAATATAATCGTCTTTTAAAAAAATATTTGATTTATACACTGTCCCGAGCAGCCAAGCATGGTGCTCACAGTACAGTGAATTTTAAAAGATTACCTCGTAGTTTTGAAAATCTTTCAATGTATGATTTAAATGTTCACCCATAACTCGTAATTCCGTATGCTATTGCTAAAGAAATTTATTTTCATTTAATTTTTATTTAACATGCAAAATGTCATGATTTATGTAAAAAAATATATATTATTTTATGATTGTTGTGTGTGTGCCAGGAGGCAACACAGTGTCGGATGGCCGAATGTCATGATTTCCAAATATTAGGAAGATTTACTGATTTTAAATACTAAATATAAAATTAAAAGTATGTGATTTGCTTCAAATGATTTTGTATCAGTGTAATTATGAAGTTTAAAAGTATCTCATTTGACAGTTCTGTAAAAGTACTGGTTTTTAACGAAACTGAATTGGAAACATGATGTTTGGAGCGTCGCTTAACTTCTAGTTCAGTTGGCTATGAGCCTCGTAACCAGAAGGTGTCTTCAAGAAGTCTAAGGTCTATAACGTTATTATATTAAGTGCCTAGTTATATAGTTTGTTAAATGATGCTAAAAGTGTACCAGGTTTGTGGTGTGCAAGATGATAAATCCAGAGGTACTGGTGCTGAAATGGTGTATCGTATCAATTGTATAGATACTTACATGGCCCTCAATAGCAGTCAATATGTTGTAGACATTAGAAACTAGTTTCGGTAAACTGCCGGCGACACTCAGGAATAACTGGAATAAATTAATTATAAAAACCTTTAAAAAATTGCCACGTGAATGAAAAAAGTGACTCTTTCTGGGATATAAAATATCCAGTATACAGAAACAAAGCTATTGCATTAAAGTGTGTAAGTGTAACTTCGGCGAAACGAACAGCCCTTTTTAGGGTTCCGTACCTCAAAAGGAAAAAAACGAAACCCTTATAGGATCACTTCGTTGTGCGTCCGTCAGTCTGTCAAGACCCTTTTTGTCAGGAACGTGTGGAAGTATCAAGTTGAAATTTATATCAAATACGGTAGGTCTATAAACCGTTGGAACTCTAAAAAAATCAAGCTCCTAAATCAACGCAATAAAAAAATACGGCCATTTATGCGACCTTTGTACATATTTTTCTGGTCCTTTCTTCTTGTTTGTTTATACGTACTATAAACTAATTAAACTACATAAATTATTAAATAAATATTTTGATCCTCGTAAATAAATCAAAATCTACAGGGTACTTCCTGCTGACCTAGAATCATGAATGGCAATAATCAAGGTCTCACATGTAAAGGAAAAAGGTCCGAAAATTTATAATTTGTAGTTTTATCACAAAAATATATATTTTTTGCGATTAAACTTGCATTATTGACCGTGCCGTATATCGATGTATGGGAAAACATGTTTTCAACTACAATGTTAAGTTTTTTTTTGGGATAAATTAATCCAAACTGCGGAACCCTTCATTGTGCGTGGTCCGACATGCACTTGGCCAGTTTTTATATCGCAGATTTTGTTACAACTCGCCCAAAAGACATTTTGCTAAAGAAAAATTAAAACTACTTACCGATGCATTCAATTCTGGCAATATCATATCAACCAAATCAGCAATACTCCTATAAATAAACAGACAAAACTTCATCTTATTCTCTTTGATAGTTTTATTATTCTTGACGTATAAATAATAATTATACTCCGGAGTCTCTTCCAATCTTTTTCGAAGGATTTTCAAACGATAGCGAATAGCATCGAATAATATGCATCGCCAGACTCGATTGAAATCGAGAGCGATTAAAGAGAACTGTCTTATCACAAATAAAAACAAATTGTCATAGCATAGGTAGGTATAACAGTACATCAAAGTATAGGAAACTCGAACAGACCAAGTGACAATGGAGAAGATGACTAATTTATACATGCTGTGAATATGATGGCGTTTGTTAATTCTCAAATAAGAGTCGATATCCATCAACATTTCAAAGAAAATTTCTGCTTGGCTGTCGAAACATAAAATAATAATCACTGAAGCTGAATATTCCAGTAAGGACCAATATTGCGACAATTCCACTGGACAACAAACCACAGAGGAGTAAATAACCAGTGTAACAAGACTGCAACAATAAACTCTGACAATCCAGTTTAAAAATGTTATTTTTATGACATTGAAATCGTAGCCACAAATCAATAGAATTATCAAAAAAAATCGATATGATCTGAAAAGGCTTTTTGTAGTTTGATTGTTATTAGCAATTTTGTTGGACATATTGGATTGTGGTTTAATTAATTTTTGGGTATTGACCGGTTCACAAAGCCACGTCAGATCGACTGTTTGGCTGTGGTTCGTTTGTCAACTCGAATTTGGTAGAAATGGGCAGAGGTAAACTAATAGGTGAGTCGGGAAATGATTTTGAATTGGATACTTGTTTTTCGTTAAAGTTTATTTTGTTAATGGTTGGAAAGTTATAGTCTTTAGCCAATGAGAAATTTTCTGAAGGGTTGAATACCTACATAAAAATTATAGGCTTTTATATATAATAAACTTATTCCTTCATAGAGCAAGTGATATTAGCGAAGACGATGTGTATTGATTTAAAAAACAAGACCCGATACAATTTTTATTTGAAGACCAATAATTTACTACTAATACTTAACTTATTAGAAGTCCAAAAGGCACTGGAGAGGGCTATGCTTGGAGTTTCTCTACGTGATCGAATCAGAAATAATACGTAATACGTGATCGAAGAAGAATCGCCAAACTTAGGTAGGCAGTGGGCAGGACACATTGCTCGCAGAACAGATGGCTGATGGGGCCGAAAAATTCTGAAGGGGCGACCGCGTACCGGAAGACGTAGCGTTGGAAGGCCTCCCATAAGGTGGACCGATGACCTTGTGAAGGCCGCAGGAATGCGTTGGATGCGGGAAGCACAGAACCGGTTGAAGTGGCGGTGCTTGGAGGAGTCTTATGTCCAGCAGTGAACATCTTTCGGCTGAAATGATGATGATGAATTTACTACTAGGTATTTGTAAAATAACATACATAACATAACATCACGCCTTGTTTCCCCGAAGGGTTGGGCAGAGATTTCCCTGTAGCAGGTACACCCACATTTCGCTAGTTATGTTTAAGTCCCATGTAATAGGGGGCGAGCCTATTGCCATCAACCGGGCACAAATCCAGACTCCGAGCTGCTGCTGAGAAATCTCAGATAGAAAAACCCAACAACACTTTGCTCGACCCGGGAATCGAACCTAGGACCTCATGCTCAACAGTAGCGCTTGCGACCACTAGACCAACACAAGGCAGTATTTGTAAAATAAATGTTTTTATTATTATGAAATAGTGTTATTTAATACTTTTAAGGTCGAATCCTAAGTCACGAACAGGACTTAACTAAAACGTCAAAGCTTATCGCGTTTTAGTTAAAATGACGTGTTCATGGCTAACAAAGACTTGTTATTTACTATAGTTTGCTATAACAAAGCATTATTTACTGTGACTGACAACGGTTTAGCGTTTGTCACTGTGTGGCAAAGGGTTTAGTTCATACTGTGGGACTTAGCTAAGTTAACAATACGCTTCCATTTAATAGAAAATGTTGAAAGATGTGCTTTTATCCGGGGTATTGTTTTGGAATCTTTTTCTTGTCTGTAAATTTGATGTAAGAAAGTCGAAGAATTATCTAGTTTCTATTCTTAGGAGCATAACTAGTTTTTGCCGGTGGCCTTGTCCTAAAAGCTAGTTCCATGTGGATCTTCAAATCATTTCAGCCGTTTTGACGTGATTGATTGTCTTAAGTAATTATCATCATCATCAGCCTATAATGTTTCCTCTGCTGGGACACAGGCCTCCTCTCTGTGAGAGGGAGTGGGCCGTAATCCACCACGCGGGCCCATTGCGGGTTGGTAGATGTCACATGTTTTAGAATTTTCGGTTCTAGGACATGCCGGTTTCCTCACGATGTTTTCTTTCACCGTTTTGAGAGCAGTAGTGATGAAATAATTTACACAAAGTAAAGCGCCTGTCTGGGTTCGAACCTACGACCTACAACTCGTAAGTCGCGGCCGTTACCACTGGGCCACCACTGCTCCTGTCTTAATTACTAATATTAAAAACTTGAAAAATTATATAGCTATAAATAAAATGAAATATGTTTCATTATTGTTTGGTTTATTGTTTACTAGCAGCGCCCCGCGGTTTCACCCGCATAAGTCTCGATCCCGTGGGAATATCGGGATAAAAAGTATCATATGTATTAATCCAGGTTATAAACTATCCGTGTACCAAATTTCATCAAAATCCGTTCAGCAGTTTTTGCGTGAAAGAGTAACAAACATCCATCCATTCTCACAAATTTCACATTTTTAACCTTTCAACTGTCATTAACGAGACACAATAGAATTTTAATTGTTATCCACCTTAATGAGGCGTCGTAACAGATGATGGGATAATAGTAGTAGGATATCCTTTTAACAACTTTAAAAAATTTAAATTCTAAAAACATGATATAGTATCCAGCTCAGACAAGGCTCATAATCTCTTTCATGAGAAAACTCCAAGTGGCTGAGAAACACACGATAACTTTCAACAGTCTCCAAAAACCGAGGAAGAAAAGCTTCTACCATCCGTTCAAAACAATCAATACAGTACAAATCACAAAAGGAAACTAAAAACAACAATAGAAAACGAGCAATAGGGAGAAAATGTCGCGTCAATAAAAAGCAAGCTAAATTGTTTAAGACCGACCATTAGTTGCCGGCCGGCAATCACCATGCTCTTACACTATTAAGTTGTTATAGCTCCGTGGATCTGGGACGAGGATGTGTGGATGTTGGTGGATGTGTTAGTTTAGTAGTAAGTAGGTAATGTATCTCGTATTGGTATGAGAAAAAAGATAATAGTTTATAAGTAAGTGAGCTCCGAACGGGTCTCAAAATTGCGAGCGTTACGCTTAAACTCATTCAATTCAGTATAAAAACAGTAACGTGCTTGCGATAAAATAAGCAACCAGACTGATCAGATAAAGGCAGAAAATCAAGCTAAATTGTTTAAGACTGGTCATTAGTTGCCGGCTGGTAATAAACATTCTTTTACACTATTAAGACGCAGATATATGACAGTGACCTTGAATGGTTAGCTTGCGTGTTCTGTACTGAGCTCATGCAACGCGTCGTACGTCCAGCCAGTAATAGGACTCGCCCATCAAGGAGCACTGTCCCAAATTAGACGCATTATTAATTTATTACACGTAAAACAAAAAGTATTTTAATAAAACACGTATACTAAAAAATCAATAATTTAATTGTCTTTACAATGGTGAAGTTTTCAGAAAAAAACGCTTGATATATTTTGCGTCATTCTCAGTTTTTTATCTGCGTTAGACATAACTTTACAAATTAATTTCACTATGTAATATAAACATAATCAAAAATATGCCTATATATTAAAATATTTAAAAAATGCTTTAATTTAACATATATTTTTTTCAAATCACTAACACTACTCGTTTAGACGTCATCTTCAGTATAAAATCATTAAAAGTTGATTATCGTCCCCTTAAGTTGTCAAAGAACGAAAATAGTTATCAGTCAGTGTTCTACGGACGTGCCTCAGAATTGCGAACGTTATGCTTAATTAAGCTCACTAAAGGCAGAATTAAAACACTAACCTGTTTGTGATACACAAATAGATATACAGTAAAAAAACGTACTTACGTTGCCAACATAGATGACGCCCAGGGCTGATCAATTAAAGCGTATCTATCAACCTAATGATTGAGGAGAAAGACAATGGAGAAAAAAAAAAAAAAAAAAAATACAAAACGCGGTAAGGCCCAGTTGCCATAACAACGTGAGCCGAAGTGCATTTCATAGCGCGCTCCTGGAAATCTATCTATCAGCCTTAAAAACGTTAAAAACTAGCTTATGTCCCTACATGTCCCTAAATGTATTCAATATGTGTATTTCAATTTATAATACCTTACCAGACGAATTTAAAGTGCTGCAGGGTAGTGTTTTTTAATCAAAATTGTCAGTTACACAAAAAGTGTTTCAACAGCATAAAATAATTTTTAGAAAATATACAAATATTTGTTGAGTATTAGTTAGTGAATTTATTGTAGATTAAAGGACATTTGTATATAATAATAATGTGATAATAATGTAATGATAATGTAATGATAATGTAATGTAATGATAATGTATATGTACTAATAATAGAATCTGCACAATAATTGTGACATTTTAACATTCATAATTTGCACGCTTGCTCGCAGGCAGAATACAATGACTTTAAGGCTGTAAGATCTTAAACCGTGTATTTTCTTGCAAATAAACAATTTGAATACACTTTTCAGATGTACCAAAAGACGTTCAAATATATTTTTTATCTTATACCACATCCATTTGGCATAAGTCTCATCTCACCGCCGCGTATACATCCCCTCTTCCCGATTGTCGTTAAGTTGAATGATTGAGAACTTACGCTTTCGACTTCATTGCTTTCAATTTGTCTAATGTACAGGTTGATGTTACAATGTTTCTTAAGGAAGGTAACTTTGGTTTAATTCCTTTTGGTACTTAAATTTTTCTAACTCCTTTAATGTTAACATTAAGTGCTTATATACCATTTATTACACAACTATAAAAGAGTTATAAATAATAAAAACAATATATAAATAGTTATAAAATATATTAACTATAAAAACAAATACTAAAAAAATAAAAAAAAACATTAGTCGGCGAAATATTCGTCCGCATCACTGTCATGTGGAAACGTACCTAGAAGAATGGCAGCAACCAGATTTTTCTTTACTTTAAGTCTTGTTTAAGGTTAACCTGTTTGTGTTTCTAAGGTATTTGCCTTTTTAATTTTAAGGTAGCCTGTAGGGAAAATGTAAAGGTCGTAACTTTCTCATTTGCAACTCCTTCTAGCCGAGACCTTGACCTTCGTTGAGTGGATTAGTTTACTAACTTATGTAGCGAGTTTGCTTGTTTAATAAAGTAAGATTTTCTTCGTTAAAGTATGAAGGTAAGTTAATTAAAATAGTGCCACGATATTAGAGAGGCAAATCTTAACTTTAAATTATAACGCTCGGTACAACAGAGTTTAAATTGAAATTATCACAAATAAATAGGTTAAAATATTTAATTGCACTAGCCTGGCAGGTTACGGGATAGTTAGATTAGATATTTAAGATATTTGAAAAGGGAGGGGGGGCAAAAGGCCTCCCTCTCCCTTTTCCACACAATAGGGTAGTTGTCTAGGTTAAAAAAAGAAATTCTATTTAGTCCGTCTTTCAGATGATAAAAAATATTAGACACGTATTTATTGCTTTATCATAGTAATCAAAAATAACTTAGAAAACACGCATTAAAGTTGGGGAGTGGGGGCTCGCTACGTCACAAATCAGTATAAAATCTAGCAAGGCATGACGTCATGCGACATTTTAACTCAATGTATCGCCGTAATCTTTTGATTACGTCAAAAAAGAAAAATATGTGTTCAATATTTTTTAATAACCAGAAAGACAGACAAAAAAAAAAATTTGGACTCAGGTCTATTCTGTTTTCTGGTAATGCGGGTCAAAATATAGTTTTGTTAGGTAAGGGACGATAAATTCTTCACTCTATTTTCATGGTATTTTAAAAATAAGTCAATAGCTTTGCTTTCCACAAATAAATAAATAAACCAAAACGAAAAACTTAAACAACCTGTATAAGATCTAAAACAAGTCGTCAGGTTGTCGCATCGGGTATCGCGACGCTTGTAAATAATAATGTCGAGTGTTTTCACCCTACATGTCGCAAACTAGTAAGTAGTAAGTAATGTAGGTTGTTTAGTCACTGACGAGTTAGTTAGTCAGGACTAATGGCGTTTACTTGGTCTATTAGTCCTTTGGAAGGGCTATCTAGGAATTACTTTCTAGGGATGGTAGTTAGTGGTAGTTTTCTGTACAGTAATTGAAGGTACTCAAAAATTATAGTGCCTATTAAGTATGGCAATTCTTTAGTATTAGAATTAATGCTTCATGCCTTCATTTAATCAACTTTTAATTATATAACTTCCCTACGTGATCGAATCAGAAATGAAGAGATCCGCAGGAGAACCAAAGTAACCGACATAGCCCGAAGAATTGCCAAACTTAAGTGGCAATGGGCAGGGCACATGGCTTGCAAAACGGATGGCCGATGGGGCCGAAAGGTTCTGGAGTGGCGACCGCGTACCGAAAGACGTAGCGTTGAAAGGCTTCCCACAAGATGGACCGATGACCTTGTGAAAGCCGCAGGAATCCGCTGGATGTGGAAAGCACAGAATCGGTCGAAGTGGATGTGCTTGGGGGAGGCCTATGTTCAGCAGTGGACGTCTTTCGGCTGAAATGAATGCCTTCATATAATTAACTTTTTACACAAAGTAAAGCGCCTGCCTTGGTCTGAATCTACGACCTATAAACTCGTAAGTCGCGGCCATTGCCACTGGGCCACCACTGCTCTCAAAACGGTGAAGGAAAAAATTGGGAAGAAACCGGCATGTCCTGGAACCAAAAATTCGAAGACATGTGACATCTACCAACCCGCACTGGGCCCGCGTGGTGGATTACAGCCCACTCCCTCTCTGCGAGAGGAGACCTGTATCCCAGCAGTGGGAACATTATAGGCTGATTATGCTAAAATTCTCTATCTATAAGTAATATGAGTTGAAAAGTTGATTATCAGACTTTTCATAACCTATTAAATCGACCCATTTAGTCAGTATGGTATTTAACTTAAATAAAAGTAAGTTGAAAAAAGACTACCAAATTGTTACCTTTTTGAACATCAAAGCAAGAACATATTCTGTTTACATGCCATAGACTAAATTAATTTTAATAAAAATGCATCTGCTTTATCGCTCACATTATCAAGTCGGTGGCAAAAAACGAAAATTCAAAACCAAAGACACCGACTTTCGAAATTTAAGTTATTTTTCACTTTGTAGTGTTTTTTTTTGGAAGGTGGTTGTTTTTTTTTGTAAAAAGTTTTTATTTTTCACTTTTTAGTTGTGGTATTTACCCCACACAAATTCGAATACCACTAATTGCTATGTAAATAACAGTGAGAGGAACTTAACATATCATCCACATAATAAGCGGGAAAAAATCCGTATTATTGAAGCTAACTCAAAAACTACCCAAGCAAAGTTATTAAAATTTATATGGGACCACTTCTGAAGTATTACCTACCAAACAAAAAAAAGAATCATTAAAATCAATTCATAATTGGCCAAGTTATCGCGTAATAAACATTAAAAAAAAAAACATACAGTTGAATTGAGAACCTCCTCCTTTTGGAAGTCGGTTAAAAAAAGGTAATAATTCCACCTTTTAAAATTTTCGGTAAAACTGGCGCTTTCAGCATTATCCAGACTAAACTATAAAGTCAAACCCGAGTCTGTCAAAGGCACAGAGGCAGATTACTGTTCTTTTCGTTTTTTGTTTATAATTGAACGCTTTGTGGTGGAGTTTCGTACTTTCCGCTGTACTGTCAATGGCCGGTGGAGCTTCGTTGAGACCAATAAAGTTAATGGATATGGCATTAGGTATCTTTACCTTCACTTTCATCCGATTTTTGAATTGAGAATTTGAAGTTGAGAAGTTGTCTAACTCTTACTTTAAGGTGATCGAACCCTTCAATGCAGATCAAGTTTAAAAACCGTAAGAAATTTAGAATTTAGTGGGATACCGTTTTAAGTTTTTTGGTTGTGAATATTGTGTGCCTGGGTCAAATAAATTTATTTTCTTTCTTTTTTATCACCTTAATGTTTAAACAGTTTGTCAAAACAACCGCTTTTTGAATTGAGAGTTTGAAATTGAGATACAAATTCTCAATTTCAGTAACCGGGTATTTATAATTTAAATTATGTTTTGTGTTGCGTAATGTAAATTATTTTGCATACTATTGTATAGAATCTTTTTTTTTCTAACTGAACAGACAGCTGTGTTGCTGGGGAGTTTGTTGCGCCAATTCTTCTTCCCAGCTAAAGCACTAGGAAGTGGTGAAGGGTGGGAGTTGTGGGGCTGTCTTATGTAATTTTGACATTCGAAAAGTGCTGATTCTCAGCCTAGTTTGAATAAATGACTTTTGAATTTAGAATTTTGGGTGTGAACTTGTCCACGAAGATGGACGAACTTACTTGAAGACATTGTATCTACTCGACATCGTTCTACTATATTTGGTGACGGCATTCAAAATTGGGTGAAAGATGAAGTGCTGAATGGTAAAATGATACCAAGTCAAATAATTGATCTCTACCCAAATACATAGAAATAGTGACGGATTTCATGCTGATCTATACACAAATTAATTCTTAAGCATCGTTCTACATAGAATAAAGGACTTTTAATGCTATAATTTGTCTAAAATACCTCCTCAACTCAATCCAACATTCACATAATCCCCACTTCTTCCTGAAGTAGAAAATTGTTCCGAACAACTTTCTTTGTTCACTGACCGCTTGAATTTTTTACTATTAAACCCATTGAGAGCAAACGCAAAGGGCTGCAGTTACCGACCGGTATTACGCCGGTTACCGACCGGTATTACCGCTAGTAATACTGCGGTAATTTAGCGGTAGATCCGTAGGTAAAATGTGAATGGTTTTATGCTTTTTGGGAACAAGTAGAGATTGTCTGAAGTGGTTGAAAATAGTTGGTGAATTTTATTTGCAGTCTTCTGTTTTAAAATTTAAGGGTGATAGCTTGCGGAAATACTTTTATGCTATTTTATTTTTGACTGGTATTATTTTTATCATTACAGCTGGTTTATGTTCACTGATGAATATGATCTGCTGTGACAAAAGCAGATGGTTTGAAGTTTGCCGTTTAAAATTACTCGTATTTACAGACGGTACGGAGGGAACGGTAAATGACTTTCTTATATCTTGAAATAATCATTTAGATGTCTTTCACCGAAAGGAAACCGTATGCAACTAAAAGAACACATATTTTTACGAATGATTTATGATAGGTATAGTCCAATAGAGATACAATATTTATTCCACAAAACCTTTTAACCTTTTTAGGGTTCCGTAGTAAACAAGGAACCCTTATAGTTTCGTCATGTCCGTCTGTCTGTCTGTCTGTCCGCGGTCTAGCTCCGAGACCCTTAGTACTAGAAAGCTGTAATTTGGCATAGGTACACATATTAATTACGCCGACAAAGTGGTAAAACAAAATAGTGAAAAATATTTTTTTTAGGGTACCTCCCATACACGTAAAGTGGTGATGTTTTATTTTTTATTTTTTTATCCCATAGTGTGGGGTATCATTGGAAAGGTCTTACAAAAACATTATGAGTTTATGAAAACCATTTTTGGATTCAGGGATCCGTTTGCAAAATATTAAGCTTTAAAGCGTTAATTTTTGTTAGAGTCAAGTGTCCCCCCCCCCTGCCAGCTAAATGGTTGGTTTTGGATGTGTGAAAAAATCACAGCAGTAGTTTATATAATGAAATTAAAAGAAAAACTATCACAGCTAAGTAGGCTTCACTAGTTATCGAGTAATAATCGACCAACTTAACTTTGCAGTTGCAAAAACATGTTTTCCCATACATTCCGTATGGGAGAACATGTTTATCAACTACAAAGTTAAGTTTGTTTTTGGGATAAATTCATCCCAACTACGGAACCCTTCATTGTGCGTGGTCGGATACGCACTTGGCCAGTTTTTTTATATTTCTAAAGTTTTTATTTTCGCTGAGTGGATTCATTGCTATGTACAAAAACCCGGCCAAGTGCGTATTGGACTACGCACAATGAAGGGTTTTGTAGTTGGGATGAATTTATCTCAAATACAAACTTAACATTGTAGTTAAAATACAAGTTCTTCCATACATTCCAACTGCAAATGTAAGTTTGTACGCACAACATTGAGAGATTTACCATGTTATTTTAAGACCATAGACTTCTTATAGGTTTTCCTGTCTGTAATCAAATAAGTGAAGAACCATTCTCTGTGTTTTATTCAAAATTTTAGGTTCAGTAGTTTCGGAGATAAGGGGGGGATGGTCAATTTTCTTAAATATCTTTAAATAAATGTATTTAATAGAAAATATAAAATAAAAAAATAAAAATTGATATCCTCGCAATAACCCTTTTGTTTGACGTGTCACACAATACAGTTTGAAAAACTTTTATTAATTTTCTTATTTGCCCCCCAAAAGTGACCCCCATATTCAAAATTTATTTATTTACGTTACGCGTCCGTGTTTGGGTCACAAAAATACATATGTTTATCAAATTTCAACTTAATCGGTCCCTTAGATTCGGAGAAAATTGGCTGTGACAAACGGACAGACAGACACACGAGTGATTCTGTAATATATGGGAAATACCTACTTTATAGCTATTGTATAACTCTAAACTGTTAGCGTTTTTGTACATAGCAATGAATTCACTAAAGCTATCCACTCAGCGAAAATAAAAAACATTAGAATTATCGAAGTACATATTCTTCTTGGTACTGGATTAATAAGCAATTCTTTAACAGAAAAAACTTTTTACAAAAAAAAAACACTACAAAGTGAAAAATAACTTTAATTTCGGAAGTCGGTGTTTTTGGTTTTGAATTTTCGTTCTTTGTCATCGACTTCCAAAATTAAAGTTATTTTTCACTTTGTAGTGTTTTTCTTGAAGTCGGTTGGTTTTTTTGTAAAAAGTTTATATTCTTCACTTTTTAGTTGTAATACCTACCCCACACAAATTCGAAGACCACTACCTGCTATGTAAATAACAGTGACAGAAAGTTATCATAATATCATCCACATACTAAGTGAGGTAAAAATACGTATTATTGAAGCTAACTCAAAAACTACCCAAGCAAAGTTAATAAAATTTATATGGAACCACCTCTGAAGTATGATCTACCAAACAAAAAAAGAATCATCAAAATCAATTCATAATTGACGGAGTAATCGCGTAACAAACATACAAAAAAAAAAAAACAAACATACGCGACGAACACATAACCTCCTCCTTTTTGGAAGTCGATTAAAAATCACAACCATCACAGATATCTACCGCCAATTATTTCTACCTTACCGTTGCCATGGCAACTCAATTAGACGGCCGGACAAAAGACTGATGTCCATATAATGATCGCCAATATCCAGTCCACTTGTGTAGCTATTATTTCGCTGTACACAAAGGTTTCTGTAGCGATGTAGGTACTTGTGGATACTTGTGTTACCCTCGATCTGTGTTAAGAGATATAGATTGTTGGTATGGGGATTATGTTCGTGTATTGTTACGCGGTATCTGCTGATAGATGTTAGAAATAGCTTTACGTAGGATCTTATAAAAGCGTTTGTACACAGTGCAAATAACTTCAGCATGTAAAGGTACCACGGGCTACAAGTAGGTAGGTTCTTATGTTAGGTTTTTTTTTATTTTACTCGCCCGAAAACAAGCAGTCCCTGTCCAGGTGGTAAATGATCACTCATGAACAGAACGTTATCCTTACATCATCATCTGCCTAGCCTTTTCCCAACTATGTTTGGGTCGGCTTCCAGTCTAACCGGATGCAGCTGAATACCAGTATTTTACATGGAGCGACTGCCTATCTGACCTCCACAACCTAGTGACTAGGTAACACGATACCCCTTGGTAAGACTGGTTGTCAGACTTTTTGGGCTTCTAACTACCCGTAACGACTGTCAAAGATCTACAAATGACAGCCGGGACCAACGGCTTAACATGCTTTCCGAGGCACGGAGGGGACTTGGTATGTAAAGATGGTCACCCATCCACGGACCAACCGCGGCAAGCGTAGCTTAACCTGATCGATCGACCCGTGCAGCTGTTGTTACTTTAGCCACAAGCCCCTCACGTCAACGTTATCCTTACATCTATACACATAAAAGCGAAATACTCGCTCTGAATCTTGAAGGTAAACATTCGGTATTTAATCATTCGTCATAGCGAGTTTTCGAAGTTCCGTATATCGTGCTGATGAACATTCTCTATTAAGTAATTCGTCATAGCAAACTTTCGAAGTTCCGTACATCGTGATTAAGAACATTCTCTATTAAGTAATTCGTTATAGAAAACTTTCGACGTTCCGTACATCGCGATTATAAACATTCTGAATTAAGTAATTCATCATAGCGTACATTCTGACTCACGTTAATCGCACTTTTAAACTTTATAAATACAATACATCGGTATTTAAACATCGAAGTTCAGTAGTGCAGTTTCTTTAGGCATCTGCTATACAGAGGTATCGTATGTAATTATTGTTACTCCAGGGACAAAACCGAAATGTCATATATGCTTGTAACTACAACGGCACTATACTCTCCCAATCAGCAATTCTGAACGAAAAAGAAAGTGTAGCATAATCAGCCTATAATATTCCCACTACTGGGATACAGGGCTCTCTTCGAGAGGGAGTGGGCAGTAATCTACCACGCGTGCCCAGTGCGGGTTTGTAGATGTCACATGTCTTCCAATTTTTGGTTCTAGGATATGCCGGTTTCCTTACGATGTTTTCCTTCACCGTATTGGGAGCAGTTATTTATTGGTAGTTTAATTTTTAGAGGTTATGGGAAGATATAAGGTCGATCCATCTTCACCAATAGATATATCAATGGTTATTGCCCCATAAGGTCTACACAAAGACCAGAGGTACACCATCATTACGACACCATAATTTAAAAAGGGTGTCGGCAAACATCCGACTAAGATGGATGCTGCGCCGGAAGAGGAAATGGTCCCGAATCGCTTGTGTATCTACCCTCATAGGATTCATTTTTCACATCGTGAATAGTGTTAGTTGTTAAGTGTGAGGCGTTAGTTCTAATGGAGGATTAAGTGATGTTGGTACTGTCGTCGATCAATGTCGTGGCTGGAAACTGGACTTTGGGGAATCCGAAGAGATAAAATTATGGCAAAAGATACTTAATATTGCCAAAATTAAGATAAAATCGGTAGAAAGGGACAGATACAGATATGTCAGCTGACAAATATATCAAAGAAGAATACCTACTTGCTGCGTCAATAACAAAAAAAATTGGTGACACTCCGGGAGTACCGACAGAAGTGAAAACTTGAACAAGATCGCCTTGGTGGAAATACTTGTGTAGAACATTGGTCCGTAACCTTATGTAAATAAAGAGAACAATCGCGTTTACAAAAAAAAAAAAACTTCCGAAACCTAACGAGTAAAAATACTTGCATAGAATATTGATCCGTAACGTAATATAAATAAAGAGCATAATCGCGTTTACAAAAATGAGGTGTCGTCATGGTGTCGCAAAATCAATGGTTTAGTCCCATCTCAAAAATGCCCAACGCGCCTAAAGAAGTTTTCACTTCAATAAATTGGGATATAGGGAAGAGGAAAGAGTTTAATAGTTATTAATCTGCACATAATAAGAAGAGAAAAATAGCTAGAAGCTGGACACACAAACATTAAAGCAAATAGGTAAGTAAGAACCGATAAAAAGTCTCAAGAAACATTACGATGTAAAAAATAATCTTGAGCATATTTTCATGCTCAATAGCACTAATGACCCAAGCGCACCATAATACAATTTGAAAAACAATATTCAGAAATCAATCTGCATCGTAATAGTGCCCTGTCTGTCACAATAAAGACAAGAGGGGTGAAGATATCGAGTCGGGGCCGCGGGGGTAATGATCCGACGGCAAATGACCCGAACTAGTAAGTACAGCTGCTGATACCCGCTCGATAGTGATTCGTAGTTTGTGTATTGTAAGTGAAAATAGGAAGAAATGTAATAGTAGTTTATGAAACTGTTGCATAATGAGGGGTATTAAAACATGAGTGTGTGTTTAAAAACCGAGCCGTAGGCGAGGTTTTTAATAGTATCACACGAATGTTTTAATACCTAGTTATGTGCAATTTCATACACTATCTACTCTCATACATTGGGATTGAACCTAATACTAAATAAAAGATAAAGTTAAAGATCAAGAATAAATTTGAAAAATCCCACGAAATTCAGTACAACAAAACAAATGAATGTCGTCTGCACCAGCACATCACCGCACATGCGCTACAGCGGGTGCTGCTGTCCCCCGTTTAAACGTTCCAATGTAAAAGTTGATGGAAACTCCTTGGTGATATTAACTTCTTGGAATAGCCCTGTATCGTAATAGAAAAAAAATGTTTTATAGCATTATTTTGTTAGAGAAAAAATGTTATAATATGATTCTATTTTTAAATTTCGGTATTGTGTTTATGAAGTAAGTCAATATAAACTCGTTTTGAATTTTATAATTCGAATATTACGCTATGAGTGTAGATAATAGTAGTTTATGAAACTGTTGCATAATAAGGGGTATTAAAACATGAGTGAGTGTTTAAAAACCGAGCCGTAGGCGAGGTTTTTAATAGTATCACACGCATGTTTTAATACCTAGTTATGTGCAGTTTCATACACTACTTTATCTACTCTCAAACATTGGGATTGAAACAAATACTAAATAAAAGATCAAAGTTAAAGATCAAGAATAAATTTAAAAATCCCACGAAATTCAGTAAGTACTACAAAACAAATGAATGTCGCCTGCACCAGCACATCACCGCACATGCGCTACAGTGGGTGCTGCTGTCCCCCGCCAAAAGTTGATGGAAACTCTTTGGTGATATTAACTTCTTGCATTAGCGCTGTATCGTAACAGATTTTTTTTTGTTTTATAGTATTATTTTGTTAGAGAAAAAGTGTTGTAATATGATTCTATTTATAAAATTTCGGTATTCTGTTTATAAAGTATGTCAATATAAACTCGTTTTGAAGTTCATAATTCGAATATTACGCTATGAGAGTAGATAATAGTTATTTATGCAACTGTTGTATAATAAGGGGTATTAAAACACGACTGTGAGCCGAGTGTGATAATAGTATCACATAAGTGTTTTAATACCTGTTGTAATTATATACAGTTGCATACAAGACTTTATCTACACCCATGATATGAATCCTCTATAAAAGGTTCTGAAATGATTGGGTGTTTGTAATTTCAAGATCAAGAATTAAAAAAATCCTACGAAATTCAGTACAACTGTACGTATGAATGTCGCCTGCAGCAGCACATCACCGCACATGCGTGCAGCGGGTGCTGCTGTCCCCCGCTAAAATGTTGAAACGAGTTGCATAATGAAATTTTGTACAACATTATAACATTTCGATGATAATATTATGGTTACAATGACACTGGCTGTTTTAATGTTGGCAATTAGCTGTTTCTGAAACTTTTATAGAGGTTTTATAGAATGGGTGTAGATAAATTAAGTATTTGTACATTTTAACACCTGTATGGAGTTTACAGGTGAATGTGTGACCCGTAGTAACTTTCATTCTATTTTTAAACAACACTGTTTTTTTATGTGTAACATCTTTCCTCTTGCTTTCCTGCAATCTGTGGGAGTGATTTCGTGAAAAGGGACGGAAGTGTGTAACAGGAAGCCGGGGAAGCGCGCGCTATTTGATTTGACCAATGAGCGCGCGCGGTGCTAGAGTTGGCCGTCAGAAGGTGAGATGACAGATGTTACATATCTGATGCGACTACTGTAAGGCTCGTTTGTTTTTTTTTTCACAGACAGATACAGACAATTTAGTTAATTATAAATATTTATCATTTAATTGTGTAAAATTTAAATTAATCAAGACCATCAAATATCGAAAATGTTTCTTTACCTATCAGAACATTATAACAGAATATTCATAATTATTAACACACACATAACATCACGCCTGTAATCCCCGAAGGGTTAGGCAGAGGTGTACCTATGGTACACCCACATTTCGCCAGTTATGTTTAAGTCCCATGTTATAGGGGACGATCACGGTGTATAGAGTGACTGGTAATTAGTGACCAACCATGAAATCACAAAAAAAAGAAAACCAAGAGGAGCTCGTGGCTAAGTAATAACAGCCGCACCGTTCGATCCATCAGGTTAAGCTACGCTTGCCAGGGTTGGTCAGTGGATGGGTGACCTACTTTACATACCGAGACCCCTCCGTGCCTCGGAAAGCACGTTAAGCCGTTGGTCCCGGCTGTCATTCGTAGATCTTTGACAGTCGTTACGGGTTATCAGAAGCCCGAAAGTCTGACAACCAGTCTTACCAAGGGGTATCGTATTACCCAGTTACTGGGTTGTGGAGGTCAGATAGGCAGTCGCTCCATGTAAAATACTGGTATTCAGCTGCATCCGGTTAGACTGAAAGCCGACCCCAATATAGTTGGGAAAAGGCTAGGAAGATGAAATCACAAAAAAAAAAATCTGCTGTTCCCTACATTTTGACGAGTTATGCGAACATAAATGTAGGGAAAAGCTGTTTTTTTTTCGCGATTTCAGGTTTGGTCCTATAATAAAAGTTGTTCATAATGATGAGTAAAGTCACGTATTTAAGTATTACCCAATATACAAAGTCCCGACATCAATCGTAGGGCAGTAGCCGACCACCACAACACCCGTCTGTTCAGAGGATCCTCCCTTTTCTACGGTGGCTGAGTGAACTTTACACCCTGTTCCTCAAACCTTTATAAATACATGTAGATACCTACTAACGATCACTCAGAATCCCATCACCCTCAAAGACAAAGACAAAGCCATGATAAGAACATCAGTAATTAGCACATTGCTTGACAAATGACATACTCAAGACTCGAAGGGTGTTCGCTAAATAATTATACTTAAATCCGCGCCGTAAATCAGAAGCCACTTAGTACACAATTAGCATAGAACGGGAGGGTATTAATCAGTGGAACATGGTGTTGATCGTGTCACAATCACAAACTCATTGAGGTTGAGTTTGATACCCGGCCCCCGGGAGAAGAATCTGGGTTTCGTCTTTTATTTTTATATTGGTCGTGAAGGCTATTTTATTGCATGGTACACACGGCTACATAATAAGCTATATATTTCCAGTATAAACTGATTTCAAATTGTATAGCATTTCCGTACAATGAGAGATCAGCTTATACTGGAAATGTATATATGATATGTAGCCGTGTGTAGTACATGTGGGTTTGGGATTATTCTGAAAACTTACTCTGTTCTGCAAGGCCTGATTTCGCGCCGGAAGAATACTCTGTAAGTATTCTCTAGAAAAAAAAAAACATAGTAAGTCCTTCAAAAAACCGGAAACGTTACACTGACTGATTAGTGGTACGTATAAATCAAAAAGCATGTACCTATTATTATTTTGCATAAATCTGTCTACTGTCCGTAATAGATTATAGAATGATATTAGCAGTCAGCCGCAGCCATCTTACTGATGGACTAATTATGTTAAAATGGCATGAGCAATTGCCTATACCATATAAGCAAATCTCCATCAAACAACAATACATTTAGTTATGTCCCAAAAAAATTATTAACTTAAAGAACCCCGTTATTTTTATATAAAACAGTCATGTTTTTATCTAGTATTTTATTAAATGGGAATGTTGTCGCAAAAGTATTGTCATAATTATTCTCAAAACTTTGGCCGTAAATCAGATGCGCTCAGCACTTGATTAGCATACAACAAGAGGGTGTAAATCATTGCAACACGCCCTTTCGGTGTGGGGATTGTATCAGAATGGTAAACCAATACCTACACAACATGATTAATCGTTTATCACATTAAGAATGTGAAATTAACAATTACTCAGATACATAAAAAAAAAAAAATTGGTTCAACATCGTAATCGGGAAAATATAATCAGTTGCCCCTTACAAAATTTCAACAATTTTTTCGCGATTGGGATGTTGGTCCCATGGAGAAAATTGTTCAGTTCTCCCTTAAATATGACCAAACATTTCTGATACACGCTGTATACAATGTATATTTGCAATCTAATCTAAATAACTATATTAAGTATCACAATACAAAATATTCAAGCTAATAATTAAATAATCAATAATAATATATAATTTATTACAAAAATAAATAAATAGATTGACGACCTACACATGAGTAATAACATAAATAAATATAATAACTAATACTGCTGCAAAAAATAAAAAAAATTACGGATAGGACATAATTTAAATATTTAGTAATAAGCTTCCTCTCTCCTACTTGTTCAAAATTTTGCTGTGCTCGAAAGGATCCATAATTGTTTCAATTTATTTTTCCCTACCTCCACGTATGTGTACATTATGGATTGCAATAAAGATAATAAATTCTTCCTTTTTGCCGTATGTTTTGCGAAACGACGATTTTTCAATCAACATACTCATCATTGCAGGCAATTTATTACACAACAAGAGTCTTCCTATGCAAGTCGTTCATAACAATGACGTAATATGTAGTTATGAGTCACTTCAAACTTTTCTCTTATAGTTACAACTCGTCACATAAATCCAACTTAAGTCATTTAAGTTTGTACGTGTACAACACTAATAAAAACACACATTATGGAAACTTTGAAATTTTATTTTCAAGTGAGTAAGTACGGTCATAAAGTAGCTTACACACAGATCTGTGTATACAGTTTATTCCTGTTATAATTGCAACTGCACTGAAGCTATAAAGAAGTTTTAAAATCGAGTTTTGTTTAATATCACTGACATAAATGAAAAAAAAAGTGGCACTCCGAGAGTGCCGCCAAAAGTGAAAACTTGAACAAGATCACCTTGGTGGAAGAAACATGCTGGTATAGAACATTGGTCCGTAACCTTATCTAAATAAAGAGCACAATCGCGTTTACAAAAAAAGAAAAACGTGTGGCACTTGGGATGATGACGTGATGACATAAAACAAAAATTACGTTCCCATGAAAACATCACGTTTCCCATGACAACGTGATGTTGTCGTCATTACATGGTAGGCGGAGTGGGGGGTGTTAGGTTTCGTTACGTTACGGAATTTCTTGATTCGGTCGACGCGCTCAAAGCCCGCGATAAAAGCTATGCAGTAGCTTAAAAAAAAAAAACTTCTCAAACCTTTAAAGTAAAATTACTTGCATAGAACATTGATCCGTAACTTAATATAAATAAAGAGCACAATCACGTTTACAAAAATGAGGTGACGGTAACGGTGTCGCGAGTTCAATTGTTTTTTCCCATCTCAAAAATGCCCAATGCGCCTAAAGAAGTTTTCATTTCAATAAAAAAAAAATGTTTCTTAGACTTTAAGTTGTCATATAAAATCTTAGTAATTTAAGCTACTTGAAAATACCGTTTTCCTTTAAAAAAGTATTATATTAGTATTATTTTTTAAATTAAACCACAATCCATTTTTGCCATGTCCTTTAGAGACAACTCGCGCGATAGTAAAACTATTACACGATCAAGTTTTCAAGTTATTAAGTGTCTACTAGCTTCATTAAGTAGCAACTAGCATCATTAAGTACCGTAGGTATCACTCTCGTTTCGTCATTAGAATAGGTTTAATTGCTACGCTTTAACGCGCTACGTACTTGCTACGATTAATTTGTAGCGTAGCGCTACGCTGAGTGCTACGGTGCTACGGCATCGCTGTATTTGAGTCAAGTGTATTTTTTTTGAGCTTTATGTAGGTGAGTGTTGTCATACTTCAGAAGATATAATAAAGTTGTAATGCACTTGACCTACAAACATAATTATTACAACGCCCTTACGAGGGCACATGCAGCAAGAAGATGAGTTCTTTCTGTCAGTATGTTCGTTAGTGCGCTCAGAACTGGAGAACCACTTAACCAATATGCGTGTTTTTTGCTTTAATTCATAGTTATTTTAATGTCATCTGGCACAGCATCTAATACACAATATATCAACACGCTTGTATGCCCCGAAGGGTCAAGCAGAAGAGTATTATAGTTGTAACGGACGCCGAGTTTACTATTATAATACTTTTTGTTTGTCTAGTAAATTCAAATGATGTTATTGCATAAATCCAGAACTTACTGATTGGGAGAAGACACTGGCCCCTGTAACACAGGTGTTCTTACCTAGCGCAGGAGTCAGGGCTTCACTTTCCTTGTACACATTTTTTTATGCCAATAAAGAATTTATTTATTTAGTGTTTTCGTTATGTAATACATAAGGCTGAGTCATGTGCCAGTGTAGTGTAAGAATAAGTTTAAAATGTGTAAAAGTGTTAGTTTAAAAAAAGTAAGTCGAGACCCTATCTGTGCACTATAAGCGCAAGTAGCGGCGGGTCCTAAGTGAACTTTTGCCATTTTTGTATTAAACATTTAGTTTCTAGTTAGAATGTATGTTTTATGGTATTCTAATTGGTTTCTTATTTGAATTTAGTTATTAGTTTTCATGTTAGAATCTAATAGGATAAAGTAAAGATGTGATTTTGTAATTTTAGTGTTTGAAGAAAAATCCCTCATCAAAACAGTCCACTTCAATAGTAATACCCACATTTTGTCAGTTATTTTTAAGTCCCATGTCGGCGAGCCTATTGCTATCAACTGGGCACAAATCCAGTACAACATATTTTTGAATTAAATGAGGTGCGTTTTAGTCAGTATGAATTAAAACATAAATAAATATTTTTAAACATGATAAATAATTATTAAAGTCTGCTTCACCATACATTTATTTTAAAATAAATTTTGTGAAAATTAATTGTAATTATTTTTGTGCATTTAATTTATCTTAACTTTAAGCTACTTTTTTAAATAAACCCCTTATGCTCGTTTTCACCGATAACTAAGTGTCACGAAAATTAATCTCTAAATAAAACGGCACTGTTAGATTTTCAACTCTCAGCGCTGAGCCTAGCGTTGAAAATCCAACAGTGTACTTTTATTTAGGGATTCATTTAAGTGTCACTTGGTGAAGGTGAAAACGGGCATTAGTATATTTTTTACTTTTCCTATCACCAAATTAAATTAAATTTATTTTCCTTCAAACCCAAAATGGTCATTTTAACGCTAACTATATCTTACCACAGTTTGTCCCACAGCATCTCTGTCGCCGGCAGTGTTGTGAGCAATCACTCGTTTTACTGCCCTTTGTCTTCTTAAATCGTTGTGAGACAACTGGGGTGTGTTCGCTGTAATGACCATTCAGTTGATGCTTGAAAGTTTTATTTTTAAAGAAAGAAAAAAGAAAAAAAATGCGTTTCTTAGCATTCCAGAAAAAATGCACCTTAAAATTTTAAAAGAAGAATTGAGATGCACAACTTGTGTCGGCAAGGTTTAACAAATGATAATTGTTTTATATTTTATTTGGTCTTTAACATTAAAACTTTATGTAATATAACTTGAAATACGTAATGTAATTTATAGTGTGTTTACCGTCAATGACAAACTTTTTTTACCATTTCGACCAGGATTTGTGGGCCTTGCATTATATATATGTATACACACACACACATTGTAGTACAAAACTGATTTAAATCCGTCACCTCACATTTCAGGTCCAGTTGAAAACCAGCGTCAGGCACTAGTTGTCTGGCATTTTTGCTGAACTGGGCCTATTTGGCGCAGCCGCGAGGCACACTAACTTTCATGTTAAATTATTATTTTACACACTGTTTTTTGTTTCCTTTTTTATTTCTATCTTTTACTTGTGTTATAATTATGTTGTGTTGTGTGCCTTTTTGTCTGTGCTAAATAAATGTATTTTCTTTCTCTTTCTTTCTTTCCTTGCCAACATTGTTCCATGCGGCAATCGAATGCAGTGGACAAACATTATTTTGTGATTTTCTTATCTACTACTACTACTGTAGGGTGTGCATTTGTTGGCCATAGTTAACGCGTTCCTATTGTGCCTTCTATGGAATAGGTACATTTATTAAAGAAAATTGAATCTTGACCACGTGGGGTTTCAAAATAAAGTTCTTGAAAAAACGATTCCAAAAATATAAGATACAATAGGATGAAAAAAAAAAACCAGATTGCAATGATAATTTTCAAAACAAGAGCAATTTTTATGCAGTCTGGTACAACTGGTGGCAATAAATCTGAGATTGAACTAAAAGAACTGCCACCAACTGCATCAGCCTGCTTGAAAGTCCGGATTTTTTCTTTTATTTTTAAGTACCCCGTTTATTTGTATGACTTAGGTCAGATAAGCACACTCCATGTAAAATACTTGTCTTCAGCTGCATGCGATTAGACTGGAAGCTGACTCCAATATGGTAGAGAAAAGCTTAAAAAATCAAATCAAATCTTTTTATTGTGGGCTATATAGGTTATACAGACAGATGTTAGGTAAATTACAGTTTCATTATGTCCTGCCTAATAGGCATGCAATAATTATGTCAACATGCAGTAAAAAAAATAATTTTAGGCATCACATAAAAAGTAAATCTTAGAAAATAACAATTATGGTGACAGATTGTAGTAGGCACTAATTATTTTTTTTGATTGATATTTGTTTGACTTACATCCAAAAGTATCTAATACCGTCACCTTCACGCCATTACCAAAGGTGTCGCTATCAGAGTTCCGGCTCGCTCGTAAATGTGTGTCGACAAACAGTCGTCTGTGTGTAATGTGTCGGAACAACGACTTGCCTTATACTGAGATTTGTGACCGAAGCTCTTATTAACGTGTGAGGCTGACTTACAACTCATTTGAGTAGCTCCTAAATTGATCATCTTGTCACAGCAAAGTTCTCTTTTCAAAGGTGACATTTTTGCACCTACAGCTTTTGCGTACTTTTTTTCCCATAGTGTTGGTACGAGTGTTATTTGAAACCTCATGAAATATGACATATATCACAAAAAAAACGTGTGGCACTCGGGGACTGTCGCGGTAAAACTATTGCATAGCTTTTGTAACTTCCATACTTCCTATTTGTCAACGCTACACTTGGGATGATGACGTGATGACATAAAACAAAAATTACGTTCCCATGACAACATCACGTTGTCATGGGAACCGTCATTACATGGTAGGCGGAGCTAACACCTCCCGTGTTAGGTTTTATTTTCGTTACGGAATTTCTTGATTCGGTCGCCGCGCTCAAAGCCCGCGATAAAAGCTATGCTAGCTTATAATAGCTTAAAAACTATTAAGATTGTTAATTGATTCAGGCGTGATCTTGCGGAAATCCATTATAAAATACTTAGACGTGGATATATTTAGTAACCTGTTCCGCTTAGCTATTTCTAAAGAGCCATAAAAAGTCTAAAGAGCCTGAAAGAAATCGACACGTGTTTCACCTCTCAACGAGGCATCTTCAGGATGACGATTGACTCGTCGCGAACCCGAACACGGCGTGTTGCCACACCGAGCGCTGAACGCAGAGCACTCTGCGTAAAAAAAACTATTGTCAGCACAGTACCATAGTTGTGTCCCTACAGCATTTTATAGGAAATGTTCATTTGTATGTTATACTAGCTTCTACCCGCAACTTCTTTCGCGTGGAAGTCGATAAAATATAGTCCATGTTACTCGCTGATAATGTAGCTTTCTACAGGTGAGTTTTGAGTTTATCCATTACAAACATACAATCAATCTGCCTAGCCTTTTCCCAACTATGTTGGGGTCGGCTTCCAGTCTAACCGGATACAGCTGAATACCAGTGTTTTACATGGAGCGACTGCCTATCTGACCTCCACAACCCAGTAACTGGGTAATACGATACCCCTTGGTAAGACTGGTTGTCAGTCTTTCGGGCTTCTGACGACCCGTAACGACTGTCAAAGATCCACGAATGACAGCCGGGATCAACGGCTTAACGTGCTTTCCGAGTCACGGAGGAGTCTCGATATGTAAAGATGGTCACCAATCCACGGACCAACTGCGGCAAGCGTAGCTTAACCTGGTGGATCGCCCCGAGCTCCACCATCCATAACAAACATACAATGAATAAAAAATAAAAAAAATTCTCTAACTTGTGATGTCGTAGTTGTACCTATCTGTATACTATAAAGATTCCGCAATTTTTGTATGTTTGTTTGTTACGTTTTCACGCTAAAACGGCTTAATGGATTTGGTTAAAATTTGGCACATGGGTAGCCCATGACTTAGATTAGGACAAAGGATACTTTTTATGTCAATATACCCACAGGATCGAGACTTATGCGGGTGAAACTTCGCGGCGCAGCTAGTCTACAATATGAGGGTGGGTTTACTAAGTAACGTTTCATATCTACGCACAAATATGTGCACTATCGAATGCGTTGGGCGCTATCAGTGAGACAATTATTTTCAACTGGACCGTGAGAGGGCGCCTCTGTCGACTCGCATCATTGTTGCCGAACAACAACAGTATGCAAGAATGATCAAATATTAAAATATTTTATTTTTTTATAAATTTAGTTTGTAGAAACTCAAAAGCATTTATTTCAATTAAACCATTTACAGGCAAATTATCAAGGAATCGGTCAGTCAGAAATATGAAGCTAGTTGCCCATTCCAAAGCGTAGTAGGTAGGTGCCTATGTAGAAGAACGGGCAAGAAACTCCACGGACATTCTTTTAAATAAAAAAATTGTTACAAAAAATTGGTTACATCATTCATGTTGAAATTATAATTGTGAGAACAATGTAGAAAGATGTGCACGTTAGAAGCGTCCATAATAAAAATATAAAACAACATAAAATTAAAAAGTAAAATAAATTAAAAATAAGCCGTGGCAACTAAGAGATGACCAGTCCCATCTGACGGCGCCCGTTCACGAACATGACGCATGGATTAGCACCATTCAGCTCAACCATTTTGAAGGGTGCTATGCACTTATGGTAAAAGCATTGCACCATCCTAAGTATTCTTCCTTCTTATGTTACCTAATTAAACAATGATCAGGTGAAGGTCTGCTTTAAAAAACCAACTGCTTTTATCTCTGCCCGACATGACAAAAATGTCTCCTCATGCAGAGAAGGAACGTGCATTGATGAAGGCATTGATCAATCTGCCTAGCCTTTTCCAACTATGTTGGGGTCGGCTTCCAGTCTAACCGGATGCAGCTGAATACCTGTATTTTACATGGAGTGACTGCCTATCTGACCTCCACAACCCAGTAACTAGGTATTACGATACCCCTTGGAAAGACTGGTTGACAGACTTTCGGTCTTCTGACGACCCGTAACGACTGTCAAAGATCTACGAATGACAGCCGGGACCAACGGCTTAACGTGCTTTCCGAGGCGCGGAGAAGTCTTGGTATGTAGAAATGGTCACACATCCACGGACTAACCCCGGCAAGCGTTGCTTAATCTGATGGATCGACCCATGCCGCTGTTAATACTTAGCCACTTAGGCATTGATCAAAGTAAATTAATTAAGATTTCCTCTCGATGTTTTTTTTGCATATATCCAGGGCCAGCCCGTTCATATAGGCGAACTAGGTGACGGCCTAGGGCGCTCGTATTAAGGAGGCGGCAATCGCTGGCAAAAAAAAAAAATTAGAAAATAATGCATTTTTTACCCATTTTTCTACCAAAATGCGCTTATGGACATTTACGAAGCCATCGGTACGGTTCATCTGGAAATCAAAAGCGAGTTGAGGCCAATCCATTGCTAAAAAAATCGCTTCTCTTCTTGTATGGTAGGTATAATATTTTGTTCACAATTAATTTAACTATTATAGTTTGACCGCAATCGTTGTACCGATCGCGCCTGAGATATATTTCTTGACGGCATGTGAAGCCAAGTCCGAGGCCCATGGGCGGCTTTAGAACTCTGACACCAAGTTAGTCACTAACCACACGAAAAATAAAGAACATTGTTTTATTTTGTTACGAATTTTCTTAAAAGGGCGCCGTTCCAGCCTGTCGCCTAGAGCGGCAGGAATTCTCGGGCCGGCGCTGCGTACCTATATCGGTAGAATCTTTTAAACATTCATCACGATTTCTGCCGAAAGCCGTCCGCTGCTTGATAAAGAGGAGGTTCAGGGAGGTCTCCGAAAGGATTGCTACAACAATTGGGGCTGCTTGCCTCCCACATCCAGACGATTATTTTGGCCTTCGCGCCTTTTAGTAATTTTGCCATTCAAAGTCTTCAAATTAGTACATGCGACCTTTTGCACCCTTAAGCTACCACGAACCACTACCACTTATAAATCCACAATCAAGCTTTATCATTCTCGCATAAGCTTAACCAGCAAAGCCAGCTAAATGCAAATCACTGATAATCCATTAGTGTTCCCGTATTGTGCGCCGCCACTACAACAATGCACGTATGTGTACATATTGTGTGCTTTACACTGTAGTGCAGGGGTAGAGATGACCTCTCAGGGGTTTGGTAATTGGAAGACAATTCATTTGTTTTTATTTATTTATTTATTCCGAATTTCTGTGTTGGTACTTAACTCTTTTAACTTATTAATTTTTTATTGACAGTTTTATGAATTTTGTTTTTTTTTTTGTGAAAGATTGGTATAAAATCTCTATGTAGAAAGTGACTAACGAAACGTATAATTCACAAAAAATCATTAAAACTCTTTAAAAACTACTTAGTTTGTTCACAAATTCGATCTTAGGGTTTGGGCTACTATTACTGCTGCTCAGTGTAATATTGTGCTTATGAATGTACGGGTAAACTGGACAACGACATAGTATAGCGGACGGTGTATGAACTCCTCCGTCCTAGCAAGCCTCTGTGGCGGCTGTCACGAACGTGATAGGCTGACAGTTTTTGACAGGGTTTACGAGAGACTTGCTTATTGGAACATGCACATATTGTTGTAAAACAGAGAGTACTGAATGCGATGAGATACACTCCTGCGCGCGTCCCTTCGCTTGTCACCATACATGGACAAGTGTTGTTGGAACGTCGTGTCTGGTGTGCGTCGATTTTTTATTTATTTTTTAATTTATACAATAGTTTTGATTTTTATATTATTATTGTCATTGTTTTATTTTGTAATCCCCTAGTGGGATTTATGTGTCCGTAGGTATGTCCGTGACATCACAGCGGGCCCTATCAGAATACCAGCGCTGCGGTATTTATATATTTTTAAATATCGCAGCATCATGCTGAGATAGGAGCCTTTTTGGCCTCGCACAGGTCGTTATTAATTTTGTTTGTTAGTTTTAAAATGCTCCTTTTTTATATTTCTTATTTTTTTATTTTATTATTTCAGTATTGTATTTCCTGTGCGTGTCCCAAATAAAATATTTTTCTTTCTTTCTTTCTTTCTAAAATATATGGCAAACTACAAAGTTTTATCCCTTCTCTTAACCTGACCCACCCCGACTACAATAGTTATTTTTTAATACTTTTCATAACGAGCTTATCCACAAAAATCACTACAACCGAACATAATACAAATACTTCCAGATAAATTCACCCATTTTGCACTTTGCAAACACAATTTAATTAATTAAAATAAAACTGGATAGCAAAATGAAACCTGCTTCGTTATCTGAAACTGGCTGATCGCATCATGACAGTGGAACTATTCAGTTTTTAATTAAACTCATTTGCTGCAGACATGTGTTAAGCGTGTACTAATTATATTACAGCGGCAACAGTCAGCTGGTTGAATTTTTTTTATGTTATTTTCGATGTGTTTGTAGGTTTTAAAGCGCTGCAGCGATTGATTATGTTTTTGAAGTGAAAACATCATAAGGCGCACTTTGCACTCTTTTTGAATAGTGAACAAAACTGAACCATCACACTCGGGTCGGTAACGCTCGGGTATACTCGGCTCCAGTCGGTCAGTCACGCTAAATCGTGCATACTCGGCTGCAGTCGTAAGTTTTCAGTTCCATCATGTGATCAAAAGCTTACATCCTCTTTTTCTTCTTCTTGTGTTTAATATTTATATGTGAGTTATAAATTATAACACATAATGTGCAGGTACACACGCACAAGTATATGTGAGTTTGTGATTTGACGTACAAAATCTGTCAAAAACTCACAATCAATTAGTGAACCGTTGCAACGTTTGTAAATTAGACAAAACGTAGACTTTAGACACCAGTCTTGCACTTGAAATTTTTAACTCACCACAATGGTAAGCAATGATAGTGCACACTATTACTTTTAGGTTACCTATAATAGCTAATTACTTATTTAATTTAAAAAAGTGGCAGACAGAAGTGAAAACTTGAACAAGATCGCCTTGGTGGAAGAAAAATACTTGCATAGAACATTGATCCGTAACGTAATATAAATAAAGAGCACAATCGCGATTACAAAACCTTTAAAGTAAATATACTTGCATAGAACACTGATCCGTAATGTAATATAAATAAAGAGCACAATCGCGTTTACAAAAACGAGGTGTCGTAACAGTGTCACGAAATCAATGGTTTAGTCCCATCTCAAAAATGCCCAACGCGCCCAAAAATGTTTTTACTTCAAAAAAATATAAATGATTTATTTAGAAAGTAAAAAAAAAACACCCGCTTTAAATCGCTGCAGCTGCTTCAAATTCACATACACAAGTAACCCAATAGTTTCATACTATCAATTAAAAATAGGGGGCTGAACAGCGCTCAGTAATGAAACTGTAATCACGTTAGCTAGTCATCAGGGAATGATTGCTTGCTGATGACTTGGTGAAACGCCGTCAATAATCTTTTTAGAGTCGACTTTCTATTAGGGTGTAATGGATATATGCTTGCAGTTTTTGATTGGGTCTTTATAGACACTATTATTTGAACAATAGCTGCTTTTTTTCAAAGAAGCAGGCGGTAGATACAGTACCTACATTCAGATTATGCCAGTTATATTTACATATGTCACAGGACTGCTACTGAGAATCACTTTGCCGATTCGGGGATCCAACTTAGGACCCCCGTAGCTTTACAGTAGAGCTTGCGACCACTAAACACAATAATAAAAAATAAAAAAACACTCAAAGAAATGAGTATACAGGCAGCTTACTTGCAAAGTTGCAACTACTTTAGTGTCCGACCGAAACTGGTTTTTCCGACCAAAACCGAAACTGAAACCAAATTTTGGCAACGATCTCAGTTTCGGCCGAAACCGAAACCGAAACTTCCTTACAAGGATCATGTTTTGAGGGAAAATAAAGAAAACGTTATAATAATAACAGACAGCCTTTATTTTTTTTAAATACATCACTAAAATCACACGAAAACTCACAACTAACAAAACGAACTGCAAACACAAGCCAGTCATGACATGATTAGGCACGTGGACGCGGCAAAATGTCTTCGTCGCTTACTAGCTTGGATGGAATTTAACGCGCCGAACATGACCGATCACAGCTTGAGAACTCCCGAATGCAGTTTCAGTTTCGGTCGTAGTTTCGGCAGGTTTGCTGCCGAAACCGAAACTAAACCGAAACTCGTTATTTTGCCGAAACTCGACCGAAACCGAAACCGAACTTTC
Source organism: Agrochola lychnidis (assembly GCA_963680765.1). Taxonomy (NCBI): domain Eukaryota; kingdom Metazoa; phylum Arthropoda; class Insecta; order Lepidoptera; family Noctuidae; genus Agrochola; species Agrochola lychnidis. The sequence goes on along the minus strand of OY796871.1, from coordinate 4,837,873 downwards.
GGTTGGAAACTAAACTACTTTTATAATTAATGTTGTGAGTGCTGAGTAGTACCCTACTCTTCGATTGACCGTGCACCTACATTTCATAATTATTCTGTAACAATATTTTTGTTTAAAAGAGAATACATGGAGTTTCCTGCCTGTTCTTCTCCATTGGAATCAGCTACGCTTTGGAATGGGCAACTAGCTTCATATTTCTGACTAACCGACTCCTTGACAATTCAGAAGTTCAAATTCAATGCCTGTAAATGGTTTAATTGAAATAAATGCTTTGAGTTTGAGTTCGCCAACGAGGATAACCCTGGACAAATCTAGACTCCAAGCTGCTTCTGAGAATTACCTAATAGACAAACTCAATAACACTTTGCCTGATCCAGGGGTTTAACCCAGGACCAGCTCTGCAGTCGAGCTTGCGACCACTACACCAAAGTGACAACAAATACAACTGTAAACAATTTGATATCATAGTCAATCAAAAACTTGTCACTATCATTAATTTCAAAACTAAGTATCAATATCAAAAATCTATACTAACAAACAATACTAACGACATAATGATTTTAAAATTACTATTGAGGAAGTAATATCTTATTTCTCACCCTTAATTTAAAACACAATTTCATGTATAGCTGTCAAAGGAAATTCACCCGTAAAATTTGCAGCATAAGGTACTCTATATTTTTGTAAATATATAATGACTTTATTTCGTGATAACTTTGAATGTACGTAATGATTGGATATCGAGTTGGTGTTATTATTGGCACTTTAAATTAAGTTCCTCAAATTAATGGAAATAACAAGTTTGGTAGTTTTTCGAATTAACTAGTAATGAGGATATTTATACCTTTCTTTACTTTTGGAATTGAAAGTAAAATTAACGACCGTAAAGCAAAATTTCAGTGTTCTGGTTCGAAAGGGACCGTTGAAATATTATAGGCATAATCATATCGACGTCTCTAAAGTGAGCAACGCATTGGAAATCCCTCTCATGTTGCAGTTTATTAATTGCTTTTAGGTAGGTATATGTCTACAATTTGTGTTCCAAAATATTGTATCAGTGAGTAGCTATAATTAAATACCCAATGTGTGATAAATGTGTTTTATGACTACACATCACCATCATCATTTCAGCCGAAAGACGTCCACTGCTGGATACAGGCCGCCTCCAAGCACCGCCACTTCGACCGGTTCTATGTTTCCCGCATTCAGGGGATTCCTGCAGCCTTTGCAAGATCATCGGTCCACCTTGTGGGAGACCTTCCAACGCTACGTCTTCCGGCACACTGTACCGTGTACACATAGCAATACAATATTATAGAACAACTAGCTGAACCCGGCAAACGTTGTTTTGCCAATTATTTGTTTGGGGTGGACAACCCTTATCACTTAGGGGTACTTCTGAAAAATAGATAGTAGCCGATTCTCAGACCTATTGAATATGCATGTAAAATTTGGTAAAAATCAGTAAAGCCGTTTCGGAGGAATAAGGTAACTAACATTCTGACACGAGAATTTTATATATAAGATTAAATGAATTCTTATCGATATGTACATCTATTTGAGGCTGAATTACGCACATGTGCACACGCAAATGCACCAATTGGCCCATTTTGCGATAAAGTTCGATACATGCACATATTGTAAATCAGAACCTTTTAAAATATCTCTCATCTCTCCAATAACAATAGAACTGTGACAGATGCATACAGCATTACAGACATCTTCAAGTCCTATGATCGTAGGCTTTCTTATAAGGAAGGTGCCCCTAATAATAAATTGTATAAGGCCTGTAAGTGGGTGAAACAAGCGCCCGCATTATTGAGGCAAATTGTGAACAGACGTGACAAAGATGTACCTTGGAGAATGGAAGAGCTATTCCGGAATGTCTGTTTTGGTTTCGTTTGTATCTGAAAGTTTTATTTTGTTTTATTATTTATTTAAATCGAACATAAATGATTCATATATTTTTTAGTAACACTTATAAAACTATGTTATAGTTTGACCAATACCGCTGTACCGCGCCTTAGGAATACGCGGCGAGGCGGGGGACAGTGTTAACCAATGAGCGGCGGGCGGGACGCCGTGCGCCGAGAGCTTTGACGAATTAGCGGCCTGCACTGCTCCCCCGTCTCGCCGCGCGCCTTCCTAAGGCGCGGTACAGCGGTATTGGTCAAACTATAGTAACATTTCTCATTAAAAAAAACTAAAATAAAACTAATTCTAGAACCTATAACTATGTCCGCTTCCCGCTGCACCAGACCTGCAGCTGTGCATACGGGTCCAAAGTCCCAGAAACGGGCAATCAGGCTTATTCACTATCATTTGTTGACACATATTATTTTGTAATTTTTGTGATTGAATAATAATAATTAGCCCGTATTGTCCCACTGCAGGGCAAAGACCTCCCTTTCCTTTTTCCACCAAACGCGATCCTGAGCCAATATGGACCAATCCCTCCTAAAAGCGTCAAGTTCGTCCCGCCATCTACGCCTGGGTCTTCCACGATGCCGCTGGACGTTTTCAGGAACCCATGTTGTAGTGGTCTTAGCCCACAATGCATACGAAATGCGGCAAACGTGTCCGGCCCAGTCCAACTTGAGCTTGGCTGCTTTTTTTTGGGTGACGTCAGCGATTTGTGTCTTAGAGCTCAGTATCGTGTTCCGTATCCGGTCGGTAAGTCGAACTCCAAGGATACTGCGCAACATCGCTCGCTGGCAAACCTCGAGCCCAGCCCTCTGTTGAACTGTCAAAGACCATGTTTGAGCGCTGTATGTAAGGATAGGGAGAATGCACATGTCCATTAATTTGCGTTTATGTGATTGGATGTTAATAATTTATTTATTTATTTAGATTTACCAACGTTCGTATACACTACAGAAATTACAGGAAGCAACAGAAAATAAAGAACTCATTATCATTTGCCTAGCCTTTTCCCAACTATGTTGGGGTCGACTTCCAGTCTAACCGGATGCAGCTGAATACCAGTATTCTACATGGAGCGACTGCCGATCTGACCTCCACAACCTAGTTACCAGGTATCACGATACCCCTTGGTAAGACTGGTTGTCAGACTTTTGGGCTTCGAACTACCCGTCACGACTGTCAAAGATCTACAAATGACAGCTGGGACCAACGGTTAACGTGCTTTCCGAGACACGGAGGGGTCTTGGTATGTAAAGATGAAAATAAAGAACTAAGTATAACAAACAATTATAGGTAAATACAGCATTTTGTTATTATTATCTACTAGATAAACAATATTAAGGTTAAGCAGTTAAGTATTATTTGCAGTATACAACAAAACAAAGATAGTAGGCCTGTGTCCAATAATTTATTTTTGTCCTTCTTGTAGATTATTAAAAAATATTTATTACATATTTTTTCTTTTTTGACGTAATACGGCGAGACATTAAGTAAAAATGTGGCATGACGTCACGCTTTGCTAGATTTAATACTGCGTTGTGACGGAGCGAGCCCCCACTCCTAAACTTTGATGCGTGTATTCTAAGTTATTTTTGATTAATATGGTAAACCACAAAATACGTGTCTTATATTTTTTTATTATCTGAAGGACGGACTAAATAGAATTTCTTTTATTTTACCTAGGTAACTACCTTGCTATGTTTTCATTCCGTTCGTGTCGTAAAGGTGACTGAAAAATATATTTTTGTTTAATGAAACCCATCAAGAACACTTCTTTTTCACGACAGTCAATTGTATTTATCCTATTATCCTATTTTAAGCTCTTAGAACACGTATTTTTCATTACAAGAACTGACCACATAAAGTAAACTTTATTGTATGTATACCTACCTTATCCAGATCTCCTCTACATCTGCCAGTGACACCCAGTAAACGTCCTAAGAAGCCAACGCAGTAATCTTCGGAATGCGACCCCCGGACTGTAATACAGTCGCCACCCCTGACTTGCTCTACGAGGATAAGGCGGTAACACGTGTTGAAAGATTTAGAAATAAGTCCTAGTAAGTATTGAAAATCATAGATTTATAGAAAAATACAGATTCACAAAACAAATATAAGTACACATTTAAAACATTATCATCTTTTTTGAGACTTAAGTTGTCAGTGTAAGAACATATTTATAAACTAAAACTAACTAACTTTTTATTTTAGTTAATTGATTCAGGCGTGACCTTGCGGAAATCCTTTGTAAAATACAATAGACACCGAGCGCTAAACGCAGATGAGTCTGCGTTCAGCACTCGGTGTAGCAACACGCCGTGTTCGGGTTCGCGACTAGTCAATCGTCATCCTGAGGATGCCTCGTTGAGAGGTGAAACACGAATCGATTTCTTTCAGGAGATTTTATGGCTCTTTAGAAATTGCTAAGCGGAACAGGTTACTAAATACACGTATATCCACGTCTATTGTATTTTTTTACTTTTTATTTATAAAAGCTGCTTAACCTTACATTTTTGACGTTTGAACGTCTTTTAACTTTAAGAAACGTTTATAAATAAGAGGGAATGATATTAAATTGGTCAAAAAAAGAATAATATTATCTAAATACCATTATATTATCTTGCAAATAACAAAAACAAAAAAAATATATGATTCACCTAAATACTATAAACGGTGAAGGAAAAAATCGTGAGGAAACCGGCATGTCTCAGAGATATATTTCTCGACGGTATGTGAAGCCAAGTTAGCCGCCCATGGGCGGCTTTAAAACTCTTACCACACGAAAAGAAAAAGACCTAAATACTAGAATAAACTTGCTGCATAGAATCTTTAATGTAATGGAAAAATGATGCAACCTTAGTGAATCAATCTAACATGGATATTTGAGTAGCACAGCAAACATAGAGCAATTACGGACAGAATTGAGTTTAAAAGTCCATTCACGAAAGAGAAACCATCAAACCAGCCTAATTAAAACATCACAAAAAATATCGTCGGTACAGACAATCTTCAAAAAGTCACGTACACCGTTCTCCTTCCGTCCCCCTTAAGAAAGCTAAAAGTAGAGAATTCATTAGGTCGTTTCGACCCACTCGAAGCCACTTGCACTTTTGATTGAGGAAACAAATGCCCCAAGACATCGGCTAATTCAAGAGGCTGGTGGGTCCAAATTGCCCCGATTGTTCTTTGGCAATGTGACAGTAATGTTTTTGTATGTTGTTTATGTTTTTGATATTGGTAGGAACATTGTTTTTTTTTTTTATCGTGGTTGTATGGATGATCGTGTAGTACAACGGCCGGGTTTTTATTATATTTAAAAAAAAATCTGCCTCGTTGGTTTAGTGGTCGCAAGCGCTACTGTTGAGCGTGAGGTCCTGGGTTCGATTCCCGGGTCGGACAGTGTTATTGGGTTTTTCTATCTGAAAGTTCTCAGTAGCAGCTCGGAGCCTGGATTTGTGCCCGGTTGATGGCAATAGGCCCTTATTACATGGGACTTAAACATAACTGGCGAAATGTGGGTGTACCTGCTACAGGGACACCTCCGCACAACCCTTCGGGGAAACAAGGCGTGATGTTATGAAATGTTTTTATTCTGCGTCGTCCTACAAAATACTGAAGATAAGAAAAAAAAACGGCCATGTGCGAGTCTAACTCGTTTTTTTTTTCTGGGTTTCCCTACCACCGTGCAATATTTAGCAAAAACGCCGAAAAAATAAATTTTATTTTATTTTTTTGGATAAAGCGGAAATAGAAATATATAATCTGTGAAAATTTCAACTGTCTGTATTACGATTAATGAGATACAGCCCGCTGACAGACAGACGGACAGCGGAGACTTAGTAATAGGGTTCCGTTTGGCATCTTTCGGGTACGGAACCCTAAAAAACAAGAAACATTTGTGGTGCTAAAATAAATTAAAAAATCAGATAAAAAATACATCTTCTCTGGTATGAATTCAACCATAATTTACGCCGAATACATTACACAAAGAAAAAATAAGATGGCTTTTACATTTTGACCAATTCGTATTTGGTCTTTATTAATAACTTAAGTGTTATGAACAATTTAATATCCTCCCTAAAATCCCGACCAACTCCAATTGATTTAAGTCCCCTTGACATTAATAGTTTTCAATTTGCAAATTATATTCACGCTATTATTCCCCAGGCTATCAACATGAGAGCGCTCATAAATGGAGCTTCGGAAGGAATCACCTGCTTTGAATAAACGATCGATTTCTCGTACATGCGTCGTAAAGACAAATCTTTACTTGAAGTAAGAACACAGGAATATTGGGAGCAACAGATGCTGTGAGCGCAAAACGTAAAACAGTTTTTATAAGGTAGGTACATACTACTTAGTTAATAAGAATAAGAATCATTTCATCATCATCATCAGCCTATAAATGTTCCCACTGCTGGGACACAGGCCTCCTCTCTGTGAGAGTGAGTGGGCCAAAATCCACCACGCGGGCTCAGTGCGGGTTGGTAGATGTCACATGTCTTCGAATTTTAGGTTCTAGGACATGCCGGTTTCCCCACGATGGTTTCCTTCACCGTTTTAAGAATCATTTATTTGCGGAAAATACAGGTGTTAAAATAATGATTAGTCCGTATTGTCCAACTGCAGGGCAAAGGCCTCCCTTTCCTTTTTCCACTCAACTCGATCCTGAGTCAATATGGACCAATCCCTCCTATAAACGTCAAGTTCGTCCTGCTATCTACGCCTGAGTCTTCCACGATGTCGCTGGACGTTTTCAGGAACCCATGTTGTAGTGGTCTTAGCCCACAATGCATCCGACATGCAGCAATCGTGTCCGGCCCAGTCCCAGGTGTTACCATTTGTAAAAGTTGGTGGTTTAATGTACAGTTCATATTTTGCCTGTTTAGGACATGCAAATTAATTTTACATGAATACCTAATAGGTGCTTACTTATTTTAATAAGATATAGGTACAAAAAAATACCTATGTTCTGAAAGAATGTTTAAATTAAGATACATTTTAATTTACGATAAATATAACACAAATAATTATTAATAAATAATTTAATTTTAAATAACATTTTATGTATCAACAATTCTTTAAAGTTACTGAATAAAACACAATAATATTTTTACTACAGGGCAAAAGCCTCTTTTCTCTTAATTACAGAATTCTCAAGCATTGATCGTGAGCATGTAGCTTCGAGGAAACCTGAACCTAAAGTCTAGGCTACGTTGTTTTTCATATGTCAGTGATGCTCAAAATAAACTCAGAAAGTAGTTACTTACATGTGATTTTGAAACCTCATATTGGTTGATACTTGCCAGGTGTCGAACTCGGATCTTTAAGCTCGAGAAGTGAGTCCCTTAAACCTCTGTGCCATCTCAGGATGGCACAGAGGTTTAAGGGACTCACTTCAAAATAAAACTCTCTTCTTCTTGAAATAGTCAACTACACAATATTCTACATGTCAGCATGTAGAGTATTGTGTAGTTGACTATTTAGAAATAAGTTTTTATGAAGCTGTAGTCAATGATAGATACATCACAGATCATAGAATAGTAATACTACTCCGAAACTTCTCACTATTTCGACACACAACGACACAGTGTCTCTAGCTGGAAAACCCCGTAAACCTTTCATACGGGATCAAGGAAAGCATAAAGGAGAGATGTGAAGCAATAGCCATAAAGATTTTATTGTGGCACGGGAACCATGTGACGTATTACGATGAATGTAAAATATTCACGGTTCTGATGGATTATGAGACAATGGGTAATGATTTCGGATATGTTTTCGATCGGTTTCCAAGAGTGCGTCTTTTTGAGATGTGATTGGGTAGGTTAGCATATGGAGGAAGATGTTGCCGTTTGCCTTAATCTTATTTTCCTTTTGGCAAGCGTAGTTTGGGTAGGTATGGGCGTTATTTAACGTCACTAGTTGCAATAACTGGTTACAGGGCATGTAGCCGAATAACTAGTTTCGAGTTACACATAAGCACGTGATTTTAGTAACTAGTTATATCACAATGCAGTGATCGAATGAAAAGAGTGAAACGAAACGAAAGTACGTTGCGACGCATGTTGTTTCTTTCGCGCGTAATAACTTTAGTATTACGTTAATAATGTAACTGCATAACCTTTCAACTGTCATTAACGAGACACAATAGAATTTTAATTGTTATCCACCTCAATGAGGCGTCGTAACAGATGATGAGATAATTATGTAGCTACAAAAACTTATTCGTTTCAAAAACTTAAGGCTTGTGATATGTACCGTATTACGTAGGTAATCATTTATATTTTCGTTTTGCAAATAACTGTAACACTTCGATAGAATCACCGTGTTGAATCACCGAATGGAATTTGAAAAATAACTAGTTACTAAAATCACTAGTTTTCAAAACCGGTGACGTCCTCGAAGTCACTAGTTACGTTACGTTTTGCAAAAATTAAGTAACGAACCACCCCTAAGTGTGGGACGCCCCCCAGCTGGACGGACCGATGACCTTAAAAAGTTGGCTGGGACCGATGGAATGCGGAAGACGGAGGGCAGGGAGTTGTGGCGCAGCCTGGGAGAGGCCCATGTCCAGCAGTGGACTGCGTACTCTGAGTTGATTGATTGGTATTTTCTTTGTTTTAATAGAGAATCATTGAAATTGAATAGAATACAAGTCGTGTTGTGACGACATCTAGGAATAATCACTGTTTTAAAACCAGTTTGGTGTAGAGAAAAGTGCTTGAAGTAACACAAAATACAGACATAACACTGCCCGTTTTTCCCGAAAGGTTAGGCAGAAGGGTACCCACTAAACTCACTTGTATTCATGCTTGAATAATTATTCTTCTAGATTTATCTGAAGACACGATCTACAAGAAACATGGCACACCTTTTAATGCAGTCCTTGTTCCATAATTGCAGTAAAGTTAAACCAGTATGACAAATATTTTGCCCCTTACTTAATACTTCACAAGAAGAATACTTTCGTCTTTCGGCAACCACCACATACCACCTCTAAAAAAGAAAGAAAACTTTCACTACATCACCTCTCAAAATCACAGCCACATTCATCAGCATTCATACCACACAAATTCACGACACATCAAAGCCACTCGTAACAAAAACTTCTAAATTGGTCATAACAATAACCGCCCTTACTACCTTCACAATAAGGTCCTAAAAACGTTGACCGGAATACACTGACCCCTCTGTTCGGTAAATTTGTTCGGACGGTCATAAATATTGACCAGCGTAAAGGGTTCTGTGTATTGTGGCCACAAGGTTCATTTAAGAGATCGCTTGGTTGGACATCGTATTTAGATGTTAAGGGTATGCATAATTCAGGGCCAGATGTTCTTGGTTTTCTTTGAAGATGTTTATTTTTGTTTGTGGGTTGTTTTCAAATGGTAGGTAGTGTTTTGAATTGAATAAAGAAAGTTCTTGGTTTGGAATGTTAAGGGAAGTGACCAGTGACACCTGCTACGTCTCTTTACCTGAGCTTGTTCCACAATGAATAGGTAGACGTGCACAGCCAGATAGATAAAATAGAACAGAATGTGAATCACATTGTCTGTTAGATAAGAAAACAAGTAAAATAGGCCATTACTGTTTTTTGGGTTCCGTGCCTCAAAACGAAAAAACGGAACCCTTATAGGATCACTTCGTTGTCCGTCTGTCAATACCCTTTTTCTCAGCAACGCATGGAGGTATCAAGTTTAAATTATGTGACATATTTTGATACTCGCAAATAAATCAAAACCTGTAGGGTACTTTCCGTTGACCTAGAATCATAAAATTTGGCAAGAAGCAAGGTCTTATAGCACAAGTAAAGGAAATGCCCGAAAATCGTTAATTTGTAGTATTATGACATTAAAAAAAAAAATTACAAACTTATATTTGGAGTTGGAGAATTGACCATAAGGTATATCGATGTATGGGAGAACATATTTTTCAACTACAATATTAAGTTTGTTTTTGGGATAAATAATTCATCCCAACTACGGAACCGTTCATTGTGCGTGGTCCGACACGGTCTTGGCCGGTTTTTTTAAATACGTAAAGGACTATACTAATAAAAAAATATAGTTAAATCTATCTAAGTTTCCTACGATTTATTCTATAAGAAAATCCGCTTTCAGAAATAATCCATATAAATAAAAAAGCATTACCTACAAAAAGAAATCCAATCAACCTTTAAAAAATAACAAGCGATCTACCAAAAAATCGGCCCATTACACCATTCCCACTCTCCCTAATCAGATCTAATAGGGCAGTAGAAAAAAAACCTTGGAGAGTTGGAGCCATTAATACGTTTGGCCACATTTGTCTGTCTGTCGGACCAATAAATAAGACGAGAGGCATTGCTGGCCAATCTTGTCTGTGACCTATCTCGACGCATCAGGGAGGATCGATGGAGACGGGTGAAATGGTGGATGGATATAGAGTTGTTAACACCTGTGAGTTAATGTCAAGTATTACGATTATTAATGAAGAATACACATAAAATGAAAAAAAAAAACCTGAGTTTAGAGTACAAGGTATGGTCTTTCCCATATTCTTATAGGAGCCTTTTTGGCCTCGCACAGGTCTTCTTTTTGTTTCCAATTTTTTTTTTCATTTTAATATTCGTTTCTGAAATTGCTACTGTTTTTTATAATTTTCTAGTTTCAATGTTGTATTTCCAGTGTCTGTCCCAAATAAAAAAAAAAAATCTTTCGTCTAGTCAAATTATGACCTTAGTGTTGGCATGGTTATTGAGTAATATACTATTATTATACTGTAATAATTATTTTGTCAATAAAACTCTACGTAACAAAACAAAATTATATAAAAGAGTACAGGGCGGGCACTGCTTATTACACCTTTAATTTTGTAAGCTGTTCCGGTTATTTTGCATGTAAATATGGATAACAATAAATAACGAAAATCTGTCTACAGAATTTGTGACCTTATTTCATGGCTATTGTATCTGCTGAACATAATAATCGGAACAGTGCAGTAGTGTTCAGAACAATATGCTTAGAAAATATAACAGGAAGCAAGAGAATGTTAAAAAAACATTAGATAGAATATTCTTTATTATGTACACCATAAAAATTACAGAAATTAATATAGAAATTTTACATTGGGTGACACAATGGGCGGTCTTATCGCTAAAAGCGATCTTTTACAGACAACCTTTGGATGGATTTAAATGGAGAAGGAGAGACAATACTGCAGGTAGTCAGTGGTGTACCATTTACATATACTACAGAATACACAGATACATACCTAAAGCATAAATAATTACCTATATATATATATTAGACAGATATACATAAAATTATAAACATGAAACAAGAGCAAGGAACTATATGTAATAAAAACATTACTACTTCACAAAAAGAAAAGAGTCGACTAAAGGACTTTTTCCTCTAAAAACATTCACAAATCTTTGTAATAAATTAAAGTTAAAAACAAAAATACATCAACTTACAGCTCTATACACTTCCTTCTGATGTAAAACATTCATCGGAACTGTTCAGGATCATTACTCTTTGCCCTCGTTGTCTTTATTTCAGTTTATTTCACTGACAGCAAGAGTTTTTCAGGAGAAGTCTTTATTTGGAATTTTTCTTTGTTTTTTAGGGTTCCATAGTAAACAAGGAACCCTTATAGTTTCGTCATGTCCGTCTGTCTGTCTGTCTGTCCGCGGTCTAGCTCCGAGACCCTTAGTACTAGAAAACTGTAATTTGGCATAGGTATACATATTAATTACGCCGACAAAATGGTAAAACAAAATTATAAAGTAAAGTGATGATGTTTTTTTTTTTATTTCAAAAACAATGTGAGTGTGTTAAAACCATTTTTGAATTCAGAGATCCGTTTGCGAAATATTAAGCTTTAAGAAAAAAAAATTGTTAGTGTCAAGTGTCCCCCCCCCCTGCCAGCTAAATGGTTGGTTTCACATATGTGAAAAAATTCACGACAGTAGCTTATATAACGAATTTAAAAGGAAAACTATCACAGCTGAGTAGGCTTTACAAGTTAACGAGTAATAATCGACTAACTTAGATTTGCGGTTGTAAAACATGTTCTCCCGTACATTCTGTATGAAAGATTTTTTTTTCAACTACAAAGTTAAGTTTGTTCTTGGGATAAATTCATCCCAACTACGGAACCCTACATTGTGCGTGGTCCGACATGCACTTGGCCGGTTTTTCTGAAAGAACTTGTACCTTTTGTAGTTTCAGTCAGGAGCAAAAAAGTGTAAGGTTCTTTATTTTTCACGCAAACACCACACATACATTTGACGCTAAATGTGTTTAAAACATCAATCTGTCTCTGTCATTTTCAAATAATTGTCAGATAAGCAACGAAGCAGCCACACGGGTCGATCCATTAGGTTAAGTTACGCTTGCCGGGGTTGGTCCGTGGATAGGTGACCATCTTTATTTATATACCGAGACTCTTCCGTGCCTCGTAAAGCACGTTAAGCCGTTGGTCCCGGCTGTCACTCGTGGATCTTTAATAGTCGTTAATGGTCGTCAGAAGCCCGAAAGTCTGACAGTCAGTCTTACCAAGGGGTATCGTATTATCTAGTTACTGGATTGTGGAGGTCAGACAGGCAGTCGCTCCATGTAAAATACTGATATTCAGCTGCATCCGGTTAGACTGCAAGCTGACCCCAACATAGTTATGAAAAATATCGAATGTAATTAAAACATTTGCTGACAGTCTTCCTAGTTGACTGGTTAGAAAATATAAACTAGGTACTTAATTCAATTTTTGCTGGAAAAAAATAAATAATAATTATTTATATTTCAACAACAGACTCTGACACCTTTAATTAGCTCGTGAACTGCTCGCCCTAAGGATTAAACATAATTACTTTTCTGTCAGCTTACTCCCGGGAGGATAAACACTCATTTTGCATGGCGTCTTCATTTAGCTTGCAAACCTACACTATAATTATTAGGAGGGCAGTTTAATCTTTTATTTCTTTTTTTAAATTAGAACGTTGATGACTACGATGTTTTATTTTAATAACAAAAATGTATAGCTAATATTTTAACACATTTTTAACGTTAGCATTAAGGCTCTTACAAACAGGCGCGACACGCGACGCGACACAAAGGAACCGCTCGTCGCGCGACGAGCAGTGCCTTTATACGTTTGATAGAATACTAAACGTCAATGCGTTCACAGGTTCTTTCATAAACCGATTTTGAAGGAAATTCCTAATCCATTGCTTCATAAGTTTGAAAAATTCGTCTACTCGACAACGTGAATCACGCAATGAATGTTGTCGAATTGTCAAATGAAAATCATTGTAATAGGGATGATGACATTTTTTTTTTGACCTCCAAGTAATTTCGAAATATTGGACATGTATTTTTTTTTTCACGTTATCAAGAGATTACGGTGATACAATGAGTTGAAATGTACCATGACGTCACGAATGAGTAGATTTTATACTTACTTGTGACGTAGCGACCAATACGAAGAGTATTGGTCACTACGTCACAAGTAACTTTAATGCGTTTAATCGAAGTAATGTTTTATTAATATGATAATGCAAAAAATACGTGTCTAATATTTTTTATCATTTGACTGACGGTTTTTTTTTGGTTTAGTCGTTTATGCAATCACCCCTCTGGTCACAAAATTAGGCAAGCAGGCATAATATGCAAGACAACTGGGAACACTTGTTTGTCATTAAAACTGATGTTGTAATGTTCCTCTCACACGTTTCAGAAAGCTCTTTTAATGCATCTCCCACACTATTTAAGATTATTTTGTGAAGTCTAAAGTGTATATTTTGTCTAATTTTGTAAAGAAACACACGGTCCAAAATCGCGACCTTTTCTTAACATCAACATGTCATCCATTTTGTTAACTAAATAAGACAAGTAAAAAAACACATAAGTACAATAAAATACCATTTCCAAAATCACTCACTGTAACTGCCAGTACTAAACCAAGAACAATCTCGCTTAGTTCGTCAATAAACATATAACAGTGGATATGTGACTGCTGTCAGTCTGTCACTGCTAACGAGGATATGTAGAGCGTCTTCAAACGTTGCAATCAGAACACCGATGTCGTTTATTGAAATCTCAGCCCTTATAGCACAGAGTAGGGAGTGGGGTCAGAGACTTTTTTGGTACACTATGTTTTTTTTTGCCCCATTATTTGAAGTAGTAGACTGTTTCTAACATACAAAGGGTTAGGCAGAGGTGTAACTATTGTTCACCCAAATTTAACCAGCTATGTTAAATTCTCACGTACCTAATAGGGGGCGAGCTCATTGTCATCAATCGGCTATAATTTCGGAATCCGAGCTGCTTTTGAAAAATTTCTCATGGAAAAACACAATAAGATTTTGCCTGACCTGGGAATTTAACACAAGATCTCATGCTCAGCATTAGCGCACGTCACCACTAGACTAAAGAGGCAGACTATTTTTAAAAAGGCTGCATGCATAATCTTTTCTTATCCTGATAATAGAAACGGTTTAGCTTAGCGTATTTATTATTTTACGTCAGATTCTCCTAGTTCAAATTGCCAGTGAGCAAGCTATTTTTTGAAAGTGAAAAATAATACTGATAACAAGTAGTAATACTGATTTTTCAATTAGATTTTATACCACAAAAATGGCTAACCATCGTTCTGGAACACACAACTTAATTTCAAGTCATTATTTTTCATTTCTCATACTCGGAAAGTAGTGTTTGTTTGATCCAAGTAGCGGGTGGAAGACGCTCATCCCCACCCTTGGGCGGGAAAGACTCATAGTAATTGCTTCCCTCTCTAGGGCGGGAATGAATTTTAAAAATAGAACAAAATTTGGTTAGGTAGTCGGCTACGAAATTTTTGACTAAGGGGGTATTACACTGTCGAGCCTGTGGTCATGGATCTGTGATCGAAGACATAATGGAATTGTAAAATAGACATTTGTAATGGGTATATCCCCCTTGAGGAATATTACACTATCATATTATATCATATACCTATCTACGAAGCTCACCCATGTTATGTTTATTTTACAATTTAGTTATGTCTTTGATCATGGATCTGTGATCGTAGATATGATGGTGTAAAACCCCCTTATAGAAAAATACTGATTAAAAAAAATGCTGCAGTATTGTATAAACAGCCAGTGTGAATTAAAAAAAAACCTAAGGGTCAGCTCACACCGAGACGCGATGCGACGCGCACTTTTTTAAGATCCGATACAATATCGAATTTATTTACTACGTAATAAGGTACACGCGCTGTGCAGCACCGCACATCTCAGCGTACTTTGACACGCGTTCACGCTCGCACTGAAATATACCTTTTAGTGAGGAAAATAAGTTCGATACTTGTTTAAAAGTGCGCGCAGCGTCGCGTCGCGTCTTGGTGTGAACTGACCCTAAGCGGGACGACCCGTGGCGGTGACACGGTGTGTTCCATATTTAAAATTTAAAAAGACTAATAGGTACTAGAATACTCATGTTAATATTATCAATTAATATTTTAGAAAAACAACAACTTTTTTTTCCTTAAATTCGAAATGAAAAGTAGAGTGTTTAACACGGGTGAAAGTCATCAATTCCCACTCGGACTATAGCCGCCCTCGCTGCGCTCGGGCGTCTAAATACCTCGTATGGGAATTGATTCCTTTCGACCCTTGTATAACAATCTACTATTCCACAGACGTTGAAAAAAATATATATATATAAAAAAAGTCTCTGCACTGACCTACTCTGTGCTTAAAGATGATTGTTACCGATAGAGGGCGCCAGTTCGTAAAGTTTTACGATCACTTCCGACACGACACAGCCTCTTAGTAATCTGCACTACTAGGGGAACACCCAATAGGGGTAGTAGTAGGTTCCCCTAATAAGGAACTAGTAGTACTGCGGTGATGTCTCACTCTATATGAATCTGTTCCATCTTGAATCAATGCATCGAATCTTGATTGAATTTCGAAGGGCGTTCGGTTATGATCCATAATACGAGTCTATGAATGAGATCGTAATCTTTCGAATTTGAATAATATCCGTTCGGAAATGTAATCGGTAAACTGCATCTTCAATATTGCAGGATTATTCAATATATTGCAGGAGTCGTTTGATCTTGTAGATCAAAATATTACTTCAATGCTTATCGGTGTCTGTAGTATTTCATTGCCGTATATAATCATTGTTGTTATAATTGTGTGTTTACCTTTTGGTAGACTCGCCTTTTTTATTCGATAAATAAAATATTTAACCCAATTAATTTAAATAAAGTCTCATGCTTTTTACAAAAATATAAAATTAGTTACAATGAAGCTACATTGCTTGCGAAAGTTTTTTTATACATCCACATAAGAGTTGATACCATATTGGTCTATATGGTCGCAAGCGCTACTTGCTGTGTTAGCTCCTGAGTTCGATTCAAAGGTCGCAAAAAGTGTTATTAGGTTTTCCATAAGGAATTTCTCAGTAGCAACCCGGAGTCTGGTGCCCGGTTGATGGCAATGAGCTTGTCCCCTATTACATGGAATTGAGTGAATGTACAAAATGTCAGAGTTCCATAGATCCTCTGCCTAGCCCTTCGGGGAATACTGGCGTGATGTAATGTTATTTAAGACTCTGACTGTCGGACTACATAGGAAAGAAAGAGAAGCGCGATGACACGAAGCTAGCAATTATAGATTTATTCAAAAATGAGTTGAGTAATCGAAAATAAAAAACAGCCAAGTTCTGCATTCAAATAAGACATTCTTGTTATTAATTAAAATATCAACGTAGGTTGATATTTAATACAGATATTTTGTATTAGAACTCGAGGTAAAAGGTTAGTGTACCGTTAATTTAAATCGTTTTTTTTTTCAAAACGTGCTTTAGTAACAACCAAGTTCTGAGAAATATGTTCAAGATTAACATATATTTTTTCCGCTAACACAAGCTATTAGGCAATATTTTTGTTTAGTCAAGCTTACTTTTACCGTGTTCCTGTTGTCAGCGCCTTAATTAAAACTATTAACTCACATGCAAATAAAAAGCCACATGCAGTTACTCTTCGTTTAATAACAGTAGTTCTGAACCACAACAAAGCCGGGTGTGTCTGCCGCTCCCACTAAACTGTATAAATCGCGTTTAAATTCCTACACTGTAACGTCACTCGTTATGATGCAGGCATTAGTTTTGCTGTATCCGCCCGTCCGTCATCGGGTATTGTGACCATGCCTCACAGTATTTTTTTTTCGAAATATCGATGTTTTTTGTTCGATGTATCGATATTTTCTGGCGATATTTATTATTTCGATATTTCGTTATAAAATGTCAAGTACCTATTGAAAATGTATCAAATACGATATATTTCCAAAAGCAACACCGTTGTCGTCACAGACTAAAACCGCTGGAATCCAGAGCCGTAAAAAGTGTTTTTTTTCCCAGTTTGGTTTTTTATGAATAAAAAACAAACACAATTGAACTTCAAAAAGTATTTTTTTTTTATTTCATCAATATATCGATATATAGATTTTGTTTTTCGTTATTGATATTTTTTTAAATAAGTACTAATACGATACATAAATATATCGATACTTTTTAGCATTTCTGGCATCCTTAGTTTACAAGTTTAAAAAAAAAAAGATCAATCCTACTTGATTGTTAGTGCTAACCGACGATATGAATACCTATCTATGGCACGAGAGGTATCGCAGATAATTATGTTGTTATCCCAGAGACATAATTATATGTTTTTTTTTTTTTCAAACAAGACAAACAGGCCATAGTAATATTTTGTAGTAAGAAACAATTTTCTACTTTTGTGAGAGTCAGTTACGGTTTTTTTTTTTTTTTTTTTTTGGGTGGGAAATTATCAAATAACTTCTCCCGCTCTGGGCGGAGCGGGAGGGCGTGTCAGACTCTTACTGACTAAAACCCACCCGTGTTCCTTCGGTTGCCCTGTTGCCGGGGGCCACGATTTCCCGATCGGTTTTCTTCGAACCCCCGGCAGGCATTGGCCCTAGTGGGCCCCGTCAATTCTGCTGACATCTCTTTGAGGCGCGCGTGGAACACAACGCGCCGTCGACCCGGGCTTGGTCCTTATCGGACGGCGAGCTACCCATTGCTCACCGTCCGCAAGCCCGCGCCTACGGTGGCCGGAAATCGGCTCGCGATTCCCACCCCGGGCGTCTCCTCCTGCGGCGGTTAGGGGCGTGAGGGCGCGAAATTTGCCTCTCCCTCACGCGTTCCGCCTCCTCCTTCGCGAGCATTACCGCTTCGCAGAAGGAGGTGACGGCCTGCCATTTCCTCTCGCTCCGTACCATGGCCTGAACCAGGGCCGGACGCGAGAGATCACCGCCGCCGATCGCCTCTACGAGAACACGGCGTTGCTCCGCCCAAGCCGGGCAGACCTCCACCGTATGCTCCACCGTGTCCTCAGGCCGATCCACACAATGGTGACACCCGGGTGTTTCCTCCCGCCTTATCCTGAACAGGAACCTCCCGAAGCAGCCGTGTCCGGTGAGGACCTGCGTCAGGCGGAAGGTGAGAACGCCGTGGCGTCTCTCCAGCCACTCCTCAAAGACGGGTCTTATCGCCGCGATTGTGGCGTGCCCAGCGCGGGGTTGCGACAATCGCACCCTCCATGACGCCATGAGATCCCGCCGGAGCTCTGTCCGCTGTGCCGCAATTTCTTGCGGCATCGGGGTTAAGCCCCGGCGTTTCGCCTCCTCGCGCCACTCCCAGACGTGCGCGAGGACCTTTGCCTCCAGATCCCATGGCGGTAATCCGGCAAGGAGGCTCGCCGCCTCGCAGGAGACCGTGCGGTATCCTCGGGCCAGCCGGATGGCCATGACCCTCTGGGACGCGTTCAACCGGCGGGCTGGCCGCAGCCTCAATGAACGCGCCCACACCGGCGCCCCGTAAAGGGCCATGGACCGCACGATCCCCGCATAGAGCCTCCGGCAGGAGGCGTTTGGATCCCCTAGATTGGGCAGGAGCCGCTTCAATGCAGCCCCAGCCCGGTCCAGTCTGGGAGCCAAACGTCGGAAGTGTTCCACGAAATTCCACCGGCTGTCGAGGACGAGTCCCAGATACTTCATCGTCGACTCGACACCGATGTGAACCCCTCCCGCCATTACCTGGGAACCCGACGGTGGCGCATTCCGAGGACCATGAAAACCCATGGCCTCAGACTTGTGCAGGGCCACCTCGAGTCCCAGCTGCCGGATCCTGTCAACGATTGTCGCAACCCCGCGTGTCGCTAAATCGGCCGCCGCCTGGTACGACCCCCCCTGCGCCAGGACAAGCGTGTCGTCAGCGTAACAAACGACGCTGACGCCGCTAGGGAGGTCGGCGCGCAGCACCCAGTCGTATCCGATGTCCCACAGATGCGGCCCCAGGACCGAACCCTGTGGGACACCGCACGACATCTCTTGCCGGTTCCACTCTCCTTGGTGACCGGGGTAGATGACGGCCCTGTCCGTCAGATAGGCCTCGACCACACGACAGAGGTAGGTCGGCATCCGGTGATACCGGAGTGCCTCCCTGATGCAACTCCAGGGCAGGGTGTTGAAGGCATTGGCGATGTCTAGAGACACCGCCAAGACGACCCCGCCCCGGGCCACAGCATCTCCCGTCGTGAGGGCCCGCACGCGCATGATGGCGTCCACTGTAGAGCGCCCCCTGCGGAAACCGAACTGGCTCTCCGCCAGATCCGGCCCCACTCGCACCAGCTGCCCGACGAGGCGGTCTGCAATGACTCTTTCAAAGAGCTTGCCCACCTCGTCGAGCAGCACAATGGGCCGATAAGCGGACGGAGAGTCCGCTGGGCGCCCCGGCTTCTTGATGAGGACCAGTTTCCCAGTCTTCCAACGAAGTGGGAACTGGCCCCTCTCCATGCATGCGCTTAGGAGCCCCCTCAGTCGAGGCCCGAGAGCCCCCATGGCCAGGACCCAGGCTTTTCCGGGTATGCCGTCGGGTCCTGGGGCGGTATTCTTCGCACTCATCTTGCGTACCGCCACTCTCATTTCTACCTCAGTCACCTCAGGAGAATCGTCGTCGTCGGTGTGGTCCGCATCGGGCATCGCAGTAGGCGGAGCCATGGGCGGAGCAGTATGATCCCCTCTAGAGGGGAACAGAGCGCTCACCACGTCCCCCACAAGCTGGGGCCGGAGACTCTGCGTCAGCGGGGGAGCCCATGGGCGGAGTTTCTCCCGCACCATCTTGTATGGGCGCCCCCACGGGTCCCTGTTGAGAGTCTCCAGCATCTCCTCGCGGGCCAGCGCCCTGGCCCGCAGGATCTCCGCTTGGAGGGCGGCCTTCGCCGCTCTGTACCCCTCGTACAGCTCCGCCTCAATGGCTTCCGTATCCGGAGGGCGGATATGGAGCCTGCGATGCCTGGCGTACCGGCGTCGCGCAGCAACACACGCCTTGCGCAGAGCCTCTAGCTCTTGCGACCACCAGTACAGCCGGCGCGAAGCATGTCTAGGATGGACCCGGGGCATTGCCATGTCACACACATTGGACATGGCCTCCCGGAACCACTCCGCCTCGTCGTTGATGTCGGCAGGCCTGTCCGGTGATGACACCCAGGCCTGCACGATCGAGGCTTCCAGGAGAAGCTCCCGGTCCAGCTGCTTCAGCGCCCACCGCGGACCACTCGGGGCCTGTCGGACTGGCGCACTCGAGGTCTGGGTGGAGACGTCAAACCGGATGTACCGGTGATCGGAGTAGGTCTCCACCCCCTCCATGACGCGCCAGTCAATGACACGCGGCGACAGAGCGGGGCTGGCGAACGAAATGTCCACCACCGATTCGCCCCGCATCCGCACACACGTGGGGACAGAACCCCGGTTTAGGACGACCAGGCCTGTCTCCAGAGCCCAGTCCTCCACCATCCTGCCCCGTGTGTCCGTATACCGGGAACCCCAAGCCAGGTTCTTGGCATTGAAGTCCCCGAGTACAAGCACAGGGAGGGAACCAAACCCGACGACGACGACTCTTAACTCCGCAAGGGAGTTGTGGAACTCGGCAAGAGTTCGGTTCGGGGAGAAGTAAACACCCACCACGACAATCTCCCCGAACCGTGCTGCAACGCAACCCCGTCCTCTCTTGACCGACTCGAGGGACGGAGTACCGGCGGCGGCCGACGAAATGAGGGTCACTGAGCCGCTCAGGTCCTCCACCCAGTCATCCCTGGGCGGGACAAAGTACGGCTCAGCGACCACGGCGATGTTAATCGACCACTGCGCCATGCTCTGGAGCAACAGATCCTGAGCGGCGGCGCAGTGGTTGATGTTCGCCTGGAGGAGGCGTAATGGGGCCGTTATTGGCATTCCATCTCTGCCTCCCCCCTAGCCCCCTGTGAGGGCCCTGCCGCGGCGGCAACGGCGGCGGTAACGACGGTGGAAGCGGCAGTGGCCACGGTGGAAGTGGCGGCGGCTGCGGCGGTGACGACGGTGGAAGCGGCAGTGGCCACGGTGGAAGTGGCGGCGGCTGCGGCGGTGACGGTGGTGGTGGCGGAGCGCTTGCCCCTGCCTCTGGCCTCGGCGGGTGGAGCGCAGGCCCTGCTCCCAGCCCGGTGATCGGCCGGCTTGCCAGCCGCCGCACATACGACACAGTGCGGCGTGGCGTTACACGAGCCGGCCTTGTGACCGGGCTGACCACAGCGGAAGCAGAGGTCACTGCGGTCCACCTCCGAGGTGCATTTGACCCCTACGTGGTGGCCCACCTGGCAGCGGAAGCACCTCAGAGGTCTGGGCTCCAGCAGTTTGACCTGCGCCGAAACCCAGCCCACCAAAAGCCTTTGGCCCTCCCCGGCTATCTTTTTGGCCGCCGTCACGGGGCAGCTCACCCTAATGGCTTGCATCCCCGTGTGATCAGGATGGATGGTGCCTGCCTTGATCTGATCGACAGAGCACCCTCCAGCCTTAGTGACGGCGGCCACCACCTTTGCCTCCGTCACGGAGTCGTCCAGGCCCTGGATGCGCAAGTCAGCGCACTTGGTGGGCCTGGAGACTCGGGCCTCGTCCGCATTTAGGGCCGCCCTGAGCTTTTCAGCCTGTATCCTGATAGGAATAGAAGTTTTTTTTTGGTATCTGATTCTGATTTCCATTATAGTTTGGCCACCCTACCAATAAAGGTGATGAATGCAATCGCTGCATCCAGCAAAGCTTTTATTCTGATTATTTTAAAGCGACAAAAGCGCTGAAAATTATTTTACAGGAAAATTGAAAATTATCTTTCGGTCAGATATTTTTCAAGAACATGACTATCAATCAACATTATAGCAAACTAAGTCTATATAAGTTTATAACTGAAAACTTTTGATCCTAAAAGGCTTAAAGTATTTCTATAAATTAAAGAATTTTTTATATTTGTAAGACAAAAACACCGCTTTCAATCGCTGCAGTGGCTTTTCTTTTCCGTGCCACGCCCAGCTAAACATTTTACAAATGGCGCATAAATAGTGACGTCATTTGATAGGTGCATTACAATGACTTCAGTCTTGTCTTTAACGCCCAGACAGTTTATTAAGCTGACATGGTAATACATGGTTAAAAACCTTGTGTTTTTTAAATAAAAGAAACTGTGTTTGTTATGAAATAATAGGGTAAAATGTGGTCGTTTTAATAGTGCAGTAGTGGGCTTGTGGCTAAATAACAACAGCTGCACGGGTCGATCGATCAGGTTAAGCTACGCTTGCCGCTGTTGGTCTGTAGATGGGTGACCATCTTTACATACCAAGACCCCTCCGTGCCTCGGAAAGCACGTTAAGCCGTTGGTCCCGGCTGTCATTTGTAGATCTTTGACAGTCGTTACGGGTAGTTAGAAGCCCAAAAAGTCTGACAACCAGTTTTACCAAGGGGTATCGTGTTACCTAGTAACTAGGTTGTGGAGGTCAGATAGGCAGTCGCTCCATGTAAAATACTAGTATTCAGCTGCATCTGGTTAGACTGGAAGCCAACCCCAACATAGTTGGGAAAAGGCTAGGTAGATGATGAGTAGTAGGTGTACGTAACGTTAATTTTCAATATATTTTTGGCAGATGGTTTGCTACAACTTAAACTACCGAAGGCCTAAAGAAGGAAGGCCTCCCACAAGATGGACCGATGACCTTGTGAAGGCCGCAGGAATCCGCTGGATGCGGAAAGCACAGAATCGGTCGAAGTGGCGGTGCTTGGGGGAGGCCTATGTCCAGCAGTGGGCGTCTTTCGGCTGAAATGATGATGATGAAACTACCGAAAACTTGGTTAAAATTGTAATTTATGGTTCTCATTTCTTGTTTGATTTTCGGAACACTATATCTAACGAATACTTATTAAAAAAAGAAAACAGTTACACAACCTATTTAATTTTAAGATTGCAGTACCCATTGGCATCGGCATCGGGATCGGCATTGTTTATGTTTTGATTGTTGTTTGTTTTTATTTGTTACTGTCGCAACACATTACGCAAGCAATCTGAAATTGTTTTTGGTCTCTGGCTCATCAAGCAATAGACAAAATTTATCAAACTTTTATTAGTTATGAATCTTAAATACGAGGCTTTTGGCTAATTTGTAAATGTGTATTCTAAGTAATATTTTTGTAATGTGCGTTTAGTTTGAGCAGAATAAACAATTTTTTCCATAACCTATTTAATTTTAAGATAGCAGTACTCGGATTGGTTTACCATAAATATGGAGTATTTGCTTTTGGGCACCTGTCTCATCGACGGCGATTAACGAGAAGCGAGTAGAGTTAGCAACTAAAAACGACTTTGCGAACAAGGAGCAGCGATTTTGTGATGGCGACGACCAAGCGTGTTCAAGTGTTCCGCCCGTCTAGCGAGCATCACTAAGCGAGTACTCTCTATGATACCTCTTGTCGCTGCGACAAACGAGTACCCGTCGGCGCACTGTGGATTAAAAACTGGCTCTCGAAGACATAGGAGCTTATATTTTAAAGTGACGGTTTTTTGCTTGAAATTGCTTCTAATTCCATGTCGCTTAATCAATGTTGCCTTTCAAGTATCACGCATAAATATATCATAGGATACAATTTAGTACACAAAGTGGCAAAAAAATATTTTTTGCAAAGAAAAATGGATGGAGCTAATGCTTATATCTCCGGAATGTAGAGAATAGCCATAATATCCTTGCACATGGTGATGTAACTATTTATTTATGATCTTTTGACATAATTCATATAAAGAAATATTGCGCGGCTTTAAAAAAAAAAACGCACTAAGTCTGAAAAAATCAAGTATGTCGTTGCATACTAGATTGTATATACTATGATATATTTATGCATAATATTGGCTATTAAAAGACATTTCAAGCAAAACAACGTCACTTTAAAATTTCAGCTCCTATGTCTTCGAGAGCCTTTTTTCGATCCATTGTGTGGCGGTGTAAATAATCAGCAATCCTTACACAGCACCGTCAGGTTTTTGTACATTGATAGCTTATCGCTTTCTCGTCAGAGTGGTGAAACAGACCTTAAACTCCAACGGGTTTAACCCTCTAGACACTCAAATCAATTACCAACGTGCAAAAGACACCACCTTCTCAAGATTACCCCCAAAAAAAGTCTAACCAACCTCAAACGGATCAAAGGATACATTAATCTATATCTACCCACTAAAAGGAGGTACAATTAACTATAATAATTACTAATTAGTGCTGGCAGATGCACTCTCTCTACTAATTTCACACCTGAGTACCCACTTTTAGGTAAAGGGTGGAAGTGGCGCATTTTTAATTTACCTTTAATGTAAGTGAAGGCAGGATTTGTAATCTGTTTGTAATTGATTTTGTAGCTTTAGGTACCGTAAAACCTGGCAACTTTGCCACTTTATGGTGGGTAAAAAAGTTTGAAAAAGCTTTTCTTTAAAAAAAATCCTATGATGCTATACAAAGCTGCAAATGTTGCCAATTAAGTCAATGTTTGTATTTGATTTAAGGGTATTACAAACGTTAAAAAAAAAACTATTTTGACGTAATAAATTATTTTGCTTCGTAAGACTATTTATGGCAAATTAAATAATCTTTGGCAGGTTTCACGGTAGTAATTGTTTTGTGCAATATTATGTAAATTTAACTTTTCTTAGCAATTTGATTGAAAAGAGTAGGTAACTTTAGCGTATAATTTCATTTTCTAAGATACCATTTTTTTGCTGATTGACAATGCAAAATATTTTCAAAAATGACAAAAATATCACATTTTCATGACAGGTGCTATTTTGCAAAAAAAAGTATGAAAAAAAGAAACGACTTGGAAAATTGTTTGATTGTTTGTCACTGAAGCTTTTCAGTTTTATTAAATAGTCCCCAGTCTGTTAGACCCTGTAAGTTCAGGGAAAATAAAAGGACAATAAATTCAGCAGTCGGATAAACGTGCGTGCATCAGTTGTAGGATTCATTTATAACAATGAATTATAAATATTATTATGATTAGGAGTCGGAAACATCAACAACCACACAAAAGAATTTATTTGTCCTTAAGATTCTTATTATGTTGTATCGAGCAAAGTAAGACAACTGGGTACTCAATCAATTTTAAAAAAACCGGCCAAGAGCATGTTGGATCACGCACAATGTAGGGTTCCATAGTTGGGATCAATTTATCCCAAGGACAAACTGAACATTGTAGTTGGACAACAATTCCAACTGCAAATTTAAGTTTGTACGCACAATATTGGGAGATTTACCATGTTATTTTAAGACCATTGACTTTTTATAAGTGTTTCTGTAATCTATAAGTATAGAACAATATTCATTATTTTTTTCAAAATTTTACGGTCGGTAGTTTCGGAGATAAGGGGGGGAGGGGAATGGGCAATTTTCATCTATTTTCTTAAATATCTTTTAAAGTATTTGTTTTAAAATTATTATTTAAAAAATGAATTCCTCGCAACAAGCCCTTTCATTTAATATTCACACTGTACAGTTTGCAAAACATTTTTTTTTATTATTTTTAAATTTTTCGTTACACGTCCGTATTTGGATCACAGAAATTGATAAGTGTACCTAAAATACAATAGACGTGGATATATTTAGTAACCTGTTCCGCTTATTTATTTCTAAAGAGCCATAAAAAAATCCTGAAATAAATCGACACGTGTTTCACCTCTCAACGAGGCATCCTCAGGATGACGATGGACTTGTTGCGAACTCGAACACGGCGTGTTGTCACACCGAGCGCTGTGTACCTAATTTCAACTTAATCGGTCCATTAAATCCAGAGCATATTGGCTGTGACAGACGGACAGACAGACACACGAGTGATCCTACAAGGGTTCCATTTTTCCTTATGAGGTACGGAACCCTAAAAACTGTGAAAAAGTCATTATTCCAGGGATCATTGAAATTACTCTCATTCAAACATACTACAAAACATTTAAATTGTAATGCAATCACCATCTTATTTACAAAACGCAGTAATCCGTCTTAAAAGATAAATACACGACATTGTTACTCAGATAGTACGATTCCAAAACTGAAATTCAAATTTAAATTCGTTCCAGGATGTTTCCAATTAAGTGCGCGTCGTGGATGACGGATGACATCCTCCCGGGGGATGTTGGCGGATGTCTTGTCGAAAAAACGGATGTTGGAAGTAGTTGTTAATTGGGGTTTCTAGATCAGATCTTTGCGATCTGATCTAGAAGCCCCCAATTAACACTGTTCATCTATTCAAACAATATATTTTTAATTTGTAACATCTATTTAAATACAAACAAAGGTACAAATGTGTTGTACGATGCTGAATGTGAATTGAATGAATGAATCATGCATGCAGTGATCAGTGTTTGTTTTATACTATAGACTGGACACTAGTAAGTGTGTGTGTGTGTGTGTGTCGCTTGGCTTTGTGCTATACGTGAAACTGTGAACATGATCTGGAAGATGGCTGCATTCTTTCGTTACCAACAGAATATGTATGCATGCATTTAACTTTGTAATTAAATCATGTTCTATTACATCACACCTACTGATTAGTGTTAGTATTAAACAATTTTTTTCTTCAATATCTATTTATGATAGTACAAGTTTAGATAGGTTTGTCCTGAGTGGGAATCGAACCCGCTATATCCCAACGCAGTAATAGGTATATCACTACATAGTATAAAACAAAGTCGCATTCTCTGTCCCTATATCCCTATGTATGCTTAAATCTTTAAAACTACGCAACGGATTTTGATGCGGTTTTTTTTAATAGATAGAGTGATTGAACAGGAAAGTTTATATGTATAATAACCCGGTTTATACCCGTGCGAAGCCGGGGCGGGTCGCTAGTTATATAATAAGAATCAATAGCTAGTATCCACTAAATAAATAAAAATGCATTTTTTTAAATTAGCGTTTATTGTAATGTATTGTTAGACAAATTAGTATAAGTAGTAAATACTTTATCTATGAGTATGAAGTAACTACATAATATTTACACGTACTTACTAAGGCGTCTTTTATAATTATATAGTACCTATATGTATTAGGTAAGTAAATATTTACGACCTATCTATTCATTAAAAAACACTTTCCAAATTTTCCTGGATCCTAGCTATGAGGTCCTTGGTTGATTGGTATATACCGTCCATCATGGTATGTTTAACAACATGTTGCACGCACAAATCGGCTTTGCATTTGCATGAACTTTCTTCGCGATCGACAAAATCTTTTGCATCGTAAATTTCGATGCGGATTATCTTTGATCCTTTTAAAGGCCGCTTCACAAAACTGTAATGCGTTCCATCATTGGACCTTCTCTTCAGATTCAAACGCCTCGACGATTCTTCGCCAACCTCGTTTTGCACTAGCCGAGGTTCCATTGGGGGGAAAATGAATAGATCTTGAGAATCCTGGAAAAAAAAGAATATTAATTACAAACTCTAATAATTATAGCATGATGCATTGATTTTCTAGTATGCAGTCCTCCATAATGTCATTCACGTCTTTACTATTTAATGTCACAAAAGGTATAAAATAATATTAAGCATTACCTATAAGATATACAAAAGTAACATCTAATAAATCATATCTGAACAATAATAAAAATATTTTCTTACCGACATAACAGTTCCTTATATCCACCCTGCTAACCTGACTGATAATTCGATTTGATTTGATTTTTTTTCTTTATTTTAACAACTTATATATATTTTTAAGCATGTTTTTAAGGTTGAAAATCAAATATTTTTTTGTGGCATTCCCGAACTTCACAGAAATGGTTTGATGTAACAAGACTCTCCCGACGGATCGGCGCCGCCGCTGCTTTGTTTACAATAATTCAATACTAATAACAGAGATCCAAATGTATGTTTGTTCGTTGACAATGTTCTCATACATTTATCATGATATTAATGCAAAAGTAAAGTCAGGGTATAAGACTAGTATGTGTGTTTTCTTACAGCGGCAAATCTTTATTGCGTATGTTTAAGGTTGAGAATTGAACTACTTAATTATGTTAGCGCTAGTTAAGCATTTTCCAAATAACGACAAATCTGACTCAGGATTTTCAGTAAGTCTTACTTTCCTTTTATGGATTAAAAATGACGTAGATTCGTTGGTATTTAAATCGGGACGTGGACACCTGGAGCATCATTACATATCTCTGCCGGCCAATATCAACATCGAGGACTACATCGTTAAAAAAATGTAAGTTATAATTATTAATACATTATTTTTTCTTTACTATAATGTAGTGTATTGATAAGATAATCTTCTATTCATTCGGATGTGAATCTCAGTGACGTTGTATCGGAGTGGTTTATGTCAAGCTGATTAGTTATTATTATAATTATAAATTCAGTGAAAACGAAACGGTTAAATATTCTATCTATTAACTCTAATTTAAACATGTGGCTCATTATAATAAGACTGTTTGTTTTTTCGTCACATTATGCTCCACTACCTAATATAATTTAGTTTTCTTGTTTTCCATTGTTGTTAGTTTTCACATTGAAGTTCTTTCATGAAATTATGTTACAGAACAGAATAAGTAAACATAATGATTGCAAAATGCAAGTCTCCCGTTATTGATTGAAATTTTAATCATATCTATTTTATTTTTCAGGTCCCATCAACTAAATGCTGAAGCGTTGTTCCCATCCGACGAAGAAGTTCAGCTGCGTGAACCTGAGAAGAGATCAAAAAAAAGGAAGCTAGCGGCCTCCCCGTCGTGCTCACCATCGGCACCGAGTACATCACGAGCGAGCCCTGCCCCTATGTGTACGCAGTCATCATCATGGGGTAAGAAGAAACCAGTTATCAAGCCAATCGCTCCGAAGAAGGCAACGGCTCATGATATCTTCGGGAGCGACAGTGAAGACGACGCTGTGGAACAGTCTTCAGCCCCCGGTAAACCTATTCCGCAGCTACTATCCTCCATTAGTAGAAGACTCGCCAATGGACATTCGCGTCAAACATCCGATTATAAACAGGGGACACACTATGTAGAGTTGAAAGTTTATAGTTGTGACGAAATAAATAAGGTGCAACCCATAAATAGATGGCGCCATGCAATTGTCTGCGTGAAAAATCGTACCGATCAAAACACAGACGCGTGGCAGCACCTAACTAACTTCATTACTGCCACCCGGAAAGAGTTTCGCAATTGCCCTCCTACCTTTATCAGTAATTATTACTGACTATTTAGACGTAGGTAATTACTGGTAAAAATATACCTTTTTAATTATTATTATCTTACTTATGATGCCGCTATTACATTATCTTGAATTAAGGCTTCCGTAAATCAGTACTGGTTAACTCTCTGAATTGTGAGAAATTTTATGGCATTTAACAAGTTATGATTTTTACTGCCCGCATCGAGAAAGGTTTGGTTACCGATGACGTTCTGGAGGCCTACCACCAGCTCTAAAGCAGTATTATTTTAATATTACTTCAGTGGGAAAAAGAGATAGAGCTATACGTCCTGTAGAGCTTCATCTCTTTCCCACACTGAAGTAATATTAAAATAATACTGCTTTATGAGTTGGTGGTAGGCCCCAGATCATTCAAAATGCTTGAAAAGATTAACCTTCTTAACCAGGAAGGACGCCTGCATTCAGGATAGTGCATTAACGATATTCCTTTATTTTGTGTATCTTACTTACGAATTACATATAGTACTTTTAGTTACCTAGGTATTGATTTAATGTTAACTCATTCATTATCTAGATCATTTATTGACTTGCATATTTACTCACATGATTATAATTTTGTATTGTGAAATATAAGTTTTATTTACAATAAATACATATAATTAATGTTTATGTTGTATCTTTGTTTACAGTTACACGCCCTTCCATTGCAAGACCTAATAATTTATTGAATTGTATGTACTGTCAAATTGAAATACCTAAAAACGAATTTCAATATCACTTGAGAACGAATTTTCATAAATCGAATTGCCTGTTAAAATCTGAATTTGAGAATGTTGATATAATTGCCACGGCGTTTAAAAAAAGAATAATTACATACCGACTTAATCCATCAGAAGAGTACCTCACACCAGAGGCATTCCTAATGGATAATCAAGAACATGTCATGAAATTAATTAGTGTTTGTATTGTAAAACATATTTGTATTAAAGTGAACTTCGAACTTTTTGCTTACTTTGTTCTACCAAAGTCAGGAGAGCAAGAGCTAAAATCATTTAATACAAAGTATGTATCAATACATCACAGTACCGATATTAATGAATTATATTTAAATGTGATACATACATTTCAAAGAAAATTATCTGAATTTAAACACTGTGAATCTGGTTGGACTTGTCTATTCATGAGTCATCTAGAGATTAATATTAACAAATACAATCCTTTGAGAGGTGGCTCGTATATAGAGTTACCGAGTGAAGTGAAACATTCAAAAAGTTGTATTAATATACAGAACAACGATGATCACTGTTTCCTGTGGAGTATTGTGGCAGCATTATTTCCACAAAAGAGTAATATTTGCAGAACGAATTCATATCCGCATTACTCCACAGTACTGAATATAGATAATATGACGTTTCCACCATCACACACTGATATTAGACATTTTGAAAAGAAAAATTCTGACTTAAGTGTTAATATTTATGGATTAGACAAAAACATTGTAACTGGTCCTTTATATGTGACTAATTCCAGAAAGCGCAATCATGTGAACTTGTTGTATTTTGAGAAAAATGGTAAAGGTCACTACTGCTTAATCAAAAGTCTTTTACGACTGGTTAAACGTCAAATCACTCGTCATAAAGGTAAAATGTATTTATGTGATTTATGTTTCCAATGTTTCACAAGTGAAGTAAAGTACAACTCACACATGTGTAACAAAATATTAACTACACTACCAGAGAAAAATACTATTCTAAAATTCAAAAATTATGAAAGGCAGCAAAAAATTAACTTCGTTATATATGCAGACTTTGAAAGTATTCTATTAAACCATAACGAATTTATAACACAGAGTACTCGTATGTACAAAGTTCACGAACCTTCTAGTTTTGGTTATTATATTTGTTGCTCACATGATCGTCATTTAAATAAATATGTTACATATAGAGGACTAGATTGTGTTGAAATATTTGTTCGAAATTTGCTAAGGGATGTAGAAGAAATTTGTCATATATTATCAAATAAACAACCAATGTTGCCCTTAACGATGGATCAAGAAAATAACTTTAATAATGCCACTTTATGTCATATATGTAAACAGTTATTATTCGATGACAAGGTGAGAGATCATGATCATGTAACATCACAATACCGAGGTGCTGCACACTCCCATTGCAATTTAATGTACCGGGTGTGCCCATTCGTACCGGTATTTTTCCATAACTTGGCAGGTTATGATTGTCATCTATTTATTAAAGAGTTAGCAAAATATGAAGGTGATTTTAA
Source organism: Agrochola lychnidis (assembly GCA_963680765.1). Classification (NCBI taxonomy): domain Eukaryota; kingdom Metazoa; phylum Arthropoda; class Insecta; order Lepidoptera; family Noctuidae; genus Agrochola; species Agrochola lychnidis. The sequence continues at coordinate 4,806,134 of OY796871.1, read as the reverse complement.
AATAATACCGAAAACTAAAGAAAAGTACATGTCTGTTACGAAAATTATTAAAAACAGTAATATTTCACACCCAGTTCAAATAAAATTTATTGATTCTTTCCAATTCCTTAATACTAGTTTGGATGTCTTATCTAAAAATTTAAGTGATAATGACTTTATTAATTTATCAAATGAATTCCATGAAACAAACTTGGAGAAATTATTGCATCAAAAAGGCATTTATCCTTATGATTATATGGATTCTTTTTCGAAATACGATCAAAAACATCTTCCTCCCAAAGAATGTTTTTACAATAGTTTAAAATGTGAACATATAACCGATGATGAATATAGACATGCACAAAAAATATGGCAAAGTTTTAGAATTAAATCTCTTGGTGAATATACAGATTTGTATTTAAAAACAGATGTGTTGTTACTTTGTGATATATTTGAAAAATTTAGGGATACTTGTTTACGGCATTATAACCTTGATCCAGCTTATTATATCTCCGCACCCAGCTTGAGCTGGGACGCGATGTTGTTGTTTACAAAGGTTCAGCTAGAATTAATTAATGATATAGAGATTTATGAGCTTGTAGAAAAAGGTATACGAGGAGGCTTAGCACAGTGTTCTCTTCGTAATGCAAAAGCCAATAATAAATATTTACCTAATTTTGATGTCTCTGAAGCATCGACTTATTTGATATATCTTGACTGCAATAATCTGTACGGTTACGCAATGACAAAAAAATTACCAATATCTGGTTTCCGATTTTTGTCACCTGAAGAAATATGTACAATTAATATAACTAGCATACCAGATGATTCAGATTATGGGTACATCTTAGAAGTTGATTTGATTTATCCAGACTACTTACATAAGGCTCATCGTGATTTACCTTTTGCAGCAGAAAAATTTACTCCTCCTGGGAGCAAAAACCCAAAATTGATTGCAAACTTATATGATAAATGTAAATATGTCATACATTACGTTCATTTAAAAGCATGTATAAAAAACGGGCTTGTTCTAAAAAAGATTCACCGTATACTAACATTTAGGCAAGAAAAGTTTTTACAGAAATATATTGACTTAAATACTCAATTACGTCAAGCTTCATCTTCGCCTTTTGAAAAAAACTTATTTAAACTACTGAACAATGCTGTATTTGGAAAAACTATTGAAAATAGACGAAAACAAGTTAACATTAAATTAGTGATGACATGGAATGATACAGACAACAAAACAAACAAAAGCCTCGGTGCCGCGAAATTAATTGCGAAACCTAACTTAAAAAATATTACCATTTTTTCAGAAAGCTTTGTTGCTGTTCATTTAAGTCCAGATAAAATATTTCTTGACAGGCCGATATATATTGGCTTTACGGTTTTGGAATATGCAAAACAGCATTTGTACAAATTTCACTATGACTATATCAAAAATAAATATAAAAATAAAGCAAGGCTTTGTTATACAGATACAGACAGTTTGCTTTATTTTATTAAGACTCCAGATATATATCAAGATATGAAAGAAGAAATACTGAAATTTGATACTAGTAATTTTGATGTTAACAATAGCTATCATATGCCTAGAGTCAACGCACAAATACCAGGCCTATTTAAGGATGAGCTTGGGGGTGATATTATTACTGAATTCACTGGGCTTAGAGCTAAGCTTTACTGCATAAACAGTTTAAACGGAGAAATTAAGAAAGCTAAGGGTGTAACCAAGTATGTAACAAAGCGATTACGCTTATGTAATTATAATAAAGCATTAATGAGTAACAAAAAATTTAAATGCAAAATGAATACTATTAAATCAATAAAACACGTATTGTTTTCCCAAGAGGTAGATAAAGTAGTTATTAATAAAAGTGACGACAAGAGACAGATACTACCAAATCAAGTAGATACATTACCATGGGGGCATTGTGACACAATATTTTGAATAAATACAATATTATAAAATGAGTATTACTTATTTGTAAGTGCATTATAATCCACTTTTCAATTTAAAATTACTTTATTTAGTTAATTACATTGAATAATTAATGGAATCATGATTACTAAGCGTTTCTGATAAGCATTATAAATACTAGAACATATTATTTTTCTGATAGATACAAATATGAAGTGGGTCAAGCAACCCGTTTCGTTAGAAGTTAAAAATATTGAGGTGAAGGAAAATAAGCTACACGCAAAGCATAGTGTTCTTCTGCCGAATAATATAAGATGTATAATATGTGGTCCTTCGAATTGCGGAAAAACTAACGTCATGATTAGTTTGTTAGTTCACAAAAACGGTTTAAAGTTTAAAAATGTTTACTTGTATTCCAAAACTAGCTTTCAACCAAAATATAGTTTTCTAAAACAGATCTTAGAAAGAGTGCCCGATGTAAAACTTTTTATATTTAACTTTGACGACGAAGTTATTCATCCTAATGATGCATTACCAAATTCTATTATCATTTTTGATGATGTGGTCTGTGAAAAGCAAATTAACATACGAAATTATTTCACGATGGGCAGACATAGAAGTATAGATTGTTTTTATTTATCTCAAACGTATTCAAAAATACCAAAGCAGTTATTACGTGACAATGTTAACTTTTTGATAATTTTCAAGCAAGATGAAATTAACATGAAACATATATATGATGAACATGTTAGTTCTGATATGGAGTGGTCTAAGTTCAGAGATATGTGTTCTAAAATCTGGATCCATCCTTATGATTTTTTAACAATTAATAAGGATTGTGAATTAAATAAAGGCAGATATAGACAGTCATTTGACAACTTTATTTATTTTGATTAATAGTTATATAAAACATGAATGAAAACAAAAAATAATCATTTGAGCATAAATACTTCTGCATACAAGTCGCATAATGGACCATAACATAACAAATCAATTAATAAACTCTGCGGACGCTATAAGGAAAAAGGTGAAACAAATGAAAGATTATGAATTTAGTACTGACACTCATCTGAAATATTTTTTTAAACCCCTTGCTGACCCTCTTAATGCTATAGCAGGTAACAAGCAAATTTCTATAATAAAAAATGAAGATACTTATGACGACCAACCTAAAAACACTAGTATCTTAGGTTCAAAAATGTTTTTGCGTGAAAAATCACATGATATGTACAAAAATGAATCACCAGAATCAGAAAAGTTTTATTCAGAAGACGAAGAAGGTAACACATTTGAATCAGAAAAAGTTAATAATGTGTCGCTGGAAAAAGAAGATATCTTTGAAATATACGATGATATGAATATACCATTTGGCATACGTAGTGAGAACGATAAGCATATGATTGGAAATACAATAGTACATTTTTCTACCACTCGCGAGAACTCTGATAAAGTGTATTTTATGCGCGTAGCTAATAAACAGTATAAATTAACACCTGGTCTAAAAGAATTATTGCTTCGCAAGAAGCCTGATTTAAGTTTGGTTGATTTAAAAGATAAATTAGTTTATAAAGAAATACTCATCACGACTAATGCTCATAAAAGAGACTTTGACCCTGCAGGTCAAGTTAAAGGTGATAAGGGTCTAAAATATTCTCAAGTGATCAAACCTTTATTTCCCGAGTCTAGTAAACGCTTACAAGAACCTACAGAAGTTAAATCTAAACAAAAACGAGGTGCTGGTCTGCCGTATCTAAAAAAATATAAAAAAAATACCGAGCTTGTTTATTGGGATGATCCTAATGAATTAGTGGACAGGCTTAAACTTTTGATCGCATCTAAAACTGCAGGTAATACTAATCTCGACAACGAAATCTTATCAATTATTGAAGAGTTAAAAGAAGCGGGTGTTATAAAATAATAAAAAGACACATCATACAAACTTAATATCAGTATAATTTTGTAATTCAGAAGTGACAGTTAAGAGAATGAGCAAAGTGAAAAGAGACATTATAAACGAAATCCATAGAAGTGCAAGAAAAAATTTTCCTCGAAGGCATGTAATATTAAAAGATATAGATGATCTCTGGCAAGCTGATTTAATGGATATGCAAAGTTTCTCAAAATTCAACAACAACAAAAAATTTATTTTGGTTATCATTGATGGATTCTCTAAATACGCTTGGGCTATTCCACTTAAACAAAAAAACAAAGAAGCTGTATCTGAAGCTTTTATTACATTATTGAGTCAAGAAAAACGCATACCTAGAAACTTGCAAACAGATCTTGGAACAGAGTTTTACAATAAAAGTTTAAAAAAAATATTAATAAACAATTCTATCAATCACTACTGTACTTATTCGACTAAAAAGGCCTCAATTGTAGAACGATTAATAAGGACGATAAAGAGTAAGCTTTTCAAGGAATTTAGTTTCAAGGGGAATTATAAATGGACTGACGGGACACTTGCAAAAACCATTACTAGATATAATAATACAATACATAGAACAATTGGTTTACCACCTGCTCAAGTAAATCATAGCAATAAAATTAAAGTACTACAGAGATATTTCAATCAAAATCGAACGAAAACAAAATATCCTAAGTTTAAAACAGGCGATTTTGTTCGAATTAGTAAACATAAAGGTTGTTTTGAAAAAGGTTACACTCCTAATTGGTCAACAGAGATATTCAAGATCAGTAAAGTTCAAAACACAAATCCTGTTACATATTTATTACAAGATGTTAAACAACAACCTATTTTAGGAGCCTTTTACGATCAAGAATTACAAAAAACCAAACATCCTGATATTTACCTTGTTGAAAAAGTTTTAAAACGAAAAGGTAGAAAAGTTTTCGTGAAATGGTTGGGGTTATCATCATGCGAAAATAGTTGGATTGACGATAGCAATGTTTCGTGAGTAGTTTATCAATATAACATCACGGTCTATGATAGTGATCTCATTCTGTTTGTATACATGAAAGGAGAAGGACTTATAAATAATTTAATTAATAATTTACCATTTGAGCTCCATTTGCCAGGATATAATTATTGTGGTCCAGGAACTAAATTACGTGAAAGATTAGCTCGAGGTGATAAAGGTGTAAACAAGTTAGACGAATATTGTAAACATCACGATATTGCATACAACAGTTCGAAAAGTTTGAAAGATCGGCACAAAGCAGATAAAATTTTATTAAAAATGGCAAAAAAACGTGCTTTGTCTTCCGATGCAAGCACCGGAGAAAAAATTGCTGCCAATTTAGTTAATAATATCATGTTAACAAAAGTAAGTTCTGGAGCTGGGCTCAAAAAAACCTTTAAAAATTTAGTAACTAATACTAAAAAATACATTAAAAAAGTAAAACCGAAGTGTAGGAAAAAACTAATAGAATTGGCCTACGCTGCTGCTAGAGAATTGAATCATGATTCATCTGCCAGGATTCCACGTATAATACCAATTCCTAAGTCTGGAGGAGTTCTACCTTTAATACCAATATTCGCTGGTTTGTCCGCTGCTGGCAGTATTGCAAGCGGAATTGCTGGAATCGTCAAAACCATAAATGAATATAGAGTTGCAAAAAAGCGGTTAGAAGAAATGAAAAGACATAGTAATAATGTGGAAGGTGTATGTATTGGAAACGGACTGCGGCTAAACCGTTACAAGAATGGACTTGGAATATATACAAACTTAAAGGGAAAAAACTAAATCATAGGCTACCTAATCGTGCTCTTACTAATATAGACATCATGCGTTTTACCAAAAACGTTCCATATTTTCGCGGAGTGTTTATGAGAGATACCTTACCGAAGTCTCCGTTTTTAAAAGAGTGCGGAATCATAAATTTAGATAATTCTAAAAATTCTGGTACACATTGGGTAGCCTATGTAATTTTAAATGAATATGTTGAGTACTTTGACAGTTACGGCAACTTGAAACCTCCAATAGAATTTGTTTGCTATGTAGGTTCTAACAATATTAATTATAATTACAATAATTTGCAAAATAATAACTTATTCAATTGCGGACATTTATGCATTAAATTTCTTAAAGAGTTTTGGAAAAAGCAAAGTTTTAACAAATCATCACTTAAAAGGTTTAAATGATACGTGTCGTCTACATAAGACAACACTTTGACTTTATCTGTCACAAGAGATGAATGTCAATTAAATTGAGAAATTTTATTAAAAAAAAATGATAGTTTATAATATAAAATCAACTGCCAAGCTTAATGGTTTTACTCGTTCTCGTATCTTCAAAAGACGAAGACATATTATACGAACTATAAAAAAAATTACTAAAGAAAATAAAGTGTTTCTTCGAGCTTTAGGATTTAAATTATGAGTATTCTTCAAGTGAATGATTTACCACAATTCGACAACTCTGTAGTGAGTTATGAAATTCATACATATAATCCATATAGCAACAGTTTTAATGAAAATGATGAAATACGTATACCCATAAATCAACAAGATTTGTACGTATTACCTTCAGCTAGCTACATTTACATTGAAGGTCGAGCCACTACGGTTTCGAAAGATGGAGCAGGAAAACTAACACGAAAGGTTGTTAATTTTACCAACAATCATATATCATTTCTATTTCAAGACATTCGATATGAAATTAACGGTGTAGAGATGGACCGAATAAAAAATGCAGGTATTTCTACAACTCTAAAATCTTATGTGTCAATGAACCAGGGGGAAAGTAAAGCTGCTGCTATTTGGGGTTGGAATTTGAGCGGAATGAAAGATAATGATGGTATTTTTAGTGCCCTTATACCTTTAAATAAAGTTTTAGGATTTGCGGAAGATTATAATAAAATTATCATTAACTGTAAACATGAACTTATACTTAAAAGAAGCAGTTCAAATCTTAATAGTGTTATACTTGATAATAATGACTTCATTGAAGTAAGTATAGAGAGACTGCAATGGCGTATGCCTCATATAAAAGTTTCAGATCGGGAAAGATTAACTTTACTTAAACATTTAGAAAAGGATCGTCCTATTCAAATAGCTTTCAGAAATTGGGACTTGTACGAATACCCTTTATTACCTAGAACTACAAAGCATTCCTGGGTTGTTAAAACTGCTTCACAACTCGAAAAACCAAGGTATGTGATCTTTGGTTTGCAGACAAATAGAAAAAATATGAAAAGTAAAGACTGCTCAATATTTGACCACTGTAAATTAACTAACGTTACTCTTTTTTTAAATTCTCAATATTATCCATACGAATCGGTGAATGCGAAATTTTCTGAAGATAAGTATTATATATTATATGAAATGTTCACCAAATTTCGTCAGTCTTATTATAACACCCGGTCTGAACCATTGCTTGGTTTGGACGAATTTAAAGAAAAGGCTCCTTTATTTGTAATTGATTGCTCAAGACAGAACGAAGCCTTGAAAACTGGGGCTGTAGATGTGAGACTAGAAATAGAAAGTTCTGAAGATATACCAGAAAATACATCTGCCTATTGTCTAATTATCAACGATCGTCTATTCGAATATAAACCCTTAAGTGGTATTGTAAAGAAATTATTATGAACGCTATAGTCGATGTGCAAGGGTTTAAGACGGAAAGTAACGAGTTCATCGTGAAAGAAATAGCAGTAGCATGCGGAAATCAAATTATGGTATTATTAATCAAACCACCATACCCATTTTACAAGCTCACAAAAAAAGAAAGATTGCAAGTATATTGGATACAAAGAAACAGAAAAAATTTCTGGAGAGAGGGTTTTATACCATACTTAAACTTAGAGCAATATATTGTACCTTATCTGAAAGATAAAATCATTTATGTTAAAGGATGTGAAAAAGTGTCGTGGCTAAGAAACATTGTAAAACATGATAAAATATATAATTTAGAAGATAAGAACTGTCCTAGTTTAGAGAAATTGTTTGATGATTATAGAATGTCTAGTAATATATTTAGCTGTGTGTATCATTCGAATGTATGTGCTTTAAAAAATGTTACTTGTTTAAAAAGGTGGACTGATAATAAAAGTATTTTTAACAGTAATTTAGAAGACAAGGGCTGCCTTGAAAAAATATAAGTTAGAAAGTAATTTGTATAGCTATTTATATCATAACGATATAATCAGAATAAAGGTTTTTGAGTAAAAGGTTTCTTGTTTTATTTCATAACAAATACATTAGAAACAGAATACCACAGCGAACTGTGCTGTAATATTCTAAAGATACCAAAAAAAAGGTCAATAGGTAAGTTCTGCCCCCATAGGTATGACTCGCAGCATATCTTGATAAATTGACAACACCAGATACAAGACTTCATTCTGCTTTCATACATACCCGTATAAAGACTCATAAAATGATTCAAAATTATTCCACCCCACGTTATGAATTATATAATGAATATAAAATTCGATTATGTTCATTCAGACATTATTGGGCTACAGTAGATTCAAAACGAAGATTGGTGATGGAAATGGCCGATGCAGGTTTTTTTTACTGTGGAAGTGGTTTAAACGATAAAGTTATGTGTTTTTCGTGTGGGGGTGGTATCAAAGATTGGGAGTATTACGATGAACCTTGGATGCAACATGCTACATTTTTTCCTGATTGCTTTTATTTAAATGCTGTAAAAGGAACAGATTATGTTGACAAATCAAAACGTCTATTTCATAAACTAACAAAAGTGAAGGAGGATATATTGATTGTCTGCTGAATAAGCTACTCAATGCTATTAGCAATGGAGCAACAAGTAACTATAAATTACTTAGTCATTTTATGAGATACGATTCCTAGAATTGTAGTTAAAAGGTTGAATCAGAAACTGAATTTAACAATTTAAAATAAATTAAATACATTATATTGACTACAATGCAAGATTCAGTGAAGTATACTTCTGAAGGTATTTGTAAAATAATTATTCAGAATACAAAATATTGTTTGAATAGATGAACATTGTTAATTGGGGGCTTCTAGATCAGATCGCAAAGATCTGATCTAGAAACCCCAATTAACAACTACTGTTGGATGTTCGTGAACTATTGTAAACCTATTTTGAATTGCTGGGCCGGAATGACTGCGAAAAGCTGTGGTGTATGTTTAACAGTGGACTGCGATAATAGTACTGCTCTAAAAGTTTGTTAAATCGATATTTTTGTTAACAAATCACAAAAAAATCAGTCTTGCTAAATCAACAGGGGAGTGTGATAATAAGGGTACTGTTCTTAACGTTTGTTGAACTGATATTTTTGTTAACAAATCACAAAAAAACAGCCTTCTATACAGGGTAAGTTTTTAACCAGTGCGCAAACTTTAACACGTGACTTTACTCATAATTATGAACAACTTTCACTATGGGACCAAACCTGAAATCGCAAAAAAAAAAATCAGCTTTTCCCTACATTTTGACGAGTTGTGCGAACATAAATGTAGGGAACAGTTGATTTATTTTTTGTTGGGATTTCCTAATCGGATTTTTGTTAATCATTGATAGGGTTAAATGCAGTGATGCTTACATTTTGCCCTTTATTTTTGGGTTGACTTGCAAAATAAATTTTCTAGAGAAGATTTTTTTTTAAGAATGCCCGGTGATCTATGTAACTCGATAATTGGAATATGAAACTCAAATTGCCTACTTACCAGACTTTATTCTTTTTAGTCTAATAAAATAAGTAAAATTTTCTTTTTATGCATCTTAAACACACATCCTACTTGTTCAAAATTGCTAAAACATCGCGAACACAAACCCAAATAAAATGAAAATTATCTTTTTTCCCATTCCGGTTATGAATGCAGTCAGTGTGCATTCTACTCTTTACTGCTTTTCAGCTAAATATAAAACACGCTCAGAGAATTGTTAATTTCGAGAAACTGAGTATTTCTGATTATATCTTTTGGATAAGTCTTGTGGCACAATGAGCACTGGATTTTAATAAAAAAGTTGCATAACTGAGTGTTTAAAACCCAATGTTAAAAAAAATAGAACCAATAGCAAAAGAACAAATTATTAACTCCAGTTAAGAAGAAATCGGGCACTATGAATAATAGTAAATGACAGGATTTTAAATTAGCGTTCCACAATGCGTCCGTGATAATCCTGGCATAAAATATGTATTTAGCGTTTTTTTTTTTGTTTCTCCTTTCAAATTCCCAAAACTGGTTTGGGACGATTTCTGGCCATGATGGCCTGGCAAACATGGTCAGATCTGAACCAAGGAAGATTCGTCACACCACCACCGCTGCGGTCTACCACGATGGTAATATCCTCCCAGGCGAGCAGTGAGTGACAAGCTGACGATAGCAATTAAAAACTACTAATTTCCCATTGTACTTCTAACCTACCAGCATTCCTAAATGCACACAAACCGTAAAAACCTCGAGATAAAGCAAGTATAAAATATTTTAATTATATTTTATCACCACTAAAACTGTGTAAATGAAAAACCGGTTTCGTTGCTTTATGAAATCGTAAAAAACTTGTCTTTGCGCCCAATGGGAGAGATTTGCAGTTTTCATGGTGTTCCCATTGTTGAAATTTCATTATAGAGTTTTATTTCAGTGTGCCATCTCGATTTTTATTGTTTCTTTTTATGTTTTTAATGGCTATGGTAATTAAGGAGTTATCTGAAGATCTGTTTCGTTTTTTAATTAGCTGTTGTTGTTTCGTGCCAAGTTTTGATTTTGATGTTATTGTACAAAAAACAAATCACTCTCGTTTTTATTCCTCAAATAGCTGACCTGCCAGCGTAGCATGACAATCATAGAAACGGGTTTTCTACGGGTTTTCTCGACGGAAGAATAGACAAAATGACAGATTGTGATTGTTTATCTGTCATTTTGTCTATTCTTCCGTCGACAAAACCTGTTTCTATTACGTAGGGGGTTAACTCTCTGAGTCCGTCAACGAAGATACGGGCCCGTCCGGAATTAATTGATCCGTCAAAACAAGTAAGGGAAGAACACATCGGGCCTAGGGACAACTATCAAATCGTGTTGTCATTCATTCTTAGTTTGTGCCCCGAACTAACTTATGTCCGTAAGTGATACAGAGTAGGAAACGCCTGTAACTTCAGCTGATACTACGGTCTTTGTGCTAAGCAGCTAAGCCAACCAATACTTTCAGCACTTTAATTGCGTAATAGCAGTGATAGCCTAATGGTGTGACCGTCGAACTGCCAAGTCATAGGTCTCAAGTTCGAACCCAAGTCACACAGCTCTGACTTTTCAGATTAATGTGCGTTTTGTATAATTATCATTTGCTTCAAAAATGGTGAAGGAAAACATCGTGAGGAAACCGGCCATGCTTGATAGATATTTCTCGATGCCATGTGAATGGCTTCAGAGACCCATGGGTGGCTTTAAAACTCTGACACCAGATTAGTCACTAGCCACGCGAAAGGAAGAAGAAGATTGCGTAATACACTTCAATCACAATCCGAAAGATTTAGAAGGAAATTGGTAATCTATTGCTTCAATGTTTGGAAAATTCTTCGACTCAATAACGTAAAGAACGCAATAAAATGTTGTTGAACTGTCGAAATAAAAAGCATTGACGTTGTGTGTTACGCAATTATCTTTCAGATTAGAAGAATTATTAGTCGATTTTAGCCGTTACTCAGTGAAAGCCCGAAGTCTGGATGTAAACTCGCTTCGATTGCATGGGACGTAAACATAACTGTAATATGGATGATAAACAAACACCTCTTTTGAAAAGACCTAATTTTATAATCTACCGCTTCAGGGAATAAGAGTGAAATTATATTCTACGATTCATTTTTAAAGCCATTATAAAGCATTAATCCTTCCTTTTTGACATTAACCCGAAAATGTTGACGGATAACCCTATACCTAGGTGCTTTATGAAATATTCACAGTTAATGAGTCGCAAACTTTAAATCCTCTACCGACGAGACTAACAGCTCGTGAAAGGGTAAGATTAATTACTGCCATTTTTGTTTTAGATGCTAAAAATTATAAGGTCGTTTGGGTTTAGGATAATTTGGATAATAAATCGTGAAACGGGAGTTATAAAACTGGTGTATTGAGTCATAGGAAACTTATCTCGAAAAGAGAGAAAAAATGCTCCCACAGACAGGCGCAACGCGACTCTGGTGGAACAGTTTCCGTGAAAACTTCACGGAAATTGTTTTACCGGTGTCGAGCTTGGCAGCGAAAGCCTTAAGAACTCGGCGACGCATGAACACGCAGACAGTGTTTATCTAGGCTCCTACATCTTTTTTTTCCAAAAAACTTTTCTAAAATGAAGTTTAAACAAATTTAATTTCGCACATTTTTATAGCGTAAATGACATGTCTTCATATTGTTTTTTCTGTATTATAAACAACAATATTGCAAGCATAGCCTATCAAGTTACAAAATATCGAAAAAAAAAAGCAAAAACATTAAGTTTTCATTCATAATTTTTGGTATTACGGAACACATCCAACTTTTTCATAAATTGTCGAAAAGTTTTCAGTCCAGTTTGTTTTTTTTTTCGAAAATGAAGTAGCTTTGCATTTTAGTCGACGATTTTCCTAAGAATCTCTTATAAATATCCATTGAACGAAAGAATACATAATTTTCACATTTATTGGTATTCGTCCAACGCTAATAAACTCTCAATTCGAGATTTATATTAAAATTCAAAGGGAAAGAGCTTTTAAATGAAGATTTTCATAGGATACATTAAAATCTGTTTCCACCGATTTGGTCTTTTGAATACGGTGCAAGATTTAAGCGGTTAGTATAACTTATTTAGATGATTTCGTTATTTTCTTGTAATGACACTTAACTTGTCTATTCAATAACTCCTAAGAGAACTCACTGCTTTGCCTGCTGGGGAGTTTTTTGCGCCACTTTTTCTTCCCAGCTAAAGCACTAAGAAGTGGGTCGGGGCTGGCGTTTTTGGAAATTTTGACGTTCAAAAAGTGCTGATTCTCAGCTTACTTTGAATAAATGACTTTTGATTTTGATTTCACATCAGTTTACACTAGGTAACAAATTACTGTCGATGAAAATGTTGAAATAAATAATTGTATTTAGTTATGTAAGACATTGCGTTACGTTTTACAAAACTGCCACCCACGTTTAGGCGTAATGCAGAATGAAAGTTCAGTGATTATGGGAAATCGCTAAACGTTTAGCTGCTTTACATAACGGAGCTGTTTTGTAAAACAGCTAGCGGTTATGTAAAACAGCGGATTTAACAATCCATCTGCGACATATATATTTTTATCGTTTTTAATAAATAGACCAAGTGAAATTAAAATCGCTATAACATCCTAACTTATGCCACTTCCATTGTCCGTTGGGACAGCAATAACAAGTCTATAAACCGTTTTTACTGCCTTTGTTCAAGTAAATCTATGTCGGTTTTGACTTTTTAAACAATGACCGTGTTTTTGTATGGGAACACAGATAATTCTTGAGATGTTTTTGAATGGGAAAATGGCGATTTAAAAGAAAAATCTAAAGCTTGGTTTTTATTATTGGGATGTGTCCTTTTGTCCTTTTCAGGCATTGTACTTGTTATATGTGTGTTTTAGATTTCCTTATAAGAAGTTCCTTCCTTTTTACTAAGAAATTATTTTAAGTTTAACTAAGCAAGCAATTTACATTCGATTCTGTATTTTTTTTTGTGTGTACTTCATTTATTATTAAAATTAAAACTAATTAATATTTGTCAAAAAAGCGATTTTAAACATAAAAAGAGTCCAAGTGCGAGTCAAAATCGTACACATAGTGTTTCATATCACCGTACAATATAATTATAACACTACATATTTTTTAAATACGTATATTTTAGAAAACACAAAAAACGCAATATTAAAAAAAAATATTTGCTGTTATAGCGGTTGTAGTAAAAAACTTTGTAAAAATTTCAAGTGTCTACTAATTACGTTCGGTTGCAGACGAGGATGCAAAGAAAACCGATATGATTTACTTAAATGATTTAATTAAAATAATTATTACAATTAGATCGGTAAAACTAAGATGCGCGACAATTGTTCGATATGAGAAACAAGAGTGATGCACTAATACACTAAATCAATATTAATCACGGCTATTGCACAATCTTGGATCCTACGCCATCGGATTGCTGAGAAGGCGAATCTCACGGTTCTGAGCGCAATGCGGTAGGTGGTCATTGTCAATGCGGTAGGTATTAGTCATAAGAATTTAGGGTTCCGCAAGTAGCGACATAACATACTTATAACAAAAGATACAGCACTCTGACAGACAGACGGACGAAAGGACAGCGAAGCCTTAGTAATAAGGTCCCGTTAAAGTAAGTACGGAACCCCAAATATATAAGACCAAAGATCTAAAAACTATTCACATAAAATTCTCAGGTTCTTGTGAATTAACTCATAAAATTAGGTCGCTGGACCGACTGCCATTTACTATACGAAGAACACAAATTGAATAATTGTTTTAAAATGTGTCACATGCCAGACTAGCAGACATTAAGAGATTATCCAATTATTTGCACGTAAAACGATCGCCCACGTGTCGAGTTCTCACACCTCATCTTGATGGTGCTTGGAAGTGTTTAGAACGGCCGATGAAAATTTTAAATCAATTTATTGAAACAGAAAATTATATAAAATCAAAATGAACAAAAGTTCTTTTTGCTTATGATTAATCTTTAAATGGTTATTTGGAGTTTTTCTCAAAAGATATACCACAATAATAAAAAAAAACGTTTTGTTATCAGACTTCGAACGCTCATAGCGTTTTAGTATTACAAATTAATTAAAATCTATGTTGGTACAACGATTAGGCACACACAAATTCTTGATCAATATTTTCCAGAAAGCTTAGATCATGTGGATATAACCACGTTTTTTGTAACAAAAAAAAATCTGCTGTTTTACACAACGCACGCACACTGTTCACCGACCTCTTAACATTTTTACTATGAATGTCCGTTTTCGTGGAGTTCTTCACCACAGGAACCAACTACGTTTTAGAATGGGCTTTATCTTTGTGACTGACCGACCCTTGACAATTCAAAAATGTCAGTAATCGGTTTAAAATTAAAATAAATGCTTTCTTCACCGAGTATTCCGGGACATCGCCAAGCGGTTGGTCGACTTTTTACGTTACCAGAGGGCTGGCCAATTCTTAGGCCAAAGAATCAGCATCGCCATCCAACATGGCAATGCTGCCAACCTTTTGGGCACTTTTCCCTTTTTACTTTTTTTACGATGCGGACGAATTTTTTGACGCCCAATGAGCTTGTCTTTATTTCTAACTTTTCCTTTACATACTTGTACATAATATATATAGTAGTTAGTTGTAAATATGTTTGTGTATATTATATGTTAACATAGTAAACAATAAAAGTGAAGGAAAAAGAAATGCTTTGTATTTAAATTTAAAGTGAAAACATTAAATAAATGCTTTGAATTTCTTAAAATCTCATCAACCTATGTACAACAGGCAGTAGCATGTTGTACATAGGTATAAATATAATTATTTTTGTCCTTTCTATCCGTTCCAAACCCATTACTACCGTCCAACCAACTTAATTCACAAGATTCGCTCCCAAAATCCACTTCGGTTCTCAACCTCATTCGAACATGACTCCTTTCATAATCCTACTCGTTATAGCCCTGGTGAATTCAGAAGGTACTGACAACAGTACCAAGTGTGACAACTTTCAGGCCAACTTTAATATGAAGGATTTGATTGGTGCTTGGCATGTGGTGGCCATCATACCTGAAAAGTTGTTTCCTGAGAAGCAGGTGACGTGTTATAAAGTGGAGATTAGTGAGACTGATGGGGTAAGGATTCTTGATTATTTTACTGTAAAGTAATGGAATAATTTACTCTAAAGCAGTGGCAGTGGTGGCCCACTGGTAACGGCCGCGAGTTACGAGTTGTATGTCGTAGGTTCAAACCCATCATCATCATCATCAGCTTATAAATGTTCCCACTGCTGGGACACAGGCCTCCTCTCTGTGAGAGGGAGTGGGCCGTAATCCACCACGCGGGCCCAGTGCGGTTTGGTAGATGTCACATGTCTTCGAATTTTCGGTTCTAGGACATGCCGGTTTCCTCACGATGTTTTCCTTCACCGTTTTGAGAGCAGTGGTGATGAAATAATTTATACAAAGTAAAGCGCCTGTCTGGGTTCGAACCTACGACCTACAACTCGTAAGTCACGGCCGTTACCACTGGGCCACCACTGCTCTCAAAATGATGAAGAAAAATATCGTGAGGAAACCGGCATGTCCTTGGAACGAAAAATCGAAGACATGTGATATCTAACAAATCACACTGCGCCCTTGAGGTGAATTAGACCCCACTTCCTTTCATCGAGAGAAGGCCTGTGTCCTAGCAGTGAGAACATTATAGGCTGATTATGATGAATGAAATAAAAGAGGCTTTATGTACGCGTAGTCTTGTAGTAGATTAGCTACCAATCTAATATTTTTACATCGTTATGAGCTTGATATGCTTGCTTAGCGTATTTATTAGTGTACTGTTTACCTACTGCTACTATATTCTTATATTTCACTCACGGGCACACAACACTCTCCAAAGACACACATAGCACATCTCCTTTTGTTTTGTAAATTGGTTTCCCTTCCTCTCAGTACTTGGAGCTTTTACAAAATTGTATGTGGTACGTAAGTGTAATCCCATCAAAAACATAAATGTGAAATTTGTATTAGTTCTTTTGCACCGCGACACTGTAGACAAATATAAAGATGATAAATTGATTAGCCAAATATAAGATAACGTAAAATAATAAATAATAATGTAAAAACTAGCCAAGTCAAATCTTAAAATCTTCGCAAAAACTTAAGACTTTTCAAAATAAGAAGCGATTTCCATAATATAAATACACGTAGTCGACATGAAATTGTGATACCCAAATTTAGATTAACTAAAACAAGCAAGTCATTTCTTATAAACAGTATCCGCTTTTATAACAAGTTGCCAAAGTCTGTGACAGAATTTAGCGATGGGAAGTTCAAAACCCACATCAAACGTGTCCTTATCAAGAAAGCATATTATAAAATTAAAGACTATGTTGAAGATAAGGAAGTTTGGCAATAATTCCTTCTGCACATGTGGCTTCCCTGGTACCTCATTAATGGCATAAATAAGTAAGAGTCTATTAACTGCTCCCAAATTAACATGTTTATTTAAATCTTTATTTATTTTTATTTTATTTTTTTTTGTTTTTACATTCGTCCTTGACATATTTATTATTCTATTATTTGACATTATATACCTACGATTTAATTTGAGCTTTTTTTTTTTTTTGTCACTTTTGTGGACATGATAATTACTCAGATTGATTACAGTTGTAACAGCAATCATATAATTGCGTTTTATTAAAATAGGTTTTTTTTTTACTTTTATTAACCTATTTATTTTTTTATAGATTCTTTTCTACATATTTTGTGAATGTGAGAACGCTGTAGGCTTAGTGGATTGTAGACCTGTTGACCATTTTCTATTTTGTTAAGTACTTGGTACTTATTGAAAGACCTACACTGTCCTCCCATACCTAGAAACACTGTTATATGAAAGTATTGTAAAAGCCAATTATTTTTAAAAGAGTAACCGTGGAGTTTCTTGCCGGCTCTTCTCCATACGAAACGACCAATTGGAACCGTGCACCTAGCTTCTGACGTTTCATAAGTGCCCATGTAGGTTTATGTGAAATAAAAATATTTTGATTTTGATTGATTTTGATTTTTTTGATTTGAGTTTCAATTTATCCTAAGTGCTTTGTGTAAATAATTCGACTGTTCAAATTTAAGAAGTTATATTTTTAAATAGCAAACATTGTTATAGCAGAAAAAACAAGAATTTGTGTTTTAATTTTATTTTAGAAAGTTGCATGTTCTTATAAATAAATTTCAGGATTATCTACAGAACTTGGCACCCATTTAGATTTCAATTCTTTTGTCGGCGAAGTCGACAACCATATTTATGGAATTTGGCTCCCATTTTCACATTTATGTTTTTGATGGGATATCATTACTTTTTGTAAAGAAATTATTATTATTCGTCAATCAAACGTGATCTATTAAATTCTTTTTGTAAATATGCTTAGCAATATTGTGTAAGAATGTAGGTATTTCTTTCGTAACAATTGTTACAATTTTCCGCAATGATGTCAGATCGCTGAGCCGGCGCGGCAAGTATTATTATTAAAAAAAAACGTGTACAGTCGGGGAGCCTTATGTCGTATGGTATTTTACTGTGGGGTCGGGCTGCTGACATTGAATCCATCTTTATTTTGCAAAAGAAAGCTATCAGAGCCATTTATAATCTACGTCGCCGCGAATCTCTCAGGAAAATTTTTAAAAGGATTAATATTATGACGGTACCTTGCCAATTCATTTATGAAAATATTATGTATGTAAGGAAAAATCCACATCTCTTTAATAAAATAAGTGATAGACATAATTTTAATACTAGAAATAAAGATAAACTAGAGCAACCAATTTTTAGATTATCTTAAGTACATACATCTTTTATGGGATACTGTGTTAAATGTTACAATAAAATACCTTGTGACATTTTGCAATTAAATGAAAGAAAATTTAAAACTCATATTAAAAATACACTTTGTAAACAAGCATATTACAAATTAGAGGATTATATCCAAGATAAGAGTGCTTGGAAACATGCTGGTCCTGCTCCATAGGACAATTTAGAATCAAGAAAAATCAAACTGTTTGCTAATTTAATTGTAAAATTTATTACTTTGTGTTTTATGACATTGATTTTACATTCTGTGATTACTTCCTCACACACTGACTTATTAATTGTATAATTTTAGGAAAATCGTCTACTTTTACAATGTTTGTAAATATGTGAGCACCATGTATCTATCACATATTAAATTATCTGTCGTTGTTTCATTTTTAATTCTTTTTACCTATTGTGGTATAGTAATTTTATTCTAGGTGCACCGTCTTCACATATAATTATTATTTAACAAATGTACGTACATATACAAATAATTGTAAAACATTTTAAAAGAGTAACGGTGGAGTTTCTTGCCCATTCTTCTCCATACGAAAACTACCTTTTGGAAGGGGCGAATAGAATCAACTTTATTATTTTGTAATTTTTGACGTTCAAAAGTGCCATACATGGGCCTATTTGAAATTAATTATTTGACTTTGACTTTGACCCCGTCAGGAACAAAGTTCCTTCTCACGTATGATTTAATTATTTAATTTTTGCAGCCGCCCCTTTTTTTTTAAGTATCTTCTCCCGCTCTGGGCGGAGCGAGAGGGCGTATCAGACTCTTACTGACTAAAACCCACCCGTGTTACTTCGGTTGCCCTGTTGCCGGGGGCCACGATGTCCCTATCGGTTTTCTGCGAACCCCCGGCAGGCATTGGCCCTAGCGGATCCCGTCATTTCTGCTGACATCTCTTTGAGGCGCGCGTGGAACACAACGCGCCGTCGACCCGGGCTTGGTCCTTATCGGGTGGCGAGCTACCCATTGCTCACCGTTCGCAAGCCCGCGCCTACGGTGGCCGGAAATCGGCTCGCGATTCCCGCCCCGGGCGTCTCCTCCTGCAGCGGTTAGGGGCGTGAGGGTGCGAACTTTGCTTCTACCTCACGCGTTCCGCCTCCTCCTTCGCGAGCATTACCGCTTCGCAGAAGGAGGTGACGGCCTGCCATTTCCTCTCGCTCCGTACCATGGCCTGAACCAGGGCCGGACGCGAGAGATCACCGCCGCCGTTGCAGCCGCCCCTTGGATTTACATTTTGACCTCACTATGGACTTAACTATTCGTAAGTTTATATAAAAAATTAAACGACAATAGTCCCTAAAACAATAGTCATACGATCTATCAATTCAAAAACGTCTCAAGCATAGTACCAACCTACCAACTACCTTAAACATACCAACCTGACGTTTGTAACAACGTTTTTCGAGATCAGAGAATGAATGAAATCAATTCACTGCCGCCTAACATTAGGGACCAAGATTTTGACACGTGACACATCAGTTGACTCGACGGGGTGTTTTGAATTCAGTCATGAAATTCAGGAATTTACATCAACTTTTGGCATTCGAATCAAAAATGTATAGTTAGCTGTCAAATTATAAGACGCTGGAGATCAGCACCATCTGAAGTGAGCAAGTGGCAGTTTTTAACCCCATTTGAAAATTTGTCGTCATGACTGTCATTTTCATAGTTTTCGGGAGATAGTGCTGATATCGAATTAGATGGACATTCTGGATTTTAAGATGGCGGCTATTCCAAATAATAATAATATTGTAGATCAATTGTCATAGACATCAATTTCATGCCAATTGTAAACTTGATAATCAAAATCCGTAAAAAAACGGACCTCTTAATTTCGTCAAGTTCGTCTGTCCGTGCGTCCGGATGTCATACAGTCATTTAACATGGAGACTATTTACACTCTATCGATGAAAATTTTGAAAAAGGTGTATTTTTTGCACCGTTAAACAATGGTGTAGTGAAATTACGATAAACATAATAGTGGGGGTGGCATTCTCCATACTTACATATAACCGAGAGATGAAAAAAATCTATGCATATAAAGCGTGTATTGTTGGATCTCATAATTAAAATGTTAAGATGTTTCTAAGTGACTTTGCTTTTGAAGTCAATAATTTTTGGGATACAGTTTATTTTCGGTTACAACCGCAGAATTAACTTTGTTTGTTATAGTTTTTTCGAGAAATACAAACTTATTTTTGCAGTCGATAAAATTGATACTATGCAATGTTTATGCGTAAATATTCATCCCAATTACGGAACCCTTCACTGTGCGTAGTCCGACATACACTTGGGCAGTTTTTTTAAAATTTCGTTTTGAAACTACCTCAAAAATAAACAATTTCTATTACTCGAGTAAGATTATCCTATTAAAAACAAATACTATCAAACTCATACAACTAAAAAAAAATGATTGTTGGTTTTATGAAACCACGGTAAAAGTGAAACTTTACACGGTCAGCTGCTGCGAACTATAGGCGCCGCCATATTGGCCTTGGCTGCTCTGACGATCGCCTTTCACTTTATCCCTACTCCGCGGCCGACCGACACGCGACATGCAACACACAGACGAAAAAGTTTGAGACGATGTAATAAAAGTTTCAATTTAAAAATATAGACGTCATTTAAAAGTGTTTGCGGAATACCTACCTAATTTATATTAATTTAACATCATTCCCAAACAAAATTTTCTTAAGCCTACCTAAAAAATGTATACTAGGCATTCTATATCAGAAAGTATCAAAAATAAAATCCACAGTAAATAATTGTCCAATAAATTAAAAATAATTTTGAACAACGTTCCGAATTTAAATTCAAATAAATAGAAACAATTCGGCGCGAAATTCAATAAATGAGGTAAGTATCAAACTCAAACTCAAACTCAAACCATTTATTTCAAATAAACCAATTACAGGTACTTTTGAATTGTCAAGGGGTCGGTCAGTCAGAAAAATGAAGCTAGTTGCCCATTCCAAAGCGTAGTAGGTACCTATGGAGAAGAACGGGCAAGAAACTCCACGGACACTCTTTTAAATCAAAATATTGTTACAAAATATTGGTTACATCATTCGTGTTGAATTTATACATGTGAGAACAATGTAGAAAGACGTGCACGTTAAAAGCGTCCGTAATAAAAATATAATAACAATTCAAAAATTTAAATAAATTAAAATAAAATAAACCGTGGCAGCTAAGAGATGACCAGTCCCTACTGACGGCGCCCGTTCACGAACATGACGCATGGATCAGCACCATTTAGCTCAACCATTTTGAAGGGAACTTAATGATCCAACACACACGCCACCATCAGCGAGACATTTGAGTGAGCATGACATACTCTCAGCTGCCAGAGCACATTCAAGTCAATGAAAGACGTACCCAGTAAATGGTAGCTTTATGGAATGTACAACATGGTCACAGTGCTCACACATGTGATATGCAATTATACAATACAAAGAGATTGAATTTATACAAGGAAAAGATAGTTTTACAATCTTCAGCAGCTGCAACAATATTTTTGAATGCTAATCAATTAGTTTATGCGCCCTTGTGGACCTGGACCAGCGCTGAGCCAAGCATTTTTATCAGCGATGTAATCCCCCAACTTATAATATGCTTGGCAGCATAGTGTGCGTTTTATACATGATTTAAATTTCGTTTCGTTCAGTTGGAGTATGTGGGAAGGTATTTTATTATAACATTTTAAACAGCACCCCATGAAGGATGAGTCTACTTTAGCCAATCTGAAACCCGGTTGAACTAATTGGTCCCTATTTCTAGTCCTATAATTGTGTCTATCACCTCTTTTACTGAAAAGACTTAGATTTTTCCTTACGTACATGATGTTTTCATAGATATATTGACAAGGTACCGTCATGATGTTAATATCTTTAAACAGTTCCCTTAAAGAATCGCGTCTGCGGAGACGATATATTGCTCTGATGGCTCTCTTCTGCAGAATAAAAATAGACTCGATATCTGCAGCCCGTCCATCGATATCTATCCTCGTTCTATGTGTTGACTCGTTTTATATTGAATGTCCTAAAAACGATTAAACACTAGAATAGTATAAATAATTATTTTAAACAATGTTTATTGTATTTAATACTTAAAACAATTTTATTTTAATTTTCAAGTATAGATTTCAGACATTTGACATAATTATAAATTAATCGAGACAATCAAAATTGAAAAAAAAAAAAAAGTTTGGCATAATCGTTTTCGCACATCATTACAATAAAAAAAAAAACAATAATCGACGATTTTTAACACAAATTGAGTAGTAGTAATGAATATTACGTGTTATTGAACATGTGTTCGTATAATAAGTAAAGATCTGGGCATTTTCTAGTTACTTATAATATTTTTAATCACATTTGTCACATTTAAAGTCGTGTCAGATATGTGTATGTGTGTTAATTGTGAAAAGTTAAAATGTAAACACGCACGATTGGCGCGAATCTTCGACTTTTGAAATCAAAAACTTCATTACTACTACTTATTTAACTTGAAAAATGGATGAATTCGTCAAATAATTAAATGTTGTAATAGTCGCTGTCCTTATGGTGGAGTTTGGATGTTCGCAATCCCCAATTTTTATTAACCGACTTCCAAAAGGAGGAGGTTATATGTTCGTCGCGTATGTTTGTTTTTTTTTTTTTTTATGTATGTCCACCGATTTCTCCGTCAATTGTGGACCGATTTTGAAAATTCTTTTTTTGTTTGAAAGGGTGTGCTCTCGAATTGGTCCCATATAAATTTTATTAACTTTGCTTGGACAGTTTTTGAGTTAGCTACAAAATACGTATTTTTTTCCCACTTAGTATGTAGATGATATGTTAAGTTTCTGTCATTGGTAGCAGGTAGTGGTATTCGAATGTGTGTGGGGTAGGTACCACAACTAAAAAGTGAAAAATAAAAACTTTTTACAAAAAAAAAAACAACCGACCTCCAAAAAAAACACTACAAAGTGAAAAATAACTTTAATTTCGGAAGTCGGTGGCAAAAAACGAAAATACAAAACCCAAGACACCGACTTCCGAAATTAAAGTTATTTTTCACTTTGTAGTGTTTTTTTTGGAGGTCGGTTGTTTTTTTTTTGTAAAAAGTTTTTGTTTTTTAGCCTCGACCTCGACTGTCATCAAAATGGCGATTATCGCATTTACAGACTTGAATTTTATAAAGGTAAATTAATAATCTTGCGCGCTAAATATGAAAGATTTAATGGCATAAACATTATTTTAGCCAACTCTCTTAATTAAAGATGAATAATCTCATTGGCAGCAGCATTTTCAGTGCTTCTATAGGAAGGTTTACTTTAACAAATAACACAACAATACCTAAATACTAAAAACATTTTATTTCTCATAGAATTTAAAACGGCTTCAGCTTCATTCTCATAACGTAGTCATGGTATGAAAGCAGCGTAGGTACGGTAGATGGTAGATGTACGCTTACCCACAAAACAGTAATAAGCAATGATGATCTCTTAAACAATTTGTCCTATTTTGCTCACTTATCAATAATTATGTACACTGAGTCCTGCTGCTCACATGTCACGATTTGATTCTGGCCCTAACCAGATTATTGTTTTGATCTATTATGGGTAAATCTTTTACACTCTAGGGTGGCTCTGTTTTTATCATCACTTGCTTGCCTATAAACATCTCTGGTAGCAGCCTCTCTCAGTAAGCATGACAAACTTTATTCAAATGTATACCTAACCTAGAAAGTAAGAAAATACTCTTATTGTTGTTTATTTACTTTTGTATAATAATTATATCACTCATAGTTATTCTGCCATTTTAAAAACACTAACCTGATGACTTCTGTGACTCGCAATTGACATGCCACATACATAACATAATATGCTTAGATTTTCCTGAGCAAGTAATACTTGGGATAGAGTTGTAGATAATATAATCAATAATGTCAAGTCTTGCAATAACACATGTCATCGTCATACCTGAAAATGGTAAAAAAATTCAGTGTATTTACTTATGCTATATATAGCATAAGTAAATACACTGAATTTTTTTACCTGCCCCTTCCTTTTTTTTTTTTTTTTTTTTTTTTTTTTTCTTTTTTTTATGATGTAATTATAATTACATCATACTATAGACATTTACAGCTGACGACGCGCGACGTACCCCTGACTGAACATAGGCCTTCTACTAATAGGCTGCTAAAATCAATGAGGTTATACAATACGACGGTGTTTATAAATATTTAGAGAACATAATAAACTTACCCAGGGCCATGGAAAGATAAGCAATAGTTCCTCTGGCTTCAATTTAAATTGACAGCATTAAATCGTAACGTAATATAAGTATAAAGTAAATACGGAAAAATAAATTCAAATCAACGTAAAACAAACAGCCAACAATGCCATTGATCTGACAGATTTTTTTTGACAGTTTGACATTATGCGTGGTGTCAGTGTTACCAGGTTTAATTATTTTGGTAATCGATTGACGAAATCGATTGGGTGATTATCAGTGATCGGAGTAGGTAGATTGATTTTACGTACTCGCATCATGAATAGTCATAGAAATCATAACATGGATAAGCCTTTTTTCCGGGATTTCATTTTGGTACTTACGGGATTGAATCAAATATTGTTAAAGTAAGGATTTTTAAACTACTACATTAGAAATTTATAGAATGCGATAGATAAATATTTAAAATATATTATATTGTTTTATAGTATATCTATCCTTTTCTGGGAGTTCGATCACCTATATACTATTAAACAGACAGCAAAAGGGTTGAACATTTCTTATTCATATTGATGTATTCTTAATTCTACTCATTACAACATTTGAAATTCCTTAAAAAATCTTAATAATTTCAAAATCGCGGAATCCCAGAGGCGTATCCATACTAATATACGTGCCAGTTCATTGACCTCAAATCAATCTACTTACTCTGATCACTGGTAGTTTATAAAATAACATTACTGCCTCGAAACACTTTTAAGTTGTTGAGTATATTCAGACCATATAATATTTTATTTATTGTAAAATCATAATTTTACAGTATTTGAGTATAATAAATAGCATTTAAAACATACTCGTGTAGTGGATACTCCACCTACTCCATGTGGGTTAGTATCGATATTTTCAATCGATTACAAATTATTTTATTGGAATAGTCTGTCATCTGGCAACATTCAGGTTAGGATTGAATGGCGGATGTAGTTCTTAAGTATCAACAAAATAAATATTTATTAGGTTCTCTAATGCTAGAAGAAATAAATTTTGATAAAACGATTTGAAAAAAATACGACATAATTTTTGATAAATAAGCTTTGACACAGTATCATACCATGGGCCTGCTTTCGGGAAATCTCTTTTCAACTTTCTAGGTCACCCGGAAATGGGTTAAATGTTTTTGATGTCTAGTGACGTCGTTGATAAAAATGCCGATTTTTATACGTTAATATCTCAATAACCGTTTGAGTTTTATTTATGAAATTTGGAGTTCTAGTTAATCTTAGGGGTTTTTATAAATAAACCAAATTTCATGAGTTTATGTTACATAGATTTTGAGTTATTAAGGGGTCAAAAGTGGCTCCAAATGGTTCGTGTAATATAACACACTGCAGCCGTGTCTTGCCTGGAACTTGGCTCGACACGCTGCCGCGTCTCTAGATTAAATGTTGTAATTAAGGGTGTGAGCCTGGAGATCTGTCATACAGGTCCCGAACCCACTATAGACTCCAGCTCTCAAAAAGGTATGAATCTGCCTGTTACCTAAATACTATGTACAAAATTTGTACCTTTTTGAGAAAAAGTAAATTACTTGTTTAATTGTAGATATCGGGTCCACCATTCAAAATCATTAGGTACATTAGATTTCACAGTAGATTCACTGATAACAGATATAGATTTAACTAACTAACTGACTTCGCTCACGAGACTGTAATTGTATTCTATTGGCATTATAATATGTGAATGGAAACTTGAAGTCATATAGTAAGTATATGAGGTTCTCAATTCTGTTTTCTTATTTTATTTTTTTATTTTGTATGTTTGTGACGCGATTACTCCGCTAATTATGAATTGACTTTGATGATTCTTTTTTTTTGTTTGATAAATCATACTTTAGAAGTGGGCACATGCTGCCCTGCTAAGCCGAAAGGCGTTATCTCTGAGACACGCCCTTTTAGTTTTTTATACCATTCAATAGCTTTACCAATTTCGCATCTAATGGTATAAGCGAAATAGCGCTATTTAATTTAAAACATTTAAAAAAACCACTAAGATGTTTTATATCTCCTTTTTTCCTTAAATTATAATTTACAAAAAGTCAATTATCTCAAAACTTACTCCGGTTGAGATATCGCCTTTGGGCTAAGCAGGGCATCATACCTATATTAACTTTGCTTGGGCAGTTTTTGAGTTAGCTTCAATAATAAGTATTTATTCCCACCAGTATGTGGATGATATGAAAAGTTCCTGTCACTGTTATTTACATAGCAGGTAGTGGTATTCGAATTTGTGTGGGGTAGGTAACACAACTAAAAAGTGAAAAATGTATTTAAACTATAATATTATAAAGTAAATGAACGAAAGAATATAAACTTTTTTTAATGATTTAGGTAAAGAGATAGACAGAATAGATACTCTTTATTCCACATAAAGTATAGGAAAAAATACATTATGTTTTTACAGGGTAGTCTCAGATGGCTAATAAATAATACAGTAACGTCACCAAAGAAACTGCTGCCAAAAGACACTGACGGTATTATAGTACGACAGAGGTACCACACTGAGGACCCTTTCGATGTCTGGTCCAAATCTATTGAAGGAGTGAACGGATGCTTCCAACAAGTCATCTCTTTAGATATTGGCAAGAATGATATACGTGAGTTATTTGTATTTTAATTATTATTTTATCGTTATCATCAATGAGAAAGAATCATAGGGGTCATATAATGACAGGGACTTAATAGTACTTTAGAGGTATGAGGAAAAGGGTGTTAAGTTCACTCATCCTCACTATTGAAAAGGGAGGATCCTCCGACCAGACGGGTGTCTTGTCTGGCGGGCAACTGCCCAACGATTGATGTCGGATAGTCATATATATCGTCGCCCTCTCCGCTAACTGTCGTATCTCACAAACTGACGTATCTGCACTGACATTACCTACGTGTTCAGAATTTTGTTTCGAAAAAGTTCTCTCTAATCGTCGTGTCTGTGTCGTTTACCGTTTAGAAGATAATCACGTATTTTGTTTTGCGTGAGTTTTGTTTGAGGGAAAAATATTCTCACCACCTGTCGTATATGCACACATTTACAGTTAGTGAGTTAAAGATTAAGTCAAGAGCTATTTATAAAAAGTTATTAATTCATTAATAAAGCCACAGCTAACGCAACTATATTAACATGATTGTAGCGCCCGACCGAAAAACTGTTGCCCTGGAAAAATATCAATTGCTAGTTATAACAGTTAGCGGGGAGGGCGACGAAATGTCGTTCGCGCTGTAAACTAATTGCGCGATGCAGGATTTGTGTGACGTCAGGATTTGTGTGTCGTCAGGATTTGTGTGTCGTCAGGATTTGTGTGTCGTCAGGATTTGTGTGACATCAGGATTTGTGTGACGTCAGGATTTGTGTGACGTCGGGATATATGTGACGTCAGGATATATGTGACGTCAGGATTTGTGTGACGTCAGGATTTGTGTGACGTCAGGATTTTATTTGACGTCAGGTCTTTGATGCGTAGTATGCATGTGGCGAAGTAGATGCCGCCACAGTACGATTGAAGTGGAATTAGTTACTGCTATCAGTCGGTACATGTCACCACTAGTGATGTGCTGGATCGTTAAAAAATGTGATCCGCGGATTCGGATCATAAGGGTATAGATCCGCGAATACGGAAACGGATACGGATCTCAACTTTCTTCAGGTTCAGCAGGGATTATTTATGATCCTCATCGTAACTGACTTTTGGGGGACAAAGCTGCCAAGTTACTCTTTTTGAAATACAATTTACCATTACTCAATATTAATTATGACGTATATTTATTATTTTCTTACAAACAACATAGTTTTAATTGATGTGTTAACTCACATAATTATTTCAATTAGCATAACACAAATATTAGAGGTTTGATCTCACTACAAAGATAGTTTAATTACTACCTTATAACTTAATTTACTGGTACACACGGCTGCACATCAAGCTATCATTTTCCAGTTTATGCTGATCTCGCATTGCATACCTAGGATTTCCGTACAATGCGAGGTCAATAAGGATATTTTTTTTTTTTTTTGTTTGTGTTGAAGTTAACAGTATTTCATTGCTACATATCTTTAAAATTTCATATACGTAATGAAATGTCTTAATATAAAAGATGCGTTCAAGATCCGCCAAAAAGTAACGGATACGGATCTTTTTTCTCCCTCGGATATCCGCGGATACGGATACAGATATCCGGTACATCACTAGTCACCACTATTAGACGAGAAGATAGTGCTGTTCACACTCATCACGCGATATCTTAGTTGCCATTTACGACAATCTCTAGTAGCGAGGTGTTGGTAACACTGCCATAATATTAATAGAATAGAATATCTTTATTCAATTATCTTTATTCAAGTATCGTATGACTCACAAATGATTAATAACACTTACAACTATATTACAAAAAACTGACACAAATAGTAGTGGATCACCGCTCTGACAACCCATGTGAGATGGCACAACAGCGACCCACGAATACACAGTCTAGGGGACTTGAAATCATGACGTGCTCTCCAAGCTACTAAAAGATCTTGGTGTGTAACTTGCGGGGCTATAATTAGCCATGAACCCCATATTCTTTTACAGATAAAGCCTTGAAACACGATGCGATGATGCAGCTGCATCTCCTAGAGGTTAAAGGTTCACAGCCGTTCTTGATGCAAATGCTGTGGGGAAGAATGATCGCTGTCGTCATCTACCGGCGGAAACAGGTATTAGTAAATAATAATAAAACTTTATTCATAATTGAAAATGTAAAACACCAAATACAAATTTGCTTAAATCTACGAATAATTCAATTATGTTATGTGCCTGAACTAGGTCATCCTGTGCTTCAGGCGAGGCAAGGTATAATAATATTTCTAAATAATCACATTAATTATAAAAATCTAGTCATCTAATAGGTATTTAAAAAGGTGTAAATAGTACAATAAATCCTACTCGCTAAAATCTTAGTAACTATCATTACTAAACTTATTTTTTTTTTAGTTAAGTACAACTAATAGTTTCTCTGTATCTTCATAGGACATACTTTGAAGAGCTTCCTTGAGAGTTCTTTTCATCATCATCATCAGCCTATAAATGTTCCCACTGCTGGGACACAGGCCTCCTCTCTGTGAGAGGGAGTAGGCCGTAATCCACCACGCGGGCCCAGTGCGGGTTGGTAGATGTCACATGTCTTCGAATTTTCGGTTCTAGGACGAGTTCTTTTTACTATGTCTTTCCGTCTCTTTTTAGTAAATTCAATGCTATATGGGAGGGCTGCGTGTTGTTTTAATACGATGAATTACTTATGATATAATGTGTCTTGTAACATTCGCTTAAATTAAATGTAGGCCATTCCACTGCCGAACATGGACCTCCCAATAAGTTTTATTACAGAAAAATTACAAAACCACGCTAGGCGATGAGCCGTGATAGCAAGCTGCTGCTAATTATACAATGTCACCCATCGGCATGTGACCGCCCGAATTTTTCTGAATATTCATGAAAAATGATCGAAAAATAACTTTCAAAGGGGGGGTCTATCTTTAATATTTTTCATGTTATACAATTTTTTATGTTTTGATTAGCGTTTGCCATATCTCCGATGTTATTGGCTCGATTTGGATTCTGTTTTTTATTTCTAAAAGCTTATGAGTTATCTTATCGGATTAACTAACATTTTTATTAAAATTTGTCAACCATGCAAAAAAAAACGGAGGTGATAACATTTTTTTTTCTAAAAAAAATCGTATTTAAAAAAAATAACACATGTTTAAGTTCATAAAATAATAGGGAGGGATTTTGAAAAAAAGAAAATTTAAAATATTAAAAAAATAAAATAAGATAGACCCCCCTTTTAAAGTTATTTTTCAATAATCTTTCATGAACATTCAGAAAAATGCAGACGGTCACATGCCGATGGGCGACATTGTATATATACCTATTTTTTAAATTTTTGTTTTAGGGCGTGACTCAAGATGAATTGAAACCGGTGTTCGAACTCATTAACAAGTTAAGAGGACCACAAAGATTACCGAAAATATGCGACAGTGCTCTGAGAGATATTTTAGTGTTTTAGATTTTTTGTTATTTCTATAAATTAAGACTTTCATGACGCTAACTGGCACATTGCAATCACGATTTTAAACATTAAAATTATTTTACAATCATATCCTTTGCAGTATGTTCCATACCTGTAAAAATTCCCAAAAAATGTATGAAAATTAATGTACAAGAAGATATTATTACCACTGTAGTTAATAATTCGTACATTATTTTATATAAAACCAGAACTTTAATACAGAAAATAATAAAAATACTGCACAAGTATATTGCTTATCAATTTAAAACGCAATGAATCTTCGTTTTAAGTTATTTGCGCTAGTCCGATGTCCGTCGGCTAACAAATAGTGCTGGCTCACGCTACCATAACGGTGCACCACTATATTGTATGGAAACGCCAATAAAGCAAAAACAAAACCAACGTTATGAGGACAAAGAGTATAAGTTGTAGTACCAGAAACGTCAGTGTAAAGGTACGGCTTCGTAGCCGACCGTAGGCGGCAGCAGCAGGCGATGTGTCGTCGCGACACGACTGGTTTCTATATATTTCTATGAAACCGACGCGCGACGTGTCGCTAGCTACGGAATTTCATAGAAATACATAGAAACCATTTTTGTTTTTAATAATTAGTTTATTGTATTGTATTTTAATTTTATATATCTGAGTAATGCTAACCTAGTGGCACTTTTTACCTTATCTTAATTTTGTTAACATGCGGATGATGTAGTGAGCTGCAATATTGTTAATACTAATTTTGAGCCTATATTATAGTTATTTGTAAAAAAAAAATATTGTAGCTGTTTATTGTCCCATTATAAATAAAATAAAATAAAAACCAGACGTGTCGTGGCGACCCGTCCGTCGCCTGCTGCTACCGCTTGCGGTCAGCTACGGAATTCTACCTTTATCTTTAATGTGGGTACCTACATTTTCTACCTTAATTGATTCACTAAAACCTTGTAGACACACCAATGATGGCCACTTTTTAAAATTAACGAATCTCTAAAATCTTTTTGCGCGTTAGCACACTTTTTTAATAATTGATCCCATTTTTAACCATCTTGCATTTTCTCACAGTTGGTCGCAGTAACTACGATAGGGTCCCTCGAAACAGACCATGGCCTGGATTATGACATAGATTTTTGAAGTGAACTTCTTTAGGCGCGTTAGGCATTTTTGAAATGGGACTAAACCATTGATTTCGCGACACTGTTACCGAGTTTACCGACACCGTGGAGTAAAAGACATCAACGCGTTGATTACCACGGTGCGTGGAGTAAAAGACATCAACGCCTTGATTGACGCCCCAGTGCCGATTTTTTTTCAAATTTTCACTTCTGTCGGCACTCTTGGAGTGCCACTGTTTTTTTTAATTCACTGTAGTATGTTCCTGTGATGCAATTTCCAACCTCCACTCGGGCGAAACAGTGGGGAAAAAGCCAGTAATAAAATACTTAATTTATCATGTAACAAAACAAAAAATAACATCGCATGTCAACTGTCCCTTCTGCCTAATTATCATAATCTTCCTACACTTTCCGTCTATCGTAGGTTCGTGACATTACCTTATTAACTGGTTTTCTTTATTGCCAGTATTTGAAAGATAATTCTTTTTGGTTACCGTAGTTTTTGTATGTGGCGTGAACCTAATGTGGTCGATTTTGTCATTACTGTGGTTTAGAAATTGTCAGAAATGGAACTATTTTCGAGGAGGAGGTTATCAGTCCTTGTTACTAATTTAGATGGACTGATTAAAAGGAATCAGTATTGTTAGGGAGTTTTAGTTGATCTACTTGTTTTTTCTAACTTTTGAACGTCTAAAATTGCTGATTGACAATAAATTTGGAAGTTAAGTTTTCCATGATAGGTCAAAAATGGAATTGGGTACATTATTTTTTATTCAATAGTTTTTAATGAAAAATGGGTGGAGATTTTTTTTGTTGAATACTAAGAATTATTGCATGTTACTTCATATTGTAGCGATGTAACTTTGGTTGTGATTTAGAGCAACCTTGTAAAAGCTCTGGCTAAGGGAGCTTTTATAATCATCACTCATAAATAATCTTTCATTAATAAACGTATTTTATTTCTTTAAAAGAAAAAAGAAAAACTATTACACAGGACGATCACAAACTAAACACAGTCATAAAAATATTTAAAAAAACTTTTTACAAAAAAAAACTACCGACCTCCAAAAAAAAACACTACAAAGTGAAAAATAACTTTAATTTCGGAAGTCGGTGTCTTGGGTTTTGTATTTTCGTTTTTTGCTACCGACTTCCGAAATTAAAGTTATTTTTCACTTTGTAGTGTTTTTTTTTTGGAGGTAGGTTGTTTTTTTTTTGTAAAAAGTTTTTATTTTTCACTTTTTAGTTGTGGTACCTACCCCACACACATTCGAATACCACTACCTGCTACCAGTGACAGAAACTTATCATATCATCTACATACTAAGTGGGAAAAAAAAAACGTATTTTGTAGCTAACTCAAAAACTATCCAAGCAAAGTTAATAAAATTTATATGGGACCAATTCGAAAGCACACCCTTTCAAACAAAAAAAGAATTTTCAAAATCGGTCCACAATTGACGGAGAAATCGGTGGACATACATAAAAAAAAAAAAACATACGCGACGAACATATAACCTCCTCCTTTTTGGAAGTCGGTTAAAAAAGGATAATAGCACACGACAGCCTTTACCAGAAGTGGTCATCGTATTAGTGATTCTTCAGCAGCTTCAATATCATCAGGATTGTACCGGGATATAGCAGTTCGTGGACGTGGTATGTACGACAATAGCTTTTGTCACCAGAAGACAGCCGCCACGCAACCATCGATGTGACTCTCTGCTAGAGTGATAGTGATCAGCCAGTGTCACTCTAATTCAACCTCTTCGATGATTCCAGTAACTTCGTAACAATATTAGATGGCGGCACTTGCTGCGTCGAATATAAAATAAAAACTTTTTACAAAAAAAAAACAACCGACTTCAAAAAAAACACTACAAAGTGAAAAATAACTTTAATTTCGGAAGTCGGTGTCTTTGGTTTTTAATTTTCGTTCTTTGTCACCGACTTCCGAAATTAAAGTTATTTTTCACTTTGTAGTGTTTTTTTTGAAATCGGTTGTTTTTTTTTTGTAAAAAGTTTTTATTTTTCACTTTTTAGTTGTGATACCTACCCCACACCAATTCGAATACCACTACCTGCTATGTAAATAACAGTGACAGGAAGTTATCATAATATCATCCACATACTAAGTGAGGCAAAAATACGTATTATTGAAGCTAACTCAAAAACTACCTAAGCAAAGTTAATAAAATTTATATGGGACCACCTCTGAAGTATGATCTACTAAACAAAAAAAGAACCATCAAAATCAATTCATAAATGACGGAGTAATCGCGTAACAAACATACAAAAAAAAAAAAACAACAAACAGTCGAATTGAGAACCTCCTCCTTTTGGAAGTCGGATAAAAAAGAAAAACAATCTGATTAAAAATTCTTCAGTATTCAAGTCTGTTCAGCATGCAGCCTCCTGCGTGGTCTACCATTATTTTTAATATTAATTTTTATTCAAAAGGAACAACAAACAGCTACAATATAAAACATAGGAACCAGAAATACATAAAAAAATACAGACAATATTGCAGCCCACAACGCTGTTTACAGATTAGCTACAGGACAGTGACAGTAAAAATTATCGCTAGGGTTCCAAATATATATATATATTTTTTCTTAACTGACGTGTTTATAGTATATCCATATAAATTTTAAGAAATGGTACACAAAAATAGAAGAAAATATGTTGCACATGCATACGTACTCGTACATAACTGTGTATCATTGTACACATACTATACATAAATACACAAAGACAGCCGGCATCAGGTGTCCAGTAGAGGCCAGTGATTGATTCGCGCTGGACAACAATTCAACTACTACAAATGCACTAAATGGGTTTCTGTATACAGGCTGCTTTATTAACACTGCAAGATTTTTTGTAGTATTTATTCAAAGTCGTTTAATTCAACATCATTATAACCCTTTTGACAATTTTCTTTTTTTTTTTGGGTGGGAAATTATCAAATAACTTCTCTCGCTCTGGGTGGAGCGGGAGGGCGTGTCAGACTCTTACTGATTAAAACCCACCCGTGTTCCTTCAGTTGCCATGTTGCCGGGGGCCATGATTTCCCTAATCGTAAATAGCTGTTATAACAGCTATTTATGATTCAGGTAGCCAAAAGATGTTTTAACATATTTTTTGAAGCAGAACTATTAAATCAGTGATAGGAAGTTTTCTGACAACATTTCAGAATTGAAATAAATGTAAAAAATAATAGTGATTTTAAATGGTAAACAACAAAAAATGCAAGTGACAACTAAGTTCAAACGAAACATATATTATATCAGGAGCAGCAATGTAATATGACTTTAAGCAAAACGCACCTACAGGAAAACATCCAGGAAAAATCTTTCACACAGAAATCAAACCGACATCCCCTGTAGTGTATGACAGGCATGACGAGCTGAGTCCGCATACAAAAGGGGGTGTTCCACTTGGCTCGTTTTATATCTATTGTTTATGCGCGACAGGGGACCGGCTTGATGGAATACATGCTTTAATGACGGTCGCCAAGGTATAAATAAAAAAAGGTTTTATTATAAATGACAGGGGAGGTTGAGTTTTGGATACAGCCTGTATTTATGAGTATTGTTTAAATGATTTTCGATATTTCTCTGTTTTGTGTGTTGAGATTTGTAAGCTTGTGAAAACGAATGATTTTTTTCATATTTTTAATTAGTTTTAAATACTTACTTTAGGTACTCTCTTTAAAAAAAAGAGAGTACCTAAAGTACTCTCTTTTTTGGGTCTGAGACAAGAGTTATGTGAACAGCGTATGATGTGGGGCTGAGTATATAACCCGAGCTGTTTGAGGTTGCGCTAAAAATCAATTGTGAAGTTTCTATTCAATGCATCATGAGATGGCAATAGAAATTAAATAGAAAAAACCGGCCAAGTACGTGTCACACAACGCACAATGAAGGGTTCCGTAGTAGGGATTAATTTATCCTAATAACAAACTTAACATTGTAGTTGAAAAGCATGTTCTCCCATATATTTCAACTGCAAATTTAAGTTTCTACGCACAATATTGAGAGATTTACCATGTTATTTTAAGACCTTTTATAGATTTTCCTGTAATCTATGAGCCATTCTATGTATTTAAAAAAAAAATATCTTCAATAGTTTCGGAGAGGAGAGTGATGGTAAATTTTCATCGATTTTCTTAATAATTTTAAAGTATTTATTTTAAAATTATAAAAAATATATTTTTGAGATCCTCGTAACAAGCTATTTCATTTGATATGACATACGATATAGTTTGCAATTATATATATATTTTTTTAAGTGACTCTCAGATTCCAAATTCATTTATATATGTTACACGTCCGTGTTTAAGTCACAGAAATAACATATGTGTACTAAATTTCAACTTAATCGGTACATTAGATTCAGTGCAAATTGGCTGTGACAGACGGACAGACAGACACACGAGTGATCCTATAAGTAATCCGTTTTTTTCCTTTTGAGGTACGGAACCCTAAAAATACTCTTTTGTGAAACATGAACCAACCCAAGGGCTGGCTTGTACCTTGGCCAGAGGCTTAAGCATTGACGTACAACGTGGCAATGCCGCCAGTCTCTTGGGTACATTACCAGTCGACAGCGATGCGGAGGAATTTTTCGACGCCATATTTGTATTTTTAAATGAAATAATTAGATAGTTAATTGATTCAGGCGTGACCTTGCGGAAATCTATTATAAAATAAAATAGACGTGTGGCAACACGCCGTGTTCGTGTTCGCGACAAGTCAATCGTCATCCTGAGGATTCCTCGTTGTGAGGTGAAAAACTTGTCGATTTCTTTCAGGGTTTTTTATGGCTCTTTAGAAATAGCTAAGCGAATAGGTTACTAAATAATATATCCACTTCTATTGTATTTTTTCAATTAATTAGGTATGATTTTAAATTTAAGCTTAAGCTAGTGTTTTATTTTTCACTTGGAATGAAGAAAGACAAGATGGTTCTCCTATTTTTAACCGTAGATACGGTTATTAAATCCCGTAATAACTAAAGTAATAGTAAAACAAAATCCAATCAAACATTTTGATTGTCTCTGACCGGAATATCAAAACTTTTAATAGCTCTTTAACTCTGAGAATCTCATCTTTGCACCGTGACGTAATTACCTAAGTCCTTTAGCAATAAAATGGGGTATAAAGACGATTTTATAATAGGGTCATAAAAGTGACTCGGATAAGGGATCGCTTGAAGCTACTTTTTCTAATTTTACGATTCTGCTTTGAAGCGCTTGCAGCTGATTTTTTGTGCACCTTTGTTTATTTAGAGACTGATTGAGTCATTCATTTAAAAAGTAATACTATGGTGTCATAGACGAACAGTGGCCACATAGCGTCCGCAATATACCGGCGAATGACGTCAATGAAACTTTATTTATGAAAGTAAGTTGGTGTGTTTTCCTAGAGAGCGTTTTTTGAAACCGTAAAGTAAAATAAGGTGCCATCATTTACACGACGGCCGTCATTGCAGCCGTTATGTGGCGGCCATCGCTGTTCTAGGAAACCGTAGCTTAGCAAGTTATTTTGTATATTTTAACTAAGATTTTCTTGCTGTGTTTTTTAATGTTTTTTGGTGTTATCTAAGTAGGCGGCTCATCTAATGGTTTGTGGTTTGCAACTCTTATGCGCAGATGTTACTGCGAAACCAGATAATAGTTTTGGAAAATGGAGTCAATCCATCAGGTTAAGCTACGCTTGCCGGGGTTGGTCCGTGGATGGATGACCATCTTTACATACCGAGACTCCTCCTTGCCTCGGAAAGCACGTTAAACCGTTGGTCCCGGCTGTCATTCGTGGATTTTTGGCAGTCGTTACAGGACGTCAGAAGCCCGCAAGTCTAACAACCAGTCATACCAAGGGGTATCGTATTACCCAGTAACTGGGTTGTGGAGGTCAGATAGGCAGTCACTCCATGTAAAATGCTGGTATTCAGATGCATTCGGTTAGACTGGAAGCCGACCCCAACATAGTTTGGAAAAGGCTAGGCAGATTGAGTTTGGAAAATGTAAATTTTTTGGAACCTTCTGTGAAAGTATCTCCTAATGTTTCTTTTCTGTTCCCTCTCTCCCCATGAAGTTAAATTGGATACTTCATTGTAATAATAAAAATAAAACACTGTATAGTTAAAAAAATAATATCTGCATCGTGTTTTATGTTTTTGAAGTGAAAACTTCTACGCGCTAACGTTGGGCATTTTTGAGATGGGACTAAACCATTCATTTCACGACACTGTGACGACACCAGCTTTTGACCATTAAAAAGACATCAACGCGTTGATTACCGCGGTGTGTAGAGTAAAAGACATCATCGCATTGATTACCGCGGTGCCGATTTATTTTCAAGTTTTCACTTCTGTTGGCACAATTTTTTTTTAGGTATGGTATCTCGTAGTTGACCTCTGAGATCATGACTACTTAACTGGGCTTTCTTGTGGCTGCTGCATTTAATTCCCTGTCTAA
The DNA here is from genome assembly GCA_963680765.1 of Agrochola lychnidis. Classification (NCBI taxonomy): domain Eukaryota; kingdom Metazoa; phylum Arthropoda; class Insecta; order Lepidoptera; family Noctuidae; genus Agrochola; species Agrochola lychnidis. The sequence goes on along the minus strand of OY796871.1, from coordinate 4,767,832 downwards.
CTATTTTAAACACTCTGCTCTTCAAATATGTAAACCAAAAATATGTAATAAATAAAAAACAAAATCAATAACAGCACCCTCTTTTAAGTTCATTACCTAGATCAAAACACGTGGTCCTATTCAAACGACCACCCAATTACAACGGTCAGCCGGATCACCGGATTCTTTCGGACGAGAACGGACGTGTCCGCACGATTTTTCATTAACCGGACCGTACGGACGATTATTGAAAGTCGTTCATGCGATTAATTAGTCGCCGGGGTTGGCTTTCATTATATTGATTATTGTTTTTGTATAGGTAGGTTTGTGTGAGGATTCCTCATTGAGGAATGTCCTTTGTTAGTATATAGGTATACCAATGTATGAGGGTGTATTTTGTATTAATTATAGACAGTCATTGGTAATGTGTTAATTTGATTATTTAGTTTCCTTCTTTTAGGTCTTAAATTCTTAAAGGCGAAAATACACATGCCTGTAAAATGGAGCAGTAGCTTGCATGCCAGTTACACTGTGCAAGTAAATGTCACACTGTGTACATTTAATGTATCCATAGTGTGACATTTACTTGCACAGTGTAACTGCCCTAACTGGCATGCAAGCTACTGCTCCATTTTACAGGCATGTGTATTTTCGCCATAATAGTAAGGATTGAAAAAAAAAATATTGTCGGCAAAAAGTCAGTGAATAGATGATTTAAGTGTGTCTTTCAACTACGACCTACTCTGCTTACTTGGCAAAAAAGTGAGGTTCGAACTTAGTTACATAATTCAAATAACTTGAGTGACTTGTAGGGCTCGTGGTTGAATAATAACAGCAGTACAGGTCGTTCTTCAAGGTTAAGCAACGCTTGCCGAGGTCGGTCCGTGGATGGGTGACCATCCATAATATACCGATACCTCTCCGTGCCTCAGAAAACACGTTAAGCAGTTGATCGCAGCTGTCATTAGTCTGTCGTAGATCCTAGTAATTGGTTTGTGAAGGTCAGACAGATAGTAATTCTATGTGAAATAGGTACTGGTATTCAGCTGCATCAGGTTAGACTGAAAGCCGACCCCAAGTTTGGGAAAAGGCTAGGCAGATTGATACATTACCTATGATCAAATTAACCGAACTTTTAAGTAAAATTACTAATTCGAAGAAATGGGGAAGTCAATTTCTAGTCAGGAATTTAGTTTAAGATTTTCTAAACTCCAGCACAGATTAGATAAGCTCTTTGTAAATTATAACCACATTCAATTTCATTCAAACGTTCTAAACCGACTTTAACTGCACTGTTTTCTTTCTTTCCGTCCATTAACGACTCCAATACCTGGGGAGTTAAAATAAATAGTTAAAACATTTTGTTTCATTGTCTCTGCTTGCCTCCGATTCGAGCAATGAAGCGTGATAGTTAAATTTAATGTACACTAACCTAATGCTATAAAAACAAGTTAATCTCAATACACGGATCGCGCTTATTATAGGTAGGGCTGTAGGGTGTCGATATCGATAGAATTATTTAATTATTTAAGACAACAACAACATTATCTTACATTGGCACAACTAAGATTTTTGAAGCTTGAATGATGTGGTTCGTGAACAAAATCTTATTTAGAATTTATTTAACAGAACGCGTTTCTGCCTAGCCTTTTCCCAACTATATTGGGGTCGGTTTCCAGTCTAACCGGATGCAGCTGAATACCAGTATTTTACATAGAGCGACTGCCTGTCTGACCTCCACAATCCAGTAACTGGGTAATACGATACCCCTTAGTAAGACTGGTTGTCAGACTTTCGGGCTTCTGACGACCCGTAACGACTGTCAAAGATCCACGAATGACAGCCGGGACCAACGGTTTAACGTGCTTTCCGGGGCACGGAGGAGTCTCGGTATGTGGAAATGGTCACCAATCCACGGACCAACCCCGGCAAGCGTAGCTTAACCTGACAGATTGATCCGAGCGGCTGTTAGTACTTAGCCACGAGCTCCTCTTATTTAATAGAACAAAGAAAAAAAAAGTGTTTGGTCGGGGTCCCTCGTCAGGATCGAAGTTCCTCACGCACACATACACTCCTATATAATAGAAAGAGACAGAGAGATAGAGAAAGTCGCATGGACGGGGCATAATACTTCTTCTATACCTGACGATTTCTATCAGTCAAGTCCTAAGTAAGCTGCGTTATGGAACTTTGTTCCATTTAAAATATGTATCTTAGTTTTAATAATCATCAATCAGGAAGTTCTTACAACTCCTATCTTCTGACGATCCTGGTGATGCCTCATACCCCACTTTGTATGTACAATCAGCTGCAGAGAAATCTCACACCCTAGGAATGGTAGGTATTTTTAATACCTTGCTAGGGGGTGAGATTTCTCTGCAGCTGATTGTACATTTGTATTCTTATGCTAGAATGATAATTATATAGCTTACTATTCTTCTTGTTGGAACTAAGTTCATTAACGCGGCTTGCGGTACGGGTTGACTGAAAGAAATCGTCACGTAAGGAAAAAGAGTTATACCCTCTTCATGTGACTTTCTCTCTCTCTCTGTCTCTTTCTATACTAATATAATATTATAAAGAGGAAAGATTTGTATTTTTATATGTAACGAATAAACTTGAAAACTACTGGACTGATTTGACATACACATACATTACACACATTGCCTACATTATCAGCGAGTAAAATAAGCTATATTTTATCCCCGTACTCCCACGGAAACGGGAACTACGTGGGTGAAACCGCGTGACGTCCGCTAGTCTATTATACACGAGTGTGTGTTTGCGTGCGAGTATCACGTAAGGAAGTTCGTTCCTGACGGGGATCCCCCGACCGCACACATTTTTTATATTATTTAACGAGACTTCAAGAACCAATCAACAACTTTTATCGATAAATACCTTTTCGTCATCTTACCATTCCTTAAGCCCAACACTGGCCGGAAATAAAAATCGTAAATGAAGCTATTCGTGCACCGAGACGGTCCCCGAACGGAATTAAATACATTTCAGGACTACCCTCGTTTATCGTTCTTTTATTTCAGGTGGTAATGTTATTTATTTATTTGTAGGACAACTAAGGTTCAATGAAAGCCAATAAACTGGCTACTATTTATGTATTACGACGACCTATATACTTTTTTTTTGTTGATACTTCTTGACTTAGTTATTAGGGTGCCGTAGGCGAATGATTGAAACTGTTGGTACTGTTTGGTAAGAAGTTTGAGGATTCAGAAAAAGGGTTTTAAATTCTGGTGATTATTACTTGGGCTTGCGGACGGTGAGTGGGTAGCTCGCCGTCCGATAAGGACCAGCCGCGGGTCGACGGCGCGTTGTGTTCCACGCGCACCTCAAAGAAATGTCAGCAGAACTGACGGGGTCCGCTAGGGCCAATGCCTGCCGGGGGTTCGAAGAAAACCGATAGGGAAATCGTGGCCCCCAGCAACAGGGCAACCGAAGGAACACGGGTGGGTTTTAGTCAGTAAGAGTCTGACACGCCCTCCCGCTCCGCCCAGAGCGCGAGAAGTTCTTTGATAATTTACCACCCAAAAAAAAAAGTGTTTTGATATTTTGAATAAAAAATTATGAAAATGCATTTTCATGTTAAACATTTTAAACGAAAAATCTCACCAATACTTTTCACATTATTTTATCCTATCAACCTTTTAAAATTAAGTTACACACAATATGTTAACATACCTGCCCGGCCTTACCACAGGATATAAAATTAACCCCCATTTCACCCCAATAACCGAATGTTTTCTCAGAGTGACCCATGAAAAAGAAATAAATTCAATAAGTTGCGGCGCTGAAAGGAAATTGCAGTAATATGGTTTGTAGCCAAGGGGTAATGGACAGGAAACAATCTGAACCGTAACAATCTCGTTTAAGAACCAAATCTAGTTTGACGGTGATTTTATTTGACCGTGGTTTAAGATAAGGTTATATTTTAGAGTGCAACTTCATTTTTAGTAAAAATTGGTTAGAATTGGGTACGTTTTGATTCTGAAAATCTAATATTTCAGTAAAAATAATATTATTTTATTTGTATTCGTTAAAATTTTTACGGAACCCAAGCGTTTTTTGTCCGACTAATTAAAAACGCAATTGCTACGACGTAGTAAGGTAGCAGGCTACGGCGTAGCAGCCGTAGGCAATTTCGTAGACGATGTAGACACGCACGAACATTGTTAGCACATATTGAGAGTTCATCGATGATTGATTTAAAAATAAATATTGAAATCCTATCTATAGCGTTTTTCACAATTATGTTCTGGGTCGTGAATGAGGTAACCGAAAATTAAATAATAAGGTAGACAATCGAAAGAGTTCATAAAAAATACAAAGAGATTGAAAAAAAAGTAAAGATTATTTAACAGACAATTTTTTAAATGTTTTTTATCGAGAAAATTTAATATTTCGTGTTTCTGTTCCACAAAAGATTGAAAATATAATGTAGTTACTCATATTATTTTATTTTTTACAGGAAGTTCTATCAACTTTATGAAAAATCAAATTAAAGATTTGAATTTTGGTGACTACCCGCTCTTAAGCCAATAGAAAAAAACTTTTATAATTATGTGAGTATTATAATGTACTCCAATTTTCAAGTATTCCATTACAAAATTAAAACAACATCCCTTCAAAATTTTTCAACAACAAAGATAATTCTTGCAACAAAAATGGAAAAAATACAATAAGTTCCCCAGAGTATTATCAAAGATTACCTTTTGAGAGACTCGTCAAAGACTCGCATCTCATTAATATACCTTTTGACGATTTCCTTCTGTGAGGCTGATCATTTCGTGACAAAGGTACTCCCTGAGGTGACTCAGTTTGAATGTTATTGTTTATGCGGGCGGCGAACGTCAAAGAGAGTAGGGTGACTATGGTATAGAGAAATGTGAGACAGAATTTTTCGGTTGAGTGTGATAAGATTTGGATTATGTGATTTGGTTAAGTTATATAGCTGAATATAAGAAAATGATACTATTTTAAAAAAGTACAGACAGCTTTAAAGCGTCATATAGCTGTGTGTTTCTAAAAAAACTCATTATATAATTTTAAAAAACTAATAAAATTAATGTAAGTATAACATAACACATAACATAACATCACGCCTTGTTTCCCCGAAGGGTTGGGCAGAGGTGTACCTGTAGCAGGTACACCCACATTTCGCCAGTTATGTTTAAGTCCCATGTAATAGGGGGCGAGCCTATTGCCATCAACCGGGCACAAATCCAGACTCCGGGCTGCTACTGAGAAATTCCAGATAGAAAAACCCAATAACACTTTGCCCGACCCGGGGATCGAACCCAGGACCTCATGCTCAGCAGTAGCGCTTGCGACCACTAGACCAACGAGGCAGTAAGTATAGTTTTACCTAAATGGAGATATCGCGACGTTAATTCACTGGATACCTATACAGCGCAGGATCGGTTGTTGTGGCGGTAATTGGCGCCTATTTTCTGATTTGAAAATGTGTCAAACTTTAGCATCATCATCGTCATTCTGCCGAAAGACGACGTGTTTAGCCCCTGTTAAACACAAGCACCGTGCACTTCGACTAGTTCTTTGTTTCCTGCGGCGTTCACAAGGTCATCGGTCCACCTTGTAGGAGGCCTTCCGAGAATTGCCAAACTTAAGTGGCAGTCGGCAGGGTAGATGCTCGCAGAATAGATAACGGTGCCGAAAATTTCTGGAGTGGCGACCACGTACTGGAAGTTGTAGCGTTGGATTTTTAGCATTACTTAAGGTAAAATCCTGCAAAATTCAAAATTAAACAAAGAAATCACTTAGTAATCCTCAAGTAGAATTTGACACGTTCTCAAATTAAGTGAAGCCTATGTCTTACGACTGATATGATGATGATGATGACTATGTTAATACTAAATTCCTCACAAAATACAGCATCACCGTGATTGTATCCCATAGATTCCCATAAAAAGTGTCCAGCAGTGCTATTCTGTTAAAATCTCACCGTGAACGCTTAGGTGAAGTGCGCTGTCATTCCACCAAATATGCTAGGGATTGACACTATTGACAGCTCACTTTCAAGCTTACTTCACCTAAGCGTTCACGGTGAGATTTTTACAGAATAGCACTGCTGATATTTTGTGGTCACCTCAGTCGCACTCCATTGATCAAGCCGCCAAAGACTTGCCGCTGTAAAAGGCATCCGGCGGCGACTGCTTCCGCGTGCACGCACCTTTAATGAACTAAAAACACAAGCTTAGATACTTTACACACTACTTGAAAAAACCGAACGATTTCTTTGTTATACGGTTACTTGTCAATCTTATTATTGATCAAATAGAGGCAAGTTTTGTCGATTTGAATAAGCCTGAACATGTAAGTTATGTGGCAAGAACCTTAAATTACTGTTGGATAGTAATAGGGCCTTAATGTTTTTAAAGTGAAAACTTCTTTAGGTGCGTTGGGTATTTTTAAGATAGGAAAAACAATTGAACTCGCGACACCGTTACCGACACCTCATTTTTGCAAACGCAACTGTGCTCTTTATTTAGGTAAGGTTACGGATCAATGTTCTATACAAGTATTTTTTCTTCCACCAAGGCGATCCTGCACAGTAAAATTGTTTAAGTTTTCACTTCTGTCGGCACTCCCGGAGCGCCACTGTCTTTTTTTTATATTTTTTTTCTTGTGTTCCGTTTCTTTTTTGTTTTGTTATCTAAACAGTTAACACTAACTTGCTTTTTATCTTTTTCTTATACAAAAACTACTGATATTCCAAGAAAATAAATAACACAGACATTATAGGACCAAGCAAAAAAGTTCGAACGAAATCGCAGCACAACGTTAAGATTGGGTGAACCAGCTTTCACCGCCAAAGTATGGTAAAAATCATTTGTTTTTTATTACGTGGAAATAAGGGCTAAAATGATGTTCTGTCTATCCGTTTTTGTTCTACTCCAACGAAAGAGAAATGGGGTACAGATGAATATTCTATTTACGTCATGATACTTAGATGTCTCGGTGCCATCCTTGTTTTTCAGATAAAATAAATAGGTAGGTAATCTGAAATATTGTTTGTGAGACGAACATCTCAATATTTTAAAACGATCGAGATTTTCAGGAATACATTTCACCGCCCCCGCAGAATAAACGCGTAAGTGCTGTTGAGGCGGTTTTGATGTTAATCCATATTCGTTATGTATAGGTCAAAATACATCACCTCAATTTTTCCAGATTTTTACATCAATTATTTACGAAGTTACATACACACGATATACCGTAACATAATGTCATAACTCCGACCTTGATGATATAAAAACTTAATTACCTATTACATTATCAGAATTTTTTCAACTGCACCAGAATAAACGCGTAATAGCCCATTAATTGTATCACTGTACTGCGAAAAGCGCAAGTAATATTACATGGCAAAACAAAAAAAAAAAAAACAATAGTTGATAAGAAAAAATAACTCAAAGTAACAAAAAAAACTAAAACATTTCTGTAAAATGTTTTTTTTTATCAATGACTCAAAAACAGTACCTGTTTAACACTTAACATTATTTAGATTATCAACAAAAAAAAAAAAAATCTTTTAAACGACGTAAAAAACAAACTTCTATTCGATGTAGTCATAAAATTAATTAGGTTAGTAGTCAATTTAGGTTTTTTATTTTTCCTGTAAAATTGACTTTTTACACTTGCGCGTTTATTCAGCGGGGGCGGCGATTTGAAAAAATACTATTGAATGTTAATGTATTTTATTTTAAGTACCTGGTCGACCGAGCTCTACTCGGGTGAAAATAGAAATAAACATATCGTCCAGGTATACCAACGTTGTATCACATTCCTGAGGCTGTGAGAATAGAGAAAACGAATTATCCCAGATATGAGACCTAGCTAGATCGATTTTTCGCCCCATTATTGCAACTTTCATTGAAATCATTAGAGCCGATTTCGAGGACGTGAGTATAAATATACCTATTTACAAACAAATATACAAATATTGCTCGACGATGAAAGTATTGAACTTTATGTGTCTGTGATTTGTATATTGGGAATTGGAGTAAATGAAAAAATAAAGCAACGAATGTACTTAAGTATGTCTATATGTTACTAATGCTCACATGCAATCTCGGTTTGATCTAAGCATTTTACATAATAGCTATTTTATAAAGACATTTAAAAGGAACTGCAGAATGACGTAGTTGTAGTATAGTCAACCTCGTAATTGATTCACCACTATAAGGTTGAATGTCATTTGCACGTCATAAACCGACACTCCTATTGTATTTTCTTTAAACATTTGTAAAAAAACATTTAGTGGCATGAGGAACAGGCTGTAAAGTTCACTCATCCACCATAGAAAAGGGAGGATCCTCCGACCAGACGAGTGTTGTGTCTGGCGGGCAACTGTCCATCGGTTTGAAGTTGAAATCTTGTATGTATGTCGATCGCTCGGTAAACTCTAACTGCGCGATGCAGGATTTGTGTGACGTCATGTCTATGATGCGTAGTTCGTATGTGGCGGTGTAACCGCTACAAACATACATACACACGGTTTGTCGGCTTCCAATCTAACCCGATGCAGCTGAATACCTGTATTTTACAAGGACTGTTTATCTGACCTCCACAGCCCAGTTACTAGAGGGGCGCCAGTCATATCGCGAAAAAACATCAGGTCGAGCAGGTATTAAACACATTGTATGGAACAGCTGATTTTCTTTTTTATGATTGGTGCACCCGAATTGAATGGGAAATTGTGCGAATGGGACTTTGTGCAAATGGGACTTTGTGCGAATGGGACATTGTGCGAATGGGACATTGTGCGAATCTATGGAAATCTATGGAGTACTTCTTGGCCCCGTAACGACTGTCAAAGATCTACGAATGACAGCGAACGGCTTAACGTTATAATTAAAATATTTTGAACCCGGAAATTCACCACAGTACCTGCCTACTCATTTCCTTATAAACCACAGAACTTTTCATCCGATTCCCCATCCAACAATCAATAAAACTCAGCGGTTTAAGTAACCTGCCACCGAAGCCGTAAGAGACGGTTTACACGTGAACGCACCCGTAATTCTGTGACGAGATGCCCACGAATTGTGTTAAGGACTTACTCTTGGCACAACATATGCAATTTATAAACACTTTATTTTGTTCACTATAAGATTTATTTTCGAATGGCTGGCGTGCAAAAGTAAAATGGTAGCACAATTTCGCGGTTCCACTTTTACCAATTTCATTTGCGTGTTGTATCAACTCTATGTAGATACCACAAGGGTAGTTTTGCCTTGGATGACGTATTTATTGGTTTGTTATGAGTGAATCTTTTAGGATATTGAATGTTGGAGTATAAACGAGGGAAATTTAGTCGTATTTACGGGTAACGACTTACCTTGTTAAGATTTGTATACCGTGTTATGTTGGATCTTATGGATTATTTTTTTGTCGCAATAATTTTGTGAAGTAATAAGGCAAGTATTTAATACCTATAGTAAAGTTATAACTTAAAATATTACACCTGAAAATCCCTCAAATATCAGTCTAGTTTCTGGAATAAAAATAGTTAACAGCAAAGCTCTCAATATGTAGCTATTATGGCTAAGTAATGACAGCCGCACCGGTCGATCTATCAGGTTAAGCTACGCTTACTGAGGTTGGTCCGTGGATGGGTGACCATCTTTACATACCATGACCCCTCCATGCCTCGGAAAGCACGTTAAGCCGTTGGTCCCGGCTGTCATTTGTAGATCTTTGACAGTTGTTACGGGTCGTCAGAAGCCCGAAAGTCTGACAACCAGTCTTACCAAGGGGTATCGTATTACCCAGTAACTAGGTTGTGGAGGTCCGATAGGCAGTCGCTCCATGTAAAATACTGGTATTCAGCTGCATCCGGTTAGACTGGAAGCCGACCCCAACATAGTTGGGAAAAGGCTAGGCAGATGATGATGATGTCATCAACTACATAATAGTGCGACAAGGTTATTTTGGCACATGGGCATAAACAGAACGAATGCTGCCATTTTTTTTTTAATACATCTCAAGTGACATTTCACAAAACAATTGCACAAATGTTAACCAACAGCGCCCCCTGTCAACTTCATTCGATCGCCCACAGATCTTTGTAGTAGTATAGTTACTGGCCATTCAATAATCCAATGTCGAACTGCTATTCCATTTTCAAAAATAATCATTCCTGTTTCAAAGTTCCAGTTTGCAGTTCAGTATACACTACGGTCTCAGGTGTGTCGACAACCGAGATTGCTCCAGAAATGTCCTCAAATAATAATATTATAATGAAATGAGATAATTTCGGCTTTGGCCCCATCTGGCTTTGAGTTTTAAAGCCTCGGCGATGATACTCTTAATTTGAATAGCTTGTTAAAATTCATTGTCAACATTGTTCCATTATTTTTTATGGTGCAATTGTAATTGAAGAGAATTCTTGGGTATTTGCTGAGAAAAGCATTTGAATTTATTTTGGAGAATGATACAAAATGTGGGAATGGTAGGGCAATAAAATTCAGCATTCAACTAAATAACTAATAATTAAAAATATAAGTCATTTTGCGAAAGAGTCATTCTGCGAAAGAGATATTAAGAGAAAGAGATATTTTACGACCGATAGACATTTTGCGAAGTAGACTTTTTGCAAATAGTCAAAAAAATATAACCGTCTTGACTCTACATCGTCTAGCCAAAAAAAAACTAGTTCTCTAACTATTCCAAAATCTTAAATAAAACAAAGCTTCGTATTTTCTTTTCTTTGGATACAAAATGAGAATAAAAAAGCTTCCTACTCATTCCCTACATCATTTAGAATAAAATAATCACACATGGTGTTTGAAGTTGTTTAATTTAAAAAAAACTAAAAACTAAAATAAGTTAATCGCAAATCATCTTGATATCTTATCTGTCTACTCAAGTCTACTGTGTTTGATATAATATATGCAATAAACTTGTCATTTTGATGTCATTTTACAACCGGCGTTTATTTTTTCCAAAAATCTTAAACTAGATAATTAGAACATTAATTAATTAAATACTAGGATCAATTAACAGAAGTAATATCCGTTGTTTTAGTAAATTATGCACCGATTCTCTATAAAAACAAAAAGACAAAATCATATAAAATTCGTCGTTTGTATTTCGTTTCACGCATTTCATTAGCTAGAAGGTATCTCATTTTTGTGCCAAATAAAATAAATCCTTTAATTTTATCACTTAATTCGTTCTAACGAGACGTCCAATTAAAACAAACCATAGCAATATTTCTTCAACTAATTAGCATTTTTATTTAAAATCGTTCAAACGTTACCCTTATGTATTTCATCCCTTCGCAGGAATGAAAAGCATGCTGTCGGGGTGAAAATAGGTCATGCGGACACCGCCTTTAATCTGTTTAATTAACATGGAAAAAAGGTTCGATTTCACCCCTAGGGCTATGGCTAATGATGTGTTAATCATGGGTGAGATGGGGTATGTGGGTGGTGAAATAAAAACAGAATTTATGGTTCATTATTTTTATTTTGAAAAATATTTCTGTTCAATTCTGCAGCCTTTATTATGTGCTAATCTTTTGTTGCCCTTTTTCTATTTGACTTACTTGTCAGTCTGACAAATTGGTTACCAACAAAGTACAGTATTTGTATTTTTTTAATGTCCCTCGGCAAACTTCGTGTCTTTTGTCTTTGCACTTGGTGCAGATCGGACGCTCTCAATCGACTTGGAAGTATAAAGAGTTGTTAATACTCTTTTAACTAAATGTAATTTATTTTAAAAAATGGGAGGCGAGCTGCTAAAGTCGCAGGCACGACAAGACAGGAAAATAGTTTTACAGCTATATAGTTCACACGAAAATCAAAACAAAACAACAATAAAGTACTTAGTTCTGAATTCAAATTATTATACTTGATAAATCTAATAATTGATGGACATGGAAATTAGCATTCGTTTGTATTCGGAAATGCGATGATTCCCGAGGGACATTCAGAAAATAGAAATACCGTACGTGTTAGTTTATTAGTTCGTTTCAGAGAATTATTCTAAAAAGGTTAACCGAAAATGGCGTAAAACACGTGCAAATTCGTTTACAAAACTTGACATTAAGTTATGTTAATTAGAGACCTAATGAAGACAGCAAATCTTATTGAAATAGGTACCAAAAATTCTTGGTTTTTAGTAATTTTGTGGAACGCTTTTTTCCCTGATGTGGAACTTAAAGACAGATGAGCGAAACTGTTAATCAGTCGTTAAGGTCAAATCGGAGTTAATAGTAAAAATAAATTATAATATGACGTCAAGAATTTTTTAAGTTTAAATAAAAACCTAAACAAGAAAAATTGATTAAGAAATTACAGTCCACGAAAAAATATGATTTTAAGAATCAACCTGGACCTAGTGGAACGGTATATGTAGTATCTACCTGGTTCCGTTCTTTACTGTTTTTTTCTACAATTTGCCATCTCCGAGTCTGGCATTTTTTTAAGTTGGCAGCTCTAGACCTGCTGTAACATCTTTATGCGAGTAATTTAAAAAAAACTTATAGGACATATATTTCAAAAGATATTAGAAAAGCATCACGCTTTACTTGTCACTCATTTTCCCACTAAATTGAATCCACTCATATTTACAAAACAACAAAACTCACAAAATTCAAATGCCATCCACAAATTCACCACAACCTTTACGATTATTTCGCAAATAAACGAAAACTCACATAACCGTAACAATAACAAAATTGGGTATTCCTCCAAAAGGATTTGAGTATTCCTCAAAAGGGTTCCTCAGATCTCTTCGTTTCGCGTCAGCGGGTACATGACAAATTGCCTGTCACATCCCTAGCACAGGTAATATATGATTTATTGTCGAAATTGAATGCTCTTTTTGTGGTAGTAAGCTAAAAATACTTTGGATTATCTGCGATGTAATGTGTGGTTGATATAATGCGGGGTATTACAAGTCAACTGACAGCCTAGTTATTCAAGATTCATATTAGAAGCTAATGATTTTGTCTTCCAATTCCTTGCTTACGGACTTTAAAAGTTTATTTGATAAATTATTTTATTTCTGTAAGTAGGCTTGTATAAATACTTTTACACATCAATCATATTTTAAAAACTAGATGAGGTCGGTTTCCTATCGGAGTACCTACTCTGGGAAGAAAGGCCAAAATAAACTCACTTTATAGATTTTACTTTAAAAAGTGCTGTAAAAAAATTTGGGTACTACACATAACATAACATCACGCCTGTAATCCCCGAAGAGTTAGGCAGAGGTGTACCTATAGTACACCCACATTTCGCCAGTTATGTTTAAGTCCCATGTAATAGGGGGCGAGCCTATTGCCATCAACCGGGCACAAATCCAGGCTCCGGGCTGCTACTGAGAAATTCCAGATGGAAAAACCCAATAACACTTTGCCCGACCCGGGAATCGAAACCAGGACCGCATACTCAGCAGTAGCGCTTGCGACCACTAGACCAACGAGGCAGTAGTATTTGGGTATTACAACATATAAATAATAATTATTAGGTACTTCATCACCAAAAGCATACTGGCCATTACGATTAAATATTTCGTAAGATCGACACGAAGACGAAATTCGATAAGTTTCCGCAGTAAAAATGACAGACCTCATAAATTATATACAGATTACTATTCAAGTGTGTACCGAAAGCGATCATTACTAGAACCAACTATATGATAATTCAATAAAAAAACATGGTCATGAATAAAAATGGAATGGACAAAAAAGTCCGAAATCATTTTCCCGCAAAACTCCATAAATACTCGATTATGTCTGTGCCATGATTTGATTAAACTTCCCTTATACACCATCCACTCCTCTTTACGCCGATTTACCAAAAATAGTTGCGTTTAAACGGATTTCGGGGAAATTACGGATCCTAGGGTAACTACGTATTTTGGGGAAACTACGGATTATGATATTAGAGGGTGAATATTTTTTGGGTAAATGTAATTATTGTAATGTAATGTGTCATCTTATTGATTGATATTTAAGTATGGATCGGTTTTATTGGGATATGGACGCCATCTGGCTAAGTTTGATTTGATTAATAGGTTGATACGTTTAGGGATTTTCAGTTGACCATAGGAATATGATAGATATGAGGACAATAATATTTTACTTAGATATTCGCTACATATATGACATTGACGTCTAATAGGGACGTACATTACGCAATTTTAGGGTTCCGTAGCCAAATGGCAAAAAACGGAACCCTTATGAATCCGTCATGTCTGTCTGTCTGTCTGTCCGTCCGTATGTCACAACCACTTTTTTCCGAAACTATAAGAACTATGCTGTTGAAATTTGGTAAATAGATGTATTCTGTGATCTGCATTAAGATTTTTCACAAAAATAGAAAAAAGACAGTAAATTTTGGGGGTTCCCCATACTTAGAACTGAAACTCAATTTTTTTTTTTTCATCAATCCCATTCATATGGGGTATCTATAGATAGGTCTTCAAACATGATATTGAGGTTTCTAATATCATTTTTTTCTAAACTGAACAGTTTGCGCGAGAGATACTTCCAAAGTGGTAAAATGTGTGTGTCCCTATAACTTCTAAAACAAGAGAATGATAAAACTAAAAAAAATATATGATGTACATTACCATGTAACCTTTCACCGAAAATTAGTTTGAACGAGATCTAGTGAGTAGTTTTTTTTTAATACGTCATATATCGTAAACCGCAATTTACCTTTCATTCAATCAATTCAGTTAAAGAATTTTTATATTATGTTACTTGCTACTACGGAACCCTTCATGGGCGAGTCCGACTCGCACTTGGCCGCTTTTTTTAAACATATCTTTATTTCTTAAATAAATTATCTGACTTATTTGGATTACTATGAAAATAAACATTTTTATTCTTTAAACTTATGTCTGCTCATTAAAGTCTATTGTCACTCATGCGATTTAAACTCGCTATCCAAGCCAAACATAATAGTCGGACCCTCCCTCATCTCGCTAATAGGTCACCATTTTTATGATATAGAAGTTCTGACCCAATCTCATAGATGGCGTTAGCTGTCTCGTTATTTAATACAATGTCAATACAAGTAAAAACTTGAAACTTCAATTTTGTTTTAAAAACTTAAAATTTTCGTGTCATTTTTACTACTTTGCTACTTAATTATTAATAACGGTATAACCAACGTATAAAAATAGTTCTAAATTATCTTTTGATACATAATGAAACAGACAGATAATTGTAATAAAAAAAAAGTGGTGGCACTCCGGGAGAGCCGTCAGAAGTGAAAACTTGAACAAGATCGCCTTGGTGGAAGAAAAATACTTTTAGAGAACATTGGTCTGTAACCTTATCTAAAAAAAGACCACAATCGCGTTTACAAAAAATAATACTTTCAAAACCCTTAAAGTAAAAATACTTCCATAGAACATTGATCCGTAACCTAATATAAATAAAGAGCACAATCGCGTTTATAAAAATAAGGTGTCGTTATGGTGTCGCGAAATCAATGGTGTAATCCCATTTCAAAAATACCCAACGCGCCTAAAGAAGTTTTCACTTAAAAAAAAAAAACGGAACGAACATAAAATTATCATCATATCTCGTCAAATATTTGTAGCAATAATATGAAACAATATAGTACAGTATCTACTTGCCCCTGCCAGTAGGAACGACGCCAGTTGTCCAACTATATCTCGAAATAGACCCTCAGCTCAGAGGTATTTGAGGAAATCCAGTTACTGTCTCATATACAGGACTGTGTCTTTTTATTTGGGAAGTTTGCACTGTTCATATTTTTTACGTTCGAGAAAGCTGTTATAACTACCTATCCAATTTTATTATTCGGCAAAAGCAGTAAGTATTCTGTAGTAACGTGGATTATTTTTACCCACGATGGAACGGAGACGGTATATGCGTTTAGGGTGAGAGGATGTTTGTGCAAATCCATCCAAGGTATTCTTGTTAACTCCAGCACCAAACTAAATTATATTGTAATAAGAGAAGATTTGACACGACCTTTGTCTTGTCTATGTTCATTTTAAGACCCACTCTTTCGGAGGCTGTACTAAGGTCCTTCATAGTATCAGCCATGATAACTATGTCGTCGGCAAACCGAAGGTTAGTGATATATATGCTGAGCGATAGCCGATTTGCGTGGATGTGACGCATGCATCCCCCAACTTTTTCTAATTTTTGTAATGTAATATTTTTTTTCTTGCGTCATGTTTACCGCAAATAAACGTTTTTTCTTTCTTTCTTTCTATATACTCGCCATTGATGTTGATGCCAATCCAGAACCTTGAAGACATCCTCCAGTGCAGCGGTGAACAGTTTCGGAGAGATAACATCTCCCTGTCTCACACCTCGCTGCAGAAGGATAGCGTAGCGTAGCGTTGGAAGGCCTCCCACAAGATGAACCGATGACCTTGTGAAGGCCGCAGGAATCCGCTGGATGCGGAAAGCACAGAATCGGTCGAAGTGGCGGTGCTTGGGGGAGGCCTATGTCCAGCAGTGGACGTCTTTCGGCTGAAATGATGAATGATGAAGAGAAGATTAATTTGACTTGTTCAATAAAACAGAACTCGCAGCCTCCCGTGAAGCAGTGTAGCTGCATCATCAAAATCAAAAAATTATCATCGTCGTCTCAATCGAAAGAGGTGTGTCAAACATCATGGTACTCGTAAGTTAAGAAGTAAATAAAATCTATTCACGGCGACACGTTTTTTTGCTTTTCACAGAACTATATATTATTTCAAGAAATGAACTTTTCCAAAAGCAACATCAACCTGTATCGAAATAACGTATGAATGTTGCATGACGTCTTTTCCGCGCCGATATTATTTACCGCCCCCGGTCATAAACCTGTCGCCAATGAAGACAAACGGCTATACACGGTAGCCGCACATTTTTTGGTTGACCCTACATCGTGACCAAGCATTTGGTGGAAAAAAATATAAGTGGACAGCCGGCATAATAGTGTTGTGGGAAATTGTTAGATTATGGTGCCTTATTTAATGGTTTGTATTTATGATTTTCTTTTGTAAGAGGATGAACAACAACCATACAGCTTAAAGTAGACCAACAGACGAGGTTAAAAAATTGTTCCAATATCTCCGTAAATTTTTTGAATAATAATTTTATAAAAAGGACAACCAGAAAATATTACCGATTCATATAGTACGCAAAATATCGTTTATGAAAAGTCCCAGTTTTTTAACAGACTTCCAAAAAGGAGAAGGTTATGTGTTTGTAGCGTATGTTTGTTTTTTTGTATGTATGTTCGCCGATTTCTCCGTCATTTGTGGACCGATTTTGAAAATTATTTTTTTGTTTGAAAGGGTATGCTCTCAAATTGGTCCCATATACATTTTATTAACTTTGCTTGGGTAGTTTTTGAGTTAGCTACAAAATACGTATTTATTTCCCACTTAGTATGTAGATGATATAAGTTCCTGTCACTGGTAGCAGGTAGTGGTATTCGAATGTGTGTGGGGTAGGTATCACAACTAAAAAGTGAAAAATAAAAACTTTTTACAAAAAAAAAAAAACAACCGACTTCCAAAAAACGTAAATACAAAACCCAAGACACCGACTTCCGAAATTAAAGTTATTTTTCACTTTGTGTTGTTTTTTTTGGAAGTCAGTTGTTTTTTTTTTGTAAAAGTTTTTATTATTATTTTATATCCACACATCAATCCTACTTACCTCTAAGTACATTACAAGAAAACGCATGACGATATTACCCATTATAAACAAAAATACCTAACAAAAACATGCAAATCTGCATTTTCAATCAACAATGAAGATTGAAAATAAATGTAATCTGCGTGAAACGTCAGTGGGCACGTGTCGAGATGTGTCGTAACATGTCGTATGCAAATACGGCATTAGATAAATATGGACGGCGGGGTTATACCGGATTTGCATTTTTATTTTTAATCACTTAAGTTATTGTGAATGTTGGTATATGTTGTTGGTTGTTGTTGTTGGTATATTGTATTTGTCTTTAGAGGGTAGATAGATACTTATTTTTAGTAAAAAGAAAACCATTGGTACTACTATAGCTGCGCGAGTCATACAGAGAAACCATTTTGTTCTTTAAACTTACATACACATAACGTACTGTATTTCTATTTTCTTAATGTCCCTCGGCAAACTTCGTGTTTCGTCAGTTGTTGAATCTCTATCAATTGCCCTTTGCACTTGGTGCAGACCGGACGCTCTCAATCGACTTGGAAGTATATAGGAGTTGTTAATACTCTTTTAACTTAACGTAATTTATTTAAAAAAATGGGAGTAAAGCCGCTAAAGTCGCAGGCACGCCAGATAGGAAAATAGTTTTACAGCTCTATATAGTTCACACGGAAATCAAAACAAAACAACAATAAAGTACTTAGTTCTGAAATAAATTATTATACAAGATAAGTTTTGCTAAGTACTAAGGCTAAGGGCTTGTGGCTAAGTAATAACAGCAGCGGTTAGACTGGAAGCCGACCCCAACATAGTTGGGGAAAGGCTAGACAGATGATGATACAAGATAATCTAATAATTGATGGACATGGAAATTAGCATTCGTTTGTATTCGGGAATCCGATGATACCCGAGGTATATTAAGAAAATAGAAATACTGTACGCCTAAATGCCATAACACCTGTAAACTTCGTTTTGTCTTTAAACTTTGTTGTAAATAATGCCAACAACTGTATACAGTAGAGTGCTAAGTCATAAGTACCAACATTCTAACTCCATACATTATTATTATAATAATGCGAAAGTAAGTTTGTTTGTAACGCTTTCACGCTAAAACGGCTGAACAGATTTGGAATTTGGCACCATGGATGGCCATCACCTGGGTTAGGACATAGTGTACTTTTGTCTCGGGAGTACGTACCCGTGGGATAATTTCTGACCTCCAAGCGGGCAAAGCCGCGGGCAAAAGCTGGTATAAGATCAATATTTGTACACTTCGTTTGCAATACACGTTTTTACTTTGACTTTAAAATTTATTTATTTTTATTATTTTACAAATAAATGTCATTTTCGAAAGAACTACCTCATTTTTCTCACCCTACTAAGATGAAGAAAAGTCGGAAACAAAAATGATAATTTTCTTTCAAGTGTTGCCTCGGCCATCTGTCTCAATCCTAAGACACGTTGGAGAGTTCTGAACGGTACTATAAGTACCACTTGTCCCCACAAAATACATAGATATGTATGGAACGAGGGTGGGTATAATGGATCGTACAAATCTGTTACAAATTTTTGAGGGACACAATACAGTTTGAGGGATATTTTGATCGATTACCGGATTCTGAAATAGTTTTGAATTGATTGGGTAATGTGTGCTGTCGAATGTTGAATAGTTTATGTACATATTTTTTTATACTGTTATAGTACGTTCATCGTTTGAGAATTATTTACGAAATTAGAGAAATATATTTTGCAAAAAAAACTTTGTATCCATAAAATAAAATTTTGTTGAAGTTAAAAGGCCCAAAATAAATTATTTAAAAACTAAGTACCTACGTACTGGCAGCATTCACCAGGCAAAAAAAAAAGACAAAATAAAAATTATTTCTGTCCTGAATAAGGTCTATGATCAGTTTCGAAGACTAATTTTGTTTTAATTTAACATTTTGCTGCAACCCGTAACACTTGTGGTGCCTACCCCACACCAACTCGTATACCACTACTTGCTATGTAAACAACAGTGACAGGAAGTTTTATAACATCATCAACATTTACCAAGTGTATTGAATACGTATTATTGTAGTTAACTCAAAAACTACCTAACCAAAGTTAATAAAATTTATATGGGACCATTGCGCAAGCTTTTTCAACCAAATTAAAAAAGAATTTTCACAATCCACGAATCCATTTTTGAAGACGGTTAAAAAAACAATCCATTTTTAACAACACATCCATAAAGAGACAAAACATCCATTATATTTATCCATTCTCATGTAACGTATCCAACCCTCATTACATCGTATCGTGTTGCTAAAACAAAATATTTTCTACGACACCGCTTTTAAAACAACCGATGATTTTTTTATAACATAATTGCTAATTTGCCTCATCTCTATGTTCTCGTATTCCCCGTTGTAAATAAATCCAGAGCACACTAAAAGCGAAGCGATATAAGTTTGAACACGTTCTAGCTCAGCGCTCAGCGCTCGGTGTGGCAACACGCCGAGTTCGGGTTCGCAACAAGTCCGTCGTCATCCTGAGGATGCCTCGTTGAGAGGTGAAACACGTGTCGGTTTCTTTCAGGAGTTTTTATGGCTCTTTAGAAATAACTAAGCGGAACAGGTTATTAAATATATGCACGTCTATTGTATTTTATAAAACAGAAAGGCCTGTACGAGGTCAAAAACGGCCTCTGTCTCAGCATGATGCTGTGACATTTAAAAATAAATGTCCCAGCGCTGGTATTCTAGGGCCCGCAGTAATCTCACGGATAGATAGATACAGAATATGAGGAGGTTTTTTTCAAAACTTGACTATTCCACTTTCGACAGAATGCATTTTTTTTTGGTTTGTAACATTGAAATTTACATGCAGCAAAAACAAAAGTTTGCCAAAACATGATGCAGCAGAAAAAATTTGATAAAACGCATGATTTCATCAAAAGTAGTTTAATCCACTTTTTCCGTATATTTTTCAGTCAGTTTTGTTTCAAAGTTAGGTACATTTCTTCGGCGCAGAGTTTTTATTTTTATGATGTGGCTTGAAATTGTGTTGTGTTGTGTTACTTGGAACGGCGTGGCTTGAAATTATTTCTCTAGACCCTTAACAAAATATGATTATTCCAATAAAGCCGAGTCAAAACTAGATTAGAGCGACTAGAATCAATTCTATTTTTTGTTTTTGACGTTCAAAAGTGCTTTTTTGTGCCTAATTGAAATAAATTATTTGACTTTGACTTTGATTATTCCTTTTAAATTTTTTAATTTATTCAAAATTGATTATTGCTAGATTTTTGAAACCCGGTCAAAACAATGGCTATTCTGGTTGTATAAAATAATTCAACAAAATATACGATTAAATATGTAACTGCATACCTAAAAAACTTGATTCTCAAATTCTGAAAAAAAGTAAAAAGTGGAATAGTCAAGTTATGAAAAGAATCTCCTAATATATACTAAAAGAGACCTTGCTGCTACTGCAGCACATATAAATAATAATACCAGTCTATCACTGGTCCCACTGCAGTATAAAACCCTCTTCTCATACAGAGAAGATACGAACACAAGCCATGCGATAATAATATCTGAGTAAAAAATCGCTCTTGTTGGAAGCACAGATTTATTACATCCCATTTTAAAAATTTCAGGATTATCTCTCGCTACCTGATGAATTATTATTTGTTTTTCCTTCCTTGTTTCCATCCGAATCTGCTCTAATTATTTCCCCTTGAGTAAACAAAGGGAATGGGGAATGCTTTAGAGTGCTATTGTCGTTAAATAAAATGACTACTTTTTGATTATTTACATTCACATTATTGAAAGATTCAATAGAAATATATGTATCTGTATCGCTTGTCTGCCACGTTGGTCTAGTGGTCGTAAGCGCTACTGCTGAGCATGAGGTCCTGGGTTCGATTCCCGGGTCGGGCAAAGTGTTTTTGGGGTTTTCTATCAAAAATTTCTCTGTAGCAGCCCGGAGTCTGGATTTGTACCCGGTTGATGGCAATAGGCTCGCCCCCTATTACTTGGGACTTAAACATAACTGGCGAAATGTGGGTGTACCTACCACAGGTACACCTCTGCCCATCCCTTTGGGGAAATAAGTCGTGATATTATGTTGTTATGATCTTGCAAAAGACATGATTGTAAGAATTCGTTGATTTTGCTGCTATCTTAAAGAAATTCATATCGGTTCAATAATGAATGTATTAAAATAAGAATAAATAGGGTGTTTCTTGCCCATTCTTCTCCATACGAAACTACCTTTTGGAAGGAGCGCCTACAATCAATTCTATTTTTTTTTTGTTATAACGTTCAAAAGTGCCTTTTAATGGTCTACTAGAAATAAATTCATTGACTTTGAACTTGAAGTCACCCTTGATA
Source organism: Agrochola lychnidis (assembly GCA_963680765.1). Taxonomy (NCBI): domain Eukaryota; kingdom Metazoa; phylum Arthropoda; class Insecta; order Lepidoptera; family Noctuidae; genus Agrochola; species Agrochola lychnidis. The sequence continues at coordinate 4,745,794 of OY796871.1, read as the reverse complement.
AGTTTTTATGTACTTATAGTAAAGGTCTAAAATCAATTATTTTCAAAGCTTTTTATTCACCAGCATTGTGATCAGTTGGTGGAAAAATTATAAAAAGATCAAGTAATAAAAACAGTTTTTAGGGTTCTGTTGCCAAATGGCAAAAAACGGAACCCTTATAGATTCGTCAGGTCTGTCTGTCCGTCCGTATGTCACAGCCACTTTTTTCCGAAACTATAAGAGCTATGCTGTTGAAACTTGGTAAGTAGATGTATTCTGTGAACCGCATTAAGATTTTTACACAAAAATATAAAAAAATAAATAATAATTTTGGAGTTCCCCATACTTAGAACTGAAACTCAAAAAAACTTTTTTTCATCAATCCCATACTTGTGGGGTATCTATGGATAGGTCTTTAAAAATGATATTGAGGTTTTTAATATCATTTTTTTCTAAACTGAATAGTTTGCGCGAGAGACACTTCCAAAGTGGTAAAATGTGTGTCCCCCCCTGTAACTTCTAAAATAAAAGAATGATAAAACTAAAAAAATATATAATGTACATTACCATGTAAACTTCCACCGAAAAATAGTTTGAACGAGATCTAGTCAGTAGTTTTTTTTTAATACGTCATAAATCGTAAACCACAATTTACCTTTCATTCACTGTTACTTGCTGCTACGGAACCGTTCATGGGCGAGTACGACTCGCACTTGGCCGCTTTTTTTTTATTAAATTTATTTTATTTCGATTTTTATATACACAGTAAAATAGATAGAGAAATGACATATAAGTATTGAGTGCAAAGGTACGGGTAAAGGAAAGGTGTTTTTATTGTAATTTAGTCGTAAACAATATCTAATTTCTTTATAAACCAAGACAGAACAAGTTATTAAGTATCTACAATTTTACATGTTAGGCTAACCGCACTTAGGATGCGTTTTCATACGAATTTCACTCGTGCGTACACGTACGAACATGCACGAACGATCCCAACCTTCCAAGTAAAAAAGGGAGCGCGTAGACTGGGTGCAACTTAGTCGTACGTATAGTTCCGACGTCCGAAAACAATCTGAACTTCTTGGGATTTGCTCTATTTGTCGGAGAAAAACGTATCCAATGTGCGCACTCAATTTGTACGACCATAGTCGAACGTATACGCACGAGTGAAATTCGTAAGAAAACGCATCCAAAGTACGCAAGGCCTTATACTCAACCTTAACCACGATGTAAGACACAACATTACATCAAGAATCAATACTAAAAAACACATCTATCATCCCGAATTCAAACCGTATCACGGACACAAACGGACACAATTCGACACTGATGTATCACTTATCCCTGAAGTTCTGCTTACCCCAAGGGTCGGTAATCCGACGACATCTTCACAATTACTTGCCCTTACACCCGCACTCAATATTGCTTTACACAATAGAGGTCAGGAAGTATAGGCGACTGGATGTGACAGTGTTGCTAAAGAAATATACGTACATAAAAAAAAAAATTGCAAGCTTATTTGGAATGTTGGAGTAAGAGGCTGATGATGTTTCAAAAAAAGGTACTCTTTTATATTAATGGTCAAGTTGAAAAACAATGCTTTTTCTCAATAAAAACAATTTAAATTAATTAATATTTGTTTATTCATGTCGACACGAAACACTTAAAAGAGTTAAATATAATTATAGAAGAGTACAAAGGTACTGCTTATTTCAAAAGAAATTTCTTTCAGCATACCTGTGACAAGAGAGTTGAATAATTAAGTTAAGTTAACGTAGACACAGTGTGTAAAAAAGGAATACAGGAAAACTTTAATTAGTCTATAACTAACCCTAACTAACCTTAACTTAAAACATAGGTAAGTACATAATTTTATCAGTTTACAATTAATAAGTACAAAAATTATTCTGTTTTGTTCATGTTTATTAGATAGTCCATATTTAGAAAAACATTTCGTCCAAGTTAACAATTTCAATTGATTAAAACACATTTCTGTGTTAAAACATTAAGGAAAGAACAATAGACTCTTGACGCAGCAATTAGTATTGGAGAGTCACGACAAGACGTTACCACCTTTTTTTTTCAACCTAAATTATCCCACTGCTGGGCAAAGGACTCCCTTATAGCTTTCCATTGTTATTGGTGCGTTGCCTTTTCTGACCCATCTCCCGTAATCTAAGTCGTCACGCCAGCATTTCCTAGGCCTCCTTCAGCGACGACCACCACATCCGTCGGTCTCCTGGCACCGACCGCGTGACGACTTTGGCCCACCTATCCAGATGCATCCTGTATACATTTCCCGCCCAATCCCCGGTCAGTCTAGCAGACTTATTGCCCGCAACGGTAATTCCTGTTTTAAAGTGTTTCGTGGTATTACGTATTCGGTCGCTGAGTTTAATTCCCAATACGCCCCATCGTGTGCCAAACCTTACCTTAACACCATATCCAGTGAAAATTACATCTTCGTTCAAGTAACAATAAAGGGTCCCTCAATTCACCGATTTATCGTGTGTTGATTCAATCATAGATTCCTTTTTAAAGTTTCATGTTTGGAAACCAATTTGGGATTATGATGGCTGATGCTATTTATTTTTAGTGGTATTGCTTTTGTCAGATAAGTTTTGCGATGACTTATGATCTGAAGTCGTAAAAATAAATGAAGTAGACATTTTGATTAAAAGGAAATATTTTATTGTAATGTTGTTTTTATACTGAATTATACTCGGGAACCTTCTGGTTGCAAAGTTGTTCAAAGTTCCAATATTTTTTGTTAAAATCAAATATTTAATGTTAACTTAACTTTAAAATCTCACAACTCCTGTACCGTTGCATGCACCCATTAGCACAATGTTTTGTTCGCTGCCGTAAACAGCGATTTGTCACACCAAGAATAAAAATTACCTGCCATAATTTTTGCTCAATATTCCTTAGTTGGATGTACAGATTGCGCAGATAATGGCTCTGTGATCGGTCTTTTGACACCTTGTATATAATATTCAATATTTTTAGTTGCAATTCCTCCTGTTCTTGTAATATCGTTATCTAATACTTCATTACCGCTTCCTATAACTTTAGTCCTGACTTTAACCAAACAATCTCATCAAAACAACAATGCCAGCATCCTCAATCTATTCATACCGTCGTCTTGTTTTGACAAATTTCAACGTTGCCAACTAACTGTTCCATTAGTACAATTAATTATTTACCGTCTTGGATCGCAATTTGTCCTTTGACCAACTAGTGCTTGGGATATTGTTAATCTTGGTAAAAGGTCTTGTCGATGTTACCCTGGATTTATAGTTTGACGTCTTTAAACTTCGAATAGTTTGGGTGTTAATGGGGATTTTGAAGTTGATTAAATGCTTAACATTACAGATATTTGTAAGTGGTTCGTTGAAATTTTGCAGCTTCAGTTGTAACATCTATAGAACTTTGGTTGTCCAATTTAAAGCCGGTGAAAATTACTGGAGACTGTTTCTTACTTGTGAATATTTTTTGGTGAACTTATCAGGTAGATAACAGATTTGTATATAATACATTCAGATACTGAGAATTAGGCTCATGCTCATTTAAAACGATTTTTTTTTAAATTTGAGAGAATATCTATCGACACTATAGTAACATTATTAAGAGAAAATATTTGTATTTTTGTTTGTAATGAATAAACTCAAAAACTACTGGACCGATTTCAAAATTCTGAGTAAAATAGGCTATAATTTATAAAGATAATATGAGGGCGATACCGCTGGTGGAAGTTAATATCTAATATTAGAAATGCATGAGCCTAATTTACAGTATCGTAACGGTTTATCTACAAATATGTTGTCTACTAGATCTTTAAGTAGGTACTCAGTGTAACCTGTAAAATTAACTGCTCCACCAGTCTCCGTCTGTTCTTCTTCATCGAGAATTTTATAATTTCTGTTATTATGTTGTAAATTATGGTAAACTCACAACAACACTCAACCAAAACCATCTTCAATTTCTTGCCACAACCCGTAACATCGACAAACCGACCCAATCCCTTTTACCTAGCAATTTGATATCAGGCACATAATCCCGTCTGCCACAAACAATAGCCGGAATACATTAGCTTGAAGTCGACAACCACCGCGACTCTTTACTACTAAACAGATAGGTACAGAAGGTCAAATTTCAACAACAAGCGAAAACGCACGCACCCATAGACATGGCATGTAATGCAGAGGAATATGGAACATAACATAACACCACGCTTGTCTTCCTCAAAGGAGTAGGCAGAGGTGTGCCAAAAGTACATTCTGCCAGATATGTCGAAGTCCCATGTAATAGGGAGCGAGCCTATTGCCATCAACCGGGCATAAATCCAGACTACAGGCTGCTACTGAGAAATTCCAGATAGAAACAGCCTATGACACTTTGTCCGACCCGGGAATCGAACCCAGGACCTCATGCTCAACAGTAGCGCTTGCGAGGAAATGTCGAATATCGTGAGGAAAGTTTTGAGTATGAATGTGGATGGCTTGAGAAGAGAAAGACCAAGGAAACTGAGATGAGTGGATTGTGTGAAAGATGTTATAGCCAGAAAGGAGGTGAGTACAGAGATGACGGCTAGTAGAGATATATGGAAGAAGAAGAAGTGCTGTGTCAACCTAAAATACACGCTTCATGTACAATGGGTGCAAGCGCAGCTGCAACTGGCATTTGTTTGCCATCTGCGTGCGGTAGGCGTGAGAACGTTGTAAGCTGTAGACTTGTGGACCATTTTTTATTTTACTAAGTACCTGGTACTTGTTGATAGGCCTACACTGTCCTCTTATACTGATTAACACTGTTATTTGAAAACATTGTAGAAACCAGTTATTTTTGAAACCGTAGAGTTTCTTGCTGGCTCTTCTCCATAGGAAGCGACCAATTGGAACTGTGCACCTAGCTTCTGACATTTCATAAGTGCCCTTGTAGGTTTATGTGATTTAATATTTTTTTCTTTTTGAGGCCGCTCGTCATTGGTAACAAAATCACTATCAGCTGACATCTTATTTTATTGAAACTCCAACTAGGGGTGGCCCAGTGGTAGCAGTCTGCTCTCAAAACAGTGAAAAAAAACATCGTGTGGAAACCGGCATGTCCAAGAACTAAAAATTCGAAGACATGTGACATCTACCTATACACACTGGGCCCGTGTGGTGGATCACGGCCCACTCCCTCTTATCGAGAGGAGGCCTGTGTCACAGCAGTGGGAACATTATAGGCTGATTATGTTTATAATAGGCCAGCTCAAGGTCAAAGTGTTACCACTGACGTGCAACCTACGTGTACGTACGCATCTATTTGTACATGCGTATTCTATTTGTACGTGCGCGTCTTTTTGTACTTGCTCGTCTATTTGTACGTGCGCCTGTCTTCACTCGTTGTATGGAGCCGACCTTCTGTACTTATCTATTATGTCTTGAGTCCCCTTTGAGATATCGCTATACCAAATTAAGCTTTGCTAGAATGGTTTTCTACAATAGTTTTGTCTTGAACGATGAATTGTCTTTTGTTAGTTTGTAAGTCAACTTCGTTTGGTGGATCTGTTTTAAATATTTTGATATTGTCCTCTGAGTTATAACTTCTGAGTCTATTCTTATATTAGTTTATCTACTGTCTTTTTGTGTAAGTTCATTAAAATTGAATAATTGGTCCTTAAACATCGTGAAGAAACCGGCTTGCCTGAGAGATATTTCTCGACGGCATGTCTTCACATTCTGTCCATGGACCTCTGACATGGCTTCCCAAGTCAGAGGCTCTTGGGCAGTTTTAAAACTCTGACACCAGGTTAGTCACTAACCACACAAAAAGAAGAAGAAGATTGAACCTTTGGATCAATTGAATCTTTGTTTGTACCAAAAATATGGTAAATAGTCAAGAATATTTTTTTTATTGCAATAGAACTTTAAAACTGAAGAAAGTGAAAATATGGATAATTTTTTTCAAAGAAATGACAAAAGCAATCCTGCTACTGACACCACTAGCAATTTCACTACAATTTACACGGAAAATCAACCCTCCGACAAGCCAGGAAAATGAAAGAATAAAGGAAAAGTAAAAACTTCAAGATTCGTACATCACAAAGCCAAATGTAGTGTTAAATGTGAAGACAGCAAAACAACACAAATTCGTATACAAGTATTTTATTTTCCATTTCCAGTCAGTAACTCCGCAATAATGATACAGCTGGGACATTTAGCGATACAATAAAATCCGAAATATACAGTGTAGTCATTTCAATAAATTCCCAGCACTCATTGACGTTCAAACGGCCTGTTTTGAATTTCACTAGCTTTTGAAAACGAGATCCGTAGCACTTAGACACGGATCAGTACAAGAGATACATACAGATGAGTTTGAATGATACAACATTTTTCTGTAAAGCTTCGATTGAATTACTGTTCGTTTTTTCAAAGTGATTGAAAATAACGTCTGTCACTATTGATTTAAAAAATGGTAGCTTTGAGAGCTTTCAGTAGTAAAATTTAAAACCTGAATATAAATAAAAACAATTAATGTTGGAATGTTGTAGTACTTTTTGAATATTAATTTGATCAAAACGATCGTAGAATAATAACAAAATAAAAATCACTTTTAAGGAGAATAAAAGCTAGTTCAAATTTCATCATCATCATTTCAGCCGAAAGACGTCCACTGTTGGATTTATAGGTCCTCTCCGAAGAACCGCCACTGCGACCTGTTCTGTGCTTTCTGCATCCAGTGGATTCCTACAGCCTTCACAAGGTCATCGGTTCACCTTTTGGGAGGCCTTCCAACGCTAATGGTACCAATTTAAAGATAAGAAATAATACCATCGGTGTTTCCCAGACTCCAATCTATTATATTAAAATAATAGCTTCTGCCTATGTTATTCAGTGATAATATAGCATCCTACTGGTGAAATAATTTTTAAAATCGGTCCAGTAGTTTTTGAGTTTATTCATTACAAACAAAAAACATACCAAAATCAAATCTTTTCTCTTTATAATATTAAGTTTAGATTACTCCTGACCTTGAAGTTGACAAATATAAGTTAAAAGACAAGATTCAACTAAAGAAACAACATTGATTTCTACCAAAGAACATTCTTCATTCCCCAACGCTGTATGTCCCAAACGTCTTATGCCTATCGAGAGCCGTTTAAGAGCATCTCGCCATAACAATAAACTTGGAAGGGATGCCACATTTACATACGTATTGCTGCCTAAAATGTTTGACAGTTCCAAACAGATGTAACATTGTTCAGATTTGGGTAAAGCCTTTGATGAATACGATATAAGATGGTTATCTTAGTTCATATTGTTCATAGTTGTGATGATTTGTTGAAGTTGTTGATGAAAGCTTTTAAGCACTTTGGGGGTTCTGTCAATTATTGGTAATGGTGTATTATTGAGGGTATAACGAGGTGTTTTTAGTATATTAGTTGTTTGTCGAGTCATTGAGTTCTTTAAGTTTTGAGTTGAGCTACACGATTACTGACAAATGCATACACTGACTGTACAGATCCACTCAAATCTGTATGGTTCTTTTCTCAAAAGATCGTCACAGACACTTATCTAAATGGACCTCATATGGCCTGACCAAGATTATGTATCTAGTCAGATAGGACACCGAACTCATCTAGTTTTAAAACATAATTAATTTTTGACGTGTTAAAGTGTTTTTTGAACCAATTTACAAAATTAAATATTACTTATTATATTTCATTTATTGTCTGGTGAAAACGTAAAAGTGATAAATTTTAATGTGGCTAAAGAGCCACTTTAAATATCTGATACATTTTAAGGAATGTGTCAGGTAATTTAATAAGCATATATATTTTTTTTAATGCGCAAAACTGATGTATAGACGCCAGCACATCAAGGTACCTGAAACTGTCAAATTTTCCCAACCAACTTTGAACCTTACATTTCAGCGATAAAGTTGAAAATCTATTAAATAAATTTGACAGATTGTAGTAGCCTGATGTGCTGGCGTCTGTACAATCACAAATGCAATAAAATAGCTATAAAACAATAAATCTTTTTGACATCTACTAGATGTGAATCTAGCATGCATATATTAAGTAACTCTTATAATTGACATTTACTATTTAAAAATAAAATAAAATACAACTATACAAATCCTACAAATTGAAATAGTGTCGGGAAAGGAAAAAATTATAATTATGCAATTAAATCTCTAAGTTTAGTCCTTATTGAGGCTATGGAACCAGCAAATACATCTATTTCGCCACGAATAGAGTTGGCAAGAGAAAGCATGCGGCAAATGGGTGAAAAATTACCTATATAATTCGACTATGAGGCATGTGAAAGTTCTTCGATTAATTAGGCGGCTACTACTACGTGGGATACAAATTTTCACACTTTTTCAATTTATACTTCAACTAGCCGCGCCCCGCGGTTTCACCCGCAGAAGTCTCGATCCCGTAAGAATATCGGGGTAAAAAGTATTCTATGTGTTAATCCAGGTTATAAACTACCTGTGTGCCAAATTTCATCTAAATACGTTCAGTAGTTTTTGCGTGAAAAAGAGACAAATATGCATACACACACACAAAGTTTCGCCTTTAGAATATTAGTGTGATTATAAATATCTCAGTGTTCTATAATATTTTCATAGCATATTATTGACTGTATATACTAATATCAGTAACCCAGAATATAGAAATAGACACTTTATAAAACAACATGATCTTGATCCAACTATATCTTGCACAAAACATGACATCAATTCAATTTTATTTAAAGATGTTTCCAATTCTTTCACACACATCAGTTCATTCAAGCGAATCTAAATGATCGATTACAATTTCAACACTCTTATTTCTTCGTTACAAGGTTCAGTTTGGCACACACGGTTTTAAATTCACAAATATAAAGTTATCATGCACATTTGCTCGTGCGGACGGATGCGATCCGTCACGTAAACGACGCGTGTTCGCGATTCATCAAAAATGATAGTTTTGCAACAATTTTATCTTTGTCAATGATTATTCAATTTGATGAGTCGATTTTTCTGTTGTGTGTGTTTTTATTTCGTGTGTGGGATTTTATAGTGTTTGTGATGCTGTACAGTTTTTTTCTTTTAATAGAATTTTTCATAAAAACCTATATTGGCTACTTAGCAATAGTAAGCCATCTGCCCTTTTCTTCATAATAAGTACCTGGGCGACCGAGCTTTGCTCTGGTGAAAATCAAGAATGTTCATTTAATAGTACAGGATCATCATCATCATCAGCCTATAATGTTCCCACTGCTGAGACACAGGCCTCCTCTCAGTGAGAGGTGTTGGTAGATGTCACATGTCTTCGAATTTTTGGTTCTAGGACATGCCGGTTTCCTCACCGTTTTGAGAGCAGTGATGATGAAATAATTTACACAAAGTAAAGCGCCTGTCCGGGTTCGAAACTACGACCTACAACTCGTAAGTCGCGGCCGTCACCACTGGGACACCACTGCTGTACTTGTCAGTATAGGATAGTTCATACTAATTCCATGCTGCCATGTCATTATTCTAAACCTTGTTCTAAACTTTGGGCGACCGAGCTCTATTCGGGTGAAAATACGGAGAAAACGAATTTCTCAGATATGAGACCTAGCTAGATCGATCTTTCGCCCTCGTAAACCCCTATAATGCAACTTTAATCGAAATCGTTAGAGCCGTTTTCGAGAACGTGATTACAAATATTGCTCATTTAATAGTATAGGATAAACTTTTTTATATTTACCTATATTAATGAATTATTATCAAAATTCGTTAAGCCGTACGGAAAGATTTTTCATTTTATTTTTTTTAATCTCAACGGGTAAAGCTCTTAGTTTTGATCTCACCTGATGGTAAGTGATGATCAGGCCAAAGGTGGAAGCGAGCTTCACCCGGAATTCTCAACCACAGAGAAACTGGCTATCTTACCTCTAACTGCCGAAACACAACAATGCTGTTAACATTGTTGTTATGGCGACAAACTTAGTTAAGATGGTGGTAGCTAGTCAGGCGGACTTAGAACACGCCCTACCACCTACCAATGTTTTTTGCCCCCGCTGGGGTGAACCTCAGGTTCTGGGATAGGTGGTCTTACCATTAGACCTCAGACGCGGTTTACGAAATCTAGACAATTTGTGATTTACATCAAACTATACTATCCTCAAAAATGCCAATTTACTTTAAAATCCAACAAACCAAACAATTGTAAGCAAACAATTTATTAAATAAACCTCAACAAAATATACACTCTGTTGCACCAGCAGTGACATTCAAATAAAGTAAAAACATCGGACATGTCAAGTCCAATATAGTGGAAAACTGGAAATATACAGAACGGACATTAAACAAACAAAGTGTAACATTTCAATCCTTTATAGCAAAGATTTAAAGCCCAAAATCCTGTAAAATTTAATTTTGATAGATGCGCGCGAATTTGCAGCAATTACAAAATACGAGCCTTTGATTTAGATTAAACCTGGAAGTGGTAACATAGGGTCACGTTAAGGTAGATCTGTGATTTTGACATTTTTATGGATTGATGAAGACAATTTTGAAAAGTTATCTTTGATGCATGGTTCTTGTGGTCCACATGAATGCATCTGAATCTTTTATATCATTAAGAGCTTGAACTTAAGCACTCACCATATTCCCTTTTTAACCACATCATCTTAGTATCATAAGATGTTGATGATGCTTTATCGTTTAATCGTTTATTTAAATTCATTCAAAATTACAATTAGGAGGTATCGTTGATCCCAAACTAGGCACAGCCTGTATCTTGGGCACCATTAAATATGCTCAAAATTTTGATAATTTTTAAATAAAATAAAACTTTAAATTGACTTAAGCAAGTTAGCCATTAGCCTCATCGAGACTATAAAACTAAATATACAAACAAATTAACTAAGTATTAATGGAAAACTAAAATTAAATCTTATGTTTTATACTAAAATTTAAATACAAAATTAGGTAAAATTTCGGTTTATGCTGCTGTTCTGTATTATGCGAGTGTGTGTGTATGTGTGTGTGTGAGTGTGGATACTGGTGTTTGTGTCGGTGTAGTGTGAGTTGATTTTATTTCGTTATGCTTAGGATTATTTAATTTGACAAAACGTTGACAAAAAATTCCCGTTTCTAACTCCGTAAACTTCATAAATCACATCCAGTTTCCCTAGATCATCAAAAATCCACGTCGGATTTGGCTGTCGCAAAGCTGGAACACGGATCAAGTGAGCTTACACGGACGGCATCGCCCGTACCGTTTACACTAATTGCGATCCGATGCGATCCGATGCGGAGCGGGACGTAACGAATCATTTGCATTCCAGATAAGTTCGTAGTGATGTCTCGTAAGGGTTAGAAGGTAATTAGGTAGATAGATAAGGTTTTGAAGAAAGATTAGGCTGGTGTTACGGTAATGATGCCGATTGATAAAATTAAGAAGTTGCAATAGTTAAGGTTAGCGCTAGTATGGGCTATTTCTAAGGTTATACATTGGATTCAGATATTATGTAGCTACCTAAACAGGTCAGCGACAATAATATAATAATGCTACTTTTACATAGCCATCATCTAAATTGACGCAATAATATTCGATACATTGAATTTCAGCATTTCATATAATAGCCAAGTTTTATGATCTTTTATTTTGACTTCAGTTCCGATTTTAATTAAATAGTCAAGAATTAATATTTCTAAAACTAAAGTGTGATTCGACTGATGTTTTGACTGTATCACCCTTTTTTGTGAATTGATTCTTTTATTACTGTACTTTTGAGTATCTTTAAAAAAACTGACTTGTAATAGTTTTTCAAATGCCATATTTTACTTCTGACATATGCTGATATTCCTTATAAGGCACTTTTATACGTCAAAATTTACAAAAAAAAAAAATTGATTCTAGTCGTTCCAAAAAGCAGTTTTCGTATGGAGGAGAATGGGCAAGAAACTTTTGTATAGGTGCATTAGTTATATAATTATATGTGAAGACAATGCACCTAGAATAAAATTAGGTAAGAAGAATTAAAAATGAAGCAACGACCGATAAATTAAAAAGAGAAAATCGGCATTATCTCAAAGAAAAACAGAACCTTAAATCAGTAAGATAAACAAAAACAAATCCAATGCTGTTTCTAGACTTCCTAATTACCCAATAACACATGACTAAACCGGTTAACCGACTGTGAACTACGAGTGAACTTATCTCCGATACCCATCGGTCACTGTCTCAACTAATTCCGATATGTCGAGATAGCCAAGCTAAACGCTCTGTACGTGTTGTTAGTATTTTTCCTTATCCCTCGCAATTGTTTTAGTGGACAAATAGTTCGTGAAAGGCTGCGATTAGGGACGAGGGAATTGGGTGAGCAAATAATAGAATGGGTTTTGTTAAAAGGAGAATTTGTTTTGTCGTATTTTGTGTATCCTTCATTTCAGATGTTGCATGGTTTGTGGTAAAATTTGGAATTAAAGTAAATTTATATCTTTTTAAATTGAGATCTTTGGAAGTAGCCACTGCCACTGTATGTTACTGCAGGAATCCAGCAAAATATCAGCGTCAGATTTGTCTGACACATGCTGAGCTGGACTCCCATTTGGTGCAACCTTGAGATGCACACCGCACCTTGTATATTTGATTATTTCGAAGTATGTCATAATGTCACTCCATTTTTATACGTATGTTTTTTCTATATTGGCATCTTGTTTTTAAATATATTCATGTAATTTGTTATCATTTAATATTGTGCTTATGTGTGTCTTTTGTGTGCACTGAATAAATGTTTTATCTATATATCTAAGAAAATTGTTGATTCATATAGCTATATGACTCAATTACTAATCGCCAGTGCAGCAGACGAGTCCTGGAGTGGAAACCGCATATGGGCAAGTGTAGTGTTGGAAGCCCCCAACTAGATGAACCGACGACCTTAAAAAGGTGGCTGGGACGACGGATGCAGAAGACGGAGAACAGGGTATTGTGGTGCAATCTGGGAAAGCCTATGTCCAGCAGTGGACTGCAATAGTCTGAGTTGATTGATTTCACCAGTCAACAATTGCCAAAATGATTGCACTGGAATTATTCACTACGTAATTGATTACTGCAATGTCACTTACATCAATAAGAAAAATCTCATAGAGATGCAAATATAATTATGATAAGTACACATAATTTAAATTGCTCACACATACTCTCACGCTCCTTTAAAATTTTTCAATTTTTATAATTTCAAAGTACCTCCACGTGCCGCCATTTCCCATGATTCAAAAAATAATTTATGTATTTGTGACGCGATGCGTGATCAATTGAGTGTTATGAAAACCATTAAACATGAGTTAACATACATTGACTCGTCTGCAAAACGCCCTACAATTTAAACTATTTTGATTTAGAACTTCATCCACATCAACAGATTTTGAACTCTGTGTTGCAACAATGACGGTTTAAAATACAGAGTTAATAAGATTTTTTTTATACAAACTTAGGTTTAACACACGCTTCTTCACACATGAGTAGATTAAAGTCGTTTGTCATGTTTAGATGTTTGTAATGTTGTAATTATTTGCTAATGTTAGAGGCGTGAGAATGTTCGCACAGAGATTTTTATCTGCTAGTAATAATTATTTTGACTACTTTTCTCCATTCTAACTTAGATATCCTAACTATAAAAAAGTGCAAAAGTGAGTTTGTTTGTTTGTTGCACTTTCACGCTAAAGCGGCTGTACGGATTTGGATAAAATTTGGCATATGAGTAGACTATGACCTTGAGAAGGACATAGGCTACTTTTCATCCTGGATCGCAGACGAAGTCGCGAGCAACAGCTAGTATCCTTATATATTATAAAACAAACTTACATATTATAAAACAAAGTCCCCCGCCGCGTCTGTCTGTCTGAACGCGATAAACTCAAAAACAACCGAACGGATTTTCAAACGGTTTTCACCAATGGACGGAGTGATTCATGCGAAAGGTTTTAATTTCAGAACCGGAAAAGATACATCAAATTTAATGTTCTACGGTATTGTTCATCTTAAAAAGTTCAATAAAAAGTCCACGAGGGCATATGTCTATCTTCTAAGGATGACCCACAATAACCATTTTTATCTTTCAGAATTTGATAAAATTTAATTGTTATTTTCGAAGCTTTTTTGACCGGGTATTAATACTTATCAAAAAAAATATGTTATTTAAATTAGGCATTTAATTTAGATTAAAATATGCCCTGAATCATATAATTTAAATGAATAGTTTAAAAGATATCACAGTTTCAAAATTAGGCGTAGCAAAGCGGGCGCAGCGGTAGGAGTCAATGACGTTTTGCTCTGTTATTAGGTATGAAATCTCAGTAGTACGTTCCCGTGGGATATTTTCCGACATCTACGCGGGCGAAGCCGCGGGCAAAAGCTAGTAATATTATAAATGCGAAAGTGAGTTTGTTTGTTTCGCTTTCATGCTAAACCTAGGTTAGGACATAGGATACTTTTTATCCCAATATTCCCACGGGATCGAGACTTATGCGGGTGAAACCGCGGGGCACTGCTAGTAGAGAAATAGATATACATGGGATATAATGCAATTGATAACGTTATTATAGTTTTCTGATTTCGCTTGGGCTAATTAATGAACAAATTACGCCAAATAGGTAATTAATAGTCTCTCAAACAGTATGCAATGATAATTTTAACTATGATACTTACTTTTTGTAGATGATTTACACAAACAGATTATAATTATAACAATTACGTATTGGTCGGTTTTCTTTTGATTACACATCATTACAATACAATCATACAAAATAATAACAATATCTTCAACCAACAATAGAATACCAAAATCTACTAAAATCCATGACATCAAAGGACACATATCTGCACTATTGGACACTAATTGGATTATCCAAGTGCAATATTAGAGAGATAGAGGCGACGGAGGCCATGTCATAGTACACTGACCCTTGCGCCTTGGCGACAATGCGAGGGGAGCGACATGCTTCGGGCTATGTGGCCCTGGTACTGTATTGATAACTGTATGTGTAGTTATGTTGGAATTGGGGGATAGTCGTGGTGTTGTAGTTTTAGATTGTTACACTGATATTGGATATGTTGATATGGATGAATTGTTTGATGTAATGTACAAGTTTAATGAGGTATTGCTAGATGATGGTAGTATTCATAGGATAGAAGAACATACCAACGTCTATAACCGAATATTTGATATAATTTGAACATTACAAGAAATGCCCCCAACAATAATTTAAATTCAAAGTCTACATAAAATCAGGTGATTGACAATCGCAACAAAATCGCCCTTCCAGTCTTCATTGACATTAATAAATTCAAACTAGCCAAAACACACAAAGCAGCTACTGTAAATCAGACTGTAGAACACACTTAAGCTAATAAATAAAAAGCAAACAGCAAAGTAGCAATACAAACAAGTACAGTAACAAACGACCCTAGACCCAAAATAATGGACGAGGTCCTGTTTTGCTTGACCAACGATTTATCAGAGCAAAATTTACATACATGGTAAGATTAATGATCGTCTGTCAGTGGCCCTGTATGTTCAATGCTAACGGGCAAGAGTTGCGGGAAGATGGTGTGGCATCAATCATTTATGCTATATTTATTACGACATTATTATCTTTTTTCAATGGAGCTTCTGGTTTTTTTTGAACTGCTTCATTAATTTCAATAAGATATTCTTTATGGTAGTAGGTACCAGTATTTTTATTTGTGAAACACATTGAAATTGTAACGAATTTATTTTCATTGTTTTTTTACTCCAGCACTTGACTGTACCTAAAAGTTATATATTGCAACATGCAACAATTGGCTGGCTTCAAAAATCCCGAAACCACAAAAGTTAGAGGGTAGAAAGAAAAGGAGACGATAATGGTCAATCAAACCACAATAAAATCTCACTCAACTCATAAAACAGATAAAAAGGAATTCTAAATCGAATTCAACAAAAAAGCTTCATTCGTCCAACGGAATTGCTTTCCAGCTATTATTTTCGCGTAAATCGTTCAGATTTAAAACTCTCGGACCAACGTCCAATTCACGATTCAACAAAACGCTTGTCCATCCTGATAGATGCCCACAGACGCTTTGGAAAAATGCTGGAGGATTCAAATCTTACAAACCATTGGAAACCTAAGTTAGACAAACGTAAAGTAGAAAATTGTGTGGCAAGACTAACATGCTTGGTCAGATTGGAGCTGAATTGTGACGCTAAGGAAGAATCAGATAAAGCAGTTAAAAAACGAGTGCAATTACGTTCGCCTTATCTCTCTGTTTCCGTCAAGGATGACGTAAAAATCCCCTGTTTTGAATTGCTAAAAAACAAGGCGTCAGATGTCAGAGTAATCCACAAATTAAAATGAAATGTGACTCCGTTTGAACTCATTAATTGAGCAAATTATTTGGGTTTCACAAAATAAGGCTCATTAGTCATTATGGATGAAAATATAATTTTAATATCTGTTGAAAGGCTTCGGCTCTGTCGGATGATGTTGAATGTTCTTATGGAAATGATAAGCGGCTTTCCATTGAAAATTAACTCAAAAATAAATAAAGCTATTAAAGTACTCTGAAATAAAGTGGATATAAATTAATTATAAACCGAAATTAATATAACACTCTGCCGTACAAAGTAGATCAAAATAGATTTCATTGTTTTAGTGGTACTTTATCTTAGCTAATTTATAGGGTATGCATGGGATCACGACTTTGAATTTAGTTTTTCGATAAAAACTAAAATTGTACAGTTAGCCTTGGATTTAGAATTTTATATAAACGTGTTCTGCAATGTAAATTGTGTCAGCCTAGAACTATCTATGACACTAACATTATCAGTAACGAATAATAGTGCATAAGTTTTAGCATATTAACGCCAAAAATCCTAATCCATGGGTGACCCTCCGCAATAATATGCAAATGAAGTCATCCATGCATATAATATGCATCGCGACGGAAGCCTATACACGTTGTGTTCGCCACATAAGTTAGTGATTGTATGAATTATGTACGTTGGCACTTTGAGAGCAATTAACAGGTTTCCATTACATAACTCAACGATCGCTGTTCACTCAAGGTTCGGGTAGGCTGGTATGGAAAGAGCTACTTCCAGGTTAAAGATGTCATTGTTGAAATGTCCAGGGAGCTCATTTTTTTTTTCTATCATATCAACGTTTCCAGAGTTTTTATGAAGCTATGTGTCTCTCTATTTGGTTTTCAAACATAATGTTAAGTATTTCTTTTTCTGTAAATCTTAATTCTTGTTTAATGAAATATGTTTTAGTTCATCCATGCTTTATTTTAGTTTCATCACGATATGCGGTAAAAATTTACAATAAAGGGAATTAAAAATAATTAAAATAAGTAAATAAAATTAAAATTTACTAAGTATTTGAAATTCTATCGCAATGTTTTATAATATGCAAAAAAAAAAACCTTTCCAATCCTTGAGGGTGTTGTTACTTATCGTACTGAAAGTCTATTTAATATAGTAATTATCAGGAAAAATTTAAAAAATCGTCCTTTTATTTAAATGGGAAATTTTACATGTCATAACTTTTATTTTCAATAATAATTTGATTTTTTATTACTTTTAAGTAATATTATTGCAGTACCTATGAGCCCCTTTTGGATCGGACAGATTTTTTTTTACATATTGTAGGTAAAAAAACAAAATATATAATAAAAAAAAATGTTTTGTTTTTTATTTTATATTATATATTTTTAATATATATTATTATAATACAATAATAATAATATATATTGTGTTAGGTTCGAGAAGTAAATGGGTTCTGTTTCCACACCATTTTAGCAATACCCTAATCCCGTGTCCAGTCCTAATAGCGGTCTTCTGAATAATAATCAAACTCACATAAAATTTCAATAATGGCTTCGTTAACTGCGATCCGATGCAAATGTACTAGTTGTAGTCTCTGAGAGTTGGGTAACAACGGTCCTAATTGTTTTGTTTGGCCAGTGATAAATTTTGATTTGTGAATTAACATTTTCAAGATTTTTTTGTATTCAGGAAATTATTCTTTTTTTGCGTCGTTTTCTTTCCTCTTCGTTTGGAAATGCATCTCAGTATGCATTTCCAAACGAAGGGAAATAACTCTAACCGAAAACAAGTAATAGCGCGGACGATGCGATGCGACGGGGTGGGATGGGGGAACAAGAAATTTAACGCAGATGAAGTCGCGCGCAGAAGCTAGTAATTATTATAAAGAGAAAAGGTATGTATTTTTGTTTGTAATAAATAAATTCAACTTTCTGTTACGGTTACTGGACCGATTATAAAAATTCTTTCACAAACAGTATAATATAAATTTATGTCAGTGAGTAACATAGGCTATAATTTATGAAGATATCATGTGGATGAAGTCGCTGGCGAAAGCTATTAGTAGATATATATCAAGCTATGATAAAATATTTCTCCAAATTCAGAGGGTAATTTGTTTTTGCAGTACAAGCTTTCCTTTTAATTAAAAAAAAAATAGACAGCCAACCTTTACACGAATTCCAGCAATCCCACACAATATACAAACATTAGATTGAAATTTAATCTTGAGTACTTGGAACCAATTTTCGTACTACATACACGCCGTATGACTCAACCACTTTAATCAAATCTGATCCTAGAAACAAAGGCTAAATTCCTTCGCCGTTCCGTTTCCTAGTAACTCATTCCATATGTATAATAAAGCCGCTTTAGCCGTCCGTCCGTGCAAACAAAGACGGCCTTTAGAGGCGTTTGGCCTTTCTGAAATTCAGCGGTCACCATTGTCCATTTAGCTTTAGAAGTCCCACAAAACCATTTTATCTAGACCTCCGATATTCGAACATTTTGCACTGCAGGATTAAAATCACAAGGACCAGTGTAATCTGGTTGTGTACCGGTTCAAACCAGATGTAAGGGGAATGAACTGGAATATTATAGGCAGAATAGGAACAGAATGTGGTTTCCGTATATGAGATGGTGACATCTGATAGGTGGGTATGCGTGTTATCGTAGGTAAGGGCTGTCCTTTGAAGATGTCGATTTTCTATTTGTGACGAGGTTATGCTTGGCTTCAGAATGCAACATTTTTTTTTATACAAAACCAAGGTTCAAAACTTAATGCACATTCAAAGATGTTGATGAAGTGTTTTAGTAATGTTCAGGTGAAGTTTTATACGCGAGAATTATTGTAAGATAAAGTCTTATTCATTATTATGTTGCACTCACATTCTTGTCTTGGTTAGGTATAAATAAAAAATACTAGTTGTGCCCCGCGGTTTTACCCGCATAAGTCTCGATCCCGTGGGAATATTGGGATAAAAAGTATCATCATCATGTTTACCCATTTGCAAAATTTCATTCAAATCCGTTCAACCGTTTGCGTAACAAACAAATAAACAAACTCACTTTCGAATTTAGGTACAATATTAGTTAAAATGTCGATAGAAACACACCCACATCCCTGCAAACCCAGGCAACTATTACGATGTACAGATATTTAGTGCTGGGCACTTTGAACAGTGCTTATCCACCGTCGATAATTTAGTTCCATATATTAATGACGCTCATCCTGGGACATTGCAAGGGAATTGTGCGATTATATTATTATCTGCTAGTACGTAATTATGTTCCTGCTTGTAATGAGTTCTGGATTTACTGTTTCCAGTGGCCTGGAGGCATTCCTATTAGTGATGTGCGTTTGAGTCTTGTTACAAGAGATGGGATTTATAATATATCGACGGCCCCCACGTATACTATCGAAATTACAAAAAAGCCATTTTCGTTTTAATGCACTAATAGCAAGTAGAGATAAAGATGTATGATTTTATATAAAAATTATGTACTAATTTTTATACCCTCAATTGTTTTTCAATTGAACAAAATCGAAAGTACATAAACTGAATACATTAAAACATCGAACTTGCCACTTTCGATATTATAAGTACGTGGTAAACTGTGCGCGGACGCGACACGAAACTACCTGTTTCATCAGTGTTACCCGAAATTGCGAGCCGAATTTCATATCGAATCTAGTCTTATGTTACCTGGACTTAAGCAATGTAATAAAGAAAACAATCGAAAGTACCACATTCAATAGTTTACTAGAAATTGTTGCACCGGAACAGTATCGAAACGGGCACATTCGATATTAGACTAATAGTTTTTTATGACAAAATATTCATTTTGTCATAAAAAACTATCGAAATTGGCATATTCGGTGAAAAAAGTAACCAGCAGTAACCGAGTAAACTATCGAATGTGCAATATTAGAAAAAGTACACTAATTATCAAAAACTATAGTAGATAGTATAAAACGGTCAAATTTTCCACTTTAGATACATCGGTAACATAAAATTTTCGAATTTCATGTTCGACAAAAATCTAAATCTAAACTTAGAATCGCCCTCCTGTAAAGTAGAGGTTTTGCAGTTTCGATACTTTACGTGGTGGCCGTCGATATGTACTGTTTAGTGTAACTTTGTCATGATTGATTGCAGCTGTGTTACTGTTGTTGTCATTTATGTTTTTGGGTGTTTCAGCTTTTATAACATTGAACTCTTTTGAATCAGTGTTATGTGCTTTTGTTTTTGTTGATACTTGTTTTTCTAATCGTTTGTGAGATAATTTATGTTTCGGATTCTCTAACATTTACGAAAAATATTTTTATTAGTTCATGCTTTTTTTGCTTATTTTATAAGTACTCAAGTTTACCACCTTTGAGCATCGTTATCTCATTTCCAAGTCCCTTCTACACACACCGTGCCATCCGTTTCCAGAGCAATTACACTACAAATCCAATACGTGGACTTACATGCTAGAATTTCTAGCGGTATTCTCATATATCAATCACAATGGTACCGAGGCTGTGTCCGCGTTGCCTCAGGCGATTGGTCTAATACTAATTAAATGCCTCGGTACAGTTCTATGCCTAGTCTCATGTCGCTAAATGTATTGTAGTTTCTGTAATTGTGGAGAATGGATTATAGAAAGGATGGGATTGGAGTTTTGCACGACTCATAATGCAAAGCATTAGAGAGTGCTTTGCGATCGAAAAATTTGTTTTGCCTCCTTTCTGCAACTGTTTTTATTGTTATACTCCTTCTAGTACACAAAACCTACTTAATTTATATATCATTGTAAGTAAGTGTAGATAATTGAATGGAGATTAATTCTGTACTTTTACAAAAATTTATTTAATGTAGCAAAAACGAAAAAAAAACTTGCGAAAAAATCAATTAGCTGAGTCAATTTTTTAAATAGATTCGTTTCAATCATTGGAGGAACGCTATTGAAAATGGCTCTTTTATTCAAAGTAGTTTAATTATAATTAATAAATAAAAAATAAAGTTTAATAAAAAACTGTAACCCGACTACCTACGGGAAAATGAAAATGATCTAAAAAGTACGAAACAAGCAAATATTTCAGACAGAAATCAAGACAGGTACAAAAATGGTCCAGGTAAAGCCGTGGTCGCATGCCTATATACCATGTTGGTGCCAGGAACACCTACAAAATTATAATGGCATGCGACGACGGCTTTACCTTGACCATTTTTGTACCTATGTCTTGATTTCTGTCTGAAATATTTGCTTGTTTCGTACTTTTTAGATCATTTTCATTTTCCCGTAGGTAGTCGGGTTACAGTTTTTTATTAAACTTTATTTTTTATTTTATACTTTTCCGTTTTTACACTTGATAAACGTAAATAAGAGTAATACAATAATTCAGTAATTAACCTATTTTAAATTCCAATAGCAGTGCATAGTGCTTTGGACGAAACCATAGAGCGATTTATTTCGACGCCAACACCATATATCGATATCGAGCTTCGAAGAAATCCAAAATATAAATATTTCGTTGTACTTGTTTTTCTTCATAAGAATGGAATTACAAATCGTTACTATTTATTAAGATTTGATTAACTGCACGTTGGTAACATCTTGCAATACTACGTAGCGCAGTCTCACTTTTGTTTGTTTTTAACGATTTAAACATATTTATTTACTTTGAAAATATAATATTATATACATATTTGTAATGTGCTCGTCAAGACCTTTCTTTTGATACCAAACATGTCATGATCATCCCATTTTAATTTTTTTCAAGGTTAGAAATTTACGTGTAAAGTCTACCAAATTAAATTTAGGGAAAAATTATATAGCCTATGTCACCTGGACTATTATTACGAATCTATTGATACCTCATTTATCAAAATCGGTTTAGTAGTTTAGGCGCTACGGTGGAACACACGTAAAAACAAACATACATACATACAAACATACATACATAGACTGCTAAAATCATAACCCTTCCTTTTGGCTTTGCCGTAGTCGGGTAAAAACTAACTAATAATATAAATGTCTATATAAATTTCCAACTTCGATCCTCTTCCGTTGCGTAGCAACCAACAAAGCAAACCTGATTAGTCTTTGACAGTACGTACAGATTGCGAGGTTAGAAATTTTACCCATATTGATGGGTAAAAAAAGCAGGCAAAACATACTTCATGAAAAGTCTTTTAAATATTTTTCATGAGCGTTATGAGGCGTGCACTTATGGATTTTCCAAATATTTGATTTCTACTTTAGGGAATGTCAAACACAATTGTTTTGAAAGAAGAAGTGTGTGTACTAATGAGGAAAATAATATTGGTTCCTCCTATGGAATGAATTAAAATACTGTTATTTGAATTTTAAACGTAACCAAGAATTGATTGTTTTTAAATGTTGTGGTAGGTAGTAGTCATGGACATTGCCATAAAAATTGTGGGTATATCAAATGGTTATTTATTTTTCACATTATGGAAAGTTTACTTAAACTATTTAGTGTTTTGTTTAAAGACAATGGTGCCGATTCCCTTGTTCACAAACTAAACTAAATTTAAGTTCAGTGCATCTTTTTCTTTCTATTTCATTAAGAAAAGGACAGAAGACAAATTTTAGTTTAGTCCTGTCAAATTAATCAGCGCTTGACGTAAATTAACGTAATTTTAGTCGGCAAGTTTTTAATCACGTCTAAACTTGTATGGAGAGTGACAGGCGATGATTAATTTGACAGGACTAAACTAAAATTTATCTTCTATCCTTTTCTTAATGAAATAGAAGGAAAAAGATATACTGAACTTTAGTTTAGTTTGTGAACAAGGGAATCAGCACCATTGTTACTTATGTTTAGGTTTGCTAACTTATGAAAAGTATTTTTCCAATATTTTTTTCGAAAATCCATTACAAAAAACACATTTTCCCATTGACTTACAAAACTATATTCCACCACTAGAAACCATCAACACTTCGCTACCAAAATTCACTCCTACATATGTATGGAATCCCTATAATCCAACCCTAAATCACCCATAAGAAGTACAAGCAGTTTGTCTTGTGATGACAGCTTTATAGCCGGCTCCCGGTAGGCCGGTGCGAACTACATAAAATATTAATACACAATTTGTCCGAGTGGACCTACGTTAATCTGCTTTTATAGGATTTCGGGGATTAATTGCGTCAGACAGTCAGACATAATCGGTTTTGCTGGCGTATTTTTGTCTATTTTATTTTGGTGAATAGTGTGGTGATCTTGTCTATAAATAAGAATTTAAAAAGATTTCGAGGTTGCTTTTTGCCATAAAATTAAGCTGATCCTTAGCATTTCTAAAGAAGGTACAGAATGGTCTCATCGAAATGTTTGATTTGACTTTGACCTTGCACTTTTTTTTTCTTTTGCATTGTCTGTCCTATCGATTAAATCGTTATAATCTAAGCTTCGAGGTGCCTTGGAAAGCACGAAAGACAGTTGTTACGGGTAATCAAAAGCCCAAAAGTTTGACAACCAGTCTTATTACGGGGGGTATCGCGTTAGCCAGTTGTAGTTACTGGGTTATGGAGGTCGGATAGGCAGTCGCTACATGTAAAATACTGGTATTCAGCTGCTTCCGGTCAGACTGGAAGCCGACCCCAACATAGTTGGGAAACGGCTTGGCAGAATGATTAAATTTATGCTTGGAGATAAGCTTTGTGTCCAGCATGGGACGTCAGTCGAATAATGATGATTGTATAAAGCCTTTGTGTGATACTGTTTTAATAACATAGATACATAATATATTGCTTGACTAAATATAGTATTTAAAATAAATAAATAAAATTCATTTATTTCGGTAACTGGGCCCATAGAAGTCAATTTACAAAACATATCACACTAATAATATAATATATCATAATAAAATAATGGTATTAAAATACATAATAATGGTAATAAAATACATAATAATGGTAATAAAATTCATAATAAATGTCAAAAATTCAAAATAAAATAATATACCATTACAATTAAAATTATTCAATTAAAATAATACATACAAAGACACACAAAGATTAATAATGCCTGACAAACGGCCTTGCCATTAGTTACTCAGCCTATACCTGAATTGAACATCTATCAACCCCAATTTATATTTAATTTTGCTCGTCACGTGCTAACACGCAGCTGTCACACCATATTACAAAATCGACATGCAATTAATTCTCATCTCATTAGCTAATACGTCGCCCGTTGTCGATATCCAGATACCTACCTCATTATGTAGTACATTTGTAACTTGAAATTGGTGTGAAGTCACGTAGAGATGTGGGCTGTATATCGATAGATTGTCCACAACATGTCCCGGAATTAACGCACACCATCAAATACCCCAATTAGAATATTATGTTATAATCATAATACATACACCGAATGTTTACTATTATGTATAAAACATTGTTTATTGAAGTGAACATTTCTTTAATTGCGTTGGGCATTTTTGAGATGCGAAAAAATAATTGAACTCGCGACACCGTTACCGACACCTATTTTTTTTCTAAACGCGATTGTGCTCTTTATTTATATTACGTTACGGATCAATGTTCTATGCAAGTATTTTTACTTTAAAGGTTTTGGAAGTATTTTTTTTTTTGTAAACGCGATTATGCACTTTATTTAGATAAGGTTATGGACCAATGTTCTATACTAGTATTTTTCTTCCACCAAGGCGATCTTGTTCAAGTTTTCACTTCTGTCGGCACTCCCGGAGTGCCACTGTTTTTTATTATTAATTTGGTCACCTTTCAGACACTTTTGACAAGTTTTGTATAAAACTCGTTCCAGGTGTAAACGATAAATCAAAATAGTAGACACGACATGTAATAGAAAACATGTTTAATACTTTGGTGTACAGCGTGTAAGTCTGAGGTTTCTTTAATGAAAAAAGTATGATTTAATTCCACTATCACGATTTTACAGTAAAATTTTAACTATCTCTACTACCTGGCTCCTAAGAGATGCGCAGTATTTTAAATGTTATTCTTTTCCGTTAAAAAATTGGTATTATTTTACCCTTTAGCCTAATCCGTATCTGTTTTACTGCCTAATCCTTCACTAGATCAGACCCTCCCTAATTACTGTATCGATATATAATTATATATTGCACTAATTAAATACATTAAGCACGGGCGCGCATCGGCGTTCAATTTAATCGGAATGCGACGCCACGTGCTAATGTCAAGCGCACACAACACTACTAATTAGACGTGACATCTGTGGACGAAACGCTTCGGCTGCGACAAAAGATGTAATTAGTTGCAAACAGATGTATTTCCATTGATTTTTTGGTTGGTAGTTTTTAGGGTTCCGTACCCAAAGGGTGCTAAACGGAACCCTGTTACTAAGCCTCCGCTGTCCATCGGTCCGTCTGTCTGTCAGCGGGTTGTATCTCATGAACCGTAATAGGTGGACAGTTGAAATTTTCACAGATTTTGTATTTTTATTGCCGCTAAACAAATGTAAATCAAATAAAGTTAAAAATTAAAGAGGTAAAAAACCCCATACAATAAACTTTTGATATTAATAAACAAAAATTCTTACCCTGGCATGTAGGATATCATTGTCTAGAAGTCATCGAGTGGAACACAAATATATTTTTAAGTTGTATATCTTCAAAAATGAAGAAATAGGGAGTCGTAAAAGTTGTCAGTTTTAGACCATTTTTGTACGAGCTCTATCGCAACAACTAAACAAGTAAAGAATTTGAATATTTTTTTTCTAACTTGAACAGACAGCTGTGCTGCTGGGGAGTTTGTTGCGCCACCAGCCAGCGAGCTAAAGGCACTTGGAAGTGGGGAAGGGTGGGCGTTTTGGGGGACTCTCTTATGTATTTTTGACGTTCGAAAAGTGCTGATTGTAAGCCTTGTTTGAATAAATGACTTTTGAATTTTGGATTTTTGAAAGTTCTGTATATCATGTAATGTATATTGTATTTAATCAACAAATATTAAAACCGCCCATTCATTAGGTATTTTATTTAAATAAGGGCGATTTTTAGCAACTGCAAAAAATTACTTTGTAATTCACAGTATCATTTATCTTTGCGATTTTTATAAGATAAAAATATTCTTCGTTTAGTATTTTCATTTATTTGGTAATAATTATACGGTGGTACGGAACCCTTCGTCTGTGAGTCCGACTCGCACTGGGCCGGTTTTTAGGGTTCCGTAGTAAACAAGGAACCCTTATAGTTTCGTCATGTCCGTCTGTCTGTCTGTCTGTCCGCGGTCTAGCTCCGAGACCCTTACCAGAAAGCTGTAATTTGGCATAGGTATACATATTAATTACGCCGACAAAGTGGTAAAACTATTTTTGGATTCAGGGATCCGTTTGCGAAATATTAAGCTTTAAAGTGCTAATTTTTGTTAGAGTCAAGTGTCCCCCCCCCTGCCGGCTAAATGGTTGGTTTTTGGTATGTGAAAAAAATCACAACAGTAGTTTATATGACGAAATTAAAAGAAAAACTATCACAGCTAAGTTGGCTTTACAAGTTAACGAGTAATAATCGATCAACTTAACTTTGCAGTTGCAAAAACATGTTTTCCCATACATTCCGTATGGGAGAACATATTTTTCAACTACAAAGTTAAGTTTGTTTTTGGGATAAATTCATCCCAACTACGGAACTCTTCATTGTGCGTGGTCCGACACGCACTTGGCCGGTTTTCTTTGTAGTGCTAGAAATTTTGGGAGTGCCGCTAGCGATTCCTTATAATAGTTACCCGGTTTCTGAATAGAGAATTTGATGCTAAGAACTTCTCTAACACAACCTTAAATATGAATACACCTTTCTGATACATGCTGTATAGGTACTACAAACAATTAAAAATAGAAAAAATTTGGAAACGCACAGGAAATACAACATTAAAAATAAGAAAATTATAAAATCAGTAACAATTTCAGAAAAACAGTTTTTTTTTAAAATGTGTTTACTAAAAAGAAGACCTGTGCGAGGCCAAAAAGGCTCCTATCTCAGCATAATGATAAGATATTTGAAAAAAAAAATACCGCAGCGCTGGTATCCTGATAGGGCACGCTGTGATACCACGGACATCTACGGACTCAAAATAAAACCCCAATAGAGGAGAAAAAAAACCAAATAAAATATAATAATACAAATAGGAACATATTTTCTAGTCAAACTAAAATTGAAATTTCAATTTTGGTATCCTAGTTGAAACACAAATAATGAGATTAGCGTGGAATCCCGATGCATTAAGCTAACACGGGCGTATCGCGTTAAACCTAATCTAATATCACTCAAATTGCAGCCACGGGGAGTCAAAATTTTAGTCCAAATAACCAATCGAATTTGCATATTCGCGGACAGTCAGGGTTGCCTCTAGGCACGCAAATCTTTTAATCAATTCCATTACTGGACGTAGACTCCTGCAGGTTACGCCACAATACCCTGTCCTCCGCTGTTCGCATCCAGTCTGTCCCGTCGTCGGTCCATCTAGCTTAGGGGCGCGAGCGTTCTGCACTATGCTTGCCAATACGCGGTCTCCACTCCAGGACTCGTCTGCTCCATCGGCCATCGAGCATCGGGCATCGGAATATAGATAGATACATACATTAAGAGTAATTTATTGACATTTAAAATATGACAATACAAATACTATGACATGTTATAATAATTTAATTTGACATCTCTATAATTTTATTTTATTTTAATTTGGATCAATATTTTTATTTAATTTATCTGACTGTTGAACCTATGACATGTATTTTAAATCATCTGACAATTTTTATTTTTAAACCTTTGACGTGTGTAGTATTCTGAATTTTTTAAGTTATTTTGATATATATATATATTTTTTTGAGTGTAATAATTTTGTAATGTTGTTGTAATAATTATTTAATTAATTAGATTAATAATAATGTAAATATTTGCACACCATAATAGGTAATGATACAGAGTACTTCATATTTATTTGTAACATCTGTTTATACCTACCTGTTTTAAGCAAATAAATAATTTGATTTGATTTGTCCTTCGACTAACGTGGTCAGCCCTGTGTCACTTCAGCTTGCTTACTCTGCAAGCTATATCTTTAAAGTTATTAGGTGTCAAACAAGCATGAAACCAACCTGAAAGCAAGTGGTCACCTATAGATAGGTACCAAA
Source organism: Agrochola lychnidis (assembly GCA_963680765.1). Classification (NCBI taxonomy): domain Eukaryota; kingdom Metazoa; phylum Arthropoda; class Insecta; order Lepidoptera; family Noctuidae; genus Agrochola; species Agrochola lychnidis. Next base: position 4,717,324 of record OY796871.1, on the reverse strand, counting down.
CGTCCGGATTTGTATGGACATGTCCAGTTTGTTTGTCAGTAGTGTTTGCGACCTAGGGGAGTACTATGGTATAAAAGAAAAGAAAAAAAAACGTGTGGCACTCGGGGACTGCCGTGGTAAAGCTATTGCAAAGCATTTGTAACCTCCATACTTCCTATTTGTCAACGCTACACTTGGGATGATGACGTGATGACATAAAACAAAAATCACGTTCCCATGACAGTTGTCATGGGAACCGTCATTACATGGTAGGCGGAGTGGGGGGTGGTTAGGTTTTTTTCGTTACGGAATTTCTTGATTCGGTCGCCGCGCTCAAAGTCCGCGATAAAAGCTATGCAACAGCTTAAAAGAAAAGAATCTATATAAGAGAAAATAAAATAATAAATGTAAGGAACTATTTAAACCAAATGACATGATTGCCACTACAGCTGTAACAAATCTAATTTGATAAAAAATTTAGTAAATTGTATTTAAAATCCCTTGCAGCCCTACTATTGGTTCCAATATTGGTGTCGGTGAGTTTAGGTGATAAATACATTGTCACTTAGTGTGATTAAAATCGATGAAACCGCGAGCACCACCACGAGAGCATACGAATTTATTTCACTGTTCTGTTGCAGTGATTGAGATTTAGTAACATTGAATTTATTAAATGTTTCAGGGTGATTTTGTTTTCATACTTGTACGTTATTACATGTTGTGTCTATAGTTTCAGCCTATAATTTCCCCACTGCTGGGGCACAGGCCTCCTCTCTGTTAGAGGGAGTGGGCCCAGTGCGGGTTGGTAGATGTCACAAGTCTTCGAATTTTTGGTTCTAGGACATGCTGGTTTCCTCACGATGTTTTTCTTTACCGTTTTGAGAGCAGTGAAGATAAAATAATTTACACAGAGTAAAGCGCCTGTCAGGGTTCGAACATACGAACTACAATTCGTAAGTTGAGGCCATTACCACTGGGCCACCACTGCTCTCGTTTTCGTCAGTTTCGTTCGTGTTCGTCGGTTTTCGTTAATTGGTACGTAACTTAACCTTCGTTTGACACGTGCGGCTATTATTAGTTAACCACGAGGATGGCCTAATTGGAGAAAAGGGTTTCATCTGTCATTTTTTCCAAATATTAATTAGATTTAGTGGTTTTTAATACTAAATGTAAAATTAAAAGTATGTGATTTGCTTCAAATGATTTTTGTATCAGTGTAATCATGAAGTTTAAAAGTATCTCATTTGACAGTTATCGTAAAAGTACTGGTTTTTTAACGCAATGGAATTGGAAACATGATGTTTGGAACGTTGCTTAGCTTCTAAGTCAGTTCGGTTTGAGCCTCGAAACCTAAAGGTGTCTTCAAGAAGTCTAAAGTCTATAACGTTATTATATTAAGTACCTAATTAAATAGTTTGTTAAATAATGCTAAAAGTGTACCAAGTTCGTGTATGAGCAAGATTATAAATACAGAAATATTAGTACTGAAACAGTGTATCACTACACATCAATTAGGCCATCCAGGTCCATCACATAATCGAAAAATAAAGAGAAGTATACTTTAGAGTCGTTTTACTCTTCACCTAATATAATTTAATCCTTTTATCTTTTAGAACCTCATAGCGTAAACATATTTCCTTATTCTACTAAAACGATGAATTCGTAATGTAGCTTGAGCGATAAAGTGAACAGTTATAAAATTTTATTGTGAGTGTAGCCGTCAAAAGTTTACGCTAATGGTAGACGAGATGTTTAAGTCATAGTGATTTGGGGCAGGAAAAATAACGAAAGAAGGAAAGAAAAAAAAATATTATTTATTCTGCACAAACTAAAGCATATTACAAAAATTTTACACAAAATACTCATTTACAAATTAGCCAAAAGCCTCGTATTCATAATTTTAATGTAATAAAAGTTTTGAAAAAATTCCTTGATGTCAGGGCCAGAGACCAAAGACAATTTACATTGCGTATTGCGTAATGTTTTGCGACACTAGCAAATACAAATACAAAATAGTTTATTGTGCCAAATAGATAATTACATTACATTTTAACGTGTTTGGAGCCTCCTTTTAGACAAACAATGCCTGCATTAGAAGGAATGAAAACAAACAATCAAAATTTATAAACAAAATGCCGATTGCAGAGTGGAAAGTCCCTAAAGTACTTACAAGCTTCTTTCTTAAAACTCAACTAACTACACTTAGGTCGAGATCTATAAATATTACTTAGCACGTAATTTGGCTAAGCGTTATTCCTGTCACTATTGCACAACTGTCAATCTTCAAGTGCAAGACAGAGACCGGAAAATGTCTAAGCTAAAGCAAGTTCATAGATATCGGCCGTAGAAACTTCACAAATATGTTTTTAAAGCGAAACTTTTATTACATCGTCTTAAACTTTTTCGTCTGTGTGTTGCATGTCGCGCGACGGTTGGCCGCAGAGTAGGGATAAAGTGAAAGGCGCTCGTCAGAGCAGCCAAGGCCAATATGGCGGCGCCTATAGAAGTTTCATTTTTACCGTGGTTTCATAAAACCACACAATCCTTTTTTTTAAGTATGTCACTTTAAAAAAAACAAAGAAAGAAAGAAGAAAGAAAATTGGTTTATTTGCGGTAAACATGACGCAAAGAAAGATAAAAAAACACGTAAACAACAAATTGGGGGAAAATATGCGTCATATCCACGCAAAACGGCCATCGCTCAGCATAATGCTGCGACACCATGCGAGACAGAGCCCCAGCGCTGGTCTTCAGTGACAGCCAGCGCTGACGTGATGACGTCAACCGGTGCAGCATATAGTAAAATAACAAATCAAAAATAAAATAAATACAATACTTAGTCCTAAATGTTAATACATGTTTATGACATTCTTCTGTATTAAAAATAAAACAGCTAAATTCACTCAACCATGTCTTTTAATAGGTAGATACATTAGATACTACGATATTAATAAAATAAAAACTTTCCAGTCCCTCTTTCAGTGCTAAAACACTTTGAATCCGGGGAGCGTTACCACTATATCTTCGCTCAGTTCACAATGTACTGACGGCGGCGTTTGTGTGAAAATTTACAATGCTTTTAGATATGCACCAGTGGACCGCTCACACGTTTACACGAAATCTGTTTATGGGATGTTTGAGGTAGGAAGGAGTGGATCTGGTATATATATTTTGGGAAATCTATATATTAGTACGTGAAGCAAAAATTTTGTACCTACCCCTTTTTACGAAAAAGGAATATGAAATATGGCACAGCTGTTAAAGTTGATATTTTATATAGAGAAGGAGAGCAGAACGCTAATATTTAAAAAAATTAAGCACAAGAAATATTATTTAAAAAAACATTACACACACTATGCGTTTGACATACACACACTCTTTTGTTTATGGTTAATAAATGACATGGCCGCATGAAATTAGTATGTACTATATACATGGAATTAGTCTGAACTCTATCAAACTTAAAATTTAAATGCATTTTGGTCGAATTTCGACCACAAGTTTTGATAAATAAATAAAATATAATAAAACTGTCTCGTTGATCTAGTGGTCGCAAGCGCTACTGCTGAGCATGAGGTCGTGGGTTCAATTACCAGGTCAGGACAAATGTTATTGGGTTTTTTATCAAAAAAAATATCAGTAGCTGCCAGAACCCTAACCGAGTACAACACTTTCAATCACAATCGGAATTATTTTGAAGACTATTATTACTCTGCGACCAGCGCTCGGTGTGGCAACACGCTGTGTTCGGGTTCGTGACAAGTCAATCGTCATTCTGAGGATGCCTCGTTGAGAGGTGAAACACGTGTCGATTTCTAACAGGGTTTTTATGACTCTTTAGGAATAGTTAAGCGAAAGATTACTAAACATATCAAAGCCTATTGTATTTTTTACTATTACTAATCCATTGCTTTTTATGTTCAAAAAAATTGTCTGCTCAGCAACGTAAATAACGCAATGAATGTTGTTGAACTGTCAAAATGAAAGCCCTTTCTACTGGTAGTATTTTATGCAATTACTCCGCAAGAGTCTGGATTTGTGCCCGGTTGATGGTAATAGGCTCGCCCCCTATTACATGGGACTTAAACATAACTGGCGAAATGTGGATGTATCTGCTACAAGTACACCTCTGCCCAACCCTTCGGGTAAACGAAGCGTGATGTTATGTTTTAAGTAATAATAAAATTAGTTGCAAAAAAAAAACATTTTTATTTCTTTCTTATTTGCAAAATAGTTGGGCAAATGTCATCTAAAACTATTCCAAATTTCAAGTTGATAGCATTAGTAGTTCTTGAGATATCCAGCTGTGACAGACAGATGGACAGACAGACTGAGTCGCACCATAAGGATTCCTTTTTACTATTTTGTTACGGAACCCTAAAAATGATAAAAAAGTAGAATAAAGAAATATTCTCTAAATTCTAGGATTCTACTTCCAAGTATGTTTATGTATAAACTTTATAACAATTAGTATCTTCGTCACTAAATAATACTGAAAACATATCCCTTCAACTTCGAATTTCCATAACCTTAAATTGCTGGAAATTCACGAAAACATAAATACGCTTTATAACCCTTACCGCTATAGCATGACACATCGCATCCCCAAAAACTGAAGCTACGTATTTCAAGCTCGTAGGTCTTTCAAAACTGGTTATTTTCAATACAATAAAAGGAGAGTTTCTGGAGCATATTTCGAAAAGGAAATCTTGAAAATCACTTAGGAGAATGCGAATATAGCAATAAATTGACGATAACATTTACATACGGTAAGGGCGAGTTTAGAACGGGTCACTTAACATGTTAATGCGAGTGTTAGTAAGATTTTCCTGTTTTTCCCTTAAATATTTTATAGGAGCGAGTTTTCCTCGTTTGATAATGGTAGTTTTTGATACAGATAAAGATTGAGCTTTTTTAACCGACTTCCAAAAAGGAGGAGGTTATATGTTCGTCGCGTATGTTTTTTTTTTGTTTTTTTTTTATGTATGTCCACCGATTTCTCCGTCAATTGTGGACCTATTTTGAAAATTCTTTTTTTGTTTGAAAGGGTGTGCTCTCGAATTGGTCCCATATAAATTTTATTAACTTTGCTTGGATAGTTTTTGAGTTAGCTACAAAATACGTATTTTTTTCCCACTTAGTATGTAGATGATATGATAAGTTTCTGTCACTGGTAGCAGGTAGTGGTATTCGAATGTGTGTGGAGTAGGTACCACAACTAAAAAGTGCAAAATAAAAACTTTTTACAAAAAAAAACGACCGACCTCCAAAAAAAAAACATTAAAAAGTGAAAAATAACTTTAATTTCGGAAGTCGGTGGCAAAAAACGAAAATACAAAACCCAAGACACCGACTTCCGAAATTAAAGTTATTTTTCACTTTTTAATGTTTTTTTATTATTGGTAGTTTTAATACAGATAAAATTGGGCTTTTTGTTTTTTTTTTCCATATGCAAGTGTCGTCGTTATGGGTTAAAGTTATAAGTCTAAAAGGACGTGTATTTAGATTCAAAATAAAATATAAAAGGTAACATTTGCTACATGCCAAACATTGTACTTTATATACTTTTTATGTTTTGTATGTTCTTGTAAGAAGATTTTGGTCGCCACAGATTAACAGAAAAAAGGGGTATAAAATATGGAAAGTAAAAAGTTGTGATTACATTTCACGAAAAGAGCTCGTTTTCCGAAGGTGTGAGAATTACTAGGCTAATATTATTTTATTTATGTAATGTATTATTTTTTTACGCCAAATTGGGGCGGGCCAGGTATCTTGATAAATAAACTAAGAAATGGCATAGGTTAATTTATGTCCTGCCGCTCAAACAGCGACAAATTTTGAAGGTCAAATTTTTTGATGAATTAGTAAATTAAGTATCAACTGTTGTAGTCATTATGAACATGAGTTTTATTCTGCAAATTAATTGCTTTAATTTAATTTCGCAAACCAATCAACGTCTCTCTCCATTTTTAACTCTCACCCCTACTATCATTGCTGACTTGTCACTTATACTTCGAACAAAAGCCGACCTAATCTCGAATGAATATAAATGATATGAACATCCGAGTCGCTCCGAACCACAGGCGGAAATGGCCGAGGATTTGTCACTGTCAAATTTGAATACACGGCAACGGATGCGAGAAAAACGAACGTCATCTGTTATTTGACTTCGTTTGCGGATTGCGAATTTGTATGTCCGTTTGTTATTCATTTTTTGTCTCTGTCTCTGTGTAGGAAATTGAGAAAGATGGTTGGGTAAGTTTGTGACATTGGTTTTTTTTATTGCGGAATGTGAGACCTACGAATTGATTTTAATGATTTTCTACTACTTATTTATCACTTTCAATTAAAATAACGTGACATTATCCAAAATCATTTTAATGAAAATCGCTTGACACAATCATTCGAAACCAATGAAAACTAACACTTTAACTATTAAACAATATTCATAGCAATTTACTCATAAATAAACCGGAACTAAACATGGCAAACTGCATATTAAAATCTATTATTTATAGCCTACATAAATAAAAGGAACTTGTCACGAAATTGGGAAAGATAGAAGTGTGTACATACGCCCACACATCAAGCATACATTTCCAGTATAAGCTGACTTCGCATTGTACGGAAATCCTATACAATACGAGATTAGCATAAACTGGAAATGTTTAGCTTATATGTAGCCGTGTGGACAACCGTACGAAAGTATAAAAAAATAATAAAAACAAAAGAGAATCACCCTCCAATCTTCATTTTCGAACGCCGATACATTTTTGTATTTCGAGTTTCGAGTATTTTGCATTCGGAATATGAGTAATGACGTGTCTTCATAATTCCTACCGGATTTTTACCCGACTCATCTATTATTTAGGAGGTACGAAGGCTTAGTTAGATTTACAGTTTCCGTGCGACATCGGCACGAGTTTGCACGTTTATCATGCGAGACTTTGTCGTATATTTTTCATGTGTGTAATTAATGTTTCCGTTGTTTAGCTCCCAGTTACTTATCGGCTCATCGTTCTTCTTTAGCATTGGTTGAAGCTGTTGTATTTTTGCGTCATTGTTGTGTCTTACTGTTTCGTCTGACGACCTTTAGAAGGTGACTGGGACAGACGGGATGCAGAAGATGGAGGAGAAGGTATTGTGACATAGCCTGGGAGAGGCCTATGTCTAGCAGTGGACTGTGATAGGCTGAGCTGATTATTTCCTGTATTTTATTTTATCATCAAGACATTCTATGTCCACCATGGGCAGAGTTAACAAATAACCGGTGTGTAACGTTTGAAATAATAACAAAAGTTCTAATGATCATAATATGACCTAATTTCATTTAATATACTTTTTTTAAATATAACGATGAAATTATATAATGAACTAGCTGACCCTGCAAACGTTGTTTTGCCATATAAATGTTTGGGGTGGATCATCTTTATCACTGACTACCCTACCTACCCTACCTACCCTACCTACCCTACCTACCCTACCTACCCTACCTACCCTACCTACCCTACCTACCCTACCTACCCTACCTACCCTACCTACCCTACCTACCCTACCTACCCTACCTACCCTACCTACCCTACCTACCCTACCTACCCTACCTACCCTACCTACCCTACCTACCCTACCTACCCTACCTACCCTACCTACCCTACCTACCCTACCTACCCTACCTACCCTACCTACCCTACCTACCCTACCTACCCTACCTACCCTACCTACCCTACCTACCCTACCTACCCTACCTACCCTACCTACCCTACCTACCCTACCTACCCTACCTACCCTACCTACCCTACCTACCCTACCTACCCTACCTACCCTACCTACCCTACCTACCCTACCTACCCTACCTACCCTACCTACCCTACCTACCCTACCTACCCTACCTACCCTACCTACCCTACCTACCCTACCTACCCTACCTACCCTACCTACCCTACCTACCCTACCTACCCTACCTACCCTACCTACCCTACCTACCCTACCTACCCTACCTACCCTACCTACCCTACCTACCCTACCTACCCTACCTACCCTACCTACCCTACCTACCCTACCTACCCTACCTACCCTACCTACCCTACCTACCCTACCTACCCTACCTACCCTACCTACCCTACCTACCCTACCTACCCTACCTACCCTACCTACCCTACCTACCCTACCTACCCTACCTACCCTACCTACCCTACCTACCCTACCTACCCTACCTACCCTACCTACCCTACCTACCCTACCTACCCTACCTACCCTACCTACCCTACCTACCCTACCTACCCTACCTACCCTACCTACCCTACCTACCCTACCTACCCTACCTACCCTACCTACCCTACCTACCCTACCTACCCTACCTACCCTACCTACCCTACCTACCCTACCTACCCTACCTACCCTACCTACCCTACCTACCCTACCTACCCTACCTACCCTACCTACCCTACCTACCCTACCTACCCTACCTACCCTACCTACCCTACCTACCCTACCTACCCTACCTACCCTACCTACCCTACCTACCCTACCTACCCTACCTACCCTACCTACCCTACCTACCCTACCTACCCTACCTACCCTACCTACCCTACCTACCCTACCTACCCTACCTACCCTACCTACCCTACCTACCCTACCTACCCTACCTACCCTACCTACCCTACCTACCCTACCTACCCTACCTACCCTACCTACCCTACCTACCCTACCTACCCTACCTACCCTACCTACCCTACCTACCCTACCTACCCTACCTACCCTACCTACCCTACCTACCCTACCTACCCTACCTACCCTACCTACCCTACCTACCCTACCTACCCTACCTACCCTACCTACCCTACCTACCCTACCTACCCTACCTACCCTACCTACCCTACCTACCCTACCTACCCTACCTACCCTACCTACCCTACCTACCCTACCTACCCTACCTACCCTACCTACCCTACCTACCCTACCTACCCTACCTACCCTACCTACCCTACCTACCCTACCTACCCTACCTACCCTACCTACCCTACCTACCCTACCTACCCTACCTACCCTACCTACCCTACCTACCCTACCTACCCTACCTACCCTACCTACCCTACCTACCCTACCTACCCTACCTACCCTACCTACCCTACCTACCCTACCTACCCTACCTACCCTACCTACCCTACCTACCCTACCTACCCTACCTACCCTACCTACCCTACCTACCCTACCTACCCTACCTACCCTACCTACCCTACCTACCCTACCTACCCTACCTACCCTACCTACCCTACCTACCCTACCTACCCTACCTACAGTATTTTTTTACAGTATTTTTTCTAAAGCCTATTGTATTTTTTACTATTACTAATCCATTGCTTTTTATGTTCAAAAAAATTGTCTGCTCAGCAACGTAAATAACGCAATGAATGTTGTTGAACTGTCAAAATGAAAGCCCTTTCTACTGGTAGTATTTTATGCAATTACTCCGCAAGAGTCTGGATTTGTGCCCGGTTGATGGTAATAGGCTCGCCCCCTATTACATGGGACTTAAACATAACTGGCGAAATGTGGATGTATCTGCTACAAGTACACCTCTGCCCAACCCTTCGGGTAAACGAAGCGTGATGTTATGTTTTAAGTAATAATAAAATTAGTTGCAAAAAAAAAACATTTTTATTTCTTTCTTATTTGCAAAATAGTTGGGCAAATGTCATCTAAAACTATTCCAAATTTCAAGTTGATAGCATTAGTAGTTCTTGAGATATCCAGCTGTGACAGACAGATGGACAGACAGACTGAGTCGCACCATAAGGATTCCTTTTTACTATTTTGTTACGGAACCCTAAAAATGATAAAAAAGTAGAATAAAGAAATATTCTCTAAATTCTAGGATTCTACTTCCAAGTATGTTTATGTATAAACTTTATAACAATTAGTATCTTCGTCACTAAATAATACTGAAAACATATCCCTTCAACTTCGAATTTCCATAACCTTAAATTGCTGGAAATTCACGAAAACATAAATACGCTTTATAACCCTTACCGCTATAGCATGACACATCGCATCCCCAAAAACTGAAGCTACGTATTTCAAGCTCGTAGGTCTTTCAAAACTGGTTATTTTCAATACAATAAAAGGAGAGTTTCTGGAGCATATTTCGAAAAGGAAATCTTGAAAATCACTTAGGAGAATGCGAATATAGCAATAAATTGACGATAACATTTACATACGGTAAGGGCGAGTTTAGAACGGGTCACTTAACATGTTAATGCGAGTGTTAGTAAGATTTTCCTGTTTTTCCCTTAAATATTTTATAGGAGCGAGTTTTCCTCGTTTGATAATGGTAGTTTTTGATACAGATAAAGATTGAGCTTTTTTAACCGACTTCCAAAAAGGAGGAGGTTATATGTTCGTCGCGTATGTTTTTTTTTTGTTTTTTTTTTATGTATGTCCACCGATTTCTCCGTCAATTGTGGACCTATTTTGAAAATTCTTTTTTTGTTTGAAAGGGTGTGCTCTCGAATTGGTCCCATATAAATTTTATTAACTTTGCTTGGATAGTTTTTGAGTTAGCTACAAAATACGTATTTTTTTCCCACTTAGTATGTAGATGATATGATAAGTTTCTGTCACTGGTAGCAGGTAGTGGTATTCGAATGTGTGTGGAGTAGGTACCACAACTAAAAAGTGCAAAATAAAAACTTTTTACAAAAAAAAACGACCGACCTCCAAAAAAAAAACATTAAAAAGTGAAAAATAACTTTAATTTCGGAAGTCGGTGGCAAAAAACGAAAATACAAAACCCAAGACACCGACTTCCGAAATTAAAGTTATTTTTCACTTTTTAATGTTTTTTTATTATTGGTAGTTTTAATACAGATAAAATTGGGCTTTTTGTTTTTTTTTTCCATATGCAAGTGTCGTCGTTATGGGTTAAAGTTATAAGTCTAAAAGGACGTGTATTTAGATTCAAAATAAAATATAAAAGGTAACATTTGCTACATGCCAAACATTGTACTTTATATACTTTTTATGTTTTGTATGTTCTTGTAAGAAGATTTTGGTCGCCACAGATTAACAGAAAAAAGGGGTATAAAATATGGAAAGTAAAAAGTTGTGATTACATTTCACGAAAAGAGCTCGTTTTCCGAAGGTGTGAGAATTACTAGGCTAATATTATTTTATTTATGTAATGTATTATTTTTTTACGCCAAATTGGGGCGGGCCAGGTATCTTGATAAATAAACTAAGAAATGGCATAGGTTAATTTATGTCCTGCCGCTCAAACAGCGACAAATTTTGAAGGTCAAATTTTTTGATGAATTAGTAAATTAAGTATCAACTGTTGTAGTCATTATGAACATGAGTTTTATTCTGCAAATTAATTGCTTTAATTTAATTTCGCAAACCAATCAACGTCTCTCTCCATTTTTAACTCTCACCCCTACTATCATTGCTGACTTGTCACTTATACTTCGAACAAAAGCCGACCTAATCTCGAATGAATATAAATGATATGAACATCCGAGTCGCTCCGAACCACAGGCGGAAATGGCCGAGGATTTGTCACTGTCAAATTTGAATACACGGCAACGGATGCGAGAAAAACGAACGTCATCTGTTATTTGACTTCGTTTGCGGATTGCGAATTTGTATGTCCGTTTGTTATTCATTTTTTGTCTCTGTCTCTGTGTAGGAAATTGAGAAAGATGGTTGGGTAAGTTTGTGACATTGGTTTTTTTTATTGCGGAATGTGAGACCTACGAATTGATTTTAATGATTTTCTACTACTTATTTATCACTTTCAATTAAAATAACGTGACATTATCCAAAATCATTTTAATGAAAATCGCTTGACACAATCATTCGAAACCAATGAAAACTAACACTTTAACTATTAAACAATATTCATAGCAATTTACTCATAAATAAACCGGAACTAAACATGGCAAACTGCATATTAAAATCTATTATTTATAGCCTACATAAATAAAAGGAACTTGTCACGAAATTGGGAAAGATAGAAGTGTGTACATACGCCCACACATCAAGCATACATTTCCAGTATAAGCTGACTTCGCATTGTACGGAAATCCTATACAATACGAGATTAGCATAAACTGGAAATGTTTAGCTTATATGTAGCCGTGTGGACAACCGTACGAAAGTATAAAAAAATAATAAAAACAAAAGAGAATCACCCTCCAATCTTCATTTTCGAACGCCGATACATTTTTGTATTTCGAGTTTCGAGTATTTTGCATTCGGAATATGAGTAATGACGTGTCTTCATAATTCCTACCGGATTTTTACCCGACTCATCTATTATTTAGGAGGTACGAAGGCTTAGTTAGATTTACAGTTTCCGTGCGACATCGGCACGAGTTTGCACGTTTATCATGCGAGACTTTGTCGTATATTTTTCATGTGTGTAATTAATGTTTCCGTTGTTTAGCTCCCAGTTACTTATCGGCTCATCGTTCTTCTTTAGCATTGGTTGAAGCTGTTGTATTTTTGCGTCATTGTTGTGTCTTACTGTTTCGTCTGACGACCTTTAGAAGGTGACTGGGACAGACGGGATGCAGAAGATGGAGGAGAAGGTATTGTGACATAGCCTGGGAGAGGCCTATGTCTAGCAGTGGACTGTGATAGGCTGAGCTGATTATTTCCTGTATTTTATTTTATCATCAAGACATTCTATGTCCACCATGGGCAGAGTTAACAAATAACCGGTGTGTAACGTTTGAAATAATAACAAAAGTTCTAATGATCATAATATGACCTAATTTCATTTAATATACTTTTTTTAAATATAACGATGAAATTATATAATGAACTAGCTGACCCTTTTTTTTTTTTTTTTTTTTTTTTTTTTGGGTGGGAAATTATCAAATAACTTCTCCCGCTCTGGGCGGAGCGGGAGGGCGTGTCAGACTCTTACTGACTAAAACCCACCCGTGTTCCTTCAGTTGCCGTGTTGCCAGGGGGCCACGATTTCCCTATCGGTTTTCTTCGAACCCCCGGCAGGCATTGGCCCTAGCGGACCCCGTCAATTCTGCTGACATCTCTTTGAGGCGCGCGTGGAACACAACGCGCCGTCGACCCGGGCTTGGTCCTTATCGGACGGCGAGCTACCCATTGCTCACCGTCCGCAAGCCCGCGCCTACGGTGGCCGGAAATCCTCTCGTAACTAGCTGACCCTGCAAACGTTGTTTTGCCATATAAATGTTTGGGGTGGATCATCTTTATCACTGACTACCCTACCTACCCTACCTACCCTACCTACCCTACCTACCCTACCTACCCTACCTACCCTACCTACCCTACCTACCCTACCTACCCTACCTACCCTACCTACCCTACCTACCCTACCTACCCTACCTACCCTACCTACCCTACCTACCCTACCTACCCTACCTACCCTACCTACCCTACCTACCCTACCTACCCTACCTACCCTACCTACCCTACCTACCCTACCTACCCTACCTACCCTACCTACCCTACCTACCCTACCTACCCTACCTACCCTACCTACCCTACCTACCCTACCTACCCTACCTACCCTACCTACCCTACCTACCCTACCTACCCTACCTACCCTACCTACCCTACCTACCCTACCTACCCTACCTACCCTACCTACCCTACCTACCCTACCTACCCTACCTACCCTACCTACCCTACCTACCCTACCTACCCTACCTACCCTACCTACCCTACCTACCCTACCTACCCTACCTACCCTACCTACCCTACCTACCCTACCTACCCTACCTACCCTACCTACCCTACCTACCCTACCTACCCTACCTACCCTACCTACCCTACCTACCCTACCTACCCTACCTACCCTACCTACCCTACCTACCCTACCTACCCTACCTACCCTACCTACCCTACCTACCCTACCTACCCTACCTACCCTACCTACCCTACCTACCCTACCTACCCTACCTACCCTACCTACCCTACCTACCCTACCTACCCTACCTACCCTACCTACCCTACCTACCCTACCTACCCTACCTACCCTACCTACCCTACCTACCCTACCTACCCTACCTACCCTACCTACCCTACCTACCCTACCTACCCTACCTACCCTACCTACCCTACCTACCCTACCTACCCTACCTACCCTACCTACCCTACCTACCCTACCTACCCTACCTACCCTACCTACCCTACCTACCCTACCTACCCTACCTACCCTACCTACCCTACCTACCCTACCTACCCTACCTACCCTACCTACCCTACCTACCCTACCTACCCTACCTACCCTACCTACCCTACCTACCCTACCTACCCTACCTACCCTACCTACCCTACCTACCCTACCTACCCTACCTACCCTACCTACCCTACCTACCCTACCTACCCTACCTACCCTACCTACCCTACCTACCCTACCTACCCTACCTACCCTACCTACCCTACCTACCCTACCTACCCTACCTACCCTACCTACCCTACCTACCCTACCTACCCTACCTACCCTACCTACCCTACCTACCCTACCTACCCTACCTACCCTACCTACCCTACCTACCCTACCTACCCTACCTACCCTACCTACCCTACCTACCCTACCTACCCTACCTACCCTACCTACCCTACCTACCCTACCTACCCTACCTACCCTACCTACCCTACCTACCCTACCTACCCTACCTACCCTACCTACCCTACCTACCCTACCTACCCTACCTACCCTACCTACCCTACCTACCCTACCTACCCTACCTACCCTACCTACCCTACCTACCCTACCTACCCTACCTACCCTACCTACCCTACCTACCCTACCTACCCTACCTACCCTACCTACCCTACCTACCCTACCTACCCTACCTACCCTACCTACCCTACCTACCCTACCTACCCTACCTACCCTACCTACCCTACCTACCCTACCTACCCTACCTACCCTACCTACCCTACCTACCCTACCTACCCTACCTACCCTACCTACCCTACCTACCCTACCTACCCTACCTACCCTACCTACCCTACCTACCCTACCTACCCTACCTACCCTACCTACCCTACCTACCCTACCTACCCTACCTACCCTACCTACCCTACCTACCCTACCTACCCTACCTACCCTACCTACCCTACCTACCCTACCTACCCTACCTACCCTACCTACCCTACCTACCCTACCTACCCTACCTACCCTACCTACCCTACCTACCCTACCTACCCTACCTACCCTACCTACCCTACCTACCCTGAAAAATATATGAAATTAACGATATAGATACTAAATGTTATTAGAACAAAAGAAGGTTATATGAAATATAACATTAGATCACATGATATTAGGTTATTTGTTTTTATAGCATATGAAAATAAAATGATCTGAACCTTATTTCAAGTGTAACTATCTGTTATTATGCCATATATTACACACCCAAAAATAACAGCTTATGATGTATTGTTCACTCAATTGAAACCATCGGTGTATTCTTTGCAGCATCTAGTGATTTACCAGGCTGTTTTCCTGGTCCCATCATCATCATCATCATCAGCCTATAAATGTTCCCACTGCAGGGACACAGGCCTCCTCTCTATGAGAGGGAGTGGGCCGTAATCGTCTTCGAATTTTCGGTTCTAGGACATGCCGGTTTCCTAACTATGTTTTCCTTCACCGTTTTTGAGAGCAGGTCCTGGTTCCTGGTCCCACTTATTGATAATATTATATATTCTTCTTCTATCATTTAATGATACTGATACTGTTTATCTTCTTTTTCTATAATTAAATGATAATTATCAATAAGCCGGATCAGGAAAAAAGCCGACCTATTCTGTAAAAGCTTAAAAGAGCTTGAAGTGCATCTTGAAGTGTACTGTAAACATTTCAGTAATCATTCCAAGTGATTGACACTATTGACAAGCTCACTTCACTTAAGTTTTCATGTTGAGGTTTTTACAGAATACCTCTTTTTTTAAATAAATAAAACTCAAACCAGACAGTTTCACGGAACCCCCGTCCCTCTTGGTCGCACAATTTATCAGCACAAAATAAACAGAATGATGTTCATTGGGCAACTTCATGTGGGCATTAATCATTTTATGCAAAGTGGGCTAAGTGCTGCTGATTAATGATGGTCAAGCTTGCCCAGTAGGCGTACCTACCTACTGATAGTTGGGGCTTAAGGTATTATGCAAATGATCTGTAATTCTGATAGTGTGTGGCTAGAATGTACTAGAATAACATTAAGCTCATTCAGGTAAATACACCTGTATTTTCGACTTTGGGTACATACTACTTAATGCTTTCAAAAGTCATCATCTTCATTTGCCTTACCTTTTCTCAACTATGTTGGTATCGGCTTTAAATAAAGAAAGAAAGAAGAAAGAAAATTATTTATTAGGATTCGCAAAGGAGATCACAAATTAAACTTATCATAAAACAACTAATTTTTATGGTGTACATAATAAAGAATATTCTATCTATCTATCTATCTAGTAGTTGTTTTATGATAAGTTTAATTTATGAACTTAACATAAATAAAAAGTAAAATAAAAAACAAATTAAAATGAAAATAAAAGCAGAAAGTCCTGCACGAGGCCCAAAGGCTCCTATCCTACATACATAATATGTATGTATGTTTGAAGTTTGCCATAAACGGAGAATCTGACCAGTTGGAAAAATTACTGGCCCATATACAACGTGTAACGCAAAATGCGCAAAACCTCAGACACCCCAACAGATTTTTAATTCCATTGACCTATTTCACAGAAAAAAAATCATTAAAAAAATTAAAGGTTTAATGTGCTGTTTTAGTTCGTAAGATTCGTATTTGCATTGAAATAAAAGCTATTATTATCCCACGTATAAGAAAATTTAAATTGGTCGACAACAATTTGTGTTTGTTTACCTATTTTGGCGAGTTTGCGCATGTGATGGCTTGACCTATTAATAAATAAACACAGCAACGTTAATAAAGTTTTTTTGAAAAATGAGACCTATATTAAAAAGTGGTTTAATTGATTCTGTTCGTTATTCTGATCTAACTTTTTTTTAGGTTTTGCGCATTTAACGTTACACGTTGTATTACAAAAAACTTTCCCAAACCAGTATTTCTCCAAGTCCCAATTTTCCTGAGTCTAACCATAAGCAATGTCCACTTGATTTCATTTTTCATTCTTAACCCGTTTTGTTTCGCCGACAGGGGTCGCTAGTGTATTGAGAACGAACCTTTTGTTCCCTGCTCAATCAGTTTTATAGGGTTAGATGCTGCCGTATATCATTAACAAGGATTATTTAAGGTTTACATACATGTACGGTTTTTAATCACAAATACCCTTCCTGGTTTTATGTGAAAAAATGAGTGATGAAATTATTTTCCAAAACAGTTGTTCGGTTAAATCAGAATATTAGATGGGACTTTAAACTTAACTGGCGAAATGTGGGTTTACTATATAACGTAAAAAAAACCCTGTTCGATTCGTGAGAGTGTTGTTAAGTATAGTACTGAGCCTATTTATGTGGTAATTAAAAAAAAAAACCGGTCAAGTGCAAGTCGGACCACGCACAATGTAGGGTTCCGTAGTTGGGATGAATTTATCCCAAGAATAAACTTAACTTTGTAGTTGAAAAACATTTTCTTTCATACGGAATGTATGGGAGAACATGTTTTTACAACCGTAAATCTAAGTTGGTCGATTATTACTCGTTAACTTGTAAAGCCTACTCAGCTGTGATAGTTTTCCTTTTAAATTCGTTATATAAGCTACTGCTGTGAGTTTTTTCACATATTTAAAAGCAACCATTTAGCTGGCAGGGGGGCGGACACTTGACTCTAACAAAAATTTGCACTTTAAAGCTTAATATTTCGCAAACGAATTTCTGAATTCAAAAATGGTTTTAACACACTCACTATATTTTTGAAATACCTTTCCAACGATACCCCACACCAATGGACAGAAAAAAAAAACACATCCCCACTTTACGTGGAGGGGAGTTACTTAAAAAAATGTTTTTCATAATTTTATTTTACCACTTTGTCGGCATGATTAATATGTATTCATGCCAAATTACAACTTTCTAGTACTAACAGTCTCGGAGCAAGACCGCGGACAGACAGACAGACGGACATGGCGAAACTATAGGGGTTCCTTGTTGACTACGGAACCCTAAAAAGAAAAAAAAGAAGCCTCTTTTTTTCAATGGGTAATTTTACCGGGTATAACATGGTCGTTGTTTAGCTGGTGTCTACAAGTCGTAACTTACATAATTTGTTGGTACACCTCTGCCTAACCCTTCGGAGAATACAGGTGTGATGATAAGTTATGTGTTGATAGGTGTTTTTTTCCAGAATCTAGCAGTCTCATATATTATTTTTAGTACCTGAGCGACCGAGCTCTTCTCTGTTGAAAACAGAGAATGCAGGATAGTAGGTACTTACTAATTCCATACTGCCAGGATAGTAGGTACTTACTAATTCCATGCTGCCATGATTATTATTCTAATGTCATTATTGTCATGTCATTATTCATTAGATTGTTCTAAACTTTGGGCGACCAAGCTCTGCTCGGGTAAAAATACGAAGAAAATTAATTTTCCTGGATATGAGACCTACCTACTAGATCGATTTTTCGCCCCCGTAAACCCCTATATTGCAACTTTCATCGTAACGTGAGAACAAATTTAAAGAAAAAAAAAAAAAAAAATTATACAAATATTGTTCGTTTATTATTATAGGATAGGATAGGATACCTGCGCCTAGGACTTTAAATCTTTACACAAAAGGAAAAATCCTGACTCTGTTGTAATAAGGGGCGAGCCTATTGCCATCAACCAAGCACAGATTCAGACTTCGGGCTGCTACTGGAAATTCCAGATGGAAAAATTGCCCCACCCGGGAATTGAACCCAGGACCACATTCTCAGTAGTATCGCTTGCGACAACTACACCAACATGGCAGTCATAGTAATTAAGTAAGGGTAAATGATGGCAGCGATTAATTCTTACCCAAACTTGCTTCGGTCACGACTTATGACTCTATGAAACAGAGCAGTATATCATATTGACCGATACGAATGTTACCATTAACTCAAATGGCTCAGATTTGTTATGGACTCGGCTCAATCAAAGAATATTCAGTGGTTTGTTGTACCTATCTCGCAGATGAATAGCTTAATTAGAGGTTTTACATAACCGCTAGCTGTTTTACAAAACAGCTTCGTTATGTTAAACAGATGACCAACGTACAGCTGGATTGCAATTGCGTTACGTTTAACAAAACAGCTGCCCGCGTTTAGACGTAATGTATAATGGCTTATCTGCAGTTACAATAAACGTTTGGTGTGGCTTATAATGCCGAATTGATCGCAGTAACTAAGCTAGAGCACCCAGACCAATTGGTTTAGGTTAGTGTTAGAACTGTGATCAATCGCGTACATCCAAGTTGATCGCAGGTACTTGGCTATTTACCATTTTAAAGACTGACTTTTCTAAAACCCTGATAACTTTATATTAAAATTGTCCAAAAGAACACTGTTTTCACTTGACTAAGGGTCATTTTCACTCATATTACTCGTTTTAATTATTTCTGTTTTGGACGCCATTATTGTTGTTATGGCACATAGAGCCACGAGCGATAAAACTTAGAACTAACATCTACAATCTGATGTTTCATTTCACGCTGTTTAACATAAACTTTGATCGTTGGCCCGCTGCGTTGATAAATACAAAACGTTTATTCAATTTTGCATATTATAGTCCAGTAATTATGGAATATCGCTAAACGTCGTTCAGCTGTTTTACATAACGGAGCTGTTTTGTAAAACAGCTAGCAGTTATGTAAAACAGCGGATTCGACAATCCATCTGCGACACCTACATTATTTACAGTCATTGGGGCTATATTTTGTTAAAACTCTTAAACTAGCTCCGTAATATTTATTTTTTGCGTAAACGTCATAGAACGGCGAAAGTAAAGTCTCGTCTTATTTCATTTTTTTATGTTTCAGGCAGACAACATTCTGAAATCAGCGTCGAAACTAATCTGCTTCCTAAAAAGGACTTTAATAACTTCTTTATAAAGTTCATTTTCTAATACAGTACGAATATTCGATGACTCGTCTCAATCATAAGCGCTATTACTCATGTCTTAGCAACACTACGACTTATGATTTGCTATTGTTATGTACCTTACTCCGTTATAATAAGGTTAATTATTCGATAGCATGAGTATGGATATGGTTTTAATTTGAAAGGGGTTAGTGTAGGTATGAATGACCCGAGATTGAAGGGTTAGGAAGAGTTTCCCTGTCTCGAAAGTACCATAACGAATTAGGATTATATTCGCTCTTTGCAAATTAAAGCAGTCTCTTTAATTACTCTTACGGTTGGTATATCTCGCTTGGTGTTGCCACTATAATTCATGGTTATGTACGATGCATCAATGTCATGATAGACCAGACTTACATGATATGATATTTTGAACCTTTTTGAGAACAGTGGTGAAATATAAATAAATATAAAAATATAAAATAGTTTATTGTGCCAAATAGAAAATTACATTACATTTTAACGTGTTTGGAGCCTCCTTTTAGGCAAACAATGCCTGTATTAGAAGGCTCCGCTCTTTCACAACATTGTAAAACATTTATGGGTAACTGTATAATGTAAGTACATTTTTCTGTGTTTAGCTAAAATTTTATTAATCTTAAGAAAATAAAAATAAAATCTATAAGCAAAGTTGCAATTTAAATTTATGAAGCTTATTACTAGTTAGTGCATATGATGTGGTGTATAGTGTGGTGTGATGTGGTGTGGTGTGGTGTGGTGTGGTGTGGTGAGGTGTGGTGAGGTGTGGTGTGGTGTGGTGTGGTGTGGTGTGGTGTAGCGTGGTGTAGTGTAGTGTGGTGTGGTGTTTGTGGTGTGATGAGTGTGATGAAGTGTGTGGTTTGTGCGATGAGGTGTGTGGTGTGGTATGGTGTGTGGGTGTATGGTGTTCTCAGTTATGGTATATATATTTGTGTGATATATTTCGACTACTCAACGTGTTCCAGGAGTGCCTCGGTTTCCTCATAGGTAAGTGGTTTACTCATATAAACTCAAGGCGGATTGGCGATTTATGATTAATATTAATCAAAAGTCCATTATATTATCCTTATATTTTTCAATTGTCTTTGACACATCTCGGGACCATGGGGTCTCGGACCTTTGGAAGTCGTACGAGGGGCCGAAGTCAACTCGCAGACGCCCGTTAGACGTTTTGAATGAAATGAGGCACCAACCGACGATTATCCCTGTTCGCGCTATGCAAGTGCAGCCAAGGACAACCCTTTGTTGGTGCAGGACTGTTGTAGGATATGGAAACAAAGATATTATTATTACGATTATTCCCCCCTTTTTTATAAACTTGTACATAATTATTATTATTTTAAGTCTGTTAGTTATTAAAATTATGTAAATACGTGTCTGTAAATAAAACAATTTTGATATGTCCAGGTTTCCTCACTATGTTTTCCTTTACCGATGTCAGTGATGTCCAATATAAACTTAGAAAGTACAATGAATTGAAAAAGTTACATTGGTACTTGCCCGGATAAGAACCTATAACTTACGGATCACCAAAACAAAAAAGGAGTTAAAAATATAATTTAAACAATTAAAAGTTCTAATACTTCAACACCTATTTATAAAATTAATTGTCTAATCTTGAGCAAAGTAATATTTATAATTCTCATTTTCACTGAAGCTACCCCCTAATATTATGACACATTTTAATTACGACGAGCACCCGCCATTTTGATTTTAAACACTAATCCGCTTACGAAATACTGTGGTGATGGGAAGGTTAAATTATAAAATAGTGATGGGACTGGGGGATTATAAATTTTAAAGTTTACGTTGAATACAAAATTTGCAAGTCAGAAAACTGTCAAAAAAAGCAGTGCTAAGTGCTAACTTTGTTGAATTATATAATTAGTTATCTGATATTTTTACATGTTTATTCTTTAAAAGAGAAAATGTAGGTATGATTTTGATACCAATTATCACTAGTTTCCTAAGACAATGGTGAACGGTCACACAATAACGAGTGTCCAAATACAAAGCGTTTTTGATACATTAAAATGTCAAATACTAGTGAAAATTACAGATTTTCGTGACGGCCGTTTTAGTATTGCGGGACCGCTCTTCTAGAAAACAGTAGCTTAAGTGAGCTATTTCTTAATTAAATTGATTGTGAGTTGAGTGATTACTTCGCCAATTATGAATTAATTTTGATGATTCTTTTTTTTTGGTAGGTAACTTCAGAATTGGTCCCATATAAATTTTATTAACTTTGCTTGAATAGTTTTTGAATTAGCTTCAATAGTACGTATTTTTTCCCATTTAGTTAGTGGATGATATGTTAAGTTCCTGTCACTGTTATTTACATAGCAGTTCCAAAAAAAAAAAACACCACTAAGTGAAAAATAACTTTAATTTCTGTAGTCAGTGGCAAAAAACGAAAATTCAAAACTAAAGACACTGACTTCCGAAATTAAAGTTAATTTTCACTTAGTAGTGATTTTTTTGGAAGGCGGTTTTTTTTGTAAAAAGTTTTTTAAGAGTATATTTTGTTTTTCGAGTTATCTTTCCCTGATGTTGTACCTGCCATGTTTTGTCTCTGCATCACCCTGAAGTGACTGGTAAAAAATGCCTGAGGCATTAAGTCTGCCTTTGTATAGTATTTTTTTATTTGTGCATAAAGTTTTAATAAATAAATAATATTAACATCACATCGATATCGATAAGAAAAGTTCACAACCCTAGAGTTTGACAGTAATAACATCAATTAACACTAGCTAATCCCACCGCGACAGGTTTCTTATTAGCGCCATTTGTCAATGGTTACATCAGCAGATTATTAACTAAGGGTGATGAGGATTTCGTTAATGAAAAATCTGCCAGAATTTTTGAACAAAGCCAAATTGTACAGTGTTCTTCATACCTAAAAGAAGTGTGTTTATTCGACTTTAAAAACGGGTGCCTATTTATTTTATCTGTAAAACTCCATTGCGTGCCCAATACGAAAATAAACTATGTCATCTAAAATGTAAGACAATGCGGTCTTACATTTTAGATGACATAGTTGCCATTGGTCCATGCGAAAAAGTTTTTTTGGTATGGCACTTAAAGTGTTTAATAAAATTCCTTATGACATAAAAAACATGACATTATATAAGTTTCAGAAAGCTCTTATTAAATTATTAATTGACAAATGTTATTATACTGTAGACGAATTTTTGAACGACCAATTATTATAATGATGCATTTTTTTACGTTTTTATAATAAGTACTATGACTATTTATTGATTTTATTGTATTTGATGTTTAGTTTTTTACCCTTTTCTTTTCATGTATTTAATTAATTTAAAATATTATTTTTTCTAATGACAGAATCAAAAGACACCTAATGGGTTACTTATAAATTTGTATGTCTTAACTATGACAAAACATATTTATGTAAACATCTATGTTTCACAAATAAACTGATTGATTGCTTAGTAAATGATGTAAAGAAGTGGAGTCCGGCCGTCGAAATAATGCATTCTTTATTCCTGTCAGTTTCATCCTTATTGTGTTTTGCGAATTTTATCCATAGGTAAAATAAATATCTTCCACTAGGAAGATATTTTTTCAAATAATTGTGTGTTTCTTTTCACAAACAACGCAGTTTCCAAAATGTATAATGGTAGAAGGGTCAATATTTTTAAAGACTTAGAATAGGGTCTACAGCTATCCGTTGTTTTTTTTATATTACACATTAATCTCAGCCGTTGAGCTGTTTCGGCTTTTTATGTCTAAAATTCAAATTATGTTTTAGTATCATTACATTCATATCTCCTACCATCAAATAACAAGAGCCGCAGCAATATCATATTAACATTAATAGCGGGTCAAAATTCAATGGCGCCAAAAACCAGAAACGTCACCCTTAGGACTTGTTTGCATAAAGAGCATCACGCATAAAATCTTACGACACCTTCAAACAAACTTAAATCCTCCACCGTGAAACAAGAACACAGTGAAAAAATAACCATGCTACAACGTAATAAGAGCTGTAGCTATTAAGTCTGTTGATCACAGTAAGTTTGTAGGGGCTAGTAAAATCATTACCACTTCGCTTGGAGCTGTTTCCCGTTTAAATTAAATGCAGGACAATGGTCAGTGGGTACTGAATAGCATATAACTGGCGTGATCCTAAGTTATGTGAGGATTAGCCCTATCTTAATATCTCGGGGTATTAACGTGGCAGGATTGGCTACCGAATGTTGTAGTAAAATTCGGAACGGGCTCTTTGTAAAATGACTGGACATATTTCCAAAGTTAAATTAGATGCCCATCTGCTCTCGTTTTGTTGCAAAGTTCTGTGACATTTTTCTTAACGTATCATAAAATACTGCAGTTATGAAAAAACTGTCCAAGAAAAAAAGTACATTCTACTTCTCATTTTTATTTATTTAACAGTTTATTTACACACATATAAACAGACAAGAAGAAAGGAACAGAAAAATACGGACAAAGGTGAAGCTTATTCTAAAGAAATCTCGTCCAGCAAAGGAAAGTAGATAAAAGAGATGACAACGTGCAGAAAAAACTAAAAAAAAAAAACTATTCACTAATTTAAATATAAACATACAATATGAGAATATACTTAAATACAAACAAAAAAAAAAAAACACTAAAATGTAATATGATGAAATGGAAAGATAGTGTTCTTTCATTCTTCTTTTAAAAACTGCAACAGTTTGGCAGTCCCTAATGTCAGGCGGTTTTATAAACACTTTTATTCAGTATGTTTTTCTGTATCTTCCTTCCGTTATAATATCTCAATTTATTTGGGATCGGCACATGTCTTGTTCTTCCACACATATAGTCTATCAGCCGTATCCCTTTTCTAGCCATATCCGTACTTCCATATCTACTGTAAAATTATAAGTGTGAAAGTAATTGTCTGTCGGGCAGTCGGTCTGTCTGTTACCTTTTCACACCTTAACGGCTGACCGGACCATGACCTGGGTTTTGGGAAAAAGGATACTTTTTTATCCCAGTAATACGTAACTCTGGGATAATTTCCGACCTCCACGGGGACAAAAGCTAATGATAAATCTATTTACACGTGAAAATATCAATGAATAACTAAGTTTGCGCAACTAGTTTCGTAATGTAAATGTAGTGGAAAGTTTCCAAATCTCCCGAATTTTCATGCGACAGAGACTCTTTGATATCACGTAACGAGATGACAGAGATTGCTAGAAGGATTACGCACGCATCAGTTATTGACTCCCTAGGGGATGCCATACCATTGACGTTTGACGGCCGATTGCATGAATTTATGATTATTATTGTACTGTGGGTATTTGGGAGGAATGCCTTTGTACGGTTGCGGTTTAGAGAGAACCTTAGTAAGATGTTCAGGGTCTTAGGTATGTCCAACAACAAAATGTTGACCCTTATGTCTGTATAACTAAAAATTCGCACTGAATCGTATAACAGTTCTTAAGTTTAAACAACTGTGAAACACGATTTCGTGGAAGGCAGATTTATGTTACACACTGGAACAGTTAGACAAGATGCTGCATAGCCTAAATGGAGCCACTCGGCAGGTTGACCTCGGCATGAATTTGGACAAAATGAAAGTCATGTACAGTTCTCACGTCTCTCCAATTCACTTCGAAGAGTCGCTTCTCGAAGTTGTGAAGGAGTACGTCTACCTAGGGTAAGTCATTCAGCTCGATAGACACAACTTTGAGAAAGAAGCTGATAGGAGGATCCAGTTGGGTGGGCAGCGTTTGGAAAACTCCGTCAATTCTTCTTGTCACCTATCCTGAAATTTTTGAAGTCTAAGGTCTTAAACCAGTGCGTCCTGCCCGTAATGACATACGGTGCAAAAACGTGGGCACTGACAGTCGGGCTAGTCCACAAATTTAAGGTCACTCAGCGCATTATGGAGCGAGCAAACTGAAGTGGCACTGGGTTAGCCATATTTGTCGAAGGACCGATGGCCGGTGGAGCAGACGAATCCTGGAGTGGAGACCGCGTGTCGGCAAGCGTAGTGTGGGACGACTCCCAGCTAGATGGACCGAAGACTTTTAAAAAGGTGTCTGGGACAGACTGGATGCGGAAGGCGGAGGACAAGGTGTTGTGGCGCAGCCTGGGGTGACCCATGTCCAGCAGTGGACTGCGATTGAATTGATTGAGATTTATTTTGAATAAACATTATTAAGACTATCGATAAAATTATACCTTACAGTTGCGTGGGGTTAAATTGTTGCTCTAACATTTTTGTCAGGCGCTTAACTGTGGACTTTCAAAATGTTTTCCGTCTTTCCGCGGTTGGTCTGTGGATGAGTGACCATCTTTACATACCAAGACTCCTCCGTGCCTCGGAAAGCACGTTAAGCCGTTGGTCCCGGCTGTCATTTGTAGATCTTTGACAGTCGTTACGGGTAGTTAGAAGCCCAAAAAGTCTGACAACCAGTCTTACCAAGGGGTATCGTGATACCTAGTAACTAGGTTGTGGAGGTCAGATAGGCAGTCGCTCCATGTAAATACTGGTATTCAGCTGCATTCGGTTAGACTGGAAGCCGACCCCAACATAGTTGGGAAAAGGCTAGGGAGATGATGATGATTAATGAATTCAGTGACTTTGTTATAATAGGGTTATTTGAACTTTGTATTGATGATTATAATTCTGTAAATACATGACGTGTGTGTTACGGTTGCGAATCTTATTCTGACCATCAAATACAAACTAATACTGACTTGCACATCACAAAAAACGTATATGATGATGAATGATAGATATTTTTAGGTAGGTTTGCAGAAACATTTTTACTTTTACTTTTACCTCTGGGGTCTAGTGGTTAGACCACCTGTCTCAACTCCAAATGTCTCGAGTTCGATTCCCAGTGGAGGCAAAATTTTGTGTTCAGTTTAGTTGGTGGTAGGGCTTGTTATAAGTCCACCTGACTAGATACCAACATCTTATCTAAATCTGCCGCCATAACAACAATGTTAACAGCATTGTTGTGTTTCGGCAGTAAGAGGTAAGATAGCCAGTCCCTCTGTGGTTGAGGATACCGGATGAAGCTCGCTGCTTCCTTCGGCCTGATCATCACTTACCATCAGGTGAGATGCAGGCCAAGAGCTTGAGAGACGTTGTGATTAAAAAAAAACGTCAAAAATTAATTATGTTTTGTAACTAATGTAGTAACATTGTACGGTGTTTTCTAACTGACTACGTTGAAAATGAAGACCGAAACAAGCTTAGAGTCCAGAGTCTCTTGATGGGTCACCATATTTACGTACCAAGATCCCTCCGTGCCTCGGAAAGCCCGTTAAGCCGTTGGTCCCGGCTGTCATTTGTAGATCTTTGACAGTCGTTACGGGTAGTTAGAAGCTCAAAAGTCTGACAACCAGTCTTATCAAGGGGTATCGTGTTACCTAGTAACTAGGTTGTGGAGATCAGATAGGCAGCCGCTCCATGTAAAATACTGGTATTCAGTTGTATCCGGTTAGACTGGAAGCTGACCCCAATATGGGAAAAGGCTAGGCAGATGATGATGATGACATAATCTTGGTCAAATCATGGGAGGACTATGTAGATTAATGACTGAAATGCTCTTTTGAGAAACTACCCTGGCACTTTCACTTTTATACCCTTTTCCTTACATAGTGTGAGTATTTAAAATGTGCACATATCGAAATGAGGGAATCTATGTTTAATTTTATCGACGGAAAAATATTTTATAAAACATATAGGTACCACATTTTGCCCGGTTGATGGCAATAGGTTCGCCCCCTATTACATGGGACTTAAACATAACTGGCGAAATGTGGGTATACCTGCTACAGGGACACCTCTGCTCAACCCTTCGTAAAAGTAATTTTTTGGTATTATTTTTTTACTTTTTTTTTTGGATCCGTTTGGCGTCTTATTGAGAAATTTTACGATTATTGTAAAAATTCATGAAAAAAAGAAATTTTTGCTAAAAAAACATGTCTATTTTCAATTGAGGGTAGATTTTTTTCTCAATTTTAATTTTATGAGGACACTTTTTTACTTCCAATCATTATGGAGTTTGTTTCATCGCGATAGATCGTTTAGTTTAAAAGTTACACCGTTTTGTTACAAAAAAATAATAAAAAATCCATAAAAAATATTTAAATTTTTTTAAATATCTTTCCGTCAGTTAAATTAAGTAAAAATTCCCTTATTTCGATATGTGCACATTATAAAGATAATGTAGATACGTCGTAGGTATATAAACTAATATTTTGTTCACCCTCCTCATTTCCTATTTCGCATTTCAAATCCCGACCGCGCAATGAAAACTCAACAATGCATTATAAATGACCGCGATTTATAACACCTTTGTCTGTTACCTTGGAGCGCATTTAGAGATACTGTCCAGAAGTTAATGTACTTCATAACTAGTTTGTATGTGATTAATCTGCACGTGTTTATATTAGATATGATGAGGGAAGTACCCTCTGTACTTTGAGTAGTTCGTGTTGTTGTGTGTTGATATTGTAGATAAAATACAATAGACTGTGATATATTTAGTAACCTGTTCCGCTTAACTATTCCTAAAGAGCTATAATAAAACCTTGTAAGAAATCGACCTCTCAACGAGGAATCCTCAGGATGACGATTGACTTGTCGCGAACCCGAACATGACGGCGGTGTCGGTGGCGGCTTTGCATCCAGCGCTCAGCGACAATCCCTTTCAATTTCCCCCAGCCTTTTCACAACTATGTTGGGATCGGCGTCCAGTCTAACCGGATACAGCTGAATACATCTAGACACGCGGCAGCGTGTCGAGCCAAGTACTAGGCAAGACACGGCTGCAGTGTGTTATATTACACGAACCATTTGGAGCCACTTTTGACCCCTTAATAACTCAAAATCTATGTAACATAGACTCATGAAATTTGGTTTATTTATAAAAACCCCTTAGATTAACTAGAACTCCAAATTTCATAAATAAAACTTAAACGGTTATTGAGATATTAACGTATAAAAATCGGCATTTTTATCAACGACCCTGTCACTAGACATCAAAAACATTTAACCCATTTCCGGGTGACCTAGAAAGTTGAAAAGAGATTTCCCGAAAGCAGGCCCATGGTATGATACTGTGTCAAAGCTTATTTATCAAAAATTATGTCGTATTTTTTTCAAGTCGTTTTATCAAAACTTATTTCTTCTAGCATTAGAGAACCTAATAAATATTTATTTTGTTGATACTTAAAGAACTACATCCGCCATTCAATCCTAACCTGAATGTTGCCAGATGACAGACTATTCCAATAAAATAATTTGTAATCGATTGAAAATATCGATACTAACCCACATGGAGTAGGTGGAGTATCCACTACACGAGTATGTTTTAAATGCTATTTATTATACTCAAATACTGTAAAACTATGATTTTACAATAAATAAAATATTATATGGTCTGAATATACTCAACAACTTAAAAGCGTTTCGAGGCAGTAATGTTATTTTATAAACTACCAGTGATCAGAGTAAGTAGATTGATTTGAGGTCAATGAACTGGCACGTATATTAGTATGGATACGCCTCCGGGATTCCGGGATTTTGAAATTATTAAGATTTTTTAAGGAATTTCAAATGTTGTAATGTGTAGAATAAAGAATACATCAATATGAATAAGAAATGTTCAACCCTTTTGCTGTCTGTTTAATAGTATATAGGTGATCGGACTCCAAGAAAAGGATAGATATACTATAAAACAATATAATATATTTTAAATATTTATCTATCGCATTCTATAAATTTCCAATGTAGTAGTTTAAAAATCCTTACTTTAACAATATTTGATTCAATCCCGTAAGTACCAAAATGAAATCCCGGAAAAAAGGCTTATCCATGTTATGATTTCTATGACTATTCATGATGCGAGTACGTAAAATCAATCGACCTACTCCGATCACTGATAATCACCCAATCGATTACCAAAATAATTAAACCTGGTAACACTGACACCATGCATAATGTCAAACTGTCCAAAAAAATCTGTCAGATCAATGGCATTGTTGGCTGTTTGTTTTACGTTGATTTGAATTTATTTTTCCGTATTTACTTTATACTTATATTACGTTACGATTTAATGCTGTCAATTTAAATTGAAGCCAGAGGAACTATTGCTTATCTTTCCATGGCCCTGGGTAAGTTTATTATGTTCTCTAAATATTTATAAACACCGTCGTATTGTATAACCTCATTGATTTTAGCAGCCTATTAGTAGAAGGCCTATGTTCAGTCAGGGGTACGTCGCGCGTCGTCAGCTGTAAATGTCTATAGTATGATGTAATTATATAGCATAAGTAAATACACTGAAGTTTTTTACCTTTTTCAGGTATGACGATGACATGTGTTATTGCAAGACTTGACATTATTGATTATATTATCTACAACTCTATCCCAAGTATTACTTGCTCAGCAAAATCTAAGCATATTATGTTATGTATGTGGCATGTCAACTGCAAGTCACAGAAGTCATCAGGTTAGTGTTTTTAAAATGGCAGAATTACTATGAGTGATATAATTATTATACAAAAGTAAATAAACAACAATAAGAGTATTTTCTTACTTTCTAGGTTAGGTATACATTTGGATAAAGTTTGTCATGCTTACTGAGAGAGGCTGCTACCAGAGATGTTTATAGGCAAGCAAGTGATGATAAAAACAGAGCCACCCTAGAGTGTAAAAGATTTACCCATAATAGATCAAAACAATAATCTGGTTAGGGCCAGAATCAAATCGTGACATGTGAGCAGCAGGACTTAGTGTACATAATTATTGATAAGTGAGCAAAATAGGACAAATTGTTTAAGAGATCATCATTGCTTATTACTGTTTTGTGGGAAAGCGTACATCTACCATCTACCGTACCTACGCTGCTTTTTTATGAGAATGAAGCTGAAGCCGTTTTAAATTCTATGAGAAATAAAATGTTTTTAGTATTTAGGTATTGTAGTGTTATTTGTTAAAGTAAACCTTCCTATAGAAGCACTGAAAATGCTGCTGCCAATGAGATTATTCATCTTTAATTAAGAGAGTTGGCTAAAATAATGTTTATGCCATTAAATCTTTCATATTTAGCGCGCAAGATTATTAATTTACCTTTATAAAATTCAAGTCTGTAAATGCGATAATCGCCATTTTGATGACAGTCGAGGTCGAGGCTAAAAAACATAAAAATTGGGGATTGCGAACATCCAAACTCCACCATAAGGACAGCGACTATTACAACATTTAATTATTTGACGAATTCATCCATTTTTCAAGTTAAATAAGTAGTAGTAATGAAGTTTTTGATATCAAAAGTCGAAGATTTGCGCCAATCGTGCGTGTTTACATTTTAACTTTTCACAATTAACACACATACACATATCTGATACGACTTTAAATGTGACAAATGTGATTAAAAATATTATAAGTAACTAGAAAATGCCCAGATCTTTACTTATTATACGAACACATGTTCAATAATACGTAATATTCATTACTACTACTCAATTTGTGTTAAAAATTGTCGATCATTGTTTTTTTTTTATTGTAATGATGTGCGAAAACGATTGTGCCAAACGTTTTTTTTTTTTTCAATTTTGATTGTCTCGATTAATTTATAATTATGTCAAATGTCTGAAATCTATACTTGAAAATTAAAATAAAATTGTTTTAAGCATTAAATACAATAAACATTGTTTAAAATAATTATTTATACTTTTCTAGTGTTTAGCGTTTTTAGGACATTCAATATAATAGATACTTACCTCATTTATTGAATTTCGCGCCGAATTGTTTCTATTTATTTGAATTTAAATTCGGAACGTTGTTCAAAATTATTTTTAATTTATTGGACAATTATTTACTGTGGATTTTATTTTTGATACTTTCTGATATAGAATGCCTAGTATACATTTTTTAGGTAGGCTTAAGAAAATTTTGTTTGTGAATGATGTTAAATTAATTATATAAATTAGGTAGGTATTCCGCAAACACTTTTAAATGACGTCTATATTTTTAAATTGAAACTTTTATTACATCGTCTCAAACTTTTTCGTCTGTGTGTTGCATGTCGCGTGTCGGTCGGCCGCGGAGTAGGGATAAAGTGAAAGGCGATCGTCAGAGCAGCCAAGGCCGATATGGCGGCGCCTATAGTTCGCAGCAGCTGACCGTGTAAAGTTTCACTTTTACCGTGGTTTCATAAAACCAACAATCATTTTTTTTTAGTTGTATGAGTTTGATAGTATTTGTTTTTAATAGGATAATCTTACTCGAGTAATAGAAATTGTTTTTTTTTTGAGGTAGTTTCAAAACGAAATTTAAAAAACTGCCCAAGTGTATGTCGGACTACGCACAGTGAAGGGTTCCGTAATTGGGATGAATATTTACGCATAAACATTGCATAGTATCAATTTTATCGACTGCAAAAATAAGTTTGTATTTCTCGAAAAAACTATAACAAACAAAGTTAATTCTGCGGTTGTAACCGAAAATAAACTGTATCTCAAAAATTATTGACTTCAAAAGCAAAGTCACTTAGAAACATCTTAACATTTTAATTATGAGATCCAACAATATACGCTTTATATGCATAGATTTTTTTCATCTCTCGGTTATATGTAAGTATGGAGAATGCCACCCCCACTATTATGTTTATCGTAATTTCACTACACCATTGTTTAACGGTGCAAAAAATACACCTTTTTCAAAATTTTCATCGATAGAGTGTAAATAGTCTCCATGTTAAATGACTGTATGACATCCGGACGCACGGACAGACGAACTTGACGAAATTAAGAGGTCCGTTTTTTTACGGATTTTGATTATCAAGTTTACAATTGGCATGAAATTGATGTCTATGACAATTGATCTACAATATTATTATTATTTGGAATAGCCGCCATCTTAAAATCCAGAATGTCCATCTAATTCGATATCAGCACTATCTCCCGAAAACTATGAAAATGACAGTCATGACGACAAATTTTCAAATGGGGTTAAAAACTGCCACTTGCTCACTTCAGATGGCGCTGATCTCCAGCGTCTTATAATTTGACAGCTAACTATACATTTTTGATTCGAATGCCAAAAGTTGATGTTAATTCCTGAATTTCATGACTGAATTCAAAACACCCCGTCGAGTCAACTGATGTGTCACGTGTCAAAATCTTGGTCCCTAATGTTAGGCGGCAGTGAATTCATTTCATTCATTCTCTGATCTCGAAAAACGTTGTTACAAACCTCAGGTCGGTATGTTCGAGGTAGTTGGTAGGTTGGTACTATGCTTGAGACGTTTTTGAATTGATAGATCGTATGACTATTGTTTTAGGGACTATTGTCGTTTAATTTTTAATATAAAATTACGAATAGTTAAGTCCATAGTGAGGTCAAAATGTAAATCCAAGGGGCGGCTGCAACGGCGGCGGTGATCTCTCGCGTCCGGCCCTGGTTCAGGCCATGGTAAGGAGCGAGAGGAAATGGCAGGCCGTCACCTCCTTCTGCGAAGCGGTAATGCTCGCGAAGGAGGAGGCGGAACGCGTGAGGTAGAGGCAAAGTTCGCGCCCTCACGCCCCTAACCGCTGCAGGAGGAGACGCCCGGGGCGGGAATCGCGAGCCGATTTCCGGCCACCGTAGGCGCGGGCTTGCGAACGGTGAGCAATGGGTAGCTCGCCGTCCGATAAGGACCAAGCCCGGGTCGACGGCGCGTTGTGTTCCACGCGCGCCTCAAAGAGATGTCAGCAGGAATGACGGGATCCGCTAGGGCCAATGCCTGCCGGGGGTTCGCAGAAAACCGATAGGGACATCGTGGCCCCCGGCAACAGGGCAACCGAAGGAACACGGGTGGGTTTTAGTCAGTAAGAGTCTGATACTCCCGCTCCGCCCAGAGCGGGAGAAGATACTTAAAAAAAAGGGGCGGCTGCAAAAATTAAATAATTAAATCATACGTGAGAAGGAACTTTGTTCCTGACGGGGTCAAAGTCAAAGTCAAATCATTAATTTCAAATAGGCCCATGTATGGCACTTTTGAACGTCAAAAATTACAAAATAATAAAATTGATTCTATTCGCCCCTTCCAAAAGGTAGTTTTCGTATGGAGAAGAATGGGCAAGAAACTCCACCGTTACTCTTTTAAAATGTTTTACAATTGTTTGTATATGTACGTACATTTGTTAAATAATAATTATATGTGAAGACGGTGCACCTAGAATAAAATTACTATACCACAATAGGTAAAAATAATTAAAAATGAAACAACGACAGATAATTTAATATGTGATAGATACATGGTGCTCACATATTTACAAACATTGTAAAAGTAGACGATTTTCCTAAAATTTTACAATTAATAAGTCAGTGTGTGAGGAAGTAATCACAGAATGTAAAATCAATGTCATAAAACACAAAGTAATAAATTTTACAATTAAATTAGCAAACATTTTGATTTTGTCTTGATTCTAAATTGTCCTATGGAGCAGGACCAGCATGTTTCCAAGCACTCTTATCTTGGATATAATCCTCTAATTTGTAATATGCTTGTTTACAAAGTGTATTTTTAATATGAGTTTTAAATTTTCTTTCATTTAATTGCTAAATGTCACAAGGTATTTTGTTGTAACATTTAACACAGTATCCCATAAAAGATGTATGTACTTAAAATAATCTAAAAAATGGTTGATCTAGTTTATCTTTATTTCTAGTATTAAAATTATGTCTATCACTTATTTTATTAAAGAGATGTGGATTTTCCTTACATACATAATATTTTCATAAATGAATTGTCAAGGTACCGTCATAATATTAATCCTTTTAAAAAGTTTCGTGAGAGATTCGCGGCGACGTAGATTATAAATGGCTCTGATAGCTCTCTTTTGCAAAATAAAGATGGATTCAATGTCAGCAGCCCGACCCCACAGTAAAATGCCATACGACATGAGGCTCTCCGACTGCATACGTTTTTTTTAATAATAATACTTGCCGCGCCGGCTCAGCGATCTGACATCATTGCGGAAAATTGTAACAATTGTTACGAAAGAAATACCTACATTCTTACACAATATTGCTACGCATATTTACAATAAAAAATAAAGTTTAATAAAAAACTGTAACCCGACCACGGGAAATAAAAATGATCTAAAAAGTACGAAACAAGCAAATATTTCAGACAGAAATTAAGACATAGGTACAAAAATGGTCAAGGTAAAGCCGTGGTCGCATGCCTGTATACCATGTGGGTGTCAGGAACACCTACAAAATTATAATGGCATGCGACGACGGCTTTACCTTGACCATTTTTGTACCTATGTCTTGATTTCTGTCTGAAATATTTGCTTGTTTCGTACTTTTTAGATCATTTTTATTTCCCGTGGTCGGGTTACAGTTTTTTATTAAACTTTATTTTTTATTTTATACTTTTCCGTTTTTACACTTGCTAAACGTTACAACAACGCCGCGCGCAACGTCTCACTGAAAATTGAATTTACAACGAGAACATTATAGCGCGATGATTTTGTACGATTTCAAATGTCGACTAAAATCAAAATAATCATTTGAAAGACTTCGAATGATGTTCATAGACAAAAGCCCTTCTAAAGCGACTGTTTTCCGCTGGTTCAACGAATTTAAGCGTGGTCAAGTAACTTTGGCGGACGAAGAAAGAAGTGGCCGTCATAGGGCTATGACGACTGTTACATAAGAAAACGTGCTGGCTGTGAAAAATTAAATTTAAGTGAATAAGCGAATTACATATGAAGAGATTCAGCATATACTGCAGATTGGATCGGGAAGTGTACATGAAATTCTACACGGGCATCTTCAGGTAAAGAAGATAGTTTCACGCTGATTACCACACAATCTAACGCAGAAGGAGGTTCGGGTAGAATGGTGCCGAGACATGATAGCAAAATTTGAAGCAGGCTCGTCTCGGCGCGTTTACGATTTCATTACGGAATCATGGATTTGTCATTTTTGTTCCCCAAAATAAAAAATCTACTCAAGGGAAAACAGGGATTAAAGAGGTGTCTGATGTGGACTGGAAAATGTGTAATGAAAATTGGTTAAGACGCATGAAACTGTGTATAGACGCCAATGGAGAGTTATGTGAAAAGATTTAATAAATAAAATATAACCTGTAGTATATTTTTTTTATTACCTATTGCAAAATTTTCTGAGTGCCCCGTGCATAAATATTAATATTTCGTTGTACACAGTGCTACACATCAAGCTATATATTTCCAGTATTAGCTGACCTCGCATTGTACGGAAATCCTTTACAATGCCAGATCAGCTTAAACTGGAAATGTATAGCTTGATGTGTAGCCGTGTGTACTTGTTTTTCTTCATAGAGGAATTGAGGATGGAATTACAAACCGTTTTTATTTATTAAGATTTGATTAACTGCACGTTGGTATCATCTTGCGATACAACGTAGCACAGTCTCACTTTTGCTTGTTTTTAACAATTTAAACATATTTATTTACTTTGAAAGTATAACATTATTTACATATTTGTAATGTGCTCGTCAAGACCTTTCTTTTGGTACCAAACATGTCATGATCATATCATTTTAATTTTTTTCGAGGTTAGAAATTTACGTGTAAAATCCACCATATTAAATTTAGGGAAAATTTATATAGCCTATGTCACCCGGACCATTATTACGAATCTATTGATACCTCATTCATCAAAATCAGTTCAGTAGTTTAGGCGCTATGGTGGAACACACGTAAAAGCAAACATACATACATACATACATACAAACATACAAACATATAAACATACATACATAGACTGCTAAAATCATAACCCTTCTTTTGGCTTTGCCGTAGTCGGGTAAAAAGAATTTAATAGATCACGTTTGATTGACGAATAATAATAATTTCTTTACAAAAAGTAATGATATCCCATCAAAAACATAAATGTGAAAATGGGAGCCAAATTCCATAAATATGGTTGTCGACTTCGCCGACAAAAGAATTGAAATCTAAATGGGTGCCAAGTTCTGTAGATAATCCTGAAATTTATTTATAAGAACATGCAACTTTCTAAAATAAAATTAAAACACAAATTCTTGTTTTTTCTGCTATAACAATGTTTGCTATTTAAAAATATAACTTCTTAAATTTGAACAGTCGAATTATTTACACAAAGCACTTAGGATAAATTGAAGCTCAAGATTTGACTTGGCTAGTTTTTACCAGCAAGCTGAAATTTTAGAGAAAGAAGATATTTTGACCTTACAGTTACAATAAGAAACAGTAACTTGCGCATAACATAAAGAACAAATATATAAATACGCCTAGGTAGACAGTCAAAGCTGTAAACAGTTACAATAAGAAACAGTAACTTGCGCATAACATAAAGAACAAAGATATGAATATTTTACTTTATTTATTTGGCTCACCAACAATTAAGTACACCGATACAAAGATATGAGATACATGCAATAAACTTATAGACTAGTGTACAAATTTCTTACAGGTAAGCACATCATGAATTACTTATTTGATGTTGAGTGCCTACTTAAAATTAAATAATAATAATTAAATATGCCTAGGTAGACAGTCAAAGCTGTAAACTCGATAAAAAAATAGCGTCCAACTGTTAGCCGCTTAATGCACGCACACTAAAAAAGTAAAATTACAGCACAATGACGTGGCGCGAGTGTAAGACGTAGCTGTAATGCACACCAGCATAAAAAAGTTACCCTGTTTGTTTTAGTTCTTTTGCACCGCGACACTGTAGACAAATATCATCATCAGCCTATAATGTTCCCACTGCTGGGACACAGGCCTCCTCTCAGTGAGAGGGAGTGGGCCGTAATCCACCACGCGGGCCCAGTGCGGGTTGGTAGATGTCACATGTCTTCGAATTTTCGGTTCTAGGACATGCCGGTTTCCTCACGATGTTTTCCTTCACCGTTTTGAGAGCAGTGGTGATGAAATAATTTACACAAAGTAAAGCGCCTGTCTGGGTTCGAACCTACGACGTACAACTCGTAAGTCGCGGCCGTTACCACTGGGCCACCACTGCTCTACTAGACAAATATCATCATCATCATCATCAGCCTATAAATATTCCCACTGCTGGGACACAGGCCTCCTCTCTGTGAGAGGGACATAGAGACAAATATAAAGATGATAAATTGATTAGCCAAATATAAGATAACTTGTATGTAAAAACTAGCCAAGTCAAATCTTGAGCTTCAATTTATCCTAAGTGCTTTGTGTAAATAATTCGACTGTTCAAATTTAAGAAGTTATATTTTTAAATAGCAAACATTGTTATAGCAGAAAAAACAAGAATTTGTGTTTTAATTTTATTTTAGAAAGTTGCATGTTCTTATAAATAAATTTCAGGATTATCTACAGAACTTGGCACCCATTTAGATTTCAATTCTTTTGTCGGCGAAGTCGACAACCATATTTATGGAATTTGGCTCCCATTTTCACATTTATGTTTTTGATGGGATGTATTTTACATGGAGCGACTGCCTAAGTGCCTATCTAACCTCGACAATCTAATTACTAGGTAATACCCCTTGGTAAGACTGGTTGTCAGACTTTCGAACTTTCGACTATCCGTACTGTCAAAGATCTACAAATGACAGCCGGAAACAATGATTTAACGTGCTTTCCGAGTCACAGAGGAGTCTCGGTATTTAAAAATTTGCACCCATCCACGGCCTTCCATCGACCAATCCGGCTGTCATTCCCACTACAAGTCCCTCAATCCCTTTTATTTTGACAATTTAACAATATTTATTAAGCTATTAACATTGTCGAGCAAACAAGTTTTCCAAACATTTATAAATTCCTTTCAAAATCCTCCAGATTCAATCTGCCTAGCCTTTTCCCAACAATGTTGGGGTCGGCTACCAGTATAACCGGATGCAGCTGACTACCAGAATTTTAGATGAAGCGACTGCCTATCTGACCTTCACAATCCAGTAACTGGGTAATACTATACCCCTTAGTAAGACTGGTTGTCAGATTCTCGGGCTTCTGACGACCCGTAACGATTGTTAAAGATCCACGAATGACAGCCGGGACCAACGGCTTAACGTGCTTTCCGAGGCACTGAGGAGTCTCGGTATGTAAAGATGGTTACCCATCCACGAACCAACCCCGGCAAGCGTAGCTTAACCTGATGGATCTACCCGTGCGGCTGTTATTACTTACGCACGAGCTCCTCAAAATCCTTCAGATTGTGATTGTTAAGTGTGTTTTGTAATTTTATTATGGTGCTGGACGATGACTAATTACAGAGTTCGGAATAAAGGTAGAGTTATTTATGTACTTGCATCGAAATGTTGATATTAATATGGATCTTCCCGGGATTTCTAATAGACAATCCCGTGTGACCAACAATATTACAAATAAATAATAATAAAAACCTCAGAAGACAAATAAAACAAAGATAATGAACATACAATTTTTATTAGTATTAAATTCACAATACAAATTATTAATAGTCTTAAACAAATCTCATACTTATACTTCGCCTTTTTTATAAATACGAAAATACTTTTGCTTCTAGCTTAGAGTCGTCAGGTTTTGCTTTAAATTGTGTTAAAGTAAATAACTTTTTATTTAATAGATCACGGGATTTTTCTGCTCTTCAAAATTAATCCCGGGATTTGGGGCATATCCACTTTATTTTTTCGTTGTATGAAATCAGTGTAAGTACATAAATAACTCTATCTAATTCCGACCTCTGCTAATTAATGATGTCAGCAATTAATTATAACAATGTTTGTTATCAACTGTTGACAACTATCCATGTTTTGTCCCGTCTGAAGTGTCAATATCCGTTAACTGAAGAATTCGATTACAAATGATAATGAAAATGCTAGTTGTTTTGTGTTGTTAACATATTATCATGGAAATTCCCAGTACCTAATAGTTTAACGTCATCAGAACCAAAAGATCACTTAACAGGAAGCTCCGTCGTAACAGTATAATCAAATATTGCCGTGATCAGGATTCGAACCTGGGTTACTACGGCCACAACGTAGGGTCCTAACCACTAGACGATCACGGAGTTTTAAATTTTCTTTCATTTAATTGCAATAAGTCACAAGGTAGTTTGTTGTAACATTTAACACAGTACCCCATAAAAGATGTATGTACTTTGGATAATCTGAAAAATGGTTGATCTACTTTATCTTTATATTGCTTATCCTTTGCTTCATATGTTCAAAATATTTGTCTGCTCAACAATGTAAATAACGCAATGAATGTTGTTGAACTGTCAAAATGAAAGCCATTGTTACTGTACAAGTATGTTACGCAATTACGCAGGTTTTAATTTCTCTTATATACAGGGTGGCCAGCTCGAATGTATACAATTGTTTTAACCACTGTTCTGAACTAGTGCCATATTCTGCAGTTGTTTGATATCAATTGATTGATTTGTTATGTACTTTGTGTTGTTCTCTGATTACTCTTGTCTTTTATGTATGCACGTATTTCTGTGACAAATAAACCTATTTTTCTTTCTTTCTTTCTTTTAATTATTTAGTTAAAATGTGGTAAATTCTGTATATAAGATATTATATTCTGTATATCACCGTGACCACTGCAATACCTTCAGTAATTCAGTATAGAATATTCTGAAATTCTAAAACGGATTGAAAAACAACCCAATTTTTCTAACAAATTATTCGGATAACCAATTTGATCACTGAGGATTTGAAGGCAGGTTGCCACTTTTTTCTAAATAGACTAGTAATTTTCATTTGTCTTAAAAATAATCTTAATTTAAAGTTGTATACATCAGAGTTGTCCACCGTATACAGAATGTTAAAAAAAATATTGCCATAAAAAATGATTTTTTGAAGTGAAAACTTCTTTCTTTAGACGCGTTGGGCATTTTTAAGATGGGAAAAAACAATTGAACTCGCGACACCTTTACCGACACCTCATTTTTGTTAACGCAATTGTGCTCTTTATTTAGATAAGGTTACGGCCCAATGTTCCATACAAGTATTTTTCTTCCACTTACGCAAAGCAACGTTTAAAAAAAAAAAATCTTGTTCAAGTTTTCACTTCTGTCGGCACTCCCGGAGTGACAGTGTTTTTTTTTAGTGGACGCTGCAATTGCGTGTTAATGGAAACGCCCTTGTATATTTTTCTATGAGCAACAGTTATTTATGAGACGTCAAGTACAAACATACTACCTAAGGTGACGAATTGATGATAAAAAATAAATAAAAAATAGGGGACCACCTTTATTCCAAACAGAAGCCAACAATCCTATCAACAAACGATACTAGAAAATGACTGAAAAAGAAAATAATTAAACAAAGTAAAACTGAGCAATTACTCGGTCGAATGACCGCGTTCGATTGCCGGTTAGTAAATTGGTCACCAATTTGGTGACACGTGTCGAAGTACGACATAAAACTTGGTTTGTGAATGGAATAAAGAAAATATTTGTCCCTCCTAAAATAATAGGAGATAGTTTAACTGTGACTCTTTCCAGGAAAGCTGACATTAATGTGTCCAGTTTGAGTAGAAATCAATTTGTTAACGGTGTATTAATTTAATCAAAAGAGTAAAGCAGTATAAGTAATCTAAGTATGATAAAACTATTGGGACCGTCAGCTCGTTTGCCAATCAATAAGAAAAAAAAGTGCTGGCACTCCGGGAGTGCTGACAGAAGTGAAAACTTGAACAAGAGCGACTTGGGGGAAGAAAAATATTTGTATAGAACATTGGTCCGTAACCTTTTCTAAAAAAAGAGCATAATCGCGTTTACAAAACCTTTAAAGTGAAAATACTTGCATAGAACATTGACCCGTAACGTAGTATAAACAAAGAGCACAATCGCGTTTACAAAAATGAGGTGTCGTCATGGTGTCGCGAAATCAATGGTTTAGTCCCATCTCAAAAATGCCAAACGCACCTAAAGAAGTTTTCACTGAAAAATAAAAACGAGCGAGTTTACAGCAGTCGCATGTGATGTGTAACATATATGACATCTCACTTGGTAATAGATAATAGGCAACATTAAAGGAGCGGGGTATGGTCAAGGTCGTTTCTGACGGCCAACTTCATTGCCGCGCGCACACACATTTAAGAGCAACAAGAATATTGTACCCAGGATATTAAGAGTGTCCTTGGAGTTTCTTACCTGTTCTTCTCCATAGAGATCTACGTTTTGGAATGGGCAACTACCTTCAACTTTCTGACTAACTGACCGACGACTCTTTGACAGTTCAAAAGTGCCTGTAAATGGTTTAATTGAAATAAATACTTTTAGTTTGAGTTTTTGAAATCCTTCGGGACTACTAGCGTGATGTTTATCTATTCTATAATAACATTATCATCATCATCATCTGCCTAGCCTTTTCCCCACTATGTTGGGGTCGGCTTCCAGTCTAACCGGATGCAGCTGAATACCAGTATTTTACATGGAGCGACTGCCTATCTGACCTCCACAACCTAGTTACTAGGTAACACGATACCCCTTGGTAAGACTAGTTGCCAGACTTTTTGGGCTTTTAACTACCCGTAACGACTGTCAAAGATCTACAAATGACAGCGGGGACCAACGGCTTAACGTGCTTTCCGAGGCACGGAGGGGTCTTGGTATGTAAAGATGGTCACCCATCTACAGACCAACCGCGGCAAGCGTAGCTTAACCTGATCGATCGACCCGTGCAGCTGTTGTTACTTAGCGACAAGCCCCTCACAATAACATTATAAAGAGGTAAAACTTATTTGTTTGTTTGTAAGTTTGCATGTAGGGGGTTATCTCTGGAACTACCATTCGGATTTGAAAAATCTTTTTGCATTGAATAGCCCAATTCTTGAGAAAGGTTATAGGCTTGCGGACGAAGTCGCGGGCAGAAGCTAGTGTTTAATAAATTGGTGTACAGACACCTTAGTTGCCGACTCACACTTGCCTAAAACTTTTTTTTGAACACTTTCTTTTCGAGTCTCAAGAAATACTTTTTAACCGTTCATAGCGTAATGTATGTAATATTTTTTTTTATGTATTTTTCTGATTTCTCCGACAATTCTGGACCGATATTGATTTTTAAAGTGAAACTTTTATTACATCGTCTCAAACTTTTTCGTCTGTGTGTTGCATGTCGCGTGACGGTCGGCCGCGGAGTAGGGATAAAGTGAAAGGCGCTCGTCAGAGCAGCCAAGGCCAATATAGGGGCGCCTATAGAAGTTT
This sequence comes from Agrochola lychnidis, assembly GCA_963680765.1. NCBI lineage: Eukaryota > Metazoa > Arthropoda > Insecta > Lepidoptera > Noctuidae > Agrochola > Agrochola lychnidis. The sequence continues at coordinate 4,674,114 of OY796871.1, read as the reverse complement.
CACTTTTACCGTGGTTTCATAAAACCACACAATCCTTTTTTTTTGTTTGAAACGATATACTCTCGAAGTAGTCCCATATCAATTTTATTAACTTTACTTGGATAGTTTTTGAGTTAGCTTCAAAAATACCTACGTATTTTTTCCCACTTCGTATGTATCCACTACGTATAATTTCCTGTCACTGATGATTACATAGCAGGTAGTGGTATTCGAATTTGTGTGGGGTAGATACGACAGCTAAAGAGTGAAAAAAAATACAAAAAAAAAACAACCGTGTTCCAAAAAAAAACACTACATAGTGAAAAAAAATTTTAATTTCGGAAGTCGGTGGCAAACAAAGAAAATTCAAAACTAAAGACACCGACTTCCGAAATTAAAGTTATTTTTCACTTTGTAGTGTTTTTTGGAAGAAGGTTGTTATTTTTTTCAGTTAGGTTTTTTGATTTTATCAACAAAAAATGCTTCATAGGTAGGTACTATCACGTATCTACCTGTGAAAATATTATCAGACAGACAGATGACGTAGGCTTAGTAAAAAGGTTCTGTTGTAACTTGTCACCCTTGAGGTACACTATGTATTGTTTTTTTTGGAACTCGGTTGTTTTTTTTTTTTGTAATATGTTTTTTTTTTTCTTTATCTTTTACTATTCGTTGTCAACTCAATATTTCAATAGGGATGCCCATTAACGGTGTGCGTGCGACTGGGGCTAAATTGTACCCCACAATGAATTATTTAAACATGCCCATTCATTAACAAAAAGCATTCCCTTGTTGTTCACGTCATTTTTATAGTCACAGTAATTGGGCATTTGATTGGTAGTTACGGTGTTAAAAAATAACGAAGTACCGATTAATGGCTTGTTAAAACTGATTCCTACTGTAGGTAAGTGTTATAGTCCAGTCACCGTAGACAATAATAGAGTTCAGTCGCAAAAAATTGCACTGTACCTATTGATTTTTTGGGACTTTGTTAGGATATATATGTCACCGTAAAATTATAAACTTCGTTAGTTTGTAATCTATCGGTATTATTTCCGTTAGATTACAAACTGTCGAAAGATTGTGAACTGCGACAAATCATTTACGATTTAATGTATTATTTTTCGATAGTTTATATTATATCCATGAGAAACGAAGCGCTTACTACGCTCGCTCGACTCACGAGGTTGGTCACAGTTCTAACCTAACCTAACCCATTTCACCCAGTTCACAATTTTTCGACAGATTATGATCTAACGGAAATAATACCGATAGATTATAAACTAACGGTGCTCACAATCTTACGGCGACATATATATCATCATCATCATTTCAGCCGAAAGACGTCCACTGCTGGACATAGGCCTCCCCCAAGCACCGCCACTTCGACCGATTCTGTGCTTTCCGCATCCAGCGGATTCCTGCGGCCTTCACAAGGTCATCGGTCCATCTTGTGGGAGGCATTCCAACGCTACGTCTTCCGGTACGTGGTCGCCACTCCAGAACCTTTCGACCCCATCGGCCATCCGTTCTGCGAGCGATTATTATTATTATTCATTTATTTCGGACAGAAAAATCCATATAATGTGTTAGTAACAATTTTCTTAAGATCTATGTTAGTAGGTACATAAATTATATATTTTTTTTACAATTTCCCTGTAACTATTCCCACCCAGTGTGCCTGTATGGGACAGTCATGTCGGGACGCAATCATTTGCAAGATGGTGTTGGTGCTACCGCGCAGTCTGTGCAATAATGACGCCACTTTCTTACGCACTATAGCGTGGAAACCGTCAACGCGCGCATTTGCGAACATTTGCGACGCACTACAATGCCGCGGCAACCCCAACAGCATAAAATGCAATGTGCCCTGCCCATTGCCACTTAAGTTTGGCAATTCTTCGGGCTATGTCGGTTACTTTGGTTCTCCTGCGGATCTCCTCATTTCTGATTCGATCACGTAGGGAAACATAGCCCTCTCCATTGCCCTTTGGGTGACTTTTAGCCTTCTGATAAGGCCCATTGTGAGCGACCACGTTTCAGTACCATAGGTCATCACTGGCAACACGCACTGATCAAAGACTTTCATCTTGAGACACTGTGGTATGTGGGATGAAAGGATATTGCGTAGCTTCCCGAACGCTGCCCAGCCGAGTCGGATTCGACGATTGACCTCTTTCTCGAAGTTGGACCCACCTAGCTGGACAGTTTGTCCTAGGTAAACATACTCGTTCACAACTTCGAGCGTAGCGTCTCCGATCTTCATGAGAGTGGGTGTCACATGGGCATTTGACATGACCTTTGTCTTGTCCATGTTCATTTTAAGACCCACTCTTACGGAGGCTCTACTGAGGTCATCGAGCATTGTACTGAGTTCCTCCATGGTCTCAGCCATGATAACTATGTCGTCGGCAAACCGAAAGTTAGTGATATACTCGCCATTGATCTATACCAATAGTGTAAAACTAAGGTTGCAGTTTCGAAAGATCTGTGGTAACTGCGTGGTGCTCGAAAAACCTTGAAATTGTCTGACTTCTTTCAGTATTCGACTTATAACTTCTAAAGCGTGCATCCTACATATAGGTATGCCATCCTTTTAAAGTATACAAAATTTGCTATAATTTGAGCGCAGCCGTAGCTCTGTAGGTCCAATAAAACTCTGTTAAGATTTTTTAAATTGTTTTTTTTTTGTATTTATCTGTACATAATAAACAAATTATACAGGATGAACTACCAACATTTTTCCGAAGTTAACCTGTTTTAAAATTGTTTTTCGCTAGTGCTAATGGAACAACCTAATTCCAAAATAAGGCACCTGTCCCAACGCCGACACGCCTAGTTATCAACGAATTTCCCACTCAAGAAACGTATACAAAAGGTCCAGTATATATAAAAGAGATACAAATATTAATAGTTGATCGCTGACTGTTAACACCGTCGCGTCGGCGAGTACTCGTTTGTCGCAGCGACAAGAGCTATCAAAGATAGTACTCGCTCAGCGACGCTCGAATGGCGAGCAGAACACTCGCTGAGAGACTCAAGCTTGGTAGGTACATAATTGTACGCATACCAGCGAGTAATCGCTCATAGCCGTCGCTCACTCGCTGCTCGGTACTCGCCAATTCGTTTTTAATTGCTAACTCTACTTGCTTGTCGTTTATCGCCGGCGGTGGACAGGTGCCTCCATGCCTGAAGGCAAAATACAGTAAAACAAACATTTCTCTTGCACAAAAACGCCTTAAAATATGAAGATTACAACATCTGATAAATCCTTTGTGGGAGACTGGTATCTGCACTAGGAAAATACACGGATTACCAGGCCCCCCCAAAACAAGTAGATACAGCCAATGGATGGGGTCACCATGGAAACAACGAGAGATGTCTCAGCGTTGACTAACCTCCAAAACACACATCATTTGCGAATAAACTATGTATGAAAATTGAACTCATCATTTCTCTTTACCTACCACAGCGGGGCATCTAAGAGTCGTCGAATAGCCAAAGCGGTTTACCATCTTAATTTTACCGGCGCATTCCAACATGAAGAACTTTATTCTGAAGACGGTAATGCTCAAATTGATTCAAAAAACGGTTGTCTTGTGGCAAATATAACTTGGTATTTGTATAATGACAACTATATATAAGGTATTGTGTTTTGATGGTTCATGTCGTTCGATAGTTTGCGATGTATGGGACTTGTATGGGAGTAGGAAATGGTTATGTTTAGCTTCCGAAGGCTTTGGTAAGTTTGAATGGGAAATAGCTGGAAATAATAGTTAGTTTGGTTTGGGGTAAAGTTCGTTCGGTTAAATCAGCAGTGGATCGTTTGTTAGATTTTTAAATGTTTTTGTTGTTAAAAAAGTACCTAAAAAGCTGATAAGAAAATTGTGTTTTTAAATGGTGATTGGTTAGGCAGAGGATTTTCAAGACTCGTGTTCTAAGTCCGCCTGGCTAGCTATAACCATCTAATTTAAGTCTGTCGCCATAGCAACAATGTTAACAGCATTGTTGTATTTCGGCAGTTAGAGGTAAGATAGCCAGTTCCTCTGTGGTCGAGGATTCCGGGTGAAGCTCGTTTCCACCTTCGGCCTGATCATCACTTACTATCAGGTGAGATGCAGGCCAAGAGTTTCCTAGTTGTGGATAAAAAAAAACCTATTGATGAATTTCAAAAGACGTCCTCTTTTTAAAATAAAAGTATTTTGCGTTACTTTATTCTTTTATGGTCTCGTCTGCTTGTTTGAGAGACGAGGCCAGGGCAAAAAAAAAACGTGTGGCACTCGGGGACTACCGCGGTAAAGCTATTGCATAGCATTTGTAACCTCCATACTTCCTATTTGTCAACGCTACACTTGGGATGATGACGTGATGACATAAAAAAAAAACAACCGGCTTCCAAAAAATACTACAAAGAGAAAAATAACTATTTTCGGAAGTCGGTGTCTTTGGTTTTGAATTTTCGGTTTTTGCCACCGACTTCCGAAATTAGTTACTTTTCTCTTTGTAGTGTTTTTTGGAAGCCAGTTGTTTTTTTTTTTTTGTAAAAAGTTTTTTATTTTACACTTTTTAGTTGTGGTACCTACCCCACATAAATTCGAAAACCACTACCTGTTATGTAAATAACAGCTGTGACAGGAACTTATCATAATATCATCCACATATTAAGTGGGAAAAAAGTACGTATTATTGAAGCTAACTCAAAAACTATAGAAGCAAAATTAATAAAATTTATATGGGACCACCTCGAGAGCATACCCTTTCAAGCAAAAAAAGAATTTTCAAAATAGGTCCACAATAGATAAATACATAAAAAAAAAAAACTTTCAAACAAACATACGCGACGAACATATAACCTCCTTCTTTTTGGAAGTCGGTTAAAAACAAAAATTACGTCATTACATGGTAGATGGAGTGGGGGGTATTAGGTTTTATTTTCGTTTCGGAATTTCTTGAGTCGGTCGCCTCGCTCAAAGCCCGCGATAAAAGCTATGCAATAGCTTAAAACTATTTAGTCCGTCAGTAAGATAATAAAAAAATTGGTTATCTGTAAAGTCGGTTTACAGACGATAATTTTACGTGATAACATCACAAGCCGAACGCTTAGGCCGATCGTGCCTCTCTATCGCTTGTTCCGCGCTCTCGCTTGCACGCTCGGCTCAGGCGGAACGTGACACTTTTTCGTGCATGCAGCAGGCGTTCATCGATTTAAAAGACGTTATTACGTTAAAAAATATACTTAAGCCGTGTATTTTTTACTCAAGTGTCATATTAATAAAAAAATACTCTTAAATAAAACGCATTAAAGTTGGAGAGTGGGGGTCGCTACGTCACAAGTAAGTATAAAATCTAAATACTCGTGACATCATGGCACATATTAACTCAATGTATCGCCGTAATCATCTAGCTGATGCAGCTTGTGGCTAAGTAATAAACAGCCGCACGGTTCGATTCATCCGGTTAAGCTAGGCTTGCCGGGGTTGGTCTGTGGATGGGTGACCATCTTTTCATACCGAGTCTCCTCTGTGCCTCGGATAGCACGTTAAGTCGTTGGTCCCGGCTATCATTCGTGGATCTTTGACAGTCGTTACGGGTCGTCAGAAGACCGAAAGTCTGACAATCAGTCTTACCAAGGGGTATCGTATTACCCAGTTATTGGGTTGTGGAAGTCAGATAGGCAGTCGCTCCATGTAAAATATTGGTATTCAGCTGCATTCGGTTAGACTGGAAGCCGACCCCAATATAGTTGAGAAAAGGCTAGACAGATTGAATCTAGCTCACGGACAAAAAAAAAACACATTTAATATCATCATCCGTATTATAACGATTTATTTTAGTAACTAAATACCTTATTTTCACACTGAACTATCACAATTCTCAGCCTACGGACTACATATTATAATTATAATATACATAGATCGAACCAGAAATGAAGAGATCCGCAGGAGAACCAAGGTAACCGACATAGCCCGAAGAATTTCCAAACTTAAGTGGCAGTGGGCAGGGCACATTGCTCGCAGAACGGATGGCCGATGGGGTCGAAAGGTTCTGGAGTGGCGACCACGTACCGGAAAACGTAGCGTTGGAAGGCCTCCCACAAGATGGACCGATGACCTTGTGAAGGCCGCAGGAATCCGCTGGATGCGGAAAGCACAGAATCGGTCGAAGTGGCGGTGCTTGGGGGAGGCCTATGTCCAGCAGTGGACGTCTTTCGGCTGAAATGATGATGATACATAGATAATTTGATTAATACCTGTGTTAATTTGTAAATTAGAACAATAATTAACTGTTAATTAGGTTGTGATACTAATCTGATCATAATTAGTATAGTATCTATTTGTAACGAGAATGTAGCTACGATAGAACCTAAGTACACTTGTTATAGATAAGACAATCAAGTTAGGTAGATGAGTAATCATCTAGTTATAGACACACTAGCTTCTGCCCGTAACTCAGTCCGCGAGAAATTTCTTGTTTTTAGCCGACTTCCAAAAGGAGGAGGTTCTCAATTCGACTGTTTTTTGTATGTTTGTTACGCGATTACTTCGCCAATTATGAATTGATTTTGATTTTTTTTTTTTTGTTTGGTTTAATCAAAATCAAAATATTTTATTTCACATATACCTACATGGGCACAAAGTCAAAGTCAAATCATTTATTTCAAATAGGCCCATGTATGGCACTTTTGAACGTCAAAAATTACAAAATAATAAAATTGATTCTAGTCGCCCCTTCCAAAAGGTAGTTTTCGTATGGAGAAGAATGGGCAAGAAATTCCACCGTTACTCTTTTAAAATGTTTTACAATATTGTTTGTATATGTACGTACATTTGTTAAATAATTATTATATGTGAAGACGATGCACCTAGAATAAAATTACTATACCACAATAGGTAAAAACAATTAAAAATGAAGCAACGAGAGATAATTTAATTTGTGATAGATACATGGTTCTCACATATTTACAAACATTGTAAAAGTAGATGATTTTCCTAAAATTTTACAATTAATAAGTCAGTGTGTAAGGAAGTAATTACAGAATGTAAAATCAATGTCATAAAACACAAAGTAATAAATTTTACAATTACATTAGCAACCAGTTTGATTTTGTCTTGATTCTAAATTGTCCTATGGAGCAGGACCAGCATGTTTCCAAGCACTCTTATCTTGGATATAATCCTCTAATTTGTAATATGCTTGTTTACAAAGTGTACTTTTTATATAAGTTTTAAATTTTCTTTCATTTAATTGCAATATGTCACAAGGTATTTTGTTGTAACATTTAACACAGTACCCCATAAAAGATGTATGTACTTTAGATAACCTGAAAAATGGTTGATCTAGTTTATCTTTATTTCTAGTATTAAAATTATGTCTATCACTTATTTTATTAAAGAGATGTGGATTTTTCCTTACATACATAATATTTTCATAAATGAATTGGCAAGGTACCGTCATAATATTAATCCTTTTAAAAAGTTCCCTGAGAGATTCGCGACGACATAGGTTATAAATGGCTCTGACAGCCCCTCTTTTGTAAAATAAAGACGGATTCAATGTCAGCAGCCCGACCCCACAGTAAAATGCCATATGACATAATGCTGTGAAAGTAGCTAAAATATACCAAACGCGCGGTTTCTACATCTGTTAACTGTCTTATCTTTCTAATAGCATAAGCGGCCGAGCTTAGCCGCCCCGCAAGAGATGTTATATGAGGTCCCCATTGTAATTTATCGTCCAGCGTGATTCCTAGGAAAACTGTTTCATTAATAAATTCCAGTTTTTCTCCATTCAATATGATGTCACATTTGCTACTTTTAACATTCGGTTATTTAAATCTAATGCACTTGGTTTTTTTCTCATTTAGTACCAAATTATTTACCGTAAACCAATCTTGGACCTGAAGAATAGAGTTATTCACGTCGTCAAGATTTAGTGACCGTCGATCTATTTTAAAGATCAATGATGTGTCATCTGCAAATAACACCATCTTCAGTTGATTTTGAAGTAATTGGGGTAAATCGTTAATGTAAACTAAAAAGAGGAATGGACCCAATATCGAACCTTGAGGAACACCCATTGCCATTTCAGACCCCAATGAGTTTACGCCGTTCACTTGAACTTTAATCTTTCTATCTTTCAGGTATGATCTCAGTAAATCAAGAGCTGTATTCCTAATCCCATAGTGTTCTAGTTTTAGCAGAAGTGTTTCATGGTTTACGCAATCGAACGCCTTCGAGAGGTCGCAAAAGATTCCAATGGCATCATGTGCTTCTTCCCAGGCATTAAAAATGTTCTTTATTAGGGTGACACCGGCGTCAGTGGTACAACGCCCTTTGGTGAAACCGTACTGTTGTTCATGAAAGATGGAATTTTTATTAAAGTGACGTAACATTTGATTAAGCATCAACTTTTCAAACACTTTACTGAGAACTGGCAGAATTGACACGGGCCTATAATTGTTGGGTTCCTTACTATCACCGGACTTGAACAAAGGAACTACTTTACTGAGTTTCATGAGATCCGGAAAGACTCCTTGGTCTACACTGGTGTTAAATATGAAAGCTAAATAGGGCGCAATGGTTTCGATGATAGATTTACAGACTTTTACAGACATTCCCCATAGATCTTCTGTTGATTTAATTTTAAGATCTTTAAAAGCTTTTATAACAGCCCGGGGGTTTGTATGCTGAAACCTAAACTCTAAAGGGCATGCTTTTACATTATTTCTAAGTAAGGCGGCAGAAAGCGCGGGTGATGAATTTAAGTTTTCGGTAGTTTTAAGGGGAACATTAGCAAAAAAGTTTTCAAATTCCTGAGCTATTTCTACATCTGAGTTGATGGGGCCACGTGCAGTCTCTAAATTTAATTCAGTATTACGCTGTTTTTTCCTACCTGTTTCATTATTTATTATTTGCCAGGTAGTTTTTATTTTATCATCAGCTGATTTTATTTTATTGCTAATGTAAAGAGCTTTAGCTATTTTGCACACACTTTTAAAAGTTTTAGAATATTTTGCGACATACTGATGAAAGCTTGTATTATTCGTATGTTGCTTTAGGCCATAAAGTTCAAAAAGCTTTTCCCTGCTTTTACGAATACCTGGAGTGGCCCAGTCACTAAATAAGAACTTCGTATAAATAGTTTTAGTCTTTAGGGGAAAAGTCTCAATAAATTGCTTGTTTAATAGTGAAAAGAACTCGGCGTAAAACTCATTAGGATCAAAAATATTATTAAAACTCTGAACACATAATTTACTTGCCAAAGAATTATCTAATTTCTCTAAATTTTTACATGTAATTGACCTAAACCTTATTTGAATTTTTTGTAAAGGCATGTAGGTGCAAAATGTTATTGTTTGTCCACTGTGATCAGATGGCAACTTATTTACAATTTGTTTATGTAAGTAATCACAATTACAAAATATATTATCTATACAAGTGGCAGAAGAAGCTGTCACTCGGGTTGGTTCCATAAAAACATTTGACAAATCAAATGACCTAAAAAGACTTAATAATCTGATAGTGTTCGAGTTATTTTCTAATAAATTAATATTAAAATCACCACATATGATTATTGACTTACTACTAGCACTAAGTTTCTTTAGTACATCTTCCATTACAGAATCAAATATAGGTAGATTCTGGTAACTTGGAGGTCTGTATACGCATACTATAACATGCTTATCAAGCTCAACACAGGACAATTCAATGGTGTGTTCAACAGACAGTCTTATGATGTCTTTTCGTTCTTTCGATTGAATCGAATTTTTTACTAATATTAATGACCCGCCATGTATCATACGTTTTCGGCTGAAATGGCTAACTACACAATAATTTTCATAGTGAATTGACATTACTTGATGATCTTTTAACCAATGTTCTGTTAAACAAATGACATCAAACTTGGTATTTTCTAAAAACAATTCTATTTCCAGTAATTTGGAAGAGCAACCTTGGATATTTTGATTGAATAATTTTAAAGTATGTTGCCCCCCTTTTGGTTTTTTATTATTGTTATTATGTAAAATATTGCCAGAAGATACCTTTTTATTATTCTCTAATAATAATTGGTTATTTGAAGGGGAACTTCTGTTGTCTTACTAACTAGTTTAAAAAGTTATCCGGAGTGAACTCCACAACTACAACTGAAGAGTCTAGAATGCCCGTATGAGTGCTAATATTCCTCTTAAAACTACTGAAGCTTTAAATTCCTCACCCGCGCTTTCTGCTGCCTTACTTAGACAGAATGTGAAGGCATGCCCTTTGGAGTTTAGGTTTCAGCATACAAACCCCCAGGCTGTTTTAAAAGCTTTTAAAGATCTTAAAATTAAATCAACAGAAGATCTCTGGGGAATGTCTGTAAAAGTCTGTAGATCTATTATCGAAACCATTGCGCCCTATTTAGCTTACATATTTAATACCAGTGTAGACCAAGGAGTCTTTCCGGATCTCATGAAACACAGTAAAGTAGTTCCATTGTTCAAATCCGGTGATAGTAAAGAACCCAACAATTATAGGCCTGTGTCAATTCTGCCAGTTCTCAGTAAAGTGTTTGAAAAGTTGATGCTCAATCAAATGTTACGTCACTTTAATAAAAATTCCATCTTTCATGAACAACAGTACGGTTTCACCAAAGGGCGTTGTACTACTGACGCCGGTGTCACCCTAATAAAGAACATTTTTAAGGCCTGGGAAGAAGCACAAGATGCCATTGGAATCTTTTGCGACCTCTCGAAGGCGTTCGATTGTGTAGACCATGAGACACTTCTGCTGAAACTAGAACACTATGGGATTAGGAATACAGCTCTTGATTTACTTAGATCATACCTGAAAGATAGAAAGGTTAAAGTTCAGGTAAACGGCGTAAACTCATTAGGGTCTGAAATGGCAATGGGCGTTCCTCAAGGTTCGATATTGGGTCCATTCCTCTTTTTAGTTTACATTAATGATTTACCCCAAATACTTCAAAATCAACCGAAGATGGTGTTATTTGCAGATGACACATCATTAATCTTTAAAATAAACCGACAATCACAAAATCTTGACGACGTGAATAGCTCTATTCTGCAAGTCCAAGATTGGTTTACGGTAAATAATCTGGTACTTAATAAAAAAAAAACCAAATGCATTAGATTTAAATTACCTAATGTTAAAAGTAGCGAATGTGACATCATATTGAATGGAGAAAAACTGGAATTTATCAATCAAACGGTTTTCCTGGGAATCACGCTAGACGAGAAATTACAATGGGGACCTCATATAACATCTCTTGCGGGGCGGTTAAGCTCGGCCGCTTATGCTGTTAGAAAGATAAGACAGTTAACAGATGTAGAAACCGCGCGTTTGGTCTATTTTAGCTACTTCCACAGCATTATGTCATATGGCATTTTACTGTGGGGTCGGGCTGCTGACATTGAATCCATCTTTATTTTGCAAAAGAGAGCTGTCAGAGCCATTTATAATCTACGTCGCCGCGAATCTCTCAGGGAACTTTTTAAAAGGATTAATATTATGACGGTACCTTGCCAATTCATTTATGAAAATATTATGTATGTAAGGAAAAATCCACATCTCTTTAATAAAATAAGTGATAGACATAATTTTAATACTAGAAATAAAGATAAACTAGATCAACCATTTTTCAGGTTATCTAAAGTACATACATCTTTTATGGGGTACTGTGTTAAATGTTACAACAAAATACCTTGTGACATATTGCAATTAAATGAAAGAAAATTTAAAACTCATATAAAAAGTACACTTTGTAAACAAGCATATTACAAATTAGAGGATTATATCCAAGATAAGAGTGCTTGGAAACATGCTGGTCCTGCTCCATAGGACAATTTAGAATCAAGACAAAATCAAACTGGTTGCTAATTTAATTGTAAAATTTATTACTTTGTGTTTTATGATTACTTCCTTACACACTGACTTATTAATTGTAACATTTTAGGAAAATCGTCTACTTTTACAATGTTTGTAAATATGTGAGAACCATGTATCTGTCACAAATTAAATTATCTATCGTTGCTTCATTTTTAATTTTTTTACCTATTGTGGTATAGTAATTTTATTCTAGGTGCATCGTCTTCACATATAATAATTATTTAACAAATGTACGTAGATATACAAACAATATTGTAAAACATTTTAAAAGAGTAACGGTGGAGTTTCTTGCCCATTCTTCTCCATACGAAAACTACCTTTTGGAAGGGGCGACTAGAATCAATTTTATTATTTTGTAATTTTTGACGTTCAAAAGTGCCATACATGGGCCTATTTGAAATAAATGATTTGACTTTGACTTTTGACTTTGAGTTCCAGCAGGAAGAGAATACCCTATCTGACTGGTAGTGGCCTCCAAAGATGTTGGTATTGTAGGTGGATCCTCCTTCGTACAACAAGATAATTCAGAATTAATTACTATGTTGTTAGTATAACTAGACAACACAGACTCGTCACTAATACTACAATTTGTTATATTACCTATAACCTCATTAATATTATGTGCTATCAACATAGCAATCATATGTCTAGATTCCCAAGACAGAGATAAAGTTCTCTGAGTTAACTTAAAACCACTAACAAACTTGTTAGTGTCAAAATACAATAATTTGTCACTATGACAACATGTCAGCCTGTGAATAGTACTATTCAACTTATAAATATAATTATTTTCGTAATCTGATAAAGTATCAGAGTAAGGTAAAGCACACAACATTAGCTTTCCTATATTTAACTTTAATAAGGTGTCCACACCATCCACTATGTCCTTTCTGGTAATACCAGTACTATTACCTAATAGCAAAACCATTGTAGAATAATTATCTAGGTTTGTGCTTTCAATTCTTTTAATAATTTGTTTGAAACTTATGTTATGATAACTATGATTGGTAAAACTATGGCTAAGGTAATTGAATAATATTTTTCCAAAGCCAGAACCTAATTCGTCACAGAAAAATATAGATTTATTATTATTCTGTGTATTAACATAGGTCTCTGCTGGAAGAGACAACACCGGTGGAGGCAAGTCAGGCTGAGGCTGAGGAGGTGATGGTTGGTTGGCACAGCTGCATGAGGGATTATTAGTCAGGGACTCATACCTCTCAGCATTCCACTTCACCAAATCCAGTAGTTCTCCAGCCTCAAACAAGCGCTCACTTAGTTGTTGTTGTGAAGTCTCATATTTCTCAAAAATATCCTTCAGCAAGTGCTCCTTGTGTTGAATATCATTATAAAGAAGCTTTGTATCAATATCATATTTTTGCCTACATTCATCTAACTCAACAATACAACTATTTAAACTTTTTGAAATGTTAACACGTTCCTTTCTAAAGGAAAGATTTAATTTTAAAAGTTTTTGTTTTTTAATTCCTCTCTGTGACCGTTTAATTATTTTCTTGAATTTAATATATTTCTTTAATTTATTATGACTCATAACAATAGGACACAATGGCACTTATGAAACGTCAGAAGCTAGGTGCACGAACTTCCAATTGGTCGTTTCCTATGGAGAAGAGCCGGCAAGAAACTCCACGGTTACTCTTTTAAAAATAATTGGCTTTTACAATACTTTCATATAACAGTGTTTCTAGGTATGAGAGGACAGTGTAGGTCTTTCAATAAGTACCAAGTACTTAACAAAATAGAAAATGGTCAACAGGTCTACAATCCACTAAGCCTACAGCGTTCTCACATTCACAAAATATGTAGAAAAGAATCTATACAAAAAATAAATAAATTAATAAAAGTAAAAAAACCTATTTTAATAAAACGCAAGAGGTGATCGTCAGAGGTGGTCCTTCAAAATTTTTATTGCATTTGCTTGGGTAGTTTTGGGTTAGTTTAATTAATACGTACTTTTTCCCACTTAGTATGTGTATGATATCGACAGTGGAAAGATAAAATGGCTAAAGCGCCAGAATGTGAAATCTCAGGAATGAATTTTAAAGTTTTTTATTTTAAAATTCATTCCTGAGATTTCACATTTTCACATGATAAGTTCCTGTCACTGTTATTTACCAGCCATCCGTAAACACTTTGCATTCAGGGTTGGCATTTATTATCTTTAAGGTAGATACGACCGACTAGGGATTCGGCTCTGGTTAGTTTTGCATGACAGTATTTACTTATTATTTAACGTGAAAGAATTATACAATTTCATGTGCCTCGTGCTGCTGCACTTGCGTGTTTGCTATCTTAATATTTTAATTGAAATATTCAAAGCACCCAATCATTTTAATTGGCGCGGAGATTGATGAGCTACTTTACACTAATTTGTGGACATTATCTAAGTAATGGATGGGACATGTCTTTTAATTAATTAGACAACATTTTCATGATGAGAAGATAAAATTGACTTTTTCAATTCATATGTGCTGTTTTAGTTTATCATAAACATTATTGATATTGGTGAAGGAACACATCGTGAGGAAACCTGGTAAAGTCCACGTTCAACACATAAGATATTTTGATCTCGATATTCAAACTCAAACTCAAAGCATTTATTTCAATTAAACCATTTACAGACTCTTTTGAATTGTCAAGGAATCGGTCAGTCAGAAATATGAAGCTAGTTGCCCATTCCAAAGCGTAGTAGGTACCTATGGAGAAGAACGGGCAAGAAACTCCATGGACACTCTTTTAAATAAAAAATTGTTACAAAATATTGGTTACATCGTTCATGTTGAAATTATACATGTGAGAACAATGTAGAAAGACGTGCACGTTAGAAGTGTCCGTAATAAAAAGATAAAACTAAGAACAATTCAAAAATTAAAATAAATTAAAAATAAGCCGTGGCAACTAAGAGTTGACCAGTCCCAACTGACGGCGCCCGTTCACGAACATGACGCATGGATTACCACCATTCAGCTCAACCATTTTGAAGGGAGGTAAATGATCCAACACACGCGCCACCATCAGCGAAACATTTGAGTGAGCATGATAAACTCACAGCCGCCAGGGCCAAGTCAATGCAAGACATATTACCCGGTAAATGGTACTGAACTCTTTAGTACATAGTGCTCACACCTGTGCTATGCAATTATATAATACAAAGGAGATTGAGTTTATACAATGCAAAGATGGTCTTACAATCTTCAGCAGCTCCAACAGTATTTGCAAATGTTAATCAATAAGTTGTGGTTGTGGAGCAAGACCAGCTTTCCCACGGGATCGAGACTTACGCGGGTGAAACCGCGGGGCGCAGCTAGTCTTATTCTATACGAAAACTTGTGAGGATGGATGGATATTTGTTATTCTTTCACGCAAAAACTACTGAACGGATTTGGATGAAATTTAGCACACAGATAGTTTATAACCTAGATTATTACAAAAGATATTTTTATCCCGATATTCTTAAGGAATCGAGACTTATACGGGTGAAACCGCGGGGCGCTGCTAGTGTTAACATAAGTTTGAAATCGCCAACCTGTCTTGAGCAAGCCTGGTCAATATGGTGAACAGTATTCGTGCTTTCTCTGAGAAGAAGCTTTTGCTTTGCAGTGGGACAGTAATAGGCTGGTATTATGAGACACAAAGAGCAGTGGTAGCCCAGTGGTAACTGCCCCGACTTACAAGTTATATATAGATCGCGGGTTTGAACCCAAGCAGGCGCTTTACTTTGTGTAAACTGGTTAGAGAGAGCACAAGTAGGAAAGAATTGAGAAATAAGATAAGTCCTCACTTCAACATTGTTTAGCACAGTTCACATTATCAAGCAGTGCAATTATTCAATAGGTGCACTGCACTTAAAAAGTTTGATTTATACATCTGCATGTAAAACAAAGCTTCAAGCATTCCTACTAGATAAGTGTCTCTACTCCGTTGACGAAATGTAATATTATGTTGTGTTACCTTGTGTTTTCTCCTGTCAACTCAAGTAGATATGTTACTAGAACCAACTGTAATTGTTATTTTGTGTAATTATGACATTATTTTTAAATGACAAATGTATTATTCCTATTAATTATTTGAGTTGACATTAACTATTTCATTTAATTATATATATTTTTTTATTTTTATGATTTTCTATTCCTAATCTTGAATTTTTTAATGAGTTGACTTTGATTTTTTTTTTATTGTATGTAATTTTTATATTTATCATATGAATGTATTTTTTTTGTGTCATTAGAATATTTCAAACTGAATAAATGAATTGAATTGAATTGTAAATAATTTCATCAGCACTAATCTCAAAACTATGAAGGAACACATCGTGAGAAAACCGGCATGTCCTAGAACCAAAAATTCGAAGTCATGTGACATCTACCAACCCGCGTGGTAGATTACAGCTCACTACTTCTCGAAGAGTGTGTGTGCGTGTATCCCAGCAGTGGGAACATTATAGGCTGATTCAATCAATCTGCCTAGCCCTTTCCCAACTATGTTGTGGTCGGCTTCCAGTCTAACTGGATGCAGCTGAATACCAGTATTTTATATGGAGCGACTGCCTATCTGACCTCCACAACCCAGTAACTGGGTAATACGGTACCCCTTGGTAAGACTGGTTGTCAGACTTTCAGGCTTCTGACGACCCGTAACGACTGTCAAAGATCCACGAATGACAGCCGGGACCAACGGTTTAACGTACTCTCCGAGACACGGAGGATTCTCGGCATGTAAAGATGGTCACCCATCCACGGACCAACCCCAGCAAGCGTAGCTTAATCTGGTGGATCGACCCGTGTGGCTGTTATTACTTAGCCACAAACCCCTCTTCATTATATTCTGATTATAAGATACAATTTGATCATAAGTGTTATAACCAAGTTAGGTTCAGCACATAACAGTTAACACTGTTATATTTCATAATACAGCAGTGGTGGCCCAGTAGTAACGGCCGCGACTCACGAGTGGGTCATAGGTTCGAACCCAGACAGGCGCTTCACTTTGTGTAAATTATTTCATCACCACTGCTCTCAAAACGGTGAAGGAAAACATCGTGAGGAAACCGGCTTGTCCTAAAACCGAAAATTCGAAGACATGTGACATCTACCAACCCGCACTGGGCCCGCGTGGTGGATTACGGCCCATTCCCTCTCACAGAGAGGAGGCGTGTGTCCCAGCAGTGGGAACATTATAGGCTGATGATGATGACTGTCATATTTTATTTATTTAAAAATTATCAAAATGTATTTAATGGTGCCCAAGATAAAGGCTGTGCCTAGTTTGGGACCAACGATACCTCCTAATTGTAATTTAAAATGAATATTAAATAAAAATAAACGAATCAAAAATATCACAAATATAAAGTTGCAAAATGCATCGCTCCCATAATTAAATAATTGCCTCCCCAAACAAAATCCTATCAGACTAACAAAATCAAAATGTTTATCATATAACTAATAGGAAATAATCACTGGTAACACTGTACTGACGAATTCTATTGTTGAAACCTCATCCGATATTGGGGTTGACAATTGTCAAATTGGAATCCATAATATATTCACCCTTGTGAATCAGGGTGCTGGCGTTGAAGTAAAAGAGTAGGTAGTGTTAGCGTATGAGGACAGTCCGCATAACGCGTACCATACGTTTTGATTTCGACTGAACCTATGGACAGGTTTTTAAGTGGTCGTTGTTGTTAAATCATGATTATAGTCTTGATAAGCAAAAAAATAAAATAAATAGTGGTGGCATTCCGGGAGGGCCGACAGAAGTGAAAACTTGAACAAGATCGCCTTGGTGTAAGAAAAATACTTGTATAGAATATTGGTCTATATCTTTATGTAAATAAAGAGCACAATCGCGTTCCCAAAAAATAATACTTCCGAAACGTTTAAAGTAAAAATACTTGCATGGAACATTGATCCGTAAAGTTATATAAATAAAGAGCAAAATCGCGCTTAAAAAACCTTTAAAGTAAAAATACTTAAATAGAACGTTGAGCCGTAACGTAGTATAAATAAAGAGCACAATCGCGTTTACAAAAATAAGGTGTCGTCATGGTGTCGTGAAATCAATGGTTTAGTGCCATCTCAAAAATGCCCAACGCGTATAAAGAAGTTTTCACTTCAAAAACATTCATAAAACACAACTGATGAAAATGGCTGTACTATAAAGGATGTAAAGGGATCGTTCACGAAGCCGTCATCTATGCGTTCTGTGTATCAAACTAACTAATCTTTGCCTAACACATCGGGGAATATTATATAGGCATAAGGAAACAGGGTGTACATTTCACTCATCCTCTATTGAAAAGGGAGGATCCTTCGACCAGACGGGTGTCGTGTCTGGCGGGCAACTGCCCAACGATTGATATCCGGGAAGTTATATACATTATGCTGATCGCGCGGTAAACCTTGCTTGCGCGATGCAGGATTTCGCGTGACGTCAGTGTGATGCGTAGTTCGCATGTAGCGATCTAGATGCCACCACAATGTTATGGCATCTTACCAATATGTGAAATAAGCTGTTTAAATTCGTTTGTTATCCTTACATCTTAATAATGTATATAAATTACGTGTCACGTTGTTTGTCCGCGATGGACTCCTAAACTACTTAACCGATTTTAATCAAATTTGCACACCGTGTGCAGTTTGATCCAACTTGAAAGATAGGATAGCTTACATTCTTAATTTAGGAAAAAAAAAGATATGAAGAAAAATGATGTTTTTATAAATTATGGTAGGGTAGGTAGGGTAGTAAGTGATAAAGATGGTCTACCCCAAACATTTATATGGCAAAACAACGTTTGCAGGGTCAGCTAGTAGGTATTATAAAACAAAGTCCCCCGCCGCGTCTGTCTGTCTGTCTGTCTGAACGCGATAAACTCAAAAACTACCGAACGGATTTTCAAACGGTTTTCACCAATGGAGTGATTCATGCGGAAGGTTTTAGTGTATAACTCATTAGGGTTTGGGTGTAAATTGGCTGAAATATGACAATTATTGTTGAAGAAGTCGGAAAAAATCATGCCGACTGGGAGCTTTACTGGCGTGCGCTGCGTTAACCCGAAAAGATACATCAGATTTATGTTCAACGGTATTGTTCATCTTAAAAAGATCAACAAAAAAGTCCGGGATGGCATATGTCTATCATCTAAGGATGACCCACAATAACCATTTTTATCTTTCAGAATTAGATAAAAATTTAACTGTTATTTCCGAAGCTTTTTTGACCTGTATAATATTAATTCTTATCCAAAAAAATATCTTATTAAAATTGGGTATTTCATTTAGATTAAAATATGCCTTGAATCATATCATTTAAATGAATAGTTTAAAAGATATCACAGTTTCAAAATTACGCGGAGCAACGCGGGCGCAGCGGTAGGAGTCAATGACGTTTTCCTCTGTTATTAGGTATGAAATCTCGGTAGTACGTTCCCGTGGGATATTTTCCGACATCCACGCGGGCGAAGCCGCGGGCAAAAGCTAGTTCAAATATAAATATAAATTTTAAAAAACATGGATTAAACAACCTATGTATTATCTGTCTACCTACATTGTATAAAGTGTCAGAACCATCTGAGCAAAATGGATTATCGAAAACTTTTAGTCAAATTAAGGCAAAGAGGCAGTTCGTAATTATCAAATCGGTAATGGGCATATTTATATTCTTAAAAAAAGAGCGATATAAGCGAACTGGACCTGCATATACGCGATTAGGCGTCAACGACCGATTGGAGCCGAGCATACCCGATTCAGCGTCACTGACCCGCGTGACGGTTTTCACTTCAAAAACTGCAAGTTACAAAGGAGTAAGAACATACAGCTAGTGACATCGTGACGTATAATTTTGCTCAAAACATTAATCGTCAGTGATTACCCTCGGAATATTAATAAGTAGTCAACTAGAAGGAGAAAGGGGTGAATAATCCCGTAGTCGACAAAGCATCGCGTCTGAACCAGGAACGCGTTAATGATACGGTAATTAATATGCTTTAGAAATAGGTATCCAGATATACCACAAAAATAAATTATAATGCTGCTAACAGAGGCTCCAGAGGCTTGTGGCAAAATAATAACAGCCGCACGAGTCGATCGAAAGTTAAGCTACGCTTGCCGCGGTCAGTTCATGGATGGGTGACCATCCATAACATACCGAGCCCCGAGTCTTTCGTAGATCTTTGACAGTCGTTACGGGTAGTCAGAAGCCCAAAAGCCTTACTTAGGGGTATCGTGCTACCAAGTAATTGAGTTGTGGAGGTCAGATAGGCAGTCGCTCCAGGTAAAATACTGGTATTCAGCTGCATTCGATTAGACTGGAAGCTGACCTCAAAAAAGAGATGTTGCTTACAGTATGGTACCCTTTAATTAGAGATAGATAGATGGATAAAACATTTAAATAGTGCACTCAAAAGAAATTACATGATAATAAATTACGTACATTAGCGTCCAATCAAACTAAAAAAAAAACAGTGGTACTCCAGGAATGCCGACAGAAGTGAAAACTTGAACAAGATCACCTTGGTGGAAGAAAGACTTGTCCGTAACCTTATTTAAATAAAGAGCACAATTGCGTTTACAAAAAAAAAAACTTCCTAACCTTTAAAGTAAAAATACTTGCAAAGAACATTGATCCGTAACTCAATATAAATAAAGAGTACAAACGCGTTTACAAAAATGAGGTGTCGGTAACGGTATCGCGAGTTCAATTGTTTTTTCCCATCTCAAAAATGCCCAACGCGCCCAAAAAAGTTTTCGCTTCAAAAAACACCCTTAGAAAGTTTTAATTTTTTGAGAATGCGTGGACGGTAAATATAATTATGTTATAACTTATAATAGAACAGTAGTGGCCTTGTGGTAACGGCCGCGATTTACGAGTTGTAGGTCGTGACTGGCGCTATACTTTGTGTTAATTATTATTTCATCACAACTGCTCTCAAAACGGTAAAGGAAAACATCGTGAGGAAACCGGCATGTCCTAGAACCAAAAATTTGAAGACATGACATTCACCAATCAGCACAAGGGCCGTCAGCGCGGGAGTGGATTAAGGCCCATGTCTCTTACAGAGAGAAGGTCTGTCCCAATAGTGGGAACATTATAGGCTGATAACTCCATAGCTCCATAGGACAATTTAGAGGCTAGACAAAATCAAGCTGGTTGCTAATTTAATTGTGTAATTAAATATTATAACATTTTTTTATTCTTCTACATACGTAAACTGCCTTTTGGAAGGGGCGACTAGAATCAATTCTATTTTTTTTTGACGTTCAAAAGTGCCTTTTTGTGCCTAATTGAAATAAATTATTTGACTTCGACTTTAACAGAATAGAATAGAAAAGTTTATAATAAAAGTTAACATATAACGTCACGCATGTTTTTCCGAAGAATAAGGCAGATGTGTTAAGTATATACCCACAGTTACCAGTAATATAGGAGCGAGCCTGTTGCTTGAGTAGAGTCTATAGATTCTCGGGTGAGATTGGGAAATTCCAGATGGAAAAAGTCGAATTCAGGAATTCATGCGCAGCAACTTGTACTGACACTTGTAACTACTACACCAGCAAGGCAGTCACCGAATATTATAATATCTATCTATAGTTCGTTTTAATCCCAGATAGTAATTTGACAGGTGCAAATGTCATAGTCCAAATTGAAAAAAATTTATCAAACAACAAAGATTTGAAATGTCAAATTACTATCTGGGATTTAAAAAAAACGAACTTAATATTTATGTAAAAATTAAATACGAGGAAAGACCTAGGACTGTTGGTTTCCATCAAAATTTGTTCTGTAATTAACAACATCAGCGAGTCAGTCATTTACTTTCGCATTAATTATTCTAGTAGATATACAGTGTACAGGTTCAAATTCAAATCGTTATTGCATATCATATGTGTTAGCGCGTGGAGCAATTAAAGAGTGGACTGTATTTTTAGGCAAAGGTTTAATGCCGTCTTATTATGTACAAACTACAATATCCCAGCCAAACAGTTAGTAATTATATAAGAGAGGAATATCGTTCGTCGCGGTGGAGTCCGTGGAAGCAATTGTTCATCGGGCCGAGCTATGTCGCTGTCGCGCCGCACCTCAGCTGTACCGATGACGCGCTGATCACGATGCCTGCGCGTGCAGACCGCGTGCAAGGTGTTGTGTTGGGTTTGATTCCCAACACATGTGTTTACAAGGTCTTAATAATAATGATAAAGTTCACATGGGCACAACAATTACATAAAATATGAGTAGTAGCATGATTCAAAATAAATGTAGTTTAAAGAAATTAAAAAAAACAAAAAACCCGACTGCAAAAACACATAACTGAAAAGAGAAAAACAAGCATTATTATCTATAGAATTTTGGTATTGCAGGCGGGACAAACCAATAACCTGAAATGATGGTGTAAATTTTGTTTGTCCCGCCAGCAATACCAAAATTCTATAGATTATAATGCTTGTTTTTCTCTTTTCAGTTATGTGTTTTTGCAGTCGGGTTTTTTGTTTTTTAAATAACTTTTTTTATTTCAAGCTTTTTAGTTTTATTAAAATAACTAGCTTTTGCCCGCGGCTTCGCCCACGTGGATGTCGGAAAATATCCCACAGGAACGTGCTACCGGGATTCAGAGTATCCTATGTCCTAACCCAGGTCATGGCCTATCCGTATGCCTATCATCTAAATCCGTTTAGCCGTTATGGCATGAAAAGGTAACAGGCTGATAATAAATCTGTTTTAGGGTTCCGTACCTCAAAATGAAACATTAAAGCCCTTAAAGGATGACTTCAGTGTCTGTCAAGACCCTTTTTCTCAGGAACGCGTGGAGGCATCAAGTTGAAATAGATATTAAAAACTTAGATCTACGGTCTCTTGGAAGTGTAATAAAAATCAAATTTCCAAGTCAACGCAATAATGGGCACGCCACAACTGTGGCAATAAGTTCCCTCATTGAAGAGTGGCTAGAGAGGCGCCACGGCGTCCATACCTTCCACCTGACGCAGGTTCTCACCGGACACGGTTGTTTCGGGAGATTCCTGTTTCGGATAAGGTGGGAGGAAACGCCCGGGTGAGACCATTGTCTGAATCGCCCGGAGGACACGGTGGAGCATACGGTGGAGGTCTGCCCGGCTAGGGCGGGGCACCGCCATGTCCTCGTGGAGACGATCGGCGGTGGCGATTTTTCGCGTCCGGCCCTGGTCCAAGCCATGGTAGGTACGCTAGGGCCGATGCCTGCCAGGGTCGCGGGAAAGTCCGAAAGGGTTACCGTGGCCCCTGGCAACACACAGGCAACTGAAGGAACACGGGTGGGTTTTTGTCAGTATAAGCCTAACACGCTCTCCCGCTCCGCCCAGAGCGAGAGAAGTTATTTGATAATTTCCCACCCAAAAAAAAAGTTAACGATGTAAAAAATATAGCCATTTAACCATATTATATTTTGACACTCGCAAATAAGTCTATTTGGTACTTCCCGTTGGTCCAGCAGCATGAAGTTTGGCGAGAAGTAAGGTCAAGTAAAGAGGATAATCCGAAAATTGGTAATTTATAGTTCTATAATGAACGGCAAAGTTAAGTTTTTTCTGCAATCTGAGATTAAAAATTCAAAGGCCGTGTCTTGAAGTAACATTTAGTCTGTATTTAATTACTCTAATAAAAGTTATTTTTCAATTGAAAAAGAACAACATTAACATTAATACATTACAGCATAATTTGTTGTTATTCATTTTAAGTTTGTCCTTCAATCCAGATTTGGAAATTCGGGCAGATTTTTTTTTTTTAAATGGCTTCTCGCAGTTTTGACCACTAAGGTCGTGGCTGCTAAACCGGATTTTCCTGTGGGTGCCATAAGCTTCTACACTTAGAGCCTCCAGCCAGGAGCTTTTTAAACTATTCTAAATTAAAATTAAGTACTCGATAATGTGTAAGCTGTGGTTACCTGTAATTGAGTGTGCGTTACAGGATAATGTAATAAAACTAAGTTTTACTATTGTAAAAAGATAATTTGTAATGTAACTCGTTGGTAATCCTTAAATAAATAAATAAATAAATAAATAAGCGAATGCTCGCTAAGGGCACCCCCTGTGGGGTACGGACCTCGGCTTAGGGCATCGCTGACGGGAGGACAGCAAGAGGGGACAGGCTGGATCAAATTTATATTATCATCATGATTATTATTCGGGGTATTTAAATCTACGTGCTCAGCTGCAACAACTGCTGGCACCTCGTTTTCGAGCAAGGGTCGGGGGGGGAATCGTTTACTCGGGGAGTAGATCGCGTACGTAAAGGACCTCGGCGGCGAGGTCGGAATGACGGGAGGCGTCTGTGTTTATGCACTGTACCGGTGGCCCTATTCTGCTCCTGGAGGAGTGTAATGGGGTCATCTGGGTCGGAGAGTACATGCCTCAGGCGGCGGGTCTGACTGATTTGGGACGGGACATAATTGGCTGCCTCGACTATCAGAGGGTTCCGATGTCGAGAAGCGGAGTCAAAGTAACGCTTGGACATGCGTTTGAGAAACTGGTGGATCGTAGGGATCTTACAGTCGAGATGGAGGATCTCGTTTCTGATGTACCAGGAGGCTCCCGTGGCCTTACGAAGGAATCGGTTCTGTAGGGTCTGCATCCTATGGATGGAACGGGTTTTAGCGTGAGCGAAGACTGCTCCCGCATAGGTCATTATGGGACGGACGCATTCGGGCAGCCGAGCAGACACAGCTTTGAAACGGGACCCTTAGGGCACAAGTCCTACTCACACTTGACCGGTTTTTTTAACAAATTTTATATGATTCTAATTAAGTTTATATGATTCTAAATGCCTTTCTTAAAATACAAATTGTTCGTTTTACTATTATTGTCACCATTGATTTGTAGTACCTACTCTTGCCGCCATTGAACATATTAATACAGGACCTGCATGCTTGAAAAGTTAGTTTATGAATTTAAATTGTAATAACTTTTAATAAAGACTAAATGTTAATCCAAGATACGGACTATGACTATATTTCCAATCCCAAAAATCTCTTGAAAAGAAGACAAAAAAACAATATTACATGTGAATTTTAATATCATCCCCTATTTTACCCTCTTGAGGGATGATTTTTGAAAAACACTGAAATACATCATTCTTGATTTGTTACCAAAAGCACAAATTTAAATTTTCATAGCCCTAACTTAAGAAATGATAGGTTTCCCATACAAACTTTCATCCCCTTAGGTTTATTTTTGAGACAAAAAGTTGCTTATGTCCTTCTCCGGGATGCCATCTATCTCCTTGCCAAATTTTATCGAAACCCGGTCAGTGGTTTAGGCGTGAAAAGGTAACATACAGACAGACAGAGTTACTTTCAAATTTATAATATTAGTATAGATGGATGAATTGATGATTGACTGCTTAGCTGCATAAAAGTATAGCGGATTGATAATCATTTAAAAGTTAAATCTGTAACTATCTGCTACATTCGGTCCTTATTCAGCCCAGTAAAGTATTGGAATAACTCAACTGTTGCATAGTATATTGTGTTCATTTGAATAATAGTAAGTACTTCATTAAAAATATTTTTCAACATACAAAGGTATACTTGTATTGTGTTCTATCTCCTCTCATTTCCTACGAAATGTATGGGAGTTATTTTTCAATTTCTGACTTTTCTCGTACTCAAACCTCAGTTGGCCCAATTTAGTTTTTTGATCCTAATAATAAATAATAAGAAATAGGATCGACTGGCATCAAAAAAGTTTTTGTGAAAATTGGCCATTTTCTTACTGACTGTAATTTTTTTTCAAAATCTGTGAATGCAGATCAAAATGTTTCAAAATGTTAAGGACAGTCTCCTAAGACCGTTTTCTTGTAGCGACAACGGTTAAGGTACCTGCCCTTATTGCTCCATCTCAAAATCCACCCTGTATATGCTATGATTGACTGCTTAGCTCCATAAAGGTACAAAAGGTTAAATCCGTAACTATCTGCAATATTCTAACCTTTTGGCTAGTCTTTTTACAATTTGCGGTAAACTATATAAGAATACGAACATAATGCCATATTGCTCATCCCCCATAGCAAATAGCGTGATAATAATTTTTGAAAAATCTATTGTGACGTTTCCATTATTTGACTATAAAGTTTATTTATACCAATTTTTAAGTTAATTAAGCTACACAGTAAAATCCTCCATTGTAAAAATTAATACTCCGTTTCACCCCATCAGGGGTAGATTTTCAAAAAACCCTGATATATGTTTTTATTTATTTTTAGTTTTAATTATAAATACTGAGTTTCGAGTTAATTAGACCGCTCGTTAAAATTCTTCCATACAAACTTTGATACCCCCCAATCCTCCTTTAGGGGGTACTTTAGAAAAACTAAAAGTGGCAAACTTTATAATTTACATAGATAAGTATTCGGCTAAGTTTCAAGTTTATTAACTCAAGGAATAAGATTTTTCATACAAACAAAATCCCCCCTTTTCACCCTCTTAAAGGTCGAATTTCCGAAAATCCGTTCTTAGCGGACATCTACTAACTATAAACTACCTTCCTACCAAATTTCATCTTCATACGTCAAGCGGTTTTCGATTTTTGTTGATGACTGAGTGAGTGAATGAGTGAGTGAGTGAGTGAGTGACCTTTCGTTTTTATATATTTAGATTAGATATTAGCTTTTATTTGATACCAATAATGTTTTTTTTTAAACCTACCTCTCCCTTTTTTTCTATTTGCAGATGCAATATATAAATATTATATAGCCTATGACACTCCCACAATTAATACAAATCTAACGACACCTCACATGTTAAAATCCATCAAGCCGTTTAGGCTACAGAGCGTGCCAAAGAAATAGACATACATACATACATACATACAAACATACATACATACATACATACTCTCGAAAAACATTACCCTCCTTCTGGGGCAGTCGGGTAAAAATAGATATTTATATCATATTTAAATTTTTAATATACGTCTTTGCAAATTATATCTCTAGAAATCATTAGAAAGAAAAATAACAATATTTATTATCTCTCTACCTACAGTAATCTGTCCACGGGATATAGAAAATACTACGTGAATCTGTCGAATAAAAATTATCGTTACATAAAACAGACATCGTCACTTTACGGTGGCCATCAACTTGCTATTATGGGCATAATCAAATAAAAACATGTCATGACTATCGCTATGATCTTCAATATTCATGAAGTTATAACCACAAGTTATTGTACTGTGTTCTCCTGCCATATTTTTCTCAATCACCATTAGTACCGTATCTGCGACTGTACGGCCTATTGAACGACCGATACATATATGGGTCCCCCACCCTAAAATATCTCATCTGTTTCATCAAATGTTACGGAAATTGTGCCTTTACATCATAAGCAGTAAGAATTAGTTTTGTTTGATAATGGGGTGTCACTTGTGTCAAAATTATGTGAGGTGCAGTTTCGCAGTAGAATGCCAAGTATTTCTGCACTTCACTTTTATTGTATCAAATAATAGGGGCGCTCTTATAGCCATTATCACGTGTTTGATCTAAAATGATACTTGGTACGGAATGTACTATGTGGGGTGTCTTTTCTGTGTACAGTTTTGCAGGATAGGATTTTGTATGCACTGCTGAATGGGTCGCACACATTACAGATGTTAACTTGAATGATGTCACAAATTATGGTTTATTGAATAGTTTTAACTACCACGTAACGTAATGGGTTACCCATACGTCAGCGCAGAGAGTTGAGGGCTCTGTCTATATTGTATTCTATACTCGACAAACCCACTTCTCCTACTTACCTCACTTCTCATGTTCAATACCTATGCTCTGCCCATAGTAAAAATCTTCGTTCTACCAACAATCGTGTTCTACGTTGTCCTTCTCACCGCTCCGGTTTTATTCACTCTTCTTTCTTTGTCCAGGCGGTATTTCTTTGGAATGCGCTCCCTCTGAACATCAGGATGGCAACCAGTCGGTTATCTTCCAAAGTAAAAGCACGTGAACATATTCGTGAAAAGTTGGCAAAATCTTTGCAGCGCTGATTTGTTGGATTTGTTTTCTCCTCTACCTATCGTTATTTCTCCTGACAAAGTTTATTCGGTTTATATGTATGTATTTATGTATCTATGTATTAGTATGTATTCATTTTCAAATTATCTGTCATTTATGTTGCACCTGCCATGTTTTGTCTCTGCATCACCCTAAGGTTGACTGGTAGAAAATGCCTTAGGCATTAAGTCCGCCTTTGTACAGTATTTTTTTACTTGTGCATAAAGTTTTAATAAATAAATGGGCCTTATCAGAAAGCTAAAAGTCACCCAAAGGGCAATGGAGAGGGCTATGCTTGGAGTTTCCCTACGTGATCGAATCAGAAATGAGGAGATCCGCAGGAGAACCAAGGTAACCGACATAGCCCGAAGAATTGCCAAACTTAAGTGGCAATGGGCAGGGCACATTGCTCGCAGAACGGATGGCCGATGGGGCCGAAAGGTTCTAGAGTCGCGACCGCGTACCGGAAGACGTAGCGTTGGAAGGCCTCCCACAAGATGGACCGATGACCTTGTGAAGGCCACAGGAATCCGCTGGATGCGGAAAGTACAGAATCGGTCGAAGTGGAGGTTCTTGGGGTAGGCTTATGTTCAGCAGTGGACGTCTTTCGGCTTACAGCTGAGTATGAACGCTGATCATATTCTGTCGCATTACACGACGTCGTCATGTTCGTGAACGGGCGCCATCAGTTGGAACTGGTCATCTCTTAGCTGCTATGGCTTATTTTAATTTTTGAATTGTTCTTTGTTCTTATCTTTTTATTACGGACGCTTCTAACGTGCACGTCTTTCTACATTGTTCTCACATGTATAATTTTAACATGAATTATGTAACCAATATTTTGTAAAAAAACAGAGGCACTCCGGGAGTGCCGACAGAAGTGAAAACTTGAACAAGATCGCCTTGATGAAATAAAAATACTTGTATAGAACATTGGTCCGTAACCTTATCTAAATAAAGAGCAAAAATGCAGTAACATTAAAAAAAACCTTCACGTAAAAATACTTGCATAGAACATTGATCCGTAACGTAATATAAATAAAGAGCACAATCGCGTTTACGAAAATGAGGTGTCGGTAATGATGTCGCGAGTTCAATTGTTTTTCCCATCTCAAAAATCGGCCAAGTGCGTGTCGGAACACGCACAATGAAAGGTTCCGCAGTTGGTATGAATTTATCTTAACAACAAACTTTGTAGTTGAAGAAATGTTCTCCCATACATCGATATCCGTCACGGTCAGTTCTCCAACTGCAAATGTAGTTCGTAATAGAAAAAAAAAATACAAATGAACAATTTTCGGACTTTTTCCTTTACTTGTGCTGTGAGACCTTGCTTTGATTTATTTGCGAGTATCAAAGTATGTCGCATAAATCACCGTATGTTTTTATTGCGTTGACTTAGAAGCTTGATTAGATTAGAGCTCCAAGGGACTGTAGACCAGCGTATTTGAGATTAATTTCAACTTTATAGCTCCACATGTTACTAAAAAAAACGGTCTTGACAGACAGACAAATGGACGGACGGACGACGAAGTGGGACCTATAAGGGTTCTGTTTTTCGTTTTAAGGTACGGATAATTGCCAGACTTGAACGTGTCCTGGGGGCCTACCACCAGCTCAAAAGCAGTATTATTTTAATATTACTTCAGTGAGCGAAAGAGATGGAGCTATACGTCCTGTAGAGCTTCATCTCTTTCCCACACTGAAGTAATATTAAAATAATACTGCTTTATGAGCTGGTTAGGCCCCCTGTACTCTTTGGACTAGAAGCTGGGTTATAAGTCAGACACACTTTTTGCTTCCTTTTTGCCAGTAGGCTTCTAAAACTTAATCAATAAACTAATTTTTAACCGACTTCCAAAAAGGAGGATGTTATTATGTTTATCGCGTATGTTTTTTTTATGTATGTTCACCGATTTCTCCGTCAATTGTGGACAGATTTTGAAAATTCTTTTTTGTTTCAAAGAGTATACTCTCGAGGTGGTTCCATGTAAATTTTATTAACTTGGCTTTGATCGTTTTTGAGTTAGCTTCAATAATACGTACTTTTTCCCACTTTGTATGTGAATGATATGATAAGTTCCTGTTACTGTTTTTTACATAGCAAGTAGTGGTTTTCGAATTTGTGTGGGGTAGGTACCACAACTAAAAAGTTAAAAATAAAAACTTTTTACCAAAAAAAAAAAACGACCGACTTCCAAAAAATAGTACAAAGTTAAAAATAACTTTAATTTCGGAAGTCAGTGGCAAAAAACGAAAATACAAAACCCGAGACACCGACATATTACGTTTATTTGAAAATAATAATTATTGCAACAGAATAATTATGAATCAGTGATGATGCATTATTTTATCTGATAATAATTTTAGGGCGGAGCCTTAACACTGCAGTGCTCACGCCTCGTTACATTAATTCGTATTCGCGCGGGGCACATTATGTCACCAGTTTTATAAAAAAAAAAACAAAGCTCATCTAAACTCGTATTTTTTTACCCGACAAACATTTTTTTCCCGTAGTCGGGTTACAGTTTTTTATTAAACTTATTTCTTTTATAAATAACTTTGAGCTTCTTCTTAGTTACTAAAGAGAAAGTAACAACATTGTTTTATCCTACTAATTATAAACGCGAAAGTTTGTAAAGATGGATGGATGGATAGATGTTTGTTACTCTTTCACGCAAAGACTATTGAACAAATTAGGATGAAATTTGGCACACAGATAGTTTATAACCTGGATTAACACATAGGATACGTTTTATTCCGGTATTCCCACGGGATCGAGACTTATGCGGGTGAAACCGCGGGGCGCTGTTTATTTAATAAATTACGAAACATATCTAGATTAAAGAGTGCTCAATTCTAAGGATATAGAATATACAAACAGCAACTATCAATCTGAAAAACTTTCTCAATGAGACCAATATCGTAATCGTGATAAAATAATCAGCCATCACATTTGGGTCGAGTATTGTTTATAATAGTTGATAATATTTTCAATTGTCAAATTAATCATGGTTACACGAATAGATTGTTGCTTTACAATCTCAATACTTTTAGGTCTCAGTATGACTTAGAGGTCTGAACAAATGCGCTCATTACACTTGCCACAGGAGGTATGAGTAATTCGGTTTTGAGGTCTACTGAACTGTACCATAGTTCTTTTCTATCCCGAAATGGATGTTTTAAGCTTGCTGGATTACCAGCTTTGCCTTTATTACTTCTGTGCCACTCTCTGACGCGATTTCTTCTCGTCTTCCTTATTCTCGTCGAGGCCCTAACAAACCTACAATTTTCCAGTTTACACGAGTTCTTGGAGAGCTCGTGCATAACTGGACGTGTGCCACTCACGATTTGAAAAAAAGTTTTGCGTTGACGTTAATGCGTTATGTTCACTGGCAGGTCACTGATAAATAATAATGTTCATAAATAATTATAAGGAATACCCGAGACATCATTAGACTCTGGGTAAGTGATACTTTATTTATGAAAAATGGTTAAAACTAGATGAGGTGTTTGATCCACTACTCTGACAGAAAACACCAAAACAAATTCAGCCAGTCTAATCTGTATAAATCTCTACGTAAAACTTAGTTGAAGTAAACGATCTGTCAACTCATCATACTAGGGATTGACACTATTGAGACCTCACTTCAAGGTCACTTCACCAACATTTTTGAAATTTTTACAGAAAAGATCGGCGGGTGACATTATGTCACCCGCGCGAGCACTCTAGTGTTAAGTGGAGCGGACTGGAGGGGAAAATTCTAGCACTATATAACGTGTAATATTTCTCATTTAAATAAAAGGCGTTAATAAATCAAAAAGAAAGTTAAACTGTGTCTGTGTGTTTATGAGAAAAGGGGATAAAAACTGCCACTCGCTCACTTCAGATGGCGCTGATCTTCAGCTGATCCCTAGTTGCGCAGCTGTTTACTGCAAAAATACGGGGACCCATGTATTTGCCAAAGATGTTATAAGAAGAAAACTGTGTGAGAAAGCTGTCCGAAAGAAATTGGAATCCGATATTTCGTCGAGACGATGAAATATACGACCTTTTAAGACTTTAATGGGAGAAAGTGGTTTATAAGTGATGCTCCCAAGAGAACTAAGTCTGATTTCATTACATACAGGCACTTGCGATATGATATTGTTTAAATTATAGTAATGTATGTGTGTGTTTATATTATCATATTAGATCAGTGCTAGAAGTGCTATCTCTAATGTTTTTCAGTCAGGAAGATCATTCGCGAGTTGATTTTCAACTCTGATCAGGTTATTTCTATCGTACATCTGTACACTATAAGGACTATTCTTGCTTGCAGTGCTCGGCCGCTATAGTATCGCTTACCTACGAAAAAAAGGGCCGTGTGCACGGGATTTTGTTTTCAAATTGGCTAGATAAAGTCTTTAACAAAACCGAGCTTAAAGTCAACAAACACAAAATAGCCTATAAAATATAAAAAGTTCATAATTTATTGACTTTTCCACTAAAACTGCATTTTTACCAGTGGTAGACGCTTCCCCTGTCCTTAGCTCGTCTTTTGATAGTGCTACACTCCAAGTCTCATACATATTTATCTAGTTTTTGTATAATTTGTGATCGACACAAAAGTAAACATGAACACAACAGTGGCGATTTAAAGACGTACGACGACGTGCTGCCATCTGTTCTGAGATTTCAGTTTTTAACCTCATTGTTTTTGAATCTTGCGTAAGTGTTAGGGATTAAAGTGAAGCCGAAACAATGGCTAAAAGTGGTAAGGCCTTAAGCTTAACCAGAGTGTATATAGATTTTAGATTAAGTGATAATATGTCATTGAATCCAAATTATATTGATTATAAATTACATAAAAGGCTTGCTATTAAAAAAACTCAAATTAAAATTATTAGTCTATGGGATTGGAGGCAATGGTACCATAGACAAAATGGTAACCAGCCCAATGATAATGAGACCATTTTAAATAATCTAGTTTAACTATTTTATTCAATTTTTTTTTCTTTTGGGGTGCTTAACAGAATACCTCCTCGTGTGTCTGATGACTGTTTGTCAATATTAAATACAAAAAAAACAAATAAAGCAGTCGTTAGGCCGGTGCACTCTGGGTACAGGCAAAAATCTATTCATAATGCTGAATAGATTTCACCTGTAGCGAATTTCTGGCGATTAGTAGCAAGTATTGTACTCGAAACCAGCAAATAGTATTTTAAAGAGATTTTCTATTAATAAGTAGGCACACAGTTAGTAAAGTTTATAACCTGGATGAACACAGGATACTTTTTATACGTTCTCATATTTAGTACGTTTCCATGCGATAATTTCCGACTTCCACGTGAGCTAAGCCGCGGGAAAAAGCTAGTAGACGTATTAAGATTTCACAATTCGTCAGGGACTGGTCATAACATACCAGGGACACTTTAGCTTCATATAGGGAACGTGTCGTAATCAACAGGGTTTAATTTAATGCGCTTCACTTCAATTTCAACTCAGTGTGAATCTCAGTGTGAATCTCAGTGTGAATCTCAGTGTGAATCTCAGTGTGAATCTCAGTGTGAATCTCAGTGTGAATCTCAGTGTGAATCTCAGTGTGAATCTCAGTGTGAATCTCAGTGTGAATCTCAGTGTGAATCTCAGTGTGAATCTCAGTGTGAATCTCAGTGTGAATCTCAGTGTGAATCTCAGTGTGAATCTCAGTTTGAATCTCAGTGTGAATCTCAGTGTGAGTCTCAATGTGAATCTCAGTGTGAATCTCAGTGCTAATATGAATCTCAATGTGAATCTCAGTAAGTCTCAATTTGAAGCTCAATGTTGAATCTTAATGAATCTCAGTGTGAATTTCAGTGTGAATCTTAGTGTGAATCTCAGTTTGACTCTGTCTTTTAGGTTCCTAAAAAAATTGCGTAAAATGTATACCTACCTAAATTAAGTAGTAATGAAAGGTTTGTGAATCTCTGTGTGGGTGACTTTTTTATTCTATTTATCTCAGGCTAATATTATATAATAGCTAAATATATACTTTTAAAAATAAATAAATTAATTTATCTTCCATTCAAATACAAAGTAATTGACTCGACTCACCAAGGAATGTTGTATGACATTTGCATATCCCTTGCGACACTCTGTAATTTTTTATTTTTTTATATAATATTGAAGTATACTTAGATGGTTTGGTCATGTTGACAGGATGAATTAAAGGCGACTAACAAAAGGTATTTACAAGGATGATGTGAGTGTAAACGCCGGCAATGCCCTAAAATGATAATATAGTGACCTTATTGGTGATGTTCTTCAGAAAGGTCAGGTGCAAGGCAACACAGAGTACATTTTTACAAGGCAATAGGAAGTGGTGAGGGTGGGCGTTTTTGGGGAACTGTCTTATGTAATTTTGACGTTCGAAAAGTGCTGATTCTCAGCCTAGTTTGAATAAATGACTTTTGAATTTTGAATAGTACTCGCAACCGGGTGCGTGTATGATCAGATATATGAACGTAAACGAAGCGAAAGGAGTATGTAAGGTTGTGGCACTCTGTAGTTTCTGCCTACCCCTAAGAAAAAAAGGCGTGAGTTTATCTATGTATTTATGTACAATAAATTAGAAACAAGAAACTCTTTCTTTTGAGGATTTTGTAATTTTCCAAACCTATTGTTTATTTTTAAGCTATTGCATAGCTTTTATTTATTGTTAATATTTTGTGTTATCATTTCTCTGTTCCAACACATATTGTAGCTGTTTATTGTCCCTAAATAAATAAAATTAAAAATTAAAATGTTATCGCGGACTTTGAGCGCGGCGACCGAATCAAGAAATTCCGTAACGTAACGAAAATAAAACCTAGCCCCCCCACTCCGCCTACCATGTAATGACGGTTCCCATGACATGATGATGATGGTTCCCGGTTCATGTGTTGTGATGACAACACTGTCATGTTGTCATGGGAACGTAATTTTTGTTTTATGTCATCACGTCATCATCCCAAGTGTAGCGTTGACAAATAGGAAGTATGGAGGTTACAAATGCTATGCAATAGCTTTACCGCGGCAGTCCCCGAGTGTCACAGGTTTTTTTTATCTCAATATCATTAAGATGTAAACATCATTAAAATTTGTACATTACTTTAGTGATGAATATGTTACATTATGCTAATGCGTTATTATTTATTTTCGTTACATATTATGGGGAGCAAACATCGGACGCGGCCGGGAGCGAGTGTGTCACTCCTTACATCGCCAAGAAGTCTGAGGAAATGAGCCTACGTCTTCGTCTTCAATGATATTTTCGTCGGGTCAAAATTATGTAGCATGAACGTACTCCAGAGTTTATTAATGCGAGTTAGGAGAGGTGAATAGTTTTGGAAACTGTGGTCCCTTCTGCAGGGGGGGATGGCACTCTGTCTAGGTTGACACCAACCTTGCTGACGGGGCATAGGCCTTTGCAAGGTATGTCTAGTTGACATAATTGGTTCAACTTACGATCAAGGTCCCACAGTTTAGTCAGAGTTGACTGCCATTCAGTGGAGATTGAGTTTTGTGAGGACAGAATAAGCTTTGAGATTTTCCTTCTGGAATATGATCGTGAGATATTATTTTTGTTGAGCTCTTACCTCTTGATCCTTCGTTCCCTCTGGCTCAATACTGTCCGATGGGGTTAAGGTTTTAGATGTTAAGTTCTTATTTTTCCTAAACCCCTTCTGGGTTGATGTGAACTGTCACATCAGTTTGTTTGTTTTTTGAGGCTTGCCGCACCTTTTGCGATGGTTTTGATGCGGTGAGGTTTAAGCATGACGACGTTAGATTTTCTGGGTGCATTTTAGCACATATTGTTATTTAATTTGGCTGACACTTGGCCTGGTGTCAGAACTTCGCGATTCGTTCGTCCTGACTTAAGCCTTCTCTTGCAAGAGAAAGACCTCACTATGTAATTTGATTCCCATCGTTAGGTAATCATTCTTATAGGTATAGGCAGGAAGGGTCTGGTGGTTCGAATGCTTTGAATAAAAGTCTCTGTCCAATCTATTTATTCAAGTGGGGCGTAGCTCATGTAAGGTTTTATGCAATATGCAACCTTAAGTTATGTAAGCTGATAAGGAAACAGCCTAAGCATTCGAACTAGCATGAAAGTTTTATATTTAAATAGAATGAGAAAATGATTTGTTTAGCAAGAGAGTCGAGCCGGAGGCTGTCAAGACTCTACTCTTGCAAGAAATATAAAGATGTACTATTGAATTGAATATACTGATGGTTTTATACCAAGAATACTTTCATTCAACATCGTCCCGGTACCGTACGTATCGTATGGAAAGTGCGTTATTATGCTGGACACGTAGATCGCTATATGCACGCAAACTATAACTAGTCCACAGGCTGCACGTGTAAAATAACGAGCAAAAAGATTTGAACAAAGTAATCTTGAATGCCTCTGTACATCGCGCAAACCTGCCGGCCAGCATGTTGCAGCGTACTGACAGCGATCTACGTTCCCTGTCAATTAAGACTTCCATCCCGGGACTCTCGGTCTCGAAAATATCGAGAGTCTCGCCGATTTTTTCGTATTTTCGAGACTCGAGACTGCAACTTCCAGTCCCGGGAAAAACGAGACTTTCGAGATTCCAATGAAATAATTATTATCATTATTCAAAAATGTACGGAATCACCAATATTTTTTTTTCACCCTGCTTATGTGGCAAGTGACAACTAATAGTGATTCCAATGATATTACGCTTTCGGAACTCACAAAAAAAGACCAGCTTGAATACGAATTAAGTAATTTGACAAACCCCAAAAATAAGGGTACTTCTGTCCACAACTTAAAAACAACTATGCATGTTGAAAGAGCATTGTTTGAAAATGGTGGATATAGGGGGAAATTCATAAACAAGTGCTACAGTTACCTTATATCTATCCCTCCCACGAGCGTGGAAGCAGAGAGGGCCTTTTCCACTGCAGGTTATTTTTGTAACAAAATAAGGTCCTCTCTATCAGAAAATACTTTGAATGCTCTTGTTTTTTTACGAGCCCACTTAAAAAATGAGAAAATCTGATAATTTTTTTATATTCCTTTCATTTTGTTTATTTTCAATTCACTGTAACATTTTGAAAAATAAATGATCTTATTGATATATCTTGTATTCACTAACGAAATACCTAATCCCTACCTAGACTACCTACATAAGGGCACAGAAATCAATTTTTAAAAAGTCTCGAAGGTCTCGTTTTTCCCGGGAATTCAGGGACCAAACCGAGTCTCGATATGTTTGTCCCGGGACTTGAAAATATACCGAGACTGGAAGCCTTACTGTCAATGTTCTTGTTAGTTTTCAAATCATCGGTAACCCAATAATCCAAGTACTTAAAATTGGTCACCCTATTTAAGGGTATTCCGCAGAGCGATATCTCTAGTATAGTTGGGTAACCTATAGCACCTGCTTTAAAAACCATAATTTCGCTCTTTTTGGTGTAATACTTTGAGTCCTTGAGCTACCGCGTATGCTTTACTGATTGACACCAGTCGCCTTAAGGCACCGACGGATGGATGGATGGATTCAAGATATAAATGTAGAAATTTTACCTCATCTACCACTAATTGCTGCGCGCGACGCTGTTGAGTTTGACCTTTTTTTTTTTTTTGGGTGGGAAATTATCAAATAACTTGTCCCGCTCTGGGCGGAGCGGGAGGGCGTGTCAGACTCTTACTGGCTAAAACCCACCCGTGTTCCTTCGGTTGCCCTGTTGCCGGGGGCCACGATTTCCCGATCGGTTTTCTTCGAACCCCCGGCAGGCATTGGCCCTAGCGGACCCCGTCAATTTTGCTGACATCTCTTTGAGGCGTGCGTGGAACTTCCGAAACTAACTAAGTAAAAATACTTGCATAGAACATTGATCCGTAACGTAATATAAATAAAGAGCACAATCGCGTTTACAAAAATGAGGTGTCCTCGAAGTAGTCCCAATGACAGCAAGCGAGCGCCCGTTCCCGGAGAAAAATCAACTATTTATATTTAGCGTGTCAATGGCACTAAATAGAGTCAGCCCAGAATTTGGCTACGAGTTGCAGTAGCGTCCATCATTTCCCGTACTCATAAATGGTCTCCTATACTTAGATACGGTACCTACTAGTAAAGATTTAGGAGGCATTGTAGTGAGAATTTTTAAAATGTCAAAAACGCAACGGTGTTCGGTTACTTTTATTCGGTTCGGGTAGTAATCGATTTGATGGAACGAAAAAAGCTGATTAAAAAATCGAATCGAAAAATTGGTAATAAAAAATTTGCGACGGCAATAAGAACACTTTCAATTCAATTTGGCTAGCCTTTTCCCAGCTTTGTTGGGGTCAGCTTTCAGTCTAACCGAATGCAGCTTCATATCAGTATTTTACATGGAGCGACTGCCTATCTGACCTCCACAACCCAGTCACTGGGTAATACGATACCCCTTGGTAAGACTGGTTGTCAGACTTTCGGGCTTCTGACGACCCGTAACGACTGTCAAACATCTACGAATGACAGCTGGGACCACCGAGGCACGGTGGGGTCTATATGTAATGGATGGTCAGCCATCCACAAACCAACCGCAGCCATAGTAGCTTACCCTTCGATCAACCCGTGCGGCTGTTATCATTTAACCGCCATGAGCGAAAAAAAAACGCTTTTAATTATTATTTGAAAAAACATTCATGACCTATTATTTGAACTTTTCACACAAGTATTAAGTGGTCACCTAATACTCTTTAGGCAAATTTTAAATTATGCGGGCATATTGTACCGTTCTTCTCGTTAGTCGTCTCATCGATCAAATTCACTCTAATTCAGCTAATCTGCATATTAATTCGGTGAGCCCTTAATAAGAAAGGGCCATTCAATGCAAATGCAGTTTAGGTTGCTATAATTTAGTACAGTCCTTTTAACCGACTTTAAAAAAAAAGAGTAGGTTCTCAATTCGTCGGGATATTTTTTTTTAATGTATGTTCCCCGATTACTCGTAGACGGCTGGACCGATTTAAAAAAATCTTTTTTTGTTTGAAAGAGTATACTTTCAAGTTGGTTCCATTGTCATTTAGTCACGATCTGATGATGGAATCTTGGAGAAATCGAGGGAACTCTTCAAATATTAATGGCACATCTATAGCGATTTAGGTATTTTTGATGAGCAGTTGATATAAGGCTATTGTAACTTAGATAAATTACAAATCAACCCACTAAAAAGTGAAAAAAAAAAAACTTTTTTACAAAAAATACAACCGACTTCCAAACTACAAGTGAAAAATAACTTTAATTTCGGAAGTCGTTGTCTTTGGATCAGTATTTAAGTTTTTGACACCGACTTCCGTAATTAAAGTTATTTTTCTCTTGTAGTTTGGAAGTCGGTTGTATTTTTGTAAAAATGTTTTTTTATAATAATTTTTTAGAGCGGCAAAATACTAAAATATTTGGAAAATAAAAAAGTGCACGCCTCATAACGCTCATTCAAAAACAGAAAAATATTTAAATAAAGTTACAGGAGTGAATTATTAATACAAGATAGTACCTATAGTGGCTACTAGGAAATTGGACGACCTCTTCATGCCTTCTTAGTGTGAGAAGAGATCTTTGCTCTACTTGTCTCACTAGGTAAAAATACAGGGTGTATTTTAAAAGACCCTTCACGAAGCCATCGTCTGCGCATTCTGCACATTCTGCACATCAAATTAAGTAAACTCGAAAAACTGTTCAACTACTTATTTAATTTAGTTTAATAATAGTTATTTATGCAACTGTTGTATAATAAGGGGTATTAAAAAATGAATGTGGGTTTATGTTGGATAATAGTATCACATGAGTGTTTTAATACCTAATTATCACAGTTGCATACAAGACTATCTACAGCCACGATATGAATCCTCTATAAAAGTTTCTGAAACCATTGGGTGTTTGTAATTCAAGTTCAAGAATAAAGAAATTCCCACGAAATTCAGTACAAGTCCACGTATGTATTTCGCCTGCAGCACCACATTCCACACACATGCGTGCAGCGGGTGTTGCTGTCCCCCGTTTGAAAATTGAAACGAGTTGCATAATGAAATTTAGTACAACATTATAACATTCGTTTGGATGATGTAATGGTTACTATGACACTGGCTGTTATAATGTTGCCAATAAGCTAACTGTTTCAGAAACTTTTATAGAGGTTTTACGGCATGGGTGTAGATAAAATAGTTTTCAAAAAAACACTAATTAAAATAATTATTAAAATTAAACAATATGTATAGGAATTTCTTTACATTAACTAGAACCGATTTTCTAATGAGCAGCTCAGTAGCGAGCAGCTCAGATTACATTTGTGTGTGAATCACGTAATTACTAATTACTGATAGATGTTTACGGCTTAAGGGGACGATAACTAACTTTTAATGATTTTATACTGAAGATGACGTCTAAACGAGTAGTGTTATTGATTTGAAAAAAATATATGTTAAATTAAAGTATTTTCTTAATATTCTAATATAGGCATATTTTTGATTATGTTTATATTACATAGTGAAATTAATTTGTAAAGTTATGTATAACGCGGATAAAAAAACTGAGAATGACGCAAAATCTATCAAGCGTATTTTTCTGTAAACTTCACCATTTTAAAGATAATTAAATTATAAATATTGTAGTATACGTTTTTTATTAAAATACCTTTTTTTTACGTGTAATAAATTAATAATACGTCTAATTTGGGACAACGCTCCTTGATGGGCGAGTCCTATTACTGGCTGGATGTACGACGCGTTGCGTGAGCTCAGTACAGAACACGCAAGCTAACCATTCAAGGTCACTGTCATATATCTGCGTCTTAAATAGTTACGTGCAAATTATTGCTCATGTACCTACATTATTTGCATATTTATGTAATATGGGCAAATAATGTAGGTACATGAGTAATATACATGAATAATTTATAATAAGATAAATTTGTGTTGAGTGTTCTTATAGTGAATGTGTGTACCTACACAAACCATTTCAGATTTAATGGTACAAAACAAACATGAACCTGTATTAAAACTGTATGAATAAAATAAAAAGTAACTTTGTGCAAAAACAATTGCTGGGAAACGACTTATTTTTGGTGTGACAATTCGCTATTTACGGTCTGCGATAGTGCGCAATGTAACGCACACAAAACATTATGTTTATGGGTGCATGCAACGATGCAGGGATCGTGGGTGTAATTAAAGTTAAATTATAACATTTAAAAATTGTTTTCGTAAAAAACAAAAAAAAGTTGAAACTTTGACCTTCACAAAAAAAAAATGATAATAATAATGAACAAGTGACTCTCGGCATCGTTAAGGGTTTCTACACCAAAGTCAAAGTCAAATCATTTATTTCAAATAGGCCCATGTATGGCACTTTTGAACGCCAAAAATTACAAAATAATAAAATTGATTCTAGTCGCCCCTTCCAAAAGGTAGTTTTCGTATGGAGAAGAATGGGCAAGAAACTCCACCGTTACTCTTTTAAAATGTTTTACAATTGTTTGTATATGTACGTACATTTGTTAAATAATTTTTATATGTGAAGACACCCGTTAAACTAACTACTATTATTATTAGCCGGATCGATTTCCGGTGCCCACACCCTACATTGAATTAAAATTGTAAACTAAGTTACAAAATCACAAATGCCTTTCTTAACAACACTCCTACATGATCAATCACAGATTATGAAAAGAAAATCAGGGTTATCAGTCATTAGAAGACCCGTAGCGCAATTCTAATTATAAATGCATTGAAAGGGTTAACGTTTGGTCACATTCGCCACGCTCTCGGTATTAATATCTTGATCCATCAGTCGGTGACGGGTTAAGATGAATCAGTGCGACATGGAAGGGTTAACAGGGGTGATTCTCAAAGTTTTTGATTAAATCTTGTATCTGGTAAATGTAGCGTTTTTTTTATTTTTAACCTACTTCCAAAAGGAGGAGGTTCTCAATTCAACTGTATGTTTTTTTTTGTATGTTTTTTACGCGATAACTCGGCCAATTATGAATTGATTTTAATGATTCTTTTTTTGTATCGTAGGGAATACTTTAGAGGTGGTCCCATATAAATTTTAATAACGTTGCTTGAGTAGTTTTTGAGTTAGTTTCAATAATACGTATTTTTTTCCACTTAGTATGTGGATGATATGTTAAGTTCCTCTCACTGTTATTTACATAGCAAGTAGTGGTATTTGAATTTGTGTGGGGTAAATACCACAAATAAAAAGTGAAAAACAAAAAATTTTACAAAAAAAAAAAACAACCGACTTCCAAAAAAATACACCACAAAGTGAAAAATAACTTTAATTTCTGAAGTCGGTGTCTTTGGTTTTGAATTTTCGTTTTTTGCCACCGACTTCCGAAATTAAAGTTTTTTATTTATAGCCTACTATAGACTCACTGCTGCGCTTTCTATGTAACAGATGAAAAGTAAGTATGTAATTAGATACTAACAGTAATTTACAGTTTAATTTTCTTAAAAATATGAACGTTTAAGCAATGGTATACTTAGTAGCGCCTCGGGCATGTTCGCGGAGGTGCGAACCGACTGCTTTCACGCGACAATGTGCTTGCGGTGCGCGTCTCTGGTGCGCAGAGTGCGAGGCTGCCCCAACACTGTCCTGGCGATGATTGCCAATAGACTGGATTGCCCTTATATCCGGCAATTCTGCAGCAGACATATTGTTACTGTGTGAGTGTTTTTGCCTACATTGCCATTGCAGGCCATTGCTTCTGTAATACAACCACAACTTACTGAGACACGTTGTGCAAAAAAAAAAAAATTTCGCCAAAAAATTTTTAGCTGCGTACCGTACAATGGCTAACCATGAAATTGTACCCACCCACACAGATTAATGACAGCCAACAATGGACCGACCCGGTTTCATTTGATCCCTTTTCGATTTAACAGCAATTAAAAAGTTCCACTGAACATCGAAAGGGTTAAAACTTCATTTGCGTATAATTGGGACGATTTTAATAGAATGAGTTTTTTATATTAGAGAGATTCGGATTTATTTAAATCGATAAAAATATTATTTTAATAAAGTATTAAAGTTGTTTTTTTTCAGTATTTTAGTGTATTATATAACTACATTACAAGTTATATACAAGCCATAGACATGTAGGGGTACATTATAATTTGTATTATAAATTAAGATTTACACAAATTTTTTATACATTTACAAATTAATTGGCAATTTAACTATGAATTAGATTTAGTAGGCACCTATAGCGGTACCAACATTCATATTACTACCTAATACATTAAGTACCTATTTTAAGAAATTTCTACTAATTTGGCAGATCATGTTTATTGGATTTAAGACACCTTGTATAAAGGCCAATTCATTTTTTTTAAATTGCAACATGACCTAATTTTAATTTACAGAATATACCTAATTTTTTTTAATGATCATTCATGAATTATTTTTATTATACCTACTATTAAAATATTTATCGATTAAACTCGTCTAGGTACATCTCTACAAAATAACCACAGCAGAAACTTTTTAAATTAATTTAATTTGTACGAAGACATCTAAATAAAATGCGATTCAACCCTCTAATTGATTCAACACGGTTCTAAGAGTCGCGGTTGTAGGGTTAAGGTGATTCAAATTCTTTGTATCGTACCCAAATTGAATTTTAAATCTAATTTAACTGTAGATTGTTGAGAGAAAAAAAAATCCTTTTACGTCTGGAAGGTAATTTAATTAAGATTTTAGTGTTTTTTTTTTCCCTTATCAATCTGCCTAGCCTTTTCTCAACTATGTTGGGGTCGACTTCCGGTCTAACCGGATGCAGCTGAATACCAGTATTTTACATGGAATGACTGCCTGTCTGACCTACACAACCCAGTTACTGGGTAATACGATACCCCTTGGTAAGACTGTTTGTCAGACTTTCGGGCTTCTGACGTCGCGTAACGACTGTCAAAGATCCAAGAATGACAGCACGGGACTTTGTCCAGTGCAGCTGCACGGGCCGATCATATAAAGCTACGCTTGCCAAGATTGGTCCGTAGATGGTTGACCACCTTTACATACCGACACTCCTCCGTGCCTCGGAAAGCACGTTAACCCGTTGGTCCTGACTGTCATCCGTGGCTCTTTGACAGTCGTTACGGGTCATCAGAAGCCCGAAAGTCTGACAACCAGTCTTACCAAGGGGTATCGTATTACCAGGTTATTGGGTTGGGGAAGTCAGATAGGCAGTTGCTCCATGTAAAAACTGATATTCAGCTGCATTCAGAGGAGCTCGTGGCTAAGTACTAACAGCCGCTCGGGTTGATCTGTCAGGTTAAGCTACGCTTGCCGGGGTTGGTCCGTGGATGGATGACCATTTCTACATACCGAGACTCCTCCGTGCCTCGGAAAGCACGTTAACCCGTTGGTCCTGGCTGTCATCCGTGGCTCTTTGACAGTCGTTACGGGTCGTCAGAAGCCCGAAAGTCAGACAACCAGTCTTACCAAGGGGTATCGTATTACCAGGTTATTGGGTTGTAGGAGTCAGATAGGCAGTCGCTCCATGTAAAATACTGATATTCAGCTGCATCCAAGCCGACCTCAACATAGTTGGGAAAA
This sequence comes from Agrochola lychnidis, assembly GCA_963680765.1. NCBI lineage: Eukaryota > Metazoa > Arthropoda > Insecta > Lepidoptera > Noctuidae > Agrochola > Agrochola lychnidis. The sequence goes on along the minus strand of OY796871.1, from coordinate 4,629,634 downwards.
GGCTAGGCAGATTGATATAGGTGTGTTCTTTTATTCAAAACTAGCTTCTACCCGTGACTTCGTCCGGGTGGTTCTTGTTCCCCCGACCGACCCAGTCGCATTGCATCGCCTGCCCGCGCTATTACTTGGTTTTCGCCTACCGTTTTTGACGTGAATACGTCTTTAAATTTGCTTCCATAGTGGGAGGCAATTCAAAAAACTGATGATAACAAAATCGGGGGATATAGTTTGATACTGCAGCTACATCTCTAAAGTGTTGTCGTTCTACAAAATTTTTAAAGCCTTAGATGATTTGAAAAATTCGCTAGAAGTCTCTAGATGTTTTAGAATATTTTTTGTATGTTTTTTCGTTTCTAAATGCTTTTATAATTGGTTTATAGTAGAGGAATTCCCGTTCAGTCTAATGTTATGTTAGTATTACCAGCGCAAGACTTAAAAATCGGATCGGATCGGAAAATACGGATACAAGTCATGATTTTTATTCCTGAAAAAGTCGCCTAGCCTTAGTGTCAAAAAGTCGCCTACCCTTAGTGTCAAAAAGTCGCCTACCCTTAGTGTCAAAAAGTCGCTAAAAGTAGCTAAATTTCTTCGAGTCGCTAGATCGAAAAAGAAGTCTCTAAACACATCCAAAATCCGCTAGATCTAGCGACAAAGTCGCTAAAACGGCAACACTGCATATCCATCATTTACATCCAAAATTTACGACAAAGTCGCTATAACGGCAACACTGCATCTCTATCATCTACATCCAAAATTTAATTACACCACTCGATAGCTACAGGATCAAAGAATTTGTGTCAAAGAAAATATTACTCGTAATGTTCACATATTCACGTAAAAAACACGGCCGTTTCGATGACACAGCCACACCCCATTTTTTCTGCCTTTTTTCTTTTTGCTCGACTCCTAAGGATCCTAGTGTGATGTTAAATAACCTATAGCCTTACTCAAGAATTAGGCTATTTTCAAATCTGACTGTTGGTACCTGAGATTAGCGAGTTCAAACAAACAAACTCTTCAGCTTTATTATTGAGCTGTGCCCCGCGGTTTCACCCGCATAAGTCTCGATCCCTTGGGAATATCGGGATAAAAAGTATATTTTGTCCTAACCCAGGTCATGGTCTACCAATGTGTTAGGTACCGTTTAGCCGTTTTAGCGTGAAAGCTTAATAAATTCACGTCACGTCAAACGTTCGCACAAAGCATGTTCTAGAACGGTTATGAATGAAAATATTGTTTCGTGAATGTTTTAGCGGCATTTTGCGTTTTAGTAATTTTTATATCACAAATCTCTGAAACTATAATGACCAATTGACATACTGTAAAGGGCAAATTTTATCTCTAAAGCGAACCAGACGATATCAGTTTTATTGGCATTACATTCAAGTAATTCTATCAGTGTGGTGGTTGGAATAGTGATGTGTTTTATATATTTTAATAGTTTTACGTCAATATTATAAGGAATGACAGTGACATATTAATGTCATTATTACTGATCTTTGTGATCATAGAATAATTTATTTTGATAAGGAATAATATTTTGTTGTTTAAAGTAAGTATGTGAGAGAAGCGATGAATTTATCCCAAAAACAAACTTAACTTTGTAGAAAAACATTTTCTCCCATACGGAATGTATGGGAAAACATGTTTTGCAACTGCAAATATAAGTTGGTCGGTACTCGTTAACTTGTAGAGCCTACTTAGCTGTGATAGTTTTCCTTTTAATTTCGTTATACAAGCTTAGTTTTTGTTTATACTAAACCTCTTAAGGGGTCATTGTACTCATCATTATGAACAACTTTCACTATGGGACCAAGGCTGAAATCGCGAAAAAAAAAAATCTGCTGTTCCATACATTGTTATGTGTTCGCTTAACTCGTCAAAATGTAGGGAACAGCTGATTTTTTTTCGCGATTTCAGCGTTGGTCCTATAGTGAAAGTTGTTCATAATGATGAGTACAATGACCCCTTAAGAGGTTTAGTATAAACAAAAACTAACGTTATATAAACTGTTGCTGTAATTTTTTTCACACATCCAAAATCAACCATTTAGCTGGCAGGGGAGGGACACTTGACTCTAACAAAAATTTGCACTTTAATGCTTAATATTTCGCAAACGAATCCCTGAATCCAAAAATGTTTTCACTTACTCACAAAGTTTTTGAAGGACCTTTCCAATGGATAGAAACACCATGGGATAGAAAAAAAAAACATCACCTCTTTACGTGTAGGGAGGTAACATATTTTTTTTTCCTGATTTTGTTTTACCACTTTGTCGGCGTAATTAATATGTACACTCACGCCAAATTACAGCTTTCTAGTACTAAGAGTCTCGGAGCTAGAATGCGGACGGACAGACAGACAGACAGACGGACATGACGAAACTATAACTATTCCTTGTTTACTACGTAACCCTAAAAAGCCACCAACTTATCATGAAATATTTCCGAAACCACGCAAGATAGCTTCTTGAAGTAAAAAGCAACATTCAAGTGTATTTAATAGCGCATAAAAAACAATTATAAAACTGTTTCCAAGATATTTTTTACTTCCTGTACCTAGGAAACTTTGGTTGGATGGTTTAGGAGATATTAAAAAAACATGCTCTTTGTAAGTGGCTTTTTTCTATTACTCGTCAGTGTATATTTTGTGGGTACACTTCATATTGATAAAATTTTATGGAACAAAGATTGTAGACACCTTTATGAGGCTTGTCCTTTAGGGAGAAGCGTCAGGTTAGCCCGCGAAATTAAAATTTTCTTAAGTTTTTTGCATTTTGCAGGTCAGTGTCAGGATTTATGTTGATTAAAATATGATTCGCGGTCGTAACAAATATAGCTTAAATCAATTATAATCATTACAATCAGCAATAGTGATTAAGAAGAAGATAAAGGTGTCAAATGTCATAATTTCATGAAATCATGACATTTGACACCTTTGCTAACTTATGGAGTTGTATTGCTGATTGTAATGATTATAATTGAGTAAAACCATATTTGTTACGACCGTGAATCATTATCAACATAAATACTGACACTGACCTGCAAAATGCAAAAAACGTAAGAAAATTTTAATTTCGCGGGCTACCCTGACGCTTCCCCCTTAACGTTACTTTCTGAAATAACAAAATGACAACAATGTAATGTCAAGTCAAACCACAGACGTAATAACATTAGGGATGTCCTTGGTTACTAAACAACATAAATAAGGTGTTCGTGCTAGTGATGCGCGCGGTCGGCGTATCCGAAGTCGTGCATAAGGACCGATAACCTTCACGCGGCACCGCCGTGGTCAAAACAAAAGTGACCAGACCAGTGACAAGTGGCCAGGCAGGTAGTATGTCCACCCAAACCTCACCTTACACTGACAGCTGCATTACAACCCCAAAAAACACGAATTCTGCTAATAAACTTAATTTTTTATCCACAGTGCATCGCACACGCTCAAAGATATCAGGTAGCAGCAGCGGGTCCAATTCCGTGCCCTCTCGACGGAAAGCACCTTTAACGCGGCCGCTTGAGCCGCCGCCGCCTCCACCCGTCAGGCCCATGCCGGTCATGCAGGCGCTGAAGCCGCCATCGCCCGTGCAGCCACAGCAGCCCATAGCGGTCAAAAGTATTTAAAACATCGTTTTATTTCTGTTAATCGTTTGAATGGCACATAAAGGGCACTTTTGAACGTCAAAATGTACAAAAAAAAAAGTGACTGTCGTCGCCCCTTCCAAGAAGTAGTTTCGTATTGAAAAAAAATGGGCAAGTTGGCTTCAAAGCTGTATAGTGTACTTTATAAAAAGTATGTTATTTTCAGTTCATCATGTTTTGCCTTAAGATTACGCAGGTCCTCACGCCTAGGTTCTCACCGGACACGGTAATTGTTTTGGGAGGTTCCTGTTCAGGATAAGGCGGGAGGAAGCGCCCGGGTATTACCATTGTGTGGATCGCTCGGAGGACACGGTGGAGCATACGGTAGAGGTCTAGAGGTCTGCCCAGATTGGGCGGAGCATTGCTGTGTCCTCGTGGAGACGATCGGCGGCGGTGATCTCTCGCGTCCGGCCCTGGTCCAGGCCATGGTACGGAGCGAGAGGGCATAGGAGGCCGTCACCTCCTTCTGCGAAGCAGTAATGCTTGTGAAGGAGGAGGCGGAACGCGTGAGGGAGAGGCAAATTTCGCGCCCTCACGCCCTTAACCGCCGCAGGAGACGCCCTGGGCGTCGGAAGTCTCAGGCTGATTCCCGGCCACTGTAGGCGCAAGCTTGTGGATGGCGAGCAATGCTCGCGTCCGATAAGGACCAGGCTCGGGTCAACGGCGCGTTGTGTTTCACGCGCGCCTCAAAGAGATGTCAGGTTTGTCCGAAAGGGTTACCGTAGCCCCTGGGCAACATACAGGCTACTGAAGGAACACTGGTGGGTTTGAATCAGTAAGAGTCTGAGACGCCCTCCCGCTCCGCCTAGAGCGGGAGAAGCTATTTGAAAATTTGCCAACTATTTTATTTATTGGGTAACCTTTCCTTCAACTTAGGGAACAGTGTAAGTTTCACCAAAATTGGTTCACCAGTTTTCAAGATATGGACTAATATATCGTCCTCTTATTAACACAAAAGCGTATCTCGATTTTGTCCAATCTACTGATAAAACAGATAACCTTTCAACTGTCACTAAATAATAAAAAATCGCGCGATAAGATACAATAATGCGAATATAATTACTACCTTTCAAAGCTATTACGTAAAGCATGGAATATGTTTAGAGTCTTAATTAGGGCCGCAAAACAATTAACTGATTATTTTTAAAGGTAATTTAAGTTTAAAATTAAATCGATTGGAATAAAGTTCTAGATACTTACTTACTTTGGGGAGTTTGTTGCACCACTTCTTCTTCCCAGCTAAAGGCACTAAGAAGTGGTGAAGGGTGGGCGTTTTCGGAGGACTGTCTTATGTAATTTTGACGTTCGAAAACTGCTGATTCTCAGCCTAGTTTGAATAAATGACTTTTGAATTTGAATTACGTTTTTACGTTGGTAACTTTTTTGTAAAATATTATAATTATTTTAAAATTAGATAGGTACGTTAGGTTTTATTCTTCAAATATATTTATTTTGGTAGTTAAGAGGATACAATATAACAAAACACAAGTGCACATAGAAGATACAAAATACTACTACACTACACACAATACTACTCTATACCTATCTAAATCACGAAATACCTAATCAAAAATCACTTCAGTGTGAGAAAGAGATGAAGCTCTACAGGACGTATAGCTCCATCTCTTTCTCCCACTGAAGTAATATTAAAATAATACTGCTTTTGAGCTAGTGGTAGGCTCCCAGACCAGTGACACTGGTCACTGGTCTGGGAGCCTACCACTACCTGCCTGGCCACTGCCAGGCAGGTAGTATGTCCGCCCCAACCTCACCTTACACTGACTGCTGCATTACAACCCCAAAAAACACGAATTCTGCTAATAAACTTAATTTTTTATCCATAGTGCATCGCACACACTCAAGTGTATCGGGTAGCAGCAGTGGGTCCAATTCCGTGCCCTTTCGACGGAAAGCACCTTTAATGCGGCCGCTCGAGCCGCCGCCGCCTCCACCCGTCACGCCGGCGCCCATGCCGGTCATGCAGGCGCTGCAGCTGCCATCGCCCGTGCAGCCACAGCAGCCCATACCGGTCAAAAGTATTTAAAACATCGTTTCATTTCTGTTAATCGTTTGAATGGCACATAAAAGGCACTTTTGAACGTCAAAATTTACGAAAAAAAAGTGATTATAGTCGCCCCTTCCAAGAAGTAGTTACGTATTGAAAAAAATGGGCAAGTTGACCTCAAAGCTGTTTGTCATAAAAAGTATGTTATTTTCAGTTCATCATGTTTTACCTTAAGGTTACGCAGGTCCTCACGCCTAGGTCCTCACCGGACACAGTAATTGTTTCGGGAGGTTCCTGTTCAGGATAAGGCGGGAGGAAACGCCCGGGTGTCATCATTGTGTGGATTGCCTGGAGGACACGGTGGAGCATACGGTAGAGGTCTGCTCGGCTTGGGCGGAATATTGCCGTGTCCTCGTGGAGGCGATCAGCAGCGGTCATCTCTCGCGTCCGGCCCTAGGCCATGGTACGGAGCGAGAAGGCATGGGAGGCCGTCACCTCCTTCTGCGAAGCAGTAATGCTTGCAAAGGAGGAGGCGGAACGCGTAAGAAAGAGGCAAATTTCGCGCCCTCACGCCCCTTACCGACGTAGGAGACGCCCTGGGCGTCGGGAGTCACAGGCCGATTCCCGGCCACCATAGCAATAAGTAGCTCGCCATCCGATAAAGACCAGGCCCTTGTCAACGGCGCATTGTGTTCCACGCGCGCCTCAAAGAGATATCAGGTTTGTCCGAAAGGGTTATCGTGGCCCCTGGGCAACATATAGGCAACTGAAGGAACACGGGTGGGTTTTAGTCAGTAAGAGTCTGACACGCCCTCCCGCTCCGCCCAGAGCGGGAGAAGTTATTTGATAACTTCAAACCCAAAAAAAAAAAAAACTTACGCTAGTCTGTCATTCTTCCATACAAACGTAGTAGGATTTGTCTGTTTGATGGTGTACGTTCAAAACTAAAAATTATATCAATTTATCATGTCATTATCTAGCCCTGTATGGAAGCAGATATGGAAAAAAAAATGGGTTTGGAAGTTATGAGCGATGAAACTTCCATATTTCAACACTTATTTTAACTCGTCTTTGGGCATAAATAAATAACTTATATAGGTAGTATCCAAATGGTAAAATAGAAACCGTATAATAATTTTATTATGAGTCATATATCCAGTAGCTATTCCATAGTATCTATACGCCCAAAAAAATTTTCGCACTCATTTTCATTATAAATCATCGTCTATTTCACTAAATAAATAAATAAAAACTAGATAAATAAATACTGAAAAAAAAAAAAAAACGTGTGGCACTCGGGGACTACCGCGGTAAAGCTATTGCATAGCATTTGTAACCTCCATACTTGCTATTTATCAACGCTATACTTGGGATACATGCGTTACATGGTAGGCGGAGTACGAAAATAAAATTAGTTAATATAGCAGCCGACGTAGCTGAGGCATTTAATGAATTTTTTGCCAACATACCTATAACTACGACTCGCTCCTTAAATTCGTCCCCGTCTAAAGCTGAAAACCTTTTGCATAGCAGTGTGCCTAAATGTAGTAGCTTATTTAGCTTCGAGCATGTAACACCTCGTGATGTAGTTAATGTTTTTAACACACTTAAGTCTAAAAACACTGGTGATTACTGGGGTATCTCCATTAAACTATTAAGTAATATAATAGACATAGTAGCTCCATATTTAGCTGTAACTTTTAATAAATGTGTTGATTTAGGAACTTTTCCTGACCTCATGAAGAGTAGTAAAGTCATACCATTATTTAAATCGGGTAACAAAAATGACGTTGGCAATTTCAGGCCTATTTCTATCTTACCTGCATTCAGTAAAATATTTGAAAAGTTAATACTCAAGCAGTTGCTAAGACATTTTAATTTAAACAGACTTCTTCATGATGAACAATATGGTTTCACAAAAGGTCGTTCGACTACAGATGCAGGTGTTGCTCTGATGAAACACATATTTAACGCATGGGAGAACTCGCAAAATGCTATTGGAGTTTTCTGTGATCTCTCCAAAGCCTTTGATTGCGTGCACCATGACACACTTTTGCGTAAACTACGTCATTACGGTGTCCAAAACGAAGCTCTTAAAGTAATAAATTCTTATTTGCATAATAGGGTCCAATGTGTAGATGTTAATGGTGTGAAATCTTCCGGGCTACCAGTTCAGTTAGGTGTACCTCAAGGCTCAATACTGGGTCCATTCTTATTCTTAGTGTATATAAATGACTTACCTTTTTATTTAAAGGATATCTGTAACGTTGTACTGTTTGCAGATGATACCTCTCTTATTTTTAAAGTAGACAGGAATAGACAAGATTTTGACGACGTAAACAGTGCACTCTCAATGGTTACGGATTGGTTTACGACAAATAACCTAGTTCTCAATGCCAAGAAAACGAAATGTGTAAAGTTCGCTCTACCAAATGTTAGAAATCTAGGACCCAACATCGTCTTAGATAAAGAGGTGCTTGAAACTGTGAACTCGGCAGTTTTTCTGGGCATAACAGTAGATGCCAAACTTCAGTGGGGCCCACATATATCAAGCCTAGCGGGAAGGCTCAGTTCGGCCGCCTACGCTGTCAGGAAAGTAAGACAATACACTGACATTGATACAGCTCGGTTAGTCTATTTTAGTTATTTCCATAGCGTTATGTCCTATGGTATTCTGCTGTGGGGCAAAGCCGCTGACATTCAAAATATATTTGTTCTTCAAAAACGAGCTGTTCGAGCAATTTACCAGCTACGTGCCAGAGTTTCTCTAAGAGATTTTTTTAAAGATGTTGGTATTCTCACGGTGGCATCACAATTCATTTTCGCCAACATCTTATATATTAGGCAAAATATACACTTATACACTAAAAACAGTGATATTCACAATGTTAACACTAGAAATAAGGACAAACTACGAGCTCCCTTTCACCGGCTTCATAAGGTTCATAACTCATTTGTTGGGCTTGGTATAACCTTTTATAACAAGCTACCCTCTTCTATGCTAGATTTGCCTTTTAATGCGTTTAAAAATAAAGTAAAATCCAACCTTTGTTCAAAGGCATACTATTGTATCAACGACTACTTAAATGATAAGAATAGTTGGTCGCTGTGATTAACTCAAGACAATGTTTATGTTCTTTCTCCAGATTTAACTTACCTACTGACAGTTTATATAAGTTTATATAATTTTTTTATTTTATTTGACTTTATGAGTCAATTTTTTAATTATTTTTTTACGAGTCTATTTATTTTTATTTTATTGTTGACATAATCTACTCATTACAATGTTTTTGTTATGAGTTTGTATTGCAATTTGTGGTTGGCTAGTGACCTCGACAATTGATTATATTATTTTTTACCTGAGCAACCGGCAGCAAGTTCGTCATGCTCCCTTAGATGTCAATGCTTGCGGTTGCGTCGGGAGTCGGGTTGCCTCCTTCCCTCAAATATGGCGAGGGGGTAATGGCTGATCTTTGCGTTATGCTCGTGAACGGGTGCTGCTTGTGGTGACTGGTCGTCTTGCTGATCATGGTTTTGTTATTGTTACTAGTAATTAACTGTACATTTATCTTACCTCGATGGTCCTAGTTTATCATTTATAACTTCCAATTTACAGCTTTATGTAAACGGGCACGCCCTTTATGCCTGGAGGCTTTTATTTAGATATTTAGTTCTTTTTATGTTTAGTTTTTATTTTTTAATTCTGCTTGAGTATAGTTCTAGATGTTTTTGGGTTGGTATATTGGCGTGTGCTAGCTGACATATGGCCAATAATTTATACTTAATTAAAATAATGTTTTGTGTTGCATAATAATTTTGCATACTATTGTATAGAGTCATTTTTATTTTTTTCTAACTTGAACAGACAGCTATGCTGCTGGGGAGTTTGTTGCGCCACTTCTTCTTCCCAGCTAAAGGCACTAGGAAGTGGTGAAGGGTGGGCGTTTTTGGGGGACTGTCTTATGTAATTTTGACGTTCGAAAAGTGCTGGTTCTCAGCCTAATTTGAATAAATGACTTTTGAATTTGAATTTGAAACCTAACAACCCCCAGTGTTAGGTTTTATTTTCGTTACGGAATTTCTTGATTCGGTCGCCGCGCTCAAAGCCCGCGATAAAAGCTATATAATAGCTTAAAACAAAACTATACTAAATAGCATACACGCCACCAATGAGTTCGAGCCGTCGACTAGTGCAACCTTAATTAGCTAACAACATAAAGCCCCTTTTGAGAAATTGTGACACTGTTTTTAACCGACTTCAAAAAAGGAGGTTATCATTTCAACACATGTATGTATAGTTATTGGAACTGCAATATATTTACATAATATGGGCTTCCAAACACATATACAAAACTTTATAGGTGTATGTAAATATATATGTACCATTTATGTTCGTCCACGCATTTCTCTGAAACTATTAATCGGATTTTGACCATTTTATTTATTGGATTACCTTTACTTCAACTTAGGGAACAGTGCAAGTTTCACCAAAATCGGTTCAGTAGTTTTCAAGATATGGACTAATATGTCGTCCTCTTATTACCACAAAAACGGATCTCGATTCTGTCCAATTTACTGATAAAACAGATAACCTTTCAACTGTCACTAAATAATAAAAAATCGCGCGATAAGATACAATAATGCGAATATAATTACTATCTTTCAAAGCTATTATGTTATACTAGCTGCGCCCCGCGGTTTCACCCGCATAAGTCTCGATACCGTGGGAAAAAAAAAGTATCCTATGTTCTTTTCCAGGGCATCATCTATATATGTGCCAAATTTCATCCAAATCCGTTCAGCCGTTTTAGCGTGAAGGCGTAACAAACAAACTTACTTTCGCATTTATAATATTACTAGCTGCGCCCCGCGGTTTCACCCGCATAAGTCTCGATCCCGTGGGAAAAAAAAAGTATCCTATGTTCTTTTCCAGGGCATCATCTAGGTATATATGTGCCAAATTTCATCCAAATCCGTTCAGCCGTTTTAGCGTGAAGGCGTAACAAACAAACTTTCGCATTTATAATATTAAGGATAAGGAAGGATTGGGGCCGCAAAGCAATTAACTGATTATTTTATATGTTTAAAATTCAATTGTTTGGAATAAGGTTACCAAACAACTAAAAATTACCAACTAAAAGTTACCAACATAAAGCGTATCTAGAGATACATTTAATGTTGGTAACTTTTTTTGTAAAATATTATAATTATTTTAAAATTAGATACGTTAGGTTTTATTCTTCAAATATATTTATTATGGTAATTAAGAGGATACAATGTAACAAAACACAAGTGTACATAAAAGATACAAAAAACTACTACACCATACACAACACTACTCTATGCCTACCTAAATCACGTTATTTCTTCTTTTAATGACTAAAATAGAATTTATTTTTGTTATTAAATATTTTGGTTTTTTACCCCAGTTTCTTTGGTTTATTTTATTATATATTAATAATTTTGAAGATAATATAACATTATAAGTAAAAAAGTGTTGTTAAGTTACCCAAAGAACATTCGATAACCCACACAAAACAACGTATTATTATAAAAATGGCAGCGTGCTACTGACGCGCCAAACTACAAACACGTATGCACACACATACGCTTTGTTTATGTGTGTATTCATCGTTTAACACGAAGCAACACACAGAAATATGTTTAGATAAATGTCTGTTTTACGCATATTGTTAGCAATACACATACGTATCTTCAAATAAGTTTCTGCGTTTGTGTATTTTACACGTAATATTGATACGTCAACCACCATTTTAGAAATAAAGTGTCATTGAGATACGTGTCTTTGTGACTAAATAGAACCGGTTATTTGTTTATCGATCAAAATTGAGATACGTTTTTGTGTTTTTGTATTACGTTATGTGTAAGTGTGACGGCTTGTGAGCTTCGGGTGTGGTGTCAAAGGGAAAACATCTCATAACCTTGATCAACTACAACTAAAAAGTGACAAAAATAAAAAAAAAAGTCGATGTGTTTGGTTCTGTATTTTCGTTTTTTGCCACCGACTTCCGAAATTATTATTTTATTAACTTTTTTTTTAAAGTTTGATATAAGGTAAGAAATTCAAATTTTAATAAAATTCCTATGTTGCCAGGCTATACACTGAACAGTAATAAGAAACATAAAAAGGGTCGAGAAATTACGAAAGCAGACATCGGCAAGCCGCAGGACTTCAAACACATAGCACACGTCGGCTGGGACACAAGTATTAGTCATTTTGTGTTAACAATTATGTAATGTTTATCTAACTCGGGCCAAAATTATTCATCGTATCACATACATAAATTAATTCTCGCTTTTTTGTCATGGGGATAGGCCGGTGGACAGATACTTCACAATGCCATCTGTAACTGATCATCATCCTTCTATCTCTCTCATCATAAAAATCGTGGAATTATGACGAAATTTTGCTTCAAGGTCGCGCGCGTTTACGATCATTGAGAGTGATTCCTGGATTACCAATAGATATCTATTCGTTTTTTTTTTTGTTGTCATAATATTCTTAGTACCAGCTCGGATTTTGGATTAATGGTAAAAGACTCGACCCTTATTTATTTATTTACTTAATACGGCACCAAGTCCCAATACACTAATCACAAATACATACAATTCATTAAATTCATTACACCAATACAAAATAAGTACATTACAATTCATTAGATCATTAAAATAATATATGTACATTAAAATTAAAATTCAAAATTCCATTCAATCACAAAATAAATTACATTAAAACTGAGTAGTCATTAAAATAAAATTTCATTACATTATCACTATCTAACAAAAATAAAAAACAAACCAAAATATTACAATCTATATCGTCTGTTGGCACTCCGATGGACTTCGAGCCAATACCTGTGGATCGGACTGCTCCAATCCTCACTAACGACCCTCAACAGTTGATTAGTGGATTTTCGCAAACTGCTGGAAGAAGATGTAGTGACAAAAATTGAAAAGGGTATGCTGAGATGGTTTGGGCATGTTGAGAGAATGAATGAAAGGCGACTAACAAAATGTATTTACAAGGCTGATGTAAAGGGAAAGGCCGGGCGGGGACGCCCTAGGAGGACATCATCATCATCATCATCAGCCTATAATGTTCCCACTGCTGGGACACAGGCCTCCTCTCTGTGAGAGGGAGTGGGCCGTAATCCACCACGCGGGCCCAGTGCGGGTTGGTAGATGTCACATGTCATCGAATTTTCGGTTCTAGGACATGCCGGTTTCCTCACGATGTTTTCCTTCACCGTTTTGAGAGCAGTGGTGATGAAATAATTTACACAAAGTAAAGCGCCTGTCTGGGTTCGAACCCACGACCTACAACTCGTGAGTCGCGGCCGTTACCACTGGGCCACCACTGCTCTCTAGGAGGACATATACTGACCTTATTGGTGATGTTCTTCAGAAAGGCCAGGTGCGTAGTACTCGCAACCGGCGTGCGTGTATGACCAGATGTATGAACGTAAACGAGGCAAAAGGAATATGTAAGGATCGTAGTAGGTGGCGTTCTGTAGTTTCTGCCTACCCCCATGGGAAGAAGGCGTGAGTTTATGTATGTATGTATGCTGAAAAACGATGCTATGCGCGATCGAATAACGGCATAAAAGTCTCTCGCTTCAGCGAACATGCTCGACGCGCTACAGTACCGTGGAAATTTCATTAAAATGCGGTAGGCATCATTGTACTGCACACGCATGGTACTTAGTGTTGATCTTTTAAATTTTGTCCCTAACTGGCATGTGTAAAAAAAGAGGCAATAGGCACGAAACATGGGACTTAAACATGAGTTGTGAAATGTCACACTACTACTTGAATTTAGAAGACATTGAGATTTTGAGAGAATGAAGTTTCTTACCCGTTCTTCTCCATAAGAACCTATCATGGGCGTACCCAGGATTTTTTTATGGGTTGGGCTGAAGTTAATAAACTCTATATCGCCGCCCCCGCAGAATAAACGCGTAAGTGCTATTGAGGCGGTTTTGATGTTAATCCATATTCGTTATGTATAGGTCAAAATACATCACCTCAATTTTTTCCAGATTTTTACATCAATTATTTACGAAGTTACATACACACGATATACCGTAACATTATGTTATAATTCCGACCTTGATGATATAAAAACTTAATTACCTATTACATTATCAGAATTTTTTCGACTGCACCAGAATAAACGCGTAATAGCCCATTAACGGTATCACTGTACTGCGAAAAACGCAAGTAATATTACATTGCAAAACAAAAAAAAAAAACAATAGTTGATAAGAAAAAATAACTCAAAGTAACATTAACGTTAAAAAAAAAACTAAAACATTTCTGTAAAATGTTTTTTTATCAATGATTTGAGTCATTGACAGTGCCTGTTTAACACTTAACATTAATTAGATTAACTACAAAAAAAATCTTTTAAACGACGTAAAAACAAACTTCTATTCGGTGTAGTCATAAAGTTATGGATCAATTTAGGTTTTTTATTTTTCCTGTAAAATTGACTTTTTACACTTGCGCGTTTATTCTGCGGGGGTGGCGATATGTAGTAGTAGGAGATTCTATCGATAAAACTCCGCTCGTTTCATCGATGCTGTATGGTTTCGCGCGGTAATTTTGAATTTAATCAAATGAATGTTTTTTTTTACCATAAACCAAAAATTTTAGCTTCGGGTTAGGGACCAGGGTGGGGCAGATGCCTCATTGGTATGCCCATGGAACCTACTACGCTTTGGAATGGGTAACTAGCTTCATTTTTCTGACTGAACGACTCCTTGTCAATTCAAAAGTGCCTATAAATAGTTAAATTGACATATATTTTTTGAGTTTGATCTAGCCCTTAGAGCCTGGGTTCTGAACCTGGGGATGATTACCCCCGCGGGGGTAAATCAGCTATTCTGTGGGAGTAACAAAAAACCTAATCTGGTGGGACCAAAGCTGGTGCCGAATATACTGTTAATAGCTAACAGAGCTTTAGTAAAAATGCTTATGAGTACCCTTTCTTAGATGTGAGAGTGGTTTTTTAACTTTGGTTACACTGAAAACAAAGGCCGGCACTTTTTCAATGTGGAACATGACTTAAGATGCGCTTTAAGCGAAATTAAACGTTACATAAAAACTTTTGAATGCAAAACAATACCGACCATCACACTAACTATGTATTTTTAATTAATTAATTGTTCATAATTAAATATAAATTACGTAAGAATAAGCTTGTCTTGTTTGTATTGATAACATTTTAAGGTCGGGGTAAAATCAGTTTTCCTAATAGGTCACAGGGGTAACAATATTGAAAAGGTTAGGAACCACTGCCTTAGAGTAATACAGACGTGATTATATTATTTCATAATAATATTTTCAGGTTTTAGTCTCGACGATGCGCCAGAAGCCGACGAAATCCGTTCGTTCTTCACGAAAGCTGGAATTTCAGAGACGGAACTACAGGACCAAGAGACAAAAAAATTCATAAACAACTTCATAGAGACGCATGGGGGACTGCCCGCTTTCAAACAGGACCTGGAAAAGGGTGAGTTTTATTAAAGTTATAAAAAAAAAACTGCTGAGGAACCAGTATCTATTGCCATGAAAAGATCTTTAATCTTTAAATCTTTATTGGAACAAAAACACATTTTACAAAGGACATGTCCTAAAATGGTTTTTTATTATTCAATAATTCTAACTAGAATAAGTTAAATATATTTGGATAGATATCCCAAAAACTAATAGTTCTAACTATATCATACATTTTTAAAGACCTCCAATTTTAAGAAAAATCTTTTTTATTTTAGTAAGAATTTACTCCTAAAACGAACAAACCTTTCTAATTATCTAGGATAATATAGTGAACACACCCCATAAAATAGTAAACTTGTCAAAATTGACACATGTTACTATCATTACCGTCAATTCATTGACAGTAATGTCAGTATTATGTGTCAATTTATGTCATATTGACATATTCAAATAGTAAACTTGTCAAAATTGACACATTTTAATGTCATCACTGTCAATTGATTGACAGTAATGACTGTACCAAGTGTCAATTTATATCATATTTATCATAGTTGCCATCAACCAATAAAATATTTGTACTTTAAATAGTTTATAATTTTTCTCTTAAATGGAGGGGTCTAAAAATATTATTTCAGTGGTTCCTAGTTCCATATTTTGTCGTTTTTATTTAGATGTAGTTTGATGCTGGTTAGATTTTTCTCGGAATAAAAAACCAACGTCCCTACAAAAAGCGGACATCTCCTTTATTGCGTACGTAAATAGCTACATTAGTTATAAACTGTGTCGCAGCTATTAACGCCCACCTCCAAGAGGGAGACGACAGCGTTCCAGATTCCAGAGATGAAAACAAAGTAGAGGTTAATTAAAAAAGAACAATACTAATAAAAATAAAATAGTAAAAAATCAAAAAAGTAAAAATAAATTACGTAAGAATTATAAGCTTGTCTTGTTTGTATTGATAACATTTTAAGGTCGGGGTAAAATCAGTTTTCCTAATAGGTCACAGGGGTAACAATATTGAAAAGATTAGGAACCACCCACTACCTTAGAGTAATACAGACGTGATTATATTATTTCATAATGATATTTTCAGGTTTTAGTCTCGACGATGCGCCAGAAGCCGACGAAATCCGTTCGTTCTTCACGAAAGCTGGAATTTCAGAGACGGAACTACAGGACCAAGAGACAAAAAATTTCATAAACAACTTCATAGAGACGCATGGGGGACTGCCCACTGTCAAACAGGACCTGGAAAAGGGTGAGTTTTATTACAGTTATAAAAAAAAACTGCTGAGGAACCAGTATCTATGGCCATGAAAAGATCTTAAATCTTTAAATCTTTATTGGAACAAAAACACATTTTACAAAGGACGTGTCCTAAAATGGTTTTTTATTATTCAATAATTCTAACTAGAATAAGTTAAATATATTTGGATAGACATCCCAAAAACTAATAGTTCTAACTATATCATACATTTTTAAAGACCTCCAATTTTAAGAAAAATCTTTTTTATTTTAGTAAGAATTTACTCCTAAAACGAACAAACCTTTCTAATTATCTAGGATAATATAGTGAACACACCCCATAAAATAGTAAACTTGTCAAAATTGACACATGTTACTGTCATTACTGTCAATTCATTGACAGTAATGTCAGTACTATGTGTCAATTTATGTCATATTGACATATTCAAATAGTAAACTTGTCAAAATTGACACATTTTAATGTCATCACTGTCAATTGATTGACAGTAATGACTGTACCAAGTGTCAATTTATATCATATTTATCATAATTGCCATCAACAAATAAAATATTTGTACTTTAATAGTTTATAATTTTTCTCTTAAATGGAGCGGTCTAAAAATATTATTTCAGTGGTTCCTAGTTCCATATTTTGTCGTTTTTATTTAGATGTAGTTTGATGCTGGTTAGATTTTTCTCGGAATAAAAAAACAACGTCCCTACAAAAAGCGGACATTTCCTTTATTGCGTACGTAAATAGCTACATTAGTTATAAACTGTGTCGCAGCTATTAACGCCCACCTCCATGAGGGAGACGACAGCGTTCCAGATTCCAGAGATGAAAACACAGTAGAGGTTAATTAAAAAAGAACAATAGTAAAATTAAAATAAAATAGTAAAAAATCAAAATAGTAAAAATAAAATTTGTAAAAATAAAATTGTAAAAATAAAATTTGTAAAAATACAATTTGTAAAAATAAAATTGTAAAATAAAATTTGTAAAACTAAAATTGTTAAAATTATAAATGTAAAAATCAAGATCGATGAGATGATGGAGTGTAATGGAGCTCTTTTTAAAGATCTCTTTATCTTTAGTATATTATTTACAGCCGAACCTAATAACCTATCTATCACCAGTTTTGGCATACTGGAGATAGAAAAACCTATCTATGGTTTTAACGTCCCAATAATCTGTCAGAGAATAAGGACCTTTCGGAATTGTGGGACGACAATCAATGACAGATAGAATTATACTATCTTCGGCCGTTAGTTTTGACATATTATTACCTACATCGGTAATAGGTAAAAGTTTCATTTAAAAAAAAACTCTAAAAACATACCATTTTAAATTACATTGATTTATTTTATTTTATTAAACCAATATACATATACAGGGTGGCAGGGACATCGACGCGAAAACTGTTACCATGGATTCAGTACATGATTCTGAACCCCCTCCAAACTTTTCGTCGGATATTTTTTTATATCTTCTGTTTCATAGAAAAGTGCAATACCTACGCGGTCAAAATGTATGGAACAGCAGATTTTTTTAAGTAAAAGAAGAGAAAACGCAAAAAAAAAATGATTGTGTGGTTTTATGAAACCACGGTAAAAGTGAAACTTTACACGGTCAGCTACTGCGAACTATAGGCGCCGCCATATTGGCCTTGGCTGCTCTGACGAGCGCCTTTCACTTTATCCCTACTCCGCGGCCGACCGTCACGCGACATGCAACACACAGACGAAAAAGTTTGAGACGATGTAATAAAAGTTTCACTTTAAAAAAATTACTGCCTCGTTGGTCTAGTGGTTAGCAAGCGCTACTGCTTGAGCATGAGGTCCTGGGTTCGATTTCCGGATCGGGCTAAGTGTTTTTGGGTTTTTCCTCAGAAATTTCTCAGTAGCAGCTTGGAGTCTGGATTGTGCCCGGTTAATGGCAATAGGCTTGCCCCCAAATGTGGGTGTACCTGCTACAGGGATACCTTTGCCCTACCCTTCGGGGAAACAAGGCGTGATGTTATGTGTGTTATGATATGAGAAAATTATAAGCATTCTTAAAATTTATAATTCTTGTATACTGACATCAAAAACGTTCGAGAAATGTGGCGTTGAATTTGAGTAATGTTATGCGTTATTGTTTACATGAGTTAGTTAGCTTTGATCTCTATTTATATACCTACGTTATGTATAACAAATGAAATAAAATAGCAAAAAGAAAGCTTATTTGTTAGACTATGTTAATTTATTCCATGACGACATTCGTGTGAAACGGTTTTGAGTCTGCTTTGTATGGAGCTTTCCCATCGTGCGCCGGGCAGGAAGCATGTCCGCCCGAACCCCAAAAAACATGAATTCTGCTAATGAACTTAAGTTTCTATCCACAGTCCATCGCAGCACATGCTCAGTGGTATCAGGTAGCAGCACCAGCAGCAGTGGGTCCAGTTCTGTGCCCTCTCGACAGGATGCAACTTTAACGGCGCCACCGCCGCCGCTGCGGCGCAAGCCGTTGCCGGCTCCACCCGTCACGCCTCGACCCATGCCGGTCATGCAGGCGCTGCAGCCCCTGCAGCCCGTGCAGACCGTGCAGCCCGCGCAGCCAGTGCAGCAGCTGCAGCCGATACCGGCCAAACGTATTTAAAACATCGTTTTATTTCTGTCAATTGCTTAAATATGATCCGTCATAATGACATAATGTCATGTGTATGATGTTTATAATTTGTGGTTCAAAGTCAAAGTGAAATAATTAATTTCAATAGGCACATAAAAATAAATTTTGAACGTCAAAATTTACCAACAAAAAAAAAACTTTACTTGAAGTCGGTGTCAAAAAACTAAAATACTGATCTGATCCAAAGACACCGATTTCCGAAATTAAAGTTATTTTTCACTTTGTAGTTTGGAAGTCGGTTGTGTTTTTTGTAAAAAAGTTTTTTTTTTCACTTTTTAGTAGGTTGGTTTGTAATTTATCTAAGTTACAATAGCCTTATGTAAACTGTTCATCAAAAATACCCAAATCGCTATAGATGTGCCTTTAATATTTGAAGAGTTCCCTCGATTTCTCCAAGATCCCATCATCAGATCGTAACCAAATGACAATGGGACCAACTTGAAAGTATACCCTTTCGAACAAAAAAAGAATTTTTCAAATCGGTCCAGCCGTCTTCGAGTAATCGGGGAACATACATTAAAAAAAAAGTATTCCGACGAATTGAGAACCTCCTCCTTTTTTTTGAAGTCGGTTAAAAGAAATTGTGGTTCTAGTTGCCCCTTCCAAGAAGTACCTAGTTTTAAATTGAGAAGAATGGGCAAGTTGGCCTCAATGCTGTTTGTCTTAAAGTGTACTTTATAAAAAGTATCATGTTATTTTCAGCTCATCATGTTTTGCCATAATTTGCTAACAAGTTAACTATTGGGATATTATGACACTGTTTTTAACCGACATTAAAACAAAGGAGGTTATCAATTCGCCAAGTTTATGTAATATTATTGGAACTGCAACAATTATATTCACATAATATGATAATCTGTTAGAGCTTGCAAACACTTAAACAAAATTTTATAGGTGTATGTATGTATGTTTGTCCACGCATTTCTCCGAAACTATCGGATTGTGACCATTTCTTTTATTGGCTTGAAAAAAAATCAGCTATTCCTTACATTTATGGTCGCATAACTCGTCAAAATTATGTTATTTAAGAACACTGTGTAAGTTAGCTGTAAGTTTCCCGAATAGAATAAAATAAAATAAAAAAAATGTAGAGAACTGCAGATTTTTTTCGCGTTTTCAGGTTTGGTCCCGTAGTAAAAGTTGTTCATAATGATGAGTAAAGTCACGTGTTAAAGTTTGCGCACTGGATAAAAACTTACCCTGTATTGTGTAAGTGTGGACTCAAAACATTGATTAACCACAGCAAAAAAGTGTAAAAATAACAAAAATGTGTGCAATTCACACGTGGTAGAAGTGAAACCTTGAAAATGAGTGGAGGGGGTACGAAGCAGAGCACAAAGAGAACCACGAACATAAAAAACACTGTATAATGCTTCCTATCTCATTTTCTCCCACGTTAAATCTTATGAACTTGTGTCTGTCTCTTTTTACTGTCGCTTTTTCGTTTCATGGAGTTTCAAATCACAATGATTCTAAAGAAGTTTTCACTTCAAAAATGTCGGTGTCCTTGGTTCTGTATTCTAATTTTTGTGTCACCGACTTCCAAAATCAAAGTTATTTTTCCCTTTTTTTTTGTTTTTTTTTGGACGTCGCGCGTGTTGTTTTTTTTTTATAATAACTTTTTTTACAATTAGTTTTCGATCGATTAAATATAGGTTTTAATAAAATTCCTGTGTTGCCAGGCTACACACTGATGAGTAATATGAAACAAAAAAAGGAGCACGAAATTATGGAAGGAGACATCGGCATGCCGCAGGACTTTAAACACAAATCACACGTCGCCTGGGATGTTGACAAAGGTATTATTAAATTCATTTTGTATTAACCTTTAGCCGACGTCCGACCTCCATGCGTACGTAATAAAATCGCGGCGGGATTTAATCGCGCATTGGATTTTTAACTCTCGGTGTTAAGCCTAGCGTTGAGAATCCAACGTACTGGGACGTACTCTCGTCCCAGCGCGTTGAAAACATACTGTTGGATTTTCAACTCTCGGCGCTAAGCAGAGCGTTGAAAATCCAGTGAACGAAAAAAAAATCGCCGCGATTTTATTATGTCCGTGCGAGCCACGTGGGCTTATGGTTATGTTTTTCTAATTCGAGTCAAAATTATTCATCGTATTACACACATAATATTTCATGTCGTGGCCAGATTGTAGAATTGACCATTTCATGAAATGGCTAGCTAAAATTGACCCTATCGTTTAAATGTTAACGTGATATTATGTCAGTCGACGTTTGGCCATATCATTAATGTAGGGTGTAAATATAGCCAAAAAACTGCGACCAACTTGGAAGTAGCGCTAACTAACCTAACCTAATCCATTTGGTCGGGGTGCCACATAAGCGGCGTATATTTTTTTTGTTTTTAAACTAAGGGAATGTTTTCCATCCAGCTCGGGTAACAAAAACATCGTGTTTGCTTACACAATGTGTACGGCTACGCCTGTTTGTTGCGATGTTTTTGTGTAATGTTTCGAAAAAACACGCGCAGGAGACCAGTACCCTAATTGCGTAATACAACACAATCGATTTGAAACAGGTTGCTAATCCATTGCTTCATAAGTTGGAAAAAAAAATCTGTTCAACAACGTAAATAACGCAATGAATGTTGTTGAACTGTCAAAATGAAACAAATTAGGCATAATTGTTTACGAAAATAAGTTACGCAATTAAGGTGGTTTTAGTGATTATGTTGCATTTCACGCCGCGGCAGCAGCCGGCGAGAGCTACTTCCAAGTTGATCGCTTTCCATAATATTATATTTGGAAACCCAATAAAAGTCCATCGAATTTTTTTGCTTGTGAATTTGGTGACATTGAAAATTCTCCATAAGAACCTACTACGCTTTGGAATGGGCAACTTGCTTCATCTTTCTGACTGAACGACTCCTTGTTAAT
Organism: Agrochola lychnidis; assembly: GCA_963680765.1. Lineage (NCBI taxonomy): Eukaryota > Metazoa > Arthropoda > Insecta > Lepidoptera > Noctuidae > Agrochola > Agrochola lychnidis. Next base: position 4,607,654 of record OY796871.1, on the reverse strand, counting down.
TCAAAAGTGGAGGTAAATGGTTTAATTGAAATTAATGCTTTGAGTTTGACCTACTCCTTAGAGAGACGTGATGATATTATTTAATAATGATATTTGCAGTTTTCAATCCCGACGATGAGTCAGAAGCCGACTTAGTCCGTTCGTTCTTCAAGAAAGCCGGACTTTCAGAGACGGACCTACAGGACCCAGAGATCAAAGAGTTTTTATACAACTTCATAGAGACGCATGGGGGACTGCCAGCTTTCAAACAGGAACTCGATAAGGGTGAGTTTTAGTACAATTATTTAAAAAAACTGCGTAGAAACCAGCATTTAATACTACGAAAGGGTGATGGAATGCAATCTAGCTCGTTGTACCAGGGGGCCTACCACCAGCTCAAAAGCAGCATTATTTTAATACTAGCTTCTGCCCGCGACTTCGTCCGCGTGGAGTAGCTACTTTGGGCTAACGCTATCTTTAATCCGCGACTTCGTTTAAATAAAGGTGCTTTTTTTTTTTTTTAATTATGCGTACCTATGTTAAGGAGCTATTTTAGGTACCTACATCACGCTTTAATCAGTAAGCCGACGTTCGCACGGACGTAATAAAATCGCAGCGGGATTTTATCGCGCACTGTATTTTGAACTCTCGGTGTTAAGCCGAGCGTTGAGAATCCAACGCGCTGGTACGCACTCTCGTCCCAGCTCGTTGAAAAAACACACTATTAGATTTTCACTCTCGGCGCTAAGCAGAGCGCTGAAAATCAAGAGCACGAAAAAAAGAACCAGATCTCGATAGGACAACATATAGTTGCCCGTGCGAAAAACACTCTTGGCCTAAATCTATTCCTACCTGTTTAAAATTTTGCCCCTGGGCCTTATTAATTGTTACCCCAAACGATACCTTCACCGGAAATCGCGCGCAGTACTTTATCATTATTTTGCTGCGATGTTATTTTAAAACTGCGATATCTCCTAAGATATTTATTAAAATCGAATGATGTGTGGCAATTTTGTTTTAAATTAAATACTTGTGATGAATAACGTATTTATTTGGATAAGGATTAATGTCATGTTTATAAAAACACCCTCGTAAATAACGCATTACTTTTGAACAAATTTGGTTAGCATAAAAAAGGTTAGAGTGAGCCAACCTTAAAAGATAGACATATGCTGTCGCGGACTTTTTTTTAGAACTTTTAAAGGGGAACAATTCTGTCATACATGATTTTTGCGAAACTGTAACTGTTTACGCAGCGCACGCAGCGGAAGCTCTCAAAAGGAAAAAATTAATCCCGATTTTGAAACATTCCTCATTGGTGCTCCTCTCCTATTGGTCTTAGCGTGATGATATATAGCCTATAGCCTTCCTCGATAAATGGGCTATCTAACACTGAAAGATTTTTTCAAATCGGATCTGTAGTTTCTGAGATTAGCGCGTTCAAGCAAACAAACAAACAAACAAACTCTTCAGCTTTATATATTATAGTATAGAAGTATAGATTACTTCAGTGGGAGAAAGAGATTGAGCTATACGTCCTGTAGAGCTTCATCTCTTTCCCACACTGAAGTAATATTAAAATAATACTGCTTTATGAGCTGGTGGTAGGCCCCCTGTAGTAGGTACACCCACATTTCGCAAGTTATGTTTAAGTCCCATGTAATAGGGAGCGAGCCTATTGCCATCAACTAGGCACAAATCCAGACTCCGGGCTGCTACTGAGAAATTATTGATAGAAAAACCCAATTACACTTTGCCCGACCCGGGAATCGAACCCAGGACCTCATGCTAAACAGTAGCGCTTGCGACCACTAGACCAACGAAGCAGTAAATACGAGGCTATATATTTAATAGAAATGTAAACACTATGTAACGCACGTCAGCCAGTGAGGTCGCTGTCACTTATATGTCAACAACTGTCAGTTCACCACGAATCGCGGGAAATAGTTGAAAGTGAGGCGGTGCACGAGAAGCTTGGTATGGTGATGAGCCAGTATAGCCAGCTTAAATACTGGATTAACAGGATTCTACACTATCTAAAATAGTATCATATAGGTACCTACTTTTATAATGCTTGTAAATATGTGAACACCATGTATCCATTACATTTCCTTTATTTAATTTTAAAACATACTATTTACATTTTTAAATATTCTTATAAAAATAATTTAAAAAAACATTTAAAAATATAAAAAATTGTAGCCCACCGGTGTCGGGAACAGGGTCCAAGCCACCGGTGGTCAGGGCTCCTGAGAGAGGAACCTCCTAACGATACGCACCGTGTCCAGGAGTACTGCTTTCTGGATCAAGCCCTTGATCCAGCTACCTAACGAGAGCCTCCTCAGGTGTTGGTCGAGGCTCTTAGCTATTATGCCATTGGCCGTAACGATTATCGGCACAATGATTGCTGTATCCACATCCCACAAGTCGACAACCTCGTGAGCCAGATCAAGATACTTAATCTGTTTATCTTTTTCAGCTTTCACGAGGTTCTCGTCATGCGGGACCGCTATATCAATAATCATTGTGCGACGCTCTAATCGATCTATCACCACTATGTCTGGCTTATTGGCAACAATAGTCCGGTCAGTGATGATAGATCGATCCCAATACAACGTGATATTGCCATTTTCGAGGACTGGGTCGGGCACATATCTATAGTACGGTACTTCCGATTCCACAAGACTGTATTTCAGAGCAAGTTGCTGGTGGATAATCCTGGCTACAAGGTTGTGCCTATGCAAGTAGTCTCCATTAGCCAGACGAGAACAGCCAGAAATAATGTGTCTGATTGATTCTCCGGGACGGTGGCATGCCCGACAGATGTCAACCGTACCGTCCTTCACAATATATTTCCGGTAGTTGTTCGTCATCATAACTTCGTCCATAATCGCAAAGACAAAACCTTCGGTTTCCCCAAAGAGGTCACCGAATCGCAACCAGGATACGGACGCTAACAGGTCTACATCGGGCCCATGTAAGGCCCGGTAAAAGCGCCCGTGAAGCTCTTTGCTCTGCCATACCTCCCTGCGGTCATTAGTATCTAATACTATAGGTTTGCGCCAGTTCTCGTTAGCCAAGGATAGCGGGGTGAGGCCCTTGTCTACGGAGACCACATCTCGGTGCATCCTCACGTCGGTTTCTAGGAAGTATTCCCTGAGACTGCATACCTCACGGTTGTGCAGGGTCTTAGCATTTAAGAAGCCTCGACCTCCGCACTTCCGCGGGATATACAGTCTCATCACCGATGAACGTGGGTGATGCATCCGATTTGCGGTCAGCAATGTGCGGACCCTCCTATCCAGGGCGTCAAGTTCTGTCTGAGTCCATTTGAGTATGCCGAAAGAGTACATCAAAACCGGCATGACCCAACCGTTGAAGGCGCGCACCTTGTTTCCGCTTGATAGAAGACTATTTAAAACTTTATTCAGGCGGCTAAAGAAGCGCTCCTTCAGCGATTGCTTCATGTCAGCAGCGTTGATACCTAACGCTTCCGACATACCCAAATACTTGTAGGTTTCGGTCGAGGAGAGGGATCTTAGGTGTATGGAATCCGAGAGGTGGGTTCCCACGGATTCCACAATCTTCCCTCGCTTTACATGCATGACCGCACATTTGTCCACACCAAATTCCATTCTGATAGCGCTACTGAAAGTTTCAGTTACCTTCAGTAGCTCCAGCAGTTGCAAATTGTTGTGGGCAAAGAGTTTCAAGTCATCCATATAAAGGAGGTGAGATATAACCTGACCACCTCTCCTCAATCGGTAACCTAGCCCTGAATCTTCCAGCAGTGTGCTTAGAGGATTCAAGGCTAGGCAGAACCAAAGTGGGCTCAGACTGTCGCCCTGAAATATACCTCGTTCTATCCTTATCGGCTCGCTATTCCTCTGGGTATGTCGACATCCTGGATAGCGAAGAACCGTCCTCCATTGCCCCATACATGACATCAGGAAGGCGCGTAGAGTTGCATCTACTTTATACAATTCCAGCACCCTCATGAGCCATGTATGTGGCACCGAGTCATAGGCCTTCTTATAATCTATCCAACATGTCGACAAATCCCTTCGGGATCGACGAACCTGTTGGCTAATGGTCATATCGATGAGGAGCAGCTCCTTAGTACCGCGGGACCCGTTCCTACATCCATTTTGAGAGGCAGACATGATGGAGTTGGTGTCTATATGTTTGTTAATTTTAGCTCTCAAAATGGATGTAAGAACTTTATAGACCGTCGGTAAACAAGTGATCGGCCTATAATTTTTGGGTTCCGCAGTACTACCTGATTTATGGAGCAGGTGGGTTATTCCTGTCGTTAGGAACTGGGGCAGCGACCCTGACTCTAAGGCTGACTGGAACTGGGATGCCAATCGAGCGTGCGACCTTTTGAACCACTTTATCCAAAAGTTGTGCAGTCCGTCCGGCCCTGGAGATTTCCAGTTAGGCAACGGACGGACTGCACGAGCTACATCTTGGGGGCTGATGGTAAGTGCCCCCATTTCTGGTATTTGCTCGCACGCTCGCTCGATCTCCCTAGTCCAATCTCCTTCGGTGTGATTGATAGGCGCCGACCAGATGCTTCGCCAGAACGAACACATGGCGTCATCATCTGGTAGACGCGTGTCAATCACACCTTGATCCGGTCGCTTCCAAGCCCTGTAAACCCACCTTTCATCGCTCTGGAATGTGCGATTCTGAGTGTACCTCTCCACTCTCCGCCTGTATCGTCGAATACGGTTTGCCCATGTGCAGATCTTCTGCTTCAGGAAGTCGATACGCTCTGTGACACGGGTCAAATAATCCCGAGAACTAATATCAGTCCCCGAGAACGCCCGCTTCACAAAGCGCATCACTCTAGGGCGAGTATTGCCCTCCCTGAAGCAGATTAGCTTGCCGATGAGTACTCTAGCCTCACTGATACGACGCTCAATCCTGCACTGCCAAGCTGGTATAGCTGGTTTTGGTCGTGGAGCTCTGTCATTGTTAGGAAATTTGACATGAGCCACACGACATGCCGCTACAGCTGCACAGTACAAGATCGAGTGGGCATCAGCGAGGTCTTTGCTGCCGTCAAAACAATTTGACAGCAACGAGTCTAGAGTACACACCAGCCCCTTGTTTTTCTTGTGCATGGGCAAACGAGGTAGACGTGGTCTAAGTCCAGGCGGAGTGGAGCGGTACTCCCGGAAAGCATCCTCCAAAGCGCTCCTCAATCGTGTATTGCACATAATTATTTTTTCTGTCATTGCTTCATTTTTAATTATTTTTACCTATTGTGGTATAGTAATCTTATTCCAGGTGCATCGTCTTCACATATAATTATATAATTAATGTATACAAAATATTGTAAAACATTTTAAAAGAGTAACGGTGGAGTTTTTTGCCCATTCTTCTCCATACGAAAACTACCTTTTGGAAGGGGCGACTAGAATCAATTCCATTTTTTGTTTTTGACTTTCAAAATTGCCTTTTTGTGCCTAATTGAAATAATTTGACTTTGACTTTGACTTTAATATTATTATTTATGTATGTTTTTAGTTACGCTTTCACGCTATCGGCTGAATAGATTTGGATGAAATTTGGCACATGGGTCGACCATGTCCTGGGTTAGGATATAGGATACCTACTTTTTATCCCGATATTCCCTCGGGATCGAAAGTAAGTTTGTTTGTTACGCTTTCACGCGTTTTTTAAATGCTCCTTTATTATTTTATATTTTTTTAACTACTTGTATTTCCTGCGTGTCCCAAATAAAATATATTTCTTTCTTTATTTATTTCAAAATTATTCATCGAATATTAAAAAAAAGTAATTGTTACAAGGTCTGGGAACGATTCAAATGCCCGAAAATATAAAAAAATGTTTTTTTTTTGTACTTGTCAGTAACTATGTCTGTTATCTATTTCTACTTTAAAGAAATAATATTTAGTTTAGAATTTATTTATTTACCATCACAAATGTTGATTTGGACAGGACAGGAAGTGCTTAATCTAAAAAAAATGCGTTTACATTTTTGTGAGAGGTTGGTAAACGAAAAAAGCATAAAATACCTGTGTACCGGGGTCACCAGGCCCCCAATACTTAAATATGTACATATTATTCATTTAGATTAATTAACAAAAGTAAGTCAGGGTCAGGGTTCATGTATGAAACCTATTTAAACTTGTAACAACTTGTAAACTACATGAATGCAATAAATGATGATTATGATTAAAACTAAAGAAAACTAAGTCATGAAGTACAATGGTGCCGATTCCCTTGTTCACAAACTAAACTAAATTTAAGTTCAGTGCATCTTTTTCTTTCTATTTCATTAAGAAAAGGATAGAAGATAAATTTTAGTTTAGTCCTGTCAAATTAATCAGCGCTTGACGTAAATTGACGTAATTTTAGTCGGCAAGTGTTTAATCACGTCTAAACTTGTATGGAGAGTGACAGGCGCTGATTAATTTGACAGGACTAAACTAGAATTTATCTTCTGCCCTTTTCTTAATGAAATAGAAAGAAAAAGATGCACTGAACTTAAATTTAGTTTAGTTTGTGAACAAGGGAATCAGCCACCATTATGTAAAAAAAATGTTATCAGATCCGATAGGGGCACATAAGTACCTACTGCAATAACATTAGATACCAAAAAGTATTTTTATTTTTAATTATTATTCGAAAAACAAAAAAGTTGTTGCTATTTAAAATTCACATTTTTAGTACCAAAATTACCCCAAATCCATAAAAAATTAGAACATTTTCAACAGGGGTCATAAGTTAATGATGGCCGCCCGCGCCTCACGTAATAACCCGGTAAAATTCTCCATTGAAAAAAAAAAAAAATGGGGCGTATATATTTTTTTTTCTTTTTCCTGAAAATTACTCACGGATCGGACACGGTTTTTTATACATGTTGTATCGAAGTACCAGCTGTTAATAATTATTTTTTATTGCATTACTTAACAATCGTTCTCAAAGTTTTATTTTAATCAAGGTTACCTATTTAATAAAAAATAAAAAAATAAGAATAAAATCTGTTCAATTTGGCGAAAATTAAAGTTACCGAACTACACTTGATAAAATAACTATCACCAACATTCTAATGAAATAAAAAATAAATTCCTTCGAGCCGGATTTGAACCAGCGACCTATGGATATCAGTTGTTTACAGCTACAGTCCACCGCTCTACCAACTGAGCTATCGAAGGTGTATATTACGCGTCGAAATTATAGTCCGGTTTCGCCAAGTTGTTTAGACTGCTTATTTCATCTTACGTCACGCGTTATAACACGTTTTGAGATAAATTTTTTTACAAAAAAAAAACCGACTTCCAAAAAAAAAATACTACAAAGCGAAAAATTACTTTAATTTCGGTAGTCGGTGTCTTTGGTTTTGAATTTTCGTTTTTTGCCATCGACTTCCGAAATTAAAGTTATTTTTCGCTTTGTAGAGTTTTTCTTGGAAGTCGGTTGTTTTATTTTTTGTAAAAAGTTTTATTTTTCTGTTTTTAGTTGTTGTATCTACCCCACACAAATTCGAATACCACTTGCTATGTTAATAACAATGACGGGAACTTAAGATATCATCCAAATATTAAGTGGGAAGAAAATACGTATTATTGAACCCAACTCAAAAACCATCCAAGCAAAGTTAATAAAATTTATATGGGACTACACGGGAAGCACCAGCTTTCAAATAAAAAAAGAATCATCGAAATCTGTTCACCCAGTCGAAAGTTCTGAGGAAACAAACAAAAAAATACAGTCGAATTGAAAACCTCCTCCTTTTTTTGAAGTCGGTTAAAAAGTGCGTGCCTAATGAGATAGTTTTGTATAAGTTATTTCACAAAATGAGGAATATTATAAATTAAAATTCAAAAGTTCAAACTAGGCAGAGAATCAGCACTTTTCGAACATCAAAATTACATGAGGACAGTCCCCTAAAACGCCCACCCTTCACCACTTCCTAGTGCCTTTCGCTGGGAAGAAGAAGTGGCGCAACAAACTCTCTAGCAGCACAGCTGTCTGTTCAAATTAGAAAAAAAAAAAGATTCCATACAATAGTATGCAAAATAATTTATATTACGCATTTATAGTCACCAGTGCCAATAAAATAAAGCAAGTTCAATAAGTTATTTTAAAACTCACAGATCTATGATATCTAATAATAAATATATGTTGAACAACTGATAAGAACTTCACTGTCACTAACGACACACAAAATAATTTTTATTGTTATCTACTTCTAAAGGCAAATCGACAGTTGAGCGGATAAATTATACCTAATTTGTTGTCCTATTTATGAAATTAATTTTTATGCAAATTAGTTAAAACATAGCACTTTCATACGTCAAAAATAAATGCTTATAACAGTATATAACACAAATTTGATACCTTTAAATGGGCAATTCTTGTATATATTTACAACGTGTAACGTTAAATGCGCAAAACCTGAAAATAGTTTGATCAGAATAACGAGCAGAATCAATTGAACCACTTTTTAATATAGGTCACATTTTTCAAAAAATCTTCATTAAAAACGTTACCGTGTCTATTTAATATTAGGTCAAGCCATCACAAGCGCAAACCCGCCAAAATACGTAAACAAACACAAATTGTTGTCGACCAATTTAAATTTTCTCATACGCGGGATAATAATAGCTTTTATTTCAATGCAAATACGAATCTTACGAACTAAAACAGCACATAAAACCTTTTTATGACTTTTTATGATTTTTTTTCTCTCTGAAATAGGTCAAATGAATTAAAAATCAGTTGGGGTGTCTGAGGTTTTGCGCATTTAACGTTACACGTTGTATATAATCTGAATCTCGGAAACGGCTCTAACGATTTTCATGAAATTTGGTAAGCAATAATTCGGGGGCAATAAATCGATCTAGCTTGGTTTCATTTTTAGAAAACTACCAAAAAAAAAACGAGCCATGCTCGATCATCCAGATGTTAATAATTTATACGGGTACTTTGACACATTTTTTTTTTTTGGTTGGGAAATTATCAAATAACTTCTCCCGCTCTGGCCGTGCGGGACCGGGAGAGCGTGTCAGACTCTTACTGACTAAAACCCACCCGTGTTCCTTCCGTTGCCCTATTGCCGGGGGCCCGATTTCCCTATCGGTTTTCTTCGAACCCCCGGCAGGCATTGGCCCTAGCGGACCCCGTCAATTCTGCTGACATCTCTTTGAGGCGCGCGTGGAACACAACGCGCCGTCGACCCGGGCTTGGTCCTTATCGGACGGCGAGCTACCCATTGCTCACCGTCCGCAAGCCCGCGCCTACGGTGACCGGAAATCAGCTCGCGATTCCCACCCCGGGCGTCTCCTCTTGCGGCGGTTAGGGGCGTGAGGGCGCGAAATTTGCCTCTCCTTCACGGGTTCCGCCTCCTCCTTCGCGAGCATTAGCGCTTCGCAGAAGGAGGTGATGGTCTGCCATTTCCTCTCGTTCCGTACCATGGCCTGAATCAGGGCCAGACGCGAGAGATCACCGCCGCCGATCGCGAGGACACGGCGTTGCTCCACCCAAGCCGGGCAGACTTCCACCGTATGCTCCGCCGTGTCCCCAGGGTACCATTTTCTATTTTGCTAAGTACCTGGTACTTGTTGATAAGCCTACACTGTCCTCTCATATCTATTAACACTGTTATTTGAAAATATTGTAAAGCCATTTATTTTTAAAACAGTAACCGTGGAGTTTCTTGTCAGTTCTTCTCCATAGGAAACGACCAATTGGAACCGTGCACCTAGCTTCTGACGTTTCATAAGTGCCCTTGTACATAGGTGACATAAAATATTTTAATTTTGAGTTTTTGAGATGTTCTTTTGCAGAAAAACCACATAGATTTGAGTGGACCTGTCCAGTTAGTGCACGCATTTGTCAGTAATCGTGTAGCTCACGCACACGATTTCCAAAACTAATTCCAAACACTACATACAAAAGATTTTTCGTCGTAACAAACTACACAGCCCAACATTTAGTAAACAACTCTGAAACAAAATGGCTGACATCAAGCTAACAGAATCACCGACAATCAACGGCACACGGCGAAATGCTGAAAATATTTCATCGTGAACGTACCACTAAATTATCTAAATAGAGATCACTCCCCAATCAGACGCGATTTTGAGTCTCGGGATCAAAGATCTACGAGTATTTCGGGGTCACGACTAGAAGAGCCATGAGTTTGTCAACACTAATATTATACCTACAGTAAAGTCTGCGAGTTTGAAGTACTGATCTGATTTCGAATATTCTTTCACTACCAGAGACTTATACTATTGCCGATTGCTATAATAGGGCACTTATATTTAAGACGCAAATATATGACAGTGACCTTGAATGGTTAGCTTGCGTGTTCTGTACTGAGCTCAAGCAACGTGTCGTACGTCCAGCCAGTAATAGGACTCGCCTATCAAGGAGCACTGTCCCAAATTAGACGCATTATTAATTTATTACACGTAAAACAAAAAGTATTTTAATAAAACAAGTATACTAAAAGATCAATAATTTAATTATCTTTAAAATGGTGAAGTTTTCAGACAAATACGCTCAATAGATTTTGCGTCATTCTCAGTTTTTTATCCGCGTTAGACATAACTTTACAAATTAATTTCACTATGTAATATAATCAAAAATATGCCTATATTAAAATATTAGAAAAATGCTCTAACTTAACATATATTTTTTTCCAAATGACTAACACTACTCGTTTAGATGTCATCTTCAGTATAAAATCATTAAAAGTCTGTTATCGTCCCCTTAATACTACAATGCGAATGAAGTCGCGGGCAGAAGCTAGTCCTAATATTTTAAATGCGAAAGTGAGTTTGTTGTTTGTGACGCTTTCACGCTAAAACGGCTTAACGGATTTGGATGAAATTTGGCATATGGATAGACCATGACTTAGGTTAGGACATAAGATACTTTTATTCCGGTAGTACGTTCCCGAGGGATAATTTCCGATTTCCACGCGGGCGAAGCCACGGGCAGAAGCCAGTAATTTATAAAATTAAACTTCTGTAGATTAGATATTAGATGCTACTGAATATGCAAGAAGTTTGAGTTTTGAGGTTGGTGGTTTATGAGCTATCTTATCAAAAACAAACTTTAAGATGGTGAAGGAAAACATTGTCAGAAAATCTATACTAGGTACTACTTACCTAAACTAAAAATGCTCTTTTGACCTGAAGTGAAAAAGATCTATAACTTCACGTTTGTCTCCTAGCCAAAAGGGCTTGCTACACGGCAGCCAACCGCGTCTCCCATAGAGGTGACCTTGGTTGGCGACAGGCAGAGCTGTTTGAAATTTGGTCGTAAACCACCATCTCCACGGTTGTATACCACCATGGTCACCTCTGTTAGGACGCGGTTGACTGCCGGGTAGCAAGCCCTTAAGCTTGATGATTGTGACAATACCAGTTATACATCGCATTTATTATGAAAAAAAAATCCAAGAACTTAGGAACTTGAAGAAAATACCGAAAGAAGGAAGCACGCCGTTGAAAAAAAATGTTGTGCATTTGGAAGGTATTTGTTGCTAAGAATATTTTTTGAGGCACTTTCTTGATATGTTGGAGAAAGGTGTAAACAGTGCAAACAATTTTTTTTCATCACAAATTTATATAAATAATAGCCATTCATTATGAAACAAAGTTTTGTCCAACATAATAATTATCAGAGTACCTAAACGGTTAGGTCCTAACTGTATTCAGCGTTTTTACTTACATCCAAGGGAAATTAGGTACTAGGTATTTCGTAATTATTATTAAACATTTATTTCAGGAAATTATTCCCATATTAAGTACTGCAAATTACATAGAAATTATACATAAAAATTATACATGAATAAAATTACACATTAAAACCATTGCATTAAAAATAAAAATAAAATTAAATAAATGTACAATTATTATAGTTACTAGATTAAAATTCATTAGATTACATTAAATTACAATTAAGAACAAGATTCACTTAATAATAGTAATGTACTTACCCAGAAAACAAGTATATTTATTCTTTTAAAATATGTCAATTCAAACTCACAAACATACAAACTTTTACATTCTTAATGTCAGTAGGATGACACTTCTAGTAAAAACATAGAAGACATTCCTCCCGCAGTCGGATATAGAGCGTTCATCCAAAGATGGCGGGCGGAAACACGTCGCGCCTGCTGTCATGGCAGCCGGAAGTCCTCTCGCCATTTGATAAATAGTTGTTCTTCAAGTTTTTCTGATGCAAATGAGGGGTCGCATGACTGATGGCATTTGTCACAATCTACCAGAATGGATTTAATTTGAAATTTCTTTTGGGATGTTAATCTGCGCCCCCTTTTTGTAGGGATGTTCTGATTACGCGAATCTGCTGAGTTCGTTTTATTTTTGAGTTGTTTTGTAATGTATTATTTTGTAAACTGGTTATTTTGTGTCATTCGATTAGTATTTTTTATTGAGTTTTTAATTGTATTATTAAGAGTGGTAGGTAACCAAATCATAATGTCAGTCATAACTGAAGTCAAAGAAAATAATTTTATTTAAATTAGGCTCATAAAAGGCACTTTTGAACGTCAAAATTTACAAAAAATAGAATTGATTCTAGTCGCCCCTTCCAAAATTTAGTTTTCGTATGGAGAAGAATGGGCAAGAAACTCCACCGTTACTCTTTTAAAATGTTTTACAATATTTTCTATACATTAATTATTTAATTATATGTGCAGACGATGCACTTGGAACAAGATTACTATACCACAATAGGTTAAAATAATTAAAAATGAAGCTGAATAATATTTCGGCTAAATAACAGTTTGAATACTTATTTAATAAGGTAATTAATTAACGGGTGAATAGATATCGACGAAAATTAGCATACTTAAAGAATGGTCTATAAGTGTGCCAATTCCATGGTCAGGTCATGGGACCTGGGTTAGTTTAGGACATAAGATATTTGTTATTCCGGGCGTACGTTTCCGTGGGATAGTTTAAATTCTATACGCGAGATTTTGCAGAGCTGTAACGATTGCAGTGATCGGATCGACCTGCATTTTGACAGTTTAGGCAAATTGAAAGCCAGCTTTTATAAGTATCTCTCCGAACATTGAGTTTCTTAGCCTTATTTTTTGTATTACCAACTTTAGTTTGTTTTGATTTATCTATTTTAATTTTGTTTAGTTAACTTATAAAGTCCTATTTAATGCAACTCAATAGTATAATAGTATTTTATTTCTATTTTTTTTTTGTATGTTACAACATTTTGTGTGCATGCAGAGTTTACCTATTAGTGATTGTTACACTTTATTCTGATTTATTGCTTCTGTTTCATTTGCTTGTACCAGTGTATACATTTGTTGGTGAACCAAATAATATAAATAAATATACCCAGGCGATATCGCGGGCTAAAGCAAGTATGTATTTAAAAAATTACTCGTTGTGAAGCCAATAAAGCGCATCTAGCTATCGACCGGACTTATTACTATCTAGGATAATAGAGTAAATGCAGTATATGCTAAAACACTAGACAAATAATACTGCTAAAAGACGTATCGTTAATAAAATATCTTTTTTCCGTGAAACGCCTAAAATTTGGTTACTGCAATCACTAACACATCTCCATTATTGCAGCCAAATTTTTGTGTCATTAATTATGAATTTTATAGATGGTTAAAAATCATGTGATCGTTTTCATTAAAGTAACATAACATAACTTCACGCTTGTATTCCCCGAAGGATTAGGCAGACGTGTACCTATTATAGTACACCCACATTTCGCCAGTTATGTTTAAGTCCCATGTAATAGGGGACGAGCCTATGGCAATCAAACGGGCACAAATCCAGACTCCGGATTGCTATTGAGTAATTCCTGATAGAAAACCCCAATAACACAGCCTGACCTGGAATCAGCAGTAGCGCTTACGACCACTTGATCTAATTTATTAATTAAAGTAGTAAAATAAAAATGAATTGATGTTCGTTGGTAAGCACATAAATATCGTGAGAACGGCTGGACCGATTTGGCTATTTATTGTTTTAAAATGTTTATATTATTCCGAATCAGGTTCTTACGGAAAGAAAGAAATTGAAAAGTGGCCGGGAAAATTTGTAATTTTTTTATGGAAATTTTGAATGAATTATTGAAATTTGGACAGGATAACGAACTAATTAATAATACACGAATAATAAACGATTTAATATCATAAATCTTATTATCATTAATATCATCAACGAATAACATGCAAAGGTGAGCAGGCATACTTATGGCGAATGTGTCAATAAATAAATCTTTTATGAATTCTTTCGTGTAAGCAGGTGAACAACCGATATGAAGCTAAAAATCAAAATAAAAAATTTCATTTATTAAAATTGCATATTTTTTTTTTTGAATGTACCTGTTATAACTTAATTGACTTACCATAGAACGCAGGTCCTTCGAGCCGGATACGAGGAGTAGAAGCAAGATGCCTGTCACGCGTTCCACCAGAAGAATAGGCGGCCTAGCGGCAACAACAGCAGTTGAAACTGATTCTACTATTTATGCTAATATGGCGACAGTCATGACGGCCACAGAAGAAACCGCGACTACGTCAGGGGAGTCTACCGTTGCTGAGCCCTCTCCAACTAGACAGCAAGCCGTCATTGCTGCCGACTATGCTAATATGGCGACAGTCATGCCGCCCACAGAAGAAACCGCGACTACGTCAGGGGCGTCTACCGTTGCTGAGCCCTCTCCAACTAGACAGCAAGCCGTCATTGCTGCCAACTATGCTAATATGGCGACAGTCATGACGACCACAGACGAAACCGCAACTACGCTGGGGGCGCCTACCGTTGCTGGGCCCACTCCGACTACACAGCAAGCCATCATTGCTACCGACAAATCAGTCAGCGAACGACAAAGCAAGCCCACGTCGTCTAAACTCACCAAGAAGGAATTAAAGGCGCGCCGTCTAGCGAGGGCTAGAACCGAATTGGCCATCGCCCGTCTCGCCGAAATAGAGGCGGAATCCAGCGACGAAGAGGAACTCGCCTTACTAGTCAAAAATACAAAATCTTTCCAAATTAAATCTTCCCCTTAGAAAGGAACGTGTTATCTTTTCAAAGAATTTAAATAGTTGTACTGTTGAGTTGGATGAATGTAGGGGAAAATATGATCCCATCAAAAACATAACAAATATGTAAAAAAATGAAAGTCTCGCAACGCAGTTCTTCTACCGCAAAAAGATGTGAGATCTAATGTAAAACCAACTCTGTTAATTTATTCAGTACCTATTTAGTTGTCATTTTAATTTTTTAATAAATAGAAAGACTTGGCCGTCGCACGGCAACATAATCACACAAGAATAACCTACTATTTTCAATAGTCCTAATTAGATAAAACGCAGAGTAGATTTTGTAATGTAGATTCTATTGCTATGTGCGATTGATATTAGGTTACTTTAAACCCTGCAGACAGAAATAGGAGCCCCGCAAATCAGGGTTCCGTCGACTCCGCCTTACTTCAAAAATTTTATATTTATCATTGAACATTATTTTCATTTAATTTGACCTTGACCTTCGAAACGTTTGACATTGACCTTGAAAATGTGTCTCCTGTAAACTAGTGGGTGGGGGGATGACTTGCCCAGTGCCCTCTTCCTCTCTCCTCCCTTCCACTTGTCTCTACATTTAATTTATCAACATTTTCCATGAGATGTAGGTATTTGTCATATCAAAAAATTGTTAAAAACAATTTTTGTATCTCCGTCAGGGGGGTTAACCCCCCCCCCCCTATCGAGACGACACGTTTCTAAACCTTAACCCTAAGCTCCTTTATATATGATATCAAGTGCGCCAGAGAGCGGCAGGAGTACCGCAGGGCAGTTGTGTCTCGCCACTTTGCTACTCATATTATACCGATGATATTCCCACGACGCAGGACACCTCGCTGGCACTGTACACTGACGACGCCGCATACTTCACGACCTCTATTAGGCCGAGACACGCTGTCGTCAAAATGCAGCGCACCCTAGATTTGCTAACCGACTGACTGTCGAAGTGGCGGTTGTCGGTTAACGTGGGTAAGATACAGGTGCTGCTAGCTGGAGGCGCCCACCTCCCACCACCCTTACAGCTACAAGAAGTCGATATCGCAGGGTCAACAGGTTAAGTATCTAGGGGTCATCATCGATCGCCGGCTCACTATAGGAAGTTTCGTCCGCAAGGTTACCACGAAGGGCAGAACAACCCGCGCACTGCTTTTTCCGAGGCTCTCTTTCCGCCTTTCGGCGCATTGGCAACGCCGTGTGGCATCGCTCTAAAGGCCCTTGTAGACGGCACAGCAGACGCGCCGACACCGCTTCGTGTAACCATGTGAACTGAACACTCGACCCATCGCAAAAAATTACTATCATCAAATTTTACATTTGTAAAACCGCAATTAACTCATACCTATTATTTATTCGAGGAAATGCTATAACTGGAGCTCTTGCATTTTTCTGTTTTTAATTCTGAAGGTACAAGTTTTTTCCATAATTTAATGCACTGTCAGAAACTCGTACGCCACAAGAATATTTTTTGCACCCGCATGTTCAAGTTATAGTTTACTATTTATAATCACCCTGACCACCCCTCAAGGTGTTAGTATATAAGCGCGTGCGCAGGATAGATGGCAGATGTTTGCAGACCAGTAATGTCAGCATACCGTTAAATGTCTTGCGAAAATAATAATTACTTAAAGTAAGTGAAGTGTAACAAGTACCTAATGGAAATGTGTGTTTTATTTATTGACACGCGACTAAAGGCCAATGGCCTTGAGTGGTTAGCTTACGTGTTCTGTGCTGAGCTCACGCAACGCATCGTACGTCCAGCCAGTAATAGGACTCGCCCATCAAGGAGCGCTGTCCCAAATTAAACGCATTGTTAATTTATTATGCATAAAACAAAAGTTATTTAAATAAAATACCTACATATATTGTTTAAGCTCACTAGATGCATATTAGGTGTCCATAGCTAGGTCGCGGGTAAGGTCGCATTGTTCTATTCCGAGCAGTATCACATAGTAAATAGGAAGGATACCGCCCTTGGTAGCACGTGGCAGACGTGGTAGCCTGTTAGCACAGGCTCAGCGACCCGCGGTGGTAGGCCGCAGGTAAGTCAGGCCTTCGTAAGACCTCGGTAGCGTGCGTTGCTAGTGGACAGCACAGCTACACATCAGCGGTAAGCAGCAGATTTGTGCAATGGCTCCTGCCCTTAGCCCGTACAAAGACCCCTGGAAGCGCCATAAGGAGTGCATGTTTCAGGGCCGTCTTAACCATATTGGGCGTTAGGGTACGAAAATCAGCCTGCGCCCCCCTTGCCAACGAAAAATAAAAATAAATTTGTGTTTATTTAACAAAAAAAGTAATACTTACTCCACAATAAAATGAGGTACACTTTCAAACATCGAATTAAATTTTTCTGGCTTTTTAGGTTGACAATTTTTTTAATGAAATTGTGTCGTCTGTTTTGAAATCTACGTTCGATTTCAAAACAAATCGATCGATCCGAACCGCTTGTGCCCTCTAAACCTTGCGTCTAGGTGCTACGCATCCCTTGCACCCCCGGGTAAAGACGGCCCTGGCATGTTTAATGTGGTGGAAATAGCAGCAAGCCGCAAGCGTTGTGCCAGCTTCTTCCCCTTTCTAAGCGCCACTCATCGCAGCGGTTTACAGGCAAAGAGTTTACAAAGACAACGTGGCACAATGACAGATGTAAAATGCGGTTAAGTATGTGAACACGAGCATAAAGCAAAAAGTAAACAATGATCATAGCAGATGGCTCGCTAATTGCTTATAATATACAGCGAGGCACTACACCACCTCGATGCAGAAATAAAACATACATTTTGCAGTCTCCTGTGTCCTGAATACTTCTGAATAACTCCCAGCCACGTGTTCCGACATTTACACACACGAAATCAGATACTACATAGGTGATGATTAAATAATTATAAGTTATCCAGTGCAGAGGGTTTGGTATAGTTACCAAACTAATGTGGAACTCACCCTAGGTCGCGGCACAGAGAATCCTGAGGGTCAGGAAATAGCTTCCACCATCTAAGCAAGCAGACAACAATCGATAATACAAACGAACAACAAGCTGACGTTTTTTTTTTTTTGGGGTTTTATGACTTGGTCACTTGGACCTTTAAGTCAAGTC
This sequence comes from Agrochola lychnidis, assembly GCA_963680765.1. Taxonomy (NCBI): domain Eukaryota; kingdom Metazoa; phylum Arthropoda; class Insecta; order Lepidoptera; family Noctuidae; genus Agrochola; species Agrochola lychnidis. The sequence continues at coordinate 4,589,511 of OY796871.1, read as the reverse complement.
TTATTTTATTTACAAGCTGATGTTTTTTTTTTTTGGGGTTTGTTGACTTGGTCACTTGGACCTTTAAGTCAAGTCTTATTTTATTTTCCAAAACACTACACTGTGTATCGCTTCACTTTTTATATCGATTTAATAGTGTTTTTAATTATGTCGAAATGGCAGTGTTCTTAGTAGTGTTGTACCTACCACGTTTTTAGTGATGTACTTAGGAACTTACTAATTGTTCTATATTTAGCATCACTCGACTACTTACCGTTGAGATTCCTCACAACGCTACAGTAAATAAAAATAATTATAACATCCTAGCTTAACTAAAACTAATAGCAAACTAAAATATTGCGTCAAAAAATTCATCCGCATCGCTGTTGACGGGTAATGTACCCAAGAGACTGGCGGCATTGCCACGTTGTATGGCAATGCTTAGCGTCTGGCCAAGCCAAGCCAGCCCTTGGGTCACGGGAAGTGTCAACCAGCCGTTTAGAGATTTAATTGAATAGACCATGAGCACCCGGACCCCACGGTGCGAGTTCAACCCCAAACAGCTCGAAAATATAATAAACGATAAGGTTATTGATGACTATTTAATTTACATAATCAATTCAAGGCTCAGTCTTGGATATAGTCTATTAAAATCCTTGTTTCCAATTAATGTTCGTTCTTTGGCCAAAGAATTAGCATTGCCATTCAACGTGGCAATGCTGCCCGTCTTCTAGGCGCACGTTTCCGGATGACAGCGATGCGGACGAATACTTCGACGCCGTAGTGTCGTTTTGTTTTTATATTTATTAATACAGATAATTAGTCCTTTAATTTAGTACCTAGTGTAAATAGTTAGTTGTGTTAATAACTGTAGAGTAATATTATTGTTTGAATAACATGATTATTTAAACTTAACAACTATCAACTTTAAGTCGTGTAAATTAAGCGTGGTTAAGTAATAACAGCCGCACGGGGTGATCCACCAAGTTAAGCTACGCTTGCCGGGGTTGGTCCGTGGATGGGTGACCATCTTTACATATCGAGACTCGGCACGGAAAGCACGTTAAGCCGTTGGTCCCGGCTGTCATTCTGTGGATCTTTGACAGTCGTCACGGGTCGTCAGAAGCTCGAAAGTCTGACAACCAGTCTTACCAAGGGGTACTTATCGTATTACCCAGTTACTGGGTTGTGGAGGTCAGATAGGCAGTCGCTCCATGTAAAATTACTGGTATTCAGCTGCATCCGATTAGACTGGAAGCCGACCACAACATAGTTAGGAAAAGGCTAGGCAGATTGATTGAAGTCGTGTAAATTAAGTTGATTTTAGAATTTACAATACAACTAAAAACATTATAAAATTTGTTGAAGTTGTAGAGCAAATCTTATATCTACACATAAAGTTTAGTTTGAGTAACAACTTCGAAAAAAAATCTAAGTCGTTTTTCCAAATACACATTAATTTATTTGTTTCCAGTTTTGGAAACTAAATTTAGACCGCAGAATAGGAAGTAATTTGTAAAGTCCAATTATTCTTCGTAAGCCTTGTGACTCTTCAAAACCAGCAATCAAAGTAATGAACGGCCACTTTGCTTTGGAATATGCGGCCGTTATTTTTCATACCAATCGATCGGCCTAGCCTTTTCCCAACTATGTTGGGGTCAGCTTTAAGTCTAACCGGATGCAGGTGAATACCAGTATTTTACATGGCGCGACTGCCTAGCTGACCTCCATAACCCAGTAACTGGATAAAACGATACCCCTTGGTAAGACTGGTTGTCAGACTTTCGGGCTTCTGACGACCCATAACGACGACTGTCAAAGATCCAGGAATGACAGCCGGGACCAACGTCTTAACGAGCTTTCCAGTCTCGATATGTAAAGATGGTCACCCATCCATGGACTAACCCCGGCAAGCGTAGCTTAACCTGATGGATCGACCTGTGCAGCTGTTATTACCTTAGTCACGAGCTCCTTATTTTTTATACTAACTTTTAATAATTAAATTCCTTTAATACCGGAAACTTTTTTATTGCAAAAGCCATTATTAATTCATCAACCGTGAATCAAGACATTTTTTTTTGCAAAAACTGCGACTTTTCAACCGCAAAAGGTTAACGACTAAGTGACCACGTGCCCTGAACTTTAAAGACACGAATGACTCACCTCTATCCCGTGCTATACCGACCGTGAACACACCTGGTCACCCTAGTCTTAAATAATAAATAATTTTAAGCTTTATCTTGAAGACGTTAAGGTAGTGAATCGTATAAAAAGTTCTAGGTATGTAGTAGACAGATGTGAATAGTTGAAGAATATGAATGTACGTTGGTTAATTCATGTTTTTTTTTTTCAAGTTTTATTTAGTAACAGTGAATAGCCTAGGTACCATCGAATAAACGCCTAAGTAAGCAGTTTGAAAACAAAATCCCGTGCACACGGCCCTTTTTTTTCGTAGGTAAGCGTTACTATATCGGCCGAGCGCTACAAGCAGAAATAGTCCTTACGGTGTATAGTTATGCGTTTCTTCGATTTTGTCCAATTAGTTTCAATGTATGTTTTATTTTAGTAATTTAAGTGAATTCTTTTTTAGGCGCGTTGGGCATTTTTGAGATGGGACTTAACTATTGATTTCGCGACACTGTGACGTCACCAGCTTTTGACCATTAAAAAGACATCAACGCGTTGATTATCGCGGTTCCGATATTTTTTCAAGTTTTCGCTTCTGTCGGCATTCCCGGAGTGCCACTGGTTTTTTTTATACAAATTTTATTGACGTTTTTAGAAATTAAAAATGAAAACTTATTTATTATTATAATTAACTAAAAGTTTACCACCCGGCTAAAAAGTTTACCACTAAACCCTGCCCTGAAAGATTATATCGTTTAATTAAAAATATTTTCTCATACATTTTTATCACTGGTCACTAACAATCTGCCCTCATGCGTCCGGTCCATTAAAACTAATACGTGATCCGAATACTCTAAATAATCATCTTCTATCCCTTTCACGCCTTTTTAGCAAAACGGAAGCTGCCAATAAAATAACTTAAATTCTTAATCAATTTAAAATACGATTTATTGTAAGTTTCATTAGATTCAAATTCTACTGACACAGCATCGTGGTAAGTAAAAAATTATTAATGAGGAAACCGAAATGTTTTTGCTGTAGTTATGATTCTTATTTTAAAAAACATAAAAGCGAATTTGGAATAACATTGAATAAAAAATAAAATTGTTTTTATGTGAATGTCCAGAGAATTTAGGGTCACACTATATTGCAAGATTAAAAATTGTCATTGTTCTGCACGGAAAAGAGACAGCGCAATACAAAATGAAGTGGTGTTCCTTTCTTGCATGGAACAGCAATAGCTCTTAACACTTCGGGTACAAGTACGTAGGGTCAATACGTTAATCTGCATAACAATAAGAATGTTTAAAATATGCAGGGACCCCTTTATTTTCGGATGGCGGCTATCAATTGCAAAATAGGAAAAAACTGTCCACTCCATTGAGTAGACGACGAACATTTTTGACAGTAATAGAGTCGAACTGTTTTTTATTTTTATTATCACGCACATTTTCTTTTTAAAATCCTGTAGAGTTAACAGTGTGCAAAAGTCAGTTGGACTATTACTTAAATAAGTTTGCTGTGGCTGTTTTTAATATTCCTGGAAATAATACAGAGCAGAAAAATTCCACAACCACCAAAACGCCGTTTACTCTTTTGCAAAACTATACGTATTACAACTCTACTTACACTGCCTTTGTAAGACAACTAATAGGCCAAGGACAAATCTGTGTATGGAAAAAAGGCGATGTGAATTCGCGCGCGTTTTTTCTGTTGTAGAAAACGTCGCAGACGCGCGATTTTGCTCGCAGTATTGCCTCGTTCACTGCGTCGACTTGCGACGCGACTTTTGTCAAGTGACCGAGTCCTAACTAAAAGCGATTGTCGCGCGAGTATGCAATCGTAAAGCTCTTTTGAATGATATGAAAGTAAGACACACTCTTGCGTACGATCAACAATAATTCGTACATACGATCGCGTAACCGCGCGACGATCGCTTTCGTTGGCACTCGGGGACACTCGTGCGCGTCACCTGAGTATCCGTCCATCGCTCCATAAGTCGCATCGGGGTGACTCGTAGCATGCTCTAAACAATTTTTTTCATTTGTTTTCTTCGCAGTCGCGGTCGCAAAATGCGTGTCATTTGAGCGTGTAGCTCGTGGCCACGGGGAAGTTACTGAACTAAACATTTTAGTTAACTATGATGAGATGGAGCGAAACTGCATTAATTTATTTACAGCACGGTTCGATTTCTAGGAGCAGTGGTGGCTCAGTGGTAACGGCCGCGACTTACGAGTTGTAGGTCGTAGGTTCTAACCCAGACAGGCGCTTTACTTTGTGTAAATTATTTCATCACCACAGCTCTCAAAACGGTGAAGGAAAACATCGTGGGGAAACCGGCATGTCCTAGAACCGAAAATTCGAAGACATGTGACATCTACCAACCCGCACTGGGCCCGCGTGGTGGATTACGGCCCACTCCCTCTTACAGAGAGCTGATGATGAGGTTCAAATTCCGGGTCGGGAAAAGTGTTTTTGGTGTTTTTTTCCATCTGGAATTTCTCAGCAGCAGCCTGGAGTCTGGATTTGTGCCCGGTTGATAGCAATAGGCTCGCCCCCTATTACATGAGACTTAAACATAACTGTCAAAATTTGGGTATACCTTAAGGTACACCTCTGCTTAACCCTCCGGAGAAACACAGGCGTGATATTATGAATATTTTATTATTTTCACCAAACACGACTCCATGCCACGCGAGCTTTAGTCAAAGGGTGATGGGGTCCAATCTTTTGTCCGTATCAAATGACCTCCGCAATTATTATCTATTCACTGCCCGCTCCATTTTCCCATACAAACATACGGGCGCTTTGATTCACGTCCTATTTGAATATGGTCATTATGTATTAGTTAATTAAGCACAATATTAGACATTGTTTGTTGTATACAGGGTTAATTTTAATTGCGCGGGGCAATTTTGGGATAGTCTGAATAGTTGTTGAGAATTTGACCGTAGGTGTTCTCTAATTAAAGTTTGTTTGATTAGTTATCAATGGGCGTAATTTTGATTGAATTAATTAATTAAGGAAAGGGAAGAGCTCGTGGCTAAGTAATAACAGCCGCACGGGTCGATTAATCAGGTTAAGCTACGTTTGCCGGGATTGGTCTGTGGATGGGTGACCATCTTTACATACCGAGACTCCTCCGTGCCTCGGAAAGTACGTTAAGCTGTTGGTCCCGGCTGTCATTCGTGGATCTTTGACAGTCGTTACGGGTCGTCAGAAGCCCGAGAGTCTGGCAACCAGTCTTACCAAGGGGTATCGTATTACACAGTTACTGGGTTGTGGCGGTCAGATAGGCAGTCGCTCCATGTAAAATACTGGTAATCAGCTGCATCTGGTTAGACTGGAAGCCAACCCCAATATAGTTGGGAAAAGGCTAGGCAGATTGATTGATTGAATTAATTAAGAAAATGCTCCGATCCCAGCGTGGTTTAACCAGACTCGATAAATCGAATGAACCCCGAGATTTGCACTAGCCTCTGGAGTCTCATGCTTCATGGGGCTACAGAGGCCATTGCATATCAAGGAATAGATTGCGCGGTAATGGTAGGGAAGACATGCCCTTAGGATATGGACATAATTATATTTATTTTATATACTAGTTGTCCCATTTCTATTGCATGTGGAATCAACGAAGGAATGTAGAAAGTTTTATACCTAATAAAAATAGGTAATTGTTAATTTTATTGATAAAATAGAACTGAGAAAAACCTTCAAAGCTGTGTCCATTTCATGATTACATCTATATATTTTTTTAAATTTATGAAATAAAATTGACGATCGACAGAATAGTTTTGGTACAAAAAACAGTCAGAAAGTCAAAAAACCAATCAGTCGTTTGAAAAACTAGACTACTAATGTACCTAAATAAATCAAAAGTAACAGTTATTAAATTCGATTTACATCAAATTGTATTCTATTCTATTTTTCTCTATGGCAATGGTGCCGATGTCGACAATTCTGCCAATGTCAGATGTGTTAGGAGAAAACGTGCGAAGAAAGGAAAGAAAAAAAAATGCTTTAAAAAACTACTATCATTGAATTTAGTGTGAAACTTGTTGACGGGTATTAGTAGTACACTGAAACAAACAGATAAACATTATTGTTAGTTATATTATTAAATATGTACATAAATGATCACAAACCACACAAAAATAATCATAATTTGATTTCATAGACACGGATAAAAACATCAAAGCCGCAAAGAGCTTTGAAGAAGAATGTGTTAGTAGGGATGGAAAGTTAGTTGGGACAGGGATCTTTAATTTAGGGAGATAACTATACAAGTCATGGGCTGGGTTATTATTGGAGCAGTTAAAAAAGATGTGCTCCAAAGTACCTTCATCCAACCCACATTCGCAGAGCGATGTGTTTCTGACCCGGATTTTGTGAAGGAAAACCGGAGAACAGCAATGGCCTATACGGAGACGGCAAATTGTAAATCTTAAACGCTACATTGACAGATCAATCATCTTACTAATAAAAACTTTTTACAAAACCATCACGAACTTATTGGGAAAAATACGTATTATTGAAGCTAACTTAGAAACTTTACAAGCAAAGTTAAAAAAAAAATATATGGGATCACCTCGAGAGCATACCTTTTCAAATAAAAAAGTATTTTCAAAATCGATCCACAATTGATGGAGAAATCGGTGGACATAAATATACGTATTAAAAAGAAATACATACGTTACGAACATAGAACGTCCTCGTTTTATGGAAGTTGGTTAATTATAAATATGAAAGTTTGTGTGTTTGGATGTTTGTTACCTACTCAATCACGCAAGAACGGCTGAACAGATTTGGATAAAATTTGGCATACAGATAGACCATGACTTGGGTAAGGACATAGGCTACTTTACATCCTGGATCGCAGACGAATTTGCAGGCTACAGGCAATAGCTAGTCATAAATAAAATAATAACATCGTATCCAATGACTCACAAACAAACACAAACCACAGTATAAATAAGTACAGTATTCTGTATTCATAGAAAACGACTAAAATGACGCGCTTGGAAGTCTCAGTGTATATCAGTACGCAACAGTATCGAGTGCGCAACAGTGACGCACGGATGCGGAAGGTTTATCTACCGAGTGGGCGTAGGTTATTTTTTAATTTCAACTCTTTATTAGTGGCTTTTGTGGACACGATAATTATTCAGATTTGTTACAGTTGTAATAACAATCATGTAATTGCATTTAATTTAAATAGCTATTGCATAGCTTTTATCGCGGGCTTTGAGCGCGGCGACCGAATCAAGAAATTCCGTAACGAAAAAACCTAACACTCCGCCTACCATGTAATGACGGTTCCCATGACAACGTGATGATGTCATGGGAAAGTAATTTTTGTTTTATGTCATCATCATCCCAAGTGTAGCGTTGACAAATAGGAAGTATGGAGGTTACAAATGCTATGCAATAGCTTTACCGCGGCAGTCCCCGAGTGCCACACGTTTATTTTTATTTTTATTAATTTATTTATCTTTTGTATAGATATTTTTCTATTTAGTGAATGTAAGAACGCTGTAGGCTTAGTCGACTATAGTTTATACTTAGTCGAAATACCTGGTATTTGTTGAAAGACTGTCGTCCCATACCTATTAACACTGTTATTTGGAAATATTATAAAAGCCAATTATTTTTTAAAAGAGTAACCGTGTATTTTCTTGCCGGCTCTTTTCCGAAACAACCAATTGGAACTTTGCACCTAGCTTCTGACGTTTCATAAGTGCCCATGTAGGTATGTGAAATAAAATATTTTGAATTAGAATTTGACAAAGTCACTGCCGAGATATAATACTGTTACTTATTTATTCTGTGCACAAACTGACGCACATCCACATCCCAATGAAATCATTAGGATTTTATTACTGACTACCTATCAGTCCTAACTAAATTTAATAGCCCATTACGGCACACACATGTATAAAACGTTAATAAACCTAGGTGCCTCCGGAACCGGCAGTAAACCTTTTACGAGTACTGCATTCGGAAGAATATTTCCGAAATTCGTGACGTCATTATACTGGTTGACGTTTATTGGCTATTGATTGTGCACGCGACTATGCGCGCGACTTTTTTTTAGGGTTGTCCGTTCTTTGGTAGTGATTATTTTGAGATGTGTTTTAAATGTATAACTTGAGAAACAGTAGGCCTTTAAATATTTTAGTTTTAAAGATTGATTACAGAATAATTTGATTTTATTTAAATAATTTAAATAAAATATTGATTTACCGAGTATTCAGGGACATCGCCAAGCGATTGGTCGACTCTTTACGTGACCAGAGGGCTGGCCAATTATTAGGCCAAAGAATCAGCATTGCCATCCAACGTGGCAACGTTGCCAGCCTTTTGGGCATTTTTCCCGCTGACAGCGATGCGGACGATTTTTTTGACGCCCAATGAGCTCTTCTCTTTATTTTTAACTTTTTCCTTTACATACTTGTACATAAAATATACCTATAGTAGTTAGTTGTAAATATGTTTGTATATTATTTGAAACTTTTTAAGTAAAAAAACAAACCAGATGAAAAAAAAAAAAAAAAAGCTTGAGTAATCAGATTTGCATGATTTTTATTTTAATACAGACACAATGTCAATGTTACTTCAATATTTCGACCAGCTGCGTACATATAGCATTTTTTTTTATAATTTACATAAATGCATGCTCTCGTAATTCCAGATTCTGATGTTTCTGTCAGTGGAACAGGGTCTAAACTAAGTGTAGTTTAGACCCTGTTCCACTGACAGAAACATCAGAATCATTTGAGCGCCAAAAGAGTCTTGTAGCAGTGGCTACAAGACTCTTTTGGCGCTCAAATGACGTTAGAAGGGGGCGCTGTTGGTAAACATTTTTGTGCAATTGTTTTGTGAAATGTATTGAAAAAACAAGATGGCGGATTTAGTTCAGATTTTGGCCACGCGCCTAAAGATCCTTGGACAGCTAAGTTATCATTATATTATCCAGCCTATAATGCTCCCACTGCTGGGACACAGGCCTCCTCTCTGTGCTTAGAGTATATATACTCAAAGTCTCTGTGAGAGGCAGTGGGCCGTAATCCACCACGCGGGCCCAGTGAAGGTTAGTAGATGTCACATGTCTTCGAATTTTTGGTGGTGAATGATGGGCATTTTAGGAGACTGCATTGAAGCCTAGTTTGAATAAATGACTTTTGAATTTGAATTTTGTATTTGAATTTGGTTCTAGAACATGCCGGTTTCCTCATGATGTTTTACTTCACCGTTTTGAGAGCAGTGGTGATGAAATAATTTATTCAAAGTAAAGCGCTTGTCTAAGTTCAAACCTATGACTTACAACTCGTAAATCGTGGCCTGTACCACTGGGCCACCACAGTTATATCAAGTTATATCTATACTATGTGGCCCATCGGCATGTACCACCCGTATTTTTCTGAATATACATGATTTTTTTTCGAAAAACAACTTTAAAAGGGGGTCTATCTTTAATATTTTTCATGTTATTAAATTTTTTATGTTTTGAGTAGCGTTTGCCATAATTATCTCCGATGTTATAGGCTCGATTTGGATTCTGTTTATTATTTCCAAAAGCTTATGAGTTATTTTATCGGATTAACTAACATTTTTATTAAAATTTGTAGACTATGCAAAAACAAACGGAAGTGAAAACATTTTTTTTCTAAAAAAAACCACTGTTTAAAAAAACTGTGTTTTAAAAAAATTAAAAAAAAAAAACGTCTAGATAGACCTCCCCGTATTGTATAGTATCTAAGTTATCATATCATCTGATTTATTCTGTTAAAATCTCACCGGTAAAGTGAACTTAAAGTGAACTGTCATTGCACTGCTAAGGATTGACAGCTCACTTGACGTAAGTTTTCACTCTTGAGATTTTTACAAAATACCTACACTGGTCTGACAAACTGATTTAATCGATATAGGGATGCGTTTTACGTTCACCCGTGGACGTTTATCGATGATCGTTATTCACACAACAACGGTTATAATAGACAGCAGTTATTGTTGACTTTTTATTGACTCGATACGATACACTGGCCAATGGGTTTAGTAGAACCTTTTTATTTCGTAACCAGGGGATAAAAATTGGGCAGTATCCTATATTTTTAAACGACCATTATTTGTTTATACATATATATATATATATTTGTAATCACGTTCTCGAAAACGGCTATTACGATTTCAATGAAAGTTGCAATATAGGGGTTTATGGGAGAGAAAAATCGATCTAGCTAGGGCTCGTATCTGGAAAAAATCGTTTTCTCCGTATTTTCACCCGAGCAGAGCTCGATCACCCAAAGTTTAGAACAAGATGGCTACCTTAGAATAATGACATGGCAGCATGGAATTAGTAAATACCTAATATCAAGGCAGCTTCGAATTAGTATGAACTTTCCTATACTATTAAATCAGCATTCTTTATTTTCACCAGAGCAGAGCTCGGTCGCCCAGGAGCAAGCGCACATTACAGCCGCATCGCATTTCAATACAGAAAAACGCGGTGCGGCCCGCCTGTAGTGTGCGATGGTTTATACATAATGTAAGAAAGTGATGTACCTATATAGGTGTTTGCGTTGTGGTGAAGCCCGCCCAAATGTGCGCCAGCGTTAAACCATAGGTTAAGCTTGGTATCAGTGCTTAAGACACTTTATTTTTTAGTGCTTGGCAACACGACGCCGTCACCGCGCCGCTACAACACCGCCACCGCGCCGCCACCACATCGCCACCGCACCGCCACCGCACCGCCGCCGCACCTCCGCCGCGCCTAGCTGTGTATATGCAAGGACGTCGGATGCGGACTGTAGAGTGATATGGCAAAATGAAGCGGCGACGGCGCGGCAGCGGCGCGGCGGCGGCTCAGTCTACATGGTTACATGGCGCGGCGAAAGCGCGGTGGCGGCGCGGCAACGGTGTCGTGTCGCCGAGCACTTAGGGTTCTGTAACCAAATAGCAAAAACGGAACCATTAAAACTTCGCCATATTCGTCTGTCCGTCCGTCCGGATGTCACACAGCCATTTTACTCGGTGATGATTTACACTACATCCATTGAAATCGGAACGCCAAACAATGGTGCAGCGAAATTACGAAAAAAATTATTAAGGATGGCACTCCATGTACAGGTAACCGAGGAATGTGAAAAAAAATCAATGCACTATTTCAGGAAGATTCCTTTTTCTATTTCAATATCACAAAATCGTCATAATATCACCACAAAAAGCACCGGGTGCATAGCAATCGCGGATCAATTACAGCGCCCTACCGTTTTGCGTCATAACATCTCGATGCTGGCCATAACTGTCCGGTCTTGCGTCCGATCTAATGCGATATAGAAAAATCAGTAGGTCCAATATGCAGTGTGTGTGAGATTGATTTAGCTAGGAAGCGTGATGAAAACAGTGACGGTTGACACTCGTTATAACAACGAAGACCTTGAGGTAGTTAATTAAAATATAGAAATGAAATGACTCGTCTACTCGTCTACTTTTACAATGTTTGTAAATATGTGAGCACCATGTATCTATTACATTTTAAATTATCTGTCGTTGCTTCATTTTTAATTCTTTTTACCTATTGTGGTATAGTAATTTTATTCTAGGTACATCGCCTTCACATATAATAATTATTTAACTAATGTACGTACATATACAAACAATTGTAAACCATTTTAAAAGAGTAACGGTGGAGTTTCTTGCCCATTCTTCTCCATACGAAAACTACCTTTTGGAAGGGGCAACTAGAATCAATTTTATTATTTTGTAAATTTTGACGTTCAAAAGTGCCATACATGGGCCTATTTGAAATAAATGATTTGACTTTGTGAGCAGTGGTGGCCCAGTGGTAACGGCCGCGACTTACGAGTTGTAGGTCGTAGGTTCGAACCCAGACAGGTGCTTTACTTTGTGTAAATTATTTCATCACCACTGCTCTCAAAACGGTGAAGGAAAACATCGTGAGGAAACCGGCATGTCCTAGAACCGAAAATTCGAAGACATGTGACATCTACCAACCCGCACTGGGCCCGCGTGGTGGATTACGGCCCACTCCCTCTCACAGAGAGGAGGCCTGTGTCCCAGCAGTGGGAACATTTATAGGCTGATGATGATGATGATGATGATTTGACTTTGACTTGACTTGGCTCGCGAGATTATCGATATCAGCAATCATTGTGGCCGTTGGAGTAGACGTGTTTTTGAGTGGAGACTGCAAATTGGCAATGTAAGGTAGGACGTATGTGCCCTCAACGTGGAGCGACCCTCTTCGCAGGGTAGGTCGTAGCAGCTGGATGACAGTTGCCGAGGATGGAGCTGAATGGCGTGCAATTGGAGAGGCTTATGTCCAGCAATAGACTGGCTTATTTCCAGCAGTGGATTTCATAAAATGGCTAGGCCATTAAAAGCGTTTTAGGTTGCTGTCAAAATCATTCAAATCATGAAGTAAAACTTTCTATGCAATAGTCAATAGTCTGCTCAGTGACGGCACTGAGCAGATTATACCTTAACCTTTAAATTTTGAAGCTACGGAGCTTCAAAGGGTACTATGTGTTCCGACTTGATAAAGGAAAGAACTTGAAAACTGACGAAGAAATGCATAATCAGCCTATAATGTTCCCACTGCTGAGACACAGGCCTCCTCTCTGTGAGAGGGAGTGGGCCGTAATCCACCACGCGGGCCCAGTGCGGGTTGGTAGATGTCACATATCTTCGAATTTTTGGTTTTATTTAGGACATGTTGGTTTCCTCACAATGTTTTCTTTCACCGTTTTGAGAGCATTGGTGATGAAATAATTTACACAAAGTAAAGCGCCTGTCATAGTTCGTTACCACTGGGCCACCACTGCTAGCGGACGAAGATATAAAAGACTTGAATGTACCTACGTATTATGTATGAACGGAATAATAAGATTGGATAACTTTTTTGGACTAAACTTCTGCAATTTGTTACATTGTGGTCAGCCGGTCAGATATTTACGAGTGTAGGCCCTGACACTTTATGATTATGGTCCAATGCTGATTGAATGGTCGCCACCCTTCGCTCGCAATTATTGTTCGCCATTATTGTCCTGATCATGGTTTTTGTAGAGTATATAGGTAGATATCTGCTGGGAAGAAATGTTGTACCTACTTAATGGTTTTGTGTTAAGAGGGCCTATAGAAAAATTTGGCAACGTCGCAAATCGATGTCAAATATTTTGCTGTTTTGATTAATTTGGCAATATTATTGTATGGAAATATGAAATATGGCTAACTAGCGCACTAGAATATTAATAATGAATTGCAATTATAACACTGAATTTGATGTTGTAACCGTTTTAGGTGTAAAAAAGGCACTTGGAATGTTTCCAAATGCTTTTTATATATCTAAAACTAAATATTCGGTGTTACGATATCAATTATTGCATTTCAAAATCAATATTTTAGTGCACTAGTTAGCCACATTTCATGTTTCCATACAATAATATTGCCAAATTAATCAAAACAGGTAAATATTTGACAGCTATTTGCGACGTTGCCAACTTTTAGTATAAGCCCTCTTAAGGCGAAAGCGTCAGGGAAGGGCGCGAAATTCAAAATTTCTTATGTTTTTTTTAAATTTGCTGGTCAGGTGGTATGTTGATCTAAATATAATTCGGTTGGCAGCATCAAATATTTATTTACGGAATTATAATCATAAAAATCATCAATACAACTCTTTAAGTTCATATAATTCTATTGAATGACTATATTTCATGAAATCATGACATTTTAGGATTAATCTAACATATGGAGTTGAATTGCTGATTATAATGATATAATTCTGTAAAGCCATATTTGTTACGATTGCGAATCATATTTTAATCAAAATACAACCGACCTGCAAATTGCAAAAACGTAAGAAAATTTGAATTTCACGGGCTACCTTATCGCATCCCCCTTAAGTTCTTTGGTTTTGAAGATGACCAGTTTTTTGGTTACAAAACTGCACAAATAAGTAGATTTAGCATTCAGTGAATCCATATTCATATTCATATTCATTTATTTGCATTCCACAAGGTAAAAAAGATGTTAACAAAAGGCTTAAAGCTAAGAGCCGTAGTAGACCCTGTCAGGGCACAGCAAAATTCATTATTAGATCTAGATAGGAACATAGCTAATACTTAAGTAACAGAAAACTAAAAATTAATTCAAAACTATACATGGAAACTGAATTATCACATTCGCATGAAAGTCAATAACAATAACATAAACAATTCTATTTTTGGTAAGTAGGTAACTATTTTCTTAAAATACTATTATTGCGTTTATATGTATAAAGTTATATTTACTTAGGTACTTAATATTATTACAAACATTTAATAAGAGATCATATTTTAAGGTTACAATAAAGAGATAAGTTTTACTTATATCACAATTTGAGACAATTTATAGATTCATTCGAGTAGATAGCATTTTATAATTTAGTCATTGTGTATTTAATAGTAATGTTATGCTTAATTAAATAATCTTCATGATAAATTTACACATTGAATGTATTTATTGTAATTATAGTCTTTCATTTAAGTATTCATTCACATTATAATAGCTTTTGTTTAATAGAAATAATTTTAATTTATTAATAAAGATGTTGTATTTATTTATATTTCTTATTTCTTCCGGTAACTTATTATATATTTTTATCGACATGACATAGGTACTTGAGGAGTGCATTTTCAATCGGGACGTAGGTATGTTTAATCTATTTTTATGTCTTAAAGTAATTTTGGTTTGTATGTCTTCTCTTTTTGTGTAGAATTTCGGGTATCTACGTACAAATTTACAGATTTCAAAGATGTAGAGGCTCGGTAAGGTTAAAATTTTTTGTTCCTGGAAATGGGGCTTACAGCTATCTGTTTGTTCAATATTGACTAGAATTCTAATAAGTTTTTTTTGTAGGGTGAATAGTGTGGGTGAGTCGGTATTATTACCCCATAATATGACACCGTACTTAAGCCATGCATAGGCATACGCGTAATATGTTACCAACGCAGTATCCATGTCTGTAGTTTTTTTAATTTCCCGAAGGGCGTAAGAAAATTTTGATAACTTTGCTTTCAATTTCTGGATATGCGACTTCCAATCTATGTGTGTGTCTATGTCTAGTCCTAATAGGGTGAATTTATTTACTATTTCTAACTTGTAATTCTTAAAACTGAAGTTTATATGTATAGGTTTTTTTTGTCGTGGGTGGAATGTCATTATTTTTGTTTTATTAAAGTTAATTTCTAGGTTATGTTCCATCATCCAATCAGTTGTAGCGTCAAGTATTGAATTTAATTTATCATTAAGATTAAGATTAGTTTCGCATGAGGCAAGAATGGATATATCATCCGCAAACAAAACACAAGGTTCACTGATATGCTTCGGGAGGTCATTTATGTAAACTAAGAATAGGAAGCAGCCTATCACACTACCCTGTGGGATTGAAGCGTTTATTGGTATGGTTTCGGATCGGAACAATTCTATTTCGTTAGTTTTTTTGTTAAAATATTCTAATTCCACTAACTGCTTTCTATGCTGTAAATATGATGAGAACCAGTCATGACATTTACCACGGATCCCTATGCCATATAGTTTGTTTAATAAGATGTTAAATTGTACTTTATCGTAAGCTTTCGTCATATCCAGCAGTAATCCTATTGCATATTTTTTAGAGTTAATGATATCGAGGGCTTCTTGTATGTATTTATAGACGGCGAGGGTTGTGGATCGGTTTTTTCTGAAGCCATTTTGACAGTCGTTAAATATATTGTATTTTTCACAATAAGCGTAGACACGGTTGCACATGGCTTTTTCAAATATTTTTGATGCAGTTGGAAGGAGAGCGATGGGGCGGTAGTTATTTGGGTCAGTTTTTGCATTTTTTTTGTGTATTGGCTTAACAAGGGCCTTTTTCAAGAGGTTGGGAAAAGCACCTTCCTCGAATGATTGATTTACCAGTTTATAGAATGGAAGAGTTAAGTCATCCGCACATTGTCTCAGTAATGATGGTGGAAGTTCATCAACGCCATAGGTCGACTTATTTTTTAAGTTTTTTATTAACGAATTCACCTCGTAAGGATCTGCCGGACTCAGAAAGATCGAGTTTTCTGTTGTAGACATTATAGGTGTTTTCTTTGGTTTACTGCCAGATGGGCTCGTACTAGTTTTCCCAATAGAAGCAAAGTAATTATTTAATCCTAAACATGTTGTTGAGAATTGAGTCTACATATGGTAAGTCAAAAACTTTTGGAAGACTTTTTCTAAAATAGGTACTGTGTCCTGTTCGTCACCTTTTCATAAAAAACAAAGCAATGAAACAAATTTTCTAAAGCAGAAGTCTATTTGGAGTGGCTTTTGCTAAATGATAACAGCCACACTGTCGGTTCGTGGATAGGTGACCATCCACTACATATCGAGCGCCCTCCGTGCCTCGGAAAGCACGTTAAGCCCCCCGCTAAGTCCCGGCTGTCATACGTAGATCTTTGACAGTCGTTACGGGTCGTCAGAAGCCCAAAAGTCTGACAACCAGTCTTACCAAGAGGTATCGTGTTACCCAGTTACTAGGTTGTGAAGGTCAGATAGGCACAACATATTGGTATTCAGCTGCAACAAGTTAGACTGGAAGCCGACCTTAACATAGTTGGAAAATGGCTACACAGATTGGCAGATTAAGAAGTCTATTTTGGAGTTAACATAATAACATAACACATGGGACTATAATGTTAGCATTACATGGACAATTTCACGGTGTCACGGTGAAGGAAGACATCGTGAGATATTTCTCGACGGCATGTGAACCCAAGTCAGAGGCCCACGGGAAGCATAAAAACTCTGACACAAAAGAAGAAGATGGTCGATTTAAATTGACTTCCAATTAACCTATACTGTCCTCCCATACCTAGATACACTGTTATATGAAAGTATTGTAAAAGCCAATTATTTTTAAAAGAGTAACCGTAGAGTTTCTTGCCGGCTCTTCTCCGGAAACGACCAATTGGAACCGTGCACCTAGTTTCTGACGTTTCATAAGTGCCCATGTAGGTTTATGTGAAATAAAATATTTTGATTTTTTGATTTTGGATGAAGCAACAAAATCGTACAAGGCAACAAAAAAATCTTCCAATTTCATAGCCTTAATTTTTCAATGATTTTCAATCAAAGTGAACCAACTTGGTTGAACCGTATAGGTACCTAATATTGCCATTCCGAGAGAGTTACGTGCAGTAAGAAATTTTTATGCTAAGCATAATGCATGCGACGACGATGAAATACAACTATCTTAAACAAATGTGCTAAAAAGACAAACGTTTTGTTTGGTACCAGCGCCGCGGGACATATGATAATAGCTTTGCTTTGAAATCCCTTACTAAGGGAATATCTATAAGTGGCCTTTGAGGATTTTGCTTGCATCTTCTCTCAGAATTCTGTTCTTCAAAATTTACAAAGAAATAACGTTTATATGACGTTTTGTTGAACCTTGTTCTAGAAAAGAATGGACTCAGTATTGCATTCAGCAAGATATTTGTATAGTGGTCGCCCAGGTGTCGAAATTCGACATAATTCATTAGGTTTTTAAGTTTGATAGGACAGTTTAGGATAGTTCATACTGTTCCATGCTGCCATGTCATTATTCTAAGGCTGCCATGTCTTTAACCATAAACAAAAGAGTGGGTGTGTGTCAAACGCATGGTAAGTGTGTAATGTTTGTTTTTATTAATTTAATTTATTTCTAATCCATAATTAAAACAATATTAGCTTTCGGCACTTCTTTTACATATAAACTTTAATTGTGCCAAATTTCGTACTCCTTCGTCCGCGTAAAATTCGTAAAAAGGGGTACAAAGATTTTGCTTCACGTATTAATTATAAATATTTATTTTATTCTATTCGGGAACCTTACAGCTAGCGTATTAACAGTGTTTATTGTTACTGAAGGCCTTTTTATTCTCTCGTAGAAATAGATTTCGCCGACAATGAACATCATACACTTAAATAGGTGAACATACAAATCATCATTCTCTTGCTTATATCCCAATTTATTTGGGGTAAATGCTCAGACCAAATAAAAAAACTAAGACATTGCGCTGGGAACTATACAGTGAAGCATGCCAAAGTAACACCTCCGCTCTGTGCATACACGGTCACACGCACACATTTACAACCATTTACAATCAAACTACACCTCACTAAGTGTACACATGTTTACGAAACCAGTCTCACGTCACTGATGACAAGAGTGAGACGTAAGTGCAAAAAAACACAAATGACATAATATTTTAATTCAAGGCAATTTTGGTTAAGCTGTTGAATGCTTTTATTCGTTCTTTTAAAAATATTAACCGATGAAATCACAATGCGTATCCTGATACAATGTATCTATTTGTGATGATATTGTATCTTCACGACCCTGTGACATGCTGAATTGAACGTTTAAGGCAAGGAAGCAACCCTATAAGTACGTGAGAAATGTCACATTAGTGTCTGTCCATCAAATTGAAGTGATGTAGCAGTGTTTATCATAGTAAAGCAATATAAAAAGTATTCTCAGTAACTTTTTACTACAGACAAAGTAAAAAAAAAAAATTGCCTCGTTGGTCTAGTGGTCGCAAGCGCTACTGCTGAGCATGAGGTCCTGGTTTTGATTCCCAGGTCGGCCAAAGGTGTATTGGGTTTTTCTGTCTGCAAATTCTCAGCAGCAGCCTGGAGTCTGGATTTGTACCCGGCTGATGGCAATAGCCTCGCTCCTTTTTACATGGGACTTAAATATAACCGGCGAAATGTGGGTGAACTATAGGTATATCTCTGCCTAACCCTTCGAGGAAGACAAAGGGACATTCCTTTTCTTCATATTTGACATCGAGCCATCGAAATTTTTCTTCAATCTGCCATATTGTTTTTCGTTAATTGCTAGGTACGCGATCTGAACGCTGAATGTAACAATGGCATCCAAGCTACTGGCAAACTTTTATGCAAGCTACAAGCATGTGTATTACGTGCTTTATATTTATTCCTTATTATTATTATGCACAAAATATAAGCCACCAAACTTGCTAATTCGTCATCATTCATAGCCCGACTTCACCCACAGGCCTTTTTTTTCTTTATGCCAACTGCCACGATCCTATGCCAGCCTCATCTAGGATATTAACAATGTCGACCTCCCATCTCGCCGTCGGATGACCGACACTTCATTTTCTAGACCTTTGACGTCACTCGGCCACTGCCTTCTATGTTATGGGAGTTTGGTTTCCACACTTAGTCCTTCAGATGGACCATTGTGCGTGGGCCATGGCGGCCGTCGGTGGTTATTCCAACCAGCCCACCTCCCTCCAGTAGTTGAGTAAGTCTCCAGGCCTGTTCAGAACATCAGTGAAAGATCTGGGTGACCCGAAGGTTTCTGTTCTAATTCAAAGAGCACATGCGCTACAATTTCCTCTGCCTTCATACATGCCCTGCACAGAGGCCTGTCCGTTATGCCTATTGCTATCACTGCCTCACATCAGCTGTCATCACTGCACGTTGCATGTCTTGCCCAACTTCATTTGAGTTCCATAACTCGTTATCCGATATTGAAAACTCGCTCGTTAGCAAAAACTATTCCTTCTTAAACAAATGGTAAGCCACAACCACCTCACTTACTACCAAGGAAGACTCTGGAGAATATTTAGAGAATAAACTTTATGTATTCCATGGCAGTTTATGTTACAGGGAACTCGTTTTACTCTGAACAAGTTCCTGTATTTTGGATAGTTGCAGCAAATATGCAGGAATATGAGTCAGAAGTGTTTTTAGTAAAATATGAAAGTGTCGTTTGAAAAATAGTGTCTGGCAAATGTGCTTTGTTTTTTTGCTCAACTTACTCTATACTTGAGTGCGGATACCCTCAAATGGCGCAAATACTCCAATCTTATTGGGACTTATATGTTTGAGCTGCTTGGGGTTGAAACACTAGAGCCATGGGGTCCGAGTGGCATCTAGGTTTTCAAGACATCGCCAAGCGGCTGGTCGACTCTTTACGTGTCCAGAAGGCTAGCCTATTCTTTGGTCAAAAAATCAGCATTGCCATAAACGTGGCAATGCTGCCAGCCTTTTGGGCACTTTTCCTGTTGACAGCGATGCGGACGAATTTTTTTATGCTCTATGATTATTCCCCCCCCCCTTTTTATATACTTGTACATATTATTATTTTAAGTCTGATAGTTTTTAAATAATGTAAATATGTGTGTGTGTGTAAATAAAACTTTTGGGGATTCCAAAAAACAGTGGCACTTCGAGAGTGCCGACAGAAGTGAAAACTAGAATAAGATCGCCTTGGTGGAAGAAAAATACTTGTATAGAACATTGGTCCGTAACCTTATCGAAATAGAGCACAATCGCGTTTACAAAAAAAAAAACCTTCCAAAACCTTTAAAGTAAAAATACTTGCATAGAACATTAATCCATAACGTAATATAAATAAAGAGCATACCCGCGTTTACAAAAATTAGGTGTCGGTAACGGTGTCGCGAGTTCAATTGTTTTTTCCCATCTCAAAAATGCCCAACGCGCCTAAAGAAGTTTTCACTTCAAAAACCGTCTTTTCGCTTCTCTACCGTGAATCGTTATCATTGCTAATCGCCTCTCGTGTACTTCTTTTTCATCAACCTATCTATACCTACTAAAATTTCATAAATAATCTTCTGACAAATTAAACAAGATATAATTTTGAATGATTAAACCAGTTTAAGATCTTCTCTTTCAAAATCCACTGAAACTTTGTAACTTTTTCGGCCCTGTTAATTCCCGGTTGAACACGACGATCTGTTTAAATTAACAAGCAATTAATTACAGCTCCATTGAACTCAAAGGATTATTCTCAATTGAACTAAAGCAGGTTCGGTTGAGAATTATATTGAGGCCTCAATACAAATTCTTACCGGAATGAATAAATTTATTCAAAGATTCAAGCAAAACAAATATAGGTACCTATAATAATACTCCAAAGGATTTTACCTAGGTAAAATTATTATTGTGTTAATTTGGAGATGGGGTACCTACAAAACATTGATTAACTGAAAGGCTATGATAGCCTAATTCGCTTGGTTCTGCAGCATGAAGTGCATATGAGTTTCTTGTAATAACGAAGGTGAGCAATAAGGAGATTTTTTTTAAATTCATCTCTTAAAGGATTCAAATAGGGGATGGCCGTCTGTATGAACGTTTTTCACTATTGCCAATGGGATATCTCATTTGGCATACGGCTTGTTTTAAATAAGTTGTACTTTTTCCATTAAATCAAGATGCCTTTACCCATGGGGTGGCTGTTATAGATTTGATTGTAGACACGAAATACAGTTTCGTACAATTCCCAACTATGTTGGGGTCAGCTTCCAGTATAACTGAATGCAGCTGAATATCAGTATTTTACATGGACCGACTGCCTATCCGATCTTCACAACCCAGTAAGTGGGTAATACGACACCTCTTGGTAAGACTGGTTGTCAGACTTTCGGGCTTCTGACGACCCGTAACAACTGTCAAAGATCGGCAAATGACAGCCGAGACCAACGGCTTAACGTGCTTTCCAAGGCACGGAGGAGTTTCGATATGTAAAGATGGTCACCCCTCCACGGACCAACCCCGGCAAGCGTAGCTTAACCTGATGGATCGACCCGTGCGGCTATTGGTACTTAGCCACGAGCTCTTCAAACATGATACAGATACGTAGCAGGATTAGAAAACAAAAATTAAACCCAGTCCCAAAAAACAACACCAAAATGTCAGACAACTTTTCAAATCATTAATCAAGAGTCTGATAATCCGAATCTAATTAAAACACGCGTGCACCACATAACTCCACTCCCTTTACTCCCATGGGCTGCAAAGTCCCTATCAAAATAATTACTAGTTCGTAAGACGGGATTATCTAACCCCTTTGCCAGCCAATTAATTTTGCTTGGTTTAAGCTCTGTTCATTAGCGGCGTTGCTGTACATATTGTTAAAATTTTTGTTTTTACATCAAGGGGTGTATGTTGTGATTTTTTGACGGGTAAAACCACACCAGACAAGGTTTTACCCGTCTATTCTTGACCGAAGTAGTTACTTTGGTCAAGAATACGTCAGATAAGATAAAATAAATCAATTTGTTAACTATAACCCCAGATCTGTAATCAAAGTCAAATCATTTATTTCAAATAGGCCCATGTATGGCACTTTTGAACGTCAAAAATAGGGGATAAGATCCTGAAATCTTTTGTTTTCACCCTCTAAAGTGACATGGTTCTTATGTAGGTAATAGGGGAAATATGCACCTAATTCAAATCTTATTAATTATTTTATTTATTTGTGTGGAAGTCAAGAAACAAATTCCATTTCATTTATTTTTTTATTTACTTTTTTACAATTCAAACCCGAAACGCCTCGTCTTCGACAATGCCGGAAATGACGAAAAAAGCTATGTGAATAAAAATCTATTCTTTGCAAAGTGCTTGAAATCTCACTTGCGTAAGTAAGTGCGATTTCTGCTTGAATAAAGCACAAAAAATAATTTAAATTAATTTGGGGCCAAAAAGCAGATGTAAACAATACAGTATAGTGGTAACTGACGGCACATCATGACCGCGACAAAAACAGACGTTTGAACTGAAGAAAATTGTTAGATTTTCATAATTTTTTTGAGCAACAAGCAGTAGTTGAATTTAACTTTTAACACTTTTCTTATCTATTATTGATTTAGTAAAAAAAAAAGTTATATCTAAGTTCATTGTTATAAAATATTGTAATTACAATAAAAAAAACATCAAATCACACGATCAAAATTAAGTCTGTGTTCTTTACCTTTAAGACGCAGATACATGACAGTGACCTTGAATGGTTAGCTTGCGTGTTCTGTACTGAGCTCACGCAACGCGTCGTACGTCCAGCCAGTAATAGGACTCGCCCATCAAGGAGCGCTGTCCCAAATTAGACGCAAAATAAAAATGGTGAAGTTTTCAGAAAAATATGCTCGATGGATTTTGCGTCATTCTCAGTTTTTTACCCGCATTAGACATAACTTTAGAAATTAATTTCACTATGAAATATAAACATAATCAAAAATATGCCTATATTAAAATATTAAGAAAATGCTCTAATTTAACATATATTTTTTCTAAATTACTAACACTTCTTGTTTAGACGTCATCTTCAGTATAAAATCATTAAAAGTCAGTTATCGTCCCCTTAAATTCTAATCCCGTAATGGAAAATACAGGCTACATCAGATGCTACCTTAAACCCAATAATTCCGAACCAAATACCGAAATGGCCTTTCCAGTCCGATAAATTGAAATTCAGTCCGTTCCATAAACCACCCACACAAGAAATGCAAACCTAGTCCACTCAAAGGCGGACCGCACTTCAAAAGCACGTGACGTCATGGAAAAGGCCGAATCAAATTCAAAAAGCCACAAGTGAGGCTGGAGTATGATTGGTTTTGACGCTCTAACGCCCAGGCCGATGCTTGATCGCGTTGGTCCGAGCATACAAAAGGACTCGGGGAAAAAGGACACAGAATAAAAGTATGTAGATGTGATTTGCTGAGCAATGACCTTTTCTTGCACATATATATGACGCACAGCTTAATTGTTCTTGTTATTGTTGTTTACTTTACATCTAGTGTTAGTAGGTACAAACACAGATCATAACATAAAATTAAAATTCAGCGTGGAGCTGCGTCCGCAGCATCGGGGAATCCCACCGATCTGTGAACACACTGAGAATACTGTTGGTGCTTCCGCAAACACGTGACATCAGGGATGCACATCTTTTTCTAACAATGGCGGCAAAAGCAACAATGTTATTATCCGCAAACATCCCTGATGCAGTACCACGCCACGGCAACCGCAGCAACACTCTCAGTGCATTATTATATTGAACGCGTAGATCGCTGACTATATGTTTCAGCGCGCAGCAATATATCTGACAAAAAAAAACGTATGGCACTCGAGGACTGCCGCGGTAAATCTATTGCATAGCATTTGTAACCTCCATGACAACATCACGTTTCCCATGACAACATCACGTTGTCATGGGAACCGTCATTACATGGTAGGCGGAGTGGGGGGTGTTAGGTTTTATTTTCGTTACGTTACGGAATTTCTTGATTCGGTCGCCGCGCTCAAAGCCCGCGATAAAAGCTATGCAATAGTTTAAAAATATGCAATGGAAAGTTTGGTGTGTTTACTACGGCTGCATTCAATTACCTATGTATGTATATAACACCAAGGGGCCTAGACAATTGGCAATAACTTTCAAAGCATTTCGTATTTTTTACAAAGACTTTCAACAGGACTAAGCTTTTCAGTAGCTTATGTCAATCCAATTCATTTTTGACAATTCCTTCATCTTTATCACTGATAGTATGTCTTTTTGTCTTGGCGCTCAGGTAAAAATTACGTCGTGTAATTTTCATAGAACAGAAGCAAGCGAAATTTCTTCGCGTAATTTTTACCAGATGTGTCCCTACGGCAGAAGGTAAGGATTTGCGTCAAGGAAAAAAAAATATAATAGACGTGGATATATTTAGTAACCTGTTCCGTTTAGCTATTTATAAAGAGCCATAAAAAACTCCTGAAAGAAATCGACACGTGTTTCACCTCTCAACGAGGCATCCTCAGGATGACGATTGACTTGTCGCGAACCCGAACACAGCGTGTTGCCACACCGAGCGCTGAACGTAGACTGAGTTCTAGTTCTGAGTTTTTATGGCTCTTTGAAAATAGTTAAGCGGAACAGGTTAATAAATATAATAATGGATTTCCCCAAGGTCACGCCTGTATCAATTAACTAAAGTAAAATAAAACAATGAAGACACACACACACCAAGGTGCAGAAATAGCAGAAAAATTTATTAAACCATCGGCATAAATTAAAAAATATGATTAGGTATACCTCTATCCATACTTTTGAAGTTAGTCTTTGATCCCGATACACGAAAGGTTTCGACCTATTTCTGCGTTTTCCTTTGTGAATCAGTAATGTATGCACGAGTGGGGCGGGACTGTTTGTCAATGATATAGAAGTGACGGTTCGGAAACTATTGTTGTCCATTGTTTGCGTGTAAGTACATGTTGAATGGGAGCGCTTTGGATTTATAATGGAGGTGTCTTCGTCAATCTTTAGTGTGTAATAGTATTAATATTGTTCTTAATCAATTGCATATTATATTTCCTTCTCTGCTGTATCTTCATCCGTACTAGTCGGTTCTTTTGGGAGGAATTCATTCCAACTACGGAACAACCCTTCATTGTACGTGGTCTGACACGCACTTGGCTGGTTTTTTTTCCTAAAGAAATAAATTGCAAATTCTAAGTCAAGTTCCTCTTTTTAACACCAACCAATGTTCCAACTGTCCTCCTGAACTATCTTGAGCATGAACTCTATCAAATTGAACAACGTTCAATACACCGTGCTAAGACGTATGTCCCCATACATCTTCCCTTTGATTCATGGTGTCCCATTGAAATTGTATGCAAATCTCAAGAGTACGCCCATCGTGCTTGTAAAGTGGTCACAAGTGCCTGTGTGATTTAGGATGTGAACGGTAAAGGCATATGGTTAATATGAAGAGCAGATTGTATTCTAATCGGTTAACATATCGATAGTGGCGATGTGAAATAATGTAAGGAATGGGATTTTGTCGAAAATGAGTTTTATGTATATAGCGGTCGACTGAGAATTTCTTGTTCTATTGGTGTATTTAAAATCTCTGTATGTAAAAGAAAATGTCGATTACATCATATATTTTCTGTATACTTAGATATTTTTGAAGTGAAAACGTCTCTAGGTGCGTTGGCAATTTTTGAGATGGAAAAAAACAATTGAACTCGAGACACTGTTACCGTAACCGTTACCGACACCTCAAAGTATTTCCTGTACTATAAAATTGTTCAAGTTTTCACTTCTTTCGACACTCCCGGAGTGCGACTATTTTTATATTAAAATCGTTTTGAAATTTATACTTTTTTATATACATTTCAAATTTCTAAAAACCAAAGTATATCAGTATTTTACATGGAGCGATTGCCTATCTGACCTCCACAACCTAGTTACTGGGTAATACGATACCCCTTGGTTATATGACTGGTTGTCAGACTTTTGGGTTTCTGACTACCCGTAACGTTTGTCAAAGATTCACGAATGACTGCTGGAACCAACGGCTTACCGTGCTTTTCGAGGCATGCAGGGGTCTCGATATGTAATCGATGGTCACCCATCCACGGACTGACTGCGGCGAGCGTAGCTTAACCTTCAATCGACCCACGTGCCTGGCGACGAACCCCTCAAATAAATCGACACAGAAATGAAAATAAACAATGGCTGCTAAAAAAAGGTAGAAAAGAAACATGAAATTTCGTTTTTTTCACATTCATTATTTGAAATTATATAAATTACATTTGTTACAGATGTAGTGGAAATCATGTAATTTGGTTTAAATAGGTCATTATTTTTATTATTTTGTTTATCTTTTATATAGATTATTTTCTTTTAGATTTTGTGAATGTGAGAACGTTGTAGGCTGTAGACTTGTGGACTATTTTCTATTTTGCTAAGTACTTGGTACTTGTTGATAGGCCTACACTGTCGTCCCATACCTATTAACACTGTTATTTGAAAACATTGCAAAAACCATTTATTTTTAAAAGAGAAACCGTGGATATTCTTGCCGGCTCTTCTACATAGGAAACGAGCAATCGGAACCGTGCACCTAGCTTCTGACGTTTCATAAGTGCCCTTGTAGGTATAAGTGAAATAAAATATTTTTGATTTGAATTTGTTACTATTTGCGCACCTATATCTTACTTTCCCGTATTCAAAAACCTAAACAGCAACCTGATTCTTGAATAATCCTCAAAGATTAAACCAACAATGCGGGAAGAGTAACTAAAAACATTCTTTCTTCCACATCAGAACCACTTGATTTCCCATCAGCATCCAATATAAATAGAAAAATTCAAGTGCTCTTCAATAAATACAATTTGCATAGCTTAAGATGTAATGCATTAAGCTTTTGTGTCTTCAAACTCCCTTAGGACCTTGAGTGGTACAAGTATGCGGGCAGTATGTGAACCAAAGTCCTTGTTGTTAGATAGAGAATTTGCATAATTTTTTTCAAGTATGGCGGAGGGTTTGAAATTTAGGTTAAGTTGCTCTTTAGGGTGAGATGTTTGGAAATTTATTTTTGAGCGTTCAATGTGTTCATGCTGGTGTCTTGTTTGTTTCTTATTGGATATTGACTATTATTTCAATAAAGTATTAATTATCTAGTGAGATTCTTAGAAGTACGTATTTTCTGCTTTATCATATTAATAAAAATGACTTATATAAAACGTATAAATATTGGGGGAGTAGGGGTTGCTACGTCACAAGTAAGTATAAAATCTACATACTCGTGACATCATGGCACATTTTAACTCAATGTATCGCCGTAATATTTTGATAAAGTAGAAAAAAAAATACGTGTCCAATATTTTTTAAAATCCAAACCGAAGGACAAAAAAAAATTGTTATCATCCCTATTGTAATCACATCCAATGTTAGGTACGATATTATCATGAACGTCCACGGCATCACGATAACACAGGGAAGTAACATGTATAAAAATATTATGAAGACGCTTTTTTTCCGTCAACGATAACGTTATAACGTGCATTGAGTAAACGATCACCACGCTTGCTCGCTTGCTTGCCTTCTCTGTATAAGCTAATATTATAAATACCTAAATCCAAACATCGAAATTAAAATAAATATATTTTCAAACAATCCAAATATATAGTAGAGATGAACCGACTTTTGACAATCAGCAACTATAGACTAGATATAGCCTGGTTGGATATCGTGCGTTTGATTGAACTAAGTACTTCCTATTGTTATATCAGGTTTGAAATTTATATAGTTAAATGTTCCATCTCTATAACAGAATATTTGTTTAAATCATCATTTATCTAGTTAAGTATACTTAAATATACGATATGTAAAAAAAAACCTGTTCGATCCGAAAGAGGCATATAGGTACTGCAATAACATTACCAAAGAGTATTTTTTTTTTCTAAAATATAATTGAAAAAAAAAAGTTATTGTTATTTAAAATTCACATCTTTAGTACCAAAATTACCCCAAATCCATTAAAAATTAGACATTTTTCAACATAATTTAATAAAATAATTTAACAGGGCTAACAACACTAACATAGTATGTAAGCACAATCTGTTACTAACCACTAACAACTTATGGACTAATTTCGGTCTGAAATAAAGATATTTTATTTTTTATTTTATTTAATAAGTTATGACTTGTAGACACCCGCTAAACGACGACCGCCTGCGCCCCATGTAATAATCCGGCAAAATTCCCCTTTGAAAAAAATGTGGTGAATTTGTTTTTTTTTTGAAAATTACCACCACCACCAATTATAGACTCTCAGTACGATACCTAACAACACTCTCACGTATCGTACAGGGTGTTTTTTACATGTTGCAGTTAACTACATTAGTACATGCCTCGATCATGTATCTAACAGGTAGTCTCGACATCTACAAATATATCAATATCGCTTACTTTATCATCACAAAGACACGGTTCTTCAAGGGATATTGTTATATTTATTTTCCCAATAAGATTACTCTTTCTGTGTCTATTGATGTTTCATCTTCCTTGTTTGTATCTGATATGAACTGGGAACGAGTGAAGTGGTGGAATATTTTTATAGGAAATTGCTTTTGTGCGGCAGTTATACATTTTAGGTAAATTGTTTTGTTTTGCATTAATATAATATATTTATTGGGCCTTTTGGGCACTTTTCCTATTGAAAGCGATGCGGACGAATTTTTTGATGCCCTATGATTATTCCTCCCCCTTTTTTATATACTTGTCCATATTATTATATTAAGTCTGATAGTTTTTAAATGATGTAAATACGAAAAAAAATATATATATATTTATATTACATAAAGTTATTCTAATATCTACAAAGGTAAGTAATCTATATTTGGCGCTTATAAATGCCGAATACGAGCTTCCATAAATTAAAAACTATGTAAGCACCTAAAATTAAAAAAAAGCAAAAAAAAAACACAAAAAGGAGAAAAGGAACAAAAATAAAAATAAGGAGAGAAACACTAAAATTAAAATAAATCTCTTTAAACTATTTTATCTTAAAAAAAATCTCCAAATATACAGTATGTTAGGTTAAATGAAGGACATGTTCCAAGGGAATGTAGTACTCATGAAAATTTAATATATAATATATATATTTTTTTTTAATATATAATAATATAATAACTTTATTTCAGAATTATCCATATTTGTATTAGTAAGTACTTATGAACTATGTTAGTAAACCAAAAAATAAAACACACGACATCAAGTTGACACATGGAGTGCGATCCAGTGTCTAAGAAAAGGACCGTCTAACCGGTCCGCTATTACTTTCAGAATGCTGTTGGAACTTGCTCGGATACGGTGCAATATGGAGGCCGCTCTCTTTCTCATGATGGCATTATAATTTTGTAGGTGTACAGGCGTGTGACCACGGCTTTACCTTGACCATTTTTGTACCTATGTCTTGATTTCTGTACGAAATATTTTTTTGTTGCATACTAAGCGTAATTTTTAAGATCTTAGGAGCTGAGCAAAACGAAAAAAGTCAGAAAGAACGCTAAGTGAAAACGAAAAAATTGTGCGAGCGGGTGATGCGATGCGACGCAAATCTCAAATTAAACACTAAAAGCGGGTGTTTATTTCACCACATGTAAGTACAAAACACAAAAAGAAACATCACCCAATATTGGATGTCAAATAAATTTTAAAATTAAACACAGTACATAGATTTAGGAATGTATGTTACGAACAATAAGAAAGGGTGGCGGTCCATTGTACCGATTCAATTTGTAACTTAAAATTTTAAAAGGGTTCGTTGGCACAACATTTCTTTTCCACCCTATCGACATATTGTCGATACATCACACAAAAGAAATAACATTAAATTGACATACCATAAAAAATATTGCTTGAAAAATTCAATGAACAAATCATGCGGAAGATATAACTGCAAATGTGACAACCTTATAGTGACGTCATAAAATCACAATTTATATCGCGACAACCCTAATGAATAATTAACGGATACGATAGTGATGTGCGTAATTAGCATAATTTTAACTTTTTGATTGATCGATGTCGTAAAATCGTTTTTTGTAAAAATTTAATGACGCAGTAGTGTTGACGCTTTTTTGCATAAATAATAAAAGTATGACACGCGATTTTATTGAAAAATATGCAAATTATTGTAAACATTAATTTGTAACGGTTGATTTGTTAATACGAAGGATATTTGCATAATCATGCTAATAGTGCTGTAAACGATCGAACGTCAGTGAAAAGGATGACTTTTAGCACCTTTTTGATGTATCGATAGTAAAAATAAATATGTATCGTTAAAACTAATGTCTCTATTTAACGGGTTGTAAAATACAAATTGGACATCTGCGGTTGTAAAATAAATTAATTTAAATCTGAGGATTTCATAAAATTAACACAACAATGAGAATCTAAGAATCTTTTATTATAATATCCACAGATTTAAATGAATTTAATTTAAATTGCATATAGACATAACTTCTTTATCGCTAGCTATTTCTGCCTAACAAATAAGAAGAAACTTAAAAAAAACTTGTTTTATTTTTGTACATTTTTGTAAAATAATTCTTTGATCTTGTTATGAAGCAATGTTAAAATCCTAATTTTATTACCATTATTATCCAAAGCAACGACTAATGAAAAACATCTAGCAATAAAATATTTAAATTTCTACTTTCCCACGATTGCAAAAAAAAAAACAGCCAAGTTCTCAAAGGGTTAATTTAAAGTGACAGTTTTAAAATCGCGTCAAGATTCGTCACGGTAGGTACTGGAGTGCAGTACTTTGATATTGCGTCAAATCTGAGTGACAATTGACGCCTGTGAAAAATCGGGCC
This sequence comes from Agrochola lychnidis, assembly GCA_963680765.1. Lineage (NCBI taxonomy): Eukaryota > Metazoa > Arthropoda > Insecta > Lepidoptera > Noctuidae > Agrochola > Agrochola lychnidis. The sequence goes on along the minus strand of OY796871.1, from coordinate 4,558,410 downwards.
TCGTGCGAAAGTTTTATAATTGACAATGTTGCTGGTGGAAATAATTTGTTGCCATTGATATTGAATATTCATGTTTGTTTCGTTTACGTTATTACTTATTACGCATTGTGTTATGACATGTAGTGATGGAGAAAACACGGCGAAACAGATATTGAAGTGTTAAAGTTAAGAAAGAAAAATTTATTATTCTGCACTTTATAAGCACATTACAAAAAGACATAAAATACACACACTAATACAAAGTCAATGCAATTTCTAAAATTGCATTACTTATTGTTTTATTGCTGACTAGCGGACGTCACGCGGTTTCACCCGTGTAGTTCCCGTTCCGTGAGAGTACGGGTATAAAATATAGCCTATGTTACGCTGATAATGTAGCTATCAATTTTTCAAATCGGTTCAGTAGTTTTTAAGTTTATTCGTTACATACAAAAATTCAAAAATACAAATCTTTCTTCTTTATAATATTAGTATAAATAGATAAACTTTCAGAACAGCTGATAACAAAAAAGATTTTTATTTTTTGCAAAAAGAAGAATGAAACAAATTGCAAAAAAAATATACCGAAAGCAAAATAATTGACAGTTTGTAAACTAAATAGCTTATGCATAATATTACAAAATACAATGTAATTCAATAACCCTTTTCAGAAATAATAATCCCGTACCAATTAGATGCTGCTGACATTAAACAAGACGTCGTAAAAGCGAGCCAAGTTCTTTTGTTTTTAGTGCCTTCAGGGAGATGTTAATGCCAAGAAAGGGTTTTATAGTTGTTTTGTATGGACGGATGAAGATGGCTCATGAAATAATTTGATTATGCGATGACAGCTTTGTTTATTAATATTTTGATGAGTTCAGTAATAAATAGTACGGCACGAACGTCGTTGCCAATGGATGGGACTGTTGCCATTTAAATATTATATTTATATAAAGATTTAGAACTTGGGTTGTGTATTTTTTTTTTGTATCACTTTATATGCTGCACCGGTTGACGACATCTCGTCTACGCCGCCGCGCCGGCTGTCGCTGAAAACCAGCGCTGTGGCTTTTTGTCGCATAGGGTCATAGCATTATGCTGAGCGATGGCCGTTTTGAGTGAATGTGACGCATATTTTCCCCTACTTTATTTTTGGTGTTTCTTTTTTTGCATCTTCTACTAAATAATGATAGTTCACAGATTAAAAATTGTTTTTTTAAAAGTAAGTATACAGTATTGGAAGATCGCCAAGACGAAGTATTATGTTCTGCAATATCTTCGAGACATTTCATTTTTATTTCTGGTAGCTTAACAGAAATAGAAATGAAATGCCTTTGGTATTAATTACCACAGGCGGGGCAGCGTGGTGAACTAGTAGCCATCTATCATCGCCCAAAATAAATAAATAAGTTTTTTATTTGAATAAATACATATTTAAATCTTGAGTACTCAGGAAAAGTGGAGTAAAATTGTGACAGACTGGTATCCCAGAAATGGAAAAAGGAAGCGGGGAAGACAACTTAAGAGATGGGAAGATGAGCTGAAGCTTACAGCGGGCCCTTACTGGAGAAGGGTTGCCAAAGATAGAACACAATGGAAAATGTTAGAGGAAGCCTTTGCCAAAAGGCACACTGAACTTAGAGATATCCTCTAAATGAGGAGAACAAACACTTCAAAACAGACGAAAGTTCAGGATAGAGCGTTTATTGATTGATTGATTGATATTTAACTTAGAAATAGAATAGTAATATAATGTTAGATGCCTGAACTAGGATAAACCTATATCATAGGCGGTAGGAGAGCTCCTACCGCCTAGAAATACAGAAATACAAACAGGAGTTTTTACCATAACGCATGAGCATGCGTTATGGTAAAAAACTCCTGTTTGTATTTCTTTGTCTTCAATTAGCAAATAATATGGTCTACAATGCATTCTCAGTTTTATTTTCCTCGCTAACCTAGAGTAATTAATCTCCTTGTACAAATATTTGCAGACACCGCTGCTGTTTCATTAGGTTGTAACACCGAGCGCCAGATGGCGCTGAGATCGTAACTCCTATTTATTTTGTTTTATTAGGCTACTGGGCTGTGTGCTGTTCCTAGAAGAGGAGAATGTAGTGTTGTACCGTGTTTCTTATTGTTGTTTTTGTGTGGCAAATTAAAATAGATAACCTTTTTAAAATTACGTACGTAATGTACGGCACCTGTATAATAGGTAATCAATAAAACTATAAATAATATAGCGCCTGTATAGGCAGAGATGTACCTATCTATGTACATCCACATTTTGCCAGTTATGTATAAATTCCATGTACTAGGGGGCAAGCCTATTGGCATCAACAGAGCACAAATCCAGACTTCAGGCTATTGCTGAGAAATCCCAAATGGAAAAACGCAATAACACTTTGCCCGACCCGGGATTAGAACCCAGGATCTCATGCTTAGCTGTGGCGGTTGCGACCACTAGACCGATGAAGCAGTTTAAAAACTATAAATTAAGGTTGTATTTTTAAAGCAATTATTTCTACGCATTCCGTATTACAGACACAAAAATTGTGACGCTGTTTGTTTTCTTCAATAGCTTTCAATTAAATTTAAAAAAAAAAAAAACATCATTTTAATAGAAGAAAAAAGTACCTACCTATTTTTTTCATAATTACACTATTCAACGACAAAAAAAGAAAAACATAAAAAAGATGAAATAAAACAGATAAAAATAATAAAATTAATTGGGTATTTGTCAAAGTGACACTGTGAAACACCATTCTGATTAGGTTGATAGCGACCCTAAAAATTGCGTGAAAATGATTATCTTGCGTCAATCGCGGGGCAATAATTATAGCAATTTGTCGCCCTCAAATGTAAGGAAAAAGAAATGTTGTGTCTACTATTTTTATTGAATTATGTTTGAATTTGTGTTTTGACCGAGGTAACAATTGGGTGATGAGAGAAAGATATTTTTCTGGAAAAATAAAGGACTTCATTCATGTATTTTAATTTTATTTGATTTGAAGTTGAGTATTATTTATATATGGTTTAAGAAATTTATTCCTCAAAAACAGAACACAATTAATCACTTAGAATGAGAAACACTGGTTATATACATTTAAACGTTCTTTGGAACGAGTATCGGAACGGTAAGTTTATAAAAACTTTTTTACAAAAAAAAAAAACTATATTGTAAATTAACTATATTGTTATGTGTGCAATTTTTATAAATTTTAAATTTAATGTTTTTAATTTTATTTAATGAACTTTGTCTGAAAATGAAATGAATATTATTTTTAGGAAAATACACCCTTTATTCCTCGTTACTGTTTTTGTGTAAACTTTTTTCTTTTCGATTTAGTATTTTTATCAAAAACTAACAAGTGTAACAGTAATTAGTAGATAACGTGACAAATCGGGCCGGGTTGCGTTACGTGACTAACACATAATTTATCTTAAACTGGACACATATGGCACAGTTTTTATGGTAATCGTTTTGTACAAGATAATTTTATTATTAGGTGGTACAATATTTTTCCAGCAATAGTATACAATCATTTTTTTCTAACTGAACAGACAGCAGTGCTGCTGGGGTGTTTGTTGCGCCACTTCTTCTTCCCAGCTAAAGCACTAGGAAGTGGTGAAGGATGGGCGTTTTGACGGACTGTCTTATGTAATTTTGACGTTCAAAAAGTGCTGATTCTCAGCCTAGTTTGAATAAATGACTCTTGAATCTTGAATTTTGAATTTCCCTAAGTTAAAATAAAATAGTCTCAGAGGCTAATATTATGTTGTCAGATGGTTCTAAGTTTCAAGCGGTTGACTACTTACTGTCCTTATGTGAGTTTTTACCTGCTTCATATTTTCCTTTTAATCTAAAAACCGCGCTGCTTTTAGCGAAAAAATATTTTTGTATAAGTAGACAACTTTTGCCAGACTGTCAAATTCCGGATGTTTTAAAGAAAAAAACAAAGAAAAAAAATTATTTTACAAAAAACAAGCTCTTCCTTTTATTTTAACTTTTTCCTTTTCATAATTGTACATAATATATATATTAGTTAGTTGCATATACATAGTTTAGATAACTTACTAATTTAGAATGTAAAACTTAATCATTTTAATAAAAATGGGCAGTAGCGCAAGAAAAAAAAGTATTCGAATTTCGTGATTTTAATTGCGCATTTTCGTTTTGCCCAGTAATGGAACATCAAGATCTAAAGTTTTTGATGATAATATTATCAACTTTGATCATGTGCCAAACAAACAATTTTTGAAGTGAAAACTTCTTTAGGCGCGTTGGGCATTTTTGAGATGGGAAAAAACAATTGAAATCGCGACACTGTTACCGACACCTCATTTCTGTAAACGCGATTGCGCTCTTTATTTATAGGTATTATGTTACGGATCAATGTTCAATACAAGTATTTTTATATTAAAGGTATTGGGAAGTATTTTTTTGTTTTGTAAACGCGATTGTGCTCTTTATTTAGATAAAGTTACGGACCAATGTTCTATACATGTATTTTTCTTCCACCATTGCGATCTTTCACTTCTATCGGCACTCCCGGAGTGCTACTGTAATTTCTTTTTATTCGGCGTTTCTCAAGATAAGAATTTTCTTACCGGAACCAGTTAACCAAAGAACCTTTCTAACCAGATGACCACGATGTCATAACACTTTCCATAACCCTAAACATTTCACGGTGGAACTATGACGTAGGTAATCTAATTACGTCATCATTTGGCCACTGTACGGCTCAACCCATTAGATGGCCTTGCATGGGGTTTCAATTTGCGACACGGGGCTGCAAATTGGATTAGATTGGTGTTTGTCGGGTTATTCACAGGTTTCATAGGAAGATTGTTTCCTTTATTATGAAGTAGAAAGGAATCGTTTTGAGGGACATAAACATAACATAAACCGCTTGTGGGGTGGTTTCTGGGGTATTCTTTGCTGAAGTTTATCTTTTCGATAAAATTGTTGGTTAACTTTAGAAACCGGACATTATAGATGTAAAGGTGCTTACCGTGGTCAATCTGTTCAAAAGTTTGAGAGTTCTCTTTTTTTCCTTTTATAAGTGGGAGGTAAAAATCTTTCTGTCTAGCCTTTTCCCAACTACGTTGAGGTCGGCTTCGGGTCTAAACGGATACAGCTGAATACTAGTATTTTACATGGGGCGGAGATCACAACCCAGTTACTGGGTAACACGATACCCCTTGGTAAGACTGGTTGTCAAACTTTCTAAGCTATGGGCATAAAGTGGCAGATAGGTAACTGAAGTAATAGAGATACCCAACAATACTGTAAAGCAAAATTCAAAATCAAAATTCAAAAGTCATTTATTCAAACTAGGCTGAGAATCAGTACTTTTCGAACGTCAAAATTACATAAAACAGTCCCCCAAAACGCCCACCCTTCACCACTTCCTAGTACTTTAGCTGGGATGAAGAAGTGGTACAACAAACTCCCCAGCAGTATTAAAAACTGGCGAGCTAAATTAAACTAAGTGCAGCCTAACTTAGTTTAGCTGGCGATGGTCGGCTCGCGTAATTGTTGGCGTTCACAATACATTGCATGCATGATCGGGATTCTCATTAATACGATGACCTAGTTTGACGTTCCTACAGTTGATTAGATTAAGCTTTTGTCATAATGTTGATTTATTTATTTATACCTAACACAAGGATTGGCAAGTGCAGCGTAGTGGCGAAATTTTGGGTCAAAAAGGATTAAAATACTGTACACAGTACTGTACAGCTAAACCATTAGGAAGTTGTGAAGGGTGGGCGTTTTGGGGGACTATCATCATCATCATCAGCCTATATTGTTCCCACTACTGGGACACAGGCCTCCTCTCTGTGAGAGGGAGTGGGCCGTAATCCACCACGCGGGCCCAGTTCGGGTTGGTAGATGTCACATGTCTTCGAATTTTCGGTTCTAGGACATGCCGGTTTCTTCACGATGTTTTCCTTCACCGTTTTGAGAGCAGTGGTGATGAAATAATTTACAAAAAGTAAAGCGCTTGTCTGGGTACGAACCTACGACCTACAACTCGTAAGTCGCGGCCGTTACCACTGGGCCACGACTATCGAATAAATGAGTTGAATAGATTAGTTTTTTTTGTGTTGCTGGCTATACTTAGAAGAAGCGTAGGATGCCCTCTAGCTAGATGGACAGACAAACTTAAAAAAAGCGGTCAGCACCTCACACTTAAAATCACGTGAGTATGAAAAATTCGTCCTCTTGACAACGTAAATAACGCAAAGAATATTGTTAAATAGGCAAAATAAAAAACTTTTTACGAAAAAAAAAATACACTACAAAGTGAAAAATAACTTTAATTTCGGAAGTAAGGGGCAAAAAACGATAATTCAAAACCAAAGACATCCGACTTCTAAAATTAAAGTTATTTTTCACTTTGTAGTGTTTTTTTTTGGTAGTTGGTTGTTTTTTTTTTTGTAAAAAGTTTTTATTTTTCACTTTTTAGTTGTGATATTTACCCCACACAAATTCGAATACCACTACCTGCTATGTAAATAACAGTAAGAGGAACTTAACATATCATCCACATACTAAGTGGGAAAAAATACGTATTATTGAAGCTAACTCAAAAACTACCCAAGCAAAGTTATTTAAATTTATATGGGACCACCTCTAAAGTATTACCTACCAAACAAAAAAAGAATCGTTAAAATTAATTCATAATTGGCCGAGTTAAAGCGTAACAAACATACAAAAAAGAAAAAAAAAACATACAGTTAAATTGAGAACCTCCTCCTTTTGGAAGTCGGTTAAAAAGGCATTGCCATTGTAAATGTTTCATATAATTACAATCAATTAGCACTCCTACGGAGAAATCTAAAATATTTAGGCAATTCTTAATTACCAAGTACTTTATTTTACAAATGTAAATGATGGTTTTTATTAGCTTAGGCCCGGATTCCTCTGTCGCTGACGTCGGTCGCGTACCGTCAGTCGCGTAGCGCGCTGACCATCAGCGCCAATGAAAACATCCGTAGTGCGATACTGACCGCTCCACGGTACAGGCGTCTCCAAGTGGATTTGTTGTGGATTTGTGAAGCGGAGTTTGAATTTGGGATATTATTATGAACCCGTTTATAAATTGTTTAGTTGCTGCAGCATACTTACGCAAGCGGAGACGGCGTCAATATAGAAAAAAAAGATATCACATTCACCCAATTGTTGCTGATAGGGTGACGAATGGTGAATTTTCTACTTTATTTGAAAAGCTACGTCAGGACGAGGAAAAGTTTTTTAATTATTTTAGAATGAAAGTAAAAACTTTTGATGAACTGTTATCAAAGTTAGAAAATCACCTCGGCAATCACACGTTCGGTATCAATGTTCATGGTGGCGGGCGACTGTACGCGCGCGTGCCGACGTTCGGGAACAGAGTGAGGACGCTCATAGCGTTCTATAGCGCGTCAGTCGACCGACGAACGCGGCGCTACCGACGCGCGTCATCAGCGGCGCGTAGCAACTCGCGCGCCGCTGATGTCAGCTTTACAGTGTGGTGCTTCATAGAACACAACGTATATTCGTACGCGCGACCGACATCAGCGACCGACATCAGCGACAGAGGAATTCGGGCCTAGTCTCTTAGTTAGGCAGAGGTGCACCCCGCCAGTTATGTTTAAGTCCCTTCTAATAGGGGACGAGCCTTTTGCCATCAACTGGGCACAAATCCAGACTCCGGGCTGATACTGCGAAATTCTTGATAGAAAACCGTAATAACACTTTGCTCGACTTGGGAATCTCACCCAGGATCTCACGCTCAGCAGTAGCATTTGCGACCACTGAAATGAAATGAAATTGTTTATTCTGTAAATAGGATATCGGAATCACTTTTACACGTCATATAAAAAAATATTAAAATAAGCTAGATGAGTTCGGCGTTTCCTATCTGACTACTCTGAGAAGAAAGGCCGAAACAAACTCAGAGGTCGCAGTCTCTTTTAAAGTCCAGACATAATCTTGGTCAGGCCATATGAGGACCATGTAGATTAGTGTCTGAAAAGGTCTTTTGAGGAAAGAACCACACAGATTTGAGTGGACCTGTCCAGTCAGTGCAAGCATTTGTCAGTAATCGTGGAGCTTAACTTAGAACTTAAGGAGCTCAACTCGACGAGCAATACCAAAGAAAGGACATTTGGGTAGGCCGCAAAAACTACTCAAACTGCCAGACCATCACTAAAACTAGACCAACCATTCAGTTCTATTAAGACGTTGTTACTATAACCAATCAGTAGACTCTACTTCATATTCACACGTTCGAACATCGTAATGGTGCATTCACACTAACGCAAATTATACAGACATAAAATTCCGTGCGTATGCGACACGCGCTCGAATTAATTTGCGCGGGAGACGCGTATGATATTTATTGGTAATAAACTGTAAGTGTACGTTTACAACGTCACTACAGCGTTTGGATATAGACATTAGAATATATTGATTTTGGATGGGAAAATGGGAATTAGGCTGTCTGTCTATTGACGTGAAGCGAGGCAGCAGAGCGGAGTGAGGGAGTAATGCGGAGCGGAGTTGTGGACTGTGTCCGTCTATTGATGCGGAGTGAGGTAATGCAGAGCGGAGTTGCGGACTGTGCGGAGCTAGGCCGAGTTCACGCGACGAGTTATTTGAGCGGACTGCAATACCCCGCGGCCGGTTTTTTTCTGCTTCCTCGCTCCGTTTCCCTGTTCTGTATGATTTTTTAAACTATGTAGTTCACAAATCCCTGTCCACTGAAGCCAATCGGAGATTTTTTGCAATTCCATTGGAATATTGTCACAACTGCGCTCAGCTCCTCTCCTCTTTGCTCCAGTGGACAGTCAACCTTACGGTTCCCAAACTGCAAAATATAGATCAGATAATTAGCACCCGAATTGCGTAACACACTTTCAATCGCAATCTGAAGGAAGAGGCCGATACTTTTCCTGCCAACTGTACACACCACTTTTTTAGGCGTTTTAACGACGTACTATCTGGTATTATTATTCGGGTTGAGTTGACTCGGGCCGAGCTGTCACTGACCCGGATTTTGAAGGATTCATTGCTTCATAATTTGAAAAGTTCATTTACTGGACAACATAAATAACGCAATGAATGTTTATGATTTGGCAAAATGAGAGGCATTGTTATTGGAAGTGTGTGACACAATTACAACACGGATTCAATAAGGTAGACAGCTTTGATTTTTTTGCGCCATAGTGCTATACTATATAATACAGATGGCGCTAATTACAGTTTTAAGTTTTCACTTTTGGTCAGTCACCATGACTGTCAATTTTTTTAAAGCACCTTTTTTCTAATACATAGATAACCAAACCAAAAGAAATATGGACATGCTTATAGAATTTCAAAAAAACAATGAACTGATGACTATCGTTAGATAAAGTAAGAGTCGCAGAGACATCAGAAACAGCTGTTTAGTCTCAACTAAATAGCGGCTTGAAATCAAGTAATGTAATTAATGTTAATTTATGTTTCTTAATTGTTGTTAATTAATCTTTCCTCTTTATAATATTGGTGTACATGTAGATGTCATAGCATCATTGTAGTATGTAAGAAACATTTTTCATATTTTTTCTTGAACGGCTCGCCGCACACAGATAAACCCTGAGAGGTTTTCGTTGTGAGGCTAAAACCAAAATATAATAGATTAAGTGTTTTAGAAAGAAATAAATAAAAAAATGTAGTTTTAGCAAAAACATTATACGATTTGCTATTTATATAATACGTCTTGCTATGGAAGAGCGGATTCTTCTAATACAGGCACTATCTGCCTAAAAGGAGGGTCCAATCAAAAAATTTGTTTATACCTCTACTTGTTTTACCAATAAACAATTTTTTTTTTTAAATTCAATTCAATTCAATTCATTTATTAATTTTGTGAACATAGGGTAAAAATTATACAGATGTTTTACAGAGAAATATTGGTCCATACTACGTCCCGCCAGAAGGCATACAAAATTGTTGTGGTAATCATAATGTCGCATTAATAAAATAAAAATATAAAGTAAGTATAAGTAGGTATCTTATTTTTAAAATTCGTGAGAGCTTTATTCACAATTTCATCAACAACTCGACATCACAAATCTCACTGAAGGGCGTCTCCCAATAAATATTCGGACATCATAAACATGATGCGCCATCATTCGGGGGACGCGGTGACATTACACGCGCGTGGAACGTTATCGTAAATTTTTACGACGCTGCAAGATCACTGCGGCTGGACGGCTTCCGGTGAAAATATTGTTATTATTCCATTGTTGTGTTTGTAATTTTTTTAATAGAAATTTCGGTGATGTGTTCGGGAAATGAGTTGATTGGTGTTCAAAATTATAGGGAAGTTAATTGTGCGAAGTTTTTTTGTTCGGCTTTGTGTAAATTGGGTGTTGATTTTCAAAAAGAATATTTGAAGATATACAGGCTAGTCCAAAATAGACACGTCATAAAAAAATATAATATTCTTCATGTCCAGGGGTATCTGAAAATACGCCATGTATGTTCCGCGATTCTTGATAGTTTTGGAGTTATAATTTTTTTTTAAATTTCTTCATAAAGATAGAATTTTTTTAAGCGGATCCCATCGCTTAAAAAAATTCTGTCTTTATTTTAACACGACTTTTTCCATTTTTTTTTGCATTTTTCTTACGAAGGTATCAATTTTTTTTTGTCTTCATTATTTGTTTAGTAACTTAATTTTTGTCTACGTCGGCATCGCTAACAAACAGGTAAATCTTGCGCAAAATATTGAAGAAATTTTATTTGAATTAGACTGGAACTTTGATTATAAGAAACAACCACAGTATAGTATAAAGCGAAATAACACACATAACATAACATCGCACCTTGTCTCCGATGGGTTCGGCAGAGGTGTACCTATGGTACACCCACATTTTGCCAGTTATGTTTAAGGTGATATATTGAAAAAAATGGGCTTTTTCTTTATCGTGTAACTTTCAAAGTATTTGGAATAGGGATTTCAAATTTTGGTGTATGATTTTTGACTATATAATCTAGTATCCGGAAAAAGGAATACACGATACAATGAAATTTTCTCGATACAAAAAATTTGCAAAGGTCTATCTATTTTTATCTTTTTTTGAGTATCATGGCGCAACGCTTATGAGTTATTCAATGGAATTTACTTTAAAACATAGAGAGTAAGCGTTTCGAGTTTTAAGAAAAGCAGTTTTTTTTTAAATAATACTTTTCATTTACAAAAGACGGCATTTCGTTTTGGCACATACGTTGTTTTATTCCGAGCGGACACACATTATCGTCATCTCTTCTTTCGCCTATCAAAAGTATTGTCATCACTCTCGTTCATTCATAGATCAGTCGCCCGATGGGGCTCATCGACGAAGAATCAATGTCACTTTTTTGCAAATCGGTGCGATCAAATTTACGTGATTTAAAGAATTTTGTTTACAGAAAAAGTTAGTACTTCAGCAAGTTAAAGTAATTATTGAATGCAATTAGTGTTGAATAGGTATTCAGACTGTGTGTGTGTGTATTCTTGTGAGTCCTGCGAACAATATAACATTATTTTTCTATTATGATTTCGTGGTGACATTTAAATTATTTATAAATATAGAAAGAAATATAAAATCAAAACTGAACAGTACCTGCAACGTTTGGAGTGCACAGGGCTATCAATGAACTCATTTTACAGGAATTCAATAGCAATAAGATGATGATAATAGTGAGTCGAATTCTCCACCTTCACTAAAGCACAACCAACACAATCTATTCCCGCTTTTTAATGTATTATTGTGTAAGCATTTTATTTTCTAAGAACATCTATTTTTATACCTACAACTTTTAATAATCTTTTATCTAAAGAAATAGGCTAAATAAAATTCGTTTTTAGGTTTTGAAATACGTCAACAGTACATCAATATGTCAAGTACTGTCACTACGAATCATAGATCACAAAAAAGAAATGGAGTCGCATTTGAATTGTAAAAAAGGAGAGTTTTTACTCGACTACGGCAAAATCAAAGGAGGGTTATGATTTAAAGATGTATGTATGTATGTATGTAACAGGCTATCAAATGCAAAATAAAATTCAAGTCAGACTAGTAGTTCCAGAGATTAACGCGTTCAAACAAACAAGAAAACAAACTCTTCAGCTTTATTATTAGGACTAGCTGCACTCCACGATTTCACCCGCATAAGTCCCAATCCCGAGGAATATCGGGATAAAAAGTATCCTATGTCCTAAAGTCTAAACCAATTTATCATCACTGTAATATTTTCAACACAATGTATTTTGTTATGAAATAAATTACTTATGATTATGACTTAACCAGGTCATGGTCTACCCTTTGCCAAATTTCAAATATTATTCCCTCAGAACTCTAAAAAAATCAAGCTTCTAAGTCAACGCAATAAAAAAATACGGCCCTTTATGTGGCATATTTTGATAATCGCAAGTAAATCAAAAACTACAGGGTACTTCCAGTTGACCTAGAATTATGAAATTTTGGCAGGAAGCAAGGTCTCACAGCACAGGTAAAGGAAAAAGTTCGAACATTGATAATAATTTGTAGATTTATCACATAAAAATTTTTTTTTTGCGATTACAAACTTGCATTTGAAATTGGAGAATTGACCGTGACGTACCTATCGATGTATGGGAGAACATGTTTCTCAACTACTAAGTTAAGTTTTTTTTGGGATAAATTCATCCCAACTACGGAACCCTTCAATCCTTCATTGTGCGTGGTCTGACACGCACGTGGCCAGTTTTTTTTGTATGTTTGTTTGTTACGCTTTCATACAAAAACGGCTGAGCGGATTTGGATAAAATTTCGCACATGGGTAGACCATGACCTGGGTATGTCCTACATAAAATACTTTTTATCCCGATATTCCCAATGGATCGAGACTTACGCGGGTGAAATCGCGGCATACAGCAAGTATTATACAAGATGTCTCAAACGTAGTGGTCCAAAGGCAAATGGGGTAAAGTAGAAGTGGCCAGCCATCATTTAAAAAAATTAAAGTTTCGAAATTCTCAATAGTTCAGAAGATTTCACTAATTTAACCATTTTCAAGAATGGAACAAAAAACTTAAGTGGCCAACTCAGAACCAAGTCAGAAATCGCAAAAAACTTTTCCCATACGTTTTGTGTGTGGGAATGTCACTCTGTAAACAATAAATATTTTTGCTGATAATTAAATATTTTGTATTATTTGTCTACTCCATAGTTCGCAAAATTTCATAGACCGAGATAAACTATTGTTACTTAGCACGCGCTTTTTTCTTAGATATGTTTCTGTCTTTATCATGCACTTTTAGTATGACAGTTGTGCGACAGTGACAAGAATAATGCTTAGCCAAAGCCCATGCTAAGTAACTAACGTTTTCAAATTCCGGTCAGTTATTTCGTTAGTTCCACTTTTTGCTGCTGGTTCAGATACGTTTGTGGCAGCGCGACGATGTGGCGGCCAACCATCGAATATAGAACCGCCACTCCCCGCGTGCGGGGGCAATAAGCCACGCCCACCAAACTACTATTTATTTTCAATATAGGCCCTTAAGTCCCATGTAATAGGGGTGAGCTAAATTCAGAATCCAGGCTGATACTGATAAATTTCTGATAGAAAACCCCAACAACACTGCTCGACTTGGGAATCTAACTTAGGATCTCATGCTCAGCAGTAGCACCTGCGACCACTACACCAATAAGGCAGATTAGTCTATTACAACGTTATTACTATAACCAATCAGAAAACACTTTTTCATATTCACACGTTCAAATATCATAATGGGGCTTCCACACTGTCGCGAATTAAACAGACATAAAATTTCGAGCGATTGCGACACGCGCTCGAATTAATTTGTTTAAGTCCCATGTAATAGGAGGCGAGCCTATTGCCACAGAATTGCTAAAAGAACAGAACAACAGACAATGCGATATATTCAAAGAAGCCATCTGCCTTCAAAGCAAGAGTGAACAGGCATCTTCTGGGCACGCTCATTTTATTATACCCCTAATTCATCGCTTTCCATTTGGTGAGATCGAGGTCAAGAGCAGATCCATAAGATAAAAAAAAACAGTGGTCCTCCGGGAGTGCCGACAGAAGTGAAAACTTATACAATTTCATTGTGCAGAAAATACTTTTAATGAGGTGTCAGTAATGGTAACGGTAATAGTGTTGCGAGTTAAAAAAAAAAAACCCATCTCAAAAATGCCCGACGCGCCTGAAGAAGTTTCCACTTCAAAAAAATAAGTTCGCCTAGATAGTTATCAATAAGGCAGACATACCGATTAAATGGTACACACAATTACACATAATCTACAAAGTCGTCCAGAAGCATTGAACAAAACGAAAGCAATTCAACTCAAACTCGCTGAACCAACACAAAGAAACTAAAAGAACATCAAAATAATATGACAAAGCACTCGGAAAAATAAAACGCTCCACAAATTCCACGATAAATTAAGCCTAACGTTATCACCAAGAGCCTCTCTATTTACAAAAAAAAAGAACCTCCCCCAATACATTTTTTACGAAAAAAATGTGTTAACAAACAAAAAGATTTATTTTCAAGTTGTAGATACGCTCCTCCACGTCTCCCTGCCACAATCGGAAGGAACGTTAAATAAATATAGTGAAAAACCCAATAAAAGTATATGGCCTAATCTCTATCCAATATTTTCTTAGTTTCGACGGGAGGTTTCCTTTTAGTAAGATGGTTGGTGTAGTGTGGATGCGCCTTTATCCTTTTTTATTGGATAAAAGAAATAGGTAAAATAAATGAATTTTGAATGTGGGCGTCACTTTTGGGGGGCAATATAAGGAAATTAAAAAAAAAAGTTTAGCATACTACACTGTGTAACATCAAATAAAAGAGCTTGTTACGAGGATTTCAAATATTTTTTTTTATTATTTTTAAAGATATTTAAGAAAATTTATGAAAATTGACCATTCCTTATCTTCGAAATTACTGAGCCTAAAATTTTGAAAAAAATGCAGGGTATGGTTCTTTATCCATAGATTGTCAAACAATGTCAAACTTTTTTTGGATTGAATACGAGGCTTTTGGCTACTTTTTTATTGTGTGTATTTTATGTCTAGTTTTTTAAAATGTGCGTTTTGTTTGTGCAGAATAAACAAGTTTTCTTTCTTTCATTCTTTTTTTTCTTAGATTACAGGAAAACCTATAAGAAGTCTATGGTCTTAAAATAACATGGCAAATTTCTCAATATTGTGCGTCCAAACATACATTTGCAGTTGGAATGTATGGGAGAACATGTTTTTCAACTGCAATGTTAAGTTTGTATTTGGGATAAATTCATCCCAACTGCGGAACTAGACATTGTGCGTGGTCCGACATGCTCTTGTCTGGTTTTTATTTCTTATTAACTGCGCCCCGCGACTGAAAACCCGCATAAGTCTCGATCCCGTGGGAATATCGGGATAAAAAGTATCCTGTGTTAATCCAGGTTATAAACTACCTGTGAGCCAATTTCATCCAAATCCGTTCAGCCGTTTTAGCGTGAAGAAGAGACAAACATACACACACACTCACAAACTTTCGCCTTTATAATATTAGTGTGATTTCAGTGCCTTTGTCCCTGCTGATCCTCATTATTCCAACGTCCCCAGTTTCCACCTTATGCTTTTATCGCTAGCGTAACTGTTAGCGATACCGGTTTTCTGTTATCTCACAATTATTTAGGAGACGCGTTCTTACCGATGAAATAAACACTCGAATGTAATGGAGGGAGAGGGGATAAAATTACAAGTTATGGTAATGAAAATATTTTGAGAAAGTGCCGATGGTTTTGTCTGTCGCCTGAACTATTTTTGGAGTAAGTATATTTAGTCAATTCATTTTTTTTTTACATAACATAACATAACATCACGCTTTGTTTCCCCGAAGGGTTGAGCAGAGGTGTCCCTGTAGCAGGTACACCCACATTTCGCCAGTTATGTTTTTAAGTCCCATGTAATAGGGGGGCGAGCCTATTGCCATCAACCGGACACAAATCCAGGCTTCGGGCTGCTACTGAGAAATTTCTGATGGAAAATCCAGTAACACTTTGCCCGCCCTGGGAATCAAACTCAGGAACTAATATTTTTTTGACCTACAAATTAACAAATAATTTTTGAAGTGAAAACTTCTTTAGGCGCGTTGGGCATTTTTGAGATGAGAAAAAACAATCGAACTCGCGACACCTTTACCGACACCTTAGTTTTGTAAACGCGATTGTGCTCTTTATTTATATTACGTCACGGATCAATGTTCTATGCAAGTATTTTTACTTTAAAGGTTTTGGAAGTATTTTTTTAAACTGCTCAAATTTTCAAATCTGTCGGCACTCCCGGAGTGCCACTATTTTTTTCCGTCTTATACCTACGCACCCTTAAAGGAATGGTAGCAGCATTTCCCCGAATAAACTCCCTCACAAAGGTACTACTATAGTGTAAAGCTTGCAGCACATGTAAAATTTTTGTATAAACAGAACAGCTACATTTCCCACAGCATACAAATAATATTACCGTCATCTGACCAAATGAAGCGTCAAAATTGGATTTATGTTAACAACCCTTTAACATTAAAACTGACCGGTGGACAGTTGTCCGGGGATTTGGACATACTTCGCTAATAAACGTGGGATATTATGTATTTTATAGAGTGCAGCCTGGTGACCTAGTGGTAGACAGTATCACACAACAGACACACACATCACATCAATTGGAAAAATATGACATTTAATTTTTATTTAATGTAACTTTTATTCAATTTAATTTTTATTTAATTCCAAAACGAAAGACTGCAGAAGAATTGTGTACAGTATAAATTACTATTGAAGTACTTCATAAAATAATTAAATTGTAATTATAGTTAATCAATTTTCATATTGACATAGTTTATTATAATTTTTTATGTTACTTAACATCTCTAGTGTACTTTTTGGACTTTTGCATGCCTTTTGGTTAAATATGGCTGTTGCTAATTATATTTTTTATGTCACCGAGTTTCGTACTTACTCATATTTGCAAAATAAATATCTTATCTTATCTTACATCACATATCGACGAGTAGGCCCAGGGAGGTATTATGTCTTAGAATGTTTAGTTAGCCCGAGACTTACGAGTTGGGGGTTGTAGGTTCAAGTACAAATCGTGCAATTAACTTTGTGCAATTTTGTTGCATCACCTCTGTTTAAAAGCTGGTGGAGGAAAACTTAGAACCAAAAATTCGAAGACAGATGGTTTCCATGCCATCATGCGAAAGAAAGCGGCCTCCTTTCTACAGCGCCTGCATGGTAGTGACAACAACATTCTAAAAATGATCGCTGTCAGACCGGACTGTTCCTTTTAGGGACACTGGGTGGGGACAGTCATAGGTTTGCGTTAATAAATAATTTTGTAAAACAAAAATAACAATACTAACCTACTTATTTAAGCATCATTGTTACTAATGTAGCGGTTACACCGCCACATACGAACTACGCATCAAAGACATGACGTCACACAAATCCTGCATCGCGCAGTTAGAGTTTACCGAGCGATCGACATACATACAAGATTTCAACTTTAAACTGATGGGCAGTTGCCCGCCAGACACAACACCCGTCTGGTCGGAGGATCCTCCCTTTTCTATGGTGGATGAGTGAACTTTACATCCTGTTCCTAATGCTCCTAAACTAACACCAATATACTAACAAAATTATGGACCTTAGTCTGAAATAAAGTGTTAATTTAATTTAAATTTATAATACCTCCCAGGACCCACTCATCGACATGTGTCGTGATGTGTGTGTGTGTTGTCGTCTAGCGCAACCCGTAGGTAAAGGCAGTCTACCTTAGTACGATCTCACTGATTGATTTATATTTAAGTATTTCTTTATTTATTTATGCGTATGCAAAATCCCCGCTTTGAGCTTTTTACTTTGGCATAGGCCGTGTCGATACTAGAGAAGAGGAAGCTCAAGAAACCTATAGAGAGGTCTTGAGGATTTATGTAGTCATTCGAGAATTACTTTGAAGAATGGCTGAAAAAAAATCAAAATCAAAATCCACATTGTGTTTCTGGTCACTTAGGGAAGAATCCAGATAATTTTGTCGCATCAGTAGCTATTGAGAGTTAAAGACATATGTCAAGTCATGTCATCAACATGTCATGACATCAATTATCATGCATTTCATTGCAAGGACATCTCTATCCTATTATAAAGCCGTGTGCAGAATGACCACTGCTGCGGTCAATAATCCGATTCCGCATCGGTCACCGTGTCCGGTTAGTGGAAAATATAATTAGCGAGGTGTGAGAATTGGGATTATGTGGTTTTCTCATACTAAGGAAATAAGGTTAGTCTGTGTGTATGCAGAATATTGGATTTTCTGTGAGGAGAAATTGTTTTGGTAATAGGTAAATAATAATGAAAGAAAATCCATGAAAACCAACCAACATTATGATTAATATATTTGACATATAAAAGTACAGACACAGGGTGACACTTAATTTAAACGAGCAAATAGCCTGATACAAAATAAATGATCAATGACCCCCATGCTAGAAAAAATCTGTGTTATTGGAGTCATCCATTCGTCCTATGAAAGTTATAATATTGTACATTTTTAAATGATGTAGTCTATATTATTTGACTGCCAACTGGACGTAAATCATAATAATATTATGAATGAGTTCGGTTCACTATAAATGTCAAGTGAACCAACATTGTATTAACATACATATCAATAAAAAAACAAAGCCAGAGAAAACAACGACAACATTTTCTTGTAATACAACTGCAAAGCAAATTAAACCACGAAGTGTACCTTCTAACAACACCTAACAACAATAGATACCTAGTTGTTTTTTAATAAAAGCAAACGTCACGAACGCTGCGTTTAATCCCCCGTTGATCGTAAATGTTTACGATCGGGACTCGCTGCGGTGCGACGAGTGTGGACGCGCCCTTATGACGCCTAGTAGTGACAACGAGCCGTTAGTGTTGGGACACAATGAGTTTATTAAAATTTGAAAGCAATAATGGTCTTAATTCATGATATAAAGCTAAATGCATATCGTGGACAACCTACGACTTGATGAAGATCTGGGGACAACTTCCATCTCTATTATTTGAAGAGAGGTATTCAAATAATAGAAGTTTTTGTATAAACGTGTTTCTGTGGCGAAACAACCTATTTTTCTATCTTCTTTTCTTTTCGTTACCAATATGGAAACCATTGAATTGATGATGTGTGAGTTACATCAATTACACCATCAATCAATCAATATGCCTAGCCTTTTCCCAACTATATTGGGGTCGGCTTCCAGTCTAACCGGATGCAGCTGAATACCAGTATTTTACATGGAGCGACTGCCTATCTGACCTCCACAACCCAGTAACTGGGTAATACGATACCCTTGGTAAGACTGGTTGTCAGACTTTCGGACTTCTGACGACCCGTAACGACTGTCAAAGATCCACGAAAGACAGCCGGGACCAACGGCTTAACGTGCTTTCCGAGGCACGGAGGAGTCTCGGTATGTAGAAATGGTCACCCATCCACGGACCAACCCCGGTAAGCGTAGCTTAACCTGACAGATCGACCCGAACGGCTGTTAGTATTTAGCCACGAGCTACACCATATACCTACAGAGACTGTTTTTTGGACACAACCTAATATTAAATCACCACTATATTGTAGTCTTCATTACAGCCATCACAAAACAACGGCACCACTTTCTAGTGAAACCCAAGTTTTGTAGTTGAAAACTAAGTAAAAAGCAGGGTACAAAGTTTTTGTCCAACAGTGAGATAGTATAGGCTCTTATCTAATTATGTACTTATTTACAAGAAATAAATATTCCTTTTGGTACCAGACTGTTCGATTGTATTGATATATAAAACTCCCGTTCTGTGGTCGTGATTATAGATCTATTTTGTTAATTTTTTTCTTAATATACATGTTTCTGTAAGAGGTAGTGTGTGGAGGGGCTTGTGGCTAAGTAACAAAAGCTGCACGGGTCAATCGATTAGGTTAAGCTACGCTTGCCGCGGTTGGTCTGTGGATGGGTGACCATCTTTACATACCAAGAACCCTCCGTGCCTCGGAAAGCACGTTAAGCCGTTGGTCCCGGCTGTCATATGTAGATCTTTGACAGTCGTTACGGGTAGTTAGAAGCCCAAAAAGTCTGACAACCAGTCTTACCAAAGGATATCGTGTTACCTAGTAACTAGGTTGTGGAGGTCAGATAGGCAGTCGCTCCATGTAAAATACTGGTATTCAGCTGCATCCGGTTAGACTGGAAGCCGACTCCAACATAGTTGGGAAAAGGCTAAGCAGATGATGATACATGTTTCTGTAGCAAATTAACCTTTTTTTTTTTCTATTTAGTTTTTCTTTTACTTTCCTCCGGTGTGTCCCAATCTTGAGCTAACGCGAACGCTTTCCGTCTCAAATATTGGCACTTATTGTATTTTGTATTATTTACCCACTTTTACGATCTGTATCCTTCATATTTTCGACTGAGTCCGAACTACTTAAACTTTTATGACGACATTTTCCACTACAATAATGGCGAACGATTTTTATTGTGAAAAATAAAATATTTTCTGTTTATCTGTTTAATTGGATGAGGTAGGAACGTCTTTTGTTTTTTTTTATTGATTCAAAACATAACATAATATCACACCTGTTATCCCAAAAGGGCTAGGCAGAGGTGTACCTATAGTACACCCACATTTCGCCAGTTATGTTTAAGTCCCATGTAATAGGGGGCGAGTCTATTGCCGTCAACCGGGCACTTCCAGACTTCGGGCTGCTAAAGACAAATTCTTGATAGAAAAACCCAATAACACTTTGATCGACCTAGGAATCAAACCCAGGACCTCATGCTCAGCAGTAGCGCTTGCGACCACTAAACCAACGAGGTGTCAGATTCAATAATGTATTAATTAATTTGAAAAAGAAATTTGACAAGCAACTTCCTTTTGGTTTGGTAGTTTGTCATTTAGCTGTAAAAAATCCAATTCATAAAAAAAATACAATAAAATATTTTTTTTTGTTCCATGACTAAATAAGACACCTCACAAACTGAATGTTACCAACAAAACTCAAAATTCAATCGCAAATGTATGAGAATGTCACAAACACTATCATCACACCATTTATCTAACGAAATCAATTCTCTTCGTATCTAAAATCATTAACAGATCATCTGTTTTGACAAATCATTAAGTTCTTGTCAATTGTTATTTGACAGTCACATGTCCAATTTAACTTGACATTCCATGGAGCGCTGCTTGTCAAGGCAAAAATCAATTCCCAGTACATTTTACGCTTTAGTTCCGAAATTTGCCGCGTGTCAATTTTAACCGGTCGAAGTTTTAAGTATCAAATTCGATGTCATATTTTACAGATGACGTGATTTTAACAATGATTATTGACATTAATAGAGTTTGTTTGCTTTAAAGTGTCGTGTTTTTTTATAAATGGTTTCAGTATTGATTGTATTTGCTTTAATAGTTTTAGAAGTGTTGAGTACAGTAATAGATGTTCTTTTGTGAGTATGTTTTTAAGTAAGTATTAATAATGCTGTTACAATATGGTAGAAGTCGGTACAGAGTACGGACGCTACTGAGAAAAAAAAAACAATTGTGACTCGGGGATGAAATTGTGCACCCAATACTCAGCAATCAATTCATATTCAATTCAAAATGTTTTTATTTCACATAAACCTACATGGGCACTTATGAAACGTCAGAAGCTAGGTGCACGGTTCCAACTGATCGTTTCCTATGGAGAAGAGCCGGTAAGAAACTCCACGGTTACTCTTTTAAAAATAATTTGCTTTTACAATATTTTCAAATAACAGTGTTAATAGGTATGGAAGCACAGTGTAGGCCTTTCAATAAGTACCAGGTACTTAACGAAATAGAATATGGTCAATAAATCTACAGTCCACTAAGCCTACAACGTTCTCACATTCACAAAATAGAAAAGAATCTAAATATACAGGGTGGCAGGGCCATCGACGCGAAAACTGGTACCATAGATTCAGTACATGATTCTGAAAAACCCTGCGTTGAAATTTTTCGTCGGTCATTTAAATAAAAAAACAGCTTTTTCATAGAAAAGTGCAATAGGTATCTACGCGGTCAAAATGTATGGAACAGCTGATTTTTTTTTAAATAACTGACGAAAAATTTCAATGCAGGGTTCAAAATCATGTATTGAATACATGGAAACAGTTTTCGCGTCGATGTCCCTGCCACCCTGTATAATAGATAAATAAATTAATAAAAATAAAAACCTGTTTTAAACGAAATCGTGCTTGAGCCCACTATAACGACAAGGCAGTCAATCTATACATTATTATAATTAAAGTCGCTTTTCTTGTACTTATGTCTTTGTGAGCGCGATTTTCTTCAAACTACGCAATGAATTTTGATGCTTGTGATGATTTTGTTTCACTATCATTCATGATAGTCTAACCACTAACTAACGCTGATTTCAGACATGTATAGCCAGGCAGACATGTATAGCCAGGGCACTTAATCTGATTGACACTAACCTATACATTTTTATTAATGACTTGTTTGATGAAATTATTATTTTTAATTTAATATTAATTCTGTGACCCTTATTATTTGACATATCATTTTAATTTTCGATTCAGTGACCCTATAATTTGTATTACTCATTCGTTTATTTTAATTGAATTTGACATTTTATTTTAATTTGAATTCTGTGAACTTTATAATGTGTACCTATTTTAATTGCATTGACATTATTTTTATTCTATTGGTTTTGTTCTATTGTGTGTTGCAGTTTAGTTAAATTTTATTTTATGTAATATGGGTTTGATTTGGGTAGGCCTGTGTCCCAGCAGTGGGAACATTTATAGGCTGATAATGATGATGATAATGGGTTTTGGCTGAATTAAATGAATTTTATTTATTTATTTTTATTTTATTTATTAAGATAATTTATTCCGAAAGCTTTATATGTAAGTATAATACATTCATGTAAAACTTATACAGGGTTACTGGTAACTCGACGTATTCCTTGCAGGACGTCATAGTAGGGTTAAAATGCAACAAATTAAGCCACCAAATGTTCTACCGAAATTCAGTAGTTTTTGAATTAGTTAAGAGTTTTAGTTTTTTTATGAAAAATCCCAGATTAAATCATTTGAAACCAATTTAAAAATGATTTACGGCGCGACTGTACTGAAATTTAAGTTATTATCATAGTTGACGCCGTAACAGACCTTTGTTAATAATTAAAAGTTCAATAATGCCTAAAACTTTGGCAAATATCACTAACCAAACATTTAATTTTTTGTAATTTTTGCTATTACTTCATAAAAAATGTAGTCTAGTGCAAAAAAAAAAATACTACACCTGGTGTACAAATTACTAGGAAAATATCCTTGTCTTATCAGTTATTCAGAAAGGTATGATTGTCAATATTTTTGCATGTGTGCCAGGGAAGAGAAGAGTTTTATGGGGGCAGGTAAAATTGCGAGACGGTCAACCTATTGTTTCGTATTCGTATTATTCGTAGTTTTTACCTGCGCTTGAACTCCAAACACTCGGGGAGCTTTGTGATTGGTCGCTATTGTTCTCTCGGCATGACAGGGGGTGCGATTTTGCAAAATTTGGTCGTCAGCGTTAGTTAGTTTCAACTCTACGTCGCGCAAGCTCGTGTTTTGTTACTGGCTATTTCCCTAACTGTTGCTGCGTATCTTGCTCTTGTGCAGTGCTGTGCCTTCATAAGCGCTGACTATGGCTGCATATTCTAATCCTGAATACGCTGACATAATTTACTGTTACGGACTTTGTGACGGTAACGCTGCTGATGCGCGGCGAGAATATCAACTTCGCTTTCCCAACCGCTGACTCCCCCACGTTAGTGTCTTCGGATCGACTTATCGGCGAATATCTGAAACTGGCAGCGTCCAAAGAAGCAGGCAAGTTGACGCTGGTCGTTCCCGGAGATACACGGCTGAGGACGAGGAGCTTATTCTTCAACGTTATATTGACGATCCTAACACATCGACAAACATCGTAGCGCGTGAGCTTGGTATGTCACAGTGGAAAGTCTGGTCTGTAGTTCACTTGTCAGGCCGACATCCATACCATGACCAACCAGTCCAGTCATTAGAAGAAGGAGATCCGCCGAGACGGCTTGAATTTTGTCGTTTTATGCTAAGTGCCGACGCCGACAGCGAAAACTTTTTAAAAAACATTCTGTGGACCGATGAGTCATGTTTTGATCGTGATGGTATCACAAATTACCACAACTTACATTACTGGGCACCGAAAGCAGAAGCAAACTAAAAAACTGAAACCAACCGCATCCCAGCGAAGGTTCGACTCCGGCTGGCCCGAGGATACCGCACGGTCTCCTGCGAGGCGGCGAGCCTCCTTGCCAGATTACCGCCATGGGATCTGGAGGCAAAGGTCCTCGCGCACGTCTGGGAGTGTCGCGAGGAGGCGAAACGCCGGGGCTTAACCCTGATGCCGCAAGAAATTGCGGCACAGCGGACAGAGCTCCGGCGGGATCTCATGGCGTCATGGAGGGTGCGATTGTCGCAACCCCGCGCTGGGCACGCCACAATCGCGGCGATAAGACCCGTCTTTGAGGAGTAGCTGGAGAGACGCCACGGCGTTCTCACCTTCCGCCTGACGCAGGTCCTCACCGGACACGGCTGCTTCGGGAGGTTCCTGTTTAAGATAAGGCGGGAGGAAACACCCGGGTGTCACCATTGTGTGGATCGGCCTGAGGACACGGTGGAGCATACGGTGGAGGTCTGCCCGGCTTGGGCGGAGCAACGCCGTGTTCTCGTAGAGGCGATCGGCGGCGGTGATCTCTCGCGTCCGACCCTGGTTCAGGCCATGGTACGGAGCGAGAGGAAATGGCGGGCCGTCACCTCCTTCTGCGAAGCGGTAATGCTCGCGAAGGAGGAGGCGGAACGCGTGAGGGAGAGGCAAATTTCGCGCCCTCACGCCCTTAACCGCCGCAGGAGGAGACGCCCGGGGCGGGAATCGCGAGCCGATTTCCGGCCACCGTAGGCGCGGGCTTGCGGACGGTGAGCAATGGGTAGCTCGCCGTCCGATAAGGACCAAGCCCGGGTCGACGGCGCGTTG
This sequence comes from Agrochola lychnidis, assembly GCA_963680765.1. NCBI lineage: Eukaryota > Metazoa > Arthropoda > Insecta > Lepidoptera > Noctuidae > Agrochola > Agrochola lychnidis. Next base: position 4,533,285 of record OY796871.1, on the reverse strand, counting down.
TGTTCCACGCGCGCCTCAAAGAGATGTCAGCAGAATTGACGGGGTCCGCTAGGGCCAATGCCTGCCGGGGGTTCGAAGAAAACCGATCGGGAAATCGTGGCCCCCGGCAACAGGGCAACCGAAGGAACACGGGTGGGTTTTAGTCAGTAAGAGTCTGACACGCCCTCCCGCTCCGCCCAGAGCGGGAGAAGTTATTTGATAATTTCCCACCCAAAAAAAAAAAAAAGGTGTAGCTTTTTTTTGCACTAGACTACATTTTTTATGAAGTAATAGCAAAAATTACAAAAAATTAAATGTTTGGTTAGTGATATTTGCCAAAGTTTTAGGCATTATTGAACTTTTAATTATTAACAAAGGTCTGCTACGGCGTCAACTATGATAATAACTTAAATTACAGTACAGTCGCGCCGTAAATCATTTTTAAATTGGTTTCAAATGATTTAATCTGGGATTTTTCATAAAAAAACTAAAACTCTTAACTAATTCAAAAACTACTGAATTTCGGTAGAACATTTGGTGACTTAATTTGTAGCATTTTAACCCTACTATGACGTCCTGCAAGGAATACGTCGAGTTACCAGTAACCCTGTATAAATAATAAAGAAATCTCGATGCTTATAATAAATGTAGTTAGTTTGTAATAAAGTGTAAATTATGCTGTTAAAATAGCTCAATTAAAATACTCATGACATGTAAAACATTTTACCGATAAAATCATCGTGCCATCAATTTAATGAACTGATTAGCAGATGATATAAATATTAAAACACACATCAGATAAAAAATGTCATATACCGGTCATTTTAGGGTTGATAAGACTATTAATTAATTAGTGTTAATTACTCTAACCCTTTCCCTGTCGCACGCAATTTTTTGTTGTTAATTTGAATTTGATAAACTGTATTTTAATTATTTTTAAAGGTCTAATTATTCTTGCTACAGAAGGCGGGTTAGAACCAATATTTGCGTTTTCTAGACAGTTGTTATTACTTTTAGTTTTCGGTTAAATTAATCATTTCTCTTTAATTATTGATACAAACCCTGTAAAAATTAAAATTAAATAAATAAAAAATGAAGAAAACTTGAGTTGAGTAATCATTCATTTAAGGCACAATACCCCTTCTTAAAATCTTATATAATCGATCCATTATTTTATTACAACCGAAAGTTATCATGAACTTACACAAGATACATCCCATCAGTAGTTCTATTGCGTCACTCACACTATTACTTCAATAATACTAAAATTAAAATGTCCATATCGACCACAAAAACAACATAAATCCACTAACCCTCGAAATGCAACATGCTTTTAAATTACCAATATTGAGCGTGTCGGTCAAAATGACCACACGTGGTTGCCAGATTTACATCGCAACAATGTCTTAATAGAAGTGTGACCACATCAATTAACAAATGTTGTGTAAAGATTTAATCTTTTGGATTTTCTAGTGGACTGGGCGGAGTGGGATTCGTATTTGTGACATATTTTGCATGATTTTATGACTGTTTTTAAGATTTTGGGGCTTAGTTACGACATCAATGTAGGACCAGAAAAACATTTAACTTAAAAAAATACAAAGATAAAGCGGTAATTGGATCGATATAATAGTCAATAAACCCGGTTTATGTATGTATTTGAGATTATCAGTTCTGCTAATTTTGTAAATAAAAAATCGTCAGTTAATTAAGATCTTTTAAATATCAAAAATCGCCAGCGGTCATAGTAGGTATATTGAAAATAAATAACGTCTAAATTCAAAACTCTACGCCTTAACAAAAATGTCATTGTTAACACTAAAATGAGGTGTGACCGGGTCGCAATGACCCTAGAATTCACGGACAATGTATTTTTAAGGACATTCCGTCCGGTTCAAGTATGAATGCGATGGAATTAGTTCCGGGCCGAGACAAAGGGTCAATTTTAGAAAATTCTCGCCATTTTGTTTTGGCTACTCATAGTTTGATATATTTATGTGTTTTCGCTAACAACCGTTCAGATGTGGGTGTATAGATCTGTCAATAGTAAATAAAATTTATTACTACTACTTTCAAAATTAAATGATTTTGGTTAGGCACCTATTTGTTTTTTTTCTTTTCATATTTAAAAAAAAATGGCAATGAAAAGACATTGTACCTAATAGTCATTTTTTATTAAGTTTTAATGAACAGTTAACTCTAACATTTTTAAATATAAAATTAGCAGTTGTGGAGGTATTTAAAACAGTCCCAGTTTATAGATTGCAGCTAAAGCTGTTGATTTGATGATGTAGGTTAGAATCGAATACCGTTAGCTTATTTGCCAGCCTAAAAATGTTTAATAATGACAAATGAACCTCTCGAATAGATTTATCTATTTACCCCAAACAAATCGAAAGGGTGTGGTCTTTACTTTTATTAATGGTGTATTTGAAAAGGCATATTAGAACTTAACCCAACCGTAATTTCACCACAAACAATCTTTTTGACAAAGAGAGAAGAAAACAATTTATCATGAATGTGACAATTGACAAAAAAGATATATGGGTATTCGATGAAATTACAGAAAGGGGTTACTTTCTATTTTTATTTTATTATTGGTTCTGTATCAGCTGCTTATTGGAGAGGTATCATTAGTTTTTTTTTGCATATTTGAACTAATGGGTAGGTATTATTTTTAGGAAAATTAACTGTCCAAAATATTTACAAAGAAATAAAAGAAATTTATTTGTCCCAGGTTAGGGCACACAAAGTACACAAAAAAAACAGAAAAAACTTAGTTATAACAGTATGGTGTGCCTCACAGCCCAATTTCAGCATTAATGCGCGACAATTAGTGCCTGACGTTGGGTTTCAACTGGACGTCTGGACTTAATGTTACGCGAGGACGTCTTACAATAATGTGAATCAGTTTTAGTGTGTGTGTGTGTGTGTGTAAATAATGTACAAAGCCACATAAGTATATTTATTGACAAATGAATGTGTCTGTGACTTATCAAAATTACATGCAAAAATATGCCTAAACAAAACATCATATTCAGAAATATAGGTATGTTTTAACCCTCCACTCCACCAGTTAAGGGTAAAATACTACCCACAGCAGAAAGGGGTTAAGCAATGTCGTTAATACTCAACACACTCCAATGACTATATATGGGGGAGAGAAAACATTTTTTACGTAAATCGAGTTTTGACGCGCGGATATTACCAAAATTGGAGTGACCCGAGGGAAAAACAAAATTATTGAGTGTGGAACCGTTAAATGTGTTTATTGGATTTATATGGATAAACGGGTTTTGTTGAGTGTATTAGCAAGTTTTTTTTTTCTTTTGTGCAGCAAATTCTGTGATACGGTTCTAGGAGGGTTAAGTTAGTGAAAATAAACCTATGGATCTATTTCACCTATCATCTTTTTTGTGCTTGATAAAAATATTAACTTAAGTCAGAAGTATTGTGACACAAAAAAAATAAAGTCTTTCTAAAAAACATTTCATGTACAAAAAAAAAAGAACCCTATAATGCTACTGCCATTTTTTTCCTCAAAAATCAATTATCAAAACACTGGGGGTAATTTTCAAATCGTGTCGGTAGCAATTCAACGAATTTGAACCTCGTAAAGTTAAATGGACTGTGGAACAGAGAGGAACATGTGTACTACTACTAATGGATTTAAAATTTATTATTATTGACGCCCACTTTATATTTTCCACCGAGTTTTGAATGCAGTTTGTAAAGCTCCTATTCCTTGGAAACAAAGGCGAGAATCGGATGATAATGTTAGTAAAATTAAAGTTGTGGTAAATTATGTATTTGCAGTAGGGTATAGTGTAATGGAAAGTGTGGCTTTAAAATATTGGGCACAGTTTTTTTTTTTGCAAAAACTTTCTCATTATTTTACAGGGAAATTAATTTGAATATCCACAACGACGATCCGCTTATGGACAAATCAAATGGTATTTTTTCTGCTGAGCATTCCTAGGCTTGATCAGTCCAGTCTTATTGGATTTTTCTATCAGGAATTTCCCAGTAGCAGCCCTGGCGTCTGGAGTTGCGCCGAGGCAATGGCCATGGGCTCGTCTTTTTTTACATGAGACTTCAACATAATTGGCGAAAGGAGAATGGGCGAATTTGTATGGGAAGTGATCTATGGACCAATAGCGATACAATTTTGATATTTCGGCAGTAGCAATTAACACTGTCGAATCTACATGTTTGCGATTTTTATTTTATTGCATTTTTTTTTTAGAATCAATTATAAAAATGCCCTCGCAGAGATCTTTCTTCCTTTAATGCAATAAAATACTAATCACAAAAATGTAGATCCGACAACTGACCGGGTCAGATTTAGATGCCCCTTCGCACAAGGGACGAGGCATCAATATCTGACCTGGCAATTATGCGCAAAATATACCTGCACTTTTGCTCAGTCTTCCTTTGTTGGTACTATACAATACTAGCTAAATATGGGTATATTATACCTACAATATATTATATATTATTATTTGGAATGACTCACAAATTCTATGCAAAGCATGCACTAAAACACTTCATAGCTCCAAAATGCATGTGAAGAGCCACTGATCGTAAATCTCGGCATAGCATCGTGTATACCACGTTAACCCGTCGGATGTCAATCGTAAAGTTTTACGATATCGACTAGTTTCCGAAAGGGTTCCTAGAGGACATGTATTGGACGTATTGCAAAGTTATATCCTACTGTGTTTTGTGCTAGCTTGCATGTAACGGGACTGTTGTCTAAAGAGGTTGTTTAAAATACCAATTCCTTAAAAAGTGGTATTTTCAAATATACAGCTGGTATATCAATGAAGGTTGTTTCGTATACCAGTTTCTTACTAGTGCTTGCGATGAGAGTTAAATAATTTTGGGTTAAAAAAAATAAATGGTATTTATTAATAAAGTAAATACAACATGTATCTTTTGATTTATTTTGTAGACGAAACCACATGACCCCTAGAAACTAGAAGAAAAGATTTGTCAATTTTGGGATTATGCGAAGTGCATAAATAAACGTTAAAAACTTCTGACGTTTCATATGTGCCCATGTAGGTTTATGTGTTTGTGTTTTTTTTATTGTTTTTTATTAATGTATTTAATGAAGATGTTAAGTTTAATTTGTGATTTCCTGTGCGAGTCTCAATAAATACTTTTTCTTTCTTTCTTTTCTTTCTATGTGGAATAAAATATTTTGAATTTGAATTGCTTCATGGCTATTTACTAAAGAATAAACTAGTCGACATTTTAATATTTCAAAAGGCTTAAAAAAGAGAAATTAAGCCCGAATATTCTGCAAACTGAACAAAGAATAGAAAAAAAAACATCATTCAGCATAATGCTGTGACCCTATGCGAGACAGAGCCACAGCGCTGGTTGACTCATGATATCATGTGATTTTATCAGAGCAGATAAATAAGTGTCCTCCAGGTATAAAACTCGCATTCAAATATACCACAATAGCACCAACCTTTTCGTGAACATAACAATAGTTGGGAACACAATTTCAACCATTCCATATCGTTCCGTTCCATATGGAAATTACTCCCACTCAAATGGATTGCTTCCATTTTCAATTGAAAAGTTAAACTCGGTGATTTCTTCGAATTTACTCTGAGATTTTTAAGCTACGTGACGGTTTATTTACACAATTTTGTGATGCGTTTTTTAGGCATGTGTTACGGACGAATGAGGAAAATGTCGTGAGGAAAGTTTTGAGTATGAATGGGGATGGCTATAAGAGTAGGGAAAGACCAAAGAAACGATGGATGGACTGTGTGGAAGATGATATGGATAGAAAGGGGGGACTGCCGAGATGATGACTGATAGAGAAGTGTGGAAGAAAGGGACATGTTGCGCCGACCACAAATAAATTGGGATAAGAGAAGGAGAAATTATGATAAAGCGTAACGATTTTCGTCGCCATGCGATGGATTCTGGATCGACTAAATTGAAAAACCTGAGAAAAAAAAGTTGCACTCCGGGAGTGCCGACAGAAGCGTAAACTTGAACAAGATCGCCTTGGTGGAAGAAAAATTCTTGTATAGAACATTGGTCCGTAATCTTATCTAAATAAAGAGCACAATCGCGTTTACAAAACCTTTAAAGTTAAATACTTTCATAGAATATTTATCTGTAATACAATATAAATAAAGAGCACAATCGCGTTTACAAAACCTTTAAAGTAAAAATACTTGTATGGAACATTGATCCGTAATGCAATATAAATAAAGAGCACAATCGCGTTTACAAAAATGAGGTGTCGTTACAGTGTCGCGAAATCAATGGTTTAAAATCAAATCTCAAAAATGCCCAAAGCACCTATAGAAGTCTTCACTTCAAAAATTTAAGAAAAAACGTTTTCAACCATCTGGAGAATGGACCGAAGTTACTTTGGGCAATTGTTTCTTGCCGTACTTTTTTATGTCCACTCAAATCTCTGACTTCCTAAAAAATTTAAGGCAGCTGATGCTTTTTAGGGTTCCGTACCTTAATAGGAAAAAACGAAACCCTTATAAGATCACTTAGTTGTCCGTCTGTCAGTCTGTCAAGACCTATTTTCTCAAGAACTTGTAGAGATATCAAGTAGAAATTAATATCAAATACGTAGATTAGTAGTCTCTTAGAGCTATAAAAAAATCAAGCTTCTAAGTCACTCCAATAAAAAATGCGTCCATTTATGTGACATATTTTGAGACTCCCAAATAAATCAAAACCCACCTATAGATAGTGCAATCTACGAAGACGCGCCCCACTCCGCTCCGCGCCGTACTCAAACTCAAAGCATTTATTTCAAATAAACCAATTACAGATACTTTTGAATTGTCAAGGGGTCGGTCAGTCAGAAAAATGAAGCTAGTTGCCCATTCCAAAGCGTAGTAGGTACCTATGGAGAAGAACGGGCAAGAAACTCCACGGACACTCTTTTAAATCAAAATATTGGTTACATCATTCGTGTTGAACTTATACATGTGAGAACAATGTAGAAAGACGTGCACGTTAAAAGCGTCCGTAATAAAAATGTAATAACAATTCAAAAATTTAAATAAATTAAAATAAACCGTGGCAGCTAAGATATGACCAGTCCCTACTGACGGCGCCCGTTTACGAGACGCTGGAGTTCAGCTTACAGTACAGTAATCGTGGAGTGGGGCGCGTCTTCGTGGATTGCACTATCTATACTTCCCGTTTACCAAGGTCTTACAGCACAAGTAAAGGAAAATGTCCGAAAATTGTTAATTTGTAGTTATCAGTTTATCACATATTTTTTTTACCAACGTACATTTTCTGTTGGAGAATTGACCGTGACATATATCGATGTATGGGAGAACATGTTATTCTACTACTACAATTACTACTACAAACTTCTTGGCCGGTTTTTATTTTAAACATCATCCACATACAGTGATTATAAATTCAAATAAAATTCATCTCATAACAATAAAGCGCTATACAAACAAACTTTACAATGTTTAACCCTTAACCGCCGCTTCGGTATTTGATACCAGCACTATAAAATTCCCGGTATCGCTCCGTGGGTTCGTTAAAAATCGCATTAGTCGCATTTATCGATGTCGTTAACATGAGCTTAAACTGTTTTGGCTTCGCACTGTGTTTCTCAATGTTGGTAAATTAAAATTGGATTGATAAAATTGAAATTATTTTAATTTAGTTTTTTGTGAAGACATCAGAAAAAAATGATTTAACGCTAATTGTTAATGGTAGCAGCAGTAGAAGGTTATTCAAATTATTCTGAATGACGAATTAGGTATTAAAATGTTTTTCGTTGCTACTTTTTAAGACCTTTATAGAATTAATTCAGACAATTTATTTGTCGCATAATTTCAAACACTTTCGATGATGCCGTAAGTACTCTTACAGACGCTGAAAAGTTAAGCACAACTTAATGCAAAATTTTAACACCCCCATAAACCAGTGTACTCGCAATTTTGAGAAACAGCCGGATATTGTCAGAATTTAACATCGCAACTACATCAGCATCACAATACTTGCAGACATTTGTACGCGGAAGCTAAAAGTTGTAAATTTTTACTACTTTCTGTCGCTCGCAATTACCGCTGCAGGGAAGGGTTGGATTGCAGCGGGGAAAAAAACGTATGAGTTTCTCTTGCGTACTTGTTGTTTTATTTTTGTAGTAATTTCAGTTTATTTTTCGAGGTTAGTGTCATACTTTTTTTCTATGATGTGTTTTATTGATTGAAAATTATGTGGCCTAAATAAACTAACCTCTATGTTAGACTAGCAATACCATTACAAAATCCAGTAAGTACCTATTTAGAAGGACGGATAAAAATCACTTTCATGATAAGTGATATGCTACGGCGTAGACACCGTAAAAATTTTGCCGTCTCTTTAATTTACTGCTACGCCGTAGACGTTTGCGTTGTAGGCCTACGAAGGCTGTTGTTGTGATGACAGAAAATAGACAAACCACACTGTTAAATTAATCACGAACGACAGTTTAATGTACCGTGGTTTAGAACAGCTTATTTTGAATCAACTTAATGTTTTGTATTTTTTATTTTTATTAAAAGGAATCAGGTTCTTAATAATTAATTACAATCTAGCCAATGAGACTATTAAGCAATTTTAATTTCACTAAAAATTTTAAAACTTTTGTTAAGAATAGTGTGCATAAAATTTTAAAACTTTATTAAGAATAGTGTGCATAAAATCTTAAATTCATTTATTTACTCACAGCCAAAACTCAGCCTAAAATAAATTATCCCCTTAAGGGGGAAATTCGTCATTTTATGCCGATGGGAAATCCCATCGGAAAAAAACGATTCCACATCGTGACTTCTTCATCATATTGTGACTTCTTTACATTCAAGTCTATGTAGTCACAATAATTCGAATAGGACTATCTTTTGTGATACAGTATTCGATTTTAAGGGCGCACCGAGCTTTTGCCGCTAATGAATGGGATAGAGAGGGATAAAGTATGGGCAATTCGCGCACTAATTAAGGTATTTCCTTCGTAATTATAAAACATAATTATACAGATTTTGAAAATGTAAAATGTAGGTATACGTTATCGAAAACATGTAGTTTTGTTATTATTAAAAAACTGTTGACCTTCCGTGAAATATTTACGCCGTGTTGCTTTTTATAGATTACTTTGGATTTTTTTTTTGTCGAGGAAACTAATAGTAATCATGTTTCTAAGGTGTACAATTTAAAGAGTGAATTCTTAAATATCTTACATATTAATTGCATAACTAAAGGTTAAGTTATAACGATGCAGCACGGGATTAAACGAACGCAATTATTTCGCATTTCCCTCTGCATCAAAATTAACTTACTCGTATCTAAAGCAAGCTGTTGGATTTTAAACTTTAATCGCTGTGCGGAGCGTTAAAAATCTAACAGCGGCGTTTTATTAAGGCATGCGTTAAGGTGTCGCCTAGTGTTAGTGTAATCGGGCACTAGTATAATGTGGATCACTGGCACAGTCTCAGGGTTTCCGTTTGCAAGTACAACACACTTGAGTTAATAAGGTGTGTGTTTACTTATTAAGTGTAAACACTAGTAGGTAGATACATCCACGTAAAATTATGATCTAATTAGAGCTGTATGTAGTTGGGTAATGAGAAGAGAATTGAAATTATGTAACAATTATGTATATTGTTGTTGTTGTATTGTATTGTTTATTTTGTTTATTATTGTAATTGTGTATATACTATGTATAATAATAATATGTGTGGTCGTCGACATGTGGAGTGTGAGCTCGGCTATCATTGTGCCGGTTGTCGTAACGGCCAATGGCCTGATGGCCGAAAGCCTCGACTAACATCTCTCGAGGCTCTTGTTAGGCGGTTGGATCAAGGGCCTGATTCAGAAAGCAGTACTCCTCGATACGGCTCGCATTGTGAGGAGGTTCCTGTCTCTGGAGCCCTGACCGCCGGTAGCTTGGACCCTGTTCCCGATACCGGTGGGAATACTATTTTTTATATTTTTAAATGTTTTTAAATAATTTTATTCAAATAATTTAAAATATAATTAAATAATGATATTCTATAGCAGTAAAATTTTTTTGTTTGTTTCTAAGTTTGTATGTAGGGGGTAATCTCCGGAACTTCCTGTCGGATTTAAAAAAAAAATGCTTTGGATAGCCCAATTCTTTCTTGATTCTTGAGTCGCGAGCAGAAGCTAGTATTTATGAATGATGGATGATTCCTCAAGCAGCTGTATTTATTGGTAAAAAAAAAAACAAAACTAGTTAGGTATTTGTTTTATGTTTTCTTAATTTTATCCTGTTTAACTTATTTTCTTATTGTGCGATAAAGATATTTTTGAAAATGTTTATTTTCCTATAAGGAAAAAATAATCAGCTGTCCCTATACATATGGGTAGAGTAGGTATTGAAGTTTTGTATGTGACAGTTGATAAAAAAAAATTAGTCGCATGGAGAAAGTTGTTCAGTTTGATGGACTAGGTATAAGACCCGCCTTAAGAGCGCTTGTCCTAAAAGTTGGCAACATCGCAAATAGCTGTTTTGATTAATTTGGCAATATTACTGTATGGAAATATGAAATGTGGCTAACTAGTGAACTAAAACATTGATTATGAAATGCAATTATTAATATCGTAACACCGAATATTTAGTTTTAGATGTAAAAATGTATTTGGAAACTTCCCAAATGCCTGCTTTACACGTAAGACGGTTACAACATCAAATTCAGTGTTATAATTGCAATTCATTATTAATATTCTAGTTCGCTAGTTAACCACATTTTATATTTCCATACAGTGATATTGCCAAATTAATCAAAACAAAGAAATATTTGATATATATTTGCAACGTTGCCCACATTCAGAATAAACGCTCTTAATATTCTGACCACACTTTTCTGATACATGCTGTTTACATAATTATCAAAGCATACTCCAAAGAAACATATCAACTTGAATGTCCCATTCACACGTCAAAATTAAATTGTCCACAAATTATCGTATTTCGAAGACCGGTTCCCACGTTCGACACGTGTGTCCTCACGTTAAGAGGGAAGGGCTTGTCCTCAACAAATATTGTCTTTGAGGACACCCTACACGGTCTTGACTGTTTAAGAGTTGAGTGTTTGGTGACAATGAGTGTTGAGTATAGTTGAGTAATGGTGGGGTATTATTAATTTGATTTATTGTAATAATGTTTAATAATGGAGCTTTGTATTGGATGTTAATGTCGTTGAATCAACGGTGTGGTAAAAATATGGAGAGCGTAAGCTTACAATTGAATAAAATCAAAATCATGAAATCATAATAATATATGCTTCTCCAATTTTGTCGGCCATCAGTGTCAAAATATTTAGTGAAAAACGGTAAAAAAAAAAACAGTGGCACTACGGGAGTGCCGAAAGAAGTGAAAATTTGAAAAAAAAGTCGGCACCGCGGTAATCAAGGCGTTGATGTCTTTTACTCCAAGGTGTCGGTAAACTCGGCAACAGTGTCGCGAAATCAATGGTTTAGTCTCATCTCAAAAATGCCTAACGCGCCTAAAGAAGTTTTCACTTCAAAAATTATACATAGGTAATTGCAACAGTTCTTTTAACTACATCTACTATCAAACGATCTATCCAAAAGTTCACAAAAGCTTTGTCCTTATAATCCTACACAACACTTCAAATACCACAATAATATCATCATTAAAATCACTCCACATCGGTCGGAAATACCAAATAATCCGCATAACAACTAACCCTACAATGCGTCCTTCAAAAAATCCCTTTTCAAGGTCCACTACTCGAGGTCCAGGAGTTCAACAATACGATACCAATAATCGCACTCCCTATTAATTATAATTGACATATTTCGTAGTCTGAAAGCAATTTGTCGAACGTTTCAATGGACACGTGGCATCCGTGTTTGTTTTGATGTCCAGGGCTATGATGGACCGGCCACGATCATTAGAGGGTTATGTACCTCTTCAGTGGAGTATATAATGGGAGATTTCGGAATTTCGTATTTCGAACAATTGATGTTCGAAGATGCTTAGGTAAATCTGCTGTATGCTCTTGTATGGTCCATCTAAAAAGTATACGACGAAAATGTAAACAAATGAACCAGAAAAAACGTATCCGTGGATGCGATATTGTAGAGTCACTTACAAATTGAGTGCTTTGATTTGATTATTTTTGAAGTTGTTCATTTGACAATTCAGGTTACATCATTTTATAACCTCAATTTTGGTCGATGATTTTTATTTATTTATTTAATACTTCAAGCACCCAAATGTACAGAGGCGGACTCCAAATTTATTTTCTATCAGACAACCTTTGAGTGATGCAGAGACAAACAGTGGTAGGTGCAATAGCGAGAATTGAGGAATAAATATAAAGATATACATAAATATATACTCCCAATATAAGCAAAAATAAATACACATAAAAATACTGAAACAAATAAGACAAACAATAGGAAAACATTACCGTTGTGAGGATACTGTCGCTTCTTGCGAATGTGGTCACAAACAACAACAATTAGTCAATTACAATTTAATAATGCTATTCGAAAAATAACTTATTGTTGGAAAAAGTGGTAAGATAAAAAGTTGAAACACTCTAAATACTGTTGAAAGTGTTACTAATTCTCTATATTGAGTGTTTGCATAAGCATGAACAGGGTTTGTTTACACTTTCAATCGATAATTTTGGAATAGACCATAGGAACATAGGTGCCTACGTAGGTGGTATTGCTCAATTGTTAAACAAAAGACAAGTTTTCGCCCGATTTATAACTCTTTGACGTGATAACGTCTTATAAATCGATGAACGCTGCACGCACGAAAAAGTGTCACGTTCCGCCTGAGCCGAGCGTGCAAGCGAGAGCGTGGAACAAGCGATAGAGAGGCACGATCGGCCTAAGCGTTCGGCTTGTGACGTTATCACGTAAAATTATCGTCTGTAAAATGACTTTATTTACTAAGTTCCTCTACGTAGTCCAAAGACGCTTAATTACACATTGATTAACTAGACGTCTAATATTTTTGAACAGAAAAGGCAACAAAACAAGAACTAAGCACGTTCCCTGTTTGTTTCGCAATAAATAAATTAACAAAAGACTCAGTAGCCACTAATTCCCACGTCCGACATCATTCAACCCTCAAATGCGCTAATTTCAAAACATTAACTTGACTGTTTAGTCAAACACGTAGCCACGCGATCGCCGCGGGCGGTTAAAAACAAAAAAAAGTTTTAACAATAACCATTTGCGAGTGCGCAATGAATAAAACATTGTGGCACTGGTTTCGATTTTTTTAGAGGTCCACAATTTTGGAACCCCTTTTGAGATACATTGAACCTTGACATCCATCGTCGCAAAAAATATCGCGGGGAAACCTGGACTAAGCCTGAAATCACCAACCCGTCTTGAGCAAGCGTGGTGATCAATGCTCTCGCCTTCTCTGTATGAGAAAAGGCCTTTGCCCAGCAGTGGGACAGTAATAGACTGGTATTATTATCCATAGGCGCAGGTGAAGGCAGGCGCAGGCGATTATATATAAATCGATTGTGTTTTATTTTATTGTTCTACTCGAGTAATTATCTTCTTTTCTTATGCACGTGTTTCTGTGACAAATAAAATTATTTTTCTTTCTTTCTTTCAATCCAAAAAAAAATATTTGGATAGCATTCTGCTAGAAATATTAATGCTTGAATTGACTTGTCATCGTCTTAAGTACACTGAAGTACGTTTAGAAGCGTCTTTAAAATAATAAATGGTATTCCCCACTGATGACTATATTGCAGAGTTTAAACAAAAGTTGCAACATTGATTTATGAAATCAAAAAGATTGAAGTTTCATAGCGGAGATGAATCAATGATTTCAATGTCGTTGATATTGGTCAGAATTTTTCGGTATTTTTATCTTCATTTTAATGATTTAATTATTTATATCACAAATGTTTACTTGGACAGGAAGTGCTTAATCAAAAAAAAAAATGTTTTAACATTTGTGAGAGACTGGTGCAAAAGGCATATTGGAACTGCCAAGTAATTTTGAGATATTGAAAATAATTAACAAATTACTTAAACTAGACTGGAAATGGTAAATTGTGCCTACTAATGATCCATTGTTTGTAGAAAAAAACGTGTATTTTTATTTAAATCGATTCCGTTTAAGGAAGACAAAACATTTTCTTCTTGTACAGAACCATTACTCTTTCTAAACATGACAATATTTACCTAACGTTTTTGTACCAGCAAATTCTATTTGTATATTTTGTTTCAAATCATTATTCAATTGTTCATGGGAGACTTGGCCATGTGGGATGTAGCCTGAAGCGATTCGCGAGAACGTTTGCGGAAATAATTTATAACAATATGTTTAGATTATTTTGGAGTACCAACTTACTGCTTTTTATGCTGGTTAGGTATATTATGGTATTATAGATAAATAATTGAACAAAAAAAACTGGACCACGCACAATGAAGGGTTAGTAGTTGGGATGACTTTATCCCAAAAACAAACTTAACTTTGTAGTTGAAAAATATGTTCTCCCATACATCGATATACGTCACGGTCAATTCTCCAACTGAAAAAGTAAGTTCGTAATCGCAAAAAAAAAAAATGTGGTGAAACTAGAAGTTAACGATTTTCGGACTCTTTTCTTTACTTGAGCTGTGAGACCTTGTTTCCTGCCAAATTTCATGATTCTGGGTCAACGGTTTTATTTGCGAGTATCAATATGCGTCACATAAATGGCCGTATTTTTTTATTGCGATGACTTAGAAGCTTGATTTTTTTAGGGCTCCAAGGCACTATAGATCTAAATATTTGGTTTTAATTTCAACTTGATACCTCCACGCGTTTCTGAGAAAATGGGTCTTGATAGACGGACGGACAACGAAGTGATCCTATAGGGGTTGCGTTTTTTCCTTTTGAGGTATGAAACCCTAAAATAACATGAAATCGCAACTCGTGTCTAATGTGCAAGATAAAAATAATACGATACTTGGTTACTTACGATAAGTGTGTGTCATAAATGCTGGCAAGAATTTACACAAATCGAAATAGACATTAATATTAATTTTGTAAACTTATGGAGGATACCTACGAGTAATAAAAGTGAGAGCACCACTTTTATGCAGATAAAATATACTCTGCAACTTTATCATTATTTGTATTAAAACATTTAATATATATATATTTTTTTAATTACAGCGATAATACAGGGTTAATATCCCGAGTCGGAATGCATACCTACTTAATATCATAATTAATGTTTATTAAGAGCACTGTCAATAAATCAATGATTTTATTCAGTTAACGGAAAAAAAACCTTATACAAATAACAACATTTTCTAATAGCGTAATTACCAAAATAAACACCCAAAAAAATTAACACGAGGGTGATAAGACCTCCTTATTGACATTTGAAACTACAATTACTTGCCCCTAGTTCCCTGAGGCCGTTTGTATGCTTTGTATGTAATGTTCATACAATCATACAAATGTATTGAAGCGTTTGTGTTTGATAAGTGGTGGGAGTGTATTGAGGTTGGAATTGGGGGGTTAAAGTGTATCATAGTTTTTTTTAATTCAATACACACATATGTACAATGTCGCCCGTCGGCATGTGCCCGCCCGCTTTTTTTTGAATGTTCATAAAAATTATCGACAAATAACTTTTTTTTTTTTCAAAATCTGTTATTTTATGAACTTACACTTGTGTTTTTTTACAAATGTTTTCGCCTCCGTTTTTTTTGCACAGTTTACAAATTTTAATGAAAATATTAGTTAATCCAATAAAATAATTCTTAAGCTTTTAGAAATAATAAACAGAATTCAAATCGAGCTAATAACACCGGAGATAATTATGACAAACTCTACTCAAAACATAAAAAAATGAATAATATGAAAAATAAGATAGACCCAAAGATAAGATAGATTCCAAAGTTATTTTTTGATCATTTTTCATGAATATTCAAAAAAATTCGAGCGGGCATGCCGATGGACGACATTGTATAACCACCTTTAATCCATTAAAGATTTTTGTCAGTTTTTTGCTGTTTAGGCTTCAATACCTTTAAGTTGATGAAGTCCTAAGCTAAGCAGTTTTAAAGCCAGATTATTGCATAGTTTTAGAAAACATATAATTCAAGCTTATCATCACATATTTTACTCTCTCTCTTTCATTTTCTTCCTCCTTTTCTTTAGAAATAATTATTACCTTTGTACGTATTTTTCAGCTCCTTTCTTTTATGTACAGTACAGTTTATGTAGGTACACACTTAAGTATATAGTTACACTTAAGTATTAAATAAATAAAACCAAAGACGTGTAATTTTTTTTTTTTTAATTTACAGAAATAAATATCATACATCATTTAAAAGGAAAAATAGTGGATATTTTTTTGTTGACTGCCTCGTTGGTCTAGTGGTCGCAAGCGCTACTGCTGAGTATAAGCTTCTGGGTTCGATTCCCGGGTCGGGCAACGTGGTATTGGATTTTTCCATCTGGAATTTCTCAGTAGGAGCCCGGAGTCTGGATTTGTGCCCGGTTGATGGCAAAAGGCTTGCCCCCTATTACATGGGACTTAAACATAACTGGCGAAATGTGGGTGTACGGTAATAACCTAACCCTTCGGGGATTACATTACAGGCGAGATGTTATGTTATTTATTTTTGTTTCTACATTGTAATTTTTAAATTAAAACAAAAATTACAAAATAATTTATTCGCCAAAAGTTAATACGACGCAAATAAACCCACTAGACCCACCGAGAGGTCAAAACTCAAACTCAATGATAATTTTATATTCGATCGCTCATAGATCTCAGGGACACCCCAAGGAAGAACAAAGGGGGCACGCGTTTGGGTACCAACGTGCCCGACGGACGGGTCACGTGACCGGCACGTGGACCCGACGTGATGGGCACCGGAAAATTGATGCACTGAGTTGAATTTTGTGATGGATGAAAAGGAGTGGAGTAGGTAGAGTTTCTGTTTTCGATTGTTTATTGTGAAATTACTGGCATAAAAGTGATCATGTGTAGGTATTTATAAAATGTACATACAATACTTCAATTCCGTGTTAAAATCATAGACTAAAGTGTCTACTGTATGATTTTATTATTATTTTCATTTAATTAAAATTAAGCCGTTGGTCCCGGCTGTCATTTGTAGATCTTTGACAGTCGTTACGGGTAGTTAGAAGCCCAAAAAGTCTGACAACCAGTCTTACCAAGGGGTATCGTGTTACCTAGTCACTAGGTTGTGGAGGTCAGATAGGCAGTCGCTCCATGTAAAATACTGGTATTCAGCTGCATCCGGTTAGACTGGAAGCCGACCCCAACATAGTTGGGAAAAGGCTAGGCAGATGATGATTTAATTAAAATTATATTTTAAAATAAAACAGTGACATTCTGGGAGTGCCGACAGAAATGAAAGCTGAAAAAAATCGGCACCGTGGTAATCAACGCGTTGATGTTTTTTACTCCACGATGTCGATAACAGGTCACAAAATCAATGGTTTAGTCCCATCTCAAAAATGCCCAACGCGCCTAAATAAGTTTTCACTTCAAAAAGTATAAGCTTGTATGTACCTATGTATTTTTAGAATATACCATAGAACAATCTTTATTTACTAAACGAAAAATTGATAAATGTAGAAGCAGTGACAAACTAAAAATAAGTCTATTTAAATCCATATAAAATAATAACCAACATCAAACACACCACTCCATTCATTTCTATGTTCTCAATCCGACATCTTCCATTTACGTACGTTTGATTCGACGCTGATTTTTGTCAAAGCCATCGTAAAACACTACTGCGTCCGCGATTGTTTTTATACAATTTACTGTACGCACTCTTTATTCAGTCATTTAGACATGGTGTGTGCCATTATTTAGTTTGATTCGAGACTGACAGTTTTTGTTATTTTTTATATACATGGTGTTTTGTTGTGATATCTGCTCAGTTTTCTTTGGTGCGTGTCAAAGTTTTGATTGTCTGTCAAATCTTTATTGTGATGCCGCGATTTGAGTCGTGAGAATGTTTTTTGATGTTTATTTTTGTGGTGTTATATTATTGTAGTGTTAAATTGTTGTGTTATAAAACAAACAAATAGATAGTGGGAGGGGTTCGTAGTTGTTAATATTGTATGATTTGTTCAACAATACTAATATCATAAATAGTTACTAATTCAAGCTCATAGAGTTACTGAAATACCTGATTGACAATAGTGTTTACAAAATTCTGCTATATTGGGTAATACTTAAGCATTACAAAATCTACCTAGGTATATTAGATTAAAAGATATTTTGCTATCTATCTAACACATTAAAAAAAAATCAAATCCATGATTTTCTTCACAAAAACAATATCTAGGCTAGAGCATGGATTGCCGGGGCTGCGGGTTTGTGCGAAAGGGTAACCGTGGCCTCTGGCAACAGAGCAACCGAAGGAACACGGGTAGGTTTTAGTCAGTAAGAGTCTGACACGTCCTCCCGCTCCGCCCAGAGCAGGAGAAGTTATTTGATAATTTCCCACCTAAAAAAAGAAAAGGCTAGAGCATATAATATTTTATTTGATATTATTAGAACAGGTTGGCGGAAATTCAAAATGGCTGTTAAAAATACCCACTCTAATACGCATCTCAAAAAACAAAATATGAAAAATGAATGACACACGCTCATTGTCTCGTAATTTTCCTCTCAAAACTATCCACTCAGAATCGCACGCGATCGTAATCGCTCATACGCTAAAATTCATTAAACTCAACACGCTTGGTCTGTTTTAAAGTCACCCCCTGCACGATTCAATAATTACATACGTTTTAACCGATAGCCACCCTCTTTATATTTGAATATGGGTTTATTTCAATTGACTTAACTAGAACACACCTTAAATTCTACGCCGCACAAACGATTTTGATCCTTGCGCCATTTTTATAAAGTTTATATTTGTGTACATTTTTCGAGTTAATAAGGGTGGTATTGAGTAGATTTTATTGGGATATTAATACAATTTTTGTTCTTATAAAACGTAACTCTATTTGTAGTATTGTCACCGCCACTTAAAAGGCCACATGTCGCCTCGAGGGCTTCCCATTTTATTGTGTTGCAATTTGAGTATTTATTTTTGCTTTGAACTTGAGATATGCCTGATTTGACAGTATTCAATTAGGAGCGCAGATTTATTTTAAAAGTGTCCATATAGATTTGCTAAATACCTTTATAAATTACTAGCTGACCCCGGCAAACGTTGTTTTGCCAATTATTTGTTTGGGGTGGACAACCCTTATCACTAAGGGGTATGAAAAATAGATAATAGCCGATTCTCAGACCTACTGAATATGCATATAAAATTTGGTAAAAATCAGTAAAGCCGTTTCGGAGGAGTAAGGTAACTAACATTGTGACACGAGAATTTTATATATAAGATAAGAGACAATTTAACTTCAATTTTCATTTATAATGGAACCGAATCTATAATATTATAACATAATTGCCTACTAGCAGTTTTTAAGAAATATAATATAAATAAGTTCTTAGACTAACATTAAATTTGTTTTTTTTTTTTCAAGTAACATTCAAAAACAAGCAACAAAACCGAGGTATTCCATGAAGCACACCCAAACGAAGCACACCCAGACGAAGCACACCTAAAGTATTCCACTTAGCACACCCGTAGGTGGGCTTCAAATAAAAATTGAAAATAATTAATTTCTTGTTTCACGAAGCACACCTACGAATATCACTCGCATAGTGCGGGGACTAAGAAATAAAATGTCGATAGAAGAAAATATTTATTATTTAAAAGACTAACTTAAATTTCTAACATCATTCAGTTTCATTATAATAATATGATACAATATTTGTCATTTTTGTAATCTTACTATTTAAAATCACAGATTGTTTCATAATTATCTTTCCAAAAAAAATATTATTTTTTAACTATTTTTTTATTATGTTTATTTTTGTGTTCTTAATAAAATCACTGATTGTTTCATAGTTATGCAAAACTTGGACAAATATCAAAAACATTGTAAATATAGTTTTCCATAGAGATGTATGCTCCAAAACGTTTGAGGCACATTTATGTTCCTTTACTTTAACAACTTCTTCCATGCTACTTAATGTGAGTAAGCCATTACACCCTTTTTTAGGGTTCCGTAGTAAACAAGGAACCCTTATAGTTTCGTCATGTCCGTCTGTCTGTCTGTCTGTCTGTCCGCGGTCTAGCTCCGAGACCCTTAGTACTAGAAAATTGTAATTTAGCATAGATATACATACTAATTACGCCGACAAAGTGGTAAAACAAAATTATGAAATACATTTTTTTTAGGGTACCTCTCATACACGTAAAGTGGTAATGTTTATTTTTTTATTTTTTTACCCCATGGTGAGGGGTATCATTGGAAAGGTCCTTCAAAAATATTGTGAGTTTGTGAAAACCATTTTTGGATTCAGGGATTTGTTTGCGAAATATTAAGCTTTAAAGTGCTAATTTTTGTTAGAGTCAAGTGTCGCCCTCCCCTGCCGGCTAACTGGTTGGTTTTGGGTATGTGAAAAAAATCACAACAGTAGCTGATATAACGAAATTAAAAGGTAAACTATCACAGCTAAGTAGGCTCTACAGATTAACGAGTAATAATCGACCAACTTAACTTTGCAGTTGCAAAAACATGTTTTCCCATACATTCCGTATGGGAGAACATATTTTTCAACTACAAAGTTAAGTTTGTTTTTGGGATAAATTCATCCCAACTACGGAACCCTTCATTGTGCGTGGTCCGACACGCACTTGGCCGGTTTTTTAATACACCGCCACAAGGCATTACCGTTTTTATAAATCTTGTGTTTACTATATTGTTTGTTATTATACACTAACACTTGTGTCCCCTTCCGGCCAAGTACGTAATTAATAGATGGGTTAAAATTACTACTACTTGGTCCTGCTGCTGGATTTACATATGAACACTATGAAAATGACAAGTATTGGATCACATTATTATAATGAAACTGAAAGATGTTAGATATTTAAATTAGTCTTTTAAATAATAAATATTTTCTCCTATCGACATTTTTATTTCTTAGTCCCCGCACTATGCGAGTGATATTAGTAGGTGTGCTTCGTGGAACAAGAAATTAGTTATTTTAAATTTTTATTTGAAGCCCACCTACGGGTGTGCTAAGTGGAATACTTTGGGTGTGCTTCGTCTGGGTGTGCTTCGTTTGGGTGTGCTTCATGGAATACCTCACAAAACCAGCAAGCTACTGAAACTAAACCTACAAAAATTAACCAAAAGAACACAATATTTTTACGATAAACATTCAGAAATAAAAATCCAAATTCACGCTTGACCGCTACTAACGCGAAACAATCCAGCATCGTAACTCAGAGCGAATAAAACTTCAATCGGGGTTTAATAGCTTTTAAAATTCCTTAGTGACGGGCAAACGCTCACAGTATTTGTTTAATGGACAACGGGCAAACCGCGAAATGCCCGAACACGGAACAAAACTTAAAATAATTGGTCCGCAATACGCTTCGGCGACCGACACCCGGATTGTGGGTGGATGAAGTCATTTTGATACTTTGTTTTTGTAAAAGGTAATTACCGACCAAGCTAAGCTTGTCCATGCACTATTTTTCTAGTTAACATAGATTTTGTAGTTGCTATAAAATTACTTATAATTATATCAAAATGATACGTAAAATAAAAAATAAGATATTTGAAGAAAAATTACGACGAGAACTTGATGACTAAATGTAAAAGTAGAAACAATTAAATTAGAATTGGCAAACGGAAAGTGAGTCAGGTAATCATTTCTAATAATCATAATCATTTAATTGTCCGAATTATAGCGGTCTTAAGTTTAGTCAATGGTCTCATCACATTATGCCACGGGTGTTGTGCAAATATTAGGTATATATATATATAAATTACAGGACAAAGATTATGATTATGGTACCTGATGGTACCAATTGTCCAAAACGAACACAAAACAAAATGCTGAAAACGAAGTCCTTTGCCCTGCAGTACGAAAATACAGGCTAGTTAGATTAGATTAGAATTATTTATCAACCACTTAGGTACCTACTAAGTGGAGGGAAGTAAAATAGTCTCCACGATCAGCGATTCTTAAATGTGACTTATCTCCGGCGCACCCTGGTCACTACTATTCAGTCAGCCCTGTTAAAACTATGCTAACTAACTCTTATACATGAAAGAAAAGAAAAAGAAAGAAGAATTTTCAGTAAGCCAAAGTAATGACGTACCGTGTTAACAAAATAATGAAAATTTGTTTATTTTGCACAAACAAGACGCACATTACAAAAAAAAAGACATAAAAAACACACACTTATAAAAAATAGCCAATAGACTCGATTGACAATGGTCCATTGCTTGATTTCAGCATGGCAGGTCACAATTTAATGGACATATTAAGATCAAAGACAATACACATTGCGTTATTAATAATAATTACTTTGTTAGTATTAATTACTCTATGTTGCGACACTGGCAAATAACAGCAAACGAACAAAAAGCCAATTCCCGAGTGGAAATTATCTACTTTATTTGATACTGATATAAGAAAAGAAACCAAAGTATCAAAACCAGTCCATCTTCCAAACGTCCACAAAAGAGTTATACCGTCGCTGACTATACGCGTAAGTCATTAACTAATACAAATAAATTAGATTTACGGCAAAAAATGGCGGATCAGTGCCGTGGACGGTAAATACTTCCCCGGGGATGGTGGTGAAGTGGCTCTATACAGGCTGTTGTTCATTTATTTAATAGATGCATTGTTTGAAAAAAGTTACGAAATTTATTTATAATATTATGTTAATAATAAGTTAAAATACGAGCTGTGGTGGCCCAGTGGTAACGGCCGCGACTTACGAGTTATAAGGTCCTAGATTTGAACCCAGACAGGTGCTTTATTTTGTGTAAATTATTTCATCACCACTGCTCTCAAAACGGCGAAGAAAAACATCGTGAGGAAACCGGCAAGTCCTAGAACCGAAAATTCGAAGACATGTGACATCTACCAACCCGCACTGGGCCCGCGTGGTGGATTACGGCCCACTCCCTCTAACAGAGAGGAGGCCTGTGTCCCAGCAGTGGGAACATTTATAGGCTGATGATGAAATTAAAATACGTACACTATCGCAAAAGGTTACCCTGTAATTATAGATGAAAGAGGGAAAATAAATAAATGTTGAAAAGGAAAACTTATGGCAGTTTGTTGCTTTTTTGTTTGTTTGTTACTCATTTTGTTTTTTTTTTAAAACTTGTTCATTTTCGAATTCAAACTCAAACTCAAATTCAAATTGGAGTGTTGAAAAATCTTAAATAGTGTTTTTTCATTCATTGTACTATCGAAGAAATGCATATCTGTATACTGTAAGGACTATTCTTGCCTGCAGTGCTCGGCCGCTATAGTAATGCTTACCTACGAAAAAAAAGAGTCGTGTGCATGGGATTTATTATTCATCCATCATTGCTTTGCTTAGATACTTATAACAATTGTAATTGCTCAAACTACGAAAAACGGTTGACATGACGCTTTTGTACCGCGAGTATGCAATATCCAAGTTGATAGTCCCATTTTTTCCTTAGTAGACTCCGGACTCGATCGAACTAGAAACGTGCTTTGAAAAAAAAAAAACAAAAATTCAAAATTCAAAAGTCATTTATTGGCTGGCTGAGAATCAGCACTTTTCGAACGTCAAAATTACATAAGACACTCCTCCAAAAACGCCCACCCATCACCACTTCCTAGTGCCTTTAGCTGGGAAGAAGAAGTGGCGCAACAAACTCCTCAGCAGCACAGCTGTCTGTTCAAGTTAGAAAAATGATTCTATACAATAGTATGCAAAATAACTTACATTATGCAACACAAAACATAATTCAAATGATAAATTATAGGCCATATTAGTTTTGTCTGTCACTAATATGTAGGAAGATTCTGCAAGAAAAGAAAGCATTAATTAGTAGGTATCAAGTAGCAGAAAATGTCACCAGAAATTCTAATTTAAATCTAGCGAGCTGTATAAACAAGAATAACACAGTCTTAATTCAAACAAGCTTAATTACAGACAGCTCTAAAACAAAAACATGTTTTCACATGTCCGCCATTGTTTTAAACAATATCCCATTTATTTAATACACGAACAGCTATGAAAATAAATAGGAAAGCGAAGAGTGGCATTTAATTAAACAGTATAAAGTTTTAGAAAACACGAAACTGTCTGTTTAGGTTGCATTTACAAAACGAATGTGTTTGGACGTATGTTTGTGAATGTAGTGTTACGTGTTTAAGGAAGGTAATTTAATATATTTCTTTGTAAATGTTTGTAGAGTAATGAACATAATAATGGCTATGAAAGAAGAGGTGAAACAAAGAAATGAGGGACTAATTTTTAAGTAATGGCGAAGGATGTAAAAGGTGAAAATAATTGTTTTAGTAAAAAAAAAGGTTTGGAAGAAACAGAAGGCACTACTACAAATTTTACAGACTTATATTGCTAAAATTTACTAAACCGCTACTCAGAAAAGAAACATCGAACCAAAATGTCTGGCAAAAAAAAACATGATTCATAAATGTCTGAAATGAGTTACCGTTTTTATGCTTCAAGTGGGTACTAAGTATTAAAAACTACTTAGCTGTGATAGTTTTCCTTTTAATTTCGTTATATAAACTACTGTTATGATTTTTTTCACACATTCAAAACCAACCATTTAGCTGGCGGGGGGGGGGACTTGACTCTAACAAAAATTTACACTTTGAAGCTTAATATTTTGCAAATGGATCCCTGAATTCAAAAATGGTTTCAACGTACTTACAATGTTTTTGAAGGAACTTTCCAATGAAACCCCACACTTTCGGATAGAAAAAAAAAACATCTTTTTACGTGTAGGAGAGGCAGCAATTTTTTTTTTTTAAATTTTGTTTTACCACTTTATCTGCCTGTTTAATATGTTTACCCATACCAAATTACAGCTTTCTAGTACTAAGAGTCTTGGAGTTAGACCGCGGACAGACAGCCAGACGGACATGACGAAACCATAAGGGTTCCTTGTTTACTCAATCTGCCTAGCCTTTTCCCAACTATATTAGGGTCGGCTTCCAGTCTAACCGGATGCAGCTGAATACCAGTATTTTACATGAAGCGACTGCCTATCTGACCTCCACAACCCAGTTTCTGGGTAATACGATACCCCTTGGTAAGACTGGTTGTCAGACTTTCGGGCTTCTGACGACCCGTAACGACTGTCAAAGATCCACGAATGACAGCCGGGACCAACGGCTTAACGTACTTTCCGAGGCACGCAGGAGTTTCGATATGTAAAGATGGTCACCCATCCACGGACCAACCCCGGCAAGCGTAGCTTAACCTGGTGGATCGCCCCGTGCGGCTGTTATTACTTAGCCACGAGCTCCTCGGTTCCTTGTTTACTACGGAACCTTAAAAAAATTAATTATACTCTCATGAAAAATTAAACACGCTGTATACTGTTAGTTCAGGATGACATAGTCCCAACCTTTTCCGCAATCTAATTACTGGAAGTGCTTTCCAGTATACGATTGTGCTATAAATGACTGGCGAACATTCGAGACAAATTAGTCTTTGACTGTACCTAATAATCAGGGCATAACATTGTATTCAGTAAAGCAGTAATCGTACATAGTATACCTCATTTACTGATTAATTTATTGATTACTAACTGATGCCCGCGATTTCATCTGCGTGTTTTTCTATTGGCATGTATTTAATCGAACCCCGAAATAATTTCCATTTTTATTTATTTTTACGGTGGAGTTTCTTGCCCATTCTTCTCCATACGAAAACTACCTTTTGGAAGGGGCGACTAGAATCAATTCTATTTTTTGTTTTTGACGTTCAAAAGTGCCTTTTTGTGCCTAATTGAAATAAATTATTTGACTTTGACTTTGATTTCAATGGCAGATTTAATTCTTATTAATGGCAGAGAGAGCAGTGGTGGCCCCGTGGTAACGGCCGCGACTTACGAGTTGTAGGTCGTAGGTTCGTACCCAGACAGGCGCTTTACTTTGTGTAAATTATTTCATCACCACTGCTCTCGAAAACGATGAAGGAAAACATCGTGAGGAAACCGGCATGTCCTAGAACCGAAATTTCGAAGACATGTGACATCTACCAATCCGCACTGGGCCCGCGTGGTGGATTACGGCCCACTCTCTCTTACAGAGAGGAGGCCTGTGTCCCAGCAGTGGGAACATTTGTAGGCTGATGATGATGATGATGAATATTAATGGACACTCTGATATAATAAATGTGGCTCTTTTAGTGAGCCTCAAATAATTTTCATTGTTGTGTCCTAGAAATACTAAATAGCCAAGTAACTGCGATTAACTTGGATGCTCGATGACCGCTGCCGCGGCACCGCTCGCTTCGGTCGCTCGGCTCGCGCGCGATTGGGCATAGTGCTAATTTAACCTAACCCATTTGTTCAGGTGACCTAGCTTACTTACAGTGACTAACTTTAAGAATAGGCCAGAAAGTTAAAAAGAGATTCATTTTTTAACTTCTGAAAAATCACACTCTAAAAAGTATGAAACAAGAAAATATTTCGGACAGAAATCAAGACAGGTAAAATAAAAAATAGAGTTTAAAAAACTGTAACCCGACTACGGGAAAAAAAAATGATCTAAAAAGTACGAAACAAGCAAATATTTCAGACAGAAATCAAGACATAGGTACAAAAATGGTCAAGGTAAAGCCGTGGTCGCATGCCTGTATACCATGTTGGTGTCAAGAACACCTACAAAATTATAATGGCATGCGACGACGGCTTTACCTTGACCATTTTTGTACCTACGAGTATGTCTTGATTTCTGTCTGAAATATTTGCTTGTTTCGTACTTTTTAGATCATTTTTTTTTTCCCGTAGTCGGGTTACAGTTTTTTAAACTTTATTTTTTATTTTATACTTTTCCGTTTTTACACTTGATAAACGTAAATAAGAGTAGAGTAATACAATAGTTCAGTAATTAACCTATTTTAAATTCCGATAGCAGTGTATAGTGCTTTGAACGAAACCATAGAGCGATTTATTTCGACGCCAACACCATATAACGATATCGAGCTTCGAAGAAATCCAAAATATAAATATTTCGTTGTACTTGTTTTTCTTCATAAGAGTGGAATTACAAATCGGTACTACTTATTAAGATTTGATTAACTGCACGTTGGTAACATCTTGCGATACTACGTAGCGCAGTCTCACTTTTGCTTGTTTTTAACGATTTAAACATATTTGTTTACTTTGAAAATATAATATTATATACATATTTGTAATTTGCTCGTCAAAACCTTTCTTTTGATACCAAACATGTCATGATCATCCCATTTTAATTTTTTTCGAGGTTAGAAATTTACGTGTAAAGTCCACCAAATTAAATTTAGGGAAAAATTTTATAGCCTATGTCACCCGGACCATTATTACGAATCTATTGATACCTCATTCATCAAAATCGGTTTAGTAGTTTAGGCGCTACGGTGGAACACACGTAAAAATAAACATACATACATACATACATACAAACATACATACATACAAACATACATACATAGACTGCTAAAATCATAACCCTTCCTTTTGGCTTTGCCGTAGTCGGGTAAAAATGATCAAGGTAAAGCCGTGGTCGCATGCCATTATAATTTTGTAGGTGTATAGGTATGCGACTATGGTTTTACCTTACGAGGCTTTGAAGCTTTAGCGGCTTTAGTTATGAGGTAACAGATAAACATACATACCGGTCAAAATCATAACCCTCCTTTTTGTTTCGCCATAGTCGGAATAAAAAAATCGTACATCATTAAAAGACCAAAAAAATGTTTGAGTACTTTTATTTAACTAAAAAACGTACGTTATTAGAAAGTAATAAGTTTTCAGAAGATTAATTTAATATTTCCCCTTTGTATCATCATCATCATCATCAGCCTATAAATGTTCCCACTGCTGGGACACAGGCCTCCTCTCTGTGAGAGGGGTTCCTTTGTATATAAAACATTTTCATACAAATATCTGGTACAAAAAGTAGGTTATGCTTTCTCCAACAGGGTAATTGCATAATACACACATTGGCTTTCATTTTGACAGTTCAACAACATTCATTGCATTATTTACGTTGTTGAGCGGACAAATTTTTCGAACATATGCAGCAATAGATTAGCAATATCCTTCAGTTTGTGACTCTATCTGCATGACGATTGGTTCAGTGGTGTGAAAATTTTACAGACAGACAGAGCTACTTTCCCATCGGTATGGATTACCGTATGGTTACCTCTGTTTTGTACGTTACATTGAAAACATGTTTTTATTTTGTTACAGGCATGTTTAGCGAGGACTCCATTTTGGTATTTCATACTTGAGAAGTTTATGAAATTGTATATGGGTAAGAAGATAATTCCGTTCTTCTAAAGACAACGAAGAAGTATATAAAATTATGTTCATTCTACAACCTTTTTTAGGATCGTTGAACTCAAGAGCTCATGGCTAAGTAATAATAGCCACACGGGTCGATCTATCAGGTTAAGCTACGCTTGCCAGGGTTGGTCTGTGGATGGGTGACCATTTTTACATACTGAGACTCTTCCGTACCTCGGAAAGCACGATAAGCCGTTGGTCTCGGCTGTCATTCGTGGATCTTTGACAGTCGTTACGGGTCGTCAGAAGCCCGAAAGTCTTACAACCAGTTTTACCAAGGGGTTATTGTATTACCCAGTTACTGGGATGTGGAGGTCAGATAGGCAGTTGCTCCATGTAAAATACTGGTATTCAGCTGCATCCGGTTGGACTAGAAGCCGAAGGCTAGGCAGAGATTGGATCGTCGTAACTCGTGTTTGATTTTCATATAATAATATGGTCTTCAAAAATTCAAATCTAAAATGCCTTACCTATCTCGCACCATCCTTAACATAATCCATCCAATTTTTGACCAGTGCAATGTAAACCATAAAAATATGTCTCGCATAGATCTACATTCTGACAGTCGCACCATGTAAAATACTGGAATTCACGTGCATCAGGTTCTGGTTAGATTGGAAGCTGACCCCTACGTATTTGGGAAAAGGCTAGGCAGATCGAAATCTACTGTCCGACCTACATAGAATAGAATAGATCTTTATTTCTTTGGAATGTTGGTACATAAAAATAAGTTGTTCAATTATGTAATAGGATTCCATGTACATTCTGTCTTAATATAGCATGAAAATGTAAAGGATATTAAAGACATTACAAAAATTATCATTTAAGAAATCCTGCACAGAATAATAACATTTATCTACAAGTAATTCTGTGAAACGTTTATTTTTAAGCTATTGCATAGCTTTTATCGCGGGCTTTGAGCACGGCGACCGAATCAAGAAATTCCGTAACGTAACGAAAATATAACCTAACACCCCCACTCCGCCTACCATGTAATGACGGTTCCCATGACAACGTGATGCTGTCATGGGAAACGTGATGTTGTCATGGGAACGTAATTTTTGTTTTATGTCATCACGTCATCATCCCAAGTGTAGCGTTGACAAATAGGAAGTATGGAGGTTACAAATGCTATGTAATAGCTTTACCGCGGCAGTCCCCGAGTGCCACACGTTTTTTTATTTTTGCAACAGTAAGTTTTTAATTTGGTCAAGTATTTTATTAAAGATTACAGGAGCCATACAATTCAGATTTCTTTTTAATAAGCTAGTTTTAAATACGGTGCATAATAAATTCTGGTATTGAGATCTCCTAGCTGTACTTCGTTTTCTGTTTCCTACAAAGAAAGTGCCTCTTCATTCTCTCACATTAAGAAAATTTTACTCATAAAAGCAAAATAAACAGCATTTCTACCTTCATAAAAACAAAAGCAGTTTCTATGTAATATAATCTACCGGTATTCAACACATTATTAATTAAATGAAGACTGCATTTTACGGCAGCTATCGCGTGACGGAGGTTCTCGTGTGTTGTTACATGATGCACAAATGTTGAAATAATTAGCCTGTATTGCTAACTAATAGTTTGGGGATGAATTGTCGAATAGTTGATGTTTTTGATTAATTATTTGAGTGTCAATTTATTAATATTGGTGTTGTAATTAAACATAGTATACCCATATTTCGCCAGTTATGTTTAAATCCCAAGTTATGTTTAAATGGCATAAATCCAGACTCCGGGATGCTACTGAAAAACTCCTAATGAAAAAATCCAATATCACATTGCCTGACCTGGGAATCGAACCGAGGACCTCATGCTTACTAGTAGCGTTTGTGACCACTACTACGAGGCAGTAATTATTTGAATGATATTCAAGTATTTTGCAGTTGATTAAAGTTATGATTGTAGAAGTTTCGTTAGTAATTCAAAGAGGAAGTCAAAGATGTAACAGGCATGTAACATCAAATCAGATGGAATAGTATATATATGTCACCGTATAATTATGAACTTCGTTAGTTTATAATCTATCGGTATTATTTCCGTTAAATTATAAACTGTCAAAAAATTGTGAACTGCAATGGACCATTTACAATTTAACGCATTATTTTTCGCTAGTTTATAATCTTTCCATGGGAAACCGACAAATTGTGAACTGGTATCAAACTTGCTTGCGACGTAACGCGCCTTGCGCTAATATTAAATAGCCTGCCTGGCTGCGAGCAACTTGGAAGTAGCGCTCGCCGGCCGCTACCGCGGCACCGCTCGCTTCGCTCACTCGGCTCGCGCGCGTTTGGTCACAGTTCTAACCTAACCTAACCCATTTCACCCAGTTTACAATTTTTCGACGGTTTATAATCTAACGGAAATAATTCCGACAGATTATAAACTGACGGTTCTCACAATCTTACGGTGACATATATATATAATAAATATGCAATGTATGGAATGCTACCAGAAGATGCGATCAATAAAATATTGATCATAACTTATTACAATCCGCAGTCTCTTTAAAAGTTTTAAAGGTAACTTCATTATTATTTAGATGGGGAAGATTCTTGTTAAAACACCTGTACCTTTGTCTATTTTTAGGGTTCCTTACGTCTGAATGAAGACACAGAACCCCTATACTTTATAGGATCACTCGTGTGTTTGTCCGACCGTCTGTCACAGCCAGTTTGCTCCGAATCTAGTGGACCGAATATGTTTAAATTTCGTACACATAAATTTCTGTAAACCAATCACGAACGTGTAACATAAACAATTTTTATTTAAATTTATGTTCCTCCATAATCTAAGACCAGGGCTGTCCAGACAACGGCTTGTTTTCATGCGGCCCGCGACGCATGTTTTAATCAGAAAATAGTTTTGGACATAAATAGTTTGGATAATAGAATTCTTTGTCAAAACATATAATCAATATTTGATATAATTTCTGCGGTTCTCCAGCTTTTGTAGTAAATTTAATTAGCCCGCGAAGGACAGCCCTGATTTAGACAATCCGGCCAAAACCGCATGCATCATATGATTAATTTTATCAACGCCGGATTACGCTCGTCTGCTCTTCATAACTAAAGGACAACCATACAAGGTGTATCGATACCTAAGTTCAAACAGACAGAGGGGACATGTGGACATCTATATCGGTATGTGCTATCAAACGGAATACTGTTGAGAATGGTATGGACCAATTAATCGGAGATTCGTGCCCTCAGGCTGATCAGACAAACGTGTCCTCTTGCCTGGTCGCTTGCGAATGACAAGCGAATTGACCACCTTCCGTGTTCCCTTGCATATTACTTATTGTACAAATGTTATACAGGGTGTTTGGCAGAACGTTGAACATACGAAAATGGTGGATAGGTGGGGTCATCTGCTACTTACTCAGCCCTAATTTATTTGGCCCTGGTCTACTGGATATTTAAAAAAAAATTGCTTTCTTCTAGTTTCACCACTTTCTTAACTTTAAAGTGTAATTTTTTATTAAAAATGGGTAAAACAGGTTGCTTTATGATGGCTGAAAAAAAGTTATGAGTCCTCAAACTTACAGAAAGATGTAAAAAATACTTAAATCTTAACTTCAACTTGCAATAAAAAAAAATGACAGCGCCAAATAAATTAGAGTTGAGTAAATAACAGATGACCCCACCTATCCACCATTTTCGTATGTTCAACGTTCTGCCAAACACCCTGTAGAACACTCTGATAAATATGTACGTATTGGCTAAAGTTTTGAGAGTCAAAATTTCATTAGTTAGTATTGTATAATTATTGTATTGTGTCGTTACATAATAATACATACAATACAAACTAATTAAATTTGCCGGCAACTCGACGTGCAAACGCGTATTTTGCTTATTAAATGGTAGTTGGTGGTTGGTGATGGTGGTACTGCCTCGTTGGTTTAGTGGTTGCAAGCGCTACTGCTGAGTATAAGGTCCTGGGTTCGATTCCCGGGTCGGGCAAAGTTTTACTGGGTTTTTCTATCTAGAATTTCTCAGTAGCAGCCCGGAGTCTGGATTTGTGCCCGGTTGATGGCAATAGGCTCGCCCCCTATTACGTGGGACTTAAACATAACTTGCAAAATGTGGGTGTACCTACTACAGGTACACCTCTGCCCAACCCTTTGGGGAAACAAGGCGTTATGTATGTAAATGGTAGTTTTAAGTTTAACTTATTTTGCTTTATTTATGGCTCTCTTAATCGGTAAGAAAATCAGTTTGCATATTTTTTTTTTACTTCTGCTTGTGCGATAAGTTTAATTTTTAGTTCTTGTAACTCTAAATAAAATGTTGTCCTCATGCTTATAGATCTAATCTATCCTTACTTTATTTTTGATATTATTGTGCTTTTTCGAAATAAAATGTCATGTTTCTTTGTTTTGGTTGTACAGTGAAGGGTGGGCGTTTTTGGGGAACTGTCTTATGTAATTTTGACATTCGAAAAGTGCTGATTCTCAGCCTAGTTTGAATAGATGACTTTTGAATTTTGAATTTTTGAGTCAAACCTGAGTAAGCGAGAAAACTCTATAAATGCGAGTAATTATCAGGTCCCGTCATGTCATTTTAAAACTCTATAAGAGAAAATCGATTTTCACTCGTGGACGTCTATAACTAAGACTGCTACTTGCTTGTACCTCTACAAGCGACAGTTTTTTTTTGTTGCTAGGGCATCCTGTAGTTGACCTCTGAGATCATGACTACTTAACCGGGCTTTCCTGTGGGTGCCTTAAGCTACTATACTTAAAACCTCCAGTCAGGGGTTATTCAACTATGCTAATTAAAACTAGGTGATCGCTCGCTAAGGGCACCCCCTGTGGGGTACGAACCTCGGCTTAAGGCGTCAACCAGAGGGAGGACATCAAGGATGGGACGGACTGATATAAGCGACAGTTAAGCGTAATTTAATATCTGCTATTTATGACTCATTCTTAAATTTCGTAGAGCCTTTCCCAAACAGCCTTAACCTCTATAAGTGAGAAAGGCCACTCCTCTACCTCTATAAGCTAGAAACTATAAATAGTAAGAAACTTCTACAAATGATAAAGAGATCGCGGTCCCTTGAACTCTCGCTTATCCAGGTTCGACTGTATTTAGTACAAGTTGTACAAATCATACAGTCAACCAACGTCTCCTCCACAATACACAGTAGCCAATAAACGATTATTAAAACAAAAAAGGAACACACTTTATCCCATCCCTAATAAGTACAGACGAGCACAGATAATATTACAGAGAGGACCATCTGTCAAAGTGACAGTTGTCACGTGATCAAAATTAATACAAGGGTCCTATTAAGTGAATTAGTATACAGAGGTGCAATTATCAAATTAAAAATGTATTTCTGTAAAGAGGTTGCTGATGAATTTTAAATTGTCCCCTGTTTGTATGATTGTTTCATGTAATTTGTTTAATTGTATGATTTTTATCGTGTTTTTATTGTTTTTATGAGATAAGTTATGAGTTTGTTGATTACGAGTCGTTTATGTCATGTTAATTTGTATCAACTTGTCACTGTTATTAATCAAGTGTTGTAATGTGTTTTACTGTTAAAAATGGCTATGGTTATTTTCAGTAGGTTATTATCAAACCTCTGCGTTCCGGGGTACTAATGTGCACTCCTCGTATATGCTCCTCATATATATATATGCTAACATAATCAATGTAAAATTATGTGAAGATATTAAAGATAGAATACTCTTCAACCTCTTGACAGTCCGGTGCTCTCCTGTACCCTAATTGCGTAACTTATTTTCGTAAACAATTTTACCTAATTTGTTTCATTTTGACAGTTCAATAACATTCATTGCGTTATTTACGTTGTTGAACAGATTTTTTTCCAACTTACGAGTATGAAGCAATGGATTAGAAATCTGTTTCAAATCGAAACAAATTGTGATTGTGTTGTATTACGCAATTAGGATGCTGGAGATCGATAACAATTAAAATTCTATTGTTTTTTTTTTTGGACTGTTGAAGGTCTATGTAAGTAGTACCTACATCATAAAAAAAACCGGCCAAGTGCGTGTCGGACTACGCACAATGAAGGGTTCCGTAGTTGAGATGAATTTATTTATCCCAAGAATAAACTTAACATTGTAGTTGAAAAACATGTTCTCCCATACATTCCAACTACAAATCGTCGCTCGGCATCCAATACCGCGAAGGTGAGATTTTTTAACGTTTTTTTTTTTTTTTTAATTGCAAGATTGCAGAATTATTTGAACGTGTAGAAGAATTAAATAAAACTAAAATCTGATGTTCGTTAAAAATTTCACATTTGCGGTATTAATATAATAATAATATAAATCTAACACCTTTAAAAGAGCAATTCTTGTATATATGTATATATATAATCTGAATCTCGGAAACGGCTCCAAGAATTTTATGAACTTTAGTACGCAGGGGGTTTCGGGAGCGATAAATCGATCTAGCTAGGTTAAATTTTTAGAAAATGTCGTTGAAAAAGAAAAATGGTCACGATATTTTTCTTTATTCAAGTAACAAGCACTCATTAATTGTGTTAATAAACTTATGAACTATGTTAGCTTATTTTACCAGGTCACTCAGAAAGTTTGCGATTAACAGTTTTTGTCTATGGGATACTGGCTGGTTTTGATATCGATAAAAAATATGACTATTTATTACAAAAAAAAAACACAACATTCTAAATTCCCTCCACCTTTTTTTACGAGCAAAACCAAAAAGAAAGAAAGAAAGAAAGAAAAGAAAGAAAAAGTATTTATTGAGACTCGCACAGGATATCACAAATTAAACTAAATACCTTCATTAAGAACATTAATAAAAAAACAATAAAAAAACAAGGTAAAATTAAAATAAAAGCAGAAAAAAATAGAGAGAAATGTAGAGTTCTTTGAAAAGATATAATAAAAAAATATATAACCTGTAGTATATTTTTTTCTAGCATCGCAAAACTTTCCGAGTGCCCCACGTAATCTAGTTTAAATTTATTTCACCCCATGGGAGATGGCACTGCAGTGATTGATGTACATGCAATCCAGCCTGCTAGTGATCATTTTTAGGATATTGTTGGAGCTGGCCCGCACTCTGCGCAATAGAGATGCACACCTCATTCGCATCGTTGCGTAAAAGCAAAGCACAAAGCATACAGTGCGTCCGCGAACATTCCCGATGCGCAACAAAAACGGGGCAGCCCCACCAATAGGTACCCTGAAAGCGTTGTTGTATTGGACACGAAGGGTGTTGCACGACCTTTGGGTATATCTAGCCCATAGGCTGCACGTGTAAAACGTTGTACAATAAGCTCGAAACAGAGTAATTTTGACTTTTTAAGTGAGCAGCGTGCAAACCAGCGAGCCAGCATGTTCGCCCTTACCGACAACACCCTTCGTTCCCGCCAATATCGAGTCCGTCATTGAGGTCAGGGGTCAATATTTATGACCAAGATATTTAAACGTAAATACTATTTGTAGTGGAGTCTCATTGAGTAATACAGGTGGTACATAACCTGGTCTACCCCAAGCCTCAAAGACCATGATCTCCGACTTATTGGAGTTATACATCAAACCATGTATTTTGGCATACTACTCACATTTGGCGACCAACTTTCTGAGACCACAGATTGATGCACTCAGAAGCACCATATCGTCTGCATAGCTAATAGGTATTATTTACACAAATACCATCTATATAGCTACCTACTCTGGTGCTGTTGAGCTCGCCAATCAGCTCGCTCGAAAAGCGAGGGTGAGCTCAACCCTCCCTGCCTCACCCCGCATTCCAACCTGTATGGCCTGGAAAAAGTTCCAGCCCATCATACACTATTGATCTTGCTACCATACCAATATTTAAAGATGTTTATAAGCTCCATTGGCAACCTATCCTTCTCCATCTTTCTCCGCAATACGTCATAAGCAACCAGATCGAAAGCCTTGAATAAGTCGAGGAAGCTAACATAAATCTGCGTCCCACGCTGTGTAGTATGTGACAGTATACTTAAGACACAACACTGCACTTTCTGTTGACAAACCACGCCGAAACCCGAATTGGTTGTCATGAACATTTACAGTTTTATTTTTTAGTTGTGTATTAAGCAGACTGTCAAACACTTTTGATATTTTGTTGTTGATATTATAATAGCTAGAGAGATGGGCCTATTGGATGCCGAGCGACGAAATGTAAGTTTGCGCGCACAATATTGAGAGATTTACCATGTTATTTTAAGACCATGGACTTCTTATAGGTTTTCCTGTAATCTATGAGTAAAGAGCCATACTATGTATTTTTTTCAAAATTTTTGGTCCAGTAGTTTCGGAGATAAGGGGGGGGGAATGGTCAATTTTCATTGAATTTCTTAAATATCTTTAAAAGTGTTTATTTTAAAATGATACAAAAAATATATTTAAGATCCTCATAACAAGTCCTTTCATTTGATATGTCACACGGTACTGTTGGTAAAACTATTTTTTTAAATTTTCTTGTTTGCCCCCCAAAAGTGACCCCTATATTCAAAATTCATTTATTTACGTTACACATTCGTGTTTGGGTCACAGAAATACATATGTGTACCAAATTTCAACTTAAACGGTCCATTAGATTCGGAGTAAATTGGCTGTGACAGACGGACAGACAGACAGACAGACAGACAGACAGACAGACAGACAGACAGACAGACAGACAGACACACGAGTGATCCTATAAGGGTTCCTTTTTTTCCTTTTGAGGTACGGAACCCTAAAAATACAGATATAAGTGCAGAAATACGTCGGGTGACGCAATGGGCGGTCTTATCGCTAAAACCGATCTTTTAAAGAAAAACTTTGGATGGATTAAGGAAGAAGAGACAATACTGCAGGTAGACTGCTGTGGTACATACGGCTACACATCAAGCTATACATTTCCAGTATAAGCTGACCTCGCATTGTACGGAAATCCTGTAAAATGCAAGATCAGCATAAACTGGAAATGTTTAGCTTGATATGTAGCCGTGTGTACTATTTACATATACCCGAGATCCCGATTCCGATATACAGCCGAACAGATTTGGACGAAATTTGACGTCCTTATGACGTAACTAAATCCGTAGGCCACTTTCCAGTACCTACACTGCATTCATTATAACTTGACCTGTGACGCGATTGACAGCACTGAATTTTGCAGTCATGTGATTGGTAGTACTGTTCTGTCAGTCGCCATTTTGAACTCTATTAGTATTGAAACTACGCTTGACAAGCAATGGTGCCAACATGACAGCAAGGGACAAGTTATAGTGAACGGTCTGCACACATATCTTTTAAGTTCCTATACGTACGTTTACTATAGGAAAACTAGTATAAACACTTAAACCCACTGTCCCACGTAAAACAAACGCAATTAGATAGCTAAGGGTGTAAACAGACTGATATTATCGACTCAGTGTTGCCAGAGTAAATACAACGTGATCTTTGTTCGAGCACAAAGGGGTTTCGTGAGATAATATTTTTTCAGGATAGAGCCTTGATGCTGTTTATTGGATGTTGATATAGATTTTGTTCATGTTATATGTAGACTGTTACAGCCTTTATGAGGGCATAAAATAAAGACAGAAAATACATCTGTTTACGCTGCGACGTAACGCACAAAAAAAACATTTATTAAAAAAAAAGTCTTTGTTATTATTTTTAAATATTTACTCAAAAGTACGTTAATTAATTGATTCAGGCGTGCCTTGTGGAAATCCATTATAAAATAAAATAGACGTGGATATTTATTTAGTAACATGTTTCGCTTAGCTATTTTTAAAGAGCCATAAAAACCCTGAAAGAAATCGACACATATTTCACCTCTCAACGATGACGATTGACTAGTCGCGAACCCGAACACGGCGTGTTGCCACACCGAGCGCTGAATGCAGAGCGTTCTTTGAGAGGTGAAACACGTGTCGATTTCTATCAGGGCTTTTTATGGCTTTTTAGAAATAGCTAAGCGGAACAGGTTACTAAATATATCCACGTCTATTGTATTTTTTAAAAGTACGCTACAAAATTTTAACCTATAAGTTGTACTTACCCTACATAAGGAAGTTAGAAATTTCACAATTTCATTTCATTTCAGTACATCAATAAAAAATTATTTAATATTACAAGATAGTATTCGATATCAAATCTTTTTTACGATAACAAAAGCAATCCCCACTTAGAATCTATTAACCAGACACATATCAGAGTAGCAACTAATAGGACAGATGTTTCGACGTTTCGTGAACGAAAATTAATCCCGAATACCGTTGTGGAAAGAACAGTAATCCCTCTCGAGCAATCACTTGTCACCAGAAACCACTCATGCGCAATGTGGC
The DNA here is from genome assembly GCA_963680765.1 of Agrochola lychnidis. NCBI lineage: Eukaryota > Metazoa > Arthropoda > Insecta > Lepidoptera > Noctuidae > Agrochola > Agrochola lychnidis. The sequence continues at coordinate 4,494,533 of OY796871.1, read as the reverse complement.
TAAATCACAATTTGTGCGTGGGAGATTTGACAGCGCTTTTAACGCTTGAAGCAGATTTTATTGGTGGTATATTTTATTTTAATTTATAACTTCACAATTAGGTAGTTCAGACAATAATATAATCTTACGTTTAATTGGATTTTTTGTCTACTGTTTCATTTAATGTTTTCAAATCACATTTAATCTTGATTTAAAAAATACTTATTTGGTTGTACTCTGTTTCCTATATTATTGGTTTTTGGTCAGCACTTAGTTTAGTACTTATATTCTGAAATATGATGTACAGACGCCAGCACATCAGGCTACTACAATCTGTCAAATTTATTTCATAGATTTTCAACTTTATCGCTGAAGTTTAAGTTTCAAAGTTGATTGGGAAAATTTGAGTTTCGGGTAGCTTGATGTGCTGGCGTCTGTACAATGGAGTAACTTTTCAAGCTAACCAGAAACCTTAGGCCAATGATTAGAGCTTTGCAGTAGGAACCGATCAGCTTAGACAAATATAAAAGATTGTTAATTAAAGCGATGAAAGCGCTTCAGATACCATCTGTCCAGTGTTGCAAGCTAATACAAAATAGAACAGCAATAAACGATTTTTTCGCTCCAAAACATTTTGACAAAAGGTGTCAGATTGACACTTACATATTAGTGGCAAGTGTAAAAATTGTCGACGACAAGTGAAATGGGGTGGATTTCATTTTACGGTTTTATAATTTGCTATAGAGATCATTTCGGTTCCAATTCTTTTGTAAGGGACATAAAAGAGGTAATATGGGTTGTGGTGCACACGTTACAATATAAAGTTTTTGTACCTCAGATAAATAGAATAGGGATGATGACAAAAAATAAAAAATATTGGACACGTATTTTTATTTTTTTACGTCATCAAAAAAATTACGGCGATACATTGAGTAAAAATATGCTATGACGTCCCGAGTATGTAGATTTTAAACTTTCTTGTGACGTAACGACCCCCACTGAGATCTTTAAGGGCTAAGCGTATGCTGAGATGCAGATGACGCAGGTCCATGCAGCGCAGGGTAGAGCAGATATTGTAATGTATGAACTTACTGACAGCTGCGTACGCTATGGTGCAGGCATTTGCGACGCAGACATGTGTCTGTCCTGCTCTGCGTCTCGTTGTAGAGCTAGCACAGTTTTTTACCACTGATTCATAATTTTGTTTCAATGACAGATTGTTTGTACTAGCTAGGACGCGAATGTGTCTGTGTAGCTTGCAAAATCTATACAGTGCTGCGTCACCTGCGTCTCAGCATACGCTTAGCTTAATGCGTTTTATTTAAGTAATGTATTATTAATATGATAAAGCAAAAATAAGTGTCTAATATTTTTTATTATCTGACTGACAGAATAAATAGAATTTCTTTTTTTTTGACCCAGGCATCATTCATCACCATTGTTGGTGTGACCGAAATTATCAAGCCGAACATTCACTGTTGAAGATCGTTCTTCAATTCATAAACATAACATTTCATAACGACAGTAATCCCCGAAAGGTTAGGCAGAGGTCTTCTAATGCCTACAATATTATCTGCCTAGCTTTTTTTCAATTATGTTGGGGTCAGCGTTCAGTCCAACCAGATGCATCTGCCTGCGATATGACGATATTTGTAAGAAAATGGAGGAAAGCAGAACACTAAGCACCACGCTTGGTGTTAGCAGCTTGTTATTATAATAATTTCCAGTTTACTTCGTGATAACTGCTAGTGAAACCTTAATAAGTGAAAAGGTCTATTCCAGTCACAACAATGAAAAAAAAAGGTGGTGGCACTCCGGGAGTGCCGACAGAAGTGAAAACTTGAACAAGATCGCCTTGGTGGAAGAAAAATACTTGTATAGAACATTGGTCCGTAACATAATATGAATAAAGAGCACAATCGCGTTTACAAAAAATAATACTTCCGAAACCTTTAAAGTAAAAATACTTGCATAGAACATTGATCCGTAACGTAATATAAATAAAGGGCACTATCGCGTTTACAAAACTTTTAAAGTAAAAATACTTGCACAGAACATTGATCCGTAACGTAGTAAATAAAGAACATAATCGCGTTTACAAAAATGAGGTGTCGTCATGGTGTCGCGAAATCAATGGTTTAGTCCCATCTCAAAAATGCCCAACGCGCCTAAAGAAGTTTTCACTTCAAAAACATCAAAAAAAGAGAAAATAAATGATTAAATAAAAATAGATTTTGGTAGAATAATTTCCATGAAGTTTTCATAGAAATTGTTCTACTAGAGTCGCGTCGCACCTGTCTGCGAAAGCCCTTAGGTACATAATTCTTTAAGGAAAAACGTAACGTAACCTATTAAATGATAATGCGATGAATAATAAAGATTATCGTTACTATATCATGCGACTTATTTGAATGTTTATGATCCGTTTCTTATGAATCAATTCTGCCTTTAGAGCAATTAAATGGAGTATTTGTATGGTGTTGTAAGTTAAAGATTATAAGCGATTTGAAATATAAATTCAAAATATTACTTCATGATGCAGATTACAACAACATTGTCATCTATGGCCTGTTTAACTATCGTAGCTGGGGAGTTTGTTGCGCCACTTCTTCTTCCCAGCTAAAGCACTAGGAAGTGATGAAGGGTGGGCGTTTTTGGGGGACTGTCTTATGTAATTTTGACGTCCGAAAAGTGCTGATTCTCAGCCAAGTTTGAATAAATGACTTTTTTTTTAATTTTGTTGAAACAGACGTAGCGTTAGAAAGCCTCCCACAAGGTGAACCGATGACCTTGTGAAGGCCGCAGAAATCCGCTGGATGCGGGAAATACAGAACCGGTCGAAGTGGCGATGCTTGGGGGGGAGGCCTATGTCCAGCAGTGGACGACTTTCGGCTGAAATGATGATGATGATGATGAGACACATTAAAAAGACGTGAAGTGAATTAATTAACAATCTTAATTGGAATGGTGTTATTCAAATGCATACACATGAGTCCCGTGGTGGACATCAATCTGCCTGTAAGTCACCGTTGCTCACGCATCATCAAAGCACCGGTCTTCCATGTTTCCATGTGTATTTATTTTATTTTATTCTATTCGGAAAACTACAGCTAACTTAAACAATGCCATTTACAAGTTTCCACTGATATTATTATGGTACATTGGTATGGTAGGTACATTATACAGGGTGTTTGGCAGAACGTTGAACATACGAAAATGGTGGATAGGTGGGGTCATCTGCTACTTACTCAGCCCTAATTTATTTGGCCCTGGCCCCCTGGTTATTTTTTTTAATGCAGGTTGAAATTAGGATTTAAGTATTTTTTACATCTTTCTGTTATAAGAATCTGCCAATATTAAAGATTAAAAAAAAAATGCCTTGTGTTGCCTTGTTTTACCCATTTTTTTAATAAAAATTACACTTTAAAGTTAAGAAACTTGTGAAACTAGAAGAAAGCAAAAAATTTTTTAGTATCCAGGGCGCCAGGGCCAAATAAATTAGGGCTGAGTAAGTAGCAGATGACCCCACCTATCCACCATTTTCGTATGTTCAACGTTCTGCCAAACACCCTGTATTGTACACTTTGCCCGACCTGGGAATTGAACCTAAGATCCCAAGCTTAGCAGTCGCGCTTGCGACCACAAGATTATCCGGGCAGTGTGTTATTGGGTTTAGTTACAGCCCGGAGTTTAAAAGTTCGCGGTGTGATACCGCCGTGCCTCGAAAAGCACGTTATGCCGTTGGCCCTGCGCCTGATCTCGCTCCGGTCGCGTCGGATTGCCGTCCTATTGGACTATAAAAGTGAGGGAAGAGAGTGTGTACCTGCCGACCGTTGCTCAATGAAGCGCCAACCGGCGCCGAAGCTGAGCCTGTAGCTTCAAACTTCCCGATTCATAATAATTACCCACTCGTGATCCAGCCTGTTCTATCTTGCTGTCCTCCCCCCAGCGCGACGCCCTAAGTCGAAATTTGTACCCCCATAGGAGATGCCCTAAGCGGAGGCTTTAAGTTAGTAGCTTAAGGCTGCTACAGGACAGCCCGGTTAAGTAGTTACAATCCTCAAAGGTCAACTACGAGATGCCATTAAAAAAAAAGGGCACCTGTGTCTGTGCATACACTTGGGCATATATCCCGCGCAATGCACTTCTCTATCGAGATTGGCCGCTATGGTTGAAATTCAGTCTGAGAAAATAAAATAAAATAAAATAAAAAAGCCTTTTATTTCTTGTGGATTATACAGTTTCTATACATATCTTTACTTAATACAAATCTATATTATTGCTTATCTATTATAATAGTAGCAGTATCTTACCTATCTATTTTAAGTAACTTTTTATATGTATAAAACAGTTTTTTATTTCTAATATTAGTATTCTTAATTTAGTTTTGTTAGTTTTACATTTCATATATTTAAGTATTAGTAGTAGTTTAGAAATAATTTACACAAAGTAAAGCGAGTAAGTAAGTAATTATTTCATCACCACTGCTCTCAAAACGGTGAAGGAAAATATCGTGAGGAAACCGGCATGTCCTAGAACCGAAAATTCGAAGACATGTGACATCTACCAAGCCGCACTGGACCCGCGTGGTGGATTACGGCCCACTCCCTCTCACAGAGAGGAGGCCTGTGTCCCAGCAGTGGGAACATTTATAGGCTGATGATGATGATGATGATGAGTAGTTTAGTAATTATTAAATATCAATTATTTAATCTGCAAGAACCCCGGCATGGGTGAAGGCCTCCTCCAAAGATCTCCATTTATCTCTGTCTTGCGCTACTTGTCTCCAAAATAGGCCGGCTGGCTGTTCTTTTAATTTCGTCTTCCCAGCGTGTTTAAAGGTTTGAGAACTATATTGTATACAAATTCATATCAATCGCTAAACTTCTATAACATACGCTGGTCGTAGAAGACGACCACATCACTAAGTTAACTGGAAGCGATTTCGCAACCGGGGTTATGAGTCAACTGGGCGATGTATGCCGTAAAGCTTTATAAGCAAAGATCAAATTGATATACACAGATTGGACACACGGTTCATATCTGACGTTATTAAGGTAGTTTTTTGTGCTGAATGTATTTTATTGAGGAAACAATTAAGATTTTAATCTATCTATTGAAATAGGTATAATACAAAAATTAAAATATAAAATCATCTGTTTAGCCGCTCTTGACTTTGTAGGTATTTCCAGCAGTATCATAAGGGCCTCTATATTTACAAGGTATTTAAATAAGAAGCGTTACAGACAAACCTATTTTTAACCGCCTTCAATTTTCTATTTTTTTTTTTAATTTTCTCTGTTCAACTGTATGTTTTTTTTTGTATGTTTGTTACGCGATAACTCAACCGATTATGAATTGATTTTAATGATTATTTTTTTGTTTGGTAGGTAATACTTTAGAGGTACCTAGTCTCTTATAAATTTTAATAACTTTGCTTGGGTAGTTTTTAGTTAGCTTCAATAATACGTATTTTTTCCCACTTAGTATGTGGACGATATGTTATGTTCCTCTCACTGTTATTTACATAGCAGGTAGTGGTATTCGAATTTGTAAATACTAAAAACTGAAAAATAAAACTTTTTACAAAAAAAAAAAACAACCAACTTCCAAAAAAAAACACTACAAAGTGAAAAATAACTTTAATTTCGGAAGTCGGTGTCTATGGTTTTGAATTTTCGTTTTTTGCCACCAACTTCCGAAGTTATTTTTCACTTTGTAGTGTTTTTTTGGAAGTCGGTTGTTTTTTTGTAAAAAGTTTTTGAAGTTATATCATGCAACAAAATTACAAAATAAATATTCATTGCTTAACACTAACTTGGGCATGAGACAATTTTTTTTTTTGGGATGGAGAAGAGCCAACCAAAATTTCGCGACATGTAAGCGCCAGCGCCATCACCATTACTATATGAAGTCATCTTTAGGTCTCCTTCTTTCGTTCATAGTCTTGTAACTTGTGTAAATGGGGCTATTATTAAATCAAGAGCAGTTATAGCTTTTCGGATCCATGTGCGTATTTACCACTTGCTTCAAAAACGTTGACTGCCTCGTTGGTCTAGTGGTCGCAAGCGCTACTGCTGAGCATGAGGTCCTGGGTTTGATCCCCGGGTCGGGCAAAGTGTTATTGGGTTTTTCTATCTGGGATTTCTCAGTAGCAGCCCGGAGTCTGCTTTTGTGCCCGGTTGATGGCAATAGGCTCGCCCCCTATTACATGGGACTTAAACATAACTGGCGAAATGTAGGTGTACCTGCTACAGGTACACCTCTGCCCAACCCTTCGGGAAAACAAGGCGTGATGTTATGTTTACGTTCAAAAACGTTGAAGGAAAACATCATGAGGAAACTGAGAGATATTTCTCGACGGCATCTGAAGCCAAGTCAGAGGCCCATGGGCGGCTTTAAAACTCTGACACCAGGTTAGTCACTAACCACACGAAAATAAATATAAATATTTTTCGTTTATTTAACATTTATTCAAAATTACAATTAAGAGGTATCGTTGGTCCCAAACTAGGCACAGCCTGTATCTTGGGCACCATTAAATATGTACAGCATTTTGATAATTTTAAATAAAATAAAATTAAATTTGAAATTGGTTAAAGTGAAGCAAGTTAGCTATTAGCCTCATTGAGACTAATGGAAAAACTAAGTTTACAAAAAAAAAACTATAAGTGATTAATGGAAAACTAAAATTAAATCTTATACTAAAATTAAGATAAGATAATATTTATTTTGTAAAATATGAGTACATAAAGGTCTCATAATATTTTTTTTTTTTAAAACGTTGCCCTACACTAGGAATGTCTGTATCGTGGGTGCGATTATAAACATTTAAACTCACACAAACAGCCATACCCGGAACAACTACTTGTAGGTCATACAAATATTTAATATGAGGTGGCTACATGTTTTGCCATGTATGGCGTTCAAAATTAGTTGCAATATTAAAACAATAAATAAAAACAAATTGCAATGTCAAAATTTAAATTAAATAGAAATTACAATGTCAAAATTTATTTTTCATTCAAAATTACAATATTAAAGTCTAAATTCAATTCGTAATCACAATGTCAAAATTTAATTGGAGTAAGACAGACAGAAAAAAAACAAATCAATAAGCACAATCAGAAATGTATACAAGCAAAATATCATTTAAAAATTCATCTACGCTGTAATAGCACTTCTCCAGCAATTATAATATAAAATTTGGTATAATAATATGGTGTAAAAAGAAGAAACTTAGATCTACAATACTATCTGCAACCCACCTGTTCACTCTTTGCCCAACTGCGAACCAACATATAATTGAATTTCTGTTAACTGCACCCAACTGACTTCCAAGTCTTGCTCATAACTTGATGGCACACAAATCCTTTGTCCTGCAACATTGTATTCGATTATTTCAATCGTTATGTCTTCCATTACGTGTTATGTTGGCATGCTTATAAGATTGACTGGCTTTCTTACTAGTAATGTAAATGTATGTGATGGAATTTGTGAATTCTGCGGTTTGAGTATGTCGAATTGATTTTTTTTAATGGGATGATACGTAAGGAAGTTTGATTCTGAGTAAATGTCTGTTTTTAAATGTGTCACAATTAAAAATGCTTATGATCAGTCATGCGTTGTGGCTTTCGGATTTTTTACATTATGTGGATCAATTTGTCTTGGCAAAAGCCGGGCGATGGAGAAGCCTATGTCCAGCATTTGCCTGTCAATAATGCAATAATGATGATGATAACTATTATGCTAAGCCTACTACAAGTCATCATCATGATCTGCCTTGCCTTTTTCCCAACGAGGTTGGGATCGGCTTCCAGCCTAACCGGAATCTGCAAAATACCGGTATTTAATCGATTTCAAAAATGAAGAGGTTCTCAATTCGACTAAGTTTTTTTATTGTATGTTTGTTACGCGATTACTCCGTCAATTGTGAATTGATTTTTATGATTTTTTTTAAGTTTGGTAAGTAATACTTCAGAAGTGGTCCAATATAAATTTTATTATTTTTGATTTGGTAGTTTTTGAGTTAGCTTCAATAATACGTATTTTTTTCCACTTAGTCCATGTGGATAATGTTAGGTATAATAAATTCCTGTCATTGTTATTTACATAGCAGATCGTGGTATTCGAATTTGTGTGGGGTCCTACATACCACAACAAAAAGTGAAAAATAACTTTAATTTCGGAAGTCAGTGGCAAAAAATGAAAAGTCAAAACCAAAGACACCGTCTTTCGAAATTAAGGTCGTTTTTTTTTACATGAAGCTATTGCTAATACTACGACTAATTATATGACATTATAAAAAGACATTCGGTCCAGCTGTTTTCGAGTAATCGGGGAACATACATAAAAATAATAAAAATATCCCGACGAATTGAGAATCTCCTCCTTTTTTGAAGTTGGTTAAAAATAAAAGCTCTCGACAAAAACAAAACCAACCAAAGCCTTATTGATAAAAAGAAAATTCCGATCGCGAACTCTAGTAATAAATCACTGAGCTAAAGTGTATGAATCATACGGATTATCTCAATAAAAATAATGGCATAACGTCTTGAGAATACAAAGAAATAAAGTAAATAAGTAAACGTATCTCTTATCGGTCCCTACGGTCAACGGTTCTTTGTTTTATCCGGGAAACCATTTTTTATGGTTTGGTGAAGTTGTGAGGAGTTTTCGGTATTGTAATTCTTGTGGTGGAGAGCAGTGATGAAATGTGAGAATTATATACCTAATATTATAGTTGTTATGAACAGCAGCAACAGAGTCAAAGAACTTATTACAAAGATAAATTTTCCGAGTGGTCTCATTTCTAAAAAAATATATTATGTTTGAAGTGAAAACCTTTAGGCGCGTTGGGCATTTTTGAGATGGGACTAAACCATTTATTTCGCGACACTAACGCAATTTACCGACACCGTGGAGTAAAAGACATCAACGCGTTGATTACCGCGTTGCCGATTTTTTTTCAAGTTTTCACTTCTGTCGACACTCCCGGAGTGCCACTGTTTTTTTTAATTTAATTTTTTGTTTTATTTATATTTGCAATGAAAGCTAGTGAAAGGCTGAAATGTGGACCAGAATAAACAACAACATTAAAAGCAATGTTAGGACTGTCTTTTCACTGTCACCGTAATACTTCACGCCTGTATTCCCCAAAGGGTTAGGCAGAAGTGCACGTAATGGTACACTCATATTTTGCCAGTAAAGTTTAAGTCCCATGTAATAGGGGTCGAGCCTATTACCATCAACAGAGCATAAATCCAGAGTTCGGGCTGCTACTGAGAAATTTTAGAAGCAAAATCTAATAACACTGGCCGATTCGGGAATTCAACCCAGAAACTCATGCTCAGCAGTACCTACCCCATACAGCCAAATCTCGTCGCAAAATTTGTAATTAGTCACAAATAATAAGTGTGCCGTAATAGTTTAGTAGCTATTACGAGACATTGAAACTGTGATTTTCAAGTTACTTCGCGTAGTATTGGTATCGTGAAGTGGCGTAACATGTGTTACTGTTACTCTGTTATCATTTTTAGTGACTACACGTTACGTTATTTATGTCTCGTAACCTAGACCACACAACAAGACATTTATGTGTCAACATGTGTAGTAACTAAATTTCTGCTTGCTTTAAGTGTCGACAGGTGTCGTTAAAATTACGAAAATTAACTTTTGAATTTCTTAGAGAAATTCGACAGCGATTTGATGGTTGTGGATCTCAAAGTGCGTGGTGCTGGTAGTTTAAATTTTTTAATTAAGTGTATTACCATGAGCGAGCAAAATAAGCGCTTTCGCCACTCATCAACCTTTTACAGAAAAATGCGCAAAAGGGTGTACGATTCAAAAAAAACGGAACGTGGTAAGTTTATATTAAATTTGTAGTTTTGTGGAAAACGTAGAACCAAGACGGTTTATACATATCGTGAATGCAGTGGCTGTCAACCTGAACCTATTACTACAGCGAAATTGCATTTTTCTGAATTTGCCGAATAAAATAAAAAACAAAAACCTTCAGTTTTTGGCATTTGTAGATTATATATATTAAATTCCCTCTCTGTTAAATTAAAGTATAAAAATATATATACCTATAAATATAAAAATTAAACATAGCTCGAAAACAGCTATAATGATTATAAGAATGGCACGTTTAACGGTATAATTCTAAACTTTAGATACTTTATTTTCTAACAATAACATTCTCTTGCAGATAATAATTTATATTCACAGACTTTTACCACATGTGATGAAAATCAGGAAGCTGTTTCTCAAAATATAAATGCCTATAATTTATACCAAGAACCCAGCCAATTTATTGCATGTACTTCAACAACAAAGATTACTGATGATGACGTTTCTACTGCTAAAGCAACAAACAATACCAATAATGATAGCGTTTCTAGTGTTGAAATATTGGATGAGACTGATCACAATAATGATAATACTAATATTATGAATATTACCTCGTTTACTGAAGACGATGACATGGATTCACTTAGTCAGATACTATCAAATTACGATGATAATGAAACATCTGATTCTGATAATGCTGAATTAAATTGTGTGAATTTAAATATTAAATCAAACTTGCAACAATGGGCATTACAACATCAAATACGGCAAAATGCATTAAACGGATTATTAAAAATTTTGAGAGATTTTCCAAATATGGATTTTTTACCTAAAGATAGCAGAACCTTGTTGCAAACGCCTAGGATGAGCAATGTTGTCTCTATGGGCAGTGGAAGTTATTGGTACAATGGTCTGCAAAATTGCATAACTGAAGTTTATGCTCAGAGTCAGAAGCATTTACCATCAAATTTAGCTTTGACATTCAACATAGATGGCTTACCTATAGCTAAAAGTACAAAAGATCAATTCTGGCCTATTTTGTGCAAAATAAATGAGAAACACGTCTCACCTTTGGTTGTTGCAATATATCATGGAAACACAAAACCGCCAGTAAATGAGTTTTTACAGCCTTTTGTGACCGAACTTTCGGCTGTACTTAAAGATGGAATATTAATAAGAAACACTGTCATAAACGTTGAAGTTCGATGTTTTATCTGTGATACTCCGGCGCGATGTTTTATCAAAGGTCAATACTATATATGTATATTCTTTAGTGTAACAAGATACAGGGCAGTGGCATCAAGTAATAATTTCTATGACTTATTGCGTTACGTTACTGTCGGCCTCGCCTGCTAAAGTTGTAATGAAGGCTTAGTTGAGCAAAGCAATTACATGTTTCTATAAACTACCTATTTTACACGTTTTCCTACTTGCGGTGGAAAATATGTTTTACATTCTTTTCTCAACTATTTTTAGGTAATATGCTTATTATCTTTTGTTTTTAGGTACTATGGGATTCAATAGTTATCACGGATGTATGAAGTGTACAATAATTGGAGAATACGACAGAAAAGGACGTCATATGAGTTTTGCCCGAACAGATCTGCCTTTACGTACAGATTCGTCATTTCGGAATAGATCAGATCCAGACCATCATAAAGATAGAACTGTGATTGAAGACTTACCCATTGATTTAGTTGATGATTTCCCAATTGCTGATGCACTTCATCTGCTAGATTTGGGTGTGATGAAACGTTGCCTAGTAGGATGGACGAGCGGTAGTTTCAATTTTAGAACAAAGTGGTCAGCAAGTGACATTCAAGCGATTTCAAGAAAATTGATGGAAATAAAGTCATTTATTCCTCATGAGATACATCTAGGCAGATTAAGAGACTTAGGTTGCATCCATTTTTGGAAAGGCACCGAATTCAAAAAATTTCTCTTATATTATGGCCCCATTGTATTAAAAGACCACTTGTCTGTTGAGGTGTATCAACATTTCTTGACTTTATTTTGTGCTAGCACAATTTGCTACAGCGATGCCTATAAACCTTATTGGCATATTGCTCAGCAACTTTATGAAGACTACATTAAAAAATTTGCGGAATTATATGGTCAAGATTCGGTAGGTAGTAACATTCACAACTTATACCATATTGTAAATGACGTATCAAAATTTGGATCTTTGCCCTCACTGAGTGCATATCCATTCGAAAGTATGCTTTTTAAAATAAAAAATCTGTTAAGAAAAGGTGATAAACCATTACAACAAGTAGCGAACAGATTACAAGAAATGTCAAACTTATGCAACACAAATTTGGAAAATTATCCGTCAGTAAAGTTTGAGAAGGAATTGGCAACTGGTGAAAAAGTGTTTGCTTTTGTGAAAGTTAACGAGAATTGTTTCCTTTCTAGTAAAGAATATAAAGATAAATGGTTTTTGAATACCGAAAACAATATAACTGAGATGGATTATGCTTTTTTAGTGGAAGGGGAAATAAAAATCAAGGGGAGAAGTATTAAAAAAAAGTATAATTTCTTTGAGAGACCTTTCAAATCTTCTTACATAAATATTTACGAAAGTGAACTTAGTTATCAAACAGAAAAATCAAAAACTTTCACGATGAAATGTATTAAATGCAAACTTTTGTCTTTAACTTACCATGATAAGATAATCTTTATTCCAATTTTGTCTACACTTAATAAGCGAATGCCTATTTAACAATTAAATAAGTAGAAAATATCTTTTTAATTAAACAAACTTCAGGTCTATTAAATCGACAACACTACTATTTAATAAATCGATTGAGGAAATATTGCATTTTTTCACTCCGTCCTGTGCATCCGTCACTTTGTTGTATATTTTGACTTTGGAGAGTTTAGTCACAGAACCTGAAGATTCACCTAGAAATTCCTGTATCTCATTGGATGCATCTGTAAACATAATGATTAATATATTGATGTCATTTAAATTTTTGATAAATATAAGATACTTTTGTTAGTTGTGTAAAACTAATTTATAAATTTCATTACCTTCTTTTCCCTCAAGTTGTTCGGTGTTCCAGTTATTATCGTCTGTGCAGTCGCCAGGGTCACCACATTCCATACTCTCATTATTATTTTCCGATCCATTCTGTTTTTTGTTGTTCTTTTTTACAGTGTTTGTTTTGTTTAGTGTTTCTGGGTTTGATATGACCATTTCATCATTGCCTTGTTGAGTCGAAGCTGTTTCCCTTTTTGTTTTCTTCCCTTCCACAGTTTTGTATTCTAAAGTCCTGTAATTAAAAATTATTAGCCACCATTGTCCTTTATAAATAGTACTAATACCTATAAATTGTTATTTTTTCTTACAGTTTTCTTTTAATACGCTGACCGCTGTGTTTGATTGCACTATTTTGTATAAATCCATCCGAATCATTGAAGCTGCACGAGCTATCGGCTAGAACTGCTATTTTATGAAATAACGTTCTTATTTTTATGTACTGTGAGAATGCCTTTTTGCTGCTCCCTTTTATTCCTTTCCAAGTGAATTGGTGGAGAAGCTCGTCTGTTATCAGAAGTTTTATTAAAGGCAGCCCAATCTTTGAAAGCTTTCCTTGCCCATGTGTGCCACAGAAACGCGAAAACTTTTTGATCTGTAAAAAATATATGTTAAACACAAATGAACAAAAAAAGAAACAATTCTATTATTTTAAATGAATAAAATTGCAAACCAAGTAAGCCTCAACATTTTTGTCAAGGAGATAATTTTCCAGTGCATCCAGTTGTTCAATTATATCGATGGGGAACTTAATATTTGGTATATATTTTTCATCACTGTTATCGGTGTTTGGAGTATTATTTGTCATTGTTACACTAGTGACTTGGTTTTTTTTCTGAAGCAGGTCGTAGATCATGTCTAATTGGGTCTGCATAATAGCAAAATTTCTCTTAGTTTCATTTTGGACTACAACAAAAAAAAAAAGATTAATAAAGATAAAACACAACAAAAATTACTTTGTGCGTATAAATATTTTATAGTTTCAACAAATTAATTAATCTTTTTTTAGCTAAACACCTCAACAAAAACTTGCAACAATTAGGTTAATTTCTTTATTTTTAATTATTACTGTTAAATACATCACGCGTTACGACGTTCTGCACCACAAACAAACATAATAAGTGCAAGTGGCAGCACTTCGTTTTGAATTCAAAATGACAATAATAAAGCACAGACAGAACTTGAATAAAAGGTGTACGTAGATTAAAACATAGAGACATAAAAAACCCACATTCAACAGAGCGCAGATTTTCTTCCTTGAGTGTTTTGTTTTCTGCTCTCAGTGCATTATTATCTTCTATAATTTTAAATAAATCGCTTGCACTAATTATGGCACTGGAATCTGAAATGACGTCTTTTTCCTGAGGATTTTCACTAGAATTCTCGTACCCTGTTTTTTCGTTTGTACTATTTTCTCTGAAATCTGAAATGATGTCTTTTTCCTGAGGATTTTCACTAGAATTCTCGTGCTGTGTTTTTTCGTTTGTTGTATTTTGTGGAATCTCGTCATGTGTTTCGTTCGAATCCACAATCTGCTCAAATTCCAAGTTGTAATTATTGTTGTTTAGGTTCATATTTGTATTGGAATATTCCATTTTGTACCTAAAAATTATGTTACTAATCAAATAATATTGCAACACGCTTTTTAATAAAAATTTAAACCGACGAAAAAAGGAACACATAATGGAGGGAACTGAATAATAAAAAGTAAAAAATTAAAAAAAATTATAAGCGAAAAAAAAACATTTTTGGTCTAACTAAAATACCTAAATAATTTTGAGACGGCATCAAATACTCAAATCAGTTTTGTACGCGGTATTCGTTTGTTCTGTCTGTCGAAGAGTCAAGTTGAAGAATTATAACCTCAAACCTGTCGTTAGTAAAGTATAGATGTTTGATTTTTAGGTGAATTTCAGTAGGAAATACACCTATTGCACAGACACTACAACTTTCTTAGTATAGCGAATTAAAAAAAAAATGCATATTCGTGATGCTGAACACTATATAATATATACATATTTAAATTATATATATATTTCTGTAGAACTGTAGACTCTATCGAGGGAATAAATGTCGTTATATATATATATATAAATAACGACATTTGTTCCCTCGATAGAGTCTACAGTTTTGACTGATCGGGCTCAAACTTAGCACAAGGCTTGCTTAGGACGATATCTCGGTTAAGTTCGTAGATGGGCCAGATGTGTCAAATAATTTCAAAATGGCGGCCATTTAAAAGTGAAAATCGTTAGTTATTCGTTCATTACACATGAAAAGTAAGCATGTGATATATCGTTAAAAAGAGCTTTTAAAACACTATAATCATGTACCAAAAAAAATATTTTTTTAATTAATTCTTTTTTTATTTTCTTATTTTTATCACAAAATAAATATATCACTGAAATTCACATTTCCGACTGGGCTCTGCCATCGGCTTTTATTTGTAATTTGGTACATACTCAGTGGCATTTTGACGAGAAAGGACAATTTCATCGTTTTTTTTTACCTAAGTATTTTCCTTTTCGCAAAAAAGTTCAATTGACAGCTGCCAAATTGAATTTGACGTTTGCGCACACGGTGCACTACCTCTTTTTTGTTTGCACTGTTAGCAACAAACGATGACGTCAATAATGACATCAGACCGTTTACAAAAGCACACATGGGCGCATTGTGAACCGCTATTTGCACGCATATAGTGCACATAAGCTTTGACAGCAGGTTTTGGACCGCAGCAATAGGCTACACCATAGAGCTAGGCATCGGCGGCTCTAGGTATACTAACTATATTTGATGCAAACAAATGAAATCCTATCTTGTATAACATTATAAGGCTCAAATTAATGTAAATTAACTGTCACCCGCATCTTGCTAGAGCGCAAATAGTGTAGACTAGGGCCGCATTCCGAGTTACGCTAAAAGTGATAATATCGCGAATCCGACCAAATTTAATAGTCACAAAATATAAGGGTTATTGAGTAATAATTGTGACTTTGGACTTTGGTCGGATTCGCAATATTATCACTTTTGGCGTAACTCGGAATGCGGCCTAGAATATTCAACAGACAGAGAGGTGAAGTGGGCTAAACGTTTCAAAAGCATATTAATAAAGAACAGTTAACGTTTCCTTACTTATTTTCTTACCTACTTTGTGTCTATACAACTAATAACTTTTTACATAAATTATTTTACAAAGTTTACCTTTCCTCATCTTCTGTGTCTTCAAATCTGGAATATAAATTTTCAAGCTCTTGGGCCTCTTTGTAGGTACTGATATCGCTCAACTTAGTTCTGCACTTTATTTTTTTCCAGTTTTTATCTGGCAAGCTATTTTCATCTCTTCTTAGATTTTGTATGTCACTTGCCTTTGACAAACGTGGCCAAAATAAATAGGAGTTTTGCACCCAGCCAGCGGGTACCACTGTAACCTCTTCTTTTTGTCCATTTTTTGATAAAACGAGTTTAAACGGCATAATACTTTGAGAGCCACTGAAACCTAAAAAATGGTTGTAAAACTCAGTAACACTGCGACGAACACAGTAACACTGCTTCAAAACCCGACACTTTTCGAAACATTGTGTTGAGTTTATCTGCAAATTTTTTAATATTTGTTTTTAGATTAAAATACATATATATTTTTACTTAATAAGCTTTGCAGCATTTAAAACGTTTTAGTACCTCTTGCAGTTATGAATTCACATGTAAACAAGAGATATTTTCCAATACACTTTAGAACACATTTAAAACTTATTATGTTTATTTAACTAAATTATACAGGCGCATTGTTAAATTTTGCTTCATGATATCAAACTCTAGGAAAAATTTCGTTTCGCAAAGCAAATTCAATTTATTCAAGCAATAAAAACCAACAAAGTAGATATTTATTTACCTCTTAAAATTTTGATGGCGTTCAATATGTCACTTCACTGTACGAACAAAAATATTTAAACTGATCGAATGTATGTGATAAAAGAATGAACAAAATGAAAGTTTTCTGTCAAAAAAACGATGCATTAAGCCGCAGCGTGTCGCCACTGCAACGCCGCAGCGCTACGACAAGTTACTGTTACGGTTATTCCCCACTTTTCGAAACGGTTACGTAATACGTGTCACCACGGAAACGTAACGTTACGTAACACAATTACAGAAAAAATGACGTTACGCCACATAGTGGCGCTTTTGAGTTGAAACCGCTACTACTTTGGCTGTATACCGCTTTCGATTGTAGCGGTTACATCGCCACATACGAACTACGCATCATAGACATGACGTCACACAAATCCTGCATCGCGCAGTTAGAGTTTACCGAGCGATCGACATACATACAAGATTTCAACTTCAAACCTATGGGCAGTTGCCCGCCAGACACAACACCCGTCTGGTCGGAGGATCCTCCCTTTTCTATGGTGGATGAGTGAACTTTACACCCTGTTCTTCATACCGCTAAACGACCACTAAACAAACAAGGCAGTTTTTATTAAAACAATTCTATAAATCATATATTTGATCGGTACCCTAATTGCGTAATACAACACAATCACAATTTGTATCGATTTGATACAGATTGCTAATCCATTGCTTCATAAGTTGGAAAAAAAATCTGCTCAACAACGTAAATAACGCAATGAATGTTGTTGAACTGTCAAAATGAAACACGAAAAAAGTTACGCAATTGGGGTACTGGTCGTTCGTATTATTTGATTAAGATTTAATCAGTAGGTACATAATCTAGTGTCACCTCACATTACCACAACACGTTCATCAACATAACCCCACACAAACACACTATAATTGTGTGCATGTTGAACACGACCACTAAGCTGACGGCTATGATTTATGTTGAACAGCGATAGCTCACAGTTATTGATGGCAACTAAATACTGTGCCAATTTGTGGACAGTTTCAAGTTGGTGAGTTAATCGATCTCTTTATCTGTTGATGTCGATTGCCGATTAGTTTATGTTCATAAAAATAATAGTCAAGAGTTTTGAAGTGTCCTTTGCACTTTTTCTGAACAGTGTACGAAAATGACGTCACGTTCGGGTCGGTAACGTTGAATCGGGTATACTCGGCTTCAGTCGGTTGGTGACGCTAAACTATGTATACTCGGCGTTGACTCGCGTATACTCGGCTCTAGTCGTAGGTTTTTTGAAGTGAAAACTTCTTTAGGTGCGTTGGGCATTTTTAAGATGGGACTAAACCATTGATTTCGCGACATTGTTACGACACCAGCTTTTGACTATTAAAAAGACATCAACGCGTTGATTACCGCGGTGCGTGGAGTAAAAGACATCAACATGTTGATTACCGCGGTGCCGACTTTTTTTCAAGTTTTCACTTCTGTCGCCACTCCCGGAGTGCCACTGTTTTTTATGTTATTTGTTTTTTTTTTAAATCGCAATAGCAGTATCTTAAGAGCGCACCGAGGGAACGATAATTATGTAATTGCGAAATAATTGCGTTCGTTTGATCCCTTGCTGCATCGTTTTACTTCAACTTTAGTTACGCAATTAATATGTAAGGCATTTTTATGGATTCACTCTATAAATTCTACACTTTAGAAACACGATTTCTAGTAGTTTCCTTGACAGAAAAAAAATCAAAGTAATCTCTAAAAACAAAGTACACCCTTTGGGCGTAAATACTTCACGGAAGGTCATCAGTTTTTTAAAAATTACAAAACTACATGTTTTCTATAACGTATAAATTTAACATTTTAAAAATTTGTATTTGTTTCAATAAAATGAAGGAAATACCTAAATTACTGCGCAAACCGCCCATTCCTTATTCTGCCCATCCCATTCATTAGCGCCAGAAGCTCTGTGCGTTCTTAAGAAAAAAAAAAAACAGTCAATTAAAGTCACAATAAGTATACAAAACTAATGCACTGCTATCCGTTCATCTTCGTGTTAGATAACTGTAATGTCTTCTAATAAGAAAACAAAAACGAATACTCCGCAAACAGTCAAACGACACCCTGGTATTTCACCGTCCACTAAAATCTTCACTACTATCTACAAAAGAATGCATCTCAACAGCCACTAACAAAAGGTATTTCAATTAGAGACATTAGTCTTGTCACTACACGCTAGAGATGGACACAGCAATTTAATTAAAACAGTAAATATTACTGAATTGTTTTGGCGTTTAGATTGGCAATATACATGTCTTTTTGGAAGGGAAACTATGTCCTTTACCAGTGCGTAATCTCTTAGAAAACAATATGTAACAAATGCTGAATGCATTATTTCAAAGTCAAAGTCAAATCATTTATTTCAAATAGGCATATGAAAGACACTTTTAAACGTCCAAATTTACAAAAAAAAAAATTAAGTGATTCTAGTCACCCCTTCAATCTTTTAAAAATGTTTACTATATTTTTTATACATTCATTAAATAAAAGTGTAAGTGAAGACGTTACGCTTTTTTTTTTTTGGGTGGGAAATTATCAAATAACTTCTCCCGCTCTGGGCGGAGCGGGAGGGCGTGTCAGACTCTTACTGACTAAAACCCACCCGTGTTCCTTCGTTGCCATGTTGCCAGGGGGGCCACGACGTCCCTATCGGTTTTCTTCGAACCCCCGGCAGGCATTGGCCCTAGCGGACCCCGTCAATTCTGCTGACATCTCTTTGAGGCGCGCGTGGAACACAACGCGCCGTCGACCCGGGCCTGGTCCTTATCGGACGGCGAGCTACCCATTGCTCACCGTCCGCAAGCCCGCGCCTACGGTGGCCGGAAATTTGCCTGTGATTCCCGACGCCCAGGGCGTCTCCTCCTGCGGCAAGACGTTACGCCTAGATTAAAACTATTACATCAACTATTACATCACAGTTGGTAAAAAAATTAATTATAAAACTAAAACCCAACTACGACAAAAAAAAAACAGCTAAAAAGTTATAAACAGTTACATCACAGACATATTAAAAATCCGAAGTCAAACGTCGTGTTCAGAAAATCGAACAAATTACGTGTGATTTCGGATTTTTTATTTGTCTAACCTGATGGATCCGTGCGGCTGTTATTACTTAGCTACGAGCTCCTCCACCACACCAATTATACCACCTTCACCAGTTAAATATATTTAGTTAATAACTGTCCAGCAATTTTGAAACACCAAGAGCATAAAACCTCTAAATGAAATCCACACACAAATATAATTTAATAAGGGCGATTAGCCTAATGGTGTGACCGTCAGACTGCCAAGTCACAGGTTTTGAGTTTGAACCCATGGCACGCACCTCTGACTTTTCCGATTCATGTGCGTATTGTATGATTATCACTTGCTTCAAAAACGGTGAAGGAAAACATCGTAAGGAAACCGGCAAGCCTGAGAGATATTTCTTGACGGCATGTCAAGCCTAGTCAGAGTCCCATCGGCGGCTTTGATACTCTGATACCAGGTTAGTCACTATTCACACGAAAAGAAGAAGATGGGCTGATTTAATCAAAATCGGATATCTTTTATCCGTGGAATAAAACTGTCGTCCGACAGTTTTTGTATGGAAAAACTCTCGTCAAAAATTAAAAAAATATTTACAGGATAAGACTTCGAATATATAAAAAATAAAAGGTATATAAAAATAATCTAAATTTAAGTACTTTTTACAGATAAAACATAAATAATAATAGTTAAGCTAAATGTTAGTAGGTATCTTATTCGCGATCTCCTGACTTTGATTATATGTAAGTTAAAACTTGTTCCCACAAAAACAATGATCTCCTAAAACAGGGCTTCCTATCTCCTACCCTTTTTGCTGTGCCCTACAGGGTCCATAATGATCTAAATTATATAATTACCACCTAAGTACACATTATGGTAAAGCAATAAAGATATTGAGTATTGAGTATTACTACGTATAAAAGTTGAGTCATATTCGCCCTTAAAATTTATTTATATGTGGATTTTTTAAATAGTTTTATTTTATTTTAAAGTATTTAATATAAATTATTTTTTTAAACATACCATATAGTTGTAGCATAAATACATACTCGTCTACTATTTCCAATACACCTGTAACAATCCAATTATTTTCAATCTGTAATCTATAACTTTGCAAGAAACAGCTGAAGAACTTATTTATCCTCTTCAAAACGGTTTAAATTCACTAATACTAACTATCCTAATCCCAACTAATATTATAAATGCGAAAATGAGTTTGTTTGTTTGTTACGCTTTCACGCTAAAACGGCTGAACCGATTTGGATGAAATTTGTCAAATGTGTAGACCATGACCTGAATCAGGACATAGGATAGTTTCTATCCCAATTTTCCCACGGTATCGAGAATTATGCGGGTGAAACCGCGGGGCGCAGCTAGTTACATATAAATATGGGTGTACACTGATCACTAGCTTGACATATCGCTCAGTCATCATCACAATCACCCGGTGATCTGGTGATTACCCGATGATGAACCACAGCCAAATTTGAACTGTTGTTTAGCCTGGTTTGCCATGCAGCAGGCTGGGCCATCACGACAACTTAAATTCCTATATTAAAATACTTACCTAAATTCTTTGAATATGAATACTCATAGTCTTAATGGTAGTGTAAGCAATAGTTTACCTTGAATCGTGTGTATGTGCAAACAGTGACGAATTGAAAAGTTTCATAGCATGTATCATCATAACATTAGTCCCGAGGGCCGCAGTGCAGTTGCATGAATCACACTGACCTATTTCCCTTATACAAATCCCATTGTACAGCCTGACTATTTTCTTAATGTCCCTCGGGAATCATCGCATTTCCGAATACAAACGAATGCTAATTTCCATGTCAATCAATTATTAGATTTATCGTGTGTAATAATTTGAATTCAGAACGAAGTACTTTATTGTTGTTTTGTTTTGATTTCAGTATGAACTATATAGAGCTGTAAAATTGTTTTCGTGCCTGCGACTTTAGCAGCTTTCCTCCTATTTTTAAAATAAATTACATTTAGTTAAAAGAGTATTAACAACTCTATATACTTTCAAATTGATTGAGAGCGTCTGGTCTGCACCAAGTGCAAAGGGCAACAGATAGAAATCCGACGACTGACAAAAAACACGAAGTTTGCCGAGGGATATTAAGAAAATAGTTATTCTGTACATAGTAAACAACTGAGTACTAAAACACACGATTCTTCTTTCTTTATTTGCACGTCTAATATTTTAGACCGTTTATAATGTGAAATCACTAGGCAAATATATATATTTTTTTCAGATGCAAAAATGTCATATAAAATTCTTCGTATGTCTGTACTCAAAGTGACAGTGAAAAATTTTCCCTAAAAATTATTACCAAATCATCCATACCTAGAACCAATTACAAAATGAAAATACCTATACAATTACAAACCTTTAAATACTAATATACCCCGTTAATAGAAGCAAATTATACGGACACAATCGTACGGTGGTAATACTAAATAAAAAAAGTTAAACAACACATGCGCGGTAACCGCAGCGCGCCTTTGGTGACTCATCGCAACACTACCCGTTTAGTGATGCGACACGCTAAATTAATTATTCATAGATTTTATACAGTTTTTATTTTCTCGGAAAATGTTTTTTTGTGTGGATTTTTTTCTGTGTCTATAGACAGATTAATAGTTTCATTTTTTGTACCTATAATATTTATCCTACGTAGTTATTATGATGTTAAATGATTTCATTAATTTTCTCAAAAATATACGTCATCATTTTAAAACTCCCGTTTTATTCGCTGCCAATAATTTACCTGTTTATTATTTTAAAACATGTTCTTATAATATTTATTAAGTGTGCGGTTATACAAGGTAAATGGTAGGTAGGTAGGACTTTTATTTTAAATAACATTAGGAACTTATTAGGTACCTAATGACAACCTAATGTTTTTAAAAACAAAAACTATGTCCTCAGATTTAAACATACCATTACTAGTAATTGCATTCAACCCTAAGTCGAGTCACTAACAAGGCCTTATTTCGCTAAGTACCTATGTATTTATCTAAAACCAGGAAAATCCGTACAACTATCATTTAAAAACACTTGTTTCATATAAAAAATACTTTTTATTTCAGTCACCCGTTTTATTTCGCATAAACTATTGAAATCCTAAATACCATTGTCACTGCATGATTGAATAATTATGGCCAATTATAGGAACAAAGTGCTGGCATATTTGAACAAGAAAATGCCGTGTTTTCTATAATTACATGTTTTCATATAAACGAGTAATAGAGTAATTCTATGGTATTATTGTTGTTACTGCAAATAGTTTATTTCTGTTATTAATGTGATTTCTTCGAATGTATGCAGGGTGGCAGGGACATCGACGCGAAAGCTTTTACCATTGATTCAGTACATGATTCAGAACGCCCCTTTTTTAACTTCTCCCGCTCCCACCCGTGTTCCTTCGGTTGCCCTGTTGCCTAGGGCCACGATTTCCCGATCGGTTTTCTTCGAACCCCCGGCAGGCATTGGCCCTAGTGGACCCGTCAATTCTGCTGACATCTCTTTGAGGCGCGCGTGGAACACAACGCGCCGTCGACCCGGGCTTGGTCCTTATCGGACGGCTAGCTACCCATTGCTCACCGTCCGCAAGCCCGCGCCTACGGTGGCCGGAAATCGGCTCGCGATTCCCGCCCCGGGCGTCTCCTCCTGCGGTGGTTAGGGGCGTGAGGGCGCGAAATTTGCCTCTCCCTCACGCGTTCCGCCTCCTCCTTCGCGAGCATTACCGCTTCGCAGAAGGAGGTGACGGCCTGCCATTTCCTCTCGCTCCGTACCATGGCCTGAACCAGGGCCGGACGCGAGAGATCACCGCCGCCGATCGCCTCTACGAGAACACGGCGTTGCTCCGCCCAAGCCGGGTAGACCTCCACCGTATGCTCCACCGTGTCCTCAGGCCGATCCACACAATGGTGACACCCGGGTGTTTCCTCCCGCCTTATCCTGAACAGGAACCTCCCGAAGCAGCCGTGTCCGGTGAGGACCTGCGTCAGGCGGAAGGTGAGAACGCCGTGGCGTCTCTCCAGCCACTCCTCAAAGACGGGTCTTATCGCCGCGATTGTGGCGTGCCCAGCGCGGGGTTGCGACAATCGCACCCTCCATGACGCCATGAGATCCCGCCGGAGCTCTGTCCGCTGTGCCGCAATTCCTTGCGGCATCGGAGTTAAGCCCCGGCGTTTCGCCTCCTCGCGACACTCCCAGACGTGTGCGAGGACCTTTGCCTCTAGATCCCATGGCGGTAATCCGGCAAGGAGGCTCGCCGCCTCGCAGGAGACCGTGCGGTATCTCGGGCCAGCCAGATGGCCATGACCCTCTGGGACGCGTTCAACCGGCGGGCTGGCCGCAGCCTCAATGAACGCGCCCACACCGGTGCCTCGTAAAGGGCCATGGACCGCACGATCCCCGCATAGAGCCTCCGGCAGGAGGCGTTTGGATCCCCTAGATTGGGCAGGAGCCGCTTCAATGCAGCCCCGGCCCGCTCGAGTCTGGGAGCCAAACGTCGGAAATGACGTTCTACGAAGTTCCACCGGCTGTCGAGGACGAGTCCCAGATACTTCATCGTCGACTCGACACCGATGTGAACCCCTCCCGCCATTACCTGGGAACCCGACGGTGGCGCATTCCGAGGACTATGAAAACCCATGGCCTCAGACTTGTGCAGGGCCACCTCGAGTCCCAGCTGCCGGATCCTATCGACGATTATTGCAACCCCGCGTGTCGCTATATCGGCCGCCGCCTGGTACGACCCCCCCTGCGCCAGGACAAGCGTGTCGTCAGCGTAACAAACGACGCTGACGCCGCTAGGGAGGTCGGCGCGCAGCACCCAGTCGTATCCGATGTCCCACAGATGCGGCCCCAGGACCGAACCCTGTGGGACACCGCACGACATCTCTTGCCGGTTCCACTCTCCTTGGTGACCGGGGTAGATGACGGCCCTGTCCGTCAGATAGGCCTCGACCACACGACAGAGGTAAGTCGGCATCCGGTGATACCGGAGTGCCTCCCTGATGCAACTCCAGGGCAGGGTGTTGAAGGCATTGGCGATGTCTAGAGACACCGCCAAGACGACCCCACCCCGGGCCACAGCATCCCCCTTCGTGAGGGCCCGCACGCGCATGATGGCGTCCACCGTAGAGCGCCCCCTGCGGAAACCGAACTGGCTCTCCGCCAGATCCGGCCCCACTCGCACCAGCTGCCCGACGAGGCGGTCTGCAATGACTCTTTCAAAGAGCTTGCCCACCTCGTCGAGCAGCACAATGGGCCGATAAGCGGACGGAGAGTCCGCTGAGCGCCCCGGCTTCTTGATGAGGACCAGTTTCCCCGTCTTCCAACGAAGTGGGAACTGGCCCCTCTCCATGCATGCGCTTAGGAGCCCCCTCAGTCGAGGCCCGAGAGCCCCCATGGCCAGGACCCAGGCTTTTCCGGGTATGCCGTCGGGTCCTGGGGCGGTATTCTTCGCACTCATCTTACGTACCGCCACTCTCATTTCTACCTCAGTCACCTCAGGAGAATCGTCGTCGTCGGTGTGGTCCGCATCGGGCACCGCAGTAGGCAGAGCCATGGACGGAGGGGTATGATCCCCTCTAGAGGGGAACAGAGCGCTCACCACGTCCCCCACAAGCTGGGGCCGGAGACTCTGCGTCAGCGGGGGAGCCCATGGGCGGAGTTTCTCCCGCACCATCTTGTATGGGCGCCCCCACGGGTCCCTGTTGAGAGTCTCCAGCAACTCCTCTCGGGCTAGCGCCCTGGCCCGCAGGATCTCCGCTTGGAGGGCGGTCTTCGCCGCTCTGTACCCCTCGTACAGCTCCGCCTTAATGGCTTCCGTATCCGGAGGGCGGATACGGAGCCTGCGATGCCTGGCGTACCGGCGTCGCGCAGCAACACACGCCTTGCGCAGAGCCTCCAGCTCTTGCGACCACCAGTACAGCCGGCGCGAAGCATGTCTAGGATGGACCCGGGGCATTGCCATGTCACACACATTGGACATGGCCTCCCGGAACCACTCCGCATCGTCGTTGATGTCAGCAGGCCTGTCCGGTGATGACACCCAGGCCTGCACGATCGAGGCTTCCAGGAGAAGCTCCCGGTCCAGCTGCTTCAGCGCCCACCGCGGACCACTCGGGGCCTGTCGGACCGGCGCACTCGAGGTCTGGGTGGAGACGTGAAACCGGATGTACCGGTGATCGGAGTAGGTCTCCACCCCCTCCATGAATTCAGAACGCCCCTGCGTTGATATTTTTCATCGGATAATTAAAATCAAAATCTGCTGTTCCATACATTTTGACCACGTAGGTGCACTTTTCTATGAAACAGCAGCCTCAAAGAGATGTCAGCAGAATTGACGGGGTCCACTAGGGCCAATGCCTGCCGGGGGTTCGAAGAAAACCGATCGAAAAATCGTAGCCCCCGGCAACAGGGCAACCGAAGGAACACGGGTGGGTTTTAGTCAGTAAGAGTATGACACGCCCTCCCGCTCCGCCCAGAGCGGGAGAAGTTATTTGATAATTTCTCACCCAAAAAAAAAAAAAAAAAAGGGGGTTTAGAATCATGCAACCCTGTATAAAAATGAAAACCCATGGATATAAAACATCTATTTTAAGATTAGTGAGTTTGTGATTTTAAGAAAATAATATTGTTTGCCTAAAATATTTCAAACAATTTCTAAAACTAACTTTTATATTATTAGTTTGTTAGACAATAGCAAAGAAACCCTTGTTTATGTCAATTTAAATCAACTGTCAAAAGCTCCGCCAAACCGATTGTTCAAAAGTCACATGGACACCCACAACTTTATCAAATGCCCCATCGCCCAATAAAATAAAATAAATAATTCATAATATCGATGGGTTTCCAAGGTGCACATCACTAGCAGTAAAGGGTGACCGGCGGCGTGTCGCCGCGGTAACGAGGGCGTTACTAGCCAGGGCTGGCACTTGTTCTAATTTATTTTATCTTGAACGTATGTTGTCAATATTTGTTAAGAGAAAATTTATTTAAAAAAAGTTTTTGATGAAAACTATTTCTTGATTATTTTATTAGTTCAGTAGTTAGTTGTAGTATACACACATTTATACATTTTTAGAAAAAATAAACTCACGAAGTTTTACCGTGCTCTATTACTAACTTATTTAATTAAAATTTAACAACAAAAATAAGAACATCAGTGACCGATCTGACCGTGCTTAAAACAGAAGTGGTCGTGAAATGTATTTGAATTGATACAGGTTGTTGGTAAATGCATGTTTTAGTTATAGTTTTGGAATCCCAACACTAAATGTTACTAAATAGCACGAACATCACTAGTTTGCGCTCTCGGTTGCTATATTATTTGAATTCTCTTGTTCACTTCTACACGAGTCGGGCTCGCGATAAGTCGAAACATATTTTGACAACGTGCTCTAGCCTAGTTATATTGTACCTACTTGATTGATGGTAAATAGTGGTGATTCGATTATATATCCGTAAAGCAACTGGCTGGTTTTTATTTCATTGGAAATACCTCAACTCAACACACATAAACTCTTACATATAGTTAATTAAATAATCGGGTAAAAAAGAGGGGAAAAAAGACATTTAAAAAGTAGTACTGACGAAAATAAAATATAACATCAAAGAATCAACTACTGAAAATAAAGTTGCATGTAAATCGTCGAGTCTGCCTATTTGGTACCCATGGACTTATTTGAGGCTCCAAAAAGAATTAACGGTAGTTTATGATTTTATGAACGAATACGTTAATTGCTATTGTTTTTATAATTTTATTAGTTTTAATGTTGTATTTCCTATGCGTGTCCCAAATACAAATATTTTCTTTCTTTAATTAAATAGTAAGTTTGTCATGGAAAAATAAATTAAAAATCACAAACGATATTTAAACAGACTATTTAATGACTGATTAATGATACTCGACGTCGTCGACAGCCCTACAAAGGGGAGAGGGGTGGCAGAAATATGCGACTTACTAGGGGGGAGCTATTGTCCAAGAGAAGGTAATATATCAATGTTGAATATCAATGATGTACATCTATCGTATTCGTGGGCTCTTCGGCATAATTCGGTTATTGTAGCCATTTCTTTAGTTGATCACGTGATTATGAAGATCAATGGATGTATGTCAAGTTGTGAATGACAGTAAATAGAGTTGTTTGGTGAAATATATCGTGTCGTTTTGTTGTTGTTTACTTAGGAAGTTCATAGTAAATCAGAGCCATAGAGATCTACGTTTTGGAATGGGTAACTAGCTTCAACTTTCTGACTAACTGACCGACTGCGACTCTTTGATTGTTCAAAAGTGCCAGTAAATTTTTAAATTGAAATAAATGATTTGAGCTTGAGCGGATTTCGACTGTTAGTCAAGGGGCTAAATATTCTCTCGCGTCCGGCCCTGGTTTAGACCATGGTACGGAGCGAGAGGAAATTGCAGGCCGTCACCTCCTTTTGCGAAGCGGTAATGCTCGCGAAGGAGGAGGCAGAACGCGTGAGGGAGAAGCAAATTTCGCGCTCTCACGCCCCTAACCGCCGCAGGAGGAGACGCCCGGGGCGGGAATCGCGAGCCAATTTCCGGCCACCGTAGGTGCAGGCTTACGGTCGGTGAGCAATGGGTAGCTCGCCGTCCGATAAGACCAAGCCCGGGTCTACGGCGCGTTGTGTTCCACGCGCGCCTCAAAGAGATGTCAGCAGAATTGACGGGGTCCGCTAGGGCCAATGCCTGCCGGGGGTTCGAAGAAAACCGATAGGGAAATCGTGGCCCCTGAAAACAGGGCAACCGAAGGAATACGGGTGGGTTTTAGTCAGTAAGAGTCTGACACGCCCTCCTGCTCCGCCCAGAGCGGGAGAAGTTATTAGATAATTTACCACCCAAAAAAAAAAAAAGGTGAAGCAACGCTTGCCGGGGTTGGTCCGTGAATGTGTAACCATCTTTACATACCGAGACTCCTCCGTGCCTCGGAAAGCACGTTAAGCCGTTGGTCCCGGCTGTCATTCGTGGATTTTTGACAGTCGTTACGGGTCGTCAGAAGCCCGAAATTCTGACAACTAGTCTTACCAAGGGGTATCGTATTACCCAGTTACTGGGTTGTGGAGGTCAGATAGGCGCAGTCGCTCCATGTAAAATACTGGTATTCAGCTGCATCCGGTTAGACTGGAAACCGACCCCAACATAGTTGGGAAAAGCCTAGATAGATTGATTTCATTCAAGTTTTGTGTTTAATTGATATTTATAAATTACTAGCGACCCGCGCCCGCCCCGGCTTCGCACAGGTATAAACCGGGTTATTATACATATAAACCTTCCTCTTCAATCACTCTATCTATTAAAAAAAACCGCATCAAAATCCGTTGCGTAGTTTTAAAGATTTAAGCATACATAGGGATATAGGGACAGAAAAAGCGACTTTGTTTTATACTATGTAGTGAGTAGTGATATCCGCCTCTTAAGAGCCGCTAATAATTTTAACACATACACTACATAATTGTCCTGATTTTATTTATTTTGGGAAGTACCTAGATAAACAAAAATAATAGGTAGTATAACTGTGGTTTTTAAGCTCCTGTTTTATAAAGGTATCAGACACAATAAATAAACTGTTAGAAAACTGAACCAAATAAAACAGTATAGGTACATTCTTATATACCTAGTTTAAATATACGTGTTTTTTTATGGCCCATAAGTCTAAGGTTAAGCTATAAGTAAAAATAATACAAAAAGTCCTAGAACAAAGTGTCCCAAAAATACATAGTTTCGAAGATAATATAACACTAGACTCTCAATGTGCTTATCTAAGTTTCATTGATAAGTACAAGTAAATCATTTTCATTCAAATAAATAATTCATATTAAAAGCTAAGAAAATGCGACGTTGTCAAATTTCACGTAATGGTGTTTTACAAATAATCGTGACTTTGTCTAATTATTTTATACTAGCGGACGTCACCCGGTTTCACCCGCGTAGTTCCTGTTCCCGTGGGAGTGCGGTGATAAAATATAGCCTATGTTACTTGCTGATAATGTAGCTATCCATTGCTGAAAGAATTTTTCAAATCGGTCCCGTAGTTTTTAAGTTTATTCGTTATATACAAAATACAAATCTTTCCTCTTTATAGTATACTAGCTGCGCCCCGCGGTTTCACCCGCATAAGTCTCGATCCCGTGGAAAAAAAAAGTATCCTATGTTCTTTTCCAGGGCATCATCTATATATGTGCCAAATTTCATCAAAATCCGTTCAGCCGTTTTAGCGTGAAGGCGTAACAAACAAACTTACTTTCGCATTTATAATATTAAGGATGGTAATAGATGAAAAATGTTAACGAAAAACACACCCAGATTGCAATAAGTCTGCGGCGCGTGAGTCGCCGACGCAACGAAATGTTGCCATTTTAAATACCTGTACCTATTTGTATAAACATTTAGGACTAAGTATTGCATTTATTTTATTTTTGATTTGTTTTTTTCATATTATGCTGCACCGGTTGACGTCATCATGTTAGCGTCGGCTGTCGCTGAAAACCAGTGCTGGTCGTTTTGCGTGGATGTGACGCATATTTTCCCCAAATTTACGGTATTTTTTATCTTTCTTTGCGTCATGTTTTCCGCAAATAAACGTATTTTCTACCTTTCCCCTTTCTTTGAAAAAAAATATATATATATTTATACGCCAGTTGATTCTTTGACACCTTAGAGTTATGGGATATCAAGAGAAACACATTGTATAACCGGACCCGTGAATTATGTATATCAACTTCTCTATTTACCTATCTACTACAATACTACATAACATGTAACATAACAAAGATCTCATAATTTTCCGTTACAAAATAAACAAAATGTAAATTAAAATCAGTTATCTTCTGCACCTGTGTTTAATCTTCACATATAAATAAAACGGTTTTGACAAAAATCACCTTTTTATAGGATAGGTCAAAGGTGACCAGATATATTTTAATCACGAGATGACAAAGTTCAAAGTGGGGAATGCAATTAGAAAGGGGTTCCAAATAGGTAATTGTTTAAAACCCCTAATTGATGTGGCTTTTGTAAAAGATTTTGAAAATAATTGAAATGTAATTTTTATTTTAACGTGTATTTTAGATGTAGCTTATGTTATGTGTGGTTCTGTACTAATTAGTAATTTTAGTGAAAAGGAAGTAAGATTAGATAGGGATAAAATAAAATTGTATTAATAGAATTTGTGTGAATTCCACAATCGATGATGAAAAAGATTGTGCTATGGTGAATGCATTTATGAAATTGAAGCTTATAATATTTATTTTTTTACAGTGGCTTTAAATTATAGCAATGATGACAAGCATGTTATTAAACGTAGAGTACTGAAAAAGTTGGGAATAAAAAATTATGAAGACAATAGTTAAAAAAAAAACTTTTATCAAAATGAAAACAGCAGCAATGAACAAACCATGAATGACTAAGAAATAAATGACAAAATCCGAACAAATTCCCATAGCCATAACGAACAGACTATTACACATTATCACAATGAAAACTACATTATTAGTTGAATAGCAAACAATGCAAAAATATTTATTGCTATTTTGTCTGCATATTTGTTAACTCTAGTAACTTGTCTAGCCTTTATAAAGGGCCGTCTACAACTGACCCCTTTTCTTTGAAAGGGTTGAAATAAACATGTGTAATCTGCTTTATTTATGGTCAATTATGTTCTGCAAACGGACCTACTGAATTATGTTGGATATTAGAGCCATTACTATTTTCTATGGACGGTAGTTTGGGATTTAGTTGTCTTGGTTTGCCTCGTTCTAGTGGAGACGATTTGTCTTTATTTTTTTAGTTTCTTTGTCAGATGTGAAGTTGTAAGGTGCAACTAAAGGTTTTCATGACGTATAGTATTAGTTTCATATGTAGTATATTTTAAAGAGAGAAACAAAAGAAACGAAAAAAAAAATGAAAAATATTTTGTTGTAATCTTCAATGCTGTAATAATGATGACAATAGGAAGCACCTCTTATATTTATTTTTAAAATTACCATGTATTTCTCATATTAATTGAATTGTATTCTTTTTGAGAAATAAATGTATTAAACCGTATTGTCATCACTATCAATCTGAAGCAATGCATTGCTGGATCATTTTCATTTGAATAGATTTCTAAGATTTGAATCAAGTCTTTTTTAAATTAAACATCTAAACAAATAATGCGCTCTTGCGAAACACTCTCATCGTGCAATTATTAAATAGAAGTTACAACACAGAAAAAAAAAACTACCGACTCAACACCTTTCGCAAACAATACTAAAGCAATGCTACATTGCAATAACTCAGTAAAAATTTGTCCCACTAACTCAACAACATTGTCAAAAAAGAAAGGTGCCACCAAAAAGAGACCATGTCGCATTTTATAGGACTAGTCTGAGGTCATAAATTCTATAGTTTATGACCTAGAATTAATGCACCGACCTCATTACTGGGTATTCTTACATTCTGTTCTTCAGAAGGGTGTTTGTATGGGTCAAGAAAGAGTTATGGTGTGAATAGCATGGGGGAATTTGAAGGGGCTTAGTTTTTGTTCAACGGGATTAAGATTTCAGGTACCGATGTTAAAGGGTTTAAGAATTGTATTAGTTTTATCAATAATTTAAATAACAATAATGCTATTGGGTATTCTCTGAATTAAAATTGACAACTTCCTATTGCTATAACAGATATTATAGCAACTACTTTAATTACTGCTGTTTTATAATTATGATGAAGAATTAACTTTAACTGTAATATTTAAACGAAGTTAAACTATTAGGACAAACATACGCACGTACGTCTATAAATGTGTGACGTTACACATAAAATATTCCAAGCTTACTTTTCACACAATAAAGATTTTATCAAAAGCAACACATCAAGTGAACCGGTTTTAAGAAAATAACAAAACACAACTATCTATTGAAAAGATCACGCTTATTACCTTGTTTAATAAACATTGCAACACTGTTGATTATTGTCCTAAACCGGTTTTAGCTCCTTACAAAGGATTAGCCCCAAAACAAGTGACATTTGTGCAAAAAATCAAAACTAACAATGAAAGACAACCAGAAGTACATTTTAATATCCTTGTTATAATAGCCCTTGAATCAGTTACATTTTTAATGGACGATAAATATCCTATGGCTATTATGGTACTCGATGAGAAAGTTATTAATTTGGACAAATTTTTAATATGTAACGACTTTGATGATTGGCTTTGTAGCGGTGAGAAATTTTGCTATATAATTTTTAGTTTCTTGATTAGGGAGTTGGATTTCATTGAGAACCTGGTAAGTCATGACTTTAGTTAGTTTTCTGATTATAATGAGTTCAAGTGTAACTTGTATTTATGTTATTGAAAGGAAAGCTATAAAATTATTACTTGTTAATTTTATATGAGCTACAAGTGTCTACTGATTCATATTTTTATTACACTACTTTATTATTAACAATTTATAATAAGCCTGACAAATGGCTGTTGTCCTGTTAAACGTGGTTTTGAAAATACGTTACATTTCTAAAAATAATGTTACGTATTGTTTTATCTTTGTCAATTTAAAATATACAACTTTATTGCGAATAAAGTTCCTTGACTCAACGTTAAAAAATGTACTTATCTAACGCTTTATAACTACATATTTGCAAATGTAATAAACGTTCGCACATAGGAAGTAAAAAAATAGGGTCAGCTATAAATGATATCGACAAAGAATATCCGTTATACGCATTTGATATCATATTACACGTTCCACCAAACATTAAACGACATTTTAACACAGAAGAACAATGATCTCACATCATTAACACTGAAATGGTCAAATAATGACCATGAATAAATGATATGCTCAGATAAGGGACTTACACAAAAGGACCCCTAAGGCGACCAACAAGGAGATATCTTAGGACCACTATTATTTTAATGATATGTGACGAAACTGTATCACAATATGGCTTTAGATTGATGCGTTATATTGTGATACTGTCTAATGATTGTCATTTGGAATTGAAAGGAACAGACATTCTGTTTTTTTTTGAGGAATGAGGTCTCGAGGGGATGTGTTTGTAGGTCATTTATATGGAATAGTAATGTTGATAAATTGCGTTTATAAATGTATAGACGTTACAGTAAATTACAAGATTATAAAGTTAATATGAAAAAAAAACACAAATAATTAAGGGATGTAAAATTAATGTTCATGCTAAATTTTAAATACATAACCACGGAGCATCTATGGCTTCACAAGTATTTGGTATAAACTCAAAACCTTTAAAAAAGCATTATGGTTATTAATAAAGTTGAACATACAAATTCCATAATAATAGACGGTAATTTATTTATTTACAAGAAAGCATTTAGACAAACTCAACCTGACAATAACGTCAGCTATAGAAACTGGACTGACATGACATGATGTGTCTTAAATAGATCAAAAGCAAATCATGACAAACAAATCCAAGATGACTCACAATCACGATAATTTTAATCCCTCGGTCTATGACCCTTTAGAACGAGCATTTTTTATATTCACGACAAAAGACGAACGCCACCTCAGTTCACAGGTCATAATGTATTCAAAATATGCATTGTGTGTGGTACCTTTTCAAAGGTATTTAAACAATGATTTTGAAGGACCCTTTTATGAGGACAAAAAATATTGGTCCCTTTTCAATGAAGAAGTGATGGACAATAATTTTGAAACGGATCATTAAGCTGATAAGATCGGTCATATAATTAAGTTTTTTTGTAAGATTAAAGTTCTGTGTTGAGATTATTTTCACATGTGAATTTGGTACAGTTGTCGTACGTTTCTATGAAGTGACTTGTGCTGTAGAATATCTTTTCTAAGAAACAGTAATACATAAGTTTATAACTTTAACCATCAAATTCATAATCATTTATTTTAAAATATGTGGGTTTTATACAATCATGTTACAATATTTTATCTTTCGGCATACAAAACACAAATAAACAAAATAGGAAATAAAACCAATAAAAATTTAGTTGTTAATTTAGAGTCTCGGTCCCATATCTATTTTGATTTCTGAATCACCTCTAATTATTTTTCTGTTGGCCCATATCAAGTACTTGTTCTTTCTTTCTTTTTGTTTTCTACAAACCTAATTAAGTATATTCTTATGAATATCCAAGAAAGTAAATTATCATTTGCAACTTCGATCATCACCCATCTGTTATTCACCACGGAATATTCCGCACATTTCCTTCCACCTCAAGAAAGCACGATTTTCATCCACAATACAGGTTTTTCCCTCAGTATTTTCTTAGCCGTAATTCCGTTGGTCAGCTAAGCATGCCGGACAATAGGAACCACTATCTGCTGTATATGCGCCGCATTCACGTACATTACGACAGTTCTTACGTTCCTATTTGTTTCATCCCCATATGTACGGTGCAATAAGGTGCCTTGGAAAGAATATTATTTATGGGTAGTGGGTGAATAGGGATGGGATCAGTTGCTTCAAGTATAGAGTTTTAGAAGGATATGATTTTATTTTAGTCTTATGCAGTGGAAAAATTGGTAGTGGAGAGTAAACTTAGATCCTAGGAGCCTTTTGGCCTCGTACAATACCTTCTGCTTTTATTTTAATTTTACTTTGTTTTTTTTTTATTATTTTTATTAATGTTCTTATTGAAGGTGTTTAATTTGTGATTTCCTGTGCGAGTCTCAATAAATACTTTTTCTTTATCTCAGGTTCATCCCAAACCAAATAGGAGAAAAGACAGAAAAGAAAATAGCTTGGTTAAAGGAACAGGTTAAATTATTGTGCTCGATTGTCGTAATAACACTGCTAAACGTTTGTTATATAGCCCACATTTTAATATGATTGAGAGAAGAATTTATTCCAAAATATTTAAACGGGTTTTTAACGGTTTCCGTAATAAAGAACACAATTAATAGATAAGTATTTTCTTTTTTCTTCCGCAGGAACCTAAATAATTTTGCGTCGTGTCACATCACTAAAGGATGAGGTAATATTAAGCTGGAAGTAAAAATTTCTACGTTCTGTGCACAAGATGTCAACATAAATTGTGTCTTGTAAAAGCTTGCTAATGGCATACGATTGTGTGGACTCGATATTAAAGAATTCTCCAAAGATTTCGAAGGAAATATTAGGAAACATAAATAAAACGTACGTTTGAAATTGTGTCTGTGAATCATGTTTTTCCTTGTAACCAATGAGTAAGTGGTACTGGGTAAGAAACTATGTTCTAGTAGCTACTAAATAAAAATCATACCTAAATTCATACATTCATTCACTGATACAGCGATTTCTAAAGTGGGTTCCGTGGAACTCAAAGGTTCCGTAGAGAAGTCACAAGGATTCCGCGAATCCGGAATTTAAAATAATCATAATCAATACTAATTTAATAATGTTGAAGAGTTATTTATTTGATTGTTTTGTTTGAACGCGCAAATCTCTGGAATTTATTTATTTATTTAAACTTCTCACACACAAAAAGGTACAAAGGCGGACTTAATGCCTTAGGCATTCTCTATCAGTCAACCAAGGGTGGTGAAGAGATTAGATGGCAGGTGCTCTGTTTGAGAGGAACAAAGAAAAAAATATTAAAAATATATCATTAGAAATAAAATGTAGGAACAACAGTACATGAATAGGTTTGAATTACCAGTCGGATTTGAAAAATTCTTGCATTCAATCTTGAGGAAGGTTATAGGCAGTTTTATGTTAATTAAAAAAGTAGCAAAAGCTTTTTCATAAAACATTGAACAAGTTTAATTCTTAACAAAAAATAAAATTACTGCGAAAAAGCCCAAAAAAAAAACCATTGCGACAACAAGACCACAAATCAAAAATCTTTGAAACATCTTGTAAAGGATTACTTTTATGTCAATGGTAATGGTATTACAATTTTATTCCACAAGTTTATTCCTTATTATTTGTTATCGTTGAATGTAGAGTTCCATAAAATGAAAGGGATTTGTCGAGCGTTCCGTATCCTTAAAAGTTTAGGAACCGCTGCACTGACAGACAGAAAACGCACTGCCGAAACTGATGGATCTAGAAGCATGAAATTTTGCACAAGAGTTTCTTTAATAACGAAAGTCAAAGTCAAGTCAAAGTCAAATCATTTATTTCAAATAGGCCCATGTATGGCACTTTTGAACGTCAAAAATTACAAAATATTAAAATTGATTCTAGTCGCTCCTTCCAAAAGGTAGTTTTCGTATGGAGAAGAATGGGCAAGAAACTCCACCATTACTCTTTTAAAATGTTTACAATTGTTGGTATATGTACGTACATTAGTTAAATAATTATTATATGTGAAGACGATGCACCTAGAATAAAATTACCATACCATAATAGGTCAAAAGAGTTAAAAATTAAGCAACGACAGATAATTTAATATGTGATAGATACATGGTGCTCACATATTTACAGACATTGTAAAAGTAGACGATTTTCCTAAAATTTTGTATTAATAAGTCAAGTGTGTGAGGAAGTAATCACAAAATGTAAAATCAATGTCATAAAACACAAAATAATAAATTTTACAATTTAATTAGCAACCAGTTTGATTTTGTCTTGATTCTAAATTGTCCTATGGAGCAGGACCAGGATGTTTCCAAGCACTCTTACCTTGGATATAATCCTCTAATTTGTAATATGCTTGTTTACAAAGTGTACTTTTAATATGAGTTTTAAATTTTCTTTCATTTAATTGTAATATGTCACAAGGTATTTTGTTGTAACATTTAACACGGTACCCCATAGTGAGCAATTAGATAGGATTTTTGAAAATTCAGCACCTAAAGGGTTCAAATAGGGGATTAAAGTTCGTCTGTAATTTTGTATCGTTTTCCGATGTAAAAATGAAATGCTAAGGAAGGTACTCTTTCGCAAACAATCTTGTTTCAAATCAAAACTGAAGCTTAAATATTTAATTACGCTCGCTGGTCAGAAAGCAGACTTTAACTGCCACTCATTCACACTTGAACCCATAAAACAGAAGTAATCAGATAACCAACAATTCGCAACGAAGCTCTGATTAAAACTAGCGGGGCTGCAATAAAATCTGTTCACGTCAGAGTTAATATGTGAAACCGCACATTTTGGGACATTCCCACAACAATGTTGGCGTACATTGACAGCGAAAAATTAAATTAAACTGACGAAAAGATGTAGTGGAATAATATCACATACTGGAAATGACTTAGACAATCGAGCTGGACAATATTAATTGTATTTTTTTCTTGTTGGTACTTAAACATTATCGTCTTTCAAATTGTAAATCAAAGGACTAGGGAGTTTGTTGCGCCACTTCTTCTTCCCAGGTAAAACACTAAGAAGTGGTGAAGGGCAAGGGTTTCGGGGGACTATCCTATTTTCAATGTGTTATGACGTTCAAAAAGTGCTGATTCTCAGCTTAGTTTGAATATATGACTTTCGATTTTAATTGAAATTAATGTTTTTTAAGAACTGCACCTAGGCATTTTTTTACTAGAGATTAATAGAAGCGTTTCTTGGCTTAAACAATCTAGTTTTTGATTAACTTAATGAATCTAGCCGGTAACACAAAAAAGTATAAATAAATACAATAAACGTGGATATATTTAGTAACCTGCGTTTAGCGCTCGGTGTGGCAACACGCCGCCGCGCCGTGTTCGGGTTCACAACAAGTCCATCGTCATCCTGAGGTTGCCTCGTTGAGAGGTGAAACACGTGTCGATTTCTTTCAGGAGTTTTTTATGGCTCTTTAGAAATAGCTAAGCGGAACAGGTTACTAAATATATCCACGTCTATTGTATTTTATAATGGATTTCCGCAAAGTCACGCCTGAATCAATTAACTAAAAAAGTATATACAAAACCAGCAAAGCAGCCCAGACTGCGTAAAACAGAAAGCGTCACTGACCTACGACAACCGTCTGGGGTTTCATTTTATTGAGTTTAAGAAACTAGTTAACGTAAAAACGCTTAGCTATATCTACTATAAGAGTTATAGCACATACTATGAAAACCCTGGAACCGCCAGACAAAAGAAGACGAATACAATACTAAAGTAGGTGTCCCACCGCGGACGAGGAAGCGATTTTTTTCGCTCAAGAAACGTCCTAAAGATTGGAGCATTCGCCGAGAGACGCTTGGTACATTCGCATACCAGCGAGTAATCGCTCGTCGCCGTCGCGTACCCGCTGCTCGTTGCCCGCGAACTTGTTTTTAGAAAAGAAAGAAAAAAAATGTTTATTCTGCATAAACAAAACGCACATTACAAAAAAAAAAGACACAAAATACACTTAACGAAGTAGCCAAAAGCCTGGTATTCAACCAACATAAGTTTGACAATTTTTATTGCTTGATGTCAGAGCAAGGGACCAAAGACAATATTGCGTAATTGCTGTTGCGATATTGGCACAGGAGAATGGACATGGCCCATACAAAAAAACCAGACCAGTGTAAAAATTTGATATCTCAGATTTTAGATTAAAATTAATATAATTATTCTATTTATGTGCCTAACATGTTATTTTTGCCCATTAAAGTTGCGTAGGCGCTCAAGACAAACAATATTTTTTTTAGAGCTGTCAATAATTTACATTATTTCTTATGATTTATTAAATAGAAGGACTGTAGAAAGTAAAAATACTGGTTTTAATACTAAAATATATACATACAAAAGTAATGTAATCGGTTATATTTAATAAAACATTATTTAAAAAAGTTTTACAATAGTATTACAACAGCCATCGTTATTATAAGCATAGTAACCGATAATAATGATATCATAATTACAATATTACTTTTTACATTCACTAATACCAGTACTTTTACTTTCCACAGGCTTACCTAATACGATAATCATAAAAATTAATGACAGTTAGGTATTGAAAGCATTTACAAAAAAAAAAACATTATTTGCCTTGAGCGCTAGCTAAGCAACTACAATGGGCAAATAAAATATGTTAGCCACTGAATTCAGTAATGATGATGACTGAGAATAACTGTACTAATTTAATCGTAAAATCTAAGATATAAAACGTTTGCGCCGGGCCTGCGTTTTTTTTGGCCATCCTCCTTTATAGTTGCTAGTTCTACTCGCTTTTCGCTAGCGGTGGGACAGGTGCCTAAACAATAATAAAAACAAAATCTGTTGGTGATAATAAAAACTTGTTGGATCTTGTATGGCACTTCCGATATTTACACGTCCAATGACGTATGCCATAAACTGAATATGTAGACTGTGAAGATACACAGGTTCCATGACCTGGCATGATAGCTGCGAAAAATATTATATGATCTTCAGACTTCAAATAGTATCACTTAGGTTTCAATACTAGAAGAAGGTAGGTATTACTCAGTAACTGGGTTGTAGAGGTTAGATAGGCAGTCGCTCCATGTGAAATACTAGTATTCAGCTGCATCTGGTTAGACTGGAAGCTGATATCAACATAGTTGGGAAAAGGCTAGGTGGATTAGAAGAAGGGGATCGGCTTTCAGACAGCATATCTACGGCAGACAAAAATCTTATTAGATGTCAGTGTCACGGCCCGCGCTCTGCAGGCCCCGTCCTGTAGGGTGAGTGAGGTGTTGAAAATCTTCCCGTAACGTCTTAGAGTGGCGCGTGTGGAACACTACGCGCTGCCATCTCGGGTCCTGTGTGATAGGGGCAACGGATGTCCCCGAGTCCGATGCTCCTGGACCCATTCCTTCATAATTCCTTCTTCCTAGATTGTCTTAGGTTGGAGTGATGATCTGCACAGGTTGGTTGGTAGCAGCTGGATGAGGGAAGCTAAGCACTGAGTTCAATTGCATGCGATTGGAAATGCCTATGGCCAATCGTGGTCTGCTAGATGACAATCCAAAGGTCAGACAAGTTACGGACTACAGGACTGACTTTTTACCTTGTCTTTAACGTGCTGTCCAAAGAACGAAGAAGCCTCAAGTAGGAAGTAGGACGTGCGTATAGTTCGCCCGGATTTATATTAAGTAATGTACGATATAAGAGTTAAGAAGGTAATTGTTTTGTTAAAAAACTCAACCTGTGTTTAGTTATAAAAATAAATAAATAATTTTCCTTATACAGGGTGGTAGGGACGTCGACGCGAAAACTATTACCATGGATTCAGTACATGATTCTGCACCCTCCTGCTTTGTAATTTTTTGTCGGTTATTTTAAAAAACCTGCCGTTCTATCGAAAATTGCAATACCTACGTGGTCAAAATGTATGGAACAGCTGTTTTTTTTTTTTTGAAACCGGCGAAAAATTACAAAGCGGGAGGATTCAGAATCATGTACTGAATCCATGATAACAGTTTTCGCGTTGATGTCCCTGCCAGCCTGCATATACCCCTATTAAATACATTTGTACATTATAATAACTTATTTATTAAAAAAAAAAATTGAGAAATTACAAGTAAAAAATCCAGATCTGACAGACCCACCAGTCATACCGTGTAAATTTCCGCCTCCAGGCATGCC
This sequence comes from Agrochola lychnidis, assembly GCA_963680765.1. NCBI lineage: Eukaryota > Metazoa > Arthropoda > Insecta > Lepidoptera > Noctuidae > Agrochola > Agrochola lychnidis. Next base: position 4,453,240 of record OY796871.1, on the reverse strand, counting down.
GATGGTTAAAGAACCATTCACGGACTGTCCGTGGCAAATAGGTACAGTGTAAACTCGTAGATTGATCAACATGGCTGCAAAAATCTTCTGCTTTTGAAGGATCTCTAGAATAAATCATGAGAGAACCCCAATCTTGAATGTCTTGCATAAAAATAAATCTGGCCAATGATCTTAGTATTTACGTCAGATAATAAAATTTGAAACTGACCTACGCCAACTAGTAAGTTCTTGCAATACACTCAACTTTTAACAGTGTCAGTAATAAAAGACTGCTGTTTGACTTATGTCGTTAATCCATTGTGCAGTTAGGTGCAGTGGCGAAAAAGCAGACTACATTGTGACTACAATATTGTTTGGTGGTACTATTGACTTAATTAGAGAGTTCGGTGATAAACTGGTGAGTTCAATGTTCATGTTCAATCATGTTTTTTTTTATCAAGTATAAAAGTAAAACTGACCGATCACTTAAGAATTTTATTGGCGATTACTAAAAAAAAAAAACACTTTTATATGAAACACCAGATTAAACAAAAAAAAACAGAGGCACTCCGGGAGTGCCGACAGAAGTGAAAACTTGAACAAGATCGCCCTGGTGGAAGAAAAATACTTGTGTAGAACATTGATCCGTAACATAATATAAATAAAGAGCACAATCGCGTTTACAAAAATGGGGTGTCGGTAACGGTGTTTCGAGTTCAATTGTTTTTCCCATCTCAAAAATGTACAACGCTTGTTTTTTAGAATAATGTGCTAAATTCATGGTAACGGTTTGCGCGCCGAAGTCCCCTACACAGTGTAGAATAAGGATGTACTAGGCACCTCTGCCTGGATTTTGGCATGAGTTATTCTGTCATGTTAAAGTAGACAGAAGCTTTGAACACATTGCCATCTGCTTATCAGGTGAGGTGATAGGCAAAACTGAACGACTTCTTCTCGACAACCCTTAGTTAAAGCCACACAATATAATGTGTTTACAGAACCTGGATTTAATATCCTAGGTAATAAAGGAAAGATGGAAAATATTTTCATTACCCACGTAGGACATGACAGTATCTGTTAGAATAATAATAATAATAAGTCGGAACGACATGGACGAGACGGCTAAACACTGTCGCCAGAACTTTTTAATAACGTTTCAACTAACTATGTTGTTAAGGAAGAATGTTTTGTAAGGCGGACGGTGATTTTCAATTGTGTTTATTGTGTAGTAGTAGTAAGAAAACCTGCGAGATTGGTTGACGAGATTGTTGCCATAGTGGGTAAAATCTGGCTGAGGCTGGTACTAGAGCGTGAGGATTGGTACCATGTATCTATAACTTAACTAATTTATCTCTCATTGCTTCATTTTTAATGTTTTAACCCATCATTGTAGTGTAGTAATTTTATCCTGGGTGCATCGTCTTAACGTATAATCATATAATTAATGTATGCAAAATATTGTGAGTAGAAAATTGAACATCCTCCGACAACCTTCATCTGGCGGGCAACTACCCAACGATTGATGTCGGAAAGCTATTATACATTTTGATCGCGCGGTAAACTCTTATTGCGCGATGCAGGATTTTATGTGACGTCAAAATTAACTTAAATAAAATTACATTGAAAAATACTTTGTGGTTTCATTTAATAAAACATCTTTGAAATTCGTTCTGTACAGAACGACGCGCGCGCGCGTGTGCATGTGCGTGTTTACGTCAATGGAACTAAACCAGTGATGTCTGTCATGCAATGGTAAATGGCAAATAGGTATGAGTATATGCCCTAACTATGGAATGAGAGTCGTGTGAATATGTTATCATCAGTGAGTGTAAAATAAATGAATATAAATCCCGGAATTCCATAACATCCGGGAATGCACAACTAATCAGATACATGGTATGGAAATGACTTATCAGCCCTCTTATGAAGGTTACTTTTGCGGTGTTAACATAAAAATTTATCTACCCACTAAACATTTTTTTTACGAAACTCAAGACACCGATTTGTTTGTCGCTATGAGCTATGCCAATTTTGCAACGTACTTTACAACATTAGCTAGCATTTCTATAGATAAAAAGTACTAAATTTATCAATTTCAGAGTCGCGAGATTTTTGCGATCGATACAAAAGTGCATTCCATATTAGCCAACACCTGAACGTTAGTAAATATAATACATTCGATTCTATAATCACAACTCTTAAAGTCGATCCGGGAATCCCGCGATTTTTTCGATACAAAAGTGCATTCCATAATAGCCAACACCTACGCTTTAGGTAAATATTCATCCGATTATCCGATCACTGATAATAACACAACCCTAAAATGAAGCGGTAAAAATATAAAAGGTATATTCGAAATCAGAATGGAATAAACACAAAGTGTTTTTTTTTTGTTTTGGCCTTCATAGATTTAGATTAGTCGTGCTTATTTATTTATTTAATACTTCAAACAGAAATGCCTTTGATGCGCAGTTCGCATGTGGCGATGTGGATGTCGCCATAGGTGCAGTTGGACTGTTGATGATTTTGATGAAAGAAACCTTGGGAAGGATTCTCTCTCTCTCTCTCTCTTCGACGGGTGGCGAGTATCAGTTGGATGAGAGAAGTCGAGGTATCAGTAGTATGGCGTGCGATTAGAGAGGCATTTTTCCAGAAGTGCACCACTGTGATGTTGTTAAATTATCATTAAGTATTAATTATATTTCTTCTTGTTCAAGCCGTAGTAGATTCATTTTTGTAAACGATATTGTGATAGTACCGTAGATGCCAATTTTTGTTACTAGATTGATGATCAGCATTAATATTTTTCATGTGAGCCAAGCTTCTAACTCTGCTCTAACCAAGCTCTAACCAATAAATCGACGCGGCGATCGAGCCGGAAACGGCAAAGCCACATATTTTGACTAAGGTGTAGAGTTTGTGAAGTTAGGGCTTGTACAGTTAGGGCATGTAGAGTTAGAAGCTAGTTAAGATATGAGATCAGTAATGCTATTCTGTAAAAATTTCACCGTGATAACTTAGGTGAAGTGAGCTGCCAATAGTGTCAATCCTTAGCAACTGACAGCTCACTCCACGCTCACTTCACCTAAGATAACACGGTGAGATGGTTACAGAATAGCACTCCTGATAACTTTTTGACAGTGCGAGCCATATCGACGGTTGAAAGGCTAATTGATCTAAGCGACATTTTGTAAAACTTGCAGGACGTCCTCCTGCAAGATTAGTTTTTTTTTTAATCATAATAAGATCTTATTATGATTGATTGATTTAAATAAATAAAAGTCTATCGAATAGTTGTTTTTTAATGTTTTTTTTTTTTTTATTAAATAACTGTGATCCGTCCTCCTGCAAGTTTTACAAAATATCGCTTAGATCAATTAGCCTTTCAACCGTCGATATGGTGTCGTCTTGGCAACTTTTTACATGAAAATGTTTTTGGTGGGATAATAATTTCTGTTCCAAACGTTTATTTTGTCTAACCACAAACTTGAAGGCATCACCAATAATACAATGTGTAATTGTTTATGTAGACAAATTTAAATGATTAACTTTTATAACAAGTAACAGTTTCCATAAATACCTGTAAAAACTAATTTAGAATACCCCAGACGCCTGCAATTTCACTATAATTCATACAAATCAAACAGCACCATTGTATTATCACGCTAATATCAGAATGGCGTGGTGGACAGTCTACGTCGGGTTATCACCGACACGCCCTCTTTAACCATGTAAAATACTCATCAGTGTCGACAATGTTTGATCCAAATGTTGGTTGGTTGGATCCAATTTTGGGTTTTCAGGCTTTTTTGCTTTGTAGGTATACAACGTTTGGTTTTCTTTTTTACCAAAGCATCAAGGAGGTCCTAAGCCGTGGTCATATCGCTACACTTAAATAAGTATTTTTAAATGGGCGAAAGGATAACAAAAATCAGGTTAATTATTATTATCTATGCCTAATAAACTTTTATTATTCGTAGGTCTAACCTCAAGAAGAGAACAGGAATGGAGCGCCCAGAATTAAAGGATAACTAAAAATAGGTGTCAATGACTCTGGCAAAAACATTGTACATAACTTATTTAAAACTAGCCTAATTAGCCATTAGCTATAGCTAATTTACGTCTGTAATTTTTATGGTGTACATAATAAAGAATATTCTATCTATCTATCTAACTTTTCCCGCGGCTTCGCCCGCGTGGATGTCGGAAAATATCCTATGGGAACGTACTACCGATACCGGGATTACATACCTAATAGCCGAGGAAAAGGTCATTGACTCCTATCGCTGCGCCCGCGTTGCCGTCAAACATAATTGTTTTGATACGCGTAATTTTTGAATCTGATATCTTTTAAACCATTAATTTAAATGAAATGATGTACAGGCATATTTTAATCTAAATTAAATGCTCAATTTAAGTAATATATGTAGTTTATTGGATAAGGATTAATATAATACCGGTCAAAATAACTTCGTAAATAACAATGAAATTTTCATCAAATTCTGAAAGATAAAATGGTTATTGTTAGTCATCCTTAGAAGATAGACATACGCCATCGCGGACTGTTTTGTTGAAATTTTTAAGAAATTTCAAATAAAAACAATAAATAACAATAGTTATTTCCTCTAAAAAGCTGTTATTTCTTATTTTACGCCATCGCATTGATTCCCCACATCCGACTTTTTATTGGCTCCATCAACCAACATTGGCCAACTCATCACACAAAGTGGCATAGGAAATGCGTGCACTAAGCGTTTTTATCACGTTTTGATTGCGTGCCATCAGATAAATGGCTTCCGTATAAGTTTTCATATTTTTCCGGTCATTATATCGATGCTTTCAATCGGCAAGTTTAGATTGCATGTGGGTGTAATCAGTGTGTAAGTATTAGAAGGTAGGTCCTGTATCTAATGGAAAATCGATTCTGGGAATCGAAAGTCAACGCCATAAATTAATCACTTGGCATGTATTGCGAACCTCAAAAACATCATGAAACACTCTAACATAATGATTGCGCCTCTTTTCGGTAGAGGAGGCTAACTAAATTGCATGTTAATTTGTATTAATATTCTGAAAAAGTCACGCATACAATCAAAATGGAACTTTAGCATATGATTATTGGATCTTTTTCTTTCTATATTATAATATAAGACAGTTAAATAACTGGAACATTTTCGCTCGATAATCTTTTTATTAGAAAATCATAACTTTTTAAAGATTATTTGAAACAAAAACAAGATTACTCGGTTTTTATGTCTAAAATAATTATTGACAGTAATCAAATATAGTTTATTATCCAGATATAAGATATTTTTTCTCTAGATCAATTATTACTTTAGATAAAAACGAAATAAGAATTGAGACTTACGATATTTAGTTCCGTGCTCGAACACGACCAAAGAGCGCTCGCGATATTCAACTTTGTTACTGATGTGTTAGCGTTTAGTAGTGCTTGGAGTAGTGGGGTGCATGGGGGCGGAGTTTTCGTGGAAATTGTCTTTGGAGTACCTGGTCTTAACCTCAAATAATAATTATTTTCTGTTCCTTAAGATACAAAGGCCCGTATTACAGAACCTCACTCAAAACTCAAGCATTACTTAGAACACGTTTAAAGCCTTTTGATTGATTGAAACTAGTTTTAAGTAATGCTTGAGTCTCGAGTGTGGTTCTGTAATACGGGCCTAAATAGCCAAGTAACTGAGACCAACTGGGATGTAGCGCTTGCCAGCCGGCCGTTAGTCACAGTTCTAAACTAACCTAACCCATTTGTTTGGGGTACTTAGCTTAGTTACTGGGACCAACTTTGAGAAAAGACCAGACAGTAAAAAAGAGGCTCATTCATTTTAAAAAGTGTGCGTCATTAGAAGCCCAAACAGTTTTTAGGTGGTTAAATAATTTTAAAAAGCGTTCGTTGAGGTTTATAAGTTGTTGTTTCTGTGGATCAGTTGAATATTTCCTTCATTATTTTGGCACTTAATGCTAGCAGGTTGACTTTTAGGAGGTTTGTGGCCTCTGAACCAGATCGAACATTCCATTGTTTTGGCGATGCTCTCATATCGCCCTTTAGGTTTTTTTTTGGCCGCTGAACCAGACCGGACATTCCGTTGTTTTTGGCATTACCTGCAGGAGTCGCAAGTCAACTTTGAGGTTTGTGGACTGAACTTCCCTCGTAAGGGGTTTCAGCTTTGATCATCACATGTAGGTGGACAGCAATGGATACTTTAGATCCGATTATGATTAATTAAGGGGCGATTCTAAAGCTTCAGGTTCAGCAGTGCAGGCTCGCGAGAGATGGACGAAAAGACGATATTCTGTTCTTGTATATTTCCAATGGTTTCTTTTTAATATGAAGTCTTGAATTAACATTATAAATCCCTTCAAAATGGTTGAGCTGAATGGTGCTAATCCATGCGTCATGTTCGTGAACGGGCGCCATCAGTTGGGGCTGGTGATCTCTTAGCTGCCAGGGCTTATTTTTAATTTTTTGAATTGTTATTTTTTTATCTTTTTATTACGGACGCTTCTCATGTGCACGTCTTTCTACATTGTTCTCACATGTATAATTTCAACATGAATGATGTTACCAATATTTTGTAACAATTTTTTATTTAAAAGAGTGTCCGTGGAGTTTCTTGCCCGTTCTTCTCCATAGGTACCTACTACGCTTTGGAATGGGCAACTAGCTTCATACCTATTTCTGACTGACCGATTCTTTGACAATTCAAAAGTGCCTGTAAATGGTTTAATTGAAATAAATGATTTGAGTTTGAGTTTGAAATTGACTAGCTTTTGCCCGCAGCTTCGCCCGCGTGGTGGTCAATTATCCTACCTATTTTATCCCCTTAGGGGATGATTTTACAAAAACACTGAAACACGTAGTTTTTAATTTTTAATCAGAATGTTAAATACCAATTTTCATGGTTTAAACTACAAAAGTTACGATTTTATATACAAACTTTCACCCCCTATTTTACTCCCCTAGGGGTTGTTAATACAGTAAGGTCTTCCCTTGGGAAGACTAGTTGTCAGACTTGAACTTGACTTTTGTCGCATTTGATCCTTATTACTACTAGAAATTGTCCAACTGACAGGTGTAAGGAACGCATTTTCTCGACGGCCGGACTGTGTATATGAAGTATGTGTGTCGTGGTCAGATGTTAGAAGTGACCATTTAATGAAATGGCCAGCTATAATTAATTGGCCGTATCGTTTAAACGTCAACGTTTAATGATATGTCAGTCGACGTTTGGCCATATCATTAATGTAGGGTTCAGGGTCCATGGTTTCAGGTGTAGTAAAAATAGCCAAGTAACTGCAACCAACTTCGAAGTAGCGCTCGCTCGGCTCGCACGTGGTTGGTCACAATTCCAACCTAACCTAACCCATTCGGTCGGGGTGCCACATAAGCGGCATAAATTTGAAATATTTAAAAACTATTTTTAAGTTCTATGTTGCATTTCACGCTGCGGCAGCAGCCGGTGAGTGCTATTTCCAAGTTGATCGCTTTTCATAACATCATATTTGGAAATTCAATAAAAGTCCACGGCCTTTTTTTGCGTGGTCACCCTACTTTGTTTGATTTATTGTATGCCACCGCCATGATGCACAACAAAAACAAAGCGACATCAACGCCTCTACCGGTGGATAACCTAATAATTTTACGATATGATCAATTATGTTTGGCCATATCATGAAGTAGTCGTGCGTTTAACACGTTGAGTATTCAATGATCTGACCAGACCACATTATGATGTGGCCAGCGGTTGATGTTAATTTCATAAAATGATTAATTCTAAGATCTGGCCGCGACATATGGATTGTAAAACATCTACAAACATTTTTTCGTCTTTCTTGTATAAATAAATTCCAAAGTAAACTTTTATGTATCACGTCCAGTAAATTATGACGTTCAGCCATAAAAACCTCAATTATTCCAACAAAGGGTAATAAAAGCCTTCTTACACTAACTTTTATTTTATTTCAAACAGTCGGCTCTGTGCGGCCTATTTTATGTCACGAACTGCAACTTTTAAAACGATATGCTTCAGAATCTCAAGGAAAAGCGTGGAGACGACTTATAACAACAATTTTATTTTTATCAGAAAAATTATCATGGTGGTCCTAAACGGATGGATACTCTTATTAAATCCACTAAAAACTGTGGTTATATGGTAAGAGAACATGATTAATTGTATGGTCATAGTTTAAAGAACGAAGCAAGTCATTTAAAAGGGTGTTTGAGCTAGTACTGAAATTTTCGAATGGAAAAACAATACTTTAGCCTACGCCTACTCTGGAAATGGAACCCATGCAATCTATCATGCACCAACCAGGAAATGCTCGTTTTGTAACTAAAACTTTTATGTGTTCTTCATAACACATAGCTTACCACAAACTTAATAAAAACATTTGTTAGTACATTCATACATTTTAAATAACCTGCCTAGCCTTTTTCCTAACTATATTGGGGTCGGCTTCCAATCTAACCGATTTCAGTTGCAGCAGTTTTCAGTATTTTACATGGAGCGACTGCCTATCTGACCTCCATAACCCAGAAACTGGGTAATACGATACTCTTTGGTAAGACTAGTTCTCAGATTTTCGGGCTTTTGACGACCCGTAACGACTGTCAAAGAACCACGAATGACAGCCGGGACCAACGGCTTAACGTGCTTTCCGAGGCATGGGAGAGTCTTGGTATGTAAATATGGTCACCCATCCACTGACCGACCTCGGCAAGCGTAGCTTAACCTGATGGATCGACCCGTGCGGCCGTTATTACTTAGCCACGAGCTCCTCCATTCATACATCCTTAATGTTATAAATGCGAAAGCGTAAATTATTTCATCACCATTGCTCTCAAAACGGTGAAGGACAACATCGTGAGGAAACCGGCATGTCCTAGAACCGAAAATTCGAAGACATGACATGTGACATCTACCAACCCGCACTGGGCCCGCGTAGTGGATTACGGCCCACTCCCTCTCACAGAGAGGCCTGTGTCCCAGCAGTGGGAACATTTATAGGCTGATGATGATAGATGATGCCCTGGAAAAGAACATAGGATACTTTTTTTTTTCCCCACGGGATCGAGACTTATGCGGGTGAAACCGCGGGGCGCAGCTAGTAATATTATAAATGCGAAAGTAAGTTTGTTTGTTACGCCTTCACGCTAAAACGGCTGAACGGATTTGATGAAACTTGGCACATATATAGATGATGCCCTGGAAAAGAACATAGAATACTTTTTTTTTCCCACGGGATCGAGACTTATGCGGGTGAAACCGCGAGGTACAGCTAGTTTTAAATAAATGAAAAGAAAAAAAAATATTACAACATAAAGTTCGCACACAACTCCACCCCACATTGTTAGGTCCACTTCAGCGATGATTCACCAGGTGACTCACGTTCTAGCCAAGGAAGAGTGCACCTGATGAAATCATGGGCCATTGACCTACAGACCATAGGTGTCAACGCTCCACTGACTTTAGCATGTTCCCTCCTAGTGCGGAGTTATTTCTGTAATTACGGAATGTGGCCGTGTATTCCAATCTATATCTATAGATACTATAAAACAAAGTCAAATTTCGTTTGTATCGCAACTGATTTTGATACGGTTTTCACCATCCTTTACAGCATTATCCCGAAAGCTTTTAGTGTATAATACAGGAATGTTTAACTTAGATAAAGCTCAGTTTTTTTACCCGACTACGGTGAAACAAAAAGGAGGGTTATGATTTTGACCGGTATGTATGTATGCATGTATGTATGTTCATCTGTTACCTCATAACTTCTAAACTGCCGATCATAATTTGACGAATGAGGTATCGTTAGAAGCGTATTGATTGCCCGCTGGTTATAGGCTATGTGACATTTAATGCAATATGGCGCCCTCTAGAGGCCATAAAGTAACGAAATAAAAAATTAAAATAATTGAATTGTGCCATGTTGGGTATCAAATGAAAGGGCTTAATGAGCACATTACAAATATGTATTTATATCATATTTTCCAAGTAAATAAATATGTTTAAATTGTTACAAACAAGTAAAAGTGAGACTGTGCTACGTACGACGCGGCTGTAAAATTAATACCTATTTTACCATGAATGCCGTGATGGTCCAGTGGTTAAGGCCTCACCTCTCATGCACGAGGTTATGGATTCAAAACCGGGCAGGTACCAAAGTGACTTTTTCAATTTAAATGTGCTTTCTGAGTTTATCTTGGACATTACTAACATCAGTGAAGGAAAAACATCGTGACGAAACCTGTACCCTAATTGCGTAATACAACACAACCACAATTTGTTTCGATTTGAAACAAATTGCTAATCCATTGTTTCATAAGTTGGAAAAAAAAATCTGCTCAACAACGTAAATAACGCAATGAATGTTGTTGAACTGTCAAAATGAAACAAATTAGGCAAAATTGTTTACGAAAATAAGTTACGCAATTAGGGTAGGTACTGGACTTATAGTTAATATACAAGTCTAGTAGTTAATATACATATATAAGTCTGAAATCGCCAACCAGTCTTGAGCGCGCATGGTGATTAATGCTCGTGCCTTCTCTGTATGAGAAGAGGCCTTTTCCTAGCAGAGGGACAATAATAGGCTGGTATTATTATACCATATAAACCAAAAAAATAATAATTAAGCTGCTTTGCAAATACTTTATCACGAAACTATAACCCCAAAATAATTTAAATAAAAAATAAGTTTAAAAACTAAAACGCGATTAAAAGATATGAAACAAGAAAATATTTTAGCCACATGCCATTATAATTTTGTAGGTGTACAAGCATGCGACCACGACTTCACCTTGATCATTTTTGTACCTATGTCTTGACTTCTGTCTAAAATATTTTCTTGTTTCATATCTTTTAGTCGGGTTTTAGTTTTTAAACTTATTTTTTTTTTGTTTTTACACACGTGCTAAGCAAGGGCGTGTTACTAGTAGATTATATTATGAGTCATTTTTTAGGGTTCCGTAGTAAACAAGGAACCCTTATAGTTTCGTCATGTCGGTCTGTCTGTCTGTCCGCGGTCTAGCTCCGAGACCCTTAGTACTAGAAAGCTGTAATTTGGCATAGGTATACATATTAATTACGCCAACAAAGTGGTAAAACAAAATTATGAAAAACATTTTTTTAGGGTACCTCTCATACACGTAAAGTGGTGATGTTTTTTTTTAATCCCATGATGTGGGGTATCATTGGAAAGGTCCTTCAAAAACATTGTGAGTTTGGTAAACCATTTTTGGATTCAGGGATCTGTTTGCGAGATATTAAGCTTTATATTGCCAGCTAAATGGTTGGTTTTGGATATGTGAAAAAAATCACAGTAGTAGTTTATATAACGAAATTAAAAGGAAAACTATCACAGCTAAGTAGGCTTTACAAGTTAACGAATAATAATCGACCAACATAACTTTACAGTTGCAAAAACACGTTTTCCCATACATTTTGTGTGGGAGAACATGTTTATCAACTACAAAGTTAAGTTTGTTTTTGTGATAAATTCATCCCAAATACGGAACCCTTCATTGTTCGTGGTCTGACACGCACTTGGCCGGTTTTTATTTATTTCATTGCGCGTTGACTGCCTCTAGTGGTCGCAAGCGCTACTGCTGAGCATGAGGTCCTGGGTTCGATTCCCGGGTCGGACAAAGTGTTATTGGGTTTTTCTATCTGAAATTTCTCATTAGCAGCCCGGAGTCTGGATTTGTGCCCGGTTGATGGGAATAGGCTCGCCCCCTATTACATAGGACTTAAAAATAACTGGCGAAATAAGGGTGTACCTGCTACAGGGCACCTCTACCCAACCTTTCTGGGAAACAAGGCTAGATGTTATGCTATGTATGTTCATTGCGCGTTTTGTTTTATTTAATTTGCTGATTTGCCTGCGTCACCAACTGTCGATTTCGATGGCACAGACGGTAGATTTCAAAAGGCGCCACTACCTATTGAAATCTACCGTGATGCGCTTGCGCCACCGACATAACGCAGGTCACAGGTGCATTGCACTGCATGGATTATTATCCTTTCATATCGATGCGTCACAGTCACTGTGAGAGATTTATTTAATAGAGTGTTACGAGGATTTTTTTTTTGACGCCTAAATGACATTAACAGGGGGGCGTTCTTAGGACACGCCTCCAGTATTTAAGCGAATTATCTATGGGCAGACCACAATTGCGGCGATAAGTCCCCTCTTTGAGGAGTAGCTAGAGAGGCGCCACGGCGTCCTCACCATCTGCCTGACGCAGGTCCTCACCGGACACGGTTGCTTCGGGAGGTTCCTGTTCTGGATAAGGCGGGAGGAAACGCCCGGATGTCACCATTGTGTGGATCGCCCGGAGGACACGGTGAAGCATACAGTGGAGGTCTGCCCGGCTTGGGCGGAGCACCGCCGTGTCCTCGTGGAGGCGATCGGTGGCAGTGATCTCTCGCATCCAACCCTGGTCCAGGCCATGGTACGAAGCGAGAGGGCATGGGAGGCCGTCACCTCCTTCTACGCAGCAGTAATGCTCGCGAAGGAGGAGGCGGAACGCGTCAGGGATAGGCAAATTTCGCGCCCCTTACCGCCACTCTTTAATAAGAGGATAAACTGTAGTTGTAAGCGCAACTATTGAGCAGCCTGGGGTTTGAGCCACACCTGTGGGGAATTACTTGCTTAAAGCTGAAAGTTTTTAAATAGCAACTATTAGGGCTATTTATTAATTATTTACCTTTATAGACTCGTGGCTAAATAATAACAGCCACACAGGTCGATCGAAGGTTTAACTATGCTTGTCGTGGTCGGTTCGTGGACCATCCATTACTTATGGGACCCCTCCGTGCCTCAGAAAGCCATTGATCCCGGCTGTCATTCATCTTTGACAGTCGTTGCGAGTAGTCAAAAGCCTAAGGGCCTATTTCACAATGTCCAAGTATCCACCGAATAAATTCAAAAATGGAACAGAATTTGTAAGATATTATCTGCCAAGTAAGTTAACGAGAACCTAATCGGAGTTAGTGAAACAGCAGTGCTATTCTGTAAAAATCTCACCGTGAACGCTTAGGTGAAGTGAGCTTGAAAGTGGGCTGTCAACAGTGTCAATCCCTAGTATTTGGTGGAATGACAGCTCACTTCAAGCACACTTCACCTTAGCGTTCACGGTGAGATTTTTACAGAATAGCACTGCAGGCCCAAAGTTTGACAACTATCGTGTTACTCAGTAACTGGGTTGTGGAGGTCAGATACGCAGTCGATCCATGAAATATACTGGTGCTCAGGTTAGACTTGAAGCCGCCATAGAACAGTCTAGAGTCTAGACAAAATCAAACTGGTTGCTAATTTAATTATATAATTAGGTATACAACATAAAAAAAAAACAAAAACATTTTAAAAGAGCAGTTTCTTGCCCATCCATCTCCATATGAAAACTATATTTTGGAAGGGGCGACTAGAACCAATTCTATTTTTTTCGTAAAATCTTGACATTCAAGTGAATAAATATGCCTAATTGAAATAAATTATTTGGCTTTGACTGCCCCCAATATTGAAAAGACTAGGTAGATAGATTTTTATAGATATTAGAGTTTTCTGAAAAATAAATAAATAAAATAGCAGCGGGTTTTCCGGTATCTTCAGCACGCGTTCCATGACAACCATAGAAACGGGTTTTCTACGCGTTTTGTCTATCCAGCTCGTCCCATCCTTGATGTCCTCCCTCCGGTTGACGCACTAAGCCGAGGTTCGTACCCCACAGGGGGTGCCCTTAGCGAGCGTTCACCTAGTTTTAATTAGCATAGTTGAATAACCCCTGGCTTGGAGGTTTTAAGTGTAGTAGCTTAAGGCACCCACAGGAAAGCCCGGTTAAGTAGTCATGATCTCAGAGGTCAACTACGAGATGCACAACAAATTTTAAAAAAATCGGGTTTTGTCGACGCAAGAATAAACAAAATGACAGATTGTGATTAACTGTCATTTTATCTATTCTTCCGTCGACAAAACCCGTTTCTATTGTGGTCATGCTAAGCTTGCAGGTCGATGTAGGTTGATCTACAGAAAGAAGTAGTTACAATTTTTTACCTGTTTCTTTATGTGTGAGTACATAATCTAATATGGGGCTATTTTACGCGCGCCGATTGATACCGAGTTGGTCTTTCCCGGGATGTTTATACAGGGTAAGTTTTTAACCAGTGCGCAAACTTTAACACGTGACTTTACTCATAATTATGAATAACTTTTACTATGGGACCAAACCTGAAATTGTGAAAAAAACATCTGCTGTTCCCTACATTTTGACGAGTTATGCGAACATAAATAGGAACAGCTGATTTTTTTCCTGATAATTCGGATCCTACTGATCCGATTCCGGAAATTCTTTCACTAATGTTTTCCCAAGGTTATCCCCTACATATATACAGGGTGTTTGGCAGAACGTTGAACATACGAAAATGGTGGATAGGTGGGGTCATCTGCTACTTATTCAGCCCTAATTTATTTGGCCTTACCTACCTATTCACCATTTTCGTATGTTCAACGTTCTGCCAAACAACCTGTATATAGTAAGTAAACTAACTTCAGCCTATGACTTCGTCCGCGTGACGAAGTTTTGCTCGGCTCCTAAGGGCCGTAGCGTAATGTTACATAGCCTATAAAATTCCTCAAGAATTCACCTATCCAATACAAAAACAATTTTTCAAATCCGACTGGAAGTTCTGGAGATTACCCCCTACATAAAAACTTACAAACAAACAGACAAACATATTTTAACTCTTTTTAATATTATATTATATATTCTATGTAATAAGTAATAATATTATGTAATATAAGTACAGATGACATTATTATACAAACTTCAATATTTACTTCTACGACAAGGTTGGAAATAAAAAAACTGGTTCACTATTACAAAATCAACCGAAATATTTATTCTTGGCCAATTACAATTTACACGTTAAATAAAACTCTACTGTGAAAAACCAACACTTCACCATCACGAGAATCCTGTTTACGCCGTCTTTCTGAAAAAAAAAAGAGAAAATAATGACAATTTTATAAGATAAGGCCGAAGAAACTCTCTTCTTATCTCTCGGAGACTGTTACAATAATCATTAATCTGTTTTTCGAGTTTATTCATGAGAAAAAAACACAATCGACTTGGATATATTTAGTAACATGTTCCGCTTGGCTATTCCTAAAGAGCCAAAAAAACCCTGACAGAAATCGACACGTGTTTCACGTCTCAACGAGGCATTCTCAGGATGACGATTGACTTGTCGCGAACCCGAACACAGCGTGTTGTCACACCGTGTGTTGTTTTATTATGAATTTTCGCAAGGTCACGCCTGAATCAATTAACTATTCATTTCATTTCATTACATCATTCTCATTAATTAGCTCACTGGGTTTAAGCCTCAACCCTTTTATACCATTTTACTTGATCCTGAAAAATATATCCTAAATCTGAAAGTTTGGATGTTAGTGAGTCTCAGGCCGTCACCTCCATCTGCGAAGCTGTAATGCTCGCGAAGGAGGAGGCCGAATGCGTGAGGGAGAGGCAAATTTCGCGCCCTCGCGCCCTTAACCGCCGCAGGAGGAGACGCCCGGGTCGAGAATCGCGAGCCGATTTCCGGCCACCGTAGGTGCGGGCTTGCGGACGGTGAGCAATGGGTAGCTCGCCGTCCGATAAGGACCAAGTCGACGGCGCGTTGTGTTCCACGCGCGCCTCAAAGAAATGTCAGCAGAATTGACGGGGTCCGCTAGGGTCAATGCATGCCGGAGCTGCGAATAAGGGCCGAAAGGGACATCGTGGCCCCCGGCAACAGGACAACCGAAGGAACACGGGTGGGTTTTAGTCAGTAAGAGTCTGACAAGGCCGCGCGTACTTTGGATAAATTTTCGTACTTATTTCACTGTTGCGTACACATACTAATATGGTCGTACGAATTGAGTGCTCACACGGGATACGTTTTTCTCCGTCAAATAAAACAAATCCCAACCAAGTCGGATTGTTTTCGGACATCGGAGCTATACGAGTACGTACGACTAAGTCGCACCCGGTCTGCGCACTCCCTTTATACTTGGACGGTCGGGATCATTCGTGCGAGTTTGTACGTGTACGCACAAGTGAAAATCGTACGTAAACGCATCCAAAGTGCGCGCGGCCTTAAACTACGGTGTCCTGGAAGATCATTAGCCGTCACACAATGGCCGCCATAAAAATAATGGCATCAAGGTTTGCCTTTACGTTGTCAAAAAACGGAATCCAGGAAAACACCAACGTACTTACATAAATATCGTTTCAGTGACGTCATTTGACGGTAAATTGCGGTCGCTATGTGGCGGCCACAACAGACTTAGGAAACCCTATCTTAAGGGCTAGTTCCTCGAAATAAAATTTCCCCTGAATGACTGAAGGGACGATAATGAAAGATATACAAGTAGATTATGGAAACTTTTTATGCGAGTAGGTACATGTCTTATTTTCCCTAGTATGCGAGTAAAACCACAGACCACAGTAAGTCGTTCTATGAAAGAAACGCAAATAAAAACCAGGACATGATTTTGATATGAAAAGCAACAATTTTTCCATTCCCATACAATGCTGTAAACTGTTCTATTTTCCAATCACAACCAGAATTTTCTTTTTAATAAAAATAATGCATATAATACTGGTCCTCGTCCACAGTACAATTGCCTGCACAATCAATTGAAACTGCGCTGCCTCTGGCCATATTGTCTTCCAATCTATTCAAACCTGATGAATATGACAGTGATCCTCAACATTTTTTTTTCTGTTTGTTGGTTAACAATGATGGTCGAAGCAACAACAATGGTAGATGATGGACAATCATAGTAAAAGGAGAAGAATAATAGTAAGCTATGGAGGATGAACGATGATAATGAAACTTTGGTAGTAAACTTATTGCCTTGGAGTCTGTAAATTGTTGAAGTGAAAACTTCTTTAGGCGCGTTGGGCATTTTTGAGATGGGACTAAACCATTGATTTCGCGACACTGGAACGCAATTTACCGACACCGTAGAGTAAAAGACGTCAACGCGTTGATTACCGCGGTGCCGATTTTTTTTTTACAAGTTTTTACTTCTGTCGGCACTCCCGGAGTGCTATTTTTTTTTTTTTGTTTGTGTCTCATAAAGCTATTTTTTTAATTTTTGCTTTTTTAACAATGATTATAGGTTGAAAAGCAATAATAATGAAAATGCTCATTATTTTCTCCATAGTATATTAGTAATAGTAGTAACATTGGAGATTTAAAGTAAGTGTCAATATTTTTTTATTTTAATTTAACTTTGTTTTTTTTTTCGTATTAATGTTTTTAATTAAGGTGTTTAGTTTAATTTGTGATTTCCTGTGCGAGTCTCAATAAATACTTTTTCTTTCTTTCTGTTTTCTCCTACTGACTAAAAACCACCCCGGTGTTCCCTTCCTACACTTGGACCGGAGATCATGAGATCTAGTGCGCCTTCCATGATCCCCGACTGGCACTCCCCGATTTTTGTAACATGCCTCACAAATAAAAATAAAAAGCCTTTACATATTTTGTTCAGGTAAGTAGGTACTCGCAAATTTAAACAGGGGGAAAGAGTATTAATATCTAACAAAAAAAGTGTGAAAGGATCCCAAATATTGAAAAGGCATCACACAAAAACTTTGGAAGCCATTGTGCTAAACCAAACGCAAGCCGAAATGTAATTGACATGCGTTTACCTAAAAAAAGCCATAGAAACGCCCATGCGGACGACCTCAAAGCTACAACGGGCATGACTCACAAACGATCGGAACGTAACAAATAAAAATGTTTAAAACGGAAAAACAAGTGATGATTTGTCCAAAAACAAACTTATTCCTGCAGCTGCTCAACTTGAAATTGAACCTTACGATGAAGAAAAAGAATCTACTGATATGGATGCGAATGGTAATGTTAAAATTGTTAAAAGTCTCTGTGGGTGGTGAATAGGCGGCAGGTTTGCAAACAACGAAGGAAAAGGCGGTGCCGAATTCAATACAAATATGGAAGCGACTCAAGCTTGAATAGAAGACGCGACAGTAAGTGACCTTTATGTGGAAACAAAGACACAAATGGCGAAGGGAAATGCCCTGCTGTGCAGAAATAAGGTATAACGTCTTTACTGTTGACCGTTTGGCTGTTTTGATGGGATTTTCTGTAGGGCTGCTTAACGATATACTGATACAGAAATTGATATGATTTTGTAAAAGTATTTAATATATAATAAGGTTATTGACAAGTATGATGCAAGTAAATTTGAATAAGTATAATACAAAACATGACGTCTAAACGATGAATCTTAAATCCGATTTTCACAACCTTTCTCTGAACACGGAATATTGAAATCGATGAATATTTATAATAAAAGGTGAAAAAAACGGCACGCTTACTTATAAACACATACATACACATACATAAACTCACGCCTTCTTCCCATGGGGGTAGGCAAAAACTACAGAACGCCACCTGCTACGATCCTTAACAGTCCTTTTGCCTCGTTTACGTTCATACTTCATCTGGTCATACACGCACGCCGGTTGCGAGTACTACGCACCTGGCCTTTCTGAAGAACATCACCAATAAGGTCAGTATATGTCCTCCTAGCGCGTCCCCGCCCGGCCTTTCCCTTTACATCAGCCTTGTAAATACATTTTGTTAGTCGCCTTTCATTCATTCTCTCAACATGCCCAAACCATCTCAGCATACCCTTTACCTTTTTTTTTTACTTATAAATCAAGTAATAAATAATAAACCAACAACCTATCCATTACTTCTTAACAGCAGTGCTGCTTAGTTGCTCAGTGATAGCCTAGTGGTGTGACCGTCGGATTGCCAAGTCTTAGGTCTCGAACTCGAACCCAAAGACCCCACCTCTGACTTCGGACTCAAGTGCGTATTGTATAATTATCACTTGCTTCAAAAACGGTGAAGGTAAACCTTGTGAGGAAACCTGAGAGATATTTCTCGACGGTATGAAGCCAAGTCAGACGCCCATGGGTGGCATAAAAATTCTGACACCAGGTTCGTCACTAACCACATGAAAATAAAGAAGAATATACCTACTTCTTAACACAAAACGTAATAATTAGACCCCTAAAATAATTTTACTGCCCCAAATAACATTCAGTAACAACCCTAAATTTTACAACCCCCAATATTTATAGCAGCTTGCGTCCAATGTCTACTAACTTCTTCATTATCTGCTTCACAATGTATGACTACTATCCTGTGTCCAAAAGTAGCCCTTTTTAGTCCCTTTTCAATATTTTTATAGCCATAATTAGTTCCGTCTGCAATTTCAAAAGCAATTTCATCCTCACAAACTGTTGTTCATTTACTATTGCCTTTAGTTTAAAATACAAACTATTTCCTAGGCAATTGTCGGGAAACAATTATTGCTTTTGATGGCGACAAAGAAGAGAGTTTGCATAATATTGATGTTTTTGTATAGAAGTGTATCTTTCTGTTTGGATGGTGAGCCGCTACTAATTTGTGCCATTTTTGAACATGTTTTTTTCCAAAGCTTTACTATTATAGTCGTTGTGATTAATATCTTGAGTCCTCATAATGTAGCAAATTGACACTGGTCGTCCAGCAGTATTATTGCCTACTATTTCTATTCCGATGGTAATTCAATCAAATAATATAAATAAAAAAACCGAGACAGCACTATCAACAGTAATGTGAAGCCGGTTTCGTAAACATGTGAGGTGTAGTGTCATTGTAAATGGTTGTAAATGTGTGCATGTGAGCGTGTATGCACAGAATGAAGGGGTAGTTTTGGCATGCTTCACTGTATTGTATTTGGTCTGAGTATACATACATAATATCACCTGGTAATTTCAATCATAGCAAATCCACTGATACAATTGATCCGTTTAATCTTCTTACATATAAAATTCTCGTGTCACAATGTTAGTTACCTTACTCCTCCGAAACGGCTTTACTGATTTTTACCAAATTTTATATGCATATTCAGTAGGTCTGAGTATCGGCTACTATCTATTTTTCATACCCCTAAGTGATAAGGGTTGTCCACTCCAAACAAATAATTGGCAAAACAACGTTTGCCGGGGTCAGCTAGTATATGTATATTTATTTTATTTTATTGGACAACATTGGTCTAACGGTTAATACAACTTATCAACTAAGGTTTAGTATTTATTAAATGTATACATAATTACTGTTCATCCCTGCCTCACGAGCAACCTGACAGAGAGTCTTAGTATTGGTGCACTATGCTGTTCAGCTAGGGTTTACAAAATACTGTTGCTGCTAGCCCTCATTCTGCTTATTAAGAATGCGGCCTTCTTCCTCATAATGGCATAAAAGTCGTCAGTTCGTGCTATAGCAAACATGCTAGACGCGCTGCAGAACCGGGCCAACCTCAACAGCACCCTGAAGCCATTATTATATTGCACACGCAGAGCATCTAGAGCCCTCTGCGTACCGTTGACTCACAAACTGCCCGTGTAGAACCCTTGACAATAAGCTTTAAACAGAGTTATTCTGACCTAATTACTAGAACGAGCAAATTTGTGAGCCACCGTGTTGCACCTGAATATAATTGTTAATAGTTAATGTTACTGTTACTCTGCGTCATTCCATTGCTGGGCAAAAGCCTCTCTCCATGACTGCCAGCTCTTTCAATTCTGGGCTAATGTCACCCACTGGTTGTTTGCTCCGATTAATATAAGTTAATTAGGTATACATAGGATAAACAGGGTGAATTTTTGAGATTGAGCAGTAAGGGCAGGTCCTTAACCATTTTAGTTACAGGAAAACGGTTTTAGGAGACTGTCTTTATTTTTATGAGAATTTTTGTTGAAAAAAAAAATTATGGTCTGCAAGAAAATGGGTCATTTTCACAAAAAACTTTTTTTGATGCTAAAAAGGTTCTTATAAGGTTCAAAAATTTATATTGGAGCAACTGAGGTTTGAGTACCTACTATAAAAGTCAGACACGGTAAAAATCTTTTCCCATAAATTTTGTAAGAAATTAGACTCCAACTTACTTTTTATGATGGATAGACTATCGATGATGATAAAGAACTTGCTGATTATGACGACACTAATGATTATCACAATAATGATGATGATCACGAAATTGATAATAAAGATAAAAGGCCAAATATTAGTAACAAAAAAAATATACTAACTTTATCACACAAGCCTTTGGCTCCATAGACAAAAGGAAGTGATTCAGGCTATTCTCGCAGTTGATGTAAGCCATGCCGAAGCCAAGACCGCCTCCGATAAACATCGGCCATTTTTTATAACCTTTAAAGAAAAAGCTGCCCACCATGCTCCCGATAATGAGGCCCGCAGCTGCAGGTAAAGTCAGGAAGGATATGAAACAAAACAAATTATTTATTTAGGCCTGATTTTTCCTCATGGATGTCATCCGTCCTGGGGCGGACGGAGGGGTCTGTCAGACTTCTACTGACTAAATCCAACCCGTGTTCCCTCGCACACTTGCACTGGGGGCTACGGGAGCACTTAAGCACTCTTCAACGCAGCCCCCGTCTGGTGCCAGCTCGCCTCTGTGGGCCTCGTCTGGTCTAGTGATAGCCTCGCTTAACATGACGTTGGTTCACTAGCTTTTTGATTGACTCTTATGCCTCATTTACATGATGTGATTTAATTGTCTGCATACCATTTAATATGTTGAGGTAACAATAAACGTTGCCAGTTGTAGTCATTTATTGCTTCAATTTGTTTGCATGCCACAAGCAAGTAACTTGAATCGTGTAAGTGGAGCTTCATCTTGAACAATGCTCAAGACATATTATTTGAAAATCCTAACAGGTACACTTTAGGTTTTCTAAGCCACTATGTTTCATACATCATAACAAACTATTTCAAACTTATTCACCAGTTTTTACCCCGAAATCAACGAAGCATGCAGAATATCTTGCCTCAAAGTCCCTTACGTCTTTTGACTTCTTCATACCTTAGGTAAGCGCCAGGTTATAAAAATTCATTCTGACAACGACACACTTAACTAAAATAAAAAAATACTTATAATAATATATTTAAATTCTTTTATAATAATATTTCATCAGTTATTGAATTACAAAACAAATTTTGAACGTTGACACACACAATGACACTACCGTACAAAAAAAAGTATTTTTGTTTATGTTTATTTTATGCCTGTTTTAAAAAGTTGCTGTTCTATTTTAAGGTTTTATATAATTGAAATCTTAAAAGGGGGCAGCAGAAGAATACATCAAATTCTTTTTGGGGACTTTAAAAAGGCATTTTATCTCAAAGATTTACAGTTTAGTTGCAGATAATATTATACCAAGGCAAGGGTTAAGGGGGAAGTTATTTGATAATTTCCCACCTAAAAAAAAGAAAAAAGAAAAAGGGTTCTTTTCATGGAAAGTATTGAGTTCTGACGAAACCGACACAAGCTTTTTATTTAATTTTAGCACATTTATAAGCATTTTTTTATGCTAGCTAAACCATCTTGATTGTGTGAAATTGAATAATAACTCAGGAATTAAGTCCGCCTTTGTACAGTTTTTTTTTTTCTTGTACATAAAGTTTTAATAAATAAATAATTAGGTTATAAGCATCAAGTAAATTACCACTTTTGCCACTACCTACCACTATCCGATTTTCCACTCAAATCCGCGTGACCAGGTAGCCAATTAAGGGTACCGACCACACTCTAAGCCCTCATAGATTAGCCGGATTACGTCTAAGTCCCTGAACACAATTAATATCGTTATTATGGTTTCAATCACGAACGTAATGTTGATTTGATATAGTTAATTGATTTAATCAGGACTTGATTTATGGGTAATTAGTTAAATAATTATAATTAGGCGTTTATGAGGTGTGATAAGCATAATGTGGATAACTACGTAACTATACATTATTTATGGTCATTGAATCAGTGTAATTCACGAGCCTAAAAGTAGTTTTTGAGAAAGAATAATTTTCAGGGGACTTAGTTCAAAGATATTATGTTAAAAATGGGGTTGATCTAAATCAGACACTAACGTTAGACCATTTATGACCTAGAACTAATAAAAACTTTTACAAAAAAAAAAAAACAACCGACTTTTCACTTTTTAGTTGTGGTACCTACCCCACACACATTCGAATACCTGCTACCAGTGACAGGAACTTATCATATCATCTACATGCTAAGTGGGAAAAAAATACGTATTTTGTAGCTAACTCAAAAACTACCCAAGCAAAGGTAATCAAATTTATATGGGACCAATTTGAAGGCATACCCTTTCAAACAAAAAAATAATTTTCAAAATCGGTCCACAAATGACGGAGAAATCGGTGGACATACATAAAAAAAATAAAAACAAACATACGTTACGAACATATTACCTCTTCCTTTTTGGAAGTTGGTTAAAAATTGTACATGTAAATCGATAATCTCATCATTATCACAAGCCTACAGCAGTCCACTGCTGGATATAGGCCTCTAAAATTGCACGCCATTTAACTCGATTCTCGGCAACTCTCATCGAGCTGCTACCAACCACCCTGCGAAGATCATCACTCCACTTAGCCTGAGGGCGTCCTAAGTTACGCTTGCCGATTCGCGGTCTCCACTCAAGAACACGTCTACCCCGACAGTCATTGGTTCTATGGCTAATATGGCCGACCCATTGCCATTTCAACTTGCTTATGTGAGCTATTTCGACAACTTTGGTTCTCTGCCTGATCACCGATAGATAATAATCGATAATCTACTTCACTTTAAAGTCTCTTAATATTAACAGTGAAAATGATTTCATTTACTCTTCAGTCTAGATAACTGCTCACCCCTTTACCGACTACAATCGACATTATAATCCTCATAATTCGATCTGTCATTGGACGTCTTCACTGACTGCACATCGCCCATTCAATCAGGGTTGTCAATTTTGGTTCGTTACGCAGAAACCGCTTTGATAAGACATGCAGATAGGATTATGGACGGTGGCATCCCTGTCTGGGCAATCATTAGGCTTGCAGCTTGTTTAGCACTAAATCCTTTGTCTATTGCTAGAAGGGATGGGAGTTTGTGGATATTTTTTCGGACATGGGATTGGTTCGGATACAAGATGGGATAGTTTTCATAGTGTGTAAAATGTAAAGCTTTTTATTAGAATCATGTTATATTTTAGGCAAAGTAGTTATATTTTCGGGTAAAGTAGTTTAGTAAACGATTTACCTATTTCAATTTGGTTTGTGAAAATCAGATAAAATGAGACCCATTCACATTACACTGATCCTTTTAAATCCCCTTTTGACACTAAACGAATAGAACACAGCAATATTTCAACAAGCACCAATATTGGCAATACACACTATGTTGAAAATTGATTATACTATTCTTACCACTTTTCGGATATCGCCTTGGATAGCAACACTATTTCTGCATTGCTCCGGATCAATTATGTGTGATTTGGTTTAAATTGAACGTGCCCTGTATTTAGATTGAATGTCTGTTTAGTGAGAACACTGTATTTTAGTGTAAGTTTAGTTAAGACGTTAATTTAAGATCTAGATGTATTGGTCAAGTTAAAAATACGTGGTTTGTTTATTTGTAAGTTAAATTTTTTCGGCAATTGAGATTTCCTTGTTGGTTTGTCTTTTTTGTTATTATAGACCGATTAAAACGCGCCGGTCGAGGATATTCATTACAGTTCTGTTGAAAAAGGATTTAAGACTTTTTCCACAAGCCATAATTCGCAATACTTCAGAATTTAAAAGTCATTTATTCAAACTAGGCTGAGAATCAGCACTTTTCGACGTCAAAATTACATAAGACAGTCCCCCAAAACGCTCACCCTTCACCACTTCCTAGTGCTTTAGCTGGGAAGAAGAAGTGGCGCAACAAATTCCCTAGTAGCACAGCTGTCTGTTCAGTTAGAAAAATAAATAAAATTGATTCTATACAATTGTATACAAAATAATTTACATAACGCAACACAAAATAAAATTTAAATTATAAATACTAACTAACGTTAAGCCAAATAAAAAGTAAGATCGTATGATGTAGACTCGACGGTGTTTTGAACAGAATTTAAACGCGCCTACATAAACAGTTATCGCAAGATGCTCGATGCTTCAAGCTTGGAATCTTAGCGCAGGCGTTACGTGTGTTCCCTGGGCGTCGGGAATCGCAGGCAGATTTCCGGCCACCTTAGGTGCGGGCTTGCGGACGATGAGCAATGGGTAGCTCGCCGTCCGATAAGGACCAAGCCCGGGTCGACGGCGCGTTGTGTTCCACGCGCGCCTCAAAGAGATGTCAGCAGAATTGACGCGGTCCGCTAGGGCCAATGCCCGCCGGGGCTGCGAAGAAGTCCGAAAGGGAGATCGTGGCCCCCGGCAACATGGCAACCGAAGGAACACGGGTGGGTTTTAGTCAGTAAGAGTCTGACACGCCCTCCCGCTCCACCCAGAGCGGGAGAAGTAAAAAAAAAGGCGTTACGTGTGTTTGATTAAATATTTAAAATAAATCATAAATAGGACTGAGTCATAGGTACAGTAAACTATATCTTGTGCTGAAGAGGTAATCTGCCTATCCACATGGGAAGAAGGCGTGAGTATTATGGTAATCTATTAGAAACCAGAAATGTCTTTTAGCAACATAAGGTTCAGAAAATTTTACACGTGTTTAATATGCCTCCGCTGTCTGTCCGTCCGTCTGTCTGTCAGCGGGCTATATCTCATGAACCGTAATAGGTACACAGTTTAAATTTTTACAGATTATGTATTTCTGTAGCCGCTATTACAACAAATAATAAAAATAAAATAAAGGTTAAAATCAAAGGGTACGTACAAGAAACGTGTTTTTTTCGGCATTTTTGCTAAATAGGGTAGGTATGCTAAGATGGTTTGGGCATGTTGAGAGGATGAATGAAAGGCGACTAACAAAATGTACCTATTTACAAGGCAGATGTGACGGGAAAGGCCGGACGGGGACGCCCTAGGAGGACTTATACTGACCTTATTTGTGATGTTCTTCAGAAAGGCCAGGTGCGTAGTAGTCGCAACCGGCGTGCGTGTATGAAGAAGGCGTGAGTTTATGTATGTTTGTATGTATTTTGCTAAATATTTTACGGTGGTACGGTACCCTTCGTGTGCGAGTTTGACTCGCACTTGACCGGGTTTTAACTTACCACGATTTCTGCCCTCCCTCATAATATTATCACTTAGCGTTATGCAAATGTCAAAATGCTTTGACAGTATAATTTGTTTAATTGTCAAATAGGCCGCAAGCTGTTTACAATATTCTCAAAATGTTTAGATATATTTTACTACATGTAATTTTGCCCTGACTTTGCTTATATTTTGCTTGGTTTGACTTTATTAAGGAACCTACTTCAATAAAACAATGATTTGCAAGTATTCAATAAATTAATACTTAAATTGAATTAGGTTTTAATTTAAGAGTAGGTAGATTACATACCTGATAAATAATTATTACTATGCGAGAAAAAATTAAATTGTAAAAAAAAAATACAATTCTTGTTGGATAACGATGATTTCGATTTTGTCAAAACCAAGAGCTTTTTTAACATTTTAAAGTTTTTAATAATAATTCTGCATAGATCTTTAGCACTTTAAGAATAACTTTTTAATTTACAACTAGCTGACCGGATAGAAGTTATCCCATAGTTCATATAAAAATCCCATGGAAAAAGGATGTCTAGTTGTTCCCAAATTTGAAAATATTTCGGCAAAATTGCCGGAATATTTTCAATAAAAACCTAATTCAGACAATCGCGAACATTTTAAAATAAAAAATTGGCAAATCTGTCCAGCCGTTCTCAAGTGATGTACGTGCTTACCAACCAACAGCATTTATTTTTTATTTACCGACTAGCTGCGCCCCGTGTTTTCACCCGCATAAGTTTCGATTCCATAGGAATATCGGAACAAATAGTACCCTATATCCTAACCCAGGTCATGTTCTATCCATGTGCCAAATTTCATCTAAATCCTTTCAGACGTTTCAGCGTGAAAGCATAAAAACCAAATATACAAAAAATCTTATCTTTTCTCTTTATAATATTATTATTCAATTTATTTATTTTTAACCGTTTTACTATGTAGGTGTGTGTACATAAAGTGCAGTCAGTAGTCAATGTGTAATATTCAAACGTTTCAAGTATTTGCCTCGAAGGCAAATTGTCATCAAAGAGTATTTAGGAGGGATGATGACATAATTAATTCTGAGCTTTTAAGCATTTTGTGTTTAAATTAGGATTAGTGAGACTGATAAAATGTATTTAGCAATTAAGTTATGCTTTTTGCCTAAGGCTGAGTAGGCTAAGTGAGTCGCTAAGTTAAGTAATGAATGTATTGTTTTAAAGTATTAAACGACAGGGGTGGATTATAAGTTCATTATAAGTATTTTGCATGATACAAGTTCCTTTTTAAAATTATAATGATTTGTATTTTTTATTAATAAATATTTAATTCCTCCATTTTATGGAATCTGTTCAAACTGCCAAACCTTTTCCCAAATATGTTGGGGTCGGCTTCCAGTCTAATTGGATGCAGCTGAATACCAGTATTTTAAATGGAGCGACTGCCTATCTGACTTCCACAACCCAGTAACTGGAAATGAAATTAAATTGTTTATTCTGTAAATAGGATATCGGAATCACTTTTACACGTCATATAAAAAATATTAAAAATAAGCTAGATGAGTTCGGCGTTTCCTATCTAACTACTCTGAGAAGAAAGGCCGAAACAAATTCAGAGGTAGCAGTCTCTTTTAAAGTCCAGACATAATCTTGGTCAGGCCATATGAGGACCATGTAGATTAATGTCTGAAAAGGTCTTTTGACGAAAGAACCACACAGACACTGGGTTATACGATATCCCTTGGTAAGGCTAGTTGTCAGACTTTCAGGCTTCTGACGACCCGTAACGACTGTCAAAGATCTACAAATGACAGCCGGGACCAAAGGCTTAACGTGCTTTCCGAGGCAAGGAGGAGTTTCGGTATGTAAAGATGGTCACCCATCGACGGACCAACCCCTGTAAGCGTAACTTAAACTGTTGGATCGACCCGTGCGCCTCTTATTACTTAGTCACGACCCACCTATGTAATTAAAAAATAAATGTTTTTAGTAATGTTATTGCAGTACCTATGTGCCCCTTTCGAATCGGCCAGGTTTTTTTACATATTGTATTTCCATATATTTTACTGTCCTGTGATATAGACGTGGACGTCCACGATAATATCATCAAGTTAGAAATCATAATTGTTTTTGGTTTTTAAATAATTTTAATCAAAATACGTAGGTACAAGGAAGGGCGTCTTTTTTACAAAGGGCGTAGTTAACACCTACTCACTCAGATTTTTGCGTACCCATACCCCATTGTCAAAATTACAGAGAACAAAGTCCTCATTCATCGTCACAGAGTTACGACAGCAAATTGCAAGATTTATCTCATCACCACCATGCTTACGAATGTCCTCATTTTGTTTACGAGGTTCGATACCCGGTTGAACCAAGTTTTATAGTTGCCTTAATTTTATAGCCTTTGATTAGTTCCTTTACGGAAGTCGGTTGATTTACTTATTGGAAAGTGAGGTAATGAGGTGGGAACATTTTTTTCGTTCAATATTTGAATTTGACTCTCTGAGATTGGTTTTCGAAAGTCAAAGATTTAAATCGTTAGATTAGCTCTCATCGTACTAACTGACGCGAAAAAGTGCCCATACTGAGAAGAGTGAGCTCATACAATAATAATAGCGTTTCCATGCTGTCAAAGGTGTCAAAAAGAAAAGGAAACGCGCCCAACTTTTGACGCAGCAGGGCGAATCTACAATTGAAATCTTTGTTTTATGTCTAAGACACAACGGTGTCTTTATTTTATAAACAAGTGTCTTCTGTATAGTTCTCGGGTAAACATAATCATCATCATCATTTCAGCCGAAAGACGTCCACTGCTGGACACCTCCACTTCGACCGATTCTGTGCTTTCCACATCCAGCGGATTCCTGCAGCCTTCATAAGGTCATTGGTCCATCTTGTGGGAGGCCTTCCAACGCTACGTCTTCCGGTACGCGGTCGCCACTCTAGAACCTTTCGGCCCCATCGACCATCCGTTCTGCGAGCAATGTGCCCTGCCCATTGCCACTTAAGTTTGGCAATTCTTCGGGCTATGTCAGTTACCTTGGTTCTCCTGCGTAATAGGTAATAGGTAATAGGTAATACGGGCTGGTATCCGCAACTCCACGTCAAAGCGCGTATTTTGCGTACGGGTGGGAAACTCGATTATTCGATCCACCCCAGCTCCTCAAAGAAGGCCAGCAACGCCTTGGTGTCACTGACAATCTCACGTAGGGTACCTGGGTTACCGAAGTACTTGGCCCTGTATGTGGCGACCACTGGGCAGTTTAACAGCACATGAGCTGCTGTCTCGTCGTCCTCCATGCAGGCTCTGCACAGCGGACTGTCTGTGACTCCTATGACAAAGAGGTGTTTATTAAATGACCCATGGCCAGTTACAGCTGCTGTAATTGTACGCAGCTGCTGTTTCGTTAGTCGGAGAACCTGTTTCGTGAGGCGGCCATCAATCATAGGGAGTGCCTCCTTGGCCTGCCTGCATTCACCGTGGTCCAACCAAAGTTTGTGATGTTGATCCCTGGTTCTTTTCCTTACCAGAGTGCGTAGGTACCCGAAGGGGAGTGGCGCAATGGGTTCAGGCCCCACTGGTGCCATGCTCGACCCCCTTCTGGCAAGTTCGTCGGCTGCGTCATTGCCCCGCGAACCGCTGTGTCCCTTGATCCATTGAATGGTTATATTATTGAGGCTACCCACCTGGTTAAGGCGCTGGTGACACTCGTATATCAGCCCAGAGTCAACAGTGTGACTGTTTAGCGCTAGCAGAACAGCCATACTGTCTGAGAGTATGCGTATCGAGTGGTCCTTAACTTCCCTGGCCATGATGGCTGAAGCGGCAAGAGATACACCCATGCATTCGGCCTGGAACACTGTGTTATGGACTCCCAATGGTGTGGCTATGTGTATGTTGAAGTCCTCCGAGAAGATTCCAGCACCTGTGCCACTACCTGTTTTGGATCCGTCGGTAAAGATACGTAGCTCTGCGGGGCGCAAACCCTCGCATCGACGATCCTCGTGAAGTTGAATCCTGTATTTTTTATCGAAGATAAATTGTTTGGGTACCCGGTCATTTATGGCTTTCGTAATAGGGAACTCATTATTGAGTCCCTCAAGCAGCGCGGTGTGTTGTGTCTCCCTCTTACCCCAGAGATTGATTGCATTAAGACGTACCGCTGCCATTGTCGCTTCCTGCTGTATGAACAGGTGGAGCGGGGGTAGTCCCAGCATGGCTTCGATGGCTGCAGTCGGAGTAGTCCTCATGCAGCCCGTGGTCGCCACGCAGGCAAGCCTTTGCGTGCGTTGTAGTTTATTAGAAGCTGTAACCAGCTGAGTACGGGGCCACCAGACCACAGCCCCATAAGTGATCATGGGGCGGATCACTGCTGTGTACAGCCACAGAATAATTTTGGGGGATAGGCCCCACTTCTTACCTATCATTCTCCTGCACTGCCAGAAGGTGATGCAGGCCCTGTTTAGCTTGTTGTCTATATGACTACTCCAGTTTAACTTACTGTCTAGAATGACCCCGAGGTATTTGACCTCGTTAGCCAACTGAAGTTCTGTATCGAACAGTTTGGGTAGGCGGTAAGGGCCTAATGCTCGTTTTTGGGTAAACATAACTAGTTCAGTTTTAGTGGGGTTCACTGATAGTTCAAATTCCCTGCACCAATTTTCTACGATACGTAGTGCTTGCTGAGTGAGGTTGCAGATCGTTCCCGTCACCTTGCCCGAGACAAGGATTGCGAGGTCATCTGCATACCCTATTGTGTAATAGCGGTTGGCGTTGAGTTTGGTGATGAGGTCATTAATTACCAGATTCCATAGAAGGGGGGAAAGCACCCCTCCCTGGGGGCAGCCTCTGGCTATCATGGCCAACTGCCGCTCATCCTCTAGGCGAACCACTCGTTTGCTTAACATGTTTGTAATCCAGTCCGTCAGTACCTGTTCTACTCCGTGTCTGGAGAGGGCGCTGCTAATGCTGGAGAAGTTGGTTTTGTCGAAGGCTCCTTCGATGTCTATGAAAGTGCCCAGGCAGGTGCCTTTTTGATGAATCGCATCCTCAATCTGGCTGACCACCAGATGGAGAGCAGATTCGGTCGACTTACCTGAGCTGTATGCGTGTTGATTACCGTGTAGCGGTATGGTTTTCAGAGCGCCATCCCTCAGCTCTCTATCACATAGCCTTTCCATAGTTTTTAGAAGAAAGGAGGTCAAGCTGATTGGTCGGTGGGATTTGGCGTTTGTGTAGTCACCCTTACCTGGCTTGGGGATGAATATTACTTTCACTTCCCTCCATCCTTTAGGAACGTATCTAAAGGCCAGGCATGCTCTCATTAAAGGCACCAGTCTTATTGCGACAGATGTACCCCCCCACTGTAGTAAAGCGGGGAACACTCCATCAGGACCAGCCGCCTTAAAAGGATGGAAGCTCCGGATGGCCCATTGGAGTTTCTCCAACGTGATCATCCTGCGTGCGTAACTCCAATCATTATCTGATGGTGTTTGAGTTTCATCTTGCCAGTCGATTACCTGCGCGAAGACACATCCCGGGAAGTGAGTTTCAATTAGGACGCGTCTTGTTTCCTCAGGCGTCGACGTGAGTGTGTTATCAGGTTTGCGGAGGGTGGCGGGCCCAGTTGTGTTCTGTTGCGCCAGAACTTTCCTTACCCTGTTTGCTTGCTGACAAGATTCAATGCTACCACAGAATTTGCGCCATCCCGAAGTGCTCCTGAATCTGATGCATTTTTTGTAGCTGGATTTGGCCGCGTAGTAGTTATCCCAGTCCTCATCCGCACATGTGTTCATGGCTCTATTCAGAGCTGTTCTTACCTTACTGCGTTTGCGCTCCAGATCAGCGCCCCACCAGGGTTGTTTACCCGGTATGTTGCGCGGCGTGGTCTCTGGGCAGGCAGTTTTGTAGCTGTCTATGATTGACTCAGTAAGGTGGCTTACTTGTACCTCAATCTGTGTCGTATCCGCAAATGTCATCGGATCGCTTAGCGTCGCAAGCCTGGATTCAAGACTGCGTGTGTAGGTGTCACGATCCGTTTTACGCGGATAACGCCGTGGTAGTATCGGTGGGACACAGACCTGAATGTCGAAGCGGATCCACCTGTGATCGGAGCAGGAGGCCTCCGTAGAGACCTGCCATCCAGTGGTAATTTCCGCCGCGCCCTCTGTTACCAGAGTAAGATCTATGATTGTGCGGCTTCGCCTGGTTACGAATGTTGGTTCGGAGCCAGTGTTTAGTAGGGATAGGTTAGTCGAGAATAAGTAGTCAACCAAGGCCTTACCCCTCTCGTTTTGCGTGTCCATACCCCACAGCTGATGGTGAGCATTGGCGTCGGCCCCGACAACGACCTCAAACCCGCATCTCTCGCAATGGCTCACGAGGCGGGCGAGTCCGTGGGGAGGCGGTGCCTCCGCCTCGGGCATGTAGGCCGAGGCAAAAACGATCACCATCTCTGTGGCGTTGTCACGCTGTATTATCAGCTTTGCTGCAGAGACATCTCTGCAACAGAATTCAGTTAAGAGCTGTGTTTTAAGGTTACCTGTGACATAGATGCACGATCTGGGATGATCGTGGTCTGTGGTGACCAGGAGCTTACCGCCAAGATTGGAGAGTCCTTGTATGCGGCCCGCCCTAATCCACGGCTCCTGGATCAGGGCAATGGCCGTGTGTTGAACCTCCAGCCACTTGCGAAGCTGAGCCGTCGCGGTCTGACTGTGGTGGAGGTTTGCCTGCAGAACTTTACAGGCCGACAAAAGGGACGCCATCGCTGGTCGAACCCTCGTCCCCCTCAAGCCTAAGCCCGGCAAACAAGTCGCCCTCGTCGAAACCGTCCCCTCCCTGGCCCGAAGCCGGAGACAAAATCATGTCGTCCAGCTCCTCGCCCGATGAAGGGACGGCGCCCACGGTGGCGGCAGCATAGGCGGCCGACTCTGCTACAGCAGGCTCGGCCGCAGACGTTTCCGGGTTGTTTGGTGGGGGAGTATACTCCCCTGCTGGTGTCGGCGGCAGCTGCGTCAGTGCCTCGCAAATGGATCCCGTGGCTGGGTCCCATCCTTGGGGAACATCGGTGAACCTGCCGTTCCGACCCTGAAACTTTACGTACACCGCCCCCAAACCTATTGAGAGACGGCGCCCGGCCTCCATCAGGGTCGGGATTTGGTCCACAGGAACACTGACCACCACGAACCATGCCGCTGCTTGTTGATCGGCATGCAGAAGTAACCACCTCTTTATGTCGACCCAGGGGTTCTGGTAAGACAGAACGCGCCCAATATTGGTCGGCTCTGGAAAGACCCCCTGCTCGTCTGGGATCACGATACCACATCGTGCTCGTTTCTGAATCTCCGACTGACTCTTGACGGCTAACAAGATGCTAGCTGGGAGAGAAAGGTCGGAGACTGTCTTCCTTAGCCAGGCTAAGGTGTGGTCGTTACCGCACCACAGTTTTAAAACACCCCCGGCAAACAGCGGCTTTGCATTGAAGGTCGGCCCTGGAGTGTCTTGCTTGGGGGAGCAGGCCTCGAGAATGATCTGCTTCTGGATAGCAGCGAGTACCTGGTCCGATACGTCCTTGCTGAGGAACCCCGTGCGGTCGCAGGTGATCGCGACGTCGAGGGTAGCACTGGCAGCTTGGGCGTAGCTTCGTTGGGCGACCCGTTTGGACTGATCAAGACGCGGCCGCTTATGCTCTCCCCGAGGTGTCAAAGTCTCGTTGAGAGCTCGCTTGGCCGCAGCCTGATCCTTCCAATCGGGTCGCTGTGTCGTGATGGTCTCTGTAGCCGGCCTCTCAAGAGTACCGGTTGGCGGTTGACTGGGCGCTGGTCGGCTAGTGCCGGCCTCTACCTGCGACCGCTTGCCGGCGGAGAAGTTGAGCTGGCCGCTTGTGACCTGTTTGTTCCCCGAGCCCTTTCCTGCCATAATGCGAGCCTGGCGACGCTCCTGGCGTCGCTCCTTCCTCGTCACTCTGTCCCTCTGTTTGCCCTTATCTAAAGCAGCTGGTGGACCTGAAGGGTCAGCGCAAGGGCAACGGGCTTTTTGAGTGCATTTACCCTTGCCCTTGCGTTTAAGTACCGTGGCTGCCGGTTGACCTGAAGGGTCGGTGCAAGGGCAACGGGCTTGTTGAGTGCCTTTACCCTTGCCCTTGCGTTTCTGCACCACTTGCCAGGCACGTGAGAACACGTCCTCGGTGCTGCCGGCCGCCTCCGTATGATGGGTGACGGCCGTCTGATGGAAGGAGGCTAGAGGAGCCACAGGAATGGATGGGTGTATGGTAGAATCCTCGGTACCGGTGTTACCCGGCGCCGGGATCTGTGTGGAAAGGGTCGGACCGGCAGTGGAATTAGTCGTCGCCGTAGTCTTCGCCTGAGTTTTAGAAGGGTCGGTACTGGTCCCAATCAGCGCCGACGTCCTTTGTTTGTTTTGGGACTTTTTGGTTTTGGTCTTAGCTGTGGTTCTCGCCACAGCCGGACCGGCGCCCGCGCTGGTACCCGCGGCGTTAGCCGCCAGGTCACCAGGGGCAAGAGAAGTGCAAGCACCTCCCTTCAGAGTTTCATTGGCTTTCGCCTCCACTCCGGTGTTGGTTTTTTTATATGGCCTTAGATTATCCATGTTTAATTGTCGTTAAAATTCATCTCTCTGGCTCCCACCCTCCATGGAGCCCGCACCTGGGAACGTCTCACTATAAAGAATAAGTTCGAACGTTAGGACTACCAGAGAGATATAGGTGCGCAAGGCTGGTTTACAGTGCGACATCGGGTGCTCGATCGGGTTGGCGTTGGCCAACGATCTGATCAACCCTCACTTACACCGTCAGCATGACCTTTACCTACCGCTTCGACCGTCCGAGGACGACCTCAGCGGACCTCACGCACCTCGCCTGTGGCCCTCTGACGGGACACTATGACCATTTCCCTACCCCTGGCTATTGGGTAGGGCCACCGTTTCGCTTGAAATCCGGACCAAAGGGGGCGTGTTGCCTTACGGGCACATTACAACCAGAGCCGCTCGGCTCAACCCCCCAGGACTCCTTCATCCCCGCTCACGGCGCTCAACTGCGCAGGTCCTAGCGCAGGTGACTGCTTACTCCTACTCGCCATCAGCTGGTTTTAGTGATAGTCGAGCCCGCCACCACCCAGTCACGGGGGATCACGGTTAGGAGTGGAAGATGGAAAGGCGGAAAGGGAGGAGTGGGGATACAGATGAGATAGAGTGGGGAGGGTTTGTGAGATTTGGGACAGGAAGGCATGAGACGGGAAAGAATAAGGTTAAGGGAATTGAGGAAGGGATGCAAAGGCGCCTGGTGGTTTTAGTTACGTCTATTTCTTATGGAATTAGACCAAGAACGGGGTGGCAACCTCGAGAAGGTGCATCCGCCAGACTTGTCTTGAGGATCTACACGACTGTAGCGCTCACCCTCAAGACCCCGCCAACCCTGCCACTTCTGAAGGAGGCGGCAGGGTAGGCCTGCATCTATACTACCAAGCAAAGCTAAGCAAAGCATGTCGTTGTGCAACCGCGAAAGCATAAATCCAGACCCCCCCTCCCGGTTCTCCTGCGTAAACATAATAGTATTTGAAAACCAAATAAAATCAAAGAAAAGTGTTTTTCGATACAACAATATTTATCAGCAAAATCCAGTATAAAGCATCCATCCATTGACTAGTATTACGGTTTACGGGGCTTAATTAATTATTTATATACTCTTCTCAATCACCATTCATAAATTTCAGAAAACCCCTTCACTTACCACCGTTCATAATCAACACCGTGAAAATCTATTTATATCTGAACCACGAAGAAAGCTCAATTAACCACCCACACAGATTCCTCGTGACAATAGCCATCCATCAAATATCGTCGTTTTGTTTACACAGTCCTAATTTAGACGTTAGTACCATTTGCATCACCGTGGCACTAAACGTACCGTTTGCATTGCCGTGACACTAAATGTACCGGTTGATTGTGACCATGTGACGATTTGGTAGATGTTGTGTTAAAATTAGTACTTTGTTGTGAAGTAATGTGAGGGTTGCTCGGGTTACTGTTCGGAATGGGAAGCCCCAGAAATGTGTTTGTTTGAGTAAAATATTGACACGGAACTTCTCATGATTTTTATAAAAAAATATTTTAAAAAATAACCAGGATTTTTTTGATGTTACAATTTTGCTTACCTAAGTACGCCTACCTATATTTGCTACTTTTTTATAAAAATATTAATTTAATAGTTTTATAAATTTAAAAAGTAGACTGTTATAGAAAGAAAGAAGAAAGAAAAGTGTTTTATTTGGGACACGCACAGGAAATACAAACAGTAAAAAAATAAAATAATAAAGGAGCATTTTAAACTAACAAACAAAAATTATAACGACCTGTATGAGACCTAAAAAGCTCCTACCTCAGCATAACGCGGCGAAATGAAAAAATCGACAAAATAATATTAGTCATCCAGGTTATAAATTATCTGTGTGTTGCATAATAATTTTGCATACTATTGTATAGAATCATTTATTTATTTATTTCTAACTTGAACAGACAGCTGTGCTGCTGGGGAGTTTGTTGCGCCACTTCTTCCCAGCTAAAGGCACTAGGAAGTGGTGAAGGGTGAGCGTTTTGGGGGACTGTCTTATGTAATTTTGACTTTCGAAAAGTGCTGATTCTCAGCCTAGTTTGAATAAATGACTTTTGAATTTTGTGTGCCAAATTTCATCCAGATTGGTCTAGCATACACACACGCACACTCACAAACTTTCGCCTATATAATATTAGTGTGATAATAAAAAGAGATAAGATTAGTATTTTTGTATTTTGTTTTGTGTATTTTTGTTTTTTGTACCTTTGTACGTATTTTTCTGTTCCTTTCTTCTTATCTGTTTATATGCGTGTACATAAACTGTTAAATAAATAAATATTTTTGTTTGTAATGACAAACTCAGAAACTACTGGACCGATTTAAAAAAAGAAATCACCAAAAAAATGCTATATTATCACTGAGTAAAATAAGCTATAATTTATAAAGATATCATGCGGGCGAAACTGCTGGCGGAAGCTAGTATGATATAAAGTACAAAATATCCTAGATCATTTTAATTTTTCTAATAATGACGTCTCCAATTTCCAAATTGCCCGTACCTCATTACCCTTCATTCTCATAAAAGGATCAATAATAAATTTAATTGTTCGTCCTCTAACAATGAATGCATATGAAGAGACGCACGCACTCGTAAAGTCGCCCTGATGAGTTTCATGCAAATTTTGACGACTGTAAAGTCTGAAGTGCCCTCTTTACCCTGCTGTCCTGTGATGAATCGTCAGATTGAGTAGTGAGGGATGTAGCTGGTATTAATATTTGGGACCACATTAGATAGTGAATCGCAATGGCAACTTTGCCATAGCATTTTTCTATATAAAGGGGGAACCATATTTTACAGGGTTGGTTTTTACTTTAACTTAATTATTAATTAATTAAAAATGCTGTTTTTGATTCCCCTGTAAAACTCTGAATGAATTTTTAACATCAAATTTTTAACCGACTTCAAAAAAAAGAGGAGGTCACTCAATTCGACCGTTTATATTTTTTTCTTATGTGTGTTTGCGGATAACTTCGTCGTTTATGAACCGATTTTGATGATTCTTTTTTTGTTGATAAAGAAATATTTCAAGGGTGATACCATGATAAGGAAATCACTATCTGATGATGGCATTCCAGAGAAATCGAGGGAACTCTTCAAATATTATAAGCACACCTATAGCAATTAGGGTATTTTTTATAGTAACTCGTGCAGTTACTCACGAAAAGCATCATTTGCTGAAGTGGAACTGATGATGAATACCACAGATGGCCACCGGAACTTCTCAATAGTCAATATTGAATATTCCACGGGTTGCGATTCGATTACTTTAATATGGTTGCCAGAAGTGGAGCTGATGGTAAAGTACCAGGAGAACTCCTCAAAGGTTAACGTCCCTGCATCGGGAAAAGCAATATTTTGTGAAAGGTGATGAGCAGTAGACATTAGGCTATTGTAACTTAGATAAATTACAAACTGACCCACTAAAAAGCGTGAAATAAAAACTTTTTACAAAAAAAAAAAACAACCGACTTCCAAAAAAACACTACAAAGTGAAAAATAACATACATTTCGGTAGTCGGTGGCAAATAACGAAAATACTAAACC
This sequence comes from Agrochola lychnidis, assembly GCA_963680765.1. NCBI lineage: Eukaryota > Metazoa > Arthropoda > Insecta > Lepidoptera > Noctuidae > Agrochola > Agrochola lychnidis. The sequence goes on along the minus strand of OY796871.1, from coordinate 4,414,944 downwards.
AAAGACACGGACTTCCGAAATTTATTATCTTGGATGATTTTAATTTAAGAGATTACTTGAAATTTTCTTATGTCGATGCTACCTTTAAAAAAATCAAAATGTCAAAATAAGTCAAACAATTAATTTTATATAATTTTCTTCCAGTAAAACTTCCATACATACATTACACCACCATTGTCACGTAATTCCATACATACGTTGCATACAAAATAATAAAAATAAGACTAACACAATAAAAACTTATCTTTAACGTAACCTGTAAGATCGACGATAAAATCGTCGAATTACTTACAAAACAACTTTATATTTACCAAAAAAAATACACAAAATAATACTCTATACACTAAACAATAAGATCTACATAAATGTTATTCAGCAGCAAAAAGATTGTAGTAGTAATTTGAAGGGCGCACAGTGTGCTAAAATGCTCGGATTAGAAGACAAAATGCATAGGTAGTAAATTTTACGGCTATGCAAATGTAATACCGTATTGGACAGTAAAATCTAAGCCCTGGTTGATATGTCAGGCGTGGATGGCAGTATTAAACGCAAGGAACATTTTTAAGATCGTAAAGTTTTTTGATTTTTATTAGTACTCTTTTATAGTAATAAGGGATGTATGCAGTAAGATGTTATGCATTTAAGACTGTTTGTAATAGGATTTTTTTACGATTTTATTCTTCTTCGTAAAAAATTATGCTATTTTTTATTTATTTAATTTTGACACTCTGGTCTAACGAAAAGCAAATAAAACTTTAAATGGTATAAATGCAAATAGTGTCTGGCCACGGTAAGTCTACATAAGTAAAAAAAAAAAACAGTGGAATTTGAAAATCTATAGACGGCAACACCATCCTGTCCTACGAAAAAAGAGTTTGGTACTTTATTTTTATTTTATTTTTATTCTGATTTATTCCTGGTAAAGAATAGTCACTTTAGCACGATGCCGGGTGGATTTTATACAGTTTTGTCATCGTATGGAGTTAGAGCATAGGGTACGACATAGTATATTACACATAAACTATTATAAAAAAATCAAAAGACAAAATATCAAAATCATTAGATCTACTTACAACCTCGAAACTGATATAACTGACTGATGTAAAAGTAGGCATACCATATATAAAATTTTATTCCATTGTAGACTTAGCTATAAAGAGGGTTCGAAAATCAAGAAAATACTCGAAAATTTGCTATTAATTTTCGAGTATTATCTTTATTTTCGAACGCTCTTGATTAATTTTATATAAAACTGGAATATTTATAAGTAAAACCGGCAGTCGTTTTACGTACAAAATAACCACTGAAATAAAAAATACGTCTTATCATAGCTTTAGTGTGTACTGAACTACATTCTTCCAAAAATCTAAATAAAAAGTCATTTATTCAAATTAGGCTGAGAATCATCACTTTTTAATGTCAAAATGACATAAGACAGTCCCCCAAAACGCCCACCCTTTACTTCTTCCTAGTGCTTTAGCTGGGAAGAAGAAGTGGCGCAAAAAACTCCCCAGCAGCACAGCAAAACAAAGTCAACATTCTTTTCTCCCATTATACGCAGACGCATCAACATCATAGTACCAACAACAATGTGTCGCCATCCCATAAAACTGAATCAAGATAAACTCCTTTATGTCAACGGGATTAAAAATTTGATCGTAAAACCAGGACGTAATAGTTACATAGGATTTGTTCAGTTTACGACTAAATGTTACGGATTTCATGTAATCTTAGTTCGTGGGTTTTGTGATGTCAATTATCTCTGTGGTTGTAATTAGGGAGTTAGGTCGTTATGAGATGGGGTGAATTACGACACGTTAGTTTATAGTTATGATGGTGGGGCTCGTGGCTAAGTAATAACAGCCGCACGGGTCGATCGATCAGGTTAAGCTTCGCTTACCGCGGTTGGTCCATGGATGGGTAACGAGACCCCTACGCATCTCGGAAAGCACGTTAAGGCAACGATAACCGACTTTTAATGATTTTATACTGAAGATCACGTCTAAACGAGTGTTATTTGGAAAATATATATATTAATTTGAGCATTTTTTTAATAACTTAATATATTAATATTTTAGATTATGTTTATATTACATATTGAAATTAATTTATAAAATTTCTGTCAAACGCGGATAAAAAACTGAGAATCACGCAAAATCTATCAAGCATATTTTTCTGAAACTTTCACCATTATAAAGATAATTTAATTATTAATCTTATAGTATACGTGTATTATTAAAATGCCTTTTGTTTTATGTATAATAAATTAATAATTTATCTAATTTGGGACAGTGCTCCTTGATGGGCGAGTCCTATTACTGGCTGGACGTACGACGCGTTGCGTTAGCTCAGTACAGAACACGCAAGCTTACCACTCGAGGTCAGTGGCATATATCTGCGTCTTAAGCCGTTGGTCCCGGCTGTCATTCGTGAATCATTGGCATTTTTTACGGGTCGTCAGAAGCTAGAAAATCTGACAACCAGTCTTACCAAGGGGTGTCGCATTACCCAGTAACTGGATTGTGAAAGTCAGATAGGCAGTCGCTCCATGTAAAATACTGTTATTCAGCTGCATTCGGTTAGAGTGGAAGCCAACCCCAGCATAGCTGAGAGAATGCAGCCAGATTGATTGATTTTATATGGGATTGTCTTTTGGGCGGTTTCTGAGATATGTGCAATTGGGCCTGGGCTATACGTATTGCTACAAATTGGTATAATAATGCTTGGTACATTGGAAAAAAAATGAACTAACTTTAAACTTTGCATAATGTTGCTCATTGACGTTTGTATAAGAAGCAATTGAAACAATTATTTGTTAGTTCTGGTAGTTTGACAGGACTGAAATTAAATACAGGGTGTAAGAAACATCGAAACGCAATCTGTTCATCGGTTATTAAAATAAAAATCTGCTAGGTATGTCATTATGGAACTGAGTATTTTTTTATAATGCCGACCAAAAACTTTAACGCTGGTGGGCTAGAATCATGTAGGTACTAAAATTCATGGTAACAATTTGCACGCCGATTTCCGTTACACCCTGTATAGTACAGTACAGATCTCCCGGAAAAAGTATGCGCTTCGGCAATCATCGTCTATCTTCGGAAATCGCGATGGTGAGATTTAATATCAAGCCATTAAAAACATGGAAGTGCTTCTTTATTTTGTATTACCATGATTATAAACATATAGATTAAAAACTCTATGCAATTTCAAAAAACTTTTTAAAACTTATTAGTGGCAGATGAGGAGGTGCAACTAGCGTGGGTGATCCGCGAGAAAGAAAACTTCATACAAACGCGCAATGATAAGTTCACGACTACAAAGCGCGGCAGTACAAACTTAGAAGCTTTGCCTCTGGGTGACTCTGTGGCGCGGCGCGACGCGGAAACATGAATATCACCGAAGCGCATAACTTTTCTGCTTTAACTATATCTATGCTCGTATACAGTGACCGGATAAAGGAAAGTAAGGACCTGTTTAATTGGTAATGACCATGATACTCACATTGACGACAATTCTAACACAAACCAGCAATTTTTTGATCAATAAAAATACTAAACAAATTAACGTTACAATAGGAAGTATGAAAATTGTCATTGTTGAATTGGTGCAATAATTCATTATAAAAAGTAATTGCCATCAACCTAATCATTACTTTACGAATTAAATTTTTTGACAACCATCAATTTGGGAATCAAACAACAATGTTGCAAGTAATTCCTGGAATTTAAAATCGGAATCAAACTCGTTACCCATTGAATCATAAAGTATCATTACATTACGCAAACTACTCATCAACTGACTATCACCGTATAATTAAGTATCAAAAACATTAAAAAATAAAATCAACAAAAATCTTTTATAAAATTACAAATCAAAATGAATTTAAACTCTAAGCTATAAAACTTTAAGTTTTGGAATTGAGTACGAAATTAATTCAAAATAATGATACGTTTGTTTCGACAAACTTAAATTTACACTCCACAGATACAATCACAAACCGTAACCTATTTCACATAAAGGTTAAAATTGCCTAAAAGTTAGTTTATAGAATGCAAATAAAGTGATGGTTTACACACAATAAAGGTACGCTCAGGTGCGTAACAAACTAATTAATTCGAAAGCCCGCATTTGATTAAACAAATCAAATGGTTTGTAGTGACTGTGTGAGGGGTGAAATGAGAAATCGCTAAGAAATTTTATCCGTCACGTTCATGTATCGTTTCCTGCTTTTTGTTCGTGACGCCTCATTATTGTGTAGTGTGAACAAGGGCTAGATATGTGTAGGATTTTAATTAAATTAAATTTTGTTACGGTTTGTGGAAAAAACAGGTCAAAAGAGAGGCAAAAACAGCCACATGGCAAGGCAAAAAAGGGGCAATAAACCAAACCACGTGAGTAAATAAACTAACTTAAAAAGTAATGTAATGTGACAACCAGATCAAAAACTCTCACGTAGTTTTCTAAACTAATATTATAAAGAGAAAAGATTAGATTTTTTGTGTTTTTATGTTTGTAATGAATAAACTCAAAAACAAGTGGACCGATTTAAAAAATATTTCACTTATAGATAGCTATATTATCACTGAGTAACATGGGCATTTATAAAGATATCACGCAGGGGAAGCCGCTGGGGGAAGCTAGTTATAAATAGAATAAAATATTGATAGTGACTTTCTTTTTTTAATATTACAGAAATAAAGTAATATTGAATAAATGAATATTGTGTAGAGCAGTGGTGGCCCAGTGGTAACGGCCGCGACTTACGAGTTGTAGGTCGTAGGTTCGAACCCAGACAGGCACTTTACTTTGTGTAAATTATTTCATCGCCACTGCTCTCAAAACGGTGAAGGAAAACATCGTGAGGAAACCGGCATGTCCTAAAACCGAAAATTCAAAGACATGTGACATCTACCAACCCACACTGGGCCCGCGTGGTGGATTACGGCCCACTCCCTCTTAAAGAGAGGAGGCCTGTGTCCCAGCAGTGGGAAAAATCATGATGATGAATGAATATTTAAAAAAGCGTCTGATATAAAACGAAAACATCGTGCATAAAACTGTAATTTTTTTTGGATAAATGCAGACACATAGTTTTTTTTCCACGATGACTCCTCTATTGTACCATTAGGTCTACTGACACCCTCGCACAGGTGTCGTCGATTCACACGACGCGCCTTTATGATAGCTCGTTTATTATTATACGCAGTAATTACTCTGTCTACCCACTGACCGCTGTTATGGTTTGTTTTTGAACGAAATAAAAGTATGGTAATTGGACATGGTTGGTTAAGTACAAAGGTTTTGGCAACGGCTATGATTGGTACTGAAAAGAAGCCTGAAGGACTTGAATCAATTAATCTGCCTATCCTTTCCCCAACTATACTCCGTTTGAAATAAGATTAGACATTTAAACAAACCTTTTTTACAGTCCGTTCAACCGATTTTGACTTCTATACCGTAGGCATAAGGATGGCATTAAAAGCAAAAAAGTGGTTACAAACCAACTGTTTACTGCAGCTGCCATTTGTCATGCCACGAACGCAATAGAAGTCAAAATCGGTTGAACGGACTGTAAAAAAGGTTTAGTTAAATGTCTAATCTTATTTCAAATGGAGTATAGGTATGTTGGTCGATTTCCAATCTAACGGGATGCAGCTGAATACCAGTATTTTACATCCGCGAGCCTATCTAACCTCCACTACCCAGTTACTGGGTAATAATCTAGAAAGAAAGAAAAAACGTTTATTTGCGGTAACATGACGCAAAAAATAGTTTAGATTACAAAAAATGAGAAAAAGTTGGGGGAAGCATGCGTCACATCCACGCAAATCGGCTATCGCTCAGCTTAATGCTACGACCCTATGCAAGACAGAGTTCCAGCGCTGGTATATAGCGACAGCCGGCTCCGACATAATGACGTCAACCAGTGCAGCAAACAAATATTAAGACGCTGTAACCAGTACAGCATACTTAAAGAAAAATAATTTATTAAAATTAAAATGGGATGCAATATACTAAATAGATATAAAATGATAAAAGAAACAGACATACTTTATTCTATATTACGAGAATAAATCCATCATCTGCAATCTATCTGTCCCAGACAATTACTGTCGTGACAGAAAACACCGCTTACATGGCCGTTCCAACTTGCCGTACTGTTGCACACTCCAAGTCACCTATTCCTCGGACATTAGCCGCTATTAACGCTCTCCTCAACTCAAACATAGATCTTGAAATATTTGCGAATGAATGAAGATGATACTATCAGAATGTTTGAATTTTTGTGAGAAGAATGCATGACTGTGTTAAATAAATTATATGTTTAAATAGTGTAACTGGCTTCGGCCGTTCTACTTAAAATGAAATAAATAAACACGATACCCCTTGATAAGACTGGTTGTCAGTATTTTGGGCTTTTGACTATCCCGTACCGACTGTCAAAGATCTACGAATGACTGCCACAATCAACGGCTTAACTTGGTTTCCGAGGTACGAAGGGTTCTTGGTATGTTTAGATGGTCACCCATCCACGGAACGACTGCGGTAAGCGTAGCTTAACCTGATCGATCGACCCGCGTGGATGTTATTACTTAGCCACGAGCCCTACTCAAAGGACAAAAACCAGAAGCTGGATTTAAAAAAAAAAGATTAAAAGCATAATTCATGGTGTTCACAGGAATACAATATTAATTTAGGGATGTAGTTAGTGAAAATATTTGCCTAACATAATTAGCCTATAGCATAGTCACAAAAGTTCCGCCTTGGGGTTTGCCAAAGAGCAATGGAGCGCAGCATTCTAGGTGTAAAACGAACTAACTGAATACTCGACACCACGCTACGCTCCAAAACGGGGATCTTAGACGTAGGCAAAAAGGCTGCCAAGCTAAAATGGGATTGGGCGGGTCATGTCAGCCGCATGCATCGTGACCGTTGGGCAACAGTCTCCACACGGTGGGTTCCTGAGTATGGATGGCGGCGCCGAGATCGGCCCAGGAAGAGATGGCGAGACGACCTAGCCGCGTACCGCAAGGGTTGGAAGGAGGTGGCCCTGGAAAAGGATGCATGGAAGGATTTGGGAGAGGCCTTTGCTCGGGCAGTAGGACAGTGTAGGCTAACATAAAAAATTAAAATAAATCAGCCTATAATGTTCCTACTGCTGGGACACATACCTCCTCTCTTCGAGAGGGAGTGGGCTGTAATCTGCCACGCGGGGCCAGTGCAGCTTGGTAGATGTCACATATCTTCGAATTTTTGGTTCTAGGATATGCCGGTTTCCTCACGATGTTTTCCTTCACCGTTTTGAGAGCAGTGTTGTAGAAATATTTGCATGCGAGTGCTCGTGAAGTACACTTGAGTAATAAATTAATTTACAAAATTAGTCTTAAGACTTTTTATATGTATTTTAAAAATAATTAAAAGCTCTTGATCCAAAGTTCAAATACTCATCATAGAAAGTTCACAAAACACTGTAACTATCATAGAATTTAGTCATCATTATTATACCATTAGTTTCAATGATCCGTGACCTTTTAAACCCCATTAAATACTTCCCAACACAATTAGATGGCAAATTGATTCTCCCACAAATAATGAAAAAAAATCATAACTGGCCAAAAATACGAGAAAAAAAACAAACGCCCCTTTTTTAAAAATGGAAAATATATTAACCGCAAAACGCTTTCACCCCATGCCTACACGCATTCCCACGGAGTTTGAAAAACGAAAAAAAGTGCAAAATGATGATTCATTATTGTTTAGTGATGGGAAGACGTACCGTTTAAAAAACGATGTAGGAACAGATTATTTTTACTGTTAGTTTATTGAGTCAACGTTTTTGAATATCGTTGTTGCTCATAATCTACATCAAAGCTGCTCTAACAGTTTTGAATATGGGCAAAAATTTTAATTTCGTGATATCCGGCGGGCCATCTTTTGTAAATAAAACTTGCCTGCAGTTATGGCAGACACCTAACTATTAAAATGAAACAAAACTTTTAATTACTCAGTTAAGTAATAATTTAATAAAAAACTTCAATGAGATCATTGAAGAAGTTTTTGTGGTGCTTACAATTTATCAATATTTGGCGACAAATCTCAGGTCGATAGTAAAATCAAGCCAGAATATGTTTTGCATTGAAGTAATGGTATTTGTTTTTCACAAAACTGAAAGTTGAAAACAGTTTTTCATAGAATAAAATGTGGAACCAAATCTGCTTAAAATCTGCAAAGCAAGACGCTGGAAGGTCTTCTTTTGGTACCATTTTCCAAAATTTTATGAATATTTCTAAAGACTTGTTGTGAAGAAACTCTTTCAGTAAAAACTTTAATAATTACACATGATCTAGATTCTAGATCATGTGTAATTAAATAAAGTTTTTCGTCAGAAAAATAGCAGGAGACTATAGTCTTGGTAAAAAAAAAGAAACGTGTGGCACTCGGGGACTGCCGCGGTAAAGCTATTGCAAAGCATTTGTAACCTCCATACTTCCTATTTGTCAACGCTACACTTGGGATGATAACGTGATGACATAAAACAAAAATTACATTCCCATGACAACATCACGTTGTCATGGGAACCGTCATTACATGGTAGGCGGAGTGGGGGGTGTTAGGTTTTATTTTCGTTACATTACGGAATATCTTGATTCGGTCGCCGCGCTCAAAGCACGCGATAAAAGCTATGCAATAGCTTAAAAGACCTTTAAAGGCGCCTATAGAAAGTTGAGCAAGACGGTAAGCAACGGCTAAAACAAACTACTATCACCAATATCTATGTTATACGCTACTGGCAGTTGTTTGTCTTTTGACCGCTCATGGGATTATTTACTAAAGCATGTGTTTCCTAGGAAAGTGTTTCCGTTATAATTGGGATGATGACGAAATTTTTTTTTGTCCATCCGGTAGATTATTGTAAAATATTGGACACATATTTTTTTTTTTACGTAATCAAATTTTACGGCGATACATTGAGTTAAAATGTGCGATGGTTTCACGAGTATGTAGATTTCATACTTGTGATGTAGCGAGCACGAACTCCTGAACTTTAATGCATTTTATCTAAGTTTGCTTTATCATATTAATAAAAATGTATGAATATGATAAAGCAAAATATACGTGTCTAATATTTTTTTATTATCTGACCTGTCGGACTAAATAGTTTTTTTTTACCCAGATATTATTCCTATTATAACAGCCAACATGAAAATCTGCCATTGTCACCAGTATTTGACATTACAGTGTCATAAAACGCTCCTTAATTGGATAGCCGACGTTCGCACTGACGTTTTAATAAAATCGCGACGATTTTTTTTTCGTGCACTTTGTTTTCAACGCTCTGTTTAGTGCCAAGAGTTGAAAATCCAACAATGTGTTTTTTCAACGCGCTGTGACGAGAGTGCGTCCCAGTGCATTGGATTGTCAACGCTCAACTTAAGACCGAGAGTTGAAAATCCAGTGCGCGACAAAATACCGCCGCGATTTTATTACGTGTGACCGTTGACCGCTAGGAAACCAAAGCTTTATACCGTTCATGGTATCGGTCACTAAGAGGCTCTTTTGCCAGTTAATATTGCATGCTCAACAAATTAATTCTAAAACAAATCCACTTTTTCATTTCCAAAACATTAAGCTTACAACAAAACAACCTGTTAATAATAAAGAAAATTAATGATTACATCTAAAACAGCGCGAAAGTAGCCCCAAATGGATACGCTTTTAATTAAATTAATAGTTAGCCCATGCTATATTAATGACGAGCAACAAAACCGACGAAAAAATAGATCTAGAAAGATAAGGGCAATAATAAAACACTTCCCTTTTATAGGTGCGGGCTTATAACGATGAACTTTTTGTTTTGATTGCTTAAATTGATGGAAGAAAGAAATTCTGCGAGCAGTCGCATTAACTTACCTGTACAAAACTCAGCTTTTCCTGAAAGCATCGGAAGGAAAAAAGAGATACGTTATTAAGTCAAATAAAATGACACACTACTTAGCTCGAAAAAAGCTGGTCATTTCTGTGAGTTTCATTAAAAAAAAAAAAAAAATTGTTCAATTTATTTTTATTTTGGTAGCTACCCTTACTTAATTAACTATTCTGTCCATTTTCAAACATCCTGAAATTAAATTTAAGCTAACGCGTTATTTTAAATTTTAATTTTTAATTCGAAAAATAAACATTTTTCGAATTAAAATTTAAAATAACGCAACTCATTCCCCCAAGATACAGGCGCTGCCTAGTTTGGGGACCACTATTTTAATAGTATGGTAAATATTCTAGTTACTGTAAGCATACAATATCATTATTTTCTGAAATTTATTTTGTAACAATGGACCAATAAAAATGATTCTTATTCTTGTTTTCGTCTTCAATAAATAAAATGTGTTCGCAGAATAACTCATGGCTATTTCATCAATCCTAATCTTTGAAAGTCCTATTTCCAATATTAACTCAGTTTATTGCACCTCTTCAATAAACTGCGGGTTAACAATCTACCATGTCTGGCATTGGATGACGACCATTTTTTAAAAACATTGGTGCCGATTCCCTTGTTCACAAACTAAACTAAATTTAAGTTCAGTGCATCTTTTTCTTTCTATTTCATTAAGAAAAGGACAGAAGATAAATTTTTGTTTAGTCCTGTCAAATTAATCAGCGCTTGACGTAAATTGACGTAATTTTAGTTGGCAAGTTTTTAATCACGTCTAAAATTGTATGGAGACTGACAGGCGTTGATTAATTTGACAGGACTAAACTAAAATTTATCTTCTGTCCTTTTCTTAATGAAGTAGAAAGAAAAAGATGCACTGAACTTAAATTTAGTTTAGTTTGTGAACAAGAGAATCGACACCACTGTCTAGAAAATATAACACAAAATTCGTCACTCTCTATCCGCACTCAACCCGCATGATTCAAAACTGTCGATCACGATAACGGTGCATGCACCGGACAATAATACCGTATTACAGATATTAATCACTGTTCCACGTGGTTCAGGGAAAATCATTTGATTGGATCACTGTTATAAACCTTTGGTACGGATGCGCATACGCCTAATACCGGTTAGTCATCTTTTGTAACTTCCTGTTGTGATGTGGGAATAAGGAGGATATTGAGAGAGGAGGAAGGAGGAGGAAAGGAGGAGGAGACAAGTGTAGTAGCACTGGAAATTACTTGTAATCTCTATGTATACTTTCTTAGTTTGTAGATGAAGATAATAATTAATGATAAAGGAGTCAAAATCGAAAGTCATTTATTCAAATTAGGTTGAGAATCAGCACTATTTAAACATTAAAACTACATAACCTCTAAAGTACCTCAAAATGCCCGCCCTTCACCACTTCCTAGTGCTTTAGTTGGGAAGGAGTTATCAAAATGAAAAAGAAAAAAAAAACGTGTAAGCACTCGGGGACTGCCGCGGTAAAGCTACTCCATAGCATTTGTAACCTCCATGACAACATCACGTTGTCATGGGAACCGTCATTACATGGTAGGCGGAGTGGGCGGTGTTAGGTTTTATTTTCGTAACATTACGGATTTTCTTGATTCAGTCGCCGCGCTCAAAGCCCGCGATAAAAGCTATGCTTAAAAATTATTTGGGCAAAAACTAAAAAAGGAGCATCTAAAACTAACAATTTTTTTCGAAGAAACGAACAGTAAAACAAAAATAATAACGACCTGTGCGAGGCCAAAAAGGCTCCTATCTCAGCATATGCTGCAATATTTAAAAAAAAAAACACTGCGCTGGTATTCTGATAGGTCCCGTTGTGATGCCACGGGCACACATAGGGACACATAAGTCCCATTATGGGATTACAAAATAAATAAATAAACAATAATTTAAAAAAAAAATACAAATTTAGATAAAAACCGTAAATATGTACTTGGATAGTGCAATGGGCTCACGCCCGACGTCGCTCCTACATTACTTGTCCATGTTATAGACTATTGTCTATAGTATGGTGCATGACAAGTAAAGCGCCATATTCATGAGAGTTAGTTTAGACTTATCATAATGTTAGTGAGGGCCATTTCAAATAGCCAGAGAAGCAGTATAGGAACAAATCTGGCTGGTTTAACTGAAACTTAACCAGAATAAACAGGTTCAGATTGTTTTATTAAATTAGCGAAGTACAGACGCCAGCACATCAAGATACTACAATCTGTCAAATTTATTTAATAGATTTTCAACTTTATTGCTGAAGAATAAGGTTCAAAGTTGATTGGGAAAATTTGACAGTTTCGGGTAGCTTGATGTGCTAGCGTCTGTACCTAGGTGCTCTTGAAACATTTGGGAACACAAAGAGTATCAATATTATTTGGTCCAAGGCTCATAAAGACAGTCATTTACAAGACAACACAAAAGAGAACCGATTTAAAATTGATACCACAAACCAAAACAAAAAATCTTTCAAATAATTACAAAAAGAACCTTTCTGTCATTACCAAACGTGAAACAGCGCTAAACAAACAATATTATAAGACTAATACCCACAAATACGTCTGGCACACGGTTCAATATTTATACAAGACGCATTACGTGTACACTCCGCCGATATCAGTTAATTGCCTCCCCTGACACGATTAGGGATGAGTCGGGTGTATAAAAAATAAAACAAATATGTATGTATCTATTTAAATATACAAAGCAAAACGTTTTAAAATAATGTTCTGTTTAAATAAATGTAGGAAACCTTTAAAAAGCTACATCTCTTACGGTTTTAGACGGTCTAGACGCAGAACGTCACTTTCGCAAAATGTCATCGTGAAAAAGTTGGTCACTTTCGCAAAATGTCATTTTCGCAGAATGTAATTCAAGCCATTTTTTCTCAGGAGAGACCTAATACTAACACTGCAGAATCGGGTAAGTAATTTTTTAAAAATATCCAAAAAATCATCAATCAAGGTTTTATTACATACATAACTATATCTGTACTTAAAATCATCTATCATTGACATTTTGCGAAAGTGACGTTCTGCCTCTTTATTTTAATCTACTGACGCTTGATATTAGAAAACCAGACATAGCAAGATAGTGTTAGAAATTTGGCAAAAAGCAAGGTAAATAAAGGTAAAATTCGGAAAAATAAAAAAGTTGATAATTATGGTAATTATAAGTTTTCGCGAAAATCTAAATTTGCCCATATCTTTTTATTGTGTTGACTCAAGACCTTGATTTTTATACACCTAATAGGAACTGTAGACCTCAGTATCTGGTATAAATATCAACTTACTAGGTCCACCCGTTCCTGAGAAAATCGGTGGTGACACACGGACGGACGGACAGACGGACAGACGGACAAGAGAGTGATCTTATAAGGGTTCCGTTTTTTACCTTTTGAGATACGGAACCCTAAAAACTCTGTATAATATGTCCTTCCAGTAAAAGCATAGACCGTGATCAATTTCCTAAAGCATAAAGCCAAGACTGTCTGTGAGCTTTGAAACATATAAGTTATTCTTGATTATTATTTAGATGACCAATTAATCCAAGCTACATTACCCCTCCTCAAACGCCTGAAAGTTAAATATCAACAAAAACAAAACATTCACAGTTTATTTTTCTAAGTATTCCTTTCATTCTCACCCCTATGAAGTTTAAACCCCGTAAATTGTATAATTCCTTCAAAGGAAACGTCTCTGCCCACCCCTTGAATAAACTTTCTTAAATCAATAGTAACATGTCACCGGCAATTTACAAAATTAGTTTTTAGAATTGATCAAAATAATCATTAGCTTTTAACGCTCTAAAGATAAAGATGGTATTCGTTCGTTAATTTTTTTAACTGACAGCAACACTAAATTTGCTTTACAAAATTACATTTAACAGTTTTGAAAATATACATAGAGCTTTATTTTCTAAGTCATGAGGTTGAAATTCAAGTGATTTTTTTTCAGCAGTGGTTGGTTTTTTTTAACGTTTTTGTTGTAAGGAGGTGTCATTTGCATCAATCCCCGTCGTATTAGTACATTCTTTGTGTTAAAATAATGGTGTGAGTGAAAAATTTGAAGTTACGTAATTGGCCTCTGTTGTTAAAAGAATAATGAAAGTAAAACTAACTGTAGGTATTTGTATGGGTGTGTCATTATTCTCCTTTGCAAGGAGATCAGTCGTTATTTTTTATCCACCCACAGCTGTGTATTGTCCTTTAAATAAATTTATTGTCAACGCTACTTCATCGGGAATTAAGAAGTCGTCATTTTGAGTAGAATTCTTATCGGCTGCGTCTTTTGGTACTTGATACTTGCCAGTCTTTGGTGAAACTTGTACGATCATAACTGTATTAATAATACCTTAAAGTACAATATTTTAAAGCAAATAAATTTATTCTATTTTATTCGAAAACATCGTGAGGAAACAACACATCATGTTCTAGAACCAAAAATTCGAAGACATGTGACATCTACCGACCCGCACTGGGCCCTGCGTGGTGGATTACGGCCCACTCCTTCTCACATACAGGAGGTCTGTGTCCTTGCAGTGGGAACGTTATAGGCTGATGATGATGATGATGATGAAGTACCAGTAAATTAAGTTATAAGGTAGTAATTAAACTATATTTCTAGTGTGATCAAACCTCTAATATTTGTGGTATGCTAATTTAAATAATTATGTAACACATCAATTAAAACTATGTTGTTTTCAAGAACTTAAAAAAAAAATATACGTCATAATATTGAGTAATGGTAAATTGTATTTCAAAAAGAGTAACTTGGCAGCTTTGTCCCCCAAAAGTCAGTTACAATGAGGATCATAAATAATTCCTGCTGAACCTGAAGAAAGTTGAGATCCGTATCCGTATCCGTATTCGCGGATCTAGACCCTTTTGATCCGTATTCGTATCCGTATCCACGGATCACATTTTTTAACGATCCGGTACATCACTAATTACAATCAAGTCGTGTGTCATCCTTACACCGGCCTGCTTGATCGTTGGCGCGTGAGATTTACTCGGAATTAAAATGCGATACCTTTGTTATTTCACTGAGTAATAGGTAATAATTTACTTGAGCCATCGTGACAGGTAAATTGCTAACGATATTGATGCAATCTTTTGCATTTTTGAAATTGTGAATGTCGTTCGTTGCAGCGTTAGGCTGTTTCTAAGAAATGTCAGTTATGGCGTTAGTTAATTTGTCATACACATTTGCACCCTTGTATGTAATTTTGTCGTCAAATTCAATGTGTAATGGGAAATTCCTAGAAAATCAAACTTTAATACTTTCACTAGTCACTGGCTTCTTCTTTTTCGTGTGGTTAGTGACTTACCTGGTGTTAGAGTTTTAAAGCTACCCATGGACTTCTGACTTGGCTTCACATACCGTCGAGAAATATCTCTCAGGCAGGCTAGTCTTGTTAAGGTTGAACTAGTCGCGGGCTCGAACTCATTGGTGGGCTTGGTCGAAAAGCACGCTGTGTCACCTGGCATCGTATCCGACAGAGATAGTATCAGTAATGAGCAGTTATAACTCTAGTTCGCACGCACAAAAACACCGTTCAGAACGATTTTAGTAAAAACGAGCGCGTAAAAAAATACGAAAAGTCCTTTGGAAGGTGGAGTTTTATGAAAAAACTACTGCATAAATCAATTACGAATAAAGTTTATTATAATCATCGACAATTGAGCTTTGTCGGAATGAGCTTTGTTTTGGAGATTTTATACTTCTTTTATTACTTATTTACTCCCAAAGTTGCGTTAAAATTAGCAGGAAAAACAAATCTTTGTTGGCTCATAACTTTTTAATTGCTTTTTTTTACTATTCTGCTTCTGTACAGACAAAATTAATAATAAAGCAAAACGATTTCATGTTTTACTTTGGATGTACAATGTGTAACAGTGGAGTAAAACCCCCCTGAAATTTGTATGGAAAAAGTATCGGCTAGTTGCGCCTTAAAGGAAAGATTCTGATTCTTGTTTAGCTGTTCCAATTTGTGCTGTGGTGGTGACTTTGTGTAGTGGTTTCAATTTCAAAATATTAAACATGGCTTCACCAAAATAGACCAAAAGTATTTCAGCATCCATCAAGCAATTTCACCAAATCACAGTTACTATTTCCGTCTCCTAAAGGCATGTCCTAACGAGTAAACAAATGATCATTGTCAACGAAACTAATGTTTACAATCCTAATGTGTGGTTGAAGTTTCAGTAGTAATTTTTGATAAATTATGGTCGCTTTTCATGTTGATTTGGTAACATGTGGTTGGTAGTGGATTAGGACTTGTGTTGAGATATTTGGTACTTAAATGACGATGTTAAGATTTATGTATCGCAGTTTCTACTTACAGTACGACACAACTTAGATGTGGCATGAATTTGACAATTTGCATTCATTCATTTCAATTTTACAATGTATTTGGTTAAATGACTTTACCAGTTATTACGAATTTGAAGATAACACTGTTTAGGGCATATTGCCAGGCTTTTTATACCTGCAGTCTGTGGACCAGATACACGCAAAAAATGTTTAATGCCCTGCGTGTGCAATACAACAATGCTTTTAGGATACTGCTGTCGCTGCCACGTTTCTGTAGCGCGGCAGGGATGTTCGCAGCGCGCGTACAGATGACTTTTTTGCGATCATGCGCAAAAGATCCGCGTCGCTGCTGCGTCGGATGCGACACAGCGACAGCAGTCTCCTGAGCATTGTTGCTAGTAAGACTGAAGGCCATCTGATGGGGCACCTGTTCGCAGTACATTATTGTTGCCAGGTGTCTCCAGAAGGTGGCTTAATAGAAATAGTGTTCTGTAAGTGTGTTGTATTATTGTTATTGTTTCTAGTTGTAAAAGTTTGTCTTAATTAATTATACTAACATAGTTGTAAGTAATACTAACAAATGATGGGTAATGTGCCTGATTTAAAGATAAATAAATAAATAAATTACGTTTGCGTAAAGATCATTTTCACCTTAAGTAGTAATAAATATGGATGATTTTGAAGGCGCAATCAGTTCGGATGGTGATCAGTTTTACGAATTTTGCCGATGCTACATTAAGTTGTGTCGTACTGTACCTGCTTGTGTTTAATAGTTTAATGTCTATATTTATGTACTGGATGTATTTTCAGCTTTTTTTGTAGGATTTACAATGTAGAAATAATAAATACATAACAATTCAATGCATTCAGACTAAAAAGATTGGATCATCCCAATATTATAAATGCGAAACTGAGTATTTGTAATTTGGTGCATGTGGAGACGCCCTAGGCATCGGGAATCACAGGCAGATTTCCGGCCACCGTAGGCGCGGGCTTGCGGACGGTGAGCAATGGGTAGCTCGCCGTCCGATAAGGACCAAGCCCGGGTCGACGGCGCGTTGTGTTCCACGCGCGCTTCAAAGAGATGTCAGCAGAATTGACGGGGTCCGCTAGGGCCAATGCCTGCCGGGGGTTGCGAATAAGGCCGAAAGGGAAATCATGGCCCCCGGCAACATGGCAACTGAAGGAACACGGGTGGGTTTTAGTCAGTAATAATCTGACACGCCCTCCCGCTCCATCCAGAGCGGGAGAAGTTATTTGATAATTTCCCACCCAAAAAAAAGACCATGACCTGGGTTAGGACATAGAATACTTTTTATCCCGATATTCCCACGGGATCGAGACTTATGCGGGTGAAACCGCGGGGTGTAGCTAGTAAGAAATAAAACTCTTTCTACGCATGTCATGTTGTTGTTGATGATCACGATTTTTTTATAAAAACCGTCTGTCCTGACCTAACAGGAAATTGATAATTTCCTATTTTAAACCATCCTAAAGCAATAAAATATTTTTAATTTCAAATTGACATTTATTTAAAAAACTAACGGAAACGAAAAAGGCCCCAATTAGCTGGTGTAAACTGTAACACCTGATTTTATGGTTGTAATAAAATAACAAATTGAGCATAAAAGAGGGGCATTAAGAACATGACCATAATGGCCGTTTATCAAGTGCCTGTAGGGTCACCATCCATCAGAACTTTGCGGGACAGGGGAAAATTACTAAATTTAAAATTAACTGAGCCTGGCACCTATCCCACTGGAACGAGTAGAGATGACGGGCGCCGTCAGTTGAGACTGGTCATCTCTTATATGCCAGGGCTTATTTTTAACCGACTTCCAAAAGGAGGAGGTTCTCAAGTCAACTGCATGTTTTTTTTTTTAAGCTATTGCATAAGCTTTTATTTTTGTAAGTTTGTTACGCGATTATTCCAATTATGAATTGATTTTAATAATTCTTTTTTGTTTTGGTAGGTTATACATCAGAGGTGGTCCCATATAAATTTATTAACTTTGCTTGGATAGTTTTTGAGCTAGCTTCAATAATATGTATTTTGTCCAACTTAGTATGTGGATGATACGAGTATAATAAGTTCCTGTCACTGTTATTTACATAGCAAGTAGTGGTATTCGAATTTGTGTGGAGCAGATACCACAACTAAAAAGTGAAAAATTGTTTTTTTTTTTTTAAGTTTTGGAACGTATGGTAACGCTATTAAAAGTACATGGAACATTTGTGTGCAGGCGCAGATCGATGTTACTGATACATTTTAAGGTGAATTAATTTGAATACATTTCGTATTGTTTGGGTGGCGTTCTAATTGGTCGATTAATTTAGGTGGTAATTTTATTCAGATTTTAAATTATAAATGTTACTTTATTTTCAGATTCATGGATTCCTGGTATTGTTAAAAAAGTGGCCAGTACGTACATACCCTAATGCCAATTCTTAATTGCCATAATTAAGTGTAACCTATAAGTAAATATTTTGGATTTTTGGTGTTAGCTAGAATCACATGATTTCTGTAAAACAATAAAATAATTTTTACAGAAAAAAATTGAGAATCTACATGAAATGAGCCTCACAATACGAACACAAAATTATTCACATTACAATTCAATTGTCGTGCGACTGTCCATATGTTCGAGATTTTTGTAGCACTAAACAGTCCAAATTAGCATATTATCAATATTATGCTAATTTTGACGATATGAACACGTGTCGATTTCCACGGGTTTATTTAAGTGATACATGCAATTTCTGGACATAGTCTAATTCTTTTGTAATTATACATATTACAAAATAATTATTGAGTTCCAATAGTTTTAATGAAAATTAAAAAAGGACATTGGTGCGGATTCTCTTGTACACTGAACTAAACTAGCTAAACTATCACTAAAATTCCTTACTTTTGACTAAGAGAATCTCAAAGCTATTCTGCAAAATAAATTCTCTAAATTTAAAAATAATTTTGACACATTTAAACCGAATTTGACAATCGCGACTCCACAAGTGATACCTAACCACGTGAATCTTTTTAGAGCCGGAGGCGCGCAGGGGGTGCAGCTTCGACGTGTTTTATATGGAATTTTTCACTTTTTGTATGGAAAATTAGAAAAATTATTACCTACATATAGAGTATTAGGGGTGTAAGGATTTTATAAAGGGGGTAGAAATTTTCATTATTTTTGCGATTGGACACACCATTTTCGAGATATAAGCAAAAGAAAAAAAAAGATTCAGTACTGTTTTTGCATCTGAAGTCGAGGTGTTGGTGTGAATTTATAGTTCATGACAACCAATTTTATTCCACACGTTTTTAGTCGCGATTAAAAATAGGTAGTCAAATTTAGTTAGAAAATCTAAATTTTAGGTGAAAAACGCCAAATTCAGAATAGCAAAATTGCCATTTTCACTAAATTAATATATCAGTACAATCTTAGTGCTGTCAAACTAAAATATAGTTAAGTTGTGTCACTTTAGTCTATTTCAGAATGGGAAATCGTCGTTTGACAGGAATAAACTAAATTTTGGTGATTTTTTGTCTAGTTAACACATTCCGGCGCGGTAACGGCTGTAACCGTATTTTAAAAGTTCGTGGACTGACAGTACGGCCACAGCCGTATAGTTAGCTACTTTTTTTACGTCAAACACAGCTGCCGCAGTGTAAAATTTATTTGCTTATTGTATAGACTTTATGCTTAAAGCAATAAGGCTGAAATCACGTCGATTTATTGTCAAAAACAAGTTGTTTACGTGCTCTCAATGTGTGCCATACCCTCACATAAACAGATTTCATCCACAATGCTAGTACGGCTACAACCGGGTTGGTTACTATGAAATGTCATACTACTGGAAAGTCAGTGTCACGCTAGCGACGGTCAGAGTTGGGTGTGTTGGCGTCGGTTTGCGCGGGAAAATTACCGACAACCAAAGCTCGCGGTAAGTGATAACTATTGACTTCTTAGCCTAAACATTGGCAAATACTTGCATTATTATGTTTTATCTGATATTAGATGCTTCAGTTTACGTGAGTGTTGCATATTTTCAACATGAAATCTGTTATTTTATAGATGAGTTGGCGCAAAGTTGATGATGATCGCATTATGAAGCTTTTAGATGACACGTCTACGCCTGAAGTATCTTGTTCAGAAGAAGACCCTTATTGTGACGACGGAGAATATGGCTCTGATAAAGATTTTGAGCCGGATTACAACGAGCTTTCTTCCGATTCGGACGGCCTACAAAAGAGACAGCGCCGTGCAAATTTGAGTGTGCAGCATTCAACCAGACATGAAATAACAGGGCAATCTGATACAGATGTGGAAGACGAGGTGAGTGACGTTGATACCGGTTTACTGGATGACTATATTCCTGTTGTCGACAGAACCCTAATCCCAGACTACAGCCCAGCTCACAGCCAAACTTCGCTTGACCAATCAAATTTTACTCCTGGATTGTCACCAACAAATATACAGCAAAATATAGTTATTGCCGAAGTACATAGACCAGAATATGTTGAGCCGAATAAAAACTCCACCTCAAGCCAAAGTGTGGAAAAGTCTTTGCAGTTACCAACCTTGATCCATGTGTTAGATAGCTCAGTTGATATTCAGTACGAGAAAACAACTAGCGATAATCAATCTGCAGAGAATCCCAGAATATCGTCTAATCACGATGAAATTACTACAATTGCAGCTGAAGTTTTCGATGAGCCCCAACTTTCATCTAAACAAACATGTCTACAAGAAAGTGAAGCAGCCCTACCAGCCACTAGAAGAGGTGTATCTCCTATACTTCTATCAGATGATATATGGCATGAGACTACGGAACCTATTCCAGTATTTGATTTTGACTATTTATCTGCCGGTCTTCGCGTAGGCATTGACGAAAATCTTTCAGAACTTGATATGTTCAAATTAATGTTTTCTGACGAACTGCTGGAGTATCTGGTATCACAGACAAACTCTTATGGATTAAACTTGACTTTCACGGAAAGACCGCATACAAGAAATAGTAGAAAACAAGTTTTTCGTCACGTAGATAAGGAGGAAATGCTTGCCTTTCTTGGTCTATGCCTCTTGCAAGGGCAATGCAGCATTCCGAATACGAGGTCCCTGTTTTCGTACTCGAATGCCCTATATTACCATCCGTATTTTTCTTACACAATGTCTCAACGGAGGTTTGCACAAATTTTGAGATGTGTATACATAGGTGAAATTGGCGCACAGCGGGAGAAGAAAGTTGTGGACTTTATCGAGGCATTGTGTAACAACTTTCGCAGGGTGTATGGACCAAATAAAGAGTTGTCCCTAGACGAGTCCCTGGTCCTGTTCAGAGGTAGACTCGATTTTCGTCAGTACATCAAAAACAAGAAGGCTCGTTATGGAATCAAATTTTATGAGTTGACATCTTCAGATGGATTTGTTCTGAACATAATAATGTACAGTGGAAAGGAGGAAGACACAGATGTGACGACAAAGAAAACCGAAAAGATAGTAATGAAGCTACTAAACCCATATCTGATGAAAGGACATCACGTTTATATGGATAATTTCTATAATGACGTTGAGCTGAGCCAAAAACTTTTAAGACTGCGGACTCATACTTGCGGTACATTGAGAAAAAGCAGAGTTTCTAATCCAAAGGTTCTTACCAATGCTAAATTGAAGAAGGGCGAACATTTATGGCGTCGTAAAGGGAATGTTTACGTGTCTGTGTGGAAAGACAAAAGGCCTGTTTATGTAATTACTACCATCAACCATCCAAAATTGCAATGGGTGTCCAACCGATTTGGCAAATATTCAAATAAGCCTAAAGAAGTGGCTAAATATAATCAGTTCATGGGCGGAATAGACCGCAAAGACCAAATGGTTTCTTATTATTCGTCACCACAAAAAACCATTCGGTGGTACAAGAAGGTATTTTTTCACATGTTTGACGTGACAACGTGGAATGCTTTTTATATTTATAAGAAATACTTCAAACCGGATGGCAGGTACGAATTCCTTGACTTCCGAGACGCTTTGATAAAACAAATGACCAAAGTTGACAAAAAACTCTCAGGAAGGGACTTGGTGAGACTTGGCAGTATATATGCTAGCAGAAAAACAAATACTGCACAACCAGAAACCTCAGCAGAGTCACAAGTCATTTCTGGCGGACACTGGCCTGAACTGATTCCATGCTCTGCAGGCGCTAAACGAAAGTTTAAGTTTCTGAACTGCAAGCTTTGCACCAAAAAAAAAGTTAGACGTGAAACAAGATATAGGTGCAAGGGTTGTGAAAGTAATACTCCTCTTTGCCCTGATTGCTTCGAAGAGTGGCATGCTATAGAGGATGCCAAAGATAATTGAAATTGTGATTTAACATTTTGCATAAGACTGATTTAACTGATTCCAAACAAATGAGACTGATTAAAATATATGTAAAATTAAGCTAAAACAAAATAATATTTTGTAAAAGATTTTTATTCTTTATTAATTTGATAAGTTATGTATGACATACTTCTAATAATTAAAAAAACCTTTGATTGAATTGAAATGTATTATTAATTATAAACACCATTTGATGCCATAGCAGCTAGATAGTACATAAAAACTAAAGTCTAACCTCTAACGGTCATAGCCGTATTGTCATTAGTATTTGCAGATTGTCACTTGAGATGGTCAGTACGGCCACAGATGTGTTACTGCTGGTGCCGTACTTGCGCGTGCTATATGTAATATTGCATACAGTTGTGTCAGTACGGCTTAAACCGTTAAACGGTTGTACCCGTACTGACGAATAACAAAGATTTTATTTCATACGACCCTGACAGTACGGCTATATACGGATACGGTTGTAGCCGTCTTCCGCCCTATGTAGACGATTTGATTTTCCGTGATATTGTAAGTACGGTTGTGACAGTATTGTGATTTTGTATGAAAAATTCTACTGTCTTTCCGTAATAAAGGACCGCGCCGGAAGGTGTTAAGAGGCATTTGTGACAAGAGAATCGGCACCAATGTGTGTTTCAACTTAACCCTACAACTACTATTGCAACATAAAAAAATATAATCATAAATATGAATACCGATCAAATTTATAAATATAACTTGCACACTTGTGTATACACTTGCATACTTGTACGTAAAATAATTAATAGAGACATACATACACAAATATCATTTACAAAAAGAATGCAAATTCAAAGGCATATGACGAGGCAGGCTAACCTTATAATTTTAAGAGCACCGAGGACAAACTACGGTAGAAAGACTGTCATATATGAGGGAGCTAAACTATATAATTTTATACCTAAAGTAATTAAGGAATCGAAATTACTTTCAACTTTTAAAATGCTATTAAAACAACACCTGAATTGTAAGTTTTTACCGTTTTTATAACTTAATATTAGTTTATTACCAAGCGAAACCGTCGCTTATCTTAGTTATTATGTTTTTCCTCATAGGAGTGAATAATTGTATTCTTTTTGAGTGAAATAAATGTTCCGTAACCGTAAAAATCGTCGAGAAAGCAAAAAACGCAACTAATTTAGATAATAAAAGATTAAATTATTTTTGAACATTAAAAAAAGATACCTAAATTGTAATTTGATTTAAACTTTTTAGCGCCTTATAAACTCGATTTAACGTTATTCATAATGAGATTTGTATTAAACTTAATACAAATAACAAACTTTATGTGTTTTCCATTAGCACCAACGACAACACTGTACGCAAATGTCGTCACACAAAATTTACGAAGTCGTACGTTAGGTTTAATTTTATTGCGTTAATTTGAAATCTCGGCCGAGCCGCCTATAAGCGCACGTGCCGAGTGGACTCGGGACCCGCTACATAGGAGCTATGTGATTTATGGTATTTTTTTATTTTAAATTACAACTTGAGATTTTGGTTTTACAATAAGTTTGTGGTTGAATTTAAATAATTCTTGTTTATATTACTTAATTTGTTGGAATAGATATTAAATGTGAAAGTCTAAAGCCAATTAAATTTTTTGCTATATTCGGTTCGAACTTATTCGTCTAAGCATTATTTTAATAGAGCACTAATGTTGTAGTGACCTACACACTGAAGTCTGTTTAAATTATTAAAGTAAAACAAATTAAATATAAATTATGTATTCCTTAAATAAAATTAATTATAATTTATACACATAATTATGTTCAAAAGAAATTAAAACTAGACTTATTTAAAAACAACGTAAAATAATACTATTTACAATAACTAACTTAATGTTCAATGAACAAACAGACAAATACAAATATTGTATTAGTAGTAAGTACTTATCAGCTGGCCGGCGTAGCTATGACGCGTCTATTGTTCTAGCGACGACCGGGCGCTCGCACTACGTCACGCGGACCGTGTGCGTGAGCGAGACAGCGTCATCGTGCGTTGCACTCATGCACCCGTATCGTACAGGCGACGCGCGCGCCATGACTTGCAGATTAGTATACTCACTGCGCGCGTAGCTTTAGATTGAATCTCGCGATCCTAGTTTCGCCGCGCTAAGATATATATATCTCTTTAGACCTTCTTGTGTTTACGTTAACTGTATATCTGTGCTATTCTCTTCTGTCTTCATTTCTACCACTCCTTCTCGTCTAAGTGGAACTCTTGTGTGTGAACTGAAACCTGTGTCTGTGTTCTTAATAAACCTTCAATCTTCTTCTTGTGTACTTGTGACTTATTACTTCAATACCTACTTTCTTCTACCTACCACACACCCTATTCTACTACATTGGTGACCCCGATCAAGAGCACGAAGATGTCTGAGGACAGAGCAAGCACGAGCCAAGATGCGTCGGCAACGGAATCTTTTCGCGTGGGTGTGCGCATACCGCCGTTCTACCCAGAGAAACCGAGTCTCTGGTTTAACCAGATGGAGGCGCAGTTTATCCTGGCGAACATCAAGTCGGACGACACAAAATTTTATTATGTTACCGGCAATCTAGATCCGCAGTACGCTGCCGAGGTCGAAGATATTATCGGCAACCCTCCACTCACCGGAAAATACGAGAAGCTAAAAGGTGAGCTTATTAAACGGCTATCGGCATCGCGTGAGAAGAAGGTGAAGCAGCTTCTCATGCACGAGGAACTGGGCGACCGAAAGCCGTCACAATTTTATCGCCACCTTCTCAACCTCGCTGGCCCAGGTGTACCAGAGGAGTTTCTGCGAAGCATATGGACGAGCCGCCTACCCGCAAATACACAGGCCATCGTAGCGTCGCAGTTGAGGATGGACCTGGCAGAACTGGCAGAGCTGGCAGACCGGATCCACGACGTCGTCGGGACTCATTTGGCATCAACAACTGCCATATCTGCTGCTGCATCGGTGGGGACTGCGGGTACAAGTGTATGCTCGGAGGTCGCCGCTCTGACCAAGCAGATGGAGAAGCTGGCAGAGAAGGTAGGGCGACTGTCTCGCTCCAGAGAACGGTCCCAGAGTCGCACGCGAAATCGGACAGGCTCATCCCGATCGGAGTCCAGCTACAGGAGGTTCCCGCAGTGCTGGTACCACCAGAAATTCGGAGACCGAGCCAAAAGGTGTATCAAGCCGTGCGACTACCCTACATCGGGAAATGCGCGGGGCAATCAATAATGGCGGCCGATGATTGTCCGAGTGCTGGTCGCTTATTCGTCACCGATCAAAGGTCGAAGATGCAGTTTTTGGTCGACACCGGCAGCGACCTCTGTGTCTACCCCCGATCGGCATTATCACATCGACGAGAGAAGACCAACTACCAATTGAGCGCGGCAAACGGAACACCAATAAATACTTACGGGTTCATAAACGTCACTCTGAACCTACGGTTGCGCCGTGACTTTGCTTGGCGATTTATCGTTGCTGATGTTACAAGGGCGATAATAGGCGTGGATTTTCTGTCTTATTATAATTTGGTTGTTGATTGCAGAAATCAACGCCTCATCGATAACCATACAACGCTCTCCACCCCGGCGTCACCTGTCCGTCGCTCTGATGATGTCTCCTCAGTGAGGGTAAGTTTGGGTGATTCCGCGTATACACACATACTACGGGAATTTCCCGACATCACTCGCCCACATGGTATACACCGCACTCCCAAACACAATACAGTACACCACATCCGTACTACACCAGGGCCACCAGTATCCAGTACACCGCGCAGATTGGCCCCAGATAAACTGCAAATTGCCAAGGCCGAATTCGAGGCCATGTTGCAATGTGGAACCTGTCGCCAGTCCGAGTCACCCTGGTCGTCGCCTCTCCACCTAGCGCCGAAGAAAGATGACGGATGGCGCCCCTGCGGTGACTACAGAATGCTGAACGCACGTACCATCCCAGACCAGTACCCCATTCGACATATCCAGGACTTTGCTCATAGTCTATCTGGCTGTACCGTCTTCTCTCAGATTGACCTGGTGAAAGCTTACAATCAGATTCCTTTGAATCCAGAAGACATCCCGAAGACTGCGATCACGACACCTTTCGGTCTTTTCGAATTCCCGTTCATGACGTTCGGTCTTCGAAATGCCGGACAGACGTTTCAACGCTTCGTGGATGAAATGCTCAGGGGTCTGGATTTTACGTACGCTTATCTGGACGACTTCTTGGTCTACTCGAAAGACCAGAAGACCCACGAGCACCACCTGCGTCAAATTTTTGCCAGACTTAGAGACTACGGTATGGTCATTAACAGTTCCAAGTGCGTCTTCGGAGTGTCGGAGGTAAACTTCTTGGGCTACCACATCTCAGCCAAGGGCACAAAACCATTACCACCCAAGGTCGAGGCTGTACAAAATTTTCCCGCTCCCAAAACCGTAAGAGAGCTACGCAGATTTCTTGGGATGCTTAATTTTTACCGCAGGTTCATCCCAGGCGCAGCAAAATTCCAGGCACCCTTGAACGCTCTGCTTACTGGCTCAGTGAAGGGTTCACACCCGGTAAATTTTTCACCCGAGGAGCATAAGGCATTTCAGAACTGCAAGGACAGCCTTTGTCAGGCAGCACTGTTGGCGCATCCAGACTGCAGCGCTAAGTTGGCGTTGGTCACAGATGCTTCCGACAAAGCTATTGGCGCAGTGTTGCAACAGCTGAATGCAGGTGCATGGGAGCCGCTTGCTTTCTTTTCGCGCAAATTGAATCCAGCACAGGTTAAGTACTCTCCATATGACCGCGAATTGCTCGCCATTTACGAGAGTATTAAATATTTCCGACACATGCTGGAGGCTCGTGACTTTGTGATTTACACAGACCACAAGCCTCTCACGTTCGCTTTCCACTCTCGTAAGGAGAATTGTTCCCCACGGCAGTTCCGTCACCTGGACCTAATAGCCCAGTTTACAACGGACATCCGGCATATTTCTGGCAGGAACAATGTCGTGGCAGACACCCTTTCCCGCATCGAGGAGATTGCACAGCCGGTGTCCGTCGAAAAGATCGCTGCAGCTCAACGTGACGATCTCGAACTGAAGCAACTGCTAGATGGGGCTACCGCATTGCTCCTGCAACAGGTCAGAGTACCAGGTTCACAAGAGCAAATATATTGTGACGTTAGCACCTCTAAGCCAAGACCATTTGTGCCCAAGGAATTGCGCAGACCAATTTTCACAAGCCTACACTCCTTGAGTCACCCAGGTACCAAGGCATCCGCAAGGTTGGTCGCTGACCGATATGTCTGGCCTGGCGTTAGGAAAGATTGCCGTGATTGGGTACGTTCCTGTCTGGCTTGCCAGCGCTCCAAAACCACACGGCACGTCTTTGCTCCAGTAGGTACTTTCAAATTACCGCAATCAAGATTCGCATTTATTCACATTGACCTCGTGGGACCCTTGCCGCCGTGTGATGGGTTTCGCTATTGTCTCACTGCCGTCGATCGTTTTACACGATGGCCTGAGGCAATACCGCTCACAAATATAACTGCAGAAACAGTGGCAAAGGCGTTACTGAGTGGCTGGATTGCTCGTTTCGGCTGTCCCTCCGATATAGTAACCGATAGAGGTGGGCAGTTCGAATCGGCGCTCTTCAAATGCCTGTCAGCAATCGCTGGGTTTCGACGACGCAGAACAACTGCATACCATCCTGCCTGCAATGGAATGGTGGAAAGATTCCACCGTCAACTTAAAGCAGCTATCACTTGCCACGCTAATGACAGTTGGGTAGAATCTCTTCCACTAGTCCTGTTAGGTGTACGCAGCGCTTATAAAGAAGACGCCCAGGCTACTGCTGCCGAACTTGTTTACGGTCAACCAATACGTTTGCCTGGCGAATTCTTCAACCCTCAGGCTGATGAAACCGTTGACATGACCGACTACTTGTCAAGACTTCGCAGTATTGTCAGGAGACTGCAACCTTCACCAGCAGCCAGGCACAATAGCAATTTTAAAACATTCATTTACAAGGAATTAGCTTCCTCTACCCACGTTTTCCTTAGGGACTGCACTGCTGGTGGTAGTCTGAAACCGGCATATACTGGTCCACATAAGGTCATTCAACGAGGGGACAAAGTGTTTAAAATAATGGTAAACGGAAAACATGTTACCGTATCGATTGACCGTATTAAGCCGGCCTTCATACTGCATGATCCCCACACACCATCCTCACCACAGCCACCACTCAACATTAATACTCAACACTACACACCCGACGCGGATAACCCGAACTTACCTTCCGCTGACGAGAGCGTCGTCAGAGCGACGCGGTCAGGGCGTCGCGTTAGATTTCCCGACTATTATCGCCCTTGACGGTCTCTGGAAGGGGGTGATGTAGTGACCTACACACTGAAGTCTGTTTAAATTATTAAAGTAAAACAAATTAAATATAAATTATGTATTCCTTAAATAAAATTAATTATAATTTATACACATAATTATGTTCAAAAGAAATTAAAACTAGACTTATTTAAAAACAACGTAAAATAATACTATTTACAATAACTAACTTAATGTTCAATGAACAAACAGACAAATACAAATATTGTATTAGTAGTAAGTACTTATCAGCTGGCCGGCGTAGCTATGACGCGTCTATTGTTCTAGCGACGACCGGGCGCTCGCACTACGTCACGCGGACCGTGTGCGTGAGCGAGACAGCGTCATCGTGCGTTGCACTCATGCACCCGTATCGTACAGGCGACGCGCGCGCCATGACTTGCAGATTAGTATACTCACTGCGCGCGTAGCTTTAGATTGAATCTCGCGATCCTAGTTTCGCCGCGCTAAGATATATATATCTCTTTAGACCTTCTTGTGTTTACGTTAACTGTATATCTGTGCTATTCTCTTCTGTCTTCATTTCTACCACTCCTTCTCGTCTAAGTGGAACTCTTGTGTGTGAACTGAAACCTGTGTCTGTGTTCTTAATAAACCTTCAATCTTCTTCTTGTGTACTTGTGACTTATTACTTCAATACCTACTTTCTTCTACCTACCACACACCCTATCCTACCACAATGTTGTATTATATTTCATATTCGGTTTAAAATTTTATGAACCGTTGATGATGTTTACCAATATTACTAAGCGGAAAAACTGTGTTTTAAATTAAATCAGTTTTTTTTTTGTTATTTTATTTATTATTTATTTGGTTTTGCAAAGGTAGCTTTTGTGATAAAAAAAACGAAGAGTTTAAATCTACTAAAGTAAAGTTAGGGTTAACCGATGAACCCCTAATTATGAAAATTTATTTATTTATTAACATTTAAACAGACCTCATCATTCGCAAAAAGTCTGCAATATCTCAATCACACGACACGAACGAAGTTAATAAAACATATCTTCCCTTTGGCCCCATTATGGACCGTGTCTCGCAACATTGTAGGCTAACGTCCAGTCGTCCAGTCACACTCAATATTGAAATTTACAACCCCCATTGTGCTTAAAGCCTTTATATTTTATAACTTTATCGACCAATGTGACACGCATCCGATTTTTGCGTAAATTTCTTTGTCCGGTCTAAAAGACCAATTACGAATTGTGTGTGGTCTAAAACATCGTGGCTAATTGTGGGTTGACTTTCTTTTTTTAAATGCTTATGGGTGGTATTTTTTGCTTGATCATGGTTATGGAGAGGGATGGTTATGTATTGCTAAATGTTGTGAATTTTACTGGATATCCGCCTTTGAAATTGGTGTGGATATTAAACATGTCAATTTTATGCGTTATTGAATACAGAAGCCACAAGAACGCGGCGAGCTCGTCTTGTCGGGCCAATTCAGTGAGCCTAACTGAGTCAGAAGATACAAGAGTTACACGATAGAAAGAGAGGCAACTTCTAGATAAATATAACTGTAGGTAACTAGGGCTGTGCGACCTAAATTGCACTTTATTGTGTCGTAGTCAGATTCGTTTTTTATAATGATTTTGCGGAGTGAACCATTTGTGTTCACCTGTGGCATTATTGCGCCTTTGAAGTGTGTTTGTAGATACCGAAAGTATTGAAACCTTTTGGTGTTAACGAAAAAATATTTTGGGTACGTTGCTTTGTCGGTCACCGCTTTTAAGTCATCGGAAAAATGTTGTCACTTAACAATATAATTATGCATTTGTTGAAAAATATTTATGATTGTATTTTTGCAGTTGAACACAAGAACGCATTGAACAGACGAGCCCTCGGTTATGATGACTCTTCAAGAGAAGTAAGCAGTAATTTGAGGACTCGTTTGCTGCAGTGCTAACAGTTGCAATCTGCACTCTTAACCTTAATTTGCCTAGAGATACTTTTGTAAGTAATTATGTGACTGTTTCTTTCTTTTCAGTGCTCACTGTAAAGAAAGAAATAAATAAAAATGGAATATTTAAACTAGCAAAACAATTTGTACTGTAAATTCAAATTCAAATCATTTATTTCGAGCAACATAAACAAAACAAATAATATGAGTCATACACATTTACAAATAAAATTAAAATAGAATTGAAATAAAATAATGTAAAATTCAATGAAAACAGATTAAAATCAAAATTAAAAATTAAAAAAACAAATAAGAATACATGAAATTTTTCGTCATAAATTACAGTTAAAATTTAATTTTAATTTAAAAAGAAAGCGACACGTAACACGCTTGGAAATATAAATTTTACAGTCCCAAGTGTCTCAAAAAAAAGTGTCAGTCTCTTTTATTTACTTTTATTTTGTCTTACCATAGAACAAAAATAAAAGTGTATTTTTATTACAGGAGGATACTGGCTCCTGCCTCACAGTTATTACTAACGCAAGAGTTAGAGAATTGTCGACGGATCGAAGGCCGGTGGAGCAGACGAGTCTTGGAGTGGAGACCGCGCATCGGCAAGCGTAGTGTGGGACACCTCTTTTAAAATATTTCACAATATTTTGTACATATTAATTATATAATTATATATGAAGACGATGCACCTTTTTTTTTTGGGTGGGAATTTATCAAATAACTTCGCGCTCAGGGTAGAGCGGGAGGGCTTGTCAGACTCTTACTGACTAAAACCCACCCGTGTTCCTTCGGTTGCCATGTTGCCGGGGGCCATGATTTCCCTTTCGGACTTCTTCGCAGCCCCGGCAAACATCGGCCCTAGCAGACCCCGTCAGTTCTGCTGACATCTCTTTGAGGCGTGCGTGGAACACAACGTGCCATCGACCCGGGCTTAGTCTTTATCGGACGGCGAGCTACCCATTGCTCACCGTCCGCAAGCCCGCGCCTACGGTGGCCGGAAATCTGCCTGTAATTCCCGATGCCGAAGGCGTCTCCTCCTGCGGCGGTTAGGGGCGCGAGGGCGCGAAATTTGCCTCTCCCTCACGCGTTCCGCCTCCTCCTTCGCGAGCATTACTGTTTCTCAGGAGGTGACGGTTTCCCTTTTCCTCTCGCTCCGTACCATGGCCTGAACCAATGCCGGACGCGAGAGATCACCGCCATCGATCGCCTCCTCGAGGAAGACGATGCACCTGGAATAAGATTACTGTACCACATGTATTGTTGATTGAGTCAGAGAATTCTATCATTTACAACTTATTTTATGTCCATAAATATAAATTTTGTATTTGTATTGTATTCTTTGTACGCAAAATACATGAACAATCTCAAGATGCATCTCACAACACACTAACAAAAAATACTCCTAACTGCGTATATAATATTTATTTCGCATCATCACTCCCCACTCATTCGGCTAACGGTGATGAATTAGCTTCAGGATTATGAAGACTAATTCCACGAAAGTGAATTTTTGGGGTTCCTTAAGTACGGGAAGAAAAATGGTTCGCATGCTGACTGGCAATACGCTAATGTTATAATGGTATAATCGAATGAGAAAGGAAATTATTGCTACGGAAAAATGGACGAGATTTGATTTATCTAATATCTAATATTTGGAAGAGGCTGATAAAAAAATGCAAGAGTCCAAAAAATTACTGAAATTACCATGTCACACGTAGATAAATAAAAATGACATTTGTTGACTTTCAGAACCAGGAAACAATTTTTGAAATGAAAACTTCTTTAGGCGCGTTGGGCATTTTAGAGATGGGGAAAAACAATTGAACTCGCGACACTGTTACCGACACCAGCTTTTGACCATTAAAAAGACATCAAAGTGCGAAAAAATTTTTTTGGCATTAACGTGCCACTGTTTTTTTTTTAATTACTTTTGAAATATCACAAATTTATACCACTACAGTCTTTAGTTAGTCCAATAATTGTAGATGTCTATAGCATAATACCGACATTTTCACAGTAAACTGCAGTTAATTTAAAATTATATAAATTGAACTTACTTCGAAGAAAATTGCACATCTTTTCTTCAAATATGAATTCCGAACCTTAATTTTCACAGAAGTTTTCATCAAATTCAAATTCAAAAATATTTTATTTCACATAAACCTACATTGGCACTTATGAAACGTCAGAAGCTAGGTGCACGGTTCCAATTGGTCGCTTCCTATGGAGAAAAGCCGGCAAGAAACTCCACGGTTACTCTTTTCAAAGTAAATGGTTTCTACAATGTTTTCAAATTACAGTGTTAA
Organism: Agrochola lychnidis; assembly: GCA_963680765.1. NCBI lineage: Eukaryota > Metazoa > Arthropoda > Insecta > Lepidoptera > Noctuidae > Agrochola > Agrochola lychnidis. Next base: position 4,381,714 of record OY796871.1, on the reverse strand, counting down.
TAGGTATGGGAGGACAGTATAGGCCTATCAATAAGTACCAGGTACTTAGTAAAATAGAAAATGGTCCACAAGTCTACAGCCTACAACGTTCTCACATTCACAAAATCTAAAAGAAAAGAATTAATATAAAAGATACATAAAATTAAAATAAAGATCTATTTAAACCAAATGACATGATTGCCACTACAGCTGTAACAAATCTAATTTGATAAAAAAATATAGAAAATTGTAGGTTTATAATATAATGGCAAATAATCATTTTCCACTTCAACACAAAGATATATTTTGCTTAATAACTTTCCACCATTTACTCCCATCCATGACTTTCCGACATCCATCCTCCATCTTCCATAATCTCAGTGTACCGGTATGATGACTGTCACTTGTGCTCATCCCCCTCGCTTAAATCTGAACTGTCATGGTGACGTCAGCTATATCGCCTAACATTTGGTAGCTATCTATCGGTATTAAGTTGGTAAGAGTGGTTGGGATACACTGGGTGCATGAATATGTCAATTGTAATGGAAGTCATCTGAAAAAAAAAGAACAGTGTTGGTAAAACTTTTTGACATTTGCTTTTTTTGTTGTGATTATACGCAGAAAAGATATAAGAAAGAAGGGTTTCTGAAAGAAATAAGTTATACCGAGTGTTATTGAATGAGAAAAAACTTTTTACAATTAAAAACCAAACGACTTCCAAAAAAAAAAACACTACAAAGTGAGAAATAATTTTAATTTCTGTTCTCGGTCTTTTTGGTTTAGAATTTTCCTTTTTTTTGTCACCGACTTCCGAAATTAAAGTTATTTTTCACTTAGAAGTGTTTTTTTGGAAGTCAGTTATTTCTTTTTTGTAATATTATTTTATATTTCACTTTTTTGTTGTGGTACCTACCCCACACAAATTCGGATACCACTACATGCTACGTAAATAACAGTGACAGGAAGTTATAATAACATCATTCACATAGGCTAAGTGCGAAAAATACGTAGGTATTATATTGTAGCTAACTCAAAAACTACCGAAGCAAAGTTAATAAAATATGGGACTATCTTGCAAGCTTCCTCTATCAAATGAATAAAGAATTATTTAAATCGGTAGAAAAAAAAAAAACTACAAATGAACTTAGAACCTCCACCTTGTTGGAAGTCGGTTAAAGAATGTTATGTGATCATAATATTTAATTTTGTAACCATGTGAAATGTCTAAAATAAAATCTATGATGTGATTAGGCGTAAAACTTAAGTTTCACATAAAATTATAGAATAAATGGTTTTCTATTTGAATAAATAATTTTATATACGCCAATGTGGTTAAATTTAAGAGGCGTTACTTAAAATTTCCTTAAAGTTAAGAGACGATTAAACGTCAGAAAATTTATGTTTATGCAGACGCTAGTCATAAGAACTTTAAACAACTTTCTTAAATAAGGGGCATAGTCTTACAGGAAAAATAAGACTTCGAAGGATAAAAACCCTCTCAGTGTAACTCGCACATATCTATAACTCGCCACTTACAATAGATTCACTTTTAAAGTTCAAACATTTGAACTCACCCCGATCATCGAGGGGTGAAATATGGGGTCGAGTTTACAAACACTATTTGCGGATTTAAATATGGAATGCGGATTTTTAGTTTCGATTTTAAAATCCGCATCTTAGGGTGAGTGCGGGTTAAGTGATCCGTTAAATGGAGCACATGTGTATTTTTTAGGCTTAAGTGATTAGCGATTGATTTTTGTTATGATATTAATAAATAATGTTGAGATTTTTGAACTGATCGGATTTAAAAAAAGTTGTGTATACAACCTGTTTGCAGTAACTGGAAGAAAGGTGGCGTCTAAGTTAACGATTTCAGCGAAATATTTATGAGTAAGCGTACAACTCATGCGGTTTTGGGAACCGATATTGATTCTAAACGTTATAAAATGTTGAATGATAGTTCCAAGTAGATCTAAATTTGTCATATTTATGTTATTAAAAAAAACATATTGATAAGAAAAAAATGATATAGAGTAGAAATGAATTGCATTTTTTTTCTTATTTATAAGTCCAATTTTGCAATTTGAGAGAAAAATAATAATAATAAACTAAAATATTATGCAGACACAAATCTATGTAGTACAACAAATCTTAAACAAAATAATACAACAATAAAACCAACCCTTTTACCAAAAATAATCCTCTTAATTCCATAATTATTCCTAACGTCAATTGCACAATATGATTGGCTGAGCGTAGTCTGATTATTATCGACACACTCAACAGATGGCGTTATACGGCGTACTGCAAATTACCGTAAGTAATCTCTAATGAACTCACCTGTTTGGTATTTAGTGACGTTGAGTTATACTATGGTTAATACAAAGGGTGAATTATGATTTAGAATAATTTTTAGACGGTAAACATTGTGCATAGAATTTATTGCACAATAATGTGTTTGAGTGTGGTCCATATATTCACTTTTCGATTTAAATCACGCCCTTGTATTTATCGGGTGTTATTTATAGTGTCCTTGTTAAATAACGTATACAAGCATCACTTCGCTTTTCACTAATTTGTTTAATACACTTTTTTTCTCACTATTCTTAATTTTCAGTGCATATTTCGTTTCAAGCCGCTTATAATAATAATAAGAATAGTTAAAAATGTAAATAATATGTATATGATGAAATAAAGGAATAATAATAATAATTGCTTTATTTTCAGGAAACTAAGGTACACAGACAAAATAATCTTACAAAATAATAAACTAATACATAATAAAAAAATCACTACAAACGCTTATAGCTAGTGAATTTTACTGAAGATCACAGGTGCAAAAACCATTATCATAATGCCACATTTGTTCCTCGCCTACTTACATAATTTAACAAAGTAATCAATCGTGACAAACGCACACCTTTATTACACTTCCGTGGAAAATCACATTAAATAATAAAAAAAGAACAAACAGAAAATTACAAACCATTTGACATATGACACCGCGAATATTCAAATTAATGCATTATCGATACGAACAAAGGTGCTCTTGACTGGAAAAAGGGAGTTTTTTTATGACACCTACGTGTGTTACACATTTTGCCCTCACCTCCCCTTCCAACGCCGCAGTCTAAAAAATAAAGATAATAAAATAATTTTCAAAACCCAGTTCAACAACTTTAGTTTCGTTGAATTTGTACTCTGTGGCACGATTTAAAGGGGAGGTCGGGGTAAAATGAGCATACAGGTTATGACATGTAATTCACGCGTAAATCAAATTTGACCGGTGGGCGTATGCAGTTGTCTTGCGCATATGGCGATGTTTCTAAGCGATGATTGTTACGTTTCTGAGTGCTTTCGTGTGTAGGAAGTGACGGTTCGTTCGTGATGAATGGACATAAAGTACGGATAGACAGACAGACGGTTTAATAGTATGCTGTTTATGCTCTTATAGCGTCGTTATTTTGTGTGGAGTATTGTTTTAATGGAAATTTTATTGGTATTTCAAAGATTGGGTTTTATTTGGATTAAGAAGTGGAAGTGGCAAAATTGTAGGCCATTTTTTTAAATAAAGAAAAGAAAGAAAATACATTTATGTAGCGCAGACTAAAAAAGCATACAATATAATTAACAGCAGATAAAAAAAATCAAAATCAAATAAAAAGCGTAAAGAGAAAAAAAAGAAAAGAAAAAAAGAAATAAGAAGGGGAGTATGTCTCACGGCTGCATCAAAAAGGCCTAGTTCAGCAAAAATGTCAGACAACAATAAATGCCTGACACTGGTTTTCAAGTGGCTGAAATAAATGGTGAATGATTTGGATTTTTTCCTGAAATGAGAAATACGTAATAGTTTCATGTCTATGTAGGTAATAGTGGAGATAACAATGCTTACCAAAGTTATGTAATTACATTCACTTTTAATTATTTGGATATATGAAGATTAGTAGAACGCTGGTATTCAGCTTCACCAGATTTAACTGGAAGCCAACCCCAACATATTTGGGAAAAGTCTAGGCAGATTGATATGTATGAAGATTAAGTTTATAAAACCGTTTATTTAACGACTTTTACTAAATAATTTGTGCTAGTATATGACGCCTATTTTATAAATATGAGTAAAAAAAAAATGAGGCAACAAATAATTATCATAACTGTAAAAAAAAATCTAAAACCTAGATTGAAAAGAGATAAAACAAGGGTGAAAGTGGTCAATATGGCACACCCAATTATTTACGCGATCTAATTACGTGTGGTAATTTTATTCAAAAACCTTATGGCAGCGTTTAGACTCTTGGAAACTGATAACAAAGCAAAAGTATGCTCGGAATTTTATGTAAATGAGCTTAGGGGTAAAATTAAGTGTAATAAATGAAGTAAATTACCAAATGTTTAAAAAGAAGCTTCATAATCTCTTTATTTTAGAAGTTTTAAATTTCTTAATAGGTAAATTTAGCAACTTTCGACCAATACTTTAATCAATCAATACTTACATTTAATTGAAAATCTTCTTTTTTTTTTTCGTCTGATTAGTCACTAAGTCAGGTGTCAAGAGTTTTTATGCCGCCCATGGGCTTCTGACTTGGCTTCACATGCCGTCGAGAAATATTTCTCGTGCATGGTTTGGGTTTGCTCACGATATTTTCCTTCACCGTTTTTGAAGCAAGTGATAATTATACAATACGCATAGGAATCCGAAAAGTCAGAGGTGCGTGCCTTGGGTTCGAATTCGAGACCTATGATTGAAAATGAATGAATAAGACTCAAAAAATATTTGAAATTCAAATTCAAATTCATTTATTAATTTTGTGAACATAGGGTAAAAGATTATACAGCTGTTACAAATAAATATCGGTCCATACTACGTCCCGCCAGAAGGCATACAAAATTGTTTAGGTAAATAGATAGGTAATCAAATGTAACATTAACAAAATAAAAATAAAAAGTCAAGGTACATATCACAATTTCATGCCAATTATAATAAAATGTCAATAAATTAAGACGGCACATAAACAGATAGGTATTTGAAATTAAAAAGAGATGAAATAAAAAAATTGTTGCAGTAAAGACCAAATTTTTATTACAATCGCCAGAGAAATCTAGTTTGTCTAAAGTTTAAGTAAGTATTGCATTGTAAGTAACTATAGTGTCGGTGACAGAAGTAATTGCTCATACTATTACACAATACACATAGTACGCAACAAAAAGACCAACATTACCATAATCTACTTACACTAACGACCAAAAATAAATAATCCACCCGAATTAATCCAAATTTCGAAGCATTATCCTGCTAAATAACCACTTATTAAGTCGGCTCCTATTTTACGCTTACAGTGGCGGCCACAAAAAGTGCCACCCTCGTGTACACCTGCACGTTCCCTCGAAACTTGGACAATATGCCGATAAGTTGAATGTGCCACTTGCGCAATAGCTTGTTCGGTGGAATGATGGGGGAGTATTTTTGATTTAGTGTCTACGTAGGGTTTTGATAGGAAATTATTTTGTTTGTATCGTTTATTCGAGTTTAATTTTTATTTAGAATAGTAACAAATAGTGAATATTATCTAATAAGAGATGAGTGATTTAATTTTGTGCGACATATGAATATGTAAACCCTAAAAAGAAAATGAAATTGTTTGCTGGAAGAGAATTCTTTAGAAATAACCATCACCTTTCTAAGTTTTTTTCTGTTATTTTATTTAATTATGTATTTAATTTTTAACCATTTGGTTAAAAGTATCCTAAGTGCAGGAAATAAGTATACTTTTCAAATATTCCCCTGCACCTGCTTAAAAAACTAAAACGACGCACTTCTTTTAAGCGTACGTCTATTACTTACCCCAACACAATTCATAGTAATGAAGAATTATTGTTTTCGACGTTACAACTCCAGTGTTTTGTTTAAGGATTTCCTTTCTATAAGTCTCTCCGGTCTTTGAGCTAACACGTTTGCACTTGTACCTTATTTTTGTAGGTGTCACTTTTTTTGGTATCAAGTGTACTGTTTTATCTGCAATCGAATTAATACTTTAAAATATCAGTGAATAGGGTTAGTTTTTCTTTTGATCTTTAGTTAGAGTTTAGTGTTTTTTTTTGCTGTGATATTAAACTTAATCTGTTTATTTTGTAACTTAATTTCATTAATCAGGAATCACGAAAATTACCTGGAGTAAAAAATAAACTGTTACTTTGAAGTTACTTTAAAAAAAAGTGGCAACAGAAGTGAAAACTTGAACAAGATAGCCTTGGTTGAAGAAAAATACTTATATAGAACATTGGTCCGTAACCTTATCTAAATAAAGAGCACAATCGCGTTTACAAAACCTTTAAAGTAAAATACTTGCATAGAACATTGATCCGTAACATAATATAAATAAAGAGCACAATCGCGTTTACAAAACCTTTAAAATAAAATACTTGCATTGAACATTGATCCGTAACGTAATATAAATAAAGAGCACAATCGCGTTTACAAAACCTTTGAAGTAAAAATACTTGCATAGAACATTGATCCGTAACTTAATATACTTAAATAAAGAGCACAATCGCGTTTACAAAAATGAGGTGTCGTTACAGTGTCGCGAAATCAATGGTTTAGTCCCATCTCAAAAATGCCCAACGAGCCTAAAAAAGTTTTCACTTCAAAAATCTCATTGGTTTTATCCAAAACTAGTATGAAGAACATTCTGTCCATATTTGTAAAGTTAAGGTTGAACCCTACGCCTACCGGTTATATACCTAGTGAATCATAGCCATGAGTCAACATAATAAGTGACTAACTCATCAGTCATCATGGGACATCATATTTTATCTTTACATTAGATTTTTTTCGAAACACTTCTTTTCATATTCTGAGTACAACATCTTTATATATATAATTCTTCTGTGAGTGTGTATGTCACTGAACTTCTCTCAAACGACTGGACCGATTTTGATGAAATTTTTTGTGTGTTCAAGGGGATCTGGGAATGGTTTAGATTCACAATCGGACCCGATAGGTGGCGGTATTCGGTCAGGACAACGTCTGTCAGGTCCGCTAGTACAATTAAAAAATGACAGAATTTACCGCACACTTGAACTTAAATGAATAATTTTACACTTATCATAATATAACATCACGCCTTGCTTCCTCGAAGGGTCGGGCAAAGGTGTCCCTACACCCACATTTCGCCATAAGTCTCATGTAATATGGGGCGAGCTTACTACCATCAAATGGGCACAAATCTAGCCCTCGGGCTGCAGTAGCAGCCCGAGGGAATTTCTCAGTAGAGAAATTCCAGATAGAAAAACCTAATAACACTTTGCCCGACCTGAGAATCGAACCAAGGACCTCATACTTAATAGTAGCGTTTGCGACCACTAGACCAACGAAATTTTTTCCGCATTAAAACTGAGATTCCGCATCTACCAAAAATAAATACACTCATTTCGATACATGACAAGACAATATAATTTAAGACTGATACATTCAGATATATCTTTCGAAGACAGTGTCCAAGCAGTATATACCATGACTTGTGAAACTACCCCCAAGTAGCGACAAATAAATCATTCCTAATACGATTTTCCTTTAACATATTTTAGCCACCGGCCTTTTGGGGTGAATTTGGCAATAAGTTAGTTACTTAGTTATGTAGAAAAATTCTTGACATCAAAAAGGTGTAGGATTTTCCGTTTTAAAAGTAGGTGTATGAACTTTTTTTACATAACACTAATCAGTATACAGACAGGGTGGCAGGGACATCGACGCGAAAACCGAAACCATGGATTCAGTACATGATTCTGAACTCCCTGCGTTGAAATTTTTCGTCGGTTATTAAAAAAAATCTGCTGTTTCATAGAAAAGTAAAATACCTACATGGTCAAAATTTATAAAACAGCAGATTTAAATAAAAATAGTTGACGAAAAATTTCAACGTAGGGAGTTCAGAATCATGTACTGAATCCATGGATAAGAAAACCGATCGGGAAATCGTGGCCCCCGGCAACAGGGCAACCGAAGGAACACGGGTGGGTTTTAGTCAGTAAGAGTCTGACACGCCCTCCCGCTCCGCCCAGAGCGGGAGAAGTTATTTGATAATTTCCCACCCAAAAAAAAAAAAAAAAAATGGGTTCAGAATCATGTACTGAATCCATGGTAAAAGTTTTCGCGTCGATGTCCCTGCCACTCTGTATAATGCTTGAACACAGGCCTTCGAATTTTTGGTTCTTGGACATGCTGGTTTCCTCACGATGTTTTTCCTTCACCGTTTTGAGAGCGTTGGTGATGAAATAATTTACACAAAGTAAAGCACACGTCAGGGTTCGGACTTATGACCTGCAACTCGTAAGTCGCGGTCGTTACGACTGGGTCACCACTGCTCCCTTGAATCGATATTTGTACATAGCAAAATTAACTTTATGTCAAGTGTCTAACGTACAAACTAAGTCGTTACGAGGACTACCTAAACTGGTTGTCAGATTTTCGGGCTTCTGACTACAGAAGCCCGAAAATCTGACAACCAGTTTTACCAAGGAGTATCGTGTTACCTAGTAACTGGGTTGTGGAGGTCAGATAGGCATTCGCTCCATGTAAAATACTGGTATTCAGCTGCATCCGGTTAGACTGGAAGTCGACCTTAACATAGTTGAGAATAAGCAAGGCAGATGATGACTAAGACTAATCCACTCATCAAAAAGTCACGTAAAAATCACAAGCTTCTTTTAATTGCATCCCCAATAATCCTGCAGACAAAAACAATAGATCATGCACACTATATCATTGTTTACCGAGCCTAGGGCTAGATGGCGTGCATTAGTTAAGTAAACAGTCTGGTCTAATCCGAAACGCCCTTACGTGGTGATACGTCGACGGAATTCTATTACGGATTTTGATGGACGATAGAAATTGAAGATTGATATTAAAAGTAATAAAAGTGTTGAAGATATATTTGAAGCAGAGGAAGATTATGACGTAGAATTTATGAAAAAGACAATCGATTAGATCGAAATAAAGAAAAAAGCTGGATTCTGCTGGATGCGGGAAACATAAAACTGGCCGAAGTGGCGGTGCTTGGGGGAGGCCTATGTCCAGCAGTGGACGTCTTTCGGCTGATGAAAGATGAAAGCAATAAGAAAGGCTGAATTCAAGACACGCACAATAATAGTCTTGAAAAAGGAACAGGTGAGTGTTTTTATTATTATTACGTCTGCTGGACGTAATAATGATAAAAACACTCACCTGTCGCTTAGCATGACCGCAGTAGAAACGGGTTTTGTCGACGGAAGAATAGATAAAATGACAGATAAACAATCACAATCTGTCATTTTGTCTATTCTTCCGTCGACAATACCCGTAGAAAACTTGTTCTGGTGTAACTAGAAATACTACAGAAACTTTTAAAACCCTTTTGCAAACAAAAATATTAAAATCCTCACGTCAAGTGGAGCATCAACATGAATCGCAGTAAGCAAATATCATCCCTAATAGATGAAGAAAGAGGATTTGCCCATTGCTAGTCAAATGTTGGCCAATTTCGGCAAACACACACGATTCAAAAACGAAACACAAGAGACACTGCTAGACACACACTTCAAACTTTTGTTGGTGGTTGAAACTAAAGACGAACACAGTGGGTAGTTGGAAAACGGTAGCAAGGCTAAAGTTATGGATAGTGCAACCTTCAATCGAGCGTACACTGTGCAGATAAGTGCTTGTCTGTGTAATGTACAGTGGGGGCAAAAAGTGCAACGGAGGAAATTGAATTTTGTTCTTTTGCCGTCGAGAATTCTTTTGCTAAAGTAGTTTGCATTAAAGAAAGACTGAATAAAACGAGGTATTTAAAAAGGATATTATTTTCGGAGAAAATAAAAGTATCTAATGTTTCTGCTTTCTTTTCATGGTTGCATAATATTTTCAGATGGTTAGTCGATTTGAGTCATTACTGAAGATAACCTTTTTATTCATAATATCTTGTCCTAATATCAGGACATAATCTAGCAAAGAATAAAAAACTTTTTATCACAGTTAAGCAGGTGACATTTACAACAGCCTAATTCTACCAAACCTTTCCATTTGTAAAGTATCTTGTATAATAATTATAGTAAAACCTCTTTTTTTTGCAGGAGCTGACGCATCAGTTTTCTCCCATAATACCCTAAAACAAACTGTAAGTTAATATTATGTTTACGAATAATATACTTTTAACGCAAAAAATATCGCCGCTGAATATCCGTCCAAATTTGCCAATATCCCAAAATCAAGACCACAACGCCCACACCACGTACCAGTACATAAACCCAGCTTAATATCCGTTTGCTTACTATATTTGCGCCGGAGCTTAGCATAGGTTACGCTCCGGTGTTTGCCTGCAGGTATTACGCAGTCAAAGGGTTGATTCGAGACGATATTAATGGTCAGCTACTAAGCTGATTACGTCAGTTAATTTGTGGCTTTGTTTGATTGAGGATTTCTGGGTTGGTGGTATGTAGGATGTTTGATTTATGGTAGATATGGAAGAGATTACCTAAAGGGTTAATTATGGCAGTTAGATATACACAAAAATCAATTAAACAATACCTATACTCCATTTGAAATAAGATTAGACATTTAACTAAACATTTTTTACAGTCCGTTCAACCTATTTTGACTTCTATTGCGTTGGTGGCATGACAAATGGCAGCTGCAGTAAACAGTTGGTTTTTAACCACTTTTTTTGCTTTTAATGCCATTCTCATACGCAATAGAAGTCAAAATCGGTTGAACGGACTGTAAAAAAGGTTTGTTTAAATGTCTAATCTTATTTCAAACGGAGTATAGTTGAAAATAATTTAATCGAGAGGAAAAACTAGATTTAAAAAAAGTAAAAAGCATTGTTGTGTCATGATATTATTTTGAATTAGCTGACCCGACGGACGTTGTCCTGACAACATTTCAATATGGTTAAGAGGGTTTGTCATAAAAGTTGGCAACGTCGTAAATAGCTGTCAGATATTTACCTGTTTTGATTAATTTAGCAATATCACTGTATGGAATTAAGAAATGTGGCTAACTAGGAAACTAAAATATTGATTATGAAATGCAATAATTAATATCGTTATACCGAATATTTAGTTTTAGATGTAAAAAAAGTATTCAGAAACTTTCCAAATGCTTTTTTTACACCTACAATTGTTACAACATCAAATTCAGTGTTATTATTGCAATTCATTAGGTATTCATATTCTAGGGAACTTTACTCCATTTGAAATAAGATTAGACATTTAACTAAACCTTTTTTACAGTCCGTTCAACCGATTTTGACTTCTATTTCGATGGCGGCATGACAAATGACAGCTGCAGGAAACAGTTGGTTTGTAACCACTTTTTTTGCTTTTAATGCCATCCTTATGCCTACGGTATAGAAGTCAAAATCGGTTGAACGGACTGTAAAAAAGGTTTGTTTAAATGTCTAATCTTATTTCAAACGGAGTATAGTTAGCCATATTTCTTATTTCCAATTAATCAAAACAGCGAAATATTTGACATCTATTTGCGACGTTGCCCACTTTAAGAATAACCGCTCCTATTACAAAAAACCCACAGAAAAAGCACTTTCAGTTTTTCCACTGTTCTATAATTTTTTCCAAAAAACTTAACTCGGACCTTACGAACATTTTGAAATAAAAAATAACCAAATCCGTCCAGCCGTTCTCAAGTGATGCGCATGTTACCAACGAACAGCATTTCATTTTTATTTATTTATAAATACATATTTAATTAATATCTTACTTAGTATATCGTAGTTTGTCATCATATCATTTTTAAACTAAGTACTATGTACCTTTGTGTTAGCTCTTTAAACCTACCCAAAAGTATGTGTCCTGATTTTTGAGTTAAGTACTTACTTTAAAGAGATGTGAAGTTCAACAACATTTGGTTAGACCAGAAAACCCAAACTACATTATTTATACATGCAGTAAAACAACATCCCATCAAAAACATAACATGTAAAAAAATGCAAGTCCTGCAACGCAGTTTTTCTACCGTAAAAATATGTGAGATCAATACAGAACCAATTCTGTTAATTTATTCAGTACCTCTCTATTTTTCATTTTTATTTCTTTAATAAATATAATAACTTGGCCATCGTACGGCAACATAATCATATAAGAATAATCTACTATTTTAAATAGTCTTAATTAAATAAAGTGCAGCGCTAATATTAAGTAAATTTTGTTGTATGTAGAATGTAGATTCTATTGCCGTGTGCGATTGCCAAGTTATTCTATTTATCAAAGAAATAAAGATGACAAATAGATAGAAAAATATCGATGAACATACATAAAAAAACACACAGACGAACACAGAACTTCCGCCATTTTTAAGTCGTTTAAAAAGCTACTCAAACTCAATCATTTATTTCAATTAAACCATTTACAGGCACTTTTAAATTGTGAAGGAATCGGTCAGTCAGAAATAGGTATGAAGCTAGTTGCCCATTCCAAAGCGTAGTAGGTACCTATGGAGAAGAACGGGCAAGAAACTCCACGGACACTCTTTTAAATAAAAAATTGTTACAAAATATTGGTTACATCATTCATGTTGAAATTATACATGTGAGAACAATGTAGAAAGACGTGAAAGACTACCACTTACAAATTAAATTATAAACAAGAACAAAATTACTTCTGATAACATTACCCCCCACATTATAAACATCAACAACAAAATTACCTATTAAACCCATATCCGTCGAATCATAAAAACATCAACTGGAAATCGAACCCGGAACATAGACAGAATAAGGGCACAATTTCCCTGTAGTAATCGCTTTGCACATCAAAAGATCATTATAACTATTAGCTTGTGCGTTGCCCTCTGGTTAGACGTTACCTATAAATCATTAGTAGCATGGGTGTAGTCGAGGTTTCCTTTAGGTACAAGGGGCCTACCACCAGCTCATAAAGCAGTATTATTTTAATATTACTTCAGTGTGGGTAAGAGATGAAGCTCTACTGGACGCATAGCTCCAGCTCCTTCTCCCACTGAAGTAATATTAAAATAATACTGCTTTTGAGCTGGTGGTAGGCCCCCAGGTACGTTTACATTAGCTATTACCAGCCTCTGTGGTCTATTGTTCTATTCCCAGTGATGGCAAAAATTTTTGCTCGGTTTGATTTGTGGTAGGGCGTGTTTTAAGTCCGCCTGCCTAGCTACCATCATCTTATCTAAGTCTGTCGCCATAACAACAATGTTAACAGCATTTTTGTGTTTCGGCAGTTAGAGGTAAGATAGCCAGTTCTCTGTGGTTGAGGTTTTTGGGTGAACCTCGCTTCCACCTTTGGCCTGATCATCACTTACCATCAGGTGAGATGATGCAGGCCAAAAGCTTCACCGTCGTGGTAGAAAAAAAACGTGTGGCTCTCGGGGACTACCGTGGTAAAGCTATTGCATAGCATTTGTAACCTCCATGACAACGTCACGTTGTCATGGGAACCGTCATTACATGGTAGGCGGAGTGGGGGGTGTTAGGTTTTATTTTCGTTACATTACGGAATTTCTTGATTCAGTCGCCGCGCTCAAAGCCCGCGATAAAAGCTATGCAATAGCTTAAAAAGGATGTGTGTGTGTGTCTGCTCCGACGCACGACTGGTGTTTACTCCTTAATACGATTGTCTTTGAATATGCAATTGGCAAACGGAAAACAAACGAATCCCTTAAAAAAAAAAACACTCCTCAAAAAATTTCCGTAGGTAACTGGGGCTTTTTAAGAGAATCGACTTAAATAACGCTTACCACTACTCCAAAAGAGCTATTTTGAAATTCGGCTTTTAGTGTATAGCCGGTGCCCGGTGGGATTTCCAATCAGCAAAATGATGGAACTTACAACAACATATTTAACCCCTTTTTTCCCTTTTAGGAGAAGATTTTTCAATAATTCTTCCTTAAGGCTGCCGCAGCAGGCGCGATACGACACCGGTAGACCAATTTCCGTGAAGTTTTCATAAAAATTCTTCCACCAGACTCGCATCACGCCTTTCTGCAGGAGCTTGTAGAGCTCATCTAAAATCTTGTTGCTCCAAAATTTCATGCTAGACCCAGCGGTTAGGCTGTGTGTTCTGTCAGTAAATTTAAGATTTTTTATTAAGTACAGGTTGTACAAAAAAATCATTAGTCCTCAACTAGCTTGAACTCAGGAATCATGAAAACATTTGAGAACAGCAAATATGCAACTTTTTTTTTTGCATTTTTTATTTATTTAGTGAAGGTTTGTCTAATATCCACATAGAGTCGCCTTATAGTGAAAAGCTCAGGAATAAAAAATGTCCCATTTTTGTTTTAATTTTTGGAAAGAAAACCTCGCAACGCACGCCCTAGTTTCATACAAAAAAGTTTAGTAACCTGTAATGCTATCTAAGACGAGTTTCAAAAACTCGCAAACCAACTTTTTTTTTTTTTTTTTTTTTTCTGTTGGGCATCTCACAGCTGGTTCCGAAAACCGTGGCTGTTTAACCGGTCAATCCTGTGGTTGCCTTAAGCTACTACACTCAAAGCCTCCAGCCAGGGCACAAATAACTAAGCTAAAAATTTAAGGATGAACGCTCACTAAGGGCACCCCCTGCGGGGTTCGAGCCTCGGCTTAGGGCGTTATCCAGAGGGAGGACATCAAAAGATGGGACGGGCTGGATCAAAAGGTTTTGATCATTATTATTAGTCGGGGAATTTAAAGCTACGTGCACAGCTGCAACAACTGCTGGCACCTCGTTTTCGAGCAAGGGTCGGGGGGGTGTATTATTTACTCGGGGGCGCGGCGGTCGAGATCGCAAAGGACCTCGGCGGCGAGGTCGGTATGACGGGAGGCGACTGTGTTTGTACACTGTACTTGTTTCCCTATTGCTCTCCTGGAGGAGGGTTATGGGGTCATCGGGATCTACGAGGATATGCCTTGGACGGCGAACATGACTGATTTTACTCGGGACATAACTGGCGGCCTCGACAACCAGAGGGTTGCGATGTTTGGCCGCGGACTCAAAGAAACGCTTGGAAAGGCGTTTTAGAAACTGATGGATTGTGGGAATCTTTAGGTCGAGGTGGAGTGCCTCGTTCCTGACGAACCAGGGGGAACCTGTGGCCCTACGGAGGAATTTATTTTGCACTGTTTGCATCCTATGGATATGACGGGGTTTCGCATGAGCGAAGACGGCACCCGCATAGGTCATGATCGGTCGAATGCACGCCGTGTAAACGCGCAATTTGCACCTAAGTGACAATTTGCTACGTGCATTCACCAAGTAAAAGAGTCTACCGAGAGCGAAAGAGGCTCGCGAACGAACCATCTTTATGTGCTCTGCGAAAGTCAAATGATGGTCTAGAACGACACCGAGATATTTAGCTCGCTTCTCCCAAGGGATCGGCTTGCCGAACATGGTGATTGGTCGGGGGAGGGGGTTTTTGAGCCTTGATCGCGGCTTCGTAAAGAGAACCGCTTGGCTTTTATCGGGGTTGACTTCTATCCGCCATTTTGTAAACCAAGCTGCCAGTCTATTGACTGCGCGTTGGAGATTTAGGCGAATGATGTCGGGGGATCTAGAGCTGAAGTAGATGGCAGTGTCGTCTGCGAACAGACCCAACTGCGACCTACCGCAACTTTTTGGGATATCGCTTGTGTATAGCGTAAAAATGAGGGGGGACACCACAGAGCCCTGGGGGACACCTGCGCGGATGGGACGGGGAGTGGATAACGCTCCTTCGATACGATAACGGAAGACGCGATTCGATAAAAAGTCTCGTAAGATGAGTACGAGACGATCTGGCACGCCGAGTTGGTACAGCTTGTATATTAAGCCGTTGTGCCAGACTTTATCGAACGCTTTCGCTACGTCGAAGAATACTGCACCGGTCATAGTCCCGCGCTGGAAACCAGCGCTTATGGATTCTACGATGCGGTGGGCCTGATGCACGCTAGAGTGCTCAGTTCGAAAGCCTAACTGTTCGTTGGGGATGAGGCCCTTGGTCTCGGCGAAATCTCTGAGGCGCTTATAAATAAGCCTCTCATAGATTTTTCCGAGAACCTTGAGCAGACTGATGGGACGGTAGCTAGAGGCCTCGGTTTTGGGCTTGCCGGGCTTTGGGATACCGATAACCGTGGCCTCCTTCCATGACTGGGGGAAGATATTGTTGCTTAAGGTACCATTGAAGATGGTGGTCAAAAGCATTATTAGGTGGGCAGGGAATAGTTGGATCACCCTATTGGTGATGCCATCTGAACCGGGGGCTTTACGGACTTTAAGACCCTTGATGATGTTGTGCACCTCGTCCGGGAGGACGGGGGGTAGTGGACAATCAGGGTCATCGACGGGAGGGAGGGAGGCTCTACGTTCGACTTCGGCGTCGACCTTTTTCAGGTGAGCTTTGTCTACAGGTAGAGAACTGGGAGTGCATTGGGCCTCGAGGCTGTCTGCGAGGCATTCAGCCTTTTCGGCATCGTCGAATGCGATGGATTTATCGGGACGGGTCAGGGGGGGCATGGCTGAGACCTGGGGAGACCTGAGTTTCCTCTGGAGCTCCCAGAAGGCCTGATGGGTGGGCTCTAGTTCGCCGAGTAACTTTCCCCAGCTCGCGTCCCGCAGCTCCGCTATACGTGTCTTTACAGATCTCTGTAAATAGCGCATATGGGCTTTGTTGGCGTTACAGGGAAAGCTATCGTAGGCACGTATGGCCGCGTTCTTCTCAGTCAGTAATGCACGCACGTCGTCCGGCAAGTTCCAGCGACGGTCGTCCGTCGCTGGAACTTCCCTTGAACAATCGTTCAGGACGGTTTGTACGTGATTAGTGAGTGAGTCGATCGCGGCCGTGGTGTCGGCGACCGAGTCGAAAAGGTCGGGGATAGAGTCTAGTTGAGGGGACGTGTTGGATTTCAGCTGTGTGCTTACTTTCTTCCAGTCCGTGATCCTCTTAGTGATAGGGGGTGTGCACGCCATAGTGTGCATCCAAAAACCGTACTGTACCGCCTGCGACAACACGCGCGGCACACCACTACGACGTCAGCGGGGGGTGCGGTGCGCGGGGCGATATCGGCGCGCGACGGAGCCCGCGCCGCCATCGCCAGTCCAAGTAAAAGAGTCCAATACAGCGCGTCGCGCAAGCCACGCATTGACTCAGAATCTACCGCGCATAAATGTACGCGTCTCCATTACATGTAAATGCAAAGTAATATACACATTAAGAAGAGGAAGCGTTTCATTCCCCTTCATGTGGCGACCGTGAACAAATCGAATCTGGTGTAAAGAAAAACCCGAATTGCTGTCGTCGACCAGAAGAATCAAGGATTTCATGTACCTAATATGATCAAGATGGCGGCGGCGCGCGGCGTATAATATTATCAACAGCTATAGAATGGAAGTAAGCCCGTTCCTTGTTCTCTCCTATATTCCCTATTTCCCAGCTTTTTGTTTGCGTGTAAATGCGGCGCTAATTTGAAGCTGTGGGTGAGGTGCCTAGCTGCGTGTTTTTATGATTATTGGCTTTAGGTTTGCTATAGTTTTTTTTTTTCTATGCACTAAGTGTGAGCACGCGGCATTAATAAACACTCGCAATAATTTTTTGATGCTAGCATTGATATACCTAAATTATAAGTCAATTCATGCTAGATAATTGTTGTAAGTTTGCTTTCTAGGGAAAAGTAAATAATATTATATTAGTTGTAAACAGTTCTTTGCCGAACATTCCAGAAAATCCTGTCGTCGCTCGCGCCTCTTTCGGTGCGCGGCGGACGTAACGTGCTGTTAGCCTGCTCGGCCTGCTCGGCAACGCGGCGGCCTGCAGCGGCGCCCTACGGCCCTGCGGGTGCTGTTAGCGCTGTTGGCGAGCTCGGTGGCAGCTGCGAGTTTTGAGCTGGTCGACTGCTGGATGTTTTGGTCAGAGTTTTTTTTGTGTAACTTTACCCTTCTCATTGTTAAAATTACTGAGTCGTTTTCGGGTACGTAACTGTACTTATTACTTAATTTAATTTTTCTAAACAAAAGCTTCGTGAACTTAGCTGTGTCGATTATTATATTCTATAGACAAAATGTCGGACGGTGAACGAGAAAACGATGATTCAAATTCCATTTTAATTAAATTAATCCGTAAACGGGCAGGCATACGTAGTCGTGTGACGTATTTTAAAAATTATATTTCTAAATTTCAGTTAGATGCGTTGGATAGCGTAACTAGTTTAGATATAAGAGAATTATCGGTAAAATTAACACAGTTACAAGAATTAGTTCAAAAATTTGATGGGGTTCAAACAGAAATAGAGGAACTTTCTGTAAATGCAGAAAAACAGTACTCGGAAAGAGATATTACTGAAAGTGAATTTAGTTCCCAAATTGCATTAGCACAGGAAATAATAGAATTGTTTTCGTCTAAAAATAAAAATTCAATTAATAATGATCCAATAAAATCTAGTTGTGGGGTAAATGCTTCCATAAAATTGCCTACTATTAATCTACCAACTTTTGATGGGAATTATTCTAAATGGCTAGAGTACAGGGACACATTTGACTCTTTAATTAATAACAATGAGTCCATACCTTTAATAAATAAGTTTCATTATTTAAGAACTTCATTAGTAGGTAGCGCTTGTAATATAGTGAGGTCTATTGACTTTACTGCAGCGAACTATCAAATAGCATGGAAGTCTGTATGTGACAGATTCAATAATAAAAATATTCTTATTAATAATCACTTGCAAGCATTAGTCACTATCAATCCAATCCAAAAAGAATCTTTTAAAGCTTTAAGATACTTGATGGACCAAATTCAAAAGAATTTATATGCTTTAAATATATTAGATATTCCCACAACTGGCTGGGATCCTTTAGTTATATTCCTGGTCTCAGCTAAGTTAGATCCCAGAACTAAAAGTAAATGGGAAGAACACAAAGGTCATTTAACGCACCTGCCTTCTCTTGAAGAATTTGTAAAATTCTTGGATAATCGAGCAAATGTCTTAGAGACAGCTAATGGTAGTCGATATTATGATAATAAAAATTCAATTCACAGTAAGGATAATAAATCAGTTAGTTCATTAACAACTACGTTGGCTGGTTCTCAAACTAAGACATGTCTTATTTGTAACAAATCACATTATGTACATCAGTGTCATAAATTTAAGGCTTTGTGTTTAAATGATAAGCTGTCTGAAGTGGCTAAGCATAAGTTGTGCACCAACTGTCTTCGTAGTGGTCACAACAATTCAAAATGTCCACTGAGTAGTTGTTGCCGGACCTGTAAGGAAAAGCATAATTCAATGTTGCATAACAGCAGTACAATCACTAATGTAGTTGCAGAAAGTTCAGAAGCAACTCAACCATCAACTAGTAATGTACCTGTTAGTTTATCTGCAGTCTCACCAGGACAAGTTTTATTGTGCACTGCACAGGTTGAAGTGATTAATACAAAAACAAATTGTACTTACCTGGCTCGTGCATTGTTGGATACCGGAAGCCAGTCTTCATTTATGACTGGCAGCTTGAAAGAAAAGCTAGGACTACAGGCTGAAAAACTGAATGCCTTTAATGTTACAGGCATAAACAATGTAGCATGTGAAATTAAAGAACGATGCAATATTAAATTAAAATCAAGAGTAGGCATGTTTAATGTGCATGTCAATTGTTTTGTTATTCCAAAAATTACTGGCAATTTACCTAACGTTCAAGTTAATGTAGAAAGGTTTGGTTTACCAGATAATATTCAATTGGCTGATCCTTTGTTTTACCAGCCATCTGAAATAGATATTTTGCTGGGCGCAGATCATTTCTTTAATATTATATTGCCAAATAAAATAAGTTTAGGCACCAACCAACCTGTCTTACAAGATAGCATGTTAGGGTGGATAGTGGCTGGCCCGACCGGGGAAGGTCACAATAATAAGAAAATACATTGTAACTTTGTTCAGAGAGTTTCAAATATTGATCAAGATTTAAATGAATCTTTAATAAAATTCTGGGAGGTTGAAGAAGTACCTTCAGATGCTAATGTGTATTCTGTTGATGAACAGTTTTGTGAGTCTCATTTTAATAAAAATACTTGTCGCTTACCTGATGGTAGGTTTTCAGTAATGATGCCGCTGAAGGAGGTCCCTGAGCAGGCACTTGGCAATTCATTTCCTTTAGCAACTAAGCGTTTTTTTAATTTAGAAAGTAAATTAAATAAAAATCCTAAGTTAAAAGAACAATATGCCAATTTTATAAATGAATATGCAAAATTAGAACACTTGGTTGAAACTAATAGGCCAGAGTTTGGATGCTTCTTACCGCACCATTGTGTTATACGCGAACAGCATGAAACCACAAAACTTCGGGTGGTTTTTGACGCCTCTGCTAAAACAAGATCAGGCAAATCACTTAATGACATCCAGGCTGTTGGTCCCGTAATGCAAAATGATTTGTTTTCGATACTTATCCAGTTTAGAGTACATAAATGTGTATTAACAGCGGATGTCGAAAAGATGTATCGGCAAATCGACTTAAATGAGTCGCAGCGGCATCTACAGCTGATATTGTGGAGAGATCAACCATCGGAGCCTATTAAAATTCTGCAACTCAAAACCTTAACGTATGGAATGGCATCTGCTCCATTTTTGAGTACCAGGTGTCTCTTTGAGCTAGGTAGCCAATGTAAAGATAAGGTTGTTGCTGAGGTAATTAAGAATAATTTTTATATGGATGATTTGATAACTGGTGCCTCTTCAGAGGACGAATTAAAGTACATATATTTAGGTGTTACACAAGCGTTAAATGAGGCTTGTTTTCCATTAAGAAAGTTTAGAACAAATTGTCCTAAAATACTTAGCGATAATTCAGAGGCTTCTAATTGTCTTACCTTTCATGATGAAGCCACTGTTTTAGGCTTGAAATGGTCACCTTTGTCAGACAAATTACATTTTCCTAGTGGCATTGAAATACCTAATAAGGTTACAAAAAGAATAATTATTTCCACTACATGTAAGTTATTTGACCCATTGGGATTGGTTAGTTGTTGCATTATCAAAGCTAAAATATTATTGCAAAATTTATGGGCTCTCAAATTGGATTGGGATGACTCAGTACCAGAATATTATGTTAAAAAATGGTTTAGTTTTATAAAAAATTTACATTTCTTGTCAGATATTGTCTTACCTCGCAATGTTTTAGGTGACAATTTTGATGTTCAGTCCGTGGAGATACACTGCTTTGTTGATGCATCACAACAAGCTTATGGAGCATGTGTCTATATGTGCTCTAAGAGTAATAAAGATAATACAGTTACTGTTAGGTTACGATGTGCCAAAACAAGAGTAGCACCAATTAAAACACTTACTATTCCACGGTTAGAGTTATGTGCTGCTTTAACAGGAGCTGAGTTATGTACTAAAGTATTAAAGTCAGTTCCTTGCAATGTTAAAAAAATATACATGTGGACTGACTCCACAGTGGTACTTGGATGGTTGAAAACACAAAATAAAACCTTGCAAGCATTTGTGCGTAACCGTGTAAATAAAATAAATCAACTTACTGAAAATTTTGAATGGAAACATGTTCCAACAAATTTTAATCCTGCAGACTTAGCGTCCAGGGGTATTGACCCACAGCATGTGCAGGCATCATCGTTGTGGTGGGAGGGACCTTCATTCCTAAAGGAAGGTAAATCTAAATGGCCTACCCAGCCACAGCTTAGCTTAAATAACTTACCCGAAACAAAGGTACTAATTTCCGTTGATGACACATTAGATAACATTAATTCATTTATTCAATTTGATAAATATTCAAGTTATTTAAAATTAAAACGCTGTTTTGCGTACGTTCTACGGTTTTTACATAACTGTAAAAAGAATACTGTTAAAAGGTTAGGACCTTTGCAAACTGAGGAGCTTGATAGCTCATTAACATTATTATTAAAGTTCAGTCAGCTAGAGTCATTTGCAAAAGAGATTAAAATAATAAAGGATGGTAAGGCTTTGCATCACAAAAGCAAGTTGTTGCCTTTAAATCCATTTTATGATAATAATGGTTTAATTAGAGTAGGAGGTAGAATAAATAAGTCTGATTGTAAGTATGATAAAAAACATCCAATTCTATTAGATGCTAAGCAACATTTAACTAGGTTAATAATGCACTGTGAACATTCTAGATTATTTCACGCAGGTCCCCAGTTACTTTTATCCTCTGTTCGCGAGAGGTTTTGGCCACTGGGTGGCAGAAACTTAGCTCGCACTATTGTTAAGACTTGTGTTGTTTGTACTCGATTGCGAGGTCAGCCAATACAGCCGTTAATGGGGGAATTGCCTAGTGTGAGAGTTAATCCAGGTTTCCCGTTCAGTACATGTGGGATCGACTTTGCGGGACCATTTATGATATCCTCTAAAAAGGGTCGAGGTAACCGCGTTACTAAGGCCTACCTCTGCGTCTTTGTATGCCTAGCCACTAAAGCTCTACATCTTGAAGTGGTTAGTGACTTAACCACTGCAGCTTTTATATCTTGTTTACGCAGGTTTGTTTCACGTCGCGGCAAGCCTTACGCGATATATTGCGACAATGGGTCAAACTTCGTAGGAGCTAACAATGAGTTGGGGAGAGTTATAAAAGCCAGCCGTCGATCAGTCTCAGATTTCGCTTCAAAAGAGGAAATTAAATTCATGTTTTGTCCAGCCTACTCACCACACTTTGGTGGAATATGGGAGGCTGGCGTTAAATCCGCAAAATATCATTTAAAACGCGTTGCTGGTAGTGCCTCCCTCACATTTGAAGAGTTGGCGACGCTTTTTGCGCAAATTGAAGCGATCCTTAACTCCCGCCCTATTTCTCCTCTCTCTTCTGATCCAACTGATACAAATCCCTTGACTCCTGGGCATTTCCTTATAGGCCGCCCGTTGATGTCTGTGCCGTCGTTACCAGTTAACTGCATTAGACCCAACAGATACCAACGCATCGAGCAGATCCGACAGCAATTCTGGGCACGTTGGCGCCGGGAGTTCATGGCAGAACTGCAGAACAGAACCAAATGGAGGAGACATCAATCTGCACTTCAAGTCGGCGATCTGGTCGTGCTACGAGAGGACAACCTGATGCCTCTCGACTGGCGCATGGGGCGCGTAATGAAATTGTACCCAGGCCAAGATGGGATTGTTCGAGTTGCGGACGTCCACACCAACAAGGGCCTTATAAAACGGGCCGTCCACAAAATGTGTCTATTACCCACGACACCATAACTGTTGAAGTAGCTTCAACGCCGCGGAGTATGTGCACGCCATAGTGTGCATCCAAAAACCGTACTGTACCGCCTGCGACGACACGCGCGGCACACCACTACGACGTCAGCGGGGGGTGCGGTGCGCGGGGCGATATCGGCGCGCGACGGAGCCCGCGCCGCCATCGCCAGTCCAAGTAAAAGAGTCCAATACAGCGCGTCGCGCAAGCCACGCATTGACTCAGAATCTACCGCGCATAAATGTACGCGTCTCCATTACATGTAAATGCAAAGTAATATACACATTAAGAAGAGGAAGCGTTTCATTCCCCTTCAGGGGGGGCGTTCGGGTCGGAAAGACCTATGCGGGGGTGTAGTCTCATGACTACCGGGCGGTGATCAGAGTCTAGCTCTTGTACCGTTTCTATTGAATCTAACTTTAGGTTGACGTTCTTAAGGAGCGCCACGTCTAAGATATCGGGGGCATGATTTGGATTCGTGAGCGGAAAATGGGTGGGAGTCATGGGAGCGATGACGTCAAAGGTCAGGGAGTTTGAGAGGTCGAACAGGTGTTGACCTCTGAGATTGGTTACCGAACTGTTCCAAGAGGGATGTTTGGCATTTAGATCGCCCGCTATAATGAGCGAGTTACTCATAGCGAGTAGAATCGAGAGGTCGTTTGAGAGGCGTTGGTGATGGTAATGCCCCGTGGTGTTACCGGGGGGATTATAGACCGATACGAGAGTGATCGGCTCGTGACCTGACATGCCTAGACGGCAGGCGGAGACTTCTAATACCGAGAGGGGGGGAGGGTCTAGTGGGATGCAGTGAAGCTGCTTTCTATAATAGATCAGGGTGCCACCCTTGTGACATCGCGACCTGTCATTGCGAACTATCCGGTAATTGGCAAGTGACGGATCACGATTGCAAGGCTATTTGATGTTAAAGTAACCTATTATTAGGGATCGGGGTTCGCAAACCAACATGCGAGGTTTTCAATTTACCAGCACGGCAACGGTTAGAATTTTTGAATTAGTGATTATGTTTAGGACTTTTTTGATGATTATTTGCCATACACTTCAAGTGTTCCTTATTATTTTAAGTTAAAGTTAATTACCTAAGGCAACGAAATAAAACGGATTAAAAAAAGTATATAGATTTTTATTCTATAAAATTGTAACTGCCACCAGCAAACCATGTTTTTTTAAAGAAAATCTCGCATGCAGCATTTTTTTGCATTATTTTTTTTGTTTTTTTACGCTTTTACGATAGTAAAATGGAATAGTTATGTACCTTATACGTCTGAAAATGTATCCAAATTGCACACTAAAAGATACTTAATTGAAGAAGCAGTGGTAACGTACAGGGCGTAATTTTTTCTTCCTTTTGCAAAATTGCTTTTTTCGCATCTTTGAGGTTTTAACTCTGAGACGACGATAGCTAGGTACTTCCTTATCAAATTTTCTACTAATTGTTACTTTTACTATTTCAATGTTACTTTCTACATACTATAATATTCTATTGCCTAAAGACTACCAACAAAAACAAACTAAAAACCGCTAGTACTACTAAGTACATTCTAGGTACTTTCTACTCTCACCAATAGTACGCACAGAAGTACCTAGCTACAGTCATAAACATAATTGTTTAGTACAATCTGTGCGCAGTGCGATGCTACGCACGTAATCTGTAGTACAGTCGTGTGGTCACGCCTGTTAATATACAGGATGATGTTGAAGTTATGGTGAAGTTTCAGGATGACATGACACTGCAATACGGTTCTTCTGTAATTAAATTATAGAGAACATCAATCAATTTGCCTAGCCTTTTCCCAATCATATTGGGGTCTGCTTTCAGTCTAACCGGTTGCAGCTGAATATCAGTATTTTACATGGAGCGACTGCCTATCTGACCTACCTACTTACCCCTTGGTATGACTGGTTGTCAGAATTTCGGGCTTCTGACGACCCGCAATGACTGTCAAAGAACAACGAATGACAGCCAGAACCAACAGTTTAACATGCTTTCCGAGGCATGGAGAAGTCTCGGTATGTAAAGATGGTCTCCCATCCAAGGACTAACCCCGGCAAGCGTAGCTTAACCTGATGGATGTACCCGTGCAGCTGTTATATTACTTAGCCACGAGCTCCTCAATTGTTATGTTATGTTATGTTATGACTATACAAATTAATAATGTAACTTTCCACCCAACCTGTATATTAATTAAAGTTAAGTAAATCAAGAGCGTAGGATCGTCATTTATCATAGTCCAGATTAACAGTAACTGTGTTCACTTGTGCCACTTATTAACTACTTGCCTTTCTTTGTTGTCCATCTGGACCAAGTTGTTACGCATTATTTGTAATGACCGGACAATGTGGACGTTGGTCAATACAAATTAATTTATCTGAGAATTAGATGGGTACATCTCTGTATAACCCGTCGAGAATCACAGATGTGATGTTATGTTATGTTTCAATCAACCAACTCAACCTATTACAGTCCACTGCTGGACATAGGTTTCTTCCAGACAACCACAACACCCTGTCCTCCGCCTTCCGCAACCAATTTGTCCTAGCCACATTTTTAAGGTCGCCGGTCAATCTAGCTGGGGTCTTCCCAACACTACGCTTGCCGATATGTTATGTTTAGATGGGTATATTTTTTTATCAGACGCATAATAATATTATGTAATTTATTCGAAACAATTTCACTTTCGTCTAAATGACGAAACTTTTGTTTTTAAAACAGTCACTGTTTATTGTTATAAACAACCCACGTCAATTTGCCGTATTATAACCATTTCATACAACTGTCAAAGAATTGCAGTTGTGATTTGATTATACGGACAATTTAAGTTGATAGTGAATTTTCTTAGCAATAAATTTGCCTAACTTAAACAAAAAAAAATCCCTACGTGATCGAATCAGAAATAAGGAGATCCGCAGGAGAACCAAGGTAACCGACATAGCCCGAAGAATTGCCAAACTTAAGTGGCAATGGGCAGGGCACATTGCTCGCAGAACGGATGGCCGATGGGGCCGAAAGGTTTTGGAGTGGCGACCGCGTACTGGAAGACGTAGCGTTGGAAGGCCTCCCACAAGATGGACCGATGACCTTGTGAAGGCCGCAGGAATTCGTTGGATGCGGAAAGCACAGAATCGGTCGAAGTGGAGGTGCTTGGGGGAGGCCTATGTTCAGCAGTGGACGTCTTTCGACTGAAATGATGATGATGATGATGATGAAACAAAAAAATAAAATATAAAAATATTAATTTCAACTAAAACATTATTTCATTTATAAATTGAGGCAGTCCCAGTAAGTTGCAATAGTACTTGTGTCGGAGCTGTCTTACTCTTGCCTAAGTGGTACCTTTGCAATGATGAGGTTAAAAACAGGTTTTATAGAAAAATTAAAATAAAGTATAATTAAACATTAATTTAGCAGCTCTCGGTGTATGTGTGTATATATGTATGGAGGTGCGTGTGTTTGTGGGAGGGTGTACCGTATTTTTTTAACACACCAAAATGAAAATGTACTTACATTATAATTAATATTCAACACTCCACACTTCGTTTCACTCTTTTACTAAAGAGACAATTAAAATTATCAAAATCTATCGAAACATAATAATCATAAAGTCATAACAAGACATGGTCTGACGCTTAACTGCAATTGAGGGGTCAAATTGTAACGAAATAAACGATTTTTTGTATTTTTTGCGTCTAATCCTGCGCTAAACACGAGGGTCGATAAAGACCCTGCAACAATATAAATGAGGATTTACATGAAGCAAAATAAATTAAATAATGCCTTTTATTGCTCATAATGTGAAAAAAAAATCCGAGGGTTTCTTGTATTTTTAACCGACTTCCAAAAAGGAGGAGGTTATATGTTCGTCGCATATGTTTTTTTTTTTTTATGTATGTCCACCGATTTCTCCGTCAATTGTGGACCGATTTTGAAAATTATTTTTTTGTTTGAAAGGATGTGCTCTCGAATTGGTCCCATATAAATTTTATTAACTTTGCTTTGATAGTTTTTGAGTTAGCTACAATATACGTACTTTAATTTCGGAAGTCGGTGGCAAAAAACGAAAATACAAAACACAAGACACCGACTTCCGAAATTAAAGTTATTTTTCACTTTGTAGTGTTTTTTTTTGGAGGTCGGTTGTTTTTTTTTTTTGTAAAAAGTTTTAAACTCTATAGTCTTAAGACTATAGTTTAAAAGAAAACAGAAACGTCTTATTGGTGATCAAGAGAAAATCTATATAGCATATATCTCTGTGATCTGAGTATACAGCATGTATCCAAAAGGTGTGGTCATATTTATGGGTAAAACTTCAATACCATACTCGTCCCAAACGTATCCGTTTGGGACGAGTATGGTATTGAAGTTTTGTATGGGACAGTTGATTATTTTTTCGCGATTAAGATCTCGTCCCATCAAGAAAATTGTTCAGTTTGATGGTTTGTACCACAGCCTTAAATATGACCACGCATTTCTGATATACATAGAGGATGGCAGGGACATTGACGCAAAAACTATTACCTACTATGGATTTAGTACATGATTCTGAATCATGATTCAATCAGCTGTTTCATAGAAAAGTGTAATAGGTACCTACGCGGTCAAAATGTATGGAACAGCTGTTTTTTTTTTTAAATAATCGACGAAGAATTTCAACGCAGGGGCGTTCAGTATCATGTAATGGATCCAGGATAAAAGTTTTCGCGTCGATGTCCCTGCCACCCTGTATACATATACAGGGTGGCAGGGACATCGACGCGAAAACTAGTATAATTATTTTCGTACCTTACATAAGGTACGAAAATAATTATACTAGAAACACATCATGCGACGCCAAAACGATACCATGTGAGCCAAACTTTTGATAAAAACACAAAAAAGATCCCAATAATTTTAGATTCCGCGGTTACAGTTTTTTTCTTATTTTTCCCCCAAACTGTCTGTGTGTCTGTTTTTTGCTAAGGGTTTGAACTCGTAAATATCGGGTGTGCTATTATTTATTTCCTTTTTGATCAATGGGTAAGTTTGTCATTAAATGTCAAAGTATTTTATGTTTTTATTGATTGGAATGATTACCGTGTGTCGTGGGAACTATCTTTTTTTATAATTTTTTCGTTAAATTGGAACGATAATGATGACGTTGCCTTTTTTATTTCTTCGTTGAGCTATTTTATTGCGAAATTTCATAGGTTAGGGCAGCAATTGTTAAAAAGTTTTCTTTTCAATCCTTTATCTCTGGGGAGTTCTGGGAAAATATTGTTGAGAATGTTAAGAACTGTGTGTCACGCAGTTTTGAAACTGTGGGAGTTTAGAAAAAAAAAAAACAGTGGCACTCCGGGAGTGCCGACAGAAGTGAAAACTTGAACAAGATCGCCTTGGTGGAAGAAAAATACTTGCATAGAAAATTGACCCGTAACGTAATATAAATAAAGAGCACAATCGCGTTTACAAAAATGAGGTGTCGGTGTGTGTTTTTTCCCATCTCAAAAATGCCCAACGCGCCCAAAGAAGTGTTCACTTCGAAAATAAAAAAAAACATGCATGTATTTTTAAAGTTATGAAATAAATTGAGATACGATAATGCACCTCTAGAAGACAACATTTAAGTCATCATACGGCTCGTATAGTTGCTACGACAAAACATGGGCAAATTCAGAGCGAAACAGCAAAAAAATCACTATTTTAATTGACATTAATATTATTTATAACTCGTACGTTCTGCTTTAGTAAAATAATCTTTGATCATCTTCAGCAGAAATAAACAATTAACCTTATAAATTGTAACCCAACCAAAATCATTTCCATTGTCTTACCCAAAACTTAACCCTAATCCCGCTACGACATTTCACAAAACATATTCACTTTAGCACAATATTCACAAAGGCACACAATAGCTCTAATAGTCGCTACGGATGAGATTCAACGCAACTCATTCACTAAACAATTACCAACTTAATAGAATAAATGGGGTAATCAGGACACTTCAGTGTGGACGAGTGGGTTGGTAAGGGTTATGCAATATGATGTCATGCGAGTTTTGCGTTGGTGGGTTTGAATTTGTTATGATTTTTGAGATTGCGACTGTGGCTTTTGTGAAGGCTAATTGAATTCTTATAATATTCACAAAGAAGTCCAGTTGTCATCATATTTTGAACTTCTTGATTCAGTAGCGTTGGCAGTAGTACCATTTGTTTCGATTTGAAACAGATTGCTAATCCATTGCTTCATAAGTTGGAAAAAAATCTGCTCAACATCGTAAATAACGCAGTGAATGTTGTTGAACTGTCAAAATTAAACAGATTTGTTATAATCGTTTACGAAAATAAGTTACGCAATTTTGGTACAAAACATTATCATATTGAAGAAATTGGGATTCCTTAATTGCTGAATGGTAACGTAGCAATGCTGAATGCTGGTAGGGATCTTAACCGTACTTCCAGGATTGTCCTGACAGCCGTGGAATACCTCTCCACTCCTCACAAGCACCTCAGGATATGTTGCACCCTTGTCGCTACGACACTTTGTGCTAGCGACCGTTTTCAGGGGCCCATTATTGAGTGGCCCCCCTGCCATTTTATTCGTGTGCATATAAAATATAGATCAGGCAGGGGCCATAGTCCTTCCATAGTTTCAGGTGACCAGTCCACTTTAGCAACCCAAACCCACAGTCCGATATCTTTGTTTCCACATCTTACAATAGTCCTACACCAACCCTCCTTGGCTGCACTTGCATAGTGCGAACAGGGATAATCGTCGGTTGGTACCTCATTTCATTAAAAACGTCTAAGGGGCCTCTGAGAGTTGGCTTCGGCCTCTCGTACGCCTTCCCGGTCCCGAGAAATGTCAAAGACGATAATAATAATTTCGTTGACAATTAAAAAAATAAAACGTTTCGTCTTGTTAGCAAACAATTTGTTCTAACTTTATTCAAAGCAATCTCTACGATTGAAAATGTTGCACTATCTTCTGTCACGCATCCAACCCTCCAATGCCGGGACACTCACGGTAACCCAATTCAAACTCGAAGCACACCTTTTGTCCCCGTTATTTGAATGGTAATGCGTTAATTATCAGTTTTGCATCCAAATTACCTTCTGAATACAACGTTATGAATATTGTAATTGTGAGCACGGATTGATTAAATGCTTGTTCGCTGATTGGTGATGACAGCTAATTGTCGTATTTTGTATTGAAATGAGGTTATTGTGTGTGGTGTTAATTTTGTTTTAATACATTTTTGGCGGGTGTTTTATTATGAGCAGGTAAATTACACATACAGCAGTGGTGGTCCAGTGGCGCTCCGCCCAGAGCGGGAGAAGTTATTTGATAATTTCCCACCCAAAAAAAAAGGGCTCCGACTTACGAGTTGAAGGTCGTGGGTTTGAAACCAGGCAGGCACTTTACTTTGTGTAATTTATATCATCACCACTGCTCTCAAAATGGTAAAGAAAAACATCGTGAGAAAACCTGCATTATATCCTAGCAAACAAAAATTTTAAGACATTTGTGACATCCACCAACCCGCACTGAGTCCGCGTAGTTGATTATGGCCCTCCCTCTCATAGAGAGGAGCCCTATATCCCAGCGGTGGGAACATTACATACGTTGCTCTGGATGAACGTCCTTTTTGATATTTTTTTACTAAATTAAAACTTTAACACCGAAATTATTGTGGGTTAAACTAAACCAAGGTTTGTTTGTAAACATTTGTCGCTCACGTTACTAATAAATTAATTTGTATTGAACAAAGAAATCTATAACCACTGCATAACAGATCAACTAAACGTTGCGTGACCTGATTATGGTCATAGAAAGAAAAAAAACGGTACTCCACGCTTTAGGCACCTCTGTCTTATATCCGTTTGACACGCATGTCACAATATAAGTGATCTGGGCACGCTACATTTTGAGTCAACAAATAATAGTTGGTAAAAAAATGAACTGTGTGTAACCCTTGAAATTAACCTACAATGTAAGTCAAAATACTGTACACAAATGTTACACTTTCTACCTATTAGCGACGGTTTAATTCGCATTGTGATCCCAATTATGACCTACTTCATCTTAAAAAGTCAATGCGGGGTTAACAATGGTAATAAGTGTAGTTCTTATGGCTCAAACAATAAAGTTCATTTTTGGAGCAAAAAAGTCAGGAGTAAAAATGTCAGGTCATTTTTTGCACACCCAGCATTTACCGGTTAACCGTGTCAAAATCAAGGGTTGTCGCAACCGAAAAAGGGGCAAGTTCAAATAGAATGACAAACATTTTTTGACACCCTTCGTTCTTCAAATAATAAAAAGATAACAAAAAAAAAAATACAAAACGGCGTTTACAAATTTTTATGTTCTAGAATTTAAAGCTTTATTATTTAATATAGTGTCGAGGTATTGTAAAGGGTGCGTTCTAAAAAGATATTCATTAGTGGCAATAAAAAGGTAATGTCCCATTGTGATCGATCGATGAATTTTTAAGATGATTTTGCAATTTTTACGATCGATTTTGGAACGTTTTTACGACTGCATTTTGGCGTTATTGCGTGAGAACGGTAGATCCAGCTGCTAGTTTGAATAAATGGGACATTAAAAGTATTAAAACGCTTTAGTTTTTTGGTGATGCATAATCAATGAAAAGGGGCATGATTGTAACCGTTTTTTGTTTACAAAATCATAACTTTGAATCTCAGATGGAACAGATGCAGGTGCAGTTTATTCACAACTTAATAAAAATTTAATAAAGGTCTCGGTCATTATAAAATTGTTCGCTATGTTTGAGCCCTGGATTAGATCTCCAGAAATTTCCGTAAGGAAATTTCCAAAACTCTGTGTCCTTTTTTATTTTATTTTTTGGGTGGGAAATTTATCAAATAACTTCTCCCGCTCTGGACGGAGTGGGAGGGCGTGTCAGACTCTTACTGCTCACTTCGCCTAAGTTTTCATGTCAAAATTTTTACAGAATTGATCGGCTGTTGTTTCGTTAGGTTAAAAGAAAACAGTTGAAGTAAGATGTCATTTCAACTCATGCTAGGGATTGACACTAGTGACAGCTCACTTCAAGCTCACTTCGCCTCAATTTTTACAGTGAGATTTTTATGGAATAGATCGACTGTTGTTTCATTAGCTTAAAAGAAAACAGCTGAAGTAAGCTGTCATTTCACGTCATGCTAGGGATTGACACTAGTGACAGCTCACTTCAAGCTCACTTTACCTCAGTTTTCACAGTGGGATTTTTACGGAATAGATCGACTGATGTTTCATTAGCTTAAAAGAAAACAGTTGAAGCAAGCTGTAATTTCACTAGATACTAGTAATTGCTCACTTCAAGCTCACTCACCTAATTTTTTTGCGGTGAGATTTTTATAGTGTAGATCGGCTGATGTTTCGTTAGGTTAAAAGAAAATAGTTGAAGTAAGATGTCATTTCAACTCATGCTAAGGATTGACACTAGTGACAGCTCACTTCACCTAAGCTTTCGCGGTGAGATTTTTATAGAATACATTGGCTGATGTTTAGTTAAGGTAAAAGAAAAGCGTTCATTTATAATTAGCCAAGACCACACACAAGCAATTCTATTAGCATAAAACCACGCCCTAACATCTGATAATACCCATTAATAAACGCGATACTACCCGCAGCACATCAAAAACAATTTAAGCATACATTTAACAATATAATAACCAGTTCGGTGATACAAACTGACATAACTGCACATCAAAACATTAGAGTTTATGTATTCAATGGCACGATTTGTTTTTTAACTAATTTATGGAGGTTAAGCACGGAAGTAACGCCCATGTTGGTGGGTAACGAAGATAGGACTAAAAATGGAAGAGCTAAAAAATTGGATAAAATAGCCGATCAATTCAAGATGGGATCAACACCCTAATTGCGTAACAAACTTTCAATACGAAACATTTTGAAGGAAATTGCAAATCCATTGATTCATGTATGTTTGAAAATTTCATCTGCTCGACAACTTTACGTGAATCACGCAATGAATGTTGTTGAACTGTCAAAATGGAAGGCATTGCCGTTGTAAGTTAGTTACGCAATTACCTCATGGATTCAGTAGTGACTATGCAGCTACTTGTACTGTAACTGTAAAATGTTTAGGCTGATCGTTTTCGCCACCTCATAAAAACCAACACAATTTATATTTTTTGTAAAAATGCAGTTCAGACAGTTACTTTGTTTTCTACATTTCTTCTTTTTTTGTTCCCTGCAAATAGTTGCATGTTACTAACCCATACTGACTTCAAACAACGAGGAGGTTTTTTTAATATAGAAGTAGTTTTTTGAAAATAATAGTTCTGGGACACATCCAGTTGTACTACATCACTGCATATACGGGTCAGTTAAAATCCGGATCCGAAAAATGAGATTTTAACAACGGTTATTACAAGTAAATTAATTAATGACCTCTCCAACGTTAATATGGTGCTTAGTGTTAAACCATGGTTCATTCAAGTTGAGTTCATTCAAGAAGTTTTGTTTATTTTTAAAGACCAACGGAAGTTCACATTTTTTTTTTTTTTTATTGAGATTTGAGATAAAATTCTCATAGGAATTCAATAATTCACTTACATGAGAATATTAAAACTAAAACTTTTATGTCAATATTTTTGGGTGTTTTACAAAATCTAGTCATTTGTACAATAAATATTATGTGGATGGATTAAAAAATTACTCAATGTTCGCTTGATACACGGGGCCAAACATCAAATAAAAAATAAAAAAGCAAATTATTTTAAAAAACAAAAACCCGACTGTAAAAACACATAATGGAAAAGAAAAAACAAGCATTATAATCTTTAGAATTTTGGTATTGCAAAATTAGTATTGCAGTCGGGTTTTTTGTTATTTAAAATAATTATTTTATTTCAAACTTTTTAGTTTCATTAATATGTATATATATATACATTTGGAATTGACTCATTACTAGCTTTTGTTTGATACTTACCAATAACGTTTTTTTTTAAACTTTCCCCTCCCTTTTTTGTATTTGCAGATGCAATATATAAATATTATATAGCCTATGTCACTCCTACAGGTTAAAATCCATCAAGCCGTTTAAGCTACAGAGCGTGCCAAAGAAATAGACATACATACATACTTTCGAAAAATATTACCAAAGTCAAAGTCAAAGTCAAATAATTTATTTCAATTAGGTACAAAAAGGCACTTTTGAACGTCAAAAACAAAAAATAGAATTGATTCCAGTCGCCTTCCTTCTAGGGCAGTCGGGTAAAAATGTTTTCGAGGTTTAAGAAAACAGCTGACTGGCTTATTTAAAACAGCTTGTGAAATTCTAAGAACTTAACAATATTTAGAAATATCAGGCGCCGGCGCCAAATTCCATACTCTTTTAATTTATATAAAGCAAAGCAAATTCTCGAAATCACATACAATTATGTACATACATCAAAAACATTTCATTCAGTATTTCTTACTAACAACTTACTTTAATAAGTAGTACAGTGTTCTTAGAATATGGTAGGAATTGTTATCTGTTGCTTTTTTTTAATTCCCATGGGATGGGACCCTTGATTGAAATAGTTGGCGTACAAAAGACAGGGCTGCAACAATTTTCTGTCATTACTCTACCGACGCACAAAAGCAACGAGATGCTGCGATGAAAAAGTATTGCATATTTTATTAAGGAGAATACGGTTATGTTACAACTGAACTATAATGAACGTTTTTTAAACCTGACAAAAATGTGGCATAATTCATGATTGTAGTCCCTAGTCACATTCCTTGTATAAATGACTAGCTTTTGCCCGAGGCTTCGTTCGCGGAAAATATTAAGTTGGTTAGGTTAATATCATGATACGAATGTCATCATCTTTCGATTTTATCTGTGTTTTGATTTACAAATTTTAACAAAAAACGGTTATTATACGTGGTATTAGACTTATTTGTGGGTAATGATGAGTACTATAAACATGTAGTACATTATTGTATGTATCATCAATAGTTTTCACAGCGCACGTCTTATATTGACTTTTATAGGCAAATTTTTGACACCTTGGGTTATAATATTACAATTTTCGCAGAGATCAATTTTTTTGAAAAATAAAATACAGCCTATGTTACTCGCTGATAATGTACGCACCTGACCTTTCTGAAGAACATCACCAATAAGGTCGATATTATGTCCTTCTAGGGAGTCCCTTCACGGCGTTTCCGCTCACATCTGCCTTTTAAATACCCTTTGTTGTTGTCATGCTAAAAATCAGTGCTAAGATGTACAGTCAGTTGTCTCCTCCACTTAACTAGGCTGGCAATTACCTCTTATGTTTCTCGTAACAACCACAATTACAAATGCTATTTAATTTCGTATGATACCCTCAAAATGGCACAAATAAACTTAAAGCAGTGTCGGTTTTATTTTAATATTGCTTTGTATTTCTTTTTTGTATTTAGACTTGTCTACAAAAGATTGCCAAACAATTAATATAGGACAGAGATGGAGATTTATCATTCACGTAAAAAGACATGACAAACGTGGGCAAAAATTTCCGGCAATCTTTTATGATTTTAGATAACATTTTGACAGCAAGATCCCTTACCACAGATCACAGAATTGCCGTGGCGGCAGCGTCTAGAGAGGGCAGTACCTACTAATATAATTTTTGGAGCCGAAAGCGTTACAACTTCTGGCATAGATCGCTTTCAAAGCCGTCAGTTTTTTACGTCATTTATGTCATAGTGCGAGTAAACAGTGACACGCTTAGTTTGCATAGAAAGTGTAAACAATGCCGCTTCTAGCAGCGACCGGCATGGCGTCAACGTGCTCTGCTCCATAGGACAATCAGAGTCTAGACAAAATCAAACTAGTTGCTAATTTAATTGTATAATTTATTATTTTTATGACATTGATTTTACATTCTGTGACTGTTGATTTTACACTTTACCTCACACACTGACTTTTTAGTTGTATTTTTTTTTTAATAATCGTCTTCTTTTACATTTTTTGCAAATAATGTGAGCATGCCTATGTATCAATCACATAATTCATTTATCTGTAATTGCTTCACGTTTAATTATTTTTACCTACTGTGATGTAGTAATTTCATTCTAGGTGCATCGTCTTCACTTATAATAACAATAACTTACAATAACATTTTTAAAAGAGTAAGCCGACGTTCGTACGGACATAATAAAATCGCGGCGGTTTTTTTTCTTGCACTTGATTTTCAACGTTCTGTTTAGCGCCGAGAGTTTAAAATCCAACAGTGTGTTTTTCAACGCGTTGGGATGAGAGTGCGTCCCAGCCCGTTGGATTTTCAACGCACGGCTTAACACCAAGAGTTGAAAATCCAGTGCGCAATAAAATCCCGCCGCGGTTTTATTACGTCCGTGCGAATGTCGGCTTATGGTGGAGTTTCTTGCCCATTCTTCTCCATACGAAACTACCTATTGAAAGGGGCAACTAGAATCATTATATTTTTTTGTTAATTTTTGACGTTCAAAAATGCCTTCAAGTGAATAAACGATTTGACTGTCAAAATTTTGACTTTATATCCTGCTATTTTATATAAGAGTTAAAAAATAAGGAAGTACTTATCTGTGCACTATTTCTACAAATGAAACTCTTTGCAGGATGACTTCATTCAATTTTTATATAACTAAGCGACGAATAATCCATACTGAAATCCTTCCCATAATTTAATCAAAACTTAACACATTGAAGACATGTAACAGAATTACTTTTATAGCTCTGCTGACACCATAAAAAGCTAATACCACGTATCTGAGCTTCGCAGACAAATGAAATGTGCGCTTTCAGGAAATTAAACCATAAACTTTGAGTAGTAATGACTATTATCGTATGAAATGAGTTTCCTTTTTGCATATAAGTATGTTCATTTCTGGATGCATGATGTCGGGTAATAATGTTATACATTGTAATAATAAGGTTTGAGTAACTAAATGACAGTCGAATTTATATGAATATGGTTAGATGAGCCGGGAAAGATTTCAGCTTTTTCATTATAATATCGATTATGATTTCACTTCCTGAGTTGCAGGTTTAAAAACTGTTTTGTAAGTTAATATACTTAGTGACTGACCGCAGCTTCGTTTTCATTTTTGGCCATAAACCAGCCGAAGATTCGGCCGAGCCAAAAATCCTGAAGTTCGTGTATTGTCGCGCGTCATTCGACCTACTTCGAAAAGCTTGACAATATCAGGTGATGTTCGGCTAGCTTCGAGGTGAATCTTATTATAGTGTATTGATTGATTATATATTATTCAATCAATATAACATGAAATTTTGTATCCTCTAATGGAATAATCGTTTTTTATTTTTTTAGGGCCTATATTTACTCTTTTGCTCCCTAGGTGTAAAAAAACACCAAACAAGATTTCAATGTACAGCGTAAATATTAATATTTTTTAATGTTTAACTAAATCATTTTCGTTTTCGGCCGAAAAGAAGAATAAATCCGAAGCTTCTTTTTTCATTTTTATTTTCGGCTGATAATCCATTTTCGATTGGACACTAATATTTAATCACCAAAACACAGTGAGCATTTTTGGTAATCCTGTTTTCTATACGAAGGCCTTTTGAACTTGTACTGGCTTTTGAAAATACGCGCGACCGATAAAAACTGATCTGTGAAAGTTTACTATTATCTAATCCAATTAATATCTCCTTTTTCAGGTCATCAATGGTGTAATCACTAATCTCAATCAATGAAAGGACAAGTCAACCCTTCGACAAACCAGTCAGATTCAAAGTACTTCGACTCTATGCAAAGACGGATCACAAAACAAGAGTAGCTAATAATATATCCTTATATAACATAACTCATAATCAGCCTATAATGTTCCCACTGCTGGGACACAGGCCTCCTCTCTGTGAGAGGGAATGGGCCATAATCCACAACGCGGGCCCAGCACGGGTTGGTGGATGTCACATGTCTTCAATTTGCTTGTTCTTGGACATGTTGGTTTCCTCACAATGTATTCTTTCATCGTTTTGAGAGCAGTGGTGATGAAATTAAATACACAAAGTGCCTGCCTGGGTTCAAACTCACGACCTACAACTCGTAATTCGTGAGATATAATAATAAATAATATATCTGTTGGATCCGGTCATTAGTACGGACACGAAACGAATCGCAAGCGCGCCACTGGCGACATCAAGTGATGTACCCACACCAGAAAGTGCGCTTCTACAGAGTCGTGATGTTTTAAGGTCACAGTGAGTAGGGATTCAGCCTCTGATCGCATCGGAGTTAAGACATCGCGGAAATGTTCTCGATTCGTTGTGCTCAGTTATTGTGTTAATTGTAATTTGTGATCATTGTGTTAATTTGTGATTTTAATAAACGCCATCGTACCCAGTGTGTGTATAATTTACCTAGTGTGATTAATTTGATAGTAAATTATAATGTGATCTGAACTGCAAACGGTTTTTCTATTGCGCATTAATCAACACTACCCACACTACGCCCACAGTAGTTAAAATATCGCTCATAAAAATGAAAGAGGCACATACCCGTCTCCGATATATCTTATAGAAAAAATGGCAACGAAAGAAGCAGCTAATTATTCCCCATATATTTCTCAGCACACTATATTTCCGCCATGACGAATTATTTCATAATCTCCACATCATAATGTATGTGTCTCCTTCAAATGTGGACATTTAACGGAAATGGCCGCGAATCCGCTTATCTTAATCCTTGGCACCGAAGTTAACGTGGCTATGAAAAAGGCGAAATTCGAGATAGAAAATTGCAGCTTTCTCTTACCTGGCGACAAACTATTCTATACTCCATTTGAAATAAGATTAGACATTTAACTAAACCTTTTTTACAGTCCGTTCAACCGATTTTGACTTCTATTGCGATGGTGGCATGACAAATGGCAGCTGCAGTAAACAGTTGGTTTGTAACCAGTTTTTTTGCTTTTAATGCCATCCTTATGCCTACGGTACAGAAGTCAAACTCGGTTGAACGGACTGTAAAAAAGGTTTGTTTAAATGTCTAATCTTATTTCAAACGGAGTATAGTTAAGGCGAAAAAGATTGGAAAGACATAGAGTGCAAAATCTGATCGTGTTTAAAAACTCAAACTCAAAGCATTTATTTCAATTAATTAAACCAACTGCCTCGTTGGCCTAGTGGTCGCAAGCGCTACTGCTGAGCATGAGGTCCTGGGTTCGATTCCCGGGTCGGGCAAAGTGTTATTGGGTTTTTCTGTCTGAAATTTCTCAGTAGCAGCCCGGAGTCTGGATTTGTGCCCGGTTGATAGCAATAGGCTCGCCCCTATTACATGGAACTTAAACATAACTGGCGAAATGTGGGTGTACCTGCTACAGGGACACCTCTGCCCAACCCTTCGGGGAAACAAGGCTTGATGTTATATTATGTGTTATTAAACCAATTACAAGCACTTTTGAATTATCAAAGGGTCGGTCAGTCATAAAGATTAAACTAGTTGCCCATTCCAAAGCGTAGGAGGTTCCTATGGAGAAGAAAGGGCATGATACTCGAAAGTCTCGGTAGTCGCTCTCCCCCATCTAGCTAGAGGACATACCTACTAGGATTAAAAGCCACGTAAGTCGTGTATTTGCTATATTTTTTTCCATCTGGACATGGGGCAACCTTAATAGAAAGGAAGTCTGTTGTTTAACAAACCTAGTTGGAAAGTCAGAAGTACCTGTAATCCCACTCCCTTGATTCTTTGCACTGCATATCCTTTCGGATAAAAGCAACATGCTGCATGAGGAATGGCGTCTTAAAATCCATGATTAAATTAAGAAGGCGAGGCGTGGCGTGGCGTGTCGTGACGTGGCGTGGCGTGGCGTGGCGTGACGTGAGACGTCATACGTGATGTTATGTTATATGTGCTTGTAAATTAAGAAGTTATATAAACTTTTCTCAATGAATACTCTTTGCTCTTTCTTATAACACTTTTGACAAGCAGAAAGTACACAATCATCATCATCATCAGCCTATAATGTTCCCACTACTGGGACACAAGCCTCCTCTCTGTGAGAGGGAGTGGGCCGTCATCCACTACGCGGGCCCAGTGCGGGTTGATAGATGTCACATGTCTTCGAATTTTCGGTTCTAGGACATGCCGGTTTCCTCACGATGTTTTCCTTCACCGTTTTGAGAGCAGTGGTGATGAAATTAAATACACAAAGTAAAGCGCCTGTCTGGGTTCGAACCTACGACCTACAACTCGTAAGTCGCGGCCGTTACCACTGGGCCACCACTGCTCACACAATTAATTTCCACACACAATCTTACAACCCGCTGTTTCTACAGCCACACAAGGGACTTACATTATTAAAGGCGCTTTTAATGTGTGTGGAAATTAATGTAGTCGGAAAAGTAGCAAAGTTCCACAAAGTAGAACCACCTAGATATATTACTTAGACTAATATAATACCTAGATATATGACTAGACTGGCTTACAATGGCTGTGTATTATTTATGCAAGGGTTTTGTGAGTCAGCCTGTTGGAACATGAATTT
Organism: Agrochola lychnidis; assembly: GCA_963680765.1. NCBI lineage: Eukaryota > Metazoa > Arthropoda > Insecta > Lepidoptera > Noctuidae > Agrochola > Agrochola lychnidis. Next base: position 4,341,039 of record OY796871.1, on the reverse strand, counting down.
CAGAAATGGTGACTCGTTATTAAAGTGAAGAATGGACTGAATTTGTTTTATTGTTTGGTTTAGTCAGAATTTTCTTTTGTAGATTGTAGAAAATGACTTTAATTAGAATTAGGTAAGGAATCTAATAAAAATAAAAGACTTTTTTGAAAACTGTTAAATGTTACTTATTGAAAATAATCTCTAATATTATAATGAATCCGCTTTTCAATGTATGTTAGCGATTGAGACCATTTTTAACCGACTTCAAAAAAAGAGGAGGTTCTATGATGTTCGTCTGTTTTTTTAATTTTATTATGTTTGTTCATCTGAGTTTATCTTGGACATTACTGACATCGGTGAAGGAAAAACATCGTGAGGAAATCTGGATTTATCCTTCTATATAATATTATAAAGGCGATAGTTTGTGAGTGTGTGTATGTTTGTCTCTTCCTCACGCTCAAATGGCTAAACGTATTTGTATGAAATGTGGCGCACAGATAGTTTATAACCTGGATTAACATATAGGATACTTTTTATCTCGATATTCCCACGGGATCGAGACTTATGTATTAATATAAGTTTGAAATCGCCAATCCGTCTTGAGTAAGCGTGGTGATCAATGCTCGTGCCTTCTCTGTATGAGAAGAGGCCTTTGCCCTGCAGTGGGAAAATAATAGGCTGGTATTATTATGTTCATCGATATCTTTTAGATTCTCTTGTATTAAAATTTTTCCTTCATGGTAATTCAGAGCCATAAGGTCATCAAAATGTTTAATTTATCTGATATACGTAATTTATGGATTTTATATTTTAGATATTTTGACTGTTTCGTCTATTAAATTCAAATTTTACTGCTCTAATTCTTATTAAGTATCCGGAAGTAATAAAAGTAAACTAATTTACACCTTCACCCTATTTCTCAATTTCAAGTCAGGTGAACTCCGAACGGATAGGAAATGAGGAGAGAGTACAAAGTTACATTTGCTACCTAAAAACAGGAATTTTCTTCTGGACTTTACGTGAAAAATATTTTTGTGACTGCAAACGTAACTTTGTGAAATATGACTGAAGATTGTCTTAAGGTGTAGTCAAAATAATAATAAATGGTGATTGGATAGGTTTTATTTGGTATTAAAAGTCACTGTTTTAAATTACGGTGCTTGTTTTTCATAGTTACAAGTAAAAAGTAGAGCAGTGATAGACTAATAGTGGTGTGACCGAAGACTGCCAAGTCATAGGTCTCGAGTTCGAACCCAAGGCACCTCTGACTTTTCGGATTCATGTGTGTATTGTATCACTTGCTTCAAAAACAGTGCAGGAAACCGGCATGCCTGAGAGATATTTCTTGACGGTATATGAAGCCAAGTCATAGGCTAATGGGCGGCTTTAAAACTCTGACACCAAATTAGTTACTAACCACACGAAAATAAGAAGAACTAAAAAGTTATGTCATATTTCACGAGCACGTGGAAAAAGTCAACCCTCATAATATTATGAAAAGTCAGTTTCGATAATTGCTCTGTTGCTATCCTAACTAATATATAAATGTGAAAGTGAGTTTGATTATTTGTTTGTTTATTACGCTTTCACGCTAAAACGGTTAAACAGATTTGGATGAAATTTGGCACATAGGTAGACCATAATCTGGATTAGGACATAGGATACTTTTTATCCTGACATTCCCACGGGATCGAGACTTATGAAGGTGAAACCGCGGGGCGCAGCTAGTCAAACATAAAGTAAACAAATTATTACCTAAAATATTGCCGCAATTACCATGTTTGGTTTATTGATTGTTGATTCATCATAATCATCATCATCAATTATGGCAGTCCACTTTTAGACATCGGGTTTCCTTATCGCACGACATTCAACTCGATGCTCTACTTTCTTGCAACTTCCATCCACCTAAGTCCTACACAATTTTGCTAATGTTGGATTACTGTTTATTCAAAATCTGCCAAGCCTTTTCCCAACTATGTTGGGGTCAGCTTCCAGTCTAACCGGATGCAGCTGAATACCAGTATTTTACATGGAGCGACTGCCTATCTGACCTCTACAACCCAGTAACTGGGTAACACGATACCCTTTAGGTAGTAAGACTGGTTGTCAGACTTTCGGACTTCTGACGACCCATAGTGACTGTCAAAGGGCTTAGCGTGCTTTCCGAGGCAAGGAGGAGTCTCGGTATGTTAAGATGGTCACCTATCCACGGACCAACCCCGGCAAGTGTAGTTTTACCAGATGGATCGACCAGTGCGGCTGTTCTTACGTAGCCAATTTCATATTGTTAAAACTTTCTTACAAAAATTTCCACCGACTTTTTATTTTTCACTTTTTTTTTATGCTCACATATTTTTTTCGGATCTTTTACTAAAATTATACAAAATGACACAAACATTACACACATTATGTACAAGTGTGTAAATAACTTATAATTAATTAATTATCTACTAACTTAACTAGAACTATTTAATTAATTAAATAGTTCTAGTTAAGTTAGTAGATAATTTTGTTATTTCTATCGAATTAATTATAAGTTATTTACACACTTTCACTTTTTAGTTTGATACCTATCCCACACCAATTCGTATAATATGTAAACAACAGTGAAGTATTATAAATTAAGATATACAAAGTGGATTAAAAACGTATTATCGAAGCTATCTCAAAAACTATCCAAGCAAAGTCAAGAGCGTTTATTCTGAAAGTGTACTGCAACGTCGCAAATAGCTGTCAAAAATTTGCCGGTTTTCATTAATTTGGCAGTATTACTGTATGGAAATAAGAAATGTGGCTAACTAGCGAACTAGAATAATGATTATGAAATGCAATAAATTATATCGTAACACCGGATATTTAGTTTTAGATGTATAAAAAGTATTTGGAAACTTACAAATGCCTTTTGTACACCTAATACGGGTACAATATCAAATTCAATGTTATAATTGCAATTCATTAAGTATTAATATTCTAGTTCGCTAGTTAGCCACATTTCTTATTTCCATACAGTAATATTGCCAAATTAATCAAAAAAAGTAAATTTTTGACAGCTATTTGTAACATTGTCAACTTTTAGGATAAACGCTCTTAAACGAACCAACATTTAAAAAAAAAACATACAGACGAACACAATATAACCTCCTTTTTGACGTCAGTTAAAAAGAGCAAATGGAGGATCATGCATGGATGACCAATTTATTTGAATGATAGCCATGAAAATAACCCTTAGTTTTTGACTAATCAAGAGTTTTTATCAAAACTTATTATTTGCCAATGTTTAATTTATTATTTGACATTGTGACATTACCCAAAATTGTATTATTATTGTTGCAAGTAATTGTATAATAATGTTGTGATACAGTTAAAGCTTCAGATTTGCATGCTTCAAGGCATAATAATGGTTGAACTATGCTCTATTTTTTTAACAACTTTATGTAATTTCCCATATTAGCAAATAAATGATTTTGAATTTGACTTACTACAACAACAAAATCTGAAACAGGTACGGTACTACATTTTTTTCAACCATATTGCTCGATGTTGCAAAACAAGCTAACGGGTACCAGTGACTCACTCACTGCTCGTACTGTTTATCGTGGTACGTTTATCATGAGCTACAGTTTTCTTTGTTACTACTAGGAATTGCTGTGTTAATACAAAGTAAGGTGTTATGTGAGAATAGCTGGGTTTTTTTGCTTATCTTTTTTATTGTTTCGTTTTTGTCCTTGTGCAATAATGTATTTTTTGCGCAGTTGTCAAAATAATCGGTATGTCTACCTTTACCTCGTAGCTTATGAAAATAAAAATCAAATCAAATCTTATATGAGCTTGTCGTAGTTTTGAATCATTCCACTTTACCCTACCAGGCACAATTAAGCATAATTTGGCATGGCAAAATACAGCATTCCCATGTTTCAGATCCATTCATGTAATTTCTCTTCATGCCAAATGATGATTTTAGTAGTTAGAATAATTATTATCATTAACTATTTGCTGAGATTTTATTTTATTTGTACCAAATCGTGTAATATTAATCCGTGATTAATATTACACGATTCCTTCCAGAAACAAAATAGTTAATAAAAATTACCAAACAATTATTTTTGCACTTTTTTTTAAAAGCACTACCTAAGTATGTACTAAGTTCAACGTTTCCAGTCCTAGTTACATTTTTACTTAGATATACATTTCTTTCTTTTCCAAACAAATATAAAATACGAGCATTCTTACCTACACAAATACTAAGGTGCCAACCCTAGAACCCATTAAATTTTAGACTAGTAGAATCTGCCCCACCAAATCGATCTAGTGGGGCAGATTCCACTGAATATTTTAGGCATTCCACTTTACCCCACGAGTGGGGCGCCGGCTTGGTGGGGCAAAGTTTAATGATTCGTACTTTTAATATAGTGTGTCAGTGTTTAATACCAGTATCCAGAAGTTAAAGAAAAGGCTAACTAACTGTTCTTTAATTTGTCACCACTTTCTTTTGTTTATTTTCTTTCCCAAATCGTTTAGTATTTTTTTTAAGTTCGAGTGTTTACATGTTTTGTTCACGCTGTTCACGCAGATTTTTCAATTGTCTACATAGTTGTCTTGTAATTGGTCATCTTCTACATACTGTTACTGCATTCTCAAATGTACTAGCTATAAGATAATAAAATATAATCTTGATTATTCTGGATAATTTTGTTTCTGCAAGTAATGAGGCCAAAATACATTCATAGGTTTTACAAGATAAGCCGCAAAAAGGTTCAGATCCAGGGATTTTTTGTCCGTTAATATAAACGCGTTAAAAACTTTTTAAGACACGTATTCAGCAGTAGGCGCTAAAAAACTGATCATAATCATAGATTATATCGACTCTCCTGTGAATAAAAAATTCACGAGGCCTTTTCCTTTACCACACTTTATTTTTATATTTTCAGGATCATTTTTCAACTGAATGATACAATTTTATTCAATTTTGTTCAACCCTATAAAGAAAAGTATGAGCTATTTTCATAATACGAGCACAAGAATCAAATTTGTTACAAACACTTAGCAAGTATTTCATCAAAACAACACCCTTTTTGCAGATCTTAAAAAAATACTTTAAAAGCTATTTCAAACCTAATATTCTTCATCAATAAAAGAAGTTTATTGAGCTAACAGTTTGCACAATTACCTCCACTGAGCTTCCCCTTACACCTGTTCTAGTAATAATATCCAGGCGTCTGCGAGGTAATTTGTTATTTTAGCTCTTGTGCAGAAGTTGAATTAGGGAGTTATTTTAATGTTAGTTTTGTTTAATTTAATTCTGGTACTGTACTGCACTTTGGAGCTACTAAAATAAGCATGGAAATTATTGAGGTAAGTACTTTTCCTATTTATACGTTATAAGTAATTTTCATCGTAGTTAATTTTTATTTATGTTGAAGCTCACGTATCGAAGTAGAAACTAGTTAGGCAAACCGTGTCTAAAAGTAAGGCCCTTTATTATACACGGCTCGGTTTTGTTACGATACGGGGCGTGTAAACCGCGTCGTAGAAACAACATATTTGTCAATAAGTTTATATACTGACGACCGTGCCTACACACGGCATATAAACCGTAGTTTTTCACGGCAAGAAAAACGTGTCTGTACAAAGGGCCTTAAGGTTAGTATATCCTAGTTTGGTATATCTGTCGTATAGGTTGGCAAACTTGCCTATTAATCACCTGATGAAAAGTGGTACTGGTCTTTTTTAGCTTCTGAAACAACCAGGGGATTGCCACTACATACTTAACTTCCATGATTAGACATAAACAGTTTTGGGTGGGATATTATCAAATAACCTCTCCCACTCTGGGTGGAGCAGGAGGGCGTGTCAGACTCTTACTGACTAAAACCTACCCGTGTTCCTTCAGTTGCCATGTTGCCGGAGGCCACGATCTCCCTTTTGGACTTCTTCGCAACCCCGGCAGGCATCGGCCCTAGCGGACCCCGTCATTTCTGCTGACATCTCTTTGAGGCGCGCGTGGAACATAACGCGCCGTCGACCCGGGCCTGGTCCATATCGGACGGCGAGCTACCCATTGTTTACCGTCCGCAAGCCCGCGCCTACGGCGGCCGGAAATCAGCCTGCTGTTCCCGATGCCCAGTTCGTCTCCTTTTGCGGTGGTTAGAGGCGGGAGGACGCGAAATTTGCCTCTCCCTCACGCGTTCTACCTCCTCCATCAAAAGCATTACTGCTTCGCAGAAGGAGGTGACGGCCTCCCATTTCCTCTCGCCCTGTACCATGGCCTGAACCAGGGCCGGACGCGAGTGATTACTGCCACCAATCGCCTCCACAAGGACACGGCGATGCTCCGCCCAAGCCGGGCAGACCTCCACCGTGTCCTCCGGGCGATCCACACAATGATGACACCCGGGGGTTTCCTCCCGCTTTATCCTGAACAGGAACCTCCCAAAACAGCCGTTTCCGGTGAGGACCTGCGTCAAGCGGAAGGTGAGGACGCCGTGGCGCCTCTCTAGCCACTCCTCAAAGAGTACTTATCGCTGTAATTGTGGTATGCCCAGCGCTGGGTTGCGACAATCGCACTCTCCATGACTTACGTTCATACTTGACGTCGTCATACACGCACACCGGTCGCCTCTACCTTAATAGGCAAAGTTGAAAAGTTCCACCAACCAATTATCGTTGTGGTCACTGAGTATCAATAATACTAGCATTTTTATTATACCCAGTTACTATATATCAGTACAAACAATAGCAATTTATTTTTAAGATTATTCGCAAATATTCAAGACATCTCGCTTTCTCCTCGGTTATAAGAAGAACTAGACAATTTATTAGACAAAGAGACACAAAGACACAAAGGTGTTAATTTCAGTACGAGGAAACGTGAATAAACTTCAATTAGAGATGGCGCCTCTGTAGTATTGTGGCTATGAGAACAGCGGTGGAAAAAGCTGCAAGAATCGATGAATAATAATGACATTATGGAAAGTCGACTGTGATTTGAATAGTTTCTCAGGACTCCTGTACCTTTGGTTCGAGATGACTTAGGTACATGACATATCGTTATCGTGTTTCTGTCTGTTTATAAATCTATTTTTCTTTCTTTCTTTTTTTTCTTTCTTTCTTATAGTGATTACGGCTTTTGAGAATGGTAAAATATCAAACCATGCATCCCACTAACCGCTAAAATTTATCAGGGGGCAAGTCTTGGCCATCGCATGAAAACACAATGCCATCAAAAACAAAACTTGAAAAAAAACCAAGTCTCGCAACTCAGCGCGATTTTGCAATCGCACCAAACAATCTATCTAGACACGCGGCAGCGTGTCGAGCCAAGTTTCTAGGCAAGACACGGCTGCAGTGTGTTATATTACACGAACCATTTGGAGCCACTTTTGATCCCTTAATAACTCAAAATCTATGTAACATAGACTCATGAAATTTGGTTTATTTATAAAAACCCCTTAGATTAACTAGAACTCCAAATTTCATAAATAAAACTCAAACGGTTATTGAGATATTAACGTATAAAAATCGGCATTTTTATCAACGACCTGCCACTAGACATCAAAAACATTTAACCCATTTCCGGGTGACCTAGAAAGTTGAAAAGAGATTTCCCGAAAGCAGGCCCATGGTATGATACTGTGTCAAAGCTTATTTATCAAAAATTATGTCGTATTTTTTTCAAGTCGTTTTATCAAAATTTATTTCTTCTAGCATCAGAGAACCTAATAAATATTTATTTTGTTGATACTTAAAGAACTACATCCGCCATTCAATCCTAACCTGAATGTTGCCAGATGACAGACTATTCCAATAAAATAATTTGTAATCGATTGAAAATATCGATACTAACCCACATGGAGTAGGTGGAGTATCCACTACACGAGTATGTTTTAAATGCTATTTATTATACTCAAATACTGTAAAATTATGATTTTACAATAAATAAAATATTATATGGTCTGAATATACTCAACAACTTAAAAGTGTTTCGAGGCAGTAATGTTATTTTATAAACTACCAGTGATCAGAGTAAGTAGATTGATTTGAGGTCAATGAACTGGCACGTATATTAGTATGGATACGCCTCCGGGATTCCGGGATTTTGAAATTATTAAGATTTTTTAAGGAATTTCAATTGCTGTAATGTGTAGAATAAAGAATACATCAATATGAATAAGAAATGTTCAACCCTTTTGCTGTCTGTTTAATAGTATATAGGTGATCGGACTCCAAGAAAAGGATAGATATACTATAAAACAATATAATATATTTTAAATATTTATCTATCGCATTCTATAAATTTCTAATGTAGTAGTTTAAAAATCCTTACTTTAACAATATTTGATTCAATCCCGTAAGTACCAAAATGAAATCCCGGAAAAAAGGCTTATCCATGTTATGATTTCTATGACTATTCATGATGCGAGTACGTAAAATCAATCTACCTACTCCGATCACTGATAATCACCCAATCGATTTCGTCAATCGATTACCAAAATAATTAAACCTGGTAACACTGACACCATGCATAATGTCAAACTGTCAAAAAAAATCTGTCAGATCAATGGCATTGTTGGCTGTTTGTTTTACGTTGATTTGAATTTATTTTTCCGTATTTACTTTATACTTATATTACGTTACGATTTAATGCTGTCAATTTAAATTGAAGCCAGAGGAACTATTGCTTATCTTTCCATGGCCCTGGGTAAGTTTATTATGTTCTCTAAATATTTATAAACACCGTCGTATTGTATAACCTCATTAATTTTAGCAGCCTATTAGTAGAAGGCCTATGTTCAGTCAGGGGTACGTCGCGCGTCGTCAGCTGTAAATGTCTATAGTATGATGTAATTATATAGCATAAGTAAATACACTGAATTTTTTTACCTTTTTCAGGTATGACGATGACATGTGTTATTGCAAGACTTGACATTATTGATTATATTATCTACAACTCTATCCCAAGTATTACTTGCTCAGGAAAATCTAAGCATATTATGTTATGTATGTGGCATGTCAATTGCAAGTCACAGAAGTCATCAGGTTAGTGTTTTTAAAATGGATGAGTGATATAATTATTATACAAAAGTAAATAAACAACAATAAGAGTATTTTCTTACTTTCTAGGTTAGGTATACATTTGGATAAAGTTTGTCATGCTTACTGAGAGAGGCTGCTACCAGAGATGTTTATAGGCAAGCAAGTGATGATAAAAACAGAGCCACCCTAGAGTGTAAAAGATTTACCCATAATATATCAAAACAATAATCTGGTTAGGGCCAGAATCAAATCGTGACATGTGAGCAACAGGACTTAGTGTACATAATTATTGATAAGTGAGCAAAATAGGACAAATTGTTTAAGAGATCATCATTGCTTATTACTGTTTTGTGGGAAAGCGTACATCTACCATCTACCGTACCTACGCTGCTTTCATACCATGACTACGTTATGAGAATGAAGCTGAAGCCGTTTTAAATTCTATGAGAAATAAAATGTTTTTAGTATTTAGGTATTGTTGTGTTATTTGTTAAAGTAAACCTTCCTATAGAAGCACTGAAAATGCTGCTGCCAATGAGATTATTTATCTTTAATTAAGAGAGTTGGCTAAAATAATGTTTATGCCATTAAATCTTTCATATTTAGCGCGCAAGATTATTAATTTACCTTTATAAAATTCAAGTCTGTAAATGCGATAATCGCCATTTTGATGACAGTCGAGGTCGAGGCTAAAAAACATAAAAATTGGGGATTGCGAACATCCAAACTCCACCATAAGGACAGCGACTATTACAACATTTAATTATTTGACGAATTCATCCATTTTTCAAGTTAAATAAGTAGTAGTAATGAAGTTTTTGATATCAAAAGTCGAAGATTCGCGCCAATCGTGCGTGTTTACATTTTAACTTTTCACAATTAACACACATACACATATCTGATACGACTTTAAATGTGACAAATGTGATTAAAAATATTATAAGTAACTAGAAAATGCCCAGATCTTTACTTATTATACGAACACATGTTCAATAACACGTAATATTCATTACTACTACTCAATTTGTGTTAAAAATCGTCGATCATTGTTTTTTTTTTTATTGTAATGATGTGCGAAAACGATTATGCCAAACGTTTTTTTTTTTTTTCAATTTTGATTGTCTCGATTAATTTATAATTATGTCGAATGTCTGAAATCTATACTTGAAAATTAAAATAAAATTGTTTTAAGCATTAAATACAATAAACATTGTTTAAAATAATTATTTATACTTTTCTAGTGTTTAATCGTTTTTAGAACATTCAATATAAAACGAGTCAACACATAGAACGAGGATAGATACTTACCTCATTTATTGAATTTCGCGCCGAATTGTTTCTATTTATTTGAATTTAAATTCGGAACGTTGTTCAAAATTATTTTTAATTTTTTGGACAATTATTTACTGTGGATTTTATTTTTGATACTTTCTGATATAGAATGCCTAGTATACATTTTTTAGGTAGGTTTAAGAAAATTTTGTTTGGGAATGATGTTAAATTCATTATATAAATTAGGTAGGTATTCCGCAAACACTTTTAAATGACGTCTATATTTTTAAATTGAAACTTTTATTACATCGTCTCAAACTTTTTCGTCTGTGTGTTGCATGTCGCGTGTCGGTCGGCCGCGGAGTAGGGATAAAGTGAAAGGCGATCGTCAGAGCAACCAAGGCCAATATGGCGGCGCCTATAGTTCGCAGCAGCTGACCGTGTAAAGTTTCACTTTTACCGTGGTTTCATAAAACCAACAATCATTTTTTTTAGTTGTATGAGTTTGATAGTATTTGTTTTTAATAGGATAATCTTACTCGAGTAATAGAAATTGTTTATTTTTGAGGTAGTTTCAAAACGAAATTTAAAAAAAACTGCCCAAGTGTATGTCGGACTACGCACAGTGAAGGGTTCCGTAATTGGGATGAATATTTACGCATAAACATTGCATAGTATCAATTTTATCGACTGCAAAAATAAGTTTGTATTTCTCGAAAAAACTATAACAAACAAAGTTAATTCTGCGGTTGTAACCGAAAATAAACTGTATCTCAAAAATTATTGATTTCAAAAGCAAAGTCACTTAGAAACATCTTAACATTTTAATTATGAGATCCAACAATACACGCTTTATATGCATAGATTTTTTTCATCTCTCGGTTATATGTAAGTATGGAGAATGCCACCCCCACTATTATGTTTATCGTAATTTCACTACACCATTGTTTAACGGTGCAAAAAATACACCTTTTTCAAAATTTTCATCGATAGAGTGTAAATAGTCTCCATGTTAAATGACTGTATGACATCCGGACGCACGGACAGACGAACTTGACGAAATTAAGAGGTCTGTTTTTTTACGGATTTTGATTATCAAGTTTACAATTGGCATGAAATTGATGTCTATGACAATTGATCTACAATATTATTATTATTTGGAATAGCCGCCATCTTAAAATCCAGAATGTCCATCTAATTCGATATCAGCACTATCTCCCGAAAACTATGAAAATGACAGTCATGACGACAAATTTTCAAATGGGGTTAAAAACTGCCACTTGCTCACTTCAGATGGCGCTGATCTCCAGCGTCTTATAATTTGACAGCTAACTATACATTTTTGATTCGAATGCCAAAAGTTGATGTAAATTCCTGAATTTCATGACTGAATTCAAAACACCCCGTCGAGTCAACTGATGTGTCACGTGTCAAAATCTTGGTCCCTAATGTTAGGCGGCAGTGAATTCATTTCATTCATTCTCTGATCTCGAAAAACGTTGTTACAAACGTTAGGTTGGTATGTTCAAGGTAGTTGGTAGGTTGGTACTATGCTTGAGACGTTTTTGAATTGATAGATCGTATGACTATTGTTTTAGGGACTATTGTCGTTTAATTTTTAATATAAACTTACGAATAGTTAAGTCCATAGTGAGGTCAAAATGTAAATCCAAGGGGCGGCTGCAACGGCGGCGGTGATCTCTCGCGTCCGGCCCTGGTTCAGGCCATGGTACGGAGCGAGAGGAAATGGCAGGCCGTCACCTCCTTCTGCGAAGCGGTAATGCTCGCGAAGGAGGAGGCGGAACGCGTGAGGTAGAGGCAAAGTTCGCACCCTCACGCCCCTAACCGCTGCAGGAGGAGACGCCCGGGGCGGGAATCGCGAGCCGATTTCCGGCCGCCGTAGGCGCGGGCTTGCGAACGGTGAGCAATGGGTAGCTCGCCGTCCGATAAGGACCAAGCCCGGGTCGTGTTCCACGCACGCCTCAAAGAGATGTCAGCAGAAATGACGGGATCCGCTAGGGCCAATGCCTGCCGGGGGTTCGCAGAAAACCGATAGGGACATCGTGGCCCCCGGCAACAGGGCAACCGAAGGAACACGGGTGGGTTTTAGTCAGTAAGAGTCTGATACGCCCTCCCGCTCCGCCCAGAGCGGGAGAAGATACTTAAAAAAAAAGGGGCGGCTGCAAAAATTAAATAATTAAATCATACGTGAGAAGGAACTTTGTTCCTGACGGGGTCAAAGTCAAATCATTAATTTCAAATAGGCCCATGTATGGCACTTTTGAACGTCAAAAATTACAAAATAATAAAATTGATTCTATTCGCCCCTTCCAAAAGGTAGTTTTCGTATGGAGAAGAATGGGCAAGAAACTCCACCGTTACTCTTTTAAAATGTTTTACAATTGTTTGTATATGTACGTACATTTGTTAAATAATAATTATATGTGAAGACGGTGCACCTAGAATAAAATTACTATACCACAATAGGTAAAAAGAATTAAAAATGAAACAACGACAGATAATTTAATATGTGATAGATACATGGTGCTCACATATTTACAAACATTGTAAAAATAGACGATTTTCCTAAAATTTTACAGTTAATAAGTCAGTGTGTGAGGAAGTAATCACAGAATGTAAAATCAATGTCATAAAACACAAAGTAATAAATTTTACAATTAAATTAGCAAACAGTTTGATTTTGTCTTGATTCTAAATTGTCCTATGGAGCAGGACCAGCATGTTTCCAAGCACTCTTATCTTGGATATAATCCTCTAATTTGTAATATGCTTGTTTACAAAGTGTATTTTTAATATGAGTTTTAAATTTTCTTTCATTTAATTGCTAAATGTCACAAGGTATTTTGTTGTAACATTTAACACAGTACCCCATAAAAGATGTATGTACTTAAGATAATCTAAAAAATGGTTGATCTAGTTTATCTTTATTTCTAGTATTAAAATTATGTCTATTACTTATTTTATTAAAGAGATGTGGATTTTTCCTTACATACATAATATTTTCATAAATGAATTGGCAAGGTACCGTCATAATATTAATCCTTTTAAAAAGTTTCCTGAGAGATTCGCGGCGACGTAGATTATAAATGGCTCTGATAGCTCTGTTTTGCAAAATAAAGATGGATTCAATGTCAGCAGCCCGACCCCACAGTAAAATACCATACGACATAAGGCTCCCCGACTGTACACGTTTTTTTTTAATAATAATACTTGCCGCGCCGGCTCAGCGATCTGACATCATTGCGGAAAATTGTAACAATTGTTACGAAAGAAATACCTACATTCTTACACAATATTGCTACGCATATTTACAAAAAGAATCTAATAGATCACGTTTGATTGACGAATAATAATAATTTCTTTACAAACTGTAATGATATCCCATCAAAAACATAAATGTGAAAATGGGAGCCAAATTCCATAAATATGGTTGTCGACTTCGCCGACAAAAGAATTGAAATCTAAATGGGTGCCAAGTTCTGTAGATAATCCTGAAATTTATTTATAAGAACATGCAACTTTCTAAAATAAAATTAAAACACAAATTCTTGTTTTTTCTGCTATAACAATGAATGCTATTTAAAAATATAACTTCTTAAATTTGAACAGTCGAATTATTTACACAAAGCACTTAGGATAAATTGAAGCTCAAGATTTGACTTGGCTAGTTTTTACCAGCAAGCTGAAATTTTAGAGAAAGAAGATATTTTGACCTTACAGTTACAATAAGAAACAGTAACTTGCGCATAACATAAAGAACAAATATATAAATACGCCTAGGTAGACAGTCAAAGCTGTAAACAGTTACAATAAGAAACAGTAACTTGCGCATAACATAAAGAACAAAAATATGAATATTTTACTTTATTTATTTGGCTCACCAACAATTAAGTACACCGATACAAAGATATGAGATACATGCAATAAACTTATAGACTAGTGTACAAATTTCTTACAGGTAAGCACATCATGAATTACTTATTTGATGTTGAGTGCCTACTTAAAATTAAATAATAATAATTAAATATGCCTAGGTAGACAGTCAAAGCTGTAAACTCGATAAAAAAATAGCGTCCAACTGTTAGCCGCTTAATGCACGCACACTAAAAAAGTAAAATTACAGCACAATGACGTGGCGCGAGTGTAAGACGTAGCTGTAATGCACACCAGCATAAAAAAGTTACACTGTTTGTTTTAGTTCTTTTGCACCGCGACACTGTAGACAAATATAAAGATGATAAATTGATTAGCCAAATATAAGATAACTTGTATGTAAAAACTAGCCAAGTCAAATCTTGAGCTTCAATTTATCCTAAGTGCTTTGTGTAAATAATTCGACTGTTCAAATTTAAGAAGTTATATTTTTAAATAGCAAACATTGTTATAGCAGAAAAAACAAGAATTTGTGTTTTAATTTTATTTTAGAAAGTTGCATGTTCTTATAAATAAATTTCAGGATTATCTACAGAACTTGGCACCCATTTAGATTTCAATTCTTTTGTCGGCGAAGTCGACAACCATATTTATGGAATTTGGCTCCCATTTTCACATTTATGTTTTTGATGGGATTTTATTTACTATAATATGTATTGCTTGTGAGTTACATTGTGTTTTCATGCGACGGCCAAGTCAATCTATTTTATTTAAACATAAAAGATTTTTAATATTAATGTGGTCACTATAAGATGTTGATAGATTAGCTAATTACGTAATAACTTAAGACAGAAGGTCTCATAAGTAGGAACTGAATAAATCAACCGACTTGGTGTTACATGGATCTCACAACTTTTTACGGTGGAAAAACTGAGTTGCGAGACTTAGTTTTTTACAAGTTTTGTTTTTGATGGCATATTGTTTTGGGTGATTTGATAGAATATTTTTGTTTACCTATTTGTCGAAATAATTTTCAACTTCACGCTTGCGACATGTATCGGTCAATAAATGATCGTAGACTTTGTCGGCACTTTGATGCAATGGGTGGCTTCAGGTTATTGTTAACTAGCTTCCACCAGCGGCTTTGCCCGCGTGATGTCTTTATAAATTATAGCCTATGTTACTCAGTGATAATATAGCATTCTACTGGTGAAAGATTTCGTTAAATTTGTTCGGTTTTAAGTTTGTTAGTTGGAAACAAAAATACAAATCTTTTCACTTTATAATATTAACTGATAATAATCAATGTAGATAACAGAAAATGCTGCTACGTCTGACGTTAGAACTTTTTTACTTTACTTTAGTAAAGTAAAAAAAGTTCTGACGTCAGACGTAGACGTAGTTACATACCTACAATTTTCTAATTTTTTTTTTATCAAATTAGATTTGTTACAGCTGTAGTGGCAATAATGTCATGTTTAAATAGGTCCTTATTTTATTTATTTCGTTCATCTTTTATTTAGATTCTTTTATTTTAGATTTTGTGAAAGTAAGAACGTTGTAGGCTGTAGACTTGTGGACCATTTTCTATTTTGCTAAGTACTTGGTACTTGTTGATAGGCGTACACTGTCTTTTCACACCTATTAACACAGTAATTTGAAAACATTGTAGAAACCATTTGTTTTTAAAAGAGTAACCGTGGAGTTTCTTGCCGGCTCTTCTCCATAGGAAGCGACCAATTGGAACCGTGCACCTAGCTTCTGACGCTTCATAACTGCCCTTGTAGGTTTATGTGAAATAAAATATTTTGAATATTTAATTGAATATTTTGAAATTTAGAACTTTTAATACCTAATAAACGCTGCATACTCCGCATATTTCATAGCCACAACTCCAACACTTAGTGCCTGCAGAAACAGCAATTGTTTATGTTTATTGTGCACTCATTGTTTGGTGCCAACAAGTTTGTTTCATCACTTTGCGAACTGTAATTCGACATACACAAGATAATAAAGGGTTATTATCTTTGCCGATATTATTTTTTTAAGTTCTTATTGGACATGAAACGTAAAAGGTAACTGTTTGGGAAAGATTTCGTTTACATCGTATATGTCAAGATTTTATTGTATTTATAAGTTTCTTAAGGAAGAGGGTTCAGTAGTGCTATTCTGTAACCATCTCACAGTGTTATCTTAGGTGAAGTGAGCGTGGAGTGAGCTGTCAGTTGCTAAGGATTGACACTATTGGCAGCTCACTTCACTTATGTTATCACGGTGAGATTTTTACAGAATAGCACTACTGGTTAATAAATAAATTAAATTAAATATTTATTTTACAATTTTATTTTATGAAACTTATTAATTAATTTTACAATTTGATTTTATGTATCAATTTCTATGTAGTTATTTATTTTGGTTATAATAATAATTATTATTGTGGCATGTATTTTTGATTAAGTACTAACGTAATTTTTAAGTAGGTATACTAATATAAATATGGATCACTGTATCTGATTTAAATAAATAAATTAAATAATTGGGTAAGGGTTTTAATGTTATATCAGAATCGTTTTCTTGTTTTCATTTCCTAGTTTGTAGGTTGAAATGTGATTTGAGGAGCTCGTGGCTAAGTACTAACAGCCGCACGGGGCGATCCATCAGGTTAAGCTACGCTTGCCGGGGTTGGGCCGTGGATGTATGACCATTTCTACATACCGAGACTCTTCCGTGTCTCAGAAAGCACGTTAAGCCGTTGATCCTGGCTGTCATTCGTGGATCTTTGACAGTCAATACGGGTCATCAGAAGCCCGAAAGTCTGACAACCAGTCTTACCAAGGGAAAATAAAAAACAGCCAAGTTCTGTATTCAAATAAGACGTTCTTGTTTTTAATTATAATACCAACGTATGTTGATATTTAATACAGATATACATATTATTTATTTATTTAAATCATTAGAACATCTTTACAGATGCATGCAAGGCGATGTTATAAATAAGTGAGTCTACACAAATTTTCAAAAAATTAGAATGACCTGTAAGCAGGAACGAACGATTTGGATTGGAACTCAAGGTAAAAGGTTAGTTTACTGTTAATTTTAAAACGTGTTTTTGGTAACAACCAAGTTCTGAGAAATATGTCCAAGATTCACTTATATTTTTTTCCCTACCACAAATTATACCGGATGATTTTTTTTTCCGTCTCGAAATTTTTACAGGCTGTTTTACCCATGAATACAAACAACTTTTACTATGGGAGCAACTCGGAAATCACGAAAAAAAAAATCTGCTGTTTATACAAAAGTTCAATACCTACTTGACCAAAATGTATGAAACAGGTGACTTTTTTTTGTGATTTCAGAGTTGCTCCCATAGTGAAAGTTATTTATATTCATGGGTAGAACACCCTGTAAAAATTTCGAGACGGTAAAAAAAATCATCCGGTATAGATTTGGCATTTTTTGTTAAAGACAAGCCTACTTTTAACATTTGCCTCTTGTTAGCTCCTAAGTTAGAACAACTTGATTCTATACATAATGTGTAAATGTATTCAACCGTACATAAATTACTTTACATACCTCATAAGTCATAAACTCATAACAAACATTATTAGGTAAATATACGCGACACACCGCTATCAACCGTCAACCACAAACCATATCATAAATCAATCGTTCAACTACA
The DNA here is from genome assembly GCA_963680765.1 of Agrochola lychnidis. Classification (NCBI taxonomy): domain Eukaryota; kingdom Metazoa; phylum Arthropoda; class Insecta; order Lepidoptera; family Noctuidae; genus Agrochola; species Agrochola lychnidis. The sequence goes on along the minus strand of OY796871.1, from coordinate 4,323,176 downwards.
TTTTATTCAAAATAAATAACATTTTCCTCCATTATGTGTATTCTAAATCATTTCCCGTAATCACACAAAGAGTTTGCAAAACATTTGTCGGCCATTTTGAAACCACAATCGGATTCTCAGTATTTCATCATATCGGAAAGCGATCGTGATGTGTCCGTGCGGTGAGCAAACATTTTAATTGGTCAGGACTTTCCTGTTATTGTTTTTAATAACAATTATTAAGTTTTACGTAGACACTTAAACTCACGCCTTCTTCCCATGGGGGTAGGCAGAAACTACGGAACGTCACCTGCTACTATCCTTACATACTCCTTTTGCTTCATTTACGTTCATTTTGACCAGATTTATCTGGTTATACACGCACGGCGGCGGCGCGGCGTGCGTGTAAGAACCCCCCGACCCTTGCTCGAAAACGATGCGCCAGTTCGCGTCGAAGCTGAGCCTGTATCTAGCTTTAAATTCCCCTGATAATAATAACTACCCAGATTTGATCCAGCCTGTCCCCATCTTGCTGTCCTCTCCTCAGCGACGCCCTAAGCCAAGCGTGCCCTTAGCGAGCGTCACCTAGTATATAAGTTTAGTTTATGCCCCTGGCTGGAGGCTTTGAGTTTAGCAGCAGGCACAGGAAAGCCCGGTTAAGTAGTTACAATCTCAGAGGTCAACTACGAGATGCTCTACCCAAAAAAAGGGCTGCGTATATGAGCTTATGAATGCCGTCGCCGGTTGCGAGTACTACGCACCTGACTTTTCTGAAGAACATCACTAATAAGGTCACTAGCTTTATGTGTCTACTGTAATATGCTTATCATTAATTTCATTGATTTGTGCAGATTTGTAAGAGCCTTTTGAGAGCTATGTATTCGTCATAACTTAGTGAAAGGCAAAGAATCCAGAAACGTTCTTAGTTTTTACACACTATCTATACCCCATTTGAAATAAGATTAGACATTTAACTAAACCTTTTTTACAGTCCGTTCAACCGATTTTAACTTCTATTGCGTTGGTGGCACGACAAATGGCAGCTGCAGTAAATACGTGGTTTGTAACCACTTTTTTTTGCTTTTAATGCCATCCTTATGCCTACGCAATAGAAGTCAAAATCGGTTGAACGGACTGTAAAAAAAGGTTTGTATAAATGTCTAATCTTATTTCAAACGGGGTATACGTAATTATGTGATTGTCTGCATAGATTATACATCGAGTTGTCTGTCAAAAATGTTAGATTCAGGACAAGCTAATGATTTAATTGTAGGTGAAGCCTTCAGCGAAATTTTGTCAAGAAATAAGGAGGATATTCTCGACACAATAATCCAGTCGTTCATCCATTGAATCTACTTAAGTTCTAAATTAACATAAAGGGAAAGAGTATTCTATTCTAACATACTAAATATCTTCATATCTATAATTATGATTATTCCACAAAAAATTAAAAAAAACACTATAATTTTCTAAGAGTACCAAGCAAGACCTTTGCACTTTGTCCTCAATTTTATTTACCCAAATCTTGGTCACCCTTCTTTACCTACCCTGGCCAGACGTTATTATTTTCAAATTAAGACCGACCTGTCTGTATGTATATGTAAATTGCAATACGGTGGACGATTAAAATGTGATAAAAAATTAGCTTTGTATGTATCGATCAGTTTAAGTCGCGGTATATCGATTTAAGTGGAACAGTATGCTTTGTACACAACACCTTAAGGCATTTTTAATTGTTAGTCGAGGTAAAGAAGTTGTGACAAGTTTTTTCTTGAGTAATTACTTGAGATTTTCCTTATCTTTTTAACCGACTTCAAAAAAAGGAGGAGGTTCTCAATTCGACTGTATTTTTTTATGTTTGTTGGTGTTGTTGGTTGTTTGGTTTCGACTGGGTGAACCGATTTTGATGATTCTTTTTTATTTGAAAGCTGGTGCTTCCCATATGGTCCCATATAAATTTTATTAACTTTGCTTGGATGGTTTTTGAGTTGGGTTCAATAATACGTATTTTTTTCCCACTTACTATATGGATGATATCTGAAGTTCCTGTCACTGTTATTTAAAACTTTTTACAAAAAAAAACCAAACGGCTGTCTTTGGTTTAGAATTTTCGTTTTTTGCCACCGACTTCTGAAATTAAAGTTATTTTTCGCTTAGTAGTATTTTTTTTTTTTTTGAAGTCGGTTGATTTCTTTGTAAAAAGTTTTTGTTACGTTTTCATGACTGTATTGTTGTTCTGATACCATGTAACATTCAGGTATTTAACAATTAATTTTAATTGTTATGCAAATTGCCACCCTACGTCAATTTGTCGTATTATAGCCATTTCATACAACTATCAAAGAATGACAGTTGTGATTTGAATATACAGACAATTTACGTTGGTAATTAATTTTCAATTTGCAATTTGCTGAACATTTAATTTCCCAGACTATGTGAAGCTGTTTCGTTGAGAAAAGAAGATACTGCTATCCTCTTGAAACATTTTTGACGTGAAAACGTCTTATAAATCGATGAACGCCGGCTGCACGCACGAAAAAGTGTCACGTTCCGCCTGAGCCGAGCGTGCAAGCGAGAGCGCGGAACAAGCGATAGAGAGGCACGATCGACCTAAGCGTTCGGCCAGATGACTTGTGACGTTATCACGTAAAATAATCGTCCGTTAACCGACTTTATAGACAGCCAAATTTTTTTGTCACTTTTTACCACACCTTGGTATACTGACTCCTTACGAGATGCCATGATTAAAAAAGTCATGCAAAAACAAAAGAAGAACATTGAAATTTCACACCATAGACCACAGATTTAGATAGACAGTTTAAATCTCTTGTTTATATCATTGGCAAGAGGTAAAAAGCCGCACTATATCGTAGAGGTGCACCATTAAGAGCTGATTGATTACAATGACTACACAGTTTTGTGCTGTGCGCGAGCCAACTTTGTGCTTTTTCACCTTTTTTGGGGTTCCCTCTAGCTTTTTAGCTTTTAGCGGACTGCAGATTTATTTTGGAATTGACGATATGTGAGAAGAATGGTCGTTAGGGATATGATTTTAGAGTTGGTGATGAAAATATTAGGTATTTTATTTGTAAGCAAATAATTCTTGTTTTTTTGTAAGTGTTGAAAGCCGGTCTACGTCGGCGCCGGCTGTTGCTGAAAACCAGCACTGGGGCTCTGTCTTGCATAGGGTCGTAGCATAATGCTGAGCGATAGCTGATTTGCGTGAATGTGACGCAGCAGCTTCCCCTACCTTTCCTCTTTTTTGTATTTATTTTTTGCGTCATGTTTACCGCAAATAAACGTTTTTTTCTTTCTTTCTTTCTAGATAGATAATTTGTTGTTGGTAATTGGTTAACCAAAGTAACAGTCATGCTGGTTGACTAAGATGTGACTCAAGATAGAAATAAACTTTTTAAATTTACCTAAAATCTTTCAAAAACACAGGCACAACATGAACTCGAAAAATAAACATCAGAAACATGTCATTGTAATTTCTGCAGCAAAAATAATAAAAAAAGAGAAACAAATTTAAACAATGAGTGTCGCAAAATAATTTTCCCAGTTTTCCCCATATCGAAAATTTGAAAGCTTTCTCGCGATTATTACAAATGACAGATTCAAATGAGACTTAGAAATGAGGTGACACTCAAACAGAAAAAAAAAAACAAAATACGGAACCCTTCATACAAAAAAAGACAGCAAAATATCCCTCTTTGTATTTTTTTTATCACAAATCGCTGTACATCGCGACCAAACTGGGGTCGAACCCAAGCCCTTTTGTTTGGAGGACACCTGCACCATTGAGCCATAGGTGCTCTTTACGCGTTAACAGACAGAAGAACGTCTTATATCCATACAAATTATCAAGCTGTATTGGACTTTGTGATTGTTGGCAAAGGGTGTATTTTCAGTTGATAGTGAAAGGCTTTAGTTGTTCTAAGCAGTGTCTTCGTTAGGTAACGCGAATTTTTACGTGTAAATTGAGAGGATACAATGAGTTGTTTTGAGTCATCACCCTTCAGTTACCTCCCTCTTATAAATCTTGACGCAATTTTATGTATGTATCAAGATAAAGCGTTTCGTGATAACATAATTTTAATTTGGCGTACTTACTACGTACTTAGGTAGTAAATAAGTAAGTAGGTACTTATATTTATTTTTCTCGTAGAAAAATAAATACAGTAATGTATGTTAGTAATGTTAATTACTAATAATTAAAGTGAAACTTTTATTACATCGTCAAAGTCAAAGTCAAATAATTTATTTCAATTAGGCACAAAAAGGCACTTTTGAACGTCAAAAACAATAAATAGAATTGATTCTAGTCCCCCCTTCCAAAAGGTAGTTTTCGTATGGAGAAGAATGGGCCAGAAACTTTTTCGTCTCTGTGTTGCATGTCACGTGACGGTCAGCCGCGGAGTAGGGATAAAGTGAAAGGCGCTCGTCAGAGCAGCCAAGGCCAATATGGCGGCGCCTATAGAAGTTTCACTTTTACCGTGGTTTCATAAAACCACACAATCCTTTTTTTAACCGACTTCCAAAAGGAGGAGGTTCTCAATTCGACTGTATGTTGTTTTTTTTTTTTGTATGTTTGTTACGCGATTACTCCGTCAATTATGAATTGATTTTGATGATTCTTTTTTTGTTTGGTAGATCATACTTCAGAGGTGGTCCCATATAAATTTTATTAACTTTACTTGGGTAGTTTTTGAGTTAGCTTCAATAATACGTATTTTTACCTCGCTTAGTATGTGGATGATATTATGATAACTTCCTATCACTGTTATTTACATAGCAGGTAGTGGTATTCGAATTTGTGTGGGGTAAGTATCACAACTAAAAAGTGAAAAATAAAAACTTTTTACAAAAAAAAAAACAACCGACTTAAAAAAAAACACTATAAAGTGAAAAATAACTTTAATTTCGGAAGTCGGTGACAAAGAACGAAAATTCAAAACCAAAGACACCGACTTCCGAAATTAAAGTTATTTTTCACTTTGTAGTGTTTTTTTTGAAGTCGGTTGTTTTTTTTTGTAAAAAGTTTTTATTTTATATTATTATCCTCGTATTATTAATTATTCGTCTTTGACATTTCTCGGGACCATGGATCCCGGTCCTTTGGAAGGCGTACGAGGGGCCAAAGCCAACTCGTAGAGGCCCGTTAGACGCTTTTAAACAAATGAGGCACCAACCGACGATTATCCCTGTATGCACTATGCAAGTGCACCAAAGAACAACCCCCGGTTGGTGTAGGACTATTGCAGTACATGGAAACAAAACATTGGATTATGGGTTTTGGTAGCTAAAGTAGACTGGTTACCTGTAACTATGGTAGGACTATAGCCCCTGCCTGATCAATGTTTTATATTTACACGGATAAAATGGCAGGGGGTGACTTGCACACTCAATAATGGGCCCCCAGAAACATAGTGACGTAGCAACAAGGGGGCAACATGTCCTGAGGTGCTTGAGGAGTGGAGAGGTATTCCACGGCTTTCAGAACAATCCCAGAGCCCGGAAGATGGTCAAGATCCCTACGAGCACTTACTGGAATACTTCCTTCCTCCGAGCACGTTTGCTCTTGCGAATCTCCACTCAAGCCGGCCAATTAAGGCAAGAATGAGGCGAGAGCGCCGTTCTTCATCAGTGTTCACTCCAGCCGGCCAATAAAGGCAAGCCAGAGGTGAGGAACAAGACTTCTCCCGGGAGATTGGGTCCGTGGGGTCGCTACTGCCCATCAGCTCGCCACATGCTGCCCTGCGGGTTTTTGTATCTCTCTTGGTCTGGCTCCTCATCCCGACCTGTTCCAGCAAAGTAAACTCTACCGGCACAGGCCGAGAGTTCGGAGCGCGCAAGCCCCACCACGACGTCAACGTAGAGATACGGCGGTGGGGTTATTAATTTTTTTATTCTTATTGTGGGTATATCTGCTACAGGGACACCTCTGCCCAACCCTTCGGGGAAACAAGGCGTGATGTGTGTGTGTTATTCTCATATAATTGAAGATTCTCTTAATGAGAATCAAACTCTTTAAACTGAATCAATCCTAGCTTTAATTATAACAAAATTCTTTGTTTTTGCTATAAACGTAGCTCAATAAAAAATGGCAAGCAACCATAACCAAAAGACTGTATAACAATAGAACCTCCCTATTTATAGCTACCTCACGATTATCGACATAAAATTAGTCTCAAATCTTCCAAGATCACGATCACCTCTGCCAAAGTCGATAAGCCCCGCCCATTATGTTTTTATTACTACTCTACCTACCCACTGATTACATTGCATCACAGATGAATCAGCCATGAAGATAGTCGTATATTTGTTGGGCTACGGGTTCTGTCGGTATTTATTTTTTAACCCCCGATGCAAAAAGATTTTTAAGCTATTGCATAGCTTTTATCGCGGGCTTTGAGCGTGGCGACCGAATCAAGAAATTCCGTAACGTAACGAAAATAAACCTAACACCCCTACCATGTAATGACAGTTCCCATGACAACGTGATGTTGTCATGGGAACGTAATTTTTGTTTTGTGTCATCATCCCAAGTGTAGCGTTGACAAATAGGAAGTATGGAGTTTACAAATGCTATGCAATAGCTTTACCGCGGCAGTCCCCGAGTGCCACACGTTTAATTTTATAAGTTTGACCGCTATGTGTGTGTGTTTGTCGGCACCGTAGCTGTTAAACGGGTGAACCGATTTGGATGCGTTTTTTCTAAATTTGAAAGCAGGTTTTCTAGCGATGGTTCCTAGACATGTTTTATCAAAATCGGTTTAGCCGTTTGAAGATTATCAGCTCTTTTCTAGTTGATGAATGGATGTGAGTATCTTCCACAGATCTGATCGATTTGAAATTTGGTATTCTGTTACTTCAATGATATTAGAAGAACATAGTAACCTTGAACTGATGCTGCAGCATCACCTGGAATTTGCAGGATACCCAACTCCCTAACATACAGCACAGGTATCGTGTTTGGGCTCATTGGAATGGTCTCAATGAATAGGTTGTAGATAGATGGTGAACAGGGTCTGGTGATGGAGTAGGAAAGAGAAATGAGGAAACATTTGTGTCGGTTTTTTTTTAATGTATCTGTTAAAAATGTACTTGTGTATTAAAGTTAACGTTGATGTGGATTAGATATCGATAATTTATTTTAAGTTTGTTTTTTTAGGTTGGATAGAAGGCAACATAACGATGTCGATCAGTTAGCAACCTTGGTCAAAAATAATGTCTAAATGGAAGTAAAAATAACCTTAACGAAGCCTCCTGGAGTCACATGTTCTTCTCTGATATTCTGCACAAAGTTACTAAGTTTTGTTTGATGTACAGAATGCATAGATGACGGCTTCGTGAAGGATTCAGAGTCCCCTATGGTTTCCAAACAACATACACACAACACACACACCACACACAAACCCTCACACACACACCCTCACAAGCACACACCCTCGCACGCACACACCCCCGCCCACATAAACAACATACGCACCACATCACACCATTGTACGTACCTTGGTGGTAGAATCACAATAAAGTCGAGCATGAAACCTGCTAGTGCAACTTGATATAGTAAGTAGGCGAAAGTATTTCGAGTAGTGTTATTGAGTATTTCCGTCAGGGATTTTTCAGTAGCAGCCCGCACATAACTGGCGAAATGTGGTTGTACTATTATTTTATTATTATTCATTTATCAATTCAAGTTACAATGCCTCATAGACAATATTCAATACGTTACACACACAACAAACACACATCACATAACACACAGCTACAGCACATCTCTGCCTTACCCTTCGGAGATTAGAAACGTTATAATATGCTGTGTATTCCTGTACTAACTACCTATAATTAATGCTTGACCACACTCTAGTTTATACAAACTAAATCGATTTGTTATTTAAATTACTGGATTTATGAATAACTCATCCCATTATTATGTTATTCATCTATGTATTTACTCGATTCCTTCCTATTACCAAGGTTGGATCTTCTTGACAATAAAGACGAAGTAGAAACGATTATGTATTATTCGAATGGTGTATTTTTATATCACCAACATTGGACATATTCTTTGGCCAGCGTTTCGTACGTAGAGTGATCATCGCTGTGTCTTGTTGTAAGCAGACAGATGATGTTGTATGTTAGATATTATGGTCCAGTCCTTTTTTCTTTAATGTTATAGTTACATTGAATTCAATTTCTAACACTAAAATATATATATATAATGTACAAGTATGTAAAGGAAAAATAAAAATAAATAATACTTTCTTTCTACAATAACGACCATATTAATGACTGCCCCGTTGGTCTCATGGTCAACAACGTTTAATACAATAAACGTTTGCTGACCCCGGCAAACGTTGTTTTGCCAATTATTTGTTTGGGGTGGACAACCCTTATCACTTAGAGGTATGAAAAATAGATAGTAGCCGATTCTCAGACGTACTGAATATGCATATAAAATTTGGTAAAAATCAGTAAAGCCGTTTCGGAGGAGTAAGGTAACTAACATTGTGACACGAGAATTTTATATATAAGATTTTTTTTTTTTAAGAATTGGTCTATAGTTTGCCCGAAAAGACAGTAGTTGATGAATCTATCAATAAGACTATAAGTAAAGAGGTTTATACGAATCCTGAAGTAAGAAGTTCCTACAAAGTTCTAAGGGTTTTTAAAAACTCTTGCAGATTTACGATCGCTGGCTGTCCGCAGACGATACGATTGAGGGCAAAAAACCAAAACATTACTGACCCCAAGCAACTTAGTGATAAAATAAAATAAAAAGCTTATAATTTGAGAACTGGTCCGGGACCCGAGTGGTACAGGAAAAAGTCGTCGGTTTGTTCCGAACTGTTCTCGTTAATTGAAGGAAAGTTATTTTTATATTTAATTTATACTATAGTGTAAGTTATAATATAAAGTATGAAAATATTTCAAAAACTCAGGCATTAAAAATAAAGATTCTACCCAGGTTTATCGTGTTACCCAGTAACTGGGTTGTGGAGGTCAGATAAGCAGTCGCTCCATGTAAAGTTCTGGTACTCAGCTGCATCCGGTTAGACTGGAAGCCAACCCCAACATAGTTGGAAAAAGGCTAGGCAGATGCTGATTATGCTATATATCTCCTCCCACTGCCTCTAACGGGGGAGGAGGTCTGCGTTCCAGCAGTGGGAACATGAGGCTCGGCCACGTGCCCTAGTACTCGGCTTTAGGCGAATCTGTTCAAAAGGTCTTATTTCACTTTGCAATTTTATTTTTAACCCTTTGCATAAATTTCCATCGAATGAGCATAAAAACTTGTTCAAAAAGAGCGTATTTCCCATATTATAACATTTGGATTCCAATCAAAACGGATGTACACATTTTTGCACCAATATTCTTTTAGATTTTCTAAATTCTGTTTTTGTAAAGTTTGTTAAGATAGAAATAGACTTTTTGAACAGATGCTCCTCAATTATGCTTATGCTGTACATTGCTAGACAAGACCCCGTTGCAAACTATAAATAATTTCTTCGGGCTATTTATTAGTCCATTCAGCAGCTGAAAAAAAAACTTTATAGGATAGCTTTGGTAAAGCAAATCGAGGTTATTCGGAATTGTTTAGTTTTTTTTTTTATAATTGTATAAGTAGATACCGTAGAGTTTTCCTTGTCTACGAAAAACCTTCTACATACGTTGTGACCTTAAACCAAGAATAAATCATAATCATATCAGAATAAATAAATAAATCTTTTAAGAATATATAACAACAATTTCCTTGAATGTGAGGCCACAATATTATATCCATTGCCTTGTATCTACCTGGAAAAATCTCATTTTCTCTAGAAAATGTGTTTAGAACGGCGGCACTTATGTAAAGCATTTTGGCTCAAGATGTCGTCATATAGTTGCTAATGAGCTCACAAGTCAAAATAAAATCTCCTCAAGAGGAAAAGACCAAGTATATTTACGAAAAAAGAAGCCAGTGTTATTGAGTTTTTCCATCTGGAATTTCTCAGTAGCAGCCCGGGGTCTGGATTTATGCCCGGTTGATGGCAATAGTTCAGCAAATTGTCAAAGAATTGTAAGAGGAAGGCGCCTGTGTCTGTAACACAGTTTATACTAGCACAGACACAGACGTTCACTCTGTCTCACATAATGCTTAGCGATGTATTAATATAGTGCGTTTGTATGTTTTGTTTGAGATGGAGAAATTGTGTTTGGCTTTTTGAATAAAAGGAAATTTATTTATTTATTATTTATTTATAGGTTCGCCCCCCATTACTTGGGACTTAAACATAACTGGCAAAATGTAGGGGTTCTGTTAGAACCAACTCTTTGGGGATATACAGTCGTGGTGTTATATTATGTTAAGAAGCCAGTTTCTCGCTATCAGTGCGGAACAGCATTTAGAATGTGTCCTGATTACATCACTCTACGAAGGTAGAGGAGTTCTTGGAATACATCGGAATGACAAGCAGTCCTGCTTGTCTATTATCATTGTGTGAAAGGAAATTATGGTACAGAAGTGAACACTGAGATGATTTTTGACAGAGATCTAAATAAAGATTTGATAATCGTAGAGATTTTTTTGTCCACGTAAAGCTTACTAATGAAAATTCTACATACACTTCCACTACTCAATCAACTGTTAACTCATAAAGGTTGAATAGTAGAGGATTTATTATCTTCATAGGAAAACAACTATTACAATGATATAATTTCCAAGAATCCGAATAATTTAAAACTTACGTCACTACCTCCTTTTTAAGCTAACCTTCCCATATTGCCGGCGAAAGATATTCGTAGTACTGAAGAGCAGCAAAAGGAACACACCAACGTTGCAGAATGCTCCCAACTTCCGGTGAGACGGTTTCTTGTGCGCATAATGTACGTATACTTTATTTTTGTCTCAAAAGTCCAGTTTTTGTTGTTGTTTACTGAATGTCGGTGTCGTAGATTGTTTTGAAGTGTTGTTGAAGTTTTTGTGCTGATTTGTTTAGATGGTGTTTATGCTTATGCTATAAAAAGTACTTTCGTCTAGTAATGCTGGAATCTGATTACGTGAAAATAAAATTTTTCAGTTTTTTTTATAAATCTCCGCGTTAAAGACTAAAAAGCTGCAACTACTCTTACTACTGATTCTATAGAAAGAAAAATATTTTATTTGGGACACGCACAGGAAATACAAACAGTAATAAAAACTAAAAAGAAGTATCAAAAACTAACAAAAAAATTCAATTTAACGATAGGAAAAAAACGAGGCCAAAAAGGCACCTATCTCAACATAGGCTACGATATTTAAAAAAAACCACAGTGCAATGAGCGGATTTAGAAATTAGTGACGATATGAACGCAATGATAAAGTATTCGCGAGAACTATAATTTTGGTCAAGACGCAGGGTCAAACAAATTTAAATTGACATTTTAAAATTACTGCACTGACTTTCTCTTGATCTTCCTTCACCGTCAAAAAAACGATAAAACCTTTACGATAAACGATATCCTATCTGTAAACAACGATATTTTTTACTTTGTTTCCATTTCCATTTCATAAAGTATTTAGCGATAAGACCGCCCATTGTGTCACCCAATGTAAAATTTCTATATTAATGTCTGTAATTTTTATGGTGAATAATAAAGAATATTCTATCTGTCTAACTATCCAACACTAGCAGGGGCCTACCACCAGCTCATAAAGCAGTATTATTTTATTATTACTGCAGTGGGAGAAAGAGATGGAGCTATACGTCCTGTAGAGCTTCATCTCTTTCCCACACTGAAGTAATATTAAAATAATACTGCTTTATGAGCTGGTGGTAGGCCCCTAGGTAGGTACACGTGCAAAATCACGTAAGTAATAAATATTCGATCAACGGTCTACATTTATTTGTACCGTTGTTAACTTGTTACCTACTAAAGAAATGTGTCAATGTAGTGTTGCAGGCCTTGATCTAGAAATATTGTGTTGTTAATACAATACTTCATTTGCTCATAAATAAGGCTAGCTTCTGCCCGTGACTTCATTCGCGTGAAATCTATTGTTTTGATATAAAATTAAATACTATGACACTCGGCAATACTGTAGCTTCCCATTCCATTATCAGCCTATAATGTTCCCACTGCTGGGACACAGACCTCCTTTCGGTGAGAGGGAGTAATCCACCACGCGGGCCCACTGCGGGTTGGTAAATGTCACATGTCTTCGAATTTTTAGTTCTAAGACATGCCGGTTTCCTCACGATGTTTTTCTTCACCGTTTTGAGAGCATTTATGAAACAATTTTCGAAATTAGATCTTTCCGAAGATTCCCCCTACATAAAAAATCACATTATAATTTTGTTGGTATTCCTGGCACCCACATGGTATACAGGCATGCGACCACGGCTTTACCTTGAACATTTTTGTACCTATGTCTTAATTTCTATCTGAAATATTTTTTTGTTTCATGCTTTTTAGATCACTTTTATTTTTCCGTAAATGATAAATGATTTTATTTCTGTAAGTAGGTTTTTACAAACACTTTTACACGTCAATCATATTTTAAAAACTAGATGAGGTCGGCGTTTCCTATCTGACTACTCTGAGAAGAAAGGCCGAAACAAACTTAGAGGTCACAGTCTCTTTTAAAGTCCAGACATAATCTTGGTCAGATCATGCGAAGGCCATGTGGACTGAAGTGGTCTTTAGAGGAAAGTACCACACAGATTGAGAGGGCCTGTCCAGTCAGTGCACGCATTTGTCAGTTATCCTGCAGCTCAACTCAGAATTTAAGGAGCTCAACGATTCGACGAACAATACCAAAAAAAGGACATTTGTGTAGGCCACATAAATTACTCAAACTGTCAGACTATGATAACAACTGAGAAAAAAATTAAAATCAAAACGGAATGACCCATACAGTCTTCACATTCACAATAATTAAAATAATATAATACTTTAAAATTAAATATTCATGTCATTGTATATATATAAATCATTAATGTCAATGTGTATATAAAAAAGTAGTCGGGTTACAGTTTTTAAACTTATTTTTTTTTAAATATTAGTTCTTATAGATGCCCATTTAAATAACGTTGCGCGATGCAACGGAATTCAAACTAAAAGCGATGCTATGATGTTTATGAATAATCTGATAAAATTATGGAAACTAATGACGGTGTTTGATGAAAACCAAAAATTTAAAACAGACAACCCCCAAAAATATTTAAAAGAGCCAAAAGTCCCAAAACTTTGCGGTTATGAACTAATTGAATATATACGAAATAAACTAGAAATAAACAATTATCCATGTATGGGATAAAAGTCACTTATCCATTCTCATGTTCAATATTGGCTTTAACAAATCACATTCCATCATTTGCACTTATTTCTCATCTACATAATATTATATCATTCAATCATTCCTTGCCATTACCACATTATTGTGCATCCCTTTTTACCTGTCTGCATTGACAATTTAATATCTTTTATCTCAGTCTTACCCCTTTTACATTTTGGTATAATGTCTTCTGTCTCTCTCTCCCCTAGATTATTTGAATCAAATATCAATATAGCAAAATGGATTGCATCTACTTATTTTCAATGTGGTTACTTATCAAATTGACCATGAAATATATTCAAATTATTACAATATTATTCTTGTATTTCTTTACTTATTTTGTTTGTTGAGATTTGTTTCTTTGTGAGAATTTACACTTGATCCTTCTTGTTTGAATAGTAAGGTGTGGATGAGATGTTTTTTGTTGTTTGTGATTGACGAGTTTGAGTTTTTGCATTATGCTAAAGTGGTTTGGTTACTGTTGTGTCTGTTTTGATAACTATGATAATGATCAGTTACATTCCCTTCTTCTGCTTTCTGTATTCTATTTGTTAATACTACTACAGAGAGTCTTGTATTACCTTTTGCATGTACAGCATGAGAATCGTTAATTAACAATGTATCTATAATTCACATCCCAACCAATACTATAATTGGAAAGTGAGTTTGTTTGTTTAACAGCTGAACGGAATTGGATGAAATTTGACACATGTGTGTAGACCATGGCATGGCTTAGGACATACGATACTTTTTATTCAGATATTCCCACGAGATTGAGACCTAAGCGGGTGAAACCGCGGGGTGCAGCTAGTCTGCATTAATTTTAAGTTCATTTTCTTACGTTACTTTTGCCATAAATTCATAATTTACTTAATCAGATACAATTTCCATTAAAAATCGTATCTACCAGAACTATCTCTAAATTATTTCCAATTAAAATATCCAGCAGTAAAACGTAAAATTGTATGCTCAAGATATTCCTTCTATCCTTCTGTGGTACCGCTCAAAATTCCCAAAACAGAGACAAAAATTTCAAACGCGCTCAAGCACGAAGGATTTTGTTCTTGCATTTTTGTATAAAATCCTCATTTAGTTCCTGATCAACTGAGATTGTAGGATTCGCAAATTTGCATCCGTCCCTTGCATTCTCTCACATCGGTTGCAATTTAAATAATTCGTTTGTAACAAATGTCGGGATATTAGAATAATGTAATTTTTTACCCATGGACGAATATCTAATTGACCGTGTGAGTATATTTGTTTGCATCTATCTGCAATTTGGGAGTTTGCAAGGTGTCAAACGAACATGTGTATGCAAATTTTGAAGTATCGACGTATTCAAATGAGTAAAAGTGTGTGAATTTTGCTCTTTTTGGTTTCCCAAATGATCTAGGATACAGGTTTGGGATATTTGTAAATGATGAGTCAAATGATGGTTAGTTAGAACCCCTAACGGATGAGCATGAATGAGTGGATTAGTTTATGTAAATAATGGAAGAAACTTGTTAACGTAGCTTGTCAGTTATGGGAATGAATGGTGTAAGGTAAAAACTGTTTGAAGAAATGAAGATAGAAAAAACTTATGTATATTCTGATAGAAAATGACGGTTGATCTGTAGATAGGTACTATATATATATTTAAAGCAAAAAAGGTAAACAAGTATATCTTATGTTAGTGAAGATATTTTTATAAGTGTGCGTAGTGGAAAGAGTTATACAGGGTGAGTCTTAATAATGTGCACATATCGAATAGATCCCGAATCTGTGCTTAATTTTCATGAGCGATTTTATTTCTTTTGTTTGGCGTCTTTTTGACAAATTTTACGATAATTTTAAAAAATTATGAAAAAAAAAGAGATTTTTGTTAAAAAAACATGTTTATTTTCAATTGAGGGTAGTTTTTTTCCACAATTTTCATTTTATGAGGACGCCTAATTAATTCCAATCATTATGGAGTTTGTTTCATCGCGATAGATCATTTAGTTTAAAAGTAACACTGTTTTGTTACAAATTTTTTTATTCCAATATTTTTTTTTTAATTGTTTTTTTTTTTTTTAAATTTCCGTCGATAAAATTAAACATAGATTCCTCATTTTGATATGTGTACATTGTAAAGACTAACACTGTAAAACCAGTCGAGTGATTGCATAATACTTTGAAAATAACGCAATCCTCAAACAGATATTATAGGTAACTACTAACTACTGTAGGTATACCTATGATATACCAGAAAGGTGTGGTCAAATTTAAGGGTGTGGTACAGACCATCAAACTGAACACTTTTCTCTATGGTACCAACATCGGAATCACGAAAAAATAATAAGCCGTCCCATACATTTGGACAGGTATTGAAGTTTTCTATGGAACAGTTAATATTTTTTTCGCGATAACGATACTGGTACATCCTGTATCATCATCATCATCATCATTTCAGCCGAAAGACGTCCTGCTGGACATAATCCTCCCCCAAGCACCACCACTTCGACCGATTCTGTGCTTTCTGCATCCAGCGGAATCCTGCGGCCTTCACAAGGTCATCAGTCCACCTTGTGGGAGGCCTTCCAACGCTACGTCTTCCGGTATGTGGTCGCCACTCCAGAACCTTTCGACTCCATCGTCCATCCGTTCTGCGAGCAATGTGCCCTGCCTATTACCACTTAAGTTTGGCAATTCTTTGGGCTATGTACACCCTGTATAATATTATTTATTTCCTAAAGCGAAAAATTCAATGGACCATACAAAAATCCATCTAAAAGCCATTCCATGCCGGTGACGTGTTAATTTAATGAAAGTTTTCAGCTACAGCGGCGGTTCCAGATAGTTTTTCACGCGATACAATTGTTTGCGGTAATTACCGTGGCTTCATAGATGCTATTAATCATTGGCAGGGTTGGACAATAGCTGGTGCACTTTGTTGAGTTCAATGGCATGGTTGGTACGGAAAATAAAAATAATATTGTCTGGGGAAATAATTATATTTATTAGTATCTAAATTTGAACTAATTATACAGAGAAAAGATTTGATTTTTTGTAAGTTTGTTTCTTAAAATTATAATTTTAATATTTAAAAAAAAATCTTTATTGATTTTAAAAATTCTTTCACCAGTAGAATGCTATACTATCACTGAGTAAATAGTTTATAAAGATATCACGCAGCCGAAACCGCTGGCGGAAGCTAGTTAGTTGTGTTTTGATTTATTTTATTTTTTATATTGTTTCTAGGCGTAGTTTGCAAAACACATCAATATTTTTAATTTGTCAAAAAAAAGTTTTTTTTTTTTACACAACATCACTACATAGTATAAAACAAAGTCGCTTTCTCTGTCCCTATATCCCTATGTATGCTTAAATCTTTAAAACTACGCAACGGATTTTGATGCGGTTTTTTTTAATAGATAGAGTGATTGAAGAGGAAGGTTTATATGTATAATAACCCGGTTTATACCCGTGCGAAGCCGGGGCGGGTCGCTAGTTATACATAAATGAAATAAAATAAAATTCAATTAGTTCAGACAATTTTTGTCCATATTTTGTAAGTACCCATTACATTATCTTATATCGAAGTTAGTGATGACGAGATCTATTAATACCTATTTAATTAATCAATTATTACACATTATAAAAAATTATAAAAATATTGTTAATTTCTTTCTTTAGCTATGTATCTACCGACCTACTTATGATTTTTTTCAATGCAGCTAACACTATGAAAATTACACAAGCATTATAATTCAATTTATTAATAGACAATACAGTCATGTCGATGCGACAATTTCACAATTATTTTCAATGTCAAATCTATCCACGTATTTGGACAAATTATAGCGTTGCATACTTTCGTGCTTAGTCAGTAGTTTACAAGACTGCTTGTTTGAAAAACTTGTATAAGTAGGTCAAAATCAGAATGTCATATGAATCATACACATGTAACAGCATGAGAGATATTTCGTATCGATTTCATGTTAAGTCGTCTTATATTTTGAATTCAAGTGTAGATATTTTGTTGTTGGTGTTAACGATGTAGCCCACATAGGCACGGGCGTTTTATTTTTTAGCCTTACTTGTTTTTTCGTAAAAAACGTCGTGTTAAAAATCGCCCATACGAATGTGGTCTTACATATAAACTTGATTCGTTATTTAACACAAAGGCTTGTATAAAAAAACGATGTTAATTTAATCTTGTTTTTAGGCTAATTGATTTTTAAATAATTCATCTTAAATCTATTAAGTTATGACTAGCCGTTGTTTTATGATTCCATTTTTACGCGACTATGGCGAAGCAAAAAGGACGGTTATGATTTTGACCGATATGTATGTATGTTCATCTGTTACCACATAACTTCTAAACCACCGATCATAATTTGACAAATGAGGTGTCATTGGAAGCGTCTTAATCGTTTGCTGGTTATAGGCTATGTGACATCACATTAAATTCAATATGGCGCCCTCTAGAAGACATAAAGTCATGAACTAAAAAAATGCCATTATTATTTTGTAGGCATGCGACCACAGCTTTACCTTAGCCATTTTTGTACCTATGTCTTGATTTCTGACTGAAATATTTTCTTGTATCTTTTACTATGATTCTTGTTAGCTGAAGAATTAAAAGATGGACGGCAAAAGTTGCATTAAACGTGTTACTTGATGTATTTTTGTCAACAACGTGGAAATTAGAAACTCCTCTCATACATAATTAGAATGTTAAAAAAAGTAACAAAAAATCCTTCCGTTCAGTTAGCAGCCCTGACAACAAACAACAGTACAGCACACCTTAGTACAATGGCGTGCATCAGTGTTGGCGAATTAATAGCCAGCAGTAAGCCGCGCTTAATGAATATTGCAGCCAAACTCGAGGTGACTGATACCAGTTATATTGACTCGCAGTGTACCGCGGACAAAATAAATACGAGTAATTTTTGACTCATTTATACACTTTTAGCATAGTATAAGGAGAGGAAGTACGCTATCTTCATACAAACGCACCGCGCGCGGCTTGTATGTGTGCGCCATAGTATCTATGCATCGCCGCACGCACACTTAAACAAAATCTCGACCCGTTTCTCGTGAGAAACCGGTCGAGATTTTGTTTCAGTGTGCGTGCGGCGACGCATAGATAGCAAGATAGCGTACTTCCTCTCTTATACTATGATTTTAGTCACAGTAATCAATAAAACAGTCGTTACGGGTAGTCTGAAAGTCTAAAAACCAGTCTTACCAAGGGGTATCGTGTTAGGCCCGGACTTCAAAGCGGAGATGTGCGGAGATGTCCGAAGCGGAGACAAGAAGAGATGTTTTTCGGCTAAGGTGTATCCACCGAAGCTGTGTGGAGATGCGTACTGGCTAGACTGGAGCGAAGATGTGTTCTGGCTACAGCGGAGATGTGTACTGGCTAGACTTGAGCGGAGATGTGTACTGGCTAGACTTGAGCGGAGATGTGTGCTGGCTAGACTTGAGCTGAGATGTGTACTGGCTAGACTGGAGCGAAGATGTGTGCTGGCTACAGCGGAGATGTGTACTGGCTAGACTTGAGCGGAGATGTGTGCTGGCTACAGCGGAGATGTGTACTGGCTAGACTGGAGCGAAGATGTGTGCTGGCTACAGCGGAGATGTGTACTGGCTAGACTTGAGCGGAGATGTGTGCTGGCTACAGCGGAGATGTTTACTGGCTAGACTTGAGCGGAGATGTGTGCTGGCTACAGCGGAGATGTGTACTGGCTAGACTTGAGCGGAGATGTGTGCTGGCTACAGCGGAGATGTGTACTGGCTAGACTTGAGCGGAGATATGTACTGGCTACAGCGGAGATGTGTACTGGCTAGACTTGAGCGGAGATGTGTGCTGGCTACAGCGGTGATGTGTACTGGCTAGACTTGAGCGGAGATGTGTGCTGGCTACAGCGGAGATGTGTACTGGCTAGACTTGAGCGGAGATATGTGCTGGCTACAGCGGAGATGTGTACTGGCTAGACTGGAGCGAAGATGTGTGCTGGCTACAGCGGAGATGTGTACTGGCTAGACTTGAGCGGAGATGTGTGCTGGCTACAGCGGAGATGTGTGCTGGCTACAGCGGAGATGTGTACTAGCTAGACTTGAGCGGAGATGTGTGCTGGCTACAGCGGAGATGTGTACTGGCTAGACTTGAGCGGAGATGTGTGCTGGCTACAGCGGAGATGTGTGCTGGCTAGAGCGGAACTGTTACAGCACCGTTCACTGCACGCCGCTCCCATCTCTTCTCGTTTTCACTGCACACCGTCGCCAGCTTACGAGGCACAGCTCATATATCCGTTTTGATCGCGCCATACAAATATGAGACATCTCCGCTCAGTGGTCTCCGCTGAAGCTGAGTGGAGACGAGATGTGTGAATAACAAAATTCTATTGGTTGTTTAAAACACATCTCCTCTCTCCCCTCGTCTCCGCTTTGGTGGCCCATTGGTATAACAGGCCCGGACTCCACCAACCTTCTGCGAAGCAGTAATGCTCGCGAAAGAGGAGGCCCTCACCAGAGAGAGAGGCAAATTTCACGCCCTCGCACCCCTAACCTCCGCAGGAGGAGACGCCCTGGGTGTCGGGAATCACAGGCAGATTTCCGGCCACCGTAGGCGCGAGCTTGCGGACGGTGAGCAATGGGTAGCTCGCCGTCCGATAAGGACCAAGCCCGCTAGGGCCGATGCCTGCCGGGGTTGCGAATAAGGCCGAAAGGGACATCGCGGCCCCCCGGCAACATGGCAACTGAAGGAACACGGGTGGGTTTTAGTCAGAAAGAGTCTGGCACGCCCTCCCGCTCCATCTAGAGCGGGAGAAGTTATTTATTAATTTCCCACCCAAAAAAAAGTGTTACTTAGTAACTGGGTTTTGGAGCTCAACTGATAGGCAGTCGCTCAATAAAGATACACACCTTTAAGGTACCATTCGGTACCCGACCGCAGGAGGCAACTGCAGGCGACGTGTTGCGGCGTCATGCCGGGGCAACACGTCGAGACGTCATGTTGCTGTAGTCATGATTCCGAACCCGACCGCAGGCGGTAACTGCCTGTATTCCAGTCGGTAGATAGAAGATAGAAAAACGTGACTATCGCTCGAGCGTTGGCGGACTGCACGTGTTGCTTGTCACTCGCCCATAGCTGCCAATGACGTGTCGCTAACTACGGAAGGTATTTCATAGAAATTCATAGAAATCAGTCGTGTCGCGGCGACACGTCACCTGCAGTTGCTTCTTGTAGTCGGTTGCAGAATGGTACCTTTATGATACATACTGCATTTTCTATACATTTTCCTGTAAAATTTTATTTACCGACCGTACAAGCCAGTCTATTGTTTAGCAAGCGTAATATTTGCTCATCAGCTTACGTCTCGACGCAAAAGCGACTGCTGAAATATGATTCTCACTTACAAGCTATTTAATTAGAACTGCGCGATGCATTTGAATGCTTTGTTTTGAATTTGTATGGAGTCGTGTATGGTGGAGTTGTATATCTGGTGTCATGTTATTATTATTGTACCTACCTAGGTAATTATTCGGACTGTCGGTCGTAAGCACTACTGCAGATTATGAGGTCTTGGGTTTGATTCCCGGGTCCCTCAAAGTGGTATTAGGTTTTTCCATCTGGAATTTCTCCGTAGCAGCTCGGAGTCCGGTTGATGGAAATAAGTTCAACCCCTGTAACATAGGACTTTAATATAGCTGACGAAATGTGGGTGTACTATAGGTAAGATGCATATCTGCCTAACCCTTTGGGAAATACAAGGGTGATATTATGTGTAATTATTTCGAATGTTGGTATGCCCGCGTTTTAAGATTTCTCATTTTCCGCAATAGGTATCCGTGGCCGTTTTAAGTGTTCTAATTTTCCGAAATAAAATGTGGGTGTCTAAAAGAAATAGCACACATATCGATTCGGAAAGGATCGTCCGTATCAACTCGAACCATTCGGTATTCTTTGTATGAAACTCCCTACTGCAACGCACACTCATCGGAATTGTAACGTAATCGCCTTGCTTCGGGACAGGGTCACGAACCGCGCCGATACGATGGCGATCCTTTTCCGAGTTGATATGTGTGCCATGACCTTTATTTAATCTCTTAACAAGGTCTAAAATCTAACATTTCAAGATAAGTATTGAATTATTTATTTTTAACCGACTTCCAAAAGGAGGAGGTTCTCAATTCGACAGTATGTATTTTTTTTTTGTATGTTTGTTACGCGATTACTCCGTCAATTATGAATTGATTTTGATGATTCTTTTTTTTTTGGTAGATCATACTTTATAGGTGGTCCCATATAAATTTTATTAACTTTGCTTGAGTAGTTTTTGAGTTAGCTTCAATAATACGTATTTTTTCCTCACTTAGTATGTGGATGATTTTATGATAACTTCCTGTCACTGTTATTTACATAGCAGGTAGTGGTATTCGAATTTGTGTTGGGTAGGTATCACAACTAAAAAGTGAAAAATAAAAACTTTTTACAAAAAAAAAACAACCGACTTCAAAAAAACACTACAAAGTGAAAAATAACTTTAATTTCGGAAGTCGGTGACAAAGAACGAAAATTAAAAACCAAAGACACCGACTTCCGAAATTAAAGTTATTTTTCACTTTGTAGTGTTTTTTTGAAGTCGGTTGTTTTTTTTTTGTAAAAAGTTTTTTTAAACACCAAAATCATTTTTATTTGTCAAAAAGTAACTAATGAATTGCCTAAAACAGACAGCACGTATTCACATACAAAATGTGACGGTGTTGTAAGATGATATCGAAAATGTTTTAGGATGCCACCACGTCATTTTCAACGAATAACCCTATCTTTATGTTCATATCTAATCACACCCCTATGTCCTTAAAATATAGTTCAAAATCGTAAATCACACACACAAAATAAACGTCACGTATTCGAACCGATACGATGACAATACTATAGCCACAGTATAATGGATCGACAAACGTTCGACAAAAAAGTCGAATCATGCGCACACCTGCAATTTTCAATACATCCATCATTGATCGATTAGTTCCAATTCCTTTTTACTGATTTGCTTTACTAATTTACACTTTATCTAGAATCGAATAGGTTTGGAAATTGGATATAGAATTTTTGGCGAGTAAAGGGTTACATCTTATTGTCTTCAAAATGACTAAATTTGACTATCAATTTTATGTGTGACTCAACATTTAAAGTGATAATGGCTTACTATGCATGTTGCGCAAATGCGCATCCATTATAAAAGATAATTATGGCACTTTTTCAACTGTATGGCCATTCTGCAGTTAAAATTATACCTACTGCTGTTGTTTTAGAATACCTTTCTCCTGCCATCATCATCCTCTTCATTGGCAGCCTTGTTCTACCTACTGCTGAGTCTAATAATGCCTTGTTGTGTCATGCTTCCCTGGTCTGTGCAAGTCTTTTCCCGTAGGTGTCTTAACAGGCAACTGAGTAAAAGAAAACATAAATCCAAGTTGGAAAAAAACTTTTTTACAAAAAATACAACCGACTTCCAAACTACAAAGTGAAAAAAAACTTTTTTACAAAAAATACAACCGACTTATTTTTGACTTTACAGTTTGGAAGTCGGTTGAATTTTTTGTAAAAAAGTATTTTTTTTCACTTTTTAGTGGGTTGGTTGGTAATTTATCTAAATTACAATGTCAACTGCTCGTCAAAAATACCCAAATCGCTATAGATGTACCTATAATATTTGAAGAGTTTCCCCGATTTCTCCAAGATCCCATCATCAGATCGTGACCAAATGACAGTGGGAGTATGGGACCAACTTGAAAGTATACCTTCTCAAACAAAAAAAGAATTTTTCAAATCGGTCCAGCCGTCTTCGAGTAATCGGGAATAATACATTAAAAAAAAAACGGACGAACTGAGAACCTCCTCCTTTTTGAACTCGGTTAAAAATGGAAAACCAGGTGTTGGTACATCTTGGAAAAGTCTAAGGTTTCGTTTCTTGTTTCGTGTGGGCACGAAATGTCGCAAAAACATATTCTGTATTCAGAAAATAAGAGCTAAAACGTACTAAGTGCATTTGCATATGCAATGAGGTGTTCGTGGAGGATCTTGTGATACTGAACAGCAATCTACTATGAAAATCACAAAATTCTCGGTTTAAATGACTTTGGAATTTTCTTTTGGCGCTCGAATGACGTTGACAGGGTGGCGCTGTTGGTGAACATTTAGTGCAATTGTTTTGTAAAATGTATTGAAAAAACAAGATGGCGGCGTTAGTTCCGATTTTGGCCACGTGCCAAAAGATCCTTGTGCCGTTGTATACATTTGTGAGATTTCTTTATCAGATAATAATTATTAAGTTTTACTAAGGATCTAAAACTCAATTTTTACAATATTTAACATGACTAATTATTTACACCAGGTAGTAAATATACATCATATAAGTTAAACTCCCGCACAGTGTGATGAGGTTGCTTACGCATAGACATAAATTCATATACAAAAACCATGTCACTGCATGTCATTGTGTTTCATGAAGGTCACTATTGTTCAGAATGATTCAGAAATGCGGATACGGGCATGTAACATGGAAAATTATGGAAAATTCACGTACTTATGATTTTTTATCTTGTAAGTAGAGCGTGTGACTGTCATTTGTTTTTGTATGATTTTCTTGAGTCAGTTGTGAGGAAGTGTGCATTGCAATTTAAATATACAAATTAAATGTAATTACGCATATTATAATACACTGCAATTTTAATGGTGATCAGTACCCTAATTGCGTAATACAACACAATCACAATCTGTTTCGATTTGAAAGAGATTGCTAATCCATTGCTTCAAAGTTGGAAAAAAAAATCTGCTCAATAACGTAAATAACGCAATGAATATTGTTGAACTGTCAAAATGAAACAAATTAGGCATAATTTTTACGGAATTAGGGTACAGGTCAGATCCAGATCTTGGGAAAAACATTTGTAAAATAACTTTTTCGACACAGGTAACTCAATAAATAAATGCAAAGCTATGTACGAAGGTATTTAATAATAGCATGAATAACATTTTGTAATAAATCATGAGATTTGATTTTAACATTTATAAAATTCGCATAACACATAAACTCACGTTTTGTTACCATCGGGGTTGGCAGGAATAACAGAACGCTACAAAATAATAATAAAGTAGAATTTAGCGCCCATTGCAAACATAATAGCTATATTTTTCTAAAGGTATAGGCCTGATAAAAAAAACCAGCCAAATGCGAGTCGTACTTGCACTCAAAGGTTTCCATATCACCGTACAATATTTAGCAAAAAAAAAAAACGCCGGAAAACCACGTTTCTTCCCTTTAATTTTTAACTTTATTTACGCTTTATTATATTTTGTTGATATACGCGGCAATAAAATTGAAATACACAATGTGTAAAAATTTCAAGTGTTTTCCAACGGTTTACGAAATACAGCCTGCTGTAAGACAGACGGATATACGGACTACGGAGGCTTAGTAATAGGGTTCCGTTTAGTACCCTTCGAGTATGGAACCCTAAAAACCATTTGTATAATATTTTTACTACGCTTAACTAATTACAACAATTTACACGAGTTTTGGATAAACTCTATAATTTAAAACTATAAAAATATTTGTCCACGCCTTAAAAAATTATGTTCACTGGGCGAACACTCATTCGTCTAATGGCACATTAATATATGCTAATTGTAAGTGAAACCAGAGACAATAGACTATTATGAATCATAAATAATGTTTCTAAATGATCTATTATAGTTTGTAATTAGTTTTAAAACAGTTTTTTGTATTTTTTATCTAAATATGCAACAATTATTTTTTATGTGTTTTGAACTGGACCTATTAGCATAATTGAGTTTTTTCTTTAAAGAGTTTAGAAGCTATTTTAAGATTACATGCATTTGAAGCACATTTGAAGTGTATTCTAATATTAGCCTATTAATGTCCCACTGCGGGGCAAATACCTGCAGTGCCATTCTGTTAAAATCTCACCGTGAACGCTAAGGTGAAGTGAGCTTGAAGTGAGCTGTCATTCAACCATATACAAGGGATTGACACTGTTGACAGCTCACTTCACCTAAGCGTTCACGGTGAGATTTTTACAGAATAGCACTGCTGTTCTCATACAGAGAAGGCACGAGTATTGATCACCAGTTCACCACGCTTCCTCAAGACGGGTTGGCGTTTTCAGACTTATACATATATATATTATATCCTACTTACTATATAGGGTAGCAGGGACATCGACGCGAAAACTGTTACGATAGATTCGGTACCTACATGGCTAGCTTTTTCCCAACTATGTTGGGATCGGCTTCTAGTCTAACCAGATGCAGCTGAATACCAGTATTTTACATGGAACGGCTGCCTATCTAAACTCCACAACGCAGTCACTGGATATCACAGAACCCCGTGGTAAGATATATAGTTTAGTTAACAAGCTGGGCATCCCAACATACAGGCAGCAACATGATGTTGTGGTTTTTGAGGGTCAGCAAATAAATAAAATTGACAAAGCAGTCGATTTAAAAATATATTCAATGACAGAAAACTTTAATATTTCTGTCATTGTTCAGTAATCGATAAGGTCACAGGTAGGCTACCACAGAGGCCTATAAACTTATCAAGACTTTTTCAGACTTTTGGGTTTCTGACTACCCGTTACGTCTGTCAAATCTGTTTGATCTACGAATGACAGCCAAGACCAACGGCTTAACGTACTTTCCGAGGTACGAAGAGGTCTCGCTGTTATGGATGGTCACCCATCCACGAACCGGCCGTGGCAAGCGTAGCTTAACCTTCTATCGACCCGTGCAGCTGTTATTATCTAGCCACGACCCTGTTAAAGCCAAACTCAACACCAAAATAAAATAAATATTTTGCAAGATACATTCTTGCACAACCTGACCTAAAAGTATTCATCTTAATATTAATTTGCCTCTGCGTCCAATGAAAAGTCTAAGAGGTCAATCTCCTATGATTCAGACAGCTATAAAACCTGAGGAAAGGATGACTAAACAGATAAGGAATGCGCAATCGAAGGAATGAAAGGTCAAGATTAATCTATCACGATCGATTTGTATTTTTAGTAAGAAGGCAAAGTGTATTTGATTATAGCTCCTGTATAGTACCTACCTTTTATTTTCGGGAGAAACCTTTAATAAAAAATTAAGTTTAATAAAAGACTGTAACCCGACTACGGGAAAATAAAAATTATCTAAAAAGTACGAAACAAGCAAATATTTCAGACAGAAATCAAGACATAGGTACAAAAATGGTCCACGTAAAGCCGTGGTCGCATGCTTGTATACCATGTTAGTATCAGGAATACCTACAAAATTATAATGGCATGCGACGACGGCTTTACCTTGACCATTTTAGTACCTATGTCTTGATTTCTGTCTGAAATATTTGCTTGTTTCGTACTTTTTACCCGACTACGGCAAAGCCAAAAGGAAGGGTTATGATTTTAGCAGTCTATGTATGTATGTTTGTATGTATGTATGTATGTATGTTTGTTTTTACGTGTGTTCCACCGTAGCGCCTAAACTACTAAACCGATTTTGATGAATGAGATATCAATAGATTCGTAATAATGGTCCGGGTGACAAAATTATATAGCCTATGTCACCCGGACCATTATTACGAACCTATTGATACCTCATTCATCAAAATCGGTCTAGTAGTTTAGGCGCTACGGTGGAACACACGTAAAAACATACATACATACATATATACATACAAACATACATACATACAAACATACATACATAGACTGCTAAAATCATAACCCTTCCTTTTGGCTTTGCCGTAGTCGGGTAAAAAGGGCCCGGGTTTGAAGATTAAGAACGGGAAGTGTGAGATTTATACCTCACTAAAACCATCCAGGCAGTGAGCATCATGGCAGTGGGCCGGCCGTATCAGCCGTAGAACCGATGACCGTTGGGGTAGACGTGTTCTTGAGTGGAGACCGCGAATCGGCAAGCGTAAGGTAGGACGCCCTCAGGCTAGGTGGAGCGACGATCTTCGCAGGGTGGTTGGTAGCAGCTGGATGAGAGTTACCTAGAATCGAGCTGAATGGCGTGCAATAGGAGAGGCCTATGTCTAGCAATGGACTGCTATAGGCTGATGATGATGAAGCCCACGAGTACCATACACTAGAATAACACACACACAGGGAAGTGCATATTATGTCCATGTAATTTTTACTACATATAGATTACTGGATTGGAAACCTACTTAAAATAAATAAATTAGTTAAAACTTTCTTTATTGCGGGCTTGCATTTGTGAACAATCATCAATATTTTACAGCATAATACTTTATGGCAAAAAAGCTTACAATATCATAGTAAAAATTCTACAGAAGCAAAATTCTCGCAATATTAACTTAGGCCCCTCGCCCACGGCGACTTTTTGTAGCGATGCTGTCGCGAGTCCGCATCGCTACAGTCACGAAGCAGTCGCTAGCTGTGTGCCCTCGCCCACGGGCCCAGATTCAGTCGCGATGCAAACGCGATACTGTCGCGCTTCTGTCGCGATGCAAACGCGATTCAGTAACGGCACAAATATACCTGCGATCGCTACAGTTGCAAGATGGGCTCCGTTGAGGCAAAATTAGTCACGTTGTCTTTGGTGCTTCTTTTACGTAAGCAGCCGAAGCGTAGGCAACGAAAGCAGCGTCAATATTGGATGCACCGATTTAATAAAGAGAGATTACTTTGTGACATCCTGTAACAACACGCGCCACCCTCCCTCCGTTTTCTCCCCGATGTCGTCCGACACGGTCGCGCGTTTGCAGCGATACAGTCGCGATGCTGTAGCGCGTTAGTAGCGCATTGGCATCGATTCTGTAGTACGTTGCAAATGCGACTAATACGCGTCAGTAGCGATGCTGTTGCGCGTTTACGAAACGCGCAACAACATCGCTACAAAAAATCGCCGTGGGCGAGGGGCCTTACTGTCCACAAAACACAAAGCGGTTTCTTCGTATTTCTAATAACTACAATTTTCTTCCATATTCTCGCAACTGTTTGAAAAGTTCATTACAACTAATGAATCACCATCGTATATCGACATGTCAATAAACTGTGAACAAAGAAAACCTGGCCCCTTATCATTTACAACACGATTAACGCCGATAGATGTCGCCATAAAAGCTCAAAAGTTGTTAACTTGTACAAAGAAGTTATTATTAAAATTTGAGTTGGCTCATACTTTTTATCTGTTGATTTTGTGGTGCAAGGTATAAGCGATTGTAAGAAAATGGCGCTTTCATTTCACAGATATTTTGTCTCGAAAATCAAATTCAAACTAGGTTGAGATTCAGCACTTTTTGAACGCCAAAATGACACAAGATAGTCCCCCAAAAACGCCCACCCTTCACCACTTCCTAGTGCTTTGCTGGGAAGAAGAAGTGGCGTAACAATCGCTCTGACAGCAAACAAACCAGCAACCCATCAGCAACCTTATTGCAACGAGAATAAAGATCACTGTGATTTTGACAGTGATGCAAAATACCTGTAGTGGAGGGCTGTAATAAACAACCTATCGGAGTTCACAACTGGAAAAAAAAATAAAAACATGAAAAACTTTTTTAATTACACTGCAACTTTCGGTATTTAGTACAAGAGATCCAGCAGTAAGGCTTGATGATGATGATGAACCATTAAAAAACAAAAAAAAACCAACTTCATACTTCGTTTCAAAGCATCCTCTTTCCTTTTTTAAAATTCCTTCCTTCCAGCCTTCTGAGTGGGTTAAAAAAGAATCACCAAAAAGATTATGAAAAAAATGACATGACAAGTAAAAGCTTCAAATATAAAGAGAATCACTCTTCTCATTGATTAAAATTCGCTTCAGCTTTAAACTTAACCCACACACCCCAGTTATCTTCAGCAAACAGTAGGTATATTTGAACTCATTTGTAAACTAAGTGTTTTGTAACGTATCCAATGTGATCTTTGTTTTAGAGCCAGCCAATGAACTGGGCTAATGACAATCTCATCGATTTTTATTGTAAATATTTAGACGAGCACGATAATGGTACAGTCCGTTTTAAAAGTCAATCAATCAGCTTAGCCTTTCCCAACTATGTTGGGGTCGGCTCCCAGTCTAACCGAATGCAGCTGGATATCAGTATTTTAAATGAAGCCACTGCCTATTCTGCCTATCTGACCTCTACAACTTGTTGATAGGCCTACACTGTCCTTCCATACCTATTAACACTGTAATTTGAAAACATTGTAGAAACCATTTATTTTGAAAAATGGAGTTTCTGCCGGCTCTTCTCCATAGGAAGCGACCAATTGGAACCGTGCACCTAGCTTCTGACGTTTCATAACCTTTGTAGGTTTATGTTAAAATATTTTGAATTGAATTGAACTGATACCCCTTGTCAAGACTGGCTGCCAGACTTTCGGGTACGAATG
This sequence comes from Agrochola lychnidis, assembly GCA_963680765.1. NCBI lineage: Eukaryota > Metazoa > Arthropoda > Insecta > Lepidoptera > Noctuidae > Agrochola > Agrochola lychnidis. The sequence continues at coordinate 4,293,487 of OY796871.1, read as the reverse complement.
ACAGCCTGGACCAACTGCTTAACATGCTTTCCGAGGTACAGAGAGGTCTCGGTAAGTTATAAATTGTCATCCATCCTCGGACTGACGTTGGCTTGTTACAGATGAATTTCCATAGTGTTTTACGATTTTTGGTGCAGTGCAGTGTGCATCGATAAGTTCCCAATCTTTCCATCGTGTCGTGGTTTTATCGAAAAGGTTCAGAACAAGTTGTGATCGAATCGCAATCCTTGGTTCGGTTACAGAGACACTCCCAAAAATCTAACGTGAAGAGGGTTTGTTAAAACTTTAGTATTAAGATTTTTGGGTTACATTGATGTTCGTGAAAAAGTTGCGGTCGAACGGTCCTTGACACCTTTGTCAATAACAGAGGATCTAGATTGGAGGAATGTTGGCTTCAGTACCTTCGAACTTAAATTAGCAGAGGTGGTTGAATGTTCTCGGTTTTTTGTGAGCAAATATTGTACCGTTTGGTAAAACTTAACTGACAAAATTATGTTAATGAACGGTCTGTACATTTCGGTACTAGGTAGCAGGTAGGTACAAAAATGAACGTGTGGTTTGATTGATCTGGAACCATCTAAACCTAGCCTGTCCCATCCTTGATGTCCTCCCGCCGGTTGACGCCCTAAGCCGAAGTTCGTCCCCCTTTAGCGAGCGTTCAACTAGTTTTAATTAGCATAGTTGAATAACCTTTGGCTGGAGGTTTTACGTGTAGTAGCTTAAGGCACCCATAGGAAAGCCCGGTTAAGTAGTCATGATCTCAGAGGTCAACTACGACATGCCCTACCTAAAAAAAAAGCCTTCTAAATGTCAGGCCAAGGATGAACTTTTGATTATAATCACCAAGGATATGATGCTGATTGAATGCATTTAATAAAATTTAAAGTGCGAACCCAAGGCACGCACCTCTGAATTTTTGGATTCATGTGCGTATTGTATAATTATCACTTGCTTAAAAAACGGTGAAGGAAAACATCTTGAGGAAACCGGCATGCCTGAGGGATACTTCTCGATGGCATGTAAAGCCAAGTTATAGGCCTATGGGCGGCTTTAAAACTCTGACACCAGGTTAGTCACTAAATATACGAAAAAGATAGAGAAAAGATTGCGTTGAAACCCCGCTTAATTTTTAAATCGTTCAACTAACATTCTCTTACGCTTTTTAAAACTCAATAAAAACCATAAAGTATACGATCTTAAACGTTTTCTCATCATAAAACGCAAATAAATAACGAGTCGAAACTAAATTTATGTTTGTTTTGATTTACGACACATAAAACTGGCAACACCATTGTCCGTTGACATTTTGAATCGTTAAATAGGGCAACATTCTAAACGTCACGCTCTAAACCGTTATTTCAAATAAAATTTCGTAATGATGAATTACATCGTATTTTTTTTCGGACTCTAGGAGATAAAATACAATGTTTGTATCAATGGGTTTTACTGTGAAATTAAAGATTAAAAAGTTATGTTTTTCTATACCATAATGGGAGATACGCAGTTAGAATTTTAGTGCGAAATAAAAAATTAAATGTCTTAGTTACAATCAAACTGCCTATAACTGCTACCTTTTATGGCTTTAACAAAAAGAAAAAAAACTCTTGTTCTAGAATGCTCATTGATCACCATGCTTGCTCAAGACGGGTCGGCAATTTCAGACATATATTAACTACCATAACGTGCAGGATTCATTACGACATTTTTCTATCCGATCCAGTCTGTCCCTTGCTGTCCTACCCCAGTCCTAAGCCGAGGTCTGTACAGGGGGTGGGTGCCCTAAACGTGTAGTCACTTAGTTTCTAAGTTTTATGCCGTGGGTGGAGGCCTTAATTTATTGAGGTAGCCTCAGGATCGTCCAGTTAAGCAGCCGACAACCTCCTAGGTTGACCTGCAAGATGCGATTCAGAAAAAAAAATGTTTTTCCGTCACCGATGTCAGTAATGTCCAAGATAAACTCAGAAAATACAAAATATGAATCTTTAGGCGCGTTGGGCATTTTTGAGTTGGGACTAAACCATTTTTTGTTTTTGGGTGGGAAATTATCAAATAACTTCTCCCGAGGGCGTGTCAGACTCTTACTGACTGAAACTCACCCGTGTTCCTTCGGTTGCCCTGTTGCCGGGGGCCACGATGTCCCTATCGGTTTTCTTCGAACCCCCGGATGGGACTATCGCAACACTTTAACGCAATTTACCGACACCGTGGAGTAAAAGACATCAACGCGTTGACTACCACGGTGCCGATTTTTTTTCAAGTTTTCACTTCTGTCGGCACTCCCAGAGTGCCACTGTTTATTTTTTTATTTACTCATTTATTTATAACATACATACGCTATTAAAATATCCAATATCGGTTTTCTTATTTGGGACATGTATAGTGTGGGAAATATTTTATTACATAAGTACAAGTGGGAAGCGTATTTATTAAATTAGTAATAGGGTTCAGTTTGGCTCCCTTCGAGTACAAAGTACCCAAAAGTACAAAAAGAAATATAGGTTATCCGTAGCGTCGCTTATATTAATAGTGCTTTTAATAATAGAAGCTCCCACCCATAATAATTCTTCAACAGCCTCATTTATAATTCTACAAAAGCATTACAAAGTGAAGTAATCAAAGGTAATATTTATCTAATTATCATATTATAAAGTTTAGTACTCAAACATGCTCGTAAGTTGTCGGTCAAATTCGTCGGTATTTATTTTTCACTATGCCTTTGTCGTGAGAGTGTTTGACGATCGGGATGTGAGTCATCGGCGCATACGCACCGGCTGTACAGAGTGTTTGATTTTTCCATCTTGTTATAATAATGTGTAAATACTCAAGTATTTACTTTTGTTTTTAATTTAAACAGTTAGTAAATGTTAAACATAGTTAGAGGGATAAACTATGATAATTTATGATTTTTTCTGACCCCTGATTGTTTAACTAGAATATAAAATATTACTTTACTTTTAGGCACGATTTTGTAGGACTCTAAAGGATTATTTCTAATTTTGAAAATCGTTTTAAAAGTTTTTCTGAATTTTTATTACTGTTTGAATACAGAGGTAAAATAATTATTTAAAAAATCAGAATGACATGAGAAACAAAAACAATTTACCATAAAAACAATTCACGACCAAATTGATTTATCTATAAAAACTCTGATAATATTAGGTCTACAATAAACAGCTTAACTACAGAACTTTACGAGCTTGTCAAACACAACACACAACGTTGACACAGACAGACTTGTGTCACTTGTGTCTAGACACAATGTATACGAGACGTCAGATTAGCTCAGATAGTGTATGTTTTGAGCTGTTAGCTTTATTGGAGCGAATCAACTGTTACGGCTTGTACATGTGTACATACAAAGTTTAAGAGAAAAATCTGTTGGTATAATTTTTATAAGAATAAGTATATTAGAACTATATTCTGAGGGGACTCTACGATACCCTAAAATGGCGTTTTAGATTTCTATTTACCACATACAAAATATACTTTATCATTATAACAAGCCTTGATATTATTAAAAACCACATATTCTACACCCATTTATAAAGATTTCTGGAGGAAGAGTAAAATCTTATCGTAAAGTCGGGTCTCCTGCGCGTGTTTTTTCGAAACATTACATAAAAACCTTTCTTCACACAAACATTTGTTTTCATACAAAACATCGTGTTCGCATACATAAATGTGTATGACCTTTGTTGCGATGTTTTTGTGTAATGTTTAGAAAAAACACGCGCAGGAGACCCGGCTTAAATTGTACCTACGAAGAACCCTTAAACTTCACTTAAAGTAGTTCTTAAAAACCTTCTTCATGTAGATAAAATACAATAAACGCTAAAATACCTTACCATACTATAGTACTATAATATCTCAACGAATACGGAAATAGTAAAACCTCCAGACAGCAACAACCTGTATACAATCTGATGCAACAGATAAGGTGTACGTTTTTTTCTAAAGCGGTGGCCACCACCACCGTCCTACTTCTGCGAGTGAGTCATCCGCAGGAACTAACTAGGGAAGCTATGGAGACGCTCTGTGAATTTATAATTATTTTAGTAGCTTCATCTTGACGTTGAATTTGTTGAATGCTTTCGTAATCTCGGGTAGGTATTTAGTAGGTTTATGATTTTTGTTGACCTATGTATAAATACCTACTTATATTTTGGAAGTCATAGGTTGGAAATGAATGAATGAGACTGGCTAGTTTCGATTTCTCTATAATTGTACATGAACGAAGCCTGAGTATTTACAGTAAAATGGACCTTAATAATTTAGTAAATGTTGCAGGTAAAATTTGCAGTTTGCGACTTCCGACCAACGGGTCTAGGGGTCGCAAGCGCTACTTCTGAGCAAGAGGTCTTGGGTCCGATTCCCAAGCCGGGCAATGCGTTGTTGGGTTTTTCCATAAGAAATTTCTTAAGTAGCAGCCCGAAGTCTGAATTTGTGCCCGATTGATGGCAATAGGCTCGCCCCTATTACATGGGACTTAAACAGAACAGGTGTGCTGTTATGTTATGTTGAATGTTACCTACCGTGCAAAAAAATTATGTTTTCCTGTGTTTGAATTTATTTAGATTATTATGTTCATGAGCTCATGACGCACTTTTGCTTTCTATACTATGTCCCTCTTCCAAGAATGATTCATCAGTACCTACGAATAAAACACAGGAAATGAAGGATGCCCTTTGAATTGCTAATTTCATAATTGAGTAAATAGATAGGTTTTATTTTTGTACTACTTTGAGATTAGTTGCATTTATTCCTAGTCTTTTCCCAACTATGATGGGGTCGGCTCCCAGTCTAACCGGATGCATGCTGAATACCAGTATTTTACATGGAGTGACTGCCTTACTGATCTCCACAACCCAGTTACTGAGTAACACGATATCCCTAGGTAAGACTGGTTGTCAGACTTTTGAGCTTCTGACTACCCGTAACGACTGTCAAAGATCTATGAATGACAGCCGGGACCAACGGCTTAACGTGCTTTCCGAGGCATGAAGGGGTCTTGATATGTAATGGATGGTCACCTATCCACAAACCGACTGCGGGAAAGCATAGAAAAAGGCGAGGTTTTCCCGGCCGTGCTTTCTGAAGCAAAAACATATCGTAGATATACGATGGTGCCGATTCCCTTGTTCACAAACTAAACTAAATTTAAGTTCAGTGCATCTTTTTCTTTCTATTTCATTAAGAAAAGGACAAAAGATAAATTTTAGTTTAGTCCTGTCAAATTAATCAGCGCTTGATGTAAATTGATGTAATTTTAGTCGGCAAGTTTTTAATCACGTCTAAACTTGTATGGAGAGTGACAGGCGCTGATTAATTTGACAGGACTAAACTAAAATTTATCTTCTGTCCTTTTCTTAATGAAATAGAAAGAAAAAGATGCACTGAACTTAAATTTAGTTTAGTTTGTGAACAAGGGAATTGGCACCATTACCTAATTTAATTTAGTGGAATAAGTAAAAGGTTAAAAAAAAAAATTACATTCAACACAGCCCCACAGTTTTCCTACTCTTCCGCTCTGTTGACCAAACACGAGACGATGTCTTCAAACATTTTTTTTGTCTATTTGACGCCGAAAATATTTAACTCCTAAACGATTCAAATTATAATTAGAACCTTTGAATTGTGAGAACCCACAATTACATTTTGCGGTCGAAAAAGTCTTTCTTCCGAAGATTTTGTATTGATGACTTTGATAATTGACGGTAAAATGTATGTTGGTTTTTCGTTCTACGGTTGACTAGCACAGTTAATATGTTCAAAATGACCAATATTAATCTTGAAATGTCGCCTATTGTGACTATGATTGCTTTATGCTATAATCTATGATTTTCTTTATTTATTAACTGTATTGAATTGGTCTGTCATTTCAAGTTGGTGTTCTGTATTGAATTTTGAAGAGGTTTTAAAATTAGGTTGTGTGATAGTCATGGGTAAGAGGTATTTTTTTTTTATTGGACCTAAATTATAATTTTTTCAAGAATAAAAACATATTGACGTCATTAATTACCGAGTAGTTTCGAAGTTATGTTTCTAAAATTAATTTGCAATAATTCTCAAACTCAAACTCAAATCATTTATTTCAATTAAACCATTTACAGGCACTTTTGAATTGTCAAGGAAACGGTCAGTCAGAAATAGGTATAAAGCTAGTTGCCCATTCCAAAGCGTAGTAGGTACCTATGGAGAAGAACGGGCAAGAAACTCCACGGACACTTTTAAATAAAAAATTGTTACAAAATATTGGTTACATCATTCATGTTGAAATTATACATGTGAGAACAATGTATTATAATTTTTTTAGAGAAACCAGATTTATGAATATAATTTGAGATCATAGAGATTTTATCTCGTAAAATTATTGAAATATTCTATTCAGTCAAGTTCTGGTAATTTTATTTTTAGCACCTAAAGATATTTTTCCTAAAGAAAGCTTATTTAATTCAGGGCTAGTTCACACTTGACCGATTCTAAGATGACTATCATAATGCTTGAGGCTGTGACAATGATTAATTTAACTTAGTTACATTTTTTTTACGATGACACGGTCGACTTAGCGTTGTGGTAGGTCGGGAATTAAAGATAGAAGAAGTTGTTATTAAAACTTATTTTAACTTTAACTCCCGATTTTTAATTGAATCGTCTTTAGGCGTACCTAATGACGATTTAATTAAAAGTCGACATACTGCATAGTAAAAGTTTTCTGTAAATAAATTTACAAAAGATCTTAGCAAGCATTTGAAATGATACAATCTCGACTCTAATAATATTAATATTAACATAACTGGTGAAATGTGGGTGTACAGTAGATACACCTCTGCTTATTCCTTCGGGGAAAGCAGGCGTGATGTTGTGTGATTCATATTAAGAATAAATGAAAATATTCATAATCTTATAATCATTACTTATTGAACAACGATATAGTTGTAAAATTGGAAAATATTGAAAAACATACGGTGTGAGTCTTTAAAATGTGCACATATCCAAATGAGGGAATTTATGCTTAAAAAAATCTAAACATTTTCTTTACATATTTTTTTTAAAGATATATATGTAATGGGAGCTTCTTATTGAGAAATTTTACGCAGCAAGCACCTACAAAGAACACTCTTTTCTCTTTTTTTAAATCGAGAGCCACATAAAATAATTACATTTTATGTTTTGCAAGCCTTCCCACTAAGCTCTTTCAGGTACTCTTTTCCTGTGCCGTACGCAACCAGGTCATCTTGGAATTTCTTTCTGGGTACGACTCGGCCGCGTCGTCCATCTTCTCGCAAAGAGAACTATTGTGAAGTGAGTTTAAGGTGTGACAGCTCACGTCAAGCTTCCTTCGCAATTAGGTCTTATATTTCTACAGAATAAGTAGGTTTCCACCTGATGCTAGGGATTTGACACTATCGACAACTAACTTCAGCTAAGTTTTCACGATGAGATTTTTACAGAATCGATCAACGGCGATCGGCGGCGGTGATCTCTCGCGTCCGGCCCTGGTCATGGTACGGAGCGAGAGGTCATGGGAGGCCGTCACTTCCTTCTGCGAAACAGTAATGCTCGCGAAGGAGAAGGCGGAACGCGTGAGGGAGAGGAAAATTTCGCACCCTCACGCCCCTAACCGCCGCAGGAGACGCTCTAGGCGTCGGGAGTCGCAGGCCGATTCCCGGCCACCATAGGCGCGGGCTTGCGGACGGTGAGCAAGCTTGCTGTCCGTTAAGGACCAGGCCCGGGTCGACGGCGCATTGTGTTCGCGCGCCTCAAAGAGATGCCGATGCCTGCCGGGGTTGCGAAGAAATCCGAAAGGGAGATCGTGGCCCCCGGCAACAGGGCAACCGAAGGAACACGGGTGGGTTTTAGTCAGTAAGAGTCTGACACGCCTTCCTATTCCACCCAGAGCGGGAGAAGGTATTTGATAATCCTTATCCTTAATATTATAAATGCGAAAGTAAGTTTGTTTGTTACGCCTTCACGCTAAAACGGCTGAACGAATTTCGATGAAATTTGGCACATATACCTATAGATGATGCCCTGGAAAAGAACATAGGATACTTTTTTTTTTTCCACGGGATCGAGACTTATGCGGGTGAAACCGCGGGGCGCAGCTAGTTTCCCATAAAAAAAGCCTAAAAAGACTTAAAATTAATTAAATACTTTTAACTGTAATAAATTAACATGCATGACTCTACAAGCTGTCTTCATCCCATCTCCCTATGGGGACTACTCTAATTACTAACTCGCACGATGGTTCACCTTACTGCAAACTGCAAATTTAATCAGCGAACCGAAACTTCGACTGCAATGAAACTGCAGTACAGTTGATTGCATCTGGTTAGTTTAACTGTTCAGTTATCGAGTTTGCTATCTATTGGTCGAATTGTATGGGTTCAATTTTAACTGGCGCTGCTGTGTTGAAATGTTTTAGAATACTCTATTATGTTATTCAGTTTTGTGTTTAGGAATATTAGTTTTCGCCTCTTGGTTATCCTTAGAGGAGGCCTATGGCCTAAGGCCAGCTGTGGACGTCTTTTGGCTGAGATGATATTTATGCTGCTTTTGTTTTCGCTTCAAATATAACTAATCTGCGTTCGAAATTTATTTGCGAAACATGTATACAAACACGAGATTTAGGAAAGACAATTGTAACGCCTACACATAAAGTTCAGTTTGCGGTACAACTTCATATTTTTTATGACTTTTTCAACAGTACTAGTCAGTCTAAAATACACTCACATAAAGTTGAAGATTGTTTAAGTGGAAATGAAATCCATTGGAAACAAGCATTTAAATAGACCGTAAGTATAGGTACTTACGGTCTATTTAAATAGTAGGCTATGTTCTATGAATTTCAAGACTGACGAAAAAAGAACAGTAACAAGGCCATAAAGCCAGCATGAAATGACTGTAGCAAAAATTTTAATAAAGGGAAGATCGAAGATTGTCATACGGTTAAGATCTGCCTAGTCTTTTCCCAACCATGTTGGGGTCGGCTTCCAGTCTAACCGAATGCAGCTGAATACCAGTATTTTATATGGAGTGACTGCCTCCACAACCCAGTTACTAGGTAACACGATTCCCCATTGGTAAGTCTTGTTGTCAGACTTTCGCGCTTCTGACTACCCGTAACGACTGTCAAAGATCTAAGAACGACAGCTGAGACTAACAGCTTTTTTTTTGGTTAGTATATTATCAAATAACTTCTCCCGCTTTGGGTGGAGTGGGAGGGCGTGTCAGACTCTTACTGGCTAAAACCCACTCGTGTTCCTTCAGTTGCCATGTTGCCGGGGGCCACGATTTCCCTTTCGGCTTTATTCGCAACCCCGGCAGGCATCGGTCCTAGCGAACCCCGTCAATTCTGCTGACATCTTTTTGAGGCGCTCGTGGAACACAACTCGCCGTCGACCCGGGCCTGATCCTTATCGGGCGGCGAGCTACCCATTGCTCACCGTCCGCAAGCCCGCACCTACGGTGGCCGGAAATCGGCTCGCGATTGTGTAGTGACGGCCTCCCATTTCATGACAGTTGAGACTAACTGCTTAACGTGCTTTCCGAGGCACGGAGCAGTCTACCGACCTTGGCAAACGTTGCTTAACTTTGAAGATCGATCTAAGTACTCGTTCACTGACACCTTTGAAGACCTAAAGAATGCCACTGATGCCGCAATCAACATGGTCACACAATTTAAAGTAAGTACCAAAAAAGTACCGTCGAGACGAAAAGAAGAAGATTTTCGAGTTCTATCATAGTCAAGGAAGGCATGATCTCATACAAAGACAGATCTAGCATTGAACATTGCGCTTGCTCAATGCACATGGTGATTTCAGATTTCACGCTCTCAATGGTCGAGTAAAATATTTTTTAACGGAACTCACACGCAGATGAGTAAATAGGTATCATACGATATATCGTGGTAAATAGCTTGAAAGGTAATAATTATGATAATTGAAAAATCCTAACCTCTTAAGAAATATTTAAAAGAATAAGTGAATGATTGTTACACAATCAAGACGGATTTGGAAGGAATTTGGCACAAAGATAGATCGTGTAATACTTTACATTTCGGTAGAAACAATTTCCAGTAAAATCGCGGGAAGTAGTTTATACAAGCAAAATAATTATGTGCACTAGGTGTACACTTTTTTTTTAAATATTATGAAAAAAAGAAATTGGAAAATCCAAAAGTGCACGCCTCATAACGCTCATTCAAAAACAGAAAAATATTTAAACGATTTTTAATGAAGTATCTATGTTTTGACTGCTTTTTTACTGATTAATATGGGTAAAATTTCTCACCTCGCAATCTTTACGTACTGTCAAAGACTATTTAAGTTTGCTTTGTTGATTGCTAGGCAACGGAAGAGGGTCGAAGTCGGAAATATAGATATTATATTCGTTAGTTTTGTATTAATTACAATTAAACTACTTTGAATAAAAGAGCTATTTTCAATAGTGTTCCTCCTATGGCTGCAATGAATCTATAAAAACAATTGACTCAATTAATTGATTTTCTCGCAAGGTACACTATTTTCAGGTTTCATACATTGACTGACGGGAATTAAAAAAATATATATTTTGATGTATTTTTTCGTTTCTGCTGCATTAAAACAATTTTTGAAAAGTACAGTATAAATCTACATTAAATTATCTAAACAATGGTATATAAATAAAGTAGGTTATATGTACTAGCAGGAGTCATCATCTGCCTAGCCTTTTCCCAACTATGTTGGGGTCGGCTTCCAGTCTAACCGGATGCAGCTGAATACCAGTATTTTACATGGAGTGACTGCCTATCTGACCTCCACAACCCAGTTAGGCACAGGGTAACACGATACCCCTTGGTAAGACTGGTTGTCAGACTTTCGGGCTTCTGACGACCCGTAACAATTGTCAAAGATCTGCAAATGACAGCCGGGACCAACGGCTTAACGTGCTTTCCGAGGCACGGAGGAGTGTCGGTATGTAAAGATGGTCACCCATCCACGGACCAACCCCGGCAAGCGTAGCTTAACCTGTTGGATCGACCCGTGCGGCTGTTATTACTTATCCACGAGCTCCTTTCTCTCGTATACTAGCAGGAGTGTAACAATAAAAACAGTTGCAGAAAGGAGGCAAAACTAATTTTCGATCGCAGAGCACTCTCTAATGCTTTGAATTATGAGTCGCGCAAAATTAATATTCTTTTTGCACTTTTCTTAAATAAATGTGTGACGGCCATCTTTACATACTGAACTCATGATACATTACTTATGTACCAATATTATATTAGGTACATTCAAAAGGATTCAAAATGCAAATCTGTTTTAATTACTTTTTATCCTTGTAAACTGCCCTCTTTCAGTGCTTCTCTTCCTGCAATCCAAATAAATTAAAATACATTTATTCCGAAGGTCCGAACACAGTACAAAAGTCCACTTAATTAAAACATACCTCACACAATTAGTACCTAATGAAACCTCACATGGCAAAAACAATTAAAACTTTGAATTCACCTTTTTGTCCTAAACATTGTGGTTTACAAACGTTAATTATAATTTATTAATTTTGTCGACAAAATATTTCATAATACTGTACTAATTATGAAACTTTGTGATGCTCTAAATTTTAATTATGATTTTATTAGTATGGTGTTTGATGAAAATGTTTTGTCCTTTTTAGAGAACAATACAGAGTTAAACCTTTATGGATGTTTGGTATTATTTTGTATTGTATTTTATTATTAAATAGGTAACCCTTTGATACAAACGCAACTAATTGAAATTGTCGAAATGTTTTTGGCTTTCGTCGTGTTTTTCCTATGTAAATTCCATTAGTTGTCCCACCGAGGAAGCGACTAACTATCGGCTATTTTCTCGCTCAAGAAACGTACAATAAATACACATTCCGTGTAAACAAAAGAGATGGATATATTAATAGTTAATCGCTGACTGTTCACATCGTCGGCGAGGACTCGCTCCACTATTTTGTCGCTGAGCGTCAAGAGCTATCAAAGATAATACTCGCAATACTTGCTCAGCGATGCTCGCTTGGCGGTTAGAACTCACGCCGAGAGACCAAAAAGCGGTAATTTCGCCCCGAGCGAGTGGTGCGAGTAATCGCCCGTCGCACTTGGCTTATAGCCCAACGACAAAACTATCGACACTACACACTCGCTGCTCGCTGCTCGCCATCTCGTTTTCAGTTGCTGGCTCTACTTACTACTCATTAGTCGTCGGCGGTGGAACAACTGCCAAATACACCTGTCCCATTGACCGGCGATTACGAGAAGCGAGTAGACCTAGCAATTAAAAAAGAGTTGGCGAGCAACGAGTGCGCGACGGCGACGAGCGATTACTCGCAGGTATGCGCATGCAAGCGTGAGTCTCTCAGCGAGTGTTCTTCCCGCCAAGCGAGAGTCGCGGAGCTTTTTTTTTTAGTTAGGGTATCTCGTAGTTGACCTCTGAGATCATGACTACTTAACTGGGCTTTCCTGTGAGTGCCTTAAGCTACTACACTTGAAACCTCCAGTCAGGGGTTATTCAGCTATGCTAATTAAAACTAGGCTAACGCTAAGGGCAGCCCCTATGGGGTACGAACCTCGGCTTAGGGCGTCAACCGGAGGAAGGACGTCAAGGATGGGACGGGCTGGGAGTCGCTGAGCGAGTACTCTCTTTGATAGCTCTTGTCGCTGCGACAAACGAGTACTCGCCGGCGGTGTGAACAGTAAGCGATCACCTATAAATGTATGGATCTCTCTTACTTACACGGGACTACCTAACTGTCTTTTATACATTTCTCGAGCGAGAAAATCTTTGATACGAGTAACTAGTGGCTTCCTCGTTGGCGGTGGGACGTGGACGCCTTAAGGTTCCACTAGTCGACGGCTCAAACTCGTTGTTGGTGTGGCTAATATGCATGCTATTTAGTAAAGCTATTTATTTATTTATTTAGTTTTATTTAGTGAAATAGACGATGATTTATAACGAAGACGAGCGCGTAAAGTTTCATGACTAGACCTTTGGGCGTATATGTAGATATTATGGAAAAACTACTGCATGTATGTAAACAAAAAAAAAAAATTGAACTTGTCAATAAATTTTCTATGCCTGTACGGTTTCTGTTTTGCCATTTTCAAACTACATAAGTTATTTATTTACGCCAAAAGATGAGTTAAAATTAGTGCTGTAATATGAAAGTTTCGACGCTCATTACTTCCAAACCAAATACTTTTTCCCAATTCTGCTTCCATACAGGGTTAGATAATGACAAGGCAAATTGATGTAATTTTTAGTTTTGAACGTACACTGTCAAACAGACGAGTATACTACGTTTGTATGGAAGAATGACCGACTAGTGTACCCTTAAGGGGGAAGCGTCAGGGTAGCCCGCGAAATTCGAATTTTCTTACGTTTTTTGAATTTTGCAGGTCAGTGTCAGGTTGTATGTTGATTAAAATATTGTTCACGGTCGTAACAAATACAGATTTACTCAATTATAATCATTACAATCAGCAATAGTGATTAAGAAGAAGATAAAGGTGTCAAATGTCATGATTTCATGACATCATGACATTTGACACCTTTGCTAACTTATGGAGTTGTATTGCTGATTATAATGATTATAATTGAGTAAAGCCATATTTGTTACGACCGCGAATCATATTTTAATCAACATACAACCTGACACTGACCTGCAAAATGCAAAAAACGTAAGAAAATTTGAATTTTGCGGGCTACCCTGACGCTGCCCCCTTAAGTACGAATATTGTCATCCTGCATTTTTTTGGTTTAAAGACAAAAGAATTATGTATTTTATTTCAGATCAATTAATAACCTCTTACCATCTCATAATGATGAGACACTATACAAATCAAATAACTATCAACATTTGTAACAGGTGCACTATGGAGCCATAATTAAACAATTTAACTCTCCCCAACAAACAGAACAGTTACAGAACAAATATATCATGACAAACAGACAAAAAGTGGGACTCTCTCTCTTTTAAAGTGTATTTACTATTTAAACAAGTGATTGGACATATGCTTTGAAAATTGTTTTATGAGACGCTTTAGGACAGAATACGAGGAAAAATTGATACTCAGTTGTCAGTGCAAAGTGGCGTTAAATAGGTATTTAAGTTAGCTATCTTTTTATTTTGTTTTGTTTGTAATAACAGCCGCACGGGTCCAACAGGTTAAGTTACGCTTGCCGGGGTTGGTCCGTGGATGGGTGACCATCTTTACAAACCGAGACTTCTCCGTGCCTCGGAAAGCACGTTAAGCCGTTGATCCTGTCATTTGTAGATCTTTGACAGCTGTTACGGAGAAGCTGTTCGTCAGAAGCTTGAAAGCCCAGTACACACGGCTACACATCAAGCTATACATCAAGCTATACATTTCCAGTTTATGCTGATCTCGCATTGTGTAAGATTTCTGTACCATGCGAGGTCAGTTTATACTGGAAATGTATAACTTGACGTGTAGCCGTGTGTACCTAACTGGGTTGTGGAGGTCAGATAGGCAGTCGCTCCATGTATAATACTGGTATTCAGCTGTATCCGGTTAGACTGGAAGCTGACCCCAACATAGTTGGGAAAAGGGTAGGCAGATGATGATATTTTACGTTGATTTTAAAGGAAGATGATTGATCGCAACCGCATCGCAACCAGCGTGCGTGTATGACTTGCACTCTAAGCCGACGTTCGCATGGACATAATAAAATCGTGGCGGGATTTTATCGCGCACTGGATTTTCAACTCTCGGTGTTAAGCCGAGCGTTGACAATCCAACGGACTGGGACGCACTCTCGTCCCAGCGCGTTGAAAAAACACACTGTTGGATTTTCAACTCTCAGCGCTAAGCAGAGCGTTGAAAATCCAGTACACGAAAAAACATCGCCCTGATTTTATTACGTCCGTGCGAACGTCGGCTAATAGCGTAAAATACTTTGAATCACAATCCGAGAGTTTTGAAGGATATTGCTAATCCATTGCTTCTTAAGCTTGTATAATAAGTCTGCTCAACAACGTAAATAACGCAATGGATGTGGGTGAGCTGTCAAAATAGAACCCATTGCGATCAATTGTCATTTTCAATTACCCTTCAGGATGATGAACGTAAACGAAGCAAAAGGAGTATGTTAAGATCATAGCAGCAGACGTTCTGTTGTGTCTGCCTACCCCAAATGGGAAAAAGGTGTGAGTTTATGTATGGACGTATATATGTGTATGATTGATCGAAACTGCAAAAGAATGCAACAGATCTGGGTTAGTACGATGTTAAGTAAAAAGTGAAAAATAAAAACTTTTTACAAAAAAAAAACAACCGTATTCAAAAAAAAAAACACTACAAAGTAAAAAATACCTTTAATTTCGGAAGTCGGTGTCTTTGGTTTTGAATATTCATTTTTTGCTACCGACTTCCGAAATTAAAGTTATTTTTCACTTTGTGATGTTTTTTTGGAATACGGTTGTTTTTTTTTTTTTTGTAAAAAGTTTTTATTTTTCACTTTTTAGTTGTGGTACCTACCCCACATAAATTCGAATACTTACCACTACCGGCTATGTAAATAACAGTGACAGGCACATATTATAATTATCATTCACATACTAAGTGGAAGAAAATACGTATTATTGAAGCTAATTCAAAAACCCAGCAAAGATAATAAAATTTTAATGGAACTACTTCTGAAGTATGGACCTACCAAACAAAAAAAAATATATCATCAAAATCAATTCATAATTGACGGAGTAATCGCGTAAGAAACATACAAAAAAAAAACATACAGTCGAATTGAGAAGCCCGTCCCATCTTTGATGTCCTCCCTCCGGTAAACGCCCTAAGCCGAGGTTCGTATCCCACAGGGGGTGCCCTTAGCGAGCGTTCACCTAGTTTATAAGTTTAAGTTTAGTTTGTAAGTCCCTGGCTGGAGGCTTTGAGTGTAGCAGCATAAGCCACCCACAGGTTTGCTCGGTTAAATAGTCATGGCCTCAGAGGACAGCTATGAGATGCCCTACAAAAAAAAATGAGAAGAAGAAGAGGAAGTCTATGCGTTGAGAAATTCAGAGACAAAGCTGCAGTTTAATTATCGCCTGATTTGTTTAACCAAAATTACCTAGCAGTACATCTTTCTGAAAGAGATCTACTAAGATAATAACATATTATACTTAGTACTCGTGTTATGAACTGAGTTGTCGGGCCATAAATAGCAGTAGCAATAAGACTGTGGCAACGTCTTACGTTATATCGATAGTTTGCTACCTGCCCTATAAGCTCCATAAGTGCGAGCGAGACAAACTAGTAACAATGATTTATGGCCCGACGACTCAGTTCTTAACGCGGTGACTATAGATATTAACACTGAATTTGGTACCTACCTACTTGAGTCAGTAATTACACGTCAAATAACACTATACATTCCTTGCATTCCGAGTTACGCTAAAAGTGATAATATCGCGAATTCGACCAAATTTTATAGTCACAATTATTACTCAATCAATAGCCCTTATATTTTGTGACTATTAAATTTGGTCGGATTCGCGATATTATCACTTTTAGCGTAACTCGGAATGCGGCCATTGTTGCCTTCATGCGCTATATGCTTATCTTATTATGAGTTCATAAGTTAGTAGTTTCAAACACGATGACTCTAACAAGTTAGTTGTGGCGCCTGAAGTTTAACTCGCAGCTTATCGCGGACTTGAAGTTCCAGAAGTGTCCAGGTGGCGGCGTGGTATATAAAGTAAGTTTTGTCCATACATTTGTAGATCTACGTGAGTAGCTTGGCTCAAATGCCTTATGTTCCAGCGCAGCCGTAGACATTGTCTTCAAAATGAAGGAAAAATTGCATAATAACCACGCTTGACGAAACTCAAACTCAAACTCAAAGCATTTATTTCAATTAAACCATTTACAGGCACTTTTGAATTGTCAAGGAATCGGTCAGTCAGAAATATGAAGCTAGTTGCCCATTCCAAAGCGTAGTAGGTACCTACCTATGGAGAAGAACGGGCAAGAAACTCCACGGACACTCTTTTAAATAAAAAATTGTTATAACAAATTGGTTACATCATTCATGTTGAAATTATACATGTGAGAACAATGTAGAAAGACGTGCACGTTAGAAGTGTCCGTAATAAAAAGATAAAACAAAGAACAATTCAAAAATTAAAATAAATTAAAAATAAGCCGTGGCAACTAAGAGATGACCAGTCCCAACTGACGGCGCCCGTTCACGAACATGACGCATGGATGGATGGATGGAGCTAAATGATCCAAAAAACTTGAAATCATAGGTTGTTGTTATTAGCAGATGCTATATAATACAGAATAAGTTTTTAACCAGTGTGCACAAAACATTATTTAAATTAAGTATAAATTATTGGCCATATGTCAGCCAGCACACGCCAATATACCAACCAAAAACATCGAGAACTATACTCCTATAACTTTATAATACAGGGTAAGTTTTTAACCAGTGCCAAAACTTTAACAAGTGACTTTACTCATAATTATGAACAACAGACTTTTAATAAGGGACCAAACCTAAAAATCGCGAAAATAAAATCAGCAAATCAGCTGTTGCCTAAATCTTGACGAGGAAAAAAAAATGTAGGGAACAGCTGATTTCTTTTTCGTGATTTCAGGTTTGGTCCCATAGTAAAAGTTGTTCATAATTATGAGTTAAGTCACTTGTTAAAGTTTGCGCACTGGTTAAAAACTTACCCTGTATTATAAAGTTATAGGAGTATAGTTCTCGATGTTTTTGGTTGGTATATTGGCGTGTGCTAGCTGACATATGGCCAATAATTTATACTTAATTAAAATAATGTTTTGTGTTGCATAATAATTTTGCATACTATTGTTTAGAGTCAGTTTTTTTTTCTAACTTGAACAGACAGCTGTGCTGCTGGGGAGTTTGTTGCGCCACTTCTTCTTCCCAGCTAAAGGCACTAGGAAGTGGTGAAGGGTGGGCGTTTTTGGGGGACTGTCTTATGTAATTTTGACGTTCGAAAAGTGCTGATTCTCAGCCTAATTTGAATAAATGACTTTTGAATTTTGAAAGGTTGATGTCCTTAAGCTGCCCTTCACAACTTATAGAAAAACATTTCTCAAAGCAAACTTAATAAATACTACTTTATTTAGTGGATCTGTTTGTACGTATAACTATGTATCCTTTCCTTGTCTTTAAAATGTCAGTAAAGTCTTCAAACCCCATAATAAACAGATGAGTCGTTTTCCCACTTCCAACTTTCATAGTAACCATCGCCAATCTTGTTGCTAACCCACTAACTAATACGGCAGTGAGTCATTGTTTACGTTTTTTGCAACCACATTTGGAACCGGTTACATCAGTGCCAGTTTACTAATGTCAGTGCCATCAGTGCCAGCAACGCAACGGTCAAATTAGCAAACAGGTCACGTTAGTCAAATTAAATATTATGTTATTATTATCAGGTGATGAATCACTAACCAGTCTTCTAAATCTAGTATTGAGGTGTCAATTTCTTGTGCGGGGAAACTCGTTTTTTTGTTAGTAATATTTACTTTTTTTAAATAAATACTTACTTAGTAATATTATGTGCACTCACTAACATACTTATAACACATACCTACTTACAATACCAACGCGATTAACACAAATCACAGCACCATGCAAAAACTCTTTTTATATCTATTTTTAACCGAATTCAAAAAAAAGGAGGAGGTTCTCAATTCGTCGGGATATTTTTTTTTTTAATGTAAGTTCCCCGATTACTCGGAGACGGCTGGACCGATTTGAAAAATTCTTTTTTTGTTTGAAAGGGTCTACTTTCAAGTTGGTCCCATTGTCATTTGGTCACGATCTGATGATGGGATCTTGGAGAAATCGAGGGAACTCTTCAAATAACCTTTCAACTGTCATTAACGAGACACAATAGAATTTTAATTGTTATCCACCTCAATGAGGCATCGTAATAGATAATGAGTTATAGGCACATCTATAGCAATTTGGATATTTTTGATGAATAGTTGACATAAGGCTATTGTAACTTAGATAAATTACAAACCAACCCATTAAAAATTTTAAAAAATCATTTTTTTTACAAAAAATACTAAAATACTGATCCAAAGACACGGACTTCCGAAATTAAAGTTATTTTTCACTTTGTAATTTGAAAGTTGGTTGTATTTTTTGTAAAAAAGTTTATTTAGATTTTAAAAATGTACCTATCTTTTTATATAAAATTGTTAACGGAACGAAGGAGCCTTTTTTTTTGGGTGGGAAATCATCAAATAACTTCTCCCGCTCTGGGCGGAGCGGGAGGGCGTGTCAGACTCTTACTGACTAAAACCAACCCGTGTTCCTTCAGTTGCCGTGTTGCCAGGGGGGCCACGATTTTCTTATCGGTTTTCTTCGAACCCCCGGCAGGCAATGGCCCTAGCGGACCCCGTCAATTCTGCTGACATCTCTTTGAGGCGCGCGTGGAACACAACGCGCCATCGACCCGGGCTTGGTCCTTATCGGACGGCGAGCTGCCCCTTGCTCACCGTCCGCAAGCCCGCGCCTACGGTGGCCGGAAATCTTCCTGTGATTCCCGACGCCCAGGGCGTCTCCTCCTGCGGCGGTTAGGGGCGCGAGGGCGCGAAATTTGCCTCTCCCTCACGCGCTCCGTCTCCTCCTTTGCGAGCATTACTGCTTCGCAGAAGGAGGTGACGGCCTCCCATTTCCTCTCGCTCCGTAGCATGGCCCGAATCAGGGCCGGACGCGAGAGGTCATAGAACGAAGGAGCCTGGATCTCACAACACAGAGAATCCTAGTGTTAGGTCTAGGAATTCAATCCACTTGAATGTTAACTTAATAAATTTATTCTTATTATTCTCGTCATAGTAGTTGGAATTTTAGTAAAACGATGATGGTTTCAGGTAATGGTTTTGAAATGTTTGAATATTTTTTTCGCGATTTCAGGTTTGGTCCCATAGTAAAAGTTGTTCATAATGATGAGTAGAGGCACTTGTTTAAGTATCGGTCACTCTAATTACCAGTCACCTTTAATAAATGACACTAATTAGACAAAAATATTTTTTTTTTATCATAAAGCTATGACTGATTATGATAAGACTTCTTACCAACCACGGGCACTAACATAACAGTAAACAAACATGACTCACTCCATGGTTTCAGGTAGTAAAAACATGGGTTACATGGTCCGTCTAAGAACAGATTTAAGGCGCAACTAGCCGATACTTTTTCCATAAAAATTTCGGGGCGTTTTACTCCACTGTTACACATTGTACATCCAAAGTAAAACAAGAAATCATTTTGTCTTATTATTAATTTTGTCTGCACAGAAGCAGAATAGTAAAAAAAAAGCAACTAAAAAGTTATGAGCCAACAAATATTCGTTTTTCCTGCTAATTTTAACGCAACTTTTGGAGTAAATAAGTAATAAAAGAAGTATAAAATCTCCAAAACAAAGCTCGTTCCGACAAAGCTCAATTGTCGAAGATAAACTTTATTCGTAATTGATATATGCAGTAGTTTTTTCATAAAACTCCACCTTCCAAAGGACTTTTCGTAATTTTTTACGCACTCGTTTTACTAAAATCGTTCTGAACGGTGTTTGTGTGCGTGCGAACTAGAGTTTGTGCATGTAGACCAGCGTCTAACTGCTCATCACTGATACTATCTCTGTCGGATACGATGCCAGGTGAGATAGCGTGCTTTTTGACCAAGCCCACTAATGAGTTCGAGCCCGCGACTAGTTCAACCTTAAGCAAAATAACTTAAAACGCTTCTCACGTGCACGGACCTGCTGTTTTAAGGACAAACTTGGACACGGTATGCAAATAATAGAAAAACTTAAACTTGCTATAAACACCCGTTTCCTGGTTCAGAAAAGGCAAATTGCAGAGCAAAGAGAAAGCACCCCATAGTTGACAAAAAATCTAGAACAAGTTATTTCACACGTCACAAAGCCAATCGACAGGCGTATTACTTTGCCTAAATTATTTCAACACCACTGCTCTCAAAACGGTAAAGGAAAACATCGTGAGGAAACCGGCGTGTCCTAGAACTACAAATTCGAAGACATGTAACACCCACCAATCCGCACTGGGCCCGTGTGGTGGATTACGGCCCAACCCTTCTCACAAAAAGAGGAGGCCTGTGTCCCAGCAGTGGGAACATTATAGGCTGATTATGCATAATTTTAATTTAATATCTTTATTTCAGACAATACAATCCATATTTTCTACATAGCTAGCGTTAGTAAGGGTTGTTGGTAGTACACATAAATACAATAAAAGGTGTTAGTAATTTTTTAGTAAACAAGACAAGTTACACAATAATCCTATTTCCTATTTCTATGCAGGTGTACACCTACCTAATAAAAGGACTGTCGATTTTGCACCCTAACGTTCTGAGGACAGTATTGGTGCTAGCATGGACCCTGCTCATCATCGATGCTGTTCTTTTCCTTATGATGGCAAATAAGTCATCGATGGATGCCTCTGCAAACATTACGGAAGCACTGCAGTACCGGGGTTTTCTCAACACTGCCCTCAGAGCGTCGTTGTACTGAACACTCAGGGCATTGTAAGCCCGCCGCGTATATTTGATCCAGAGACTGCACCCATAAATATTGAATATTGAATAAACCCAATTAAACTTGCCAAAACTCGAAACTATAGTAAACCAATTACAATCAAAGTACATTATCAAGCATTTCTTAATCACCTAGAAAAATAATAACCGCAACAAATACTAAGAGTAACACTTGAACTGCCAAATCTTTTCTCATGGTTCAACCTGTTAAAGCCACACCCACAATGATCCATTATGAATCATCTATGTAAAGAAAGAAACACGTTCATTTCATCAGTATCTTGTTCGTACAAACGAAAACCTACCTTAGCATACAGAGGAGAAGGGTTAATATGGATAGTGATGTCGTTTTGAAAATTTCATCAGCTTGAAAAGCTGTGTGATTCAGTGAGTCATGTTTGTTTATTAGTTATATTATGTTAGTTATGAGTCTGTTATGTTAGTTATGAGTCTGTGGTTGATAGTCTGTTGATAGTAGTCTTATCGAAATCAGTCATAGATAAAAATATAATAATAAATAATAAATTAAATTATTTTTTATAAGAATATTTAAAAATGTAAATAGTATGCTTTAAAATTAAATAAAGGAACAATAATAAAATATAATAACATTTTTATAAAATATTTAAAAATGTATTTAGTATGTAAAAAAATGAATGATAATAAAATACAATAATATAAAAATATAATAATATTATAAAATATAAAAATATAATAAATTTTTGTCTAATTAGTGTAATTTATATAATAGTAATACGAGGAGTTCGTGTCTAAATAATAACAGCCAAACGGTTCGATCTGCAAGGTAAAGCAACACTTGCCGAAGTCTGTCTATGAATGGATCCATTACATACCAAGACCCCTCTGTGCCTCGGAAAGCACGATAAGCCGTTGGTCCCGGTTGTCATTCGTAGATCATTGACAGTCGTGGCGACTAGTCGCAAGCCTGAAAGTCTGACGAAATCCTGGGTGCGATTCTCAGGTGGTGCAAAATTCCATTAGGAATTTCTCAGTGGCCCGGAGTCTGCATTTGTGCCCTGTTAATGGCAAAAGGCTCGCCCCCTATTGCATGGAACTTTAACATAACTAGCGAAATG
Source organism: Agrochola lychnidis (assembly GCA_963680765.1). Classification (NCBI taxonomy): domain Eukaryota; kingdom Metazoa; phylum Arthropoda; class Insecta; order Lepidoptera; family Noctuidae; genus Agrochola; species Agrochola lychnidis. Next base: position 4,270,827 of record OY796871.1, on the reverse strand, counting down.
TGGGTGTACTATGCGTACACCACTGCCTAACCTTTCGGAGATAACAGGCGTGAGTTTCTATATGTACTAGTAGCACCCTGCGGTTTCGCCCGCTTAAGTCTCGATCTTGTGAGAATATCGGGATAAAAAGTATCCTATGTGTTAATCCAGGTTATAAACTATCTGTGTGCCAAATTTCATCCAAATCTGTTTCGTAGTTTTTGCGTGAAAGAGTAACAAAATATATCCATCCATCTATCCTGACAATATTTCGCGTTTATGATAAACTCAAACTCAAAGCATTTATTTCAAATAAACCAATTATTACACCCATCCATCTTCACAAACTTTCACATTAATAATATTTTTAAATTATAAAATTAAATTAAATTATATAATACAGTGTGATTCTTCATAATGTGCACATATCGAAATCTATATATCTATGCTTAATTTTAACGATAGAAAAAATATTTAGAAAAATCAAAAAAAAATTTAATACTTTTTATGTACCTAATTAAAAAAAATATATAACAAAACTATCGCGATGAAACAAACTCCATTATGATTGGAAGTAAGTAGGCGTCTACATAAAATTAAAATTGAGAAAAAAAAACTACCCTCAATTGAAAATAAACATGTTTTTTTAGCAAAAATCTGTATTTTTTTCATTAATTTTTACAATAATTGTAAAATTTATAAATAAGATGCCCAAGAGAATAAAAAAAAATCTTTTTGACACATTTAAAAAAAAAAAAAAAATTTTTGACCAGTTTTTCTGTCGATAAAATTAAGCATAGATTCCCTCATTTCGAAATGTGCACATTATGTAGACTCGCACTGTATAGTAGGATTAACTAGAATTATAGTAGGATGTAATATTAAAAATGCTCCGCTAAACTCGTTATCGATTTCATTTCGAAGCTCTTTAAAAGTATTGTAGGCTCTAACAAATAAAACAGTGCCAATCAATTACACAATACACGTAACTCCAACACTGAAACAAGTCACTTTACCGACGTAGTTGAACCTAATAGTACAGCTAAAGGGCTAGGAATAAAGTGTGCAGGTAATGACGGGTTGTTAACCTACCTACAAACGCTATTGAGTATCCATTCCCTTGCGTTGAGTCATGCACTCGTGGGGAAGACAAAAGATGGTGTAGAACTGAAAAATCTGGGATATGAAGAGACGAGAGATAAATTTATTGTTTATAAAATTTACTTTTTTTATTTTTGTATCGTTAATTCGCTTCTTCGTTGTTTTTTAAGTGAAAACTTCTTTAGGCGCGTTGGGTATTTTTGAGATGGGACTAAACAATTGATTTCGCGACACTGTTACGACACCAGCTTTTGACCATTCAAAAGACATCAACGCGATACATTATTTCCTGTATAGTAAAATTGTTCAAGTTTTTACTTCTGTTGTCACTCCCGGAGTGCTACTGTTTTTTTTTTTTTAAATATTTTATGAGCCCAGTAGATTGCGGCATCAGTGGCATTCTTTAGGTCATCCGAGGTGCAGTTGAACGAGCATTTAGGATACTCCAGCAAGTGGAGCATGTACTAATCAGAGGCGCCGCATTCACACTGGGTGTTGGATGGCTCAATGATCCCCCACTTCGACAAATTATATCTGCAGCGGCCTATTTGACTAGCAGCTTAAATTTTCTGAACTATATTCAAATCACAACTGTTATTTTTTTACTGTTGTGTGAAATTGTTGTTCAAACGCCTCTGTGGTCTAGTGGTTAGACCCCCTGTCTCAGACCCAGAGGTCTCAGGTTTAATTCTTAGTGGGGGCAAAATTTTCTGCTCGGTTTAATTGGTGTTAAGTTCGCCTGGCTAGCTTTCACCATCTTATCTAAGTCATCATCATCATCATCATCAGCCTATAATGTTCCCACTGCTGGGACACAGGCCTCCTCTCTGTGAGAGGGAGTAGGCCGTAATCCACCACGCGGGCCCAGTGCGGGTTGGTAGATGTCACATGTCTTTGAATTTTCGGTTCTAGGACATGCCGGTTTCCTCACGATGTTTTCCTTCACCGTTTTGAGAGCAGTGGTGATGAAATAATTTACACAAAGTAAAGCGCCTGTCTGGGATCGAACCTACGACCTACAACTCGTAAGTCGCGGCCGTTACCACTGGGCCACCACTGTTCTTATCTAAGTATGTCGCCATAACAACAATGTTAACGGCATTGTTTTGTTTCGGCAGTTAGAGGTAACATAACCAGTTCCTCTATGGTTCAAGATTCCGGGTGAAGCTCACTTGCATCTTCATATCATATATCACTTACCATCAGGTGAGATGTAGGCTAAGAGCTTCGCCGTTGTGGTAAAAAAAAAAATGGCTAAAACCAACCAAAAACCAACACGCTTCTGAGCGTGGTGTCGGACAGAGTGAACAGCCAAATCCAGAGGCATTGGTCGCTGATGCATGTCCAAAATAATAAGTATTTAAAAATTTTACTAACATAGCTATAAGTATCCTTCTAACATAATATGGACTTGTATCAATTACTGTATGTTTTTTTTTATGTTGGCCTACACTGTCCCACTGCTGAGCAAAGCTCTCCCCCAAATCCTTCCAAGCGTCCTTTTCCAGGGCCACCTCCATCCAATTCTTGCGGTACGAGTCTAGGTCGTCTCGTCACCTCTTCCTGGGCCTACGTCGGCGCCGCCGTCCATCCTCAGGCACCCACCGTGTGGAGACTGTTGCCCAACGGTCACAATGCATGTGGTTAACATGACCCACCCAATCCCATTTTAGCTTGGCAGCCTTTTTGTCTACATCTAAGATCCCCGTTTTGGACTGCGTGCTAGGTCTGAAATAAATATTTTCATTTTCATAAAACACGGCAAATCGACGTAGGGTGTAAATTAAAACAGGGATGGGTGGCAGAAAGGCTGCTCTATAAAGGTAAACTTTTTCTATAGCTCGATGGATGTACATTATAAATGGCTGCGTACTGTACAAAATATTGGTGTAGTTGTGACAGCATCTACAATACTACATGTGAACTACGCATCAAAGACCTGACGTTAAACAAATCCTGCATCGCGGAAGCAGAGTTTACCACGCAAAGAGTATATATACCACTTCCCGACATTAATCGTAGGGCAGTTGCCCGCCAGATACGACACCCGTCTGGTCGGAGTTTCTTCCTTTTTCTATAGAGGTTCCTCATGCCTCTAAAAAGTATAGTAGTGAAAAACACAAAAAAGTATTTGATTCTCGTTGAGAATGCATCATCCTGTTGAAATTTCATTCAATTAGTACTCGTAATTAGCATCGACGGGCTGTCTGACCCACGCCATCATCGTTTTTGTACGTTTTTAGTTTTTAACCGACTTCCAAAAAGGAGGAGGTTATATGTTCGTCGCGTATGTTTGTTTTTTTTTTTTTTTTTTTATGTATGTCCACCGATTTCTCCGTCAATTGTGGACCGATTTTGAAAATTCTTTTTTTGTTTGAAAGGGTGTGCTCTGGAATTGGTCCCATATAAATTTTATTAACTTTGCTTGGATAGTTTTTGAGTTAGCTACAAAATACGTTTTATTTTCCCACTTACTATGTAGATGATATGATAAGTTTCTGTCACTGGTAGCAGGTAGTGGTATTTGAATGTGTCTGGGGTAGGTACCACAACTAAAAAGTGAAAAATAAAAACTTTTTACAAAAAAAAAACAACCGACCTCCAAAAAAAAAACACTACAAAGTGAAAAATAACTTTAATTTCGGAAGTCGGTGGCAAAAAACGAAAATACAAAACCCAAGACACCGACTTCCGAAATTAAAGTTATTTTTCACTTTGTAGTGTTTTTTTTTGGAGGTCGGTTGTTTTTTTTTTGTAATTATTTACGAACTACCTCACAATGTTTTTACAGCCATTAAAAAAAAATTCTTAAAGCATGCTCTTTTAAGTATGAAGGAGCGAAGCTCTTGACTATAAAGTTTTATCCGAGAAGGCTTTAACGCATGGAAAGTTCTTGCTATTCAATTTCATTAGGCGTATGGTTCATTCCCAGACCAAAAGAGAATTTCTTGTCTCAACTACTTGAATTATGTTCCCGCTGTAAATATGATAATTTTTAAGCTTTTTGGTATATACCAAATAGCTTAAAAATTATCACATTTAATTTGGTGAGCCTACTGCCATCTGGGCACAAATCCAGACTCCGGGCTGCTGCTGAGAAATAGATGATGGAAAAACTCAATAACACTGGACCCTGGGAATCCAAAAAATGGCTGCGATAATATTGAATGAAATAGACATTTGATATGTACAATATTTTTCAGGCACAGATGAATCTCAATACCTATCTATCTTACAGAAAAGGATAGGCATTTTCATAGCAGATTCTTCAAAGCAAATTGTTTTTATTGTGACTTAGACATATCTTGGGACCTTGGGGCCCTCAACCTTTGGCAGGCGTACGAGGGTCCGAAGTCAACTCGCAGAGGCCCGTCAGATGCCTTCAAAGAAGTGAGGCACCAAACGACGATTACCCCTGTACGCACTATGCAAGCGCACCCAAGGAGAACCTCCGATTGGTGAGGACTATTGCAGGATATGGAAACAAAGATATTTGAAAATGGATTTGGGTGACTGGACTGGTTATTGTACCTACTTATTACAGCCCCTCGTTCTGCCTCGTTGGTCTAGTGGTCGCAAGCGCTACTGCTGAGCATGAGGTCTTGGGTTTGATTCCCGGGTCAAGCAAAGTGTTATTGGGTTTTTCTATCTGGAATTTCTCAGTAGCAGCTCAGAGTCTGGATTTGTGTCCGGTTGATGGCAATAGGCTCGCCCCCTATTACATGGGACATAAACATAACTGGCGAAATGTGGGTGTACCTACTACAGGGTCACCTCTGCCCAACCCTTCGGGGAAACAAGGCGTGATGTTATGTGTGTTGTTATTACATACATACTTACATGATATCATGACATCTTCCCATAGGAGTAGGCAGAAACTACGGCAGAACGGCACTTATTACCTACTGCAATATCCGATTAAAAGATCAAAGATGTCCTTGCATGTGATATGTATGCTAATTCACAAAAACACAAAGAAGAATACAGAAAAGCTTAGTCTACCTATAAAATAGACTTGCGTTAGTTCCTATAAAATTATATAATGAAGTAAATATACCTATTCTTTACTGTACACCGTTGGAATAATAAACAGATTTCTTTAGATTGGTGTTCTGCCGCCCTTACGAAAAGTGCAATAATTTGAGTTATGCGCCGAATTGAGATAAGTACATATTTGGAATTTGCAGAACGAGATCTACATTATATTGTTCTTTTTAGATACTTTTTACGTATTTATGATGAATTTGCCTTGTATACCATATATAGTGTTGGAGATACCTACAAACAAAACAAAAATAAAATCTTTACTCGCGTTTTTCTCGAAATCTGGTTTAATCTAGTTATTGCAATTTTCGTAAAGACGGCAGTGTAGTCTCCTGTAGCTTAGAAATGAAAGTCTAGGAGGTCGTGGCTAAGTAATAACAGCCGCACGGGTCAATCCATCAGGTTAAGCTGCGCTTTGGTCCGTGGATGGGTGACCATCTTTAAATACCGAAACTCTTCCGTCGATATTAAAATAAACATTTATTTTTAAGTCCCATGCAGGTCATCATCATCTGCCTAGCCTTTTCCCAACTATGTTGGGGTCGGCTCCCAGTCTTACCGGGTGCAGCTGAATACCAGCATTTTACATGGAGCGACTGCCTATCTGACCTCCAAAACCTAGTTACTAGGTAACACGATACCCCTTGGTAAGACTGGTTGTCAGACTTTTGGGCTTATAACTACCCGTAACGACTGTCAAAGATCTACAAGTGACAGCCGGGACCAACGGCTTAACGTGCTTTCCGAGGCACGGAGGGGTCTCGGTATGTAAAGATGGTCACCCATCCACGGACCAACCGCGGCAAGTGTAGTTTAACCTGATCGATCGACCCGTGCGGCTGTTATTACTTAGCCACAAGCCCCTCCCATGCAGGTAATAGTGCTTATTGCCATCAACCGGGCACAAATCCAGACTCCGGGCTGCTACAGAGAAATTTCTAATGGAAAACCCAATAACACTTTTCCCGATCTGGGAATCGAACCCCATGATCAGCAGTAGCGCTTGCGACCAATAGACCAACGAGGCAGTCCTAGAATGACAAGAATGACAGTAACTCGATTACGGAACCAATAAAAGCTACATGTACATATTATGTCACCGTATAATTATGAACTTTGTTAGTTTATAATCGATCGGTATTATTTCCGTTAGATTATAAACTGTCAAAAAATTGTAAACTGTGACAAACCATTTATAATTTAACGCATAATTTTTCGATAGTTTATATTGTATCCATGAAAAACTGGCAAATTGTGAACTGGTAACCAACTTGTTTGCGACGTAATGCATCTTGTGCTAATATTAAATAGCCTGCGTGGCTGCGAGCAACTTGAAAGTAGCGCTTGCCGGCCGCTGCCGCGGCACCACTCGCTTCGCTCGCTCGGCTCGCGCGCGCTTGGTCACAGTTGAACAGTTCTAACCTAACCTAACCCATTTCACCCAGTTTCCAATTTTTTGACAGTTCTTCCGAAAGTTCAGTTTCTAACGAAAATAATACCGATAGATTATAAACTTACGGTTCTCACAATCTTACGGTGACACATACATACAGCCGTGTACGCATGAACGAACAAAACATAGCGAACACGAACATCGAACACGGAACATTTGGTTTGTACAGACGCCAGCACATCAAGCTACCCGAAACTGTCAAATTTTCCCAATCAACTTTGAACCTTATACTTCAGCGATAAAGTTGAAAATCTATTAAATAAATTTGACAGATTGTAGTAGCCTGATGTGCTGGCGTCTGTACGTGTGGACGTAAATTAGCAAAGTGAACACGAACATCATACGAATACTGTTCACGCTCGACTTGCTTGCTCTCTTTTTAACCGACTTCCAAAAGGAGGAGGTTTACAATTCGACTGTATGTTTTTTTTTTGTATGTTTGTTACGCGATTACTCCGTCAATTATGAATTGATTTTGATGATTCTTTTTTTGTTTGGTAGATCATACTTCAGAGGTGGTCCCATATAAATTTTTATTAACTTTGCTTGGGTAGTTTTTGAGTTAGCTTCAATAATACGTATTTTTTCCTCACTTAGTATGTGGATGATATTATGATAACTTCCTGTCACTGTTATTTACATAGCAGGTAGTGGTATTCGAATTTGTGTGGGGTAGGTATCACAACTAAAAAGTGAAAAGTAAAAACTTTTTACAAAAAAAAACAACCGACTTCAAAGAAACACTACAAAGTGAAAAATAATTTTAATTTCGGAAGTCGGTGACAAAGAACGAAAATTAAAAACCAAAGACACTGATTTCCGAAATTAAAGTTATTTTTCACTTTGTAGTGTTTTTTTGAAGTCGGTTGTTTTTGTAGCCATGGATTCAAAATTCGATCGCCACGCAAATTATTGACGAACACGGTGTTTGATGTTCGTTAGTGGTACGTGAACAAAGTGTTCGATATACGGCTTATAAACTAACAGTTTTTACAGAGGAAGTTTCCACAATGACTCTAATTAGCATACATCACAACTCAACACAAGTTAGTTTGTACTGTACCAGTGTTTGTCAAAGTTCCTTTCAGATCTCATTAAAAAAAAAAAAAAAAAAACCGGCCAAGTGCCAGTCAGACTTGCACCACGATGGGTTCCGGACCATATTTACCACCTTAGTTTTTTTTGTTGTTCATAAATGAAAATACTAAATAAAAAATAAAGTTTAATAAAAAACTGTAACCCGACTACGGGAAAATAAAAATGATCTAAAAAGTACGAAACAAGCAAATATTTCAGACAGAAATCAAGACATAGATACAAAAATGGTCAAGGTAAAGCCGTCGTCGCATGCCATTATAATTTTGTATGTGTTACTGGCACCCACATGGCATACAGGCATGCGACCACGGCTTTATCTTGACCATTTTTGTACCTATGTCTTGATTTCTGTCTGAAATATTTGCTTGTTTCGTACTTTTTAGATCATTTTTATTTTCCCGTAGTCGGGTTACAGTTTTTTATTAAACTTTATTTTTTATTTTATACTTTTCCGTTTTTACGCTTGCTAAACGTTCCGACAACGTAAATAAGAGTAATGCAATAGGTCAGTAACTAACCTATTTTACGTTCCAATAGCAATGCATAGTGCTTTAGACGAAACCATAGCGCGATTTATTTCGACGCCAACACCATACTCAGAAAGTTTTACGACTAACAGTTTTTGTCTATGGGACACTGGCTAGTTTTGATAACGATTAAAACTATGACTCTTTATTTTTTTTTAAACTCAACATTCCAAATTCGAAATTCCCTCCACATTTTTTATGAGCAAAATCAAAATACTCTGTCTCACTGAAAATTTAATTTACAACGAGAATATTTTCGCGCGATGATTTTGTACGATTTCAAATGTCGACTAAAACCAGAAGAGTCATTTGAAAGACTTCGAATGGTGTTCATAGACAAAAGCCCTTCTAAAGCGACTGTTTTCTGCTAGTTCAACGAATTTAAGTGTGGGCAAGTAACTTTGGCGGACGAATAAAGAAGTGGCCGTCATAGGGCTATGACGACTGTTACATAAGAAAACGTGCTGGCTGTGAAAAATTTAATTTAAGAGAATAGTTGAATTACATATGAAGAGATTCAGCATATACTGCAGATTGGATCGGGAAGTGTGCATGAAATTCTACACGGGCATCTTCGGGTAAGGAAGATACTTTCATGCTGGGTACCGCACAATCTAACGCAGGCTCAGAAGGAGGTTCGGGTAGAACGGTGCCGAGACATGGTAGCAACATTTGAAGCAGGCTCGTTTCGACGCGTTTACGATTTCATTACGGGTGAAAATCATGAATTTATCATTTTTGTTCCCCAAAATAAAAAAAACAACTCAAGGGAAAACAGTTTTCATCACCGGAAGATGCACTGGCTGCATTTGATACCGCACAATCGTACTGGAAAATGTGTAATGAAAATTGGTTTAGACGCATGAAACTGTGTATAGACGCCAATGGAGAGTTATTTGAAAAGATTTAATAATAAAACATAACTTGTAGTATATTTTTTTTAGTACCTATCGCAAAATTTTCTGAGTGCCCCATGTTTATCGATATCGAGCTTCGAAGAAATCCAAAATACAAATATTTCGTTGTACTTGTTTTTCTTCATAAAAGTGGAATTACAAATCGTTACTATTTATTATATACACACATAGACTGCTAAAATCTTAACCCTTTCTTTTGCCTTTGCCATAGTCAGGTAAAAAGTGGAATTACAAATCGTTACTATTTATTAAGATTTGATTAACTGCACGTTAGTATCATCTTGCGATACTACGTAGCGCAGTCTCACTTTTGCTTGTTTTTAACAATTTAAACATATTTATTTACTTTAAAATTAGAACATTATACACATATTTGTAATGTGCTCATCAAGACCTTTCTTTTGATACCAAACATGTCATGATCATATCATTTTAATTTTTTTCGAGGTTAGAAATTTACGTGTAAAGTCCACCATATTAAATTTAGGGAAAATTTATGTAGCCTATGTCACCCGGACTATTATTACGAATGTATTGATGCCTCATTCATCAAAATCGGTTCAGTAGTTTAGGCGCTACGGTGGAACACACGTAAAAGCAAACATACATACATACATACATACAAACATACAAACATATAAACATACATACATAGACTGCTAAAATCATAACCCTTCCTTTTGGCTTTGCCGTAGTCGGGTAAAAAAGGATATTTGTCATCTTAAATATAAAAATCGCAAAGCAAAATCGCTCATATTTAAGTAAATTAAATAAGTACCTTCTGAATTGGCGTTTTTAATATTTATTGATTAAGTACAGTATATTGTACATGATATACAGAAGTTACAAATTCCTAACTTGTTTAGTTGTTGCGATAGAGCTCGTACAAAACTGATCTGAAACTGACAACTTTCACGGTCCCCTATTTTTCATATTTGAAGAAAGAAATAAAATTGTAATCTACTTGATGCGTTCTAGACAATAATACAGTACGACAAAACTTAGATGTAGCATCGGCAAAATTCGTAAAACCGATCACCATCCGAACTGAGTGCGATTTCAAAATCACTAATATTTATTACTTAGGTGAAAATGATGAGGTGATGCTGCTTTAGGTGAAAATGATCTTTACGCAAACGCAATAACTTGTAAAGTCATATAACCAAATCTTTATATATATAATTCTTCTGTGAGTGTGTATGTCACTGAACTTCTCTCAAACGACTGGACCGATTTTGATGAAATTTTTTGTGTGTGTTCAAGGGGATCTGGGAATGGTTTAGATTCACAATTTTGTCCGCTGGACAATGTTTTGACAGGACAACGTCTGTCGGGTCCGCTAGTATATTTGTAAAATTGAAATGAATGAATGCAAATTTTCAAATGCTACATCTAAGTTGTGTCGTTTTTTACATACACCATGGTATTTTTTTTTTTCAGAATCAACAGTTAATATTGTGCGGGCCTTTAATTTTGAACTATAATAGAAAACGATATGATTCGCGCACTTGGTCGGTTCGTTGGCTGTTGCGACCAAGTGCGCGCATCGTATTGTTTTCTGGTCATGGTTGTTACAATCTTTACTCCATTTGAAATAAGATTACACATTTAACTAAACATTTTTTACAGTTCGTTCAACCGATTTTGACTTCTATTGCGTTGGTGGCATGACAAATGGCAGCTGCAGTAAACAGTTGGTTTGTAACCACTTTTTTCGCTTTTAATGCCATCCTTATGCCTACGCAATAGAAGTCAAAATCGGTTGAACGGACTGTAAAAAAGGTTTGTTTAAATGTCTAATCTTATTTCAAACGGAGTATAGTGCACGAGATCCATAAATCTCCACTGGGATTCACGGAGAATCCACTAAACTACATTATCATCTCACACACAACAGGTTTAAGAATCGCTGCTCCAACCGACTGCGACGATTAGTCTAATGCATTCAAATTGGCATAAACAATGCTGCATTATGCGCTTTTGTATGCAACTATAGTTGCAAGGTCTTTTTGATAAAAATAATTGTTATGTGAGCGTCTCGTCGACTTTTTTATGTTATAATGTGTGTAAAGGGAATAAGTCAGGTCTAAATATTAATACGTGAAGTAAAAGTAAGTACCAAGAAAATCACGCGAACTGAGGAGTATGAAATTTGGCAGTTAATTTTTTGTATTATGGAGGAGTGCAGAAAGCTAATATTTTTATATAATATGCATTAGAAATAAATTTAGTATGAGTATAGAGTATAACATCACGCCTTGTTTCCCCGAAGGGATGGGCAGAGGTGTATCTGTAGCAGGTACACCCATATTTCGCCAGTTATGTTTAAGTCCCATATAATAGGGGGCGAGCCTATTGCCATCAACCGGGCACAAACCCAGACTCCGGGCTGCTACTGAGAAATTCCAGATAGAAAAACCCAATAACACTTTGCCCGACCCGGGGATCGAATCCAGGACCTCATGCTCAGCAGTAGCGCTTGCGACCACTAGACCAACGAGGCAGTAAATAAATGAGGAAATAAATTTAATTAATAAAAAATCATTACACACACTACCATGCGTTTGACACATCAAGATGGCTACCTTAGAATAATGATGAAAAAAAAATCGGCATCGCGGTAATCAACGCGTTGATGTCTTTTATTCAACAGTGTCGATAACAGGTCGCGAGTTCAATGGTTTTTTCCCATCTCAAAAATGCCCAAAGCACCTAAAAAAGTTTTCACTAAAAAAAAATACACCATTTGAAAGGTACATTATTTCAGTTGGACATAGGCTATACATATATTACGTAAATATGTATATACAATCATCATCAGCCTATAAATGTTCCCACTGCTGGGACACAGGCCTCCTCTCTGTGAGAGGGAGTGGGCCGTAATCCACCACGCGGGCCCAGTGCGGGTTGGTAGATGTCACATGTCTTCGAATTTTCGGTTCTAGGACATGCCGGTTTCCTCACGATGTTTTCCTTCACCGTTTTGAGAGCAGTGATGATGAAATAATTTACACAAAGTAAAGCGCCTGCCTGGGTTCGAACCTACGACCTACAACTTGTAAGTCGCGGCCGTTACCACTGGACCACCACTGCTCTTGTATATACAAATAGAGGTAGAAATACTATCTTGAGTTCACGCAAGCCTAGTACTTTTTGTCAGATACTGCTCAGAACTTGTGCACAACGTGTCGCAAACAGAATACCGTTTTCCGTAAATTGCACCCGTGCAAAGCTGGAACTGGTCGTTAGTTTATCATAAAAGCCTGAAATACTTACCTACTTAGTGCGTGAGTTCCGTTCTACTATGAAAACATTACAAAACTACAAACCGACATTAACAAATTACAATGTAATCCTTAATACGCTCAGAAAATCTGTTTCCAAGAATATTTTCAACACGCAAGATTTAGGCTAAGCGTATGCTGAGACGCAGGTGACGCTGCAAGCACAGTACAGATTCTGCAGAGTAGGGCAGGCGAGGCAGACATAGGCCACGAGCGCATGCTGCGACGCAGCTACAAAGACACATTCACGTCCTAGCTAGTACAAACAATAAACATGAGAGTTGTCATGTTCTGAAGTCACATATAGAAGCAACCAGAATAATGTACCCAGAATTTTGTAATATCTATATTTAAAAGAGTGGCCTTGGAGTTTCTTGCCCGTTCTTCTCCATAGAGATCTACGTTTTGGAATGGGCAACTAGCTTCAACTTTCTGACTAACTGACCGATTCTTTGACAGTTCAAAAGTGCCTATAAATGGTTTAATTGAAATAAATGCTTTGAGTTTGAGTTTGAGTTCTGTCATTGCAACAAAATTATGAATTAGTGGTAAAAACACGTGACCACCTACACACGTCGCGCAGAAATCTGTGCCGGCACTACAATGAGACGCAGAGCAGGACAAAAACATGTCTGCGTCGTACGTGCCTGCACCGCAGCGTAATGCTTTACAAAATCTGCTCTGCCCTGCGCTGCGTGGACCTGCGTCAACTGCGTCTCAGCATACGGTTAGCCTTACAAGCTCAATTTTCTTGGCCCATATCATGTCGTTTAAACAAACTTACGTCTACCATTACTCTGACAAACCAATACCTTAACACTTTCCAAATAAGGGTTGATATAGTATTTGCTGGTGGTAAAGTTAAAGCGGTTTTGGCAATCATTGTCATTATTAGTGAGATTTGGACAGCGTCACGCTTCGCGGGTGAGGATAAAAATGCAATTAGGACATGAAGGATTTTTTATGGTATTTTAAATGGCTATTGTTGTTAAAAACGTGTTATTACGAATGTTTGACTTCGTTTTGTTCGCGTAGTTGTTCGGGTTTACATAGTTAATTATGATGTGGGCAATCTTACTTACCTACACTGTTGATTTCGGTGACCTAAAGGCCAAAATGTATGGAATCAACTGGACTTGAAAGAATGAGAAAAAAAATAAGAAAGTTATTAAGAATCTTACGACAATAACGGACCTAACCAGTGAAAAACCAAAAAGTGAGGGTTAACGAGAAATATTACTTTTGCAGCCTTAACCATTTTTCTTACTGCTGTTACTTTTTTCGTGGTAACGAAAAAAAGCAGGCTGGCCTACTGGCAAATATCAAACTCAATACTTTTCCAAGAAAATAACGAACTTTTGTCGAGTCAAAAATATTGTTTATATTTTATTCAATTCAGAATAATGACCTGACGATGATCTCATGCTATAATTGTTTTGCCCCCATTAGCCTTGGGTGCGAAGTTAAAAGAGAGAGTGTACTAAATGAATCATTACGTTACGTTGTTTTTGTCCACCAAGTCTCGTAAGTTTTTATACAAAAGTACCTACTCAAAAGAACTTTGAATGGCAGAAGGTGCTTGGCAGACTTGGCTAGGTGGATAGCGTAGGCGTAGAAGTTAGAATTTATTTCTATGTAACATGATAATAAGGATTCTGATGAGGTTGATTATTTCATTTTAGTGTAATACGAGTATGTCAATTGCCGCTGAGTAAAGAAAAGAAATCAATGAAAGCAGAAAGTAAATAATATAATGGTATGATTTTAATGTTTTGTCTATCTATTTTGTTTATCTTATTACTAAAATAGGGTCAAATTAACTTAATTAGCGAAACTCCAAAGACGTGACCGGTATAAAGATCAAATCATGATTAAACAAAAAAAAAAGGGTCATTTTTCGAAATAATTATTATATGTCATAGTTTGTGCATTCCACAGCCGTCGACACCGAGCAACTGTAGTTTTTTAAAAACATGACTTTATAAAATATTTTTTTGTTTTTACATCGTGTCTTTGGAGTACCGTCACTTATTTTAATCCGGCCCTGTATTACAAATTTGCAGGTCACCTAAAAAAAACTTATGTCCAAAAACTATAAATTTTCCAAAGCTAATAGTAGTCTTTACAGCAAGGTTTCATGCAGGGCTTATAGCTACCTTCAGTACAGAGATAAGTACGAACCTTCTTTGCAAGAGGACAATCAATTCTACCACAGGGACCATGTACATCTCGCTTATTAACAAACTGACCATGTTGGTATTTCCCTTTAACATATTCACCTGGAATGAACTGGTGCTGACTGCCTCTGTACTCCATTCTCTTTAGGCAATTAGTACCACCACAAGGGCCCTTCGGGAAGCCCATAGCTAGAATCGCCAGTTCACTTCGTGTAAATGGAGCGATGAAGTGGTCGTATTGTACAAGCTCTTCAACTGGTCTTATTGGCTCTCTAGCTATATCAGGAGCAGTGAAAAAATATGCTACAGGAGGTACTTCATCAATCACGGTACCTTCCCAATGTCTGACAACCTCTAAGTCCTTCACTCTCAAATCATCGTACAGATACTTCCGTCCTGGTATCCGATCCATCTCTGGTAATGCCACAAAGTAACTGATTACTCTGCTACCCAAACACGTAAGTCGAATGTAAAATTCAATCTCACCCGACGCTTTCAAATCTTCCTCACATTGTAATGGTCGTACCATTTCTACTGTGTTTGTCACCATTTCCGGTTTAGTTGTGTCCCTGTATTCTGCTAAGTCATAATTGACGGGGTTCAATTCCGCAGCTCTCTGAAGGCAATCAAAAAATGATTCGTGCCATTCTACAACACAGAAACCAGTGCAGCCAAAGTCTTGATCTCTGTTCCATACGGTGATATAAATAGGAGTTTTCCTTAACGTATCCTCTAATTTTGAAGGTCTTTCAAGAAACATGACTGAGTTACCGACGCCAAAGTATGGCGGTTGTGGTAATGGTTCGGATGGTAGCACAATCTTCCATGGTATCACTTTAGCTTTGCCTTTCTTTCCTTTTTTAGGTTTAGGTTTGGGTTTAGGTTTGCCTTTCCCTTTTTTTGGAGGAGGAGGGGGTGGGGGCGGTGCAACAAAGTTATCATGAGCTACAATGAAATCAAAAAGGGGTAGACAGTTCATCTGCATTGAGCATGTTTGCATATACTTCATTTCTTCTTCCGATGGTGGCGGCGGTTCTTTTTTTCCTTTCTTTTTCTTGGCTTTTTTAGGAGCGCCTCCTTTTTTACCCTTTTTTTTTTTTGCGGCCAGGGCAGCTTCAAGTGCAGCAAGTTCTTCTGCTTCTCTCTTCCTCTCTGCTTCTTCCTGTGCCAGTTCATATGCATCTTTTTCGGGTGGTTCTACTTTTAGTACGATCTTTTTGACGAGTACCTCAATCATGAAGATTTGATCCATTGCAGCCGCTGTAATGATGCAATTTTGTGTTAGCTTAAATAAAGATTTCATTAATTCATATTAAAATGGAGAAACCACCTGCCAAGATCTTGTTGTCTCTAATACATTAAAATTAGCTTTTATATTTCCCTAACAAGGAAACAAATTGCGATGTGTCATCGTTATATAATACTATCTTCTGCCCGCAACTTCATCCGTGTAAAATTTCTTGTTATAACATAAATATGTTTATCCTACGACCCATCGTATCCCATTGCATCGCCCACCGGCGCTATTACTTAGAGATCTTTCTAAGTTTTCTTCTTTTTGCTCGACTCCTAAGAGTTGTAGCATGATATTAATAGCCTATATCCCTTTTCAAGAATTGGCCTATCAAATGCAAAAGTAATTTTTGTCATCCGAATGGTAGTTCCAGAGATTAGCGCGTTCAAACAATCAAATAGAAAACAAATTCTTCAGCACTTTTTTATTAGTATAGATTGTTATTGTATATACAGGTTTTACAAAATTTATAAGTCGGTGACGAGAGTCAACACACAGCTTAAACCGCTGAGTCAAGAAGCTTGAAATTTTACGCAACCCTTCCTTAAAGAACAAAGTTGAGAATAGAGATTTGTTAAAATCATCCTTAAAAGGGATTAAAGTGGGAATGAAAGTTTCTACGGAAGTTCGCTATTTTTCCAATGGGAAATCGAATTGGGCGCACAGCTTGTAATAGGTAATACGGGCTGGTATCCGCAACTCCACGTCAAAGCGCGTATTTTGCGTACGGGTGGGAAAATCTGTTATTCGATCCACCCCAGCTCCTCAAAGAAGGCCAGCAACGCCTTGGTGTCACTGACAATCTCACGTAGGGTACCTGGGTTACCGAAGTACTTGGCCCTGTATGTGGCGACCACGGGGCAGTTTAACAGCACATGGGCTGCTGTCTCGTCGTCCTCCATGCAAGCTCTGCACAGCGGACTGTCTGTGACTCCTATCGTTTACAGCTTGTAATAATATATCCTATCCTACTAATAATATTATAAACGTGAAAGTTTGTGAAGATGGATGGATGATGTTTGTTACTCTTAACACGTAAAATACTTTTTATCCTGATATTCCCACGGGATCGAGACATATGCGGGTGAAACTACGGGTGCTGCTAGTTTTTGATAAACTTTAGAGACAGTACTAGTTACAACCATAATGCAGTTGCTTCTCTACAAACGAAATCAAGAGGTAAACCTCCAAAATCATTAAACTTACATTTAGTTTTATCCTCCTTTGCGATATGGTAACAATATAATGTCCCAAAATACTATATCATTTGGGTTCATTGCGGTTTGGGAAGATTTTGACGCAGTTAAATTTTGCACATATTTTTGAAGAACTCAAACGGATTGTATCATATTCATAATGGATATTAATATTACGAAAAATTTTGGCGAGAAACCAGGGATGGGGTACATGACAATTTGACGTTTTAAACCATACTGATTAATAAAAATTTGACAGAATGTGACATTATATTTTGCAAGTATTCGTGAAAAAAGTATTAATGTCATCAATTTTCATATTGCTTTTGTACTGTTGGTGTTTTATAGTACATTACTGCCGCGGTCTATAATGACTACTTTGCTGGTCGCGCTGATGATGGCCGACAGCGCAGCGTAGCGCAGCTCCAGGCCGACATAGCGCTGTCCTCGCTGTAAAGGCCTCGACCTACGGCCTCGGCCTTTATCTCAGCTCGTCCATCAAGTGCTGCAATGATGGCCAAGCTGGAAGGCCTAGAGCGTAGCTAGGCTAGCTCGAGGCAATCATAGCGTGACCAGCGAAGCAGTCATAGTGGGCCAAGGCTTGTATAGTGCTTTACTCAAAAATGCAAGTACCTAATCTAAATAAAACCAGCAAGTAAAGATTTAGATTTCCTACTGATTTTCCACTGCATAAATTTTTCATATGCAAGCTTATATTTTTCTTTTGAGTTTCGCGGTATTAAATTTTCAACCACTAATTTAGCTTCATCTTTAATGTCTGGCGGTGTTAAACACATTGAATCGGAAGAATTTTCGCTTTGAGAGCTCATTTTTAACAAAAAGTCACTAAATAAAAATAAAATTTTCGCTGAACCGCGCTTTTGTTACTTCTTTGTTTTTTTTTTTTTTTTAACAATGGTAGTTAGAACTATACAGCCAAATATGGAATAAAATCTTTTTGTACCTATCTCTATAAATACAAACAGCTGTGTTTTAAATAAAACCTTTTTGCATTTGATTTTTTAAAACGTTGAAATGTCAAAATAGCGGCCGGCAATGTTTTGCCGGCCTGTTAGAGCGACCAGCAAAACTTTGCCGGCCGCTCCTTGAAACAGAACGGCAAGGTCGACTTTGCTCAAACAAGGTTGTCAAAATAATGACCACATTACATGCATTTTTGAGTAAAATATTTTGTTTAAAAGACCCTGTTTTTGAAAAATGACTTGGACGTATTTAGTCCTATCTGTTGGCTACATATTTTAATAAAATAAAATAATAAAATACTGCTGTACCTCAAAACCTGGGCCAGAAGAAGTGGATACAATTTACAGAACCTGATAATCGTTTTTAGGGTTCCGTACCAAAATGGTAAAAAGGAACTCTTACGGTGTGACGCAGTCTGTCTGTCCGTCTGTCACAGCTGGATATCTGAAGAACTACTAATGCAATCAACTTGAAATTTGGAACAGTTTTAAATGACGTTTGCCCAACTATTTTGCAAATAAGAAAGCTATTTTTTAGCTTTTTTTATACTTTGGAACCAAAAATTTCAAAGACATGTGACATCCACCAACCCGCACTGGGCCTGCGTACTCTCTCTCACAGAGAGGAGTCCTACGTCTCAGGAGGTGGAACGTTACAGGCTTATTAAACTACGGTTTCCTAGAAGAGCAATAGCCGCCACAGTGAGAGCCACCACACGCCGCAGTGACGACCGTTATGAAAATTATAACACTGGGATTAGACTTTACGTTGTCGAAAAACGCTTTCTCGGGAAACACCTACTTGCTTTCATAAATAACATATCAGTGACGACATTCAACGCTAAATTGCGGACGGTAGGTATGTAGCGGCCACCGCAGTCCTAGAAAACCCGAAACCCTAGCTTCATAACTCCATCCGTCAAAATACTTCAACCGCAAATTTCGCCCACCTAACTACACAAATACATACTCCCCACTTAAAATATAATCTTGGCACTTAAAGAAAAAGTGACCAACACCGATACAATAACGATCCGTGGCAGAGAAGAGATACAAACAAAAAAAAAACAAAGGAGCGTAGTATGAGTTCAAGTCTCGGGGTCACGTTTACGCACGGGGGGTATTACAGGGGAGCGAGGAGGGCGGTGCGCGAGCGCAAGACAAGTCTGTTTAACGTAGATTAGGTTGGGACTGGATGGGTAGGGATTATTTTTTTGTTTTTGGATTTTGATGTTATGATTTCTGTATGATATTCACAAACCGTTACGAAAATGATTATCATCATTTTCATTAGCCTACAGCAGTCAACTGCTGCAGATAGGCCTCTCCTATTGCACGCTATTCAACTCCTTCTTCTTCTTCAACAACTTAACTTCTTCTGCTTCAACTCAATTTTCGACAACTCTCATCTTGCTGCTACCAGCTACCCTGCGGAGATCGTCACTCTACCTATTCTGAAGGTGACGCCTTCAGGTTAGGTGGAGTGACGATCTCCGCCTTACGTTTGCCGATTCGTGGTCAAAATGATCACATTAAATATTTTGGTGTCATTAAATGTTAAGCAAATAAGTGACCTTTGGCCCAAGATAAGCGGCAGCATCGGAAGCCTGGTAATTAATGACCACTCCAAACAAATGTGTATGTGTGTATTTTGTTTTCCAAATGTCAATTGTATGTTGTACCGACGAACTATATTTTATGATGGATTTTCTTATACATATATCTGTTACAATCATACAAAAGTCGAAGTCAATGATTGAATATTGTTTTTTATGTTTGTAATGAATCATAGAAGACATCATTTGTATTCAAGGTGAAGATACGAAAGTTACTTTCAAGGCATGATTGGATTAATATGTAGGTAGTATAATACATAATGTACCTATTGATCAATCTTTGGCAACCATCATGTCTCCGTTAAGATACAAATTTGAATCGAATCTATAAAATACAATAGACGTGGATATATTTAGTAACTTGTTCCGCATAGCTATTTCTAAAGAGCCATAAAAACCTCCTGAAAGAAATCGATACGTGTTTCACCTCTCAACGAGGCATCCTCAGAATGATGATGGACTTGTTGCGAACCCGAACATGGCGGGTTGCCACATCGAGCGATCAGCAGTCTGCGCTTAAATAAAAAAATATTTTTTTTTGATGAATTTCTTATCCAGCGTCAACATAATCCACGCATCATGAGCACGTACTCCGTCTCGTTCTCTCGTCGATATTTAAATTTAGAATCGCGTTTGTACGTTATACGATTCGCAATGTACACAGTAGTTTGATGTGGACGATGTTCCACGACACGAGTTAATTGCTCAGAATTACGCTTAATTCCAGGAAAGATCGTAAAAGATTGGATGGTTGCTGCTGTAAATATCTGATAGGATTCGATGGTGTTAAAATATTGACAGATTTCAAAAGAAAGTATCGTCGCTAAAGCAATCCAATCAATTAAAGTCTCCAGCAATAGTGTTGGTTGAAAACTGTATTATTTTGCCATAACACTCAAATTAACTACCTTTTAATAATATCAGATAAGAGGATTAATTTAATTGACTTTGCTATTTTTCAGGGTCTCAGAACTCGTGCGGAATTATTTGGGGAAATGTTTGTTTGTGTGGTGGTACCTTTTCGTATTAATCTTGATATTCGTTTGACTATAATTATTGGACAACAGCTTAACCGAGTCATGCTTTTGAAGGGAACAAATCTTGAATACAAACAACCAAGTAGTTTAATCATAGGTCATAAACTTATCATAATAGATCAACAACACTCAATGATACTTAGAACCTCTTTGCAATAAACTCCAAACATGAAAAATCCAAACTCCTTAAACAAGTTTCAGAAAGATTACATCGACATAGAACAATTAATTGATAGGTTTACAGACTGACTGAATACGATCGACCAGTTCGATAAACAAGAACTGGACCACCTAGTCAGATCAAAATCTAAGATATTGCGAAATAGCAACTGTGTTAACGTGATCTTGCAAAGAGATCGCTTAATTCAGTAGAAGGTCTGACTTTTATGGGAAGCAACGTGTGGTCTCCTGATAAGGATAGGTGATCTCTGCTAGACAGACTAGCACGCATTAACGCTGCTAGTGTCTCAGATTTTATGGAGTCTTCAATAGAGTGTTGAACTGAATGTGATAAAACTCATGACACATCTCATTGAAGCTTAAGATCATTCCCCTGTCGGTGACATGCATGTCACAATAATCTTGATCATCATATACTTATGAAGCAAAAGGAATATGTAAGGAGCGTAGTAGGTGGCGTTCTTCAGGGTGTATTCAAAAGGTGTGGTGGTGAAAGTTGTTCAATTTGATGGTCTTTACCACAACCTTAAATTTGAACACACCTTTCTGATACAGCCTGTGTAGTTCCTGCCTACCCCTAGGGAAGAAGTTGAGAGTTTATGTATGTATCATAAACCTGTAGTCTGCAGTCCGCTGTTGCATAAATACCTTTTCAATTGCAAGCCATTTGACTCGGTCTTCGGTCCCTCTAATTCAGCTGCTAGCAGCAAGGTGTCTCTGGTGTGCTTTTTCGTGAATTCAAGGGTCTAAAATAGGAGCCTTGTTAATTTCCCCATGGAGAGGACTCTCCGTAGAAGTACTCCGTCTTCATCATCTACCTAGCCTTTTACCAATCAAGCTGCTGTCGACTTCCAATCTAACCAGATGCAGCTGAATACCAATATGTTACATGGAGCGACTGCCTATCTGAGAAGTACTGCGTCTTATACCTATAAAATATTATAACAGTCAATAATATTTTTTCAATTGCTTTGCTTCAAATGTTATTCCTAGTTAATTATGACATTTTACCGAGTTTTCTCTAAGTCAATCCGCAGCATCAGATTCATGATAATTCTCACAACATCAGCGTATATTAGTCGACCATTATCAAATAAACCCAACTACAATATTTGTTCCCTATTACTATGACAACATACCCATTTACTGCTATAAAATGAAAACGTAAATCTAATGTTGTGGTTATAAAATTTTCCGTTTGGTAGTATCGATGGCGGGAGGGCATGGCGGGGGGAAGGGGTCGTAAGCCCGCAGAACCGGTAGCGTGTGCGCATCGTGCAGCTGCGCCTGCGACGGGCTAAGGCACGTTTATAAAGGAAAAGGATTTGTACGTGGAAGATTTTATTTTTGATGTTTCATGTTGGGGATGGTTTAGGTTAGATTTGAGGTAAAAGATTAACGATAGAATACACATGTCATCAATGTTGAGCGGTTGGTACAAAACAAATTAGTAAACAATGTGAAACCAAAACTAATTTAATGAAAAACTTTTAGCTGTTTCTATAATAAAGAAATCTGGTTGGCAAAATGCTACTTCAGATGAAACGACAAATAAATTGTGATTCATAGATGAAAACAATGATGAAGAAGGAAATTATATATTAACAACGTTTTTCGGTACATAAAACTCATTATAGTTACTTGTAACTTTTGTAATACTGTTAGCTACAAACCCTTTTAACGGTTAAACTGTCAGTAGATTTACCACTTGCTAAATAATAAATGAATCCTCAATCGAAATTGTCTATATACAATACGTAACAAACCGCTTTGATTTTCAAACACCTTTCCCTAATTCAAATGGACATCGAACGAAATGGCTGTTGCAGTGTTTCAAATTACTAATTCAGTGCATTTTCTTCGTCAGTGAATCACTGCATTTCCATGTAAGTACTAACTACTAATACAATGTGTCACATAAACGAATTAAGATTAATATTTGATGTGGCCGTGTCTAGGTTAGTTTCCAATGTATCGATCGGAGGGGAGTGACAAGATAATTGGGTATGAAATGTCTCCTAAAGTTTTATTACGTGATTCATTCATTCTACCTCATTGGTTTAGTGGTCGCATCAGTAGCTAAGCATGAGGTCCTGAGTTCCGTTCCCAGGTCGAGCAAAGAGTTATTGGATTTTTTCTATCTGAAATTTCTTAGTGGCAGCCCGGAGTCTGGATTTGTGCCCGGTTGATGGCAAAAGAAGATGGTAAAATTTGAGTTACTATAGGTACACCTCTACACAATCCTTCCAGAAAACAAGGCGTGATATTTTGTTATGTCAATTACAAATTTTTGTGTCAACTGTGCTTTGTAATTTTTTAATAACGAACGTATGACTAGTTTCGGATTCTTCCTCGTCAAAAGGAGAAGTCCAAGTCCAATTCAAATCATCTAGCATTAATAGCTTTAGCTATATACTTATCCGATTCAATATTCTCATAATCTATTTGTAACCTGTATCCTAAATGCGTACTAAACAATCAATCAGAATCTGAATCGCTTCATAAGTTGAAAAAAATATTCTCAACAAACGTAAATAACGCAATGAATGTTGTTGAACTGTCAAAATGAAACAGATTAGTCTTAATCGTTTACGAAAATGTGTTACGTAATTATACTGGTTATAAATACTTGACAAAAATTTATAACCTGAATATAAGTCGGAAAAACAATTGATAAAATTCATACGGTCTGAAGTCAAGTAGTAAATAAATTCTGAACAATAATATCTAACAATAATTCCATGTGACCAAGCCTTTAGCAATCATCTCGCTTATACAAGTATTATAGTGGCACAACGTACGAGTACGTGCAACTTACACTATACTAACAACACAACCATAATTATTGTGTATATATTGTATACTATGTATACCGTAGTATACGGCGACTGTGAACTGTCGTATAGCCAACTATACATAGGTATTATTCAATCGTATCGAGGTCATGACTATACTTGAGCGTCATGTTCGTAACTTACAGTGGTAAGTTGAGGTTGTTAATGCTGGTATATTTAATATTCGGGATGATAACAGTCATCATCATCATCATCATCATCTGCTTAGCCTTTTCCCATATATTGGGGTCGGCTTCCTGTCTAACCAGATGGAGCTGAATACCATTATTTTGCATGGAGCGACAACATTTCTGACCTCCACAACCCAGTTACTGGGTAATACGATACATCTTGGCAAGACTGGTTGCCAGACTTTCGGGCTTTTGACGACTCGTAACGACTGTCATAGATCCACGAATGATGGCCGGGATCAGCGGCTTAGCGTGCTTTCCGAGGCACGGAGGGGTCTTGGTGTATAAAGATTGTCACCCATCCACGGACCAAGATCCATGCGGCTGTTATTACTTAGCCAGAAACCCGTCTCAGGGATGATACTAGTATTAGAGCCAATAGGAATACTGAAATGTGAAGACAGTTGAAAAAAAAGAAACTCGTGCAGAATTACTATGCAACAGTTTAAAATCAAACTCGCTAGGCATAAGATAAATTCATGAAATTATTGCGATATGTATGGATAGTAACTGGCAGTTTGCCTATGCGATAGTAAATAGGAACCTCTGTTTATTGCAACTGCTGCATCTTTCCCAACTATGAAGAATCTTGTAACAATTATATCTTGTTTTATTATTACATTGCCTTCAGGCTAAGTTGAATTGTCTCACGTTACTTTCTGCATAACTTTCATATCAGCGGTAGACCAGAAATCAGTGGCAAAAATCTATCTGAATATCTCCGCAACTGTCAGATCCGCCGACCATTTTGATCACCACGGAAACAGAGTCGCGTTCAAGAGCATGTACTGTAATTACTCACAGTGTTTACATTTCACATTTATGCATGTACACTGTATTTATGTTGTTGTCAACCGTATGTGTATATGATACGGTGCATTTATAGATTGGCGTCGAGTTTCCAGTATGTTTATTCTTGTAGTACTCCAGTTTCAATGTTGGTAGGATGTGATTAAATATAACTGCCTTATGGGTCCATTGTCTATTATTATTATTTTGAGAAAGTATAATCTTGATGCTTGATAAGTAATCTTGTATGATAAAAGTCCACGGCGAGGCATAAGTTTCTTAGTATACAGCTACTACTATCCTTGATCTACCAGGTCCAGCCACCTTAGTTCAGTCAAGCAAGAGAGGAATCAGTCATCAAACTATAGAAAAATATTGTGTAGCTAAAATTAAATTAATTGATATGTATATTCTTGTATGTCGTCCTTCATAAGACGTTGTTGAACCAGCCAATAAAAGAGCCATCTAATAAAATGCCAGCATATTTAAAAGAGCCGCTGCAAAGACCATCAAAGATTGTGAAGACAAAAGTGGACACAAAGCTAAGACCATTCTAGTTTAATCCTCCACCCATCTCTCACCACACCAATTGATCGGTTGTTCTATTCGTAGAGACCACATGAACATAATACACAAACGTATTCATCAAAGAGATATGCGCAGTCAAGTGAACGCTTAGCACGTTGGGCGCGAGCGCACGTGCGCCTAGCGGTACTACAGGATTTGTTTTATTTCTACTGCTTAGGCATTCTAATGTTTGTGATTGTGTGGTGAGGAGGGAATTGTTATAAAGTACTTTATTACGAAGGATATTTCAATGGAGAAATATCTTTAAAGGTACTTACTCAAAATTCAAAAAATTCAAAATTCAAAAGTCATTTATTCAAATTAGGCTGAGAACCAGCACTTTTCGAACGTCAAAATTACATAAGACAGTCCTCCAAAAACGCCCACCCTTCACCACTTCCTAGTGCCTTTAGCTGGGAAGAAGAAGTGGCGCAACAAACTCCCCAGCAGCACAGCTGTCTGTTCAAGTTAGAAAAAAATAAAAATGACTCTATACAATAGTATGCAAAATTATTATGCAACACAAAACATTATTTTAATTAAGTATAAATTATTGGCTATATGTTAGCTAGCACACGCCGATATACCAACCAAAAACATCGAGAACTATACTCAAGCAGAATTAAAAAATAAAAACTAAACGTAAAAAGAACTAAATATCTAAATAAAAGCATCCAGGCATAAAGGGCGTGCCCGCTTACATAAAGCTGTAAATTTGAAGTTATAAATGATAAACTAGGACCATCGAGGTAAAATAAATGTACAGTTAATTACTAGTAACAATAACAAAACCATGATCAGCAAGACGACCAGTCACCACAAGCAGCACCCGTTCACGAGCATAACGCAAAGATCAGCCATTACCCCCCTCGCCATATTTGAGGGAAGGAGGCAACCCGACTCCCGACGCTACCGCAAGCATTGACATCTAAGGGAGCATGACGAACTTGCTGCCGGTTGCTCAGGTAAAAAATAATATAATCAATTGTCGAGGTCACTAGCCAACCACAAATTGCAATACAAACTCATAACAAAAACATTGTAATGAGTAGATTATGTCAACAATAAAATAAAAATAAATAGACTCGTAAAAAAATAATTAAAAAATTGACTCATAAAGTCAAATAAAATAAAAAAATTATATAAACTTATATAAACTGTCAGTAGGTAAGTTAAATCTGGAGAAAGAACATAAACATTGTCTTGAGTTAATCACAGCGACCAACTATTCTTATCATTTAAGTAGTCGTTGATACAATAGTATGCCTTTGAACAAAGGTTGGATTTTACTTTATTTTTAAACGCATTAACAGGCAAATCTAGCATAGAAGAGGGTAGCTTGTTATAAAAGGTTATACCAAGCCCAACAAATGAGTTATGAACCTTATGAAGCCGGTGAAAGGGAGCTCGTAGTTTGTCCTTATTTCTAGTGTTAACATTGTGAATATCACTGTTTTTAGTGTATAAGTGTATATTTTGCCTAATATATAAGATGTTGGCGAAAATGAATTGTGATGCCACCGTGAGAATACCAACATCTTTAAAAAAATCTCTTAGAGAAACTCTGGCACGTAGCTGGTAAATTGCTCGAACAGCTCGTTTTTGAAGAACAAATATATTTTGAATGTCAGCGGCTTTGCCCCACAGCAGAATACCATAGGACATAACGCTATGGAAATAACTAAAATAGACTAACCGAGCTGTATCAATGTCAGTGTATTGTCTTACTTTCCTGACAGCGTAGGCGGCCGAACTGAGCCTTCCCGCTAGGCTTGATATATGTGGGCCCCACTGAAGTTTGGCATCTACTGTTATGCCCAGAAAAACTGCCGAGTTCACAGTTTCAAGCACCTCTTTATCTAAGACGATGTTGGGTCCTAGATTTCTAACATTTGGTAGAGCGAACTTTACACATTTCGTTTTCTTGGCATTGAGAACTAGGTTATTTGTCGTAAACCAATCCGTAACCATTGAGAGTGCACTGTTTACGTCGTCAAAATCTTGTCTATTCCTGTCTACTTTAAAAATAAGAGAGGTATCATCTGCAAACAGTACAACGTTACAGATATCCTTTAAATAAAAAGGTAAGTCATTTATATACACTAAGAATAAGAATGGACCCAGTATTGAGCCTTGAGGTACACCTAACTGAACTGGTAGCCCGGAAGATTTCACACCATTAACATCTACACATTGGACCCTATTATGCAAATAAGAATTTATTACTTTAAGAGCTTCGTTTTGGACACCGTAATGACGTAGTTTACGCAAAAGTGTGTCATGGTGCACGCAATCAAAGGCTTTGGAGAGATCACAGAAAACTCCAATAGCATTTTGCGAGTTCTCCCATGCGTTAAATATGTGTTTCATCAGAGCAACACCTGCATCTGTAGTCGAACGACCTTTTGTGAAACCATATTGTTCATCATGAAGAAGTCTGTTTCAAGACTATTCACATCAATTTCTTCTTCGTTGTGATTTGACAGAAATATCTTTGATGTTCGATGCTTCTTTTCATCATCATCAGCCTATAATGTTCCCACTGCTGGGACACAGGCCTCCTCTCTGTGAGAGGGAGTGGGCCGTAATCCACCACGCGGGCCCAGTGCGGGTTGGTAGAAGTCACATGTCTTCGAATTTTCGGTTCTAGGACATGCCGGTTTCCTCACGATGTTTTCCTTCACCGTTTCGAGAGCAGTGGTGATGAAATAATTTACACAAAGTAAAGCGCCTGTCTGGGTTCGAACTTACGACGAACTCGTAAGTCGTGGCCGTTAACACTGCTGCTGCGATGCTTCTTTTATTTTAGTGGAATATATAAAGATACTGGTCAAGCGCAAAGCTAGAAACAAAAAAAAAGTTAAGTGATGAGAAGT
Source organism: Agrochola lychnidis (assembly GCA_963680765.1). Taxonomy (NCBI): domain Eukaryota; kingdom Metazoa; phylum Arthropoda; class Insecta; order Lepidoptera; family Noctuidae; genus Agrochola; species Agrochola lychnidis. Next base: position 4,242,684 of record OY796871.1, on the reverse strand, counting down.
TTAGTTAGTCATCTAGGTTTCTAGTGACTACGGTAATATTTTATGGAATAAGAATTGCTTGTGGAACCTATATAATTCAAGCCCCACTAGATGGCTTGAAACTGACAAAGTTTTTTTGCATGGTTTATTTTAAAACACTTCGTGTCGATACAAGATATGAACATTCTCGTATAATAATCTCAAACATTAAAAGGATTCCAGGAAAGTAATCATTACAAAAACATATATGTAATTCAAATTACAACTTAAGCCTGTTGAGTTTATGATTGCATCAATAAATATTAGTATTACAAACAATGTTTATTTTATATAAAATCCACAAATTCACTCAACAGTTTCAATTCTATATTGTTATCATTTGTAAATCAAAGCTGCTGTTTCACATTATTTGCTTTGTGAATCCACATCAAATAATCTGTATGATGACTCAGATCGTCAATCAACACTGATAATTTTAAGTGCTGAAGGTAAAATCGTACATAGAAAATGATTAATAGTGAGTTATTGTAGATCATTTTAGTAATCTTAGTCACTATTCTATAAGAGTGCACAAAAATCACGCGCTGCATTTCTTTTTTCGAATTAGCCCGAACTAAACCTATGAGAACAGCTCATAATATCAGCCTATTATTTTCTCACTGCAGGGCAAAAGCCTCTTCTCATACAGAGAAGGCACAAGCATTGATCACCACGCTTAATCAAGACGGGTTGGCGGTTTCACAATGAATTATATTAATATTTATTAATTATAACTCCAGGTTTCCTCACGATAGGCGCGGGCTTGCGGACGCGGACGGTGAGCAATGGCACGCACCTAACCGCCGCAGGAAGAGACGCCCTGGGCGTCGGGAATCGAGAGCCAATTTCAGGCCACCATGGGCGCGGGCTTGCGAAGGGTGAGCAATGGGTAGCTTGCCGTCCGATAATGACCAGGCCCGGGTCGACGGCGCGTTGTGTTCCACGCGCGCCTCAATGAGATGTCAGCAGAACTGACGGGGTCCTCTAGGGCCGATGCTTGCCGGGGGTGCGAAGAAGTCCGAAAGGGATATCGTGGCCCCCGGCAATATGGCAACTGAAGGAACACGGGTGGGTTTTAGTCTGTAAGATTCTGACATTCTGACATTCTTCTCCCGCTCCACCCAGAGCGGGAGAAGTTATTTGATAATTTCCAAACCAAAAAACAAAAAAGGTTTCCTCACGATGTTTTTCTTCATCGATGTTAGTGATGTCCAAGATAAACCTGAAAAGTACACATTAATTGAAAAAGTCACATTGGTACTTGCCTGGATTAGAACCTACAATCTCGTGTATAAGAGACCCTTATAGTAATAATAGGTAGGAGCTTAAATGTTGTATCCCAGGCCATCACGATATTTAAGCTCATGCTTTAGTTAAAATATTGGTTCAGTCAGCAAGGAAGTAGCGAGGTTGACATTCCGCCACCACTTGCTGCACCGAACCGCCATGAACAGTCAGTCACGAGTCTAAGTGTCAAAGGAAAATACAGGTGTTTGGTGCATCGTTTGCCAAATTAAAATGGCGGATAAGAGGGGTCATGTGGTCTCCTCAGACCGCAAAAAAAATCTGGGCCCCATGGAATGTTTTTTAAACCAGATGAGGAAAAAAGCTAGATGTGACTTGCCGGTAATTTTGATTTTGAGAGAACCGTACAACAGTACACATTTCAATGAGAAAAATTAGAAGGCTATGCCTACCAATAACTTTTTATTCAAGTTCAAAGGCTGAATTTTGTGATATTATAAAATAAATAAAAATGGACATAAAAATCCCATGTGGCCCAAAAATTTTAGAGTCAGAGGATATAACGCATGATCCCTCTACTCCGCCATTTTCATTTAGCAAAAGATGCACCAAACACCATGTATTGCAGTAATATACAAATACTTCTACATACTGATCTCTCAGAGATATTAAAATAGTATCTCCAAGCAATCACACCACCTAAGCAACACTAAGTACTAAAGGTTAACCACAGCATCGGATTAGGTATCTTTTACTTCTAATCTTACCGAGGAATAGAAGCGTGACGTAAGCACGATACGTCACGGTTGTATAATTCCTCTATCACCAGCTACAACGCATTATCATCTTTCAGTTCCATGACTTTAACCACTAGACTTTCTAATGCATCATTATTTGCATTATTATTATACATTTTTTGGTCGTTCTCTTCAATGACTGTCATTGGAAGCAAAGATGCGAAGGTCTCAATCATTGTTATCCTTCCATTTCCCTTGTTGTTGTTAACTTTGGCTCATAGATTTTTTGTCCATTTTCTATATCATTATCTTGTCCTAAAATCTATCAATTTTCTTTAATATCATCTCATTAGAAGTTTAAAGTGAAATTGATGGTATTAATAATCCTTGGGGTATCAAATGCTTTAAGTAGAAAAGTTATTGAAAGTTCCTAAACTTATGAGTGATCGTCTATTAGAAGAAGTTAACAAGAAAGTAAAATTGAAAGTGTGAAGTTTTTAATTTCGTAATACGTGGTTTATCAAAAAATATTTCTTTAGAACTTTTGACACCATTTTATAAGTAAATAATTGACTGGTCATTTCCAAATTGTATTATTAGCTTACTTTTATATAAAAAATACAGTAATTTGTTCTGTAGCGTATTTTCAAAGTTCAACATCCCCAGAGTTCTAAATTCAGTTGGTATTATTATTGGGGTGAAACCAACACAAATTGCTTCTTCAAGTCCGTTGGCACAGTAATCATTACTTGCTTCCGTTTTGTCACCACAGACTTCAGCTGCTTTTTCTGCAGCATGCTTTGCATGATTGTCACCTTCTTCAGATAATCTAATTTCTGCAGAAGGATAGCGGAAATTTTTGCGGAAGATAACTAATTTGAGAAGCTCTTGGCTAAATAATAATAACCACACTGGTCGATTTATCAGGTTAAGCTACCCTTGCCGGGGTTGGTCCATGGATGGGTGACCATCTTTACATACCGAGATTCCTTTGTGCCTCAGAAAACACGTTAAGCCGTTGGTTCCAGCTGTCATCCGTGGATCTTTGACAGTTGTTATGAGTCATCAGAAGCTCGAAAGTCTGACAACCAGGTTTACCAAGGGGCATCGTATTACCCGGTTACTGGGTTGTGGAGGTCAGATAGGCAGTTGTTTCATGTAAAATACTGGTATTCAGCTGCATTCGGTTAGACTGGAAGCCGATCCCAACATAGTTGGGAAAAGGCTAGGCAGATTTTTTGCAAATAATCTAATTTATTCTTAACCTGTAACGCAGGTTACATAGGGGTCTTTAACAGGGTTTTTAGAAGCACCAGCTATTTATTCTCTTTATCAAAACAGAACATTAACCGGCATTGACCCCACATGATATCCCTGCATATTCAAAAGGCAACAAAAAAACTCTTGTAACTCAATATCTTCATAAACGATGGAACGATACAGAGCACAGGTGTCGGTGTTGTGATGGCAGTATGGTGGCTGTGCCGGCTTCAATTAAAACTAGGAATAATAAACATAGACACTCATTTACATATGCGTCAGTTGGTTCTAAGTTAACGACCGCTTGGGGTATGGGATAAGCTGAAGCGGGTATTATAATTTACGTTTTGTGACCTAACAATAGTACAGATGCCAGCACATCAAAAGCTACCCGAAAATGTCAAATTTTCCCAATCCACTTTGAACCTTATACTTCAGCGATAAAGTTGAAAATCTATTAAATAAATTTGACAGATTGAAGTAGCTTGAAGTACTGGCGTCTGTACTCTGTGTGACTTATTTTCGTAAACGATTATGACAAACTTGTTTCATTTTGACAGTTCAACAACATTCATTGCGTTATTTACGTTGTTGAGCAGATTTTATTTTCCAACTTATGAAGCAATGGATTAGCAATCTGTTTCAGATCGATACAAATTGTGATTGATCGAGTATTACGTAATTAGGGTACAGGTCTGTTTAAGCAATAGGCTGGTTGGTAAGAATACAATAAAAGGTCTAATAAAGGTCTGTGTTACTAACTATATTCTGTTCTTCTCTACATAATTGATTTAGCTGTATTGTATTAAATAAAGAGTAATTTATTGACATTTAATAATATGACAATACAAATAGTGTGACATTATAATAATTTAATTTGAGATCTGTATAATTTGATTTTATTTTAATTTGGATCAATATTTTTTATTTAATTTATTTGATTGTTAAATCTATGACATGTATTTTAATTCATCAGACAATTTTTATTTTTAAATCTTTAACGTGTGTAGTATTCTTTTTTTTTTAAATAATATTTTTATTTTTTTGAGTGTAATAATTTTGTAATGTTATTTTAATAATAATTATTAGATTAATAATATTGTAAATATTTGCACTTCATAATAGGTAATGATACAGAGTACTTTATATTTATTTGTAACATCTGTTTATACCTACCTATATTAAGCAAATAAATAATTTGATTTGATTTTTTTTATAAATTAAGTTAGTATTTTATTAAGTTAATTATGAAATGTGAAAGCTAACAGCTGATTGCAAGTATAAATTAATTCGTATGACGTCATGTTTTTACAGTTACGATATTTCTTTTGTCATTAAATCTTTTTTTAACTGTTTAATTACAAATTGGCTTTAATTTTTTTTCCAATTACTATATCATATTAAAGTTTTGTATTGTTTTGTGACAATGGTCTTCTTGTAATGTCTTCATTTTTCCATTTTTTTATAACTTACACCACACTTTAGGATTACACACAGAATTTATTGGCTACGATTGAAAATATTGTTCGTGAGTCAGTTTTATGTGTTTTCATGCATTACCTTGATGTATGTTGATGGTGTATTATGTTTATAATGAGTCGTAAATATAATGTGTGCAGCGTTAGACGGGTTAATAGTTTTGTTGAGATTCCAATGTACATTTATGATAAAGTGGCGGATTTGAGTATTTGGAGTTAGTAATCTTTGATGTGGACTTTAATGTTTTGGCTTTGAACTCTCTCTGTAGCATTTTGGATTTCTTAGAAGCCAAGTCATTATAAAATATACATTGGTGCCGATTCTCTTGTTCACAAACTAAACTAAGTTTAAGTTCAGTGCATCTTTTTCTTTCTATTTCATTAAGAAAAGGACAGAAGATAAATTTTACTTTAGTCCTGTCAAATTAATCAGCGCCTGTCACTACTCCATACAAGTTTAGACGTGATTAAAAACTTGCCTACTAAAATGACGTCAATTTACGTAAAGCGCTAATTAATTTGACAGGACTAAACTAAAATTTATCTTCTGTCCTTTTCTTAATGAAATAGAAAGAAAAAGATGCACTGAACTTAAATTTAGTTTAGTTTGTGAAGAAGGGAATCGGCACCAATGTGTAACTAAATAATAATAAAAAAATAACACAAATGCAATGTTAACACAATATTAACTGTTCTCGAATTTGGCAAACGGATACCAATGTGACGTATACATAGAAGAGGTTAATACTTCACTTGACGAGTTTTTACTATACCATGATTCTATTAAAATCATAATGTACGGCAACGTTTGAAAGACAATACTTCATCGCTAAAGCGTTTTGAAACAGCTTCAAACATAATACTTAATAGTATAGTAAATCGTATACTAATCAAGTCATTAAAACATAGAACCACCTATTAAATTACCATACCTAATACCTACATATTCATAATGTAGCAAATCCAAACACCGGCTATTTATTGAAATAACACCTCAGAATTGAGACAGGCCAGATAAACAGCCTATGTATGCAAAGGACAGTTTAACACATTACCCTAACTCCGTGCAGTCGGCTAATTGACAATCCGAAGTTGTCATAGTCCGATAGTTTTGGCGATTTGAATAAATAGAGGCTGTTAACCAAATATTTGGTTTTGGGAGTACAGGCAGGAAGAAAATGGTTATCAATGATTTTACACATTCAGTTCGATTTGTGAACTCACAAAATTAAAAGGGCAAAAAGTGAGTTTTTGCACATCCATCGTCGAAAAACCACTATATTTCTCGACTTATTTTTTACCCACTGGCCCCGAAGTTGATCAGTTTAATATTTTACTATATAATTTTTGGATCACATCGCAGTTTTATACTGCATTTGTTTTTATTTTAACCGTATTTATAGTGCGTAGTGGGATGTTGACGCGTGAAAATAAATTCCGGTAGTGTGTTGGTGCATTTGACCGCCTTTTCTCTTGTTTAGTAAATATTTATTTTAATCGGGAAACGACATCAGACATTCAACGTTTCTTTTACCAGCATTCCGTAATGCAGTAACTCATTTTATATTAAACCGTCTCCCAAGATCTTCATCATCATTCTTCTACCAAAAAATGTCGGCTTATTGGTGATTCGCACGAGTTTATTCGCCCGAAACGGGCGAGTCGACACTTTTTTTTTTCTTGAAGCGAATCGCTTCAAGGCGAGTAAATTCGGGCAAATCACCAATAAGCCACATTTTCAGCTATAATTTAAGAGAAGCCAATATTATTATCCTCCAACTAACATCGTCTGTTCTCGTCTGTCCCATCACTATCAACTTAATCAGTAGGAAAAACAACTCTAAGCACCCTTTTGCATAAGCAAACACTGCTACTGGCATTATCTTTGGTGATGGTAAATTAACCCTAAGGGTTAATGGAATATTATAGTGATTAAAGGTTACATTGGTGTGGCATTGTAAAGTGGTAATGTGGTGGTTTGGGATGGAACAATTGAATAAGTAGGTACGTATTTGATTGAGATATTTTTTGTATTTTCAAGGAATTATTACAAGTCATGTTGCAAACATTATTTTTTCTATTCTAGAAAAAAAAAAAAGAAATTACACTAGGTACTTATTGAACTACGGTTATTTGCAAATTTTTATTATTGGTTATCAAACTTAATTATTTGAGAACCTTTGTCATTTTAGGCAACTACATGGTAAGCCTTAATTCCAGAGTCCACGTATTTATTACTGTTTAAGTCTTTCCGGAACAAAACAATCTTAAGACAAACGGCATAGAGTAGATTTTGAAATGATATAATTTGAACATGATTAAGCACATACGACCTTACTAAGTAGTGTTAATTAGAAGACCGGAAAAAAAGCCATGGAGTAAATTTAGGTTTACAAAAAATACTAATCAGTTAAATCACAATAATTGTCTGAAAAATTATTTGATATGAATACCTACACAAGCATAATCATAGCATAGCATAATCAGCCTACAATGTTCCCACTGCTGGAACATAGGCCCCCTCTTTTCGAGAAACAGTGGGCCGTAATCGTAATCTACCACGCGGGCCCAGTGTGGGTTGGTAGATGTCAAATGTTCACAAATTTTTGGTTCTAGGACATGCCGGTTTCCTCACGATGTTTTCCTTCACCGTGTTTGAGAGCAGTGTGGTGATGAAATTATTTACACAAAGTAAAATGCCTGCCTGGGGTCGAACCGACGACTTATACCTCGTAAGTCCTGTTAGCATTGGGCCACCACTGCATTGCTCTCGAAATTAAAAAATACACAAGATTTACTGACAATAAAACTATTATTAACAGGCAAGCAACATTGTCGAAGCATAAATGACCTAAAAATATAATAAAAAAATCGCTTTTCTAATTTAGATCAGTAAAATAATCGTGTTTCTAAGTTTTATAGACAAACACCACAACCATAAACTTAACTTATATATTTCATAAGGTGACATAAAAAAAGTTAACCCTACAAACTCCACTTCGGGTCTGTCCGACCGTCATCCGAAAGACGTCTGTTTTAGTTTGTGCAAAACTAATTGGTTATGCAAAATTCGAGTGGCCATCCAAGTCTGGTGCACTCTGTGAAGATCTCCGCAAACACTGACTGTAGAAAATAATTGGGCTACGTACGTACCCCAGGAGTGGACTTGCAGATGAGTAGCGGTTAATTTGTCTTTGTTTGACCAGTCCCTTTTTCAAGATGGCAGCTTGTTGGGGATTATTGTTTTTTATTTGTTTAGTGAGGTAAAACGTGAGTATTTGCAGGTATTATTTTGAATGGTTGATATTATACTGTTTGACAAAGTTGTGGCAAATATGTATCGTTAAAATCGTGACACAGAACGAATACAGATGATCGATCATCTATCGTCATGTGTCATCATCATCACATACTCAAGATAACACAAAATAAACAAACCATTTTCAACACATCACAGAAAAACACCCAACCCTCTAACTGCCAAATGGGTCACATTTAAAGCCGAAAAAAAATGTCCGATACATTTAAATTTCGAATACCGTCACGACACATCAATTGTGCCCATCATCGGTGATGTCCACCATTTTTTTCTACTTTTTTCTGTTAAAAATCCCGTAGAGTTATAAAAATAAATGAGGCTTCGCAAACATTGGGGCGAGGACAATAGTTAGGTCATTATTTTCGGTCATTTGAACGAGCTACGGTTTCGATTTAGGGGGCAGAGTGAGGGGGTATAAATAACCTGTAAGCGTTTGAGGGTTGAGTGAAACGTCGAGATTTTTGACGAGTTTTATTATTATGAGTTGTTATCATAATTTGGGTCCAGAAAATTACGTTTGGTAATTACTTTTGTAATAGTAATGACTTCGTTGTTATGACAATAGGACTAATGAGAATCCATTCATAGCATTTTTCTTTAAAAATGGGTATTGTATTTTTTTACGTTATCAACTAAAATATCTAAGTATGTCAAAAGACAGTGTAATGGTGCAAACTTAAAAAATAAATAAAATAATATAGACATTCTTTTTTTTATTTAGAAATCCTGTTTGTAGTTTCCTCCTCTACCTCCATATTGAACATAAAATAAGTGATATACAAAAATTGGGGATGCCAAAATAGCTCCGTCAGTTCCACAGATATTATCCTGTACAATAATAACATTAATTTTAATGATAAAATCCGCATATTTTTGCACTTGGCAAGGGTCCCCTTAAAAGCCTACGTCTATTCAAATGTTGCCATCGTAAAAAATGTACCAAGTATTTGGTATTGCCGCAATAAAAAAGTAATAATTGTAATTCTTTTGGAAAAATTGTAATTTCTCTTATAATTTAACGGTTAAATTGGTTTTTTTAAATTATTTCTTGCAAGAAGGTGCTGGTGTAAAGGCGTTTGTAATTTTAAGGGTTCTTAAATGGTTTTGAATGTCAAATAACTTATGTGGCAGCTCCCTTGTAGCTTAGAAAATGTTGACAGTGAATTATAGAATATAGGCCTACCCTTGCCAACACGATAAAAATAAATGGCAAAATAAAGAGATTTGGTTTAGATGAGTTTTTGATTCATAAGGATTATTTCATCGAAAACGCAAAACTCTTTAAACTATTTATCAATCTGTGTAACTGTGTTTCGAAATGTCCTTTACAAGTGCAGCTTAAAAACTCAAAGGAGTAACTCAGTTTTAGAAATGGAACATTTTGCTTGAATTTCTTATTATAATGTTGCAAAAAAAAATGCGGATACGGCACGTTTTATAAAAAACAAAATAATTCAGTAATTAACCCGATACGGATTTGGATTTCTTATTAATGTCTGCAATCTTTATGTGCTAAGAAATAGAGTTCAATATCGCACAGGATAAAAACAATATGGTTATTGTATGCTTTCTATTATGTTTTTATTGGAAACAATGATCGTGGGAAAATATCTGGCTAACTGTAGTGAGAAAGCAAAAAGTTATCGATTGTTCAGAGCTGTGGCCAGGTATGAAAATGGCTTAAGAATTCTCTCGAATTAAGGAAACTGGCAAACACTGGAAACTGTTGAATTGACGCAACTGTCTAATTCGCAAAACTGACAAATCAGCTAAACTGACAAATCAACGAAACTGGCGAATAAAATAAACTGACGAGTGTGGGACACTGACCAGAGATTCACGGACTCATAATATCTTTGGGTATTTTCTCGTGGACCTACTTTTTGTCCCACCAGTAGGTCCACGAGGCTATGTAATAAACGTTAATATCTATAAGGTACATTTAGACTAGGTACCTACCTGCGTCATATAATATAATTACTAATATATTCAGGGTGGCGATTTAGTGATCTAGACTCCGGGCTGCTACTGAGAAATTCCAGATGGACAACCCAACAAACACTTTGCCCGACCCGGGAATCGAACCCAGGACCTCATGCTCAGCAGTAGCATTTGCGACCACTAGACCAACGAGACATTAGCACTTGAAGTGTTTCCCAAAAAAAACACTTTTAAAACTTATCACTTTGTCTTTACCGGCTGCAGTCGCGTGCACATAATCTGTAACGGCACACGCGTTTACTTACAAACTTAACTTTTGCACCACACCAAACGAAATCCACCTTTATTCCTTAACCGCTAAGTTCTTTACTACCGGCATTTGTTTTTCAGCGAACTACATTAGGTGTTGTTCAAGAACGAGGCATTTTTTACTGATATATTGTTAGGTCAAGTTCAGACAGGCAGACAATTCAAGCGTGATATCCTAGGTCATTAACGAGGCTAGCTGTATAATTTACGCTAGTTTTTTGTGCAAATGAGTAGTAACTATTAATAGCGAGTTGAATGATTTGGTGTTAGAATTCAATTGTATTATTGTTGTAGTTTGCACGTTGTACTGTGGTCGTAAAGGTGACGCTCTTTAGAGCATTCTGTACCACCTTCTACACGTGCAGCTTGTGGGAGAAGTATTCGCGAGCATCGTATGGAGCCCTTCGTGTCCAATTTAATAATGCATTCAGAAAACTGATGGGGCTGCCATGGCGTTGCAGTGCGTCAGGGATGTTTGCGGCGGCGCGTGTAGATTGTTTTTATACTTTAATGCGCAAGCGCACTGCATCAATGGTGGCACGAGTCATGGCTAGCCCCAACAGGGTTCTGAAAATGATAGGTGACAGAGTGGACTGTCCATATATAATTCACTGTTGTCAGTTACATGTGTCACCGTATTGTGTTGTTTACTAACACGTAGTTTTTAAGGATATTGTTACTAACCCTCTATGAGTCTTGGCTCGAAATCAAGTTTTTTTATTTTTTATTATTGGTAAAGGCATGTCCAAAGACAAAAAATTCGAACACATGTAACATCCACCATCTCGCATTGAGCCCACGTGGTGGATTACGGCTCGCTCTCTCTCTCCTGAATACCAGTATTTTACATGAAGTGACTGCCTATCTGACACAGCCCAGTAACTGGACTGGTTGTCAGATTTTCGGGCTTCTGACAACCCGTAACGACTGTCAAAGATTTACGAATGACAGACGGGACACATGGCTTCACGTGCTTTCCGAGGCACAGAGGAGTCTCGGTATGTAAAGATAACAAATCCATGGACCAACCCAGGCAAGTGTAGCTTAACCTGATGGATCGATCCATGCGGCTGTTATTAGTACTTACCCACGAGCTCCTAAGGACCACTATTGCTCTATCTTATCATGTTAATAAAACACAATCAATCTGCCTAGCCTTTTCCCAACTATATTAGGGTCGGCTTCCAGTCTAACTAGATGCAGCTGAATATCAGTATTTTACATGGAGCGACTGCCTATTTGACCTCCACAACCCAGTTACTAGGTAATATGCAATGCCACGCGCGTACGCGTATCTTTATATATATAATTCTTCTGCGAGTGTGTATGTCACTGAACTTCTCTCAAACGACTGGACCGATTTTGATGAAATTTTTTGTGTGTGTTCAAGGGGATCTGGGAATGGTTTAGATTCACAATCGGACCCGATAGGTGGCGGTATTCGCTCAGGACAACGTCTGTCAGGTCCGCTAGTGTTAATATAAAACACACGCCATTTTAAACATGTTTTATTCTTTAAACAAGATTGCAAAATCTTAAGTCTTACGACAAAAGTTAATTTAGAATAAACTATGATTGGTGTATATCGATGACAGCTATTGTCCTGCGCCGGCGCACGCAACTGAGCAGCTGTACCGACTGTAACAATAAATTTATGAGTAAAAACTGAGTTTGAGCCACACCCACCGGCGACAAATCTGTAAGGGTTAAATGTGTTTTACGCGTTTCTAAATAATTTTACAAAAGTTCATTTTAAATTAGTTTGCTTTTTTCCAATATCCAAACACGATCTTTTTCAACCAGAAACAATGATATCATTATAGGTAAAAGAGATAGATAGCGCTCCGCAAGTGGCACGTCAAAACTTGGCTAATTACACCAGGTTTCGTTTTCTAGTCTCTTTTTTATTCCCCATAACTTTGACATGCCGTCCTACTTCTACATGTCATCTAATAGTGTGATATTGTGCCGTTTTTGAAGATCTAATTTTGGGTAGGAACATCACCACACCAGAAACATTTGTTGTAACTGAGGAAAACCTATATTTTTGAGCATATTTTTGGGCGTTTTACATGCCTTTGTCCGAATAATCTACATGTAATGAACCAGAATGACCTTTAAAATAGATAATAGATAGTTCTTAAATCAGTAATGGTTACTTTGGCTTGAAAGAACCGGGTACAAGTACGAACCTGCACATTTGGCTCATACTCTCAGCAGTAAAGAAACAATTAAAAAGAAGATAAGTCTGTATTTGTATTTTTTTTTTTTTTATTGAAACCTTAATTTTGCAAGGAAGATATAAAAAGAACATGCCAAGTGGGTGCTAAGCAAAGTGGCCTTAGTTGTAAAATTCATAGAATATTCGTCCACAACGCGTAAATCAAACTCCATCTTAAGGCTTTAAAAGTGGTCCCTTCGCTTCGTGATTACAGCGCAAATGGCTCTTTATAATTACACTGTCAAGGTCCAGGACGTGTTTACAGTCTATTGTCTTTGTCTCAATACGATTTGACTCGAAACACAATTTCAGTTTTGATATTTCAATTTATTTGTTGACTGTTGGAGGAGAATTTGAATTTAATTGTGGGTTGTAACTGATAATACGGTTGTGAATTTTATGGTTTCTGTTTCATCTATCTTAAGAAAATCTAGATACGTTTGGTTTTTTAGGAGCATACAGTGTGGAGTGTGGTTTCCTGCCCAGAGAGTGACAATCGTACATTTATGGGTAGGTATACCAGTAGCCTGGAAAAAGACGTAGAGGACGACAGGTGAAAAGGTGGAAGGATGATCTGCCAAAAGGTTGGCGAAGAACAGCTCTGGACAGGAATAAAAGAAGGGAAATAGAGGAGGCCTATGTCGCAAGACATCCTGACCTGGTAGATGATAATAGCTAATATAGGGTTAACAAAGCAGAAATTATAATTAGATTAAATTTTATTTTTTTGTTTAATTCAGACACATTGATCCATATTTTTGTTAGTATATTTAAGAATTGTATTAGTAACCAAATATTCAAATACTACCGTACCAAATAAAGGTTATTCGTTTATAAGAACTTGTTTAGGTATAAGGGGTCAGAGATAATAAAGGCATTTTTTTTTCTCAGTAGTCTATTATTGTACCTTTGTAGTACTCATGAAACTCATCTATACACCTGTTTTATAAAGTGGTGCTTTGAGGATAACAATGGAAGAGTTCGTCAAAAGTGCGCTGGTACAAATTTCTTCATCCCCCCCGACCGTTGCTCGAAAACGAGGTGCCAGTAGTTGTTACAGCTGAGCACGTAGCTTTAAATACCCCGCATAATAATTAAGATGAAAATCTAACTTTGATCCAGCTTGTCCCTTCTTGTTGTCCTCCCCCCAGCAACGCCATAAGCCGAGGTTCGTACCCCACAGGGGGTGCCCTTAGCAAGCATTCGCTTAATTTTAATTTAGAATAGTTTTTGCTCCTAGCTGGAGGCTCTAAGTGTAGTAGCTTAAGGCACCCACAGGAAAGTTCGGTTAAGCAGCCAAGACCTTAGTGGGCAAAACTGCGAGAGGCCATAGTTAAAAAAAATCATTCTTCATAGCAGAAGACAGTGATAAGATTCTAAAAGCAAATATATACTACTCTGAAAAAAAGAAAAAAATGCTAACTATAACGTCGGACATAGCAATCATTCAAACATGTTTTAAAACAAACAAACACACATACTGTCAAGGGACTTCACACATTTAACAGCCCATTATTGTCCCAATCCCAATATAGCTGTATTTACGTCAATACTACATGTGATTGATTTTATGTCCAAACATCTCAACTACCGAACCCCTTGAGATTTCACAAAGGAATCTAATATTTACGAGAACATTAATTTTGATTGGTATAAACAGGAATATTGATAGTTCCTGTTGTATAAAGTAGAGGTATTTAAAGAATTTTGGTCGTTAATAAGAGCAATATCTTTTTATATTGTCTTTGGCTTTTTGACTTCTGTCTTGTCCTTGTGTATCTTTGTCTTACTAAAGATCGTCTCAATGTGAGCATAATTTTTGTTTTCGGTTTCGATCAGCTGGACTTTTATCTACGCGTCATGTATGTTAGTCAGCCAAACATTTGGATGTTTAGATGTCACCTATGAAGGACCCTGTCAAGGGGGCACACTACCATCTCAGTGCCCCAAGTCAACCTCACCTGCTCGTGGTGCACCCTGCTGAATAACTAACGAGGCTCTGACAACCGACAAATGGCGGTATAACCATTCTAAATAAAATTTCGCAGCTAAATGGTGCAGACTAGTGACGGGCAGCAGCGTCACTAGTGCGAGAAGCTGCGATCTGCGATCGCCAACCCGCATGCCCAGCGTGGCGATTATGGGCAAACCCTCCAAATGGCAAGTCAAATTCAACCACGGCCTCCAGTTCCCGGCCGCCTTGCTATTCCTGATTTTGGCGGCAATCACGGTAACGGTAAGGTAGGGGGTGCGAAGAATCCCCGGGTTACGAATGGCCGCCAAACACAACTGACCTTGGCAACGTACAACGGACGCACGTTACGGCTCGACGAACACCTAGTGCAGCTAGAAGAAGAGCTCGGTAAAATAAAGTGGCATATTCTTGGCTTAAGTGAAGTCCGAAGAGAGGGAGAGGACACAATAACCCTTGAATCGGGCCACCTTTTGTATTTTCGAGAGGGAGACCAACTATCCAAAGGCGGAGTCGGGTTCCTGGTAAACAAATCCCTTTGTGACAACGTTGTAGAAGTCTCCAGTGTCTCGAACAGGGTAGCGTACCTTGTAGTGAAGTTAACCAAGAGGTATAGCCTCAAGGTTATTCAGGTTTACGCACCGACCTCGGCACACTCGGATGACGAAGTGGAGGAAATGTTTGAAGATATCTCCAAGGCCTTGCATTCCACCACTAAGGCCCACTACAATGTTCTCATGGGGGATTTTAATGCTAAAGTGGGAGTACAGAATTGCAGCGAATCGGTAGTAGGATCTTATGGGTTTGGCAGCAGAAATCATAGGGGGCAAATGCTTGTCAACTTCCTAGAGAAGGAGGGGCTTTTCATGATGAACTCCTTCTTTAAGAAACAGCTCCAAAGGAAGTGGACGTGGCGAAGCCCCGATACTATGACGAAAAATGAGATAGACTTCATCATAGCGGATAAGAATCATATATTCAGGGACGTCTCGGTGATCAACAGGTTCAACACCGGCAGTGATCACAGACTTGTCCGAGGCTCTCTGAATATCAACTTTAAGCTCGAGCGAACTCGTTTGATGAGGTCTAGGCTCCGTCCAAACATGCTCCAAACCATGCTGGGATCTGAAGCGTTCCAATCAAACTTGGAGAACCGATTTGCTGCCGTGGAAACCACAAATGACGTTGACCAGGCACTCGACCAAGTGGCGGAAATCCTCAGGGAGGAAGGCACGCGTTTTTGTAAAATGCGGCGTACGGGCAAGAAGTCAAAACTTTCAAAGGAAACTCTAGAGCTTATGACGGAACGACGTGAAAACCCACCTATCACTTCGTCAGAACAACGGGCACTCAACATCAACATAAGAACACTGGTACGACGCGACCTCCGACGCTCCAATACGCGCTCTATAGAGAAAGCGATTGAGCAAAATCGGGGGTCGAAGGTGTTCGTCCAGTCACTAGGGAGGAGCCATCTGACGAAGTTGACCAAACCCAGTGGGGATATCGTCGTTTCGAAGCCGGAGATCCTTTTGGAAGTAGAAAACTTCTACGGCCAGTTGTACGCATCGCACGCATCTCGACCTGATCCCGAAAATGAGGATTCCAGAGCCACCTTAACTCGCCATTTCACGGAAGACCTGCCAGAAGTCAGCCAAGACGAAATCGAGGCGGCTCTTAAACAGCTTAAAAATGGAAAAGCCCCTGGTGAGGACGGGATAACGACCGAGCTCCTGAAAGCTGGAGGAAGTCCTGTACTGAAAGAGCTTCGGGAGCTCTTCAACTCTGTCCTGTTCTCTGAGAGAACTCCAGAAGCGTGGCGAGAGAGTGTGGTCGTTCTCTTCTTTAAGAAAGGTGACAAGACTCTTTTAAAGAATTACAGACCCATTTCGCTCCTTAGCCACGTATATAAGTTGTTTTCAAGAGTCGTTACGAATCGTCTAGCGAGAAGACTCGACGAGTTTCAGCCACCGGAGCAGGCTGGGTTTCGAGGAGGATACAGCACCATAGACCACATTCACACAGTGCGGCAAATTATACAGAAGTCCGATGAGTATAATCGGCCACTGTGTCTTGCGTTTGTGGACTATGAGAAGGCTTTTGACTCTGTCGAGACCTGGTCTGTTTTGGAGTCTCTGCAGCGATGCCAAGTCGACTGGCGATACATCCAAGTGCTGAGATGTCTGTATGAAAACGCGACAATGACCGTCTGTTGACGACCACAGCACCATCTACTGGCAACACATAGAACCAATCGATGAGACGAAGGCGGCGCACGGGGAAGGGGCAGACCACGGCGCGACACTAGCGACGCGCTACGGATTTTCACTGTCTTGGTGACACGCTAACGTACTCACGCAAATTGTAATTGCTAAATCTATTTAAACTGTAAAAATACTTATATCTATTGTAAAACGATATATTACACGTTATTAATAAGGAGCCTTGTGTCTGATTTATTCCACGACGCTGACACGACGACGACCTGACGCAGAAACCCCAACATATTTGGACCTTCGAGCCGAACGTTCATCAGAAGCAGCAAGCACCATCTTCAGCAACGGTCAGGTCAATCCACCCAATTTCCTTCCAAAGTCCTGTGCTCAGTTTGTGCTAATATCGTTATTTTTCGCAATATTCCAGTATTCGACTACGGTGCAAAATTGTGCGTCTACCTACATCGCTCAGGCACACGCCGGTCAACTGTAAGTACTTGATCTTTCTCTCTTGCAAACCACCAAAATGAGTAACAATAAGAGGCATTCAATAGTAGAAATAGAAAGTAGTGAAGATATCATTCGCGATTTAGTTAAAAAAAGAGGTACCGTTAAACGAAAATTAACTTTGTTTTCAAAATATGCGCAGTCCTTAGATGTTTCGCAAATAACGGACGTTCAAAAAGCAGAGTTAGAGGAGCGTTTTCAGGCCTTTAAATTGCTAATCGATCAATTTTCTATTATACAAGATGAATTAGATTCCATTGTGTCAGATAGTCAGTTGGACGGGGAACTACTAGAGAGAGAAACGTTTCAAAATCAGTTTTATGCTATTGTGGGCAGGGCTAAATGTATTTTAAAAGATACTTCCACTCAAAATGTTAGTGGTCAAAGTCGCACTTTTAATTGCATGAAGTTACCCACAATTTCATTACCGAAATTCGACGGTTCGTACGATCAATGGCTCGAGTTTCGCGATACTTACTTATCAATGATACACAATAGTGACAATCTAGATAATGTTCAGAAGTTCCACTACTTACGTTCAGTTCTTACAGGTGATGCACTACAAGTAGTTAAGGCACTGGAGTTTTCTTCCGACAACTATTTAGTTGCTTGGAGTCTTTTAGAGAATAGATATAACAATGATAATTTGCTAGTTAGTAATCACGTTAAAGCTTTATTCTATGCTCAAACGATGAATAAAGAATCAGCTTCTCAAATTCGTAAATTGATAGATACAGTTTTAAGAAACATTCGGGCGCTAAAAACGTTAGACGAACCTACAGATATGTGGGATACTTTGATTATCCACATAATAACTTCCAAGTTAGATTCTTCGACCGATCGCGAGTGGGAAAGTTATAAAAGTACCCTCCCGAAAATAGGAAAATTAAAGCTGTCTATATTAATGAAATTCCTCAAGGATCGTGCTGATTTTTTAGAATCGATTAGGCCTCAAAGCAAACAATCAGTAGACACTCACACAAAGAAACAGTCGGTCACCAAATCACACAGTCATGTTATTACACGCAAAGATAACAATAACAAAAAATCACCACGTTACAAATGCGCTCAGTGCGGTTCCAATCACCCGGTTTACTCGTGTGAAGATTTCCTTAATTTATCTCTTCAAGATAAACTAAATTTCATTGAGGAGAAAAGGTTATGTCGTAATTGTTTACGATCCGATCACGCAGTAAACGAGTGTTGGTATGGGCCGTGCAGGCATTGTAACAAAAAACACAACACCTTAATTCACACAGATGGTGTTGTAGATGCTCGTACATCATCAGCTGTTGCTCAAATCACGCAAAGAGTGCCACAGTCTGAGTCAAATGATACGAGTGCTTCACACATACAGATGCCGCTCACCACTTCTCACAAATCGCACACAATATACAAGGAAGATAATAATACCAAAGCACAATGTTTTTTAAATCCGGTATTATTATCGACCGCATTAGTGGAAATAGCGGACAAACATCATAACTATCACACAACGCGAGCTCTCCTCGATAATGGGAGCCAACATTGCTTCATATCTGAATCGCTTTGTAAAAAACTTAATCTTCCATTGATACAGTCCACTGTTCAAGTAATAGGGGTAGGTAACACTATTTCCCAATCCACGCAATCTTGTCGTATTCAGTTGCGATCCAAAACGAACACATATAACACGCACTTTAGTTGTTTAGTTTTGCCTCGTATTACGGCACAATTACCATCACTAGGAGGTAATTATCACATAGAAATACCAGGCAATGTTCAACTTGCCGATCCAGAATTCTATCTGTCTGGCGATATTAATTTATTGTTAGGGGCAGATAAGTTCTGGGACCTGCTTAGTGAAGGTCTGATACGGTTGCCGAATGGTCCATACTTACAAAACACACAACTTGGTTGGATCATATCGGGAACTGTACATAAAAAGGTTTCACGCGTTAACCTAAGTCATTGTAATTTCACGCAAACATTAGATTCAGAACTCAAACGATTTTGGGAACTGGAAGAAATAACTTCAACACACAAAAATCTCACTAAAGATGAAAGTGCATGCGAAAATTTATTCACAGATACGACTTTACGTGACGTTAAGGGCCGTTTTTCTGTGCGCATTCCACTCAGTCAATCAGCTGATGTTTTACATGACACATTTTCTATGGCAAAAAACAGGTTTCTTGCACTCGAACGCAAACTAATTAGGAGCGCGCCGAGCTATAGAAAAATGTATAACGATTTTATGAGTGAATATTTAGGTCTGGGTCACATGAGTCGCATAACAGAATACTCTTCACCTTGTTATTTCTTACCACATCATGGTGTTTACAGGGAAAATAGTTCAACAACCAAACTTAGAGTTGTCTTTGACGCAAGTGCAAAGTCCACTTCGGGCAAATCATTAAACGACATACAACACATTGGGCCTACGTTACAAAATGATTTGTTTTCAATTTTACTCCGTTTTAGACAATTTAAATATGTAGCATGCGCCGACGTTGAGAAAATGTATCGGCAAATATTAGTTCAGCCTGATCAGAGAAATCTGCAACTAATACTTTGGAGGGAAGATCCATCTGAGCCGCTCGGTGTATTTCAACTTAACACCGTCACTTACGGGACGGCGTCTGCGCCGTATCTCAGTATTAGATGTTTAAAACAACTCGCGTTAGAATGTAAAGATGACGTCATCGCACAAGTAATTAATGACGACTTTTACGTTGACGATTTAATAACGGGACATCAGGATAAACAAAAGTTATTAGAAATATGCAGAGATGTCTCTGAAGTATTAGAATCAGGTTGTTTCTCCCTTAGAAAATGGATATTTAACTCAGAAATTCCACAAACAGAGTTACCGTCTACTTCTAAGGAATTCACACTAGGAGAAAACTGTCATACCAAAACACTAGGTATGGGATGGTTTTATTCATCCGATGAATTGTATTTTAGCACAAAATGTGATCATGACGTAACTCACACTACCAAACGCAATATTCTTTCAGTCATCGCGCAGATATATGATCCTTTAGGTTTACTTACACCAAATATAATAATAGCTAAAATTCTATTACAAAAGATGTGGCTATGTAAGATAGGGTGGGATGACGCAGTTCCTAACCATATACTAGTAGAATGGCAAAAATTCATTCATAAATTACCTAATTTAAAAGACATACGCATTCCACGTTATGTCATTGGAGAAAATACACACATTCTTGAGTTACATATATTTTGTGACGCCTCGCAAGACGCATACGGCGCCTGCGCATATGTACGCAGCTATACAGATGCACAGGTGATATCAGTCACGTTGTTATGTGCGAAAAGTAAGGTCGCTCCCGTTAAACCTGTTAGCGTGCCGCGCTTAGAACTATGTGGCGCGCTAGTAGCTGCAAAGTTGTTTACAAAAATTTGTAACTCATTAAGATTATCTTTTAATAACGTCTACTTTTGGTCAGACTCAACAATAGTTTTAGGATGGCTCAAAATGTCACCTAATTTATTAAAAACATTTGTGCAGAACCGCGTTGCACAGATTAATGAACTCACGGGCGATAAGCCGTGGCTTCATGTAGCCGGTAAACAAAATCCAGCTGATTTGTTATCGCGCGGTGTGCATCTAGATATACTTAAGACTTGTGAGTTGTGGTGGCGCGGACCGCCATTCCTAAAGGTTCCTAACACACAATGGGAACATGATATTAATTCTTATAATAATGTTAATAACGATGAATTACCTGAATTAAAATCACTTAAAACTTCATTACTCGTTCAAGTAAATTCTGATTCTTTTATATTCGATAGGTATTCATGTTATAATCGTTTGCGACGCGTAGTGGCGTACATTATGCGTTTCATGAACAATAGCCGCACAAAACTAAAAACAGAACGGCTCACAGGTTGCCTATCGATGGATGAATTAGATATTTCTATTAGAACTTTAACCCGAATAGCACAACAACAATCTTTCTTAGATGTTTATAAAACATTAAAACAAAATCGTCAATTAAAATGCCCACGCAGTATTTCTAGTTTAAATGTTTTCTTAGATGAACACGATTTGATTAGAGTAGGAGGCAGACTATCATATTCAGACTCGTTCTCGTACGATAAAAAACATCCTTTGTTGTTGTGTGGTAAACACACATTGACTCGCCTTATATTTGAGCATCAACATAAATCATTATTACACGCAGGGCCTCAGTTATTACTGGCCACAATTCGTGATACTTGGTGGCCTATTAGAGGGCGTAACTTGGCTAAACAAGTGGTGCACACCTGTATGAGGTGCAAGCGTATGCGACCTAGACCATTAAACATACAAATGGGTAACTTACCTACCGAACGATTGGAGCCAGGGTATCCATTCATACGTAGTGGCGTGGATTATGCTGGGCCATTGTTCATGCTGAACCATGCCGGGAGGGGGGCAAAGTTAACGAAATGTTATATATGTCTCTTTGTATGTTTTACTACGCGCGCAATACATTTAGAATTGGTCACAAGTCTTACTACTAAAGCATATTTGCTGGCGTTGAAGCGTTTCATCTCTCGACGTGGTAAACCACTACAGATTTATTCTGACAATGGCACGACTTTTGTAGGAGCATTAAAGGAATTTTCAAAATTTTTAGATTCTTCAAAATCAGACATTATAGATTTTACTACTAACAATTCAATAGAATTCACATTTATTCCGCCGTACTCGCCTCATTTCGGTGGTTTGTGGGAGGCAGGGGTCAAGTCCTGTAAGTTTCATTTATGTCGCATTATAGGAAATGCTCATTTTGCATACGAAGAGTTGAGTACGATATTGGCACAAATTGAAGCAGTCCTCAACTCCCGACCTATGCACCCAATGTCCACAGATCCGAACGACCTTCTTCCTTTATGTCCTGCTCATTTCCTGATTGGCCGACCGCTCACCGCACCCGCCAGTCGGGACCTCACTGCGACGGCTACGCAGCGCCTGCCACGATATGATCGCGTGGAACAAATGAGACAGAACTTCTGGCAACGCTGGTCAACCGAATACATCTCTGAGCTCCAGAAGAGAACGAAGTGGCAACTCAACCAGGACACACTTGCCCGTGACACCCTCGTCCTAATCAAAGAGGACCACCTACCACCTTTGAAGTGGCGCCTTGGACGAGTGCTGCACACATTCACCGGCAAAGATGGCATCTCACGCGTAGCAACCATCAATACAGCGACGGGCGTCATTCGACGATCATACCCAAGAATTTGCCCGCTCCTGCATCCTGATGACAACCGAACGAGCAGCATCTCAGCTTCATTGGAACCTGATGTTTCCAAGGCCGCGGGCATGTTGACGACCACAGCACCATCTACTGGCAACACATAGAACCAATCGATGAGACGAAGGCGGCGCACGGGGAAGGGGCAGACCACGGCGCGACACTAGCGACGCGCTACGGATTTTCACTGTCTTGGTGACACGCTAACGTACTCACGCAAATTGTAATTGCTAAATCTATTTAAACTGTAAAAATACTTATATCTATTGTAAAACGATATATTACACGTTATTAATAAGGAGCCTTGTGTCTGATTTATTCCACGACGCTGACACGACGACGACCTGACGCAGAAACCCCAACACCGTCCAAATTCAGGATCAGCGTACTGAACATATCCCCCTGCGTCGAGGGGTGAGACAAGGGGATGTCATATCCCCAAAATTGTTCTCTAACGCATTGGAGGATGTGTTTAAGACGCTGAACTGGGAAGGGCGTGGCATTAACATCAGCGGCGAATACATCTCACACTTGAGATTTGCAGATGACATCGTCATACTGGCCGAATCGCTGCGTGACTTGCAGCAGATGCTGGACGGCCTAGTTAGTTCTTCTGTGCGCATTGGTCTCCGGATGAACTTGGACAAAACCCAGGTTATGTTCAACGAACACATCACTCCGGGGCCGATTGCTGTCAATGGCGGTGCTCTCGAGGTTGTTCGAGAATACGTTTACCTCGGGCAAACTCTGCAGTTTGGTAAGAACAACTTTGAGAGGGAGGCTAACAGAAGAATTCAGCTGGGCTGGGCAGCGTTTGGCAAACTTCGTCGAGTCTTCTCGTCGCGTATTCCACAGAGCCTAAAGACGAAGGTCTTCAATCAGTGCGTCCTGCCTGTTATGACTTACGGAGCCGAAACGTGGACACTCACGGTACGGCTGGTCCATAAATTTAAGGTTGCTCAGCGAGCCATGGAGCGGGCTATGCTTGGAGTCTCTCTGAGGGATCGAATCCGGAACGAAGTGATCCGGCAGAGAACCAAAGTTATCGACATAGCTCACAGAATTAGCAACCTGAAGTGGCAGTGGGCCGGCCATATCAGCCGTAGAACCGATGACCGTTGGGGTATACGTGTTCTTGAGTGGAGACCGCGAATTGGCAAACGTAAGGTAGGACGCCCTCAGGCTAGGTGGAGTGACGATCTTCGAAGGGTGGCTGGTAGCAGCTGGATGAGAGTTGCCGAGAATCGAGCTGAATGGCGTGCAATTGGAGAGGCCTATGTCCAGCAGTGGACTGCTATAGGCTGATGATGATGATGATGATGTCACCTCAATTTTCAAACCTATGTCATTTCATTACTAGTCTACCTGTCCACAGCAAATCACCTTTGCCTCAACGAAACTACATCATAGAAAAGTTAAAACTAAAGACCAAACACGAAACATTGAGCGTACAAAGAAAATTGGTATCATAGTTCTTTAGGTATAGCCACCATGTTTGATTTTATGTGACGTCATAAAGCCTTTATCCCGCGGAAACATACATACGCTCCAAAAGACACCTCGTTTATCAAAAAAAAAAAACATCACCACTTTACATGTATAGGAGGTACCCTAAAAAAAAATGTTTTTCATAATTTTGTTTTACCACTTTGTCGGCGTAATTAGTATGTGTACCTATGCCAAATTATAGCTTTCCAGTACTAAGGGTCTCGGAGCTAGACCGCGGACAGACAGACAGACGGACATGATGAAACTATAAGGGTTCCTTGTTTACTACGGAACCCTAAAAAACGAAGAGTAGTTTAGGAGTTATAAGGGAACAGATGAACATACACACCTAATTTGTGCGTCCTTTGGCTTTGCCGTAGTCATGTGAAAACAAACTCAAAGAACATAAAATCAAGAAAATCATGCAAATATACAAGGACTTTTAAACCCTGTTTTTCAGTAGGAGTAAAGTCACGATCATAACGATAAGTAAATGCTGCGGTCCATAATCTTACAATCTATTTTAATTGAACTAGCTTTTACAACACCCACGGTTATAAAGCGCCATGTTTTAACTCGGAAACTGTAAAATATTCAATAATATTAATATACCGACTACATTTTGTCATGATGTTAACTACCATTTACCTGTTAAAGATTGATCATAATTTAATGCGAATTAATTACATCTAACATGAGCAAAACTTGTTTGTAAAAGCTGTGAACCTCAATGCAATCACTGTACCAACGATGCCGATGGTTCAATCTGCAACTTTGTAGCATCTTTTGCGATAAAATTAACACCCTTCCAGAGAAAGTCCTTAGTCTCTGTCACCCTAATGATAATACCTATTACACTAATCTCTGAGTTGAATAATAAAGAGAGTTTAAGTACCAATAAAATATTTAGTACCGACATGTACCCAAGGAAGCTAGATCGATGGGTCTTCACGTTTTTTGGGATCAAAGAACCAAAATAACTTGACCCGTGTCACTCTACAAGTATAACGACTCGAAGGACCAGTTTTTTTTGGTGTCACAACACAAGATGTTTTTATGGCACTATTTTAAATATGGCATCTTAAACGAAGCTCGGCTTTTATTTATGAGGACCGTAATTTTTGGTGCAAGACAATGGTTTTAATTATGTGCGGTGATAACTGCTGTTAGTAAAAGACGTTGATGGGAAGATTTTCAGGTATTATTCAAATGGCAAACCGTAAAAAGGAGATAAAATGCGTGGTTTATGAGGTGATCAGCTGCTGCTGTGTTTTGGTATGGAAACGCAAGCTGTTAAAGTAGGAGGTACTGTTAATATATAATTATGTAATTACAGTACTAGCAGTAATGTGTGTGATGGATGAAGCTATCATAATTTTATTTATCCTTACAGATACAGACTTCACTGCACAAACAGAATCCTTACTTAAGTATTATAGTATATTTATTTCATCTTGTTTTTTCTTTTTATATTTTTTTATTTGCAATTTGTACCAAGTAGAAAGTGGGAGAGGGCACTGACTTCTGTAATACAGGTTTTTACCTAGCTCAGAAGTCAGGGTTTTCATAGGAAATTTGTAAAAAAGTTTGTGAATAAAATTTACTATTACTATTTACTATTACTATTAAGTACGTGTCCTAACTATCTACATATTCTCAATCACACGCAACACACCCACCCACACGCACACAATCATACACACACCCCCACACATTCACACACACACGCACACAGATACACACATCACATTATAAAATATATTGTATTACTTAATTTAGCTCTATATTAATAGTCGCTCAGGTAGATCGACACTGTCTACTATTATAATAAAGTTTATTATAATAAAATCACTTTTTAAGCTGAATCACTATCTCTCAAGATACAGGTTTCCTAGTTTGAGAGGCAGGGTTTTCCATATTGTGTACAGGTTTTCAGTTATTAGATTATACTGCATTATGTTACTACCAAAGCTCATCTAATTTGTGTTCATATATAAAATATGTTAAATCTGTATTTTTGCAAAATAAAGTTATTATTTATTTATTCTCACTAATTCAAGACCATATGACCTTCTTTAAAGATCTTCAATTAGTAAGAATTGCATACATTGCATGCATGCATTATTTTTACCTATTGTGGTATAGTAATTTTATTCCAGAATCGTCTTCACATATAATTATAATTAATAACAAAATATTGCAACGGTAGAGTTTCTTGCCCGTTTTTCTCAATACGAAAACTACTTTTTGGAAGGGGCGACTAGAATCAATTCTATTTTTTATAAATTTTGGCTATGCTTGAATATTTTTGGCAAACTTAAATCCTTTAGTCTTAACTCAAAACAAGCGGCATCACTTGTGACAACACGACGAATATGTGCTAAAAATTAATTACCCTGTACCCTAGCCTAAAAACACAGAACACCAAAACAAATCCAGACCCGACTGCTGTGAAAACACATAAAACGCTTAAAATAAAACACTCTGTGTACAATATGTCAAGTGTGAGCCCAATAAAGAATGCTTAAAGACGCACCATGTATAATTGTCAGTTTTAAACCTCGTAATGGGTTTTCAGTGAGTTATTGACTCTGGTTTATTAGTTAGTAATAACGTTGTTTCTTTGTCTTTCAATAGATGGATGGATGGTACTTATGGACAACTTATTTTGGGTGGGTACTGTGGTAGGTTGCACCAGGTGGGGTTTAATTGCTCGAATATTAAACGCCTACTTGCATCCTTAGAAATAGCCTTTGCCACAAAGTTGTTTAGTATTTATCATAAGTAGAATTATAGACCAATACAATGATCGTCTACTTTTACAATCTTTGTAAATATGTGAGCACCATGTATCTATCAGATAATAATTTGTCTATGTCGTTGCTTCATTTTTAATTATTTTTATTTACTGTGGTATAGTAATTTTATTCTGGGTGCATCGTCTTCACATATAATTATTTAACTAATGTAGATCTTTGACAGTCATTTCAGGTATTTAGAAGCCCAAAAGTTTGACAACCAGTCTTACCAAGGGGTATCGTGTTACCTAGTAACTAGGTTGTAGAGGTCAGACAGGCAATTGCTCCATGTTAAATACTAGTATTCAGCTGCATCTGGTTAGACTAGAAAAGCCTAGGCAGATGATCAGGTGATGATCCAAGATGATGATTGGTGACAGAATTTCCAAGCTTATATTTTATGTTCATAAATAAGATAGGTAATATAATTAAACCTATCTCTACTGAGTACCAAAACTGATAACTATAATCATGTCATAATTAAAAAACAAATACATATCAGGTATTTTGATCCGGTCCTATAATAAATACATTTTTGGTCTTTCCATCCCTTGTAAGAAGTACAAAAATTAAGTGTTAAGTATGTTGAAACTGTTTGTAATCTCCGTCACTTGTCTCTAAAGGTTCATTAGAAAACCAGCATCAGACAGCATTTGCCTGGCATTAATGCTGAATTGAACCGTTTTGGCGCAGCCGTGAAGCACACACTATTGTTGTTTTAAAACATTTATTTTCACTTTTTTAAGTTGTTACTTGTATTTTGTATTTCATGAACTGCGTCCAAATAAACTTTATTCTTTCTTTCTTTCTTTGTTTAACCTCCCAAAACATGGGTTAACTTGTTTTATAGTTATAGTAAATGTAATTATGATACCTGCATGGGAAAATCTAAATAGGATTCCATAGCCATGGTTCATTAGATTAACGATGTCCCCATAATTGAATGTCCCATGCGATACTATTATTAAGTCTTTCGACGTTATGTTTTTTCATTGGTTTGTTTCATATAGAATTTGATGGGGATATCGAAAAAATAATACGGAAGCAAATTGTCAAGTATTTCTGATATTATTTGGCAAAGAGATCTCGGTTTCCGGAATAGGAATAGGATACACAATTCCATTATTGATTTTGACAAATGTCAAAATAATATATACAATATTATTTAACACAACTATTCACACTGAATACTAATTTAAATGACTAAATAACTAACTATACAGGCTGGCAGGACATCGACGCAAAAACTGTTACCATGAATTCAGTATAATATATGATTCTGAACCCCCCCCTACGTTGAAATTTTTCTTCGTCGGTTATAAAAAAAAAACAGCTGTTCCATACATTTTGACCACGTAGGTATTGCACTTGTCTATAAAACAGCAGATTTTTTTTTAAATAACCGACGAAAAATTTCGTCGCTGCGGGTTTCTGAAACATGTTAATTCAAAAAATGAATCGATGTCTCTGCCACCCTGTATATTACTATGTATGTTTTACTTGCAGCATTTAGGTAAGAATTTGAAAAGATTAAAATTGACTCAAATATATTTGCTTAATTATATTTTATAAAAGAAGTGATAGAAGCTAATTTTATTTCATTCACTATACCGACACTATCTTAGTTAAATCATATTAAAAATAAAATGCGTTTCCTATAATTAGATTTCAATCAAAAACCAGGAATAGAACAGGTTGATCCACTTAATCACTTATCTATATCAAACAGAACACAGGATATGACGAGTATTAGTCTAATGCGACTAAATGTGAATCATTATGAACACAAAAATGAATGTTAAGCGACATTAAATTAGTGTTTCCGGTTGTGGTCGTTATTTAAAAATGGACTTGATTGGTTTTGTGTTGTTGCTTTTAGGAAACGTTAATATTGTTATTAGTAATGTTTGTATATTCAGAGAACGAATATTTTTCATGAGAATTTACTCTTTCTACTAGGATTTGAAATTGGCTACACTTTTAATAATACAATAAATAACGTCGACCATGTCACGTTGTACTGGGATCGGTCTATCATTACTGACAGGACTATTATAGCAAATAAGCCTGATATAGTAGTGATAGATCGATTAGTGCGCCGCGCAATGATAGTCGATGTTACTATTCCACATGACGAGAACCTCGTGAAAGCTGAGAAAGAGAAATAAATAAAATATCTCGACTTAGCACACGAGGTTGTTGACATGTGGAATGTGAGCTCGGCTAACACTGTGCCGATTGTCATAACAGCAAATGGCCTGATGGCCGAAAGCCTCGACCAACATCTTTCGAGGCCCTCGTTAGGCGGTTGGATCAAGCGCCTGATTTAGAAGGCAGTACTCCTCGATACGGCTCGCATTGTGAGAAGGTTCCTGTCTCTGCAGCCCTAACCACCGGTAGCTTGGACCCTGCTCCCGACACCGGCGGAACTCTATTTTTTTATTTTAAAATGTTTTTTTATCCTTTTTATTTTTAGAAATATTAAAAAATGTAATCGAATAAGAATTGAAATGAATAAACGGAAAACAATAAATAATAATTATAAATACTTTTATTATCTATAATACTTGGGCGACCGAGCTCTGCTCTGGTGAAAATAAGGAATGCTCATTTAATAGTATAGGATAGTAACTACTAATCCATGTATAGTACCTACTTATTCTATGCTGGCATGACAGTAGGTACTTAATAATTTCATGCTGCCATGGCATTATTCTAATGTCATTGTCTCGTGTCATTATTCATTATTTTGTTCTAAACTTGGGCAACTGAGCTCTGCTCCAATGAAAATACGGAGAAAACTAATTTTTCCAGATATGAGACCTATACTCCATAGGTTTAGGTAGTTAAATAAAGGTAAACAAATCGTAAAAAGGGTTTTTATAGATGACACTTTCTTGTTTAAAAATGCGATAAAACCAAATTAAATTTATTTTATATTTTTACAATAGTTTCCTCTTTTATTAATGTGTTAAACTTTATCATTTATTCTTAAACTACTCTTCGTAGATGTAACTGCTTGAACACAATTTTTTAGTTAGATTAATATTAATAATATAATTTTGTAATCTGTCTATTGTAAAGAGCTTGTAAAGAGCCCAAACTCTAAACGTCAACGAATTATAACGTTGCTAAATTGAAGAGTACAATTGTGACGTAGCATGACAACTGCAGTGACAGGTATTACATTTAGTCGGTTACTTAACAGCTGTCTCGTCACGTGGTTTTTTTTTGTTTACCTTTATTTAACTACCTAAACCTATGGAGTATACTCGTAGCTATATCGATTTACGGGGGTAAATCCCCATGTTGCAACTTTCATCGAAATCGTTAGAGCCGATTTCGAGAACGTGAGTACAAATATATATACAAACAAATTACATTGTTCGTTTAATAGTATAGGATGTAAATATAGTTCTACAACCTCACAAAATGACGGTTAATAATTATATGAGTCTAATCTCGGAGAGGCACTTATCAGTTTTAAGAAAGATGGCCTCATCATCATCATTTCAGCCGAAAGACGTCCACTGCTGGACATAGGCCTCCCCCAAGCACCGCCACTTCGACCGATTCTGTGCTTTCCGCATCCAGCGGATTCCTGCGGCCTTCACAAGGTCATCGGTCCATCTTGTGGGAGGCCTTCCAACGCTACGTCTTCCGGTACGTGGTCGCCACTCCAGAACCTTTCGACCCCATCGGCCATCCGTTCTGCGAGCAATGTGCCCTGCCCATTGCCACTTAAGTTTGGCAATTCTTCAGGCTATGTGGTTGCTACCTTGGTTCTCCTGCGGATCTCTTCATTTCTGATTCGATCACGCAGGGAAACTCCAAGCATAGCCCTCTCTATTGCCCTTTGGGTGACTTTTAGCCTTCTGATAAGGCCCATTGTGAGCGACCACGTTTCAGTACCATAGATCATCACTGGCAACACGTACTGGTCAAAGACTTTCATCTTGAGACACTGTGGTATGTGGGACGAAAAGCTATTGCGTAGCCTCCCGAACGCCGCCCAGCCGAGTCGGATTCGACGATTGACCTCTTTCTCGAAGTTGGACCTACCTAGTTGGACAGTTTATCCTAGGTAAACATACTTGTCCACAACTTCGAGCGTAGCGTCTTCGATCTTCATGAGAGTGGGTGTCACACGGGCATTTGACGAAGATGGCCTAGTCACACCTAAATCTGAATGTAATAAGCTCAGATTGATTATAAAACTGTGTCATGGCAGTTATAATGTCTGTATAGTAGCCCGAATGGGCTATTGAATATGAAAGTAAACACAAAACAAAAGACGATCACAAATTGTGTTCTATGGAAGCAGCAATGAAATATGAAGATTGATTCCACCACGAAGGCGTAACTAAAAAGTTGGTCGCAGGCGAATCGATAAATTAGGTTAAACAACAATCAGTTATTTTAGCACCGCACTATCTGTTCAGTTTCGATACAACACGCAATTTGGGCATTAGTGTATGTACAGATGAAGTTCCAACTGACTGAGATGGCAACGAGAATAAATGGTCTTGAGCTACCAGATTGATTATTTAAGAGGGCTATTACTAAAAGTTGGCAACGTCGCAAATAGCTGTCAAATATTTACCTGTTTTGATTAATTTGGCAATATTACTGTATGGAAACATGAAATGTGGCTAACTAGTGCACTAAAATATTGATTATGAAATGCAATAATTAATATCGTAACACCGAATATTTAGTTTTAGATATAAAAAAAGCATTTGGAAACATTCCAAGTGCCTTTTTTACACCTAAAACGGTTACAAGATCAAATTCAGTGTTATAATTGCAATTCATTATTAATATTCTAGGGAACTAGTTAGCCACATTTCTTATTTCCATACAGTAATATTGCCAAATTAATCAAAACAGGTAAATATTAGACAGCTATTTGCGACGTTGCCAACTTTTAGTAATAGCCCTCTTAAGAATGTAAGAAGAAATTCTTGCAGTGGCTGCCTCCAACTTCTTCTTCATCTTTTCGTCTGGTTAGTGACTAATCAGAGTTTTCAAGCCGCCCATAAGTCTCTGACTTGACTTCGCATGTCATCGGGAAATATCCCTCAGGCATGCCGGTTTCCTCACGATGTTTTCCTTCACCGTTTTTGAAGCAAGTGATAATTATACAATACGCACATATCCGTGGTGTACTACCGTGGTCACTAGGCTATCACTGCTGCTCACCAACCTGCTGCCTACAACTCAGATGATGATGATACGAAAGATACTGATGAACACGCAACCGAAAGTCAGTTGTGTTTTGTAGGAGTTGTTAACAGAAGGAAGCTTTTTGTAAGTTTTCTGACATATATAGGCAATAAAGTTTTTGATGTGTAATATCTTTCCTCTTGCTTTCCTGCAATCAAAATCTAAATATAAATCTAAAAAAAACTAAATAATCAAATCTGTGGGAGTGATTTCGTGAAAAGGGACGGAAGTGTGTAACAGGAAGCCGGGGAAGCGCGTGCGATTTGATTTGACTAATGAACGCGCGCGGTGCTAGAATTGGCCGTCAGAAATGACCTTGACGAGGCCCCGCCTCTACTGTAACTCGCTGGTTTTTATTATTGTTTTTTTTTTCTGAAATTTTTGCTTTAATAACTTTAAAACCAAATAAGCCTGAGAAGCGTAGTCTGTACACACCGGAGTAATGACAAAATAAAAATTTGGATGGCTAAAGTGATTCTTTTTTCGACAAAAATTGATGTGTCTCTGTTTATTTTTGGGTGATTTGGGATGATTGCAATCACTGCAAATTGAAACGATGTGTATCGGGGGTGATTCAATGTGTGAAAATAATTTAAGCTCCCTTCCCAAAAAGTGTTTTTAAAATTTTGGTTCCGTGATTATCGCGTGTGACAAGAATTTTGATTGAATACTGACTGAAGAAAATGTCTGCACACAAAACGATAATATCTGTACTGCCGTAATTCAGTCAACTAATGACAGTTTTAGATTTTCATGTTTCAGAAGTGAATGTATAATAATTATATATAGCCAATTGAAAAATAAGCAAAGTTTATGCAATAGTGTTGCAAAATTAAAACTGAGATAGACTAATTAAATTTTTCGTATAATAAAAACTTAAGACCAGCCAAGTGCGTGTCGGACCACGCACAATGAAGGGTTCCGTAGTTGGAATGAATTTATCCCAAAAACAAACTTAACTTTGTAGTTGAAAAAAACTTTTTACAAAAAAAAAACAACCGTCTTCAAAAAAAACACTACAAAGTGAAAAATAACTTTAATTTCGGAAGTCGGTGTCTTTGGTTTTTAATTTTCGTTCTTTGTCACCGACTTTCGAAATTAAAGTTATTTTTCACTTTGTAGTGTTTTTTTTGAAGTCGGTTGTTTTTTTTTGTAAAAAGTTTTTATTTTTCACTTTTTAGTTGTGATACCTACCCCACACAAATTCGAATACCACTACCTGCTATGTAAATAACAGTGACAGGAAGTTATCATAATATCATCCACATACTAAGTGAGGAAAAAATACGTAGGTATTATTGAAGCTAACTCAAAAACTATTCAAGCAAAGTTAATAAAATTTATATGGGACCACCTCTGAAGTATGATCTACCAAACAAAAAAAGAACCATCAAAATCAATTCATAATTTACGGAGTAATCGCGTTACAAACATACAAAAAAAAAAAACAACATATAGTCGAATTGAGAACCTCCTCCTTTTGGAAGTCGGTTAAAAATATGTTCTCCCATACGGAATGTATGGGAAAACATGTTTTTGCAACTGCAAAATTAAGTCGGTCGATTATTACTCTTTAATTTGTAGAGCCTACTTAGCTGTGATAGTTTTCCTTTTAATTTTGTTATATAAACTACTGCTGTGATTTTTTTCACACATCCAAAATCACCAACCATTTAGCTGGCATGGGAGGTACACTTGACTCTAACAAAAATTAGCACTTTAAAGCTTAATATTTCGCAAACGGATCCCTGAATCCAAAAATGGTTTTCACAAACTCACAATGTTTTTGAAGGACCTTTCCAATGATACCGCTCACCATGGGTTAAAAAAAAAAACATCACCACTTTACGTATATGAGAGGTACCCTAAAAAAAAAATGTTTTTCATAATTTTGTTTTACCACTTTGTCGGCGTAATTAGTATGTATACCTATGCCAAATTACAGCTTTCTAGTACTAAGGGTTTCGGAGCTAGACCGCGGACAGACAGACAGACGGACATGACGAAACTATAAGGGTTCCTTGTTTACTACGGAACCCTAAAAAATGACCTGAAATACAATAGAAATAATCATCAAAAGAAAATACCAATGGGTGCGTACCTCATGAAAGACTAGATATTATGTATCTACATAATATCTAGTCTTTCATGAGGTACGCACCCATTGGTATTATTATCTATATTTGTAAGGGTCTCTCTTACAGGTCTATACAATAAAAACCTTTAGTCAGGAATACCCTCGTTCACTGACTAATCAATTGGTAGACACGTACAAACTTGGCCCAAAAACTACAAAGCCAATTTTGCTTAACAAAACATCGATTTGGTACCGTAACTAATTTCTAAACCACCCCTGTTTTGCGTAACAGGTAGTATTATCCAACAAACTTACCCAATCAAAACACAAATTAAATTCACCTCTATTGCTTAGCCATTTAGATTTCTAATATCAGCACTAAAAACTTTGTAACTATCACTCTTTCTCTACTTCAGCAATCTTACAGTATCAGTTTGTGTAAACAAAATTGATCTTTGCTAGCTTGTAATAAAGTCCACAACATACGCAAAAGTAAAGTTAGCTCGAATTTTTTTTGCTCAATTCTGACCTACTAGCAAGTTTTGCAAGAAAAAGCTTTTTGTATTAGTTGCACGTGTTTAGGATTGAAAGTTATTGTTCGAAAGTGCTATTGTTGATATTTTGTAACTTTTTTTGCTAAAGTGATCCACCTGATGGTCTGGTCAAGGGTAGGGTAGGGTTGCAAACTGTTGCAAGGCTCCGTTTTTCTGTTAGCTGCAAGTTAATGCGTTTCAATTGGTCCTTTTTCCCGTGACTTTGTTAAATGAGACTGTTTTCAAACCAATGCCGATGACTAGCCTTGCTAAGCTCTTGGTAAAGGGACAAAAGTAACAACAACTCTTATGGTATTAAAGGAAATAGAAATTAAGAAATACCTTTCGATTTTTAAGGGTAACTTAGTGAGAATTTTCTTTACAAACTGTTGGTCCTTGAGTACAAGAAATGCACACAGAAGTAACGTCCTTTTTATTTATTTAACCATTTATGTACACACAGATAAGACAAAAGGAACAGAAAAAAAAACGTACAAAGGTGATGCTTATTTCTAAAGAAATCTCTTCCAGCATACCTGCGATAGGACAGAGGATTAAAAGAGATGTCGACACCGTGTGTAAGAGTAGAGAAAAAATAAAATACACAAAATCAGAACAATTCACTTAATAAAATAAAACAAATAATATGAGAATAAACTTACTTACATAGAAACATATATACTTCTAAAATAAATAACACTAAGATATTATTAATTATAATTTAACAAAAATATATATAAATATATATATTAGATGAAATCTCGTCATTAGTTTTTAGCTAGT
Organism: Agrochola lychnidis; assembly: GCA_963680765.1. NCBI lineage: Eukaryota > Metazoa > Arthropoda > Insecta > Lepidoptera > Noctuidae > Agrochola > Agrochola lychnidis. Next base: position 4,207,301 of record OY796871.1, on the reverse strand, counting down.
CACTGTTGAGTATAAGATAATTTACCCTATCCTATCTACTGGACAGATCCTCACAAATCCGTGTCGTTCTTCCCACAAAAGACCATTTCAGACACTAATCGACATGGTCCTCACATGATCGGACCAAGATTATGTCTGGATTTTAAAAGACAGTTTGTTTCGCCATTTCTTCTCTGGGACAATCAGATAGGAAATGTTGACTCCATCTAGCTTTTTTTAAACATGCAGTGTAAACGTGATTCTGATAACTTATTAACAGAATAAACCATTTCATTATCTTCCTACCTATTAAAGGTACATCACATCACCAACAATACCTTCAATGTACGTTACTTAACCCAATCTACCTCAAATGCATAAGTACCAATAGATAAAGTAAACCAAACTTAGCAACCTTAACATCAAACTTCGCGTTAAAAGTTAAAATACCGGTTATAACCGGTTTTAGAACAAAGGAATCTGTTTGTTCGAAACTAGGTTGATTGAACGACAATTTAGACCTTATCGTGCGATCTAGGTCTAAGAATTGTTTACGTTGAACAGCTGTGCTTTATAGTAAAGCTTTTATGGTTGTGAATTAGGTTTAGGGGTGTTTTTAGGATTTCCAGTGATGACAACCCTGATAGTCTACGTTAAGGTGGATCCATAGTAGCTCGCGAAATTCAAATTTTCTTACGTTATTTGCAATTGTCAGGGTGTATATTGATCAAAATATGATTCGCGACCATTCAATACATCTGACTATTTTAGATTTGTTCCACAAGAACAAAATCTCTTATGGAAAAGTTCTTATGGAACTATTAATATTCGAGTTGCTATTTCCAGTGACCACATTTGAGAAGTTTCTGGCTTCTATGTATAAGACACAGCGTGTTTGTTTTGAAATTTGGACTATCGTAGTTGCTGCCAAAACTATTTTTCCCAGCACGATGGCGATATATAAAAATTGCTTTTAAACTATCTTTTGAATCTTCGCCTCTGATATCTCTGATGTGAACGATAGCAAAATTGCTGGAGTGAAAAGGTTCCTTGCTGATTGCCAACGTTGTAATGTAATGGCGTTGTACTCTTTATTTATTTATTTGTTGTTTGCGTTAGTCTGAGGCAGAAAATTCCGGACAACTATCAATTTCTATTCGAATCTTTCATGGCTCTTTCAACCATGGTCATTTCTATTCTCCTAAAAACAAAAACCTGACAACCAGTTCTCTAAAACTTCTCGCACATCTCCGTGTTAGTCTGACCTCTATATTTACACAGCTGTGTCTTATTGTTCGTCGGATTAGTAGCAAGGAACGATCAGCGTGGGAGTGGGTTCGGTGCCAACCGAAGGGTTTGGGATCATTTCTTTTAGTAAAGCGTTTTTTTTTTACTTCGGCAAGTCTGTATTGTCATTCAAATTTTTGATGTCTTTGTTACGTAGAATGGTGTGTACCTGTCACGACTTATGCAAAATTGTGGTGGTCTTTTGGTACGATTTGATTTTGTTGAGAGGTTTTATCATTATTGATACTGTTTAGCAGACTGGCTTGGCTAAAAAGGTGCACTAAATTGAAAATTTGCGTCAAAAATGTTTACAAGGTAGCTTTTAAGCAGAAAAAGTTATTTAACATTTGCAACGTTTGAGGATGTTCAGTATATTTTTTATTAATTCGGATCTGCTTTCTTTGTTCCACACCATTTGATCCATATTCATGTATGCTAAGTCTTGGTTCACCAGCCTGCTCCAATCAAAGAGATTTGCCTAGTTAGACTGAATCAAAACATGGCTGTGTTTAGTTGGCTTTAATGTCAGTGTTCTTCTTATTTCCGTGTTGTTAGTGGCTAACCTGGTTTCAAAGTCATAAAGCCACCTATGGGTGGCTGACTTGGCTTCGCATGCCGTAGAGAAATATCTCTCAGGCATGGCCGGTTTTCTCACAATTTTTCCTTCACCGTTTTTTTCCGTTGTTAGTGTTAATACTACATTTTGGACTACCTATGACTTTTGAAGAGAGAAAGAGAGTAAAGTACAAATAATCAGAGCTCATAGACAGAATGTGGATGGCAGAGTAGAGGAAGACCAAAAAACGAAGGATGGACTGCGTGAGAGTTGATATGGCTAGAAAGGGGGTGACTACCTAGATGATGACTAATAAAGAACGATAGTTAATTGATCCAGGCGTGACCTTGCGGAAATCCATTATAAAATACAATAGACGTGGATATATTTAGTAACCTGTTCCGCTTAACTATTCCTAAAGAGCCATAAAAAATCATGTTTCAACTCTCAACGAGGCTTCCTCAGGATGATGATTAACTTGTCGCAAACCCAAACACGGCATATTGCCACACCGAGCGCTGAACTCAGAGAAGTTACTAAATATATATAGGTACATACATACATAAAAACACGCCTTCTTCCTATAGGGGTACGCAGAAACTACAGAACGCCACCTGCTACGATCCTTAGATACTCCTTTTGCCTCGTTTACGTTCATACATCTGATCATACACGCACGCCGGTTGCGAGTACTATGCACCTGGCCTTTCTGAAGAACATCACCAATAAGGTCAGTATAAGTCCTCCTAGAGCGTCCCCGCCCGGCCTTTCCCTTCACATCAGCCTTGTAAATACATTTTGTTAGTCGCCTTTCATTCATCCTCTCAACATGCCCAAACCATCTCAGCATACCCTTTTCAATTTTTGTCACTACATCTTCGTTTACTACATATAACCACGTCTATTGTATTTTACAAATAGAGAAGTATAGAACAAAAAGGCGATCACAAATAAATGGGATCAGGGTAGGAGAATGATGAGCGATGATAACAACTACATTTTACTCACAAAGTAAATCCCCTATAATGACACAATCACAAGCAAGTGAAATCATTTCATTATCCCTCACATAATTGTTTATTTCAATAACAATAACTCAGTTTATCTCCCTTTAGCTAATGGTTGTGTTATCAGTTAATGGCTTTAACTTTTACAAACTATAGTTTTTTTATCATTTTTTACTTTAACCACGAGGTCGATTTTACGAGTATTCTTTTGCGTTGTAGTTTTGTGAGTGTAGGGTGAAAAAGGCTGTTGTTACACATAAGATTCAATACCTATTATTTTCTGGAATGGAAAGGTGTATTCTGATGAACTTAGAAAATAGTGTCCTATGGGTTAAATTATTCTTTCTGTTTGCAAAAATTTCCTGGAGCAGCTCATACATTTACTAAAAATTATGATTTTGATTTGACCGAAGAAGTGCCAAATCAGAGGTAGGTTAGGAATTTGTAAAAATTTTCGTTATTTTATTAGCATTACATTTGTGCATAAAGTAATGTTATTGTCTGCCGTCATAGACACTTTTTTTCGAATTGAATTACAGCCATGTACAAAAATCGGTCCTTCCACCCCAAAAAGGTTATCAGCTAGTCCACAACATGTCCGAAGATGTGTCAAAAAAAAGTTTTGTTTACATTTTTTGTCACCCTCAGCTGTGGATGAGTTTTTTTGCTCAATAGTGTAGGTAGGCAGAAACCGAAGCTCGTAGGGCCATTTCGTAATGATTTTTTTCATATTTGAACATTAGTTATCTCTTGGTTGTTTGGTTAACCAAGTAAAGTAGGTAACAGGGTTGTTGATAGAGTTTTTGGTATCTAAGGATGTTTTTGAGTAGACCGTTAACAAATTATGAAGTCAACATTCGTAAGCATTCGGGAGTTAAGAGGTGTAGCTTTTCAAGAATATACATTTATCATTCTACAAAACAGTCAAGTAGTTACAAGCCCTTTTGAACATTTTGGAAAGAGGAATAAGATTTATTTACAGCAAACGCGATATGCTTTCGACAAGTCACTGCATGTTTAAATAATCTTAATTATTTATCTTAGTTAGGTTCGTTTTATTTTATTGACACTACAATCAGAGTAAATATTTAACCGATTTAATTATGATTTAGATAACACTTTATCAGACAACATTTATAAAAGGGAGAAAATCGGGTCTGTATTTTGGACTAGCTTAGCTTGCACAAGGGTTTGAATTTTAATTTTCCGAAAGAGATTTAGACAAGATATTATGTCCATCTAACATAACATAACATCACGGCATTTTTCCCCGAAGGGTTGGGCATAGGTGTCCCTGTAGCAGGTACACCCACATTTCGCCAGTTATGTTTAAGTCCCATGTAATAGGGGGCGAGCCTATTGCCATCAACCGGGCATAAATCCAGACTCCGAGCTGCTACTGAGAAATTTCATATAGAAAAACCCAATGTCCATCCATTAGAAAATAATTAATTTTATTTTCTTAATGCATTCGTGAGTCTGGGTCAGGAGATACAAATTTGGAAAAAAAAACAAAAAAATAAGGAAACCGGGTTATTTTATGATGCACATAGATAATAAGGCTGCTAACCTGTTACGACCTGTGTCAACATGTTACTACCGGTCCAGGCTTCGGTATATCTTTCGACCTTTTTCGGACAAGGTCCAGTTTTTAAGGGAAGACGAACGTACAAGTTTTTTGTTGGAAGAGGTAATCGGTTTCAAAACTTTATGTAGTCCTAATTAACTTTTAGAATAATATAATAACAAACATAATATATTTGTTATTACGTTATTTAGAGTTGGTTTTATCATTAAATGATAAATTCTGACATTATTTCATAACCAATTACATGATAGTCGATTTTAAGTATTTATACAACGTGCCGCTACAATGGCGACATTAATTTAACACACGGGTAGGGCTAGTGGCCAACTGCCGCTTCCACCGTCGTCACCGCCGCCGTTGCCGCCGCGGCAGGGCTCTCGCAGGGGGCTCGGGGGGAGGCAGAGATGGAATGCCAATAACGGCCCCATTACGCCTCCTCCAGGCGAACATCAACCACTGCGCCGCCGCTCAGGATCTGTTGCTCCAGAGCATGGCGCAGTGGTCGATCAACATCGCCGTGGTCGCTGAGCCGTACTTTGTCCCGCCCAGGGATGACTGGGTGGAGGACCTGAGCGGCTCAGTGACCCTCATTTCATCGGCCGCCGCCGGTACTCCGTCCCTCGAGTCGGTCAAGAGAGGACGGGGTTGCGTTGCAGCACGGTTCGGGGAGATTGTCGTGGTGGGAACACCCACCACGACAATCTCCCCGAACCGTGCTGCAACGCAACCCCGTCCTCTCTTGACGGTTCGGGGAGAAGTAAACATACTTCTCCCCGAACCGAACTCTTGCCGAGTTCCACAACTCCCTTGCGGAGTTAAGAGTCGTCGTCGTCGGGTTTGGTTCCCTCCCCGTGCTCGTACTCGGGGACTTCAATGCCAAGAATCTGGCTTGGGGTTCCCGGTATACGGACACACGGGGCAGGATGGTGGAGGACTGGGCTCTGGAGACAGGCCTGGTCGTCCTAAACCGGGGTTCTGTCCCCACGTGTGTGCGGATGCGGGGCGAATCGGTGGTCGACATTTCGTTCGCCAGCCCCGCTCTGTCGCCGCGTGTCATTGACTGGCGCGTCATGGAGGGGGTGGAGACCTACTCCGATCACCGGTACATCCGGTTTGACGTCTCCACCCAGACCTCGAGTGCGCCGGTCCGACAGGCCCCGAGTGGTCCGCGGTGGGCGCTGAAGCAGCTGGACCGGGAGCTTCTCCTGGAAGCCTCGATCGTGCAGGCCTGGGTGTCATCACCGGACAGGCCTGCCGACATCAACGACGAGGCGGAGTGGTTCCGGGAGGCCATGTCCAATGTGTGTGACATGGCAATGCCCCGGGTCCATCCTAGACATGCTTCGCGCCGGCTGTACTGGTGGTCGCAAGAGCTGGAGGCTCTGCGCAAGGCGTGTGTTGCTGCGCGACGCCGGTACGCCAGGCATCGCAGGCTCCGTATCCGCCCTCCGGATACGCAAGCCATTGAGGCGGAGCTGTACGAGGGGTACAGAGCGGCGAAGACCGCCCTCCAAGCGGAGATCCTGCGGGCCAGGGCGCTGGCCCGCGAGGAGATGCTGGAGACTCTCAACCGGGACCCGTGGGGGCGCCCATACAAGATGGTGCGGGAGAAACTCCGCCCATGGGCTCCCCCGCTGACGCAGAGTCTCCGGCCCCAGCTTGTGGGGGACGTGGTGAGCGCTCTGTTCCCCTCTAGAGGGGATCATACTGCTCCGCCCATGGCTCCGCCTACTGCGATGCCCGATGCGGACCACACCGACGACGACGATTCTCCTGAGGTGACTGAGGTAGAAATGAGAGTGGCGGTACGCAAGATGAGTGCGAAGAATACCGCCCCAGGACCCGACGGCATACCCGGAAAAGCCTGGGTCCTGGCCATGGGGGCTCTCGGGCCTCGACTGAGGGGGCTCCTAAGCGCATGCATGGAGAGGGGCCAGTTCCCACTTCGTTGGAAGACGGGGAAACTGGTCCTCATCAAGAAGCCGGGGCGCCCAGTGGACTCTCCGTCCGCTTATCGGCCCATTGTGTTGCTCGACGAGGTGGGCAAGCTCTTTGAAAGAGTCATTGCAGACCGCCTCGTCGGGCAGCTGGTGCGAGTGGGGCCGGATCTGGCGGAGAGCCAGTTCGGTTTCCGCAGGGGGCGCTCTACGGTGGACGCCATCATGCGCGTGCGGGCCCTCACGACGGGGGATGCTGTGGCCCGGGGTGGGGTCGTCTTGGCGGTGTCTCTAGACATCGCCAATGCCTTCAACACCCTGCCCTGGAGTTGCATAAGGGAGGCACTCCGGTATCACCGGATGCCGACCTACCTCTGTCGTGTGGTCGAGGCCTATCTGACGGAAAGGGCCGTCATCTACCCCGGTCACCAAGGAGAGTGGAACCGGCAAGAGATGTCGTGCGGTGTCCCACAGGGTTCGGTCCTGGGGCCGCATCTGTGGGACATCGGATACGACTGGGTGCTGCGCGCCGACCTCCCTAGCGGCGTCAGCGTCGTTTGTTACGCTGACGACACGCTTGTCCTGGCGCAGGGGGGGTCGTACCAGGCGGCGGCCGATTTAGCGACACGCGGGGTTGCGACAATCGTCGATAGGATCCGGCAGCTGGGACTCGAGGTGGCCCTGCACAAGTCTGAGGCCATGGGTTTTCATGGTCCTCGGAATGCGCCACCGTCGGGTTCCCAGGTAATGGCGGGAGGGGTTCACATCGGTGTCGAGTCGACGATGAAGTATCTGGGCCTCGTCCTCGACAGCCGGTGGAACTTCGTAGAACATTTCCGACGTTTGGCTCCCAGACTCGAGCGGGCCGGGGCTGCATTGAAGCGGCTCCTGCCCAATCTAGGGGATTCAAACGCCTCCTGCCGGAGGCTCTATGCGGGGATCGTGCGGTCCATGGCCCTTTACGGGGCACCGGTGTGGGCGCGTTCATTGAGGCTGCGGCCAGCCCGCCGGTTGAACGCGTCCCAGAGGGTCATGGCCATCCGGCTGGCCCGAGGATACCGCACGGTCTCCTGCGAGGCGGCGAGCCTCCTTGCCGGATTACCGCCATGGGATCTGGAGGCAAAGGTCCTCGCGCACGTCTGGGAGTGGCGCGAGGAGGCAAAACGCCGGGGCTTAACCCCGATGCCGCAAGAAATTGCGGCACAGCGGACAGAGCTCCGGCGGGATCTCATGGCGTCATGGAGGGTGCGATTGTCGCAACCCCGCGCTGGGCACGCCACAATCGCGGCGATAAGACCCGTCTTTGAGGAGTGGCTGGAGAGACGCCACGGCGTTCTCACCTTCCGCCTGACGCAGGTCCTCACCGGACACGGCTGCTTCGGGAGGTTCCTGTTCAGGATAAGGCGGGAGGAAACACCCGGGTGTCACCATTGTGTGGATCGGCCTGAGGACACGGTGGAGCATACGGTGGAGGTCTGCCCGGCTTGGGCGGAGCAACGCCGTGTTCTCGTAGAGGCGATCGGCGGCGGTGATCTCTCGCGTCCGGCCCTGGTTCAGGCCATGGTACGGAGCGAGAGGAAATGGCAGGCCGTCACCTCCTTCTGCGAAGCGGTAATGCTCGCGAAGGAGGAGGCGGAACGCGTGAGGGAGAGGCAAATTTCGCGCCCTCACGCCCCTAACCGCCGCAGGAGGAGACGCCCGGGGCGGGAATCGCGAGCCGATTTCCGGCCACCGTAGGCGCGGGCTTGCGGACGGTGAGCAATGGGTAGCTCGCTGTCCGATAAGGACCAAGCCCGGGTCGACGGCGCGTTGTGTTCCACGCGCGCCTCAAAGAGATGTCAGCAGAATTGAAGGGGTCCACTAGGGCCAATGCCTGCCGGGGGTTCGAAGAAAACCGATCGGGAAATCGTGGCCCCCGGCAACAGGGCAACCGAAGGAACACGGGTGGGTTTTAGTCAGTAAGAGTCTGACACGCCCTCCCGCTCCGCCCAGAGCGGGAGAAGTTATTTGATAATTTCCCACCCAAAAAAAAAAAAAAAAAAAAAAGGGCTAGTGGCCAGTAATCATAAAAATATAATAATAAAAAATAATTCGTTAGTTGAAAAATTTAAATTTTAAAACGTTCGCCGACATAGTGCTCTGTCTTTCCTTCAATTCGCTTTCTTTTTGCATGTTATTCGTTTTATTTTCATTGATGCGATGTTATGATCCGTGATCCCGGTAAATGACCTCTGCGCTACAGTTTTTAAGTAGTGATTGCACCAAGATGCTATTTTAGAAAATTTAAAATAAATCAACAAATAATAAAATTTAATGAAATTAAAATATCTCCATAAAAAGAAAACGCTAATCCATATACCTGTGTCACCATTAAAGCGCCACGCTGTATAGTTATGAATGTAATAAAATTTGATTGATTCATTTGTATGTTTTTATTATATGTATAACTTACCCGAAACTGCAGTGTTAGGTATTAGGTCTCTCCTGAGAAAAAAATGTCTTGAATGACATTCTGCGAAAATGACGTTTTGCGAAAGTGACATTGTGTGAAAATTACGTTGTGCGAAAATTACGTTTTGCAAAAGTGACATTATGCGAAAGTGACCCAATTTTTCACGATGACATTTTGCGAAAGTGACATTTGGTGCCAAGAGTCAACACCATCCAGCCTTTCTCAATCAAATTACTATTAACTTCTAGTTTAACCAGAAGGATGTCAGTAGTAGGTCCTGAGTGAACACGATAAAAAGATATACTCAAATTTAATTCTAGGTCAACCGGAAGTACTCTATAACCGGTACCAGTTTTGGGTCGAAAACCTATATGGTAGTTCTCGTTGACCTAAAATCACGAAATTTGGCAGGGTCTTACAGCAAAAATAATGGGAAAATTCCGAAAAATATAAATAATTGAAAATTAAGGTTACAAGTTTTCGCGAAAATCTAAATTTACCCATATCTTTTTACCAATAAAAATGATACCAGTTTTATTATGGCGGTATAATGGGTAGGTACGGAACCCTCGGTGCGCGAGACCGACTCGCTCTTGACCAGTTTTTTTCATATAGTATTGTCAAAAATTCATTTTCACCAAAAATGCACAAGAAGTAACAAGGCCTCTAATGCCTCGTTCGTCTAGTGGTCGCAAGCGCTATTGCTGAACATGACGCTTTGGGTTCGATTCCCAGGTCGGGCAAAGTGTTATTGGGTTTTTCTCTCTGGAATTTCTTAGTAGCAGCCCGGAGTTTGAATTTGTGCTCGTTTGATGGCAATAGGCACACCTTTTTTAAAATGAGAATTACACGTAACTAGCAAAATGTGGTCGTACTGTAGGTACTTACACCTCTGCCCAACCCTTCGAGGAAACAAGGTGTGGTGTTATGTTAAGAAAACAAGGCGTGCTAGTTCATGAGATAGAAGTCACATAGGTATGGATATTGGACACCCTGAGTCCTTCCTACAATCTTCATTTCCTCAACTCCTCTATAATCTACTAACAACTACGCCCCAAAAACTTTCATTTTCAACTTCCCACGGCTTTCTCGCTCAAACTCACTCTGCCATAACAAAAAGTTGAGCAAAAGTTGTTAATGAAACGCTATGGTGGATAACCCATGGGTTTACCATAGTAAATAATATGTATTTCAAATAACAGGTGCGATGGCGCAATATGCCTTCGAACTAAATGTGGCAGATTAAGTGGAGGATATAGAGTTGTTATTGTCAGTGTGCTTGTGATGGTTTTAGTGTGACACATTGACATGAAGTCACAAAACTTGAAACAATTATATAGAAAGAACTTAAAAATAACAGGTCAATCAATGCATGAGCATCAAACAAAGGATCAGACAAAGGCATCTGCAGGCTCATGCCTTCTCATACAAAGAAGGCATGGGCCTTTTCTGTATAAGAAGAACCCTTTGCCTTGCAGTGGGACAATAATAGGCCAATATTAAAATCCGATTTTAAATTAGATTTAAATTAGCCAAGTGATTATAAAAGTTTGGAAAGCATTGAAATTAACGAGAGATCTAAGAGGCGTGAACCCCTTGTCCCTTAGATCTATCTAAACTAATATTTATAAAGAGAAAAAAATCATATTTTTGTTAGTAATTAATAATCTCAAAAACTTCTTTCAACAGTGAAATGCTATATTATCAGTTTATCATTGAGTAACATAGGCAATAATTTATAAAGATATCACGCGGGCAAAGCCGCTGGCGGAAGCTAGTCAAAAATATGTTTGAAACAATCTACTAAAATTCACAGTTCACATTTTTTCACCTTATCCAGTAAGTAGATATTGTAATAGGAATCGAAATAAACGACGACGTGAAAACCGATATCAAGTTATCAACGCTTTAACTTGAAAACCACCTTACGTCGCACAAACAGCTCTATAGAAACCCAGTGCATTGAACTTTCCACAGTGCTCGCTAATCTGTGCACATCACTCGGATTGCAATTTATTAACCGCACAGTAGACATATTATGTCCAGCCAGCCAGGTTGACCGAGCAGCACTTTTTGCGAATTCAATTTTAAATGGCAGAGGGATTTGTTTGTGCAAGATGGTTTATTGGATTATGATGGGAGATAGCATAGATTGTATTTTCACGTGGAAGGTGTGCTAATGTAGAGATTTAAAAAAAATATCAGCCTTTTATTGTCCTACTGCAAAGCCTTTTCTCATACAGAGAAGGCATGAGCATTGACCACCCCTCTTGCTTAAGGAGGCAGGACCCGGAGGAGTCAATATCTCACAAATATTTTTTATGTTAAAACACACTGTTTCTTTAAGAGGATTAGCAGAAACTATGCTTCGTCCTAATATCCTTACTTACCTTCATATTGTTCCTTACACCTTAGATTCTCTTATATCTCCATAATTATATGCTTTTATATAGTCATCTGGTAATGAACGCGCATTGGAACCTTTATCTTCTTTTTGTGTGTTTAGAGACTAACCTGGTGTCAGAGTTTTAAAGCCGCCCATGGGCCTCTGACTTGGCTTCACAAGCCGGTCGAGAAATATATCTCTTATGCATTCCGGTTTCCTCACGATGTTTTCCTTCACCGTTTTGGAAGCAAGTGATAACTATACAATACGCACATAAATCCGAAAAGTCAGAGGTGCATGCCTTGGGTTTGAACTCGAGACTTGGCTTTCCGACGGTCACACCACTAAGCTATTATTGCTAGAACCTCATGTTTTGTTTATATGTTCAATCGCTTCTGTGTTCTAGTGGTTAGACCATCTGTCTCAGACTCAGAGGTCCTGGATTCAATTTCCAGTGGGAGAAAAAAATCTACTAGGTTCGGTTGGTGGTAAGGCTTGTTCTAAGTCTGGCTAGCCTGCTACCACCATTTTATCTAAGTATGTCGCCATAACAACAATGTTAACAGCATTGTTGTGTTTCGGCAGTTAGAGGTGAGATATCCAGTTCCTCTGTGGTTGAGGATTCCGGATGGAGCTCAATTCCACTTTCGGCCTGATCATCACTTACCATCAGGTGAGATATAGGACCATGTGGTTAAAAAAAAATAGTGGCACTCCGGGAGTGCCGACAGAAGTGAAAACTTGAACAAGATCGCCTTGGTGGGGGAAAAATACTTGTATAGAACATTGGTTCGTAACCTTATCTAAATAAAGAGCACAATCGCGTTTACAAAAGAAAAAAACTTCCAAAACCTTTAATGTAAAAATATTTGCATAGAACATTGATCAGTAACATAATATAAATTAAGAGCATAATCGCGTTTACAAAAATGAGATGTCGGTAAAGGTGTCGTGAATTCAACTGTTTTTTCCCATCTCAAAAATACCCAACGCGCCTAAAGAAGCTTTTACTTCAAAAAACATAATATCCATTTTGTCCTGTAAAATAACGTCGAAATAGTTGGTCTTTACTCTTTAAGTACTCCGTACAGAAAGACAAACCCTGTGATCTTGGAAACAAATTGATCGTCGAAATATATGATTAAATCTTTATGCACACATTGGTCTTAATAATATTTGACAGTCGTCACGGGTAGTTAGAAGCCCAAAAAGTCTGACAACCAGTCTTACCAAGGGGTATCGTGTTACCTAGTGACTAGGTTGTGGAGGTCAGATAGGCAGTCGCTCCATGTAAAATACTGGTATTCAGCTGCATCCGGTTAGACTGGAAGCCGACCCCAACATAGTTGGGAAAAGGCTAGGCAGATGTGTGTGTGGTCTTAATAATATTTTATTCTCTCATCTACACCATCTACATCACCTATCCCCCAAAATAGCAATATGTACTGTACAGTCACCATGTTTACACAATGTCTGCTGAAAAGTATTTCATATCCGTCAGCTGTAAGCCCTTATGATTGAAAAAGGGGTAGTTTCAGTTTAACATGCATAGTTTAATCCTGGGCCGATATTTAATAGTTTTGCCGCCACCCCTGTTGATACACATCAAAATTGTGGCTGTAAAATTGTTGGTGATAACTGCGTATTTGAAGCTTCTGCTTTTGGTGGTATCGGAGAGATGAATTTGAATAATTTTAAATGATAGACTTGGACAAGTTAAATATGTACATAATGTTCGTTTATATAAAAGTAAAAACGACTTGATTTTTTAAAGAAATTCGATGTTGTGAAAACTCTTTTATTTAAAAAAAACTTACCTGAAGCATCACAAACGTTTAAACATCAATGGAGGTATTATGGACTGACTTCAAACAATATCAAATTCTGGTTGAGTTGATTGGAAGTGTATTTCTCTTCAGGTAAACAACTGAAACTACTTCTATACTATGAGTATAATTATCTGTCACCATATAATTAATGTATACAAAATATTGTAAAACATTTAAAAAGTGTAACGGTGGAGTTTCTTGCCCATTCTTCTCCATACGAAAACTACCTTTGAAAGGGGCGACTAGAATCAATTCTATTTTTTGTAAAATTTGACGTTCAAAAGTGCCTTTTATGTGCCTAATTGAAATAATTTTTTTGACTTTGACTTTGATGTAATAGAGTAAAAAGAACTATTTTATAAGAAGAAAAAAAGCTTATGTCGAATGATTACCGTGAGTTCTTAAGAGTTTAGCGCTCTGAGAATCTTTACCAATTCATATTTTCCAAAGTAATTGTATTTTCTTTGAAACGTCTCTTCTTGCTCTTTGTCCTTTCAATATTTGATAGTACAATTATAGTAAATTCGTGATACCCTATTACACGACACTTACAGTTAACTATCAACTAATTAACTATTCACGAACCGTGTACCCTACTCTGAACAATAATATATTGCAGTCTGACATCAGGTGTCCCTTTGAGTGAGTTACTGCCAAAATATATAGCCATTAAAATTAATTGTGTCCCAATACTCCCAATGTTCGGCCAATTGCTTCGTCGCGGTATTGACTTATTGCCAATTAATTGGTTTCGCTAAAGAGTTATTGCTAAATTTTGATTATGGAAGTACTGGTTTTTATTAACATCTCCTCATGTGATTGATATATCACCGTAAAATTACGAAAACCACTAGTTTATAATTTATCGGTATTATTTCTGCTAGCTTATAAACTGTCAAAAATTGTGAAATGATTTAGGTTAGGTTAGAACTGTGCGCGCGAGCCGAGCGAGCAAAGCGACCGGTGCTGCGTGGCTGGCGAGCGCTACTTCCAAGTTGCTCCAAGCTAGGCAGGCTATTCAGTATTAGCGCAAGGTGCGTTACGTCGCAAGCAAGTTTGATACCAGTTCACAATTTGTCAGTTCACTATGAATAGATTATAAACTATCGAAAAATAATACGAAAAATTATAATTAATAGTTTGTTGCAGTTTACAATTTTTTAACAGGTATAATCTAACGAAAATAATACCGCTAGATTATAAAGTAACGAAGTTCATAATTATATGTGAAGACGATGCACCTGGAATAAGATTACTATACCACAACAGGTAAAAATAATTAAAAATGAAGCAATGACAGAAAATTTTAATCCTTAAATGAATCATTTAAATTAAAAAACAGAAAAGTAGGTGCGATGAAACAATATAGTAAAAAAACTGCATTGTAAATTTATGAAATGAGATAGTAAGTAGTCTATCTTTGTTTTGTCTTTTAACATTTTGGCACATATTCTGTCAACAACGTTACAACTTATGTGACTCATCCTCAAAGTCCACTCACCAAAAGTTCAAGTTGATATACCATCATTGAGCCACTAAAGATTTAAAATGGTGTTGGTACTGACAAAGTAGTCAACATATTTGCATTTTTTTATTACCTCTTAACCACACTAACTACCCTTCCTTTTCATTGCACGCCAATGTGCCCCCGCCGCAACACCAATCAATTAACACTCAATCTATTAACCGACCAAATTGCTGATGCAAAGGAATTTATGATTACAAGAGCTTTTATGGATGATCCCGCATTGACTGTTAATGGTGTCATAATGGATATTATTGGCAGAATGCATCTGGACACTATAGCAGATGTCGCTGACGAAAATATAATTAATGTTAAGAGAAATTGCTAATTTCTGCAGAAGCGAGATTTTAAGATTTGTATGAAGAAGAAATAGCTCTTCTCGCGTATTGATATCAACTTTATTAGAATAGCTGAAACCATGTCAAAATATTAGTCAGTCATCAGCTCATTAGCTGGTACATTTTGGCAGACTGCCTAAAATATGCCAGATGTACATTTTTATCAAACACCACAGGACTAAAAGTGTTCTCAGTGGCATTTGTTTAAAGATCTCGTTTTTTTTTTCAAGAGGTTTCAAATAGTGACTACGGTATGATTAAAACACTGATGAAGTGAGAACCTAGGTGACATTTGAAAAGATTTTTTAAAAATTACAGGATAAAAATAAGGAGTTCCAAACCTATTTGTACCTAAGTTATCTTAGGCATGCAATCCTTGTCATGAATGAAAAAATAAGCGTGATTTGAATACTGAACAAATTAAAAAAACAAGTCTATAAGATAATAATAACATACTCCAGTTAGACACATAAGCCCCCAGGGATATTAATAAAAGCAATAGCAATCTAGAAGCTAATTTGACGGAACACAACAATTAAAAAGTATTTTGTAAGAAATAATGACTAGTAAGTAATTAATTAATGTTACAAATAGCCACTTATGAAGACCACCAACTAGAGGCACTACCGCAATGGAGTTTTATTGTATCACATCATAAAATATGAACAATAAAACGGGTGTTCAAATTGATTAAATTAAAAACGTGATTTTTCATTATTATTTCCGCGGTTGCACAGATGCATTTCTTCTTGTTGCCTTGTCAAAGGAAAAGCAGCTTTATGTATTCGTCAATAAAAGACGTCGCAGATAAAAATTACTGGTCCTGAACTTAAAGCTAGAATTACTTAAACTGATTCCCATAATTTTAAAAAGCATATATCTATAGCTACCTTGGTATATCCTCTTTCATTTCCAGTTCATCAAGCAAAGAGTACAAAAAAAATCCTACGCTTTTTTGGTCGACAAAAAAGATTGATTGTGTTATCTTCACTTTTACACTTTGACCAAGGAGTCCGGATTTGGATTTAAATCGTAATCCGCCGTGGCAGCTACTGTCCGATTTCACGGCTTTGGGCTCGTTCTGATTGCTCTTTGTCGTGGTTTTGAAGTGGTTTAAGAATGAAGATGAAGCGAGAATAGAGAATAAAGATTATGAGGGAAAAACATGGAAAAACTGGAAAGCTTCACTGATGAAAGTTTCTATAAACACTCACTTACCTTACAGTATAGACAGAAATTGGAACAAGTTCTAACACTAAGGGGAATATAAAACATAATCCTAACTATAATAAATATTATAAATGCGAAAGTGAGTGAGTTTGTTTGTTATGCTTTCACGCTAAAACAGCTAAACAGATTTGGATGAAATTTGGCACATCGGTAGATCCTAATCTGGATAATATAACCTAATATTATAACCTGGATTAGGACATAAGATAATTTTTATCCCAATATTCCCACGGAATCGAGACTTACGCGGATGAAACCGCGGGGTGCAGCTAGTTATTTATATATGAGATATTTGAAAAAAAAAAGAAGTATCCTTCTTTTTTATTTTTAAATATGTCGTTAAAAACCAAAAGCAGTTATCAGCCATGTGGATAATGAGAGAGAAGACGTAATAACTTACATAGCAGAATCTGATGTGCAATGTAGATACCTAAATTAAGTTGGAACGACTGACATTAAATGATTAGTTGCTACTGACATTCAACCACAACTTATTGGTGATTCGCACGAAGATAATTTATTTGTAGGCGAATCCATTCCTGGAGTTGTCGATTTGCCTGTTTCGGGGGAGTATATTTGTGCGAATCACTAATAAGCCTCAACGATAACCTCAACCTCAGAGACAACCACAATCTTGAGGCTAAAACTGACTTTAACCAATGTTGTAACTTTCACCACACAAAAAGGGACTTTTATCCCGCTAACTACTGTAAATTGAGCCATATCTCAAATAACGTTGCATTTGGTCTGGCGACCATTACAGTAGCGGTTGTCAATCGCATTAACACGAATTTATACCTTTTTCCCATTACCGCATTATGCATTCATATCAATTTTAATATTTATCACGCCCAGCTCTACCTCCACGCTGTAAAACTTAATGTGCATAATGTCTGATTATTTAATATTTTGAATTATTTATCTGTGGCTGCTTTTATTTGGATTGTGTTATTCGCATTTAACAGAATATAAAATCGATTGCAACTTGGGAATGACAGAAGTGTTTATATAGTAATAGGTTTGTATGTAACAGTAGTACCTGTTATTTCAGCTTGTACCTACTGATTAGTAGATACTGGATGCCTAAAATAAACCATGATCATGTCCTTAATAATAGTTAAGTTTGTATAATCGGTCTACAATCATACTACAAAACAGCATTAATTTTGTCGCCAAAGTAAGCGAAAACTTGCTCCCCTTCTAGAGTGAGTGACTAGCAGCGCCATCCATTGAGCGCAATTGTTGGATAGTTTGGTAGGCTTGCCAAATTCTTACGCAGTGATTCTAATTATTTGTGTTTTTTACACAAATTATATTTTGCAATATACTTATGTGCAGTTATTCCAAATTTTGTAAATTACAATACGTAAAGAGATTTACCAACTAAACTGACGAACATGATTAAGAACTACAAAGAATTTTTTTTAACTTCATGGTGTAATCATTAAATAATTATGTGCTCATCTTGTTTCAAGAACAGAACAATACAACTCCTTTATAAACAATAAAGAACAATTTCGTGATAAATCATTTATAATTGCTAATTGATTCAACAAATTACCCTTCAAAAGATGGTCTCAAGACCAAGAGTAGTAACACGTAGTCTATCATAGCAACTCTGTTAGTCATCTCTCGTATGACCTACTTTCAATATGTTAAGTCACTCGATCGCTTCACTGAACACGTTTGAACTTGCTGTGTTGATAGTAAAGCGTCTATGATTATGCTTGGCTGGTTGTATTTCATTATCAGGCTCCATAGTATGTTATTTATTATCATCTTCTACTTATTGTTCATTATTAAATTTTTCAATTCAGTTAGACGATAAAGAATGACTCCAAAAACTTTTCTGTTCTTTTAATTACTGAGGAAAGAATGACTTTTTTATCAACCTGAACCATTTTCCCTTATGGCTTGAATTGTAACGCGTCTTCATGCCACTCGTTCTTGGTTTATTTTCAAAAGGCAGAAGCAGAAGTTCTTCTCGCTAGCCCACAATATCACTCACCTAGAGAATATATCCACTTGACTTTCATCTACATAATTCAAAAAAATCTTTTAACAGTTTACCTTGGCTCAGTTCCTGGAAAATGTGAAGAGCCATATATGTTTAACTTGTTCAACAATTCTAATCACATTTACATCTTTGCCTAGAACTATTGAATCTAAAAAGTTGTCAGCCCAGGCGTTATTTGCTCACTCTTAAATGCCCAATCACGTAAAATTTCATCTTTTAGCACGTCAATCTGAGTTTAATATTTATATAGTTGTACGTGCAACTGGTTTGACTTTATTTATTTATCATTTTGATTGTTCAGAGCTGTTAATTGGTTATGGATAAACATTGCATAAGAAGCAGGAGTATTTTGGTAGTGATTGCATTGCACCGAGTGAAATTCTAATGTGTCAATAGCTTTCAAGTTCATAATAGGTAATTTGAATTGTTTAGAATTAATGAATAAATGAAATGCATCGTTCCCATCGTGAACCCCAAGATTTGCACTAGTCCTTGGAGCCTCATTTTGCATGAAGCTACAGAGGCCATTGCATATTAAGGAGTAGACCGGGTGGCATGGTAATGGTAAGGAAGACGTGCCCTTAGGCTAAGTAAGTATTTGCGAGCCATACCGGATATGCATCCTGGTCATTTGAATTGTTTCGAATGGACCAGAAAGTCTCAAATTGTCATGATATTATATCCTTCGTAATTTAGTAGTGATAGTAAGTCATCTTGTACAACTTTCAATTACTAATATAATTCCAAAGTAACAATTCACCAAGCTTCTGAATTTGTACGTGATGGATGATCAAAGTCTGAGTAATGTTTAGAAATAACCAGTTTTATTTGAGAATCTTCAAATGCAAGATAAGAATTGCTTTGGAGACTTCAATATGATTTCTTTTTGGCTGATGTAATTGTTAGATTTCTAACGTAGTAATATTTTAACATGACATTGTAGTCTATGTGAATTGATAGACCTTTACTAAATCAAAGAGTTTATTTTCTATATCACTTTCCTGATTACTTTTTTTAATTTAATTTCTCTCAATAGTGGGCAAAGTCGGTCTCCTACATAGTATTCCATAATTCTCTATTTATAGCTTTTCTTGGCTACAGATTTCCTAATTTATGTAGTTAATCTATGGTTTTAAAACCTCCTTTAAAGTTTGCCCACTCAATTGAATGAAAGTCAAAATCACGTTATAAAATATAATCTCGGTGTTCTTCAAAGTCTTTGTTAACTTCGGTTGAATTTATAATTTCCCAAGATGTAACATTCGTGTTATTTAATTAATTTAACAAAAATGAGTCAGGAATCATCCGGGCAGTCCTTGGTCCGACTTTGTTTGCTATGACTAATATTACGGCAGAGCCAAAATCCTTTGGATTTGGCGTTTTAGTTCTTATTTGCTGTTTGATGAAGACAGTGGTGTTAGATTGGTACTGTGGTGTTATTGGGAACTGTGATAGTGTAGTAGGTGCAAATGACAATGTAAGTGAGTAAAATAAATTCAACTATAAAATGTAAACTCGTAAAGTCAACAAAAAATTAAAGAAAATTTTATCATAGCTTTTTGTTGATAATTTTTTTGTTGACTGTCGCACTGCATCGCTGTAACCTGAAAATCATTCATTTATATTTTGTATGTAAGTATGTAGAACTCGACCTACCTACTGTAACTTTTTTCCCTAACATTTTTCACGGTGACAATATTATTTGGATTTAAAACAAAACTTTATATTTTAATGTATTCATACAAATATTAATTTTAATTTTCTATTGATGAGTGCCTTATTTCTTTCGACGTTTGTCAAACAAATTTTTTTTCACGCAATTAATGTTTTTATTTTTTCTAACTTAATAAAATTATTAAAAAATCTATTATAATGATTTGAATTTTTCTAAAACGATTTTTCGATTTACCTATATATTTTAAACATTTTGTTCCACGCATTTTATTTCACAAAACTGTGTGTAAAGAAAATGGATAGCAATCTAATTTGGCAAAAATCTAGTCACTTTCAAAACAAACAAAAAAACAAAGCACAAAAGAATTACAAAATCACGCAAATGGCTATTTTATTTACCATTTTATGTTTAACTTTGGTTATCAATTTTATTGCCGGTATTCAATCTAAACAAAGGTTTCCACTCGACCCTAAACGCCAATAAACCTAAAAAACACCTCTTGATTTCACAAACCAACGCGTATGGCAAAACCACGATCATTAAAAACATTTAATACCGCTTTTACGAACGTACTACCGAATTACTAATAATAAAACACACGCGCTAACTCCTGTCACAGTATCGAGGCCCCGAGGCTAACGAAATCAAGTTTACGTCTATCTCCTGAACAAAGAGCTGTTAAAATATTGCGAGACAAAATATAGTAGGTTTGCGGCGAGAGCCAGTGGTCGAGTGAACGCTTTCCGTTTAACAACCCCGTTGTCTCGAGTCCTCCATTCTTACGTCACCTCACCCCATACGAATCAAGGCATCCGATTGGCCAGTTCACTTTGGCGCGCTTTCTATATCCAAAATCCAAAAACGACACTATCATCTCTTCCGCTTCCACCAAGGGAAGGTTTTGTATCATCGAAACGAGAGAGTCACACTTTGTCGACTGCTGTTGTAACATGATGTAACCTGATTGAAAAGAGATAGATGCATTTAGAATTAGAGAGAGGGAAAGGGACGGGGACAGCGGTGTGGACGTTGATTGTAGTAGTGGAGTGCGAAGGGAGCGTGCTACCGTGCGTTCCACTATTTATAATCAAATGGGTTTCTTTAGTGTGCGTGTGTGCACACGTTATGCAGCGCACCAACACAGGGGGACGCGTCGAGCGAGGCAATGATGTGCACGAAGTATTATCCCCTATTACACGATTCGCTCCTTTGCCGGCCGCACGTGCAATAGTCGTCTGTCGACCTCTTTTGTAGAGCGGCGTGCGAAGTCAGTTTGTTTACGACGGTTAGCCACAGCGATGCATAGTGCGTTAGTTAGCGCAATTGTGTCATCGACCGTACGCTGGTTACACCAAAATTACGAGTGATTTACGGACAATGTACCGCGCGAGTTTTTTGCGGCCAAAACTTTTTGTGAATTTGTGAACTTTTGAGGTCGGAACTTTACCTGTGATCTCATTATCGCCAAATTGAACTGTGTATTTTTTATTTTGGACTCTGTGCCATTTGGTGTGTCAAAGTGAACTTTTTGAGTGATATTTTCGCAAAATTGACTTTCGATTATTTTTTCCCCGAGAAAACTTTTGTACCACTTGAAAAAATTTCTAACTAATCTGAGAAGGAGATTTTGATCTTATAAAATTTTTGGAGGACGGTTTTGAAAGTTTGGAGTAACATTTTTGATTGATTCAAAATTTTTACAAAAACGGAGAAGTGGATCCAAAAGCGGAAAGGAACTTCACACAAACAGTCACACAGCATTTATGCATAACAAACAAACAGCTATCTGTCCACGCTTCTTCCGTAGAAAAAGACGTTTCGAAAGACAAAGATGGCTATAGCATTCAACTTACCGAGTGAGAGAGAGGCAACAGAGGAGAACTTTTCGCGGCTGAACCGGCTCCTAGCCGAGCTGTACGAAGTTCTGTGCCACATCTTGGTATCACGCCAGCCTGGCCAAGAAGTCCAGGACAATAGGCGAGGTGAGTGTCCTCGTGAGCATAACACACCACCTTACCACTTAAGATGCAATTCGACCTACATCGTCAACCTAGTGATGGTCGTGGCCATCATAAAGGTCTCCCTCACGTCGTCTCTCTTCAATACCATCAGATAAAAAGAAGATTGTACTGTACTAGATAAGTATTGTTGACAGTGATACTGCAAAGCAGGTCTGGACTGTTGTTACGTATTTTTAAGTCCCTCCGTATTTTATTTTGTGCCTATTTGTACTGGAAGAGATGTTGTGTCCAACTGCACTTAAATTGTAAATGGTGGTTACGTCCGAATTAAATCGAGAGGTCTTCGCAGCTCAATTTAATTCGACTTTGCAATTCTAACATTTATTCCGCTTTTTAAAAATGAATTTTGCGTTTTCAAATTTGAGTGAAGTTCGACAAAACGCCTCATGAATTAAAAAAAAAGTAGTAACTATATTTTCTTATGTCATGCATTTAATAAATTGTTTATTATCGTACGGAAGTATTTTTCTATAACTATGTTTATAAGTGCTTTCGCCAATAATATCTGCTGCATTTTACAAAATAATTTTACCAGTGATCACAATAATTGCAAATAATAATTAATTGCGATTAATTACGGTATTGCAATTAATTGCGACTTTAAAATTATTTTAGTGTTGTTAAGTTTTTGATTTAGATACATTTTCCATTTGATCTCTTGTTTATCAATTTTAGATTCATTTAAATCTAGTTTAATTTATTCCATTTATTTGACGATGAAAATAAAATTAGATCTTAGATTAACTTACTTGATAGATCTCAATTATTATTTTAGTTCCAAAACATTTCGATAGTCATAAATAGTTTCATTTTCATTTAATTATTTTCATTGGAATCGATTAGACACCAAATATTAGTTAAATTTACGAAATCGTAAAGAATTATGGAAGCCTAAAAGATATTGAAATCATTTTAAGGAGGATTAAAAGTATATAAAATGTCCCCTTATTTCAATTTATGTATAATTAATGATTAGGTAACTTTAGGACAACTGTAAATATTTTGACGTATTTTTATCAGCTGAATTTAATTTTGTTAAAGCCGTACAATTTGTTTCAAAATGTTCTGTTTCCAAAAAGTGTAAAAAATTTGAAAAAAAATAATTGTTTCCTAATTTGTATAAAATGTGTTAAAAAATTAATTAATTGACCTGTAAATATTGCATTTAAAAGTTTGTGATTTTTTTCTTGATAAGCATTCATACTTATTTACAAGTACTCTATTCTAGTTAAGTACCACATGTAATCAAATCGTATAACCTGGATTGTGTTATTTTTTGTCACCCAATAATTTTATGGGGTAGTAATTGTGAAATAAATATTATTTTGTAAAAACTTAATTATGTTTGTTTTTTCTGCAATACTTCCTGAACCGAACTAACTGTGGTGAACAATTGCTAAATAAAAAGACTAGATTCATATTACAAAAAATTCAGTAGCACGTTGAAAAACCACCCCTAAGACGACCCACTGACCAAAAATCACCTAATTGAGAAAATTACGAGCTTCAAAGTGCCTAAAACTTTTACTTTAAAATAATTAGGTAGGTAATTTCTATTTATAACTGGATACAAAAATAGAAACAAATATTTTGTGCAATATGTGTTACATAGTGACCCGGAAATAATAAAGTGCTACAAAAAAAAAAAAATCTACGAAAACATTGACAAAAATAAAATAAAAATCTTATTGTTAAAAAAAAACAATTCTATCTAGAGACGATTCACAATCAATTACAAATCAGCAAAATCATAAACATAATTCATAAACCCGTGTTTAGACTGTGCAGTCAGAGCATCTCGTCAATCAGGTCGAAAATATCCACTGTTTACGCTACATCGCTGTTTAGTCAGAGGGACATGTTCTGACTAGTTCTGAATTGTGGGGACAGGATACAATAACACGCGTTCAACACCTACACTGTGGTTAATAAAGATAAACATAATTTTATTTAAAAATATATTGTTTTTCATGGGGATATAATTTACAACGTAGAAAATCTAAATTGGTTCAAAATAGGTCAGTGTTAATTTGCTACTGGACTGGGAATATTTTTTCCACTGCGTCATCCAGAAAAAAAAAGAGCTTGAAATAAATTACGCTATTGTTCTTTGTCTAGATCTAATGTTAAATAAACTCGCAGTAGATAAAGCACTAGAAGTAGTGAAGAGAACATCTACTGAACAAACACTTAAAATTCAGCTCACAGAACTTTGTAAGTATATAAGTTCAAAACATTAAGAGATACATGAACTAGTTCAGCTTGGCGGGACGTAAACTTGGCACGCTCTAAATCGTGGTTGCAGTCACGAATCGGCATGGTCCAAGTGATAAACTCTAACTGCGAAGTAAGATATAATATATTAAGTGAGTTCTATAAAATTATCTCGTTGAAACTTTAAAGAGTGACTTGGAATTTGATATAAAAATATTTTTGATTTTACAAAACATGGAAATCCAGCCAATGAAACTAAAACAGTGACATAAAGAGATAAAATCAATAAAAATCAGAATAAATCAGTGGCAACTAGAAATCCAGCTGAAGAAAATTGCAGTTTTGTAGCTGGTGAGTTGTAGCTGGCTACAACTCCAGTAACTTATTAGAAATAGTTTTCTTAGTAGGATAGATCATATAGGATAGAAAAAGCTAACGTTACAAAGTGACCTTATAAGATGACTTACGTATTTGGAAAAACAAGATATTCCAAGTGGAACAATAATTAATTCCACACAAACAATTTGTCGAATAACAACAGCTAAAGTCTGTAGTATTCAAACTCCATTCTAATTATCCAAACTGAAGACAAAAAAATTAAAACGAAAAAATCAAAAATAGAAATACAAAAGAATTCACGCCAACAATTCATACATTACACCGTGACTAAGCACTGGCAATGGACTCGATGCAAAGTACTCGACAATCGAAAGCGAAAATCGATGGCAACTGGACGGATCGTGTACGAAGAAATCGAAAACCATATGAAATGTATTGCATATTGCATTACAAATAAATCATCACGCTTGTAAAGTCGGCAACAATAGGAATTTTTATATGTTTCACCAACTAGTATATAAATTATAAGTAACGTAGGAAGCCGACTTCAACATAATTGGAGAAAGACTACATAGATGATGTGGAAGATGTAGGAAAATGTTGTAAATAAATCTGGTGACATGGAAGCACTCGGAAAAACTTCACTAAATAATTTGAAAACAAGGCTATAAAAAATCAAAGAAACTTCGAACTTCTCTCATTCGTAAATCAAAAAGCAAAATTCATGTTTAATCTGTGTGGTCTTTAGAAAAGCAAAACAAAATTATGTTTTGCTCTTACCTTTATCAAAATGTCTGTGTTTCATCCCAAAGCTTTAGAGATGACTGTCTTCGTGCACTTCTAAATCGGTAAGTACAATGTTGTCGAGAAAGTAAGTCACGGTTTTGAAGTAGTGACTTATTTTCGATTACTATTGAAGTGGAAAGAGACGGTTCAACAGTTTTTAAAGTTTTTATTTTATTTTGTCAAAGATATCGCCGGCGGCCTTTGTCAGTATCGATAGCTTCTTTTTTGGTGAAGCATTTGGATAAGTAATCAAGAAATAATAGTTTTGATATCTCATTGATGTTTCATGGAAGGCAGAATAAATCCAGTAGCAGCAATTAAAAGGTTGTAGATAAAGCTTATGAATTACTGTAAGCTTTCACCGAGAGCTTTATTGAAACACGTGTTATTGAGTAAAAGACTTTCCAAGACCATTGATAGAGTAGCTATACGTTGTTTGACATAGATTGTAATGGAGTCTGAATTATATGTATAAATTAGAATATACAGTAAGCTGTCGGACTTCGGAAAATTTCCGAAGTCCGACAACAAGTTTGCAAACAGGATTTACAAATGCCATATCATAATGGTTACTAAACATAATCTTAATTCAAATCCTAGTCTAATCAGTAACTTACTAACAAAACTATTATCACTGAAAACTCCCATATGGCAAAAGTGATTATAAAATTATAACTCTGTAAATACATATATCAAAACAAGCCAAAAGTTAAATACGTATAATTTATAGCTCCGTCTGTATGTTAATTTTGGTCTATTTATGTTCAAAATTAGCACTTTGTCAGTGATACTTGTGCTCAGTGGTCGAATTCTGTTTAAATTAGATTTATTACTCTCTGGCTCTCCGCTAATGTCGTCAGCATTGAAAACTAATAAGACATTTATAATTATTGTAGTTAATGTTTTACTAGTAATTAGACTTAAAGTAAACTTGTATATAAATAGAAATCTAAATGATTTCATTACAACATAACATAACATCACGCCTGAAATCCCCGAAGGGTTAGGTAGAGGTGCACAACTACACATTTTGCCAGTAATGTTTAAGTTCCATGTAATAGGGGGCGAGCCTATTGAAATTCCTGATCGAAAAACCCAATAACACTTTGTACGACCTGGGAATCGAATCTTGGACCTCATGCTCAGCAGCAATGGACCAATGAGGCAGTCGCTTTTATAGATTTAAAACAAAACACTGTTGCACATGGTAAAATTGCTACTTAAACGATCGTTATAGAAATTATAACTCTCTCGAATCTGACAGGACTGGAAGGGTTACTTAAGTGAGTATAGCTCCCAGCTAAAGTAACGGACGTAACATTACTTAAGATAGCAGTAATAATGCTCACACATTATGTAGGTAGCTAACATTACTAGCTTAAGTTTATCGTGGTCAAGATTGAATAGCTATTAGACCGATTTTACTGGTTCTGATGACATTACTGGTTTATTATTGATAAATTCATTAGAGTCTAAGTCTTAGACTATCGTAGTCAAAAATCATAATCGAGAAAATCAGCACTTTTTAAGGCGACACTAAGCGACTTTTAATGATTTTATACTGAAGATCACATCTAAATGAGTATTGTTAATGATTTGGAAAATATACATGTTAAATTAGAGCATTTTTTTAATAACTTAATCTGTGAATATTTTAGATTATGTTTAAATTACATAGCGTAATTAATTTGTATAGTTATATCTAAAGCGGATAAAAAACTGAGAATCACGCAAAAACTATTAAGCGCATTTTTCTAAAATCTTCACTATTTTAAAGATAATTTAACTATGTATCTTTTGTTTTATAAGAATACTTTTTGTTTTACGTATAATAAATTAATAGTGCATCTAATTTGGGACAATACTCCTTGATGGACGAATCCTGTTACTGGCTGGACTTACGACGCGTTGCATGAGCTCAGCACAGAACACGCAAGCTAACTACTCAAGGTCACTGGCATATATCGGCGTCTTAAACGTCAAAACGTTATGCTCAGCAGTGGCGCTTGCGATTACATCGTTAAGTACAAGGAAGAAAATATCACTTTCTTGAATAGCTACATTGTCTATTCTATCGTCAAATAGTACTACACTGCATCAGCCTACACAATTACAGTAGTAACAGGTTTCAAATCAACCTCCTACAAGCATTAACTACCTAATGATTCGCCCTTACTTCTAGTTTATAATCTACGCAAGGATCTAAACAGTCAAATACAGCAATTTTGTACAACGATTTTCAAGCATGTACGTTTGTACTTAACAATTTTGCAATTACACCAACATAATACATTGTTTATGTTCGATAAAATAATTTGGTTTCGCAATTACTATTCATAATGATTCTTGAATGATTCAAACAATTGATACATTGAAATTCAAACGGTACACAGATTTGAATAAATTATTCAAACTGATCAGATTGGACACCCGTTTTAGATTCTAATTTGTTAATATTAAAACTGTCTTTAGTTGTTTCTTGGTCGTAAGGTTGATCTGTTTTTAGATTATATCTCATTATAATGCCTTTGTTTCTAAAATGTTCAGTACATTAAACTAATTTTGCTTTTGATCTGTGCAAGCTTTTAATAGACGAAATATCTGGCATATATGTATGGGTGTACTTCTCAATTCTCCACTTTTTTTATTTGTAAAATATGTTCCATAGTTAAATCATTTACTTAAAAGCAATAAGATTTTGGACTTTTATTTGCTTTATCCTTTTAAATTCTTTAACCGAGTTCGTTTCGGTCTTTCTTCTCAGAGTAGTCGGATAGGAAACACCGAACTCGAGTTATCCTGCTAATATTATAAAGGCGAAAGTTTGTGAGTGTGTGTGTGTATGTTTGTTTATTCCTCACGCTCAAACGGCTGGACCAATTTGTATGAAATTTGGCACACAGATAGTTTATAACCTGGATTAACACATAGGATACCCGATATTCCCACAGGATCGAGACTTACGCGGGTGAAACCGCAGTGCGCAGCTAGTAAAACATAATTTATTATTGACGTGTAAAAGTGTTTGTGTAAAACTACATACAGAAATAAAAGTTTCTGCTTAACCCTTCCAGTTCCGCATCTCTATTCCGTCAAATTAGAATACAAACAATTCTAAGTAGGTTTCCAAAAATAAAATCACACTTGTTACCTACAGATATTTAAACTTGATATTGTTTGAACACTTTCGTACACACTCACTAAACACTTTTTGTTTGACTTCCAACTCATTAAGTATTCTCCCTTCACAGGATCAAAACAAAAAACGTTCAAAATATATTTCAACACAAAAATGGGCAATAACAATACGCCTAAACGAGAGTAAATCAATACTTTTACTAAATAAAAAAAGCAATAAAAAACCGTGTCCCGTACAAAACTGTACTACAATCTTTTTTTTTTCGAAGTCTCTCTAAAGAGACTTAATATATTCCACAGGTGGTGTCCAAAACAGGTGCCTGGGTTCTTTTTTTTTAAGGACAAGTTCAGACAAGTTCAATAGAGCTTTGTCTGAGTTCGCTCCTAGCCCCGATTTGGTATATTTTGATGTTTTTTTTTATTATATTTTATGGAGGAACCGTGGAACGAATGATAATTTATTGCAACGGACTCTGAATTTTAAAGAGTTTTATGTGATTTGAATTCTTTTTTTTTTGGGAAGTTTATACCAGTAGCGGGTTAAAAGGGTTAAATGTTTGAATTTTATTTTTCATGTTTTGAATAGTCTTTCTGAACAGTTTCAAGTAGGTATTTTAAATGTGTCAATGTGGTATTAAAAAGTAAACTGGCTATATTGACATAATACTTCGTTCATTTTCTTTAAAAAGGTAAACTATTTTATTTTGAGTTTTCAACACGAAGAGGTTATGTAAACCTAACCATAAACAGTACAAAATAAACTATCTTCATATATTTTTTTCATAGCTTTACAATTGAAAGCTGGCTAGCCTTTCACTCTTATTGTAATTTAAAGTACCTGCTCAAAGGGTTCGAGGGTACTTTTCAACCGCAAAACAAGATGAAGGGAATCTTTGTGTGGGTTAATATGGTCAAAATGAACCCTTTGTACTAAGTTTATGGGTTGTGTAATAAGATTCAGTAATACGGTGACAACAGGTTAATTTTTACATTTCACTGTTGTGGTCAATTTTATTTTTAATAGGTGAAAATATTATGCAGTGTGAATTTCTTTAATTAGTGAAGTTTTTTTTTGCATTTGCAACGGCTTTATTTCTAATTTGCAAGTGAATAGAATTGCTAGAGGCCGTTGCGAGTGGCCCTCATTCTTTGTGAGGCGGAACGCGGTAACTCTATCATAATGAACCTGGACTGGATCTACCCGTGGATTTTAATAGACTGGCCATGAATAAGATATTGTCAAAGTCAAAGCCAAGAATTTCTCAGTAGCAGCTTGGCGTCTGGATTTGTGCCCGGTTGATTGCAATAAGTTCGCGCCCTATTACAAGGGACTTAAACATAACTGGCGAAATGTGTGTGTACTATAGATCCAACTCTGCCTAATCCTTCGTGGAAAACATGCGTGATGTTATGTTATGATTAAGAACAATACGGAAGAGAAAAAAATTGTTTACCGTTTGCATTTCGTTAACTGGTGAGTCAACAGGAGAAATAGGTTGCTTAGCGGTCAGATTAACAATTGTCCAGCAACTTGTCTGAACTTGTTGCAATTGTAACAGTGCAATTACAACACGGTATTGTTGCTGCATTGTCATTTACCTACATTATTATCGACCGAGCGAGCGAAGCGTGTCTGCTTCAAGTCCGGTAAAATTGATTTTGTGTGTTAATTTGTTGGTACTCTTCTACAGGTCGTATTTTACAACCAATCTAGACGAAACTTAGTATACAGGTTTTACGATTTAATATTATTTTTTTGCTGTTGCGGTATTTTTCTAAAAGAGGCAAAACGGGGGCTACTGGATATATCTGCCTTTTGAGATCCGAATTAGATGGTTCTTTTTTTATTTGAAAGATAGTAACTTTAAATTAGTCTCATAAAAATTTGGTGGAAATCTGATGATGATCTTCGGCGTGATGAGCAGAATAGCTGCTCGAAATGCAGTAAATGACTCACTTTTAGATTTCTACCAGTGGAATCGGCCCTTGGTAAGGATTGATGGAGCACCTGGGACCACCTTCTCATCACAAAACTAGAGAATTCTGAAAATTATGTTCAGAATTCTCTAATACGTTTTACAATAAGGTCACTAGATGGCGCTACTGTGCACCGCTAGATCGCGCTTTCGTTGTTGCTTGCGACGTGGTTAGGTCCCGTCGAACATTTTGTATGACTGAGTTTTGTTAGGTGTAAAATAGTTTCAAAAGTAAATGTTGTTGGTTAGTTTATTTTTGTTTAATTATCGTCTTGCCACCATATGCTTTTTAGTAACCTACAGCTGCAGTCGGTTTTTTTAAATCGGATATTCATACATTTATGCAACTTAAAAAAACCCGACTTCAGCTAATTCTAGGATTTTAAACTGACGTGGTTATTTTACTACTAAAGTTATTTAAAACGGGATATTTACTATATTTTTAAAAACATAAAACATGTTAAGTAAATATCCTGTCTCAAATAACTTTAGTGGTATATTAATTGTTGCAAAAAGTTTAAGCTCGCGAGGTCTACTGTTTGCAGAACTACTAGTTTTTAAATAACATCATCATTCTCTTACCGAGGAGTATCGTGTCACCCAGTAACTGGGTTGTAGAGGTCAGATAGGCAGTTGCTCTATGTAAAATACTGGTATTCTGCTGCATCCGGTTAGACTGGAAGAAGACCCCAATATAGTTGGGAAAAGCTAGGTAGATTGTTTTGATTCTGCCTTTGTACTAATTTATTTGGGACAGCAAGTCTTCTTCTTCCATAATAATTCTCTGTTAGTCTTCACCTCAGTAGTCTTTACTCATCCATTTTTATACTAAAAATTTTCCTCACGATATTTTCCTCATTTTTCCGCATCACATTCCTCATTTCTGTCACCAGTGACACTTAAACTTTCATTTTATGCATTCGGGAAATACAAACCTTACTGTTTTTACTTCAATAAGTACCTGGGCGACCGAGCTCTCCTCTGGTGAAAATAGAGAATGCTCAAATAAAATAAAAATCAAATCATTTATTACTTTGCAAACATGGGTAATTATTACATTGATGTTTTATTGAGAAAGTCCTCCATGTTTTACCGTCACATAGGCATGCAAATCATATTAATTTACACAAATTTAAAACATCATAAATTTAAATAACAAGTAGGAAATTTTAACAATACATAATAAAATTAATGTCAGATCGTTCAAATTGCAGTAAATGTCAAATTAATACAAAAATGTCAAATGTCAACAAGGTAGCAGTAATCAAAAAATAAAAATAAAATAAGTCAAATGGATTATTAGCATGTCAATCAGTCGGTGATTCATCATTAAGAAAGTCATCAATTGTGTAATAACTTTTTCTATTTAATAGTATAAGAAAGTTCATACTAATCCATGTATAGTACCTACTATTCCATGCTGCCATGATAGTAGGTACTTACTAATTTCACGCTGCCATGTCATTTTTCTAATGTCATTATTTTCATGTCATTATTCAATATCTTGTTCTATACTTTGGGCGACCGAGCTCTGCTCGGGTGAAAATACGGAGAAAACGAATTTTCTCAGATATGAAACCTAGCTAGATCTATTTTGCGCCCCCGTAAACCCCTATATTGCAACTTTAATCGAAATCGTTAGAGCAGATTTCGAGAACGTGAGTACAAATACTTAAATATATACAAATATTGCTCGTTTAATAGTATAGGATAGGATAATTTACATAATTGAAAAGAAAATTTAACCTCAACAACATCAAAAGTAATTTATCGTAACAAAAAATCTTGAATGAAAGCTAAAGACTTTAAATTATTATTAAGTAGGTACACTATTAGTAACTTCCTTAAGCTCCTCATCTACAATTTACCATAATGGCTCATTTAACTTAAAATTATTGGAACTGATAATCTTCTCACCTCATTTCTCCATCATAACTAAATATAATCCCTTCCACAATAAATTTCTCTGACATTTAAAGAAACTTTATTACGAAAACTGATATTGTTTTAATCATAAAATACATAATTTGGCTACACAACATCACTTATGCCTGTCCAGTTAATTTAGACCCTTCCATGTTCAACAACACAATAACACTTTATACTGACAATGGGATCAAGTAAGGCTGGTTTAACCTTTTTGACCTCAAAACCGTTGCTACCTTGGTGTTACGAACATAAAGCCCATTTTATAGCATTTTGATTATGTTTTTGGGCGCTTCAAAAATGTCCATATCGAATTTTACGACTTAGAATTATTATCCACGTCAAAAATATTTTTTGGCGTTTTTCGGCCGGTTTTAGATTTAGTGTTTGTGTTTTTAGGGTTCCGTACCAAAATGGTAAAAAGGAACCCTTATGGTGTAACTCAGTCTGTCTGTCTGTCACAGCTAGATATCTCAATAACTACTAATGCTATCAACTTGAAATTTGGAATAGTTTTAGCTGACGTTTGTTTAACTATTTGCAAATAAAAAAGAAATAAAAACGTAAATTTTTTTTTTTTGCAACTGAAGTGTTTCTTAAAAATTCGAAGTGGGGCTATTAGGGCATGTGGGATATCTTATGAAAGAGCACTATTTGCACATTCTCAAACATTTTTTTTACTTGACAAAAGTAAAAAAAATACCGTTACCCTTATCTCCGAAGTTTGCATAGAGAAAAATCTGAAATTATTCTATGTAAAAGAAGTTTATGTAAAGATTACATAAAAATAAAAGTATGTCTCTAAATAGCACACTTTTACAGAAATCATCAACAAAAATTACATTAGTTCTACTCTCGGTCAAGAGATGGCGCTGACCTAAAACTGCAATATTCTACACCGCAGTGTGCAGCGTTAAAATTCGCTGACAAATCGCTTCGCCGATCCCCCCCCGACCCTTGCTCGATAACGAGGTGCCAGCAGTTGTTGCAGCTGAGCACGTAGCTTTAAATACCCCGAATAATAATCATGATATAAATATAAATTTGATCCAGCCTGTCCCCTCTTGCTGTCCTCCCGTCAGCGATGCCCTAAGCCGAGGTCCGTACCCCACAGGGGGTGCCCTTAGCGAGCATTCGCTTAATTTTAATTTAGAATAGTTCAAAAAGCTCCTGGCTGGAGGCTCTAAGTGTAGAAGCTTATGGCACCCACAGGAAAATCCGGTTAAGCAGCCACGACCTTAGTGGTCAAAACTGCGAGAAGCCATTTAAAAAAAAAAAAAAAAAAAGCTTCGGCGATGAAAATTTAAAATGATACGGAACCCTCGGTGCGTGAGTCCGACCGGTTATTTTTTGTATTTATGATATTTTAGAGACACACTATTTGATTGACTGATATATCAAATAGTTATCAGTCTAAATTATTAAACTGTTGTTATCGCGTGTTACAATGAGTCAAATGACAATCTGGTCATAATGGCTTTGCGTGAAACATGAAGCCTGCCTGCCATATCAGTTAAAAGCGACAGGTGCAAATTATTATGACTAACTCCTTTAATTAAAGACTTATACTTAATACTCGTACATCTTTGGCTTTGTAATTTGAATGACACTGAACTTGACATCAAACTGTATCAATTTTTTTATCATCTTCATGGATAGGTAGTTATTTGATTCAGGCGTGACCTTGCGGAAATCCATTATAAAATTCAATAGAAGTTGATATATTTAGTAACTTGTTCCGATTAATTTTCCTAAAGAGCCATAAAAAATCCTGTAAGAAATCGACACGTGTTTCACCTTTCAACGAGGCATCCTCAGGATGACGATTGACTTGCCACGAACCCGAACATGGTGTGTTGCCACACCAAGTGCTGGACGCAGAGATCCACCATCTCATTTGTAGCGGTTACACCGCCACATACGAACTACGCATCATAGACATGACGTCACACAAAATCCTACATCGCGCAGTTAAAGTTTACCGAGCGAAGACATACATACAAGATTACAACTTCAAACCGATGGGCAGTTGCCCGCCAGACACAACACCTGTCTGGTCAGAGGATCCTCCCTTTTCTATAGTGGATGAGTGAACACCCTGTTCCTCATACCTCTAAACATTAATTCCATTTTATTGATCTCCATGAATCATACGCCTCATTAAAAGGGAATACAGGTACAACTCAAAGTAGGTAGTAGGGACAAAAATTTGTGGGATAGTTGTTTGTGAAGTAGTTTATTCGGGGATGTAGTACCACTGGTATACCTTTTCCTGACGCCGAGCAACGTTGCTGGGTTTCAGTTTGAAAGGTAATTTCAGCTTTGTCTCTAGATCAGCAACGCACCTGCGATCCCATTGCTATTGCAAATGGCATAGACAACATGTCATTTTGTTGTGATAGTATAACTTTGACCTTGAGCTGGCCTAATGTTGCTGGGTTTCGGTTTGGTAGGTCATTTCAGATTTGTCTCTAGGATAGCAACGCACCTGCGATCCCATTGCTATTGCAAATGGCCATACACAACATTGTCATTTTGTTGAGATAGTATAACTTTGAACTTGAGCTGGCCTAACGTTGCTGGGTTTCGATTTGGAAGTTCATTTCAGCTTTGTCTCTAGGATAGCAACGCACCTGCGATCCCATTCTATTGCAAATGGCCATAGACAACATTGTCATTTTGTTGAGATAGTATAACTTTGACCTTGAGCTGGCCTAACGTTGCTGGGTTTCGGTTTGGAAAGTCATTTCAGCTTTGTCTAGGATAGCAACGCACTTACGATCCCATTGCTATTGCAGATGGCCCTAGACGACATTGTCATTTTGTTGTGATAGTATAACTTTGACCTTAAGGTCAAGGTCAAAGTTTTACTCTAGGCCCTAGAGTTTCAATAGAATAAGAGGACAACTTAGTCTGTAAGGCCCGTATTACAGAACGTCACTCAATTCTCAAGCATTACTTAAAACTAGATTCAAGCCATTTGATTGGTTGAAACTAGTTTTAAGTAATGCTTGAGTATTGAGTGACGTTCTGTAATACGGGCCTTAGTGTACCACTGACCTATTGTACCAGCAAGCGACCGTCAGCTAGTTCGCCTCCCAATAACATAAAAATCCCCAAAGTCATAATTACCTCTATTTGCTATGATAAAACATGTCTCAAGTAGCTAACCAACCACGTGTTAGTAATTATAGTGAAACAAAGGGGCCTTTTAGAGCCATTGTGTTTTGACATAATTGTGTTGAGCACTGACGGGTTGGAATTGGTTTGAGTTTAGTGTCAAGTTTTATATCTGACTGGGTAAGGTTAAATTAGGCGTGTAGGTGGAAGAAATTTTTCAAGGAGCATGTGATAGCATAGGTCACAATAATGATAATGGATAGAATTTTCTTCGATTTACTGTTTTGGGAGGGACCCATATATTATTATTCTTCTACTAGGTAGTCACTCGCATAAATCTCGATCCCGTGGGAATATCGGGATAAAAAGTATCCTATGTTCTAATGCAGGTCATGGCCGACTTATATTCCAAATTCGTTCAGCCGTTTTAGCGTGAAAGCATAGTGTCTGCTAAACGATCGCCAACTGCGTCTCGACGGAGGTGACCTTGATGGTTTACAACCGTGTAGATGGTGGTTTTATGACCAAATTTTAAACAGCTCTGCCTGTTGCTAGCTAAGGTCACCTCTGTCGGGGACGCGGTTGGCAGCCGTGTAGCAGGCCCTTTACAAACAAACAAACTCACTTTCACATTTATAATATTTCTAGCAGTGCCGCGCGGTTTCACCCGCGTAAGTCTCGATCCTGTAAGAATATCGGGATAAAAAGTATCCTATATGTTAATCCAGGTTATAAACTATCTATGTGCCAAATTTCATCCAAATTGGTCTAGCCGTTTGAGCGTGGAGAAGAGACAAACATTCGCCTTTATAATATTAGTGGGATAAGTAGGATTATAGTTAGAATCAATTGGAATAAGCTTATTTGATTTAATGGTTGATAATCTTTTATTGCTAGTTTCTGCCGTGATTAGGTATTTTTTCACCTTTAGCGAGTTTTTAAGGCAATCAGCCCTGGGGCCCAAGTCTGCTATTTTTATAAATTCGTCATTCCAACACGATCCCATTGTCATTTTGCTAAAAGTTCGTAATCTGCTAAATTCATAATGGTCGATCATTGGTCGGTCAATGGTCTCGTAATAGAATTGTGTTATAATGGCATTGTCGTACAATACGACCGCCTAAGTCAATCATTCATTTGTCATTATGTACGAGATTACCAATAAGTGCCATTTCTTTCAATGGAGTGTCAGTGGCTGACCATTGGAAAGTCATAATGACGCCATTATATTAGTAGATTACCAAACTTGTCAAAATCAACAATTATGAAATCAATGATAGACCATTCTGACACTATTGTAATAGCAGACTTGAGGTCCTGTTACCAACCTTCTTGACCAGCTTATTTTTGCATGATTAACATGAGCCAGTCTCGTATAAACATGAAAGAAGTATGGTGCAGTGACACAATCATAAACAATGACTAGAAATAAACTCCGTAAATACCCATGAGAAAAAAATTGAACATCAAATAGTGCACGTGTTACAAACTTTTATTAACATATTAAGAAAATGTCTATCTCGTAACAATACTTAATTTTCCTAATAGCTTCATAGTAAGCATAATAACATTATACACAAAGTATAATAAGTTAATAACAATAATAAACATAAACGTGGGAATAACACAGCTCATTGCACATTAATGCAATGAAATGTTTTGTTTTTATTATTATTTATGAACAATTAACATTACTTGGATGTTACGTTATAACTATTAAAAGCATTCTTGTGACATGTGTTGAGCTTGAACTCTTGAGGCTATTATTTCAGTGACTTCTTGGTATTGTTTTGAGTGATATTAAATTTCTTATTATAATATATAGTATCAGTTAGCTAGAAAAGATTGTTAGAGTAGAGTAGTGTCATTGCACAATAACTTCAAAGTTTGATTTTTAGACGATCTTCAGGTGAACTTACTTTTGTTTCAACTGAAAACGGTTTTTGTACATTTTTGACTCTTTTTAGGGTTCCGTTAAAAAACGGAACCCTTATAGATTCGTCATGTCTGTCTGTCTGTCTGTCCGTCCGTATGTCACAGCCACCGTGTGTGGGTGTGAACCGCATTAAGATTTTCACACAAAAATAGAAAAAAAAAACAAATAATTTTGGAGTTCCCCATACTTAGAACTGAAACTCAAAAAAATTTTTTTCATCAATCCCATACGTGTGGGGTATCTATGGCTAGGTCTTCAAAAATGATATTGAGGTTTCTAATATCATTTTTTTCTAAACTGAATAGTTTGTGCGAGAGACACTTCCAAAGTGGTAAAATGTGTGTCCCCCCCCTGTAACTTCTAAAATAAGAGAATAATAAAACTAAAAAAAATATATGATGTACATTACTATGTAAACTTCCACCGAAAATTGGTTTGAACGAGATCTAGCAAGTAGTTTTTTTTTTAATACGTCATAAATCGTAAACTTATCGTTACTTGCTGCTACGGAACCCTTCATGGGCGAGTACGACTCGCACTTGGCCGCTTTTTTTAACAGCTGTGTTAGGGACCGTTCAAGTATTAAATAAGCACTATATAGGGGTGGGGGGGTGTATGCTTTGCTTATTTTTGATGACATGGGGGGTGGGGGGGTCTAGATGGTGATTACGTCAGTAGTAATTATTTACTTTTTTACACATATGGCAACCCACACATTGCCTATGCTTGAAAACAAAACGCAGATTTTGGGGATTCCCACAAATAATGAATACGTTTAGGTACTCGCTTAGAACCGAGTAGGGGAATTACCGCGTGCTATTCACTTGTCTAAATTTACACTAACTGCTGTTCATGAATCAATAAAAAAAACGGAATACTTAAAAGAAAAATGCATATTTATACCAATGTTTACGTAAGCATGGGAGGGGGGTGAGAGCTTTGCTTACTTTTGCTGACAAGGAGGAGGCGGTGGTAAATAATTGTAACAAACCTGCTTACGTAATACATACTTGAACGGCTCCTTAGATGTTTTTTTCATATTTGTAAAAACAAGCCTCTCCCACTCAATTTTGTCACTAACAACGTAAATACAATAACACTAGTGCAAATTCCAGCTACAAAACGTTGATTCCAGGATTCCCATAACAAAAATCCCTAAAAAGAAATACAAACCTTCGCAACATAAACGCAGCCAAATGCCCGACTAACAAAACACATACAAATCGGTGCAATAATTTCCGAGATTAACGCGACCAAACGAACTCGCAGTTCCCATCATTTTAGGGTATTAACTGAGTCGTGACAAGATCCCTGTTGAGAAATTACTGTAAACACAGTTATGATAGGTACGTAAACCCGTCATTAAGGAAGGTTTTGGGGCCAATCAGGAACCTGTTTTTTATGACGCTATATATTCAAGCAACACAGCCTTTTGTGTGTGGCTATGGTTGTTTTAGTTTAGAATGAGCGAGAGACAATGTTTAGAGATGCAAAGTGACCAGTAAGCTAATTGCGTAATACAAAACAATCACAATTTGTTTCAATTTGAAACAGATTGCTAATCCATTGCTTCTTAAGTTGCAAAAAAAATCTGCTCAGCAACGTAAATAACGCAATGAATGTTGTTGATGAAAATAAGTTACGCAATTAGGGTACTGCTTAGCTATTACCATTCGACAGGTCGTCGAATCGAAAATAACTTCTTCCCAGCTAAAGCACTAGAAAGTGGTTGGTGAAGGGCGGGCGTTTTTGGGGGACTGGTATTCGTAATTTTGACGTTCGAAAAGTGTTGATTCTCAGCCTTTTTTTTTTGGGTTGGAAATTATCAAATAACTTCTCCCGCTCTGGGTGGAGCGGGAGGGCGTGTCAGACTCTTACTGACTAAAACCCACCCGTGTTCCTTCAGTTGCTTGTGTACTGCCAGGAGCCACGGTAACCCTTTTGGACAAACCCGCAACCCCGTTAATGAATCAATGAATCAAAAGGCATAAAGCACTAGGAAGTGGTGAAGGGTGTGAGTTTTGGGGGACTGTCTTATGTAATTTTGACGTTCGAAAAGTGCTGATTCTCAGCCTAGTTTGAATAAACTACTTTTGAACTTTGTTTTTTTTTTTAAATTTTGACACATTTTCAATTGCCAATCTGCTTTATCCCTTACAACGACAAGATGTTGGAAGAACGGTGATTGTCTATTTGACATAAACTGACCAAATTTTCGGCTCTTTTGATAACATTGAATGATGTTTGATTCGGCATGAAATTAATGCCGATTCTCTTGTTCACAAACTAAACTAAATTTAAGTTCAGTGCATCTTTTTCTTTCTATTTCATTAAGAAAAGGACAGGAGATAAATTTTAGTTTTAGTCCTGTCAAATTAATCAGCGCTTGACGTAAATTGACGTAATTTTAGTAGGCAAGTTTTTTATCACGTTTAAACTTGTATGGAGTAGTGACAGGCGCTGATTAATTTGACAGGACTAAACTAAAATTTATCTTCTGTCCTTTTCTTAATGAAATAGAAAGGAAAAGATGCACTGAACTTAAATTTAGTTTAGTTTGTGAACAAGGGAATCGACACCAGTGTATCGAACGGTTGTAAATAGCTATGCTGGGCAGATCACTTTATCCTCTAAACTTAAATAAACAGCGTCAAAAGCAGACAAAGCAGACTTGCTTTTTTAGATTTAGAAGCAAATTATTTTTATAGCAGACTTAAGTTTAGTGGTTCTATGAAGTCTTCATTGAGACCGTGTAGTCCTGTAAAAGAGCTGACAT
The DNA here is from genome assembly GCA_963680765.1 of Agrochola lychnidis. Classification (NCBI taxonomy): domain Eukaryota; kingdom Metazoa; phylum Arthropoda; class Insecta; order Lepidoptera; family Noctuidae; genus Agrochola; species Agrochola lychnidis. Next base: position 4,167,263 of record OY796871.1, on the reverse strand, counting down.
TGATACAGCATATTACTGAAAATGACGCTAAACTCAGTTGTGCTAAATTCGTTCTGATAACTGTGAAAGTATAGTACAAACTGAAAAGAACAATGAGAAAAACATGCATTTTTATTGAAAACAAAACATGTCATTGCCGTATTTACCTTTACCACAACTGTCCAAAACCACAAACATCGATCATTAAATAAAACAATAGGATACTCATATTATACCTTTCTATTGATGCCTACTGATGCCCACCACCTACAGTAAAACTCATTAGCAACCATGATACACCCAGTTACTAATAAAAACCACAAATGCCTCTAACATGAGGAAAACGAGTTCATTGTTTTGATATTTTTCTCAGAATCTTTTTAGATTGCCTATTCTTTCTTGGCAAAGTATCTTCGTGATAATCGAGCTTCCAAGAGAGAAGAGTTCCAGAAATTATGGCAAAAAGGGCGTGAAGGAATTGAGGAAAAGTTTTTGCGAGACAGTCTCGTTCGTCTAGTGATCACAAACGCTGAAGCATGAGCATGAATATATAACCTTGTAAAATTATAGATAGCATAACGTCTATTTTTGCATTTTCGTTGAAATAAAATACAATGGAAAAATACACTGAACAAAAAATATTCGTTAAAAAATAATTCTACTGTTTGATAACTTTGATGAGTTAGTTAAATAAAAAAATAATAATCATAAAATTCATTAAATTGTGTTTCTGTGAAATATGTTTCATTCAAGTAAATAGTCGTTAAAACAATAATATTTGAAATATAAATACAAAGACATAATTATTATATGAAACATTTTCTGCGAAACGAAATTCCATGAAATTTCTGTCTGCGAATTAAAGGGACACCTTATTTTATTAATTGTATTCTTACTGGTCTTCATTTAAAACGTATCTATTGCAATTCTTTTATGTTCTTTATATTTTATTGTTTCAGGTAAACGCATTTTATTATTAGAAATCATTGTCTCCAGCTATGAAGGACATGGTAAGTCTCATGTTCATTCGTTTAATATGACATTATTTTTATTAAGTTCACACGATTCCTTTAACATCAAGATACACATTTAACTTTCTATCACCCGATATTGAATCTTTGGATCAATTCAACCATAAAGTTCAAACACTTTTGTTACATCCAAACTCAACCTTAAAAAAACTGTGACACTGACCGTAACCAATGACCAAATTACATTTACGGAAAACGAAAACAAACGTTCAGAAATTGAACTTTAATTTTAAGACGATAGTGCTCTCGATATTCTTACAAAGTTTGACCTCGAAACTGACCCTTATTTCTATACAAATAAGTATATCAACAAAGAAGATGATGCTGATGTTAACGGTAAATATATCTCAGTATTTACAGGACCGATCAATCACACAAAGTTTATTAAGCGTCAGATTAACTTTCCAGATGAAGTCGGTAAAGAGACACAACCCTTATTAGATATTGTGATAATACACGATAGGTAAAAAGTGTTACGAGAAAATAGGATTAAAGTTAATATGATTGTGTGTCAAAAACAACTACAAAATGAGGTCCAACAAAATTATGCGCACTTTATATGCACAGTTTTATATTTAAATTGCGATCATATTATGTGGTTTATTTCTGGCTATTAAATGTACATTGCGTAAATAAATGGCTTTGTCTATTAGCGATATTTATGGTTTTTGCTACTTGTGCTTGGAGCAAAACAGGATGAAATAAGTAAGTCTAAGTCTGTCGCAATAATAACAATGTTAACAGCATTATTGTGTTTCGGCAGTTAGAGGTAAGATGGTCAGTTCCTTTGTGGTTGAGGATTCCGGGTGAAGCTTGCTTCCATCTTTGGCTTGATCATCACTTACCATTAAGTGAGATGCAGGCCAAGAGATTACTCGCAGTTGCAAAAAAAAAAAAATGTTACACCGACAACTATTTAAATTCCTGAAAACGTAGTTCTCAAAAATCAGTAGTAAATACATACATTTATTCAAAGCCATTTCACACTGTTATTTAAAAACTTACATCTATAAGTAATACCTTGTTGTATATGTGATGCTTTTCGAGCTGTATATACACTAAAGTAATTTAAGTGCAACTAACTTAAGTCACCAATCCTTTTAAATACAACTGCATTAGTTTTTGATCTGATGGTAATTTCCTTCATCGGCACAAACAAAGTTTAGCACAACAAAACTTAGATGCAACCGGAACGAAACCATAAATCATAGCAAGTAACACCATAAGCAAACTCCGATAGACAATATCTGATGTTGCACTTGACAATGTTACATTTACCATCAAAGCTAACCAAAATTTGAAAAGTAAAATCTTAGGGTAGTGAGAATAAAGATCAGAATTTGAAGTGATAGTAGTTTTAGAACAGCAAATAGAAGTTGGTGATGCACCAACAAAATAAGAAGGAATGGTAGTAAGAAATTGTCTAGTACCAAAGGCTTATGGGCGTTGCGCTTCATTTAGCAAAAGTATATCGAATTCATCATGTGTAACGTCTGTGTTGTGTGTTTTTATTAAAAATTGTACGACGTAATGGGACTGCGACGTCATTTAAAGTTGATGGCATATGCTCCGATAGTGGTACTTTGTTATAATGTTGCTAAGCGCTTTCAAGGAAATATGAATTGTGACCAACCGTGATTCTGATTAGCTTTGATGTTTTTGTTAGATTTGATTTATGAGTTAGTTTTATTTTGTCTTCCTTTCATTCTAGCTTTGTTGTGTCTTTAATATTTAATATCATAATATACTCATAGCTCTAGATAAAAGTTTAGCATAGATTTATTTTCTACTATGAGTCTAATCATTATTCAGATTAGGAAGATTGATTTTATAGACGATTAACAATTTTATGGAATTTATCATTTCTAACGAGGAATTAACCTAATTTATGACCCTGTGATTTACTACATACATTTATTAGCTACTAAGTAATTGCTCACCTATAAATATTCACAACTTGACTAATACAAATTGCCCTTCTTTATTTTCCGACGTGCCTTGCATATTTTACATTAACCATCTACGTACGTTGTCACACGTATTCATAGTGCTGCAATATTAATGCCATCTATTGCTTTGTCAAAATGATTATCTCTCTCTGGGCTCATTATCCACGAGTAATGGACGCAACATTTACAAATAGTCACGACTGTGCATTATGCTGTAGTGACACATTATCGACATGATATTATGACGTTGATGGCCAGCTACTTATGGTGCTTTTAGCGTCCCGATTTAAAATATGACACGTCTTTTTGTGGTAACTGCTGTATGGCTGTAATATTTCATTGGTAATTAGCAATATTTCATATCTATGCGTTGGGATGAGCTTTTAGTGGGATGAAAGTGGTTTGATAGGAGCTAATCTGAAATAAAAGGTGGATGTGGCGGCTCATTCGGTTTGAGTAGGTACTTAATGTTACTGAGTTATCTTTGAGTGTCTCATACGAATGCAGAATCGTAAGCTTGAACTGGCGATAGACGGTGACCTGCCGATCGATTCTGTAAAAATCTTACCGCGAAAACTTAGGTGAAGTGATCGTTGTAGTGAGCGTTCATTCTATCTGGTGTTAGGGATTGGCAGGCCCACTCCATGCTCACTTTACCTAAGTTTTCACGATGAGGTTTTAACAGACTTAGACCGCCTATATAGAATCAACTATTAATTCTATGATTATGGTTGCTCAAATATTATTTACTGCATTTAAATATTGTTGACTAGCTGCACCCTGCGGTTTCACCCGCATAAGTCTCGATCCCGTAAGAATATCGGGATATAAAGTATCCTATGTCCTAACCTAGGTCATTCCTCAAATATGGCGAGGGGGGTAATGGCTGATCTTTGCGTTATACTTGTGAACGGGTGCTGCTTGTGGTGACTGGTCGTCTTGCTGATCATGGTTTTGTTATTGTATCTAGTAATTAACTGTTTATTTATTTTACCTCGATGGTCCTAGTTTATCATTTATAATAACTTCCAATTACAGCTTTAAATAGCTTTATGTAAGCGGGCGCCCTTTATGCCTGGAGGCTTTTATTTAGATATTTAGTTCTATTTACGTTTAGTTTTTATTTTTTATTTCTGCTTGAGTATAGTTCTCGATGTTTTTGGTTGGTATATTGGCGTGTGCTAGCTGATATATGGCGAATAATTTATCATTTAAATTATATTTTGTGTTGCATAATGTAAGTTATTTTGCATACTATTGTATAGAATAATTTTTCTAACTTGAACAGACAGCTGTGCTGCTGGGGAGTTTGTTGCACCACTTCTTCTTCCCAGCTAAAGGCACTAGGATGTGGTGAAGGGTGGGCGTTTTGGGGGACTGTCTTATGTAATTTTGACGTTCGAAAAGTGCTGATTCTCAGCCTAGTTTGAATAAATGACTTTTGAATTTTGAATTATCTACCCATGTGCCAAATTCCATCCAAATCCATTTAGCCGTTTTAGCGTGAAAGTGAAACAAATGAACCAACTCACTTTCGCATTTATAATATTAGTTAGGATTCATATTCATCGCTCATTAGCAGAGATCGGAATTGGGTGTGTGAAAATACCTAAAGTTTGCAGCGAGACATATCATAGAGCTGTTACAACCACTTAAGTTAACTGGTTTTGAATTTTACCGGTTTAGTTTCGGTTTTTTATTTTACATGTTCTTTACCTTTGAAAAACCGAACTATAAACATTAGCAAGCTGCTAATACAGTTTCAAATTAATTTTTGTTTTGAAGTTTTCCGGTTCAAATTCGGTTTTTACAAAAATATCTAAAACTGTATTACAGCTTGCAGATGTGTAAAATTCGGTGTTTCAGACGTACAGAACAAATAGAACTAAAAAACCGAATTTGAACCGGAAAAGTTCAAAACAAAAATTTATTTAAAACTGTATTAGCAGCTTGCTTATGTTTATAGTTCGATTTTTCAAAGGTAAAGAACATGTAAAACAAAAAACCGTAAATAAACCGGTACAAATCAAAACCGGTTAACTTAAGTGGTTGTAACAGCTCTATGATATGTCTCGCTGCAACCTTTAGGTATTTTCACACACCCAATTCCGATCTCTGCTCATTAGCGTTAGTATTTAAATTTCGAATCAGCCGGTTTCCCCTATCTTTTGTTTTTCAGTCCTCCTAAGTACTTCCACTTGACATTAAACACGCGCCCAAAAGGCCATAAGAACCTTCTAACAATTTCACTTAACATCTTTTTATTGCTCAATCCTTATCTAACATGACATCATGGCACTTATGGGGCACGCTCTTGTAAATCATTCCTTCATGGGTTTGTTAAAACATTAATTGATTACTACCATAAAACATAGCACGTGGCCATACTCAATGTTTTGTTAATTGACACGGACAGACACTGTGATTTTGTTACTATTTTTAGAAGTGGTTTTCTGATTGGTTATGTAGTCTTTATTGTGTGGTCAAAGCTTGAAATTAATATAAGTAAAAAAGGCAAGGGAGCTTTAAATAAACTAGGCTGTATCATGGTATTCTTTGGACAAACCTAAATAATAAGCAAAAATAATGTGAAAGAAATGAAAACCTATTTAGAGCTTAGCTTAATTTGATTTAAAAAAATAACTTGATAAAATCTGAAATCTGCACTACTATACTCCGTTTGAAATAAGATTAGACATTTAACTAAACCTTTTTTACAGGCCGTTCAACCGATTTTGACTTCTATTGCGTTGGTCGCATGACAAATGGCAGCTGCAGTAAACAGTTGGTTTGTAACCACTTTTTTGCTTTTAATGCCATCCTTATGCCTACGGTATAGAAGTCAAAATCGGTTGAACGGACTGTAAAAAAGGTTTGTTTAAATGTCTACTCTTATTTCAAACGGTGTATAACTGTTTGCAATCACTTTAGATAATCAGTTATAGTGCGTTTCATCAAATAAGTTCCTTTGCCATGATGTTGGCTCCACTGTTAAACTTTAACATTGGATCTATTAATTAGGTAGCTCCTTACCGTATTCGTGTTTGTCCTACAACAGTGGAGCCAACATTACGGCATAGAAACTGTTTAATGAAACACACTTTATATGTATATTACTAGCTTTTGCACGCGACATCGTTCGCGCGGATGTCGATAAAATACAGTCCATGTTACTTGCTGATAATGTAGCTATCTATAGGTGAAACATTTTTTTTAAATCGGTTAAGTATTTTTTGTGTTTATCCATTACAAACAAACAAAAAATCAAATCTTTTCAGTTTATTATATTTGTTTAGATGTGACAACAAAGAAAAATGTCAACAGTTTACTAATATAATAATGACAAAACCGGCCAAGTGCGTGTCGGACCACGCACAATGAAGGGTTCCGTAGTTGGGATGAATTTATCCCAAAAACAAACTTAACTTTGTAGTTGATAAATATGTTCTCCCATACGGAATGTATGGGAAAACATGTTTTTGCAACTGCAAAGTTAAGTTGGTCAATTATTACTCGATAACTAGTAAAGCCTACTTAGTTGTGATAGTTTTTCTTTTAATTTCGTTATATAAACTACTGCTTTGATTTTTTTCACACATCCAAAATCAACCGTTTAGCTGGCAGGGGGGGACACTTGACTCTAGCAAAAATTAGCACTTTAAAACTTAATATTTTGCAAACGGATCCCTGAATCCAAAAATGGTTTTCACAAACTCCTAATGTTTTTGCAAGACCTTTCCAATGATATCCTACACTATGGGATAAAAAAATAAAAAATAAAACATCACCACTTTACGTGTATGGGAGGTACCCTAAAAAAATGTTTTTCATAATTTTGTTTTACCACTTTGTCGGCGTAACTATATCAAATATTACGTATACCTATGTCAAATTACAGCTTTCTAGTACTAAGGGTCTCGGAGCTAGACCGCGGAGAGACAGACAGACAGACGGACTTGACGAAACTATAAGGGTTCCTTGTTTACTACGGAACCCTAAAAACGAATGAAAATCAAACAAGCTTGAGCAAACCTACTTTTACGCAATCTTTAACATTATTTCAAATAAAACTACGTACGGTCTCCAATTGGAAACCACAACAACAAAATAATACTATGACATTAATATGGACAGCCACACGCGTCGCCTGCGCAGCGTCATCGTGACACACAGCAATAACTGCGTATGATTGTAGAATAACGAAATAATTTTTATATCCACGTAATGGACCGGTGATGTGGTTTACGGTTGGAAAGGATAATTAGCTTATTCGTGGGTTGATTTTTTATGTTTTGTACTCTCTCTATGTTTCAATGGGTAATGGGTGATTTCGATTATGTGTATTTAGTTTGAAATCGACGGAAAAATTTAACAATCGACTTATGTTTAACTGAAAACAGTATTATGCTGAGTAATCCATGAAAAGATAGGGAATGCAATTTTTTACTGTTATGAATTGCACTTTGCAACCAAAATTAAATTATTTTTACCAGTCAAAATTCAAAAGTCATTTATTCAAACTAGGCTGAGAATCAGCACTTTTCGAACGTCAAAATTACATAAGACAGTCCCCCAAAAACGTTGACAGCGATGCGGAGGGATTTTTCGACGCCATATTTAATTTGTTTATAGTTTTAGTTAGGTTAAGTTATTATATTTTAATTTCAATAGTTTGTTAATTAATTTAATATAATAAATTCCTTTGTCGACAGATTGTATGTTTAGAGGTATGAGGAACAGGGTGTAAAGTTCACTCATCCTCTTTAGAAAAGGGAGGATCTTCCGAACAGACGGGTGTCTATCTAGTGGGCAACTGCTCAACGATTAATGCCGGAAAGTTATATATTTATGTTGATCGCGCGGTAAACTTTGCTTGCGCGATTCAGGATTTATGTGACGTCAGATCTTTGATGCGTAGTTCGCACGTGGTGATGTAGATGTCGCCACAAATGTCTAGCTGTTATAGAAATATTTAATACTTTATTAATGAATGTTTTACAAGAATTTAAAATGCTGTTGAGCTATTTGGACAGCCTTTGGTCAACGACCATGATTTAGTAATCTGGAGTCTCGGGCTTGGAACATAATCAAATCAGGGATACATTTTTATTAAGAACTATTTTTGATTAATTTTTACAAAGCCAACATATTTGCTAACAAGTTCCCCAACTTTTCCATCTGTAGGTAACTCACATCCATCGTCAACTACGCAGTACGCTCGATGCGATGACGTTTATAACGATCTTCAGTTAATTATTAACTGAGCTTTTTCTTAGCTTTAATACAGTTTTTGTTGCACTCAACTAAGTTATAAATGATTGTGGGTTCAACTTGACTAGTGAATTACTTTGGCTAAAGGAAAATGAAGTACAAATCTTACTTACGTTTCTTTGTGTGATTGTTTATTTTCATTTAGTTTATCTTTGTGTGCAGAATTTTGTACATTTCTCTTTTAATTAAAAAGTACCTGGGTGACCGAGCTCTGCTCTGGTGAAAATAGAGAATGCTCATTTAATAGTATAGAAAAGTTTGTAATAATCCATGTACCTATATTACTTACTTATTCCATGCTGCCATGATAGTGGGTACTTACTAATTCCATGCTGCCTTGGCATTATTCTAATGTCGTTATTCTCATGTCATTATTCATTATCTTGTTCTAAACTTTGGGCGACCGAGCTCTGCTCGGGTGAAAATACGGAGAAAACTAATTTTCCCAGATATGAGACCTAGCTAGATCGATTTTTCGCCCCCGTAAACACTTATATCTATTTACTTTTTTATAAGATATCTGATACAACTATTTACACTAGGTACTGAATTAAATGACTTAGGTAATAACTATACAAACAAATACAAAAACAAAATGACACTTAGGCGTCGAAATATTCGTCCGCATCGTTGTCATCCGGAAACGTGCCCAGAAGACTGGCAGCATTGCCAGATTGTCACGTTGAAGTGCAAAGTTAATTCATTGGCCAAAGAACCTGGCAGCACCATAAAATTACTAAAATACTTAGATAAATAAAGCTTGCAACATTTTGTATTCTCACTTCCCGGTTAGTTTACGATCGCTGTATAATATCATAATTAATGTTAAACTGTATCTACTCGGTGACAACGCTCTTCTAAGGATTTAGGTATACTTAACATCTTCAAAAGCTCCTAACTCAAAAGCAACGAAAATTACACAAACTTCCACTTATCTTTTACCTCTTAAACTGCTACTCATACATAATACTACCATAATCCTAACTAATATTATAAATGCGAAAGTGAGTTTGTTTGTTTGTAATGCTGGGGCTACATCTGCGTCTATCGTGACAAAGCAATGCGTGCCGAAGCTTTGTACGTTTTGCTCGCTAAAAGTTATCGCGCTAATTCAGTGGTCGCATTAGCGGCTTCATCATTTTAACGAATTATTGTGCATATAATCCAATATGGCTCTCCAAAATTTCGACAGAGCGTCTACGCAGTCCGGAAACAACAGTCGAAATGACCAACGCTTGTCCGACCTTTTTTTTTGACCACTAAGGTCGTGGCTGCTTAACCGGATTTTTCCTGTGGGTGCCATAAGCTTCTACACTTAGAGCCTCCAGCCAGGAGGCTTGTCCGACCACGCGCCAAGCTTATTATATACCGCCATCCGGTTGATAAGTGTTACGCAGCCCAAACTATGGCGACGATAATCGAAGATAGTTGGATTGTGCGAAGCTTCGTCACGATAGACGCAGATGCGGCCCCAGCATTACGCTTTCATGCTAAAACGGCTGAACAGATTTGGATGAAACTTGGCAAATGAGTAGACCATGACCTGGATTAGAACATAGGATACTTTTCATCCCGATATTCCCCCGGGATCGAGACTTACGCGGGTGAAACCGCGGGCGCAGATAGTTCACATAAATAATAACTTGGTACATAAAAGGACTATGCTTAAATAAATTATATTAAAGTACTTGCCGGTGTTTAGGTCAGCTAAATCGTCTAGAATTGCTTAACACAAAGTCGAGTCAAGTTAACTGCTGTAAATTGTGCTCATAAACTCGGTAGCATAGCATTGAGCTTGGGGATGCGTGTTACACCGTAGCGTAACATTTATGCCGTTAAGATGACCTGTATAGGGTATTCGACTAATATAAAAAATATACATCAATATTAATGCTTATTTTAAAGATGTTACTAAATAAGCGAATATGTGAAAAAAATCATAAAATCGGTGGAACAATTGAGAAGTTATACGGTTTTGAAATTATTCTTCTATCCTTGTCACGCAAAATGATCATTGTACTGAATTGCGTGAAGTTACTATGACGTTTCTGTGCTGTGATGTCAGATCGCAGCATTGCTGTCTTTGTTCAACATAGACTTTAAAAGGCATACAATTTTAGAATATTTTGAAATATATTTTTTAAAAAAACTGTGACTTAACACAAGTTATTTTTAGGTCTTCCAATTTTAAAAAGCCAGTCACATACCTACCTTATTGTCTCTGTACGTAGTGAGGCTTTCTTACAAGCTGAGGACACGAGCATTGATCACAACCACGTGATCACATCACTCTATCACTGCGTGATATTTATTTATTGACAAAAATTTACGTTGCAGTCCCGTAGCATACCAGGTGTTGCTACTGCAATCCGGTGTTGGATAGAGTTCTTCTATCTTCGCGGTTCTTTACTTACCAAAAATATTATGCTAAGAATATTCGCATTACTTTAGGGGCGTGTGTTACACCAAAGTGTAACTTGTCCCAATAACTGCCACTAGAAACAGTCACATTTCGTATATTTTGTATTAGGCAGGAGTATCAGCGGGTTACCCAATACGCAAATACTTGTGTAACACAGTTACAATGGCTATGCCTTTCATTTTGACAGTTCAGGTACTTCAAACAAATGAAGCAATGGATTAACAATTTCCTTAGAAAGATTTTGAATTGTGATTGAAAGTGAGTTATTAATGTTAAGGTGTGGGTTAAATTAATTAATACATACAGAAATTGCTGAAATGCCAAAAATGTTATTCCATCAAAAGTTTTCAGCTTACTTTTCTGTAACAGCCCACTGTTTTGAATAACGCCGAATAAAGGAATATCGTCGCTCGTCAACTAATCGTTAACTAATCTAGATGTCAAAAAGAGATCCAATTTTGACGTTCAAAAGTGTCTTTTATGTGCCTATTTGAAATAAATGATTTGACTTTGAACACCATGCTTCTTACTTTCTTTACAAAAACTCACATTAGGCTTTATAATGCAATTTTTTATCAGACAAGATGCATCAAGAACTATTTAGCCACAATCTCCAATCGCCGAACATTCACCACATCACCACGGTGTAAACATAGCCCCGCTAAGTGGCCGCATAACGTACAGGAACAACAAGTTAGCCCGCGTTTAACTTTGATTTATTAAACCATCGGTTAAGTAACGGTACACTACATCAAGGGGTTAACTGTCATTAGATTGCATAAGTTAATGGTGCCGTTAATTGGAATATTGGTGGATGAAAAGGTGAAAACGACACCTATGACGAAAAATTACCAAATTTTCGTTGGCGCCATCTTGAATTTTTATTTCGACTCCATTTTCATTGTCAGCGCCCTCGAAAACCATGAAAATGACACCAGTGACGAAAAATTTCAAATTTTCGTTTGTGCCATCTTGAATTTTGATTTTGCCCCTAGTTTTGTTATCAGCAACCTCTAAAAACTCGAAAATGACATCCATGTCAAAAATAAATAAACAGAAACTAAAAAACAAAAAAGGCTAAAACTAAAAAAATAAAATAACTATTGACTATTTACTTGCAGTTTGTCTGTAATTTGAACATAACTGGTGAATTGTGGGTGGGAATTTATCAAATAACTTCTTTCACTCTGGGCGTGTCAGACTCTTACTGACTAAAACCCACCCGTGTTCCTTCGGTTGCCCTGTTGCCACGATTTCCCTATCGGTTTTCTTCGAACCTCTGGCAGACATCGGCCCTAGTGGACCCCGTCAATTCTGCTAACATCTCTTTGAGGCGCGCGTGGAACACAACGTGCCATCGACCCGAGCCTGGTCCTTTTCAGACGGCACAGTATACAACCCTGCACAACCCTTTGAAAAAATACAGACGTGATGTTATGAAGGAATCTAATTTTCTTAACTTTTTCGCGCCACTGTCCTTCGCGCAAGTGGACTCGCGCAAGTGTTACAGTGGAATTAATAATTTTCCTCGTTATGTACAATCATTAAACCAAAAACCGATAAACAAAACCACAAACAATGAAAATTCAAACTAATAATAGATCAGTAGAACAAATTGTCAATTACACCAACACTTAGCAAACATAATACAAAACAGTACATCAAGTATTACGCAAACCAAAGACTGTACTGACAAACATACAGACCAACACCCAAAAACTGAAAAAGCACCTTACTTTGAAGATACAAAGTTCAAAATTGATGAAGTTGGAGATCAAAATAATATTGTAGATGTAAAACAGCCTTATGTCATTGCAATCGCTTCAGAACTGATATTTAACGACTGTTCCATTATTTATGCATAGGAGATTAGAATAATGTTGATACTCTGATGAAAGCGGTTTTGACGAACAATGTTTTGGAAGACGGGAATCGGAAGACGGGAATCAGTCTCTCTATTCTGTAAAAATGTCACCGTGAAAACTTGGTGAAGTGAGCTTGAAGTGAGCTGTCATTCCATTTGATACTAGGGGTTGGCACTATTGTCACCTCACTTCGAGCTCACTTCACGTAAGTTTTCACGGTGACATTTTTACAGAATAGATAGACAGGACTGGATAAATCTACATTAATTCTTTGCAGCCGGTTGGTTAACAAAAGTTAATCATTCTTGAGTTTACAAAAGGCTTTTCTTACACCAAGAACTTTGAAGCAAGGGTTCCAAAAAGAACACTACCTAAATCCTCAGTACACACATAATACTTGTAGGAAGTAAAATTTAACGACTTAAAGATACTAGGCAAGACATTTAGATATTTATGATCACGAGTCGATAATAGCTAAAACTATTCAGTTAATCATTTCTTAACAAAACCAACCATGCACAGTTAACTAACGCTTGCACAACTTAAACCATCAAAGAAGTCGATAGTCAACTTGAAGCTAAAACCCATGAAGAAACCATTCCTCCACAAAACAATATAAAGGTAACAACTTCAACAATACTAGAATAACCAAACAGAAATATTAAAGCCAGGGAACAATGTAAGAAACGTGTTTTATTTGAACCAGGAAACAGTATGGACACAATATAGTTATAGTAAGTGATTGTAGGCAGTACGATACTATCTTAGTACAAGAAGTAATAAAGACGCCTCACAGTTAAATCTTGCCTTAGAACAAAGAAACTATGGAGTATACACGGCAAAGCAATGGTGAGTAAAAAAGTATTATATTGATGTAACTTTACGGTGTTCAGCTTAGAAAAAGTTTAATAGTTACTAGATGACCCAGTAAATTTCGTACCACGTGCGATTTTTCGGCTGTTCTTTTGAGTTTAAAAAAATACAAATCAGTGGAGACATTTTCGAGTGTTTGTTATGCTTTCACGCTAAACCGGCTGCAGAGGTTTGGATAAAATTTGGCATGTGGGTAGACTATGACTTGGGTTTGTATATAAGATAGTTTTTATTCCGATATTCTTACGAAATCGAGACTTAAACGGGCAACCGCGGGCAAAAGCTATCAAAAATAACTGTATTTTTTGGCAATGACCTTGGTAAAATCGATTTTCGTATCTCTAGCAGAAAAAAATACCATCATCACATTGATCACCTGCCTAACTATCGATTAACTTATCCTAGTTTAATCCCATGGAGTCTCCACAACTCTGTTCGAGTCAAGTCGCAGTACATTGCAGTATTGGAACCGGTTTCAGAACCGCTTCTGCCGTTGCCCACTGCAAAAGTTCATACGTGGATACTACACTATAATGTTGTAGGTAATACTATAGTTTAGATGAGGCCCAAGTTATAAGCTTAAATAGTGAATAAAAAGTAAAGTTTAATAAAAAACTGTAACCCGACTACCTACGGGAAAATGAAAATGATCTAAAAAGTACGAAACAAGCAAATATTTCAGACAGAAATCAAGACAGGTACAAAAATGGTCCAGGTAAAGCCGTGGTCGCGTGCCTGTATACCATGTTGGTGCCAGGAACACCTACAAAAAAAACTTTTAATTTTGGAAGTCGGTGGCATAAAACGAAAATACAAAATGAAAGTCACCGACTTCCGAAATTAAATCTTATCTTTCAATAAACGCCAAAAAACTTCTGATATAACATATTTATTAAGAGCTGTTATTGTCATTTCAAAAATAATAGTGATCAAAATGCCATTGTTTATTTAGTTGTTCCACTGCAGTAAGAAAAACCATCATTTCTTTTGTGCAAAACTAACGTAACGTAGTGCAGTGGTAGTACAATGGTAACGGCCGCGACTTACGAGTTGCAGGTCGTATGTTCGAATCCTGACAGGCGCTTTCCTTTGTGTAAATTATTTCATCACCACTGTTTTCAAACGGTGATCCTTCACCGTTTGAAAACAGTGGTGATGAAATAATTTAAACATCGTTAGGAAACCGGCATATCCTAGAACCAAAAATTCGAAGACATGTGACATCTACCAACCCAAACTGGACCCACGTGGTGGATTACGGCTGACTCTCTCTCACAGAGAGGATGCCTGTATTCCAGCAGTGGTCTTAAAATTTACTCGCTTGCTACAAAATCGCTCCTCGCTCCTCACTTACCTGCCTACGTCAGACAGTAGCTAACCCTCAAGCTAGCTATTGCTTAGCGAATTATGTTCGATCTCGACTTCCCCCGGCTCAGGTTTATAGGTTACAAACGTAAAAATACTACTGTAAGCGTTGTTCTTACAAGGATTTATTGGTGGAGCAAGATTTTATAAAGGTTAGAGGAATACGCTTGAGAAGTTATAAAACTAGGAAGGATTTTGCGAAAGTCTTGCATGAGTGGAGTCTCGGTGGAGTGAAGTTTATGATAAGAAGTAATTAGATCTAAACAGAACAGTTAAGGATAACATTGTGAGGTAACTTGGACTTGTAGGTAATCAAGGGTTAATTTAAATTACCTAGCCAAATTTGGCAGACGTGAGTGATGGGTCTCGATAAATAAACATTTAATTAAATGTTTTTTTTTTTTTTGTGGAGTCGTCTCCCGTAGTTTTTGTAGTCACTGGAAATATCTGTTTAAAAAATCTGTATTTTTTTTTTTGTAAACTTCACAGACACGAATCTAAACACAATATAAGAAAACAGTATTTCTCAACTCATAAAGTATCAAAACTAACAGCGGTCGTTGACTTCCTTAAAAAAAACCATCAAATCTTTTTATTTTTTAATTTAATCGTGTGGATTGTAGACCTGTTGACCATTTTCTATTTTGTTAAGTACTTGGTACTTATTGAAAGACCTACACTGTCCTCCCATACCTAGAAACACTGTTATATGAAAGTATTGTAAAAGCCAATTATTTTTAAAAGAGTAACCGTGGAGTTTCTTGCCGGCTCTTCTCCATAGGAAACGACCAATTGGAACCGTGCACCTAGCTTCTGACGTTTCATAAGTGCCCATGTAGGTTTATGTGAAATAAAATATTTTGATTTTGATTTTTTTGATTTTTTAGACATTCATCGCGTTTGCAAAAATAATATAACTCTTTATAAGTCTAACAAAGCTACTACTTTGATATCATTAAAATCAGGGAGGATGATGCTAACATCTTAAGAATCTGTAATGATACCCGTCAGTACCTACATCATAATCAAGAGCTTAGTAACTTAAAAGCACAGATTATTTAAAACCATTAGGAAAGTATAGAGTTCTGCAGAACCCCTTCATTTTCAATAATAGGTTACAAACGATGTACCAATAGGTAATAAAAATAATGATTATCTTCAGCAAACAACTCTGATTCCCACACTATGATTGCTAAGGTAAGTGCACCAGTTGTTGACTTAGATAAAATATTTCATATTGCAAAATATTTAAGTGGATTATCAATACACTTGACATCGTGTTCATATCAGTTTCACTGACTCACATCTTGAAGTGTTAAGTTATTAATATTAATGTAAAGTTTCTTTTATTTTTCATGAAGGGGAAGTAAAATGGCACCTAATCTAAATCGAAAATTAATTAGAAAAATGTAAATTGTGGGGATAATTTTATTAATCAAACCGATTTAAAAAGTCCTGATATTGCTAAAGGCTATGTTTATTATATTAAAGTATGTTATAAAATAGTTAAAAATGTACCATATAAAAATATAAATATAACAAAAACAATACAAAACCTATGATTCCTACATTTCCACGTCTCCGAAACAAACAACAAAATGTAATAAATCATATAAATGTGCAACCCATTTATTTATTGTTATTTTAATATAAAACTACTATGAATAGAATTTACTACGTTTCGCAATATAATAATGTGTCATTTTAACATTACAACAATTACGTAAATATCTCATATCATAATTATCTATTTAATAGTAGGTACATCAAGAATATTGACATTCAAACAACGAACAACTTGACCTTACAAAAACATAAGATAAATCATTATTATTAACGCGTAACAATTAATCAAAATATAATAATAAAATTTATAATGTGCCAATAGTCGTATCAGCCAATGGCTTAATTGCCAAGAGCCTCGACCAACACCTAAGGAGGCTCTCGTTGGGCGGCTGGATTAAGGGTTTGATTCAGAAAGCGGTACTCCTGGACACGGCTCGCATTGTTAGGAGGTTCCTCTCTCTGGAGCCCTGACTGCCAGTAGCTTGGACCCTGCTCCCGATACCGGTGGGCTACTATTTTTTATATTTTTAAATGTTTTTATATTATTTATTCTAATATAATTTATATGTAAATAATGAAATAAAGGAACATTAATAAGATAAGAAACACTTGCATTTTCATTAACAATAACTTCAGATACGAAATAATTATTATTTGTAAACAAAATGCATTTGAGGAAAATAATAATAAATTGAATTGTAACACGCAGATCATTTCAATGAACTCCAATTAGGTATTAGTTCTATATAATTTATCATTAAAATACCTATCTTATTGTGGTTATGTGGTCTACAAACATTTACGCCGTAAATATTAATTACGTTTACTATTTTCTATTTACATGATTACAATATATAGGTTTGATTATTATAATGGTTGTTTTCCTAATATTTTTTTTAAAATAATTATAATGTTGGTGTGTAGGGTTACAAAGTTTTTTTGAAGTGAAAA
Source organism: Agrochola lychnidis (assembly GCA_963680765.1). Classification (NCBI taxonomy): domain Eukaryota; kingdom Metazoa; phylum Arthropoda; class Insecta; order Lepidoptera; family Noctuidae; genus Agrochola; species Agrochola lychnidis. The sequence goes on along the minus strand of OY796871.1, from coordinate 4,149,991 downwards.
CTTCTTTAAGCATGTTGGGTATTTTTGAGACGGGACTAAGCCATTGATTTCGCGGCACTGTAAAGCAATTTACCGATATCGTGCAGTAAAGACATCAACGCGTTGATTAGCGTAGTGCGTGGAGTAAAAGACATCAACGCGTTGATTACCGCGGTGCCGATTTTTTTTTAAAGTTTTCACTTCTGTCGACACTCCTGGAGTGCCTCTGTTTTTTTTTAAGTTTAAGTTTATTTATTTAACACTCATTCAAAAATACAATTAGGAGGTATAATAATTGGGGGGGGGGTAATAGTTTAATTTGACTAAATGAATCAAAAATATAACTTTGTGAGCTTTTAACACCCAGTTTCTGGCATAAAAACAAACACAAAAGTTAGCTTATAAATAGTCAAGTGTCCGTAAACTGTACCCTAATTGCGTACTGTACCCTAATTGCGTAACACACTTTTAATCACAATCTCAATGATTTTGAAGGATATTACAATCCATTGTTTCATAAGTTCGAAAAATATACTTTTAGGCAAACTTGTGTTTAGGCACGATTAGGTGCTGTAGTCCCCTTAACATAACTGGCGAAAGGTGACTGCACTATAGATTATACCTCTGCCTAACCTTTCGGAGATTACAAGCATGATGATGATTATATTAAGTTACGTCGATAATTTTCAGTATGATTGTGCAGTACCTATGTGCCCTTTTCAGACCGGACAGGGTTTTTTTTACATATTGTATAAATCTGCGAAATTTCGCCTATATTTCCCGGTGAGACAGAGGTACCTATTTAAAATTGCTCAAATAGTGCCAATAAAACCAACTAAATTCAAAGCACAGTTTATATTACTCAAGCAAAATTTTAATAATAATAAACACATCATACCACGTATCATTATAACTGTATATAAACACAATAATACTATGAAACGTAAGTACATACCTACGTAAGCATAAACAGAAGATAATTTTACAACTGAGTACTACGCACGAGTAAGTCGGAGCGATAAGGGCGTATTGCGTTATTTTATAGTTAAGGTTACGTTGACAAGAAACGAATTCTCCAAATAAGCTTGTTTAGAGAAAACAAGCCACTTAAGCAATTGTTTTTACCAGCTGAAAAACAAGTATAAGCGGCCTATAATGTTCCCACTGCGTACAACATAAAATTAATATAGTTAGGAAAAAAAAAAGTTTTAAATAACGGTTTTAACTTCCGAAATTTCCCACCTCACACAAATTCGAATACTACTACACTACCTGCTATGTAAATAACAGTGACAGGAAGTTATTACAACATCATCCGCATAGGCTAATTGGAAAAAATACGTATTATTGAAGCTAACTCAAAAACTACCCAAGCAAAGTTAATAAAATTTATATAGGACCACCGCGCAAGCTAGTTAGTCTACGAAATGAAAAAAGAATTTTCGAAAAAATGAAAACACCGATGGAGATATAAAAAAAAAACGTACAGACGAACATAGAACCTCCTCATTTTTGTAAGTCGATTAAAAAAGACTTAAAATCGTATCGACATACAGACACTTCCTATTACAGAAACAATGACTCAGACTTGTAATAATAATTGATAATAATTGTTACAATTATATGTACATTTCATAGTAGAAATGCATTGTCTGTGTAAATAACTAAGTATTGAATAACATTACATATTGTAACAAAGATAGGAATAATTATAAATATGGATGCCTTATTGACCCGGGAATGTGCCATCTGTCAATGTTTTGTGTCAGAATATGGAATGTTTTGACGGGATAATGGGCTAATTGTCACAAGTTAGTTGAAGTCAGCAATAATAGTAATATATTGTACTATTGTGATATGAAAATCTTAGACTCGTTGTTGTAGGGTATCAGATAGAACCCTATTACTAAACCTCCGCTGTCCGTCCGTCTGTCTGTCTGTCAGCGGGCTGTATCTCATGAACCGTAATAGGTAGACAGTTTAAATGTTTACCAAGATTGTGTATTTTTATTGTCACTATAACAATCAATAATAAAAATTTAATAAAGTAAAAAATTTTAAGGGAAAAAATAAATTCTACCCATGCAAGAACCGTGTTTTTTTAGGTAAATATTGTACGGTGGTACGGTACTCTTCGTGTGCGAGTCTGACTCACACTTGGCAATTTTTTTGTGATTCATTGTTTTCATGTCAGTAGTTTTCCGTTTGATATTTGCTAGTAGATTATAATATAATTCCATCAAAGTAAACTGTAGTTATTTCTGTTTCCCACGGACTAAAGAAATGGATTAGGTGACTTTTGAAGAAATTGTAATACTTCCGCCTCCTGCCGGACTGCCTCGTTGGTCTAGTGGTCGCAAGCGCTACTGCTGAGTATGAGGTTCTGGGTTCGATTCCCGGGTCGGGCAAAGTGTTATTGGGTTTTTCCATCTGGAATTTCCCATTAGCAGCCCGGAGTCTGGATTTGTGCCCGGTTGATGGCAATAGGCTCGCCCCCTATTACATGGGACTTAAACATAACTGGCGAAATGTGGGTGTACTATAGGTACACCTCTGCTTAACCCTTCGGGAACTACAGGCGTGATGTTATGTTATGTTATGTAAAACTTATTTATTGCCACATTTGGTAATCAAACAACTCAACCAACCAATCGACTTTAAACTACGAGACTAAAACCTGGCATAGACAAATAAAATATCAACATAAGAAATAAATATGTAAAAAAAAAATATGCACTGAGCCTTAACTAAAAATTAAATATAAACAAAATGTAAATTGACACTGCAGTTATCAGAGGAAGCCAAACGGCGGCATGCGATAATATTATAGAAATTTTATTCGAGTATAATGTGTACTGATAAAAATTATACCTACTGAAATACATAAAGTAGGTACTGCAGTTGGAGAATTGAAATATAAGATAGATAGATAAAACATTTATTTAGTGCACACAATTAAATGATAAATACACACAATAGGGTAGTTTCCTAGGTAAAAAAAATAAAATTCAGATAATAAAAAAAATATTAGACACGTATTTTTTGCTTTATCATATTAATAAAAAATAACTTAGAAAACACGCATTAAATTTGGGGAGTGGGGGCTCGCTACGTCACAACGTCGTATAAAATCTAGCACGGCGTGACGTCATGCCACATTTTAACTCAATGTATCGCCGTAATCTTTTGATTACGTCAAAAAATAAAAAAATACGTGTCCAATATTTTTTTATTTTCTGAAAGATGGACTAAAAAAAAATTTGGAAACATGCCTATTATATGACATAAGCACAATTAAATGATAACAAATTACATGTATATAAAAACATGATGCCAATATACAAAAAAGAAAAAAATATACGTATAGAATTAATGGAGTGACTTTATGACATACTTCGAAATAATCAAATAAACAAAGTGCGGTGCGCGTCTCAAGGCTGCACCAAATGGGAGTCCAGCTCAGCATGTGTCAGGAAAATACACTTGACACGATATATACGTATAAGATTTTCCCTCGACAAAAAAAAGAGTTTTCAATAGTCTTATCAAATTTTCTCACTGCAGGACAAAGTCTTACAAGGTAATCCAATCCTTCTTTTGAATTACAGAAGTCATTATCTGCCTAGCATTTTCCCAACTATGTTGGTGTCGGCTTCCAGTCTAACCAGACGCAGCTGAATACCAGTATTTTACATGGAGCGGCTGCCTATCTGACCGCCACAACCTAGTAACTGGGTAACACGATACCCCTTGGTAAGACTGGTTGTCAGACTTTCGGGCTTCTGACAACTACCAAAGATCTGTAAATGACAACCGAAACCAACGGCTTCACGTGTTTTCCGAGGCACGGAAGGGTCTTGGTATGTAAAGATGATCACTCATCCACGGACCAACCGCGGCAAGCGTAGCTTAACCTGATCGATCGTCCCGTACGGCTGTTATTACTTAGCCACAAGCTCTTCTTTCTGAATTACAGAAGTAACTCATTATAATTCTTCTGACCTTATCCAAATTTATTTGTGGTCGGCGCAACATGTTTTTTTCTTCCATACTTCTCTATCAGTCATCATCTTGGTAGTCACTCTCTTTCTATCCATATCATCTTCCACACAGTCCATTCATCATTTCTTTGGTCTTCCCCTACTCTTATAGCCATCCACATTCACACTAAAAACTTTCCTCACGACATTTTCCTCATTCCTCCGCATCACATGCCCATGCCATGACTACCTATTTCCACATAACTTTTCAAAAGAATTTTCTTTTAGATGAGTGTCTCATATAATATTAATCACTACACTGTTTGCTTGCGTTTAAAGTGCAACCGTTGGTCCCAGCTGTGATTCGTGAATCTTTGACAGTCGTGACGGGTCGTCAGAAGCCCGAAAGTCTGACAACCAGTCTTACCAAGGGGTATCGTATTCTCCAGTAACTGGGTTGTAGAGGTCAGACAGGCAGTCGCTCCATGTATAAATACGGTATTCAATGCGGTAGACTGGATCCGGCATCCGGCATCCGGTTAGACTGGAAGCCGACCCCAACATAAAAGGCTAGGCAGATTAAAAGTCAACAATGCAAATTTCTCACTTTTCTCCCTAATTAGTACCAAATGAGAAGAAAACAAAGTACATTTTCATTTCCATAAACAAAACTAAGAACCTGTCCTAGAACCAAAAATTTGAAGACATGTGGCATCCACCAACTCGCACTGGGCCCGCGTGGGGGCCGTACCCCCTTCCTCACACCGAGAGGAGGCCTGAGGAAGCATTGGGAATGTTAAAGGCTAATTATCCTATGCTTATGCTAAACAAAACTAAACGCTTGCATAGTCGCATGGTATTCCTAGTTTTACTATTTACTTCTCTGCCAATAACCATAACCATAATTTCACTTATTATATTACCTCAAACAAAAACAATTCCACATTATTTTCTAACACCATCTAAACCCGACAATACCAAATTGAACAGAACAATGCTACTGTAAAATTACTATTTTCGTATATTACTCTACCAAATAGAAAAAAACATGGATGTTATTTCAATATTAGATTATAGATTAACTTTGCGTGGTCGGGTTACGTTCATGTCATAACCGCATAATATAATATTTAACAGAGGTACACCGCAACACCGTTTGCTCGATAGGACAAACTGGTAACGTCTAGTGATGTGCCTGATTGTAAAATTGTGTTATCGATAGTTTTATTTAATGTTATGTCAAGTGCAAAGGAAGTAATATTATTATGTTACACTAGCACGCGTAACGTGACAACCACAGAAACGAGTTTTACCGACGGAAGAATAGACAAAATGACGGATTGTGATTGTTTATCTGTCATTTTATCTATTCTTCCGTCGACAAAACCCGATTCTACCATAGTCATGCTAAGCGTGTTGCCATGTTTTCTCTCTGCATCACCCTAAAGTTGACTGTTAGAAAATTCCTCAAGCTTTAAGTCTGCCTTTGTACGGTATTTTTTTACTTGTGCATAGAGTTTAATTAAATAAATAATAAAGAAGAATATAATATACCTTAAGTATTGTATACTATGTAGAATCATAATATTGGATAAAACCAAAATATTAATTGCTGCCCCAAAAAATTACTCTCTGGAGATGACAAAATATACTATTAATTGCACAGCCTTAAGGTAAATTGATAATTTTAATGATTATAATTTTTAATACATATTTTTTACGGTCGTGAATCATAATATTTTGAGCCACTTACAACCTGACATTGACCTGCAAATTACAAAAAACGTGAGAAAATTTGAATTTCAGGGTACCCTTAGCAAATCCCCCTTGAATGACATGACTGAGGAATACCTTTCTATATTTATCAGTTTAGCCAATTTTCTTAGCCAAAATAATAATATCCTCCTGACCGAATTCCAATTTCAAAAGAAACATCCTATTAAGAAATAAACAAAAACAACTGAACAAGCTTATCCGACAAACCAATGTTGAGTTTCTGATCGCAATATCGACATTGACAAATCCCATCCCTACTCGTTGAGAGGATGCATTAAAACCGATGGTAGATTTGATGTGCGCACGCGCATCGAAATACAAGTTGTAATATAATACGCGCGTATTTATTGCGTTTGTACTGCGTTGAGACAGTTGCTGGACCACCGGGTACTTGTGATTAGCGCGGTTTTCTTAGACTATTATGTATTAGGGATAATGTTATAAAATGTTTTGGTCAAATAATCGAGCAAAAAAGCTTATTTTGTCTTGTGAAAAGTACGATTTTCTTTAGTAGTTATGTATGTTTTTTGTGTGACTTGCAGATTAAATTCTTTCTGTAACATAGGAAATAAGTAGTAGCAATGAATTCCCATAGAATAATTTGGAAATAAAACAGGAGCAAGATAACAATTCTTCGAAATTGGGTTGCTTATTGCGGAGTTAAATTCACTCAGTCTGAGGACTTTGGGCTGATTCAATGATTGGTTCAACTACAAAGTTTTCTAAAAGTCAGACACTTCATACGATTAGTGAGGCTAAGATTTTCTACGAATGATTGGTCAGACATTGTTATGGAGGAATCTTATTTCCGCAACTTTTTCGCGCAAGTGTCCTTTCACGCCAGTGTCTTTCGCGCAAATGTCCAATTGCGCAAAAGTCTATTCACAGAAATGTCTATTCGCGCCAGTGTCTTTCTGTCAAGTGTTCGCGAAAAAATCCATTCGCAGAAATGTCTTTTCACGCAAGTTAGTTCGCGCAAGTGCACCAGATCCTAACAAAATTATAGAACCATTACTTAACTCTAAACAATGTTAATAAATAAGGGGTTAAGGTCTTAAACCCGTTTCGTGGTGTGGTGAAATTTTTGCAAACTTAGTCGAGCTTATAAGTACAACGATTATATAAGCAAAAGCAAAAGATCAAGTAGGAGAGAGGAGGAAGAGCACTGGTCGTTTAATGTAACAATTAATTAGTTAAGTAGTTAGTAAGTTACATATTTATTAATACAGAATTCAATTTACGAATTAATATTATTATTTTATAAATTATATACGTTTATTTATTCATTAATACAGAATTCAATTTGCGAATTAATATTAATATTATTATTTTATAAATTACATACGTTTATTTATTAGTAACATTATAATAACCATTTATTTTTTAAATTATTCATTATTGTTTATTTTCTTATTATTGTTTATTACGTAATTAATATTTATTATCCCTAAGTTAAGTTATTTATTGAATGATTATTTATTTTTTAAATTATATATTTTTCGTAATAAGAGTAGGTAGGCGTATCTTTAATAGTGAGTATTTGTAGATAAAAATGGATAGTATGAAGTTACCTATAATTTATCATTTAAGTACAGTACAACATAGTACAAGTAAGTAGTATATTACCCACAACTATTACCTATCGAAAAACCAACAAATATGTACTATCCTTGTAATAGGTATTCGAAATTACCAATTATATCTTTTTATACCCAATTTCCAAGCAAATCAAACCTAAACTAAAACTTGATAATTCACAAACAACTGCGTAAAACTTAAATCTGTAATATTCCTTCATAAATAATGCCTTAAGATATGCAAGTTATCCATCCAAAAGGTCTAAATAGTGGTGCTAAAGCACTAATTAAAGTTGGACCGGTCATCTATCAAGGGTGACCTAGATCGAGTACTCACGCTTGACCAATTTGAACAACTGAGTTCAAATTGGTTCAACGAAGAAATAGACAGATAATTTTAATATGGTGCGCAGTTCAGCTAAAAATAGAATGTCCCATCTCTTCTCATTTCTAGTGACAAATGAGAACACTGGTGCTTCGTGACAAAAATTATGCGTACTTACCTAACTGATAATGGAATGATGTTTTTAATTGAAGGTTCAGAGGGTTCAATCAATCAACTAAGCCTATCGCAGTCCACTGCTGAACATAGGCCTCTCCAAGGCTCTTCCATAACACTCTGTCCTCCGCCTTCCGCATCCAGTCTGTCCTAGCCACTTTCAAAGGTCGATCACTTTCTTCCACTCTAGAACTCGTCTGCTCCACCAGCCAGTTTTGACGAGTTCATCATAATCAGCTTATAATGTTCCCACTGCTGGGACACATGCCTCCTCTCGGTGAGAGGGAGTGGGCTGTAATCTACCACGCGGGCCCAGTGCGGGTTGGTACATGTCACATGCCTTCGAATTTTTTGGTTCTAGGACACGCCGGTTTCCTCACGATTTTTTCCTTCACCGTTTTGAGAGCAGTGGTGATGAAATTAAATACACAAAGTAAAGCGCCTGCCTGGGTTCGAAACCACGACCTACAATTCGTAAGTCGGGGCCGATACCACTGGGCCACCACTGCTCACTTTGACGAGTTATGCATACATAAATGTTGGGAACAGTTGTTTTTTTTTTGCGATTTCAGGTTTGGTCCCATAGTAAAAGTTGTACATAATTATGAGTAAAGTCACGTGTTTAAGTTTGGGCACTGGTTAAAATTTTACCCTGTATAGGTACACCTCTGGCAATTATTTCTTGAAATACAGTCTCTCGTATTTTATCCTTCATCCGCTAGACCAGTGTATCACCGGCAGCGCAGGTGTTATTTCACAACAGCCGCCAGCAAGATCATGCGTAGGAAAGTGACAATTTTGCATCGATTTACACACAAATTGTTATAATTTTGTCGTAAGCTTGTGCTGAATACTGAGCTACGGGTGGCTCGCACCCGGTGACAATTAAATTTAAATCAGGTCGAATTTGTCGGTAATTTTAGCAATTCAATGTTTTCGTTATAAATAATAAGATTGAAACTATTTATAAAGACGGTCTAACACTGTTTGTCCATCGCACCCTGAACCGGACGTCAACAAGAATCGAGATTACGCGGCCATGTTAAATGTACTGTCACTACTTCGGCGTTGTCATCTCGTTCTCGTTGAGGTCCCGTTCACGGTGCGGAAGACAAATGGCCATAGTCTAAAATAAAACTGTGATAGTAGACAGTAATACGGTACACATCGTTACAGGTGGTATTGTCAATTTCTTGATCACTTCGGCGTTTTAGAGACAGTAAAAGCTGCACAAACCTAAAGAAAATCTTGGACAATAGGCTATTCATAATGATTTTCAAGACAGGCTCAAGCCCTGCAATAATACTAGTAACGTTCTATACATATTACAATATCTATCGAAATACGTCCATATTAACGACGCAGCTGACGAACTTGCTAGAAGAGGATCTGGCACGGCAGTCTGTGGCCCCGAACCTATCGTGCCAATCCCCTTCAACCAAATACGCAGGTGGCTACAGGAGTTCACCCACACACAAGCAGAGAACTGGTGGACCTCGACACCGGGTTGCAGGCAGTCCAAGGAAGCTATGCCATCCTTGGATAGCAGGCTAACCAGGCGTTTATTACGCCTGGACAGGAACGGCCTGCGCCTGGTGACGGGGACCATCACGGGGCACTGCTCGCTAAACAAACACTTCCAAACAATAGGCATAACAGACAGTCCTCTGTGCAGGGCGTGCATGGAGGCTGAGGAAACCGTAGCGCACGTGCTCTTTGAATGCACAGGCGTCACCCAGATTAGAACAGAAACCCTCGGGTCACCCAGATCCTACACAGATATTCTGAACAGACCAGGAGATTTAATTAGCTTCTGGAGGGAGGTGGGCTGGTTGGAATAACCACCAAACGGCCGCCATGGCTCACGCACAATGGTCCACCTTACGGACTAAGTGCGGAAACCAAACCCTTTAACATAGATAGAACGTCCATATTAAATACAAGTAATAGGCAGCTGCTCATCCATATTAGGTAAAACAAGAACTAAGTGTATATTTACAAACTTCGATAGCCAAAAACACTATAAAAACATAACTTCATTACCTACTAGCCTAAAGGGTATAACGCTGTTTACACACTGACGGAAACATTGCGATAACAGAGCAAAATGTATGAAAAATAAATTGCGCGTGTAGCACCGTACACGTGATAGAAGTGAAACTTCTTAAAAATAAAGAGTAACAGAGATTTTGGGTGAGAGACAGAGAGAGTTATATCTTTCTTCTCTCTCATGTAACGAAATATGTCAGAACGTGATGCGTCCTTGAAATTACACGCTCAATTCTCGTCCAATTATCGAATCGCCGCCTAAAAAGTTTCACTTCAAAAGTATCTTAATTCGCAGCGAAATCGCAGCGGTTAACGTCAGTGTGCTAACGGCCTCGAATTGGCAACCTGCGACCGGTCTCCCCACGCTTACGTAGGCGCGACATGTTCATAAACAAGTCTGAACTGGCCTTCCATCGTAAAAATATGGCAAGATGTCGCTGTGTTTCGATTTAAAGGGTTTCTGGTGATCAGGGATGGGTGAGGAAAGGAAGAATGGGTTTATGTTTCATTACGATGAACGAGGCGATGAGTGTTATTGGACTTTTTCCATCAGGAATTTCGGAGTTTGGATTTGTAGCCCCGTTAATGGCAATAAAAACGGAACATGGGCCAGAGAAGTAACAGAATGGTATCCCAGAGAAGGAAAGAGGAAAAGCGGAAGACCATTTCAAAGATGGGAAGTCGATTTGAGAATTACTGCGGGAGGGACATGGAGGAGAAAAACTCATGATCGTGAGCTATGGAAAAGCCTGGGGGAGGCTTATGCTAAAGAGCAAAGCAGTCTGGAGAATTCTGATATCTAAACCTTTAATTTATATAAACTGTAAAACTAGTTTTAAGATTGCTAATGAAGGCTTATTAGCTTTATTTACACACGTATTTACATCGTTTAAAAACTATCAGACATAATATAATAATATGTACAAGTATATAAAAAAGGGGGGAGGAATAATCATAGGGCATCAAAAAATTTGTCCGCATCGCTGTCAATAGGAAAAGTACCCAAAAGGCTGACAGCATTGCCACGTTGTATGGCAATGCTGATTCTTTGACCAAAGAATAGGCCAGCCCTCTGATCACGTGAAGAGTCGGCCAGCCGCTTGGCGATGTCTTGAAAAACTAGGTGGACACTCCCCATGGCCCTAGTGTTTCAACCCCAAACGGCTCAAACATATAAGTCCCAATAAGATTGGAGTATTTCCGCCGTTTGAGGTTTTCCGCACTTGCAGCAACAGCCCCAGCACAGCCCGCTGTGCTAGGAAGATGGGATGGCGCAAGGGTGTCGACACACTAGCAATAGCAATTGGCTCGAACCGAAATGGCATTTTTGCTGAACTGGGCCTTTTTGGCGCAGCCATGAGGCACACTTCCACACTCTCGCTAATTTTTACATCGTTCTTTACACTTTTTATTTGATTTTCATTTTATTTATTTTTTATTTTTATCTGCTGTTAATTATATTGTGTGCTTTTTTTTGGTCTGTGCTAAATAAATGTATTTTCTTTCTTTCTTTCTTTCTTTAAATGGCAATAGGCTCGCCCCCTATTACATGAGACTTAAACATAACTAGCGAAACGTGGGTGTTCTGAGGCACAACTCTGCCTAACCCTTCGGGGATTACAAGTGTGATGTTATGTGTTATATTGCGACAAACGGTTGAGGATGACTCGTCGAACAAAAGAGGACAGTCTTCTTCTCTTGCATCGGGATTGATGACTAGATATGATTCGCGCGCGATTGCTAGTCACCGCCATTGATAAAATTGGCAGACTGAGTTGAAAATATGAGTGAAAAATACAATTTGTAAACTGAATCTAAAATATTCCTATATTAAGTTATAAAAAACTATTTACAAAAAAAAAAAACAACCGACTTCCAAGTTTTTATTTTTCACTATTTAGTTGTGTTACCAACCCCACACACATTCGAATACCACTACCTGCTACCAGTGACAGGAACTTATCATATCATCTACATACAAGTGGGAAAAAAAATACGTATTTTGTAGCTAACTCAAAAACTACCCAAGCAAAGTTAATAAAATTTATATGAGACCAATTTGAGAGTATCTACTATCTATCTACTTTAAAAAAAAAAAACAAATGACGGAGAAATCGGTGGAAAAATATAAACAAAAAAGAAACACGTTACGAAAATATAACCTCCTCCTTTTTGGAAGTCGGTTAAAAATATGCTCTAATTTAACATATATTTTTTTCAAATCATTAACACTACTCGTTTAGTCGTGATCTTCAGTATAAAATCATTAAAAGTCGGTTATCGTCACCTTAAATGCATAATTTTTGCTACTATGAACCTTAATTTACAGGTTTTTTTAAATGTCTCAAATCTATTTTTACTCTCTGAATTAAAGTTACAAAATACCATTAATTAAGCTTTTATGAGTTTAATTCTGGCCCTATTGCGATCATCTCGCCATTTTGTATGGGCATAAAAATATAGTAGTTTCGCCTAATATATTTTTTCTTTAGAAATATAGTATTTAGGCCTCTAATATGGCCTGCTGGGGCTGCGAAGAAGTCCGATAGGGAGATCGTGGCCCCCGGTAACATGGCAACCGAAGGAACACGGGTGGGTTTTAGTCAGTAAGAGTCTGACACCGCTCCGCCTAGAGCGGGAGAAGATATTTGATAATTTCCCACCCAAAAGAAAGGCCTCTAATATAGCAGGATACTATAATAAATAGGGTTGGCAACCCTATCTGGAACACAGGCACATTTATAAACTTAATAAAGATACAATAAACCATGATCACTGCGTTAAAAGCAGTAATAGCCTAGTGGTGTGACCATCAGACTGCCAAGTCATAGGTCTCGAGTTTTAACCCAATGCACGCACCTCTGACTTTTTGGATTCATGTGCGTATTTTATAATTATCACTTGCTTCAAAAACGGTGAAGGAAAACATCGTGAGGAAACCGGCATGCCTGAGAGATATTTATCGACGGCATGTGAAGCCAAGTCATATGCCCATGGGCGGTTTTAAAACTCTGACACCAGGTTAGTCATTAACCACACGAAAAAATTATAAGACTGCATTGAAAAACAAATGCCTGATGATTTAAATAGCCCGTGCTTTGTAATGCGTTCAATTTTCTATTAAACAGAATCTCAATTCCCGTCAGTACAGTCCAAGCATGCTTCGAAACGGCAAACACCTTTGCAATTTAAATCTGAATTTATATCAGGTTCAAACGGTGATAGAAAATACTATGGGAAGCCCGTAATAATACATTCTGGGCATGTGTTTGTGGTATGGGAACGTTGTAGGAAGCACTGCTTACCACGCTAGACATGAACTAAGGATGGTTATATTCCGAATGGTAATTAGGTGCTGTGGATGCTGCAGCTTATCTACCAGAATTAATCTGCTTGATGGTTTTCTGTGCCAACTTATCCTAACATGGTTATATGTTTTGCCACATCAATGATGATGTGCAATAACTTCTGTAGCATCTGAAACATCATTAAATCATTCCAAGTTAAATCTGATTTATTATAAATTTTTAAATATTAATTTTATTAAAAATATTTTTTTAACAACGATATACAAAATTATAAATGCGTTTCATAATTCATGTTAACCAAATAAAATAAAACAAGTGCGTGTCGGATCACGCACAATGTAGGGTTCCGTAGTTGGAATGAATTTATCCCAAGAACAAACTTAGCTTTGTAGTTGAAAAACAGGTTTTTGCAACCGCAAATGTAAGTTGGTCGATTGTTACTCGTTAACTTGTAAAGCCTATTTAGTTGTGATAGATTTTCTTTTAATTCAGTTATATATACTGTTGCTGTGATTTTTTTTTACATATCCAAAGCCAACCATTTAGCTGGCATGGGGCGGGGACATTTGACTTTAACAAAAATTTGCTTTAAAAGCTTAATATTTCGAAAACGAATTCATGAATCGAAAAACGGTATTCACAGACTCCCAATATTTTGAACGACCTTTCCAACGACAGCCCACAATATGGGATAGATGAGAAAAAAATCATCCCCACTTTAAGTGTAGGGGACTTAAAAAAAAACATGATTTTCTTTTACCACTTTGTCGGCGTGATTAATATTTATACCCATGCCAAATTACGGCTTTCTAGTTCTGAGAGTCTCTGAGCTAAGCCACGGACAGACAGACAGATGGACATGGCGAAACTATGAGGGTTCCTTGTTTTCCATTGGGAATTTATTTAGATCCAGCAAAGTAAACTGAGTAGGTGCGATTGACTGTGTTGGTTCTCTTTTAATATTAATTAAATAAAAATATATTCTCTTTACGAGTAGCCTAACTTTGTCTCATCATCATATTATATTAATGAATATAAAGAAATAAAGCTCATCTTTTTACACCAAAAATATTTTCATCATCATCTGCCTAGTCTTTTCCCAACTCTGTTGGGGTTGGTTTCCAGTCTAACCAAATGCAGCTGAATAACAATATTTTACATGGAGCGACCGCCTATCTGACCTCCACAGCCTAGTAACTAGGTATCACGATTCCCCTTGGTAAGACTGGTTGTCAAACTTTTGGGCTTCTAACTACCCGTAACGACTGTCAAAAATCTACAAATGCCAACCGAGACCGATGGCTTAACATAATTTCCAAGGTACGGAGACCCTCTTGGTATGAAAAGATGGTCACCCATCCACAGACCAACCGCGGCAAGCGTAGCTTATCGATCGAACCGTGTGGCTGTTATTACTTAGCCACAAACCCCTCCAGCCAAAAAAAAACTATCAATAAATCATTAATATCAATTGTAAAATATTAATAAAACACTACCATTAAAAAACCGTACAGCTAAACATGCAAACGGAATGATTTCCTAGTGCATGCGCACGCGCTTGAATGCATTTAGGTCAAGTACGAAATGTGAATCATTTGTCTGCGATCATCGTAAGATGGCTCCAGTAATGACGTCTTTATTTGCTTTGTTATTAATAAAACTATGGTTATTTTATTTTGCGATATTATTTACCAAACACCTATTTATTTTATTACACAAAACACTGAACCTGACTAGATTTCTGTACTTCTTTTTCGGGTGATCACTGAAAATCAGCGCTTTGCTGTGGGTCCCCCATGGCACAGCATCACGCTGAGTGGAAGCCAATGTCACAGTCATGACGTACAGATACCGACTATTTCTGTTTTATGCTTGTGATTTCATAAGTTCTTTATTTTTTTGTTTTCTGATTACTCTTTTTTTTTGTATGCACGTGTTTCTGTGATAAATATGTAAATCTATTTTTCTTTATTTATTTTATTCTGTTGTTGATTTGTAGTTACTTAGGTAGTCAGCATTTTTTGGCTAGTTTCGTTCTTTGAGAGTTTTTCCGTAATAAAAACAATTTTACATGTTACTTTTTTAAATACCGTCCTAACTTGGAAACATCTTGAAGAGTCAAACTACCTTTAGTAGTATCAGTACCTGAGCGACCGAGCTCTACTCTGGTGAAAATAAGATGGTATATACTAATTCCATGATAGTAGGTACTTACTAATTCCATGCTGCCATGTCATTATTCGATGTCATTAACCTTGTTCTAAACTTTGGGTGACCGAGCTATGCTCGGGTGAAAATATGAAGAAAATCGAATTTTCCCAGATATGAGACCTAGTTTGATCGAATTTTCGTCCCAGTACACCCCATAATGCAACTTTAATTGAAATCGTTAGAGCCGTTTTCGAGAACGTAATTACAAATGAAAGAAAGAAAATTTGTTTATTTGCGGTAAACATGACGCAAAGATAAAAAAACCGGCCAAGTGCGAGTCGTACTCGCCCATGAAGGGTTCCGTAGCAGCAAGTAACATTGAATGAAAGGTAAATTGCGGTTTACGATTTATGACGTATTAAAAAAAAACTACTTGTTAGATCTCGTTCAAACCAATTTTCGGTGGAAGTTTACATGGTAATGTACATCATATATTTTTTTTAGTTTTATCATTCTCTTATTTTAGAAGTTACAGGGGGGGGGACACACATTTTACCACTTTGGAAGTGTCTCTCGCGCAAACTATTCAGTTTAGAAAAAAATGATATTAGAAACCTCAATATTATTTTTGAAGACCTATCCATAGATACCCCACACGTATGGGATTGATGAAAAAAAATTTTTTGAGTTTCAGTTCTAAGTATGGGGAACTCCAAAATTATTTGTTTTTTTTCTATTTTTATGTGAAAATCTTAATGCGGTTCACAGAATACATCTACTTATCAAGTTTCAACAGCGTAGCTCTTATAGTTTCGGAAAAAAGTGGCTGTGACATACGGACGGACAGACAGACAGACAGACAGACAGATAGACAGACAGACAGACAGACAGACAGACAGACATGACGAATCTATAAGGGTTCCGTTTTTTGCCATTTGGCAACGGAACCCTAAAAAACACGTAAATAACAAATTGGGGGAAAATATGCGTCACAATCCACGCAAAACGGCCATCGCTCAGCATAAAGCTGCGACCCCATGCGAGACAGAGCCCCAAATATACATACGAGTGTATGCAAATATTGCTCTTTTAATAGTATGGGATAACTGAATAGTCGTTGAAATTCCGATGATATTTACAATGGTGTATACAAAATTTATATTCGCACTGTCAATAAACCACCAGAAATGATTAGCCTATTGTGTCCAATATCGCAATCTTTTAGAGCTCTCATAGGCTTATAGTCTCCCCACAAAATTGTATACTCCAACCAGATCCCTCACGCAAAAAATGAAAACAAACCACGAGCCAATCAAACAACTTGCATTCTAACCGTATCCAGCTCTCTTCGTGACAGAATCAGCTATTCAAACAGCTCACCTAGGACGTGTCTATGATACTAGGATAGCATAGCAATAGAACCGTTATGTGTCGTGACGATGTGCCTTGTTTTTGGTTCTGAGGTGAATAATATTTGTTGAAATGTGTGTAAAGATTATGTGTGCCCTATTTCTGGTGTGGGAATTGGGGTGCGTGGAAACTTGTCTAGGAAGTTGCATAGTTTCTTATTTGCAAACGATTTATCTGCTTTTGTTTTTTTTTTTGCTTTTTATGTATACACACACACACTGTAGTATAAAACTGATTTACATCCGTCACCTCACATTTCAGGTCCATTTGAAAACCAGCGTCAGGCACTAGTTCAGCATTTTTGCTGAACTAGGCCTATTTGGCACAGCCGCAAGGCACACTAACTTTCATGTTAAATTATTATTTTACACACTGTTTTTTGTTTCCTTTTTTATTTCTATCTTTTACTTGTGTTATAATAATGTTGTGTTGTGTACTTTTTTGTCTGTGCTAAATAAATGTATTTTCTTACTTTTCTTTATTTCCTGCTTTTTACTCAAATGTTGTTGGGACTTAAGGAAGAGCGTCCATGAGTTTAGAAACTGACTTGTTTCATTATCTACTTTGCTGAATGACGCACTTGTCTACGTCATCTCCATGAGCTTTCTCTTTGTGAAAGAATATTGGGGCTTTAAAGGTTTTTCATATAGTGACTCAGCAACAAGTCCGATCCTTCTAATCCAAACCTATTCATAAAAGTAGGACCACATTTCCAGTTTTACAATTATCAACTTCTGAAAAGTTAAACACAATATTATTGTAAAGTTAAGAAAGTAAACAGCGTAATATGGACACTACATCCGCCTGCAATTAAAGGTACCATTCCGTACCCGACCGCAGGAGACAACTGCAGGCAACGTGTCGCAGCGTCATGTCGCGGCAACACGTCGCAGCGTCAGGTCGTTGCAGTCATGATTCCGAACCCGACCGCAGGCGGCAACTGCCCATATTCCAGTCGGTAGATAGAAGATAGAAAAACGTGACTATCGCTCCAGCGTTGGTGGCACTACGGTCTGTGGTCGGACTGCACGTGTCGCCTGTCACTCGCCCGTAGCTACCAACAACGTGTCGCTAGCTACGAAAGGTATTTCATAGAAATTCATAGAAACCAGTCGTGTCGCGGCGGCATGTCGCCTGCAGTTGCCTCCTGCGGTCGGGTACGGAATGGTACCATAAAGTAAATTATATCTCCTCAATGAGAGAAGCGTGATATACCCATCCAATCGACGAAATTAAAAGACGATACAAAACAAATCACACAAAATTACACTTTCAAAATTCGAACATCACGTACAGTCAATAAAAAAATTACCCAGCAGCCAATCGAATTAATCTATCAAATGTTATAACAATGCATGGAATTAGTATGTACCATAGCGGATCAAATTGAATTAGCTAGCGAAACTGAACAGACGATATTTAAACAATAAAACTTCTTTTTTTTTACTTATTGTTCCTTGTTAACTGAGTGCGTAAAATATTTAAAGTAAGTTACACGAAAAGAAAAAGTAAAATGTGTAATTTCAACTTACAAGAAAGAGAATGCGACTATCGTTATTATAATCAAACTAGCTTCTGCCCGCGACTTCGTCCGCGTGGAATAGTTACTTTGAGCGTATTTATTTGGATAAGGATTAATATCATGTTTATAAAAACACCTTCGCAAATAATGCATTATTTTAGAACAAATTTGGTTAGCATAAAAAAGGTTATAATGAGCCAACCTTAAAAGATAGACATATGCTGTCACGGATTTTTTTTAGAATTTTTAAAGGGGAACAATTCCGTAATACATGATTTTTGCGAAACTTTAACCGTTTACGCAGCGCACGCAGCGGAAGCTTTCAAAAGGAAAAACCCTGATTTTGAAACATTCTTCATTGTTTCTCCGCTCCTATTGGTCTTAGCGTGATTATATAAATGGGCTATCTAATACTGAAAGAATTTTTGAAATCGGAACGGTAGTTCCTGAGATTAGCGCGTTCGAGCAGACAAACAAACTTCAGCTTTATATATTAAGTAAATACATAATTAAAATATATTACTGCTGCTGAAACTTACAGCGTCAAAAATCATGAATTTCCGTAAAAAAATGTAATAGGCCTCTTAAAGTATGAGTTGAGAAAATTTTATATTTTTTTTGTTATATTATCGTGTTTAGGTATCGATACCCATCATGTCTGTGAAGATTACAAAAACAAAACTGATTTTAAACTGATATTTCAAGTAAGTAACTACATTACCTACAGTCGTTAACCGCAATTTTTAATTTGTTAATTAATTAAATGTTTATTAAAAAATGAATTTTAATGTTTAATGTGATTTAATGCATTGTATGATAATATTGAAATAACAATGAACAATGTTTTTTGAGAGCAGTGGTGGCCCAGCGGTAACGGCCGCGACTTACGAGTTGTAGGTCGTAGGTTCGAACCCAGACAGGCGCTTTACTTTGTGTAAATTATTTCATCACCACTGCTCTCAAAACGGTGAAGGAAAACATCGTGAGGAAACCGGCATGTCCTAGAACCGAAAATTCGAAGACATGTGACATCTACCAACCCGCACTGGGTCCGCGTGGTAGATTACGGCCCACTCCCTCTCACAAAGAGGAGGCCTGTGTCCCAGCAGTGGGAACATTTATAGGCTGATGATGATGATGATGTTTTTTAAGTATTACTAACTTACTAACTGATTATTAACTGATTACTTACTAACTAATGATAATTTTTGAATATTTTTAATGTTTTTACTGTTTTACTTCTTATTTATTCTTTTTTGTATATGGGTATTTTGCCTGAATTAAAACACCATTTATTTATTTTATTTTATTTTATTTAATTTTATTTAACTGATTACTAATTATCTTATAATCAGAATATTTGTGCGCCGTTGACGGCAAGACATAGCGTTCATTTTTATTATTGTAACATCTGTACTTTTTTGTTTACCTGTTCTACAAATAAAAAATATTTGAATTTTGAATTTGAATTTGCAATTTTTTATTTTCAATATTTTTTATTTTATTTTATCATACGTATCAGACGTGATGACGATGAGTATCGATATCTAAATATCGATACTCATCGTCACCACGTTTGTAGTTTCGCTAGCTAATTTAATTTGACCTTGTAAAGTACAACAACAATGATATAATAGTCTATAAGTCTATACAATTTATGTGTCAGAAATGATTTTGTGCTGTAACGATCCGTTGGTAGTAATACTAATTGAAGTCATTACCGACGAGTGTGCGTACGTAAGTGCAGCTATCATTACGTCAAATTGATAAATAATTGTCTGTGTGTGCATTTTTATGTACGGACAGCTTAGGAGTATGATGATGGGTTTTATAAGGAGCTTTGAATTATAAAATAATACGTTTTAAGATTCTTACCGTTTTCTCTTCCTTTAATAAATGCTATTTTCGCAAAACTTGGCTGGCAGTCGGAAAAAAAGTTCAGATACAGAACTGAAATTGAGATAATTTTTTTTTAAACAGATTTGTAAAAATAACATATCATAGGCTATTTTTACTTATTCAAGCTAAAAGATAATAATAATTATTAATTACCTGTAAATGTGACTTTGTTTTATTTTGCTTAGCAAAGATAATAAAAAATAATAAGAGCCGAAGTCATCGACCCAAAACTTCAACATCAGCAAAATATGACACTATTAACATCGCGGTATATCTCCAAGAAATTGCTAAAAAACAAAACCCTACTTGAGTCACTATTTCGTCGAAACCTTTGAATACTCACATTTCTGCCGACTATACCTACATATCGAATTATTATCTTTTGTCGAGTCGTGCTGCAAAAGGTTTAGTAACTAATAATTTTATGCTAATACTAATATTAAATTGCTTAATAATCTATGCTTTATCTTATGACGTATATGATCTATAGTAATATGATGTCTGTTCCATTGTCCTACACTTTGTAATGTGCAGACTCACTTTTGTATTAATAAAATTAAGAAGACTGCCTTGGTCTAGTGGTCGCAAAAACTACTGCTGAGCGTGAGATCCTGGATTCAATTCCCAGATCGGGCAAAGTGTGGTGTGGTGTAGTGTTTGGTATGGTGTGTGGTGTGGTGTGTGTGTGTTGTGGTGCGTGTATGTGTGTGTGTGTGTTTTTCTATCTGGAATTTCTTAGCAGCAGCCCGGAGTCTGGATTTGTGCCCGGTTGATGGCATTTCGCTCGCCCCCTATTACATTGGACTTAAACGTAACTGGCGAAATGTAGGTGTACTATGATAAGTACACCTCTGCCTAACCCTTCGGGAAAATACAGGCGTGATGTTATGTTATAACATCCAATTTCTGAACAAAGCAATGAAACTTTTTTTTTTACTTGACGTTTTCTCGAATTATCTTCGAATATTTTTCCACATCTTACTTTTTTGCCTTAAAATGTAAATGATATTAGATATACGCCCTACCAACCCAACCCCCCCTAAACAATACCCCTGCCCTATGTCTTACCTACTAATAATATAATAATAATTGATAATTTTAATAATTAATATTATAAACTTGAAAGTTTCTGAGGATGGATGGATGGATGTTTGTTACTCTTTCACGCAAAAACTAATAAAACGGATTGGCACAAATAGTTTATAACCTGGATTAACACATAGGTTACTTTTTATCCCGATATTCTTACGGGATCGAGAATCGAGAACCAGTGATCGGGTCTACTTATGCGGGTAAAACCGCGGAACGCTGCTGGTATAAGATATGATAAAGTACTACATTGTCAAAGCATAACATCACACATAACATCACGCCTTGTTTCCCCGAAGGGATGGGCAGAGGTGTCTCTCTAGCAGGTACACCCACATTTCGCCAGTTATGTTTAAGTCCCATATAATAGGGGGCGAGCCTATTGCCATCAACCGGGCACAAATCCAGACTCCGGGCTGTTACCGAGAAATTTCAAATAGAAAAACCCAATAACACTTTGCCCGACCCGGGAATCGAACCCAGGACCTCATGCTCAGCAGTAGCGCTTGCGACCACTAGATCAACGAGGCAATCAAAGCATTACCATATTATACTATGTTACACCACCAACCATTCAATTAAGTTGCATGCAACAAAACCATAGACTATTTTAAAATAGCCAAAGATTGATCACTGCAGCATAGAGTACGTCTAGTCTATGAGTAGCTAGTTGTAGTAAAAAACCGACAACCGTGATTAGATAATGATGCCTTTGTCATTAGATATCGGAGGCAAAAAGTGTCGGAGCTCGGGGCAGGTTATAGGGCTGGTGGAGTTCATAAATTGTATTTTTATTTGACTCTAACGTACTGTCCTAACTTTTTCAATCAAAGTTACTATTTCACGGTTTTTACTTGTCAAAATATTGAGATGTCTTTATTTTATGTACACATAAATAAATAAAAAACGTTTATTTCAGAATCACTTCCAAAAAACACTCACACACCATAAACACACCCCAACACTCATCAACATATACACACACACATACACAAATATCAGTTCATAAAGCGTGCTGAATAAATTCTCTAAATGATGAAGAAAACCGCATCAGAGACATTGATTTATAATAACTTTTTGCCAAACTTCATGAGCCCTCAGAAGTTGTACACGAGTGGCCTAAAAAGTATATTAATTGCTAATTACATAACATATCATTATATAACATTTTTATAGTGAATTATGCCTACCTACAACATTGATTTATTAATCAAAAAATTTATTAGCTATTAACATACATTTAGGTCACTCGCGTACAACTTCAGAGAGCTCATAAAGTATGGCGCGTACTGTAATTATTCATCATATTATCATCATCATCATTATTGCCATTCTTGTTCCACCCACTGCTGAAGAGAACCTATTGATCTCTTCCCCTTTATGCCATATTCCCTGGTCTGTGTTTCTCTAATTCAGGTCTTTCCCGTGGTCTTTTGTAGGTCATTTATCTACCTGATTGGTAGAAATGTTATTACTGTGACATGACACTGTCAACAAACCAATCCTATACTATTAAATGATCAATATTTATATTTGCAATCACATTCTGGAAAACGGCTCTAACGATTTCGATGAAAGTTGCAGTAGGAGTTTATGGGGGCGAAAAATCGATCTATCTAGGTCTCATGTCTGGGAAAATAAGTTTTCTCCGTATTTTCATCCGAGCAGAGCTCGGTCGCTCAAAGTTTAGAACAAGATGGCTACCTTAGAATAATGACCCATGTCATTATTCTAAGGTAGCCATCTTACATACTAATTCCATGCTGATGGCAGCATGGAATTAGTATGTACTATACATGGAATTAGTATGAACTTTCCTAAATGAGCATTCTCTATTTTCACCAGAGCAGGGTTCGGTCGATCCATAATACGAATATACCTAAAAACTTCTACGGTCAACCCTACCACTCAATAGCACAAGAGCTACCGTATAGTTCAAGAGCCAGTCACGAGCCACGAACGATCGTCGATAGCAAACGTGTACCTACTAAGCTATACTAACTTTTATACTATAGTCTTTAAACTTAACTTTTTACTACTAAACTTGAGGAAACTTAAAGTTTTTCTTTAAAAGCTTCTGTAGTTTTTTTGGTTAAAAGTGGCATCATTTTATGGATCATTTGGGAAAGGAAGGAAAAAGTTAATAGGTTTAATTGGAAAGTGTTAATCCCGTAAAGAGCAGTGGTGACTCAGTGGTAACGGCCCCGACTTACGAGTTGAAGGTCGTAGGTTCGATCCCATAGGCGCTTTAATTTGTGTAGGTAAATCGCCCCCTATTATCAATCTTCCTAGCCTTTTCCCAACTATGTTGGGGTCGGCTTCCAGTCTAACCGGATGCAGCTGAATATCAGTATTTTACATGGAGCGACTGCCTATCTGACCTCCACAACTCAGTAACTGGAGAATACGATACCCCTTGGTAAGACTGGTTGTCAGACTTTCGGGCTTCTGACGACTCGTAACGACTGTCAATGATCCACGAATGACAGCCGGGACCAACGGCTTAACGTGCTTTCCGAGGCACGGAGGAGTCTCGGTATGTTGAGATGGTCACCCATCCACAGACCAACCCCGGCAAGCGTAGCTTAACCTGATGGATCGAACCGTGCGGCTGTTATTACTTAGCCACGAGCTCTTCCCCCCCTATTACATGGGACTTAAACATAACTGGCGAAATGTGGACCTCTATCTATCCGAGTCTGTGTTCTTCCAACTTTTCTTTACATAGTAGTATTAATTTACAAAATATTTATTTGCAATATTGTTATCAGATCGTGTTACTGCAGATATAAATCTTGTAAAACACTAAAGTCTTAGAACCTGGCGTTTCTTACAGTTAATTACAGACGAATTAAACGTTTGCAGTCCGTGGTTTAGTGAGCGTGTAGTGCAAGACGGAAGCTTATAGCGAGTAGAAAAGCAATTAGTAGATAGTTAATTGCTGGGAGTCTGGGACTGGGACCTATGAATACGTATTCATAGGAAAGAAGTTCCTGTTTTATCAACATTTGATTCGCTCACCAACAAATGCTTGTTTAGGGTTCCGTACCCAAAGGACTACTACTAAGGCTCCACTGTCCGTCAGTCTGTCACAAGGTTGTATCTTTTGAACTGTAATAAGTAGACATTTGAAATTTTCACAGAATGTGTACTAATATGACCAGTATAACAAAAAAAAAAAATACAAAATAAAATAAAGTTACAAATTAAAACGTGTTTATTAATAAAGTCAACACGGTTGGCGCAGTGGATAAGCGATTGACTGCGCTGCGTGTGGCGGGTTCGATTCCCGCACGGAACAAATATTTTTATAACCTACAAGTAGTTGTTCTGGATCTGGCTATTTGTGTATGTGAGTTTAAATGTTTGTAAACGCACCCACAATTTGCACCCAAATTTCTAGTGTGGAGCAACGTTAAAAAAAGGTTTTTAAAAAAAGTAGTGTACGGAACCCTTTATGTGCGAGTCCGACATGTACTTGGCCGCTTTTTTTACTTCTGAAGCTTTAGTGTATTTTTTTGTTGCTAGACATCTTTCAATTAACGAATCGTCTTTAAAATTGCATGCCAGTGGAAATTATAATCTTGCCACAAGCTTCATTTAAGAAATTAAAAAGTCGCTGAATTACTACTATGAAATTGCTAATATACGATGTAATTCAATCAATCTGCCTAGCATTTTCTCAACTAGCCCTTTTTCAGTCTAATCCGGATGCAGCTGAATACCAGTATTTTACATGGAACGACTGCCTATCTAACCTCCACAACCCAGTAACTGGGTAACACAATAATCTACAATTAATATTCATCTTTCATCTATTTATTTTATATCCGTGTTCGAGTTCGCGACAAGTCAATCGTCATCCTGAGGATTCCTCGTTGAGAGGTGAAACACGTGTCGATTTCTTTAAGAGTTTTTTTATGGCTGTTTAGAAATAGCTAAGCGGAACAGTACCCTAATTGCGTAATACAATACAATCACAATCTGTTTCGATTTGAAACAGATTGCTTCATAAGTTGAAAAAAAAAATCTGCTCAACAACGTAAATAACGCAATGGATGTTGTTGAACTGTCAAAATTAAACAAATTAGGCAAAATTGTTTTCGAAAATAAGTTACGCAATTAGGGTACAGGTTACTAAATATATCCACGTCCATTCTATTTTATTAATATCCATTTTTGCTTGGAAATCTCTAACGATGATAAACGGAGCAATTTAATCTTTTCAATGCGCTTTATTTAATTCATATTAGCATTTTTACTTCCATACCAAAATAGGTATTTTGTATATTTTTTGACAACAATTTCTTTTAACTAACACCACAAACTTGTTGCTGGTACAACAGACGGCTTCTTTGAGTTGCAACCTGACACCAAGAGGCGTCGGCTTGATTGTACGAGACGTAATTATAAACTTGAGGTAACGTTTTAATATGATCTGAAAATACTTACTGTGTAACTGAACTACTTTTAATTTATAATTAATATTATTGACATTAATTTTCATATAGAATACTTCGACAAAAAAGTCCACAAATTTTATAACACAGTCAAATCAGATTTTATATTTTTTTTGGGTTTCGTACCCGAAAGGTGCCAAACGGAACTATTAATTACTAAGCCTCCTCGTCTGTCAGCGGGCTGTATCTCATGAACTGTAATAGGTAGACAGTTGAAATGTTCCCAGATTGTGTATTTCTATTGTCGCTATAGCAAAAAATAATAAGAGTAAAATAAAGTTAAAAATTAAGCTTTTTTTTTCTAAAGTAAAAAACGTAGTGGGAACCCTTCATAAGCGAGTCTAACTCGCACTTGGCCAATTTTAAAAACAGATTACACCTGGCACTAGACTTAAATAAAAAGGTAATGCTGTTTTTAATTTTATTACGGCTCAATCAAACGAAGGTGATGATAACGATAAAATTGTCATTACTGAAGCATTTACTTGTGAATTTGTCAACACTGCTTCTAATAATAACAATGAGAAGAAAACTAAAGCAAATGAAATGAATACAAACATTATAATAGTCATTTATAGTGATCTAATTGACGATGTTCTTCAGAAAGGTCAAGCGCTAGTACGTAATGAGCATGACGTTCTATAGTTTCTGCCTACCCCCATGGAAAAAAGGCGTGAATTTATGTATGTTATGTATGTTTTATAATAGTCTTGAATTATCTTGAAATCATGGATGTTTAATGTATATGTTAAAGTTAAATACTTTTCAAATAAATTTACTAAAACCGAGTCCATGGTTCATGGTCAATAATGTTGCCATATCGTCACCATCATTTTTCTACTACAAAATCTAAGCTGCACACCCCACCACTACCATCCATTTACCATGACCCTAAGCTTCTAACAATCACAAACGCAAATGAGTAACAAAACTAATTTCCACTATGTCCTTTGGAAGCCCTTGGCACGTATACAGCCAGATAATATTGCACACCTGTGTCTAATAGCTCTTCGATTAAATTATGTTTTTGTTGCCTTTAGGAAAATACTAGAATTCTAGGTAGAAGTGTAGACTAGTCGGCGACTGGCCTGTCTGATTGACAGTTGGGTTGGTTTGTTAGGTCAAGGGTATTAGGCTTTGTGATGTTAAAGAGCTGGGCTGGTTTGTTTATGGAATTTTGCATATTGGTACATGGTGTTTGGCTTTTGTTTTTGATGAAAGATCTTCTATTCTGTAAATATCTCACAGAGAATATAGGTCTGTAGAAATTTGCGAATCTTATTCTTGTCATTCATGAAGGCGCTAATGAAGGGTGACCTCGCAATGTCTCTAAAGCTTAAGCTCGTCGACATGTGTATTCTGCTTATTCTAACCTATGCCGCTCAGACTTGGTCTTTGACCGAGACTCAGAAGTCCAAACTTAAGGATTGCCAAAGAGTGACTGAGCAAAGCATTTTTAACATAAAACTAACGGATCGGATTCGCAACATAGTAATACGCTCGAAGACAGTCATCGCCGATGTTGGCGATAAACTCGCAAAGCTGAAATGGTATTGGGCGGGCCAAACGTACAGGATGCATCAGGACAGATGGGCCAGGGCAGGGTCGTCACGCAGTGCCCGAAGACGGGTGTCATCACCGAGGCAGGCCTAAGAAACTGACTGACCAGAAAAGGCAGCAGACAAAGACTCATGGCAAAGTATGGGGGAGACCTTTGCACAGCAGTGGGATAGCACAGGTTAAAAAGAAATAAAAAATCTTGTCGTTAGTATAAATGTGGCTAGAAAGTATGGAAGAAGAAGACAAAATGTTGCACTGACCCCAAATAGATTTGGATAAAATCATGAAAATGATGATGATGACGTCAATATCTACAGCCTATGATTGTCCACTACCTATAACATTAAGTATAAGCTCTGTGTTACTTTCCTTCTCATCCCTTTCATTTTATTTGAATTTATATATCCCTTGCATAGCAAGATTTGGTTTAAATCCTCCTGCTATCTTAACTTACTTTACCTACTTTATATTTCGTCATGATAGTACTTTTATAACTGTATTTTTAGAGTTTGAAAAACATGGCTCTAAATTGGTGTTTACCCACAGTAAACTGCTATCTGACCTCCACAAACAAAGTAGCGGAGATATCCAATTTGCTTACTATGTAGTTAAGTAAATAACTGTAGGCACTGAATTTATAGACTCCACAGGTGGCAATACTTGTATATGAACGTCTGGGGTACCTTACGTAGTTCCTCTACCACCTTGCAGAGTGGCTAATATTTTACCTCGATATGAGCTCATAGCGGTGAGATAGGCAGATAACATTGTTGCCATTGCGTGACGTTCTTTCAAGCAGAGGGTTTTGAAGGAAATTCCTAGTCGATTGCTTCATAGGTTTGAAATTCATATGCTCAACAACGCAGATAACATAATGAACGTGGCGGAACTGTCAAAATGAAAGGCATTGGAGATCGATTGCTATTTTATGTGAGTTACGCAAGTAATTCGCTGGATGAGGCTGGCATAGGAGCATGGGGATTCGTACAAGTAATGAGAGGCTTATGGCCTGCAGTGGTTGAAATGATAATGATGGATTATGATGATGAGCCCATTACATGTGTTAACGCCATCTATTGATGCGGAGTCGGCAACAACACAGCCATCTAGCGTCAAGTAGACGGAGGCTCGGCAGTAGGAGAAGAAGCGAGAGCGGCGCATGGGGACCGCTCATTGGTCGTCGCCGAAGAACGCTCCAGAACATTCGAATCCTAAATTTTGTTTGTTCAACAATTCGACACACAAGAAAAGATGGTTAGTCGGTCCACCATCACAATTTTATTCTCTTAACGAAAACCTATGTAAATCTTATAATAAACGCCTAAAACGCCTACAAATAAAAGAAGAGTTCATTGAAGAAGTCTGACCTCAAAATCCCACAAACAACATGTATAGTTCTTGTCAATATCTCGAGAAAAGATGTAGGTAGTAATTTCTGCCGGGGAGTTTGTTGCGTCCCTTCTTCTTCCCAGTTACAGCACTAGAAAGTCGTAAAGGGAGGGTGTTTTTGGGGATTGTGAGTAATGTTGTTTTAAATAAATGACTTTTGATTTTGATTCAAGGTTTAAATAGACTGCAAGACTGCCTTGAATCTTTTAAAGTTCTTCCTCACCCAAATGGTATGAAGATTCACACAATTAAGGCATTGTAATCTCCAATCCTGGTCCCAATACGCTCGATCAAATGTCATAGGTGTCGTGACGAACCCTGCTCATACGTTATCGTGATATGCCAACACTTTCACAACTGTGAAGCTGCTAAATTGGGACTCGTTTGAACAAAGATGAGTTTAAAAGTAATCGGTCGTTGTTTTTGGGTTATACGGAGCTTCAGTGTTACTAATTAATGCACAATCAGCCTATAATGTTCCCACTGCTGGGACATAGGCCTCCTCTTGGTGAGAGGGGGTCGTAATCCACCACGCGGGCCCAGTGCGGGTTGGTATATGTCACATGTCTTCGAATTTTTGGTTCTAGAACATGCTGGTTTTCTTACGATGTTTTCCATCACCATTTTGAGAGCAGTGGGAATGGAATAAATTGCACAAAGTAAAGCGGCTGCTTCGGTTCGAATTCAAACCCATCAACCCACGACCTACAACTCGTACCTAAGTCAGGGTCGATACCACTGGGCCACCATTGCTGCTGAATAAATACGAAGCTTGAGTATTACTAATCAATGATTTAAAATAATTTATCTATTTGGCCATATTTGGCCAATTCGGACAGACCGCAGGTCACTCACATTTGAGATTTAATAGCAGCTTCATAAGTTTAGATTTCATAAATGTTGAGTTGCTAATTAAAATGACGTCATGACGCTAAGTTGATAAAAAAACCTTCATTTTGTTCAGCATAAACTTCTGTTTTTCGACTACCATTTAATTCAGGAAAAGTAGCTCGTTTGATCCATAAACCTTTTTTAGGATAGATCTCTTTATAGACTATTTATTACTTTTGATGTAAAACAGTATGCCATTACATTCTTCGAAAAGAAGGAAAATAATCATGACCCGGGGCTTATCTATTCTAATCCTAACTTAATCTAAACTTCTAAACTAATTTTAAATAAAAAAGAAAAAAGATTTGATTTTTCGTATGTTCGTTTGTTACGCTTTCACACTATAACGGCTGCACAGATTTGGATGAAATTTGGCACATGGGTATACCATGACTTGTATTAGGACATATAGTACTTTTTATCCCGATATTCCCACGGGAATATCCCACTTACGCGGGTGAAACCGCGGGGCGCAGGTAGTAGTTAACCCAAGTCTGAAATCACCAACCCTTCTTGAGCAAGCGTGGTGAATGTGGTGATCAATGCTCGTGCCTTCTCTGTACGAGAAAAGGCTTTTGCTTTGCAGTGGAACAACAATAGGCTGGTGCAGTTAAACCTGAGTAAGTGAGAACTGGGTAAGCGAGAAAATGAATTAGATTTTAACCCTGCAAAACAGTACACGGGGGGGTTGTCAGGGTATGTACACGGGGGGTCTATGGACCAGCTACACCAAAAGGTCGCTAGATGTCTTACGAGTCCAATATAATAATATTTTCAGAATGCTGTTGAGGCTGCCCCGTTTCTGTAGTGCGTCGGAAATGTTTGCACAGAATCGAACTGACGGCTTTCATGCGATCATTCGAAAAAAAGTCGCATCATTAGTAACTAGAACACGGGCCAGTAGCAACAGCATTCTGATGACAGTGTCTGAGAGTTTTTATTCTCCCATTTTGAGGCATTTCGTGGAGAGGCTGGCCAAGTGAGAAATTTGTACCTTACTTGGTCATCTTCTGTGCAAAATGTCTCAATCTCATTTCTCAATAATAATAATATCCTACTAACACTAGCTTTAAGATATTACTAACATAATGGATCTTTTGTTGTCCGAATAAATAAAATTTAATAATAAAAACCTCTAAAAGTGACATACAGAAACCTCTACAAGAGAAAGTCGTTAGTCACTCGTGGACCCCTATAACTGAGACTGCTACTTGCCTGTTCCTCTATAAGCAACAGTCGAGCTTAATTTAACGTCTACTATTTATGAATCATTCTTACATTTGTGGAAATTACATTGTTTTTGTTCTTCTCAACCTTTCCCAACTAGCCTCAACCTCTATAAGTGAGAAACCTCAATAAGTGAAAAAAATACTTTTTTACAAAAAATACAACTGACTTCCGAGTTTTTTGACACCGACTTCCGAAATTAAAGTTATTTTTCACTTTGTAGTTTGGAAGACAACTGTATTTTTTGTAAAAAAAAAATCCCTTTTTTGTGGGTTGATTTGTAATTTATCTAAGTTACAATAGCCTTATGTCAACTGCTCATCAAAAATACCCAAATCGCTATAGATGTGCCTTTAATATTTGAAGAGTTCCCTCGGTTTCTCCAAGATTCCATCATCAGATCATGACTAAATGACAATGGAACCAACTTGAAAGGATGTACCCTTTCAAACAAAAAAGATTTTTTCAAATCGGTCCAGCCGTCTTCGAGTAATCGGGGAACATACATAAAAATAAAAAAAAAATCCCGACGAATTCAAAACCTCCTCCTTTTTTTTTGAAGTCGGTTAAAAAGAGTTCGCGGTTTCTTGAATTCTCGCTTATCCAGATTCGACTGTCAATCCGCTCATTGACTTGAAGGACACAAGTCGCCATTATTCTTCAACCAAAACGAACTATCCGATTTTCGAATTGCACAATAATTAAGGACAAGTTAGTACATCGCCTACGCTTACCGTAATTCCTGGCACTTGACTCTTGCAACATTCACTGCTTTGCTCTTTTACATTATGGGCCAGCATGGCCTGAGCATGGCATAATTATGATTTATTATTCATCCCATCACTAGAAACTACCGCACCGTAGCACCTACGGTAAAAAAGTTGAATTTAGTTTTTTTTTCCCCTTTGAGCACCACGTTAAAATATTGATTGGTGCTCAAATAAGAATACCATTGGTGCTCCGAAAATAGGTCATCATCATCATCATCATCAGCCTATAAATGTTCCCACTGCTGGGACACAGGCCTCCTCTCTGTGAGAGGGAGTGGGCCGTAATCCACCACGCGGGCCCAGTGCGGGTTGGTAGATGTCACATGTCTTCGAATTTTCGGTTCTAGGACATGCCGGTTTCCTCACGATGTTTTCCTTCACCGTTTTGAGAGCAGTGGTGATGAAATAATTTACGTAAAGTTAAGCGCCTGTCTGGGTTCGAACCTACGACCTACAAACTCGTAAGTCGCGGCCGTTACCACCGGGCCACCACCAATAGGTGCTCAAACGGAAATACTTCCTCTTTTCGAACAAGTTCATTAGTTGTAAATTGTGTTTGTCAACTCTGACACTGACCAAATCCATTTTAGGTGGTTTAATTAAAAGTTAGACTGCCTCGTTGGTCGCAAACGCTACTGCTGATCATAATAAGGTCTTGGGTTCGATTCCCGGGTCGAACAAACTGTTATTGGGTTTCTCCATTAGGAATTTCTCAGTAGCAGCACGGAGTCTGGATTTGTGTCCGGTTGATGGCAATAGGCTCGCCTCCTATTACATGGGACTTAGACATAACTGGTGAAATGTGGGTGTACTAGAGGTACCTACACCCTGCTTAACTTTTAGGGAAATACAAGCTTCATGTTGGTAAGTAATTAAAGTTTTGTTACACCTCGTTTACGCGGTAATTGAGCTTCAACAATTTAATACATTTTATCCATTCATCTATACATATAAATACAGACAAACAAAATTTAAGTATCTGCTTTATAATGTCAATATAACAGCTTTTTACTTAATGCATATGAAAGTTTAAACGGTACTGGTATCTACTGTATCTATAACAAAAAAGCAATTTCAAAAAAATTGTCTGGAGTCTGTCTATCTGTCTTTTTGTTCCGGCTTATATTCGAAACGGCTGGACCGATTTTGACGAGTATCACTGAACTCCCCACCCCCCCCCTTTGTTCTTTGCACTCAGCTTCAAAACAACTATTTAAGCAACGTACAACATATTTAAGCAACTTTATAAATTTTATACTTTGTCGTAAAAAAAAAACTCATTCTCATGTTACCTATTACATGTACATATTAAAGTCATAATATCCAAGACTTAATTACTGTTATCTTTGTCTGTTGTCTTTTATGGTTATTTCCTTTATTTCATTATTTACATATAAATTATATTTTTAAATATTAGAATAAAATAATATAAAAACATTTAAAAATATTAAAAATAGTGTCCCACCGGTATCGGGAGCAGGGTCCAAGCTACCGGCGGTCAGGGCTCCAGAGAGAGGAACCTCCTAACGATGCGAGCCGTGTCCAGGAGTACCGCTTTCTGAATCAAGCCCTTAATCCAGCTGCCCAACGAGAGCCTCCTTAGGTGTTGGTCGAGGCTCTTGGCAATTAAGCCATTGGCTGATACGACTATCGGCACAATGATTGCTGAGTCCATATCCCACATGTCGACAACCTCGCGAGCCAAGTCAAGATACTTGATTTGTTTATCTTTCTCGGCTTTCACGAGGTTCCCGTCATGCGGGACTGTTATGTCAATAATCATTGTGCGCCGCTCTACTCGATCCACCACCACTATATCAGGTTTATTGGCAACAATAGTCCTGTCAGTGATGATGGATCGATCCCAGTACAATGTGATATTTCCATTTTCGAGAACTGGGTCGGGCACATACCTGTAGTACGGCACTTTCGATTCCACAAGGCCGTATTTCAGAGCAAGTTGCTGATGGATAATCCTGGCTACAAGGTTGTGTCTATGCAAGTACTCTTCGTTAGCTAGACGAGAACACCCGGAGATAATGTGTCGGATTGATTCTCCCGGACGGTGGCATGCCCGACAGATGTCAACCGTGCCATCCTTCACAATAAATCTCCGGTAATTGTTCGTCATGATAACTTCATCCATAATTGCACAGATAAAACCTTCGGTCTCCTTATGGTTTATGGTTATTATTATTATCAATTTTTTTAAATGATTTTATTGTTAATTTGTTTTGTATTTAATTTTGTTTCCTTCATAATTATTTTCGAGTTTTATGTTTTGATTTATTTTATCATTATTATTATTTCACTTTGTCAAGCTTTAATGTTTTTACCTAGATTATAAGAGAATGATGTGGTCTCCCATAATTGGAAGCGCACACTCGTATTTGTAATCTTGCATGTAATTGTGTAGCCTCTGTTGGAGATCCAATAAATAAATAAATAAATAAATTACCTTTGGCGTGATTGTTTGACCAAAAAAAGAACCATCGACATTTAGTAACATTGGCCAACAGA
Organism: Agrochola lychnidis; assembly: GCA_963680765.1. NCBI lineage: Eukaryota > Metazoa > Arthropoda > Insecta > Lepidoptera > Noctuidae > Agrochola > Agrochola lychnidis. The sequence continues at coordinate 4,115,935 of OY796871.1, read as the reverse complement.
ACTCGGGGGCAAGACTATGAAAACCTACCTTCTGTTACCGCAAGGTCAAAACCCTAAACGGAGACTTCAAACCAACCATTTTCGACCATCTACCTTCACCAGCTGCTTCACCCTACATATCTACGCTTAAATATTTATCCCTAGGCTACTGAGAGCCTTTCATGTGTGTTTCCTTGCCCTACCTCGTAATTTTTTTTTGTAAAAAAATATAAACAGTTGAACATCAAAGTGCGCCCCACACCGCGTTTAGAATGTCTCTGATAGGAGGAAGATCGTGGTTCCGGATAGTTGCAAAGTAATCATTTTTTAACCGACTTCCAAAAAGGAGGAGGTTATATGTTCGTCGCGTATGTTTTTTTTTTTTATTTATTTTTTTATGTATGTCCACCGATTTCTCCGTCAATTGTGGACCGATTTTGAAAATTCTTTTTTTGTTTGAAAGGGTGTGCTCTCGAATTGGTCCCATATAAATTTTATTTACTTTGCTTGGATAGTTTTTGAGTTAGCTACAAAAAACGTATTTTTTTCCCACTTAGTATGTAGATGATATTATAAGTTTCTGTCGCTGGTAGCAAGTAGTGGCATTCGAATGTGTGTGGGGTAGGTACCACAACTAAAAAGCGAAAAATAAAAACTTTTTACAAAAAAAAACAACCGACCTCCAAAAAAAAACACTACAAAGTGAAAAATAACTTTAATTTCGGAAGTCGGTGGCAAAAAACGAAAATACAAAACCCAAGACACCGACTTCCGAAATTAAAGTTATTTTTCACTTTGTAGTGTTTTTTTTTGGAGGTCGGTTGTTTTTTTTTGTAAAAAGTTTTTAATGCTTTTATTTCTTTTTAGTAGCCAGTATACCTAACTATTAAGAATTTAAGGTGGATTTTTGCGTGCCAATTTTGAACAATTACTGCATGGCCTATCCAGTTGGAACTTTGAATAGATTTATATAAGATTGTCCATTCTATCTGCCCGTAAACTTTTCTTTAAAAATATGTTTTGTCTAAATTATTTTTTCTGTAAAAAAACATAAGTTGAGAAACCATTATTTTCATCTGTTTCTTTTTTCAATAGTAATAATAATAATCGCCTTTGACCACACTATTTTTCCTATTGTTCTTCAGTCTGTACAACATTTTAAGAATACACGGTACCCAAAAATCACCCCAACTAAGGGTATGTTTACACTACAGCGACGCGCGCGATATTTATTTATAAACAAAATAATACAGGCACGTGTTACACTGTCATAAAAATTTTTGGAACTTGCGCATCTGGTGTGGTTAGTGTACACTAAGCTTAAACAAGATGAGCGTAAAAATGTAAAGAAAATAGATTCGAGTAAAACTGTGTTTGTTTGTCACAGGTTTTAATAGTTTTAAATTGATTTATAGAGTTCAGGTGGGTCGTTTTTTATGTGTAATAAAATTTTCTTTAAGCGTGTAAAATGTTTGGTATAAAATGGTAATTAATAATGATTTTATGGCATGGACATTATCTGTAATGCTAATTAAATTTTTAAAGGGAAACTTTTTTAACACGCGAGTTGACGGCAGTTTAACGTTCACAAATTGGGACGGTTAAGTTTAGATGTATATGTGTATGTGTGTATCAATAGTAAACTATTTCTGATTAGCTATTTTTCATTTTGATGTTGAATCAATGGCATATCCTAGGTTATTGAAAAAATCTCAAAATATCAAATTACAAATCAACTGAACTTTAGCTTTGAAACGAAGATATTTTTATAAATAGTCACTACTACTTAAAAACCACTTTTCATTCTCCTCCTACCTCATAATTTTAAACGACACACCTACCAATAAATCAAATACAAAACACAAAATAATCTAACACAAAACTTATGCATAAAACAATTTGCACACACCGCAGCGCATGCGACGAACACGCACACACACACAATGAAAAATGAACGTTTCTCGTGTTACGATAGATTGCTGTGCAGATAGATACTGGATCTGTTTATGGTTTGTTTGTGACAGTGGTGCTGAAAGTTTATGTTTGTTTATCAGAGTTCGGTGTAGTGGATGCAAACCTTAAGATGTTGGGTTGGATTTATAAGAGAAAAGCTCAACGGAACGAAATCAAATTTTCCTAAAAATGATAACTCATAGCTTAGTTTTTTTTTTTTTTCGTTTCGTTTATTTCGTGACAGGATTGTATCCAGACCATAGATGGATTCTGTTGCCAACCAAATCAGTCTGTTAGAGGTGTAATCTCTCATGGTCACTATCTCTATATTTTTACCCGACTGCCCCAGAATGAGGGTAATGTTTTTCGAGAGTATGTATGTATGTATGTCTATTTCTTTGGCATGCTCTGTAGCCTAAACGGCTTGATGGATTAAAAAAAAACAAAATACCCGACTGCAAAAACAATCATTTCCGGTTATTGGTTTGTCCCGCCTGCAAAACCAAAATTCTATAAATTATAATGCTGGTTTTTCTCTTTTCAGTAATGTGTTTTTGCAGTAGGGTTTCTCGTATTTTAAATAATTTTTTTACAGTATACATTGAAAGCTTTTCAGGGCATTGGTACAGAAGTTTTGATGAGTTCTTACAGACCCGGACCAAAGTTTTGGTATAACAGGCCAATAAGCACATTAATAACAAAATAAATATCTGAAAATATTCTCTTAAGTAAACTTTGAGTACCACAATGTTAGCTGATTCGCTAATCGCTAGATAATGTCGGCGTCGCGCCGCGCTAACCTTGCACCGGCGGCTTTTATATAAGCTTTGTAATATTTATTGATATTGCCAGTTTGTTCGTTGAGGTATCTTATTTAAATGTTGTCTTTTCTTAATCTTAAACATAAAGTTCAAATCTGGCCATGAGCAACAACAGTTGACCAGAAACATCCTGAATAACACAATTAATAATGTTTTTAATCTTCTTTTTGTTCGGGCGGACCCCGTAATTATTTCTTATCGGCAAAAAATACGAACTTCTATACAAACTTTCATCCCCTACTTTTCATCCCCCTTTAAGAGATGCATTATCAAAAATCCTTCCTTAATTATCATTTTTTTTATGTGTCAGGAATTCTTGCGCAAAATTTAATACTTCTATAACTTAAATCTGTGCGTTGACAATGAATAAATTTAAGATTTTTTAAGTAGATGTCGTGGTAGCAAATCACAAAAAGTGATGATATAATTCAACTATAGGCAAAATAACGGAAACTGCCCAGGGTGCACTTGACATCTAAAAATATTCTATTAACAATAATGTAACTAGAAAATCGTAGGACACTTCAATCTTAGTACTGCAAAAGTTGTTTTGACTTCGTGCGGTTGAGTTAACCTTGCACCAGCAGCTTTTATACTTAAATTTATTGTTATTGCTATTGAAAAACAATTTCAAATAAACCATGATTTGAATCTATTTCAAATAAATACTGCATCGTTTTCATTTAATGAGTAGTAAGTTTAAAATTTATAATTCAATTTGTTGACTGCGAATCTAACTAAAATTGTTGAATCCAGTAGCGCTAACCTTGCAGTGGTGATTTATGTAATCTAAAATAACAATATTTAAAAAAAAGATACGGACATTGCAATTTTGCTGGTGATGGGTTTCATTGGTTTTTGGGAGAAGGCTCTGAGTGTGGAAACTGGTGACTACATTGTTACAGTGCGTTCTAACCTGTAACAAAATTAATAATAGTAAATACCTAAATAAATATTGAAGTCTAATAAAATATATTGCGATTTCTTTATTTATTACGATATTATAGTAGGTAATAAGTTGACCTTAATTTTCTCTAAAAAACTTCACAGGTTTATTCTAATAACTATTGGTAAATTCGGTAAATATACTGATTTAGCCCAATTTCAGTTTCCATATCAATTTTGCTTGAATCTATTAATTTACCTACTCTTTTAATCACTTTAGTTTATTTGATCATCAACTCCCTTCCTAGTGCTTGAATTTTTTTACAATGTAGTTAACTGAAAACCAAACCAACACATACAGACTTGCAAGAATCATAAACACATAATTCTCCTTTTTACCTTCAGTCAGTTAATCTTAATTCTCGGTATAATTCTACGGTGTTCGGCGTACGACTGGTGTGTCCATTGCAAATGACGAATCACTAGCCAGCGAGGCTGCGGATAGTGTTGTGGATGATATCGATATTTTACGATAAATACATGTTACATGTAGCATAGTTATATAATTATTGAGAGCACTACCTATATGAATAGTAAAAGAAGTAATTGATGACAATGATGATGAGAATATCAACAAACCAACAGTTGATTTTTAAGTTGCAGAAACATTTTTATTAATTTATTTAAATATATTTTTTTTATTAATTTAAACGGGCTGCCTTAGACAGTCTTTATCAGTCCACCTAGGATGGTAGAAATAACAACAACAACAAGCCAGGTGATAAAAGATCATTTAACGAATATTTAATGATCTGAAAAGCCGGTAGCATCGATTTCTTATTTGTAGAAGGCATACGGTCAACAACCTAACAGACGACATCATCTACTAAAAGACATCTTCGCCTTAATTTCGCCGTATTTGTCATTTCTTTAAAAAGGGGATCTACAATATTATAGAGCATTTGATTGTAATTAATTCATTATGAATATTTAAAATAAATAATCTTAAAAAGTAAATAATTAAAAAAAAAAATTGAACCACCATCACTAAAACCGTCTTCTACTGAAATAGAAAAGTTATCGATAAACATACAGTAAAAACCTACGGACTCACCAATTATGTATTATGATGAGTGCGGGAAAATTATTGCCCTAGTGTCTTTACCGCGTTCCCTCTCTTTCTACAACTCAGTCATCAGTTACAAAATGACAGGTTTAGTTGTAATTGAGATCTTTTTTGTTTCCAATGTTGTTATGATTTCCTGGTAGTCTGGAGTCGTTGCTGTTTGTTTATTGTTTTTGGATACACAATTTTAATGGCCGAAATAAAAAATCTATTAAAAAAATTGAGACCAACCTGAATATAAGATAGTTCTAGACTATACTAAATCTTTAAAATCATCATCATAACCAAATCATTCGTAGGCTTCAAGCTTAAAAAAACATCGAATTTGCCTTACTTAAAGAAAATCAAGTCACTTTGATGCTATTTAGACAATTTTCAGCTCCACCAATTTTCTTCAGAATGCACTATCAAGAGGTACTCTTGCGTAACATGTTTAAAATCTTCAAGTATTTTGATTAATCAACGTCATCTTTATCATCTACCTAGCCTTTTCCCAACTGTGTTGGGTTGGGATCGGCTTCCAGTCTAACCAGATGTAGCTGATTACCAGTGAACCTTCACAACCCAGTTACTGGGTCACACGATACCCTTTGGCAAGACTGGTTGCCAGACTTTTGGGCTTCTGTCTATCCGTAACGACTGTCAAAGATCTATAAATTACAGCAGCTGGGGCCAAAGGCTTTCCGAGCCACGAAGGGGACCATTACTCGAGGAAAAAAACAAAAAATTCTATTCGCTTCGATGCAATTTTGACAGTTATCAATTCTACCAATACTCTTTGAAATACACTATCAAGAGTACTCTTGCCGAACCTGTTAAAACCTTTAAGCGTTTAATTAATCATGTGTGGTATTACATCAGTCTCTCTAATCTCTATCTCATAGAAAGAATCATAAGACAAATAAGGAATAAATCGCTGAATCTCGTAACGGGGATTATAAAACTCATTATAATGTTTTACAGGGTGATTTTTTAGATGTATGCGAGGGATTTCCTCTAAGCCTCTGAGCCGTTATAATGAGGTATCTTTACCACCAGCTTAGCTGAGCCTCGGAAATTTATTTTTAATACAGTTTCAAAATAATGATTGGCAGCTCATTTGAGTTCTTTGTTGTTTTAAAGCGCTGGATAGATAAAAATAATAGAAGAGCAAAATTTGAGAGCAGTGGTGGCCCAGTGGTAACGGCCTCAACTTACGAGTTGTAAGTCGTAGGTTCGAACCCAGACAGGCGCTTTACTTTGTGTAAATTATTTCATCACCACTGCTCTCAAAACGGTGAGGGAAAACATCGTGAGGAAACCGGCATGTCCTAGAACCGAAAATTCGAAGACATGTGACATCTACCAACCCGCACTGGGCCTGCGTGGTAGATTACGGCCCACTCCCTCTCACAGAGAGGAGGCCTATGTCCCAGCAGTGGGAACATTTATAGGCTGATGATGATGATGATGAAAATCTGACGCTGGTACATTATAATTATACGGTCAAAATTACTCTAACTACTTTGTTACCTTCAGCTTAGATAACCGCATTAAAGAAGTAGAATAGAGTTGAAAAGGCTTTTCCTATAACAACCTCTGCACAAAATAGGTAATTCATCTAAGGCAAACATGACGTTTCTCAATGAAACTGCAAATAAATTTTGCTTATCACATGGCAGAAACATAGACAGACCATCGGACAGTTCCACCAATTATTAAGAATACCAATAAAATCAATAAGGCATGACATTCAGAAGATCGTATGTAAGACTTGGTTGAGACTCGCACAGTCCATGGAAACATGGCACAAAAGGAAAGGAGACTTAAACACACCAGTGGCTGAAGTAAGGTTGCCAATTATGACGATATCACAAAATGTGCAGAAGCTTATGAACTCACAACCAAATAATATCAAGATTAATATTGCAATCTCGACTGTCCTTTCATGGATCTAGTTATTTACTATTATCATAGCTGAAGAAACAAGTCACGTATTCAGTAATGAGCTTGAAGTGAACTGACACTTTAATCACGGCGCGTGGCGTCAACTAAATATAGTATTAATCAGTAATTTGTTTTGCTGTCAACTTTGAAGTTCATGCACGATTATTAATTTTGTATATCAACTATGTATATGTAGTTTCTCGAGACAACAACTATCTCTTGTTTAATCATGGGTGGCATGTCATAAATAATATCTAAAAGATTACTTAGCTCGAGAGGCTCAACAGTGTCCACTTGCTTACTTTCGCTAAAACTAGGATAACCAATGGAGTTTCCAGGAGTGATAAGGATGATAATTTGTTTATTCTGAACGTTATTGGGCATTTTTATTATTTCTAACGTAACGTTATTATTGTGGACGTCCAGACATCCATGGCTTCACAATAACATAGGGAAGTAAAATGTAGAGAAGTATATGAAAAAGCTTTTAAATTTCCGTCCACGATATGTTTTAAAATCAAAGGTAAAATCGTAGACATCGATGTCTACGACAACGTGACGTAGAGAATTTTATAAACGCACAATAGAAGAACTTATTTTCGCAGGGGACATTTACAGGCTGATCATGACGATGTGTATGACTTCTGTTGTACATAGATGGTAGTCAATATTGTATACTAATTATACCAACTAAACTTTAAAAGTTACGTAAGGTATTACAATGGGAGGTCTTCGATAAAAGGTAACTAACTTTGCTTGTTTGAATAGTTTACCAATTAAACATTCTTGTCACATACAGATTCAGCTGACGTACACTTACGTACATATTCATAAGTCTTCCTTTGGGCATCGCCATATTGGACAATAAATACATTAATTCATACAGGCATCTATTTTTGGCATTATGGGAACTTTTCTAGCCACTCGACGTTTGAGTTTGAGTGGTCGTCTTGTATGCTCTTACGCATTTAAACAGCCCTTAGAGCATTAATAGTGTTTTATACTTGTTATAACTTTATTTTTATACTGTGGGAATGTTTTGGTAGCCGAAATTTTTGAAGTGTGTGTTTTGATTTTGATTGGGATCGAATTGTGAGTAGCAATTGTTTTGTTTGATAAGCTATGTTAGTTGAAGGAGTCAATGTATTGTTCATATTGTAAGTTAAGTTATTTAATACAAAGTTAAACAATGATGTTAAATTAGAAAAGAAATAGGAACGTGATTTATAAAACAGTTTACGGGTTATTATTTGGTACTTTAAAAATATTTTATTAAATTTAAAACTTATTGAGATTTCAAGTATTGACTAAAACATGCTTATTGTTCAATCATCAATACTAATCCCCCCATCGGATCAGAGATTTTAGAATTTTTGCCAAGAATTGTCATTTATTTTTACAATCTATGAGTTCTATATTCAACAATGGGCTTAGAAAAAATTTCTTACTTAAAACCCTAATTAAAGATTATTTTATGATCAATTTTAGTTGAAACTTGAACTTTAATCTAATGCGGTGTAGTGTCACATAACCTCACACCATTTCTCTCTTAAAGGAATATAATATTCTGAAGCACCTTCTCAAGATGCTATGAAGATATTAATAAACACCGCTTTCCACCTCATTGGACGAAACAGCTCGGATGAAACAAAGTAAGCTGTTGTGTCCAAGTAACTGCTCAATTGAGATAATGCTTAGTGCTATGGGGAGCGTATAAAGATAAATAAAGTAATATGAGGAGAGTAACCGTTATCTGGCGAAAAGTTAGTGAACGATATGCACTGACCTGACTAACCTAACCTAACCCTTAGGATCCCTTAAGGGTTAGGCAGTGCATGTCGTTTACCAGGCGTGATGTTATAGGACCATTAGCTTTTTAATCTTCTTCCTTAGTGTGGTTAGTGACCTGGTGTCAAAGTTATTATGCCACCCATGAGCCTCTGAATTGGCTTCACACATCGTCGACTGTCGAGAAATATCTCTCAGGCATGCCGGTTTCCTCACGATGTTTTCTTTCACCAGTTTTTGAAGCAAGTGATAATTATACAATACGCACATGGATCTGAAAAGTCAGAGTTGCGTGCCTTGTGTTTGAACTCCAGACCTATGACTTGGTAGTCCGACGGTCACACCACATAAAATATGACGAAAAAACATTATATAGTATTTTCTTCGTAAATGGGTTATTAATGTTCACTTTAAAGACCAAAATGCTTAAAACTCAAAAACACCGTTCTAAAAATTTTCATTAATAAGTTCCTTTAACACAAAGCTTACTTCCTTAATAAGGCCTTACTCAATAACTTCAAAAGTATCACCACCTTCCCCAGCTTTACTAAAATACCTCAAGATCACTTTTACCCCAAAAATTACCTATAAAAATACCCTTCTTCAAATCCTTTCCCATTGAGTTCCTATCTGCACTCAACTCAAGTTCAATCATTACTTTTTATGTTATGACCGAAGATGGTAAATTGTCATCTATATGAGGTTAACTTTGTAGAATCGGTGCTTCAGGCTATCAACCAAAGCCTGGGAATATAAGCTAACTTGAAACTTCTTTTAAGAGCTCATTAATTTCGTTAATAACTAGACTTAATGCTTGTAATGTTGCTATCAAATGTTATGGGTTTATTAGGAGAGTTGGGTTTTGAATAACTTTTTGAAGTTTATCATTAGGTATTTTTGTTCCAGATGTGGTTATATCGAATATTCAATGGTTCATGTAATAAAACACAGTGGATATTGTGACTACATTTCTGTATTGGGTTGTACCTGTTAAAAAAATGTATGTGTGAATAGTAAATAAATAAAAAAAAAAAAAAAAAAATGTTGTGCAAAATATTTAATTTTAATTCCGCAAAAACTAAATCCAGTCTTGGATAGAATATTCGATAGTTGTTCTTTTCTTTGAAGAAGTCTGAATAATTTCTCTTTCTTGAAATATTTGGTCCTTTTTTTTTGTTCCTAAGACGCGGGAGTTTTTTTTTTAAACAACACTGGTTGTCCCCCAAACTTTTCCAGTCTTCCTTATGTTATGCCTTCTCCGGCCAAGTGGTCAGGAAGGAGTCCGAATCATCACGCCAGCTTTTTTTAGGCCTGCCCTGGTGACGACGCCCGTCTTCAGGCACGACGGGTGTAGTGATCCTGGCCCATCTGTTTTGATGCATCCTATAGGTGTGACCCGCCTAGTCCTATTTCAGCCTCGCAGAATTATCACCAACATCGGCGACGCCTGTCTTGGAGCGTATTATGGTGTTGCGAATTTTGTCGGTGAGTTTGATTTTTTTGCTACACTCCATTGCTCTTTGTCAAATCTTAGTAAAGTAAAGTAAAAATTTAGTTGCATAGGTTGCAGGTATAGTAAATAAGATGTGACTTAAGTGTTGACTTCTGAGCCTCGGTCAAGGATTAAGTCTGCGCGCCATAGGTTAAGATAGGCAGGATACATAATATATGTCGACGAGCTTGCGTTTTAATGAGATTTGAAGTTATAAAACTAAATTAAACTTATAAATAAACTAAATTAAACTTCTAAATAAACTAAAATAGACTTGAATCTATCTTCCGTCAAATCCTCTAACTTAATTGACACTTGATAAAACATCTCTACCATCTTTCTAAACTCCCTGTTTTACATCTCCTAATTACCGTCCCCCAAAGACAAAACTTTAAAACGAATCAATCTTCAATGTAAAAGAATCACACCAATAAATCGACAGAAAACCCTCAAATGAGCTTTCAACAAAATACTACAGACTATAATTACAAAGATATTTATTAACTGTCTGGCAACACCAAGGAGTCTTTTGTCAAAACTAAAAAAAATAGAAAAAGAAAAAAAAAACGGGGCAAAAAGAGAAACATTAATCTAAATGTCGGGTGTCAGACTTAAGTAGTGTTTGTCCTTTGACTTTCTATTTTACTCGAAATAGGGTGGCAGAGCCAATTGTTGGTCGGTGGTTATTATTGGTTTGTCGGATTTTTGTCTTAGTTGGTGATGTCTTTTATTTATTTATTTTATTTTATTTGGGAAACTTACAGCAAATTTTATACAGTATTCTTAAACAATATGAAATTGAAGGCCATTTACTTTCCACTGATAAACACAAAATAAAAATGATTTATGTTAGGTTTTGAAGTTCTCATACAATTAAAAATATTGCAGGATGTGTTAGTACATCACTTGAAAGCCTGATTTATACTAATTTACGATTTAATCGCCAGTGGCATACCATAAATTGAAGCCACAATAAAATTTACACCGTCTAAACACATAGGTAGACGATGCAAGTTATTACTTAAAATAAGATTGTATGTCAGCAATATAAAAAAATCGTTACCTGAATCTGTAAACCGATGAAACTTTCTGATCTTTGTAACCGAAACAGAATACAAGTGTAACTAAACCTTCAATAATGCCATTATTAATTACCTTCCACTCGTAGCTAAGCATTGGTTCCTTCACCCTCCTCTCCCCTAACGTCTTTAGAGGTTTTGTCCCCACCCAATTAATATTCATTTTAAATTGTGAAGATTTTCGAGATTAATTCTTTTGTACTATTTTGAGGGTTAATAATAAAATCTTTGTTATAGAAACTGTGTTTAAAGTTAGTTTGACAAATGATTGCAATTATTTTTGTATAATTGAGACGGTGTTATTCAAAATTAATAATAAGTTTGAATATTATAATTAGGTGACGTTCGGTGTAATATTTTTATTGCATAATTACGCCTGTAGACTTATGTTATGACCGTAAGTTTAGGACAAAATGAGTAGAGAATGAGAGTAGTGAATGAGACATTGACAAAAATGAAGATGCTAATAAAGTGTGGATGCATTTATTTTTGGAAAATCAAAATAATTATATCCAGCTGTATCATAACACGATTCTCCTGATTCAGTAAGTTACTCGACATCTAAACCACAACAAATAGCCAAATTACAAACAATCTCCAATAACACACAACATAAAACCACACTTTTAAGTACAAAATTAGAACTCAATTAGCCTGTCAATAGTCATCACCTTTCAACAACTATTTAAAGAACTACAGACAAGATACTCCCCAAAAGTGAACCCGAAAAAAAAGTGAGAAATATCCCGAAATTTCGGGAAAAAATCCAGAACATGACTTACATTCTCCCGTCTGACAGGAAGACAGAGACATTGATTTTGGACACTTTAATTTCAGGTTAAATGACAGAAGTCCCCTAAAATATTTTCGGTAGAAATTCGGGATCACTCTTAAAGCTACAATGTTCATTCAAGAATGCCACGAATTTGTCAGGATCTTGACGTGACACGTGCTTTTAAATGGTATTTGGAATTTTTGGATAATTTTAGATTACACATTTGTTTTGAGATATTGCAAAGAAATTTGGTATTGAGTATCGAGTGCAACTAAGAATTAAAGAATTTTAGGAAGTGTTGGATTGATATAATTTATACAGTAAAGACACATTTTGTAAAATAAAGGTAGGTACAAGCTTAGGCTTCGCCCTATGGGAGGAGAGTAAAATTCAGAACAACATGGAAACAAAACGAAAGAAAGAAGATACGTTTATTTGCAGTAAACATGACGCAAAGAAAGAACAAAAACACAAAAAGAACAGGTTGGAGGGAAAAGATGCGTTACATCTACGCAAAACGGCAATCGGTGAGCATAATGCTGTTCTTTGCGTTAAGTTAGTTACAACTTACGATTGGCTAATGAGCACCTAAGAATAGAAAATAAAGTCAAAGGGCTTCGAATCGATACATGCAAACAAAGTATTCGAGTATCATTCTATTCAACTGCTAAATCATAAAATGTTAAAGATATAAAAATACACATAGCCAATAATTTCTGAGATCCATTCAAAAGCTCACAACCACCTGACAAAATAGCAACATTAAATAACAATAGATTCAATGAAATAACAATTAAATACGGACTAGACTATGAAACAATTACGTTTGTTATCTAAATAGGTAATAAACAAAATACAATGACAATGGCGGCGATAAATTTTGAAAACATACCTAATTGCTATCAAAATCGTACAAATGCGCGTCGTGGATGCAGAAATTGCGACAGTAGACAGTATTGCATTCTAAGAAAATCTTGTTTATCCATATAAAGCTCTGGGTAATAGTGAGGCAATTAATCGGATATGCAAATTGAAGTTCCGTTTAGCCGCAAAGGAATTAATGATTATAGGTCTGTCCTTGAGAAGATTTTACCAATACCTAGAGTTGGTTAGAAGAAATAAAAAATCAAAATACTTTACTTCACATAAACCAACAACACATGGGCACTTATTAAACGTCAGAAGCTAGATGCACGGTTCCAGTTGGTCGTTTCCTATAGAGAAACTCCACGGTTACGCTTTTTACATTATTTTCAAATTACAGTATTAATATGTATGGGAGGACAATGTAGGCCTGTCAACAACCAGTTACTTTACAAAATAGAAGATGGTTTAAAAATCTACAGTCTAATAACCTACAACGTTCTCACATTCACAAAATATAAAAGAATCTATATAAATCTCTGCAAAAGTTGATACGTATTTGTGAGGTATATGCCGATAAGCATGGCCTTAAGTATAATGTTAAAAAGAGCCAAACAATGTGTTTTCGTTATGACAACAGCACATTACATATACCGGACATATTTCTTTGCAGCGCTAGGTTGGAATCTGTCAAATGTTTCACATATTTAGGTCATATATTGACTGAAAAACTTAAAGATGACGAGGACATAGAAAGACAAAGACGTTCGCTCGCTGCTAAGAGCAATATGCTGGCACGACGATTTGCGAAGTGTTCAAATCAAGTGAAAATCACTCTGTTTAACGCATACTGCCGGAACCTTTACACCTGTGCCCTATGGTACAAATATACGCAGCGTGCTTACAACACGTTGCGTGTTCAATATAACAACGCATTCAGATGCATACTGGGTCTGCCTTGGCGGTGTAGTGCGTCCGGCATGTTTGCCGAAAACAGGGTAGATGACTTTTATGCAGTCTTGAGAAAGTCGCAGGCCTCCTTTATGAACCGAATACATAAATCTGACAATGGAATATTGAGGGCCATATACGAGGTTAATTATTTCTTCGTATATGGCAATTAATATTCCAGCTAAAATAATACTTTACTATTATTTTTTTGTATTTTTGATTGTTTTATAATAATGTATAAATTGTATTAATTAATTGAATTTGTAATCTATCGTGAATTTCATATGGGTGTATTCCTGAAATAAATTATTTTGAATTTGAATTTGAATAAAAGATAAAAAAATAAAAATCTATTTAAACCAAATGATACGATTGCTATAACAACTGTAGCAAATCTGAATCAATTTCCTATCCACAAAAGCCATTAACAAATAAAATAAATTATTATTAACGACTGATCTTCACCAATCAATTAATTCAGTAATGGCAGTTCGGAGGTTGGTTTAAAATACAACTTAACTAAAATATCAGTGCATTGTGATAGCATTATCATAAAGCTTACCCTGATGACCGTACTAAAGACAGATACAGAAAGATAAGGCTTTGAATAATGTAGTAAGTAAGTGTGTAAGTAATTATTCCTAAACAGATCGGGCTCCCATCCCTGCCGTCCTTGTAAATAAAGGAATTGAAGGAATTACTCGAGTGAAAGGATATGATTTGAAGTTATATGGTATCAAATTTATGAGTAGATGTAGACATATTCAAATCCATAAGGACAATTTCACTTAAAATTATGCAAGTATACGTCTTTAATAAAATGAAATAAAAAAGCCTTTTATTACTTCCAGAAAATGCTTGTTTACAAGTTAAATAGTTTGTTAGTATCATTATTTTTAATAGATAGTAGTTTCAGTTTTATATAATAAAATTATTCTGTAAGAACCCTTTTGCAGGTAAAGGCCTCCTCCAAGCTGAGCCAGTTTTCTCTGGATTGTGCTGTTTGTGTCCAGTTTGGACCCGCTATGCGTTTGATTTCGTCCTCCCATCTGATGGAAGGCCTCCCTTTCTTTCTTTACGTACTTTTCGTATACGTCTTTACAATATATATGTCAGTTCACAACGTGTGTAGGTTCGGAAATAGCTAAAAGTCTTAGTTTTCTTCGGATTCTAAGTAAACGTGGCCAACAACATTGAAGGCTACAAATACAATTTAGTATTAGCTTACAAATGTCCAACATTTTCTTCAATTTACTTCGCAAAACGTTACAACCATACAAATTCAAACAGAACTGTACGCATTGTTCTTTTTGCTGCAACTTTAACAGCATCAATGACAATACAGGCTACACTAACTTCCAATCCATTGGATTCTCCACCATAATGCTTAATCCCTAAACCTCATTTTACATTACACTCTTCACTATCTACAGTTCACAGGATTTCAGTCTCTATTTTTACATTTATTGAGTGGAAAATTCCATGTCCAACTTTGGTACTCCCGTTGACCATTTTGGTCGTCGACGCCGTAAAGTCTAGCAAGATTAGTCCAGTTATTTCTGTGGTACAGTGACACATGCGCGCACGCAGCTGGTGGTCGTGATCTGTCGTAATGGAATTCACCACTAATGGTGGCTTGGTTACTGAAATGGAGATTTATGAACACCCTGTTGAGGTCGTTTTGAATGTTGTTGAAGTATGGACGCAAATGGGCAGTGATTAATTTGACAGAAAAGGCTGCATAGGTTGGCCACCAACTTTAGCTTAAATATCTTCATAATTATTCCTACCTCTAATGTGCTATATATTCTAGAAACTCTTCTGATTACAATTTTGCTTAAAATACTCGATATGGATAAAATTAAGACTCTTATTTTTAAAGCTTGATTCTATATAATTTTTCTAAGTTTCCTATACTATAATGTCTGTAAGTCATCAGCATCACCATTTAATATACCTTCGATGGCAATGGCAAAATATGACAAGTCAATATTAACAAGACTCAGTTAAATTATTAAATTCAACCAGAAAACACATGTTTTCATTATTATTTGCAAAGGCCGCGTTCGGGCCTTGAGTTATACAAGCTGTTATTCATAAGCTGAACGTGAGTTTATGGCAAACAAAGAGTTCAGACGCCAAGCTGTCTACTCACACGTGTTTATGAGTAATGGCGTGAAGTGGGTGTTGTTACAAGATTTTTGCTGCGAAGTAAACTTTGAAGTTAAAGTTTTCATTTCGTTGTCGCTTGATCCATTAAAGCCAATATTTGTGGAAACGATTGTGAATTGCATCCACTGTTACAGTATCAGAAGGACTCAACTAGGAACTATTTATCAATACTTTTAAATTCTTTGTATGATTTAAAAAAAAAACTTGCTTTACTTACATGCATAATCGGAAGTGTAAAAGCTTTTCCGAAAATATAAGTCCAATATAATAACGAATAAGGCGGTTTGTTTTAGCTCCCAAAGAGTCAGTATTATTAAATTAAATACATAGGTGATAAATAATACAGTGCTCTGATTTTTTGCAACGCAAAACAGTGCCCTGAATATGTATATGTAACGTGTCTTTTTGTCCATATTGTGTTTTCTGAAACCTATTGCGTAACTTCTGCAACCATGACTAATGCTGATTATTCACATATAATACATACGCATAAAGTATTAATGTGATATTGTTTGACTGTGCGTATAAGGATATTATCATATTTATCTATATACGTTTAAATAAACTCGGCTCAAGTAATGCCAAGGGCAGTTGTATCGACAAACGATTTTCCAGTTTCCATTTTCAGTAAAAACATGCCTTGATACAGTCAAGTCACACATGTACGCGTACGGATCTACAATTTGTTTGGTCTAAACCACCTGTGTTTGGATAAGGTATTTTAAAGCCTGTTGACAAGGAGATAAGGTTGCATTTTCCATAAAGGTTGATAGTGTTATAGTTTTTCCTGTACATGTAATGTTGCGTAGGGCTATAGTTATCAAGGTCTACAAGTCTGCACAAGTTGAATGTCAACATTTTGTTTACATTTCTATAAGCTTGTGCATATTATTTTTATGGTACGTTATCAATTTTATTGCTATCGTCTGTTGGCACATTGATGTGATAAATCCAATAGATTAAAATTTTGTCGTCAGTACGGCGTTTTCGTTTAATCAAGTTTATTTGCTTCGATTTATTTTGCTTTTGCTATGCTTTATTCCAGGATTTGTATACAGTCGATAAGTTATCCTCGTCTTCATCTTAGCATTGAGTCGTATTATATTATATTGAAGTGGGCAAACTGGTCCTGGGCTCATCAGCACGCGCCTGACTGGTTCCTTTATCATTTAGACGTACTTGTTTTACGCACACTGTCTGCCGTCTAACCTCCTTCACCCTTAGATTAATCAGGTTTTCACAATCCGATATTATCTGCACACAGGTGGATGCTTCTACCCATCTGGCCCTTATTCCATTAATAACTTCAATGTGAGAAGCTTGGTCCTTTTGCCCTTGGTCCTCAACTTGCCCACCCAAGTTCACTAACCTGCAATAATGTTAGACGAAGCTTTTACATTCAGAAGCTTCTACATTAATGTTGAAGGTGATATGTTGACACTAACCTAACTGTCTTGGAGTACCATTTATGGATTATCGGCCATCGAATTCGGCGACCCAGGCCGAATTGTAATGTGTTATTTGTGTAGGGACTGTAAAATTAACGGGATCTTTGCCAGTCTGGTCAGGTTTGGTGGTGTAAGTGATGTGCAGAAAGCGATAAACAGGACCACATACTGGTAACCTAGCTATCTGCGAGTATGTTTAGCAGACGAGCCAGCTTATGGGTGACTCGCCCGAACCCGGGCGAATCGACCATTTTAATAAGCCACGCCTGCAATAAGGTTTGTCTTTATTTACGAACTTATCTTTCTCTCTTATTTTCTTCTGTTCTTCTTCTTATCTTTCTTGTTTATCTTTTTTTTGTGTTTCATGAACTGTGTCCAATTTTATTTTTTTTCTTTACTGTGCTAATGATTACTATTGTTTTCAGTGTACCGTTGAGTTCACTGCTTAACAGTCTAATTCAAACTACTAATTGCTTACCCTTATTCATTTTCCCAAGTAGGTTGTTCGATTTGGTATGTTTTTGTGTTTTGTGTAAACCAACTTAACTTAGAGTGACTTTCTCTCTTTTTTACCCGTATTACTTTAATATTACCTAACATTATTAGGTCAAACTTTCCAAGTCGCTTTCCTCTCATAAATTAAACCAAATCTTCTTCCTTAAACAGGTTCTATATTTGCGACCTTTACGTTTGTTTACTGTTTATTTTTAGCAGTATCCCCCTGAATTATACTTTCAAAATCACATTTTTGACTGTCCCAATAAAACTTATCATTTTTTTGCACAACACGGCAACGATTTTTAAATCGAACCAAAATAATGATAGCATAATGTTTATGTTTATTATGCTGTCTGAGTTTTTATTGGGTCTTGTAATATTAAAAGACTTTAAAAGTTATGTTCTCTTGATTGTGATTAAATTAAGGAGGATATAAATTTTGGGTCGGCGCTTTGATTTTGATTTTGCTCATCAGTAGTTTGTATGGGTGTGTTTACGTAGTTATGTACGTCTTCGATGTCTTCAATATCACGTGTGTTTTTGCCTGGGTTTGTATTGTCGTAACGTCATTATGTCGTCGTATTATATCATTTTATTATACCAATCAACTGGGTTCTATAGTGAGAAGTTTTGAATCAAGGGGCTAAAAGACCAGACCACCCTAACATTTAAATACAGGCTTTGCCGAAGGGGTGATAGATTCTAACAAGCCAACCAATCCGATCTAGTCAGTTTAAATTATATATAACTTTAGAGATACAAGTCCAGTCGTAAAGATGACATGCAGACGACATGAAGATGGCACGTATTTAAAGCCAAACGATTGGATGGACTTCATAAGTTGTTATTAAGTCACGTTCATATGTTACTGTTATCATGTCTTGTAGTTAAATGGCTAGCGACGCCTGAAGCTAGACTGCGGAATTGGTTGTGTTAGGAACAGTGATTGAACTAAGATATACTTAATAGAACTTGCTTCGCGTAAACCTAGATTATATTAGTACCATCATGTTAGTATGACATATCAAGAAGTACATGGGGCAATGGTACTGTCCCAGATTTTCTTTGAGCTTTCTCTAATCATATCGATATAAACGAAGATAGTGTAAAATTATTCTTTGAACTTTTAACTAAGACTTGTTAATAACAGTCAATGTACAACGGAAGACCAGACACAATAATATGCAAAGAAGGGAACATTGAAATTGACATGTTAATGTAAAAATATGCTAATAGGAACCCTGTTTACACAGACTAAACAGTTACATTGTAACAATATAAAACGTAATAAACTACTATTTTAACTATAGTGCCTTTTGTTAAACAAAGCAAAATATTGGCTTTCTCATTTTATATGTCTCATATGCATGCATACGCACGTCCAACCACGTACATGGTCGTAAGGCGAATGACCGATTGTGTCAAAACGTGAATAAAATACTTTAATTCCACCAGTGTAACTTGACCTCCTACCATCAACTAATGAATTCAATGCAACGGATCTTCTTAAATTGGTGTTCCCAAGTAATATGGCCAGTACGATTTGGTCTTTGGCTTTGAAGTTAGTGTTTAAATGGATGGTTGTTGTTATACTGGTCTTTATGACAATGTTGTGAGCAATTTGTTTAAAATTAACTTTGGCTGTATCTTCGTTATTGAGTTGATTGCTTTGTTTGAAACTAAAGCGATGTTTACTTACGTGTTTAAATTTATTGTGGAAGTAATAAGAAGAACCTTCTAACTACCATCTTGATGTAACTTTGTGCTTAGGCTTGCATATATATTACTAAGTTGATTTCATTGAAAGTCATTCTGGCTTATTCACTCCACTTTATGAAATTGCACTTCATATGGTATACATTCATCAGCTGAACGTCCGATTCTATAATTGAAATCAGGTTATTATCATTGTCATAACTAGTATCAGGCATCACTAATAGATTGTACAGTACGTTCCGTAACTTTTAAGTTTCCCTCACCTAAATTAATTTATTAATGGCCTCATCGGCTTCTTTAAACTAAAGTAAGTATCCCTTCAACAATTAAAACGCCGACCTCATCTAGCTTATTTTTCATACGTTTTTAGGGTTCCGTAGTAAACAAGGAACTCTTATAGTTTCGTCATGTCCGTCTGTCTGTCCGCGGTCTAGCTCCGAGACCCGTAGTACTAGAAAGCTGTAATTTGGCATAGGTATACATATTAATTACGCAGACAAAATGGTAAAACAAAATTATTAAAAACATTTTATTTTAGAGTACCTCTCCTATACGTAAAGTGGTGATGTTTTTTTATTTATTTTTCAACTATTTTTGGATTTAGGGATCCGCTTGCGAAATATTAAGCTTTAAAGTGCTAATTTTTGTTAGAGTCAAGTGTCCCCCCCTGCCAGCTAAATGGTTGGTTTTGGATGAGTGAAAAAAATCACAGCAGTAGTTTACATAACAAAATTAAAAGAAAAACTACGAGTATCACAGCTAAGAAGGCTTTACAAGTTAACGAGTAATAATCGACCAACTTAACTTTGCAGTTGCAAAACCATATTTTCCAACTACTAAGTTAAGTTTGTTTTTGGGATAAATTCATCCCAACTATGGAACCCTTCATTGTGCGTGGTCTGACACGTACTTGGCCGGTTTTTTTATATGACGCGTAAAAGTGATTTCGATATCCTATTTACAGAATAAACAATTTCATTTAATTAAAATACAATTTACAGCAACTAAATCAACACATCCCCCAACTTTCGGAACAACAACTCAATTTGCATCAAACTTAAAAATAAAGGCACCATCTAATTTACGCGTCAACTTTCAACGAAGCGAAACGTTTGTAGTAAACAAAAATATTTCTGTTTACAATACGAAAGTTATTTCCAGTTTGATAAATACAGCGGGCAGTTCTTTGGGACTGGCGTTTAGTTGTTTACGTTCGGTGTCTGTACTATTCTGATGTTGTGGATAAGTCCTGAAATTAAATTGTATGTTATGATTTGTATGAAAACAGTAATTGTTCCTATCGTGCACTATATACTCAACCTCTAAGTTTGGATATCACTGACATCGGTAAAGGAAAACATCGTGAAGAAACCTGGACTAATTAATATTAGTCTAAAATAAATAATCCCCTTTGAGGAAGCGTGGTGGAGCTTGTGGCTAAATAATAACAGCCGCACGGGTCGATCGATCAGGTTAAGCTACGCTTGCCGCGGTTGGTCCGTGGATGGGTGACCATATTTACATACCAAGACCCCTCCGTGCCTTGGAAAGCACGTTAAACCGTTGGTTCCGGCTGTCATTTGTAGATTTTCGACAGTAGTTAGAAGCCCAAAAGTCTGACAACCAGTCTTACCAAGGGGTATCGTGTGACCTAGTATTATAACTATGTTTTGGAGGTCAGATAGGCAGTCGCTCCATGTAAAGTACTGGTATTCAACTGCAGTCGGTTAGACTGGAAGCTGACCCCAACATAGTTGGAAAAGGCTAGGCAGATGATGAGGAAGCGTGGTGATCAAAGCTCCTGCCTTTTTTGTATGAGAAGAGGCCTTTGCCCAACATTGGGGCAATAAATAGGCTGGTGATATAAAAATCTACTTTTTGACCAACGTCACCACTTCTCATTAAATTATGCTAAAAGGGTGTCAATAGCATCACTCAACAACCTGATTAGAATAATTAGGCTGTCATCACCAATCCGAATGCACACGTGTTAATTGAACAATGTGTGTCTTACGATGATTTATTAGTTAATGGACAGTTGTTGCACGAAAGTTATATTTTAGAAAACACAATTCTGTACCTTCAGTGAAAAGTGATATATCTTGACCTATATCAGTTTTAATATTCTTATACTAAGTTTAACAGTTAAAAAATGCAATTTTTTGGGCTAATTGGTACCCTTCTAAGATTAAAATTGAGCAAGCTTATTTTAGTGTAAAGTGCTCTAACTAAGCATTTTTTTTACATTTATTAATGTGTAATAAAATACATTTTAACCCGTCGGGGAATGCAGGTGAAGTTATGCCGGTGATGATGACAAATTAGGCATAAAAAATATTATGTCTTCTTGAAATAAATGTGCCTAATCTTGAAAAAACGAAAGATTCTAAATTGTTAGACAAAAGCACATAAATAGTGAAATATATTTATATTTATTATTATTTACGTTCGTTTATATTATTTTATATCATAAAATATTTATTTAGTTTTTGTGCACACATTAAATGTCACATATAAGTAAAAAAAAAGAAGATGTAATATTTATTTTAAATTAAGAAGAATAAAAATAAAACTACAAAGAGGTTTTATACTTCTTGTTGGCTCTAACATAAAATAACGTCTATTAAAAGTTTTTCAGCAATTCTGTCCCAACTTTTCAGTCTAACATGGTGA
Source organism: Agrochola lychnidis (assembly GCA_963680765.1). Classification (NCBI taxonomy): domain Eukaryota; kingdom Metazoa; phylum Arthropoda; class Insecta; order Lepidoptera; family Noctuidae; genus Agrochola; species Agrochola lychnidis. Next base: position 4,093,789 of record OY796871.1, on the reverse strand, counting down.
CCAAACCTAGTATTATGAGAAATGTAAGTTCGTAACACGTTGACGCAGGTCATGACCATCTGGCGTCACTTTTTGTACCGCCCTCGGAAATGTTCGGCTATGCTCGGGTCTGCTCGGTACGGTCTGCGTAATGTCTGAGCGTATTGTCGTAAAATTTATAATTGGTGCTGCTATTTTCAGAATAGCTAGACGTGGTGAAATGATATAGGTTAGGGTTAAATTGCTATAAGTATGTATGTTCAAAGTCAAAGTCAAAGTCAAATAATTTATTTCAATTAGGCACAAAAAGGCACTTTTGAACGTCAAAACAAAAAATAGAATTGATTCTAGTCGCCCCTTTCAAAAGGTAGTTTTCGTACGGAGAAGAATGGGCAAGAAACTCCACCGTTACTCTTTTAAAATGTTTTACAATATTTTGTCTTTTCGGATTCATGTGCGTATTGTATAATTATCACTTGCTTCAAAAACGGTGAAGGAAAACATCGTGAGGAAACCGGCATGCCTGAGAGATATTTCTCGACGGCATGTGAATCCAAGTCATAGGCCCATGGGCGGCTTTTAAACTCTGACACCAGGTTAGTCACTAACCACGTGAAAAGGGGAAAAGAAGACAGTGACCTATTGGTAATAAACCCAATGGTGTTTTGAGCCTTTTGCCGTGTCTTCTGGATAAATAGGATAAATTCATTAACATAGTGTTTCTGAAATTTCATAAACATTTTCATTCATCATCATCATCATCATCAGCTTATAGCAGTCCACTGCTGGACATAGGCCTCTCAAATTGCACGCCATTCAAATCGATTCTCGGCAACTCTCATCCAGCTGTTACCAGCCACCCTGCGAAGATCGTCACTCCACCTAGCCTGAAGGCGTCCTACTTACGTTTGCCAATTCGCGGTCTCCACTCAAGAACACGTGTAGCCCAACGGTCATCGGTTCTACGGCAACATTTTCATTGGTTCCTTCTAAATAATATCTGATTACTCCGTTTTTTTTTTTTTTGCTTTGAAGAAGTAAAAATCCTCAAACATAATTTAAAGAAGATATTTTTCAATATGATCAGGTTAAATAAAACATTCACCTAGTTTAAGAAAAATGAACCCTTATGATTTTTACAGCCATCATTCAGACGATGTTAATGGACGTCCATTGCGTGATAAAATTATTAACATCTCATGCGAATTGATTGCAAATTGTATTGCTACCGGTTTTTTCGTTAACCGAGTTTTGTGTGGTACAAAGAAGAAGCCAAATCGAACATAAGTACGTACTTACTCGATCTAAAGATTATTTTGGTTTAAACATTGATATTCCTCTTCCATCTTTTAATATTATTTCTGAATTTTTTGTGGTCCTTTTTCTAAACTGGTTAGTTTTGACAACGACGAGGGTCACAAATCACAGAGCAGAGAATATCCATAAATAGCAAACTTACATTGAAACAAACATCACTCGATATACAAGGTGGCAGGGACTTCGACGCGAAAACTGTTGCCGTGGAGCCCATGGATTCAGTACATGATTCTGAACCTCACTGCGTTGAAATTTTTCGTCGGTAATTTTTTAAATCAGCTGTTCCATACATTTGACACTTTTCTATTTAAAAACAGATTTTTTTTGTAATTATCTTACGTAAAATTTCAACACAGGGGGTTCAAAATCATGTACTGAATCCATGGTAACAGTCTTCGCGTCGATGTTCCTGCCACCCTGTATAAACAGCCAGGTTTCAGAAAGTGTTTAATGTCAATATGGCTACACAATGGGTACCTAACGACTGCTGCAAATAATAATAAAATTTGAATACTTACATTATTATTATCGGCCTAGTTGACCTCAAAGTTCAAGTCCAACATAGTTGATGCCGACCCAACATGGTTGGGAAAAGAACAGATGATAGATAGGCCTATTCTTTGCTGAGAAATACCTGTAAAATAGTTTAAAGTTTCCTGTTTAAGGCCACAAGTCTGAGAACCAGTCTTAGGGGCATCGTGTTACCCAGTAACTGGGTTATAGTAGTGAGATAGGCAGTCGTTCCATGTGAAATACTGGAATTCAGCTGCATTCGGTTAGACTGGAAGCCGACCCCAAGGTTGTTGGGAAAAGGCTAGGCAGTTGGGTCGTCTTTTTCAATGGCCTTTCTGGACAATTTCCATGGGTCCTGTAAGCGTCGTAGCTAGGAACTGTCTAAGAGGGGGCGGTAAGGAACTGACGGGGTTCGCTAGGGCCGATGCCTGCCGGAGTTGCGAAGAAATCCGAAAGGATGATCGTTGCCCCGGCAACATGGCAACTGAAGGAACACGGGTGGGTTTTAATCAGTAAGAGAAACACGCCCGCTCCGCGCAGAGCGGGAGAAGTTGTTTGAAAATTTCCCAACCAAAAAAAAACATGGAGGTGGCGGCAAGTGCGATCCACCTGAGGCAGTACCTATTGGAAGGCCCCAGAAACTCGATAAATACCTCTTCAATAAATAAAAGGCAGCTTGCTAGTTTCCAGTTTAAAAAATAAGTCGCTCAGCCTATACCTTGGGCCATTCGACCTACAATACGTCGCACTTACATCGGACAATTTATCAGGCGCCAAGTTTACGGTTTGTTTTTATACAAAACATAATAAAACGGGACACGTGGTCTGTAGGAAATTATATTATTTTATTTTAAATTCAGTTTTTAATCGTTTATTCAGGTAGTAAAGTGAAGTAAATAAGTAATTTTGTTGGACGTGTAAATTGCTGTCTGGAATGAAAACGATTTTGTCTTCATATAGTTTTGAAGTTATAAGGAACCTTCTCCACAGGTGAAGTTTTATGTCCCACTCATCTTTATCGAAATTTTATCTAACCAAAACCTGATTAATACAACCTTCAGTTATTTCTGGTTACCAGCTCATCACAAATTGACTCTTGGTTTATTCAGATAAATTTAAAAAAACATCTGAAAAAAAAACAAAACAAAATTAACTTCTAATCTCATCCGTATCGAAATACCATTTAAATCTCACACCATAAAATAATATGCCATCAAAAACTATCACACAATAGGTCTCATGTGTCGTGGTACAAAAAACTTAGAGAGATGCGCTTGCGCCGCGCCGAGTGACCGGCGGGTCAATCAACTCTGCCCGGTAGCCATACAACTTTTTAATACAATATAAATAATGATACACTTACCTTTTTTAATACAGTATAAATAATGCCACAGTTATCTTTTTTCGATCTTTATTTTTAATCTATGATTTGGATCGAACGCTACCTTTATTATTTTGAATATTTATGTTCATTTGAAAATTGGGTGTGATCGGGTGAATTGTTTTTGTTAATTGAATTTGGAATAAAATAAAGGTATGGATAGATTATAAGCTAATGATCTTCATTTTATTCGAAATTAAATATAATATCCTGGTTTTGGTTAATATATAAAGTTAAAAAACATCTTTTTAAATAATAAATAAATCACAAGCATTTACCTAACATTCAAAATGTAAAAAAAATATTTGACGTTAAGTATAACTTAACCGAACTCTCAGATTGTCAACAAAAAGTTTTCCGTTACAGGTAGATTTCGACTATGGGGTCACTTGTCTGTCACTAACTTGAAATAATTTAATCGTTCGTACCAATTCACCCCTTTATTCAAAACTCAATTTAAAGTAGGTACCTTCTCAATGCTTTGACAGAAAATATTACTTATGACAACCTGTTTAGATGACATGAAACTATATATTCTTAACAATATTCATATTTCAGAATTGAAACTTAATACTTCTAAAAATTTCCCTTATTCACACCATTCAAATACAAATTTGTGAAAAAAAAAAATCGCTTTAGAAAATAATCATTTAGAATTAAATCTTGGGATGTCAACGATATGAACATCGGTAGCCTATCATTAATCAAAATGTAATAATCACAGTATCAAGAAATTTATTCAAATTTTATTCGAGAAAAAAAAACTAATTTTGTATTCGGGAGCCTCTGGGGTCACGGTGTTTTGTTAGGACATTATTCCCATAAGTGTCGGGTGATAGGATTTTTTTTGGTATAAAAACTTGAAGTTTATTATTCGGGAGCGTTCAGTTATGGAGTAGCTTTATGTAAGGTAATATTTTATAAGGCTGTTTTAATTTAATGTTGGTGATTTAAAATTAGTATTACGGTATTTAAAAACCCGTAACGTTCGCATAAGAGCTCCTGATGGTCAATAAAAATAAAATCGTTAAAGTTAAAAACTGAAACATTATAATATTTCCTAGACCTATGTTCTTTGCCCTTGATTCCTAGCAACGAATGCCTACTCTACCTCCAGTCCTATTTGATTCTAAAAATCGTAAAATTGGCGAAAATTAAGAAGGAACCTATTCGTTACAGTATCAATTAAATTTTGTAAAGAAGCATCTAAAAAAACATTTATTATTATTATTTAACAAATCTCGGGACCATGGATCCCGATCCTTCGGAAGGCGTGCGAGGGGCCGAAGCCAAGTCGCAGAAGCCCCTTAAATAATTTTAAGTGGAATGAGGTACCATCCGACGATTATCCCTGTATGCACTATGCAAGTGCACCCAAAGACAACCCTCGGTCGGTACAGGATTATTGCAGAGCATGGAAACAAAACAAATTGGACTATGGGTTTGGGTGGCTATAGTGGATTGGTTACCTAGAACTATGGAAGGCCTATGTCCTCTGCCTGATCAATATTATAGTATACACGGATAAAATGGCAAGGGGTGACTTGCACACTCAATAATGGGCCTCCGGAAACGGTCGCACATAGTAGCGACAAGGGGTCAACACTTCCTGAGGTGCGTGAGGAGTGGAGAGGTAATCCACGCTCCAAGACTTTAGTACTAGAAAGTTGTAATTTGGCATGGGTGTACATATTAATCATGTCGACAAAGTGGTAAAATAAAATGATGAAAAAAAATTTTTTAGGGTCCCCCCCTCCCCTACACGTAAAGTTTTTTTTTTTCTATCCCTTGGTGTGGGGTATCATTGGAAAAGTCTTTCAAAAACATTGTGAGTGTGTTAAAACTATTTTTGAAATCAGAGATCCGTTTGCGAAATATTAAGCTTTAAAGTGCAAATTTTTGTTAGAGTCAAGTTTCTCCCCCCCCCCCCCCCCGCCAGCTAATGGACTATCACAGCTTAGTAAGCTTTACTAGTTAACGAGTAATAATCAACCAACTTAGATTTGCGGTTGTAAAAATATGTTCTCCCATACATTCCGTATGAAAAATTCTTTTTTCAACTCAGAGTTAAGTTTCTTCTTGGGATAAATTCATCCCAACTACAGAACCCTACATTGTGCGTGGTCCGACATGCACTTGGCTGGTTTTTTATAATTACAACTACCATCCGTGATTTCGGTAATATACCTAATACCGAAATCACTAACCTTTAAGCCAATCGTAGAGACCATGAGAAAAACACGTTTAGTCTTTTGGCTAATAACATGAAGCCTTGGTACCTTTTCAATAGGTACAGTCGACCGCACGTCAAAGGTATCAAAGCCAGTATAAGCTGGCCTCGTATTCCACTGAAAGTCACTATTACGGTAGGCCAGCTCTAGGTCAAAGTGTTACCACTGAATTGCCGTCGACTATGCCATTAGTAAGTAAAAATATTAGGGATGTAACGATTCTGATTCCGATGTCGATATATCGTCATCGCCGATATTTATATAACCGATATTAAACAGTTCGAAAAGCGCGCGGAACGACAACGCGCTTGCAACATTGTTGCTCCGTCGCAGGCGGGACTGGTGGAGAGCCGCGCAGTGCATGCTTAGCGACATAGCAACACGGCAAAAGGCAGTGTTTGCAGTTTGGTGAGCGTTGTCTAAGCGATGTATTGTTTTATGCCTGTTTCACGTCACCGGTATTCGAGATTCTGTTTATTCACACAGTGGAGTGAGGACTAGAGCAAAACTTCCTAAACTTTTCAGGTAACGGAACACTCACCAAATACCTTCTGTTTTATGGAACCCCATATCAAATGATAATAAATCAAAGACACTGTAATTTAAATAAAAACAAAAACTTTTATTCGAAATATTTTAAAACTGAAACACTTTCCCTCTTTAACATTGTATGTGAAGAATTAAATCATGTCACTCTTTTATCTATAATTGCTTTATAGTTCGGTATTATGTGCGACAGTTGTTTGCGCATATCTGGGGTAGCCTCCAATCTCGACCTGAATTTGTTTTTGACATAAGTTAAGCTGAAAAACCTGATTCACAACGATACGTTGTGACAAATGGGAGCACAGATAAGATAGTCTTTTTGGCTAGTTCAGGGTATTCACTCCTAACACCAAGCCAAAACTCCTTCAGGGAGAACACTCAAACGTGTGTTTTAATGTGGATGAACTTTCAAGATCCCGGACGGTCAGCATCGCATCAAAATAATATTTGTAATTAACTATAGTATTATTTAACATTTTTATGTGAATAATTTCGCGGAACCTTGGTGACTTTTATACGGAACCCCTTGGTTCCGCGGAACTCACTTTAGGAATCGCTGAACTAGAAGTACCTGAAATACAAAAGACATACAAATACTTCATTATTTATTTGATTTATTATCTACTAAGTCATCGATATCGGTATCATATCGGGAAAATTTTATATCGTTACATCTCTAAAAAATATTATTCAGTAGATATAACGATAAACTATAGTACCAATAACTTACAATAAACCCCTCACTTACAATATCAATCTAATTCCGTACCTATAAATATTTTGCATATAAAATCGTTGTTACGAGCACACTTTCAACACGAACATAAATCACGGGAACTCGTGTCAACTCGTGTCAAAACCGTGGCATTAGCAAGCCGTATCACTCAGCAGGACATAATTAGCTTACGTTTTGTTATGACGTAGTTGTGTGTATGTTTGTGTAAAGGGGTCTTGAATTTTATGTTTTGGCGTTGAAACTGAAACAGTGTTCTTGAGTCAAAGCAGTCAGCAAAAATAATTAAATAGTACCAGCTTGTAGCTACCCAAAACAGGACAGAGGCTTCTTCTCATACAAAAACGAGAGACCACTTCTAAATCTACAAAGCAAAGTCTAGAAGGGCTTACTTTCCAACCCAGATGACCCCATTACACTCCTCCAGGAGAAGAATAAGGCCACCAGTATAGTTTACAAAAACAGACGCCTCCCGTCATTCCGACCTCGTCGCCGAGGTCCTTTGCGATCGCGACCGCCGATAGATTTTCGTCATGATTATTATTCCCCGAATAATAATCATGATGAAAATGTAACTTTGATCCAGCCTCAAGTTTTTCTTGCTTCTTCTTTTCGTGTGGAATGAAATGAAATTGTTTATTCTGTAAATAGGATATTGGAATCACTTTTACACGTCATATAAAAAAAATATTAAAAATAAGTTAGATGAGTTCGGCGTTTCCTAACTGACTACTCTGAGAAGAAAGGCCGAAACAAACACAGAGGTCGCAGTCTCTTTAAAAGTCCAGACATAATCTTGGTCAGATCATATGAGGAACATGTAGATTAGTGTCTGAAAAGGTCTTTTGAGGAAAGAACCACACAGATTTGAGTGGACCTGTGTGGTTAATGACTAATCTAGATTAGTTAAAACCCTGAAACTAGTATCAGGGTTTTAAAGCCACCCATGGGCCTCTGACTTGGCTTCACATACTGTCGAGAAATATCTCTCAGGCATGCTGGTTTCCTCAAGATGTTTTCCTTCACCGTTTTTGAAGCAAGTGATTTTATTATAAAATACGCACATAAATCCGAAAAGTCAGAGGTGCGTGCCTTGGGTTCGAATTCGAGACCTATAACTCGGCTTAGAGTCTCGCTAATACATTTCTATGAAAATCCACCAAAACATTGCCGTACTGGCTATTTCAGATTAATGATCTGTATGTTTGTTTGTGTTAAGCAGTGACCATTTACGGCTTACACTTTAGTACAGTCCTGTCATTGAGTGTATAAGAGTGGATTTATTAGGCTTTTCGCACGGCCGAGCCAATAACATCAAAGGATTGAAGTTCTTTGAATCCTGGATGACGTTAGTGCGAATGTTAATTTTCAAAGAGTAATTGAAGTATGAAATATAATTGATGTCTAGGTTCGAATTTGTTAAGAAAATTAAATTTTAAGACTCGTAGGTAATTTAAAAATGGCAAAAAGTATAAAGTGTTTCAGTTCTTATCATTATTATCTTCCTGTCATCATCATCATCATCAGCCTATAAATGTTCCCACTGCTGGGACACAGGCCTCCTCTCTGTGAGAGGGAGTGGGCCCAGTGCGGGTTGGTAGATGTCACATGTCTTCGAAGTTTCGGTTCTAGGACATACCGGTTTCCTCACGATGTTTTCCTTCACTGTTTTGAGAGCAGTGGTGATGAAATAATTTACACAATGTAAAGCGCCTACCTGGGTTCGAACCTACGACCTACAACTCGTAAGTCGCGGCCGTTACCACTTATCTTCCTGTAATCCAATCAAAACCGTTATTATTTAATATATTTAGGGGTTTCGTCGCTAGAGGGGCTTGTGGCTAACTAATAACAACCGCACGGGTCGATCGATCAGGATAAGCTACGCTTGCCGCGGTTGATCCGTGGATGGATGACCATCTTTACATACCAAGACCCCTCCATGCCTCAGAAAGCACCTTAAGCCGTTGGTTCGGCTGTCATTTGTAGATCTTTGACAGGCGTTACGGGGCATCAGAAGACCGAAAGTCTGACAACCAGCCTTACCACGGGGTATCGTATTACTCAGTTACTGGGTTGTGGAAGTTAGATAGGCAGTCGCTCCATGTAAAATTCAGCTGCATCCGGTTAGACTGGAAGCCGACCCCAACATAGTTGGGAAAAGGCTAGGCAGATGATAAGGGGTTTCCTCACAGTAAGTCTTCATCTCTTCATCCATGCATCTCCATTTGCCATCATTTCAGCAGGTTCACCAATATTCTGTCTACTAATTCCACTTAATATTAAAAACGTGAAAGTTTGAGTGTTTGTTATTTAATCACGCAAAAACGGCTGAACGCATTTAGATGAAATTTATCTCGGTAGTAATTTCTGACATCCACACGGGTGAAGCCGCGGGTGAAAGCTAATATTATAATAATCGTTAACACTAGAAAGGGAAGTCGACCATAACACTAATTTTAACATTAGCTTAAATGAAAGACGTAACCTTTCGGACTTACTCATAAAATCATAAACGGTTCCATTGATGCACAATTAATAAACTATTTTAACTTTAGGCCTAGCCAACGTAGTAAGCGTCATCATCGTATTTTTGTGTTACCTACATCGACCTTGAATACTACGTTTAATAGCCCCCTTACACGTATGGCAAGGCAATATAATGAAAGGTCCAACTTGACGGATTACCCAATTGATATTTTCTCCATGACTTTCGCTTCATACAGACGCTCCCTATTTAAAAAGTGTGATGAGTGTCCGTCTATCTAGCTCAAATTGTGTTTTGTAGTGTTGTAGATTTATGTCTACTAGACACACTTTATATTCTTTTCCTTTGTCTCTAATTTTCATATGTTGAATGTCATGCATACCTGTCATTTGCATGGTTACTGAAATGTAAATTTTAGATGTTATTAATTTGAATTGTAAATGACTGTGCTGTTGGTGTGCTTATGATAAATAAATAAATAATTACAAAAAACTAAAATGTTATCAGCAGCGTAATTTAAGAAAGGTCACATAATTATGGTATTATTCATCGGTCATCTGATCTTCCTCTATAAGCTTACACCTATGTCTCATACAAACTTTACTATTTTCGTATCAGAACAGCTTAAACGAACAGTTTCAATATGGTAATGTTAAAATCAATAAGCGTAAGCAGCTAAGGCATTGACCCTTGACTTTTGAGAGGTCATGAGTTCAAATCTTGACCCAATAAACTCTTGTATGAATCAAAGTTAAATATATTGTTATTTTTTGGATCAGCGAGTCCTCTTGTATTTTTTATGATTTTCGTCTTCACCATCCTGAAAATGTCAGCAAAAAGTATTAAAATAAACGAGTATTCTGAAATTACAACACAGGTTTACACTTTTAGTTAAGATATTCGATTACAGCTTCTTTGAAGTATTAAAAAGCGTAGGACTTTGTAAAAAAATTACACTATACTGAATTTAGAAACCCAAATTAGGAAGGAAGCTATGCGAGTCAGGAAGGTAGGAACGGTCTCGACTGGCTAATCAGGATCCTAATCTTCTTAACTCTTCACACTTTCTGAAATCCTAATAAGGATTTCTGAATTCGGTTTAGACAATCCTTTATCTGTCGTAAAAATCATCACAAAATGAGCAACAAAATAAAATCCTAAACCACAGTATAAATAAGTAACAGTATTCTACCTTCACCGACATAGCCCGAAGAATTGCCAAACTTAAGTGGCAATGGGCAGGGCACATTGCTCGCAGAACGGAGGGCCGATGGGGCCGAAAGGTTCTGGAGTGGCGCCCGCTTACCGGAAGACGTAGCGTTGGAAGGCCTCCCACAAGATGGACCGATGACCTTGTGAAGGCCGCAGGAATTCGCTGGATGCGGAAAGCACAGAATCGGTTGAAGTGGAGGTGCTTGGGGAAGGCCTATGTTCAGCAGTGGACGTCTTTTGTCTGAAATGATGATGATGATTCTACCTTCATAGAAAACGGCCGAAACGACGCACTTCGAAATCTCAGTGTATATCAGTAGGCAACAGTATCGAGTGCGCGGCAGTTACGCACGGTCGCGGAAGCTTTATCTACCGAGCGACCGTAGGTAATTATTTCAAGGTCACTGCTGAGATATAATACTGCTACTTATTTATTCTGTGTCTAAACCAAGCAAAGAACAAACATACATAAAATGTAACAACGTGCACTAATTGTGTTTTAAGTTCACAATCGTATATCTAGACTGTTTTAAATTTATCACCCGTAGTGACAAGTTCACTCACTGTCATTAAATAAATTGATAGCTCATCACTGTCGCGGCAGGCCGTAAACGTCCCGGTGACAAAATTAATGTTTAAAAATACAATAAAGACTTTACGTCTTGCAGAAATAAAATGTTTGACGCAAATAAATTAGTTTTAGCTTCGAGTTTTAGACTAAGAATGGGTGATAAAATTAATTCGTATGACAGTGCGTCACAAACAGTGATCTAGGCACTTGTTTAGTACTTCGTTTATTTAAGTTTGAGTTTAGTTGCATCATATTATTTTGTTTAATAACTTAAACTACACCACTTATTTTTTTACATTTTAAAGGCCGTTGTAAATTAACTCCTGTCGTCACAGAATACAGAAGGCACACTCCACATTTTAGGTATGAAGCTACAAGTACGCGGTGGGCCCGTCTTGTCGGGCCAATTCAGTGATCGTAACGTAGTCAGAAGATATGAGTTATGCGATAGAAAGAAAGGCAACTTCTAGGTGAATATAACTGTAGGTAATTAGCGCTGTGCGACCTGAATTGCACTTTAATGTTTCGTAGCAAGAGTCGCTTTTTATTTAAATAATTTTGCGGAGTGAACCATCTAATAATCTGTGCTGTCGTGTAGCTCTCTCCATTTTGTTACAATTACACGTCGTTTAGATTATTGACTTTTAACACTTGCTTAGTGTACTTTATTTAAAAAAAAAGCGGCCAAGTGCGAGTCGGACTCGCCCATGAAGGGTTCCGTAGCAGCAAGTAACATAATATAAAAGTTCTTTAATTGAGTTGATTGAATGAAAGGTAAATTGCGGTTTACGATTTAAGACGTATTAAAAAAAAATTATATACTAGATCTCATTCAAACCAATTTACGGTGGAAGTTTACATGGTAATGTACATCATATTTTTTTTTTTTTAGTTTTATCATTCTCTTATTTTAGAAGTTACAGGGGGGACACACATTTTACCATTTTGGAAGTGTCTCTCGCGAAAACTATTCAGTTTAAAAAAAAGATATTAGTAACCTCAGTATCATTTTTGAAGACCTATCCATAGATACTCCACAGGTATGGGTTTGATGAAAAAAAAAATGTTTAGTTTTAGTTCTAAGTGCCTATACATCTACTTACCAAGTTTCAACAGCATAGTTCTTATAGTTTCGGCTGTGACTAACATACGGACGGACAGACAGATATGACGAATCCATAAGGGTTCCGTTTTTTGCCATTTGGCTACGAACCCTAATAATCTGTACATTTGAAAGTCCGTTGTAAATTAAATCCTGTCGTATAGCTCCATTTTGTTACATTTAAATTATTGTCTTTTATTTTAAGTTCAGTTTAAGTACGATTCTAAAAAGTGAATTTATATGTTGGTCCAGGTTCATTAGCTACATTTACGTTTATTTTGAAACCAACTGTTGGTACCGATACCTTTAAGGCTCATGCCAATCCCCGATAGGCGCCGTGTCTAAATCCGTCACGCTATAGTGACAGCTCGCTGGTTCTATTCTCGGCTGTGCAACAATAAACAATGACTTGTTTGATTTGACTACGTAACTGTGCCCTGTTTGAATTTCTATTTATTCATCTCATATTTCGTGATGTTAGTATGATATAATATCAAATGTATGAATAATGATAATTAATATACCTAATAAATATAATGTAAAATGTATAACTGGAATATTGAGTATGTTTGTGTTTTTATTTAATTTTTATATCCATTAAATTGCAATGCCTTAACAGGCAACTAAGTTCTAAGAACCTACCTATTGTTAACATTTTCAAAATGTTGTACACTTAGTTCGCAATAAAAAATTTGAATTTAGAAGTCCAGTGGGTAAAAAACTTTTTGCAAAAAAAAAAACCGACTTCCAAAAAACACTACAAAGTGAGAAATAACTTTCGGAAGTCGGAAAAACGAAAATTCAAAACCAAAGACACCGACTTCCGAAATTAAAGTTATTTTTCACTATGTAGTGTTTTTTGGAAGTCGGTTCTTTTTTTTATAAAAAGTTTTTATTTTTCAGTTTTTAGTTGTGGTACCTACCCCACACAAATCCGAAAACCACTATAATGTAAATAACAGTGTCAGGAACTTATCGTATCATCCACATAGTAAGTGGAAAAAAGTACGTATTATTGAAGCTAACTCAAAAACCATCGAAGCAAAGTTGATAAAATTTATATGGGACTACCTCGAAAGTATACCCTTTCAAACAGAAAAATAATTTTTAAAATCATTCCACAATTGACAGAGAAATCGGTGGACATACATAAAAAAAAAACAAACAACGCGACGAACATATAACCTCCTCCTTTTTGGAAGTCGGTAAAAAATACTGATGCTCATACGCACTGAGGTTTGGGTCCTAAGGACCACAAATTCCTAGTATCTATCGCATTTTTATGTAACGGTGCTAGTCCTTTGATACTAGCTAAATGTGTGAAAACCTATAGGGAGCTAGGTAGGACCTCAGACCAAATAAAAAACCAAGACATAGCACTGTCAACAGTGACGTGAGACCGGTTTCGTATACATGTGTGCACTTAGTGAGGTGTAGTTTGATTGTAGTGCCATTGTGTGCGTGTTGCACAGAGCGGAGGTGTAGTTTTGGCATGTTTCACTGTATTGTTCGTTGCGCTCTGTCTTGTTTTTTATTTGGTCTTAGGGTAGGACCAGCTATATATGTACACAATATGCTACAAAATCGTGAGGAAATCGGCATGCCTGAGAGATATTTCTCGAAACCAAGTCAGAGGCCTATGGGCGGCTTTAAAACTCTGACACCAGATTATTCACTAAGTACACGAAAAAAAGAAGATGCTATAAATTATTGGAAGACTATTATAGATCCCAGTGTTTCTCTGACCTCATATCTCCGACAGATTTTTCAAAGAGTAAGAAGCTGCTGGCAATTCTCTTGATTTCCCTATTCACTATATATAGTCTATTTTTTGGCATACCGGATGATTTTTTTTTACCGTCTCGAAATTTTTACAGGATCTTCTACCCATGAATATAAACAACAACTCTGAAATCACGAAAAAAAATCAGCTGTTTCATACATTTTGGTCAAGTAGGTATTGAACTTATGTATAAACAATTGTTTTTTTTTTTCGTGATTTCAGAGTTGCTCCCATAGTGAAAGTTGTTTATATTCATGGGTAGAACAGCCTGTAAAAATTTCGAGACGGTAAAAAAATCACCCGGTATAGTCTATTTTATGGCCCGTTTTGAAAAGGCTATCTGTTCTGTACCTGTCGGAATCACACGGAGAAATATATTGATGATTGTCGCGGTAGCTGCGTTACTGTCTCACTGTAGGTACAGTCTTCAAGATTTGGGATCCATTTCAACATAATCAGCCTATAATGTACCCACTGCTGGGACATAGGCCTCTTCTCTGTGAGAGGGAGTGGGCCGTAATCCACCACGCGTGGTTGGTAGATGACACGTCTTCGAAGTTTTTGGTTCTCGGTCATGCCAGTTTCCTTAAGATGTCTTCCTTCACCGTATAGGTTCATCGTATAGGTACCTATTTTTACAATACTTGTAAATATGTGAACACCATGTATCCATTGCATAATATATTTTTTCTGTCATTGCTTCATTTTTAATTGTTTTTACCTATTGTGGTATAGTAATCTTATTCCAGGTGCATCGTCTTCACATATAATTATATAATTAATGTATACAAAATATTGTAAAACATTTTAAAAGAGTAACGGTGGAGTTTCTTGTCCATTCTTCTCCATACGAAAACTACCTTTTGGAAAGGGCGACTAGAATCAATTCAATTATTTGTAAATTTTGACGTTCAAAAGTGCCTTTTTATGCATAATTGAAATAAATTAATTATTTGACTTTGACACCGTTTTGAGAGCGTTGGTGATGAAATAATTTACACAAAGTAAAGCGCTTATCAGGGTTCAAACCTACGACCTCGTAAGCCGCAACCGTGACCACTGAGCCATCACTACTCTACATCTCTAACTCAGCACAAAAAAAGAATTGGTAGACATTTTATTACTTGTTCCGAGTTAAAGTGTTTATGCCTTATTTATGGCCAAGGCACGGGAGTAATGGAGTATAATTTAAAAGGAAAGATTTAGTAACCTGCATAAAATACTAAACGGCTAAACCTGGTTGGCCAAGGGCAAGGGCTATGGAGGTCAAACGCCATTCGTCTCGCGTAAAACCAGAACTTGCCGTAGGTATCAACTGAACAACTGGTCGTGTGCCTGCGCAGAAAATCGTATACCTATGTAGATTGTGGCTGTTGTAGCTGTGGTAACCTCTACCTAGCTTGAATTTGAGTTCCTTAGACGTTTGGACAGTTTGAACGGACTTCTTTTTCTTCTGCAGCGCTGCTTAGAGAAACGTCATATCCCTGCTTGGGTTGTAGTTATGCAAAAAATTTGTAGGTTGTACCATCTTCTTCATCTGCCTATCTTAATCCCATCTTTGTTGGGACAGATGCATGTTTTCTTCTTGCATGTTCTCCTATCAGTCCTGTTAGCATCAAAACTCAAAGTTTTAAATCAAAGTTCATGTCTGACAACCGTTACAGCGTATTTTTCTAAGTCATGTTATCGGTTTTAATAAAGGAGCTCTTCAATTGAAGTAAAAAATAAAAAATTCGCCCTTAATTTTGACAAAAGTTCACCCTTCACTACACAAATAACATCTGACATACAAAACCCACTTTTTTTCATGGAACGCAAAAACCATCACGCCCTATTTCTGCTTTACAAAAATCATCCAAAAAAACTACAATTTTGCACCAAAAACTCCGTAATTTACTTCCTTTGAGCTTCTAACAATAGGATTAGTAAACAGGTGTGCCACTTTCATTATTATGACGATACATTAGTATAACGTATTAAACTAAAAAAAATACTCCATCTTGCTACGAATCAAATCGGTATACGACAATGATTGCTTTACTTCGAAATACGACGCATCTGTAATTATGACAACATGCATTTATAATGTACCGTCAGTAAAAAAGTTAAGACGCAATATTCTGTACTACGGCCCTTCTACATATGACGTTTCGCCTCGCTGTGCCTCAGAGGTCGTTGGTACTCAGGGGAAACTAAAGCACAGGTGTCCAACGCTTGGCCCGATAGAAAGAGACGGAGATATCGTAACTGTAAGCGCGCGAAAAGGACGCAACCAAAATAAACGTTGAACTTATGTTGTGTTTTTTTTTCTTTTTGCTCTCCCTCGCCTATGCTCGTGACGGATCTTTTTTTTATTTCATTTGGTTGCTCTTGTACAACCTTTTTGGCTTATTTCGTTGCTTTTAGCTATATTTTAGACTAACTTACCAATTAAAGTTATTAGGTTAGTTGTTATTTTTGGTTTTCGTGGGTTACGAGTGTTATGATGCGTCTGCGCAGTTTTTTTGGTCAACTTTTTGTGGATGCTGTTTCTAGATGGTTTTACGGTGCAGTTTTTTTGCTATTTTGTCTCGTCTCTCCTAATTTGCATTTATAGGACAGGTGATTTTTTATTGCTGTTTTAAAATGTTTTTTATTTTATTTTAAAAACTTTTTATTGGTTTAACTGATCAGGATCACACTACAGAGGCAAAAATCTAAAAACAACTATAAGTACTAAAAGTAAGCCACTAAAATTAAAAAAAAACATGATTTTATCCTCATTTTAAACGTAACGTGCCTGAAATTTATTTTACTTCTCTTTAATAAGATAAACAGTAAGCCCACGATACAAGGCTTGTGCACTGCGGTGTAAAATAATCAACACTGTATTATCTACTATTATTTGGGGATAGAATAGAATTACGTCACCCTAATGATACTTTGGCGTAAAATCGTATTATTCAAGATTAGTTTACTGAGCGTTTCTTTCTATAGAATTACATTATTTTATGAACATTTGTTATTAAATACGGGTTTGGTATTAATAGGCTTACTGGCTTCATATCGAGAAGATAATTATATTTAGGTAGGTACTTACTTATTTTTAGTCTACATTTTTTTTTGAGGTTGCGTACTTTTTCATTTCTTCTTATTTTTTGCCGACTGCCCCAGAAGGTAATGTTTTTGTATCTTTTTTTGTTTTGCTGAATTATGTTTGATTTATGACATTTATTTTTATAAAAAAATTATGAAATCACAACTTTAATATTATGAGAATTTCAAGCATTCAAATAATTGTGCGTGCGTTTGTTAGGAATCGTAAGTTCAGTTAGGTGCCAGCTCCTTCAAGTAAGTTATGGCTAGCCACTGGTATTTTACGATGCAGCTGCTATTTGACCTACAAACCAAATCTTGAGTTAGTTTATCTCAAAAGTTTACAGAGAAAAACTGCAGGTGTATTCTAGAAAAATCTCGCCGTGAAAACTTTGGTAAAGTGAGCTGTTATTCTATCTGGTGCTAAGAATTGACACTATTAACAGCTTTCTACAAAGTCACTTCACCCAATATTTTCACAGTGATATTTTTACAGAATACATCGGCTGTACTGACCAGTGATCACTGCTTCTTCAAAGCGTCTCTGTAAAAAAGAAAAAACAAAACACTACTACTACAAATGAACATATAATTCAAAACGCTAATGTCCCACTTGTAAACAATCATATGCGAGTTAGAACTCATGCAATGGCGACCGACATAACATAATCACAACGATCTGGAGACGATATCGCTGTCATTAAATTATTTTTGTATTGCCACACTCTCGTTTTAAGATTATACCTACTTTAAAAATCGTTATTTTTTACTAACAAAAAACTGAGATACGACACTTATTTCAAGGAAATAAAGCACAAAATACAGTAACAGGAAATTATATGACAGTTTTTTCGTAAGTTTGTGTCGTATGTCTTTTGTTTTTGCTAACGGTACATGTCACAGTAATATTGTATGCAGCTGTATACTTAGTTAATATGTTTGTATGTGTTGTTTTATTTGCTTTTTGCTGTGGGTAATATTTTAGTTTTTCTGTAATCTTATCTATTATGATAAATCTAAAAAGGTTATGTTTTTCAGTGATTTACTCTGAGCTCCTTTAGAAGAGATGCCATAATTATTATTTAGCAGATAATTTTCTTCACAGACATTGAGAGGGTATGTTAATGTTTTCCATCAAGCTTGAAGATTTTACATGAAAAATCATTTCGATTACCATAATATCAAGTAATTGAATCTACTACCAGCACCCTTAAAATAAAACAAACTCTCAAATGAATTTAAATCCCTATCAGTTACCACCAAAACCTACCAATATAAACACGAACCCATAAAATCTCTGACATCAAATAAATCTAATAGAAAATTAAAAACAACGTACGCATGCTGTTGCGCAGCGAACAACAAGTTTCTTGTCACGCACACATACACCGCGCATGTGTGCGCTCGGATACATGCACATGTATCTGTACGCGCACAAGCGTGGTGCGTAAGTCCAGTAGTGGGCCAGTTTATACGTAACTCAACGGTAATAATCGTGATATTGTTGTGTAGGGACAGCAGTTTGTTTGTTTGTTGAAATGTACGTAATTATTGCGGTGTTTGTGGTGGGTAGTTTTGAGAATGAATTTGTGTGGGTTTTAATGTTTAAAATGTAAAGCGGCAACTGAATTGTATAGTGGCCTGATTACCTGGTTAATAAGTTGAGGTTTTGATAATTCATTCAGCCAAAATTGAATTAGATAACTCATAAACAAGCAAAAAAACAAAAAAACTGCTGACATTTCAAAGTTTGTCAACTGCTTATTGAGACAGAAAATAATATTTTAAACTGTATTTAACCTAATTGCAATCCACTTTCAGTGAAAAAGTCATCAATAAATACATTTTACGTATATGCCTACCTAAAAACAGAGAAAACCTGCATAAAGCTTTACCTTGTACTACTAAAATAAAAAACAAAACAAGTCTTTCTGCTGACCATACAAGTCGCCAAGCCTCCGTGCTTACATCGATACACGTGGTGCGAGAAAAAGAGAAAATAATAAAACCTTTAATTTATGCCTTGATAGTACTTGTATCTTGAAAATAAAATATAATCTTTTTTTTTCACTCTGTACCTTTTTTGGGTCACTGGCCTTTAGAGATGTGCTGTGCCGATATCGATGCTTTTTTGTTTTTATTTATTTCTTCCTTTTGAAACGATGACGTCTGTCTGATGTGTTGAATGTTTTTTTCTCTCTTTTGCTTTAGCAAATTATGATGTTTATCATTTAATTATTGATTTTCAACGCGATCTAGTTTCTTGTTTTATTCAGTGTATTTGAATTATTTATTAGGTATCATTAATTGAGCTTTATGAATTTATGTTTATTAATTGGATTTATCAATCGATATGGCTTATCGTAATTTGTTATTCTGTTCGATTGGTATTGCAGAGTTGTATTATTGAATTTAACCAGATACATTAAAGCAACACCTAGCTTTTAAATGCTAGTTTCGCTAAACATAACATAACATCACGCCTTGTTTCCCCGAAGGGTTGGGCAGAGGTATACCTGTAGTAAGTACACCCACATTTCGCCAGTTATGTTTAAGTCCCATGTAATAGGGGGCGAGCCTATTGCCATCAACCGGGTACAAATCTAGACTCCGGGCTGCTACTAAGAAATTTTAGATATAAAAACCCAATAAAACTTTGCCCGACCCAGAATGGAACCCAGGACCTCATGCTCAGCAGTAGCGCTTGCGACCACTAGACCAACGAGGCAGTTTCGCTAAAGTTTGTGAAATATGGCACCTACTTAATTTAAATACGTAATTATGTGATTTCCAAGAGAAATAAGAGGTTTTGCGTTTCATTCTAGAGCAACAACATTAAGAAAATCCCTATCTACTCATTAGTTACTTCATTAGCAAATTATCCTACTGTCGATCATCTTTTGAAGATAAATTATTTATAATCTTAAATATTTATCCGCTGATTTTAAAAGATGATGGATAAAGTTACAACTCTTAGCTAATCCTACATACAGTCTTTAACATGGTAATTGTCTATAGCCCGGACGACGCGATGTCCATCCAAAAAACTGAGACAACGTTAATTTATCGATAATGAAGACGCTTAATGATTAATAACGAAACAGGTGTTCATGTGAAAGTGAAGTTTGTGAACTTTAAGACCATCCTCAACAACGAGTAGGAAACGCACTTTAAGGGTTTTGTAGTCTTCGAAGGTTATAAAGAAAATGTCCTTTTTACAGAGGATTTATTAAGCACAGGTAAAGATTTAGTAGGGAAGTCAACAAGAAGGTGGGAAGGGTTTAGGTAGACGGTACGGAATATAAAACCAAAAACATCACAATTCGTTTTACGTACCTATCATCATTTAATACGCACTCCACTTAATCTCAACCAAAGGCTTTGTATAACATTGCAAGTAATTGCAACAACATCTGCACTATTACAAATAGTCTCACTATCTCTTGTCATCGTCACCTTTGCCCTGTCTATCGATATTACGCAGTCACAACACTACGACTCAGCACGGTAGCCAGCGCAACGCCTACGCGATCACCGTCATCACAAATCACGACATAGACTCTCCCTTTTAGTGTTTATAACACTCGTAAAATGAAACCGCAATGATACACCGCAGATTTTGACTCTGAAAAATGGGAATTAGAGATTAATTTATTCAGATATCTTCATGAGATGAGTACAGTTAAAATTAAACCACACGATCAATATAATCATGATAATGTGTCAATTCAGCCAGAGATTACTGATGAAAATAATGATCATTGCAGGTGAATTAGAAACTGCAGGATTTAAATATCAAAAGAACAAAGAACCTAATTTTGCTGGATTTAACGATTATATAGCGAATATCAAGCTCGATTACTCCTAGAGGAAAGAGCAACTTGGCAGGGTCTATTGACCCTTATTAGCTGAACGAAAGCCAAATTGATGAAAGAATACATTCGGCAATTTCTTACTTTACAAACCACAAAAACGACAACGTACCAAAAAGTATCCAAAGATTTAGTGCTCAGCAAAATTTAAAAACCGCAGCTCCCTGTATTGAATTTCGGATACGGGTTCAAAATATAAAGTCTGGGGTCAAAAAATATTTAAAAAAATGAAGGCAATCGATAATCTCCAGGAATACGGGCGTGATTGACATTCGGGATAATTCCGTACGAAAGGTAACTTGTACTAAAATATTGTATTGACTGTAACCGCAGCTACCTGAATTGATATTATTCATACGGGCCAATTTTTGGGCAACTTGTGGTTAGCTGCTCTGTATGTAGCATTATAGGGGTTTGTTCAACGTTTAGGTAACCGAATTTTGGTCTTTCAAATCGCAAATGCGGATGAAAGGACCAATAATACAACTTATATTGTTATTACTTACCTTACGGTACTAATTTGTGTATTTTGAAATATCAGTATTAAATTTTTATATCTTTTATAGTTTTTTTTTTTTGTACATACTAAAGTTATTTGTTTGCATATTTTCAGCGTTTATCTCCCAGTTAGAGTCAAAGAAAGAAAGGGTAACTAAATAGAATCGTATGCTGATAATTCCCGCAGTTTTTGATGTCAGGTGGCAGACGATTACTTACCCCCTTCGCCAAATATTGCATATGAAAGCAAACTCAACATAATTATGGTCAGGAACCAAACAATATATTTTAACCTTGGAATTTAAAACGAATAAACATCTTGTTTTAAAGGAAACAGCCAATTAATTATTATCTTCGGTATTCAAAATGGTAAAGAAAAGAATCTAATGTCTTTATTAGATTTTTGCACCTTTTTCTATGTCATGGGAAACGACAAGACATTCACTTAAAACTTACAGCAAAAAGATGACTGATTAAGTTTCCGTAAGTTTGTCGACGAAAGTGAGGATTTTCTATAGTTAAAAAAAAAAACATTTCCATTGTTAAAATAAATACTGTCGAGATAGTTAGAAGAAGATCTAAGCCACCAATTTATTGTCTTCGAACCATCACAGAACTGGGACGAACCACAAAAATAATTCTAACTACTCATAATAATAGACACACCTTCACAACTCCACACAAACCAGAGAAAAAGTACCAACAATAAGTACAAGTCAAACAATGCTTTAAGTTCCATCTTTGGCATACATCAGACCAACAATAGCTGAACGAATTACCATATGAAAGGCAAGCGTAGTACGGTAGCCAGACGTTTTTACTCCTTTAAGTAAAATGTGAACACAGACCAGCAATTTTTTATCGGCAACCGTGAACTTGCTTTAAATTAGGAATCATTAATCTTCCGTCTGTTTGGAAATAAGAAAGGGATTGTTGAAGTGAGTAAGTGTGTAGTGTAATGCGAAAGTGGAGGGAATAATGACTGAGTAACAATTTTAGGAATATATACAGTTTTACGGTAAGGCCTATCATTAACTACCTAGCCTTTTCCCAACTATGTTGGGGTCGGCTTCCAGTCTAACCGGCAGTATTTTACATGAAGCGACTGCCTATCTAACCTTTATAACCCAGCCCCTGGGAAACACGATACACCTTGGTAAGAACGGTTGTCAGACTTTCGGGTTTCCGACTAACCATAACAATTGTCAAAGATGTACAAATGACAGCTGGAACCAACTTAATATGCTTTCCGAGGCATAGAGGAGTCTCGATATGTAATGGATGGTCACCCATCCATGGACTGACCTCGGCAACGTGCGGCTGTTATTATTATTATTTAGCCAGGAGTTTTTGAGAGGCCTGTATAGACACGTAATGACACGAGGAAACGTGTGGGCGAAAATCGTTTGCCTCTTATTCCTGATGGTGTTAAGTAGTGGGTACTTGTGAACTGTCACCAGGATGCTCTATTCACAGACATGACTCGTACTTGTGCAAGTGATTTTCAAATGCTTTCAAAACTTATAGAAATTTAACTAACAAAAGTCACAAAAGTAATCTTCTTAATTAGATGCTAAGTCAATTCTGATTTGAGGTCGATCGATTGCATAAAAATTAAAATCATAAGTTCCCGTCATCTGCATCAAAATGGTCCTAGTATCCAAAACACTAACAAAACATCATCATCTGCCTAGCCTTTTTCCAACTATTTTGGGGTCGGCTTCCAGTCTAACCACATGCAGCTGAATAAAAATATTATAACTGGAACGACTGCCTATCTGACCTCCACAACCCATTTACTGGGTAATATGGTACCCCTTGATAAGACTGGTTGTCAGATTTTCGGGCCTCTGACGACCCGTAACGACTGTCAAAGATCCACGAATGACAGACGGGACCAACGGCTTAACGTGCTTTCCGAAGCACGGAGGGGTCTTGGAATGTAAAGATGGTCACCCATCCACGGACAAACCATGGCAAGCGTAGGAGCTGTTATTACTTGCCCAAAAGTGCCTCCCATCCCCCATCCCATCCCTTACAAAACATCATTGACCCAATAAATAAACCAGACCCAATAATTTACAATTCTATTCAAAAATATAGTCACGAAGCAATCGCTCGTCTGCCTTGACAGATCGTAGAAAAGTAATCACTATTCACTGCTGTGCTCACCCATGATAATTAATAAGTTTGAGGTTTGACTTGCATCTGCATACAATGCCTCGTCGGGACGCGAGTGCGTTCTCATATGCACATCATTTTGTCATACAGTTCATGTAATGTTTTTTTTCTCTCTGTGTTTAGCAAAGGGTTTTACAAATTAGAATGTTATTGCTTTGTCTTTTAGAGGGATGCCAATTTGTCAATTTAATGGAGAAATTTAAAATAAATCTATGAGAGCTAGACTAGTCTACACTAATATTACATAGAAGTAAAGTTTGTACGTTTAGATTTAGGAGGTATACTCTGAAAGTACTGATCTAATTTTGAAAATTCTTTTTCTGTCAGAAAACTACACTATTGCCGAGTGCCATAGGGTATGTTTTATAGTATAGTTGATTACCACGTGCGCAAAATCGCGGGCATAAGCTAATTTTTAATAAATTGAGAATCCGTGGAAAATAAAAATATGTCCAATTATTTTTTTCCTTGCTATCGGTTCATGAATTATAGAGTGTCCGAACATGGACTAGCGATATTTTAAATACTTAAATATAAACTATTTTAAAGTAAAATTACACTCTAAGCTTGGGTCCAATACACTTCCCCGTTTTTTTAGTAATTAACAATTATTGATTAAATTGCATTTTTTTTTCAACTTTCACCTTTTTTCAAAAGTTTTGTAATGGTGAATACATTGTTTTGTAATGCAGACGGTAGACAATATTATTGCCTTTCGAATAAGCTCATTTTTATGTCAGTATGACTGAAGCTTTGAGAGATACGATTTTTTTTGTACTCGCATAGAGAATATTTCAACAAAAAAAACAAAATGGCTGCCACATAGCGGGGAAGTGTATTGAACCCAAGCTTAGAGTGTAATTGTACTTTAAAATAGTTTATATTTAAGTATTTAGAATATCGCTAGTCCATGTCCGGACATATTGTATATAGTGTTAACAATATGAATAACGTTTACGTTCGCAGCTGATAAATTAATTGTCAAACCTAAATCAAAATTCAAATTACAGCTCAAAACGTTAAACAACAGAACCATTCCTATTAAAATAATTGATTCCAAAATTATGAGAGCTCTCCCAAAATTGATAGACACAAATAAAAATAGTAACATCGAAACACATTCGATAGTAGAAATTACATCTTTGTAAGTCATCAAGTAAAATATTAATGTTGAATGTTATAGTCAAGGTGATGGTTATATAGAGTTTAATAGTGCGTTCTGTATTATTTCGTGTATCACGTCAATGGGTCAACAATTAACTCTAATAATAGGTAATTGTCTAACCGTTTATACTACAGCTTTATTTCTTATTTGGAGTCATTTAGAAAATTATTTGTGTTGCTGTAAATCAATTATTTAATTATGTTTAATTGAGAGGAAATGGTCTGAACCATGTTCTGGTATTATATCATAAGGTTAGGTGTAATTCAGAGTAATCTATCTTTGGAGGTTTACAAGGCCGCTTCTGTTTGATGTGGGGTAAGTACAGTTAGTGGTAGAGTTTAAAATGGTGGGTATATTAGTAAAATTGCAGGAGTGTGTTCTTCGGACGGTACTTATAAACTGTTTTATTAGGTTAACGGCAGTATTATCACTATCTTGAATCCCTTGAAGGCAATAAGGCAGTAGTTGGTTTTCTGTTTGTTTACTAAGTAATGCCAAAAGTATCAGACCGTTTTGGCTACACACCTTTATGTACCTTTTTAGTCTTTTATTTTCAAATATATCTCTTAATCTTTTAGACCTTTTTTATTATACAGAAAGTCTCCTCCAAAATAAATGGTCATCTAAAAATAAACTTTATTGCAAAAGGACATATGATTAGATCAGGTAGTGGACATCAACCTGTAGTTACTCCAGAATTTTAATAGCACCAACAACATTCAGGAATGGATGCTTAATAGGTAGGTATGGGAGAGTTACTTCAATGAAACACTTCTTTGAAATTAAATAATATTTATTTACGGAATCGTTTTACGTTTTTACATTAAATACTCTTTTCTCCTAATTATTTTTTCTGCTCTTTAAATTCGTAATAGCGTTTATCTCACAATGTTATGCCATTATCTTATAATTACTAGAAAAGGTTGCATATTAAAACTATGCATCTCTACAGTACCTCCTCCAGGAGTAGGGAAATCAGCACAGTGTACAAAAACAGACGCCTCCCGTCATTCCGACTTTGCCGCCGAGGTCCTTTGCAATTGCGACCGCGTCTCCGAGTAAAATGATACTCCCTCCCGACCCTTGCTCAATAACGAAGTGCCAGCAGTTGTTGCAGCTGAGCACGTAGCTTTAAATTCCCTGACTAATAATCATGATCAAAACTTTGATCCAGCCCGTCCCATTCTTGATGTCCTCCCTCCGGTTGACGTCCTAAGCCAAGGTTCGTACCCCACAGGGGGTGCCCTTAGCGAGCGTTCACCTAGTTTTAATTGACATAGTTGAATAGTGCTGGAGGTTTTAAGTGTAGTTGCTTAAGGCACCCACAGGAAAGCCCGGTTAAGTAGTCATGATCTCAGAGGTCAACTGCGAGATGCACTACCTAAAAAAAATATATATCTACAGTACCTACCTATAATATGCATTTGTGTCTATGAACAGTTTAAGAATCACTGAAGAGAAAACGACGAAGGTATTTTTATTTCCGTAGGATCCTATCAATTATTAATAAGATCCTGATAAAGTAGCATCAACTAAAACACTGATTACTTTTTTGCATCAAAAATCTCAGAAGCCATTTCTCAAGTTACCATTACTTGCAATAGCTTCCTAACTAGAAATTATTCATTATACGTAATAATTATTGTTAAATACTTAATCCTATACTTCGATATAACTGTAGAAGAACCTGTTCCTCTAATCACAGTGATTTGAATAGGTGCATGCTGTTGAGCAGTCTTACCAACTAATGTTTGCGGTTTGCTAAACACTTTATGGATGATTGCTTTTGCCCTAGGGATTTCTGCGTCCTTTAGGACCGTTTGAAGAGTAAGGAAGTGAGTTGTAATTAAGTGAAGTATCTACAGCAGACAGAGGCAGAGGCTCTCTGTTGACTGGTTTACTGCTATTTTATGTATAAACTTTAGAAAGAAGGTCTTTTATGATTTAAGGAAGTAATTCTGATTCGTTTTAAGACATTTATATAGAATATTCTTTGTTATGTTCACCATAAAAATTACAGACATTTTATTTTTAAATAAACAATTAATTTTTAATTTATTATTATTTATTTGGCATGAGGTCCAATGCGAGACCAGCGTAAACTGGATTTGTATAGCTGGTTATGTGTAGCCATGTTTATTAAGTGCTACTAACCTATCGCCATCGTGTAAATTGTAAATAATAACTTCCTTATAATATTATAAATGCGAAAGTAAGTTTGTTTGTTACGCCTTCACGCTAAAACGGCTGAACGGATTTGAATAAAATTTGGCACATATATAGATGATGCCCTGGAAAAGATCATAGGATACTTTTTTTTTTCCACGGTATCGAGACTTATGCGGGTGAAACCGCAGGGCGCAGCTAGTAAGTATTATAAATGCGAAAGTGAGTTTTTTTATAATTTGTTACGCTTTCACGCTAAAACGGCTGAATGGATTTGAATCAAATTTGGCACACAGGTAGACCATGACCTGGAATAGGACATAGAATACTTTTTACCTATCCCGGTAGTACGTTCCAGTGGGATAATTTCCGACTTGCACGCGGGCCAAGCTGCTGGCACAACCTAGTTTGGAAGTAAATATTATTCTATTCTATTCTATAGTAATAAAAGTCGTGTTTTCTACAATAATATGTTTTCTCTGTTTTTGTAAGTTACTTTATTAATAAGGTTTAACTTTATCGATAATCGATTTCGATGAAACAATCTTTTGAAATGATCTTACTTGTACCATAAGCCCTCTGTTGTACATCTTCAGCTTTTTTATTTCAATCAAGACGAATTCGATCAATTTCTATTTGGCCGACCGACACTTGGAGTTCCTCAACACATCTCTATCAAGAACACACGGTTTTTTCTCAAACCCTTTACTTATCTGTTCCACTCTTTTTCTCAACTGCCAAAAAAATAAAACGTTTCAATCACGTATTGAACCCTAAGTCCGAAACGTGATTTCAATTTTGAAATCAACAAACGATTAATCATTGAACTGGCGATGGTCATTTGTGTCGAGTCACTATGTCCTTTTGATATAATCCTTTAAACTATTGTGAGACAAACGGCCTCGGGACAAATCATTGTGGGACAGACGGTTTTGGGACAAAACATTGTGGGACTGAGACAAAATGGGTTTAGAATCACAAATGTTTTGGTCATTGGTCAGTGATGTGTGGAAATGAAACATGATTTTGTGGGAATCTGTTTGAAGTTCGTTATAGTGAGTAATTGTTGGATGTTGTGTGTCAAGTACCAGTTCTAAGTTTAAAAGGATTTCATGTTTTCGGGTTGTGAGCAAAACTGATCATCTTGATACAGAGTAATTGATTTCAAAAGTCGCCAAAGCCAGAGAGTAAATTGCAACGGTTACTGAAGACCTCGTTTTTTTCCCGAAAAAGAGGAGAATAGATAGAGCGATTTAGGTAACAAATTACCTAAACAACCCTTGAAGTAGGTAGTAAAAACGCACAAACTTCATTACGAAAAAAAGGCTAACCTCAGCACGTACTATCCAAACGGTTCTAATTTCATCACTCGTTCGCTCTTGCGGTACATAAATTCGCTAATTCGTATGTAATTCTTACTAATGACAGCTAACAGCGTTCGTTGGAAACGTTTAATGTCGGGTTTGAGCAAGTCTTCGGTCGCCAGCGAGGGGGATTTCATTAAGACGACTAAATAGTTAATTGTGGGACAGGTTGTGATTGAAAAAGTTGTAGGGATTTCTTTTAAGAATTGACATTGACAGCAGCTGCGTTGGTACCAACTTTTGTTTTCATCCAGGTTTTTTCAGAATAATACTCACATTATTAAACTTTAGATAAATTTTACAATTCATGGCCTTCGCTAATACACTCGAGAGTCAATATTTTTGAGTGATTTTTCGCTGTACGCAAAGAACAATTTTTTTTCATTATCATTGTCTCTTTATCTAACAAAGAAACATCTGTTGGAGCCAAAGAAAACTCTTGGGCCAGTCTCAATTTATATCAAAAATCAAATCAGTTTCGATCTTCCTCAATGAAAATTCCCATCGATCCTTCACCACAGCAAACTTCACACTAACTTGCGGCAAAATAAAAACATTTAAAACGACTATAATACTTTGTTCAAAAGTAAACATAGGAGTAGCATCAAACGCCAAAGCCAATAAAAACGGTCAGTTTTACGACAGACATAAATCAAGTATCGATACACTATCGGTCGTCAAAGTCGTCGCAGTGAAACCACAGCTTAAGTCGTTCTAAAAACAAGTTTTACTGGTTTGTAGACAAATAATTATTGTCTTTAAGTGAAATATTAAATGTGGGTGTTAGAAGAAGAGGTTAAGCAATTGTCAACGCGGTTTGTAAATTGATGGGTGACCGGTTTGTGCTAGTTGCAGATTATTTTGCTGGATTAGCTACGGGTGTTACTTTGATTTATGATCTAAATTTATCTGTTGAGCAATCTTTTAGACTAGTACTGGCGTCTCACTTCCTGCGCGGATTTTTTAAGTTTTGAAGCGACATTTATGATTTCGGGAACGAACAATAAAGAAAAATCGTGGAGAGGATCGTCACTCATTTAAATATCTACCTATGATTATAAAATTCACAAAGATCACTAATTGTTTGAGAATTCACTCCTATAATTAAATTCATGATTCACAACTCGTTTCCAAGGAATGATAAATCTCATTTTTGCAGGTTTATCATCTTGGTCCTTTGACACGCACAGAGATGAAACATTTATACTGAGCCATCCTTTCCTTTCCTTTTTGTACCTGTCCCTTCAAATCTCTTTCCACCCCAACATATGGCCAGGGTACCAGGTAATAATAATACAGATAGCAGTGATATTGTAAATAGGCGTAAGCCATGGACACCTGTGTTACGCATCTAGCGGGGATAAGACAAAAAAATGAACAGACTCGCCTATCGGTGCACTGTGTTGGCGTAGTATGGATTTTTGACCGATTCTTTATAATAGCAGCAAACTAGCTGGTGTAAGAATGGTAAAAGTTATAATAATTGCAAGTGTAATTTGAATATGACTGAAGAAGATAGATATTCAATTAAATTATTTATTTAATGAGAGACCAAACCGAGCTCAGGTGTAGGATAATATTGAAAAGACTGTAGATGATAATGTTATGGAAGCTAATGCAAGCACAGAGTTTACTAGCATTTTAACATGTTCAAATATTTGGTGATGAAGTAAATGGCAGATTATTATAAGCACAGAATTAAGTACTAAAAGTAGTTACACTGGCATTAATTTCAAAAAGTACCAATTTAACATTTTATGGAAGAAGGAACTTGCTATACACGAGAAAATTGCAACACTAGGAGCAAACTAACATTATTTCCAAGTTGCAAGGTCCACACAATTCTTACCGTTGCACTAGAGCAAGACAGCTATGTTTCCATCTCTGTCCTGCACCGGTCGCTCGCTGCACGTGTGTCATGGAAACGGGTTTCGCTCGCGGACGGACCCAAGATTTTATTAATTTGTGTTTCTTATATATTTTGTATATTACTTCTTCGTCGCTCCTGTTCGCCTGGTACTCGCTCCATCGATATTGTTGATAACAAATTGCTTTTCTTTGTTCTGTCATGGCGTCTTTGTTTTGTTTAAAAATAAGGTCAAATAAAGCTAGTCTGAATGCTACCTGATGTGATGAATTGTGTTGAGACTGTTTTGAATGATTGGATCTAGGTTTTTGCAATGTTGATTAAGTGCGGCTATTGTTATTTATGTATATCATGTTCAACTGATTAGGTATGGTTACCGAGAGCAATGTCATATTTTTTACTACTTGTAACATAGCTGCTGATCATTTATATAAGGTTTAATATTGTCTGTTCCTAGCTAAGTTTATCTTATTGTGACTTGAAGTTCAAAGGATTTTTTTTTTAATCCACGTGAATCAATTTTTGTCTCAGATTTTCAGTGAATCTGTATGAGGACTTATGGATTACAGCCAGTGATTCTAGATCATCGTTATTATTGTAAATAAAACAAGTAAACAGATGCAGTAGAACAAAAATGCTCTAAAGAAATATGCAAAAAAAACTGGTGCGACATTTGATACTTTGTCTACCAACAGATGAACTTGTGATGTAGATGTGTCAGACGGACACTGCACGAGACAAAAATAAACGAATCCGCCATACATCCTATTTGAACACGACAAAAACATCCAGAAATAAATTACAGATACAAAAGTATTCGAAATATTAATCTCGAGTCAAGCATATCAGAACATCGCCCGAAGCGTTTTGTTTCCAATATTTATGATGATCCCTTTTAATCAAGTTAATCGACTTCAGTAGAGCGATTAAGAACTTCTTTTATTTTTCGACAAATTATTGTGTTCTTGAATATATGAATCATGTTTGAAAAGTTAATTTATTAATGATAAATTTTGGGACGGTATTGCACTGAATTGATGGAATTGTTTGAGTTAGTATATGAGTAGCAAGATACGTCAGACACCTATGGTATAGTGATAATTATAATATTCCTATGTAATGGCTCTATTCTATCTATGAAGTATTATGAATAGATATCGGACCATATGCACTAACAAAGTGCCAAAATATGCATGCAAATACGCACTAAAAAGGCCGAAATATGCACTAAAACTCATCACAAAGTTCGAAATATGCACAATGCAAAATCAAAAAACCATTTTAGTTTTATATATTTTAATTAAGACCGTACAAAAACAGCGAAATATTTTTAAATTAAATTATGCATAGTTTTTGTGACAATATACAATTCGAGAGCAAAGTGACGTTTGTTACCCAGTATTAGTTTGTATGCCGAAAACGATCTCTTTACGTCAACTGACGTCATTGGACATTTTGAATTTGGCGCCATTTCTGGAGATACCTGTTTAGGCAGGGTATGACCTGTGTGGTTGATGTAGGCTCCCTATGCATACCTCTTGCAGTCCGCTAATAAACGAAATATGCACGATTGGGAAAAAAGACTAAAATATGCATTAACGCCGTAATTACAGAGTTATACGCATTTGCGTATGCAAATATGCAAATGCGTAAAATCCGATGTCTAGTTATGAATATATGAAATTACTAAAGTAATTGGTATTTATTTTTAGCATATTGAAGAAGTTATTTTGACAGTTATGCTTTTTGGAAATTTATCTTTAACTGTGCCCTAATTGCATAATACAACACAATCACAATCTGTTTCGATTTGAAACAGATTGCTAATCCATTACTTCATAAGTTGGAAAAAAATCTGCTCAACAACGTAAATAACGCAATGAATGTTGTTGAACTGACAAATTGAAACAAGTTAGGAATAATTATTGTTTTCGAAAATAAGTTACACAATTGGAGTATTTGATCAGTTTACAAGTAAACGTCCTTTGACATAATTGATATTTTGAATTTCTACCATATGTAGAGTACAGTAGCCGGATGTCAGTGCTAAAAAAAAAACAGTATTTATGCAGGCCTTTTATTCTATTGTAACTCCGTACCAGCGGCAGCGCCATCATGCATTTATCTACCAAGAGTCAACGTCACAAAACCTATAGATACACTATACTTTTCTTTTCTTCCCTTCCCAACTCCACATTCATGTACCCACCACACATAAAAAGTTATTGGGCAACAAAATCATTAGCTACTGCACATTTCTGTGGTCATAACCCTATTGTTTTGACCACACGTAAGAACAAAGAGACGTTGTGTTACAGAATGACCACAATTGTTTTTGGAGAAAATAACAGCTTCCCAACCTTCCCAACATTTAAGAAGTTGTAAATTTTGAGTTGTCATTGTCTTCTCTCGGTACTGTGGTGTTGGTTTACGATTTACTTGAAGGTGGAATCAGGTAAAGAAATGTTGCTACGGACAGAACAAGTCGTATAATAGCTGCTCGCAATTATTAAAAGATTCCTTGAAAATCTTTTCTTGATTTTTCATTGAGAGCTCTTTACTCTAAGACCTAGTAGAGTATAAATCTCTTAACAATGAACAAAGAAGCAAGAGTGTAGGAGTTCCTTTAAATCAGCAGGTATCCTATTCCTACATCCAACATCAAACCTTAGAGGTATGAGATGATTATGAACATTAGAATTTTTCATTATTCAATAGAACGAAGTCTTCATTGCCCCAAGATACTGCTAAGATACAAGATATAGATGATGGATAAAAGGGAGGACGTTAAAACAAATTGTCACAAGATAGAATACCTGGAACATCATCGGTAGACTGAGACACTTTAAACAAAAAGTTGAAAAAACTAAAAGAAACAACGAACCTAAAAGTCGCAGACCTCGCTAAAAATAAAACGCCCAAAACTAAGCCAGTGTCACAGCCCACGTGAACATTATGCGCAGGCGCAACGTAGGCGATATTGCTAATAAACATTTTGATTTATAACAAGAGATATTACTTTTAATGTTCTTTTTCACTTTAATAGTCTGGTTTGCGGAGATAGCCTGAATTTAATTAGATAGTTGTATTATTAACTATGTCAACATGATTGATAAAAAAGAGTACGTGAGTTGAACGAATCGATTGAGGATAGTTCTCTGAACAAGAACATGGTGACCACGAACATCGAACACTTTGTTCGTATTTGCGTACCGCTAACGAACATCAAACACTGTGTTCGTCAAAAACGATCGTGGCGATCCAGTATCGTTGTTCTGTGTGGACGGTGTTCGGAAGATGCAACATTTCGAACATTGGCGAATTGATACTAAAGAGAGTGTTGAGCTGAATAGGTACAAGTCGAACAGTGTTCGTATGGTGTTCTTGTTCGCTTTACTAATTTACGTCCACACGTATGAACCAAATGTTCGTGTTCACTATGTTTTTCGTTCGTGCGTAGACGCTTTTACTTAATATATATATTTGCTAGTAGAGCTAAAAGTTGCTGGATTTGGTCTATCAAACCTACTAAAGTGAGGAGGTTTCCAGCTCATTGGAAAATGAGGGAAAACTGGATTTACTATCATCATTTTTTCCTCATAAACTTGCCAGCATTTGCGAAGTGCTGCACATGAAAATTACTGTTGATGTTTTGAATCTCCCAAAACTGTTGCACCTCCTGTATCACTGCATTTATTTCTTCTCTAACGTTATCTTCTTGTCCACAGAACGCCCTTACTCCGAATCAGACATCCCGCAGACAGCTCCACCACAAATCCAGCAGTGCCGACGATCAGCATCATCACCACCCCTCACTCTAACTCTGGATTCCGACCTGGAAGACGATGTCTTCGCCCCAAGATCCGACAGGACCAACGACCTGTTCTCGACGCGAAACCTGGACATCTTTGGCTACGGGAGTCCTAGGACGCCTGCAGGAGTTCTGTTAAGTCCTAGGAGAGAGAGGACGTTTACGTTTTCGGTGACCAGTGAGAAGCATTGGAGGGACAAGGGAGGGACGGACGTGGCTGATGGAGTGACGCGAAATGATGGAATCAGCGATAGTGATAGTGAAAGAGATACTGATGAGGTGAGTGAGATTTTTAATAGTTTCTTCTTTAGAGGTTAGAATGAGATTAGGTTCTCTGGAGTGTTTCTGAGTCATAGTTGATTTTGATATATCAGTTAATAATCATTACCTACCTACGCATTTATTAGGAATGGTGTAGGTATCTAAGTAAAAAAGAATTCCTTCATTGTAAAACTATTGCGGGAGCACTGGGATTAACTAAATAATTATTATGTTATAAATTTAAAAAAAAACGAAAACAGTTAAAAAAGTAAGTACCTACATATGCAACCTCTACTGAAGAACCATCATCATCAGCCTATAATGTTCCCACTGCTGGGACACAAGTCTCCTCTCAGTAAGAGGGAGTGGGCCGTAATCCACCACGCGGGCCCAGTGCGGGTTGGTAGATGTCACATGTCTTCGAATTTTCGGTTCTCGGACATGCCGGTTTCCTCACGATGTTTTCCTTCACCGTTTTGAGAGCAGTGGTGATGAAATAATTTACACAAAGTAAAGCGCCTGTCTGGGTTTGAACCTACGACCTACAACTCGTAAGTCGCGGCCGTTACCACTGGGCCACCACTGCTCTCACTGAAGAACCAAATAGGGATAATGTCAGGAGGACGATGGAAACGATAAGTCTGTTCAATCAATATGCCTAGCTTTTTCCCCTACTATGTTGGAGTCGGCTTCCAGTCTAACCGGATGCAGCTAAATACCAGTATTTTACATGGAGTGACTGCCTATATGACCTCCACAACCCAATTACTGGGTAACACGATACCCCTTGGCCCCCTGGTTGTCAGACTTTCGGGCTTTTGACGACCCGTAACGACTGTCAAAGATCCCAGAATGACAGCCGGGACCAACGGTTTAACATGCTTTCCGAGGCACGGAGGGGTCTCGGTATGTTAAGATAGTCACCCATCCACGGACTGACTGCGGCAAGCGTAGCTTAACCTGATCGATCGACTCGTGCGGCTTTTATTATTTAGCCACGAGCCCCTTAAAACGATAAGTCTGTTGTACCCGATAAATAATACTGAACAAACCATTATATAAAAATGTAGATACGCAGTTCGGGAGATTGTCATGTTCAGTTCATACAAAGGTCAATAGCCATATATATAAACTAGCGGACCTGACAGACGTTGTCCTGACCGAATACCGCCACCTATCGGGTCCGATTGTGAATCTAAACCATTCCCAGATCCCCTTGAACACACACAAAAAATTTCATCAAAATCGGTCCAGTCGTTTGAGAGAAGTTCAGTGATATACACACTCACAGAAGAATTATATATATAAAGACTAGCGGACCTGACAGACGTTGTCCTGACCGAATACCGCCACCTATCGGGTCCGATTGTGAATCTAAACCATCCAGGGATCCACTAAAACACACACAAAAAAAATCTACAAAATCGGTGCAGCCTTTTAGGAGGAGTTCAGTGACATACACACTCACAGAAGAATTATATATATAAAGATATATATATATATAAATACATATATCTACCTTAATAACCTACATAGCAAATAATTCTAAAATAAATATAACAAGGTAACTAAACACGCAAACTGTCCCAATTAAAAGCAGATAACCATAAAATTAATCGCAAATAATTAACAATTGCGCAATAAATAATAAAAATAAAATAAATTGTTTAAATAAAATAGATGATTTGTAAAAATGGCGGCACGTGTCCAACAGCTCTTTGTTTACGTTATGATTCATAAAGTACTGTAGTATCTATATATAGGTATGTAATGTTGTAGTAAATTGTAGTGTGAAAATATTATGATACATAGCTGTTTAAGTTGTAATGTTTTTATATTGTAGTCTACGTCGCGTCTAGATGGAAGGTTCTGGATGTTTTTGAAGTAGGTAGACCTTTTTGCCTAACTGACACTGATACAGACTGACTAACTTTTATCATTCTCGTAAATAAATGGTTTAGTTACTCATGTTACTTATAAGATTTATTTAAAAGGCATTGGTGCCGATTCCCTTGTTCACAAACTAAACTAAATTTTAAGTTCAGTGTATCTTTTTCTTTCTATTTCATTAAGAAAAGGACAGAAGATAAATTTTAGTTTAGTCCTGTCAAGTTAATCAGCGCCTGTCACTACTCCATACAAGTTTAGACGTGATAAAAACTTGCCTACTAAAATTCGTCAATTTACGTCAAGCGCTGATTAATTTGATAGGACTAAACTAAAATTTCTCTTCTGTCCTTTTCTTAATGAAATAGAAAGAAAAAGATGCACTGAACTTAAAATTTAGTTTAGTTTGTGAACAAGGGAATCGGCACCATTAACCTCCTAAATCTAACGCTAGATCTTCAAGTGAAACTTAAAAGATGCCAAAACCATGGAATTTCTTACTTTATAATAATTTTGCTATAGAATACCAAAAGGAATTGAATACATTGCCCCTACGAACTTGCGAAAGATTACAAAGAAAACAAGTTCTTTACTTATTCTCTGTTGCACAGTTTTTTTCGATCCTAAACTTGTACGTGACGCCTGATTAAAAAATAGAAGTTGCATGCGCGCAGTAGTTAGCTATTAAAAACTGTCAGGCGCTAGTAAGATTTTCTTGTAATCAAGTTTGAAGTAAGCAAAGTTTTCTAATTAACTTAACACGGTATCCAGGAACTGCTTTTATAAATTATTAAGGAAATATGGATATGCTTGCATCTTCAAGCTGTTATATTTTGACGGGGTGAGCAAGTAGGTAAAAAAACGCCACCGATATGCCACGATTACATAGCTAACCTAAGTATTTCAGAAACGAATTATTCAATAAAAAATAAAGTTTAATAAAAAACTGTAACCCGACTACGGGAAAATAAAAATGATCTGAAAAGTACGAAACAAGCAAATATTTCAGACAGAAATCAAGACATAGGCACAAAAATGGTCCAGGTAAAGCCGTGGTCGCATGCCATTATAATTTTGTAGGTGTTCTTGGCACCAACATGGTATACAGGCATGCGACCACGGCTTTACCTGGACCATTTTTGTGCCTATGTCTTGATTTCTGTCTGAAATATTTGCTTGTTTCGTACTTTTCAGATCATTTTTATTTTCCCGTAGTCGGGTTACAGTTTTTTATTAAACTTTATTTTTTATTTTATACTTTTCCGTTTTTACACTTGATAAACGTAAATAAGAGTAAAGTAATACAATTGTTCAGTAATTAACCTATTTTAAATTCCAATAGCAGTGCATAGTGCTTTGGACGAAACCATAGAGCGATTTATACCATATATCGATATCGAGCTTCGAAGAAATCCAAAATATAAATATTTCGTTGTACTTGTTTTTCTTCATAAGAGTGGAATTTCAAATCGGTACTACTTATTAAGATTTGATTAACTGCACGTTGGTAACATCTTGCGATACTACGTAGCGCATATTATCTGTGGTAGCGCAGTCTCACTTTTGCTTGTTTTTAACGATTTAAACATATTTGTTTACTTTGAAAATATAATATTATATACATATTTGTAATGTGCTCGTCAAGACCTTTCTTTTGATACCAAACATGTCATGATCATCCCATTTTAATTTTTTTCGAGGTTAGAAATTTACGTGTAAAGTCCACCAAATTAAATTTAAGGAAAAATTATATAGCCTATGTCACCCGGACTATTATTACAAATCTATTGATACCTCATTCATCAAAATCGGTTGAGTAGTTTAGGCGCTACGGTGGAACACACGTAAAAACATACATACATACAAACATACATACATAGACTGCTAAAATCATAACCCTTCCTTTTGGCTTTGCCGTAGTCGGGTAAAAAGAAAAAGTCGTAATTTTTGTTTATTAGCACGTTTATGGGAACTATGCAATACTTGTTGTTAAATACCAACTGATATAATAATTTTCACTGTTGTAACATCAAAGACTATTGTAGAAATAAAAGGAAGGATATCTTCAGGATACGAATTCAAGACATAAAGTCTAGCACCAAAGTCAGACGATTTAAGTATCTCTCCAACATTCTCTTCATTATTTACGACTATTTACACTAGAACCACATAAATGATAAACAACAGTGGTTTCACTACTTGTAGATTTCGTAACAGAAAATCTAAAACAAATATAGATCATATTTTAAACTTTCTATGGACATTTTCTTGGCAAGTCGCCAAACTCTACGTATGATACCTACTTACTGTTCTGCGTTTTCCAACTAAGGACATTACACTGTGCCCTCATTGTTTTGTGAATTTCTTGTGTGTCTCGTACCATCGTGAATCTTTATAATTAAAAATCGATTTTTTGTACATTTCCAGTGTTTTTCTTTTTGTGTGGTTAGTGACTAACCTGTACCCTAATTGCGTAACTTATTTTCGTAAACAATTATGCCTAATTTGTTTCATTTTGACAGTTCAACAACATTCATTGCGTTATTTACATTGTTGATCAGATTTTTTTTCCAGCTTATGAAGCAATGGATTAGCAATCTGTTTCAAATCGAAACAGATTGTGATTGTGTTGTATTATACAATTAGGGTACTGGGATCAGAGTTTTAAAGCCGCCCATGGGCCTCTGACTTGGCTTCACATGCCGTCGAGAAATATCTTTCAGGCATACCGGTTTCCTCACGATGTTTTCCTTCACCGTTTCTGAAGCAAGTGATAATTATAAAATACGCACATAGATCTGAAGTCAGAGGTGCGTGCCTTGGGTTCAAACTCGAGACCTATAACTTCTATCAAACTCAAACTCAAATCATTTATTTCAATTAAACCATTTACAGGCACTTTTGAATTGTCAAGGAATCGGTCAGTCAGAAATAGGTATGAAGCTAGTTGCCCATTCCAAAGCGTAGTAGGTACCTATGGAGAAGAACGGGCAAGAA
Organism: Agrochola lychnidis; assembly: GCA_963680765.1. Classification (NCBI taxonomy): domain Eukaryota; kingdom Metazoa; phylum Arthropoda; class Insecta; order Lepidoptera; family Noctuidae; genus Agrochola; species Agrochola lychnidis. The sequence continues at coordinate 4,054,789 of OY796871.1, read as the reverse complement.
ACTCCACGGACACTCTTTTAAATAAAAAATTGTTACAAAATATTGGTTACATCATTCATGTTGAAATTATACATGTGAGAACAATGTAGAAAGACGTGGACTATGGCTTGGTAGTCCAACGGTCACACCACTAGGCTATCATAGCTAGGCTATATTTTCAGTGATGTGGTGGGATGGTAATTTTTGTTTGAAAAATTATATTGATATATTTACATTATTTTATCCCAGCAAAAATAAATTGATGTCTCGGTTTACAAAACAATACAAGTTTCACGATATTAAGATTGTAATGGGAGAATATTGGATTAAACTATAAAGCAATATATTCCGTTTTCTATTCCATACAAATTTTACTGCATTGACCAATGATTGGTCACCAACCATTAATGATTGAGAAGAACGCCAAAGAAAAGATGGATGGATTGTGTGAGGAATGATATGAATGAGAAGGGAGTGAATGATAGTGTGACGGTTGATAGGGGCAAGAATGGCAGAAGAAAACGTGTTACGCTGACCCCACGTGACATGGGACTAGGATGATGAAGATGATGATGATCAGTGATTGGTTACCAACATTTAATTATGATGCAAGCAACAAAACAAAAGAAGAAAATATTAATAATAAAAACAAAACAAACTCAAAACTATACACCGATGTTAATCGTTCTAAACATTGTGCAATCGTACTTCGTATAAATAGTTCTCACTTCGTTTACAAGCTGCGTTTCGATAAACTTAGTTTATTTGACACATTTGGGTCACCGCTTGACAGAAATTGTGTGATGATTTATTTCGTAATAAGTCTTCCTTCTTGTTGATTATTTTGATGGCAAATTGGACGTGGACAGTTTAATGTATTCTGGGATTCTTGGATAAAATATGGATGCTATCCAAATGGTTTTATTGGCGAAGATATTCTAGTCTAGATTGTCATGAGCAATCCATGACTAAATAGGTAACTAAACAACTACATTTTAGTATTATAAGCTCTCCGCGTAATAAAATGTGACAGTTTTTATATATATCCATTGCAGTCATAATTATTTAAACCTCAATACTTGGTGTATTTGGTTGATACTGTATCTACAAATTGTTTTTTCCAAACTACAAAGACTTCATTCCATGAAAAGGAAAATTTACTTACATTCGGGGAAATTAATTGTTAAACAAATTAACTGCCAACTTAAGGGTGAATTCCAGCAATGAAAATGAACGCGATCACCAAACCGAAACTGCGTTATTGAGCTGACAGTGTTATCATTGTTGCGAAACGCGTTTAGTTGTGCTGATCACGTTCAGTTTCATTGGTGAACATAGTCTTTATATTCAAATCACAACGGTCATTCTTTGGCAGTTGTATGAAATGGTTTTATCCATACCTTAAGCTCCTGCCACACTATGCTCCTCGCGCTGCTCATCGCTCTGCTCTTCGCGCTGCCACGATGTTACACTCTCTGCCCACATACTGCTCTTCTTCTTCGTTTCGCTCTTACCAGAGCGGTCGTGGTCACAATGAACTGTGTCCAATCGCAGGTGTAGTCGTTGCCCGCCTCACGATCTTCCTCCATCTGGTTCTGTTACATGACAGTCTGGCGCATTCATTAACAGGGCCTCCAATCGCGGATTTTATTTTATCGGTCCACCTCATCGGCGATCTCCCGCGTTGCCTATTTATTACCTTTCACTCTGCCCTGCGCCACTAGGCACTCTATGGAGTCATTATTCCTCCTGGAGACATGACCAAAAAGCTTTAGTATTCGGGACTGTACTAGTGCTGATAGACACTGTTTGATGCCGAGTGCAATAACACTGCTCTATTTGCGCAATTAATCGCGACGCTTTGCACTACGTCCTTTGACTCTCACCCAAAAACCGACTAAAGAAGGAGCAGTGGGCATGACGAGTAACGTTACCACACTACGTCTCTATCTACTTTCCTCGCTACTTCTCATGCCATTTGACGAGTGTGTGGCAGGGGCATTTGATGTATTATTTAGAACTAGGCTGTAAAATGGTAAATTGACCTAGGGTGTAAAACTTAACAATTACAATGTCCCTGCTAAGGAGATATACAGATACCAATATAAGTCTATTCTTTCTTTCTGACTCTTAACACTTTACGTCACATAAAAATGAACATTATTACACTATTTAGTGTTCACATTATTGCCCAGTCGGCCGACGAGCGATGAGTTTTATTAGCCCGGCGTGAAAAGGGGATGAGTCAAAAAGTAATGTTACCAATAAAATTAACGATACTCTTTACAATTGAGTGATGAATAAATCTGGTTTTATTGTCAGTCATTTCGATGGGGGATTGAGTGGAAGGAAAATACTGAGGCATCTTTCTAAGTAATAGTGGATACAAACCATAAGCACAAATTAGTACAGATGGGTCACTCCAGTACAGATGTTTAACATAATTGGAGCTATAGAAACCTAGATTATTGCGATTTTTTTGGGACCTTTGACCTTGAATAAGTCACAAAATCCACACGAGATTTTACGAGACTTCTGAGACAACGTTTAGAATGCCAAAATGAACGTGTATATATCTTTCCGAGGTGAAACGCTAATTTGACTGGACTGTTACATATTTTAGCGCTATTGCTGAGCATGAGGTCCTAAGTTCGATTTCCGGTGTTGAAAGTGTTATTGGGTTTTTCTATCTGAAATTTCTCAGTAGCAGCTCGGAGTCTAGATTTGTGCGGTTGATGGCAATAGGCTCGCCCCCTATCACATGGGACTTAAACATAACTGGCAAAATATGGGTGTACCAGCTACAGGGACACTACTGCCCAATCCTTCGGGGAAACAAGGCGCGATGTTATATGTTATGTGTGTTACATATTTTGTCCAATCTGATTCCTTAAAAAATCCATGTAACTAATTTTTTTTAGTTTGTAAAGATTATTTTCTACGTGTATTCCGTGGAAAATGTTGTTGGTTACACATTTGACAGTATTTTTTTGTATTTCTTCCTACAAAATGGAATGTCTCAGTGCTTGTTTTCCCTATAAAAAAATGAAATCCATTGGTGTACTGATACTGTTTTTTAACCGACTTCCAAAAAGGAGGAGGTTATATGTTCGTCGCGTATGTTTGTTTTTTTTTTTATGTATGTCCACCGATTTCTCCGTCAATTGTGGACCGATTTTAAAAATTCTTTTTTTTTTTGAAAGGGTGTGCTCTGGAATTGGTCCCATATAAATTTTATAAACTTTGCTTGGATAGTTTTTGAGTTAGCTACAAAATACGTTTTTGTTCCCACTTAGTATGTAGATGATATGATAAGTTTCTGTCACTGGTAGCAGGTAGTGGTATTCGAATGTGTGTGGGGTAGGTACCACAACTAAAAAGTGAAAAATAAAAACTTTTACAAAAAAAAAACAACCGACCTCCAAAAAAAAACACTACAAAGTGAAAAATAACTTTAATTTCGGAAGTCGGTGGCAAAAAACGAAAATACAAAACCCAAGACACCGACTTCCGAAATTAAAGTTATTTTTCACTTTGTAGTGTTTTTTTTTGGAGGTCGGTTGTTTTTTTTTTGTAAAAAGTTTTTTCCATAAAAAAAGTTTAGAAAGCTACTCCCATATTTCGGTGTTCAAAAGCTCAATAATAGAACAGAAACTTCACGGTCATCTGTAAAACTATTCCAACCATACCCGCGTAAAACTTATGACCTTGTTGGTTACAAATATAGTCATACTTATGTTGGTGGCAATAAACTGGCCGAAGTCGACTTCAGCCAACTGTAACAACAGCTCGGTACGGGCTTTAGTGGGTGCTTAAACTGCGGACCAACCTTTGATATGGTGTGTTGTTGGGTTGAAGAGTAGTGGCTACTAGACCCTTGTAATCATTTGTAGGACAAGTCCAAGCGACAAGAATTTTTGCTGAGCAAGTCAAAGTGACAGTAACTGGTGCACCGCACATGGCTCGAAGTAGTCCACTTAGAGCACCCGTCCGAATAGCACCTGCGACTCAGCAGCCTACTGCTGGGATGTATTTTTTTTTGCAGGACGTTATTAATAAATTATACTGGAAAAATATAGATATTGACATTGAGAACAAAGTAAAATCTTGTACAGCGTGCCTATTAGCACAATGAAAGATGTCGATAAAACAAATTTCGTATGTACGTAAGTATGTGTAATTAATATACATTCTAGTGATTTTATCGATATTTTACGTCCTGTAAAACAAGTACATCCCAGCAGTAGGCTGCTGAGTCGCAGGTGCTATTCGTACGGGTGCTCTAACTGGACTACTTCCATGGCACGACGTCGTTCGACACTGAATCTCCTGAACCTGAGATATAGTTTTCAACAGCAACAAAGAATTAGCATCAAGAACACTGCACCTTTTCTTTGTGATTTTAGTGTCATCGTTTACTTGGTCAATGATGTCTCAATTAGGATTTACTAACTATGGTACTCCAACAAGGTGGATCGATGACCTGGTGAAGGCCAGAAGAATCCGCTGGATGTGAAAGGCACATTACCGGTCGAAGTAACGGTGCTTGGGGGAGAAACATGACCAGCACAGAACGTCTTTCTGGAATTGTTGTACCAAAGAACAATTTAAACTTTGACTCAACTCGATAGATCCGGCCCGCTAAATGGCAGAAGTATAATAAAATTTATTCTCTCTCTCTGTGATACTTACCTACCTGCATATTTTACACAGAAAACTTAAAAATCCCCGAAATGCAGGCAACCCTAAGATAGAAGTACGTTACTGTAATTTTATGCATAAATCCGTAATTTTATTAATTTGAACCTTTCCGAGCTGCTACTCTGGATTTGTGCCCAGTTGATGGCAATAGGCTCACCCCCTATTACATGGGACTTGAACATAACTGGCGAAATGTGGGTGTACCTGCTACAGGGACACCTCTGCCCAACCCTTCGGGGAAACAAGAAGTGATGTTATGTTATGTTATGTTGAACCTTTCCGAGCCAATCCATTCCAGTAAGTCAGCAAACTAAAATTTATTATTTTAAACCAAGTACCTACATACACGGCACACTATAATTTAGGCCAGTTCACTACGTACTGACAGAACAAAATAAACTCAAATATTATTGTATCACGCTACGCTATTCTCGTCCAACTGAATCACAGTGGGGGACTTATAAACATATACGTCTTTTGTACGTACATCTCACTTTAATTGTACCTACTGATATACACCTGACATCATTAAGAGCGATTTTTATGCGGGATCTTCGTCATTATAAGCTTTATCTTGCCAGATTCCAGTCTTACACTGATTCACTAACACTTCAACGTCATCATCGTCTAAACATTTACAACTTACCAACATCATTAGAAAATCCTTAGAAGTTCTTAGGAAATTACTAATGATCACTTACAAGGCACATAGGTCAATATTTAAAGAATGGCCATCCATCCCTACCTGTACCCTAATTGCGTAACTTATTTTCCTAAACAATTTTGCCTAATTTGTTTCATTTTGACAGTTCAACAACATTCATTGCGTTATTTACGTTGCTGAGCAGATTTTTTTCAAATCGAAACAGATTGTGATTATCTTGTATTACACGATTAGAGTACTGACCTCTTACCGAAAAAAAAAATGCGTTGCAACATTTTCACTACATTCCTTCAAAATAAACAGCAGGATTTTCACAGTTGATCAACTCTATAAGAAAATTTACATAAGCTTATGTAAACAAATCCCAAAGAAAAACGTCTCCAAGTTTCATACCTTTTCCACTTACAAATATTAAAACATGCATAAAATTACTTGAACAATTTCTATATCCTTTTGTGTCCCGTCATCCGTCTAATGTGTTTTCGTATTTTGGTTAACAGTGAAGGGTCCTTCTCTCTTTTTGTGAATCGTGTTCAGTCCCTGAGAGTTCCTTTTTATTTCCGCATCATCTGTATTAATATTCATAAGTAAATTACTCCGTTTTGGGGATCGGATTTCAACGACAATCGTGGTAGGATGGTTGTGTTGTCGTCTTTGTGTTTGAAGGAGGAAAGTAATCGGAAAATGTTTCTTAAGAAAAGGTAGGAAGATCCCAGTGTAACTGTGATTCGCGAAGGGTGTGTCATGAACTAGCTTCTGCTCACGACTTCGTCCACGGGAAATTTCTTGTTTTAAGATAGTTAATTGATTCAGGCGTGACTTTGCGGAAATCCACTATTAAATACAATAGACGTGGATATATTTAGTAACCTATTCCGCTTAGCTATTTCTAAAGAGCTATAAAAAACTTCTGAAAGAAATCGACACGTGCTTCACGTCTCAACAAGGCTTCCTCAGGATGACGATTGATTTGTCGCGAACCCGAACACGGCGCGTTGCCACACCGAGCGCTGAACGCTTCTCTCTGCGTTCGTGAGGATGCCTCGTTGAGAGGTGAAACACGTGTCGATTTCTTTCAGGAGTTTTTTATGGCTCTTTAGAAATAGCTAAGCGGAACAGGTTACTAAATATATCCACGTCTATTATTTTTTCTTGTTTTAACATAAACTATGCTATGACACTCGACAATACTGTAGCTTTCCATTAGTTGGAATTTTCGGAATCGGATCAGTTGTTCCCAAGATTACCCCCTACATACAATTTTTTTTTTTCTATGTTTAAGTAACTTTACTGACTAATTTTATCCTTGATTTTATCACCGAATTTATAAAAACCATATAGTCTTAATAAATTATTTATCATAATTAGGTGTGTTGCTTTCTGAATAATGCAGTCAATTAGGGTCTTACAAATTCTTCAAAGGAAACAAGGATATTTACGTCGTCACTTGTCACTTTACAACCAAAAAACCTAGCACCACTACAAACACATTAAAATCATTGAAATCCGTCACACTGTAACGACCTCTCACGTCTTTTGCGATCTCCATTACTTCCCTCAAAAGTCCCCATTTCTTTCTTTTTTCTTTTACCCCCATATCTTTTCTTTTATATCTTTTACCTATGTTTCGTCGGCGTCTCGGATGATTGCTCTGTGTATAAGTGGGTCTTACAATGGGATGACATTTTCTTTTTAATACTTATTTTGAGGGTAGATGCGAAACTTGGATGAGTCAAGAGAGACGTCGAAATGAATTTTTGGATTGGACTGAATTTTTAATTAGGAGATAAGATTTTAGGAGAAAGCTAAAAAGCAAAGAATAATTATTGTAGGGTAGCTTCAAAGTCTAAGGCTGATGGCACCAGGAATTTAGTCTAAGGAGGATTTAGGTCATCGTATTTGTCTTTACTTTGGTCATATTTAGCAAAAAACTCAGCATGTGGTGAAACTAACTCCAAATAAAATCATGTTGAATATAAAAGTACAAGGAATTATTGAAGCTAACTCAAAAAGTACCCAAGCAAAGTTAATAATAAATAATAATAATGGGACCACCTCGAGAGCCTACCTTTTCAAACAAAAAAAGATTTTTGCAAATCCGTCTATATATGACGGAGTTATTTATGCTAGAATATACATTTAAAAAAATGTATTTAAATATCCAAAATGAGATCCGGTTTTGAAGTCGGTTAAAAATGAAACATACTTCCAAAAAGATAAAACCAAACCTAATACCGTAATAGATGCCAAACAACCAAAAGATCTTCACACCCATAAATATTCATGCTGAGACAAGGCAAAAAGGCAACACAAAGCCTTCGCCAGTCCAAGGCGAGCCTTGAAGTCATACCCTGAAGTGGAACGCCAGACGCTTTCGAAAACCTTCGGGAAACGGATCGAAAATAGAGGAGAAAAAAATCGAGACATGTCTAGCGAGGTCTCAAGCGCTGTACCTTAAGTCTTAGAGGCGTTGTATCACACCGAACTGGGGATGGACAAGATGAGTTGATTAGATGGATCAGATTGGAATATTTTATTTGAATACTATCTTCGACCCGCAACATCACCCACGTCAACTATACTACAAAACATACCCTATAACACACGGAACTAGTATGGTGTTCTGCCAATGAAAGAATTTTAGAAATTGGCTTAGTACTTCCCAAGATTACCTCTTACATTCAAACTCACAAACTTTACCTCAGTCATTCAGTACAGAAAACACTAATCTTCAGAAAGATGTTAATTTCAGATCATTCTAAATTCTTGTCGGAGATAAAAAAGTAAGAGCTAGAACTAATGTTAAAAATCCTTCGTTTTTCTTTTTCTTATGTTGTTAGTGGTTAGTAACAGATTGTGCTTACATGTTATGTTAGCATTGTTAGTAATATAATTAATTAATAAAATTTAGCACAAACCTATTGCTATTTTTACCCAGTATCTTTGGATGGGGCAGTCCGGTTTGCCAGCAATCATTTTCAGGATAATGTTACGAGTGTTCAGCAAGCGTTGTAGTAAGGAAGCCGCTTTCTTACGCATGATGGCGTGAAAGTAATCCATGTGCGTTGCAGCAAACATTCCAGACGCACCACAACGCCGCGGCAACCGCAACGGCATCCTCCATTTATTCTCGAAATAATAATATGTCAGTATAATTTTGTCAATTATAATCACCATCAAACGTTCGTTTACGATTTTAAACGGCTGTTACAAGGTCCAATAGGAGTGCAAATAAAGTCAAAGTCAAAAACGTTTATTGCGAAGTAAGTGTACAATGTTGGTGTTATGTTATGTTAATACTTATGACTTAGCTGCCTTTTATAAGCATTGCAATTATCATTCGCCTGTCCTTATCATCCTAAATTAGCATGCATTAAACATTATTATTACTTAATTATTTTCTTTTATATTAGTACAATTAAATAGAGAAACAATAGTTATGTCAAAAGTTCAATGTCAATATGAATTTAATACAATTATCTAGCAATATTAATATTATTGTCAACTTTTTCAGGTAGCACAAATTTTTAAATCCTGATCCATTTTTTATTCGGTCACACTCGTCACACTTCGGTGTGAGCTGCTCCCGAACCTTTGTTTCTCTCCACTCAGCGTGCCGTATCATTAACTCGAAGTGGATGGCGGATTTTTTCGACTTTTTAACGTTAATCTTTTTTTCTTTATTTATGAAAAAAGTGTGAGTGGTGTCACCGCTCAGATTTTCGAGAGGTGAACTCAACGCGCTTAATATTCGCTTAGTCTGAATTAATTGGGGAGACAGCTTTTTGGCTTCATGTAATGTCATGTTTGAAAACAGCATGGAATTAAATTATTTCATCGGCCTAGCCTTTTCCCAACTATGTTGGGGTCGGCTTCCAGTCTAACCAGATGCAGCTGAATACCGTATTTTTCATAGAGCGACTGCCTATCTGACCTCCACAACCCAGTAACTAGGTAATACAATACCCCTTGGTAAGACTGATTGTCAGACTTTCGGACTTCTGACGACCCGTAACGACTGTCAAAGATCCACGAATGATAGCCGGGACCAACGGCTTAACGTGCTTTCCGAGGCACGGAGGAGTCTCGAAATGTTAAGATGGTCACCCATCCACAGACCAACCTCGGCAAGCGTAGCTTAACCTGATGGATCGAACCGTGCGGCTGTTATTACTTAGCCACGAGCTCCTCGATGGAATTAAATTATTTAATACAAATTAAATGAAGAATTTTTACTCGACTCACCACCAATAATTTTGGCATCATTCAAGAAATTGAGTGAGACAACTTGTTGCACTAACTTTCAATTATTATGATTATAATTTTAAACTTTATGAATTTTACCTGGTATAATTATTTGGTGTACATTTTTTTACCCCTTAATTCATCAGAATTGCCTTCATCCAAAATTCACGGCCCCGTTCCAATTTGATACACAAAATCATCGACCCATTATTTATATCCATTAATAACATCAAGTACCATAAAGTGGACAAAAGGTAACCCTTTAACACCTGTTTTATTTCATGGGAATGAGCATGATGGGGTTATGAGTGAGACTTTTCTTTTGTTTGGCATATTGTTTTCAATTATTATCAAGTGTCACGGGTTTATTGGAATTAAATGAGGCAAGACATTGGTTTAATGAAAACCGTTGATGATACTAAAGTGTGGGAGCCACCTAGCATATTTTGCAATGAGTAAGTATTGAATACAATATTTTCTTAAACATGCTTGGAAATTCCAGCATTATTTTGACAACCTTCTTCGAGATCAATCGAAAATACTGTACTGGTCAAATACATGCGAGCAGTGGCCGGCAATTTTTGTATGAAAATTCATATCTGTCGTGTTTAGCGGCCGAATAGATGAGGAATTCCACTCAGAGCACTGATTTCAACAGCATTTGTCCGAATCGCATCTAAGTACTTCCACTAACGGCACTGAAACAAAATTTTGATAAGTGCGGTTCGGTGGAACAGATTATTAATATTATTTTCAGTCCCCCGAACGGCACCTGCATAGTTTCTAGTGATGGGATGTATGTGTCACCGTAAGATTGTGAGAACCGTTAGTTTATAATCTGTCGGAATTATTTCCGTTAGATTATAAACTGTCGAAAAATTGTGAACTGGGTGAAATGGGTTAGGTTAGGTTAGAACTGTTACCAACCGCGCGCGAGCCGGGCAAGCGAAGCGAGCGGTGCCGCGGCAGCGGCCGGCGAGCGCTACTTCCAAGTTGCTCGCAGCCAGGCAGGCTATTTAATATTAGCGCAAGGTGCGTTACGTCGCAAGAAAATTTGATACCAGTTCACAATTTGTCAGTTTTTCATGGATAATAAACTATCGAAAAATTATGCGTTAAATTGTAAATGATTTGTCACAGTTCACAATTTTTCGACAGTTTATAATTTAACGAAAATAATACCGATAGATTATAAACTAACGAAGTTCATAATTATACGGTGACATATGTATTGAATAGATGACTATGAACACTTCGTGTAATTTAAAAATGGAACGAACTTTTTACTTCGTTACATGGCAACCAACAAGGTAACATATCATCGATTTTATTTAAATTTCGAACTGGCTTGCAAATAGAGCTGTTTAAAGAAAAATATAAACAAAAGAACATATTGGCGCGCAAAAATGTTTGTTGTTCGTCATTGATTCTGGAATTTATAATTAAGTTACTTATTTTATTTTATTTCATTATATTCGGGAAACTTACAGCTAACTTACACAGTGTTCTTAAATTATATAAAATTGAAGGCCATTTACAAGTTTTCACTGATAAACACGTAACATAAAAAAGGGAAAAAATAAAAAAAAGGTCGGTACGAAATACCTATTAAACATAAATTAGGAAAAAAAAATAGCACACAATAAATTACAAACTAAAAATCAGATTTTGCTAACAATTACTTTTCCGTAAAGAAGCTTTTTACCAACAAATGCTTAAGCCGAGAAACACTGGTGTTGAATATATCCAAATCATGTTCATCAGACAGTTTATTAAAACGTTTGCACGCACGGATTAGAAATGAATTCTGCCTGTACGCGGACTTGGAATGAGGAACATGCAACAAACTAGGTTTGCGAAACATTTTGAACAGTTTGAATTTCCGCGCATTATTTGAGAAACGTACTATACAAGCCTTGGCCGCAACCGCCTTTTTTGCAGGGCGCTGCATTAATGTACTATATTTATTCTTCGGATACTATCATTAACCATTAGATGATCTCACTATAAAAGTTACTGTCAAACTAGCAACGATATCATAGTATCGAGATTTCTGTGCTACATCTAAACTTGTTTTATACAAATAAACCTTCTGGAATAAATGCTCAAATTGATGGTGAAAATCACACCAAAAAAAAACCAGTTGAGAATATCTAAATAAAAAAGGGAGATTATTTAGAAGAGAAAAAAGCTTGGGATTGAACTGCTCGCTCTGCTAAGCCTTGTGATAAACCATAAAACTTGAAATTTTAATTATTATGTTAAATCATCAACATATATACTAGTTTTATTTACTCATTGACATAGTTGAAAATTATATTCAAAATGACATGATTACTTTGTATTATATTATTGTAATTATTGTGAATGTGAGGACTATGTGGATATTATTATAATTTTTATTTCTCTGCTAGTTTTAGTAGTTTATACGGCCTACCCAAATGTCCTTTCTTTGGTATTGTTCGTCGAGTTGAGCTCCTTAAGTTCTGAGTTGAGCTCCACGATAACTGACAAATGCTTGCACTGACTGGACAGGTCCACTCAAATCTGTGTGGTTTTTTCCTCAAAAGACCATTTCAGACACTAATCTGCATGGTCCTCATATGTCCTGACCAAGATCATGTCTGGACTTTAAAAGAGACTGCAACCTCTGAGTTTGTTTCGATCTTTCTTCTCAGAGTAGTCAGATAGGAAACGCTGGAATCATCTAGTTTATTTTTAATATTTTTTTTATATGACGTGTAAGAGTGATTCTGATATCCTATTTACAGAATAAACAATTTCATTTCATTAATAAATAGGTACGTACTTACTATCTTTCGAGAATATCATGGTATAGAAAAAGGGAAAGACAGATCACAGCTACAACATAATATTCTCAATGAAATATTACATTTCAAATAAGCCCAAGACAGGTAGGTAAACAATATGTAGATACGACCAGAGCTCATAATAAGATATTGGATGCGACAGGAACGAATACAAAAGGAAATAATCCAACAAATATAAATCATGCAGTTCTTTCAGATATCGTAATGAAATCGCGCGAGTAAGGAATGGTTAAGGGGAAGCTGCTTGTTTTTTATTGGGATATAGCTACATAGGTAGGTAGGCAGTACACTGGGTTTGAGTACAGAAATTTAATGCATGATTTGAAAATTATCAGTTTTATTTTTATGTGAAATAGACATAGTATTATTAAAGATATGTAGCGGTTACACTGCCACATACGAACTGTGCATCATAGACATGACGTCACACAAATCCTGCATCGTGCAGTTAGAGTTCACCGAGCGATCAACATAGATACATGATTTCAACTTCAAACCGTTGGGCAATTGCCCGCCAGACACAACACCCGTCTGGTCGGAGGATCCTCCCTTTTCTATGGTGGGTGAGTGAACTTTACACCCTGTTCCTCTTACCACTAAAGATATACAGAACATAATAAAATTATGTCTTTAAGTTAAAAACGCTTTTTTTTTACAATTCTTATGTAACTTTTTCTTTTTCCTTCATTTAGCATAATTATAAGCGATTTGGTGCTCAGTGTAAGCTTATTCTGTAGGCATATTAAATTAATTAGTACTACCTACGTAAACCCTTCGTTGAATAAGGAACATACATGATTAATTAAACCATTACTATTCAATACTCAATACCTACTGAATATACCAACAATTATTTCGATCAAAATAAAAAAAAAGAAATGTATGACATCTTGACTATACAGCACTCGTTCACTCTTCATCAGTCACCACACAAATCAGACAACAAAACCAAAAGCAAAAAACAGAATCGCATCGCCTTAATTCCAACTTAAAGAAAGCAAAAAAAGTCTTAAAAACGACAGAAAAAAAAATCGCAAAAGCTCCGCAGGGTGAGACATCATAATTCGGAGTCGAGAAAGAATAAAAAGATAAAAAGACAGTCATAGAGATTTCCCCCGGTACACCATGTTTTTATTACGTTTTCCATCAGATAAGTAAAGAGGGTGGAAATCATATGAATTTCATAATACAGTTTAATTATTATAAGGAAAATATGGCTGTTCAATTCTTTCTTACCTTTGAATTGAGTCGATTCATAAGGAGTATTGTGTATTGCTTCTTTTGATCCGTATAATCTTAAGTAAAAGATAAGCATTTTGTCTTACTTGCATGAAGTCGATATGGCTTGTTTGCACATCTACAGTATGAAGTTTATTCTGAAAACTACACTTAAAGTTTTTTCCGAAACCTAATTTCGAGTGAAGACTACTTCTGATTTCATTATTAATATCTGGATGACCAAGCCTTGCTCGGTTTTTTTATTGAACGACGTTTTCTAAAAATTTTACTTAAATGATCGATTTATCACCCCCGAAACCCCCTGCATACCTACAAAATTTCATGAAAATCGTTGGAGCCGTTTTCGAGATTCAGATTGTAATATATGAATATTTACAAGAATTGCTCGTTTAAAGGTATTAGATATTATATACAAACAAAATTAGACTTAAGGCTGGTAACGTAGATTTGTCGACATAGCTTACAGAATAAGCAAACTAAAGTGGCAATGGGCCAGCCATATTAGCTGTAGAACCGATGACCGTTGGGGTACAAGTGTTCTTGAGTGGAGATCGCGTATTGGTTAATGTAAGGCAGGAGGCCCTCAGGCTAGGTGGGGCGACGATCTTCGCAGTGTGGCTGATAGCAGCTGGATGAGAGTTGCCGAGAATCGAGCGTGCAATTGGAGAGGCCTATGTCCAGCAGTGGACTGCTGTACGCTGATGATGATGATGATGACACATCTTTAATTAATATTCAGGAAAATTACCTTTCAATCATTTTCTCATAGAGAAAAAATTCAGTGTCTTATTTTCTCTGAAAAAATAATGTGTCAAAAACTTCAAACATGATTTCTAAAATATGTAATACCTAATACACCTGTTTTAATAACACACATTCCATTTACCATAACATTACGTTTCACCCTCAAGAAATCCCCATACGCCACACCTCCTCAATAAAAATGTTTAAAGGCGCCGACTGTGTAAAATATTTTGATAACAAATGCGTTAGGCGCCGAGTTATTACGAACAATAAATTGCATACGGCACCATTTGTCATATCAACACGTTATACTTGGCATTATACTGTTTTGTTGGTGTTCGAGGGCAATAATGTGCAGGGTTTTGAATTCTTCAGTGCAGAATGAAAGTTGTTGAAGTTTTCTATCTTTTAATTTTTTTTTATTTCTTTTAATTTATTTCTAACAGCTTTACTAGGCTTTCTGGTTTATATCTAGCAAGGTTGTAGAGAATAATTACCTTTATGACTCTGAATGTTCATTTCGTCAATAATTTACTTTAGATTCTTTGGGTTTTGCGATGACCCCTATATACAAAACACTGTTGTCTTTCTTTACCAGATTTTATTTGAAAGTATATGATGCCTAATTTAATCATAATTATGTTAGAACCTGGGAATCGAACCTAGGATCTCATGCTCAGCAGTAACGCGTACCACTAAACCTACGAGACAGCAAAATTACTAACCAACCAACTAACAACCAATCAACCAACTACCAACCAACCAACTACCAACCAACCAACTACCAACTTTAAAGTCAAGTAAAGTTTTACCAATATAAAACCAACCACCTTGCACAACAAAATAAAAACGAATCCAACCCCATTGGAACATTATTGTAATCTGCGTAATAAAAGCGATATTAAGTTTAAGACTCACTTTTTTATAACAGGAGATGGAAAATGCGAATTTCATATCAGTAGTTAAAATAAAACGATGGATTTAGACGAGGAAGGCACGTGTGCAGTATAAAATATATCTGAGTATATAAAAATCGTTTCATGGAAATAAATAAAATCGCGTGTATGATTTAGTTTGTGTAGAAATATCTCACTATGAAAACTTTTATGTGATGTGAGCTTAAGGTTGAACTAGTCGCGGGCTCGAACTCATTGGTGGGCTTGGTCAAAAAGCAGGCTGTGTCACCTGGCATCGTGTCCGACAGAGATAGTATCAGTGATGAGCAGTTAGACGCTGGTCTACATGCACAAACTCTAGTTCGCACGCACACAAACACCGTTCAGAACGATTTCAGTAAAACGAGCGTGTAAAAAATTACGAAAAGTCCTTTGAAAGGTGGAGTTTTATGAAAAAACTACTGCATTAATCAATTACAAATAAAGTTTATTATAATCTTCGACAATTGAGCTTTGTTAGAACGAGCTTTGTTTTGGAGATTTTATACTTCTTTTATTACTTATTTACTCCCAAAGTTGCGTTAAAATTTGCAGGAAAAACGAATCTTTGTTGGCTCATGACTTTTTAATTGCATTTTTTTTACTATTCTGCTTCTATACAGACAAAATTAATAATAAAGCAAAACGATTTCATGTTTTACTTTGGATGTACAATGTGTAACAGTGGAGTAAAATCCCCCCGAAATTTGTATGAAAAAAGTATCGGCTAGTTGCGCCTTAAAGTTCTCCATTCTTACATATGCTCAAACCTGATCTTTGACACTTCAGCAGAGCTCCAAGCTCGAGGTTTGCCAGCGAGCCATGGAGCGCAGTATACTGGGGGTTCGAATTTCGGACCGTATAAGGAACACAACACTGCGCGCCAAAACCAAGGTCACGGACGTTACCCAGAAAGCCGCAAAGCTTAAGTGGGACTGGGCCGGACATGTCTACCGCATGTCAGATGACAAATGGGCCAAAAGAACTATTGATTGGGTCCCACTAAACGCACGACGACATCGCGGCAGGCCGAGACGAAGATGGCGGGACGAGCTTGACTCTTACCGAAAGGACTGGCCGACATTAGCAATAGACAGAATTGTCGTCATACTGTTATCTAGAAAAAAAAACGCCGGTTTTATCTTAGAGCTCAATCATTCTTTGTTCAGTTCTATTTCTATGACGATGGACGATTAAATATCTTTCGAAAACTTTAAAATATAGAGGACAAATCCAAAAAAAAAAACGTGTGGCACTCGGGGACTGCCGCGGTAAAGCTTTTGCATAGCATTTGTACCCTCCATACTTGCTATTTGTCAACGCTACACTTGGGATGATGACGTGATGACATAAAACAAAAATTACGTTCCCATGACAACATCACGTTGTCATGGGAACCGTCATTACATGGTAGGCGGAGTGGGGGGTGTTAGGTTTTATTTTCGTTACGATTCGGTCGCCGCGCTCAAAGCCCGCGATAAAAACTATGCAATAGCTTAAAAAAAAAAATATACGTTTTTGTTAATTACTTACAACCTCTGAAGGCTGACTAGAATTTAAATGCGGTAAATAATTTTTCAGATGCTTGTATATAATAGGTACTGTAAATAACTATGCTCCTGAAAATCGAAGAAAGAATACTTCAGTAAACCGAATTATTATTATTCGTTTAATTCTTTTCAAACACTTCAATTACATAACATCACGCCTGTATTCCCCGAAGGGTTAGGCAGAGGTGTACCTATAATTAGAGCACACCCACATTCCGCCAGTTACATCGATCACCAATAAAGAACATTAGTGATCGAAGGTCAGTTATGTATAAGTCGCATGTAATAGGGGGCGAGCTTATTGCCATCAAAAATCAATCTGCCTAGCCTTTTCCCAACTATATTGGGGTTGGCTTCCAGTCTAACCGGATGCAGCTGAATACCAGTATTTTACATGAAGCGACTGCCTATCTGACCTCCACAACCCAGTAACTGGGTAATACGATACTCCTGGTAAGACTGGTTGTCAGACTTTCGGGCTTCTGACGATCCGTAACGACTGTCAAAGATCCACGAATGACAGCCGGGACCAACGGCTTAACGTGCTTTCCGAGGCACAGAGGAGTCTCGGTATGTAGAAATGGTCACCCATCCACGGCCCAACCCCAGCAAGCGTAGCTTAACCTGACAGATCGACCCGAACGGCTGTTAGTATTTAGCCACGAGCTCGAGCTTATTGTCATCAACCGGGCATAAATCCAGACTCCAGGCTGTTATTAAGAACTTCCAGGTGGGGAATCCAATATCACTTTGCCTGACCCGGGAATCGAACCCCAAGACCTCATGCTCAGCAATATAAAATCACACTTATAATAAAGGCCAAATTTTGTGAGTGTGTGTGTATGTTTGTCTCTTCTTCACGCTCGAACGGCTGAACGGATTTGGATGAAATTTGGCACACATATAGTTTATAACTTGAATTTTTTAAATTTTATTTATTATTTATTTATATCAGAGAAAACTCCATAATAGGTTACAAAAAAAATCATAAAATGTTAATGTGTTAGTAACAGAATTGTACAAAAAATTATATTAGTATTGTTAATATCTATACCTAACGGATGCCTATGGCTGTCCTTATCCACAGATTTTGGAAAGGACAGTCGAAACGGGCAGCAATAGTATTTAGGATGCTGTTGCTGCTGCTTCGTAGACGGTGCAGCAAGGAGTTTGCTTTCTTGCGCATGCAAATAACACATAGGATACTTTTAATCTCGATATTCAAACGGGATCGAGACGTATGCGGGTGAAACCGCGGGGCGCAGCTAGTAAATAAAATTAAAATAAAAAGCCTTTTATTTCGTTGCCAATTACAAAACGAAAAAAAGTTAAGTTCTATGTTGGTATTCCTAAATATAAATTTTTGTTGGTAATTAAGTTTATTTCTTAAATTCAGTTGTTACTTTAGATTTTACATAATTTTAATTAATCGTACTATGTTAAATATGTATATTGTATTAGCGCTCAGCAATAGCGCCACTTCAATTACACAGAGAACGCTCAAATATCCCTATTCCAACATTAAAACGTATCCATTTAGAAAAATAACGATCGAAACAAATTAAATCCCGCCCTATATTCTAACTGATCCTGCTTAAGCACTTTATTTATTATTATTTCCTTACGAATGTAACCTATTTTATTGTACCTTTAACATTCGCCATAGAAACTTTACTGTTAACATAAACCGGGATATAAAGATTTGTTATAAAAATTAAACTCTTAAGAAATACCGAACCTCCCCCTTATCGGTCGGGTAATCATATAATTCGAGTTATTGTTCCACCCGCCATTTTGTTTTAGAATTCGAATTTTAAAAAGGGCGGTTGTAAAAAAGTATTTTAATGGTATCTTTTTTATTAGGAAAGTGATGAGCTTTAAAAAATTATATTATGATAAAAATTATATTGTTATGTAGAACAATAACAGGCTTGGAATCTTGACTCTTGGGTCATAATTTTCCATACAGAAAAATACCTGATATTTTCTATGGTTTGAACTTCTTCTACAATGTTGTAAACATGGAAAACAACTTTGAATACTTTTGTGATCATCAAGTACCAGTACCCTAATTGCGTAACTTATTTTCGTAAACAATTTTGCCTAATTTGTTTCATTTTGACAGTTCAACAACATTCATTGCGTTATTTACGTTGTTGAGCAGATATTTTTTTCCAACTTATGAAGCAATGGATTAGCAATCTGTTTCAAATCGAAACAGATTGTGATTGTGTTGTATTACGAAATTACGGGTAAAATTAGGGTAAAATTAGGGTACGGGTTTTAATTTTATGGGCAGAAAAGAAAATTTGTTACAATTTATTAAATAATTTACAATGAAGGCAAAAGCGGTTTAAGTTTACCTAGTACTATCACGTTATGAATAAGTGCAATAAACACAAATAATGATAACTAAAAACTACCTAAATAAATTTTGGTTATACCTAAGCACTACACTATGAAACACATTGTAGATTATTGAGCCAATGCAGAGAAATAAACATTAATAGTTTTAAAAAAACACTAGAAAAATACGCTTGAAACCTGATCGTATTCAAAGTCCATTACGTGGCCTTTCTCACAAGTGCAAACACGACTATGATACGATATTCCATCATGAAGTTCCAGTTCATATCTTCCGGCTCCATCATCAGATCAGTTTGACAGTACCATATTATTGTATTGTCATCAGAACTACATACAGCTGCCAATTTTCATTACGCTACGACCCTTGGAAGATGGTTAAATTAGTTACCTTAGATTCCATGTTACATACAGGTCGCCCCAATAAAAGCGTGTTAAAAACCTGTTATATCTATGAATGAAGCTTTTTCTGCAAAGAAAGAACACATGGCTCCTATTCTAAGTTTTATAATTAAATAAATAAATAATTTAAGCAACCACCAACAAAATAAAACAAACAATTATTAAATTATCCGTACCTGTTAAAGAACTCAGTATTTTTTTGTTATAAACACAACATTATTAGGTACACACTTCAAAAGAATATTGCTAGCTATTTATCAAGTTCAATAATTATTCAGTTGGCTCACAATGAAATCGACAACTAAGCTGTTGGACCAATAGGGTAATCCCATCACCACAGATAATATAATCCATCATTAATCCAACACCACGTGGTATCTCATACCGTTAAAATCATAAATAAATAAATACATACCTCCATAACAATCCTCATTACATAAACACTTAATTTTATCACCGTAACCAATTGAAAACATCACTGTCAAACAATAAAAATTAACGTCAAATAAGAAATGTTAATACCTCTTTTGGATTCAAACTCATTACACAATTTTAACTGTCAATAAACACGCTTTAACGATTTAAAAAAGAATTAGGATGATGACGTCATAAAGTCATATGGGGTTTAAAGAAGTTTCAGACCAGCGCAGCAGCGCATGTGTAAAATCACACACATACACTGTTACAGTGCATTCATTATCTTGTCCCGTGACGGGATTTAAAGCACTGGATTTTGCAATCATGTGATTGCTAGTACTGTTCTGTCAGTCGCCATTTTGAACTCTATGGGTATTGAAACTAAGACTGCAAAATTTAGTGCGACCATAATCGCGTCACGGGACTAGTTATAATGAACGCACTGTAGAAGGATCTTTTGGCGCCCGAATGACGTTGATAGTAAACATTTGGGTGTTGTTGGTAAACAATTTGTGCAATTTTTTTGTGAAATGTCACTTGAGATGTATAAATTACCAAACAAAATGGCGGCGTTTGTTCCAATTTCGGCCACGCGCCAGAATAATGAAATAGGGCTATACATTCATAACTTGGTAAAAGAATATTAGTTTCCAGTTCCTTTTTCAAAAGTTAAATTTAGATAACTCTCTGCTTCATGTAAATCTTATTTATGGAACTTAGTTCCTATTATTTACCATCACTAAAGGCTGAATGAAAGTGGGTTAGCTCCATAGAAATATAAAATTTAAATCTATGGTTAGCTCAGTCTGCCCGAGAATTAAGATAATTTTTACCCAAGAATATAAATAGTTAATTTTTTCTACGTATGTCTGTAGTAAGTAAGAGAGAGATGTAAGCTGTCTTTTATTATAGTAATTTTATTATAGTAACAGGATTTTGATTTTATGGATCTTCTGTAATCAAACTGTTTTGTGATGATAAGATTAACAGTTCTGTATGACGTTTATAGTCGACGCGTGCGCAAATCTATATCTTTTTATGTCATACAGGGTGTAAATAATTTAATGTACGTCTGAAATTAGTGATAAAGTATTATTTGGTGTTTAATGCTAATCGTACGTTTTTTATTACTTTTACAGATGTAGGATTTTGGTTTATGAGTGATTTTATTTTTGTATTTAATGTAATGATTTTATTTTAATGTCAATTTATGATAGTATTGTTGTGCCATGTGGGTTCAGACATCTGATAATATCTTCATGATTGGAGTTTGTACTTAAATTATTTACTATTACATAAATATTATATTATACTATTTTATTATTATACTATTATATACATTTTACTCAAAAATAACGATGAGTATTCAGATCTTGCTGTGATTTTTACGCAGAATGACCTAATATTGTTAAAAAAGTAAAAAAATATATATAAACGCACTTTTTATCCATATTTTTCTTCCTCAAATGACTATTGGTATTACCAATTACTTGTACATATTTTTTTAATCGACTTTAAAAAAGGAGGAGGTTCTCAATTCGTCTGTATTTTTTTTTCTTTTTTATGTTTTCTTTGAACTTTCGACTGGGTGAACCGATTTTGATAATTCTTTTTTATTTGAAAGCTGGTTCTTCCCGTGTGGTTTTATTTCAATTTGATCCAGTTCTGACAATAGCATCTATGAGAAAACCATATAAGTCTTAAATTTGTATTAAGTATGTACGCGACAAATGGACGAATAACTCAATATCACGCCAACCGATTTCAATGATTCTTTTTTTAACCGACTTCCAAGTACCACAACAAAAAGCGAAAAATAAAACAAAAAAATTACTTTCATTTCGGAAGTCGGTGGCAAAAACCGAAAATTCAAAACCAAAGACATCGAACATACATTAAAAAATGCACGAAAAATCTCTATTTTTTGCAGACATTAATTTTACAACAATATCGATGCAAGCGACATGAATAAAAACATAACAAATAATATATTCCAATCTATAAACAGTTTACGAGACTCCTCGATAGTTTATAGTGGATGAGATTTAAGTTTTATAGGTACTTGTGTTTTACGTTTTGGGGTGGCTGTGGGTCTGTTTTGACCATTTCGGTTGTGTGTATTGCATTGCATTTGCAGGTTATTGTGTAGTTACGTGTGTAGTTACCCGGTTACGCGTCTATTTTCGAAGGGCTCAAATGAACCTTCTTTTTAGGGTTCCGTAGTAAACAAGGAACCCTTATAGTTTCGTCATGTCCGTCTGTCTGTCTCTGTCTGTCTGTCTGTCCGCGGTCTAGCTCCGAGACCCTAAGTACTAGAAAGTTGTAATTTGGCATAGGTATACATATTAATTACGCCAACAAAGTGGTAAAACAAAATTATGAAAAACATTTTTTTTAGGGTACCTCTCATACACGTAAAGTGGTGATGTTTATTTTTTTATTTTTTTACCCCATGGCGAGGGGTATCATTGGAAAGGTCCTTCAAAAATATTGGGAGTTTGTTAAAATCATTTTTGGATTCAGGGATTCGTTTGCGAAATATTAAGCTTTAAAGTGCTAATTTTTGTTAGAGTCAAGTGTCTCCCCCCCCCTGCTGGCTAAATGGTTGGTTTTGGGTGTGTGAAAAAAATCACAACAGTAGTTTATATAACGAAATTAAAAGGAAAACTATCACAGCTAAGTAGGCTTTACAGGTTAACGAGTAATAATCGACCAACTTAACTTTGCAGTTGCAAAAACATGATTTCCCATACATTCCGTATGGGAGACATATTTTTCAACTACAAAGTTAAGTTTGTTTTTGGGATAAATTCATCCCAACTACGGAACCCTTCATTGTGCGTGGTCCGACATGCACTTGGCCGGTTTTTTATATTTTGTCAAACAAAAGTGTGTTTACTAGGTTGTTGTAAACCGTAACCAAAACCGCGTATTTTTTCGAAGGGCTCAAAATTCTTTGTTATTTTTTGTTTTTGTCAAACAAAAAAGTTTTTTTACTAGGTTAACCAAAACCAAACTAGGTATATTGAATAATTTAGTTTCGGCACAAGAGTGACTCAGTGGTTTGGGTTTTAGTTTGGTTCAGTTTTTTTAACTGGCAAAATGTGGGTGTGTAGGTCACCGCAAAAATCACTACATTGTATTAAAATACATAATACTTAAAAAAAAACAAAAAGTTTTTTTCCTAGTTCATGAAATAAAAGGCTTTTTTATTTTATTTATTTAATTAGGTCACCGCTACCTAACCTTTCGGGAACAACAGGCGTAATGATATGTTACATATATGTGTATTAAAATACTCATTTTTAATATCATTATGTTTTCTGCAGATGCTTATGCGGTTTTTTTTTTCAGGTAATCTTTTCGCTATTTATGTTTTTATCAATAGAGCAACATAACCGGTTCTATTACTGATTTATTTCCTACAATCAATTGACCAGTACAAAAATACCGAAGTCAACCTTAGAAAACTCACAACATTACAACAAAACTTAAATGTCATCTTTTTAACTGCTAAAACACACACATCAATTTATACATATAATGCATACAGTTTATAGTAAGCTTTATTACAAGATTCGATATGACGAGGCAGCGATTAGCCGGGATGCTTACGACTGACCGTAAATAATGCGAGTAAAAAAACATAACTGACAAAAAGAATGATGCTATTTTTTTATTGTATCGCATTTATGTGCGCGACTGTACTTTTTGGTTTTGTGGTTCTGCAGTAAAAATAAAAAAGTGAGGTAATAAAAAATACTATTTAAATATAAGACATGATACATGAATAAATAAATTAAAAAAAACAAAAGAAATAAATAAGAAGAGAAA
Source organism: Agrochola lychnidis (assembly GCA_963680765.1). Taxonomy (NCBI): domain Eukaryota; kingdom Metazoa; phylum Arthropoda; class Insecta; order Lepidoptera; family Noctuidae; genus Agrochola; species Agrochola lychnidis. The sequence continues at coordinate 4,030,884 of OY796871.1, read as the reverse complement.
AGACCCAGTTTCTTCTGGTTTTCATAAAAATATCTGATAATAAATTAATTTGAAGAAAAAAACGTGTCACATACGTTTTTTTCTTCAAATTAAGTTATTATCAGATATTTTTATAAAAAAAACTAACGTAAATCAGAGGAAGCTGGGTCTTTTCTTATTTTTTTTTTTTTTCCCTCTCACAGAGAGGAGGCCTGTGTCCCAGCAGTGGGAACATTATAGGCTAATGACGATGATGATGATTTATTTATGTATTAAATATATAGTCTTATTAAATAGTATTTTTTATTACGTCACTTTTTACACGCTACGCTACAGAAAAACTAACGAGTTAATAACGCTCACAACAGACCCAAAACAATACAAACGAAAATATTCGTACCTACATACTATGTGAGTTGAAAGTCGAAAAAATAAACCAATTTTTTACCAAAATCAGTATACAGAACCTCAAAAGCACATCACTTTCAATAGTGACGCGCCACGCTTCGATACGGTTCGATATGTATTTTTATGTTCGACTCTAATTTATATCTGTCGTCGTAAATGTCAACTGACGTATACGTTTGAGATTATTACATGTTGCGCACGCGGTTTTTAACGACGCTCTTACTTGATTGCAAATGGCATTTTTTGAACGATCTTTTACGTTAGTTATTAGCGAAATGGAGAAATATATGTGACATTTAAAAGGGCTTTGCTTTGACAAAGATGTTTTAGCGTTTGGTGGTAAAATGTAAAAAAATCGTTAAAATGCTTTTGCTTGACATGTTTTTTTTTTGTGTGTCCTGGAATTGACCACATCGGCTATCCTTTAAAAGGCATATGAAGATCAAACGATAAAATTCAGTGGATAAGCGGTAAAATTTGGATAGAATCGAAACAGAACCGTTTTTAACCGACTTCATTCAGACTTGAAAGTACCTTAAGGATAAATGACATTTGCTAAAGCTAGAGTTCGCGCCACCACTCAATTCCGATAGACGCGGCGCTAGTGTCTCAAATTGAATTTAAATAAATGTAGTTCCACAAATTTTCCGTTGGACTTCAGTGGTGGTGCGGACTTTAACAAACCCAAAATCATGTGAATTTTTTTCCAGTTTTTTAGGTTTTATACAAAATTTGCGTAAATATTTTATGTCATCATATTTTTCTTGACCTTATTCTAACTTATTAAGGGTCTGCGCAATATATTAAAAACAAACAAAACAAACTAAATTAGTCACATTCCCGCGAAAGAATAAAAACTACTTCAACATTCAACATGATGGTACAGTAATTGAACAAGTCAGCTGCGTAAAATTTTTAGGACTTTGGATAGATAATGATATGACATGGCAAACACACATTGACACAGTATGCAGTTAACTGAACTAGTACTCATATGCTCTATATAAATTATCCAAAATTGTCGATCTATCAGCTCTATTAACTGCCTATCATGCCTACGTATCATCAACCTTAAAATACGCTATTACATTCTGGGGCAACGCCACAAACAAAGAATTAGTGTTTAAAGCGTAAAAAAGATACGTTCGCGCAATGGCTGGTATCTTTTTTCCAGAATCATGCAAACCATATTTTAAAAAGTTTAAAATTTTAACCTTTCCATCAGCTTATACCTATGAAATTGCAGTATTTGTTAAAATAAATAAAAATCTATTCGGTGAACTGAAATCAAAAAGGTATATACTGAAAATATCTAGTATACCACAAAGAACTACTCTTATGGGCAAAAGTTTTTTGGAATGGCATCTAAAATTTACAATAAGATACCTGTGGATATTTTAAACACCAAGGAACTGCCACTATTTAAACATAAATTGCGTAATTTTTTAATTGACAAAGCTTACTACACGATCCAAGATTTTCTAAATAATTAATGCCTACTACAATCTGTCACCATAATTGTTATTTTCTAAGATTTACTTTTTATGTGATGCCTAAGATTTTATTTTTAACTGCATGTTGATATAATTATTGTATGCCTATTAGGTAGGACATAATGGAACTGTAATTTACCTAACATCTGTATGTATAACTAATGCCCACAATAAAAAGATTTGATTTGATATTTTTCTTCCATACTTCACTATTTTTCATCATCTCGGAAGTCACCTAGACAGGGGTGACTTTATCACAGGAGATGGAATGGTTTCATCATTCCTCTTTTCACATATTTATCTCGCATATTTATCTCATTTTCTCGACGTCCGTATGTCACTGCAGGGATTCAGCAGAGTAGCAGCGTCAGTTATATTTGCCTGGCACATACTGAGCTGGATTCCCATTTAGTGCAACCTTGAGACGCACACCGCACTTTTTATGTTCATTGATTCATTATTTTTAAGTGTGTCATAGCCAATAGTGTCATCACAATGTCTTGTTTTCTTCCTTTTTTTTTTGTGTGTTGTGCTGTATTTTGTGAGCACTAAATAATCGATTTATCTATTTAACTATCTGTCATCATCCTCTTGCCTTTATTTCAATTTGGTTGGCGTAACATTTCTGTCTTCTTCTTCCATACATCTATCTCTAATAGCCGTCGTCTTGAAAGCCACCTCCTTTCTAGCCTTACCATCTTTCACACAGTCCATCCATAGTTTCTTTGGTCTTCCTCTACTCCTATGGCTAGAAGAGTAGGGGAAGACGGAGGAATCCACTTTCATACTCAAAACTATCCTCACGACATTTTCCTCATTTCTTCACATGACAACCGATTTCCAAACTACTTTTTAGTCACCGATACGATCCGGTGACATTTAGTATAAGAAAAAAACTTTTTTACAAAAAATACAACCGACTTCCAAACTACAAAGTGAAAAATAACTTTAATTTCGGAAGTCGGTGTCTTTGGATCAGTATTTAAGTTTTTTACACCGACTTCCGAAATTAAAGTTATTTTTCACTTTGTAGTTTGGAAGTCGATTGTATTTTTTGTAAAAAAGTTTTTTTTTTTCACTTTTTAGTGAGTTGATTTGTAATTTATCTAAGTTACAATAGCCTTATGTCAACTGCTCATCAAAAATACCCAAATCGCTATAGATGTGCCTTTAATATTTGAAGAGTTCCCTCGATTTCTCCAAGATTCCATCATCAGATCGTGACTAAATGACAATGGGACCCACTTGAAAGTATACCCTTTCAAACAAAAAAATAATTTTTCAAATCGGTCCAGCCGTCTTCGAGTAATCGGGGAACATAAATAAAAATGAAAAAAAATATCCCGACGAATTGAGAACCTCCTCCTTTTTTTTGAAGTTGGTTAATAAAATAAAGAAAATGGTTAAAACACTTTTAAAATTGCGTCAGTATCAGCTAAATCTATCAATCGTATTAAATCTCCACAGCAGTGCAATAAAATTTTCAATGACGTTGGTAAAATGAGGTAGTAGACGATTGGCATTACACTTTAGTAGCGATTCGAACGCGGTGTGCGATTGAAGCCACATTGTTGCTTTATTACATGCTTTTGTGCAACCTTGTCTAAGTAAAGAGGTGATATAAAAGCTTTACATATAAGATAAGATATATTTATTCGTCAAAAACACGTGTAGGTTTACAATCAGTTGGAAAGCTGACAAAAAAAAAGTTTCAGCATGTTTTGCCTAGAAAAGCAAAGTACAAAAATCATAAAGTTACGTTTAAATTAATAAATATAATAATAAAAATGTCTAAAATACATTATTAAAATAGTCGTCCACATTATAGTAGCATTTATTTATTAAAAGTTTCTTCATGCTTTTATTAAAACTATTAATATTCAAATCTTTGTATGCATTTGGTACTTTGTTGTATAATTTTGAGGCCATGCAGAATACACTAATACGCATACAATATCAGTGATTGTGTAGAAGTAAAATAGATACTATAATTATTGTTCACCTTATTCAAAATCAAGGACAAATTCTTTATTTCAATTAGGCACATAAAAGGCACTTTAGAAGGTCAGAATTTTCAAAAATATTGAATCGATTCTAGTCGCCCCTTCCAAAAGGTAGTTATCCTAAACACATTAAAGTTCTTTTAGTAGTAATATTAAATACTGGTATTTAGCTGCACTTCCACACAATAGGCATAACGGACAGTCCTCTGTGCAGGGCGTGCATGGAGGCTGAAGAAACCGTAGCGCATGTGCTCTTTGAATGCACAGGCATCACCCAGATTAGAACAGAAACCCTCGGGTCACCCAGATCCTACACAGATGTACTGAACAGACTAGGAGATTTAATTAGCTTCTGGAGGGAGGTGGGCTGGTTGGAATAACCACCAAACGGCTGCCATGGCCCACGCACAATGGTCCACTTTACGGACTAAGTGCGGAAACCAAACCCTATAACATAGAACATAGCTGCATCTGGTTAGACTGGAAGCCGACCCCGGGAAAAGACTAAGCAGATTGGATTGATTTAGTAGTAGAGGTGGTGAGACGACCTAGATGCGTACCGCAAGGGTTGGATCGAGGTGACTCTGGAAAAGGATGCATGGAAGGATTTGAGGCCTTTGCTCAGAAGTGGGACAGTGTAGGCTAACAAAAAAAAAGTATTTTTCTTCTTCTACCGGGTACTTCTTATCATTATTATCAAGTTAAAACTCATCATTCAGCCGTAAGACGTCCACTGCTGGACATAGGCCTCCCCCGAACACCGCCACTTCGACCGGTTCTGTGCTTCTTAGTGCTTGTAATTTTTGGGGGAGTATACCATAATCGCCACGCTTGGCAGGCTGATTGGCGATCGCAGTATGGTGTTAAAAATGCATAGAAAACGCTGCTGCCCATTCTTTAGTAAGTCCCTTAGTCGCCTTTTACGACACCCATGGGAAGAAATAGGGTAGTTCTATTCTTTAAGTGGGACGCGGACTACACGGAACATCTTTCAAAACCACACAACACCATTGGCGAAAACTTTATAATATGTTTATCGAAAACTTTATGCTTATCGAAAACTTTATATGTTTATCGAAAACTTTATAACTTTATCGAAAACTTTATAACTTTTTCGAAAATTTTGTAACTTTATCGAAAACTTTTGTTTTTTTTAGATAGACTGAAAATGTTCTATTTTTCTGTTATTCTAATTCGATAGAAGAAAATATTATTTTACCTCAAATTAAATGAAATAATCAATACAAACTTTTTAATTTCCCAGATAAAATATTTTATTACATTGTTTATTTTGTAAGCGTTTTGTCGTTTTTGTTGCAATTGCACTGTTAATAAACAGAATATTGGTAAATATTCAGCGATGAAAACAGCCAACTTCAAAAGTCATAACTTTAATCGGACTGTAAAACAATATAATAATACTTCTTACTATGATCCCGTTTATCGATATGAAAGTTTTATTTGAAAAGTTATATCAGAACTATCTCAGTTTTCCTACATTGTCACTTTATTGCGTTACGCTATGAAATAAAGAAAATATGGACAAGTAGGATATAAGTATTGCCTTTGTGTCTTCGTCTTAAGAATTAATATATTATACGCATGTATCAGAAAGGTGTGGTAATATTTAAGGATGCGGTACAAACCATCATACTGAACGACTTTCTCAACGGAACAAACATCGTATCGCGAAAAAAAAGGAAAATAAAAAAAAAACCTGTGGCACTCGGGGACTGCCGCAGTAAAGCTATTGCATAGCATTTGTAACCTCCATACTTTCTATTTGTCAACGCTAGACTTGGGATGATGACGTGATGATATTAAAACTACGTTCCCATGACAACATCACGTTTCCCATGACAATATCACGTTGTCATGGGAACCGTCATTACATGGTAGGCGGAGTGGGGGGTGTTAGGTTTTATTTTCGTTACGTTACGGAATTTCTTGATTCGGTCGCCGAGCTCAAAGCCCGCGATAAAAGCTATGCAATAGCTTAAAAGAAAGACAACCCATTTATTTAGCACAGACTAAAATGCACACAACACAACATATTGTACTACAAGTAAAAACAAAGAAAAAGTGTAAAGATATTAGTAGGAATGTGAGCCTCGCGGCTGCCAAAGTCTGTAACAGAACTAAGTGATGGAAAGTTCAAAACGTCCTTATCAAAAAAGCATATTATAAAATTACAGACTACGTTGAAGACAAGGAAGTTTGGCAATAATTCCTTCTGCACATGTGGCTTCCCTGGTACCTCATTACCGGCATAACAATGTACATGTCTATTAACTGCTCCCAAATTACGATGATTATTTTATTTTACTTTTTTTTACATACTTCATTGACATAATCTTTTCATTATTTGACATTATATGCCTACAATTTTCTATATTTTTTTTTTAAATCAAATTAGATTTGTTACAGCTGTAGTGGCAATCATGTCATTTGGTTTAAATAGGTCCTTATTTTTATTATTTTATTTATCTTTTTGATAGATTCTTTTTTTTTTTGATTTTGTGAATGTGAGAACGTTGTAGGCTGTAGACTTGTGAACCATTTTCTATTTTACTAAGTACCTGGTACTTCTTGATAGGCCTACACTGTCCTCCCATACCTAATAACACTGTAATTTGAAAACATTGTAGAAACCACTTATTTTGAAAAGAGTAACCGTGGAGTTTCTTGCCGGCTCTTCGCCATAGGAAGCAACCAATTAGAACCGTGCACCTAGCTTCTGACGTTTCATAAGTGCCCTTGTGGGTTTATGTGAAATAAAATATTTTGAATTGAATTGAATTGAATTGCGCCAAATAGGCCCAGTTCCGCAAAAATGCCATACAAAATTTCAACACGATTATGATGTTCGTCTAAGCTCGTGGCTAAGTAATAGCAGCCGCATGGGTCGATTCATCAGGTTAAGCTACGCGTGCCGGGGTTGGTCTGTGGATGGGTGACCATCTTTACATACGGAGACTCCTCCGTGCCTCGGAAAGCACGTTAAGCCGTTGGTCCCGGCTGTCATTCGTGGATCTTTGACAGTCGTTACGGGTCGCCAGAAGCCCGAAAGTCTGACAACCAGTCTTACCAAGGGGTATCGTATTACCCAGTAGGTTGTGGAGGTCAGATAGGCAGTCACTCCATTTAAAATATTAGACTGGAAGCCGACCCCAATATAGTTGGGAAAAGGCTAGGCAGATTGATTACGTTTGTTCCAAAAAAAAATTGTTCCATGTGATGGTCTGTACGACACCCTTAAACATCACCTCACCTTTCTGATAGGTACATGCTGTAGGAAATAATAATGAATACTTCAAATCCATTCATCAATTTAATAATAACTCAAATCAAACAGACATACCTACCCTTTCCAATTTGCAAACATCAATGAGCATCCTTTAGCTAAACAAAAAAAAGAAGAAAAATTAAATAAAATTCATTTCCGAACTCCTTTCACAAAATCTTTTCTTATGCGACATTGTAAATAACCTGATGGATTACTGAGAAATTAACGTTCTGAATTCAATTTTCTGCTTTCAGATCTAAAGTTGAAATTCGTTTGTTTTAGGGACGCGTAATTCCAGTAGCTGTATCGATATCTTCACTAAACTTTATATTTTGAATTTCGACTTTGTAGTTCAGAGATAAAGTTGAATTTGCCTTGATAAAAGAAAGGTTTTTTCAAGTAGCAAGATCGGTATCGAGTGAAAATTATATGCTCGAATCCCTTTGAACCGATTTGTCGCGAGATGTTGGACCATTGTATTGTTCATCTTCAAAGGACTTTTTTTCTACTTTATTATTACGCTTCGCGAGTCGGAGGTTGTAATAAGATTGTTATTTGTATTTAGATAGATTATATTGAGTTTGGCTTTATTAGGAAAGAGATTGGTTTTTGAATTTTTAAAGACATCATAGAATATAATTTAAAAAAAACGTTTACATTTAGTTTTATTTCAATCTAGATCTAAAGTTTTACTCACATAAATTCACGCCTTTTTCCCATAGGGGTTGGCAGAAACTACAGAATGCCACATGCTACGTAAAAAGATAAAGAAAAGAAAAAAAAGAAGAGAGAAAGATTTTTCTATGATATTTTATATGTAACGAATAAACTTAAAAACTACTGGACCGATTTGAAAAATTCTTTCAGCAATGGATAGCTACATTATCAGTGAGTAACATAGGCTATATTTTATCCCCGTACTCCCACGGGAATGGGAACTACGCGGGTAAAACCGCGTTACGTCCGCTAGTCCTTTATATCTTTAGTGACAAAAACAAAAACAAAAAAACAAGGACTAAATATTGGGATACCACAAATAAGTAGCAACAGCTTTGATAAATAAAACATCAAAGAAAAAGTAAAGGATATTGACGAAATGTTTACTCAATATTACCAATACCATTAAAAACCCTTCCACGTATCCTACAACAATATTTGTATAACAAACACGAAATAGTTTCACAAATAATACCATTTTAGGGTTCCGTACCCAAAGAGTGCCATATTATTAAGACTCGGCTGTATCTTTTCAACCATAATAGGTGGACACTTTCCAATTTTCAGTGTGCACTACAGACACTATGGCCGCTATAACAACAAATAATAAAAATTAAATTAAAGGAGGTCCCCACCCATACAAGACACGTCTTAAAAAATATGTAGGTAGTGTTAAAAATTGTACGGTGGTACGGAACCCTTCGTACCTTTGAACAACAAATTTAAAATCTGCTTTCGGAATTTCAATCTAAGATCTAATAAATAAGTTTCAATTTCTTTTTTATTCGATCTGATTGTAGTACAGTTATTTATTCATTTGATATTGAGCCTTGTTTGTTAAAAGATAAGTATCAAAGTTGATTGCTTAACAAATAACAAGGGTGCAAGCCACCATTTCCTGCTATCCCAATTTATTTTTTTATTTACTTCTTAAAATGTATGCAAATTCAAATGATTCCTTGCGATTGATGCTTTGTCGCTAGATTATCAGGTGGCTATACACCCGTCCCTTTCTAGCTTTTAAGAATTTATATTTGGCTCTCTTTTTCGCAGTCTCGCAATAATGAAAGTAATTTGTTGGTCCCGTATTTAATTTGGCAAAGCAAAATTAGGTATAATAAAATTATACAGATTTTCGCTAACGTTTCGTATAAAATGTATTGTAAGAGGATTTTATTTTCTCTAATTTTGTATGCAGTAGGGCGTTCTTTACCTGTGGTTGGTAATCTCCTTAAATTAGGGGGAAATAAAGCATTCAACCTTTGTTTGAGGACTTGGTTTAGAGACCTTTTAATCTGTTATAATTTCAGCAAAAAAATATAGAAACCTCATATTGTAGCAGCCGCACTGGTCGATCGAAGGTCAAACTACGCTTGCCGCGGTCGGTTTGTAGATGGGTGACCATCTATTACATACCGAGATCCAGGGCCGTGCCTCAGAAAGAACGTTTAGCCGTTGATCCTGGTTGTCATTCGTAATACGGTAGTTTCCTAGGGAAAAAAAAAATATCTATTAAGTCCATCTTTCAGATAATAAAAAAATATTAGACACGTATTTTTTTTGCTTTATCATATTAATCAAAAATAACTTTGAAAACACGCATTAAAGTTTGGGAGTGGGGGCTCGCTACGTCACAACTCAATATTAAATCTAGCAAGGCGTGACGCCATGCCATATTTTAACTTAATGTATCGCCGTAATCTCTTTATTACGTCAAAAAAGCAAAAATGTGTTCAATATATTTTAATAATCTACAAGACGGACAAAGAAAAAAAAATTGGACACAGGCCTATTTTTGGCAGTCCTTACGAGTAGTCAGAAGCCTGAAAGTCTGACAACCAGTCTTACCAGGTCTTATCATGTTACCCAGTAATTAATTGTGGAGGTCAGATAGGCAGTCGCTCCATGTAAAATATTGGTATTCAGCTGCATGCGGTTAGGCTGGAAGTAGCTAGGCAGATTGATATTGGTGCCGATTCCCTTGTTCACAAACTAAACTAAATTTAAGTTCAGTGCATCTTTTTCTTTCTATTTCATTAAGAAAAGGACAGAAGATAAATTTTAGTTTAGTCCTGTCAAATTAATCAGCGCCTGTCAGTCTCCATACAAGTTTAGACGTGATTAAAAACTTGCCAACTAAAATTACGTCAATTTACGTCAAGCGCTGATTAATTTGAAAGGACTAAACTAAAATTTATATTCTGTCCTTTTCTTAATGAAATAAAAAGAAAAAGATGCACTGAACTTAAATTTAGTTTAGTTTGTGAACAAGGGAATCGGCACCATTGTAACGTTACACAAACACAGCATTATTTACAAGCACATAATCAAAAAATAAAAAAAACTGCTGCAAAAAGTTACATAATTCTAATCAATAAAATGGCAATGCGATATACAAAAGCCTTCGTGCAATATCGCCAAACAGATCGGCACACGGTTTAATACTGCCATAACGTGCATCGCTTCTACCCTCTAATAAAAATGCCATTCAAATTATCCCAACAATAAAATAGCCGAGTGTATCACTCACTTGAATTACCTTACAGTCGTTTATAATACGCGATTTATGTATACGTATGTGTATAAAATATAGAAAATATATATAAAAAATATATTTATAGGTTATGACTAGTGATCGGATATTCGGATGCATATTTACCTAAAGTTAATATTTTGCTGAGAAATTATGGAACTGGCTTCTTAATAAATAAAAAAATTAACATAAATCCCGGAATCCCATAACATCCGGGAATGCACAACTAATCAGATACATGGTATGGAAATGACTTATCAGCCCTCTTATGAAGGTTACTTTTGCGGTGTTAACATAAAAATTTATATAGGTACTCACTAAACGTTTTTTTACGAAACTCAGGACACCAAGTTGTTTGTCACTATGTGCTATGCCAATTTGGTAACCTACTTTACAACATTAGCTAGCATTTCTATATATAAAAAGTACTAAATTTATCAAATCCAGTCGCGAGATTTTTGCGATCGATACAAAAGTGCATTCCATATTAGCCAACACCTGAACGTTAGTAATATAATACATTCGATTCTATAATCACAACTCTTTAAAGTCGATCCGGGAATCCCGAGATTTTTTCGATACAAAAGTGCATTCCATAATAGCCAACACCTCAACTTTAGGTAAATATGCATCCGAATATCCGATCTCTAGTTATGACATAACCTATTTATTACGACCAATATCATCATCTATGTTAAAGCCAGACGTAACTATTGCTGGGTATTATAGCCAGTTTCTCAAAAGAAAATGCTAAATTAATTTGTGTCAAATTGTAATGCTGCGATTGGTTGTTTATAGATCATTCAACCAATCAGAGCAGCTTACATTTTGTCACATTAATTTCGCGATAATTTTCGTTCGACAAACGGCCCTAAGTGTCTTTCTATTTTTTTATCACATTTTAATTAGGGACTTTTATAACCGCAATGCGTATGATAGTCTCATCATACCCTAAACAAATAATAATAAAATACACACTTCTATTTATGCTCGTGGCAATCTCCAGGATCCTGGCAGCGTTATCTGGTTCGACTCATTCGATATCATCCCTTATCTCGCCGCATAATACAGCTTTTTTTTTTTTGGGTGGGAAATTATCAAATAACTTCTCCCGCTCTGGGTGGAGCGGGAGGGCGTGTCAGACTCTTACTGACTAAAAGCCACCCGTGTTCCTTCGGTTGCCCTGTTGCCAGGGGCCACGATGTCCCTATCGATTTACTTCGAACCCCCGGCAGGCATTGGCCCTAGCGGACCCCGTCAATTCTGCTGACATTTCTTGGAGGCGCGCGTGGAACACAACGCGCCGTCGACCCGGGCTTGGTCCTTATCGGACGGCGAGCTACCCACTGCTCACCGTCCGCAAGCCCGCGCCTACGGTGGCCGGAAATCGGCTCGCAATTCCCGCCCCGGGCGTCTCCTCCTGCGGCGGTTAGGGGCGTGAGAGCGCGAACTTTGCCTCTCCCTCACGCGTTCCGCCTCCTCCTTCGCGAGCATTACCGCTTCGCAGAAGGAGGTGACGGCCTGCCATTTCCTCTCGCTCCGTACCATGGCCTGAACCAGGGCCGGACGCGAGAGATCACCGCCGCCGATCGCCTCTACGAGGACACGGCGTTGCTCCGCCCAAGCCGGGCAGACCTCCACCGTATGCTCCACCGTGTCCTTAGGCCGATCCACACAATGGTGACACCCGGGTGTTTCCTCCCGCCTTATCCTGAACAGGAACCTCCCGAAGGCATAATACAGCTCACAGTATTTAATTTTAAAACGATTATCTTTTATATTATTAACTAAATAGAAACTGTAGCCTAATTTTAAATTGATGGTTTTAGCTTCCAGCCGAACGAACTATAAAAATTTGGTAAACAGGCAAAAATTTTCATATCTCCACTACGCTGCCAATATATTCATTATTATTGTAAAAGAATATACAACTCGGCACACATACAACATTATTTAAAAATAGTTGAAAATTCCCAAAAAGTTGTTGTAAGTCTATAAAGCTTGTTTAACTGTACGTAAAACACTTATAATTCCAGTCTTTCATTTTATAAAAGTGAGGGGTGTAAAATAAACATAAAACATTATTGCCATAATTACAATATTTATAGACAACAGTTATTTTATACGACCAATTCACCAGAATTCCTGTGATCTACCATTAATAAACTATAAACAAATCGAATGCTTTACAACCAATAATCAAACTTCCTAATTATAGGAAATATCTAATTCCTTAGTAAATAAATAGATAAATTCCTGCTCTAATAAATTGATAAAATAATTTTCTAATACTGCAGTCGTATCGCAGTCTGACAACCAGTTTTACTAAGGGGCATTGTATTATTAAGTAACTGGGTTGTGGAGGTCAGATAGGCAGTTGCACCATGTAAAATACTGCTATCCAGCTGCATCCGATTAGACAGTCAGCCAACCCCAACGTAGTTGGAAAAAAGCTAGGCAGCTGAACTCTGGGAAAGAAAATGGACACTCGTTTTTATACAAATTAGCCTGTATCTACATGCTTTTGAAAACAGCCCCTAAAAGGAGTGAAATAACGTCATGTTTAAGTTTGTATAGCAAATTCCAAAACATGTACAGAGTCGCGGACGAACAGCTTGTCTGGTATAAACCATCGTATCGGAGTCGTGTCGTATAATCTAAATGCCTTGCGTACTAAAGTTTATTGCAGTATTGTTTTATTAATATCTATAAAAAGTGCTCCCACTTTAGTTTTACTGAGAACTTCTTATAGCTTTCAGTGTTTGCGATCTTTATGAACACGCTAAGTTTATTATTGTTTAGGGGCGTTGTTTGTATTGCTTTTTCTGTAATTTATTTTAGAGTGATACATGGAATTATATTTTCGATTGCTTTATTCAATGCGAACGATGTTTTTGTCTATTTCTGATCCAATGATCAATGTTAGTCATATGTACACATCTTATTTACTTCTCTCACCAAAGTGTGCTTCTACAAAAATTCAAGGAGACATTGACTTGACAGCTAGATTTTTATCGACGTTTGACATTTTTACAAAATTGAAGTCTTCGACCTAAAATCTTGTAATCGCATTTGAAGCTTGTAGACCTAAAATTTTCATCTATAATAGCCGTTTTCTCCTAAGGAAACAAACACAAAAATATCTTGGTTCAGTTCAGAGGAACAATTCCACCCAAAATCATCTTGAGATTTCATAAAAATTAACATCCAATTTCTCATTTCAGACGGACGCGCCATCAGCCGCTGAGAAAGAGCCAGAAGGGTCGATATTTTCGTCAATAATTCCTGACAAGCTTTCTGGATCTATCTGCACTGCAGTCCTGTTCATGCTGGGATGGAAACTGTTCTCGAATAAACGGTGAACTATTTGTACTGATGATGCTGTGATGGGATTTTATTGTGGGCAATGTTTTATTGAAATATGTGACGTTCTTATGTTTTTTTTGGTGTCACTTTGTCATGCAATTCTGAATTATGAAAAGAATACCTAGTGACAACATTTTGTTTTAATTTTATTTTAAATTATAATTTAAAAAAAATATTAAAAAAATTCAAGATAATTAACCAAATAATTATAATTAATTGCTTATAATTAATAATAAAAATTTAGTTCAAGATAATACTTGCATACAAATGTATTACACGTCACATATTTTAATAAAACATTTCTACTATATTCATAAGCGTACGATGAATAAATTGAAATGTTATTCACTGCGCTACGCTTTTTGCAATTTGTACATTTATTGAGGATTATTAAAATAATCCAATTTTTGTATAATTATTAGACGTAATCATACACAGCTTTAATATAAAGTTGTGTGTTTGTGTATCGTCTGTCGAACGCACACATATTGTATATTTTATAATAATACGTAGTGATTTTTATAAATTAATATGTTTGGTCCATGGCAAAATATATACTTGCTGCTAACAAATTTTTTAAAAAGAAATCGGTAGTTACAGGATTTTAATTTTTATAAAAAAAGGTGAATTTGATTTTATTACTTATAATTAGGAGAATATATTTTTATAAAATTACAAAAACAGTATAAAAATCTAAAAAAATATTTTAGAATCATTGTAAACATTTAAAAAATCATTGAGTTATCACTGTTTTTTCTGGTTACGTAGAACATTATTAATATTTACCAGTTAACAAAAAAAAAAACACAAAAAAATATATGTCAGATTGCTGTTTTAGAACCAAAATGTTCACGTTTGTGACTTTCTTAAAGGGAAAAAAACCAAAAAAAACGGTAATTTATAAAAATAATTCTTATATTGAAGTGTCAATTTACATTCCGCTTTCGATGTTGATATATCCATAAATATTTCATAACTATAGCTATAAATAATATACATAGGAATTTTGAAGTATTCAGAAGAATGGACCAGCGATGTTATAGAAAAATAGATTTTATTTAAAACTTGATAAAGTCCGTTTTCCCATAAATTGTTCCAAAGAGAGCAGCCTAAAAATTATTATCGATTGATCTCATTTTTTATTTTTTTGTGTAATAAAAATGTTTATTTTTTAAATATTTTAGGGTTAGACCATTGTATGGTAAGTGCCAAGTTATTTCAATGGAGATTTTATGAGATGGTATATTTTGATAATTATTATTATTAATTGTATATAAGTTAGTTAAGGTTGATTGATGATAGATAAGCTCTGTCATGTCGGATCGCGAAGCAATTTGTTAAAATCAAAACAATTATTTTTGAATTATTATCAAAATATTGTTTGGAATCAATTTGTATTATAAACGTTACAAAATTGATTGGTTATTCACGATTTGGCTTGGATAAGCTAGAAAAAATATTTTATGATAAGAATTTGAACACATGGATTTTAGAAGAATTGGACATTTACTTTAAATGTTATCAAAAATTAGAAAACGAATCCAATTAAATTACTCTAAAATAGTCTGATTTATACAATTTTTTTAAGTAATACTTGTTAAATTGAGGGCAACGGGTTACACCAGTGGTATTTTTTGTCACAAATAAACCGAAAATGACACGAGCACATAAATGGATATTTTTTTAGGTTTTATCAAGTAGATTTGTAAATAAAAATACTCCATTAGTTCTGCTAGCTGATAACTCATACTGTTAAGTAACACACGAGGCTTTGAATTTAAAAAGCACAGATTTGTTTCCAGAAAATATTTTAATTGTTTTTTTTTCTCCAGTTTTGCATTTTTATTTGTATTTGGTTTTTTTAACAAAACATGGGAACAAAAACGTTTTGGGAACAATTCATAAGTTATTTTTATTGACACCATGATTTTTTATTACAATAATTTTATTTTAAGGTTACAAAATATATTTACGGAAGAATGTGTTCAAATGTGATATGTATTTATTTAAGGAAACGATTAAAGTAAAAAAAAAGAAGTTTTCCTAATGATCTCTTGGAAACTCTTATCTGCTGATCACATTTTCATTTTTTTTGCTGACATATATTTTGAAAACTGATTATTAGCTGCTTTTAATGCATTTTTAGTAATGTTTACAATGCAAAATTATATAAAATTAATAACAAGTATTAGTTAAGTATTTACAGATATCAGAATATAGTATAGGTACCTACGTGTTATGTTTGTCAGCAAAAGATGTGAAAATATTACAGAAAAAACGCATTTAAGAGTTCTGTACATAAATTAAAATTGGTATGCTTAATGCTCTTTTTATAAGAATATAATCTGTAGTCGCGAAAATTTCTAAATTTCCATAGTAATAATGCTTGACCCAAGAACAAATTGAATTTGTATGGAAGATGCAAAAATTACCTATAAATTATTTTTAATAAATAGCACAAAGGGCAAACTGTGGTATCCTAAAATTAAAGTTATTAAGTAATTTGCGATAAAAAGTAGTAAGACTACTGATTTTTAAGAAACTGTTGTAGTCAATATTCTTGCAACTTCCACACAGATTTTTCATTAAAAAAAACATGCTTACTGCCGTAATCACATTATAATTATAATTGTAATGATATAATAATTATAAAATCTTAAGCAATATAATTGTAATTACTCATAGTGTGTAAGAATTATCTCACTACCAAGTCTTTTTTAATTATTATTTTACGAACAAAAATTAAATAAAAATAACTGTTCAGTAAAGAACATTTTTGTTTTCGTAGTTTATTTTTAGTGAAAATCGTGTGATCTACACTGTGTATAAAAATGGCCTGTATATTTTAGCTAATTTAAGATTTTAGTGAATTAGATTTTAGTTTTTAGACATTTTTATTTAGCATGTTTTTTGTATAACAGTCATACCAATTGACTTTAATTAAGTTCTTTATGTAATTATTTTCAGATCAACTGCCAATTATTATATTATTCT
This sequence comes from Agrochola lychnidis, assembly GCA_963680765.1. NCBI lineage: Eukaryota > Metazoa > Arthropoda > Insecta > Lepidoptera > Noctuidae > Agrochola > Agrochola lychnidis. Next base: position 4,014,105 of record OY796871.1, on the reverse strand, counting down.
GTGTTTTGATATTTCTTTATTTGAAAATATACTTTTTATAAATATTTCTGAGTTTATTTTTACTACTGATGAAAATTTGAAAATCCCAATCTTAATGATGCAATTAATAACAACAACAATATAATTTAGAAGAGTGTCCATGAAGTTACTTGCACATTCTTCTCCATAGGTATCTACTCCGCTTTGGAATGTGCAACTAGCTTCATATTTCTGACTGACCGACTCCTTGACAATTGAAAAGTGCCTGTAATTTGCCATGGTTTAATTAAAATTAATAGTTTGAGTTTAAAATAGGTAGGTCTACCTCTTTTGAAGTGAAAACTTCTTTAGGCGCGTTGGGTATTTTTGAGATGGGACTAAACCATTGATTTCGCGACAGTGTTACGACAATAGCTTTTGACCATTAAAAAGATGCGTTGATGTCTTTTACTCCACGCACCGCGGTAATCAACGCGTTGATCGTAGAGTAAAAGACATCAACGCGTTAATTATCGCAGTGCTGTTTTTTTCAAGTTTTCTGTTCTGTCGGCACTCCCGGAGTGCCACTGTTTTTTTTTTTTCGTTGAGATATTATCAAATACCTTTCTTTTTTTTGGGTTGGAAATTATCAAATAACTTCTTCCGCTCTGGGCGGAGCGGGAGGGCGTGTCAGACCCCTATTGACTAAAACCCACCCGTGTTCCTTCGGTTGCCCTGTTGCCGGGGGCCACGATCTCCCTTTCGGTTGTCTTCGCAACCGCGGCAGGATTATCAAATACCTGGAAACATGTTTAAAAACGGGTAATAGTAAATTTTAAATTGGTTGTTACAAAATAAAGCCATTTAAAACTTTCAACACCCTATGAAGCTACTCACCGCCATTTTGAAAAATAAGTTACATTATCTAAAGTTTTAAGTTATAAAACTCATGTGTGTCTGAGCACCATCCATCTAAGTTTATGTACTTACTTTAACTTAGAAAAACATTATCCGGTAGAGTTGCGGTTAACTTAATGCGGTCAGTTAAACTTGATGTATTTCACTTAAATGTAACTTTGGAAGCTTTATGGTTCCGATAAAAGTTAGATTTTTAAAGTGGGTGCTTCGTACGTTGTTTGCTAATGTGGGTATAAAGGAGTGAGATGGAAGTTAGTCTAGGAAATTGTGGAGAATTGCAGTCTAAAAATGTTTTTAGGTACGGGTGGATCTTTCCCTTGAAAGGGAATTGAGGAGAGTTAAACGCAAATGTAACATCAAGTTACTATTTCAAAGTTACTCATTTCTATTTACTTGGATAAGAATGATTATTTTTATTAAAGAAACACCGCAGAATCTGTCTAAGTATGCCTTTTTTTTGGGTGGGAAATTATCAAATAACTTCTCCCGCTCTGGGTGGAGCGGGAAGGCGTGTCAGACTCTTACTGACTAAAACCCACCCGTGTTTCTTCGGTTGCCATGTTGCCGGGGGCCACGATCTCCCTTTCGGATTTCTTCGCAACCCCGGCAGGCAGAATCGTATGCCTAAGGTTGAACTGGACCAAACTTTTCTACTTAGTACCCTGTAGTGTAGTGTTTTTCCATACGAGAACTGTCAAACTGATGTCAATTTTATTCCACAAATAAAAGATAGCCATTTTCCAGACTTTCCTGCCACTCTGCGCTGCCGTCTCAACGTGACACTGGCACAATAGTCGACACCAAATCATATGCCAAGAAAAAAAAAAAGAAAAAAAAAACTAACTTTAGTCAAATTTACTCTGTACAATTTTACTATTGGTCTTGATCTTATGGTCAAAACAAATTATTTAGATTTGGAAAGATCCTGTACAGAACTATTCATTCCCGCTCATACCATACCCACCCATGGCTTCACTTGTCTGGATCATATTATGATTAAAACTAAATTAGAAGCCACCTGCTTTACAGCGGAATCTTCAGTCACTGATCACGAAAGTGTTGGCATTGCTATTAACTTACTTACAAAACGCTTCGCGCCTTCTTTAACGATGAAGCGTATCAATTATACCGGATTAGACCACACTATAAGTGAAACTAACTTTACACCGATACTTGACTGTAGTGATGCCAATGAATCTACCGATCAACTCATTTCCTTATTGGACAATGCCATTCAGGATAACTCACATGTGGTTAAAGTGTCTAATAGGAAAAGAATAAACAAACCATGGATTACTACTGGTTTACTACGATGTATGCGTAATAGAGACAATCTGCATAAAAAGCTTAAAAGGAATCCAAACGATGAAACACTTAATTTGACTTACAAGAGATACCGAAACTTTTGCAACGCTATCCTAAAGAAACAGAAGAGAATTTATGAGAAGAAGGAAATTGAAAATTCAAAAAATAACAGTAAAAAACTGTGGGATGTAATTAAAAATATCTGTAGTACTAACAAAAAGTTAGACCATTCCTCGGCTCTGATCAAAACTGATAATCCTAAAAGCAGTATCGATGACGTTAACAAATATTTTATGGGTGTTGGACAGAGTCTGGCGGAAGAAATTATTGGTTATACCGATCTATCGAGTCGCTGCCGGTCTATTCCCGCATCACCAAACTCATTTGTCTTGCTTCCTACTGATGAAGAGGAGGTTGAATTCCTTGTGATGGACTTGAGAGAGGGTGCAGCTGTTGGAGTAGATCAGATTTCTGGTAAAATTTTAAAGCGATACGTTAAGCTGCTAACACCTCCACTTACTCACATCTGCAATCTGGCATTTGCTACTGGTACCTTTCCATTGGCGTTGAAGATAGCTCTTGTCAAACCTATTCACAAGGGAGGAGACAAAGATTGCATTAACAACTACAGACCAATTTCGATCCTTCCCACGTTGTCCAAAGTCTTAGAACGACTGATCAACAAACGTCTCATGAACTTCCTTGAGACAAATCTACTCCTTTCACCAATGCAATTTGGCTTTCGATCGGGAAGGTCAACTGATGACGCTGTTCATGAACTCACTAACCATATTGTCACTAATATGGACAGTGGCAGGAAGTGTGTGACGGTGTTCCTCGACTTAGCAAAGGCCTTTGACACGGTCCCTATTCCATTGTTATTACATAAACTCGATAAAATTGGTGTTAGAGGTCTTCCATTCCAACTGCTTAAAGACTACTTAAGTAATAGGAAGCAACGAGCGAAAATTGACAACTGGACTAGTGACGAACTTTCTGTGCACTATGGAGTTCCGCAGGGCAGTGTCCTGGGTCCTAGCCTTTTCCTTGTGTATATTAATGACTTGTGTCAACTCCAACTAAAACAAGGAAAATTGCTATCTTTTGCGGATGACACTGCGTTATTTTTTTGTGGAAAAAGTTGGGAAGATGTTTTCCAATATGCTCAACATGGTCTTAATGAGGTATGCCAATGGCTTAAAGACAATGTTTTGACACTAAATGTATCAAAAACCAAATATATTGCCTTTGCACCTAGGAAAAATCTGCTGCCACCCACAACTCTCAATATTACTGCTCACACTTGTACCTACTTGGCCCCGCCTTCGTGCCTTTGTTCGCCCCTTCAAAGAACGGACGTTATTAGATATCTTGGAGTGTATATTGATCAGACACTAACTTTTAAGCCTCATATTGACATTCTCGTCACTAGGATTCGTAAGCTAATATACATTTTCAAGACACTGAGACATGTGGCGGATAATAAGACTATCAAAATGGTGTACTCAGCACTCTGCCAGTCAATAGTCAATTATTGCATAACCTCCTGGGGAGGAGCAGGAAAAGTGCACCTTCTGGAAGTTGAAAGAGCACAGAGAGCCGTACTCAAGGTTGGAGCTGGGCTCCCCTTTCGCTATCCAAGTGCTGAGCTATATAAACGTTGGGATACTCTAACAGTCAGGCAGACCTTCATATTCACATTATTACTCAAAAAACATAAAGAAATAAAATATGACCCTAATCTCAACAAAGATAAGCGAAGGAAAGGTAATGTCTGTCCTACTAATTTCTTTCGCACAATTTTCTCTCAAAGGTTTTATTGTTTTCTTGGAGGATATCTGTATAATAAAATCAATACAACACTTTCAATATACCCCATGCTTAGATCGACTTTTAAACTAAATGTATGTAAATGGCTTAAAACTCTCGACTATCAGGCAACTGAGAGTCTTCTGATCCCTATTCGCTAAATTTATATTTCCTTAATAAACGTTCACTATCACACATACACACACACACACACCACCAGACACGCACACACCCACCCCAATACACCCCCATGCACTCACCCCCACACACACACTCACACATACGTACACACACTTAAATCTATATATGAATGTCCAGCCTAGATTTATTTTTATTTTATTTTTTCTTTATATTGTTACTGTACCTAGAAAATAATTTAACTTCATCACTTGCGTTTGCTAATTAATCTAAATTAATATGTACATTTTTAAGTATTGTGGGGCCTGGTGACCCGTAACACAGGTATTTTATGCCTTTTTCGGGCACCAGTCTCTCACAAATGTTAACCCAATTTTTAGATTAAGCATTTCCTGTACAAATCTGCATTTGTGATGAGAAAATAAATAAATAAATTATAAATTATAAAATTCCGAAAAAATCTTTCTCATTTATTCCGCTTGTTAGAATTGGAAAGGAACTTTAATTCCCAAAAAAGTAATTACAATTTATTCAAACGACATTGAAGCAATACCACCCATGTTAGTTATTGCCTAGCAATTATCTCAAAATAAAGACAACATTTTAGAAGCAGCTAATTTTGAAAATGTCCCACTAATTGATGTTAGGAACAATTACAGCAATTTATAGTGTCGCCTGAACAACGACATGAATTTGTGGTATGGGGGAAATTGAGGACGTTTGGAGAAATTAATCACCTAATTATTTGTTTGACTTTTGTTTTCGGTACTCCTTATTTTATGTGGGGTGGTATATTTAAGCCAGCCGGTCTATTCTGTAAAAATCTCACAGAGATAACTTAGAGAGAGTTTGAAGTGACCTGTCGTTCCATCTGATGCTAGGGATTGACATTATTGACAGCTCGCTTCAAGCTCATTACCCGACTACGGCGAAGCAAAAAGGAGGGTTATGAGTTTGACCGATATGTATGTATATTCATCTGTTACCTCATAACTTCTAAACTACCGATCATAATTTGACAAATGAGGTATCATTGGAAATGTCTTGATCGTCCGCTGGTTATAGGCATTGTGGCGTCACATTAAATGCAATATGGCACCCTCTAGAGGACATAAAATCAAGAACTATTTCTTTTTTAATTGTGCCATGTTGGGTATCAAATGCAAGGGCTTGCCATTATAATTTTGTAGGTATATAAGCATGCGACCACGGCTTTACCCTGACTATTCTTAAACCTGTTATGATTTCTGTCTGAAACATTTTCTTGTTTCATACTTTTTAGGGCGTGATTTTGCAGTAGTCTGGTTTTAGTTTTTTTTTCACCAATATTTTAATTGTGAGATTTTTAAATAATAGATCAGCAGAAGTTTAACTTACAAAAAGCAAATAAAAAATAAAAACTTGGGCAAAAAAAGGAAATGTCAACATGTATTTAATTGAAACTTGTGTTTGACGAATCCAGCCCATGTCCAGTGGTAGACTAAACAGAAAAAGAACTAAACATGCTACTTTTTATTAAGGAAATAATTATTTAGGTACTCCAATATCAGCATATCAGAGATTTCGTTCGTTGGCTACAGCAAAGTGCAAGCAACGAACATTAAAGATAAAGTTCGAGATTCAAATGGATGTAAGTATGGAAGCAGTTCGTAAACCAAATTCTCACATTTTAATCAATCTGCCTAAACTTTTCCCAATTATGTATGGGTCGGCTTCCAGTCTAACCGGATGCAGCTGAATACCAGAATTTTATACAATGTGTCCGGACATGGACTAGCGATATTCTAAATAGTTAAATATAAACTATTTAAAAGTACAATTACACTCTAATATTGGGTCCAATACACTTCCCCGCTATGTGGCAGCTATTTTGTATTTTTTGTTGAAATATTCTCTATGTGAGTACAAAAAAATCATATCTCTCAAAGTTTTAGTCTACTAAGATAAAAATAGGCTTATTCGAAAGGCAACAATATTTTCTACCGTATGCATTATAAAACAATGTATTCACAATTCCAAAACTTTTGAAAAAAAAGGTGAAATTCAAAAAAAGAAAATATGCAATTGAACCAATAATTGTTAGTTACCACAAAAACGAGAAGTGTATTGGACCCAAGCTTAGACTGTAATTGTAGTTTAAAAAACTTTTTACAAAAAAAAAAACAACCGACTTCATAAAAACACTACAAAGTGAAAAATAACTTTAATTTCGGAAGTCGGTCTTTGGTTTTGAATTTTCGTTTTTTGTCACCGACTTCCGAAATTAAAGTTATTTTTCACTTTGTAGTGTTTTTTTGAAGTCGGTTGTTTTTTTTTTTTTGTAAAAAGTTTTTATTTTTCACTTTTTAGTTGTGATACACCTACCCCACACAAATTCGAATACCAATACCTGCTATGTAAATAACAGTGACAGAAAGTTATCATATCATCCACATACTAAGTGACGAAAAAAACGTATTATTGAAGCTAACTCAAAAACCACCCAAGCAAAGTTAATAAAATTTATATGGGACCACCTCTGAAGTATGATCTACCAAACAAAAAAAGAATCATCAAAATCAATTCATAATTGACGGAGTAATCGCGTAACAAACATGCAAAAAAAAAAACAACATACAATCGAATTGAGAACCTCCTCCTTTTGGAAATCGGTTAAAAATAGTTTATATTTAAGTATTTAGAATATCGCTAGTCCATGTCCGGACACACTGTATAGAGCGACTGCTTATCTGACCTCCACAACCCAATTACTGGATAATACGAAACCCCTCGGTAAGACTAGTTGTCAGACTTTTGGGCTTAGACCACGCGTAACGACTGTCGAAGATCTACGAATGACAGCCGGGACCAACAGCTTTAACGTGCTTTCCTATTCATGGTGGGGTCTCGATATGTAATAGATGATATCAGAAACAGTTCTTCAGTTCAATATTTATATTTAAATACTAATCGTGGGAAAACAGCAGGTAACTATCGAAAGTGTGTCGATTGAAATCAATTTGTAGATTAAACACACAGTCGCCATTTTGAGGTAAGGGTTGGATCTTCATAGAAAATAGTTGTGCGTGCGCATATTTAGAAACTATTAATGTTTTTTGTGTGATAATAAGGGCTTTAAGTGGTTATATTTATTGGCTGTTCACAGAAATCATCACGTATTTATTCAATATGAGATGTAAAGGGAAAAGGTTATTCTGAATTTGGAAATAAAAAATGTAGGTGCAAATCCTGCTAATATTATAAATATGAAAGTTTGTGAGGATGGATAGATATTTGTTACTCTTTCACGCAAAAACGACTAAACGGGTTTGGATGAAATTTGGCACACAGATAGTTTATAACCTGGATTAACATATTAGATACTTTTTATCCTGATATTCCCACGGGATCGAGACTTATGCGGGTGAAACCGCGGGGCGCAACTAGTGTTTAGATAAAAATCAGCCAGACGATTCTGTAAAAAAAAAAACGTGTGGCACTCGGGAACTGCCGCGGTAAAGCTATTGCATAGCATTTGTAACCTCCATACTTCTTATTTGTCAACGCTACACTTGGGATGATGACGTGATGACATAAAACAAAAATTACGTTCCCATGACAACATCACTTTGTCATGGGAACTGTCATTACATGGTAGGCGGAGTGGGGGGTGTTAGGTTTTTTTCGTTACGGAATTTCTTGATTCGGTCGCCGCGCTCAAAGCCCGCGATAAAAGCTATGCAATAGCTTAATAACGTGAAAACTTAGTTGAAGTGAGCTATCCTTTCATCTAATGCTAGGGATTGACACTAATGACCGCTCAGTGTATTTTTTTGGGTGGGAAATTATCAAATAACTTCTCCCGCTCTGGGCGGAGCGGGAGGGCGTGTCAGACTCTTACTGACTAAAACCCACCCGTGTTCCTTCAGTTGCTTGTATGTTGCCAGGGGCCACGGCATTCCTTTCGGACTTTCCTGTTCACTTCAATCTCACTTCACTTAAGTATTCGCGGTGAGTGTTTTTACAAAATATAAGTACCGGCAGAAATAATAATATTTATTATCGATACCAATTATTACAAAGAGGTTAATTTCGAGAGTTTGTGTATTCGGAATTATACTGTTTTGAATCCGAAAATTCTTTCATTAATAGAATGCTGTATTAGTGACCCACACACTGGCCAAATAACACGCGTAAGATCTAATAAAGCAAAAACAACAATGTCAATACCACAAGGCAGCGTTTTGAGATGCTTGTTATTTATAATTTATATTAATGACCTGCCTAAAGAAATTGACGCTCAAAGTATTTTATTTGCTGACGATATTTCTATCATTTTTCCATACACCAATAAAGTAAACCTAAACTTAAGTCTAGACGAGAAGCTCTCCAAAATAATAGCATGGTTAAAGGATCATAACTTAGAGTTAAATTTTGACAAAACAAAGCTAATGCAATATAGACCATACCAAAAACGCAAATTGGATATGGATTACTCATACAACAACATTAAGCTGCAATGCATAAACGAGTTTAAATTATTGGGTTTAACCATAGATACCAACATAAACTGGAAAGCCCATATAGATGCGTTGGCAAACAAACTAGCCAGCTTTATATATGCCTTGCAGGAGCTTAAAAGAGCTACCGATTTTAAAACTGCTCTAACAGCATACTATGCCTACGCATACTCCTGGCTAAATTATGGAATCGTGGTGTGGGGAAATGGTGTAGACAGAGACAGACTTTTTATTCTACAAAAGAAATGTATACGAATTCTTGCCAATATAGATAACACAGAAAGCAGCAAGCCATTCTTTTTAAAATACAAGGTCCTTACACTAACTGGTATCTACGTTTTAGAAGTTAGCAAAGGAGATGTCCGCTTTTTGTAGGGACGTTGGTTTTTTATTCCGAGAAAAATCTAACCAGCATCAAACTACATCTAAATAAAAACGACAAAATATGGAACTAGGAACCACTGAAATAATATTTTTAGACCCCTCCATTTAATAGAAAAATTATAAACTATTTAAACTACAAATATTTTAATTGTTGATGGCAACTATGACAAATATGATATAAATTGACACATGGTACTGTCATTACTGTCAATGAATTGACAGTAAAATGTGTAAATTTTGACAAGTTTACTATTTTATGGGGTGTGTTCACTATATTATCCTAGATAATTAGAAAGGTTTGTTCGTTTTAGGAGTAAATTCTTACTAAAATAAAAAACGATTTTTCTCAAAATTGGAGGTCTTTAAAAATGTATGATATGGTCAGAGCCACTAGTTTTTGGAATGTCTATCCAAATATATTTAACTTAACCTGGTTAGAATTATTGAATAATAAAAAACCATTTTAGGACATTTCCTTTGTAAGAAAACACCAGTCATTATTCTCACTCACAAAGGACATTCGCCCGCAACATCGCAGTGTTAGACGCCAAAACAAAAATGAATTAGCCTTACCAAGCTCAAAATTAACTATGTTCCATTCAGGACCTTTAGCCATGTGCGTGAAAATATATGATAAGCTTCCAAATTCAATTAAGGACATAGAGTACGAAAATAAATTTAAAAACAGTCTCCAAAAATACCTTATATTAAAATCGTATTACACTCTAAAGGAATTCTTTGACGATAAGTAAATCTTGACATTGAAATTTTGACCTGTACACAATACACACAGCACCTACAACCTTGACTTACTACCTACCTATGTTATGATGTGTTGTTTCATGATTATTATTGTTATCGCTATTTGTTTTAATTGAATTTATTTTTATCTTATTTTAATTTATAATGGAAATGACGACCAATTAATTGTTCTTACCCTATTCTATATTTTATCATGATAATAACTTATTTATATTATATTCAAATGATAAATGATGGACATCTAATAACTATGTAAAATTAGTATTAGGTAATTGATTGAGCACAGCGGTTTTAATATTGTAACACTGTAGCACATTAAACTATGTATAATATTGCTGTGCCCTAGCAGGGTTCATGTATGAAACCAATTTAAACTTGTAATAACTTTTAAACTACATTAATGCAATAAATGATGATTATGATTATGATTATTATCACCGAGTAACATAATTTATAAGGATATCACGCGGACGAAGCCGCTGGCGGAAGCTAGTGGGATATATTTTATGTTAAAATAAGTTTCACCCCGACGAAATCGCGAACAGAAGCTAGTATTGATAAAAAGGAGTTCCTTCCCCACTTTTAAGCTATTGCATAGCTTTTATCGCGGGCTTTGAGCGCGGCGACCGAATCAAGAAATTCCGTAACGTAACGAAAATAAAACCTAACACCCCCCACTCCGCCTACCATGTAATGACGGTTCCCATGACAACGTGATGTTGTCATGGAGGTTACAAATGCTATGCAATAGCTTTACCGCGGCAGTCCCCGAGTGCCACACGTTTTATTTTTTGCTTGGGAAATTATCAAATAACTTTTCCCGCTCTGGGCGGAGCGGAAGGGCGTGTCAGATACCTATTGACTAAAACACACCCGTGATCCTTCAGATGCCTGTATGTTGCCAGGGAGGGTCCACGGTATCCCTTTCGGACTTTCCCGCGACCCCGGCACCGGCAGGCATCGGCCCTAGCGGACCCCTTCAGTTGTGCTAACAACTCTTTGAGGCGCGCGTGGAACACAACGCGCCGTCGACCCGGGCCTGATCCTTATCGGACGGCGAGCTATCCATAGCTCACCGTCCGCAAGCCCGCGCCTACGGTGGTCGGGAATCGGCCTGCGACTCCCTTGGTAGACTTGTTTTCACACAGAAGGAAATGGGCTTATTAATTTTATTTGACTCTTTAACTATAGAAAGCAGCGTGACGTCTCACAAAGCAATTTTGTTTGATTGATTGATTTCCTGCTAATAAGCTTTATACAAAACGCAAAATTACCATACGCTATCCAAATCATTCTATTATTAATTTCAATACAACAATCAATTTTGTCACCAACAAAACTGACAATGATTGGCATCCGTCAAAAATCGTATTGAACCCCAAATTCGCTGACATGCAAAGTGGCATACCCCACAAATAACATTTTTTGAATACGCAATCGCAGTAGTACGCACTATTAGGTGGCGTATCGGGAAAATAAACAAATATATGTTTTATTTGAAATTCAAATTTTCTGAATCGAGATTTGCATATAGACAAGAACGATCGTCGATCACCGATAATTTTAATACTAGGGTCGTCGAAATTATTAAATCCTTTGGGGTCGTTATTTTCACACATTTTTAAGAATGAAAAGTTTTTGATTTGTAATTTATATTGTAATGGATGTTGCATGTTAGTAGTTTAAATTTATTTGAATAGAATCGAAGCTGCGGCGTGTGATTGATCAGTTGGTTCTGCCTGTTGGGATTAACTTTGACTTTTTCGGACAGAAACATACCTTGCGTATAATATATGTGTGTAGCTATATCTTTTCTACAAAAACGGGTCTATCGATATAATTATGGAGGTCGATTGCTGAAAGAGCATACAAAGACAACATAACACACATAATATAACATCACGCCTTGTTTCCCCGAAAGGTTGGGCAGAGGTGTCTCTGTAGCAGGTACACCCACATTTCACCAGTTATGTTTTAAGTCCCGTGTAATAGGGGGCGAGCCTATTGCCATCAACCGGGCACAAATCCACACTCCGGGCTGCTACTGAGAAATTCTAGATGGAAAAACCCAATAACACTTTGCCCGACCCGGGAATCGAACCCAGGACCTCATACCCAGCAGTAGTGCTTGCGACCACTAGACCAATTGTGTCAAAATTTAGGTTTTTTTTTATAGCCAAGTTTTTATAACAATAATTAAGATATTGTTATGTCATCTTTACTTTATCAAAGATACATTATTTTATTCACCAGGATTAAAGAGACACTTGTAGGCTTAAATAACAGTTTCATGCTATCATTATCATCATCAGCTATAGCAGTCCACTGTTAACCTAAGCTGCTCTCTTTAATCACACGAATTTGATCCTAGATCCCTCTGATCCAGCAGTTACCAGCCCATCTACAGGAGATCATTATACTTACCAGTTTAACAACGCGTTCAGGATGATGTTGGGGCTCCCCCGCTATTGCAGCGCATCGACTATGTTTGCGGAAGCCCGCGTTGATTGTTTCTACGCAACAATGCGCAAGCGAAGCACTTCGCTGGTGCGGCGAGTGCGGGGGAGCGCCAACAGCATGCTGGCCGCGCTCGCGGGACGGCTTGACTGTGCCATCGTGACTCACTGTTGTGAGCGGCACGTGGTGCGTTTGGGAGTATAAAATTTATATTTCCAAGCGTGTTATGTGTCGCTTTCTTTTTAAAGTTAAATGACATTGTTAACTGTAATTTATGAAGAAAAATGTAATGTATTATTTGTTTTTTTTAATTTTTAATATGAGTTTTAATTTTGATTGTATTTTAATTTTGATTTTAATCTTATTTTTATTGAATTTTAAATTGTTGTATTTCAATTCTATTTTGATTTTATTTGTAAATATGTATGCCTATTCTTTTAATAATATGAGTCTATGTTACTCGAAATAAATGATTTGAATTTGAATTATACTTACCGCCTTCTTACTAAACCATTATTTTTACTAAACTACCAAACATGACATCACACTACAACATAGATACCTACTGTAAACATCCCACTAATTATCCACATACATTGGTACTAAACCTTCCTAATCAACATCGAACATCAACAACCAGTCTAATCACTCCACATATTACATAAATAATGGCTTCTCTATAATGTAATGGCGCTTCCTATAATCAATAAGTGCATACCGTCTGACATGGCGCTAATCGAAACACAATTATGGCGCAGATGTGTTATGGCAGTCAATATGTGTCAAACGGGAACGATTAGGAGTTTAATATGTATTTTGTGAATGTGTAGTGCTGTCTTGTCATGTACGTAATACCTATTCATGAATTGCATGTGTGTGAAACGATGGATACGGTGTTAATGATGATAATTATGGGTAGAAAAAGGGTTATAAACGAGATGACAATTAATAGAAAAGTATGGAAGAAAAAGACATGTTACGCCGAACACTAATAAATTAGGATAATGATAGGAGAATGATGATGATGATGTATGTGAACCGAGTTGAAGAACTTACTTATTACTTATTTTATTCTACGTAGGCAGAAACTCGAGAGGTCAATCGTCGAATCCGACTCGGCTGGACAGCGTTCGGAAAGCTACGCAATATCTTCTCGTCCCACATACCACAGTGTCTCAAGACGAAAATCTTTGACCAGTGCGTGTTGCCAGTGATGACCTATGGTACTGAAACGTGGTCGCTCACAATAGACCTTATCAGAAGGCTAAAAGTCACCTAAAAGGCAATCGAGAGGGCTATGCTTGGAGTTTCCCTACGTGATCGAATCAGAAATGAAAAGATCCGCAGGAGAACTAAGGTAACCGACATAGCCTGAAGAATTGCCAAAATTAAGTGTCAATGGGCAGGGCACTTTGCTCGCAGAATGGATGGCCAATGGGGCCGAAAGGTTCTGGAGTGGCGACCGCGTACCGGAAGACGTAGCGTTGGAAGGTCTCCCACAAGATGGACCGATGACCTTGTTAAGACCGCAGAAATCCGCTGGATGCGGGAAGCACAGAATCGGTCGAAGTGGCGGTGTTGAGGCAGAAACTGCATTTGCGTCTGCGTTGATAGGCAGTTGCTCCATATAAAATACCGGTATTCAGCTGGATCCAGATATACTGGAACACGATCTCAACATAGTTGGAAAAAGGCTAGGCAGATGATAATGATGTAGGCAGAAACTGCGTTTCCTATATTTTTTTCCAGACTTCATTCAGCTTCTTCAGTTTTCGTATAGGTACATAAGTCTGTGATTCAATACGTGTGTCTATAAGATTTGGCTGAAAGAAAGTCCAATTTAAGTCGTCCATTACAGTCACATACAAATTAACATTTTAATTTCTCAATACGAAGTGCACATACCTACCCAAATCTGTAATACGAGACACAGCGCATACCAATATCAAAAATATGAACATAAAATACTCGCACTCCGAATCATAAATTAATCGCACGTCGCGCGAAAGCTCATCAAGGGTATCAAGTTTACCAAAGCGGGTTCAAAAAAGAAAAAAATATCGCCCAGACAAGCTATTACAGAATTTTGGCGACAATATAATACAGTTATTACACAAATCCGCTTTTCATTCCCACCTCGACCAATAAAAGTAGAAAAAAATGAAGAAAAAATATTTACGCATCGTAAAAACCACAATACCGCATTTTATTTGCTCGATACGACGGGGTCCCGTATGCAAAATTGGTACGAAATTGAAAAACAAATTTGTTACATATTGCTTTTTTGACTGGGTGATACGGGCGTATTCTAAAAGTATTTCTTTATGTTTCCATTTCTATGCTGATGTTTGATGGTATAAAAATACCAGAGCATGTACTTAAACTGGTACTACTTTACACATCTATATGTTGTTCCATTGCACTATATTTTTGTAATTTAAAAATTGTATCACATGTCATGGATTTCGAAGGAAACGACTGAGGTATTATTATTTTTATAGATTTATTACAATAATCATTTGCAAAGATGGCACACTACAGTTATATGTGTGTGTGTGTGCAATCTATGATTCAGACCGACACTTTCTCTTCTCTTTTTTATTTTTATTTTTATTATTTTTTTGACCGCTAGGGCCGATGCCTACCGGGGTTGCGAAGAAGTCCGAAAGGGAGATCGTGGCTCGGGCATCATGGCAACTGAAGGAACATGGGTGGGTTTTAGTCAGTAAAGGTCTGACACGCCCTCCCACTTCACCTAGAGCGGGAGAAGTTATTTGATAATTTCCAACCCAAAAAAATAAGTAATAAAAAAAGACCGACACTTTCCCTAAAAAAGAAAAATGCCAAAATTTTTATTCCACATTAAATTAATACTTATTAGAAAAAAAAAAAATGAAAATATTCCCTATTCCAGAATACGCATCCATCAAAATAAAGGGGTTGTGTCCAACATTGGCGCGTCGTATTACTTCATTACGTAGCATTATATGCAGAACGAATGTCTCATTTTTTTTGTTTCTGTGGGTTATTGTGTTTTGCTATGTTGAATATGCTTAGCTTTGTACTGAGTAAATAGCTTTTTGGCACATTCTAAAATGTTTACCTAGTTTGTTATGTATGATATCAGCACATTGCAACTTCAAAAGAAGGCCCTCCGATGTAGTTTCCAGTAGTGCTATTCTGTAAAAATATCACCGTGATAACTTAGGTGAAGTGAGCTGCCAATAATGTCAATCCTTAGCAACTGACAGCTCACTCCACGCTCACTTCACCTAAGATAACACGGTGAGATGGTTACAGAATAGCACCGCTGGTCATCATTCTGCTCGGGTCGACGGTGCATTGTGTTTCACGCACGCCTCAAAGAGATGTCAGCATAACTGACGGGGTCCGCTAATGCCGATGCCTGCCGGGGTTGCGAAGAAGTCCGAAAGGGAGATCGTGGCCCCCGGCAACATGGCAACTGAAGGAACACGGGTGGGTTTTAGGCAGTAAGAGTCTGACACGCCCTCCCGCTTCGCCCAGAGCGACACATATTTTAGCTGAATCATATTCAATTCAATTCAATTCATATCAGAATCATATTTGGTGTAAATATTGCCGCAGGAAAAGAATTAAGACCGTAATTTTACCGGATAATTTTTCTTTACAGTTTTTATCAATCAATTGAGATTTTTATTGTTTATTTCTACAGTTTAAATGTTATTTCATTAAAGTACAAAACTGTCAAACAGATGAATTGCGTAATATGAATTGAACGCAGATAATACATATTATCATAATTAGGGTAAATTCGTTAGAGATGGCCGTACGGGAGAGTTGGCCAATAAGTATATTTTGCTCATTTATTTACAAGGTGGCGCTGTATTTGAATTAATACACTTCGTGCGCCACCATGAACAATATCCAAACAAAACATTGAGCAAAAATAAGTAAAAAAGTAAGTAAATTGGCCTTAATTGAATTTAGTAGTTGTGAAATTTTATGGTAGGTTCATATACCATCTGGAAATACTAATATTTTTATTATTTATATGTGTTTTTGGGAGTGTATTGTGTTTGGTTTATATTTTTCTTTGTTTTAACCTCAAAATGGGAAAGTAATTGTAATTCGTAAGTTAAAAATTGAGCTGGCCATCTTACCCGGACAAAAAGGAGAGATGGTCATATAACGACTGTCAAACAAATAGAAAGAAGGTCTGAAAGTAATACTAGAAAGGAGAAATCAATATTATGTGATACATCTGGTGAAGAAGACGTAGAAGATGAAGCTGATAATTGTGCTGGATGTAGCGAAAAATATTATAAAACCCGTCGCATGAAGATTGGCTTCAATGTTCGATCTGTAATCTGTACCCCACATGAGAATTTACATGAAACTTTTGATGACATGTGCTCTAAATGTGGACAGAAGAAGAAAAAGGAGCTCCAGCAAGCATAAATCAAAGGGGAAAGGCAGAGGCAAATCTAGTGCCGGCCATCTGTCCCGTACCACTACGGCCATCACTACCGTATGTACCGGGTAAGACGGCCAGTTATGTTTTTTTTTTAATAATTTTTTATAGATGTTCCTCATATTATAAAAATATATTTATGCTGATTTTCGAAAGATTAATTGTTGTTGATTTTCTTAAAAATAAAAATCTAATTGTGATCTCAATATTTTCAGTTTTATTTAACCCTAAAAAAACTATGGCCATCTCTAACGAATTTACCCTATTATGATTCTGCCAAAGCGGCCGTTTTAAGCCCCCAGATCATCATTGTGAGTTCAAATACCTAGATACAACCTATAGGTTCAACCAATATGTTTACACCATAAAAAGATAGGTGAAGTGAGTTTGAAGTGATCTGTCAATAATGTTGATAGCTAGCATTACGTGGAATGACAGCTCACTTCAAGCTCACTTCGCCTAAGTTTTTACGGTCAGATTTTTACAGAATAGCACCGCTGGATATTATGAAATGCAGCACATATAACTGTATACTATTATGATTACATTATAATTTTGTAATATTTGCCTTTAAAGCTTCGTAATGTAACCGGAAAAAACTCGACCCCTGTCAGGTTATTCTAGTTCAGGAGCCGAGACCACATTGATGTAACGTTTACTGAAATTTTAGTAAAACACACATTAGTGTAAATAAAAATGTATTATTAATAGTGCTTCCTTAAAGACTCCCTCAGACAGGCGCGACGCGATTCTGATAAAACGATTTCCATGAAAACTTCTTGGAAATTGTTGCCGCTTGTCTGCGGGAGCCTTAAAACAAGAACAATCGACCCAAGCAATATCCTACTTATATTATAAAGGCGAAAGTTTGTGAGTGTGTCTATGTTTGTCTCTTCTTCACGCTCAAACGGCTGGACGTATTTGGATGAAATTTGGCGCACAGATAGTTTATACCTTGGATTAACACATAGGATCCTTTTTATCCCGAAATTCCTACGGGATCGAGACTTATGCGGGTGAAACCGCAGGGCGCAGCTAGTAATATTATAAAGAGGAAAGATTTGTATTTCTGAATTTTTGTATGTAACGAATAAACTTAAAACCTACTGAACCGATTTGAAAAATTATTTCAGCAATGGATAGCTACATTATCAGCGAGTAACATAGGCTATATTTTATCCCCGTACTCCCACGGGAACGGGAACTACGCGGGTGAAACCGCGTGACGTCCGCTAGTAAATTATCAACAAGCACAGTATAGGTACTGACTAATAATTGACGCACAATATCATTTATCTGCTACTAATCTAACCTTTCACCACTCATCATTAAGCCATTGACGTGTTCCAAATCTAATCACGTCCCTGTCTATCTAACATAATCAAACCCTAAAACACTGTGTAATACTAGCCCGCTAGTCACCAGCGTGACGTTTGTGTGGAATCAATCATGACACGCAGACATTCACGTCTAATATCACTTAAACATGCTGCGCTACAAATGGGAAGCCTTAATAATATTCGTGTTGTGGCATAGAGTAGGTGTCTGTGGGTAGGATTTGGCATTACTAAGGTACTCGGGATGCATAATTTAAGCTAGAACACAAAGTGAAGACACAATCTGCTCACAGTGCAAAAATAAGTGAATATTACAATAAGAATATTTTTTATCAGTCAACCAAGGTACTATCATCATCATCATCATCATCAGCCTATAAATGTTGCTACTGCTGGGACACAGGCCTCCTCTCTGTGAGAGGGAGTGGGCCGTAATCCACCACGCGGGCCCAGTGCGGGTTGGTAGATGTCATATGTCTTCGAATTTTCGGCTCTAGGACACGCCGGTGTCCTCACGATGTTTTCCTTCACCATTTTGAGAGCAGTGGCGATGAAATAATTTACACAAAGTAAAGCGCCTGTCTGGGTTCGAACCTACGACCTACAACTCGTAAGTCGCGGCCGGTACCACTGGGCCACCACTGCTCTCAAGGTACTATACCAACTTATTAAATATTTATCACAATATTTTATTTAGTTAATCGTAGCACACGTGGATAGTTTGCGCTGGATTAAGGAGGATTTAAAAAGAAGAAATTTTATGAACTGACAAAAATCCCGGAGCTGTAAAAATTCTTCCCATGGTATACGTCACGGGTCGTCAGAAGCCCTAAAGTCTGACAACCAATCTTACTAAGGTATCGTATTACCCAATAACTGGGTTATGGACGTCAGATAGGCAGTCGCTCCTTGTAAAATACGGTATTCAGTTGCATCCGGTTAGACTGGAAGCCGACCCCAATATAGTTGGGAAAAGGCTAGGCAGATACTGAAGTCGGCTTCTAGTACATCCTTAATATTATAAATGCGAAAGTAAGTTTGTTTGTTACGCCTTCACGCTAAAACGGCTGAACGGATTTGGATGAAATTTGGCACATATATAGATGATGCCCTGGAAAAGAACATAGGATACTTTTTTTTTTCCCACGGGATCGAGACTTATGCGGGTGAAACCTCGGGGCGCTGCTAGTATGGTATATGTTCATGGTGTATGTAGATGGTATATGTTCAGGTTGACTCGTTAGAGAAGCTCATGGCTAAGTATTAACAGTCACACGGGTGATCCATCAGGTTAAGCTACGCTTGCCGGGGTTGATCCGTGGATGGGTGACCATTTCTACATACCGAGACTCCTCCGTTCCTCGGAAAGCACGTTAAGCCGTTGGTCCCGGCTGTCATTCGTGGATCTTTGACAGTCATTACGGGTCGTCAGAAGCCCGAAAGTCTGTCAACCAGTCTTACCAAGGGGTATCGTATTACCTAGTAATTGAGTTGTGGAGGTCAGATAAGCAGTCGCTCTATGTAAAATACTGGTATTCAGCTGCATCCAGTTAGACTGGACTAGGTAGATTGATTGGTATATGTTCAATTTACGTTAAAGATCTAATAAAATTGCAAGTCTGACTCATCAACAAATGGTGAATATCACAAAAATTTATCACAAAAGATTTTCACCTCTAGAGTCTGGATATAGACCTCCCCTTACCATCGCTAAAAATCGTTCAGTTGGCAAAATTGGCACAAAAATGACCGTGAACTCATCTGCTAATTTCTACTCTTTGTGTTGTAAAATCATCCCTTGATTGTCGGCAGCAGTGGCTGCGGCCGGACATTCAATATCAATGCAAATATCTCGCTTGGGGTGCACTTGCTGTTCATATATCTACCTACAAATTTTTATATTTGACTGGGGAACAATATCTGTAATTAGTCATTTGTAATCAAAGTCAAATAATTTATTCCAAGTAGGCCATTAAAAGGCACTTTTGAACATCAAAATTTACAAGAGAATAGAATTGATTTTGAAAGAAAGAAAGAAAATTGCGTTTATTGGCATTACAACAGAAAAATAATCCTTAAAACTATAAAAACAGAAAAAAATGATTATAATCCCAAAAGGACCTCAGCACGCGTAACATGACCACCGTAGAAACGAGTTTTGTCGACAGAAGAATAGACAAAATGACAAATAAACAATCACAATCTGTCATTTTGTCTATTCTTCCGCCGACAAAACTCGTTTCTACGGTGGTCATGCTACGCGTGCAGCTCAGCATAATGTCAGATGACAACACAAAGTGTACCACCTGACGCTGATTTTCAACTGCAACCCACGAGTGTCATACGCTAGAATAATAAACACAAATAGGGAAGTGTCTGTCCGTTTTAATAAATAAATTAAAGGTAATATAAGATATGATAATATAAAAAAGCTCATTCTAAATCAAATAAATGTATAAATGATTTGATTTGCCCCTTCCAAAAGACAGTTTCGTATGGAGAAGAATGAGCAAGAAACTCTACAGTTACTCTTTTAATATATTTTATCTATTCTCATAGCGTAATATTCGAATTATGAACTTCAAAACGAGTTTATATTGACATACTTTATAAACAGAATACCGAAATTTAAAAATAGAATCATATTACAACATTTTTTCTCTAACAAAATAATACTATAAAACAATTTTTTTTCTATTACGATACAGCGCTAATCCAAGAAGTTAATATCACCAAAGAGTTTCCATCAACTTTTGGCGGGGGACAGCAGCACCCGCTGTAGCGCATGTGCGGTGATGTGCTGGTGCAGATGACATTCATTTGTTTTGTAGTACTTACTGAATTTCGTGGGATTTTTAAATTTATTCTTGATCTTTTATTTAGTATTTGTTTCAATCCCAATGTTTGAGAGTAGATAAAGTAGTGTATGAAACTGCACATAACTAGGTATTAAAACATACGTGTGATACTATATACTCATGTTTTAATACACCTTATTATGCAACAGTTTCATAAACTACTATTATAATATGTATAATTAGTTATAATTTAAGTGAAAACGACGTACCTAGAATGAAATTACCATAGTCAATAGGTAGGTACTGGAATCAGATGCCAATTGGAGATTTTCACTCAAGCATCACAGGTTAAGTAAAAAGACAATAATTCTGAAATGCACTTGCAAAGTTTACAATCTTTGGAAAGATAAATACCGCGAATCACTAACTTTACCTTTTTACTAAGGTTGCTAGTTTGCAAAAATCTCTTTTTGAATATTTAAAATGTTAGTTATAATTCATTATCTACCTCTTCTTACAAATGATTAATAGACTAGATTTCCAAACCTGTGGGAAAAAAATTGTGAAAAAAACCGGTCAAGAGCGAGTCAGACTCGCGCACCGAGGGTTCCGTACCTACCCATTATACTGCCATAATAAAATTGGTATCATTTTTATTGGTAAAAAGATATGGGCAAATTTAGATTTTCGCGAAAACTTGTAAGTATTAAAATTTACCTTAATTTTCAACTTTTTTAATTTTTCGGAATTTTTCCTTTATTTGTGCTGTAATAATACCTTTCTTTTGATGACTCAGGACCTCGATTTTTATACACCTAATAGGGACTATAGACCTCAATATCTGATATAAATTTCAACTTGCTAGGTCCACCCGTTCCTGAGAAAATCGGTGGTGACACACGGACAGACAGACGGACAAGAGAGTGATCTTATAAGGGTTCCGTTTTTTACCTTTTGAGGTACGGAACCCTAAAAAATACAAGCTTTTTTTACATATCACGGGACACCTACTCCTACATTAATAAATCACCCATAGACAACTAAAAAGATCAACGATTAATCCCATTACATGCCGATTACTATATTAAAATTAATATCCTTTCAACTCATGCGCTCCGTACGGATAAAATCACAATGACGACCTACAAAGGTGCAGTTCACGATCATTATTTTGTAAAATGATAAAAAGGGCTAATTTTTAGACACGTGTCAAAAATATTTAATAATTTTCTACTTAGTCATTGGTTGTGGGAATATGGTGATGAGATATTAGTGATTTGGTATTACAGGGGTTTGTCTCAGTAGGTGGTAATAAAGGGTAAGTAGGGCTATTAGCAAATTTACTTTAGGTGGGAAGATTTTCATAAAACATGTAAAAAAAGCCTGTCCGATCCATGAGGGTTTAAATAGAAGTATAGTACTAAGTCTATTTACTAGGATTTTTTAGGAAATATGAAAAAAAATATTCGCCACATTTTTTTTTCAATGGGTAATTTTATCGGGTTATTACATGGAGCGCGGGCGGCCGTCCTTTAGCGGGTGTTTACAAGTCATAACTTATTTTTAACCCTGTTGAAAATTTGCAAATTTTTATTGGATTTGGGGTCATTTTGGACAAAAAATGTGAATTTTAATTAGCAATAACTTTTTATTTTCAATAATAATTTAAAAAAAAATTTTTGGTAATGTTATTGCAGTACTTAAGTGCCGCTTTCAGATCGCACAGGTTTTTCTTTTACATACTGTACGGCGCAGCCTGGGAGAGGCCTATGTCCGGCAGTGAACTGCAATGGGCTGAGTTGATTGGTTTGGGCAGATTTTCAAAACGAAGTTGTTAATTTTGTACAAAGTTCTAAACGCAACTCTGTGCCAGCCTGTTATTGTCTTACTACAGGGAAAAAAAGTCTTCTCTTTACAAGAAAGTGCCAAATCCATATAACAATTTTTAGGTAAAGTTGAAAAGGCCGGGCGGGGACGCCCTAGGAGGACATATACTGACCTTATTGGTGATGTTCTTCAGAAAGGCCAGGTGCGTAGTACTCGCAACCGGCGTGCGTGTATGACCAGATGTATGAACGTAAACGAGGCAAAAGGACTATGTAAGGATCGTAGCAGGTGGCGTTCTGTAGTTTCTGCCTACCCCCATGGGAAGAAGGCGTGAGTTTATGTATGTATGTATGTATGTTGAAATACAATTTGGAAAGTTTTTTGTCATCTTGTTCTGATAAATATAGGGTGTTTAGTAAATAAAGAACAACATAGCCCTCTTACCCCTATCTATTACAAATCCTATAATTTCAAACAATGCACACAAAAAATATAATCAAATCGCTAATGACGGCATTTACGCTGTTATTCCGAACCAACGCGTTTGCTTTTCTTACTGGTCACGTGACTTGCACGTGGCGATCTAAACCGACGCCATCTTGGATTCGAAAACCAATTTTCTTTGACCCTTCATTGACAAGATTGTTTTTGTTATGATATGTCTGGGTATACTGGTTGTATTACCGGTCATTATTTCAACCATTCGAATTAGAAATTCGATTTGAATTTCAAAAAGCAGTTCTATTATTGGAGGTTGGATTTTAAGCAGTTGTGTTAAGGGTTTTCGTAAATGCATTATTTCTTGGTACAGTTTTAAGCAATTTGATTGTACGGGAGCTAGTACAAATATGTGCGGTAGTTGTAAAATGTTTAGGCGGTTACAGAGCGATGATTCTAGTTATTTTGTTGGCCATTGTTTGTTGGCCGCGTGGCTTCGTTGTGTAGGTGTTAATAATGGGCAATTTTGGGTTTGAGTTACTATTATCATTGGCCACTGAATTGATAATAAAGAATGAACAAATTATGAATGTTTGGGCGCAATAATAATGCGGTTCTTCTTTGTGGGTTTGATTTGGTATCGACAGCGCTTATAAATAGAAAGGACACTAGAAAATACCAAGCATATCGTATTTTTTTTTATCGTTTATTTTAACATTAATTCAAAATTACAATAAGGAGGTATCGTTGGTCCCAAACTAGGCACAGCCTGTATCTTGGGCACCATTAAATATGTACAACATTTTGATTTTTTTAAATAAAATAAAATTTGAAATTGGCTAAAGTTAAGCAAGTCAGCCATTAGCCTCATCGAGACTATAAAACTAAATATACAAACAAATTAATTATAAGTGATTGATGGAAAACTAAAACTAAATCTTATACTAAAATTAAAGTACAAAATTTGGTATAATTTCGGTTTATGCTGCTATTCTGTATTATCCTTTGAACTGTCACTAACGAGACACAATAGAATTTTAATTATTATCCACCTCAATGAGGCATCGTAACAGATAATGAGTTATGCGGGTGAGCGTGTATGTGTGTGTGTGAGTGAGAGTGTGGATACGGGTGTTTTGTGTCTAAACCAGTTTTAGCTAAGCTTCTAGTATCCTTATATAATAAATTTAATAAAGCTATATCCAGAACCGGGTGAAAAACACCAAGAAAAAATTCGAATTCAGGGAACATAAAACCCTTTACACCATTACAACTTCAACGCCCCAAAACCGACATACAACTTTGTTTCAATTCACCAAATTGGAATAAACAACTAAAAAAGTCGGATGTCATCAAATTTCAATTCTACCCTTCAGTAATTTAGGTATCCGCAAAAATCATAATCAAAGTGTTACAGCGACCAGACGTGGAGAAACAAATAGAATAAAAAATTCAATGACAAGATGGGGCGAAGGACAGACCATTATAAATTAACCTCTGAACCTCCACCAAATACCGTTGAAGCATCTGGTTTTAGATGTGAAAGGGAAGCAGGGAAGGTCTTAGTAAAGTGGTGGAGGAGTATTAATGGTTTTGGACCTCGGGTGAGACGCGAAATTTAATCTTCCGCGCAAAAAGTATTGAATAGAGAGGGACAAAAAGACTTGAAGTGATAAATGGATGCTGATCACCGTCGTCTCGCGTTTTGGTTTTAGTTTCTTGGGCATTTGCTAATTAATTTCCTTTTGGATTGAGAGGCGTAAAAAGATGGTAAGGTTCTTTTTTTATTGTTTACTTCGAATATAACAAAACATTACGCCTTGTTTCCCCGAAGGGTTGGGCAGAGGTGTACTTGTAGTAGGTACACCCACATTTCGCCGGTTATGTTTAAGTCCCATGTAATAGGGGGCGAGCCTATTGCCATCAACCGGGCACAAATCTAGACTACGGGCTGCTGCTGAGAAATTTCAGATAGAAAAATCCAATAGCACTGCTCGACCCGGGAATCGAACCCAGGACTACAAGCAACTACGAGATCAACGAGGCAGCATTTTATGCTTTTATAATAATTTTAGCTTAAAACTTTCACTTGTGTCTTTGGATCAGTATTTAAGTTTTTTGACACCGATTTCCGAAATTAAAGTTATTTTTCACTTTGTAGTTTGGAAGTCGGTTGTATTTTTTGTAAAAAAGTTTTTTTTTTTTCACTTTTTAGTGGGTTGACTTGTAATTTATCTAAGT
Organism: Agrochola lychnidis; assembly: GCA_963680765.1. Taxonomy (NCBI): domain Eukaryota; kingdom Metazoa; phylum Arthropoda; class Insecta; order Lepidoptera; family Noctuidae; genus Agrochola; species Agrochola lychnidis. Next base: position 3,988,781 of record OY796871.1, on the reverse strand, counting down.
TACAATAGCCTTATGTCAACTGCTCATCAAAAATACCCAAATCGCTATAGATGTGCCTTTAATATTTTAAGAGTTCCCTCGATTTCTCCAAGATTCCACCATCAGATCGTAACGAAATGACAATAGGACCAACTAGAAAGTATACCCTTTCAAACAAAAAAAAGAATTTTTCAAATCGGTCCAGCCGTCTTCGAGTAATCGGGGAATATACATAAAAAAAAAAAAATATCCGGACGAATTGAGAACCTCCTCCTTTTTTTTGAAGTCGGTTAAAAAGGCAAACAAACAGAACGAACTACAAACAAGCACAAAGGTATCAGAACTTCACACGGCAAAGTCGAAGCCATTCACAATAATGATAAATGATGGAGCCGTCAATTCTGTCTGTGTTGTGAACGGAATGCTACTTCCTGGACTGGAAACATGATAGTGGGGATTGAAAATGAATTTGGAGGTAATCAAGTTTGTTTACTGGAAAGGGTAAACAAGGTAGTGTTAATAATTTTTATGATTTCGTACCTCAAAAGGAAAAAAACGGAACCCTCATAGGATGATTTCATTGTCCGTCTGTCTCTCTGTCAGTCTGTTAAGACCATTTTTCTGAGGGATACGTGGAGGTATCAAGTTGAAATTAATATCAAATGCGTAGGTCTACGGTCCCTTGAAGCTCTAAAAAAAAACAACCGGAGGAAAAAAACAATCCTTTTTGGAGGTCGGTTGTTTTTTTTTTTGTAAAAAGTTTTTATTTTTCACTTTTTAGTTGTGGTACCTACCCCACACACATTCGAATACCACCACCTGCTACCAGTGACAGAAACTTATCATATCATCTACATACTAAGTGGGAAAAAAATACGTATTTTGTAGCTAACTCAAAAACTATCCAAGCAAAGTTAATAAAATTTATATGGGACCAATTCGAGAGCACACCCTTTCAAACAAAAAAAGGATTTTTAAAATCGGTCCACAATTGACGGAGAAATCGGTGGACATCCATAAAAAAAAACATACGCGACGAACATATAACCTCCTCTTTTTCGGAAGTCGGTTAAAAAATCAAGCTTCTAAGTTAACGCAATAAAAAAAATACGGACATTTATGTGAAATATTTTTATCTAGCAAATAAATCAAAACCTATACCTATAGGGTACTTCCCGTTGACCTAGAATAATGAAAGGTAAAACAGCACAAGTAAAGGAAAAAGTCCGAATAACGTTAATTTGTTGTTTTATCACATAAGATTTGTTTTTTTTTACGATTACATTCTTATATTTGCAGTTGGAGAATTGACAGTGTACCAGAACATGTTTTTCAACTACAATATTAAATTTGTTTTTGGGATGAATTCATCCCAACTATGAAACCCATTTTGCGTAGTCCGTCTCGCCCTTAGCTGGTTTGTTGTAAAGAATTTATTAAAGTGACGATACTCCATTTTAAATGTCATCTTGTAAATCGTTGAATTCTTGTCCAGTCAATATAATTCTTAATTAAGTGTGCTGTGTTTTGAGTCTCTCAATTATCGTCATGCTAAATGGTGGAGTGGTGCCCTTCCTGTCACATAAACGAACGTAAAAATGTTCATATTAAATTGTACTGTAAAATATTGAAAAAAAATTAAAGTTTTATTTTTAAAAGTATTTTGACATTTTTATAAAATTTAACACCTTGACATTTTATTTAATTTTTTCCGTTCTGACATTTTTATAATTTTTTGGCAATTTTTTTTTTGTTTTTTAATGAGTAGAATATTTAAAAATTAATCAAAATTTTACTTTGGATTTTATCTGTTTAGATTAGAATTTATAATTTAAATGTATGAGTGAAAGCTATGGACTAGAATTTATATCTGAAATAAAAAAATAAAAAAAGTTAAAAAAATCCATACCCTAAACAATCCCACAAAACCGTAAGGCGTGTCCTGATCCATCATAGTTTACCATCATTACACCATAATTATATCACAGAACAAGGGTTGAAAACCATCGAGCATCAGCCACGTGACCATTGTTTGATTTTCACCAAATTATGGTTTAAGTATACTTGGATGATTTCCTATTAGGTACAGAGAATTTATTGTCGTTTTGTTTAGAATATTGTCCGTATAGAAATTGGTTGAAGTTTACTGTGAATAAAGGCTTGGTTTGGTATGGTTTATTGCATTTAATTATGAAAAAAAAAACAAAAAGTAAAATACAACATTTAAAAAAAAAAACAGCCTGTTCGATCCATAAGGGTGCTATTAGGTATCGTACTGAAAGTCTAATTATGTGGTAATTAACAGGAAAAAAGGGAAAAAAAATCGCCTCAATTTTTTTTTTGTGGGTCATATTACATGGGGTGCAGGTGGCTGTCGTTTAGCGGGTGTCTACAAGTTATAACTTACTAGCGACCCGCCCCGGCTTCGCACGGGTATAAACCGGGTTATTATACATATAAACCTTCCTCTTCAATCACTCTATCTATTAAAAAAAACCGCATCAAAATCCGTTGCGTAGTTTTAAAGATTTAAGCATACATAGGGATGTAGGGACAGAGAAAGCGACTTTGTTTTATACTATGTAGTGATGACCCCTGTTGAAAATTTTCAATTCTTTTATGCATTCGGGGTAATTTTGGTACCAAAAATGTGAATTCTAAATAGCAATAACTTTTTTATTTTCAATAAGTAATCATTTAAAAAATAATACTTTTGGGCAATGATCGGACAGGGTTTTCGTTTACATATTTTATAAAAAGCTCTTTTTTTGTGTTTCAAAACAAGTGCTTTCTACATGAAGAGTTAGACAGTTCAAATACAAATAGTGATGCAATGGTCAACATTGAAGCAACACCACTATCGATAAATAAAAAACTAAGAAACCGAGTCCTACTGATCAAGAAAACCATTACGAAAGCAAATTAAATAAGCAAAGCAAGCAACTTATTATCACTGTCGCGTAAATAATCCCTACTACCAGTAACAAACGCGATGATTCCCTCGAAAATCCCTTGATCCTTCAGAGAAGACACCTATTTGTTATAATCCCTCGTAAGAGCGGGGAAGGAGGGGGATTTCTTTTTTTATTGTTTTTGTATTTGCTTGGGTTTGATTAAAAGTGTTATTATGGTGTTGATTAAAAATAATTGGAATTATTTCGCTTCATTTTATTTTAGTCTGACTTTTTTCAATTTGAAAAACGATTCAATTTAAAAAATGTTCGAGTTTAATAGAGGCATTGTAAAAGTCAAAGTCAAATAATTTATTTCAATTAGGCACAAAAAGGCACTTTTGAACGTCAAAATGTATAAGTGAAAGAAAAGAAAGAAAAATATTGTATTTGTTACAAGCACAGGAAATACAAACAATAATAAAAACTAAAAATCACTATCAGAACACTATCTTTCCAACTCGTCATAGTTGCACGGTTATTTTAAATCACATTGTAATTATATTTGTAGTGATATTTATTTTAGATGCATGTATGTCAGTATATTCTCATATTGTATGTTGTTTAAATTGAAATTAGTGAATTGTTTTTTTTTTTCTTTGATTTATGTTTTTTTTATTTTCTCTTATACGGTTACATACGTTGTCTACATCTCTTTTTATATACTTTCCTATCGCAGGTATGCTGGAAGAGATTTCTTTAGAAATAATTGCCTTTGTATTTTTCTGTTCCTTTCTTCTTGTCTGTTTATACGTGTGTGCATAAATGGTTAAATAAATAAATAAAAAAAGAAGCATCTAAAACTAACAAAATATTTCGAAAACAATAATCTAATACCTTTACACGAGCAATTCTTGTATAATGTATCAAATCAAATCATTTATTTCTTTACAAAAAATGGGTATAGTACAGTATATAAATAGGTATACATATAATCTGAATCTCGGAAACCGCTCCAACGATTTTCATGAAATTTAGTATGCAGGGGGTTTTGGGGGCGATTTAGCTAGGTTTCATTTTTTAGAAAACGTAGTTCAAAAAAAAATACGAGCAAAGCTTGGTCATCCATATATTAATTAAAATAAACGACCGAACGACGAAGACGACGAAGTGACGTGTTTTGATTACTTCTTTGAAACATAAGTTCGTTTTTGAATCCCAAAGACTAATTTGACATTTCAAGTTAGTGATTGTTGTTTTTTTTTTCAATTTGGAGTTTGACATTTGCATCTGTCAAATTAGTCTTGGGGATTAATATAAAAAAACGAACTGTAAATGGCTACAATCTAGATCTTTTCAGCTAAAGAATCATTTTAGCTGGCTAGGTGCAAGTTTTCTGATAATCATTAAAGTTTATATCAACGATAAATTGTCATCAGTAATTAATTTAAGTAATAAGGTTTTAGGCATTCTCGGATTAGAAGTATTATAACTTTTAGGATTACGGCAGAACTACTCTGCTATTTGCAAATTTTAATTACATCCCATCATTCCAGACACCCTGCTGATAATATGACATCAAAGCAAATGCGGATAGCCACCCCTGGACCAACTTACTCATCCACTTCTAAAACCTTACCCTCTTCAACACCAACCTTGGGACCTTCGACATAAGGTTGAAAATTATGATATTGTATCATTTTCGGTTGCAAAAGTACGTTAGTATTGAGGTTTGGAATTAATATCTGTCAGCTTTTAGGCTCTTTGAACAGTATTATGAGCATTTGACACTATAAGTGTGCGATATGAAGAAAGACCTTTGTAGGGATTAAAGGGCAAATGAGCTAGGGAAACGATGTACTACGTACTTGGGTAAGTAATTATCTGGTTCTAATTTATTCTAATAATACTTGAGAATTTAATATTAGATTCCCAAAAAAAAAACTAGTTTGATACTTAGGCCCAATTGGACCACAAATTCCTAAATGTATTTAGTGCTAAACGCATTTAGTGATGAATTTGAGGTGCGCGAGCCTTACTTTGTCAATTCTGCGAACCATTCCATTTTCAAATTAATTCTAACCTCTAATAAAAATAATCACTAACAACTCAACTCGGAAGTATCAAAATCAACATTGATTTTATTATTTTTATTTTCATTATTTTATATAAATGATACTGAACAACACACTTGAATAAACAACTGGCATTTTAGCTAACCAACTTATTACAGATTTTTGCAAAAGTTTAAACATTTTAGTCTTCCAAAGTATTTGCATCTTCCTCCATAACATCCCATAAGGTTCGATCTCTGAACTCGACGTGTTTGGTCTCCTGAGCCACTTTCTCTTCGGTGGCGGTTGGTTCTGGTATGGAGTCCAGGTCATCATCGAGGAGTGATGTGACTGACAGCAGCGTTGAGTCTGTGATGTTGACTGCATCACCAGCATCCCCTCTTTCTGGTAGACTTCTTGTTGTTCCTAAGGTCTGGAAAGATAGATAATGATTTTATGAAGATTTCATGATGTCAGCAGTCTTTTTTTTGTGCTTAGTTGGTTGTCGATTAAGCAAAGATTGTCTTTTATTCACAAAACCATATTTTTTTTGTAGAATGCAAGAATTGTCACCTCTGTGGCGCCATCTACAATGCCTCATGCGAACTACACATCAAAGAGCTGACGTCACACAAATCCTGCATCTCGCAAACATAGTTTACCGCGCGATCAGCATATAACCGACATCAATCGTCAGGCATTTGCCCACCAGACAACGACACCCGTCTGGTCGGAGGATCCTCCCTTTTCTTTAGAGGATGAGTGAACTTTTACACCCTGTTCCTCATACCTCTATACCTCGAAATGTTTTGACTCAGTTCAGTTTTCCGAATAAAGCTATTTTATCTTGCTAGACTATTCTGTTTCACTGTTGAACAAGGGCCTACCTCCACTCTTTACATATTTCGCTAACATCCCAAATCCTTCTTGAAAATGTTTTCTGCAATATTTTAATAATACTTGCCGGTGGTTCTTCAATGCAAAGCCTTTCTGGAACACTGTGTCGTCTATTCATAAGCACCTGCTGTAAATGTTCTACATGAATAAAAAATCATTTTATAACAAGGTTAGCAGATCTACCCAAAGTAAGAGTATCACCAATTCACTTACGTCTATGATGGCCATGTGTAAGATGGGCACTTCAATCTTCAGAGGTTTGATCTCCTGCGGCTCTTCATCCAAGTAGGAATACTCAGTTGGCACCTGCCAATTTATATAAAACTTAACATTGCATTGCATAGCAACTAAAAGACAATAAAGGTACAATTCTATAGCCGACCTCAGGCGGCAACTGCTGGCACTGTGTTGCCGTGACACGACTGGTTTCTATGTATTCTTATGTATTTCTATGAAAGTGACGTTCGTGTCGGTAGCTACGGAAGGTATTTCATAGAAATTCATAGAAACCAGTCGTGTCGCGGCGACACGTTGCCTGCAGTTTCCGGCTGTGGTCGGCTACAGAATGATACCATAAGATTTAATTATCGTGAAGGGCGTTTTGAGGGACTGTATTATGTAATTTTGACGTTCAAATAGTGCAGATTTTCAGCCTTAGTAGTTTGAACAAGTTACTTTTGATTTTGATTTCTGATCAAAATACGATAGTGAGATCTTATACAATAGTCCAATTCTAAACTGCAGCTAAGAAGAAATCGTTCTAAATACTACCCAGCTAAAAGTTTGTATGATTAGAGCGTTTGCACATAGCATTCAAACCGAATTCGAAAAAAGATTGTCTGAGGTAGTATACTATTTTAGCGTACAGACTTCCAAAAAGGAAGAGGTTACATGTTCGTAGCGTATGTTTTTTTTTAATGTTTTTCCGCCGATTTCTCCGTCAGTTGTGAACCGATTTTGAAAATTATTTTTTTCTTTGAAAAGGTATGCTCTCAAATTGGTCCCATATAAATTTTATTAACTTTGCTTTGGTAGCTTTTGAGTTAGCTACAAAATACGTATTTTTTCCTACTTATATGTAGATGATATGATAAGTTCCTGTCACTGGTAGCAGGTGGTGGTATTCGAATGTGTGTGGGGTAGGTACCACAACTAAAAAGTGAAAAATAACAACTTTTTACAAAAAAAAAAAAGACAAATCGACTTTCAAAAAAAAAACACTACAAAGTATAAAATAATTTCGGAAGTCGGTGGCAAAAAACGAAAATACAAAACCCAAGACACCGACTTCCGAAATTAAAGTTATTTTTCACTTTGTAGTGTTTTTTTTGGAAGTTGGTTGTTTTTTTTTGTAAGAATTACTTCTCATTATTTTCATTCGGATGAAATCTGATATTGAATTTAAATTCGGTTATAATGCTGTACGCAAACGTTCTCAACACTTTGCACAAAAAACTGGTCTAACCCGTCTTAGTCTCCACTTCTCTAAGAACTCGTTGGTCTGTCTCAGTGCTTCCTTGCTCTCATGAAGAAGGTCATCAAGACGGTCTTTGCTGCGTAAATTCTTGTATTTGTTCAGGAACTGAAAGATGATCTGTTGCTATAGATAGTGCAATCCACGAAGACGCGCCCCACTCCGCGATTACTGTACTGTAAGCTGAACTCTAGTACGGTGCGGAGCGGAGTGGGGCGCGTCTTCGTGAATTGCACTATCTATATACTCTATCATATCTTTTTCCAGAGAGTAGTGATAGCTTAATGATATGACCGTCAGACTGCCAAGTCATAGGTCTCGAGTTCGAACTTAAGGCACCTCTAACTTTACGGATTCATGTGCGTATTGTATATGTCGGATCCGGTCATTAGTATCGACACGAAACGAATCGCAAGCGCGCCACTGCACTGGCGACATTACATGACCTACCCACACCAAGCGCGCTTCTACAGAGTCGCGATGTTTTAAGGCCGCGGCGAGGAGGCATTCAGCCTCTGGTCGGTCGAGTCAAGACGTCGCGGAACTGTTCTCGATTCGTGCTGCTCAGTTAGTGTTTTAAATGGAATTTGTGATCATTGTGTTAGTTGGTGATTTTAATAAACGCTGTCGCACCCTTTAGCTAGTGTGATTAATTTGATAATAAATTATAATGTGATCTGAACTGCAAACTGTTTTTCTATTGCGCATTAACCAACACTACCCACACTACGCCCACAGTAGTTAAAATATCGCTGATAATTACGAAAGAGTCACATACACGTCTCCGACATATAATTATCACTTGCTTCAAAAACGGTGAAGGAAAACCAAGCCAAGTCAGAGGCCCGTGGGCGGCTTTAAAACTCTGACACCAGGTAAGTCACTAGCCACACAAAAAGAAGAAGATCTATTTGCGTAGTCAGAAAATCACCTAACTCACGAATATCATGATTTGGCGTATGCATTTTAATGAGTAGAGCTTAAAACCATTGGTTAGTTGTAACAAAAAGAAATTGAAAGTATTTTTTTAGGATAGAAAGCTTACTGTTGTCGTAAGATCAAAGGTAATAATGTAAGAAACTCAGTTTTAGATCTGACGAAACTGATCAGGGGGCCTACCAGCAGCTCATAAAGCAGTATTATTTTAATATTACTTCAGCAGAAACATATCTGGAGTAAAAGGAAAACCCTAGACACAAAGCTGAGAAGCATGTACTGGCTGATTGGTAGAAAGTCTCAGTTAACCAATGAAAGCAAAATGCTGATATACAAAACTATATTGAAGCCGGTTTGGACATATGGAGTGGAGCTCTGGGGAACAGCAAGCAACAGTAATATCGACAACCTGGAAAGGTTTCAGACTAAAACTTTGAGATTCATGTTCAACATCCCTAAATGCATACACAATAAATACATCCTGCAAGATCTGAAGCTCAAAACTGTAAAACAAGAGATCGCTGCCCGTAGCACAAACTACCAGAAAAAGCTCACCAAACACGTCAACTCACTGGCTGCTGATTTATCGGGGTCCGGAAGTATTGTATACACAAAACTTAAGAGGAACAGTGTTCCAAGTTTTAATAAAAAGATTCTCAGCAGAATGAGTGAGAATGGTCAATGGACAATTCCTCACTACTACAAAGACCAAATGCAGAAGAAATTCAAAGAAAGGAGCAGCTAAATGTCTATGATAGATTGCTGTGATTAGCAGGATACATAATAAAAATAAAAATAAACTTCAGTATGGGAAAGAGATGAAGCTCTACAGGACGTATAGCTCCATCTCTTTCTCCCACTGAAGTATATTAAAATAATACTGCTTTATGAGCTGGTGGTAGGCCCTCTGAAGTTGAGACTGTTTTTTGGGGTTTCTCGAATTTTATTCTTACTTTTTTATGCATCGTTGTTTGGTGTAAATAGTAGGAATTTACACCATTAGTTGTTTGGTATATAACATGTCTTTTATATTTGTTTCTTTGTAAGATCGTTATGATTGATAACTGGTTATAGATACCCACGGCGATAGTTAAACTCAGCACAAAAATCTCCATGAACAGCACGGGCAAACTGATAGGATTCTCTGGGATAGCCACCACTTGCTTCGCTTCTTCCCTCACAGTCTTCTTTACAAAGCAGGCGACCTTGCAGAACATCTTTTGGAACATGTCCACGAACCCATGGCCAAGAACGTAGTCGACTAGAATCAGGCTTAGGAACACTGCCCCGTAGATCACAGCACTGACTGCCTCGATCAACATGTTTGCGAAGGTTTCTGAGTTATTTTGCCGTATTGAATCACATTATTTATTATGTATCACATTCAATTTCTCAAATTTTCCAGTTTTGATTGAAGGGTCGACTATGGATTTGATTTTTTTGTGTCAGATTGAAAAGTAGTCAAAGAAGGTTTTGAAAAAGTTTTCAAATTCAAATTCCTTATTTTAATGCCACAGGTTACTTAATGGAATAGTTTTTCCGTCAATTTAAATCGCGTATTGTGGAAACGATAAGGTAGCCTACGAAATATGATTCGCCGCCGTAACAAATATGGCTTTACTCAATGGGCCTGTGTCCAAAAAAAAATTATGTTTGTCCGTCTTGTAGATTATAAAAAAATATTGAACACGTATTTTTCTTTTTTGACGTAATTATAAGATTACGGCTATACATTGAGTTAAAATGTGGCATGACGTCACGCCTTGCTAGATTTAATACTGCGTTGTGACGTAGCGAGCCCCCACTCCCCAACTTTAATGTGTGTTTTCCAAGTTACTTTTGATTAATATGATAAAGCAAGAAATACGTATCTAATATTTTTTTATTATCTGAGAGACGGACTTAACAGAATTTCTTTTTTTTTACTTAGACAACTACCGTATTATAATCATTACAATCAGCAATACAACTCCATAAGTTAGCAAAGGTGTTAAATGTCATGATTTCATGAAATCAAATTTAGATCAACATACAACATGATACTGACCTGCAAATTGCAAAAAACTTAAGAAAATTTTAATTTCGGACTACCCTGACGCTTTTGCCTTAATGATAAGACTAGAGTGCGCGCCACGAAAAGCCGGCGGAAAATTGTGGAACTACAATTTTTTTTAATGCAATATGGTGCGATGACAGACACTAGCGTCGCGTCAACGTCAAAAGGACTTCAGTGGTGGCGCGGACTCCAGCTCTTTTCCATGGACTCTTTTCCAATTTACTTTAGACATTATCAGAGTGGTCGACATCGGCTTTGCTTGCCATAAAAAAAAAATACAATAGATAAGGCTTGCCACATTACTAACTCCCGGTTGTTAAGATTACTTTTATATTATTAATAGATATCTGATCAAGATCGAACACTTATGTTCTTGTTTATCATATGGATAATGCTATATAGTACATACTAATTCCAAGGCATAATGTAAAAAGAAAATACCAAAATGCTCATTGACAATCACCATGACAACGGACTTGTTGAACTTGACAACTGTTGACAACGTAAACAATAAACGAACGAAATTGTTCGTGAATATTTTTTTGATATAATATTGTTTTCTGCTGCCCGTTCCAAAATATAGAAAATGGTATGTAATATTTTTGATTACACCGAACATTTTTCGTTTTAAATTGCTTGTTTGAACGTTTAATTTTTATTTACTAGTGATGTAAATTTGTATGTTTTTATACTACTGTGAGATTATTTACGGATTTTAAATAGTGTTGTTTTCTTTTCAGCCGCCCAAGAAAGGAAAGGATGCAGGGAAGCCCAAAAAGGCACCAGGTGCATAAAAATTATTAATTATTTGCAATTTCAGATGACTAAGAATAAGTATTAATTGAGTATTGTTGCAGTGATAATGTACCAATATCTGGATGACCGAGCTCAGCTCGGTGTTTTTTTTAACCGACTTCAAAAAAAGGAGGAGGTTCTCAATTCGACTGTATTTTTTTATGTTTGTTACCTCGGAACTTTCGCCTGGGTGAACCGATTTTGATGATTCTTTTTTATTTGAAAGCTGGTGCTTTCCGTGTGGTTCCATTTCAATTTGGTCCAGTTCTGACAATAACATCCAGAAGAAAACCATATAAGTCTTAAATTTGCATTAAGTATGTGCGCGACAAATGGACGAATAACTCTTCTTGTCAGTGTTATTTACCTAGTAGGTAGTTGGTGTTCGAATTTGTGTGGGGTAGATACCACAACCAAAAAGTGAAATATAAAACTTTTAACAAAAAAAAAAAATAAACAACCGACTTCCAAAAACACAAAAATTCAAAACCAAAGACACTTCCAAAATTAAAGTTATTTTCACTTTGTAGTGTTTTTTTTTTAAAGTCCGTTGTTTTTTTTTTTGTAAAAAGTTTTTATTTGAACGACGTTTTCTATAAATGAAACCTAGCTAGATCGATTTATCGCCCCCGAAACCTCCTGCATACTAAAAATCATGAAAATTGTTTGAGCCGTTTCCGAGTTTCACATTATACAAGCTTAGTTTTTGTTTATACTAAACCTCTTAAGGGGTCATTGTACTCATCATTATGAACAACTTTCACTATGGGACCAACGCTGAAATTGCGAAAAAAAAATCAGCTGTTCCCTACATTAATGTTTGCATAACTCGTCAAAATGTAGGGAACAGCTTTTTTCGCGATTTCAGCTTTCTGCTTCTGTACAGACAAAATTAATAATAAGACAAAACGATTTCATGTTTTACTTTGGATGTACAATGTGTAACAGTGGAATAAAACCCCCCCGAAATTTGAATGGAAAAAGTATCGGCTAGTTGCGCCTTAAAGGTATACAAATCCTAAACACTAAAATAAAATGTTGTCTTATTTACAGCAATCATCATCGATGGAGTGGACACATCAGAAATGACTCGAGAAAAGCTCGAGCAGTTCACTCTCAGGGTTAAAGAGGAACTAGACAAAGAGAGAGAAGAACGTAACTACTTCCAACTCGAAAGAGATAAAATTAGAACATTCTGGGAAATCTCAAGACAACAGTTGGAAGAAGCAAAAGCAGAATTGCGAAACAAAGAAAGAGCTACAGAAGAAACACAAGAAGAAAATGAAGTTCTTTTGGAGACTGAAAAGCAGAAGATAAAGCATTTGAAGTATGAGCAGGCAGCTGCAGGGGCAGCTTTGAGAGCAGAAAACTTGGTAGCCTTGAAAGCAGCGAAAGAAGAGCATGCTGAACAGGAACTTGAGTTGCTTAACGACAAAAGAATACTAAAGCAAGAAATAAGAGAGAAAACGCTGGCAGCTCAAGATGAGTTAAGAAGAGCTAAATTAGTTCACGCAGAAGAAGTGTCAAAAGTTCGAGAAGAATTTGAAGAAAGAGCTCGTCAGATAGAAGATAAGGCTGATAAAAAACTAAGCGAAACTAAAGTAGAGTTGACAGTAAAGCACAGAACAGAAATTGCAGAGGTTGAAGAGAGAAAAAATAAGCAATTATCAGAATTAATTCTACATCATGAGCGAGCGTTTGCGGATTTGAAGAATTATTACAATGACATCACGTTGAATAATTTAGGTTGACGACTTCTTAACTTTCCGATGTCTATTTTTGAATTCTGACCAATCTTTTTAATTTTACTGCTTGCTACTTTCAGGTTTAATAAATAGTCTAAAACAGCAAATGGAGGATATGCTAAAGGTGAAAGAGAGAGCAGAGAAGGTAGCAAAAGATGCTTTAGCTGAATCCAAAAGTTTGAGAGAACCACTGGAATTGGCTATTATTGACAATAAAGAACTTAAGAGACAGATGTCCAATTATGACAGAGATAAAGCTGCATTAGCTGTGAGTACCATTTTTTTTTAAAGTGTGTAATTATATAAGTGACGAAACACTAAGAATATTAACACTATTCTTAGTGTTTTGTCGGACCGGTGGGATTATCCGATACTCGAGCGCTGAATACGACTGCATGCAGTTAAGTAAACACGGATATCGGAGTTTCCAATAATGTTATGTTTTGTATTTGTATTTTAAATTATCTTGTCATTACTACTTAACATTAGTTTCTTATAATCATTTCTGTGTTACTAATAAAATAAACTATATGGATGTTTTTGAATATCCGAAATAAATGAATATAATAACCAATTTGACCCGCTCCTGCTTTACATTAAACATATTATTGTATAAATCTTCCGCTATATATTTTCACAATTTTTCGATAGTTTATAATCTCGCTTGATAGATTATAAACAAGAATAGATTTATAGATAGATTTTCGATTAGGATGATCTCTGAGAGTAGATTCATTCAGCTTCACGTAACGAGATGATGATTTTTTTATTTTTTATTATTTGTATTTTGAATTTAATTATAAATTATCACTAACATAGTTTTAAGACCTTTGTAACTAACAATTTATGGATATATCAATTAGTCTGAATTAAATGAATTTATTTATTATTTATAAACTAACGGTGTTCACAATCTTACGATGACAAAATGTAGGAGTATTTTTTGTTTATAGCCGGTAAGAACACATTTCCAATGCTATAGAACCCTAAAAAAATAAACGAGATGATTGATAATTACAGGCCAAATCCAAACAATTGACGTCGCTAGAAAAACAATTTGATGTCCTGAAATGGGAGTACGAGGTTCTTCTAGTTCGTTTCGATAGGATCCGAAGAGAGAGAGATGAGCTTAAAACCAGGTTCTCAAGAGCTGTTTTAGAGGTTCAGCAGAAAGCATCCCTGAAGACTGCGCTGCTTGAAACCAAGCTGAAGAACATGGAAGGTCGTGGTGTGGGGCCTAGGGAGATTCAGGTAAGATTCACTTTTTATACATTTCATAGTAGCAACTTTGTCCGACTACATTCAGGTTAGACAAAAATTTGATCAATAACACGCAAAGAAGAAATAGCAACCCTGTTAGTGGGTACGCCTGATAGTTTTTGAAGTGAAAGGCATTTTTGAGATGGGACTAAACCATTGATTTCGCGACACTGTGACGCCACCAGCTTTTGACCATTAAAAAGACATCAACGCGTTGATTAGCAAGATGCGTGGAGTGAAAGAGATTAACGCGTTGACTACCTCGGTGCCGATTTTTTTTTCAAGTTTTCATTTCTGTTGGCACTCCCAGAGTGCCACTGTTTTTTTTTGTTTTAAGATATGGTTTTGTGCCAGTATCAAATAAAATTCATGTGGTTTTGTACCTGTATCAAATTTATTTTCTTTCTTTTTTAGGGTTCCGTATCTCAAAAGGAAAAACGGAACCCTTATAGGATCACTCGTGTGTCTGTCTGTCCGCCTGTCACAGCCAATTTACTCCGAATCTGATGGACCGATTAAGTTGAAATTTGGTACACCTATGTATTTCTGTAATCCAAACTCGAACGTGTAGCGTAAATAAATAAATTTTGAAAATGAGGTTCTATTTTGGGGCGCAAATAAAAATGATTAAAAAATGTTTTGCTAACTGTACCATGTGATATATCATCAAATGAAAGGGCTTGTTGCGAGAATCTATTTTCTTTTTTATAATTTTAAAATAAATCATTTTAATGATATTTAAGGGCTAAATTATGAAAGTGCCGGCCGATTAAAAATAAAGTTATATTCCGTTAGAACATGTTATTCTCTTCACTTTTCACTATGAGACCAAATCTGTAGGGCCATTCCCTGCGCTGTTATACGAGTTTGAAAAATACTGTTTTCGGTATGTTTTAGATACAGAATAACAGTAATCTAATTATAGCACTAGCTTTTTATGCCAGTAAACATTACAGTTATTATCTTTTACTGTGAAACTGAGGCTCTAGGGTTATTCTCCACATAACTACAGTGTGCGAAATAGTTAATTTTTTTCTCCAGTACTAATATTAGTTGATTAAAATAGGTAGGTATCACTAATATTAACTGGTTACAATATAGGGGTACGAAAAATCGATCTAGCTAGGTCTCGTATCTGGGAAAATTAGTTTTCTCTGTATATACACCAGAGCAGAGTCCGGTCGCCCAAAATTTAGAACAAGATGGCTACCTTAGAATAATGACATGGTAGCATGGAATTAATAAGTAACCTACTATCATGGCAGCATAGAATTAGTATGAACTATCCTATACCTACTATTAAATGAGAATTCTCTATTTTCACTCGAGCAGAGCTCGGTCAACCATGTACTGTTTAGTAAATGTGTCAATGGTGCCGATTCCCTTGTTCACAAACTAAACTAAATTTAAGTTCAGTGCATCTTTTTCTTTCTATTTCATTAAGAAAAGGACAGAAGATAAATTTTAGCTTAGTCCTGTCAAATAAATCAGTGCTTGACGTAAATTGACGTAATTTTAGTAGGCAAGTTTTTAATCACGTCTAAACTTGTATGGAGTAGTGACAGGCGCAGATTAATTTGACAGGACTAAACTAAAATTTATCTTCAATCCTTTTCTTAATGAAATAGAAAGAAAAAAATGCAGTGAACTTAAATTTAGTTTAGTTTGTGAACAAGGAATTCGGTACCAATGTCCTCGCTCTATTGATGATAATATTTTTTAAAGTCCTTAATATTTTCTATTTCTTGTACCAAGAATGGGTGTACTTCAATAATCCAACCATGAGCGAATGATGATGTTTTGTTTCCTATTTTGCGCTAATTGTACTTTTGTCGCTTCCATCCGTAATTCCAACACCGCCCATAATACCTATGTGACTGTTACAGGAAGTTCTAAAGCTGAAGGAGACCCAGATAGATGATCTGCGATACGAAGCAGCTCGTCTGCGTAAAGCCCATGATGATCTTTTGGCAACCTATGAAACTAAACTAGCAAGGTTGGGAGTACCGAAAGAGGAACTTGGTTTCAAGTAAGGATATTCAATTTAACGCCATCTAGCAAAGCATTATCGTACTACATACAGAATTTTGCGAACAGCACCATCTAGGCAAATGAAATTGAAACCCTTTATAAACTTTGTGTTTGTTTTTAATGAAAAGTATAGATGGCGGTGTCATAAATTTTCTTTTTCAGACCCCTGAAAGCAGTGGCCGTGGCTGGATTGGCGCCGGTTGTAGGCCAAGGGCCAGCTGGATTAGTAACTGAAGACCAGTTATAAAAGAACAAAATTTGCTAAAGGTATTCGTTTTTACAAAATCGGACAGACCTAATCAAAATCATAATAATATTTTAATAAAACTTTATATCAATTTATTTACCTGCGTGTAACGAAAATAAAATATTTATCTAATGTTAATAATTATGCAAAATAAATCTATTTTAAACTGATTCATGTTTAAATTTATGCTAGTGGTTCTGACTGCACAGCTTAATTCATAAAACCCACAAAATACACGATCGCGTTGGTAAAATACAATTAGAAAAAACCTTAGTACTTATGCATCAAAAGTTTGTAAAATGTATAATAATGACACTATTTTTTAAGATTCACCAAAAGCATCACTGATAGTGATAACTAAATTGAAGTAACAATAAGACTAAAGAGTTCTTAAATCGACTATTTTTTTTTTTAATTCCTGTGCTACTTGAAAAACTTGAAAAAAGGATCACAACACTACGTGCCAAAACCAAGGTCACGGACGTTACCCAGAAAGCCGCTAAGCTTAAGACGCAGATATATGACAGTGACCTTGAAAGGTTAGCTTGCGTGTTCTGGACTGAGCTCACGCAACGCGTCGTACGTCCAGCCAGTAATAGGACTCGCCCATCAAGGAGCGTTGTCCCAAATTAGACGCATTATTAATTTATTACACGTAAAACAAAAGGTTTTTTAATAAAACACGTATACTAAAAGATCGATAATTTAATTATCTTTAAAATGATGAAGTTTTCAGAAAAATACGCTTGATAGATTTTGCGTCATTCTCAGTTATTTTTTCGCGTTAGACATAACTTTACAAATAATCTTCTTTATATATATAATTCTTCTGTGAGTGTGTATGTCACTGAACTTCTCTCAAACGACTGGACCGATTTTGATGAAATTTTTTGTGTGTGTTCAAGGGGATCTGGGAATGGTTTAGATTCACAATCGGACCCGATAGGTGGCGGTATTCGGTCAGGACAACGTCTGTCAGGTCCGCTAGTCTTTATATATATAATTCTTCTGTGAGTGTGTATGTCACTGAACTTCTCTCAAACGACTGGACCGATTTTGATGAAATTTTTTGTGTGTGTTCAAGGGGATCTGGGAATGGTTTAGATTCACAATTTTGTCCGCTGGACAATGTTTTGACAGGACAACGTCTGTCGGGTCCGCTAGTTTCACTATATAATAAAAACATAATCAAAAATATGCCTTTATTAAAATATTAAGAAAATGCTTTAGTTTAACACACATTTTTTTCGAATCACTAACACTACTCATTTAGACGTCATCTTCAGTATAAAATCATTAAAAGTCAGTTATAGTCCCCTTAAGTGGGACTGGGCCGGACATGTCTGTCGCATGTCAGATGACAAATGGGCTAAAAGAACTACTGATTGGGTCCCACTAAACGCACGACGACATCGCGGCAGGCCGAGACGAAGATAGCGGGACGAGCTTGACTCCTACCGAAAGGACTGGCCGATACTAGCAATGGACAGAGTTGTGTGGAAAAGGGAGAGAGAGGCCTTTGCCCTGCAGTGGGACAATACAGGCTAGTTATATTACATTACACTTGAAAAGGTTAAAGGGAATATTGAAGGATTTAATTAATAAAACAAACAGTTGAAGCCAATGAGTGTACTTTATTTCCTACTAACGATTTTTTATTTATTTCTTTATGTACAAAACGGTTATAAGGCAACAGTTCCAAATGAATGAAAACGCACTTTACGATGAATAATAATAATTCAAACATTTTCGCTTTTGTTAGTTTTTTTTTTAATAGCAAGAAAATTTTGCGCCACACTTCAATATTTTGAGCCGGTTATACACATAACAACAACATTTTTTCGAATAATATTACTCTATTCGAATAAATAATTCAAGTCATTATTATTTATTCGAATAAAATTGTGAAATTGACTCAAGAACTGGGGACCTACCACCAGCTCAAAAGAAGTATTATTTTAATATTATTTCAGTGGGAGAAAGAGATGGAGCTACGGATACGTCCTGTAAAGCTTCATCTCTTTCCCACACTGAAGTAATATTAAAATAAAATGCAGGGGGCCTCCTGCAGTAATGTCTTGATTAGGTTTTCGAAGAAACTGATCAAACTTTTTAATTTTAGTTTGTTATTTTCGTATCAGGTGCCGAGCAGTACCTATCTACATTTATTAAGCTGCAGGCAGATTATGTAAACACGATTTTGCAGCTACTAAGTAGATGACAAAACGAAGGTCAAAGTTTCAACAAAAGTTAGTTTGATTCAGTTTACGTAAATCAAACTAAAAATATTCGAGAACTAAATCACGACATAACTCACGTAAGTACTTGTTACCATCTGCTACAACTTTAGAATTTATTGTGTAACCTATTAAAACCTAAAAACTTTTGAATTGGACAAAATCCAAGGTTTTCTGGAAAACAGCCAGAAATAATTAACCTTTGGAATAATACTGCCTTTGAATAATGATTATTTTCGGGTTTTCTAACGTTGATAATTTTACTGTTAGAAATTGTAACCATTACTTTTCATATCAACAGTTAGCACATATTTAATTGGTATCAGTCAATTTAATTCATTTGGTCAGTTCGAAATAAATTTTATACCAATTTGTCCAAGTTTTTGTCGCATAGTTACGTAACTTTCTGCTACTTTCTCGACTTTTCGGGAATCAAAATGGGATGAATGTGTGTAACTGACTCAAACCGCGTAACTACTAATAGTAAAGTTATGCTCTTAACACCTAATTCTTTTAAAATATCTAAATTTTGGAAACCAATTTCATCGATTTTTACAAAATACCTCTAGGTGGACTTTTATCTAGTCTGCTGACCACTTTCATGAGTCGATAGATTGATGATAATGTTCATTATTAATATATCATTCTTATATACATATAAGTGTTTTGTTTCAAGCCAAAAAGCATTGAAATAGCGATCGCTCCCATTAAACAGTTTAACAAAATACACAAAACATCAAGCAATTTTATTTTATCAATATTATATTTTTTATAAAATTAATATTGATTGATTTTATCATAGACAGGTGTAAATTACACGGAAAAATATTCGAAAGTAATAATAATAGTGTAACGGTGTTAAAAAGTGTAATAGACGTGTTTTATATAAGAAATATAATAAGGCGAGGTCATATTTCTACGTCATGCTGTACAATACAACAAATTATCCGAATAATAATTTTCAATACCATTATTCGAACTCCAAAATAAAAACTCATGTTACAACAGTAGATATATTTTTATCTCATAATATTTTAAGATTTTTATACAACATTCAGTCGTAATATTTAAATATGTATTATAATTTCAAAAAAATAGAAATATAACCTCATCTTTACAACAATTTACTGGAAGAAAGGGCATCGACGTGAGAATCTATCCGAAGGTGCCTTAATTAACTTTACCATCACATTAAAGCATTTTACATACAATTGCAATACAACAATATCATTGGAATTATTAAAAATACGTATTATTAACACTAAAATCACTAAAAAACTATACACAACCGAAATTCAGACGTTCACAGGGGAAACGCAAAAAATTATGGCTAAAAATTAATTTGACTTCGGTTTACATTTGTGATATTATTTACCAATTGCTTTTGCGCTAACTAACACTAATTTTTAATTGAAGTATACATATTATTTTGTATTTGGTGAATAATAAAATTACAAAATTAGTATTTGACAGAAAACATTTAGTTTTTATAATTATTCTGTCATGAATACGTAACAAATATGTAGGTACACTGGTTTGATTAAAGATAATAATTATTGGAATACAGATTGCCTTTGCGTTTTTATTAGTAAAAACAATTGCGATTTCAAATTGACAAAAACATTTATAAGTACTTAGCAGATTTTGAAAATAATTAAGATTACTGAAGCAAACATATTTTTTTTTTTCGTTATTATTTAATAGTAATAATTTTATAAAATAATACAATGGGTTCCATTTATTACCATAAATAGTAATATTTTATTTTTACAATTAGGTACTTGGGATAAATCCACCATACAACACATAGTAAAACTATAAAGGCGTATCTAACTATCGGATTTCAAAATTAAACAAACACTTATTGATAAAATTCATCGAATTTAATACACTAGACAATGTGCGTAGATTTTAGCGATATCTAAAATATTCATCCAGTCTACGTGAATTATTCAAATACAATTAAGTGTATAAATAAAACGTTTTGTTCGAAAAACATATTGGTAGTTCACATAATTGCTGAAGGAAATGGTCGTGCATTTGTGAAAGCACGGTCGATTCCTCTTAATAAAGTGAATTCTGGCAATAGCCCTGGAATCACTCAGACATCTCAAATAATGGGTAAAATCTCCAAAAGTAGCTCACAAGCTTTTGTACCAGAAAAAAAAAACCATACAAATCTTTCAGGATTAATAATTTAAAATGGAACTCGACTGGCGTATTTATTACACTAGAATTTACGCAATATTCACAAGCCTTTTTGTTTTATAGTATAATATAATTACGAAAAAAACTTATGCATCACTTACAACCATGGGTTTATTATTCGAAATTTTCGGATAGATAAATGCAACGCTCGGGCTGGCTAAAAATTTCGGTCAAAAATGAAACATTTCAATGAAATAGAGAAACTAGTTTCGATATAATTGATTAATGTATTCTATTTCGGTGAGTATAATGGTACTATGTCGGTTCGGATCGGTATGGACAGTGTTAATGAATTTTTGAATAATCGAGGCACGGGACGGAGAATCGATAACGCGTAGCGCGTGGCAAGGAATTCAATAATCTCAACGTACGTACATTATGATCGTATTATACATACACGTTTGACCTAATTTTATTATTCGAGATTTTTTCTAACCAGATATCAAACCTTCAGTCAAGCTTTGGGTAATTTAGCTAACTAAAACTAAAATATAATGTGCATTATTACTCTCAAATAAACTAATTTAGCTTACAACTAAAATGATATCAATGAATTGTACTGGTGGGATAACACACTATTTATAACTTTTAGTCGATGTATTTAAACATTTTTTTTTTCATCAATATACTTTTTTCTTCTAAATATTTTCTATTTCTCGACAGATTTTTGTCGTAGCTAATGTTTCTCAAAATCAACAATTTAATAAAATTATTTCACTATTTTTGAACAGCTTGCTTTTATACATACTTTTTATAATATACAATACTTTTTATATTTTCAATATATTTTAACAGCACGCGTGCATTTTGACACATTAGCGTACGAGCATTAAAACCTTATTTATAATTACTATTAGGAGATAAAATTCTTTTATTACTAATATAAATCTTTTGTCGCGGTGATATCTTCTATTCTGTTAAAACCCTTCTGTATTGAGCAATAATTCTCCGTGGAAGGTAGTTTAAAACTTAACTCAAATACAAATAACAAAACGTTACGTAAATTGGCGCTCATAAAAATTTGGACAATTTAATTATTTTGAAAGAATTATTGTCATTTAAAGGTAGATGGGATTTAATTAATTCTAATTATATTTTGAAAAATTGAGTCGGCTCTTTTTTCGTTACACTTATTCAAAAATAATTAAACTAACAAAAAACAGAAGATGTCACCGCCAAAATATTCAGTATTATTTTTTTATTTCACAACGCGTTATAAAAAAAATCTTTCGCCCGTTTTCGACCTTTTCAAAGTCGTGCTTTCATACTGTGTCTATCCTACCTTCTCACTCTTGCACTCTTACAGAATAGAATGAGAGGAACAGCAATACTCAAGCGTGTTAAAATCACATGTCGAGCACAATATAGATCATTAAGAGTTTGTTCATATTGCTCAGCTCATCTCGTGATGCACTCTGTATCCGATGCCGCCTCTTCAGGAATCCTGTCATCTGAAAATAAAATAAAAGTAACTTAAGCCCTAGAATATTCTTTCAAGGTCCAAAGTTCTTGGGACTAAAATGGTAAAAACTAAAATGTTTTATTTCTGAAGCTCAAAAATTTTCTTTAAAAATTTTTGAGCTTCAAGTAAAACATTTAAGATTCTTGGGACTAAAATGATAACAACTAAAATGTTTTTCTTATGAATCCCTAAAATATTCTTTCAAGGTTCAAGGTTCTTGGGACGAAAATGGTAAAAACTAAAATATTTTACTTTTGAAGCCCTAAAATTTTCTTTTAAGTGTCAAGGTTCTTGGGACGTTTTAGGAAAAACAACTAAAAAGCAAGCTGAAAATATCTTTTGAAAATACAGCGCTGTTAAATTTGATATATATGTTTTGTGTTTTTAAAGCGAAGCTGCTGAATTAGGTTATAACTATTATAGTGTATTCAAAAACCCTACGATAAAGCAAAACATACAGCATGTATCAGAAAGATGTGGAATGTGGTATAAACCATCAAACTGAACTGAAACTTTCTGCATGGGACCAACATCACGAAAAAAAAAAAATTGTCCCATACAAAACTTCAATACCTACTCGACTTAAATCTATGGAACAGCTGATTAGTTTTCCGCAATTAAAATGTTGATCCCATGGAGAGTTTTTCATCTTTCTGATACATGTCTCGATGTAAAGGCACACATTTTTTGACGAATTAATTTATCTATATTTATACTTTTGTTTGAAGGCTTTCGTAGTACTTTAAAAGCCTGTTGGTACCAACTTTAAAAGGCGTACAAGCAGTTGTGAGATTTAAAATTGTGTGTATACTCCAGCCATTAAGGTTGATGACTGACTTTGAAAGTTTTCTTTCATATTGTTCGATATTTTCCGCTTTTACCATCTGATGCGTTCAGTAAGAATGACATAAAGTTAAGCTTGGGCAAAACTTTTTACTTATTATGATAGATATTGATTTATACATAATGTATGACAGAGAGTGGGGACTATCTAATGGAACTAATTACTTTACTAATATTTTTATGTTCCCATAACTTTCTTTAAGTATTTAATACGAAAAAAAAAGAAATTATAAAAAATAATTTTACTAAATGATTGATGAGTGATTTAAATAATATGACATTTTTTGTGCATACTATTTTTATTTTTACTGTAGAGCTCAACGTTTAAAAATAATTCATCCTATAAGTCAGAATAAAAATGAAAAGAGAAAATAAATTCGAATAATTATTATTTTCATTGTAAATATTAGTGATAAGCATTAAGCTGTAATGTATGATAATTTTTTTGTTTTGTATAATAATATTTATAATTATGTGCAATATAACAAGTGCGCGAGCGAATTATACAATTTTGTGCCTTAAGCATAAGTTAATAAAGCACAAGCCACCAGAGACGTACCTCTGTGTAATATTGTTGTTAGTCACGTTAGGCGTTCACGAACGATGACTTGGTCCTGTCGGATGTAGAGAATTTTATGAGAATCTGAAGAACACGGTATTACTTGGGATTTTATCAAATGAAGCTGTTTTTCTTTTGAGTACATTTTTTTATTTATTCAAATTTTTCATGAGTTTTTGGTCCTAGTTTAAAAATTATTGCAAGTCTGTATTTTTTCCTAATACATCGAATAAAAATTAAAATAGTGTGTAACAATTTAGAATGTATTTGAAACTTGCACGCTTTTTCATATCGTATACCTGCGATGAAATTAAAATGAAATAGAACATTTTAGACAAGAAAAAAGAAAAGAGAAAGATAATTAAAAATAAATCTGATCATTATGAAACTAACAACTACATAAATTGCACACTTACCCAGACAAAGAAGCAGAATTGGAAATCGGCGGACTATTGGATTCAAAGCCTTCTTTAGGCTTCTCATTAGCAAGTTGCATCTTCAGTTGATGTCCGAAACACGCCAGATCCTCCCTGAACGTATCAGACCCTGGGGTCGTTGGCTTTTCATCATCACCTGTAGCCATCGCCTCAGCATCACTCTTCAACGGCGCTTGTTCTGACTCCTCCTCAGTATTATATATCTTAAAGTACGCAAACGTCAAATATATCACCGAAATTATGAACGATGGTATCGGTATTGCCATGGCGTATACCAGGTTTAAAGTATTCTGCCACATGTCTAGCTCAGTGATCACCAACCCTGGGTCGACGCGGCTGTAGTAGCAAGTGTAATTGTTACCAATAGGTTTGTGCTTCGCGTAGAAGATCGTGCAGTTGAGGATAGGCGGGTACCCACAGCCTTTCACGTTCGGAAACAGTCGGGCACCAGTAAAGTACCATTCGGAATCGTTTCCTTGCAATCCAGTAGGTACAGCATCAGGCAGATCATCTTCCATCATTTCTGGATACGCTTTATCAGCTGTTACCTCGTAATTCTCGTATTCGTAGTCTTTCCTTAACGCCCTCTCGGCTCTGATTAAATTATCCATATCAGTAGGAGTTACATTGGGGTATATGCCCAATTTGTAGTTGACGCGAATTTGGGTGCACTCAAACAGGTCTTTGGTGCAGCCTTCCCTGCAAGATGCCCAGGAGCAATTGCTGGCGCCAACGAGATGCTTCACCCCTGTCGTAACGCATAGTGCTGCGACTGGATCGAATTGCATGAATATTGTAGTGAAAGCCGGTTCTATGACGAATGGTACGAGGAAGAGAAACGCAAATAGGCTGAACGTCCCGAGTAGAACGAAAGTGGCTGTTGTATAAAATAGAAGTTTCTCAGCGAAGGTTGGGGGTATAATTTCTTCGTCTGTCATGGTGTGGGAGCGCTACGGGCGACCATAGCGCTGTCTCAGCTCGCTTGTGTCATATCATTTTACATCCCATTTCAGTCTTTAAACGTTTTTTTTTGGATTGTTAGTATTTATTTACATATCTGTTGGTATGACTGAGAAAGCTTTGATGAGGCTTGGTTTTCTTAGAAATTATATTCTAAAAGCATTTACAATATAGTGCAATTTTTGGATTAAGACCTAAGCCTAAAACCACATTGTATTGTACTTGTGTCTATCTGAAGACTAAAAAGAGTAAGTTTTTTTAATACTGAAACTTATTTAGCATTAACACTGTTATCTGTTAAGAGCGGCCAACCCATCATACTTTTCATTAAAACGCTCGTACATGATTATAGCGTTGTAACACATCTTTCTTTAATTATATTAAACTAATGGGTATCTTGTGTACTATATCCAGGTTTCTATGAAAGCAAAAAATAAAAATTTGGCGAAACAAGTTCAATATAAGCCTCCAAAAATCTACTTTTTTGCACAAATTTTACCTGAACTTTGACCGTTCATAATGTACTTATAAATTGTAAACGTAATGAAAAAATCCTTATAGAAACCTTGCACATGTAATGGAGATCCTAAATAATAAACATTTCTTTCACAAACTTGTAAGGCTTACTCAAAAACACGTATTTCCTGAAACCAGTTATTTTTCGTACAATGTTATCGCGTTCTCACTTGCGCTGGATGAAACAACAAGCTTTTCGACCATGCTCGCGTTGACGATAGACGGACCGGGAAGGGCCTTCTTAAGAAGTTCTATTAAATAAATCTAACATAAAGATCCCGTTTCGACAATCTACTAACACTTACAGTTCCTATCCTACAACTTTATGTAAACTGGAACAACGAAAACATCCATTCAACTATTCCTAGAATGTAGGCAAAGCAAATAACGTGATTGGCATTTGACATATTCGGCAGAACATTCCGAACAGTGAATAACTACGGTGCGGTCTAGACTGAAGGACGACAATAACTGCGCCTAGGTATGGTCTGACTGACAGCTGTGAATGAAGAACAAAATCTAGTTTTACCAAGAACAATGAAACTGTTTATTTCGAGAACAATTTTTGCTCGTTTTTAACCTTGGCATGGGTCAACATTCTAAAACTGAACTTTAAGATTGCTGCTGTGATTTATCATTATTTTCGTTTATTCATCTAGTTTCTTATTCATTTATATTTTTAAACATTTCTTAAAATAAACAGAATAAAAAAATAGAGGTCCGCCGGTGTCGGGAGCAGGGTCCAAGCTACCGGTGGTTAGGGCTGCAGAGACAGGAACCTCCTCACAATGCGAGCCGTATCGAGGAGTACTGCTTTCTGGATCAGGCCCTTGATCCAACTGCCTAACGAGAGCCTCAAGAGATGTTAGTCGACGCTTTCGACCATCAGGCCGTTGGCCGTTACGACAATCGGCACAATGATAGCCGAGCTCACACTCCACATGTCGACAACCTCGTGTGCCAAGTCGAGATATTTTATTTGTTTCTCTTTCTCAGCTTTCACGAGGTTCTCGTCATGTGAAATGGTAACATCGACTATCATTGCGCGGCGCGCTAATCGATCTATCACGACTATATCAGGTTTATTATTACTATCCTTTATTTCATTATTTACATATAAATTATATTTTTAAATATTAGAATAAAATAATATAAAAACATTTCAAAATATAAAAATAGTAGCCCACCGGTATTGGGAACAGGGTCCAAGCTACCGGCGGTCAGGGCTCTAGAGAGAGGAACCTCCTTACAATGCGAGCCGTGTCCAGGAGTACCGCTTTCTGGATCAAGCCCTTAATCCAGCTGCCCAACGAGAGCCTCCTTAGGTGTTGGTCGAGGCCCATGGCAATTAAGCCATTGGCTGATACCACTATCGGCACAATGATTGCTGAGTCCCACATGTCGACAACCTCGCGAGCCAAGTCAAGATACTTGATTTGTTTATCTTTCTCGGCTTTCACGAGGTTCCCGTCATGCGGGACCATTATGTCAATAATCATTGCGCGCTGCTCTCCTCGATCCACCACCACTATATCAGGCTTATTGGCAACAATAGTCCTGTCAGTGATGATGGTTCGATCCCAGTACAATGTGATATTTCCATTTTCGAGAACTAAATCGGGCACATACCTGTAGTACGGCACTTCCGATTCCACAAGGCCGTATTTCAGAGCAAGTTGCTGATGGATAATCCTGGATACTATAATTATTTATTTATATATTCAGACAAAGTCCATAATTGTTAGTCACATGAATTATCTTACAAGCTATGTTAGTACAGACATAAATTACAAAAAGGGAGGCACATAAAAGGTGTAGTCATGAAACCTCCCGCTCGAGTACAGGATAGATTGCTACGCTATCTGACCAGAATCCGAACGAATGACTGCCGAGTTCCTTCTCAGAAATTACTTGGATACTGTTAGTGCTGCCCCGCACTCTGCTTAGTAGGGAGGTGGATAGGATTTTAAAGAAGGCAAAAATATTTCTAACTTTAAAAGAAACTTGCAAAGGACAATGGAGATTTTGAGTATTAATGTAGGTCGGTTATGGATCTAAAATGATTAACCGAGCGTAAAAGTTAAGAATTGTAGGAAGATATTAAAAGTTTCAACAGAACATATTTCTGGAAACTCTTCAAGCTTTATATTTTAGCTCAAGTAAAAAAAAGAACGTTAAACAAATGAGGCGCGACAACTGGCACCATACACATACTTAAACCGGGACGCCAGACTGTCTGGCCAGCAATCTAATATCTAGATATCGATTTGGGCTAGAATTAGCATTAACAATATTTAGTCAAGGCACAAACATTTTTCGACACGTCAACCTATGCATGAACAGAACGGAGATAGCTATTAACTTAAGATTAGTTAGCTTTAATGGAGAATCTGTTAACGTATGATTATGGTTGTTTATTTAATCAATTTATGGAATGTACGTATGTGTAAATTCCACGTCCCTTGGGGGTCATATGAGACGATTAAGTAGTCATTAGGAGGATATTAAAATGAGTGTCACTTAGTATCCACTAATTTACATTTAACCTTAAAATGCAGCTGACAATCAAGTTGACTCTATTTATGACAACAAATGGGATGTGGGCAACACAAAAAAATCACGAATGCTGTTTACAATTAATGTACAAAAAATAAAAATAAATGTTAAAGTGAAACTTTTATTACATCGTCTCAAACTTTTTCGTCTGTGTGTTGCATGTCGCGTGACGGTCGGCCGCGGAGTAGGGATAAAGTGAAAGGCCCTCGTCAGAGCAGCCAAGGCCAATATGGCGGCGCCTATAAAAGTTTCACTTTTACCGTGGTTTCATAAAACCACACAATCCTTTTTAAAGTGAAACTTTTATTACATCGTCTCAAACTTTTTCGTCTGTGTGTTGCATGTCGCGTGACGGTCGGCCGCGGAGTAGGGATAAAGTGAAAGGCGCTCGTCAGAGCAGCCAAGACCAATATGGCGGCGCCTATAGTTCGCTTAAAAGTTTCACTTTTACCGTGGTTTCATAAAACCACACAATCCTTTTTTTTTTTATAGGATTTTTGTACAGCTTTGTAAATCAGCAGCTGCTTAGGGAAACTGTTTACAGCAGTTACCGTTAGAAATTATACGTTGTTTAAATGTGCATCAACAAATGACAAATAGACTGCTATGATTGATCATGTTTGACACAAATGAACCTTGAAAAGACAGTGGCCATAACGGAGCACGTATTTTATGCTCGCCGGCAAAAGGTATTATGATTTTTTTATCACTGACCTTTAGATTTAAAATATTTTAAATTCAGTCGAAGCATTAGGCTTTATTATTCATGGAGATACCCTGAACTTATCGCTGTAGGCCATTAGATTATGAATTTTATATTATCATGTCAGTGCGTGTCAAGATTCCGTGTCAAAATGGATACGAGAATAAAAATAACATTCACGGTTCATTTCGTGTTCGATATTATTGAATAATAATTTATTATTCATAAATAATTACCAAATTATTTTCGGAATAATAATTATTTTATAGAATAAGAAATATTATGAATTATTTGTAATGTTGGACGGTAATAACGATACTATTATTTCCAAATAATCTTTAAATACCTATTGTTTTTTATTACCATTATAGTTTCTAGCAGAAAAAATACGTAGGCATACCAAATAATCCTGCATGGAGAGGCTTATGTCGAACAGTAGAATTTGATAGGCTGATTGATGGCACTTAGGCGCGACCGGAAAACACTCGAAAAATAAACTACCTACCTACATATCGATGACAATCGATTTTGGTGGAAGTTTTGTTCATTTTATTCGTAGACTCTATTTTAGTCTTCGTGGTTCTACCACTGATTTCATATTTTTACCAATAAAGATAAATAATTGTATGAAAATAGTGTTACTTTTGTAGGTTACATAGATTATTAAAAGAAGAGAAAAAAATACATATAATTAATTCATCATTATCATCATAATTTCTGCCGAAAGACGTCCACTGCTGGACACTTCGACCGGTTCTGTGCTTACCGCATCCAGTACAAAAGTATATTGTTACAAAATAAACTAATACGTTTCATAAGCTGTACGAAATAAGGTTCAGATTGCAGCAGGGGTCGAAAACCCTTTTCAGAAAATGCAAACGAAAATATCAAAATCGAGATGAAAGCTACAATTTTTTTTATTATTTAAATGCAGAGTAGTTTATGGCAAAATTGAATTACTGAATCGAATATTATTATTATTAAAATAGCAAATCAATGTGTCAAAACAAGACAGTTAATTATAGTAGTAATTTAATCTGAGACCACAAAACAACAAAATAATTGTTGATAATTTTAATAAATATACCTACAAAATATATTATCAGTGACTATTAAATTGAAAATATGATTGAATCATGCCAATTAGAACCACAACGCAGTTTATGCCATTCGATTGAAATATTAATAACAATTAAATATGTTTATTTAAATTCACATCGTAAATAAGTTCTTGTAAACTAGAAAAATTGAAGTAGTCCACTAAGAGCACCCGTCCGAATAGCACCTGCGCGAATAGCACCTAGCCTAGTCCACGAAGAGCACCCATTATTAGGTAAAATATAATTAGGGCTGATTTTGCACTAAAAGTGATATGTGGAGACTTGTGATATATTAAAAATAAGAAGTGTTATTATTTGTTAAGATTAATAATTATTGTCATAGTGATTAGTATTATTTTTCATTTTTAAATATCACTTAGACAAATTTCGTATGTACGTAAGTAGGTATGTGTAATTAATAAACATTCTAATGATTTTTATCGATATCTTTCATTTAATAACATCTTGTTAAACAAATACATCCCAGCAGTAGGCTGTTGAGTCAGGTGCTCTTCGTGGACAAAAATATAAAAATGCATTTTAATCCACGAAGAGCACTATTCGCTATGTATATATATATGTTACGGCTAAAACCCGAAGTGCAGCTACACCTAGATTTAGCCGGCTAAACTAGGTGCGGTCGGTAGCAGTTAGTTAAACTTGCCTAAATGGACCCTGGCACTCGCCGGCCGCTGCCGCGGCACCGCTCGCTTCGCTCGCTCGGCTCGTGCGGTGTGTTATGTGGTCACAGTTCTAACCTAACCTAACCTACTCTTCAACCATTTTCATTTGCTACAACTAAATTTAACCAACTGCTACCGGCCGCACCTAGTTGTAGCCGGCTAAAACTAGGTGTAGCCGCACTTCGGGTTTTAGCCGTGACATATATATATATATTCGCGCAGGTGCTATTCGGAGGGATGCTCTTAGTGGACTACTTTGAAAAATTGTGTATGGAACTTATTTACAAAATTAAATTAATAACAGAACACGAAGCTTAATCTTATGTATTTTATCAATAAATTAGTTTTTTTGTTTCTATAAATTTTGTCTTTCAAAAGTGTTTTCACTTTGAAATTGAGTTTGACACAAAATTAAATAAGTTTTCAAACCAAAACCTCGATTTCTGAAAAAAAAAATCTTTAAGATGGGTAATCTTTTAAGTCTATTACGAAGGTAACCTTAAGAATATTACAGTTAAGTCATAGTTAACTTAAGTACGTCATACCTCCGCTTACACTGACAGGTTAAGCCGGCCAGATTAAGATTCTAAGGCTTCTCTCTTAAAGCTCACAAGCTTATTATTAACATAGTTCTTGAATTTCTGTCATTTAATACTTGCACAAGGTTAGTTTGTGAGCTAAGTTTGACTTTTACTTCAAAAAGGGTTTATTATTTTAAAGGTAATTTCGTGCAATAGAAACGTACAACTAACTTTCTGAAACTCTATTTATGTGATTGTACTGATACGGGAAAAATAAAAGTTATAAAAACTAAAACCCAACTACGACAAAAAGTCAACTAAAAAGGTGAACAAGACATCACAGACAGACAGACTAATTAAAAATCCGGAGTCACACGTAATCTATTCGATTTATGCCATAACACGTGACTCCGGATTTTTAATTAGTCTGTCTGTGATGTCTCGTTTATACCTTTTTAGTTGACTTTTTTGTCGTAGTTGGGTTTTCGTTTTTACAACTTTTATTTTTGTTTAAATTTTTTCAGGGTTATAATTATAATCATCATCATCAGCCTATAAATGTTCCCACTGCTGGGACACAGGCCTCCTCTCTGTGAGAGGGAGTGGGCCGTAATCCACCACGCGGGCCCAGTGCGGGTTGGTAGATGTCATATGTCTTCGAATTTTCGGTTCTAGGACATGCCGGTTTCCTCACGATGTTTTCCTTCACCGTTTTGAGAGCAGTGGTGATGAAATAATTTACACAAAGTAAAGCGCCTGTCTGGGTTCGAACCTACGACCTACAACTCGTAAGTCGCGGCCGTTAACACTGGGCCACCACTGCTCATAATAAATATAATATATACATATTTTTGAAATGTGTTGTCAAGCCCTTTCATTTGATACCCAACATGGCATAACTAAAATCTTTTTTTTTAGTTCTTGACTTTATGTCCTCTAGAGGGCGCCATATTGAATTTAATGTAACGTTACACAGCCTATAACTAGCGGGCAATCAAGACGCTTCCAACGATATCTCATTTGTCAAATTATGATCAGCAGTTTAGAAGTTATGTGGTAACAGATGAACATTCATACATACATACAAAAATTACTGTTGTTCTCGGATTGACATAATCTATTAGATACTATAATAATGTTATTCATACTGGGTGAAAATGTTTAAAGTAGTCAATCAGTGAGGCTAGCGAGTTTGTCAACCCAGTGTGCAGTTAACGTTGGAACATGTGGAGACTCTTATTGAATCAAATGTCACCAAAATCTGTGTAGTATTGCCACGAAATCGTAATGAAGAGGATTCGCTTTCGCATCATTCATACAAATCCTGAGTAACTGAATGTCTGACTGACAGACAACGCACAGCTTAAACAACTGAAGACAAAAACATTGTATGATCATACAATGTTTTTTTTAAACGTTAATTTTTAAGACGCAAATGTATGCCAGTGACCTTGAGTGGTTAGCTTGAGTGTTTTGTACTAAGCTCACGCAACGCGTCGTAAGTCCAGCCAGTAATAGGACTCGCCCATCGAGGAGCGCTTTCCCAAATTAGAAGCATTATTATTTTATTATCCATAAATCAAAAGGTATTTTTATAAAACACGTAGGTATACTAAATGATCAATAATTAAATTATCTTTAAAATGGTGAAGGTTTCGAAAAAATATGGTTGATAGATTTTGCGTGATTCTCAATTTTTTATCCGCGTTAGACATACATTTTAGTATGTAATATAAACATAATCTAAAATACTCCTGTTTTAAGTTATTAAGAAAATGCTCAAATTTAACATCATATTTTTATCAAAATCATTAACACTACTCATTTAGACGTGATCTTCAGTTTAAAATGATTAAAAGTCGGTTTATTAAATTAATGTCTGTAATTTTTATGGTGTACATAATAAAGAATATTCTATCTATCTATCTATCTATCGTCGCCTTAATATTACTTAGGAGTCTTGCCTGCATGAAACCTTGCTAGATTTACGTACCTAAAGCAAAACAACCACTCTTCAGCGACCGATCGCAAAAAAACTCTTGATGATAAAAAAAAGCTTTAAGAATAGCTAGGAAACGGAACGGGGACACCATTTGTAAAGCAGAAACACGTCATAGTGTCATTCAAGTGAACGGAACTGTGGTCTGCCATTGTTTATTTTGTATCTGCATCGTCGCAGAGTAGACAGATGTAGTGGTATAGATGTTTAGAATAGTTTTTTTTGTAAGAATCTTGGAGCTGATTGTTTTTAAATGAGTTGTAGGTGTTTGCCAGAACTGCAGTCATCTTCTAGCGATATGAAAGTGTGAAAGGTAATTCCGTTTATGTTTTTAAACAAACTACTCTACTAGCGACTCGTCCCCGGGGGTCTATTCCTTAAGAAGGTACCGAGCTTTTTATGCACACAAACATGTTTCTATTAAGCTTATTTGAAGTAGTCAACAGTTAAATTAAAATGTAAGGAAATAAATTGGTATTTTTGGGGATATATACTAGACATCATCCGCAATGGAAACACGATTTGATAAAGTTGGCTCGATAGAATAAATTCGCAAAGTTACCTCTTATCGAGTATTTTTCCTCTATTTTGCTACTTTTTTATATTAAAAAGTAAATTCATGTTATGATTAATTTACTAAAATAAAGTTCATAGATGACTCCAGCGTTTGACCGCGTTAGTTTTTTATTTAAGAGCAATATGATAAAAATAACAACGAAAACCATTGAAAAAGTGCAAAAGTGTGGTTATTTTCTTTACTCTTTACACGTAAAGAAAAAGACAGAGACAAAGGCAAATGGTCGGTACGCTATTAAGCGAAATCTATTGTTTCGGCCAAAGTTTGAGCGCTTCGTATTCCGTCTCACTTACGGTATATCTGTAGTGAGTAGACCTCCTGCTTCGCACGGTTTTAAGACTTGACAAAGCATCTTGATTTCTCTATTGTCATCATCATCATCATTTCAGCCGAAAGACGTCTATTGCTGGACATAGGCCTTCCCCAAACACCGCCACTTCAATCAATTCTGTACTTCCCGCATTCAGCGGATGCCTGTGGCCTTCACAAGGCCATCGGTCTATCTTGTGGGAGGCCTTCCAATGCTACGTCTTCCAGTATGCGGTCGCCACTCCAGAACCTTTCGATCCCTTAGGCCATCTGTTTTGCGAGCAATATGCCCTGCCCATTGTCACTTAAATTTGGAAATTCTCTGGGCTATGTTGGTTACCTTAGTTCTCCTACGCATCTCTTCATTTCTGATTCGATCACGTAGGGAAACTCTAAGTATAGCCCTCTTCATTGCCCTTTGGGTGACTTTTAGCCCTCTGATAAGGCCCATTGTGAGCGACCACGTTTCAGTACCATAGGTCATCACTGGCAACACGCACTGGTTAAAGACTTTCATCTTCAGACACTGTGGTATGTAGGACGAGAAGATGTTGAGCTTCCCGAACGCTGCCCAGCTGAGTCGGATTCAATGACTTCTGTCTCGAAGTTGGACCTACCTAGATGGACAGTTTGTCCTGGGTAAAAATACGCGTCCACAACTTCGAGCGTAACGTTTCCGATCTTCATGAGAGTGGGTGTTACCTGGGCATTTGACATGACCTGTGTCTTGTCCATGTTTATTTTAAGACCCACTCTTTTGAAGGCTCTACTGAGGTCATCGAGCATTGTACTGAGGTCCTCCGTGGTCTCAGCCATGAAAACTATATCGTCAGCAAACCGAAGGTTAGTGTCATTGATATTGACGCCTAGCTCTTTCCAATCCTGAACCTTGAAGACATCCTCCAGTACAGCGGTGAACAGTTTTGGAAAGATAACGTCTCCCTGTCTCACACCTCGCTGCAAAAGGATAGGTTTCGAGGTCTAGTTCTGGAGTCGGACTGACATAGTGGCGTTTTTGTACAGACACTTTAGCACCTCGATGTACCGATAGTCGATCAGGCACCGTTGAAGGGACTGCAGTACAGCTCATGTCTCGATCGAATCGAAGGCTTTCTCGTAGTCCACAAACGCTAAGCAGAGAGGCAGGTTTTACTCTTTGGTCTTCTGTATAACCTGCCGCAGCGTATGTATGTGGTCTACGGTGCTAAAGCCCCTTGGTAAGACTGGTTGTCAGACTTTCGGGTTCTGACGACCCATAACGACTGTCAAAGATCTGCAAATGACAGCCGAGACCAACGGCTTAACGTGCTTTTCAAGGCACGGAAGAGGCTCGGTATGTAAAGATGGTCACCCATCCATGTCACAGAAACACGTGCATACAAAAAGATAAATTAACTCAAGTAAAACAGTAAAAGCATCCAGAATTCCATCTAGAATTTTTTAGTACTAGCCCGAAGTCTGGATTTGAGCCCAGTTGATGGCAAGTATAAATATATCTCTGCCTAACCCTTTGGGGAATAGACGTGTGGTGTTTTATTTTCCCCTTGAAAAGTCGCTTGCATTATCAATATTTTTTACAATGTCTTGTTAGATTGTCGTGGTAGTCGCTTGCATTTTTATTATTAAATCTACCTAGCCTTTTCCCAACTAGTTGAGGTCGGCTTCCAGTGGAGCAGTGGTGGCCCAGTGGTAACGGCTGCGACTTACGAGTTGTAGGTAGGTTCGAACCCAGACAGGCGCTTTACTTTGTGTAAATTATTTCATCACCATTGCTCTCAAAACGGTGAAGGAAAACATCGTGAGGAAAACGGCATGTCCCAGAACCGAATATTCGAAGACATGTGACATCTACCAACCCGCACTGGTCCCGCGTGGTGGATTACGGCCCACTCTCTCTCACAGAGAGGAGGCCTGCAGCAGTGGGAACATTATAGGCTGATGATGATGATGATGACCTTGACAGTTTGAAATCATGTTCGGGAATGGGCGCCGTCAGTTGGGACTGGTCATCTCTTAGCTGCCACCGCTTATTTTTATTGTTTTTTTTTTACTTTACTGTGGATTCTTTTAACATGCACGTGTTTTTTACATTCATTCTCACATTTAATTATAAATTCAATATTAATGAAATAACTAATATTTTTTGTAACAATATTATTTAAAAAAGTGTCTATGGAGTTTCTTGCCCGTTCTTCTCCATATGTACCTACTACGCTTTGGAATGGGCAACTAGCTTCATATTTCTGACTGGCCGACCCTTTGACAATTCCTGTAATTGTCTGTAATTGCCTGTAATTGGTTCAATTGAAATATATAATTACGTCTACGAAAACAAAGGATGCACAAATAGGTAAATACTTTTTTGGGTTCCGTATTCGAAGGGTACCAAACGGAACCCTATTACTAAGCCTCCGCTGTCCGTCCGTCTGTCTGTAATAGGTGGACAGTTGCAATTTTCACAGATTGTGTATTTATATTACCGCTATAACAGTAAATAATAAAAATAGTTAAAAATTAAAGGTTCCCATATTAGAAACATATTTTTTTTTCGGCGTTTTTTGCTTAACATGGTCCCACTCGCACTTCATCATCATCAGCCTATAAATGTTCCCACTGCAGGGACACAGGCCTCCTCTCTGTGAGAGGGAGTGGGCCGTAATCCACCACGCGGGCCCAGTGCGGGTTGGTAGATGTAACATGTCTTCGAATTTTCGGTTCTAGGACATGCCGGTTTCCTTACGAGTTTTCCTTCACCGTTTTTAGAGCAGTGGTGATGAAATAATTTACACAAAGTAAAGCGCCTGTCTGGGTTCGAACCTACGACCTACAACTCGTAAGTCGCGGCCGTTACCACTGGGCCACCACTGCTCTTTCTCCACTCGCAATTGGCCGGTTCTAATTACCGGTATGGTATCAACTCATTTCAGGCGACATCGACAATGTAGGAACAACAAAGTAGATAGGTATCCGAATGAAGATACAATTAACATACCACAATTGACGACTAAAAATAGATCCGAACTTGCTACTTCCGTGGGGAAGTCGATCTATTGTTACAGTTACAACAAGGGTGAAAATGTTATTTTAAATCCTTTATCCTTCTCATTCCTTTTTTTTTAAATAATTTATTTAGGAGCCTTTTTGGCCTCGCACAGGTCGTTCAATTTTTTTTTTTTTCTTTTCGTTTATTCGAAAAAAAAAATTGTTTTAGATGCTGCTTTTTTGTTGTTATTACTGTTTGTAGTTCCTGTGCGTAAATATAAAATATATTTTTTTCTTTTTTCTTTTTTTCTTTCTTCCTTTCTTTCTTTCTTTCTTTCTTATCAGATATTTCTCAAAAAGCGAAGTAGTTTTTATAATCTCAATGGAAATAACTCTTAAAGTAGGTTTTACTTATTTTAATTTAGAATCTGGTCGACGTGATGACCCTGATGGAAAGTGATTGCTGCTACCTTTGTCAACTTAAATATACTAGTTTATTAATGTTCCACTGCAGGGCAAATATCTCTTCTCATACAGAGAAGGCACGAGCATTGATCACCACGCTCAATTAAGACGGGTTGGCGATTTCAGACTTATATTAACTATACGTCCAGATTTTCTCACGATGTATGGAGTTTCTTGTCCATTCTTCTCCATACGAAAACTACCTTTTGGAAGCGGCGACTAGAATCAATTTTATTATTTTGTAAATATTGTTGCCGATTCTCTTGTTCACAAACTAAATTAAATTTAAGTTCAGTGCATCTTTTTCTTTCTATTTCATTAAGAAAAGGATAAAAGATACATTTTAGTTTAGTCCTGTTAAATTAATCAGCGTTTGACGTAAATTGACGTAATTTTAGTAGGCAAGTTTTTAATCACGTCTAAACTTGTATGGAGTAGTGACAGGCGCTGATTAATTGGACAGGACTAAATTAAAATTTATCTTCTGTCCTTTTCTTAATGAAATAGAAAGAAAAAGATGCACTGACCTTAAATTTAGTTTAGTTTGTGAACAAGGGAATCGGCACCATTGACGTTCAAAAGTGCCATAAAAGGTCCTATTTTAAATAAATGATTTGATTTTCACACTGATGTCCGTAATGACCAAGATAAAGTCAGAGAGTACAGAATTAAGAATTGAAAAAGTCACATTGTTACTTGTCAGAATTTGAACCAAAACCTCGTGCATCAGAGACGAGGCTTTTTAAAGGCGAGGTTTTTTAAAATATAATTAGATTTGTTACAGCTGACTACAGCTGTATCATGCCACTAGGCAATCATGTCATTTGGTTTAAATAGGTCCTTATTTTTATTATTTTGTTTATCTTTTATATAGATTCTTTTCTTTTAGATTTTGTGAATGTGAGAACGTTGTAGGCTGTAGACTTGTGGACCATTTTCTATTTTACTAAGTACCTGGTACTTGTTGATAGGCCTACACTGTCCTCCTATACCTATTAACACTGTAATTTGAAAACATTGTAGAAACAATTTATTTTGAAAAGAGTAACCGTGGAGTTTCTTGCCAGCTCTTCTCCATAGGAAGCGACCAATTGGAACCGTGCACCTAGCTTCTGACGTTTCATAAGTGCCCTTGTAGGTTTATGTGAAATAAAATATTTTGATTTTGATTTTGAAAAGGCCGTCACTGGGCTTCAACGTCAAGAAATTTTATGATGCGTTGATGACCTTAGGTGCTGATGTGCCTGTCATTTTGCTGACACCTTTAAAGCCAGAACACATCAATGCTGATAGGATAAAGCAATACTCTGCTTGGAGCAGAGTCAGGACAAAAGACAGGCGAGAACGAGGTCAAGAGCAAACCCATACCGCATGTTTTTAAGCTATTGCATAGCTTTTATCGCGGGCTTTGAGCGCGGCGACCGAATCAAGAAAATCCGTAAAGTAACGAAAATAAAACCTAACACCCCCCAATCTGCCTACCAGTAATGACGGTTCCCATGACAACGTGATGTTGTCATAGGAACGTAATTTTTGTTTTATGTCATCACGTCATCATCCCAAGTGTAGCGTTGACAAATAGGAAGTATGGAGGTTACAAATGCTATGCAATAGCTTTACCGCGGCAGTCCCCGAGTACCACAATTTTTTTTTTTTTTGTGGTGGTTGTGGTGAGTTTTTTTGAAGAAACTGAATTAGGTACCTACTGCTATTAGGTACCTACATAGTCAATCTATCTGCCTAGCCTTACTAACTAACTTAACTATGTTGAGGTTGGCTTCCAGTCTAACTGGATGCAGCTGAATAGCAGTATTTTACATGGAGCGACTGCCTATCTGAACTCCACAACCCAGTAACTGGATAACACGATACCCCTTTGTAAGATTTTCAGAGTTCTGACGACCCGTAACGGCTGTCAAAAATTCAAGAATGACAGCCAAGGATCAATGGCTTAACGTGCTTTCCGAGGCACGGAGGGGTCTCGGTCTGTTAAGATGGTCACCCATCCACGGATTGACCGTGCCAAGCGTAGCTTAACCTGATCGATCAACCCGTGCGGCTGTTATTACCTAGCCACGAGCCCCTCACATATATTACCTGCTTAGTGAAAATATGTAAACCTTAAATTCTTATATACCTAGGTACAGCTTTCTAATACAGGCATTGTTTGCCTAAAAAGAGGCTCCAAACACGTTAAAATGTAATGTAATTTTCAATTTGGCACAATAAACTATTTTGTATTTTTAGCCGACTACGGCAAAGCCAAAAGGAAGGGTTATGATTTTAGCAGTCTATGTATGTATGTTTGTATGTATGTATATATGTATGTATGTATGTTTGTTTTTACGTGTGTTCCACCGTAGCGCCTAAACTACTAAACCGATTTTGATAAATGAGGTATCAATAGATTCGTAATAATGGTCCGGGTGACAAAGGCTATATAATTTTCCCTAAATTTAATTTGGTGGACTTTACACGTAAATTTCTAACCTCGAAAAAAATTAAAATGGGATGATCATGACATGTTTGGTATCAAAAGAAAGGTCTTGACAAGCACATTACAAATATGTATATAATATTATATTCTCAAAGTAAATAAATATGTTTAAATCGTTAAAAACAAGCAAAAGTAAGACTGCGCTACGTAGTATCGCAAGATGTTACCAACGTGCAGTTATTCAAATCTTAATAAATAGTAACGATTTGTAATTCCACTCTTATGAAGAAAAACAAGTACAACGAAATATTTATATTTTGGATTTCTTCGAAGCTCAATATCGATATATGGTGTTTGCGACGAAATAAATCGCTCTATGGTTTCGTCCAAAGTACTATGCATTGCTATTGGAATTTAAAATAGGTTAATTACTGAACTATTGTATTACTCTTGTTTACGTTTATCAGGTGTAAAAACGGAAAAGTATAAAATAAAAAAATAAAGTTTAATAAAAACTGTAACCCGACTACGGAAAAATAAAAATGATCTAAAAAGTACGAAACAAGCAAATATTTCAGACAGAAATCAAGACATAGGTACAAAAATGGTCAAGGTAAAGCCGTCGTCGCATGCCATTATAATTTTGTAGGTGTTCCTGGCACAAACATGGTATACAGGCATGTGACCACGGCTTTAACTTGACCATTTTTGTTCCTATGTCTTGATTTCTGTCTGAAATATTTGCTTGTTTCGTACTTTTTAGATCATTTTTATTTTTCCGTAGTCGGGTTACAGTCTTTTATTAAACTTTATTTTTTTATTATTATATAATAAGGAATATATGAAATCGTATTCACTGCAAGGCATCAACCCCTTCACATCGGAAGAAGGACTCAGCATTGATCATATTGAGTACAAAATTATAAAAGTTGGTAAGAATTGCCCATTGGCCATTGGATATTAGGTAAATACTTTTAAACAATATATTATGTGTGTTGAATAGTCAATTCTTTCACATAACTCTCGTAAGTAGGTATGCCAAGCTTAAAAGTTATCACACACACAATAAAATGAATATTGGTTGTGTGTGTGAAAGTGTGTTTGTTGTGTGGTGTGTGTGTGTTTGTGGTGTATGAATGTATATGAAGCAAAAGCAGTATGTAAGGATCGTAGCAGGTGGTGTTCTGTAGTTTCTGCCTAACCCCATGCCACGATGGTGTGAGTAAGTATGTGTAAGTAAATGTATAGAAAATGGCTTGTTTGACTATGCACATTAAAATTTAGGGTATCTAAGTTCATCTTAGAAAAAAGGCAAGAATGTAAAATAACAACATCACGCCTTGTTTCCCCGAATGGTTAAGCAGAGCTGTACTCATACATTGCGCTAGCTATGTTTAAGTCCCATATAATAGGGGGCCATATAAACGGGCGCCGTCAGTTGGGACTGGTCATCTCTTAGCTGCCAGGTCTTATTTTTAATTTTTTGAATTGTTATTTTTTTATCTTTTTATTACGGACGCCTTTCATGTGCACGTCTTTCTACATCGTTCTCACATGTATAATTTCAACATGAATGATGTAACCAATATTTTGTAACAATATTATGATTTAAAAGAGTGTCCGTGGAGTTTCTTGCCCATTCTTCTCCATAGGAACCTACCTACTACGCTTTGGAATGGGCAACTAGCTTCATCTTTCTGACTGACCGACCCCTTGACAATTCAAAAATACTTGTAATTGGTTTATTTGAAATAAATGCTTTGAGTTGTGTTGAGTTTGAAAACAAAATCCC
The DNA here is from genome assembly GCA_963680765.1 of Agrochola lychnidis. NCBI lineage: Eukaryota > Metazoa > Arthropoda > Insecta > Lepidoptera > Noctuidae > Agrochola > Agrochola lychnidis. The sequence continues at coordinate 3,947,070 of OY796871.1, read as the reverse complement.
GTGCACACAAATCCAGACTCCGGGCTGCTACTGAGAAATTCCAAGGATGTAATGTTATGAAATAGCCAACACGTAGCGAACAAGTGTGATCAATGCCTGTACTGTACCCTTTTTGTATGGAATGAGGTCTTTGCCCTACCGTGGGGACGAGTACTATCAAAGAAACTGATAATTAATCAGTTTAAAAACAAAATCCTTTGCACACGATGACCATATCTGTTACCGCCCCGGTTCTAAAGCAGCCGAGCGCTGCAAGCAGAAATAGTCCTTATTGTGTATAGATATGAAATTCTTTGATAGTACCTACAGGCTAATATACCTATCGATAATCCTTCCTTAATATTATAAATGCGAAAGTAAGTTTGTTTGTTACGCCTTCACGCTAAAACGGCTGAACGGATTTGGATGAAATTTGGCACATATATAGATGATGCCCTGGAAAAGAACATAGGATACTTTTTTGTTTTTTTTTTCCCACGGGATCGAGACTTATGCGGGTGAAACCGCGGGGCGCAGCTAGTATATAGATAAATACAACAACAGAATCTTTTTATCAAGACATTTTTCTTCATCCTAACTAATCATTATTATAAATGCAAAACTAACCTTGTTTGTTACGTTGTCACGCTAAAACGGCTGAACAGATTTGGATGAAATTTGGCGTGGATATGGGTAGATCATAATCTAGGTCTTGACATAGGATACTTTTAATCGCTGTAGGACATTCCCGTGGAATATTTTTCGACATCCACGCGGGCGAAGCCGCGGGCAAAAGCTAGTATTATATATGGCAATACCATGATTCTAAACCCTGCTTTAAAGTTTATGTTAGCATATTTCGGGAGCCGTATAGCTTTTGTTTGATGATATATTCCTGGAGTAGGTATCCTAGTTTACATAATACATTTTCATAATAAATTTCGTCCATAGTTGAGCTAATTTACTTAATAAAAAACCAGCAATGTTCCAAAGCTGATAAAAAGGTTATAAGGTCTTAATATAACTTAATAAAATAACTGCTTTGACAACAATCTTTAAAGCGTACCTATAAAGCTAATCTAACGTGGTATTTATACGCACAACCCTCAATTTCACACACGCGTAGTTTTACTCTAATCGAACGATTTCACACCAACTTACACTGGCCTGTCAATACTACTACATGAAGAAACTAGAATAAAATGATCCCTGAAAAACTTAAACCTTTTTTGTACGTTAAAAGCACTATTACATAACCTAACCTCAAAGTATAAGTCTTTGACGTCACACGCCACTAAAACAACGGAACACATTCGAATAGAAACACGAAAATGTATAGCAAACATGCAATCAAGGAGTATTCGAATAATTCTGTTATGATTTTTCAATTATAACTCGAACGAAACAAACATTTCAAGTTACATAATATTGTGAAAACATTTTCATTTTAAATGAAACTGATTTTAGTAAATTTAATACAGAATTAAAATAAGAAAATACACGAACTAAAACCTTACGCAGATTGACATAATGCAGTAATGACTTGACCGTATTTTTCATGCGTTTTTCTTATGAAATAACAAGTTATTCATTGGAATATCGACTGAAACACTTAATGGATTGTTAACGGTAATTAAATGTATCGTGTGGACTATAAATAAAGGTCTAGATATTCATTTAACCAGCCTCATTAAAGCTCGTATCTCACTGTTACCATTTAAAACAAAACACGTTGAAGAAAACAATATGTTGTAAAACACTGTGGTCTTTTGACACTATATCATTATGTTCTGGGTTAAAAAACGTATATTTTGGAAAATTATTTTTTCTTTGACGTCTGTTTTTCGTCAGACGTCGACGCGTTCCCGCGACTCGAATACTACTGGGCGCAGGCCGTCCCTCTCGGCCTCGTAGCCACCTCAAAACTCTACGTAACACATACAAATCCCATAAAAAACCTCCATAAAACCTACACTTTAGTATAACTAAAAATCCAAAAAAATCTACAAACAATTTCAAAAATTTAAATTGTTAAACTCACTTTGATACTCGATTTAAATGCTTAAAAATGATTTTGAATTATTATTTCAATTTTCATTAATTTTTTTTTATTTATTAACTGTTTTGTGTTTTGTTTTTTATTCCATTTTTGAAATATTTTGGCGCTCTGTCGTAGGTTTTTGAGTGCGCGCGTCGCTTTGTCGGGTCGATACAGCGGTATCATGTGTTCCAACAGTGTACGGCGACAGACAGTCTTGTTTTACAATTCTGAGGTCCCAATGCTGAATGTTATTGAGATTACTTTTCCTTGCACTCTTTACGGCTATTTCTATACAATTTTAAGGGGAGACGTGACTGTATGGCATGCAGATATGGACGTTATGTTCTGGTTTGGGTGTTTGAGGAACAGCGCTGGGAATGTTCAGTTACTTTGTCTTCTTGATAGAGTTTCGAGTGCAATGAATGACGCTTTTACGTTTTATGGGTTAATGACTTCTGTTTGGGGTAGGTTGTTAGTTTCGAAAAATAGAAATAAAACTTTTTCGAATGAAAATTATAAAGATTTTTTTTTAAAGATTAGAAGGACATATTATTATTTTGTTGTTCAGATAAGTCTATTTTTTTTTGTCCATGTGTTTCATACTTTTATTTTTATTAAAATGTCATTTTGAAAATTGAAATGAATTAAAATGTCATTTTGAAAATTTAAATGAATTAAAATTTCATTTTGGAAATTGAAATTAATTAAAATTTCATTTTATCCAGAGGTACCTAGGAGAATTATTTTTGAAATTGCAACATAATATCTTCAATAAAGAATGTCCAAGAATTTAATCTGACCCATTAAAAATACTGGAAGCTCTTCTTTATCTTGGTATTTCTTGGCTTTGTGCCAGGTTGTGTCTTAAGGAGTGGGTCATGCGTTCTTATGAGAGATTACGACCAGGCACGCTTTTGTGTATGGAGCTTGGGACTGTTTAAATCTTCAGAAATACTTGAATTTTTATTTACGTATTTTTTCTTGAATAATATGTAAATATAATATGTAGGTATACATATTATGAGGATCAAAATCTTAGCCACTTAGGATTAATCCTAATTAATATTGTAAATACGAAAGTGAGTTTGTTTCTTACGTTTTCACGCTAAAACGTCTGAACAGATTTGGATGAAATATGGCACATGAGTAGACCATGATCTGTATTAGGACATTTAATACTTTTTATCCCGACATTCCCACGAGATCGAGACTTATGCGGGTGAAACCGCGGGGTGCAGCTAATTATCTTATATATAAAATTCTCGTTAGTTACCTTACTCCTCCGAAACGGCTTTACTGATTTTTACCAAATTTTATAAGTATGCATATTCAGTAGGTCTGAGAATGGGCTACTATCTATTTTTCATACCCCTAAGTGATAAGGGTTGTCCACCCCAAACAAATAATTGGCAAAACAACGTTTGCCGGGGTCAGCTAGTATATATATATTCACCTGCGAGTACTTTGTTTTCACCATTTTGTAATACAAATATCTAGGATAAAAAGTAGTCTCTATCCTTCTTCAAATCCCAGGCTACCTAGTTGTCAAATTTCATAACAATCGGTTCAGTGGTTTAGACGTGAAAAGGTAACAGACAGACAGTTAAATTAAATTACCTAACAAAATTCTGCAGAAGTGATGAGTATAGATATATCTTTACATGACAAAATAATAAAGAAATTAATATAATTTTTTTTTTGTGAAGTCATCGACCGCGGTTAGTGAAATATCAGATGGGCAATATTCCCATTTTTTTAAAGAAAGTTCGCATTCTAATCTCATTCGTAATCTGTCAAAAATACAATCAATTTACCAACATTTTTGACAGATTGCTATTTGAATGTGAACGTTTTTTAAATACTCGAATTGGCCTTTAGGTTAAAACATTAGAGAGGCAATTCTTCAATACTTCAATAATAATATAAATAATATAATATTATTCAATACTTCTCCCCGAGCCGAACTCTTGCCGAGTTCCACAACTCTCTTGCGGAGTTAAGAGTCGTCGTCGTCGGGTTTGGTTTCCTCCCCGTGCTCGTACTCGGGGACTTCAATGCCAAGAATCTGGCTTGGGGTTCCCGGTATACGGACACACGGGGTAGGATGGTTGAGGACTGGGCTCTGGAGACAGGCCTGGTCGTCCTAAACCGGGGTTCTGTCCCCACGTGTGTGCGGATGCAGGGCGAATCGGTGGTGGACATTTCGTTCGCCAGCCCCGCTCTGTCGCCGCGTGTCATTGACTGGCGCGTCATGGAGGGGGTGGAGACCTACTCCGATCACCGGTACATCCGGTTTGACGTCTCCACCCAGACCTCGAGTGCGCCGGTCCGACAGGCCCCGAGTGGTCCGCGGTGGGCGCTGAAGCAGCTGGACCGGGAGCTTCTCCTGGAAGCCTCGATCGTGCAGGCCTGGGTGTTATCACCGGACAAGCCTGCCGACATTAACGACGAGGCGGAGTGGTTCCGGGAGGCCATGTCTAATGTGTGTGACATGGCAATGCCCCGGGTCCATCCTAGACGTGCTTCGCGCCGGCTGTACTGGTGGTCGCAAGAGCTGGAGGCTCTGCGCAAGGCGTGTGTTGCTGCGCGACGCCGGTACGCCAGGCATTGCAGGCTCCGTATCCGCCCTCCGGATACGGAAGACATTGAGGCGGAGCTGTACGAGGGGTACAGAGTGGCGAAGACCGCCCTCCAAGCGGAGATCCTGCGGGCCAGGGCGCTGGCCCGCGAGGAGTTGCTGGAGACTCTCAACAGGGATCCGTGGGGGTGCCCATACAAGATGGTGCGGGAGAAACTCCGCCCATGGACTCCCCCGCTGACGCAGAGTCTCCGGCCCCAGCTTGTGGGGGACGTGGTGAGCGCTCTGTTCCCCTCTAGAGGGGATCATACTCCTCCGCCCATGGCTCCGCCTACTGCGGTGCCCGATGCGGACCACACCGACGACGACGATTCTCCTGATGTGACTGAGGTAGAAATGAGAGTGGCGGTACGCAAGATGAGTGCGAAGAATACCGCCCCAGGACCCGACGGCATACCCGGAAAAGCCTGGGTCCTGGCCATGGGGGCTCTCGGGCCTCGACTAAGGGGGCTCCTAAGCGCATGCATGGAGAGCGGCCAGTTCCCACTTCGTTGGAAGACGGGGAAACTGGTCCTCATCAAGAAGCCGGGGCGCCCAGCGGACTCTCCGTCCGCTTATCGGCCCATTGTGCTGCTCGACGAGGTGGGCAAGCTCTTTGAAAGAGTCATTGCAGTCGTACCAGGCGGCGGCTGATTTAGCGACACGCGGGGTTGCGACAATCGTCGATAGGATCCGGCAGCTGGGACTCGAGGTGGCCCTGCACAAGTCTGAGGCCATGGGTTTTCATGGTCCTCGGAATGCGCCACCGTCGGGTTCCCAGGTAATGGCGGGAGGGGTTCACATCGGTGTCGAGTCGACGATGAAGTATCTGGGACTCGTCCTCGACAGCCGGTGGAACTTCGTAGAACATTTCCGACGTTTGGCTCCCAGACTCGAGCGGGCCGGGGCTGCATTGAAGCGGCTCCTGCCCAATCTAGGGGATCCAAACGCCTCCTGCCGGAGGCTCTATGCGGGGATCGTGCGGTCCATGGCCCTTTACGGGGCACCGGTGTGGGCGCGTTCATTGAGGCTGCGGCCAGCCCGCCGGTTGAACGCGTCCCAGAGGGTCATGGCCATCCGGCTGACCCGAGGATACCGCACGGTCTCCTGCGAGGCGGCGAGCCTCCTTGCCGGATTACCGCCATGGGATCTGGAGGCAAAGGTCCTCGCGCACGTCTGGGAGTGTCGCGAGGAGGCGAAACGCCGGGGCTTAACTCCGATGCCGCAAGAAATTGCGGCACAGCGGACAGAGCTCCGGCGGGATCTCATGGCGTCATGGAGGGTGCGAATGTCGCAACCCCGCGCTGGGCAAACCACAATCGCGGCGATAAGACCCGTCTTTGAGGAGTGGCTGGAGAGACGCCACGGCGTTCTCACCTTCCGCCTGACGCAGGTCCTCACCGGACACGGCTGCTTCGGGAGGTTCCTGTTCAGGATAAGGCGGGAGGAAACACCCGGGTGTCACCATTGTGTGGATCGGCCTGAGGACACGGTGGAGCATACGGTGGAGGTCTGCCCAGCTTGGGCGGAGCAACGCCGTGTTCTCGTAGAGGCGATCGGCGGCGGTGATCTCTCGCGTCCGGCCCTGGTTCAGGCCATGGTACGGAGTGAGAGGAAATGGCAGACCTCCTTCTGCGAAGCGGAAATGCTCGCGAAGGAGGAGGCGGAACGCGTGAGGGAGAGGCAAATTTCGCGCCCTCACGCCCCTAACCGCCGCAGGAGGAGACGCCCGGGGCGGGAATCGTGAGCCGATTTCCGACCACCGTAGGCGCGGGCTTGCGGACGGTGAGCAATGGGTAGCTCGCCGTCCGATAAGGACCAAGCCCGGGTCGTTGGCGCGTTGTGTTCCACGCGCACCTCAAAGAGATGTCAGCAGAATTGACGGGGTCCGCTAGGGCCAGTGCCTGCCGGGGGTTCGAAGAAAACCGATCGGGAAATCGTGGCCCCCGGCAACAGGGCAACCGAAGGAACACGGGTGGGTTTTAGTCAGTAAGAGTCTGACACGCCCTCCCGCTCCGCCCAGAGCGGGAGAAGTTATTTGATAATTTCCCACCAAAAAAAAAAAAAAAGGCAATTCCCGTAATTTTTAAGAACTCATTCGAAATCTGTCAAAAATACAATCTATTTGCCAACATTTTTGGCAAGTTTTTTTAAGTACGGTAAATGGCCTTTTGGTTTTTATTTGTGTAAACTTAACAAACGTAATGGGCAGAGGTCGGAATCAGGTGGAGTTATTTATGTACTTGCATGGAAATGTTGATATTAATATGGATCTTCCCGGGATTTCTAATAGACAATCCCATGTGACCAACAATATTACAAATAAATAATAATAAAAACCTCAGAGATAGATAAGACAAATAAAACAAAGATAATTAACATACAATTTTTTTTATTAGTATTAAATTCACAATGCACACGTGTGCGCATTGGAATTTTGTAACTTCGGACATCCGATGTCGTTGATGTAAATTTGGCAATGTCGCACGTGCAGTGGTTAAAATTTTGTAAAAGTAAATAACTTTTTATTTAATTGAACACGGGATTTTTCTGCTCTTCAAAATTAATGCCGGGATTTGGAGCATATCCACTTTATATTTCGTTGCATGAAATCAGTGTAAGTACATAAATAACTACCTAATTCCGACCTCTGGTAATGGGTATCGATGTCTAAACACGATAAAAAAAAGAAAACAGATTTTCTCAACTCATTGTTAAAGTAACAACAAAACCAGTAGTCGTTGACCCCAAAAAAGACAGCAAATCTTTTTATTCCATCACCTATGCAGAGTTTCACTAGCTAGTTTGTTTTGACCACGTGTTAGGGTCTAGCAGCGCCCCGCGGTATCACCCGCATAAGTTCTGATCCCGTGGGAATATTGCAATAAAATATATTCTATGTGTTAATCCAGATAATAAACTATATGTGTGCCAAATTTCATCCAAATCCGTTCAGTAGTTTTTGCGTGAAAGAGTAACAAATATCCATCCATCCATTCAGCCTCACAAACTTTTGCGTTTATAATATTATTAAGTAGGATTTTATGAAACACGGATGATAAACGAATGGCTTCAGCCTTCTTTAGGATGCTGTTCCCAAAGGGGTATGCCAATGTGAAATCCTTTGTCCTGTATCCCAAACAAATTTTGTCAACCCAAAGGTTGAAGAGAAAACCCTTTTAGTGATAGCAACATCCCGTTTGACCCATTGTTTCACGTATTTAAATTAAATAAATTTTAATTTAATTTAATTTCTTCATTTATTTCTCACCACAAATATTGATAAGATAAGATTAGATAAGTCTTTATTTGCCTTAAACATGGTATTAAGTTGTTACAGTCTGTCTGGTTTGATATAATGATTCGGACAGGAACTGTTTAATCTAAAAAAATTGGGTTAACATTTGTGTGAGACTGCATGGTGCCCAAAAAATGCATAAAATACCTGTGTTACGGGTCACCACACCCCCAATACTTAAATATGTACATATTAATTTTAAATTAAATAACAAAAGTAAGTGATGAACTTAACTGAATTTCGAGGTACAGTTAAAATATAAAGAAAAAATTAAATTAAAATGAATCTAGACTTGTCATACATATGTGGTTTAAGTGTGTGTGTGAGTAAAATAAATAATTATATTCTATTCATATTCTTAGTGCTTGGAAACATGCTGGTCCTGCTCCATAGGACAATTTAGAATCAAAACAAAATCAAACTGGTTGCTAATTTAATTGTAAAATTTATTATTTTGTGTTTTATGACATTGATTTTAAATTCTATGATTACTTCCTCATACACTGACTTATTAATTACAAAATTTTAGGAAAATCGTCTACTTTTACAATGTTTGTAAATATGTGAGCACCATGTATCTATCACATATTAAATTATCTGTCGTTGCTTCATTTTTAATTATTTTTACCTATTACGGTATAGTAATTTTATTCTAGGTGCATCGTCTTCACATATAATAATTATTTAACTAATGTACGTACATATACAAACAATTGTAAAACATTTTAAAAGAGTAACGGTGGAGTTTCTTGCCCATTCTTCTCCATACGAAAACTACCTTTTGGAAGGGGCGACTAGAATCAGTTTTATTATTTTGTAGTTTTTGACGTTCAAAAGTGCCATACATGGGCACATTTTTGCATATTTGAAATAAATGATTTGACTTTCACTTATCATTTGCATTCCAAAATGTTTAAAGTTAATGGCTTAAAGCTAAGGTATATAATATGGATCCTATATGGCATAACACAAAGTATAAAACCAATTCTTAAAAAATGAAAATACAATTAGGTACTTAACAATTAACAATTTTTCTTTTCTTTTTTGTACGGTAATTAAAAGCCTGTAGATAAATGCTTAAACCTGATGATCTAATTTTTTTTTTGCCAGCCGTTGTCTATCAATTTAATATCAGGATATGCCAAGCTCAATTTTCTTCAGTCGCTTCATCCTAAAGTACTAACGAAAAAACTTTTTACAAAAAAAAAACAACCGACTTCAAAAAAAACACTACAAAGTGAAAAATAACTTTAATTTTGGAAGTCGGTGTCTTTGGTTTTTAATTTTCGTTCTTTGTCACCGACTTCCGAAATTAAAGTTATTTTTCACTTTGTAGTGTTTTTTTTGAAGTCGGTTGTTTTTTTTTTGTAAAAAGTTTTTATTTTTCACTTTTTAGTTGTTATACCTACCCCACACAAATTCGAATACCACTACCTGCTATGTAAATAACAGTGACAGGAAGTTATCATAATATCATCCACATACTAAGTGAGGCAAAAATACGTATTATTGAAGCTAACTCAAAAACTACCCAAGCAAAATTAATAAAATTTATATGGGACCACCTCTGAAGTATGATCAACCAAACAAAAAAAGAACCATCAAAATCAATTCATAAATAACGGAGTAATCGCGTAACAAACATACAAAAAAAAACAACATACAGTCGAATTGAGAACCTCCTCCTTTTGGAAGTCGGTTAACAAAATACCCCTTTTATGATTATTACAACAAACATATAAGCCCAATAACCTCTCTAAATAAGCCTCTACCAGAATAGCTCGTAAATCCATCATAAGACATTTTATATCGCTCGTAAAGCGTACTTTAATTTTGCTCAGAACATTTAGTAATGCAGCTGTTGCAAATTGCCTGAGTTTTTTTGTAGAGGAAATGCAAAATCTTGAACAGTAATGTCTAGAGTAGGTTGTAAGTTGGTTTTGCTATTTTATTTATTATAGGTAAAATTTTAAGATGCTGAGTTACCTATGTTGGTTTGGTTTCCTCACTTAGTCCTTCAGGTGGACCATTGTGTTAAGTTATAACCTATTTGTGTACTGTTATTTTATTTCTAATGATATATTTTTAATAATTTTTTTTCTTTGTTCCTCTCAAACAGAGCACCTGCCATCCAATCTCTTCACCACCCTTGGTTGACTGGTAGAGAATGCCTAAGGCATTAAGTCCGCCTTTGTACCTTTTTTTTGTGTGTGAAAAGTATTAATAAATAAATTATGCGTGGGCTATGGCATCCGTTGGTGGTCATTCCAACCAGCCCATCTCCCTTCAGAAGTTAATTAAATCTCCTGGTCTGTTCAGAACATCTTTGAAAGATCTGGGTGACCCGAGGGTTTCTGTTCTAATCTGGGTGACGCCTGTGCGTTCAAAGAGCACGTGCGTAATGATTTCCTCAGCCTCCATTCAAATTCAAATTCAAATTCAAAAGTCATTTATTCAAATTAGGCTGAGAACCAGCACTTTTCGAACGTCAAAATTACATAAGACAGTCCCCCAAAAACGCCCACCCTTCACCACTTCCTAGTGCCTTTAGCTGGGAAGAAGAAGTGGCGCAACAAACTCCCCAGCAGCACAGCTGTCTGTTCAAGTTAGAAAAAAATAAAAATGACTCTATACAATAGTATGCAAAATTATTATGCAACACAAAACATTATTTTAATTAAGTATAAATTATTGGCCATATGTTAGCTAGCACACGCCGATATACCAACCAAAAACATCGAGAACTATACTCAAGCAGAATTAAAAAATAAAAACTAAACGTAAAAAGAACTAAATATCTAAATAAAAGCCTCCAGGCATAAAGAGCGTGCCCGCTTACATAAAGCTGTAAATTGGAAGTTATAAATGATAAACTAGGACCATCGAGGTAAAATAAATGTACAGTTAATTACTAGTAACAATAACAAAACCATGATCAGCAAGACGACCAGTCACCACAAGCAGCACCCGTTCACGAGCATAACGCAAAGATCAGCCATTACCCCCCTCGCCATATTTGAGGGAAGGAGGCAACCCGACTCCCGACGCTACCGCAAGCATTGACATCTAAGGGAGCATGACGAACTTGCTGCCGGTTGCTCAGGTAAAAAATAATATAATCAATTGTCGAGGTCACTAGCCAACCACAAATTGCAATACAAACTCATAACAAAAACATTGTAATGAGTAGATTATGTCAACGATAAAATAAAAATAAATAGACTCGTAAAAAAATAATTAAAAAATTGACTCATAAAGTCAAATAAAATAAAAAAAAATATATAAACTTATATAAACTGTCAGTAGGTAAGTTAAATCTGGAGAAAGAACATAAACATTGTCTTGAGTTAATCACAGCGACCAACTATTCTTATCATTTAAGTAGTCGTTGATACAATAGTATGCCTTTGAACAAAGGTTGGATTTTACTTTATTTTTAAACGCATTAAAAGGCAAATCTAGCATAGAAGAGGGTAGCTTGTTATAAAAGGTTATACCAAGCCCAACAAATGAGTTATGAACCTTATGAAGCCGGTGAAAGGGAGCTCGTAGTTTGTCCTTATTTCTAGTGTTAACATTGTGAATATCACTGTTTTTAGTGTATAAGTGTATATTTTGCCTAATATATAAGATGTTGGCGAAAATGAATTGTGATGCCACCGTGAGAATACCAACATCTTTAAAAAAATCTCTTAGAGAAACTCTGGCACGTAGCTGGTAAATTGCTCGAACAGCTCGTTTTTGAAGAACAAATATATTTTGAATGTCAGCGGCTTTGCCCCACAGCAGAATACCATAGGACATAACGCTATGGAAATAACTAAAATAGACTAACCGAGCTGTATCAATGTCAGTGTATTGTCTTACTTTCCTGACAGCGTAGGCGGCCGAACTGAGCCTCCCCGCTAGGCTTGATATATGTGGGCCCCACTGAAGTTTGGCATCTACTGTTATGCCCAGAAAAACTGCCGAGTTCACAGTTTCAAGCACCTCTTTATCTAAGACGATGTTGGGTCCTAGATTTCTAACATTTGGTAGAGCGAACTTTACACATTTCGTTTTCTTGGCATTGAGAACTAGGTTATTTGTCGTAAACCAATCCGTAACCATTGAGAGTGCACTGTTTACGTCGTCAAAATCTTGTCTATTCCTGTCTACTTTAAAAATAAGAGAGGTATCATCTGCAAACAGTACAACGTTACAGATATCCTTTAAATAAAAAGGTAAGTCATTTATATACACTAAGAATAAGAATGGACCCAGTATTGAGCCTTGAGGTACACCTAACTGAACTGGTAGCCCGGAAGATTTCACACCATTAACATCTACACATTGGACCCTATTATGCAAATAAGAATTTATTACTTTAAGAGCTTCGTTTTGGACACCGTAATGACGTAGTTTACGCAAAAGTGTGTCATGGTGCACGCAATCAAAGGCTTTGGAGAGATCACAGAAAACTCCAATAGCATTTTGCGAGTTCTCCCATGCGTTAAATATGTGTTTCATCAGAGCAACACCTGCATCTGTAGTCGAACGACCTTTTGTGAAACCATATTGTTCATTATGAAGAAGTCTGTTTAAATTAAAATGTCTTAGCAACTGCTTGAGTATTAACTTTTCAAATATTTTACTGAATGCAGGTAAGATAGAAATAGGCCTGAAATTGCCAACGTCATTTTTGTTACCCGATTTAAATAATGGTATGACTTTACTACTCTTCATGAGGTCAGGAAAAGTTCCTAAATCAACACATTTATTAAAAGTTACAGCTAAATATGGAGCTACTATGTCTATTATATTACTTAATAGTTTAATGGAGATACCCCAGTAATCACCAGTGTTTTTAGACTTAAGTGTGTTAAAAACATTAACTACATCACGAGGTGTTACATGCTCGAAGCTAAATAAGCTACTACATTTAGGCACACTGCTATGCAAAAGGTTTTCAGCTTTAGACGGGGACGAATTTAAGGAGCGAGTCGTAGTTATAGGTATGTTGGCAAAAAATTCATTAAATGCCTCAGCTACGTCGGCTGCTATATTAACTAATTTACTGTCGACCATAATCTCGAGTTGTTTTTCTTGTTTAACCGACTTACCCGTTTCATTGTTAATAATTTTCCAAGTGGTTTTTACTTTATTATTTGAATTTTTAATTGTATCGCCTAAAAATTTTGATTTTGCAAAAACACAAATGTTTTTAAATAATTTTGAATAATTTTTGACATACTCTAAGAAAGGAGTATCAAACCTATATTTTTTCAAACCATATAACTCGTATAGTGTCGCTCTACTTTTATAAATACCTGGAGTAGCCCATTGGTTAAAGCCAACAGAGGTGCTATTAATGTTAATAGTTTTGGTCTTGAAAGTAGATTGGTACTCTTTTTGCACAACATCAAAAAGGGCTCCATAGATTTCATTGGGATTTTCGTGTTCTACTATAGATGGTGTAATTCTATGAGCTATATTATTTTTAAACTTGCTGCAACGACTAGCTGTATAAGGCCTGCATTCTATTTTATGTGGTTTTTTTTGTAATTGCATAGGGAAGCTAGCTAGTAAACCACAGTGGTCAGATGTTAAGTCACTTAAAACTAATTTATTTTTGGCATCACAATCACTAAATATATTATCGAGACAAGTCGACGTAGATGCCGTGATCCTAGTAGGTTCAAAAAACAAGTTAATTAAATTATAAGATTTGAACAAATTGAGAAGTCTAATACTTAATGGAGTATCATCTAAAATATTAATATTGAAATCTCCACATAAAATTATACTTTTATTACTAGATTTTAACCTATTGAGTGAATCCTCCATTACCGATTCGAAACGAATAAAATCCCCAGAGGGGGGTCGATAAACACAAATTATAACATATCGCTCTAGTTCAACACAAGACAACTCAATAGTGCGCTCAATGGAAAGATTAACTAAATCTAAACGTTGTTTACATTTCAACTTGTTTGAAACAAGAACTAAAGCCCCACCGCGGATAGCACTTTTTCTTACAAATGCGCTTTGTACAGTAAAAAAATCATCATTGATAAAAACTACTTCATGTTCTTTCAACCAGTGTTCAGTCAAACATAACACCTGAACATCATAGTTCTCCATAAATAAACTTAACTCTAGCTCTTTGCCAGACAGACCCTGCATATTTTGATGTACAACATTCAACATATGCGGCTTATCTGTTGTCGCTCCTAATAGTTTAAACTACAAGGGGTATCAAAAGTAGTATTAGTACCACTACTAACAGTAATCAAAGGTACACTACAAGTACCAGTGTCGCTGTGTATATTGTATGCTAAAAGATTAGCAATATGTCTCCTACAACTAGGTGGCAAATACATTGTATTATTTGTCAGTTTGTAATCAGTAATAAATTGATTACAATCAAAATATAAAATAGCGTCACTGTGACGACATGTCCTATTATAAATTAACATATTTAAATTATAAATGTGCCTATTTTGCTCATCAGACAAATATTTTGAATAAGGCAAGGCACAGAAAATAAATTTACAACTATTGGTCTCATTGAGATGCAACATCAAATGGACACATTCCATTATGTCCTTTTTCCTTACAGTTAAACTATCCCCATATAATAATATAACAGTAGAACTGGGGTTTATTTTTGTCAATTTAATATAATTAATTAATTGGCTAATACTGGCACCGGGTAAACAATTATTAATTACATATTGTTGCGAACACTGATTAAATAGACTACCAAAACCTTGACCAAATTTGTCAGAAAATACATAAGTTGTGTTAGTAAAATTATTCATTTTATTGACATCCATACAGCTACCTACTGGCTGAGCCACTGAGGCTATAGGTGTAACCAGTTGAGGCTGGGGCTTATGGGTACAAGCACAGCTAAAAGAGAGGTTATTTGTCAATGACTCATACCTCTCGGCATTGTACTTGACCAGGTCAGCCAACTCATTGGCTTCCTGCAAGCGCTTACTCAGATCTTGTTGAGAAGCCTCATATTTACTAAAGATATCCTTTAGAGCATATTCCTTAACAAACAATTCATCCTGTAGGTGCTGCATACACGCCCTGCACAGAGGACTGTCCGTTATGCCCATTGTGTGGAAATGTTTGTTTAGCGAGCAGTGTCCAGTGATGATCCGCGTCAACAGGTGTATGCCGTTCCTGTCCAGGCGTTATAAATGCCTGGTTAGCTTGCCATCCAAGGATGGCATTGCTTCCTTGGACTGTCTGCAGCCCGGTGTCGAGGTCCACCAGTTCTCCGCTTGTGTGTGGGTGAACTCCTGTAGCCACCTGCGTATTTGGTTGAAGGGGAATGGTCCACATAATGTTGTGTTATTATTTAAGGCGAATTTTACTAACTGAACTGAATGCCATCATCGTTTTCTTTCCCTTTTCCTAATTTATTTGTGGTCGACGCAATATGTCTTTGTCTTCCATAGGTACTTCCCTATTAGCTGTCATCTCGGTAGTATTTCAAAACTTTCCTAATGACACATGATTGACTGGCGATGTAGGTGTTTTTTGCTCACCCTTTTACGGAACACAGTCGTCAGAGTCATACTTTTGGATGGATGATGTATGTAAGTATATTCTCATATTGTATGTTGTTTAAATTGAAATAAGTGAATTGTTTTTTTTCGTTTTTGATCTATGTTTTTATTTTCTCTTCTACGGTTACACACGTTGTCTACATCTCTTTTTATATACTTTCCTGTCGCAGGTATGCTGGAAGAGATTTCTTTAGAAATAAGCATTGCCTTTGTACGTATTTTTCTGCTCCTTTTTTCTTGTCTGTTTATATGTGTGTGCAAAAATAACAGCCACACGGGTCGATTGATCCCGGCTGTCATTCGTAGATCTTCGACAGCCGTTACGGGGAGTCAGAAGCCCAAAAGTCTGACAACCAGTCTCACCAAAGGGTATCGTGTTACCCAGTAATTGGGTTTCAGAGGTCAGATAGGCAGTCGTTTCATGTAAAATACTGGTATTCAGCTGCATCCGGTTAGACTGTAAACCCTAATATAGTTGGACTAGGCAAATTAATTGAGTCGTGAGTGATTTTTTATTTTTAGCTCGCTGTCACAATTAACTATAAATCTAACTTAATGAAGCGTTTACGAACAAGTCTTTTAAACTCAGTTCATCATTAACAGCGACTTTTGAAAAAGTTCAACAGCCTGAAAGCACTGTTTCCAGTAATTGCATTGCCGTGACTGCTGAAAAGCTGTTATTATAGCTCTGACCCATTTCTGAATTACATGCAACTGAAAACTGAAAAACGTTTAACAAGTACTGAGGACTTACTCATGTTTGGTGTAAAAAGAAGGTATTTTTTGCTTCATTAGTGGAGTTGTCTTATATTTGCCTGATGCACGAGACGGTTTCTGTTCCACTGTGCAAGGTAAGGATATTTTTTGGAGCGGCTGAGATTCGTATACCTTTTACCATGGATTCAGTACATGATCCTGAACTACCCTTTTTTTTGGGTGGGAAATTATCAAATTACTTCTCCTGCTCTGGGTGGTGCAGGAGGGCGTGTCAGATTCTTACTAACTAAAACCCACCCATGTTTCTTCAGTTGTCATGTTGCCATAGGCTTATATCAGACTTTTCCGCAACTCCTGCAGGCATCGGCCCTAGCGGACCCCGTCAGTTCTGCTGACATCTGTTTGAGGTGCGCGTGGAACACAACGCGCCGTCGACCCGGGCCAGGTCCTTATCACTTCTCAGAGTAGTCAGATAGGAAAAGCCGAACTCATCTAGCTTATTTTTAATATTTTTTATATGACGTGTAAAAGTGATTCCGATATCCTATTTACAGAATAAACAATTTCATTTCATTTCATTTCATTTCATTTCGCATGGCGAGCTACCCATTGCTCACCATCCGCAAGCCCGCGCCTACGGTGGCCAGGAATCGGCCTACGACTCCCGACGCCCAGGGCGTCTCCTGCGGCGGTTAGGGGCGTAAGGGCGCGAAATTTGCCTTTCCCTCACGCGCTCTGCCTCCTCCTTTGCGAGCGTTACTGCTTCACAGAAGGAGGTGACGGCCTCCCATGCCTTCTCGCTCCGTACCATAGATTCTAAACCCTCTGAGTTGAAATTTTTCATCGGTTAATTAAAAAACATTAGTTGTTTTATACATTTTGACCACGCAGGTATTGTACTTTTGTAGAAAACAGTTATAATAAGTTAGGATTTACACTAGGTACTAAATTAAAAGACTAACTATCTGTATAAATAAATACAAAAACTAAATTACACTTAGGCGTCGAAGTATTCGTCCGCATCGCTGTCATCCGGAAACGTGCCCAGAAGACTAGCAGCATTGCAACGTTAAATGGCAATGCTAATTTTTTGACCAAAGAACGAGCCAGACCTCTGGTCACGTGAAGTGTCGACCAGTCGGCGAGAGAGACCCGCACTCGGGCCCCATGACCGTTTCGACTCCAAACAGCTCAAAACTGTAGTTACCCGGTATTTGCCCCTCAAGTGGCGAGGGTCTCAGCGGCCGCAACAGCAGCGCCGACACAACCCACCGTGCTAGGAACATGAGATGGCGCTAGGTTGTCTACATTTCATCATTTCATTTCATCTTGGATCTACATTTTAACGTCCACTACGTCCACTGTTGGATATAGGCCTCCCCTAAGCACCGCCACTTCAACCGGTTCTGTGCTTCCCGCATACGTCCTCCTTTCTCATTCGTCCTTCACAAGGTCATCGGTCCAACTTGTGGGAGGCCTTCCAACGCTACATTTTTCGCCGGTACGCAGCGGTTGACAGCAGTGATGATGAAAATTAATTACACTAAACCAATACTTTCTCGAGCCAAACTCTTTGTAAATGTAACTTCAAATGTTTCAAATAAAAAAAAACTAAACCATTTAAACGGTAAATTCTTTCTACTTCCGTTCTCAAGGCCGCATCGCCGTGTAATCAAATATTTATCAGCTATCAACTCGCCCTTTTGGTGAAACCCATGAATTTTATTTAGTTTTAATACTTTTCGGAAACCTTTTTCGACTTAGATTTTTAATGTTTTAGTAGATAACTAGTTAACAACCAATGGCTATTATATCTCTATCTTTACATTTTTGCAAAATGGTTTCTGCTAAATTATTGTAATATCTGGATTTAAAAAAAGTTAACATGGAGCTTCTTACGTGTTTTCTACATTGTAATTTACAGTTTGGAAGTACCTTCTATCTTGCTAAGATAACTGACAGACTCGATGATAAATCAAAAGAACCTGTTGGTCATTATTTAACCGACTTCCAAAAAGGGGAAGGTTATATGTTCGTCGCGTATATTTGTTTTTTTATTTTTTTATGTATGTCCACCGATTTCTCCGTCAATTGTGGACCGATTTTGAAAATTCTTTTTTTGTTTGAAAGGGTGTGCTCTCGAATTGGTCCCATATAAATTTTATTAACTTTACTTGGACACTTTTTGAGTTAGCTACAAAATACGTATTTTTTTCCTACTTAGTATGTAGATGATATGATAAGTTTCTGTCACTAGTAGCAGGTAGTGGTATTCGAATATGTGTGGGGTAGGTACCACAACTAAAAAGTGAAAAATAAAAACTTTTTACAAAAAAAAAAAAACAACCGACCTCCAAAAAAAACACTACAAAGTGAAAAATAACTTTAATTTCGGAAGTCGGTGGCAAAAAACGAAAATACAAAACCCAAGACACCGACTTCCGAAATTAAAGTTATTTCTCACTTTGTAGTGTTTTTTTTTGGAGGTCGGTTGTTTTTTTTTGTAAAAAGTTTTTTAACTAAGATGTTGCTTTTAAATTAAGTTTTCATCTTAATTCGTAGTGGGTGCTGAACGTATTCCAGAAACAGATTTATCCAATCTCAAATCAATAAATCATTCCAATTTCTTGTCTGCTCTGTTAATTAGTCTATATCTATATTATTAAAGAGGTAAAATTTGTTTGTCCCCAATTCTTGAGGAAGGCTCAGACGAAGCCGCGGGCAGACGCTAGTGTATATAATAAAAACAACCAATCGTATAAGTAGACAACCCTTTGTTAGAGTTGACATCCTGACATCATTATCATCCTACCTTCATCCCCATTTTTTGGGGATAACGCAGTATGTTTTCTTCTTCCACACACATCCTTATCAGCCATCAGCTTATTGTTTACTCCCCCTGGGGGCCTACTGGTGGTAGGCCCCCAGGGGGGGAATAGATCAGGGGGCCTACCACCAGCTCATAAACAGTATTATTTTAATATTACTTCAGTGGGAGAAAGAGATGGAGCTATACGACCTGTAGAGCTTCATCTCTTTCCCACACTTAAGTAATATTAAAATAATACTGCTTTATGAGCTGGTGGTAGGCCCCCTGATCTATTTGAATGCCAGGGAACTAATTGAATTTTACTGTTTGTAATTTTGTTTTTGAAGTAAAAACTTTTTAGGCGCGTTGGGCATTTTTGAGATGGGAAAAAACAATTAAAGTCGTGACACCGTTACCGACACCTCATTTTGTAAACGCAATTGTACTCTTTATTTATATTACGTTACGGTTCAATGTTCTATGCAAATATTTTTACTTTAAAGGTTTCGGAAGTTTTTTTTTTGTAAACGCGATTGTGCTCTTTATTTAGATAAGGTTACGGACCAACGTTCTATACAAGTATTTTTCTTCCACCAAGTTGATCTTGTTCAAGTTTTCACTTCTGTCGGCACTCCCAGAGTGCCACTGTTTTTTTTTTTGTATACATCGTACAGACTAATTACACAATTAAAAATCATTCAAAGGTAGAAAAAATTGAAACATTTTTAGTTTGGTAATAAAAGGGAAACGTAAAAAATTGTCAAGTCATCAAAACAGTTAAATCATTTATGAGCTATGTGCTCATAAATGATTTAACTGTTTTGTATAACACTATATCAGATATCACAAACCGAACCATTTAGTTATTCATGACTTGAACTGTAATTGCGGCAATGAAGAGGTTAAAGTTGACCATATAACCCGTCATCTGCTTAGCCTTTTTTTCCAACTATGTTGGGGTTGACCGGTCTAATTTCACCGAATGCAGCTGAATACCA
Organism: Agrochola lychnidis; assembly: GCA_963680765.1. Classification (NCBI taxonomy): domain Eukaryota; kingdom Metazoa; phylum Arthropoda; class Insecta; order Lepidoptera; family Noctuidae; genus Agrochola; species Agrochola lychnidis. Next base: position 3,927,046 of record OY796871.1, on the reverse strand, counting down.
GTATTTTACATGGAGCGACTGCCTATCTGACCTCCACAACCCAATAACAGTTGGTAAGACTGGTTTTCAGACTTTCTGGCTTCTGACTCCCCGTAACAATTGACAAAGACTACAAATGACTTTATTTGACTATAATATAACCCATACGTAACATATTCCCTTAAAAAGAAATGCCACAAATGCTTCCCAAGATACCAATCTTTTATAAGCTTCCTTTATTCAAAGTTGTCGCCATAAATAGTACTGGAAATAGACCATACATTTTCTTATGTCACGTACAACTACCTACAAGAATGGGGTACCTATGTAGGTACTGAATATTTCTACATTATGTGATGGTGTGTCGTAGACCCACGGCAATGCAGTCAAACGCAAGGTACCGTGCCATAGGCGGTCGTTCAACCCTTTTAAAATACTGGCAATTCAGTTTAGGGGTGGGTGTTTAGTGGGGTAGCGGAGCGATTGGCGGGGAGTGAAATTTTCTTAAAGCGGTGGAATTTCATAATTCTCAACCTCCTTGAAAGGGGTGCGCTAAGATGGCCAGCGAAATTCAAAAATTTCATCGTTTTTTCGTTATTAGCAGGTCAGTGTCAGGTTTTAAGTATATTGATCAAAATATAATTCGCGACTGTAACAAATATATTGTAAGTACCTATTTATTTATTTATTAAAACTTTATGTCCAAGTAAAAAATACTGTACAAAGGCGGACTTAATACCTGAGGCATTTTCTACAAGTCAACCTTCATGCAGAGACAAAACATGTCAGGTGCAACATAAGTGATAGATAAATTGAAAATGAATACATAAATATATATCGAATAAACTTTGTCAAAAGAAATTGTCGAGAATATCACGCCGCACCGGGTGACCGCGGGCGGGAGCTGCGGTCGCGGAGGGGGCACCCGAGCAGCGGGATTTGCCCATTCTTTTCTAAAATAACGATAGGTAGAGGAGAAAACAAGAAACATAGAATTATAATTATAAGAATCATACATACCACTATCTAAGATAGAATTGGAAGGCCTCAAATGTAACGATTTCATGAAATAGTAATTCAATAGGGCAAATTAAACTAAGTGAATTCTATTGATTATTTGAGACTATTGTCGCATTAGTGGTGTCGACTAAAAAAACAAACAGAATTATGTATAAAACAGGTAATAATTTACAAGAAGATAGGCTTACTCACAAAGCACTGCTATTCTACTATACTCCGTTTGAAATAAGATTAGACATTTAAACAAACCTTTTTTACAGTCCGTTCAACCGATTTTGACTTCTATTGCGTAGGCATAAGGATGGCATTAAAAGCAAAAAAAGTGTTTACAAACCAACTGTTTACTGCAGCTGCCATTTGTCATGCCACCAACGCAATAGAAGTCAAAATCGGTTGAACGGACTGTAAAAAATGTTTAGTTAAATGTCTAATCTTATTTCAAATGGAGTATAGGTTGTTGCTATTCTCTCAGAAGCAACACGAACGCTGTGAGAGAGAATAGCGACTTGAAATTAAAAATTCTGTCTCCGTGGTATAGCGAGTTGACAAAAGTAACTCGCTCCGCTCATCACCCTGCCTCCCCCTGTAAGGTGCTAAATTATTACTTTTTATTGATCCGTGGCAAGCATTTTTATTATGCCTAGTTGTGCCTAGGCTGGTTACGTAGTAAATTGTTTGATGTATATCTTCAGAAATAAATAATTAGTGCTGTTGAATACGTAAAGACTGGAATTTGATATTATTGAAGTGAACACTAATTTAGGCGCTTTGGGCATTTTCGAGATGATAAAAAAACAATTGAACTCGCGACACCGTTACCGACACCTCATTTTCGTAAACGCGATTGTTTATATTATGTTTATCTCTCTATTGATTTCTCTATCTCTTTATTTATATTACGTTACGGATCAATGTTCTATGCAAGTATTTTTATTTTAAAGGTTTTGTAAGTACTTTTTTTTTGTAAACGCGATTGTGCGCTTTATTTAAATAAGGTTACGGACCAACGTTCTATACAAGATTTCCTGCACGGCAAAATTGTTAAGTTTTCACTTCTGTCGGCACTCCAGAAGTGCCACTGTTTTTTTATTAAGGAAGATTGATTTCTATAGCTTACGCTTTTAGACGACAATTGCCTTCGTATTTTAAAAGGGGTATACAGAAACAGATATTTAGAGCTAAAGATAAGTAGAAACATAATTCTAGACACGATTTTATTCATGCGTTGTTATACCCCGCCACATTTTGCTGTGAAAGAAAGAAAGAAAAAAGGAAATACAAACAGTAATAACAACTAAAAAAGAGCATCTAAAACAAAAAAAAATCTAATTACCGAAAGGAAAAAATATATTAAAAAAAACGACCTGTGCGAGGTCAAATTTCCTACCTGTGCCACCTATTAAAACTTGCCAAAACTACTTCCAGTTGGTAACGGATCGAACACTCGAAAAACCCAGCAGTTTGCATTTTAGATGGCAATCTTATATCTTATCGAATACATAAATTTTCTTAGTGAGCATGTGCTCCTGGGTTCGATTGCCAGGTTCCAATAACCTGGCAATCGAACCCAGGGGCTCACTAAAAAAATTTATAAAATGGGTATACAGAAACAGATACTTAGAGCTAAGGATAAGTAGAAACATAATCCTAGACACGATTTTATCCATGCGTTGCTATACCCCGCCACATTTTGCTGTGAAAGAAAGAAAGAAAAATATTTTATTTGGGACACGCACAGGAAATACAAACAGTAATAACAACTAAAAAGGACTACTTCCAGTTGGTAACGTATCGAACACTCGAAAAACCCAGCAGTTTGCATTTTAGATGGCAATCTTATATCTTATCGAATACATAAATTTTCTTAGTGAGTATATGCTCAAGGGTTTGATTCCCAGATTATTGGGTATTTCCATAAAAAAAATCTCAGTAGCAGCCCGGAGTATATCAACAGGGACAAAACCAGTAAAATTCTGTGTTATTAGGTGCAATAAAGCCTATTAAAGGATTGAGGCGGAAGTAAAACATGTGTAGTTGAAGAAACTTATAATTAAGGTATGATCCTGAAACCCACTTTACGCAGTAGTGCTGCCGCAGCAATTCTGTCGCGTCACTACAGACAGACAGAAATTATGTTAGTTTTAGATGCTCCTTTTTAGTTGTTATTACTGTGTGCATTTCCTGTGCGTGTCCCAAATAAAATATTTTTCTTTCTTTCACAGCAAAATGTCTCTATACATTTTCTAAAGGTTTATATGAGACTTGCTGCGCCCCGCGGTTTTACCCGCATAAGCCTCGATCCCGTGGGAAAAAAAAAAGTATCCTATGTTCTTTTCCAGAGCATCATCTATATATGTGCCAAATTTCATCCAAATCCGTTCAGCCGTTTTAGCGTGAAGGCATAACAAACAAACTTACTTTCGCATTTATAATATTAAGGATTGTATTCCGAGCAATGCAGCAATGTCGAGCAGCATTGCTTCCGTGCTCGAAATGGGGACTAGTAGTGATGTAGTAGAAGTGCTGCAGCAGCACTGTCACGTGCAGCGGGGTTCATAATTATACCTTAAGTTATTAATAACATCTTTAAAATTATGCTTTTTACCGTTTCCCCTTTGTACTCTTAATTTTGATGTAGGTACCTACAGTTACATGAAAGCACAAACCTCAAAGCTCTTTACAACCACGGTGACCCCAATCATTACGTAGTCGCTATTTTTGTCAATAATCGAACCACTTTAAATTAATATTTTATTTCTATTTGACTGCGTCGTTAATCGACTGCTGAACGTGGGTTCTAGGTGCAATTCCTGAGCTAGGCAAAGTGTTACTGGGTTTTTCAATTAGGACTTTCTAGGCTGTTGTGCTCGGATAGTGGAAATAGGCTCGCCCCCTATTACATAGAACTCGTAAATAGCTACTAGTGTGACGGATTTTCAGGTGATACCAATGCAGTGGACATCATTAAACTTATAACTGAAATAATGTTGATGAAGGAGTTGAAAACTATAATTTTCATTAATGTAAAAATATTAAATAAAACCAATTTACAAAATAAGCTTTATTTGTCATTACACTTTGTGTTGGTTGCAGTTTGATGCATCATTTGCGTATTATTACCTAAAATCTAATCGTTAGACTCAAACAAAACATTCATAATTATAATTATTTACAATTCACAGCGAATAACATTCTGAATATATTTTACAAATACAATTTGAATATAATATTTTATTAATTGCAATTTATGAAACAATGTTTGAAAAACAGAAGACACCGATGATAAATAATTTATATATAAATTTTGAATAATTTTATTTAATAAATGAATAATTTATAACACATTTACAACACACAAGTAGAGCTTGATTTAAATTTAAAGCTTTGAACAATGTATTAAATGTAATATCACAAAACGTGGCAGATTATGTACAACAATATTTTTATTTTATTTTTTAACTTAATATTAATTCTGACTAATAGAAGCTAAAGTTTAAAATATTACATTAATTAATTTGCAGGGTTATTTAAAATTAGCTCTCTTTAAAAAAACATGAAATAATTGGAAAAACATTTATGTAATTGGAAATCCCTAAAATAATCGGAAAAACGTTTATGTCATTGGAAATCTGTTTGCTATGACTGAATTTTAAATTAATTTTAAAGCATTGGGATTTTTACGTTTACAACCACATCAAGATTTTGAATGATTGATGATTGTAAATGTAAAAATCTCAATGACATCCAAATATTTAAAGAAACTTTTACATAGAGATGAGATGAGAGAGCTAATTTCCAATAACAGTTGTGCTACACCCATTTATGTTTAAGATACTTAATAAAACTTAATTCTACCACCTGGACAGCTGTCAAAGTAATTATAACACTTATAAAGCTACCTAATTTTTTTTTATAATAAACTCCACTAATGTAATAAATTCAAAGTAACTAAGTCAACTATCAAAAATTTAAATTATAGTAATTAAAAAAAATTAAATGATTTATAGTTAAATTGTTGTAAATTATTATAATATTTACAATAATTGTATTTGCTACATTAGGCATGTGAGGAAAGATGTGAAAGTGTGTTCTACTTTAATATTTCAAAATGAACTCATGATATTGTTATTTTGTTCTACAAATAAATTATTGAACATTTAAAAAAATGCGGACGTAAATAATTAAAATCCACAATTTCGAACATGATATTTGAATGATATTATTTTTTCTATCTATGTTTATAATATATAAGTAATTAATTATTTATAAGTAAAAAACAAAATAATAATCACGCGTTTCCGGAAGCAAAATATATAAAAAAGGACTTAATACTATCCGGCATAGCTCAGTTTTAGAATAAAGAGACGTTGTTATTTTATAATAGTATTTTTTCTTAAATTTTCATAAATGTTGTAAAGCGTAAGCCTTGTTGCCCGCCATTAAAGTCGTAATAATATTAATACTGTTCTGATTTTAACACCTCCCCAATATTATTTGCAGCCTTTAATAAGGTAATTGCACTTTCCCTTTTTCGCAAATGCTCTAAATTATATTTTACAAGATTATACTGGAAAGACTATCGGTTGAAAAGTGAAAAATTTTATATCAATAGATTTGATTTTTAATAAGGTCCAACTTATTGAAAAGACATTAGGCAATCTTATTTTTGGTAGAATCTAACAATTCTATGGAAATAGTATGAATTTCAGTGGCGTTACTAAAATGTCACAACCTTACAATTTGAGGCAAACATTTCAACCGATTCATAATTATATTGAATTGAATATTATCTGGTACGTAAGTTCTATAGATCGTAATAAGGCTACGGGAAGATGCCGCAGTAACCACGCTATGACCACGCAGCAACCACGCAACAGCCACGCAGGTTTACAGCTGTACGTAGCCTTCAGGGTTTCGGGGGGAGGCGCGGCGGCGGGCGGCTGAAGCTCGGCGTCAGAACACATCATCACTCGGGTCATCATCCAGCTCGCATAACAGTTTGCTACTGAAAACATAGAACAGAGAGAAATATTAAAATGTTTTAAAATTAAAAAGATATATATATATATTTTTGTCAATTTCAAAGAATGTTTTTTTTGTGTTTGTTTTTCGGGATTTTTATTATTTAAAATAAAAATTTTGAAGGTATTTTAGTTTTGGCAAAACATAGGCTGATTAAACTGTTGTATGTTTTAACTAAGACTTTTTTCTACGATGTTGCGTAAATACTTTGAATGTGCTAATTTTGCTAGAAATAATTACCTATACAGTGAATTTTATCGTGGATAAAGCAAAAAGTTTTATTCCCAATCAAAAGATTTCGTGAACTATTTACGATAGCAAATGTGATAATTTACGAATTTTATCTAAGATATTACTAAAAGTCCACACGGCACAGTGCAAAACTAATAGAAAACGTACTTGTTAAAACTATAATCCATTAAAACTACGATGTTCCAACACCATACTTGAGATAGGACCTGAAAGTCCAGTAATTTACACTAAATGTTATATTTACTCAAAATATAAAAAAAACTACATTATAGGTACTGTCAGAAAATCTCAAAAACAAATATTGTAAAATTACGTTATTTTTTCTATTATCTCTAAAATCAATGACGGCTAAAAAAAAGTGAATTACAATTGACTTCTGACAGTATAAAATCTACCAAAACCAAAAAAAAACATCAAAAAGAAAGTCTAAAAATACTCACTCTTCTTTACTCGCGAACGATTCGGCGTGCACCCGTCTGTTACACGCCCTGTCGCAGCAACGACAGTGCCAGTACGCGAGCACGCTTAGACTGAACACGAACACCGTCGTCGGCAGCACCAGAGCCAGGATCAACCCTCGCACCGTCGTGTCCCAAGAGTACCTCGCCACCACCAAGTCCGACCTCGTCAAACTGTAGTAGCATGGAAATATCTTCGGAGCCCTCGGTCCCGCGTAGTCAATCGCAAATACCGAACAATTCACTCGCGGAGGATAACCACAACCTTCAGGGTTGATCAGAAACTTTAAATCAGTCTCATCCCATTCAGTCGGCACTGGTGCATTTTCTACAAACGGTCTTCTAGCTAAATTTACACGTATTTTATGACATTTTGTGTGAGCGGTCGTACAACCTTCCCTGCACGACGCCCAGGTGCAATTTGTCAAAGTTTCCGCGTGCACATGTTCAGAGACGGAGCAGATACCGGCTTCTGGTACGAACTCAGCTAGTATTGTCTGTATAGCAGGCTCGACGACGAACGGTATCAAGAAGAGGAAAGCAAAGACTGCGAGTATGGCTGATGTTCCGAGACAAAGCGATGTGTAGAACTTGAATCTTTCAAAAAAGTGGGTTAGAAGCTGCTCCCTCGTCGGTTGTTCCAATGACTTGAAGTCTGGGCTGCCTGGTTCGGCAGACGCTCCCATAGGTAACGTCGACCTTTCTGAGGCTGCTGGTGATAGGCTCGCCCTGGATCTGCTCATAGTAGACATCTGGAGGGAGTGTCAGCCAGTAGAAAGCATTGCAAGCAGGTTAATCGTCTCTTAGTGAACTAGCCGGACCCTCACAAAGGAGGGGAACGCCTGAAACAGAGAAACAATGTTTTTAATTAAAAAAAACAGGTGCATCGTCTTTTAATATAGATTAAGATTGTCGTAGAAATTAGTTTTTTTCTTTTATTGTTTTCACACGTTCACCTACAATATTTTTAATCAATTTCTTAATTTGGTCATAGCAACAAAACAATAAGTATCATTATAGTCACTAGACTGGCAATATCACCTAGGTCAAGTTTATTTCCTTAGCTAAAAACGATGTGGTATTAGCAATAATAATTAGAAACTTTTGATCGACAAAAGCCAAAATCCCTCACAAAACGACTACACCTCTCAACTAGCGAACAAAAACTAGCCTCCTGCAAAAAAATCTATCAAAAGCAGACCTATTACTAATTCATAGATGCTTAACTGGAACTGTTTGACGCAAATCTTTCAAATTATCGCATTAAATCAGCGCCTTAAAATATTTCGTACAAAAACACCCCTGAGTCACGAAACTATGTCAAGGGCAGAACGTATTTCGCCGTTGGTACTATTGATTAAGTTAAAACGAGTAAGCGGACTTAGTGCCTATGAAATATGCATCCCTTTCGTGTTTTTCTAGCTGTGTTAGCAATTTAGGTTGAATTATGTAAGAGCCTTCGAGTGAATGTTGGGGTAGGACAGAATTATAAAAATGTACCGATGTATGAATAACTAAACTGACGTCTTTGCATTTCATCCTAATAGTATGTTGAATAAGGACGATATTATAAGGGTCTTGTGGTTTAATAGTATTAATAATTAAAACCAAAGTAAAAATGATAATGACAAAATAAAAAGTAAAACATTGAATATGAATGATATTACGAAAGTGGGCTATCTCACGTGACTGATCTCAGAGTGGAGAAACAGGATCGTTTGGATGCAACTGCATATCAGCCTGTCCAGCAGCGCACCCTTTAAATCTCATCTTTGCATCGTCACCAACTTCAATGGTCCGTTGGCAGAACACCAAAGTTACACAAGAGACAACAACCAGCACTGTAGGCAACACCAAGGCGACTAAGAACTGACGGTATGTATTTTCTAGATCAAATCGGGCCACAACCGTGTCAGGGCTATTTTCCATATAGAAGCAAGGGAATCTTGCTTTAGCATTATGGTCAGCACCATCGCGGCCGTAATCTTTCAAGAACTCTTTGCATTCGTCAGCCAAAGTATTCACACATCCTTCTAGATTAATCATCAAGCGACTGTCATTTGCTAAAGTCAGCTCCACTTCAGATGGAGCAATGTAACGATTCGGAACTGCTCTAGATTGGTATAAATATTGTAGGTATGTGAAATTCGTCAGGTCAGCTATATCTGTGCGTGGTAGTAAGGCAGCATTAATACAGTCAACAGCAACAACTCCTTGCGTTCCATTGTGAACTGCATGACACGACAACATTAGAACTTCTTCCCCAGAATCAGTCCAAACTATTGTACTGTTTTCTTCTTGTACTAATTTTGCACATCTTGCTAAAAACACTCTGTCTCCACTTAGAACTATCACGTTTTTGTTACGGGTTGGAATGTCGACGCATCTGCGATCACAGTTATAAGGTGTTCTTATTTTTCGACAAGTGCCTCTATTACAAGAGAAAAGTCCATGTACGTCTATACAAGTTATTTTCCCTCTTCTACCGGAACATTTTAATGGTGGATCTGTTTCTCTGAATGCACATTCGAAAGCGTCGGTTATGTTGATACATTTTCCTTCAGTGCAGTTGAATGTTCCAGTCAAGTTCCTACATTCATCTCTGATGCAGTGGTACTTCTTGGCGTTCTCTTGGTCAATACCGAAGCAGGTTTTGTTGGCAGCACTTCCACATTCGGACAGTAGTAAAGATGTTCCATTCTTCCTGACGTTGACGTAGATCTGGATGCAAGCGCCTGAGGTCTTGCTGAGGCACCATTCACCACAGGATCCCCAGTCACAGTTGTCTTTATTGATGGCTCGTGTTGTCGTGCACATAATCGGGGTCGGGTCGATTCCGGACGCGATGGCTCTAGTATATGGCATGTAGATCGCAACTGTAAGGTACACCAAGGATACAGCACTGAGAACTGCTGTCATCTGACAGATACAGATAGTTCCACATATTTTCGTGTCCTGTGGAGGGACTACGAGATCTTCGACGGGTGTCGGTTTCGGCATGTCGTACACTTCCCACCCGCGTTCTATGCTCACTAACGTAAATGTAGCTTATTTGCGCATGCGTGGTGCCGCGATCGATCTGACGCTGCAGTGCGGACAACTTCGGTGGTAGGGACTTTTTTTTATAAACATGTCAATGTCCGGAAAGTACAAATATAAAATATGTACACGCAATGCCTAATGAATGAGGATAATTATGTTATGTGATATTTATAATGAGAGTAATGATGTTGATTACGGTCTAATTTTAGAACGGATGTTATGTATTTGTTGGAGAGATAGTTTTGTTCATAAAAGGGACACGTAAACAAAGCATGCGTCATGGTTTTTACTTTTTAATATATTTTTACAAATTATGATACAGGAAGGTTTAATTGTTATTCTCATTAAATAGAGTAGCTTTTAAATAGAGTCTTTGATATCAGAAGTCTCAATCAACAGGTTTAAAATATTGTATATTGTTTTACAAATAACGCTGTATAATTCACTGATTTTAGAAACGTACAATTATAAAATTAAATGACCAACATTTCTATGATCATATTGAGATAACTCTATCAGTTGGTTTAATGAATTAATATCATGAAAAATATTACGATGTTCATTTAATTTTTACCCCGAATTTAATTGAAGTTTTGTATTTTTTCATTTGTAGGATGATTAAAATTTAAGAAATTACTAAAATGAATTGAATTGACACTAGAAAAACATACGAAAATTGGACTTACCAGCCACACACACCTCCGTTTTCCAATATCAAAACAATTAATAGAAATACGTGTTCCACTAAAAAAAGTACCAACTATCCAATATAAAAAGTGAGTTCTATAAAACAGTGTATTATTGTTTTATCACAGAAGTAGATAATTTATTTCTTATTGTTTAAAATGTACAATTTTCGCGTTGATGTCTGTTATTTTTCACTGATGTGAAGTTCGTTCGGGGTTGTCCTGCGCACTGCGGAGTTTCTTACCAGTCTGAAGTTGGTTGTCTGTTTACTGCATACAAGCTACGTTGATAATGACTTTATTAAGTTTCTTTAAAGTTTTTTGAACTATGGATGATTATAAAATCAAGAACAATATTGAACGCCTTAAAACCTGATGCTTAAATAATTTTAACAAAGAACATGCCAAGGAACAATTTGAGTTATTATGATTTCCACTAAATATTATTTTGCGATGTCATTACACATATTCGTTATTAGACCGTTGATTTGTTCAATAATAACTATCGTCATACACTAATTTTGAATGGGCTGTTCACAATTATTCTCTACATAAAATAAATTAATTCAGTTTTGCTTTATGTGTTCAACTTTGCAGAAATACAACAAACAACAACGGCAAAAAAAAGTCTGATCAATCCATAATTTAGATAAGAAAATAATATTACTCTCAATTTAATATTATTTTTTTATTTTCAAATGAAAATAATGAATGCAAACATTGAAATGTATCATTATAATGATCAGAAAATTTTCTACCTATCCACAAGGGCATAAGTATTTTAAAATCAGCAATTAATAATGACTGTAATTGTCAGGTATTTCCACGGTTAGGTATTCCCAATATTTTTTTTAATGTAAGTTGTGTATTATTTACTATGAAAAATTCAAAGTCATCCTACACTATCTATTACAGAGTGCATAAATAGGTACACTATAATTATTTAAAATGAACTACATTAAAATTTTAAAATGTTACACTTACCACTCACTAGTACCGCAACGCACACTTTTGAATCCATTTCAAAAATTTCCAATTCGTCAAACTAAATATCCAATTATATTTTTCCAATTTCCAATGTTTTTAAAATCCGTTTCGCTGTTTTCGAAATTCATTTGTTTACATTTTACCGCAGGCCGGTGGAACAAGATGTTTTGCCGCGGCATCCAAAACTTTATGTTTTAGGTTAAGCCTGCTTAAGCCCGCGCATGCGAAAAGTACTGCCAAAATTTTACGGTGATATTTACACGGTTTGCAACGTTTTCATCGACTTTCTCCAAAATATTGCAGTTGGCAGAAATATTGGTGTATTGATGTCTTGTTTGAGGACTTTATTCATCTCTTCATTTTCTGTTTGCCATTGTCTGCAAATTGATTTATTTTATTTAATACTAGCTGCGCCCCGCGGTTTCACCCTCATAAGTCTCGATCCCGTGGGAAAAAAAAAAGTAGCCTATGTTCTTTTCCAGGGCATCATCTATATATGTGCCAAATTTCATCCAAATCCGTTCAGCCGTTTTAGCGTGAAGGCGTAACAAACAAACTTACTTTCGCATTTATAATATTAAGGATTTTTATAATGAAATACAAAAAAATATTAAAAAATATTTGTTATTAGTTATTACATATAAATCATATCGGTTGATAGTTATTAATATAAATATAAGAAATCAAAACTATTGACTGCCATTGGGTTACTAACCATTTTCGTATTTCGTGAAGAATTCTCAGCTTCAGCAGTTTGTGATGGCCGGAAAAATTATGTTAATAGCTTAATAATTAAATAATCTATTTACCTTAGCAGCATTAACAAACCTTAGGTTAACAACCCTAATGTGAATCAAGGGTGAATCACATTTTGTATTATTTGAAAACAACTCCAAATTCTTTAAATAAATTATATCTTCGCACTACGTTTTCACTCAACTAAACTCCCCCGCACAAGTAACACCATAAAGAAATAAATGCGACACAGTTAAATTGAAGATTTAACAGCCACACAGTAACAGCCAGTCAATTAAATATAATCAAGACAACCTCCATTAAAATAAAACGTTGGCTTGAAACAGCTAGCAGTTAATCTTGACAATTCCTATTAAATCTCCCTTCTTCATACAAAGAGAATAAAAAACTAGTTTAAGTTCTCTTAAACCAGTAAAAAGGACTGTTTACGACTTGATTATTTGTACAGCTTCCTGCGTGCTCGATATATGGCGTTGGCATCAAATTAGAAGTCGCTATGGTTTCGTTACCGCGAATAGTGTACATGCAAACAGTTTAAAAAAAATAAAGTAGCTCTCATATAAGATCAGTACACAGTGGTTTTATTTGTTAGTGTACCTTCAGGTCAACCTTCCCCAAATATTATCCTTTCAACTGTCATTAACGAGACACAATAGAATTTTAATTGTTATCCACCTCAATGAGGCGTCGTAACAGATGATGGGTTAACTGGTATTTAACAAGGACTTTGTGGTAAAACCATTTTCTGAGCCAAACTTGTTGGTTGGCTTGATTTTTTCTCTTCCTGAAGACATAACTGAAAATTAATTATCTCATGCTCCTGGACCTGCATCTGGAAAAAACAGTCTTTACGATTTCCGACCAAGAATTAAGTTACACGTATCATCCCACTTGGATGTCATAGGTATTAGGCTATATCTTTGAATATAATATATAACAACTATTAGGCAGTCATTAATCTGCTCTCAAAACGTTGAAGAAAAACATCGAGAGGAAACACATGTTAAGGCTTGTGCAGACCAGCGCGACACGCAACGCGACATAAAGGCACCGCTCGTCGCGCGACGAGCGGTGCCTTTGTGTCGCGTTGCGTGTCGCGCTGGTCTGCACAAGCCTTTAAGATTTAAAAAAAATATTGGCCAAGTAGGTCGTAGGTTCGAACCCAGACAGGCGCTTTACTTTGTGTAAATTATTTCATCACCACTGCTCTCAAAACCATGACGAATGTCCTAGAACCGAAAATTCGAAGACATGTGACATCTACCAACCCGCACTGGGCCCACGTGGTGGATTACGGCCCACTCCCTCTCATAGAGAGGAGGCCTGTGTCCCAGCAGTGGGAACATTTATAGGCTGATGATGATGATAATGATTGGCCAAGTGCGTATCGGACCACGCACAATGAAGGGTGCCGTATTTTGGATGAATTTATCCCAAAAACAAACTTAGCATTAGTTGAAAAATATGTTCTCCCATATATAGATGTTGTAGCGGTTACACCGCCACATACAAACTACGCATCATAGACATGACGTCATACAAATCCTGCATCGCGCAATTTGAGTTTACCGAGCGATCGACATACATACAAGATTTCAACTTCAAACTGATGGGCAGTTGCCCGCCAGACACAACACCCGTTTGGTCGGAGGATGCTCCCTTTTCTATGGTGGATGAGTGAACTTTACACCCTGTTCCTCATACCACTAAAATGTCACGGTCAATTCTCCAACTGCAAATGTAAGTTTGTAATAGAAAAAAATAATTTTGGATGATAAAACTAAAAATTTACGATTTTTGGCCTGTTTTCTTTATATGTGCTGTGAGACCTTGCTTCCAGCCAAATTTCATGATTCTAAGTCAACGGGAAGTACCCTGTAGGTTTTTATTTATTTGAGAGTATCAAAATATGACGCATGTATGGCCTTATTTTTTTATGGCGTTGACTTAGAAGCTTAATTTTTTAGAGCTCCAAGGGACCATAGACCTGCGTATTTGGTATTAATTTCAACTTGATACCTCTACGCGTTCCTGAGAAAAAGGGTCTTGACAAACTGACGGACGGACAACGAAGTGATCCTATAAGGGTTCCGTTGTTTCCTTATGAGGTACGTAACCCTAAAAATCGGAAAGGTGAAACGTCCCTTATCCTGTTAAGGGGATATAAGAGAGGTCATTTGCAACCAAATTACCCCCGATGACCCCACCAATAACCATTTTCGAGTAATTTGACATTTTAAAATGTATAAAATAAAAATATCAAATTACGCGAAAATTGTTGACATTTGCATAGGAGTCAAACGGCGTCATTTGGTTGTAAATGACGTCTCCACATCCCCTTAATATATTGCCGACGTATAACCATTAATTCTGTAGTATATCAGGGTTTTTGGTTACATTTTACATGTTTATTTCAAACATTTTATAAATTAAATTACTTGAAAATGGTTACGTATAACCATTAATTAGTCCGATCCACAGGTATTGACTCGAAGTCCATCGGAGTACCAACAGACGATAGAGATTGTGTTATTTTGTTTTTTTTTTTATAGTGATAATGTAATTAAATTTTATTTTAATGACTACTCAGTTTAATGTAATTTATTTTGTGATTGTATGGAATTTTGAATTTTAATTTTAATGTGCATATATTATTTTAATGGTCTAATGAATTGTATTGTACTTATTTTGTATTGATGTAATGAATTTAATGAATTGTATGTATTTGTGATTAGTGTATTGGGACTTGGTGCCTTATTAAGTAAATAAATAAATAAATTAACCCTGTTTATCAGGGTTATTGGGTACATTTCATATTTTTACTCCATACATTAAAAAAAGTCAAATTATTCGAAAATGGTTGATATTGGCATAGGGGTCATCAGAAGTAATTTGGTTGCAAATGACCTCTCCTACATCCCCTTAACGGATTGCCGACGTATAACCAATAACCCTGTATATATAGTGAGTAGCAGTGTCTCGTTTTGTTTGCAAATAAGAATAATCTGCGATCACCATTAATTTCTAAGCATGCTCAATGTTTCGATTTACTTTTTACTGATTGGATCACGTTCAGGAGTATTCAGGCTAATAGTACTAGATTACTTTAAGAAAAAGGTCTTAATTTGTGAAAAGCAAGTGACCATCAGAGGGCATAAGGGTCAACGTACAACAATAAATCCAGCTTTCCGTCGGTTATTGCATTATGTCGTTGGTCTGATTGTTCACTCGCAATTTATCAGTTAGGGACTTAGGCGTTGGACATGCTGTGTGTTTTTTATTTGTTACCTAACGTAGTATCCGTTAATATTTGTAGAAGGACCGATAACACGATTTAGAGTTCTCACGGATTAGACGGCCATAAGGCCTGTGTCCAAAAAAAAAACATTTTTTATCCGTCTTGTAGATTATTAAAAAATATTGAACACGTATTTTTTCTTTTTTGACGTAATCAAAAAATTACGGCGATATATCAAGTTAAAATGTGGCATGACGTCACGCCTTGCTAGATTTTATACGACGTTGTGACGTAACCAGCCCCCACTCCCCAACTTTAATGCGTGTTTTTTAAGTTATTTTTATTAATATGATAAAGCAAAAAATACGTGTCTAGTATTTTTTTATTATCTGAAAGACAAACTAAATAGAATTTGTTTTTTTTTACCTAGGCAACGACGCAATTGCTTCACTTATTTTCGTAAGCGATAATGACAAATTTATTTAATTTTGACAGTTCAACAACATTCATTGCGTTATTTACGTTGTTGAGCAGATTTTTGAAGTGAAAACTTCTTTAAGCGCGTTGGGCATTTTTGAAATGGGACTAAACCATTCATTCGAGACACTGTGATGACACCAAATTTTTGTAAACGCGATTGTGCTCTTTATTTATATTAATTTACAGATCAATGTTCTATGCAAGTATTTTCACTTTAAAGGTATTGGAAGTTTTTTTTTTGTAAAAGCGATTGTGCTCTTTATTATGATAAGGTTACGGACCAATGTTCTGTACAAGTATTTTTCTTCCACCAAGGTGATCTTGTTCAAGTTTTCATTCCTGTCTGCACTCCCGGAGTGCCACTGTTTTTTTTACAACTAATGAAGCAATGGATTAGCAATCTGTTTCAAATAGAAACAAATTGTGATTGATCGAGCATTACGCAATTAGGGTACTAGTAAACTATGGGGACCGATACGAATCGCGCACTTGGTCGCAACTAGCCGCAGACCGGGTCACGAACCACGAGTGGCCGAAGTCGTGGCCGTCTGGAGCGCGAAATTCCTTACTCTCAGCAGACAAAACAAGCTCACCATCACATTCAAGTCCTAGACAAGGGTACACTTCACTTTCCCATTCGAGGCGACTGGCAGTTAATATTAATGCCAGTACCTTACTACTTGTGTGTGAGTGTTTGCATATCTTCTAAATGATACACTAAACACACACAGGTTATTTCGTAACATATCTTCAAAATTCAAATTCAAAATATTTTATTTCACATAAACCTACATGGGCACTTATGAAACATCAGAAGCTTGCTGCACGATTCCAGTTGGTCGTTTCCTATGGAGAAGAGCCGGCAAGAAACTCCACGGTTACTCTTCACTACATAGTATAGAACAAAGTCGCTTTTTCTGTCCCTGTATCCCTATGTATGCTTAAATCTTTAAAACTACGCAACGGATTTTAATGCGTTTTTTTTAATAGATAGAATGATTGAAGAGGAAGGTTTATATGTATAATAACCCGGTTTATACCCGTGCGAAGCCGGGGCGGGTCGCTAGTTTCAAAATAATTGGCTTTTACAATACTTTCAAATAACAGTGTTACTAGGTATGGAAAGACAGTGTAGGTCTTTCAATAAATACCAGGTACTTAACAAAATGGAAAATGGTCAACAGATCTACAGTTCACTAAGCCTACAGCGTTATCACATTCACAAAATAAAAAAGAATCTATGCAAAAGATAAATAAATTAATAAAAATAAAAACCTATTTTATCTTGGAGAACAGTACTGCATCCACTTACTAGATTAAGAGAAATGCCTATGTTTTATACAATACCTTGCCATATAATCTGGTCCCAGTTTTAACAATAAATATTTAGTTAACTTTACCACACCTAAGAAAACCAACCTAAATAAAAAAAGTTCTAGTTACAGAAGCTACCTTAAGCCCTATCTTGAAAAATATCTGCGGCTTAATGCAAATAACCAGCATACTGAACTTTGTCGAAAATGGAAACTTGAATCGCTGGCTCTTCATAGAATCTTATGAATCTAGATTAATCGGGTATAACTTTAATTTCGGAAGTGGTTTTCTATTTTCGTCAGTAGGGACTGGTCATCTCTTAGCCACCACGGCTTATTATTTTTTCTATTTGTGGTACTCTGGACGCTTTTAACGTGCACGTCTTTTTTTCCATCGTTCTCACATATAATTATAAATTCAACATGAATGATGAAATTAATATTTTTGTAACAATATAATTTAGAAGAGTGTCTGTGGAGTTTCTTGCCCGTTTTTCTCCATAGGTACCTAGTTACTGCGCTTTGGAATGAGCAACTAGCTTCATATTTCTGACTGACCCACTCTTTGACACTAAAAAGTCCCTGTAAATGGTTTAATTGAAACAAATGCTTTGAGTTTGCCACCGACTTCCGAAATTAAAGTTATTTTCACTTTGTAGTGTTTTTTGAAAGTTACATAACTGTTTTTTTTTTCACTTTTTACTTGTGGTTCATATCAAACCACTTTGAAAATAAAATCCCGTGCACATGATTCTTTTTTTTCGTAAGTAAGCGTTACTATAGCGACCGAGCGCTGCAAGCAAGAATAGTCCTTACAGTGTACAGATATGCGTTTCTTCGATAATACCTTCCACAACTAAAAAGTGAAAAAACACAATTTTGTATGGTATCACTACTTGCTATGTAAATAACAGTGACAGAAAGTTATTATAATAACATCATCAACATACACTAAGTGGAAAATACGTATTATTGAATCTAACGCAAGAACCACTCATCAGAACTTGACCAAATTTATATGGGACCACCTCAGGAGTACACCCATTCAAACAAAAAATTAAAATCGGTTCATAAATAACGAAGTTATGCACGAAAAAAAAAACTTTAAAAAATTAGACACGTATTGAAAACCTCCTCCTCCTTTTTTGAAGTCGGTTAAAAAGACAACACTTGAATCACTGGTTCTTTATTGTCTTATGACTCTACATTAATAACTGGAAATTCATCTATACGAATATAATTCTTGTAAAGTTAAGACGAATAAAACCATTTAGATTTGCTAAAACGCCTTCCTTGTATCCAAAACCTTTGCCAACTACTAGAATATGCCCCATAGCTAACAACAGTCATAAAACAATACAAGCTATCTTGGGAGAATAAAAATAAAATAGGACAATCAAATGAATGAGTTTTGATTATATCAATATTCTTCGCTTCTGCGAACCTCATGGCATTGATCTCGGAATGATGACGTCAGAACCAAGTTCTAAAGAAAACTAAATTATTCATATAAATTCTAAACGTTTACATATATCTTTATAGAAAAACTAGAATAGAAGTTTAGAAAAGCCAGCAAAATGGAAATGGAAAAAAGAAAGAGTATGCAATAACCTCAATAAAATTAATTTAATATTTACTTCCTGACAGAAGAACTGCCAAAGAAACCAAACCATATAATTGAAAGTACAATAAAATTCCAACTTCAATATTAAACATTGCAGGTATTATGCTTTAATCAAACAAAACACCTAAAGAAAAAATTATAAAACAAAGATTATGTCCGCTGTGACCGCAGCGCTATTGTTCGAGACATATACACAAAACAGGCCTGGATCTTTCCAGACCTACCCACGCTTCGCCAGGGGTGATGAACTTATGACATGGATTTTTTTAATGAAATAATAGTATTTTCTCAAACATGCTTGGAAATTCAAGCATTATTTTGACAACCTTTTTCGAGATAAATCGAAAATGTTGTACTGGACTACTGGCCACATACATGCGAGCGCCGGCCGGTAATGTTTGTATGAAAATCCATAACTATCTTATTATTTGACTTTTTCTCCCTCATTTGACCCATTTACCACTAAAACCTATTCTACACGCGTTTGGCTGAACGCTGACTTTTTAAAAGTGCATAGTGCTTATTGTACCTTATATAATAGTATGTATAAATAATCTTTTTTATCATGCTTGTTAGTGATCCTAAGATTTCTACTACTTTTTCTGTTTTTACCCGTGAGAACCTGTAATTGGCTCTATGTTTCTTAAATAACTGTTATCCATTTATTATAGCTGTTGGTTCTCCTATAAATAAGTAAATGAATAAAAATCTGTCGTGTTATTTAAAAATAGAACGAACTTTAATGGTAATCAAGGAGGTAACAAAGATTTCATTTATATTTCGATTTGGTTTGCAAATACTGCTGTTTAAAGTAAAGAAGAAACAAATGAACATATTGCCTCGTAAAAATTATCGTTATTCGTCATTGGTTCTGGAATTTATAATTAATTTACTTAGTTTGAATTTCCGCGCATTATTTGAGAGAAGCACTATAGAAGCCTTGGCCGCAACCAGGCATTGATGGACTCACGTATGTGTGCCTCGGCTTCACCTCAGCCCACAATTTCACCTTCATTCATCAATGCCCCTGACAGAAAACTCAATCTGCCTAGCCTTTTCCCAATTATGTTGAGGTCGGCTTCCAGTCTAACGGGATGCAGCTGAATACCGTATTTTACATGGAGCGACTGCCTATCTGACCTTCACAACCCAGTAACTTGGTAATACGATATCCCTTGGTAAGACTGGTTGTCAGACTCAAGCTACGACAGTAATGTACTATTTCCTCAGAAAATTCCAAAACAAAGTATTTACAACTACCCAACAAACAACTTACTTCTACTTACTTACAATGTTTTGCTGTCTCAATTCAGTCTTGACATGGCTTCAAAGTCAATAAATGTGTGACAAATAGTCTGAGAAGAGCAGAGCACTTACATCGCAGATGGCACTTACGCTTGAGCAAATTGATGTAACTAAATGCTTGGAGCAGCAGATACGATTCCATAATTACAATGATAATCATCTACTTCAGCAGCATTATCACACACTTACTAAACTAAACTAAAGATTGTTTCCATATTATTCATCTTTAGCCTTATGTCCCTCATTTTGAAAGGATATCCTCTAGCCCGTATCCAATTTTTTTGCATTTGGCACAGCATGTATAGTCCGTGTAGTCCACGACGACGCGCCCCACTCTGCGATTACTGTACTGTAAGCTGAACTCTAGTACGGCGCGGAGCAGAGTGGGGCGCGTCTTCGTGGATTGCGCGGACTATAACACAGTTTGTTTTTTTTACACTTCTCTAGCAGTCTTTATCTCATTATTCAATCCATTTTCTTGCCATAAATAGCATCTATCACTCCATCCACCAATCGTGAGCTAACTTTTTTGTCTATTCCTATCCAAATTCAAACTCAAAACTTTCCTCTCGTTACTCGAATTGTGAATCCTTTAAATGTTGACGACCCCACATACCAAATCCACCGGCGATTATCGTCAATACGCTGAATCAGGCTGCTGGCTAGTATATAAGCTTGATGCCCTCGGGCCCTGCAACACAACTCCTGCGCATCCAAGACAATAGCTACATCTGCAAGTATTATCAAGATGAAGACTTTACTAGTATTCGCTGCCTGCATTATGTTAGCTCAGGTTAGTGAAAAAGATTTAACCTAATTATTTTGTTGACTGCGATTTTTTTTATTACTGTGTCTGTATTTTGAAATAACTAGAAATAAATTAAATTATTATTTGAACCGGGCTAGTTTTTCCAATTAATGTTTTAAATTGAATTTGGAAATAACCATTCTAGCTCTCCGGCAATAAGGATGTCGGTTGTTTAGTTCGGTTATGAAAAACTTTGCATAATTAAACAACTTAACTGCAGTTCACTGATCGGCTGAGCATTTCTCTGATGTCTCGTTACGCTGCGTATGAGTCCTGGAATCAAACCACACAACAGGGATGACGACAAAAAAAAACCGTCTAATAGATTATTAAAAACTATTGGACACGTATTTTTTCTTTTTTTACGTAATCAAAAGATTACGGCAATACATTAAGTTAAAATGTGGTATGACGTCAGTCTTCGGTAGATTTCATACTGAATTGTGACGTAGCAAGCTCCCACTCCCACAACTTAATGCGTTTTATCTAAATAATTTTTCTATTTGTCTAATATTTTTTAATATCTGACTGACGACGACTAAATAGTTTTTTATTTTACCCAGACAACATTCCTTTTGAATAGCATTACTTACACTTTGTTTGGCTCTTTTAAAACCTCCGAGTTAGTTCTAAAAGTGATTTGAAATTAAATGAAAATGTTTCTGTAAGTAAATCTTATTAAAACATTTCAACACGTAAATTTTTTGATCAATATTTAAAAAAACACAATGGCGCTGACATTTCGTAACTGACTGATTCCTGAAAAGAAATGCTGAAATAAACTCAAGTTCATGGTCTTTTTTAAATTCCAAATATTATAAATTACGTCAGGTTCGTGAACAGGCGCCATTAGTAGGCACTGGTCATCGCTTGGTTGCCACGGCTTATTTTAGTTTAATTTAACTTTTAAACATTTTTTCAAATCTTTTTATTACGAAGACTTTTAACGTTCTGCATCGTTCTTATTTGTATTTATTTCAACATGAATGATCTAACCAATATTTTGTAACGATATTTTTGATTTAAAAGAGTTCCGTATAGTTTCTTGCCCGTTCTTCTCCATAGACACCTGCTATACAATGGCCAACTAGCTTCATCTTTCTGACAGACTGATCCCTTGACAATTCAAAAGTGCCTGTTATTGGTTTATTTGAAATAAATGATTTAAGTTTGCGTTTAAGTTATTAAGTGTGAGTCTAACAATACAGAGCCATGTCTCCAGCCATTGCAGCTTTTAATTGACCTGTCCCGACACACGGCACTTCAGAGAAGGGATAGTAGGAATCTTTCACATCGTAACGAACTAGAAATATTTAACCAAGTATTGTTTATTTTGACCAGGCTCTCACAGACGAACAGAAAGAAAAGCTTAAGAAACATCGCACAGAATGTCTGAATGAGACCAAAGTTGAAGAGCAGCTAGTGAACAAGCTCAAGGGTGGTGACTATAAGGTAAGAATGATTGAAACTAAGGTACTCCTGAGTAGAGTGTGAAGGTGCCTACAGATTTGCTCAATTTTTGACGATACACTCACGTGATCAAACGAAAGGAAGTAAATGTGTAAACAACAGACGATCGATATCGTATTTTTTGTCGATCGATTTTGCAAGCGTTCTCCAACAGTCGTTTCTCCTTTAGACTGATCACCGACAGGACGTTTCGTTTTACCTGTATGGATGTTTCGCCATCAGAATGTTTCGCATTTGTTTGTTTCGACGACAGGACTTTTAAACTATGGAATATTCGCCGTCAGATCATTTTATCTACTTGAGCGGATATTTAAATAACTAGTTACATAATTTCAGACTGACAGCGAGGCCCTGAAAAAGTATGCCCTCTGCATGTTGATGAAGTCGGAGCTGATGACCAAGGACGGCAAATTCAAGAAAGACGTCGCTCTGGCTAAGGTTCCTAACGCAGGTAAGACTCTACAAACTCATGCACCTAAACTATTGGGCAGTAGCAGTACGGCAATACAAGAAAATATGGGTTTATTTATCAACCACATAACATAAGATCACGCTTATAATACCCGAAGGGCTAAGCAGACTTGAATTTATATTACACCCACATTTCGCCAGTTATGTTTAAGCACCTACCATGTAATAGGGGGCGAGCCTATTGCCATCAACCGGGCACAATTTATCAATCAATCATTTAATAATACGCAAGCGTGCACTGGTTAACAAACGCCTCGTGATCTCTACAGTTAAAAGCCAAAGGGGATCAATCTGCTTAGCCATTTCCCACTATGTTGGGTCGGCTTTCAGTCTAACCAGATACAGCTGAATATGTAGCGGTTACACCGCCACATACGAACTACGCATCATAGACATCACGTTACACAAATCCTGCATCGCGCAGTTAGAGTTTACCGAGCGATCGACATACATACAAGATTTCAACTTCAAACCGATGGGCAGTTGCCCGCCAGACACAACACCCGTCTGGTCGGAGGATCCTCCCTTTTCTATGGTGGATGAGTGAACTTTACACCCTGTTCCTCACACCTCTAAAAATACCAGTATTTTACATGGAGTGACAGCCTTTCTGACTACCACATTCCAGTCACTGGGTAACACAATGCCCCTGTGAGACTGGTTGTCAGACTTTCGGGCTTCTGGCGATCTGTAACGACTGTCAAAGATCTATGAATTCCCTCCGTGCCTCGGGGCCTTGGTCCTGACTGTCGGGACCAAGACATCGAGGCACGGAGGGGTTTCAATATGTGATGGATGGTCACTCATCTACGAACTAACCGCAGTAAAGGTAGCTTAACCTTCGATCAACCCATGCGGCTACTAATATTTAGCTGCGAGCCCCTCAATCAGGAATCAGTTAATCACCACACTTTTTTGATAGCTTCGGCAACTACGCAGTGTATGTTATACTGTTAGCTTCCCGCGACATCCATATTCCAGTAACGATTGTGTCGACTCAAACCATATTCGCATTTGGTGGTTTATCTAACATTTATTTTTTCTTTCCAGCTGACAAACCCACAGTGGAGAAAGTGATCGACGCCTGCCTCGCAAATAAGGGCAATACTCCCCACCAGACTGCCTGGAACTACGTAAAGTGCTATCATGAAAAAGATCCCAAGCATGCGATTTTTTTGTAATTGCAGAACACCATCAGCATTTGGATTCTTCCTAAGAATTTTCTGCTACCATCATAATTTTTAAACAGACTTTTCATTATATTTGAATGTGGAATTAGAATGCTCCGTGACGTCTGCACTCTGCTACGCTCAACTTGCAACTGACAAAATTGTATTTCGTCGCTGATTGATGTCTCTTATTATATCTTTTTCTTCCTACCCTCACAATAAAAATTAAATTGTGAAAAAAAGTAATTTAGTAAAAAAGCACTGGTTAGGAATAATTCGGTATACAGGGATCAATTTATTTGAAGTAAGAAATTGACTTATTTGTTAAAACTGCCTTTACGAATTTATTAAATCAACAATAAAAGAACATTTGAGTTAGTTGAATTTTATTCAGTATATATTATGGTTTCCTCCTTTCCACATCATCATCCTCTAGCTGTTCAAACTGTATAAGCAGCTATGACCTAACCAATTAACCACTCTCCAGTCAACCATTCTGCTGCTTATCTTTGTTATCAGACCCTACCAGTTGTGTATCTATTCAAAAAATATGTAAACACCACAAAACGGGTACATATTTGAACGTCGAAACATAAAATACCTACGGGTCAGTGTTCAAAACATCGAAAACATAAATATCAAATGACCATTTAACCGAAAATTAAAATAACCTAAGTTTATGATGTCGAATGGTTAGATAACCTACGTCCAATAAATCATAAATCTAATTATCTACAAAAGTGACATCGAAATACATAAATATCGAAAGTACAAAGTATCTAATGTCCTAAATATCGATACTTGTTTATGGGAAATGATAAACATTCCGAAAAAAAAAATTACTTCCGAAAATGTGTGGTTGACTGTTATACTAAATTTCCAAAAAAATACTAAACTTCGGAAAAAAAATACAAAGTTTCCGAAAAGTCAATATGTTGTGCTACAAAAGTTAGTAACAGAAACGAATCGCTGCAAAACCGTTTCCACGTAGTCTTGTCTGCCCTACCCCTAAAGTGTAGTTTAAGCCCGCGTAGGCGCAAAGAGGCGAGGCGGCCCGCGAGCTGAGGAGCAGGTGGTTTTATAGCCGGCCAGCAAGCCGAAGCTGCGGTGGTGAGCGTTAAAACCATCTGCGACGATATACTCGCGTGGGACCGCCGGAGCCTCGCAGCGCCGGAGCCGTGACAGAAACCATGCCTGCTGCATATTGCATGCTGGATAGGTTAGAACTATGACAAACCGCGTGCGAGCCGGGCGACTGAAGCGAGCGGTGCCGCAGCAGCAGCCGGCGAGCGCTACTTCTCAAAATAAAACAGATTTGTACGGTCGATTTTTCGTATAAACAAAACCATTTAGTTGCACCATAAATCCACCTTTTGAGTCTTGAAAACTTCTAATCCGTGTTCCGACATGATTATATTCGCTAAACTATACGATAAATATTTGCAATATTTCAAATCTACCTACATTTTTTCCACTCAAAATTTGTTCGATATTTTAACGAGTAGGTATTTTTAACGTAAATATAATGAACTTAGGTATATTAAATGTTGACATTTTGAACTTAGGTATAATGACTATCGACATTAAATCGGTCGATATTTTTTTATCACTCGGCATTACACTTTAACAGCCAACTATTTTAAAGGCAACTTTCCAGGGTACGCCGGCGATTTTTGCCGATATTGTAAGCCTTATAAAATAAAAACTATTTGTGATACATCTATAATTTTTTTTTGTTTATGCATTAGTCTGATATATTTTTAGGATAGGAATAAAAAACATATGTAAATTATTTATTTTTATTTCAAAATCTCAATTAAAAAATGGTATTACAGTGAAAAATGAAAAACTTTGACATGTACTTTTTATTATTTTGAATGTAATTTTTTATTTGTGTAATGTAAAAATGAAAAAACCAATAAAAATACGTATATGTGCGACGAAAAGTAGATATATTCAAACAAAAATAGACGTACTCTCGGGTTATCAGTGTGGGAGCGATTGCGTCGCGCGGCGCTAGATGGCTTGTCCCGCCCACACTCCGCAACTCCCATCCGTGAATCATCCATGTATGAGTAGCTTAAAGTGTTACTTGTACACGCCGATCACGTACAACGAACGTGATTTTAAAACAAACGCTAAGAAAGTCAATGCCGTACTGAGTACGTGATCGGCGTCCTGAAACGATCTCACCCAGACGTGTCCAGCACGATTTCGGCTGTTAAAGTGTTCTTAGTCATTTTAAGCTTAGGTATAACAATTTTCGATATTTCGATACAATCCATATTTAAATTTTCGATGTTTTGAACAATGCCATTTTACCCGTAAGTATTTTAATTTTCGACGTTCAAATATATACCCCACAAAACACTGTCTCATACATAGTAACTGGGCGACCGAGCTCTGTTCTGGTGAAAATACAGAATGCTAATCTAATAGTATAGGATAGTTCATATTAATTCCATGCCACCATGATAGTAGGTACTTACTAATGCCATGCTGCCGTGACAGTAGATACTTACTTATTCCATGCTGCCATGATAGTTGGTACCAGGGGTAGGACAATTCCATACATTGACAGATTTGGGGTAATTTTTTCAAAATGTGCCATCTGTTATCCCCATCCAAAACGGTTAGTTACTTTGGGATGCCACAGATGGCGACACCATCGATACAAATATAATTTATGACAAGAAAATAAATAAATTAAATATCAATTTCATGACCTAATCATTTTATTTAACACGAGTTATAATTATTTGCTTATATTTGTGTAGATAATAATTGTTGAGGAATGCATACTCCTTATTAATACTCTATGGTTGTGTTGCCTAGCAATACTTACTGTTGATGAATGTCATTCGTATTATTCTGTTTTTAGACATCAATATAGTTTTGTCGTTTCTCATAATAAATGTTTTTCTATATTCTCCACCTAACTCTAACATGGTAGCAGAGCGCGGTTAGGATAGAAATTGTGCAGAGATTTAAAGTTGCGAGAAAGTGTAGGTATCTAGACAACTCCATCGAAAATGGATAAGGCTATAGTTGAAGCCTCAAAAGTACAAATAGTGCACCTAAATGGGAACAACTTCAAGCACTGGAGATATAGGATCGAAACAGTGTGCAGAGCCACTCCTGGAGCTGAACAAATTTTGGAAGGAAAAATAATCAAGCTCGGAGAAGAGAACCAGCAAAGACTGCTGCTGCTGCTGCTGCCAAAGTAAAACTGAGAACGATTTACAACAATTCGTAAGGATTGATTGTATAATATTGACTCTGATGACAACGATTAAGACAGATAAAAATAAAACAAGACAAATAAATAAGTAATTGTATAAAAGAAAAGTTGTTTTTATGTATCCACTGTGCACCTTTTGAAATTGATGCTTCCGTACTAATTTGCTTGTTTTAAATTTGCTAAAGTTTTACTATGATTATGTTCACAGAGAGAATATTATAAGTAAAACTTTATCAAATTAAAAACAAGCAAATTAGTAAGGAAGCTAAAGTATAGGCACTACCTATTGCGTAGGTAGTACCTAAAGCTATACTTAGCACAAGTTTGTAGATGGCGACAATAGATGGCACTATCCGATCAATTGACATTAGCGTTTTTAAAAAATTCTGCGAGGGGCTCTCTATACCCGTACTATATTACTTTCCTCTATGATGGGTACAGTAAGCGGTCAAAAGTGGATAGGCACGTTAAGAGTCGTATTGCTGTGAACACGCAGTATAGTCCGTACATCTGTATGTATAAACAACACGGTTCACACACCTATTACCACATAATATTTTTAAAATATTGCTGCCTTTTTATTATTGTTGTTATTGCAATAAAGGGTTTAGAATAAAAAATGCGTGATATGTACTAAGTATTAAAAAAAAATTCGTTAAATATATTTACTGTACATAAAGTTAACAAACTGCTACAATTATTTATCATTACTTCAGCTGAATAAGATGTGAAATAGATGTCAATAAACTTAGAAGCATTTTGTATTATTTGACATATTTAAATTATGAAATGTTTTAAATTTTAAATGGATTTATTTCACCATAAACATTAAGCTTTGATCATGATCGAAGTAATTAAGCAATAAATAAGAATATTAGACGACTCGAAATAAAAATAAAAACAACTTACAAAATAGGTGATTTTAAGGTAGTAGTAGAAGTAGGTATACAACAAACACCAAATTGAATACGTGCTTAAAAAATTATTTACCACAAATTCATGCAATAACGAATCTGTTGTTTATTAAGTATGGTAAATATTTTAAGGTTAAAATATGGCAGTGTCCCAGTTGAAGGCTAAATATTCTCGTGCGAAGCTTAAACGCCTTTCTGTCAAAAACTATTTCCTAGCTGGTCTTCGGTGATGCAAACCTTCAGAGTCCACGGCGAACGGTTCATAATGACGTGTCTAATAATTCAGCAAAATATCTCGTCGGTATGAAACCATTTGTTTCATATTCATTCACCATTTGACATCGCTGCTCCTCGATAATAAACCTCTTCCTCATATCTCTTAACTCTCACAGTATTTCTCTAGAACGAAGAATAACATTTTATTTATTGGTTTATTACGCATAAATATTTTATTTATCATTCATTAATCGAATTGAACCTCATAATGAATTTAAAACTTTAAAAGCTTGTCTCAACAATACCTCTGTTCTATAAACAATACCTTTGATTAAGATTTATGTTTAGTAAAATATTTAAATAATAACAATTACACTTAGTCCGGTTTATTGGATATTTGTGTAAATTACATTCACTTTTACGCAGCGCAATAATATTTGATCTCCCTTCAATATTTATATTTGACTGCATTTTGAAAATAATAACCACAACGCCGCTAATAGTTAAATGCTCGTCACCAACAATTACCACGAACCAACAAAGTTCTAATAAGTGAATACTCGTAACGGACTGCATCTGTCTACCCTACAGTAATCGAAATAATTTACTTAGTTTTCTGTGATCTACCTGCTAAACTTTATTATTTATGTGAACAAAACGAATGATAATCGAACTAGTCATTATTAAAAAATAACAAAAACTATGAATAGTAATTATTAAAAAATTACAAGTAAACCGCAGATGAGATTCGAACCCTCGCTCGGCTTGCCATAATCACATATACTCGTTATCTACTGAGCTAGCATGCCATATACTGTATTGTTAGAAATTATGAACTACTATGAGTTGCAGACAAAGTGAGTGTGTGTGCGTACTATGCGTGTCTATAGTATTATTGTAACAACTTATAGAAGAAGGTAGTAAGCCAAACCGAAGCGTCAGTCTATTGCTTAGTGAGATTGCCTATGGACTTTTGGTCGGTACTGTACTTATTAATTCCATGTTGCCATGATAGTTTACTTTAGCTATTTTCGTAGTGTAATGTCGTACGGTATTCTGTTGTGGGGAAATGCCGCCGACATTCAGACTATTTTTGTTTTGCAGAAAAGAGCTGTTCGATCAATTTATAAATTAAGTCCGAGACACTCTCTCAGAGATAAATTTAAGGAGATTAATGTAATGACTGTGCCTTCTCAGTATATTTTTGATAATCTTTTATATGCCCATAAAAATATAAAATTGTTTAAAAAATACAGTGATATCCATAACATAAATACTAGGAACAAACACAAATTTGTTGTACCCCCAACAAGGCTCAAAAAAATAGGTGGATCGTTCAGATGTCAATGTATGTACGCTTTTATAATAAACTTCCAAGCCACGTACAAGATCTAAGCCTTAATAAATTCAAATCATTCATAAAACGTAAGTTGTGCCAGAAAGCTTTTTATACCGTTAAAGATTACATTGAGGACAAAAAGGCTTGGGATTGAGCTGCTCCAATTATTTTTTTCCAATTATTATTTTTTGAGAAGAGCGTGGTGGCCCAGCGGTAACGGCCGCGACTTACGAGTTTTAGGTCGCAGGTTCGAACCCAGACAGGCGCTTTACTTTGTGTAAATTATTTCATCATCACTGCTCTCAAAGACGGTGAAGGAAAACATCGTGAGGAAACCGGCATGTCCTAGAACCGAAAATTCGAAGACATGTGACATCTACCAACCCGCACTGGGCCCGCGTGGTGGATTACGGCCCACTCCCTCTCACAGCAGTGGGAACATTTATAGGCTGATGATGATGTACTTACTAATTCCATGCTGCCATGATAGTAGGTACTTACTTATTCCATGCTTTCAAGCCATCGTCATCATTTCAGCCGAAAGACGTCCACTGCTGGACATAGGCCTCCCCCAAGCACCGCCACTTCGACGGATTCTGTGCTTTCCGCATCCAGCAGATTCCTGCGGCCTTCACAAGGTCATCGGTCCATCTTGTGGGAGGCCTTCCAACGCTACGTCTACCGGTACGTGGTCGCCACTCCACGCTATTTCAAGCCATAATACGCAAACAACAGCGTTACTGCTGAGCGGAGTAGTCGCAATTATATCCTGTGGCGGAGAGCTATACTCCGAACATGAGACATTTTATACGGAGGCTGCTCAGGTAGAAAACATGTTTTCTTGTCTGGTCGTCCTCTGCATGGAATTTTTATTATTTCAAATATATTAAATCATAAATTACAAGTTGTTTTGTAATACTAACACAATATGGAACTGTGTTATTGTTGTACGAAATAAATGTTTTTTTATTTTTTTTTATTATTCTATGATTTACGCGACCGAGCTCTGCTCGAGTGAAAATACGGAGAAAACTAATTTACCCAGATATGAAACCTAGCTAGATCGATTTTTCGCCCCCGTTAACACCTATATTGCAACTTTCATCGAAATCGTTAGAGCCGTTTTCGAGAACGTGATTACAATTATATACATAACATAACATAACATCACGCCTTGTTTCCTCGAAGGGTTGGGCAGAGGTGTCCCTGTAGCAGGTACACCCACATTTCGCCAGTTATGTTCAAGTCCCATGTAATAGGGGGCGAGCCTATTGCCATCATCCGGGCACAAATCCAGACTCCGGGCTGCTATTGAGAAATTTCAGATAGAAAAACCCAATAACACTTTGCCCGACCCGGGAATCGAACCCAGGACCTCATGCTCAGCAGTAGCGCTTGCAACCACTAGATCAACGAGGCAGATACACAAATATATAATATATATAAATACAAATATTGCTCATTTAATAATATAGGATAAATAGTTAGGAAGCTGCTATAGCTAAATATCAACTGTTAGTCACCAAGAATGACGAGAAGAGGTCAAGCAGCCCACTACGGAAATCTTGGTGTGATATGGCTCACTATCACACCAAGACTCTCATCAAGAATCAACTTAAATACGGGATCAACAGGATTCTACGCTTCCTAACACTTCGGTTTTGGCTCTGCAGTCCTATCTCAAAATATCATATTCGCACTTCCAAAAACCCACCCTAAGCTGAGCTGTTTCTTAGCTCTTTACAAGATATGTAAAAAAAACCCTGTACGATCCGTGAGGGTATGTTAGGTATCGTACTGAGAGTCTATTTATGTGGTAATTTTCGGGAAAAAGAAAAAAAAAACGTGTGGCACTCGGGGACTGCCGCGGTAAAGCTATTGCATAGCATTTGTAACCTCCATACTTCCTATTTGTCAACGCTACACTTGGGATGATGACGGATGATGACATAAAACAAAAACTACGTTAGTGTTACATAGTAGGCGGAGTGGGGGGTGTTAGGTTTTATTTTCGTTACGGAATTTCTTGATTCGGTCGCCGCGCTCAAAGCCCGCGATAAAAGCTATGCAATAGCTTAAAAAATCACCACATTTTTTCAATGAAGAATTTTATATGGGGCGCGGGCGGCCGTCGTTTAGCGAGTCAAAACTAAGTCATAACTTATGACCCCTGCTGAAAATGATCAAATTTTTTATGGATTTGGGGTAATTTTGGTTAAAAAATGTCAATTCAAAGTAGCATCACCTTTATTATTTTCAAAAATAACGTAAAAAAAAAACTGGCACTCCTGGAGTGCTGACCGAAGTGAAAACTTGAAAAAAAAAACAAACAGCACCGCGGTAATCAAGCGTTGATGTCTTTTACTCCACGCACCGCGGTAATCAATGCGTTGATGTCTTTTTAATAGTCCTTTTGACCAAGACATCAACGCTGGTGTCGTCACAGTGTCGCGAAATCAATGGTTTAGTCCCATCGCAAAAATGCCCGACGCACCTAAAGAAGTTTTCACTTCAAATTTTTTTTTATGTTGTTGCAGTATCTATGTGCCCCTTTCGGATTGGACAGGGTTTTTTACATATTGTATGATAGTTTTCAATCTAACGTGGACCGCCAACAATCGGAGAGGAAGGTAAATAATTCTAAACTGTACACTGAGACATTCAAACGCAAAACAAAATGTATGATGGGCGGTCTAATCCCAGGGCGTATGTAATAAACCACGCAAAAAATCAAAGGAGATGGGGAAACGGTGAGCCCAAAATTAAATGTAATAAGTTGAGATATGATCTAAAAAATTAGCCATATTATTTATTCCTTGAATATCAAAAATAAGCTCAATTCTCCATCTGGAAGCGGAGAAATATGAAAAAGATTGTTATCGTAAGATTATCGATTAAAGTCATCGATTACACAACTACAAAAAGGAAACCTACCCACTGTAGCACTAGGTAACATAATTAACTCAAAGTAATTAAATGCACTAAATATATGTCGCCGCGAGAGCGTCTATTCGTAAAGATTATAACATAATCTTATGCGTAACTATTTATTATAATTGTTATTCACCATAAAGTCGTTGATCCTGCCATCTTTATATGCATGCTGTGAATGATATCGATTCCTTTGAGACCACAACGCCATCTATTGCTCTTATTGTAAAATCGAACTCACATTGTCGCCGGAGTAAATTATTAAACCAATTCCCATGTCTTAGTTAAAACTATAGTTAAAATTAAAAGGGAACGTTAATTTTGTATAGTTTTTAACCGACTTCCAAAAAGGAGGAGGTTATATGTTCGTCGCGTATGTTTGTTTTTTTTTTTTTTTTTATGTATGTCCACCGATTTCTCCGTCAATTGTGGACCGATTTTGAAAATTCTTTTTTTGTTTGAAAGGGTGTGCTCTCGAATTGGTCCCATATAAATTTTATTAACTTTGGTTGTATAGTTTTTGAGTTAGCTACAAAAAACGTATTTTTTTCCCACTTAGTATGTAGATGATATGATAAGTTTCTGTCACTGGTAGCAAGTAGTGGTATTCGAATGTGTGTGGGGTAGGTACCACAACTAAAAAGTGAAAAATAAAAACTTTTTACGAAAAAAAAAACAACCGACCTCCAAAAAAAAACACTACAAAGTGAAAAATAACTTTAATTTCGGAAGTCGGTGGCAAAAAACGAAAATACAAAACCCAAGACACCGACTTCCGAAATTAAAGTTATTTTTCACTTTGTAGTGTTTTTTTTTGGAGGTCGGTTGTTTTTTTTTTCGTAAAAAGTTTTTTAGTTATATTAACAATATTGCTCATTTGACAGTAAATTTGTTTATGATGAAGCGCTACCTCATGTGACGAAAATGGCGCGGATTGCAAATATTATGATCAATAACTGAATGTAATAATTTAATACGAAAAATAAATAAGTTTCAATAATAGAAAACAAACGATAAAGTATTAAGATTATTTTACACTGCAATTTACTAAAGATCAACTGTTGTTTGATTAAATTCCTTGAATCACAGGAAGTGTTGTCAAAAAGTGTTGAAAGTAATGAAGCTTCTAATTTAACTTTAATTCTGATAAACCTTTGTATTTGTGAATATTAGCATTGTTTAATTATAAAAGAATTAACTGATAAGGATTTTAGCATTGTTTGTGAGTTTCATTGACCACACTAAGTAATAAGAGTTAGTATTGAACAACACTGAGTTCCGCCGACTTAGAAAAAGGGTCGGACACACAATGGCGGGTGTGGGCGACCCGGCTTAGCAAAAATAACAACAAGAGTAGTGTTAGAAAGGACTAATATTGTAATTGTGTAACAAGTAAACCCTGTAACATAATGTTTTGATTTAAAAGAGTATTCCTGGAGTTTCTTGCCCGTTCTTCTCCAGCAGAGACCGACTCGCTTTGGAATGGGCGACTAGCGTCATGAAACTCAAACTGAAAGACTCCTTGCTAAGTGATAAAGTGATACTTAAAAGTGCCTGTAAATGTTTAATGTTCTAATTGAAATAAACGCTTTGAGTTTGAGTTAACTGCTGTGTGTGATTGAAAACTACCTATATCCACCATTAACGAAGAATTACACCGGAGACTGGTCAGAAACGGCAAAGGAGGGATTCCTCGCCGTGTTATAACACGGCGGGGAATCCCTCCTTTGCCGTTTTGCCGAGTGCATTTAATTTAAATAAAACATTATTAATAACTGAAAAACCAAAACAATGAGTACCAATTTCATATCGATTAAAATCAGTCTTATATTGTTTGTCTATGTCATTGGCAGTGCATGTTCTGCACTGGCATGAGCTGACTGACATTGACACTAGACATTAGTGGTGGGTCATTGTCGAATGATGAAAATAGTTCCAGAAAATGGTTTAAGGACTAAACTTATTCAACATGGAATAGAATTGCGTTTTTGTCGAGCGCAGTTTCTTACAACTATCAACGATATGGTATGACATGATTTTTTCGCATTGACAACTGGTAATACATCATTGACAAAGAGTTCACTTTTTATTGGAAGGACTGTTTTACGAGTGTGATAGATAGTTGAATCATTGTACCCGACTGTATTTTCTTAGATATAAAATAAAAATTCGCACCAAGTAATTTGAAGACTGGTTAGTGCAATAAAGAAGACTGTTTGAAGTTGAACCCAGGACGTAAAACGGTTTCATCATAGGAAAACACAAAACGGTCTTTGTAAACGGTTCGTCGTCGCAACGCCCACCCCTATTAGACAGCTGCCACTTGTTTTGTGGCCGTTTCAATGCTCTATTCAACGCTCTTTTCAATGTACCTAGGTTTGATCGCTGTGTACAAGTAGTTCCTATATTATTCAATATTATAGTATGTCCGTTACCGATGCTGGTGGGCTACTATTTTAATTTAAACGATTTATTTACCTGAACATAATTATTATCTTATATTCCGATGTTTGTTTGTCAGTTATAGGCATTAATTAAAAAACCACACAAGTGCGAGCAGAACTCGTGTCCTGATGGTTCCGTCTCAAAGTTGTGCCCGGCAGCCCGCGGCTTCACTCAAATGATACAACCCTATGAATTTACAATTCCGGAATGACGGACAAATTTAACAGTGCAGTAAAAAAACACTTTTGTTCAATTGGAGAGTTGACCGACTTAAATGAAAAGACTAAAATGTTACTTCAAGATACGGCCTATAAATTTTCCATTTCAAATAATTGAGAAAATTTTCTCCCATACGAGTACATTTTCTAAATATCTACGGGAGAATATGTTTTTGTAACTGCAAATGTAAGTTGATCGATTATTACTCGTTAACTTGTAGAGCCTACTTAGCTGAGATAGTTTTCCTTTTAATTTCATTATATATTAATACTGCTGTGAATTTTAACTTTATTTTCGCCATGTCCGTCCGTCTGTCTGTCCACGGCTTATTTCAGAGACTGTTAGTATGACAGGTGATTTAATGAAACAAAACACCTAAAGAAACAATTATAAAACAAAGATTACGTCTGTTGTGATCGCGGTGCTATTGTTTGAGACATATACACAAGAAAGGCCTACCCACGATTCGCCAGGCGTGATGAACTTTTGACATGGATTTTTTTAATGAATTAATAGTATTTTCTCAAACATGCTTGGAAATTCGAGCATTATTTTAACAACCTTCTTCGAGATAAATCGAAAATACTGTACTGGCCAAATACATGCGAGCACCGGCCGGTAATGTTTGTATGAAAATCCATAACTATCGTATTATTTGACTTTTTGAAAACTCATAAATATCTGTCGTGTTATTTAAAAATAGAACGAACTTTTATGGCAATCAAGGAGGTAACTTATCAAAGATGGCATTTAAATTTCGATTTGGTTTGCAAAAACTGCTGTTTAAAGTAAAGAAGAAACAAATGAACATATTGCCTCGTGAAAATTATCATTATTCGTCATTGACTCTGGAATTTATATTTAATTTACTTAGTTTGAGTTTCCGCGCATTATTTGAGAGAAACATTATAGAAGCCTTGGCCGCAACCAGGCAATGATGGACTCACATATGTGTGCCTCGGCTTCACCTCGGCCACATTTTCACCTTCGTCCATCAATGTCCCTGTTGCAGGCCGCGACAGAAAAATCAATCTGAATAGCCTTTTCCCAACTATGTTGGGGTCAGCTTCCAGTCTAACGGGATGCAGCTGAATACCGTATTTTACATAGAGCGACTGCCTATCTAACCTTCACAACCCAGTAACTGGGTGATACGATATCCCTTGGTAAGACTGGTTGTGAGACTCAAGCCGCGACAGTAATGTCCTATTTCCTCAGAAAATTAGAAAACAAAGTATTTACAACTACCCAAGAAACAACTTACTTCTACTTACTTCCAGTGTTTTGCTTTCTCAAGTCAGTCTTGACATGGCTTCAAAGTCAATACATGTATGACAAATAGTTTGAGAAGAGTAGAGCACTGACGTTGCAGATAGCACTTATGCTTGAGCAAATTGGTGTATGGTAACTAAATGTTTGGAGCAGCAGATCCGATTCCATAAATACAATGATAATCATCTACTTCAGCAGCATTATCACACACTTACTAAACTAAACTAAAGATTGTATCCATATTATTCATCTTTAGCCATATAGCCCTCATTTTTAAATATCCTCTAGCCCGTATCCATTTTTTTTGTATTTGGCACAGCATGTAACACAGTTTGTTTCTTTAACTCTTCTCTATCAGTTTTAACTCAGTATTCAACCCATTTTCTTGCCATAAATAGCATCTATTACTCCATCCACCAATCGTGAGTTAACTTTTTTTCTATTCCAATCCAAACTCAAAACTTTCCTCTCGTTACTCGAATTGTAAATCCTTTAAATGTTGACGACCCCACATACCAAATCCACCGGTGATTATCATCAATACGCTGAATCAGGCTGCTGGCTGGTATATAAGCTTGGTGCCCTCGGGCTCTGCAACACAACTCCTGCGCATCCAAGACAACAGCTACATCTGCAAGTATCATCAAGATGAAGACTTTACTAGTATTCGTTGCCTGCATTCTGTTAGCTCAGGTTTGTAGAAAAGATTTGACCTAATTATTGTTTGACTGCGATTTTTTTTATTACTGTGTCTGTATTTTGAAATAATTGGAAATAAATTAAATTATTATTTGAACCGGGCTAGTTTTTCCAATTAATGTTTTAAATTGAATTTGGCAATAACCGTTCTAGCTTTCCGGCAGTAAAGAAATCAGTTATTTAATTCGGTTATGGAAAACTGCATAATTAAACGACTTAATTGCAATTTCCTGACTGGCTAAGCATTTTTCTAATGTCTCGTTACGCTGCGTATGAGTCCTGGAATTAAACCCCACAACAGGGATGACAAAAAAAAAATAAAATCCGTCAGATAGATTATTAAAAAATATTGGACACGTATTTTTTTTTTATATAATCATAAGACTGCGGCAACACATTGAGTTAAATAGTGGCATGACGTCAGTCTATTGCAGATTTTACACTGAATTGTGAAAGATTTAAATATATTTTTAAATCATTTTCTTACGGACACATTTAACGTTCTTCATCGTTTTTATATGCATTTGTTTCAACATGGATGATCTAACCAATATTTTTATTTAAAAGAGAGTCCGTGGAGTTACTTGCTCGGTCTTCTCCATAGGTACCAACTACACTTAGGAATGGGTAACTAGCTTCATCTTTCTGACAGACCGACCCCTTGACAATTCAAAAGTGCCTGTGATTGGTTTATTTGAATTAAATGCTTTGAGTTTGCGTTTGAGTTATTAAGTGTAAGTCTAACAATACAGGGCCATGTCTCCAGCCATTGCAGATTTTAGTTGACCTGTCTCGACACATGCACTTGTGGGTGGGTTGCAGCTGAAAATCAGCGTCAGGTGGTACACTTTGTGTTGTCATCCGACAATATGCTGAGCTGAGGCCCTTTTGGCATTATAATCATTGTTTTCTGTTTTTTATAGTTATAAGGTGTATTTTCTCTGCTGTAATGCCAATAAACGCATTTTTCTTTCTTTCTTTCTTTCACTTCAGGGAAGGGATAGTAGGAATCTTTCACATCGTAACGAACTAGAAATATTTAACCAAGTAATGTTTGTTTTGACCAGGCTCTCACAGACGAACAGAAAGAAAAGCTAAATAAATATCGCACAGAATGTCTGAGTGCGACCAAAGTTGAAGAACAGCTAGTGGACAAGCTCAGGGATGGTGACTATGAGGTAAGAATTGTATTATTGATTAGTAAGGATTATTATTATTTATGCTCCTGCGCAGTATGAAGGTGCCGACAGATTTGCTAAATTTTTGACGATAGACTCACGTGATCTAACGAAAGGAAGTAAATGTGTAAGCAACAAATGATCGACATCGTATTTTTTGTCAATCGATCAATCATAAAGTGACTATTAAACTAAAAACATAATATTTATCGATTGTTAACATTCGACACTTACGATCGATAAAATCGAGCAAATCTATAAGAAGCTGACAGATTTTTTTGACTGTCATAACAGTATGACATCGAACAACGATCGTCAAATCGTTAACTGTCACTAACGAGACACAATATAATTTTTATTGTTATTGAGTTCTAAAGGCACATCGTCAGTTGAGCGGATATTTGAATAACTAGCAACATAATTTCAGACTGACAGCGAGGCCCTGCAGAAGTATGTCCTCTGCATGATGATGAAGTCGGAGCAGATGACCAAGGACGGCATATTCAAGAAAGATGTCGCTCTGGCTAAGGTTCCTAACGCAAGTAAGACTCTCCAAACTCATGCACCTAAACTTTTGGGCAATAAGCAAGGTTGTATCCACCCCAACGCAGTGCACTTACTTAATTATTTTTTTTCAACCACATTATGTAACTTCTGCCTAGTTGGTCTAATGGTCGCAAGCATTACTGCTGAGCATATGGTCCTGGGTTCGATTCCCGGGTCGGGAAAAGTGTTATTGGGTTTTCCAATCTGAAATTTCTTAGTAGCCGCTCGGAGTCTGGATTTGTGCCCAGTTGCTGGCAATAGGCCCGCCCTCTATGACATGGGACTTAAACATAACTGGCAAAATGTGGGTGAACTATAGGTATAACTCTGTCTAACCCTTCGGGAATAACAGGCGTGAAGTTATGTTACAACATAAACACATAACATCACGCCTTGTTTTCTCGAAGGGTTGGGCAGAGGTGTCCCTGTAGTAGGTACAGCCGCATTTTGCCAGTTTTTTTTTAAGTCCCATGTAATAGGGGGCGAGCCTACTGCCATCAATCGAGCATAAATTTATCAACCAATAATTTAATAATACACAGGCGTGTACTGGTTAACAAATACCGCGTCATCTCTACAGTTAAAAGTCAAAGGGGATCAATCTGCTTAGCCATTTCCCGACTATGTTGGGTCGGCTTCCAGTCTAACCAGATAAAGCTGAATACAATTTTACATGGAGTGACTGCCTATGTGACCTCCACATCCCAGTCACTTGGTAACACAATCCCCTTGGTGAGACTGGTTGTCAGACTTTTGGGCTTCTAGCGACTGTCTAAGATCTGTGAATCCGCTCCGTGCCTTGGTGCCATAGATGGTCACCCATCCACGAACTAACCGCGACAAGTGTAGCTTAATCTTCGATCAACCCATGCGGTTGCTATGCTGCGAGCCATTCAATCAGGGATCAGTTAAAATCACCACACTTTTTTGCTGCGGCAACTACGCTTGTGACTTTTCTTACACTTATTTTTTTCCAGCTGACAAACCCACAGTGGAGAAACAGATCGACGACTGCCTCGCAAACAAGGGCAATACTCCCCACGAGACTGCCTGGAATTTCGTGAAGTGCTACCATGAGAAAGATCCCAAGCACGTGATTTTTTTGTAATTGCAAAACACCATCAGCATTTGGATTCCTACTAAGAATTTTCTGCTACTATCATAATTTTTAAACAGACTTTTTATTCTATTTGAATGTGGAATCAGAATGCTCCGTGACGTCTGCACTCTGCTACGCTCAACTTGCAACTGACAAAATTGTATTTCGACGCGGATAGATGTCTCTTATTATGTCTTTTTCTTCCTACCCTCGCAATAAAAATGAAATTGTGAAAAAAAGTAATTTAGTAAAAAAAAGCACTGATTAGGAATAATTCGGTATACAGTGATCAACTTATTAGAAGTAAGAAATTGACTTATTTGTAAAAACTGCCTTTACAAATTTATTAAATCATCAATAAAAGAACATTTGAATTTATTGAATTTTATTCAGTACATGGTTTTTTCTTTTCCACATCATCTTCTTCTAGCTGGTCAAACTGTATAAGCAGCTATGGCCTAACCAATCAGCCACTCTCCAGTCAACCTGACTGGAGAGTGCTAGAGTGCTTCAGTCATCATCATTTCAGCCGAAAGACGTCCACTGCTGGTCAGAGGCCTCCCCCAAGCACCGATACTTTGACCGATTCTGTGCTTTCCGCATCCAGCGGATTCCTGCGACCTTCACAAGGTCATTGGTCCATCTTGTGGGAGGCCTTCCAACGCTACGTCTTCCGGTTCATGGTCGCTACTCCAGAACCTTTCGACCCCATCAGTCATCCGTTCTGCGAGCAATGTGCCTTGCCTATTGCCACTTAAGTTTGACAATTCTTCGGGCTATGTCGGTTATCTTGGTTCTCCTGCGGATCTCTTCATTTCTGATTCGATCACGTAGGGAAACTCCAAGCATAGCCCTCTCCATTGCCCTTTGGGTGACTTTTAGCTCTCTGATTAGGCCCATTGTGAGCGACCACGTTTTAGTACCATAAGTCATCACTGGCAACACGCACTAGTCAAAGACTTTCGTCTTGAGACACTGTGGTATGTGGGACGAAAAGATATTGCGTAGCCTCCCGAACGCCGCCCAGCCGAGTCGGATTTGACGATTGACCTCTTTCTCGAAGTTGGACCTACCTAGCTGGACAGTTTTTTCTAGGTAAACATACTCGTCCACAACTTCGAGCGTAGCGTCTCCGATCTTCATGAGAATGGGTGTCACACGGGCATTTGACATGACCTTCGTCTTGTCCATGTTCATTTTAAGACCCACTCTTTCGGGGGCTCTACTGAGGTCATCGAGCATTGTACTGAGGTCCTCCATTATCTCAGCCATGATAACTATGTCGTCGGTAAAACGAAGGTTAGTGATATACTCGCCATTGATGTTGATGCCTAGCCCTTTCCAATCCAGAAACTTGAAGACATCCTCCAGTGCAGCGGTGAACAGTTTCGGAGAGATAACGTTTCCTTGTCTCACACCTCTCTGCAAAGGGATAGGTTTCGAGGTCTGGTCCTGGAGTCAAACTGACATAGTGGCGTTTTTGTACAGATACTTTATCACCTCGATGTACTGATAGTCGATCTGGCACCGTTGAAGAGACTGCAGCACAGCCCATGTCTCGATCGAATCGAAGGCTTTCTTATAGTCCTCAAACGCTAAACAGAGAGGCAGGTTATACTCTTCAGTCTTCTGTATAACTTGCCGCAGCGTATGTATGTGGTCTACGGTGCTAAAGCCTTTACGGAATCCGGCTTGTTCGGGAGGCTGGAAGTCGTTAAACCTGCGCGCGAGACGGTTCGTGATAACTCTTGAAAGAAAGTGCTTCAGTACTTCAACTGAATGAGACAAAATTCAAATCTTGTATAAAACGCACACTATGCAGACAGGCATATTATAAGTTGGGGATTAAACCGCTGATAAAAATGCTTAGCTCAATGTTGGTCCAGCTCCACTACCACAACTAATTGATTAACATTAGCAAATACTGTTGGAGCTGCTGAAGATTGTAAGACCATCTTTGTATCAACTCAATCTCCTTTGTATTATTTAATTACATAGCACAGGTGTGAGCGCTATGTTCTAAAGAGTTACTATTTAGCGGGTAAAATGTCTTGCATTGACTTAAATGCCCTGGCGGCTGTGAGTATGTCATGCTCACTCAGATTTTTTTTAGTTTTGCGCTGATGGTGGTGCGTGTGTAGGATCATTTAGCTCCCTTCAAAATGGATGAGCTGAATGGTGTTAATCCATGCGTCATGTTTGTGAACGGGTGCCATCAGTTGGGACTGGTCATCTCTTAGTTGTCACGGCTTATTTTCAATTTATTCTAATTTTTGAATTAATCTTTGTTTTATCTTTTTATTACGGACGCTTTTAACGTGCACGGCTTTTAACATTGTTCTCATATGTATAATTTCAACATGAATGACGTAACCACTATTTTGTAACATTTTTTTATTTAAAAGAGTTTCCGTAGAGTTTCTTACCCGTTCTTCTCCATAGGTACCTACTACGCTTTGGAATGGGCAACTGGCTTCATATTTCTGACTGACCGATTCCTTGACAGTTCAAAAGTACCCATAAATGGTTTAATTGAAATAAATGCTTTGAGTTTGAGTTTGAGTTTGAACCATTCTACTGCTCAGACCAAATAAAAAACCAAGACAGGACGCTGTCATCAGTGACGTGAGAGTTTGTTTGTAAATGTGTGCATGTATTCGTAAGATTATCGATTAAAGTAATCGATTACACAACTACAAAAAGGAAACCTACCCACTAGGTAGCACTAGGTAATATAATTTACTCAAAGTAATTAAATGCACTTGTGTATTCTGCCCGTCCTAACCTATGGTGCACAAAGTTGGTCACTTACTGAACAACAGAAGTCCAAACTCAAGATTTGCCAGCGGGCAATGGAGCGCAGCATAATATGTGTTAAACGAATGGACCACGTTAGAAACACCATCCTGCGCTCCATAACTCAAGTAGCGGATGTTGGAGAAAAAACAGCTAGGCTGAAGTGGGAGTGGGCCGGCCATGTCACACGAATGCACCCGGAGAGATGGGCAAAGATCGTCACTCAGTGGACGCCTGAAGGAGGACAACACCGTCGAGGTAGACCGCGGCGAAGGTGGTGTGACGATCTAGTTATGTTTGCGAGGCCTACATGGTCTGAAATCGCACAAAGCAGAGAGATTTAAAAGGAAAAAGGGGAGGCCTTTGCCCAGCAGTGGAACACAATATAGGCTAACAAAAAAAAAGATATATGTATATACTTTTATACAATGGAGTGTATTTAATT
Source organism: Agrochola lychnidis (assembly GCA_963680765.1). Lineage (NCBI taxonomy): Eukaryota > Metazoa > Arthropoda > Insecta > Lepidoptera > Noctuidae > Agrochola > Agrochola lychnidis. The sequence goes on along the minus strand of OY796871.1, from coordinate 3,883,626 downwards.
TAAATAAAACATTTTTAATTACTGAAAAACCAAAATAATGGGTATCAATTTCATATCGATTAAAATCAGTCTTATATTTTTTGTCTATGTGACTGGCAGTGCATGTTCTGCACTGGCATGAGCAGACTGACATTGACACTAGACATTAGTGGTGGGTCGTTTTCGAATTTTTGATGGACGAAACTGTTTTCCCGACGACGAAAACGGTTGCAGAAAACGGTTAAAGGACGAAACTTATCCACCATGGAATAGAATTGCGTTTTTGTCGAGCGCAGTTTCTTATAACTATCAACGATATGGTATGACATGATTTTTTCGCATTAACAACTAGTAATACATCATTGACAAAGAGTTCACTTTTTATTGGAAGGACTGTTTTACGAGTGTGATAGATAGTTGAATCCTTGTACCCGACTGTATTTTCTTAGATGTAAAATAAAAATTGCACCAAGTAATTCGAAGACTGGTTAGTGCAATAAAGAAGACTGTTTGAAGTTGAACCCAGGACGAAAAACGGTTTCATCATAAGAAAACACAAAACGGTCTTTGGAAACGGTTCGTCGTCGCAACGCCCACCCCGATTAGACAGCTGCCACTTGTTTTGTTTGTTTCAATGCTCTTTTCAAGGCTCTATTCAATGTACCTAGGTTTGATCGCTGTGTACAAGTAGTTCCTGTATTATTCAATATTATAGTAGATAGATAGATAGATAGAATATTCTTTATTATGTACACCATAAAAATTACAGACATTAATATAGAAATTTTACATTGGGTGACACAATGGGCGGTCTTATCGTTAAAAGCGATCTTTTACAGACAACCTTTGGATGGATTTAAATGGAAAAGGAGAGACAATACTGCAGGTAGTCAGTGGTGTACCATTTACATATACAACAGAATACACAGATACATAAAGCATATAATTACCTATATATATATATATATATATTAGACAGATATACATAAAATTATAAACATGAAACAAGAGCAAGGAATTATATGTAATGACGATGTTTAAGGAGAGAGAAAGTGTTTTTTTACCTGAATTTTAAAAGTGGACAAAGATTGAGCACGCCTTATCGACACGGGCAAGGCATTCCATAACCGTACTATGTCTGTTACCGATGCTGATGGGCTACTATTTTAATTTAAACGATTTATTTACCTGAACATAATTAATATCTTATATTCCGATGTTTGTTTGTCAGTTATAGGCATTAATTAAAAAAGCACACAAGTGCGAGCAGAACTCGTGCCCTGATGGTTCCATCTCAAAGTTGTGCCCGGCAGCCCGCGGCTTCACTCAAATGATTGAATGAATTTACAATTCCGGAATGACGGACAAATTTAAAAATGCTGTAAAAAAATACACTTTTTTTCAATTGGATAGTTGACCGACTTAAATGAAAAGACTCAAATGTTACTTCAAGATACGGCCTATAAATTTTAGATTCCAAATAGTTGAGAAAATTTTCTCCCATACATTAGCTAAATATCTATAGGAAAACATGTTTTTGCAACTGCAAATGTAAGTTGAACGATTATTACTCGTTAACTTGTAGAGCCTACTTAGCTATGATAGTTTTCCTTTTAATTCGTTAAATATTTCTACTGCTGTGAATTTTTACTTTATTTTCGCCATGGCCGTCCGTCTGTCTGTCCGCAGCTTACCTCAAAGACTGTTAGCATGACAGGTATTATGATTTTTGAATCAAACAAAACACCTAAAGAAAAAAATATAAAACAAAGATTTCGTCCGCTGTGACTGCGGTGCTATTGTTCGAGACATATACACAAGACAGGCCAGGGGTGATGAACTTTTGACATGGATTTTTTAATGAAATAATAGTATTTTCTCAAACATGCTTGGAAATTCGAGAATTATTTTGACAACCTTCTTCGAGATAAATCGAAAATACTATACTGGTCAAATACATGCGAGCGCCAGCCGGTAATGTTTGTATGAAAATCCATAACTATCTTATTATTTGACTTTTTGAAAACTCATAAAATAAATATCTGTCGTGTTATTTAAAAATAGAACGAACTTTTATGGCAATCAAGGAGGTAACTTATCAAACATGTAATTTAAATTTTGATTTGGTTTGCAAATACTGCTGTTGAAAGTAGAGGATAAACAAATGAACATATTGGTTCGTGAAAATTATCGTTATTCGTCATTGATTCTGGAATTTAAAATTAATTTACTGAATTAATTTCCGCGCAACCAGACATTGATGGACTCACGTATGTATGCCTCGGCTTCACCTCGGCCCACATTTTCACCTTCATCCATCAGTGCCCCTGTTGCAAGCCGCGACAGAAGAATCAATCTGCCTAGCCTTTTTACAATTATGTTGGGGTCGGCTTCCAGTCTAACGGGATGCAACTGAATAGCGTATTTTACGTGGAGCGACTGCCTATCTGACCTTCACAACTCAGTAACTGGGTAATACGATACCCCTTGGTAAGACTGGTTGTCAGACTCAAGCCGCGTCAGTACTGTAATTTCCTCAAAAAATTAGAAAACAAAGTATTTACAACTACCCAACAAACAACTTACTTCTACTTACTTACAGTGTTTTGCTTTCTCAAGTCAGTCTTGACATGGCTTCAAAGTCAATACATGTGTGACAAATAGTCTGAGAAGAGCAGAGCACTTACGTTGCAGATAGCACTTACTCTTGAGCAAATTGGTGTGTGGTAACTAAATGCTTGTAGCAGCAGATCCCATTCCATAATTACAATGATAACCATCTACTTCGGCAGCATTATCACGCTTACTAAACTAAACTAAAGATTGTATCCATATTATTCATCTTTAGCCATATGGCCCTCATTTTTAAATATCTTCTAGCCCGTATCCAATTTTTTTATATTTGGCACAGCATGTAACACAATTAGGTTATTTCACACTTCTCTATTAGTCTTTATCTCAGTATTCAATCAAAAATTGTAGGTATATGACATTATATACCTACAATTATCTATATTCTTTTTAAAATCAAATTAGATTTGTTACAGCTGTATTGGCAATCATGTCATTTGGTTTAAATAGGTCCTTATTTTTATTATTTTGTTTATCTTTTATATATTTTCTTTTCTTTTAAATTTTGAATGTGAGAACGTTGGGCTGTAGACTTTTGGACCATTTTCTATTTTACTACGTACCTGGTACTTGTTGATAGGCCTCCACTGTCCTCCCATACCTATTAACACTGTAATTTGAAAACATTGTAGAAACAATTTATTTTGAAAAGAGTAACCGTGGAGTTTCTTGCCGGCTCTTCTCCATAGGAAGCGACCAATTCGACCAATTGGAACCGTGCATCTAGCTTCAGACGTTTCATAAGTGCCCTTGTAGGTTTATGTGAAATAAAATATTTTTATTTTGATTTTGAATCCATTTTCTTGCCATAAATAGCATCTATCACTCCATCCACCGATCGTGCGCAAACTTTTTTTTCTATTCCTATCCAAATTCAAATTCAAAACTTTCCTCTCGTTACTCGAATTGTAAATGCTTTAAATGTTGACGACCCCACATACCAAATTCACCGGCGATTATCATCAATACGCTGAATCAGGCTGTTGGCTGGTATATAAGCTTGATACCCTCGGGCTCTGCAACACAACTCCTGCGCATCCAAGACAATAGCTACATCTGCAAGTATTATCAAGATGAAGACTTTACTAGTATTCGCTGCCTGCATTCTGTTAGCTCAGGTTAGTAGAAAAGATTTGACTTAATTATTTTTTGACTGCGATTTTTTTTATTACTGGGCTGTATGTTGAAATAATTGGAAATAAATTAAATTATTATTTGAACCGGGCTAGTTTTTCCAATTAATGTTTTAAATTGAATTTGGAAATAACCGTTCTAGCTCTCCGGCAATAAAGAAGTCAGTTGTTTAGTTTGATTATGGAAAACTTTGCATAATTAAACCATTTCACTGATTGGCTGAGCATTTGTCTGATGTCTCGTTACGCTGCGTATAAGTCCTGGAATTAAACCCCACAATATTTTGTAACCATATTTTTTATTTAAAAGAGTGTCCAAGGAGTCCTTGCTCGTGCTTCTCCATAGGTACCAACTACACTTTGGAATGAGTAGCTTCATCTTTCTGACAGACCGATCCCTTGACAATTCAAAAGTGCCTGTAATTGGTTTATTTGAATTCAATGCTTTAAGTTTGCGTTTGAGTTATTAAGTGTAAGTCTAACAATACAGGGCCATGTCTCCAGCCGTTGCAGCTTTTAGTTGACCTGTCGCGACACATGCACTTCATGGAAGGGATAGTAGGAATCATTCACATCGTAACGAACTAGAAATATTTAATCAAGTAATGTTTGTTTTGACCAGGCTCTCACAGACGAACAGAAAGAAAAGCTTAATAAACATCGCACAGAATGTATAAGTGAGACCAAAGTTGAAGAACAGCTAGTGGACAAGCTCAAGGATGGTGACTATGAGGTAAGAATTATTAAAACTTAGGTGCTCCTGCGCAGTATGAAGGTGCCTACAGATTTGCTCAATTTTTGACGATAGACTCACGTGATCTAACGAAAGGAAGTAAATGTGTAAGCAACATACGATCGACATCGTATTTTTAGTCAATCGGTTAATCATAAAGTGACTATTAAACTAAAACAGTTACAATCGATAAAATCGAGCAAATCTATAAGAAGCTGACAGATCTTATTTACTGTCATAACAGCATAACATGGAACAACAATCGACAAATTGTACAGCAATCTGTAGCACTCAAAAGGACAAATACATTGATTTTAAAATAATGAAAATCTGCATTTTGCAATCTAATCTAAGAAAATGGCGATTAGGTACTATGCCTTAAAACTAGCAATTTACAAACGAGCATATTTACCTTGTCTTTCTATTATTACATCATTAGTTAAGAGTAGGTACTTGTGTACTCCAATTCAGATATAAAGTATGAGTTTAACACGTTAACAGTCCAGTGCACCGACTACAGTACACCCTGCGTGGGTCCATCATAACCGTGAACCGTAAACGGTCCACGCGCCCCTGTCTCTTTCTATGAGCTCTAACTTCATGGACCTGTGAGTTAAGTTGCTCTATTTATCAGGACTTGTCAACAGGACTTAGAGGCAGAATTTTACAAAAAAATATTTGGATATATGGGGTTATCGAAACTTTTGAATGGGTAAAGTGGAAGTGTTAACTGTCACTAACGAGACACAATATAATTTTTATTGTCATCGACTTCTACAGGCATATCGTCAGTTGAGCGGATATTTGAATAACTAGCAACATAATTTCAGACTGAAAGCGAGGCCCTGCAGAAGTATGCCCTCTGCATGATGATGAAGTCGGAGCTGATGACCAAGGACGGCATATTCAAGAAAGACGTCGCTCTGGCTAAGGTTCCTAACGCAGGTATTGCTCCAAACTCATGCTCTTAAACTTTTCGCCCCAACGCAGTGCATTTACTTAATTATTTTTTTCGACCATTTATGTAAGATTCTGCCTCGTTGGTCTAATGGTCGCAAGCGTTACTGCTGAGCATATGGTCCTGGGTTTGGTTAGGTAGAGTTGTACCGATAGTACACCCACATTTCGCCAGTTATGTTTAAGTCCCATGTCATAGGGGGCGAGCCTATTGCCATCAACTGGGCATAATTTATCAACCAATCATTTAATAATAAGCAAGCGTGCACTGGTTAACAAATGCCTCGTGATCTTTACAGTTAAAAGTCAAAGGGATAAATCTGCCTAGCCATTTCCCAACTATGTTGGATCTGCTTCTAGTCTAACCGGATACAGCAGTATTTTACATGGAGTGACTGCCTATCTGACCTCCACATCCCAGGCACTGGGTAACACAATACCCCTTGGTGAGATTGGTTGGTTGATCTACCTTTCGTGAAACCAAACTGGTGACTATGTAAAATTCCATTTGAATTAAAATGTGACAACATCTGGTCTAGCATTATTTTTCATATATTTTACTCCATGCTGGTAGTACAGATATAGGTCTATAATTTGAGGGATCACTCTTCCTACCCGATTTGAAAATTGGTACTACTTTGCTATGTTTCATTAAATCTGGAAACGTACCGCTATCTAAACATTGATTAAATATGCTAGGGGCAATTGTGTCAATGATATCCCCGAGAACCGTAACGGAAATCCCCCATAAGTCTTCTGTGTTTTTTATGTTAAGACTTTTAAATGCTTTTTATTTGTGACAATAGAAATGGGCTTGAATTAAAAACTTGGAATGTACTTACTGAAATTTTCTTTTAAAAGGGATTCAGCTACTATAGATGATGAGGGGAGAGATTTCGTAACCTCTGTTGGGATGTTGGTAAATAACTTTTCTAGCTTCTCAACAACTTTAAGCTTATCTGAAATGGTTTCATTCTCAAATTTTAAAGATAATTCATTCTGACCTCGCTGTTTTGTGTTTCCAGTTTCTTTATTAATTACCTGCCACACAGCTTTTATTTTATTGTTAGAAATACCAATTTTATTACTTATTAATTTTGATTTAGCTTGGGCGCAGACTCGTTTAAATATCTCAGAATAGTTTCTAACATAATTATGAAGGGCTGGATCAGAGGTCAATGACTTCCTGTTGAACAAATTTTACAAAATATCTCTGCTTTTTCTAATGCCAGCAGTGCCCCATTCATTAAATTTTGGTTTAGTATTGATTATTACTTTTTTTACAAGACACGCTTTATTGAATTCATGGTATACTGTAGAAAATAATGTACCGTATACCGTATTGGGGTCTTGTGAATTAAAACTAGCAGTTGAGAGATTGCTAAGAACATTATTATTAAACATATTCAATTTGTATTTAGTGAGAGGTCTTAATTCAATGGTTTTATCTAGGTGTTACTTTTTATTTACATTAAATGATACACGTTGACCAGTATGGTCAGACCTAACGCCACTAATTAAGGATGAGTCTTGTATTTTACAATTAGTAAATATATTGTCAATGCATGAAGCTGAGGTTGCTGTTATTCTAGTCGCTTCATTAAATATACATTTCAAATTGAACGATTTATCGAGTGAGTTAATTAATAGATCAATATTTAGGTCACACAAAAACAAAAACTAATTTATTATCTTTAAAAAGTTTACTTAGTATTTCTTCCATAATGATTAAAAATTATGACAAGTTTGAGGCTGGTGCCATAAGCGATCAACAGAGCAAGCAGTGATATCCTTCCTTTCCTTATGTCTGAAACAACTATTACATAATATCAAGGTACTACCCCTTATTAAGGACCTGTTGCACGCAATGGCAACTGTAAAATTATTTACATTAAACAGCATCCTATCTGGTCTTAACCAGGTTTCACAAAAGCATAAGATATATATAATATTTATCTATTAACAATTCCACGTATAGGATTTTGCCAGAGAAGCGATTAATATTTTGGTGATACAGTAAAATATTATTATCATGCTTCTCTTTTGTCGAGTCTTAAAGTTTAAAGAGCCTATTACAGTATTATTAGAAATACTAAATAATACTATTTCGTCACTTAGCTTAGTCTCAGTTAAATTATCAATAACTGCGTGTATATTGTAAGCTAACAAAGTAGCCAATTCGTGTTGACTTTTCTTGGGAAAAAACATATGTTCCCGAATTAAAACAAAATTTCCAACAAAATTGTTAGTATCAAAATACAATAAACGGTCACTATGACGATATGTCAAAATATGCATTAAGTTATTTAAACTACAAATGTAATCGTTTTCTTCAGCATACAAATTATCTGAATATGGCAATGCACATAATATTAATTTATCTAATTTTAATTTAAGTAGGGCGTCGACACCATTAACTATGTCCCTTTTAGTGATGCTCAGACTGTTTCCAATTAAAAGAACTACAGTAGTCTGCTCATTCATTTGTATGTTTTTTATTTTATGAACAAGCTCATTAAAATGCAGGTTGTGGTAACAACAGTTAATTATGGCATATTTAGATCGGTTATTTAACAAGGATCAAAAGCCTGCTTCTAATCTATCAGAATATACCAAACATTACTTTGAGTGGGATTGATAGTTTCTATAGTATGAGTTAAAATGGGTGAAGTGACAGGAACAACATGCTGTGACATGAGAGGTGGCGGAGTGGGAGCACAACTACAGGTGAGATTATTCGTCAGTGACTCGTACCTGCGTTGTACTTTACCAAATCCACCAACTCACAGGCCTCCTGCAAGCGCTCGCTTAACATTTGTTGACTAGACTAAGATATTTCCTTAAGTGTTTTCCCTGCTCAGTAATTCCTTTTGAAGGTTTAACGATTGTCAAAGATCTGTGAATTTCCTCCGTGCCTCGGCGCCTTACCAAAGCATTGAGGCATGGAGGGGTTTCGATATGTAATGGATGGTCACCCATCTACGAACTAACCGCGGCAAGGGTAGCTTAACCTTCGATCAACCCATGCGGCTGCTAATATTTAGCTGCGAGCCCCTCAATTAGGAATCAGTTAAAATCACTACACTTTTTTTATGGCTGCGGCAACTACGCAGTGTATGTTTTACTGTTAACTTCCCGCAACATCCATATTCCAGTAACGATTGTGTCGACTTAATCCATACTCGTATTTGGTGACTTTTCTAACATTTATTTTTCTTTCTAGCTGACAAACCCACAGTGGAGAAACTGATCGACGACTGCCTCACATACAAGGGCAATACTCCCCACGAGACTGCCTGGAATTACGTGAAGTGCTACCATGAAAAAGATCCCAAGAACGCGATTTTTTTGTAATTGCAGAACACCATCAGCATTTGGATTCTTTCTAAGAGTTTTCTGCTACCATCATAATTTTTGAACAGACTTTTCATTATATTTGAATGTGAAATTAGACTGCTCAGTGACGTCTGCACTCTGCTACGCTCAACTTGCAACTGACAGAATTGTATTTCGACGCGGATAGATGTCTCTTATTATGTCTTTTTCTTCCTACAGTCACAATAAAAATAGTTCAAAGTTCAAAGTTTTTATTAATGCGATTTTTGGTGATACAACAGGGTCTTAAAAATATTTTATAGTGCTCAAAAATCTACCCTACAAAGGCATTATTATAATTACTTTTTTTCCCAACAATGCTGTTGGGAAAAAAAGTTATTTAGTAAAAAAGCACATTTGGTATGCAGGGATCATTTTATTTGAAGTAAGAAATTGACTTATTTGTTAAAACTGCCTTTACGAATTTATTAAATGAACAATAAAAGAACATTTGAATTTGTTGAATTTTATTCAGTATATATTATGGTTTCTTCCTTTCCACATCATCATCCTCTAGCTGGTTAAACTGTATAAGCAGCTTTGACCTAACCAATTAACCACTCTGCACTTCTCCAGTCAACCATTTTGCCGATGATCTTTGTGATCAGATCCTACCAGTGGTGTATCTATTCAACCCTCAATTCTCCCCCCATTAAGTTCTAATCTAACATTGTCAGAATTGAATAACCCTAAGACAGATTTTGATGCGCCTTGGCCTGAGTAAAGAGAGAATTAATGTCTTCAGAACTACAGTGGTTTTAACTGTGGCGGTAGTGGGACCAGCTGTTGAAACTCCCCCATTAAATCCTAACCTAACATTGTCAGAACTGAATAATCCTGGCACAGATTTTGATGCGCCTTGGCCTGAGTAAAGAGAGAAGTAATGTCTTCAGAACTGCAGTGGTTTTAACTGTGGTGGTAGTGGGACCAGCTGTTGAAACTCCCCCCATTAAATCCTAACCTAACCTAACATTGTCAGAACAGAATAACCCTGGGACAGATTTTGATGCGCCTTGGCCAAGTAAAGAGAGAAGTACCTAATGTCTTCAAAACTACAGTGGTTTTCACTGTGGCGGTAGTGGGACCAGCTGTTGAAACTCTCTCCCATTAAATCCTAACCTAACCTAACATTGTCAGAACTAAATAACCCTGGGACAGATTTTGATGTGCCTTGGCCTGAGTTAAGAGAGAAGCAATGTCTTCAGAACTACAGTGTTTTTAACTGTGGTGGTAGTGGGACCAACTGTTGAAGTTACCCCCATTAAATCCTAACCTAACCTAACCTAACATTGTCCGAACCGAGGACGCCCTCTATGCCCTAATGGGACACTTACGAGCCGAAATCAAAGCCAAAAAAATCGTGCTTTTGATATCATTGGACGTAGAGGGGGCCTTCGATAACGCGAGGCGGCCAGCACTCAAGCGATAGATGGTAGTCAAGAACTGTCCCGAAAACATCTACGCTCTCGTCACCTCGTACCTGGAAGACCAGAACATCAGGGTCAACTACGTCAGAGCGACTAGTGAGAAAGGTACCACAAAGGGATGCATCCTAGGCTCAATTGCCGGTCCGACGTTTTGGATCCTGATCCCAGCTTCGCTCCTAGACAAGATGGCTAGTAAGGGAGTATACTGTCAAGCCTTCGCAGATGACGTTGTTCTAGGTTTCTCGGACCTCACAGCCGGTCCCCTCCAACAATCAGCCAACAACACGCTAGACACAGTATCGGAATGGGGCATCCAAAATAAGCTACGTTTCGCGCGCACAAGACCTATGCGATGGTGTTAACGAGAAAGCTGAAGTACGACGTTCCGGTACTTTACATGTCGGGCACGCGGCTGAACCTGGTCGAGGAGGTAAAGCTGCTAGGTCTCACAATAGAAGCAATTTTTACAAAAACGACATAACTGTAAATTTTCGCATTTTTTTATTAATGGCAACATTTTGCTCATATTCAAACAGGATTTTAAACGCATTGATCCATTTTTAACAAAAACTACTCAACTACGAGAAATCCCTTGTTGAAAATAGGGTGATTTTACAAAAATTACATGACTACTACACTATCTGGCAAAAACGGCATAACTGTTACAGTTGTGTAGATTTTGTAAAAAAAAATCGTCAAATCTTTCACTGACCGTCTATGAGCTGAAAACTCAAAACGTTGTTTTCTTTATGATTGAGTGAAAATTTGCAAGTTAGGATACTTAAAATACAAAAACAAAAAAAAACAAAAAGTTTTATTAGCAAAGGAAAAGTTGTGATACATATACACGTACAGTGATCTTACATAGATACAATTAAGTTTAAAACATCACAATGTTTTGGTTTAACCATTGATCCCCAAACTAAGCAGGGCTTGTATCTTAGGGGTCGTAGTGCGAATCAGCGGAAAGAAATATGTTAGTTTACACAGCTAGTTTAGTAAAGCGTGTATTATGCTGTGTGAGTTAGTGTGTGTGTTTGAGAGGGATGTTGTTTGCTGGCACTTTTGTTTGTCGAATAACTGATGATGTTCCTTATGTTCAAGTCAGGTATAACTTTACTGGTTCACGGCATAGGATACAGATTCGAAATAAAAGAAAACTGTCTGAAGAACTTCAATTTCAACCAACATTTAACTCAAGATTGCCATTAAATCCTAATAAATATAATGATATACATACTTAAACTAACCCATTATTTATCAAGCCCTGTAAGTCAGAACTTTTATGCAGATCTCTTGGGTTCAGTTACTACATCTGAAGCTACCACCTCATTAGCTAATGAAGTAGATAATGAAGACAACAGCAGTGGCACAGAAGATAATAATGATTTTTGATTTTTGCATTTTTTTATGATTATATGTCTAAGAGTACTATTTTTTTAATAAATACCTGGTTGCTGATTTTAAAACGAGTTTTCTTATTTTTTTGTTACAAAAACAACTTAACTTCAGAAAAACCTAGAAATTTATTTACAAAAACCGTATAACTAACAATATTTGGCAAAAGTAACATAAATGTAAAGCCTATTTTTTAATTTTACTTGACTTATAGCAAATGTAACTATAAAACATCAGTTTATTATGAATAAATAACCCTAAATACATAATTGAATGAAATGTTCAATCATTCTAAATTTAGTATTTAAAAAGATATTAACTTTTTTTTCAATACTGAATAATTATGCGTTACTCAGTTATGTTGTTTTTGTAAAGATCGCTTCAATAGACTCCAAATTCACCTTCAACGCGTACGTGTCGGCGATCTGTAAAAAGGCCACAGATATCTACAAGCAGTTGGCATGCGCGGCAAAGGTGACTTGGGGTCTCAACACAGAGATAATTAGGACAATATACGTGTCGGTGATAGAGCCCATCGTGATGTATGCAGCGAGTGCGCGGGCCCCCGCAGCTGAGAAACTGATGACAAGGAATCAGTTTGACTCACTGCAGAGAGGCTTCGCCCAGAAGATCTGCAAAGCATACCTCACGGTGTCTCTAACATTGGCACTTATTCTGTCAGGTCAACTCCCACTAGATCTCCGGGTAATCGAGGCAGCAATCCTGTTCAAGATCAGAAAGGGTCACTCCCAAGAGTTCATACCATCGGGCCGCGAGCTGGAATGCAACGTGCCCCACTCCCAAAATCCCCACCCATCGCTACTCACGACAACAGAGTACGCACGCCTAGAGGACTTGACTCTCGAAACCCCGGAAACCCTTCAAGTAATCAGTCCCCAAATATACACCGACGCGGCCGGGTACAACTTTGAGATGGAACCATCAGGGCATGAATTCTGCTCGCACTAAGACTTCGAATATAAGATAATAATTATGTTCAGGTAAATAAATCGTTTAAATTAAAATAGTAGCCCACCAGCATTGGTAACGGACATACTATAATATTGAATAATATAGGAACTACTTGTACACAGCGATCAAACCTAGGTACATTGAATAGAGCCGTTTCATCTATTTATTTTGCGTAAACTTACTACAATAGATTTTTCGCTTGCAGGAAGAGATTGTGTTTTGCTTTCATCGTGTTTGATGAAAGAGATACGTAAGGGTTGGACGTGTGAAAGGAGATGGAAACGATTACATACACTCTTGGGCCTGAATGTAACGAGATGAAAACGGTGTGAATTTATAATTCAAATACATATTACTGTATTGCAATATCTAGTTGCTATCCCACAATTCACACAGCGATCCATAGTTCCAAACAATATCCAATCTACAAAGCGGCGGTAAAATCCAAAATAACAATTCCAAGTCAATCGTGTGAGCGATCGTCGGTGATCTTCTGTGTGCAATTTAAAAATAAGGGTCGCACAAGGTAGACAGGGTCAGAATCCGTAAAAAAAAACCAGTGGTCGCATCGGAAAATTCAAAACAAGTGGCAGCTGTCTGGTAGGGGTGGGTGTTGCGACGACGAACCGTTTACAAATACCATTTTGTGTTTTGTGATGATGAAACCGTTTCACGTCCTGGGTTCAACTTCAAACAGCCTTCTTCATTGCATAAACCAGTCTTCGAATTATTTGGTGCGATTTTTTTGTTTTACATCTAAGAAAATACAGTCGGGTACAATGATTCAACGATCTATCACACTCGTAAAACAGTCCTTTCAATAAAAAGTAAACTCTTTGTCAATTAAATACAGTCAATAATGTATTAACAGTTGTCAATGCTGTCGTTCGTGATGCGAAAAAATCATAACATACATTTCAAATCGTTGACAGTTTTAAAAAACTGCGCTCGACAAAAACGCAATTCTATTCCATGTTGGATAAGTTTCGTCCTTTAACCGTTTTCTGAAACCATTTTCATCATTTGACAACGACCCACCACTAATGTCTAGTGTCAATGTCAGTCAGCTCATGCCAGTGCAGAACATGCACTGCCAGTGACGTAGACAAACAATATAAGACTGATTTTAATCGATATGAAATTGATAATCATTATTTTAGTTTTTCAGTAACTAATGATGTTTTATTTAAATAAGCATTCTCTTTTTCACTAGAGCAGAGCTCGGTCGCCCAAGTACTATGTATGAGACAGTGTTTTGTGGTGTTTACATATTTATTGAATAGACACACCACTGGTAGGGTTTGGTAATAAAGATCATCAACAGAGGAGGAAACCAGCTAGAGGATGATGATGTGAAAAGGAAGAAACCATAATATATACTGAATAAAATTAAACAAATTCAAATGTTCTTTTATTGTTGATTTAATAAATTCGTAAAGGCAGTTTTAACAAATAAGTCAATTTCGTACTTCAAATAAATTGATCCCTGTATGCCGAATTATTCCTAACCAGTCCTTGTTTTACTAAATTAATTTTTAACAAATTTTTTTATTGTGAGGGTAGGAAGAAAAACACATAAAAAAAGACATCTATCCGCGTCGAAATACAATTTTGTAAGTTGTAAGTTGAGCGTAGCAGAGTGCAGACGTCACTGAGCATACTAATTCCACATTCAAATATTATGAAAAGTCTGTTTATTAAAAATTATGATGGTAACAGAAAATTATTAGGAAGAATCCAAATGCTGATGGTGTTCTGCAATTACAAAAAAATCGCGTTCTTGGGATCTTTTTCATGGTAGCACTTTACGTAGTTCCAGGCAGTCTGGTAGGGAGTATTGCCCTTGTTTGCGAGGCAATCGTCGATCAGCTTCTCCACTGTGGGTTTGTCAGCTGGAAAGATAAAATAAATTTTAGAAAAGCCACCAAATACGAACATGGATTGAGTCGACACAATCGTTACTGGAATATGGATGTTGCGGGAAGCTAACAGTAAAACATACACTGCGTAGTTGCCGCAGCCATAAAAAAGTGTGGTGATTTTAACTGATTCCTGATTGAGGGGCTTGCAGCTAAATATTAGCAACCGCATGTGTTGATCAAAGGTTAAGCTTCGCTTGCCGCGGTTAGTTCGTGGATGGGTGACCATCCACTACATATCGAAACCCCTCCGTGCCTCAATGCCTTGGTCTAGACAGCCGGGACCAACGCACCGAGGCACGGAGGGGATTCATAGATCTTTGACAGTCGTTACAGGTCGCCAGAAGCCCGAAAGTCTGACAACCAGTCTCACCAAGGGATATTGTGTTACCCAGTGACTGGGATGTGGAGGTCAGATAGGCAGTCATTCCATGTAAAATACTGGTACTCAGCTGTTTCTGGTTAGACAGGATGCCGACCCAACTTAGTTGGGAGATGGGTAAGCAGTTTGATCCCCTTTGACTTTTAACCGTAGAGATCACGAGGCATTTGTTAACCAGTGCACGCTTGCGTACTATTAAATGATTGGTTGATAAATTGTGCCCGGTTGATGGCAATAGGCTCGCCCCCAATGACATGGGACTTAAACATAACTGGCGAAATGTGAGTGTACTATAAGTACAACTCTACCTAACCTTTCTAGGATCATAAGCGTGATGTTATGTCGGACGTCGTGTATCGAAATCGAAATTCAAAACATTATTCAGATTTTAACCACATGAAATTAATGTAAGTAAATGCACTTTGCATTAGGGCGGATACAACCAGCTGTGTATGTCATATTTTCTTGTATTGCCGTACTGCTACTGCCTAATAGTTAAGGTACATGAGTTTGGAGAGTCTTACCTGCATTAAGAACTTTAGCCAGAGCGACATCTTTCTTGAATTTGCCATCCTTGGTCATCAGCTCCGACTTCATCATCATGCAGAGGGCATACTTCTTCAGGGCCTCGCTGTCAGTCTGAAATTATGTTGCTAGTTATTCAAACATCCGCGCAACTGACGATATGCCTTTAGAATTCGAAAACAATAAAAATTATATTGTGTCTCGTTAGGGACAGTTAACACGTCCACTTTACTCATTCAAATTTTTTCGATATGTGTAATGGCCAATTTTTTTTGCAATATTCTGTCTCTACGTCCTGTTGACAAGTCCTGAAAAATAAAGCAACCTAACTCACAGGTCCACGAAGTTAGAGCTCATAGAAAGAGACAGGGGCGCGTGGACCGTTTACGGTACACGGTTATGATGGACCCACGCAGCGTGTATTGTATTCGGTACACTGGACAGTAATCGTGTTAAACTCATACTTTATATCTGGATTGGAGTACTTGTACCTAATGATGTAATAGTAGAAAGACAAGGTAAATATGTTCGTTTGTAAACTGCTAGTTTTAGGGCATAGTACCTAATTGCCATTTTCATAGATTAGATTGCAAAATACAGATTTGCATTATTTTAAAATCACTGTATTTGTCCTTTTGACTGCTACAGATTGCTGTACAATTTGACGATCGTTGTTCCATATTATGCTGTTATGATAGTCAATAAGATTTGTCAGTGTCTTACAGATTTGCTGGATTTTATCGATCGTAACTGACGCCTGTTAAAGATCTTTAAATATCATGATTTTAGTTTAATAGTCACCTTATGATTAATCGATCAACAGAAACTACAATTTCGATCGTCTGTTGCTTACACATTTACTTCCTTTCGTTTGATCACGTAAGTCTATCGTCAAAAATTGAGCAAATCTGTGGGCACCTTCATACTGCGCACGAGCACCTAAGATTTAATAATTCTTACCTCATAGTCACCATCCTTGAGCTTGTCCACTAGCTGTTCTTCAACTTTGGTCTCACTCATACATTCTGTGCGATGTTTATTGAGCTTTTCTTTCTGTTCGTCTGTGAGAGCCTGGTCAAAACAAACATTACTTGTTTAAATATTTCTAGGTCGTTATGATGTGAAAGATTCCTACTATCCCTTCTCTGAAGTGCATGTGTCGGGACAGGTCAACTAAAAGCTGCGATGACTGGATACATGGCCATGCATTGTTAGACTTACATCTTAATAACTCAAAGCTTTTATTTCAAATAAACCAATTACAGGCACTTTTGAATTGTCAAGGGGTCGGTCTGTCAAAAAGATGAAGTTACCCATTCCAAAGTTTAGTTGGCACCTATGGAGAAGCACGAGCAAGTAACTCCACGGAATCTCTTTTAAATAAAAAATATGGTTACAAAATATTGGTTGAAATAAACACATGTACCTAAGAACGATGCAGAACGTTAAAAGTGTCCGTAATAAAAAGATTTAAAAAAATATTTAAACATTTCACAATTCAGTATAAAATCTACCGAAGACTGACGTCATGCCACAATTTAACCCAATGTATTGACCTAATCTTTTGATTATGTAAAAAAAGAAAAAATACGTGTCCAATATATTTCAATAATCTATACGACGGTTTTTTTTTGTCGTCGTCCCTGTTGTGGGATTTGATTCCAGAAATCATACGCAGCGTAACGAGACATCAGACAAATTCTCAGCCGATCAGTGAATTACAATTAAGTTGTTTAATTATGCAGTTTTCCATAACCGAACTAAACAACCGACTTTCTTATTGCCGGAGAGCTAGAACTGTTATTTCCAAATTAAATTTAAAACATTAATTGAAAAAACTAGCCGGGTTCAAATAATAATTTAATTTGTTTCCAATTATTTCAAAAGACAGATACAGTATTAAAAAAAAATCGCAGTCAATAAAATAGTGAGGTCAAATCTTTTCCACTAACCTGAGCTAACAGAATGCAGGCAGCGAATACTAGTAAAGTCTTCATCTTGATAATACTTGCAGCTGTAGCTATTGTCTTGGATGCGCAGGAGTTGTATTGCAGAGCCCGAGGGCATCAAGCTTATATACCAGCCAGCAGCCTGATTCAGCGTATTGATGATAATCGCCGGTGGATTTGGTATGTGGGGTCGTCAACATTAAAAGGATTTACAATTCGAGTAACGAGAGGAAAGTTTTGAGTTTGAATTTGGATAAGAATAGAAAAAAAAATTCGATCACGATTGGTGGATGGAGTGATAGATGCTATTTATGGCAAGAAAATGGACTCAATACTCAGTTAAATAAAGAAGTGTGAAAGAAGCAAATTGTGTTACATGCTGTGTCAAATACAAAGAAAATTAGATACGGGCTAGAGGATATTTAAAAATGAGGGCTATATGGCTAAAGATGAATAATATGGAAACAATCTTTAGTTTAGTAAGTGTGTGATAATGCTGCTGAAGTAGATGATTATCATTGTAATTATGGAATTGGATCTGCTGCTCCAAGCATTTAGTTACATCAATTTGCTCAAGCGTAAGTGCTTTCTACGATGTAAGTGCTCTGCTCTTCTCAGACTATTTGTCACACATTTATTGAGTTTGAAGCCATGTCAAGAATGACTTGAGAAAACAAAACACTGTAAGTAAGTAGAAGTAAATTGTTTGTTGGGTAGTTGTAAATACTTTGTTTTAGAATTTTCTGAGGAAATACATTACTGTCGCGGCTTGAGTCTGACAACTAGTCTTACCAAGGGGTATCGTATTACCCAGTTATTGGATTGTGGAGGTCAGATAGGCAGTCGCTTCATGTAAAATAAGGTATTTAGCTGCATCCCATTAGACTGGCAGCCGACCCCAACATAATTGTGTGTGTTTCGATTTGGTTTGCAAATATGCAAACCAAATCGAAATTTAGATACAATCTTAGATAAGTTAACTCCTTGATTGCCATAAAAATTCGTTCTATTTTTATATAACACGACAGATATTTATGAGTTTTCAAAAAGTCAAGGTAGTTATGGATTTTCATACAAACATTACCGGCCGGAACTCGCATGTATTTGGCCAGCACAGCATTTTCGATTTATCTCGAAGAAGGTTCTTCCAAGCATGTCTCGTTGTCAAAATAATGCTCGAATTTCTAAGCATGTTTGAGAAAATACTATTATTTCATTAAAAAAATCCATGTCAAAAGTTCATCACCCCTGGCGAAGCGTGGGTAGGCCTGTCTTGTTTATAATGTCTCTAACAATAACGCCGCGGTCACAGCGGACGTAATCTTTGTTTTATAATTTTTTCTTTAGGTGTTTTGTTTCATTAAATCATAATGATGCCTGCAATATTTATTATTGAGGTTGGAATTTTATTATACTTTAGCGTACATGGCTTTCACGTCATTATGCGTAAGAAAGTGACTTCCTGACTGAAAATGATTGCTAGCAGACCGGACTGCCCCATCCAAAAACACTTGGTAAAAATAGCAATAGCTTTGTGCAATTTTTTTTTTTATTAAGCAATTTGTCAATGGTGTCATTTTATTTCATTAATTTCATAGCAATTTCTACATACGACTGACAAATAATTAACAGTTGTGATTTTAAGACAGATTTGTAACGGAAAAGATCGATTAGAAAATCACAAAAAATCAGGTGTATACAAGTTACATTGCGATGATTGTAATGGTATTTACATAGGTCAAACTGGTCGTAATATTCAGACAAGATATAAGGAACATATTGCAGCGTACAGGAATAATTATCCAGAAAAATCCCATTTTGCACAACACTTAATAGATACAGGTCATTCCTCTCGAAACACACAACCACCAACAAGGATTTATTTTTTTACGTAAGTCAATCACAAAATACACCTTTTCAAATATAATATTAAAGTTAATTAATTATTAATTATTTACAAAATAAAAATAGATATTATATACTAACTTAACTAGAACTATTTACAAACTAAAATATAGCGTCGAAAAATTCATCCGCATCGCTGTCGACTGGTAATGTACCCAAGAGATTGTGCTAAATTAAACTAATTAATTATATTACTAACAACACTACCATAGCATGTAAGCACAATCTGTTACTAACCTCTAACGACTTATGGATTAATTTCGGTATTTTTGTATTTAGCTTGCAGGGCGGGCTTAAAGATATGTCAGCATAATTGACGGGGTCCGCTAGGGCCGATGCCTGCCGAATTGCGAATAAGGCCAAAAGGGAAATCGTGGCCCCGGGCAACAGGGCAACCGAAGGGACACGGGTGGGTCTTAGTCAGTAAGAGTCTGACATGCCTTCCCGCTCCGCCCAGAGCGGGAGAAGTTATTTGATAATTTCCCACCCAGAAAAGAAAAAGGGGACACACACTTGACTCTAACAAAAATGAGCACTTTAAAGCTTAATATTTCGCAAACGAATCCCTAAATCCAAAAATGGTTTTCACAAACTCACAATTTTTTGAACGACTTTTCCAACGATACCAAGGAATAAGCGAGAAAAATAAAACATCCCCACTTTACGTACAGGGGAGGTAACCTAAAAAAAAAAAAAGTGAGAAATAAATATTGTCTTAACCGACTTTAAAAAAAAAAACCAGCCAAGTGCGTGTTACCACGCACGATGAAGGGTTCCGTAGTTGGGATGAACTTATCCCAAAAACAAACTTAACTTTGAAGTTGAAAAATATGTTCCTCCGTACGGGATGTATGGGAAAACATGTTTTTGCAACTGCAGAGTTAAGTTGGTCGATTATTACTCGTTAACCTGTAGAGCCTACTTAGCTGTGATAGTTTTCCTTTTAATTTCGTTATATAAACTACTGCTGCGATTTTTTCACACATCCAAAACCATCCATTTAGCTGGCAGGGGGGGGACACTTGACTCTAACAAAAATTAGCACTTTAAAGCTTAATATTTCGCAAACGGATCCCTGAATCCAAAAATGGTTTTCACAAACTTGCAATGTTTTTGAAGGACCTTTCCAATGATAACCCTCACTACGGGTTAAAAAAAAAGAACATCACCATTTTACGTGTATGAGTGGTATCCTAAGAAAAAATGTTTTTCATAATTTTGTTTTACCACTTTGTCGGCGTAATTAATATGTATACCTGAGCCAAATTACAGCTTTCAAGTGCTAAGGGTCTCGGAGCTAGACCGCGGACAGACAGACAGACAGACAGACAGACGGACAGACAGACAGACAGACAGAGAGACAGACAGACAGACGGACATGACGAAACTATAATCGTTCCTTGTTTGCTACGGAACCCTAAAAAGGAGGATTTTCTCATTTTGGATGTTTTTGTTTGTTTATGAATTAACATTTTTCATTTTGTTTTCCGAAATGATCCCATTAAAATTTCGTAAAATCTGTTGATGAATTTCAGAGACAAACAATGGAACTTTTCAATTATTTAAAGTCTATTTATTGACAGCAAATTTGCAGGGGTATGTACAATCATATTTACCTAGTTTCTTATTTTTTTATTTAGGGTTCTCGTATACGGCGTGTTTATGACGGTTAACGAGAGAAAAGAATTTCAACGAACGATTTTGTTTGTGCATATTCTTTCGCAAATGGAAGCTTGCAGCACATGCACATCGTATTCAAGCTTGATTTATAAAAACTTTTTACAAAAAAAAAAAAACCGACTTCAAAAAAAAAACTACAAAGTGAGAAAAAACTTTAATTTCGGAAGTCGGTGGCAAAAAACGAAAATACAAAACCAAAGACACTTTTTTTCACTTTTTTGTAAAAAGTTTTTATTTTTCACTTTTTAGTTGTGTAGGTACACCCCACACACATTCGAATACCACCACCTGCTACCAGTGACAGGAACTTATCATATCATCTACATACTAAGTGGGAAAAAAATACGTATTATTGCAGCTAACTCAAAAACTATCTAAGCAAAGTTAATAAAATTTATGTGGGACGAACTTGAGAGTATACCCTTTCAAACAAAAAAATATTTTTTTAAATCGGTCCACAAATGACGGAGATATCGGTGGATATACATAAAAAAAAAACAAAAAAAAACAAACAAACAAACTTCCTCCTTTTTGGAAGTCGGTTAAAAAATAACGGAATATCACTTCTATTTATTGATCAGTTTTGACTTCGAGAATACACCAAGGACTATGAAGCAAGTCCACGCAATCTTGCCATTTCTGCCAAAGCTCTTTCATCATGCGGCCTGTTTAATAATTTATTTGCCTCTAAGTCACATAATGCTATTTCTTCTAGGGTTTTCACACGATTTAAAGCCCACTATACTTGCCCTTTAGCGAAGTTATTTTTTCCCTAAATCTGTGACAGCTCTTTCCAGCATTGTGCCTTGTAACTTGTGAACTGTAACTGCCCAACTCAATATTAACGGCAACATCTTTCGGTCTACATTGCCGTATCCTCTACTTGCCTGAAATGTGGCTGTGACTGGGGATATTGCAATACAACCATCGGAATCTTTTAATTTATTGCCAACAGTGTCGTCATCAAATTTTATAATTACAGCATCAAGTAGTTTGCCATTCTCTATCTGCTCCCTTCGTAAAGCAGGCCATTTAAACTTTTTAGCGATGCCCATAACCCCATTTACGAGCCCATCAGAAACAGGAATGTTTTGCCTCAGCATTACTCGTGACTCTATCCCTAATTGTACCATTGATAAAAGACCTCCAATTATTTACATCCTTAGGAATTACATTACTAGGAGGCAAATTTCCGTACGGTGAAATTTCACGAGATTCATCGATAGCATTAATTGTGTAAATACGCTATGTTTTTGCGTTCTCAACTATCATGAGCATTGTAAGCGTCTACTTGTCGGACAGTGGGATAAATTCGAACTGCAACTCCATCAGCAAATTCTCCTATCATCTGTACTCGTCGACGTTCGCAATGCAATTCAAGTTGAGCCGTTGTCAATTCACCAACACGCAAATTATTCAGCAAATCAATGAACTCCTCATCGTTTCGCTGGCGCATATTCAAAATTCAAAAAATTCAAAAAAATTCAAAATTCAAAAGTCATTTATTCAAATTAGGCTGAGAACCAGCACTTTTCGAACGTCAAAATTACATAAGACAGTCCCCCAAAAACGCCCACCCTTCACCACTTCCTAGTGCCTTTAGCTGGGAAGAAGAAGTGGCGCAACAAACTCCCCAGCAGCACAGCTGTCTGTTCAAGTTAGAAAAAAAAAAAAAAAAAAAAATATATTTATAGTTAGTTCATAAAATGAGAACTTTTTTCACAAATCGATTTCTGCCGCAAGCCATAGGGATTGCAAAAAGCACCAGTGGCCTTTGACTGGAGGAAGTTACAATATGTCACCAAACAAAAGAATATTTACCCCATCAAATAATTTATCATTATTTTTGAATTCTTGTAGATGTAAGTGAATGATCCCTAAATTTTCATAAGAAACCATTGAGATTTCGTCTATTACAAGCCAGTTCATGTTACGCCACTTGCGTCTCTCTTGTTCGAGTTTCTGTCCTGTCAAGCGCTTATAGGTCATAGTATTTCCTTTTTTTTCAATAGGAAGTGAAAATAGTGAATGCAATGTCTTGCCAAATATTTGCTGAGCAGCGACTCCTGTTAAAGAGGCAACCTCCACAAAACTGGGTTTGAGAAGCACGTCGACTGTTGGTGCATAACAACGTTTAATATGTTGCACAAGTCATTTTAGTAGGTATGATTTACCACTCCCAGCACCTCCTGTGATGAAAAGCAGCAACTTATTTTCCGTACCGGTTAGATCACTTTCTATAGTTCTGGAAACCTTTTGAAAGAGGTCACTCTGCTATATATTAAGGCCATGTATACTCGCCAAGAACAAATCATCAGGCAATGCTCCTCTATCATCAGTAACGTCTTCGCAAAAATTATTGAGGTCTTCAATAATTTGCTCATCGGCACAAATGATTAGGGCATTGTCATTCACCTGTAGGTCACGAGCAGCATTCAGTGCAGTTGCTTTGCATTAAGTGAGAACTTGCTGAATAATTTGTTCCGCGTGAGCAAATTGTTCTATACTAACATTGGATTGCAGTGGTCTTAACTCATTTTGTTGGCGCAAAAAACACGCCTCTGCGGTTTCTTGATCCAGCAAAAGCTCGGTTTCGTCCCAAAATGGAACATGGCACACTATTAAGTTGTAGTAGTATGCTTCTTTATTACTATTCAGCGTGTAATAACGAGTGCATAATACAGCCGGTTTGATTCTAATGGATATTCTAGTATTGTCTTTTAATTTGAAGTATCGCGAAGGCTCGTTGTCTATTTGTCTCAATTCTGAATCACCGTCCTCCTCACTCCACATCGTATTTGACACTGTTTCAAAACGCACAGCGAATTCGGCTAAGCTTAAATATTCTAATTCGTCAGGTCTGCAGCTGTTAATGAAAACTGTTTTTCGAGAGCTAATTTTAAGCGGTAGATGACAAAGCCTATACGCACATTCAGGAGCACTTACCAAGCGTTTAAACAAAATGGCCATTGCTACTGAGATTAACTGGTTCCATACGGTACCACCTTGTCTCTTAACTTTAGTAATAGATTCTCGAATAACCTCCCGGTATCATGAGGTTCACATTTGCTTACGTATTTTGCAACATAATATGAGTCAGCAGTGACGTTGCCACAAGGTTGCACATCTATATTTCCCTCCCATAGATATAAAAGTTCTGCATTATAATTGTTAATCATGGTTTCATCTGAGGACCTTTTTAAAAGGCAAAATCGACCATTGTTGGCCAAGGCTTCATCAGGCTCTAAACAAATTGTCGAGTTATTAGGTACCCTTGGAAAACCAAACCGACAAGTTTGATTTTCTCGGTTCTTGTAGCAAGTGCTAATGAATTTGCACTTTGTTTACGAGTTCTTTTAATTCAGAGCTGTCTGGGTTTACACTACATGATACTACTCTTTCAATAACTATGATACCTTCTGGAGTGGCAAAATCGGGAACTTTGCCACACCAAACCAACAAATGTAGATGAGGGCTTCCTTTGTTCTGGAATTCGATTCTATGCCATTAATCTAAAATTGGACCTGCCAAGCAATTATTATTTGTTTTTAAATATCGCATTAGAGCATTTACTCGTACTGAAAATTGTCTGGCAATAACTACCGGGTATTTTTGAACCAAGTCTAAGCGCTGTTGAAATGAGAGCTGACCTTCTTCGCTTGAATCCCGGTTATCTACTATGCAGCAATGCTTTTATCATGTCAGACCAGTGCAAATCATTGCAAGAAAATGTCAAGAACCATGTAGGAGGATCCAATGTCCTCATCATCGCAATCAGTTCTGAACAACATCTCTGCCAATACGAAGCGGATCCTCTAATATTTATATCTCATAGTGAGATGCATATTGTCAACAAGTCCTCGAGGAGTGTGTTCTCCTTGACCTTGACGCATTCAACACGACACAGAAACACTTGACTTGAAAATACTCGACCACCGATAGGGCATAAAATAGATAATCTTTTCTGTGGAAACGTTTATCAGTACCCATCACGCGGCTTTGGAAGTAGTCTAATGGTGTTAGGTATATATACGTACTACGTCGTCTATATTACAAAGCATGCTTGTTGTTTCGATAGTCCTTGTCTCGACTAGTGCTCGGTGCTCGTCAATAGTTGGTGTATGTTCTGAATCCTCCTGTAGATTAAGAATTCTAGGTATATTATTATCCTGAAGGGCATTCATTTCTGGCGTAATTGTCAGTGACGTTAACGAATATACATTTAATGTATAGTCACGGTTCACGGTATCTTTGACAATTGTTTGTCAAAGATACCGTGAAACATATATACAGAAATTTGTATTTCTGCATATCATAGCATGAAGTTTATCAATATTGCTAAACCGCATGCAATAAGAAGTATCTCTCAATGGAGCTTTTCAAACTTTAGCGCCGTGTGCATGGGAATCAAATAGCAAATATGTTACAGATTCAGACTGACTTCTGCTATGTACAGCTACTATATAAGAATTCGTTATTAGCAAAACGAAAGGATGTTCCCCAAAAAAAAGTATTAGAGCATTCTTTAAGTTAAAGAAACCGTTTTCACTGTCGTCATTTACTAAATGACCATTGTAGATCGGCTGTTCGTAGCCACTTATATTAAATGTTTGTCTGTCATAAATAACCTGTGATATAAGTTCAGCAAGATATTCCGGGTTTACTTCACCAATGCCCAGATGTGGTCGAATCTCAATGCAGTCGCGATAATAGCTATCTCCTACAAAAACTATGTAGTCGATGTTGCTTTTGCACAGTAAACAGGGATCATGGCTATGAAAAGCTACACAAGATACAGTTGCAATTGTAGTACAATGCCTGCCACGAGATTCCAAACGAAATCTTTCATCCCCTTGATGAAATGAACCCCGAAGAATAGCTGTATTGTCGTTCAAAATTGTGTAATGACTAACTTCTGTAGATATTTCCGGATTTTGGTAAGTAGTTGGTTCGTCAATTACTTGCAAAATTTCAGTAATATCTGTGTTACTGCTAAAATGCGGACGGACGTCACTATACAAAGCATTATTAGTGATTAACCAGCTTAAAGCTCTATTTAATCTACTTAAATCAATAATAAACTCTCTAGAACGTAGAATATTTTCTAAGGTTTCCACAACTAAAATTAATCCAGCCTGATTAGGCCGCAGTGGCGATTGTTCTTCAAGTTCAACAACGTCTTGAGCAAATAATATTGCTTGTTCTTTGCACCAATACTGACTGAAACGGTTTTGAAGTTTCATTATTTTAAGGAATGGTACTACTCTACACAAAAATTGTTTTTCGATTTCCGTTAAATTAGATAATTCCTGTGGAATGGCAGCAACAGTTAACTTGTTATACGTAAAACACCATCTCAAGCATATTGCTTGAGATAGTGTTTTACGTTTCCTAATATTATTACGGCAGCGAAAACAAGTATTATATTACTTACCGACACCAATTTTGGAGGTAAAATCGAGCTGTAAATCGTTGTCTGCAAATTCAAACGCTGTTTTGCATACAAAGCTTTTTTACATACAGTGCATGGTATGTCAGAAAAATATTGATTGCCTCCCGAAATTGTTCAACATTCAACATATTTCTTGTATTATTAGCCGCTTCTCGAACGATATTTAATCTTTTGACTCTGGCTTTTGGCGTTTCTGACTAAAACGAGTACCTACGAAAGCCACTCAGTTGTTGTGATCGTTGTTCGTCATTTTCATTGGCTAAACGAGCATGTATTAAAGAAAGGCGGTGATCGTAGTCTTCTTGACTCTCGTTATTTAATCGATTGTGGATTAAAGATAGACGATGATCGTAATCTTGTTGACTTTCATTAATCAAATGTGTGCGAATTAAGCTAAGACGATGATTATAATCTTCTTCATTTTCGTAATTTAACCTACCTAACATATACGTTCTCATTTTTGACAATCTATTTTTGCACTGGTCAGACGTCTCATTCGAAATGCTTAGGGATTTTCTTTCCCTATTTTTTTTAACCGTTTTCCTTTTTCTTTCCCGGTTTCAGTTCGACGCCGTTTTCTCACACAAGCAGCGTCTTTACTAGGTCTATTTATGTTTTATAATATTAAAATTAAGTCACTAAAATAAATACTTAAATGAAAAAGATTTTATGCAAAAAAAAACCGACTTCAAAAAACCCTATATCGCACTCAAAAGTTAATAATAATACTAAATCTAATAAATCAAACCTTGGATAATTAACCTATGATATAACCTAACCTACCTTAAAATTTTACAATTTTTGGTGTCAAGCTTGCTGGCTTGACACCGACTCCAAAAATTGTAAAATAAAAAGCGAGAACATCATAAAAGCGTTGCACGGCCTCTTGCGACGGAAGGAGCTCCAGTAGGTTCACCCAATCAACCTCACTGATTTGTTTGCTAATCTCGTCATAGTTAGCTTTGCGAAAGTCATATTTACTCAATGATTTTCTTTTCAGAGCGTGTGTAGAGATACTTGTGGGGGTTGTACCGCTGTAGCAAAGAACGGAGGATGATGTCAATTAACTTTGTAAATTATACACATTCTGAACTAGACACAGGGCGTCAGGTAGATACGGCCTATTTTGACATACAGAAAGCGTTCGATAGGGTCGATAACGATGTGCTTCTAAGCAAACTCTCAGCAATTGGTTTTACACCGAAATTACTCCAACTCTTTGCTAGTTACTTGGGTGACCGTAAGCAATACGTTCAGCTCGCTGGGTATAGATCTCAGTCATATTACACTAGATCTGGAGTAAGTCAAGGAAGTACTGTGGGACCTATTCTATTTCTTATCATGGTCAATGATCTACCCCAAGTCATCAAAAATGCAAAATGTCTGATGTTTGCCGACGACCTTAAAATATACATGAGCGTGGGGTCGGTTTGCGACTGCGAAGCTTTCCAAAACGACATATCCAACGTTATCGAGTGGAGCACCAGGAATAGTCTACAATTTAATGAAAAAAAATGCCGAGTTATGACCTATGCTAGAACTAGGACCCCCATTCAACACAGTTATCGAATACAGGAAACTACGCTGACAAGAGTCCATGAGATGCGTGATCTCGGTGTGACTTTTGACCCTCGTCTTAATTTTAGGGAACATATCGTGTCTATGACGAAAGCTGCTAACAGAACTCTCGGTTTTATCATACGTCAAACTTACAAGTTTCAGGATTGTAGACCGGCAATCATGCTATACAATGCCTACGTTCGCAGCCGGTTAGAGTATAATGCTCTCATTTGGGACCCGTACGAGGCCAAGTACAAAAACATGATAGAAAAAATACACAAAAAGTTCTGCCGCTACATATACAAGAAGAAGTATGGGTACTACCCATTTCTCTATCCCTCGCTTTTTGTAACGGGTATGCTCGGACTCGACACTCTAGAGCTGAGAAGGAGCTTGCAAGCAGTTATACACTTTTACCATTTACTTACCAATAAAATCGACAATCCCTCAGCACTGACAGACATAAGCCTAAACGTTCCAATGGGAGCCATGCGGGGTGCGGGGGAGCATGGTTTGCGTCGGCGGCGGCCCCTGCTGGCTGTGGCTGGCTCCCGCACCCGTGCCACAAGAAATGCAACTACGCGACGTACT
The DNA here is from genome assembly GCA_963680765.1 of Agrochola lychnidis. Taxonomy (NCBI): domain Eukaryota; kingdom Metazoa; phylum Arthropoda; class Insecta; order Lepidoptera; family Noctuidae; genus Agrochola; species Agrochola lychnidis. The sequence continues at coordinate 3,855,058 of OY796871.1, read as the reverse complement.
CTTACGCTCCTCAACTCGATCGTACTTACTCAAGATGTGGACCTATTCACTGACAAACTGTGCAAAATTATATCTGCGGTAAATGTCCACCTCACACAATGTCATGCAGGCTAGCTCATCGAAGCTGTATTCATTATAAGTTAGTAGTTAAGCATGAGTATTTAATAATATAATATGTTAAGCTCAAATTGTAACTGTACGCGTATATTACGAAATGTAACTTGTTTGTAGACGCCTTGGGTTGACCTGTTAAGTCTACAAAATGTTCAATAAATAAATAAATAAATAAATGTGTGTCAGTAGGTAGTGTTAGGTTTCAATTTAATACATAATTGTTTGATATTGTACTGGCAACACCGAAAGATTCGATATGTCAAAATAGCGAACACAACGATCTTGTGGGTCGAGCGCTCGTGATGATAAGACGTGCTAGTGGCTGTGTCGGTAAAAAGATAGATTGGCATAGTATTGGTTGATCTACTGTAAATTAAGGTAACCTATTAGTTTTATGGTAAATATTAGAATACTGATTGAGTTGTAATATTATGTGGGGAATAGGAGATGTGATGGTATGGTGTAGAATATTGAATTTGATGTTGGCAAAGTAATATAAATGACTGACAAAATATCTTGGTGTTTCATATTATTTTCCTTATCCCTGAAATATTGATAATTATATTCGGTATTAAATTAATATTTTAGAGCAAGGGTAGCTTGTTATTACAGTAGTAATGAGTCTAAAGGAGGGCTAACAGTACTAGTGGTGATAGAAATAAACAAATCTAAGATTTTCCCATTAACACTAGGTATATTATTAAATTGGTATGCATTCAGGATTGACATGAGCTGTGCCAATTGTAAACATACAGGGGACGTTCCAGAGCATGACATACCAGTATGCTTATGTGACCCGACAGACTGTCCGATCTTCCATATAATTTCAGGACGATTATCTACAATAAATATATTTTCGATATAAGGTTCATTTAACATGTCCTGCAGTGTATCAAGGTGAGATGTATAAACATCGGTAGTCGCCCAAAGTGGTATGTATACATCACTAACTACATACATTTTCGAGCTATTTTCTTTACTCGGGATACCAATCGTAAGATGCTCAATGCACGTCGTCAATAGTTATGTTGTTATTATTCATTAAACAAAAATCTTAACATAAATTTTTATTAAATCAGCAAGTATTGTGCACATAGGGTTCAGCCGTAGTATAAAATGATAGCAGGTTGTGAACATATTCATATATAAATGTACCATGTTGTACTCACAAAGAAAGATCAGCATAATGATGGCAGAAAATATAATATAAAGGAATGTAAATAACAGTACATTTTGAAATAACACTGGATAGAAAATAATTTCGTTAGTAAATACATAGTTGGAAAACGATAAAATTAAAACAATGAAAGGAACATGCAACACAATAAAATTATAATGATAATAAACAATATTTTATGGTTATGTCGGTGAAGACGACATAGAGGAAGCAGTTAAGCAGTTGTCTTCTTTGTAATTTTAATTTTATTAAGATCACCGTCTCCACGTATCGCACAGGCGGTTGAACCATCACTAACGCGTACCAGTATGGTACCATTTCTGATCCATACGTATTTATGATTATGGTTGTTTGCAGCTTCTCGGGTTCTACGAAACAACTGCTTTCTCTTTAAGGTTAAGTGCTCATTAAGAATTCGGCGACACATGAATTGTCCATACAAACGTAGTACATAAATCATTTGCAATTTGAGCATATTTCCACCATATTATGTTGATATTCGGAATGAGACAGTATTTATCTAAGCTCCTACGTCTTTTTATTTCCAAAAACTTACCTTTAAATGAAGTGTAAGCGAATTGCATTTCGTACATTTTTATAACGTAAATGACATGTTTTCATATTGTTTTTTCTGTATTATAAACAACAATATTTGTAATATTGTTTCCGCAGAAGCATAGTTTATGTTATCAAGTTACAAATTATCGAAAAAAAAAAAATGGAAATACATTAAGTTTTCATTCATAATTTTTTGAATTACGAAACACATCCAAATTTATCATAAATCTTCGAAAGCTAGTAGTACTACCGCGTCAAGCAATAATTGTCAATGTGTGCGTGCAATATACACCTACAGTGAGCAATAGCTCACTGTAGGTGTATATTGCTACGACAGGCACTCACACTAGCGCAACGTGCTTGGAATTGAATTTTGCAAACATCTCGATTTGTAGTTGCGAGCCGTGTCGCCGGCCTCTTAATATAAACAGATGTGGAAGTACCGGCGATCCCAATTTGATCAGTTTTTTAACAAGTTAGCTTTACGATACGCGCTGAGCAAATTGTCCCTCTGTAGGCAAGAGGTGAACTTTAAAATAATATTCTTAGGTCTTGTACTCTGTAGATGAGCATGAGGGACTTTATGTACAGCAATAATGCCATTGAGTAAAATTGGAGATTTAAGGAGTTTGGAAGGTAAGTTTTCATTACGCCTTTCAGGCAGGTTACATATTTTGACATTAAATTGACGAGCCTGCTGCTCAAGAACGTTAATCTAAGTTTCCAGGTTACAAATTGTTGACTCAAACTCAGCTGACGATCTGTTACAGCTCAAATCATCAACACGTTCCTTGAGGGTATCGTGCTCTGCCGACTGACTCTGAGAACCGGTTTGCAGGTCAATAACGTCATCACAAAGGGTGGACACTTGTTGTTTTGACAGGGTTTGTTCTGTATGTAGCACTTGCATATCTTTCTGGATGCCAGTCAAGGTGGACCTGATATCGTTACGTATTTGAAGCATATCCTTGTTCATATCACTTCGCCATTGACTAAGAGTTGCCTGTAGGTTTATTGAAAATGAGTCAAAGTCTGTGGAGTTTGAAGGCCGCGATGACGTTTCTGTGATCAGTGTCCTATTACCGCCAAGACTGGTGGACGAACTGAGATGACTGTGGTCTAAATTATAACAGGACATATCCATGGTGTGGTCATGAGCTGGAAGCTCAGTGTAGCTGCGTACGGGAGTGTTTACGTTTGACCTGGCCCGCCTGGTTACATTACAACATGAAGGACACCTCCAAGCAGCCTTGTATGGAGCTGTCTTTTGGAGCTACAAACTGACTCGAAGTCAAACTTAAGCACTCGTAGTGGTATTTTCAACCACATTCAGAGCAGTGAAGAATATTAGTTGACGAAGTCGAGGTATCATCGGCTGGCCCGAGGATACCGCACGGTCTCCTGCGAGGCGGCGAGCCTCCTTGCCGGAGTACCGCCATGGGATCTGGAGGCAAAGGTCCTCGCGCACATTTGGGAGTGGCGCGAGGAGGCGAAACGCCGGGGCTTAACTCCGATGCCGCAAGAAGTCGCGGCACAGCGGACAGAGCTCCGGCGGGATCTCATGGCGGAATGGAGAGTGCGATTGTCGCAACCCAGCGCTGGGCACGCCACAATTGCGGCGATAAGACCCCTCTTTGAGGAGTGGCTAGAGAGGCGCCACGGCGTCCTCACCTTCCGCCTGACACAGGTGCTCACCGGACACGGCTGTTTCGGGAGGTACCTGTTCAGGATAAAGCGGAAGGAAACGCCCGGGTGTCATCACTGTGTGGATCGCCCGGAGGACACGGTGGAGCATACGGTGGAGGTCTGCCCGGCTTGGGCAGGGCATCGCTGTGTCCTCGTGGAAGCGATCGGCGGCGGTGATCTCTCGCGTCCGGCCCTGATTCGGGCCATGCTACGGAGCTAGAGGAAATGGGAGGCCATCACCTCGTTCTGCGAAGCAGTAATGCTCGCGAAGGAGGAGACGGAGCGCGTGAGGGAGAGGCAAATTTCGCGCCCTCGCGCCCCTAACCGCCGCAGGAGGAGACGCCCTGGGCGTCGGGAATCACAGGAAGATTTCCGGCCACCGTAGGCGCGGGCTTGCGGACGGTGAGCAATGGGTAGCTCGCCGTCCGATAAGGACCAAGCCCGGGTCGACGGCGCGTTGTGTTCCACGCGCGCCTCAAAGAGATGTCAGCAGAATTGACGGGGTCCGCTAGGGCCAATGCCTGCCGGGGGTTCGAAGAAAACCGATAGGGAAATCGTGGCCCCCTGGCAACACGGCAACTGAAGGAACACGGGTGGGTTTTAGTCAGTAAGAGTCTGACACGCCCTCCCGCTCCGTGCACCACTCCTACCAGGGCTAGACGGGAGAAGTTATTTGATGATTTCCCACCCAAAAAAAAAGGTATCATTACAGCATTCCATCTTGACTTGATTGAAGTCGCTTCGAGTACTAAGTCCGGTGAATAAAAAGTTCAGTAATCGTATGTTCTGGGTGCAACTAGCGCCCTCTATCCTAATACACAGCAACGAAGTTCCCTATTGATCGCTGGATTTCAGTCGAATAATCACCGTGTCGTAGTAAACGCAGTTGACTCCGCGATTCCCTAGTAAACCAATAGATGGCGCTGACAGTAACTACCGAATGATAATGATAAGTCTTGTCAATGACATTGCAGTTTTGAGTGTGTCGTTGGGTTTCAAGAACAATCACTTCACTGCAATACTGTATAGACACTGGAGATGCTTGGCAAGGGTGCCCTTAGTCCAACACTAGCAATTTACCATCCAAATTATGCTTGTTTTCTAGCTAAGGTAGGCAGGCTGCAGACAGTTATTCACTTCACACAGTCAAGTTCTCTTCTAAGGTAAATTATTACACAGTTAACAAAATATTACACCAAGCAACTTCTAACCTTTGAGTAAAAGCTAAGAAATACTAGTAGATATTATGCACTTTGCAGCATTACACTGCATTATCAACCTTTTTTACGCAAACATAGGCCGTCTTATTTTTTCCTTTTTCATTTTGACACCAATTCAAAATTTTTGCAATGGAAGAGAAATATTGAATTTTCTCTTGGTTGACAACCGTCAGTCGTCAGCAGAACGTAGAGCTGAGAATATAGTAATCTGATTATGTTCCGCTGTGTGTGAAATTCCTACGGCTTGATTGTGGCCATTCTCGGGAGCAGTCGGGGATATTGTCCCCTGATACCCAATTCTTGATTTTTATTTGTGAGTAGGTATACCAATTATCTGTCGTATAACCCCCTATATAATTTGGCCTTACTTTCTGGACTAAAATGCGGTTTATCTTAGATCCAGATACAAAAGGCCGATTTTCGGCCCCACCCTCTGGGCCAGAGCCGGACTGCCGGTCCCACTCCTCACCAGGGTCCCCGGCGTTCGCGTTTGGTCAGCGATCCAGGCTGAGTTAGCGGTCCAGGAGAGGCGTCCCTGGCACGATTACCGATCGTGCTTAGCCGGGCGTCGGGACGGCGAACGGCTGTAAGCTGTTCTCAGCAAAGAGCCACCCTCCAGCGGACGTAGTCCTTTTTTTTCCGTGGATTTCTAATTCGTAGATTTAGTATACACTATTTAACTGTTAGTACCAAATCCGGGAATTAGTTTCCTCTTGACTACTCTTAAACTATCGTTTTTCAAAATTCTAAAAAAATACTTCCTCTAGTATGTAACAGTTGGATATAACTTCATGGCTTTAACCTCACACACTCATTTTTAGACGAATTTACCTTCAGAAGGACATGAGTTACGTGTTACGTTTATCTTAAAACCTTAAAATCTTAATCTTCTTAAATTTCTAATCCATAGATTTAGTATACACTATTTAACCGTTTGTACCAAATCCGGGAATTAGTTTCTTCGTGACTTCTTTCGGTACGCGTGCTTACCCATTGCGACGGCTCGGTGTATGACAAATAGCTATTGGTCGGGAAATCCGTGTCCTATCGCCTAACGCCTAAATTACGTTTGTCGATGGGTCCAAGCCTCCCCTAACTTTGGCTACTTAATTCCCTAATTCCTGTTTTTATTTTTTATCTTTGTTACCGTGTTCCTTTTTTTGTCTACCTATTGAATATACAGTGTTGTTTTACCGCAATCATACCTTTCATTCCTTATCCTTACAACGCCCCGGGTTCGATTCCCGCGTGGCGTTGGACTAGTGGCAAGAAGACTTAATATTTTTTGCTACAACTTGTACTATTTTATAAAAATATTCTAAACGGAGCGATGTAAAAAGTAAACAGGTTGGAGAGCCTTCTAGTGGAAAGATCAAAAAATTAAACAAATTCAAATGATCTTTTATTGATGATTTAATAAATTCGTAAAGGCAGTTTTAACAAATAAGTTAGTTTCTTACTTCAAACCGATGCTTTTTTGCTAAATTACTTTTTTCACAATTTAATTTTTACTGTGACTGTAGGAAGAAAAAGACATAATAAGAGACATCTATCCGCGTCGAAATACAATTTTGTCAGTTGCAAGTTGAGCGTAGCAGAGTGCAGACGTCACTGAGCATTCTATGTAATTCCACATTCAATTCACATTCAAATATAATGAAAAGTCTGTTTAAAAATTATGATGGTAGCAGAAAATTCTTAGGAAGAATCCAAATGCTGATGGTGTTCTGCAATTACAAAAAAATTGCGTTCTTGGGATCTTTTTCATGGTAGCACTTTACGTAGTTCCAAGCAGTCTCGTGGGGAGTATTGCCCTTGTTTGCGAGGCAGGCGTCGATCAGTTTCTCCACTGTGGATTTGTCAGCTGGAAAGAAAAAAGAAATGTTAGAAAAGCCACCAAATACGAACATGGATTAAGTAGACATAATCGTTACTGGAATATGGATGTCACGGGAAGCTAACAGTAAAACATACACTGCGTAGTTGCCGCAGCCATAAAAAAAGTGTAGTGATTTTAACTAATTCCTGATTTAGGGACTCGCATCGAAATATTAGCAGCCGCATGGGTTGATCAAAGATTAAGCATCGCTAGCCGCGGTTAGTTCGTGGATGGGTGACTATCCATTACATATCAAAACCTCTCCGTGCCTTGATGCCTTGGGACCAAGGCACCGTGACACGGAAAGGATTCACAAATCTTCGACAGTCGTTACAGGTCACCAGAAGCCCGAAAGTTTGACAACCAGACTCACCAAGGGGTATCATGTTATACAATAACTGGGATGTGGAGGTCAGATAGGCAGTCACTCCATGTAAAATACTGTTATTTAACTGTATCTGGTTAGACTGGAAGCCGACCCAACATAGTTGGGAAATGACTAAGCAGATTGATTTCCTTTGACTTTTAATTGTAGAGATCACGAGGCATTTGTTAACCAGTGCACGCTTGTGTATTATTAAATGATTGGTTGATAAATTGTGCCCAGTTGATGGCAATGGGCTCGCCCCCTATGACGTGGGACTTAAACATAACTGGCAAAATGTGGGTCTACTATAGGTACAACTCTGCCTAACTCTTTGGGAATTACAGGCGTGAAGTTATGTTATAACATAAACACATAACATCACGCCTTGTTTCCCCAAAGGATTGGGCAGAGGTGTCCCTGTAGCAGGTACACCATATTTCGCAAGTTATGTTTAAGTCCCATGTCATAGGGGCGAGCCTATTGCCATCAACCGGGCACAAATCCAGACTCCGAGCTGCTACTGAGAAATTTCAGATAGAAAAACCCAATAACACTTTGCCCGACCCAGGAATCGAACCCAGGACCTCATGCTCAGCAGTAGCGCTTGCGACCACTAGACCAATGAAGCAGAAGTTATGTTATGTTGTCTAAAAAAAATGTAAGTAAGTGTACTGCATTGGGGCGAATACAATCTTGCTTATTGACCAAAAGTTTAGGTGCATGAGTTTGGAGAGTTTTACCTGCGTTAGGAACATTAGCCAGAGCGACGTCTTTCTTGAATTTGCCGTCCTTGGTCATCAGATCCGACTTTATCATCATGCAGAGGGCATACTTCTGCAGGGCCTCGCTGTCAGTCTGAAATTATGTTGCTAGTTATTGAAATATCCGCTCAACTGAAGATATGCCTTTAGAAGTCGAAAACAATAAAAATTCTGTTGTGTCTCGTTAGTGACAGTTAACACTTCCACTTTACCCATTCAAAAGTTTTCAAAAACCCCATATATCCAAATAGGTAGTTATTTGTAATATTCTGTCTCTAAGTTCTCTTGACAAGTCCTGACAAATAGAGCAACTTAACTCACAGGTCACAATGAAGTTAGAGCTCATAGAAAGAGACAAGGGCGCGTGTACCCACGCGGTGTGTACTGTATTCGGTAAACTGGACAGTTAAAAAAAAAAACAAAATATTTTATTTCACATAAACCTACAAGGGCACTTATGAAACGTCAGAAGCTAGGTGCATGGTTCCGATTGGTCGGTTCCTATGGGGAAGAGCCGGCAAGAAACTCCACGGTTACTCTTTTCAAAATAAATGTTATCTACAATGTTTTCAAATTACAGTGTTAATAGGTATGAGAGGACAGTGTAGTCCTATCAACAAGTACCAGGTACTTAGTAAAATAGAAAATGGTCCACTAGTCTACAGCCTACAATGTTCTCACATTAACAAAATCTAAAAAAAAAAAAACGTGTGGCACTCGGGGACTGCCACGGTAAAGCTATTTCATAGCATTTGTAACCTCCATGACAACATCACGTTGTCATGGGAACCGTCGTTACATGGAAGGTGGAGTGGGGGGTGTTAGGTTTTATTTTCGTTACGTTACGGAATTTCTTGATTCGGTTGCCGCGCTCAAAGCCCGCGATAAAAGCTATGCAATAGCTTAAAATCTATTTAAAAGATTAACAAAATAATAAAAATAAGGACCTATTTAAACCAAATGATAGGATTGCCACTAGAGCTGTTACAAACCTAATTTGATTAAAAAAATATAGAAAATTGTAGGTACATAATGTCAAATAATGAAAAGATTATGTCAATGTAGTATGTAAAAAAAGTAAAATAAAATAATCATCGCAATTTGGGAGCAGTTAATAGACATATACATTGTTATGCCATTAATGAGATACCAGGGAAGCCACATGTACAGAAGAAATTATTGCCAAACTTCCTTGTCTTCAACGTAGTCTTTCATTTTATAATATGCTTTTTTGATAAGGACACGTTTGATGTGGGTTTTTTAACGTTAGTTGGTTAACGTTATATCTGAATTGGAGTACTTATACCTACTATTAACGAATGATTTAATACTAGAAAGATAAGGTAATATGCTCGTTTGTAAATTGCTAGTTTTAGATTGCAAAATGCAGATTTGCATTATATTAAAATTACTGTATTTTTCCTTTTGACTGTTACAGATTGCTGTACATGTTTGGTCGTTGTTGCATGTTATGCTGTTATGCTAGTCAATAATATTTTTCAGCTTCTTACAGATTTTCTCGATTTAATCGATCCAAACTGTCGCCTGTTAACGATCGATAAATATCATGATTTTAGTTTAATAGTCACTTTATGATTAATTGATCGACAAAAAATACGATGTCGATCGTCTGTTGCTTACACATTTACTTCATTTCGTTTGATCAAGTGAGTCTATCGTCAAAAATTCAGCAAATTTGTAGGTACCTTCACACTCTACTCAGGAGCTCCTAAGTTTTAATAATCTTACCTTGTAGTCACCACCCATGAGCTGGCTCACTAGCTGTTCTTCAACTTTGGTCTCACTCAAACATTCTGTGCTATGTTTCTTAAGCTTTTCTTTCTGTTCGTCTGTGAGAGCCTGGTCAAAACAAACATTACTTCGTCAAATATTTCTAATTCGTTATGATGTGAAAGATTCCTACTATCCCTTCCCTGAAGTGCCGTGTGTCGGGACAGGTCAACTAAAAGCTGCAAACTCAAAGCATTTATTTCAAATAAACCAATTACAATTGCACTTTTCAAACAAAAGTATGCCAACTTATATTAAAATTTTATGCAAATGGATAGGGAACCGAAATAAATACATAATAAAAACGATGCAGATCGTTCAAAGTGTCCGTAATAAAAATATTTAAAAAAATATTCAAAAGATAAATAAAATAAGCCGTGGTAACTAAGCGATGACCTACTGATGGCACCCGTTCGAACCTTTTTATAATATTTAGAATTTAAAAGAGACCATCGAACTCTGAGTTTAATTCGGTATTTCTTCTCAGGAATCAGTCAGCTACAAAACGTCAGTGTCATCGTGTTTCAAAATATTAACCAAAATACTTACAAAAAGATTTATATAAAGAAATATTTCATTTCAAATCACTTTTAAAACTAACTCGAAGGTATTAAAAAGTGCCAAATAAAGAGTGAGTAATGCCATTATTCAATAGAGATGTTGTCTGGGTAAAATAAAAAACGATTTAGTCCATCAGTCAGATATTAAAAAATATTAGACACGTATATTTCACTGTATCGTGTCAAAAAAAAAAAAAAAAACGAATTAAAGTTGGGGAGTGGGAGCTTGCTACGTTACAATTCAGTATAAAATCTACCGAAGACTAACGTCATGCCACATATAAAACTAAATATATATTGCCGTAATCTTTTTTACGTTAAAAAAGGAAAAATACGTGTCTAATATTTTTTTTATAATCTATTTGACAGATGTAGCGGTTACACCGCCCACATACGAACTACGCATCAAAGACATGACGTCACACAAATTCTGCATCGCGCAGTTAGAGTTTACTGAGCGATCGACATAGATACAAGATTTCAACTTCAAACCGTTGGGCAGTTGCCCACCAGACACAACACCCGTCTGGTCGGAGGATCCTCCCTTTTCTATGGTCGATGAGTGAACTTTACACCCTGTTCCTCATACCCCTAAACAGACCATTTTTTTTTTTTCACGTCGTGCCTTTTATTTGATTTGATTCCAGGACTCATACGCATCGTCACGAGACATCAGACACATGCTCAGCCAATCAGTGAATTGCAATTAAGTCGTTTAATTATGCAGTTTTCCATAACCGAACTACACCGAACGGTTATTTCCAAATTCAATTTAAAACATTAATTGGAAAAACTAGCCCCGTTCAAATAATTTAATTTATTTCCAAATACAGACACAATAACAAAAAAATCGCAGACAACAACATAATTAGGTCAAATCTTTTCCACTAACCTGAGCTAACAGAATGCAGGCAGCGAATACTAGTAAAGTCTTCATCTTGATAATACTTGCAGATGTAGCTGTTGTCTTGGATGCGCAGGAGTTGTGTTGCAGAGCCCGAGGGCATCAAGCTTATATACCAGCCAGCAGCCTGATTCAGCGTATTGATGATAATCGCCAGTGGATTTGGTATGTGGGGTCGTCAACATTTAAAGGATTTACAATTCGAGTAACGAGAGGAAAGTTTTGAGTTTGAATTTGGATAGGAATAGAAAAAAAAGTTAGCTCACGATTGGTGGATAGAGTGATAGATGCTATTTATGGCAAGAAAATGGATTGAATACTGAGTTAAAACTGATAGAGAAGAGTTAAAGAAACAAACTGTGTTACATGCTGTGTCAAATACAAAAAAATTGGATACGGTCTGGAGGGTACTTAAAAATGGGGGCCATAATTATGGCTAAAAATGAATAATATGGAAACAATTTTTAGTTTAGTAAGTGTGTGATAATGCTGCCGAAGTAGATGGTTATCATTTTAATTATGGAATTGGATCTGCTGCTCCAAGCATTTAGTTACATCAATTTGCTCAAGCGTAAGTGCTATCTGTAACGTAAGTGCTCTGCTCTTCTCAGACTATTTGTCACACATGTATTGACTTTGAAGCCATGTCAAGACTGACTTGAGAAAGCAAAACACTGAAAGTAAGTAGAAGTATGTTGTTTGTTGGGTAATTGTAAACACTTTGTTTTGCAATTTTCTGAGGGAATAGTACATTATTGTCGCGGCTTGAGTCTGACAACCAGTCTTACCAAGGGGTATCGTATTTCCCAGTTACTGTGTTCTGGAGGTCAGATAGGTAGTCACTCTATGTAAAATACGGTATTCAGCTGCATCCCGTTAGACTGGAAGCTGACCCCAACATAGTTGGGAAAAGGCTAGGTAGATTGATTTTTCTGTCGCGGCCTGCAACAGGGGGGCATTGATGGACGAAAGTGAAAATGTGGGCCGAGGTGAAGCCGAGGCACACATACGTGAGTCCATCAATGCCTGGTTGCGGCCAAGGCTTCTATAGTGTTTCTCTCAAATAATGCGCGGAAATTCAAACTAAGTAAATTAAATATAAATTCCAGAATCAATGACGAATAACGATAATTTTCACGAGTCAATTTGTTCATTTGTGTCTTCTTTACTTTAAAGAGCCGTATTTGCAAACCAAATCGAATTTTAAATACCATCTTTGATAAGTAGTTACCTTGATTGTCATAAAAGTTCGTTCTATTTTTATATAACACGACAGATATTTATGAGTTTTCAAAAAGTCAAATAATAAGATAGTTATGGATTTTCATACAAACATTACCGGCCGGCGCTCGCATGTATTTGGCCAGTATAGCATTTTCGATTTATCTCGAAGAAGGTTGTCAAAATAATGCTCGAATTTCCAAGCATGTTTGAGATATACTATTATTTCATTAAAAAATCCATGTCAAAAGTTCATCACCCCTGGCCTGTCTTGTGTATATGTCTCGAACAATAGCGCTGCGGTCACAGCGGACGAAATCTTTGTTTTATAATATTTTCTATAGGTGTTTTGTTTCATTAAATCATAATGGTGCCTGCAATGTTTAGTATTGAAGTTGGAATTTTATTGTACTTTAGCGTACACGGATTGCTTTGACGCCATCATGCGTAAGAAAGTGGCTTCCTTACCACAACGCTTGGGCGAAATTCTTAACAGTATCCTGAAAATGAATGCTAGCAGACCGGACCCATCCAAAGACACTTGGTAAAATAAGCAAAAGGTTTATGCTAAATTAAACTAATTTACTAAAAACACTAACATAGCATGTAAGCACAATCTGTTACTAATTACTAACAACTTATGGACTAATTTAATAAATAAATTTCAGTCTGAATTAAAGATATTTTTTTTTGTAGCTTGCAGGGGGACACTTGACTCTAACAAAAATTAGCACTTTAATGCTTAATATTTCGCAAACGAATCTCTAAATCCAAAAATGGTTTTCACAAACTTTTGAACGACTCTTCCAACGATACCAAAATTTTTGAACGACTCTTCCAACGATACCAAAGAATAAACGAGAAAAATAAAACATTTTACAAGCTTTACGTAAGTGGGGAGGTAACCTACGACGACGAACCGTTTACAAAGATGGTTTTGTGTTTTGTGATGTTGAAACCGTTTTACGTCCTGAGTTCAACTTCAAACAGTCTTCTTCGTTGCACAAACCAGTCTTCGAATTACTTGGTGCGATTTTTTATTTTACATCTAAGAAAATACAGTCGGGTACAATGATTCAACTATCTATCACACTCGTAAATCAGTCCTTCCAATAAAAGTGAATTTAAAAACAGTCAATAATGTATTACCAGTTGTCAATACTGTCGTTCGTGATGATACATTTCAAATCGTTGATAGTTGTAAGAAACTGCGCTCGACAAAAACGCAATTCTATTCCATGTTGGATAAGTTTCGTCCTTTAACCGTTTTCTGCAACCGTTTTCGTTATCGGAAAAACGGTTTCGTCCGTCAAAAATTCGACAACGACCCACCACTAATGTCTAGTGTCAATGTCAGTCAGCTTATTCTAGCGCAGAACATGCACTGCCAGTGACATAGACAAAAAATTTAAGACTGATTTTAATCGATATGAAATAAAATTGAAAATCATTATTTTGGTTTATCAGAAATTAATTATGTTTTATTTAAATTAAATGCACTCTATTGTAAGTATTAAAGTATATTTAGTGCATTTAATTACTTTGAGTTAATTATATTACCTAGTGCTACCTAGTGGGTAGGTTTCCTTTTTTAACCGACTTCCAAAAGGAGGAGGTTCTCAATTCTACTGTATGTTTTTTTTTTGTATGTTTGTTACGCGATTACTCCGTCAATTATTAATTGATTTTGATGATTCTTTTTTTTTTGGTAGATCATACTTCAGAGGTGGTCCCATATAAATTTTATTAACTTTGCTTGGGTAGTTTTTGAGTTAGCTTCAATAATACGTATTTTTTCCTCACTAAGTATGTGGATGATATTATGATAACTTCCTGTCACTGTTATTTACATAGCAGGTAGTGGTATTCGAATTTGTGTGGGGTAGGTATCACAACTAAAAAGTGAAAAATAAAAACTTTTTACAAAAAAAAAAACCGACTTCAAAAAAACACTACAAAGTGAAAAATAACTTTAATTTCGGAAGTCGGTGACAAAGAACGAAAATTAAAAACCAAAGACACCGACTTCCGAAATTAAAGTTATTTTTCACTTTGTAGTGTTTTTTTGAAGACGGTTGTTTTTTTTTTGTAAAAAGTTTTTTGTAGTTGTGTAATCGATTACTTTAATCGATAATCTCACGAAAACTATCTTTATCATATTACTCCGTTTCCAGATGGAGAATTGAGCAGATTTTTGATATTCAAGGATAAACAATATGACCAATTTTTTAGATCATATCTCAACTTATTACATTTAGGCCCACCGTTTCCCCATCTCCTTTGATTTTTTGCTTAGTTTATTACATACGCCCTGGGATTAGACCGCCCATCATAAATTTTGTTTTGCGTTTGGTTGTCTCAATGTACATTTTAGAATTATTTACTTTCCTCTCCGATTGTTGGCGGTCCACGTTAGATTGAAAACTATCAAACAATATGTAAAAAAAATCCTGTCCCATGCGAAAGGGGCAAATTAATTTTTTTTTAAGTGAAAACTTCTATAGATGCGTTGGGCATGTTTGAGATGGGACTAAACCATTGATTTCGCGACACTGTGACGACACCAGCTTTGATGTCTTGGTCAAAAGGACCATTAAAAAGACATCAATGCGTTGATTACCGCAGTGCGTAATTTTATTCATTAAACGTTGAAAAACTGCAGGTGAATTGGCTAAACCGAACGGAACCCGAACGTATTCATATTGCCCGTCCGGTGTAATGAAGGCAGTTTTGTGAATCGAATTTTCGGATACCGGTAATTGGTGATAAGATTGTGACAAATCTAAGCTAGTGAAGAAGTTTTTACCTGTCAATTTAGAAATTTCGTCATCAATTATAGGCAAACGAAATACGATAATATGGGGCATAGTGGATTAAAGTAATGCGATACCGCTATTAAATAAAAATTTTGGTTCCCTAAAATGACTAAGTTCATTAAAAAATATGTCACTTCGTGTCTGGATTGTGCTTTTCGGAAAGGATCATTATGGAAAACTGGAGGAAAAATTAAATCCTATCGCAAAACCTGAGGTACCAATGGATACCCTACATATTGACCACTTAGGGCCTTTTCCGAAGTCTAGTAAACACAAAATAGTAGATTGTTATGCAAGGGTCGAAAGGAATCAATTCCCATTCGAGGTATTTAGACGCCCGAGCGCAGCGAGGGCGGCTTTAGTCCGAGTAGTAATTGATGACTTTCACCCGTGTTAAACACTCTACTTTTCATTTCAAATTTAAGGAAAGTAAAAAGTTGTAGTTTTTCTAAAATATTAATTGATAATATTAACATGAGTAGGTATTCTAGTACCTATTAGTCTTTTTTAAAATTT
Organism: Agrochola lychnidis; assembly: GCA_963680765.1. NCBI lineage: Eukaryota > Metazoa > Arthropoda > Insecta > Lepidoptera > Noctuidae > Agrochola > Agrochola lychnidis. The sequence continues at coordinate 3,839,488 of OY796871.1, read as the reverse complement.
TAAATATGGAACACACCGCATCACTGCCGCGGGTCGTCCCGCTTAGGATCAGTTTACACCAAGACGCGACGCGACGTGACGCTGCGCGCAATTTTAAACAAGTATCGAACTTATTTTCCTCACAAAAAGGCATATTTCAGTGCGAGCGTGAACGCGTGTCAAAGTACGCTGAGATGCGCGGTGCTGCGCAGCGCGTGTACCTTATTGCGTAGTAAATAAATTCGATATTATATCGGATCGTAAAAAAGTGCGCGTCGCGTCGCGTCTCGGTGTTTGCTGACCCTTAGGTATTTTTTAATTCACACTGGCTGTTTATACAATGACAAGACTGCAGCATTTTTTTTTAATCTGTATTTTTCTATAAGGGGCATTACACCAACATATCTACGATCACAGATCCATGATCAAAGACTTAACTAAATAGTAAAATAGACATAACATGGGTAATTTGTGAGCTTTGTAGATAGGTATATGACATAATATGATAATGTAATATTCCTCAAGGGGGATATACCCATTACAAATGTCTATTTTACAATTCCATAATATCTTCGATCACAAATCCATGACCACAGACTCGACAGTGTAATACCCCCTTAGTAAAAAATTTCGTAGCCGACTACCTAACTAAATATAGTTCTATTTTTAAAATTCATTCCCGCCCTAGAGAGGGAAGTAATTTATATGAGTCTTTCCTACCCAAGGGTGGGGATCAGCGTCTTCCACCCGCTACTTGGATCAAACAAACACTACTTTCCGAGTATGAGAAATGAAAAATATATTTTAATACTTAATTACATGTTCCTTCTCAAAATTTGTTATTGCCAGAGCAACACGCACCTTAAGTTCAGCTGAAACTATTCATATTTTACATGATGTATTTTCATTATTTGGTTTTCCTTCCACCATAGTGTCTGATCGTGGCCTTGCGTTTTGTAGCCGTTATTTTAAAGATTTTGCAGTTAAACACCTTATAAAACATGTGCTGACATCAGTTGTAACACCAAGAGCTAACGGTCAGGTTGAGAGGGAAAATGGAACAATTTTAAATGGTTTAAGAACTAGCAGTGAGGAAAGTAACTGGGACTGTTGCCTGCTTGATGTAGTTTATGGTGTTAACAACACGTGCCATGAAACCACAGGTCAAGCCCCCTTTAATTTAATGTTCAAACATAAGAGTAAAGTATTAAATTTAGAAAATAGCGAAAGCAATTTAAATATAGACAACAAAAAGAGCAAAGGCCACTGCTAATATTAAACGTAAACAACAATTAATGAAACATCAATTTATCGTATCTACAAGAAAGGGGACTTGGTCTTATGGCGTAATCCAAAAGGCTGTGGTCAGTCTGGAGTAAATACGAAGCTTGATGCTGCTTATGCCGACCATATAGAATAACTAAGTCGCTTGGTCATAACCGATATATGATACACAGCGTAAAAGGGTTTAGAAGGTACAAGAAATTTAGTACAGTGGTGGCTGTAGATTCTTTGAGGCCGTATGTAGCTGTTGTTGGTTCTGATAGTGATGACGCTGATAACGCTGACCAATTAGATACATAAGATCTTATAGATCTATTAGAAAGTTAACTAATGCATATCGTGTGGACACTTTGTTTCAGGACGGCCGAGCTGTTACATCTACACTGGCCCGCTAAGACGCTGGCAACACTGTCGGCGTGCCCTCACCACTGTCAAGCCCCTCCACGCACATCAAGACGCTATGACGGGAAATAGTACATAAACAAGCGTGCATGTCATTCTCGTCCCTTTTTTCCACAAGAACCACTGACCAGGTCGAACCTCTGCCAATTTGCTATTTGATTCTATTTTTATATTGCTGTTTGTATGGATAATTAGAACCCGATAAGAATACATCATCTTTTGATTTATATTGTACCTAATAAATTGGTAGTAGTTCAATATTTATGTGTAATAATTGATTTTTAATTTGCTTTTCGTGTGACTAGATTATAACGGATTTTAGTTCAAATAAGTTCCTGTGATTTCTATATACATATAACTAATTAAAATAATTTACTAAGGTTGTTTGAATTTCATTTATTATAAACCCTGTGTTTAATCATTTGTTACATAAAACTTCAGTCTCGGAAAAAATTAACTTAAACAATGAAGTAGCTGACAACAGTACCAACTATACAACTACTAACGTCAACTATACGCAAAAAAGTTTTCATCATCGGTGTACAATCAGAACCACTCTACACAGCTAAATAATACATCTTTATTATTTAGTTGTGGAAACCTGAATGTATTAAGTCACATATCGCTTACAGAGGATATGGTTGCTAGCAAACTGAAATGTCTGGATATACGCAAAGGACCAGGTCCTGACGAGCTTCCCCAATTATCCTCGCTAAGTGCGCGAAGTCATTCTCGCCTTTGACCCTGCTTTTTAACCGCTCACTTGAAACGGGTTGTTTCCCATCCGCGTGGAAGAAACCTAAAATAGTCCTTAATTTTAAAGATGGTCGCAAAAACGATATAAAAAATTATGGACCTATTTCGATTATCTCTATTATCCCTAAAGTTTTCGAGTTACTATTGTATCCGTATCTGTACAGCCACTTGAAAAATCACATAGTAGGCAATTGGTATGGTTTCTTTCAGGGCAGATCAACTCACACCAATCTAGTAGCTTTTTCAGAAAATGTCACAGCTTATGTGGTACGGCGGATTCAGGTTGATGCAGTATACATCGATTTTAGTAAAGCGTTCGACAAAGTAGACCACCAACTTTTAATACAGAGACTCGAGAGCTGCGGAATCTACAGTGCACTATTGCAATGCTTTCAATCATACCTTAGCTGTGATCGTTTGTCGTTCGTTGTTTTGAATGGGGTCCGATCTGAGGATTTTTATGTGACGTCTGGAGTACCACAAGGCTCTCACTTAGGACCTTCGCTTTTCAATATTTTTATTAATACCAGTATCCATTGCTTCCATCACGCATAATCTTTTTTATTCGCAGACGATCTGAAGTTAACCTTGCCTATTAAATCTATAGAGGATCCTCATTTGCTACAAGCTGACTTGGATAGATTAGTTGAGTGGTACAAAGAAAATAGGATAAGCTCAAAGGATAGTGGGCAAAAATATATGGGAGCTGGTCCCACTGCCGCCACAGTTAAAACCACTGTACTTTTGAAGACATTACTTCTCCCTTCACTCAGGTCAAGCCGCATCAAAATCTGTCCCAAGGTTATGCAGTTCTGACAACGTTAGGTTTTTTTTTCCAGCAGAAGTGGGAGATCCTCATGGATGCCCAGACTAACTCACAGATGAGCCAGTCTGGGCAGTGCCGGACTCTAACCGGCTAAAACTACACGCCTTCTTTACAATAAATCCACAAACTTGGTGGTCCGTGCTTTTGTTTACGATCTTTAGCTTGTTTACATGTTCCAATATTAATACAATTGCTGTTCCTACTTCGGACTACAGCTTATATCTACTACTTAAAAACTGATACATATCTGATGTGAGTCCATCTGATACATATTACACCCTTTTTTTTATGAGGACTAGATAGACATTACAAATAATTTTCTGAATTTAATACAATTTATTACACAATGTTGTACCTCTTATTTCTATTGTAATACATTTATTTATTTTTATACAAACTTCATTTTACGAGATGGATTGATTGAAACTTCATGGCAGTGCGAGCCGACCAGCCCCAGGCGACGGCTTCCGTACACGGACATGACGTACACATCCGCGCCGTTCAGCTCAACCATTTCTTAGGGAAACAATCGACCAGATGTGCAACGCTACCATCGGCGGGATATTTACGTAAGCATGACAAACTCACTCTGCCATGAAGTTTTACCTGATTCTGTTTTGATGGTACGTGGAGGGTTGGGATTGGTTAGTATTGGTGTGTTGGGAGTATGGATGTGGTCTAGTTTATGGAGTCTTATTTGAGGCGTGATGTCAAAACCAGGGATTTTGCTAGCCCGAGCAGGGCTTCCACGACTGCTGCGTCTCGATGTTTCATGGCCATCTTAAGGTTTGACCGTTTTGGTAGGCGCATCCATCGCCCTCTTCGCAAAGCGGCCAGTGGCGTCATCGGCGTCAACGGAGTAGTAGACGCAACTAACAGTATGTCTCGACAACGCCACCACAACGTGGGAGATGCTTTCGTGGACCTAGAGCCTCCTGGACTTCGTGTTGATGATGATTACGCTGTCGTCGCCCTGGATTCTCTTGCCATCCTGGCAGCTCTGAAGAGAGCATACATTTCCGATTGGAAGACTGAGTTGTGGGGTTCAAGGCCAAAGGTGCTAAACGTTGACTCCTTCCCGTTTTCCCACCAAGTTAGGGCAGCGCCAACTGAAAGTTAAGAGGCTTTATCTTGCTGTCGTCGGCAGCCCGCGGCTTCACTCAAGTAATACACCCTATGAATTTACAATTCCGGAATGACGGACAAATTTAACTATGCAGTAAAAAAAAAACACTTATGTTCAATTGGAGAGTTGACCGACTTGAATGAAAAGACTAAAATGTTAATTCAAGATACGGCCTATAAATTTTCGATTCCAAATAGTTGAGAAAATTTTCGAAAATTTGAACATGTTTTTGCAACTGGAAATATAAGTTGATCGATTATTTCTCGTTAACTTGTAGAGGAGCCTACTTAGCTGTGACAGTTTTCCTTTTAATTTCGTTATATATTAATACTGCTGTGAATTTTCAATTTATTTTCGCCATGTTCGTCCGTCTGTCTGTCCGCGTCTTACCTCAGATACTGTTAGTACTAGAAAGCTGTAATTTAACATGGGTATACATTATTAATCACGCCGACAAAGTGGTAAAGCTAAATGTATTTTTTAGATTACCTCTCCTATACGTAAAGTGGGGATGTTTTATTTTTCTCGTTTATTCCTTGGTATCGTTGGAAAAGTCGTTCAAAAATATTGTGAGTTTGTGAAAACCATTTTTGGATTAAGGGATTCGTTTGCGAAATATTAAGCTATAAAATGCTAATTTTTGTTAAAGTCAAGTGTCCCCCCCCATGCAAGCTAAATTAAAAAAAATATCTGTAATTCAGACCGAAATTAGTCCACACGTTGTTAGTGATTAGTAACAGATTGTGCTTACATGCTATGTTAGTGTTATAAGTAATATAATTAATTAGTTTAATTTAGCACAAACCAATTACTATTTTTACCCAGTGACTTTGGATGGGGCATTCCGATCTGCTGGTAATTATTTTCAGGATACTGTTACGAATTTTGCGCAAGCGTTGTGGTAAGGAAGCCGCTAGCTTAAGCATGATGGCGTGAAAGCCATCCGTGTACGCTAAAGTACAATAAAATTCCAACCTCAATACTAAACATTACAGGCACCATTATGATTTAATCAAACAAAACACCTATAGAAAAAATTATAAAACAAAGATAACGTCCGCTGTGATCGCGGCGCTATTGTTAAAGACATATAAACAAGACAGCTTCGCCAGGGGTGATGAACTTTTGACATGGATTTTTTAATGAAATAATAGTATCTTCTCAAACATTCTTGGAAATTTAAGCATTATTTTGACAACTTTCTTAGAGATAAATCGAAAATACTGTACTGGCCAAATACATGCGAGCGCCGGCCGGTAATGTTTGTATGAAAATCCATAACTTTCTTATTATTTGACTTTTTGAAAGCTCATAAATATTCTGTCGTGTTGTTTAAAAAAAGAACGAACTTTTATGGCAATCAAGGTTACTTATCAGAGATGGGATTTAAATTTCGATTTGGTTTTCAAATACTGCTGTTTAAAGTAAAGAAGAAACAAATGAACATATTGGTTCGTGAAAATTGTCGTTATTCGTCATTGATTCTGGAATTTATATTAAATTTACTTAGTTTGAATTTCCGCGCATTATTTGAGAGAAGCAATATAGAATACCTTGGCCGCAAGCAGGCATTGATGGACTCACGTATGTGTGCCTCGGCTTCAACTCGGCCCAAATTTTCACCTTTGTCCATCAATGCTCCTGTTGCAAGCCGCGACAGAAAAATTAATCTGCCTAGCCTTTTCCCAACTATGTTGGGGTAGGCTTCCAGTCTAACGGGATGCAGCTGAATACCGTATTTTACATGGATTGACTGCCTATCTGACCTCCTTAACTCAGTAACTGGGTAATACGATAACCCTTGGTAAGACTGGTTGTCAGACTCAAGCCGCGACAGTAATGTACTATTTCCTCAAAAAATTCCAAAACAAAGTATTTACAACTCCCCAACAAACAACTTACTTATACTTAGTTACAGTGTTTTGCTTTCTCAAGTCAGTCTTGACATGGCTTCAAAGTCAATAAATGTGTGACAAATAGTCTGAGAAGAGCACTTACGTTGCAGATAGCACTTACGCTTAAGCAAATTGATGTAACAAAATGCAGCAGATCCGATTCTATAATTACAATGACAATCATCTACTTCAGCAGCATTATCACACACTTACTAAACTAAAGATTGTTTCCATATTATTCATCTTTAGCCATATAGCCCTCATTTTTAAATATCCTCTAGCCCGTATCTAATTTTTTTTTGTATTTGACACAGCATGTAACACAATTTGTTTCTTTCACGCTTCTCTATTTATTTGAGTACTCAGTCCATTTTCTTGCCATAAATAGCATCTATCACTCTATCCAACAACCGTGAGCTAACTTATTTTTTTCTATTTCTATCCAAATTCAAATTCAAAACTTTCCTCTCGTTACTCGAATTGAAAATGCTTTAAATGTTGACGACCCCACGTACCGAATCCACTGGCGATTATCATCAATACGCTGAATCAGGCTGCTGGCTGGTATATAAGCTTGATGCCCTCGGGCTCTGCAACACATCTCCAGCGCATCCAAGACAATAGCTACAGCTGCAAGTATCATCAAGATGAAGACTTTACTAGTATTCGCTGCCTGCATTCTGTTAGCTCAGGTTAGTGGAAAAGATTTGAGCTAGTCGACTGCGATTTTTTATGATACTGTTTAGGAATAACTAAAAATTGTGTATGTTTTTTTGAAATAATTGGAAATAAATTAAATTATTATTTGAACCGGGCTAGTTTTTCCAAATAATTTGATTAAATTGAATTTGGAAATAACAGTTCTAGCTGTCCCACAATAAGGAAGTCGGTTGTTTAGTTCGGTTATGGAAAACTGCATAATTAATCGACTTAATTGCAATTCACTGATCAGCTGAGCATTTGTCTGATGTCTCGTTACGCTGATGAGTCCTGGAATCAAACCCCACAACAGGGATGACAACAAAAAGAAAAAACCGTCAGATAGGTTTTAATAAAATATTGGAAACGTATTTTTTATTTTTTTACGTAATCAAAAGATCGGCAATACATTGAGTTAAAATGTGGCATGACGTCAGTCTTTTGCAGATTTTATACTTTAACCCTTGATTCGAAGAAAATTGTAAGTCTTGATACACTATTACGAGATTTTTCAATCCTAGTACCTGTCAAAGTAACTACATCGATGTACCTATGTAAACATTTTATTATAAAAAGAGTTATCCAATTAATGAAAATGTTAGCGAAAGAAAAACGTATTTAAAGTTACATTAAAAAAATCACAGTAGTTTTCAAGCATCTCAGTGAAACCGAAACGTATATCAACTTACAATGTTCTTTCACCAACTGAATCACGCTTGTGGCTTATAGAAACTTACTTACGTTATTATTTCACCGAGATATTGTCACAACAGATAGAAAGGTACGTTTTCTTTTCACTTAAAAAAACTAGGATGTCGTCGGTATCAATTGTTACGTTATTCTTCGTATAAGAAACAACGTACTAAAAGCAGCTTATTATGTGCGAAGTTACAACTATCTTTCACAGATATTTTGTACTTTTCACTATCGTAACTCTCACTAAAATCTTTGTTAGGCTAGTTACCGAAAAAAGAATTAAAAATGTATGTTTATGTTTTCTTTTTTAAACCTGAAAGTCTAACAGATACCCTTTTTATCGCGATTCAAAGTACACGAAAACGTTTTTTGGCTCTCCTGTAAACCCTCATTTTCGAGTTACAATTTTATTCGAATCGCAGGTCGACTTAATTGTGAAAGATTTAAATATATTTTCAAATCTTTTTATTACTTACACTTTTTTCTTATTTGTATTTATTTCAACATGAAAGATTTAACCAATATTTTGTTACCATATTTCTTATTTAAAAAAGTGTCCGTGGATTAATTGCTCGTGCTTGTCCATAGGTACCAACTACACTTTGGAATGGGTAACTAGATTCATCTTTCTGACAGACCGACCCCTTGACAATTCAAAAGTGCCTGTAATTGGTTTATTTGAATTAAATGCTTTGAGTTTACGTTTGAGTTATTAGGCGTGAGTCTAACAATACAGGGCCATGTCTCCAGTCATTGCAGCTTTTAGTTGACCTGTCCCGACACATGCACTTCAGGGAAGGGATAGTAGGAATCTTTCACATCGTAACGAACTAGAAATATTTAACCAAGTAATGTTTGTTTTGACCAGGCTCTCACAGACGAACAGAAAGAAAAGCTTACTAAATATCGCACAGAATGTCTGAGTGAGACCAAAGTTGAAGAACAGCTAGTGAACAAGCTCAAGGATGGTGACTATAAGGTAAGAATTATTAAAACTTAGGTGCTCTTGTACAGTATGAAGGTGCCAACAGATTTTCAAAATTTTTGGCGATAGAATCACGTGATCTAACGAAAGGAAGTAAATGTGTAAGCAACAGACGATCGTCATCGTATTTTTTGTCGATTGTTTAATCATAAAGTGACTATTAAACTAAAATCATGATATTTATCGATCGTTAACAGGTGAAAGTTACGATCGATAAAATCGAGCAAATCTGTAAGAAGCTGACAAATCTTATTGACTATCATAACAGCATAACATAGAACAACGATCGTCAAATTGTACAGCAATCTGTAGCAGTCAAAAAGACAAATACAGTGATTTTAAAATAATGCTAATCTGCAATAATGCAAATCTGCATTTTGCAATCTAATCTAAGAAAATGGCAATTAGGTACTACGCCCTTTTTTTTTTTTGGGTTGGAAATTATCAAATAACTTCTCCCGTTCTGGGTGGAGCGGGAGGGCGTGTCAGATTCTTACTGACTAAAACCCACCCGTATTTCTTCAGTTGCCATGTTGCCGGGGTCCACGATTTCCCTATCGGCCCGTATTCGCAGCCCCGGCAGGCATTGGCCCTAGCGGACCCCGTCAATTCTGCTGACATCTCTTTGAGGCGCGCGTGGAACACAACCCGGGCTTGGTCCTTATCAGACGGCGAGCTACCCATTGCTCACCGTCCGCAAGCCCGCGCCTACGGTGGCCGGAAATCTACCTGTGATTCCCAACGCCCAGGGCGTCTCCTCCTGCGGCGGCTAGGGGCGTGAGGGCGCGAAATTTGCCTCTCCCTCATGCGCTCCGTCCCCTCCTTCGCGAGCCTTCGCAGAAGGAGGTGACGGCCTCCCATTTCCTCTCGCTCCGTAGCATGGCCCGGATCAGGGCCGGACGCGAGAGATCACCGCCGCCAATCGCCTCCACGAGGACACGGCGATGCGCTGCCCAAGCCGGGCAGACCTCCACCGTATGCTCCACCGTGTCCTCCGGGCGATCCACACAGTGACGACACCCGGGCGTTTCCTCCCGCTTTATCCTGAACAGGTACCTCCCGAAACAGCCGTGTCCGGTGAGGACCTGCGTCAGGCGGAAGGTGAGGACGCCATGGCGCTTCTCTAGCCACTCCTCAAAGAAGGGTCTTATCGCCGCAATTGTGGCGTGCCCAGCGCTGGGTTGTGACAATCGCACTCTCCATTCCACCATGAGATCCCGCCGGAGCTCTGTCCGCTGTGCCGCAACTTTTTGCGGCATCGGAGTTAAGCCCCGGCGCTTCGACTCCTCGCGCCACTCCCAAATGTGCGCGAGGACCTTTGCCTCCAGATCCCATGGCGGTACTCTGGCAAGGAGGCTCGCCACCTCGCAGGAGACCGTGCGGTATCCTTGGGCCAGCCGGATGGCCATGTCACTAACGAGACACAATTTTAATTCGAAATTTTATTCGAATTTTTATTGTTATCGACTTCTACAGGCAAATCGACAATCGAGCGGATATTTGAATAACTAGCAACATAATTTCAGACTGACAACGAGGCCCTGAAGAAGTATGCCCTCTGTATAATGATGAAGTCAGAGCTGATGACCAAGGACGGCATATTCAAGAAAGACGTCGCTCTGGCTAAGGTTCCTAATGCAGGTAAGACTCTCCAAACTCATGCACCTAAACTTTTGGGCAATAAGCAAGGTTGTATCCGCCCCAAAGCAGTGCACTTACTTTTTTTTTTCTACCACATAACATAACTTCACACCTGTAATTCCCGAAGGGTTAGGCAGAGTTGTCCCTATAGTACACCCAAATTCGCCAGTTATGTTTAAGTCCCATGTCATATGCGGCGAGCCTATTGCCATCAACCGGGCACAATTTATCAAACAATCTTTTAATAACACGCAGGCGTGCACTGGTTAACAAATGCCTCGTGATCTCTACGGTTAAAAGTCAAAGGGGATCAATCTGCTTAGTCATTTCCCGACTATGTTGGGTCGGCTTCCAGTCTAACCAGATACAGCTGAATACCAGTATTTTACTTGGAGTGACTGCCTATCTGACCTCCATATCCCTGTCACTTGGTAACACAATATCCCTTGGTGAGACTGGTTGTCAGACTTTCGGGCTTCTGGCGACCTGTAACGACTGTCAAAGATCTGTGAATCCCTTCCGTGCCTCGGTGCCTTGGTCCCGGCTATTGGAACATGTTTCGATATGTTATGGATGGTCATCCATCCACGAACTAACCGCGGCTAGCGATGCTTAATCTTCGATCAACACATGCGGCTTCTAATGTTTGGCTGCGAGTCCCTCAATCAGGAATCAGTTAAAATCACCACACTTTTTTATGGCTGCGGCAACTACGCAGTGTATGTTTTACTGTTAGCTTCCCGCAACATCCATATTCCAGTAACGGTTGTGTCGACTCAATCCATGTTCGTATTTGGTGGCTTTTCTAACATTTCTTTTTTCTTTCCAGCTGACAAACCCACAGTGGAGAAACTGATCGACGCCTGCCTCCCAAACAAGGGCAATACTCCCCACCAGACTGCCTGGAACTACGTGAAGTGCTACCATGAAAAAGATCCCAAGCACGTGATTTTTGTGTAATTGCAGAACACCATCAGCATTTGATTCTTCCTAAGAATTTTCTGCTACCATCATAATTTTTAAACAGTCTTTTCATAATATTTGAATGTGGAATTAGAATGCTTAGTGACGTCTGCACTCTGCTACGCTCAACTTGCAACTGACAAAATTGTATTTCGACGCGGATAGATAAAATTGTGAAAAAAATTAATTTTATAAAAAAGCACTGTTTAGGAATTTATCAATATATTTGAAGGAAGAAATTGACTTATTTGTTAAAACTGCCTTTTCGAATTTATTAAATGATCAATAAAAGAACATTTGAATTTGTTGAGTTTTATTCAGTATATATTATGGTTTCTTCCTTTCTACATCATCATCCCCTAGCTGGTCAAACTGTATAAGAAGCTATGACCTAACCAATCAGCCACTCTCCAGTCAACCATTCTGCTGATGATCTTTATAATCAAACCCTACCAGTGGTGTATCTATTCAATAAATATTTCAACACCACAAAACACTGTCTCACACATACTACCTGGACGACCGAGCTCTGCTCTGGTGAAAACAGAGAATGCTCATTTAATAGTATAGAATAGTTCATAGTCATTCCATGCAGCCATGATAGCATGTACTTACTTATTCCATGCTGCCATATATGTAATTATTTTAAAGTAGCTATCTTGTTCTAAACTTTGGCTAAGCTCTGCTAAGCTTTAAGCTCTGCTCGGGTGAAAATACGGAGAAAACGAATTTTCTCAGATATGGGCAGCTAGATCGATTTTTCGCCCGCGTAAAACCCTATATTGCAACTTTCATCGAAATCGTTAGAGCCGTTTTCGAGAAGACGGATATGTGACTCTCGTTATTTTCTGCGATATTTTAACTACTGTGGGCGTGAGTGTGGGTAGTGTTGGTTAATGCGCAATAGAAAAACAGTTTGCAGTTCAGATTACATTATAATTTACTATCAAATTAATCACACTACGAGTAGCTAAATTATACACACTGGGTGTAACGGTGTTTATTAAAATTAACACAATGATCACAAATTATAACTAACACAATAACTGAGCACCACGAATCGAGAACAGTTTCCCCGACGTCTTGACTATGATACGATCCGAGGCTGAATCCCTCCTCACCGTGGCCTTAAAACATCACGACTCTGTAGAAGCGCCTTTGGTGTGGGTAGATCACTTGATGTCGCCAGTGGCGCGCTTGCGATTCGTTTCGTGTCCGTACTAACTAGTAGTTCTGCGAACAGTAGACCTCGCGAGCACAAAGTTTTTACAACAATTAATATAGGTACCATTAAAATTATTTAAAACGGGATATTTACCATGTATTTTTTTTACAAAACATCCCGTTTTAAACAAAAAACATGGTAAACATCCCGTAAATAAAGAACTTTAGTAGTGGAAATAACCATGTCAGTTTAAAATCCTATAATTAATATACTTATACAACTTAAAAACCCGATTGCAGCTGTAGGTTACTAATATGCATGTGGTGGCAAGATGATAATAAAACAGAAATACACTAACCCAAAACAAACTGTTAAACACGAGACTTTACTTTTGAAGCTACTTTACACCTAACAAAACTCAGTCACACAAAATCTTCGACGGAACCTAACCATGTGGCGAACAATAACGACTACGCGATCTAGCGGTGTACAGTAGCGCCATTCGGTGACCTTATTGTAAAACGTTTTAGAGAAAAATGAAAATAATTTTCAGAATTCTCTAAAAGGCCAAAATTCTAGGCTGAGGCTTTTGCAGCGCGGGAACCTGGAGGATGTCGGGAAATATGCATGAGGATGGTGAGCACAGCAGCTCAAAAATCCCCGCTTGCAGGATTGGTCGGCCTTTCTTGCCCTCAACCAGCGAGTACACCAGAATAATTAACTTTTTGGACGGGCAAAGACACATTGGGTGTAACGACAACAGACTGTTAAATCGTGTTGTCATTCATTCTTAGATCGGGCCTCAAACTAATCCGCACGTAACTTTTGCCGAATCTTCGGATTTCGTGTTTAAGGACTACTACTTCATGTTTTCTTGTTGAAAAAATTAACGATAGCTTGTAGTTTTAGCGTTCGAAAATATTTTATGCTACCAACGCAATTCTATGATTTGACGGCGATGACCTATTTTTTTTCCTGTCAAAAAAACATGACATCGTGCAATACGTCAAATTCAAATTTAAAAACCGGCGAAGCGCGTGGGCCACGCACAATTAAGGGTTCCGTAGTTGGGATCAATTTATTCCAAGAACTAACTTTAACATTGAAGTTGTAAAACATGTTCTCCCATGCATACCAACTGCATATGTAAGTTGGCCGATTATTATTCGTTAACTTGTAAAGCATACTTAGTTGTGATAGTTTTTCTTTTAATTTCGTGATATATACTTTTGCTGTGATTTTTTTCACACATCCAAAAACAATCATTTAGTGGGACTTGACTCTTAAGAAAAATTAACACTTTAAAGCTTAATATTTCGCAAACGGATTCCTGAGTCAAAAAATAGTTAACACACACCCGGGGAAACATAGGAAATCATTCACATTTTACGTGTAGGAAGGGGAGGTACCCTAAAAACACATATATATCATAATTTTATTTTACCACTTTGCCGGCCGGCGTTTTTAATGTATAGGTACACGCTAAATTACAGCTTTCTAGTACTTAGATTCTCTGAGCTAAACCGCAGATAGACAGGCAGACAGTCAGACGCACATGGCGAAACTATATCGTTTCCTTGTTGACTACAGTACCCTAAAAACCAGAAAAATTATGAGTAAATATATGTAAGCCAGCTAGAAAAATTAACTAATAGGTTTTATTAAATAGTGAGCAATTTACTGCATTTTGAGAAGCTATTCTGCTCATCTTGCCGAAGATCCTCATCAGATCTTCACCAATTTTGAGATCAACATAGAGTTGCTACCTTTCAAATAAAAACCGGCCAAGTGCATGTCGGACCACGCACAATGTAGGGTTCCGTAGTTGGAATGAATTTATCCCAAGAACAAACGTAACTTTGTAGTTGAGAAACATGTTCTCCGATACATTCTGTATGGGAAAACATGTTTTTATAACCGCAAATCTAAGTTGTTCGATTATTACTCGTTAACTTGTAAAGCCTACTCAGCTGTGATAGTTTTTCTTTTAAATTCGTTATATAAGCTACTGTTGTGAAATTTTTCACATATGTGAAACCAACCATTTAGCTGGCAGGGGGGGGGGACACTTGACTCTAACAAAAATTTTCACATTAAAGCTTAATATTTCGCAAACGGATCTCTGAATTCAAAAATGGTTTTAACATACTCACAATATTTTTGAAAGACCTTTCCAATGATACCACACATGGTGGGATAAAAAAATTAAAAAAAACATCATCACTTTACGTGTATGGGAGGTACCCTAAAAAAAAATGTTTTTCATAATTTTGTTTTACCACTTTGTCGGCATAATTAATATGTATACCTATGCCAAATTACAGCTTTCTAGTACTAAGGGTCTCGGAGCTAGACCGCGGACAGACAGACAGATAGACCGACAGACAGACGGACATGACGAAACTATAAGGGTTCCTTGTTTACTGCGGAACCCTAAAAAAGAACCATCAAAATCAGATCTCATAAGGCGGAGATATCCAGTAGCCCCCCTTTTTGCCCCATTTTGGAAGAAGTAGCCCTCCAATCAAAAATCTCCGACGACTAAAAATTACGAAAAATTCGTTAAACCTGTACACCAAATTTCGTCCAGATCGGTTGTAAAATACAACCTGTAGACGAGTACGTACAAACTGACACACGAAAGCAAATTTTGCCAGACCTGATCCATAATCATCATCAATAATAAAAAATTACCACATAAAAACCAATTATTAAGCTTAAATGTGTTTCTAGATGAAAATAAAATTATTCGTATTGGTGGTAGATTACACAATTCCGAATATTCATTTAAAAAGAATCATCCAATTTTATTACAGTCCACTGATCACTTTGTGAAACTTTTATTTAGATTTGAGCATATCAAATTTATGCACGCAGGTCCTCAGTTATTACTAAGTACAATTAGAGAGACTTACTGGCCACTTGGTGGTCGCAATTTAGCCAGAGCCTGTTATCGTCAGTACATTCGATATCAGCGTCTAAAGCCACAGGCAGTTGTCCCTCAGATGGGTAATCTCCCATTGAGCAGACTCTCACCAGCCGACTTTCCTTTTCAAAGCGTAGGAGTTGACTACGCAGGCCCTATGACCTCGGCTAGTCGTTAAGATCGTGGATGTAGATTGGTGAAGGTATACATTGTCATTTTTATGTGCTTGACTACAAAAGCCATTAGAGTTGGTGGGTGACACGATGAGCAGTAATTATTCACAGGCTTTACGTCGGTTTATGTCTCGAAGAAGAAAACCTCTCAACATAACACTCCGATACCGGAACTTCGTTTGTAGGAGCCTACAATGAGATAGCTGATTTATTGAAACGCAATTGTGACTCCATAACTGATAGTGCGGCTCAAGATGGTATTAAGTTCCATTTTTTCCTGCTTACGCTCCACATTTTGATGGTCCTTGGGAGGCGGGTGTCAAATCGACCAAATTTCATTTGTACCGAGTGTTGGGAAATTTCAATCTAACATACAACGAGCTTAGCTTCGTTTTAGTTCAAATTGAAGACATTTTAAATTCTCGGCCGCTCACACCGTTATCGTCAAATCCAGAAGACCTGTTGCCTCTCACTCCTGGTCATTTCTTAATTGGACGACCTCTCATGTCTCTTCCTGTAAAGGATATCCGGGACTACTCCACTCATCACTTAACGCACCATCAACGTATTGAGCAGCTGCGGCAGCATTTCTGGTCAAGATGGAGCAAGGAATATGTCTCCGAGCTTCAGCAGCGAGTAAAGTGGCGTACCGGCAACGACAGTCTGAACTTGGACTCCCTCGTTGTCATAAAGGAGGATAACCAGACACCGCTGGAAGTTGGGCCGCGTTGTTGGTCTTCATTCTGGCACAGATGGCACAAGCAGAGTTGCCAACATAAGAACTTCAACTGGGACTATTAGACGAGCATTCTCCAAGATTTGCTCTTTATTGGAAGATAACTGTTGAAAGGCGAGCTTTCAACGGCCGGGGGCATGTTAAAGCAACAGTTCCACCATTAGCTCAAGTTAACTCGGAGTAATTTGTAGACAGTAAGACTTTAGCTATAAGTATTTTATCAGGCGTTAACCTTGCTGTCCTTTGTTTTGTTTTGAATGTCAGACCAGTCATATTGAAGGGTTCACTGCATGCTACGTCTTGAGTTTATTTTAATTACTAAATTTTCTAAGAAGTTTATACAAATATAGTGATTTAATTAAAATAAAACATAATTAATTACTGAGAAACCAAAATAATGACCATCAATTTCATATCTATTAAAATCAGTCTTATATTTTTTTGTCTACGTCACTGGCAGTGCATGTTTTGCACTGGCATGAGCTGACTGAAATTAACACAAGACATTAGTGGTGGGTCGTTGTTGAATTTTTGACGGACGAATCCGTTTTCCCGACGACGAAAACGGTTGCAAAAAACGGTTAAAGGACGAAATTTATCCAACATGGAATAGAATTGCGTTTTTGTCGAGCGCAGTTTCTTACAATTATCAACGATTTGAAATGTAGGACATGATTTTTTCGCATCACGAACGACAGCATTGACAATACATTACTGACTGTATTTCATTTCAAAGAGTTCACTTTTTAAGAGTTTACTTTTTATTGGAAGGACTGTTTTACGAGTGTGATAGATAATTGAATCATTGTACCCGACTATTTTCTTAGATGTAAAAATCGCACCAAGTAATTCGAAGACTGGTTTGTGCAATGAAGACTGTTTGAAGGACTCAAGACGTAAAACGGTTTCATCATCACAAAACGGTCTTTGTAAACGGTTCGTTGTCCCAATGCCCATCCCTACTAGAACTAGACAGCTGTCACTTATTTCGTGTTTTCGGATGTGTTTAGAGTGCTTTCCCAATTATTTTTCATTTTCAACGATCACTGCTTTGATTTTACGGATTCTGACCCTGCCTACTTTGTACGACCCTTGCTTTCACACTGGACACCGAAGATCGCTCACACGATTGACTTGGAATTGTTATAATGGATTGTTTTGGAATTGATGGTTGGGATATTGTTGAAACTATGGATCGCTATGTGAATTATGAGAAAGCAACTAGTTACTGCAATACACTAATGTATGTATGAATCTATAAATTCACACCATTTACATATCGTAACTATTCAGGCCCAAGAGTGCATGTAATCGTTTCAGTCTCCTACAATACATAATATACAGGAAGCGATTGTGTTTTGTTTTCGTCGTGTTTGATGAAAGGGGTACGTAAGGGTTGCACGTGTGAAAGGAGACGGAAACGATTACATACAATCTTGGGCCTTAATGTAACGAAATGAAAATGGTATGAATTTATAGATTTGAACATATTTACTGTTTTGCAGTATCTAGTTGCTATCCCACAATTCACACAGCGATCTATAGTTTCAACAATATCCAATCCACAAAATAATCTGCGGTAAAATCCAAAACAACAATTCCATGTCAATCGTGTGAACGATCTTCGGTGTCCGCCTGGGTCCGCGTCTTACCTCAGAGACGTTAGTACTAGACTACTATAATTTGGCATGGGTATACATTATTAATCACGCCGAAAAAGTGGTAAAGACAAATATATTTTTTTAGGTTACCTCCCCTATACGTAAAGTGGGGATGTTTTATTTTTCTCGTTTATTCCTTGGTATCGTTGGAAAAGTCGTTCAAAAATATTGTGAGTTTGTGAAAACCTTTTTTGGATTTAGGGATTCGTTTGCGAAATATTAAGCTATAAAGTGCTAATTTTTGTTAAAGTCAAGTGCCCGCCCCCCATGCAAGCTAAATTAAAAAATATATATTTAATTCAGACTGAAATTAGTCCATATGTTGTTAGTGGTTAGTAACAGATTGTGCTTACATGCTATGTTAGTGTTATAAGTAATATAATTAATTAGTTTAATTTAGCACAACCCTATTGCTATTTTTACTCAGTGACTTTGGATGGGGCATTCCGGTCTGCTAGCAATGATTTTCAGGATACTGTTACGAATTTTGCGCAAGCTTTGTAGTAAGGAAGCCGCTTTCTTACGCATGATGGCGTCAAAGCAATCCGTGTACGCTAAAGTACAATAAAATTTAAACTTCAATACTAAACATTGCAGTCACCATTATGATTTACTCAAACAAAACACCTATAGAAAATATTATAAAACAAAGATAACGTCCGCTGTGATCGCGGCGCTATTGTTAAAGACATATAAACAAGACAGCTTCGCCAGGGGTGATGAACTTTGGGCACGCCACAATCGCGGCGATAAGACCCGTCTTTGAGGAGTGGCTGGAGAGACGCCACGGCGTTCTCACCTTCCGCCTGACGCAGGTCCTCACCGGAAACGGCTGCTTCGGGAGGTTCCTGTTCAGGATAAGGCGGGAGAAAACACCCGGGTGTCACCATTGTGTGGATCGGCCTGAGGACACGGTGGAGCATACGGTGGAGGTCTGCCCGGCTTGGGCGGAGCAACGCCGTGTTCTCGTAGAGGCGATCAGCGGCAGTGATATCTCGCGTCCGGCCCTGGTTCAGGCCATGGTACGGAGCAAGAGGAAATGGCAGGCCGTCATCTCCTTCTGCGAAGCGGTAATGCTCGCGAAGGAGGAGGCGGAACGCGTGAGGGAGAGGCAAATTTCTCGCCCTCACGCCCCTAACCGCCGCAGGAGGAGACGCCCGGGGCGGGAATCGCGAGCCGATTTCCGGCCACCGTAGGCGCGGGCTTGCGGACGGTGAGCAATGGGTAGCTCGCCGTCCGATAAGGACCAAGCCCGGGTCGACGGCGCGTTGTATTCCACGCGCGCCTCAAAGAGATGTCAGCAGAATTGACGGGGTCCGCTAGGGCCAATGCCTGCCGGGGGTTCGAAGAAAACCGATCGGGAAATCGTGGCCCCCGGCAACAGGGCAACCGAAGGAACACGGGTGGGTTTTAGTCAGTAAGAGTCTGACACGCCCTCCCGCTCCGCCCAGAGCGGGAGAAGTTATTTGATAATTTCCCACCCAAACAAAAAAAAAAAAAAAGGGGTGATGAACTTTTGACATGGATTTTTTTAATAATAGTATTATCTCAAACATGCTTGGAAATTTGAGCGTTATTTTGACAACCTTCTTCGAAATAAATCGAAAATACTGTACTGGCCAAATACATGCGAGCGCCGGCCGGTAATGTTTGTATGAAAATCCATAACTATCTTATTATTTGACTTTTTGAAAACTCATAAATATCTGTGGTGTTATTTAAAAATAGAACGAACTGTTATGGCAATCAAGGTAACTTATCAAAGATGGTATTTAAATTTCGATTTGGTTTGCAAATACTGCTGTTTTATGTAAAGAAGAAACAAATGAACATATTGGCTCGTGAAAATTATCGTTATTCGTCATTGATTCTGGAATTTATATTTAATTTACTTAGTTTGAATTTCCGCGCATTATTTGAGAGAAACACTATAGAAGCCTTGGCTGCAACCAGGCATCGATGGACTCACGTATGTGTGCCTCGGCTTCACCTCAGCCCACATTTTCACCTGTGTCCATCAATGCCCTTGTTGCAGGCCGCGACAGAAAAATCAATCTGCCTAGCATTTTCTCAACTATGTTGAGGTCAGCTTCCAGTCTAACGGGATGCAGCTGAATACCGTATTTTACATAGATCGACTGCCTATCTGACCTCCTTAACTCAGTAACTGGGTAATGCGAAAACCCTTGGTAAGACTGGTTGTCAGACTCAAGCCGCGACAGTAATGTACTATTTCCTCAGGAAATTCCAAAACAAAATATTTACAACTACCCAACAAACAACTTAGTTACAGTGTTTTGCTTTCTCAATTTAGTCTTGACATGGCTTCAAAGTCACTAATTGTGTGACAATAGTCTGAGAAGAGCAGAGCACTTACGTTGCAGATAGCACTTACTCTTGAGCAAATTGATGTAACTAAATGCTTGGAGCAGCAGATCCGATTCCAGAATTACAATGATAATCATCTACTTCAGCAGCATTATCACACACTTACTAAATAAAGATTGTTTCCATATTATTCATCTTTAGCCATATAGCCCTCATTTTTAAATATCCTCTAGCCCGTATCTAATATTTTTTTGTATTTGACACAGCATGTAACACAATTTGTTTCTTTCACACTTCTCTATTTATCTGAGTACTCAGTCCATTTTCTTGCCATAAATAGCATCTATCACTCTATCCACCAACCGTGAGCTAACTTTTTTTTTTCTATTCCTATCCAAATTCAAATTCAAAACTTTCGTCTCGTTACTCGAATTGTAAATGCTTTAAATGTTGACGACCCCACGTACCGAATCCACCGGCGATTATCATCAATACGCTGAATCAGGCTGCTGGCTGGTATATAAGCTTGATGCCCTCGGGCTCTGCAACACAACTCCTGCGCATCCAAGACAATAGCTACAGCTGCAGTATTATCAAGATGAAGACTTTACTAGTATTCGCTGCCTGCATTCTGTTAGCTCAGGTTAGTGGAAAAGATTTGAGCTAGTTGACTGCGATTTTTTATGATACTGTTTAGGAATAACTAAAAACTGTGTATGTTTTTTTGAAATAATTGGAAATAAATTAAATTATTATTTGAACTGGGCTAGTTTTTAACAATTTTGTAGGTGTTCTTGACACCAACATGGTATACAGGCAAATTATAATGGCATGCGACGACGGCTTTACCTTGACCATTTTTGTACCTATGTCTTGATTTCTGTCTGAAATATATGCTTGTTTTGTACTTTTTAGATCATTTTTATTTTCCCGTAGTCGGGTTACAGTTTTTGAAACTTTATTTTTTTATTCTTATTTGTATTTATTTAAACATGAATGATTTAACCAATATTTTGTTACCATATTTCTTATTTAAAAAAGTGTCCGTGGATTTAATTGCTCGTGCTTCTCCATAGGTACCAACTACACTTTAAATGGGTAACTAGCTTCATCTTTCTGACAGACCGACCCCTTGACAATTCAAAAGTGCCTGTAATTGGTTTATTTGAATTAAATGCTTTGAGTTTACGTTTGAGTTATTAAGTGTGAGTCTAACAATACAGGGCCATGTCTCCAGTCATTGCAGCTTTTAGTTGACCTGTCCCGACACATGCACTTCAGGGAAGGGATAATAGGAATCTTTCACATCGTAACGAACTAGAAATATTTAACCAAGTAATGTTTGTTTTAACCAGGCTCTCACAGACGAACAGAAAGAAAAGCTTAAAAAATATCGCACAGAATGTCTGAGTGAGACCAAAGTTGAAGAACAGCTAGTGAACAAGCTCAAGGATGGTGACTATGAGGTAAGAATTATTAAAACTTAGGTGCTCTTGTACAGTATGAAGGTGCCTACAGATTTTCAAAATTTTTGGCGATAGAATCACGTGATCAAACGAAAGGAAGTAAATGTGTAAGCAACAGACGATCGACATCGTATTTTTTGTCGATTGTTTAATCATAAAGTGACTATTAAACTAAAATCATGATATTTATCGATCGTTAACAGGTGAAAGTTACGATCGATAAAATCGAGCAAATCTGTAAGAAGCTGACAAATCTTATTGACTATCATAACAGCATAACATAGAACAACGATCGTTAAATTGTACAGCAATCTGTAGCAGTCAAAAGGACAAATACAGTGATTTTAAAATAATGCAAATCTGCATTTTGCAATCTAATCTAAGAAAATGGCAATTAGGTACTACGCCCTTTTTTTTTTTGCGTGGGAAATTATCAAATAACTTCTCCCGCTCTGGGTGGAGCGGGAGGGCGTGTCAGATTCTTACTGACTAAAACCCACCCGTGTTTCTTCAGTTGCCATGTTGCCGGGGTCCATGATTTCCCTATCGGCACGTATTCGCAGCCCCGGCAGGCATTGGCCCTAGCGGACCCCGTCAATTCTGCTGACATCTCTTTGAGGTGCGCGTGGAACACAACGCGCCGTTGACCCGGGCTTGGTCCTTATCAGATGGCGAGCTACCCATTGCTCACCGTCCGCAAGCCCGCGCCTACGGTGGCCGGAAATCTACCTGTGATTCCCAACGCCCAGGGCGTCTCCTCCTGCGGCGGCTAGGGGCGTGAGGGCGCGAAATTTGCCTCTCCCTCATGCGCTCCGTCCCCTCCTTCGCGAGCCTTCGCAGAAGGAGGTGACGGCCTCCCATTTCCTTTCGCTCCGTAGCATGGCCCGGATCAGGGCCGGACGCGAGAGATCACCGCCGCCAATCGCCTCCACGAGGACACGGCGATGCCCTGCCCAAGCCGGGCAGACCTCCACCGTATGCTCCACCGTGTCCTCCGGGCGATCCACACAGTGACGACACCCGGGCGTTTCCTCCCGCTTTATCCTGAACCTCCCGAAACAGCCGTGTCCGGTGAGGACCTGCGTCAGGCGGAAGGTGAGGACGCCATGGCGCTTCTCTAGCCACTCCTCAAAGAAGGGTCTTATCGCCGCAATTGTGGCGTGCCCAGCGCTGGGTTGTGACAATCGCACTCTCCATTCCACCATGAGATCCCGCCGGAGCTCTGTCCGCTGTGCCGCAACTTTTTGCGGCATCGGAGTTAAGCCCCGGCGCTTCGCCTCCTCGCGCCACTCCCAAATGTGCGCGAGGACCTTTGCCTCCAGATCCCATGGCGGTTCTCTGGCAAGGAGGCTCGCCACCTCGCAGGAGACCGTGCGGTATCCTTGGGCCAGCCGGATGGCCATGTCACTAACGAGACACAATTTTAATTCGAAATTTTATTCGAATTTTTATTGTTATCGACTTCCACAGGCAAATCGACAATCGAGCGGATATTTGAATAACTAGCAACATAATTTCAGACTGACAACGAGGCCCTGAAGAAGTATGCCCTCTGTATAATGATGAAGTCAGAGCTGATGACCAAGGACGGCATATTCAAGAAAGACGTCGCTCTGGCTAAGGTTCCTAATGCAGGTAAGACTCTCCAAACTCATGCACCTAAACTTTTGGGCAATAAGCAAGGTTGTATCCGCCCCAAAGCAGTGCACTTACTTTTTTTTTTCTACCACATAATATAACTTCACACCTGTAATTCCCGAAGGGTTAGGCAGAGTTGTCCCTATAGTACACCCACAATTCGCCAGTAATGTTTAAGTCCCATGTCATATGGGGCGAGCCTATTGCCATCAACCGGGCACAATTTACTAACCAATCTTTTAATAATACGCAGGCGTGCACTGGTTACCAAATGCCTCGTGATCTCTACGGTTAAAAGTCAAAGGGGATCAATCTGCTTAGCCATTTCCCGACTATGTTGGGTCGGCTTCCAGTCTAACCAGATACAGCTGAATACCTGTATTTTACTTGGAGTGACTGCCTATCTGACATCCACATCCCTGTCACTTGGTAACACAATATCCCTTGGTGAGACTGGTTGTCAGACTTTCGGACTTCTGGCGACCTGTAATGACTATAAAGATCTGTGAATCCCTTCCGTGCCTCGGTGCCTTGGTCCCGGCTATTGGGACATGTTTCGATATGTTATGGATGGTCATCCATCCACGAACTAACCGCGGCTAGCGATGCTTAATCTTCGATCAACACATGTTTAGCTGCGAGCCCCTCAATCAGGAATCAGTTAAAATCACCACACTTTTTTATGGCTGCAGCAACTACGCAGTGTATGTTTTACTGTTAGCTTCCCGCAACATCCATATTCCAGTAACAATTGTGTCGACTCAATCCATATTCGTATTTGGTGGCTTTTCTAACATTTCTTTTTTCTTTCCAGCTGACAAACCCACAGTGGAGAAACTGATTGACGCTTGCCTCCCAAACAAGGGCAATACTCCTCACCAGACTGCCTGGAACTACGTGAAGTGCTACCATGAAAAAGATCCCAAGCACGTGATTTTTTTGTAATTGCAGAACACCATCAGCATTTGGATTCTTCCTAAGAATTTTCTGCTACCATCATAATTTTTAAACAGTCTTTTCATAATATTTGAATGTGGAATTAGTATGCTTAGTGACGTCTGCACTCTGCTACGCTCAACTTGCAACTGACAAATTTGTATTTCGACGCGAATAGATGTCTCTTATTATGTCTTTTTCTTCCTACAGTCACAATAAAAATAAAATTGTGAAAAAAAGTAATTTTATAAAAAAAGCACTGTTTAGGAATTTATCAATATATTTGAAGGAAGAAATTGACTTATTTGTTAAAACTGCTTTTACGAATTTATTAAATGATCAATAAAAGAACATTTGAATTTGTTGAGTTTTATTCAGTATATATTATGGTTTCTTCCTTTCTACATCATCATCCCCTAGCTGGTCAAACTGTATAAGAAGCTATGACCTAACCAATCAGCCACTCTCCAGGCAACCATTCTGCTGATGATCTTTATAATCAAACCCTACCAGTGGTGTATCTATTCAATAAATATTTCAACACCACAAAACACTGTCTCACACATACTACCTGGACGACCGAGCTCTGCTCTGGTGAAAACAGAGAATGCTCATTTAATAGTATAGAATAGTTCATAGTTATTCCATGCAGCCATGATAGCAGGTACTTACTTATTCCATGCTGCCATATATGTAATTATTCTAAAGTAGCTATCTTGTTCTAAACTTTGGCTACGCTCTGCTAAGCTTTAAGCTCTGCTCGGGTGAAAATACGGAGAAAACGAATTTTCTCAGATATGGGCAGCTAGATCGATTTTTCGCCCGCGTAAAACCCTATATTGCAACTTTCATCGAAATCGTTAGAGCCGTTTTCGAGAAGACGGATATGTGACTCTCGTTATTTTCTGCGATATTTTAACTACTGTGGGCGTGAGTGTGGGTAGTGTTGGTTAATGCGCAATAGAAAAACAGTTTGCAGTTCAGATCACATTATAATTTACTATCAAATTAATCACACTAGCTAAATTATACACACTGGGTGTGACGGTGTTTATTAAAATTAACACAATGATCACAAATTATAACTAACACAATAACTGAGCACCACGAATCGAGAATAGTTCCGCGACGTCTTGACTCCGATGCGATCCGAGGCTGAATCCCTCCTCGCCGTGGCCTTAATACATCACGACTCTGTAGAAGCGCGCCCTTGGTGTGTGTAGATCACTTGATGTCGCCAGTGGCGCGTTTGCGATTCGTTTCGTATCCGTACTAACTAGTAATTCTGCGAACAGTAGACCTTGCGAGCACAAACTTTCTACAACAATTAATATAGGTACCACTAAAGTTATTTAAAACGGGATATTTACCATGTATTTTTTTTACAAAACATCCCGTTTTAAACAAAAAACATGGTAAACATCCCGTAAATAAAGAACTTTAGTAGTGGAAATAACCATGTCAGTTTAAAATCCTATAATTAATATACTTATACAACTTAAAAACCCGATTGCAGCTGTAGGTTACTAATATGCATGTGGTGGCAAGATGATAATAAAACAGAAATACACTAACCCAAAACAAACTGTTAAACACGAGACTTTACTTTTGAAGCTACTTTACACCTAACAAAACTCAGTCACACAAAATCTTCGACGGAACCTAACCATGTGGCGAACAATAACGACAACGCTAT
The DNA here is from genome assembly GCA_963680765.1 of Agrochola lychnidis. Lineage (NCBI taxonomy): Eukaryota > Metazoa > Arthropoda > Insecta > Lepidoptera > Noctuidae > Agrochola > Agrochola lychnidis. Next base: position 3,813,511 of record OY796871.1, on the reverse strand, counting down.
CTAGCGGTGTACAGTAGCGCCATTCGGTCACCTTATTGTAAAACGTTTTAGAGAATAATGAAAATAATTTTCAGAATTCTCTAAAAGGCCAAAATTCTAGGCTGAGGCTTTTGCAGCGCGGGAACCTGGAGGATGTCGGGAAATATGCATGAGGATGGTGAGCACAGCAGCTCAAAAATCCCCGCTTGCAGGATTGGTCGGCCTTTCTTGCCCTCAACCAGCGAGTACACCAGAATAACTAACTTTTTGAACGGGCAAAGACACATTGGGTGTAACGACAACAGACTGTTAAATCGTGTTGTCATTCATTCTTAGATCGGGCCTCAATATAATCCGCACGTAACTTTTGCCAAATCTTCGGATTTCGTGTTTAAGGACTAGTACTTCATGTTGAAAACATGAACGATAGCTTGTAGTTTTAGCGTTCGAAAATATTTTATGCTACCAACGCAATTCTGTGATTTGACGGCGATGACCTATTTTTTTCCTGTCAAAAAAACATGACATCTTGCAATACGTCAAATTCAAATTTAAAAACCGTCCAAGCGCGTGGGCCACGCACAATTCCCTTAATTGTGCGTGGCCCACGCGCTTGGTCCGTAGTTCCGTAGTTGGGATCAATTTATCCCAAGAACAAACATTAACATTGAAGGTGAAAAACATGTTCTCCCATGCATTCCAACTGCAAATGTAAGTTGGCGAATTATTATTCGTTAACTTGTAAAGCATACTTAGTTGTGATAGTTTTTCTTTTAATTTCGTGATATATACTTTTGCCGTAATCTTTTTCACACATCCAAAAACAACCATTTAGTGGGACATGACTCTTAAGAAAAATTAACACTTTAAAGCTTAATATTTCGCAAACGGATTCCTGAGTCAAAAAATAGTTAACACACACCCACCCCATAACATAGGAAATCATTCACATTTTACGTGTAGGAAAGGGAGGTACTCTAAAAACACATATATATCATGATTTTATTTTACCACTTTGCCGGCCGGCATGTTTAATGTATAGGTACACGCTAAATTACAGCTTTCTTGTACTAAGATTCTCTGAGCTAAACCGCGGATAGACAGACAGACAGTAAGACGGACATGGCGAAACTATATCGTTTCCTTGTTGACTACAGTACCCTAAAAACTAGAAAAATTATGAGTAAAAATATGTAAGCCAGCTAGAAAATTAACTAATAGGTTTTATTAAATAGTGAGCAATTTACTGCATTTTGAGAAGCTATTCTGTTCATCATGCCGAAGATCCTCATCAGATCTTCACCAATTTTGAGATCAACATAGAGTTTACTACCTTTCAAATAAAAAAAGAACTATCGAAATCAGATCTCATAAGGCGGAGATATCCAGTAGCCCCCCTTTTTGACCCATTTTGGAAGAAGTAACCCTCCAATTAAAAATCCCCGGTGACTAAAAATTACGAAAAAATCGTTAAACCTGTACACCAAATTTCGTCCAGATCGGTTGTAAAATACGACCTGTAGACGAGTACGTACAAACTGACACACGAAAGCAAATTTTGCCAGACCTGATCCAGAAACGCTTCGCTCGCTACGCTCGCTTGGTCAATAATAAAAAATTACCACATAAAAACCAATTATTAAGCTTAAATGTGTTTCTAGATGAAAATAAAATTATTCGTATTAGTAGTAGATTACACAATTCCGAATATTCATTTAAAAAGAATCATCCAATTTTATTACAGTCCATTGATCACTTTGTGAAACTTTTATTTAGATTTGAGCATATCAGATTTATGCACGCAGTTCCTCAGTTATTACTAAGTACAATTAGAGAGACTTTCTGGCCACTTGGTGGTCGCAATTTAGCCAGAGCCTGTTATCGTCAGTGCGTTCGATGTCGGCGTCTAAAGCCACAGGCAGTTGTCCCTCAGATGGGTAATCTCCCATTGAGCACACTCTCACCAGCCAACTTTCCTTTTCAAAGCGTAGGAGTTGACTACGCAGGCCCTATGACATCCGCTAGTCGTCAAAGTCGTGGATGTAGATTGGTGAAGGTATACATTATTATTTTCGTGTGCTTGACTACAAAAGCCATTCATTTAGAGTTGGTGGGTGACATGACGAGCAGTAATTATTTACAAGATTTACGTCGGTTTATGTCTCGAAGAGGAAAACCTCTCAACATATACTCCGATAGCGGAACTTCGTTTGTAGGAGCCTACAATGAGATAGCTGATTTATTGAAACGCAATTGTGACTCCATAACTGATAGTGCGGCTCAAGATGGTATTAAGTTCCATTTTTTCCTGCTTACGCTCCGCATTTTGGTGGTCTTTGGGAGGCGGGTGTCAAATCGACCAAATTTCATTTGTACCGAGTGTTGGGTAAATTTTAATCTAACATACAAGGAGCTTAGCTCCGTTTTAGTTCAAATTGAAGACATTTTCAATTCTCGGCCGCTCACACCGTTATCGTCAAATCCAGAAGACCTGTTGCCTCTCACTCCTGGTCATTTCTTAATTGGACGACCTCTCATGTCTCTTCCTGTTAAGGATATCCGGGACTACTCCACTCATCACTTAACGCGCCATCAACGTATTGAGCAGCTGCGACAGCATTTCTGGTCAAGATGGAGCAAGGAATATGTCTCCGAGCTTCAGCAGCGAGTAAAGTGGCGTACCGGCAACGACAGTCTGAACTTGGACTCCCTCGTTGTCATAAAGGAGGATAACCAGACACCGCTGGAAGTTGGGCCGCGTTGTTGGTCTTCATCCTAGCACAGATGGCATAAGCAGAGTTGCTAACATAAGAACTTCAACTGGGACTATTAGACGTGCATTCTCCAAGATTTGCCCGTTATTGGAAGATAACTGTTGAAAAGCGAGCTTTCAACGGCCGGGGGCATGATAAAGCATCAATTCCACCATTAGCTCAAGTTAACTCGGAGTAATTTGTAGACAGTAAGACTTTAGCTATAAGTATTTTATCAGGCGTTAACCTTGTTGTCCTTTGTTTTGTTTTGAATGTCAGACCAGTCATATTGAAGGGTTCACTGCATGCTACGTCCTGAGTTTATTTTAATTACTAAATTTTCTAGAAGTTTTATTAAAATATAGTGATTTAATTAAAATAAAACATAAGTAATTACTGAAAAACCAAAATAATGACCATCAATTTCATGTCTATTAAAATCAGTCTTATATTTTTTTGTCTACGTCACTGGCAGTGCATGTTTTGCACTGGCATATGCTGACTGAAATTGACACTAGACATTAGTGGTGGATCGTTGTTGAATTTTTGACGGACGAATCCGTTTTCCCGACGACGAAAACGGTTGCAAAAAACGGTTAAAGGACGAAATTTATCCACCATGGAATAGAATTGCGTTTTTGTCAAGCGCAGTTTCTTACAATCATCAACGATTTGAAACGTAGGACATGATTTTTTCGCATCACGAACGACAGCATTGACAATACATTACTGACTGTATTTCATTTCAAAGCGTTCACTTTTTAAGAGTTTACTTTTTATTGGAAGGACTGTTTTACGAGTGTGATAGATAATTGAATCATTGTACCCGACTGTATTTTCTTAGATGTAAAAATCGCACCAAGTAATTCGAAGACTGGTTTGTGTAATGAAGACTGTTTGAAGTTGAACTCAGGACGTAAAACGGTTTCATCATCACAAAACGGTCTTTGTAAACGGTTCGTTGACCCAATGCCCATCCCTACTAGAACTAGACAGCTGTCACTTATTTCGTGTTTTCGGATATATTTTGAGTGCTTTCCCAATTATTTTTCATTTTCAACGATCACTGCTTTGATTTTACGGATTCTGAGCCTGCCTACTTTGTACGACCCTTGCTTAAACACTGGACACCGAAGATCGCTCACACGATTGACTTGGAATTGTTATAATGGATTGTTTTGGAATTGATAGTTGGGATATTGTTGAAACTATGGATCGCTATGTGAATTGTGAGATAGCAACTATTTACTGCAATACACTAATGTATGTATGAATCTATAAATTCACACCATTTACATCTCGTTACTATTCAGGCCCAAGAATGCATGTAATCGTTTCAGTCTCCTACAATCCATAATATACAGAAAGCGATCGTGTTTTGTTTTCGTCATGTTTAATGAAAGGGGTACGTAAGGGTTGCACGTGTGAAAGGAGACGGAAACGATTACATACAATCTTGGGCCTTAATGTAACGAAATGAAAATGGTATGAATTTATAGATTTGAACATACATACTGTATTGCAGTATCTAGTTGCTATCCCACAATTCACACAGCGATCTATAGTTTCAACAATATCCAATCCACAAAATAATCTGCGGTAAAATCCAAAATAACAATTCCAAGTCAATCGTGTGAACGATATTTTTCTTAATTTAGCTTGCATGGGGGGGCCCCATGCAAGCTAAATTTAATAAAAATATCTTTAATTCAGACCGAAATTAGTCCATATGTTGTTAGTGGTTAGTAACAGATTGTGCTTACATGCTATGTTAGTGTTAAAAGTAATATAATTAATTATTTTAATTTAGCACAAACCTATTGCTATTTTTACCCAGTGACTTTGGATGGGGCATTCCGGTCTGCTAGCAATGATTTTCAGGATATTGTTACGAATTTTGCGCAAGCTTTGTAGTAAGGAAGCCGCTTTCTTACGCACGATGGCGTCAAAGCAATCCGTGTACGCTAAAGTACAATAAAATTTCAACTTCAATACTAAACATTGCAGTCACCATTATGATTTAATCAAACAAAACACCTATAGAAAATATTATAAAACAAAGATAACGTCCGCAGCCGTGACCGCAGCGCTATTGTTAAAGACATATAAACAAGACAGCTTCGCCAGGGGTGATGAACTTTTGATATGGATTTTTTGAATTAAATAATAGTATTTTCTCAAACATGCTTGGAAATTTGAGCGTTATTTTGACAACCTTCTTCGAAATAAATCGAAAATACTGTACTGGCCAAATACATGCGAGCGCCGGCCGGTAATGTTTGTATGAAAATCCATAACTATCTTATTATTTGACTTTTTGAAAACTCATAAATATCTGTGGTGTGATTTAAAAATAGAACGAACTGTTATGGCAATCAAGGTAACTTATCAAAGATGGTATTTAAATTTCGATTTGGTTTTCAAATACTGCTGTTTTAAGTAAAGAAGAAACAAATGAACATATTGGTTCGTGAAAATTATCGTTATTCGTCATTGATTCTGGAATTTATATTAAATTTCGTTTAGTTTAAATTTCGGCGCATTATTTGAGAAAAACACTATAGAAGTCTTGGCCGCAACCAGGCATTGATGGACTCACGTGTGTGTGCTTCGGCTTCACCTCGGCCCACATTTTCACCTTTGTCCATCAATGCCCCTGTTGCAGGCCGCGACAGAAAAATCAATCTGCCTAGTTTCCCAACTATGTTGGGGTCAGCTTCCAGTCTAACGGGATGCAGCTGAATATCGTATTTTACATGGAGCGACTGCCTATCTGACCTCCACAACCTAGTAACTAGGTAATACGATACCCCTTGGTACTGGTTATGCTTGAGACTGGTTGTCAGACTCAAGCCGCAACAGTAATGTACTATTTCCTCAGGAAATTCCAAAACAAAGTATTTACAACTACCCAACAAACAACTTTTACTTAGTTACAGTGTTTTGCTTTCTCAATTTAGTCTTGACATGGCTTCAAAGTCACTAAATGTGTGACAATAGTCTGAGAAGAGCTGAGCACTTACGTTGCAGATAGCACTTACTCTTGAGCAAATTGATGTAACTAAATGCTTGGAGCAGCAGATCCGATTCCATAAATACAATGATAATCATCTACTTCAGCAGCATTATCACACACTTACTAAACTAAAGATTGTTTCCATATTATTCATCTTTAGCCATATAGCCCTCATTTTTAAATATCCTCTAGCCCGTATCTAATTTTTTTTTTTTGTATTTGACACAGCATGTAACACAATTTGTTTCTTTCACACTTCTCTATTTATCTGAGTACTCAGTCCATTTTCTTGCCATAAATAGCATCTATCACTTTATCCACCAACCGTGAGCTAACTTTTTTTTTTCTATTCCTATCCAAATTCAAATTCAAAACTTTCCTCTCGTTACTCGAATTGTAAATGCTTTAAATGTTGACGACCCCACATACCAAATCCACCGGCGATTATCATCAATACGCTGAATCAGGCTGCTGGCTGGTATATAAGCTTGGTGCCCTCGGGCTCTGCAACACAACTCCTGCGCATCCAAGACAATAGCTACATCTGCAAGTATTATCAAGATGAAGACTTTACTAGTATTCGCTGCCTGCATTCTGTTAGCTCAGGTTAGTGGAAAAGATTTGAGCTAGTCGACTGCGATTTTTTATGATACTGTTTAGGAATAACTAAAAACTGTGTAGGTTTTTTTGAAATAATTGGAAATAAATTAAATTATTATTTGAACCGGGCTAGTTTTTCCAAATAATTTGATTAAATTGAATTTGGAAATAACAGTTCTAGCTGTCCCACAATAAGGAAGTCGGTTGTTTAGTTCGGTTATGGAAAACTGCATAATTAATCGACTTAATTGCAATTCACTGATCAGCTGAGCATTTGTCTGATGTCTCGTTACGCTGATGAGTCCTGGAATCAAACCCCACAACAGAGATGACAACAAAAAGAAAAAAACCGTCAGATAGGTTTTAAAAAAATATTGGAAACGTATTTTTTATTTTTTTACGTAATCAAAAGATCGGCAATACATTGAGTTAAAATGTGGCATGACGTCAGTCTTTTGCAGATTTTATACTGTAACCCTTGATTCGAAGAAAATTGTAAGTCTTGATACACTATTACGAGATTTTTCAATCCTAGTACCTGTCAAAGTAACTACATCGATGTACCTATGTAAACATTTTGTTATAAAAAGAGTTATCCAATTAATGAAAATGTTAGCGAAAGAAAAACGTATTTAAAGTTACACTTAAAAAAATCACAGTAGTTTTCAAGCGCCTACCAAGAATCTCAGTGAAACCGAAACGTATATCAACTTACAATGTTCTTTCACCAACTGAATCACGCTTGTGACTTATAGAAACTTACTTACGTTATTATTTCACCGAGATATTGTCACAACAGATAGAAAGGTACGTTTTCTTTTCACTTAAAAAAACTAGGATGTCGTCGGTATCAATTGTTACGTTATTCTTCGTATAAGAAACAACGTACTAAAAGCGGCTTATTATGTGCGAAGTTACAACTATCTTTCACAGATATTTTGTACTTTTCACTATCGTAACTCTCACTAAAATCTTTGTTAGGCTAGTTACCGAAAAAAGAATTATACCGATGGATGAGGATTGAAAAATGTATGTTTATGTTTTCTTTTTTAAACCTGAAAGTCTAACAGATACCCTTTTTATCGCGATTCAAAGTACACGAAAACGTTTTTTGGCTCTCCTGTAAACCCTCATTTTCGAGTTACAATTTTATTCGAATCGCAGGTCGACTTAATTGTGTAAGATTTAAATATATTTTCAAATCTTTTTATTACTTACACTTTTTTCTTATTTGTATTTATTTCAACATGAATGATTTAACCAATATTTTGTTACCATATTTCTTATTTAAAAAAGTGTCCGTGGATTTAATTGCTCGTGCTTCTCCATAGGTACCAACTACACTTTGGAATGGGTAACTAGATTCATCTTTCTGACAGACCGACCCCTTGACAATTCAAAAGTGCCTGTAATTGGTTTATTTGAATTAAATGCTTTGAGTTTACGTTTGAGTTATTAAGTGTGAGTCTAACAATACAGGGCCATGTCTCCAGTCATTGCAGCTTTTAGTTGACCTGTCCCGACACATGCACTTCAGGGAAGGGATAGTAGGAATCTTTCACATCGTAACGAACTAGAAATATTTAACCAAGTAATGTTTGTTTTGACCAGGCTCTCACAGACGAACAGAAAGAAAATCTTACTAAATATCGCACAGAATGTCTGAGTGAGACCAAAGTTGAAGAACAGCTAGTGAACAAGCTCAAGGATGGTGACTATAAGGTAAGAATTATTAAAACTTAGGTGCTCTTGTACAGTATGAAGGTGCCAACAGATTTTCAAAATTTTTGGCGATAGAATCACGTGATCTAACGAAAGGAAGTAAATGTGTAAGCAACAGACGATCGTCATCGTATTTTTTGTCGATTGTTTAATCATAAAGTGACTATTTAACTAAAATCATGATATTTATCGATCGTTAACAGGTGAAAGTTACGATCGATAAAATCGAGCAAATCTGTAAGAAGCTGACAAATCTTATTGACTATCATAACAGCATAACATAGAACAACGATCGTCAAATTGTACAGCAATCTGTAGCAGTCAAAAAGACAAATACAGTGATTTTAAAATAATGCTAATCTGCAATAATGCAAATCTGCATTTTGCAATCTAATCTAAGAAAATGGCAATTAGGTACTACGCCCTTTTTTTTTTGGGTTGGAAATTATCAAATAACTTCTCCCGTTCTGGGTGGAGCGGGAGGGCGTGTCAGATTCTTACTGACTAAAACCCACCCGTGTTTCTTCAGTTGCCATGTTGCCGGGGTCCACGATTTCCCTATCGGCCCGTATTCGCAGCCCCGGCAGGCATTGGCCCTAGCGGACCCCGTCAATTCTGCTGACATCTCTTTGAGGCGCGCGTGGAACACAACGCGCCGTTGACCCGGGCTTGGTCCTTATCAGACGGCGAGCTACCCATTGCTCACCGTCCGCAAGCCCGCGCCTACGGTGGCCGGAAATCTACCTGTGATTCCCAACGCCCAGGGCGTCACCTCCTGCGGCGGCTAGGGGCGTGAGGGCGCGAAATTTGCCTCTCCCTCATGCGCTCCGTCTCCTCCTTCGCGAGCCTTCGCAGAAGGAGGTGACGGCCTCCCATTTCCTTTCGCTCCGTAGCATGGCCCGGATCAGGGCCGGACGCGAGAGATCACCGCCGCCAATCGCCTCCACGAGGACACGGCGATGCCCTGCCCAAGCCGGGCAGACCTCCACCGTATGCTCCACCGTGTCCTCCGGGCGATCCATACAGTGACGACACCCGGGCGTTTCCTCCCGCTTTATCCTGAACAGGTACCTCCCGAAACAGCCGTGTCCGGTGAGGACCTGCGTCAGGCGGAAGGTGAGGACGCCATGGCGCTTCTCTAGCCACTCCTCAAAGAAGGGTCTTATCGCCGCAATTGTGGCGTGCCCAGCGCTGGGTTGTGACAATCGCACTCTCCATTCCACCATGAGATCCCGCCGGAGCTCTGTCCGCTGTGCCGCAACTTTTTGCGGCATCGGAGTTAGGCCCCGGCGCTTCGCCTCCTCGCTCCACTCCCAAATGTGCGCGAGGACCTTTGCCTCCAGATCCCATGGCGGTACTCTGGCAAGGAGGCTCGCCACCTCGCAGGAGACCGTGCGGTATCCTTGGGCCAGCCGGATGGCCATGTCACTAACGAGACACAATTTTAATTCAAAATTTTATTCGAATTTTTATTGTTATCGAATTCTACAGGCAAATCGACAATCGAGCGGATATTTGAATAACTAGCAACATAATTTCAGACTGACAACGAGGCCCTGAAGAAGTATGCTCTCTGTATAATGATGAAGTCAGAGCTGATGACCAAGGACGGCATATTCAAGAAAGACGTCGCTCTGGCTAAGGTTCCTAACGCAAGTAAGACTCTCCAAACTCATGCACCTAAACTTTTGGGCAATAAGCAAGGTTGTATCCGCCCCAAAGCAGTGCACTTACTTTTTTTTTTCTACCACATAACATAACTTCACACCTGTAATTCCCGAAGGGTTAGGCAGAGTTGTCCCTATAGTACACCCAAATTCGCCAGTTATGTTTAAGTCCCATGTCATATGGGGCGAGCCTATTGCCATCAACCGGGCACAATTTATCAAACAATCTTTTAATAACACGCAGGCGTGCACTGGTTAACAAATGCCTCGTGATCCCTACGGTTAAAAGTCAAAGGGGATCAATCTGCTTAGTCATTTCCCGACTATGTTGGGTCGGCTTCCAGTCTAACCAGACACAGCTGAATACCAGTATTTTACTTGGAGTGACTGCCTATCTGACCTCCATATCCCTGTCACTTGGTAACACAATATCCCTTGGTGAGACTGGTTGTCAGACTTTCGGGCTTCTGGCGACCTGTAACGACTGTCAAAGATCTGTGAATCCCTTCCGTGCCTCGGTGCCTTGGTCCCTGCTATTTTTTTTTTTTTTTTTAAAGATCTTTATTAACAGAAAAAGAAAAAGGTTAATACAAGTTAACAAAAAGATCTTATTCTAAATGTAAACTAACATAATCCGAACAATGTTAAATAGGCTAAAACACCTCTCTTAACATACAACATGTATGATTGTTAGTGTGACTACAAATTTAATAGATACATAACATAAGATTGTGCTGTTATGTTGGGTTTGCAGACCCACATTTTTAAATTTAAGTTACCCAGGCCCCCCATTTTACATTATTTTGAAATGATTAAATTGTCACATTATTAAGACAAAACATTATTTAACAAAACGATAAAATTTTAATCATATAAACGTAATGTAATGTACATATTACTGTGTAAGGTGACAGCAGTCACGCTGGACAGGTGGTAAGTGAGCTAACGTTAATCCACCAAGAAATGGTGATGAGGCAGTTTATACTTGCTATAAGTTCTGGCATAAGGTAATCGGGTTAATCTACTCTTACCAATGTGTGAGACTAGAGTATTGTGATGACGTGGATTATTAAAGAGGTAGAATTTTCGGGATACTTTCAATATGAAATCCTTTAGAGTTGGAAACTTGATATCATTATGTAGTTGTTTAAGGTTAGTGTAGAGAGGTATGTTAAATGCTATTTTGAGTGCTTTGTTTTGAACGACCTGGAGTTTTTTGTAATTAGTGTCACTAATACTACTCCAGACAGGGGATGCGTATGTCATACAAGGACGAACCAGTGTGGAATAAATGCGTAATTTGGTTTGAGGGCTCAAATTTAGATTTACGTTTAAGGATTGGTTTTAAGCTGTTAAGGGACTTGACTCCTTTTAAACGAAGTTCTTCCATATTTTTCAACCAGTTTACTTTATCGTCTAAAGTTGTTCCTAAATACTTGACTGATTTCTTCCATGGAATGTCATAGCCTTCAATTTTAACAAAGCGGGTGGGAAGTGATCGCTTTCTTGAAAACATAATAATCTCCGTTTTAGTGGAATTCACTTTAAGCTTCCATTTAGTGAAGTAGTCTAGGAGAAGATCAAGTGAAAGTTGCAATCGTTGAATGACAAGGTCTAGGTCGTCAGATGAGGTGTATGTTGCAGTGTCATCGGCGTACACAGCGAAATGCGTTAGTCTTTGCTTCGGAATATCATTGATATACAAAATAAAGAGGAACGGTCCTAATATTGATCCTTGTGGTACTCCAGTGGAGAGTTGTCTCTGTATGGATGTTTGATTACCAATAGCCACAAGAAAGGATCGTTCACCCAAATATGACTGGAGAAGCTTAACAAGGGATAAAGGGATGTGGTTGATAATTAATTTGTGGATTAAGCCCGCGTGCCAAACTGTATCGAAAGCCTTTTCGATGTCTAACAGCACCATACCTGTGGATTTGTTATGGTTTAGGTTGTCAACAATGTGCTCAGTAACTCTAGCTAGCTGTTGGACTGTGGAGTGGGATTTGCGGAATCCGAATTGTTCTGGAATAAGGAGATGTTCAGTAAGTTTGTAGAGGCGGCTCAAAATCAGGGACTCAAAAAGTTTAGCTAAACTTGGCAGGAGGCTAATAGGTCGATAGCTAGTAGGAATTGTTTCATCTTTGCCAGGTTTCTTGATAGCAATAACTTTAGCTAGTTTTCAAGAGGAAGGAAAGTAGCCCAGTTGAAAACAGCCATTGAACAGTTTGGTGAGGAGGACTATACATTTTTGTGATAAGTTTTTAAGCAAAGAGTTGTCTATCCCGTCCATACCTGGGGCCTTGCGAGTTTTCAAGGCATTCAACAATTTGTGAACTTCTTTGGGTCTCACTGCAAATCTTAAATCATTTATTTTGTACCTGTTCAGTATATCGGTCGAGTCTCTAACAGCAGCATCAGTTTCTGTGTTACTATTCCAGTCTTTAGTTAACGTAGCGTTTTCCAGAAAAGCGTCTGCTAATGTTTCACATTGCTCCTGAACGGATGACGTTAGGGCATCATTTGACATCTTAAGTGGAGGAATTACTGTAGGTTTAAAGTTAAGTGATTTGACTATACGCCATAAATCCGAGGCAGGGTTATCTACTTTGGAAAGCTTCTTATTCCAGATCTCATTGTTGTGATTAAGTAATAAATGTTTGATGTTTTTATTAAGTGAATTGACATTCCCAGAGATAATCTTTTTCTCCATAGGGTGTTTTTCTTTAAGAGCAAGCCTACGCAACATGTTCTTAGTTTTTATCATGGTTTTAATGCGTCTGGGAAATTTAGTTTTATTTTCAGTCTTTAATGTGGGGACACTTATTTGCGAGCATCAACGATAGTCTTTGTTAGATTTTGAATAGCGTTATCTATTTCAGATATTTCCTTAAAAGTGGCTGAACTTAAGGAAATATGTTGAAATGTTGGTCCCTGCTATTGGAACATGTTTCGATATGTTATGGACGGTCATCCATCCACGAACTAACCGCGGCTAGCGATGCTTAATCTTCGATCAACACATGCGGCTTCTAATGTTTGGCTGCGAGTCCCTCAATCAGGAATCAGTTAAAATCACCACACTTTTTTATGGCTGCGGCAACTACGCAGTGTATGTTTTACTGTTAGCTTCCCGCAACATCCATATTCCAGTAACGGTTGTGTCGACTCAATCCATGTTCGTATTTGGTGGCTTTTCTAACATTTCTTTTTTCTTTCCAGCTGACAAACCCACAGTGGAGAAACTGATCGACGCCTGCCTCCCAAACAAGGGCAATACTCCCCACCAGACTGCCTGGAACTACGTGAAGTGCTACCATGAAAAAGATCCCAAGCACGTGATTTTTTTGTAATTGCAGAACACCATCAGCATTTGATTCTTCCTAAGAATTTTCTGCTACCATCATAATTTTTAAACAGTCTTTTCATAATATTTGAATGTGGAATTAGAATGCTTAGTGACGTCTGCACTCTGCTACGCTCAACTTGCAACTGACAAAATTGTATTTCGACGCGGATAGATAAAATTGTGAAAAAAAGTAATTTTATAAAAAAAGCACTGTTTAGGAATTTATCAATATATTTGAAGGAAGAAATTGACTTATTTGTTAAAACTGCCTTTACGAATTTATTAAATTATCAATAAAAGAACATTTGAATTTGTTGAGTTTTATTCAGTATATATTATGGTTTCTTCCTTTCTACATCATCATCCCCTAGCTGGTCAAACTGTATAAGAAGCTATGACCTAACCAATCAGCCACTCTCCAGTCAACCATTCTGCTGATGATCTTTATAATCAAACCCTACCAGTGGTGTATCTATTCAATAAATATTTCAACACCACAAAACACTGTCTCACACATACTACCTGGACGACCGAGCTCTGCTCTGGTGAAAACAGAGAATGCTCATTTAATAGTATAGAATAGTTCATAGTCATTCCATGCAGCCATGATAGCATGTACTTACTTATTCCATGCTGCCATATATGTAATTATTCTAAAGTAGCTATCTTGTTCTAAACTTTGGCTAAGCTCTGCTAAGCTTTAAGCTCTGCTCGGGTGAAAATACGGAGAAAACGAATTTTCTCAGATATGGGCAGCTAGATCGATTTTATGCCCGCGTAAAACCCTATATTGCAACTTTCATCGAAATCGTTAGAGCCGTTTTCGAGAAGACGGATATGTGACTCTCGTTATTTTCTGCGATATTTTAACTACTGTGGGCGTGAGTGTGGGTAGTGTTGGTTAATGCGCAATAGAAAAACAGTTTGCAGTTCAGATCACATTATAATTTACTATCAAATTAATCACACTAGCTAAATTATACACACTGGGTGTAACGGTGTTTATTAAAATTAACACAATGATCACAAATTATAACTAACACAATAACTGAGCACCACGAATCGAGAACAGTTCCCCGACGTCTTGACTATGATGCGATCCGAGGCTGAATCCCTCCTCACCGTGGCCTTAAAACATCACGACTCTGTAGAAGCGCCTTTGGTGTGGGTAGATCACTTGATGTCGCCAGTGGCGCGCTTGCGATTCGTTTCGTGTCCGTACTAACTAGTAGTTCTGCGAACAGTAGACCTCGCGAGCACAAAGTTTTTACAACAATTAATATAGGTACCATTAAAATTATTTAAAACGGGATATTTACCATCTATTTTTTTTTACAAAACATCCCGTTTTAAACAAAAACCATGGTAAACATCCCGTAAATAAAGAACTTTATTAGTGAAAATAACCATGTCAGTTTAAAATCCTATAACTAATATACTTATACAACTTAAAAAACCCGATTGCAGCTGTAGGTTACTAAAATGCATGTGTGGCAAGACGATAATAAAACAGAAATACACTAACCCAAAACCAACTGTTAAACACGAGACTTTACTTTTGAAGCTACTTTACACCTAACAAAACTCAGTCACATAAAATCTTCGACGGGACCTAACCATTTGGCGAGCAACAACGACAACGCGATCTAGCGGTGTACAGTAGTGCCATTCGGTGACCTTATTGTAAAACGTTTTAGAGAATAATGAAAATAATTTTCAGAATTCTCTAAAAGGCCAAAATTCTAGGCTGAGGCTTTTGCAGCGCGGGAACCTGGAGGATGTCGGGAAATATGCATGAGGCTGGTGATCACAGCAGCTCAAAAATCCCCGCTTGCAGGATTGGTCGGCCTTTCTTGCCCTCAACCAGCGAGTACACCAGAATAACTAACTTTTTGAACGGGCAAAGACACATTGGGTGTAACGACAACAGACTGTTAAATCGTGTTGTCATTCATTCTTAGATCGGGCCTCAAACTAATCCGCACGTAACTTTTGCCGAATCTTCGGATTTCGTGTTTAAGGACAACTACTTCATGTTTTCTTCCTGCAGGTATATACCTGCAGGAAGAATGAGCGAATGACCGAATAAAATGAACGATAGTTTGTAGTTTTAGCGTTCAAAAATATTTTATGCTACCAACGCAATTCTATGATTTGACGGCGATGACCTATTTTTTTCCTGTCAAAAAAACATGACATCGTGCAATACGTCAAATTCAAATTTAAAAACCGGCCAAGCGCGGGGGCCACGCACCATTAAGGGTTCCGTAGTTGGGATCAATTTATCCCAAGAACTAACTTTAACATTGAAGTTGAAAAACATGTTCTCCCATGCATTCCAACTGCAAATGTAAGTTGCCCGCTTATTATTCGTTAACTTGTAAAGCATACTTAGTTGTGATAGTTTTTCTTTTAATTTCGTGATATATACTTTTGCCGTGATTTTTTTCACACATCCAAAAACAACCATTTAGCTGGCAGTGGGACTTGGCTCTGAGTCAAAAAATATTTAACACACACCCACCCCATAACATAGGAAATCATTCGCATTTTACGTGTAGGAAGGAGAGGTAGGTACCCTAAAAACAAATATATATCATGATTTTATTTTATCACTTTGTCGGCCGGCGTGTTCAATGTATGTATAGGTACACGTTAAATTACAGCTTTCTCGTACTAAGATTCTCTGAGCTAAACCGCGGTTAGACAGACAGACAGTCAGACAAACATGGCGGAACTACTATATCGTTTCCTTGTTGACTACAGTACCCTAAAAACCAGAAAAATTATGAGTAAAAATATGTAGACCAGCTAGAAAAATTAACTAATAGGTTTTATTAAATAAAGGTCAATTTACTGCATTTTGAGAAGCTATTCTGCTCATCATGCCGAAGACCCTCATCAGATCATCACCAGTTTTTTTTGAGATCAACATTGAGTTACTGCCTTTCAAATTAAAAAAGAACCATTGAAATCAGATCTCATAAGGCAGAGATATCCAGTAGCCCACCTTTTTGCCACATTTTGGAAGAAGTAGCCCTCCAATCAAAAATCCCCGACGATTAAAAATTACAAAAAATCGTTAAACGTGTACACCAAATTTCGTCCAGATCGGTTGTAAAATACGACCTGTAGACGAGTACGTACAAACTGACACACGAAAGCAAATTTTGCCAGACCTGATCCAGAGACGCTTCGCTCGCTACGCTCGCTCAGTCAATAATAAAAAATTACCACATAAAAACCAATTATTAAGCTTAAATGTGTTTCTAGATGAAAATAAAATTATTCGTTTAGGTGGTAGATTACACAATTCCGAATACTAATACACAACCTCAATACTAAACATTGCAGGCACCATTATGATTTAATCAAACAAAACGCCTATAGAAAAAATTATAAAACAAAAATAACGTCCGCAGTGATCGCGGCGCTATTGTTAAAGACATATAAACAAGACAGCTTCGCCAGGGGTGATGAACATTTGACATGGATTTTTTAATGAAGTCATAGTATTTTCTCAAACATGCTTGGAAATTTGAGCGTTATTTTGACAACTTTCTTCGAAGTAAAACGAAAATACTGTACTAGCCAAATACATGCGACCCGGTAATATTTGTATAAAAATCCATATCTATCTTATTATTTGACTTTTTGAAAACTCATAAATATCGGTCGTGTTATTTCAAAATAGAACGAACTTTTATGGCAATCAAGGTAACTTATCAAAGATGGCATTTAAATTTCGATTTGGTTTGCAAATACTGCTGTTTAAAGTAAAGACGAAACAAATGAACATATTGGCTCGTGAAAATTATCTTTATCCGTCATTGACTCTGGAGTTTATGGACTCACGTATATGTGCCTCGGCTTCACCTCGGCCCACATTTTCACCTTCGTCCATCAATGCCCCTGTTGCAGGCCTCGACAGAAAAATCAATCGGCCTAGCCTTTTCCCAACTACATATGTTGGGATCGGCTGCCAGTCTAACGGGATGCAGTTAAATACCGTATTTTACATGGAGCGACTGCCTATCTGACCTCCACAACCCAGTAACTCGGTAATACGATACCCCTTGGTAACACTGGTTGTCAGACTCAAGCCGCGACAGTAATGTACTATTTCCTTAGGAAATTCCAAAACAAAGTATTTACAACTACGCAACAAACAACTTACTTATACTTAGTTACAGTGTTTTGCTGTCTCAATTTAGTCTTGACATGGCTTCAAAGTCACTAAATGTGTGACGAGTAGTCTGAGAAGAGCAGAGCACTTACGTTGCAGATAGCACTTACGCTAGAGCAAATTGATGTAACTAAATGCTTGGAGCAGCAGATCCGATTCCAGAATTACAATGATAATCATCTACTTCTGCAGCATTATCACACACTTACTAAACTAAAGATTGTTTCCATATTATTCATCTTTAGCCATATAGCCCTCATTTTTAAATATCCTCTAGCCCGTACCTAATTTTTGTTTTATATTTGGCACAGCATGTAACATAATTTGTTTTTTTCACACTTTTCTATTTATCTATTATCCCATAAAATGAACTGAATTCATTTTCTTGCCATAAATAGCATCTATAACCCTATCTAATTTTTTTTTTTGTATTTGTCACAACATGTAACGCAATTTGTTTCTTTCAAACTTCTTTATTTATCTGAGTACTCAGTCCATTTTCTTGCCATAAATAGCATCTATCACTCTATCCACCAACCGTGAGCTAACTTTTTTTTTACTATTCCTATCCAAATTCAAACTCAAAACTTTCCTCACGTTACTCAAATTGTACATCCTTTAAATGTTGACGACCCCACATACCAAATCCACCGGCGATTATCATCAATACGCTGAATCAGGCTGCTGGCTGGTATATAAGCTTGATGCCCTCGGGCTCTGCAACACAACTCCTGCGCATCCAAGACAATAGCTACAGCTGCAAGTATTATCAAGATGAAGACTTTACTAGTATTCGCTGCCTGCATTCTGTTAGCTCAGGTTAGTGGAAAAGATTTGCCCTAATTATTTTGTTGACTGCGATTTTTTTTTTAATACCGTGTCTGTCTTTTGAAATAATTGGAAACAAATTAAATTATTATTTGAACCGGGCTAGTTTTTCAAATTAATGTTTTAAATTGAATTTGGAAATAACTATTCTAGCTCTCCGGCAATAAGGAAGTCGGTTGTTTAGTTCGGTTATGGAAAACTTTGTACAATTAAACGACTTATCGAATTGCAATTCACTGATCAGCTGAGCATTTGTCTGATGTCTCGTTACGCTGCGTATGAGTCATGGAATCAAACCCCACAACTGCAATTACTAAAGAACATATTCGAGGCCTGGGAGGAGTCGCAAGATACTCTTGTCATTTTCTGCGACTTGTCTAAGGCCTTCGATTGCGTACATCATGGTACACTCATCAGGAAACTGTACCTCTATGGTATGAGGGACAAGGCTCTTGACCTTCTGACTTCTTATTTGAACAACAGAATTCAGAGAATCGATGTTAATGGCAAGAGATCTGCAGGATTTGCGGTCACCATGGGTGTTCCGCAGGGTTCAATTCTTGCTCCTTTTTTATTTCCAATTTATATAAATGACTTGCCTTATCACATAAGGGATTATCACAAGATTGTATTATTCGCAGATGATACTTCCCTCATTTTTAAAATCAAACGTCAGTTAGTCAACTTTGAACAAGTTAATGATGCACTCTCTAAAGTTGTGCATTAGTTTAATGTAAATAATCTTCTTCTGAACGAAAAAAAATCTAAACTCATTAAATTTTCAATGCCAAATGTCAGGCAACTTAATGATGCACTCTCTAAAGTTGTGCATTGGTTTAATGTAAATAATGTTCTTCTGAACGAAAAAAAAAACTAAACTCTTTAAATTTTCAATGCCAAATGTCAGGCAACTATCTACTAACGTTCAGGTTAATGGAACAGACTTGGACCCTGTTGAGTCGACAGTTTTTCTTAGAATCACTATTGACGGTAAATTACAATGGGGCCCACACATAGAAAAATTGTCAGGAAGACTAAGTTCGGCCGACTATGCTGTTAAAAAAATTAGACAGATAACTGGTGTAGATACAGCCAGAATTGTTTATTTTAGTTATTTTCATAGTCTTATGTCATATGGGATTCTTCTCTGGGGAACCTGTGCGGACATTAATACTATCTTTGTTCCACAGAAAAGGGCTGTTCGAGCCATTTACAACCTAGGTCCATTAGAGAAAAATTCAAAAAAATAAATATTCTGACTGTAGCCTCACAATATATTTTTAAATACCTATTGTATGTACACAAAAATATATCAAATTTTAAGAAAATGTCCGATATTCATAGTTTAAATACCAGGAATAAACACAACCTTGCTGTACATCGCACACGTCTCCACAAAGTAGGCAACTCATTCATGGGTCAATGTATACGCTTTTATAACAAACTCCCCATTGACATTCGAAACTTACCCATTAAGTGATTTAAAATCTGTATTAAAACCAAACTTTTTAAAAAAGGGTACTATACAATTTAAGATTATTTAGAAGATAAAAAAGCTTGGGATTGAGCAGCTCGCTCTGCTAAGCCTTGTGATAAAACCATAAAACTAGACATTTTAATTATTATGTAAAATCAACACATACCAGTTTTATAAACACATTGACATTGTTGAAAATTATATTCAAAATGACATGATTACTTTGTAAAGTATTATATTATTTTAACTATTGTGAATGTGAGGACTATATGGACATTATTTTTATTTCTCTTCTAGTTTTAGTGATGGTCTGGCAGTTTGAGTAGTTTTTGCGGCCTACCCAAATGTCCTTTCTTTGGTATTACTCGTCGAGTTGAGCTGCTTAAGTTTTAAGTTGAGCTGCACGATTACTGACATATGCTTGCACTGACTGGACAGGTCCACTCAAATCTGTGTGGTTCTTTCCTCAAAAGACCTTTTCAGACACTAATCTACATGGTACTCATATGGCCTGACCAAGATTATGTCTGGACTTTAAAAGAGACTGCGACCTCTGAGTTTGTTTCGGCCTTTCTTCTTAGAGTAGTCAGATAGGAAACGCCAAACTCATCTAGCTTATTTTTAATAAAAAAAATTATGACGTGTAAAAGTGATTCCGATATCCTATTTACAGAATAAACAATTTCGTTTAATTTCATTTCAACAGGGATGACGACAAAAAAACCGTCAAATAGATTATTAAAAAATATTGGAGTATTTTTTCTTTTTATACGTAATCAAAAAATTAGGGCAATATATTGGGTTAAAATGTGGCATGACGTCAGTCTTCGGTAGATTTTATACTGAATTGTGAAAGATTTAAATATTTTTTTAAATCTTTTAATTACGGACACTTTTAACATAATGTATTTATTTCAACATGAATTTATGATCCACCCAATATTTTGTAAACATGTTTTTTATTTAAAACAGTGTCCGTGGAGTTACTTGCTCATGCTTCTCCATAGGTACCAACTACACTTTGGAATGGGTAACTAGCTTCATCTTTCTGACAGACCGACCCCTTGACAATTCAAAAGTGCCTGTAATTGCTTTATTTGAAATTGTTAAGTGTGAGTCTAACAATACAGGGCCATGTCTCCAGCCATTGCAGCTTTTGGTTGACCTGTCTCAACACATGCACTTCAGGGAAGGGATAGTAGAAATCTTTCATATCGTAACGAACTAGAATATTTAATCAAGTAATATTTGACCAGGCTCTCACAGACGAACAGAAAGAAAAGCTCAATAAACATCGCACAGAATGTATGAGTGAGACAAAAGTTGAAGAACAGCTAGTGGACAAGCTCAAGGATGGTGACTATGAGGTAAGAATTATTAAAACTTAGGTGCTCCTGCGCAGTATGAAGGTGCCTACAGATTTGCTAAATTTTTGACGATAGACTCACGTGATCAAACGAAAGGAAGTAAATGTGTGAGCAACAGACGATCGACATCGTATTTTGACTATTAATCTAAAATCATGATATTTATATATCTTTAACAGGCGACAGTTACGATCGATAAAATCCAGCAAGTCTGTAAGACACTGACAAATCTTATCGACAATCATAACAGCATAACAACGATCGTCAAATTGTACAGCAATCTGTAGCAGTCAAAAGTACAAATACAGTGATTTTAAAATAATGCAAATCTGCATTTTGCAATTTTATCTAAGAAAATGGTACTATGCCCTTAAACTAGCTATTTACAAACGAGCATTTTTACCTTATCTTTCTACTATTACATTATTAGTCTAGTAGGTACAAGTACGCCAATCCAGATATACGAAGGTAATGTTTGAATTTAACACGTTAACTGTCCAGTGAACCGAATACTGTACACGCTAAGTGGGTCCATCACGTCCGTGTACCGTAAACGGTACACGTGCCCCTGTCTCTTTCAATGAGCTCTAACTTCATGGATCTGTGAGTTAAGTTGCTTTATTTTTCAGAACTTGTCAACAGGAATTTGAGACAGAATATTACAAAAAAATTGTCATTACACATATCGAAAAGTTTGTATTGGAAAAGTGGACGTGTTAACTGTCACTAACGAGACACAATAATTTAATTCGAAATTTTATTCGAATTTTTATTGTTATCGACTTCTACAGGCAAATCGACAATTGAGCGGATATTTGAATAACTAGCTACATAATTTCAGACTGATAGCGAGGCCCTGAAGAAGTATGCCCTCTGTATGATGATAAAGTCAGAGCTGATGACCAAGGACGGCAAATTCAAGAAAGACGTCGCTCTGGCTAAAGTCCTTAATGCAGGTAAGACTCTCCAAACTCATGCAACTAAACTTTTGGGCAATAAGCAAGGTTGTATCCACCCCAACGCAGTGCACTTACTTTTTTTTTTACCACATAACATAACTTCACACTTGTAATTCCCAAAGGGTTAGGCAGAGTTGTCCCTATAATACACCCACATTTCGCCAGTTATGTTTAAGTCCCGCTAACCGAAGTCGAACTAACCGCGGCTAGCGATGCTTAATCTTCGATCAACACATGCGGCTTCTAATGTTTAGCTGCGAGCCCCTCAATCAGGAATCAGTTAAAATCACCACACTTTTTTATGGCTGCGGCAACTACGCAGTGTATGTTTTACTGTTAGCTTCCCGCAACATCCATATTCCAGTAACGATTGTGTTGACTCAATCCATACTCGTATTTAATGGCTTTCTTACACTTCTTTTCTATTTTCCAGCTGACAAACCCACAGTGGAGAAACTGATCGACGACTGCCTTGCATACAAGGGCAATACTCCCCACGAGACTGCCTGGAACTACGTGAAGTGCTACCATGAAAAAGATCCCAAGAACGCGATTTTTTTGTAATTGCAGAACACCATCAGCATTTGGATTCTTCCTAAGAATTTTCTGCTACCGTCATAATTTTTAAACAGACTTTTCATAATATTTGAATGTGGAATTAGAATGCTCAGTGACGTCTGCATTCTGCTACGCTCAACTTGCAACTGACAAAATTGTATGTCGACGCGGATAGATGTCTCTTATTATGTGTTTTTCTTCCTACCCTCACAATAAAAATAAAATTGTGAAAAAAAGTAATTTTGTAAAAAAAACACTGTTTAGGAATATTTTTTTGAAATGAGAAAGTGACTTATTTGTTAAAACTGCCTTTACGAATTTATTAAATGAACAATAAAAGAACACTTGAATTTATTGAATTTTATTCAGTATATATTATGGTTTCTTCCTTTCCACATCATCATCCTCTAGCTAGTCAAACTGTATAAGCAGCTATTACCTAACCAATCAGCCACTCTCCAATAAACCATTCTGCTGATAAATCTTTATAATCAAACCCTACCAGTGGTGTATCTATTCAATAAATATGTCAACACCACAAAACACTGTCTCATACATAGTACCTGGGCGACCGAGCTCTGCTCTATTGAAAAAGAGAATGCTCATTTAATAGTATAGGATAGTTCATAGTCATTCCATGCAGCCATGATAGCAGGTACTTACTTATTCCATGCTGCCATATATGTCATTATTCTAAAGTAGTTATCTTTTCCTAAACTTTGGGCGACCGAGCTCTGCTCAGGTGAAAATACGGAGAAAACGAACTTTCTCAGATATGAGACCTAGCTAGATCGATTTTCCGCCCGCGTTAACCCCTATATTGCAACTTTCATCGAAATCGTTAGAGCCGTTTTCGAGAACGTTATTACAAATACATATATATAAATACAAATATTGCTCATTTAATAGTATAGGAGAAATAGTTACGAACACTGTATCACTAAATGTAAACTGTCAGTCACCAAGAACTGCGGGAAAAGGTGAAGTGGCCCTCTACGGAAGATCTTTTTCTAAGCCCTCATCAAGAATCCACTTAAATACGGAATCAACAGGATTCTACATTACCTAATACTTCGGTTTTGGTTCTGCAGTCCTATCTCAAAATGTCATATGCCTTTCCAAATACCCACCCTAAGCTGAGTTGTTTTTTTGATCTTTATACAACATGTAAAAAAAACCCTGTACGAGCCGTGAGGGTATGTTACGTATCGTACTGAGAGGATATTTATGCGGTAATTTTCAGGAAAAAGGAAAAAAATATCTCATTTTTTTTCAATGAGGTATTTTGTTAACTCATAACTTATAACTCCTCTTGAAAATGATTAAATTTTGAATGGATTTGGGGTAATTTTGGTAAAAAAAAAAATGTGAATTCAAATTAGCAATACCTTTTTTTATTTTCAATAATAACGTAAAAAAAGAACAGTGGCACTCCTGGAATGCCGCCAGAAGTGAAAACTTAAAAAAAAAATCGGTACCGCCGTAATCAAGCGTTGATGTGTTTTACTCCACGCACCGCGGTAATCAACGCATTTATGTCTTTTTAATGGTTCTTTTGACCAAGACATCAACGCTGGTGTCGTCACAGTGTCGCGAAATCAATGATTTAGTCCCGTCTCAAAAATGCCCAACGCACCTAAAGAAGATTTCACTTTAAAAAAAATGTAATGTTATTCCAGTACCTATGTGCCCTTTTCGCATCGGACAGGGTTGTTTTACATATTGTATGATAGTTTTCAATCTAACGTGGACCACCAACAAACGGAGAGGAAGGTAAATAATTCTAAGCTGTACATTGAGACAATCAAACGCAAAACAAAATGTATGATGGGCGGTCTAATCCCAGGGCGTTTGTAATAAACCAAGCAAAAAATCAACGGAGATGGGGAAACGGTGAGCCCAAATGTAATAAGTTGAGATATGATATAAAAATTATTCATATTTTTTTATCCTTGAATATCCATAAAACAAAACACTAAAATAAAAGCCTTTGTTACAACAAAAAATACTAGTAGTTCTTCATCAGATTCATCACATAGTTGTCCAAAATGTAAAACCGATCATAACTTCAATTCATGTCCACAGTTTCTATCATTAATAAGTGTCAACGCTAGAATGTCTTTACTACCTAGCTATAAGGCCTGGGTTCCGAACCTGGGGGTAATTACCCCCGCGGGGGTAAATCAGCTATTCTGTGGGGGTGACAAAGAACCTAATAATTAAGTCCTAATCTGGTGGGACCAAAGCTGGTGCCAAATATACTGTTAATAGCTAACAGGGCTTTAATAAAAATGCTTATGAGTATCCTTTGCCATCTAGATGTGAGAGTGGTTTTTCAACTTTAGTTACACCGAAAACCAACCGTTTCAATGTGGAACATGACGATGCGCTTTAAGCGAAACTAAACCTTACATAAAAAACTTTTCAATACAAAACAATACCAACCATCACACTAAAAATTTTTACTTAATTCATTGTTTAACTTAAATATATGTCGGAGACGGGTATGTGACTTTCGTTATTATCAGCGATATTTTAACTACTGTGGGCATAGTGTGGGTAATGTTGGTTAATGCGCAATAGAAAAACAGTTTGCAGTTCAGATCACATTATAATTTACTATCAAATGAATCGCACTAGCTCAATTATACACACACTGGGTGCGACGGCGTTTATTAAAATCACCAATTAACAAAATGATCACAAATTACAACTAACACAATAACTGAGCACCACGAATCGAGAACAGTTCCGCGACGTCTTGACTCCAATGTGACCAGAGGCTGAATGCCCTCCTCGCCGTGGCCTTAAAACATCACGACTCTGTAGAAACGCGCCTTTTTTAGTGTAGGTAGATCACTCTTGATGTCGCCAGTGGCGCGCTTGCGATTCGTTTCGTGTCCATACTAATGACCGATGAAAAGGTTAGGAACCACTGCTATATGGTATGTTATAATTGTTTTTGTCACGGTCACTATTCCAATAATTGCAAGAAACCAGGGTGTAAAATATGTAAACGCAAGCACCACACGCTTATTCATAACACAGATTTCAAATCACAACCTGTTTCAAGCAAATCAGCTGACGGCACGACCGATAAGGCTAAGGTTGAGTCATCCTCGACTGCCGACGCAAACAATAGTCACGTTGCACTCTCAGCTAATATCTCTGCGCATTCGCATACGAGAAGCACAGGCGACATCCTGTTGTCAACTGCGTCAGTTAGGTGCTATGATGTCAATAATAAAGAACACATCGCTCGAGCTTTTCTCGATTCTGGTAGTTCGTCGTGTCTAAAGATGACAGAGAATTTATTTAATAAGCTTAATCTGCCCCATTTAAACACAAAATCCATACAAGACATAAATAATTCTCTGTCGCATGTGGAAAAAATGTGTCGTGTGCACATTAAATCGTTGCATGAATCGTACGCTAATGATTTAATATGTTTTGTTTTGCCTACGATAGCTGATAACGTTCCCGCTAGACAGGTACATGTGAATATACCGTCAAATATTTACTTAGTTGATCCGTATTTCCACACACCGGTTTCTATTGATATTATAATAGGAGCAGACGTATTCTGGATTTTATTAGGATCTGATAAGATTTTACTAGGTGATGGGAAACCAACACTTTATCAAACTGGATTTGGTTGGCTAGTTTGCGGCCCAATTAACGGCGGCTGTTATAATAATTCATCTCACTTTCCATCAATCAAATGTAATTTTACTAATGTTAATGATTATTATGAATGTTCTTCCAGTTCGATTGAGTTAGATGATATCCGAAACCAATCGTCGCATTTCTGGCAGCTCGAGGAAGTTTGTCATGAGTCATCGACTTATTCAGCTGAGGCTTGTCCTTAGCTGAATAAGTCGATGACTTGACGTTGCGAAGAACACTTTATAAAAAACACAACGCGCTTGGCTGGTTTAGCGTTAAAATACCGTTGAAGGAATCTTCGAATAGTTTAGGCCACAAGACTAAAAAAGGAACAGACTGCAAGCTTCATACTAACGCTTTGTGCGAGATCACTACTACACGCACAGCTTTGTGTGCGTGCAGTGTCACAGACAAGGCGCGCGGGGGGTGCACCGGCGCCCGCTAGAGGCAAACTGGTTTGAGCCGGCTCATTCCGAAGCCAACGTTCAGGGGTACGCCGCGCGCCGTGTGCCAGAGCGGTACGAGTGACGCGGACATTTAGGTTAATAAAAATGGCAAATTGTTGTAAGTACTGTGTGTATCAATAATAGTAGGAAAAGCAAGGTTTATTTTATTTATCCAAAGGATTTTGTCAGGTTATTATCTATATCTACCCATACCTACTCATTTTTAATGCTTATTGCAGAATTATTTAGTTACGAGATAGGTAGTATCCTAAATAAAGATGGCCATAAAGTTTTCCCATAAGAATTATTATTTATTAATCTTATGGTTTACCGCTTATATTAGCGAGTTATTGTTTGTCTCTTGTTTCGTATTTTTGTTTTAGTAGGTTTGTAGGTACCACTTACGTTCGTGAAATAGTAAAACCAGAAAGGAAACTTTATAGTTTCGCCATGTCCGTCTGTCCGTCCGTCTATAAGTCACGGTATTTTAATAAGTAACCAACTTCAAAAAAAGCAAGCAACGTATGCATCTATGTATGTATAACTATTTGACAGTATAAATAATTACATACTTTACTATCGTGTTTTATTAGCATATAAGCCTAATCAGCCTAGGTATAATGTTCCTACTGTTGGGAAATAGCCCTCCTCTTTCTGTGAGAGCGAGTGGGCCGTAATCCACCAAGCGGGCTCAGTGCGGGTTGGTGGATGTCATGTTTTCGAATGATTGGTTCTAGGACATGCCGGTTTCCTCACGATGTTTTTCTTTACCGTTTTGAGAGCAGTGGTAATGAAATAATTTATATAAAGTGCCTGCTTGGGTTCGAACCCTAGACTCGTAAGTCGTGACCGTTACCACTGGGCCACCACTGTTCATTTTATTACCCGACTTCAAAAAATGGGAGGATCTCAGTTCAACAACGATGCACGCATTGTGTGTATAATTATTTCACAGTATGATTAATTAAATAGGTATTACTTAATTTTAAACAAACTGTTAAAATAATTACCGGTTCGGTACCGTAATTGGAAAACTCATGGGATCACCTCAGTCACAGTGCGTGTCCGTTCGTCTGTCCGTCTGTCCGTCTGTCCAGCTGTCCAGCTGTCCAGCTGTCCAGCTGTCCATCCGTCCATCCATCCGTCCGTCCGTCTGTGCTCATCGCCGAATCTCGACTCGCACTTACCCGGTTTTTTAATCTGTAATAACCGAGTGACAGCCCTATGAAAGTAGGTAAGAATTTTGAACTCTGTTAGGAAGCTTGCCTTCTGCT
The DNA here is from genome assembly GCA_963680765.1 of Agrochola lychnidis. Taxonomy (NCBI): domain Eukaryota; kingdom Metazoa; phylum Arthropoda; class Insecta; order Lepidoptera; family Noctuidae; genus Agrochola; species Agrochola lychnidis. The sequence goes on along the minus strand of OY796871.1, from coordinate 3,785,664 downwards.
CGTTTTTTATTCTTGTGGTTTAGGCGATCATCGTGCAAAACGATGTTTTCTGTCACTGGAGCGTAGAAATCTCAGCCAACCCTCACTCGTTCGTTGTTGCAACGCCCACCCCTACTAGACAGCTGCCACTTGTTTTGTGTTTTCCGATGCGTTTTTCATTTTCAACGACCACTGCTTTGTTTTTTACGAATTCTGACCCTGCCTACATTGTACGACCCTTGTTTTCACATTAGACACCGAAGATCGCTCACACGATGATGTACGTTCCAATTTTATTAGCTTCTTATTTTATTTGTGTAAATGTGCATGCTAGTTTTAGCGAATTGTTTTAGAACTTGTTAAAAAACCCGACCAACTGTAATGTACTACAATTCTTGCAAATTTCATTTCATTTCATTTCACGATTGACTTGGAATTGTTATTTTGGATTTTACCGCCGCTTTGTTGATTGGATATTGTTGAAACTATGGATCGCTGTGTGAATTGTGGGACAGCAACTAAATACTGCAATACAGTAATATATATTTGAATCTATAAATTCACACCATTTTCATCTCATTACATTCAGGCCCAAGAGTGTATGTAATCGTTTCCGTCTCCTTTCACACGTGCAACCCTTTCATCAAACATGATGAAAACAAATTACAATACCTTCCTGCAAGCAAAAAATCTTCTGTAGTAAGTATACGCAAAATAAATCGATGAAACGGCTCTATTCAATGTACCTAGGTTTGATCGCTGTGTACAAGTAGTTCCTATATTATTCAATATTATAGTATGTCTGTTACCGATGCTGGTGGGCTACTATTTTAATTTAAACGATTTACTTACCAGAACATAATTATTATCTTATATTCCGATGTTTATTTGTCAGTTATAGGCATTAATTAAAAAACCGCACAAGTGCGAGCAGAACTCGTGCCCTGATGGTTCCACCTCAAAGTTGTGCCCGGCAGCCCGCGGCTTCACTCAGGTGATACAGCCTGTGGATTTACAATTCCGGAATGATGAACAAATTTAACTATGCAGTGAAAAAAACACATTTGTTCAATTGGAGAGTGGTCAAATCTCCAACTGACTTGAATGAAAAGACTAAACTACAATTATTTAGTTGAGAAAATATTCTCCCATACATTAGCTAAATATCTATGGGAGAACATATTTTTGCAACTGCAAATGTAAGTTGATCGATTAATTATTACTCTTTAACTTGTAGAGCCTACCTTAGCTGTGATAGTTTTCCTTTTAATTTCGTTATACACTAATACTGCTGTGAATTTTCACTTTATTTTCGCCATGTCCGTCCGTCTGTCTGTCCGCGGCTTAACTCAGAGACTGTTAGTACTAGAAAGCTGTAATTTAACATGGGTATACATTATTATTCACGCCGACAAAGTGACAAAGATAAATATATTTTTTTAGGTTACCTCCCCTATACGTTAAGTGGTAATGTTTTATTTTTCTTTTTTATTCCTTGGTATCATTGGAAAAGTCGTTCAAAAATATTGTGAGTTTGTGAAAACCATTTCTTTGATTTAGGGATTTGTTTGCAAAATATTAAGCTTTAAATTGCTAATTTTTGTTAGAGTCAAGTGTCCCCCCCTTTTTTTTTTTGGGTGGGAAATTATCAAATAACTTCTCCCGCTCTGGGCAGAGCAGGAGTGTCAGACTCTTACTGACTAAAACCCACCCGTGTTCCTTCGGTTGCCCTGTTGCCGGGGGCCACGATGTCTCTATCGGTTTTCTTCGAACCCCCGGCAGGCATTGGCCCTAGCAGACCCCGTCCATTCTGCTGACATCTCTTTAAGGCGCGCGTGGAACACAACGCGCCGTCGACCCGGGCTTGGTCCTTATCGGACGGCAAGCTACTCATTGCTCACCGCCCGCAAGCCCGTGCCTACGGTGGCCGGAAATCGGCTCGCGATTCCCGCCCCGGGCGTCTCCTCCTGCGGCGGTTAGGGGCGTGAGGGCGCGAAGTTTGCCTCTCCCTCACGCGTTCCGCCTCCTCCTTTGCGAGCATTACCGCTTCGTAAAAGGAGGTGACGCGCTGCCAATTCCTCTCGCTCCGTACCATGGCCTGAACCAGGGCCGGACGCGAGAGATCACCGCCGCCGATTGCCTCTACGATGACACGGCGTTGCTCCGCCCAAGCCGGGCAGACCTCCACCATATGCTCCACCGTGTCCTCAGGCCGATCCACACAATGGTCACACCCGGGTGTTTCCTCCCGCCTTATCCTGAACAGGAACCTCCCGAAGCAGCCGTGTCCGGTGAGGACCTGCGTCAGGCGGAAGGTGAGGACGCCGTGGCGTCTCTCCAGCCACTCCTCAAAGAGGGGTCTTATCGCCGCAATTGTGGCGTGCCCAGCACGGGGTTGCGACAATAGCACTCTCCATGACGCCATGAGATCCCGCCGGAGCTCTGTCCGCTGTCCGCTGTGCCGCGATTTCTTGTGGCATCGGAGTTAAGCCCCGGCGTTTCACCTCCTCGCGCCACTCCCAGATGTGCACGAGGACCTTTGCCTCCAGATCCCATGGCGGTAATCCGGCAAGGAGGCTCGCTGCCTCGCAGTAGACCGTGCGGTATCCTCATGCCAGCCGGATGGCCATAACCCTCTGGGACGCGTTCAACCGGCGGGCTGGCCGCAGCCTCAATGAACGCCCCCACACCGGTGCCCCGTAAAGGGCCATGGACCGCACGATCCCCGCATAGAGCCTCCGGCAGGAGGCGTTTGGATCCCCTTGATTGGGCAGGAACAAAATCAAAATATTTTATTTCACATAAACCTACAAGGGCACTTATGAAACGTCAGAAGCTTGGTGCACGGTTCCAATTGGTCGCTTCACTATGGAGAAGAGCCGGCAAGAAACTCCACGGTTACTCTTTTCAAAATAAATTGTTTCTACTGTTTTCAAATTACAGTGTTAATAGGTATGGGAGAACAGTGTAGGCCTATCAACAAGTACCAGGTACTTAGTAAAATAGAAAATGGTCCACAAGTCTACAGCCTACAACGTTCTCACATTCACAAAATCTAAAAGAAAAGAATATATATAAAAGATAAACAAAATAATAAAAATAAGGACCTATTTAAACCAAATGACATGATTGCCTAGTGGCATGATACAACTGTAGTCAGCTGTAACAAATCTAATTTGATTTAAAAAAAAATATAGAAAATTGTAGGGATATAATGTCAAATACTGAAAAGATTATGTCAATGAAGTATGTAAAAAAGTAAAATAAAATAATCATCGTAATTTGGGAGCAGTTAATAGACATTTACATTGTTATGCCGTTAATGAGGTACCAGGGAAGCCACATGTGCAGAAGGAATTATTGCCAGACTTCCTTGTCTTCAACGTAGTTTTTAATCTTATAATATGCTTTTTTGATAAGGACACGTTTGATGTGGGTTTTGAACTTTCCATCGCTTAGTTCTGTAACAGACTTTGGCAACTTGTTATAAAAGCGGATACCGTTTATAAGAAATGACTTACTAGTTCTAGTTAATCTAAATTTGGGTATCACAATTTCATGTTTACTACGTGTATTTATACTATGGAAATCGCTTCTTATTTTGAAAAGTCCTAAGTTTTTGCGAACATACAAAATACTTTCTAAGATATAAAGAGAAGGCTGAGTCAGTATATCAATTTCTTTGAATTTATTTCTAAGGGACTCACGAGGACTCATTTTGTAGATCGCGCGAATTGCCCTCTTCTGTAAAATGAAAATTGAATCTAAGTCAGCTGCCGATCCCCACAGAAAAACGCCATAAGACATAATACTGTGGAAATAAGCAAAGTATACTAACCTAGCTGTGGCTACATCAGTTAACTGCCTTATTTTTCTTACTGCATATGCAGCTGAACTTAATCTACCAGAAAGGGGTCTAATGTAGGCGCCCCATTGCAATCTCGAATCTAGAGTAATTCCTAGAAACACAGTTTCCGTAATAGCATCTAGTTTCTTGCCATCAAGTTTTAAATTGAGACCTACTTGAGGTACATTTGGTAATGAGAACTTAAGACATTTAGTTTTGTTCGCATTAAGTAAAAGATTATTAGCTGCGAACCATTTCGAAAGAATTGCCAGACTATCGTTGCCATGTAAGACATCCGTATCTTTTCTATCTATTTTAAAAATAAGAGAAATATCATCAGCGAATAGAATTATATCTGATAAATTAGCCATCATGTAAGGAAAGTCATTAATATAAACTAGAAATAAAAAAGGGCCAAGAATTGATCCTTGAGGCACGCCCATCTTAACTAGAGACCCTGAGGACGTCATCCCGTTAACATTTACTTTTTGCTGCCTGTTTGATAGATAGGAAAAAACAAGATCAGCAGCTTGTCCACGAATTCCGTAGTGGTGTAATTTACAGATCAGTGTTTTGTGGTCAACGCAGTTAAACGCTTTTGAGAGGTCACAGAAAATGCCAATTGAATCCTGGGACTTTTCCCAGGTTTCCAAAATGTGACTGATGAGTTTTACTCCTGCGTCAGTCGTCGACCTACCTTTCGTGAAACCAAACTGGTGACTATGTAAAATTCCATTTGAATTAAAATGAGATAACATCTGGTCTAGCATTATTTGCCGCTTCAATGCAGCCCCGGCCCGCTCCAGTCTGGGAGCCAAAGTCGGAAATATTCTACGAAGTTCCACCGGCTCACGAGGATGAGTCCCAGATACTTCATCGTCGACTCGACACCGATGTGAACCCCTCCCGCCATTACCTGGGAGCCCGACGGTGGAAGTGTTCCCCCTTCGTAGCTAAATAAAAAAAAAATATCTTTGATTCAGACCGAAATTAGTCCATAAGTTGTTAGTGGTTAGTAACAGATTGTGCTTACATGCTATGTTAGTATTGTTATTAATACAATTGATTAGTTTAATTTAGCACAAACCTATTGTTATTTTTACCCAGTGTCTTTGGATGGGGCATTCCGGTCTGCTAGCAATCATTTTCAGGATACTGTTACGAATTTTCTTACGCATGATGGCGTGAAAGCTATCCGTGTACGTTTAGCGTACCATAAAATTCTAACCTCAATACTAAACATTGCAGGCACCATTATGATTTAATCAAACAAAACACCTATAGAAAAAATTACAAAACAAAGATAACGTCCGCTGTGACCGCGGTGCTATTGTTAGAGAAATATAAACAAGACAGCTTCGCCAGGGGTGATAAACAGGGATTTTTAAATTAAATAATAGTATTTTCTTAAACATGCTTGGAAATTTGAACATTATTTTAACAACCTTCTTTGAGATAAATCGAAAATGCTGTACTGGCCAAATACATGCGAGCGCCGGCCGGTAATGTTTGTATGAAAATCCATAACTATCTTATTATTTGACTTTTTGAAAACTCACAAATATCTGTCGTGTTATTTAAAAATAGAACAAACTTTTGTGGCAATCAAGGTAACTTATCAAAGATGGTATTAAAATTTCGACTTATATTTATTTATTTATTTTATATTTCAAGCACAGAAATGTACAGAGGCGGACTTAATGCCATAGGCATTTTCTACCAGTCAACCTTTGGGTGATGCAGAGACAAACTGTGGTAGGTGCAATTACGAAAATGGAGGAATATAAAAAATTAAATACTCAAATAAGAGGATACACATATACATATTACAAACTATAGGTACATATAATATATAAGCTTTATTACATATATAAAATAAGCACAAATAAATACACATAAATACATGAATATGCTAAATCAAATAAGACAAACAATGGGAAAACATATTTAGTGTTGTGATGATACTGTCAGCTTCTTAAGCCCGCTCTACACTCGCGCGCGAATCTTGCTGCGAATTCACGGCGCGAACCGCGGCGTGAACTCCACGTGAAAACGTGTTCCTCCACACTCGCAAAGTTTCGCAGTGTTCGTGTTCGCGATTTCATAGAAAATGGACGCCGATGTGTCTGTTGCTGCTGCTGTGACGCTATGTGCTGTAGCGTACTACAATTATATTTGTTTTAAAAATAACAAACAAATAAAAAAGAGATGGAGAAAGAAAAGATGGTGGATGACGAAAATCCATATAAAAAATCTATGCTTATTAAAAAATCACGTTTATCCACTCCCGACAGCAACTCGTGCGCTACTGCGAAAACCTGCGAGTGTAGATGCGTTCGCGTTCGCACGCTATGAACCAAGCGCGAACCCTTTGTCGCGGGACCAAAAACTGACACCGATCGGGGAACAGCGCGAAGCGCGAACGCGAAGACGCGAAACCATCTACACTCGTGTTTCACGGCTTTCGCGGGAGTTCGCGCCGCGAGTGTAGAGCGGGCTTTACGAATGTGCTCACGAACTTTAACTTTAAAGGGTAATCGATTGGTTGCCATCCTGATTTCCAGGGGGAGCGCAATCCACAGAGAAATAGACTGAATGAATAAGGAAGAGTGAATAAAGTCCATGCGGTGAGTGGGACATTGAAGAACGCGATTATTTGATGCCCGTAGATTCTTATTGTGGTTGTTACAAATGTACTGAAAGTGGGGGGCTAGATAATTAGGGGAAGTGGGAGAGTCAAGAAATAAAAACAAGGTGGTCAGCGCCCTTTGCTCTCTGCGCTGGCGTATGGGCAACCACTTTAGAAGCGACCGATGCGCAGAGACACGATCATATTTACGCAGATTGAAAACGAATCGAATGCAGTTATTGAGAAGACGGTCAAGTTTGTCGAGAAGATCTGCATTCAGGTCATAGTAGCACACATCACCATAATCGATCATAGGGAAAATTAAGGACTGCACAAGCATTGTCTTCGTACTTGTTGGAAGTAGGTTTTTCAGTCGGTACAAGGCCCGCAGCGTTCCAGTAACCTTCTGGCTGACCCTTGTTACTTGAGTATGTCAGTTCAGAGTACTGTCAATGTGCAAGCCTAGGTCCTTCACATCAGTACTAAATGGGACGACCGTACCATTAAAGAGAACTGGTGGCAAGGTTGTACCATCCACCTTACTCATACTCCGAGAACTTCCGATGATGATCGCCGGACACTTATTAGGGTTTACTGCTACGCCAAATCTATCAGCCCAGGTTTTTATAGCTATCAAATCCCTATTTAATTTGCAAATATTGCTGCTAATTCGATTTATTTTGCAAATATTGCTGCTAATTCGATTTATTTTGCAAATACTGCTGTTTAAAGTGAAGAAGAAACAAATGAACATATTGGTTCGTGAAAATTATCGTTATTCGTCATTGATTCTGGAATTTATATTTAATTTACTTAGTTTGAATTTCCGCGCATTATTTGAGAGAAACACTATAGAAGCCTTGGCCGCAACCAGGCATTGATGGACTCACGTATGTGTGCCTCGGCTTCACCTCGGCCCACATTTTCACCTTCGTCCATCAATGCCCCTGTTGCAGGCCGCGACAGAAAAATCAATCTGCCTAGCTTTTTCCCAACTATGTTGGGGTCAGCTTCCAGTCTAACGGGATGCAGCTAAATACCGTATTTTACATGGAGCGACTGGCTCTCTGATCTATCTGACCTCCACAACCCAGTAACTAGGTAATACGATACCCCTTGGTAAGACTAGTTGTCAGACTCAAGCCGCGACAGTAACTACAGTCGACTATTTCCTCAGGAAATTCCAAAACAAAGTATTCACAACTACCCAACAAAAAACTTAGTTACAGTGTTTTGCTTTCTCAATTTAGTCTTGAAATGGCTTCAAAGTCACTAAATGTGTGACGAATAGTCTGAGAAGAGCAGAGCACTTACGTTGCAGATAGCACTTACGCTTGAGCAAATTGGTGTAACGAAATGCTTGGAGCAGCAGATCCGATTCCATAATTACAATGATAATCATCTACTTCAGCAGCATTATCACACACTTACTAAATAAAGATTGTTTCCATATTATTCATCTTTAGCCATATAGCCCTCATTTTTAAATATCCTCTAGCCCGTATCTTTTTGTATTTGACACAGCTACATGCTGTGTCAAATACAAAAAGATATGGGCTAGAGTTTGTTTTTTTCACACTTCTCTATTTATCTAAGTATTCAGTTTATTTTCTTGCCATAAATCGCATCTATCACTCTATCCACCAATCGTGAGCGAACTTTTTTTTACTATTCTTATCCAAATTCAAACTTAAAACTTTCCTCTCGTTACTCGAATTGTAAATCCTTTTAATGTTGACGACCCCACATACCAAATCCACCGGCGATTATCATCAATACGCTGAATCAGGCTGCTGGCTGGTATATAAGCTTGATGCCCTCGGGCTCTGCAACACAACTCCTGCGCATCCAAGACAATAGCTACAGCTGCAAGTATTATCAAGATGAAGACTTTACTAGTATTCACTGCCTGCATTCTGTTAGCTCAGGTTAGTGGAAAAGATTTGCCCTAATTATTTTGTTGACTGCGATTTTTTTTTAATACTGTGTCTGTCTTTTGAAATAATTGAAAACAAATTTAATTATTATTTGAACCGGGCTAGTTTTTCCAATTAATGTTTTAAATTGAATTTGGAAATAACTATTCTAGCTCTCCGGCAATAAGGAAGTCGGTTGTTTAATTCGGTTATGGAAAACTTTGTACAATTAAACAACTTATCGAATTGCAATTCACTGATCAGCTGAGCATTTGTCTCATGTCTCGTTACGCTGCGTATGAGTCCTGGAATCAAACCCCACAACAGGGATGACGACAAAAAAAAACCGTCAAATAGATTATTAAAAAATATTGTAGTATTTTTTCTTTTTATACGTAATCAAAAAATTAGGGCAATATATTGGGTTATAATGTGGCATGACGTCAGTTTTCTGTAGATTTTATACCGAATTGTGAAAGATTTAAATATTTTTTTTAAATCTTTTAATCACGGACACTTTTAACGTATGTATCTATTTCAACATGAATTTATGATCCAACCAATATTTTGTAAACATGTTTTTTATTTAAAAGAGTGTCCGTGGAGTTACTTGCTCGTGCTTCTCCAAAAGTACCAACTACACTTTGGAATGGGTAACTAGCTTCATCTTTCTGACAGACCGACCCCTTGACAATTCAAAAGTGCCTGTAATTGGTTTATTTGAAATTGTTAAGTGTGAATCTAACAATACAGGGCCATGTCTCCAGTCATTGCAGCTTTTAGTTGACCTGTCCCGACACATGCACTTCAGGGAAGAGATAGTAGGAATCTTTCACATCGTAACGAACTATAGAAATATTTAACCAAGTAATGTTTGTTTTGACCAGGCTCTCACAGACGAACAGAAAGAAAAGCTTAAAAAATATCGCACAGAATGTCTGAGTGAGACCAAAGTTGAAGAACAGCTAGTGAACAAGCTCAGGGATGGTGACTATGAGGTAAGAATTATTTAAACTTAGGTGCTCTTGTACAGTATGAAGGTGCCTACAGATTTTCAAAATTTTTGGCGATAGAATCACGTGATCTAACGAAAGGAAGTAAATGTGTAAGCAACAGACGATCGACATCGTATTTTTGTCGATTTTTTAATCATAAAGTGACTATTAAACTAAAATCATGATATTTATCGATCGTTAACAGGCGAAAGTTACGATCGACAAAATCGAGCAAATCTGTAAGAAGCTGACAAATCTTATTGACTATCATAACAGCATAACATAGAACAACGATCGTCAAATTGTACAGCAATCTGTAGCAGTCAAAAGGACAAATACAGTGATTTAAAAATAATGCAAATTTGCATTTTGCAATCTAATCTATGAAAATGGCAATTAGGTACTACGCCCTTTTTTTTTTTGGGTGGGAAATTATCAAATAACTTCTCCCGCTCTGGGTGGAGCGGGAGGGCGTGTCAGATTCTTACTGACTAAAACACACCCGTGTTCCTTCAGTTGCCATGTCGCCGGGGGGCCACGATTTCCCTATCGGCCCGTATTCGCAGCCCCGGCAGGCATTGGCCCTAGCGGACCCCGTCAATTCTGCTGACATCTCTTTGAGGCGCGCGTGGAACACAGCGCGCCGTCGACCCGGGCTTGGTCCTTATCGGACGGCGAGCTACCCATTGCTAACCGTCCGCAAGCCCGCGCCTACGGTGGCCGGAAATCTGCCTGTGATTGCCAACGCCCAGGGCGTCTCCTCCTGCGGCGGCTAGGGGCACGAGGGCGCAAAATTTGCCTCTCCCTCATGCGCTCCGTCTCCTCCTTCGCGAGCCTTCGCAGAAGGAGGTGACGGCATCCCATTTCCTCTCGCTCCGAAGCATGGCCCGGAACAGGGCCGGACGCGAGAGATCACCGCCGCCAATCGCCTCCACGAGGACACGGCGATGCCCTGCCCAAGCCGGGCAGACCTCCACCGTATGCTCCACCGTGTCCTCCGGGCGATCCACACAGTGATGACACCCAGGCGTTTCCTCCCGCTTTATCCTGAACAGGTACCTCCCGAAACAGCCGGGTCCGGTGAGGACCTGCGTCAGGTGGAAGGTGAGGACGCCGTGGCGCCTCGCTAGCCATTCCTCAAAGAAGGGTCTTACCGCCGCAATTGTGGCGTGCCCAGCGCTGGGTTGTGACAATCGCACTCTCCATTCCGCCATGAGATCCCGCCGGAGCTCTGTCCGCTGTGCCGCGACTTTTTGCGGCATCGGAGTTAAGCCCCGGCGCTTCGCCTCCTCGCGCCACTCCCAAATGTGCGCGAGGACCTTTGCCTCCAGATCCTATGGCGGTACTCCGGCAAGGAGGTTCGCCGCCTCGCAGGAGACCGTGCGGTGTCCTCGGGCCAGCCGGATGGCCATGTCACTAATGAGACACAATTTTAATTCAAAATTTTATTAGAATTTTTATTGTTATCGACTTCTACAGGCAAATCGACAGTTGAGCGGATATTTGAATAACTAGCAACATAATTTCAGACTGACAGCGAGGCCCTGAAGAAGTATGCCCTCTGTATAATGATGAAGTCAGACCTGATGACCAAGGACGGCAAATTCAAGAAAGACGTCGCTCTGGCTAAGGTTCCTAATGCAGGTAAGACTCTCCAAACTCATGCACCTAAACTTTTGGGCAATAAGCAAGGTTGTATCCGCCCCAAAGCAGTGCACTTACTTTTTTTTTCTACCACATAATATAACTTCACACCTGTAATTCCCGAAGGGTTAGGCAGAGTTGTCCCTATAGTACACCCACAATTCGCCAGTTATGTTTAAGTCCCATGTCATATGGGGCGAGCCTATTGCCATCAACCGGGCACAATTTATCAACCAATCTTTTAATAATACGCAGGCGTGCACTGGTTAACAAATGCCTCGTGATCTCTACGGTTAAAAGTCAAAGGGGATCAATCTGCTTAGCTATTTCCCGACTATGTTGGGTCGGCTTCCAGTCTAACCAGATACAGCTGAATACCAGTATTTTACTTGGAGTGACTGCCTATCTGACCTCCACATCCCTGTCACTTGGTAACACAATATCCCTTGGTGAGACTGGTTGTCAGACTTTCGGGCTTCTGGCGACCTGTAACGACTGTCAAAGATCTGTGAATCCCTTCCGTGCCTCGGTGCCTTGGTCCCGGCTATTGGGAAATGTTTCGATATGTTATGGATGGTCATCCATCCACGAACTAACCGCGGCTAGCGATGCTTAATCTTCGATCAACACATGCGGCTTCTAATGTTTAGATGCGAGCCCCTCAATCAGGAATCAGTTAAAATAACCACACTTTTTTTATGGCTGCGGCAACTACGCAGTGTATGTTTTACTGTTAGCTTCCCGCAACATCCATATTCCAGTAACGATTGTGTCGACTCAATCCATATTCGTATTTGGTGGCTTTTCTAACATTTCTTTTTTCTTTCCAGCTGACAAACCCACAGTGGAGAAACTGATCGACGCCTGCCTCCCAAACAAGGGCAATACTCCCCACCAGACTGCCTGGAACTACGTGAAGTGCTACCATGAAAAAGATCCCAAGCACGTGATTTTTTTGTAATTGCAGAACACCATCAGCATTTGATTCTTCCTAAGAATTTTCTGCTACCATCATAATTTTTAAACAGTCTTTTCATAATATTTGAATGTGGAATTAGAATGCTTAGTGACGTCTGCACTCTGCTACGCTCAACTTGCAACTGACAAAATTGTATTTCGACGCGAATAGATGTCTTTTTCTTCCTACAGTCATAATAAAAATAAAATTGTGAAAAAAAGTAATTTTATAAAAAAAGCACTGTTTAAGAATTTATCAATATATTTGAAGGAAGAAATTGACTTATTTGTTAAAACTGCCTTTACGAATTTATTAAATGATCAATAAAAGAACATTTGAATTAGTTGAGTTTTATCCAGTATATATTATGGTTTCTTCCTTTCTACGTCATCATCCCCTAGCTGGTCAAACTGTATAAGAAGCTATGACCTAACCAATCAGCCACTCTCCAGTCAACCATTCTGCTGATGATCTTTATAATCAAACCCTACCAGTGGTGTATCTATTCAATAAATATGTCAACACCACAAAACACTGTCTCATACATAGTACCTGGACGACCGAGCTCTGCTCTAGTAAAAGAGAGAATGCTCATTTAATAGTATAGGATAGTTCATAGTCATTCCATGCAGCCATGATAGTAGGTACTTACTTATTCCATGCTGCCATGTATGTAATTATTCTAAAGTAGCTATCTTGTTCTAAACTTTGGGCGACCGAGCTCTACTTGGGTGGAAATACGGAGAAAACAAATTTTCATAGAAATGAGACCTAGCTAAATTGATTTTTTGCCCCCGTAAACCTTTATATTGCAACTTTCATCGAAATCGTTAGAGCCGTTTTCGGGAACGTGATTAAAATTATATATGTATAAATACAAATATTGCTCATTTAATAGTATAGGAGAAATAGTTACGAAACTGCTATCACTATATGTCAACTATCAGTCACCAAGAATGACGGGAAAAGATGAAGTGGCCCTCTACGGAAATCTTGGTGTGAAATGGCTCACCAAGACTCTCATCAAGAATCAACTTAAATACGGGATCAACAGGATTCTACACTACCTAATAGTTCTGTTTTGGTTCTGCAGTCCTATCTCAAAATGTCCTATGCCCTTCCTAAAACCCACCCTAAACTGAGTTGTTTCTTAGCTCTTTATTATTATTATTTCTTCGAATTACAATGACTTATACACAATATACAAAATACAATACAACACAGATAACTTCATCAAACAATACATTAACATTACAATAAATAAAATACAAAACAAAAACCACCTTACCTACAACACTTACACGACGGGCAAGCCACTGCAACGTCGTATGTAGGGACAGTCGAGCCTGTCAGCTATCATCATGTATAATACCTGTAAAAAACACACTGTCCGATCCGTGAGGGTGTTGTTAGGTATCGTACTGAGAGTCTATTTATCTGGTAATTTTCAAGAAAAACAAAAAAAAAATCGCCTCTGTTTTCGAATGGGGAATTTTACCAGTTTTTTACATTGGGCGCGGGCAGCCGTCGTTTAGCGGGTGTCTTTAAATCATAACTTATGAAGTTATGACCCCTGTTGAAAATTATCAATTTTTTTTTTTTTTTTTCAATTATAACAAAAAAAAAAAACAATGGCACTCCGGGAGTGACGACAGAAGTGAAAACTTGAACAATTTTGTTGTGCAAGAAATAATGTATAGCGCGTGATGTCTTTTTAATGGTCAAAAACTGGTGTCGTAACAATGTCGCGAAATCAATTGTTTAGTCCCATCTCAAACATGTCCAACGCGCCTCAAAAAGTTTCTTGCTACCCCCACCATGACTAACCTCTTTTCTGTTTTCTATTGAGGCTGCGGCAGGTCGCCGGTTGAACGCGTCCCAGAGGATCATGACCATCCGGCTGCCCCGAGGATACTGCACGGTCTCCTGTGAGGCGGCGAGCCCCCTTGCTGAATTACCGCCATGGAATCTGCAGGCAAAAGTCCTCGCGCACATCTGGGAGTGGCGCGAAGAGGCGGAACGCCTCCGTTGCCGCAAGAAATCACGGCACAGCGGACAGAGCTCCGGCTGGATCTCATGGCGTCATGGAGAGTGCGATTGTTGCAACTAACCGCTGGGTACGCCATATTTGCGGAGATAAGTCCCTCCTTTGAGGAGTGAATAGAGAGGCGCCACGGCGTCCTCACCTTCTGTGTGACGCAGGTCCTCACCGGACACGGTTGTTTTGGGAGGTTCCTGTTTAGGACAAGGCGGGGGGAAACGCCAGGATGTCACCATTGTGTGGATTGCCTTGAGGACACGATGGAGCATACGGTGGAAGTCTGCCCGGCTTGGGCAATTACCGTTCCCCACCCTTATATCTAAAGTCTGCATAGAGAAAAATCTAAAATTATTCTATGTGATAGAAGTTTTTGTAAAGATTACAGGAAAAATAAAACAATGTCTCTAAATAGCACACTTTTTCGAAAATCATCAAGTTAAATTACACTAGTTCTACTATCGGTCAAGAGATGGCGCTGACCTAAAACTGCAATATTCTACACGGCAGTGTGTAGTGTTATAATTCTCTGACGAATAAAAGCCTCGCCGATGAAAATGTTAAATGGTACGGTGCGCTAATCCGTCTCGCTCTTGACCGGTTTTTACTTTGGGGTATTGAAATCAAGCCTTTTTAGAATGACGACGAAGGTCATATAAAGAACGAAAATTGTTAAACAAAAATATGAAAGAAAGAAAGAAAGAAAAATAAGTTTATTTGTCACAGAAACACGTGCATAAAAGAAGAGAACAATAAAATAACATAAAACAATAAATTTAAATATAATCACGAGCACAAAACAGAAATATGCGGCAGCTGCTGACACGTCATGACTGTGACAAGAAGGCTTCCACTCAGCATGATGCTGTGCTATGGGGCCCACAGCACAGCGCTGATTTTTAGTGGTCACCCGAAAAAGTCGTACGGAAACCAAGTTAGGTTTAATGAATTAAATATAAATAGATAACAAAATAAAATAAAACAAATAGTACTTAGAATATAATGCTACTATACAACAATTATATGAATAAATATGATTAAATAACACAGAAAATTATCCGTAGTCATAACCGTGCGTGCATAAAAAAATAAAACACGCAATTATTAACCGACTTCCAAAAGGAGGAGGTTCTCTATTCGACTGTATGTTTTTTTTTTGTATGTTTGTTACGCGATTACTCCGTCAATTATGAATTGATTTTGATGATTCTTTTTTTGTTTGGTAGATCATACTTCAGAGGTGGTCCCATATAAATTTTATTAACTTTGCTTGGGTAGTTTTTGAGTTAGCTTCAATAATATGTTTTTTTCCTCACTTAGTATGTGGATGATATTATGATAACTTCCTGTCACTGTTATTTACATAGCAGGTAGTGGTATTCGAATTTGTTTGGGGTAGGTATCACAACTAAAAAGTGAAAAATAAAAACTTTTTACAAAAAAAAAAAAGCAACCGACTTCAAAAAAAACACTACCTACAAAGTGAAAAATAACTTTAATTTCGGAAGTCGGTGACAAAGAACGAAAATTCAAAACCAAAGACACCGACTTCCGAAATTAAAGTTATTTTTCACTTTGTAGTGTTTTTTTTGAAGTCGGTTGTTTTTTTTTGTAAAAAGTTTTTTTTAATTTTTTCGTTGACGCATCCGTCGCTTCGATTTTACCGCCTCGAGCCGCTGGAACATAATTTGTATCATTAATCTTAGAATATTTGTTGGACCGCAACGATCAGCAACCCTATTTCTCGAAACGGTTTTTCAATTAGGTACAACATTTATACGAATTAAGATCATACATTGCCCATTCCCTTTATTTTTAATGAAATTCTTCATTAGGTAAAAACAAGTTTATTTTGCATATACTATACGCTACGCTGTAAGCTTGAATTTAGAATTTTAGATCATATTCATGTTTTGGAACTAAAAACTTAATGTTGACGTGACAAAGTTCAAATTCCAACCAAATTTTATTTAGGACCTTGTACAAGTTGATCCTCACGACGTCTTTGTGGAAAATAGTGTTACCCGATAAAAAAATGTAGTGTATATTAAATGTAAATGTAAGGTATATTATGGATTTTGCTTTGCTGGATCGTGCAAGTCAATTAGCAACAGTATTACCCAAGTAAAAAATAATATTGGTAATATTGGTAATTTTGCACTGTATTGTGCAAAGTCAAATCGCATGTCTGTGGAATGAAAACCATTCCTGCGCAAAGCGCGAGTAGAAAAGAAAAATATGGGGTCTGCCGACAAAAGTGAAAACTTGAAACTGATATTAGCGCCATCTATATTCTATAAGAGAGCAATATGGCGTGATCATGTCGGTAACGCAAATACATAAGTTTACCCCCTACCAAAAACCCCCCAACGCGCCTAAAGAAGTTTTCATTTCAAAATCCCCGCCGAAAACATTTGTGAAAAAGTGGCCAATTTCGGTACAAAAGAAGTACGGGATTGTTGGCTTCACCGATAAAAAAATTGACATCTATGTAAATGGGTGCCAAAGAAAGTTGATATTCGTCTTTTGTAACTGCTAAAACTTTAGCTTTGTAAGCTAGGCAAGTTACATTATAGTTTCACAGTCATTTTGTTTCAACTCTTTATAACTTAGCACTCATTTAGATCTCAATACTTTTATCCCAGACATTGTGATCCGTGACAACCTTAGCTCATCCCCACCATAAAAAGGGGGTAGTCATGAGAACACTATCTATATGAAAAATTTCAAGTCCCGTGCACACCGTTTCGTACACAATAAACCCAGTACCTAGTTTTTCGATTTATTTCTTTTGTATACTGCCAATAATAAAAAGATACCAATAACATATTTCGAGTTTCAACTTGATCTAGGGGATGGTCAAAAGTCACTCGAAATGACTCGTGTAAGGCTGTCTGTCGAGCGAGGTAGAGCGAAGCGGAGCGAGGGAGTAATGCGGAGAGGAGTTACCACTGATGCGGAGCTAGGCAGAGTTTAAGCGACGAGTAATTTGAGCGGGCCGCAATACTCCGCGGCCGGGTTTTACATCCGTATTTATAAACAAGTAATTACTTGCTGCTAAATGAAGTCGTTACTTGAGGATATAATGCTTCATTAGAAAATCTTATTCCATAGTCGAGTAATGTACCTACGTTACTTTGAGTAAATACTTGAGTAATAATCTACCCTCGATAGTTTCTTCCCTCTCACTTAGTTACTGCGTTTTGTTTCATTATACGTGTGTGTGTAGATTATTTTACTGTAACTTAAATAATACCTAGTAGTTAAACTTTATTTTACTTTTTAATTTTAATACAATTTTCATTAAAATATTAATTTTAATACTTACAATTATCAGCAGCACTGGCATCGGATGCTCGATAGATGGTGTGTCTTTTAACAACATCAGCTATGCTGACGATATGGTGCTGCTGAGTCCGTCGATCAGTGCCCTCAGGAAGCTATTAAATATATGTGAGTGCTATGCTGGAGCCCATGGACTAAGTTATAATGCCAAGAAAAGCGAGCTGTTAGTTTTTATGGCACAAAACAAGACCTATGAAGTAGTACCACCAGTCTCGCTATGTGGTGCAACTCTAAACCGAGTAAAGCAGTTTAAATACCTTGGTCACTGGGTTACAGAAGATGGCACTGATAACTGTGATATAGAGAGAGAGTGCAGGGCATTGGCCGTTCGATGCAACATGCTGGCCCGCAGATTTGCAAAGTGTGACAATAACGTTAAGATGTTCGCAGCAGCGCGTACAGATGACTTTTTTGCGATCATCCGTAAAAGATCCGCGTCACTGCTGCGTCGGATGCGACACAGCGACAGCAGTTTCCTGAGCATTGTTGCTAGTAAGACTGAAGGCCACCTGATGGGGCACCTGTGCGCAGTACATGTACTGTTGCCAGGTGTCTCCAGAAGGTGGCTTAATAGATATAGTGTTCTGTAAGTGTGTTGTATTATTGTTATTGTTTGTAGTTGTAAAAATTTGTCTTAATTATACTAACATAGTTGTAAGTAATACTAACAAATTATGGGTAATGTGCCTGATTTAAAGATAAATAAATAAATAAATTAAGATATGAATTGTAATACCTTGTTATCATTAAAATATTAATTTTAATTAATAAAATACTTTTTTTTATAAAATTATGTCTAAATTAAAGAAGTGATTGTTGGAAGAAAAAGAAACGTTTGACACGACAAAATATTTTTTTTTTTTTTAATTAAAGAAAAATAAAATAAAAAGGACTTTAATTTACTGGAAACTTATTGAAATCAAAAGAGTCCGTAATTCTCGATAAAACCGCAAAATGGTCGAATTGAAAAAAAATGGTGACTATTACTTGGCTAAGAATTCTAACTTTTGACAGTTCTAACTTCAAGCAATTACTAAACTATAGAATAAAAATCAATACTTGAGTAATTACTTTTACTCAAGTAATTACTTTTACTTGCTTATAAATACGGGTGTTACCGCTTTCGCGCTCTGCTTCCCCGCTCCGCTTCCCGGTTTTTTATGAATTTTTAAACTAGCTAGAGGTTAGGAGCGGAGATTTTATGCAATTCCATTGGGTCTCTCTGCGCCAGTGAAGTCTCCAGTACGAACTTTCAAATGAACGTGGAATTGTCCAGTTGGCTGTGTTGTAAATTTTCTCCGCAAGAAAATTGACCGAAATGTTGAGCAGTTCTCGTACTTACCAGTCATAAATCTGTCAAATAAAATGTACTTCAAAAACATATTCAAAATTGAATAGATTTGATTTTGAGTTTATAGTTTAGCCTCGGTATCTATTTAATTTATCAATTCTCAACGTTTTTAAGGTTCCATAGTCAACAATGTTTCGCCATGTCCGTCCGTCTGTCTGTCCGCGGCTTACCTCAGAGACTGTTAGTACTAAAAAGCTGTAATTTGCCATGGGTATACATATTAATCATGCCGATTAAATGGTAAAGAAAAAAAAATCTTTTTAGGTTACCTCCTACACGTAAAGTGGGGATGTTTTTTTTTTCTCGTTATTTCATGGTATCGTTCGAAAATATTGTGAGTTTATCAAAATCATTTTTGGATTTAGGGATTCGTTTACGAAATATTAATCTTTAAAGTGCTAATTTTTGTTAGAGTCTAGTGTCCCCCCTGCCAGCTTTATGGTTCAATTCAATTCAATTCAAAATATTTTATTTCACATAAAAGGTACAAGGGCACTTATGAAACGTCAAAAGGTTCCAATTGGTCACTTTCTATGGAGAAGAGCCGACAAGAAACTCCACGGTTACTCTTTTCAAAATAAATGGTTTCTACAATGTTTTCAAATTACAGTATTAATAGGTATGGGAGGACAGTGTAGGCCTATCAACAAGTACCAGGTACTTAGTAAAATAGAAAATGGTCCACAAGTCTACAGCCTACAACGTTCTCACATTCACAAAATCTAAAAGAAAAGAATCTATACATATAAAAGATTAACAAAATAATAAAAATAAGGACCTATTTAAACCGAATGACATGATTGCCATTACAGCTGTAACAAACCTAATTTGATTTTTTTTAAATATGGAAAATTTTATGTATATAATGTAAAATAATAAAAAGATTATGTCAATGAAGTATGTAAAAAAGTAAAATGAAATAATTATCGTAATTTGGGATCAGTTAATAGAAATTTACATTGTTATGCCGTTAATGAGGTACCAGGGAAGCCACATGTGCAGAAGGAATTATTGCCAAACTTACTTGTCTTCAACGTAGTCTTTAATCTTTAATATGCTTTTTTGATAAGGACACGTTTGATGTGGGTTTTGAACTTTCCATCGCTTAGTTCTGTAACAGACTTTGGCAACTTGTTATAAAAGTGGATACCGTTTATAAGAAATAACTTACTAGTTTTAGTTCATCTAAATTTGGGTATGACAATTTCTTGTTTACTACGTGTATTTATATTATGGAAATCGCTTCTTATTTTGAAAAGTCCTAAGTTTTTGCGAACATACAAAATACTTTCTAAGATATAAAGAGAAGGCTGAGTCAGTATATCAATTTCTTTGAATTTATTTCTAAGGGACACACGAGGACTCATTTTGTAGATCGTGCTATTTGCCCTGTTTTGTAAAATTAAAATTGAATCTACGTCAGCTGCCGATCCCCACAGCAAAACGCCATAAGACATAATACTGTGGAAATAAGTAAAGTCTAACCCTGCTGTGGCTACATCAGTTAACTGCCTTAGTTTTCTTACTGCATATGCAACTGAACTTGATCTACCTGAAAGAGCTCTGATGTGAGCGCCCCATTGCAATCTCGAATCTAGAGTTATTCCTAGAAACACAGTTTCCGTAATAGCATCTAGTTTCTTGCCATCAAGTTTTAAATTGAGACCTACTTGAGGTACATTTGATAATGAGAACTTAAGACATTTAATTTTGTTCGCATTAAGTAAAAAATTTATTAGCTGCGAACCATTTCGAAAGAATTGCCAGACTATTGTTGACATGTAAGACATCCGTATCTTTTCTATCTTTTAAAAAAATAAGAGAAGTATCATCAGCGAATAGAAGTATATCCGATATATTAGCCAACATGTAAGGAAGGTCAATAATATAAACTAGAAATAGGAAAGGGGCAAGAATTGATCCTTGAGGCACGCCCATCTTAACTAGAGACCCTGAGGACGTCGCCCCGTTAACGTTTACTTTTTGCTGCCTGTTTGATAGATAGGAAAAAACAAGATCAGCAGCTTGTCCACGAATTCCGTAGTGGTATAATTTTTTTATTTTTGGTTGGTTTTGGATATGTGACATCCAGTCTCACCAAGGGGTATCGTATTACCCAGTTAATGGATTGTGGAGGTCAGATAGACAATCTCTCGATATTAGGCACACAAATCCTCACATACACCCAAAGTCCAATCCACCAAGCACAATCACTTACACTCACTCGCTCACACATACACAAAAACACAACAAACACACACGCACACAAACCACTCAAGAGCATTTTAAATTATTTTATTTTTAATTTTATAGCATAGAATGTTAATACTCAAAAAACGGGTGAAGACACTGATTCCTGTAACACAGGTACCACCTAGCTCAGGAGTCAGGGCTTCAAATTAATGTAATGTCTTTTTATATGTCAATAAAATATTTTTATTTTATTTTTTATTTATTTTATGATATAAAATACTGGTATTCAGCAGAATCTGGTTAGACTGGAAGCCAACCCCAACATAGTTGGGAAAAGGCTAGGTAGACTTAGCGCAGCAGAAAATTTGAGCGCAGTCTTCTCGTTTCAGCACAGCGACGTGATGGCGGCTGATTTCTGAGACAAAAATATGCTTGAAGTTCCCGCAACGTGCGAAGGAAGATAACTAGGCTTCTTCGACGAACTAAGAACGTCGAAGTGCTAATAGTCGTAATAAAACCAAAAATAAAAGAAATTTTAAAAAATGCTTGCACAAATTTTTTCGCCTTGTAACACAAATAATCAACAAATTTTTATCCTAATATTCATTGGAATAGTACAATAAATACAAATCGTAGATACGTGAAAATTAGAGGTAACTTCGTCATGTTTTTTTATCGAGAAAATTTTAATATTTTGTGTTTCTGTTCCACAAAAACTTTGGAAATATCATGTGGTTACTCATATATAATTTTTATTTAAGAAAGAAAGAAAGAAAGAAAATTAGGTTTATTTGTCACAGAAATACGTGCATACATAAAAGATAAGAGTAATCAGAGAACAACACAAAATACATAACAAATCACGGGCATAGAACAGAAATTACTTAGGCGGCAGCTGCACGACATGACTGTGACAAGAAGGCTTCCACTCAGCATGATGCAGTGCTATGGGGGACCCACAGCACAGCGCTGATTTTCAGTGGTCACCCGAAAAAAGAAAAGATGTACGGAAATCAAGTCAGGTAAGTCATACATAAGTCTTATCAATTTTATGAAAAATCAAATTGAATATACGCTATTTTGGTTACTTCCCCCTCTTAAGTCACAACAAGATAAACAACAAGAAATGAAGACATTTAAAAAATTAAGAATATCGCTTCAATAAAATAGTGAGTCATGGTGAACTGTAGTGCCAGTCACAGTCTTGATAAAAATTCCATGACGATACGGACCCACAATAAGAAATATGGTGTTGGTGGCTTATTCAAAACGGTTTACACTATAAAGCTGCCTTACTAGAAAGCTGGGACGAGTCTATACATCATCTGCCTAGCCTTTTCCCAACTATGTTGGGGTCGGCTTCCAGTCTAACCGGATGCAGCTGAATACCAATATTTTGCATGGAGCGACTGCTTATCTGACCTCCACAACCTAGATACTAGGTAACACGATACCCCTTGGTAAGACTGGTTGTCAGACTTTTTGGGCTTCTAACTACCCGTAACGACTGTCAAAGATCTACAAATGACAGCCGGGACCAACGGCTTAACGTGCTTTCCGAGGCACGGAGGGGTCTTGGTATGTAAAGATGGTCACCCATCTACAGACCAACCCCGGCAAGCGTAGCTTAACCTGATCGATCGACCCGTGCAGCTGTTGTTACTTAGCCACAAGCCCCTCGCCCCCTGGGACGAGTCTATACAAAACATAATAAATAATATTATTTTACAATACCGCTCGAGTAGCAGGCAAGTTACTCAATCAAAGAATAACAGAGGCTGTGACAATGTCTCCGTCTCAATAGGACACAATACCGATTCATTCAATTCCAACCGAGTTTTCAATAACTGTTAAGATAATAAAGTAAGTGTTATATAACTATCTTAATATTATTATTCAACTATAATTTTATAAGATTTTGCACATACGGAGCGGTTTTTGGGCAAATTAACTCAATTTTATTTTA
Organism: Agrochola lychnidis; assembly: GCA_963680765.1. Lineage (NCBI taxonomy): Eukaryota > Metazoa > Arthropoda > Insecta > Lepidoptera > Noctuidae > Agrochola > Agrochola lychnidis. Next base: position 3,762,803 of record OY796871.1, on the reverse strand, counting down.
TTTTTCCTAAATCCAAAAAATACTAACGTCCAAAAAAAATACCCATCTTTGACTAGCTGTATCTTTACAACCAATAAGTCTAGAGTGCTTGAGTTCAACTCAGGTTGTAACAGCTTGATTCACAAAAATGTGGATTATCTAAAAACGCATCCTTAACGAATATTAAAAAAAACTGAAACAAGTGCCAGAATTTTGTAGTTTTTCGTTTCACAACATATGAAAAAACGAACATCTGACATATTGGCTGACAGCACTAACCTCTCGGAAAAATGAGTTGGTAGCATCTGACGGCCAACTCTAGCACCGCGCCCGCTCATTGGTCAAATCAAAATTAAATAGCGCGAGCTTCCCCGGCTTCCTGTTACACACTCCCGTCCCTTTTTACGAAATTATTCTCACTTGTTACACATCAAAAATCTTAGTTACATGCGTGTTTGCGATGTTAGATGTTGTTATTTACTAGGCTATACGATGTTTATAATGTTTCTGATCCTCCGTCGTTCACTAAGTGATGGTTTTTAAAAGCATTGTAGCGTCTATCGATTATTTTTCATTTGTCCTCAGACTGTCAATGACTAAAACCACTCGGTATTTTTCAGCTACCCTCTACGGCCGTCACCATCTTATGCCTGTTTTTTAAGAGAGGTGCCCCCCTCACACAGGTGCTCCCCTCTCGTCACCTTCTTCTTCTATACGGCACAGGTTCTTCACGAAAGACCCATGTCCGGAGAGCCACTGTGTCAACCGAAAGGTAAGGGTACCATGCCGTAGCTCGCTGTCCGATAAGGACCAAGCCCAGGTCGAGGGCGCATTGTGTTCCACGCGCTCCTCAAAGAGATGTCAGCAGAATTGACGGGGTCCGCTAGGGCAAATGCCTGCCGGGGGTTCGAAGAAAACCGATAGGGACATCGTGGTCCCCGGCAACAGGGCAACTGAAGGAACACGGGTTGGTTTTAATCAGTAAGAGTCTGACACGCCCTCCCGCTCCGCCCAGAGCGGGAAAAGTTATTTGATAATTTCCGATCCAAAAAAAAAAGTGTACCATGCCGCCTCTCAAGCCACACCTTCATGATGGGACTTGCCGCTGCTATAATCGCGTTATGCCCTTTTTTTTTGCCTCAACAGTTTTCTACATTGTTATATGGAAGGTCCGTTAAACCCCGAAAGTTCAAAGAACTAAACTCAATACTACATTTATCTCGAATATTTCCGAGAGCGCTGGTGTAAAACAATTCTTCGTCTAAACAAGCTCTTAGCTACGTCTCTGATAATATGTATTGTTTTCATTCAAAGTAGGCCATAAAAACGGCTTGGTAGACAATCGTCTTTCATTGTACCTATTATTACTCGTCGGGTAGTTTCGTGAATTTTTTAAAGATGATGATCAGGATTGCAATTTTATTCGCTACTCTGACTACTATTTACAACACGGAAGTGGAGGTAATTAAAATTTGTTTTTGTTATTTATTAAGACGTGTACTATCTTAAGCTACTAGATTATTTTTACTTTTATTTGCATAAAAAAACTTCAATCAATCTATCTAGCCTTTATCTACTTAGCCTACCAACATAGTTGGAAAATTCCAACTATGATGAGGTCGGTTTCTGGTCATAAATTTGAAAACTTACAGACTTAAAATAATAATAACAATATGCATAAATATAAGAATCAGCATTGCCATACAACGTGGCAATGCTGCCAGCCTTCTGGGCACTATTTCTGTTGTCAGCGATGTGGAAGAATTTTTTAAAGCCCTATGATTATTTTCCCCTCCTTTTTTATATTTGAGTCGATAAAAAATGAAACTTAACACCTTTTTCAATAATAATATGATAAATCCAAATCCTATACTTATAATATTAGCAGCAGAGCTAGCCTAGTGGTGTAACCGTCAGACTACCAAGTCATGGGTCTCAAGTTCGAACCCAAAGCACGCACCTCTGCCATTTCAGATTCATGTGCGTATTGTATAATTATCACTTGCTCAAAAATGGTGAAGGAAAACATCGTGAGGAAACCCTGTATAAGTTCCCTTAAGTTCAGAATCGTTAGTAAGGTTGTAGCGGTTACACCGCCATATACGAACTACGCATCATAGACATGACGTCACACAAATCCTGCATCGCGCAATTAGAGTTTACCGAGCGATCGACATATATATCATCACCATCATCATCATTTCAGCCGAAAGACGTCCACTGCTGGACATAGGCCTCCCCCAAGCACCGCCACTTCGACCGATTCTGTGCTTTCCGCATCCAGCGGATTCCTGCGGCCTTCACAAGGTCAGACATATATATGTTACCGTATAATTATAAACTTCGTTAGTTTATAATTCATCGGTATTATTTCCGTTAGATTATAAACTGTCGAAAAACTGTGAACTGTGACAAATCATTTACAATTTAACGCATAATTTTTCGATAGTTTATAATTTATCTATGATAAATTGTAAACCTAACCTAACCTAACCCATTTCACCCAGTTCACAATTTTTCGACAGATTATGATCTAACGGAAATAATACCGATAGATTATAAACTAACGGTGCTCACAATCTTACGGTGACATATACAAGATTCCGACTTCAAACCGTTGCATGGGCAGCTGCCCGCCAGACACAATACCCGTCTGGTCGGAGGATCCTCCCTTTTCTATGGTGGATGAGTGAACTTTACAGCCTGTTCCTCATGCCACTAAATTGGTGACCCCGTCGTGAACACCGCAGTCAACTCAATCACCGTCAGGGTGATCAGGGGTCACTGGGGAATCACCACAATCGCCACAATCACCACAGAAAGTTCCGACCCACCGCAAACTATGCGGCACCCGGTTCCGACTCACTGGAACCACAGCTGGCACTGTGTGAAGCATCGCAAGATTCAGCCCACTATCGACCTCCGGTCTCCGGAGGGGAGTGATGTAGCGGTTACACCGCCACATACGAACTACGTACATGACGTCACACAAATCCTGAATCGCGCAATTAGGGTTTACCGAGCGATCGACATATATACAAGATTCCGACTTCAAACCGTTGGGCAGTAACCCGCCAGACACAACACCCGTCTGGTCGGAGGATCCTCCCTTTTCTATGATGGATGACTGAACTTTACATCCTATTCCTCATGCCACTAAAAGGTCATCGTCATCAGCTCGGCACCAGATCACATCAGTTCGAACCATTCAGCATTCTTTTTATAAAACTTCATATTGCAATGCCCACTAATCAACATCGTTACGTCATCGCCTCGCATCGGTCAAGCAAGTGAACCATTTGCGGTTCATGGTCATCTCGAAGTCAACGCGCTCACGTCGGGTGATGGCGCTCACCTCTCACCTTCGCCGAGAAAGGATTAGATAGTGGTGTGAGGAACATCTGTACCGTCATCTAAGCCGTCAATGAGTTTTCTCCCAGCTGACATCGGCTGGGGAACCAACCGTTGTTGCGCCATCATCTCGGAGGTCCGGTCCGGTTACATTCTTGCGTCCGGTTGACACATGGTTGATGGCGAGTTGATGAGGTGAGGCGATGGTGATCTAACGCCAAGCTAATGTGTGTACGAAGACCTTTATGATAACATATACGCAACTATAATTATTAAGGTCGATGGCAATAGGTTCGCCCCCTATTCTATGGGACTTAAACATTACTGGCGAAATGTGGGTGTACCTGCTACAGGGACACCTCTACCCAACCCTTCGGGGAAACAAGGCGCGATGTAATGTATGTATGTATTAAGGTGGTTTCCTTCTTCCCCGTTGTTGATTTCCCGTTGATCATAATGTTGTTACTACCATATCAGGATCAAAATAACAACAAGTACCTATCTATAATTAGTTTTTCTTTGTTTTCCAGAATTCTTCGATTGACCCACAAACATTACTGAGGAGATATCATTTGGAATGTATAGAAGAAACAAGAGTCAACGACGACACTATAGTTAAAATTAGGCACGAAAATTGGAAGATGGACTGGGTACACCTATGTAGATTGCACATACCTAACTATACTACATTTGAAATAAGATTAGACATTTGACTAAACCTTTTTTACAGTTCGTTCAACCGATTTTGACTTCTATTGCGTTGGTGGCATGACAAATGGCAGCTGCAGTGAACAGTTGGTATTGTAACCACTTTTTTGCTTTTAATGCCATCCTTATGCCTACGGTATAGAATTCAAAATCGGTTGAACGGACTGTAAAAAAGGTTTGTTTAAATGTCTAATCTTATTTCAAATGGAATATAGTTTATAATAATACAGCCTTGGTAAGATTGACCTGGTCATTAGCCTGGTTGTCAAATTTTCGGGCTTCTTTCGGCTACCCGTAATTGTTATTCGTAACTGACGGACTGTCTGACTGTCGTCAAAGATCCACGAATGATAGCAGGGACCAATGGCTTAACATGCTTTCCGGGGCCCGGGGGAGTCTCATCTCGGTATGTAAAGATAGCGTAGCTTAACCTGATGGATCGACCCGTGGGGCTGTTATTACTTTAGCCCTTCACTGATGAAGTTATTTATCTTTGACATTAGCTAGTTTAAAGACAAAAAATAAAAAATAATACCCAATTATTTTCATGACCGACTTTCTTGTCTAGTGATAACTTAATTCTTCTGTCAAAAAACAGGCTAAATGCATGTCGGACTACGCACAATGAAGGGTTCCGTAATTGGGATGAATTTATACCAAATAAAAACTTAACATTGTAGTTGAAATACATGTTCTCTCATACATTCCAACTGCAAATATAAGTTTGTACGCACAATATTGACAGATTTATCATGTTATTAGACTTCTTATAGGTTTTTCTGTAATCTATGAGTGAAGAACAATTCTCTGTATTTTTTTGAAAATTTTAGGCTCAATAGTTTCGGAGATGGGGTAATGGTAAATTTTCATCTATTTTCTATATCTATGTATTTATGTTAAAATTGTTAAAAAAACATTTGAAATTCACATAATAAGGCCTTTCATTTGATATGTAGTAATATAGTATGAAAAACTTCTTTTTTTTTTAATTTTATTATTTGCCTCCCAAAATTGACTCCTAAATTCACAATTCATTTATTTACGTTACACGTCCGTGTTTGGGTCATAAAAATACATATGTCTACCTAATTTCAACTTAATCGGTCCATTAGATTCGGAGAAAATTGGCTGTAACAGACGGACAGACACACGAGTGATCCTTTAAGGGTTCCCTTTTTTCCTTTTGAGGTATGGAACCCTAAAAAGGTCAGTAGGACCCCGAGGTCGTAATTTTTGCCCGGTCAAGAGCAGTGGGATCTCACTCACCCTCTAAACTTGATCTTATCGCACCTCCGATAATATAGGGTTACAACTCGAAAAAGTAGAGTTAAAGATACAGAAATGCTTGAAATTGTGTTATCCATCTTTTCAAAAATTGTTACATCTGTAACTCTAAAACTCGCTGCTAGATAGAGTTATAACGCTACATGACTAAGGCATTTTGACTCCAGATTGATCTATAATAGTGTAACATTAAGTGTTGTGAAAGGTGGACGTGCGTTTGTAGAGACAAGTATTTCTTTTTTTTGCCTTGGGTTTCTCGCTGTTGACCACTAAGGTCATGGCTGCTTAACCGAGCTTTCTATGGCTTCCTTAAACTTCTACACTTAAGACGCAGATATATGACAGTGACCTTGAATGGTTAGCTTGCGTGTTCTGTACTGAGCTCACGCAACGCGTCGTACGTCCAGCCAGTAATAGGACTCGCCCATCAAGGAGCGCTGTCCCAAATTAGATGCACTATTATTTTATTACACGTAAAACAAAAGGTATTTTAATAAAACACGTATACTAAAAGATCTGTAATTTAATTATCTGTAAAATGGTGAAGTTTTCAGTAAAATACGCTTGATGAATTTTGCGTCATTCTTCGTTTTTTATGCGCGTTAGACATAACTTTATAAATTAATTTCACTATGTAATATAAACATAATCAAAAATATTCTTATATTAAAATATTAAAAAAATGCTCTAATTTAACATATATTTTTTCCAAATCACTAACACTACATGTTTAGACGTCATCTTCAGTATAAAATCATTAAAAGTCAGTTATCGTCCCCTTAAAGCCTCCAGCCAGGGGCAAAAACTATGCTAATTAAAACAAGGCGAGCGCTCGCTAAGGGCACCCTCTGTGGGGTACGAACCTCGGCTTAGGGCGTCGGGAGAGGACAGCAAGATGGGACAGGCCGTATCAAATTTAGAACATCATGATTATTATTCGGGGAATTTAAAGCTATGTGCTCAGCTTCAACAACTGCTGGCACCTCGTTGTCGAGCAAGGGTCGGGGGGGAGTATCATTTACTCAAGGTCGCGTTCGCGGAGGACCTCGGCGGCGAGGTCTGAATGACATGTGTCGTTTATTTTTGTATACTTTGCTGGTGGCCCTACTGCTATCCTGGAGGAAGGTTATGGGGTCATCTGGGTCGGAAAGAACAGACAAATAGTGTTACAAATCAAAATATACTTAACAGTGTTTTAGACAGGTAATTTTTTTTTGTGTGTGTGTGTAGTGAGATAGAAAGCTAAATAAGAATAGACCAAAAGGGTAACGTAAGGCGAGCGCAAGTCACCCTAGACAAAATAATTGTTTAATGGGCTGTTTGGGACCTAAACTAAGGACTTAATTGAAAGCAGTGGACTGTATAATAAAAGGTATAATCCGAAATAGGTACAAAAATATGTCGGTGTTGGTAAACGTTAGGAGTGCGCGCGCGTGCCGTCGTCCGTGATCGGTAGCGAAGTGCTTCGATGGCCCGCGTCCCGCACGCCGCACCTCTCGTCGTCACCCGCCACCTTCCGCTGTCTCCGACGGCCGCCGAAGATCGCCGAGTGGTCGGAGACGCCCGAACATCCTCCCCGGGTTGAAGTATTCAAGTGAGAAGAAGTGGGCAGACGTTGTTGTAAGCCCGCAACACCGTTCCTCTCTTCGTCTTCAGCTCCACTACCCGTGTGGTCCCGTCGCAGCCAGGGAAGACCTTGTTGACACGCCCCAGTGGCCACACCAAGGGCGGTTGGCCTTTCTCTTTGATGAGAACCAGTGCTCCCACTGAAAGTTGGCCTGTTGACGCTGTCCACTTAGTCTTTTGCTGGAGCAAAGAAACATATTCTAATTGAAAACAGTTCCAAAAATGTTGCTTAATGTGATCTATATTCCATTTGAAATAAGATTAGACATTTAAACAAACCTTTTTTACAGTCCGTTCAACCGAGTTTGATTTCTATACCGTAGGCATAAGGATGGCATTAAAAGCAAAAAAAGCGGTTACAATACCAATGTTTACTGCAGCTGCCATTTGTCATGCCACTAACGCAATAGAAGTCAAAATCGGTTGAACGAAATGTAAAAAAGGTTTAGTTAAATGTCTAATCTTATTTCAAATTGAGTATAGTTGGGCACGACCATGCAAATAGTGCAGATTTTAATATAGGTTTAAATTAAGCTGTAAGGGAAAAGCGAAAATTCGTTACTTAATAACAGTAATCTAACAAGAAAAGTATAGGATTAGTTTTTTAGACTTGTTTTATAATCAGTTGCAAACTGTTTATTCTTAAAGGATTGAATCAAACTAGTTCAACACTTCTATAATAAAGTGATATATTTTGTAGGTATTCATAATAATCATAATCATTTAATCATTTGTTAACATAGATACAATAAAATAGTTGTTATAAAAAAAAATTACAAGCGCGCTATGTTTATACTAGAAGGCGTACAAATATTCATGGATGTCATTGATACTAAAAATTGATAGCATAATTACATTAATCTGCTGGGGAGTTTGTTGCGCCACTTCTTCTTCCCAGCTAAAGGCACTAGGAAGTGGTGAAGGGTGGGCGTTTTTGGGGGACTGTCTTATGTAATTTTGACGTTCGAAATGTGCTGATTCTCAGCCTAGTTTGAATAAATGACTTTTGAATTTTGAATCAAACGATTGACTTTCTCAAAAATAAATGATAAGAAAAATATACATGTCAAAAAGAAAAAATAAGTTTACTACGTCAATATTAGGCCGGGGGAAAACCTGTTAGGCCGGGGGAAAACCTGTTCTTAAGGCCCTCCAGAAGCTTTTCGATTCCGTCATACTCGAGGGTCAAACGCCACAGGCATGGAACAGAGGTGTGGTGGTACTCTTCTTTAAAAAGGGCGACAATGCCCTGCTTAAGAATTATAGGCCCATCACACTTCTGAGCCATGTCTACAAGCTGTTTTCAAGAGTTATCACGAACCGTCTCGCGCGCAGGTTTGACGACTTCCAGCCTCCCGAACAAGCCGGATTCCGTAAAGGCTTTAGCACCGTAGACCACATACATACGCTGTGGCAGGTTATACAGAAGACCGAAGAGTATAACCAGCCTCTCTGCTTAGCGTTTGTGGACTACGAGAAAGCCTTCGATTCGATCGAGACATGGGCTGTGCTGCAGTCTCTTCAACGGTGCCAGATTGACTATCGGTACATCGAGGTGCTAAAGTGTTTGTACAAAAACGCCACTATGTCAGTTCGACTCCAGGACCGGACCTCGAAACCTATCCTTCTGCAGCGAGGTGTGAGACAGGGAGACGTTATCTCTCCGAAACTGTTCACCGCTGCACTGGAGGATGTCTTCAAGGTTCTGGATTAGGCGTTAGGCATCAACATCAATGGCGAGTATATCACTAACCTTCGGTTTGCCGACGACATAGTTATCATGGCTAAGACCATGGAGAAACTCAGTACAATGCTCGATGACCTCAGTAGAGCCTCCGAAAGAGTGGGTCTTAAAATGAACATGGACAAGACAAAAGTCATGTCAAATGCCCATGTGACACCCACTCCCATGAAGATCGGAGACGCTACGCTCGAAGTTGTGGACGAGTATGTTTACCTAGGACAAATTGTCCAGCTAGGTAGGTCCAACTTCGAGAAAGAGGTCAATCGTCGAATCCGACTCGGCTGGGCAGCGTTCGGGAAGCTACGCAATATCTTTTCGTCCCACATACCACAGTGTCTCAAGACGAAAGTCTTTGACCAGTGCGTGTTGCCAGTGATGACCTATGGTACTGAAACGTGGTCGCTCACAATGGGCCTTATCAGAAGGCTAAAAGTCACCCAAAGGGCAATGGAGAGGGCTATGCTTGGAGTTTCCCTAGGTGATCGAATCAGAAATGAAGAGATCCGCAGGAGAACCAAGGTAACCGACATAGCCCGAAGAATTGCCAAACTTAAGTGGCAATGGGCAGGGCACATTGCTCGCAGAACGGATGGCCGATGGGGTCGAAAGGTTCTGGAGTGGCGACCACGTACCGGAAGACGTAGCGTTGGAAGGCCTCCCACAAGATGGACCGATGACCTTGTGAAGGCCGCAGGAATCCGCTGGATGCGGAAAGCACAGAATCGGTCGAAGTGGCGGTGCTTGGGGGAGGCCTATGTCCAGCAGTGGACGTCTTTCGGCTGAAATGATGATGAATGATGATGATGACGTCAATATTTAAATAAAGTATAAAGAAAAAGTTATGTAATAATTAAAAGGATACAAAAAAATTACACGTGCAATGTTGAGTACCAACTACGGTCAAAAACAGTCATTGCATTTTGTCTGTCAAAAATTCCGAAATGCTTTATGCTTTATTCAATAGTAAAGATTTAAGCCTTTTCTTAAATAAGTTTATGTCTAATTCTTTAATTGAACTAGGTATGTGGTTAAATATGATTGGTGCCATACAAAAAACACTTTTTTGCAACAATGCTGTATGAGACCTTTTTACGCATAAGTTATTGTTCTGTGGTGAGTACGTTTGTGACAAAATGATATTCTAGTAAACATGTCCGGATTGGTCATAACAAACCGTCGTCGTTTGGTCGTTTGTCAATGGTGCCGATTCCCTTGTTCACAAACTAAACTAAATATAAGTTCAGTGCATCTTTTTCTTTCTATTTCATTAAGAAAAGGACAGAGGATAAATTTTAGTTTAGTTCTGTCAAATTAATCAGCGCCTGTCACTCTCCATACAAGTTTAGACGTGATTAAAAACTTGCCGACTAAAATTACGTCAATTTACGTCAAGCGCTGATTAATTTGACAGGACTAAACTAAAATTTATCTTCTGTCCTTTTCTTAATGAAATAGAAAGAAAAAGATGCACTGAACTTAAATTTAGTTTAGTTTGTGAACAAGGGAATCGGCACCATTGTATCAGTATTTCAGATGCCATTTATTGCAATGTTGTGTTACTCTTCACGTTGTGACAGTATTTGACGAAAAATTTATATGTTTTTTCTTAATGTTTCGACCTGTAAGTTTAGGTAAGTATTTTCGAAATATTTATTTATTTATTTATAAAGGTACACCAACAGCTTCTGTATATAATATATCATAAATACTATAGCTAACAATAGCCTCGGACTTATACAGTCGCCATTACAGGATAACCAACAATGACAGAAATACGTCACATAACACTTAATAAAACAAAGGCTCTAGAATTAAGAATTATGGTAAAATACTTAAACATTAGAAAAATAACATAAGGAAAAATAAAATTACAAGACGAACAATATTGCAATTTTGCCAACTTACTTAATACTAAGACATAAACAATATAAACTGAAATAAATATGAGATCTTAAAGGAAAGTATAAAATAAATTATAAAAAGGATGAAGAGTTACCAAAATATACTAACATAACACATTATCAGATTGTGTTTTACGGGACTTCAGCATTTTAGCTTTAAATACTTTTATGGAATCATGGAAATATTTGCTGTGAACATGATTTATGATTCTAGGATCAAAATGAAACGTAATAATGTAATAACACCATTCTGCGTTTAGCTCTAAAGAATTAAAAAAATACCTCCGATGATCATCAAAAGATTGGCGAAATAAAGTTGCAAGGTAAGATGCCTACTGTACTTATCTTACCTGTTTATATCAAGCTATTTATGTCATTCTAAAAGTTAGTACCTAGCTCAAGTTATTTTTTATAGTGATTGAATGAATGAATTTTAATAACTTTACTTATACAACTGAATTTTACCATGCATAAAAATCTAATTTTAATATTATTGACAATCTATCAGGAACTGGGAAAATTGACGTCGATTTACCCAAATGTATCCTCGTAAGAGCTAATCTAGTTTTATTTATTTTATCGTACAATCGGGGCAATGATGGCTGAATTTTGATGAATATCTGAAATGATATGCTAATTTATTGTAGTATTGTACAGAAAATAGGACAAGAATCTATTCCAGCGAGAACACTACGGAAGTTGAAATACTGTCATTCACAAGTGAACGTTCCAAAAGCCATCCCATCGAAGAGTTAATTTTTACCAGATGATCATCTACTCTATGTAAAAAAGATGGAGGTAATTTCTTTAATTGATATAAAAGTTGGCTTGGCGTTGAGTCATTATTCACAGTGACGGGGCGCTACGTTACATAGCGGAGGACAGGGCGGAGGTCTTCGCTAAGCACCTGGAGCGTCAGTTCCGCTCAAACCCGACCAACGACAGGGAGCATGTCGCAACAGTCGAGAAGCATATTGAGGAGTACTTCGCTTCGCCGATAGCTCCCGAGGAGGACCCGGTATTTTTCTCGCCCAGCAATTTTAGACGCGCCATCCTTAGGACGAAGCCCAGGAAGGTCCCCGGTGCTGTCGAAGGGGCGCTATCAGGCGCCCGCCCGGTGCTGGCAGGTGTACCGCAGGGCAGCTGTGTGTCGCCAGCGTGTTACTCACGCTACACTGACGACATTCTCACCAGTGAGGTCACTTAATGCGAACCACGCGGCGGTCAAAATGCAGCGCGCCCCCGATCAACTTCCGGAGTGGCTGTCTAAGTGGCGGCTGTCGGTGAATGTGGGTAAGACAAACACGACGACACCTGTCATTCCAACCCCGCCGCTGAGGTCCTTCGCAATCGCGACCGCGTCCCCGAGTAAGTGATACTCCCCCCCAACTCTTGCTTGAAAACGAGCTGCCAGCAGTTGTTGCAGCTGAGCAGGTAGCTTTAAATACCCCGTATAATAATCAAGATGGAAATCTTAGTTTGATCCAGCCTATCCCTTCTTGCTGTCTTCCCCCCAGCGACGCCTTAAGCTGAGGTTCGTAACCTACAAGGGGTGGCCTTTTTTTTTGGGTGGTAAATTATCAAATAACTTCTCCCGCTCTGAGTGGAGCGGGAGGGCGTGTCAGACTCTTACTGACTAAAACCCACCCGTGTTCCTTCGGTTGCCCTGTTGCCGGGGGCCACGATGTCTCCCCCGGCAGGCATTGGCCCTAGTGGACCCTGTCAACAAGGAGTGGCCTTAGCGAGCGTTCGCTTAATTTTAATTTAGAATAGTTTTTGCCACTGGCTGGAGGCTTTAAATGTAGAAGCTTAAGGCAACCACAAGAAAGCCCGGTAACACAAGCTATGACCTCAGTGGTTAACTGCGAGATGCCAAAGCTAAAAAAAAAGAGTCGTTATTATTATTGTTGATTTAATTTTGCATTTACAGTATATCTGTAAATGCAAAATTCAATCAAGAAATAGTTCTGCCACCAACAATACTGAAGTAATACCATCTACAACAATCGAAATCAAAGACCAGAGTTTCAAGCAAATTGGGAAGCCTACTGATGACTCGTCAACTGATTCTTCTTTAGTTATAGAAAGTACATCTTCCTCAGACTCTTCCAGTTCAACTTCAGATGAGGACACTGATGATTCGGTGAAAGATCCTGATTTTGTAGTTCCATTGCAATTTCTGACGATTTCGAAACTGAAGACAATATTGTCAACCAAGCTAACTTCGAAACTATTTCTATATCTTCACGGCCAGCTGTTGACGTATGTATTAAGGAGAACATTAAACCAAATATTATTTAATCGTAAAGACTACCTAAACTTGTACCTACTGTATAAGTGATTTGTTGAAATTGTGATTACTAGAATTGTTTATAGTTCTGTATAATCTTAACAAAAATAACTATCTAAGTCTATCAATTATTACGTTGAAAAAAGTATAAAGAACTACCTTATTTTATTATAACAAAAATTGTAACATTTCTCAAATTGTATTTTTGTAAGTAGAAGTTCAAATAGTTATTTAAAATACTGTTACAATTAGGAATTTTCAGGCTGTTTTTCAAAAAATTTGGAAAACAGCTTATGTTATTTAAACGTATTTTTTGTAGGCTTTAAAATTATATATATAATTTGTTGTACATTAAACTAATACTGTAGGAATAAAAACTGTTTACCAAATTCGTGAGTTTATTTTCGCGTTTCTCAAAATTCAGGATTTTCAAGTTGCGACCTTATTTTCTCGGAGATGCGTCATGTCAAACGCCAATGGCCAAGTAACACCCACATTCGTGAATATCTAGTCTAACCAAAACGATCATGTTTACCTCGCACAAATAGTTGTTAAGGAAGGTATTCCATTGTTACTTATCCATACTTCTACACTAATATTATAAAGAGCTAAAATTTGTTTGTTTGTATGTAGGGGGTAATCTCCGGAAATACCAGTCGAATTTGAAAAATTCTTTTTGCATTGGATAGCCCAATTCTTGACAAAAGTTATGGGCTCGCGGAAAAATTCGCGGGCAGAAGGTGGTGTTTAATAAAGCATTTTAATTATTTCAGGAAGAAACACAACTATTAAAGAGTTGGGCTCTTTGCGTCTTAATGAAGTCTGGAATAATGACGAAGGAAGGTGTTTATAAAATTGACGTCGCTCTGAAAAGGGTGCCCTTGAGGGGTAAGAATAATGAATTTTTTTTTTTTAATCTAAGTAATTAAGAGGAGCTCCCTAAATTGTATGTTAATTTGCATTAATATTCTGAAACAGTCCCGCATACAATCAAAATGAAACTATTGTATATGATTTATTGGATATTTTTTCTTTCCATGTACAAGACAGTAACGTAAATATAACATTATCGATCGGCTAATTTTTTATTCGAAAATCATATCTTTTTTAAAGATTACTAAATAAAATCAAGATTACTCGGTTTTTATGTCTAAAATAAATATTCACAGTAAAAAAATGTAGTTTGTTATCCAGCCACAAGATTTTTTTCTCTAGATCAATTATTTAGTTAGAAACGAAATAAGAATTGAGATGTATACCATTTAATTCCGTGCTCGACCACGATCAAAGAGCGCACGCGATATTCATCTTTATTACTGATGTGTTAGCGTTTAGCACACCGTGAAGTGGCTGTATACATGGAGGCGGAGCTTGCGTGGAAATTGTCTTTAGAGTGCCTGGTCTTGAAATCTTAAATTAATTAATTCATTGGCAGACTAAGCATGCAATTTTGCACGAGAGTTCCTTATAAAGAGAAGTTGAGTACTAAGGAAGGATTTTTTTTAATTAATCTCCTACAGTCTGGCCGTCGAGAAAATGCGTTCTTGACACCTGAAACGTGATAACCATAGAAATAGGTTTCGTACGGGTTTTGTCCACGGAAGAATAGACAAAATGACAGATTGTTATTGTTTATCTGTCATTTTGTCTATTCTTCCGTCGACAAAACCCGTTTCTATTGTGGTCATACTAAGCGTGCTGTCAATTTTTATACTAACGGTTAATAATATGTTTTTACGAATTTGATCCTTATCACTAGTAGAAATTGTTAGGAACGCATTCTCTCGAAGGCCAAAGAAAAATTGGTTACGAAATTTTGTTTTAAAGTTCGTCATTTTTGCCGATAGGAAAAATCCTTTGTGCTTTAATTTCATTCCAATACTAGCGTTGCCAGACATCCCTTATTTCCCGGGACGTCCCGTATTTCAGACGTAATTATGAACGTCCCGCCGGGACAGGCTCTGTCCCGTATTTAAACCTTATTTGATTTATTTTTAAGAAATCTATCGCACTACGGTTGATTGACATTGAAAATTGGAAGAAAATCATGGAAGGGTTTTTCAAGAATTAAATCCCTAACATTTTTCTAATTATATCATTTATCTTCAGTAGGTATTCCTAGTTCCAACGGTTTTTTATTTGTCCCGAGAAAAAATTAAAATCCCGTTTTTTTAAACAGGATTGAGCACTTGTCCCTTTTTTGCCATTATTGTCCCACTGCTGGGCAAAGGCCTCCCTACTCTCTTTCCACCTCTCTCCTCTCTTGTCCAAGAATAAAAAAATCTGGCAACCCTCTCTTACACTTTAGACGCTAGAGGACTAATTAGCGCCTGAGAGTCTGATTTCAGTCCGTTTTTTATTGCGGGGAAGAATCGTGTTGTACGTTCGACATTCTTTGCCATCTTAGGGTAACCCGCAATGCGTAGGAAAGTAATCCCGTATATATAGGATACAATATTGCCGAGTTATTGACTATGCGATCGCCTCAGAGGATTTTTTTCTTTTTTTTAAACAATATAGATTGTTTTCTTTTTAAGCTATTGCATAGCTTTTATCGCGGGCTTTGAGCACGGCGACCGAATCAAGAAATTCCGTAATGAAAATAAAACCTAACACCCCCCACTCCGCCTACCATGTAATGACGGTTCCCATGACAACGTGATGTTGTCATGGGAACGTAATTTTTGTTTTATGTCATCACGTCATCATCCCAAGTATAGCGTTGACAAATAGGAAGGACGGAGGTTACAAATGCTATGCAATAGCTTTACCGCGGCAGTCCCCGAGTGCCACACGTTTTTTTTTTTTTTCATAACTATAACATAAAATCACACGTATAATCCCCGCAGGGTTAGGCAGAGGTGTACTTATAGTACACCCACACTTACTGGTGAAATTAGGATAGGTACTATATCTATCTATCCGTGACATCACTGCGGGCCCTATCAGAATACCTACTAGCGTTGTGATATTTATTTTTAAATGTCTCAGCATCATGCCTTTTGACCTCGTACAGGACTTTCTGCTTTTATTTTAATTTTACTTTGTTTTTATGAGTGAGTTTTATTTTAATTTGTGATTTCCTATGCGAGTCTTAATAACTACTTTTTCTTTCTTTCTTTACTTAATTATTTGGCTTTTTTATTTCAGTAAGATATCGTACTGAGGAGCAAATAGACTATTGTCTCAGCACAAAAGCAATTCCATCGGTGGATATTGCGTTTCGATTCATTCAATGCTTTCAGAAGTTCAAATCGAACTATTCAGCGGTTGTGTCTGGTTTATAATTATTAACCGACTTCTAAAAAAGAGGAGGTTCTGTGTTCGTAGCGTATGTACTTTTTTATGTAGGTCCACTGATTTCTCCTTATTGTGGACCGATTTTGAAAATTATTTATTTGTTGAAAATATTAACTTCGCTTGGATAGTTTTTAAGTTAGCTTCAATAACTCGTATTTTTCCCACTTAAGTCTATGTGAATAGTATTATGATAAGTTCCTGTCACTGTTATTATTTTACATATCAGGTAATTAGTGGTATTCGAATTCGAAACACAAAAGTGAAAAATAAAAACGTTACAAAAAATAAAATAAAAACTACCGACCCGTTGTCCATTCTACCATGTCTTTGGTTTTGAATTTTCGTTGTTTGCCACCGACTTCCGATATCTGAAATTAAAATTATTTTAATTTTGTAGTATTTTTTTTGGTAGTCGGTTGTTTTTTTTTCTTTGTAAAAAGTTTTTAGATCTACGCCACCTATTGATGAAGTGCTGGACTATATTGTATGTCTGAACAGTGATATCTAGTGAAATATGTATGAACTGTATGTGTGTGTAAAGTGCCATCTAGCGGATTTTTTTGTAACTACTACACGTCGAATTTGAACTGGTGGTAGTTTTGTTTGATAGCTTAAGTATAGATGACGCTGTAATTAATTTGTATTTATCAAAGTATTTTTGCCAAAGATTTTTATTGACGTGCCTGTTTCTTGCCTACATTTCTTTTTAACTGAAACTAAGTATTGTAAATTAATTCTTAATCTGAAAACTGGGCTCATGTCTTATATTCCAGAACATTTGGTTGAAAGCATCCAATGACCAGTTTGCTATAAGTACTAAAACAAGAAATGCTTGATTCTACTTAAAAATTTACTGAAATACATATTTTTTAGTTACAATATCTTTAAGTCCGAGTTTATTTATGCACCTGAGAACATCATTTGATTATTAACCTACCCATTTTGTAACATTCGACTGTAGCAATCAACATTGTCGGATCTACATTTTTGCGATTTTCAAATTTATAATTTATTTTAAGACCTTTAAAGAAATAATTTAAAAATCGCAAAAACGTGTATCCGACAATGTCAATTGCTACAGTCGGATTGATTGCAGACTACATGATTACCGATGCACGGTGGTCAGAAAACTTGATTTATTAATAATAAATAAAAATTATGTAAACTTGACGATTTTTATTTATACCATCTACGTGAATCTTAGAGCGAACCAAACAAACCTAATCATCTCTACTTAGATATACCTACTCGTATTATCATTAGTAGGTACCAGCACCCTAATTGCGTAATACAACACAATCACAATTTGTTTCGATTTGAAACAGATTTCTAATCCATTGCTTCATAAGTTGGAAAAAAAATCTGTTCAACAACGTAAATAACGCAATGAATGTTGTTGAAATGTCAAAATGTAAGAAATTTCGCGAAATTGTTTACGAAAATAAGTTACGCAATTAGGGTACTGGTCGACCGAGCTCTGCTCGGATGAAAATAGATAAACATATCGTCCAGCACGCGTAGCATGACCACCGTAGAAACAAGTTTTGTCGACGGAAGAATAGACAAAATAACAGATTGTGACTGTTTATCTGTCATTTTGTCTATTCTTCCGTCGACAAAACTCGTTTCTACGGTGGTCATGCTACGCGTGCTGATATATCAACGTTGTATCACATTCCCAAGGCTGTGAAAATATAGAAAACAAATTTTCCCAGATATAAGACCTAGCTTGATCGATTTTTCGCCCCCGTATACCGTTGGAGCTGTTTTCGAGAACGTTTACGATAACAAATATATTTAAGGGCCTATACTACCTCAAATGGCTTAACATGATCCTCCGTTATATCGAAAATACAGCAGCATTAATTTTGAAATAAATATATGTTAAAGTTAAGGATTAATGTTAAGTACTATGTTAGACGAAAACACGATTCCATAAAATTTTCTCGTTAGAAAAAATTTCCAAAGTTACCTCCAAACCGAACAATAAACCGCTGGTATTAAAAAAATACTTCAAATTAGATCTTGAAACTTTGCATAATAATTGAATTAACTATAAAGCAGCGACTATGTTTTTATTTTTTTTAATTACCTTTATTTTCGCCGTAAAAAGCAATTACCTAAATTATTGGAGCCTCGGAGCCGCTAGCACCCCACTCTGTCTCGCTCTCACTCAGTCCGCGAGCAGTATGGTGCGAGCGAGATAAAAAGTGAATTTGAGCTGAGGTTGTATAGGCTCTTAAATAAATACTAACTAAACATAAAAAATACACAAATACGTTCATCTCTTCCGTAATGTCACCAATTTTATGATATCACAAGAAATAAGCTCATTAAAATAAGCCAAAATAATATTATGCAAATACAGCCTACCTAAGTAATGAGGGCAGATGTTTTTGTTAATTTGCACATCAAGGGCATGTTGTTAAGATATGTAATGCGCATTAAAACACTGGTGATTGACATAATTATAAACCGTTAGGGCAAAAACGCCAGGGTCGCCCGCGTAATTCAAATTTTCTTCCGTTTTTTTTGCAAATTGCAGCTTAATATCAGGTTTTTTGTTCATCAAAATAATGATTTACAATCGAATATGTTAGTTAATTGATTCAGGCGTGACCTTGCGGAAATCCATTATAAAATACAATAGACGTGGATATATTTAGTAACCTGTTCCGCTTAGCTATTTCTAAAGAGCCATAAAAACCCTGAAAGAAATCGACACGTGTTTCACTTCTCAACGAGGCATCCTCAGGATGATGATTGACTTGTCGCAAACCCGAACACGGCGTGTTGCCACACCGAGCGCTGGATGCAGAGTAACCGAATATGTGTTTATAGATATAAGCATATATTCAGCCTATAATATTCCCACTGCTGGGACACAGACACAGGTCTCCTCCTTGTGATATTCCGGCCGCTATCCACCACGCGGGTCCAGTGCGTGTTAGTGGATATAATTACCTATAATCATTAAACTAATCAAATACAACTCTCTAAGTTCCAATTACTCTATCGAATGACTATTTTATCAAATCATGATATTTGTGGCCAATTCTTATTTAAAGAGCTGTATTGATGACTCTAAAGATTTTAATTCTGTGTCAGTATACATATTTGTGAGGGCAGAATGTATAGAGCAGTAGAAGCCCAGTAGTTTCGACCGTGACTTAAGAGTTGTATGTAGGTCGTAGATTCGAACCTTGACAGGCGTTTTACTTTGTGTAAATTATTTCATCACCACTACTCTCAAAACGATGAAGGAAAACATCGTGAGGAAACCGGCATGTCCTAGAACCGAAAATTCAAAGACATCCCGCACTGGGCCCACGTGGTTGATTACGGCCCACTCTCTCTCACAGAGAGGCCTATGTCCCAGCAGTGGGAACATTATAGGCTGATGATGATGATGATGATGGTACCTGTATATGTTTTTTTTATATTTGTTTGAAAGGGCATGCTCTCGAAATGCTCTCATATAAATTTTATTAACTTTGCTTGAATAGTTTCTGAGTTAGCTTCAATAATGCGTATTTTTTCCTACTTAGTATGTGGATGATATGATAGATTTCTGTCACTGTAATTTACATAGCAGGAATTTGAATTTATGTGGGTACCACAACTAAAAAGTAAAAAATAAAAACTTTACAAAAAAAAACAACCGACTTCCAAAAAAACACACTACAAAGTGAAAAATAACTTTAATTTCGGAAGTAGGTGGCAAAATACTAAAATTCTAAACCAAAGACACCGACTTACGAAATTAAAGTTATTTTTCACTTTGAAGTGTTTTTTGGAAGTCGGTATTTTTTTTATTTACAAGAAGGACACACAAAAGTTGTGTCTTTAAAAGTACTCCTTGTCTTATTTTTTTTCACTGCAAATCATAACCTCTTCATCATCGTAGTGGCTCCGGTGTGCAAAAACTTTGAATCACCACATTTTTAAATACGCTGAAGAAACTGGCATGACCTAGAATTAATACCTATGCATCTCCAAATGCCACACTTTTTTGTTTATGATTTATACTGTTGCAATCATCATCATCATCATTTCAGCCGAAAGACGTCCACTGCAGGACATAAGCCTCCCCCAAGCACCGCCACTTCGACTGATTCTGTGCTTTCCGCATCCGGTGGATTCCTACGGCCTTCACAAGGTCATCGGTCCATCTTGTGGGAGGCCTTCCAACGCTACGTCTTCCGGTACGTGGTCGCCATTCCAGAACCTTTCAACCCCATCGGCCGTTCCGTTCTGCGAGTTCTGCGAGAATTCTTCGGGCTATAAAAAAAATTTGTTAAATAAATAGTTAAATTAAATTTCACTGAATATACATCACCGAACAACTACTTAGCATAACTAGTAAATATTTAGTGATCCCTTACAATTAAATAAAAATAACGAGCGAGTCTTAAAATAGTCACATAACATCTGACATCTCGGCTGAGAGTACTGTGAGGACTTATCATTGGAATTCCACCTCACACATTATGCAGGCTGGCAAGAAAAATCTATGGTATCCGAACATTCGAACATTATACATATATTTAAATTAAGATTTTTGTATGGTGTGCATTTGTTAATGTAAGAAAAACTAGTTTAGCCCCTGGCATCGGTCGCGTAATATTGTCCCTTTGCTTTATACTATTGGTTTAATTATAGTCTGTTTTTTCAAAAGTTCTTTAATTTCTCACACTATACATGATCCCGAGTGCCGCAGCCAAGTGTGGTGCTCACATACGGTGGAGGTCTGCCCGGCTTGGGCAGGGCATCGCCGTGTCTTCATGGAAGCGATCGGCGGCGGTGATCTCTCGCGTCCGGCCCTGATTCGGGCCATGCTACGGAGCGAAAGGAAATGGGAGGCCGTCACCTCCTTCTGCGAAGCAGTAATGCTCGCGAAGGAGGAGACGGAGCGCGTGAGGGAGAGGCAAATTTCGCGCCCTCGCGCCCCTAACCGCCGCAGGAGGAAACGCCCTGGGCGTCGGGAATCACGGGAAGATTTCCGGCCACCGTAGGCGCGGGCTTGCGGACGGTGAGCAATGGGTAGCTCGCCGTCCGATAAGGACCAGGCCCGGGTCGACGGCGCGTTGTGTTCCACGCGCGCCTCAAAGAGATGTCAGCAGAATTAACGGGGTCCGCTAGGGCCAATGCCTGCCGGGGGTTCGAAGAAAACCGATAGGGAAATCGTGGCCCCCTTGGCAACACGGCAACTGAAGGAACACGGGTGGGTTTTAGTCAGTAAGAGTCTGACACGCCCTCCTGCTCCGCCCAGAGCGGGAGAAGTTATTTGATGACTTCCCACCCAAAAAAGTGTGGTGCTCACAAATGGTGGAAGTACTCTGTCTAGGTTGACACCAGCCTCGCTAACGGTGGCGTAGCCCTTACAAGGTGTGTCTAGTTGACACAATTGGTGGAACCTCTCGGAAAATGGGTTGGTATCATCTGACGGCCAACGCTAGCACCGTGCGCGCTCATTGGTCAAATCAAATAGCGCGCGCTTCCCGGCTTCCTGTTACACACTTCCGTCCCTTTTCACGAAATCACTCCCACAGATTGCAGAAAAGCGAGAGAAAAGATGTTACACATAAAAATATTCATCAGATCTTCGTCTTTCCGATTTTGTCACGGAACCCCACCACATAGCGGTAAATTACTTTTAAACCAGACCCCGTAATTGCAGGCGCATGTTTTTGCTATCATAACCCACACTCCATTGTTAGAAGGTGTTCGTCTATTCAGAATTAACATTTACATACACGCCCGCTGTTGTAAATCAATTATAAGATCTTTCCTAGCAGATTCAGTTACTTCTTGTAGTTTATTGTTAGATTTTTGCTGCTGATGTCGGTCTGGATAACTTGAAAAACTTTTTGTGATTATTATCAGTACAGAAACAGTGTAAAATTGCCTACACAAATGGTTACACGTAATATCCGGCCCGAAGGACCAAAAATGTACGGGTAAGACCCCACCCGTACATTTTTGGTCCTTCGAGCCGAATGTCGCGTGTAACTATTTGTAAACTGATTTAAGTGCAACAGAATCGCAAACACCTAAAACTGATAAATGATAGGCTTGCAGTGAATAAGTCCTTTTGCTTTTACCCAAACGATACTGTTATATTTAAATTGAAGGGACATGTGGAAGATTTGATCAGGATCAGTCAGCCCCGCTATCAATTTGCCAATTTTTTCTGCCATCGTTACCTGAGTAGCAGAAGAGATAGAGCAGTTTGGAAGGTAGGTAGTACAGTTGAACAAGTTATTTGGTATACAGACAGAAAAACATTCAGCTTTCTACCAAACTGGCAATATTATTTTTAATTGTGCCCGTAATAACTTTCTTAGCTTAAAGATATGGCATACTTAAGGCTACAGATAGGCACGACTCGACTCTAGTAGAACAAACCTTATGAAAACTTCCTGGAAACTGTTCTACCAGAGTTGCGTCGCACCGTCGCTTCGCATCTGAGCCTTTAAGTGTGAAGAAAAAAAATTTGACTTAGTACTTTATCCTCACGTATTGTTCTCAAACATGGTCTTTGACAATTCAGCAGAGGTCCACGCTCGGGGTTTGCCAGAGAGCTATGGAACGGAGTATTCTTGGTATTAAACTTGTGGACCGGGTTAAGAATGCAACAATCCGTTCCATCATTAAAATAACTGATGTCACTTGGAAAGCTGCCACGCTTAAATGGAATTGGGCTGGACATATCTGCCGCATGTCAAACGATCAATGGGCCAAACTTACGACCCAGTGGGTCCCGCTTAGTGGCAGCCGTCATCGCGGCAGGCCCAGACGGAGATGGCGGGATGAGCTGGACTCCTTTAAGAAAGATTGATCCTTGGAAGCTCTGGACAGAGAGAGATGGGAAGAGGGTAGGGGAGGCCTTTGCCCAGCAGTGAGACAATAATGGCTAAGAAAAAATAGTACTTAGCACACTCACAAAATCACATAAAAGTAGTTACAAGTTTGTTGCCTGCTATAGGTATATTAGTTAGCTTGTTTGACTGTACCTAAGATCTAATGCGGAAGTACAATATCACTATCAGGAAATCAGTGTCAGCTGACAAGCCAATTTTTTACCACATCTTGGGCTATTGGAGGAGAAAAACAGATACAGCAGTTAGGAAGGTATAAAATTAGATAATTTGGAGACGCACAGCAAACATCATCATCATCATTTCAGCTGAAAGACGTTCACTGCTGGACGTAGGCCTTCCCCTATACACCGCCACTTCGACCGGTTCTGTGCTTCCCGCATCCAGCAGATTCCTACAGCCTTCACAAGGTCATAAGAAACATACCTGTACCCAAATAAAACTATTCAGTTTGATGCAAAAACAACAAGAAATCCCAAACCTCAATTCCGTAATATTTAGAACCATAGATGTATTATTTAGAACTTATATCTATGATTAGAACCGATTTCAAGTTCGATTTTTAACTTATGATTAAAAAAAGGTACCAATTAAGTAGGTAGTCGTTTTTTGTGACTTACTGTTAGGTAAGTAAATCAAATTACCCAAACATTATAATAATACAATAATTATTATAATAAGCCTCTACAAGCTTCTCAAAACGTCTTCCGGCATTGAGATAACAGTGGAGGTTTTTCTGACCTTTAAATTCTAGGGACCAGTTGCACAAACAACTTTAATGTTGTTACAGCAATTAATAAACAACAGAGATTTTATTGTACTGTTATTTTAAACCTTTGAATGATTTAGTTGCATAAAAAGATTTAAATTAATGGGTGAACAGTTCAGTTAAGTAGGTAGACAGCTCTAGAACTTTAAATATTGGTTCTTAATAGTAGTTCTATCATCATCTGCCTAGCCTTTTCCCAACTATGTTGGGGTCGGCTTCCAGTCTAACCGGATGCAGCTGAATACCAGTATTTTACATGGAGCGACTGCCTATCTAAATGATAAATGATTTTATTTCTGTAAGTAGGTTTGTACAAACACTTTTACACGTCAATCATATTTTAAAAACTAGATGAAGTCGGCGTTTCCTATCTGACTACTCCGAGAAGAAAGGCCGAAACAAACTCAGAGGTCACAGTCTCTTTTAAAGTCCAGACATAATCTTGGTCAGATTATGTGAAGGCCATGTGGATTGGTATCTGAAGTGGTCTTTACAGGAAAGCACCACACAGATTGAGAGGGCCTGTCCAGTCAGTGCACGCATTTGTCAGTTATCGTGTAGCTCAACTCAGAATTTAAGGAGCTCAACGATTCGACGAACAATACCAAAAAAAGGACATTTGTGTAGGCCACATAAATTACTCAAACTGTCAGACCATGATTAAAACTAACTGAGAAAAAATTAAAAACAAAACAAAAGGAATGACCCATATAGTCTTCACATTCACAATAATTAAAATAATATAATACTTTAAAAGTAAATATTCATGTCATTGTATATGTATATAAAAATCATTAATGTCAAAGTGTATAAAAAAAAATAAAAAAAATCCGGAAATGATCTTGGTCAGAGCATTTCATTTGAGGACCATGTAGATTTGTGTCTGAAATGGTCTTTTGAGGAAAGAACCATACAGATTTGAGTGGACCTGTCCAGTCAGTGCACGCATTTGTCAGTAATCGTGCAGCTCAACTCAGAACTTAAAAAGGAGCTCAACGATGCGACGAACAATACCAAAGAAAGGACATTTAGGTAGGCCGCATAAAGTACTCAAAACTGCCAGATTATCATTAAAACTAACTGAGAAAAAATAAATGAATATATATACATGAACTACATAGTCCTCACATTCACAACAATTAAAATAATAATAATGTTATACTTAACAAAGTAAATATTCATGTCATTGTGTATATAATTTTAAAGTTTGCAAAAAAAAACAAATTTCAAAAGTAAAAAATAAAAATAATAATTGGAGCAGCTCAATCCCAAGCCTTTTTGTCCTCAATGTAATCTTTAACAGTATAAAAAGCTTTCTGGCACAACTTACGTCATTGCCATTATAATTTTATAGGTGTTCCTGGCACCAACATGGTATACAGGCATGCGACGATGGCTTTTCCTTGAACATTTTTGTACCTTTTTTTTTTTTTTTTTTTTTTTGGGTGGGAAATCATCAAATAACTTCTCCCGCTCTGGGCGGAGCGGGAGGGCGTGTCAGACTCTTACTGACTAAAACCCACCCGTGTTCCTTCAGTTGCCGTGTTGCCAGGGGGCCACGATTTCCCTATCGGTTTTCTTCGAACCCCCGGCAGGCATTGGCCCTAGCGGACCCCGTCAATTCTGCTGACATCTCTTTGAGGCGCGCGTGGAACACAACGCGCCGTCGACCCGGGCTTGGTCCTTATCGGACGGCGAGCTACCCATTGCTCACCGTCCGCAAGCCCGCGCCTACGGTGGCCGGAAATCCTCTCGTGACTCCCGACGCCCAGGGCGTCTCCTGCTGCGGCGGTTAGGGGCGCGAGGGCGCGAAATTTGCCTTTCCCTCACGCGCTCCGTCTCCTCCTTCGCGAGCATTACTGCTTCGCAGAACGAGGTGACGGCCTGCCATTTCCTCTCGCTCCGTAGCATGGCCCGAATCAGGGCCGGACGCGAGAGATCACCGCCGCCGATCGCTTCCTCGAGGACACGGCGATGCTCTGCCCAAGCCGGGCAGACCTCCACCGTATGCTCCACCGTGTCCTCCGGGCGATCCACACAGTGATGACACCCGGGCGTTTCCTCCCGCTTTATCCTGAACAGGTACCTCCCGAAACAGCCATGTCCGGTGAGCACCTGTGTCAGGCGGAAGGTGAGGACGCCGTGGCGCCTCTCTAGCCACTCCTCAAAGAGGGGTCTTATCGCCGCAATTGCGGCGTGCCCAGCGCTGGGTTGCGACAATCGCACTCTCCATTCCGCCATGAGATCCCGCCGGAGCTCCGTCCGCTGCGCCGCAACTTCTTGCGGCATCGGTGTTAAGCCCCGGCGTTTCGCCTCCTCGCGCCACTCCCATATGTGCGCGAGGACCTTTGCCTCCAGATCCCATGGCGGTACTCCGGCAAGGAGGCTCGCCGCCTCGCAGGAGACCGTGCGGTATCCTCGGGCCAGCCGGATGGCCATGACCCTTTGGGACGCGTTAAGCCGGCGGGCTGGCTGCCGCCTCAATGAAGGCGCCCACACCGGCGCCCCGTAAAGGGCCATGGACCGCACGACCCCCGCGTAGAGCCTCCGGCAGGAGGCGTTTGGACCTCCCAGATTGGGCAGGAGCCGCCTCAAGGCAGCCCCGGCCCGGTCCAGTCTGGGAGCCAAACGTCGGAAATGCTCCACGAAGTTCCACCGGCTGTCGAGGACGAGTCCCAGATACTTCATCGTCGACTCGACGCCGATGTGAACCCCTCCCGCCATTACCTGGGAACCCGGCGGTGGCGCACTACGAGGACCATAGAAACCCATGGCCTCGGACTTGTGCAGGGCCACCTCGAGTCCCAGCTGCCGGATTCTTTCGACGATTGTCGCAACCCCGCGTGTCGCTAAGTCGGCCGCCGCCTGGTACGACCTCCCCTGCGCCAGGACCAGCGTGTCGTCAGCATAACAGACGACGCTGACGCCAGTAGGGAGATCGGCGCGCAGCACCCAGTCGTATCCGATGTCCCACAGATGCGGCCCCAGGACCGAACCCTGTGGGACACCGCACGACATCTCTCGCCGGTTCCACTCTCCTTGGTGACCGGGGTAGATGACAGCCCTGTCCGTCAAATAGGCCTCGACCACACGACAGAGGTAGGTCGGCATCCGGTGATACCGAAGTGCCTCCCTGATGCAACTCCAGGGCAGGGTGTTAAAGGCATTGGCGATGTCTAGAGACACCGCCAAGACGACCCCACCCCGGGCCACAGCATCCCCCGTCGTGAGGGCTCGCACGCGCATGATGGCGTCCACCGTAGAGCGCCCCCTGCGGAAACCGAATTGGCTCTCCGCCAGATCCGGCCCCACTCGCACCAGCTGCCCGACGAGGCGGTCTGCAATGACTCTTTCAAAGAGCTTGCCCACCTCGTCGAGCAGCACAATGGGCCGATAGGCGGACGGAGAGTCCGCCGGGCGCCCCGGCTTCCTAATGAGGACCAGTTTCCCAGTCTTCCAACAAAGTGGGAACTGGCCCCTCTCCATGCATGCGCATAGGAGCCCCCTTAGTCGAGGCCCGAGAGTCCCCATGGCCAGGACCCAGGCTTTTCCGGGAATGCCGTCGGGTCCTGGGGCGGTATTCTTCGCACTCATCTTGCGTACCGCCACTCTCATCTCTACCTCGGTCACCTCCGGAGCATCGTCGTCGTCGTCGGCGGTGTGGTCCGCATCGGGCACCGCAATAGGCGGAGCCATGGGCGGGGGCGTATGTTCCCCTCTTGAAGGGAACAGAGCGCTCACCACGTCCTCCACAAGCTGGGGCCGGAGACTCTGCGTCAGCGGGGGAGCCCATGGGCGGAGCTTCTCCCGCACCATCTTATATGGGCGTCCCCACGGGTCTCTGTTCAGAGACTCCAGCAACTCCTCGCGGGCCAGTGTCCTGGCCCGCAGGATCTCCGCTTGGAGGGCGGTCTTCGCCGCTCTGTACCCCTCGTACAGCTCCGCCTCAATGGCTTCCGTATCCGGAGGGCGGATACGGAGCCTGCGGTGCCTGGCGTACCGGCGTCGCGCAGCTACGCACGCCCTGCGCAGAGCTTCCAGCTCTTGCGACCACCAGTACAGCTGGCGCGAAGCACGTCCAGGATGGACCCGGGGCATTGCCACGTCGCATATATTGGACATGGCCTCCCGGAACCACTCCGCCTCGTCGTTGATGTCGGCAGGCCTGTCCGGTGATGACACCCAGGCCTGCACGATCGAGGCTTCCAGGAGAAGCTCCCGGTCCATCTGCTTCAGCGCCCACCGCGGACCACTCGGGGCCTGTCGGACCGGCGCGCTCGAGGTCTGGGCGGAGACGTCAAACCGGATGTACCGGTGATCGGAATAGGTCTCCACCTCCTCTATGACGCGCCAGTCGATTACACGCGGCGACAGAGCGGGGCTGGCGAACGAAATGTCCACCACTGATTCGCCCCGCATCCGCACACACGTGGGGACAGAACCCCGGTTTAGGACGACCAGGCCCGTCTCCAGAGCCCAGTCCTCCACCATCCTACCCCGTGTGTCCGTAAAGCGGGAACCCCAAGCCAGATTTTTGGCATTGAAGTCCCCGAGGACGAACACGGGGAGGGAACCGAACCCGACGACGACGACTCTCAACTCCACGAGGGAGTTGTGGAACTCGGCAAGAGTTCGGTTCGGGGAGAAGTATACCCCTACCACGACAATCTCCCCGAACCGTGCTGCCACGCAACCCCGTCCTCTCTTGACAGACTCGAGGGACGGGGTACCAGCGGCGGCCGACGAAATGAGGGTCACTGAGCCGCTCAGGTCCTCCACCCAGTCATCCCTGGGCGGGACAAAGTACGGCTCAGCGACCACGGCGATGTTAATCGACCACTGCGCCATGCTCTGGAGCAACAGATCCTGAGCGGCAGCGCAGTGGTTGATGTTCGCCTGGAGGAGGCGTAATGGGGCCGTTATTGACACTCCATTTCAACCCCCTCCCTAGCCCCCTCTGAGGGCACCGCCGCGGCGGCAATGGCGGCGACGACGACAGTGGAGGCGGCAGCGGCGGCGGCAGTAGTGGCGGCGGCTGCGGCGGTGACGGCGGTGGCGGAGGGCTTGCCCCTGCCTCTGGCTTTGGCGGGTGGAGCGCAGGCCTTGCTCCCAGCCCGGTGATCGGCCGGCTTGCCAGCCGCCGCACATACAACGCAGTGCGGCGCGGCGTTGCACGAGCCGGCCTTATGACCAGGCTGACCACAGCGGAAGCAGTGGTCGCTGCAGTCTACCTCCGAGGTGCACTTCGCTCCCACGTGGTCGCCCACCCGGCAGCGGAAGCACCTCAGAGGTCTGGGCTCCAGCAGTTTGACCTGCGCGGAGACCCAACCCACCAGAAGCCTTCGGCCCTCCCCGGCTATCAGCTTGGCCGCGGACACGGGGCAGCTCACCGTAACGGCTCGCATCCCCGTGGAGTCAGGGTGGATGGTGCCCGCCCTCACCTCCTCGGCAGAGCACCCCCCAGTCCTGGCGACCGCGGCCACCACCTTTTCCACCGTCACGCAGTCGTCCAGGCCCCGGATGCGCAAATCAGCGCGTTTGGTGGGCCTGGACACTCGGGCCTCGTCCGGATTCAGGGTCGCCCTGAGCCTATTGGCCAGAGCGTCCGCTGCCGGACCGCTGTTCGCACCGGGGATCTCCAGCATCCTGGCCCCGGTCGCGGTGATCTTAAGCCGGACGCCATTGGCGGTCTCCTTCAGATCCACCGCCGCATCCACCTTGGCGAGCACGTGCTGGTAGGACACGCCCTTCTTTGCCGCTTCCGGCTGTAGTGTGATCACTACAGCTGCGGACTTCGGGGCGCGGAGCCTAGCCGCGACGCTTCGCTCCTTGCGCCGCTGCCGCCTCGCCTTCCTTTTGGCCGCCCTTGCCGCCTTACCAGCCTTCTTCTTCTCCCCGGCTACTTGCCATCCGGCGTCGGCCGGAGGAGATTCAGAAGGTGGTGGGGGCGGCCGATTCGCCGCCTTAGCCGAGGCCCTGGTTACCCTGGCCGGGGCCTCTGCCGCCTTGACTGGGGCACTCGCCACTTTGGCCGGTGCCCCCGACGCCTTGGCCGGTACCCCCGCCGCCCTGGCTGGAGCCTTCGCCGCCTGTGCAGCCGCCCCACCTTTGGTCGGCCCCGACGAGGCTGGACCGGCTGTGGCAGCTGCAGTGGCGGCGTACGACAACGCCCTTAGCTGGCCCGGGGCCGGCTGGGATGCCGCCAACGGGGGGCGCAGGACAATGGCCTCCAACGTGGAAAACTTGCTCCGTAGAGCAGCCATTTCCTGCCGCACCAGATTGAGGATCCGGTCCTCAGCAGTCACGGGCCGTCCCTGCCCATGCCGCTCCCCCCGCTGCGGCACCTCTTGGGGCCCGGCTCCTCGGAGCCCGGCCAAGTCCGCTCGAAGCTCCGCATTCTCCTTTTGGAGGAGCTCCATGGCGGCTGTCAAGCGGGCGATCTCCGCCCGCATCTCCGACATACCGTCCGACGGAGGCCCGGGTTGGAGGGCCTCCGCTGCCGCCATGATAGAGGCAGTGGCCGCGGATACAGCCTTGCCTCTAGAGGACTTCGTCCTCTTGAAGGCCACCTCCCTGATCGCGGCCGCTACCTCCTCCGCGAACTTGGCCGCTCGCTCCAAATTGGAGCCGCCAGCGGCGTCCGGCTTACCACCACAGTGGTCCGGCTTGTTTTTGGCCCGCTCCCGGAGCGGACGGGCCATTTCGGCGGCCTGTTCGGTGGCGACCACCCCACCCTGAGCACTCTTCGCGGCGTCAGGCCGCGCCTTCGTGCCCACCTG
The DNA here is from genome assembly GCA_963680765.1 of Agrochola lychnidis. Lineage (NCBI taxonomy): Eukaryota > Metazoa > Arthropoda > Insecta > Lepidoptera > Noctuidae > Agrochola > Agrochola lychnidis. The sequence goes on along the minus strand of OY796871.1, from coordinate 3,732,191 downwards.
TGAGGCGGCGACCACCCCCTCCGACTCCTCCGTTGAGGCCTCGGATGACGAGACCCCGGTTTCGCTCTCCGGACTGATTAGCGGCGTATCAGGCCGCTTGAGACGACCCCGATTGCCCCGCCCCGGCCTCGAAGCGGAAGCAGCTCCCGCTACCGCTCGTCCTCGGCCTCTCCTTACTGTCGGCACTTTCGCGACCGGGAGGCTTTCCTCGCTCGAGGAATGCCCCGCCGATCCTGTGCGCTCCGACCCGCGCGCCCGTTTGCCCCAAAATTTGGACTTGGAGCCCCCGCTTTTTGTGTCCTGGTCGGACATGCTTTGGTCCCCTGAGGGACTGGAGCCTCCTCGGCTCTTGTTGCCGTTGCCGGCAATCGGTAACTTCTCCGCCAATACAATTGGCACGTCATCTTGGTTTTGTTTTTTGTTAATAATTGTTTCCATTCTTAATCCCACGAGTATAGAGGAACTACATGTCCACCTAGGCAGAGCCTCTTGCCTAGGTAAGCCTACATACTGTAGAGTTCGGCAGGTATCTACAGGTGAAACGCTAACGACTGGTCCCCCACCAGCCACTCATCCTCTCGCCGCGCTTCAAAACTTAGGATTAGGTGGTTTTTTATCTTAGAGGTGTCCTTCCTCTGGGCCGGGCGGTTAAGCCGAGCCCCCGGCGGCGGCATTATACATGCCTCCGTCCGCTGTCCAGATAACCTGGCTCAGCGAACCCGCCGAAAGTTCTCCCTCAAGATCGCTCTTGAGGGAGAAACGATAGCCGCTTTGGTGCGCCTGCACCGCAGCGGCTGGGGTCACGTCCAGTGTCAATCGACGTACGTCGATCGATCAGGAGCGACCCGCCTCCTTCATTCCCCCACTGTGCCCTCTGCAAATCAGAGGGACAAGCGGAAGAACGTCGAGGAGCATGCTGCTCCCCCGCCCACAGAAATTAGCCACAAACAATACCCTCTCCGAAAAACTCCCAAACCTTTTCCGAAGAGTATATTGTTCATGCCCAGGGTGCACCGTCCTGACAACTGCTCTTCCCCCCGAACGTATCCATAAGGGACCAGCAGGTGTCAGTCACGCGTGGAGGTTTTCTGTACGCACCCCAACATTTTTGTACCTATGTCATGATTTCTGTCTGAAATATTTGCTTGTTTCGTACTTTTTAGATCATTTTTATTTTCAAGTAGTCGGGTTACAGTTTTTTATTAAACTTTATTTTTTTTTTGACAATTTATCTATATGTGGGCCCCACTGAAGCTTAGCATCCAAAGTTAAGCCCAAGAAAACTGTGCTATCATCAGGATTCAATTCTTCGCCCTTTATCAACACACTAGTTTTCACCATCTGACCTCCACAACCTAGTTACTAGGTAACACGATACCTATTCTATAAAGAATATTAAAAATATAAGTTTGTTTACTCATTATTAATTTATCACATTAAGTATTTATGACCTTCCTAGCCTGAAACACAGGTTCAACTTAATTCAGGCAAATAAGTAAAAAATAATTAAGATCTATAATTATAATAATTCTCGAAGGAATAGGATTCTCGAGGAGCTCGTGGCTAAGTAATAACAGCCGCTCGGGTCGATCTGTCAGGTTAAGCTACGCTTGCCGGAGTTGGTCCATGGATGGGTGACCATTTCTACATACTGAGACTCCTCCGTGCCTCAGAAATCACGTTAAGCCGTTGGTCCCAGCTGTCATTCGTGGATCTTTGACAGTCGTTACGGGTCGTCAGAAGCCCGAAAGTCTGACTACCAGTCTTACCAATTAAGGGGTATCGTATTACCCAGTTACTGGGTTGTGGAGGTCAGATAGGCAGTCGCTCCATGTAAAATACTGGTATTCAACTGCATCCGGTTAGACTGGAAGCCGAACCCAATATAGTTGGGAAAAGGCTAGGCAGATTGATTGAATTAAAATAATTCTAGATATCAAAATTAAAGCTAATCTAACTTCATAAGAAATAATTTGAGCTACAGCTCGTAAATTAAGTTACTTATTGTAAATGTGCCCCTTTTTATAAGTAAATGATTTAGTATTATTTATTTGATACTTCAAGCACAAAAATGTACGAAAGGCAGACTTATGCGTGTTAATTATATTAAGTTAGTAAGCACATTTCATAGAACTCAATAAAAGTATCTCTATTGGTTTTGTTTTCTACCTGCATCAGGAACTAATTTAAGGTGACGATAACCGACTTTTAATGATTTTATACTGAAGATCACGTCTAAACGAGTAGTGTTAATGATTTGGAAAAAATATATGTTAAATTAGAGCATTTTTTTAATAACTTGTTATAGGAATATTTTAGATTATGTTTACATTACATAGTGAAATTAATTTGTAAAGTTATGTCTAACGCGGATAAAAAACTGAGAGTCACGCAAAATCTATCAAGCGTATTTTTCTGAGATCTTCACCATTTTAAAGACAATTTAATTATTAATCTTTTAGTATACGTGTTTTATTAAAATACCTTTTGTTTTATGTATAATAAATTAATAATGCGTCTAATTTGGGACTGCGCTCCTTGGTGGGCGAGTCCTATTTACTGGCTGGATGTACGACGCGTGGCGTGAGCTCAGTACAGAACACGCAAGCTAACAACTCAAGGTCACTGGTATATATCTGCGTCTTAACCTATATCACATAACATCACGCCTGGTTTTCTCGAAGGGTTAGGCAGAGGTGTACTTAAAGATACAGTACACCCACATTTCGACAGTTTTATTTAAGCCCCATATAATAGGGAGCGAGCGTATTGCCATCAACCGGGCACAAATCCAGATTCCGGGCTGTTACATATGAAATTTCTTAAATATGGAAAAATCCAACAGCACTTTGCTAGACCTGGGAATCGAACCCAGGACCTCAGCAGTAACACTTGGGTCCACTAGACCATCGAGACAACCAACCAATTACCAAGGAAGCAATTATAATTTTAAATAAGTTCAATTAATTATAATACATTCTAGATTGCTTACAATCACCTCTTGCTTCAAAATAATCATAAGCCTGACGCCCAAGGGCAGCATATAAACTCTGACACCAGTTTAGTCACTAACCACACAAAAAAAAGCAGAAGAAGCCTAAATCTCAACTCTAAAAAAAATTAACCGACTTTAAAAAAAACATTCGAAAGTGAAAAATAACTTTGTTTTCGGAAGTCGTCGCAAAAAACGATAATTCTAAACAAAAGACAACGACGACGTCCGAAATTAAAGTTATTTTTTAGTTTCTAGTATTTTTTTTTTTTAAGGAAGTCGTGTGTTTTTTTTTTTTAAGCTTTTGCATAGCTTTTATCGCGGGTTTTGAGCGCGGCGACCGAATCAAGAAATTCCGAAACGAAAAAACCTAACACGCCCCACTCCGCCTACCATGTAATGACGGTTCCCATGACAACGTGATGTTGTCATGGGAACGTAATTTTTGTTTTATGTCATCACGTCATCATCCCAAGTGTAGCGTTGACAAATAGGAAGTATGGAGGTTACAAATACTATGCAATAGCTTTACCGCGGCAGTCCCCGACGCCACACGTTTTTTTTTTTTTCATCTTTTATTTGTGGTACCGCTTTCTGCTATGTACTTAAATAACAGTGACAGAAAGTTATTATAATATCATCCACATAGACTAAGTACGAAAAATACGTACCTATTATAAAAGCCAACTCAAAAACTACCACCCAAGCAAACTTAAGAACCACCACGCAAGTTTCCTCTACCAAATAAAAATAATTTTCAAAATCGGTCCAAAATTGACAAAAATATCTATGGACATTATACATACATGAAAAAGAAATACATCCAGACGAATATAGAACCTCCTACTAGGGTAAATTCGTTAGAAATGGCCATAGTTTTTTTAGGGTTAAATAAAACTGAAAATATTGAGATCACAATTAGACTTTTATTTTTAAGAAAATCAGCAACTATCAGTCTTTAGAAAATCAGTATAAAGATATTTTTACAATGTGCGGAACATCAATAAAAAAAATATTAAAAAAAAAACATCACTGGCCGTCTCACCCAGTACATACGGTAGTGATGGCCGTAGTGGTACGGGACAGATGGCCGGTACTAGATTTTCCTCTGCCTTATGCCTTTTCTTTGATTTCTGCTTGCTGGAGCTCCTTTTTATTCTTCTGTCCACATTTAGAGCTCATGTCATCAAAAGGTGTACAATTCTCATGTGGGGTACAGATTAAAGATCGAACATTGAAGCCAATCTTCATGAGATGGGTTTTATAATATTTTTCGCTACATCCAGCACAATTATCAGCTTCATCTTCTGCGTCTTCTTCACCAGATATATCACATAATATTGGTTTCTTCTTACTGGTATTACTTTCAGAACTTCTTTCTATTTTTTTGACAGCCGTTATATGGTCATCTCTCCTTTTTGTCCGGGTAAGATGGCCACCTCAATTTTTAAACTTACGAATTACAATTATGATTTTCCCATTTTGATGTTAAAACGAAGAAAACACCAAACACAATACACTCCCAAAAATACAAATAAGTAATAAAAATACTAGTATTTCCGGATGGTATAAAAACCTACTACAAAATTTCACAAGTACTAAATTCAATTAAGGCCAATCTACTTACTTTTTTACTTATTTTTGCGCAATGTTTTGTTTGGATATTGTCCGCGGTGGCGCACGAAGTGTATTAATTCAAATACAGCGCCACCTTGTGAATAAATGAGCAAAATATATTGATTGGCCAACTCTCCCGTACGGCCATCTCTAACGAATTTACCCTATTTGAAAAAAACATGGTAAACGAACAGAGGATCAAAAATTTAGAGCATCATTAGATTGAAATCTGTTTATTTTATTTTACATGCATATATTTCAAAGTAGGTAATTAAAAATAAAACATAATTATAAACATTAGTAGGTACCTAAATTATGTGATTCTATGTAAACGCATATGTAGGTAGTAGGTAGGTAATATTTTTTTAACCAGGTCGGAACAATTACCGACAATCTAAACTACGATCGGCTTTGTATGATGTTTCATAGTGTTGTATTGTACATACAAATGTGTGTGTATACAATAATATCACTACACGACTATGATGGATATTAAATTGTTATTTATTTATGTGTTGCTGTAAATGTTTCGTTTTGAGATTTTTCGTTATGACTGACTCAAGGTGGATTTATTTTAGAATTCACTCCATTCTTTAGACGAAGGACGACGATGACATATTACGAAACGACGACGACATTCTCCTATTTTTACCCGACTGCCCCAGAAGGAAGGTAATGTTTTTCGGGAGTATGTATGTATGTCTATTTCTTTGGCTTGGAGGGGCTTGTGGCTAAGTAAACAGCTGCACGGGTCGATCGATCAGGTTAAGCTACGCTTGGCGCGGTTGGTCCGTGGATGGGTGACCATCTTTACATACCAAGTCGTCTCCGTGTCTCGGAAAGCACGTTAAGCCGTTGGTCCCGGCTGTCATTTGTAGATCTTTGACAGTCGTTACGGGTAGTTAGAAGCCCAAAAAGTCTGACAACCAGTCTTACCAAGGGGTATCGTGTTACCTAGTCACTAGGTTGTGGAGGTCAGATAGGCAGTCGCTCCATGTAAAATACTGGTATTCAGCTGCATCCGGTTAGACTGGAAGCCGACTCCAACATAGTTGGAAAAAGGCTAGGCAGATGACTCTGTAGCCTAAACGGCTTGATGGATTTTAACATGTGAGATGTCGTTACATTCGTCTTAATTGTGGGAATGTCATAAGCTATACAATATTTATATATTTCATCTGCATATACAAAAAAAGGGAGGGGTAGGTTTAAAAAAAAAACTACATTATTGGTATCAAATAAAAGCTATTAATGAGTCAATATATATTATTTTAATAAAACTAAAAAGCTTGAAATAAAAAAATAAATAAAAAAAACCCGACTGCAAAAACACATACAATTTTGGTATTGCAGGCAGGACAAACCAATAACCTGAAACGATGGTGTAAATTTTGTTTGTCCCGCCTGCAATACTAATATTCTATAGATTATAATGCTTGTTTTTCTCTTTTCAGTTATGTGATTTTTACAGTAAGGTTTTTTGTTTTCTTACATAACTTTTTTTAGCTTTCTTATCTATCCTATACTATTAAACGAGCAATATTTGAATGTATATAGATTTCTACTCACGTTCTCGAAATCGATTCTAAGCAATTTCGATGAAAGTTGCAATTAGAGTTTACGGGGGCGAAAAATCGATCTAGCTAGGTCTCATATCTGGAAAAAATCATTTTCTCCGTATTTTCACCCGGGCAGAGCTCGGTCGCCCAAAGTTTAACACAAGATAATGAACAATGATATGACAATACTGACAGTAGAATAATGATCATGGCAGCATGGAATTATTAAGTACCTACTATCATGGCAGTATGGAATTTGTAAGTACCTACTATCATGGCAGTATGGAATTAGTAGGTACTATCCTATACTATTAAATGAACATTCTCTATTTTCACCAGAGCAGAGCTCGGTCGCCCAGGTACTGATATTTTTAATCGATTAATATTGCAACGAAAAATTATCCTACCAATTGTAGACTGTACTCTTACAGATAATCTAGTAATAGTTTAATTATGAAAATTAACTGTTATTCAGGTTCATGGCTTTTGAAAATAAGGTTTAGAAATAATAGGCACTTGTTCGTGTTCAGTTAACAAAAGGATACCTAGTATCCTTTTAAAATCACAGCTCGAGCTTTAGTACTCGTACCTCAACGTCTTATGCACGACTGAGCTCACAGCACTGGCACGACAACCATAGTGGCGTTCTCCCACCATTATGATTCCCGCCATTGACTGGCATTGCGCTGTGATTGGTTAGTCGTGCCATCAACGAACACAGTCGGTACTACATTAGTCAAAACAATACTTTTAATATTAAAACAGATTAATTTAACATATTCAATTAGTGAATAAAATACGATATAATTTACTATTGATAACAGATTTTTTTTTATTCCAGTGAATTTATCAATAATACGAAAATATCTGCTGAACTTTTCATTACTCTAATACATAATTTTTTTGGAACGAAGTTTTTTAAAGCGGCTTGAAAAAGCGTTAGGCCCGGACTCCATCAAAGCGAAGATGAAACGAGAGGAGAGGAACAATTTCGTTATTCACACATCTCGTCACCACTCAGTTTCATTGGATACCACTGAGCGGAGATATACCATATTTGTATGGCACTATCGAAGCGGAGATCCGAACTGTGCCTTGCAAGCTAGCGACGGACAGCGTGCATCGGAAACGAGAAGACATGTAAAAGGAGTGCAGTAAGCGGTCAACATCCAACGCTCGCCACACGCAGCTGAGTTCCGTTCTAGCCAGCACACTTCTCCGCTCTAGCTAGAACACATCTCCGCTCCAGTCTAACTAGTACGCATCTCCTCACAGCTTCGGTGGATACACCCTAGCTGAAAAACTCTCTGTCTCCGCTTCGGACATGTCCGTTTTGGTGGAGTCCGGGCCTTATGCCCGAAAAAACCAATTTCAAGTGTCAAAAGTTTTTGTTTGTTTAATACATAATACGCCTTCAGTTGAAATGAATAAACAGCGAAGAGAAGTTCGTTCCAAGCAACCGGGTGTCCCACGACACATCCCGACAATTTTTTTTGCTTCTTAAGGTTTTAAAATAGTTAAGAAAAAAGGATTGTGTGGTTTTATGAAACCACGGTAAAAGTGAAACTTCTATAGGCGCCGCCATATTGGCTTTGGCTGCTCTGACGAGCGCCTTTCACTTTATCTCTACTCCGCGGCCGACCGTCACGCGACATGCAACACACAGACGAAAAAGTTTGAGACGATGTAATAAAAGTATCACTTTAAAAAAAGTCCTAAAAAGTACTCGTTTTACTCACTATGCGTAATGTTTGACATACAGCTTTACCTTGTTTTATTATATTTGTATGTTTACAAAGACCATAGCAAGTAACAAATAACTTTATGAATAATGGTTTCTTTCCAATATATAAATGTATATTCTTCAAACTTTGCCTACAACGTAAATAGTCGGAGAGCCACACAATATATCGATACGTATCATAATATGCAATGCAAAAACTGTGTATTTCACAAAACCTAATAGGTATGTTCATCATGGCCGCTAGATTTATTAAAAGTTAGCTCATTTTAGTTATTGTTGCCACCTAATAGCTGTAATTTGTTGCAAAACTGATGTTATTACAATGGAGGTCGGAAAAATATCGGGAACAATTTCGTTTACGTATCACTTGTGACATTTACGTTTGACATTTGATGACTTAGGGCGAATTCGACAAAACTTTTTTACCTAGTATAAATCTTTTTTTTTTTTTTCCCGTTCTTGGCAATTGAGCCGGTGTCGACTATTCTGCTAGTATAAATCTTGTCCTGCGAATTAATTATTGACGTCTGACAGTTTTTATGTCGAAATACTGTCAAAAAAAATGAGAGGTGTCGTAAGAAAACCAGTACAAAAAAAGCTCCTTTAGTGGTGAATGAGAACTAGACTGTAAAAAGTGTAATATTATGACCGTCACGATACTATTGTTACATAACAAAAGTGTCGTGACAGTTAAAATATTACACTTTTTTCGGTTTAGCTCTCATACACCAAGTGTGCAGACTATAACACGCGAAAAGGAAGATCATTAAAAAAAAATCCTTGTTCAAAATATATATTACTAGCTGTTCGTGCCCTAATGATTGTAATACTATGTTGAATTTATGCAAGCCTAGTCCTCGTACACACGGCTACATATCAAGCTATACATTTCCAGTATACGCTGCTCTCGCATTGTATAGGATTTCCGTACAATGCGAGGTCAGTTTAAACTGGAAATGTATAGCTTGATGTGTAGCCGTTTGTACTACCGGGATAAAAAGTATCCTATATGTTATTCAGGTATCCGGTTGTAAACTATCTGTCCCATCTAAATCCTATTAGTAGCATAACATAACGATTGAATACTATCGTGAATTCATGCAAGCCTAGTACTTTTTGTTAGGTTACTGCTCAGAAATTGTGCACAACGTCTAATAATTGAAATACTATTTATTTCTTAAGGATCTCAATTTTTTTTTAAAATGAATTATAGCTTATGTTACTTCCTGATAATTTAGATTTCTATTGGTGGAAAAATTATTAAAATCGGTTCAGTAGTTTCGGAGCCTATATATTCGGTACAAACAAACAAACAATCTTGCCTCTTTATAATATTAGTATACCTATACTCCGTTTGAAATAAGATTAGACATTTAAACAAAACCTTTTTTACAGTCCGTTCAACCGATTTTGACTTCTATACCGTAGGTATAAGGAAGGCATTTAAAGCAAAAAAAAGTGGTTACAAACCAACTGTTTACTGCAGCTGTCATTTGTCGTGCCACCAACGCAATAGAAGTCAAAATCGGTTGAACGGACTGTAAAAAAGGTTTACTTAAATGTATAATCTTATTTCAAACGGAGTATAGGTAAAAGAAATACACGAAAAAACACTATTGCTTCTCCACGTAAGTAAGTATATATCATAACTACGTGAATGAGTCCAATTCTGACAGATCACAAACAGAAACAAAAACCAAAAAAACATATTTTTTGTAAATTTTTGTAATTCATGTTTATCATGTAAACCGTGGTACGCTTAAAACGGCTGGGTGAATTTTGATGAGACATTTTCATTCATACATATTATCTCACAATTGAATCAAAAACATTGCTGTGCACGCAAGCCCAAAAGAAATTTGTAACGCTTATAGTATTGTTTTAATAAACATGCGTGGAAATATGTCTGGAACAAGGCCAGGCGGATTGTCACAAAAAAGCTTGAGTTAATTTTAAATGTTGATACAAAAATACATGATAATGATGTAAAATCATATTCTTCTCTTCTTGTTCTCACACACTATTGTCTACATATTTTTAAAGGCACATTGGCCATTTTTGAGATGGAACTGTGCCATTGATTTCGCGAGCTGTTACCGACACCGTGAAGTAAAAGACATCAACGCGTTGGATACCGCGGTACCGAATTTTTTTCAAGTTTTTACAGTATCTTAATAAGTCACTTCACCTATTTCAAAATCTTGATTGACGTCATTTTTATGGCATCACTGGCATCGGCAAGCGTAGTGTGAGACGCCCTCAGCTAGAAGGACCGGTGATCTTATGAAGGTAGCTTGGACAGACTGGATGCAGAAGGCGGAGTATAGAGTGTTGGCGAAGCCTGGGGTTTATGTCCAGCAGTGGACTGTGATAGGCTGAACTGATGATTGATTGATTTCTGGCATCTATAAAATTCAGATTTATACTTACATTCAAACAGATACCTACTCAAACTCAAACTCAAAGCATTTATTTCAAATAAACCAATTACAGGTACTTTTGAATTGTCAGTCAGAAAAATGAAACAAGTTGCCCATTCCAAAGCGTAGTAGGTACCTATGAAGAAGAAAGGGCAAGAAACTCCACGGATACTCTTTTAAATCAAAATATTGTTACAAAATATTGGTTACATCATTCGTGTTGAAATTATACATGTGAGAACAATGTAGAAAGACGTGCACGTTAGAAGCGTGCGTAGTAAAAATATAAAATTAAAAATTTAAATTAATTAAAATAAACCGTGGCAGCTAAGAGATGACCAGTCCCTACTGACGGTGCCCGTTCACGAACATGACGCATGGATCAGCACCATTTAGCTCAACCATTTTGAAGGGAACTTAATGATCCAACACACACGCCACCATCAGCGAGACATTTGAGTGAGCATGACATACTCTCAGCCGCTAAATAAAACGTGCTACTCAAATAAATACTTAGCAGAAACCTGTAGGAATACATCCATTGCCTAACCTTGTCTACCATCTAACCAATTTTAATATCTAACAACCACACTGAATTCGAATTCGAAGAACTCTTCAAACTACAGTTCCAAAAAATACTCGTTTTTTATTATCACTATAATCCTGCTGAACCCAACATAAGGAACCAATTTTCATCAATCTATTTGAACACAGGAGCCGACCCGCCCATAACAACTCCCGGATTGGCTACCAGTAACATTGTTAGAAAAGTATCAACAGCAATCTAGCTATCTCGCTCTAACGTATAAAATTCTATAGTCGAACAATCGGAGCTCCCTGTCTCTCGTACTATACAAATTACAGATGGCTTAATGTTTTTCTACGCGTCCGCTGTAATAAATTTTTAGGGCATTCTAATGCTTGAACCGCGCATTACAAATTCAATTCTAATTCACTTGAACTAAGATCAATTTCCGCTTGAATTTTCATTGTTGCTTACGGCGTTTTGGTACGGAAGTGTCCAGGTATAATTTTTAACAAAAACTTTTTTCGCCAAACGGTGTATAATCGTTATAGTTGTAATGGCGGCCGCTGTGTGTATTTTTTTTAATATTCAGAGAACGTTGTGAACGGGTGTTAGTAATTATCCACATATCTAGATTTTAGATAAAACCTGTTTTTTTTCATAAATTTTTTACATACTTTGTAACAGTGATGTGTCCTTCCGTTGCGAACTTGTATAATATAAATAACAACATGTAAGATGGATTGGACGACTTTGTAATTATGAAGAACTTAAGGCATTTTGTTAATTAATGTTAAATGAGCATCTGTTAAGGAAATGAATGGTCGCTAATGGTTATGTTACTTTAGATTGAGTTATGTTTTCAAATAACCGTCATTCTTCTGATCAATGAAGTGTATATTATAATCGCTTCGACAAAAGTAACGACTTAATTACGTATGACTACAAAAAACGCTGTTTAAGCTTAGTGGACTGTAGATTTGTTGACCATTTTCTATTTTGTTAAGTACCTGGTACTTGTTGAAAGACCTACACTATCCTCCCATACCTATTAACACTGTTACTTGAAAATATTGTAAAAGCCAATTATTTTTAAAAGAGTAACCGTGGAGTTTTTTGCCGGCTCTTCTCCATTGAAAACGACCAATTGGAACCGTGCACCTGACTTCTGACATTTCATAAGTGTCCTTGTAGGTTTATGTGAAATAAAATAATTTAAATTTGAATTCAGCTGTGTATGTTTAACCTATTCCTGAAGCATATGCTATTTTCCTTTACATCATGCCACGACACGAGAGAAGAATAATAAAGAGGATTCAGGGAGAAGTAGACTGGTACCAGCTGTTGTTTTTAGATCACAATTTTTTCAGCAGAAGTGTCATTCAGAAAACAAGCCTAGATCCTCCATCCTAAAATACTCAACATATTCCATAAAATAAGCCTGTCCGGTTATTCCACCTCAATCAATCTGCCTAGCTTTTTCCCAAATATGTTGGAGTCGGCTTCCAGTCTTACCGGATGCAGCTGAATACCAATATTTTACATGAAGTGACAGGCTATCTGACCTCCACAACCCACTGGGTAATAAGAAACCCCTTTGCAAGATTGGTTGTCAGACTTTCGGGCTTCTGATGACCCGTAACGACTGTCAAAGATCCACGAATGACAGCCGGGACCAACGGCTTAGCATGCTTTCCGAAGTACGGAAGACTCATCCGCGGACCAACCCCGGCAAGCGTAACTTAACCTGATGGATCGGCCCGTGCGGCTGTTATTACTTAGCCACGAGCTCCTCACCGGTTATTACACCTAATTTACAAAAATCTTGATAGTAAGACCGGTACAATTAAAAAAATGCACCCAATTTTATATGCAGTTCCACTGGTTACACGCTCATAAAATATGTTTCTTGTTTTCCCTCAAATCCTCATGTTGCAAGCTTTTTCCGAGGTGATCAATTTCAGTATAATTAAACTGGGCTGTGTAATTACTATTAAGAGCAGGTAGACCTAATAATCAGTAAATGAAGATGACGTGATGATTGAGGGAGAAGCCATTACTGTATTAACTTGTTTAATAATGATCGTTTAGGTATTCTTCCACAGGCATCTATCAGGAATATCAGAAATTTTAGGGTCAAATTTTACATTGTGATTCTTTATAATGTGCACATATCTCATCATCTGTTACGACGCCTCACTGAGGTGGATAACAATTAAAATTAATTCTATTGTGTCTCGTTAATGACAGTTGAAAGGATATCGAAATGAGGGAATCTATGTTTAATTTTATCGACTGATTTTTTTGTTTTTTTTTTTAAATTTTCCAATCTTAAAATAATAAAAAATTCTCTTAGGCATCTTATTGATAAATTTTACAATTATTGTAAAAATTTATGAAAAAAAATACAGATTTTTGCTAAAAAACATGTTTATTTTCAATTGAGGGTAGTTTTTTTTTTCATAATTTTCTTTTTATTAGGACGCCTAATTACTTCCAATCACTATGGAGTATGTTTCATTGCGATAGATGATTTCGTTTAAAAGTTACACCGTTTTGTTACATTTTTTTTTAATTCCATAGAAAGTATAAAAAACATTTAGATTTTTAAATATTTTTTCTGTCGTTAAAATTAAGCGTCGAGTCCTTCATTTCAATATGTGCACATTATAAAGAATCCCACTGTTTATAATAATAAACTTACCTGGATTTAAATATGAAAGAAAACCTGTTTTATTTTTGGCTGTTAGCAGGAAAAAAGAACTTGTTAAAAGAACTTGTGGAAGTATAACTGCGTGGAGGAGACATTTGCCCGTAATATAGAGTGAAAAACAGGAACCAAAAACATTATCATATTCATACATATTATTATAAAACAAAGTCCTCCACCGCGTCTGTCTTTCTGAACGTGATAAACTCAAAAATGACTGAATGGATTTTCATACGGTTTTCACTAATGGATAGAGTAATTCATGAGGAAGGTTTAAACATATAATTCATTACAGTTTTATGTAAATTGGCTGAAATATGACGATAACATTGTTAAAGATGTTGGAAAAAATCATACCGACTTCCGCGGCGCACGGCAGTAAAGCTGCCGCGTAACCCAATAGAGTTATATGAAACAATGTATAACGGAATTATTTATCTTAAAACGATTTATTTAACTGTAGCAACACGATATATCTATCTGCATTTTCAATTTCTCTTTGGACCCAATTCTGAAGTCCACGCAGACGAAGTCGCGGGCAGAAGCGAATAGGTAATAAAAACATAAATGACGGTTACATTATTTCTACCAGAACAGGTTTATACCCACAACCAGATCAACCCTAACAATAATAAAATAACATTGACGCCCTTTAGGTACATGACCGTAGAGCAACATAAACAACAACATGCTATGCTATTTATAAATCATCATTTATACCAAGTAACTGTAAAAAAACTTGAGCGGTATGAAAAGGGCAGTCTTGCGGTAGCCATGTCAATAAATTACGATGATTATTATTATTTTTGCGATTTTAATGCCTAGCTCTCGGTCTAGGTAGTTTTTGGTTAGACTGTTGAATTTGTAGAAGCATTTTTTTTTTGTCTTGGTCTCGGTCTATGGAAGTTTTTGGACCGTAAATCTACTGTTGAATTTTGGTTTTGGTTTTGATTGCATTGGTTTTCCGAAATCGGAGGACTGTTGAAAATGACTATCGATCATCTTCTTCCCAAACTAAATTAATGTTAAAATTAAAGTAATTTTGCCTTTGATTTTATTAAATCGTCTCATTTTCGGGTGTAGTTTTCAAGCAGCATTGATCATGAAATACTTAAGCTGCAGTCTACCTACATAATTTTCTACGAATCATAGATTAAAGTATTCGACGAAACTAAAAATTTGTTTTTAAAAATTACCTACATTTTAACAATACAGCCATATGTAATAGATTAAGTCGGTATGAATGTGTATTTTAAATAGCAAATTATACAAACATGAATATGTTTTTATTGTATGCAATATTTTTAAGTCTTGAATTTTTATTAGCCTTTTAAAACTTATTCAAATTCAAATCATTTATAATTATAATATATAAATAAAATATAATTAAAAAAAAATTAAAATAGAATTGAAATAAAATAAGTAATGTAAAATTCAATAAAAATAAGATTAAAATTAAAATACAATCAAAATAATAACTCAAATTAAAATTAAAAAACAAATAAGAATACATTGCATTTTTCGTCATAAATTCCTATCCTATACCTTCATTTTTCTAAGAACGTGGATACTCCTATTTTTTATTAGTAGCGGTCAGATGAAGAATTAATGGCAGAATGATGAACTTGATGAAGTGGTTACCACTTTGTTAGACCAATACTTCTTCGGATTCATCCCCGACTAAAGTTTTTTATTTGTTCTCAACTTGGGAGCAGTGCTCTAGGCTTGCATCTCACCTGGTGTTAAGTGATGATCAGGCCGAAGTTGGAAGCGAGCTTCAACCGGAATCTATAACCACAGAGGAACTGGCTATCTTACCTCTAACTGCCGAAACACAACTATTAACATTGTTGTTATGGCGACAAACTTAGATAAGATGGTGGTAGCCAGGCGGACTTAGAACAAGCTCTACCACCAATCAAACCGATCAGAAGAGTTTGCCCTCTCTGAAAATCCAACTTGGGACCTCTGGGTCTGAAACAGGTGATCTAATCGCGAGACCACAGAAACGATTAAAAAAATTGTGTAGCAAATTGCGTAATTTTCAATGAAATCATGGGGAATTTCTGTCGCGTAATTTTCAACCGTTGTGTTACTACGCTTAAAGACAAAGTTGAATATGCCGAATATTTTCGAGGCACTGAGTGGATGGGACACTTCACTTTGCAGACTGGCATACCTACTATAATTATAATATTATAAGTATATTATAAGCATTAATATAATTATATTGTAAGAAAAATATCTCAAGTGGTGACGGACATCACTAACCGCGGCCGTAATACATAATTTCAATTTAATTTAATATTAATAATTAGTTTAATTTTATTAAACATGATGTAAAAATTGAATTCTGATTAACATAAAAAAATTATAATAAAGGTTTATTCACACAAAAATACAGAAACACATTTTCATTACAAGTTGCAAAATCTGAAGAAAATGTATATAACCCTGTCTCTTATACTACGATAGCCTGTATTCTAAGAAAAAGCAATTATTACATTATTATTTCATTTGTATGACAATATTGACTGCACAAGTAAACAAAATTTGCATACCTCTTATGGTTATAAGAGTCAACAGTGTACCCATGCAATTTAACTTAATTGAACTGATTTCTGCATAATAAAGTATCCACGGAAAAAAGCCGTCGCTTTTTTTTCGCGGATACTAGAGTGTCCAATGGGTATAAGTTGAATATTATATCCATTTTAACATTTACATTTACTCGCTTTAACGCATTTTCTATTATTTTCTTGATTTCTTGATAAACAGCCGCTAAAGAACTAATTTCGTGTACTATAGTGTCCGGTCGTCGAAAGGCCGTCGCTTGTTCGGCGGATACTAGTGTCCAACGGGTATCTAGAATAAACCACTTGAACAAGCGACAGCCGTGCGTCCCCCGGACTTTGAAAAAAAGTAACAGTAAAAAATAACACAAGTTCATGAGAGTCAGCATTTCCCAACTATCTTGGAGTCAGCTTCCAGTCTAACTGGATACAGCTGAATACCAGCATTTAATATGGAGCGACTGGGGATATAGGTAATTGAAGTTTTCCATCGTAAACAAAAATAAAAGTTTAATTCCAACGACCAAGTTCAAGCCTTTCGATCAATGTCAACAGCTAAAATGGTGCATTTTTAACAGCTGACGTTGATCGACTGGAAATCGATCGTACCCTTTTAACTTGTGACGGAAGAATTTATAACCTTTCTATTCTTCTATTATAATCGCCTTTTACGAGTTGTGGGTCATCGGTTCGAACTCAGTCAAGCGCTTTAAAAATAAAATAAAAAAGCCTTTATTCTACCATAAATACATAGAATAATTTAAGCATATTATTTTATATTAATACATAATGGTTTATTACATTCTGAAATTTCATTATTTGAGTTAAAATCATATTCATAATTGTATTTATTTTTCATGGGTGCTTGTAAGCAAATAAGTTTAAAAAAGTATATAAGTATTAAAATATGATTTTATATATAATTATTAAAATATTATTATTAATGTTGGCATGCACGTGAAATTATTTATTTATAGAAGTCGCCTCTGCGGCGTAGGCCTCCCCCAACTTTCTCAATTTTTCCCTATCTCTAGCTTGTCTCCTCCAGTCTGGTCCACATCTTTCTTTAAGCACTTTGTGTAAATTATTTCATCAACACCGCTCTCAAAACGGTGAAGGAAAACATCGTGAGGAAAGCGGCATGTCCTAGAACAAAAAATTCGAAGACATGTGACATCTACCAACCCGCACTGGGCTCGCGTGGTGGATTTTGGCCCACTCCCTCTCACAGAGAGGAGGCCTGTGTCCCAGCAGTGGAAACATTATAGGCTGATTATGCTTATACTTTAACTATTTCCTCATTGATCTAGTAGTCAAAATCACGACTGATGAGCATGGGGTTCTAATTACGATCCCCAGGTCAGGTAAAATGTTATTTGTATTTTCTACAAGAGATTTCACAGTAGTTACCCGGAGTCTGAATTTGTGCCAGGATGCCGGCAATAGGTTTGCCCCCTATTAAACATTACTGGAGAAATAAGAGTATGTTTTTATACCTGTGCCTACCCTGATAATATTAAAAGGAATGACAGTAATATTAATGTCATTATAACTGATAGTGTCTGGACCCCTTTTTTTTTTTTGGGTGGGAAATTATCTAATAACTTCTCCCGCTCTGTGCGGAGCGGGAGGGCGTGTCAGACTCTTACTGACTAAAACCCACCCGTGTTCCTTCGGTTGCCCTGTTGCCGGGGGCCACGATGTCCCTATCGGTTTCCTTCGAACCCCCGGCAGGCATTGACCCTAGCGGACCCCGTCAATTCTGCTGACATCTCTTTGAGGCGCGCGTGGAACACAACGCGCCGTCGCACAGTGGGAAAATCGCGTATGTTTCGTCTCAAAACTCTGTATCTCAGTTGTTTCAAAACTAAATGAGCTGTAATTTTGCACACATATACTTGGATGTATAAAGTTTAATGGGAATAATTTTGATTTTAAAAATTTTGTTTATTAATTAATTTTAAAATTAAACTTAAAAAAATACATGCATTTTTATGAAAAAAATACAATATATGTTTGTTTAATTTACATAAAACGGAATATACATAGTGCCAAACGAGAAAACAAAATATGTACACAATTTAGCAAGCTCCTACAGATTTTCATTGACAACAAGAAGGGCCTTGGCTTCATCTAAAAGTTCTTTCGATATTGTTTCTGAGATATTTCTCAAACTTGATATATATGAATCAGAAGTGTACAATAAGGTATGAAACACGTCTTCATTGGTAGCCGCTCTTGAACACTTTCTAGAATGATGGAGTAAAATTTTTTGTAATCCTTATTTCGGGATTCTTGCGCGTCTTCGCACAATTGTCCGATAGGTAAAATAGCATAGTATTCAATGATTTTTTCGCCGTAAATAAGTATTTTATGCACAGAGGAAGGCATATAATACGTTATAATTATTTACGTACAGTTGGGCTGTACTATAGTAATAAGTTTATTTGAATGTAGGAGACCACAGTAGCCATATCCTCTGGTGACAAATTGAAATTTTCTTGTAAGTAGTCTTCTACATTATGCCCATTTATCAACAAATTGCACAACTCTCGTTTACTACAAACAAATTCACCCATTTTTCAAATCAGTCAACTTCTGCGAATATTTTAAAATAAGCAATAACTGCTTTTTAGGGCAACTGAATATCTGACCAACAACTGTGAATGTTTCAGGGTTCGCCTTCCTTTTATTGACCAATGAAATAGTGCAATGTGCAAAAAGATAAGAAACTGATAATTTGCACTCTTCCCATAACCAACCTGTTTTTAATTCGACCTTAATAGATAATTGGCCATATTTCATCAAGTAAGGTGGTCAAAACTGTATGAAAACCACAAAAAACCATTAATAATACTCATCACTGTAATTAACTTTTTATCAATTTGAACTTAATAGATAAAAAATAATTTTATGAGAAATAAAACGAAAATGAAAAAAAAATATAATTTTATCTCGCGATATGTTTTGATCCCGTGTCAGAAAAAGCGCAAGTATGCGCAAATTTTTATTTTCTCCTTGTATATACTAATGTATAAAGATCTTAATAGAACAAATATCTCGACAGCGGCAAGCAGCGGTAAAGGGAAAAAGTCTCGTTAAAACTAAAAAATACACAAAAAATATACCATCTTAAACTATATTGGTTAATTTTATTTTATTAACTAATGTATATAATATTATTTACTAAACGTTATGATGACATTATAAGCATTCCAAAACTGTATAATACTTGTATATTTAGACCTAAAACTTTTGAGTAATGTGGCTTTGAATTATAGTAACGTATTGCGTTTAAATTACCTCATTGAACATGAGTTAGCTTTGATGCCTATTTATATACATTATGATTAAATTTAAAAAAACTAAAAAATTGCGAAAATAAAGCTTACTTATTAGACTATATTAATTTATTAATTTTATTCCATTACAACGACTTTCACGTAAAACGGTTTTGAGACGGCTTTGTATGGGGCTTTACCACAGTGCGTCGACCCGGGCTTGGTCCGTGTCTGGACCCCTTAAGAGCGTTTATCCTAAAAGTTGCCTGTTTTGATTAATTTGGCAATATTACTGTTTAGAAATATGAAATGAGGCTAGCTAGCGAACTAAAATATTGATTATGAAATGCTATAATTAATATCGTAACATCGAATATTTAGTTTCAGACGTAAAAAAAGTATTTGGAAACTTTTCAAATGCCTTTCTTTTTTAAATCTAAAACGATTACAACATCAAACTCAGTGCTATAATTGAAATTCATTATTAATATTCCAGGTCGCTAGTTAGCCACATTTCTTATTTCCATACAGTAATATTGCTAAATAAATCAAAACAGCGATATATTTGACATCTATTTGCGACATTGCCAACTTTCAGAATAAACGCTCAAGAGTAAGAAGTGTCATTTTACTGCAGCTAATAAAAAGTTCGACTTTAAGTAAGCAATCAACTTCAAAATCCGATGAACATTTTAATCCACAACCGTACATAATAATTGCCTTCGTTTGTATTTTCAATTACAATTAGAAAACAATAACTACTTAAACTTTATTACGAGTAATGAGTGTGGGCTAGTTTTTAATGCTGCGCTGGCGCAGTGAAAAATATCCAAACGATTGAATCGCATGCTTGATCAACGGCGCGGGCGTCTGCATGCTCACTACTTACATGGTTACTTGGTTTCAATGGAACGTTTTTTTTGTATTGGTTCTGTATGATTTTATTGAGTGGAAGTTTCCTAGTTCCTTTTTTTTAAATCTAGAGTAGTTTTTTTTATGGTAGGTACTTACTAATTCCATGCTGCCATGTCATTATTCTAAGGAAGCCATCTTGTTCTAAACTTTGGGCAACAGAGCTCTGCTAGGGTGAAAATACGGAGAAAACGAATTTTCCCAGATATGAGACCTAGATAGATCGATTTTTCGCCCCCGTAAACTCCTATATTGTAACTTTCATCGAAATCGTTAGAGCCGTTTTCCAGAACGTAATTACAAATATATATTTAAAAATATTGCTCATTTAATAGTAAAGGATTATACAAAATAAATAAAAGCGGCCAAGTGCGAGTCGTACTCGCCCATGAAGGGTTCCGTAGCAGCAAGTAACATTGAATGAAAGGTAAATTGCGGTTTACGATTTATGACGTAGGTATAAAAAAAAACTACTTGCTAGATCTCGTTCAAACCAATTTCCGGTGGAAGTTTACATAGTAATGTACATCATATATTTTTTTTAGTTTTATCATTCTCTTATTTTAGAAGTTACAGGGGGGAGACACACATTTTACCACTTTGGAAGTGTCTCTCGCGCAAACTATTCAGTTTAGAAAAAAATAATTTTAGTAACCTCAATATCATTTTTGAAGACCTATCCATAGATATCCCACACGTATGGGACTGATGAAAAAAATTTTTTTGAGTTTCAGTTCTAAGTATGAGGAACTCCAAAATTATTGTTTTTTTTTCTATTTTTGTGTGAAAATCTTAATGCGGTTTACAGAATATATCTACTTACCAAGTTTCAACAGCGTAGCTCTTATAGTTTCGGAAAAAAGTGGCTGTGACATACGGATATACGGACGGACAGACAGACAGACATGACGAATCTATAAGGGTTCCATTTTTTGCCATTTGGCAACGGAACCCTAAAAACGCAAACTAAGCCGACGTTCGCACGGATGTAATAAAATCGAGGTGGGATTTTATCGCGCACTGGATTTTCTCTCTCGGTGTTAAGCCGAGCGTTGAGAATCCAACGCGCTGGGACGCACTCTCGTCCCAGCGCGTTGAAAAAAATATACTGTTGGATTTTCAACTCTCGGCGCTAAGCAGAGCGTTGAAAATCCAGCGCACGAAACAAAATCGCCGCGATTTTATTACGTCCGTGCGCACGTCGGTTAAGGCCGATGTACCTACAGACCACCATTGAAGTACTACTGCATTCTAGAGTAGAGTCGTGGATTTTAGGCCTACTGTCCGGTGATATCTCTCCTCATTTTATCTAACGACATACCTGCACGTGTAGCATGACCACCGTAGAAACGAGTTTTGTCGACGGAAGAATAGACAAAATGACAGATTGTGATTGTTTATCTGTCATTTTGTCTATTCTTCCGTCGACAAAACTCGTTTCTACGGTGGTCATGCTACGCGTGCTGGGTGGTCACCAAAAGAGTTTCAAAATACACCCACAGAACCCTAAAACAGCGCACGTGCGCAAGATTTTCTCTACACAAAAACTGGCAGTACCATATGCAATACTAAGAATCTAATTACAGTGTTTGCATACACTAATTGTGGAACGTTATCGCAAACATCTTGCGTCTGCGCAATGGACTGGGGAATACAACGGGACTTGGAGAATCTTCATGCTAATTAATAGTTGATAGCAGATAGCTAATGGGGAGTTTGATGCGCCACTTCTTCTTCCCAGCTAAAGCACTAGGAAGTGATGAAGGTCGGGCGTTTTGGGGGACTGTCTTATGTAATTTTGACGTCCAAAAAGTTTTGATTCTCAGCCTAGTTTCAATAAATGACTTTTAATTTGAAAACAATACGGGTTAAAATGGGACTGCTGATATTAGATTTAACAAGGTCTTTAGGTAAGGTGATAGACGAGACAATTTCGACAACAAAAAAAAAGTAGTGGCACTCGGGGAGTTCCGACAGAAGTGAAAACTTGAACAAGATTGCATTGGTGAAAGAAAAATACTTGTATAGAACATTGGTCCGTAAACTTATCTAAATAAAGAGCACAATCGCGTTTACAAAAAAAACAAACTTCCGAAACCTTCAAAGTAAAAATACTTGCATAGAACATTGATCCGTAACGTAATATAAATAAAGAGCACCATCGCGTTTACAAAAACCGGCCAATGTGCGTGGTATGAAGGGTTCCGTAGTTGGGATGAATTAATCCCAAAAACAAACTTAACTTTGTACTTGAAAAATATTTTCTCCGATACGGAATGTATGGGAAAACATGTTTTTGCAACTGCAAAGTTAAGTTGGTTTGCGATTATTACTCGTTAACTTGTAGAGCCTACTTAGCTGTGATAGTTTTCCTTTTCATTTCGTTATATAAACTACTGTTGTGATTTTTTCACACACCCAAAAACCAACCATTTAGCCGGCAGGGGGGGACACACACTTGACTCTAACAAAAATTAGCACTTTAAAGCTTAATATTTCGCAAACGGATCGCTGAATCCAAAAATGGTTTTCACAAACTCACAATGTTTTTAAAGGACCTTTCCAATGATACTACGGGTTAAAAAAAGAAAAAAAAAATAACATCACCACTTTACGTGTATAAGAGGTACCCTAAAAAAAAATATTTTTCATAATTTTATTTTACCACATTGTCGGCGTAATTAAAATATATACCCATGTCAAATTACAGTTTTCTAGTACTAAGGGTCTCGGAGCTAGACCGCGGACAGACAGACAGACAGACAGACGGACATGACGAAACTATAAGGGTTCCTTGTTTCCTACGGAACCCTAAAAATGAGATGTCGTCATGGTGTCGCGAAATCAATGGTTTAGTCCCATCTCAAAAATGCCCAACGGCCTTTTTTTTTTTGGTGGTAAATTATCAAATAACTTCTCCCGCTCTGGGTGGAGCGGGAGGGCGTGTCAGACTCTTACTGACTAAAACCCACCCGTGTTCCTTCGGTTGCCCTGTTGCCGGGGGCCACGATGTATCGGTTTTCTTCGAACCCCCGGCAGGCATCGGCCCTAGCGGACCCCGCCAATTCTGCTGACATCTCTTTGAGGCGCGCGTGGAACACAACGCACCGTCGACCCGGGCTTGGTCCTTATGCCCAACGGCCTAAAGAAGTTTTCACTTCAAAAACAACAGTGTCTAGACTTTACTTGCTTCTAAATACTGGATATAAGCACCTTTATGTTGCAATGAATATTTCAGATTCCACAGCATTAAACTTTTATTAGATAGTTAAGTATTTAAAATCAGGATATTGAATCAGTTCACGCAATGGGACTAGGTACCTATGTCCACTGAGAGACAATGTATGCAACGTAATATCAATTGTTTTCGAAAATCAAGTAATTTCTTTTAATTAAATGATGCCTATATAAGATTATGATGTTTAATCCTTTGATAACTTTAAATATACTACTTTGTAGTGTCAGGGAACAGATTTTTAAGGCCCAAAAACGTTGCATAAGATCTATATCGAATCTGAAAACTACAAACACCTGTGAGCCTATGTTTAAGTCACTGAAAATACTGACCTTCCCGTCGTTCTATATTTTAGAAGTAGCATTTTTTGTTGAAATGAATTTAAATTTATTTCCGTCACTAGCCGATATTAGAATAATAATAATAGTACTTTACAAATTAGCTATGCTAAGGTTTTGATAATATTTAAATCTAAGCTGACTGCATTATTATTAAAAAAATGTTATTATAGTATAAAAGACTTTTTAAATGATAAAATATGTAACAATCAAAAAATATAAATGACATATACGAAAATTTTTATTATATCAGAAAGACTTAATTATTAATTGTTAACTTTAGATAAAAATTGTATCGTTAGTATTTACGACTGCATGATTTATTTGAAAATTGTATTATTTAGTTTTTACAATTTTGCATGCCTTAGGTAGAATGTAGCGGAAACACTTAGTGATGTATCATCTTATACCTGTACCTACATTGTTGGCAAAATAAATCTAAATCTAAAAAAAAAATGTGTTTTCTTGCTTGAGCCACATTTTTCCTTTTAAAATATAAACAGAACTAAAAAGGTTCCAAACTAATTGCTCAAAAGTCGATAAATTGATTCCCCGTCTAAATAATATTCATGATCCACATTCCTAGGGCTTTCCACAATTACAACAATTCGACTCCATTTCAAATTACACGGAAAAATTATAATTAAGGAACACACACACACACACACCTACAAATTACACGGTCAATTTAAATGCTCATATAAAAAATGTACACACTGTTAATAAGATAATAAGTCGGTGAATCTTTGACTATTTGACATCTTACAACACTGTGGTAGGCCCACCAGGAATGAAGACCCCTGCTCCAGAAATCGTCAACATTTTTTATTCGACCGTTTCAATTTGTATGAACTGTCAGCGCTCAAGATGTGTTGGTTGAGCTATAGTGCTTTAATTTTAGTAAATGAGTATGAAGAATCGTTCAGTGCGGCCCCTTTGATGTTCGAAGCGGGTGATACAAAGGAATCGTGTAATTGGTGTGGACGGTTTTGGGTACCGCAGGAAAAGGTCAGTTGGTTCTGTACCCGGTGTAAATGTTTTTGTTTATGGTGTTTATGTTGTGTATTATTTTATTATTATTGTTGTAATTTGATGTAAATTTTATGAGATGATACACCTCATTTTAGATGTTTTTAACAGAACTAAGTTTTTTACTCGTTCTTGCCAGATTGGTCTGAGATGGCAAAACACAAAGATAACTAGAAAGATATTCGGAACAAGTTTTTTTTTAACCCAAATAGTACTTATTTTATTTATAACTAGCTGTCCCCCGCGACTTCGCTTGCGATCTAGGATGAAAAGTATCCTATGTTCTTTTCCAGGGCATCATCTATATATGTACCAAATTTCATCCAAATCCGTTCTGCCGTTTTAGCGTGAAAGCGTAATAAACAAACAAACTCACTTTTGCATTTATAATATTATTAAGTTAGGATTTTCTTTGTACCTTTGATAGGCCGACAACACACCGAACTAGGTATTAAAATAACAGTAATCTAAACTTAATAATTATTTTATATTTTACTAACCATTATTTTATTGCTCTACAAGCGATCGTCGTAATAATAATTGCTTTGCAGTAGATTGGTACCATTATTAGCTATAGATATTTATATCTAGTATTTTTTTTTAAATTAATACATTTTAGCTGTATAATTGTATAGTGTTATTATAAGTACCTTGTACCTATCGAATAATAGTTTTATTATTCTGATATGATAATAAAAAATAATATCAAAAGAGGGTAGGTAGGTACTTTATTTATTTCATGGGATCCTGATCGATGAAACTTTTCAAGGTCAAAGTCATCAAAACATCTAATTCAATTAGGCCATTAAAAAAACGCACTTTTAAATATCAACATCCATCTACTTAATAATATCTTAAACTACCTGGCAAGCGGTTTCCCCCGCATGGACCCTAATTATTTTTCTAAAATAAAACTAGCTTTAGTAACTCTTTATAATATCAGCTATCTGCCAGTGAAAATCCTGTCAAAATTGGTCCAGCTGTTTAGGAGCCAGAATAAACAGACAGACAAACATTTATAAAATGTTTTTTTCGTTATAAGTGAAGTAGAAAGCTGTTATTTTGACATTACAAACAGACCCGTCGATTATATTTATTGGTATGGATGTGTGTGATTTGTATGTATAGATTCATTCACTGACTGACAAAGCACAGTCATAACCACTGGATCTAGAATCATGAAATTTTGCACTAAATTTCTTTACATAATGGATGTGAGCAGTAAGAAAGGATTTTTGAAAAGTCACAGTATTTAACACTTTTAGGGGTTAGGGGTAAAAGTGTTCGGATGGTGAGCAATGGGTAGCTTGGACGGTGAGCAATGGGTAGCTCGCCGTCCGATGACGACCAAGCCCGGGTCGACGGCGCGTTGTGTTCTACGTGCGCCTCAAAGAGATGTCAGCAGAATTGACGGGGTCTGCTAGGGCCAATGCCTGCCGGGGTTGCGAATACGGGCCGAAAGGGAAATCGTGCCCCCCCGGCAACATGGCAACTAAAGGAACACGGGTGGGTTTTAGTCAGTAAGAGTTTGACACGCCCTCCCGCTCCAGCCAGAGCGGGAGAAGTTATTTAATAATTTCCCACCCAAAAAAAGGGGTAAAAGTGTTAAATAGGGGATAAAAGTTTGTATGGAACTTCGCCAGTTATGACAATCGGAAATACCATCGGGCACACGTTGCCCCTTCCAAAAGGTAGTACCACATAAAGGTGTCCTTTGTATCCATTGATATACTAAAAACTAAAAACGCTTTTGCATACAGGATGTTTGGAAGAAGGACCGACACAATTTTCTTAGGGATTGGGGGAGTCATACGCTATAAGTTTTCACCCATAAGAGTGGCACGGCTTCATGTCTTCATATCTTTTTGTTTATGGTTGTTTGAACTTTTTGTCTTTGATGGATTTTGAGTAAAATAAACCAGGATTGAATATTAATAGCAGAAATATTTATTAGCACATAGAGACAGTTTAGCTTTTACAATGAGAGAGTATAACCCGACTATGACAGATAGTTGTCATCTACTAAGGCGCCTCTAATGGCTTATTTCTAAACTAACACGACACTTTTAAACTGTTCGGTTTACACGTTCGTTCCAGCAGTGTTATTATTTGCAATACACATTTAATATACCTACAAATTGGTTCGAGAAAATGACTTCATTGTGTGTTTCCAGTCTTAAAATGGTGTTAAAGTATGAAAAATTTAAATTTAATAAAAATTATTAATGTGCTAGCAAATGACAATCTACCACCCCTCAAGAAATTGTATCGGTTCTTTTACCAAACACGCTGTATAAATGTTTGTATCAGATGTCATGTAGCATAGCCAAAACACAGTATTTTAAATGCAAAATATTAAACAACAAATGCAATGAAAAAAAAAAACTAAGTTGACAATCATTTATCAACTAAAATTTTTCTGACCAAAAAATTCTTAACCGCCCAATGTCTCGGCAATATAATTTCAAAATCAACACACGAACAATTAAAGGGCACTTTATTAATCTTGATAAATCGTAATATCTCATTACTAAAACCATGTGCGACGTTATAAAACAATGTTTTATCTGATCGCGTACGCAAGCTGACAATGCGAACAAATTATACGAACGATTTGCGATTTTTAAATTTCGAAACACGGAAGAGGCGGTTTTGAACGTAACGGTTTTTCGGTAAATGGGGGTTATTTGATGTCATTTGGAGATTAACGTCTTAACTTTTAAAAAGTTATACCCTTTTCAGCATGGCTTTATCCGACAAGGGTAGCGGTGTAGTAGGAGAAAGCAGGTAATTTTCTTCCCCCTATCTACAGGTTCAAATTAAATTAGTTAGCAAAACTTTGAGACGTAATATAATGAGTATCTATATTTAAACATGATGAAACAAAAAATAATAATTCGTATACACAAACATGCGGCCCGGCGCGGCGCGGCGCGGCACAGTGGAAAAAAACATTTTTCTTAGAAATCTGCCTACACTACAATTTTTGACGTATCGCTGCCATTTTTTTTATACACTCCTGAGATAACACACTTTGGTGTGTCACTGTCACTTTTACTTAAAAGTCAATACCATAACCTCAAAAAATCGGGAAATGAAGCAAAAATTATTTTTTTTGGTGTGTCACTGTCACTTTTCCTTAAAAGTCAATACCATAACCTCAAAAAATCGGGAAAAGAAGCAAAAATTTTTTTTTGGGCCCCCATTTTGTATCCTCCATTATTATTTTATACTTATAGTTTCGTCATGTCCGTCTGTCTGTCTGTCTGTCTGTCCGTCTGTCTGTCTGTCTGTCTGTCTGTCCGCGGTCTAGCTCCGAGACCCTTTGTACTAGAAAGCTGTAATTTGGCATAGGTATACATATTAATTACGCCGACAAAGTGGTAAAACAAAATTATGAAAAACATTTTTTTTTAGGGTACCTCCCATACACGTAAAGTGGCGATGTTTTATTTTTATTTTTTTATCCCATAGTGTGGGGTATCATTGGAAAGATCTTACAAAAACATTATGAGTTTGTTAGAACCATTTTTGGATTCAGGGATCCATTTGCAAAATATTAAGCTTTAAAGTGCTAATTTTTGTTAGAGTCAAGTGTCCCCCCCCCCTGCCAGCTAAATGGTTGGTTTGGATGTGTGAAAAAAATCACAGCAGTAGCTTATATAACGAAATTAAAAGGAAAACTATCACAGCTAAGTAGACTTTACTAGTTATCGAGTAATAATCGACCAACTTAACTTTATAGTTGCAAAAACTTGTTTTCCCATACATTCCGTATGGGAGAATATGTTTATCAACTACAAAGTTAAGTTTGTTTTTGGGATAAATTCATCCCAACTACGGAACCCTTCATTGTGCGTGGTCCGACACACACTCGGCCGGTTTTTATAAACAGACAGTAAATTCATGACCAGGGACCTGAAAAACCCCAGGAAACTGATTTTTGTTAAAATATTTTTTTTAGAAATTGTTTTTGCTTCATTTCCCGATTTTTTGAGGTTATGGTATTGACTTTTAAGGAAAAGTGGCAGTGACACACCAAAGTGTATTATCTCAGGAGTGTATAAAAAAAAATGGCAGTGTTGCGTCAAAAATTGTGGTGTAGGCAGTTTTTTTAATGAAAAAGTTTTTTTTTTCCACTGTGCCCCGGTTCGGCTCCGGGGTCATGTACAGGAAGCCTTGTATTAATGTAGGTACTATCGAAGATACGCATATCTATACACCGTAAGGACTATTTCTGCTTGCAGCGCTCGGCCGCTATTGTAAGCGGTTGTCAAACAGATGTGTTCATCCTGTTCACGGGATTTTGTTTTCAAACTGCTTAGATATGCATTTCTTCAATAGTACCTACTTAGTTTCTCTCCTCGTTTTAGTAGCAAGCTCTTCATTTCTCTTCATCTTCATATAATTGGCTGGCTTGTGGCTAAATATTAACAGCCGCACGGGTCAATTTTCAAGGTTAAGCAACGCTTGCCAAGGTCGGTCCGTGGATGGGTGACCATCTAATACTTATCGAGTCTGTCTCGGAATGCACGTTAAGCCGCAGTCATTCGTAGATCTTTGACAGTCATTACGGATAGTTAAAAGTCCAAAAAGTCTGACAACCAGTCTTACCAAGGGGTTTCGTATTACCCAGTAACTGGGTTTTGGAGGTCAGATAGGCAGTCGCTCCATGTAAAATACTGGTATTCAGCTGCATCCGGTGCAGTGATAGCCTAGTGGTGTGACCGTCGGACTGCCAAGTCATAGGTCTCGAGTTCGACCCAAGGCAAACACCTCTGATTTTTCGGATTCATGTGCGTATTGTATTATTATCACTTGTATAAAAAACGGTGACTGCCTCGTTGGTCTAGAGGCTGCAAGTGCTACTGCTGAGCATGAGGTCCTGGGTTCGATTCCCGGGTCGAGCAAAGTGTTATTGGGTTTTTCTGGCTGTAATTTCTCAGTAGCAGCCCGGAGTCTGGATTTGTGCACGACTGATGGCAATAGGCTCGCCCCCTATTACAAGGGACTTAAACGTAACTGGCGAAATGTGGGTGTACATGTTACAGGGACACCTCTGCCCAACTCTTCGGGGACACAAGGCGTGATGTTATGTTATGAAGGAAAACATCGTGAGGAAACCGGCATACCTGATAGATATTTCTCGACAGCATGTGAAGTCAAGTCAGAGGACCACGGGCGGCATAAAAACTCTGACACCAGTACCTACCCTAATTGCGTAAATAATTTTGCGAAATTTGTTTCATTTTGACATTTCAACAACATTCATTGCGTTATTTACGTTGTTGAACAGATTTTTTTTTCCAAATTATGAAGCAATGGATTAGAAATCTGTTTCAAATCGAAACAAATTGTGATTGTGTTGTATAACGCAATTAGGGTACTGGTTAGTCAGTGAACCAAACGAAAAAAAAACAAACATAAAACTGCATTCGGTTAAAGTTTAACCGAATGCAGTTTGCGGATATTCAGCACCAATTTTCCGCCAAAATGTGTTAAGATAACAAAAAAATCTGTTCGGCAAGTAATATTATTTTATTAGATTAGGTTTTAACTATGAGGTTCTTTTTTACCCCCACAGAATAACCAATTTACCCCTGCGGGGGTAATTACCCCCAGGTTCGGAACCCTGGGGTTAAACTGAAAGCCGACTCCAACATAGTTGGGAAAAGGCTAGGCAGATTGATTTGCCAGTCAGCACCATGTTTTTTACAGATTCCTTAGTTCTAAAAGCCTGTCGTTCGTTAACGGTCACATCCCACACAAGCACACGTTTCTATAAATAAATGAATAAATAAAAATAAAACATTTATTTGACACTTAAAATACAAGTTACAAACAAGTAGGTCGTAATAAAATAGCACACAAATGTGTAGCCAAGAATCTGATCCTAACCCCTAAACTAGGCCTGGACCTGTATTTTGGGGGCCAGCGTTCAGCCATGGGCTCTATTATTGCTTATTGCGTACAACATTGTGACAGTCAATTGTCATGTGATAAAACATATTTGGTCTATAACATCACACACAACATACTTACATCACACACTCACACACCAAAAATAGTACACATCATATACACTATACACCAAACACTCTTATAAATTACTCCGCCTAAGTAACGTTTTTCATGTTTATAATTTTATTTTTTATTTTATTATATGTATGTTTTAGATAATTCTTATTGCATAAAAATCGACTTATATAATTGGGAGAAGACACTGGCTCCTGTAACACAGGTGCTATACCTAGCGCAGGAGTCAGGGCCTCACTATCTTTGTTAAAAATTATTAATGCCAATATAAAAATTACTAAATTATTACTGTGTATTCTTACATTTTGCTTTTATATTCTGCAGTACTTGTAGTGTTGTCCGTTTTTTTTTGCGGATATTATAAATTAACAGCAACAAGATTATAACATCAGTTGGCGCTAATTGCGAAGTTCAAAAGAAAGGAAAAGCATTTTATAGGTGCTTGTTCACGATAAGCCTTTCAAAGGTGTCTACGAGTTGATTTCTCCACAGTAAGACATGAGGATAAGTCCTTTTGTTTCTCGGATTAGCTACTTATTACTAGGGATGTTATGGATATGAAATTTCGGATCTGGATACGGATACGGATCATCATCATCTGCCTAGCCTTTTCCCAGCTATGTTGGGGTCGGCTTTCAGTCTAACCGGATGCACCTATCTGACCTCCACAATCTAGTTACTAGGTAACACGATACCCCTTGGTAAGACAGGTTGTCAGACTTTTGGGCTTCTAACTACCCGTAACGATTGTCAAAGATCTGCAAATGACAGCCGGGACCAATGGCTTAACGTGCTTTCTGAGGCACGGAGGGGTTTGGTATGTAAAGATGGTCACCCATCGACGGACCAACCGCGACAAACGTAGCTTAACCTAATCGATCGACTCGTGCAGCTGTTATTACTTAGCCACAAGCCCCCACGGATTCGGATATGAAAATAATATTACACCGGTTTTGGAAACGGTTACGACTGTGAAATTATTTCAGATTATCCGTTAGTTTCGGATGGTTTCGGTTACGTTTATTAGATTTTTAAGAAATTTTAAAAGTAAAACACAAATAATTAAAAAAACATGCAAGTGACGCGCGCGGCTAGTGTGTCGGCTCGGCCGGGTAGAAAAACCATTATCATAATCTGTCTCATTTAGACTCCGCCCCTATCCAAAATTACCCGAAACTTTCACATCGGATTTGGTTACGGATCGATTTTATTTCGGAGATCCGATAGTTTTGGTTACAGTTACGGAGCTCCTAAACATCGTTGCTACTTACTAACTTTAATAGAAAAGAGCAAATATTGAGTGCTACATCTCTTAGTCTGAAGGTGCCAAAACAGATAATGAAACAGAATAACTGTTAAAAACCAACAAACAATTGTAGATAACACAAGACAAAAGACGTTTTATTTAAAAGTTCAATGATAATTCAATTGCATTTAACAATTTAAATGGGTTTCTGAAGTGTTAAAATTGAAAGACAAAAAGTCTACGTTTTATTCTGACTTTTGTTAATTGCTTTAAATTTAGCTTTATCTACAGTCTTTTATTTATTAGTTATGCTCGGAATTTGTGATGCATTATTAATATGGAGCCTACTAACTAAATGTGCAGACTAAAATGGATTTATGGGTGATCTAAATTTGGATGTGAACTTAATACAATAGTATCGCTAAAATGGTCGTTTTTATCAAGACTATTGTAGTTTAACATTTAACTGCAATAAAATTTTAAATACTGTAGGTATTATTAAGAGTTAAACCTTTAATTGCTGCCGCTTTTCTATGGCTTACATTGGTAACAGAAAAAACTGACCAAGTGTGTGTCGGACACGCACTTTGGACTCCGAAGCAAAGACAACTAGTGTCTCAAATCTTTTTTGACTAACTTTATTGAAACATAGTGAGCTTTAAATATCTTTAAATGTATTTGTTATTGTGACAATTTAACTCTTTCTTCCTTTTTTGTATGGTTATGACTAACCTGGTTTCAGAGTTTTTATGCCACCCATGGGCCTCTGACCTGGCTTCACATGCCGTCGAGAAATATCTTAGTTTTCTCACAATGTTTTCCTTCACCGTTTTTGAAGCAACTAATAATCAGGCGTTTAGTGTGGGATGCAACCTGTGTCGACACTCCACCATATTCCTGGCTCGGCGTGCTGTGCTGGCGCTGCTGCTGCTGCGACTGCTGAAAACCTCAAGCAATCGTGTTGATGTGATGATCGTATTCGGGTTCGCGACAAGTCAATCGTCATCCTGAGAATGCCTCGTTCAGAGGTGAAACACGTGTCAATTTCTTTCAGGGTTTTTTATAGCTCTTTAGAAACAGCTAAGCAAAACAGGTTACTAAATATATCCATGTCTATTGCATTTCATCTCAAAAATATTTTATCTTTCCAGAATAGCATTAAAATTCTGTCCCACGGGAGGTATATGAATATTCAAGATCGTCGATGTTGGATAAAGTCTTCAAACACGAACTTGTAAGTAAGTACAGTTTTTCTCGTCAAAGACTATGTTCGTCTGTATAAAATTACGGTTTATTGACTCATTAGCAACACGGCAAGGATATGACTAGTTGAAGCCTTAGGTAACTCAGCGTCGAAAGTTCAAAATACTATAGTGCAGTTTTATTTAGGTGTCGCCTAATGTTCGCGAAAATGGGCACAAAAGTAAGTATTCCAAAAAGTTTTGGTGAACTGAATGTAATTCTGATAATCTTTGAGAAAGTTAAGACCTAAGTATGGGATACATGTCGGATCCGGTCATTAGTACGGACACGAAACGAATCGCAAGCGCGCCACTGGCGACATCAAGTGATCTACCCACACCAGAAAGTGTGCTTCTACAGAGTCGTGATGTTTTAAGGCCACGGCGAGGGGAGATTCAGCCTCTGATCGCATCGGAGTTAAGGCGTCGTGGAACTGTTCTTGATTCGTGGTGCTCAGTTATTGTGTTATTTGTGATCATTGTATTAATTGGTGATTTTAATAAACGCCGTCGCACCCAGTGTGTGTATAATTTAGCTAGTGTAATTAATTTGATAGTAAATTATAAAGTGATCTGAACTGCAAACTGTTTTTCTATTGCGCATTAACCAACACTACCCACACTACGCCCACAGTAGTTAAAATATCGCTGATAATAACTCACTCTGTTTAACGCATACTGCCGGAACCTTTACACCTGTGCCCTATGATACAAATATACGCAGCGTGCTTACAACACGTTGCGTGTTCAATATAACAACACATTCAGATGCATACTGGGTCTGCCTTGGCGGTGTAGTGCGTCCGGCATGTTTGCCGAAAACAGGGTAGATGACTTTTATGCAGTCTTGAGAAAGTCGCAGGCCTCCTTTATGAACCGAATACATAAATCTGACAATGGAATATTGAGGGCCATATACGAGGTTAATTATTTCTTCGTATATGGCAATTAATATTCCAGCTAAAATAATACTTTACCAATATTTTTTTTGTATTTTTTGATTGTTTTATAATAATGTATAAATTGTATTAATTAATTGAATTTGTAATCTGTCGTGAATTTCATATGGGTGTATTCCTGAAATAAATTATTTTGAATTTGAATTTGAATAACGAAAGTCACATACCCGTCTCCGACATACACAACATGTAAAAAAACCCTGTCCGACCCGTGAGGGTGTTTTTAAGTATCGTATTAAGAGCCTATTTATGTGGAAATTTCAGGAAAATCGACAAAAAAAAATGTTTTTTATTTCAATCTGGAATTTAACCGGTTTATTACATGTGGTGCAGTCAGTGACACCAAGGCGTAGAAGGCCTTCTTCGAGGAGCTGGGGTGGATCGAATAACAGATTTTCCTACCCGTACGCAAAATACGAGCTTTAACGTGGAATTGCGGATTCCAGCCCGTTTTACCTATTACCTACATGTGGTGCGGCGGCTGTTATTTAGCGGGTTTCTACAAGCCATAATTTATGACCCCTGTTGAAAATTTACAAATTTTTAATGGGGTACTTTTGGTACTAAAAATATGAATTTTAAATAGCAACAAGATTTTATTTTCAATAATATTAAGATTTTTATAACTTTTTGATAATGTTTTTGCAGCACCTATGTGCCTCTTTCGAATCGGACAAGGTTTTTTTACATATTGTATAAGCTAAGGTTTACGCTTATAACATCTTCTTTCATAAAAAACGCCTGTTTGAAGCTGTTCTTCATGAAATTCCTGAAAGCCTGAATACCTGAAACTACTCATCTCATGTCATAAAAGAATTTCGTAAAAAATTCAAATACTCAGCTGAATTGGTCACACTAAAAGCCAACACTGAATCAATCTGCCTAGTCTTTTTCCAGCTATATGGGTCAGCTTCCAGTCTAACCGGATACAACTGAATACTTGTAATTTTCATGGAACGACTGTCTATCTGACTTCTACAACCAAGTCACTAGGTAATACGATACCTCTTGGTAAGACTAGTTGTCAGACTTTTGGGGTTGTGACTACCCGTTATGACTGTCAAAGATCTACAAATGACAGCCGAATACCGAAGGTGTCTCGATATGTAATAGATGGTCACCCTTGCCATCCTTGGATAGCAAGCTAACCAGGCGTTTATTACGCCTGGACAGGAACGGCCTGCGCCTGGTGACGGGGACCATCACGGGGCACTGCTCGCTAAACGAACACTTCCACACAATAGGCATAACGGACAGTACTCTGTGCAGAGCGTGCATGGAGGCTGAGGAAACCGTAGCGCACGTACTCTTTGAATGCACAGACGTCACCCAGATTAGAACAGAAACCCTCGGGTCATCCAGATCCTACACAGATGTTCTGAACAGACCAGGAGATTTAATTAGCTTCTGGAGGGAGGTGGGCTGGTTGGAATAACCACCAAACGGCCGTCATGGCCCACGCACAATGGTCCACCTTACGGACTAAGTGCAAAAACCAAACCCTATAACATAGAACATAGATGGTCACCCATCCACGGATTGACTGCGGCAAGCGTAGTCCTTCGATAGACCCGTGGAGTTGCTATGGTTATAACCAAGTCAACCCTAAATATGTTTGTCAAAAGGACGTAAGAATTATTAGCGCAAAATAAATTCCCAACATTGAACAGAAGTTCGAAGTAGTCCACTTAGAGCACCCGTCCGAATAGCACCTGTGACTCAGCAGCTTACTGCTGGGATGTATTTGTTTTACAGGACGTTATTAAATGAAAGATATCGTATGTACGTAAGTATGTGTAGTTAATAAACATTCTAGTGATTTTTATCGATATCTTTCATTTAATAACGTCCTGCAAAACAAATACATCCCAGCAGTAGGCTGTTGAATCACAGGTGCTATTCGGACGGGTGATCTAAGTGGACTACTTCAGAAGTTCTGCTGACTTAAAAATTCTGACACATGAAGAGATCTTGCTCCTTATTAAGACGACTTAAACAGGAATAGCAAAACGACTTTGACCCTTTAAGTTACACACAGCGCAGTTCAAAATATACAGAAAAAAAAACCGTTCGAATCGCGTGCGCATGTGCTCGTACGCATGCGTTCTTGGAAACATGCGTCACCGATTAAGATGGGTATCATCACAAACCGTTATTAAAAGTAAGAACTAAGACTTATTTAATATTTTATTCTTTTAATTCTGATCGGTTTATGTCAGACTAGCTTTTGACCGCGACTATGTTCGCGTGGATTTTAGAATTTGCCGTACAAACTTCAACTTGATGTCATTTCACCCCTTTTGGGGGCTGTTTCTTAAAACATGAATGGCCTTTCCATTATGGGTTGACTTGTTTTAAAACATATGTCCATTTTCTTTCCATTCACGCTCATGATCTGCCTCGTCTTTCCTCAACTATGTTTGAGTTGGCGTCCAGTCTTACCAGATGCAGCTGAATACCAGTATTTTACATGGAGCGACTGCTTATCTAACCTCCACAATAATTTACTGGGTAATACGATACCCCTTGCCTAGACCTTGTTGTGAGATTTTCGAGCTTCTGACTACCCGTAATGGCTGCCAAAGACATTCGCAAAATTCTCTTTTTGTGGTATTGAATTTAAAGATCAAATTCTAGCATGTTCTAGTAAAAAACCTTATAACTACATAATTAAATGCAACAGTAATCGAATCAAAAATGAAGAGATCCGCAGGAGAACCAAGGTAACCGACATAGCTCGAAGAATTGCCAAACTTAAGTGGTAATGGGCAGGGCACATTGCTTGCAGAACGGATGGCCGATGGGGTCGAAAGGTTCTGGAGTGGCGACCACGTACCGGAAGACGTAGCGTTGGAAGGCCTCCCACAAGATGGACCGATGACCTTGTGAAGGCCGTAGGAATCCACCGGATGCGGAAAGCACAGAATCAGTCGAAGTGGCGGTGCTTGGGGGAGGCTTATGTCCTGCAGTGGACGTCTTTCGGCTGAAATGATGATGATGATGATTGCAACAGTATAAAATCAAAATGTGGAAATACCTTTTAACTAAACCACTGAGTCTAACCTAACTCCTAACTTCAATGCGACATGTGTTGACTTCGACAGTTAGAAGTTATTGGCACTTCGATTAATCAACAATTTGTCAAAAACATTTAAAAAAAAATGCTTTGCGTAAATTGTTAACTTCGGCAGTTAGGATTTCTTATCACTTTTCCGTCCAGGTAACCGTTGAGTGGATTATCCGTGAAAAACCGTCTTATTTTTATTTATTTTTTACTTTTTGTATTTCCTGTGCGTGTCCCAAATAAAATATTTTTCTTTCTTTCCTTCTTTCTAAAACGTAGCAGATAGACAGACTTACTATTACGTTTATTAGTATAGATATTCGTATTGTGACAGTTTTTATTCGAGTGATTGCGATCATGTTGACTTTTCTATAATGTCGGTTTTATACGGATATCGATCAAGACTTTTTTTATTATTTTGTTTTGTATTTGTTGAGTTGTAGCTCCTTGTTGTTCGAATGAAAGTAACGAATTGGGGTTTCTATTTATATTGCTTTGTTGAACTGTAAAGTGTGTTGGTTCGGACAATATTTTGCAATTTTTTCTTTTCAATTAAATAATGACTTACGCAGGTGTTAGCAGGGGAACACTAAATAAACGATGGATGGAATGTGTGAAAGATGAAATTGATAGAAAGTGGGTGAGTATCGAGATGACGACAAATAGAAAAGTATGGAAGAAAAAAATAGTGGCGCTCCGGGAGTGCCGACAGAAGTGAAAACTTGAACAAGATCGCCTTGGTGGAAGAAAAATACTTGTAAAAGAAAAGAAAGAAAGAAAGAAAAATATTTTATTTGGGACACGGACAGGAAATACAGACAGAAATAAAAAATAAAATAAAAATAGGAAAGGAGCATTTTAAACTAACAAACTAGCAAAAAATAGTAACGACCTGTGCGAGCCCAGAAAGGCCCATATCTCAGCATAATGCTGCGATATTTTAATAAATACAGCAGCGCTGTTATTCTGATAGGGCCCGCTGCGATGCTACGGGCACACCTACGGACATATATATAAATCTCTCTAAGGGATTACAAAATAAATAAAACAATAAAAAATTATAATACATATAAACCAATAAGAAAATCAAAACCATTGAAGAATCGACGCATGCCCGACGTGACGTTCCAATCTCCGCATCACTTGTCTGGTATGGACTATTATAATCTATGGTGACAAGCGAAGGGGTGCGACAAAACATTAGTCCTTAATCTTATCTTAATAAAGAGCACAATCGCGTTTACAAAAAAAAAAAACTTCCAAAACCTTTAAAGTAAAAATACTTGCATAGAACATTGATCCGTAATGTAATATGAACAAAGAGCATAATGGCGTTTACAAAAACGAGGTGTCGGTAACGGTGTCGCAAGTTCAATCGTTTTTTCCATCTCAAAAATGCCCAACGCGCCTAAAAAAGTTTTCACTTCAAAAACACAATAATGTTGCGCCGACCTCCTATAAATTAGGATATCGGCAAGATAATCATAATGACATAAGTGTTAGTGTTACTAATATTATAAATCTTTTAGAGACTTTTTTGTTAAATTTAGTAGACATAATTTTATTTATATATTTATTTCAGACATAATTCTAGTCCAGTTTTTACTCATACATTTAAATTATAAACTTTAATCTATACAGATATAAACCCAAAATAAAATTGAGATTAATTAAATTTAAATATACAACTCATTGCAAAAAAATTGTGAAAAAAATATTAAAATGTCAGAACGGAAAAATAAAATAAAATGTCAAATATAAAATTGAAATTTTTTAAATTTTATAAAAATTACTAAATACTAATTAAAAACAAAAATAATAATTATAATATAAAATACGGTAATTATCTCTACCGAATACGGATTTTTGTAGAAACCAATACTTTTTTAAATATAGCGTGGTAGCTAAAGGAGAATTATCAAAGTTAACAATTTTTTTTAAAGAAAGATGATCAAAAATCATCATCATTCTTCTCCTACCTATATTCCAATTTATTTGGAGTAACAGCAATATGTATTTTTCTTCCGTACTTCCTTCTCTGTTAGCCGTAATCTCGGTTGTTACTTCTGATCAGACCAGGCCCCACTTGTTGGAGTGTCCTAAGTGCCCGTTCAGCTGCACCTCGGATGACCTAAAGAATGCCACTGATGCTGCCATCAACATGGCCATCTACTGGGCTTATCCTACTATTTTATATTTATATTTTTTATAAATATATATTATATTTTATATAATAACTAGCTGACCCTGCAAACGTTGTTTTGCCATATAAATGTTTGGGGTGGCTACCTACCCTGCCTACCCTGCCTACCCTGCCTACCCTGCCTACCCTACCTACCCTATCTACCCTATCTACCCTACCTACCCTATCTACCCTATCTACCCTACCTACCCTACCTACCGAGATTATCATCAAAAATCATGCAAGCCTAGTACTTTTTGTTAGGAATTATGGCATAATACCGGGATATCATAAGTGCATAATTTTTCTTCATATCTTTTTTTTTCCTAAATTAAGATGTAAGCTATCCTATCTTTCAAGTTGGATCAAACTGCACACGGTGTGCAAATTTGATTAAAATCGGTTAAGTAGTTTAGGAGTCCATCGCGGACAAACAACGTGACACGTAATTTATATATATTATAAGAAGATAAGAAGATTATAAATGCAAAAGTTTGTGAGGAAAGATGTATGTTTGTTAATCTTTCACGCAAAAACTACTGAACAGATTTGGATGAAATTTCCCATACATATAGTGAATAACCTGGATTAATACATAAAATATGAAATACTTTTTATCCCGATATTCCCATGGGATCAAGACGTATGCGGGTGAAACCGCGGGGCGCTGCTAGTACAATATAAAATAATTTAAAAAAAAACAATGAAGTAGAGTAGGTACCATCAACATGAAAAGAAAAAGGTAACTAGTTACACAGGGGGACGTCATTACGTCATTCGCGAAGTTTTTGCTGAAAATCAGCGCCGTAACCGTAGGTTCGTCCGAAGTTGCGGTATTTCGCTGAGCAATGACCTATTCTTGCACAGATGCGACGCAAAGATTAATTGTTCTTGTTATTGTTGTTTGCTTGTTACAAAAAATTTTACTATTCCACTCAGCAATCGGTATGTTGTTTATGTTTTGATTGTTTGTTGTTTTCATTTGCTAATGCAAACAAAATTGTCAATTGTCTTTGGCATCTGGCTTTGACATAAGCAATAGACAAAATTTGTCGAACTTCTTATTAGTTTTCGAATATTGAATACGAGGCTTTTGACTTTTGGTGAATGTGTATTTTATAATTTACGTAATATTTTCTTTTTTTGTAATGTGCGTTTGTTTTGTGCAGAATAAGCAATTTTTCTTTCTTTCTTTTAGTTATTTCCTAGAAAGGAAGAGTCGAAAATCAGAAATAAAATAAGAAAGTTACTTCTAAAGTAGGTTTAAACAAAACATAATAAGCACTTAAGTAGCACTTAAGCTGCAGAAAGAAACATAATTGCAGGTTTGCATGAAAAAGCTTAGAAAAGTAATGTGGCACAGAAAAGTGTAAGTAGACCGTAATTGTTAGCACTTATCTTCATTACTTCATTATTAACCTTAATGATATTTTTAATTTAACTTATATAAGATAATAAATTCGATTACACATTGTATACGGCTTTTTTTGCACTAGAAGTGAACCAATTTGCACAGTTTTGTTTTTGTTGTTATTTTTACTTATGGCAAAATAATACGTGTTTTCGATGTAATCTCACGTTTATAATGAAAAATATATTTTAACACGATTTTACACCAGACAGTTGTAGTAAAAATAAAAATAAATTGCTTAATAATAGTAAAAAATATCACTAGTTTTAACAACCTTAAATAAAAACGGATTCCAACAAATTTTTCAGAACATCATAGCCAATTCTTAAAGGTCATAAATTCACAAACTAATACTTATGTCCATTTCAATTCTTCTGCTTACCAAAATTAGATAGACATCGAAAGCATGTAAATAAATATTTTGTTTTTAAATAAATATCTAATAAAATTGATTTTAAAGGTGAAATCTGTTTAAATAACTAGCTTTCGCCAGCGTCTTTGCCCGCGTGTAATAATTTTTTTGAAGACTTTGCTCCACACTAGGAATATCTCCTGGATTGTGGGTGTGTTTACAAACATTTAAACTCACATACACAAACAGCCAGGCCCGGAACAACTACTTTCAGGTCATACAAATATTTGTTCCGTGCGGGAATCGAACCCGCGACACGCAACGCAGCCAACCGTGCCGTCTATCTGAAAAAACGTGACGTCTGTCGTGATATCTTAATAAATGCTAGCCTATGTGCGACGATGCGCAAGCGGTGCGCGTTTCTGGTGCGCAGAGTGCGGGGCAGCGCCAACACCGTCCGCGTCCTGGCGATGATTACCAACAGACTGGATTGCTCTTATATCCGGCAATTCTGCAGCAGACATATTGTTAAATGATAAATGATTTTATTTCTGTAAGTAGGTTTGTACAAACACTTTTACACGTCAATCATATTTTAAAGCTAGATGAGGTCAGCGTTTCCTAACTGACTACTCTGAGAAGAAAGGCCGAAACAAACTCAGAGGTCTCAGTCTCTTTTAAAGTCCAGACATAATCTTGGTCAGATCATGTGAAGGCCATGTGGATTGGTGTCTGAAGTGGTCTTTTGAGGAAAGCACCACACAGATTGAGAGGGCTTGTCCAGTCAGTGCACGCATTTGTCAGTTATCGTGCAGCTCAACTCAGAATTTAAGGAGCTCAACGATTCGACGAACAATACCAAAAAAAGGACATTTGGGTAGGCCACTTAAATTACTCAAACTGTCAGACCATGATTAGAACTAACTGAAAAAATAATAAAAAACAAAACTAAAAGGAATCACCCACATAGTCTTCACATTCACAATAATTAAAATACTTTAAAAGTAAATATTCATGTTACCGTGTGAGTGGTCGTTTTTGTCAGTACTTGTTATGTATGTAATATGTATTCATTTTTTATATTATTTGATTTAGTTTAATTTGAGTTATTTTGCTTTAATTTCATTAATTGATTTCTTATGTTTCGATTTAACATAATTTGTTTTCAATTGATTTTATTTTATTGATCGTATTTGTTCATTTATGTTTGGCTATGGGTGTTATTTCCACCTGAAATAAATGAATTTATTTATTTATTATGTTACTCAGTGAAAGGATAGGTAATATAGCATTCTACTGCTAAAATAATGTTTAATATCGGTCCAATAGTTTTTGAGTTCACTACAAACAAAAATACTCATTCTCTTTTACTCATTTTTAAGTACTATTTTTTTTTCCATTCTCTTTTTAATATTAATGTAGAAAATCAATTATTGGCACATGTATGAACGATCACCACTTAAGATTTGTGCAGGTCGACTGATTTGTCTGTTTTTTTTTTTATTGTGTTCGTAATTAGTAGGACAAGGTTTGTATGAGAGATTTTTTTTGGAACTCCATCGGTAAAATCTGTAATTGGGCTGGTATTTTTGTATGAAAATGGCTATCTTTTCTACTTACCACAATTAGATAGACATTGAAACCATGTAAATAGATATTATGTCTTCAAATAAATATGCAATCAAATTCATTTTAAAGGTGAAATTTTAAATGTAAATGATGCAAGTTTATTGTATGAACGGTTCTGCAAGTCGGCAGGAAATCGGTCCGGTTTGACCGACTCAGTTCTTATCGCGTAACGACTGCAAAACAATAAAAAACTATTTTTTTTTGTTTTTTTTTTGTTTTTTCTATCCCATACGGACATATGAATAAACGATATGTTAATTAATATTAAGAAACGTATATTTTTATACGTATGTTTATTATGTTGAAATTTTTTAAAGGTCACTTGTTTAGGCTCTTATAATTACTTATTTCTTGTTGTAATTTGAGTTCAAAATAGTGTGAGCATTTTTATTATAAAACTAGCGAGTCGCTCCTGCTTCGCACGGTTTTTTCGACTTGACAAAACATCGGGATCTCTTTATTCATTGAAATACATTCATTAATTTCTTTTCTAATACAAATTTTATAAAGAGATAAAATTTTGAGTTTATGTGTACGGGGTAATCTTCGGAATTACTGAACCGATTCCAATTTTTTTTCACTAATGGAAAAATACAGTATTGCTGAGGCTATTGTCATAGGACTTATTTTAAGTTAAAAAAAGAATTTTAAAAAGTGGGAGAATTATAGGGTGGTATTATTAAGAAAATCTAAGAAGTTTATTGTTTCTTTTATTTAGAGAAAATGTACTTAATATTAGTACCTACCTATTTATATCGTGTAATTGTTTTTGAAGTACTTATAATTATTATGTATAAATTGTAATTTTATTTCAAAGTTACAACTTAAGATCTTAAATGGATTAAAATAAATGCTTTTTGCATTTGAATTTTGAATTATAATCGTGCCGATAGAGGGCACCTACCTATTTTCCGAACGAAAAGTGACATTAACGTGATGATCGTGTATTCGCGCAGTGATCGCGTTTGATTAATACGCGGGGTAATTCTTTCTTATTTATCCCACGAAAATAGCTAAACAAAAAAAAAATGCTAAAAACCACAACTTTTTTTGCAAGCCCTACCAAGTTAAGCGGCATTATTTCTCAAGCCGCTTTGACGGTAGCGCCATCAGTCAGTAAACTACGATAACGTTTCAACTAATAAGTTTTAACGTACTAAAATAAAGGTCTGAGTTTACACCTGTGTCGTTAATGCTCATGTGTTGGACAGG
Organism: Agrochola lychnidis; assembly: GCA_963680765.1. Classification (NCBI taxonomy): domain Eukaryota; kingdom Metazoa; phylum Arthropoda; class Insecta; order Lepidoptera; family Noctuidae; genus Agrochola; species Agrochola lychnidis. Next base: position 3,687,923 of record OY796871.1, on the reverse strand, counting down.
CATCGCTTGTTACAATTACAGTTGCCACCCACCTTATAATGTGGTGGCAAAATAGTATTGAATGATTTGCGAAGTTTCGATGCATTTTTGTGGGGTCGATTAGTTGAGAAACTGAGCTTAAAAGGTTTTGCGATGTTTCTATTGCTTTCATACGAGACAGGTCCATTAAAATCTGTGGGGTTTTTTCGTCAAAATAATATTTCATACATTTATCTATACGGTGCACATGCTCTGACTAAGATTATATCTGGATTTTAAAAGACACTTTAACGTAAATAAAAGAATTTTGAATATCACTATTGGGAGGCAAAAAGAAAATTTAAAATTTTTCTTTTGCAAACTGTACCGTGTGACATAACAAACGAAATACTGTGAGGGTGCCATTTTTTTTTTGTAATTTTATAGTAAACATATTTAAAGTTTTTTCTGATACATGCTGTACAGAAAATATCCTAAATTTTTAATGAAGATTTTTATGTTAATAATTCTCCTGGGTCATAAGAAAACTGTTCTATTTCTTACGGTAGTAAATAATTATTATGTCAACGTTATTTTAATGACAAACACGCAGAAAACAACGTATAATTACAATCTATACATAACTGTCTCGTTATGCAAAAGATATAACTGCAATTTGTATGTAAAACAGCTTAGTTTTTATGTCATTTACCGTAGTAGTATGGACTGAAGCCTATTCATTACTGGGTTCAAACAATGATGAAACTGAGTGTGTGGGCATCATACAAGCGGTTCACGCCATTGAAGCCAGGAGAGTTACGGACACTCACATACGTATACTCTCTGACAGCGCCTCAGTTCTCCAATCCTTGAAGAAAAAATATATTACCTCGAAGTTAATACTAGAATGTCACAATGCACTAGAACAAGTAACGGTATCTAGTCGCAACACGGTGACGCTACAATGGATAAAAGGACACAGCGGTTCGCTAGGTAACGACGCAGCTGACGAACTTGCTAGAAGAGGTTCTGGCACGGCAGTCTGTGGACCCGAACCTATCGTACCAATCCCGTTCAACCAAATACGCAGGTGGCTACAGGAGTTCACCCTCACACAATCGGAGTACTGGTGGACCTCGACACCGGGCTGCAGGCAGTCCAAGGAAGCTATGCCATCCCTGGATAGCAGGCTAACCAGGCGTTTATTACGCCTGGGCAGGAACGGCCTGCGCCTGGTGACGGGAACCATCACGGGACACTGCTCGCTAAACAAGCACTTCCACACAATAGGCATAACGGACAGCCCTCTGTGCAGGGCATGCATGGAGGCTGAGGAAACCGTCGCGCACGTGCTCTTCGAATGCACAGGCGTCAGCCAGATTAGAACAGAAACCCTCGGGTCACCCAGATCTTTTACAGATGTTCTGAACAAACCAGGAGTTTTGAATAACTTCTGGAGGGAGGTGGGCTGGTTGGAATAACCACCAAACGGCCGCCATGGCCCACGCACAATGGTCCACCTGACGGACTAAGTGCGGAAACCAAACCCCATAACATAGAATATGACATAGAACATGATGAAACTGATGTTTGTACTAAACCAGTGGTCGGTAAACTCTTTTGTGAGCCAAATATCAATACTGTAACGACTAAGATTTCAAACTCAAGCATTTATGAATCGTCAAGGGGTTGGTCAGTCACAAAGATGAAGCTAGTTGCCCATTCCAAAGCGTAGTACGTTCCTATGGAGAAAAACGGGCAAGAAACTTCACGGACACTCTTTTAAATCAAAATACGGTTACAAAATATTGGTTACATCATTCATGTTGAAGTGAGAAGATCATCATCATCTGCCTAGCCTTTTCCCAATTATGTTGGGGTCGGCTTCCAGTCTTACCGGATGCAGCTGAATACCAGTATTTTACATGGAACGACTGCCTATCTGACCTCCACAACCCAGTTAGGTACTGGGCAACACGATATCCCGTGGTAAGACTGGTTGTCAGACTTTCGGGCTTCTGACGACCCGTAACAACTGTCAAAGATCTACAAATGACAGCTGGGACCAACGACTTAACGTGCTTTCCGAGGCACGGAGGAGTCTCGGTATGTAAAGATGGTCACCCATCCATAGACCAACCCCGGCAAGCGTAGCTTAACCTGTTGGATCGACCCATTCGGCTGGTATTACTTAGCCACGAGGTCCTCGTTGAAGTGAGAACGATGCAGAACGTTAAAAGCGTCCGTAATAAAAAAATAAAACTATTCAAAAATTAAATTTAAATAAGCCGTGGCAGTTAAGAGATGACCAGTCCCTACTGACAGCGCCCGTTCACAAACATGACGCATGGATTAGCACCATTCAGCTCAACCATTTTGAAAGGAGCTAAATGATCCAACACACACGCCACCGTCAGCGAGACATTAGAGTGAGCATGATGTTTCTTATGAGAGCCGATCATCTGTGTGTCCAAACTGTCTCAATACACTTTTCTTAATCCTTAAAACTCCCATCCTCTTTCACTCTACAACGCTTCCTAACATTGACTTGCTAAGAAGTAGGATACCTTCGTAATCATCATCATATCAGCTGATAATAATATGATGAAGGCATCTTACTTATTAACAAGTTAACCGTGGAAAACTTTGAACGGTACATTAAATTATTAACTTTCGATATCCTGCATTCATTTTTGGTGAAAATACTTCGGAAATAAATGTTTGAAATATAGTTTGAATTTTGAATAAAACTTGATATCTCATTATGACCGAGTCCCCGATCCCCGTGCGTACGTACTATATAGGCCAAAGCGGTTTCCAACCACTGTATTAAACCAATGAACGTTCGGTAGAGATGTGATTAATCTTCAGATGTTGATTTGACTGATTCTGTTTTCCCAGAATTGTTAAGCAGAGGTGTACCTACATAGAACACCCACATTTCACCAGTTCTTTAAGTCCCATGTAATAGGGAGCGAGCCTATTACCATCAACCGGGCACATATCCAGACCTCATGATCCTAGCAGCGCTTACGACCACTAGCCCGACGAGGTAGTCTATTCTATTTAAATTATGTAACGAATTAAGTCAACAAGAGTACCATATATTATTTGAACTTAGTTTTGCCAATAGGATTATATTAATAAAGTTTTAGAGGGATTTATCAATCTTGCGTAACCTGCTAAATAAATATTAAAAGGCACAGGATAGCCTTTACCAGAAAAGGTCATCGTCATCGGTTCAGCAGCTTCAATATCATCAGGATTGAGCCGAAACAGCAGTTCGTCAAAGAGTTTGTATGACAGCGGCTCCCATGAAATCGGCTCTGTCATCAGAAGACAGCTGCCACGCGACGCGCGACGCTCTGCTAGAGTGACAGTCAAGTTCATATAACCCGATTTTAATAACTATACGCCTGTCAAACGTCAACATATTACAGTGTATGTGGTTCAAATAATAACAATAACAACTTAGCGAATAATAAGACAGAACTGTGGAGACAATACGAGTTGTGTAGACCGTATTAAGAGGCATCAGGGCACTGAGGAGGTAACCGGGCGTGTGAATTTAATACTAACAACCTACAATTTTGACAGCTCCAAGCGTACAGTTATAAAAATCGAGATATAATAAAACTAGACGGAGCCACTTGCTGTACCGTCATATTCTTAAGGCGCAACTAGCCGATACTTTTTCCATACAAATTTCGGGGGGGTTTTACTCCACTGTTACACATTGTACATCCAAGGTAAAACATGAATGTCGGGGGTTCGAAGAAAACCGATAGGGACATCGTGGCCCCTTGGCAACACGGCAACTGAAGGAACACGTGTGGTTTTTAGTCAGTAAGAGTCTGACACGCCCTCCCGCTCCACCCAGAGCGGGAGAAGTTATTTGATAATTGATCCCACCCAAAGAAAAAGGTAAACCATGAAATCGTTTTTTCTTATTATTAATTTTTGTCTGTACAGAAGCAGAATAGTAAAAAAAAAGCAATTAAAATGTTATGAGCCAACAAAGATTCGTTTTTCCTGCTAATTTTAACGCAACTTTGGGAGTAAATTAGTAATAAAAGAAGTATAAAATCTCCAAAACAAAGCTCGTTCCGACAAAGCTCAATTCGAAGTCGAAGATTATAATAAAATTTATTCGTAATTGATTTATGCAGTAGTTTTTTCATAAAACTCCACCTTCCAAAGGACTTTTTGTAATTTTTTACGCGCTCGTTTTTACTAAAATCGTTCTGAACGGTGTTTGTGTGCATGCGAACTAGAGTTTGTGCATGTAGACCAGCGTTTAACTGCTCATCACTGATACTATCTCTGTCGGACACGATGCCAGGTGAGATAGCGTGCTTTTTGACCAAGCCCACCAATGAGTTCGAGCCCGCGACTAGTTCAACCATAAGAGGGTTTATCCAAAAAGTTTGCAACGTTGTAAATAGCTGTCAAATATTTACCTGTTTTGATTAATTTGGCAATATTACTGTATGGAATTAAGAAATGTGGCTAACTAGGGAACTAAAATATTGATAATGAAATGCAATAATTAATATCGTAACAGCGAATATTTAGTTTTAGATGTAAAAAAGTATTTGGAAACTTTCCAAATGCATATTTTACACCTAAAACGGTTACAACATCAAGTTCAGTGTTTTTTGCAATTCATTATTAATATTCTAGTTCGCTAGTTAGCCACATTTCTTATTTCCATACAGTAATATTGCCAAACTAATCAAAACAGCGGAATATTTGACATCTATTTGCGACGTTGCCCACTTTCAGAATATACGCTCTTAAAGCTGCATAAAGAATATATTTACCAAAATCTTTTCAAAAAACAAACTTTAATTATTATAATCTACTTTCATCCACATAACATGGCCATGTTTCATAAGCTTTAATTGCATGAATTTAACTGACATATTTTCACGAGCTGCCATATGACGAGGTTTGCATAATTATTGTTGGCAAAGTACAGTCACGAGCATAAATATGTTACTATGAATAGTTCGGCAAAAATATCTGATATCATGATTCATCCATTAATATCTGTCATCAAGATGACGGCAAATATATGTGATCACTAGCAGCACCCTGCGGTTTATCGGGACAAAAGTTTCCAATGTATTAATCCAGGTTATAAACTATCTATGTGCCAAATTTTATCCAAATCCGTTCAGTAGTTTTTGCGTGAAAGAGTAATAAACATCCATCCATCCAGTCATCCTCACAAACTTTCGCATTTATTAGGCTAGGAAAGATTTTATGAAAGACATATACGAGTGGTAGTACAAATATGTAACATTGAAGGAACACCAAAACTATCGAAGGAGACAAGCGACACCAAAATAAAGGATGCTGCATCGGCTTCAAAAATAAATAAATAAAATTGTTTATTTCAATTACAAAAGGCATTTAGACACAATAATATTGGAGATCACCTTTTAAGCAAGGAATTGCTTGTGTTAGGAGACTCCGCGCTTCCACTTATCATTATCTTATGTAATTAAATGTAGACAATGTAAACATGCAAAAAATTTAATAAATGGGTAACTTAAAATTATACAAAAATGAAAGATTGAACGAAAAATATATGTCGTCTCTTAGAATGCAATAATAGCAGACATATCTTGCATTATTAACATTTCCCTACTCAGTTAAATTTAGAAGAATGTGACACTTCATTGTGATCAAAAATATCTGACATCACTTTGGCAGCATTTTTATATGCCATTAATAATGCAATTTGTGGCATATTCAATTTTAATAAAGATGGTTGGATGAATAAATTTTGTATCAATCATTTAATTGATGTTTCAAGCTGATTGATTGAAGCCTGTGTCTTTTAAACGTCAAATTAAGTTTACATTTGTAACACTTTTGGCTTCTGAGAAAATACATTTTTCATTGTTCATCGCTGCTTTGACGAATAGTTTTCATAAATACATGATTAAGTATCTAGTGTGTGTACGATTCATCATATTATATGACTAAAGTCAATAAAGACATTATCTATCCCAATTGATTAGATGAGTTATTGCAATCACTCTGTGTAAAATACTGACATTATGACGTATTTGCTTCGACTTCAAATCAAATAGACGTTTGTCCGGCCCTCGGCGTGGCAACACGCTATGTTAGGGTTCGCGACATGTCAATCGTCATCCTGAGGATGCCTCGTTGAGAGGTGAAATGAAACACGTGTAGATTTCTTACAGGGTTTTTATGATTTTTTAAGAATAGGTGAGTGGAATAGGTTACTAAATATGTCTACATCTATTGTATTTTATGAAATAGGCGTTCTTTACGAGTTAATATTCGAGGGCTCTCGTCTGAATAAAATCGAGCCAAAAAGAAAACTTATATTCGCAGTAACCTATAGGTATTATATTTACCCAATAACAGAATCACAAGGCACCACATAAATCAAGTCACAAGATTAACCTTCGGTTTCTGAAATTAAATTCACTGTCAAATGTTATGTAGCATTTTTTTTTCTTTGGCAACAGCCGATGTCGACTATTCTGCCAGCGTCATTTGTTTGGCTATTTTTTTTTTTTTTTCTTTTACCTTTATACATGTAATTTGTGATATTTGACAGTAGTTTCTATAACAAGGACTTTAAGAAGCTCATAAAAAAGATGTCGAAGTAACTGACACCTGTCAGTTATCCTTCAATAACAGATAACCAAAGACAATTATATCATTATCATACGACGCACAAAACAATTGCGTACCGCAATTGTGAGCAATCATGCGCGTACCTGACAATTATCGACCGATCAATTTTTTATTATAATTTGTCTTGACTTGATCAAGGTTTTAATAAACCAATTACATGTTGACAGTAACTTATACTTGGATAAATAAAAAGAGTTTAAAATTACGCGGTTTTGAAAGAATAATAGAGTTTTGAGTTAACACCTGCTGCAAATAATGAGTTGATAGATAGGGTGTTTAGAGAATAGCATGGGCCTTATTAGAACATGATAGTTGTTCTTATTAGGTACTCCGTAATAATGGTTGTGGAAACTAGGCTGTTTGTCTAATGGTTGGCCATCTAGACATTTTATTGTATGTAATAGTTATATGAAAACGGTTCATAACTATCTTACTAGGAATATGATACGAGCACGATCTGGTAATATAACTATTAGGGCACTCCGACCAAATAGGTTAGGTTAGGTTAGAACTGTGACCACTACGCACGAGCCGACCGAGCGAAGCGAGCGGTGCCGCGGCAAAGGCCGTCGAGCGGTACATCGAAATTGGTCACAGTAATAAAATTAGAGCACTCCAACAGTTATGAATCGCTTTCATTTAACTATATTACGGTATACAGCTATATCCCTAGGGATATAACTATATCACGGCTAACCATCTTACTGCAACATATACATACAAGAAGGTATATGTATTTACATTTTTAAGCAAAATTACTCTTGTAGGTACATAGAAAACTGCATCGTTTAGAAGTCCTTCACAAACGTTAACTTAATTATGTGAAATTAATACTTAATTGTCATACTTACTTTTTTATATGGCCAAAAAGTAGGTATACATAGTGGGACTAACTGCCCGGAAAAACTCGACATATTTATATAGTTAACTTAGATACATACTACTCAAAGAGCCTATTCTAACGCTCAAAATGCTATAAAAAATAAAGAAAAGAAAGAAAATACGATTATTTGCGGTAAACATGACGCAAAGAAAGAATAAATACACGAAAGTAACAATTTGGGGGGAAATATGCGTCACATCCTAGCAAAATGGCCATCGCTCAGCATAATGCTGCAACCCTATGTGAGACAGAGCCCCAGCGCTGGTTCGGTAATTAAAATACTGAGCAAAACTGACACACTCTGGTATAAAACTGAGCTTCGACAATTTTGATAAGAAGTGTTAACCTGGATTCATAAACTTTTGCTGCCGACTGTACCTACACCCGTCTAAGAGTACCACAATTAAATCTAGCCTATATTTATTCTGCATTTACTAGAAAACATATTTTTCAAACTCATTACTTTGTCGGTCAACAAGTAATGTTAGTATACATTTCCTTGTATTTAATTTATTACGTGTTCAATGTTTCTTTAGGCTTTATATATAGAACTAGTTTGTGCACACGATTTCGTCCACGTGAAAGTCCCATCGTTTGTAGAACAGCACCTCACACCACATTTCCACTCCAAAGCGGAGTCGTCTATGAATCTCCATCTGAACAGGTTTTCCTTGCTTCTGCCAACCTTGGTCCGGAGTCTGTTTAAAGACTTCCAGCTATCCAAGATCGCCGCAGAAGACGCCCTGGGCGTCGGGAATCGCAGGCCGGTTCCCGACCACCGTAGGCGTGGGCTTGCGGATGATGAGCAATGGGTAGCTCGCCGTCCGATAAGGATACCTGCCGGAGTCGCGGGAAAGTCGGAAAGGGATACCGTGGCCCCTGGCAACATAGCAACTGAAGAAACACGGGTGGGTTTTAGTCAGTAAGAGTCTGACACGCCCTCCCGCTCCGAGCGGGAAAAGTTATTAATTTAATAATTTCCCACCCAAAAAAAAACCCGCCCGTGTTCTTTCAGTTGCCTGTATGTTGCCAGGGGCCACGCTAACTCTTTCGAATAAACCCGCAACCTCGGCAGGCATCGGCCCTATCAGACCCCTTCAATTGTGCTGACATCTCTTTGAGGCGCGCGTGGAACACAACGCGCCATCGACCCGGGCCTGGTCCTTATCGGATGGCGAGCTACCCATTACTCAACGTCCACAAGCCTGCGCCTACGGTGCCCGGGAATCGGCCTGCAATTCCCGATGCCCAAGGCGTCTCCTGCGGCGGTTAGAGGCGTGAGGGCGCGATTTTGCCTCTCCCTCACGCATTCCACCTTGGATCTTCCCACCTTACTTTACATTCTGTCCATATTTATACTGCGGCTATGATGACCAAGTTTCAATATTACCGAAGATGAGAATGCCCAAAAACTTTTAAAAGTCTCAAAGGTCGTAGGATCAATGGTTAATTAAATGAATGAATTAAAATAATTTATTGTCCAAAAACCCTGTATGTTTTTGAACAAGAGAAAAAGAAAATGATTAACCTTGCAAATCAGGGCTACATTGCTGCTTAATGTAGTAAACAATAGAATCCACAGTTTGATCGAACCAAGTATTAATAAATACCATCATTATTTCATAAAAAGTTAATACCTACTATATAATAATTTTATACTGTCCCGTAACTCACATAAAGTTTATTCATAATAATGAACTTTAATGAGAAAAATGTAATGCCCATTCAATATGTTGTTCTCCTCACAAAACAAGTAAAAATTAACATTAATGGTAATCTTTGCAATATAATTTATCATATTACTGCTATAACACATAATAAACTATCAAATTCTTCAACAAACATCTCAAAACCATGTTTATTCACTAACAAAAACAAAACATGTTAAAATACGAAATTCGAAAAGCGCGCGGAACGGCCAATTTTTAAATTCCGAACGCGTGGCGATTGGCCGCGCATCTGCGCGTGCGACGGACACTTGTCACTTTGACACTTTAATACAAACTGCTGCATTCTGCCTCAGTCGGTGAGTGTTTTTTTTGTTTTATCTTATCTTCGGCTTAAGGGTTGTGCTGTAGCCACCATGAAGAAATTTATTTGTCGAATGAAATGTGTTTAGGTGTTTACGCATATATATTACCTGATATTTTTATGATGTGACGTTTCTGTGATTTTTGTGCTGGTTGTTATTGAAAACGAAGAAAGACTGAATTTCAATATTATAATTATATATATTCATATCGAGACCGTGATTTGGAGTTGGTCCCGACTGTCATATATAGATCTTTGACAGTCGTTACGGGTAGCCAGAAGCCCAAAACTCTGACAACCAGTCTTACCAAGGGGTATCGTGTTACCTAGTAACTAGGTTATGGAAGTCAGATAGGCAGTCGCTCCATGTAAAAAACTGGTATTCAACTGTTTCTGATTTGACTGGAAACCTACCACCATATAGTTAGGAAAACGTTAGGCAAATGATTATTTCGCAATTTTGTCTTATATAAATCATAGTAAACTTTTAGCATAGGATATCTCACACTGTGCCACACCAAAAAAACTAAACATTTGAAAATATTTTTAATACACCATCGACTTCAATGAGATATCCATGTTTGATAAAAGCTACATTTAACTCATGTCGTATTTAAAAAAAAACTGCTACGTGTAGGACATTTATCTTAAAAATGCTAGAGTTGCAACTTATGGCATTTCTAAATTATAACCTATTGTAGTTAATATTTTATTTTTAATGGTGTTGGTACACCCATGCGGTCCGGATTCTGAAACAAGACAAGCAACTTTCATGGAATCGAAGCATTTAACTATCATAAAGTCAAAGTCAAATCATTTATTTCAAATAGGCCCATGTATGGCACTTTTGAACGTCAAAAATTACAAAATAATAAAATTGATTCTAGTCGCCCCTTCCAAAAGGTAGTTTTCGTATGGAGAAGAATGGGCAAGAAACTCCACCGTATAAAAAAAATATTACCCTACTGCATCGCCTGGTCTACTCCTTGATATGCAATGGCCTCAGTAACCCCATGAAGTATGAGGCTTCAGAGGCTAGTTCAAATCTTGGGGTTCATTTTATTTATCGAGTCTGGCTAAGCCACGCTGGGGTCGGTGCATTTCATTAATTCCATTAATTAATTAAAACAAAATTAGCCTATACAGTCACACTGCTGGGCAAAGACCTCCACCAAGTTCTTCCAGGAACTCTTTTTCCGCGTCACCTCGAAATAGCCTTCGCAGTACGCGTCCTAGGTCATCTCGCCACCTCTTTCTGGGCCGGCCTCGGCGGCAATCATCATAATGATAATAAGTTTTTCTTCTGCAGTTTTTAACCATACTGGATTAATATCTTCCCAATTTCTATTCCACATTCTTTTATTTCGACATTACCATTTTCATTCAGTAGTGTTTTGTTGATTTCTTTTCCTTAAATTGAATGCACATGAATGAGAACATGACGTAGTTGAACTACCCACAGAAAAAAGCTATCGCTCAAATTCATCATCCCCATTTCAGTCGAAAGCCGTCCACTGCTGGACGCCACTTTGACCGGTTCTGTACTTCTTGCATCCAGCAGATTCCTGTGGCTTTCACAAGGTCATCGCCTTCCAACGCTGCGTCTTCTGGTTCGCGGTCGCCACTCCAGAACCTTTCGGCCCCATCGGCTATCTGTTCAGCGAGCAATGTGCCCTTCCCACTACAACTTAAGTTTGTCAATTTTTCGGGCTATGTTGGTTACCTTAGTTCTCCTGCGGATCTTTTCATCTACTCTTTGATTGCTATTTGAATAGTCTTTCGAGGTGCAAATATTTTAAGTCTCAAATCGATGTAGTGTGGAATTATCCTAAGTTATCATTGTTCTTTTGTCTTGGCAGGGTAAGTACATCTATTAATGGTGTTGTTATGGAAAACGTCCGGTATTCTATGGGTAATGTATGTAATGTTCACGTGGCGCCATCTATCAATGTTCTAGGTATTAGAAAGGTGTTGTTAGAATTTATAATGAGCCTGGCAGTTTGTATTTTTCTTTGTCCTAGGACAATTACAATACCTATGAGAAATTGTTAGTATTTACGGTGGCACAAATATATACTTTTCGTACGTCTAACCTTGTTTATAAATCGACGGCCACCATGTAAAGTATCGAAACTGCAAAACCTCTACTTTACAGGAGAGCGATTCTAAGTTTAGATTTAGATTTTTGTCGAACGTGAAATTCGAAAATTTTATTATATTACCGACGTATCTAAAGTGGAAAATTTTACCGTTTTATACTGTGTACTCTTTTTGATCATTATTATACTTTTTCTAATATTACACATTCGATAGTTTACTTGGTTACTGCTGGTTACTTTTTTACCGAATATGCCAATTTCGATTTTGTTCAATTGAAAAACAATTGAGGGAATAAAATTAGTACATAATTTTATATAAAATCATACATCTTTATCTCTACTTGCTATTAGTGCAATAAAACGAAAATGGCTATTTTGTAATTTCGATAGTATACGTGGGGGCCGTCGAAATTCAACTTGCAAATTGTTGCCAATTAATTATACCTTTTTCAAATTACTCAAATAGTTAGTAATGGACACCTTTTTAGGGTTCCGTATACGAAGGGTGCCAAACGGAACCTTATTAGTAAGCCCCCGATCTCCGTCTGTCTGTCAGCGGGATATATCTCATATGACCATAATGCCTTGGAAGTTGGGTAGGCCGTTGGTGTGGGACGCAACCTGTGTCAACACCCTCGCGCCATTCCATCTTCCTAGCACGGCGGGCTGTGCTGAGGTGGCTGCTGCAGGTGCAGCAAACCTCAAACGGCGCAAATATAACAACCTTACTGGTAGCTATATTTTTTTAGCCGTTTGGGATTGAAACACTAGGGCTGTGGAGTCCGAGTTCTCATCGAGTATTTCGGGACATCGCCAAAAGGTTGGTCGACTCGTCACGTGATCAGAGGGTTGACCAATTTTAGGTCAAAGAATCAGCATTGTCATACAACGTGGCAATGCTGCCAGTCTTTTGGCACCTTTCCCACTGACAGCGATGCAGATGAATTTTTTGATGCCCAATGATTTGTTCCTATTTATTTTTTTTCCTCTATATTCTTGTACATAATTTAAATATTTTAGTCTCTTGAACCGTAACAGACAGTTGAAACTTTCACAGATTGTGTATTTCTTTTGCCTTTCTTCTGCTTAATCGCGAAAAAATTATTACCAGCCTTTTCATACATTTGGACCAAGTAGGTATAGAAGTTTTTAATGAGACAGTTGATTATTTATTTGCAATAACGATGTTGGTCCTATCGAAAAAGTTGTAATGTTGGTCCTATCGAGAAAGTTGTTCAGTTGGCCTCCACAACTTTAAATATGACACCTTTCTGATACGTGTGTATACTTAGCTCGTGCCAATACGAGAGAAAAAGAGGATCGTAATTAATTCACACTTATTACAATTTATTCATTCATATTAAAGGCATATTTATAACCATCAAAGTTAATAAAACCTATGATATGCATTAATACATTACCTACAAATGGACAAACATGCTAATTCTCGCGTTATTAGTCACTTGCCGTCGTCTTAAGAGTATGAAACCTTTTATGGAGTTATTAAACTTTGTAAGTTTTTACTGTGGGTTTGCTTGAGAATGTAAAACTATTATCTGGTTTCTACAGATAGAATGGCATGTGCGACAAAAGATCTAACGATCTCCGAATTTAAACCATGGACTGTACAACCACAGTATAAATATGGACAGTATGGAAACTAGACCTATCATCATCACCATCATTTTAGCCGAAAAACGTCTACTGCTGGACATAGGCCTCCCCCAAGCACCTCCACTTCGACCGATTCTGTGCTTTCCGCATCCAGCGGATTCCTGCGACTTTCACAAGGTCATCGGTCCATCTTGTGGGAGGCCTTCCAACGCTATCTAATCTATCTATCTAACTAGACCTATAATATGTTGAAATAATTACCTACGCTCCATTTTTAAAAAGGTTGCGGCGACCACTCGTCTCGACACGGCACTCACACCTGACAGCAACGCGACAATTTTGTTGGGGTCTCGACGATGAGCACGTCTTGTGAGTGTGCCGTTTTAAACGTTTACTACCTACGTTGTTTCTGTACTGTCCATATTTATACTGTGGCTATGATGATTAAGTTTCAATATTGCTGGAGATGAATGTGTTAACCCAAAAACTTTTAAAAGTCTCATAGGTCTTGAGTATGGCCGCCAAAAATTGTACATTTGGAGAAAAGTTCGTGTTCTTCACATTTTTATATAAAAATTTCCATGTTTTATTTTTTATTTTTAAATGTTTTAAGTGTTTCTGGTTAGCAGAATAATATATAATGATATTATAATATGACAAAGTTTGAACTGAATGGTGTGAAACCAGAACATGCAGTGAGTATCCGAGGTGATTCAAAACTCCCGCAGGCAGGCGTAGAACGACGGTGTCACGAGATTCTGGTAGAACAATTTCAATTAAGTTTTCATAGAAATTGTTCCACTAAAGACGCGTCGCCCTGTCGTGTCGCGCCTGTCTGAGAGCTTTCAATAATAATTTCTCGTCTGTAACCTAGAGTATTGATGCCAATACATACCTACTTTTCTTTTGTAGTTTCGCTACAAGTTAAACGAGAAAACTATGCTCGATGAAAGAAAAAAGAGTGATGGTGGAGCTTCTTCACAAAAACCTCTAGGTACTGGGTACATTCACATGGGTGCGTTGCGCAAGATGAGCTAAAGATAAAGTCAAATCATTTATTTCAAATGGGCCCTTATAAGACACTTTTGAACGACAAAATTTACAAAAAAAAAAAAAACAGTGGCACTCCGGGAGTACCGATAGAAGTGAAAACTTGAACAAATTTTTTGTGCAGGAAATTTTTTGAAGTCGGTAAAAATAAAAGGGAAATGTCAATCATGTCGTTGTCATGTCTCAATGTTTGAAATGTCATTAATCCCAAAGAAAATGAATCGCGCGTTGATGTCTTTTTAACGGTCAAAAGTTGGTGTCGGTAACAGTGTCGCGAGTTCAATTGTTTTTTCCCATCTCAAAAATGCCCAACGCGCCTAAAGAAGTTTTCACTTCAAAAATAGAATTTATTCTAGTCGCCCCTTCCAAGAGGTAGGTAGTTTTCGTATGGAGAAGAATGGGCAAGAAACTCCACCGCTAGTCTTTTAATTTTTTTTTTAATATTTTGTAACTACCATAGCATTTCATAACTAGAGAAGCCTTTCGGATACACCTTTAAAAGCTCAACTGCAAACAAACAAACAGTCTTAATTATATCATTCGCCAACAACGTCGTCTTATAATTCGTTGTTTTAATCGTAATTCCGAATAGAATTATTTTATCAAACGCGCCATGACACTAGGATAATCTCTTATTTAATTAATAAAAGACATCTGTATGTCATTATTAACGGCAGGTGATTTTATGAGGACTTGTTACTTATTTTTAACGTTATACTTTGTTATTTTTCTTGACGGATACAACTTTATTTAGTGAGAATAAAGGAAACGCGTCAGTGTGCGAATCGTCACGCGAGGGTTTGTTTCTAGTTAAAAATCTGATAGAATTTTATTAGATAATGATAATGTGCAATAACACCTGTACGACCTGCACTATGAAACATCTTTGCGAAGCCAATGCTAACGTTTTCGCGAAGCCTAGCCTAAGTAAACACCGTGAAATTTGAATCACAGTTTTGCTAGAACAAACGTTGTTCAGACCATGGTCTACTACCATTCTACAGCATCCAATAAAAAAAAAACATACTTGGTTTTTGAAAAAACACAAAAAACAAAGTTTGAAATGTCAAGATTATCTACTGCTTATTAAATTTCGTTTATGGAGGTACATTTCCCCGTAGACAATGCTGTGTCCCATGCGTGGTGTCTGTGTTGTAGGAAGTAACGATAATCTTGACATTTTAAACTCTGTCTTTTTTGTGTTTTTTCAAAAACCAATTATGTTTTAAGCTATTGCATAGCTTTTATCGCGGGCTTTGAGCGCGGCGACCGAATCAAGAAATTCCGTAACGAAAAAAACCTAACACCCCCCCACTCCGCCTACCATGTAATGACGGAACTACGGAATGACGGAACTTTTGTTTTATGTCATCATCCGTCATCATCCCAAGTGTAGCGTTGACAAATAGGAAGTATGGAGGTTACAAATGTTATGCAAAGCTTTACCGCGGCAGTCCCCGAGTGCCACACGTTTTTTTTTTTTTTAAATATTGGATGCTGTAGAATGGTAGTAGACCATGGTCTGAACAATGTTTGTTCTAGCAAAACTGTCATTCAAATTTCACGGTGTATAAAAAAAGGAGGGCAAATAATCATATGGCATCAAAAAATTCGTCTAACAGGAAAGTGCCCAAAGGACTGGCAGCATTGCCACGTTGCATTGCAATGCTGATTCTTTGGCCAAAAATATGTCAACCCTCTGGTCACGTGAAGAGTCGAGCAAGCGCTTGACGATGTCTCGAAAAACTAAGTGGGTACTCGGACCCTATGGCCCTATTGTTTCAACTCCAAAGGGCTCGAACATATAAGTCCCGATAAGATCGGAGTATTTGCGCCGTATTGTTAATTTTTATCCAATTTTTTGTTTTTATTTTTAGTCAACTAAATGTAAATTAACTAAATTACCTTTTTGAATGGAACCAACCAACCCGCAACCAACCCGCTCTGGGTCCGCGTGGGCCGCGTACCCACGCGGCCCACGCGAGCCCAGTGCGGGTTGGTTGCGGGGATTACGGCCGACTCCCTCTCACAGAGAGGAGGCCTGTGTCCCAGCAGTTGGAACATTATAGACTAATGATGATGATGGAACATCACTCCATTCTGTATCTGGAGAAGGGCGTTGTTAGCTGCGCTACAATTTATACTTTTGCAGCTATCATCGTTTTACTTGTACTTAGTCTTGTGTTATTGTACCGAAATAAACTTCTTATTATTTATTTTTATTGCCATCTTGTAATCAAGGAGAACGTACTGTGAGGTTTTATTATGAGATCTAATCTCATGCTGTACAGGCTGGCAAGAACACTCTATGGCATCCGAACAATCTGACAAGATGTGTTTAAATTAGGATTTTTATATGAATTTTCGTTTGTTGGTAAAAAAGGAGAGTCTAAGCACAGGCGTCGGTCGTGCTGGTAGATAGATAGATAGAAAGAATATTCTTTATTATGTACACCATAAAAATTATAGACATTAATTTAGAAATTTTACATTGGGTGACACAATGGGCGGTCTTATCGCTAAAAGTGATCTTTTACAGACAACCTTTGGATGGATTTAAATGGAAAAGGAGAGACAATACTGCTGCTGGTATTGTCGTAATGATGTACTAATGTTTTAAAATATAATCTTGCTCCTTAAAAGTTATTTAATTTTTACTCTGACCGGTACCCTAATTGCGTAATGCAACAAAATCACAATCTGTTTCGATTTGAAACAGATTGCTAATCCATTGCTTCATAAGTTGGAAAAAAAATCAGCTCAACAACGTAAATAACGCAATGAATGTTGTTGAACTGTCAAAATGAAGAAAATTGTTTACGAAAATTAGTTACGCAATTAGGGTACAAGTCCCGAGTGCCGCAGCCAAGCGAGGTGCTCACAGTACCAATGAATGCGATAAGTCCAACTACCATATCTATCAAGTTTGTGCTTAGAATTAACAATTAAATACCTTTGTTACAACCTCTGGTAATTACCGTTCGTAACTAACTGTAGATGACGATCAGCATCATATTAGTCACGATTCTTCAAAGTGAGGAAGAATTTATGTGGAGAAGGAAATGTTAGACCAATCAAAGGTCAGTGTCATCAACATGGAACACTGTTTACTATAAGTGTTATGAAAATAAATAAATAATGAATAAATAAAAATACTATACTGTCATGGCGAGTTAGTAATATGCTTAGCATACGTTATGCCAAATTTCAAAACGACTGAATTGAGAAACAGAAATTTGAAAATTAATTATTAATGAAAATCATGAATGAAAAGTTTATCTGAGTTTCCTTGTAGGATGTCAAAAGCATAATAGATAGAGGTATCTTATCTTCTTAAGCAACGCCTCAAAAGTCACAAAAATATTTAAAAAAGTATTGCACAAAATGATAACCGGGCGAAAAATTGTTTTGTCAATCATCTCCTTTTAGTCAATGAGAATTTTGTTATAATGAGACAGTAGTCGAACCAAAATTAAAATTATAAGTCTTAGAAAAAAAAAATAGATTTTGAGTGACCAAGCTGTAGAAAAAATTTACTTAATAATATATATATTAATACGGTCCGTGTGGTGCCGGACTTAAAGAATAGCACTACCCTATTTCTTCCCATGGGTGTCGTAAAAGGCGACTAAGGGACTTACTAGAGAATGGGCAGCAGCGTTCTCTATGCATTTCTAACACCATACTGCGATCGCCAACCCGCCTGCCAAGCGTGGCGATTATGGCATACCCCCCCCCCAAAAATGAAAAGCACCAAAAAGAAACGGCCCCTAGTGCCCGGCGGCCCACCGGCCCTTGGCTACGGTAGCGGTCAAGGCCACGGTGAGGCAAGGGGTGCGAAGAATCCCCGGAAGAGATCCGGCTACCATAACCACCGGAAACTGGACCTGGCAACATACAACACGCGTACACTCCGGACCGACGAAAAGATCATCGAACTCGAGGAAGAATTGAGCAAGTTACGATGGGGTATAGTAGGGTTATCTGAAGTCCGAAGAGAGGGCGAGGACTCGATAATCCTCAAATCCGGGAACTTGCTCTATTTCCGGGAGGGCGACCAGCAGTCCCAAGGTGGTGTCGGGTTTATCGTCCATAAGTCCCTTGTGAGCAGCGTGGTGAAGATCGAGAGTGTGTCGACCAGGGTGGCGTACCTTATACTCAGAATATCCGCAAGATATTCGCTGAAGGTCGTACAGGTTTACGCCCCGACCTCGTCACACCCCGACGATGAGGTGGAGACCATGTATGAGGATATTTCCAGAGCCATGCATGGCTCTAAAACTCACTTCACCGTTGTCATGGGGGACTTCAACGCGAAACTGGGCAAACGAAACGATGATGAGCTGCGAGTGGGGCAATTTGGAGTTGGACGTCGAAACCACAGGGGTCACCTACTGGCCAGTTTTATGGAGAAGGAAGGCCTCTTTATGATGAATTCCTTCTTCAGAAAACGTGAGCACAGAAAGTGGACCTGGCAGAGCCCTGATGGTGCAACAAAAAATGAGATTGACTTCATTATGTCGACGAAGAGGCAAGTATTCAATGATGTCTCTGTGATCAACGCGGTGAAAACCGGAAGTGATCACCGTATGGTAAGAGGCACATTGAACTTGAATATCAAGCTGGAAAGATCTCGACTGATGAAGTCTACGCTCCGCCCAGCACCGATCCAAGTCCAAAACCCCGAGAGCTTTCAGCTCGAACTTCAGAATCGTTTCGAGTGCCTAGGGAGCTCCGTGGACGATTATAACGATGGGTTCGTGGAAACTGTCCATACGGTCGGGTCCAAGTTTTTCAAGACCCGTCGTACAAATCGAAACAAGAGGCTCTCTGATGCTACTTTACAGCTCATGGAGGAGAGGCGCGAGATGATTCTGCAGTCTTCAGACGATGCGCTTAAATACCGGCGGCTCAATAGACAGATCTCTAAGTCCTTGAAAAGCGACCTTCGACTCTATAATACGAACCGTATTAAGGACGCAATAGAGCAGAATAAGGGCTCCAAGGTATTTGCTAGAGATCTGTCTATTGGACAGAGCCAGCTTGCGAAACTGAAGACCAATAATGGCAGAATCGTATCCGCCAAACCTGAGCTGTTGAGAGGGATCGAGAGTTTCTATGGACAGTTATACACGTCAACCAGTAACCCCGTTACGAATCTAGCAAACGACCCAAGAGCTAGATTGACCCGACACTATACCGAAGACATCCCGGACGTCAGCTTGTACGAGATTAGGATGGCTCTGAAGCAACTTAAAAACAACAAGGCGCCGGGTGATGACGGAATTACGGCTGAACTCCTGAAGGCCGGGGGAAAACCTGTTCTTAAGGCCCTCCAGAAGCTTTTCGATTCCGTCATACTCGAGGGTCAAACGCCACAGGCATGGAACAGAGGTGTGGTGGTACTCTTCTTTAAAAAGGGCGACAATGCCCTGCTTAAGAATTATAGGCCCATCACACTTCTGAGCCATGTCTACAAGCTGTTTTCAAGAGTTATCACGAACCGTCTCGCGCGCAGGTTTGACGACTTCCAGCCTCCCGAACAAGCCGGATTCCGTAAAGGCTTTAGCACCGTAGACCACATACATACGCTGCGGCAGGTTATACAGAAGACCGAAGAGTATAACCAGCCTCTCTGCTTAGCGTTTGTGGACTACGAGAAAGCCTTCGATTCGATCGAGACATGGGCTGTGCTGCAGTCTCTTCAACGGTGCCAGATCGACTATCGGTACATCGAGGTGCTAAAGTGTTTGTACAAAAACGCCACTATGTCAGTTCGACTCCAGGACCGGACCTCGAAACCTATCCTTCTACAGCGAGGTGTGAGACAGGGAGACGTTATCTCTCCGAAACTGTTCACCGCTGCACTGGAGGATGTCTTCAAGGTTCTGGATTGGAAAGGGCTAGGCATCAACATCAATGGCGAGTATATCACTAACCTTCGGTTTGCCGACGACATAGTTATCATGGCTGAGACCATGGAGAAACTCAGTACAATGCTCGATGACCTCAGTAGAGCCTCCGAAAGAGTGGGTCTTAAAATGAACATGGACAAGACAAAAGTCATGTCAAATGCCCATGTGACACCCACTCCCATGAAGATCGGAGACGCTACGCTCGAAGTTGTGGACGAGTATGTTTACCTAGGACAAATTGTCCAGCTAGGTAGGTCCAACTTCGAGAAAGAGGTCAATCGTCGAATCCGACTCGGCTGGGCAGCGTTCGGGAAGCTACGCAATATCTTTTCGTCCCACATACCACAGTGTCTCAAGACGAAAGTCTTTGACCAGTGCGTGTTGCCAGTGATGACCTATGGTACTGAAACGTGGTCGCTCACAATGGGCCTTATCAGAAGGCTAAAAGTCACCCAAAGGGCAATGGAGAGGGCTATGCTTGGAGTTTCCCTACGTGATCGAATCAGAAATGAAGAGATCCGCAGGAGAACCAAGGTAACCGACATAGCCCGAAGAATTGCCAAACTTAAGTGGCAATGGGCAGGGCACATTGCTCGCAGAACGGATGGCCGATGGGGTCGAAAGGTTCTGGAGTGGCGACCACGTACCGGAAGACGTAGCGTTGGAAGGCCTCCCACAAGATGGACCGATGACCTTGTGAAGGCCGCAGGAATCCGCTGGATGCGGAAAGCACAGAATCGGTCGAAGTGGCGGTGCTTGGGGGAGGCCTATGTCCAGCAGTGGACGTCTTTCGGCTGAAATGATGATGATGATATTTATTAATATTTAATAATTCAACACGAATAATGTAACCAATATTTTGTAACAATATTTTGATTTAAAAGAGTGTCCGTGGAGTTTCTTGCCCGTTCTTCTCCATAGGTACCTACTACGCTTTGGAATGGGCAACTAGCTTCATCTTTCTGAC
Organism: Agrochola lychnidis; assembly: GCA_963680765.1. NCBI lineage: Eukaryota > Metazoa > Arthropoda > Insecta > Lepidoptera > Noctuidae > Agrochola > Agrochola lychnidis. Next base: position 3,666,722 of record OY796871.1, on the reverse strand, counting down.
TGATCGACCTTTTGACAATTCAAAAGTACCTGTAATTGGTTTATTTGAAATAAATGCTTTGAGTTTGAGTTTTGAGTTTGACTATGTAAAAATCTGGTTTTTTTTTCTTTGCCATTATTGTCCCACTGCTGGGCAAAGCCTCCCTACTCTCTTTCCACCTCTCTCTGTCCAGAGCTTCCAAGGACCAATCTTTCGTAAAGGAGTCCAGCTCATCCCGCCATCTCCGTCCGGGCCTGCCACGATGTCGTTAAAATTTACCTTTAAAAAATCATGAATTTTCATCCGGAAGCCGTTCATTAAGTTTTACGCAACTTTTTAATTAATCACGCGAAAATACACATCATTGTAGTAAAGTTTAATTGATTGCACTTTACGACTAAGGAAAACTGTAGCTTCGACAAAGTACACCTTTGTTTTAAGCCCCAGGCTACAGCAGGCGTGGCGGTTACAATATAACTCGTGATCCGGCGTCGTTTGTAATTGATACCCTTTATGTTTGTAATTGAATTTAAAGTGACAATAATATTACACCATATTGGATAGCTGAGTAGTCGGCATTTCATAAAAGGCTTTAATTAAAATACGGGGTGGCAGGGACATCGACGCGAAAACTGAAAACATGGATTCAGTGTATGATTCTGAACCACCATCAAATATTTCGTCGGTTGTATAAAAAAAAATCAGCTGTTCAATACATTTTGACCGCGTAGGTATTGTACTTTTCTATGAAACAGCAGATTTTTTTTTTATAACCGACGAATAATTTTTGCACCAAAAAAAAACTTAATTTTATTCATTTTCTCAATGACTTCATCATATTATCAGTTTAAATGTACGTATTCTGATGAACAAATATTTTACAATGAAAAATAATAATGCAGTGAACACAGTCCAATAAATAGGTTTTAACTGCAGACTTCGATCACTTCGAGTTTTAAAACATATGGAAGTAAAAAAAAAAGTTTGCCCCCTTTTCCAACTATGAGTTAGAGTCGGCATCCAGTCTAACTGAATGCAGCTGAATACCAGTATTTTACATGGAGCGACTGCCTTTCTGACCTCCACAATCCAGTTATTGGGTAACACGATACCACTTGATGAGACTAGTTGTCAGACTTTTGATCTTCTGACTGCCCGTAACGACTGTCAAACGTCTATGATTACGAATAACGTGTTTTCCAAGGCAAGGAATGTATAGGGGTCTCGGTATGTAATGGATGGTCACCCATTGGTGAACCGACCGTGGCAAGCGTAGCTTAACCTTAAATCGTCCAGTATGACTTTTGACACACCACGAGCCCCTCAAACATGAAGCAATGGCTTAGAAATTTCCGTCAAAATCTATCGGTTTGTTATTGAAATTGTGTTACGCAGTTGGGGTGATAACGGCCTTTAATGATATACAACATATAAAAAAACCTGTCCAATCCGTGAGGGTGTTGTTAGGTATCGTACTGAGAGTCTATTTATGTGGTAAAAAAAAAAAGAAGTAAAGTAAAGTAATTATCAAGAAAAACGAAAAAAAATATCGTCTCTTTTTTTTCAATGGGGTTTTTTACCGGGTTATTCCATGAGGCGCGGGCGGTTATCATTTAGCGGGTGTCTACAAGTCATAACTTATGACCCCTGTTGAAAATTTGCTATTTTTAATGAATTTGGAGTAATTTTGGTACTAAAAATGTGATTTTTAAATAGCAATAACTTTTTATTTTCAAAAATAATTAGTTTTTATTACTTTTAGCTAATGTTTGGCTTTATCAGAAGGCTAAAAAGTCACCCAAAGGGCAATGGAGAGGGCTATACTTGAAGTTTCCCTACGTGATCGAATCAGAAATGAGGAGATCCGCAGGAGAACCAAGGTAACCGATATAGCCCGAAGAATTACCAAACTTAAGTGGCAATGGGCAGGGCACATTGCTCGCAGAACGGATGGCCGATAGGGCCGAAAGGTTCTGGAGTGGCGACCGCGTACCGGAAGACGTAGCATTGGAATGCCTCCCACAAGATGGACCGATGACCTTGTGAAGGTCGCAGGAATCCGCTGGATGCGGAAAGCACAGAATCGGTCGAAGTGGAGGTGCTTGGGGAGGCCTATGTCCAGCAGTGGACGTCTTTCGGCTGAAATGATGATGATGATAATGACGAGGTAATGTTATTGGAGTACCTATGAGCCCTTTTTGGATCTGACAGGGTTATTTTTTTACTTATTGTATTTTGATGGGATAACGTAAGCCAAATATAAATATTCTCTTCATACATTACACATAACGCATTGTATAATTCCATCATATTTTTATTATTGCCTGTAAAGCTATTTCAATTACAATTTATGTGTTTTATTCGAATTTTAAGATCAATATCTGATATTTATATACTGTAGTATGAGTATTAAATGTCACATTGTCGTAATAATATATAGTTAGATACCTTTTGTAATATTTATCTAGATAAATAGTAAGGTGTTGCCTTCGAAAATTGTTATTTATTACATTTTTATGTTCGTTATAAATCAAGCAGGCTATCCTTTTTTCAATGAGAAACTAGAAATAAATTACGTTTGTTTTAGTTTATGGAACACGATAGATTTTCTAAAGTAATTGTGATATTTATGTACCTATGATATTGAAGTAAATGCCATACACATAAAACCTAGTTGAAATAATTATAAAAAAAACGTGTGGCACTCGGGGACTGCCGCGGTAAGGCTATTGCATAGTATTTGTAACCTCCATGACAACATCACGTTTCCCATGACAACGTGATGTTGCCATGTAACCGTAATTACATGGTAGGTGGAGTGGGGGGTGTTAGGTTTTATTTTCGTTACGTTACGGAATTTCTTGATTCGGTCGCCGCGCTCAAAGCCCGGGATAAAAGCTATGCAATAGCTTAAAAAAAAACAGTGTCACTCCGGGAGTGCCGACAAAAGTGAAAACTTGAACAATTTTATTGTGCAGGAAATAATGTATCGCGCGTTGATGTCTTTTTAATGGGCAAAAGTTGGTGTTGTAAGTGTCGCGAAATCAATTGTTTAGTCCTATCTTAAAAATGCCCAACGCGCCGAAAGGAGTTTTTATTTAAAAAAAAGATATTTAAAAGATTGATTATGAAAGGCAATAATTCATATCATAACACCGAATATTTAGTTTTAGATGTAATAAAAGTGGTGAGCAGAGCAGTGGTGGCCCAGAGAGCAGTGGTGGCCCAGTGGTAATGGCCGCGACTTACGAGTTGTAGGTCGTAGGTTCGAACCCAGACAGGCGCTTTACTTTTTGTAAATTATTTCATCACCACTGCTCTCAAAACGGTGAAGGAAAACATCGTGAGGAAACCGGCATGTCCTAGAACCGAAAATTCGAAGACATGTGACATCTGCCAACCCGCACTGGGCCCGCGTGGTGGATTACGGCCCACTCCCTCTCACAGAGAGGAGGCCTGTGTCCCAGCAGTGGGAACATTTATAGGCTGATGATGATGATGATGATGTCATAAAAGTATTTGGAAACTTTCCAAAATAATGCTCTTTTTACACCTAAAATAACACTGAATTTCATGTTGTAACAACATGAAATTCAGTGTTATAAATGCTATCCATTATTGATACTTTAGGTCACTAGTTACTAGCGATATTTTATATTCCCATACAGTAATATCTTGTGGTAATATTGCCAAATATATTTGACAACTATTTGCGACGTTGTCAACTTTTTAACCGATTTCCAAAAAGGAGGAGGTTATATGTTCGTCGCGTATGTTTGTTTTTTTTTTTTTAATGTATGTCCACCGATTTCTCCGTCAGTTGTGGACCGATTTTGAAAATTATTTTTTTGTTTGAAAGGGTGTGCTCTCGAATTGGTCCCATATAAATTTTATTAACTTTGCTTTGATAGTTTTTGAGTTAGCTACAAAATACGTATTTTTTTCCCACTTGCTATGTAGATGATATGATAAGTTTCTGTCACTGGTAGCAGGTAGTGGTATTCGAATGTGTGTGGGGTAGGTACCACAACTAAAAAGTGAAAAATAAAAACTTTTTACAAAAAAAACAACCGACCTCCAAAAAAAACACTACAAAGTGAAAAATAACTTTAATTTCGGAAGTCGGTGGCAAAAAACGAAAATACAAAACACAAGACACCGACTTCCGAAATTAAACTTATTTTTTACTTTGTAGTGTTTTTTTTGGAGGTCGGTTGTTTTTAGAATGAACGCTCATAAGTTCTTTAGACCTCACATTATGTATTTGTCTTGTACAACGTCCATTTAAAACTAACAAGATAATTAACAAACAGTTATTACAACATTAACATAAGCTAATACTACTTTACAGTTTACTTGGCGTATTCATTGCAAAAAGAGCATCAGCTATGGTTAAATAATGAGTACGGGAAACGTAGGTAATAGACATTATTTGTAGATATTTTATTAGATCGTGGTGGTTGGGAGGGATTTGTGGCCAAATGATAAAGTTAAGCTACGCTTGCCACGGTCGGTTCGCGGATGGGTGACCACGCATTACACTATCGAGACCCCGCGTGCCTCCGAAAGCATTTGTTCCCGGCTGTCATTAGTAGATCTGTGATAGTCATTATGGGTAGTCAGAAGCCCGAAAGTCTGACAACCAGTCTTACCAAGGGGTATTATATTACTACTAGGCATATTAGCAGCTATTAGTAGCTGGGTTGTGGAGGTCAGATAGGCAGTCATTCTATGGAAAATACTGGTATTCAGCTGCATCTGGTTAGGCTGGACGCTGACCCCAACATAATTAGGAAAAGAAGCTGGGCAGATGAAGATTGTTGGGATAAAGGAATTTGTGTTACGACCAGGAGAGGCGATATTTAAATGCGACTTCAGAGCTCTCTGGGCAGTGAGCACTCCCACAAAATTCAAAATTCAAATGTCATTTATTCAATGTAAGTTAAGAATAAGCACTTTTCGAACGTCAAAATTGCATAAAACAGTCCCCCAAAAACGCCCACCCTTCACCACTTCCTAGTGCATTAGCTGGGAAGAAGAAGTGGCGCAACAAACTCCTCAGCAGCACAGCTGTCTGTTCAGTTAGAAAAACTTGATTCTGTACACCTTATCCAACCAACAATCAATCAATTCAACCTGTCGTAGTCCACTGCTGGACATACGGTTCTCCCAGGCTGCACCACAACACCCTGTCCTTCACCTTCTGCATGTAGTCCGTCCCAGACACCTTTTTAAGGTCGTCAGTGCATCTATCTGGGAAGCGTCCCACACTACGCTTGCGGAAACGCAGTTTCCACTCCAGGACTCGTTTGCTCCACCGGCCATCGGTCCTTCGACAAACATGGCCGGCGCACTGCCAATTCAGCTAGCAGGTACTCTCTAAGCTATGATTTCATGAAATCATCACATTTAGCAGTTATGCTAACTTATAGAGTTGTATTGCTGATTATTATGATTTTTAAATGTCTTTGACATATCTCGGGACCAAGCCAACTCGCAGAGGCCCCTTAGACATTTTTAAGTATTGAGGCACCAACCGACGATTATCCCTGGTCGCACTATGCAAGGGCACCCAAGGACAACCCCCGGTTGGTGTAGGACTATTGCAGAATATGGAAACAAAGATATTGGATTATGGGTTTGGGTGGCTTAAGTGGACTGGTTACCTGGAGCTATGGAAGGACTATGGCCCCTGCCTGATCAATGTTTAAATGTACACGGATAAAATGGCAGGGGGTGACTTGCACGCTCAATAATGGGCCCCCGAAAACGGTTGCTAGCACATAGTGTCGTAGCGACAAGGGGGCAACACGTCCTAAGGTGCTTATGAGGAGTGGAGAGGTATTCCACGGCTATCAGGACAATCCCGGAAGTACGGTCAAGATCCCTACCAGCATCTTACTGGAATACTTCCTTCCTCCGAGCACGTTTGCTCTTGCGAATCTCCACTCAAGCCGGCCAATTAGACGGCACGGTTGGCGCAGTGGTTAAGCGGCTGACTGCTGCGCTGCGTGTCGCGGGTTCGATTCCCGAACGGAACAAATATTTGTATGACCTACCAGTAGTTGTTCCGGGTCTGGCTGTTTGTGTATGTGAGTTTAAATGTTTGTAATCGCACCCACGATACAGGAGAAATTCCTAGTGTGGGGCAACGTTTTAAAAAAAAAAAAAAAAAAAATTAAGGCAAGAATGAGGCGGGAGCTCTGTTCCTCGTCAGTGTTCACTCCAGCCGGCCAATAAAGGCAAGCCAGAGGTGAGGAACAAGACTTCTCCCGGGAGATAGGGTCCGTGGGGTCGCTACTGCCCAACAGCTCGCCACATGCTGCCCTGCGGGTTTTTGTATCTCTCTTGGTCTGGCTCCTAATCCCAGACCTGTTCCGGCAAAGTAAACTCTACTGGCACAGGCCTAGAGTTCGGAGCGCGCAAGCCCCACCACGACGTCAACGTGGAGATACGACGGTGGGGTTATTATGATTATAATTATGAAATGCCATATTTGTTACGGTCGCGAATCATACATTTTAATCAACATAAAACCTGACACTGACCTACAAAATGCAAAACTTAAGAAAATTTGAATTTCGCGGGCTACCTTAGCGCATTAAAACAAAACGTGACGAAACATTGAGTTGCACGCTGCTATTAAATTTTCATTTGGAAGAAGTTGCTTTCAAGATGCCATTGTTTTTAACCGACTTCCAAAAGGAGGAGGTTCTCAATTCGACTGTATGTTGTTTTTTTTTTTGTATGTTTGTTACGCGATTACTCCGTCAATTATGAATTGATTTTGATGATTCTTTTTTTGTTTGGTAGATCATACTTCAGAGGTGGTCCCATATAAATTTTATTAACTTTACTTGGATAGTTTTTGAGTTAGCTTCAATAATACGTATTTTTACCTCGCTTAGTATGTGGATGATATTATGATAACTTCCTGTCACTGTTATTTACATAGCAGGTAGTGGTATTCGAATTTGTGTGGGGTAGGTATCACAACTAAAAAGTGAAAAATAAAAACTTTTTACAAAAAAAAACAACCGACTTAAAAAAAAACACTACAAAGTGAAAAATAACTTTAATTTCGGAAGTCGGTGACAAAGAACGAAAATTCAAAACCAAAGACACCGACTTCCGAAATTAAAGTTATTTTTCACTTTGTAGTGCTTTTTTTGAAGTCGGTTGTTTTTTTTTTGTAAAAAGTTTTTTTTAGTTTAGTAACAGATAAATACACATGGACCAATGAGGACTATGAAGATTAGTGTCTGAAATGTCTTTCGAGGAAAGAACCACACAGATTTGAGTGGACCTGTCCAGTCAGAGCAAGCATTTGTCAGTAATCGTGGAGCTCAATCAGAACTTAAGGAACTCAACTTTATTGTATCGTAGGAAGAGTCACTTTTTATTCAAATGATTTTGCGGACTGAACTAACTGTATTCATTTGTGGTTTAATCACTAAGTAATATTTACTATAGCTGCGTGGCACATTACATTATTATTCTCAGTGTCTTTTTACGAAATATACCGTCTTCATTTAAATAAACTAACTGGCATTAAGCTGAAATAAATAAGCAAAAAATATTCATTCATTTAATTCATCCTTATCTCAAAATTACAATGTTACATGACCTTCTAACCATTTATTTGTCTATTATCGTAAATATCTTTTGCGTACTTCTAATTGTAGATATAAATAATCTAGGTGGAAATGATAATGAAGGCATTAGCTAAGTTTATTAGTATATATCTTATAAGGATGTGCATAAAAAATTAGGTGGTCAAATTTAAATAAAATGTTGGTTTGAAACGAATACTGCTGTAGGTAACTTTATATGCAATTTAATAGCTGCCATTAGGAATTAACTACAACGTTTGAAGACTATAATTAGAGGAGCTCGTGGCTATGTAATAGCAGCCGCACGGGTCGATCCACCAGGTTAAGTTACGCTTGCCGGGATTGGTCCGTGGATGGGTGACCATCTTTACATACCGAGACTCCTCCGTGCCTCGGAAAGCACGTTAAACCGTTTGTCCCGGCTGTCATTCGTGAATCTATGACAGTCGATACAAGTCGTCAGAAGCCCGAAAGTCTGACACCAGTCTTACCAAGAAGTATCGTATTAACCAGTTACTGGGTTGTGGAGGTCAGATAGGCCGTAGCTCCATGTAAAATACTGGTATTCAGCTGCATCCGGTTAGACTAGAAGCCGAGCCTAACATAGTTGGGAAAAGGCTAGGCAGATTGATTGTTGGAAGACTATAATTATTGATAAATTAGGTATAAAAGTGATAGTCTAATGGTGTGACCGTCAGACTGCCAAGTCATAGGTCTGGAGTTCGAGCTCAAGGCACTCACCTCTGACTTTTCGGATTCATGTGCGTATTGTATATTAACACTTGCTTCAAAAATGGTGAAGGAAAACATCGTGAGGAAACCGGCATGCCTGAGAGATATTTTTCGACATCATGTGAAGCCAAGTCAGAGGCCCAAGATTGTTAAATATCAATGCAGGTAGTTAGAAGTCCAAAAGTCTGACAACCAGGCTTACCAAAGGATATCGTTGAAAATTGTTTTACCTTTTTTTTTGGGGTGGGAAATTATCAAATAATTTCTCCCGCTCTGGGTGGAGCGGAAAGGCGTGTCAGACTCTTACTGACTAAAACCCACCTGTGTTCTTTCAGTTGTCTGTGTTGCCAGGGGCCACGGCATCCCTTTCGAACTTTCCCGCGACCCCGGCAAAATTGTTTTACCTCAACTGTGCTTTGTCTGAAATATTTTTTTAAAATTCATATTACCTTTAACCGCATGAGATATTAGGTGGTATATTTTTAGCCCAAGACCTCACTGCAAACAGCCCTTAGTGACTTAAATTTTATGATGCATTATCATGTTTCGATAATTATACTTTAAAGATAGCAACATTGATGATTTTATTGCCAGCAATAAAAGTTAAAGAGACTTTTAATAGTTATTAAACATTTCATTGTAGGTTTCGATTGATGTCCGCGAAGGTTTTATTGTGCTATAATTTTCAAAGAGAGTCGTTTTTAATTTTTTATATTATAGCTGACCGTTAATGACGATTACTGATCATGGTCCCTTAAAAGGTTAAAGGGAACATGCCGTAATAATTAAGTTTGTAAGTCGTAATCTTTGGTAACAGCAGACTGCAGAACGGGGATGGGCATATGCATCCCCGTAGCCCAGAGTTCACTCAGAATGATCAAGGTAACTAAATGAGTGACGTTTATAAATTTTGATGAATGGAAAGGGAACGGAAGAACCAAAGAAAAGATGGATGGATTGTAAAAGGGATGATATCAAAGAAAAAAGTGGACGTTTAGATTGGAAGGCAACCCGTACCCTAATTGCGTAACTTATTTTTCAGTCCTCTTGCTCAAAAAGGCCGTCATTGTAGAGTACCAGAGCAGGGAAAAAATAGCATTTTTTATCACATCTATTCGAAAATAGCTAATGTAGTCCTCGTAAACAGGGACTAAAATAGCTTTTTAATCCCTAGGGATTAAAAGTGATTTGAATTTGGAACGTGGATATTGTTAGTAAAAGTTCTAATCACCAAAGAGATCAAACTCGAACATTGTATACAGGTTGGCAAGGGAGAGAGAGAGAGATAGTGTGAATTTGGTCAAAATTAAAATCCAAGATGGCGGCTCTGAAAATTTTTAAATTTTTAATCATGGATATCGTTTGCATGGTTTTCAATGGTGCTAAAGCCGTTAGTGAGGTCAAAATGAAAATCCAAGATGGCGGCTGTGAAAATTTTCAAATTTTTCGTCATGGGTGTCATTTTCATGGTTTTCAATAGTGCTAAAGCCGATAGTGAGGTCAAAATCAAAATCCAAGATGGCGCTTGTGAAAATTTTCAAATTTTTCGTCATGGGTGTCATTTTCATGGTTTTCAATAGTGTTAAAGCCGATAGTGAGGTCAAAATCAAAATCCAAGATGGCGGCTGTGGAAATTTTCAAATTTTTCGTCATGACTCGTTTTCATGGTTTTCGAGGGTGCTAAAGCTGATAGTGAGGTTAAAATGTAAGTCCAAGATGATAGCGATTTTTGTTTTAAATCATACTTGAGAAGAAACTTCGTTCCTGACGGGGGTTGGACCGCACACGTTTTTTTTTCTCATAGAGGGTGATAAAAAGTAGAGTGTTCACCTCGGGAGCAACACTATTTTAAGCTCGAGTGAAGTACTTTGAATCCCTCGCTGCGCTCAGGATTCTACTCTAGAATCCTTCGCTCCGCTCTGGATTCAAAGAAACACTCTCGCCTTAAAAATAGTTGTTTGCTCCCTTAGTAAACAATCTACTATTCTTACTCTAGGGGAAAAAGTAATTTCTTTTTAATTTTAGTCTGTTCCAACGAGCCTTGAAAAACGAAAAAGTCTTTATGTAGGTAATATAAGTAGAATAATCATGACTCGACTTATTACTGGTTCACAAAAAAAAGAAGAACATTTTATTTTTGAAAATTGAACTAAATGCGGCTATCTCTTCGGTAGAATGCGTGCATTGCGTTGCGGCTACAGAAGAAATAAAAAAGGCACTGGCGCGAAATCTTTAGAATTTTTCTCTAATTATGAATTGAATTGGTGACCGTAATATAATTTACAACAGTGAAAATTTCATCATATAGTGAGAACATCTTCACAGAGGACTGAAATTAAGTTGCCGGAAAAAACATCTCGTTAAATGTCCAGAATTGTAAAATGAACTATTTAATGTTGTATTGGATTATTTTATTTTCTCGCAATCGTAGTGAAAAGTAGAGTGTAACACACGGCGCTAAAACCCATTATAACTCGGTTTCTATTTACTCCCTCGCTAAAGCTCGGGAGTAAAACTACCTCGTTATAATGGGTTATTTTAGCCCCTCGTATAACAATCTACTATTCGTAAACGATTACTATTATGACTAATTTGTTTCATTTTAACAGTTCAGCAACGTTTATTGCGTTATTTACGTTGTTGAGCAGATTTTTGTTTCCAACTTGTGAAGCAATGGATTAACAATCTATTTCAAATCGAAACAGATTGCGATTGATCGTGTATTACACAATTAGGGTACCGAACACAGTTGGGAAATGTTAGGAAGATGATGAGATTTAGCGTAGCAGCGTTTTCAGTACCCACGAGTGTTCCTGTCTATTTTTCATAAATGCTGGAAACAAGTCAGAAACAATTATTCAATGTTGTATTTTTCATAACAGGTAACCAATAGAGTTGTCTTATCAGAATGATGGGGCAATTAGCAATAAAATATATTTAATTGGTTTACCCCTTTTTTTTTTTGGGTGGGGAATTATCAAATAACTTCTCCCGCTCAGTGTCAGACTCTTACTGACTAAAACCCACCCGTGTTCCTTCGGTTGCCCTGTTGCCGGGGGCCATGATGTCCCTATCGGTTTTCTTCGAACCCCCGGCAGGCATTGGCCCTAGCGGACCCCGTCAATTCTGCTGACATCTCTTTAAGGCGCGCGTGGAACACAACGCGCCGTCGATCCGGGCTTGGTCCTTATCGGACGGTAAGCTACCCATTGGTCACCGTCCGCAAGCCCGCGCTCACGGTGGCCGGAAATCGGCTCGCGATTCCCGCCCCGGGCGTCTCCTCCTGCGACGGTTAGGGGCGTGAGGGCGCGAAATATGCCTCTCCCTCACGCGTTCCACCTCCTCCTTGGCGAGCATTACCGCTTCGCAGAAGGAGTTGACGGCCTGCCATTTCCTCTCGCTCCGTACCATGGCCTGAACCAGGGCCGGACGCGAGAGATCACCGCCGCCGATCGCCTCTAATTGGTTTACCCCTTACGAGGCACACGCCTTATTAGAATATTATGGCAAGTGCATTATTTCATAATAAAAAAATAAATAAAAAACAATTAAACAACAACAATTAACAACAACAACAACAACACAACAACAAACAACAACAACAATTTGACTCTATTAAGAATAACAACTTTAATTACCTAGACAAAATTGTTTACTATTTATATTGTCAACTAACTGCTGCCATTCTTTTTCTAAAATAAATGTATGTGTATATGGTGTTATAAGGAGTAGCTTACTCCTTATAAGATCGTCTATCTGTCAGTGGAAGTCCCATCAAAATCGGTCTAGTCCTTTCGGATATGAGCCGAAAATCAGACAAAAAATTAAAACTATGTTTTTTTTTATTACCGTTTACATGCGACATGCAAAATTTTAATGAATTCATTCACTTAAATTACGATGCAATAATAAAAAATAAGAACATTAAACACAACTATCAGATACAAAAATAACAGTTCAATACAATTCAGTCAAAATGCAATGAATAAATACATAATAGTCAAAATAAGATCAAAATGTCAAAATACAATAAGAAAATCTCAATGTAATATAAATCAAATGTCAAAATATAATTCCAATGTCAAAGTACTATTCAAATTTAAAAAAATACCATTAAAATTTCAAAATACAATTAAAATGTCAACCAAAACACAATGAAAAAGTCATTTTAGTCGATATAATTAAAATGTTCAAAATTCAATTTATTTAATTCACATAATTTCAAGGTCTTTAATAATCGGTCATTTAGAAAATCATTAATGGAGTAATAACATTTTTCCACTAGAAAAGCTTTAAGTTTGTATTTAAAATGTTGAAGTGTGGCATTTTTTAAATATTCCGGTAATTTATTAAATATAATTGGTCCCATACAAATGACACTTTTTCTTAATAGTGCAGTTTTATAGCCACCGACATTTATAAAAAATGTATATTGGCTTCTCATGGGGCTTTTTCTGGTATCCGAGACCTTAGTGAATAACTTCGCGTTTGTTTTAACAAATATTGCCATTTCCATAATAATGACGGAAACAGAAGAATTTTTAGAGACTTAAACAAAGGCTTGCAACTATCTATGGGTTTAAGACCGCACATCGCTCTAGCACAGCGTTTCTGAGCTTTAAACACCTTTCATAGTTACCCCAAAGTTTTTGTAGGTTTATTACTAGGTTGTTCTTCTCAAGCCAGCTTATAATATTTTTTAAAGTGCCATCAATGTCTTGTGCATAACGAGTAATGTCAGTACATTTCACGAATGCTGTACAGTCATCGGCTAATAAAACCATAGGATGCTGTATTTGACGTGGCAAATCGTTTACATAGGTCCAGCAAAAATAGGGGTGGCCATAACACGCTGCCCTGTGGTACACCGAACCTAACTATTCTGCCTTCAGATCGGCATTTCATTTATGCATTTAGTAAAAACCTGTTATTTTTACATTAAAAACACACACTTCAATTTTATTTATTTGTAGTATAGACACATTGTGTGTTTTAATTAGATAATGTATTGCAAATTATTCCTTTTCCGTTATGGATATTAAGTATTCGTAAGACATAATGTGGTATTATTTAACTATTATTGTAAAGTGGGTATGCTTTTTCTATGCATTACCTACATTAATGCAAATGGCGAATCTCTCGCAGTTCCCTGTCAGGAGTTGATGAACACTGTGGAAAATGCCTGTTATGTCCTGTTTCCCTAACAGCCTGACCACTCTCGTGTGATGTACAATTATTACAAGCAAGGTACTTTGGTGACTACGTCCTCATCTTGTCCCGTCTGATATCCAATGTGAGTGCGGTGCCCCTGTCCAGAACATGACCCACTGGTTGGAGTATCTTAAGTACTCATACACCTGAACTTTTATGGATCTACTGAACCCCACTGACGCTGCTATTAACGTGGTCATCAACTGGACCCAACTAATCTAAAAATTACTATCGACTCGAAAAGAAGAAGAAGACTCTCCTTATCGTTAGACTTTTACTCGTTGGAGGTGAGAAGAGGTCTTGATCAGGTCACGGTAGTCTGTAAGACCTCACGGGGACGTATCGACTGTCCAGAGCTCCATGGACTTTTGTGCCCGACAAATACATTGAACACCATCAGAGCAGCCGACACAATCTGTTTACGCAACTGTTATTCAGAGCTGTAGCCAGAGCTGAATCTCCAGTCTGTCGAACCCTAAAGATGCTAAATGCCCTTCTGATTGCCAACTCTGAATGTGATGTGTTTGCGCATGAATAGAGTAAAATTATGCGTATATGTCTGGTGTTCTGTGAGAGCAAGTATGCTAAGGAGTCCATTGTTCCATGTCAGTTTTATATTAAACTAGCTGACCCTGCAAACGTTGTTTTGCCATATAAATGTTTGGGGTGGACCACCATAACCTACCCTACCTACCCTGCCTACCCTGCCTACCCTGCCTACCCTGCCTACCCTGCCTACCCTGCCTACCCTACCTACCCTGCCTACCCTGCTTACCCTGCCTACCCTGCCTACCCTGCCTAGCCCTTTCTTTGGTATTGTTCGTCGAGTTAAGCTCCTTATATTCTGAGTTGAGCTCCACGGTTACTGACAAATGCTTGTATATGCACTGACTGGACAGGTCCACTCAAATCTGTGTGGTTCTTTCCTCAAAAGACCTTTTCAGACACTAATCTACATCTCATATGGCCTGACCAAGATTATATCTGGACTTTAAAAGAGACTGCGACCTAGTTTATTTCGGCCTTTCTTCTCAGAGTAGTCAGATAGGAAACGCCGAACTCATCTACTTAGCTTATTTTTTTTTTATATATATATGACGTTTAAAAGTGATTCTGATATCCTATTTACAGAATAAATAATTCAATTTAATTTAATTTAATTTCATATTAATGGACTTTGTGAAAATTTGTGGTGACTTTCGGTAACTTTACAACATCCTAAAAAAAAAAAAAAAATCGCGCCCGACAATAAAAGGCTGCAGTTGAGCTCGTACTTCCAAAAGAGTGATAACTCAAAAAGTCACACAATTATTTGCAATATTAAGAGTTAAAGGTATAAAAATGGATATAATTAAGATATTGATTGTTGCGTCCGCGCAGGTGTTTGCGACGCGGGACGAATTTTTAATGGAAAATAAAAAATACTACAAGACACACACAGTTTTATGAGTTAACGTGTAACAGTAGTAAAGGGAATTAATTGTCCAGTGCTTGTGGAAATAATTATTATAATTTTGTGGGGTAGGCAGAATGGGCTCTTAAATTAAAAGTATTAAAGAGATATGAGCGGAAAAGCGAAACCAATTGTTCTAAGTACCACATAATCTTGTTAATGGCTTTGACTAAATAAGGCTTAAAGACTGGAGATAAATTGAGCTACAGTTTTAATAAATATTAAAGAATAATCCGTTTGTCAAAGTAAGTATATCAAATATTGAAAATACATAGATGTTTAAGTTTATAAACATCTTCAGCACGCATAACACGACAACCATAGAAACGGGTTCTCGACGGGTTTTGTAGACGAAAGAATAGACAAAATGACGGATTGTGATTGTTTATCTGTCATTTTGTTTCTATTCTTCCGTCGACAAAACCCGTTTCCATTGTGGTAATGCTAAAGCGTGCAGGTGCATAGTAAAATTATTATGATGAAAAAATATACTTAAATCGCAAAATAATGCTTAGGTAGTTAAGTTGGTACCCACGTCTAAACAGATTTATTTTATTTTTTACATTATTTTATGTTTATTATTTATATTATTTCATGTGTATATTTTTTTTTTTATTTTAGGCTTATGAAATAAATTTAATTTAATTTAAATTTAATATTAATAACACCTAAAATCTATCTTCGCAGTTTTCTCAATCTGCCTCCAAACTTTTCAGTGATTATTTCTTCTTGATTCTTGGTTTGTGAATAACCTTATTACTAACCACTTAATTTTTTTTATAATCTATATTTTATAATTTTGCTAAAATTCTATCATAATTCCCCAATCACATAAATAAATCAAACATTTAAAGTCTGAACTAGAAACTAAATCTTTCCCAAAATTTAAATCCAGCCTCCTATTTTTTGGGAAATATTTAGTTTCTAGAGTCTTCGCACATCACAACAATGTCACTGACCCCAGCCGCAAAGGTCACGTAATACATAAGTCCCAAGCCATCCAATTCTCTAGACAAATTACTGCAATTCCACCTCTAACTACCAGTTAGCAATTACTTCACAAAAATTACATTATACTAATTCTACAATTGCAGTGTCGATTTATCAATATGACTTTATGTTGGTATTTATACTAATTACTATAAAATTCGAAAGGGTTTCTGTATGTAGCTCTTTTCTTGCAGCAAAACTGCTTTACCGATTTTGATGAAGTTTGACATTTGTGAAGCTGGTGGGCTGGTGGTTCAGGTAACAAATTAATTCCGACTTACGATTTTTATTACAAAGCTTCCGCTGTCCGTCCGTCCGTCTGTCTGTCCGTCTGTCACCAGGCTGTATCTCATGAACCGTGATAGTTAGACAGTTGAAATTTTAACAGATGATGTATTTCTGTTGCTACTATAACAACAAATACTAAAAAACAGAATAAAATAAATATTTAAGGGGCTCCCATACAACAGACATGATTTTTTTCCGTTTTTATAGGTACTTACGGAACCATTCGAGCACCAGTCCGACTCGCACTTGGCCGGTTTTTATTACTAAGCCTCCGCTGTTCGTTCGTCTGTCTGTCAGGCGGGCTGTATCTCATGAATCGTAATTGGTAGACAGTTGAAATATTCACAGATTGTGTATTTTTATTGCTGTTTTATAACAAATAATAAAAATAAAATAAAGTAAGAAATATCTCGACTTAGCACACGACGTTGTTGACATGTGGAATGTGAGCTCGGCTATCATTGTGCCGATTGTCGTAACGGCAAATGGCCTGATGGCCGAAAGCCTCGACCAACATCTCTCGAGGCTCTCGTTAGGCGGTTGGATCAAGCGCCTGATTCAGAAGGCAGTACTCCTCGATACGGCTCGCATTGTGAGGAGGTTCCTGTCTCTGCAGCCCTAACCACCGGTAGCTTGGACCCTGCTCCCGACACCGGCGGAACTCTATTTTTTTATATTTTAAATGTTTTTTTAATCCTTTTTATTTTAAGAAATATTTAAAAATGTAATCGAATAAGAATTGAAATGAATAAACGGAAAAATAAGTAAAAAATTAAAGGTGGTCCCCATACAAGAAACATGATTTTTTCGGCTTTTTTTTTGCTTAATATTGTACGGTGGTACTGAACCCTTTGTGTGTGAGTCCGACTCGTACTTGGCCGGTTTTAGTTAGTGGTGCGAAGAATCCATACAGACACGAGTTAACTTTGTATAATTGATTTCATCACTACTGCTCTAAACACGGTAAAGGAAAATATCGTGAAGAAACTGACAGCGCAAGAATTCATGTTGATATCCACCAGCCCGCACTGGGCTCGCTTCGAAGATTACGGCCTACTCCTTCCAGACTCCTTTTAACAAAGAGGAGGCCTGAATCCCAGCAGTGGGAAAACCATAGGTGGATCATAATTGTGCTGGATTGATATTTGAAAAAAAGAGAAATATTTTATTTGGGGCACGCACAGGAAATACAGTCAAAACAAAGGAGTATTTAAAACTAACAAAATTAACATTAAAAACAAAAATATATATTATATTAACATAACATAACATCACGCCTTGTTTCCCCGTAGGGTTGGGCAGAGGTGTCCCTGTAGCAGGTACACCCACGTTTCGCCAGTTATGTTTAAGTCCCATGTAATAGGGGGCGAGCCTATTGCCATCAACCGGGCACAAATCCAGACTCCGAGCTACTACTGAGAAATTTCTGATAGAAAGACCCAATAACACTGCCCGACCCGGGAATCGGACCCAGGACCTCATGCACTGCAGGGCAAAGGACTCCCTTCCCTCTTTCCACTTTTCCCGGTCTACTGCGATAGCGGGCCAATCCTTTAGGAAGGAGTCCAGCTCATCCCGCCATCTCTTCCTGGGCCTGCCGCGTAGTCCTCTGCTATTTGGGATCCACTGAGTCGTGATTTTTGCGTACTGCTGCTCCGACATGCGACAGATATGGCCAAGTGCAGGTACACCCTTTTTTTTTTTGGGTCGGATATTATCAAATAACTTTTCCCGCTCTGGGCGGAGCGGGAGGGTGTGTCAGACTCTTACTGACTAAAACCCACCCGTGTTCCTTCGGTTGCCTTGTTGCCGGGGGCCACGATGTCCCTATCGGTTTTCTTCGAACCCCCGGCAGGCATTGGCCCTAGCTGACTCCGTCAATTCTGCTGACATCTCTTTGAGGCGCGCGTGGAACACAACGCGCCGTCGACCCGGGCTTGGTCCTTATCGGACGGCGAGCTACCCATTGCTCACCGTCCGCAAGCCCGCGCCTACGGTGGCCGGAAATCGGCTCGCGATTCCCGCCCCGGGCGTCTCCTCCTGCGGCGAGAATATTCGCCTCTCCCTCACGCGTTACACACTGGGGTTGGGGATCATAATCTCCGGGTGAGGCTCTACTACCAAAAATATAAATACTTGCAAAAAAGACCTATGCAAGGCCAAAAAGGCGTAAATAAATACCGCAGCAATGGTATTCTGATAGGGCCCGCTGTGATGTAAATAACACACTTGACAAAAATATATAATAAAATGCAGATGAACCTGTGCGAAAACTGCTAGTTGTGATTGAAGAAGTACGCTCTGCGCTCTCATACCCGACGTTAGACGTTTAAAAGCAGTAATGCGTTTAATTACTAAGCGAACATTTACTTTCTTGAAAGTTAGTCAACTAGGATGAGTTATGTTGCGGGGGAATGCAAAAGTTGATGTTATTATGAATTTTCTAGATTTAATTAATTCATCATCTGCCAAACCTTTTTCCAACTATGTTGGGGTTGGCTTCCAGTCTAACCGAATGCAGCTGAATACCAGTATTTTACATGGAGCGACTACCTATCTGACCTCTACAACCTAATTACTAGGTAGCATGATACCCCTTGGTAAGACTGGTTGTCAGACCGAGGCACGGAGGGGTCTTGGTATGTAAAGATGGTCACACATTCACGGACCAACTGCGGCAAGCGAAGCTTAACCTAATCGATCGACCCATGCGGCTGTTATTACTTAGCCACAAGGCCCTTTACTACTTTACTACTAGTTTTTTTTTTTTTTTTTTTTTTTTTTTTTAAACGTTGCCCCACACTAGAAATTTCTCCTGTATCGTGGGTGCGTTTACAAACATAAACTCACATACACAAACAGCCAGACTCGGAACAACTACTTGTAGGTCATACAAATATTTGTTCCGTGCGGGAATCGAACCCGCGACACGCAGCGCAGCAGTCAATCGCTTAACCACTGCGCCAACCGTGCCGATTTAATTTATTATAATAATTAATTTTTTAGATTAATTTATTTACTAGCAATACGCAAAAACCATCATTCAGCGGATCCCAAATAGTGGGAAACGACAACACGGCAGGCCCAGAAAGAGATAGCGAGATGAGCTGGACCCCTCCCTATAGTATGGCCCACAATCGCAGTAGACCGGGAAAAGTGGAAAGAGGGAAGGGAGGGTCTTGCCTTACAGAGGAATAAAACAGGCTTATAATATAATAATACTGACCAGATAATATTATGGCTCACAAACCATAATATTAAAAGTCTATTTGAAATAAAAAAATTAAAGACTCAATTTAGAACTAAAGCCTTAAAAATATGTGAGACTGCTGAGTCTACACTACAACAGCTCTTTTCATAATTCACGAACTATGACAAAGAACACATTACTAAACCACATGAAGACCAATTTTATTACACCATTTTAAAATAAACAATAACCCTCTTTAATCCTCCCGAATCCAAAAAAACACCTTTGCACGATAAACAAAATAAAATAACACTTTCACGAATGACAATTCAATAGTTTTACATCAAATTTTAATAACATATTTTTGTTCGACACTTCGAAAGTTCACGGTCGCTTACTGTATGTATTTTTATTATGATAAGTGTTAAATAAAAAGGTCTTGTTCATCAGCTGTTCTTTGACAGGATCCAACTGTGAAGTATGCGCCGTGTTGTGCATAAATAATGGTGTTATTTAGTAAAACTGTCATAGTCTCTAAATTGACCTTAACTTCATATGTGCATGCGCATCTAGACATGGATATAACAGATGTTGATGTAGACATTTTTGTTACAATTTTTCTCTAGAGATGAAAAGATTAGGCAGAAAGGTTGGTAGAGACACTGCATGTCAGTAACTGTCTATGTCACCGCGATAACTGTGAAGTAAAGTATGAAAATAATAATGTTATCTAACATAACACATAACATAACATCACGCCTGTATTATTTGAAGGGTTAAGCAGAGGTGAACACATTTCGCCAGTTATGTTTAAGTCCCATGTAATAGGGGGCGAGTCTATGTTATGTTATATATATGGATTATATCCAAGATAAGAGTGCTTGGAAACATGCTGGTCCTGCTCCATAGGACAATTTAGAATCAAGACAAAATCAAACTGGTTGCTAATTTAATTGTAAAATTTATTACTTTGTGTTTTATGACATTGATTTTACATTCTGTGATTACTTCCTCACACACTGACTTATTAATTGTAAAATTTTAGGAAAATCGTCTACTTTTACAATGTTTGTAAATATGTGAGCACCATGTATCTATCACATATTAAATTACCTGTCGTTGCTTCATTTTTAATTCTTTTTACCTTATAGTAATTTTTATTCTAGGTGCATCGTCTTCACATATAATAATTATTTAACAAATGTACGTACATATACAAACAATTGTAAAACATTTTAAAAGAGTAACGGTGGAGTTTCTTGCCCATTCTTCTCCATACGAAAACTATCTTTTGGAAGGGGCGACTAGAATCAATTTTATTATTTTGTCATTTTTGACGTTCAAAAGTGCCTATTTGAAATAAATGATTTGACTTTGACTTGACTTTGACTTTATGATAAAAAAAATACATTATCTGCATTTTTTTATTCGGGTAATCGTTATCTGGGAATCTTAGAAACACCCCAATTTCCCATTAAAACTGCAACACGGTTACTGCTCGCGGAGAAACACAAGCAATTAATAATTCTATATTCTAAGCCAATATGACATTTACATGAGGTACAGCTGATTTATAGTGAGCACGCGCAGGAGAACATAAATTAAAACTAAGTTATGTTGGCAAATGACATATTAGTAGGTATTTTTATCTACAATTTTACAGTCGATTTTATTATGAATTGATAGGATGTTTATCATCTTCATTTAGAGTACAAAAAAAATATTTATAGTGATTTTATAAGACATCAGTCGCACTCAGTGTAGCCTGTTCAACTAACATTCTAAAATACTGGCCAGTCTTTTTATTATTGCTCGCGGCATGAGTTATTCTTATGCCTATCTCGCTCGTGTGGACTTGAGATGCAACAAAATACTCGTAGATCCAGAAATAAATAGATTTTTTAAACTTCTTCATCCTCAAAATCTTACATATTTTATTTCACATAAACCTACATGGGCACTTATGAAACGAATTAGGGGTTAGTGACTAACCTGGTGTCTGTTTTAAAGCCGCCCATGGGCCTCTGAATTGGCTTCACATGCCGTCGAGAAATATCTCTCAGGCATGCCGGTTTCTAACCGCCGCAGGAGGAGACGCCCGGGGCGGGAATCGTGAGCCGATTTCCGGCCACCGTAGGCGCGGGCTTGCGGACGGTGAGCAATGGGTAGCTCGCCGTCCGATAAGGACCAAGCCCAGATCGACGGCGCGTTGTGTTCCACGCGCGCCTCAAAGAGATGTCAGCAGAATTGACGGGGTCCGCTAGGGCCAATGCCTGCCGGGGGTTCGAAGAAAACCGATAGGGAAATCGTGGCCCCCGGCAACAAGGCAACCGAAGGAACACGGGTGGGTTTTAGTCAGTAAGAGTCTGACACGCCCTTCCGCCCCGCCCAGAGCGGGAGAAGTCATTTGAAAATTTCCCACCCCAAAAAAAAAGGCATGCCGGTTTCCTCACGATGTTTTCCTTCACCGTTTTTGAAGCAAGTGATAATTATACAATACGCACATGAATCCGAAAAGTCAGAGGTGCGTGCCTTGGGTTCGAACTCGAGACCTATGACTTGGCAGTCCAACGGTCACACTACTAACTTAAGTTTAACAATAATTAAAGCGTACAAAGTACGTAAGACTTGTTATCCTGTGGCAGGTGTTAGCCTTTATATATTTAATCCGGTCTAATGATAGTTTATAGCGACCTAATACTTCTGATGTGTCGATAATTAATTGTGTATAATTGCCAACATTAGTATGTAAATCGACTAACGGGATGCTTATCAGTGATAAATAATTGTGTTATTTTCTTTATTTAATTTTCCATACATATTGTGTACACTCACAACATCACGCCTGTAATCCCCGAAGGGTTAGGCAGAGGTGTACCTATAGTACACCCATATTTCGCCTGTTATGTTCAAGTCCCATGTAATAGGTGGCGAACCTATTGCCATCAACCGGGCACAAATTGGTAAATGAGGCGCCCCTAACGCGGGCGATTCGCACCCTTAACCTTGTAGCGGAGAAATTAGATATATTTGCTTGTACACGGAGTGAATTCACAAGGATAACATTGTTTGTAATAAGTTTTAGAATATAAGTTGTTATTATTAAGTTTGCTTCACTATTGCATTGGGTTTTGCCTGTAAAAATAGTTGTAAGTGATTATATAAATAAATAATTTAAAAAAACCAGACTCCGGGCTGCTACTGAGAAATTCCAGATAGAAAAACCCAAAAACATTTGTACTTAAATTATAACTATGTTGTATCTAAATGTATTTTATTGTGTGTACATACTTTGAGAGGGAGGCTAACAGAAGAATTCAGCTGGGCTACCCAGCCCATCTGAATTCGTTTGGGAAACTTCAGTTGGCAAACGTAAGGTAGGACGCCCTCAGGTTAGGTGGAGCGACGATCTTCGTAGGGTGGCTGGTAACAGCTGGATGAGAGTTGCCGAGAATCGAGCTGAATAGCGTGCAATTGGAGAGGCCTATGTTCAGCAATGGACTGCTATAGGCTGATGATGATGATGAGTGTACATAAATAATAAAATAAATAAATAAATACAGAAAATCCAGAAAATAGCCCATCGGCATCAGAAACAGTGTTCAAGCTGCCGGTGGTCAGGGCTCTAGAGAGAGGAACCTCCTCACTATGCGTGCCGTGTCCAGGAGTACTGCTTTCTGAATCAAGCCTTTGACCCAGCCGCGCAATGAGAGCCTCCTGAGGTGTTGGTCGAGGCTCTTCGCTATTAGGCCATTAACCGTAACGATTATCGGTACAATGATTGCAGAGTCCACATCCCACATGTCGACAACCTCGTGTGCTAAGTCAAGATACTTGATTTTTTTATCATGCTCAGCTTTCACGAGATTCTCGTCATGAGGGACAGCGATATCAACAATCATCAAATCATATATATAAAATTCTCGTGTCACAATGTTAGTTACCTTACTCCTCCGAAACGGCTTTACTGATTTTTACCAAATTTTATATGCATATTCAGTAGGTCTGAGAATCGGCTACTATCTATTTTTCATACCCCTGTGTGATAAGCGATAAGTGATAAGGGTTGTCCACCCTAAACAAATAATTGGCAAAACAACGTTAGCCGCGGTCAGCTAGTAGTGTTATAAATTATTGAAAGAGTTTAGCTGCGTTTTGTATTTTCTGCTTTTTTTTTCTTTCTCACCTAAATTACATAACAAATTGTTACCAATCAATCTGCCTAGCCTTTTCCCAACTATATTGGGGTCGGCTTCCAGTCTAACCGGATGCAGCTGAATACCAGTATTTTACACGGGGCGACTGCCTATCTGACCTCCACAAACCAGTAACTGGGTAATACGATACCCCTTGGTAAGACTGGTTGACAGACTTTCGGGCTTCTGACGACCCGTAACGACTGTCAAAGATCCACAAATGACAGCTGGGACCAACGGCTTAACGTGCTTTCCGAAGCACGAAGGAGTCTCGGTATGTAGTAATGGTCACCCATCCACGGACCAACCCCAGCAAGCGTAGCTTAACCTGATGGATCGACCCGTGCGGCTGTTGGTACTTAGCCACGAGCTCCTCGAGAGCTCCGAGCTTGTATAACAATTGTTACCAAAACAAAAAAAAAATTGCTTGCGACTGATTTATTTATTAGAGAGTAGCTGTAAATTAACGACTCAATAGTTTATCATTATTTCACCAACCCAACAATTTAGTGGAATCGACAGTTTTAACGTCCCCCATTTTGAATTATAGAGCAAAACTATAGTGTCCAGTCTAATATATCTCCAGTATGATAAATATAACTTTTATTTATTTATTTATATATACTTTATAACTACTACAACTACAACTTTTTAACTTTTGAGCGATGTATCGACTAGTCAAAGAGTTCTGTACTATTAATGAAACTCATGTGCGTATTTTAATTCTCGTCACTGTCATGTCTATTGAAATTATTAAGCAAAAAGTACGATTCAGGTTTTGTTTCCTTGACATTCTCAATTAGGTTTATTGTAATGAATAGAGGAATTGTTAATGTAAAGATTATCTTTACACTTTAGAAAACATTGAATTATAAGGCCTACTTGCTCGTTAACAGCTAATTCAGAGTTAACAGCTAACTCAGAGTTAATTCAATAATTATCTTTGGATCGACCCTGATTTAGGTGTTAACTCCGAGTTATTTAGCTAACCCATGAACGCGCAAGTGGGCCCAAGTAAACTATACGGTAGTTGCCTCGGTAAAAAAATGAAATTCTATTTAGTCCGTCTTTCAGATCATAAAAAATATTAGACACGTATTTTTTGCTTTATCATATTAATCAAAAATAACTTAGAAAACACGCATTAAAGTTGGAGAGTGGGGGCTCGCTACGTCACAACTCAGTATTAAATCTAGCAAGGCGTGACGTCATGCGATATTTTAACTCAATATATCGCCGTAATCTTTTGATTACGTCAAAAAAAAAAACGTGCTCAATATTTTTAAATAATCAACAAGAAGGACATACGAGTAAAAAGAAAATTGGACACAGGCCTATTATCTAAGAACATATTATAATCTCTACTAGGTATTATTTCGTTGTTTCCTGCAATTCACAGAAACTTCGGTGAAATCAATAATAGTAGATTGTTATACGAGGGGCTAAAATAACCCATTGTAACGAGATAGTTTTACTCCCGAGCTATAGCGAGGGCGTAAATAGAAACCGAGTTACAATGGGTTTTAGCACCGTGTGTTACACTCTACTTTTCACTACGATTGCGAGAAAATAAAATAATCCAATACAATATTAAATTGTTTATTTTATTTAAATGTACAATTTGTACAATTCTGGATATTTAACGAGATATTTTTTTCCAGCAACTTAATTTCAGTCCTCTGTGAAGTTTTCACTAGATGGTGACATTTTCACTTTTGTAAATTATATGACGGTCACCAATTCAATTCGTAATTAGAGAAAAATTCTAAAGATTTCGCGCCAATGTCTTTTTATTTCTTCTACAGCCGCAACGCAATGCACGCATTCTACCGAAGAGATAGCTGCATTTAGTTCTATTTTCAAAAATAAAATATTCTTGTTTTTTTTTTGTGAACCAGTAATAAGTCGAGTGTATAATCATGATTATTCTACATAAGAATAAAGACTTTTCCATTTTTCAAGGCTCATTGGAAGAGACAAAAATTAAAAAAAAAATACTTTTTCCCCTAGAGGAAGAAATGCTATTTTTTCCCCGCTCTGGTACGCTACAATGACGGCCTTTTTAAGCAAGAGGAGTGAAAATAATGTTTATTAATCTAGTCAGAATCTTAAGCCAGCGTTTCTGAAACCTATTCAATAATAACAAATCTGTAGCTAAATCTCTTTTCAGTGTATTTGACTAATAACCCAAGTTAGGTAATAACTTTTCCTGGAAGAGAATAGTAAAAACTTATAGAGAATATAGTTAGAGTTCTAGTTTTTTTTTTTTTCGTTAGCCTATATTGTGTCCCGCTGCTGGGCAAAGGCCTCCCCTATTTCCTTCCAAACCTCTCTGCTTTGTGCGATTTCAGGCAATGTTGACCCCGCAAACATAACTAGATCGTCACACCACCTTCGCCGCGGTCTACCTCGACGGCATTGTCTCCCAGAGTTCTAGTTAACACCGTTTAATGATAAGATAGTCCAAGTTAGCTTGTCACGTTACATAACAAGCTTATCATTGATAAAATAATTAAATTTTGAATATTGACGTACTGTACCATTTGAACTTTGGTACCTACTAAGCACCTAAAGTTGTCAACTTGATGCTTCTTTAGTGTCGAACCTAGTAGGTAATTAAATAAAATGAAATGAAATTGTTTATCTGAATCACTTTTACGTGTCATATTAAAATTTACGCCCTAGGAAGACTTATACTGACCTTATTGGTGATGTTCTTCAGAAAGGCCAGGTGCGTAGTACTCGCAACCGGCGTGCGTGTATGACCAGATGTATGAACGTAAACGAGGCAAAAGGAGTATGTAAGGATCGTAGCAGGTGGCGTTCTGTAGTTTCTGCCTACCCCCATGGGAAGAAGGCGTGAGTTTATGTATGTGTGAATTAAAATTTAAAAAGATAAGTTAGGTGGAGTCGCCATTTCCTATCTGACGCGATATGTCTGGTATAGTTGGATAACCTATAGCACCTGCTTTAAAAACCATAATTTCGCTCTTTTTGGTGTTATACTTTGAGTCTTTGAGCTATCGCGTATGCTCACAGATTGACACCAGTCGCCTCAAGGCACCGATCGATCTAATCAAATTTTTATTTTAATATTTTTTCAAAGTCAAAGTCAAAGTCAAATCATTTATTTCAAATAGGCCCATGTATGGCACTTTTGAACGTCAAAAATTACAAAATAATAAAATTGATTCTAGTCGCCCCTTCCAAAAGGTAGTTTTCGTATGGAGAAGAATGGGCAAGAAACTCCACCGTTACTCTTTTAAAAATGTTTTACAATTGTTTGTATATGTACATACATTTGTTAAATAATTATTATATGTGAAGACGATGCACCTAGAATAAAATTACTATACCACAATCGGTAAAAAGAATTAAAAATGAAGCAACGATAGATAATTTAATATGTGATAGATACATTGTGCTCACATATTTACAAACATTGTAAAAGTAGACTATTTTCCTAAAATTTTACAATTAATAAGTGTGTGAGAAAGTCACAGAATGTAAAATCAATGTCATAAAACACAAAGTAATAAATTTTACAATTAAATTAGCAACCAGTTTGATTTTGTCTTGATTCTAAATTGTTCTATGGAGCAGGACCAGCATGTTTCCAAGCACTCTTATCTTGGATATAATCCTCTAATTTGTAATATGCTTGTTTACAAAGTGTACTTTTTATATGAGTTTTAAATTTTCTTTCATTTAATTGCAATATGTCACAAGGTATTTTGTTGTAACATTTAACACAGTACCCCATAAAAGATGTATGTACTTTAGATAACCTGAAAAATGGTTGATCTAGTTTATCTTTATTTCTAGTATTAAAATTATGTCTATCACTTATTTTATTAAAGAGATGTGGATTTTTCCTTACATACATAATATTTTCATAAATGAATTGGCAAGGTACCGTCATAATATTAATCCTTTTAAAAAGTTCCCTGAGAGATTCGCGGCGACGTAGATTATAAATGGCTCTGACAGCTCTCTTTTGCAAAATAAAGATGGATTCAATGTCAGCAGCCCGACCCCACAGTAAAATGCCATATGACATAATGCTGTGGAAGTAGCTAAAATAGACCAAACGCGCGGTTTCTACATCTGTTAACTGTCTTATCTTTCTAACAGCATAAGCGGCCGAGCTTAACCGCCCCGCAAGAGATGTTATATGAGGTCCCCATTGTAATTTCTCGTCTAGCGTGATTCCCAGGAAAACCGTTTGATTAATAAATTCCAGTTTTTCTCCATTCAATATGATGTCACATTCGCTACTTTTAACATTAGGTAATTTAAATCTAATGCATTTGGTTTTTTTTTTATTAAGTACCAGATTATTTACCGTAAACCAATCTTGGACTTGCAGAATAGAGCTATTCACGTCGTCAAGATTTTGTGACCGTCGGTTTATTTTAAAGATTAATGATGTGTCATCTGCAAATAACACCATCTTCGGTTGATTATGAAGTAATTGGGGCAAATCATTAATGTAAACTAAAAAGAGGAATGGACCCAATATCGAACCTTGAGGAACGCCCATTGCCATTTCAGACCCTAATGAGTTTACGCCGTTTACCTGAACTTTAACCTTTCTATCTTTCAGGTATGATCTAAGTAAATCAAGAGCTGTATTTTTAATCCCATAGTGCTCTAGTTTCAGCAGAAGTGTCTCATGGTCTACACAATCGAACGCCTTCGAAAGGTCGCAAAAGATTCCAATGGCATCTTGTGCTTCTTCCCAGGTCTTAAAAATGTTCTTTATTAGGGTGACACCGGCGTCAGTAGTACAACGCCCTTTGGTGAAACCGTACTGTTGTTCATGAAAGATGGAATTTTTATTAAAGTGACGTAACATTTGATTGAGCATCAACGTTTCAAACACCTTACTGAGAACTGGCAGAATTGACACAGGCCTATAATTGTTGGGTTCTTTACTATCACCGGATTTGAACAATGGAACTACTTTACTGTGTTTCATGAGATCCGGAAAGACTCCTTGGTCTACACTGGTGTTAAATATGTAAGCTAAATAGGGCGCAATGGTTTCGATAATAGATCTACAGACTTTTACAGACATTCCCCAGAGATCTTCTGTTGATTTAATTTTAAGATCTTTAAAAGCTTTTATAACCGCCTGGGGGTTTGTATGCTGAAACCTAAACTCCAAAGGGCATGCCTTCACATTCTGTCTAAGTAAGGCAGCAGAAAGCGCGGGTGAGGAATTTAAAGCTTCAGTAGTTTTAAGGGGAATATTAGCAAAAAAGTTTTCAAATTCTTGAGCTATTTGTATATCTGAGTTAATGGGGCCATGTGCAGTCTCTAAATTAAATTCAGTATTTCGCTGTTTTTTCCTACCTGTTTCATTATTTATTACTTGCCAGGTAGTTTTTATTTTATCATCAGCTGATTTTATTTTATTGCTAATATAAAGAGCTTTGGCTATTTTGCAAACATTTTTAAAAGTTTTTGAATATTTTGCAACATACTTATGAAAGCTTGTATTATTCATATGTTGCTTTAAGCCATAAAGTTCAAATAGTTTTTCCCTGCTTTTACGAATACCTGGAGTCGCCCAATCACTAAATAAGAATTTTGTGTAAATACTTTTAGTCTTTAGTGGAAAAGTGTCATTAAATTGCGTGTTTAATAGTGAAAAGAACTCGGCGTAGAACTCATTTGGGTCACCTATATTATTAAAACTCTGAACACATAATTTATTGGCCAAAGAATGATTTAATTTCTCTAAACTTTTACATGATATTGGCCTAAACCTTATTTGAATTTTTTGTAAAGGTATGTAGGAGCAAAATGTTATTGTTTGTCCACTGTGATCTGATGGCAACTTATTTACAATTTGTTTGTGTAAGTAATCACAATTACAAAAAATATTATCTATACAAGTGGCAGAAGAAGCTGTCACTCGGGTTGGTTCAATAAAAACATTTGACAAATCAAATGACCTAAAAAGACTTAATAATCTGACAGTATTCGAGTTATTTTCTAATAAGTTAATATTAAAATCACCACATACGATTATTGACTTACTACTAATACTAAGTTTCTTTAATACATCTTCCATTACAGAATCAAACACGGATAGATTCTGGTAACTTGGAGGTCTGTATACGCATACTTAACTTACTTACTTAGAGGTGTTTCTTTAATGTTTATATGAGTGTGTTTAGTATGTGATCTTCCTGTGCAACTTCCCATAAAATTATATTTTCTTTCTTTCTTTAAGCCTTACAGAAACAACAATAATTATTATGAAAAAAAAAAACTAACATTTCTTCCACCAACTTTTTCAAACAAAAAACGACTTTATTTTAACATAATAAGTATTTATACTATTTAATAGTCCAGGAGCAACCACCATATTTTATAATTTTGACTTAAAAATGAAGTAATTTTGAATTACTTAAACACTTTAATAAAACTGCTGAGCTACACCTGGGTCGTGTATTATAACTTTAATAAGGTAATATGTATTCAGCACAACATATTATGAGAGAATGATTAATAATTAATTATTTATATGAAATTATAAACAACTAGTTGGTACTTTTTATGGTATAATTTTGTAGTAATAATTGTAGCTATACGGCGTGTACCAGAAAAGTATGGTTATATTTAAGGGTATCAGCCATCACATTTATTTTGAGTCGAGTAGGTATTTATTTATTTAAACTTCTCGCACACAATGAGGTACAAAGGTGGATTTAATGCCTTAGGCATTCTCTACCAGTCAACCAAGGGTGGTGAAGAAATAAGATGGCAGGTGCTCTGATTGAGAGGAAATAACAATAATAAAAAAATATTAAAAGATAACAAAATGCATTATAAATAAAACAGGTACCTACACAAGTACATAAATAGGTTATAAACTTATAATACACATACAAACATATATACTATAATATTTTACAGACCTATATTACATATGTCACCGTAAGATTATGAGAACCGTTAGTTTATAATCTGTCGGAATTATTTTCGTTTGATTATAAACTGTCGAAAAATTGTGAACTGGGTGTAATGGGTTAGGTTAGGTTAGAACTGTGACCAACCGCGCGCGAACCGAGCAAGCGAAGCGAGCGGTGCCGCGGTAGTGGCCGGCGAGCGCTACTTCCAAGTTGCTCGCAGCCAGGCAGGCTATTTAATATTAGTGCACTAGGTGCCTTACGTCGCAAGCAAGTTTGATACCAGTTCACAATTTGTCAGTTTCCCATGGAATGATTATAAACTAGCGAAAAATGATGCGTTAAATTGTAAATGGTTCGTTGCAGTTCACAATTTTTCGACAGTTTATAATTTAACGGAAATAATACCGATAGATTATAAACTAACGAAGTTCATAATTATACGGTGATATAATATATATGTCACGGATACAACCCGAAGAGTGGTTATACCTTGTTTTAACTGGCTACACCTAGGTGCGGCAGGTAGCAGTTGGTTAAATTTAGTTGTAGCAAAATTAAAATGGCTGAATGGTAAGTTAGGTTGGAACTGTAACCACATAACACACCGCACGAGACGAACCGTACGAGCGTAGTGAGTGGTGCCGTGGCAGTGGCCGGTGAGTGCCAAGGTCCATTTAGGCAAGTTTAACCAACTGCTACCGGCCGCACCTAGTTGTAGCCGGCTAAAACTAAGTATAGCCACACTTCAGGTTATAGCCGTAACATATAAATACATATATAGGATATAAATTTAAAGGAAAAGAGGTAATTGAGATGACTACGCTATTTGTTTTGAAAATAACTCTGCAATAATGCTTAAATGCATACCGACTATTGGAGTTTTGTTGAGAATTTTGTTTTGCAGTTGAATTCTTTTTTCCTATTACAATGCTGGTTCCATGGAGAAATTTGATCAGGTTGATGGTCTTTAGAAAAGCATGGTCATGTTAATTTATGGGTTAGGTAACCCTTAAATTATTAATATTACCACGCTTTTCTGATACATGCTGTATAGAGTACTATCAATGTTTTCTTTGAATTATTAGTAGGGTACAGGGTGCAAAGCAAATTGGAACGGAAAAAAAAATTCTTAAACGTCGGCAATTTGTCGTCTTTAAGTTGATATTTCTGAATTTTTTATGAAGTATTTTCAATATTTCATTTGGGAAGGTGCTCAAACAATTTTAATAAAGTTGTTTTTTGCCAGAAAGACTAAGATTAATTATAAACACAAGAAGTCTAGGTTTATTTAATATCATCCAAACAAAGACTGTTGAATTGTGCTAGTTTAAATACAACTAAAATTTAAATCAATGATTACAACAAAATAAAACGATAGATGTTATAAATCATAAATAATAATTTAATCGATGGTGTTTATAAATTAATAAAAATAAAACAATATTTATTATAAGATTTTGAAAATTGTTAATAATTATTAACTTGAACATATATTTTTATAGACCATTAAACCTAACACCTTACATAAGAATATTACTACAATATTTTACTCGCTTACTTAGGAGTAAAATAAACTTTTTTTCGTACTTCTGCCGTTAAAACATCGACAACTACCTACTATAGGTACTAGTAGGTAGTGTACAGTTAACGATGACAGTTCTGATTACTGCCAACCCCTTCTTGTTAAATGACGTTAAGGTTTATAAAAGAAACGGTGTTATTGGAAGAAGTAATTAAAAAGTTTCATTAAAATTACTGGTTCTTATGTTACACAAAGAACAAGGAATAAAATAAAAAGATATGTTTTATACAAATTTTAATACATTTATTTTTATATCAGGAAGGATTTTTTAATATTTATTTTAACTTAATTATC
This sequence comes from Agrochola lychnidis, assembly GCA_963680765.1. NCBI lineage: Eukaryota > Metazoa > Arthropoda > Insecta > Lepidoptera > Noctuidae > Agrochola > Agrochola lychnidis. The sequence continues at coordinate 3,634,268 of OY796871.1, read as the reverse complement.
AATAACTAATTTGATTTTACACAGTTTTTAATTTATTGAAATATAATATATTATTACATAGTTTCGGAGGGTAAGTACCTAGATAATAAGATTTTTGTATCAACAGAAATTATTTTATATAGGGTTTATCTATATTCATTTTTTAAACCACTGACAAAAATAATAAGCAGCTAGAATCAAGAAAAGTATTTTCAAATTAAATATAATAAATTCGAATTACGATATTCAAAATTCCCGAGGCTATTAATTCGAGACCGCAAATTCAAATTCACCGAACATATGGAACGTGAAAATTCCGTCAATAATCGTTCAACTAATTCGATTCGAATTTTAAATTGTTGCCGAATTTGTTCAGTTTTTTTCGCTCGCCGTCGGTTCGACGCCGACGCGATCCGAAAACTGTCAATCAAACCGTTGCATATTATTATTTAAGGTATTGTAATTTGAAAATAAAAGAAATTTTGGAATTTCGAACATCGGAACGTTTGTTTTTTTAGAGTTCTCGATTTCAAATAATGAGCGTCTAGTAGAACCGCATTGGTCTCACTTGTTAGATTTTTTGTCGAAATCAAATCATGAGATTAGTATAATTTCATATTCTGGGTGCAAAAAAAGGCAATTTTGTTTTGTTGCACAAATAATTTGTATTTCGATAGGTATAGGTATCATATTCGCATTACTTACTGACGATCTTAATAGCTCCTCGACTAATTTAATCTTTTTCTACATTTTGAATGGAAGATCTTGTCAGTATGTTTGGAGTATTGTGAGATGAGCGTATGAAGGTCGAGTAGTTTATACTTTTGTTATTCTACATAAATAATGTGTTTGTGTCTTTAACTAGTGTAATTATTGACCTTAGCCGTTTTATGTTAAAATAAAAATTGTAATTTGCAGTTTGAACCGTGGTGCACGAGGGCTGTTTCAATTCATTGTACTTTCTGAGTTTACCTTGAAAATATCGTAAAAAAAAACTGGATTTGACGTGGTGATCAATGCTCGTGCCTTCTCTGTATGAGAAGAGGTCTTCGTCCTGCAGTGGGACAGTTATAGATTGGGATTATTATATAATAGAACCAAAAAAAAGTAACAAAAAATTTTAGAAAATAGTTAAAACCATTAAATAATTCTAGAGTCATACGACGTACCTATATTTTCGCAATGAATCTGAAAACTGAAATAAATTACAATTATATAGAACCCAAAACAATGGCATATTTTACAGAACTTCCACCATTCATACCACACACACTTGACCGTATTATTTACCGAAAAGCTAATTGTGTTGTGTCTCGCGGCACAATCGTGGACCGATGTAAAAAACTCACTTATCGGCCCCGGAGGTTCTTACAAAAATTGGGCTTATCCCTAATCTTATATTGACACCGTAATGAGACCAAAATATTGTAACGTCCGAGATTAGTCTTGAAAGGTGTGGAGATGCCGCGGGACTAAAATGGTTTGGACATTGTCCTTTTTTTTTGTGTCATGACAAGTTCGTGTTTTGGGAGAATTTATTAATTTAAGCAAAATAAGAAATTGAGTGTACATAAAACACTAAAGCCTAGCAAATTTTTCCTGCTAGGTAATTTCTTAAATGCAAAACTGGTCCATTAAACAATTGTCCTACTTTAGTGTCAAATGCTATTTGTAAATATTTATCCAGGTTGTAACACATGAATAAAAACGACAAGGATTTTATCCAATTTAATAAAAATTTTAATCTTTTAAAAGTCTTGATATTTCAAAACTAGACCACCTTTTATCTGTATTTTTATTCTATTTTAATTAGGGACTTTTATAACCGCAATGCGTATGATAGTCCCATCATACCCTATACAAATAATAACAAAATACACTGCTATGGATTACATTTGGGCCATAAACCTAAACAGACCCTTTTATCTGTATTGTGACCAATTAAAATAAATAAAGGCAAATAAAACAACAAAATCTAAACAAAAAGTATCAAACCATCTCTATACTTTTCTCTGTTCCAACACAGCCACCGGCCGGATTTGGTTCCGTGAAACTAATCAGTTTAAATAAGTAAATTGACGATAGACCGCATTCGTCACGCGATGGTTGAATTCGGGTACAGCGTGCCGAGATGAGGCCGATACTACTTTGTAAGCATTCGAGTTGTTTTGTCCGATGTTTTTTAACCGACTACGGTGAAACAAAAAGGAGGGTTATGATTTTGACCGGTATGTATGTATGTATGAAACCTGTACTCTAATTGCGTAATACAACACAACGATTCGATTTGAAACAAATTGCGAATCCATTCTTTCATAAGTTGGAAAAAAAAATCGCAATTAGGGTTGACTGGACTTATAGTTAATTATATAACTCTGAAATCGCTAACCCGTCTTGAGTGCGCGTGGTGATCAATGCTCGTGCCTTTTCTGTATGGGAAGAAGCCTTTTCCTATCAGAAGGACAATAATAGGCTGGTATTATTATACCATATAAACCAAAAAAATCAAATTAAGCTGCTCTTCAAATACTTTATCACGAAACTATAACCCCAAAATAATTTAAATCAAAAATAAGTTTAAAAACTAAAACCCGACTAAAAGATATGAAACAAAAAAATATTTCAGACAGAAGTCAAGACATAGGTACAAAAATGATCAAGGTAAAGCCGTGGTCGCATGCCATTATAATTTTGTAGGTCTACAAGAATGCGACCACGGCTTTACCTTGATCATTTTTGTACCTATGTCTTGACTTCTGTCTGAAATATTTTTTTGTTTCATATCTTTTAGTCGGATTTTAGTTTTTAAACTTAATTTTTTTAGGAAAATGTTGTTAATATTTTCGGGATCAGGCTCATCCGTACACTTGTATTCCCCATATTTCTGTACGCAGCTGAGACCTGGACATTCAGAGAACTGGAAAAGAAACAAGTAGATGCTCTAAAAATGTGGTGCTGGAGATGCTTGGGGTATCATGGACAGAATTCCGCACAAACGTCTCCATACTCCAAGAACACGGCATCAAACAGCGTGTATCAGTACTAGTACAGTCTCGAATACTAAAGTTTTTTGGTCATGTCCCCAGGCGGAATAATGACTCCATAGAGCGTCTAGTAGTGCAGGGCAGAGTGGAAGGTAATAGGCCACGCGGGAGGTCACCGATGAGGTGGAACGATCAAATAAAATCCGCGGTTGGAGGCCCTGTTAATGAATGTGCCAGACTGTCATGTAACAGAACCAGATGGAGGGAGATCGTGAGGCGGGCAACGACTACACCTGCGATTGGACACAGTTCATTGTGACCACGATCTCTGTCAAGAGCGAAACGAAGAAGAAGTTAATATTTTAGAAATGGGGCACTATTTTAACCTCTCGATAAAGTTAAAACTCCTAATAAAATAAAAAAAAATTGTCAGGCATCATGGCCCATACCTTTTTTTTTTTGTGCGGGTGGTCATGTCAGACTCTTACTGACTAAAACCCATCCGTGTTCCTTCAGTTGCCATGTTGCCAGGGGGCCACGATTTCCCTTTCAGCCTTATTCGCAACCCCGGCAGGCATCGGATCTAGCGGACCCCGTTAATTCTGCTGACATCTCTGTGAGGCGCGCGTAGAACACAACGCGCCGTCGACCCGGGCTTGGTCCTTATCGGACGGTGAGCTACCCATTGCTCACCGTCCGCAAACCCGCGCCTACGGTGGCCGGAAATCTGCCTATGATTCCCGACGCCCAGGGCGTCTCCTCCTGCGGTGGTTAGGGGCGCGCGGGCGCGAAACATGCCTCTCCCTCACGCGTTCCGCCTCCTCCTTCGCGAGCATTACTGCTTCGCAGAAGTAGGTGACGGCTTCACATTTTTTCTCGCTCCGTACCATGGCCTGAACCAGTATCAGACGCGAGAGATCACCGCCGCCGATCGCCTCCACGAGGACATGGCGACGCTTTGCCCAAGCCTGGCAGACCTCCACCGTGTCCTCCGGGCGATCCATACAATGGTGACACCCGGGCGTTTCCTCCCGCTTTATCCTGAACAGGAACCTCCCGAAACAGCCGTGGACTTGCGTCAAGCGGAAGGTAAGAACGCCGTGGCGCCTCTCTAGCCAGGCCCATAGCTTGGATTTAATTTAAATTAAATATTTTCTATTAAAACTCTTGAACACAGGATGATGCATTATCCTGTGTTGGAGCAAGACTAGGATCTAATTAAATGTAACTAAGAAACCTCTACTTAGTACTTCGAGGAATACATGTGTCTTGTTATGTTGTATACTATAAGACCAGCTTTTTTAAAGAGCGTGTATTCTGAAAGTTGACAACGTCGCAAATAGATGTCGAATATTTCGCTGTTTTGATTAATTTGGCAATATTACTGTATGGAAATATGAAATGTGACTAACTAGCGAACTAGAATATTAATAAATGAATTGCAATTATAACACTGAATTTGATGTTGCAACCGTTTTACCTAACCTAAATATTCGGTGTTACGATATTAATTATTGCATTTCATCTATACTAATATTATAAAGAGGTAACATTTGTTTGTAAGTTTGTATGTAGGGGGTAATCTCTGGAAGTAATGAACCAATTTTAAAAATTATTTCACTGGTAGAAAGCTACATTATTCGTGAGTGCTATATATAGGCTATAAATTATAAAAATATCATGCATATTAGCCGAACTATCTCAATTTTTGTCTAGCCAGGCGGAAAAAATAGCTCTTACAACAGAGTTATTTGCATGCGCTGCCTTAACAGTTGTATATAATTGAAAACAATGTATGGCAACCTGGTCCGCTTTAAATAGTTCTACAAAAAAGTCCGCGACACCATATTTTTATCTTTTATATTTTAGCAGATATAGTAGCTTTTATGTGTTAAAAAAGTATTTTACGACGTACTTACCTTTGGACGATTTTTGAAACAACAAAATATTAAACCTTATCGAAAAAAATATTATTATGATCACAAGAACATCACAGAGATACGATTTGCCCAAAACAGTATGTCAATTGGTTAAATAGTTTCGAAGATAATATAAAATTTCTAAATCGCAAAATGCCGCCGTCCATCACGAACCGCATTAGAACATGCTTTGTACGGACGTTTTGTCCATTTACTCATAGATGGCGTTGTGCAATTACGTCATTTTTTGAATCGCGGTGTTAAGATTTTCCGCGGATTAATGACCGTCTCCAGTTATCGTTTAAAACTTTCGTCATTTGGTAAGAAAGTTGTACGCAGATGGTTGGATGTAGTGATGGGTAACTCATCATTTTTATATGAGGTTGAGGGAGTACCTCATTTTACCTCGCGAGGTCCTCACGAGGTCCTCACGAGGTCCTCACGAGGTACCCCTCATTTGAGGCGAGGAGTCGTACGTATTCACCTCACGAGCCGAACCCGTGCCGAACTCAGCCGAATTCAGCTGATAGTCCGAGGTAGCGGGGCGGACGTGTGCATCGACTCATAAGTACCTACTCTCGATTCCAATTTTTACGTCTCCTTCATACGCATAACTTTCTTTCGCTCATAAATTTTTGATTACCAAAATAAACGAATCAATGACACTTGATTACCAATCTAATGCTTATGTTTTTAGAGTTAACGTATAGAGTTCATAGTAATAGCTGCTGTAATGTTTACTGTGTTTTCAAAATTTCTCACCTCACTCATTCTATAGCTCACTCAATAACTCAATACTCACTCGCGAGTACTCGCGTCAATAATGTCAATGTCAAAATTTTTCAGTGAGGACTCGTGAACGAGTGAGGTGGTTCAATATTGAAATTCGAGTGACTCTTTCAATTTGCGATCACGAGTACCTCAAACGAGGCACCTCATGAGTGAGGGACACATCTCTAGTTGGATGATATGTTGTTGGTCTTTAAAATTGTTTTGGTTGCTCGGTTTCTTAAAACACAAATACTACTTCGTTCTCATTCTTCAAGTTCGAAGCTATTTCTGTTTTTAAGATATCGCACAATTTCAGCGATTGTTTATCAAGACAGTCAGACATCCCAGACAAGAGCAGCTCGAGTACGCCGTACAGAAGAGTGCTCTTGAAAATCATCAGCACCTCTCGAGGAATAGAGAAAATATTTCGCAAGCACGCGCTGGGGAATCTAGCTCCGAGCGTTCACAGCGGCTTGCTAACCAAAGCTGGAGAACATCGCAGGTCCGTGCTCGGGAATTTTGCGCTGAACCTGCGCAGCGTCTCAGTGATTCAAGGCAGCATGTCGCTCGCAGAGGCTCGCTAGCCAAAGCGCGAGAACATCGCAGGCCCGTGCTCGGGAATATGCAATAAAAACAAAAGTACTAACCGAACCACACTCATAATTTCATCACAAGTTAAAATGTTTACCGCCCAACGAAGTGGGCACGGGTCAGCTAGTAATCAATATTTTAGTTACCTAGTTAGCCACATTTGTTAATTCCATACAATAATATTGCCAAATTAATCAAAACAGGTAAATATTTGACAGCTATTTACGACGTTGCCAACTTTTAGGGTAAACCCTCGTAATCACTTACACCTACGTACCACCAGCCACAGTATCCCATACCTACCTACATAGATACAATAATTTAATTGAACAATGAAAAAAAATCAAACAAATCATGTTGAGTATGATATACGAAGGCATTAAATTCATACACCCACGTTCCAAAACTTCATAAAACTTCTATCGATTTTTACCTTCACCCCTGAGCTAACAAAAGCTCTTAGCTACCCGTAACAGCGACCCGCTCCTGCATAAAGTCCCCAGTATTACCAAAAGATGGCACTGTGCGTCACGAAAAAAATACAATAGCAAAAACTCCTCGAGCTTCCAATTGTTTTTTTTTATTTAAGCCAGGTATGTTGGAAGGAATTTCTTTAGAAATGAGCATCACTTTTGTACGTATTTTTTGTTCCGTTTTTCTTGTCTGTTTATATGTGTACATAAATGGTTAAATAAATAAATAAAAGTATACCACCGCTTCAACGAATTAGAAGTTAGATTAGCTTTATTTTTAATATCTAGAATTATTATAATAATATTTTTTTTTTTACTTTTATATCAGGAATTAATTTGATTTATTGTTTTAATATTTCCTGAGGTATAGGAAGGAAAGAAAGAAAGAATAATTGGAAATCAGCCAGCTTTTGTTTTCAGGAGGAATTATGTCTTGATAACCAATAACAGACTTTAAATTCTGTTTATCATGCTGGCATCTTAAGAAAATTCCCTTGGGGGCTTTTTTTTTGCGTCTCTCATGTGGAGAGTATTATTTTATTTAACTTAACTTTTGAGAAACAATCATAATTTATATTATGATTGTTTCTAACTGTCTGTTTTTGTTTTTACTTTCTGTTTGTTTCTGTTTCTATACTTAAAATTAGACAGGTATTATTAATTCCTCAAGGTATTCGCGATCAATTAAGTAATTCTATGAATACCTATTAGATGAGCTGGGAGAAGGTATTGTAATTTATTTTTTTTGTTGACAACACTGACTTTTGAAAATTGTTAAAAAAGTATTTAAGTACCTACATAACCTTTGATTTATTTTAAATTTTTTCTCATAAAATCTCAGAACGAAAGTGTATTTTAGAGGGCTAAGGGTGAACAGTTAGACAGTTGAACAAACTAAAACAAAGTCAACTGTAACATTACATAGAGGTGACATCATGCTAACCAGGAGATATTATTTTTATACGACATTCAAATAATAAAAAAATTATGCGCGCTTTTTATGACCTCACTTGTAACCTAAAATTTTACTATTGGGCTGTGGTCCAAGTTGTAACTGGTAGCGTTTTGTATTTAGATTATTATTTGTAAATTATTTTGCAAATTATTATTATTTTGATTATTATTTATAAATTATTTTGCAAATTATTATTATTTTGAAAATTATTATTATTTTGCAAATTATTATTATTTTGCAAATTATTATTTTGAAAATTATTATTATTTTGCAAATTATTTGTCCCTTCCTCTTTTCGTATCAATTGATAACACCAGTAAGTACCCTAATTGCGTTACGAACTTTAAATCAAAATCCAAAAAAAATTAAGGAAATTGCTAACACAATTCTTCATATTTAAAAAAAAATCGTCTGTTCAGCAACGTAAATAACACAATGAATGCTGTTGAACTGTTAAAATTAAAGGCACTATCATTGTAATTTTGTGACGCAGTTATCCCGTTGTTTAGTTTCTGCAAGATGATGGTGATGAACATCAAAAGCTCGGATGACAATCAACAACCTGTTTGGAAAAAAAAAACAACCGACTTAAAAAAAAAAACACTACAAAGAGAAAAATAACTTTAATTTCGGAAGTCAGTGTCTTTGGTTTTCAATTTTCGTTCTTTGTCACCGACTTCCGAAATTAAAGTTATTTTTCTCTATGTAGTGTTTTTTTTTTGAAGTCGGTTGTTTTTTTTTTTGTAAAAAGTTTTTATTTTTCACTTTTTAGTTGTGGTACCTACCCCACACAAATTCGAATACCACTACCTGCTATGTAAATAACAGTGACAGGAAGTAATCATAATATCATCCACATACTATGTGGGAAAAAATACGTATTATTGAAGCTAACTCAAAAACTACCCAAGCAAAGTTAATAAAATTTATATGAGACCACTTCTGAAGTATGATCTACCAAACAAAAAAGAATCATCAAAATCAATTCATAATTGGCGGAGTAATCGCGTAACAAACATACAAAAAAAAAAGTCGAATTGAGAACCTCCTCCTTTTGGAAGTCGGTTAAAAAATTCCTATCCCATTTGACATGGAAACGTCGAGACATGGCACTTGCCCTATTAAAAATTGCTTTGGTCTGTGCCAATAGTTACAGTGCGAGAATTTTTCACTATGATAATGGCTATTTTGGCTAATGTAGTGAAAGCAATATTCATCGTCATCAGTCTAGCCATTTTCTAAATTATATAGGCATCGGTGAAAACCATATTGACATTTACTAATTTCTAATCTGTATTTCAAGGCAAATATTGAATGGAATTGTAAAATGTTGCTTTTTTACAAAAAATACAACCGACTTTTAAACTACTACTTTAGAAGTCGGTTGTATTTTTTGTAAAAAAGTTTTTTTTTCACTTTTTAGTGGATTGGTTTGTAATTTATCTAAGTTACAGTAGCTCATCAAAAATACCCAAATCGCTATAGACGTGCCTATAATATTTGAAGAGTTTCCTCGATTCCTCCAAGATCCCATCATCATATCATGACCAAATGACAATGAGACCAACTTGAAAATATACGCTTTCAAACAAAAAAATAATTTTTCAAATCGGTCCAGCCGTCTTTGAGTAATAGGGGAACATACATTTAAAAAAAAACCCGACGAATTGAGAACCTCCTCCTTTTTTAAGTCGGTTAAACATACATACACACATACATGCCGGTCAAAAACTTAACCCTCCTTTTTGCTTCGCTGTAGTTGAGTAAAAATAACACTTAACTTTAATGAATTCGTTTATTTTTTATTATTTCTGAACATGGCTTTATTGTAACGTTAAAAACTTGTGCACTTAGCACAAATACAACGTGGTTAGATGCCAAAATATAATTGAATTGTAAAATTTAATGCCTCATTGCACTTGCTTTAGCAAAGCAATCAACATGTACATCGTAATTAGTTAACTCCTGTAATTTACGGGGTGATTACTGTCAGATGTTATTACTCGTTTCCGATATATTAACATTTTTTTCAAATATTCCATAATGGCCGATCGACCATTAGCAAAATGTAAGAAATAAAATAAATGTTGGGATTAGGAAAACATGAAATAGTGCAATTATAGTCACTACAGTCGAGATAATGCGTTCCTGACACCTGTCAGTTGGACAATTTCTAACAACTATAAGGATCAAATTCGCAAAACAGGTATTCGTTAGTATGAAACTGACAGGTGTCAAGAATGCATTCTCCCGACGGCCGAAGTATAGTTACTTTTTTTTATTATTTTCCATTTTTCACCGTCATTAATCAATCCACAAATCACAAATCGACTTTTTACACCTGAAAATAACAACAAAATCATGGCACAGATTCTTAACAATTTATTAGATGGAAAGAAAGAAAGAAAAGAAAGAAAAAAGTATTTGTTGAGACTCGCACAGGAAATCACAAACAAACAAACAACAACAACAATTTGTTACAGCTAAAAATCGGTGTGTGGATGTAGGACTACTTCTATCTCTACTCAACGAAGAATAGACATTTCTTTCTATCCAAAGGTGAAATCTTTTCTTCATATTTGACATCGCACCGTAGAAAACTTTTTAAAATCTGCCATTTTCTTTTTCGTTTCTTCCTCTTCTACAGTGATCAAGCTACGCGTGCTGGTCCAGCATTATATCTACCAGACAAATTAAAACGTAGGACCAAATTTTAATGTCTAACAGATAAATTAACTCACTCGTATTACGGTCCTTAATGTATTATTTCGTGAAAATTTCTTTAGGCGCGTTGGGAATTTTTGAGATGGAAAAAAACAATTGAACTCGCGACACCGTTACCGACACCTCGTTTTTGTAAACGCGATTGTGCTCTTTATTTATATTACGTTACAGATCAATGTTCTATGCAAGTGTTTTTACATTAAAGGTTTTTTTTTTTTTGTAAACGCCATTGTGCTCTTTATTTAGATATGGTTACGGACCAATGTGACACCAGATTAATCACTAAACACACGAGAAGAGAAGAAAATGTATTTAATTAAAAACCATTATCTCTCTTTCCAACCATTCTCTCCTAACTTAGACCAGCACAGACACAGATATTCGTAATGCGTGAGTTTCGGCAGTTCTGTCGTGATTTACCGTCAGCAGTGTCAGAGGGGCGCGGGGCAAAGATGTAAATCATACTGGCTCATATTTAACGATTTGCGGCTCTTTGCTATGGCTTGTTTACTTGATAGGCGTATGTGATGGCTAGTTGCGCCTCATAGACTGGAGACATGCTAGGGATAAATTATACAGTGTATCTGGACATGGCCTACCGATATTCTAAATAATGTAAACTATTTTTTTAAGTATTACACTCTAAGCTTGGGTCCAGTAGACTTCCCCGTTTTGTGGTAATTAACAATTATTTGGTCTAATTGCACTTTTTTTTTTTTTTCAACTTTTACTTTTTTTTTCAAAAGTTTTGGAATTGTGAATACATTGTTTTGTAATGCAGACAGTAGACAATATTAGTGCCTTTCGAATAAGCCTATTTTTATTTCAGTATGATTATAATTTTGAGAGATATGATTTTTTTTTGTACTCACATAGAGAATATTTCAACAAAAAAAACAAAATGGCTGCCACATAACGGGGAAGTGTATTGGGCCCAAGCTTAGAAAATTGTTCTTTTAAATAGTTTATATTGAAGTAATTAGAATATCGCTAGTCCATGTCCGGACACATTGTATACAGGGATATGAGACTATTATGCGACGGTGTGGTCTATATTGCCTGTGTCGCAAGCCCCACTGCTAACCATGAGGTCTTGTGTTCGATTCCCAGGTAGGATGAAGTGTTATTGGGTGTTTTTCATCAGGAATTTCTCAGTAGCAGCCCGGAGTCTGGATTGGGCCCGGTTGATGACAATAGACTCGCCCCTATTACATGGGACTTAAACATAACCGGCGAAATGTGGTTGTACTAAGGTTCACCACCTCTGCCTAACGCTTCGGAGATTTAAGGCGTGATGTTAGGTATGTGCTGAGACTTTTTACTTTGGTGTTAGTTTTCGGGGTCACTACAGTTTTCCTTAGAGTATTTGTTAACTACACTGTCCTCACGTACAAATTCCAATTACAAATTTCAAATTAAAATTACAAAAATCCAAACAAAAGCCAATTCTTTTTTCAAGAGTTACCGTGCAATTTCTTGCCAGCATTTCTCCATAGGAAACGACCAATTGGAACCGTGCACCTAGCTTCTGACGTTTCATAAGTGCCCTTGTAGGTTTATGTGAAATAAAATATTTTGATTTTGGACAGTGAGTTGTTCATAACTACTTATGCTTTTTAAATAAATGCTTTGAGATTGAGTTTGAACAATTTGATAACTCTAGGACATCGTTTTCCCTCGTAATTTTCTTGAGATTTTTCTACAAGCACTTATGAAGTTCATTATAATAAATTATAATGCCTAGCTTTGCACTTTAGTCTGAACACGTACAAGTTGACAAGCAAGGGGGAGGAACGGTATCATGGCGGCAATAACGTCTTGTTTTTAACGATCATAATTATAAAGTTATTGTAAGTACACGCCTCATAATAACTGACATTTGTATGGGGAAAAAAAATCTATAAAGAAAAAAACAAGCTTAGGTATCAAAGCACTTACGCCCTTTTTTCCCTAAAGGGTTTGGCGAAGTTGTAAAACACCCACGTGTTACCAACTATAGTCCAGCCGTCGAAAGAATGGAATCAAATGAAATTGTTTATTCTGTAAATAGGATATCGAAATCACTTTTACACATCTCATAAAAAAAATAAGATGATTTCGGCGTTTCCTATCTGACTACTCTGAGAAGAAAGGCCGAAACAAACTCAGAGGTCGCAGTCTCTATTAAAGTCCAGACATAATCTTGGTCAGGCCATATGAGGACCATGTAAATGTGTCTGAAAAGGTCTTTTGAGGAAAAAACCACACAGATTTGAGTGGACCTGTCCAGTCAGTGCAAGCATTTGCCAGTAATCGTGGAGCTCAACTCAGAACTTAAAGAGCTCAACTTGACGAACAATACCAAAGAAAGGACATTTGGGTAGGCCGCATAAACTACTCAAACTGCCAGACCATCACTAAAACTAGCAGAGAAATAAAAACAATATCCACATAGTCCTCACATTCACAATAGTTAAAATAATATAATACTTTACAAAGTAATCATGTCATTTTAAATATAATTTTCTATAATATGAATGTATTTATAAAACTGGTATATGTTGATTTTACATAATACTTAAAATGTCTAGTTTTATGGTTTTATCGCAGAGCGAGCAGTTCAATCCCAAGCTTTTTTATCTTCTAAATAATCTGAAATTGTATAGTACCTTTTTTTACAAAGTTTGGTTTTAATACAGATTTTAAATATCCTTTCAACTGTAAGGTAAGTTTCGAATGTCAATGGGGAGTTTGTTGTAAAAGCGTATACATTGACCCATGAATGAATTGCCTACTTTGTGGAGACGTGTGTGATGTACAGCAAGGTTGTGTTTATTCCTGGTATTTAAACTATGAATATCGTACATTTTCTTAAAATTTGATATATTTTTGTGCACATACAATAGGTTTTCTAAAATGTATTGTGAGGCTACAGTCAGAATATTTATTTCTTTGAATTTTTCTCTAAGGGAATCTCTTAAACCTAGGTTGTAAATGGCTTCTGGAATGCGTTCCTGATAGTTGCTAGAAATTAATTACGTATTTAGTGATCCGAATTTTTGTCGTTCGTCTGTTTGTGTGGATGTAGGTTCCGGATTGGCGCCAAAACGGCTGAACGGATTTGGATGAAATTTGGCACACAGATTATTTGTAATCTGGGTTAACATATACGGTACTACGTTTGCGTGGGATATTTTCCGACATCCACGCAGGCGAAACCGCGAGCAAAAGCTAATATTTCAATATGCACGTGTTTCTGTGACAATTAAACAATTTATCTTTCTTCTCTATCTTATAATTCAATTTTTTTGCCGCAATTCTACGTGAAACATTGGGAACATTATTTAGTTATTTCAACTACGTACGAAACTCAATATCTACCACAATTCTAAAGGTCAAACCTTACCATAACCAGATAATAACAATTTGCCATAATTATCTAAAAAAAATACCCATAACTAACCTAGAAACCGCATAAAAATACATAGTTTTTACCTTTTTACCAAAGATTTAAATCACTAGATTTGTCCTCACCGTACTTAGTCGCGCGAAAAAGTGTCCATATTGAGAAGAGTGGGATCACACATTATTAAATAGCATTTCCTTAACAATAAAGTGAAGTCATTGCTCCATTGAGTAAGAGGTGTCAAAACGAAACAGAAACGTGACTATCTTTTGTCGCAGTAGGACGAATCTAACGATTTAAATCTTTGGTTTTTACCTTTTTACAATGCACAGTAAAAAGTTAGTAAAAGATTTTTATTATTCAGCTAGTAAGTTTATTGTTTATAGTGTCATAATGTTAACTTTACCGTTTACTGTGTTGTAATATTCAATGTGATTTATGAAGGAAATAACTTTTTCGATTTGATTTTTTGGAAATGATAATGAAACAAAAAGCAGTAGTTGTTCTAATCAAATAAAAATGTCTAGTTTGGGTACCATGCCCTGACAAGAAAGGGACAAGACAGTGTTAAATTGGTTAATTCAATTGTGTTGTGAATAATAATGCACCTAATTAAATCACGTACCTCTGGTGACTTTAATTCATAAATGGAAACAATAAAAACATAACATTATATACCTACAATTTTCTATATTTTTTTGAATCAAATTTGATTTGTTACAGCTGACTACAGCTGTAACATGCTACTAGGCAATCATGTCATTTGGTTTAAATAGGTCCTTATTTTTATTATTTTGTTTATCTTTTATATAGATTCTTTTCTTTTAGATTTTGTGAATGTGAGAACGTTGTAAAATAGACTTGTGGACCATTTTCTATTTTACTAAGTACCTGGTACTTTTTGATAGGCCTACACTGTCCTCCGATACCTATTAACATTGTAATTTGAAAACATTGTAGAAACAATTTATTTTGAAAAGAGTAACCGTGGAGTTTCTTGCCGGCTCTTCTCCATAGGAAGCGACCAATTGGAACCGTGCACCTAGCTTCTGACGTTTCATAAGTGCCCTTGTAGGTTTATGTGAAATAAAATATTTTGATTTTTGATTTTGATAACATAACATAACATCACGCCTGTATACCCCGAAGGGTTAGGCAGAGGTGTACCTAGTACACCCCATTTCGTCAGTTATATTTAACTCCAATGTAATAGGGGGTCTAAAATAGCCTATGGTCATCAACCGTTCACAAATCCAGACTGTGTTCTGCACTACTGAGAAATCCTATATGGAAAAACCCAATAACACTTTGCCCGACCTGGGAATCGAACCCCGGACTTCATATTCAGCAGTAGCGCTTGCGACCACTAGACCAACGAAAACAAAACATGAAAGGATCATAAAAAAAATTAACGATAAAAAAAATCTTGTACCTATCCTAGCCTATTACAAAGACATCTAAAGTAGAATGAAAAACAAATTAAGATTTAATTTCTTGGGGTAAATGACGTCATAAATTATTAAATTTTCGTTTTTCTGAAATATCTACTGAGTATACAGGGTGGCAGGGACATCGACGCGAAAACTATTACCATGGATTCAGTAGGTACATGATTCTTAATACCACGGCGAAATTTTTCGTCGATTTATAAAAAAAATCAGCTGTTCCTTACATTTGACTGCGTAGGTATTGCACATTTCTATAAAACAAATATTTTTTTTTAAATAACCGACGAAAAATTACAGCCCAGGCGGTTCAGAATCATGTACTGAATCTATGGTAAAAGTTTTCGCGTCGATGTCCCTGCCACCCTGTATAGAAAGAAATAGGATTCAAATTAAACATCATGTTTGTTTTTCAGTCTATTTAAACATATATTTGAATAAGCAATTGCGTCCCACTAAAATAATTAAGTATTTTATAATAAACTACCAACATTGTTTAATTTTGTACATGTGCTTAATATTTATAAGCTAATCCTACATAATATTGCTCAGTATGGACCAAGTTTCCTTTCAAACCAGGTCAAGATAGAAACAGCTGATACTGACATCCTTAGCTATATCATTTATTTATTTTTAAGATTGACATAAATTAAAATAGTACAGTAGGTAGGTATCATTGCGCTATAAGCAGAAAAAATCAAAATATCAGTTACTATCTCTATCCCCGAGTTCAAA
This sequence comes from Agrochola lychnidis, assembly GCA_963680765.1. Taxonomy (NCBI): domain Eukaryota; kingdom Metazoa; phylum Arthropoda; class Insecta; order Lepidoptera; family Noctuidae; genus Agrochola; species Agrochola lychnidis. Next base: position 3,618,307 of record OY796871.1, on the reverse strand, counting down.
TTAATAAAAAAAATGTTAATTTAAACATAGGGTCGTCCGCCTGTATGTACGGTCGAGGGGAAAATGCGAAAACTCGCCCTCAGCCGGCGGCCATTTTGTGACGTCACCGCTGGCCGCAGGGGACGCATTTAGACGATATATTTTTTATGAAAGAAAAGCTTTTTTTTTGTTAAAATTATTATTGTTTGTATTTGATGACGTTTTGTGTCAGATAATAAAATAGTATTCAAACACTGAATGCTAGTGAAGTTTTTAGCGCTGTAAATAAAAATACAAAACAATAAAAAATACACCTACCTACCCATAATATTCATATATCGAAGGAATTTATCAAGTTTTACAACTCTTTTTGAAGTTTCCAACGTTCATAATAATTCGTACAGCACCGATACCAGTCTACTAAAATATAATTTTCCACGAAACTTAAAAACTAATGCACTTAAGAAATGCCAGTTATCCTTTCTCCTGAACGTCGACATTGCAACTGACATTGCAAACAAAACCTATACAATTTAAAACAAAACTATACAAAAAAAAGTGCAAAAGAAAAACTCGAGCGCAATTGTTAAGAAAAATAAAAATGTACCTCAGTACGTCCCCGTGTGCGCTTTGATGATGCCGGGGCGTTTCGATTGGTTCGCGAGAAGTGGTGGGCGTGGTTTGTTTGAGCTCCTCCCACCTCCGTTAAGGGTCTTAGATTGCGAGGCTCCAAACGTAATCGGGCGCTTGCCGGCTGCGCCACGCGTACTCACACAACATAGCATAACCTTTAAACACGTGCTCTCTAAAGAAAAATAAAAAAAACCGGTGAGAATACCCGTGCAGTGACAATGTGGTGAATTTTAATGTGACTCAAAAAAAGCAATAAGCCCAAACTGTGTTATGGGTTAAAAATATGATATAAACAACTGATGTTATGAAAAGTGTGGAAACTAATGTTTTGTGTTTAGTGTTGTGGAATCGATCGGCTGAAAAGTGACCTCTGGCGGTTGAAATTGGTCGAGTTACATGAAACAGTAACAATACAGCTATTTTGTGGAGTGCTATGTTCAGTTGATCGACGATTTTTTTAAGTTTGAGCCAAAAAATCTTCCAATAAGATTTCATTCTGTAGAAGCTCAATTAATTCTTCCAAAATTTCTTATTCTGCTTCTAGAATTAATTCGGTCATATTTTTAGAATTTCGTTTTACTTTTTCCTTTAAAAATTCTCAACAGCCGTTTTAGGCTTTATTTGTGCAATATTTAAACAAAGATATCTTAATGTAAAACGAGTGTAAATAAAAGCTCAGTCTAGATCGAATTTAAGATCTGTTTTAAGTGTAAATAATAGGCTCATTAATAGTGATAAATTAGATCAATTAACTATTGAAGAAGATCAGAATATTGGTGGTGATGACAATTTTGAAATTCTAGATAAATTGGAGGTCACACACAAAGAAGATCAAAGAGATATTAAAGATCTCAAACATTGAATAATAGTTACAGACAAAGGAACAATTATAATTTATGTTCGACCTTTACAAGCGGATGAATTAATTGCTATCAAACTGTTAATTTTGCAAGGAACATCTAATTCGAGGTCTTTGTTTACGAGTTTCCAATACAATCAAGATTTTAAGTGCCGACAATTAAAATTGGAGTAAACATATTAAAGAAGAACACATAAATTTTAATCGATGCAAAATTACCGAATTTAGCACCATTAAAAACAATTTACATATCACTGGAATAGAAAACATCTCAAATTTTATGATTAGGTTTCATTATCGTCGACTGAATCTGACCTTGGTGTGCAAACTAATTGTGAAATCAAAAAAGAATCATCAAGAGATTCTTCACGAACAAAACCACATCCAAATGCTGTTGCGTTAACTTTATCTTCGCCATTATTGACAATACAATCTTCCACATCAACCCTGTGAGCTGCACCACGCTGTTCACCAAGATCACTAATCAGATCATTACAAGAGTGCTCTCCACCACCAAAACCAGATGCATCATTGACCATATGTCGTTACCCCGCCGATCACATTAACCTGGGGGTGCACGTATCTGGGGTGGAGCTGCAATCCGTCAAGATAGCCACTGAGTCGAAACTGCAGCTGTGCGGGGGCTGGAGTGGGCAGGCTAGCTACGCGCTGGATGGATGCGTGGACGCTGGCCTGCTCAGACCACCGCCGCAGCCGCACTCCAGCCAACTTGGTACTGTTTATGCCACGAAAAGGAGAAGGAGGAATGGAAAAAGGTAAGTCATAATTTACTATGTAGGTAGTTGTTTACACATTTTAATTCGGTGTTGAATTTTTGTGTTTTGTTTTCGTGATCTTCGCCAGGGCGTCGGCGACGGCTTTTTATCAGAAACTAATGGCAATGCATAATGACTTGTGGCCGCAAATATACAGACACAGTTTGTAAATTATAAGTACATAGAAGATTACACTGACAAGTAGATAGGTACAATGGAGCAATAGGTACATACATACCCAGTAAAAACTTTATTGTGACAATCAAGATTGTTTTGTTATTATATTATATAGATGAGTGTGTGTTTTTGAAAGTGCAAGATAGGGTAGAAATGCGTTATGTATTTTATGCAGAATGTTTTATGTTTATGCTAATAAGCTTCCAAGTAAGAGTTATAAAATTCAATTCTATTCGATTCTAATGTGACGTTATAAATTGGTATCTCACTAAGTTTTTCTATAAGCTATCAATTCCATTGGTAGTAAATAGTTTTGTCATATTAATTTCAAACGTCGTGTAAATTGTAGCTGTTATAAAATAAGCTTCTCGTTCTTGAATAAACATATTTTGTTTAGAATTTATAATTCGATTTGAATAATTAAATTCAAACTAATTGAGTTGTGGGCAGTAGTTACCATTTTAAGTGATAAGACACAAACATCTTGGATTTTTATCATAATATTTTTGACACTTATAAATTCGGAGACTTACTTGATCAAAATTAGTTTAAAAATGCAACTTTTCTTTCTACATAAGTAGTAAATAGTTTTTTTTTTTATATGTTTGTATCTTTTAAATTGCGGCAGTTATTAAAATATTACCAACCTACCTAGTTTCAAATATTTTTTTACGGAATTGTTAGATGGGGATTCTTTACATTCCTACAGAAAATTATGTAAGTATCATAATTATCCTAAAACAAATCTCAAGAGGAGTTTATATATTGAAACATAATAATTAAAAAACGAGTAACTAAGTTAAAAGCCAAAAGGTGTAAAATTATGACAATATCAATCAATAAAAGACAATTACTTAGTCAAAACGTTAACACTTGTCTATCTAAAGTGCCGGATGTGTGATATATAACAAAAAAGTTCAATAATCATAACAAATCGATTTAAAACAATTAATAATTTTGGAAACATCAAAATTCTCAACGCGTTTCGCCTATGCCTCTTGGTTTTTTACGAATTTGTACTTTGTTGCCCTTGGAATAGGATAAGAATTTGAATTTTATGCTGTTTTGATAAAATTTGACGGCTATGCTCAACCTACCATAGAATATGAATTGCTAAAAGTGTCTAGAATATGACAAATTAAATTAATTATTATAGATAAATAAGAATTATTTTTTCAGTGACATTATAAACTTTTTTAAATTAAGGTGTGCGTTTATGATTATTTTTACCTACCTAAATACCTAATAGATTTTATTTTTGCGACAGCTATTTTCATATTTCTTGTTCCATTTAAGGCGTTTTTAAATAATTTTTTTTTTAGGTTTTTATCAATTAACTAATTATTTAACCATAACTTTACCCACTTATAAGTTCACTTGGCCATCATTGAAAGTCGTGATAATAGTGTACTGAGAATTACCTAAATAAGTAAAAAACAGCCAAAATCTATTAATCTCGATAAAATTTAATAGGTACGAGTATAATCTTTCATTTTTGTCAATATTTTTGTTCATTTTCTTTTACATAGCGCCATTGTAGATTTAGATTTCTGTTGCCTGTTGTCTTATTATTGCAACGCACTGGTGCATATAAATGAAAATGGTGTCTTACGGGTCAAAGTCAGAACAGAACATGTAAATAAGTACCCTTTTTATTTTCAAATAAATTGAACAGAATTAATTTATGGCTTTCTATTAAGGTAATTATTTTAAAAATAATTTTGCACTTTCCGGAACTAAAAATTTACATATCCATCAACAAAATTGCAAAATAAAATACATATAAACGGTAATAACACAATCTGGTTTTAAGTAGTTGGCCATCATTATTTTTTGTGTCAATGTTTTTGGTAATACCTACTTAACTGAAATAATAATTTGAAAATTAAAGTTCTCAAATCCCTACCTGACATGGCTTATTATACTCGTATAAATATATGTATGTTTAGGTTAAGGTTTATTTATGAGCCTGCGTCGCCTGAATTAAATGGATTATTATTATAATTATATGGTAGGTGCGCTCAATTATAAATCAATTTTAGATCAAATAAAGCACTTTTTCGTAGTAGCAGCCCAGAGTCTGGATTTGTGCCCGATTGATGGCAATAAGCTCGTCCCCTATTACATGGGACTTAAACATAACCGGCGAAATGTGGGTGTACCTACTTCGGGGAAACAAGGCGTGATATTATGTTATGTTACTTCGCATAAATTTCAGAAATATCAACATAACACAAAAGACAATAACTTGCCGACGTTTATAAAGAACATTTTTTTTTTCATTCCAATTTGCTTCTTACCCTGTACGCCTAAGCCCTTACAATTCACAGGAGACATTGTAGGTAGGTACTCTATACAGCATGTATCAGAAAGGCATGGTCATATTAATTTAAGATTGTGGTACAGACCATCAAACTGATCAACTTTCTCCATAGAAGCAAAATGTGATGATGAAATGTGGGTCTTCTTCTAAGCATATCGATGGCAATTTAAATAGAGTCAGCCAAGAATTTGGCTACGAGTTTGGCTCTTTCAGTGGCGTCCATGCTCCTGCATCGTGCAGGCAACAGGACACGATATTAAGTTCCCTATTGTTTGTGGAACAGCACCAAATTTACACTGCATAGCGGAGTCATCTGTGAATCTCCACCTGAGCAGGTTATCCTTGCTTCGACCTATCTGGGTCCGGAGTCTATTTAAAAACAAAGAACTACATACACCACACACCACCACCACACTGACTACTGACTGACTGACTAAAAGAAAGAAAGAAAGTATTTATTGGGACTCGCACAGGAGATAGCTCGAAGAATTGCCAAACTTAAGTGGCAATGGGCAGGGCACATTGCTCGCAGAACGGATGGCCGATGGGGTCGAAAGGTTTTGGAGTGGCAACCACGTACCGGAAGACGTAGCGTTGGAAGGCCTCCCACAAGATGGACCGATGACCTTGTGAAGCCGCAGGAATCCGCTGGATGCGGAAAGCACAGAATCGGTCGAAGTAGCGTGCTTGGGGGAGGCCTATGTCCAGCAATGGACGTCTTTCGGCTAAAATGATGATGATGATGATGCACAGGAGATCACAAATTAAGCTTAACACACTCATAGATTGACTGATCTTCTTATTTTTGTATGGTTAGTGACTAGCTTGGTGTCAGAGTTTTAAAGCCGCCCATGGACTTCTGACTTGACTTCACATGTCGTCGAGAAATAATTATTTTTTGACTGATTGGTGTACTATTGATACACACCTGCCTAACCCTTCAGGAATTACAGACGTGATGTTATGTGTTAGGTATGCTAAAGTACTTTTTGGACGCATGATGCAATTCTTATTCTGTGCAATGTATATAAACCTCAACTACCAACTTTTTAATACTTTAACTACTTCATAAATTAATGCGAACGCGTGATGCAACTCTAAAACTATCATTGAAGTTATTGCAACACCCGTTACAATTATAAAACACCGTTATTTTAGCTCAATAACCTCAAAAATAAAAAAATAAAACTTTTCTGCCAATAAAATTTAATTCGATCACATCTAGTAGATTTCGACATCTATAAAACCAAGAGCGTTACGAATGGTCCGTTCAAAAATCAGTGCTGGCCTATTAGGTTGATTCGATTATTAATTTATGAGGTGAATAATAGCCGTATATCGATACAGTTGAATCGATTCTACTCGGTATGACCGTGGCGATAGATTCGGATAACGGATTTCGAATGTGTTCAATTTCAAATTACGAATTTCGTGAATTTCTGTCGTGTACGGTGAAGGAGGGAAATTGGTTGTTTTGCGAAAGAAATGTGCAAGATTTAAATATATATTGCAAGTGCTTGGAATACTTTGACGTCGCTTGTCTCGTCAGATACTTTTGCAGTTTCTTCGTTGTCATATATTTGTGCCGCTACTTGTATATGCACCACAGATAATCATTTATGTTTGCTGTCTTCTTGAGAACAGATATTAATGAATGAATCATAAAATCGGATATTTTTGCCGATCTGTCCATTGTAGATACTTAATATATTTATGCTGATGACTGTACGTAGGTATACTGCCTTTTCTGAAATTGATTTCATTGGCTACGAGTACAATATAAGAGCTAATTCATCATTAAATACGTAAGAACTGTAAAATGTTCGTTAAAAGAAGTTTTCACGCGCGCCTCAAAGAGATGTCAGCAGAATCGACGGGGTCCGCTAGGGCCAGTGCCTGCCGGGGGTTCGAAGAAAACCGATAGGGAAATCGTGGCCCCCGGCAACAGGGCAACCGAAGGAACACGGGTGGGTTTTAGTCAGTAGGAGTCTGACACGCCCTCCTGCTCCGCCCAGAGCGGGAGAAGTTATTTGATAATTTCCCACCCAGAAAAAAAAAAAAAAAAGGTGGCCTACCAACAGCTCATAAAGCAGTATTATTTTAATATTACTTTCGTGGGAGAAAGAGATGGAGGTATACGTGCTGTAGAGCTTCATCTCTTTCCCACACTGAAGTAATATTAAAATAATACTGCTTTTTGAGCTAGTGGTAGGCCCCCAGATGCATCGTCTTCACATATATTTATAAATTTAATATATACAAAATATTTTAAAAGAGTAAACGGTGGAGTTTCTTGCCCATTCTATTCCAAACGAAAACTACGTTTCGGAAGGAGTGACTAGAATCAATTCAATATTTTGTATATTTTGACGTTTAAAAGTGCCTTTTAAGGGCCTCTTTGAAATAAATGATTTGATTTTTTGACTTTTACTTACCGCGTTTCCGCACACGGTAATGCGGATTTATTTGGGTAATGCAGTAGTGGGGCGTCATTTCAGAGTAGTCAAGCTATATATAGGATAGCGTAGTCTGAACTCACCTTTAATAAAAAGCTTATCAACTGAACAATAACCTAATATTACTGTCCATTTTCATATATCTATTCCTGTTCAAAGAGGCAGAAAACTTCACACTACCCACCGTTTTTGAAACACCATTCGGACGTAGCCGTGACGTAATGATTACGTAATTATCTTCACTCAAACTATACTTTATTAGACAACTATTGTGTTTGAAAACCATGGATCCATGGTGTGTAATTTATTCAAGTAAGTAGGTACAGGTAACGAAAGGGAATAGTGTGCAGGGTTTTTAGCTTCTACGAGTGGCAATACAAATGTAGATACGTTCGGCACACTCTGGGCAGTAAAGGCCACAGAATAACAAACAAATTAGCAGTATTAAGGCTCTTTCAAACAAGCGCGACACGCGACGCGACACAAAGGCACCGCTCGTCGCGCGACGAGCGGTGCCTTTGTGTCGCGTCGCGTGTCGCGCTTGTTTGTAAGAGCCTTTATATCTTGGCAGTGACCTTGAAATAATTACCTACGGCCGCTCGGTAGATAAACCTTCCGCGTCCGTGCGTTACTGCCACGTACTCGATACACTGAGATTTTGAAGCGCGTCGTTTCGACCATTTTCTATGAAGATAGAATACTATAATTATTTATACTGGGTAAAGCTTTGGTTTCCTAAGAAAGCTGTGAACGGTCACACAAAAACGGCTGCCCAAATACAGAGCGATTTTTTCCGACTTAATGTCAAAAACGTACTGGTGAAAATGACAGATTTTTACGAGGGCCGTTATGATATTACGGAACAGCTTTCCTAGGTCACCCAAACTTTAGCTCCGTTACAAACTTGCTACCTGACTTATATTTTCGCCACAGCACGAGCTATTCTTGTATAGTTTGTGCAGGTTATGAGAAACGAATGCTCTTACTCAACCCAACTACATAACTATGCTTTGGGTTACTTTTGTATATGTGTATTTTATGTATATATTTTTAAATGTGCGTTTTGCTTGTGCAGAAAAAAACAAGTTTTCTTTCTTTTATAACCCATACTTTGCGTAAGTTTCGAGTACTCAAATCTTTATCAGCGTTCGTCTAAATGTTATCACCATTCTGCTGTCTTTATCCCAATGTATTTGTGGTCGTCGCTACATGTATTTTTCTTCCATACTTCTCTGTTAATTGCCATCTCGGTAGCCATATCATCTTTCACACAGTCCATCCATCGTTTCTTTGGTTTGGTTTCTTTGTCTTCATCTAAATGTATTTTGTTCAAATAAGCTTATAATATTATAGCATGGCGCAACAACGTCACATTGTACACCAAACTATTTTGCTGACTATACTACCTACAGCACCTATTTAATATAATTTTTTGTAATTGAGTGATAAAAGTTTGTACGATGTTAAAATTAAAATTAACTTTTTAATTATCAAAATATGTTATTATTCCGTCACTGTGAGTAAAAAGAACCTTATAAAGCAGTCACCCGCAACAGTTGTTCGAATGAAAGAGTAAATGTGGTAATTACAAATTTACCTAAGTTGGCAACTTGTCAACATCAGACTTTAATTGTGTTTCTGCAGAAAAAAAGGTTTCTTTCATAAAAGACGGATGCAGTATTGACGGCCACGCTTGGTTACTCCTGCTGCTGACCCAACTTGCTGGCTAATTAAGGGGGATGCGCTAAGCATATTGCCCTATTTCTTGAAATCATGACATTTAAATCGTGATGGCCCAACGGTTATGACCTCGCCTTTCATGCATGAGTTTTTGGGTTAGAAGTATGAAATCGCCAACCCTTTTTGAGCAAGTGTGGTGATCAATGCTCATGCCTTCTCTGTATGAGAAGAGGCCTTTGCCCTGCAGTGGAATAAAATTAGGCTGGTATTATTATGACAGTTGAGGCAATTCTAACTTAGAGAGCTGTACTGATACTTGTAATGATTATAACTCTGTAAATACAACGCACCATGAGCAGTGGTGGCCCAGTGGTAACGGCCGTGACTTACGAGTTGTAAGTCGTAGGTTCGAACCCAGACAGGCGCTTTACTTTGTGTAAATTATTTCATCACCACTGCTCTCGAAACGGTGAAGGAAAACATCGTGAGGAAACCGGCATGTTCTAGAACCGAAAGTTCGAAAACATGTGACATCTACCAACCTGCACTGGGCCCGCGTGGTGGATTACGGCCCACTCCCTCTCACAGAGAGAAGGCTTGTGTCCCAGCAGTGGGAACATTATAGGCTGATGATGAAATACAATCATATTTGCTTCGGTCGCGAATCATATTTTGATTAACATACAACCCGACACTGACTACAAATTGAAAAAACGTAAGACAGTTTGAATTCCGCGGCCATACTGACGCTTTCGCCTTAAGATTCTAGATTTCCTCTACTTGTTTTCCTCCACTGTGAGTCAGTTGTTTTGATAGGAACTGGAGCCAAACCACCCACATATAACGTATTTAATAAACCTTTGATATGAACAACCAAACTATAAGCAAGTTTTAAGAATAAAATTATTCATACTTATCTCTTTCATGAGGTTGTAAAATTTGCCAATGTCTAACCAAATACCGGATGATTTTTTTTACCGTCTCAAAATTTTTACATGGTGTTCTACCCATGAATATAAATAACTTTCACTACAGGAGCAACTCTGACATCACGAAAAAAAAATCAGCTGTTTCATACATTTTGGTCAAGTAGGTATTGAACTTTTGTATAAAAAGCAGATTTTTTTTTTTCGTGAAATGAAAATTTTCGAGACGGTAAAAAAAATCACCCGTTATATGACTTGTCAACCTTGTTAGTTTACAAGTACAATTTATCAGTTAAAAAAACCCCCGACACAAATATTTCCTCATTTCTCTTTCCTATTCCATTACCAGATCCTGTTCATCATTTATCTATAACCTATTCATTGAAACAATTCCAATGTTGATAAGGGAGTTGAATATCCTGCAAATTCCAGGTTATGCTGCAGCATCAGTTCAAGGTTACTATGTTATTATAATATCATTGAAGTAACAAAATGCCAAGTTAAATAAATACCAAGTCAAAGACTATTTAGGTTTGCTTGGTGGTTGCTAGACAACGGAAGAGGGTCGAAGTTGGAAATATAGATATTATATTAGTTAGTTTTGTATTAATTACAATTAAACTACTTTGCATAAAAGAGCCATTTTCAATAGGATTCCTCCTACGGCTGAAATGAATCTATTAAAAAAAAACGTGTCACTCGGGGACTACCGCGGTAAAGCTATTGCATAGCATTTGTAACCTTCATACTTCCTATTTGTCAACGCTACACTTGGGATGATGACGTGATGACATAAAATAAAAATTACGTTCCCATGACAACATCCGTCATTACATGGTAGGCGGAGTGGGGGGTGTTAGGTTTTATTTTCGTTACGTTACGGAATTTCTTGATTCGGTCGCCGCGCTCAAAGCCCGAGATAAAAGCTATGCAATAGCTTAAAAATTGACTCAGTAAATTTTTTCGCAAGCTAGAATGTTTTCAGGTTTCATACATTGATTGACGGGTTTTTTTAAAACTATTTTGAGGTTTTTTATCTATACAGTTGTATATAAATTAAGTAGGTTCTGTGTACTAGCAGGAGAGTGACAATAAAACAGTTGCAGAAAGAAGGCAAAAAATATATTTCGATCGCAGAACACTCTCTAATGCTTCGCATTATGAGTCATGAAAAATCTTAAGCTGTGTACGCACGTACGAACACGAACATAGCGAACACAACCATCAAATCTGAACATTTGGTTCGTACGTATGGACGGCATATTCGAACACGAATGCGAACATAGTTCGAGTCGAGTTCGCGCACAACAGTCGCTGCTGGTCGAGAACTGAGGTACGGGTAGGATTAGCTACCTCTGCCGCCCCGTCCGCACCCCGCCAAGATCTGTACGAACAGTTTTATTTCGTAACATTTACTAAAGCTCTTCGAACACCGTCCATATAGAACATACTAAAAGGATCGCCGCAAACATGTTTAACGAACAGAGTATTCGATGTTCGTTAGTGGTACGCACGTGCGAACCAAGTTGTTGCGTATCATGCAACGCAACAAATTAGTTCGTGCGTGCGTACATAGCTTTATTTGCCATTCATTTTATATCAACCTGTAATGCCAAACTGAACAGCAATAAATCAGTAAAACAATCTTAACCACCGACTGCCCATAAAAAGATTTTTCTTTTAACAACCAACAAAAGAAAAAGATATTAAAAATTTCCAGGAAATTCCAGCATCTTTTTACGAAGACACCCACATTGGTAACTTCTGAATAAAACATTACATTTCTAGTGTACGCTTTATGAGTTTTTACTTAGTTTTGTTTAATAATTATGAGTTATAACAAAAAGTCACATTACATTGACAGCTGGTTCAACTTAAAATTGATCACAATTGAACGTTACGCTGTTTCTTTTAACAGGATCAGCAGTACAGGTGGAGGCATCATATTTGTAATTTTAAAGAACAATAAATGATCAGGAGAAAAGTTAGAAATAAGTTTTTAAGGATCTTTTGCATTTAACTTTAGTACTACCAAATGAGGGGCTTGTGGCTAGGTAATAATAGCCACATGGGTCGATCGATTCGGTTAAGCTACGCTTGCCGCGGTTGGTCCGTGAATGGGTCACCATCTTTACATACCAAGACCCCTCCGTACCTCGGAAAGCATGATAAGCCGTTGGTCCCGGCTGTCGTTCGTAGAAATGAAATGAAATGAAATTGTTTATTCTGTAAATAGGATATCGGAATCACTTTTCATCATCATCATCATCAGCCTATAATGTTCCCACTGCTGGGACACAAGGCCTCCTGTGAGAGGGAGTGGGCCGTAATCTACCACGCGGGCCCAGTGCGGGTTGGTAGATGTCACATGTCTTCGAATTTTCGGATCACTTTTACACGTCATATAAAAAAAATATTAAAATAAGCTAGATGAGTTCGGCGTTTCCTATCTAACTACTCTGAGAAGGAAGGCCGAAACAAACTCAGAGGTCGCAGTAGATCTTTGGCAGTCGTTACAGGTCGTCAGAAGCCCGAAAGTCTGACAACCAGTCTTACCAAGGGGTATCGTATTGTCCAGTAACTGGGTTGTGGAACTCAGATAGACAATCGCTCCATGTAAAATACTGGTTTTCAGCTGCATCCGGTTAGACTGGAAGCCGACCCCAACATAGTTGGGAAAAAGCTACGCAGATCATGATGATTTAGTACTACCTAATAATTAAGTGAGACTAACTTCTAAAATATTAGTTTATCTGAGTTTTTTATTGAAAGTTAGTAACATGTATTTTATCTACAGGTATTTATGTTATTCATAATTACTGAGCTATTTGCATCATTGATCGATCGTGCAAGATGTTACCAATATTTTGTCGGTAACCATATTTTGATCTAGAAGAGTGTCCGTGGAGTTTCCTGCGCGTTCTTCTCCGTAGGTACCTACTACGCTTTGGAATGGGCAACTAGCTTCATCTTTCAGACTGACCGACCCCTTGACAATTCAAAAGTGCCTGTAATTGTTTTATTTGAAATAAATGGTTTGGGTTGAGTTTTTGAGTTTGACACATTTTCAGACTATATCCAGGTACTTTTTTTGTTCACTTTCGTGACTACTGATTTGCCTACAGTTGAGAGAACAATCGTGACAATACAAATCAACACGTCAACAATGCAGTTATGATGCAGTAAGCAAATGTTCCATCTTTCTTATGATAATACATTTAATTATCAAACCTTTGAGATTGTTTATGACTTATGTAGATTTGCCAGATCGCGAGCTACGCATTTCGTTTCAATTTACAAATTATTAGCCATCGCATAACCTAATTTGTTAGATGACAAATGGGAATTATACGCAAGTAAATAAATAATGAATAAAAACCAATATATTTGCATCAAAAATTAAGTTCGCCTTTCACCCCTTTTCCTTTACAGGACACATAGATCTTTACCCCACACATTAAATAAACTCACCTAAAACATACCATACAATCGTAAATTCAAATAAAACCGTCGAAATTGTAAAAAAGAGCGAAATATACAAAATTGCGCGCGCGCAGCGTACGGAACCACCTGCTTGCGCAGATGGCCGACTGTCAGTTTGTTAAGGGGGATGCGTTAGGCCCGTGAAATTCAAATTTTCTCACGTTTTTTGCAATTTGCAGGTCAGTGTCAGGTTCCATCTTCAAACATGAATTTATAGAATAATAATTTATTAGAATCATCAATACAACTCTCTAAGTTTTTCATGTTAATTAAGATTATAATATAAAAATAACATATTGATAGAGTAATTCAATCTTGGAGAGTTGTACCTATTAATGATTTTAATAACTTAATTTCTACAAATAAATATTTGATATGAACATGAATCATATTTTCATTATTATATACAGCCTAATACTCAAATGACGGCTGATAGAGGCATAGGGCAAAAAAAAAAAAATTGTGATAAGAACAAGAGGAACGTTACTTTTTATTTTCGCTTGAGTATAGATTTCGATGTTTTTAATTAGTATATTGGCGTGTGCTAGCTGATATATAGCAAAAAAAATAATTTAATGTTTTGTGTTGCGTAATTTAAATTATTTTGCATAAGTACTATTATGTAGAACCAAGTTTTTCTAACTGAACAGACAGCTATGCTGATGGGGAGTTTGTTGCGCCACTTCTTCTTCCCAGCTAAAGCACTAGGAAGTGGTGAAGGGCGGGTAGTTTTGGGGACTGTCTTATGTAATTTTGACGTTTGAAAAGTGCTGATAGTAATTTTTTTTTTTACATTGGCCTACACTGTCTCACTTCTGAGCAAAGGCCTCCCCCAAATCTTTCCAGGCATCCTTTTCCAGGGCCACCTCCATTCAACCCTTGCGGTACGCATCTAGGTCGTCTCGCCACCTCTTCCTGGGCCTATTATTTTCAGCCTAGTTTGAATAAATGACTTTTGAATTTGGATTTGAATATAAGTAGAGATTTTAAAAATGGTGACATTTTATGAGGTCTTACTGAGAACATATTATTTATTAAGTAATTTTGCAAGAAGAAGAAATGTATGAAAGCATAATAATGGACTTTTATAGACTGGTATAAAAGTGTGAGTCCTGTGACATTTGAACAAAAACACATCGTATAGACAAGAGGTCCATTAAAACAGACCCCCACGAGTGGTGATGCATAAATGTAGATATGTTCAGTACAAGATAGTTAATTGATTCAGGCGTGACCTTGCGGAAATCCATGATAAAATACAATAGACGTGGGTTTATTTAGAAACCTATTCCGCTTAGCTATTCCTAAAGAGCCATAAAACACCCTGAAAGGAATCGACACGTGTTTCACCTCTCAACGAGGCATCCTCAGGATAACGATTGACTTGTCGCGAACCCGAACACGGCGTGTTGCCACACCAAGCGCTGCACTCTGCGTCCAGCGCTTGGTGTCTGGCCAATATTTTTACTACATCTTGATCTAATCTTACACTTACTTAGAGCTCTTGTCGATTCGAGAAAATACTAATTCATAATGTCGTAATGAAATTGTGCGTAACACACTTTCAATCACAATCCGAATGATTTTGGAGGATATTGCTAGTAACCTATTGCTAGATATTTTCGAAAAATGAGTCTACTCAACAACGTTAATAACGCAATTAATGTTGTTGAGCTAAAATAAAAAAAGACGTTGATATATTTAGTAAACTGTTCCGTTTAACTTTTCCTAAAGAGCCATAAAAAACCCTGAAAGAAATCGATACGTGTTTCACCTCTCAACGAGGCATCCTCAGGATGACAATTGACGGTCGTTGAGCTGTCAAAATGAAAGCCATTGCTACTGATAGTGTGTTACGCAATTACTCCGCTGTTGGGACGGTGATTTCCAAGCTAAGCGTTTGCCTGTATCTTGGGGGTCTGTACGAGAAGTACTTTTTGCTGAGTATCGGTCTTATGGTGCTTCCATAAATGTCAGTCTTCGTGCTTAGCCATATTTTCAGTTGTTTTAAAATGGGGATTTATCCAATTTTTTGTTAACTACATAATGGTGCCGATTCTCTTGTCACAAATGCCTCTAAACTAGACTAAAAATCACCAACATTTTGTTTATTCCTATCAAGCGACGATTTCCTATTCTGAAATAGACTAAAGTGACACAACTTAACTATATTTTAGTTTGACAGCACAAGGATGGCACTGAGATATTAATTTAGTTAAAATGGCAATTTTGCTATTCTGATTTTGACGTTTATCACCTAAAATTTTGATTTTATAACTAAATCTGACTATTTCTAATTGCGATTAAAAACGTGTGGAATAAAATTGGTTGTCATGAACTTTAAATTCACACCAACACCTCGACTTCAGGTGCAAAAACAGTACTGTATCTTTTTTTTCTTTTGTTTATATCTCGAAAGCGATGTGTCCTATCGCAAAAATAATGAAAATTTCGATCCTTTTTATGGAACCCTTAACTCAACACGTAGGAAATAATTTTTCTTATTTTCCAAACAAAAAGTGAAAAATTGCATATAAAGTCAAGGCATGCCCCTCTGCACGTCTCCGGCTCTAAAAAATTCACAGGGTAGGGGCATACAAGTACCACATGTGGAGTCGCAATTGTCAAATTCGATTTAGTTGTGTCAATTTTTTTTTTTAAATTTCGAGAATTTATTTTGCATAATAGATTTAAGATTCTCATAGCCAAAAAAAGTAAGGAATTTTAATGATAGTTTAGTTCGATGTTAAAAAGAATCGGCACCAATATCTCAGATTGTTGTCTTGAATGCTCGACGTACTATCAAAATATCCCCATTTGTGGAAGTTTTTAAAGTGAAACTTCTTAGACGGTGATTCGGTAATAGGATCAACATTGAGGGTGAAATTTCAAAGACGCGTCACGTTTATGCGCATTTCGTTACATGAGAGAGAAGAAAGATGTAACTCTCTCTCTCTCTGTCTCACACGAAATCTCTCTTATTTTTATTAAGTTCTACTTCTGTCACATGTACGGTGCTCGACGCGCATTTTTTTTGAAGTGAAAACTTCTTTAGGCGCGTTGGGCATTTTTGAGATGGGAAAAACAACTGAACTCGCGACACTGTTACCGCGCGAAACAAGACATCAACGCGCGATATATTTTCTTGATCGCGATGAATAAAATTCCAAACATTGAGACATGA
Source organism: Agrochola lychnidis (assembly GCA_963680765.1). Taxonomy (NCBI): domain Eukaryota; kingdom Metazoa; phylum Arthropoda; class Insecta; order Lepidoptera; family Noctuidae; genus Agrochola; species Agrochola lychnidis. The sequence goes on along the minus strand of OY796871.1, from coordinate 3,601,831 downwards.
CAACGACATGATTGACATTTCCCTTTTCCCTTTTCTCGCTTCTGTCGGCACTCGTGGAGTGCCACTGTTTTTTTTGTACCTTTTGGATGGGTACAAGAAGTAGTCGGAAGAGGGTTATCAAAGACTAATTATTCCTTGTTACCCTATCGTTCAATCACAGCGTATGAAGCAGCGTTTACACTCAGACAATAGCAACCTGCCCACCCGTAACAAAAACAATCGCGATTCTCATAAAAGATCGCGCTTAAATGAGCGCTAACCCTTGATTATCGTTCGATATCGAGGCAAGATCGCTTCGGGCGAAATGCGCCTATAATTTCGCGGACGCGGCAACGTGTCGCGTGCCTTTATCGATTGTTTTATTTATCGATAACGTGTTAACGGTGATGTGTGGTTGGTCTTTAATTGAATGGGAGTTAGGCGAAGATAGTTTTTTCGTTAAACGTCTGTAACCGCAGGATATAGTAACTATCAGGTAAAAATAATGTTAAACTAATGGTATCGTTTTGCAAGGGAAAAACTTTTTTTAGAGGATAACTAAATAAATAAATAATTTTTTTGTTGCACTAAAAAGGTTATAGAAAAATTTGAGACCCTGGTTCCAGAGCTAAGTTAGAGTATCAGTCCCGTCACGTAAAAAGAACGCTGGCCGTTTACCTGCGCACTGAGCGATAAAAAAGAATAATTAGAGGTGGTAAGTAGGTATGTATTATTTTTACCTATTATGGTATAGTAATCTTATTTCAGGTGCATCGTCTTCACATATAATTATATAATTAATATTTACAAAATATTGTAAAACATTTTAAAAGAGTAACGGTGGAGTTTCTTGCCCATTCTTCTCCATACGAAAACTACCTTTTGGAAGGGGCGACTGGAATCAATTCTATTATTTGTAATTTTTGATGTTCCTAACCTGGCTCAAATAAATTTAATTTCCTTCTTTCTTTTCTTTGTTTCTATCTTATCTTGAACCTACTCCTAGAGTTCTACAGTAGACTATGGCAGATGTTAGGAACAAAAGCCGTTCTAGATTTAATTTATTAGTCCATAAATAATAATAATTTAAAAACAAACACAATTTTTTTATTAAAAAATATGATTTATCTAATATGCATATTTGATTACAGAAAGATATAAAACTACTAGACCGATAAGTACTGATATTGTTTGTGTCTGTGTGAAGTCATGATCATTTCCATGAAGAATTCTAAATGGGTTCTTTCGTTGGTAGTCTTTTACTAGGAGGCAGTGGGTGGCCTGATCGGTTAAAAATTACTTTCAATTGTATTTTAAAATAAACTGTTTCCTTTTGTTCGTAAGCTCATACTCGCATACCCAGTCCAAGGGCTTGAGGCGCTGCATGCTGAAACACAGGATATAAACCTAGTTCGGCAGCAGGTGCTAATAATTGGACTAAATTACTTTTAAGCATAATCATTTTTAGTAACTAAAACAAAATTTGTGTTACATGTTTACTATTTCTGGTCTAATAAATCTTCTTATATATAAAATTCTCGTGTCACAATGTTAGTTACCTTACTCCTCCGAAACAGCTTTACTAATTATTTATACCAATGTTTATATGCATATTCAGTAGGTCTGAGAATCGGCTCCTTTCTATTTTTCATACCCCTAAGTGATAAGGGTTGTCCACCCCAAACAAATAATTGGCAACCAACATTTGCCGGGGTCAGCTAGTCTTATATATATAAAAATCAATCCCTATTCCCCTTGGTCACGGTATCACGCTAAAACGGCTGAACAGACTTGGATGAGATTTGGCATATGGGTAGACCATGACCCAGAAAAGGACATAGAATACTTTTTATTCCGATATTCTCACGGGATCGAGACTTATGCGGGTGAAACCGCGGAGTGCAGCTAGTAAATAAATAAAATAACCTTTTCCTCTAAAGTATGAACACAGAAAGGTCAATTATTTATAGTGCAATTTTACCAGCACATCAGCTGGCTTCATTAGCAAAGATTGCTAATCGTATCCTTAAACATTAAATGAAAAATATTTGAAAACGGCTCTAACGATTTCGATGAAAGTTGCAATATCTATAGGGGTTTACAGGGTGGTGTATAAGTTGACGCGGCTTTCGAAGGACCATACGCGGGAAAATAATTTACGTGGGGTGGAATATTAGACGACACAGAATTGAGCTACACACAGGTATGAGTAAGAAAAATAGGGATGGATGGACTTACTTGGGAATCTTCTGGACGAAACACGTTGACTCAAGGACAGCTCTGGCTATCCTAGTGTTCACTGATTCAACTCACTGTGATGCATTTTTATTGGGTATTTAAATGTCACAATTGTATCGGCCTTACAAATAAAGAGCATTTGAATTTTGATATAGTATGGCGCGGGCGGTGTGGTGCGCGCGCGGCGCGCGGGCGGGAGCGGTGAGCGGTCACTGACAAGTGTCCAAAATTTGAGAAGTTCTCTCAAATCACAGGAGATGCGATTGGCTCTCGCTACAGCGGAGCCTCTGATTGGTGCGTGCGATGAGCGTCCGTCTCGTTCCGTTGTACGGGAATTGGGAAGGAAGGAATATAGCTCAAAACTGCGTTCGGATATTTTAATAAAAAAACTTATTACTAAAACTTGCGCGAGCACTAGGTCTCATATCTGAGAAAATTCGATTGCTCCGTATTTTCATCCGAGCAGAGCTCGGTCGCCCTAGTACTGCAGCTAAACTTCTAATGTGTTAAAGATGGCAACCAATGGAATTAGCTCCAAAAGATAACGTCATGGGGACAACCACCTATCCTTTTTGGAGTTGTGCCTAATTGATCTTTCATCGTTTATTAAAAAGAACCAGATTCCTAATATAAAGAAAACACTCTTTTCTTGCTAATACTTTTAATCCACACTACTGTACTATTTCACAATCAACCGATGACTCACTATGCATTACATTTTACCATTTAAAACGACTTTTGCCCCACCCAGAAATAATAATAATGTCTTAACCGTTATTTCTAAGTGTTGCCAAAGTAAAACAATACATTTAGTTGCCATAATGAAAATACATTTAGAAGTTTCTTATAATATTTAAAATTTGTATTTTGACAGTGTTGCCACAGTGGATATTATAAATCGATATAAAAATAATACATTTTTAAAATTAAATCAAAGAAATTACGACACTAATAATTAATTACAATCTAGCCTTTATGACTAATAAGCAATTTTAATCTAACTGAATTTTTTACGTGAAAATTATTTTAAAACTTAGAATAGTTTTGATTGTAATTTACACGAGTCCGTTTCACTTTCTTAGACTCATATACACACTTTGTTCATGTGTTAATGTGTGTTATTGACACTTTTATTTCTACACTTTTTACAATACACTCTAACTGATCTTTAAACCTTAACTTGCGTTCATTTTACATCGCCAGAATTAATTTGTTTTTACCTTCTGCTGCCTTTTACAAATACATACCATTCTGTCATCGTCATTAATTCATATTCAAAGCGTGATGATTTAATGAATAATAATCATGTGTGATTGAAATCGAAGAGAAGTATTGTTTCTCTAATGCAACAGAACAGCTCATTATTAATATTCAATACTCAATATGTAACAGCTTTAGTGAGTATGCTGCTTTTCATGTTGGATTCTGCGTTTAGTTTAGAGTGTGCTAAATTATGTGTAGTGTGTGTGCATGTGTGTGTTTTGTGCGTGTGTTTGTGTGTTGTGTGTAGTTGTGTGTAATATCCAATATTATGAATTTTGAACCTGTTATGTTACTGAAAACTCTGCTCAACGACAAAAAAATAAAAATGTAAGCTTGCAACCACGTAATCATACTGGCGATTATCAGACCTCTGGTAATTAAACTTGGTCCGTTTACATTTTTAACGTATCGCGCCTGTATTAAAGATTTTTAAATGTCCGGTAACAAGGCTGGTTAATTTGAGGCAGATGCGCTTTGGTGGCGCGTTTGAATGGGACAGTGGGGTGGGCGAGTGGTCAGTAGGGGGTTAGAGTTGCATTGGGAACGGGATAACACAAATATAGCTGCTATAATATTATTTAATTTTAACGTACCTAATTTAATTTATTTTCAATTACATAATTTAATGTTGTTTTAATTCATTTTCAATTATTGTTTTCAATTACTTATTTTAATTTACTTTCAATTATTTATTTCGAGTATTAGATATACATATTATGTTACCTAAATTAATTGATCTCGTCATTACTGACATAGTTTTAAGAGAATGTAATATGGACAAAAATAGTCTGAGTTAAATTAATTTTATTTATATTTATTTTTATATTACGGTAATATTATTCATCAAATTGATTTCATGCTCTTCAATTTAACTTGTTTTTTATTTGTAAATCCCGAGTACGCTATTTGCAATTTTCACTAAAATAAGTTCAACTTGAAATCTTTATAAGATACAAAGCGGACAATAAGTCTGAATCATGAGGAAATGTTCTTTACCAAGTACCAAACTAATCAGCAATTTTCAGTAGTAGTCAAAGAGGAAGAAGCATATATTGTCATTTTTTTTAAAATTATTACAGACATAGAAGTGCTAGGAGTCAATAAATAGAAGACAGGGATAGTGTAATGTACGAATTACAACATCTTTTTTCTCCGATAAACTATAGCAGTAACGGGAGGCACAAACTGTTCGAGGTGCCTTTTTTTTGGGTGGGAAATTATCAAATAACTTCTCCCGCTCTGGGCGCAGCGGGAGGGCGTGTCAGACTCTTACTGACTAAAACCCACCCGTGTTCCTTCGGTTGCCCTGTTGCCGGGGGCCACGATTTCCCTATCGGTTTTCTTCGAACCCCCGGCAGGTATTGACCCTAGTGGACCCCGTCAATTCTGCTGACATCTCTTTGAGGCGCGCGTGGAACTCAACGCGCCGTCGACCCGGGCTTGGTCCTTATCGGACGGCGAGCTACCCATTGCTTACCGTCTGCAAGCCCGCGCCTACGGTGGCAGGAAATCGGCTCGCGATTGTGGCGGTTAGGGGCGTGAGGGCGCGAAATTTGCCTCTCCCTCACGCGTTCCGCCTCCTCCTTCGCGAGCATTACCGTTTCGCAGAAGGAGGTGATGGCCTGCCATTTCCTCTCGCTCCGTACCATGGCCTGAACCAGGGCCGAACGCGAGAGATTACCGCCGCTGATCGCCTCTACGAGGACACGGCGTTGCTCCGCCCAAGCCGGGCAGACCTCCACCGTATGCTCCACCGTGTCCTCAGGCCAATCCACACATGTTCGAGGTATCTAAGAGACGAACCGCCGCTTGACCCCAGTCCCCTGTACCTTGCACACTCTCTGCGCTCAAAGCTATCGTGGACGCTAAGCCTAACTGTGAAATGTTCGCGGACGAATGGAAGAAGATTTTATCAGTATGTCTGGAGTATTATGAGATGAGTGTATGACTGTCGTATACTTTATATTATCGTTTGGGCTTGGTCGTTTCGTATTTAAATAAATAAAATAAATTAATAGTTTAAAAAACACTAGAAAAACACGCTTGAAACCTGATCGTGTTCAAAATCAATTACGTGGCTTTTTTCACAAGTGCAAACACGACTATGATACGATATTCCATCATGGAATGCCAGTGCCTATCTTCCGGCTTCATCATCAGACCTTGAAACCTTATCGTGGTCAAAGTTCATTACAAGACTTTTCTAAGAAATCCAAAACAGCTATGATATGATTTTCCATCATGAAGTTCCAGTTCATATCTTCCGGCTCCATCATCAGATCAGTTCGACAGTACCATATTATTGTATTGTCATCAGAACTACATACAGCTGCCAATTTTCATTACGCTACGACCCTTGGAAGATGGTTAAATTAGTTACCTTCGATTCCATTACATAGTTACATACAGGTCGACCTAATAAAAGCGTGTTAATGAATTAATTTAAAATCAAATCAAATCAAACTTTATTTGTGAACAGAAATGTCTTCAAAATATACATTTTAGCGTGATCTCAATGTTCTACCAACGCAATTGGTACATAAATAATTTGTTATTTTAATAAATATTTATAACATGCAATGATAATAATCAAAAGAATTAATTAAGATTAAATAAATGACTTTAAAAGTCTATGTCAATTTCTAATATAATATAATGTAGATAAATGTCAAAGAATAAAATATAATGTCAATAGCCGTCAATTTATATTATCATTTAAAAAAAATCTATGGAGTATTTGTGTAGTTTGTCTTCTTCTTCCACATTCATGTATTTAGACACATTTTACCCTTTAGACACATTTTACATGTCTTTGCAATAATAACACTATCATAATTATCTATCTATTCATCACTATCTCCCAAACTCTCCCGCCTAAACGAGGCATCGTTTTTGCTATAAGCGTGTGCGCACGTGACTGCCATGTCGATTGTCCTAATTAGATCAAAGGTGACCGACGCAAACCAGTTATGATAAGAATTTTAATTTCACACCCGTTACAGTTGCTCGAGCCAAAAATAGTAAGCTTACCTGAATATGCTAATTCAAAATGAATGGAATTTTTGTTTTTATTTTAGCTGTTTAGTGATATAAAGGAAGCTTGCAGGAACTTTAAGGACCTGCCATAGTTTCAAAGAAAGAAAGAAATAAAATAAATTTATTTAATCCCGGTTAAGGCACACACAGGTCAGTGTAAAATGGGGCAACTAAAATAATGATTGTTACAATATGTTAATTAGCTTGACTTAATAAGTTTGTAGCAATAACTGCAACATCTCAATAGTAACCACGGTCTGACTATTTTCTTAATGTCCTTCGGGAATCATCGCATTTCCGAATACAAACGAATGCTAATTTCCATGTCCATCAATTATTAGATTTATCGTGTATAATAATTTGAATTAAGAAAGAAGTGCTTACTTATTGTTGTTTTGTTTTGATTTCCGTATTAATGTGTGTATATAGAACCTGTAAAACTACTCTCATTCTATTTCTATTTCGACTTTAGCAGCTTTCCTCCCATTTTTTAATAAATTACATTCAGATAAAAGAGTATAAACAACTCTATATACTTCCAAGTCGATTGAGAGCGTCCGGGGCCTGCACCAAGTGTTAAAGGCAACTGATAGAAATCCGAAAACTGACGAAACACAAAGTTTGCCGAGGGGCATTAAGAAAATAGTTATACTTTACACTGCTTTGAAACCAAAAATATTGTTTACCGCCATTTTGGTATAACTGGATGAATGATGATGCTACCTTTGCATCTACTTATAATTCATACATATATCCAAAACTACTTTTTTTTTCATTGGTGGTTGCACTATTGCCGAGTGCAATAGGATATTATTACGTGTCTTCCACGCGGACGCAGTCGCGGGTCGAAGCTAGTTGTGTATACAGTGTGAGTTATAATGTGCACATGTCGAAATGAGGGAATCTATGCTTAATTTTAAACGGAAAAAATAAAAAAATAAATCTTTTTTTTTTCTTTTACGATTATTGTAAAAATTTATGGAAAAAAAAACAGATTTTTGCTAAATAAACATGTTTATTTTCAATTGAGGACAGTTTTTTTTTTCCACAATTTTCATTTTATGAGGACGCGTAATTAAATACGAGTACAATCATTATGAAGTTTGTTTCATCGCGATAAATAATTTAATTTAAAAGTTACACCGTTTTGCTTAAAAATTCCATAAAAATATAAAAAATATAAAGATTTTTTTAAATATTGTTTTCGATTGTAAAATTAAGCATAGATTCCCTTATCTGTTATTGCTACAAAGTTATTAAGTCAAACAATGAAGCTGATTTGACATTGACAGATTGCATTCAAAGTTGCTATCATTGAAAATAAGGATGTTGCTGCCTTTGTGCATCTATATGTCTCATCTTCCAAAAATTGCCTCTTACAAACTAACAAAAAACTAACCTGTTTGTACGAGTAATATTCGTTTATAAGTTTAGATGTATCCTAAAGATCCAATCAACTCAGACTTTCGCAGTCCACTGCTAGACACAGGCCTATCCCAGGCTGCGTCACAACACCCTGTCCTCCACCTTCCACATCCAGTTTGCCCTAGTCAACTTTTTAAGGTCATCGGTCCGTCTAGCTGGGGGGACATTTTTTTTTTGGGTTTGAAATTATCAAATAACTTCTTAAATACAGGCAACTGAAGGAACACGGGTGGATTTTAGTCAGTAAGAGTCTGACACACCCTCCCACTCCGTACACCACTCCGACCAGGGCCAGACGCGAGAAATACTCGCCTCCGCGAGGACACGGTGATGCTCCGCCTAAGCCGGGCAGACTTCCACCGTATGCTCCACCGTGTCACACAGTGGTGACGCCCAGGCGTTTCCTCCCGCCTTATCCTGAACAGGAACCTTCCGAAACAACCGTGTCCGGTGAGGACCTGCGTCAGGCGGAAAGTGAGAATGCCGTGGCGCCTCTCTAGCCACTCCTCAAAGAGGGGACTTATCGCCGTAATTGTGGCGTGCCCAAGCTGGGGTGACCTAAGGATCTAGAAATTCATAAATTATTATTTTATTTCATTTTATTTATTTAGGAAAACAAACAGTGACACATTACATTTTATACGAATAAATAAAAAATAAAAAATACGGCCAAATGTGCAACCAACAACATTTTCCACGGAATACAAATAAAAATAAACTTTACAAACCATGCTATTTAAAACTAACAAACTACAATAATTTAATTAGAAAACCTTTTTTTGTGCTAAATAGTAAAACAAATTTTAGCAAACAAAGAAATACCTATCAAGGCATGCAAATCTTAGCAGAAATTACTAAGTTATTTTTATAATGAGTTAATGACTAAGTGTTTTGAGTACAATATATTTGAATTTACCAGCAGAAAGAGCAAACATATCAATATGATGGAATACTACTAACTACATTAGACCTTAAACACTTTGCTAATGAAGCAACTAACTTTGAATAAGATAATATGCTTGTATCCTCTAGAAATACCAGTTGTGATAAGTCGTGACAATTACGCCATTTAAATGAGATAGTTTTTTCGTTACGAATATCTCACATTTATGTCCCTAGAAGGATAACTTGATCATTAACAGATGTATCAAATTAGTACTCAATAAGCAGTTAATTGGACAGACGAAAGTATTTGCTAATTTTCATAACTTGCTCTGCCATAGGATAGAATAAAACCGATTACCACTACCTTAACGAGATGCATTTTAACCGTTTTAACACTTCTTTTTAGGATTCCGTAGTAAACAAGGAACCCTTATAGTTTCGTCATGTCCGTCTGTCTATCTGTCTGTCTGTGCATCCGCGGTCTAGCTCTGAGATTCTTAGTACTAGAAAGCTGTAATTTGGCTTGGGTACCTATACATATTAATTACGCCGACAAAGTGGTAAAACGAAAATTATGGAAAAAAATATTTTAGGGTATCATTGGAAAAGTCCTTTAAAAACATTGTGAGCGTGTGAAAACTATTTTTGGATTCAGGGATCGGTTTGCGAAATATTAAGCTTTAAAGTGCAAATTTTTGTTAGAGTCAAGTCTCCCCCCCTGCCATCTAAATGGTTGGTTTTGGATATGTGAAAAAAATCACAACATTAGTTTATATAACGAAATTAAAAGGAAAACTATCACAGCTAAGTAAGCTTTACAAGTTATCGAGTAATAATCGACCAACTTATATTTGCAGTTGCAAAAACATGTTTTCCCATACATCCGTATGTGAGAAAATATTTTTCAACTACAAAGTTAAGTTTGTTTTTGGGATAAATTCATCCCAACTATGGAACCCTTCATTGTGCGTGGTCGAACACGCACTTGGCCGGTTTTTTTTTCTACTTTGTGGTCTGTATCAAATTACTAGACTTATCAAATATGGTGTTGACATGTGTTATTGTTACATTATTTTTAGATCAATATTAATGAAAATATAAGGTGTTATAGATACAGTAGTTTTTGCCTAATAAGAGGCTGTGAAAGAATCATTTCTTGCGGGGACAGTTATTTTAGGATTCTCATAGATTTAGAATCAAGCAACAAAACAATTCAATTTATTTCGTTTTTTCGGCGTAGACTTGCCCATTTTATTCAGGACAACTTTATTATATAACAATCGACTATACTATAATGAACTTTAACAAGACCCAGACAAAGCCACTTCTATACAATTGTTTTCAAAATCAATACAGATGTTATTTTCAGTAATATTGTGAGCCATTAATTATTTTAGAATTATGCCAGTTCAAAGAAAAGTACAAGCAGTACCAAAACCTGCAGCAGTACCTGGGTTAAATAAAATTGTTTTCTTTCTTTCTTTCTTTTCTTTAGAACACAACTTTTATAAAGTACTAGCAGCGCCCCGCGGTTTCACCCGCATAAGTCTCGATCCCGTAAGAATATCGGGATAACAATATTCTATGTATTAATTCAGGTTATAAACTATCTGTGTGCCAAATTTTATCCAAATCCGTTCAGTAGTTTTTGCGTGAATGAGTAACAAACATCCATCCATCCATCCTCACAAACTTTCCTGTTTATAATATTAGGAAGACAACAGTTACATAATTTCTTATACAAATTCTCAAAACCATTTTGTTAATCGACGTTAATCCCTTTTTTTACCGTTGATGAATTCCGTTTTTACCCGTAAATCTTCATGATCCAGTTCATAAATTTCCCCACTTAACGCAAAGTACATAAATGTATAAACTGTTATTTCCTGGGTATCAGAAGAAGCTGCTCATTCGCGTTAGTTATGACACTCATAGAGCGCGAATCCAATAAAATATCAGCAATTATTTGATGAAACATACAGGGTTGAAATGCATCCGTTCCCGCTTTCTCTAAAGGCTAGCCCGCACTGCGAAATTTCTCTGCGCGATTTTAATTCCCGCGGTTTATATTCATATTCAGTGTACGGAGTATGGTCAAGCGCGAATTTTAAATCGTCAGTGAGTATAGTTATATAAGACAGTGTAACAGAATTGCAATAAAAATTTCGCGTAATTTTTTATCGCAACAAGTTGCGATAAAATTTTCTGAGTAAGCCTTTAGAAACAGTCTTAGGCCTAGCCTTTAGGCTAGGCCGATGACAGATGACAGGTTTTTTTATTTTCATTATTTTTGTGATTATTTTTAATTGTGACTGTTATCCTCTTTTACGAGCAAAAAGTGTGTCATAAAATGTCATTGGCAGTCGCAGATTTAATCGCACAAAGAGCGTGTCATTTACGTTGGATTACAAATAGATTACGGACACTGTAGTTTTTCCACAAAACAGACATTATCACCGTTTTTTAATCTCGAGGAACAATTAATATACATTCTCAGTTACCTAAGTCTCATCCAAGTTATCGTCAGTGTGTCGCAGACCGCACCGCGCCCGCTCCAACCACATCTCCGTACATTCCACCCGCGGCTGTATCTAAAGGAAACATCATGCAACAATGGCGGAATGGTATCAGCTCTCATGGTTGTCACCTGTCGTAATTACAATAAAAACTAGTGAGTCCCACATGCGATTATACTTGCTACGCGTGGCGTGAAGTTTAGAAGTTTTTTGAGAAATAGGGTGAGGTCGTGTTGGTGAAGAGGTAGCGGATTGGCGGGTCAGGGAGATCCACATTAGGTGTTAACATTTATCTTCAAGTTCTTTCATGTACTGTTACTCACCATAAAACAAACAAAAACCACATACAGTTTTAGATATTTCGAGTAAGTCATTTACAGAAGTGCACACACAGCATTAGCAAAGAATTTAATAATAAAAGGACGCGTAAAACACCGTTATTTGAATTACTTACAATACATATAAACCGAAAATGAGCTATGTCTGAAACAATTTTTTTTTTGTTTAGCTCTTTTTTTTGGGTGGGAAATTATCAAATAACTTCTACCGCTCTGGGTGGAGCGGGAGGGCGTGTCAGACTCTTACTAACTAAAACCCACTCGTGTTCCTTCGGTTGCCCTGTTGCCGGGGGCCACGATTTCCCTTTAGGCCAATATTCGCAGCCCCGGAATTAGCGGAATTAGCCCCGGAATTTACGGGGTCCGCTAGGGCTAATGCCCTAGCGGACCCCGTAAATTCTGCTGACATCTCTAAGAGGCGCACGTGAAACACAACGCGCCGTCGACCCGGGCTTGGTCCTTATCGGACGGCGAGCTACCCATTGCTCACCGTCCGCAAGCCCGCGCCTACGGTGGCCGGAAATCGGCTCGCGATTCCCGCCCCGGGCGTCTCCTCCTGCGGCGGTTCGGGGCGTGAGGGCGCGAAATTTGCCTCTCCCTCACGCGTTTCGCCTCTTCCATCGCGACCATTACCGCTTCGCAGAAAGAGGTGACGGCCTGCCATTTTCTCTCGCTCCGTACCATGGCCTGAACCAGGGCCGGACGCGAGAGATCACCGCCGCCGATCGCCTCCGCGAGGATTTTGTTTAGCTCTGCGATAATAAAACAAAAAAAAAAAACAAACAAGTACCATAATTCAAATGCAAGTGAAGATACGGTTACTTCAAAATCTTAACAATGCACAATTTTTATTACCTATTTATTATTTTTAAACCAAAAAACACAGGTAACATACAATGGGCAGCGTTATCATGATTATAACCACTTGTCAGCGACGCAAATACATTTATTCCTTATAACTCCTTAATTTTTCCGCTTTCACCTATCTCCAAGTCGCAGCCTTAAGCCCACCTTCACACTAACAACAATAAACGCCGCGGCGTCAAATGTTAGTTCAGTATTAAGTGATCCAGTGTCATGGCATGAAAATTGCTGGCAATGGATGACTGGCATTTATTATGGTCTAATCAAAATTGCAAGTGACAAAGTATTGGCAATTCTTGGCTCATATTGTAGGTTTTTATGGTAAACGTTTATCTTCAGATGTTTTGTGTTAAGGAGTTAAGGGGTTAATTTATAGGTTTAATAGAATATTGATATTTTAAGTGGCAAGACTGACAGGCTAGAAAAAATATTTTAGGCAATCAGACTTTTTCTTGCAAATTATTTATCGATGGTCTAAAAGACAAACGTACTAACTACAGATGTCACTTAATACCAATGTACACTCATAATTTAGGCTAAAAGAGATGGAATTTAAAAACTAAACATTTTGCACTTAGCACGTTTGTCTTCTAGACGACCGTTATGAAAAAAGATTGATAGGTTGTCCAAGAATCTTAATTATTTTTAACGTTATTATAAAGATGACGTTTAAGAATAAATTGGGAATGAAAAAAAAAGGCATCGATGATTTTTATCCAAATATTTTTTCGTGTGTTTCTAGAAATCCTGTCAAACCTATCCCGTAACCAATGGCATAGTTTGAAAAACCCTACAACTGAGGGATAGTCTACATTATGTCATGTGGTGCTTGTGGCAATTTTCCATTTGAGAATTGGTTAGGTGACAATCAATCTGCCTAGCCTTTTCCCAACTATGTTGGGGTCGGCCTACCAGTATATTACATGGAGCGACTGCCTATCTGACCTCCACAACCCAATAACTAGGTAATACGATAATAATTGGTAAGACTGGTTGTCAGACTCGGGCTTCTGACGACCCGTAACGATTGTCAAAAATCCACGAATGACAGCCGGGACCAACGGCTTAACGTGCTTTCCGAGGCACGGAGGATTCTTTGTATGTAGAAATGGTCACTCATCCACGGACTAACCCCAGCAAGCGTAGCTTAACCTGATGGATCGACCCATGCGGCTGTTAGTACTTAGCCACGAGCTCCTTGGAATTGGTTTGGTTACATTTTCATAAAATGATTAGGTACTTAGATACCAACTAATTAGTCAAATTTAAGCCCTCTTCCTCTCTCTTACCTTGCTATCCCCGACAGGGTCTTCAATGATCATGCACGTCTTTGTAAAAACCTACCAACTTTTATAATATAACGGCATGGTTGGCGCAGTGGTTAAGCGATTGACTGCTGCGCTGCGTGTCGCGGGTTCGATTCCCGCACGGAAAATATTTGTATGACCTACAAGTAGTTGTTCCGGGTCTGGCTGTTTGTGTATGTGAGTTTAAATGTTTGTAAACGCACCTACGATACAGGAGAAATTCCTAGTGTGGGGCAACGTTTTAAAAAAAGAAAAAAAAAAAAACTGTTCCCGCTCTGGGCGGAGCGGGAGAGCGTGTCAGACTCTTACTGACTAAAACCCACCCGTGTTCTTTCGGTTTCCCTGTTGCCGGGGGCCACGATCTCCCTTTCGGACTTCTTCGCAACGCCGACAGGCATCGACCTCGTCAGTTCTGCTGACATCTCTTTAAGGCGAGCGCGGAACACAACGCTCCATCGACCCGGGCCTGGTCCTTATCGGACGGCGAGCTATAAAAACCTACCATCTAAGTTTTAATTATGAAATGCAATAAATACATTGAGAATTGAGTATCTGTAGCCATAAACGTTCAGAAAATAACTGTAAGCCCAGCTTCCATTCAACCTGACCATAGCAACAAAAATCACCATCATTAATACGACTTTAACAACCATATAGTTAGTTACCATGAACGACCAACTTTCGCACACGACCCGCGTAAAATCGCTGCGATTTTTAAACGCTCGTGTAACGGTCTCGAACGCCTATTAACCATTAATGGCTTCACGCGTAATTTTACCAAGACATTTATTACTGAAGACAATGGAAAACTATCGATGTATGGTAATAGAGGCGTGAAACGGAAAAACCGGCCAAGTGCGTGTCGGACCACGCACAATGAAGGGTTCCGTAGTTGGGATGAATTTATCCCAAAAACAAACTTAACTTTGTAGTTGAAAAATATGTTCTCCCATACGGAATGTATGGGAAAACATGTTTTTGCAACTGCAAAGTTAAGTTGGTTGATTATTACTCGTTAACCTGTAAAGCCTACTTAGCTGTGATAGTTTTTCTTTTAATTTCGTTATATAAACTACTGTTGGGATTTTTTCACACACCCAAAACCAACCATTTAGCCGGCAGGGGGGGGGAACACTTGACTCTAACAAAAATTAGACTTTAAAGCTTCATCATCATCATCATCATCAGCCTATAAATGTTCCCACTGCTGGGACACAGGCCTCCTCTCTGTGAGAGGGAGTGGGCCGTAATCCACCTCGCGGGCCCAGTGCGGGTTGGTAGATGTCACATGTCTTCGAATTTTCGGTTCTAGGACATGCCGGCACTTTAAAGCTTAATATTTCGCAAACGAATCCCTGAATCCAAAAATGATTTTCACAAACTCGCAATATTTTTGAAGGACCTTTCCAATGATATCCCTCACCATGGGGTAAAAAATAAAATAATAAACATCACCACTTTACGTGTATGAGAGATACCCTAAAAAAAAATGTTTTTCATAATTTTGTTTTACCAGTTTGTCGGCGTAATTAATATGTATACCTATGCCAAATTACAGCTTTCTAGTACTAAGGGTCTCGGAGCTAGACCGCGGACAGACAGACAGACAGACGGACATGACGAAACTATAAGGGTTCCTTGTTTACTACGGAACCCTAAAAAGATGCGGTAAATTGAACCGTATTGCTGAGAGAAGGGTTCCGTATTTTTTTTTTTAAATCTTGGACTAAGTGTTGGTCTAATGGTAGCTGACATGGCTTGGTGGCGACTAGAGGTTCTGTCTATTTTTAAATTAAGCTAAAGAGTAGTTTTCTTTCAATAAAAAATCTGAAGCTTGGCAATCACTATATTATAAATTCCACTAATATGTCACTATTAGAGGAAAAGGGACTTTAAGAGAGAGAGCAGTGGTTGGCCAGTTGTAGGTCGTGCGTTCGAACCTAGACAGGTACTTTAAATAATTTAATCATCACTGCTCTCAAAACGGTGAAGGAAAATATCGTGAGGAAACCCGGCATGTCCTAGAACCAAGAATTCGAAGACATGTGACATCTACCAACCCGCACTGGGCCGGCGTGGTAGATTACAGCCGACTCGCTCTCGAAGAGAGGAGGCCTGTGTCCCTGCAGTGGGAATATTATGGCTGATTATTATGAATATAACTATTATATTATATTATTATCTATTAGCTACTGTGATTGCCAAGCTCCGGAAACAGTTTATTTGAAAGAAAATTACTCTTAAGCTGACTAGCTATACATGTACATATATACCTCTGCCTGGATCTATTTTTTGCCGTTTTTTTTGGAATGAACTTGTAGCGGTTACACCGCCACATACGAACTACGCATCAAAGACATGACGTCACACAAATCCTGCATCGCGCAGTTAGAGTTTACCGAGCGATCGACATACATACAAGATTTCAACTTCAAACCGATGGGCAGTTGCCCGCCAGACACAACACCCGTCTGGTCGGAGGATCCTCCCTTTTCTATAGTGGATGAGTGAACTTTACTCCCTGTTCCTCATGCCCCTAAATTGGTGACCCCGACGTGATGAACGTCAGCGCAGCCTTCGAGCAATTACTTCGGCGTGACGTCATCATCATCATCACTCCCGCAAGCTTTCGTGAGGCGACTCACACAGCCGGCCAGCACCCACGGCTTCAACGGGTATCCTGACCACCTACTGCTTTAAACGTATTATATACATTCTAATATAAAGTAGCAAATGCTGCGCTTACGACTTTGCCGCGAGAAAAACTCTTGTCTAAGCCTAGTGACTCACCTGCCAAAAATTAGGTACGCGATGGAAACTCCCGAGCTCATGTTTTCCGTCAAAATGACACGACGTAGTTTAGGCGCTGTGTAATAAATGTATAGGGCAAGTGAATACTTGAGAAAAACAGTATATTTACCTGAACATAAAATATATAATTATGCGAACATAATAGGCCCGTGTCCAAAAATTTTTTTTTGTCCGTCTTATAGATTTAAAAAAAATATTGAACATGTATTTTTGCTTTTTGACGTAATCAAAAGATTACGGCGATACATTGAGTTAAAATGTGGCATGACGTCACGTCATGTTAGATTTAATACCGAGTTGTGACGTAGCGAGCCCCCACTCCCCAACTTTAATGCGTGTTTTCTAAGTTATTTTTTATTAATATGATAAAGCAAAAAATACGTGTCTAATATTTGTTTTGTTATCTGAAAGTCGAACTAAATAGAATGTCTTTTTTTTACCTAGGCAGCCACCGTATTGTCTGACACAAAATTCACCATAAAAAAACCGGCCAAGTGCATGTTGGACCACGCACAATGTAGGGTTCCGTAGTTGGAATGAATTTATTCGAAGAACAAACTTAACTTTGTAGTTAAAAAAACAATTATTTCATACAGAATGTATGGGAGAAAATGTTTTACAACCGCAAATCTAAGTTGGTCGACTATTACTCGTTAACTTGTACAGCCTACACAGCTGTGATAGTTTTCCTTTTAAATTCGTTATACAAGCTACTACCGTGAATTTTTTCACATGTCTAAAACCAACCATTTAGCCGGCAGGGGGGGGGGACACTTGGCTCTAACAAAAATTTGCACTTTAAAGCTTAATATTTCGCAAACGGATTCCTAAATCTAAAAATGGTTTACACAAACTCACAATGTTTTTAAAGGACCTTTCCAATGATACCCCTCACTATGGGTTAAAAAAAGAAAAAAAATTACATCACCACTTTACGTGTATGAGAGGTACCCTAAAAAAAATGTTTTTCATAATTTTATTTTAACTTCCTCAGATTATTCATTATGGAAAGCCACCAGAAGACTGAAACGGCCTGTTAGTGTTTCTCATCCTATAAGAAAATCTGATGGTTCCTGGGCACGGACGGACCAAGAGAAAGCCGAAACCTTCTCAGAACATCTCTCAAAAGTCTTTATTCCTCATTCATATGAAGGCTCTCCAGTAGATGCCGCAGAAATTACTGACTATTTGAATACTCCTAAAAATACGGAAGAAATGCCCTTAAAATTTACAAAAACAGAAGTTGCCCGAATTATAAAAAAGTCGGACCCAAAAAAGTCACCAGGATACGACCTTATTACAAACCGCATATTACAAGAACTACCAGAATCTGGCATAACTTTTCTGACGTCATTATTTAACGCCATGACAAGACTACAGTTCTTTCCCCTGGAGTGGAAGGTTGCGCAAATTATAATGCTACTGAAACCAGACAAACAACCAGAAGAGGCAAAATCATATAGACCCATAAGCCTGCTACCCATCCCATCTAAAATATTTGAATCTCTACTGCTGCAACGAATTCTACCTATACTCAAAGAAAAAGGACTAATTCCTGACCATCAGTTTGGGTTCCGCAATAAACATGCCACTGTCGACCAAGTGCACAGACTAGCAAATAAGATCATGGAATCACTGGAGGCAAAGTCCTACTGTACCAGTGCATTTTTGGACATATCTCAAGCGTTTGACCGCGTTTGGCATGCAGGTCTGCTTTTTAAATTAAAAAACGCCCTACCAGATCACCTGTACGGAATACTAAAATCATTTCTACAACAGCGCCACTTCATAGTACAAAGTGGGGAAGCACTGTCTGATCTTTGTCCCATACATGCAGGAGTGCCACAGGGTAGCGTACTGGGTCCCGTACTCTACTTACTGTTCACTGCAGACTTGCCGACATCCGAATTACTTACTACTGGGACCTTTGCTGACGATACCGCCATACTAGCTGCACATAGTGACCCAAAAATTGCCTCACAAATACTCCAAGAAGGACTAAATGACATATCAGACTGGCTTAAAAAGTGGCGGATGAAAGCCAACGAAACCAAATCAGTCAATGTTACGTTTACTTTAAGAAGAGGATCCTGTCCTCCAGTCACACTAAACAACATTGAAGTCCCACAAGCAGATCATGTGAGATATCTTGGATTGCATTTAGACAAAAGACTTATCTGGCAAAAACATATTTCCACTAAGAGAAAGCAACTTGGTATCCAAACACGAAAACTTTACTGGCTCATAGGGCGAAAGTCTCAGCTATCTCTCGAAAACAAAATACTCTTGTACAAGGTAATACTGAAGCCCATCTGGACGTACGGGATCCAATTATGGGGCACCGCATCTCACTCAAACATAGAAATCATACAGAGGTTTCAAAATAAAGCTCTGCGTATGATAACCAACGCACCCTGGTTTGTACCCAACGAACTACTACACCGTGACCTACGAATGCCCACTGTGAAGCAGGAAATTGTACGCCATACCAAGTCCTATAAAGAACGAATCCAACAACACCCAAATACTCTAGCTCGGTCACTAATGGAGAATCACAACAAAGCGCGACGATTAAAGCGCAAAATACCTCAAGACCTAATCCAATCACAGTAAATATAACTACTGTTTAAACAATGAGGATGTGACACAGGTCACATACTGAGCGAGCCAGCGATAGCACCAACCAACATACTTCCGAATGTCCCATGAAGGAGACAGATTGTTGTAAATAAGGACCATAAAAAAAAAAAAAAAAATAATAATTTTATTTTACCACTTTGTCGGCGTAATTAAAATATATACCTATGCCAAATTACAGTTTTCTAGTACTAAGGATCTCGGAGCTAGACGGCGGACAGACAGACAGACAGACAGACAGACGGACATGACGAAACTATAAGGGTTCCTTGTTTACTACAGAACCCTAAAAAGACAAATGATAAATGATAAATGATAAATGATAAATGATTTTATTTCTGTAAGTAGGTTTGTACAAACACTTTTACACGTCAATCATATTTTAAAAACTAGATGAGGTCGGCGTTTCCTATCTGACTACACTGAGAAGAAAGGCCGAAACAAACTCAGAGGTCACAGTCTCTTTTAAAGTCCAGACATAATCTTGGTCAGATCATGTGAAGGCCATGTGGATTGGTGTCTGAAGTGGTCTTTAGAGGAAAGCATCACACAGATTGAGAGGGTCTGTCCAGTCAGTGCACGCATTTGTCATTTATCGTGTAGCTCAACTCAGAATTTAAGGAGCTCAACGATTTGACGAACAATACCAAAAAAAGGACATTTGTGTAGGCCACATAAATTACTCAAACTGTCAGACCATGATTAAAACTAACTGAGAAAAAATTAAAAACAAAACAAAAAGGAATGACCCATATAGTCTTCACATTCACAATAATTAAAATAATATAATACTTTAAAAGTAAATATTCATGTCATTGTATATATAAAAATCATTAATGTCAATGTGTATATAATAAAATAAAAAACCCAGAAATAATCTTGGTCAGAGCATTTCATATGAGGACCATGTAGATTTGTGTCTGAAATGATCTTTTGAGGAAAGAACCATACAGATTTGAGTGGACCTGTCCAGTCAGTGCACGCATTTATCAGTAATTGTGCAGCTCAACTCAGAACTTAAAAGGAGCTCAACGATTCGACGAACAATACCATAGAAAGGACATTTGGGTAGGCCGCATAAAGTACTCAAAACTGCCAGATTATCATTAGTAGTAACTGAGAAAATTAAATAAATATATATACATGAGCTACATAGTCCTCACATTCACATCAATTAAAATAATAATAATGTTATACTTAACAAAGTAAATATTCATGTCATTGTGTATATAATTTTGAAGTTTGCAAAATAAACAAAATTCCAAAAGTAAAAAATAAAAATAATAATTGGAGCAGCTTAATCCCAAGCCTTTTTGTCCTCAATGTAATCTTTAACGGTATAAAAAGCTTTCTGGCACAACTTACGTTTAATGAATGATTTAAATTTATTAAGGCTTAGATCTTGTACGTGGCTTGGAAGTTTATTATAAAAGCGTATACATTGACATCTGAACGAGCCACCTATTTTCTTGAGCCTTGTTGTAGGTACAACAAATTTGTGTTTGTTTCTAGTATTTATGTTATGGATATCACTGTATTTTTTAAACAATTTTATATTTTTATGGGCATATAAAAGATTATCAAAAATATACTGAGAAGGCACAGTCATTACATTAATCTCCTTAAATTTATCTCTGAGAGACTGTCTCGGACTTAATTTATAAATTGATCGAACAGCTCTTTTCTGCAAAACAAAGATAGTCTGAATGTCAGCGGCATTTCCCCACAACAGAATACCGTACGACATTACACTATGAAAATAGCTAAAGTACACTAAACGGGCTGTCTCTATGTCAGTCAAATTACGAATTTTTCTAACAGCATATGCTGCGGAGCTTAGCTTTTTTGATAATTTATCTATATGTGGGCCCCACTGAAGCTTAGCATCTAAAGTTAAGCCCAAGAAAACTGTGCTATCTTCAGGATTCAATTCTTCGCCCTTTATTAACACATTAGTTTTCACCTGCCTAACATGAGGTAGGGTAAACTTAATGCATTTGGTTTTTTTTTGATTAAGAAGTAAATTATTAACATTGAACCAGTGAACTACTTTTGAGATCGCGCTATTTACATCGTCAGTAACCAGCTGCTGACGTTTAAGTTTAAACAAAAGTGAAGTGTCATCCGCAAACAACACTATATCATGGTTATCCTTTATGAGGTAAGGCAAGTCATTAATATAGATAAGAAACAAGAAAGGACCAAGAATTGAGCCCTGAGGGACTCCCATTGTTACTATAGATCCGGGAGATCTTTTTCCATTAACGTCAACACTCTGAATCCTATTACTCAAGTATGAAATAAGAAGATTCAGAGCGCTGTTCCGGATCCCATAGTGGCGGAGTTTCCTGATTAACGTTTCATGAAGAACGCAATCAAACGCCTTGGACAAATCACAAAAGATACCCAAGGCATCGCATTTATCTTCCCATGCATTATAAATATGACCTAAAAGTTCAACACCGGCATCAGTAGTTGAACGACCCCTTGTAAAATCGAACTGTTTGCTATGTAATAATTTATGTCTATTAAAAAATCTTTGCAATTGCTCTAAAATTAATTTCTCAAAAATTTTACTAAAGGTAGGTAGTACTGAAATAGGTCTATAATTAGTGGGGTCTGATGTACTACCTGATTTAAACAAAGGTATTATTTTACTATTTTTCATCAGGTCAGGAAACTCCCCACAGTCGATACAATTATTAAAGATAAGAGCTAAAGTAGGTGCTACAATGTCAATAATAGACTTAGCAACTTCTACAGAATTACCCCACAGATCTGCAGTCTTTTTTACATTTAAAGTGTGAAAGGTTTTAATTATGTCTCTACAGGTAATATGTTCAAAAAGAAAGTCCGAATCGCAAACATTAACATTTTCCTTTAGCAAAGACTCAGCAACAGAAGGTGATGAGTTTAGGGATTTAGTAGTTGAAACAGGAATATCTGAAAAGAAATTTTCAAAGGCCGCGGCGACTTGTGAGTCTGATTTTATTATGTTGTCATTAATAGACAGGCTGTAGTCAGTATTTCGGTTATTAGACCTTCCCGTTTCACTATTAATAATATTCCAAGTCGTTTTAATTACATTACTAGACAAACTTTCTTTCCATCTTTAACCCAAATCCCACTGAACCC
Source organism: Agrochola lychnidis (assembly GCA_963680765.1). Classification (NCBI taxonomy): domain Eukaryota; kingdom Metazoa; phylum Arthropoda; class Insecta; order Lepidoptera; family Noctuidae; genus Agrochola; species Agrochola lychnidis. Next base: position 3,579,397 of record OY796871.1, on the reverse strand, counting down.
TACCCACGTTATTCTAAACGTTATTTCAGATAGATTCTATAACGACTAATAAAGATTATTAACAGCCATTGTAGCTTGATCACACGGCAATATAAAACGCGTTTTTGTGCGTATGCGCCGATGTTATAAACCTGACACGTATTCAATGGGTTGTACTTATAGAGCTATCAATTTTATTTAGCTTGTGTTTGTAGAACATTGTAATGAGGCTTTCTTAGGGTATTAAGTATAGTCTACAGTAAGACTGTATCAAGTAGCGAGTGCTGCGCTTGCGACTTTGCCGCGAGTTTTTTGAAGTGAAAACTTCTTTAGGCGCATTGGGCATTTTTGAGATCATGATGGGACTAACCCATTGATTTCGCGACACTGTAACGATACCTTATTTTTGTAAACGCGATTGTGCTCTTTATTTAGATAAGGTTACGGACCAATGTTCTATACAAGTATTTTTCTTCCACCAAGGCGATCTTGTTCAAGTTTTCACTCCTGTCGACACTCGGCACTCCCAGAGTGCCACTTTTTTTTTTCTACGCCTAGTGACACACCTGCCAAAAATTACACGACGGAAACACCCGTGCTTATGTTTACTATGAAAATGACGAATGATGTATCTATACATTTCTAACCAATACCACTTTGCATTGTTAGGGAACAACTCAAGAGTAAATGTCTTTGATTTGTTTGAATCTACCTCGTAATTTATGAGTGCTGAGTCTGAATATCGCTTAAGTTAAATAACATGCTAATATATCTTTTGGATCTCGCGCACTAGATGGCCGCGACCACGACCATTGGTCGAAGCGACCAGGTAAACTATTGAAACCGATACGAATGGCGCACTTGATCGCAACGGCCAACCAGCCGCAGCCCATACAAACACTAGACATCACGACTGGCCGGAGTCGTGGCCATCTAAAAAATGTATAAAAGTATATGAGATATCTTTTGATGTCCTCCCTCCGGATAACGCCCTAAGCCGAGGCTCGTACCCCGCAGGGGGTGCCCTTAGTGAGCGTTCATCCTTAAATCTTTAGCTTAGTTTATTTGTGCCCTGGCTGGAGGCTTTGAGTGTAGTAGCTTAAGGCAACCACAGGATTGACCGGTTAAACAGCTACGGTTTTCGGAACCAGCTGTGAGATGCCCAAAAAAAAAAAAAATGACATGAGTCCGCTGTTTAGGTTAAGGCCCAGAGTAGCAACTAGCCACTAACCACCCCAGGACGGAATTGACGTAGCCAAAGTCTGGTGGCTAACATTACGTTTTGGGTATTCGGTTCCAAAGATCCTCAAAAACTAAGATTATTACAGCTATCAATGTGACAACTAAGCAAATCAAGCATGTGAAGCGCAACAGCGCTGCCGTGTTGCCATTGATGTGTTGAATTCAACTTCCATGTTGTATCGTTTTCATTTCGCCGACGGATATTCGGGGTTGTGTGGTGTGACGCGACCCAATTTTGACCAATTTTTTGCCGAAATTGGGTCACGTCGTTTATTACGCGCAATAAAAATATAATTATTGCAAGCTGCATATTGGGCCTAGTGTGTCACTACACTAAAACAAAAGATCTAATCAAAAGGGTAAACCCGAGGTATTTGTGTTCAAATATCCGAGACTTGTTTTTAAAACTAATGCCATTGTTCAAGTGTGGCATTTAGTATAAATAATAGTTTATATGTCGGTTACTTTGGTTCTCCTGCGGATCTCTTCATTTCTGATTCGACCACGTAGGGAAACTCCAAGCAGACATAGCCCGAAGAATTGCCAAACTTAAGTGGCAATGGGCAGGGCACATTGCTCGCAGAACGGATGGCCGATGGGGTCGAAAGGTTCTGGAATGGCGACCACGTACCGGAAGACGTAGCGTTGGAAGGCCTCCCACAAGATGGACCGATGACCTCGTGAAGGCCGCAGGAATCCGCTGGATTCGGAAAGCACAGAATCGGTCGAAGTGGCGGTGCTTGAGGGAGGCCTATGTCCAACAGTGGACGTCTTTCGGCTGAAATGATGATGATGAATAGTTTATATTACAGGGCTGGATTAGAGGGAAAAAATGCTTGTTTGTTTGTAATAGTCCATTCTGTAGTGTGGTTCTGTTAAGTGGCAAAATTAAAATAAAATAATTCCATACCAAGGTCTACCTATGCTTAGCCATTGGTTGCAAGATTACATAAATTTTAGACGAAAAGTACCTATGAGAACTAGACATAGTACCATCGACACCGGGCTACAAGCAGTCCAGGGAAGCCATGCCATCCTTGGATAGCAGGCTAACCAGGCGTTTATTACGCCTGGACAGGAACAGCCTGCACCTGGCGACGGGGACCATCACGGGACACTGTTCGCTAAACAAACACTTACACACAATAGGCATAACGGACAGTCGTCTGTGCAGGGCGTGCATGGAGGCTGAGGGAACCTTCGCACACGTGCTCTTTGAATGCATAGGCGTCACGCAGATTGAAACAGAAATCCTTGGGTCACCCAGATCTTTCACAGATGTTTTGAACAGACCAGGAGATTTAATCAACTTCTGGAGGGAGGTGGGCTGGTTGGAATAACCACCAACGGCCGCCATGGCCATGGTCGCACAATGGTCCACCTGAAGAACTAAGTGCGGAAACCAAACATAGAACTAGACATAGTGTAAATTGGTGAATAGAGCGAACAGGCGAAAGCTGTATTTGATATGTCCAAACATATGTATAAATATAGGTATTTTTCTATGTATTCCTTATGTATCGTTCCCTAAATTCGTCCCCATATAAAGGCCATCGCTCAACGCGCACCGTATCGTCTATAACAGTCTTATAAATACTTGTATAAATGAATTAATTGTCTGCAATTTTCACCGTAGATATGGACTGGATGCGTCACGGTCGCCGGCGCCGTTAGGATCGGCGCACACTGGCCATTGATTGTAAACATTGATGATCGAGATCGTTTAAAGCGGTCGGTATTTTAGTTAGATCCGTATTAGATATTCAATCAGGTAATCTCTATTTAAAAGTGACAGAATAGTAGCATGTATTGAAATTCTTCAAATCAAAGTATACATCAATATTCTTGAGTAAACTGCGTAATTTTTGGGGTTCGAAAAATGAAGGATTGCTGATGAATAATGTAGACTAACATGAAAATTCATTTTAAAAAAAGCCGACGGGGTGACCTTACAGATGTAATAAAAGATGCTATGAATCTACTTTTTATATCTCTATAATATTTAACAACAATAATTTGAAAACTATGATAATTAATGCTAATGGGTTGCGGGTCGTCAAAGCCGCAAAAAATATACTTACAACCCTGCAACGTTTTAACAGAAAAATGCAGTTCAACACAATTTTCTTAATAAAAGCCACCAATATCAGGCCCTAGAATTGTTGATTTATGATAACTTCTTTTACTTACATCTCTATAACCAATCTAGAATAAACTTACATATTACTTTCTTAGTAATTCACGCAACATACAGAGCCATGTATTATGCTAATATCCGTCCATGTACGGATATTAATGGTTCATATGCCCACATTTGTTTCTTTGACGTATGCATGTATCTACAATGTCTGATGAGCATTGTCTAGTTAAATAGGAATATTCATGAACGAGTTTTGTTTATTGAGTTTTGTGTAAAAAGAATGTTAGCTTGTTTGTATTCCATAATGCTCTGTGTGATGTTTTGCAAAGAACTAGGAACTTTATTCAGGACTAGCTTCCGCCAGCGGTTTCGCCCGCGTGATGTCTTTATAAATGATAGCCTATGTTATTTAATGATATTATAGCATTCTACTGGTGAAAGAATTTTTTAAATCAGTCCGGTAGTTTTTGAGTTTATTCATTAAAAACAAAAATACAAATCTTTTATCTTTATAATATTAGTCTAGATTACTATCTGTTCGGGTACCAAAGTCAAGCAGAATTTTCACCGTCAATCAATCTGCCTAGACTTTTCCAAACTATGTTGTGTTCGGCTTCCAGTCCAACCGGATGCAGTTGTGTATCACCGTGGTGAGAAGTAATTTCTAAGATTTTTATTTTAAGTTTGAAGAAAAAAAAACAATATTGCGAAGGGAAAAACATTTTCAACCCGGTAAAGGAGATTTTTTTTGCATTTAATAGTAATGAGAAAGCTAATTCAAAGTTTTTGTAAGTACTCGTAGATGCGATGGTTCCGATTACAAGTAGAAAAACAATGATTACATGTGTGTTCATAATTTATTATTTAGTGCAATACTAGAGGGGCTTAATAATAACAGCTGCACGAGTTTATCGTCAAGGTTAAGCAACACTCGCCGAGGTCAATCCGTGGATGGGTGACTATCCATTACACACTGAGACCCCTGCGTGCATCGGAAAGCACGTTAAGCCGTTGGTCCCGACTGTAATTTAAAGATACAAGTTTGACAGTCGTTACGGGTAGTCAGAAACCCGAAAGTCTGACAACCAGTCTTACCAAGGGGTATCGTGTACACACAGCTACACATCAAGCTATAAAAAACCAGTACAAGCTGACCTCGCATTGTACGTAAATCCTATACAAGGCGAGATCAGCATAAACTGGAAATGTATAGCTAGATGTGTAGCCGTGTGTACCCAGTAACTGGGTTGTGGAGGTTAGATAGGCAGGTACTCCATGTAAAGTACTGATATTCAGCTGCATCCGGTTATACTGCAAGACGAACCGAAAATGGTACGCAGATGATAATAATGATATTTAGTGCAATACTAGACGATTCCATTCATTATCAATTTTTTACACACATAAGCAGTACTATTATGATTATGACATTGACTGATTATTTCGTAGATTTCTACTAACAAAAAAATTAGATTTACTTGAAACAAATACGTGGACTTTTTATTAACACTGCATCTTATAATGTATCGTCATTATTGCAATCTAATGTTATTTTATCAATTTCTTTCTTGTACTTTCTAGCTTCAAGCCAATAGTGCCACACAATCTAATTTGTATCTTAACTGCTTCATAATAAAGTTGGTTATCCAATAGCAGAGAACCTTAAATAAAAAATTCAACACAATACCTAGTGTTACTCACATTAATCATTCGAAACCAAATTGTTTTAGAACAGAGTCGATCCACTTTTCCATTTTCAATCTTATTTTCCTGTCATAAAGCTCATATTCCTTTGTATTTTCCTGGCTACTTAAGGCGAAGTTCTCAGTAAGAGCGAAAGATTGACATTTAAATACTTAAGTGGAAGTGAAAGGCTGAGAAAATGATATTTTTGATTAAAATTGGAAAATAATTGCGTCTCCCACGTAGATGCGATGGTTCACGTAATGGTTATAGTTTTTTTAGTCGTTTAGTCGACTCCCGGTCGCTACTAAACTGGTTATTTCCGGTTATTTAGTCGTTTTTGGCGGACTATTCTTGGGAAGCTGACTATCAATGATGAAATCTCTTACGGGTTCAAAGATTTTGAGAGATAACATAAACAGTTGGATTTTGGAAGCTTGTTAGCTTGTCTAGCTTCCGGTCTATTGTTTAAGTCGTGGATTCCCAGTACAAAGCCAATTGAAACACATCTACCTTAAAAAGCAGATATCGATTTGAGGGTTGTCGTTCAAGAGAAAGATGCTGCCTCTCGTATTTGCACGATCTCTTAGGCCCATCTTCTTGTCGTGCGGTGTCCCACAGAAATCGGTCCTGGGGCCGCATCTGTTGGATATAGAATACGACTGTTTCTGGACCGGATGCGCCGACCTCCCATACCGGCGTCAGCATAGTTTGCTACGCTGACGACACGTTGGTCCTGGCGCAAGGGATTTCGCACCAGGTGGCGCGGCGGCCGAACTAGCGACACGCGGGGTTGCGACAATCGTCGACAGGATCTGGCAATTAGGACTCGAAGTGGCCCTGCACAAGTCCGAGGCCATGTGTTTTCATGGTCCTCGGAACGCGCTACCGTCGGTTTATAACGGTAGGAGAGGTTCACATCGGTGTCAAGCCGACGATGAAGAACTTGGGACTCGTCCTCGACAGCCGGTGGAACTTCGTGGAGCATTTCCAACGTTTGGCTCTCAGACTGGAGCGGGCTGGGACTGCCTTGAAGCGGCTCCTGCCCAATCTAGGGGGTTCAAACACGTCCTGCCGGAGGGTCTATGCGGGGATCGTGCGGTCCATGGCCCTATACGGGGCACCGGTGTGGGCGCGTTCCTTGAGGCGGCGGTCAGCGCGCCGGTTAATGTTTAATATATAATATGGGTCTTAGTGTGTTCCCACACTAAACATCGTGAAAATGGCTACCGGTCAATAAAATCTTCTGATATCGTGCGCGTTTGGCTAAGTCACCCGAACGGATGTGATGTGAATCCCATCGGTCAGCCCTTGAAAGAATAAGAACGAAAGAAAATTTTGCAAATCTTACAGCAAGAGTGTGACCAGACATAGAAAAAGATAGCATTATCGATTTTGAGAGACCAAATATAGAAAAACATTGAAATCTAACACCGCTTCTTGCCAAATATAACGTATGCGTGCAAGCAAACGCCAATACTAGGAATTCTGATCATTCCGTAGACCTAATGGAGTGTGAAGATATAGATAGAACACATACTGTTACAAGGCTCCATGTTGCAAACACAGTGCTACTTGAAGTAAACATACGTGTAGAACAGTTTACTAGAAAATTATTGGAAGCTGTTGGTCTAGCGGTTTCTCTTCCGTGACTAGCGTTTATAATCTTTCCATATTTTGAAGACTTCAAACGTTTTTACTTCAGATATTCATATAAAAGAAACTTTATTTTATACTAGTTTCCGCCAGCGGCTTCGCGCGCGTGATCTTTATAAATTTTATCCTATGTTACTCATTGGTAATATAGCATTCTACTGGTGATAATTTTTTTTTAATCGGTCATAAGTTTTAGGAACTGTATCAAATGCGGCTTTACTACCCTAATCATAGAGATCTCTAAAATGCTATTGACCTGTACGATGACTGGGTTCATGTGTGCAAGCTGTTGTAACTAGTCCACTTCAATAAATCTGCATGGTTCTTTTCTCTAAAAGTACTTGTTTCGAATTATCCTTAATTTTTTGCTTTCATGCTTCTTCTCTGATAGCGTACCTAATACCCCCCCCCCTTTTTAACGATTACAATTTGTCACTCATTACCAACTTACTGAATAAATATTATCTCTAACTTATATTTATACGCAGATGCAACAAGACCTATAGTTTTAAAGGAGTTATAATTTAGCTTCCAACCACCACTCATCGACTCCCGACCATAATCAGCTACACTATTTTTTTCTTCACCAACTAATGAAATAACTTCATCAAGTCAACTTATGTCTTCAAACCATTCAATTTTAGCTTCTACCCATACAATATCTGCCCATATCAATTAGCTTTTATCCCATAACAAGACATAATTACCACAATGTATAACAGTAGTTTAAAAATAACTATTTTTACAATTTTTTCAAGACCTTCCATCCTTTTCTATATCTTTCTGTCGAGCGGTCTTGGTATAGTGGTATTGAGCGCTATGAAATTTAATGAGGCCTGACCATTCCACGGTATAGAGTGGTAAAAAACGCGCAATTTCAATAGATTGAGGTATTATTGTTTATGATTAATATTAGTTCCCTACATAGGTGTACCTGTACCGTTTCTGTTAAGTAAAAACTTATGTATTACGTGTTAAAGTACATTATTACATTGAAGCTTATTAATTTCTATGACTGCACATTGCCTGTTATCATGATTATTAATCTTAAGAAATAATTTTTAATCACCACTCTTGATAGAAGGAAGGGTGCAATAGCAGTAATAATAATTGTACAGATGACTCCTCTTCTGCCATCAGATGCATCTTATTTAGATCTTACTTTTATAAGTTCAGACAGATCATATCGGCTCCGTCATTTCCTTAAGTAAGTTACTTATAAAATTTTCTTATGACTATTAATTATTTTATAAATAAGGCTAGCTTTATTGCTTGCAGGGTAAGCCTGAATATATTAAAATTTAACTAAATCGAATGCATTTATTTTTTTACATAAATGTTGCCTTTCAAAATGATTGCGAATACGATCTATGAGGAGATGTTGGACATCTTCTGGTTTATCACAAATAATACAGTAAGGTGAAAGGGATTTCTTCATTAAAAAGGTATTTTTTTAGTGGTACATGTCCAAATCATATTCTAAAAGCTATTTTAGGTAACTGCCTACCTAGTTTAACATCCGTAAACCACTTTTATAATTATTTAGTGTTATATCGACATTATCATCTGACTATATAATCAGACTTCATCATCATGATTCGTATCTGCAAAATTGCAAATTTTATCTTTTTCTATTCTTGAATATGTATCAGCTGTTTCAATGGTATTACGTTTTGCTGCACAGGAAACCTTATTTAGTTCGACAATTGATTGATTTTTTTACCTAATTAATTCTTTCCTAATTTGAGGATTTATTGAAAAAGAAACTGTACGAAGTAAGCCTGAAAGTTTATTTCAAGTTACAGAGGTAATGGTGCTTTGATGTCCTATCTTTGTCTTGTAAAAGTAATCTCTCTGTCTCTTTCATTGACCTCGCACAAATAGTATAGAAAATATCGGTAATTATCATTGTTGTCACTATAAATATGATGATACTTGATTGATGATAAACAGAACATAATAATTATGATGAGGAAGCAAAATAATAATGTAATAATCATGTTGTAATCTTGTTTTATTTGTACAGAATGAACTATTTTTCTTTCTTTCAAAATGTTTTAACTGACTTCAAAAAAGGAGGAGGTTCTCAGTACGTCGGAACCTTTTTTTTTTAATATATTTTCCCCGATTACTCGAAGACGGATGAGCCGATTTGAACTCGAAGTCGGTTGTATTTTTTGTAAAAAAGTTTTTTTTTATAAAAACAGGGTCGACAACACCACCTTTAATTTTCTTAATAACCAAATGTACCATACCAAACCTTACAATTCAACTCTAAATGATATTTTAATTCATACATGAGTAGAATATTTTCAAAGCAGTTTTACTTAACATTTAAAAACGGGCATGTAACATCTGCCGGTAATCGTCTGGATTAAAAATTATTTTTTAAATATGTGTAACTGTGTGTGGTCTAATAATAAAATAATTGTCGGCAATTTATTCGGATAATTAAACGAGTAGCGGAATTACGCAGATATGCATAAAATGTAGTTTTTTTAATGCAATTTAAGCATATTAATGTCCATGAATTTACGGTGGTACGTAGGTACAGATTATCGTCAGCTGCTTGTGGAATTGTGCAAGATTGTCTTGAGGTAAATTGAGTTTCTTTTGTTTTAAAATTAAAGTTCAGAGGTTTTGCAATATGGCGGCGATAATTTTGAAATTCGGATTTCGAATATCAATTCTGTAGACTTTTATTATTCGTATAGGGAGTAAAATTGTAGTTGCCGATTTGATGCGGCAAATAATTCAATTTATTAAATTTTTACTTTTAAATAGATTAGCCTGTTTTTTATCCATCCTGTCATGCCTCATAAGCTTGAATTCTGAATAACCAAAGGTTTCTTACATAAATCTATATATAACATAAACAAAAACTATAGAATATATATCACAAACGTAAGTTTTTTTCATAATTGAGCCTTATTATGGAGCATCAAACAAATGCTTTGGAATTTGTTCCACGAAAACTGTTGTACGGTCAGCAGCAAAATTACTAGCGTAATTACGACAATTATTAATAATTATTAACCGAAATAGTATTATTATTTTTCGAAAAGAATAACTTAAACGTCTATTATGTTATTTGGTATGTTTAGCATTGATACGAGTATTAATGTAATCAGCTATTTTGAGATTATAGATAATAGTGGTTGAATAATAATGTGAGCTTATACTGTGTTTTGTTTTTAATTTGTGCGTGACTTGGAATGGATAATTGTTGATTATAATAATAGCACTTGCTTGGGTACGGAAAAATCTACATAACATATAGATTTTCTATAGAAAAGACATAAACGAGGAACAGGATTGGAAATTCGTTTTTGAACTGAATGTACCAATTATTATCTAACTATTTATTTTATAATGAAATTATGCATGTATATGTTTGAAACAAAAAGCTATCATTCCTTTTTCTTCCTCAAATCTGAATCTTTAGCCATTATTTACAATGAATTACAAAAAAATACAGATTGCATCATTGATCAGTCACGTCAATGATGCAATCTGTATTTTTTTGTAATTCTCTCAACAGTAAACCAATAATTTAAAATATTCAATACAACTATATCTTCAGAACGGATTGTATTAGAAAATCCTACAACACCCAATGATTTATTACCACCAATATTTTCTCACATAAATCATAATCTATTTAGACTAATCTCTCTGCTGACCGTACATCAATATTAAGTCCACTACACCCGCACCGCAGGGCAACGTTTAAATGACTTATCATTATGTAATTACTATCATTGTCCGCGCACACACTTACACCTCACTCATTCACACAAACAACCCACACAAGTACACCCTACAGACACACACATGCAAATGAGCGCGTAAAGTTCACAAATTCATAATTCGAATATACAGAAATACGTAAACAATTTATTTGAATGTGTGTTGGTGATTATGATTATTGTTGTGGTGTATGTATGTGTGAGTGCATTTCGGCAGTTGTGAAGGGGTTGTAAAGTTTTTTCTTTGTTTTAGTACTGAGTGGAAAATTGGTACTTATTTTCAACAAGCGTTGAAATAATCGTTTTGCCTGCTGTAATTTCAAAAAGATAGACACTATTTGGTCTCGCCCGTAAATTAAAAATCGATGCAATATTGCACAGTTTTCACAAAATTTGTTGTTTTTCTTTTAGTGACCTTTGAAGTTCATCTTATTTGAGAAATATAGGAAACCCTTATGTTTAAATCCCTATGAAATACTATGTGTTTGCGAAATAATAACACTGTATTAGTGGATGTAACTCAGTAAAATGGCTGCCCGGTTTGGTAATCTTAAAAACGTTGAATACACATGCTATCCAAATGCATGGTTGTTTGCTAGTAACCAGCATGCTTATTTATAGCATGCTCTTCGTGTGTGTAAGATGATCATACTCTTTTCATATACACGTGAAAATTATGTACTACCAGGTAGCATTTGCTTGAAATTAGCATGCTTTTGAGCTACTACATAACGTGTGTATCCCAGGCTGGAAACATCCATAGGCGCGGGCTTGCGGACGATTAGCAATCCGATAAGGACCAGGCCCGGGTCGACGGCGCGTTGTGTTCCACGCGCGCCTCAAAGAGATGTCAGCAGAATTTACGGGGTCCGCTAGGGCCAATGCCTAAGGGTTGCGAATATGGGCCGAAAGGGAAATCGTGGCCCCCGGAAACATGGCAACCGAAGGAACACGGGTGGGTTTTAGTCAGTAAGAGTCTAACACGCCATCCCGCTCCATCTAGAGCGGGAGAAGTTATTTGATAATTTACCACCCATAAAAAAAAAAGGTTGGAAACATAGATATATGTATACGAGTTAATCTTAATGAATCTACCAGCCTTTTTCCAACTATTTTGGGGTCAGTTTCCAGTCTAACCGTATGCAGCTGAATTTCAGGATTTTACATGGATCGACTGCCTATCCGAGGTCCACAACCCAGTTACTGGGTAACACGATACCCCCTATCGGCCGCTATGACAACTGAATTTAGTAACTAGTTGTCAAAAAAAGAAATAACTTTTGTTCTATGCAACCGGTCAAGAAGAAATTTATTTCTTGTGTTGCAAGTGGTTGCCAATTAAGAATTCCTGGAAAAGCGTGGTAGCGATAGAGGAATTAGAAGACTGCTTGTCAGAGTTTTGAACTTCTGGCTACCAGTAACAACATATTTTATTGGTAAACCCAGTCACACCCGAATCAGCCCAATGACTCGACAAATGAACAAATAACATAAATTAATTGGTCACTCGAAATCTCAAAATTTTCAACTATTCACGAACAACACCCAACTAAAGGCGACAGACATGAATTGTTAAGATTAAATTACTATCTGACTAGTTTTAAGACTAGAATTCAGTCTAGATTTTATCGAGTCAATAGATATGTCTATGTCTAACAGCTGAGGTGTTAATAGCTGACCAAAAGCAAATCAAATTGTTGTCTTAAATTCACTCACAGACACAAATCTACATAAATGTTCAGTTACACAATACTAATGCTAAAAAGTTGATATTTTAATCAAGTTTCTGCAGCAATTTTACTCACAGTAAAATTTGTGACTTGTAAGAATCCCAATTAGCATATAATGTTCCCACTGCTGGGACACAAGCCTCCTCTCTGTGAGAGGGAGTGGGCCGTAATCTACCACGCGGGCCCAGTGCGGGTAGGTAGATGTCACATGTCTTCGAATTTTTGGTTCTAGGACACGTTTCCTCTCGATGTTTTCCTTCACCATCCTTAATATTATAAATGCGAAAGTAAGTTTGTTTGTTACGCCTTCACGCTAAAACGGCTGAACGGATTTGGATGAAATTTGGCACATATATAGATGATGCCCTGGAAAAGAACATAGGATACTTTTTTTTCCCACGGGATCGAGACTTATGCGAATGAAACCGCGGGGCGCAGCTAGTTTTACATAAAATAAAGCGCCTGTCTGAGTTCGAACCTACGACCTACAACTCATAAGTCGCGGCCGTTACCACGTGTTTGATACGATACGCGTGATGTAATGTTATGTTCTATCCTTGAAAGTTCAAACTTCTCAGTCGAGCCCAACTATACTCCATTTGAAATAAGATTAGACGTTTAACTAAACCTTTTTTACAGTCCGTTCAACCGATTTTGACTTATATTGCGTTAGTGGCATGACAAGTAGCAGCTGCAGTAAACAGTTGGTATTGTAACCAGTTTTTTGCTTTTAATGCCATCCTTATGCCTACGGTATAGAAGTCAGAATCGGTTGAACAGACTGTAATAAAGTTTTGTTTAAATGTCTAATCTTATTTCAAATGGAGTATAGCGTATCATAAATTTTAGCCACGTATTATCTTTAACAATATAATTGACGGTTCCCGAATCAAATCTAACAATCAAGATTACCGACTTTACACAGAAGTCAACATTATCCACCAATACATCGATCAGAAGTTCAAGTCCTTGCAAATTGACGCAAATGACAATCACACATGAATAAATGCCTTGGTAAAACGTGCTACCAGCACGCGTTGCGTGACAACCATAGAAACGGGTTTTCTACGGGTTTTGTCGACGGAAGAATAGACAAAATGACAGATTGTGATTGTTTATCTGTCATTTTTTCTATTCTTCTGTCGACAAAACCTGTTTCTATTATTGTCATGCTAAGCGTGCCTCATGCCTGGTTCTCTACATTTGTTTTCTCAGCATCCGTTGTATGCTCTCCAGCTGCCAAATGACTATGCTTTTGTGATTATTAACCAACTTCAAAAAAAGAAGGAGGTTCTCAATTCGACTGTATTTTTTTTAATGTTTGTGACCTCAGAACTTTCGACTGGGTGAACCGATGTTGATGATTCTTTTTATTTGAAAGCTGGTGCTTGCCCGTGTGGTCTCATTTCAAATTTGGTTCAGTTCTGACAATGGCATCTATGAGAAAACCATATAAATCTTAAATTTGCATTAAGTATGTGCGCGACCGACTTCCAAAAAAACACTACAAAGTGAAAAATAACTTTAATTTCGGAAGTCGGTGGCAAAAAAACGAAAATTCAAAACCAAAGACACCGACTTCCGAAATTAAAGTTATTTTTCACTTTGCAGTGTTTTTTTGGAAGTCGGTTGTTTTTTTTTTGTAAAAAGTTTTTTTTTGTTAGGTGGGTCGTAATTCAGTCACAACTTTGAGAACTACTGCTCTAAAGGCATTTGTGGTTGGGTTAGAGATGTAATTGTTTGTTCATGTTCACTTGATCTTCTGAACTTATCTATTCCGTGGCATTACTTTGAATCAGTCATTGGGCCGCTTCCCAGAAAACGAATAAACTTTAATCAAACTCATTACAACTGCTTTGTGACAGTTGGTTAATTATTAGTGTTTCAGGTCGTTGACTGTAGTTTGTAATCAGCTATCAAAATCTAAATACTATTTCGATTTTCACTACAAAAGTCTTGGCTATAGTAAGTATCAAACCAGGGATGTAATGGATATCCGTATCCGCATCCGCAACTGCGGAGCATCCGCATAAATTTTGATATCCGCAAAACATCCGCATCCTCAACTTTTGATTTTAAAAGCTCCGCATCCTCATAACTTCTATGAGGATGTGACCCTACGTTGTTCGCACAAATAGTGAATTTTTAGAAACACGCACCGTGCTAAATGGACGAGCCAATAAGTGAGTTACGCGTTCCTATTGGCTGAATTCGCAATGTCCGCCGCACGTGGCAGTGGTGGCACGACTGTGGTGTGTTATTGTTTACTTTTTGTTTGTTCGTAGAAGTGAATTTTTTTGCAGGCGAATTACGCTACGGTAACCTAGGTACCAAATGATTACCTACAACCTATAATAGAAATATAAATACTATAAAACAAGGGCTATTTTTTGTACGAAATCCGCATCCGCACCCTCATCCGCATCCTCAATAAGGAATTTTCCAATATCCGTATCCTCATCCGCATCCTCAAACCCGATTATCTCGATATCCTCATCCGCATCCTCATCCGTTATATGACATCCGTTACAACCCTGTATCAAACTATATCGTGTTCTACTAGGGAATTAGGAAACTCGTTAGGGTTCCATAGTTAACAAGGAACCCTTATAGTTTCGCCATGTCCGTCTGTCTGCCGGTCTGTCTATCAGTCTGTCTGTCTGTCTGTCCGTCTGTCTATCTGTCTCTCCGCGGCTTAGCTCAAAGGACTCTTAGTACTAGAAAGCTGTTATTAGAGACATGGGTATACCCTATACATATTATTCACACCGACAAAGTGATAAAATAAAAAAATTTAATCATGAAATATTTTTTTTGCGTGACCCTTCCTACACGTAAAGTGGTGGTCCAAGGTGGTGCAAGCGCTTCTGCTGAGTATGAGGTCCTGGGTTTGATTCCCGGGTCGGGTAAAGTGTTATTGGGTTTTACGATTGGAATTTCTCAGTAGCAGCCCGGAGTCTGGATTTATGGCCGGTTGATGGCAATAGGCTCGCCCCATATTACATAAGACTTAAACATAACTGGCGAAATGTGGGTGTACTATAGGTACATCTCTGCCTAACCCTTTGGAGATTATGACATTTTATATTTTTATTTAATACATTTTAAAATATAAAATGTCAAATTACTCGAATATTGTTAACATTGGCCATCCAGGGGTCATCAGGGGTCATTTGGTTGCAAATGACCTCTCCTACATCCCCTTAACGGGTTGCCGACAAATAATCATTAACACTGTACATAAGTAATTCTACTACTGGAAAAAACAACGTTATAACAGTTTCCTTATTAAACCAGCAGCTACCATTATTTACCTAGTGCCACAATAAAATTACCACAAACAAAATAGCTCAAAAAATAACTTTATTTCTGTTAAGTGCGAAATCAATAAAACTTTAAGTATCCGTTTAAATGTCAACTAAAATACCGAGCGAACGACCATTATAAATGAGGTCTAACTCATTACACCTCTTGCCGCAGTCGGCTAATTTAATTGGATAAGTATTGTACTGTGCTATCTCTGGACGTCCTCTTATCTTTGGGTATTAGAACAGGGAGTGGAGTGGAGAGGATTAATATTACAAAGGTGCGCTGAATCTTTTTGTTTGATTCCTGTCATTCTGTCTTTCTTGGCTCTGTGAACAGAGTAAAGGCTATGACTGTTTTGGAATAGGAAGTCTCTTTGTGTATCGCTATGCGTCGTTTTTCTATCAGAAACCATCGATAAGTATTTGGTTACTTAGCTATAGATTTTTTGCAGACTCATAAAGAACCAGATTTTTTTACTATCTTCATCGATCATTCTTTCCTTGTGTCAAATACGAGGCTTTTGGCTAGTTAGTAAATTTTAAGTTTATTTTGTAATGTTTTATGTGCGTCTTATTTGTGCAAAATAAACAGTTTTTCTTTCTTTTCTTCACCTTGTGTTTAAAGACGTTGAAATCATCCCAACAAACTGTCAAGCTTATGTTACAAAAAAAATACATTAAAATAATTAATACAAAAATAAGCTACAACCAGAAAACAATAACGTGCCAAAACGGAACAAAAACCTTCACCAATTCACCATTTCAATCTAATAATACAACTCCACTCCATCCTCTGTCCCCCGTAGCCAACCAGCGGTAAACAGTTTGACGTACGATGAAGGAATTTAGCGATAAAGCAGCTCTACGTGCTTCGCTGTTCGGCCCCGATTGTCCGGCCGCGAGGGTTCTCGTTAAAATGGCTTTTAAATGAGCAGCTGTTTTTAGTTTCTGCTGTATTTTATAAAGGGTTAAGGTAATAGGGGTTGGAGCTATTAGCCTGGAGAAAATTGTAGGAAAGGTAGAAGAAGAGAAAAAAAGGAAGAAAATACATTTCACACAAAATTACACAAATTATACAGCACATAAAAAGAAAACAGAAGAAGAGAATAAAAAAAACCGGCCAAATGCATCATATTACCAATGCTTAGGTAAATTCATCCCAACTATGGGGATGAATTTATCCCAAATACAAACTTAACATTGTAGTTAATATTTTTAATATACATGTACTCCCATACATTCCAACTGCAAATGTAAGTTTGAACGCACAATATTGAGAGATTTACCATGTTATTTTAAGACCATAGACTTCTTATAGGTTTTCCTGTAATCTGAGTGAAGAACCATTCTCGGTATTTTTTTCAAAATTTTAGGCTTAGTTGTTTCGGAGATAAGTTTAAATATCTTTAAAATTATTTATTTTAAAATTTAAAAAAAAATGAGATTCTTGTAACAAGCCTTTTCATTTGATATGTCACCCTACTGATAGCAAAATTTATGTTTTTTAATTTTCTTATTTACCCCCAAAAACGACCCCTATATTCAAAATTCATGTATTTACGTTACAAGTCCATGTTTGGGTCATATAAATACGTACATATGTGTACCAAATTTCAATTTAATCGGTCCATTAGATTCGGAAAAAAATGGCTGTGACAGACGGAGACAGACACACGGATGATCCTATAAGGTTCCGTTTTTTTTCCTTTTAAGGTACGGATCCCTAAAAAGAGTAAAGTGCGATGTAAGAAATTTGCAGGGGAGTGCGCCTCACGGCTGCGCCAAAAATACCCAGTTCAGCAAAAATACCAGACAACTATAAGGGCCTGACGCTGGTTTTCAACTAGACCTGAGAGTGATGTGACGGATGAAAAAAAGAAAGGTAGGTTGGAAGTAGGTGGTGGTGAAAGATACTTGACTGCCATGACCTCCAAAAAATGCGAGTTAGAAGAGCAAAGACAGTAGAATCAAAGTCATGTGACATCAACCCGCACTGTGCCCACGTGGTGAATTACGGCCCACTCCCTCTCACAGAAAAGAGGCCTGTGCCTCAGCAGTGGGGACGTTATAGCCTGATTATGCTAAGAGAGAATGAAGTACAAGTAGCAAGGCAAAGGAAAAGACACTTTATTTTTTATCCTAAAAGAAAATCGAGAAAAGCTTCTTCAAATCTGCTAAAACGCGAAAGTACTATGCGTGTGATTTCCCCTTTTATATAGTTTATATAGGTATTGGGAGTCCCAAATCTACTCTAAAAAAGAATATAATTGTTCATAGGTCAATCCTAACCAATATTATAAAAAATGCGAGAGTAAGTTTATTTGTTTATTACGTTTTTACGCTAAAACGGCTAAACGGATTTGGATGAAATTTGGTACACGGGGAGACCATGATCTGGTTTAGAACTTAGAATACTTTTTATCCCGATATTTCTACGGGATCGAGACTTATGTGGGTGACACCGCGGGGCGCATTTACTTAAATATAAAACCTTGATAAACCTGTCTAGTGCATTTCCGCCCAGCCTCTATAAAAGCATGCTTAAAGTTCAACATGAGGTTTTGGCCTGCCTGTCTAATGAAAATCAACTCGCTATCCTTTTCATTCAATATAGACACCATATTCTCAGAAGCACGCGGTCAATGACCCTGTAACCTACCTCTCCAATTTCTGCATCAAAAGCAATCGCGTGAATACGACTCTTCGATCACGAAATCACGTCCTTTCGTCTCGTTAAATGCCTTGATACGATTTGACGTACAGATGTTTACTGATTAATGGCATGGAAAACTCTTTGGTTTTGTAACTTTATACCTTTACACCTCCAGAACTTTCTTGCCACTCAAAAAGACACTTTAAAACTGAGAACATTAACTTCAATTTCCATTGCCGGAATTTGTGGAGAATTGTTAATGGAATTGTGACTTTATAACCGGTGTGGTAAAGTTGGTTTTTGATGCATGTAGGGGGTTATTCAAGAAGTGTAAATAAGCTACTGTTTTAGTGTCAGTTTACTTGTACGTTGAGTTTCGATGTCCAAAATTCGATTCTTGGTCAATTAAACATGTTATCATATTCGGTAGACACGACTTTATCGACTTACGAGTTTTTTTTGAGAATCGGGATCTGTTTAAGTTGTTTTTTAAACTTACCTTCCAATCCTTGGATTCCATGAAACCTCAAGCCAAGATAAAAAGGACTTTAGTAGTTTGTGATTTGAATTAATTTTGATTGATCATTGGTGAAAAATTATTATAACAAAAATCACCTAAGTGCAGAATCATTTCTAGTCTTACCAACAGTATAACATTGTATCTATAGACTACATGTGTTAACCATATGACCCTTGCTACAAAGGCGTTGGAAAAGTCTGCTTATTGCTGGTACCAATAAGGTCCATAATTACGCAAAGGCATAATTTACACAGCATATTTTTCAGACACTGGGAAACGAAATGTAAATTTTGCCATTTAATTTGATTGGAAGGCGAAAACTGTCTTCCAAAAATGCTGTATTAATAAGACTAATGAGGCTAAAACTCTGCCCATCTCAAAGGACAAACAAGCGAAATAATACAACGGAATATTGAATACAGTCCCCCACTGCGCCAGCGCATACCAATGCAGTAATTGAGACATATATCAACGCAGTGCGTTTAGCCGGACAGGGCCGCAAGGCAAAACACTACAAGTGCAGAATACTCTTATTAATTTAAATTTTTTGTCTATAAATTAATAGGTATATCATAAATATTGATAATTAATTGACGCTTCTGGCTGTTTGCGTTTGTCTAGTAATAAAATTATCGCAATTTGATTTTTCTTTTGTTTTTATTTTTGGTTTGTTTGGTTTCTGGAGCAAATGGATTAGTAAAAGGATGCGTGGTTGGAGGCCGATTTGTAATGTAGGACAAAGCATTAACTGTCATCATTAAAAGACTCGGCTCTTATAAATACTTACTATATTAATTACTTGGTTTAGGTAACAGGGAATATTTTCTTGACTCGAAGGTAAAACATAAAGTAAAATAAGCAGGCAAAGTTAGTTTGGAACAAAGGTCGCTTTTTTGCACCATCGATAAAATTAAAATAAGTTTGGTGTACATACTGAAGTCTCACTGCCATTAATTATTAAAGATAACGATCACCAAAAGAAATAATTCATATCGAATTCACACCTTTTCCACATAAACTAAACAAAAAGTTCATTAAAAAGTATTTATGACATAATAATTATTGCATAATTGGCAATTTGTGGACAATAATAAAAATTATACTTATTTTTTGTGCAAATAACCGAAAAATTTATTATTTTTTACTTAAACCACTTTCTCAAAATGCTTAACAATAAAGATGTCTTCGTTATAACTGAAATGAAAGTATGAACAAAGAAAAAACCGCAAGAAATACATAAGTTATTATTAATAAAATATTTTTGACATAAATAAATATGAGGTACTTTTATTGGACACCTATTTCTTATAGATTTTTTTTCACAATGAAAGGATTAAGGAGAAATTATTAATGAGTAGGTAATGTTAATGATGAAACATTAAATGACTGTTAAAAATAATTATTATTATAATAGGAGGATAAAATTACTGCCTCGTTTGTCTAGTGGTCGCAAGCGCTACTGCTGAGCATGAAGTCCTGGGTTCGATTGCCGGGTCGGGCAATATGTTATTGGGTTTTTCCATCTGGAATTTCTCAGTAGCAACCCGGAGTCTGGATTTGTGCCCGGTTGATGGCAATAGGCTCACCCCCTATTATATGGGACTTAAACATAACTGGCGAAATGTGGGTGTAATATAATATAGGTACACCTGTGCCTTTTTTTTGGGTGGGAATTGATCAAATAACTTCTCCCGCTCTGAGCGGAGCGGGAGGGCGTGTCAGACTCTTACTGACTAAAACCCACCCGTGTACCTTCAGTTGCCTGTATGTTGCCAGGGGCCACGGTATCCCTTTCGGACTTTCCCGTTACCCCAGCAGGCATCGGCCCTAGCGGACCCCGTCAGTTCTGCTGACACCTCTTTGAGGCGCGCGTGGAACACAATGCGCCGTCGACCCGGACCTGGTCCTTATCGGACGGCAAGCTACCCATTAGGTACACCTGTGCCTAACCCTTTGAGGAATACAGGCGACATGCTATTTGTTAAGTAAAACATGACAACACCATCAAAAAATAAAAATAATTTATTTAAGTAGTAGCTGCGCCCCGCAGTTTCACCCGCATAAGTCTCGATCCCGTGGAAAAAAAAAGTATCCTATGTTCTTTTCCAGGGCATCATCTATATACCTATGTGCCAAATTTCATCCAAATCCGTTCAGCCGTTTTAGCGTGAAGGCGTAACAAACAAACTTACTTTCGCATTTATAATATTAAGAAAGGATATTGTTATTATTATAGTAGGATTTTATCTACGCGTGGTTTTCTTTCAAGGTGGATAAATAAATTAAAAAAAATTATGAGCTAACATTTCATTAGAAACTCAGCACCATTTGATTTTTGATAGTGATTCCATTACAAAGTAATTAACTCAAAACAAACAACGAGTTATTTGTCCATCCAAAACTTCATCGTACAACAAAAAAAAAATCACGGAACCCTAAAATCGATAACCAAATTAGAAAGCATAAGAAATCTTTAATACCCACTACGAACCGTTTATTACATGGTTCCGTACATTTTTTTCGTATCAAAGATTATGGTTCGTAACCAACAATGAGGTATGCAAATGGGCCAGGGAGTCGAACCTGGTACTGGTATTAGCTGCCGTCTAAGACATCGAGCATTTGGTATTATTATAGAGTTTAGTCGATTTTCAGAGGTTAATGCCTGATTGATCGGGATTTAGATACATTTGCTTGCAAACCATCTTGATACGACCGATAAGTTTTGATACTTCAAACGTTTTGATTTATTTTTGCATTTCTCTGTAGTGGCTCCTGGCAAAATAACGTCGATCGAAGGTTAAGCTACGCTTGCTGCGGTCGGTACGTGGATAGGTGACCATCCATTACATATCAAGCGCCCTACATGCCTCGAAAAGCGCGTTAAACAGTTGCTCCCGGCTGTGATTCGTAGATCATTGACAGTCGTTATGGGTAGTCAGAACCCCAATAGTCTGACAACCAGTCTTACCAATTGATATCGTGCTACCCAGCAACTTGGTTGTGGAGGTCAGATAGGCAGTCGATCCATGTAAAATACCGGTATTCAGCTGCAGCTATAAATGATCTGGAGAAAATTTAGAAATAAGTTTTTAAGTATGTTTTGGATTTAACTTTAGTACTATCAAATGAGGGGCTTATGGCTAAGTAATAAATAATAGCCACATGGGTCGATCGATTCGGTTAAGCTACGCTTGCCGCGGTTGGTCCGTGAATGCGTGACCATCTTTACATACCAAGACCCCTCCGTGCCTCGGAAAGCACGATACGCTGTTGGTCCCGGCTGTCATTGGTAGATCTTTAACAGTCGTTACTGGTCATCAGAAGCCCGAAAGTCTGACAACCAGTCTTACCAAGGGGTATCGTATTGCCCAGTAACTGGGTTGTGGAACTCAGATAGACAGTCGCTCCATGTAAAATACTGGTTTTAAGCTGCATCCGGTTAGACTGGAAGCCGACCCCAACAAAGTTGGGAAAAGGCAAGGCAGATTGATTGTAGTGAGTCAATGATAAATTACCTGTAATTGGCGACTGTGTAAGACCGAGGCTATTGTTACCTATTGTAGGTAATTAAGATATATTATTTACATAAGGTGTTGGTGTACCTTTATAAATAAATAAATGATAAAGCTTGAAAGTTGATGGTTGAAAGAAAGAAAATACATTTATTTAGCACAGACCAAAAAAAGCACACAATATGACTAACAGCAGATAAAAAAAAATAAGATTAAAATCAATAAAAAGTGTAAAGAACGATGTAAGAAATTAGCGGGGGAGTGTGCCTCATGGCTGCGCCAAAAAGGCTCAGTTCAGCAAAAATGCCAGACAACAATAAGTGCCTGACGCTGGTTTTCAACTGGACCTGAAAGTGTGATGTGTCGGATGTAAATCAGTTTTATAATGTAACGTGTGTATGCTTTCTTATGCTTCCAAACGTGTTTGCGTGGTTGCTCTAGCTCTATAAGGTTATTATATATCGGTAATCCGTTAAGGGGATGTAGGAGAGGTCATTTGCAATCAAATGACCCCTAATGACCAAGTAGCCAGGTTGCAAGTAGGCCCAAAGTAAAAGTCCCTAAGTATTCGACAAAAAATATGTGATAGCGTTATAATAAGTACTTGTTCCATATTTGTATCATCGCCTTCTGTGCTTCTCGCATTCAGTGGATTCCTGCAGTCTTCACCATGTCATCGGTCCACCTTGTGACATGTCTTCCAACGCTATGTCTTCTGGTACGCAGTCGCTACACAAGAACCGTTCGACCCCATCGGCCATCTGTTCTACGAGCAATATGCCTTGCGCACTGCCACTTAAGTATGGCTATTTTTCGGGCCATATTTGTATGGAAGCACGGTATTTCCCAGCGGTGGGATTCTTCTAGGCCGGTGTTCCAAATCTCTGTAGCATCACATGAAAAATTCAAGATGAAGTTGTCAAAAATCTTGCGGATTTTGATTGAGAGCGTGTTTCGCAAGTATGGTGCAGGTAACCTAGAACAAACCAAATCGGTTTATCAATCTAAATACCTTCATGTTCTTACAATGCGTGAACGTCTCGCGTGCTCCCTCCACCATTAACATTGGCACTGCTCAAAATTGTTGATAGCACGAACTTCATTCACGAAGGTATAGTCCATTCAACTTCCTTCTTTTCCAGTATCTTCTCAAATTTTGCTGACTTCTAACTTTTCTTCTAACTGTCCTATTAGTTTATCAACACTAAGACAACAGCTGCGTCCAGCGAGAGCTTAGTTTTGCCGAAGTACCGAATCGGATCCAGATACGCACTTTGTCGTCAATCAACTAGGCGTTTTGTACTGGGTTAGTTGCTGCCTTCGGCAGGCAAACCAAAACCTATTGTCGAGCACAAGTGAAAGTAGAACTCGAGATCTCAAAAGACTATAAATAAGGAGAGGGAAGGCAGAATCTGTTGGCTGTTAACTCACAGCCTTAAAGAAAAAAACTATCTTTGCATCGATCGCAGAAGCACCACGTATTGTACAGCTCTCGAGATACACTTTAACGTTGCGCATATCCATATTACAATGTCCATGCCAAAGATACAGATGACTTTCCACCAAGCCACCTCTCATTTGACACGTAACACAGTCACCAGTCCTTCACACCCAAGATCGCGGGACCGCCACTTAACCTAGAATCCACAAACGTAAACAAACCAGCAATCTCAGCAAGCTTGGGCTCGTCCAAGCTCTCACAATGCGTGCACAACTCGCGTGCTTTCTTCGCGTGTGACGTAACACGTGGTCGGAGCACGCAACCGACGTACAACCGTTGTGATAACGCTATGTCAATGGATAGCGTGCTGATTTTTAATCATGGCTGCCTGGCCAAGAATGGAACGTTTGCGTGACAGTTCGCGCGTTGGGTAAGGTCGATGATGGGTTGATGATTTTTGAAGTGGTTTCCTCTTTTGAATTGTGTTTGTGTACTTCAAATTACACCAGCTAATTTGTAGAATGATCGGTTCGGTAGAACGACGTCAAAACATTCGTGCAGTGTCGTTGAAGTTAACCGACGGATTTGCGTAGAATCGAATTCGAACTCCACCCGCTGCACCAATGACGTATGTGTTCCCATTTCTAGCATACTTTGCTTATAAATAATAGTAATGTGGAACCTACACTGCTCTTTCTCGATAATCTAAAATCAATAAATCTAAATAATTCACAAAAGCAAGGGCAATAAGTCCTTCCAGTTTCAGTACACAAAAAGGGCAAACATTGCTCATCGCTGGGAACTTTCTAATATCAAAAATTACAATGGATTTAAAAAGGAAAAAAATAAACAACTCATCTATAAGAATACCATTTATAAGACACAAATATCAAACTACAGTCGCCATTTTGTTTCTCACATAAAAACATTCTCCATTTTTCTTTTACAACAGATCAGTGCAGAGGAAATCGTTAATGTGTCTGTATTATTTTAAAATGGACATAAACAATGCTCGACTTATCTGTGCACGGTTACGGTCAGCCATGCGAGGTAAATGGATAAAAGAAATTGTTAATAAACTTTCATCTTCACGTCAGACGGACTTAGAATGTGGGACTGCTAACAATTTGTAAGTAGCAGATGAATTCTTAAATATCTTTTCTTTATTCTCGTCTGATTCTTGGGATTTGTGGGATTCTGTTATTGGAAAGGCGAATTTTTCTTGAGAATCTAAACGCGAAAATTGACTGGTAATTCACCATGGAATCTTTGAAACTAGGCAAATAATAATACGGATGTAATGATTTTGATTTGAAGAGCAGTGGTGGCCCAGTGGTAACGGCCACGATTTACGAGTTGTAGGTCGTAGGTTCGAACCCAGACAGGCGCTTTACTTTGTGTAAATTATTTCATCACCACTGCTCTTAAAACGGTGAAGGAAAACATCGTGAGGAAACCGGCATGTCCTAGAACCGAAAATTCGAAGACATGTGACATCTACCAACCCGCACTGGGCCCGCGTGGTAGATTACGGCCCACTCCCTCTCACAGAGAGGAGGCCTGTATCCCAGTAGTGGGAACATTATAGGCTGATGATGATGATGATGAATGATTTTGATTCGTTTTTTTTTACCTCGAATTTATCAACCCCATTTTTATAAATGTACGTATTATGATACGAGATACTACCACGATCTACGTCAAACACGGTATTACAGCATTTGCCCATTTTTCATTTAATTTTGGTACTTGTACTCACATAAACACCTAGATTTAGCATGTAAAATCGGCTCTTATTGAAGATTACAATAATATACTTTCCGATTTGGCCATAGTATCACATAGGAACATGTCTTACGTTCCAATTAGGGGGCGAACCAGTCCAAGTCTTTATAATGTGCACACCATTTATGCTTAATTTTATCAACAGATTTTTTTAAATATATATTTTTATGGATTTTTTTTAACAAAACTTTTAAACCAAATGATCTATCGCGATGAAGCAAACTCCATAATAATTGGAAGTAATTAGGCACCCTCATGAAATAAAAGTTGCGGAAAAATAACTATCCTCAATTGAAAATAATTTTTTACAATAATCGTAAACTTTCTCATTAAGACCATTAAATGTTAAAAAAAAAAATATTTAGATTTTACATTTTTTCGTCGATAAAATTAAGCATAAATTCACTCATTTCGATATGTGCTCATTATAAAGACTCACACTATAAATCATATCACACCTTTATCACATTCTTTTCCGATATGGTTCAAAACGCCATCATCAGTGCCATCAAAAGCAAAATTAAATCCACACAAAAACACAAGGTGCATTCAAAGTGCAAACACGTCACGGCTTCTGACCACAGTTGACTATTGAATAGTCGAGTGTATATCCGAGTTTATTGCACTTGGCAACGAGGGTACACCTCTAGTGAAATAAGTTGTCGGATACTAATAAATTATGAACTTAATGAGCTCACTGCTAACTCTAAATGAATAGCGAGCTCTGGAAGTATTAATCTTTTTAATTATTCATAGGTTTCTTGAGTACATTTTTAAATCAGTTGGAAAGTGTCTTGGGGATTAAATTACAATTACTTTAAGTACCTGCACCTGGTTTATAAAACCCTTATCATAGTTGGTACCTTTCGCCCGCTAATCTGTTGGTACCGGTTGTCATAAGCGTTGTTACGGGTCGTCAGAAGCCAGAAAGTCTGACAACCAGTCTTACCAAGGGGTATCGTATTACCTAGATACTGTGTGGTGGAAGTCTGATAGGCAGTCACTCCATGTAAAAAACGGTATTCAGCTGCATCCGGTTAGACTGGGAGCCGACCCCAATATAGTTGGGAAAAGGCAAGGAAAATTTTAATAATGGTATTTTAGAAATCAGGAACTAACTAAATGGTCAACGTGTTCACGTGGTTCTCGGGACAAGAACCAACTTCATCTAGCCTTGGTAAACCGTAAACCTAATGGTCAATTCCTTCTTACAATCCTTATGAATAAATTCAGTAACCGTTCAAGAAACTGAACTCATTTATTTTAGATTTTCTTTCTGCCCGTTGGCGTATCTAATGATGATCTTATATTAATTGAAATTTCATCAATAGCATTGGCATATTTTTTTTTTGAAGTGAAAACTTCTTTAGGTGCGTTGTGCATTTTTTAATTTCACGATACTGTAAGGCAATTTACCGACACCGTGGAGTAAAAGACATCAACGCGTTGATTATCGACGCGGTGCCGTTTTTTTTTAAGTTTTCACTTCTGTCGGCACTCCCAGAGTGCCACTGTTTTTTTTGGCATTGTTTTTAGTTTCATCTCTTTCTTGTTTTGTTGCAAGTACAAGATAGTTTCATTTTATTAAGGTATTAACCGCACCTCGCGGTTTCACCCGCATAAGTCTCGATCCCATGCAAATATTGGGATGAAAAGTATCCCTTGTCCTAGCCTAGGTCATGGTTTACCGATACGCCAAATTTTATCCATGTCCATTCAGCCGTTTTAGCGTGAAAACGTAACAAACAAAGTCACATTTATCTATACTGTCTATACTAATCTATACTAAAACTAGCTGACCCCGGCAAACGTTGTTTTGCCAATTATTTGTTTGGGGTGGACAACCCTTATCACTTAGGGGTATGAAAAATAGATAGTAGCCGATTCTCAGACCTACTGAATATGCATATAAAATTTGGTAAAAATCAGTAAAGCCGTTTCGGAGGAGTAAGGTAACTAACATTGTAACACGAGAATTTTATATATCCTTAATATTATAAATGCGAAAGTAAGTTTGTTTGTTACGCCTTCACGCTAAAACGGCTGAACGGATTTGAATGAAATTTAGCACATAAATAGATGATACCCTGGAAAAGAACATAGGATACTTTTTTTTTCCCACGGGATCGAGTTTTATGCGGGTGAAACCGCGGGGCGCAGCTAGTAATATTATAACGAGGAAAGATTTCTATTTTTGTATGTAACTAATAAACTTAAAAATTACTGGACCGATTTGAAAAATTATTTCAACAATGGATAGCTACATTATCAGCGTACTCGCTGATAATGTAGCTATCCATTGTTGAAATAATTTTTCAAATCGGTCCAGTAATTTTTAAGTATAGGCTATATTTTATCCCTGTACTCCCACGGGAACGGGAACTACGCGGGTGAAACCGCGTGCCGTCCACTAGTAATATCATAAAGTTAGGAAAACTATTGCTTTATTTTGTAGGAGTTCCGTGCCTCCTATTTTCAAACTTCACTAAGAAACAAACCAAAGATCTTCGATACATCTGCTATCTCTTTCTTACTCATCCCACCTCCACACTACAAACATCTATCTATATCTATCCGTGTTATACCAAATAGTTTTCATGTCCAAAGCTAAATGTGTTGCTATCACGGAAGATACGGTACGTTGAGGTCAGCTGTTAGGGGGTTCGATTCCCGGGATAATCATTAGGGTGTTTACCTCTGAGTTTTGATACTTTTGTTGTGGGTTCTGTATCTTTGCTAGTGATACTACAATTGGGGTGAAATGGAAATAGCTTTTGCAGTAAGGTTTTGGACTTAAGGGTACACTAGTCGGTAATCCTTCCATACAAATGTAGTATATATATAGTGATCACTCGTCTTTCTAAACTAAAAGTTATATCAATTTACCTTATCATTATCTAGCCCCGTATGGAAGCAGAATTGGGAAAAAATTATTGGTTTGGAAGTTATGAGCGTCAAAACTTCCATATTTCAACATTAATTATTATTTTAACTTATCATTGAGCGTAAATATATAATTTATAAATGTACTTAGTATGAAAATGGCATAATAAAAACTGTACATGGATAGATAATTTATTGAAAAGTTCAAATAATTTTATTTTGAGTAGATACATACAGTAGTTTATCCATAATATCTATACGCTCAAAGGTCTGTTCATGAAATTTTACGCGCTCGTTTTCGTTATAAATCATCATCTATTTCACTAAATAAATATTTAATAATTACATAAAAACTAGATAAATAAATAACTTTACTAAATAGCATATATATTAGCCACGCCACCAACGAGTTCGAGCCGTCGACTAGTGCAACCTTAAATATCTGGTAAAATATTGATGAAAATTCTCTCTAATGTCTGACGCTAGACTGATTTTAATGAGGAAATTGTTTTACAAAAAAAAAAATACAAAAATGTTTATTTCAATATTACACCTTTTACCTTAGTCTCAGAACCTATAACCTAGATACACCATTAACCCTGCTATCAGTATCAGGGGGCTTAAAACGGCCGCTTTAGCAGACTCATAATATCGACGGTTGAAAGGCTAATTGATCTAAGCGACATTTTGTAAAACTTGCAGGAGGACGGATTAGTTTTTTTTTTTTTAATCACAATAAGATCTTATTATGATTGATTGATTTAAATAAAGTCTATCAAATAGTGGTTTTTTTATGAAATAAAAAAATAAACTATTATCCGTCCTCCTGCAAGTTTTACAAAATGTCGCTTAGATCATTTAGCCTTTCAACCGTCGATATGATAATTACAAACTGACAATTCATAACATTATCTGCGTTCAATTCATATTACGTAATTCATCTGTTTGACAGTTTTGTATTTTAATGAAATAACATCTTAACTGTAGAAATAAAAAACGAAAATCTCATTTGATTAATAAAAACTGTAAAGAAAAATTATCCGGTAAAATTACGGTTTTAATTTTTTCATGCGACAATATTTACACCAAATATGATTCTGATATGAATTGATTGAATATGAATTCAGCTAAAATATGTGTCACCATGGAGGAATTGCTGGGAATTCAGAAAATGAATTTGGTTAATGTGGCCGTTTTAGGCCCCCGGGTCATGCTTATCTGATAATTTTATCAAGTGCATAAATAATAACATGGAAGTCTTTAAACAGACTCCGGACCCAGTTTGGCCGAAGCAAAGAAAACCTGTTCAGGTGGCGATTCATAGACGACTCCATCTTGGAGTGTAAATGTGGTGCTGTTCTACAAACAATGGGACACTTAATATCATGTCCTGCGTGTCCTGTCAGCTGCACGTTACAGGACGCTAGTGATGGCGCCAAATACGTGGCCGAATTCTGGACAGAGTCCATTTAGATTGACATCTACACGCTAAAAAGAATAATAAAAATTTCGGTTATAGCTATTAGGTACTGTACTGTACTGGTACTAAAAATAGAATAAAGATTTCATGAGTAAACATTTTAACCCTGCCATTGAATTCTATCACTTGAATCTGCTGTCAGGTGCTTTTATGCTGACTCAGAAAAAAATGTCTACAAGCATGCGCAACATGGATTCAATATCGTTAATAAATGGCTTCAACATAATTCACTAACACTAAATGCAGACAAGACAAATTACATTAAGTTTTCGATGCGCAAGCAAACATCAACAACAAGCACTACCTCGACATTACATGCTCATTATTGCACAATTCCTCCAGATAACCAATGTGTTTGTCCCAACATTAAAATGACAAATACAACAAAATACCTTGGTGTTATAATAGATGAAACACTTTCGTTCAAACAACATATACAAGCTTTAAATAATAGGATTCACAAGTTAATATTTTTTTTAAAAGTTACGCTATACTGCTGACCCAAAAATCGTTAGACAAGTTTACTTTGCTCTATGTCAATTAATATTAACTTACAGTATTACCACATGGGGTGGAGCGGGTAAAACAATGTTACTAACCATCGAGAGACCTCAAAGGGCGATTCTTACACCCGTATTTATAAACAAGTAATTACTTGCTGCTAAGTAATTACTCAATGAAGTCATTACTTGAGGATAGAATGCTTCATTAGAAAATCTTATTCTATAGTCGAGTAATGTACGTTACTTACTTGAGTAAATACCTGAATAAGAATCTACCCTTGATAGTTGTTTCCCTCTCACTCAGTTACTGCGTTTTGTTTCATTATAAGGCATACGTGAGATGGACATTATTTTCCTGTTACTTAAATAATACCTAGATACTACTTAAATTTTATTTTACTTTTTAATTTTAATACAATTATCATTAAAATATGAATATTAATACAATTATCATTAAAATATGAATATTAACACAATTATTATTAAAATATTAAATTTAATACAATGATCACTAAAATATTAATTATAATACTTACAATTATCATAAAAATATTAATTTTAATACAATTATCATTAAAATATTAATTTTAATTAATAAAATACTTTTTTCATGAAATTATGTCTAAATTAAAGAAGTGATTGTTGGAAGAAAAAAAAACGTTTGACACGACAAAATAAAAATTAATATTCATATTTTTTTTTAATTAAAGAAAAATATAAAGGATTTCAATTTACTGGAAACTTAATAAAATCAAAAGAGTCCGTAATTCTCGATAAAACCGCAAAATCAAACGCAAAATGGTCGAATTCTCAATGCTTAAGTAAAGGAAATGGTGACTATTACTTGGCTAAGAATTCTAACTTTTAACAGTTCTAACTTCAAGCAATTACTAAACTATAGAATAAAAATCATTACTTGAGTAATTACTTTTACTCAAGTAATTACTTTTACTTGTTTATAAATACGGGTGTTAAAGTGTCTACTTTCCGCCCTTTCCTTTTTCCTACTAACCTCCTATACAAATCTTGTGAAGTATTTTTTACAGTTTGACAGCTATTTGTAATGAGTATTATATTAAAACAACACACAGCTCTACCTTACAGCACTGCGTATACTAATAAAAGGCGTAAAGATATAGTTTGTCCACAAAATACATCAAAACATGCTTTTGTATCTAAATTTAACCTGTACCTCGGTCCTCTTCTCTATAATAGACTAAATTCGAAAGCAAACATTTATTCCCTGAACTACATAAATTGTAAGGGTATTCTCAAGGATGCTCTCCAAAGTATGTCTTACGAAGATACAGAGAATTTACTGTGTTAAAGTGAATAAGTATGTACAAATTTCACCTACGTTAAGTATTTATCAAATTTAGAAACTAAGATTTAAGCTACTCAACATACTCGTATAATTAGTGATCTATTGTCAACCTGCAGATAATTTATTTATTTATAAGTCTATTTTAGCTCTTCTCGCCTGAAACACAGGATTACCTAGTTCAGGCACGTAAGTCTTAGGAATATAATTTACATTTAAGCAAATCTGTAATAATTTTTATGCCTTGTAATAATTGTTTGATAAATATTATTATAATATTAGTATATTATTTATAAATCTTATTTATTAGGTATCTCATTGTATGTTGCACTGGTCGAAGTCATAACGTAAACGCCGGCTGTCACAGAAATCCAGCGCTGTGGCTCTGTCTCACATAGGGCCGCAGCATTATGCTGAGCGATGGCCGTTTTGCGTGGATGTGACGCATATTTCCCCCTAACTTGTTCTTTTTTGTGTTTGTGTTCTTTTTTTGCGTCATGTTTACCGCAAATAATCATATTTTCTAACTTCTTTTTCTGTCAACTGTCAATTTGAAGATACCTTTACCTACCTAAATGGTAAAAGTACCTACTTATAGGAAAAGGTCATAGTTATATTGGTAAATAGGGCGATTAACCCGTCAGTGTTACAAGGCCTATTGTGCAATTTGATAAGCTTTCAACCTTCGATATTTGAAGCATAATATCCGTTTGATTGGTTTCACGAAAATAATCAGCCTGTAACTTTTCCACTGAAGGGCTAATCTTCGTCTTATAAAGAAGCATATACTTGTACGCTTTTTTATTTTGTTTTTTCGATTTCCGGGTCCACACAACGCGCCGTCGACCCGATTAGGACCAGGCCCGGGTCGACAGCGCGTTGTGTTCCACGCGCGCCTCAAAGAGATGTCAGCAGAATTGACGGGGTCTGCTAGGGCCAATGCCTGCCGGGGCTGCGAATATGGGCCGAAAGGGAAATCGTGGCCCCCGGCAACAGGGCAACCGAAGGAACACGGGTGGGTTTTAGTCGGTAAGAGTCTGTCATGCCCTCCCGCTCCACCCAGAGCGGGAGAAGTTATTTGATAATTTCCCACCCAAAAAAAAAGGTTCTTAACGATGTTTCTATACGCTACCTTTTGCTCAAGCTGCGGTACTGTATACCCCACGGTCGATAAGACTGCCTTGTATATATTCGTAAAATAAGTACCTATAAATAATCAGCTGTTCCCACTGCTGTGCACAGGCCTCCACTCAGTGAGAAAGAGTAGGCTATAATTCACCACGCGGGCCCTGTGCGGTTTGGTGGATGTCAAATGTGTTCGAATTTTTGGTTCTAGGACATGGCGGTTTTCTCACGATGTTTTCCTTCACCGTTTTGAGAGCAGTGGTGATGAAATTAAATACACATAGTAGGTAAAGTGCCTGCCTGGGTTCGAACTCACGACCTACAACTCGTAAGTTGGGGTTGATACCACCATAGCTCCTGCTTGTGTACATTCTTGTTCAAAAAAAGAATGGCTTTCCATATCGGCAGTGAATCACTAAGGATTTTTTTCAATAGAATATCCGAATTAATGAATACAAGTACTTAAGAAGAATGGCAGTTTTTGTGTTTCTTAATTTCAGAAGCTTTCATGAATATAAGTATACACATTATTATGAAACAGTTACAGGGCTTTACTTTGGAAACATCAGCTTTTTTTTTTATTAAGCTGCAAAAAGAAAAAAATTAAAAAAACAAATTTTGTTTTTACGAATGTCAATTCCAGTTTTTGTAAACACACACCATAATAATAATAATAATAACCCCACCGCCGTATCTCTACGTTGACGTCGTGGTGGGGCTTGCGCGCTCCGAACTCTAGGGCTGTGCCGGTAGAGTTTACTTTGCCAGAACAGGTCTGGGATGAGGAGCCAGACCAAGAGAGATACAAAAACCCGCAGGGTAGCATGTGGCGAGCTGTTGGGCAGTAGCGACCCCACGGACCCTATCTCCCGGGAGAAATCTTGTTCCTCACCTCTGGCTTGCCTTTGTTGGCCGGCTGGAGTGAACACTGACGAGGAACGGAGCTCCCACCTCATTCTTGCCTTAATTGGCTGGCTTGAGTGGAGATTCGCAAGAGCAAACGTGCTCGGAGGAAGGAATTATTCCAGTAAGATGCTGGTAGGGATCTTGACCGTACTTCCGGGATTATCCTGATAGCCATGGAATACCTCTCCACTCCTCATAAGCACCTCAGGACATGTTGCCCCCTTGTCGTTACGACACTTTGTGCTAGCGACCGTTTTCGAGGGCCCATTATTGAGTGTGCAAGTCACCCCCTGCCATTTTATCCGTGTGCATTTAAAACATTGATCAGGCAGGGGCCATAGTCTTTCCATAGTTCCAGTTAACCAATCCATTATAGCCACCCAAATCCATAGCCCAATATGTTTTGTTTCCATGTTCTACAATAGTCCTACACCAACCGGGGGTTGTCCTTGGGTGCACTTGTATGGTGCATACAGGGATAATCGACGGTTGGTGCCTCAACACTTATTAATGTCTAAGGAGCCTCTGCGAGTTGGCTTCGGCCCCTCGTACGCCTTCCAAAGGACCGGGATCCATGGTCCCGAGATTTGTTAAAATATATAAAAATAATAATAATAATATTAGCCTTTATTAACAATCTTACAATCTAGTTACATATATTATTTAGATAATAAAAATAAAGTTATTTTTCAGACATCGGTTTCCGAAGATTGTTTTGCTTTAGCATAGGCCTCCCCCATATTCTTCCAGAGTTCCCGGTCATGGGTTTTCCTCTTCCACATTGGCCCGGCTGTCGCTTTAAGGTCGTCGTCCCATCTTCGTGTCGGGCGTCCTCTTTTCCTTTTACCTTCTCTTGGGTACCATTCGGCTACTAATTTAGCCCATTTCTCCTTTTTGTCCCTGATCAGGTGGCCCGCCCATTTCCACTTCAGCCTTTTCACCTTGCACGACACGTCCGCAATTTTCGTTTTCCCTCGGATATGTTTAAGGCTTAATTTGTCTTTTCTCTTAACCTTTTAAGTACTGCAAAAAAAGCGTGCGACCATCCGTCAAGGACAAACACGTGCGGCTTATCGCGATGTAATCTGACACGCGTTGACCTCTCACACAAAAACTGCTATAGCTTCGTTTCTATTGCGTCATTTTACAATCTGTAAACAGATTCGAGTGTTTGAACAACGGGGGCCACTTATGATAATATCCATAACACTCATACGTTTAGTTATTATTGTAAACATCCTATTGAAAATAGAGAACTGGCCGTAAGCCGACTTGTTAATGTATTATGTTAGTTTCTGGCAAAAGTAATGAATTGATTTACGCAAAATTTTGGTAATAATATCATGAATACACAAGTAATCCAATTAGATTTTTTTCTTATTAGTCTTACATACAATATTTCCATAATATTCTAACTCAAACTTCATAGTGCGCGGTGCTGTCATTTTGAATCGCGTAGTCCAATTCGTGATATTGGAAAAGATCATACGAGTTATAATGAGCATTATATCATGTATTAAATCTTTCTAGAATATTACCTATACCTTCTTCGACTAATTGTTATCCATGAATCGTAAAAATATGATACGATAATTGGTAAAATACCAAGATGACCTTGACGGGTCATTTTATCCGGAAATTTATCTAGTCTAGTTAGAATCTTATTTGAAAGTAAACAAGAATGAAGTGTTTTATCAATTTCTGTACACACATTCCTTATTTATAACCCTTTTGATTAATTCATTAATGGTTACAAAACAAATCTAGTATTATTTCATAAAAATTCGGCATGATAATTTGACCCGTTTTACCTACACATCAAAATGCTTCGAAAAATCTTTGAAAAATGGATAAAAATGAATGAATACGCTTCGAATGCATGAAATAATTAATTAGAATTAGTTTTTGCATAGATAATTACCATTTATAGACACAAATTCATCGAAAAACAGTCAACAATAATATATTTATATGGCAAATGTGTAAGGCGAAATAACCTGAAAATTGATTGGCTCGAAAATCATTTTTACTATATTGTTTTACGCAAACGATTAGCCAAAAACTTGCACAAGCCACTATTGTTTCATTATTCATGTACTTACCTAAGTTTCAAACGAAAAATCCATCACAATAACTCACAATAAATAAAACAACAACACTAAGTCACGACAATAAACCACAGAATATCAATGTAAAAAAGGGCGCCTTCGCATTTTTTTTTTATAGTGTTGGGCACGAAGTTTTTAGTAACTTTTATCGTCTATGGCTTACAAATATTCTTGCCAGTGTAGGAAAAATATTAGCAATCGACTAAGTTCCGTACTTTACGCAAAAATAATATTTTAATGGTGTAGCCACTTGGCAACGCGCGCTGTCGCCCGGAGGCGTCACCGGTCCTAAACGGTTGCGCGCGAAACCGACCCCTCCGGGCGACAGCAGTCCTTAAAAGGTCATTAAGCATACTTCTTTCCATGTTGTGTTGGCATGTTTGTAATTTCTTAGCATTTTGCTTAGTTAAAGCCCATGTTTGGCAACCGTAAGTCATGGTAGGAAGTATGCACGAGTCAAATACTTTGCTTTTTAACGTCATCGGTATTGACTGATTTTTTGTGACTTCTTTTAGGGACCAATATCGCTTCCACGCTACATTTACCCTGTTGTGTACTTCTTTTGACGTATCGTTTGTAGGAGATATGATCTGTCCAAGGTAAATGTATTCCTCTACAAACTCGATTAGATCGTTGTTGACCCGTATGGGTGGTTTCGAACGATTCGTCATCAATTTGGTTTTTGTTAGATTGATCTGCAGACCTACTTTTTGGCTTTCCTCTACAAGTTGTCTGAGCATAGTTTGCAGTTGATCCGGGTTATCAGAAATTATTATAAGGTCATCTGCAAATCGAAGGTGGTTCAGCATCACTCCATTTACCTTAATTAAACCCCCCAGATATACTATCAAAGAAGGAAAATTCACACAACAGAAATAATACAATAAATTATTGCATAGCAACATTAAATACAAGGACTTTAAAAACACAAGATAGATTATACGAATTGGACAATGCACTACAAAAGATTAAATGGGATATCATAGGTTTATCGGAAATAAGAAGATCAGGTGAACAAATAGAAGAATACGGTGATTATATATTATATTATAAAAATGAAACTTCGGGACGATACGGCGTTGGATTCCTTGTGAAAAAGTACCTCAAAGACAATATACTAGAATTCATTGGAATTTCAGATCGAATATCAGTTCTGAA
This sequence comes from Agrochola lychnidis, assembly GCA_963680765.1. Classification (NCBI taxonomy): domain Eukaryota; kingdom Metazoa; phylum Arthropoda; class Insecta; order Lepidoptera; family Noctuidae; genus Agrochola; species Agrochola lychnidis. Next base: position 3,542,512 of record OY796871.1, on the reverse strand, counting down.
TATTGAGCTTCCCGAATATAAACACCCCATTTCAATAGTGCAAGTGTATGCTCCAACCGAAATTGCAGAAGAAGAAACAAAAGACCTGTTCTATCATAAACTAAGAGAAGTAATGGATAAAATGCACAATACAGTCATTGTAATTGGAGATCTAAATGCCATTATAGGAAATCGAACAAGCAACGAGAACAATTACTTGGGACCATATACATCTGGAAAGCGAAACAACAACGGACAGAGGTTAATAGACTTTGCACAAGAGCACAATCTTAGTGTCATGAACAGTTATTTCAACAAAAAACCTAGCAGAAAATGGACATGGTTGTCGCCAAACGGATACGTCAAAAATGAAATAGACTTTATAATTACGAACAAACCCAAATTGTTCAAGGATGTCGATGTCATAAACCAACTCAACTTCAACACCGACCATCGCATGGTTCGAGGAACAATGACTGTGTCCCATATAAAACATTCACGCAAACATTTACGAAATAGTAAACAACCATTTAAATTGCCCTTACCGGATATTATTTTAGACACCTTAAAACATGCTTTACAAGACAAACTCCAGGAAACTCATACTATACATGAAAAATACGATATATTAGAAAATCAACTAAAACAGATTGAAAACGGTACGCAATCAACTAAAGCTTCAAAAGATAAAATCGGAAAAGAAGCGAGAGATTTAGTGGAAACGAGACAGATTTTGAGACGGCAAAAACCAATTGACAGGAGAGAAATAATTAAGATAAGTAAAAAGATCAACGAATGCATAAGAAATCATAGAAAACAAAAAAGACAAGATCGAATTATTTTTCACATTAAATCTACTGGAGGAGTCAAAAAAGCTTGGAAGGAGTTGGAAGAATATACAAACTGGATACCAGAAATGAATAAACAGAAAGACCAAAAGAATAAAACGAAAAGATCCGAAATATTAGAAGCAGCAACAGATTTCTATCGAAACCTTTACAACGACGATGAAAAAACCACACCATCATTATCATATCTAAACCACATGGAGGACGAAGACGAGACCCCAGAAATAATGGAAAGTGAAATATTGAAAGCCATCCAATCACAAAAAAGTGGAAAAACGCCAGGGGAAGATAGAATCTCGAACGAACTATTGAAAGGGTCCTCAGATGTTTTACTTAATACTTTGCACGACATATTTAATGATATTCTAAAACAAGAAAAAGCACCAAAACAATGGACTACGTCAACAATTACTTTGCTCCATAAAAAGGGAAGAATGGATGACATTAACAACTATAGACCAATAAGTCTCATGTCCAATCTTTACAAAATATTTTCAAAAATTATACTAGGTCGGATTACAAATAGTTTAGATGAAAACCAGCCAAAAGAACAGGCAGGATTCCGCAGCGGTTTCTCGACCATAGACCATATTTTTACTATCAAACAAATCACAGAGAAGTACAAAGAATATGGATTACCTTACTATCTAGCGTTTGTAGACTATCATAAGGCATTTGACTCTCTAAAACACAAAAAGATTTGGGAAGCGCTGGCTAGTCAAGGAGTACCTAAGAAATATATTCGGGTCATACGGAACATCTACAAAAACATGACCGCGAAAATTAAAACGGAAAGACTGGGAGAACTATTCCCCATTAAAAAAGGCGTCAGACAGGGTGATCCCTTATCACCTAAATTATTCTCAGCAACGTTAGAACTTGTGTTTCGAAACCTGGAATGGTCAACTTACACACACCATAAAAGATATTTATTTGTTTACTTTGTTTAATTTAATTTCGAGGAGGAGCTCGTGGCCAAGTATTAACAGCCGCTCGGGTCGATCTGTCAGGTTAAGCTACGCTTGCCGGGGTTGGTCCGTGGATGGGTGACTATCTTTACATACCGAGACTCGAAGAAAGTACGTTAAGCCGTTGGTCACGGCTGTCATTCGTCGATCTTTGACAGTCGTTACGGGTCGTCAGAAGCCCGAAAGTCAGACAACCAGTCTTACCAAGGGTATCCTATTACCAAGTTACTGGGTTGTGGAGGTCAGATAGGCAGTCGCTCCATGTAAAATACTGGTATTCAGCTGCATCCGGTTAGACTGGAAGCCGACCCCAATACAGTTGGGAAAAGGCTAGGCAGAACAGAACTTCGTTTAATTTAATTAGTGTTTTCGGTTCACTTCACTACGTGAATATCTAACCCGTCAATGTCATGCACGATTTAATATTTAAAATTAAGGCCCTTATTTACAAATAGTGGGTTTAAAAGAGTACACCTGTGCCTAACCTTTTAGAAATGTATGTATTCGTAAAAAATTGATGATCTTTTAATAATGTTGTCATTATTTAACGAGAGACATTCTTTTACCCACGAATTATCACTATAATTAAGGCTTTATCGACGATGTTATATAATGCCTGTTTGTTTTTTGTTAATATTACTTTAGTTTTTTTTTGGCACGTGTTTATTCTACAATTATGTACCCAAGTAATATTTATTTATTTTTTATCAGCTTTTGCCCACTTCTTTGCTCGCGTGAATGTCGAAAAATATTCTATGTGTTAATCCTGGTTATAAACTATCTGTGTGCCAAATTTCATCCAAATCTGTTCAGCCGTTTATGCGTGATTAAAAAAAACATACAAACTTTCACATACAAAATACTTATAGTAAGAGATATCCTTCTTAAGAAAAACGATGCTCTTAAAGATGACGATGTTTCTTCACTGATCTTAGTAAACAAATTGTAGTTGAATAAATGTTTTCTATTCTATTGCACATTTAGTGTGCCACAGAAATAGAAAATATTTGCTGCTGCTTTTGTATAATCTAGATACAAGAAAATTATACAATTCAAATCGAAACAAATTCAAATACAGAACACAAAACGTCTCAAGACTCAACAACAAAATTACCATAAATACAATTTGTAACCAAAAACACTAAAGCACTAAACAATTCGTTACATTTCAATAACAATAAACTATTCTAATTTGACACAAAATCGAACTAATCTAAGTCTGACTCACCTAATATTATAATCGCGGTCTGAATCACATTTTGAACGGACACCATTGCGTGACTGGTAATTATTCAGTGTATCGGTGAAACTTTCATTATGTTGGGGTCTTAAAGGCCACACGTCGCACGATGAGGGTTGACTGATGTTGGAAATAAAATTTTCGAAAGTGCACGGTGTTTGAAGGGTTGGGTCGTAATTAGATATCTTTTGAAATTATTGTTGCGTTCGATTAGGTGTTTTTCTTTGTGAGTTGTGAGAAAGATGTTATGCCCATTTTTGAGTTACTGACCAATGTTGGTTATGTTACCAATAAGAAATACTGTCTTCTTGTGAGATTATTTAATTCTTTGCAAGCATTTACCTACAAATAAAATTGTCTTTTGAATACTTTTTTTTTTCATTTTTACTAACGAAATTAAAAGAATTTCTTAATTCTGTAGGTAAACTTTACGTTCAAGTGGATTCACTTTCTATAATTAAATCACTGCCCTAGTCTAGTTCGTTTCATTCCCAATACAGAAATCGACCCCAACAATCTACAAAACACAAAACTTTCACCAAAACGAGCCCCCAAAAAAATCAACCCTGCACCACCGATATTTTTTACAATCCCACCCCAATTTTCGTGCCCGAAAACGTCGGACCACGTGCAAGCCAATTACAATCCCCTCGTGCGTTCACCCTACAAAACATAGCAATAAGCATGTACCCCGAGACTACCCTCTTATAGTAAGAAAGGGGGCGTGGTCGGTCTAGGGTGGCATCTTCCATCTCGCTCTTACTACGCTCTATTTATTGAATTTTTTTCAGGACTGCGCATTCGATTTTTTGTGGGTTACAATGCTTACATTTGGGGGGATAGTGAATTTTCCTGGAGTTGACTCATTGGGCAGTTTTCGAGTTATTTTTGTCCGAATATCTTAGTGACTATTCTAGTGACTAATTTCATTATTAATGTGTACTTTATTCTATTACAAGTTCCAAGTTACTATCAGCTTACAACTTACGATTAGTTTGGGGGCTAACAAGGCCTAGGTAACCAGCAACCCAATTTAAAAAAAAAAAGATATCTTTGTCGAAATTGATTATACTTGCTTTTTTTTTCTAAATGTAAAACTGAAGACGTCCTCCTTTCCAGATTTTACTTACGTAGGTATAAATAGGTAGGTTAGGTAGGTTAAATCATTCCCTGGCTGAAGACTTTGAGTGTAACAGCTTAAGGCACCCACAGGTTTGCTCGGTTAAATAGTCATGGCCTCAGAGGCCAGCTATGAGATGCCCTAGAGAAAAAAAAAAAGGTTAAATCATTATTTTAATGTATTCTTATTTGTTTTTTTAATTTATAATTTGTTTTTTTTTATTCTGATTATATTTTAATTTTGATTTTAATATTATTTTTATTGAATTTTACAATATTTTATTTCAGTTCTATTTTATTTTTATTTGTAAATGTGTATGCCTATTCTAATAATAATATGAGTATGTTACTCGAAATAAATGATTTAAATTTGAATTTGAATTGCAAGTTTTCAGATGCACAATATTAAGAAACCAGCATCGTATGCTTATTAATTTTTATATAATTAAAACTTTTCAATGCAGTCAATAATAAGTTACCCAGGAAAGCAATATTTAAATTCCTTCTAAGAATTTTACCTATCCACTAGTAAATATTTATAATAGTAGTCTATTATTGTCCCACTGCAGGACAAAGCCTCATATAGAGAAGGCTCTAGACGGGTTGGCAATTTCAAACTTTCATTTAACTATGAGTCCAAGTTTCCTCACGATTTTTACCAGTAAATATTACACTCTAATAATTCACATTCCATGTCACAGAAAAACCCTATAAAAAGTCAACACGCAAAACGAATTTCCTTGCCAATAAAACAAATTAAAAAGCAATCAATTAAAACAACATCTATCATGACAATAAGTCGTAACGTCAGCCTCATTAACTAAACGGTACCACCCAATAATTATAATGAAATCATTACATTTCTCTAACGTTGGCAGGAATGTGACTTTCCATTGGAGTTTAGAAAAAGCGGTCGTGTTATTCACTGGGGATTCCGTACATGGATTTTTGAAATCTATAATTGATGGCAGAATGATAGTATTGACAATAATATCGTCATGTATTAGAAAATTGTCTGTTTATTAGGTGCAATTTCTATACAACTAGCTGGGTTCATACTGAATTTCTAAATGAAAATTGCTTTCCACTTGGTACAAAAACAAAAATATTTAAACAATGAATTTTTATTCAAAATCGACGAAAACTTTAATCAGTTTTAATCTAATAAAAAATAAAAATCATTTATTTTGGACCAAACACTTGATAACATTTTATAAACCTGCAGTGCTGTGACAGTTTGTCGGCAGGATTAGCGCTCGTCTTAAAACATTTGGTAATTAATCTAATTAAACATCAGTAGGTACAAATAGTATAAGGACGGTAAGAATATTTTTGTTGAATAGAATTTATTAATTATTTTCACATGTTGCGACTATTTCGTTCAAAAGTTCCGCTTTTAATTTATTTCTCAGTGCTCGCCTGCTAATTACACGATTATCTGTTATCAGCCAGTCGATACTATTGAACAGTGTAGAGGTCAAATACTTAATGTACTTACTTACTTACGAGTATTTAGTTCTGTTTACGTTTAGTTTTATTTTTTATTTCTGCTTGAGTATAGTTCTCGATGTTTTTGGTTGGTATATTGGCGTGTGCTAGCTGACATATGGCGAATAAAATTATGTTTTGTGTTGCATAATGAACTTACATTATGCATTTTGCATACTATTGTATAGAATCATTTTTTCTAACTTGAACAGACAGCTGTGCTGCTGGGGAGTTTGTTGCGCCACTTCTTCTTCCCAGCTAAAGGCACTAGGAAGTGGTGAAGGGTGGGCGTTTTGGGGGACTGTCTTATGTAATTTTGACGTTCGAAAAGTGCTGATTCTCAGCCTAGTTTGAATAAATGACTTTTGAATTTGAATTGGTTCTTTTGCCATAGTAATGTTTCACTGGTGCTCGCACGAATTTACGTTCTCTAACGCATCTCGTATTGTAAGTGTTTTGCAGAAGTACTTTAAAATTAATCGTTGAAGACAATTATAAACATATTATCTGACATCTGTCCTCTTAGGCATAGGTTATCACAAAAACCAAAGCACTTGCGTAAAACAAGAATGGCAAATAAAAAGTAAACATAACAAACTAGCTTTTGCCCGCGGCTTCGCCCGCGTGGATGTCGGAAAATATCCCACGGGAACGTACTACCGAGATTCAGAGTATCCTGTGTCCTAACCCAGGTCATGGCCTATCCATATGCCTTTCATCTAAATCCGTTCAGCAGTTTCGGCATGAAAAGGCACAGGCAGATACCTTCAAAAATTTTAGGATAAGAAAATATCCCACAAATATCTGATCTACCTCTTGTAGGTGAACCAAATATAAAAGTGCCTCAATCTGCCTAGCCTTTTCCCAACTATATTGGTGTCAGCTTCCAGTCTAACCGGATGCAACTGAATACCAGTATTTTACATGGAGCGACTGCCTATCTGACATCCACAACGCAGTACCTGGGTGATACGATACCCCTTGGTAAGACTGGTTGTCAGACTCTCGGGCTTCTGACGACCCGAAACGATAGTCAAAGGTCCACGAATGACAGCCGAGACCAACGGCTTAACGTGCTTTCCGAGGCACGGAGAAGTCTCGGTATGTAAAGATTGTCACCCATCCGCAGACTAACCCCGGCAAGCGTAGCTTAAGCGGATGAATCGAACCGTATGGATAGCCATACGGTTCGATTCATTCGCTAAGCCACGATCTCCTGATACAAAATTACCTAATGGAAAAGATCAATAACACTTCTCTTAACTACAAAATACCAAGACCCAAGTAAATTCGTTTATTTAGGGCGGGTTCCTTACAAATCAAGAAGATAAGCAGCTGATAGATGGTTTCCCTAACTGATTACCATTTAAAAGACTGTTTAATTCTGGACAGCAAAGTTCATTCGTTTTAAATTGCACTACGAAAAGGGATTAAGTTACCAGACTTAAGTCCAATTATAATAGTTAATTATTGATTCAAGCGTGACCTTGTGGAAATCCATTATAAAATACAATAGACGTGGATATATTTAGTAACTTGTTCCACTTAGCTATTTTTAAAGAGCCATAAAAAATCCTGAAAGAAATCGACACGTGTTTCACCTCTCAGGATGAAGATTGACTTGTCGCGAACCCGAACACGGCGTGTTACCACACCGAGCGCTGAACGCAGAGTGGCGGCGGCGGCGGGCGGGTATTATTATTAATTAGTAAAATAGATAAGGTGTATCATTGGTTCAGTTCACATAAAATTATTTAAACACTCAAGCAATTTTTTTGTGTTTGATCTTCGTTCTTCCTTTAGTAAGTCTGACAACCAGTCTTACCAAGGGGTATCGTGTTACCCAGTAGCTGGGTTGTGGAAGTTAAATAGGCAGTCGCTCCGTGTAAAATACTGGTATTCAGCTGCATCCGGTTAGTCTGGAAATCGACCCCAACATAATTCTGCCCCTCATCGTTCTGCCTTTTTCTCTAATTATTTGAGGAATACATCTCAATCAGCCATCATCACAATATACACCACGTTTCCGAAAAAAAAAAAACAGTGGCACTCCGGGAGTCCCGACAGAAGTGAAAACTTAAACAATTTAAAAAAATACTTCCAAAATCTTTAAAGTAAAAATACTTGCATTGAACGTTGATTCTTAACGAAATAAAAATAAAGAGCACAATCGCGTTTACAAAAACGAGGTGTCGGTAACGGTGTCGCGAGTTCAATTGTTTTTTCGCATCTCAAAAATGCCCAACCAAAAAGTTTTCACTTCAAAAATTGGATTAATCCAGGGTCGCCATTTTTTTTTTTTTATCTCTTACTGAATGTACTGGAAAATATTTAGTTTTCAGTAGAATGACTGCATTCTGTTATCCTTATTTTCGTAATTTTTGAAAAATTCTACAGATATGAATGTATGTATGGTACAATTCCTTTGAACGCATCTTCATGATGAAAGCCATAAAAACCGTACGCCTATGACAAAGGTATTCAATGTAATCGTGATATATAATCAAACCAATAGCTGTACATAACACCTTGTAAACAGAGCCTCCACGATACTTAAGTAGGTACGTCCGGCATTTGACCCTGGACGGTCAGTCCCACTATTGACATTAGGAACTGAGGAATTTTTTTACCACGACAATGGATAGAACTATTCTCTTATATTACGTACCGACTCAAAAGTCCAGTACCAGTCGGTAAAATATTATTTAGTATACAAAATAATTAGTCAAATTAGCCCTCTTCCTCTCTCCTACTTTGCAATGTGAACTTAGGTGGTAGGTTATAAAGACATGATCATTATGTGTGGGTGTGTGCGTGTGTGTGTTTGGGTGTGTGCAGTATCTAAGTTCACATTGTGGATAGCAATAAATAAATTGAGTACTAGTTTCCGCCAGTGGCTTCACTCGTGTGTTATCTTTATAAATTATAGTTTATGTTACTCAGTGATAAATATAGTTTACTACTGGTGATAGAATTTTTAAAATCGGTCCAGTTATTTTGATTTTGTTCATTACAAACAAAAATACAAATCTTTTCTTTAAAATATAAGTGTAGATTGAGTATTAAGTTTTGGAATCGGTCATGTATGACTGAATTAGGGCCTTCAAAATTAATTTAAATAAAACCTCTCAAGTCTCTAACCCTAAAAAGCCGGCCAGTAAACGTTCCAATCCCACACTATGATTACAAACAACGCTTTTTTACCATTAATTAGTTTATTAATTATTCAAATTTGTATGCGAATTCGCGATGCTTTATGCGATTAATCGTATCGAGATTTTACGGACGATAATGTTGGGCTCGAGTCAGGAGATGAAGCGATAATTGTGAGGGAGAATGATTGTGTTGTTGTGATAGCGATAAACAGTGAATGGCATGTGTTTCGTTCAAGATAAGTCATGTAAGTATTAGTTATTTCTGTTTAACGGTTTTATGGTAATTGGCGTAGTCGTTAGGTAACTATTAAATATATCACAACAAAAAATATACTTCTTATTCATGTAACAGAAGACTTCGTGATTCCGATGTCAGTAAAGCACAAAGCAGCTGCTGTGGGTCGGCAGCCAGTTCCAAATAAGCATAAGCATAATCAATCAATTATAAAATAGTATTCAATCAGCCTATAATGTTCCCACTGCTGAGACACAGGCCACCTCTCTTCGAGAAGGAGTGGGCTATCTACTACGCGGGCCCAGTGCGGATTTGCGGATCCACTTCCAAAATGACAATGCATAATTTTTACCAGGCTGGTAAGGCTTAGTTGAAAATATTATTATTGTTGCATTGCCTTCGATTGACTCCTGTACCGATGTTGCTACTGCTAAATCAATGGCAGCTGCGATGAATGAAAAACAAATGTGTGCAATAGACTATAATACCACAAATCACGTAGTACTAAAAATAAACTTCTTAAAAAAATTTAGAATAAAAGAGATTTTGTGTGTGAGACAGAGAGAGAAAGTTATATCTTTCTTCTCTCTCATGTAACGAAACGTGTCTTAACGTGACGCGTCTTCGAAATTTCACTCTCAGTTTTCGGCCAATTATCGAATCGCCACCTAAAGTGCAGGTAACACTAGAAACGAAGCGAAACAAAGATAAGTTTGTTTAGCTTTCTACAGCGTCTTTTAATACTTCGGTTCACACCGCGTACTAAGCGAAACGAAAACGGAAGCATCTATGAAGCTAAACGAGCTTAGCTTTGTTTAGCTTAAGAAGTTTCACTTCATAAACAAAACGAAAGAGGTACTGTAAGCACCACGCTTGACTGCGGTACCCGGGACAGTGTGTAAATCAAAGAACTTTTGAAGAGAAGCTATATATTGAATTCTTTAGTATAACATTATAAAGACACACGCGCGCGCCGCGGTCTAAGGCTAGACTATCCTTTTTTTATTGACAAATGAAAACTATAACAAAATCCTAATTTAAATAATTTTTTGTCAGATTGTTCGGATGACGTGCAACATTCTTGCCAGCCTGTACAGCATGAGGTTGCATTACATGATAAAACCTCACATTACATACTAGATGTTAGCACTATAAGTTGTCACTTCGTTATCGCCCTCGCTACCGCTTATAACTCAAACCACCCAAATGAGTGTTTGCCTTAACTAACGCCGGTTATTACTTTATTGTTGGCATACACTTTGTGTACAATGTCTAAGCTCATTTTGCACAATCACTTTGCTGTTACTGTCGACTTTTCACTTTTGTTACGCGGTTTTTTGTTACTTTTTATTGGCGATAAAAAACACGTGCCGTTTGAGGGTTATTGTTATGTCTAGTGATGGGACAGCGTGACACAAGAAGTTGATGTCATCGGTTCTGATGGATGACACATGCCACTGCATGAATGAATCTAGATTTTTTTATGAGTTGGAAACTTTTTCGAATGACGTCGTGTTATGCAGTTGTATGCGGTTTTTAGTAGTGTTGGTGACATTTTAATGCAGTTATAACCAGCACAGGATAAAATTATTCGGGGAATTTTCCAGAAAGTAGTCACGGGAAAAGGCATCCTTACTTTTCAATAGAAGTTTACTACTAATCGATTTAGTCGCATTCTCCTCGCATGTTCGTTATTAAATTTAAATAATGATACTTATATAATATGTAAAAAAAAACCAGTCCGATCCAAAAGAAGTACATAGGTACTGCAATAAAATTACCAAAAAGTTTTTTATTTTTTCTATTATCATTGAAAAAAAAAAGTTACTGCTATTTAAAATTCACATTTTTTGTATCAAAATTACCCCAAATTCATAAAAAATTATTAATTTTCAATAGGGGTCATAAGTTATAATTTGTAGACTAATGATATTTCATTATTCAAAACACTTTAAATTATAATTAGCAGGCTATGCAAGCTTTACAGAAAAGTACGTGGACGTCCGCTAGAGCACATGAAATAAAAAAAATACAAAACACAAACACCATGGTATTATTGTGAAAATCGCACTACAATAATCATAAAAAGATAACCTACCACACTCTTATCCACCCACGCTTCCGACTTCAACGGAAAGAAACCACATATAATCTTATCCTAGCCTTAGGCCCACAGCCCATAACCTACGCGGGTAGGCCATGGGCCCACCAGCCTTCACCACAACCCCAATACAACACTAAAACGTACGTCTTACAAAAACCCACAATGTGACAAAAACTACATTTTCACAGCCGCTCAATACTTGAACACAATGTCATTGATTGATAAATAATAATTAATAAATGCCTTATAGCATTGTTCAGATTCTAGGTCGTCTTACTTTTTTTCTGAAAACTAACAACAAAGGTATTATTCAGTTTACTGTGCATCAAGACGATGCAACTGTGTCAGCAATTAAAATGATTAGGTACTGGGTGTGGTCGGTTTGATAGCGTCTACCCTCCCCGGGTAGCTGAGCGGGTAGCGGGGCGGGTTTTGAGATGACATAATTTTGAAAAAATGGGACGGGTGAGCTTTCTAGAGGACGTTTCAAAATTTAATAGCAAGAAAAATGGGGTGTGGCTGTGTCGTGGATACGGCCGTGTATAATACGTGAATACGTGTACTCAAAGAAGAAAGAATTCATCTCAAAGAAAATATTACTCGTTATTTTCTTTGGAGATGAATTTTTTGATTCTTTAGCTATCGAGTGGTGTAATAAAATTTTGGATGTAGATGATAGATATGTAGCTGGACTATCAAAATGCATCCCCGATTTTTATAACATCAGCTTTTTTTAATTTCCTTCCACTATGGAAGCAAATTTAAAGACGTTTTCACGTCAAAAAGTAAAGGCAAGTTGGTTGGGTGCATTTGTATATGAATCTCCTTGGTAAATTATTATTATTAATTTCTTGTTGGGCCAACCGTTTGTGTTTGTTCAAGCTGAGGGCTGAAGTGTAAATTGCTTGAAGGCATAATATAAACACATTGTATGGCACATCCATTTTCTCAAAAGGACTGCCTCTTTTGTCAACTACGCTTTTCAAAAGAGTATTGAAATTCGTCTTGAAATTATATGTCAAGACCACTTACTGGAATGTCCTGGCTGCCCGTTTACCTGCACCTCGTATGATCTAAAAGTGGACCTGACATTATGTAAAATATAAAAACTTTATTGTTCAAGTAAACAGTACAAATTCTCCCTCTCCACTAGGATTTCCTGTGTCGTGGAGACAAATGACAATAAAATAAAGTAATAATGACATCAATATTATTCTCATTCCTTCCAATATTGACGTAAAAATATTAAAATATTATGATCACATCTTCACTCCAATCACCACACCGACAGTAGTAATGACATCACATAAATGTCATGACATTATTACTGATAGTGCCTCGTCCACTAAAGAATGCCACTAGTGCCACAATCAACGTGCTCACAAACAATATAAAATCAATGAAGAAGTGTACCATCAACACGAAAACAAGAAGATGCCTAAGCTGTCGCATCCTTTTAAATACCTACATAATACCTTCTAATTTCAAACTATTTCGATTATTTATATGTCTAGATACAGTGTCGCTCTGTAAAAGAACTAAAACAAGTCAACTTTGTTATGCTGGTGTGCGTGACAGCTTACAGTCTTACACTCGCGCCACGTCATTGTGCTTTTCTAGTGTGCGTGCATTAAGCGGCCAACAGTTGGACGCAATTTTTTTCGACGATTTCATTGCTTTGACTGTCCATCTAGACATATTTATGTCTTTGGCAGCAATAAACATCAGCAATTAAATAATAATTTTCTCAATTTGCCTGTAGTACGTGCAAATCTTATAATTTAATCGCGTACTACATAACCACACCCCACCAGTCGGATGATTATGAATTATGTAAATTATAAATGTTAAACAATCCAAGAGATTGTTGATGCGATGCCATGAAAAAATACACCCTCCATGCTTCGGCTAACACTCATTAAAATAATTGCTTTTTGCAACCGTGTTCTCTCCGTCTGTCTGTCTGTGATTGTGTGTGTGTGTGTGCAGATGAGTGATGTTTTGTGTGTGTGTATGTGTGCCGAGTGATAAACTTGGTTTCATGCTAGAGTTGTGGCTATGGGCTTGTGATAAACAACTTCTCATGAAAGAAAAAACAGTGGAGTTAAAAATAAAGTTATAACGTTTTGATTTGTGGGATTGTTGTGTGATGTCAAGGCGCCTTATTGCATTGAAAATCATGCACTAGTCATCAAGAGTAATATAATCGTCCGCTAGTTACTTTTTCCTGTAGCCTGCAAAAATTACACTTATATTCAGCTAAATTTCAAAGACTAGGCAAGCTGAATAATGTACATTTATTTGAGAAAAGCTTATAACAAAATGTTTGTTTCGTAAATAAGCTGACGTAGGCATTGGACAATCCTACAAACTCTATTCCTGACTACCTTTTAATGATCAAACTCAACATTGATCAAACGATTAAGCTTTTAAACCAACAATTTTCACACACAATTACACCTCAACTTAACCCTATCACCCGCCACCCCATTACCAAAAATTAAAATTCACAATCAAAATAAATAAATCACACATAAGGAACTAATCCGGTACATTCACCTTAATTCAATCAGCGACGTATACTAATCGAATAAGCCGCTACAACTTTGCAGGGAGAGGGTTAGGGGCAACGCATAGCGTGTGACAGAATCGCTGAGTCATGCTGACTAGCAGCACGGTGGATTGTAATGCAATGTGTGCTAATTTGGTGATAATAAGCCTTTTTAGGGCATTGTGCAATGTTTGATTGATGTGGCAAGGGTGTTGTTTTTTGTGATTTCAATTATCAATCAATTAAATAAAGTGGGTTTTTATTTGCTTGGTAATAATAAGTGAATAAGTTGTTGAGTGCTGTAGAACACGCCTTGAGGTCTTAGTTTTTCCAATAGAAGACGCTTTTTTCATTTACAAGTAAAATATTTTACAAATTATTTTTATAATTGGATTTTTCCATCTGAAATTTCTCAGTAGCAGCCCGGAGTCTGGATTTGTGCCCGGTTGATGGCAATAGGCTCGTCCTCTATTACATGGAACTTAAACATAACTGGCGAAATGTGGGTGTACTATAGGTACATCTCTGCGTAACCCTTCGGGAATTATAAGCGTGATGTTATGTCACGTTTATAATACTACTAATACTTATCTGGTTTCTGTGAGCGATGCAAATATCAGTCCTAGTACGAAATTTTCATGTTTTTGCCAAGTTTTACCCTGTTTTTAACCAATCACATAGCCTAAGCTACTTCTCTTTCAAATTACAACAAGAAAACGTGCGTTTTATCACCGATATTCCACTTTTGTATCCGCTTCGCCTAACCGCCACAAAATGCATCGACGACGCGCCGTCGGCAAATCCAATAGGTTTTCATTTAATAAAACCCTTTTATTGGCTTACCTTAGATTTACCGGCTTTATAGTTCGCTGGCTTAGCATTATGGCCTATAGGGCTTATTTGTATTGTGGCTATAGTACTTTAGTGTCCCTTGTCAATATAAAGGGTTAATTTAAGATATTTTAATTCTAGAATGGGAAAATTATGGCAAGTCCTTTCGCGGTTGGTTTTCGCAATCTATTCAGGATATTGGCATTTTTTTTTTCCATTTTATAAAGTAAACAGGGAAAATTTACGTTAAGTATTTTTGCGTGTGATTCGAGCAATCTACCCTCCATGCTTTTACAGGAAAAGTTAGGACGAAAATTGATGCAAGTTAAGATTACCCTCAAAAATATGTGTTAAGACTCTAGTTTATCTCAAGATTGAGAAGGTCAGAAGCTTATTTACAACGTATTAGATTTTCTAACGAATGGAAAACCAGTAAAAGTTGTTTCAGCCATCTTTAAGCTGCACTAGTGATACCTACGACTTATCTGCCTATATCTATATTTAGTACCTAATGATCAATCTACAAGTAACATTGGCTCTTATCCCAAAATATTAACGACCATTTTACCATACACTGATTTTTACATACCCTTCCAAATGACCACGATTTGCTGATCTTCCATTGCGAACAGGGCGTGGTTGTCGCGTCATAGGTCAAACAGTGCTAGAAAAATAAATAAAAAAACATAGGGAAAGGTGTAAAATGTGACGCCTTTTACAAATAATTGTGTGTTCAAATCGGATTAGTGACACAATCGTATTAGAGACCACACCTCCCTCCGCAGGCACAGGGTTAATTCAGATGACACCGTTACTATGGCAACGAAACGCCCCGAAACTTCACGAGTCTGCGCTGTAGATGTTGTTTGCCTTCGAATGTCGTTTCAGAGTAAAATACCGAAAACGTATCGAGTTTGGAAAATCCTTCACAAAAATATGAAAATAAAAACTAAAACAATAAATACTATTTATTAAACATATTTGCCAGAAATACCAAATGAATTTCAAAAGTTAAGAACGGTCTAATCCGCCCTGTGAAAATTTTCTTTTCTGAGGTGAAATCGATCCGAGCTAAGCCATTATAGTGACCGCATTTCCACGATCGCAGTCGCAGGGTTAGGTCAAATAACACACAATTTTGTATCGGCATGCACGGAATTTTATACGAAATATTTAGTGCCTCGGAAAGCACGTTAAGCCTTTGCAGTTAGTCCCGGCCGTCATTCGTGGATCTTTGACAGATGTTACGGGTCGTCTGAAGCCCAAATACTGACAACCAGTCTTACCAAGGGGTAACGGGATTGTGGAGGTCAAATAGGCAGTCGCTCCATGTAAAATTATTGCACCCACGGACACACAACACTCTCCAAAGACACACTAGCATATCTTTTGTTTTGTAAATTAATTTCCCTTCCTCTCAGTACTTGGAGCTTTTACAATTTAATGTTGTAATTTTAAAAGTGTGAGCCTGGAGATCTGTCATACAGATCCCAAACCCAGTATAACCCAGTATAAAATCTGCCTGTAACCTATATAGGTTACAGGCAGATTCAAACCTTTATGAGAGCTGGAGTTTGGGATCTGTATGACAGATCTCCAGGCTCACACTTTTAAAATTACAACATTAAATTGCACAATGTTGTATGTCGTATACATATAACATTGTAAAAGCTCCAAGTACTGAGAGGAAGGGAAATTATGTACCAAATTTGTACTTTTTTGAGAGAAATAAATTACTATTACTTACTTAAAAATAGTTGGGAAAAGGCTAGGCAGATTGATTAATATGTATTGTGTAAAATAATATCAACCCTGCTGTTCTACTTATCCGTAGAGTGAAGCCGCGAGACTCATAGCCCCCATACCCATGTGCCCCGTTCAAGTTAATGAAGCGAAATAAAATAAACTATTAACATTATAATATTTCAGTATCGATTCTATCGAAAAAGTGCAGCTTTTTATTATGATTTAGAGCGAAATGTTCACTCGAGCAAAATATATTCTTAGAATGCCAACATTTTTATTGTTAGGGACCGTTCAGAATGCTTTGCGAATCGCAGCGATGTTGGCAGTCTACATTAATATTATAAAGAGATTGTAATATATAGACTCAAAAACGACTGGACTGATTTTAAAAATCATTCACCAGTAGAATGCTATATTATCACTGAGTAACACATGCTATAATTTGTAAGGATATCACGCGGACGAAGCCGCTGGCGGAAACTAGTCATCATCTGCCTAGCCTTTTCCCAACTATGTTGGGGTCGGCTTCCAGTCTAACCGGATGTAGCTGAATACCAGTATTTTACATGGAGCGACTGCCTATCTGACCTCCACAACCTAATGACTAGGTAACACGATACCCCTTGGTAAGACTGGTTGTCAGACTTTTTTTTTTGGGCTTCTAACTACCCGTAACGACTGTCAAAGATCTACAAATGACAGCCGGGACCAACGGCTTAACATGCTTTCCGAGGCACGGAGGGGACTTGGTATGTAAAGATGGTCACCCATCCACGGACCAACCGCGGCAAGCGCAGCTTAACCTGATCGATCGACCCATGCAGCTGTTATTACTTAGCCACAAGCCCCTCTCGCAAGCGGAAACTAGTGTTAAATATAAAAGTAACTTTATTTTTTAATAATATTTTGTTATTAAATAAATCATGAAGAATGTAGTGACTTGATGCTAGGTTAAGAACCAAAACTCAATAAGAAAATATATAATAATCAGCGCAGTCACAGCAGCCATTGGTTTTCTAGAAACAAGTAAAATTGCATCAAACAAAAATATAGATCCCTACATATTAGACTAACAAGACAAATAATTAAGCAGATTGTGCCTTTGAATAAAATGGCTTGCTACCTGTGTCCTTAAAAAAGAAATTAAGTACAACCTGCGAAAAACATAATTAAACAGTTCACACCTTTTATTGACCACACTCATCTAAACTCCACAACCCAAACGTTTAATTTTAAAATCCAATTTTACTGCGGGCGTGTAGTGTGCAATCTCTCCAATACATCTACATATCGAGTTGCTCTGTTCGACTACTGTTTTGCCCCAGCACGGCTCGAGCCGGTCTGTCTCGAGCTTTTTTTTGCCTGTATCGCAAATCGAGCGTTACGGTATGTCTTCGTTTTGTGGCCGCCATTTTGTTTTTCTTTTGTTTTTAGTATTTCGTCTTCGCGCGAAATTGAGGATTAATTAAGCTATAGGATTTTAAATGCCGGTATTGATGCAGGGTTTCTTGTGTTTGTTACTTTTTTGTTTGTTCCGGAAAAGGTAAAGCATTATTTTGTGGATAAATTGTATTTATTTTTCCGAATTTCCAAAAGGGGAACTTATAATCTAGGCACATTTCTTTGCAAAAAATGGGTATAGTCATCATCTGCCTAGCCTTTTCCCAACTATGTTGGGTTCGGCTTCCAGTCTAACCGGATACAGCTGAATACCAGTATTTTACATGGAGCGACTGCCTATCTGACCTCCACAACCTAGTTACTAGGTAACACGATACCCCTTGGTAATACTGGTTGTCAGACTTTTTGAGCTTCTAACTACCCGTAACGACTGTCAAAGATCGACAAATGATAGCCAGGACCAACGGCTTAACGTGCTTTCCGAGGCACGGAGGGGTCTTGGTATGTAAAAATGGTCACCCATCCACAAACCAACCGCGGTAAGCGTAGCTTAACCTGATCGATGGACCCGTGCAGCTGTTCTTACTTAGCCACAAGCCCCATGAAAAAAATAAAAAATAATAATAATGGGTATCTATAGTACATAGGTGTTTTTATAATAAACTTCTCCATATTTTACCGTCGAAGTAAGTAAGTAGGTATATTTAACAAAACTATCGAAGATGGTAAAGTATTTAATAATTGATTCTTGATAAGTATAAAATTAAAACAATTATCACACAATGGAAACCAACTGTTTTGTAAGACTTCATGAATTTTTATATCTGCAATATCGTATTCTAGGTATTTCATTTTGAAAGGGAAAATGAGAACAAAATGCACTTAATAATCAAAAACAGGCGTTTAAACTGTATTTAACATGTTCGATTACATCCATTCATCGAACCATTAAAATTATGCAAACGATCCTCCACCTCTTTCTTTTCAATAATTATACAGCACTATAATATCTTAAAAGATAAGTATAACAATACTAAATTATACAAAAAAAGTTAAGTTTTTAACAACACTAAAGTGTGTGAAAAGATAAGTGGAACAATACTAGTACATCAAAAGATAAGGGTGACAGCACTAGTAGTCATGTCAAATGAGTCTAAATGTCTTATGTTAAACATAGGTGTAATAGACAATACAATAAACGATCAGGAGACAAAACAAATGTTAATTGAAAAAAATATACAATTGACGTGGATATTTTTAGTAACCTGTTCCGCTTAGCTATCCTCAGGATGACGCGTCACGACACGTTGAGTCTGCGTTCAGCGCTCGGTATGGCAACACGCCATGTTCGGGTTCGCGACAAGTCAATCGTCATCCTGAAGATGCCTCGTTGAGAGGTGAAACATGTGTCGATTTCTTTCAGGATTTTTTTATGGCTCTTTAGAAATAGCTAAGCGGAACAGGTTACTAAATATATCCACGTCTATTGTATTTTTTTTATAATGGTTTGTACCAAAATTTTATGAAAAGGTACTTACAGCAGCACAGACGTAACTGTTTAACATAATATTGCTTGTAGAGGAGCTCGTCGCTACGTAATAATAGCCGCATGGGTCGATCCATCAGGTTAAGTTACGCTTGCCGCGGTCGTTCAGTGGATAGGTGACAATCTTTACATACCGAGACTCCTCCGTGCCTCGAAAAGCACGTTAAGCGTTGTTACGGGTCGTCAGAAACCCGTAAGTCTGACAACCAGTCTTACCAAGGGGTATCGTGTTACCCAGTAACTGGGTTGTGGAGGTTAAATAGGCAGTCGCTCCATGTAAAATACTGGTATTCAGCTGCATTAACAATGACGGCTGCGTTGACAACTTTCTTTTATATTTTGTGAATGTGAGAACGCTAGACTTGTGCTAGACTTGTGGACCATTTTCTATTTTACTAAGTCCCTGGTATTTGTTGATAGGCCTACACTGTCCTCCCATACCTATTAACACTGTAATTTGAAAACATTGTAGAAACAATTTATTTTGAAAAGAGTAACCGTGGAGTTTCTTGCCGGCTCTTCTCCTTAAGAAGCGACCAATTGGAACCCACCTAGCTTCTGACGTTTCATAAGTGCCCATGTAGGTTTATGTGAAATAAAATATTTTGATTGATTTGATTTGATTGATTCTATTTTGTTAAGTACCTGGTACTTATTGAAAGACTTACACTGTCCTCCCACACCTAGTAACACTGTTAAGTATTTGAAAGTATTGTAAAAGCCAATTATTTTTAAAAGAGTAACCGTGGAGTTTCTTGCCGGCTCTTCTCCATAGGAAACGACTAATTGGAACCGTGCACCTAGCTTCTGACGTTTCATAAGTGCCCATGTAGGTTTATGTGAATTAAAACATTTTGTTTTTTTTTTTTTTGATTCGGTTAGACTGGAACCGAGCCCAATATAGTTGGAAAAAGGCTAGGCAGATCATGATGATGAATAGAGTCCTATAAAGGCTGGTCATAAATAAAAAAAACGTGTGGCACTCGGGGACTGCCGCGGTAAAGCTATTGCATAGCATTTGTAACCTCCATACTTCCTTTTTGTCAATGCTACACTTGGGATGATGACGTGATAACATAAAACAAAAATTACGTTCCCATGACAACATCACGTTGTCATGGGAACCGTCATTACATGATAGGCGGAGTGGGGGGTGTTAGGTTTTATTTTCGTTACGGAATTTCTTGATTCGGTCGCTGCGCTCAAAGCCCGCGATAAAAGCTATGCAATAGTTTAAAACCCGAAAATTTTATCAGTTTAAATCAATTAACAGACGACTGCAAATTAGTAATTGTTTTTTATTTTTTTTTCGATTCGACAACCTGTCGAAGGTAAAGAACAGCAAAGCTGGTGAGTTGGAATAAGGGAGACGTGTCGTGAAGAAAGTTTTGAGTATGAATTTATAAGGCTAAAAGAAAAAGGGAATACATTATGTGACAGTTGATAATGTTTAGAAAGGCGGTGAATTGAAGAAGATATGTTGCGTAGACAAATCAAAGAAATTGGTATAAGTAAAGGCAAGAGTATGATTCGAGGTAGCTTAGAGATTTTTAGAGCACTGGTGGCCCAATAATAACGGCCACGACCCCTTGGTAAGACTGCTTCTCAGACTTTTGAGCTTTAGAGGACTCTTTAGATAATCATAATCATTTATTTGCTTTGAAAGTAGGTACATAAATAAAGATGTTCACAAAATCTTGAGATCCCTGTACAATCTACCAATTAGGCATGCAAACATTGAAAGTGAACTTTATTACAAAAAACTCAAATAAAAATCAAAAAAGTCAAATTAAAATTGGCAAAAAAAAATAAACGGATTCATTAAAAAATATAGAATTGAAAACTAGCATCATAATAAAAATAAAGAAATACACAATGTCAATAATTAAATCTAAAGATTAAGGTCAGTTACATCTTATTTACTGTACCTGCAATCTATGCAAATAAATTTTTACTTTACTTTACTTTACTTTACTTTAAAAAATCATTAATTATACAGGGTTACTGGTAACTCGAAGTATTCCTTGCAGGACGTCATAGTAGGGTTAAAATGCAACAAATTAAGCCACCAAATGTTCTACCGAAATTCAGTAGTTTTTAATTAGTTAAGAGTTTTAGTTTTTTTTATGAAAAATCCCAGATTAAATCATTTGAAACCAATTTAAAAATGTTTTACGGCGCGACTGTACTGAAATTTAAGTTATTATCATAGTTGACGCCGTAGCAGACCTTTGTTAATAATTAAAAGTTCAATAATGCCTAAAACTTTGGCAAATATCACTAACCAAACATTTAATTTTTTGTAACTTTTGCTATTACTTCATAAAAAATGTAGTCTAGTGCAAAAAAAAATACTACACCTGGTGTACAAATTACTAGGAAAATATCTTTGTCTTATCAGTTATTCAGAAAGGTATGATTGTCAATACTTTTGCATGTGTGCCAGGGAAGAGAAGAGTTTTATGGGGGGTAAGTAAAATTGCGAGACGGTCAACCTATTGTTTCGTATTCGTATTATTCGTAGTTTTTACCTGCGCTTGAACTCCAAACACTCGGGGAGCTTTGTGATTGGTCGCTATTGTTTTCTCGGCATGACAGGGGGTGCGATTTTGCAAAATTTGGTCGTCAGCGTTAGTTAGTTTCAACTCTACGTCGCGCAAGCTCGTGTTTTGTTACTGGCTATTTCCCTAACTGTTGCTGCGTATCTTGCTCTTGTGCTGTGCTGTGCCTTCATAAGCGCTGACTATGGCTGCATATTCTAATCCTGAATACGCTGACATAATGTACTGTTACGGACTTTGTGACGGTAACGCTGCTGAGGCGCGGCGAGAATATCAACTTCGCTTTCCCAACCGCCGACTCCCCCACGTTAGTGTCTTCGGATCGACTTATCGGCGAATATCTGAAACTGGCAGCGTCCAAAGAAGCAGGCAAGTTGACACTGGTCGTTCCCGGAGATACACGGCTGAGGATGAGGAGCTTATTCTTCAACGTTTTATTGACGATCCTAACACATCGACAAACATCGTAGCGCGTGAGCTTGGTATGTCACAGTGGAAAGTCTGGTCTGTAGTTCACTTGTCAGGCCGACATCCATACCATTACCAACCAGTCCAGTCATTAGAAGAAGGAGATCCGCCGAGACGGCTTGAATTTTGTCGTTTTATGCTAAGTGCCGACACCGACAGCGAAAACTTTTTAAAAAACATTCTGTGGACCGATGAGTCATGTTTTGATCGTGATGGTATCACAAATTACCACAACTTACATTACTGGGCACCGAAAGCAGAAGCAAACCCTAAAAAACTGAAACCAACCGCATCCCAGCGAAGGTTCTCGCTTAATGTTTGGATGGGTATTATTGACGACAAATTAATTGGCCCACATTTTTTACCCCGAACACTAAATGGGGAACTTTTTGAAGATTTCCTCAGAAATCATTTATCAGCACTGCTCACGGATGTACCGGAAGAAAGAAGAGCAAACATGATTTACCAACATGACGGATGTCCAGCTCACTTCCGAATCACAATTCGACAATTGCTGGATGAAAATTATCCAAACCGATGGATAGGGCGCAGTGGGCCGATTCCGTGGCCTGCACGAAGCCCTGATCTGACGCCGCTAGACTTTTACGTCTGGGGTCATATGAAAGATCTAGTTTATGTGACCCCAGTAAATTCAATTGAAGAACTAAGAGAGAGAATTACAAATGCGGCGGACCAGATGAGGGCAACAATCACATCAAGAATAACAAAAACCGAAGTAAGGAAGCGAATAAGAACATGTATTCGAAACCGAGGGCAGCACATCGAACAAGACGTGTGAAATGTGTGTAATTAAAGTTTTTAATATTGATTAAAAATAATAATAATGTTCACGATTTTGTTTTTGATTTTTCGAATAATCACCTTTTTGTGAAACGCACGCCTGTACTAAATCAAAAACGATTTTCATAATGCAGTCCATGATTTTGTATTAACTTTCATATCTTTTTGGATAGCTGATAAGACAAGGATATTTTCTTAGTAATTTGTACACCAGGTGTAGCATTTATTTTTTTTTGCACTAGACTACATTTTTTATGAAGTAATAGCAAAAATTACAAAAAATTAAATGTTTGGTTAGTGATATTTGCCAAAGTTTTAGGCATTATTGAACTTTTAATTATTAACAAAGGTCTGCTACGGCGTCAACTATGATAATAACTTAAATTTCAGTACAGTCGCGCCGTAAATCATTTTTAAATTGGTTTCAAATGATTTAATCTGGGATTTTTCATAAAAAAAACTAAAACTCTTAACTAATTAAAAAACTACTGAATTTCGGTAGAACATTTGGTGGCTTAATTTGTTACATTTTAACCCTACTATGACGTCCTGCAAGGAATACGTCGAGTTACCAGTAACCCTGTATAATAACTTTTATCAAGTAATAGGGCTATATCAGTTTCTTTCTAAACATTTGGATGGGGTAATTTTTTTTAAATATTTGGTATTTTGTTATGAAACTAGATAACATTAATTAATATTCAATTCGACACGGAAACGCATCAAACGGTTGTCAATAGCTATGCAGAACAATATTATAATATTCCTATTAACATGAGGGTTACAATTAATCATTATTATGCAGTAGTCGTGCTTCTATTAATAATGTATTTGTTCATAACACCTTTCTGTGTCCGATACTCAATAACAGTCCAAGGGTTTATTGTTACGAACTTGTTTACACCTACTACCTTATTAGGACCTGTCCTCATAAAAAGATAATATTAATTAGAACTCAGTTTTTGCCACTTTACTTCGAATAATGTATTGGTACACATTATTGGTAGTAGCAATAAAAAAACTGGTACTCCGGGAGTGCCAATAGAAGTGAAAACTTGAACAATTTTACCGTGCAGGATATACTTTTCTTTTTTGAAGTCGGTAAAAAAAGGGAAATGTCAATCATGTTGTTGTCATGTTTCAATGTTTGGAATGTCATTAATCCCAAAGAAAACGTATCGCGCGTTGATGTCTTTTTAATGGTCAAAAGCTGGTGTCGGTAACAGTGTCGCGAGTACAACAGTTTTCCCATCTCAAAAATGCCCAACGCGCCTTTTTCATTTAAAAAACTAACTTTTTGTCAAAGTAACATTTTTTGCATCCTTTCCTCTTTTTGAAATATTTTGAGGCAAATTAAATAAACAGTATGTATCAGAAAAGTGTGGTCGGTACACATCAAGCTATAATTTTCCAGTATAAGCTGACCTTGCATTGTACGGAAATCCTATACAATGCGAGATCAGCTTATACTGGAAATTTATAGCTTGATATGTAGCCGTGTGTACAGACCATCAAACTGAATACCTTTCTCTATGGGACCAACATCGTTATCGCGAAAAAATTATCGCCGTCCTATACATTTGGATCAAACTCAATGCATTTATTTCAAGTAAACAGCCACTTTCCCTACGTGATCGAATCAGAAATGAGGAGATCCGCAAGAGAACCAAAGTAACCGACATAGCCCGAAGAATTGCCAAACTTAAGTGGCAATGGGCAGGGCACATTGCTCGCAGAACGGATGGCCGATGGGGCCGAAAGGTTCTGGAGTGGCGACCGCGTACCGGAAGACGTAGCGTTGGAAGGCCTCCCACAAGATGGACCGATGACCTTGTGAAGGCCGCAGGAATCCGCTGGATGCGGAAAGCACAGAATTGGTTGAAGTGGAGGTGCTTGGGGGAGGCCTATGTTCAGCAGTGGACGTCTTTCGGCTGAAATGATGATGATGAGGAAACAGGCACTTTTGAATTGTCAAGGAATCGGTCAGTCAGAAATTTGAAGCTAGTTTACCTATGGAGAAGAACGGGCAAGAAACTTCATGGACACTCTTTTAAATAAAAAATTGTTACAAAATATCGATTACATCATTCATGTTGAAATTATACATGTCAGAACAATGTAGAAAGACGTGCACATTAGAAGCATCCGTAATAAAAAGATAAAACAAAGAATTCAAAAATTAAAATAAATTAAAAATAAGCCAGGTCGACTAGGTATTAATTTTGTATGGAACTCAAATATAAACACACAAAAAAAGAACTGTATAGAAAAAAAATAACGGTAATTAAGAAAAAAAAGTTTCTACGAAGTAGTTTTACTTTTTTGCAACTTTTTTTACTTCTCCTTGAATTATTTATTTCTCGCTTTGTTCGTTCTCAAATCTAATATATCAAGTAGTAATGCGTCCTTTAATGAGTACGTTTATCGTATTAATCTAGTAAAAACCTGTTCAAGACACCTTTTCGTTTAAAATTCGTGAGTAATGGCGTATTATTTGCGGTGTAGAGCTAAATACCGTTGAATTTACTTTTTTTCTTTTTGTCAATTAATCAATTGTTGAATTATTAAAACCTTTTAGCCATAATGCGTTTACTTACTTTACATTACTTAGGCCCGAGGCTAAGTAATAACAGCCGCACGGGTCGATCCATCAGGTTAAGCTACGCTTGCCGGGGTTGGTCCGTGGATGAGTGACCATCTTTACATACCGAGACTCCTCCGTGCCTCGGAAAGCGTGTTAAGCCGTTGGTCCCGGCTGTCATTCGTGAATCTTTGACAGTCGTTACGGGTCGTCAGAAGCCCAAAAGTCTGACAACCAGTCTTACCAAGGGGTGTCGTATTACCCAGTTACTGGGTTGTGGAGGTTAGATCGGCAGTCGCTGTATCCGGTTAGATTGGAAGCCGACCCCAACATAGTTAGAAAAAGGCTAGGCAGATAGATATTTATATCAATGCTATTTCACGCAGTTTTTAACGCGATAACTTAATAATTCTACATCGAGACCTAGTTTTCAAAGTGTTCTCTTGCATCATCATCTGCCTAGCCTTTTCCCAACTATGTTGGGGTCGGCTTCCAGTCTAACCGGATGCAGCTGAATACCAGTATTTTACATGGAGCGACTGCCTATCTGACCTCCACAACCTAGTTACTAGGTAACACGATATCCCTTTGGTAAGACTGGTTGTCAGACTTTTGGGCTTCTTACTACCCGTAACGACTGTCAAAGATCTACAAATGACAGCCGAGACCAACGGCTTAACGTTCTTTCCGAGGCACGGAGGGGTCTCGGTATGTAAAGATGGTCACCCATCCACGGACCAACCGCGGCAAGCGTAGCTTAACCTGATCGATAAACCCGTGCGGCTGTTTTTATTACTTAGCCACAAGCCCCTCCAAAGTGTTCTCTTGCATCTATGTATAAAAACAGTAAGTGTAAAATCTGTTTTTAAAATTACTTGGCACGGGAGGTAACCCTAGCTCCCAATGCTTCCAATAATTTTTTTGACGTCCCTTTTGAACTTGACCATTTTGGTGATAAAGTTCATAAGCAGCATAATAATTTTGAGATATGAGGAACAGGGTGTAAAGTTCACTCATCCTCTATAGAAAAGGGAGGATCCTCCGACCAGACGGGTGTTGTGTCTGGCGAGCAACTGCCCAACGATTGATGTCGGATAGTCTTATATTTGTCGTTCGCGCGGTAAAATCTAATTTTGCGATGCATGATTTGTGTGACGTCAGGATTTTGTGTGACGTCAGGTCTTTGATGCGTGGATCGCATGACGATGCTGCCACAATGACGAAAGTTGAGGAAAGTGGTGTACACTTTTTAACAGTTAACTTTGATTGCAACAAACTAATGGAACTATACATTCCAGGGTAACTCATAATAGTTACAAATGACGAAAATATCATCTTAATATTAGTGTCCAAGTAAATAGAACTAACTATATACACAGGAAAAAATAAAATAAAATATAGGAACAAATCATTGGGCATCAAAAAATTCATCCGAATCGCTGTCGGTGGGAAAGGTGCCCAAAAGGCTGGCAGCATTGCCACGTTGTATGGCAATGCTAATTCGTTGGCCTAAAAATTGGCCAACCCTTTGGTCACGTGAGGAGACGACCAACCGCTTGGCGATGTTCCGGAATAATCGATGAGCACTCGGACCCCATGGCCCTTTTGAGGAAAGCATATTGTTTAAGTAGAAGAAACACAACATATGCAGAGTAGCTGTTATATTAGCAGCTGGACGATAGTAGATACCTGAGGATCAAACTAAATGCCTGCTACAAACCAATGAGGATGACGTACCACTACATCTTACAAGAGATCTTACAGCAGACCCTGAACTCTCTCTCTAATAAGACTTTTTTATTTATTTATTTTTATTGTTTTTTCATTATGCTGCACTGGTTGATGTCATCACGTCAACGGCAGCTGTAGCTGAAAACTAGTACTGTGATTCTGTCTCGCATAGGGTCACAGCATTATGCTGAGCGATGACCGTTTTGCGTGGATGTGACGCATATGTCATCCAACTTGTTCTCTTCGTGTATATGTTCTTTCTTTGCGTCATGTTTGCCGCAAATAAACATATTTTCTTTCTTTCTTTCGACAACATACCTACCCAACTCACCAGCTCCTCACTACACTATCATTCCCATATCCATTAGCAAAAACCAAAATCGTACGATTACCAGTCTAACCCTCCGAACGCCGGCACTTAAAGGGTATTAGTTCCGCTCGTGTGGTCACAGAGACCGTATTGTGTGATCACAATGACACTGCGGGGGCTATTTGGCTTACCTGTTAAATGATAGCTGTGTTTAATGGGCTTGAGTTTACTTTCAATTGGGTTTTTAATTTTGTTTGTACTTGGGTGGTGATTAAAGTCACCAAGATGGGTGATTCTTTGTGCGGATCATTAGGACTGTTGTTCAGAAGTTGGTTAACAACATATTTACTGACTGATGAACCAAGAATGAGAGATTATCAATCTTGCCTCCACATGCATCGAAACCCAAGGAACATCTTGAAGATGGCATTCAAATAAAATTTTAATTAAGGTGCCTATGCATCCTACATTTTACTTGTTACAAGAATCTATTGGACTTAAACAAAACAAGCAAGCTGTCTTTTCATCATAAGCTTATAACTCGAGAGATGGCCTACAACTCTTTGAAGATACAGTAGCATTAAGCTCCTAATAATTCCCACTTGCAATGAAAATTTTACTACTAAGCACTTGAATCTCTGTAGCAGACTCCTAGCACCAAAACACAAAAACAAAGCATTTATTTCAAATAAACCATTTACAGGCACTTTTGAATTATCAAGGGGTCGGTCAGTCAGAAGATGAAGCTGGTTGCCCATTCCAAAGAGTAGTAGGTACATGGAGAAGAATGGGCAAGGAATTCCACGGACACTCATTTAAATAAAAATATGGTTATAAAATATTGGTTACATCATTCATGTTGAAATAAGCGTTCGTAATAAAAAGAAAAGAAGAAACCATTAAAAAATTAAATTAAATTAAAATAAGCCGTGGTAGCTAAGAAAAGACCACTGACGCCACCCTTTCACGAACCTGACGCATGAATTAAACAAAGATTGGCAAAAATAAACAACCATACAGTAAATAAGACCACAATAATGAACTGTTATAATTTCACATCAGTCTGGTGAAGTAGGAAGTACTGATGTAACCAATATTTTGTAACATTATTTTAATTTAAAAGAGTGCCCGTGGAATTTCTTGCCCGTTCTTCTCCATAGGTACCTATTACACTTTGGAACAGGCAACTAGCTTCATCTTTCTGACTGACCGACCCCTTAACTATTAAAAAGTACCTGTAATTAGTTTATTTGAAATAAATGCTTTGAGTTTGAGTTTTGAGTTTAGGTACTCCTTAGCGAATTTCCTAATACTAAATTCCAGTAGACTTTTGACAAAATCATCTTAATTAACTCCAAATTCTTTATCACGACAAGAAATCTTCACAAAAACACTAGTAATAGATATATTTGAGATGGTCGTGATTTGGACAATGTTTGATGACGCGCTATTAGGGATCGTAAGCCTGGAGCGCACTTAATATAGTTTTAATAGGCACTGTTAGCCCCTCGAGTGCACAGCTTGAGAATCTACACCATTTTTTCAAACTTGTTTTGAATGTAAGTCGTTTGGGTAACAAAAAATGCTTTCTTTATTAAATCTAAGTTTTTGATTTTGTATTTTAAGAGATATGTTTTCTTCGAAATGCTCTGCAGAAAGAATTAAGAGGCCTCCGAACACGGCTCGCTACTACAAATCGAGTTGTTTGCAAAATTCAATTCCAAGCATGTTGCGCTAGTGTGAGTGCCTGTCGGAGCGATATACACCTACAGTGAGCAATACTACCACGCACACATTGACAATTATTGTTTGACGCGATAGCACTACTAGCTTTCGAAAATTTATGACGAATTTGGATGTGTGCCGTAATACCAAAAATGATGAATGAAAACTTAATATTTTTCCACTTTTTTTTTTCGATAATTTGTAACTTGATAATTTATAAGCTATGCTTCTGCAGAAATAGTATTATAAATATTTTTGTTTATAATACGGAAAAACAATATGAAGACATGTCATTTACGCTGTAAAAATGTGCAAAATTAAATTTGTTTAAACTTCACTTTAGAAAAGTTTTTTGGAAAAAAAAGATGTAGGAGCCTAGATAAACACTATCTAAATCCGAATAACAACATAATATGGTGGAAATATGCCCAAATTGCAAATGATTTAGGTATTACGTTTGTATGGACATTTCATGCGTCGCCGCGTTCTTAATTAATGAAATATTTTTAAGTTAATCTACGTTCCTACCAATCTTCATTAACAATCAATCTGCGCAACCTTTTCCCAACTATGTTGGGGTCGGCTTCCAGTCTAACCAGGTGCAGCTGAATACCAGTATTTCACATGGAGCGACTGCCTATCTGACCTCTACAACCCAGTAACTGGGTAACACGATACCCCTTGGTAAGACTGATTGTCAGACTTTCGGGCTTCTGACGATCCGTAACGACTGTCAAAGATCCACGAATGACAGCCGGGACACACGGCACTGGATGCAGTTGAATACCTGTATTTTACATGGAACGACAGCTAACCAATCTTATTCAAACTGAAATATGATTAAGATTTAGTTCAATTACAGAAACTGATACATAACTAGCATTGAAGGGCCTTGTTCGTGATCAAATTTGGACACAAACTTATAAAAGAAATTGGCTTTCAGTTTCGTGATAATTAAATCTGTTAAATCTGCCTAGCCTTTTCCAACTATTTGGGGTCGGCGTAGGACAGCTGAATACCAGTATTTTACATGGAGCAACTGTCTGTCTGACCTCTAATATCCAGTAACTGGGTAACACGATACCCCTTGGTAAGACTGTTTGTCAGACTTTTAGGCTTCTGACTACCCGTAACAACTGTCAAAGATTTTGACACATAATTAATTTGTCAAGCTATTATTTATGAAATATAACAGGTATAGTTACTTGGTTATTAAAAATAACGGAGCGCTGTATTCTCAGTTACAATTTTTATCGTTCATAAAGTTTAACTGAACGTGTGGGATGAAACGGTAAGCTAAGCTCGGTTTTACTAGCCAATAACTTCTAAGATGTTATTATTTTACATGGAGTGAAATGTTAGCGATATTATAAAGCAATCGATGTGGCAGATTATGTTCCGGGGATAAGATTATTAGTAGTCGAATAAATTTATGTAATAAGAAACTGTTTGTCTTTTTGTAGGGATGTGACATCTCGAAAGCGGATGGACAGATTTTGATACTATTGTTATTTTAAGTTTCACTTAATTTACCATTGTGTTTTTGAAGTGAAAACTTCTTTAGGCGCGTTGGGTATTTTTGAGATGGGACTAAATCATTGATTTCGCGACACCATGACGACACCTCATTTTTGTAAACGCGATTGTGCTCTTTATTTACGTTACGTTACGGATCAATGTTCTATGCAAGTATTTTTACTTTCAAGGTTTTGTAAACGCGATTGTGCTCTTTATTTAGATAAGGTTGCGGACCAATGTTCTATGTAAGTATTTTTCTTCCACTAAGGTGATTTTGTTCAAGTTTTCACTTTTGTTGGCACTCCCGGAGTGCCAATACTTTTTTTTATTGTTTGTACCAATTAATACTTACAGTTTCGTCCTTACTTTTCATTCTAAAGTTTTTATGGAAAAAAAAAACAATTGCATTCCTTAATAAATTTGTTAGTGGGCTGTTTTATTTTTTTAATATTCATTTTACAGTTATAATCATGGTCACGTATGATGGAGGCAACGCCCTAAAAATGTTTTTTTTTTTTTCAAAGTAAAAGCAAAATAATCCTTCCAATACAATAACCATTACCCCATTATAGGTATATAAATAACCAGCAATAATCCGATTTTCACGCCCAACCCTCAAATGCGATCGGTTCCTTTTCATCCAACCCTCGTATCATGTCTGGGGACAAAGAGACCGCGCTTTGTATTTTGACAGGAGTTAATGTTGTGGGGTCCTGACATCTTTACCTGACGGGAATGGTACAATGGACCCCCTGTGGAGGACGTGTGCCCTATTGTGCGAGTATTGGCAGGGTTAGATAAATTGTAAGTGCACTTGTTAAATTGGGGATGTTTAAATATTGGATGGACATTTTGTTGTTGTGTAGCGTTTAGTTTTGGTATATTGAACATGGATGTTGTTTTTATGTTGCATGATCCATGGTATGATCAGAATGATTAAAATATGCTTGCTCAATAATTTTTGTAATAACTATTTACTCTCAGCCTGACTGTACCATCGAAGAAACGCATAACTATTTCAGTCTAACCAGATAATTAATAAATTCATATTAATAAAAAATAAATTAAAAAAAATTATTATTAAACCAATGATAATAATGATTTTTGATAATTTTTGCCTATGGACTTTTTAGTCATCATTTTATTTTTGAAGTGAAAACTTATTTAGGCGCGTTGAGTATTTTTGAAATGAGAAAAAACAATTGAACTCGCGACACCGTTACCGACACCTCATTTGTGTAAACGCGATTGTGCTCTTATTTATATTACGTTACGGATCAATGTTCTATGCAAGTATTTTTACTTTAAAGGTTTTGGAAGTTTTTTTTTTAAGTTTTCACTGCTTTCGGCACTCCCGGCAAATATAAAATATAGATACTGATATTTTAAGCTCTGGTTTAAGCTTGTTGGTCATCCAGCTTCTTCTTCATCTCACCTTTAAATAAATATAAAGTAAATAGAAAAGAGGTAAATGGCTCATACCAGTCAGTTGTATGAGCTATTTACTTCTCATGCCACATTGTCATTAAAATATGAGTCAATCACCCTTTATGGTAGCAATGCCATGGCTTACTGCTCAGGGTGCCCTTCTAAATATTCGTGACAGGTACCTTACAGTACCCAAGGAATGAAGGAGTACCATGTACTATCTAGCACAAAAACAGTGGCACACCGGGAGTACCGACAGAAGTGAAAACTTGAACAAGATCGCCTTGGTGGAAGAAAAATACTTGTATGGAACATTGGTCATCGCGATTACAGAAAAAAAATACTTCCAAAAGTCTCAAAGTAAAAATACTTGCATAGAACATTGATCCGTAACGTAATATGAATAAAGAGCACAATCGCGTTTTCAAAAAACTTTTTACAAAAAAAACCAACCGACTTCCAAAAAAAACACTACAAAGTGAAAAATAACTTTAATTTCGGAAGTCATGTCTTTGGTTTTGAATTTTCGTTTTTTGCGACCGACTTCCGAAATTAAAGTTATTTTTCACTTTGTAGTGTTTTTTTTTTTGGAAGTCGGTTGTTTTTTTTTTTGTAAAAAAATTATTTTTCACTTTGTAGTTGTGGTATTTACGCCATACAAATTCGAATACCACTACTTTCTATGTAAATAACAGTGAGAGGAACTTAACATTATCATCCACATACTAAGTGGGAAAAAATACGTATTATTGAAGCTAACTCAAAAACTACCCAAGAAAAGTTATTAAAATTTATATGGGAGCACCTCTGAAGTATTACCTACCAAACAGGAAAATAATAATTAAAATCAATTCATAATTGGCCGAGTTATCGCATAACAAACATACAAAAAAAAAACAAAAACCTACAGTTGAATTGAGAACCTCCTCCTTTTGGAAGTCGTTTAAAAAAATTAGGTTTCGGTAACGGTGTCGTGAGTTCAATAGTTTTTTCCCATTCCAAAAATGCCCAACGCGCCTAAAGTAGTTTTCACTTAAAAAATGTAGGCTTTTAAGTCCACAAGTCCACTTCGATAAAAATTCCCGTTAACCACTTAACAATTTTCCATCAAAGTCAATGCGAACATCAGTTGTCTATTAGCATCAAATGTCAGTAATAATAAATCTGTTTACATAGTTAGCCCGGAATGGTAGACCACTTCAATTGTCCAGCAAATTGCGATGATTTGCAGCAATCATGGTGGTCCGTTATGTCAACTTATTACGAGAAACGTATGTGGATTTACCATGGTGATAGAATTTTTATTAAAATGTATCGGTGTTCTTTTTATCGTGTCCTTTCTGGGTTCTAACCACCGGACAAGGTACTATTGGGTTTTTTTCCAATACCACCTTGAATTTTTCAGATGAAGAGCGTGTCCGTAGAGTTTCTTGCCCGTTCTTCTCCATAGGTACCTACTACGCTTTGCAATGGGCAACTAGCTTCATATTTCTGACTGACCGACTCCTTGACGTTCAAAAGTGCCTGTAAATGGTTTAACTTTAATTGAAATAAATGCTTTGAGTTTGAGTTGAGTTTATTTTGTTCCAATGAGAACACTATTTATGTGGAAATATTATTAGACAAAAAAAAAACAACCGACTTCCAAAAAAAAACATTACAAAGTAAAAAATAACTTTAATTTCGGCAATCGGTGGCAAAAAACGATAATTCAAAACCAAAGACACCGACTTCCGAAATTAAAGTTATTTTTCCCTTTGTGATGTTTTTTTAGGAAGCCGATAGTCTTTTTTTTTGTAAAATGTTTTACTTTTCACTTTTTTGCTGTGGTACCTACCCCACACAAATTCGAATACCACTACCTGCTATGTAAATAACAGTGACAGGAACTTACCATATCATCCACATATTAAGTGGGAAAAAATACAAAACTACCCCAGTAAAGATAATAAAATTTATATGGGACCACCTCTACCTACCAAACAAACAAAAAATCATAATTGGCGGAGTAATTGCGTAACAGACATACAAAAAAAGAAAAAAAAAATACGTTTGAATTGAGAACCAACCTCCTCCTTTTTGAAGTCGGTTATAAAGATAACAAAAGACTTATGTGAAAAGCATGGGTAACATGCTTTAAACACCTCTTCCTACCATAAAAAATTAATTACTTTTTTACTCTCCTCAATGAATGCAGTTTCTTTATCAATCAGTCAATCATTCTTCACCCTTTGAATGATCAAAGAGAGCCAATGCCACAGTACATTGTTTCGACATTTTAACTCTTCAGTTACTTTTGCGATTCATATAAGTAATGGCGGGATGGGTTTTCTTATCCTGAAACTGCATAGGATATCAGAGATATGACGTCGCAACACTGATACGGAAGGCGGACGACGCACTGTATGTGGAAGGCGGAGGACAGAGTGTTCTGGCGCTGCCTGGGAGAGGCCTATGTCCAGCAGTGGACCGCGACAGGAACATACTGTATTTCTATTTTCTTAAATGTCCCTCGGGAATCATCGCATTCTCGAATACAAACGAATGCTAATTTCCATGTCCATCGATTATTAGAGTTATTTTGTATAATAATTTGAATTCAGAACGAAGTTCTTTATTATTGTTTTGTTTTGATTTTCGTGTGAACTATTTTCCTATCTGTCATGCCTGCGACTTTAGCAGCTTTCCTACCATTTTTTAAATAAATTACATTAAGTTAAAAGAGTATTAACAACTCTATCATCATCATCATCATTAGCCTGTAAATGTTCCCACTGCTGGGACACAGGCCTCCTCTCTGTGAGAGGGAGTGGGCCGTAATTCACTACGCGGGCCCACTGCGGGTTGGTAGATGTCACATGTCTTCGAATTTTCGGTTCTAGGACATGCCGGTTTCCTCACGATGTTTTCCTTCACCGTTTTGAGAGCAGTGGTGATGAAATAATTTACACAAAGTAAAGCGCCTGTCTAGGTTCGAACCTACGACCTAAAACTGGTAAGTCGCGGCCGTTACCACTGGACCACCACTGCTCTCAGTAAAGCGCATTTCTACCTTTTTTTAAAAAAAATATATTAATTAAAAGAGTATTAACAACTCTATATACTTCCAAGTCGATTGAGAGCGTCCGGTCTGCACCAAGTGCAAAGAGCAACTGATAGAAATCCGACGACTGACGAAACACGAGGTTTGCCGAGGGACATTAAGAACATAGTACTTGTATTACAACGATATTTGCACGTGAAAACAATGTTGTAACAAACGAAATTCTTAACACATTCCTGAATGCCAATATTTTGTAAAACCTTGTCGTTCCTACGAGCTAAACTTCCCATCCTGGCCTTGACAGAAATAGAAAAACATACCTCAGGTATTACGAAAAAAATCGTAGGAAAACGCTCATTCCGACGAAGGCTGTACGCAATCATGCGCGAACTATGGTATTGGCATACTTAATTTTACTTGGCATACATGCTCATCCGACTCTAACATACAACCTACTGCTAAACAAAACCTGACCCTATCACCTTCTGCTAAAGAATGAAAATCAAATACAGATCCACACGCACTTACGACTCTTTACCTGCAAACTTTTTGGTAGTACAAAAAGTCGTATGCGCAGATTTTAATTTAGCAATTTAAGATTTAAAGTTAAGAATTAAAGTTGAATTTCGTTTGTTGCTATTCAAAGATGAGTATTACTGTTTCTACGTCCTAAATCTCTTGTCGATTATTCAATTATAAATATGTCCGTTTGCTGTGCGAAAAAATCTTTTTTATGATTTTTCATATTAGTGATTGTTAAGAAAAATAAGCACTAGAGGCAGAAGTAAGATTTTTTATTGACGTATTTTATAGATGATAATTGATGTCAATTATTTCTTATTGTGTTTATAACAATTATGTTAATGAATAGCTACCTATTGATAAGTCAGGGTATGATTTATTTTTTAGTCATTGAACCAGTGTAATCTTCTAATAGTAATCAATGTAAACAATGTAGATAAGAACAGAAGAAATAATCGATTTTACTTGACTGATAAACAAAGTTATTATTCTCGATTAAATACTTTTTCTCACGACTGCGTTTCAGGGGGTTTCTTACACGAGTTTTTCCTTTATTTAATTGATCAATATTAATAATATTATTATTTAAATGTCTTTGACATATCTCGGGACCCTGGGGTTCCGGACCTTTGGAAGGCGTACGAGGGGCCGAAGCCAACTCGCAGAGGCCTCTTAGACATTTTTAAGTGTTGAAGTACCAACCGAGGATTATCCCTGTATGCACTATACAAGTGCACCCAAGGACAACCCCCGGTTAGTGTAGGACTATTGCAGAACATGGAAACAAAACATATTGGGCTATGGATTTGGGTGGCTATAATGGATTGGTTATCTTGAACTATGGAAAGACTATGGCCCCTGCCTGACCAATATATAATATAACATACACAGGAAAATGGCAGGGGGTGACTTGCACATTCAATAATGGGCCCCCGAAAACGGTCGCTAACACAAAGTATCGTAGCAACAAGGGGGCAACATGTCCTGAGGTGCTTGTGAGGAGTGGAGAGGTATTCCACGGCTATCAGGACAATCCCGAAAGTACGGTCAAGATCCCTACCAGCATCTTACTGGAATACTTCCTTCCTCCGAGCATGTTTGCTCTTGCGAATCTCCACTCAAGCCGGCCAATTAAGGCAAGAATGAGGCAGGAGCTCTGTTCCTCGTCAGTGTTCACTCCAACCGGCCAATAAAGGCAAGCCAGAGGTGAGAAACAAGACTTCTCCCGGGAGATAGGGTCCGTGGGGTCGCTACTGCCCAACAGCTCGCCACATGCTGCCCTGCGGGTTTTTGTATCTCTCTTGGTCTGGCTCCTCATCCCAGTCCCGTTCCGGCAAAGTAAACTCTACCGGCACAGACCTAAAATTCGGAGCGCACTAGCCCCACCACGACGTCAACGTAGAGATACGGCGGTGGGGATATTATTATTATTATTCTTTATTTATTTAATCAATATTTTGTAACAAAATTTTGATTTAAAAGAGTCTCCGTGGAGTTTCTTGCCCGTTCTTCTCCATAGGTACTTACTACGCTTTGGAATGGGCATCTAACTTCCTCTTTCTGACTGACCGACTCCTTGGCAACTCAAAAGTGCCTGTAATTGGTTTAATTAAAATAAATAGTTTGAATTTGAGTTCATTAACTGCTTACCTATGTATACTTATTACACTCAGTAATTGGCAAAGTATCGAACTTCACAAACAACTTGGTCGTAAGGTTCTTTCAAAATATTAGAACAACACATTAATCTTAACACTACAAAAGCTAACTCGAACTTTAAACTTACACTCGGGGACAAAAAAAATGGTCGCTCTTAAAACAAAACCACATACAGCTTTAACCCGTCCATCGACCTTTCTAATATATTTATAATTATAGTCTACACCACTCCACATTTGTAAACATGGATGTGACGTAACAATCTATTATTTTTATTGTTATTTTTGTCCTAAACTCGGCTTTAGCGCGGCTGCGCTTGAGCAGGTTGATTTTTTCGTAAATTTGACAGCTGTCAAAATTAAATGAATGACAAATGGTGAATTCTGTTTTCAGCTGCTTGTCAACAGATACTAATCATATAATTATACATCTAATAAAGTTTATTTTGTATACCTTTGTTAATTACGGGACATTTTGAAATCCTCCAAGACTGAATAGACTTTTTAAAGTGAAAATGACTTTAGGCGCGTTGGATATTTTTGAGATGACACTAAACCATTGATTTCGCGACACTGTAACAACACCAGCTTTTGAACATTAAAAAGATATCAACGCGTTGATTACCGCGGTGGCGATTTTTTTCAAGTTTTCACTTCTGTCGGCACTGAGTGCCACTATTTTTTTACCTTCACCAAAACTAGTTTGGTATTCTAATAACCAGAATCTTGAGGTAAATTATGTGTTTCCCATAATTCACCCAAAAAATACTTATAATATTAACATACAGACCACTATTTCGATACATATTGTTGGATATATTAGAGAGACAAAGGAGGACTTTTAGTATCCGGTTGACGCATACCGTACGAGATTATGGGTGTCCGAATTTGAAAGTATAAAATTAAATTAGGTACATGCCATTAAAATTAGATTAATGTAAATAAGTATCTGATTATTAGGTATGTGGATTGCAAAAGGTCATATTATTATAATTAATTATGTACTGTACATTTTTGGACATAACGTAACATGACATCACGCCTGTAATCCCCAAAGGGTTAGGCAGAGAGACCTACACCCACATTTCACCAGTTTTGTTTAAGTCTCATTTAATAGGGGGCGAGCCTATTACCATCAACCGGGCACAAATCCAGAATCTGGGCTGCTACTGGGAAATTCCAGATGGAAAACCCAATAACACTTTGCCCGACCTGGGAATCGAACCGCGGACCTAATTCTCAACAGTAGCGCTTGCGACCTCTAGACCAACGAGGTAGTCACATTTTTGGATATCAACTGAATAAAATTATGTTTGAATTTTGACTGAAACTCACGGCTAAAGGATAACAGCCACACGAGTCGATCGAAGGTTAAGCTACGCTCACTGCGGTGGGTACGTGGATGGGTAACCATCCATTACATTTCGAGACTCCTCCGTGCCTCGGAAAGCACGTTAAGTCGTTGGTCCCTGCTGTCATTCGTAGATCTTTGACAGTCAGAAGGTGCAAAAGTCTGACAACCAGTCTAACCAAGGGGTATATATCGTGTTACCCAATAATTGGGTTGTAGAGGTCAGATAGGCAGTCGCTCCATGTAAAATACTGGTATTCAGCTGCATTCGGTTAGACTGGAAGCCGACCCCAACATAGTTAAGCAAGCAAACTGATACTATACTGTTAGCTAAGCAGACTGATTAAGTAGCAGAAGTTGCTAGGCTGAATTCGTCATGTGAATAGTGAGGTAAAGATGGTTATTCAAACCTATTTATTCCCCCTTAATGTATTGCTGACGTATAACCATTAACCCTGTATTTCAGATTATTGGTTACATTTTACATTTTTATTTAATACATTTTATATTTTTACGAAATACATTTTTTTTTAAATGTCAAATTACAAGAAACTGGTTGACATTGGCATAGGGGTCATCAGGGGTAATTTGGTTGCAAATGACCTCTCCTACATCCCCTTAACGGATTGCCGACGTATAACCAACAACCATACATAAATAGTGACAAGAATGACATCAAATAGAAACTAGTTATTAGTCCTAAAAGGAAGTGCGTGACAACAAAATAATTAACAAACCTGCCTGGCTAAAAGTACTACTACGTCTTCACAAATTCCTCAAAGACAACCAGACATTATGACGTCACACAGTGTCAAATGACGTCACAACAATTACGCAAGTGTACGGCCAAGAAAACGGTAACAGTAGGGACATCTAGGTGAATGAGTTGTTACGTTACGTGCTGACATGCGAGCGAGTGTCACGCATCAAATGAAAACGATACTCCCGGGTCACGTGAACGAATACTATTTTTAGAGGTTGTGTGTATCTTTGTTGTGGGGTCAGCAGAGAAAGTAGTAAATAATAACAAATAAATAAATAATATTGTTTACTGGTAAAACAAGTACAGGTATAAACAAATTTTTGATTGGATCCTCCTTTTAGGCAGATAGTGGTGCCGATTCCCTTGTTCACATACTAAACTAAATTTAAGTTCAGTGCATCTTTTTCTTTCTATTTCATTAAGAAAAGGACAGAAGATAAATTTTAGTTTAGTCCTGTCAAATTAATCAGCGCTTGACGTAAATTGACGTAATTTTAGTTGGCAAGTTTTTAATCACGTCTAAACTTGTATGGAGTAGTGACAGGCGCTGATTAATTTGACAGGACGAAACTAAAATTTATCTTCTGTCCTTTTCTTAATGAAATAGAAAGAAAAAGATGCATTAAACTTAAATTTAGTTTAGTTTGTGAACAAGGGAATCGGCACCATTCTTTGTATTAGGAGAGTCCGCTCTTCCATAGCAAGACGTGTAATATAAATAGCAAATCGTATAATTTTTATGCTAAAACTAAATAAATTAACATTAACTTAAATTAAATCAAATGTGTGTATGTGTGGGTGTAAGTATGTGTGCGAGTATTGTGAGTGAAAGTGCAGCCTGTAGTTGTGACTGAGAGTACATGAGTGTGAGGGTGTGTATGTGTCAAGGTTTCAGAAGTGTTTCGGTATCATTGTAGGGAAGCATTTGTATCCATATTTTTTTTACTGTCATAGTTGTTTTTGGGATAAATGTATTTATTACGTTTGTGGGTGTTTTTTTATGAATAATTGCATTGTGACTTTTGGTCTGCCTAACATTTTCCCAACTATGTTGGGGTCGGCTTCCAGTCTAACTGGATGCAGCTGAATACCAGTGTTTTACATGGAATGACTGCTTGTCTGACCTCCATTACCTAGTTTCTGGGTAACATGAGTATTGAGACTTTTAATAAACGGGATATTGCCGTGTGAAGATGCCTGAAATTACCTAAAT
Organism: Agrochola lychnidis; assembly: GCA_963680765.1. Taxonomy (NCBI): domain Eukaryota; kingdom Metazoa; phylum Arthropoda; class Insecta; order Lepidoptera; family Noctuidae; genus Agrochola; species Agrochola lychnidis. The sequence goes on along the minus strand of OY796871.1, from coordinate 3,501,628 downwards.
ATTGCATTTGAAAAAGAGTAACGGTGGAGTTTCTTACCCATTCTTCTCCATACGAAAACTACCTTTTGGAAAGGGCGACTAGAATCAGTTCTATTTATTGTAAATTTTGACGTTCAAAAGTGCCTTTTAAGTGGCTTATTGAAATAAATTATTTGACTTTGAATTTGAATAGTGGTACATTCAGATCAACTTAAATACCTATCTTTATCACTGCGCACATTTTCAGTCTCCGAATTTTTTAAACAGAAACAAATTTTGTGTAGGTTATGTTACCTGAGTAACTTGGTAACATAGATTCTAAATTACCGAAATTAAATCACACAAACAACCGACTGCCAAGATTTCTCGATTTTTAATCGACTTCCAAAAAGGAGGAGGTTATATGTTCATAGCGTATGTATGTATTTTTTTTAATGTATTTCCGCCAATTTCTCCGTCAATTGTGGACCGATTTTGAAAATTATTTTTTTGTTTGAAAGGGTATGCTTTCGAGGTAGTCCCATATAAATTTCATTAAATTTGCTTGAATCGTTTTTGAGTTAGCTTCAATAATACGTATTTTTTCCTACTTAGAATGTGGATGATATGGTAAGTTCCTGTCACTGTTATTTACATAGTAGGTAGTGGTATTCGAATTTGTGTGGGGTAGGTACGACAGCTAAAAAGTGAAAAAAAAATCTTTTTTTTTTTTTTTGTAAAAAAAGTTTTTTCATCCTATATTTTTCATTTTTATTTATTAGAAGTCAATGAACTATTCCTAACACTATTTTGCTTAAAAAAATCGGAAATATTCTGGAAGTTAAACAGCCATTAAACCCTTTTCACACATGAGAAGTCAGCAGACAAACACACAAACCAAAATTACATCTATCCCAATTCAAATCGTTAAATTGTTATAAACAAAAGTATACGAAACGATTTCACATGTTTAAGTGTAATTCCCCAGGTTCGGACTAACGATCGTTTAATAGTGAGCTATTTATATGCACTTTAGTTATTTCACTTGCTAAGAAATCATTAGGAATGTGGCAGCTTTAGTTTTTGTAAAAAATAAGTGCCTCCGTGCCTCGGTAAGCACGTAAAGCCGTTGGTCCCGGCTGTCATTCGTGGATCTTTGACAGTCGTGACGGGTCAGCAGAAGCCCGAAACTCTGAGAACCAGTCTTACCAAGGGTATCGTATTACCCAGTAATTGGGTTGTGGAGGTCATATGGGTCGCTCCATGTAAAATACTGGTATTCAGTTGCATCCGGTTAGACTGGAAGCCAACCCCAACATAGTTGGGAAAAGGCTAGGCAGATGATGATGAAATTATACCTATTTAAGATTTTTTTATACCTAAATGCCTACTCCACTACATTTCTGTCTTTTACTCAGCAAACAGCTGTAAAGTGTTCCATTCTAGTGCTGATATTTTCCACATTTGCTCACTACGTTTTGACGATTGCAGACCATTCAATCAGGTTTCCACCACCAATTTTTTTTCACTGATTAAACCACATAAAATCTCATAAAAAGATTTACCGGAAATGGATATTGATATGGGTAACTATGGCCGGTGTTGAACCCACAACCATTGGGTCCATAAACCTCCGAGAAAAGACTCCTTGACGAAATTATAATGAAGATAAACAAACTTAAATGTGGGAAGCTTCAACTCCTTGTTTACGCAAATTACAAAATTTCACCAGAAACCAATCGCGAAACAAATTGACATAAATTTATAATTAAACGAAAATCACAAACCGTATAAAGTAGAGAAAAATATAACGAATAGACAAAATATCTGTACTTTTTTTTCTTTTAACACTTTTTTACTTTTAATTGAATACGTAAATCCATTGTCTATGCTACGCCCATGATTTCGCAATAAAATTTTTAAATACCTCATGCTGTTTTAGTTTTTGATATAAAAGTCTGTCAATTACGTATTCGATACGATATGTCTAATGTTTCCTATAATTGTGTGGTTCCCATGGTCCATCAATTTGGAGATAACTGTTGTGTCAAAAAAATCACAGTTTAGTGATGGGTCGTATTGTTCTAAGGCTGAAGGGGTCAACCAGGCATTTAGTGTTCACAACAATAGCGTGAGATTAAATCAGTACCTACTTATATAATTAGGATGCTTCAGCTGTTTTCACTGCAGTGAAATATAAGTGAAGTTAGTCAAGACATGATCCAATTTTTCTTTGCTCTCATAACTGAGTAGACATCGAACGAAAATTCTGGGGATAACTATTACTCGTGTACTGTTTAAGAAAAAATGAATGACATTTTTTGTATGAATGAAGAAAGCTTTTACCGTCTTTAAAAATATTTGCCCCACCTGTAATAAGAAAAGATTTTTTTTAAGCATGTCTTGGCTGAGCAAAGGCATCCTAAGTCCTTCCAGGCATTCTTTTCCAGAGCCACCTCGATCCAACCCTTGTGATATGCGCTAGGTTGTCTCGCCATCTCTTCCTGAGAAAAGAATCATCATCTGCCTAGCCTTTTCCCAACTATGTTGGGGTCGGTTTCCAGTCTAACCGGATGCAGCTGAATACCAGTATTTTACATGGAGCGACTGCCTATCTGACCTCCACAACCTAGTAACTAGGTAATACGATACCCCTTGGTAAGACTGGTTGTCAGACTTTTGGGCTTCTAACTACCCGTAACGACTGTCAAAGATCTACAAATGACAGCCGGGACCAACGGCTTAACGTGCTTTCCGAGGCACGGAGGGGACTTGGTATGTAAAGATGGTCACCCATCCTGAGAAAAGAATGATAACTTCTTTTAATTGACTCGCGAACACATTCTCCATCCTTCTCACATAAACCTCGTTATAATAATTTGTCAACACAAAATAACCGAAACATTAAAAAAGGAAACGATACAAAAATAAATATCCATCGATAATAACGATACCTATCACAATCGCCAATCGATTATAACTTAATCGAGTTACGATTTATAGAAATAATCGTTCTTGATTTATATGGGACTTGCACTTTAAAACTTTAATCAAAAACCGACCTTACCACCTTAGTATAAAATTTAATTTTGAGTAGTAAGTCAGTGGTGTATGAATACAAATTGTATGGTAGTAATATCAAAGGGCTGCGCGTGCGCCGTTTGATACTAACGTTTGAATAAATCAACAAAAACGACGGGTGGCGATGACTAATGTACTATTTATAATTTGTGTTGAACACCGAAATGGTTGGAGTTGGAATATCTAGCTGTTTTACTTGATACAGATATTAGATTTTGGAAACTGTGAAATGCAAAGGAAATGGGGGACTAGTTGTCGTAAGGAATGATTAGAAACTAGAATACTTAGTTAAATACTGGGCTGATCAAAGAATAATGACAATCGGTTCATATTTTCTATACTATTCATAAAGCTGAAGAGTTAAGCTATTGCACAGCTTTTATCGCAGGCTTTGAGCGCGGCGACCGAATCAAGAAATTCCGTAACGTAACGAAAATAAAACCTAACACCCTCCACTCCGCCTACCATGTAATGACGTTCCCATGACAACGTGATGTTATCATGGAGGTTACAAATGCTATGCAATAGCTTTACCGTGGCAGTCTCCGAGTGCCACACTTTTTTTTTTGTGTTTTTGAACGTGCTAATCTCTAAAACTCCTAGTCGGATTTGAAAAAATCTTTTTGCATTTGATAGCCCAATTCTTGAGAAAGGCTACAGACTTTTAACATCACGTTAGGACCCATGGGCGCCGAGCAAAAAGAAAAATAACCGATTATCATTACTTTTTGATCAGCGCTAGTATTGCTAATTTACAAGAAAATTTGTGAATTAGGGACTTTTGCAGACACATCATCTTTTATGTTAGAAGGGTAAAGATTTATTTGAGATGCTAACTGACAAGTGGGCTTTTAAAAGACAATTGCTTGAGTGATAAAATAGGCAAACGCCTATAAAAAAAATTCGCATACAGGGTGGTAGGGACATCGACGCGAAAACTATTACTATTTTTTTTTTTTTGGCTTGGAAATTATTAAATAACTTCTCCCGCTCTGGGCGGAGCGGAAGGGCGTGTCAGACTCTTACTGACCAAAACCCACCCGTGTTCCTTCGATTGCCCTGTTGCTGGGGGCCACGATTTTCCTATCGGTTTTCTTCGCACCCCCGGCAGGCATTGGCCCTGCGGACCCCGTCAATTCTGCTGACATCTCTTTGAGGCGCGCGTGGAACACAATACGCTGCGAACTCGGGCCTAGTCCTTATCGGACGGCGAGCTACCCATTGCTCACCGTCCGCAAGCCCGTGCCTAGATTCAGTACACGATTCTAAACCCTCCTCCGTTGAAATTTTTCGTCGGTTATAAAAAAAATCTGCTGTTTCATAGAAAAGTGCAATACCTACGCGGTCAAAATGTATGGAACAGCAGATTTTTAAAAAATATTCGACGAAAAATGTCAATGCAGCGCGGTTCAGAAAGATCTACTGAATCCATGGTAATAGTTTTCGCGTCGATGTCCCTGCCACCCTGTATAACTAAAAAAATAACTATAAAAATAACGAATAAAAATCTTCTCATAACTTTTATAATCGTTTAACAATTTCTCCTGCTAGATTAATAATGATGATTAATATGTCTTTAAGTTTGTGTAAATTAAAATGATTTACATGCCCATGTGACGGTAGAACATGGAGGACTCTCTTAATAAAACATCAATATAATAATTACCCATGTTTGCAAAGTAACAAATGATTTGATTTTTTTTATTTGATACTGCATTTCTAGAGATAAATAATTAGGTAGACTTTTTTAGAGTTATTTTCATCGTATCTACACCAAAGCAATCACAGACACTAGGACTACCAAAACAAAATAAAAGCCGACTCCACTGATTTCTCTGTTCTACTAATTTAAGTTAACCTAATACGAGCGAGCCTCATAAACAAATTATAGAAAAACAAACAGAACAACAAAATAACATATAACGCATCAACAATGCGGTAATTTAAATAAATTACACCGTAATTAATAATTTTACCTGATGATCGTTTAAATTAAAACAAATATTATTTAATTTATTATAGGTCACAATAAACTGGTGTAGTTTCCGATCTCAGACCAAATAAAAAAGGATTGTGTGGTTTTATGAAACCACGGTAAAAGTGAAACTTCTATAGGCGCCGCCATATTGGCCTTGGCTGCTCTGACGAGCGCCTTTCATTTTATCCCTACTCCGCGGCCGACCGTCACGCGACATACAACACACAGACCAAAAAGTTTGAGACGATGTAATAAAAGTTTCACTTTAAAAATCAAAACATAGCGCTTTCAACAGTGACGTAAAAATGTGAGCACTTAGTGATTTAGAGGCATGAGGAACAGGGTGTAAAGTTCACTCATCTTCTATAGAAAAGGGAGGATCCTCCGACCAGACGGGTATCGTGTTTGGCGGGCAACTGCCCAACGATTGATGTCAGATAATCATAAACATGTCGTTCGCGCGGTAAACTCTAATTGCGCGATTCAGGATTTCTGTGACGTCAGGATTTTTGTGTGACGTCAGGTTTTTGATGCGTAGTTTGCTTGTGGCGATGTAGATGTCACTGGACAATTTCATGTAGGTAGTAATAAGAATCAAATTCGCAAAACACATATTCGTTAATATAAAACTGACAGGTGTCAAAAACGCATTCTCTCAACGGCCGGACTATATGGCCGTTGTAACAAAAAGTAATAAAAAAATGTATAAGAATAATCAGCCTATAATGTTCAGAGGACTCTGTGAGAGGAAGTGTGCTGTAATCTACCACGCGGGCCCAGTGCGGGTTGGTAGATGTCACATGTTTTCTAAATTTTGGTTCTAGGACATGTCGGTTTGCTCACGATGTTTTCCTTCACCGTTTTGAGAGCAGTGGTGATGATAATTTACACAAAGTATAGCGCCTGTCTGGGTTTGAACCTACGAACTACAACAACACGTAAATCGCGGCCGTTACCACTGGGCCACCACTGCTCTTCAGTAAAAAAATGTACCTAGCGTTAAATATTTTACCGTGGTTGTGTTCAAGTCCGACTCGCACTTGGTCGCTTTTTCCATATAGCAGCAAGCCATAGCAAATTCTTCAAATTCAGGTACCTAATAAAGGTAAATTAAAATACAGTATTTCTATTTTCTCAATATTCCTCGGGAATCATCGCATTTCCGAATACATACGAATGCTAATTTCCATGTCCATCAACTATTAGAAATATCTTGTATAAAAATTTGAATTCAGAACTAAGCACTTTACTGTTGTTTTGTTTTGATTTTCGCGTGAACTATATAGAGCTGTAAAACTATATTCCTATCCGTCGTGCCTGCAACTTTAGTAGCTTTCCTACTATTTTATAAATAAATTACATTATTAAAAGAGTATGAACAACTTTATATACTCCCAAGTCGATTGAAAGGGTCCAGTCTGCACCAAGTGCAAAGGGTAACTGATAGAAATCCGACGACTGATGAAATACGAGGTTTTCCGAGGGACATTGAGAACATACTTGTATTTTTATTTTGCCATGACTATAGCCTCCTTATTTTAACCTAAAGCAGTTAAGAATATCTGCATAAAAGAATCAATAGCTATTATACAACTGCAGTCATAACATACAACTAAATAATAATCTTAATACACTGTCCTTTAATGACATAATAAGCCATTTCAAAGAATTCCTCGTAATAAGTAGTTATGTCAGAAAATGCAGATGATTGGTACAAATCAATATTTCAACTTTTTCTTTGGCTGGCACTGCGTTACTTTGTAGTGGTAAGACAAATTATAGTGGATATGCTGTTATGTTCAATATGTTCAGTAGCCGTTGGTGTTGTTAACCTCACCCACATTACATGGATAACATAGGTGCCTAAGAGACTTCGACTTTTCGTATCGACGGTTTTTTTAAAGCTATTGCATAGCTTTTATCGCGGGCTTTGAGCGCGGCGACCGAATCAAGAAATTCCGTAACGAAAAAATCCTAACACCCCCCACTCCGCTTACCATGTAATGACGGTTCCCATGACAACGTGATGTTGTCATGGGAACGTAATTTTTGTTTTATGTCATCACGTCATCATCCCAAGTGTAGCGTTGACAAATAGGAAGTATGGAGGTTACAAATGCTATGCAATAGCTTTACCGCGGCAGTCCCCGAGTACCACACGTTTTTTTATCTAGGGCATCTCGCAGTGGACCACTAAGGTCATGGCTGCTTAAACGGGCTTTCCTGTGGCTGCTTTAAGCTTCTACACTCAATACCTCCAGTCAGGGGTGAAAACTATTCTAAATTAAAACTAGGCGAGCGCTCGCTAAGGAGAGCAGTGGTGGCCCAGTGGTAACGGCCGCGACTTACGAGTTGTAGGTCGTAGGTTCGAACCCAGACAGGCGCTTTACTTTGTGTAAATTATTTCATTACCACTGTTCTCAAAACGGTGAAGGAAAACATCGTGAGGAAACCGGCATGTCCTAGAACCGAAAATTCGAAGAAATGTGACATCTACCAACCCGCACTGGGCCCGCGTGGTGGATTACGGCCCACTCCCTCTCACAGAGAGGAGGCCGGTGTCCCAGCAGTGGGAACATTTATAGGCTGATGATGATGATGAGCGCTCGCTAAAGGCACCCCTGTGGGGTACGAACCTCGGCTTAGGGCGTCGCTGGGACAGCAAGAAGGGACAGGCTGGATCAAACTTAGATTTTCATCATGATTATTAGGCGGGGTATTTAAAGCTACGTGCTCAGCTGCAACAACTGCTGACACCTCGTTTTCGAGCAAGGGTCGGGGGGGCTCATTTCGACGGTGCATCTATGTTGCTTAAATACTGTTTGGACCCCTTTTTTTAAATCCACAACTGGAAAGCCCTTAGAGTTCGTGGTTAAGTAATAACAACCGCACGGGTCGATCCACCAGGTAAAGCTACGCTTGCCGGGGATGGTACGCGGGTGGGTGACCGTCTTTACATATCGAGACTCCTCCGTGCCTCGGAAAGCACGTTAAGCCGTTGGTCCCGGCTGTCATTCGTGGATCTGACAGTCGTTACGGGTCGTCGGAAGCCCGAAAGTCGACAACCAGTCTTACCAAGGGTTATCGTATTACCCAGTAACTGGGTTGTGGAAGTCCAATAGGCAGTCGCTTTATGTTACATACTCGTATTCAGTTACATTCGGTCAGACTGGAAGCTGACCCCAATATAGTTGGGAAAAGGTTCGGCAGATTGATTTATATATTTTTACTTAGAAAAATAATGCGTATACAAACAGTCGAGTTTTATTCAGTTCGTGGAACACATTAATAACCACTTTTTCTTTGTTTCCTACAAAACTTTTTGATTAATACACAAAGAATAAGTGATACATATTAATCACAAATGTATTGCGATTACATCGCATTAAAAATTCACATTAACTATTCTTGGGTAAAATGCTATCTTACATCTATGAATAAATAAATAAAACATTAACTCTAGTACTCTAAAACGTTACGCTTTAATACATTTAAACAACAATTTTTTTAAAATACTTCCTAGCCATTCCCAACTATGTTGGGGTCGGCTTCCAGTCCAAACAGATACAGCTGAATACCAGTATTTTACATGGAGCGACTGTCTATTACATGGTAAGACTGATTGTCAGACTTGAGCTTCTGACGACCCGTAACGACTGTCAAAGATCCACAAATGACAGCCGTTTGTCCAGGCTTGACGTGCTTTCCGAGGCATGGAGGAGTCTCGGTATGGAAAGATGATTACCCATCTATGGACCAACCGCAGCAAGCGTGGCTTAACCTGATCGATCAACCCGTGCAACTGTTATTACTTAAAAAAAAATATAATTAAAATTCATTTATTTCAGGTACCACATAACCCATATTGAAACCATCTTTAAATTTGCATCTCCAAGCTCATACTACACTACTAAACAAACGAATAAATACAATATGAACACAACATCAACACAAATTAGAAACATTAAATTCAAATTACATTCAATCATTCAATCATAACTAATTAATTAGCCCTTAGTCATTTCAATAGTCTATTACGTGCGACACTATATGTAAGTTGTCTGTCACAGCAGTGTCGCACATAAGGACAGTCCAACCTATTTGCTATCATATTCAGAACGACATTGGAGCTGGATTACTTAGCCACGAGCCCCATTACAAACTACAATTCAATATAATAAATTTATTGAAACCACGGAGCACAGAGATACCTCAACGGCAGCTGTCAGAGGCAGCATCGTCAACATTTTCCATACAAACTGTTTACACACATGGCTACATATCAAACTATACATTTCCAGTATAAGCTGATCTCGCATCGTATAAGATATCCGTACAATGAGAGTATAGCTGTGAGTACTACGACACAAATAATGACAAAAGTTGTGCACTCTTTCGACGCCACGAATTTTATTAGTTCTGCCGCTGGCCGTCTGACGCTGCTGGCACTAGGATTCTGTTATCTATAATTGATACCTACATTTGGAAAACTCATACTCAAACTCAAAGCATTTATTTAAATTAATAATAGCTGTCAAATATTTACCTGTTTTGATTAATTTGGCAATATTACTGTATGGAATTAAGAAATGTGGCTAACTAGGGAACTAAAAGAACAACATAACATAACATCACGCCTGTAATCCCCGAAGGGTTAGGCAGAGGTGTACCTATAGTACGCCCACATTTCGCCAGTTATGTTTAAGTCCCATGTAATAGGGGGCGAGCCTATTGCCATCAACCGGGCTCAAATCCAGACTCTGAGCTGCTAAAAAAAAATGCAATATTTAATATCGTAACACCGAATATCTAGTTTTAGATGAAAAAAAAGTATTTGGAAACTTTCCAAATGCCTTTTTTACACCTAAAACGGTTATGTTATCAAATTCAGTTTTATAATTGCAATTTATTATTATATTCTAGTTCGCTAGTTAACCACATTTCTTATTTCCATACAGTAATATTTCCAAATTAATCAAAATAGCTAAATATTTGACAGCTATTTGCGACGTTGCCCACTTTCAGGATAAATGCTCTTAAACCATTTACAGGCAGTTTTAAATTGTCAAGGAGTCGGTCAGACAGGAATATGAAGCTAGTTGCCCATTCCAAAGCGCAGTAGGAACGAGCGTAGTAGATGGATGATGCTAAACTTCATAGCAGTCATCTCTGCAGCGTAGGCCTCTCCCAAAAACCTTCCACAGGAAACCTTGCATACAGTGTGATTCTTTATAATGTGCACATATCGAAATGAGGGAATCTATGCTTGATTTTACCGACGGAAAAAATGTTTTATTTTTTTTTGTTTTAAAAAAAAATGTTTTTCTTTGGCATCTTATTGAGATTTTTGCTAAAAAAACTTGCTTTATTTTCAATTGAGGGTAGGTTTTTTTCTCAATTTTCATTTTATGAGGACGCCTAATTAGGCGTCCTCATAAAATAAAAATTGAGAAAAAAACTCAATAATGATTGGAAGTAATTACTTCCAATCATTATGGAGTTTGTTTCATCGCGATAGATGATTTAGTTTAACAGTTACACCGTTTTGTTACAAAATTTGTTTAATCCCATAAAACGTATAAAAAAACTAGTTTTTTTTTTTTTTTTCTGTCGTTAAAATTAAGCATAGATTCCCTCATTTCGATATATGCACATTATAAAGAATCACACTGTATGTTAGATTTGTTGAATAACGTGCGAATATTTTAAAACCTTATTAAAGTAAATTGGTCTAGCATAAGTATTATAATCACATACCAAACTTTTTACTCCATTCCTTTGTTCCACAAAAACCACACAATATCAGCACAATTAAAAAATAAAGCTTGTAACAAAACTCGCGTAACATCAAAAAGCCGCCGCTAAAGCTAAACTAAACTAAAAAACTAAGCGCAATTTTGTTAAAAAAGTAAGCACAATAATGCACTAAGCTCACCCCCTATCCGTCGGCATAAGTTATGCTAACAAGTTGGTTTGCGTGACCCGAGCCTCGTTAGCTCAGCCAGGCCGAATGCTACCGTTACACCGCTGGGTAATGTGATGTGTCATTTTAAATAGCCTCTTAGAAATGAATGATCCGAAATAAAATTGTGTTATGAGCGATTGTAGGGTGGCTGTGAGTTTTGTGGGATATTTTTTGAGCTTAGTTTTTTTTTTGGGGGGCTTTAATTTTTTTTAATACTAAACATTTACCTTGTTTTTTGTTTGTTTAGGTTTTTTTTTTTAATTATTCTGCTATCAATCAAATGATGACTGTTCAAAGGTTGGCAGAAATAATCAGATAATAATAGATGTTATTTGATTTTTAAATTCCGGAGGTTTATTACTGTATTGTTTCTAAATATAGAATATGCTTTCAAAGAAACAAATAGTTGAATATGATTAAAAAACAATAATATACAGAGCCACAAACAACAGTTGCATGTTTGTTTAGTAATTAAATTATGAATATTACATAGAAAATTAATACCTACAAGCCGAAGGTACCATGAGAAGTTATTTACTTGAATCATAAATCAATAATAAAAGGGGAGGCTCGTGGCTAAATAATAACAGCCGCACTGGTCGATCTTCAAGGTTAAGCAACGCGTGCCGCGGAAAGCACGTTAAGCTGTTGGTCCCGGCTGTCATTTGTACATCTTTGACAGTCGTTACGGGTAGTCAGAAGCCCGAAAGTCTGACAAACAGTCTTACCGAGGAGTATTGTTGGGGGATGATTGAAAATGGACGAAAATATAATTTTAACAATTTATTTAGGATAGCCTTCGGATACAATTTTCTTTTACATTATACACGCGCACCCGGTCCTTGCTGTCATTTTCTTCGAATTCTCGCGGCATAGATAAAACACTTAATGGCGGCGGAGGTTCGTTGGTTCGCTCGCCATGCGCGTGTACATATTCCCAGCCTTGAAAGAGCTAACTTTCAACAAGTTCCTCAGGTTCAGGTTCTTCTTCACCCGGCAGCCGGACGATGTAATGGATGGCTCTGCGGATTGTTCCTTTGGATGTGTAAATATCTACCACACGGCAAGTGTTATCTGCGCCCATGTGTAGATGTGTAATGCGGCCAAGCCGCCAGTGTTGCGGGAGCAGATTCTGGTCCTTTATTAATACCATGTCCCCAATTTTAGGACCTATAGAACCAGTTTTCCATTTGGACCGCTGCTGGAGTTCCGCTAGAAACTCTTGAGACCATCTCTTCCAGAACTCGAGGCGTAGTTTGCAGATGAGGTGGTACTTCGGTCTGGAGTCTTCTGCTGCAAAGGAGGGCACCGACGTCAGTGGCCGTCCGATTAGGAAGTGCCCGGGGGTCAAAGGGTTTAAATCGAAGGAGTCAGAAGACAAAGGGGAGAGAGGGCGAGAATTTAGAATTGCCTCTATTTGTGTAAAAAGAGTTGACAACTCCTCAAACGTAAGGGAAACATTGGCTGCTGTTCTTTTTAGGTGATATTTGGCTGCCTTTACGCCTGCCTCCCAGAGCCCACCAAAATGCGGTGAATAAGCCGGACTAAATTTAAATAAAATGCCTTCGTTAGTAGAATAATCAATGACTGAGTCACGACTGGAGCGTAGCACCTTGCCCAGTTCATTGTTTGCCCCCACGAAGTTAGTGCCATTGTCGCACCAAATTTCATAGGGCTTACCTCTGCGCGACACAAATCTTCGTAAACATAAAATAAATGCTGATGTAGTAAGATCACTCACTAGCTCTAGGTGAACCGCTCTGGTACTTAAGCAAACAAATAGACAGAGGTAACATTTGTTTATTCTATTACCTCTTCCCTTTTTACTAGAGATTTTAAATGGTCCCGCGAAGTCAGTACCAGTCGAGTGGAAAGGGAAAGTAGGCCTCATCCTAGCCGATGGTAAGTTGCCCATTATAGGCTGTATAGTTTTACCACGAAATCTAGTGCATACCATGCATTGTTTATTGACCTTGCGCGCTAAGGCTCTCCCACCTACAGGCCAGTACTTTTCTCTCACAGAAGATAGTAACAATTGCGGACCTGCATGAAATAAACGTTGGTGTTCATATTGCATTAGTAAAAGGGTTAGTCTATGTTTGCAATCGAGTATAATTGGATGTTTCTTGTTATAATCAAAACTTGAATTATCAAGACGACCTCCTACTCTTAATAAACCTTCAGAGTCAAGAAACGGATTCAAATTAAATATTTTGGATTTTTTAGGTATTCCTAAACCTTTATTTAGAGATTTCAACTCTATATCAAACGATTTTTGTTGGCATATTTTAAAGAGAATAGTATGTGATTTATTTATTTCGCTAGTTTGTAGTGAATCATTTAATTTAGTTTCGTTCCTACAATTATGCAAAAACCGCAAAACATACGCAAACATGCGACGTAAGCGATTAAACTTGGAATAATTATTAAAATTAATGATAGAGTTAAGACTGTCATCGTGAGCTACCTTTGCTTGTACATGAACCTTTAGTTCAGGTAATTCCACTGACTTATGAGGTTGCTGTGGCCAAGCAGGTGATCTCTCCTTTAAGAAGGAGGGTCCTTCCCACCACAAAGGTTCAACCTGCAGATGCTGAGGATCTACACCTCTGGAAGCAAGATCTGCAGGGTTGAGGTTAGTGGGTACATGCCTCCACGTAAAACCCTGTGTCAAATCATTAATTTCAATTACGCGATTAGCTACAAATGCCTTTAAAAAGTTTGGTTGTGCATTAATCCAGCCAAGTACTACCGTTGAGTCGGTCCATATTACCTTTTGTGTTATCTTATGACATCGAATGGACTGGATTACCTTTGAAGACAACCGAGCACCAAGTAGTGCGCCACACAATTCAAGGCGAGGTATAGTCATGGCTTTCAGAGGTGCAACCTTCGCTTTCGCACAAATCAATTTAACAGTTACAATATTTTCATTATTAATTGAGCGTAGATAGACACAGGCTCCGTACGCTTTCAGGGAAGCATCTACGAAACAATGTAATTCAACTGACATGGGAAAATCACATACTATATATCTAGGCAAACTAATTTTAGACAGATTATTAATATTCTCTGATATTTTTACCCATTCTTTTTCGATATGGGGTGGCACAGGATCATCCCAGCCTAACCTTTCATTCCATAATTGCTGTAAAATCACTTTAGCTTTGATTATGCATGCACATAGCAGCCCTAATGGGTCAAATATTTTACATGTTAATGATATAATAGTACGTTTAGTAAGTTTCCTACTCTTATCCATATCAACCGTAAAATGTAGCGTGTCCGGTGAAGGTGACCAGTTTAGTCCTAAAACTGTGGAATGTTTACTCAGATCAAGAGTTTTAGAAGTGGACTCTAATTGTAACACCTTGGGACAGTTAGTGCGTATTTTATGAAGAGGGAAACAAGCTGAAGATAAAATTCTAGTGACCTCATCATATATTTCTTTAATTCCTTCCTCTGCCTGACATCCGGTAGTTAAATCATCCATGTAAATATCATGTTCTAACATATTAGAAATTATGGGATTAGAACATTCGTGAGCTAACTGAACAAGACACCTCGTGCTCAAGAAAGGTGCAGATGCTGTCCCATAGGTGACAGTGTTAGCTGCAAGACCTTTATAGGCTGAGAATAATCATCCCTCCATAAAATTAGTTGCAAGTGTCGCTGAGATGGATCTATTTCTATCTGCCTATACATTTTTTGTATATCCCCAGTTAGCACATACTTATAAGTTCTAAACCTTAATAAAATGGACAACAAATCATCTTGTACCACTGGACCTACATACTGAATGTCATTTAACGATTTCCCTGAAGTGGTTTTAGCAGAGGCATCAAAAACAACACGTAATTTAGTGGTTTCACTTTGTTCTCTCAATACCGCATGATGTGGTAAATAATATCCAAATATAGGACGCTTAATCTCATGTAAATGACCTAAGTTCTTATACTCCTCAATGAATGCAGTGTAACTTTGTTTGAGCTGATAATTATTATTTAATTTTTTCTCCAAGTTAAGGAAACGTTTTTTCGCTAAGAAATAAGAATCACCTAGTGCCTGCTCAGGAATCTCTTTGAATGGCATTTTAACAGAAAATCGACCATTGGGAAGACGCTTCACATTTTCTAAAAAATGTTGTTCACATAATTTGTCTTGGGGTAAAGAGTTATCGACACAATTAAGTTCTTCAATTTCCCAAAACCTTTTAAGGTCGTTATGAATTTCCTTTGTGAGATTACATGTCAGGTGACTAAGGCTACATTCTCCTAAACGGCCACTGACTAACCATCCAAATTGTGAATTTTGTAGGATAGGTTTACCTACACCCAATGAAATACGCTTTGTCCCTACAATGTTCCAAAAAACATCCGCCCCTAATAAAATATCAATATTAGAGGGATAATGGAACTTTGGGTCAGCAAGCACGATATTTTCGGGTAAATTAAGTTCCTGAATATTTACAGGTGCGCTCGGTAAAGTTCCTGTAATCTGTGGGACAATTAGACAGTTTACTTCCATATTGAAAGAATTTAATCGCGATTTTATATTTACATTGCAGCGTTCGGATATATTAAAAGAAACATTATTAATACCTGAAATCCGTAAAGGTTCGGTAATTTTAATCGATAGCCCTAACTTGCTTTTCAAGTTTTCTGTCACAAAAGAAGATTGGCTGCCTGTGTCTAGTAGAGCCCGAACAAGGTAAGTCTGTTGAGTATATCCAGTTACTACTTCTACCATAGCGGTAGACAACAGAACCTGGCTGACGGACACAGCAGACAATGATACTGGCAGTGGTTGAGTTGATGTAGAAGGTGTAGCAGCAGTTGGGTCTCTAACAGTACTATTATTATTTTGAGGTTTATTTACATGTAATAAACTGTTATGTTTCTTTTTACAAAACTTACATGAACTCTTCATACGACAACGAAATGACTTGTGACCCTCACGCAGACAGTTAGAACATAATTTTAAATTAGATGCTTCTTTAAGTCTGTCTTGTACATTCATATTTTTAAATTGAGTACATTGGTGAATGCGATGACCCTGCTCACTACATAATAAACACAAATATTCACACATGTTCTCAACCGAAGAGATGAAGGAATTAGATCTATCAAGTTGTTTAGTTTTCCAATTATTGGTTTGATAATTTTTATTAAAATTCCCCTTATCATTTTTATTTGGTTGTGACGTGACTGATGTAGTTTCTAAAATATTCGCACGACTACGTATAAAATTAAAAAAGTCATTTAGCGTTGGCAAGTCAGGTAAAGTATTCCTATGTTCTTCCCACTTTACGCCCGTACTGATATCTAACTTCCCAGTAACCATAAATATTAATAAAGTGTCCCACTGATCAGTCGGTTGCCCTAGAGTGTTGAGTGCTCTTAAATTTTTTGAAACAATGTCTACTAAGTTACGTAATTCTTTAAATGATTCCTTAGTTAGGGTTTCAATACTGCATAATGCTTTAAGATGATTGTTAATGAGGATTTTCTTATTATTATACCTATCACAAAGTAACTCCCATGCTACAATGTAATTCTCAGAGGTAAACTCCAACGACTTGATAACTTCAATGGCACCACCTTCAAGTGAGGATCTCAGATAGTGAAACTTATTGATGCCTGGTATTGATTCATTGCAATGAATTAAAGATTTAAAGGTGTCTCTAAATTCTAGCCATTTTAAATAAGAACCATTAAATGTTGGCAATTTTATCGTTGGCAATTTTATCGACTGTAGGCCATGCTGTAGGCAAGTTGAATGAGAACCTTTGTTACTACATGCGTCACCAAATTTTTCCTTTTCACACCCTTGTCTTTCTATTATATCCTCAATAATCGACATGACGGAAATAAACTTAGTCTCAATCGAATCTCTTAAGGTGATATTTTGAAAAAAATGGGCTTTTTCTTTATCGTGTAACTTTTAAAGTATTTGGAATAAGGATTTAACATTTTGGTGTATGATTTTTGACTATATGATCTAGTATCCTGAAAAAGGAATACACGATACAATGAAATTTTCTCGATACAAAAAAATTGCAAAGGTTCTATCTATTTTTATCTTTTTTGAGTATCATGGCGCAACGCTTATTAGTTATTCAATGAAATTTACTTTAAAACATAGAGAGTAAAAGTTTCGAGTTTTAAGAAAAGCAGTTTTTTTTTAAATAATACTTTTCATTTACAAAAGACGGCATTTCGTTTTGGCACATACGTTGTTTTATTCCGAGCGGACACACATTATCGTCATCTCTTCTTTTGCCTATCAAAAGTATTGTCATCACTCTCGTTCATTCATAGATCAGTCGCCCGATGGGGCTCATCGACGAAGAATCTATGTCATTTTTTTGCAAATCGGTGCGATCAAATTTACGTGATCTAAAGAATTTTGTTTACAGAAAAAGTTAGTACTTCAGCAAGTTAAAGTAATTATTGAATGCAATTAGTGTTGAATAGGTATTTAGACCGTGTGTGTGTATTCTTGTGAGTCCTGTGAACAATATAACATTATTTTTCTATTATGATTTCGTGGTGACTTTTAAATAATTTATAAATATAGGAAGAAATATAAAACCAAAACTGAACAGTACCTGCAACGTTTGGAGTGCACAGGGCTATCAATGAACTCATTTTACAGGAATCCAATGGCAATAAGATGATGATAATAGTGAATCGAATTCTCCACCTTCACTAAAGCATAACCAACACAATCTATTCCCGCCTTGTAAAGTATTATTATGTAAGCATTTTATTTTCTAAGAACATCTGTTTTTATACCTACAACTTATAATAATCTTTTATCTAAAGAAATGGGCTAAATTATATGATTCGTTTTTAGGTTTGAAATACGTCAACAGTAGGTACATCAATATGTCAAGTACTGTCACTACAAATGATAGATCACAAAAAAGAAATGGAGTCACATTTGAATTGCGAAAAAAGGAGTTTTTACCCGACTACGGCAAAACCAGAGGAGGGTTATGATTTTAACATGCTATGTATGTATGTATGTAACAGGCTTTCAAATGCAAAATAAAATTCATATCCGACTAATAGTTCCAGAGATTAACGCGTTCAAACAAACTCTTCAGCTTTATTATTAGTACTAGCTGCGCCCCGCGATTTCACCCGCATAAGTCTCGATCCCGTGGGAATTTCGGGATAAAAAGTATCCTTTGTCCTAAACTAATTTATCGTCACTGTAATATTTTCAACACAATGTATTTTGTTATGAAATTATTGACTTAGGTACCTATGACTTAACCGGGTCATGATCTACCCATGTACCAAATTTCATTTAAATCTGTTCAGCCGTTTTAGCGTGAAAGCGTAACAAAGAAATAAACTCACTTTCGCATTTATAGTATTAGTTGATAATTATGAATTAATAATTAATATAAACTTAACATTATGAAGGGAAAAGATTTGATTTTTAGGGTTCCGTACCTGAAAAGGAAAAAACGGAACCCTTATAGGACCACTTCGTTGTCCGTCTGTCAGTCTGTCAAGACCCATTTTCTCAAGAACGCGTAGAGGTACTCGTATCAAGTTGAAATTAATATCAAATACGATCTGTGTTCCCTTGGAACTCTAAAAAAAAAAAGCTTGTAAGTCAACGCAAAAAAAAATACGACCCTTTATGTGACATATTTTGATACTCGCAAGTAAATCAAAACTTACAGGGTACTTCGCGTTGACCTAGAATCATAAAATTTGGCAGGAAGCAAGGTCTCACAGCACAAATAAAGTAAAAAGTCCGAACATGGATAATAATTTGTAGTTTTATCACATAAAAAATATTTTATTGCGATTAAAAACTTACATTTGCAGTTGGAGAATTGACCGTGACGTATATTGATGTATCTCAACTACTAAGTTAAGTTTGTTCTTGGGATAAATTCATCCCAACTACGGAACCCTTCATTGTGCGTGGTCCGACACGCACTTGGCTAGTTTTTTTAAATGTTTGTTACGCTTTCATGCTAAAACGTCTGAGCGGATTTGTATAAAATTTTGCACATGAGTAGACCATAACCTGGGTTATGACATAGGATAATTTTTATCCCGATATTTTTACTGGATCGAGACTTATGTGGGTGAAACCGCGACGCGCAGCAAGTATTATACAGGATGTCTCAAACGTAAACTGTTCAAAGGCAAATGGGATAAAGTGGAGGTGGCCACCTATCATTTAATTTTTTAAAGTTAGGATATTCTCAATAGTTCAGAAAATTTCACTAATTTAACCATTTTCAAGAAACTTCACATTTTCTACGCTTAGATTTTTCAGCCCTGTGAACATTATTTTCGACGTAGCAAGTTCAAATCTGGCTGGAAGATAGAAGTACAAGAATACTTTCTTATTTACATACATACATTCAGTGTAGCTCTTCAACGCTTCAGATTTTATTTTTACTTGTTTTTCCTAACTTTATATTTAACTTTACCGCAACTTTCTAAGCCCAGATTTAAAAAAGTGTACTGCCAAGTACTATCGAAGAAACGCATATGTGTACACTGTAAGGAATATTCTTGCTTGTAACGCTCGGCCGCTATAGTATCGCTCACCTACGCAAAAAGAGGGTCATGTGCACAGGATTTTGTTTTCAAATTGCTTAGATATGCGTTACCCCGATGGTACGTGCACATTGCTTTAAAAAGCACCTTAATTAATAATAGTTAGACTAGGAAAGTTTCACAAAGATAGCTTAATGAGAAAAAACTTTGTGCTCTAATTTTACCAAAACATCTCTGAAAAGCGTTTAGTATTTAAATTTAACACATTTAACGTGACCTTCGGTACATGTGTTTTATTTTTAATTCTTTTTTTTTACTTTCGCTGTTGACATGCGTAGGCCTTCACAACTTGTATTTTCTTTACCAAATGCCATCATAATCTGCCTATAGGCATGGGGCATGGGGTATAGTCTTGTATCTACAGTATCAAGACATCTTCCAGCCATTGATCGCTACGTCAAAAATTTTGTTCACAGGGTCTAAAAATCCAAGTGAAAGTGCAAAGTTTCTTGAAATGCGAAATTTTCTGAGCTGTTGAGAATATCTCAACTTTAAAAATTTTAAATGATAGGTGGCCTGCACCTCCACTTTACCCCATTTGCCTTTGGATCACTACGTTTTAGACAATCTGTCTACAAGGTGGATTTTTGAGATGGGGCAATAAGGGCAACTACCTTAACCGTTGTTGCTACAGGAAAACGGTCTTAGAAGACTGTCTTTAACTTTTGAGATATTTTGATCTGCATTCACAGATTTTGAAAAAAATATTACAGTCAGCAAGAAAATGGGCAGTTTTCACAAAAACTTTTTTTGAGGCCAATCGATCCTGTTTCTTTTATGGAACAAAAAACTTCAATGGACCAACTGAGGTTTGAGTACTAGAAAAGTCAGAAATCGCAAAAAACTTTTCCCATACATTTTGTGTGTGGGAATGTCACCCTGTAAACAATAAATATTTTCGCTGATAATTAAATATTTTGTGTTATTTGTCTACTCCATAGTTCGCTATATGCAAAATTTCATAGACCGAGATAAATTATAGTTACTTAGCACGCACTTTTTTCTTAGATATGTTTCTGTCTTTATCATGCACTTTTAGTGTGACAGTTGTGCGACAGTGACAAGAATAATGCTTACCAAAGCCCATGCTAAGTAACTAACGTTTTCAAATTCCGGTCATTTATTTTGTTAGTTCCATTTTTTGCTGCTGGTTCAGATACGTTTGTGGCAGCGCGACGATGTGGCGGCCAACCATCGAATATAGAACCGCCACTCCCCGCGTGCGGGGGCAATAAGCCACGCCCATCAAACTACTGTTTATTTTCAATATAGGCCCTTAACGTGATTTGTTCATCCGTAGCGGATTCATCACAGCTGTTTTCAATTAATGTTTGAACATCATTGAACTGCCTAAATAATTCTTGACAATTGTCCAAACGTCTACCTAACTCCTTTATATTTACGCTACTTAGAGCACCAATGTCTAGGCTTTGCATTTCCTGTACATATTCGTTTAATTTAGTTAAACGCCCTCTAATATTACCGCGTTTCCTAATTAGTTCACTTAATTCACCTTTGCCCTCATCCTTACCTATGGTCGGCATCTTTAAATTACAATAACCGAGAATAAACAAACAATGAAATAGATAATAAAATGTGCATCAAACCAAACAGTCGCTATAGTACTACTATGTACGCTCCAGGTGCAGCTCGCAGCCACGCGATGTCACGGCAGGCACGCCGCACGGCAAGACGCTCGCTCTGCTGCTTATTCCGCGGCGGACGAGGAACCCCGTTAGCCACTCGGTGGCGTATGTAGACGGGAGTCGGGAGGCAGCGCGCAGTCGTAGCCGATGATTTCCTGGAATTGTTCGGCAAATCTGTTTGAAGCACGGATGCAGTGCAAGGCTTTAAGCTGTGCAATTGGTGCACGAAACACGGAATTGGGATTTAGTACAGGAATGAAACATCAAGGAAATTAAAGTGTGATAGGTAGATATACAAGCATAAACAGCGAATGCAGTGGCATGATTATAGACATGCTGGACATGAATAGTCGCCTATTATACCCACAATTTTATGATGAGTTACGATAATAGGTATAAATATATGTACCTATAGAATTTGAATGACGATTGCGAAACCACAATGCGATTATGTTAGCAGTTAGCTGCCCTTTACACCAGAGGAAGCAGTAAACCCTAAACACACAAATAAAAACGGAAATTGGGAACGGAACTATAATAGGAACGAGCTTACTTCCCTCGAATAGACCACCTGACGCGATGCCCGCTATATCCAGGTAAATCTTCAAATAGGTAGCAGTAGCCTCCTTGTGTTCCAGCAATTTTACCACAATTTTCACGTGGTCGGTCGGTTCGAACAATCTAGAATACGTCACCTAGCCGCAAGTTGTTTTATTTTTTATTTCGCCCCAAAGTTGCAGTTCCTTGTTGCACACGGTCGCCAAATGTTGGGGGATGATTGAAAATGGACGAAAATATAATTTTAACAATTTATTTAGGATAGCCTTCGGATACAATTTTCTTTTACATTATACACGCGCACCCGGTCCTTGCTGTCATTTTCTTCGAATTCTCGCGGCATAGATAAAACACTTAATGGCGGCGGAGGTTCGTTGGTTCGCTCGCCATGCGCGTGTACAAGTATCGTGTTACCCAGTAACTGAGTTTTGTAGATCTGATAGGCAATCGCTCCATGTAAAAGGTGTTCAGCTGCATCCGGTTAGATTGGAAGCCATCCCATCAAAGTCGGGAAAAGGCTAGGCAGATGATGATAGCTCAAAAATAAAAGGCAGTGGCTAAGCACGTGTTTTATTCCTGAATAATCAAATTATTATTATGTACTTAAAAGAAGATGTATCAACTACATATATCTGCACATGGCTCCAAAAAAAAAAAACTGGCACTCCGGGAATGCCGACAGAAGTGAAAACTTGAATAAGATCGCCTTGTTGGAAGAAAAATACTTAGAACATTGGTCGGTAACCTTATCTGAATAGTACAACCGCGTTTACAAAAAAAAAACCAGTAGCACTCGGTGACTACCGCGGTAAAGCTATTGCATAGCGTTTGTAACCTCCATGACAACATCACGTTGTCATGTGAACCGTCATTACATGGTAGGCGGAGTGGGGGGTGTTAGGTTTTATTTTCGTTACGTTACGGAATTTCTTGATTCGGTCGCCGCGCTCAAAGCCCGCGATAAAAGCTATGCAATAGTAATACTTCCGAAACCTTTAAAGTAAAAATACTTGCATAGAGCATCGATCCGTAACATAATATAAATAAAGAGCACAATCGCGTTTACAAAAATGAGGTGTTAGTAACGGTGTCGCGGTTCAATTGTTTTTTCCCATCTCAAAAATGCCCAACGCGCCTAAAGAAGTTTTCACTTCAAAAATAATTGTTTAAAACGGAGTCCCAAAGGGTTGGGTAGAGTTGTACCTATAGTTCACCTTCATTTCGCCAGTTATGTTTAAGTCCCATGTAATAGGGGGCGAGCCTATGGCCATCAACCGGGCACAAATCCAGACTTTGAAATTCTAGATAGAAAAACCCAATAACACTTTGCCCGATCTTTTTTTTTAGTTGTTAATTATCAAATAACTTCTCCCGCTCTAGGCGGAGCGGGAGAGCGTGTCTGACTTTTACTGACTAAAACCCACCCGTGTTCCTTCAGTTGCCATGTTGCTGGGGGCCACGATCTCCCGTTCTGCTGACATCTCTTTGAGGCGCGCGTGGAACAGAACGCGCCGTCGACCCGGGCCTGGTCCTTATCGGACGGCGAGCTACCCATTGCTCACCGTTGTGCGAATCTGCGATTCTGCGGCGGTTAGGGGCGTGAAGGCGCGAAATTTGTCTCTCTCTCACGCGTTCCGCCTCCTCCTTCACGAGCATTATTGCTTCGCAGAAGGAGGTGACGGCTTCTCATGCCCTCTTGCTCCGATCGTTTCCAGGATCTCATGCTCAACCGTAGCGCTTGTGACCACTAGACCAAAAGAGGCAGTGAATTGAAGCATAATACTTTACTCATGAACCCTATACGTTACCTCCGGCCTCAAATTCCCAAAGGAATAGATAGCCAGTACCAACTGTAAAGTAATGATAATATTATGTCCAACATTATGATATGAACATGCCTATTACATTAACTGGACATAAGTTACTTTTTATTTTCAATTACTTACATGGGTTATTAACCTCCACTTGTAGTTACGGGTAGGTTCTAGTTTAGTAGGCCAACTCTTCTCTTCGACAATGTACCGCTGATTACAGTTTCATTAATTAGCAGTATCATTTATTACTCTTGGACGCTTCTAACTTCAACTTCCACTACCAATAAGACTCCTCAAAACCATACCTCGTACTCAGCTCATAATTCAAAAACGAATCATAAAAATTTGCCAGGGATTTCTGAAAAAATACGGTAAATCTGCAAAAAATATAAATACTGTACGTGGTTTTCATATCATTCTCTTCCTTGTTAATTTAGTGCGGATTACAAAACTGAACGCGATCAGCTCTTCTAAACCGTGCTCAAGAGCTGTTTGTGTCAATATTAAAAAAAAATTGACACTGACAGTTCTTGAACGTTTAGATGTGCTGCGTTCAATTTCAGGTTTAAAGATTCTCAAAAAAGACACAAAGTCACTTACATGAGAACAATGCTTAAAATAAATTATAAATGTAAATGATAAATGATTTTATTTCTGTAAGTAGGTTTGTACAAACACTTTTACACGTCAATCATATTTTAAAAACTAGGTGAGGTCGGCGTTTCCTATCTGACTACTCTGAGAAGAAAGGCCGAAACAAACTCAGAGGTCACAGTCTCTTTTAAAGTCCAGACATAATCTTGGTCAGATCATGTGAAGGCCATGTGGATTGGTGTCTGAAGTGGTCTTTAGAGGAAAGCATCACACAGATTGAGAGGGCCTGTCCAGTCAGTGCACGCATTTGTCAGTTATCGTGTAGCTCGACTCAGAATTTAAGGAGCTCAACGATTCGACGAACAATACCAAAAAAAGGACATTTGTGTAAGCCACATAAATTACTCAAGCTGTCAGACCATGATTAAAACTAACTGAGAAAAAATTAAAAACAAAACAAAAAGGAATGACCCATATAGTCTTCACATTCACAATAATTAAAATAATATAATACTTTAAAAGTAAAGTTTGTCACAGACGTCACGTAGCAATTATAATAAAGGTTCTCATCCAATGCATTCAGCTTTTAGGAAGGGTGTTATTTGTGATCAAATATTCAGCTATTTGTGTTTTGAATGCATTAAATGAGTGCAAATTTTTAAGCTATTGCATAGCTTTTATCGCGAGCTTTGAGCGCAGCGACCGAATCAAGAAATTCCGTAACGTAACGAAAATAAAACCTAACACCCCTCACTCCACCTACCATGTAATGACGGTTCCCATGACAACGTGATGTTGTCCTGGGAACGTAATTTTTGTTTTATGTCATCACGTCATCATCCCAAGTGTAGCGTTGACAAATAGGAAGTATGAAGGTTACAAATGCTATGCAATAGCTTTACCGCGGCAGTCCCCGAGTGCCACACGTTCTTTTTTATACATGAGGATATTTTGTTGTTTAAAATATTTATTTTCAAGTAACATGGACTCATATCGTTAATAACAATTTACTTACAAACTATGTTAGAAATATTTATAAACAACTGAAAAACAAATAAAGTTCCACACGATCACCAAACAATCAGCCATTAGTGCTCCTTCAAAAGTTAACATTTTTTTGCCAAACTTAGTTCTCATCTTCGGTAAAATCAGAAAACTAGCTCGGCGAGTGCTACGTTGGGTTACTTGTTTTACTTTAGTAAACGATAAATTAGTCTGTATGCTTTTGTTGAGTACTTTACGAATGAAAATACATGTATTGTAAATATATAACTGTCTAATGGAATTTCATGGGGGTAATTCGGCTAAAGTGAACAAAAGAACTGAGAACTGGGGAGTTTGTTGCGCCACTTCTTCTTCCCAGCTAAAGGCACTAGGAAGTGGTGAAGGGTGGGCGTTTTTGGGGGACTGTCTTATGTAATTTTGACATTCGAAAAGTGCTGATTCTCAGCCTAATTTGAATAAATGACTTTTGAATTTTGAATATTTGATAAAAAAAATTGAAAAAATCCAATTTTTTGCAGAAGGCTTGTTACTTTGACTCAATAAACAAATACTGCTATCTATATTCTGTATAAAATTTCGCGAAATAGAAAGACACAATTTTATTGTAAATGACTTCGGCAATAATTCTAATACTGCATTTACTTTATTGACAAAAAAAATATGTCAACCTCGAAGTATTTATTTACGGGCACTTTTGAATTGTCAAGGAGTTGGTCAGTCAGTAAGATAAAGCTAGTTGCCCATTCCAAAGCGTAGTAGGTTCCTATGGAGAAGAACAGGCTGAAACTCCATGGACACTCCAAAAACTAACTTTTGCTATTTCCTTTACAGCATCAAACCTCCATCTAAAGACGGCGTCACCAAAAGCAACCCGAGCAAGCGGCACAGGGAGCGACTCAACGCGGAGCTGGACACCCTGGCCTCCCTCCTGCCCTTCGAACAGAACATCCTCAGCAAGCTGGACAGACTGTCCATCCTGCGGCTGTCTGTCAGCTACCTTCGGACCAAGAGTTACTTCCAAGGTCAGTGGGCGATTTGGTTTGCTTTTTGAACAAGAAATGATCAACGTGTCACAGTGTGAAGAGTTTATTTGTTGCCGTCTTTATGAAGGAAAAAAGGATACTTAGGTACTTACTTATTAAATAATTATGTTTTATTTCCAGTTTTGCATGATTTCAAAACAAAGAAATTATTTTGGAAAAAAACAAATCTTTATTTATTTTGGGGTTTTTATCTTAATAGATTTATGTCAACCCCATCGTGCCTTTTACCATTGTAACATCATCACATAAACACATAAACTATACTAAACAATTAAATAATATACGAAACAATTTGTTGAAGAAAAGAAAGAAAGAAAAAAAATAGAAGTCACCGATTTTCAAAAATATTTATGTAAAAATAAATACATACATACCTACCAAGTATGTATTTATTTAATCAAATCAATAATAATATATAATATAAATATAATAATTAATAATATGGATAATTCTGAAATAAAGTTATTATATAATAAATAATTATATTATAATTGTAAAAAATAAAACATAAATCAATTACCTAATAAATAATTATAATATTATAGATCAAGTAAAATGTGTCAAAAGATTAATGGGAAATTGTCCGTTGTTTCCCAAAACATGCACACTCACAGAAGTCCAAAATAGGGTTGGTTCATATTATTATAATTAGGTATAGAGATTGGTTTTGTAATAAATAAGTTGCTCGAATTTCAGGAAATTGCGCGAAGTTTTATTGCTTTTCGTTACCTTTTGTTATGTAAAGCTTAGTCCACACTGAGACTCAAATCGTAAATCGGGTCGTAGAATACAAATGGACATTATTTTAGAATAAAATTTGGGACTCCTATTTTTGATATGGGGTATCCTGAAAGTAAACCCTCAACAGAGTGAAAAATATCAACCAATCAATACGTTTATTTGTGAAATATAGGTGTTTGCATAGGTGTTTACATAAATAGGGGTGCGCTATATTTTGTCATAATTAAGACATACAAATTTATAAGTGACCCGTTAGTGATAGTGCTACCATATAAAAGTGATGTTGATTGTTATCCAACTGAATGTCATAAATACAGAAGACAGTTTTATTAGTTATGTTTTATTTTTTTGTCAAAAAATTTCGGTTACAAACTTCAAAACTCATTTTTTACCATGCACAAGGAGTAATGTTTTTTTTAAAGTGAATTCTTTAGGTGCGTTGGGCATTTTTGAGATGGGACAAAACCATTGATTTCGCGACACTGTAACGCAATTTATCGACACCGTGGAGTAAAAGACATCAACGCGTTGATTACCGCAGTGCCGATTTTTTTTTTCTAGTTTTCACTTCTTTCTGTCCACTGTTTTTTTATAAAAAGTAGGTCCCCGTCACGAGAAGCTATAATTTTTGTAAATAAAGAACTTCTACCAAGTTACGTAGCGACAATTTAATCAACAACAAATAATCCCAAATTCAATGACGTCAAAGTAACGTACGTGTTATACGAAACTAATGAGCAATTTCACTTGATCGGTTTATATTTTAGCGATATAAAGCGCTGTCGTCTAAGGTTTTGTGGTACTGGAACGCATCTGATTCATGGAACGTAAACATTTGAGCCACGATTTTGAAGTAAGTTCACGCTGACGTTGTCTCTGCTGTCTTTCGAGTTTCGAATGAGTCTGTTTGTTTGTGGTGTTTTCGCGGATTAGGTTATGTTGTTTGTTTGTAATTAGATGTGTGTGTTAATATAATTATATCCCTGTAAAAAATAGTACAACACTGTTTTTATTTTATTTTACCCAAAGATTGCAAACCCCTGAATGTGTGTTTACAAAATTTATAGCTTCTCGTGACGGGTACTTTTAGTCTTGTAACAATGGCGCCAGAACAATGAAAAACAAAACCTTCCGCCTCTATAAACCCACAAACAACGAATCTATTCTCATTTTAAACCCAACACCTGACGCAAAATTTAATAAATCGAATCTTAGAATCGGTTGCATACCGATGTATCGATTACTTATAAATGCCTTTCCCGGCACTTATTTAACGCTGTCAGCCAATTTTATTGCAGACTACAACGTATTAATATATGTGCCGTCTCACCGTGTTCTCGATTCTCTGGAATCGATACCGCATTCGATTTTGATGTAATCGATGTTGTTTAGATGTACTTTCAAGTAATCTAGTACAGGTCGACTTCTGCCGTAATTTTAATAGGAGGTTAAGTTTGGAATTTAATATCTTGTTTCTGTATTTTTAGAGTTGGTTTTGCATATTATATGCACTTTCATAAAGTTACAAGTTAAAGTAGCAACATTGCATGAGCTTTAAGTTCTCAAAATAGATTTTTGAACACTCTGACTGCGTCATCGCCCAATCAATGATTTTCAAAAAAATCACAACGTAGATCATTATCATTAATTCCGATCATCTAATTAAGTAGTTAGTAAAATACTCTTTTTTTTTCTAACTTTTCTGGTAAAATTATACGGTTTAAATTATTGTTTGCCTACATAATTTTGTCTTCCAGCACGTGGGTCCAGTCTTAAACAATTTCGAATCTTAATTGATAACTGTCAGATTTCATACTAATCTCAATTTAAATCACCTTTTACGTGAGTCATGCTCAAGTATTGTCGTAAAACAATCTTGTCAAGTCTTTGGACTCGGGTATCAAAATCTCGAGAACAATGTTGAAGCACTGATCTGGAGTCGTACTATGACATGTTAAAGCCATCATTCTGTTGAGAAAAAGGGATAGTACTATTCGTCCTGTATAGCCCCATCTCTCTCTCACCCTTGAACAATGATGGCTTTTTCGTCATGTCATACTAGTTACCCTGATCCAAAATCTGACACATTTCAGCGACCTCGATGATCTATCGCTCTACACTACAAGCCGATTACACCAACCCACTTTAAAATCAAAGATTAAAACCAATACAATACCACTTGTTAATTGGGCTCGTAAATCTTAACAAAAAGCCTTCCCGCTACCAACATATGCATATATCAGCGAGTAAATTATGAATACTGCATATAATTTTATTCAGTACCGATGAGATATAAAAATCAGTAGGGGGCAGGTGGGTCTGTTTTATTGTAAACTGTCGTATGTTTAAGGGATCGACGACGCGTATAGTATGTTGCGAGGTTGTACTGGCGGTGACAGAGGTTTTATGGGCTAAAAAGTTTTTTTTTTTTAAGCTTTTATCGCGGGCTTTGAGCGCGGTGACCGAATCAAGAAATTCCGTAACGTAACGAAAATAAAAACTAATACCCCCCACTCCGCCTAACATATAATGACGGTTCCCATTTTTGACATAATTGTATAATTTATACAATTATGTCAAAAATGCGGACGAAGTCGCGGGCAGAAGCTAGTTATATATACCTTCCAGAATAAATGCGTATTTTTTTTTATTAATTATTAATCATTGTATTTAATTTTATTGCTATTGATTGTGACTGAATTGCACAAAGACTCATTAAATTGTCTTAAGTGCTAGACAATGTAAAATGTCATTGTTTTTGTGTCAATCATTTGAAATCGACAGAGACAAGATGACGTTTTAACTATGTTGTTGTTATTGTTCACATTGTGTCTATTATGTCGTCATACAAGACAGCTTTAAACGAAGAAGACGGGTAGATATCTAGGATCTCCTGAAAAGGGGTAGCAACTGTAGCAAGATTGCTGGTTGCGATACAAACAGAATCGGGCGTAAATGAAAGGAGGTCATCTCTCCCTCTATTGGTAGGCATTGCAAAGCTATTAACATTATTCCAAGCAACAGTCCATTTCCATGTAAGTAACACTTAGGATGCAGAGAACAGTGGTAGCCCAGTGGAAACGGCCGCGACTTACGAGTTGTAGGTCATAGGTTCAAGCCCAGACAGGCGCTTTGCTTTGTGTAAATAATTTCATCACCACTGCTCTCAAAACGGTGAAGGAAAACATCGTGAGGAAACCGGCATGTCCTAGAACCGAAAATTCAAAGACATGTGACATCTACCAACCCGCAGTGGGCCCGCGTGATGGATTACGGCCCACTCCCTCTCACAGAGAGGAGGCCTGTGTCCCAGCAGTGGGAACATTTACAGGCTAATGATGATGATGATGAACACTTAGGGCGAATTTTACAAATGAAACTAAACGCGATCAGCACATCTGAACCACGTTTAAGAACTGTCAGTGGTGCCGTTTTCCTTGTTCACAAACTAAACTAAATTTAAGTTCAGTGCATCTTTTTCTTTCTATTTCATTAAGAAAAGGTCAGAAGATACATTTTAGTTTAGTCCTGTCAAATTAATCAGCGCTTGACGTAAATTAACGTAATTTTAGTAGGCACGTTTTTAATGACGTCTAAACTTGTATGAAGTAGTGACAGGCGCTGATTAATTTGACAGGACTAAACTAAAATTTATCATCTGTCCTTTTCTTAATGTAATAGAAAGAAAAAGATGCACTGAACTTAAATTTAGTTTAGTTTGTGAACAAGGGAATCGGCACCAATGTCAATATTTCCATAGCAATTATGACACTGACAGCTCTTGAACGCGGTTAAGATAGGTTGATCGCGTTCAGTTTCATTGGTGAAATTCACCCTTAGTTAACATACATTTCAATGAAACTACCTAAATTCTGTTCTCAAAGCAAATCAAATTATAACGCGTATTTGTTCGAAATTCGAATTTAATTTTTTAAGTTTATTTTCGGCTAGTTTTCATTATGGCGGCCAGTCTGTTCATCATAAAAATTTGGTTGGGGTCTCATTTCCTACTAAATGTATGGGAAAAGTTTCTTTTGCGATTTTATTGCTGAATTTTTTTTTAAATATTTGAATGTAGAACAAAATTTACAGGCAACCTCTTAAGACCGTTTTCCTGTAGGTACTCGTACAACGATAAAATTTGTATGGTGTACATAATAAGCAGTATTATATAATGTTCTATTCTATTCTATATCGACGGTTGAAAGGCTAATTGATCTAAGCGACATTTTGTAAAACTTGCTCCTGCATATTTCATTTTTAGATCATAGTATTTTTTTTATCATAAAAAAACAACTATTTAATGGACTTTTATTTACTTAAATCAATCAATCATAATAAAATCTTATTATGATTTAAAAAAAACAACCAATCCATCCTCCTGCAAGTTTTACAAAATGTCGCTTAGATCAATTAGCCTTTCAACCGTCGATATTATTTTGTACACTCACCACATCACACTATATTATTCACTCTATAAAATAATAAATAGAATTATTTGCGAAACAAACTCTACACATGCAAGCTGTAAGAATCACTAGGAAATGGTTTACATAATTTTCGTGGAAATGCCTTCACAAAGTTCACGTGTTTCATATTATTATATTGCTGTATTTAAGCTTGACACGTTATGACTGTGGGTTTAGTCGGTGCCAAGACAGTTTGGTTCCATTTCCTAAAATTATATACAGTTATGCATACATTATATAACAAAATAGGACCTCGTGGGTAAGTAATAACAGCCGCACAGGTCGATCCATCAGATTAAGCTACGCTTGCCAGGGTTGGTCCGTGGATGAGTAACCAGCTTTACATACAAAGAATACTCCGTGCCTCGGAAAGCACGTTAAGCTGTTGGTCCCGGCTGTCATTTGTGGATCTTTGACAGTCGTTACAGGTCGTCAGAAGCCCGAAAATCTGACAACCAGTCTTACTAAAGGGTATCGTATCACCCAGTTACTGGGCTGTGGAGGTTAGATAGGTAGTCGCTCCGTGTAAAATACGGTATTCAGCTGCATCCGGTTAGACTGGAAGCCGACCCCAACATAGTTGGGAAAAAGCCAGACAGATTGTTTTTTTGCATACATTACATAATAAGTAAATAGGTATCAAGTATTTACATTTTGCTGCATTATTGATCTAGTGGTTGCAAGCGCTAGTGCTGAGCAGGATGTCCTGGGTTCGATTCCCGGGCCGGGAAATGTGTTATTGGGTTTTCCATCCGGAATTTATGAGTAGCAGCCCGGAGTCTGGATTTGTGCCCGGCTGATGGCAATAGGCTCGCCTCCTATTACATGGGACTTAAACATAACTGGCGAAATGTGGGTGTTCTACGGGTACCCTTTTCTTAAACCTTCGGGGAATACAGGCGTGATGTTATGTTATGTTATTATGCTATGTATATGATGTTATGTTATTTATACTTCTGTGGAAGGAAAACACTGACTCAATGCATGTAACGTTTAAGGGAACCAACTCATTGTAAAATATTTTTCTCCAGAGCTATGCATTTAATGTTTGATCTTTAATGTAAGATTATCCTGCAAAAGATATTCGT
This sequence comes from Agrochola lychnidis, assembly GCA_963680765.1. NCBI lineage: Eukaryota > Metazoa > Arthropoda > Insecta > Lepidoptera > Noctuidae > Agrochola > Agrochola lychnidis. Next base: position 3,469,091 of record OY796871.1, on the reverse strand, counting down.
TGAAAAAATTAGCAAAAAAAGAAAAAAAAAACAGTGGCACTTCGTTAGTGCCGACAGAAGTGAAAACTTGAAAAAAAATCGGCATCGCGGTAATCAACGCGTTGATGTCTTTTACTTCACGTCGGTAAACTCGGTAACAGTGTCGCAAAATCAATGGTTTAGTCCCATCTCAAAAATGCCCAACGCGCCTAAAGAAGTTTTCACTTCAAAAATCTTGTTAATTCCTTCACAACACCATTGACCGTAACTATACTCAAAAAAGTACCGATAATTCTAATTAAATCGATTGTTGAAGCATCGATTACAGCGGTTATTCCGATTCGAAACGATTTCGGCCTACACCGCGGGGTACTTTTGCTATAGGACAAAAAAAAACTTCAGCTCAGTACCGGTAGCATGTAAATTATCGATGTATTCTTAGTACCCATCATAATGTTTGATTAATGTGTTTGAAAAGTTAATTTTTCATGTAACTTTATATCGGGACATCCATCTTGCTTTCTCTCGGAATACGAAAGGTAAATGAGAATTTGAGTTATTTAAGGGTTTCGTTTTTGGTTGTTTTCGTGGTTATTTTTACATAGAAATAGTGACTACCTACAACCGTTAACCAATGTCATTCGCATGCGAAAGTTGAGAAAAATGATTCGATATTTTTTGGTATATTTTCTAAACGTTATATTTATCGAATACCTTTAAACGAGCAATTCTTGTATGTATATAATCTGAATCTCGGAAACGGCTACAACTATTTTTATGAAATTTAGTACCTATGCAGGGAGTTTCGGGGGCGATAAATCGACCTAGCTAGGTTTCATTTTTAGAAAACGTCGTACAAAAAAAAACCGAGCAAAGCTCGCAAGATATTAAATAAATAAATAAACAGGAAATTCTTTGATCTGACCTAACATAGAAGACTATCATATAGATAGTCAGCCTTAGTCAGCTTCGCTTAAACCAAAAAGGTAAAAAAAAAGAAATTATGTTTATTATTTGCGGTAAACACGACGCAAAGAAAGCACACAAACACAAAAAATAACAGATTGGGGGAAATATGCGTTACATCCACGCAAATCGGCCATCGCTCAGAATAATTGATTGATTAATTTGCAGATTTCATTATGCAAATCTGCAATCTATTTATCCCAAACAATTACTGTCGTGGCAGAAAACACCGCTTACATGGCCGTTCCAACTTGCCGTACTGTTGCACACTCCAAGTCACCTATTCCTCGGACATTAGCCGCTATTAACGCTCTCCTCAACTCAAACACAGATCTTGATAATTTGCGAATGAATGGAAGATGATACTGTCAGAATGTTTGGATTTTTGTGAGAAGAATGCATGACTGTGTAAAATAAATTATATGTTTAAGTAGCGTAATTGGCTTCGGCCGTTCTATTTAAAAAAAATCGGTGGCACACCGGGAGTGCCGACAGAAGTGAAAACTTGAACAAGATCGCCTTGGTGGAAGAAAAATACTTGTATAGAACATTGGTCCGTAACCTTCACTATCACCATATAGTATAAAACAAAGTCGCTTTCTCTGTCCCTATATCCCTATGTATGCTTAAATCTTTAAAACTACGCAACGGATTTTGATGCGGTTTTTTTAAATAGATAGAGTGATTGAAGAGAAAGGTTTATATGTATAATAACCCGGTTTATACCCGTGCGAAGCCGGGGCGGGTCGCTAGTATCTAAATAAAGAGCACAATCGCGTTTACAAAAAATAATACTTCCGAAAACTTTAAAGTAAAAATACTTGCATAGAACATTGATCCGTAACGTTATATAAATAAAGAGAATAATCGCGTTTACAAAATCTTTAAAGTAAAAATACTTGCGAAGAACATTGATCCGTAACTTAATATAAATAAAGAGCACAATCGCGTTTACAAAAATGAGGTGTCGTCATAGTATCGCGAATCAATGGTTTAGTTCCATTTCAAAAATGCCCAAAGCGCCTAAAGAAGTTTTCACTTCAATAAATAAATAATGCTGCGACCTTTTGCGAGACAGCCACAGCGCCGTCGCCGGCTGTCGCTAAAAAGCGACAGCCGGCGGCGTTGACGGTGATAACGTCGACCGGTAAAAAGCATTCCATCTTTAAATCCATATCAACCGCACATAGACAATGTACATTCACACCAGAAACTCCTTCACCACAATACATAACCTACAATATAATTTAGTCAAAGTAAACATCGGGCCACACCGTGCCTGCTACCGTCGTACACGGCCCGGAAGAGAATATCGATCCGATGCTAATTTAACACCGTAACGGTAGTTTATTGATGGGAAATCGCTCCTATAGCTTCCATAAAAGCCGCCATTAAATAAAAAAGTCGCTGGATTTTTCGTTTAGGGGAATATTTTGGATTTATTGGTAATTAAAGGTTTTGTATGTATTTTTATTACAAAAATTTCAACAAAAACTGTTCGTTTTTGTTTGGCTTCGAATGTAAGTAACTATTTTTATTTTATTTTAAGCTACTGCATAGCTTTTATTGCGGGCTTTGAGCGCGGTGACCGAATCAAGTAATTCCGTAACGTAACGAAAATAAAACCTAACACCCCCCACTCCGCCTACCATGTAATGACGGTTCCCATGACAACGTGATGTTGTCACGGGAACGTAATTTTTGTTTTATGTCATCACGTCATCATTCCAAGTGTAGCGTTGACAAATAGGAAGTATGGAGGTTACAAATGCTATGCAATAGCTTTACCGCGGCAGCCCCCGAGTGCCACACGTTTTTTTCATTTTGGTAAAGCTGCATCAAAAATAGTATTTGAAATTGTGGAAAGTAGTTTTGGGAACAAACAAAAATCAATTCGTTGAAACTTCTTGGTCATACATACATACATAAACTCACGCCTTCTTCCCATGGGGGTAGGCAGAAACTACTGAACGCCACCGGCTACGATCCTTACATAGTCCTTTTGCCTCGTTTACGTTCATACATCTGGTCATACATGCACGCCGGTTGCAAGTACTACGCACCTGACTTTTCTGAAGAACACCACCAATAAGGCAAATCTTGGTCATTTACCAAATAAACCACTGACAAACAAATTGTCTTTCCAACTCAAATTTCTTCAAAAACAAATTTTTTATTGCACATTTTTTTTTTTAATTCTCCAAACTGATTTTCAACTACACAACACGAAAAAAATTAACAAGAAAATTAAATTGTAACAAGTTCTTCGCCGTATTTTTTCTATAATTAAATTCGTTAGCCATTTCCAAGAACACTGTAAGTAACATTTTCTAGCCAAGTTCATTAGTTAAGGCAAAAGTGTGGCTCGTTCACAGGAATTACTGGGCTGGGCAAAAATCCAGGCACGGATTTATCGAGAACTAGGAACGTAAAGTTTTGTCTGAGATTAGGGAATTTAGTTCGGTTCGAATTTCTGGCAAGCTACGGCATAAAGCTTTTATTTATGGTTTTTTAGACTAATGTTTATGCTATTTCTATTTTGGACGAAATTAAGCCTGTAGAAGTGCAGAATACTCAAAATTAGGAATCTTATTATTAATTCTATATATAATTAGGTTCTGATGATTTTTTCGCACATAGTTTTGCCACGAAAAAATCCACTTTCCTGAAAAGATCAATTCAAACTCAAACTCACTTTTGAATTGCCACAGTCGAAAGAAACATATATTATTTTTAGTAGACATTAAAGCTTTTTAAAATCACCCTTTTTTAAAACATACATAATAAAATTAACTTTCTAGGTTAGGCAACTAAAGAAAACTCAAAAAAATCGAGGCAACTTTCTAGCACAACATTCACACCTAAGGTGAATTTAAATTACAAAACTGGTACTTTAAACACGTTCTTGTTATACATAATTATATTATTCAAATCAGAACTCTAAGCAGCCGCTTTTTCCTTCTAAATCCATTTTCTTTTCTTTCCTTGCAGGCTTACTTTTTTCCTCAGTCAACATTTTCCATCACCACATTAAAATAAAGCTCATAAAGAAAATTAACCTTTATAAGAAACGAATTAAAATCTAATTTGGCGTGCACCGAGTTGAAGGTTGCTTCGTCCTAACGACGTATATAATTGATCTGATAAAAGCAAGCTAAAAACCTTTGGTTTTGTTTAGTCACAATATTTTTGTTCTTTACTTTGTTTTTCTTTTGAGTTTTCGTCTGTCAGTGGCTCATTTTTTTCACTTGGGACAATGTACTCTCATAGATAGGATCTAATACAAGCATACTGACATGATTTTGTTAACTCTAAATCAAGATGATGGCAGTACACACTTAGGTTGGGATCAATTTCTTTCATAAGCTGCAGATCATTGCATGTGCACCCTTTTTTTTTGGGTGAGAAATTATCAAATAACTTCTGCCGCTCTGGGTGGAGCAGGGCATGTCAGACTCTTACTGACTAAAAAACTTTTTGCAAAAAAAAAACAACCGACTTCAAAATAAAACACTACAAAGGGAAAAATAACTTTAATTTCGGAAGTCGGTGTCTTTGGTTTTTAATTTTCGTTCTTTGTCACCGACTTCCGAAATTAAAGTTATTTTTCACTTTGTAGTGTTTTTTTTGAAGTCGGTTGTTTTTTTTTTTGTAAAAAATTTTTATTTTTCACTTTTTAGTTGTGATACCTACCCCACACAAATTCGAATACCACTACCTGCTATGTAAATAACAGTGACAGGAAGTTATCATAATATCATCCACATACTAAGTGAGGCAAAAATACGTATTATTGAAGCTAACTCAAAAACTACCCAAGCAAAGTTAATAAAATTTATATGGGACCACCTCTGAAGTATGATCTACCAAACAAAAAAGAACCATCAAAATCAATTCATAATTGACGGAGTAATCGCGTAACAAACATACAAAAAAAAAAAACAAAAAAAACATACAGTCGAATTGAGAACCTCCTCCTTTTGGAAGTCGGTTAAAAACCCACCCTTGTTCCTTCAGTTGCCATGTTGCCGAGGGCCACGATTTCCCTTTCGGCCTTATTCGCAACCCCGGCAGGCATCGGCCCTAGCGGACCCCGTCAATTCTGCTGACATCTCTTTGAGACGGCCTCCCATTTCCTCTCGCTCCGTGCCATGGCCCGAATCAGAGCCGGACGCGAGAGATCACCGCCGCCGATCCACACAGTGGTGACACCCGGGCGTTTCCTCCCACGTTATTCTGAACAGGAACCTCCCGAAACAGCCGTGTCCGGTGAGGACCTACGTCAGGCGGAAGGTGAGTACGCCGTGGCGCCACTCTAGCCACTCCTCAAAGAGGGGTCTTATCGCCGCAATTGTGGCGTGCCCATTGCACGTGCACCTTTACGTCACCTTGCCAATCAATACAACAAAATCTTTGAAGACATCGACATTTTTCTGTCTCTGTTCAAAAATTTAAACAATTTTATGCCTATCATAATAGTTAAATTAATATTTACTCATTCTCTCTCCCTCTCTCCTTCTCTGTTGTTTGCGCCTGTCTTTGTTTAAGTTCACTACTATTTACTTTTCTGTTTTAACAGCTTAGAATAGCGCACTGATAGATATAACTTTTAATATGTTGTGGAAAATGTCGTAGGTATTTTTAATTCTCGTATATTTATAACTTAGTATAAGATTTTAATGTATAACTGTTTATTTTCACGAACAAATAAAATAAAATCATTCATACGAAATTTTGGTTAGATACTATGTAGATATACTTTAGGTTTTTTGGCAAAGTACAACAGAATACGTTTACCTCAAAAGTCAGATTGAGAGCCTGATGATACTGTTCTAGCGCATTTTATTTTAATTAATGTACTTCAACGCAGTAAATAATTCTCAAAAAAAATTGCAAAAAAAAAATCAAGGAGCAAAGAAGTAAGTCCACTATCATTATTTTGACCCTTATTTACTAACATCAGCCTTCAGTTGAACCAACATTGTTTTTTCAGCCAATTATGTCTGAGCAAGCAAAGACAACCACCCCAGACGGCCATGATGTCATTCTATGCTAACTTTGTGACGTCATGAAAAGCAAATTGATGGTCTGACTAACTACCTAGGTAATGGAAGATTTGTTTTAGTCTTTTTAAACATTTTAAGGTAAATTCATTAACCTTGTAGTTTTTTGAGGGTTATTCAAGGGGGTTTTGAGGGTTATATATCGCTGTCCCCGGCGAATAAAATGGTAATCGTAAAAACCAAATTTTACAGGAAAAATAAAAAACAGTTTTTTGTGAAAATCTTATTGACTAATTAATATAGGTACATAGCGGAATTGTTCAGATGTCAAAAGAAAAGTATTTTTTTACAGTCATTCTTGTAACTTCTGAAATAACCGTAGGAAATTAATGAAAAAAATTGACAGAGTGTAATCGGATCTCTTAATATTGGATATGCAATAACCTTAAAACTATTGTAGTAGCACATTACCATTTTATTCGCAGGGGACAGCGATATTGTGTTGGCGAAATTTGGGTGTACACCTCTGACTAACCCTTCGGGATATACTGGCGTGATGTTATGTTATGTTATGTATTGTAATGTGTAGAAAGTAGTGCTCGGCGCTATGGTGACCTAACACACCTTTCTCGTATTGATAGGATATGGTATATATCGTTTAAGTTAAAGTCTCGAATTATAGGGGAAATAGCTATATTGAATCACTTATACACTTAATTACAAGAACTGGTAGAAAATGGTAAACTATATAACTAACTTAATTATTGGTAAAATGTATGGTAAAATGGTATGGTAATGGTTTCAAGTACGTGGTGTCTCTAATGAGATCTAAACGCGAACTGGCCCACATTTAGGTGAACGAGCGAATGTGCATATTTGCGTTCGATGTAATTATGCATTTTCGCTGGGTGTTCGATTAACTCGAACATAATGTTTCATCTTTCATGATAGAAATTCTGTTTGGGTTTTTGAAATCCCTGTTTCATTGCGAAGGTTTGGAGAGGCGTTGGACTGTTCCTACTTAACATGAAAGCTCATTAAGTTATAAACACATTATGAAGTTAAAACCACATACTCGACCATAATTACCCTAACCGTCTTAAAGAAATCAGAGTCACAATATTTATTAAGTTCCACCTCAAATTAATTTCTTATCAAGATTTTTACATTTTCGAAATCAATTATGGTACGATAAGCATGCCTTCGATGTGACAAATTAGCCTTTTTTCCTATGAAGTAGAGTGTTTTATGAAAAACAATGATCTCTGATAAGGTAGCTAATCAATCATGCGCTGTGTAAAAGTAATGTTAGGAAAATGTGTTTCCACCTTTATGATGTTGATGGTGCATTTTTTTTTGTGATGAACGTTATTATTGAAATAAAGAAGGAGGAGGTTCTCAATTCGACTGTATGTTGTTTTTTTTTTTTTTGTATGTTTGTTACGCGATTACTCCGTCAATTATGAATTGATTTTGATGGTTCTTTTTTGTTTGGTAGATCATACTTCAGAGCTAGTCCCATATAAATTTTATTAACTTTGCTTGGGTAGTTTTTGAGTTAGCTTCAATAATACGTATTTTTTCCTCACTTAGTATGTGGATGATATCATGATAACTTCCTGTCACTGTTATTTAAATAGCAGGTAGTGCTATTCGAATTTGTGTGGGGTAGGTATCACAACTAAAAAGTGAAAAATAAAAAATTTGTACAAAAAAAAAACAACCGACTTCAAAAAAAAAACTACAAAGTGAAAAATAACTTTAATTTCGGAAGTCGGTGACAAAGAACGAAAATTAAAAACCAAAGACACCGACTTCCGAAATTAAAGTTATTCTTTTTGTTTTTAGAAAATAATTATTTTTATTTAAAAGGAACAATAAATAGCTACAACATAAAACATAGGAACAAGAATGACATAAAAAATACAGACAATATTGCAGCCCACAACGCTGTTCAAGGATTAGCTACAGGACAGTGACTATGAAAATAATCGCTAGGGTTACAAATACATTTTTTTTTCTTAACTAACGTGTTTATAGTATAACCATATAAATCAAGAAAGCTCCTTGAGTATAAGAGTTCTGAACGTATTATGCATGCATGGAATTATGCATGGATATCGTAGAATAATAGCGATGGTGAGCCTCTTGTAGAAAATTTTTCTATTTCACTTGGTAGGGTTTCTATTTCACTTAATTTCATTTATTATTTCATTTGTTCTGAAATATGAAAATGGTAGGTACTTTTGCTGCCCTAAAAGTAAAAAGCACTAAATAAAAATCGTTAAAAATTAGGCTACAAAGTCGGTAAAATTTCTTTTGTTAAAAATATAACAAAAGTCGTTCAAATATATCAAAAGTTATTTCAGCATTAATCTATAGATTTTAATCTTAAAATAAGCACTAATAACAATAGTACCTCGTAAGCACTCAAAGTTTTCACAAAGTAAGCCAGTTTAATGTTTTATAGTAGTTCCATTTACTTCTTATAATCTTGAGTTGAAATCTCTTGAAATTGCTCAGCGTTTTTATGCGTTCAGCCGTTTCCAAGAAAATGGGTCTTGATGGACAGAATAACACACGGACGATAACTAAAGTGATTTTAATTAAAAGGGCCTCGGCTTTTCAAGGCTATATCACTGAACAGATGGCCGATGGGGCCGAAAGGTTCTGGAGTGGTGACCGCATACCAGAAGGCTTAGCGTTGGAAGATGACCGATGACCTTGTGAAGGCCGCAGGAATGCAATGGATGCGAGAAGTTCAGGACAGGGCGACGTGGTGAGTCGCGGGGATGCCTATGTCCAGCAGTGGACGACTTTTAGCTGAAATGATGATGATGATTTGAGCCATAGAAAACGGTGCCATATAACCCTGAAAAACGGAGAATAGTTACCCGAACATTTGGTTCCAAAAAGAAATAATCCTTAGCAGGAACGGGCATCGTTGTCTTCCTACTAAGTACTAATATCAACGAACCTTAATGAAGAGTCAGTTTTTCTTGTGTAGATAATTTTCATAGGTAGCCATATCTTATTCTACTATATAATGTTTTATTATTGTTTATTATATCGTTTATTTATTTTCTTTCATATGTATTTACGTTATTAAATATTTCTTACACTAAAAAGATATAAAAAAACGTTTAAAAATATTTTTTTTTTTTATTTATTATTTATTATCCTACTAAATATTATAAATGTGTAAGTTTGATAGGATGGGTGGATGTTTGTTACTCTTTCACGCAAAAACTACTGAACGGAATTGGATGAAATTTGGCACACAGATAGTTTATAACCTGAATTAAGATATAAAATACTTTTATTCCAATATCCTTACGGGATCTAGACTTATACGGGTGAAACCGCGGGGCGCTGCTAGTTATTATCTATTATTATTAATCGTATAGAGAATTATTTCATGGAAAGTTCTTATTCGACAATGCACAAGCACATGAGACTTTCAAGCTCACTTTTAAGACAAAAAAAGACAGAAGAGAGAAGTTTTAAAAGACATCAACGCGTTGATTACCGCGGTGCCGATTTTTTTTTTCAAGTTTTCACTTCTGTCGGCACTCCCGGAGTGCCACTGTTTTTATTATTCTTAAACTATTCAAACAGCTTTAAACACCAAATCAAATTATTACCCAAAGACGAGAAAAGTTGCTAAAAAGGCTTTTATACTCAACTTGTACATAATAATGAAATTAAAAGGCACTTTGTATGAAACCCAGTAAACAGTTAACGAGTTGGAATAACTCGTAAAAGGTTGCCATGGCGAGCACGCACACTAGTATACAGTCGGGGATTGTAAACACTACGCTGGATACAGGATGTGGTAGGATTGTAAGAAATCCTAACATTTTTTTAAAATATTTATTTGTTTATTGGATTTTTGTACATATATACGACGATGTCAATACCATCGTGCTTTTACAAATAACGACTTACTCCTCAACTAAATTAACTAATCTACACAAAACTTAATCTAATTTCTTATCTAAAAAAGTATACACCGTGAAATTTGAATCACAGTTTTGCTAGAACAAACGTAATTCAGACCATGGTCTACTACTATTCTACAGCATCCAATAAAATAAAAAAAACATAATTAGTTTTTGAAAAACACAAAAAGACAAAGTTTAAAATGTCAAGATTATCTACTACTTACTAAATTTCGTTTATGGAGGTACATTTCCCTGTAGACAATGCTGTGTCCCGTGCGTGGTGTCTGTGTTGTAGGGAGTAACGATAATCTTGACATTTTAAACTTTGTCTTTTTTGTGTTTTTTCAAAAACTAATAATGTTTTTTTATTTTATTGGATGCTGTAAAATGGTAGTATACCATGGTCTGAACAACGTTTGTTCTAGCAAAACTGTGATTCAAATTTCACGGTGTATAATATTTTTGCTGCTTCAGACGTAGGCTTAGCTAAAATACCATAGAACATTCCAACATCCATTACCGATAATTTCATCGCTTTGAAAAGTGCGTTTCTTTTACTTGTATATCAGACACATTCCATCAACACATGCTGTGCGTCTTCTGTTAATTAATATTATAAATGCGAAAGTGAGTTTGTTTGTTTGTTATGCTATCAAGCTAAAACGGCTGAACGGATTTGGATGAAATTTGGCAGATCATGACCTCAGTTTGGACACTTTTTATCCCTATATTTCCACGGGATCGAGACTTATACGGGGGAAACTGCGTAGCTAGTAATTAATATTACCGCTTGATTTAGTTAACAAGATGTTCAGAAAGTAAAATGGTAATAAAAAGATTGTACCTATCGTTGTCGCCCGAAGTCTGGATTTGTATCTGGTTAGTGGCAATAGGCTCGCCACCTAGTACATGGGACTAAAACGTAACTGGTGAAATATGGGTGTACTATGAGGCACAACCTCTGCTTAAACCTTCGGGGGTTACAGGCGTGATGTTATGTTTTGTTTACTATCGTTAAATTATGTGCCATGCCTTACAACTTACATGGACAAAACATACATATTTTTTTTGAAAATTTGTTAAAACTATTATAATAAAATAAATGAATCAATTATAGTCATCATCTGCCTAGCCTTTTCCCAACTATGTTGAGGTCGGCTTCCAGTCTAACCAGATGCAGTTGAATACCAGTATTTTACATGGAGCGACTGCCTATCTGACCTCCACAACCTAGTTACCTACTAGGTAACACGATACCGCTTGGTAAGACTAGTTGTCAGACTTTTTGGGATTCTAACTACCCGTAACGACTGTCAAAGATCTACAAATGACAGTCGAAACCAACGGCTTAACGTGCTTTCCGAGATACAGAGGGGTCTTGGTATGTAAAGATGGTCACCCATCCACGGACTAACCGCGGCAAGCGTAGCTTAACCTGATAGATCGACCCGTGCCGCTGTTATTGGTAAGCCACAAGCCCCTCAAATGAATCAGTTATAATAATTTATTAATTTAATTATTGTTTAATTATTTATAATTGCTTTTCAATTTATTCAAGTTTAAGATACAAGTAAGTTAAGCTTTAACATTCAGATTTTTGTCTGGTTGACAAATTCCATTTCCCAAATAAAATACTTAGTAACATCTTTGCTTAGAACTTAATAATTCATATTAATGTTTTCTCTGTATGAGAAAAAGCATTTGCCTTACATTGGGACATTAATAAGAGGTATATCTTAATGTTAAAATATTTAAAACTGTTTGTATTCAACTTCATAATAATGGGAAAAATAAATTTTATCAACAAAAACTCTACAACACATTATAAGGAACACCCTATACACAGTAGGGCGGCGACGGGCCCGCCCGCCCTGCTCTTCGCACTTATAAAATATAAATAAGCCTACATTGTACACAATCTATGCATCGATGCTCGCTCACCGCGCCAAAGGAAATTGTTGCCTTGAAGGGCGGCTATAAGTACCTATAGCCCGGCTATATGTACTTATAACCCGGCCATATGTACCTATAGCACGGCTATATGTACCTATGGAATTGATGGAAAACCTTCGATATTGGATTGGAAGTTTTGTAATAGGTTGGTATTTTTACTGTGGAAATATAAGAAAAATTTGTAAAATTTGAGGAACATTTCATACCGAGACTCCTCCATGCCTCGCAAAGCAAATTCAAATTCTTTATTGCGAACTAAGCGTACAACATTTTGAAGATGTTAACAATAGGTAGGTTCTTAGAACTTAGTTGCCTGTTAAGGCATTGCAATTAAATGGATATAAAAATTTAATAAAAAATATAAACATACTCAATATTCAAGTACATTTTTACATTATATTAGGTATATTAATTATCATTATTCATACATTTGATATTATATCATACTATTCTTATAATTTATATCACATTATAGTATCACAATCATTTAAATATTAAATAATTATTTTTAACACGTTAAGCCGTTGGTCCCGGCTGTCATTCGTGGATCTTTGACAGTCGTTACGGGTCGTCAGAAGCTCGAAAGTCTGACAACCAGTCTCACGAAGGGGTATCGTGTTACCCAGTTACTAGGTTGTGGAGGTCAGATAAGCAGTCGCTCCATGTACAAAAGCGGTATTCAGCTGCATCCAGTTACTGAGGAACGTAGATCAGTTATATGAAAATAGAGATAAGAGCAAAAGAACATTGCTTCATCCTATCCTACACTATTAAACAAGCAATATATATACATAAATTTGTTTGTAGATATATTTGACAAAAATTGAAAAGGGTATGCTGAGTTGGTTTGGGCATGTTGAGAGGATGAATGAAAGGCTACTAACAAAATGTATTTACAAGGCTGATGTGAAGGGAAAGGCTGGGCGGGGACGCCCTAGGAGGACATATACTGACCTTATTGGTGATGTTTTTCAGAAAGGTTAGGTGCGTAGTACTCGCAACCGGCGTGCGTTTATGACCAGATGTATGAACGTAAACGAGGCAAAAGGAGTATGTAAGGATCGTAGCAGGTGGCGTTCTGTAGTTTCTGCCTACCCCCATGGGAAGAAGGCGTGAGTTTATGTATGTATGTATATATTTGTACTCATGTTCTCGAAATCGACTCTAACGATTTCGATGAACATTGCAATATAGGGATTTATGGGGGCAAAAAATCTGTTTTCTCCGTAATTTCACGAGAGCAGAGCTCGCTCGCCCAAAGTTTAGAACAAGATAATGAATAATGACATGAGAATAATGACATTAGAATAATGACATTAGAATAATGTCATGGCAGCGTGGAATTAGTAACGCACACGCAGCGAGCACGTTATACAATCGCCTCACTGATAACTCGCTCGCAAATCGCTAGTGTGATAAGGCCCTCAGTCAGTCTGTATAGATACTTAGGTAGACATTGTAATAATACACCATTTCAGTATTAATATTTCTGTATTCATAATCTTGTACCAAGTTTGTACTTGGTACATTTTTAGCATTATTTAACAAACTATTTAATTCATCATCATCATCATCAGCCCACTGCTGGGACACAGGCCTCCTCTCTGTGAGAGGGAGTGGGCCGTAATCCACCACGCGGGCCCAGTGCGGGTTGGTAGATGTCACATGTCTTCGAATTTTCGGTTCTAGGCCGGGTTTCCTCACGATTTTTTCCTTCACCGTTTTGAGAGCAGTGGTGATGAAATAATTTACACAAAGTAAAGCGCCTGTCTGGGTTCGAACCTACGACCTACAACTCGTAAGTCGCGGCCGTTACCACTGGGCCACCACTGCGACGCTCCAAACATCATGTTTCTAATTCCGTTCTGTTAAAAAACCTATACTTTTACGGTAACTGTCAAATTAGATACTTTTGAACTTCATAATAACACTGATACAAAAATCATTTCAGGCAAATCACATACTTTTATTTTAATTTTAAATTTAGTTTTTAAAATTACTAAATCTTATTAATATTTGGAAATCATGACAATATAGAGTTCGTAAAACGCACTACGAACTACAAAGTGGTTTCTACCAATGGTATGACAATATATCGTATTTTGAGTTAAGCTACTTGCATTGTCACAACGAAGTTAATAAAGGGCTCAAAATAGGACTAAAGTCAATTACTACTACAATTACCTACAACAATTTAATAAACTTAAGTTAATTTTACTAATTTATGACTCAAACTGTCTGACCTACGATGAACTTGTATATTTTGTTTCATTCACCTTTTGCCGCAGACATTATAAATTAGAATAATTGAAATTTAAGTAATCGTGTATTTTGAAACAAATTGAAACTAATGACAAAAAAATCAAATCAATCTGCCTAGCCTTTTCCCAACTATATTGGGGTTGGCTTCCAGTCCAACCGGATGCAGCTTAATACCATATTTTACATGGAGCGACTGCCTATCTGACCTCCACAACCCAGTAACTGGGTAATACGATACCCCTTGGTAAGACTAGTTGTCAGACTTTCGGACTTCTGACGACTCGTAACGACTGTCAAAGATTCGCGAATAACAGCCGGGACCAACGGCTTAACGTGCTTTTCGAGGCACGGAGGAGTCTCGGTATGTTAAGATGATCACCCATCCACAGACCAACCCCGGCAAGCGTAGCTTAACCTGATGGATCGAATTGTGCAGCTGTTATTACTTAGCCACGAGCTAAAATTAATAACAAAAACATGAAACCAAATAAATATAATTTATAATCTACCAATTTTTTTTTTCTATCTACGTACGGCCGTCCCCAAAAAAAGCTATCATTAAAAATCACGACAGTAAAAACTGCATACCATAAAAAATCCTTATGGAATCCCCGACCAATGGGGGTCGCATAAAAAGCAGCCCCTTACGGGGGCGCCCTTATATAGCTACGAAATTACGGCGGGTAGTTTGTAAAATTTGCCGACTGCTCGAGGGGTAAGGGGGAGAGGACGACGAGGGGTGGAAACAACCCTTAATGGCGGAATTGCGTGACAGAATTTCGGCAGTGACCCGAGTTGGCCTGTGAAAGTGAAAATATCTATTTAGAGTTGTTAATACCGGGTTGTTTTTAAATAAAATTTGCATTTCGATTTTTTTCGGTGTGTGATTAAGGTTTTTAATGGCTTAATCAAAAATGGTTCATTACTATGCTAATCAGATGTTGTTAAATGCAAAACACATCAATTCTTACTCTTTCTTGTAGGTTCTACAGTGAACGCAAAAGAAAAAAATACCCACCGTACATTTTAATAAGTATTTTTTAATGTTGGAAAATAAATCAATAAGTACTCGTAGAGTATACCTCATAAGAACACCGCACTTTAAGTACCAGTAATAAACAATGTATTGTATTATATTAAGAGTAAATTTTCACTTGAGAACCGTTTTTACCTTTTTACTATCAATTTTTAATTACACTTCTCGTTGAATAAACAATCTTGGTAATTATTATTTACGGGAACCATCAATGGAAATTGACCGCTGGAACAATTTCAATGAAACAATTAAAAATTAATAGACCATCGCTCTGTTTTATGACGGTCAATTTACATAACCTTTACGTAACAAATTAGTCTAACATTGAAGGCTTCGTTGATGTTGCGTAGTTGTAAACTTTTAGCAAAATCATTTGAAGCAAATACTTAGTTTATAAGTAGGTATGTTCTTACTAGTCTTACCATGCAGTATCGTGCACCCAGTAACTGGGTTGTGGAGGTCGGATAGGCAGTCGCTCTATGTAAAATACTGGTATTCAACAGCATCCAGTTAGACTGAAAACCGACCCCAATTTAGTTGGGCAAAGGCTAGGTAGATTGATTTTTGAATTAGATACGTTCTAAGAGCTGTTTAAGTACTCATTATCAATCATTCTCCTAACGTTATCCAAATTTATTTAAGGGTCGGCACAAGGCTCGGAACCGGTTTAAAAAATACCGGTTATAACCAGTTTATTTGAGCCGAACTTTTCTTAAGAATGTGAACGTTGTAAGAACTTTATTTTAACCTAAATTAACCGGATTAGTCGACGAGCGGCATGTTGGTAAACGCGTTGCAACTTGTAATTACTTGTGAGGATACCACGCTGAATAAAAACTAAACAAAAAACCGGTTAATATTGCTCTAAATCGTTTAATCCGATAAAAAAATTTATGTAAAAATTCCTCCAAAACCGGTTTATAAAAACCGGTATATACGAACGAAACCGAATGTAAAGGTTTTTGCGTCAAGTACACAATAACGGCACAGCATATCTTTTTCTTTTTCTCTTTTTTTTCTTTTTCTTCCAACATAGTTGGGGAAAGACTAGGCAGATGATGATATCTTTTTCTTCTTTAACATATCCATCAGCCGTCATCTTATTATTCGCCCCCTTTCACAATCCATCCATTGTTTTCTTGGTCTTTCTCTGATATTTACTTCATCCGCATTCATTCTTTACACTTTTCTCTATTATCTGCTTACTATCAAATATAGGATCGGGTGAATTTATTTTATTTTATTATTTATGTACATCATTATAATTTTGAGTACAAAAGTACTGCTTATATCTTAAGAAATTTCTTCCAGCAGACCTGCGAAAGGAGAAATGAAAAATAATGTAGACAATAGTGCATGAGAACCAAAAGAGAAAAACTGACTAAAATATAAAATACACCTAAACGTATAACGCAAAGAATTTACATATACTTAAATAATAAAAAAAGCTTAAATATATAAACATATTGTTATTAGACCAGAAAGAATAAACATGTTACACAATTTGTCTTTTAGCTACCTACTTGTACTTATATTTATGTTTAAAAATAAAACAGTTACAACTGTGTCTATTTATTAGTGTTTGCTGGCGAACTAGGTTTATCATCATCATCAGCCTATAAATGTTCCCACTGCTGGCACACAGGCCTCCTCTCGGTGAGAGGGAGTGGGCCGTAATCTACCACGCGGGCCCAGTGCGGGTTGGTAGATGCCACATGTCTTTGAATTTTTGGTTCTAGGACATGCCGGTTTCCTCACGATGTTTTCCTTCACCGTTTTAAGAGCAGTGGTGATGAAATAATTTACACAAAGTAAAGCGCCTGTCTGGGTACGAACCTACGACCTACAACTCGTAAGTCGCGGCCGTTACCATTGGGCCACCACTGCTCTTGGTATAGGTTTATAACCTGAGTTAAATTAGAGAAACAGAGAAAATGAACCATCAAAAGTACGAAAATCGAAGAAATTACTATTATAATAAATATAACAGCTAATAATTGACAAAAGAACATATTATTTTGATCTAAAATAAAGTGTAAAAAAATCAAAACGGTATCAACAGCTCTATACAAACCCCGAACATTTCAGCGCGCCGTGGTAAATTTTATTATAACCAAATTGTGAACAATATTTTCGTAAATATTTTGGAACGAGACCAGTTTGTGTACGGTATACAAACCAACGTAAATACTTAATTTATGGATAGATAAGTTGTAACGTTAATTTATGAGATCATTTGCGAATAAAAGAAACGAACTTTTTGTTTGCCTTAATTTTAATAATTTATTGTGCGTTATACTTTACTTGGGTAGGTACTTATTTAGAAAATAATATTACAGAAAGCAGCAACTTCTTTTACTCATTCATAAATCTTTAAAAATGTTGTACCTGCTTACTTATAAATGTATGCATAATCAGCATCTTAATATAACTTTCCTACTTCAGGGACACAGGCATCCTCTTTGTGAGAGGGAGTGGGCCATAATCCACCACGCGGCGGGCCCAGTGACATTTGGTGGATGTCACATGTCTTCGAATTTTTGATTCTAGAACATACCGGTTTCCTCACGATGTATTCCTTCACCTATGTGTATGAAAGCATCCTTAAACAATGTCGCCCATCGGCATGTTTCCGCATTGCCCGCATTTATCCATGTATTATTGAAAAATAATTTTAAAAGGGCTTGACTGTTTATTTTTTCGTATTTTTTTTTGTTTCAACGTCTGTGATTTTATGAACTTACACTTTTGTTTTTTTTTTTAACACTTTTTTTTAATTTTTTCACTTCCGTTTTTTTTTGCTTAGTTGACAAATTTTAATATTTTTTTTAGTTAAGTAATCCGATAAAATAACTCATAAGCTTTTAGAAGTAATAATAATCGACCCAATAACATCGAAGATATGGCAAACGTAAACGTGGCAAAACATAAAAAATGTAATAACATGAAAAATATTAAAGGTCAACCCCCTTTTAAAGTAATTTTTCGATATTTTTTATGAACATTCAGAAAAATTCGGGCGGGCACATGCCAATGGGCGACATTGTATATTCTTCAACTTAAGTCTTGTCTTCAATATTGGATTTCTAGAGCTAACGAATGCAAATAGATGTACGGTGGGCTGCATCAATTGGGTACCCCAGTTGTACAATATATTATATTGTATGGTACAATTTGAATACAACTGGGGTACCCAATTGATGCAGACCTCTGTACACACGGCTACACATCAACCTATAAATTTCCAGTATAAGCTGACCTCGTATTGTACGGAAATCCTATACGATGCGAGATCAACATAAACTGGAAATATATAGCTTGATGTGTAGCTGTATGTACATACCTACAATTTACAAAAATGTGTGTATAATTTTTAAAGCAACTATTAATCGTGATTTAAAATTAGTCCCGAAAACGTAATATCGAAATTAGTAATTCGTTGTTAATCAACTTGATTTCATGTAAGTAGGTACGTTATTGCAATTCTGGAATTGAGCTCACATTTCCTAGTAACTGTCACCAATTAATCTTTAACAGAAAACTCCCGGAAACGTAGAAAACTAAATACAGTGTTATTAAAACATCATTGATTCGAAACAGTCGATTTTGTACGTAAATATGTAAATTCGGTCGGAATGTGAATATTTTGTTGGCGAAGCTATAAATCATTGTACATCGTTCGCTAATTTATGAACGTCGTTTGCATAATTACGGCATTTATTTTTGTATGTTTGGATTTATTGTTGGTTGTCCAAGTGTGAATGCGAATTGTAGATTAGACGTAAGGGTAGTACATAGAACGACGTGGTACGGTAACGCAACGTATTCGTAACAACGCAAATAAATGCATTGGAACGCACTTATGATCACTGCACTGCGCACTACGTTCAATTTCGCTGAGTATTATTTTGACGCATCTGCGTTACAACGCCAGGCCAGGTCAAATGATCTACGGAGCAAGAGGAAATGTGAAGCCGTCACCTCCTCGCGAAGGAGGAGGTGGAACGCGTGAGGGAGAAGCAAAATTCGCGCCCTCACGGCCCTAACCGCCGCAGGAGGAGACGCCCTGGGCGTCGGGAATCGCGAGCCGATTTCCGGCCACCGTAGGCGCGGGCTTGCGAACGGTGAGCAATGGGTAGCTCGCCGTCCGATAAGGACCAGGCCCGGGTCGACGGCGCGTTGTGTTCCACGCGCGCCTCAAAGAGATGTCAGCAGAGCTGACGGGGTCCGTCCACTAGGGCCGATGCCTGCCGGGGTTGCGAAGAAAACCGAAAGGGAGATCGTGGCCCCCGGCAACATGGCAACTGAAGGAACACGGGTGGGTTTTAGTCAGTAAGAGTCTGACACGCCTTCCCGCTCCGCCCAGAGCGGGAGAAGTTATTTGATAATTTCCAACCCAAAAAAAGGGTCAAATGATCTAGATATATCAGAAGTCAGTACGTAACCTATGCGTTGCAACACATGGTTTTCGTTTCATCCTTATGGTGAAGACAGGGTATGTATGACTGCAATTAAAACTATAAAGCATATTTATAGTTGCATCTAGATTCGTGTAGATATTATTGATAGATAAATCGAGAGAGGAGCCCACAGTTTTCAGACAGTAGAGCTTATGTGTGTATCCGTACAAAAGGATAATAACATTCGTGGATTTGCCGCCATTGTTAGAAAAAGATGTGCATCCCTGATGTCATGTGTTCACAGCAGCACCAACAGTATTCTCAGTGTGTTCGCAGATCGGTGGGATTCCCCGATGTTGCGGAGGTGGATGCAGCTCCACGTTGAATTTAAATTTTATGTTATAATCTGTGTTTATACCTACTAACACTAAATGTTAAGTAAAATTGTTACTAACCCTATGGACTATGTCTGAAATAAAAATATTCTATTCTAAAGGATCACTTGGTCGAAATTATATATATAAGAGTTGACTGTGTTGTTGAAAAATATATGTACATTCAGTTAGATACTTAATGTATATTTTTCATACTCCCAGCACCCCCAAAACTACGCAATAAAAAACTTTAATCTAAAACATAATGATAACCTACAAAACAAACTGGCACATAAAAAAACACTCCCTAGAGGGCGCTGGCCGCGGTTTTATTACAATTATAACATATTTTATGTAATTTATAACATACTGCTCCTAATGACTTTATGCTAATCGTAACTGACACCATGTTTGTTGATAATAAATTAGATGTCTTATGGCGCAGCCCTGAAAATGGAAAATAATTTTTCTGAAATGTTCAACCCTGTTTCGAGTAGGCAATTTAATTACTATTTCGATGTAAACGTTCCATTAAAGCTTGGATATCAAAATAATACTTACGTTTTTTTTTTCTTTTTGATTAATGATAGAGAAATTCAGATTTTGGCTAAATTGTTGAATAGACAACTGGAATAAGTTTTTAAAATGTTAGCAGAGGTTTAATATTCCCATGAGAATAAGTCTGTTAATTGAACTCAAACTCAAAGCATTTATTTCTATTAAACCATTTATAGGCATTTTTGAACTGTCAAGGAATCGGTCAGTCAGAAATATGAAGCTAGTTGCCCATTCCAAAGCGTAGTAGGTACCTATGGAGAAGAACGGGCAAGAAACTCCACGGAGAGTCCTTTAAATAAAAAATTGTTACAAAATATTGGTTACATCATTCATGTTGAAATTATACATGTGAGATTAATGTAGAAAGACGTGCACGTTAGAAGCGTCCGTAATAAAAAGATAAAACAAAGAACAATTCAAAAACTAAAATAAATTAAAAATAAGCCGTAGCAACTAAGAGATGACCAGTCCTAACTGACGGCGCCCGTTCACGAACCTGATGCATGGATTAGCACCATTCATCTCAACGATTTTGAAGGGAGCTAAATGATCCAACACACGCGCCACCATCACCGAAACATCTGAGTGAGCATGACATACTCACAGCCGCCAGGGCACATTCAAGGCAATGCAAGACATATTACCCTGTAAATAGTAACTCTTTAGTACATAGTGCTCACATAGTGTGCTATGCAATATATATAATACAAAGGAGATTGAGTTTATACAATGCAAAGATGGTCTTACAATCTTCAGCAGCTCCAACAGTATTTGCAAATGTTAATCAATTAGTTGTGGTTGTGGAGCAGGACCAGCATTGAGCCAAGCGTTTTTATCAGCGATGTAATCCCCCAACATATAATATGCCTGCCTGCATAGTGTGCGTTTTATACAAGATTTGAATTCTGTCTTATTCAATTGAAGTATGTGGGGAGAAATTTTATTATAACATTTTAAACAGTACCCCATGAAAGATGAGTCTACTTTAGCCAGTTTGAAACCTGGTTGCACTAATAAGTCCCTATTTCTTGTACTATAATTATGTCTATCACCTCTTTTACTAAAAAGATGTAAATTTTTTCTTACGTATATGATGTTTTCATAGATATATTGACAAGGTACCGTCACGATGTTAATATCCTTGACGATAATATCTTTGACGATTTGAATTTAATATTTAAAGATCTAATAACAAAACGGACACCGAAAAATTGGTCCTTTTAGAAAATATTACAGTTTTGGTCCTTCGAGACATGACTCACTGATGTTGCCTTTTCTCTTGTAACAGTTCTCAAGAACTATCATGTAAAAGAAAGAAAAAAATATGTTTTTTTGCGGTAAAAAAATTATGCAAAGAAAAGACAAACACAAAAAAGAATAATTTGGGGGAAAATATGCGTCATATCCACGCAAAACGGCCATCGCTCAACATAATATACTACCCATTTCTCTATCCCTCGCTTTTTGTAACAGGTATGCTCGGACTCGACACTCTAGAGCTGAGAAGGAGCTTGCAAGCAATTATACACTTTTACTATTTACTTACCAATAAAATCGATAATCCCTCAGCACTGAGAGATATAAGTCTAAACGTCCCAATGGGAGCCATGCGGGGTGCGGGGGAGCACGGTTTGCGTCGGCGGCGGCCCCTGCTGGCTGTGGCTGGCTCCCGCACCCGTGCCACAAGAAATGCAACTATGCGACGTACTCTTACGCTCTTCAACTCGACCGTACTTACTCAAGATGTGGCCCTATTTACTGACAAACTGTGCAAAATTATATCTGCGGTAAATGTCCACCTCACACAATGTCATGCAGGCTAGCTCATCGAAGCTGTATTCATTACAAGTTAGTAGTTAAGCATAAGTATTTAATAATATAATATGCTAAGCTCAAATTGTAACTGTACGCGTATATTACGAAATGTAACTTGTTTGTAGACGCCTTGAGTTGACCTGTTAAGTCTACAAAATGTTAAATAAATAATGCTGTGACCCTATGTGAGACAGAGCCACAGCGCTGGTGATGTCCAAAGTTAATCCACCTAGCCTTTTCCCAACTATGTTGAGGTCGGCTTCCAGTCTAACCGGATACATCTGAATACCAGTATTTTACATAGAGCGACTGCTTTTCTGACTTCCACAACCCAGTTACTGAGTAACACGATATCCCTTTGGTTGTCAGACTTTCGAACTTCTGACAACCCGTTACGACTGTCAAAGATCCAAGAATGACAGCCGGGACTAACGACTTGACGTGCTTTCCGAGGCACGGAGAGGTCGCGGTATGTTAAGATGGCCACCCATCCACGGACTGACCGCGGCAAGCGTAGCTTAATCTGATCAATCAACCCTTGCGGCTGTTATTACTTAACTACGAGCGCCTCTAATGTGTGATGTCCAAAGTATTAACAAAAAAAAATTATCAGACACAATCTTTATCTCATCTCTCAAACTTAAACAGAAATAACAGTAGCAGTATTTAAATTCGTCACCAATAACTCTCATATATTTACGAGCGACGTCACAGTACAAGCACATATACCATATATACAGTAATAAATAACGCACTACCGGCGCTCGCCGATGTGTGATAAATGTGCTCTTAGCCTTAAATAATTAACTCGGGGTTAAATGCGGTCAGGACGAGGAAAAAAAGGCTTTTTGTATGTGTTTGACTTTGTGGCGGCTCCTTTGTAGGGTGGATAGGGTTAACTGTTTAAAAAACTGGTTCAATTGTAACTGTTATTGGTCTATGATAGCTTCAAGGTGTATTTCTTGAAGTGAACAGACTTTACTCTTTATGAGTGTTTTAAATGGAGGATAAGGGTTGATGATTTCAAGTATCAAGATTTTTGTCATATATCAGCCTCTCAAATCTCCTCAGTCAATTAAAAAGTGTTCTATATAACTGTTAATAGGACGAGAATTTTGTACCTACAACGTGATAAGATTAGCTGTTGAATAATTGATTCAGTTCGCGACTTTTCCCTATGATCAGCTCAGCAACTTGAAACTAAACATTGTAACAATAAAACTATTTACAATAAAATTCACTCAGCTGTATTCACATCATTATACTAACCTTTTTAGAACGAGGTTGTCAGGTTTAAGTCTTACCATATCGACATTTTACAAGTTACGAACGACTGTCATCTGACTTTTGCAACCCAATTGCTGCGCAACATTTCAAAAGTCAGTTATCAGACCTTCGAACCTTTGACTAGACTGACTGACCAGGACGTAACTATGACATTCAGCGTGTGTTGGATCATTTAACTCCCTTCAAAATGGTTGAGCTGAATGGTGCTAATCCATGCGTCAAGTTCGTGAACGGGCGCCGTCAGTTGGGAATGGTCATCTCATAGCTGCCACGGCTTATTTTAATTTAATTTAATTTTTGTAACCATATTTTGATTTAAAAGCGTGTCCGTGGAGTTTCTTGCCCACTCTTCTCCACAGGTACCTACTACGCTTTGGAATGGGCAACTAGCTTCATCTTTCTGACTGACCGACCCCTTGACAATTCAGAAGTGTCTGTAATTGGTTTATTTGAAATAAATGCTTTGAGTTTGAGTTTGGTTCGAAGAGGTCATTTGAACGCACCTCAATTTTTTTTACAAAAGTATGAAAACTAGGACCAACGACATTGGCTGAGTAAGCACCAGAATTACGTCCCATCGTACCCAAATACAAATTACTGTCTTCCAACCATACTTTGTAAGCAATTATTCAATACTTGCTGTGTCAAGGAGACTACTAATAGTAACAATTTTACGCTGAACGGCCACGGTAACCCGGTATCGCCGAGTAACCCACTACCACACATAGATGTGGTATCTTCACGCTCTTTTTCCGTTATAAGATAGACAGGAACTGGTAAACTAAAACTGTCAATAGAAAGTTCAAGTTTTGCGTTAATTAGCACTAGGCATCTTAGCTTCAAGTTTCGATAATCATTTTTAGGGTTCCTACTTCTTTTTGTGTGGTTAGTGACTAACCTGGTGTCAGAATTTTAAAGCCGCCCATGGGCCTCTGATTTGGCTTCACATGCCGTCGAGAAATATCTCTCAGGCATGTCGTTTTCCTCACGATGTTTTCCTTCACTATTTTTGAAGCAAGTGATAACTAGTAGTTCTGCGAACAGTAAACCTCGCGAGCACAAACTTTTTCACAACAATTAATGTTCCACTAAAGTTATTTAAAACAGGATATTTACCATGTTTTTGTTGGATATTTTGTTAAAAAAAACATGATAAATATCCCGTTTGAAAGAATTTTAGTAGTGAAAATAACCATGTCAGTTTAAAATACTTTAAAATATACCTATCCAACTTAAAAACCGGCCAAGTGCGTGTCGGACCACGCACAATGAAGGGTTCCGTAGTTGGGATGAATTTATCCCAAAACCAAACTTAACTTTGTAGTTGAAAAATATGTTCTCCCATACGGAATGTATGGGAAAACATGTTTTTGCAACTGCAAAGTTAAGTTGGTCGATTATTACTCATTAACCTGTAAAGCCTACTTAGCTGTGATAGTTTTCCTTTTAATTTCGTTATATCAGCTACTTTTGTGATTTTTTTCACACACCCAAAACCAACCATTTAGCCGGCAGGGGGAGGGGGACACTTGACTCTAACAAAAATTTGCACTTTAAAGCTTAATATTTCGCAAACGAATCCCTGAATCCAAAAATGGTGTTCACAAACTCACAATATTTTTGAAGGACCTTTCCAATGATATCCCTCACCATGGGGTAAAAAAATAAAAAAATAAACATTAGCACTTTACGTGTATGAGAGGTACCCTAAAAAAAATGTTAAATGAAAATGGCGCGTTATCACTGCATGGGGCTCATCCAGAGCTGCGTCAGTCGCGCTGGCCAGAGGTGTGGGCGGGCGACGTCGGCCCACTTTGTGCGACGTTGGCTACAGCGGCACCGGGCACGCCGAGCCCTGCCGCGGTTGCCAGGACTGGCTGATGCGGCTCCTGCCATACTGCTACAGGTCACGGTATTTTTGGGTACCCTGGCTCAGTTCCGCTGCGACACCCGAATGTCGCTCGTCTATCTATGTCGCTTTTAGAACGGTGGTATTATCCAGATACTTGGATTCTCACTACTTGAAAGTCATTCGTACACATCGCGAGTCAAAAGACAAAAATGTCGCCATTTACGTCACGCGAAGCAATCCATTCCACATAACGATGCTACTTTTTAAACGCAACAAAAGATGAAGAATGTACCTATTAAAAATGACTGTTAAGCGTATCACATGAATTCGAAAAGTCTGAGGTGCGTGCCTTGGGTTCGAACTCGAGACCTATGACTTGGCAGTCCGACGGTCACACCACAAGGCTATCACTGCTCACCCTATTACGAAGCCTACGCTACTCGTCCGTCCATCTATCTGTCAGCGAGCTGTATCTCATGAACCGTAGTTATTAGACTGTTGAAATTTTCACAGATAATGTATTTCTATTGCCGCTGTTACAACAATTAATCTGCCTAGCCTTTTCCCAACTATGTGTGGGTCGACTCCCAGTCTAGGCCAAAGGGGATCCCCATACAAGAAACGTGTTTTATTTGGCGTTTTTTGCTAAATATTATACGGTGGTACGGAGCCTTTCGTGTGCTAGTCCGTCTCGCAGTTGTTTATTTTTAACCGACTTCAAAAAAAGGAGGAGGTTCTCAATTCGTCGGGATATTTTTTTTTTATGTATGTTCTCCGATTACTCGAAGGCGACTGGACCGATTTGAAAAATTATTTTTTTGTTTGAATGGGTATACTTTCAAGTTGTTCCCATTGTCATTTGATCACGATCTGATGATGGGATCTTGGAGAAATCGAGGGAACTCTTTAAATATTATAGGCACATCTATAGCGATTTGGGCATTTTTGATGAGCAGTTTACATAAGGCTAATGTAACTTAGATAAATTACAAACAAACCCACTAGAAAGTGAAAAAAAAAAACTTTTTTTCATCAGGAGGTCTTTGGATCAGTATTTTAGTTTTCTGACACCGACTTCCGAAATTAAAGTTATTTTTCACTTTGTAGTTTAGAAGTCGGTTGTATTTTTTGTAAAAAAGTTTTTAACTATTTTTTTAAAGGATTTAATTATTTTGTCTGTTCTAAAACGTCCACTGCTAGCTAGACACAAGCTTCATAAGCACGTAAAGGCCCATGCTTCCTTAATGTTAAAGAAGAGCTTGCTATTATCATCCCTGGATAGTTGAATTAGTAACCTCAGATTGTGGTGATTTTATTTGCGTTATGTCATATCTGGAACTGATTCTTCCACGCCACATAACGCTTCACTCATTATTTGCAATGGAGTACGTAGACCTGTTCTTGGTTCAGAGGGGCTCGTGGGTAAGTAATAACAGCCGCACGGGTCGGTCGATCCGTGGATGGGTGACCATTTTTACATACCGAGACCCTTCCGTGCCTCGGAAAGCACGTTAAGCCGTTGGTCCCGACTTATTCTTGGATCTTTGACAGTCGTTACAGGTCGTCAGAAGCCCAAAAGTCTGACAACCAGTCTTACCAAGGGGTATCGTGTTACCCAGGTACCTACTGGGTTGTGGTGGTCAGATAGGCAGTCGCTCCATGTAAAATACTGGTATTCAGCTGCATTCGGTTAGACTGGAAGCTGACCCCAACATAGTTGGGAAAGGGCTAGGCAGATGATTAGGACTCAGACTTGTCTCATATCTAACTTTTGTACTCGAAAAATGTCACATCACTATCAAGATCAGTACCCTAATTGCGTAACTTATTTTCGAAAACAATTTTGCCTAATTTGTTTCATTTTGATAGTTCAACAACATTCATTGCGTTATTTACGTTGTTGAGTAGATTTTTTTTCCAACTTATGAAGCAATGGTTTAGCAATTTGTTTCAAATCGTAACAGATTGTGGTTGTGTTGTATTACGCAATTAGGGTACAGTTCTATAGATAACTTCAGTAACATTACTTTTTCAATGCATAAACATCATAAGTTTGCAAATCCAATTCCCTCACTAATAAACAATAATTTTGCAAAAAATAACAATTGCAAGTTAATTACATACTTGTCGTACCATCTACAAAACGTAGTGTTTTCTCTTACAGCGCAGTTTTCTGCTTTCTAACATACTCGTAATTATTGTACGCAAAGTAATGGACAACAGCGCTGCAGCGGCTGGAAAATGAAAGTCGTTGAAAAAACAAAGAAATGTCGGCTGTAATGAGATCGATTTCATTAATTAGATGGAAATGATTGATGTGCGCTTGAGTGGCTGAAGTTCTTTTTTAGAAAGTGGCTTGTTGCTAATTGGTTGAAGGACTGGAAAAGTGTTAAATGATGCTAATCGTTAAATACCATACAGTTACATTGGTTAGTTATAGTTACCTTGCAAAGAGAGCAATGGTGGCCCACTGGTAACGGTCCCGACTTAAGAGTCGGTCGTGGTTTCGAACCCAAGCAGGTGCTTTACTTTGTGTAAATAATTTCATCACCACTGCTCTTAAAACGGTGAAGGAAAAGATCATGAGGAAACCGGCATGTCCTGGAAGCAAAAATTCGAAGACATGTGACATCTACCAACCCGCAGTGGGCCCCAGTGCGCGTTGGTAAATGTCAGATAGATTGGCAGATACTTCTTTCTACACTGCCGCACTTTTTATATTTTATCGATTTCTTAAATATCCATTAATATCTCAGTAATCATTATCGTGTTTCAATATGAGTTTCTTTTATGCTATTGCATAGCATTTATCGCGGGCTTTGAGCGCGGCGACCGAATCAAGAAATTCCGTAACGTAACGAAAATAAAACCTAACACTCCGCCTACCATGCAATGACGGTTCCCATGACAACGTGATATTGTCATGGGAACGCAATTTTTGTTTTATGTTATCACGTCATCATCCCAAGTGTAGCGTTGACAAATAGGAAGTATGGAGGTTACAAATGCTATGCAATAGCTTTACCGCGGCAGTCCCCGAGTGCCACACGTTCTTTTTGTTTTCTTTTATAAAATTTCACAATTGATGATATTTTATTCACATTACAATCTAGCCTATTAGCTAATAAGTAATTTAATTAAAACTTAAACTGCTAAGTAACTATAAAATTAAGAAGTCGTCCAATAACGTCTTTCTTATTCACTATAAGTTAAGGGGAAGACACTTGATTCACGTGTTCTTTGTAAAAGTCAGCACTCACACTACAGTTTAAGGTCACTTACTCTGCACTAAACTAACTCAAAAGGTTTAACCCTTTTTAGTCTTCGCACTAATTCAGTGTTGTCAAGGAGTTGGATCGCCTCAACATTCACATGATGATGAAGTCTGTGTATATTTTTGTATAACTATGTTTACGACATCCATCTTGAGGTCCCGGTGGAGGTCACTATTTCTAATGTACCAGGGCGCGTTGACTATATCCCTTAGTACTTTGTTTTGAAACCGTTAAAAATATGAGTGATCATATTATTTTATTAGGGCGTGTCCCATAAATCGTTAAGTCGCGCCACTACTTAAAACAAAACCTTGCCTAATAAGTCCAAAGACAACAATTTAAATAATTATCAAAATAAACACTCAATGTATTTCTCTCAATATTTACCGTCCGTATGTATGGGGCGTGAGCTATAAATTGGTGCGCCGGCGCAGCCGTCGATCACAATCGGTCGCATTCAAATGAGCTGCCGGCCGAATTTATGACTTCGGCACCCGATGAGTAAGACATTCTGTTGCAGAGTGAGGAAGTGGGTAGAAGCACGAAGGGTTAAGCAGGTATATTTTTTTTAAGTGAAAACTTCTTTAGGCGCATTGGGGATTTTTGAGATGGGAAAAAACAATTGAACTCGCGACACTGTTACGACACCAGCTCTTGACCATTAAAAAGACATCAACGCGTTGATTATCGCTGTGCGTGGAGTAAAAGACATCAACGCCTTAATTACGCAGTGCCGATTTTTTTTCAAGTTTTCACTTCTTTCGGCACTCCCGGAGTGCCACTGATTTTTTTTTTAGATTTTTATCATTTAGAGTGTGACTTTTATTTTTGCGAAAGAGTGATAACAAGGAATAAAGAACTAGATACAAAAATTTTCAAACCGTAGCTTTTATAAATAAACGTGAAAACATCGCAGATAGTTCTTGAATTACACAAAGCGTCGTGCATAATAGCAAATGGCATTTCCTACTAGCTTATCTGATTCATCTGAGATTTGAATATTGCTATTGTCATCTACATCCCCTTATCCGAAACGTCATAACATATTTGGGATCAGCACAACAAGTCCTCTTCTTTCTCACATCTACGTAAGGTGACATCTTACAGTTACAGCAGCTGTAACTAGCCATGGGTCATTTAATAAACACCTCTACGTCATAGGAGTCACATACAGTCCGCTGTACAGAGCCTGCCTGGAGGACGACGAGACAGCAGCCCATGTGCTGTTAAACTGCCCGGTGGTCGCCACATACAGGGCCAAGTACTTCGGTAACCCAGGTACCCTAAGTGAGATTGTCAGTGACACCAAGGCGTTGCTGGCCTTCTTTGAGGAGCTGGGGTGGAATAACCGATTTTCCCACCCGTACGCCAAATACGCGCTTTGACGTGGAGTTACAGATACCAGCCCGTATTACCTATTACCTTAGGTAACATCTTTTGTACCCTCTTTTGGGCCAATCACATCTTTAAAAATCGTTGAGTATGTTGCTCCCTTGGCTTTCACCCACATCTAATCTTGTCTCTCCTTCTCCCTTTAAATCTATCCAAAGGTTGTCTTAAAAGATCGATTTTAGCGATAAGACTGCCCATTGTGTCACCCAATGTAAAAGTAGATGGGAAACGGTGGGCTCAAATGTAATAACAGCAATAAGTTGAGATTTATGATATAAAAAAAGTTTTTATCTTAGAATATAAAAAGTCAGCTTAATTCTCAATCTGAAAGCGGAAAAATATGAGAAAGATAATTGTTGTGAGTTATTGAGTAATTGATTACATAATTACAAAAAGAAAACCTTCGCACTAGGTAATTAACTCAAAGTAATGAAATACACTATATCTTATATAATATAAAATTCTCGTGTCACAATGTTAGTTACCTTACTCCTCCGATACGGCTTTACTGATTTTTACCAAATTTTATATGCATATTCAGTAGGTCTGAGAATCGGCTACTATCTATATTTCATACCCCCAAGTGATAAGGGTTGTCCACCCCAAACAAATAATTGGCAAAATAACGTTTGCCGGGGTCAGCTAGTATATACCTAAATGTATACAATATAGTGCATTGAATTACTCTGATATTAATAAATAAAATCTCAATAAATTACTAAAAAAACATTATAATGATTATCGATTTCATATCGATTAAAATCAATCTCACATTTTTTGTCTATATCACTGACATGACAGCTGACTGACATTGATATCTACATTTATATCTGTTATTCGTATGGTCTAGGTACTTAATAAAGAGTATTATATTCTCTTCTATTCTAGATCTCAACATCCGCTTTTTTTTTAACTACAAAAAAAACGAGCGTGCCTAACAGTAGTCATATATTATAATGTGTAACATTTGACATCTTGTTTGACAGTACCAACCTCTCGGAAAATAGTTTGATACCATCTGACGGCTAATTCTAGCACCACGCGTGCTCATTCATCATCATCATCATTTTAGCCAAAAGACGTCCACTGCTGGACATAGGCAACGGCTTAACGTGCTTTCCGAGGCACGGAGGGTCTTGGTATGTAAAGATGGGCACCCACGGCAAGCGTAGCTTAACCTGATGGAACAACAAAAACTTACTACAAAATAGAAAAATATGTTTATTATATGTGTAAAAATAGCAATATCACCATGCTTGGCAAAAGAAGATTAATGATAGCAATAAATATTATATCAAAGACAACAAATTCAAAAAATTCAAATTCAAAATTCAAAAGTCATTTATTCAAATTAGGCTGAGAATCAGCACTTTTCGAACGTCAAAATTACATAAGACAGTCCCCCAAAAACGCCCACCCTTCACAAGTCTGTTCTATGAAAAAAAAAAAAACCTATCTTTACTAGGTATGGCATACACCCCACTGGGAAAATTGAATAAAATTCTCTTAATTTCCCTCTGCTTGTTCATAGAGGAAAGAGGAAACTGCAGCAGTGGGATTTTTGTCTGAATATTCATCATTTCAGCCGAAAGACGTCCACTGCTGGACAT
This sequence comes from Agrochola lychnidis, assembly GCA_963680765.1. NCBI lineage: Eukaryota > Metazoa > Arthropoda > Insecta > Lepidoptera > Noctuidae > Agrochola > Agrochola lychnidis. Next base: position 3,437,385 of record OY796871.1, on the reverse strand, counting down.
AGGCTTCCCCCAAGCATCGCCACTTCGACCGATTCTGTGCTTTCCGCATCCAGCGGATTCCTGCGGCCTTCACAAGGTCATCGGTCCATCTTATGGGAGGCCTTCCAACGCTACGTCTTCCGGTACGCGGTCGCCACTCCAGAACCTTTCGACCCCATCGGCCATCCGTTCTGCGAGCAATGTGCCCTGCCCATTGCCACTTAAGGGGACGATAACTGACTTTTAATGATTTTATACTGAAGATGACGTCTAAACAAGTAGTGTTAATGATTTGGAAAAAATATATGTTAAATTAAAGCATTTTCTTAATATTTTAATATAATCATATATTGGAGTATGTTTATATTACATAGTGAAATAAATTTGTGAAGTTACGTCTGACGCGGATAAAAAATGAGAATCACGCAAAATCTATCAAGCGTATTTTTCGGAAACTTTCACCATTTTAAAGATAATTCAATTATTGATCTTTTAGTATACGTGTTTTATTAAAATACCTTTTGTTTTACGTATAATAAATTAAAAATGCGTCTAATTTGGGACAGCGCTCCTTGATGGGCGAATCCTATTACTGGCTGGACGTACGACGCGTTGCGTGAGCTCAGTACAGAACACGCAAGCTAACCACTCAAGGTCACTGTCATATATCTGCGTCTTAAGTTTGGTAATTCTGCGGGCTATGTCGGTTACCTTAGTTCTCCTGCGGATCTCTTCATTTCTGATTCGATCACGTAGGGAAACTCCAAGCATAGCCCTCTCCATTGCCCTTTGGATGACTTTTAGCCTTCTGATAAGGCGTGCTTATTGGTCAAATCAAATAGCGTGCGCTTCCCTGGTTTCCTGTTACACACTTCCGTCTCTTTTCACGAAATCGCTCCCACAGATTGCTGGAAAGCAAGAGGAAATGTATTACACATCAAAAACGATTCAAATGTCTTCGTCCTCCTCTACACCCTTTCTAACTCTGCGCGCACTCGAAGTTGAACCGAATCCCATATTTAACAGGTAGCCGCGTGGACATTGTAGCCGATAACTGGAATTAAACACTGCCACACTGTGCACTGTGTCGAAATAAAACGAACCGCGAGTTAATGTTATATCAAGTTGACGTACTTGTGTGTATTGATGGAAAACGGGAACTGCGGGCTAATGTTTTCTTAGATCAAAATATCATGAATAACATTTTCTTTCTCGTGAAATGTGTCTAAGAAAATAGCCATAGAAAATCCAAATAATAATCTAATTTATTTCACATGATCGACAATGGCGTTTAATTACTCTACCGCATGGGATACTATATGTGGACTGTAGATTTGCTGACCATTTCCTATTCTAGTACTTGTTGAAAGACCTACACTGTCCTCCCATACCTATTAACACTTTTATTTGAACATATTGTAAAAGCCAATCATTTTTAAAAGAGTAACCGTGGACTTTCTTGCCGGCTCTTTTTCATTGGGAACGACCTGGACATTTTGGGACCTAATTTGGACACGGGCCATTGAGATAGTTATGGCGAAAAAGAATTTATAGTTCACATGCATATGCTCACCATTACTTTTCAAACTTGATTTTTTGATGTGTTATTGTAAAAGTGAAACAACTACTCTGACCCAACTAATATAACCTTCATAAATTGAATTAGGTCAGAAAATATGAGCAGTATTTGGTTCAAAGTCAAAGTCCAATCCAAATAGGCACATATAAGGTAGTTTTGAACGTCAACATTTGCAAAAATATATAATTGATTCTAAAAGAGATAGTTTCGTATGGAGAAGTATGGGCATGAAACTTCACCGTTACTCCTTTAAAAATGTTTTACAATATTTTGTATGCATTAATTTTATATAAAAGCATATTTGAAGACGATGCACCTATAATAAAATTACTACATCACAGTAGGTAAAAATAATCCTTAATATTATAAATGCGAAAGTAAGTTTGTTTGTTACGCCTTCACGCTAAAACGGCTGAACGGATTTGGATGAAATTTGGCACATATATAGATGATGCCCTGAAAAAGAACATAGGATACTTTTTTTTCCCACGGATCGAGACTTATGCGGGTGAAACCGCGGGGCGCAGCTAGTTCAAAATAAAGCAATGACAGAAAAAATAATTATCTCACAGATTAATTACATGGTGCTCACATATTTACAAACATTGTAAAATAAAACGATTATCCTAAAAAAAAAAATAAGTCAGGTAATATGATAAAAAAAAAATCATAAAAATAATAACAGGTTAGACTAGGTTTCTCTAAAATAATTGTTTTTCGTTTAGTGCAGTAGTCATTTTTTTACAAACTCTAGATAATGTGTCTGCATTCCGCTTATGCTGAACGTTACGGTCAGTAAGTAAACCTAAGAATTCAAACGGTTAGTTAATGAAGAAAAAAAAACAATATTTGGTACACGCACAGGAAATACAAACAGTAAAAAAGGAGTATTTAAATCTAACAAAACTAACATGTTTTTCGAAAAAAAAAAAAAAAGAAAGAAAGACAAAAAAAGAAAAAAGCTTTAATTAAGTACTTGGTACCATACCCTGTACCTGTACCCTAAGGAAGATCAACACTTTTCTACGCGACGCTTGAGAAATATTAGAGGCTTCTTAACAAAAAGACGCACATCTTGCAAACAATTCACAATTTCACGCTTCTGTACCAAATCTGCCCACGTATTTTATAACTAAAGCCTTCTCAGACCTTTAATGGATCATTAAGGCAAACACCGATAACCGGCACAATCCCGTGTTTCACACCGAGCAAAACAAACGAACAGCACGACTCACGAAGTCGTTGTATTAGTGACAAAATGTTTTTACGCCTGCCTTTTTGTATTCCACCGTTTTTATTCCAATCCCTGTTCTGTTCCAACCCGTTTTTCTTTTATTGATATTTAATTAAGTTTTAATTTTATCTCGCGGCTCCCGTTGTTTTAATTGAGTATTTTTGGGTGTGATACGATGTTGAAAGAATTATGGCTATGTGTAATATTTTTAATTGTTGAACAAGCGAGCGGGCTGAATGTCGATCTTGACTAATGTTTTAAGATTGTTCCGCGATAATTTTCGGTTGGGAATTTCGTATAGGATGCCTTGTTTTGTTTGTATTCATGAATGAAATCATCTTAGGACGATCCGGATGCACATTGTTTTCCCACAAAGAGTTTTACGGTCAAAAACGTTGGTCAAAATACAATATTATTAAAATTTTTATCTAATTTCATTTAAGATATACGTACACAACTTATCAGATTTAAATAAATCTCTGACGTTGTACAGTTATATTTTAGCAAAACATTAAAAAAAAAAAAACAGTTGCACTCCGGGAGTGCCGACAGAAGTGAAAACTTGAAAAAAAATCGCCACCTCGGTAATCAACGCGTTGATGTCTTTTTAATGGTCCTTTTGACCACTAAAAAGACATCAACGCTGGTGTCGTCACAGTGTCGTGAAATCAATGGTTTGGTCCCATCTCAAAAATTCCCAACGCGCCTAAAGAAGTTTTCACTACAATTTTTTTTTAAAAAAATACAAAATAAAAAAACAATGTAAAGATAAAAATGTAATCAATAGAAAATACAACTCTATCGCTCATCTGATTAAAAATCTTTTGACTTGGTGTAAACATTACGTATTAGGTTACTAATGTAGCCTTGGTTAGGTAATGAAGCCTCATATGACTCTTACTTAAGAGACAAGAAGCTATTTCTTAGCCTCGATCACTACGTTCCTTTAATGGGTCCCACCCTTTTCTGTTAAGCTGATGTAATTTAAAGTCACGTAGGGCAATTATTACGTATTTTATTTAAAAAAAAATGTTATTTACTGGTGTCATAACAACCCACTTCATAAATGACCTTATTCGAGCAAATTGCAAAAGGTTTTTAGGGTTCCGTACCTCAAAAGGAAAAAAAGGAACCCTTATAGGATCACTCGTGTGTCTGTCTGTCTGTCTGTCTGTCTGTCTGTCTGTCCGTCTGTCACAGCCAATTTACTCCGCATCTAATGGACCGATTAAGTTGAAATTTGGTACACATATGTATTTTTGTGACCCAAACACGAATGTGTAACGTAAATAAATGAATTTTGAATATAGGGGTCACTTTTAGGGGGCAAACAAGAAAATTAAAAAAAAAAGTTTTACTAGCAGTACCGTGTGACATATCAAATGAAAGGACTTGTTATGAGGATCTTAAATATATTTTTTATATCATTTTAAAATAAACACTTTTAAAGATATTTAAGAAATTCAATGAAAATTGACCATTCCCCCCCCCTTATCTCCGAAACTACTGGACCAAATATTTTGAAAAAAATACATAATATGGCTCTTTACTCATAGATAACAGGAAAACCTATAAGAAGTCCATGGTCTTAAAATAACATGGTAAATCTCTCAATATTGTGCGCGCAAACTTACATTTCGTCGCTCGGCATCCAATAGGCCCATCTCTCTAGCTATTATAATATCAACAACAAAATATCAAAAGTGTTTGACAGTCTGCTTAATACACAACTAAAAAACAAAACTGTAAATGTTCATGACAACCAATTCGGGTTTCGGCGTGGTTTGTCAACAGAAAGTGCAGTGTTGTTGTGTCACATACTATACACAGCATGGGACGCAGATTTATGTTAGCTTCCTCGACTTATTCAAGGCTTTCGATCTGGTTGCTTACGACGTATTGCGGAGAAAGATGGAGAAGGATAGATTGCCAACGGAGCTTATAAACATCTTTAAATATTGGTATGGTAGTGTATGATGGGCTGGAACTTTTTCCAGGCCATACAGGTTGGAATGCGGGGTGAGGCAGGGAGGGTTGAGCTCACCCTCGCTTTTCGAGCGAGCTGATTGGCGAGCTCAACAGCACCAGAGTAGGTAACTATATAGATGGTATTAGTGTAAATAATATTAGCTATGCAGACGATATGGTGCTTCTGAGCGCGTCAATGTGTGGTCTCAGAAAGTTGGTCGCCAAATGTGAGCAGTATGCCAAAATACATGGTTTGATGTATAACTCCAATAAGTCGGAGATCATGGTCTTTGAGGCTTGGGGTAGATCAGGTTATGTACCACCTTTATTACTCAATGAGACTCCACTACAAATAGTATTTACGTTTAAATATCTTGGTCATATATTGACCCCTGCCCTCAATGACGGACTCGATATTGGCGGGAACGAAGGGTGTTGTTGGTAAGGGCGAACATGCTGGCTCGCAGGTTTGCACGCTGCTCACTTAAAAAGTCAAAATTACTCTGTTTCGAGCTTATTGTACAACATTTTACACGTGCAGCCTATGGGCTAGATATACCCAAAAGTCATGCAACACCCTTCGTGTCCAATACAACAACGCTTTCAGGGTACCTATTGGTGGGGCTGCCCCGTTTTTGTTGCGCATCGGGAATGTTCGCAGACGCACATATTAATTTCTTTTACGCAACGATGCGAATGAGGTGTGCATCCCTGTTGCGCAGAGTGCGGGCCAGCTCCAACAATATCCTAAAAATGATCACTAGCAGGCTGGATTGCATGTACATCAATCACTGCAGTGCCATCTCCCATGGGGTGAAATAAATTGAAACTAGATTACGTGGGGCACTCGGAAAGTTTTGCGATACTAGAAAAAAATAAACTACAGGTTATATATTTTTTTATTATATCTTTAATACACAGTTTCATACGTCTAAACCAATTTTCATAACACATTTTCCAGTCCACATCAAACACCTCTTCAATCTCCTTCTCAAATGCAGCCAGTGCAGCTTCCGGTGATGAAAACTGTTTTCCTTTGAGTTGGTTTTTCATTTTGGGGAATAAGAAATAGTCGCACGGAGCCAAATCGGGACTGTAAGGAGGATGACCTATAAATTTGACCGGTGTGCTGTCCAAAAATTCCCTTGTTTTGAGCGCCGAGTGAGTCAGCGCGTTGTCGTGGTGAAGCAGTAGCCCACGGAGGCCAGTGTTCGGTCGCTTGCTGCTTGCAGCAGTAAAAACTTCTGGCAAACATTTGGTAACATACCATTTAGTATTGATGCTCCTTTGATCTCGTAAGGGTACTGACACCAGATAAACCATCAAAAAAAAAACTTGCGATCAAAATTTTGCCTGCACTTGGTTGCACACTGGCTCGCTTCACTTAGGTAGGCGTTGGTTCATTTTGAAACAGTCACATGGTCGACTGACGCTTCATTTCTGGATCATTCTGATAAAACCAAGATTCGTCAGCCGTAATGATATCTTAAACGTGCCGAGACGAGCCAGCTTCGAGCTTCAAATCGTACAAAATCATCGCGCGAAAATTTTCTCGTTGTAAATCCACTTTTCAGTAAGACAGAGTATTTTGATTTTGCTCGTAAAAAAATGTGGAGGGAATTTAGAATGTAATGTTTTTTTTTAACCAACTTCCAAAAAGGAGGAGGTTATTGTAATAAATAGTCATATTTTTTATCGATATCAAAACCAGCCAGTATCCCATAGACAAAAACTGTTAGTCGCAAAACTTTCTAAGTGACCTGGTAAAATAAGCTAACATAGTTCATAAGTTTACTAACACAATGAGTCCTTGTTACTTGAATAAAGAAAAATATCGTGACCATTTTTCTTTTTCAACGACGTTTTCTAAATATTAAACCTAGCTAGATCGATTTATCGCTCCCAAAACGCCCTGCGTACTAAAGTTCATAAAAATTCTTTGAGCCGTTTCCGAGATTCAGATTATATACATATATACAAGAATTGCTCGTTTAAAGGTGTTAGATTTATATTATTATTATATTAATACCACGAATGTGAAATTTTAACGAATATCAGATTTTTGTTTTATTTCATTCTACACGTTCAAATAAGTGATCTTGCAATTTAAAAAAAAACGTAAAAAAATGACACATTCGCGGTATTGGATGCCGAGCGACGATTTGTAGTTGGAATGTATGGGAGAACATGTTTTTCAACTACAATGTTAAGTTTGTTCTTGGGATAAATAAATTAATCTCAACTACGGAACCCTTCATTGTGCGTAGTCCGACACGCACTTGGCCGGTTTTTTTATTGATAAATGTGTTAAATTAATCTGTATTTTTCATTTCAAAGGTTAGTCCAGACAACTTAAGAGCTTAAGAGAACTTAAAATTATATTTTAAGAACATTATCTTTATACTTTTGAAGTTCATTATTTATAGCTCTCAAATAAAATTGATAATAAAACCTAGCTATGACATTATCTTAATATCACGACACTATTATAATTTTAGATCTGCCTAGCCTTTTACCAACTATTTTGAGGTCGGCTTCCAGTCTTACCGGATGCAGCTGCCAGTATTTTACATGGAGCGACTGCCAACCCAGTTACTGGGTAATACGATACCCCTTGGTAAGACTGGTTGTCAGACTTTCGGGCTTCTGACGACCCGTAACGACTGTCAAAGAACCACGAATGTCAGCCGGGACCAACGGCTTAGCGTGCTTTCCGAGGCACGGAGGAGTCGCGGTATGTAAAGATGGTCACAAATCCACGGACCAACCCCGGCAAGCATAGCTTAACCTGATGGATCGACCCGTGCGACTTTTATTACTTAGCCACAAGCTCCTTCACGACACTGTTATCTATCACTTAGAATAAATATTGCTAAACATTTCTTTAATAATTAATCTTCAAAGAAATAGAGTATACTTTAATACCATAAAAGGTTTTAATAAATAAAAAAAACCTGACTGCCTCGTTAGTCTAGCGGTCACAAGCGCTACTACATACTGAGCATGAGGTCCTGGGTTCGATTCCCAGGTCGGGAAGTGTTATTGGGTATTTACATCTGGAATTTCTCAGTAGCAACTCGGAGTCTGGATTTGTGCCCGGTTGATGGCAATAGGCTCGCCCCCTATTACATGAGACTTAAACATAACTGGCAAAATGTGGGTGTACCTACTGTATACTCCGTTTGAAATAAGATTAGACATTTAAACAAACCTTTTTTATAGTCCGTTCAACCGATTTTAACTTCTATACCGTAGGCATAAGGATGGCATTAAAAGCAAAAAAAAATGGTTACATACCAACTGTTTACTGCAGCTGCCATTTGTCATGCCACCAACGCAATAGAAGTCAAAATCGGTTGAACGGACTGTAAAAAAGGTTTAGTTAAATGTCTAATCTTATTTCAAATGGAGTATAGGTACCATCGACGAAAACAACGACGAAACGCATACCTAAGCAGTTTGAAAACAAAATCCCGTACACACGACCCTTTTTTTCGTAGGTAAGCGTTACTATATCGGGCGAGCGCTGCAAGCAGAAATAGTCCTTACGGTGTATAGTTATGCGTTTCCCTCTGATACAGGGGTACGGGGTGATGTTATATGTAAAGGAAACTTCAAAGAGATGCGAGTAGAAAAAGCGCTTTTCCAAGTAAGTAATTAGGTACAAATGAATAATAATAATTAATCGGTAGATTCTGGCCACGCTAAGTTTGTGTGCAATGGAATAAATGGGAAACTTCTGGAAGTTATGACTCTGTTCAATGTTTGTCCAGACTTATACTCCATTTGAAATAAGATTAGACTTTTAACTAAACCTTTTTTACAGTCCGTTCAACCGATTTTGACTTCTATTGCGTTGGTGGCATGACAAATGGCAGCTGCAGTAAACAGTTGGTTTGTAACCACTTTTTTTGCTTTTAATGCCATCCTTATGCCTACGCAATAGAAGTCAAAATCGGTTGAACGGACTGTAAAAATGGTTTGTTTAAATGTCTAATCTTATTTCAAACGGAGTATAGTTGGGAGTCTATGTTACTTGGTTCCTCGAACAGTTCATGTACGAGAGGTACGCTCTCGACGTCTATTTGCTACTCGATTTTGTAAATCCAACGCTGGCTCGGGTTCACCACTTCATCGTTTAGTTGAGACATATAACAATGAGTTTAATTCAATCGACATTCTTTTTCTTGGTAAAAATGCGTTTAAGAAGCAAATCCAAGCAACCCTAAAGGATCAGCAAAGTATTGTATAATGAAGTAATGTTTGATCTAATATCAAGCATTGCGTCATTATACAATGCTTTACGCACACAAACTTGCTTTTAATTTTATTTTTTTGTTTCTTTTATAAATTAAAAAATCCAGATATGAGTTCCAGGATAAAGCCGTTTGTATAGCTTTTGTATCTGTGTTACTAGCTAGTCTTTAAATACTTCCTATTGTAATCTGTGGAAAACGTAGTGGGTAGCATAATTGTTCAAAATGTTATATTTAAGATATTGTGACTGTTTTTTATTGTGCTACTGTTTGTTTTTCCTTAAATAAATAAATAAAAACCCCGAAAAGTTTTATACATGATATACTTTTACATCAGTCAGTTATGTCAGTTTCGGGGTTGTAAGTAGATCTAATGATTTTGATATTTTGCCTTTTGATTTTTGCATAATAGATTATGTGTAATAGACTATGTCGTACCTATGTTCTACCATACGATGATAAAACTGTAACAAATCCACACTGCATCGTGCTAAAGTGACTATTCTTTACCAGGAATAAATCAGAATACAAACAAAATAACCTATCAAAAATAAAAAGACAAACACAGTGTCAAATTCTTTTTTTAACCGACTTCCAAAAGGAGGAGGTTCTCAATTCGACTGTATGTTGTTTTTTTTTTTTTGTATGTTTGTTACGCGATTACTCCGTCATTTATGAATTGATTTTGATGGTTCTTTTTTTGTTTGGTAGATCATACTTCAGAGGTGGTCCCATATAAATTTTATTAACTTAGCTTGGGCTTAATTAAAATTATTTTTCACTTTGTAGTGTTTTTTTAGAAGTCAGTTGTTTTTTTTTTTGTAGGACATAAATGGTGTTGCCGTCTGTAGATTTTCAAATTCCACCGTTTTTAGGGTTCCATAGTAAACAAGGAACCCTTATAGTTTCGTCATGTCCGTCTGTCTGTCTGTCTGTCCGCGGTCTAGCTCCGAGACCCTTAGAACTAGAAAGCTGTAATTTGGCATAGGTATACATATTAATTACGCCGACAAAGTAGTAAAACAAAAAAATTAAAAATATTTTTTTTTTAGGGTACCTCTCATACACGTAAAGTGGTGATGTTTTTTTTTCTTTTTTTAACCCATGGTGAAGGGTATCATTGAAAAGTTCTTCTAAAAACATTGAGAGTTTGCGAAAACCATTTTAAATTCAGGGATCCGTTTGCGAAATATTAAGCTTTAAAGTGCAAATTTTTGTTAGAGTCAAGTGTCTCCCCCCCCTGCCGGCTAAATGGTTGGTTTTGGGTGTGTAAAAAAAATCACAACAGTAGTTTATGTAACGAAATTAAAAGAAAAACTATCACAGCTAAGTAGGCTTTACAAGTTAACGAGTAATAATCGACCAACTTAACTTTGCAGTTGCAAAAACATGTTTTCCCATACATTCCGTATGGGAGAACATATTTTTCAACTACAAAGTTAAGTTTGTTTTTGGGATAAATTCATCCCAACTACGGAACTCATTATGCGTGGTCTGACATGCACTTGGCCGGTTTTTTTTTACTTATTTTGGAGATTTGGAGTGGCCAGACTCTACGACGTTACGCTTCGAATTACAGTTACTACAGTAAAATAGTGACGTATTGCATGAAGCATTTTAATTGTATCGATAATTAGCCGTTAGTATCAATAACAAATTATTATCCGAAAGATTTTTTTTCCGCAACAAAAACAATTTTCGCATACGAATGCTCGCAATTAAAATACGTAAATGATAAATACTGTTATAATGGGTGTTGTAACGACCGGACTGATTAATGAAAAGTGAAATCGGTATGATTGCCAACGTTTCTCATTCGTCTTTACATTACAATAGATAACTTCGGACTTCAGTTCGTATTTTCTCTCCAAATGGCATGAATGCTTTATTATGAACACCTTGTATAGAGTTCACGAATTATCTCTGTGTTTGTAGTCATGTTTTGCCTGAGGATAACTTGAAAGCATAAACCATCGCTGTTTATAAAACAAGGCACAACTTAAAACAAACCTGCGAGTTATATTCTGAAATGAAATACAATAAAAAATGGTCTGATAACAAACTATTAATTTATCCTTAAGTCAATAAACAGTTGCTATCTCTTTCATAATTCTTTTAAAACAAAAGTTACGTTTACTTGCCATCCATAAAAGTAGGAGTCAGACAGTATATCTAATAAATGCAAATAGTTACAGTAGTTTTTAATTACAAACGTGCAATGTAAGTTAACCTCGCATATTTCTTCATATAAGGATGACATATCGTTTCTGGCTGCTATAACTAAGACCCAACGCTATGTGTTTCTGAAATAAATACAAAACAAATACCCTTCATAAAGAGTGATGTCGACAATCGATAATCGACATTGTATGCAAATATGACACGACAACACTACGAAAAACTAATAGGCGTAAGCGATAATGCTTTAAAGGAATCGAATAAATTATGATAAAGAACAATAATTATTCGATAATGATCACTTTTTGAATTTAAATAATCGAATAAGGTACACGTCGAGCTGTTGAATTCGATCATTAATTTGAACTTCGAACGCGAAGTATGAAATGAAGAAATTGTTTAAAATAGAAATGAGTATTTTTAATTATCGGTTTTGTGTTGGACAACGTTATAAAATTTTCATTATGGCTATTTAGAAGTTGTCAAACCTTTAAAGGTAACAAATAGCAACTTTATGTTTGATTAATCTTTTAAATGGCATTTTTTCGTTTGCAGAAGTGTTTTAATAGCTGTCAATAACTACTCGATTATATTCTAATATATTGCTTCATCAACTTTAGAAGCTTTAGAAGCAAAACCTATTAATTAATCGTTTACTTTTGCATCGATGATCATACATTATGTTGAACATTCATTTAGAAACAATGCATCGTATATCGTGAAAAACGAAATAAAAACTTTGCAGCTATTTTGAATAATTATGCAGTTGTCACCTTTAGTTAGATTAGAAATCTTTACCGGCTAAAATATTATTAAACAAATGAAAAACACAAGGTGGACATAATGACAATAAATTTAACTTTGTATTATTTAACTAGCTGCTGGCCGCAGCTTCTAATTCTTTTTCTAAAATAAAAGTAGCTTATAACGTCACCTATCTGCCAGTGAAAGTTCCGTCAAAATCAGTCCAGCCGTTTCGAAGACTAGCCGGAACAAACAGACAGACAAAAATTTAAAAAATTGTATTTTTTTTTGTTTTAATAACTACTATTTATAATTTAATTTTATGCATTTAGTAAAAAGCTGTTAATTGGACATCACAAACAGAGACTTAAATTTTAATAATTTTAAATAAATAAAAAACGTTTTTTTTTTGTTATAAGTACTTACTGTATATAATTTCATATACTACCATTCGGTTTGTTTGAAAAAAAAATCATGTTTTCAATTTCGATATTAATAGAATTTATTTTATAAATAGTTTCAAAATAATCCTATGCATTAGTATTATCACTGTTTTCATTTATTGTCACCTCCATGTTGTACACTGCAGACCTAAAGTCCAAAACCCGAATAGGGCAACCCTTTCCTTCAAAAGTGACAGCTGTCAAAATTGGTTACCATATCAACTTGAAAACTTATACTTAAAAGCGAAAAAACTGGTGAAAGACCCAATTATAATTACAGGTGCGAGTGCAAAAATAAAAAAATGCTTATCTAAAGGGACGGAGTAATTATAAGCACTTGTAATTAGCAACAAGGATTTGCAAACACCGGGCTTCTGGTGATTCGAGTGTTTTGAAACAGTGTTGATAGTTGTTAAACTGCTATCAGTGTGCAGCTGGAACCAGAAATAATATTTTGTTGATAAAATTTGTTCGATTTTTCTTTGTTTTGGTGAAAATACGGAGGCTTTTGACCCGATACAATATAGGCTATACTCCGTTTGAAATAAGATTAGACGTTTAACTAAACCTTTTTTACAGTCCGTTCAACCGATTTTGACTTCTATTGCGTTGGTGGCATGACAAATGGCAGCTGCAGTAAACAATTGGTTTGTTACCACTTTTTTGCTTTTAATGCTATCCTTATGCCTACGGTATAGAAGTCAAAATCGGTTGAACGGACTGTAAAAAAGGTTTGTTTAAATGTCTAATCTTATTTCAAACGGAGTATAGTTAAATTTAGATATTGTCTAATATAAACTATTAAAAAGAGAAAAGATTTGATTATTTGTGTGTCGGAAATTAATTAGATTGATTAGGCATTTAGAAAGTTTCTAAATACTTTTTTAGATTTAAAACTAAATATTCTTTGTTACAATGTTAATTATGACGTTCCATAATCAATATTTTAGTTCACTATACTCCGTTTGAAATAAGATTAGACATTTAAACAAATCTTTTTTACAGTCCGTTCAACCGATTTTGACTTTTATACCGTAGGCATAAGGATGGCTTTAAAAGCAAAAAAAGTAGTTACAAACCAACTGTTTACTGCAGCTGTCGTTTGCCATGCCACCATCGTAATAGAAGTCAAAATCGGTTGAACGGACTGTAAAAAAGTTTAGTTAAATGTCTAATCTTATTTCAAACGGAGTATAGTTAGCAATATTTCGTACTTTCATACAGTAATATTGCCTAATTAATCAAAACAGGTAAATATTTGATAGTTATTTACGACATTGCCAACTTTAAAAATTGACGTTCTTAAATGTTTTCTGGAAAAACTTTTTACAAAAAAAAAACAACCGACTTCAAATAAAACACTATGAAGTGAAAAATAACTTTAATTTCGGAAGTCGGTGTCTTTGGTTTTTAATTTTCGTTCTTTGTCACCGACTTCCGAAATTAAAGTTATTTTTCACTTTGTAGTGTTTTTTTTGAAGTCGGTTGTTTTTTTTTTTGTAAAAAGTTTTTATTTTTCACTTTTTAGTTGTGATACCTACCCCACACAAATTCGAATACCACTACCTGCTATGTAAATAACAGTGACAGGAAGTTATCATAATATCATCCACATACTACGCGAGGTAAAAATACGTATTATTGAAGCTAACTCAAAAACTACCCAAGTAAAGTTAATAAAATTTATATGGGACCACCTCTAAAGTATGATCTACCAAACAAAAAAAGAATCATCAAAATCAATTCATAATTGACGGAGTCATCGCGTAACAAACATACAAAAAAAAAAAACAACATACAGTCGAATTGAGAACCTCCTCCTTTTGGAAGTCGGTTAAAAATAATAGGTTTTTAATTTTTGAATGCCAATTTACACAGTAGGTTTAAAAGACTTGAAGGACAAAGAAAGTGACACAAAGAATATTGTAGACAAGGTGAATTACGTCATTTGTATTATTCGTTATTGTATTTTAAATTGAATAAATAAATATGTAGATCTGTAGATGCATTTTTTACGACTAATAGGACTCCTTGACTTTTGTTGCGTGCTACCAATTAAAAATATAACAAGTTACCAATGTGTCACTGGATTCCGTTTAACTTTTTATGGACAATACCTACATAATATCAAGATTACAACAGTTATTTTGTGAAAGTCTTTATTAAACCTCTACACGTGGGGCCGACGTAAGCCACAGTACAGGTATTTAAAGTTTTATCTGAATATTGAACCACCGTCATTTTCTTAGACTTATCGTTCGTAGATTTACCGTCACCTCCTTCTGCGAAGCAGTAGTGCTCGCGAAGGAGGAGGCGGAACGCGTGAGGGAGAGGTAAATTTCGCGCCCTCGCGCCCCTAACCGCCGCAGGAGGAGACGCCCTGGGCGTCGGGAATCACAGGCAGATTTCCGGCCACCGTAGGCGCGGGCTTGCGGACGGTGAGCAATGGGTAGCTCGCTGTCCGATTAGGACCAGGCCTGGGTCGATGGCGCGTTGTGTTCCACGCGCGCCTCAAAAAGATGTCAGCAGAATTAACGGGGTCCACTAGGGCCGATGCTTGCCGGGGTTGCGAAGAAGTCCAAAAGGGAGATCGTGGCCCCCAGCAACATGGCAACTGAAGGAACACGGGTGGGTTTTAGTCAGTAAGAGTCTGAGACGCCCTCCCGCTCCACCCAGAGCGGGAGAAGTTATTTGATAATTTCCCATCCGAAAAAAAAAATACTTGTCATTGTAATTAAACATTCTGTGGCTTATATTGGCGCATGTTGGGCCAACGTATCGGAAATATTGGTTACATAAGTACCGAAGGGGTGGAGACCTGGTGTCTTGAAATACAGACCTTACGCCTAGCTTAGGCATCAGTCTCCCACAATACAATTAAAACTAACATATTCTGTTCTTGACCTTGAAAAATGTACTTATATGTATTGTGTTCAGAAATATAGTACATTACTGTCACGGCCAGTAATTAGAGCATTGATGGATGGTCGTGAAAATGTGGGCCGAGGCGAACCCGAGGCACACATTCGTGAGTCCATCAATGCCTGGTTGCAGCCAAGGCTTTTATAGTACTTTTCTCAAACAATGCGCGGAAATTCAAACTAAGAACAAAGTTAATTTTCACGCGCCAATATGCTCATTTGTTTCTTCTTTAATTTAAACAGGTCTATTTGCTGAGCCAGTTCGAAATTTAAATAAAATCTTTGCTAAGTTACCTCCTTGGTTGCCATGTCTTAAAGCAAAAAGTTCCATTTTTAAATAACACGACATATAAAGTTTTCATAGTAATTTATTTGGCCGCTAAATACGACAGATAATATGAATTTTCATAGTAATATTGCCAATTTCAATTTATCTCGAAGAAGGTTGTCAAAATAATGTTTGAATTTCCAAGCATATTTGAGAAAAATCTTTAAAGTATCTTATCTCCGTGAAATTGGTTCAGAAAAAGACTCAATCCATCCTGCGTACGCGCCAATCTCATTTCGCAATTTATCGATAATGAGTAAGCAACCACGTGCACATACTGGCCATCAGAAACATAAACAAACACGTACAATCAGGCGCAAAATGATTTAAGCGTCGCGAGTACCCGTGAGCGCACACGATTTATGCTTTCTCGCGAGCAATCAATGAGCCAGGTACTTTGACGTTTCATTAAACCACTCGACATCTTCATATCTTGCGCGCAGTTATTTATGTGCCCGACTGTACCTTTAGGCTCTTTACACAATATCGCCTTCTTTGCTGAACTATTTCATGCAATTTTGGTCTTTATTTTTGTGTTAAGTAAGAATTAAAATTGCGTGATAAACTTTTTGAGAGAAATGAGACATTAATTGAGGATTGCACGATTAATTTTCTCAAGTATCTATGAAATTGTGATCGTAATTTTTATTCAGATATTATAGTGTAATATTAAATTTTAATAATATTTTAAATGTGCGATCCATTATGGCGTCGTTAACATTATCTTTACGACATGTTTGTATGGAAATCGTTTATAGTTCATATGGACATATTGAATCGTTTAGAGTAAAAGTAGATATTAATATTTTGCAGATTTATTAAATTTAAAGAAAAACAAGTTATTTAAAATTTAATTAATTTAAATCCTATGAATTTTTTGATGCACTATAATTCCTTCCCCCTTTTTTTATGTACAATGTGTATATTATTTTAAAACCTTTGGAAGTTCGGCGTATCAGAAGCGCTAGAATTATTATGGATTTTCAAGTTCTTTCCAAAGTGTTGACTGCGAGTTTTTATTACAAACGCGACGTTGTTGTTCGTGAAATTAATTACTAAACATATTTAAATCCTTATTTAGCCCAGTTTTTATACTAACATAGAAGTAGGTATAACTATTTAAACATAAGGCTTCAAATACTAATAATTCTGATAACACTGACTGAAATAGAGTTTTATAATTAATTTAATTAAGATTATTAATTTAAATAATATTAAAAATATATATATAATATTTTTTTTATATTAAAAACACTGGCCTAAGTGACAAAAGGATCCAATATTATTGATTATTTATAAGAAAAAATTACCTTTTAACAGCGTATTTTTTTTAAGTTCAAATGAGGAAAAAAGTTTGCGACCTCGATGTTGTATTTATTCATGTGCAAGATTCACAGTGCAAGAATTACACAATTATGTCCAATAAAACTTTTCCTTTTTATCCTGTTAAATATTAATAAATTCCAAATATACAATATATCTCCTATTCTCCTATATTCCCATAGAAATATTCATGAACTGCGACAGTTTTTTTATAACCGACCTTTTTAAAATTCTGCATTATGTTTGACATGTATCGCGTAAATAGTGTTGGGCTTTTTATTCAAACTCGCTGCGATAATATCGATTCCCAATTAGTATAGATGAATTTTAAAATCGATTCCTATCAGTATCGATAAAGGCTTACATGATAGATAGTGTATTATAATTATTATAATGGGATGTATGTAATTAGATTCAGGACTAAAGCCATTAGAAAATGTAAACATTATTTAAATATTAAATGGTTTTATTATGGTAGTTGCGAAGGTATTACTTTAGCACTTAATTTGTGCTTCAAGAATGGTCATATTATATCGAATGGAAGCACAATACTGTCGATATTTATAAACTTGTGTTGTAAATCAACATTATACTTGATTTAAGACGAAATGCAATGATTAGTTTCTTGAAATTATTTTCTACCGGTTTGCAATTGTAATCATGCCAACAGCTTTTAAGGAAATTATGAAATTGTTTTTAAATATTACGGTTCGACTGCATGATATTAAAAAAATTAATAGACAGTGATTTGAAGCCAGCCAGACAAAATATTTCCATCCATTTATGCTATCTGCATTTTCTTAGTCTTCGCTTTTATATTTCAACTGAAAATAAAAAATAACCTGCAAAGTTTTGACAAACCAATTAAGTACAACACTTAATTTAACAAAATTCAAAAGATTAATACAAAAAAAACGTATTTTTTTTACTTCACCGCGTCGCCGATATAAATAAAATTTACAGCTGCGGTGTCTCGCGTCATTACCGATTACAATCGATTAAAACGATATCGATCATAATTGATCGGCGCACGGGCGCTCGATTCTCACAAAATACCGTAACCGGCGTAATGGCTAGTGTTGCTATATCATTGAGAAATTATTTTTGTTGGCAATTGATCTGGGGGAATGCGTAATGAGTGTGTGATCTGATTTGGTAAGTAAACGGCTCCTGGCTATAGACCGGTTGAAGATAGTTGGAGGAAATTGACAAAAAATACATATTGCCGAACTTTCATATACCACCTTAGTTTTTGTTTACACTAAACTTCTTAAAGGGTCATTGTATTCATCATTATGAACAACTTTCACTAAGGGAACAAAGATGAAATCGCGAAAAAAAAATCAGCTGTTTCCTACATTTATGTTCCCATACCCCTTAAGAGGTTTAGTGTAAACAAAAACTAAGGTTGTATATGGATGCTCAGAAGTTAGCAGAAATACATCAGTTAGGTACATACTAAGAATGAGATACATCAGATCAAAAAAAAATTTTTTTTTTTTTTGGTGAACGATTACAGAATTATATATGAAGTCATGAAAAAGATTGAATATTTAATCTGAGATTAGTAGCAATAATATAATCTATGTCCATATCTATACTAATGTTATAAACAAGAAAGATTTGTATTTTTGTATGTAACGAATAAACTTAAAAACTACTGGACCGATTTGAAAAATTCTTTCAGCAATGGATAGCTACATTATCAGCGAGTAACATAGACTATATTTATCCCCGTACTCCCACGGGAAGGGAACTACGCGGGTGAAACCGCGTGACGTCCACTAGTTATTAGATACAATAATTATATCATGGCTATGGATGGTGACATAATTGAGTTATCAAGGTATGCGCCAGTACCTTAACATGCAATATCATCGCCTGTTAAAATTCGGTGCAAGACAGATTTTCACGATCAGTATTAATCGGGTACAGTTTGCCAAACTTCACTAATTTCACACACCTCATTTCACCAAAAAATTGCACACAATCCATCACTAATCAAAGTCATAAATCAGACCAAATCTTTCACATTCTCCACAATATCGAGACAATCAAAATATCGATGTTAATAGCCGAAAGTCGATTATAATCGCGACCGTATCGATAAAAAATCGGTAAAGCGATCGTCACTCTCCGGTACACATAACTGCTATTTTATGATCTAGTATTTAGAGCGAGGTAAATAAAAAGTGCTCTTTTATCTGGCCGCCTTCACTTTCAACCATTTTCCACATGATTTTCCTGGTGGGAGAGATCCGGGAAATAATGTGAAGTCTAGATACATTTTGTGAAGATTTTAAAGCTGTAGAAGATCCGTCTTTTATAAAAAAAACTGGCCAAGTGCGTGTCGGACCACGCACAATGAAGGGTTCCGTAGTTGGGATGAACTTATCCCAAAAACAAACTTAACTTTGTAATTGAAAAATATGTTCTCCCATATGGAATGTATGGGAAAACATGTTTTTGCAACTGCAAAGTTAAGTTGGTCGATTATTACTCGTTAACTTGTAGAGCTTACTTAGCTGTGATAGTTTTTCTTTTAATTTCGTTATATAAACTACTGCTATGATTTTTTTCACACGTCCAAAACCAACCATTTAGCTGGCAGGGGGGGGACACTAGATTCTAACAAAAATTAGCACTTTAAAGCTTAATATTTCGCAAACGGATCCTTGAATCCAAAAATGGTTTTCACAAACTCACAATGTTTTTGAAGGACCTTTCCAATGATACAAAAAAAATCACCACTTTACGTGTAGGAGAGGTACCCTAAAAAAATGTTTTTCATAATTTTGTTTTACCACTTTGTCGACGTAATTAATATGTATACCTATGCCAAATTACAGCTTTCTGGTACTAAGGGTCTCGGAGCTAGACCGCGGACAGACAGACAGACAGACAGACAGACGGACATGACGAAACTATAAGGGTTCCTTGTTTACTACGGAACCCTAAAAAGATGCAAAACAAGACCTTTATCGAGCCTGTCTAAAATCAAAATCAGAATATTTTATTTAACATAAACCTACATGGGCACTTATGAAACATCAGAAACTAGGTGCACGGTTTAAATTTTTCGTTTCCTATGGAGAAGAGCCGGCAAGAAACGCCACGGTTACTCTTTTAAAAATAAATAGCTTTTACAATGTTTTCAAATTACAGTGATAATAGGTATGAGAGGACAGTGTAGGTCTGCCAACAAGAATTAGGTACTTGACAAAATAAAACCGGCCAAGTGCGTGTCGGACCACGCACAATGAAGGGTTCCGTAGTTGGGATGAATTTATCCCTAAAACAAACTTAACTTTGTAGTTGATAAACATGTTCTCCCATATGGAATGTATGGGAAAACATGTTTTTGCAACTGCGAAGTTAAGTTGGTCGATTATTAGTCGATAACTAGTAACTTCTACTTAGCTGTGATAGTCTTCCTTTTAATTTCGATAACGAAATTAAAAGGAAAACTATCACAGTAGTAGTTTATATAAATAAACTACTACTGTGATTTTTTTCATATATCCAAAACCAACCATTTAGCTGGCAGGGGGGGGGGACACTTGACTCTAACAAAAATTAGCACTTTAAAGCTTAATATTTTGCAAACGGATCCCTGAATCCAAAAATGGTCTCTACAAACTCATAAAGTTTTTGTAAGACCTTTCCAATAAAACCCCAAACTGAGATAAAAAATAAAAAATAAAACATGACCACTTTACGTGTATGGGAGGTACCCTAAAAAAAAATGTTTTTCATAATTTAGTTTTACCACTTTGTCGACGTAATTAATATGTATACCTATGTCAAATTACAGCTTTCTAGTACTAAGGGTCTCGGAGCTAGACCGCGGACAGACAGACAGACGGACATGACGAAACTATAAGGGTTCCTTGTTTACTACGGAACCCTAAAAAAATGGTCTACAAATCTACAGTCTGTTAAGCCTACAACGTTCTCATATTTACAAAATATAAAATAATTCTATTATGTTAAATCCTTATAACAAAGATTTTGGAACAATCACCACGTATGGCATTAGGATTAGTGATCAATCACCGTTTATCGTTTTTAGAAAACATGCAATCAAAAGATATTGTCATTCCTTTTAGCCGGTTTTTTTATAAGTGAAACTTCTTTACGCGCGTTGGGCATTTTTGAGATGGGAAAAAACAATTGAACTCGCGACACCGTTACCGACACTCATTTTTGTAAACGCGATTGTACTCTTTATTTATATTACGTTACAGATCAATGTTCTATGCAAGTATTACTTTAAAGGTTTTGGAAGTATTTTTATTTTGTAAACGCGATTGTGCTCTTTGTTTAGATAAGGTTACGGACCAATGTTCTATACGAGTATGTTTCTTCCACCGAGCTGGTCTTGTTCATATTTTCACTTCTGTCGGTACTCCCGGAGTGCCACTCTTAACAGCATGAAAAATTGCGAACTCCGGTAATTCAAACCATACCCTTTGCTTTTACTCTGATTCTGATATCCTTATGAGCAAACAGTTTAAAAGATCATCATCATGTGAATAGCCTTTTCACAACCATGTTGGGTTTGGCTTCCAGTCTAATCGTATGTAGCTGAATAATGTATTTTAAAGACAGAAAGAAAGAAAATACATTTATTTAGCACAGACTAAGAGGCACACTAGGTATATAAATTATACAGCAGAATAAAAAAAAAGTGGCACTTGGAGTGCCGAAAGAAGTGAAAACTTGAACAAGATCACCTTGGTGGAAGAAAAATACTAATATAGCACATTGGTCCGTAACCTTATTTAAATAAAACGCACAATACCGTTTACAAAAAAAAAACTTCCAAAACCTTTAAAGTAAAAATAATTGCATGGAACATTGATCCGTAACGTAATATAAATAAAGAGCACAATCGCGTTTACAAAAATGAGGTGTCGGTAATGGTGTCGCCAGTTCAATTGTTTTTTTCCCATCTCAAAAATGACCATCGTGCCTAAAGAAGTTTTTACTTCAAAAAGACACACACATACACACAGAGATAGAAACATACACAGAGCGTAACGTAAATAAAGCGACTGCCTATCTGACCTCCACAACCCAGTTACTGGGTAACATGAAACAGTTTATAAAATATCCGAACAAAACAGATGCGATGGCTCCATACTAATGAATCCGAAGAAAGCTCATACTATCAACCCACCGATTAATCTTCGAAGGAACAATAATTGCCACAAAGAATGGGCTGTTGAAAACGTTTAAAAATACCTATAGCCTTTAAAATATCATATCGCCAAATCCGTTGAGCGACCAATACCTTCTCGAAATTATACCTATCTAGTTATACAGGGTGGCAGGGACATCGACGCGAAAACTAGTACCATAGATTCAGTACATGATTCTGAATCCCCCTGCGTTGAAATATTTCGTCGTAAAAAAAAAACAACATGTTTTTGCAACTGCAAATATAAGTTGGTTGATTATTACTCGTTAACTTGTAGAGCCTACTTAGCTTTGATAGTTTTCCTTTTAATTTCATTATATAAACTACTGCTGTGATTTTTTTCACACATCCAAAACCAACCAGGGGGGCACTTGACTCTAACAACAAAAATTGGCATTTTAAGCTTAATATTTCGCAAGCGGATCCCTGAATCCAAAAATGGTTTTACTTACTCACAATGTTCTTAAAGGACCTTTCCAATGATACCCCACACCATGGGAAAAAAAAAAAAACATCACGACTTTGCGTCTAGGGGAGGTACCCTAAAAATAAGGATTTTCATAATTTCTTTTACCACTTTGTCGGCGTAATTAATATGTATGTACACCCATGCCAAATTACAGCTTTCTAGTACTAAGAGTCTCGGAGCTAGACCGCGGACAGACAGACAGACGGACATAACGAAACTATAAGGGTTTCTTGTTTACTACGGAACCCTAAAAATGGTTAGTTTTATTTATGTTAATATTATTCCATTCTAGAGTCTACTATACTCTCTAGCTAGAATCTCATGTGTACCTTTTTCACCCTGTATACACATATCTGTGGTGAAATAAATGCCATCGAGCACTGACTACATCAGATAGTAAGCTTTTAATTGAGCTACACTGGTCTTTCTGATTTATGAGAGGACCACGCCAAAACTTATTCCCATTTTGCCGGTTGTTGTGGTCCTATACGGACGGGTAGGTTGGCTAGACTTTTGTACTGAGTCGGTATTGAGCTGTTTTTTAGACAGTATTAATAATCTCAAACGCAAAAATATTGTTTCTCTTAAATATTTATTTTGACAAATTGTTTCGCGGCTGCAAGGACCCACGGACACACGATCAATTATAATCTCCATTGCTTTATATGTTTAAAAAATTTGTCTGCTCAGCAACATAAATAACGCAAAGAATGTTGTTGAACTGTCAAAATGAAACAGATTGTGATTAGGATGCAGATTTTTACTCCCGTAATCCAACCTTCATAATCAACATTTTACCTTCAATACTTACCCCATATACCTACCTCGTAGGAAGGCCAATATGATAGAAGACACGGTCAAAACGCTAACTATAACTACATATATAAACGGTTTTCTAATCTACGTGCAGATTGGAAAACTGTACACAATTGAAAAAATGTTTATTCTGCACAAACTAAAAGCACTATACAAAAAATTACGTAAATAACTTCAATGAAAATTGACTGCGAAAGTAAGACTGACATTGATTTTATAAGACACTAGCCTCTGCCTGCGACTTCGCCTGCGTGAAATTTCTTATTCCAGCAGTCTCCTTCTTCAGCACAACTTTAACTGCTTCTATGGTCTAGTAGTTAGACCACCTGTCTCAGACCCAGAGGTCCGGGTTAGACAGTATAGTATCATTATCATCATCATCAGCCTATAATGTTCCCACTGCTGGGACACAGGCCTCCTCTCTGTGAGAGAAAGTGGGCCGTAATCCACCACGCGGACCCAGTGCAGGTTGGTAGATGTCTCATGTCTTCGAATTTTTGGTTCTAGGACATGCCGGCCATTTCCTCACGATGTTTTCCTTTACCGTTTTGAGAGCAGTGGTGATGAAATAATTTACACAAAGTAAAGCGCCTGTCTGGGTTCGAACCTACGATGTACAACTCGTAAGTCGCGGCCGTTACCACTGGGCCACCACTGCTCAGTATAGTATAGTAGTGTATAGTATAGTAGTGTATATATAGTAGATAGTTTGAGTGGCGGCAAAATTTTCTGGTTTGGTTGGTGGTAGGACTTGTTCTAAGTCCGCTTGGCTAGCTACCACCATCTTATCTAAGTCTGTCGCTATAACAACAATGTTAACAGCAGTGTTGTTTCGGCAGTTAGAGGTAGCCAGTTCCTCTGTGGTTGAGGATTCCGGGTGAAGAACACCTTCATCGAATGTTACAATTTTTCTTAATAAACTAGACACTCTTTTAAGAACGCTCTGTCGTAATACAAGAAAGAAAATTATTGTGTGTGGAGATACAAATATAGATATTTTAAAACAATCTAAGGAAAGTAGGGAATATAATTACCTGTTAGATACGTACAACATCAAACATGTTATCTTAACGCCTACTCGAGTAACAGAAATGACACAAACTTGTATTGATCACATCGCAACCAGTGTTGGAAAGGGTTGGGCAAAAGTACACGATTTGGGTTTATCAGACCACTCAGCTCAATCCTATTCCTGGCCTGTTGCAAAGAGGAAGCAGCCGGTTCTGAAATGGTGGTATGAACTTAAACGAGATTATAGTGATGAAAATAAGGATAAGTTTTTAAAATCAATTTCATGTTTGTCTTTTAATGACGTATTTGAAGAAACATCAACAAACGAAGCATTCCGTAAATTTTTCGACACATTTTCACTATTTTATAACTTATGTTTTCCTATAATTCGCGTAAAGGTTACTAATAAAGCATTAAATAAATTAAATTGGCTTACTAAAGGAATAAAAGTAAGTTGTAAAAGTAAAAGTCAATTCCACTATAAACTAAAACACAAAAATAATGAACCTCATAGAAAGAGGTACATGAACTATTGTAATTTATTGAAAAAATGCATTTTGACGTCACGGAAAATTAATAATACAAATTACATAAATAAAGCTCAAAATAAGTGTAAGGCCGCGTGGAATGTGATAAAAAAACATACTGACACAGATGTAAAGAATTCATGTATTTTAAAAATTACTATTAACAACATTGATTATGTAAATCCTGACTCTATTGCAAATCATTTTAACAATTTCTTCATTAACACTGTTACCAGGAATAGCCCGAATAGTACAGAACATTCTAATTTAAATTATATGGAAAATATTGATTCAATCGGCAATTCTATATTTCTGTGTCCATTAGACGGTAGTGATTTAAAAAAAGTTGTGATGTCTCTAAATGATTCCAAAGCGAGTGGTTTTGATGAAATTCGTACTGACATTATAAAATTATCTGTAAATTTGATTCTGGAACCACTTTTATATGTTATCAACCTCTCACTAGAACAAGGAATATTTCCCGACACATTAAAGAGAGCAATAGTGAAACCATTATATAAAAAAGGGGATAAAACTCAAATGGACAATTACAGGCCCGTTACACTAATACCTATATTTTCCAAAATTTTTGAAAAAGTATTTCATAACAAATTATCAAATTTCATTGAAAAACACAAAATTATAAATGACGAACAAAATGGTTTTCGTAAAAATAGAAGCACCTCTTTAGCAGCCTTTCAATTAATAAAGTCAGTAACGGACTCTATTGATACCAAAATTCCTGTCTCAGTGCTCTTTATGGACATGAGCAAGGCGTTTGATCATGTCAGTCATAACCGCCTATTAGAAAAAGTTTTCAGATACGGAGTCAGAGGAAAAGCGTATGACTGGCTGGAGTCATATCTGACTGATCGAGTACAGGCGGTCGAAATATCAAGTTATAATGATCATTCTAAAACGAGAGAGTTGTCTCAGTCTGCATTTTTGTTAAATAGTTATGGCGTGCCACAAGGCAGTATTTTAGGTCCACCCTTATTCTTGCTCTACATAAACGACTTTCCAAATATTTTGAACCATAAATGTGTACTATTTGCGGACGATACTACTATTATATTAAAAGGCAACAATAAAAATACCTACGAGCAGGAAATAAACACGGCTCTCCAAACGTCTATAGAGTGGCTTGAAGCTAACAATTTAAAGGTTAATATTAGTAAAACAAAATTTATGCAGTTTCATACATACCGAACAAAACCACTGAACTTAAATGTGGCATATAAAGGGGTCGCCCTGACAGAAACTGACTCAGTAAAATTTCTTGGGATATCTTTAGATAAATTTTGTTCTTGGAAAAACCATGTAAATGACATTTGCAGTAGAATAAATAGTTTTGTCTACTCTTTGAGGCGTATCAGCTGCGAGATATCTCGAAATGCCGCAATTACTGCATACCACGGCTATATTTCCTCCATTTTGCGATATGGTATCGTTCTTTGGGGTCGCTGTGTGGAAATTGATCAAGCATTCGTGATGCAAAAAAAGTGTTTAAGGGCTATATTTGGGCTGAAACAAATAGAGTCTTGTCGCCCTTTCTTTAGAAAATATAAGATACTTACTTTACCGTGCATCTATATCTTGGAATCATGTATATTTGTTTACAAGCATAAGATTCTTTTTCAGCAAGCGACAAGCTACTATGCCCCTCGATCTCATAATACTAAAAAGTTGTATCAACCCAAGACGAATCTCACACTTACATCCAACAACAGCTATATCATGTGCATCAAATTGTATAATAAAATTCCGAGTACAATAAAGACACTTCCTTTTTTAAAATTTAAGCGTAATTTAACAAAACTACTCACTGATAAATGCTTTTATAGTGTACTTGAGTTTTTAGATTATAAGTTGTGAATTTTTGTAGTGTATAAGTATAATGTCATCTATGAATTAATTGTTAAGTAGGTACCAAATTTGAATTTATTTAATGTAATTTACTAATCGCATGCATTATTCAAGTAATTAATTAAATTCTTATAATAATATCTGATTATGTAAAATTTATACGCCGAAATTAAAGGCATAATAAGAGATCAATATATTTTCATAAGAACTTTCTGTACCTTATTTATGCAAATAAATGATTTTGATTTTTTTGATTTTTGATTTTGAAGCTCGCTTCCACCTTCGACCTGATCATAACTTACCATCAGCTGAGATGCAGACCAGGAGCATCCCCGTTGTGGTAAAAAAAACAATATGCCTAGCCTGTTCCCAACTATGTTAGGGTCAGCTTCCAGTTTAATCAGATGCAGCTGAATACCTGTATTTTATGTGGAGCGACTGCCTATCTGACCTCCACAACCCAATAACTAGGTAATACGATATCCCTTGGTAAGCCTGTTTGTCAGACTTTCGGGCTTCTGACGACCCGTAACGACTGTCAGAGATCCACGAATGACAGCCGGGACCAACGGCGTAACATGTTTTCCGAGGCACGGCGGAATCTCGGTAGAAATGGTCACCCATCCACGGATGAACCCCGGCAAGCGTAGCTTAACTTTACTAAGCCACGAGGTTCCCTCTCCATTGTGGTATAAAAAAAGTAAAATATCAGCTCGTTTACTTATTAATCCGTGTGTCCAACTAGAGATCTTCACATCGATATACTCCGATTACTACTACCCCCTTACAGTCAGTTTTATCCTTCATTTAACGTCCTAAATAAAATATTTATGATTTCCATCTGGATTGAATTTTCATCGCCTTGTAGATCAGTCGTGATGTTATTATAACTTGACGACAGATTATAAATATCTTCCGATGAATATAGATTGTAAATTAAACTATTAAATGGGTATTCAGTGCTGGGCGAGGGATAAAGTACAGTCATTTGTTATTGAGTTGACTGAGGCACGTAGGCTGGGGATTGTGTCCATTGCTGTTTGAGATGCTGGTTTTGAGAATCTCGTTTGTACTAGTGCAGCGATGGAGCTTAATATTTAATTGGTAGACCGTGTTGGGAATTGAAATTGTTGGTGTGATCTTGCGACCTGCTGCTTTAGAAATAAAGTTTAAGATAATATTAATTTGCTCAAACAAGCAAAAGATAAAATGGATGCAGGATAAAAAAATGGAAAATCCAAAAGTGCACGCCTCACCCCCAAAGACACCTCCGTGTCTCATAAAGCACTTTAAGTCTTTGGTCCCGTTCGTCATTTGTGGATCTTTGACAGTCGTTACGGGTCGTCAGAAGCCCAAAACTCTGACAACCAGTCTTACCAAGAGGTATCGTGTTACCCAGTAACTGGGTTGTGGCAGTCAGATAAGCAGTCGGTTCATTTAAAAGCTGCATATTTACCTGCATTAGGTTAGATTGGAAGCCAACGTCAACATAGTTGGGAAAGGCTAGGCTAGATTGCAGACGGCGCTTTAAAAATAAATATAAATTATTTCATCACCACTGCTCTCAAAACGGTGATGGAAAACATCGTGAGGAAACCAGCATCTCCTAGAACCATAAATTTGAAGACATGTGACATTTACTTACCCGCACTGGGCCCGCGTGGTAGATTACAGCCCATGAAGAAGGGAGGCCTGTGTCCCAGCAATGGGAACATTATAAGCTGATTATGCTACATGTCTTACTCAAACTAATGTAAGAGTAATTTAAAAACTCCTATCACCTGCGATATATAAACAGCTACAGTTAAGTTATAAACTAATTATGGAAAACTAATTATAATTTCTAATAAATTGATGCGCATTATAATAATAAATTCATTGAGCATGATATATTAAACTTATTTTTCTAGTCCATCATTTTATACATAAATTAAGTAATTTATGTACACGTTATATGCGTTATTGCAACCTTTAAAAGAAATATATCATTCTTAAGCTGCCTCTGCATGTTGGATGGCAAACGCCGATGAATTATGTCCATTTCATTAAGGACCTCTATTTTGATGTAGTATTTGAAGTCTTTTAACTTTCTTTTTTCTTTTGAATGTATCTTTTTTAGAAAAAATAATCTGTACACTTTCTTTCGTAGACGAACGTTTCGACAAAGGGCTACTCATTATATTTAAAAAAATCGGTCCTAATGTACACAATTGAATGTAGAATATGCTACGGCACCAAAAGGCTTCGATTTATCCTTATTAATTTCTCTGATAAAGTGACTTAACTCAAAATTAAATGACGACGAAATCAAATCAAACAGCACCAAAATTTCAAAGAAGCCATTACAATTAACGTCCCATAACAGGACTTATAAACTCCAAAATCACACTACTACAAATCCTACCCACCCTTTCCCATTAAAACACCGTTATCCCACATTTAAACGAATCAAAAGCATATTAAATGAGCAATAATACAAACGCGTTTTATAAATATGGACGCACAAAGCCGTGGACATACCGAGATGTGATAATATGTTCCTTTTTTTTGGTCCTTCGAGCATCGTGACCGGTAGGCTCCTGTGCACGCGAGTGGCTCACATGCCTGCGATTATAAAGATATTCTTATTGTTTATTATTATTAATTAAAATATATATTATTGATCTTTTGAGTTTTTAAAGAAGATTTCAGTTTTAGACAATACTGGGTGGCAGGGACATCGACGCGAAAACTGTTACCATAAATTACGTACATGATTCTGAACGTTGAAATTTTTCGTCGATTCGTTTTTTTTTTCCAGTCTTCCTTATGTTGTACTTCTGAGACCTTTGCCCAGCAGTGGGACAAAATCATCATCATCATCATCAGCCTATAAATGTTCCCACTACTGGGACATAGGCTACTGGGACAAAATAGGTTAACAAAACAAAAAAAGTATTTTTTTTTAATCAGCTATTCGTACATTTTGACCGCGTAGTTATTGCACTTTTCCATGAAATAGCTGATTTTCTTTGTTTAATTCAGATTCATTGTTTTTTTTTTTTTGGTTCAGAATAATATACTGAATCCACGAAATGTACAAGATTTCGCGTCGATGTATTAGCATTTTATTGAATGATCAAATTAATTGCCTTTCCTTAGAAGGGATTTTATCAGAATATTTAGAGTTATTGCCATAAGGACTACAGTAGTGGCTAGTGGTAACGGCCCTGATTTACTTGCTTAGATCGTGGCTTTGAACCCAGGAAGGTGCTTTACTTTTTGTAATTTATTTCATCACCACTGCTCTCAAAACGGTGAAGGAAAACATCGTGAGGAAACCGGCATGTCCTAGAACCGAAAATTCGAAGACATGTGACATCTACCAACCCGTTTTGGGCCCACGTGGTGGGTTACGGCCCACTCCCTCTCACAGAGAGGAGGCCTATATCCCAGCAGGAACGTTATAGGCTGATTATGTGTTATGCAGGACATGGGTCATTTTTGCAAGGATTTTGTCATTGCTTGAC
Organism: Agrochola lychnidis; assembly: GCA_963680765.1. Classification (NCBI taxonomy): domain Eukaryota; kingdom Metazoa; phylum Arthropoda; class Insecta; order Lepidoptera; family Noctuidae; genus Agrochola; species Agrochola lychnidis. The sequence goes on along the minus strand of OY796871.1, from coordinate 3,407,031 downwards.
TCAAAGATCGATGGAAAAAATATTTTACTAAAGACACTGCTGCTTAAACAGTACCAAACCTCAGACAAATTTTACTAAAACCCATCAAAACCCACCACTATTTTCAACAAAACCATTGACAAATAAACCTCACCATGTAAACTCGCGACACAGGAGTGTGAAATCAGTATATTGATAAGCTAACGACCGAACGGACCGGGATTCTTGGCCGGCTGTATCAATTAAATGGACGGCGCAATCTCAACACTTTTAAATTTAAACCAGAGCAAAATTGGTTCACTTCGCTCCCGTAACGGGGAGTTTAATTAATTAGCTTGTGATCGATGGGGACGGACATAGGTGTCTGAAGAAGGATTTTGGTGATGCTGTTTTCTTAGTACTAAGTGTATAGTAGTCAAGATATCTGTCTGTTGTGGTTTTGTTTTTGTCAACTCTGAAAATGTGAGTTTATTTTTGACTGTATTTTTACTGAATAAATCACCATTTCGCTGACAAAACTAATTTATTATCAAAAATAAGAAAAAATCAACACGACGGACGTTTTCATATAAAAAATTATAAAAAACGTAAAGCCTATAAAAAAGGTCACAACAAGGAGCACGTTGTTATAATTGCAAATATAGTCAACTCTATAAATGAGAGTAATTGCCAGGTCCCGCCATTTTAACCGTCTAAAACCGCTGTAAGTGAGAAACGGAACCTCTATAAGAGAAAGTCGTTTTAAACTCATGGACCTCTATAATTGAGACTGCTACTTGCCTGTACCTCTATAAGCGACAGTCGAGTGTAATTTAACATTTGCTATTTATGACTCATTCTTAAATTTTGTGGAAGTAACATTGTTTCTTCCTCTCTACCTCTCCCAACTAGCCTCAACCTCTATAAGTGAGACAGAGCACTCCTGTACCTCTATAAGCGACAGTCGAGTGTAATTTAACATCTGCTATTTATGACTCATTCTTAAATTTGGTGGAAGTAACATTGTTTTTTTCCTCTCTACCTCTCCCAACTAGCCTCAACCTCTATAAGTGAAACAGACCACGCCTGTACCTCTATAAGTGAGACAGACCACACCTGTACCTCTATAAGCGACAGTCGAGTGTAATTTAACATCTGCTATTTATGACTCATTCTTAAATTTTGTGGAAGTAACATTGTTTTTTTCCTCTCTACCTTTCACAACCAGCCTTGACCTCTATATGTGAGAACGGCCGGTGCTGTACCTCTATAAGCTAGAAACTCGAATTACTGTTAAACCTCCATAAGCGAAAAAGAGATCGCGGTCCCTTGAACTATCGCTTATCCAGGTTCGACTGTACTTAGAAAGCTTTGGAAATTCAGCTTTATTCCTCAATGTTGTGTCCTTAGCTACACGTATTTTTTTGCGACCGTTCATTATTTGTGACGTCATACAAACTTATTTGCATCTACAGTTACCTAGCTATGTACATAGTTCATTATAAATTATGGAACACTTACTGCCTATATTTTTGACGCAATACCTAAACTTAAGTTATCTTCTACGACATCCAAGCCAGAAATCAAATGACTATCTTCCAAAAATAAACCCTACACAATAAATACATTTAAAAACGCGCTGCCAATTTCAATATCACATTCCTCCCCTAACATTAACCCATTCAACGCCACACGTCTACTCACCGTGACACTCACATATCAAACGAGCCAATCTCGCGATTACCGTGCCCGTGACGTTTCGTTTCACACAACTGTCGCGGGACAGTTGGTCGCATAGATAATGTGCCAACGGTTTAATTGGTGTTCTACTTATGAATATTGATTTTGTGTGTAATGGAATGTTTATTATGATTTTGTTGCGGTATCATTTTGTTGTCAAATTGTAATGGAGTTTGTTAGTAGTAAATTGTAATGGCTTGTGTAGTTGATAATTTAGTGTACAACGTTTAACAAACGTGGCTATTATAGTAGAGGTTTGCAAAAGTAATTAAGTAGAAATTTTAGTAATGATTTTCCTCTCTTATACAGTTTTTTTTGGTTCTGAACACTACACAACTGCCTCACATCATCTGCCTAGCCTTTTCCCAATAATATTGGAGTTGGCTTCCAGTCTAATCAAATGCAGCTGAATACCAGTATTACATGGAACGACTGCCTATCTGACCTCCACACAACACATTTACTCGGTAATACGATACTCCTTTGTAAGACTGGTTGTCAGACTTTCGGGCTTCTGAGGACCCGTAAGGACTGTCAAAGATCCACGAATGACAGCCGGGACCAACGGCTTAACATGCTCTCCGAGGCACGGAGGGGTTTTGGTGTGTAAAGATGTTCACCCAGCCACGGACCAACCGCGGCAAGCGTAGCTGTCCGTCAAATACTTAGGAAAGCTTTGGAAATTCTGCTTAATTCCCCCATGTTTTGCCGTTTTGCTGTATGTATCCGTCTGGCTGTTATTACTTAGCCACAAACCCCTCATCTGTACAAAACTGCCACACATCTGTATTTAAATGCGAGTAAACAAAAAGTTCACCCAATATTTCCTTTGCTTCCCTTTAAAGACCGTTAACCTTTAACCATAAAGTATCGATATTTAGGCCAGTTTTTTTTTTCTTCCACCCAAGAGACCAATAACGAGTACACAAGATTTAAAATATTCGAAACATTTACAAAATTGTAATTTTAAATTTAGAATAAAGGGTCTTATAACTCTTCTGGATTCCCACAGGGAGCGTCGACGGCAAATGATTTAAAACCATTTGCTCCTTAATTAATACGAAATGTGGTATTGTCGGTTGTCTCTCTCCTTCGTACTGATTTTCGAAGGTTTGGTATCTCCGTCTCTTTTCTGCTAACAGTGAAATTACTTTGTAGTATATTGAGACATCTTGGTTTGTCGTGATTTATTGTTAGTCGGCAAGAAATTTTATCAATATGTTTACTTTAAGAATTAGTGGTAACTACGTCACGTTTGGCGATTTATGTTGCTATGTTAATTCGGTATTGATATCACACTTTATGTTTATAGTTTTAAAAGCTTTAGGAAACCTTTTTTTGGTCTACTTTCTATTGTATTTGTAATAGCCATGTAACTTAAAAGGCGGCTTGTTTGTTTGATTTTTATGTTGATTCAATATATTATATTATTGGGATTTACGTTGGAATCAAAGACACCAAATCATTTTTATTGATGTAAGAAAAATGCACTACTAAAATGTATCAGACTAATTACAAGATTTCTTAGTAGACTTTATTTAAAGAGAATAAGGAATATCTTCTACAGGGGCTTGTGGCTAAGTAATAACAGCTGCACGGGTCGATCGATCAGGTTAAGCTACGCTTGCCGCGGTTGGTCCGTGGATGGGTGACCATCTTTACATACCAAGTCCCCTCCGTGCCTCGGAAAGCACGTTAAGCCGTTGGTCCCGGCTGTCATTTGTAGATCTTTGACAGTCGTTACGGGTAGTTAGAAGCCCAAAAAGTCTGACAACCAGTCTTACCAAGGGGTATCGTGTTACCTAGTCACTAGGTTGTGGAGGTCAGATAGGCAGTCGCTCCATGTAAAATACTGGTATTCAGCTGCATCCGGTTAGACTGGAAGCCGACCCCAACATAGTTGGGAAAAGGCAAGGCAGATGATGAAGGAATATCTTCTACAATATAAAGCTATCCAAACCTCACCAAATATAAAGCTAGCAAAGTCAAATACACACAAACAGCTGAATTATCCTTTAATATTGGCGTGACATTATTATAATAAGAAGCGTGTCACGCGAGCGTGCGCATGACGGCGTCCGGCACTGAAGTGTTAAGATTTCCAAACGATTCTCTTTGTATTTGCATGTTTCTGTTTGTTTTGATGGTTGTACGCGATGTCTGAACTAGTCTAGACACTGTTTGTTGTTGCAGACTACACTGAGACATAATAACATCGAGAAATTTTACCATTTTATACTAAGGACGTTTTTTATACAGTAATTACATACACATAAACTCACGCCTTCTTCCCATGGGGGTAGGCAGAAACTACAGAACGCCACCTGCTACGATCCTTACATAGTTCTTTTGCCTCGTTAACGTTCATACATCTGGTCATACACGCCCGCCGGTTGCGAGTACTACGCACCTGGCCTTTCTGAAGAACATCACCAATAAGTCCTCCTAGGGCGTCCCCGCCCGGCCTTTTCCCTTCACATCAGCCTTGTAAATACATTTTGTTAGTCGCCTTTCATCCAGTAATTATATGATAGAAATACATTATACAGCTTGAATGGCTACTCAAAAAAAGTTAGATCGATGAGCTGAATTGTTTCAACACATAAAATAACATCACGCCTACAATCCTCGAAGGGTTAGGCAGAGGTGTACCTTTGGTACACCCACTAATTGTTTATAAATGTATTGGAAAATAATACTTGTCCCGATCAAATCTATAATACATTATCAATCTACATAAGTAGTTTAATTTCTAATAGTTTTCACAAGTACGTTAATTAGTTACTATTCTAATCAATCTGCCTAGCCTTTACCCAAATATGTTGGGGTCGGCTTCCAGTCTAACTTAAGGGGACGATAACTGACTTTTAATGATTTTATACTGAAGATGACGTCTAAACACTACTTGTTTAGACGTCATCTTCAGTATAAAATCTAAAAATGTTAATGATTTGAAAAAAATACATGTTAAATTAGAGCATTTTTTAAATATTTTAATATAGCCATATTTTGGACTATGTTTATATTACATAGTGAAATAAATTTGTAAAGTTATGTCTAACGCGGATAAAAAACTGAGAATGACGCAAAATCTATCAAGCGTATTTTTCTGAAACCTTGACGATTTTAAAGGTAATTTAATTATTAATCTTTTAGTATACGTGTTTTATTAAAATACTTTTTTTTTTACGTATAATAAATTAAAAATGCGTCTAATTTGGGACAGCGCTCCTTGATGGGCGAGTCCTATTACTGGCTGGACGTACGACGCGTTGCGTGAGCTCAGTACAAAACACGCAAGCTAACCACTCAAGGTCACTGTCATATATCTGCGTCTTAACTAAAGCAACTACCTATTTGACCTCCACAACCCAGTAACTAGGTAATACGATACCCCTTGGTAAGACTGGTTGTCAGACTTTCGGTCTTCTGACGACCCGTAACGACTGTCAAAGATCCACGAATGCCAGCCGGGACCAACGTGCTTTCCGAGGCACGGAATCCAGGGACCAACCCCGGCAATCGTAGCTTAACCAACCGTGCGGCTGTTATTACTTAGTCACGAGCTTCTCTCTAGTTACCAATGGTGTCTTATTTATTTTTTGTTTTGATAAACAATTTACTATGAATATACTAGCAGCGCCCCGCGGTTTCAGCCGCATAAGTCTCGATCCCGTGAGAATATTGGGATAAAAGTATCCTATGTGTTAATTTCAGGTTATAAACTATCTGTGTGCCAAATTTTATTCTAATCCGTTCAACAGTTTTTGCGTGAAGAAGAGACAAACATACACACTCACAAACTTTCCCCTTTATAACCATCATCATCAGCCTATAAATGTTCCCACTGCTGGGACACAGGCCTCCTCTCTGTGAGAGGGACTGGGCCGTAATCCACCACGCGGGCCCAGTGCGGGTTGGTAGATGTCACATGTCTTCGAATTTTCGGTTCTAGGACATGCCGGTTTCCTCACGATGTTTTCCTTCACCGTTTTGAGAGCAGTGGTGATGAAATAATTTACACAAAGTAAAGCGCCTGTCTGGGTTTGGACCTACGACCTACAACTCGTAAGTTGCGGCCGTTACCACTGGGCCACCACTGCTCTCCTTTATAATATTAGTGTCATACTAAGTTGGTACCAGATCAACTATTTAAGGTAAGTATGCATACCAAAAGAATTAGTCCTTTCTCCTCTAAATATGACGAAAACAGTAACATTAAGCTAATCACAAGGACCAGTATTTTTTACCTCTCAACGTATCTCACCCATACGGTATTCCCCACATGTCCAGTCATTAAGAGGTCACGGTGCGCTACCCCTGTGTGGGGTTCGACCACGTGCCATATTGTGAAACGGTTACAACAGATGTGCGGCCTAAATTATACGTTTTTAATTGTTTTTCGTGAATTATGATGTGTTGTATTTTTTGTTTAAATAATTTGTGGTTCGGGTGGCTATTGGGATGGTTCGTGTCTTACTTTGACGAAGTTTGAGAGACGCTGGAGTAGCCAAAGGTTGGCTAGTAAGAATAAGAATAGAATAAGAATAAATTTATTTATCGAAGTTTACATTCAAGTGGATTGTATTCCTAGACCTCACACTAGGATTCCCTGTGTTGTGAGATCTAGGCTCCTTCGTTCCGTTAACAATTTTAAATAAAAATGTACATTTCTAAAACTTAGAATAAATATAAAAAGAGTGTATGCATGGTGCCGTGATTTGTGTTAGTTTTGTTGGTGTTGTAAGAGTGTCTGTATGATGTTGAGTGCTCGTGTATTTGTGAATTGTCAATGTGTATACTGTGAGTTTTTACTTAAGCTAGGAAACTTTCTGTCATGTCGTAGTCCAGTGTAAGAAGCCAGTTTGTTACCATCACTCTGCATTTTTTTTGTGTTAATTTTAGTATTTTGTGTAGATTATTGAGCTTTGCATATATGTGTGGGCCCATATAACCATAAGACCTCCTGCCGATTGTTTTACTGCATCGGATTTTATCCCAGTTTACCCTTCGACTTGAAATTATACAAGTGCTTAAGGCAGTTTTATGAAATCGTAGGGTAACAGATAGTATATATAGTTGTCTAAATATATAACTACATACCTACCTTATTCTGCACATACTAAAGTTATTAAATTTCCGAATTTAATTTTATTATACCTAGAGTCTGGTCCTCCAGAAATTCAGAACAGACCGCAGAAACTGATTCAACACATTTACAAAAATGTCACTTTCTTAACATTTAGTTACGAGACCTTGGTCTGTATGGTGGTCCTTTAAATCATCCATTTCACTTCGTCGTTTTTAGGGATCCGTACCGCCGTTTGGCACACTCAAGCCTTTTTTTTTTTGGGTGGGAAATTATCAAATAACTTCTCCCGCTCTGGGCTGAGCGGGAGGGCGTGTCAGACTATTACTGACTAAAACCCACCCGTGTTCCTTCGGTTGCCCTGTTGCCGGGGGCCACGATGTCCCTATCGGTTTTCTTCGAACCCCCGGCAGGCATTGGCCCTAGCGGACCCCGTCAATTCTGCTGACATCTCTTTGAGGCGCGCGTGGAACACGATGCGCCGTCGACCCGGGCTTGGTCCTTATCGGACGGCGAGCTACCCATTGCTCACCGTCCGCAAGCCCGCGCCTACGGTGCACCCTCAAGCCTCGCTGTCCGTCCGTCTGTCTTTCAGCGCGCTGTATCTTATGAATCGTAATAAATAAAGTTAATAATTAAAGGGGGGTCTTACAAGAAACGTGTGTTTTCGGTGTGTTTTGCTCGATCTCAATACGGTACGGAACCCTTCGTGTGCGAGTCAGACTCGCATTTCACCGGTTTTTATTACTTTGTTTCATAATTAAAACCTATTTTCCGATGTATTTAAAACACTAAATCAAAAATCTAGCTTTAGCCACACAAAAATATTGTAAACTTAAGTTCTAAATTCACGTACAAGGCTATAATGTAGCGCAACCGCTCTTGATCCGGTTAACTTAAACGTAAGTTTATGGTGGGTTAACACGAAACGCTTGTTACGGTCACTGTAACCCAACCATTGTTAGTTCAAAATTAACATACCTTTTACTTTGACAAAATATTCGTTGTTTAAGTTTAAAGTGAACTGAATTTTTATCTGAATTTTTCTTAATACCCAATTTTGGAACTAAATGCCACTTTTTCGTTATTAGTAACTAGCTTCTGCACGTGACTTCATCCTATAACCCTCCTCAAGAATTGGGTTATCCAATGCAAAAAGATTTTTTTAAATCCGACTGGTAGTTCCAGAGATTACCCCAAACATACAAACGAACAAACAACCAAACAAACAAATTTGACCTCTTTATAATATTATTAAATATTATATTATATTTCGTTTATTCATCTAGTTTCTTAATAATTTACATTTTTAAATATTTCTTAAAATAAACAGAATAAAAAAATCGGCCAAGTGCGTGTCGGACCACGCACAATGAAGGGTTCCGCAGTTGGGATGAATTTATCCCAAGAACAAACTTAACTTTGTAGTTGAAAAACATGTTCTCCCAAACTTTCTGTATGGGAGAACATGTTTCTGCAACCGCAAATTTAAGTTGGTCGATTATTACTCGTTAACTTGTAAAGCCTACTTAGCTGTGATAGTTTTTCTTTTAATTTCGTTATATTTGCTAGTGCCGTGAATTTATTCACATACCCAAAATTAACCATTAAGCTTGGGGGACACTTGACTCTAACAAAAATAAGCACTTTAAAGCTTAATATTTCGAAAACGGATCCCTAAATCCAAAAATAGTTTTAGCAAACTCACAATATTTTTGAACGACTTTTTCAACAACACCCCACACTATGGGATTATTGAGAGAAAAAAAAATCATCCTCACTTTACGTCTAGGGGCGGTACCTGAAAAAAAATATTTTTCATAATTTTATTTTACCACTTTGGCGACGTGATTAATATGTACACCCATGCCAAATTACAGCTTTCTAGTACTAAGCGTCTCTGAGCTAAGCCACGGACAGACAGACAGACAGACGGACATGACGAAACTATAAGAGTTCCTTGTTTATTACGGAACCCTAAAAACATTTAAAAATAATAAAAAAATAGAGGTTCGCCACTGTCGGGAGCACGATCCAAGCTACCGGTGGTTAGATGCGCTCCTCACAATGCAAGCCGTATCGAGGAGTACTGCCTTCTGAATCAGGCATATTATATTAATTATTATTATAGTATAGATAAGTAATTAGTATGGAAGAGACTCAAATAATCATTTTTGCTCACATGACAGGCAACTTTTATTCCGATGAATATGAAGCAAAACAAAACCTACATAATCCAGCTATTTGAACGTTCCTAATCAGCTTACAGAAGTCCACTGCTGGACATAGGCCTCTCCAATTGCACGTCATTTAGCTCGATTCTCGGCAACTCTCATTCAGCTGCTACCATTCACCCTGCGAAGATCATCGCTCCACCTAGCCTGAGGGCGTTCTACCTTACGCTTGCTGATTCGCGGTCTCCACTCGAGAACTCGTCTACCCCAACGGTCATCGGTTCTACGGCTAATATGGCCGTCCCATTGCCACTTCAGCTATTTTCATTTAGACGTTATATTAGCCGTGAGGCAATAATAATAAAACATTACTTTCACTTTTCCATTTTATGTTTTTCTTTCTTTCTTTCTTTTCTTTTTATATTCAAGAAAAAAACAAAAAAAAACCTAATTATAGTGCAACACGTGAACGTGTGGACAGAATAAGTAATTTAGGATAAATTGGACATAAAGAAGTTCTATATTTTGCTCCGGGAACAACTACTTGAGATCTTCTTTTAGGGCGAATTTCACCAATTAAACTGAACGCGATCAGCACATCATCTAAACTGCGTTCAAGAGCTGTCAGTGACATCATTATTGTGGAATACTGACAGCTGCTTTTGAACGGGATATGCTGAATAACATCATTGATGAAATTCTCCCCTAATCAACTTAAAATTAAAAATTGCAGAACTACCTATAAAATTGCTGTCGAAAAAATTACAAATAAGATTCATGCATGTGAGATTAATAAAATAATTTTCTTAACTTCAAAGTACAGGCATACTCCTGCATTTACGCTACTCTAGAAAAAACATGCGTACCTATCCTAAACAGCTGACACATCATTTTTCTAACCACTCCCCGCACATAATTTACATAATACAACAAGTACATGCCTAAAATCGCAATACCTAATAAAGACGGCATACGCAATTACAATAACATAACGCTATCTCCCTTATGGTAATCAGCTGTGAACACATTTGCCTTGCACCTTTGCGTTGTATGAATATTCATACCTACATATGGTAAAAATACTTGGATGGATAGTATTTGCTTGAAGACTTAATTAAAAAGTTACATAAGTTTGTTTGTAGTGTTTATCAAAATAAAATAATGTTTTTGTTATAAAACATTTTTTTTAAAGTAATATCATAATAATAACATGGAAAGGAAAATTCAACTACGACAGCAAATTAATTACAATTTACTTACAAAAAGCAACTTTTAATTTTAAAAATCTTTTATTGTTAATTAACAACATTTATAATTTAACTATTTCTGTCATTCGTTTGAAGGTGACAGAGACAGAATGACGTTTTAAAACCCCCGATTTTTTTCCCTTCACACATTTCTCCATATCACATCTGACATTGGCAGAATTGTCGACAACGGCACGATTGCCATAAATAAAAATAGAATAGAATGGAAACGCATTAAGTGATTTGCGGTGCCTTAGATACTTAGAATAATCCAATAAAAAACAGCTAATTATTAACTAAACATTACTGGCCGTATATCGTAAAACAACGCAAAATAATGCGACTTATGAAAACGTATGACAAATTGTGTGCATGCAACATTTTTTTTTATAATAAGACCGTTGCGTTTCCGTACGGTATTAGTTTTTCTAATATTAGCTCTAATATGACAGTGAAATGACAGTTGTAACTTCTTATTCCGGGGTAAGCAGACTGCGAGGTATGATTTAAAAAGTATAAGAGTTTTTGTTGGAAATCTATTATGACGAACACTAATTGCGGATTTTACTAATGAGACTGAACGCAATCAGCACTTCTAGACCACGTTCAAGAGCTGTCAGTGTCAATATTCTATAACAATTTTGACAATGACAGCAACTCTTGAACGCGGTTTACTGGATTGGTGAAATTCGCCCTAATTCGGTTATCTGATATAGTTACTGACTTATTTACACAATTCTGTATTTGATTTATTTGGATGCATTAATCAGAAGGCATTGCTAGCCAAAGTTTTTTGTAGACTGTCAGAAATTGTTTTATCAGCATCATGTTATAGCTGTAGGAGTGGAAACGGCCGCGACTTACGAATTGTAGGTCATAAGCTCGAACCTAGGCAGACATTTTAATTTGTGTAAATTATTTCATCACCACTGCTCTCAAAACAGTGAACAAAAACATTGTGATCAAACCAGCATGTCGAAGACATGTGACATCCACCAACCCGCACTGGGTCCATGTCGTAAATTATGGCCCACTCCCTCTCACAGAGAGCAGTGGGAACATTATAGGCTATTATGCTATGTTGCAGCTTAATTACAAAAAAACCCTACAACACGAATAAAATAAATAGAAATACTATTATTATCCATCCTATCTATAAAGTGCTAAAATACAAAATTAACGAGTTTCGCAAAAGCAACAGCTACTGTCATCAATTTTCGTTTTCAATTTATAACAAAAACAAAAAAAAAGAAACCCTCGATAGTGTAATGACGATTATAGAGGGTGATAAACCACCGCGCATTCGATTAGTGACGTACCCACGGACATTATCGATAAATCGGTAAATCCATTCGATTGCCGGCCAGCGCTATCTTGATCTGTGAGCCGCAAAACAATAACTTTGCCTTTTTTTTTTATTAAAAAGTTAAAATGTTGTGCAAAGAAAAGTAATGAAGGCTGTTGTGTGAAATAATTGCGATTGTTTTTATAAAGAGTGTATGGTTTAATGTTGCGGTGTTTAAATAATTATGTGAGGTATTGAAATTTTGTTATATTTATTTATATGAGCAGTTTGTTCATAAGAATTGGTTCGAAAATAATTGCAATGAAAACCTTGATACCTTAATTTTATATTGTTTTTATATTTTTGTTACTGAAAACAATAATAGTTTGTTAAACATATTTTTATTGCTTGTCTGCTGTGGTCAAGTCAGCTGTTATTATACAGATATAATAAACGTTGTTGTTGGTATCGTTTCAATAAAAAAAATTGATCAGCTATCTTTTTATGGATCAGTATCTAGCTAGTATACCCTTGTAACTGGGTAAATAAACTGCCTATAATATGCTGACTTTGTAGTTTAATAGATAAATAAAATAAATAATAAATTTATTCAAGTATAAAGTAATATTATGATTTACATTAATTACAATCGAGGAAAATTTAATTCTAACTGTAATGTAGACTAGCCTGATCTAGGTTTATGAAAACCTGTGTTTCAAGCTATCAACTTACATCAAACATTTAAAAAGAAGACGACAATACATTTATTAGAAGCTAAATTAAAAAGAAGACATATTTTCAATTACTTAAACTGTAGCTATTTGGATATATTATTTTAAAACTAGATTATATAAGATATATTATGTTTAAATAAATTAACGAATATTATTAAAGTGGACAAAGCACCTATTATTAATTTGGTAAAGGAAGAGACTTAATGTAGAGTATAGATTTAAAATAGAGTAGGTAGATATAAATATTATTTTAAAATTTCTAGTAGTATTTCCGTGTCTGCATAATTGAGTTTTGCAAGATATTCTTGTACAAGTAAGTTACACCTATTATAACTTAAACTATAAATCTTTAGCACTCTGTTAAACTGGTTATATAAGTATTATACAATTTAAATACAATTTATTATCCAAATACTATAACAGTGGAAACACAAAGAAAAAAATTGCGCGTGCACCACCGCAGGTACACGTTAAAAAATAAAGAATAAGAGAGATTTAGTGTGAGAGACAGAGAGAGTAATATCTTTCTTCTCACTCATGAGCCTGAACGTGACATGTTCTTGAAATTTCACTCTCAACTCTCGTTCAATTATCGAATCGCTGCCTAACAAGCTTCTCTTCAAAAATACGTTACCCATAATTTCGCTTGGCAGATGGATAGTTTTGTTACACTACTGCTAATTATCATAACTTGAATACTGAGTTGCCTTTTTTTATAAACACGGGCGGGAAAAAGTGGCATAGGTACAGGGTTGCAGTTTTGTGACAGCATTTTACCATTAATTACTTTACCGTTATATCTAAATACACATTTTAATTTTTTTTTAAGTACTTGTAACAGAAAACAAAACCCAAACACGATCAACAATAACTTCCAGTGAATTGAAACGGATGTCGATAAACTATGATCTATCGACATAAATCTATCGATAGTATCACATCACTGGCTTCCACATGGTGTCTCCCAGGCAGTAATTGGCCAGGCTGGTCGTAAAGTGTACCATACCGTTTGTCGGTGACAACGCCATTGTCGTGAGAATTATTATTTATTTTATATGAGGTGTATTATGGGTTTTGAAGTGTTTGTTAGTACATGTTTTGTAATGAAAACAACGTTTTTCAAATCTTCCAAAAATATTAAGGGAGCTTTAATTTAAAAGCTCCTTAAATAATTAACAATTTTTATCATTGATAACCAAATTTATTTATTCGTTTTGTAGCGTAAATGGTTCTGTCTAAGCATTGTATTCGATGAATAAGGATAAGCCCAAAAATCATAAAATTAAGGCTGTTTTGTATTCGTTTTTACAATTTGATTGTGATAGATATTAAATTATTACATTATTTATTTATTTATCCTCCCACTGGAACGCCAAATATACTAACGAAGCAAAAAAAATATAAAAAAAACAATGGCACTCTGGGAATGCCGACAGAAGTGAAAACTTCAACAATTGTATTGTGCAGCAAACACTTTTTTGAAGTCGGTAAAAATAAAGGAAATGTCAATCATGTCGTTGTCATGTTTGGAATGTCATTTATCCCAAAGAAAATGTGTCACGCGTTGAAGTCTTTTTAATGGTCAAAAGCTGGTGTCGGTAACAGTGTTGCGAGTTCAATTGTTTTTCCCATCTCAAAAATGCCCAACGCGCCTAAAGAAGTTTTCACTTCAAAAATAAAATGATTTAATAAATATAAAAAAACGTGTGGCACTCGGGGACTGCCGCGGTAAAGCTATTGCATAGCATTTGTAACCTCCATACTTCCTATTTGTCAACGCTACACTTGGGATGATGACGTGATGACATAAAACAAAAATTACGTTCCCATGACAACATCACGTTGTCATGGGAACCGTCATTACATGGTAGGCGGAGTGGGGGGTGTTAGGTTTTATTTTCGTTACGTTACGGAATTTTTTTATTCGGTCGCCGCGCTCAAAGCCCGCGATAAAAGCTATGCAATAGCTTAAAAATTGTCCTGCATCCCAATAATACAGTACCTAATGATATTCTAAGAATCGTGTCTCTCCTGGAATCATTACGGCCTTAGACGTACAGCCAATAATGTAGACTACCATACTATTACACCGTCAGATCCGATAATTAAGTACCAAGAACTTCTCACTAGCTATTATTGAAACCATATCATTAACGATTCGATCAAATATTAACTGTAATTAGAACAGGTTGACCTTTCATATTGAATTGTTATGAAATGGTTCTCAAACTTTTGTTAGCGTTGCGACCTAGACTGGGTTTTATTTAGAAGAAAATGACAGAAGTTTTTTTTTCTGTATTACGACAATCATGGCAGTCTTACCTCGGACACAGTCTTCTAAGGTACCAGCAAGCTTAAATCATGATGGTTTGTCAATCAGACACCATAATTTTGATTTTTATCAAAAGTGTAGGTACACAGTTTTCAAAATATCAGCACGATGAGGGGAACTTGGAAGGGTAAAAATATACGTAGGTAAAACAATGCAAACTGAACTGACTCTTTCGATTCAATAAAGAAAATAAAGAAGAAAGAAACAAAAATGCGTTTACTGGCATTACAATAGAAAAATGCACCTTAAAACAGAAAACAATGATTGTAATGCCAAAAGGGCCTCAGCTCAGCATAATGTCAGATGACAACACAAAGTGTACCACCTGACGCTGATTTTCAGATGCAACCCGCATTCACAATCAATCTGTAATAATATAGATTGTACTAAAGTTAACTCTTAGTGAAACTGAGTTGCCTAATCGCAAAAAAACATTGAGAAACTGTGCATATTGTTAGTTCTTTCTCAAAAAATGCACTAGTACGAAGCCTATTATTTTTACTACCTCTTGATACATAAAGTCCTTATCACGTAGTTTTTATTTCAACGACACTATTTCACTACTGCTTCAAATATTTTAAAACCCATTTTTACAGTCCCAGTAAAATTACTAAAAATGTAGTAAAATACGTTCTTAAACAAGTGCTCTATTTAAATTACCGCGTACAGTAGCGAAAAGAACCTATTTTAATCGAGGATGCTTTTTTTGAGGTAGGTATGAAATGTAAATATTTAAATTTATAGAACATGTATCTACATTGTTGCAAGATTTAGTCTCTCATAATATTACAAGTGACTTCTGCAAGTAAATAAAAATATCTACCTCGATTAAAATAGTAGGTACGTAACTTCTTTGTATACTCCGTGGTACGTAAGAACTAGGTACATTACCAGTAAAAAGCAATTAACTGCGTGAGTTAACTTACATATTCTGTTAACTGTACCTACATCTTATATATAAAATTCTCGTGTTACAATGTTAGTTACCTTACTCCTCCGAAACGGCTTTACTGATTTTTACCAAATTTTATATGCATATTCAGTAGATCTGAGAATCGGCTACTATCTATTTTTCATACCCCTAAGTGATAAGGGTTGTCCACCCCAAACAAATAATTGGCAAAACAACGTTTGCCAGGGTCAGCTAGTGTAAACATAGGTTACTAAGTAAAGATCCATAAGAAAAAAAAAAAACGAGCTAGCCTTCCAGTAGTCGCAAATGATGTGTAACATCTAACATCTCACTTTGGTAATAAGCAACATTAAAGGAGTGGAGCCTCTTCAAGGTCATTTCTGACGGCCAACTTTAGCACCGCGCGAGCTCATTGGTCAAATCAAATAACGCGCGCTTCCCCGGCTTTCTGTTATCCACTCCCACAGATTGAGCCATTTTATATGTATAGATTGTAGGACAGCGAGAAGAAAGGTGTATGTGATGTAACATAACATTACATCACGCCTGTATTTGTTATGTTTAAGTCCCATGTAGTAGGGGCGGATCTATTGCCATAAACCCGGCACAAATCCGGTATCAATCGCTTTTCACGAAATCACTCCCACAGATTGAGCTATTTAATCTGTGCAGATTGCAGGAAGGCGAGAGGAAAGATGCAAAATAAAAATGAGCAATATATGCATACAATTAACAAAATTCAACATAATTTTCTCGTGGAATAACGATTGCAACATGACATAAGCCCTATGTATTATGGGACTGTGGATTCCAAAATACCATATTTCTAACAACATACAATTACAATCAATACAATAGGAGAAAATAACTCTAAAAACTTGATAATTGTATACACATAAGTGCTCTAACTGTACACATCAACATGATTTTATTCTTACTTATACATCGATTTACCAATGTTTTAAAATTTTAATAGGTAGATACTGTTGTTTTAATTTCTAATTCACAATTAAACAACTCATAACAGCTAAATTTATTATGTAATTATGACTGGATATTTGAGTCAGTATCATCGAATGAAATCGATACTTTCTCGTTAGTGTTGAAATTATACAATTGTGCAGGTGTCAAATGCGATATTATATCGAATTTGATTATGTACGAATCACATTATAACTGCATCGTTAGTCTAGTGGTCGCAAGCGCTACTGCCAAGAATAAAAAAAAAATAAAAAAAAACTTTATTGTTCAAGTAAGCAGTACAAATTCAAATAGCACTAGCCTCCACACTAGGATTCCCTGTATCGTGGAGACTAGTTTCCTTCGGCTTACAACTCTAATACATAGTAGGTACACCACTGACTACCTGCAGTATTGTCTCTCCTTTTCCACTTAAATCCATCCAAAGGTTGTCTGTAAAAGATCGCTTTTATCGATTAGACCGCCCATTGTGTCACCCAATGTAAAATTTCTAAATTAATGTCTGTAATTTTTATGGTGTACATAATACAGAATATTCTATCTATCTTCTATCTAGGTACTATATGTAGGCACTTAAGTAACATTGGTCGGTAATATTTGTGAAGTGACAATAATCGAATAAGTAGTCGTAGTTAAGGTGATATATTGAAAAAAATGGGCTTTTTCTTTATCGTGTAACTTTTAAAGTATTTGGAATAAGAATTTAACATTTTGGTGTATGATTTTTGACTATATGATCTAGTATTCTGAAAAAGGAATACACGATACAATGAAATTTTCTCGATACAAAAAAATTGCAAAGGTCTATCTATTTTTATCTTTTTTTGAGTATCATGGCGCAACGCTTATGAGTTATTCAATGGAATTTACTTTAAAACATAGAGAGTAAGCATTTCGAGTTTTAAGAAAAGCAGTTTTTTTTTAAATAATACTTTTCATTTACAAAAGACGGCATTTCATTTTGGTACATACGTTGTTTTATTCCGAGCGGACACACATTATCGTCATCTCTTCTTTCGCCTATCAAAGGTATTGTCATCACTCTCATTCATTCATAGATCAGTCGCCCGATGGGGCTCATCGACAAAGAATCTGTCACTTTTTTGCAAATCGGTGCGATTAAATTTACGTGATTTAAAGAATTTTGTTTACAGAAAAAGTTAGTACTTCAGCAAGTTAAAGTAATTATTGAATGCAATTAGTGTTGAATAGGTATTTAGACTGTGTGTCTGTATTCTTGTGAGTCCTGTGAACAATATAACATTATTTTTCTATTATGATTTCGTGGTGACATTTAAATTATTTATAAATATGGGAAGAAATATAAAACCAAAACTGAACAGTACCTGCAACGTTTGGAGTGCACAGGGCTATCAATGAACTTATTTTACAGGAATTCAATAGCAATAAAATGATGATAATAGTGAGTCGAATTTTCCACCTTCACTAAAGCATAACCAACACAATCTATTCCCGCCTTGTAAAGTATTATTATGTAAACATTTTATTTTCTAAGAACATCTATTTTTATACCTACAACTTATAATAATCTTTTATCTAAAGAAATAGGCTAAATTATATGATTTGTTTTTAGGTTTGAAATACGTCAACAGTACATCAATATGTCAAGTACTGTCACTACGAATGATAGATCACAAAAAAGGAATGGAGTCACATTTGAATTGTGAAAAAAGGAGTTTTTACCCGATTACGGCAAAACCAGAGGAGGGTTATGATTTTAACATGCTATGTATGTATGTAACAGGCTGTCAAATGCAAAATAAAATTCAAATCCGACTAATAGTTCCAGAGATTAACGCGTTCAAATAAACAAAAAAGCAAACTCTTCAGCTTTATTATTAGTACTAGCTGCGCCCCACGATTTCACCTGCATAAGTCTCGATCCCGTGGGAATATCGGGATAAAAAGTATTCTTTGTCCTAAACTAATTTATAGTCACTGTAATATTTTCAACACAATGTATTTTGTTCTGAAATAAATGACTTAGCCAGGTCATGGTCTACCCATGTGCCAAACTTAATCTAAATCTGTTCAGCCGTTTTAGCGTGAAAGCGTAACAAAGAAATAAACTCACTTTCGAATTTAGAGTATTAGTTGATAGTTATGTATTAATAATGAATATAAACTTAATATTATGAAGAGAAAAGATTTGATTTTTAGGGTTCCATACCTCAAAAGGAAAAAACGGAACCCTTATAGGATCACTTCGTTGTCCGTCTGTCAATCTGTCAAGACCAATTTTCTCAAGAACGCGTAGAGGTATCAAGTTGAAATTAATATTAAATAAGTAGATCTGTGTGTGTGTTCCCTTGGAACTCTAAAAAAATCAAGCTTCTAAGTCAACGCAAAAAAAAAATACGACCCTTTATGTGACATATTTTGAGTAAATCAAAACTTACAGGCTACTTCGCGTTGACCTAGAATCATAAAATTTGACAGGAAGCAAGGTCTCACAGCACAAATAAAGGAAAAAGTCCGAACATTGATAGTAATTTGTAGTTTTATCACATAAAAAATATTTTATTGCGATTACAAACTTACATTTGCAGTTGGAGAATTGACCGTGACGTATATTGATGTATGGGAAAACATGTATCTCAACTACTAAGTTAAGTTTGTTCTTGGGATAAATTCATCCCAACTACGGAACCCTTCATTGTGCGTGGTCCGACACGCACTTGGCTAGTTTTTTTTAAATGTTTGTTACGCTTTCATGCTACAACGGCTGAGCAGATTTGTATGAAATTTTGCACATGACAAGACCATGACCTGGGCTATGACATAGGATTTTTATCCCGATATTTCCACTGGATCGAGACTTATGTGGACGAAACCGCGATGCGCAGCAAGTATTATACAGGATGTCTCAAACGTAGTTGTTTAAAGGCAAATGGGATAAAGTGGAGGTAGCCACCTGTCATTAATTTTTTTTTGTTAGGATATTCTCAATAGTTTAGAAAATTACACTAATTTAACAATTTTCAAGAAACTTTACATTTTCTACGCTTGGATTTTTCGGCCCTGTGAACAATATTTTCGACGTAGCAAGTTCAAATCTGGCTGGAAGATGCCTTGATAGTGTAGGTACAAGATTACGCTCCTATTTACATACATACATTCAGTGTGGCTCTGCAACGCTTCAGATTTTATTTTTACTTGTCTTTCCTAACTTTATATTAAACTTTATCGCAACTTTCTAAGCCCAGATTTAAAAAAAGTGTACTATCAAGTACTATCGAAGAAACGCATATGTGTACACTGTAAGGACTATTCTTGCTTGTAACGCTCGGCCGCTATAGTATCGCTCACCTACGAAAAAAAAGGGTCATGTGCACAGGATTTTGTTTTCAAACTGCTTAGATATGCGTTACCCCGATGGTACGTGCACATAGCTTTAAAAAGGTCATACATTTTGTGTGTGGGAATGTCACCCTGTAAACAATAAATATTTTTGCTGATAATTAAATATTTTGTATTATTCGCCATATGCAAAATTTCATAGACCGAGATAAATTATCGTTACTTAGCACGCACTTTTTTCTTAGATATGTTTCCGTCTTTATCATGCACTTTTAGTATGACAGTTGTGCGACAGTGACAAGAATAATGCTTAGCCAAAGCCCATGCTAAGTAACTAACGTTTTCAAATTCCGGTCAGTTATTTCGTTAGTTCCACTTTTTGCTACTGGTTCAGATACGTTTGTGGCAGCGCGACGATGTGGCGGCCAACCATCGAATATAGAACCGCCACTCCCCGCGTGCGGGGGCAATAAGCCACGCCCATCAAACTACTGTTTATTTTCAATATAGGCCCTTAAGTAGTAAGTAGCAGTAGTTGTCTTGGGTTCAATTCCTGGGTCGGGCAAAGTGTTATTGATTTTTCCATCCGGAATTTATCAGTAGCAGTCCGATTGATGCCGGATGCATCAATCCGGATGCATAGGATCGCATTCGCTTTTGCATCTCATTCAAATCCGGATCCGGATTTACGCCCGGTTGGTGGCAATAGATCCGCTCCCTACTACATGGGACTTAAATATAACAAATTCAGGCGTGATATTATGTTATGTTATATTACAACTGTAATACAAAGAATTATATCAACAGGAAATACATTTTAAGATAAAATTATTGTCACAGTTTTAAAATCCAATAAATCGGAGCTTCTTATTCTTTTCGTGTGGTTGTGACTAACCTGGTGTCAGAGTTTTAAAGCCGCCCGTGGGTCTCTGACTTTCCTTCACATGCCGTCGATAAATATCTCTCAGGCATGCCGGTTTACTCACGTTTTCCTTCACCGTTTTAGAAGCAAGTGATAATTATACAATACGCACATGAATCTGAAAAGTCAGAGGTACGTGCCTTGGGTTCGAACTCAAGACCTATGACTTGGCAGTCAGCAAACGGAGCCAATGTAGTTAGAATAAAATTACAGAATAATGTAATTTCATTTTGTCTTATTGTATTTAGGTACATAAATTGCACAAATGAATTAAAGACAAAGTATTCTTGAACTTTTAAAATGTAAAACACAATACAGGGTCTTTAGTTAGCCAGCAAAACTCCGCAGTGTTGAGTATCAATACCTAATGCTGTTATAACAAAAATTGTAGTCTTAAAATCAAGTAACTGCTATTGACTACGCGGTCGGCTTATTGGTCGATTCGCACGAATCTACTCGGCCGAAGCATGCGGATCGTCACTAAAATTTATTTTTTTCGTTCTATTCGCACTAAATTAATTTATTTGTGGGCGAATCGACAACTCCAAAAATAAGCATTAGGCAATTAGCACATTTCGAATTTTTTGCAAAAAAATATAAAACAGTGGCTTCCCGGGAGTGCAGACAGAAGTGAAAACTTGAACAAGATCACCTTGGTGGAAGAAACATACTTGTACAAGACATTAGTTCGTAACCTTATCTAAATAAAGAGCACAATCGCGTTTACAAAAAATAAAAAAACTATCAAAACTAAAAATACTTCCTTAGAACATTGATCAGTAACGTAATATAAATAAAGAGCACAATCGCGTTTACAAAAATGAGGTGAAGTTTTCACTTCAAAACAATTTATAAAAACATTGACTACCGTTCATTCAAAACATTAGGTACAATAACAAAGCTTATTTTCCCATAACAAAAAGACATAAAACATCCCTCGCCCAGCATCCCCTGTAGTAGGGCCAATCTCTCTGATTTGTCGCGCAGACCACGCCCCCTCGTTTATTCGCGCAAGTAGTTCTATTATATTATAATAATTGATAAGCACATTGTATTTCCTCCGATTTTGTCCCGCTCTTGCAAAACGACTAATATGTACTTAATTTAATCTGCCTAGCCTTTTCCCAACTATGTTGGGGTCAGCTTCCAATCTAGGCGGATGCAGCTAACTACTAGTATTATGCATGGAGCGACTGCCTATCTGACCTCCACAGCCCAGTACCTGGGTAATACGATATCCCTTGGTAAGACTGGTTGTCAGAATTTCGGGCTTCTGATGACTCGTATCTATCCTAATTAATAATATTATAGGCACATGAGAGCAGTGGTGGCCCAGTGGTAACGGCCGCGACTTACGAGTTGTAGGTCGTTGGTTCAAACCCAGACAGGCGCTTTACTTTGTGTAAATTATTTCATCACCACTGCTCTCAAAACGGTGAAGGAAAACATCGTGAGGAAACCGGCACGTCCAAGAATCGAAAATTTGAAGACATGTGACATCTATCAACCCGCACTGGGCCCGCGTGGTGGATTACGGCCCACTCCCTCTCACAGAAAGGAGGCCTGTGTCCCAGCAGTGGGAACATTTATAGGGTGATGATGAGGTACATGTTGTTTGTTTGTTACACTTTCACGCTAAAACAGCTGAACGGATTTAGATGAAATTTGGCACATAGGTAGACCATGACCTGGGTTAGGACATAGGATTCTTTTTGTCCCGATATTACAACGGAATTTGCCGACATTTGCCTCCCGGGCGTGATCTGCAATGGCCTATATGGAAAGCCCTCAATCGATTGCGCACCCAAGTAGGCCGCTGCAGACACAATCTGTCGAAGTGGAGGATCACTAAACCATCCAACACCCAGTGCGAGTGCGGTGCTTCTGATCAGACCATGCTCAACTTGCTGGAGTGTCCTAGGTGCCCGTTCACCTGCACCTCGGACGACCTAAAGAATGCTACTGATGCCGCAATCAACGTGACCACCTACTGGGCTCATATAATATAATATAAAATAATATCATTATAAAGAAGAGTACCATCGACACGCGGGGCACAGCTAGTTTCTTACATTTATTTGTTTTGTTACGATTTCATTTTACATTCCAGATATTATCATTTCTCGTTGAACGCAGGTGCCAATACAGCGTCCCAACGAATGTCCCTATAGCCAGTAATTAAAAAGATAATTATAATTATTATTTTTAATTACTGAACAAAATACGACGTGATATTTACAAAGTACAATTTGATATTAAGAATACGGTGGCAATTAACACTTAAAGGTGGCAAAGATGGAGATAACGTTTAAATTGTAATTATATGAAATTATAATTTTAATTATTATAAATATCTAGGGTGATAAGAGGAAAATAAACTACTAACACTTCTTTTTAACCGACTTCCAAAAGGAGGAGGTTCTCAATTCGAATGTGTTTTTTTTTTGTATGTTTGTTACGCGATTACTCCGCCAATTATGAATTGATTTTGATGATTCTTTTTTTGTTTGGTAGATCATCATACTTCAGAAGTGGTCCCATATAAATTTTATTAACTTTGCTTGGGTCATTTTTGAGTTAGCTTCAATAATACGTATTTTTTCCCACTTAGTATGTGGATGATATGATAACTTCCTGTCACTATTATTTACATAGCAGGTAGTGGTATTCGAATTTGTGTGGGGTAGGTACCACAACTAAAAAGAGAAAAATAAAAACTTTTTACAAAAAAAATCAACCGACTTCCAAAAAAAACACCACTAAGTGAAAAATAACTTTAATTTCGGAAGTCGGTGACAAAGAACGAAAATTCGAAACCAAAGACAGACTTCCGAAATTAAATTTATTTTTCACTTTGTAATGCTTTTTTGAAGTGGTTTTTTTTTTTTTTTGTAAAAAGTTTTTTGGATAAAAAGAAGTAGGGTGATTCAATTAGTCTGTCAAAAGAAGCACAGAAGAATTAATTACTTCTAATAATAATCATTAACATATTGTGTGTGACTGTCCCATTAATTTGTTTAGTGGTCATAATTGTGGTCGCCAAGCATGTGGTTCAGGGTTCTATTGGGTTTTTCTAATTTCTCAGTCACTTCCCGGAATCTGGATCCGTATCCGATTTATAGCAATAGCCCCCTGTTAAATCGGACTTCTAAATAACCGGCCAATTGTGAGCATTACTCAAACCTATTTTTTTTTGGGTCGTAAATTATCAAATAACTTCTCTCGCTCTGGGTGGAGCGGGAGGGCGTCTCAGACTCTTACTGACTAAAACCCACCCGTGTTCCTTCAGTTACCATGTTGCCGGGGGCCACGATTTCCCTTTCGGTATTCTTCGCAACCCCGGCAGGCATCGGCCCTAGCGGACCCCGTCAATTCTGCTGACATCTCTTTGAGGCGCGCGTGGAACACAACGCGCCGTCGACCCGGGCCTGGTCCTTATCGAGCGGCGAGCTAGCATTACTCACCCTGCCTAACTTTTTGTATTTCTCAATCATGTATCGTGTGTTATCAAGTATTTAAAGCTATTTATCTGTATTGTTACAGTGGTCATGCACAAAGAAAAAGAAGATATTCACGGACACAGGAGAGAACACTCGCCATACGACCACGCCATGCCGGATGGAGAGATGTTCTTACAAGTAAGTTTATCTACTTTTAACTTCCTTAACTAACAATCAATATATTTGTTTGTTTGTTAAATATAAAAAATTGTCGGTCAATTTTGTGTTTCGCTAATTCATTTTAACATAGCTTAGTTTGTATTATAGTCAACCACAGATCGTTGGAAGTTGAATTTGTTTTTCGGAAACTTGAATTAACAATTTAAAAAAAAATATTGACAATTTTCATTATTGCGGTAACCAGTGGTAACGGCCGCGACCTACGAGTTTTACGTCGTAGGATCGAACCCAGACAGGCGCTTTACTTTGTGTAAATTATTTCATCACCACTGCTCTCAAAACGGTGAACGAAAACATCGTGAGGAAACCGCCATGTCCTAGTACCGAAAATTCGAAGACATATGTGACATCTACCAACCCACACTGGGCCTGCGTGGTGGATTACGGCCCACTCCCTCTCACAGAGAGGAGGCCTGTGTCCCAGCAGTGGAAACATAGGCTGATGATGAATCCCAATTTGATTTTGGATTTTATTTGTTTACTATTTAGAATAATTTATAATTTAAATATATTAGTGTAAAACTATGGACTAGACTTTTTTAACTTAAATTATAAATACGAAAGTCACTGTCTGTTTGTCTGTAACCTTTTCACGCCTTATTAACAACTGAATAGATTCAGCTGAAATTTGGCACATGGCGGGTATGGCAGGACATAGGATACTCTTTTATCCCGGTAATATATTCCCATGGGATAATAATTTCAAACACAAGCTAGAAAATCTAAAGCGATTTGTATCTGATAGATAACGCACTGCCTAAACTGAAGATACAACGTTATTTTCGAGATATATTCTCACGAAATCGCGGGAAACACCATTGTGTCTTGCGTAAATCTACGTTCTGGTATTACAACAATTTTATCACCGAATTCCTCTGTTATATGGCTCTATAATCGACAATGTTCTTCAGAACTACAGGATCTATAGATCGATGTTTTGCAGACAACTTACGAGCTATTCACTGAACCTAGAACGATGGGTAGTTCATTTTTTGCAACAACACAGTGACTGCTAAATAAAAAAAACAGGGGTGAAAACTTGAAAAAAAAACGGCACCGCAGTAATCAACGCGTTGATGTCTTTTACTTCACGCACCGCGGTAATCAACGCATTGGTGTCGGTAAATTGCGTTACAGTGTCGCGAAATCAATGGTTTAGGCCCATCTTGCCCATCGCGCCTAAAGAAGTTTTCACTTAAAAAATGCTGACGTAAACAATAAGAAAGCTCTAATAACAAAATTATAAAGCAAAGTCTAATAATTTATTTTAATTTAATAATAAAATAATTATAATATAACATACATTATATTTTTTTACTGTTAAACGTCAAATTTTTTACGAGTATTCACTTTTGATTAGATTAGTATCTAATTCCGATCCGGAAAATATTATAAAAACTAAATATTATTATTATCATACATTACGATATCTATGTTATAACTAATAATTATATTGACTCCAGGGCTGCCTGTAATACTTAACTATTTTCCATTATCATAACATTATAGTATTGCCTTCTAACCTTCGACCTTCAAGGTTACAGAATAACAGAACCTTGAACAACGCTGAAGTTTTCGAATTTTTATTAACTTTTTCGATTTATGCTATGCAATTTTATTGTTTATGGAAGAAAATTGGTTACTGTGTAACATTCTTTGTTGACTTATGTATTGGTAAACATAATAATAATTACACTATGTGACACAATTTTTCTAACATATATAATATTACGTTAATTGCATTAGTTATTCGATTATCAACGAAATTGCCTCATGATGTTAGATAACTAACACGTCACATTTCTTAGTTATGGTATCTTGATTATTTTCATGTACCTTCAATAATAATACGATTATAGGTATATATCTTAATATATATAAATTATGTGTCACGTTGTTTGTCCGCGATGGACTCCTAAACTACTTAACCGATTTTAATAAAATTTGCACACCGTGTGCAGTTTGATCCAACTTGAAAGATAGGATAGGTAGGGCAGGTAGGGCAGGTAGGGTAGTAGGTGATAAAGATGGTCCACCCCAAACATTTATATGGCAAAACAACGTTTGCAGGGTCAGCTAGTACACATATATATACAACACAAAAAGAACAGGCACAGGCACTATCTTCCTAAAAGGAGGATCCAATCAAAAAATTTGTTTAGACCTCTACTTGTTTTTACCAATAAACAATTTTTTTTTTTTTAACTGGTTTTGTTTGTGGTAAATCAAATGTCAAATATGAACCTCTGATTCCACAAGAAAATGTGATTCTTCCGCCTTTGGTTAAAACTTGGTTTAATAAAAAAATTCGTTAAGGCTATAAACAAGAATGATAAGGGATTTTTATATTTGAAAAGTGTCTTTCCCAAATTAAGTGATGCTAAATTGAAAGAAGGAATTTTTGTCGGCCCACAAATAAGAAAGACAATGAATTCGATAAAAATCTTACCAAGAAAGAACTCGCGGCTTGATTGTCTCTGAAGAAGGTAATAGAAGGATTTTTAGGTGATCATAAAGCTGAAAATACTGAATTTTTGTTAAAGACTTGTTACAAAAATATAAATCGATGGGGTGTAGAATGTCTTTAAAAATACATTTCTTACATTCTCATTTCGACTTTAGAAAAATTTGAAGATCTACGAATGACGACCGGGAAAGGGTTGAACGTGCTTTCCTAGGCACGTATGTAAAGATGCTCACCCATCCACGGACCGGCCTCGGCAAGCGTAGCTTAACCTGATCGATCGACTCTTGCAGGCTATTATTACTTAGCCACGAGCCCCTCTAATCAAAAGTTCTATTCAAACACTATTATTCCATCCTAAAAATAAACCCTTAAGAACTTCGTTTTTAAATTCTGCAGCATTTGCAGTAACGAAACTGCATAGAGACGACTTACACAGTTATAAATTATGAATAGTTAGTCTATAACAAAATAAATCAATAGGAAGTATCGATGCTATAAATAATCAGTCCTATGTGCTTATTTTACGGTCTCCAGTTAGCTTTGTGAGTTTCCATTGTCATGCGATACGTCTTTTTATGACGATACGGAAAAAAAATCAAGTCCATTTTTACCATTCCTTGCTTATTGACTTTCATATTTTCTGTTAGCTTTAAATACAATACAACATATCACACTAAAATAATAATAATAAGTACAAATCGCCTGTAGCAATTAACATTGTCGGATCTACATTTTTGCAATTTTTAAATTAGTGCTTTAAAGGTCTTAGAATAAATTATAAATTTTAAAATCGCAAAAATGTATATCCGACAATGTTAATTGCTACAGGCGTATATAAAGAAAAATATGTTAGAGCCGTTTGGGGTTGAAACACTAGGGCAATGGGGTTCGAGTGCTCAACTAGTATTTCGGGTTATCGCTAAGCGGTTGATCGACTCTTCACGTGACCAGAAAGCTGAAGTGAAAAAGATGAAGTGCTCATTGCACTTCCCTCTTTTTTTTTGGTTTGAGTTCTAGTTGGGGAAATTGTAAGGAATATTTTTTAGTCATTTCGATTTTCATTATAGAATGTTGAAAATCCTAATTTCCTGTTTGCCGCTTATGCCAATTTCTAATGCCATTAACTAACAGCAACCAGTTCATGAAAAAGATCTCTTAAGTATGTTATGTTAAATTCCAGGCATCACTTAACCCTGTAAAATGATGTCCACCTGTTGGCCAACATTTAAATCCTTCTACAAAATTGCTTTGACGTGACCAGTCCAATCCACGTAGTAACCGAAAAACAAAACACGTCCTCGCTAGGAAACTCAATGGAAACGCGCCCCCACATTTCTACGTCTAACTTGGCTCGTAACTCAGCCTTGTGTCTGGCCAAGGAAATAGCTACAAAACCCGACGAAAAACTTGGCAAAGTCTTTATTGTCGACGACAGAATAATTTCGGTCCCCCACGTCAGGCCCGGTTTGAGTCCGAAAAAGTTTTACTCTTTGTTTTTCGGTTTGGAATCGTGGATCGGCTTCGGAAAAGTTCGGTTTATTTTATTTGCTTTTGATGGAGTTGGCGAAGTTTTCTCTGTGTATGGGTTTGAAAGAATTATTGAATAATTTGGCGTTCCTATGCTGTTATTATATGCAAAATCGTGTAGCGCTGTAGCGCTGGTAGGAAAAAAGAAAAGAAAGAAAGAAAATACATTTATTTAGCACAGACCAAAAAAGAACACAATATAATTAACAGCCGATAAAAAAATTAAAATTAAAATCAACCAAAAAGTGTAAAGAGCGATGTTAGAAATTAGCGGGGGAGTGTACCTCACGGCTGCGCCAAAAAGGCCCAGTTCAGCAAAAATGCCAGACAACAATAAGTGCCTTTTCTTTTTTTTTTTTTTGGGTGGGAAATCATCAAATAACTTCTCCCGCTCTGGACGGAGCGGGAGGGCGTGTCAGACTCTTACTGACTAAAACCCAACCGTGTTCCTTCAGTTGCCGTGTTGCTAGGGGGCCACGATGTCCCTATCGGTTTTCTTCGAACCCCCGGCAGGCATTGGCCCTAGCGGACCCCGTCAATTCTGCTGACATCTCTTTGAGGCGCGCGTGGAACACAACGCGCCGTCGACCCGGGCTTGGTCCTTATCGGACGGCGAGCTACCCATTGCTCACCGTCCGCAAGCCCGCGCCTACGGTGGCCGGAAATCTTCTCGTGATTCCCGACGCCCAGGGCGTCTCCTCCTGCGGCGGTTAGGGGCGCGAGGGCGCGAAATTTGCCTCTCCCTCACGCGCTCCGTCTCCTCCTTCGCGAGCATTACTGCTTCGCAGAACGAGGTGACGGCCTCCCATTTCCTCTCGCTCCGTAGCATGGCCCGAATCAGGGCCGGACGCGAGAGATCACCGCCGCCGATCGCTTCCACGAGGACACGGTGATGCTCTGCCCAAGCCGGGCAGACCTCCACCGAACAATAAGTGCCTGACGCTGGATTTCAACTGGACCTGAAAGTGTGATGTGACGGATGTAAATCAGTTTTATAATGTAACGTGTATACTTGTAACCTATACGTTGTAACCTATGTATACTTAAATAAAATAAATAGGAATGGAAAAAATGAATGTAGGCATGGATCATTTTATTTATTAAATGGAATTTGTCTCAATGCTTGACAGGAAAACTATTCAAGATTATATGCAATACTTAGGCCTCACAAATTATCCAAAGTTTTAGATAAGTGCTAAAAGTGTGAAATGAATTTAGCATCATCATGGTCCTACTGTCCCCTTGTGTGTAGGAGCTCGTTGCTAAAACGATAACAGCCGCACGGGTCGAGCCATCAGGTTAAGCTACGCTTGTCGGGGTTAATCCGTAGATGGGTGACCGAAACTCCGCCGTGCCTCGGAAAGCACGTTTTTGACAGTCGTTACGGGTCGTCAGAAGCCTGACAACCAGTTTTACCAAGGGGTATCATGTTACTCAGTTACTGGGTTGTGGAGGTCAGATAAGCAGTCGCTCCATTTAAAATACAGGTATTCAGCTGCATCAGGTTAGACTGGAAGCCGACCCAGACATAGTTGGGAAAAGGCTAGGCAGATTGATAGTTCTAAACTGTCCCCATTTCAATTTAATTGGGGTAGGTGCAGAAGTAATTTTCTTCTACCCATCACTTCAGTTCAGTCATTATACTTGAAAACCAAAGTTGTCGACATAGCTCATAGAATAAGCAAGTTGAAGTGGCAATGGGCCGGCCATATTAGCCGTAGAACCGATGACAGTTGGGGTACACGTGTTCTTGAGTGGAGACTGCGAATCGGCAAACGTAAGGTAGGACGCCCTCGGGGTAGGTGGAGCGACGATCTTCGCAGGGTGGCTGGTAACAGCTGCATTAAAGCGAGCTGAATGGTGTGCAATTGGAGAGGGCTATGCAGTGGGCTGCTATAGGCAAGATGATGATGATCATACTTGAACGCATTGCAAAATTTTCTTTGTTGTTTCTAGGATAAGTCTAGGTCAATTGGCTTTGAGATTAACTCAAATACAAAGCTTGCATATTGACACAGTCTGCGTTCTTAATTGTATTTCTACGTCTAATTTTAAAGTTGCTGATAATTTCCTGTAACATAATTTGAAATTGTCATTGTTCTGATTCAATCAATTTGCCTAGCTTTTTTCCAACTATGTTGGGGTCGGCTTCCAGTCTAACCGGATGCAGCTGAATACCAGTATTTTACATGGAGCGACTACCTATCTGACCTCCACAACCCAGTAACTGGGTAATACGATACCCCTTGGTAAATCTGGTTGTCAGACTTTCGGGCTTCGGACGACCTGTAACGACTGTCAAAGATCGACAAATGACAGCCGAGACCAATGGCTTAACGTGCTTTCCGAGGCGGAGTCTCGATATGTACCTAAAGATTGTCACCCATCCACGGACCAACCTCAGCAAGCGTAGCTTAACCTGGTGGATCAACCCGTGCGGCTGTTATTACTTAGCCACAAGCTTTTTTATCGTTGTTCTGATTATGATGTATTATTTTATTCCAGGCACTCAACGGTTTCCTGATGATACTGACGTGTGAGGGAGAGGTCTTCTTCGCCACACACAGCATCGAGAGTTACTTAGGCTTCCATCAGGTATGTTGAACATTTTCTTACTAAATCTTGGCATGCAATAGAGTAGAAGTTAATTTTCCACTTAGTTGGTGTCACTAAAGACCCAAATGATCTTTTTTATAAAGAACTATTGAATAAGATATGCTAGTTAGTATCAATACTGTCTTCCAAAAATATCAGATGAAAGTGTTATATTATTACTAAATTGTAATTGAAAAATCATTAACTAAAATGTAGGCTATAAAATTAACCTCAATTATTATTTAATGAAAATCATCTTTAAGGTGATTTAAGTATTCAAATAAATAAATCAGAAATTGAGTCTCAATTTGGAAATGGCAGTACAGATTGGCATCCTACTTACTACGCTTTGGAATGGGCAACTAACTTCATCTTTCTGACTGACCGACCCCATGACCATAGTATAAAGAAAAGTAGTAAGCTATCTTCATACAAACGCACCGCGCGCGGCTTGTATGTGTGCCGCACGCACACTTAACAAAATCTCGACCCGTTTCTCGTGAGAAACCGGTCGAGATTTTGTTAAGTGTGCGTGCGGCGACGCATAGATACTATGGCCCCACACAAGCCGCGCGCGGTTCGTTTGTATGAAGATAGCTTACTACCTCTCTTTATACTATGCCATGACAATTTGAAGGCACCTGTAAATGGTTTAATTGAAATAAATGTTTTGAGTTTGAGTTTGAGCATCCACAGATACGGTTTCTGATCTATTTGTTTACATTTTCATTCGATAATTTTGGATTTTTTCCATCCTCATAACACTGCAATGACTCTCTACTTGTTAATAGACTATACATATTAGGATTTCATTATAGTAAATAAATAATTTGGTTGACAATTGGTTTATTTGACGTTCGAAACTTTTAAATATTTAACAGCGTTAACAAAACACGCGAAAAACAAAATTCTCCTCGTTCAATAACACGACATTTTTTACCCACAAATTCACTTTAATTAATTACATTATTTCCATATAAAAATTACCCTATTTTCCTTATGAAAGGCCGCATTAACCTTATTAATCACTTAGCCAGAATAAGATAAGGCTTGGACCAAAATTTAATTATTCATAAATATAAAAGTGTACTATAAAAATATTAATTAACCCGCGATAAGTAAGCTTAGTGCCGTTAGTGCCACCGTAGTGTTATCAGTGGCACTTTTTATCGGAGTTTCAACGAATGGCTTTGTAATCTCTGGGGTATTTACATATTTTCACGTTTTAGTACTTTTTGGGGGACTAAGTAAAAGCAGTGTGAATTATTTAGACGCCTCCCCTTGAGAACGCTGGTTAAATGTGTTGCTATGTGAGTAGGTACTGCACCTACGTATGTTTAATACTTTCAAAAAATTTATTGGTAGTAAAATATGTTGCACTCATTTAATTTATGTTGGAGCTTTTTACAGACCTTCAAATTTATATAGGTAGCTACCTAGAGTCTAGCCTCCAAGCTATCCGGTAAGAAGGAATTAAGTATGTGTGTTTCGGATTTATTGTCAAATATCTAAGAAGCTAATTAATGTGACAAATATCTCGACGGCCACCATGTAAAGTATCGAAACTGCAAAACCTCAACTTTACAGGAGAGCGATTCTAAGTTAAGATTTAGATTTTTGTCGAACTTGAAATTCGAAAATTTTATATTACCGATGTATCTAAAGTGGAAAATTTGACCGTTATACTGTCTACTATAGTTTTTGATAATTATTATACTTTTTCTAATATTACAGATTCAATAGTTTACTTGGTTACTGCTGGTTACTTTTTACCGAATATGCCAATTTCGATTTTGTTCAATTGAAAAACAATTGAGGGTATAAAAATTAGTACATAATTTTTATATAAAATCATATATCTTTATCTTTACTTGCTATTAGTGCAATAAAACGAAAATGGCTTTTTGTAATTTCAATAGTATACGTGGGGGCCGTCGATCTATTTATGAGCAAAAACCAACAACGATCCCATGTAAGGTCTCTTGAAAGTTTGTATATGTAACTATAAGTATCATTGTTTTATTGCATTTACCATATAGAGTAATTCAACGGTTAGTCGAACCCCCACAATTCATAAAATGACTGACAAAACGTTCCAAAAGCTATATAATTCCATAATTTAAAAGCTTCCTCCCCATTCTAAGTTTTCCTCAAGCAATAACTCATCCTGCATCCACACACAAAAATAAATCACTTTCGTATCCCAATATCTTTCAAACCACAACAAAAAAAAAAACTTCAAAAACACAAAACTGCGTCGCATATTAAAATTGCTCGTTAACAAATGCCCTCCGCATTACAGCTAATAAAGTCCCCGATGAAATATTGCTATTAGAATGTAAAAACCCCGGTTTTCGACCCCCTTTCGACCCCCGCTATAAAACTTTCAGTTGGCAGTGATCGTATGCGTATAAATTTTACGTCCAACCCCCCCATTCTCCTCTTTGTTTTGTTTATGCTCAAAGCGAGCGAGTAATTCGGTTACCTGAGTTACTTTAGTGGGGCAAAGATTATTGGGCAGAGTGGATTGGTTGAACAGAAGTCGGTAATGTACTGCAGAAGTAATATCCATCAACTCATATAGGAACTATTAGTGGCTCTATGTTAGAAGCTTTTGTCTTTTAAATTGTACGTAATGCTTTTGTACAATTACAATTTTAACAGTTAAAATTTAAAAACCCCCGACACAAACATTTCCTCGTTTTTCTTTCCTACTCCATCACCAGACCCTGTGCACTATCTATCTATAACCTGTTCATTGAGACCATTGCAATGAGCCCAAACACGATACCTGTGCTGTAATTTGGTAAGCGAGTTGGGATCAGTTCAAGGTTACTATGTTCTTCTAATACCATTACACAGAATACCAAATTTCAAATCGATCAGACCTGTGGAAGATACTCACATCTATTCATCAACTAGAATAGAGTTGATAATCTTCAAACGGCTGAACCGATTTTAATAAACCATATCTAAGAACCATTGCAAGAA
The DNA here is from genome assembly GCA_963680765.1 of Agrochola lychnidis. Classification (NCBI taxonomy): domain Eukaryota; kingdom Metazoa; phylum Arthropoda; class Insecta; order Lepidoptera; family Noctuidae; genus Agrochola; species Agrochola lychnidis. Next base: position 3,373,075 of record OY796871.1, on the reverse strand, counting down.
AACCTGCTTTCAAATAAAAAAAAATGGCATTCAAATCGGTTCACCCGTTTAAGAGCTACGGTGCCACAGACATACACACATAGCGGTCAAACTTATAACACCCCTCTTTTTGCGTCGGGGGTTAAAAACTTAAGTTAAGTTAACTTAACTGTGTGATGCTTTCCTCTAAAGACCACTTCAGACACCAATCCACATGGCCTTCACATGATCTGACCAAGATTATGTCTGGACTTTAAAAGAGACTGTGACCTCTGAGTTTGTTTCGGCCTTTCTTCTCAGAGTAGTCAGATAGGAAACGCCGACCTCATCTAGTTTTTAAAATATGATTGTCGTGTAAAAGTGTTTGTACAAACCTACTTACAAAAAAAAAAAAAAAAAAAAAAAAAAAAAAAAAAAAAAAAAAAAAAAAATAAGCATGAAATGTAATCTCCCAGCCTTTTCAATATATTCTATGAGTAAAACCTCGTGAAATCTAAACTAAAAAACTGTACATAGCATCTTTATTCGTGTGATCATAAAAAACTTAATTACTGAAACTTGCATGAAGCAGTTGTCTTTAAAGTCCATAATTAGCACAACTCTTTCTTATATTAAGTTAAAAGCTAGCCAACTCCAAACTCCCACAAATCCGCAGTTTTCTACCCACTTCCACATCTACCAAGTTAGTCCATGCCTATCAAAGTGCGTAGGGTGGGTTGCGATTAAAACAAATCGATTTATAAATCATTAAATCGGTCCGGGTACTTGCCACTTCCTGGCATGGTGGCATAGTGGCACGTGGCAAAGCAAGCCATGCTTAAATGAGGGCGATTATACGCAGTAAAGATTGCCAGTGTAAATATAACTGAGGACATTAAATCCGATTATTAGCATACAATTTTAGGTGAAAATTCGGCAACGGATAAGGTTGAGGTAGTTAAAAGTTAAGTGGGAACTGTTTTTGTGGGGAAGTAATGAAGAAATTCATATTGACTGTGACCTGAGAAAATCTGAATGAGGCGAAATGATAAGAATATATTTTGTGTTTGTTGCAAAAAAAAAAGCGTAGAATACAAATATTAGCTATAATAATATGTCATGCAACAAAATAAAGATAAATCTAAAATTTTTGTATTCCCAGTTGTTATATGTCTGCTTGAAACTTGTAGAAGCTCCTATATGTAAGAAAACGACTTTGTAAAACTACAGCCAATTCGCTTCATTATGTGACAAGATACAGGATAGGCTTATAGTTACCCATTTTGTAGTCCCAGGCGTGGGCCTTATGTGTATTGTGTATGTAAATGTGGATTTATCTCAAAGCTGCAAACCCAATAATTCCAAAGTACACTTCCACATTAAACGATTCGAAATATAAACTCGAAATCCAAATGTATCTTTATTCGGAGGGGTGTTCTGAATAGCAACATTAACTTCAATCCGCGCCAGGTGGGTGCCCGGCAGTATCGATCGCTAATGGTCTGAGCTTCATCGTAAATGGCCCCGACTGCCACCAAGATCATTTTTATTCCACGTTTTAATTTCTGCTGTTCAAGTTTTTCGTTTTTGTTTCGACTTGGATTGAGTCAGTTTTTTATTTTTGGTGACTGACTGTCTATTGTCTTAATTAGATTTAGGAATGTCTTGAACTTTCAGGGGTCAACTGATTTTTGATTAATTATGACTTCAACAGAAGGTGGTTAAGTTTTGAAACCATTTAAAAAGGTTAATTTGGTATGTAGGTACTTACAGCTTAATAGTACGATAGGAATTTGTGTGAGTCATAACCATAACATGACGAATGGTTTAAAAATTTCATAAACAATAATCATGATTCAATCAAAATGCTTCATCAAGATAGAAAATGGGACCCTAAAGTTAAGTCACAGTTAATCAAAACTTTATATCTCTCCCCCATTCAAAACTAGAGACAAATTACGGCTATATTTTCCAAAACGAACATAAAAATGATGTAATCCATCAATACAAAACCACGACGAAAAATTGCCAAAACAACAGTATATCAACAAAACATGATTCCGTACCATAGCAACCCCCCAACCCAATGAGAACAAAAAGCAATTACCCAACAAATCATCTTTTGACGTTTAATGCCAACGCAATATGTTGTTACTCATACCAGCCCTATACATATTTTACAAATTCATTTATATGTTTAGAGGGGGCCGAAGTTCGTGCCTTGGGTAACCCCATTGATTATCAATTAGTTTTGTACTGGCATCATATGCTGTTGCATTATCTACACTATTTATACGGTCTTTTGTTATGTGACGTGTGGTAAAATGAATTAGAAAAACATTTAAATAATTTTAGAACATATTTTAAGGTGGTTAAGGTAGTCATTAGCTTGTCATATGTCGGGAATTAACACGTCCATCTTCGTTACAGATGATTCTTTAATGATTGAGCTTCGAATCGATTTCTAGGGCTCGCTTGCTGTGGTTTATTGATTTACGGTTTGATTGTGACTTGCTCTTTTTGCTATTGTTGAGCGAGTATTTGTTAACTAATTATCTTGTTATATTTTGGTTTATTGAATCTTATTAGGGGCCATTACAAGTATTGATATTTAATTTAATCAATGTTTTTTTTTTCATCATTACATGTGTTTATACTACAATAGATTATACGTATGGATTTACAGCTCGTATTAACCAACGAATTTAAAATTTAATCCAGATTTACACAGTGATTTAATTGCTTGTTGTGACATACAATAAATTGATGGAACCATAAAAGTTTCAAAACAGTGTTCAGAAAATGCAAGTCTTTTGTTGTTTCAATTTTATAAACTTGCGTCGTAGGTATCAATGGGGCTTTACTCCTAGTAATAAATAAAATAAATGTTACGTAAACAACTTTCGCTATGAAACTCATATCTGACTCAGGGGAAAAAGACAAATTCCTATACAACTGTTAATCGACTATATTACATGTATGTATATTTTTTAATTATTTTTTTTACGAGTTGATTATGAGTTTCATAGCTAAAGTTGTTCAGTGTGACCGGTATCACCCCCTTTACGGATGCAGGTGACTCAATCGCCACCCTGTATAAGTTAAATATATATAAGAATACTTCCATTTTCTTCTAATACATAACCATCGAGTTGCGATGACACTGGAAATGTTATAAAATTAAACGACTGAACATAACTTTAATACTAACAATAAAATTCTCGTTTTCTTTTTCAGTCGGACATAGTCCACCAGTCAGTTTACGAGCTCGTCCATTCCGAAGACCGGGAAGAGTTGCAGCGTCAGATCCTGTGGAACTCCTTCCTGCCTCCAGAAGTCAGCAACCTGTCGCTGCAGGACGTCCTAAGGCCGGACAGGGCGCATCTCTTGGAAAGGAGTTTCACTGTCAGATTTAGATGTTTGCTTGATAATACTTCTGGGTTCCTGGTGAGTTCTTAGTAAAATGTGTTAATTAGAAAAAAAAAAACTGTTTTGAGGTCGATTAGAAATAAAAAAAAAAATTGAAAGGCCTTCCTTTTTATATAAGCCATTTCAAGCAAAACATTCATAATCAGCATAATTATAATGTTTCCAGTGCTGGAACAAGGCTTCCTATCTCTGTAAGCTGCTGTAAACCACCACGCGGGCCCAGTGCGGGTTGGTGGATGTTACATGTCTTTGAATTTTCGGTTCTAGGACAGGTTTAGCTATTTCAAGGTTATCCATAAATTACCTGGCACCCTGTATATTTTTTATACCGTTGTCTCTACAAATAGAACTAGAAAAGATTACTTTTCATTTATAGCTATACGAAACAAACAACATTGTTGTGACTTTAAAACTTTCATGCAAGAAAGGGTATCTATAAAAAGAAATAGAAAACCCATCGCGTGACTTAAATATTTGTTTTATTGTTGAGTCTATTAGATACTTTAATGAAATCAGTGCTGAATGATTCAGAAGGATAAACAATCTTAATCAATTATGCTAATTTTGATCAATTAACAGCTTCCTTTTATAAATTTACAGAGGCTTGACATCCGAGGCCGCATCAAAGTCCTTCACGGGCAGAACAAGAAAACAGAAGAGCCACCTTTAGCACTATTCGCAATTTGTGCGCCCTTTGGCCCTCCCAGCCTTCTCGAGATCCCTCAGAAGGAAGTCATGTTCAAGAGCAAACACAAGCTCGACCTATCTCTAGTCTCTATGGATCAACGGTAAGGAAAAACTGTTCATTTAAAACAGAATAATGCTAGAAATACATTATCAGATGTGACTTAAGATTGATGTAGTCTGCAATAACGTGTCAAATGCTGTGTTTTGATGTAACGTTACTGCATGACTTTTTATTATTAATATTATAGATATAGCATCAGTCATTATAAATGTTGTGACTATTATCTGCTTCCGATAGCTTAATTCTAGCACAAGCCTCAAGACTGATATATACTAAAATACATAGATTTTTCTTTGTTCCCACACGTCCACAATCACCGTACGTGGTGCTGGTGGCTGACGAGGCACTGATGACTGAGGGATGGAGGCCAAACAATACAGAACTCAGACAGACAATGACAAAGTTGGCTATACTGTATCTAGCCAACTTGTATAGCCTGATGATGGGCAAATACTTTCTCTTTTTCCCAAAAAACTTAGTTTGTAGCTAAAAATAGTAATGTCAACATTGTTAGGATGCACAACCATAAAGAGAAAGAAATTTCTACGAAGACGTTATGTGGTAATTATTAATAGGCTCTAAATAAACATAGGACATACAATACCTCGTTCGATATAATTAATAGTTAAAACTAAAAGCTGCCACGAGGTCTTGTGAAACTATAGTTTTAACAAAAACAGTAACAATAAAAGATCATCAGTGATCAGAAGTATTTTATAAACCATAATAAATTGGTAATTGATACTGGAATACTGCTTGAACAATGGCTGGCTTAATTAATGGGAATGCCGCAAGGCTGTAACAAAAAATAGATTTTAGACAATGGCGTTATATCTAAGGTTAAGGAAATCGTGAGTTCAAATATTCTTCCATGTTAAAGCATAATATTCAATGGGTTTTTTATTTTTTTTAACTCATAACATCACGCCTGTAATCCCCGAAGCATAAGAGGTATACCCATTGTACACCCAAATTTCGCCAGTAATGTTTATTAAGTCCCATGTAATAGGGGGCGAGCTTATTGCCTATCAACCGGCACAAATCCAGACTCCGGGCTGCTGAGAAATTCCAGATGGATTTTTTTATTTATAAAGCAAAGCACATCAACGAAATATTTACAAGGATAATTACAATAGGTATCACGTGTCTTGAACACTGTGTAAATACATCACTTATAGACATGCATAACATTCTTATTAAAAGGTGGAATGATCATTGCACTACATTAATTTGACAGAGTTCAACTACAAAAAAAATCAGATAACACAAAATCGTACTGGATTTTAAGAGACTATTGGTTTCGTTTTCATAAATTTAATTCTAGTTTTCCAAACGATAATGTCAAAATTGTTGCCGACCGCAGGCGGCAACTGCAGGTCACGTGTCGCCGGGACACGACTGGTTATTTTTTTCTATGAAGACGACGTGTTGCTAGCTACTTAAGGTATTTCATAGAAATTCATAGAAACCAGTCGTGTCGCGGTGACACGTCGCCTGCAGTTGCCGCCTGCGACCGGCTACGGAATGGTACCTTTAGTCATTTATTATCAAAGAAATTACATACTTCAAAACATCGATTCTAAATGTGAGCAATGGGTAGCTCGCCGTCCGATAAGGACCAGGCCTGGGTCGACGGCGCGTTATGTTCCACGCGCGCCTCAAAGAGATGTCAGCAGAACTGACGGGGTCCGCTATGGCCGATGCCTGCCAGGGTTGCGAAGAAGTCCAAAAGGGATATCGTGGCCCCCGGCAACATAGCAACTGAAGGAACACGGGTGGGTTTTAGTCAGTAAGAGTCTGATACGCCCTCCCGCTCCGCCCAGAGCGGAAGAAGTTATTTGATAATTTCCCACCCAAAAAAAAAGCTCTTCGCTTTTGAATAATGCCTTACTTTTGACCTCCTCACCCTTGTGTAACCGATTTAAATATAAAATGTGACCTGATTGTAGAGCACAGTTGAATGCTCACGTCTTTTGAACACAAAAATTATAATATTGATCAAAGGTTTCCTTGTTACAGGGGTAAAATGCTGCTAGGTTACACAGATGCTGAGCTGGCGAATATGGGGGGCTATGATCTTGTACATTACGACGATCTGGCCTATGTCGCCAGCGCACACCAAGAATGTAAGTACCTTATTTTTAGATGGATAATAACCTCTATAGAAGGCATGAGGAACAAGGTGTAAAGTTCACTCATCCTCTATAGACCAGGGAGGATTCTCCGACCAGATGGGTGTTGTGTCTGGTGGACAACTGTCCGACGATTGATGTCGGGATATTATATATATGCTGATCGCGCGGTAAACTCTGCTTGCGCGATGCAGGATTTTGCGTGACGTCAGTATGGTTCGTAGTTCATATGTGGCGCTGTAGATGCCATCACACCTCCTTTCAACAACTTAAAGTCAAAGATTGGAAATAGATATATATACGAATACTTTGCTGAAATATTTCTATGTCTCTTATTATATTTTCAATACTTTTCACAAGAAATCGGTCGATCGATCAGGTTTAGCTACGCTTGCCGCGGTTGGTCCGTGGATGGGTGACCATCTTTATATACCGAGACCCCTCCGTGCCTCGGAAAGCACGTTAAGCCGTTGGTTCCGGCTGCCATTTGTAGATCTTTGACAGTCGTTACGGGTAGTTAGAAGCCCAAAAGTCTGACAACCAGTCTTACCAAGGGGTATCGTGTTACCTAGTAAGTAGGTTGTGGAGGTCAGATAGGCAGTCGCTCCATGTAAAATACTGGTATTCAGCTGCATCCTGTTAGACTGGAAGCCGACCCCAACATAGTTGGGAAAAGGCTAGTCAGATGATGATGACTTTTCACAAGAAATGAAACACTGAAATGATCCTTAGTGACTTTTTATAAAGGTAATGCGGTCGAGTCATAAAATCCTTACGATATTACCTACTTACTTTAATGATCATTATAATTAATAATCTAATAATTTAGTTTTATATCCTGATTATACAATTTTTGTTACAGTATTAAAAACAGGTGCTTCCGGAATGATCGCTTACCGCTTCCAAACAAAGGATGGTCAGTGGCAGTGGCTACAGACCTCTTCCAGACTAGTCTACAAGAATTCTAAACCTGATTTCGTGATCAGCACGCATCGACCGCTCATGTAAGTTTATTAAGCTGGCTTCATCACATATGATGAAAAATCCTTGCAACACTCTTTGGCAGTCACCAGTCCATCTATTTTTACACCACACAATCCAAAGTTTTTTTAAATCTATTGCAGGGAAGAAGAAGGCAGAGACCTACTCGGGAAAAGAACGATGGACTTCAAAGTGAGCTATCTCGACACTGGTCTAACAAGCCTCTACTTCTCAGAGTCAGAACAGCTCTCTGGCTGCGAGACCAATGTCACCACACCTCCAAGAACAGCCAGGAGATACAAAACACAACTGCGGGACTTCCTATCAACTTGCAGGAATAAGAGAAGAGCCCCCACCACTCCTGCGCCACCTCCCGTGGATTACTTAGCAGCGGACGCAGTAGCGGCAGCGTACACGAATTTAAATGGCGCCTACACAGCTCCTTACGGAGAGTACCCTCCAGCCCCAACCTTACACTACGCCCCGCCACCTCTAGACGACAGATTCTTAACAGCAGATAATCTCTTCCATCAATATAAACCTCTATCTTATCATTACACTCCTTACGCGCCGAATGGCTTCCTTGAACCAGCGCCTCCGCCTGGGTACGAAGTGGCGCCAACGTATCATCGACCACCTTCAAGAGAGTATACCTATGTGGACAGTAGTGGGAGGTATATGAGTCCAGTGACCGGACAGGAGAGGAGGTCGCCTTCCGTAGTACCGGGACCAAGTCCTGCGGGGTCGAGCAACTCGGAGCAGGAGCGGATGCAGCAGCCGCAAGTCGCCGAGATGCCGCGCCAGACGGTGCTCATGTGGGGTGCTGGAGGGGCGGCTCAAGAGGTCCCCGTCGAGTACTCCCCTCCCCAGGTTTGGCGTTACCATCCATCACACTACCATACCGCTGAAGCCACTCAGTGAACTTAACTTTTTTATTATTTTTGACATCCTAAACTTGATCATTGAAAATTTTGAATTTCTGGACGGGATGGTCAGTCCATATCAAATCTTTGGCAAAATTCTTACGTAGATGATCATAAATACTTTTTAGAAAAATATTGCAATCTTTGTTACCAAGACTTAATTTTCTTATACCTCGCTCAGTGGTGAGACCGAATCGGTCTTTAGGTCTTCTATTAGACTTAAACAGGGTCCTTCCAGTATCTTCTTGTAGATACGTCTTGATGTATATTTATAATTCGAGAATTTTATCCAAATATATTAAAAGATAGTCGTTTTGTAGAATAAATAGTGCGAAACACGCGACGCAATGTTACACACGATAGGTTTAGCGATTACTTTGTAAATATTTTTTATTTTTATATTAAATAGCTTGCTTTGAATGAAGGTTTCTCTAAATGTTAGTCTCCTAAGTCTTTGATAGACTTGAGCGAAGCAAATAATTATCTACAATTTTGTAAAAATGATTTTGTATTTAAATATTCTGACGATTGTTTTGAATTAAATGCCTTGTTTATATGAAGTTACTAGATGATAACTTTAACAGTCCTTACTATATTTTGATTGACCTTTATAATTTTCTTGATTGAGTGACATTTCCCAATTTAATTGTTACTCTTATTTTTTCCTAAATGCCTTCTCTACTGTATTGAAATTAAAGTCTTCACCATGTATTTCATTTTCATCATACGAATTCTTATAGACTGATGCCAAATCTGAAATTAAATGGAATATTACATGTTTATTACTATAACTTGTGTTACTATTATTGCAGGCACTTCACAGTACTTTAAGTTACGCGGCAAGCCTCGTATAAACAAGGTACATATTATTTTATATTTCAATTTCGATCAATTTCAAATCAAAGCGAAATGTTTATGCAATACATATCATTATATTAAGCACGCAATATTATGATCACATATCACTGAATGATGCAGTCGACCCAATATTTTATGAGCCTAACTAAGCTCAATTGTATGAAATTAAATGACAGCTAAATTGATTGATATCACAAATTCTAAGCGAAAAATGTATCCACTGTTTGCTTTTTCCACTTATCCAAATGTTACAAGTTAAATTACCTATTTTGCAAAATTAGTTTTGTAAGCATCTGGCCAAATGAAATCTTGCAACTACACTTTTATTGCAAGTTTATTGCATTATGCGACTTTTGTACACGTTTTAACTAATGTTGGACACATCATTCATCTTACAGTACCTCATCATTCTTCTCTTCCTATTCCAATCTATTTAGGGTCAGTGCAGTGTCTTTTTTACTTCCATATACTCCTATGAACCATATAGTCGTATGAATCTCGGTGTTCACTTTCTTCCTAACCATATCATCTACCATCTTTAATCCTACTTCATCAAAAACTTTGTTAGCAAAATTGTCTATATTGATATCTGAAATGTGCCCATCATTAGCCCTTTGTTCTTGCTTATGCACTATGTCTTCAAGCATAGGGTCGACTGCTAGCACCACCGAACCAACGCCACGTAGCATTGTAAATACACTTATCGTGCCTTTCACTATACTTCTATTATTTTTACTGTACCCGCTGAAATTTTGGCGGTTTTAGAACCTTGCTCTTTACGAGGATTATTATCGATCGGTAAAAGAGGATAAATACAAACTTGAAGAATCTCTCCTCAGTAGCCTGTAAATTGTAAATGTATAATCTCCAATCCATTAGTACCATCCGCCGTGGATATTCACAAACCTTTTAAAAACTAAAACAAACGACAAATTTCTTCGATATTGTCCACTATAAACTACACTGTTGGAAGACCAATTTTTTCTAACAAAATGTTAATGACGAAGTCATTCAATACGAATTTGACGTTTAAGACACTTATTGCATTAATTAAAAGTTATATGTGTTCTGCCATTATCACCTCTTTTAAAGAAGCTTCTTGTTCTTGTTTAAAACCACACAATGTTCTAGTTCTTTTTGCTCCTTGATTTTACAACTTGTACAGAGTAAATTCAGTTATTTCTGAAACCACTAAGAATTTCAGCCAGTATTTATTTAATATTTCATTGTGCTACAGTGACCGGCGTTGGTACGGCATCGGTGACCTTGCGTTCAAATGACTCTTCCGCCGTCGACTTAGAACTTAAGATAGCTTAAATTTTGATGATATGTTGTGGGAAACACTGGATTTTAGGACTAAAATGGAAAGGGACTAACGTAAAATGAAAGACGTTTGAGCAGGTGAAACTCCTTAATGCCTTTGATCTACATTTAGTAATGATTTAATTCACTGAAATGATAGAAAATCCCGTCTATGACTTTTATTGCATCCTATTTTAAACTTGAAAAACACTGAGTATCAAACTTTGAGGTATATTATCCTCAAGAAGTAACACTGTTGTTCACGTCTTTATAAATATTATAAATGTATATGTAAAACATGGGAAAATTAAAAATTTCTGTAATTTTATGCCTAAAATTCAGTGTTATTCATCACAGAACCAGTATCAAAAATATTTCGTCTTCTTATTGTATTATAAAAATAGTTTTGTCGATACGGGTCGTTCGACTATAGGTTTTGTATTGTATCGAGTCTTATCGAATTAATCTTCCATTGTGTGACTTTCATTTCCAATATTTATTAAGATAAAAAATATATTGTAAATTCACATTTTGAGGGCAAATAACAATTACATATCAAAGTTTTGGACCATTTAATTATTTTTTTGAATATTGTCGATTGAAATAGTGATTTTTAACTGAATTATTATTATTTTGAATTGACTTTATTATGACTTTTTTGGCGTTCTGTCAAATTAACATTGATAATCTAATACGCCAATTAATTACTATCAAAATCGAATCACATTTAAGGTGATTAAATATATGACGTGTTTCATGAAGAACAGTCCTATACAATATGTCACTTATTGCTCATTATTATATTAAACACGAAAATAATACATAAACTTTTTTGAACCGAAACATGGGTTATTGGATATCTTCAGTAGCCATTTAGGTACTATAAAGTTCTACATAAATGGTAAAAGTCCTATCTAACAAAATTAAAACTTCAATTTAGAATTTATATTTTGCATAGCTTTGAATAAAAACAACTGTAAATGGTGTCTTAATGTCCAGTTTGGACAAAAAAACTGTCAAAATAGACGGCAATACTTAAATAAAACGTGTGTTCAGCCAACATTTTTTCCATTAATTAAAAATCACCATAATTTTACTCTAATTTATTAATTAAATTGTAAATAAATAACTAGATTTAGAGGCTTAACCGTGTATTATTGAATTAATTATAATTATTCATAATTATTTAAATGAACATAATTATAAATAAGATAAAGTTATCCGAACAATTTCTGTATTTATTTTAGCATATCGTAATACATAATGTAATTAAAAGAAAATCAAATAAATTTTTCATGCCACTGATTTGTTTTTTTTTTTATTTATACCTAATAATAATACCTTCATACATCCACTTCCATGCTCGTTCCTTCATTCCATGGGTTGATAGTTGATAATGGATGATACTGAGCTTATTTTTACAAACAAACCTTCAAATAGCAACATCAACACAAAAAAATTAACACTTGAAACCACCGTTGTACAGACTAAAGCTTCATGCAAACTCGAACAAAACAATTTCTAAGAAAACTTTACGGTAGAACAATTACCGGTGTAGCGTCGCGCCTGTCTTCACGAGGCTTTAATTAAATTTGAATACCTACCTAATATTTTACAGGTTTATTGGTTATACGTCGGCAATCCGTTAAAAGGATGTAGGAGAGGTCATTTGCAACCAAATTACCCCTGATGACCCCCATGCCAATGTCAACAATTTTCGAGTAATTTGAAATTTATGATGTAAAAATATAAAATGTCAAATTACACGAGTATTTTTCAATCAGCGTCATTTGGTTGTAAATGACGCCTCCTACATCCCCTTAATGTATTGCCGACGTATGACCATTAACTCTGTTGATCAGGGTTATTGGTTACATTAATTTACATTTTAATTTCATACATCATCGACAGAAAGCTGCAGACCATTGTTTAAAAAATACAAATTATTAACTTTACCATCTCTATATATTTTTGAAGTAGCATCGTTTATTAAATCTAACCCCCAACTCTTTCCACGACAATCTGACACTTTTCCGCGTAACAGACGTGACAATAGCCAACTTTGCTTGCACTCAGCAAAAACTGCCCTCATGGGGAAAAGCTTTTTCTGTATGGCCCCGAAAATAAACAACAAACTACCACAGTCATATAGAGCTATGACAACTAATCAATTTAAAAACAAGATTCGAAATCTATTAACAGACAAGTGCTATTATAATATAAATGACTTTTTGACAGATACTTTTTGACATGCTTGAACTTTATATTATTATTTCTATAGTTTTATTATTCTCGTAAAATGTATTAATGAATGTTAGTGAACCAGTCTTTAGTCTTTGGTTTATTGATGTAATTATTTGTTTGTTATATAAAAAATTTGTACGCCTCGTCAGGCAAAACATGTACGGACTTTTTACCTATTTAAGATGTTGCATGCTCGATTTGTATGTAAACGCATGTTTGACAAATAAATTATCTTTATCTTTATCTTTACATTATTTAGGATTATTGGGTACATTTTATGTCATGTATTTAAAAAAAAGTCAAATTACTCGAAAATGGTTGACATTGGCGTAGGGGTCATCGGGGTAATTTGGTTGCAAATGACCTCTCCTACATCCCCTTAACAGATTGCCGACATATAATCAATAACCCCGTATACAGATGAGAGATGACCCATAATAATCCCAGCAATTCAAAAATCACGTAGAAATAAGGAAATTATTTTGAAAAGTAGATTGCATCAATATTAGAACATTAAATTATTTACCGCAGAAGGCAATGTAGTATAACGCCATCCAAAATTGTATTTCATAGCCATTAGCGCCACCTAGTAGTAACTCCCCGAACTACTGACGAAGTGAGTACGTTCACGTGGGTTCCACAGAAAGTTGTTAGTTCTAAATGTTTTACATAGATGGAGAAGTAGTCATATTGAAAAATTAAAGCTATTGGTTAATATTTTTATTTATTATTCAATTTCGCCGTGCCTGGCTGGCTGGCTGCAGGAAAAACAAGGGGGGAGGGTTTATAATGTTTTTTTTAATCTTGAAATTTCGAGAAAGGTCCCGTCTTGAACATTGATAGATCGTTTGCTTGTTCGCTGCACACAAAAGATGTAGCACAACATAGAAAAAAATGATTAAATAATAACTAAATACATGAATATTGTTAAAAGGTGCCAATATACAATAAATAGTAGATTTTTATACGAGGGGTTAAAATAACCCATTGTATCAAGGTGTTTTTACTTCTGAGCTTTAGCGAGGGAGGTAATAGAAATCGAATTATAGTGGGTTTTAGCACCATGTGTTACACTACTTTTCACTACGATTGCGAGAAAATAAAATAATCAAATACAATATTAAACAGTTTATTTTATTTTAAGAAACATTTCAATATGTTCAATCTGAATTTTTAAGGAAACTTTTTGTCCCTGTATGCGGTAGTAAAAAGCTAGTTTTACATAAAAATAAAGACTTTTTCTTTTTTGTAGGCTCGTTGATTACATACAAAAATTACTTTTTCCCCTAGAGCAAGATATGCTATTTTTTCCCCGCTCTGGTACGCTACAATGACGGACTTTTTGAGAAAGAGGAGTGAAAAAAAAAATTAACAAGACATTGTGATGACACTATTGGCTATATATGACACACTTTAAAATAATGATACATACAAAATGTGGTATGCGTGCATTGCGTGGTGCCTTCTCTATATGAGAAGAGGCATTTGCCCTGCAGTGGAACAATAATAGGCTTGTATTAAAAAAATATTAGAAAACACTAGAACAATGGATTCCTATAATAATATTATGTTACTCTATCACAACAATGTCAACCAACAAACATTATTGAAAAACACAATTACTACAAATTGAACCGTTGTATTCAACGACATTGTTTATAAAGATAATAAATAAACAAAGTGATACAAGATGTGAGAGTTGCGCGTGCGTCCATTCATGAGGAATGTTATAGAGTTGTTGAAACACCCACACACATTTTGAATTTGTTTCATTTTTTTTTTCACATTCATAATCACGCCTTTTTCTTATGGAGGTTGACAGAAATATTTCACATTTTTTTTATTATAGCAATGATTTTGGTCACCCCTTCCGTTTGAACCAAAAAGATTGTGGTGAAGGTATCTATCTGCATGCTAATAACTGTCATAACTGATTTTATTAACCGACTTCCAAAAGGAGGAGGTTCTCAATGCGACTGTATGTTTTTTTTTTTTTTTTTCGTATGTTTGTTACGCGATTACTCCGTCAATTATGAATTGATTTTGATGATTCTTTTTTGTTTGGTAGATCATACTTCAGAGGTGGTCCCATATAAATTTTATTAACTTTGCTTGGGTAGTTTTTGAGTTAGCTTCAATAATACGTATTTTTACCTCGCTTAGTATGTGGATGATATTATGATAACTTCCTGTCACTGTTATTTACATAGCAGGTAGTGGTATTCGAATTTGTGTGGGGTAGGTATCACAACTAAAAAGTGAAAAATAAAAACTTTTTACAAAAAAAAACAACCGACTTCAAAAAAAACACTACAAAGTGAAAAATAACTTTAATTTCAGAAGTCGGTGACAAAGAACGAAAATTCAAAACCAAAGACACCGACTTCCGAAATTAAAGTTATTTTTCACTTTGTAGTGTTTTTTTTGAAGTCGGTTGTTTTTTTTTCGTAAAAAGTTTTTTTATCGTATGGCAATGGCATTTTTCACTTTAAAAAAAAAAAGGATTGTGTGGTTTTATGAAACCACGATAAAAGTGAAACTTCTATAGGCGCCGCCATATTGGCCTTGGCTGCTCTGACGAGCGCCTTTCACTTTATCCCTACTCCGCGGCCGACCGTCACGCGACATGCAACACCAGACGAAAAAGTTTGAGACGATGTAATAAAAGTTTCACTTTAATTACAAGAATGAAACATCACGAAACGTGGTAATTAAGACCATTCTGCAATGATAATAAAAATAAAGATGAAAAACCTGCGGGATAATTTTACACACATAAATTGACAATTGATCGCAATGGGTTTCATTTTGACAGTTCACTCACATCCATTGCGTTATTTACGTTGTTGAGCTTATAAATTTTCCATACCTATGAAGCAATAGATTAGCAATATCCTTAAAAACTCTCGGATTATGATTGAAAGTGTGACATGCAATTAGGGTTAATTAAAAACTAAGGGTTAGTTAAAAACTATAATTTTGCTTTTAACAACTGGCGATTGATAATAGGAGAAGACAAATTAGTTTTTGTATACCTATGCTAAAAACAATATGGCTGTTAACGAACCGTTGGCAAAAGCATGGTAAGGTATAATCTATTGATTGCCGAACGCTAGTTTTTTCTTCTGTGGAGATCTCATTATCATCATCAGCAGCCTATAAATGTTCCCACTGCTGGGACACAGGCCTCCTCTCTGTGAGAGGGAGTGGGCCGTAATCCACCACGCGGGCCCAATGCGGGTTGGTAGATGTCACATGTCTTCGAATTTTCAAATTCAAATTCTTTATTGCGAAATATTTTTTTTCGGTTCTAGGACATGCCGGTTTCCTCACGATGTTTTCCTCCACCGTTTCGACCGCGTGATATCTTTATAAATGATAGCCTATGTTACTCAATGATAATATAGTATTCTATTGGTAAAAGAATTTTTTAAATTGGTCCCGTAGTTTTTAAGTTTATCCATTACAAAAAAACATAGAAAAAATCAAATCTTTTCTCTTTATAATATTAAATCTAAATTAATAATGTGACAATATTTATTTACAATGCTTTACATTTCCTTAAAGTAGTCAACATTTTTTTTAATAGGACTCAAAGGAAGCATAGAGCTTTTGAACTCGACTGCACTATACTCCGTTTGAAATAAGATTAGACATTTAAACAAACCTTTTTTACAGTCCGTTTAATCGATTTTGACTTCTATTGAGTAGGCATAAGAATGGCATTAAAAGCAAAAAAGTGGTTACAAACCAACTGTTTACTGCAGCTGCCACTTGTCATGCCACCAACGCAATAGAAGTCAAAATCGGTTGAACGGACTGTAAAAAAGGTTTAGTTAAATGTCTAATCTTATTTCAAATGGAGTATAGGTAGAGCCTTCTCGTGGAGTCCTTGGCCACCCAAGGAATCCAAACCTAGTACTTATTTAGTGTACTAATATTATTTTTACTTATAATATTAAGAAGAGGTAAAATTTGTTTGTAAGTTTGTATGTAGGGGGTAATCTCCGGAACTACCAGTCGGATTTGAAAAATTCTTTTTGCATTGGATAGCTCAATTCTTGAGAAAGGTGACAAAGTCACGGGCAGAAGCTAGTATAGTATAAAATTATAAATGTTATATTATATTATTTGTATTTATTTATATTATGTTTATATTATATTATATTATTGTATAAACTGTTAACTATTAATAATTAAATGGTATCCTAGGAATGCAAAAGCTCGGAGGAGCTCGTGGCAAAGTACTAACAGCCGCGCGGGTCGATCCATCAGGTTAAGCCACGCTTGCCGGGGTTGGTCCGTGGATGGGTGACCATTTCTACATACCGAGACTCCTCCGTGCTTCGGAAAGTACGTTAAGCCGTTGGTCCCGGTTGTCATTCGTGGGTCTTTGACAGTCGTTACGGGTTGTCAGAAGCCCGAAAGTCTGACAACCAGTCTTACCAAGGGGTATCGTATTACCTAGTTACTGGGTTGTGGAGATCAGATAGGCAGTCGCTCCATGTAAAATACTGGTATTAAGCTGCATCCGATTAGACTGGAAGCCGACCCTAACATAGTTGGGAAAAGGCTAGGTGGAGATATCCTAGGAATACAAAAACACAAAAGGGACGCCAAATCAGGAGGTGAAGGTGAAGATTACCAAAAGGATGGAGAAGATTACCTCGTCACAGAGATGAGGGAAAGAAACTAGCCAACCTGACCAACAAACTGGTTGCTGAAGAATGTGTATGTATTACTAACTAATCGAATTAAGTGTGTTATTTTCCTATTTTAAACTATATTTAAAAGTATTTTTTTTAATGTTATATTTATGTTAATAACACTATTTAGATACCATTATAAAAATGCTAATTACATTAATACTGATGGATTGTTATTGTTATAATCTCGTAAAAAAATGTCAGCACATGAAATAAACACTAAATACCGTTACACTACTATCACCAAACAAAATATTTATTTAATTAACTTATGATAGTCTTTACACTATACAAAGCATACTATTGTCTCTAACCCAAAACAAAGGAGGTCAAAAAAAACAAATGCGGTGTCATCAACTCTATTGAATTCGTCACGGTAGGATACCCGACAGTAATCCAGCGTCGTTCAGCCATTCTTTGACGGGCTTTCGACGCAGACGCATGCAGCGTACGTATTAGTACTGTCGCAGCGAAAGTATCAGTGTTGTGATAATGCAGTTAACTGACGTTTTGTGTTATATAGTTTTGACGGTGAGTGTACCAACTTAATTAATTTTATTTTTATTTTTAAATTAACATTTTTTTTTGCATGCGTTTTTTAATTTAAAAATTATAGATACCTCCGATTTCTATTAATCCGTGTTTTGGCTACTGATTTTTTGTTCTATTAACAATTACAGTATATATTACAGTTTGGAGATTAATAGTTTGTAATTGCAAGCTTTAAGAAAAAAGCTTGTTTTATTTAGATCAGGCTGTATACGCTGTTAAAACTTCATGAAAATGACTTATTAGCGTAAAATATTCTAGTCAGTTTAAATAACTTAAGTACATGACATGAACTGTTAATCGTATGGAATTATAATGTTTAACTGTCGACGAAAAACTACTTCTACGAAGATTTAAGAGCACGTCAGTTACTATGATTTAACTTAATGAGGCTAAATATATTTAGGTACGCATTTAAGGTCTATGTAGTATTATTTACTTATTGGGCTATCTACAATCGTTATACTGTTCAACCTTATAAAAACCGGCCAAGTGCGTGTCGGACCACGCACAATGAAGGGTTCCGTAGTTGGGATGAATTTATCCCAAAAACAAACTTAACTTTGTAGTTGAAAAATATGTTCTCCCATACGGAATGTATGGGAAAACATGTTTTTGCAACTGCAAAGTTAAGTTGGTCGATTATTACTCGTTAATTTGTAAAGCCTACTTAGCTGTGATAGTTTTCCTTTTAAATTCGTTATATAAGCTACTGTTGTGAATTTTTTCACATATCTGAAACCAACCATTTAGCTGACAGGGGGGGGACACTTGACTCTAACAAAAATTTTCACCTTAAAGCTTAATATTTCGCAAACGGATCTCTGAATACAAAAATGATTTAACATACTCACAATTTTTTAAAAGACCTTTCTAATGGTACCACACATGGTGGGATAAAAAAATATCATCACTTTACGTGTATAGGAGGTACCCTAAAAAAAATGTTTTTCATAATTTTGTTTTACCACTTTGTCGGCATAATTAATATGTATACCTATGCCAAATTACAGCTTTCTAGTACTAAGGGTCTCGGAGCTAGACCGCGGACAGACAGACAGACAGACGGACATGACGAAACTATAGGGGTTCCTTGTTTACTACGGAACCCTAAAAAACCGCATTCAAATCGGTTGACCCGTTTAAAAGCTACGGTACCACAGACTGACATACATAGGGGTCAAACTTATAACATCCCTTTTTTTACGTTGGGGGTCAAAAACAAAGTCCCCCCGCCGCGTCTCTCTATCTGAACGCGATAAACTCAAAAACAAGTGAACGGATTTTCATTTGGTTTTCATCAATGGACGGAATGATTGGTTAGGTTATTTAAGGGGGCCCTTCCCGATCCATCTATCGTCGACGCAAACATGATCGAAAAGCATATTGTTTCATCTAGCGCAAGTGAAAACTGCTAACAAGCAAGTGAGAACGCGATAACATTGTACGAAAAATAGTGTGCGGAAACTTGTTTCAGGAAATACGTTTTTTTGAGTAATCTTTACTAGTTCGTAAAATAAATGTTTGTCATTTAGAATCTCCATTACATGTGCAAGGTTCCTATGCAGATGTTTTCTTTACTTTTACAATTTATGAGTACATTATGAACGGCCAAAGTTCAGGTAAAAAATTGTGCAAAAATGCAGATTTTTGGAGGCTTGTACTGAATTTATTTCTCGAAATTGTAATTTTTTGGTTTCATAGAAACCTAGAAATAGTGCACAAGACACCTATTAGTTTAAAAATTTCAAAGAAAGATGTGTTACGACGCCATAATGACGTACGAGCGTTTGTATGAAAAGTATGACGGGTTGGCCGCTCTTAAGATCACGCTACGACTGACGATTAGGAGTCGAGCAAAAAGACAAAAGTCAGCGCGGGCGGGCGATGTGACGCGTTGGATCGGGGGCCGAGTGAGTTTTATAAACATGTGACTGATATTCTAGTATATTTTGTATTTACGACTTCCACGCTAACGAAATCGCGGACAGACTACACTATAAAAATACAAACAAACAAATGCCATTTCCGGGACAACACAATTCATAAATATCAATCAATATGTGTCATCGAAATGGAATTGTTCCCCAGTCATTATCTACATCAATATCTTTACATAAATTATAATAAAATAGTAACGAAGTCAAAGAGGGGCTTGTGGCTAAGTAATAACAGCCGCACGGGTCGATCGATCAGGTTAAGCTACGCTTGCCGCGGTTGGTCCGTGGATGGGTGACCATCTTTACATACCAAGTCCCCTCCGTGCCTCGGAAAGCACGTTAAGCCGTTGGTCCCGGCTGTCATTTGTAGATCTTTGACAGTCGTTACGGATAGTTAGAAGCCCAGAAAGTCTGACAACCAGTCTTACCAAGGGGTATCGTGTTACCTAGCCACTAGGTTGTGGAGGTCAGATAGGCAGACGCTCCATGTAAAATACTGGTATTCAGCTGCATCCGGTTAGACTGGAAGCCGATCCCAACATAGTTGAGAAAAGGCGCTAGGCAGATGATGAGTAACGAAGTCAAAACTGCACATTGAATAATTTTGAAAAAAGTTTTTCAAAATAGTGTTTAGAATGTTTGTCTAGATTGACGAAACACCGCAAAAAAAAGTTATAACTTCGGTTAACACTTTCATTCCGATAGTACATTCCGATATTGGGATATTTTCCGACAAAAAGCTAGTAATTTCATAAGAAAATTCTTTACACCAACGTAACCCGAGACGATGTTCAATAAATACATCAAATTAATTTGAAATACTCGTAAATTACTCGATTGTCAGTTGAAAAAACTTTGTAAAAAGTGAAAATGTTTCTTAGGTTGTGATAGAAAACATTAAACGCGATGATATAAACCAGTGTTAGTTGAAACACGGCAAAATAAGCAACTTTTGTCAATTATAGTGTGTTTCTTTTTACTTGTCCTTTTTGGTAAACAAACCATGTAATTAAATCACGAGATTTTTGTATCACTTTAGATAAGGTATGAACGTCTTGATCCTTGTAAAGCCGGGTCTCCTGCGCCTGTTTTTACACAAAAATATCGCAACAAAGAGGCCATTTGTGTATACAAACACGATATTTTGTATGAAAGCAAATGTTTATGTGTAAGGTTTTTTGTGTAATGTTTCGAAAAAACATCGCAACAAAGAGGCGTGGCCAAACACCAAACACGACGTTTTTTTTTTCTCCTCCTTTTTATCTACAATCGGCTGTGTAGCCATAATTAGATGTGGTCTGAGGTGGATTTTGTGTGACTGCCATTCCAGTGAATAGCACCTTCTATAGTGGGGACACTTCAGTTCCTTTGGTCGAGTTCCAGTATGTGCCATCTTTTAAGGCGTTTTGTGTGGTCTCTGTCTTGAATTAGAGCTTTAGCTAATGTGTTGCTGTGGTTGTTAAGTCTGTCTTTGTACTTTTTGCTGTAGTTGTTTACTTCTTCTCTTATGGTTGGCATTTTTAGGTATTTATGTATTTCTGAGTTTCTTACAAACCAATGTGCACTGGAAATTGTTCTTAGAGCAATGTTTTGGAATCGCTGAAGTATCTCTTTTACACAAAAATATCGCAACAAAGAGGCCATTTGTGTATGCAAACACGATATTTTGTATGAAAATAAATGTTTATGTGTTACAAGGTTTTTTGTGTATGTTTCGAAAAAACACGCGCAGGAGACTCGGCTTTAGAAAAACATACGACACCAAATACTGTTTCGATTTAATCATTTAGGTACCAAATCCAATTCATAGAATTTCTATAAAACACAATAAGTACGCCGTAATAGTTTTACCAAACAATATAAGTAAAGAAAAAGACACTATAATAGAATTGGCACATGATTGCTTTTGCTTTGACAAGTAGCGTCACTTGAAAGTGTCAAACTAAAGTGGTTGTTTTATTTGTCATGTTAGCACGATGCGTTTGAACGATAGATATTATGTGCATCAATAATCGGTATAATTCGATTCTGATATCGATTCGTACTGGTTAATCGGCTTTATTTGAAGTAGCGAAATCTCAAACAGACAGAAGATTCTGTATGGGTTAGCAAAACATTGAACAACAACATTATTGACATTTTTGCTAACGTTGTTGACATTACATTAAAGACAAAATTTTCCACTATTAAGGTTGCGAACTTAAAAGAAACAAAAAAAACTGGCCAAGTGCGTGTCCGACCACGCACAATGAAGGGTTCTGTAGTTGGGATGAATTTATCCCAAAAACAAACTTAACTTTGTAGTTGATAAACATGTTCTCCCAAACGAAATGTATGGGAAAACATGTTTTTGCAACTTCAAAGTTAAGTTGGTCGATTTATTACTCGTTAACTTGTAAAGCCTACTTAGCTGTGATAGTTTTTCTTTTAATTTTGTTATATAAACTACTACTGTGATTTTTTTCAAATATCCAAAACCAACCATTTAGCTGGCAGGGGGGGGACACTTGACTCTAACAAAAATTAGCACTTTGAAGCTTAATATTTCGCAAACCGATCTCTGAATCCAAAAATGGTTTTCAAGGACCTTTCCAATGATACCCTACATCACGGGATAAAAAAAAAACATCACCATTTTACGTGTATGAGAGGTACCCTAAAAAAAAAATGTTTTTCATAATTTTGTTTTACCACTTTGTCGGCGTAATTAATATGTATACCTATGCTAAATTACAGCTTTCTAGTACTAAGGGTCTCGGAGCTAGACCGCGGACAGACAGACAGATAGACAAACGGACGGACAGACAGACGTACATCACGAAACTATAAGGGTTCCTTGTTTACTACGGAACCCTAAAAAACAATCAACTTTAAAAAAACACTACAAAGTGAAAAATAACTTTAATTTTAGGAAGTGAGTGTCTTAGGTTTCGAATTTTCGTTTTTTGCCACTGACTTCCGAAATTAAAGTTATTTTTCACTTTATAGTGTTTTTTTTTTTGGAAGTTGGTTGTTTTTATTTTTTTGTGGAAAAGTTTGTCTTTTTCACTTTTCAGTTGTGGTACCTACGCCACACAAATTCGAATACCACTACCTGCTATGTAAACAACAATGTCCGGAACGTACTCGTAATAAAGCCACTCGCGACATATTTTCTAACATACTTTTGATTCAAAATAACAGCCGCACGGGGGAGTGGAGCTCGTGGCTAAGTAATAACAGCCGCACAGTTTAATCCATCAGGTTAAACTATGCTTGCCAATATAGGTCTGTGGATGGATGACCAATCAAACACACCGAGACTTCTCCGTACCTCGTAAAGCACGTTTAGCCGTTGATTCCGGTTGTCATTCGTGGATCTTTAACAGTCGTTACGAGTCGTCAGAAGCCTGAAAGTCTGACAACCAGTCTTACCAAGGTGTATCGTATTACTTAGTTACTGGGTTGTGGAGGTCAGATAGACAGTCGCTCCATGTAAAATACGGTATTTCAGCTGCATCCGGTTAGACTGGAAGCCGACCCCAACATAGTTGGAAAAAGGCTAGGCAGATTGTTTTTTTTTTTCTTTTGATTTAAAATACTTTTCATTCATTATTAAACAGATAGATTGAAGGTCGTTCCTAGGTCGGATCCTCTTCTATTAATTAGTGACAGTGTAAAACCTACTTCTGCTACATTGAAAAATGCACTTTACATTAATATTAGGTACTGAAAATCCCGTTTTACCCAATTTCCATTAATTTTCATTGTAGTCTATAATATTGCTTTCCCTGCCGCCCCTGCCTAAGTTCATCTAATGCAATGCAATGCCGTAAATAGAGAATACTCATTTAATAGTATAGGAAAGTTCATACTAATCCATGTATGGTACCCACTTATTGCATGCTGCCATGTCATTATTCTCATGAGAATACTGACAATACAATGAATGTGAATGAATGAATTTTAATGAATAATGTCATTATTCATTATCTTGTTCTAACCTTTGGGCGACCGAGCTCTGATCGGATGAAATTACGGAGAAAACGAATTTTCCCAGATATGAGACCTAGCTAGATCGATTTTTCGCCCCCGTAAACCGCTATATTGCAACTTTCATCGAAATCGTTTTTGAGAACGTGAGTAAAAATATACCTAAATACAAATATATATACAGGGTGGCAGGGACATCGACGCGAAAATTGTTACCATGGATTCAGTACATGATTCTGAACCCCCTGCGTTGAAATTTTTCGTTGGTTATTTTTTAAAAATCTGCTATTTCATAGAAAAGTATAATACCTACGCGGTCAAAATGTATGGAACAGCAGATTTTTTTTTTAAATAACCGACGAAAAATTTCAACGCAGGGGGTTCAGAATCATGTACTGAATCCATGGTTTCAGTTTTCGCGTCGATGTGCCTGCCACCCTGTACACAAATATTGCTCGTTTAATAGTATGGAACACGATTCTACGTAAATATTTTCGTGTGTAAATATTTTCGCAGAACAACCAAAATAATGTAGTCCGAAATAGTAATAAATTCATAAAAACCGTGTCACTATTAGAATTCTACGCAGTTATCACGTTCGAAACCGGTTTTAAGACTTTTGAAAGTTTTTATAAAAGGCTTGCTGACTTAATCTTACTAAGATAATTGCTTTAGAAACGTGGATACAAGTATCATAAAATAACTTAAGACAGAGATAAAGCTATTGAAATGTTATACTATTATATCTACATTTTTATGGAAAAATCAAGAATATTTCAGACTGAAACTCAAAGCTTTCTTCCTATAATTATTACTAAAATTACTAATAATATTATAAAGAGGTGAAATTTGTTTGTATGTAGGGGGTTATCTCTGACCTCCACAATCCAGTTACTGGGTAATACAACACCATTTAGTAAAACTGGTTGTCAGACTATCGAGCTTCTACACACGTAACGATTGTCAAAGATCTACAAATGACAGCCGAGACAAATTGGCTTAACGTGCTTTCCGACTCATTCTTTGTCAAGGGACCCTATTGTAAAGTCTTTGCAGTTAATTCCTATAGGGTCAAAATCAATAAGGTACCACTTAAGCTACAACAAATGGGCAGACAAACCTTTGTCAATCATCGAAATAAAAGGACAGTCTTATTGTTGGTCAAATAATGATATGTTACATAAGAAAGGACAGTCTTATTGTTGGTCAAATAATGATATTTTACATATGAACGCGCATCAATCATCGGTCAAGTATTTGTTATTATTGACTTAATGTCATTAGAGATAATGACAATTTTCAACACCATTGCAATCTCAACTTTGAAGAAAAACGTACAATTATCTGGTTTTCTCTTTTTAATCGACTTCCAAAAGGAGGTTCTCAATTCGACTGTCTGTTGTTTTTTTTTTTTGTATGTTTGTTACGCGATTACTCCGTCAATTATGAATTGATTTTGATGATTCTTTTTTTGTTTGGTAGATCATACTTCAGAGGTGGTCCCATATAAATTTTATTAACTTTGCTTGAGTAGTTTTTGAGTTAGCTTCAATAATACGTATTTTTTCCTCACTTAGTATGTGGATGATATTATGTTATCTTCCTGTTACTGTTATTTACATAGCAGGTAGTGGTATTCGAATTTGTGTGGGGTAGGTATCACAACTAAAAAGTGAAAAATAAAAACTTTTTACAAAAAAAAAAACAACCGACTTCAAAAAAACACTACAAAGTGAAAAATAACTTTAATTTCGGAAGTCGGTGACAAAGAACGAAAATTAAAAACCAAAGGCACCGACTTCCGAAATTAAAGTTATTTTTCACTTTGTAGTGTTTTTTTGAAGTCGGTTGTTTTTTTTTTTTTTTTATTTAAAGCTTACAAGCCCATACTTGGCTTAGTATTAATCAGCCTATAATATTCCCACTGCTGGAATACAGGCCTCCTCTCTTCACGAAGAAGTGGGATTTAATCTACCACGCGGGCCCCGTGCGGGTTGATAGATGTCACTAGTGTTCGAAGACAAGTTTTGGTTCTAGGACATGTCAGTTTCCTCCCGATGTTTCCCTTCACTGTTTTGAGAGCAGTGGTGATGGAATTATTCACACAAAAGAGCCTGCCTGGGTTCGATGTCACCTGTTGGTAGAAATCTGCTTATTAAAAGTGATATTAGGTATTTCCTAAGATAAACTTTTTGCAGCATTAGTACATACTAAGCGGTTTTGATGCCTTGAGTGTTTTCTATACAGACAGCATAAACTCAATAGGTATCAAAATCAATAAGCATTGTAAGTTGTCTTCAGCAGTGAAAAAGCTCAATGCAGATTGAGAAGCAGACTTAGTATTGTTGCATATTATTATAACGGTGATAATTTTATATAATACTAGCTGACCCCGGCAAACGTTGTTTTGCCAATTATTTGTTTGGGGTGGACAACCCTTATCACTTAGGGGTATGAAAAATAGATAGTAGCCGATTCTCAGACCTACTGAATATTATGCATATAAAATTTGGTAAAAATCAGTAAAGCCGTTTCGGAGGAGTAAGGTAACTAACATTTTGACACGAGAATTTTATATATAAGATTATAATTGCATCTGGATTGTGTATTTATACCAGTGCCTTCAACTCTTCTAAAATCAGAATAATTAATGTTTTTGCCCATAATTATCACAATTTAGAACTGGTCGACCGAGCTCTGCTTGGTTGAAAAAACAAAAACATTTATCGTCCAGGTTGTGAAACAAAAACATTTTACGTCAATGTTGTATCACATTCCTGAAGCTGTCTGCCGTCCGCAGAGACCTAGCTAGATCGATTTTTCACCCCCGTAAACCCTTGTATTGCAACTTTCATGGAAATCGTTAGAGCCGTTTTCGAGAACGTGGGTACAAATATATATACATACAAATATTAAATAGTAGAGGATAAAACTATCTCGGCTACAAAGTTAGAATCTAAGTCATCCGATACGGCGGTCATTTGTGTTAATTTTCACCTTTGAAACTTGATGCTTCAACTAAGAGAAAATTATTAGTACACCGATCCATTTTCATGGTCTTCACGAGAACTATGTAGGTTAACCGGATTATGTCGAGTTAATAGATCTTGTGGAGTAGTGGTGGCTCAGTTGTAATAATGCCCACGACTTACGAGTTATAAGTCATAGGTTCGAACCCTAACAGGCGCTTTACATTGTTTCAATAATTTCATCACCACTGTTCTCAAAACAGTGAAGGAAAAACATCGTGAGGAAACCGGCATGTCCTAGAACCAAAAATTCAAAGACATGCTACATTTACTAACCAGCACTGGCCCCGCGTGATGAATTACGGCCCACTCCCACTCGGAGAGAGGAGGCCTGTGTCCCAGCAGTGGGAACATTTTAGGCTGATTATGCTAATAGACCTTACACATATTGATGATGATATTGTATAAGCTCGGATGGTGTTAATGATGATACACCTAATACATACTGTTGAGATCATCGCATTTGAAAGGTTGATGGTAGCTAGTGGCTTTATTACTGCTCTAGAAGACGCAAAGTTTATTTCACTTGATAAATCCCATTTATGAGCCCATACTACCTCAGCTCAAATTCAATTTTTATCTCGCTCGCATCTTACTGCTCGCGAACTGAGTGAGAGCGAGACGGAGTAGGGTGCTGGTGGCCCCAAGGCGCCAACAGTTTGAAAAAAAAAATGGAGTCGCTGCTTTATAGTTAATTCAGTTATTATGCATAGTTTCATGATCTAATTTGATGTATTTTTTTAATTCCAGCGGTTTATTGTTCGGTTTAAAGGTAGCTTTGGATTTTTTTTCTGTAGAAATAATTTTATGGAATCGTGTTTTCGTCAATCATAGTACTTAACATTAATCTTCAACTTTAACACTTTTATATTTATTTCAAAATTAATGCTGCATTATTTTCGATATAACGAAGGATTGCGCTAAGCAATTTGAGGTAGTATGTAGGCCCTTCATTTAATGAGATACACATCGATCAGTTTGAATAGCTATTCATCTGAGGAAACTACTGTCTTCTAACCTTCAAACCTTCAAACCTAGTTACCATCTGATGTACCATATCGATATTGTACAGATCTTTCGTTTTCTGACTTCGACTACTCGTAACAGCTATCATTTTTATGACCCCCAAGATCTCAAATGCTTTTTCACGTCAATGAGAATTTGATTTATGAATAACGGAGGCATAGGCATCATCATAATCTTCCTGCCCTTGTCCCATGTTACTTGGGGTCGGTGCAACACGTTTTCTTTTTCCACTCTCCCCTGTCAACCGTCACACTATCATTCACTCCTTTCTCTTTCCTATCTTTCCTCACACAATCCTTCCATCTTTTCTTCGGCCTTCCTCTCCCGCTCCATCCATCAACATTTATATTCATCACTTTTTTAGTCAAATGCGTTTCTTCTCTCCTCATCACATACCCAGGCCAAACGATTTCCTTTCAACTTTTCTGTCACTGGCGCCACTTTTAAACTTCCCTTTATGTACTCATTTCTTACTTTATCCATTTTCGTCACTCCACACATCCATCTCAATATTCTCATCTCCACCACATAACGGAAGCATAGATATATACCGAAAAATCAATGGGTTCTACAATTTCTGTCAAATTGTCTGCTATAGTTAAAATCATAGTCATGAGCCGGTTTATTCTGTAAAAAATCAATCATGAAACCTTAAGTGAAGTGAGCTATAATTCCACATGTCAAACACTATTGACAGCTTACTTCCAACTAACTTCACTTAAGTTATAAGCTGAGATTTTAACAGAAGATATCAGCAGGTACTCATACTTGGTGACAATCAAGTCATCAATTTACAACGTACTTACGTACAACAAAGAAAATGCCACATAATGATGTCAATTCAAATCACCACCATGATTTCGAAACACTTTTCTACCAGCATAGTGTCACCGCAGACACTTTCCCTACAAGCTTACTATATTGTTTTCATTGTCATGCCTTCTATGGCGTTAATTATATAATTCAATCCAATTAGCGTGTGGAGCATTAGGTATTATCTTTATGTGAAGTAGGTTAAAGTACATCGTATTAATTGTGGCTTATATGCCTACTTAAACTTGCTTAGATCTTACAATTTTTTAATCCGACTGGGGCACATTCCAAAATGTCGTTTAAGTGAGGGATTTCGTCACTAAGACCTTCCGTCTATTGGCAGTAGACTCCTATCGACGTTAAATAATAATAAAATATAAATAAAAGCTTTTATTGCTTCCTTACAATTACAAAATACATTAATAATAATAAAAAAATACATCTCAATTCGATTATGATAAAATATAAATTATTTTTTACTTAATACTAATATAATATCACAGTTAGTACAGTGGAAAACTAGTTAAATCAAAATGTGAATAATATTAGTATAAATGTGAAGAAAAATGTCAAAAATAAATAAATAAATAAATTATACATTGAAATAATTAGATTATGATGAAGATTAGCAATTATTATTGTGAGTACACAATTATTTTACTTTGATATTTCATTGTAAGGATTGACGTTACCGCACTTAAATATATCTCAGTTCCCAGGGCTAGGAGAGCAGGCTCCATCTTGCCTACCCGAGGAAATTAAATGAAATAAAATTGTTTATTCTGTAAATAGGATATCGGAATCACTTTTAAACGTGTTCGGTGGTTCCTATCTGACTACTCTGAGAAGAAAGACCAAAACAAACTCAGAGGTCGTAGTCTCTTTTAAAGTCCAGACATAATCTTGGTCAGACCATATGATGACCATTTAAATTAGTGTCTGAAATGGTCTTTTGAGGAAAGAACCACACAGATTTGAGTGGACCTGTCCAGTCAGTGCAAGCATTTGTCAGTAATCGTGGAGCTCCAATCATAACTTAAGGAGCTCAGCCATAATTAATACCTAAATATAGGTATGGTTATAGGCTTCTCGTCCCTTCCACTTTCGATTAGTGAAACCGATATAATTTCAGGCTGTTTGTTAAACATGTGTTACTAACACATGTTTAGCCTTCGGGTTATTAGGTGGGTTAATTGGACCTTCAGTCATTGACCATGTTGATGCTACCTTGCCCGGAAAAAGCCATTCGCATAGTAGGTATCGTAAAAAGTGATCAAGGCGTTGTAAAAAGAAAGTGAACACTACTAAGGAAGTATGGTCCTAGTTTATCATTTATAATAACTTCCAATTATAGCTTTAAATAGCTTTATGTAAGCGGGCACGCCCTTTATGTCTGGAGGCTTTTATTTAGATACCGAGTTTAGTTTAGTTTAGTTTTTATTTCTACTTGAGTATAGTTCTCGATGTTTTTGTTGGTATACTGGCGTGTGCTAGCTGACATATGGCGAATAATTTATCATTTAAATTATGTTTTGTGTTGCATAATGAACTTACATTATTCATTTTGCATACTACTGTATAGAATCATTTTTTCTAACTTGAACAGACAGCTGTGCTGCTGGGGAGTTTGTTGCGCCACTTCTTCTTCCCAGCTAAAGGCACTAGGAAGTGGTGAAGGATGGGCGTTTTGGGGGACTGTTTTATGTAATTTTGACGTTCGAAAAGTGCCGATTCTCAGCCTAGTTTGAATTAATGACTTTTGAATTTTGAATTTTAAAGGATTTTTGAAAATTCATAAAATAGTAGATGAAAATTTGTCATTTTTGCCGATGGGAAATCCCGTCGAACTACGTATCACATTGACGTTACGCGAAATCCTGAATCGCGCAAGCAGGGTTTACCGCGCTATCAGCATATGTATATAACTTCCCGACATCAATCGTTGGGCAGTTGCCCATCAGACACGACACTCGTCTGGTCGGAGGATCCTCCCTTTTCTATAGAGGATGAGCGAACTTTACACCCTGTTCCCCAAGCCTGCACATGCATATGGCCTGTGTCTAGACAATATAGTAACTTGATAGTAATCCTTCTTGTTCCTTCTTCTTTCTCAGAGCGCGTAAATGAGTTGATCACCAATGTGTTTATCAAACGATTACATCATCATCATAATTAGCATAGGTTCCCACTGCTGGGACACAGGCCTTCTCTCGGTGAGAGGAAGTGGGTCGTTATCCGCCACGCGGGCCCAGTGCAGGTTCGTGGATGTCACATGTCTTCGAATTTTTCGTTCTAGGATATGCCGGTTTCGTCACGATGTTTTTCTTCATCGTTTTGAGTGATGAAATAATTTACATAAAGTAAAGCGCCTATCAGGATTCGAACCGAAGTCGTGGCCGTTACCACTGGGCCACCACCACTCTTAAGCGATTATGGTCATCTTTATTTTTTACTTATTTGGGTCAGCCTGACATGTTTGGGACTCAAACTGAGCTCTTTTGTTTTTTTTTTTTATGTTCGGCATCTCGTAGTCGACCTCTGAGATCATGACTACTTAACCGGGCTTTCCTGTGGGTGCCTTAAGCTACTACACTTAAAACCTCCAACCAGGGGTTATTCAAGTATGCTAATTAAAACTAGGTGAACGCTCGCTAAGGGCACCCCCTGTGGGGCACGAACCTCGGCTTAGGGCATCAACCGGAGGGAGGACATCAAGGATGGGACGGGCTGGATCAAAGTTTTGATCATGATTATTAATCGGGGAATTTAAAGCTACGTGCTCAGCTGCAACAACTGCTGGCACCTCGTTATCGAGCAAGGGTCGGGGGCCAGTATCATTTACTCGGGGGCCAGGTCGGAATGACGGGAGGCGTCTGTTTTTGTACACTGTGCTGGTTTCCCTACTGCTCTCCTGGAGGAGGGTAATGGGGTCGTCAGGGTCGGTAAGGAGCTCTTCCATGTAATGTTCTATGTTATTGGGTTTGGTTTCCGCACTAAGTCCTTCAGATAGACCATAGTGCGTAGGCCAAGGGCGGCCGTCGGTGGTTATTCCAACCAGCCCACCTCCCTCCAGAAGTTAGTCTCCTGGTCTGTTCAGAACATCTGTGTAAGACCAGAAGGTTTCTGTTCTAATCTGTGTGACGCTTGTGCATTAAAATAGCACGTGCGCTATGGTTTCCTCAACCTCCATGCACGCCCTGCACAGAGGACTGTCCGTTATGGCTATTGTGTGGAAGTGTTTGTTTAGCGAGCCCGTGTCCCGTGATGGTCCCCGTCACCAGGCGCAGGCCGTTCCTGTCCAGGCGTAATAAGCGCCTGGTCAGTCTGTTATCCAACTGAGTTCTTATTTAGGCGATGGTACTCAGAAACATGAAAGAGATACTTACCTCACGACTGCAAAAAAAACACGGTATGATTAATGCTTATAATTCTTCTCAGAGTGATCATCTCCTCGGTGCGGTAATAAATAACAAGATTTATTAAAGTATTATTAAAGAAACTGCGTCAGTTCGTGATAAAACTCATGTATGAGCTATGTAAACGCGATTCGTTCAGCTCATCTGGTATACTTTCGATTTTCGTTCGCATGCTATTATTGTATTGAATTGTTTTATTATAGTATGTAGTTTTGTTAGTTAATAATAGATTGGGGGGCTTGTGGCTAAGTAATAACAGCCGCACGGGTCGATCGATCAGGTAAAGCTACGCTTGCCGCGGTTGGTCCGTGGATGGGTGTCCATCTTTGCATACCGAGACCCCTCCGTGCCTCGGAAAGCACGTTAAGCCGTTGGTCCCGGCTGTCATTTGTAGATCTTTGACAGTCGTTACGGGTAGTTAGAAGCCCAAAAGTCTGACAACCAGTCTTACCAAGGGTATCGTGTTACCTAGTAACTAGGTTGTGGAGGTCAGATAGGCAGTCGCTCCATGTAAAATACTGGTATTCGGCTGCATCCGGTTAGACTGGAAGCTGACCCCAATATAGTTGGAAAAAGGCTAGGCAGATGATGATGAGTACTATTAGATAAGATGTTTTAGGATATAAATAATTCTATAATTATTGTTGGTTTCTACCGTAATTTATACTGTAGTACTCGTAAATAATGGTGAAGCAAGACGCTTATTCTAAACACCTTTTGGTTTCATCATGGAGAAATGATGAATGCTGTTCAACCCAATTGAATTATTGCCTTATCCAGTTGGTAAGGTAAAAATTGTGTCTTGGAGATTCAAACCTGAAATCTCAATGCCTCGGGCTTTTGTGACATTTTTAGGGTTCCGTACAAAAAAAGGGAAAAAAATAACGAGTGATCCTGTAAGGGTTCCAACCTTATAGGATCACTCGTATCTGTCTGTCTGTCCGTCTGCCACGGCCAATTTGCTCCGAATCTACTGGACCGATTAAGTTGAAATTTGGTACACATATGTATTACTGTGACCCAAACACGGACGTGTAACGTAAATAAATTTTTAATCACTTTTGGGGGGCGAAGAAGAAAATTTAAAAAAAAAGTTTTGCAAACTGTGCCGTGTAGCATATCAAATGAAAGGGCTTATTGCGAGAATCTCAAATACATTTTTTTTTATAATTTTAAAATAAATACTTTTAAAGATATTTAAGAAAATAGATGAAAATTTACTATCCCCCCCCCTTGTTTTGGTTAGAAATAATGTAAAATCATAAGGAGTATCTGAAGGAAGGCAAAAAAATCTGCCTAGCCTTTTCCAAAATGTGTTAGGGTCGGCTACTAGTCTAACCAGATGCAGCAGAATACTTTACATGGAGCTGTGGCTGTATTTTACACGGAGCGACTGCCTATCTGAACTCCACGACCCAGTTACTAGGTTTTGGGTTTCTGACCACCCGTAAGGACTGTCAAAGATGTTTGGCTTTGGCGTTGAATGACAGCCAGGTCCAGCGGATTATCGATTAGGGTTTTCTGAGGCATGGACCCCTCTCGATATGAAATGAATGGTCACCCATCCACAAACCGACCGCGACAAGAATGGCAGAAGGCGAAATTTGTAAAATAAACAAAGAGTATAAATGCGAAATATACAGCTTACATAAGATAAATACTTTTCTAATAACGATCGCCAGCCGGAAGTTATTCATTTTGAACAATAGATGTCTTCCGGTAGTTGTCATGATATTAAGAACGATTTATTTTTACGATTACATTATGGCATTTTAGGTAATGGTCTGTTTAACTAGGTACGTCAATGCACATGAATCTAGAGAACAACACTGTCATTTAGAATAGGAATAATAATCGTTCTGATGTTATGACATGCCACGACAATAGGAACAGACTCAGTGAGATATTTAAACAAAAAAATATAAAAACAAAACTATACAGTCAAGAAAATTTACGGAAGAAGCCTCACTAGTCTTCAATTCAGGAATAGTGTTTAATATTAATGGAAAACTTCCAATGTAATAATCTTAAGGCGAATTTAATTAGGGGGAGATCGTGGCCCCCGGCAACAGGACAACCGAAGGAACAGAGGTGGGTTTTAGTCAGTAAAAGTCTGAAACGGCCTTCCGCTCCGCCCAGAGCGGGAGAAGTTATTTGATAATTTCCCAAACAAAAAAAGGGCGAATTTCACCAATGAAATTGAACGCGATCAGCACATTTTTAAACGGCGTTTAAGAGCTGTCAGTGTCATAATTGTTGTGGAATATTGACATTAGTTAAAAGACTTCACTTCCCTCCTTCCACTTCTCCCTATCTACTGCTGTATGCGGCCAATATTTAAGAATTACAGTGGCAGCGGAGCGGGCAGCGGTATCCGTTGGTGGGTAACGCAAACACATAGTTTTTGGCTAAGGTGCACCAAGTGCGGGCGGGGCGGGTGAGCGGGAATCGCAGCGGGACAAGCGGGTGTCGCGAGCGGGGCGGGTGGACGCAAGTCAGTTTGCGTTTTCCGCTCTATTTGTTCATTACCTAATATGTAATCAAAAGTTGTTATTGACATTAAAGTGTAGGTAATCATAAAATTTATCTTCATGATTTTGCAGCCTTTCGTATAAAGTATAAAATTCCCCATGTCTATACCAATCACTATTGATATCGTGGCGATTGCTTTTAGAAAAAAAGCGGCCAAGTGCGAGTCGTACTCGCCCATGAAGGGTTCCGTAGCAGCAAGTAACATTGAATGAAAGGTAAATTGCGGTTTACGATTTATAACGTACTAGCTTCTGCCCGCGACTTCGTCCGCGTGGAATAGTTACTTTGGGCTAACGCTAACTTTAACCCGCGACTTCGTTTACGTAGAAGGCGATTTTTTTAATAAAACGTACAGACGCCAGCACTTTAAGCTACTACAATCTGTCAAATTTATTTAATAGATTTTCAACTTTATCGCTGAAGTATAAGGTTCAAAGTTGATTGGGAAAATTTGACAGTTTCGGGTAGCTTGATGTGCTGGCGTCTGTACGTTAAGGAGCTATTTTAGATACCTACATTTTGCTTTTATCAGTAAGAGTGGAACTTTAAAACGTTAGGTAAAAGTACTGGGTCTTATAATCTTATATTACGATTCACGCCCTTCCCCCACATGACTGCCTTGCACATCATAAATGCGCGCGCAGTACTTGATCATTATTTTGCTGCGATGTCATTTTAAAACTGCGATATCTCCTAAGATATTCATTGAAATCGAATGATGTAAAGGGCAATTTTGTTTTAAATTAAATACTTGTGATGAATAACGTATTTATTTGGATAAGGATTAATATCATGTTTATAAAAACACCTTCGCAAATAATGCATTATTTTAGAACAAATTTGGTTGGCATAAAAAAGGTTATAGTGAGCCAACCTTAAAAGATAGACATACGCTGTCGCGGACTTTTTTTTAGAACTTTTGAAGGGGAACAATTCTGTCATACATAATTTTTGCGAAACTTAAACCATTTACGCAGCGCACGCAGAGGAAGCTCTCATAAGGGGAAAAAAAACCCCGATTTTGAAACATTCTTCATTGGTGCTCCACTCCTATTGGCCTTAGCGTGATGATATATAGCCTATAGCCTTCCTCGATAAATGGGCTATCTAACCGTGAAAGAATTTTTCAAATCGGATCAGTAGTTCCTGAGATTAGCGCGTTCAAGCAAACAAACAAACAAACAAACTCTTCAGCTTTATATATTAGTATATAGTATATAGTAGTATAGATTAAAATAAAACTACTTGCTAGATCTCGTTCAAACTAATTTTCGGTGGAAGTTTACATGGTAATGTACATCATATATTTTTTTTAGTTTTATCATTCTCTTATTTTAGAAGTTACGGGGGGGGGGACACACATTTTACCACTTTGGAAGTGTCTCTCGCGCAAACTATTCAGTTTAGAAAAAAATGATATTAGAAACCTCAATATCATTTTTGAAGACCTATCCATAGATACCCCACACGTATGGGATTGATGAAAAAAAATTTTTTGAGTTTCAGTTCTAAGTATGGGGAACTCCAAAATTATTTGTTTTTTTTCTATTTTTGTATAAAAATCTTAATGCGGTTCATAGAATACACCTACTTGCCAAGTTTCAACAGCATAGCCCTTATAGTTTCGGAAAAAAGTGGCTGTGACATACGGACGGACAGACAGACAGACAGACAGACAGACATGACGAATCTATAAGGGTTCCGTTTTTTGCCATTTGGCAACGGAACCCTAAAAAAGGTCCCACTTTATATAAGCACTAGCTTCCAAATAATCTGACATTATTATCATTTCCAATATCGCACGAGCTAGATACGTCCGGACCGCTCAATCGCCCCGCTGCTACTGTGTTCATTCATAGAAATGCGCGTTTTTCGCTTGACCCGCCACCCGCTCCCGCTGCTCGCCCCGCGCCACTGTAATTGCATACTAAGAAAAGAGTCAAGTTCGTCCCGCCATCTCCTCCTAGGCTTATCGCATTGTCGTTTGCTGCTGCTTGGGACCCAGTGTGGTTCTTTAGCCCTCAGCTCCTCCGGCATGCGACAGATTTGGCCCGCCCAGTTCAATTTGGCTTAAGCCATCTACGAATTACTAGTTTATCTCCGATCATTAACATCAACAATTAACGCGAAGAACAAACAACTGACAACTTAATACGCCATTTTTTATCCATAATCCAAATATTTAACGTAAAGCTTGGTAAAAATTAATGTAAATAATTAAAATTCTTTGTTACATTTTATTAGATAAAGTACAGTTATTATATTAGTTAAGAAATTCCTAACTGGTTAGACAGCTATCAAGTTTTTACGAAAATTCTAGTTAGTGATAATAAGTTACTTTCTCCTTGAAAGAAAAATAACGCAAAGTGAGAGTAAACAACTGACGATTCTTAAGTACCTACGTCCGGCGCTCCCTGGGCAGTCAACATACTATAAAAATCAATCAACTTAAACCACCACAGTTTCACTGCTGGTTAGTCGCCTTCCGTTTGATTTTTCCCCTATTTATACAATGTCGCCCATGGGCACGTGCCCGCCCGCATTTTTTTTTAATATTCATGAAAAATTATCGATAAATAACTTAAAAAACCGGCCAAGTGCATGTCGGACCACGCACAATGAAGGGTTCCGTAGTTGAGATGAATTTATCCCAAAAACAAACTTAACTTTGTTGTTGAAATATTTAAAACATGTTTTTGCTACTGCAAAGTTAAGTTGGTCGATTATTACTCGTTAACTTGTAGAGCCTACTTAGCTGTGATAGTTTTCCTTTTAATTTCGTTATATAAACTACTGCTGTGATTTGTTTCACATACCCAAAACTAACCATTTAGCTGGCAAGGGGGGACGACACTTGACTCTAACAAAAATTAGCACTTTAAAGCTTAATATTTCGCAAATGGATCCTTGAATCAAAACGGATCTTGATGTTTTGACAAACTCATAATGTTTTTAAGGGACCTTTCCAATGATACCCCACATCATGGGTTAAAAAAAAAACATCACCACTTTACGTGTAGGGGAGGTACCCTAAAAAAATGTTTTTCCTAATTTTGTTTTACCACTTTGTCGACGTAATTAATATGTATACCTATGCCAAATTACAGGTTTCTAGTACTAAGGGTCTCGGAGCTAGACCACGGACAGACAGACAGATAGACGGACATGACGAAACTATAAGGGTTCCTTGTTTACTACGAAACCCTAAAAAGGGGGTCTATCCTCATCTTTTTTTTTTTTCGAAGTCATATAATCATTTTGATTTTATGAACTTACTACACCTGTATTTTTTTTTGTTTTTTATAAATTTCAGCTTCTTTTTTTTTGCAGTCTCAAATTTTAGTTAATACGGTAAAATAACTCAAGCTTTTATGAATAATAAACAGAATTCAAATCGAGCCAATAACATCGGAGATACGGCAAACGCTACTCAAAACATAAAAAATTGAATAACATGAAAAATATTAAAGATAGACCCCCCTTTCTAAGTTATTTTTCGATAATTTTTCATGAATATTCAGAAAAATACGGGCGGGCACATGCCATGTAGCCTGTATGACAATCACTGTGTCCAGATAAGCACTACTTGGGTCCCCCAAAATAAATGCAATAATTAGAGCTCGATTTGGCGGGGGCACTGCCGTGCCCCTTGATTTTTTCTGAATCTAGTTGCTGCCCGCGGCTTTATTAAAAATATCATAATTATATCTTAACCCAGGTCATGGCCTATCCGTGCGCCTTTTTTTTTGGGTGGGAAATTATCAAATAACTTCTCCCGCTCTGGGCGGAGCGGGAGGGCGTGTCAGACTCTTACTGACTAAAACCCACCCGTGTTCCTTCGGTTGCCCTGTTGCCGGGGGCCACGATGTCCCTATCGGTTTTCTTCTATCCGTGCGCCTGTCATCCAAATCAGCTCAGCCGTTGAGGCGAGAAAAGTTAACCGATAGACAATGATACTTTCGCATTTACATTAAGCTTGGATTGCATAAAAGTAACTTTGACAATAACCGGAGATTTTGACAGCCTTTTCAAGTTGTCAGCCGTCAAATCTCTGGTTATCGTTAAAGTTACTTTGGTGCAACTTACTCTTAGTATGGATTATTAGTCTGTCAGATAAGTTTACCGGGACATATTTAGGTATGTCAGGCAAAGTTTTATTGAGTTTTTCCATTAGAAATATATCAGTAGCAGCCCGGAATCTGGATTTGTGCCCGGTTGATGGCAACAGACTCGCCCCCATTACATGGGACTTAAAAACCGTGTGTGTTATGTTATCTATGCTGCCGACCTTTAACTAAATGCCGTTAAGTCCATAAGTTATTTCCGAGAAAATGGCAAAAAACAAAAAACACGGGAATCGTTTTTTCTTAAAAACTATGATTGTTGGACACATCAATTGATATTCTTTTCTGTTTATCCTAAAGAATCCTTTCTGTCCAGAGAGAAGAAGTGTGGGTTAGACGCTTTCTAGTGATGGAATCATCATAAATTGTGTTACTTAACGGCCTACAAAAGTTTTCATATCTCTGGAACTATTTATATTGTAAAAATGTTTCTTAGACAGAAAGATAGAGAGAGAATTTTGAATCACTTTAAATTAAAAAGTAAAAATTGCCGGCTTTCTAGTTAAAGGATAGCAATATGTAGAGGTGTAGAATCTACTCTGATACTATCATCTGGGGTATTCTTTGTAGTCAGTCAATTACCCCTACTTTGCAGTCGAAGTAATATTTTCACTACATCAAGATCTACACTCGAGTAGCGTGTGCCATCACGACAGAAACCTTGTTTACGTAAAAAATTGATAGCCTTGGAATTAATCCGCGATTTAATATTCTCTCAAACAACTTGCGGTTTTATACAGTGTCAATGAACTTGAGAGAATGCTCATTTCCGTCTTGTCTTGAGCGGAAACTTATCTCATGTTTAGGAATAACGCACAATGCGTTCGAGGTATCAGTAAAATGTTCTTTATTTTTAACCAAAATTGTTCCCAATCTGACTCACTAATAGATCAAAATTAGCAGTAGATCCGATTTGAAGATCAGAATAAATTCGGAACATACACAAAAAAAAATTGGGTCTTTGGTTTTTACCAAATATTAGAGTTCGATCGAATTTCGTTTTCGGTTTTCGGAAATTTTCGTTTTTACCCGAAAAAATTACCATTTTGAGATCGGACTGATATACCGGAGGATTTTTTTTACCTTCTCGAAATTTTTACAGGTTGTTCTACCCATGAATATAAACAACTTTCACTATGGGAGCAACACTGAAATCACGAAAAAAAAATCAGCTGTTTCATACATTTTGGTCAAGTAGGTATTGAACTTTTGTATAAACAGCAGATTTTTTTTTTTCGTGATTTCAGGGTTGCTCCCATAGTGTAAATTGTTTATATTCATGGGTAGAACAGCCTGTAAAAATTTCGAGACGGTAAAAAAAATCATCGGTATAATAGAGGAGCTAGCCCGACGATTGATGTCACGGGTCGAACTTTGCTTGCGCAGTGCAGGTTTTTTGCGTAACGTCGTCAGTGTGATGCGTAGTTTGCATGTGGCATTCCGCCAAAATATTTAAAAACATTTTTGGCCCATTGATTTATTTAGAAAGAAAGAAAGAAAGAAAAATAGGTTTATTTGTCACATAAATACGTGCATACATAAAAGACAAGAGTAATCAGAGAACAACACAAAAGTACATAACAAATCACGAGCATAGAACAGAAATTACTTAGGCGGCAGCTGCACGACATGACTGTGACAAGAAGGCTTCCACTCAGCATGATGCAGTGCTATGGGGACCCACAGCACAGCGCTGATTTTCAGTGGTCACCCGAAAAAATAGATGTATGGAAATTAAGTCAGGTTCAGTGATTTTTCTATTAAACATGTAACAAAACAAAATAAATAGTGCTTAGAATATAAGACAACTATACAATAAATTATAAGAAACATAAAAAAACTATCCGCAGGTATAAATAATACAGATACCTAACTAAAACATATTATTACTACACGAGGATATAGAAGTGTAATTATTAAAAAAAAAATATCTGAACACTCACTTAATGTCTTTTACTGGACAAAAGCTTCCCTCCTAATGACTTGACAAACTAGTTAATCACCCTGCACCAATAACTACTTCTGGTTAACAGTCATGGCAGCTGGGAGCGTCATTCGCTAGTTACCCATAGCCACGCAACTAGGATGGTATCAGCAGGTAAATTTGATGTACCTAGAATAAGGAATTATTTTGGCGACCGAACGCTTGATAAAAGAGTACCATACCTTCTCAACCAACTGCCTGCTGATATAAGAAATCAGGAAGTGAAGGGTAAATTTGTCAAGTCACTTAAGCGGTTCTTTCCCAGGAGTTTGTAAGCAATGATCTTAGGAAAGTGGTTTGCAGATTGTTGGGGAGAGCAGGTGAGTGATTTGGTAGTTTATTTAATTTTTGTGATATAAGTCATTTGATGTAAGGATATTTTCGTTTGTTAATATAGATGTGCATGCAGTAAGTGGAAATTAAGTGTCCGCACTAATAAACCTTATTATAATTTTATTTGTTCTGTTCCCACAGACAAACCGTGAAAACGGTTTTGCGGGGCATTGTTTTTAAGTTAAGATTTTTTATAAACTTTGTTTGTTAAATAAAATAAAATAATCATTAATCATGAACATGATTCCCAATCATTTAATTGATGTCAAGTTTATTATTATTCGGATGTCCATTACATCGCTTAAATATGATGCATTGACAATGCCGTTTGTTGTGCCTCGTCATCGGAAAAATATGAATTGTCACATTGTTTATTTTCATTTGTTAGTTCGTTTTTACGGAAGTGAGTAAACATAATAATTTTCGCGGTTGTTAGTAAATTGTTGATGTAGGTAATAATAAAATACCAAGAATGTTAGTGTGTTGTTTTTTTTATTTCCTCATAAAATACTATTTTTTACTTCCTTTACGATGTTAGTACACACGGCTACACATCAAGCTATACATTTCCAGTTTATGCTGATCTCGCATTGCATAAGATTTCCGTAAAATGTGAGGTCAGCTTATACTGGAAATGTATAGCTTTATGTGTAGCCGTGTATACATGTCGGAAGTTTTTTGAAGTGAAAACTTCTTTAGGCGCGTTGGGCATTTTTGAGATGGGACTAAACCATTGATTTCGCGACACTGTAACGACACCAGCTTTTGACAATTAAAAAGACATCAACGCGTTGATTACCGCGGTGCCTATTTTTTATTCAACTTTTCACTTCTGTCGGCACTCTCAGATTGCCACTGTTTTTTTTATAGAATTTATAACTAGATGATTTGGTGAATTTTGTATCACGTGAACAAAATATATATTTTTTCGATTATTCGGCTGTTCCTTTGGGTTTTTCCCAATTTTCTTTTTTCCTACACCACCCCAGTATTAAGGGGAATAAAACAAAAAAAAACAAATCGGTCGGGACATTTTCGAGTTTTCGTGAGACTAAAGCACGGCAGTTTATTTTGTTATGTTATGATATGTTATTTAAAATCAAAAATCAATCTGCCTAGCCTTTTCCCAACTATGTTGGGGTCGGTTTCTAGTCTAAAAAGATAAAAAAAAAATGTAAAAACTTTATTGTTCATACTTGAACAATAAAGTTTTTACATTTAGTGCTATTTGAATTTGTACTGATTACTATCAGTACAAATTCAAATAGCACTAGCCTCCACACTAGGATTCCCTGTGTCGTGGAGACTAGTCTCCTTCGTCTTACAACTCTAATACATAGTAGGTACTATTTGTAGGCACTTAAGTAACATCAGTCGGTAAGATTTGTGAAGTGACAATAATCGAATGTTATTCCAGTACAATAAATTCACCTTAAAATATTGTAATAAAGTTACATGTATTATATTTAAACGTGTTTGGTATATTGTATACGTGTGTGGTGTGGATGTGTGATGAATGAGTGAGTTAAGGTGGGTTTGGACCAAACGAAGATAAGACAAGGTAAAAGCAAATCCTTTCCTGACATCCCCAACATTTCTGTAGGTATGGATAGACCAACGAAAGAATACTCCCACTCCGTTTAGACAAAGGGACACCAGAAAAGTGGGTACAGAAAAAGCCTTCGCTCGTATGGTCCAAGTCGACCTTTATGTATTAGTGTGATGAATGTGTGTGTTGTGCTCATGAGTTAAGGAACTTCTTTGTGCTTTCATAGTCCATTCCTGCCAGAAATTTTGGAAGGTGATTTTGAGATGCAGCTGAATACCAGTATTTTTAAATGGAGCGAATTTCTATCTGACCACAATAATTTAGTAACTGGGTAGTACGATACATCCATATCTTCCGAACCGTAATGACAAAAAATAATAAAAATAAACTAAAGTTGAAAATTAATGGGAATTAAAGGCTCTTACAAAAAACGTGGTCTCAGCGTTTTTTACAAACTCAAACTCAAAGCATTTATTTAAATTAAACCATTTACAGGCACTTTTGAATTGTCAAAGGGTCGGTCAGTCAGAAAGATGAAGCTAGTCGCCCAGTCCAAAGCGTAGTAGGTACCTATGGAGAAGAACGGGCAAAAAACTCCACAGACACTCTTTTAAATCATAATATTGTAACCAATATTTTGTTGTGTATGTATGTGAGAACAATGTAGAAAGACGTGCACGTTAAAAGTATCCGTAATAAAAAATCAAAACAAATTCAAAAATTTAAATTTAAGCCGTGGCAGCTAAGAGCTGACCAGTCCCCTACTGACAGCGACCGTCCACAAACATGACGCATGGATCATTTAGCTCAACCATTTTGAAGGGAACTTAACGACCCAACACACGCCACCACCAGCGAGACATTTAACTACTCAATCTTAATCGTTAAAAAATATGTAGTGTTAAATATTGTACGATGGTACGTACGGAACCCTTCATCTGCGAGACCGACTCGTACTTGTTTTATGTCTTTTTTTGTAATGTGCGTCTTGTTTGTGTAGAATAAACAATTATTCTTTCTTCTCTTTTAATTAAATCTTTACTTCCTTTGTTAGGGTTCCGTAGTAAACAAGGAACCCTTATCTTTATCTTTACTGCAATCCATTTTATCTGCAATGCTACACATACAGGTGGTAGGGAAAAATAAATTGAAACAATTATTTACCCTGTCTGGCACAGCAAAATTTTAAATAAGTCGTCGTCTGTCTGTCTGTCCGTTCGCGGTCTAGCTCCGAGAAGAGTCTCGGAGCTAGACCGCGAACGGACGGACAGACACATTACAGCTTTCTAGTACTAAGAGTAGTACTAGAAAGCTGTAATGTGACATATTAATTACGCCAACAAAGCGGTAAAACAAAACTTAAAAAAGAAATCTTAGGGTACACGC
The DNA here is from genome assembly GCA_963680765.1 of Agrochola lychnidis. NCBI lineage: Eukaryota > Metazoa > Arthropoda > Insecta > Lepidoptera > Noctuidae > Agrochola > Agrochola lychnidis. Next base: position 3,329,141 of record OY796871.1, on the reverse strand, counting down.
AAAGTAACACACGCACGCCCCTACACGTAAAGTAATTATGTTTTTTTTTTTCTGTCCCTTGGGGTATCATTGGAAAGGTCCTTCAAAAACATTATGAGTATGTGAAGACCATTTTTGGATTCAGGGATCCGTTTGAGAAATATTAAGCTAATGCAATTTTTGTTAGAGTCAAGTGTGTCTCCCCCTGCCAGCTAAATGCTTGGTTTTGGGTTTGTGAAAAAATCACAGCTGTAATTTATATAATGAAATTAAAAGGAAAACTATCGACCAACTTATATTTGTAGTTGCAAAAACATGTTTTCCGATACATTCCGTATGGGAGAAAATGTTTTTCAACTATAAAGTTAAGTTTGTTTTTGGGATAAATTTATTCCAACTACGGAACCCTTCATTGTGCGTGGTCCGACACGCACTTGGCCAGTTTTTTTTATTCCTATTTACTATGACTTGAGATGTTCAGTATACGTCACAGCTTAAATCCGGCAAATAAAGATTTGAATGAGTTATAAAAAAACTTGTTTGTACCGTATATGATATAATTATTTTAATCTCAGTTTCCTTTTCAATCTTGTTTTGAAGGTCGTTCAAACACTTTCTTCACGTGGTTTGCTGTGGAATTTTTAAGCTGTGACTAATTTTATTTTATTTTAATAACTAGCGATCCGTTCCTGATTCGCACGGTTTTTAGGGTTCCGTATTGACGAATGAAAATCGGAACCCTTACAGGATCACTCGTGTGTCTGCCTGTCTGTCCGTGTGTAACACCCAATTTGATCTGAATCTAATAGTAGTGGTATACATAATAATGGATTACTGTGACCCAAACACGGACGTGTAACGTAAATAAATCAATTTTGTTTATGAGTGTCTAGTCTATTTTGGGGGAGAAATTAGAAAATTTAACAAAAGTTTTTCGAACTGTACCAAAGGGCTTTTTTTTTTGGGTAGGAAATTATCAACCCATTGCTCACCGTCCGCAAGCCCGCGCCTACGGTGGCCGGAAATCGGCTCGCGATTCCCGCCCCGGGCGTCTCCTTCTATTGCGGCGGTTAGGGGCGTGAGGGCGCGAAATTTGCCTCTCCCTCATGCGTTCCGCCTCCTCCTTCGCGAGCATTACCGCTTCGCAGAAGAAGGTGACGGCCTGCCATTTCCTTTCACTCCGTACCATGGCCTGAACCAGGGCCGGACGCGAGAGATCACCGCCACCGATCGCCTCTACGAGGACACGGCGTTGCTCCGCCCAAGCCGGGCCAACGACACCAGCTTTTGACCATTAAAAAGGCATCAATGCGTTGATTACCGCGGTGCCTATTTTTTTTTTCAAGTTTTTACTTCTGTCTATGAAGGGCTATGAGGGTCTCAGATATAAATGTATTTAAAAAAAAATAGTTTTAAATTTATTTATGAAAAAAGATGAAAATTGACTTTTCCTACCCTTATATCCGAAACTACTGATACTAAAATTGTAAAAAAAAATACATAAATAGTTCTATACTTATAGATTACATGTTTATGGTCTTAAAATAACATGGTAAATCTCCCAAGCTTGTGCGTACAAACTTACATTTGCAGTTGGAATGTATGGGAAAACGTTTTTAACCGACTTCCAAAAGAAGGAAGTTATCAATTAGAATGTTTTTCAATTACAATGTTAAGTTTGTTTTTGGGATAAATTTACCCCAACTACGGAACCCTTCATTTTGCGTGGGCACTTGGCCGGTTTATTACTTGACAAAACATTGAGATTTCATTATTAGATTATAATTATATAAGTTTAGATAAAACTAAACACAATAAAACTTTAAACAAACATAAAAAAATTGCTGTTTCTAACATTTTGACCGCGTAGGACCACTTTCATAGGACACAGCAGGCAATTTTTTTTGTTAGCCTATATTGTGTCTCACAGGTGGACAAACGCCTCCCCTTTTTCCTTCCAAATCTCTATTTTGTGCAATTTCAAGCCATGTTGGCCCCGCAAACATAACTAGATCGTCACACCACCTTCGCCGCGGTCTACCTCGACGGCGTTGTCCTCCTTCAGGCGTCCAGTGAGTGACGATCTTTGCTCATCTCTCCGGGTGCATTCGTGCGACGTGGCCGGCCCACTCCCAATTCAGCCTAAAAAAAAGAACTAACAAAAAATTCAACGCAGGGGGGAGGGTCACAGACCGTCGGGAATCGCAGGCCGATTCCCGGCCACCGTAGGCGCGGGCTTGCGGACGGTGAGCAATGGGTAGCTCGCCATCCGATAAGGACCAGTAGTGCTATTCTGTAACCATCTCACCGTGTTATCTTAGGTGAAGTGAGCGTGGAGTGAGCTGTCAGTTGCTAAGGATTGACACTATTGGCAGCTCACTTCACCTAAGTTATCACGGTGAGATTTTTACAGAATAGCACTACAGGCCCGGGTCGACGGCGCGTTGTGTTCCACGTGCGCCTCAAAGAGATGTCAGCAACTGACGGAGTCCGCTAGGGCCGATGCCTGCCGGGGTCGCGGGAAAGTCCGAAAGGGATACGGAAGGAACACGGGTGGGTTTTAGTCAGTATGAGATAATTCCAATAGAAATAGACGTGAGAAGTATAGACTTTGGGTGCAGTCACACGCGGCCAAAACAGCACTTCTAAGTTAATGTGTTGTATGCATGGCCCCATTAATATACAATAAAATTCCGAATAGTAATATTCCGTTAAGCAATTGAATTTTAATTTATTTAAGAAAACACTTAAAAAACTGCTTACGGATAAGTGCTACTATAATATTGCTGACTTTTTAAATGACAAATTTTGAATTTTACTATTTATTTGTTTTAATTATAACATATTTTGCCTGTAATTAAAATTGACTACTTTTTGTACTGACTCTAATTGTATATTTAATTATTGACTATATTTTTGCATTTGACTCTAATTTTATATAAGAAACTGTCATTAATAATTAATTTATAATTATCAATTTAATTAACAACGTATAAACATTTTGTACGCCGAGTGAGGCAAAACATGTTGGACCGGTAAAACTATTTTTCCATCTATACATATGTGCATATTCATGTATCATGTTACACATGTTTGAACAAATAAATTTATCTTTATCTTTTATCTTTATGAGTCTCACACGCCCTCCCGCTCCGCCCAGACGGAGAAGTTATTTGATAACCAACAAAAAAAAATGCCAACAGATTGTGCGTCGACCATCCCTGTATAGAAACATCTCAGCCTAGTACTACCACTACCACCACCTCTACCTCTTCAGGAGAAAACAGATTTGTTATAATATTTAAATATTCTAGAAACTGACAGTTTAACTTGACCTCCCATCACATTGTTGTGTCAGGAAAGTTGACAACTGGTAGTTTCAATAATATTTTTGACCTACATTACTATTTGAAACTTTATTTATGAGCCAAATGTATAATATATACCGTTTAAGACGATTTCAACTCGACATTTTTATGTATATTGTAATTAAGGAGCTCGTTGCTAGGTAAAAACAGCAGCACGGATCGATCCATCAGGTTAATCTATGCTTGAAGGAGTTGGTCCGTAGATGGGTGACCATTTTTACATACTGAGACTCCTCCGTGGACCTTTGACAGTTATTACGGGTCGTGAAACCCGAAAGTCTGACAACCAGTCTAACCAAGGGGTATTGTATTACCCAGTTACTAAGATAAAGCCGTGGTCGCATGCCGTTATAATTTTGTAGATGTACAGGCATACGACCACGGCTTTACCTTGACCATTTTTGTACCTATGTCTTGATTTCTGTCTGAAATATTTATAATATTAAAAAAAACTAATAAAAACTGAGTCTAAAAGAAAAAAAAAGCAATTTACCTCGCAATTTGCAGAAGACTGATAACTAACAAAAACTGAGTCCAAAAGAAAAAAAACAATTTACCTCGCAATTTGCAGAAGACTAAAGTAACTATTAACGAGTCGTAAACAAAACATCTCACACAGGTGGGAGACGTCAATTTTCACGATATGCACGTAATGTGACAAACGGTTAAACCATTTTAATTTTCCTCCCATCTGTTAACAGTAAAAAAGAGCTACATATGTGCCCACATTCTATCGCCATTAACAAACGGCGCAGGAGTAGATCTATCGGCTCATTATCTGAGCACGCACTAGAAAGTGACGCGGGCGCATCTGTTCTTCATACTTTCATGTATTCTATGCGGTAGTATTCGACCTTAGGGATCAAGATTAGCATAGAAAGAACTGCCTTCTGACAGTATGTGACTGACAATAAGATGGGATATCGTTTGTATGGTAATTTTTAAACAATACGTGGTATACTTTTGAATTGAGAGAAAGGTTTAGAAAATATTGTCATGTCCATAAGTTTCTTGGTTACAAAGGGCAGGTTTACAGAACACAATTCTATTGGCACAGTATAAATAAATAACAGTATTATATCTTCATAGAAAACGGACGAAACGATACGCTTCGAAGTCTCAGTGTACATATATCAGTCCGCAACAGTGTGAGTGCGCAGCAGTTACGCACGGACGCGAAAGGTTATCTGCCTAGCGGCCGGAGGTAATTGAAGTGAAAACTTCTTTAGGCGCGTTGAGCACCAGCTTTTGACCATTAAAAATATATCAACGCGCGATACATTTTCTTTAGGATTAATGACATTCCAAACATTGAGACATGACAACTATGTGATTGAAAAACTCATATAAAAAGTACACTTTGTAAACAAGCATATTACAAATTAGAGGATTATATCCAAGATAAGAATGCTTGGAAACATGCTGGTCCTGCTCCATAGGACAATTTAGAATCAAGACAAAATCAAACTGGTTGCTAATTTAATTGTAAAATTTATTACTTTGTGTTTTAAGTATGACATTGATTTTACATTCTGTGATTACTTCCGTAAGGAAATGACTGAATGATGATAATGAGGAAAGCAGACGATTTTTCTAAAATTTTACAGTTAATAAGTCAGTGTTTACACACTGACTTATTAATTGTAAAATTTTAGAAAAATCGTCTTTCGACTTAACAACAATCAACTTAATCGACTTTTACAATGTTAGTAAATATGTGAGAACCATGTATCTATCACAAATTAAATTATCTATCGTTGCTTCATTTTTAATTCTTTTTACCTATTGTGGTATAGTAATTTTATTCTAGGTGCATCGTCTTCACATAATATAATAATTATTTAACAAATGTACGTACATATACAAACAATATTGTAAAACATTTTAAAAGAGTAACGGTGGAGTTTCTTGCCCATTCTTCTCCATACGAAAACTACCTTTTGGAAGGGGCGAATAGAATCAATTTTATTATTTTGTAATTTTTGACGTTCAAAAGTGCCATACACGGGCCTATTTGAAATAAATGATTTGACTTTGACTTTGATTGACATTTCCCTTTTTGCCGACTTCAAAAAAGAAAAGTATTTTCTGCACAGTAAAATTGTTCAAGTTTTCACTTCTGTCGGCACTCCCGGAGTACAACCGTTTTTTTTTTCAAGGTTACCGCCGAGATATAGTACTGTTACTTTATTATACTTTGCCAATGACTCAATCCTAATAAAAAATATTACACGTGAACATTTCTGGAGATATTAAAAAAGTGATGACTCTTGAGTTTAGACTTCTTATAACGATTATTTGGCATGATAGCCTTGAAAAGAAAATTGCTTGGTTCTCATACATCTAAATTAATATTGTAAAGAGAAAAGATTTGATTCTTTTTTAATGTTTGTTTGGTACGCTATCACGCTAAAACGGCTGAACGGATTGGCACATGGGTAGACCATGACCTGAGTTAGAACATAAGATCCCGATATTCTCACGGGATCGAGACGGTGGTGAAACCGCGGGACGCTGCTAGTTGTTGATAATTTCATACTTCCACGCGGGCAAAGCCACTGTCAAAATCTAATTTATAAATAGTTTTATTTGTTCTAAAAATGACAAAAAGTAAATCGAAGGTCATGAGACGAAGGCCAGTAAGTGGACGTTCCAGTGGGCAACCTTTGTGTGCCGAACCCCTCAAAAAGCAGAGTAACTAGTATCAATCCTTAATATTATAAATGCGAAAGTAAGTTTGTTTGTTACGCCTTCACGCTAAAACGGCTGAACGGATTTGGATGAAATTTGGCACATATATAGATGATGCCCTGGAAAAGAATATAGGATACTTTTTTTTTCCCACGGGATCGAGACTTATGCGGGTGAAACCGCGGGGCGCAGCTAGTATATCATAATTTTATGGATTTGAAATGAAAATTTTATTGAATTATGATTTTTTTTTAATTATTATTTTGATTTTAACGTGATTTGGATAGTTATAATTTAAATCTTATATATAAAATTCTCGTGTCACAATGTTAGTTACCTTACTCCTCCGAAACGGCTTTACTAATTTTTACCAAATTTTATATGCATATTCAGTAGGTCTGAGAATCGGCTACTATCTATTTTTCATACCCCTAAGTGATAAGAGTTGTCCACCCCAAACAAATAATTGGCAAAACAACGTTTGCCGGGGTCACCTAGTATTATTTATATGTTTAGTTAAAGAAAATCAGACACGATGTAAAAATTGTTATTGAATAAATGAATTGAATTGAACTTGATCAATTAATACTATCGTCTGTAGCGAAAGATAAATATTTAGCCACTAACCAGCGCATGCGCATACTTTCTTAAATCATTATAGTCACGTGAAAACTAGCATTCTACCTTATTGGGGCTGGTAGCACTGATGTAGCAAAAACTAAGATAAAAACATTGATATACGATTGATAAATAGACATTTTAAATGACTGACTGTTTTACAGCGTAGATGAATTTTTAAATGATATTTTGCTTGTATAGATTTCTGATTGTGCTAATTGATTTGTTTTTTTCTGTTTGTCTTACTCCAATAAAATTTTGACATTGTGATTACAAATTTAATTTAAATTTTGACATTGCAATATTTTTATTTTTTATTTTATTGTTTTAATATTGCAACTAATTTTGTACGCCATAAATGGCAAAACATGTAGCCACCTCATATTAATTATAAGACCTTAATGTACTCATGTTTTACAAAATAAATATTATCTTATCTTAATAGAAGATATAAAAAACATTATTGCACTTTGCTGCGTCGCCGGTGGCAGATCAGCTTTTGCTCTGGCTGAACAATTGTTTAGCCAAGAAATTGTATTAGTTGTTGTTGTTTGTTTTGTAAATATATGTGAACGCACGATACCCTTTAGGGCCCACACGTACCACAACCACAACCATACACGGACGTGTACACGTGGCCGGGCGCCAATTTCTATGAAAATAAATAGTTTTTTCACACAGACCTTTATACCAGAGTGCTTTATTTCAGGCAAAATACCCTACAAAAAATAGAATAAATAAGTAGCAAAATAAACAGTAAAAACATTAAAATGATTCAAGAATTATCATTAAAAAATATTCATTAAACATTTTCATAAAAAAATATCATTAAAAATTTAAAATTATCACAGTCTTCAAAAAAAAAACATTTAGTCATTTTTTATTCTCGTTAATATGAACCTTCATTCAATACTCAAATCCCCATTATTTCAATTTCAGATAACAGTGGCAGCATCATGCGCCCGAGCAGAAGAACAAAACAAAGAAGTAGAAGAACCACAAGATGATAGAAGAATAAGGAAAAGAGAAGCAACTCTAATAATGGACTTTAGTGGTGATAACCAGATGGATAAAATATTCCAAAAACCTAAAGTTATCTACAGGAGAATATCGAAGTCAAGATATGAAACCCAAAATACAAAATATCGATCGCCACAGTCGAAAAATGCATCACGAAGGCCAAAAATCAAGCCAAGTAAAGGAACCAGGAAACCTGGAAAGAAGGGCCGTCGCACAAAGAAACCGAAAGCGAAATCTCCGAAATATGGACCACCCACGCCTAAACATAACCATAACACTTATTCAAACAATCGAGTATCAAAAAATAAGCCAAAATACGTTATTCCTAAGTATAGACCTAACGGCAGACCAGGTTTTGGACATGTTGTGAAAATGCGTCATTACTACTCCTTTGTGCCTGCTAAATTAGGCTTTGGCGAGCCACCGGCACATGATATAGAACACCAGACTCACAAACAAAGTTATGGCGAGCCACCCGTGGACTCTTACGGTGCACCTTTGAAAACTAGCATCAATAACGTGCACTCAACACCCCATAGCTTCCAAGATTCAACACCACACGACGATACCAATGATAACAAGAAGCAGGACTATCAATGGAAACAGAAGTTTGGCAGCTCTGAAGCCAGTAACGCTTTCACAAAGAAAGAGCCATCATACTCCAATTTCGTAACACCAACTCCTACAGAAACCCAGATAGACTATTTAGATCCAGTCATGAACGAACAGATGTTTCAGGCTAACGAAATTTTCTTCCGGAAAAAGCGACCGTTCTATTTCACGGACTCCAAAGTTGTAAATAGACCGTGGAAATCACATAAACGGGATGAGTTTTATGACGACATAATTGTGGGTGGACAATATGCCGAGCCTCCAGCGAGATATGTGCCGAAACCAAGTCCAAATTCGATGATGTACGAGGATAACGAAGACGATGATTCAATCCCTGCCCTCCAAGGCTACGTAGACATAGATGCCGCGATATCAGCGAATAATTCAGCTTACTTGAATTACAAACACAGTAATATGGCTTTTAGTCCACAAAACCTAAACGATGCATTTAGTATAGTAGACAAATAGTATTAAGGATTTTATTTTGTTAGTCATAGAAAACAAGAATGGGCGTATTTTCATTGTCTAGGAAGAGAAAAGTACGTGTAGATATTTTTACGTGTGAAAATGAATAATATATGATTGTTGATTGTTGGGCCCCAGCCCAAAATCATTTGCTTTTCGGATGACTACGACCTGTCCTCATATGATCCACGTTACTACCGACCGATGCCCGTGTCGTCAGGAAGACTGAAAACTCAGGAAACTTCGAGCAGATTGAGATACTTTGTCATTCTATTCTAGCCATTTTATAATACGACTTACAAAAAATTACGGAAACCATTTTTAATTTTACGGTGAATTTTATAATGATAGTAATTTTTTTTTAACAAAATTCCTTGAATTTACTTTGCGGATTGGTTGATTCAGGCATCTTTGGTCACTCTCCTTGAACAAACATTGGTAACGATTATGTTTTTTTTTTTTAAATACTAGAATCTTGCATATTTGACATGTGGCCGTTTTGAAGAATGACTTATAGAAGTAATTAATAATAAATAAATAAGAAGATAATGGTTAGTTCACTGACATTTATAGTTTTCAACGATTGTAGCGGGTTTAACTGTATACCAAAAAACATTTTCGACGCCAGATATCTTTAATCGAGGAATAATTTGATTTTTTGAAAGTTTTATTATACAAAACTATCAGATGTCAATTTTATTCAACGGATAAAAGATAAGTATCTGACGTTGGAAATAACGTTCCTAAGGGCGTTGTCCAAACACCGTGCAGTTCGTCCAGTTTTTGTTTTGTTAATTCAGAAATACTGAACAGTTCGGTTGCGGTGGACACACGATTGCCGTCACTAGGACGTTACGTTCGGTTCGAAAAATTTCGTTTCTCGGTGACAGCGGCGGTGGAAAAACGCCCTTAGGGGTTTATTTTTCTACTGTTAGATACTTGACTTATACTTGAGGAATAAACATGACTGTTTGACAGCTTTTGAGACAATATTTTGTTATCTTATCATCTGTTACGATGCCTCATTGAGGTGGATAACAATTAAAATTCTATTGTGTCTCGTTAATGACAAATTTTTATGCAGAAGTTATTTGACGATTGGAAATTAGGCCCTTAAGGCTGTCTTTTAACCAAGTTCAACAGATTTTGTATGTAAGTACATTTGTTGCGTAATAAAATTTATAACGTCATTACGCAACAAATGTACTTACATACAAAATCTGTTGAATTTTTCGTCAGTTATTAAAAAAAATCTGCAGTTTCATAGAAAAGTGCAATACCTACGCGGTCAAAATGTATGGAACAGCTGATTTTTTTTTAACTAACCGACGAAAAATTTCAACGCAGTGGGGTTCGGAATCATGTACTGAATCCATGGTTTCAGTTTTCGCGTCGATGTCCCCTGCCACCCTGTATAAGCTTCGAAAGAGAAAAAATAGTTTGTCCGCACGACAGGTCGTCCGAGCAATTTTGATCGTCGTGCGACAAGTCGTGGCCGTGATCGCATGTACGGAAGGTCCTTTATTACTATAAAGTCGCGCGGCCGCGTCTATCTTTGTATTCGGATAAGGCTTCGAAACCACTGGATAGAATTTTACTGCAGTTTTCTAGATTAAAAAGAAAATTTTTGATGAAACTTCGAACTATTCAATAATTAACCTAACGAAGCCTGGTCGCTAGAATGATTCATTGTAGTCAATGAAATCATTAACGAAAATATGTAAAACACTCCTAAATAAATTGGTCCATTCTTCTTAAGCGGAGGCCATAATGTGGCCTGCATTTTAGGCTTAAGTCTATAGAGCGAGCTTTGACGTTACTTAAACTAAGGCGTAACATGCCATAGATAGTACAAATCTCCAATTTTGTTGAAAAGACATTGTTTACGTCCATACATCATTCGCCTAAGAACCAACAGAGACGTGAATTTACTTTCTATGTTCTAATTAATGCATATATTCAGTTGAAACTAAATTAAAATCACGGACACTTCTAAGAATTGTAAAAAAATCTAAAACACTTTTAATTAAAGCAATGGTACGTAAAATTTTATCGGAGAGGCCGCGGGATGGCGAGTGGTAATCTGGGTATTGAAGTGATACCGAACTCCCCCGTCCCGTCCGACGAGGGCGGAGATATGGGGGGGGAGGCAAAACCTAATATTTTTTGACGAAGCAACCGATACCGAACTCTCCCAGAGTTCGGTATCACTTCAATACCGAGATTACCACTCGTCATCCGGTTGCCTCTCCGATAAAATTTTACGTGCCATAGCCTTGGATATTTCAGATTTTGGGGTTATAATTAGGTCAATAGAAACATACTACTCAACGATTATTTGTAAACAATACATTGGATTTTATCTTCTAACGTTTCATTGCATTTATGTGCTTATTAGGTACCTAGTCAGAACCACTGTTTCTATAAACTAATTTATTTATTTTGTAGTTATTTAAAAATAAAATAAATATTTTGCATGATAAATTAACGACACTGTACTAGCAAATGTCAAAGTGTCATCTGTCAATTCATCTACTGTCAGTGACAATGTTGCTCGTTTCACACAGCGCTTTCAATCGCTTTATTCTGTTTGTAACTAAAAACCTTATTCATAGATCAAGTGTTGAGAGAACCTATTCAAAACGTCAAATTGAAACAAAAAATAATAGCGCTGGGGAATAAAGCCGAAGTGAATTACTTTTTAAAATGTTTTCAAAATTATGAAGTGTCCATTCTATTGTAATAATTGTAATGTAAATTATAAAATAAACTAGTAATTATTGTAAAGGTTTCATAGGTGTTGATTCATAGGCCATTTTTTACAATGTCCTTTCACGAGGCGATAGTAGCTAAATAGTTCTATTTAGTACCTCCGTTGAAAAAAACTGTACCTGTTATAAATAAGAGAACACTGTTTGCCCTTATCATGATTACAGTTGTATAAACTTATTTCTTTCAGAATATGTAAGTTACAACCACCACAACAAGATAGTTCAGTACATCGAATTTGATTGCCACATCTAGGCATTACAAAAATTCAAAGTCAAAAGTCAAAGTCAAAGACAAATAATTTATTTCAAATAGGCACAAAAAGGCACTTTTGAACGTCAAAATTTACAAAAAATAGAATTGATTCTAGTAGCCCCTTCCAAAAGGTAGTTTTCGTATGGAGAAGAATGGGCAAGAAACTCCACCGTTACTCTTTTAAAATGTTTTACAATATTTTGTATACATTAATTATATAATTATATGTGAAGACGATGCACCTGGAATAAGATTACTATACCACAATTAGTAAAAACAATTAAAAATTATGCAATGACAGAAAAAATAATTATGTACCTAAGATACATGGTGTTCAAATATTTACAAGCATTGTAAAAGTAGGTACCTATACGATATTCCTAAAAAAATTACAAGTAATACTAATAAGTCAGTGTGTGAGTTCAAGTAATCACAGAATGTAAAATAAATGTTATAATAATTAATTATACAATTAAATTAGCAACCAGTTTGATTTTGTCTAGGTAGTTTGATTGCTAGGTCTATGTTGGTGAGGGTGAGTTTGATTTTCATTTGCTGTTTTCTCTTAGAGTATTGCATATTTCTGTAACATAATAATGTTTTTATGTGAGGTGTGAAATGATAAAAATTGTTTGGAAAAGAAGGATCACACAAAACGAGCTTTTTTCTGGGTGGCGCGTTTTTAGGATATGTTTTACCATTTTCAATTTATTGTAGCCGTTTGGTGCTCGTTTGCGTGTTAATGTTGTATATTCGTAGGGTTCTATTTAGGTACAACTCTCACATGAATATTGTGCATCTCTACCAAACGACATACACGGTCCTTTATGTTTTTAATTTTATACGAAACCCAGAGGTTTTTTCAACGGAGGTACTAAATGTAACAATGTGGGTACTATCCCTCTCGTGAAATTTCAACAAAACTGGATATTTGTACCGTTTGTGGAGTGTGAAGTAAGATAAGTACAGGTAAACCAGAAAAGATGTGCGCTTCGTTAATCTTCGTGTTTCTGAGTTACCACGAACGTCGCACCACTAGGTATCCCCCCTAACGAGAAAAAGCTTCTAAGATTTGTACTGCCGCGCTTTATAGTAGTACAGATAATTATTATCATTGCGCTTTTTGTATAAAGTTTTCTCTCTGTCGGGTTATCTAATCCAGTCGGAAATTGTCATCATCATTGAAAAAGTTTTGAAAATTTTATTTGAAAATGAAAAAAATTGTTAATTATTTAAATATTAACGCCAATTTAGTATTAACTAAATTGGCGAGTATTTCTATAGTTTTAATAGCTCTAATATTAGATATCATCATCTCACGTTCGTATTTCTGGAGATGGACGATGATTATCGAAGCGCATACTTTTCTTGGGATATCTTTACAGTAGCGTTTTATACGAAAATGAACTTTATTTGTATACGTTAGTTCAGTCAATTCGTATAAACGCTGAGGAATATGCACATAAAATCCATACCAATAAGGTTTATTTTCATATGAAAATTAAGCTACTGTACTTAGCTTGAGTAATGTCTACGAAAACAGGTGTTCAAGGCCCAAAAACGTTGCTATGAAAGTGACAGATAGTTGCGTTTCTGTGTTTAGGTCCTTCAAACTATTAACTTTCCTGGCTATGTACATTTTAGAAGTCGCAATTTTCGTTAAATTTAACATAAACCTGTTTACTGCAGTGTCAAAAAATAGAAAAAAACCTATAAGAAGTTAGTATAAATATATATATATATATATATAATAGATAAATATATAATATATATATATCTAATAAATATATAATAGAAGTTAGTATAAATATAAATACTTCATGAGAGTTGTAATACTGCTTCACAAAAAAAAGTATTATTAGTATGGGCTCAATAATTTATAATAAAATACTGAACATAATTAAAAATGACACAATTCAAAACTTTAAAAACAAACTAATAGCATTATTAATTATAAAATGCTATTATTCTGTGAACGACTTTCTTAATGATACTGACTTAAGTACTGTATAATTTAATGTAATCTTTTGATATACCTATTTAATTATAACATTGTTTCAATTTATTTTAAGTTTATTCCTATTATGTTTATTGTATTGCAGATAATTATATAAATTAATGTTTTATTAAATGAATGGTGCCGACGGTTATTGTACATCTGTAATGCCTACCTTAAAAACAATTATTTATCAATGTCATAATTGCTATTCATTTTATATTAATTCACTCGTGTTATAATAATGTTGCATGCATAATATAAGGTAGATTGTACAAGGATCATCCATATTTTAACTGTCACATCTTATTTATCTGCAATCTATGCAAATAATTTTTTACTTTACTTTACTGCCTCAGGCCGTTTGTCTACCACCACGTCATAGTATAAAGAGTTCAAGTAGGCTATCTCAGGCCCAATCCGCGATATAATTGCCTACCATACTTGCCTGTCTCAGGGTTGTCACTTTTAGCTAAATTTTAATTCAGTGCCTAGAAATTGGCAAGGGCCGGGAAGTTCTATTTTTTACTTATGTGTTGTCTGGGTTCAGGGTTTGTGAGGTCGGTTTTACCTGTTTGTATGAATGGCACAGTTATATTTGCGATTTTTGAAACAGTGCTATATCTCAAAAACTGCTAACTATATCTCCTTCAAACCAATTTTCGTTGAAAGTGTTTTTTGACATCTACAGCATATATTTTTATTAAATTTGTTACTCTCTTACTTTAAAAGTTAGAGGGGGGGGGGGAAGACACACATTTTACCACTTCGGAAGAGCTTATCTTTCAAACGATTGACTTTGAGCAAAAATGGTTTTGGAAACCTCAATGTCATTTTTAAAGACCTATCCATAGACACCCCAAAAAAAAATTAAGACTTCCCCATACAAAACTTGCTGATCACGTGATCGATTTAGGTACTATGGGAAGTCCAATTTTTTTTTCATATTTCAACCCATGTTTCTTGGGGAAAGTTGTTCAGTTCAGTAAAAGCTGTGGTTTCGTGCTTGCAACTGACCAAAAAAAAACGCCTTGTATTTATAGACTAAGAGCTTGTGTTTAAATTATTTGGTTAGTAAATTATTTTACTAGTCAGTTTTTTTTTTTTTTTTAATTGGCAAAATGTAGTATTTTTGCAAATACGGGACAATTTTTTTTTTATTAAAGCAAACATTAAATAATACAAACACATATTGAATCACACATTTATAACAAAATTACAAATTAGCTACAGAAAAATACTTTCTTCGGTTTCGACTATTACGAAATGCCTTGTTATTAATCTTTAATGTGCAATATATCCGCATCCTTATAAATAACTTTTGCAAATATAATTTCGGAAAGCATGGGCCCCTGCCCATGCTTTCCGAATCTTAATCGTCAATTAAGCGCAGCCACTGAAGGCGTCTGAAATGGAAAGCACATTTAATATACATTAGGTATCTATCATAAAAAGTTGAATAAAGTGACTAAAATATTATATTAAAAAACATCGTATGACAACCTAAAAAAAATAACGCCCGTCTCTTGGACTATAATCAATTTTTGTTCTGTTGTTACGAATGGTTACGATTCGAACTTTGCTCTGTTTATCTGATTCACAATTCGCCAAATATTTGAAATTACGATTTTATAACTGTAAGTACTTAGTTACTTTACCATACCTACATTACTGAGAAATCGGCATGACTAGGTAAACGTAAACAAAGCATTAGCGGCATGTCAATTGACAGATCAAAAGTAGGTACCTAATACATTTTAGTGGAAAAGTAGGCCTGCCTACTTCGTCTATCTGATAGATAACTAATACAACAAAAAATAAGTAGGTATCTCATCATCAAGTAAAAATTATATGCTAGAATAAGTGACTTAGTTACCTTTTCTGTTCAGTAGGTAATCTGAACAGAGACAACTCTGGAATCGATGAATTATTTAGACACCCAAACGCACAGCAATAATTTCTCTTGCGATTATCACTCATTTTTCATACATTTAGCAGTGCCGAACAGCCGCGACGCGGAAACCTTGTGCGGCGTTAGCCCCGACTGGCGCACTCATAAACGGGCTTGATTTTGTTAAGTGTGCGTGCGGCGACGCATAGATACAAGCCGCGCACACATACAAGCCGCGCGCGGTGCGTTTCTATGAAGATAACCTACTTCCTCTCTTTATACTATGACCACGTCAACGAAACGTCAACGAGAACAAAATGATACTAAAATAGCGATACATACATTTACTGCAGCCGCGTATCCACGGCACATCTGTCACCCGAGTGACGAGATCCCGACCCCCGAATTTTTGAGTAGCTAGGCGCGACCGCTAAAACTTTGCCCGAGATTGTGACGACACGATGTGCCGGTAACACAAAACACGTTTGATATTTTAGGGGTATAAGGAACAGGGTGTAAAGTTCACTCATCCACCATAGAAAAGGGATCCTCCAACCAGACGGGTGTAGTGTCTGGCGGACAGGCAACTGCCCGATGGTTGAAGTCGGAATCTTGTAGGTATATATGTCGATCGCGTGGTAAACTCTAAGTGCGCGATGCAGGATTTGTGTGACGTCATGTCTTTGATGCGCAGTTCGTATGTGGTGGTAAAACCGCTACAATGTTGTCCACATACTGTCGTCGCACCGCCGCCGTTTGCCCGGTTTTGTTTTGTCCATCATAACATACTAAACCGTCGAGTTTGGTCGCGGTGGACAAACGATCGCCCGACATCACGCTCGGTTCGAATAATCTCGTTTCTCGTTGACGTCCCGTAGACGGTGGTGGTGGACAAACGGCCTAAAGTCACTTGTATTTATGTGCAACCAGCTAGATTATAACTTAAATTCCACCGTATTACCTAAGTATAGTCTTCTAGTTACGATAAGTTTTGTAGATGAGAGAAGAATGGGATAAGAGTAAGATAGGAGAATCCAAAACTAGACTTGTTATATTATGTGAAAATGTCTTACGATATAAATTATATTAAATTAAATTATAATGTTATATAAAAACGTGTTTTAATTAACACTGTCAACCACAGATCACGGTATCGCCCCGCGCCGGCCGGCAGCGACTACAGCGCCATTACTAATAATATTCGTGCTCGGTCAATTAGCGATGAGCGCAAATTCGGCTGCCTCTGACAGCCGAATTTCCACTCCGCATTAATTGCTCAGGCTGACAGATTTGTTGTGGCAAATCTGACAATGCTTGTAATGTCAATGGTTGTCAGTTTTTAGACTAAGGGCAATAGCGCACTAGCGGCCAGGTTTCCAGCGAGATAGATAAATTAGTATGAAATCGCCATGGAGCACGCGCACCTGGTTCCACGCGGCCAGCGGCCTCAATGAGCCGCGGCGGCCAACGAGTTCGAAACGACATATCAGCGGCCCGTGGTCGGTCGCAAAATGATTTAGCAACGAAGTTACCCGTGCTACCGTTGTCGAGCAGTACTCGGGCAGTGTACACGTCGTCCTTGCTGTCAACCATTCTCACGAGTGCTGTGGAAAGCAAAATATTCGGAGTAGTAAACTGCTGAACTTTAGTTGTACTGGCAAAGTTATTGACAGGGATAACTGGCTCAAGAGTAGGAGTTGTTTCTGAATCATGTAAATGAAGCAGAGTACTGGGCTTTTTTTTTACAATATTTGCAAGGATCAAGATTGCACCTAGATAAGGCCGACGCAGCAAATATCTTTTGCTGCATCGGCCTTTTGAAGACAATCTTTTATGGTCGGAGTTCTAATGAAAAAGAAATGAGCCAGATTCCACAAAGGACTTGTAAATATTTTTTTTATTTGTATTGTTGAATTTTTCATTTGTAGTGTTACCTACTGTTATTTTTATTAGATTTCGCAGCTGTATATTTGAATCATGTTTGATAGTGTCTAATTTTTGTATATTAATACTGTTTGTTTTATGTTTTTACAAAGTTTCCAATAAAACAACTCTGTTACTAAGAAAATTTGTAGAGTCTGGCCACGCTAAATCTGCATCAGTAAAAAAACCGTGGAATTTAAAAATCTATAGACGGCAACACCATCTGTCCTACGAAAAATGTTTTGATACTTTGTTTGTCTTTTTGTTTTTGATAGGGTATATTGTTTATGTTCTGATTTAATCCTGGTAAAGAATAGTCACTTTAGCACGATGCAGTGTGGATTTGATACAGTTTTGTCATCATATAGAGATAAAGCATAGGTACGACATAGTCTATTACACAAAATATATTATGCAAAAATCACAAGTCAAAATATCAAAATCATTCAATCTACTTACAACCCCGAAACTGACATAACTGACTGATGTAAAAGTATAACGCATGGACATAATATACAAACTGGACTGAGCTCTCGTACCAAAAACACGAGCAGAGAGAGACATGTATACCGAGGCTGTTTATCTCTTTCTAATAGGGTGACCAAACATTTTTTATCAAACAGGAAAGTTCGTTTTGAACTACTAAGTACAGATTGTAAATATATAAATAAAATTATTTAAAACTAATGTAAAAGCTGAAAATATTTATACGTAACTTGTTTTACTTGGTAGTTGGTAAAATATTTTCTACCAACTTGTAACATTTTTATCTTTTGGCAATTGAAAAAAAGGGACAAATAGCCTCGGCTCAGCTATCTCTCTCGTCTCGTTTTGCCTTGGCTAAGATTGCCTAACAAATGTAAACCTAAATTGCAATTCATATGGTTCATTTTTGTATAATACGATTTTTGGAGAGCTCAGTCCAGTGTGTATATTAAGTCCATGGTATAACGTATGTAAAACTTTTTGGGGTTGCCCATTTATTCCATTGCAGACAGCGTGGCCAGACTCAAAAAACATTTAAAGAAGGTGAATTACTTAGTGTGTTTCTATGTTCTTCTCATTCCCTACGTGTGACTTTGTCGAGTTTTTCTGCCATCATATTATAAATAGGAGAGGATGCCAATATTCAGTAGACTGACCTAAAGTTTTCAACGCACGGAGATTTTTATTCGTGGCAATTATATAGTTACGAATAGAAGAACACGTTCACATTCCATACGTTGAACGTTTAAGGCCTCTGCCCCAAATCTTGGGGGCAGTGGCGCGGCGGCAGCGGCGACGCGGGAGCGGCAGGATCTAATGCGTAAAATCAAATGGACCGGCCTTCGAAAACAACGGTGCGGGGGCGGGCAACGAGCGGTGCACTCCAGTCAAGCGGTGACCGCCCGCGCGTCTGCATTGCAGTGTTGTGCAATTTATTTTTGTGACGTGTCGAAATGTCCTCGGACGTACTAGATCAAATTATTTCAGCAATTTTTGAGAGGACATCGATATGGAACAGCGAAGATGTGAACCATAAAATAGAAGAGTAATTAACCAGTTATGGGAAGAAATTAAATATCGGAAGAAATTAAATATAATATAAGTACCTCTATATCGTTTTGGATTAATTCCAGACTCTAAATTGCCTTTAATAGCTTCATGAATATAGTCAAAAGTTTCTACACTCATTCTGGTGTAGTTGTAGAATTTGTCAGGACGTTGTCTCTATTCTTCATAATTTCGATAAAACTCGCCTTTTCTTTTCAAATTCAAATTCTTTATTACGAACTAAGTGTACAATATTTTGAAGATGTTAACAATAGGTAGGTTCTTAGAACTTAGTTGCCTGTTAAGGCATTGCAATTAAATGGATTTAAAAATTTAATAAAAAAACATAAACATACTCAATATTCCAGTTATCTATACATTTTACATTATATTATAGTAGGGATTCTCTTCTTCTTTTGACCACAATAAATTGAGCGTTAGGAATAAAGAATCAAAAAGATGTTGTTGCCATTGTTCAGACATTTCAAAACAAATATCTCGACGACACAACCACGAACACAACACTACGCCGCTATAGTGCCGCGCGATCTACCCGGCACCCGCTGGTTTCGAAAACGGGTCTGCGTTGCCTGCGCCGCTCCCGCGCCGCCGCCACCGCCTCCCCGCTGGCCGCAAGAATCGAGGCAGAGGCCTTATTGCTAGCGCGCACTGCGGTGCGGTTGAATGTGGTGCGTTATTTCTGCCGTACGGTTTAACAAACGCAGCTTCGGGTCCGCGCAATGGCGGCGAAAAAAATGTACGTTTTTCGTACCCTAAGAGTTTTGGGCGCTTCCCTTCCCTTCGTCTACTTTTTCGTAAAATATAACGATTTACTACTGCGTCCTCGATGTCTCGGTGCCTTTTTTTCACTGCGCGGTATTTTATGATAATTTTTGCGATACAAAATACGGCAGTGGACTCACCGCAAAATTGCAGCGGGAGGCCCACTGTGAATTATTCGCATGCGTTTTTTTTTCATCGCAATGCGCGCACTTCTACGACATTCCATACTTCTTATGCGGTAAAAAAACGCACGGCAGTGCGCACTAGGCCTGAACAATGCATGAACTTGATAATGAGCAATCTTGTTGTACACACGGCTACACATCAAGCTATACATTTCTAGTTTATACTGATCTCGCATTGTAAAGGATTTCCGTACAATGCGAGGTCAGCCTATACTAGAAATCTATAGTTTGATGTGTAGCCGTGTGTACCTACTACACAATATATTCCAAGAGGACTCTTTTTACCCGACTACGGCAAAGCCAAAAGCTTGATTTTAGCAGTCTATGTATGTATGTTTGTATGTATGTTTGTATGTATGTTTGTATGTATGTTTGTATGTATGTTTGTATGTATGTTTGTATGTATGTTTGTATGTATGTTTGTATGTATGTTTGTATGTATGTTTGTATGTATGTTTGTATGTATGTTTGTATGTATGTTTGTATGTATGTTTGTATGTATGTTTGTATGTATGTTTGTATGTATGTTTGTATGTATGTTTGTATGTATGTTTGTATGTATGTTTGTATGTATGTTTGTATGTATGTTTGTATGTATGTTTGTATGTATGTTTGTATGTATGTTTGTATGTATGTTTGTATGTATGTTTGTATGTATGTTTGTATGTATGTTTGTATGTATGTTTGTATGTATGTTTGTATGTATGTTTGTATGTATGTTTGTATGTATGTTTGTATGTATGTTTGTATGTATGTATGTTTGTTTTTACGTGTGTTCCACCGTAGCGCCTAAACTACTAAACCGATTTTGATGAATGAGATATCAATAGATTCGTAATAATGGTCCGGGTGACATAGGCTATATAATTTTCCTTAAATTTTATTTGGTGGACTTTACACGTAAATTTCTGACCTCGAAAAAAATTAAAATGCGATGATCATGACATGTTTGGTATCAAAAGAAAGGACGAGCACGTTACAAATATGTAAATAATATTATATTTTCAAAGTAAATAAATATGTTTAAATCGTTAAAAACAAGCAAAAGTGAGACTGTGCTACGTAGTATCGCAAGATGTTACCAACGTGCAGTTAATCAAATCTTAATAACTAGTAACGATTTTTAATGCCACTATTATGAAGAAAAACAAGTACAACAAAATATTTATTATTTTAGATTTCTTCGAAGCTCGATATCGATATATGGTGTTGACGTCGAAATAAATCGCTCTATGGTTTCGTCCAAAGCACTATGCGCTGCTATTGGAATTTAAAATAGGTTAATTACTGAACTATTGTATTACTCTTATTTACGTTTATCAAGTGTAAAAACGGAAAATTATAAAATAAAAAATAAAGTTTAATAAAAACTGTAACCCGACTACGGGAAAATAAAAATGGTCTAAAAAGTACGAAACAAGCAAATATTTCAGACAGAAATCAAGACATAGGTACAAAAATGGTCAAGGTAAAGGCCGTCGTCGCATGCCATTATAATTTTGTAGGTGTTCCTGGCACCAACATGGTATACAGGCATGCGACCACGGCTTTACCTTGACCATTTTTGTACCTATGTCTTGATTTCTGTCTGAAATATTTGCTTGTTTCGTACTTTTTAGACCATTTTTATTTTCCCGTAGTCGGGTTACAGTTTTTATTAAACTTTATTTTTTTATTAGCTCTATAATCTAAATAATCAATAACTTGTAGCGCACGATCTTTAAAACTACGCGATCTATCTAACTTACTAATGTTGTCAATGTCTGACCGTGAATTAATAAGAGAAATATAACCATCTCTAAACTCTAGCCAGTGTTGATAGTGACCGTGGAAAACAAGTAAATTTTTTTTGGCAATCTCGCACAACATTATATTTAAAGCCACCTGCCTGTACATCCTCGACACCCGTTACGGAACCATCTCGAAGACTGCAAGACTGGGAGGAACGAGCACCATGCAGACTCCGCACCGAGCAGACTCCGCACCGAGCAAACTCCGCACTGAGCAAATTCCGCACCGTCGTCGCCACCACCTTAAAATACCGGTTCTTGAACTGCTCACGCTCCTCGCTCTCGTGATCGGGGTTGTCCAACAACACCTCGATGACACACTACACGGTCGAAATCTACATAAATATAAGTAATCAAGTTTATTATATCTGGTTTCTATATCAAGAAGTTGTAAGCTGCTAAGTTTGGTGCAAGTTTTAAGTGTTTAGAGGTAGTTGAGGTTTTTAATGAGTTTTTCAACCTTTTCGTCAGCAATAGCGATCAAAACCCCAGTAAGAAACTCGAAACTCGCAAATGAACTAATGAGAGGATGAGGAGGAGAAACCAGTATATAAAAAAAACATTATGTAACTAGTTAATGAGATAAGAATGACATGACGGTACAAACAAAATTACAGCTGATACAAAGGTAACAAATACATCGCCGAGTGATCAGGCGTTATAGATAAGAAGCGAAGGATTTGCGTAAACAAACAATAAATTATAAACGTTATCTTTTAGCTTTATAAGCAGAAAAGTGATTTCAGCTATGAACAAGAATTATTGTCACTAAACAACTTAAATCGAAGTTAAAATTATCACACTCACATAAATTTGGATATTTATACATTTGAAATAAAACCTAATAAAACAAACAATAGGAATAAATAAGAAATAAATCGGAACGAACTCACAGAATTACTAAACCATCCACTGGATATATGATGATCTGCAAATTTTTGCTCTTTGTCGGTAGTGAAAACTCAAACATTCGACGGTTCGATGTCCGACGCAACGACGAACGACGACGTCTCTGGTAAACTTCTTCCTCTAGCGTGTACGAAGTTTCTTCAATAGGACATTGATGACTCCTGCAAGAACTGTCGCCGCTGAAGACCGCAACTGAAGAGCTTTCTAACCAGACCTCCTCTCCTCAACCGAAAGTTTAGACCTCAATTCTGCCGCGCTTGCAATAACTGCAGTAAGTATCATTTTTGTCAAAATTGAGTTAATTATAGATAGATTCGCAATCAGCGTAATGAGCTGATTCCGAATCTATATTTAACTCAATTTTGACATTAATGATACTTACTGCAGTTATTGCAAGCGCGGCAGAATTCTCCAGCAGAACCAAAACCGCCTCAAAATATGTCTCGCTCGGACCTTATCGGTTCTCTATTCCTCTGGATATTTCGACATCCTGGATAGCGAAGAACCGTTCTCCATTGCCCCATACATGACATCAGGAAGGTGCCCAGAGTTGCATCTACTTTATACAAGTCCAGCACCCTCATGAGACATGTATATGGCACCAAGTCCAACATGTCAACAGATCATTTCAGGAAACAATGAACCTGTTGGCTAATGGTCATATCAATGAGGATCAGCTCCTTAGTACCGCGGTACCCGTTCTTACATCTATTTTGAGAGACAAACATGATGGAGTTAGTGTTTGTTTATTTTAGCTCTCCAAATGGATGTAAGTCTATAATTTTTGGGTACCGCGGTGCTACCTGATGTATAGAGCAGGGAGGTAATTCCCGTCGTTAGAAACTGGGGCAGCGAACCAGACTCCCAAAGCAGTCTAGTACTGAGCTGCCAAGCGTGCGTGCGATCTTTGAAACCATTTGATCCAGAAGTTGTGCAGCCCATCCGATCCTGGAGATTTTCAGTTAGATAACGGACGGACTGCACGAGCTACATCTTGGGAGCAGATGGTATAGCCTCCATTCCTGGTATTGGATCGTAGGCTCGCTCGACCTCCTGCGCCCAATCTCCTTCGGTGTGACTGACAGGCACCGACCAGATACTCCGCCAGAAAGAGCACAAGGCATCATCCGGCAGGTGCGTGTCAGTCACACCTTGGTCCGGTTGCTCCCAAGCCCTATAAACCCACTTTTCGTCACTCTGGAAGGTGCGGCTTTGAGTGTATCGGTGTCTAGTAGCCGCTTATACCTACGAATATCGTTTGCCCAGGCATAAACTTTCTACTTCAGGAACATATGCGCTCTGTGATACGGGTCATACTAGTCCTAAAGGCTGATGATATCAGTTCCGGCGACATGAATCGATATCTCCAATTCGCACCCTCAATCCTCAATTCCTCATTGCACTGGGTACTTACGTTTGTAGCCCTGTCATCACTCCCCTCGTCAGCTTGGCTTGTGTTGGAATGTGGTACTACACCAACAGTCTGCGACGGGGGGGCAGTGACATGGCTACTCTGGATTTCAATTCGCAGGTGATCAAGTGCAACGTTATCTACTATATAATTACGCTAGATGACTCGTAGCTGATCTGACAGTCTTTGTGCTGAACTGTGACAGCTGGCTCAAGCATCTAAAAAAGTGACAGCATCCGAACACAGTACGCGGTCAGATTGTGTCCCCCATCTATAGCCCCATAGGATGAGCGCATGTCATTTTCATTGATGGATCGTGTCCATCTCATGCACTGCACACTACCTTCCTATCAGAGGCCGGTGGGCCTCGAGGTCCTAAGCCGTCCGGCGGCCGGCATCCTCCCCGTTGACGAGAGAAATACTCGTCGCTAGAACTCGATGCAACTACCGCGGCTGGTGTCGTCCCAGCGCTCACAGTGGGGCTGGGTACCGGCGGCGGCGAGGCGGAGCTGAGCGATGAGTCCGGAGGTAGTGAGCGTGCTTGATTTTTGATTTTCATCTGTAGGTATTCGGTCTGTTTTATCGGAGGTGACAGTATAGATGTCACCTCTGATTCGGGTTTATGATGAGTCTATAAAATTCTGGTAAATTTTGATCTCTTTAGGGTTCCGTAGTCAACAACGTCATGTCCGTGTATCTCTGTCTGTATCTGTCCGCAGCTTAGCTCAGAGACTGTTAGTACTAAAAAGCTGTAATTTGGCATGAGTAAACACATTAATGACGCCGACAAAGTGATAAAATTATCATGATCATCATGATGAATCATTTTTAAGGTACACGTAAAGTGGGATGTTTTTTTTTTGTCTATCCTATATTGTGGGGTGTTGTTGGAAAGCTCGTTCAAAAATATGAGTTTGTGAAAACATTTTTGGACTCAAGGATCCGTTTGCGAAATATTAAACTTAAAATGCAAATTTTTGTTAGAGTCAAGTGTGTGTGTGTGTGTCCCCGCCAGCTAAATGGTTGGTTCTGGATATGTGGAAAAATTCACAAAGTAGTATATGTAACGAAATTAAATCTGCCGCGCTTGCAATAACTGCAGTAAGTATCATTTTTGTCAAAATTGAGTTAATTATAAATAGATTCGGAATCAGCGTAATGAGCTGATTCCGAATCTATATTTAACTCAATTTTGACATTAATGATACTTACTGCAGTTATTGCAAGCGCGGCAGAATTCTCCAGCAGAACCAAAACCGCCTCAAAATATGTCTCGCTCGGACCTTATCGGTTCTATTCCTCTGGATATTTCGCTGGATAGCGAAGAACCGTTCTCCATTGCCCCATACATGACATCAGGAAGGTGCCCAGAGTTGCATCTACTTTATACAAGTCCAGCACCCTCATGAGCCACATGGCTACATACATATATGGCACCAAGTCAATCTATCCAACATGTCAACAGATCATTTCAGGAAACAATGAACCTGTTGGCTAATGGTCATATCAATGAGGATCAGCTCCTTAGTACCGCGGTACCCGTTCTTACATCTATTTTGAGAGACAGACATGATGGAGTTAGTGTTTGTTTATTTTAGCTCTCCAAATGGATGTAAGTCTATAATTTTTGGGTACCGCGGTGCTACATGATGTATAGAGCAAGGGGGTAATTCCTGTCGTTAGAAACTGGGGCAGCGAACCAGACTCCCAAAGCAGTCTAGTACTGAGCTGCCAAGCGTGCGTGCGATCTTTGAAACCATTTGATCCAGAAGTTGTGCTGCCCATCCGATCCTGGAGATTTTCAGTTAGATAACGGACGGACTGCACGAGCTACATCTTGGGAGCTGATGGTATAGCCTCCATTTCTGGTATTGGATCGCAGGCTCGCTCGACCTCCTGCGCCCAATCTCCTTCGGTGTGACTGACAAGCACCGACCAGATACTCCGCCAGAAAGAGCACATGTCATCATCCGGCAGGTGTGTGTCAACAACACTTTGGTCCGGTTGCTCCCAAGCCCTATAAACCCACCTTTCATCACTCTAGAAGAGTGTATCGGTGTCTAGTCGCAGCTTATACCTATGTACGAATACCGTTTGCCCAGGCATACACTTTCTACTTCAGGAAGATATGCGCTCTGTGATACGAGTCATACTAGTCCTAAAGGCTGATATCAGTTCGGGCGACATGAATCGATATCCCCGATTCGCACCCTCAATCCCCAATTCCTCATTGCACTGGGTACTTACGTTTGTAGCTCTGTCATCACTCCCCTCGTCAGCTTGGCTTGTGTTGGAATGTAGTGGTACTACACCAACAGTCTGCGACGGGGGGAACAGTGACATGACTACTCTGGATTTCAATTCGCAGGTGATCAAGTGCAACGTCATCTACTATATGATTACGCTAGATGACTCGTAGGTGATCTGACAGTCTTTGTGCTGAACTGTGACAGCTGGCTCAAGCATCTAAAAAAGTGACAGCATCCGAACACAGTACGCGGTCAGATTGTGTCCTCATCTATAGCCCCATAGGATGAGCGCATGTCATTTTCATTGATGGATCGTGTCCATCTCATGCACTGCACACTTCCTCCCTATCTGAGGCCGGTGGGCCTCGAGATCCTAAGCCGTCCGGCGGCCGACGTCCTCCCCGTTGACAAAAGAAATACTCGTCGCTAGAACTCGATGCAACTACCGCGGCTGGTGTCGTCCCAGCGCTCACAGTGGGGCTGGGTACCGGCGGCGGCGAGGCGGAGCTGAGCGATGAGTCCGGAGGTAGTGGGCGTGCTCGATATTTGATTTTCATCCGTATGTATTCGTTCAGTTTTATCGGAGCACCTCTGATTCGGCAGTTCATGATGAGTCTATAAAATTTTGGTTAATACTCTTTTTAGGGTTCCGTAGTCAACAACGTCATGTCCGTCTATCTGTCTGTCTGTGTCTGTCCGCGGCTTAACTCAGAGACTGTTAGTACTAAAAAGCTGTAATTTGGCATGAGTAAACATTTTAATGACGCCGACAAAGTGATAAAATAATCATGATCACACGTAAAGAGGGATGTTTTTTTTTTCTTGTCTATCCTATATTGTGGGGTGTTGTTGGAAAGCTCGTTCAAAAATATGAGTTTGTGAAAACATGTTTGGACTCAAGGATCAGTTTGCGAAATATTAAACTTAAATTGCAAATTTTTATTAGAGTCAAGTGTGCCCCCCCTCCACCAGCTAAATGGTTGGTTCTGGATATGTGGAAAAATTCAGAGTAGTATATATAACGAAATTAAAAGGAAAACTATCACAGCTAAGTCTGTAGGCTCTTCAAGTTAAGGAGTAATAATCGACCAGCTTACATTTGCAGTTGAAAAAAAACATGTTCTACCATACATTCCGTATGGAAGAACATGTTTTTCAACTACACTGTTAAGTTTGCTCTTGAAATAAATTCATCCCATCTACGGAACCCTTCATTGTGTGTGGTCCGACAGGCACTTGGCCGGTTTTTTTATTATTTAGGTTTTAGGCTTGTTGCAGGGTTTCTTATAAAATAAAAAAAACTGCGTCTAAACTAAAACTGAATGTTTACAAAAAACAAATTTCGTGACGTGTTGACGTCGGTGTTGCCAGCTTAGTTTTTTTTCAGCGAAATATTATATTATTGTTACTAGCTACGCCCCGTGGTTTCACCCGCATAAGTCTCGATCCTGTGGGAATATTAGGATAAAAAGTATCCTATGTCCCAACCCGGTTTACCCATGCGCCAAATTTCATCCAAATCCGTTCAGCCGTTTTAGCGTGAAAGCGTAATGCTGGGGCCGCATCTGCGTCTATCGTGACAAAGCTTCGTACAGTAATACGATACACGCAGATGTGACCAACCGTTATCGGCTATCATCGCGATAGTTCGGGCTGCGCAGCACTTATCGCCCGGGTACATAAAAGGGTTTTACCGCGCTAACGCTTATGTGACCACCGCATTAGCACGTTAACTTTTTAGCAAGCAAAACATACGAAGGCTTCGACACGCATTGCTTCGTCACGATAGACGCAGATGCGGCCGCAGCATAACAAACAAACATACTTTCGCATTTATAATATTAGCTAACATTAGAATTATACTACATAATAGATAGCTTGATCTCTGCGACATATGTCAAACTGACATTCCTAGGGTTGTTAGGATATAAAAAATTGTCGATAAAAATTATCGACGTTTCTTACTATTATCGATGCTAATGTAACATATAATTTGGTCTGGTAATACGGCCTGTGAGCCAAACGCGGTGTGTTTTCTCCCGAAACTCAAGGATGGGACGTTGACGGATGGAATGTTACATGGGTAGGTGAAAAATTGGATTTTATTTACTCGCTATTATTTTAGATCAAGTATGTACAAATGTAAATAATGTTATGATATTAAAATATACAATAAAGTTAAAAGATAAATTAATTTTAAATTAAGTTTTATTTAAAATATCGATAGTTTATAGTATGTGGTTACGATGATTCATTGCCCATCACTAATTAGGTCGGCATGCCCATAAAGTATGACATTGACAGGTACTGTCTGTACTATTAAGAAATTCAGGACTTCATAGGCGTGTTTTTACTGACAGCTGTCGCAGAGATCAAGCTATCTTTTATGAAGTATAGTATTAGTATAGAACTACAGATTGTTGGCATTTGAATCAAGAAGTACAAAAGAGTACCACGAAGAAATGAATGCCGAAAATTTTTAAGAATGCGACCCTTAGCCGACGTCGCACGGACGTAATAAAATCGCGGCGGGATTTTATCGCACACTGGATTTTCAACCCTCGGTTTTAAGCCGAGCGTTGAGAATCCAGTGCACGAAAAAAAATCGCCACCATTTTATTACGTCCGTGCGAACGTCAGCTTATGCAAAACCTTCCAGAATAGTGTAGCTGGAAGGTGGCCATAGGAACTCCTCAAACAAACAAGATAGCACTACCGTCTTTGGACTCGTTGCCGTTGTTTTGACAAAGACTATAATAGCCCAAGGTAGTATCTAGGGTCTGTTGATGGAGCCGGAAGGTAGCCATAGCAACTCCTCAACCAAACAAGATAGCACCATTGTGTTTGAAGTCATTAACAATGTATTGACAAGTGCTACAACAGTGCTAAACATGTATTTATTTATCTTTAAATCAGGCACATTACCCATAATTTGTTAGTATTACTTACAACTATGTTAGTATAATTAATTAAGACAAACTTTTACAACTAGAAACAATAACAATAATACAACACACAGAACACTATATCTATTAAGCCACCTTCTGGAGACACCTGGCAACAATACATGTACTGCGCACAGGTGCCCCATCAGGTGGCCTTCAGTCTTACTAGCAACAATGCTCAGGAGACTGCTGTCGCTGTGTCGCATCCGACGCAGCAGCGACGCGGATCTTTTGCGTATGATCGCAAAAAAGTCATCTGCACGTGCTGCTGCGAACATCCCTGACGCGCTACAGAAACGTGGCAGCGACAGCAGTAGCCTAAAAGCATTGTTGTATTGCACACGCAGGGCATTAAACGTTTTTTGCGTGTATCTGGTCCACAGACTAAGCCGGGCAATACCTATGCCCTAAACAGTGTTATCTTAACGTTATTGTCACACTTTGCAAATCTGCAGGCCAGCATGTTGCATGGAACGGCCAATGCCCTGCGCTGTCACTAGGTGGTGTCCAGGGTCTGATGATGGAGCTGCATGGTGGTCTGGAACACTCCTCCACTTAACAAGATAGTCTAGTTTTGTTGCGGCTATTTGGATTAGCTGCCTAATCTAGGTTTATGGAAAGCTGTGTTTCAGGTTAACAGATACGTTATCTCTAAGTATAGTCGAGGATCTGATGATGGAGCTGGAAGCTCGCAATAAAATTTTCTAAACTAAACAAGATATATATATATAAAACTAGGTGACCCCGGCAAACGTTGTTTTGCCAATTATTTGTTTGGGGTGGACAGCCATTATCACTTAGGGTTATGAAAAATAGATAGTAGCCGATTCTCAGACTTACTAAATATGCATATAAAATTTGGTAAAAATCAGTAAAGCCGTTTCGGAGGAGTAAGGTAACTAACATTGTGACACGAGAATTTTATATATAAGATAACTTCTCTCCGAGACCGTCGAGTAATGCTTAGTATTTCATTCTTGCAATTGATTGTAGTCACCTCCTAGCAGAGGTTCCCATCACAGTTCCACGTAATAGACCGCTTTGATCGATTTGATTTTGTCGCACTAATATCGGTTCCCAGTTAAGAACTCTTAACCATTACAATATGCTCAACAAAAACTTACGATTCAAGCCTGGACATATTTCGTGACTCCTTGGATGGTATTCGGAAAAAAATATTTGACAATTATCATTTAGTTCATAAGTTATCTTAAGGTGGAATTACCTGTTTGAATTAGAATTATGTGTGTTATGTTGTGTTCATCCCCTTAATGTAATTTGTATTGTATTTTGTTTGTTGAAGTTTTGTTTAAATGTTTAAATCTTATTAACCGACTTCAAAAAAAAGGAGGAGGTTCTCAATTCGTCGGGATATTTTTTTTTATGTATGTTCCCCGATTACTCGAAGACGACAAAACCGATTTGAAAAATTATTTTTTTGTTTGAAAGGGTATACTTTCAAGTTGGTCCCATTGTCATTTGGTCACGATCTGATGATGGAATCTTGGAGAAATCGAGGGAACTCTTCAAATATTAAAGGCACATCTATAGCGATTTGGGCATTTTTGATGAGCAGTTGACATAAGGCTATTGTAACTTAAATAAATTACAAATCAACCCACAAAAAAATGAAAAAAACAACTTTTTTACAAAAAATACAACCGACTTCCAAACTACAAAGTGAAAAATAACTAATTTCGGAAGTCGGTGTCAAAAAACTTAAATATTGATCCAAAGACACCGACTTCCGAAATTAGTTATTTTTCACTTTGTAGTTTGGAAGTCGGTTGTATTTTTGTAAAAAAGTTTTTTTTTTTAGTTTATGAGCTGTTTCTGTCCAATGTTGTTATTCCTTAAATGTTATGTGCACCTACGTATATAATTTGTGTATACATTAGCAGTAATACCTTTCTTAATTATAATGATTATCTTTAATCCAATTGTTCAATGTATATGCTGTTGGTGTTCTTTATTAAATAAATAAAGATCCTTGTGTTTGAGTTCGTTTGTTTTAGTCGTAACAAAAACTATAGCCTAAGGTGTAGTTCATAATCAGATTATGGAGCTGGAAGGTGGCCACAGGAACTCCTCGACCTTACCAGATTGCCCTGTAGTGTTGGGTTTTGTCTCGTTGGGATTTGTGAAGGTGATTGGACAGATATTTAAACAAATTCTAATGCTTAAAGTACAAAATAAAACAATCAATAACCTTTTTAAAAACAAACTTGTAATGAACTAAAAGTACTAAATAAAACTTACGTTAACATAATCTATATATATAAAAATCAATTGTTGTTCGTTAGTCTCGCTAAAACTCGAGAACGGCTGGGCCGATTTAGCTGATTTTGGTTTTGAAATGTTTGTCGTAGTCCAGGAAAGGTTTAAACGGTGAGAGAAAATATAAAACCAAAAAACTAACGAAAAAAAAAAATGAAGAAAATTCACGTTCTCGTACATTTTGTGTGGCTCGGCTTTTTTGATATCTCAGTAGGCAGGTAGGGCAGGTAGGGCAGGTAGAGCAGGTAGGGCAGGTAGGGCAGGTAGGGCAGGTAGGGCAGGTAGGGCAGGTAGGGCAGGTAGGGCAGGTAGGGCAGGTAGGGCAGGTAGGGCAGGTAGGGCAGGTAGGGCAGGTAGGGCAGGTAGGGCAGGTAGGGCAGGTAGGGCAGGTAGGGCAGGTAGGGCAGGTAGGGCAGGTAGGGCAGGTAGGGCAGGTAGGGCAGGTAGGGCAGGTAGGGCGGTAGGGCAGGTAGGGTATATAATATAATCGGATGAGCATAGACATGTATTTTGCATTTACCCAACTACGGCAAAGCAAAAAAGAGGGTTATGATTTTTAACGAATAACTTTATTTAAGTGTGATCTGATAACAAATCTTGAAATTTTTCGTAGGAAAACCGAAAATTAAAAAAAAAACCGTTTCCTTTTTCAAATCTGGATAAAAAGGTGAAAGTCGCCATAGATATTTTCTTTTCATATTAGTATAGTGTAGGTACCCAGCATTTGGGAGCATGCAGTTTCTTTTTTTCCTATTCCTTCTCTTCTTCATCAAAAAGTATTTTAAATAAGAACATTTCTTCATCCGAGCTGTCCATCACGCACACACGACCTACTTTGGATGAAAGAGTAACGATGAATTAACGTTTCGATTCGATTCTGCCGAGATGGACGCACAAGGAATAAATGCGACTTGAAACACTTCGATTCGACGCGTTTCGTCTGTAGTCGATGCCAGGCTTTACACAAGCTTTTAAGAAAATAACAAAATTCTATGTTTACCTTAAGTTTTATTTAGTACTCTTTAGGTCATTAAAATTTTGTTTTTAAACAGATTATTTTATTTCCCATCAACAAAGTATTTTTAGCTGTCAAATCGGATTTCAAGGACACGTTGGGTCAACCTATACCGGGCCTTTTTACGTGATATGCCGTTTGATTTGCATGTCTTTAATTTTTGTAAAGCCAAAAAGGTATTTTTGAAGTGAAATCTTCTTTAGCATCGAAGTCGATGAAACGAAAAAGCGACAGTAAAAAGAGACGGACACAAATTCATAAGATTTAACGTGGGAGAAAATGAGATAGGAAGCATTATACAGTGTTTCTTATGTTCGTGGTTCTCTAAAGCTGAAGAGTTTGTTTGTTTGCTTGAACGTGCTAATCTCAAGAACTACTGGTCCAATTTGAAAAATTATTTCAGTATTAGATAGCTCATTTATTGAGAAAGGCTATATATCATCACGCTAAGACTAATAGGAGCGGAGCACCAATGAAGAATGTTTCAAAATCGGAGGGTTTTATTTTTCCTTTTGAGAGCTACCGCTGCGTGCGCTGCGTAAACTGTTAAAGTTTCACAAAAATCATGTAAGACAGAATTATTTCCCTTTAAAAGTTCAAAAAAAAAGGACGCGACAGCATATGTCTCACTATAACCTTTTTTATGCTAACCAAATTTGTTCTAAAATAATGCATTATTTGCGAAGGTGTTTTTATAAACATGATATTAATCCTTATCCAAATAAATACGTTATTTATCACAAGTATTTAATTTAAAATAAAATTGCCCTGAACATCATTCGATTTCAATGAATGTCTTAGGAGATATCGCAGTTTTAAAATAACATCGCAGCAAAATAATGATAAATTACTGCGCGCGCATTTATGATGTGCATGAGGGGGAAGGGGGTGATATAAGATTATAAGACCCAGTACTTTTACCTAACGTTTTGAAATTCCACTTTTACTGATAAAAGCGTGATGTAGGTACCTAAAATAACTCTGAATAAATCTATGTAATATATACGAATAAAATAATGACCTATCAAACTTTGTATCACTATGATCATTACTAAAACCTACAGTTATCCTCTTCCCAAAATTTTCATTATCTCAAAGCCAAAATTTTTGAAGGTTTCACTTCTACCACGTGTGAATTGCACACATGTTTTTTTTTGTTCAATGTTATCATTTAACCGCACTGCTACACTTTAAGGAATTGATGTCTCAAATCAAACAAAACTTTTTTTATACGTACTATATTTAACAGCAGCTTATACGAAACCATTTATATCAAAAGTCAAACGTCTTAAATACTCGTTATAACAAAACTAGAGTATATAACTAACTAATTAAAAATAGCAAAATTATCGTAAATGCTTAGCAATTCACACATTCTCGAAAGTAAACCCGCAGCTATGAGTACATATTTACATTGCTATATAAATTAAATGCGATTTAAGCAGTCATTGTATTTTTTTTTTTTTTGAAGTCTGTCTTGGTATGGTATGTGTGGCAAAGTTTTGATTTAGGATGATTAAATATAACAATTAAAACAAGTACGTGGATAACGAACACAAATAAGTATCTAATAAGACAAATTATTCTTTTTAGAATGAAAATTTTAAGTTGATCCACCAAGTCTTTTGAAAAAAGAACTATCAAGAAATCATGTTACGCCAGTTTGCCACCAAAAGAAAAATGATCCAAAACAAGTTATTTTTCATACAAGCTCAATGAAAATGACTGGTATCTGAGACGCTAATACAGTTGGTAAACAATTATAATAGACAGTTAGTGCATTTAGACAGTTTCTTAAGATATCAATGACGAAACCAGTGTCAATCTTTTCCGTCCCAGCTTCAGCGGCGGATATGAAGATCTGGTATTTCTGGTAGTTGTCGGAAATTCCTTATTAGTGCAGAAAAAACAGGTGTAGCTAAAGAATATTATAGAGTCACATATTCAAAATACTTTTCTATTGAATTGTTGGCAGTCGTTCAGAAATAACATTTTTAACACTATGAAGTCTTTCGTAGATGTCACAAAGATTATCCAAACACTCCTGTTTTTTCTTTACTCCGCCACAACATCAGAATTCCCGACTCCTAGTTTACGTTTCAATCACTTAATCATACTTTTCTTACTTGCTCGATCATCGTCCTCTATTGCTCTCTTTCGTCGCTCCAGCGATCTGGTTCAAGACGTGTTTCTTCCTTCTTGCATTGCCGCAAGCCGCCCGCGCCGCTTCGCATGCGCAGTGAGCAGCTTGCTTAGTCGCCGCACATTCAGCACAAGCGCACTGCAACTTGTGCTGCAAGTGTGCTAGTCTTGCTCTTGCTTCCGATAGATTATGGCATTTCTCTTGTAATCCGAATTTAGTCTTTTCTAAAACGCAGTGCGCCGACTTTTCAAGTTGTGCTGCAAGTTGACACGCTTGTACCATAAGTTTATGCTGTAAAGTATGAGAACAAGAAAAGTTTCTTAAGATACTATTGCTGAAGCAACTTAGATAGCGAACTACAAGATCGCACGTAAGTATCTTAGTCAAGAGAAATATTCGCGATATGAGACCAAGATTTCAAAGATATACGCAATGATTTTAAGTTTTTGCTATATTAAGACCAAAATACGAACTAATGAAACTAAAAATAAAGAAAACAACATATCTCAGTCGAAATAATTATATCAGTATGTTTATTTCCAGAGATTTGATTATAGATAGGTACACGTGTATATATAATGCCAGAATTTTTTATTAAACACGTTCATCCACCATTCTAAAGACTTAAAATTATTTCTTTTTAACGCCGCAACCACCAGCAGCACCACCAGCAGCACCACCAGTGCATAAACAACTAAATGCTTTGCTTTTAAATGCATTAATACATATTGGAACACAAGACAATGCTGTTGCTGCAATGATGAATGTGTACAACGACATACATAGCATCATGATGTATGCTGTATTTGCTTCAAATAAGTAGATATAATCTTGAGAAAGGTGATAAGGAATTTCTTGAAGTCGTCCGGCCCCCGTTTAGACCTTTTGGAAAAGAGAAAGCAAAGTATTACGAAGTATTCACACCACTAATCAGGCACTTCAACAATTACTACCAAATATCGTTGGAATTTAAAGCAATCATTAAATTATGGTAGTAACCGTTTCGAATTCGCCATTAAATATTGAATACTTCGTAAAACTTTGAATTCTTTTTCGTCTGGGATAGGAATTGTTGAAGATACACAGCACGGACCGAAACTAACAACCAGTCTTACCAAGGGGTATGATATTACCTAGTTACTGGGTTGTGAAGGTCTGATAGGCAGGTTCTCCATACTGGTATTCAGCTGCAAGCCGACCCCAACATGGTTGGGAAAGAGGCTAGGCAGATTGACTCAGCACGGACCAAAATTTATTCGATGAGAATTTGGCTTAACATTTCATGATGATTGAATTTTTCTTTAAATAGAATGGAAGTTGGAAGGATGCAAGGTGAAAGAATTTCAAAGATATAAAAAACGGAATCAAAAATCGTAATAGCTCACCTGAGCTGTGGCTTGCTGTGCCGCTTGCACAGCAGCGTTGACCGTCCCTTGTTGTTGATGTACTGCTGCAGTGTTCTCTGCGACGACTGCCTCAGCTTCCTTCACTTCTTGTTGGAGTTGTTCCACAACAGCTTGCTTGCCAGCAAGTGCAGCTTCAGCTGCCTTAGCTGCTTGTAGTGCCTTCTCTGCTAGTTGAGTTTTTACCTAAGGTAATACAATAGAGACAATTATTTTCATTTGAGAAACATAGAAAAGAAGACGTTGAGCCGACCCCAAGTAAA
Source organism: Agrochola lychnidis (assembly GCA_963680765.1). NCBI lineage: Eukaryota > Metazoa > Arthropoda > Insecta > Lepidoptera > Noctuidae > Agrochola > Agrochola lychnidis. The sequence goes on along the minus strand of OY796871.1, from coordinate 3,292,648 downwards.
TTGGGTTAAAGGGGAAGAAGAATAAAAAAAATTACAGGTGGTAGGACAAAACTTTAAATGTTCAGGATTGACAGATGTCACTCAAAAATTTGGTGATGCTGTCAGCCAAGGAATAAGGAATCTTTGCAAGAAGTCGTGTTAAGTCTCCCACCAATGTCAAATGAATGATACAAAATACAACTAACCATATGAGCTGCCTGAGCACCTGCAGCGTTCTGTGCTGCCTGAGCTGCTTTTGCTTCAGCAGCTGCCTTTTGCGCTATACTCGAGGCACACTTCCCCTTGCAGTCTCGCGGGGTTTCTCGTACTCGGTTATCTTTCTTGCCTTGTAAAGACAGCTGTTGAGCCAACTGCGGCAACCCCGGCTCCTTTTCCACCGACCGACTCTCCGGGAACCCCCACACTGACACGCTAGTCAGCAAAAAATACACAAACAGTCTCATTTAAACACTATTTTTATCCTACGAGTATATCTCGGCAATATTAAATTGCCTACACCAACTTAATTACTTGCATAAGTTTTTTTTTCCTTTCATAGAATGGTGGATAATAATTTTTCTTCAAAGCTTGTGACACAAACAAAACACGATCAAGTTGCTTGGCAGTTTGACATTTTTTATTCTAAATTTTAATTTCTTTCATAGAGTATTTCATATGAACTTTTTAACTATTAATTCTTCTTAAAAGATGATGATACTGTTTTGGCTTTGAACTCAAATGTTTCAATACCTACCCAATTTCTAAAATATTTAGTTTTCATGAGATCCTGTCTCGGCTGCTACACTTGTGTTATACTCTAGTCAGTAATGATTCTTTGTAGCTTAGAACATCCAAAAGAATAAGTAAGAACTTTCGCCCACCGAGCTTTTTTGCTTGCTGGAGGTCCACAAAACTTCGGCTGGTGTATATCGGGTCCATGGTGTAAGTCCTACAGGATTTTAGAGCTCGCCTTTGCATAACAGATGCCTCGCCTTGTTTTACCAGTCATAGCTGGTATTTACCAACAGAGCTCCAAGTGAAATATACATGCCAGGCGAGGACACACACTGCCCGCCGAAAGAGATAGCCCACCTGGTACAGCACTGTGAACGCGCCAAACTAAACTCGATCATCTGCACTGACTCGAACGCTCACCACCCGCTCTAGGGCAGCGACGCACCGAACTCCAGAGGAAAGGTACTATCCACCTATTTATTCTCTACTAAACATTGTAAACAACGGCCAGAACCTACTTGGGTCACAGTTCGAGGACAAATGATTATAGACCTAACGCTTGCTACAGAAAACGTGGTTTACATCATCAAAAACTGGCACGTATTGGACGAACCTTCTTACAAAGAGACCCAATATACATACAAAAACCAAATCAGAACTGCCAGGAGAACAGCATGGCAGAAATTCTGTAAATCTATGAAGACAAATAACGAAGCCGCAAGGGTAAGGGAGATCCTATCAACCGATCAGGGGACCGAAAAAACTCGATAACTCATACACACTAACCGACCATGAAACCAGTAAGGTCTTTCTCGAGATTTACTTCCCAAAAACTTCGATTGATACAGTTCCAAAAAATAGTCATGTTTCTGTTTCGTTTTGACACCTCTGACACACAATGACGCAGGGACTACACTTGTTTGTCACGGTAATGCTATTTTATAATGTGTGAGCTCACTGTACTCACTATGGACACTTTTTCTTGTGACTCAAAATTCAAAATTCAAAAGTCATTTATTCAAACTAGTCTGAGAATCAGCACTTTTCGAACGTCAAAATTACATAAGACAGTCCCCCAAAAACGCCCACCCTTCACCACTTCCTAGTGCCTTTAGCTGGGAAGAAGAAGTGGCGCAACAAACTCCCCAGCAGCACAGCTGTCTGTTCAAGTTAGGAAAATGATTCTATACAATAGTATTCAAAATAACTTACATTATGCAACACAAAACATAATTCAAATGATAAATTATAGGCCATATGCCAGCTAGCACACGCCAATATACCGGCCAAAAACATCGAGAACTATTACTCAAGCAATATTTAAAAAAAATAAAAACTAAACGTAAAAAGAACTAAATATCTATATAAAAGCCTCCAGACATAAAGGGCGTGCCCGCTTACATAAAGCTGTAATTGGCAGTTATAAATGATAAACTAGGACCATCGGGGTAAATGAACAGTTAATTACTAGTAACAATAACAAAACCATGATCAGCAAGACGACCAAGCAGCACCCGTCCACGAGCATAACTCAAAGATCAGCCATTACCCCCCTCGCCATATTTGAGGGAAGGAGGCAACCCGACCCCCGACGCTACCGCAAGCAGTGACATCTAAGGGAGCATGACGAACTTGCTGCTGGTTGCTGAGGCAAAAAATAATATGATCAATTGTCGAGGTCGCTAGCTAACCACTGAGTTCGGTGAGGGCAAATCTAGCGATTTAAATCTATGAGGGGGTTTGCGTTACGCTGTCAACAACGCTCTCTAGGACACCACACCAACTTACTTTTGTAGCGGTAACACCGCCACATACGAACTACGCATCAAACACATGACGTCACACAAATCCTGCATCGCGCAGTTAGAGTTTACCGAGCGATCGACATACATACAAGATTTCAACTTCAAAACTGATGGGCAGTTGCCCGCCAGACACAACACCCGTCTGGTCGGAGGATCCTCCCTTTTCTATGGTGGATGAGTGAACTTTACACTGTGTTCCTCATACTCCTAAATTGGTGACCCCGAGTATGAACGTCAACGCAGCCTTCGTGCAAATACTTCGGCGTGACGTCATCATCATCACTCCCGCAAGCTTTCGTGAGGCGACTCACACAGCCGGCCAGCATCCACGGCTTCAACGGGGATCCTGACCACCAGCATGCAGCGAACGCGCATTCCTGGTCATCACCCTCAGCCTCATCACCCCGACTCACTGGGGAATCAATGCAATCAGCCTCATCACCCCGACTCACTGGGGAATCACCGCAATCACCACAACCACCACAGACAGTTCCGACTCACCGCGAACTATGTGGCACCCGGTTCCGACTCACTGGGACTACAGCTGGCACCGTGAAGCATCGCAAGATTCAGCCCACTATCAACCTCCGGTCTCCGGAGGGGAGTGATGTAGCGGTTACACCGCCACATACGAACTACGCATCAAACACATGACGTCACACAAATCCTACATCGCGCAGTTAGAGTTTACCGAGCGATCGACATACATACAAGATTTCAACTTCAAACTGATGGGTAGTTGCCCGCCAGACACAACACCCGTCTGGTCGGAGGATCCTCCCTTTTCTATGGTGGATGAGTGAACTTTACACCCTGTTCCTCATACACCTAAACTTTCATAATCAACGTTTCAGTGACGTCATTCGCCGTAAATTGCGGACGCTACGTGAGCGGTCACCGCTTTTTTAGGAAACCGTAGCTTTACCTACTAGAGTCTGTCTACTGAAAGCTGAGAGTGAACAAGAGCGCCAAATTAAAAAAAATTACGTCGGGTATCCCCGGATCAACTATGGAAAAACGTATTTGATACTTGAATATTTTCATGCAGAATATTTATTTTTGTTTTTACAGATTAATAGGAAAACATGAAGCAAAAAATTGTGGAGATAAGCTTTTATGAAAATATGCTTGTAAATCACATCATCATGATCATTTCAGCCGAAAGACGTCCACTGCTGGACAAGGGCTTCCCCCAATCACCGCCACTTCGACCGATTCCTGTGGCCTTAACAAGGTCATCGGTCCATCTTGTGGACATTCTGAGTATAAGGTACGCCACCTTGGTCCACACACTCTCGATCTTCACCACGTTACTCACAAGGGACTTATGAACGATAAACCCGACACCACCTTGGGACTGCTGGTCGCCCTCCTAGAAATGGAGCAAGTTCCCGGATTATCGAGTCCTCCCCTCTCTTCGAACTTCAGATAACCCTACTATGCCCCATCGTAACCTGCTCAATTCTCCTTCGAGTTCGACGATCTTTTCGTCGGTCCGGAATGTACGCGTGTTGTATGTTGCCAGGTCCCGTTTCCGGTGATTGTGGTAGCCGGATCTCTTCCAGGGATTCTTCGCACCCCTTGCCTCACCATGACCTTGACCGCTACTGTAGACCTACCCTTGGCTACCCGGGCCACCAGGCACAAGGGGTCCATTTATTTTTGGTGCTTGTAATTTTTGGGGAGGAGTATGCCATAATCGCCACGCTTGGCTGGCGGGTTGGCGATTGCAGTATGATATTTATAAATGCATAGAGAACGTTGTTGCTGATTTTCTAGTAAGTCCCTTAGTCGCGTTTTACGACATCCATGGGAAGAAATTATTGTTGTAAGTTTATTGTCAAAATGAAACACAAAGGACATGTTTGTTGCTTTATGAAACTTAAAGGATGGTCTGATACCTAAATTTAAATCACAAATTCACGAAAAAAAATTAAAAACTTTATTAAACCTTAATTAAATTACAAAAAATCTTTTTACAAAAAAAAAACAACCGACTTCAAAAAAAAAACACTACAGAGTGAAAAATTACTTTAATTTCGGAAGTCGGTGTCTTTGGTTTTCAATTTTCGTTCTTTGTCATTTTATTTTTCACTTTTTAGTTGTGGTACCTACCCCACACAAATTCGAATACCACTACCTGCTATGTAAATAACAGTGACAGGAAGTTATCATAATATCATCCACATACTATGTGGGAAAAAATACGTATTATTGAAGCTAACTCAAAAACTACCCAAGCAAAGTTAATAAAATTTATATGGGACCACTTCTGAAGTATGATCTACCAAACAAAAAAAGAATCATCAAAATCAATTCATAATCGGCGGAGTAATCGCGTAAAAAACATACAAAAAAAAAACATACAGTCGAATTGAGAACCTCCTCCTTTTGGAAGTCGGTTAAAAATGGTACTTTACACAAACATTCAAATTAAGGTTTCGTTACAAAAAACACAAAATAAGGACATTTTACTAAAAATTTATAACTTTTGTTTCCACGTCTGGCTCTGATCACCACCTGCATGCGATCAGGCATGCTCTGGATGGTGTCCTTGTTTACTTGGGGAATTTCGTCCCAGACAACCACCAGAGCGGTTTTCAAATCATGGAGGGTCTAAGGAGGGTTGTGACATTACCGGATTCGCTTTTTAAGCATGCCCCATGTTCTATGGGATTCATGTCTGGGCTTTTTGCTGGCCACTCTAATTTGGCAATTTAGTTTACATAGCAGAAAACCTAGGATGTTAAACGTTTCAAAATTCAAAATTCAAAAGTCATTTATTCAAACTAGGCTGAGAATCAGCACTTCTCGAACGTCAAAATTACATAAGACAGTCCCCCAAAAACGCCCACCCTTCACCACTTCCTAGTGCCTTTAGCTGGGAAGAAGAAGTGGCGCAACAAACTCCCCAGCAGCACAGCTGTTTGTTCAAGGTAGAAAAATGATTCTACACAATAGTATTCAAAATAACTTACATTATGCAAAACATAATTCAAATGATAAATTATAGGCCATATGCCACCTAGCACACGCCAATATACCAACCAAAAACATCGAGAACTACACACAAGCAAAATTTAAAAAAAAAAAAACTAAACGTAAAAAGAACTAAATATCTATATAAAAGCCTCCAGACATAAAGGGCGTGCCCGCTTACATAAAGCTGTAATTGGCAGTTATAAATGATAAACTAGGACCATCGGGGTAAATGAACAGTTAATTACTAGTAACAATAACAAAACCATGATCAGCAAGACGACCAAGCAGCACCCGTCCACGAGCATAACTCAAAGATCAGCCATTACCCCCCTCGCCATATTTGAGGGAAGGAGGCAACCCGACCCCCGACGCGCGAAACTGGATTACTAAAATAATAGCACAGATTTGTATACTGATGTCACGCGATTTCTCATCGCTATATTCAATTATGATTCCACATTGATAGACCAGTACCCTAATTGCGTAATACAACATAATCACAATTTGTTTCGATTTGAAACAGATTACTAATCCATTGCTTCATAAGTTGGAAAAAAAAATCTGCTCAACAACGTAAATAACGCAATGAATGTTGTTGAACTGTCAAAATGAAACAAATTAGGCAAAATTGTTTACAAAAATAAGTTACGCAATTAGGGTACAGGTCTAATAAATATAAATCCTGTTTATTTAGTATCAAAACAAATTCAATAATATACCAGCAATTTTCGAAATTATTGTTAACAATTGTACTTTTTCGTTAAATGCATCCTCGCGTTCGCTTTTCACTCGGTTGTAATTATTTATCATAGTGTATAACAACTTTCTCGCACTGCTTCTGAAAGTTTTTTTAAGCTATTGCATAGCTTTTATCGCGGGCTTTGAGCGCGGCCACCGAATCAAGAAATTCCGTAATGTAACGAAAATAAAACCTAACACCCCCCACTCCGCCTACCATGTAATGACGGTTCCCATGACAACGTGATATTGTCATGGGGATGTAATTTTTGTTTTATGTCATCACGTCATCATCCCAAGTGTAGCGTTGACAAAGAGGAAGTATGGAGGTTACAAATGCTATGCAATAGCTTTACCGCGGCAGTCTCCGAGTGCCACATTTTTTTTTTTTGTTTTAATCTTTATTTGTATTGGGGTTTTATCTAAATAGATATGTCAATGTCAACCCCATCGTGCCTTTTACCTTGTAACATCATTACTTATAATTAACAAATAAACAATATACGAAACACTTTCTGATTAAGATAGAATTCACTGATGAAGGACTGTTATTACCTAAATTACATAACTTTTTGGCACCTTCTGAAGTTGGTTGGAATAAGATTTATTGTATTAATCCCACGTTAAGCCTATTCAAGTCTAATTCTCTCATAAGTGACTTCTTCTTAAAGTTGGCAATGTTTTACTTGAAATACGACAAAATATACACAAATTGGTTTTCATAAGAGGTTATAAAAACAACAACTGACAACAAGTGACACTTGCAGCAGTGTTCTCAATTTAAGGAAATGTGAAAAAATCACTCTCAGCTTTCATTAGACAGACTCTACCTTCACAAAAAGCAGATTGGGTTTTATTATTTACACACACAGATAGCAGTGGTGGCCCAGTGGTAACGGCCGCGACTTACGAGTTGTATGTCGTAGGTTCGAACCCAGACAGGCGCTTTACTTTGTGTAAATTATTTCATCACCACTGCTCTCAAAACGGTGAAGGAAAAACATCGTGAGGAAACCGGCATGTCCTAGAACCGAAAATTCGAAGACATGTGACATCTACCAAACCGCACTGGGCCCGCGTGGTGGATTACGGCCCACTCCCTCTCACAGAGAGGAGGCCTGTGTCCCAGCAGTGGGAACATTTATAGGCTGATGATGATGATGATTTACACACACGTATTTACATTATTTAAAAACTATCATACTTAAAATAATAATATGTACAAGTATATAAAAAGGGGGGGGGGGGAAATAATCATAGGGCATCAAAAAATTCGTCCGCATCGCCACAGTGTATAGACTGTGGCATCGCTGTCAGTAGGAAAAGTAGATTGTTTAAAAAGGTTCTATATATTTTACCGGCTTGGAAAAAGGTTAAGCAGGTGTTGAGGTTCTATACATTTTTTTACTGGCAGCAAACACAAACACTCATCACAGAATAGAACATTCAAATATTGACGTCGTTGCGAACTGTCAATCAAGAAATTGTCATGGCTTAAATTTTGTGTGAAAATCGGTTTTTATAAAAGACCCACGATGAAATTATGTGTGCGCTTGTTTTAACCAATAATTGGATAGCCATATCACAGAGGCCTGATTCGCCTCTAAATTAGTTTTACAAGCGTCCATTGTCACCAGCTTTTTGGAATAATTTCAGAGGTCAGTATGAATTTTTTGCTATCTTGCTCTTGTCAATTTCAAATGTTTTAACCCCCGACACAAAAAGAGGGGCGTTACAAGTTTGTGTATGTCTGGCACCGTAGCTCTTAAACGGGTGAACCGATTTGAATGCAGTTTTTTAAAAATTGAAAACAGTTTTTCTTGCAATGGTTCTAAGACATGTTTTATCAAAATTGGTTCGGACATTTGAAGATTATGAGCTTTTTTCTAGTTGATGAATGGATGTGAGTATCTTCCACAGGTCTGATCGATTTGAAATTTGGTATTGTTACTTCAATGTTATTAGTAGAATACTAACCTTGAACTGATGCTGCAGCATCACCTGGAATTTCCAGGATATCCAACTGCCTTGCTTACATACAGCACAGGTATCGTGTTTGGGATCATTGGAATGGTCTCAATGAATAGGTTATAGATAGATGGCGAACAGGTGATGGAGTAGGAAAGAGAAATTAGGAAATGTTTGTGTCGAAAGTTTTCTTAAATTTTAACTGTTAAAATTGTACTTGCGTACACTGAAATCTAAAAATCTTAGCTTTGGCCGATCCCAGCATCACAATTTGAAGTTTATTTTTATAGATAGATAGATAGATAGAATATTCTTTATTATGTACACCATAAAAATTACAGACATTAATATATAAATTTTACATTGGGTGACACAATGGGCGGTCTTATCGCTAAAAGCGATCTTTTACAGACAACCTTTGGATGGATTTAAATGGAAAAGGAGAGACAATACTGCAGGTAGTCAGTGGTGTACCATTTACATATACAACAGAATACACAGATACATAAAGCATATAATTACCTATATATATATATTAGACAGATATACATAAAATTATAAACATGAAACGAGCAAGGAACTATATGTAATGACGATGTTTAAGGAGAGAGAAAGTGTTTTTTTACCAGAATTTTAAAAGTGGACAAAGATTGAGCACGCCTTATCGACACGGGCAAGGCATTCCATAATCGTACTGCTTGAACCTTAAAAGATTTGTCATAAAAGCCGGTGGAATGCATCGGCATCTCATTCTCATTTATTTATTTAAGAATTACCAACGAGTTGCGTTACAATTATCTTTAACAATAATAAAAACTTATTATCCTGTAATCCAGACTCAATTACAGATAACCACAGCTTATATATTATCGAGTACATGATTTTCTGAATTCATAATTAAATTCAAATTCAAAATATTTTATTTCACATAAACCTACATGGGCACTTATGAAACGTCAGAAAATAGGTGCACGGTTCCAATTGGTCGCTTCCTATGGAGAAGAGCCAGCAAGAAACACCACGGTTACTTTTTTTTTAATAATTGGCTTTTACTATGCTTTCAAATATCAGTGTTACTAGGTATGGGAAGACAGTGTAGGTCTTTCCAAAAGTACCAAGTACTTAACAAAATAGAAAATGATCAATAGGTCTCATCACTCACTCATCATCTGTTACGACGCCTCATTGAGGTGGATAACAATTAAAATTCTATTGTGTCTCGTTAATGACAGTTGAAAGGATAATCCACTAAGCCTACAGCGTTTCCACATTCACAAAATAGAAAAGAATCTATACAAAAGATAAATTAATTAATTAAACACCTATTTTAATAAAACGCACTTGTATGATTGATATTACAACTGTAATCAATCTGAATAATTATCATGTCCACAAAAGTCACTAATAAAGAGTCGAAATTAAATCGTAGGTATATAATGTCAAATAATATTATGTCAAGGACGAATGTAAAAAATTAAAATTATAAAAAATAACTGCCTCATTGGTCTAGTGGTCGCAAGCGCTACTGCTGAGCATGAGGTCCTGGGTTCGATTCCCGGGTCGGGCAAAGCGTTATTGGGTTTTTCTATCTGGAATTTCTTAGTAGCAGCCCGGAGTATGGATTTGTGCCCGGTTGATGGCAATAGGCTCGCCCCCTATTACATGGGACTTAAAACATAACTGGCGAAATGTGGGTGTACCTGCTACAGGGACACCTCTGCCCAACCCATCGGGGAAACAAGGCGTGATGTTATGTATGTATGTATGTAAAAAATAAAATATCAAAATAAATAAGGTAATTTGGGAGCAGTTAATAAACTCTTAACTTATTTATGCCCTTACTGAGGTACCAGGGAAGCCACATGTGCAGAAGGAATTATTTTATTGGAGAATGCTTTAAAAAAAAAACAACATACATGCTATTATAAAAGTTATACAATACTGTAAAACCAAGCATTAACTTGTCTGAATTAATTAATATGAAAAAAATAAGAATAAAAAGTTAAAAATGAAAAAAGTTTAAAATTGAATAATAAATTTAATTTAATTTGATATTCATTTAAGTAATTATTTTGAAAGTTGGCTTGTTTTAATGCTCTTTATTTTATTTTTTTGCTTTTGGCCAAAGAATGACTACAATACTACCCTGCTAAGCCCAAAGGTTAAGAGGCCGGCGACACGGCTCGCAACTACAAATCGAGATGTTTGCAAAATTCAATTCCAAGCATGTTGCGCTAGTGTGAGTGCCTGTCGGAGCAATATACACCTACAGTGCCAAATAAATTAGGGCTAAGAAAGTAGCAGATGACCCCACCTATCCACCATTTACGTATGTTCAACGTTCTGTCAAACACCCTGTATATATATTTGTAATGTACTTGTCAAGCCCTTTCATTTCATACCAAACATGGCATCATGTTTTTTTTTTATTATGGCTGTCCTTTAGAAGGCGCCACATTCAATTTATGTGATGTTACATAACCTTAAACCAGCGGACGATCAAGACGCTTCCAACGATACCTCACTTGTCAAATTATGATGAGCAGTTTAATAAGATTTGTGGGAACGGCTGAACACACATACCCACATACATACCGGTCAAAATAATAACCCTCCGCCGTAGTCCTATATTAACGTATTACATATCTATTGATCCAGTGTTCGCTTCTCTAGCTCTATTTTTTTTAAAGTTAACAGAATAATTCGGTTTATTCCAGAAATCTCCACCGGCAAATCCCCACCAGTGGGGATTGTTATTTTTTTTCCAGAAATCCCCACTAGTTAAATAAACTCAGCCTTCTAGCAAGTTCGTCAGCTGCGTCGTTACCTGCTGCCTGATCTGGCACGGCAGTCTGTGGCCCCGAACCTATCGTGCCAATCCCCTTCAACCAAATACGCAGGTGGCTACAGGAATTCACCCACACACAAGCAGAGAACTGGTGGACCTCGACACCGGATTGCAGGCAGTCCAAGGAAGCTATGCCATCCTTGGATAGCAGGCTAACCAGGCGTTTATTACGCCTGGACAGGAACGGCCTGCGCCTGGTGACGGGGACCATCACGGGGCACTGCTCGCTAAACAAACACTTCCATACAATAGGCATAACAGACAGTCCTCTGTGCAGGGCGTGCATGGAGGCTGAGGAAACCGTAGCGCACGTGCTCTTTGAATGCACAGGCGTCACCCAGATTAGAACAGAAACCCTCGGGTCACCCAGATCCTACACAGATGTTCTGAACAGACCAGGAGATTTAATTAGCTTCTGGAGGGAGGTGGGCTGGTTGGAATAACCACCAAACGGCCGCTATGGCCCACGCACAATGGTCCACCTTACGGACTAAGTGCGGAAACCAAACCCTTTAACATAGAACATAAACTCAGCCTTTTTTTCTAATATTCTAGTCGTTTGTGGCAGTCGCCGGCCGCTGCCGCGGCACCGCTAGCTTCGCTCGCTCGGCTCATGCGTAGGGGGTCACAGTTCTAACCTAACCTTTTAATTAGTGGGGATTTCTGGAAAAAAACAATCCCTAATGGTGAGGATTTGTCAGTGGGGATTTCTGGAATAAGCTAATAATTTAAGTATTGATCAGCCTACATTTTCTGACTGTGGGCAAAGGCCTCTGTCTAGACTTCTGGCTGTTTCGGTTCAGTTGGCTTTTAGGGGCACTATACTGATGAATTTGTTTTGTTTCTTATTTCAGAAAAACGTGGGACGAGAACTCTTCCTTCCGCCTTCCACGACCAGGAGTGGCAACTCAGCCCTGCTGTTCATAAACATCAAAAACAAGGTCCTGCAAAAAAACAGGACTAGTAAAAAATGATTTGCCTTTCTTTGTACGCCCTGATCGCTTCTGCCACGATCCTAGCGTGCGTTCCAGTCTGCTACAGACAGTTTGAAATGCACAAATTTGTCAAGTGTCTCCGGTCTAAGTAATCAATTATGATAGTTTGCATGAGTTGCATGTCAGCAGTTATTGCAGCTAGTTTGATTGCTTGTGGCCCCATAGTACTGGAAGCTTTCTGGCCGCAATGTCCGGCCAGCAATAAAAAAAAAGACAGCGTCGACGAAGAGTGCGTACCGCTGCCATGCAAGAGTCCATGCTGCCCCAAACGATCTCACCATAGCTGAGAAATTAATTTGTAGATTGTATGCTTACTTAAGTTGTATTAAATATATTTTGTATCAGCTGTTTTTGTTTTTTGGCTGTCTGCCTACGTTTATATCCTTACTTACGGGAGGTATTCCCTTCAAACACACAAAACTCAAATATACTTTTATACCCAAAGCACAGTATAAATATGGACAATACAGCGTTCGAAATGGCACACACACATCGTTAGATAGGCCGTTCAAAAATGTTGCGGGACTGCGAAAACCATTTTATAATTCAGATATCCCTTTGCGTAATATTAAGCTATAAAGTGAGAATCAAGTGTCGTTGACGTCATATATGGGGCTGCCAACCCTCCGGTTTTGACCCGGAGACTTCAGGTTTGAGTGATGCATCTCCAGGCTACGGGTTGACATCGTAAATCTCCGGGTTAGACGGGGTGAGCGCGAAGTCCTAAGTCCTATCGCTCGCTTCAATATTACAGGTGGATTTAATTTTGGTTTGGTTATTGAAGACAGCAAATCTTACTGAAATACCGAAAATCATTGGAAAAAAATTCTTTATGATTAGTAACGCTTTTGTGGAACGCGTTTTTTCCCTGATGGCGAACTTATGGACAAATGCGAGAGTATATGTTTATCAGTCAATATGGTCAAGTCGGAGTTAATAATAAAAATATGACGCGTCAATAATTTTTTAAGTTTAAAAAGAAGCTTGAGCAAGAAAAACAGTCCACGAAAAAATATGATTTAAAAAATCGGTGTGATACTCCCTGGCCGCGCCACAGTGGAAAATTAAAAAAACATGTTTCTAGATTAATTGTACCATTTATGTACTATACGGTACGTGTAATGAAAATAATTGTACCTCAACGAATAATGAAATATAATGAAGTTTTGGTGGCGCGGCTGGGGAGTATACTCCCTGGCCGCGCCACCACTGTTTTTGTAAATTACTAGGCGCACCCGGATATAGTAAACACTAAATAATTGTACCGGAATTGTTCTTTTCCGTACGCTATAAAGAGATTCAAAAATTTAATTACTTTATAAATTATAGCCTTGTGTTGGTGGCGCGGCCAGGGAGTATGCTCCCTGGCCGCGCCACCAAAAGTTATTAGGCGTACCAGGACATGGTATACACTAAATAATTGTACCGGAATTGTTCTTTTCCGTACGCTATCAAGAGATTCGCAAATTTAATTACTTTAGAAATTATTGCCTGTCGTTGGTGGCGCGGCCAGGGAGTATACTCCCTGGCCGCGCCACCAAGAGTTGTTAGGCGTACCTGGACATAGTATACACTAAATAATTGTACGCATTATGTACTACCCAAAAACGTAATAATATTACGGAAAAATGTAATATCTTAAGAGAAAACATCAAATCAAGATTAAGCGCATCAGCAGACTTGCTGATCTTTGTAGTTACTAGATGTGGCCTTCAAATTAGAAGTACAGGGAATTATCTCTGTGAGATGGTCGCATAGCAGTGCTAGAATTATGTAACACAATACGAATCTAGATGCATAACAAGAATAATTGACCTTCAAGAAGAAGATAAGAAGTTGATAGGTACTTTTTGTTAGGTACGGTCAGCAACGAAAGTCGTTAACTCTGCTACTTTTACATGACATCTAAAATTACACAAAAGTGCGCCGCGGCAGCGGCGGCGGACGAGCGCTACTTACAAGTTGGTCACAGTTGCATGTCTATTTACCCGACTACGGCGAAGCAAAAAGGAGGGTTATGATTTTGACCGGTATGCATGTATGTTCATCTGTTACTTCATAACTTCTAACTACCAATCATAATTTGACAAATGAGGTATCATTGGAAGCGTCTTGGTTGTCCGGTGGTTATAGAATATGTGACGTTACATTAAATCGATAGGTCCTATGTATAAGGGCCAATGTGCAAATTCACAACTTTTCAATAGAGGCTCTCAAAGTTTCAATTTGATATATTTTTAGATGCTTCAACTGATGTTTGTGAAACTTTGCATAGTTACTATGAAACATATGTTCGTTATTCTAGATATATCGATTTATTTGTATATATATTAGTTTTTTAATTAATGTAGATATGCCTTTATACGTAATTTTTTTATTTTAATTATACTGAAAAAGACTAGTAAAAAAAAGGCCAGTGTCACTTTAGATGATTTACTTGGCATAAGCTAATTTTGAAAAAAAAAAACGTGTATTTAATATTTTTGAATAGTCCATTATTTATAGAAAATATTTAAAATAAATAAATAAACAAACAATAATAATATAATTATTTTATGACAATTCACATTGACACTTATACGTTATCTTACTTGGTGACGTAATATTTTCAAACCTCAGTTAGGTTACAAAAATAAAAACATTTTGACTTCTTTATTTGTTTTCTAATGAATTATCGAAGTTTCTGTAATAGAAAGGCAGTCAAATAATACTTATGTTAAAAACCTCCCGTAATCACATTGGACTTAAGATAAATCAGCTTTTTATTGTAGATAGGTACCTCAACCTAAGTTAGTAATTAAAGTTTAAAATAATAACTAATTATACTTTTTTTATAAAATCAAAACTTGTTAAAGATAATTAAAGATTCTTAGAATATGATCTTAGAGGAAAAATTAATAAAATGAAAATTAACAAAATGTTTATAAAAAAAAAAAAAAAAAAAAAACAAAACAAAATCACTCATTGTCATCATTATCACTAGTAATAATTACTAGTGTAATAATCATTGAATATTATTCCACCAGTATCATGAGTATTACGAAAAAGTAGCACCTAAACTGGTGGAATAATATTTTTGGGACATAAATCAATTATGTCTTTTTTTTTGCATGGATGTATTGGTAACAACTGATTGAAACATAGTTTTAAGGGTATTTCCGTAGATCTATCAGCCATTTGTCTTCTTGTTCTAACAAAAAAATCAGTAATGTTAATGTGGTTTTCGAAAGCATCTTCAGATAGATCTAAAACAGAATGTATGGTTCATGTTTACTGACACGAACTTGTTTGATTTTAGACCAAGGCACTTTTTGTCCCTCTGAATTATTAGTCCAGTTAAAACAAGCACTCGCTTGCATCTTTTTGAAGTCGAAAATTATATTTTGAGATACATCTATAACATTATAAGGAGATCCTTTTACTTTAGCCCATCTAATTAATTAACTCTACTCAGACGGTGTATAAATATTCTTATGTCTTGAAGCTTTCTTAATTGTGGCATGTATGGAATCACCCTCATTTTGTGTATATCCTTTTTCAAGGAAAGTATGTTTAATATATTAGCTTAGTATTAACTAAGCTGTTTAGCTGCATAAAGGTTTGAGGTCGGGTGATCGCGCTGGCCATGGAACAACAATTATCTCCGGGATCACCCGGAGATAATTGTTGTCAATCATCTGGAACCACTCACGCACAATGCTCGCCCGATGAATAGGACAATCGTCCTGGACAAATGTCAATTGTGTCAACTCATCAGCTGGGTGAATGATGCGCACAGTAGGTAGCATGACATCGTCTAATACTTCTACATAAGTAGAACTGTTTAATCCAGAGAATTACAGTATTCTTCTAAAACAAAAAGAAAAGTGATATTAAGCAGTTATAACAACATACTAAAGTGACGTCATTTTATAATTTTTATAATAACATAAAATAATATTTTTTTTAAATAACAGTAACATTAAAACTCTGCATTTACAAATGCAATAATAAACACTAATTATTTATCTTTTAGACCTCATGATGGATAAAAGTTTAAGTTACAATTCGTAAATATAATACTCACATTCAAACCGGTTTCATCAGATATTTGTGTTCTATATTAAGACCACTTTTATGCAGCGCAATAATAGTCGCCCTCACCTCAATATTCGATAATATTTGCCTGCATTTTGAGATCACACCAACAGAACCACCCAAATCAAATCGATAACGTTTATTCCGATCAAGTCAAATACTATTATTACTATTATTACATTTCTAAATGTCTTTGACATATCTCGGGACCCTGGGGTCCCGGACCTTTGGAAGGCATACGAGGGGCCGAAGCCAACTCGCAGAGGCCCCTTAGACATTTTTGAGTATTGAGGCACCAACCGACGATTATCCCTGTTCGCACTATGCAAGGGCACCCAAGGACAACCCCCGGTTGGTGTGGGACTATTGCAGAATATGGAAACAAAGATATTGGACTATGGCTTTGGGTGGCTTAAGTGGACTGGTTACCTGGAGCTATGGAAGGACTATGGCCCCTGCCTGATCAATGTTTAAATGTACACGGATAAAATGGCAGGGGGTGACTTGCACGCTCAATAATGGGCCCCCGAAAACGGTCGCTAGCACATAGTGTCGTAGCGACAAGGGGGCAACACATCCTGAGGTGCTTATGAGGAGTGGAGAGGTATTCCACGGCTATCAGGACAATCCCGGAAGTACGGTCAAGATCCCTACCAGCATCTTACTGGAATACTTCCTTCCTCCGAAAACTTTACGAAATGTGTGAACAAAGCGAACATAAAGAATCCAATTGAATTCTGTCCCATTCCATGTCCAATTGAGTAAAAACTCACGGTGCACCTCGTCTCGGAATTCTCGGTTACCGGTATTACGTTAACCGGTATTACGTTAACCGGTATAACGTTATACCGGTATAACGTTAACCGGTATAACGTTTTCCGGTATTACGTTAACCGGTATAACGTTAACCGATATAACGTTAACCGGTATAACGTTAACCGGTATTACGTTAACCGGTATTACGTTAACCGGTATTACGTATACCGGTATTACGTTAACCGGTATTACGTTAACCGGTATTACGCTAACCGGTATTAAGTAAACCGGTATTACGTTAACCAGTATTACGTTAACCGGTATTTGTTTTTATCGACTTTGTTTTTATCGACTTTGTTTTTATCGACTTCGTTTTTATCGACTTTGTTTTCATCGACTTTGTTTTTATCGACTTTGTTTTGCTTTGTTTTGCTTTGTTTTTCCAATTGAGTAAAAACTCACGGTGCACCGATTCACGCATCTATGTGAACGCGTTAACCGCTAGACTTATTTTGCACCTCGTCTCGGAATTCTCGGTTACTGGTATTACGTTAACCGGTATTACGTTAACCGGTGTAACGTTAACCGGTATAACGTAAACCGGTATAACGTAAACCGGTATAACGTTAACCGGTATTACGTTAACCGGTATTACGTTAACCGGTATTACGTTAACCGGTATTACGTTAACCGGTATTACGTTAACCGGTATTACGTTAACCGGTATAACGTAAACCGGTATAACGTAAACCGGTATAACGTAAACCGGTATCACGTTAACCGGTATTACGTTAACCGGTATTACGTTAACCGGTATTACGTTAACCGGTATTACGTTAACCGGTATTAGTTTTTATCGACTTTGTTTTTATCGACTTTGTTTTCATCGACTTTGTTTTTATCGACTTTGTTTTGCTTTGTTTTGCTAGACTTATTTTGCACCTCGTCTCGGAATTCTCCGTTACCGGTATTACGTTAACCGGTATTACGTTAACCGGTATTACGTTAACCGGTATTACGTTAACCGGTATTTGTTTTTATCGACTTTGTTTTTATCGACTTTGTTTTATCGACTTTGTTTTGCTTTGTTTTGCAACACAAAGCAAAACAAAGCAAAACAAAGCAAAACAAAGCAAAACAAAGTCGATAAAAACAAAGTCGATAAAAACAAAGTCGATAAAAACAAAGTCGATAAAAACAAAGTCGATAAAAACAAATACCGGTTAACGTAATACTGGTTAACGTAATACCGGTTAACGTAATACCGGTTAACGTAATACCGGTTAACGTAATACCGGTTAACGTAATACCGGTAACCGAGAATTCCGAGACGAGGTGCAAAATAAGTCTAGCGGTTAACGCGTTCACATAGATGCGTGAATCGGTGCACCGTGAGTTTTTACTCAATTGGACATGGAATGGGACAGAATTCAATTGGATTCTTTATGTTCGCTTTGTTCGGTAAAACGTTAACGTTATACCGGTTAACGTTATACCGGTTAACGTTATACCGGTTAACGTAATACCGGTTAACGTAATACCGGTTAACGTTATACCGGTTAACGTAATACCGGTTAAAGTAATACCGGTTAACGTAATACCGGTTATCGTAATACCGGTTAACGTAATACCGGTTAACGTTATACCGGTTTACGTTATACCGGTTAACGTTATACCGGTTAACGTTATACCGGTTAACGTTATACCGGTTAACGTTATACCAGTTAACGTTATACCGGTTAACGTAATACCGGTTAACGTAATACCGGTAACCGAGGATTCCGAGACGAGGTGCAAAATAAGTCTAGCGGTTAACGCGTTCACATAGATGCGTGAATCGGTGCACTGTGAGTTTTTACTCAATTGGAAAACAAAGCAAAACAAAGCAAAACAAAGTCGATAAAAACAAAGTCGATGAAAACAAAGTCGATAAAAACAAAGTCGATAAAAACAAAGTCGATAAAAACAAATACCGGTTAACGTAATACTGGTTAACGTAATACCGGTTAACTTAATACCGGTAACCGAGAATTCCGAGACGAGGTGCAAAATAAGTCTAGCAAAACAAAGCAAAACAAAGCAAAACAAAGTTGATAAAAACAAATACCGGTTAACATAATACTGGTTAACGTAATACCGGTTAACGTAATACCGGTTAACGTAATACCGGTAACCGAGAATTCCGAGACGAGGTGCAAAATAAGTCTAGCGGTTAACGCTTTCACATAGATGCGTGAATCGGTGCACCGTGAGTTTTTACTCAATTGGACATGGAATGGGACAGAATTCAATTGGATTCTTAATGTTCGCTTTGTTCGGTAAAACGTTAACGTTATACCGGTATTACGTTAACCGGTATAACGTTAACCGGTATTACGTTAACCGGTATAACGTAAACCTGTATAACGTAAACCGGTATAAAGTTAACTGGTATAACGTTAACCGGTATTACGTTAACCGGTATTACGTTAACCGGTATAACGTTAACCGGTATAACGTTAACGTTTTACCGAACAAAGCGAACATAAAGAATCCAATTGAATTCTGTCCCATTCCATGTCCAATTGAGTAAAAACTCACGGTGCACCGATTCACGCATCTATGTGAAAGCGTTAACCGCTAGACTTATTTTGCACCTCGTCTCGGAATTCTCGGTTACCGGTATTACGTTAACCGGTATTACGTTAACCGGTATTACGTTAACCAGTATTATGTTAACCGGTATTTGTTTTTATCAACTTTGTTTTGCTTTGTTTTGCTTTGTTTTGCTTGGTTTTGCTAGACTTATTTTGCACCTCGTCTCGGAATTCTCGGTTACCGGTATTAAGTTAACCGGTATTACGTTAACCAGTATTACGTTAACCGGTATTTGTTTTTATCGACTTTGTTTTTATCGACTTTGTTTTTATCGACTTTGTTTTCATCGACTTTGTTTTTATCGACTTTGTTTTGCTAGACTTATTTAACGTAATAGCGGTTAACGTAATACCGGTAACGGAGAATTCCGAGACGAGGTGCAAAATAAGTCTAGCGGTTAACGCTTTCACATAGATGCGTGAATCGGTGCACCGTGAGTTTTTACTCAATTGGACATGGAATGGGACAGAATTCAATTGGATTCTTTATGTTCGCTTTGTTCGGTAAAACGTTAACGTTATACCGGTTAACGTTATACCGGTTAACGTAATACCGGTTAACGTAATACCGGTTAACGTTATACCAGTTAACTTTATACCGGTTTACGTTATACCGGTTTACGTTATACCGGTTAACGTAATACCGGTTAACGTTATACCGGTTAACGTAATACCGGTGAACGTTATACCGGTTATCGTAATACCGGTTAACGTTATACCGGTTAACCGCTAGACTTATTTTGCACCTCGTCTCGGAATTCTCGGTTACCGGTATTACGTTAACCGGTATTACGTTAACCGGTATTACGTTAACCGGTATTACGTTAACCGGTATTACGTTAACCAGTATTACGTTAACCGGTATTTGTTTTTATCGACTTTGTTTTTATCGACTTTGTTTTTATCGACTTTGTTTTTATCGACTTTGTTTTTATCGACTTTGTTTTTATCGACTTTGTTTTTATCGACTTTGTTTTTATCGACTTTGTTTTGCTTTGTTTTGCTTTGTTTTGCTTTGTTTTGCTTTGTTTTGCTTTGTTTTGCTTTGTTTTGCTTTGTGTTGCAAAACAAAGCAAAACAAAGCAAAACAAAGTCGATAAAAACAAAGTCGATAAAAACAAAGTCAACACAAAGCAAAACAAAGCAAAACAAAGCAAAACAAAGCAAAACATAGTCGATAAAAACAAAGTCGATAAAAACAAAGTCGATAAAAACAAAGTCGATAAAAACAAAGTCGAATGATGACAATGAGTGATTTTGTTTTGTTTTTTTTTTTTTTTTTATAATCATTTTGTTAATTTTCATTTTATTAATTTTTCCTCTAAGATCATATTCTAAGAATCTTTAATTATCTTTAACAAGTTTTGATTTTATAAAAAAAGTATAATTAGTTATTATTTTAAACTTTAATTACTAACTTAGGTTGAGGTACCTATCTACAATAAAAAGCTGATTTATCTTAAGTCCAATGTGATTACGGGAGGTTTTTAACATAAGTATTATTTGACTGCCTTTCTATTACAGAAACTTCGATAATTCATTAGAAAACAAATAAAGAAGTCAAAATGTTTTTATTTTTGTAACCTAACTGAGGTTTGAAAATATTACGTCACCAAGTAAGATAACGTATAAGTGTCAATGTGAATTGTCATAAAATAATTATATTATTATTGTTTGTTTATTTATTTATTTTAAATATTTTCTATAAATAATGGACTATTCAAAAATATTAAATACACGTTTTTTTTTTTCAAAATTAGCTTATGCCAAGTAAATCATCTAAAGTGACACTGGCCTTTTTTTTACTAGTCTTTTTCAGTATAATTAAAATAAAAAATTACGTATAAAGGCATATCTACATTAATTAAAAAACTAATATATATACAAATAAATCGATATATCTAGAATAACGAACATATGTTTCATAGTAACTATGCAAAGTTTCACAAACATCAGTTGAAGCATCTAAAAATATATCAAATTGAAACTTTGAGAGCCTCTATTGAAAAGTTGTGAATTTGCACATTGGCCCTTATACATAGGACCTATCGATTTAATGTAACGTCACATATTCTATAACCACCGGACAACCAAGACGCTTCCAATGATACCTCATTTGTCAAATTATGATTGGTAGTTAGAAGTTATGAAGTAACAGATGAACATACATGCATACCGGTCAAAATCATAACCCTCCTTTTTGCTTCGCCGTAGTCGGGTAAATAGACATGCAACTGTGACCAACTTGTAAGTAGCGCTCGTCCGCCGCCGCTGCCGCGGCGCACTTTTGTGTAATTTTAGATGTCATGTAAAAGTAGCAGAGTTAACGACTTTCGTTGCTGACCGTACCTAACAAAAAGTACCTATCAACTTCTTATCTTCTTCTTGAAGGTCAATTATTCTTGTTATGCATCTAGATTCGTATTGTGTTACATAATTCTAGCACTGCTATGCGACCATCTCACAGAGATAATTCCCTGTACTTCTAATTTGAAGGCCACATCTAGTAACTACAAAGATCAGCAAGTCTGCTGATGCGCTTAATCTTGATTTGATGTTTTCTCTTAAGATATTACATTTTTCCGTAATATTATTACGTTTTTGGGTAGTACATAATGCGTACAATTATTTAGTGTATACTATGTCCAGGTACGCCTAACAACTCTTGGTGGCGCGGCCAGGGAGTATACTCCCTGGCCGCGCCACCAACGACAGGCAATAATTTCTAAAGTAATTAAATTTGCGAATCTCTTGATAGCGTACGGAAAAGAACAATTCCGGTACAATTATTTAGTGTATACCATGTCCTGGTACGCCTAATAATTTTTGGTGGCGCGGCCAGGGAGCATACTCCCTGGCCGCGCCACCAACACAAGGCTATAATTTATAAAGTAATTAAATTTTTGAATCTCTTTATAGCGTACGGAAAAGAACAATTCCGGTACAATTATTTAGTGTTTACTATATCCGGGTGCGCCTAGTAATTTACAAAAACAGTGGTGGCGCGGCCAGGGAGTATACTCCCCAGCCGCGCCACCAAAACTTCATTATATTTCATTATTCGTTGAGGTACAATTATTTTCATTACACGTACCGTATAGTACATAAATGGTACAATTAATCTAGAAACATGTTTTTTTAATTTTCCACTGTGGCGCGGCCAGGGAGTATCACACAAAAATCAAGCTGGACCTAGTGGTACTATATATGTAGTGTTTACCTAGTTCCGTTATTTTTCATGACTATGTAGGTACTGTTTTTTTTTCTACTACTTTCCTGAAAACTCCGAGTCTGGCATTTTTGAAAATTAGCAACAAGGAGACAAGTATGTGACGTGTGTGTTATCAGCGATATTTTAACTACTGTGGGCGTACTGTGGGAAGTGTCGGTTAATTCGCATTAGAAAAACCGTTTGCAGTTCAGATCACTTTATAATTTACTTTCAAATAAATCACACTAGCAATACACACACTGGGTGCGATACACAGCGTTTATTAAAATCACAAATACAATTAACACAATAACTAAGCATAACGAAACGAGTACAGTTCCGCGATGTCTTAATTCCGATGCGATCAGAGACTGCATGTCCTCCTCGCCGTGGCCTTCATGAACATCACGACTCTGGAGAAGCGCGCATTAGGTGTGGGTAGATCACGTGATGTCGCCAGTGGCCATTGAGATAGAAATAAGTCTATGCCAGTGGCGCGGTTGCGATTTGTTTAGTGTCCGTACTAATGACCAGCAATACTATTCTGTAAAAAATCTCACTGTGAACGCTTAGGTGAAGTGAGCTTAAAGTGAGCTGTCATTCAACCATATGCTAGGCACTATTGACACCTTACTTTCAAGCTCAATTCACCTAAGCGTTCACAGTGAGATTTTTACAGAGTAGCACTGTTGATACAACATATCTTTAATATAATTGTAACGAAAGAAATTCTCAAAATTTTAAGTGAAAACCGCGGTCTTAGTTTCACAAATTGCCAGCACTCCATTTTTGATAGGACAAGGCTCGCTCACTATGACGTTCGCAGCATTTCATACGTAACAATACAGCCGTATAGCCTATATTCCCGCCCTATTTGGTGACTCGAAGGAAGATTAATTACGACACAAGATTTATTGGAGAATTACGTGATGGAAATCTAAGAAAAAATGCGTTATGACAATGAAGGATGGTAAATATTTCATCTACTTTAACATTATTAAAAGTTAATGAAGCTGAGAATTTTAATGTTACACACTAACGAATTGTTCTGCCTAGCCTTTTCCCAACTATATTGGGGTCGGCTTCCAGTCTAACCGGATGCAACTGAATACCAGTATTTTACATGGAGCGACTGCCTATCTGACCTCCACAACCCAGTAACTGGGTATTGCGATACCCCTTGGTAAGACTGGTTATCAGACTTTCGGGCTTCTGACGACCCGTAACGACTGTCAAAGATCCACGAATGACAGCCGGGACCAACGGCTTAACGTGCTTTCCGAGGCACGGAGGAGTCTCGGTATGTAGAAATGGTCACCCATCCACGGACCAACCCCAGCAAGCGTAGCTTAACCTGACAGATCGACCCGAGCGGCTGTTAGTACCTAGCCACGACCTCCTCCACACACTAACGAATTACTGGTTATATAAAGAACACACACAGCGGACGATCAAGAGGCTTCCAAAGATACTTCATTTGTCAAATTATGAAAAGTAGTTTAGAAGTCAAGAGGGAACGTCAAAGATGAACATCATACTCACATACATCCATACCGGTCAAAATCATAACCCTCCTTTTTGCTTCGCCACAGTCAGGTAAAATATATGACAATGGGAATTTTTAGAACAGTGGTTCCTAACCTTTTCAATATTGTTACCCTTTTTTTTTCTTTTTTTTTTTTTGGGTGGGAAATTATCAAATAACTTCTCCCGCTCTGGGCGGAGCGGGAGGGCGTGTCAGACTCTTACTGACTAAAACCCACCCGTGTTCCTTCGGTTGCCCTGTTGCCGGGGGCCACGATGTCCCTATCGGTTTTCTTCGAACCCCCGGCAGGCATTGGCCCCAGCGGACCCCGTCAATTCTGCTGACATCTCTTTGAGGCGCGCGTGGAACACAATGCGCCGTCGACCCGGGCCTGGTCCTTATCGTACGGCGAGCTACCCATTGCTCACCGTCCGCAAGCCCGATTAGGAAGACTGATTTTACCCCGACCTTAAAATGTTATCAATACAAGCAAGCAAATTGCACATTAGTCTTACATACAATTTTAACGTATTTTATATATAAATATAAACAATGAATTAAGTAAAAATAGTTAGTGTGATGGTTGGTATTGTTTTGCATTCACAAGTTCTTTTATGTTCGGTTTAGTTTTGCTTAAAATGCATCTTAAAGTCACGTTCCACATTGAGTCAGTTTCTGACCTTTGTTTTTAGACTGTAACAGGATATTCGGCAGTGAGTCTATTACTGCAAATAATTATTAGGTTCTTAGTTACCCCCACAGAATAGCTGATTTAGGTACCCCCGCGGGGGTAATTACTCCCAGATTCGGAACCAATGATTTAGAAACATAGGAACAAAGCAAATTAATAGATATACCTAAAGCTTGTAAAAATAGAAAAGTGCTGTCAATGACCACAGAGGTTAACTTATACAACAGATACATACAACCTGTCTAAGCTCTTCTACTCTTTGACATTGACAGAGTTTTATGAAGAAATTTTAAATTTAGAAAATATGGTGACTTCTCCTTTAGTGTCGTAATTTAAGCAAAATTTTGCATGTATAAAAGATATTTGTGAAAGCAATATGAGTGTTAAATTGTTGTGGAATGTTGCTAGGATAATCTTAGTATCGGGATTATCTTTCGGCGTCTGATTGAAACAAATGGTAGCAAAATTCTCGTGCCTCGTCAAAGAGTAACAGTCTAATTTTTGCATGTAAGTACTACAAGACATTCTCGGTTTATGTAACAACGGTTAGCACAATTATCCCTTCCTGCGCCCCAATGGCCTTATTCTACTAATTTATAAACGTTGCAATGGGCTCGCCATTGTGAGTTTTTGACAGATTTAGTACAGCAAATCTTTCAAAAACTCACAGTGGACTCGAAACCATTCCAACGTTTGTAAATTAGTAGACTTGGTCCCCTGGTCGCTGCGATTAAAGTCACGGTTGTAGTCTAAAATGTGGCTAAAACTTTGTCAAGAAACATTCCTAAAACCATTTGAAAACATTACGTTCTAAGGCCAGGAACGGGATGGTATAAATTGGACATATGTGACATAATAACTGTTTTGTCATTTGTAATAAGTTTATTAGTAAGTGAATACGAACTATATAGGAAACTACCAACAAATTCTAAAACAAAAATTCTAGACAAAGTTGAACTGGTTGCTAATTTAATTGTATAATTAATTATTATAACATTGATTTTACATTCTGTGATTACTTGAACTCACACACTGACTTAGTAGTATTACTTTTAAAGTTTTTAGGAATATTGTATAGGTACTTTTACAATGCTTGTAAATATGTGAACACCACGTATCTATCACACAATTATTTTTCTGTCATTACTGCATTTTAAATTATTTTTATCTATTGTAGTATAGTAATCTAATTCCAGGTGCATCGTCTTCACATATAATTATATAATTAATGTATACAAAATATTTTAAAACATTTTAAAAGAGTAACGGTGGAGTTTCTTACCCATTCTTCTCCATACGAAAACTACCTTTCGGAAGGGGCGACTAGAATCAATTCTATTTTTTTGACGTTCAAAAGTGCCTTTTATGTGCCTAATTGAAATAAATTATTTAACTTTGACTTTTCTAAGATAAGCATCATTTTTATTATGTTTTTGTATAATCCTGTCGTTTTCCAAAATTACGTCAATTTTTGTTTCAGATTCTACCTATGATCTTTGGTCCAGTTGGTGTCCTGGTCACCGGCGCAGTGCTTTTCATTTTTATCAATATCGTAGGAAATACCTGACGCAGGGCAGCCAAAGAAAAACCTGCACCTATTGTGGTATGCCACGATAATTTTACGAAGCTGCCTAGTCCTAGAACTGGTGTAGAGCTGCCAAGATGGTGTGTATCAGTTGCAGTAGCTTCTTCGGTCTACTGGGACTACTCGTGCTCGGTCCTCTTATATGCGAAAGACTATTATGCTGTATCACCAAGAAGCCTGCAAAGAAAGGCAGTTAACCACCGAAGAACTCATTTATTATAACAAATACCCTGCATTATTTTGAAACTGTATACGAATTATGTAATTTAATGTAAAATTACCATATGAATTATATTTTACAAACACTCTCTTTATTTTTTTATTTTAGATTTCTTATATTTTCTATTTTTCGCTCCAAACACTTCTTGCTTATCTATTTCAACATTTTTAACCTTAATTTATGTGTTTTCTAAAAACGAAGCCTCGCCCCGCATAACGCTTACGTTAAGTTCGTCAAGCTTATTAAAATTGTTTGTCATTTGCTTTGCCTATGTTTTGGCTCTCCTTAAATGTACATCTCTTTTGTTTCAGAGCCAATGTTTTGCGTTACTTTCCTGACCTTGATCAGTGCTGCTATTTTCCTGAGATTCTTGGGGATCTGCACCCATTACATTTGGGGAAGCAGATGCTTGTATGAGACAAAAGTAGTTGGTAAAGACGTAATCGAGGACAATAAATTAATATCTTGTTCTACTTCTGAGCTCTCTCCTGGAACTAAAACTGTGCATGGAATAACTTGTTCTTAAGTGCGTTCTTAAAAACTTGTATAATGATTTGTATGAGTTGTGCGACAGCCATCGTGGCAGCTACCTGCATAGCATGTGGACCCCTAGTTTGTGATAAGATATTAAAATGTTTCATTAAAAGTAAAAAGTAAGCGATGATTTCCTAAGTCATACAACCATGGTTTTGTATTATAATAAATTGTTGACACTGTAAATGGTTATTTTTGTTTATTTTAGATCCAAAAACATTTGCACATTTGTGAAGGGTGGGCGTTTTTGGGGGACTGTCTTATGTAATTTTGACGTTCGAAAAGTGCTGATTCTCAGCCTAGTTTGAATAAATGACTTTTGAATTTTGAATTTTGCTCATTAAGCTGTACCAAGTAACAATCGTGCACGATCTATTAAAACAAAACAAAACCACACAACTCGGTCAACTAAGGAATGTAAGTTGTAGTTTTAGCAGAAATTTTATCATCAGCTTTCAACTCTATGAAACCCTTGTTAATCACTTTTACCACAACCTCGACGAAAGCAATCTTAGTTGTTAATTATATTCAGAAACGTATCGCACCGTAACACGACCTTGGCAATATGAAGTTAACACAAAACAATTAATTCTATCAATTTAAAACTGTATGAAGCAAGTATCGTTCGTATTTTTTAACGGAATCTTCTATTATTGCCGTTTTCGATTGATGTACGTTTTTGACTACTTTAGAAACTTTTTTTGTTTCAGAAAAACTACAACGTTTTCCGGATGCATGATTTGCATATCTTTGCTGAGTCTCGTCGGTGCCACAGCCCTCATCGTCTGTCTACCGTACTGGTCGCGAACCTACTTTGGTAGTAAATGCTACTGTCCATCATCACCGACCTGTCCTGACTGTGGCATGCAGTTCTGATCGCTCGAAGAACTTATTCCAAAATTCCAGACTAGTCGACCAAAATGATTTGTCTGAGTTGTGCCACCGCCGTAATGGCAGCAAGTTTTATAATCATCGGGCCAATATGTTGCGATAAAATCATGAGGTGCCTTAAGGGAGCGAAGAAATAGACCTAATTTTAAAATGCTCCTGTTAGGTTGCCTGTTCACTGAAGCGGACAAGAGAGGAGAGGAGCGGAGCTGTGCCAATATTAACCAATAGAATCTAAACTCCGCTCCTCCTCTTTGCTCCAGTAAACAGGCAGCCTTAAACTGTGAAAATCTGATACTGTTATGATTACCATTTGTTGACTATAATAAAGTGACCGCTGATACACATGGTGTCCCTTTGATATCCCATAGGGTATGTTAAAAATCAACAAAATTGTGTGTATCTAAGTTTAATTGTTAAGTACGACTAAATCATTTTCCTTCAAACCGATCATTCGTATTTAAAGCTAAAAAATGCGACATTTTCATAATTTTTCTATAAACAAAAATAGTCTGAATTTTTTATTTTTTAACCGACTTCAAAAAAAAGGAGGAGGTTCTCAATTCGTCGGGATGTTTTTTTTTTATGTATGTTCCCCGATTACTCGAAGACGGCTGGACCGATTTGAAAAATTCTTTCTTTGTTTGAAAGGGTATACTTTCAAATTGGTCCCATTGTCATTTGGTTACGATCTGATGATGCAATCTTGGAGAAATCGAGGGAACTCTTCAAATATTAAAGGCACATCTATAGCGATTTGGGAATTTTTGATGAGCAGTTGACATAAGGCTATTGTAACTTAAATAAATTACAAATCAACCCACTAAAAAGAGAAAAAAAAAACTTTTTACAAAAAATACAACCGACTTCCAAACTACAAAGTGAAAAATAACTTTAATTTCGGAAGTCGGTGTCAAAAAACTTAAATACTGATCCAAAGACACCGACTTCCGAAATTAAAGTTATTTTTCACTTTGTAGTTTGGAAGTCGGTTGTATTTTTTGTAAAAAAGTTTTTTTATATATTTCATGTCAGGGTGTTACACAAAATAATCTTATGCCAGTTAATTATTTGACGTGGTCTCATTTATGGGTAAAAATAGTCTGAATAATTTAAAAAATAATCTGTAAATAAATAACTCAAAATAAAACACACAAAGAAATTAGGAAAATTTACTAAACAACTAACATACACCGTAATATCACTTGACTCCATTCAACTAGAATATAAAAGTACAAAAATTGAGCAAATACATGTCCACACGTATCGGCGAAATAAATAACTTACTTATGACACTTAACAATTGACTAATTTCCGACTACGTTTTTGGACTATATTTTTGAGGCGTTACTATTGCTATTTCCTGTTTTTTCGTCCTTATTTTACCTAAAACAGCTTCATCTAATTTGGCTATAGTTTCACTCGGCATGGGGAAATATCTTGATTGAGACGTGGGACGCACAATCTGTACTTTTTCATTATTTACTATAGCCATTTCTTTATCTTCATATTTCTCTGCACTTGATCTATAAAACCGTCTTACTGGTGCTGAATTTGATGCGTTTGGATTTACATCTTCAATTTGGTCTGTTAGTTTCTCTTGCCTTTGAATGTTTTCTATTGGTTGTATATCTAGTTTAATTATTTCTATGCTTGATGTTGTTACTTCGGGTTTCTGTGTTGTAGTTGTAGTGGGTTTCTGAGTTGTAGTAACTGAACTAGCACTCTTAAAAGTCATTCGTCTTCTATGTTTTTTTTCTCTTGAATCATTTTCAGTTACATTTCCTTGGGCTATGTTGATATCAGCGTTGACAGTAATAAGTTTAAAATCAGAGGTATTTTCTACCGAAGTTGAATTTCTTTTGAAGCCTCTTGTTGCGTTTAGGTTTCTAGTACCTCTGTACACAGGCGCGGCTTCAGTGGTTGTTTTACGGTTCCTTTCATCAATCATAATAGGGGTGGGAGTGATAAATTGTACATGGTTTGATGAACTAGCCGTATTTTGTACACTAGCAGCATTAGATACACTAGCTGTATTAGATACGCTAGCTGTATTAGGGAAGCTAACAGTATCTGCGTTAGGTTGAACTTCAGGTACATTTGGACGAGGAGGATCCTGATTTTGATTTTGAAGTATAGATATAGCTTCTTTAACATTATCTGCATCTTCAGGGGTATGCTTTTGACCTGTAAGCACAAAGTATTTAATTATAGTGATTAAGTTATAATTTTTACTTGAAATTAACCTATTTGCTTATTCTGGCTACGCCTCGCGGATGCAGCCACGTGTAATTCTTACTGAAGCCTTAAATTTTACTAGAATAAAAGTTTCGTCTGTGACTCATACGATTCCTGTTTTTACAATAAAATCTTTCCTTTGTCACTCTGTAATAGTGCTGCTTTCTATTAGTAAAAGGTTTTTTTGTAATTGGATCAGCAACTCCATAGAATACATTTTATAAATAATATGCAAAAAGTACAGGTGAAATTATCGTTGAAAAAAACTATAAAACATAAGTAAAATTACTCCTATTTTTCATACATTTTCTATTAAAGAAAATAATTATATTTAAAAATTTCCTTACCATTCTCCTGCATCTCTTTCTTGTAAGACGAAAAGAAAGTAAGTGCTTTCATCAACTGGTAGCTCTTGGACACCGGAATGTTGGTATCATACAGCTTCTTAGTATTCTTGCAGTCCACATAGAACCACCAGTTGCACTTAAGGATGGTCTGATCGAAGAGCGTGGACTCAGGACAGAGGAAGGATTTCATGACGAGGCCATCGTCTGTTAGAGCACAGACGTGGAACACCTGGGAATTGAAAAGGAGTTCGTGAGATTAATTTGTCTTACGGAATACTGAAACTATATATCTTCAGATTTATGTTGTTGTTTCCAGTGAGTTCATTTCACTTTAGCGTTTGTTTTGGTTTTCCTTCTGAGTAGTCGAATAGGAAACTCCAAACTCATCTAGTTTAAAAAATAATTTTATTTTTGACATTTAATGTTTATTTTTATTTTTATAATTTACAGATATAATTATCATTTATTGAGCTTTATGGATGGTTATCATTAGAATGAGTAACCTAAGTGTAAAAAGATTTTTTTTGCTGTGAGAAAATGTACCAACAGCCAAAAATATTTGTCAAATGTTACTAACAAAGTTGAGAAGTATTCAAAAACCGAAGTTTCTTTACAAAAGACAGTAAAAAGGCCGTAGGAAAACACTATTATTCACTCACCATACACCCAAGACTCTCATCGCCGTATAATCCAGGGAAGTACTTCTGGTCGCCGCAATGGAAGCTGGTCTCCGGAAGGTCGACCTTGGACTGGAAGTGGTCGTCGAAGTTCTTCTCATAGCCGACAGGGTAATACTCGCGGGGAGCGTTCATTACCTTGCCAGATATTGGAATTCTGAAACCATTACGGAAGTTAGATTAGAATTTGATGAATGCTTATGATGGGATTCAGCTTTCCATCTAATGGTCAAATGCCTAAATTTGAAAAAGTTAAGCAAATTGGTATGCTAAATTTAAAACGTAAACCGGGAACAGAGATCCTAAACGAATTAGCGCATCAGGTCCCATTGACCATTATTCTGCGTAAACATGAGAATAGGTAAAACATTTTTCTTTTTTTGCAATTCATAGCGCATTGCTGTGACCCTACGTAATATTCGCGGACTCTGCAAAGCACATAAGCAGTGTTTAATTTGATGCTCTAAAGCCAATGTTGCCAATATTCCATAGTTTATTTATGTACCTTATCTGCTTGGTCCTCCAGTGAAACTAAATGCAACAAATGTTAAGGATTAACAAAATCATGACAATGGATTCCTAAATTATGTTGTGCCAATGAAATGAATATTCATACGAACCTCTTCGGCGGCTTTTGAGGTAATGCAGCAGTCAATATTTCAGGTTCAGGCTCCTGTTCGAACACGAACGGTTGTTCGGTCGTCGTCGTTGTTGTTGACGACGTTGTCGTAGGCACGGGAATATTCGCGTATTTACTCAACAGCTGTTGTTGCCGCAACGCGATCGCTGCTTCAACAGCCTCCATAGAAATGTTTCCAGCTTTAGCAATCTCTGCTATCTTCGAATTGATATCTTCTTTATTAAACTTCAACACAGTGTCGTCTCCATAACCAGATATAGAATTGTAATCGTCGACTTTCTTCGTGTTATATACAACGTTGTTCGCAATATCGTGGACTTGATGAGGAACAGGGTCTACAAAGTTAGAAAGAGGATGTTTTTGGGTGATAGAGTTAGGTAAGTAAGAAGGTGGCATGTGTATTTCTTTGAATACTGGAGCAGGTATAAGAGAGATAGCTTGAGAAGGTGGCATGGGTACGAATGGATTAACAGTTGTCATGGAATAAAATTTTGGATGTTCTACAATGACGGGACTTTGTGTGAATTTGATTGGGGAGAATTGCTGTGCTGTCATTTGTGATACCATTTTTGATATTTGGTTGTGTGATGGGTATATCTCACTTTGGTATGCGAGTCCTGGGCCCTTGGACTGTGGGACTTGCAGAGGCGAGTAGGTCTTCCGTGTTGGGGCTATAGGTATTACGGCAAGGGTTTCTTCTTTCGGCGGTAGTGGTTTGAAGGCTGGTATTCCCATGGGCATAGGTTTGGCCATGGTGATGCTGGGGATGGGCTTGCTGATGGGCTGTTCTACGGGGGCCTGGACCACGATGGGCTGCATGGTGGTGGAAACTCTTCGGTGCAGGCTGGTCAGCTTATCCATGGATGATTGGTTGGGACGGTTAGCAGGAGGCATCGGACGCATGATCCTGTTCTGTTTACCACGCTTCTGGAAATAAGAAATTTTAAAAAATTAAGATATTGTTTGTAGATTCTGGATTGACAGACCGACAGATAGAGTGTCTTATTATAAAAACTGGTCTTATGGTCAAGGTGCTAAAAGAGCAAAAATAAATAACAAACAAAAACCTGTCCACTGAAATCTAAGGCCATTTGCTTAACCTATCACGTTGAAATATAAACGCAACCAAAATTACGGTTACACGACACCACATAAAAACAATTGTTGCACATTTTTAAGTCATTTGAACCAAATATGGTGAGATTTCTTCTAATGCTAGACATAATGGTCCAATCAGATGTCGGTTTTCTAATACAAAGTTGCATTACATCTCTGCAAGTCTGTTAATAACAGTTATTTTTAACATAATTGCCTTGTAAATTGCTCCTCTTGGCTACTAGCTTTAGTTGTTGTAATCGCAATTGGTATGAATGGATTCGTGTCTTTTTTTATTTTGCTTAAAATGGGTCAGTATTATATTGTTATGCTTTTGCATTGATGGATTGCTAGTCACTTTGTTTACAAATCAAGGTAGGAAGTAATTTGTCTTTTTGGAAAAGTACTGGGCCTTTTTTGTGGACGGTGGCTACCGCCGCCTACGTAGTTGAGATAAGCAATATCAACTACATGCAATTTCACAGGCACTCAAGTCGAATGGTGCCCTCTTAAATGACTGCGAAAATTGATTGCTGGACATACTCTTCGTAGTAAGAGTTACTAATGACTACAATATTGGAAAAATCTTGGTCCCAATAGTAAAAAAAATATGTATTTTTGTCCAAGTTGAAGGCAGTATTCATCTCCTATCATTTTTTTTTATTTTGCACCCTAATAACATAACACACTTTCAATCTCAATCTTATTGATTTTGAAGGATATGGTAATCCATTGCTTCATTTTATATGTTCGAAAAATTTGTCTGCTCAATGACGTAAATGAATGATGTTAAATTGTCAAAATTGAAGCCATCATTGCTACTGTAAGTTTGTTAAGCAATTACCCAGCTAATATGTTTGAGTTTCTCACCTCCTGCTTTACATTCGTTCTGGATGGGTCAGCGAGGATGTTGGCTGGAGGTCCATTCTTGACGCTGACTGACCGCCGCCTACTTGGGTCCAAGTTTGTAAGAGACTGCTCAAAACCCAGCTCGTCACCCAGACTGAAACCTGGAATTGTTAAAGTATTGAATTAGGTTACATTCTTCTTAAGTTATCAATCGTTTTACTTAAAAATAGTTCGTATACTTTTACAAAATTATATTTTTTCTGGGGGCCTACCACAAGCTCATAAAGCAGTATTATTTTAATATTACTTCAGTGTGGGAAAGAGATGAAGCTCTACAGGACGTATAGCTCCATCTCTTTCTCCCACTGAAGTAATATTAAAATAATACTGCTTTTGAGCTGGTGGTAGACCCCCAGGTCATCGTTATTCCTTCTTTAACTACCCACTGCCAATAATTTCCCCCTTTTCGAGTTCGTAATTTGTGTACTTTTGAGTTTCACATTGTCCTAGCCATCTTTAAAATTTAAAATTGGTCTGCGAACTATGGTATATCATTTCAGCCATTATAGTACAGCCCGATGCAAACTTTATGGTGACTCGGAACATGAGGCGAGTCACTGCGCAGTAACAACTTCATGTGTCAGCGGGGGTGAGGGGTGGGGTACTGCGCAACGAGTAGCTCACTTCAGAGCTACCATAAAGTTTGACGCGTACTATAATTCTCAATTCAATCTCTACATAGGTAGATTACTGGTTCCATTCTTCTGTTTCTTTGAGGATGATTGGTTGCACAGTTTTCTACCTTGGCACGTTTTCAACAAACTAAAGCTACTGTAAAATCTATAGTAATTACCATCAATTGCTTGACTTTCACTTAGCAGAGATGCATTGACCATGAGTACTAACTATTAAATCATTGTTTCACCTTCAGTGTCTGAGAATTTGGCAATGTATGTACAAATAGATGGCTAAGAAATTATAGATAAGAGACCTTACAGTAAAATTGTGCTTTTAGATAAGGTAAAATCTAAAATGCGAGAATAACTACATACCACTTGTGAGTAGTATTTTATCTGAGCGAAGGAGCTTTTTGCTACATTGGAAAACTGCGACAACAAACATTGACTGAGTGTTCAGAAAGCCAGTAAGTACATTTTAAAACTTTACGTCACTAATAGGTAGGCTGCCTACAATCATGGTACACATACACAGTTTTGATTTTGCTTCCTGATTTAATTCATTAGAACCTACAGACACCAAGCCGAACATTCTGACTTCTTGTGTTCTGACCAGGGAACCCCTCCATTTACTTGGGATTTCCAACATCTATTTTTGTTTCTTCATAGCCTTTTGTATGTATTCATCTTCAAAGTCAAAGTCACGTCAAGTCTTTAAAAAGCATTTTTGGACGTCAAAATTTACAAAAAAAATAGTTGCTCCTTCCAAAAGATAGTTTCGTACAGAGAAAAATGGGCAAGAAACTATACCGCTACTCTTTAAAAATGTTTCACAATGTTTTGTATGCATTAATTATATCAATTACTAGCGACCCGCCCCAGCTTCGCACGGGTATAAACCGGGTTATTATAAATATAAACCTTCCTCTTCAATCACTCTATCTATTAAAAAAACCGCATCAAAATCCGTTGCGTAGTTTTAAAGATTTAAGCATACATAGGGATAGAAAAAGCGACTTTGTTTTATACTATGTAGTGATAATATGCACATAGAATAAAATTACTATAAGTACCAAAATAGGTAAAAAAGTACAACTAAAACAATGACAGGAAAAAATTAATTATGTGATAGATACATGGTGTTCAAATATTTACAAACATAATAAAAGTAGACGATTTTCCTAAAATTTTAACAAGTAATAAGTCAGTCAGTAGAGCAGTGGTCGGTGGTGACTCAGTGGTAGCGGTCCCGACTTACGAGTTGTAGGTCGTGGGTTTGAACCCAAACGGGCGCTATACTTTGTGTAAATTATTTCATCACCACTGCTCTCAAAATGGTAAAGGAAAGCATCGTAAGGCATGTACTAGAACCAAAAATTCGAAGACATGTGACATCTGCCAACCCGCACTGGGCCCGCATGGTATATTTACAGCCCACTCCTTCTCGAAGAGAGTTGGCCTGTGTCCCAGTAGTGGGAATATTCTAAGCTGATTATGTAATAAGTCAGTGTGTGAGTTTCATCTACCTAGCCACATCATTACTCACGATGCAAAATACCTCTAAAGAAAATCTAACTGGTTCTCCATTCATCATAATTTCTTTGATTGGAGAAACATGTTTGATTTGTATATAAATGTGTTTTCCATTCATAAAACTCGTCAAGTGTCGAGTATTGCAACTCATGCGTCGATTACTAACTGTTTACTTCATTTGACTAGATATTTGCTTGCTGCATTCTTTCTAAGAGGAGCCTTAATTCCCAATAATATAAATAAACCAGATTTATGTTATTGGGAATGAAGGCTCAGCACAAAAGTGTTGATAAAATCCTATTGTACACAGGCTTATCATCTAATTTTTTTAAGGTGCGTAGGGGAGCACCTACCTCTATATCTATTTTTTAACCGACTACGGCGAAGCTAACCCTCCTTGGGTTAAGATTTTGACTGGTTTGTATGTATATATGTTCATCTGTTACCTCTTAACTTCAAAACTGCTGATCATAATTTGACAAATGAGGTATCATTGGAAGCGTCTTGATTGTCTGCTAGTTATAAGCTATGTGACGTCACATTAAATGCAATATGGCGCCCTCTAAAGGACATAAAGTCATGAACTAAAAAAAAATGATCAAGATAAAGCCGTGGTCGCATGCCTGTACACTTACAAAATTATAATGGCATGCGACCACGGCTTTACCTTGACCATTTTTGTACAGATGTCTTGATTTTTGTCTGAAATATTTTCTTGTTTCATACTTTTTAGAGCGTGATTTTTTAGATTAATGTAAATAATCGTTTTTACATTTCATATCAGCCCAAAACTACAGAAAATCGACATCTCAATAACTGCTAAAATAAAAGCCACATTAGATAGAATATCGCACTACACGCCTCTGCCCCGCCCTTTGAGAATCACAAGCTTGATGATTTATGAAAGCTTCATGCATCGTCACATTGTGCACCTATCCCATAGAAACATTAAAAAAACATTTTTACAAAAAATACAACCGACTTTCAAACTACAAAGTGAAAAATAACTTTAATTTCGGAAGTCGTCTTTGGATCAATATTTTAGTTTTTTGACTTCGACTTTCGAAATTAATGTTATTTTTCGCTTTATAGTTTGGAAGTAGTTGTATTTTTTTGTAAAAATGATATTTTTTTCACTTTTTAGTGGGTTGGTTTGTAATTATGTCTGCTGTTCATCAAACAGTTACAACATCCTATAATATTTGAAGAGTTCCCTCGATTTCTCCAAGATCCCATCATCAAATCGTAACCAAATGACAATAGAACCAACTTGAAAGTATACTTTTTCAAACAAAAAAAGAATTTTTCAAATTGATCCAGCCGTCTTCGAATAATCGGGGAAAATAAAATAAAAACAAAAAATCCGACGAACTGAGAACCTCCTCCTTTTTTTTTTAAATCGGTTATAAAAGAAGACAATTTGTCCTTATGAGGTCAGCAGCCTGCATACATGAGTTTTGTAGTTTGTAGGGTCGTAAAGAAATAAATTGTAGAACTTACCTATACTGGCATGAGCCTTGACCCCTCCTAGATTCCGTACCCTGAACAGGCCAGACTTCTTAAACGCGCAGTTGATCTTGAAACCAAAATCTGATTCTAGCACACATGTTGGTTGCACGATTTCTGAAAATAAAGAAATAAGTCAGCATTAGATGGGGCTATGAACAGCCAAACCAGTCGATCAATCAAGTTAAGCTACGTTTGCCACGGTTGGTCCGTGGATGGGTCATCTTTACATACCAAGACCCCTTCCGTGCCTCGGAAAGCACGTTAAGTCGTTGGTCCCGGCTGTCATTTTTAGATGTTTGACAGTTGTTATGGGTCGTCAGAAGCCCGAAAGTCTGACAACCAGTCTTACCAAGTGGTTTCGTATTACCTAGTAACTAGGTTGTGGAGGTCCGATAGGCAGTCGCTCCATGTAATATACTGGTATTCAGCTGCATCCGGTTAGACTGGAAGCCGACCCCTTGGAAAAGGGCTAGACAGATGATGAGGTGATATTATAAACAAATCGTATCATTTAAAGAAATAGGAGAGGGAATTAAAATTAACCGGAATCTAGTAAATTAGATACAAATGGTCAATGCTTCACAAGACGAACGGATACCACACTAGTACCCTAATTGCGTAACTTATTTTCGAAAACAATTTTGCCTAATTTGTTTCATTTTGACAGTTCGACAACATTCATTGCGTTATTTACGTTGTTGAGCAGATTTTTTTTCCAACTTATGAAGCAATGGATTAGTAATCTGTTTCAAATCGAAACAGATTGTGATTGTGTTGTATTACACAATTAGGGTACTGGTTTAAAGAGGTCACCAATACTTTTATTAACCATGAACATGGCCTAGGCCACCTTCCCACTAACCATAATTATGTAGTTGGTACCGGATACCGCAAGGCGTTATATTTTGCCCACATCCTTGAAATAATTTCATCGAGCGCGTGGTTTTAAAACGTGTTTAAAAATCATATAAGTCATGTTCGATTTAGAGGGTCAGCCACTATAAAGCTGTTATAAAAATATTTTTTTACAATCACTCAAGCAAAAATTTACGTTGGTAAGTAACAATGTAGGCAATAATTTAAGCTTCAAGGTTCTAGATTTCCATTCTTTCAAGTTTAATCATATATTTACAGTTTCCTTTAGGCCACGTTTACATTAGTCGAGTGGATAGTCAAGTAATGGCGGTGCAATGAAACTACTTCCACTAGCGCAAAAATTTAATAATAATAATAAAATATTTATTTTCAAGTAACATGGACTCATATCGTTAATAACAATTTACTTACAAACTATATTAGTAATATTTATAAACAACTTAAAAACAAACAAAGTCCCATGATCTCCAAACAATCAGCCATTAGTAGGCACATGCAGCTGGCTTAAGAAGTAAACGATAGGACAATCCAGTTTGCTAGCAATGACAACCAGGAGACTGTTGGAGCTGGCACGCACTCTGCTCAACAGGGATGCTGCACGCTTGCGTCTGATTGCAGCGAAGCCATCAGTTTGCGCGTCCGCGAACATACCCGAAGCAGTACAAAAGCGCGGCAGCCCCAACAGCATCCTGAATGCATTGTTGTACTGAACACGAAGAGCATTAACAGCTTTTTGAGTTAAACTAGACCAAAGGCTACACGAGTAAAAAACTTGACAATATGCCTTAATAAGAACGTACTTCATAATTACGTCGTAGGTACTCACGTTGGTATAAGTTGGCTTTACTCAGTACGTAAGCTAACTCTTCAATTTGCCATTAAGTTCACTTTTCGCCAATAAAGTTAATGATTTGCTTAGAGATTTCCTTAATAGTAATTACTACCCACAGTCCAGTGTAAGCAAACCTTTAGCTCAGTAATGACTTGTTCTAATAAATTCACTGTAGGCAAGTCCGATACAGCATTTAAATCAATAATTGCTGTTTTATCACGATTTTATGCTAGAGTTGCACTTTGTACTTAAAAGTATGTAATTTATTTGTTCGATTTCGAACTAATATTATATAGGCTTATTTGTATAAAGGAAAATGGGGTTAGATTTTTTCGTTAGAAGTTTTGCGCAGTCAATACTTAGTTTCTAAGGCTGATTTCACAGCTGTTCTAGAGACCCGCACGGGCCGCCTGCACACGGGAGACCTGTACGGGTAGCGCCTGCAGTGCTCAGAAACGAGGGAGCTAGTACGATACGGTTGCTAGCGTTATACGGGCTCTACCCGGAGCGGTTCGCGTACGGCCCAATCCGCGTCGCTGTGAAACAATGTTCTAGCCCCTCACATGTCTCCGTTCCGGGAGTCCATACGAGCGGCCTGCACAGCTGTGAAACTAGCCTAATTGAATCGCAAATGTCTTAATTGTTGTTATAAAATTATGGTATCTTTTGAATAATGAACACATCAAACACTGTAAATAATAATAAAGAAGTTAAAGTACAAAAAAAGAAGTTATTTTACAATGTTGTCCTACTAAAAATATGATTATTCAAATAAATCCTAATAATTATTCTCAAGATTGCATAATTAAAAATTAATAAAATTTCCCTCTAATCAGCTCAATAATTTAGTCCAAACACGCGAGGATGCGTCCCTGATTACATCTTCTCATGTATAATAAACACATCGGCATGCGTATGCGCATCCTATTGCTAAATATTTAGCATAAAGTGGTAATTACAGACGAAACATTTTTCCGGCGATACGTAACGTTAGTCCAGGATATTGGGTGGCCTAGATTTCTCTTCGTCCTATAGTTTAGTTTGTGTTGAGTCACTATGAAGGTTTAATTGAGTAGTTTAATCGTTGCATCTTTTTTATGATGATTTTTTTGGTAGACTTTTAACATTAAAATTTGGACAAAATAATTATAGAAGTTAGATAGATCAAAATAATGAGAAGTTTCCTATAAACCGACGTTTGCACGGACGTAATAAAATCACGGCGGGATTTTATCGCGCACTGGATTTTCAACTCTCGGTGTTAAGCCGAGCGTTGAGAATACAAATCGCTAGGACGCACTCTCTTTCTAGCGCGTTGAAAAAACACATTGTTGGATTTTCAACTCTCGGCGCTAAGGAGAGCGTTGAAAATCAAGTGCACGAAAAAAAATCGCCGCGATTTTATTACGTCCGTGCATACGTGCGCTTACGCATCCGTATAGGTAGCTTAATAACAACTTCGACTTAAAATACAATTGAAGCAAAATCGTAATTAAATAAATTACGTCGGTACTTATTGTTTCCATGTCACCTTTCAAGACACAGTAATTGCTAATAAGTCAAATTATAAATATATTTCATAAGTGACCACTCGAACATTTATTATTTCAAACCTATTTCCTAAATCCGGCAGGGATTTATTAAGTAAAATTCGTTCCCTTTAAGTTTTTCCGGTTCCCAGCCCTAAGACCTTCACTTCCGTGGTACATACCTTCAGGGGTCGTTGACCTGGGTTGGTGACTTGCTACCTACCCGAGGTATAAATAATTATGTAATTGAGGTTTCTGAGAATTGAGGTTAATCACGGATGTAGTGAGTACGAGGTTTTATTTGGGGGACATACTTGGAAAGGGAGCTTTCTTGTGATTTATAAGTTATGAGAATAATATGAAAAAATCCGTTTGTTTTAATAGTTGGGCTTAAAATATGGAAACCCGTCTCTTCTGGGTAACAATTTTTCTTTGTTCTAAAAATGAAAAATCTTGTTTATTTTTCCAAACAGCAGAGTACTTGTCTATCTACTACAGAAATAAAAAATCTACATACTAATAATAGGAACTCGTGTTCCGTATGGGAGAACATATTTTTCAACTACAAAGTTAAGTTTGTTTTTGGGATAAATTCAACCCAACTACGGAACCCTTCATTGTGCGTGGTCCGACACGCACTTGGTCGGTTTTTTAGTTGTTATTACTGTTTGTATTTCCTGTGCATGTCCCAAATAAAATTTCTTTATTTCTTCTAATATTGTATGTTTATTTGTAAGTTTGTTTGTTTGTTTGTAAATTTGTGTGTAGGGGGTAATCTAGGGAACTACCAGTCGGATTTGAAACATTCTCGCCGACGAAGTCGCAGGCAGAACCTAGTGACTAATAATATACGACTTGAAGCATGTAAACCATCACTAGTCCAACTCAAAAAGACTATCTGCATAAAAATCTCAAATTGCAATTCATTACACTACCTCAGACTAACTGAGCTGATAGATACGATCGGCAAGATACCAAAGAATCTGCCGGGATTGCGAATAAGGCCGAAAGGGAAATTGTGGCCCCCGGCAACATGGCAACTGAAGGAACACGGGTGGGTTTTAGTCAATAAGAGTCTGACACGCCCTCCCGCTCCACCCAGAGCGGAAGAAGTTATTTGATAATTTCCTACCCAAAAAAAAAGGTACCAAAGAATATTTAGCTTCAAATTACAAACTGGAACTACTATGTATTTAATCTACATAGTGTAACTTAATAACATGACTACAAAGGTCTTTATAGGCTCGGCTCACGATTGCACACTGTTTATTTACTTCGGGTTAGGTATGATAATAGAATCTACTAATCCGACTTGATCTCAATGTAGCCGTTTATCTTGCTTTGTGACGATAAAGGGTTTAGTTTAGAGTAATTAATTAAATACTTAAGACACTGACAACAGCTAAACCGCGGTCATTGTAGGACTGCATAAAAATGAAAGAAAAGAGCGATGACATAACGCTTGTAATTTATTGCAAAATATGAAGCAATTATCGATTTATTAAAAAATTGGGTTTGAAATAAAAAATAAATAAAAAAACAACCAAGTTCTGCATTCAAATAAGACAGACGTTCTTGATAGTTATTAAAATACCAACATATGTTGATATTTAATACATATATTTTGCATTAGAACTCAAGGTATAAGGTTAGTTTACCGTTAATGTGTATCGAGATTTTTCTGGTAGTAACCAAGTTCTGAGAAATATGTTCAAGATTAAGATAACTTTTTTCCACTACCACAAACTATATAGATTTATCAATTTTTTTGTTTAAGTCAAGTCTACTTTTACCGTTTGCTTGTTGTTAGCACCTTAAGAGTGTAAAGCAGCTATAAATTAGTTATTCGGATTGTCTCACAAATACATATTTTACTGCCCTTGACAAAGAGCAGTGGTTGCCCATTGGTAACGGCCCCGACTTACGAGTTGTAGGTCTTGGGTTCGAACACGGACAGGCGCTTTACTTTGTGTAAATAATTTCATTACCACTGCTCTCAAAACGGTGAAGGAAAACATCGTGAGGAAACCAGCATGTCCTTGGGCCAAAAATTCGAAGACATGATTGTGACATCTACCAACCCGCATTGAGCCCGCGTGGTGGACTACAGCCCACTACCTCTCAATGAGAGGCCTGTGTCCGAGTAGTTTATAAGGCTATGCTTATGCTTATATGTATATGCCCTGATCGGCACATTTTTTCTTTCATACACACTATTGATGCTGAAAAAAGTTGTTCTAAAATATGATAGGTACCTATAATAATGTCGCAGTATAAAAATATTATCGAAATAAATAACGGTCATGCATCAGAGATCTTGAATTAAATAACGGTTCTTTGGCACTTAAAACAGTTTTATGAACAGTAAAAAAAAAGGAGAGCAGTTTTTTGAGACTGAATTAGAATTCAATTTTGAAAAATATTACTAGGTCATTAATTAAAAAATATAGATTAGAATAGCTTGGTAAATAACGGTGCATATCTCACACAATCTTTGTTTAATTTATTACATTACTAGCTTCTGCTCGCGACTTTGTTCGCGTGTAATTTCTTGTTCCTTTGCATCGCGCGCCTGCGCTGTTACTTCGTTTTTACTTAGTGTTCTTGTTTAACTTTTTTACTTATGCTCGGCTCCTAAGGGTCATACCGTGATGATAAATCAAACTATTTAGTTGGGTATGGATTAATATCATAATACGAATATCATCTTTCGATTCTACTCGTGTTTTGATTAACCAATATGAACAAAAAACGATTATTGTGACTTAACTGTAATGGTTAGATAAATAGCCTCGGATACTTTTTTGTGGATAATGTACCTACTATAAACATGTAGTACAATTATTTTATGTATCATCAATAGTTTTCGCAGTGCACACCAAATAATGACTTTAATAGGCAAATTTTTGAAACCTTTTTTTTGGGTTGGAAATTATCAAATAATTTCTCCCGCTCTAGGCGGAGCGGGAGGGCACGCGGGCGTGTCAGACTCTTTACTGACTAAAACCCACCCGTGTTTCTTTAGTTGCATTTTTGATGCCTTTTTTTTTTGGGTGGGAATTTATCAAATAACTTCTCCCGCTCTGGGCGGAGCGGGAGGGCGTGTCAGACTCTTACTGACTAAAACCCACCCGTGTTCCTTCGGTTGCCCTGTTGCCGGGGGCCACGATGTCCCTATCGGTTTTCTTCGAACCCCCGGCAGGCATTGGCCCTAGCGGACCCCGTCAATTCTGCTGACATCTCTTTGAGGCGCGCGTGGAACACAACGCGCCGTCGACCCGGGCTTGGTCCTTACGGACGGCGAGCTAGCCATTGCTCACCGTCCGCGCGTTTTTTAATACCTTGGGTTACATTATTGCAACTTTTGCAGAGAAGTCGAATTTTTTTCAAAGACAAATTACGCCCATGTTACTTGCTAATAATGTAGCTTTCTATAGGTGAAATAATTTTTAAAATCGGTTAAGCATTTTTTAGTTTCATTACAAACATTACGAACAAACATACACTTAAACAAAAAATCTAATCTTTTCTCTTTATAATATTAGTTTGGACTAACAATTAATATAATCGTGACTGGTTTTAAAATATTCTCAATAGCAATTGACTTCGAACTACATTTACCAAAAAGCAATGAAAGAATTAATTTTAAAAGGTTAAACCTGCCCGTTTTTAGGATTCCGTACCTCAAGAGGAAAGAATAAAACCCTTCGGAAAAAAGATCACTTCGTTATCCGTCCATCCGTCCGTTCGTCTGTCTGTCAGACTGTCAAGACCATTTTTCTCAGGAACGCGTAGAGGTATCAAGTTGAAATTAATATCGAATACCCTACGTTTTTCGTCGGTCCCTGAAGTCAACGCAATAAAAAAATACGGTCTTAATAAGCGACATATTTTCACTCTCGCAAATAAATCAAAACCTATAGGGTACTTCCCGTT
Organism: Agrochola lychnidis; assembly: GCA_963680765.1. Lineage (NCBI taxonomy): Eukaryota > Metazoa > Arthropoda > Insecta > Lepidoptera > Noctuidae > Agrochola > Agrochola lychnidis. The sequence continues at coordinate 3,247,737 of OY796871.1, read as the reverse complement.
GAGCTAAAATTATGAAACTTGGCAAGAAGCAAGGTCTCACAGAACAAGTAAAGGAAAAAGTCCTAAAAATCGATAATTTGTTTTTAGGAAAAAATTGTATGATTACAAACTTATATTTGCAGTTGGAGAATTGACCGTGACATCTATCGATGTACAGGAGAACATGTTTTTCAACTACAATGTAAGTTTGTTCTTTGGATAAATTCATCCCAACTACGGAACCCTTCATTGTGCGTGGTCCAACACGGACCTGCCCGGTTTTTTTTTTCTTAAATTCTGTCAGTTATACTGTTTCCCATAGATTTTGTAACTTGGTATGGTGGAGGATTTCAAAATTCTCTATGATTCTCGACCGTGAAGATTATTATTTAAAGTAAATGATAAATATATTATATTTTTTGCAATGTTATTCATAGTTATTGCAGTGTTGACTCGAGTTTATAATACTTTCGATTAGAATTACATCCTGCAAGGTCGCTTGCCTAACATCTATACATATTTTATAATGCAATCGCCGAGATATTTGAATGAAAAACATTCATCTTAGAGTATCTATACAAATAATCTATTTATACAATATACGTGTACAAATGAGCATGAGGTCCTGGGTTCGATTCCCGGGTCGGGCAAAGTGTTATTGGGTTTTTCTATCTGAAATTTCTCAGTAGCAGCCCGGAGTCTGGATTTGTGCCCGGTTGATAGCAATAGACTCGCCCCCTATTACACTGGCGAAATGTGGGTGTACCTGCTACAGGGACACCTCTGCCCAACCCTTCGGGGAAAACAAGGCGTGATGTTATGTTATGTGCAAATTAATAAAACTGAAGTGTCTGTTTATAACAGCTTTTTACTAAATGTACATGAAAGTAAATACGGTAAAACAATTTTTGTTGTCGTCTGTCTGTCTGTCTGTTTGTTCCGGCTAATCTCCGAAATGCCTGGACCGATTTTGACGGGACTTTCACTGGTAGATAGTTGATGTTATAAGGAGTATATTAGAAAAATATCTGTACACGCGGACGGAGCCGCGGGCAGCAGCTAGTCCTAACTATGTAATTATATTCAAATTCAAAATATTTTATTTTTCATAAACCTACAGGGGTATTTATGAAACGTCAGAAGCTAGGTGCACGGTTCCAATTGGTCGTTTCCTACGGAAAAGAGCCGGCAAGAAACTTCACGGTTACACTTTTAAAAATAAATGGCATTTACAATATTTTCAAATTACAGTTAATAAGGTATGAAAGGACAGTGTAGGCCTATTAAAAAGTACCAGGTACTTAGCAAAATAGAAAATGGTGCACAAGTCTACAGCTTACAACGTTCTCACATTCACAAAATATAAAAAAAGATAAATAAAATAATAAAAATAAGGACTTATTTAAACCTAATGACATGATTGACACTACAGTTGTAACAATTCTATTTGATGAAAAATTATAGAATATTTTACACAAACAATATACTTATATTCATAAACTCAAGCCTTCTTCCCATGGGGGTAGGCAGAAAATTTAGAACGCCACCTGCTACGATCCTTACATACTCCTTTTGCCTCATTTACGTTCATACATCTGGTCATACACGCACGCCGGTTGCGAGTACTACGCACCTGACCTCTCTGAAGAACATCACCAATAAGGTCACAATATAGAACTGATTTTATATGTTTTTAGGGTTCCGTAGTAAACAAGGAACCCTTATAGTTTCGTCATGTCCGTCTGTCTGTCTGTCTGTCCGCGGTCTAGCTCCGAGACCCTTAGTACTAGAAAACTGTAATTTGGCATAGGTATATATTTTAATTACGCCAACAAAGTGGTAAAATAAAATTATGAAAATTTTTTTTTTAGGGTACCTCTCATGCACGTAAAGTGGTGAAGTTATATTTTTTCTTTTTTTAACCCATAGTGAGGGGTATCATTGGAAAGGTCCCTTAAAAACATTGTGAGTTTGTGAAAACTATTTTTGGATTCAGGGATCTGTTTGCGAAATATTAAGCTTTAAAATGCTAATTTTTGTTAGAGTCAAGTGTCCTCCCCCCTGCCGGCTAAATGGTTGGTTTTGGGTATATGAAAAAAATCACAACAGTATTTTATATAACGAAATTAAAAGGAAAACTATCACAGCTAAGTAGGCTCTACAAGTTAACGAGTAATAATTGACCAACTTAACTTTGCTGTTGCAAAAACATGTTTTCCCATACATCCCGTATGGGAGAACATATTTTTCAACTACAAAGTTAAGTTTGTTTTTGGGATTAATTCATCCCAACTACGGAACCCTTCATTGTGCGTGGTCCGACACGCACTTGGCTGGTTTTTTGATATATTGATTATTTTAAAATTCACTTTCTCTAACAAAATTAACAATAAACCAGAGAAAATCAGTAGGTTACTACAGGTCATTGGAAAAACTAGTAAAACATTGACATAAATTATGTAAATTCCCATGAGATGAGTTCATTAGAAAGTGCTTATCAATTCTTATAATAATGGTTGACAACCAATACGTCCGCGACTTCGTTTGCGTCATGGATTTCATCATTTTCCGCTACGAAGTCCACATTAATTATTTGTATGTTTATATTGAAATTAGTGAATTGTTTGTTTTTTTCTTCTTTGATTTATGTTTTTGTTTTCTCTTCTACTGTTACACACGTTGTCTACATCTCTTTTATATACTTTCCCATCACGGGAATGCTGGAAAAGAAATTAATAAGCATTGCCTTTGTACGCATTTTTTTGTTCCTTTATTCTTGTCTGTTTTAATGTGTGCATAAACAAAGTTTTTCAGTATCTCCTTTTATACCTCTTCTTCTTATTTTTCGTGTGGTTGTGACTAACCTTGTGTCAGAGTTTTAAAGCCGCCCATGGGCCTCTGACTTGGCTTCAAATGCCGTCGAGAAATATCTCTCAAGCATACCGTTTTCCTCACGATGTTTTCCTTCACTGTTTCTATGCTGTTATATCTAAATATAGATAGATAGACGAAGACTATCAATTAACATTTACTTACCCTATGGGATAGCGAAAAAAAATACTTTATCACATCAGACCGTAAGCTTCCACTGGCACACATGGAATAAGGAACCTTAGCTATACTTCATCATTGCACCTAATAAGGCTGACCCAAGAGGAGCAAGGTGGAGTTCCAAAGGCTGAACATATGATGACGATTTGTTTGGAAAACCTGACGTGACCTGCCGGTGTTACGCACGTTGTAAAGAAAGAAAGAAAGAAAGAAAGAAAGAAAGAAAGAAAGAAAGAAAGAAAGAAAGAAAGAAAGAAAGAAAGAAAGAAAATACATTTATTCAGCACAGACCAAAAAAGCACACAATATAATTAACAGCAGATAAAAAAATACAAATAAAAATCAAATAATAAGTGTAAAGAGTGATGTAAGAAATTAGTAGGAGAGTGTGCCTCACGGCTGCGCCAAAAAGGTCCAGTTCAGCAAAAATGCCAGACAACAATAAGTGCCTGACGCTGGTTTTCAACTGGACACGGCACACGGCACGGTTTCTTTACGGTATCACTAGGCACCGTAATGGAATCGTGTGAGCTTGTGTATACGCGCATACGGCGACGGCGCCGTGCCGAAGTGCCGCCGTGTCTGTCAACAAGCTTCCATAGTGCTCCATACAAGCCGTGCCTACACACGGCAAATCAACCGTAATTTTTCACGGCAAGAAAAATGTGTGTGTACAACGGGCCTTAGACAAAATTGGCAAAAAATGGCGTAATTTCTGTGACTAAAATTATAAGTAAATAAATCTTCTTACTTTTTAATTAACGTAAAAGATTATATCACTAATAACTTTCAGTGCCATTTTGTAACTCTTACTTCAATTCCAAGGTGTTGGAGCGATAAGAATAATTATGATGCGGTGAGCGCAGCAGCCACCGACCGCGATAGTAATCTTGTCATATAAGTGGATAGGTTCAGTGTGACTATTTCCTTAATGTCCCTCGGGAATCATCGCATTTCCGAATACAAACGAATGCTAATTTCCATATCCATGAATTACTAAAGTCCCCGTCACGAGAAGCTATAAATTTTGTAAACACACATTCAGGGGTTTGCAATCTTTGGGTAAAATAAAATAAAAACAGTTTCGTACAATTTTTTTACAGGGATATAATTATACTAACACACACATCTAATTACAAACAAACAATATAACCTAATCCGCGAAAACACCACAAACAAACAGACGCATTCGAAACTCGAAAGACAGCAGAGACAACGTCAGCGTGAACTTACTTCAAAATCGTGGCTCAAATGTTTACGTTCCATGAATCAGATGCGTTCCAGTACCACAAAACCTTAGACGACAGCGCTTTATATCGCTAAAATATAACCCGATCAAGTGAAATTGCTCATTAGTTTCGTATAACACGTACGTTACTTTGACTTTATTGAATTTGGGATTATTTGTTGTTAATTAAATTGTCGCTACGTAACTTGGTAGAAGTTCTTTATTTACAAAAATTATAGCTTCTCGTGACGGGGACTTTAGATTTATCGTGTATAATAATTTGAATTCTGAACTAAGTACTTTATTGTTTTTTTGTTTTGATTTCCGTGTGAACTTAATGGAGCTTTTTTTTTTTTGGGTGAGAAATTATCAAATAACTTCTCCCACTCTGGGCGGAGCGGGAGGGCGTGTCAGAAGCTTACTGACTAAAACCCACCCGTGTTCTTTCGGTTGCCCTGTTGCCGGGGGCCACGATTTCCCTATCTGTTTTCTTCGAACCCCCGGCAGGCATTGGCCCTAGCGGACCCCGTAAATTCTGCTGACATCTCTTTGAGGCGCGCGTGGAACACAACGCGCCGTCGACCCGGGCTTGGTCCTTATCGGACGGCGAGCTACCCATTGCTTACCGTCCGCAAGCCCGCGCCTACGGTGGCAACTTAATAGAGCTGTGAAACTATTTTTGTGCCTGCGACTTTAGCAGTTATCCTCCCATTTTAAAATAAATTACATTAAATTAAAAGAGCATTAACAACTCTATACACTTCCAATTAGATTGAGAGCGTCCGGTCTGAACAAAGGGCAACTGATAGGAATCCGACGACTGACGAAACACGAAGTTTGCCGAGGGACATTAAGAAAATAGTTATACTGGACATCCAGTTATGATTCAGTTAAGTATAATCATTATTTCACTATCTAAAGTTCCGTACCCAAAGGGTGCCAAACGGAACCTCATTACTAAGCCTCCGCTGTCCGTCTGTCTGTCAGCGGGCTGTATCTCATGAACCGTAATAGCCGTAGACACTTGAAATTTTCACAAATTGTGTAATTCTATTGATTGATTTGACGATTAATTGCCGCTATAACAACAAACAATAAAAAAACAGCAGTTCATCGATCTTGTTCAAGTTTTCACTTTTGTCAGCATTCCCGGAGTGCTACCACTTTTTTTTAATCAGAATCTGAATCAAAATCTTATATTAGCTGTTTTGATGAGCGGAACAAACTAACAACCACTTATAATGAAATAAGTTGACATTTGACAGATAAGATTTAGCCGGATTTCAGTAACATCCTCAACTACAATTTTCTGGTCATTGACTCACGCGAAACACGCAACAGTGCGAAGATAACAATGTCAATAAGTATGAATCATCGGTCCGGCTTTACGTCCGCTCAGACGGACGGATGTATCGAAGAAAGACGACATAGAATACACACTCTACACTGCCCCGCTAAGACGCTGGCAACACTGTCGGCGTGCCCTCACCACTGTCTAGCCCCTCCACGCACTTCAAGACGCCATGACGGGAAATAGTGCATAAATAAGCTTGCACGTCATTCTCGTCCCTCTTTTCCTCAAGAACAACTGACCAGGTCGAACCTCTGTCAACTTGCTATTTGATTATATTTTTATATTGCTGTTTGTACGGATAATTAGAAGCCGATAAGTATACATCATCTTTTGATTTATATTGTACCTAATAAAATGATGGTTGTTCAATATTTATGTGTAGTAATAATTGATTGTTAATTTGATTTTCGTGTGACTAGTTTATAACTGATTTTAGTTCAAATAAGTTCCTGTGATTTCTATAAATAATGAATTAAAATAATTTACTAAGGTTGTTTGAATTTTATTTATTATAAACCCTGTGTTTAATCATTTGTTACATTATTATCCTACTGAGCGACATTTTTTTTACCACTGCTGGTAAACTCTTGGCCTTCATCTCACCTGATGGTAAGAGATGATCAGGCCGAAGGTGGAAGCGAGCTTCACCCGGAATCCTCAACCGCAAAGGAACTGGCTATCTTACCTCTAACTGCCGAAACACAACAATGCTGTTAACATTGTTGTTATGGCGACAGATTTAGATAAGATGGAGGTAGCTAGCCAGGTGGACCGAGCAGAAAATTTTGCCCCACTGGGAATCGAACCCGACCTCTGGGTCTGAGACAGGTGGTCTTACCACTAGACCATAGAGGTCGTTAAATATCTACAGGAAAGTATTATAAAATAGCTTGACCCCTAGCTCATATCTTTATGGATCCAATGAATGCAGACCTCTTGCTTGCAAAATCTTAATAGACTCAAAGTTAAAGCATTACTTTATTTATTATATTATTAAATCATTTACAGGAACTTTTGGATTGTCAAGGAGTCGATCAGTCAGAAGATGAAGCTAGTTGCCCTTTCCAAATCAAAAGTAGGTTCCATCGGGGTAACGCATAACTAACCAATTTGAAAACAAAATCCCGTGCGCACGACCCCTTTTTTTTCGTATGTAAGCGTTACTATTGCGGCCAAGCGCAGCAAGCAAGAATGGTCCTTACAGTGTACAGATATACGTTTCTTCGATAGTTCCTATCATTGAAGAACAGGCATAAAACTCCATCGACAATATTAAATCAAAATAAAGTTACATAAGTCAACTTAAAAAACCGGCCAAGTGCGTGGCGGACCACGCACAAAGACGGGTTCCGTAGTTGAGATTCATTTTTCGCAAAAACAAAATTAATTTGAAAAACTTGTTCTCCCCAACATCGATTTAAATGTCACGGTAAATTCACTAATTGCAAATGTAAGTTCGTAATGACAAAAAAAATGTGATAAAACTACAAATTAATGATTTTTGGACTTTTTCTTTAGTTGTGCTATGAAACCTTGCTTCCTGCCAAATTTTATTTTTTTAGGTCAACGGGAAGTACCCGGTTTTGATTTATTTGCGAGTTTAAAAATATGTCACATAAATGGCCGTAATTTTTTATTGCGTTGACTTAGAAGCTTGATATTTTTTTGAGCTTTAAGGCACCACAGACCTATGTATTTGATACTTGATACCTCCACGCGTTCCTGAGAAAATGGGTCTTGACAAACTGACAGACAGACAGACGCACAACGAAGCGATCCCATAGTTCTGTTTTGTCTTTTTGAGGTACGGAATCCTAAAAATGTCGAGAGATGATAAGTTCTCACGATGCGTTAAGAATGTTGATGTATCATCAGGTCATCGGCCTCAACCTCAACAAATTAATTCAGCATGTTGATCGATTCGCGCTTCCTCATCAAGGAAGTCAAATGTAAACCAATTATCGCCAAGATACTCATTGATCCATAGCCATACGTAACATAATAGTCATGCTATGTACGTAATAATGTCAAAAACAATCAGCTGTCGGGTCAGTGTGTAGTCTGCCGGATGTTCGGAGAAAGGCGGCTTACTTACCTACTGGTAGTGTTGGCAAATACAACTTTGTTTGAGGGATTTGGATATTTTGGGGAGCTTATTTTTAAAGTCTCTTCTGCTTCTCAACAAGGTGTGTGACATAACTATGCAAGGCATTAATCTGTTACATGGTCTCAGAATAAAATTCAAAGTTACGAATTCGTAATAAATATTATATTAAATACCATGCAATAACTAATTTTCAATTAATAATCATTTCTAGTCATTAATAAATAAATAATCGTGCAAATAAATTAAGTATGATAACCAAATATCATAGGTAATTTAAACAAATACCTACTGAACAACAGGAATAACTAACTAAAACTATATCGGTATAACATAACAAAGACCTACTTACTCAAGCAGGTATTATTTATAACGTACTAGCTGCGCCCCGCGGTTTCACTCGCATAAGTCTCGATCCCGTGGGAAAAAGAAAGTATCCTATGTTCTTTTCCAGGGCATCATCTATATATGTACCAAATTTCATCCAAATCCGTTCAGCCGTTTTAGCGTGAAGGCGTAACAAACAAACTTACTTTCGCTTTTTTTAAGGATAGAAATAAAGCGAAAATATTTAAGAAAAAAGTAGTATTACCAGAAGACATACTATAAACGCTCTTTAAATAAGCGCTCTTCCTCCTATGCTGTGCCCGACAGAGTCCATAATTGTTTCAATAATTTTAAGCCTACCAACTGTTTTACCAGCATTATGGAATGCAATAAAGAATTGAGAATTGAAATGAATCAAGAATAAAAAAATAGACAAAAATGGTTTAAACAATTGTAACAAAAATGTTGACAGACTCTTAGTATCTCCAAATACAGGTTAAAATATATACAGCTTGACTAGTTGGACGATGGAAATGAAATGAAATGAAATTGTTCATTCTGTTAATAAAATATCGGAATCAGTTTTACACGTCATATTTTTTTTTTTAAACCGGCCATGTGCGAGTCAGACTCGCGCACGAAGGGTTCCGTACCATTAACTATAAAAACGGCAAAAAAAATCATGTCTATTGTATGGGAGCCCCTTAAATATTTATTTTATTCTGTTTTTTAGTATTTAGTGAAAATTTCAACTGTCTAATTATCACGGTTCATGAGATACAGCCTGGTGATAGACGGACGGACCCGGGACCTTGTTACTAAGACTCCGCGTCTTAGTAATAGGGTCCCGTTTTACCCTTTGTGTACGGAACCCTAAAAACTGAATAGAGTTAATATTTCTTATATGACTAGCCCTAAGAAAAAGTGGAGAAGCAAACTCAAAGATCCAAGTTTCTTTTAAAGTCTAAACATAATCTTGGTCAGACCATAAGAGGACAATGGACATACTGAATCAGAAACGAGATCACTGTCGAAGTTCATGCTAAACCTTTTGAAATTGTTGATTTTTTTCGCTGTCCCTACCAACACTGAGATTATTTGCGTTCATTACAATGTTCAACTGCCCAATGAAACAATACAGGTAATAACAAGTTTGGCCAACGAAATAAATCAGGCTAATGTTTATTATAACAATACTATTTTGGCGCAAATTACTAATAAATAGATAGAAACTGATGAGCCTATTCAAATTTTAAATACCTATTTGACCGACTTTCACTCACAATTTCATGAATTTCCGGACATTATATTAGACAAATATTTTTGTTTGAGTATGTTCTATCTGCTATTCAATCAACATTTAGGAGAATAGATAGATAATAATAAAACCGAAGAATCGGAAATGAATTAAAATCTACTGAGTTATTTCTATTACGGATTATAACTATAGCCATAAAACTGATACTCTAAAGTTAAATTTATATTGTTGTGTTGGAGATCGGCAGAACTGAATGAACTTGTTATTTGTGCAGAATAAACAATTTTTCTTAAATTTTTGAAGTGAACTTCTTCAGGCGCGTTGGGTATTTTTGAGATGGGACTAAGCCATTGATTTCGTGACCAGTAGTGCTATTCTGTAAAAATCTTACTGTGGTAACTTAGGTGAAGTGAGCTGCCAATAGTGTCAATCCTTAGCAACTGACAGCTCACTCCACGCTCACTTCACCTAAGATAACACGGTGAGATGGTTACAGAATAGCACTACTGTTACCGACACCGTGGAGTAAAAGACATCAACGCGTTGATTACCGCGTGCCGATTTTTTTCAAGTTTTTACTTCTCCCGGAGTGCCACATTTTTTTTTCTTTACTTTTTATATACAATGGAAAAATCCAGTTGCTGTGTTGCATTATATCGTGGTGGCTTCACAAATCATCATGAGTCTGAATACACATACCAAGATTTATATTCATACTAACTAATGTGGCACACCCACAAAATGTTAATATTGGAAAATATTATGGTTTTTCGAAACACACCGTCCTTATTACCCACTTTTCAACAGCTGTCACAAAATTTCTACATTGTAGAAAACCAGTTGGGCAAGCATAGTATTCAGAAGAGACCATAAATTAGGTTTATTGAGGGAAAAGTGAAAAGAGCCGTGAACGAAGCGTTCGACGGACCGTGGACGGTTTGACGGACGTCTGTGAAATATGAACGAGCGTGTAGGTAAATTACCGTAATATAAATTAAGTAAATTGTCTGTGTACTTGGATTGATAGATCATCATCTGTCTAGCCTTTTCCGAACTATGTTGGGGTTTGGCTTCCAGTGTATCCAGGTGCAAATGAATACCATTATTTTACATGGAGCGACTGCCTGTCTGACCTCCACAACCTAGTTACTGGGTAACACGATACCGCTTGGTAAAAAAGGTTGTCAGACTTTTTTGTATAAATATTATTAATTGGTAAACTCTCCGGCAGTCAATAGAGGAACCTATTCTTTGATAAATCAACCCAACTTTTGTTACGTTACCTAAAAGGATGAGGTAAAATTTATTAGGCTCAGCATGGGCTAAGCGATTAGGAAAAAACCAGAAGTAACACTGTACAAGTAGTAAATTTAAATCGTGCGCCTCGGAAGACACCTGAAGCCTGCAATTATATTAAATTAGAAAATAAGACTAGAAAGAAATCATAGGAAGGCTATCTTCAAATAAAAAAAGATACAGAAACCTGGGATAAAGAAGAAGAGAACTAAATAAAGAAAGAAACACAATCAGAACTATTTAGAGACTGCAACAAAACTTCAACAGAAGCTGCTGTCGAAATCCAAGCATCAATAGCGCACCAAATCCATGGTATAACCACACTAACCACAATAATGATGTCAATGGGAATCATTGCGTTCAAGTCACCGTAAAATGCCTTCAATTTGTGAGATGGTCGCGTAACGATTGTAACCAGCATTTCATTGATACAGCCATACTTTTTGATGGCAAGTAAATTGAATGTGACAAATGATAGAGCAAGACAATAGGTGATTTAATTTCACTGGTTTTTCTTCGAATAACGGGTTTTGATTTGGTGAAAACAGAAAATTATGGAGGCTGAAATATCGAATTACTCTTGGGTGTTATTAAATTTGGGAGAGTTTTCGTTGATACAATTTCCATTGACTGTAGGTAATGGTTGGTTTACTGTCCTGCAGTAAACTGAATGAAATGATTAGTAATATTATACAGGTTTAAGCTTTAGGTTACTTTGCAATAAACTACTACAAAATGTTTTTCAATAATATATTTTTTTACCTCAACTGAAGAACCTTCTCAAGAATTTATTTAAATTTTTTTGTAGTGAAAACTTCTTTAGGCGTGATGAGACTAAACCATTGATTTCGCGACACTGTAACGCAATTTACCGACATCGTGGAGTAAAAATCATCAACGCGTTGATTACCGCGGTGTCTATTTTTTTTCAAGTTTTCACTTCTGTCGGCACTCCTGGAGTACCACTGGTTTTTTTTTTAGTGAAAACTTTTAGGCACGTTAGGTATTTTTGAGATGGGAAAAACAATTGAACTGGCGACACCGTTACCGACACCTCATTTTTGTAATCGCGATTGTGCTCTTTATTTATATTACTTTACGGATCAATGTTCTATGCAAATATTTTTACTTTAAAGGTTTTGGAAGTATTTTTTTTAGTTTTCACTTCTGTCGGCACTCCCGGAGTACTACTTTTTTTTATCTCATTTTATCATCCATGGGTATCGTTTCTGAACTATTAATTTACCACGCCTTCTCTTATCTCGTTTTCTTCATCACCCATCTCTATTCAACCATATTAATAACTTTCAAACTTCTAACCTTTTCAAATGTCACTGTTCACCAATGCTTATTAATTTGTAAAGCACACTGCGCCTACAAGTTCAGGGGTCAGATTTTACCGTTTACGAAAAACAATAAGTACGACCTTTGACCTCAGCGCAACGGTGTCAAATTAAAAGTTATTTTGCGACACTATTTGTGGGCCCATTAAGTTAACATTTCATAGGTGGTAGGTATTTGTTTTTAGTAGAACTGACGGGTTAGTGGCCTATCTCTTGAGCTCTCTGTTGGCATTTCTTTAGAGGCATAAATTACATTATTCATATCTAAAAAGATTACAAATTACAACTTAACGGTTTAGCTTTCCATTGTTTATACAATTAGCTTTCGCTCGCGGCTGAGACCACGTGGAGATCGGAAATTATCCAACGGGAATGTACAGCCAAGGTAAAAAATACCTATCCCATGTGTAGGACATCCTAACCTCATCCTAGTCTACCTGTTTGTCAAATGTCATTGAAATCCGTTTAGCCAAAAAGTCACAGACAAGAGTTACTTTTGCAGTCAAATTATTAGTATGGAAATACGGATTGTACCGTTATCACCTCTTGTTGGGCTCTATTGGAACAATGGCGCTATTTACTTCGCCTGACGACGGCACCTTAATAAGTTATCATCAAAATACAAAAATCTAAACATAAAACATCACAATTATTAAATAACAGAACTCAGTGAACAGTTACTTTTTTTACGTATGGCATGTCGCAGGTCAAACTTTTAGACGTCCGGTTTGGGACGTACGCCTTCCTCCATGTAGCAGGACCCGAGGTGGCGGCGCCTAGTGTTCTACGCGGGCCCCTATTTGACATCGTGGGGGGAGTCTCACACCTCACTCCCCCCACGGGCATGAGGTGGCCCGCAAAAGCAGGCCAGCACCAGTCGGGGATCATGGAAGGCGCACAAGAGCTCATGATCTGCGGTCCAAGTCTGGGAAGGGAACATCGGAGTGGTTTTTAGTCAGTAGGAGTCTGACAGACCTCTTCGCCCGTCCCAGGGCGGAGGACATCCATGAGGATTATCCACCGGACTACCGGGAGGCACCGGGTTATAAACTAAGAATGAATCCTCCTTTTTTAAAGACTATGTGGTTCGTATGGCTATACCTATCCGCTCCAAAACATCTTACGCCCATTCATAACCCTACCTATAAAAGGTACCCAAAATGTATCCACTGACATCACACGCTTTCGTTGGATATCAAATGACCGCTAACTATAATGTTTACACCGCAGGGTCACTTTCCATTTTGATGGGAAAGCCATCGTGAAGAATGTCACCAGTCATGGCAAAATTACCGTCATAATGGTTGTAATTATTACGGTTTAAGATTAGCTGCGATTATGGCGTTTTGTAATGTAGGCGTTCGTGATTGTTATGCGGACGTGAGGCAAGATTATGTTTTATAGTTTTAATGTAGTGGATTAGAGAATGTTTAGCTGTAGTATTTGTTTTGATACAAAAATATATGTTTCGTTCGTGACGAAGCTTCGCATAGTGATCCGATACACGCAGATGTAACTAACCATTATCGGCTATGATCGTGATAGTTCGGGCAGCATAGCACTTATCACCCGGGTACATCAAAGGGTTTTAGCGCGCTAATTAGCGTGGCACGTGGTTGGACTAGCGTTGTTTATTTAGTTAGACTGTTGCTTCCGAACTGCGTAGACCCTCTGTCGAAATAATGGAAAGCCATCTTGGATTATTGTACGATAATTCGTTGAAATTATGAAGCCGCTAATGTGACCACCGCATTAGCGCATTAACTTTTAGCGAGCAAAACATATGAAGCTTCAGTACGCATTGTTTTGTCAATAGACGCAGGTGCGGCCCCAGCATAGCAAATAAGTCACATAAACTGGACTACAGCAAATAAGGTAATGGTATTGTGTTGGCCAAAGTAGATCAAGCAAATTCTACTAAGTGGATAGAAAAAAGTACTGCCTACAGACTATAACCTGATAGATAACTTAAATGTTATACAAGTTATGCTATTTGGCAAACATTACTCAATTGTCTTCACGAGTATGCTGGCGTGACTCCAATCTATTAATAAGGCTTTGTAGGCTGATTTTATAAAACTCAACGTGCTTCTACATGCAAACGTAGAAGTTCTTACTTATATCAAGTTTTCAACTGCTTGTCTTGCATTAGCATTGTAGTGTTTGAGTGCATACGCACGTACTTTTTGCTTGTCAATTTCAAGGGGTTGAACTTTTTCATAAGAAGGGGGCCATTTTCTTGGAGCTCACTGATCTTCATTGTTTCGTTACTTTTCTGATTGGTCACTAGCAATACTGTATAATGCTGGTTTATAGGAGACGAGCTGGTGCCGACGACTTCGTTTGTGATCTAGTATGAAAAGTTGCCTATGTCCTTTTCTAGATCAAGGTCTACCTACCCATGTAAATTTTATTACATATATCTGTTAAGAAACAAACAAATTGTTGTAGGTATATCACCTCTATGTACTAACACTGGCTAGATAGAAAACTGTCCAGGTAAAAGTTGACATATAGTTTTGTATGAGACTCCATTTTCCACATAGTTCTTAGATAAACCTTTATACCTTCCTAATAAATGCTTAATAGTATTTCCTGTGTTTTCGCTCTACAGACCTCCCCAACACAAACTCACTTTTGCATTAAGGCCACGCGTGTTTTGAATGCGTTTTCGTACGAACTTCACTCGTACGTACACGAACGACCATGGTCGTGCGAATTGAGTGCGTGGATACGTTTTTCTCCATCAAATAAGTAGTGTTCCGGTGATATCACATTGAACGCACGAAAAATCCCAACAAGTTCGGATTGTTTTCGGACGTCGGAACTGCAGACTGGGTGAGACTTAGTCGTACGTATGTACGACTAAGTCTCACCCAGTCTGCATGCTCCCTTGGTACTTGGAAGGTCGGGATCACTCGCTCGTGTTCGTACGTGTATAATACGCACGAGTGAAATTCGTACGAAAACGCATCCAAAGTGTGCGCAGCTATATAATATTAGTTAGGATGAACTGGTTGGAAATAAGTAGGATTTTTCCAGTTAAAAGGAGGCTAATGTGCACTTAAAAAAAATACTCAGTCTAGTTCAGAGTACGGCAGTCGTACATGACTGTGTAGATAAGTTACTCTGCTATTACGGTCATTAGCTCACCGGGTGAACAGTCGGTAATGGCGACTAATGACACTACATAAAGAACATTGCGTAAGCGCAGTAAAGATAGGTCATGTTTGTTTTTGTTGATACATGCGTTTGTACAAGGTAATTGATTTCGATTCAAACTCGATTTTTTTTTTTGGGTGGAAAATTATCAAATAACTTCTCCCGCTCTGGGTGGAGCGGGAGGGCTTGTCAGACTTTTAGTGTTCAAAACCCACCCGTGTTCCTTCAGTTGCCATGTTGCCGGGGGCCACGATCTCCCTTTCGGTATTCTTCGGCCGTAGCAGACCCCGTCAATTCTGCTGACACGCGCCTCAAAGAGATGTCTCTTTGAGGCTTTTGCACGAGTGAAATAATATTTAATATATTTTAATTATTTATTTTTAATATTTAATTTCAACTTATAATTGTGTTTTATTAAAATAGGTTTTTTAATTTTATTCATTTATTTGTTTTTTGTATAGATTCTTTTCTACATATTTTGTGAATGTGAGAACGCTGTAGGCTTAGTGGATTGTAGACCTGTTGACCATTTTCTATTTTGTTAAGTACTTGGTCCTTATTGAAAGACCTACACTGTCCTCCCATACCTAGAAACACTGTTATGTGAAAATATTGTAAAAGCCAATTATTTTTAAAAGAGTAACCGTGGAGTTTCTTGCCGGCTCTTCTCCATAGGAAACGACCAATTGGAACCGTGCACCTAGCTTCTGACGTTTCATAAGTGCCCATGTAGGTTTATGTGAAATAAAATATTTTGATTTTGAATACCTACACGTACAATGAAACAGACAGACCCTATTGCCACAGTATAAATCAGTAACAGTATTATATCTTCATAGAAAATAGCCGAAACGAGGCACTTCGAAATCTCAATGTATATCAGTACGCAACAGTCTCGAGTGTGCGGCCGTAGGTAATTATTTCAAGATCACTGCCGAGATATAATACTGATACTTATTTATACTGTGCTATTGCTAACTTTAGATATATTATCCAGTAGATTTTTTCAAAAGCAGCATTCAGTCCATCACAAAGCCTCCCAAACAAAAGCTTAGTCATAACGTAACAAAAGTATGGTCATCATAATATTCTTCGAAGTCACTTGTGTGCATAATTTTACATCGTAAAAACTTACGGCTTCTCACGAAACAATACATCGTAAAATTTGTCAAGTGCCTCTCTCCGTTTAACGACATTTTCTACGAGACTTTAAATATAATAGCAATTTTATTATTGCGTATAGTTACAAAATTTGCTTGCTTTCACCTTCGGCCTGATCATCACTTACCATCTGGTGAGAATGCCAAGAGCTTCCCTGTTGTGGTAAAAAAAAAAACAGTGGCACTCCGGGAGTCCCGACAGAAGCGAAAACTTGAACAAAATCGCCTTGGTGGAAGAAAAATACTTATATAGAACATTGGTCCGTAACATTATCTAAATAAAGGGCACAATTGCGTTTACAAAAAAATACTTCCAAAACCTTTAAAGTAAAAATACTTGCATAGAACATTGATCCGTAACTTAACATAAATAAAGAACACAATCACGTTTACAAAAATGAGGTGTCTATACCGGTGTCGCGAGTTCAATTGTTTTTTCCCATCTCAAAAATGCCCAACGCACCTAAAGAAGTTTTCACTTCCAAAAAAAGTTTCCAGTTGTCTTTTATCTTTTTCGTGTGGTTAGGGACTAACCTGGTGTCAAAGTTTTAAAGCCGCCCATGAGCCTCTGACTTGGCTTCACAATGCCGTCGAGAAATATCTCTCAGATTCATGTGCGTATTATATCATTATTACTTGCTTCAAAAACGGTGAAGGAAAACATCGTGAGTAAACCGGCATGTCCTAGAACCAAAAATTCGAAGACATGTGACATCTATTAACCCGCACTGGGCCGGCGTGGTAGATTACAGCCCAGTCCCACTCGAAGAAAGGAGGCCTGTGAGAAAATTATAGGCTGATTTTGCAATATAAGAGTATACTTTATTTTAATTAAACTTAGCCTTTAGATCATAGTATCACCACATAAGACTCTTGTAACGTAATCAACTAATACAATAACATTAGCTACTTATAACTTGAAAACCTAAGTTACATAACATACTTAAGTGTTACTCAAGCAGTACACAGGTTACAGGTTACAGACCAGGCTTAGTTACTTACTTTGTATAAGTTGCAAGCATGTGACATTACGACCTATTGCATAGTTTCAAAGACTAAGGTTAAAAGGCTTTTGTTAAAAAGATGTTCTGACAAGGAAGCAATTTCAGCAACACTGAACATTTCATATAAGAGGCTTTTACTTTTTATTGGGTCATTATTACCACAGAATGGTGCCGATTCTCTTGAACACCGAACTAAACTATCACTTAAATTCCTTACTTTTGGCTATGAGAATCTTAAAGCTATTCCGCAAAATAAGTTCTCTAAATTTAAAAATAATTTTGAGACAACTAAATCGAATTTCACAATCGCGACTGCACGTGGTACTTGTTTGCCATACGCCGTGAATTGTTTTAGAGCCGGAGGCGCGCATGGGGCAGCCTCGACTTTTTGTTTGGAAAATTATTACCTACATGTTGAGTTTTAGGGGTTTATGGGCTTTATGAAGGGAGTCGAAATTTTCATTATATTTGCGATAGGACACACCATTTTCGAGATATAAGCAAAAGAAAAAAATATACAGTATTATTTTAGCACCTGAAGTGGTGTCGGTGTAAATTTAAAGTTCATGACAATCAATTTTACTCCACACATTTTTAATCGCGATTAGAAATAGTCAATTTAGTTAAATAATTAAAATTTTATGTGTAAAATGTCAAATTCAGAAGAGCAAAATTGGCATTTTAACTAAATTAATATCTCAGGGCCATCTTAGTGTTGTCAAACTAAAATATAGTTAAATTGTGTCACTTTAGTCTTGACAGGAATAAGCTAAATTTTGGTAATTTTTAGTCTAGTTTACAGGCATTTGTGACAAGAGAATCGGCACCAATATCTACTAAGATTCTATAATTTCTTTTCGATTTAAACTTATCCAGAAAGAGTCCAACTTATTGCCATTTCAAGGCGAAGACACACATAATGTTAGTCAGGAATTGATTATGTGATTTGATGCACAGAAACCAATATAACAAAATTTATTTCAAACAATTAAAGTCCAATAATTCAGTGTAGAAATCGAATGTTCAGATTAATTACAAGCTAACGATTAGGACATCTAAATCGGACAAAATCCTATCAATCATAAATAGTTGACCTTATCTCTAGTGACTTCATACAATAGTATTTCACTTATCATTATTAATATTAATCTTATAAAGAGTTTCAAAAGCAATCTGAAAGTCTTTAAGTTATCAAATGCTGTAATAAAAATCAGACAATGTAATCGACATTATGTACCATGTTCGTTGGTATTTGTTCATCAGAATTATTACAGTAGATATAAAATTTGGACAATGCAACGACAAAAAAGTAATGGAGTAATAATGTGAATAGGTACTTTTTTTTTAAGCTATTGCATAGCTTTTATCGCGGGCTTTGAGCGCGGCGACCGAATCAAGAAATTCCGTAACGTAACGAAAATAAAACCTAACACCCCCCACTCCGCCTACCATGTAATGACGGTTCCCATGACAACGTGATGTTGTCATAGGAAACGTGATGTTGTCATGGGAACGTAATTTTTGTTTTATGTCATCACGTCATCATCCCAAGTGTAGCGTTGACAAATAGGAAGTATGGAGGTTACAAATGCTATGCAATAGCTTTACCGTGGCAGTCCTCGAGTGCCACACGTTTTTTTCTTTAAAGATAAGGACAAAGAAAGACAATACATTTATTTAGCACAGACAAAAAGGCACACAATACAACATAATTATAACACAAGTAAAAGATAGAAATAAAAAAGGAAACAAAAAACAGTGCAGCTTTAGCCTGCACTGTCCCACTGCTGAGCAAAGGCCTCCCCCAAATCCATCCATGTATCCTTTTCCAGGGCCACTTCCATCCAACCCTTGCGGTACGCGTCTAGATCATCTCGCCACCTCTTCCTGGGCCGACCTCGGCGCCGCCGTCCATCCTCAGGTATAGTATAGGTACTAGTATTCAGAAATGCTGAGTAGTACCTTTAATTATTTTTGTTATTTTTAAAACCTTGTCGTGTCTACTTTTTGTGAGGTTGGTGACTAACCTAGTGTCAGAGTTTTAAAACCACCCATGGGCTTCTGACTTGACTTCACATGACGTCGTCAAAACGGTAGATGAAGAACACAAAAACTCGGTCCACAATAATAGATCCATACTTGCACCCACACATACACACATTTGATTTAATTTAAGTGAATTTATGTAGTTTTAGCAAAAACATTATACGGTTTGCAATTTATATAATACGTCTTGCTATGGAAGAGCGGATTCTCCTAATACAGGCACTATCTGCCTAAAAGGAGGATCCAATCAAAAAATTTGTTTATACCTCTACAAGTTTTACCAATAAACAATTTTATTTTTTTAATTTATTTTATTTATTCACTGTTTTAAATATGACACCAGTTATTGTTTGTTAAATCGATTAAATTAAAAATTAATTCTTTAGTAGGTATCTATCTATGTTAGCGGAAACAAGTGAAGTTATGTCAAGATATCGACACAAATAGAAATAGCGCCCATGGGCCATAATGAGGCTAAACGTATGCTGAGACGCAGGTTCACGCAGCGTAGAGCAGAGCAAATTTTCTAATGCATGAACGTACTAACAGCTGCGTACGCTGCGGCACAGGCACGTGCGACGCAGACATGTTTCTGACCTGCTCTGCGTCTCGTTGCGTACGGATTTCTGCGCGACGCGTGCAGATCGTCACTTGTTTTTTTTACCACTGATTTATAATTTTGTTTCAATGACAGATTGTTTGTACTAGCTAGGACGAGAATGTGTCTATGTAGCTGCGTCGCAGCATACGCTTGCGACCTATGTCTGCCTCGCCTGCCCTACCCTGCAAAATCTGTACTGTGCCATACTGCGTCACCTGCGGCTAAGCATACGCTTAGCTAAATTGTAATGTACGCTCAACAAAATAGTTTTGTAAGCAGACAAGAAATAATTACCTACCGGTACATCTTTCTTTACACTACATAGGAGATACTTATTATTAGGTAAATGATATTGTACCTATCAAAACTTTTGATGTGTAAAATCTTTCCTCTCGCTTTCCTGCAATCAAAATCTAAATCAATCTAAATAATCAAATCTGTGGGAGTAATTTCTTGAAAAGAGATGGTAATGTGTCACAGGAAGCCGGGGAAGCGCGTGCTATTTGATTTTACCAATGAGCGCGCGCGGTACTTGAGTTGGCCGTCAGAAACGACCTTAACATAGCCCTTTAAATGTTGCTTATTACCAAAGTGAGATGTCAGATGTTACACATCATAGGTGACTACTACTGTAAGGCTTTCTCGTTTTTTTAACACAAGACGCACTATGGCGAGTGATATCAGAGATTTTAAAATTAAAATACGGCACTAACAGACTCCTCTACCTAGCCCATGGTTGAAGAAATCTATCACATGCACACAATTCTCTTTCGTCAACTGTACTTTCTTACGATACCAATCAACGGCGATTGCTAAAACGATGACCTTAGTATTAATGACCTCAAAGAACTCACGTGCTATTAAAACAACTTATAATTTGCGCTAATGGTGTCAAAGTTATGGGAACTGTAATGTATCTGCAATTGGTGATCATTGTGCAAGTTTTGCAAACACAAATTGTTTGGGCATTTATACAAAAAAATTGCATGCTCCTAAGCAAAAACATATGTTGTGAAAGATGAACATAATAAACGGTAGGTAGGTATCCAACTCATAAATATGTAAGTATATTGCTAAAAGTAATTAAAAAATGTCTTCATTGCTGATACTTGCCCGCACAACAAACACCAAGAAGCATAGCAGACGATAGAAAGAAATTTTTATCTGCCCAAATAAGACGCACGTTATAAAATTAACATTAATAATATAACATCACGCCTGTATTCCCCAATGGGTTAGGCAGAGGTGTACCTATAGTACACCCACATTTCGCCAGTTACGTTTAAGTCCCATGTAATAGGGGGCAAGCCTATTGCCATCAACCGGGCACAAATTCAGACTCCGGGCTCATCATCATCATCATTTCAGCAGAAAGACGTCCACTGCTGGACATAGGTCTCCCCAACCACCGCGACTTGGACAGGTTCTGTGCTTCCCGCATCCAGCGGATTCCTGCGACCTTCAGTCTTAAGTTCACCTTGGCCTTCCAACGTTAGGTCTTCCAGTACGCGGTCGCCACTCCAGAACCTTTCGGTCCCATTGGCCATCTGTTCTGCGAGCAATGTGTCCTGCCCATTGCCACTTAAGTTTGGCAAATCTTCTGGCTACATTTGTTACTATGGTTCTCCTGCGGATCTCTTCATTTCTGATTCGATCACGTAAGGAAACTCTTTGCTACTGAGACATTTCAAATGGAAAAACTGACCCGTGAATCGAACCACTAGACCAACGAGGCAGTCTAGCACAATGGGAATGTATATCATCATCAGCCTATAAAATGTTCCCATTGCTGGGAAACAGGCCTCCTCTCAGTGAGTGAGAGGGAGTGGGCCGTAATCCACCACGCCGGCCCTGTGCGGGTTGGTAGATGTCACATGTCTTCGAATTTTTGGTTCTAGGACATGCTGGTTTCCTCACGATGTTTTCCTTCACCGTTTTGAGAGCAGTGGTGATGAAATAATTTACACAAAGTAAAGCGCCTGTCTGGGTTCAAACCTACGACCTACAACTCGTAAGTCGCGGCCGTTACCACTGGGCCACCACTGCTCTGAAAATGTATATAATAATGTATATTGGAAACGACAAAAACAATCTACTAAAAACAGATTTGCAAAAAAAATATCAAATGAATTACTTAAAATGGTAATACGAAAAGGCCATAGGCAAAATTTAATAACTGCGAATAGAATCTTGTATTAGATGCTATTTCGATGATATCAACAGGTAATCTAATGGTCGGTGTTAGCGTATTTATAGCCTTGAGCGTACAGCTGTTAACGGAAACAGCAAAAATTCACTGTGGTTTGCAACTACTCCATTGATATTAGTTTAGTCAAGAAAATAATTTATCTAATTGACACGTCAATTAGCTCTTTTGTAGCCATTTTGTGCAGCTATCAATCACAACTGTCATTCTTTAATATACGGACAATTTGCCAATTTTATAATTTAAAAAAATCCTGACTAAACTTAGGCTTTCTAATAACTAGCGTTATTAGAAAACCTAAGTTTATCTCTACCTTTCCTTCAAAAATGTATAAATTAATAGTTTAAAAAACACTAGAAAAACTCGCTTGAAACTTGATCGTGTTCAAAGTCCATTACGTGGCCTTTCTCACATGTGCAAACACGACTATGATACGATATTCCATCATGGAATGCCAGTGCCTATCTTCCGGCTTCATCATCAGACCTTGAAACCTAATCGTGGTCAAAGTTCATTACAAGACTTTTCTAAGAAATCCAAAACAGCTATGATACGATTTTTCATCATGAAGTTCCAATTCATATATTCCGGCTCCATCATCAGATCAGTTCGACAGTACCATATTATTGTATTGTCACCAGAACTACATACAGCTGCCAATTTCCATTACGCTACGACTCTTGGAAGATGGTTAAATTAGTTACCTTAGATTCCATTACATAGTTACATACAGGTCGACCTAATAAAAGCGTGTTAATAAGTAAATCTGATCTTCTTGAAGATAACGAGGGTACATAATATATGTGGTTTCAACACATTAACTGGTCGACGTACTTAACAAGGCCGATACCTATACTTTCGAAATGATCGACATCGTTTGTTTATAACTTAATTTTAAGGTTATTCAAGTATTATTGCTGATTATACCAATCAATAATAATTATAGCTTTAGGAAGTAGGTAATCTTCTTTATAGAGCTCCTTTATAAAGTACTTAACATAATTACTGCTTTATAATTTTAAATAATTAACATCTATTTTAGAACGTTTATAAAATAAACTATGCAGTGTGAATCTTTATAAAGTGCACATATCGAAATGAGGGAATATTCTATGCTTAATTTTATCGACGGAAAAAATATGAAAAAATCTAAATATTCTTTTTTTTTTATATTTTTTAAGAAAAAAAAAATTAACAACACGGTGTAACTTTTAAACTAAATGATCTATCGCAATTAAACAAACTCCATAATAATTGAAAGTAATTAGGCGTCCTCATAAAATGAAAATTGTGGAAAAAAACTACCCTTAATTTAAAATAAACAGGTTTTTTTTTTAGCAAAAATCAGTATTTTTTACAATAATCGTAAAATTTCTCAATAAGAAGCCAAACTGAACAAAAAATTTTTTTTTTTCAGGTTTCTTTTAAAATATTTTTTCCATCGATAAAATTAAGCATAGATTCCCTCATTTCTATATGTACACATTATAAAGATTCACACTGTATAGTGTTTAACTGTTAACATCCGAAATTTTTATTAAATCCAAGATTTCAGTAACAATCAAACCTCCATTTAGAATGCTCCTAATTTTTAAATGATTACGGACAAAATGGGCCTTATTAATTTTGTTCATTAACGTATTTATTATTAATCGTATACTATTACATCGATGTCTTAATTACATGTAATTACTCTTGTGGTTGACGTCCTGCTACTGGTTATCCCCGATTCAATACCGCAAAACATTCAATACGCAGCTCAATGACATAAATAAGTATGAAACTCAAACTCAAACTCAAAAACTCAAATCATTTATTTCAATTAAACCATTTACAGGCACTTTTGAATTGTCAAGGAATCGGTCAGTCAGAAATAGGTATGAAGCTAGTTGCCCATTCCAAAGCGTAGTAGGTACCTATGGAGAAGAACGGGCAAGAAACTCCACGGACACTCTTTTTAAATAAAAAATTGTTACAAAATATTGGTTACATCATTCATGTTGAAATTATACATGTGAGAACAATGTAGAAAGATGTGCACATGAGAAGCGTCCGTAATAAAAAGATAAAAAAGAACAATTCAAAAAAATTAAAAATAAGCTCTGGCAGCTAAGAGATGACCAGTCCCAACTGACGGCGCCCGTTCACGAACATGACGCATGGATTAGCACCATTCAGCTCAACCATTTTGAAGGGAGCTAAATGATCCAACACACGCGCCACCATCAGCGAAACATTTGAGTGAGCATGACATACTCACAGCCGCCAGGGCACATTCAAGTCAATGCAAGACATATTACCCGGTAAATGACGTACTTATACTCCATTTGAAATAAGATTAGACATTTACAGTCCGTTCAACCGATTCTAAGTTCTATTGCAAAGGCATAGGGATGGCATTAAAAGCAAAAAAAGTGGTTACAATGCCAACTGTTTACTGCAGCTGCCATTTGTCATGCCACCAACGCAATAGAAGTCAAAATCGGTTGAATGGACTTTAAAAAGGGTTTAGTTAAATGTCTAATCTTATTTCAAATGGAGTATAGTTTATAAACAGTATAGACAGCAACTTGATATTTTCAGATTGAACGTACAGAAAGACAAAAGGCTACTAAACTCACAGCACTATTATTCAATCTACCCAGCCTTTTCCCAACTATGTTGGGGTCGACTTCCAGTCTAACCGGATGCAACTGAATACCAGTATTTCAACTGCCTATCTTACTTCCACAGCCCAGTAACTAGGTAAAACGATACCCCTTGGTAAGACTGGTTCTCAGACTTTCTGGCTTCTGACGACCCGTAACAACTGTCAAAGATCCACGAATGAGCCGGGACCAACAGTTTAACGTGCTTTTCGAGGCACGGAGGAGTCTCGGTATGTAGAATTGGTCACCTATCCACGGACCAACCCCGGCAAGCATAACTTAACTTGATGGATCGACCCGTGCGGCTGTTAGTACTTAGCCATGAGCTCCCAGCACTATTATTATTATTATAAAATATAATAATCCTGTATAGTTTGTATACACCTTACTTTACGTTTATATACCTAATCTGCGTCTGCAATTTATTTGCCAAACATGTAAACAAACACGAGTTTCAGGAAAAACAACTGTAATGCCTACACATAAGGTTCAAGATGCGCTACAACTTCATATATTTTATGACTTTTTCAACAGTACTTGTCAGTCTAAAATCAACTTTATTTGCACTGTTTTAAAGGTAATGTTTGTTTAAGTGGAAATAATATCAATTGAAAACAAGGATTTAAATAGACCTTAGGTATCTACTCTTATTTTTGGGATGGAATTTTAGTTTTTATTTTAATAGTCAGCATATCGGCGGTCCCTACGTACATAAAGACATGTCAAAACATGCCATTTCTGACATTACTTTATGTACGTAGGGATCGTCGATATGTTTCCATTGCTGGGACATAGGCCTCCTCTCTATGAGAGACAGTGGGGCCATGGTATTGGGTGCTTCCGGGCTAAAATGATACCAAAATGGCGAATGGGTCATATACATTTTCCAAAAAAAATCATAAAGAAAAATATCAGTCAAAGTAACCTTTGCGCTGGCACCATACCACCGCGATGGAAGTAACTTTGGGTATTGAACAAATGCAGGGCTATCTAATGCTGAAATTAGGTGAAACAAACACCATTTAAAATTGTGTTAAAACACAACGCAGCATTTTAAATGGTACATTAATTAGCTGATTCTAATAATGCATAAATAATTCATTAGATTAATCCACCAGTAATTTAAAATACAAACATTTTAATTTAATTAATTATTTCCCAATTTTCTTTCGAGATCCGGTTGTATTTTTAAAATTGAAATGTCAATGTCATTTTTATTCATATTTTTATCAACATTTAGCACGACTTGAGAGTGCTTTGCGATCGAAAAATTTGTTTTGCCTCCTTTATGCAACTGTTTTTATTGTTACACTCCTGCTAGTACTTACACAGAATCTACCAAAAAAAAAATCCGACGAACTGAGAACCACCTCCTTTTTTCGAAGTCGGTTAAAAACGAAAAAAAAAATCAATATAGTTTAAAAAAAATCCCGTCAATCAAGTGTGAAACCTGAAAATATTGTAGCTTGCGAAAAAATCAATAAATTGAGTAATTTTTTTTAAATAGATTTCTTTCAGTCATTGGAGGAACCCTTTTGTTCAAAGTAGTTTAATTATAATTCATTAACTAATATAAATATCTATATACTATATATTTCCAACTTCGACCCTCTTCCGTTGTCTAGCAACCAACAAAGCAAACCTAAATAGTCGTTGACAGTACGTAAAGATTTCGAGGTGAGAAATTTAACCCATATTGATGGGTAAAAAAGCAGTAAAAACATACTTCATGAAAAGTAGTTTAAATATTTTGATTTTGACGGGATTCCTTAGTTACTTTCTTCTTTTAATTCCTGGATCAATTGGTGTACTCTAAGTCGTTATAGAGCCTTTTATTAAAATACCTTTCTAATTGCTTCTCCTACTTTGTGCGTTGTTAAAACTCATGTAAAGAAATGTTTCACAAAGCAGAAATGTCAAATGTTCATACTTATCACGCTCCGCTGAGCAGAAAAGTATTAGTCAAGATGCTTACCAATTTCGTACAAAAACTGTTTGAGTAAACATGTTGGATTCACTAACACAGTGGGCTGAAATTAGGGCTCTGTGGTAACAAAACCACAATTAGCAATAATAAATTAAAAGCTTCGTCAGTTTATAGTCTACTAGCTTCTGCCCGCGACTTCGTCCGTGAGCCTACAACCTTCCTCAAGTATTAGGCAAAAATATTTTTTCGAATCGGACTGCAAGTTCCGGAAATTACCCCCTACATACAAACAAACAAACATACAAACAAACTTTTACCTCTTTATAATATTAAAATAGATGTTACATTATTGAGAGCAGTGGGGACGTGGCCTAGTGGTAACCGCCCAGACTTACGAGTTGTAGATCGTGGGTTCGAACCCAGCCTGCCGCGGCTGCGAATATGGGCCGCAAGGGAAATCGTGGCCCCCCAGCAACATGGCAACTGAAGGAACACGGGTGGGTTTTAGTCAGTAAGAATCTGACACGCCCTCCCGCTCCACTCAGAGCGGGAGAAGTTATTTGATAATTTCCCACCCAAAAAAAAATGCAGGTACTTTACATTGTGTAAATAATTCCATCACCACTGCTCTCAAAACGGTGAAGGAATAACATTGTGAGGAAACCGGCATGTCCTAGAACCAAAAATTCGAAAACATGTGTCATCTACCAACCCGCACTGGGCCCGCGTGGTAGATTACAGCCCACTAAGCTCCCTCTTGAAGAGAGGAGGCCTGTGTCCCAGCAGTGGGAACATTATAGGCTGATTATGATACATTATTGATATTCTATTTGAATAAACCGTGATAAAAGATATTTTTAATAGCCTGCATACTATCCGGGCAAAAGCATTACCCATTCCTTCCTTAGTAAATAATATCTTACGCAAGAATGGCCTTAATGGTTTTCCCAAGAATTGGTGATAATAAATTTATACATTACTAATTTTACCGGATCTCTCTTGCAACGTTTTATTGTTTTATTCAGTCATCTCTGGCAACTCCAACAATAATATGGGTCGCTGAAACCGCAAAGAAACTTACCTGTAACAAAAAAGAAAACACAGAATTAGTTCCGAAAACGCAATACCTACTACGTTACACAAATTCAATCTGCCTAGCCTTTTCCCAATTCTGTTGGGGTCGGCTTCCAATCAAATCGGATACATGGTCCTCATATGGCCTGACCAAGATTATGTCTGGACTTTAAAAGAGACTGCGACCTCTGAGTTTGTTTCGGCCTTTCTTCTCAGAGTAGTCAGATAGGAAACGCCGAACTCATCTAGCTTATTTTTAATATTTTTTTTTTATATGACGTGTAAAAGTGATTCCGATATCCTATTTACAGAATAAACAATTTCATTTCATTTCATTACAGCTGAATACCAGTATTTTTTACATGGAGTGACTGCCTATCTGACCTCCACAACCCAGTAACTGGATAACACGATACCCTTTGCTAAGACTGGTTGTCAGACTTTTGGACTTCTGACTACCCGTAACGACTGTCAAAGATCTACGAATGACAGCCGGGACCAGTGGCTTACCACCGTGATTGGGTCACCCATCCACAACCCGACCTCGGCAATCGTAGCTTCACCTTTTGATCGACCCGTGCCGCTGTTATTATTTAACCACGAGCCCCTACCTACTGGAGCTCATGGCTAAGTAATAACAGCCACACGGATCGATTCATCCGGTTAAGCTACGCTTGGCGGGGTTGGTCTGTGGATGGGTGACCATCTTTACATACCGAGACTCCTCCGTGCCTCGGAAAGCACGTTAAGCCGTTAGTCCCGGCTGTCATTCGTGGATCTTTGACAGTCGTTACGGGTCGTCAGAAGCCCGAAAGTCTGACAACCAGTCTTACCAAGGGGTATCGTATTACCCAGTTATTTGGTTGTGGAGGTCAGATAGACAGTCGCTCCGTGTAAAATACTGGTATTCAGCTGCATCCAGTTAGACTGGAAGTCGACCCCAATATAGTTGGGAAAAGGTTAGGTAGATTGAGCTCCTACCTACCTACTACGTTACACAAATAATAGTAAGTAATATAAGGCTGGGTTCGATCTACATTACAGCCTCTCTGACATTCAACTCAACACTTCAAATGGAAACATAATATCACAAGTCCGACCGATGGTAATAATCGACCCATTGATCTATCTTTTTTACACCAACACATTGCTCCAGTGACTCCAATGTTCTCGCAATGTCTTCTTAATCGATTTTTGTTATAAGAAACAAGTCCATTGGCCTATGATAAGCGAGCTTTAATACATGAACATCAGGTCTTAAGATCCATCTAACGGATTTGCTAAGTGCAGTATAATAGTAATGTAGGTATGATAGTATTTTCTCTTAATGGTGAGATATTGTTAGCAGATGTTTCTGTGATCCAGATTGATCTCTGTTATTATAGTATTAGGCTTGGTTCGTATGTGTTATGGTGCGTTGATTCTTTTCCGGCTCGAAATTTCGCCGCGAGAGAGCGTTGAGTTTTCATCACATAACAAAAATCAAAATGTCCGTGAAATTTTAATCAAGGGTCTTCATTATTTTACATGTGGAAGTTTGTAATGATTTTTAAGCTATTGCATAGCTTCTATCGCGGGCTTTGAGCACGGCGACCGAATCAAGAAATTCCGTAACGTAACGAAAATAAAACCTAACACCCCCCACTCCGCCTACCATGTAATGACGGTTCCCATGACAACGTGATGTTGTCATGAAGGTTATAAATGCTATGCAATAGCTTTACCGCGGCAGTCCCCGAGTGCCACACGTTTTTTTAAATTGTGTTATTAGTCTGTAAGCTTTCTGTAAAATTAAATAAATAAAATTAGACGCCATCTCCACAGACGAGAGAATCACGGCGATAGTCACGCTGTGCCTTCAAATTATCGCCGCGATGATATCGCCCTGTGGAGATTAATTCATAGAGTTTCTATTGAATTTGATGGCACGATGAGATTCGCCGCGTTTGTTTTCGGCCATGGAGATGGCGCCTTTGTAGTGAATGAAAGTAACTGAGTAACACACATTTAGCGCCATCTACGCGGAACTAATTTGACAGTTTCTTCCCCGTTGATAAAAGATAGAACGTGTTTTCGCCAATAGCGAAGCAATTCTCAACTTTATTTTCTAACAATATAAGAAGCAATATTTTGATAGCTCCCTAACAAGCATCGCCTATGACAGCAATAGTACAAAACTAGTCGGTCAAACATTTATGTACAGACGCCAACACATCAAGCTACTACAATCTGTCAAATTTATTTAATAGATTTTCAACTTTATCACTGATGTTTAAGGTTCAAAGTTGATTGGGAAAATTTGACAGTTTCGGGTAGCTTGATATGCTGGCGTCTGTACGTTAGCAAAATAACATACATTCACAAACTTGAATAGCACTTAGAAAAGGTAACATAATAGTAAAAAGCTTTTACTGTTTATCTACTTATTTAAACAAACATACATTAAAGGCAAAAGCCGCAAATAAAACAAGACAGCTCGGTCAAGGGTCTCTCTCTTAAACTCAACGTAGATATTGTTTTACCCAGTGAGAACTGCACCAACAACCTCATTAGGGTATTCACATCGAAATTAAGGGATTTACCAATGGAGAGAACATAAAGACATTCCTTACAGCGGTAAGATGATTTTCAAAGCCCCTTTTGAAAGGTCTGCTCCGGGGAAGTACTTCTGCCCGTGGCAAGTTGTTGAACAAGTCAATATAATCAAGGCTCCTTGAGAATCAGCCCCGTCCAAGTACAACCGTCATATTTTTTTGTCTAGGGCATCTCGCAGTTGACCACTAAGGTCATGGCTGCTTAACCGAACTTTCCTGTAGCTGCCCTAAGCTACTACACTCAAAGCCTCCAGCCAGGGTCAAATAATATTCTAAATGAAAACTAGGCGAGCGCTCGCTAAGGGCACCCCCTGTAGGGTACGAAACTCGGCTTAGGGCGTCGCTCGGGGGATGACAACAAGAAGGGACAAGCTGGATCAAACTTAGATTTTCATCTTGATTACTATACGGGGTATTTAAAGCTACGTGCTCAGCTGCAACAACTGCTGGTACTTCGTTTTCGGAGAAGGGTCGGGGGCACAACCGTCACACTTATTTTGTATCATTTTATAAGTTTGTCATGAGTGATTTGCAGCAACCAGCGTAAAACAAAACTTAGGACCATTTTATTGGAGATAAAGATAAGAAATTAAAAAACAAAAAACCCGACTGCAAAAACATATAACTGAAAAGGAGGAGGTTATATGTTCGTCGCGATGTTTTTTTTTTTTATTTATTTATGTCCACCGATTTCTCCGTCAACATTGGACCGATTTTGAAAATTCTTTTTTTTGTTTAAAGGGTGTACTCTCAAATTGGTCCTATATAAATTTTATTAACTTTGCTTAGATAGTTTTTGAGTTAGCTACAAAATACGTATTTTTTTCCCACTTAGTATGTAGATGATATGATAAGTTTTTTTTATTTTTTTATTTCAAGCTTTTTAGATTTATTAAAAATATATATTGACTCATTACTAGCTTTTATTTAATACTAATAATGTAGTTTTTTTTAAACCTACCTCCTTCCCTTTCCCTTTATTTGTATTTGCAGATGCAATATACAAATATTACATAGCCTAGACACTCCCACAATTAAGACGAATCTAACGACATCTCACATGTTAAAATCCATCAAGTCGTTTAGGCTACAGAGCGTACCAAAGAAATAGACATATATATGTCACCGTAAAATTATAAACTTCGTTAGTTTGTAATCTATCGGTATTATTTCCGTTAGATTACAAACTGTCGAAAGATTGTGAACTGCGACAAATCATTTACGATTTAACGTATTATTTTTCGATAGTTTATATTATATCCATGAGAAACGAGCGTAGTAAGCGCTGCCGCTACCGCGGCAGCGCTTACTACGCTCGCTCGACTCACGAGGTTGGTCACAGTTCTAACCTAACCTAACCCATTTCACCCAGTTCACAATTTTTCGACAGATTATGATCTACCTGAAATAATACCGATAGATTATAAACTAACGGTGCTCACAATCTTACGGTGACATATACATACATACTGTCTCCATCCCTCCTTCTGGGGCAGTCGGGTAAAAACGGTCTGTAATACTAAAAACGTTTAATTTCAGTTTTTAGTCACAGTTGCCAACAAGTGTGTCAACCCTAACAACCAGCAACACATGAATTTCACCGCCTCACGACCTCTACCCAAATTAACACAGTTCGATTTGTATGCAGATTCGTTAGCCGAACAGAATTCGGACGTCCGTCGGTGACATGCGCCCGCGCCGCGTCGCGGTGAAAGTGAACGTGGACGAATGAAGTGTGGATGCGGTATTTTTTACGTTTTTGTTGATAGTTTAGAGAACCATTTGTTTACTGTTTTTTGAAAATTATAGCTATCTAGGTTTTAGAGGACACGATGTCTACAAGAAGTAAAAGCATTTAACTTTAACTATGTGTTATTGTGTTGCTTTCTCCGGCCAATCTACTCAGCTGTTAACTTTCCCGGCTATTTACATTTTAGAAGTCGCAATTTTCGTTAAATGTATCATAAACCCGTTTACTGCAGTGTCAAAAGATAGAAAGAGACCTATAAGAAGTCAGTATGAATATCTACTTCATGTTGAGAGTTGTAATAATGCTTTACAAAAAAAAGTATTATTAACTAAAATACCTAACTAAGATAATTAAAAATGACACAATTCAAAACTTTAAAATCAAAGCATTATTAATTGTAAAATGCTATTATTCTGTGAACGACTTTCTTAATGATACTGACTTATGTACTGCCTACCTAATTATAACATTGTTTCAATGTATTTTAAGTTTATTCCTATTGTGTTTATTGTAATTCCTTTTTTGTTTATTGTATTATAGGTAATAATGTAAATCAATGTTTTATTACATGAATGTAGGTACCTGGTGCCGACTATTGTTCATCTGTAATGCCTACCTTAAAAACAATTTATCTATGTCATAATTGCGGTTCATTTTATATTAATTCACTCGTGTTATAATAATGTTGCATGCCTAATAGGTAGATTGTACAAGGATCACTCATATTTTAACTGTCACATCTTATTTACTCTACCTGCAATCTATGCAAATATTACTTTACTTTACTCAGCAGTGGCACGATACAAATTAAATTAAAAGAGTTTTTTTTGTATAGAATGTGGTATAATTTGTTAGTTTATTAGAGAAACTGAACTTTCATTGCAATTTCGAATAATTTAAAGATCTTCATAAAGAGCAAAAGAAGTCAGTGGGCTGAGATAATTCTACGAATCTAGTATAGATAGTTTGTCAAAAAATATTCTGGTCCCCACAGATTTCCAAACACATAATGACCTAAGTAACATTTAGGTAAAACATTGTACATACCTACTGTAAGTTCTCAGTTATGGCACAGTATAAATAAACAACAGTATTATGTCTTCATAGAAAATGGCTGAAACGACGCGCTTCGAAATATCAGTACGCAACAGTCTCGAGTGCGCGGCAGTTACGCACTGACACGGAAGGTTTAACTATCGAGCGGCCGTAGGTAATTATTTCAAAGTCACTGCCGAGACATAATACTGATACTTTATTATTATACTGTAGTTATGGGACTCTAATCGCCCATTATTTTAATTGCTCAACATTTTCCTATTTAGCGTGCCTCATCCAAAACTCATCACCGTTCACAACTCCATATAAATAACGACACTGACCGACTCGGTCAAGGCTACTACCAGCACAACTATGAAACTAATAACCACATGTGTTTAGTAAATTTCACTATATTTAAGAATTTCATATTACTTATAGCAAAAAATGCTTGCTATAAAATAAAATAAAGTTTGTACGTTGAAGTGGACTAAAAGTTTACAACCTGGTTTCTTAACCACCAGGTTCTTTGAATCGACTTTTCGAAAGTAAATGATATTTTAAACCAAGTCTGCTCAAACCCAGGCCCGCGGGCAATCAAGTGGCCTGCCAACGCATTTGAGTTGGCTCGCCAAAAGCTATCAGCTGGCGATAGTGTTTTGAGAACAGATTTCAGGATTTAAACCAGGTCTGAAAAATGTTTTGCTTCGTATGAACATATTCTCGCCAACACAGAGACCTGATTTTGACACGCCCCTAACCGCCGCAGGAGACGTCCTGGGCGTCGGGAGTCGCAGGCCGATTTCCGGCCACCGTAGGCGCGGGCTTGCGGACGGTGAGCAATGGGTAGATCGCCGTCCGATAAGGACCAGGCCCGGGTCGACGGCGCGTTGTGTTCCACGCGCGTCTCAAAGAGATGTCAGCAGAACTGACGGGGTCCGCTAGGGCCGATGCTGATGGGTTGCGAAGAAGTCCGAAAGAGATATCGTGGCCCCCGGCAACACGGCAACTGATGAAATACGGGTGGGTTTTAGTCAGGAAAAGCCTGACACGCCCTCCCGCTCCACCCAGAGCGGGAGAAGTTATTTGATAATTTCCCACAAAAATAAAAGAGAATTGATTTTATTATCGACCTCAGATTTGTCGTCAAATATTGATAAGTTATTGTATGACTGAAGTTTAATTAGATTATTCAAACTATGAGTACTTGTAGTATATATATAGGTATGTACCATAACTGTAGGGAAATTTTGTTTACTAGAAGATGGCCCGAAGTCTAACACGGAATCAAAATTATGGCCCACCTTCTAAATTGGTTGGGCAGCCTTGTTTTTCAACGATATGACAGACACCTCTAATATGCAATAAGAACAAATATAGTGTGGCAACCCTGATCGCAAAATCGCCAACATGTAATAAACAAGATGCTTGTTCTAACTCTATACGTCAGAAGCTTTCGTCCTAGCAGTGGAACAAAATACTTAATTATGATATCGAGATACACAATTTCGTGACTACGCAACTTTCAATCTCATTTGACTATATTTTATTCAAAAGACAAAATTTCTCACAAAATACATTATGCATTCATCTCATTCTCATCGGAACCGAGGTCAAATCTTCAAAATGATCTAAATCCAACACTTAAAGAAATCTTACCTACGCACCTACATCTACAGATTCTCTAAGGTTATTCATGATAATAAATAGACTAGAAGCTATCATGCTAGATTAGTTCAGCATTAAATCCATCTATCGAATTTCAAAGTTTCATAATTTGCCAACATTGTGCAAACTAATAACATACCTACATGTTTACCGTTCACTCGATCGAAAATGAATTTAGTGGTTTTCAAGAGATTTGCCACGGATTACTGACCTTAAGGCGACGATAACCTACTTTTAATGATTTTATACTGAAGATCACGTCTAAACGAGTAATGTTAATGATTTGGAAAAAAATATATGTTAAATTAGAGCATTTTTTTAATAACCTGATATATGAACATTTAAGATTATGTTTATATTGCATGGTTAAATTAATTTGTAAAGTTATGTCTAACGTGGATAAAAAAAAAATGAAAATCACGCAAAGTTTAATAAGCGTATTTTTCTGAAACTTCCATAATTTTAAAGATAGTTTAATTATTAATCTTTTAATATACGTGTTTTATTAAAATATTTTTTCTTTCATGTATAATAAATTAATAATACATCTAATTTGGGACAGCGCTCCTTGATGGGCGAGTTCTATTACTGGCTGGACGTACGACGCGTTGCGTGAACACGCAAGCTAACCACTCAAGGTCACTGGCGTATATCTACGTCTTAAGCTCTGGCTCCACTGAGATGAATCCCACGCGGAACACGACTACGCGCGTCTCTTGTTTTAATATTCCGACTATCAAAAATACTGCAGCATTCATTTTGAAATAAATATTTATGGTAAAGTTGAAGATTAATGTTAAGTACTATGTTATACGAAAACACAATTACATCAAATTTTCTCGATAGAAAAAGGTTTAACAGTTTTATGATAGCATACCTACTTAAGCTTAGCTAAACAACTTACTAGATCCATAATGAGCCCCGTAAAGTCTTAAGTTGGTCGAAGGTCAACTTTGGAAAAGGTCTCATACTTTGACCTTTCTGTCTTAAATATTTAGAACGTTTTTATTTCGTAATTAATATTTTGTTGTTGTTCTAGTGGTCGCAAACTCGATTGCTGTGCGTGATGATTTCGATTTGGGTTCGATCTTTAGGTCAGGTAAAGTGTTATTGTGTTTTAAAATTACGATGTTTCTTTTTTTATATGTACAGTAGGTACGACACAACTTAGATGTAACATGAATTTGAACATTTGCATTAATTCATTTAAATTTTTCGAATGTGGTTATCTGACTTTACGAGTTATTGCGTTTGCATAAAGATCATTTTCACCTAAAGTAATAATAAAGATTGATGATTTTGAAGGCACACTCAGTTCGGATTATGATCGGTTTTACGAATTTTGCCGATGCTACATCTAAGTTGTGTCGTACTGTAATGTGAAAAAATGAGGGTCTAATAATACACAACTCTGATGTCTACCCATTCGGTAAATTCAAGCGTGATGCTATATTTTAAATGCTGCAACACTTTGTTGTTAATTAAAGCCTTTTAAAAAATCGATTGCATATCGCACTGTTGAAATAAGAAAAATGATTACAAAACTGTTTTCATACACATGGACTAACGACCTGTCCTTTCTTATAGCTACTGTCGATCAATCAATGACAATATTGGTCAACGGACCGTAAGGTGCTATGGCGTTGCACCTTATGTAGCCATCTATAAGATGATACGTGGGTCATTGGTGTGATTGACACTGTAATTATTGGAACGAAGTTTTGGAACGAAGTTCCTTATCGCGCGTTGCGAAAGGGGGCTAGACGGAAAAAATTAAGACCAAAAGTTGTAACGACATTTTTTTAAGACCAAAAGTTGTAACGACACGTTTTAATTTTTTTAAATTTTAAATATCTCGGAAACGGCTGGGAATATCAAAGTTTTGATAAAATTTCCCCCCCCCCCTAGTACTCCCCCTCTCAGCTAGAACTTACATTCAGTTAGACCCCATTTTTGACCCCCTTTTCTTTTGACCTTAATATCTGTAATTAAGTATATATATATAACCTCCCCCCGAACCACCCTCGATATCCTCCCGCGACCCCCTGATCCCGATACACCCCCTGCATACCTCCTCCCTTCCCTTCTCTTCTCTCCCGTGCCCCTTCAGGGTTACCTCACCCCCCCCGAGTCTTAATTTTGGAGCCAGAGGCCTATCCTATCAAGCTTGGGGTCCCTGAAATCAGGAGAAAAAGACCTCTCTTTTGGCTCCATTCAAATCACGGGAAAACCATTATTCCCTATTTTGGTATTGTGTGGTGCTGCGGTATACGCTGTGTGTGTGGCGTATGCACTCACTTACCTACTCATTTTATTACAATTCCATCACTAATTAATCGAAAGGAACTTCGTTCCATCCGGGTGTCCCTTGACACCTCTCAAGTTTTATAACTAGCTTTTGCCCATGGTTTCACCCGTGTTGAGGTCGGAAATTATCCCACAGGACGTACTACCGGGATAAAAAGTATCCTATGTCCTAACCCAGGTCATGGCCTTTCATCTAAATCCGATGCAATTTTGAGAAACATTAGCTTCTAAGACACAGGCTGCTTGTCCAATTTAGAAGCCAAAAGTTTGACTGTAAACTTTTTCAATATTGATCTATTGTACAACTTAATCTTAAGACACTACATTGTACTTTTTGGTTTTTGTGTGCAAAATAAAAATGTACGGTACAACTTTACTATGTTCTTAATGTCCCTCGACAAACCTCGTGTTTCGTCAGTCGTCGGATTTCTATCAGTTGCCCTTTGCACTTGGTGCAGACTGGACGCTCTCAATCGACTTGGAAGTATTTAGAGTTGTTAATAAGTACTCTTTTAATTAATGTAAAGTATTTTAAAAATGGTAGGAAAGCTGCTAAAGTCGCAGGCACGACAGATAGGAAAATAGTTTCACAGCTCAATATAGTTCACACGAAAATCAAAACAAAACAACAATAAAGTACTAAGTTCTGAATTCAAATTATTATACACGATAAATCTAGTAATTGATGGACATGGAAATTAACATTCGTTTGTATTCGGAAATGCAATGTTTCCCGAGGGATATTAAGAAAATACAAATACTGTATGTATTTATTTATTTTATTTCCGATATCTGCAGTTAGTGCATCTACAGATGAAATGAAATGTGAAACTGACGAACTTTCATAAATATCACTTATACAAACATGCTTCTGACCCAGATACAGAAGTGAGTCTCAATGGAGCATATGTCACTTGACCAACCAAGCGGATACGTAGAAACGGACGCTTTATGCTAATGTTTGAAAGTGTCTTCAATAAGTATATCAAGTCCAAGTCGAGAGATTCACGGAAATATCTAAAAGATCATCATCATCTGCCTAGCCTTTTTCCAACCATGTTGGGGTCGGCTTCCAGCCTAACCGGATGCAGCTGAATACCAGTATTTTACATGGAGCGACTGCCTATCTGACCTCCACAACTTAGTTACTAGGTAACACGATACCCCTTGGTAAGACTGGTTGTCAGACTTTTTAGGCTTCTAACTACACGTAACGACTGTCAAAGATCTACGAATGACAGCCGGGACCAACGGCTTAACGTGCTTTCCGAGGCACGGAGGGGTCTTGGTATGTAAAGATGGTCACCCATCCACAGACTAACCGCGGCAAGCGTAGCTTAACCTGATCGATCGACCCGTGCAGCTGTTGTTACTTAGCCATAAGCTACAAGCCCAAGAAATATCTAAAAGATGTCGTCTAAAAAACATTGATAGCAATTTTACTCTTGATTCCCGATTCAATTTGCAAGATGTTTGATTTTCGGAAAATCCTGTTTCATATAAGGAAGTTTCCTACTTTATATCTGAAAAACTCAATAATTTCGGAGATTTCAGTGAGAGACACTTCGCTTAAATGATATGCACCGACCACAGCGTACCCCAAGATTTGCACTAGCCTCTAGAGTCTCATGCTTCATGGGGCTACAGAGGTCATTGCATATCAAGGAGTAGACCGGAAGGCGCGGTAATGGTAGGGAAGACGTGCCCTTGGAATATGGAAGGATTTGCGAGCCGTACTTGATATGCATCCTAGAGTAGGCAATGGAATAGTGGAGAGACGGGTGATATTCATCTATGGATGGGCATCTTTTAACGAAATCGCCAATTGGTTGTGTCAGGGCCATCTTCACCGGTGCATCTGTTCCTTGCTGTTTCCAATGTCTTCATCTGCGGTCTCGTTGCTTACGTTAGTCTTTTTAATCTTATCTCGGTCTTCAGCCGTGTCTATCCAAAAAAAAATATTTCTTTGTCAAACTAAGTCATGTCCTGTTTTCAAGCTGACGCGATTGCAAATATTATATTTCAAAGTTACTCACACTATTCAGCACAAATCACAATAATATTATAAAGGCGAAAGTTTGTGAGTGTGTGTGTATGTTTGTATCTTCTTCACGCTCAAACGGCTGAACGGATTTGGATGAAATTTGGCACACATATAGTTTATTACCTAGAATAACATAAGATAGTTTTTATCTCGATATTCTTACGGGATCGAGACTTATGCAGATGAAACCATGGGGCGCAGCTAGTAATTAATAAACCTAACACGACAAAAAAATTCGAACCTCCCGATAGGGCATCGGCATCGCCTGAACTAAAAACTTTAGTAAAAAAATGCGATCGTCAATGAAGATATGATTTGAACTCGATAAATCTCGATCGCCAATCAATGTCAATATCACTGTGCTACTATCGGATTCAAATGTAGGACGAAAGTAGATTCTATAACGAACGAGTATTTTTTTAAGGTAGTCAAAAATTCCAACTACAGTATTCTCAAATTAAACAATAATCTTTGTATCGGAAGTAGTCGATATTATATTTTTAAGCTATTGCATAGATTTTATCGCGGCGACCGAATCAAGAAATTCCGTAACGTAACGAAAATAAAACCTAACACCACTCCGCCTACCATGTAATGACGGTTCCCATGACAACGTGATGTTGTCATGAAGGTTACAAATGCTATGCAATAGCTTTACCGCGGCAAACCCCGAGTGCCACACGTTTTTTTTTTTTAATGGTAGGCTTACAGACTAATAACATTATAACAACAATAATATAATGACTAAATTGCAAATTACAAGCCCCCACAGATAAATACAAAATGATTAGGTACTTCCTCATAATCTCAGCTTCAACCAATCTGTATACCAACATTATAAGCAAATAAACGATTACCATTCTATTTAAACTAGTTATTCCCTCAAAGTGGGTTATATTCAAATTTTAATCCGAATAACAAACTGTTCAAGTGCAGGCAGGTGTCTCTTGTACAAAAAATTGCTTTGCTAAGAGCTTCCTTATGCAACTGATTTTGGCCTCATGGATGGCTCAACACTTTACCGCTGGAACCTTGTGACTGGCATATGATAATAATCGATAATGTTAAAGAAATCGCAATAATCGAATGAGACTTTGTTGATTTACTGAATGTTACATTCACCAATCAAGTGATTATACTTGATGAACTTATGTTTATTGCAATCGTATACCTGAGTATCCCATATAGTTTATATAAACATGTCGTCAAGAGCAGACTAAATAAATATTAATAAATAATGATGCGCAAGAGCAGCCGAAGCTTGGTGTGGTAAGTACCTACATAGTTAATCGACAATTTATTCTATGAGTACCTTTTAGACTAGCCGGTCTATCTAGGTACCTAATGAATAATTGCTACATTGCAGGAGTTTACTCTTGAATACAAGAGCAGCAATGATGTAAACAAAACCTTAGCCTAACTGGTTAATTAAATGATTAATTAGCACAGTACTTGGTATAGCATGGTATTGTAACCGCTCAGATTTCCGGCCACCGTAGGCGCGGGCTTGCGGACGGTGCTGAGCAATGGGAAGCTCGCCGTCCGATTAGGACCAAGCTCGGGTCGACGGCGCGTTGTGTTCCACGCGCGCTTCAAAGAGATGTCAGTAGAATTGACGGGGTCCGCTAGGGCCAATGCCTGCCGGGGCTGCGAACACGGGCCGAAAGGGAAATCGTGGCCCCCCGGCAACATGGCAACTGAAGGAACACGGGTGGGTTTTAGTCAATAAGAGTCTGACACGCCCTCCCGCTCCACCCAGAGCGGGAGAAGTTATTTGATAACTTCCCACCCAAAAAAATAATTGTAACCGCTAATCGTTTGTATAACACTCAATTTTCTTGCTAATGAGTTCAATCTGCCTAGCCTTTTCCTAACTATGTTGGGGTCGCCTACAAACATTTTACATGGACCGACCGCTTAACTGACCTGCTCAACCCAGATACTAGGTAACACAATACCCCTTGGTAAGACTGGCTGTCAGACTTTTGGGCTTCTGACTACCCGAAACGACTGTCAACGATCTACGAATGACAGCCAGGACCAACGGCTTTACGTGCTTTCCGAGGTACGGAGGGGTCTCAGTATGTAAAAATGGTCACCCATTCACGGACTGACCACGGTAAGCGTAGCTTAACCTGATCAGTCGACCCGTGCGGCTGTTATCATTTAGCCACG
Source organism: Agrochola lychnidis (assembly GCA_963680765.1). Taxonomy (NCBI): domain Eukaryota; kingdom Metazoa; phylum Arthropoda; class Insecta; order Lepidoptera; family Noctuidae; genus Agrochola; species Agrochola lychnidis. The sequence goes on along the minus strand of OY796871.1, from coordinate 3,206,396 downwards.
AACCCCACTCTTCCTTGCTAATGAGATGCTGCTTTCTAATTAGACATTCAAATCATTTACCTTCTGAATTGAGAATTTGAAATGGAGAACTTGTCAAACTCTACTCTATTACTAAGGTTTTGTTTTTAAGGTGATTTCCTTCAATGTAGTCGGCAGAAAATTGTAATTGTCCATTTTTACGTGGTTGATACACATTGATTCGCAAATTAATCGTCTACGAAATGCAATTGAAGCGATTGACAATATTACTACAATTGCAATTGATTGCAATAATGATTAATTGCAGATCTTTTCTTAAGAAATAAAACTAAAAGTTCACTTTCTTCTTAGCTTCTTCTTCTTTTTGTGTGGTTAGTGACTAACCTAGTGTCAGAGTTTTAAAGCCGCCCATGGGCTTCACATGCCGTCGAGAAAAATCTCTCATGCATGCCGGTTTCCTCACGATGTTTTCCTTCACCGTTTTTGAAGCAAGTGATAATTACACAGTACGCACATGAATCCGAAAAGTCAGAGATGCGTGCCTTGGGTTCGAACTCGAAACCTATGACTTGGCAGTGTGACGATCACACCACTAGGCTATCAGTGATCGAACTTCGTCTTACCGTGTCGATGGCAATCTAAATAGACTCGGCCCAGAATTCAGCCACGTATTTGGCGCCATCACTGGCGTCCATCAGTTCTTGTAACGTGCAGCTGACAGGACACGCAGGACCTTCACTTTAATTAATGCTAAAGTAGAGTTTTCAATGTTCTCTATTTCAAATTCTCAGACCAAGAACCGAATGTCAGAAGCTAGCTATCATCAGGTTAATTTAGTAAACTATTTAATGAGAGGCCTTGGAGCAATCAGTTTTATTATTCATAGCTCCTAATAAACTAATACAAAATGAGGTTGCAAATATAACCGATTATATGTTGCAATTCCGTCATTATTTAACCACTTGAACTGTGATTATAATTGCAGTAACCTAACCACAGTAACGGATGTTCAATAATTTTAATAAACCTTTAACTAATATTAATTATCCCAAATTTCTGGTAATGCAATACGGTGTGCAAAAAACACTTCACCTACAAAATAAATTGAAAATTAAAAGTAGGTTAGCTGTTTTTTTTTTTTCAAATAACAAACATTAATTGTGATAATTATTATTGGTTTTCAGATACCAATTAGGTAAGAAACAATAACGTGTAAACATTGATATTGATCGTATATTGTGTTAAATAAATCATCATACATTACTGAAAACCTTAGCCTATACTAAGATCTCAGACCTCTAGGCAAGGCTAGATAAGTCATTATTAACCCTTTTCCTTACTTATTTTGCACATGAACAATATTATAAATATTGTAGAATTTATTGAGTTTTATTCTAACGATGGAAAATAAGCTTAAAAAGCTTCCATTTAGTGCAACGGGATTTGCAGAAGTCTTATTTAAGTTATGTTTCTTCTTGAATCATCCGGCTCAAGCCTACAGGCCTTTAAAAAATTGCCCTGCGAAGAGTTTCGCTCTATGTAACTTGAGGACGCCTGAATTTTCGAGACCAGAGCTCTTTTTAATATAATTGATAATGCGACATATTTTTTAAAAAATACAAAATTGACACATGACAGACGCTGTTTAATAAAGCAGTTAGAGCGATTTTTGTGTTCGTTTACCTCTACACAGGTAAACGTAGGTCACAAAATTATTAATTCGCTCTACAAGACATGTGACGCCACAGCCCGGCTCCTCCAGCAGGGATGCTGCCTGCCTGCCTACCTGTCTGCCTAACTGTCTCAGTGCTTGCCTGCCTTTCTGTCTCATCCAGCTTCACGCCTATCCAGAGCAGCCCATGTCCTATGAAACCGGCCCTTAACGTCCTAAACTTAACCTTTAATCTTATTATTTTTTTATTTGTGGAGGTAAACATAACGTTATAATTTTCATCAAAGAAAGTTAACGCGATCATCATATTTAAACCGCGTTCAAGAGCTCTGAGTCAATATTCCACAACAATTATGACACTGTCATCACTCGGTGATATTCACCTTAAATGTATGAAAGAAACAAAAATTGTCGGATTGATAGGCCCAAGCCTAGGAGGCCAGGTCAAGAGTGGTGCAAGCCCATTAGGTGACAAAAAAACCATGAGTATAGGTCCTTATTTCTTGTCGGAGCTAAATAAAAATTACAAGCCACTAAGTGGTAAACCTAGTAAACTTAAACACCATTCAAATAAATAGGCAATATCCTCAGAATACTTTCGTTTGTCACACAATGCACGCTCTCTAAAGGTAAATATTGACTATTGTTAATAGTGAAAATGGTGAAAACAGTTTGTACATTCACGCGGTACGAGAAACAATGGATTTTATGGGAGAAATGGCAGATGAATGCTAATTTATAATTAAGTATCGCTTTTTATTTGAAATTTTGCTATCACAGATTGTGTTTGATGTCTCTTTTATTGTGCTGCTGATCTTGTTACAAGTAACTTACGAATATACTTAAGCATATACATGAGACTCTTTCAGGACATAGAGAAAACATCCTCATGAGTTTCCAAAGTCACGCTTTCTACAGAACGCTTTAAAAACCCTTTAAAAAATAGGTTGTCTGTAAAGTCAGTTTACGGACGATAATTTTACATGATAACGTCACAAGCCGAACGCTTAGGCTGATCGTGCCTCTCTATCGCTTGTTCCGCGCTCTCACTTGCACGCTCGGCTCAGGCGGAACGTGACACTTTTTCGTGCGTGCAGCCGGCGTTCATCGATTTATAAGATGTTATCACGTCAAAAAATGTTTCATTTCTACTTCTTCCCACACCAATGATTTTACGGGAAGTGTACCTATAGTACACCCGCTTTCTGACAGTTATGTTTAACTCCCAATGTTGTAGTCGAGCCTATTGCCATCAACCGGGCACAAATCCAGACTCCAGGCTGCTACTGAGAAATTACAGATGGAAAAACCCAATCACTTCCTTAGCCTCTTTGCGATCACTATACCAACAAGACAGAATTCACGCGAACTTTTACTATTCCAATTATAATTAAAAGTATAAATGGCGACCTTTCTATTTGTTGGCAAACACACATCTAGGCACGAACTTTCATTTTACTTCATTTATCTTTTTAATTAATGACCAAGATTAATGAACAAGATACAAGCATTTAAATGAACTATAACCTAACCTACACCAGACAAATTCAACACAATGGCCGCAATAACCGTCTAACACGGCGCGCGCGACTAATGATAAATAATGACTGCGCGCACGCATCTAAGTTGACGACACAACCGCACATTTTGTGCGATTAGTCGCATATTATGTTCGTTAGGGCCAATTTATGAGAATTAGGTACATAATATGAAATGGTTTTTGAAGAGGTTGTGGCCTTTGTAGCTAAGTATACCAACCACATAGATTAATTAGACCTGCAACTACAAGAATAAATGCCGCTTGCCGTTGTCAGATTATGGACGGGCGATCCAATTGCAAATTGAATAAAAACACTCACAAGGTGTGTGTTGATTGTTTTATAAACACATAATAATATGAAATCAAGCCAAACACATTAGGATAGCAGACAGCTGTGCTGCTGGGGAGTTTGTTGTGCCAGCTAAAGCACTAGGAAGTGGTGAAGGGCGGGCGTTTTTGGGGGACTGTCTTATGTAATTTTGACGTTCGAAAAGTGCTGATTCACAACCTAGTTTGAGTAAAAAAATTTGAATTTTAATTTGTATAGGTATAATTTTCCCCAGTAATTTAGCAGCGAAAGTATAAGGGCAAAAGTCGTAGCGAGAATTATGCCAACTCAGAGTAAGTAAATAAAGGCACTGGATAAAGAATGGTTTTCATGATAAGTGAAAGAATGTAGATCGTAACATCAGATGGGCAATGAAATGTCTATCTGAATGAGAGCAATGAAAGTAAAGGAAGGAGAAATGTAAAGAGATTACAGACGCACGCGAATTTTTTGAGAACATACCATCACGCTACGATCTTTAACAAAGTAACAACAATAAGTAATAAATCATTCGTTTTTATTGAAGACGGAGAAATGTGTATTGCTGCGCTTGTTAGAATAGCTAACGCCTTACAAAAGAGTGCGAAAGACAAAGTTGATGATGATTGTTATTAGAGGCAATAAAAAAACCTTTTATTCGTAACAATAAAACAATTTATGGAAGGAATTAGGTCAACAAGATTGTGCGTCTTGAGAGAGACCTGTGTGTAGTAGTAGACTGCGAATCTGAGTTGATTGATGAAGAAAGATCAACGTAACAATTTTTGAAAGAGTTAACAAATGACTGATCAGTTCATCGTATCAAACTTTTCAATAAAGACGTGACACATTACCAAAGATACTTGGGCAGGCTGACGAATCGTTTATTGGTATAGAAGAAAAATAACAGTCTTAATCGGGAGCCGATTTCCAGCCACCATAGGCGCGGGCTTGCGGACGGTGAGCAATGGGTAGCTCGCCATCCGATAAGGACCAAGCCCGGGTCGACGGCGCGTTGTGTTCCACGCGCGCCTCAAAGAGATGTCAGCAGAATGGACGGGGTCCGCTAGGGCCAATGCATGCCGGGGATTCGAAGAAAACCGATAGGGACATCGTGGCCCCCGGCAACCGAAGGAACACGGGTGGGTTTTAAACAGTAAGAGTCTGACACGCCCTCCCGCTCCACCCAGAGCGGGAGACGTTATTCGATAATTTCCCACCCAAAAAAAAAAAGGCCCACTTGAGCGTTCATGGGTTAGCGAAATAACTCGGAGCTAACAGCTAATTAATCCAAAAAGAATTATTGGATTAACCCTGAGTTAGCTGTTAACTCCGAGTCAGCTGTTAACGCGCAAGTGGGTATTATATTATTAGACACTTCACTAGTTTAAATTAATTACTGTCTTGCGTTATCAGCATTTGTCATCTAAAAGACGTAAATCTTGACCCAACTGTAAATTATTACGATTCTAATTCCGGTTAGGTGTGTGCCAAGAGTTTAGTAACTTTGATACTATCAATGGTTGCAATCTGGTTAGTGGAAAGACCCGTGTCTCACAGTCGAACATGACACATAGAAGATAGTCTAACTAACTGCATGCAATATTGCAACAGCAGCAATAGCTGCAGTATATTTGTGGTAAGTTGATCCACCTACGGAATATATAGATTTGAGAGATAATTGTGATTGTCAGCCCGTGTTGTCAGTTGGCTGAATATGGTGATTTGGACAATATTGTCTTCGAAGTTCTTATAGCAGAATGTTTAAGATGACTATCTACTACTAAGCATACCCAAGCCATGCTTATTAGTAGATGGTAAGCTGGTCTAATGTTGATAATGCTTTCAGATAACTAAATTAAAAGTAATTAGTAGTAGTTCTTCTTTTTCGTGTAGTTAGTGACTAACCTGGTGTCAGAGTTTTTATGCCCCCCATGGGCTTCTGACTTGGCTCCACGTCGAGAAAAATTTCTCAGGCATCCTGACGATGTTTTCCTGCACCGCTTTTAGTTTTTTAGTAGTAGTTTATACATAAAATTAATATAAGTCTGAAATCGCCAACCCGTTTTGAGCAAACGTGGTGATCAGTGCCTATGCATTCTTTGTTTGAGAAGAGGCTTTTTCCCTATAATGGAACTATAATAAGCTGGTATTATTATAAAATTAGTATCATTCGATTTAGTTCCTGATTTCTGATAGGTAAAGACTCTAATTCCTTTCTTAGCCATCTACTGGACTTTTAAATTGCATATTAAATATATATTTTATTTTGTTGAGTGTGTGTGTGTGTGTGTGTGTGTGTGTGTGTGTGTCTTGTGTGTGTTTTGTTGTGTTTTTTTAATAATTTGCTTATATTTCCAGGTGTTACAAAAGCAGTAACGTGATGAAACCTTTTATGTAAGAAGTAACAAACTAGTTTGAATACGTACTATGAAATAACACGAGAAAACTTAAAATAAAGTAAATTACGGTACTGTTACCGCCATCTAAATCCTCATACGAGTCCAACCGGTCCTTGGCTGGTCAGTTACAAAACATTTTACGTGTGTATGCAAAACTTACGTACACTTTCTATTTCTATTGTCTTACTTTTAGTCTTTGATGATATAATACCTACTATTTATACAGGCCCTGGATTTTGTAATCGTCTTGAACACGAGGGTTTTCCCGTTTTTTTTTTTTTTAAGTAAGTACATGTTTTACTTCTACTTTTTAGTGTATAATCAGCCTATAATGTTTCCACTGCTGGGACACAGGCCTCCTCTCTGTGGGACGAAGCGGGCCCAGTGTGGGTTGGTAAATGTCACATGACTTCGAATTTTTGGTTCTAGGACATGCCGGCTTCTTCACGATGTTTTCTTTCAGCGTTTCGAGAGCAGTGGTTTTGAAATAATTTGCACAAAGTAAAGCGCCTATCGGGGTTCGAACCTATAACCTATAACTCGAAAGTCACGGCCATTACCACTACACGTTACAAACTACCTTTTCTTAGTGTATTGATGGCAATCTAGATTAAATCAGCCCAAAACTGAGCTACGAATTCATCAATTTAGAAACGAATAAATTCCCAAGTTCCATCTACTTATAGCTATGAAATATTGTAAGTAACTCAAAATCATCTTAAAGACTAATTATATATTTTGACCAACCAATCGTTACAACCAACTCTGGACGTTGTCCTTTAAAAACCGAGGGTCATTTGAAAATCAGACTTTGGCAACAAGCCAAACGGATTTAAGTTTATGATTGCAAACTTTCCAACCTTACTCATCTTGAAACGGAAATGGTGGCGAAATTCTATGAATCACATTATAAATAAACAAACTTTGATACATCGACGCATTAGAGTGTTTTTTCAAAAGACCGGAACTAATAAGCGAGATGGCTTTAGAAGTAATAGTCCTTAAACCCCTAAAACTATTAATTTATTTGGAAGACAATGTCGATAACAACGATGATTCATCAATCAATTATGATAATAAGGTTTTTATTGAAGTACAAGAACAACTAGAATTAATCAATATGAACATTGCGGTAGAAAATACCTAATCACGTAATGATTCGCGTGACAATATGGCGATTGTCGATAATGAATTAGAAAGAATAGCCGCAGTGAAAGATATAGTGTTTTAAATCGCGTTTTCAGCTAATATGATGAGGCAAAAAGTAGTGGAATTAATTTTATACTGGCATAAGAAGTTGATTAGTAAGCAGTTCCTAGAGCAATGGCATCTTGTTTGCTATTATGCTTAGGTGCCTACCTATGTGTTTCTAAATAGACAAAACTAGATACTTCAACCTTGCCTCAAAATAAACAATACAATTTATTTTGTTGATCCTGATAGATCTTACTGTTTAGACCTTTTTGAGGAGCTCGTGGCTAAGTAATAACAGCCGTACAGGTCGATTCATCCGGTTAAGCTACGCTTGCCGGGGTTGGTCTGTAGATGGGTGACCATCTTTACATACCGAGACTCCTCCATGCCTCGGAAAGCACGTTAAGCCGTTGGTCCCGGCTGTCAATCGTGGATCTTTGACATTCGTTACGGGTCGTCAGAAGCCCGAGAGTCTGACAACCAGTCTTAGCAAGGGGTATCGTATTACCCAGTTACTGGGTTGTGGAGGTCAGATAGGCAGTCGCTCCATGTAAAATACTGGTACTCGGCTGCATCCGGTTAGACTACTGGAAGCCGAACCCAATATAGTTGGGAAAAGACTAGGCAGATTGATTGACCTTTTTGAGATAAGAAAGGGTTTATTTGTAGCCGGGTGTCTGGTGCAATTTCCCATTGGCAAAAATGACAAACGTTCATAAAACATTCATCCCCTATCTAACCTCTATAAGGGACAAACTTACAAAATTCTTTCGCTATAAAAGGATGTCTTCTGCAAAATTTAATTCATCTAGATCCAGCAGTAAAGGTTGTGCATTGTCTGTCAGCGAATGTATGTATATAAGATTTTTATTAAGTAGATTACGAATTTCATGCCCTCATACATCATAGACAGTTTTCGAGAAGAATGTTTGTTGTAACACTAGGTACATTTATGCAATTTCCATTGCATGTGCACTGACCTATACGAATATCGTAACAGAACACATCTTTCATTACACACAAATCTTTTGCGCAAACTTCTGTAGCTCTCTTAAATAGTTTTAATGAAGCAAGACGTACAAAGGCGTTTCGTTGCATACAATACGTAAACACATAATGTTTGCACTTTATTTGCACTTTCATTCACACCTAATTTAGAAACTTACTTGAACAGTCAATAGAATTAATATGACTCAATCTTGAGATCATACTGATGCAAATAGAAACATCTTTTATAGTAATTTACAATCACGAGTGATCGTTGACATATTCATAGATAAAGGAATCGTTGTAGGTAGGTTTCGCTGAATTAACTAGGCTGACGAGAATGAATTAGTTATAAAGACTAACCGAATATTTGAGGGAGAACAATTTTATAATAGGAAGTAAAAAAAAAAACACCTGTAGAATGCCTCTAGAAGGTGAGCAAAGATCGTGACATAGTATATATTAATTAGAGGCTGAGGTATGTGGGCTTGCGGACGTGTGTTCCACGTACGCCTCAAAGAGATGTCAGCAGAATTGACGGGGTTCGCTAGGGCTGCTGCCTGCCGGGGGTGCGAAAAAAACCGACAGGGAGATCATGGCCCCCGGCAACAGGGCAACCGAAGGAACACGGGTGGGTTTTAGTCAGTAAGAGTCTGACATGCCCTCCCGCTCCACCCTGAGCGGGAGATGTTATCTGCTGGGGAGTTTGTTGCGCCACTTCTACTTCCCAGCTAAAGGCACTAGGAAGTGGTGAAGGGTGGGCGTTTTTGGGGGCCTGTATTATGTAATTTTGATATTCGAAAAGTGCTGATTCTCAGCCTATTTTGAATAAATGAATTTTGAATTTTTTGAATTTTGAAAATTTCCCACACAAATAAAAAAGTTACGTTTATGAAACGCTGACGTTGACGAACATGTTTAGAAATTAAAAAAAAGGCTATAAGTGCAAGAATGAGAGGCAAAAAAGTCAGTCAAATCGTTTATTACAAATAGGTACAAAAGGTACTTTTGAACGTTAAAAGGTAATTTCAGAATATCTCATCTCATAAACAATTTTGCCAAGATTACCAAGAATATTTACGACTCCAACGAAAATCTACATTAGCACTAGCACTGCATTCTATCTTGCATCAGTAGGCAAGTCCAGTGGCCTATAAAACTTGAACAGACCTTTCACTGCACTCGCTCGTGAAAGTCTCGCTATCCGAAATTAATCCTCCTCTCTTTGGGGTAATAAATAACAAATAAGTTATTATGTAGCAATCGTGACCTTGATCTTTTAATTTAATAGCCTGTAGTTATGGCCGGTTGCTTTTAGTTACATTTTTGTTGTTACTTAGATGTTTTTGGTTGTTTCCTGCTTGTCTATCAATTATAGTAAGATTATATCGTCATTTCATTTTGCTCTTTAAATTTTAACATTACTTCGCTCGTTCTTCCTCTGTAGGAGAAGAGGTTATTGCGTTGTAATAAAACAATATGGATGATAACAATTTTTTTTGTTCTTGTATATTATTAAAAAATATTGGGCACGTATTTTTTTCTTTTTTACGCAATCAAAATATTACGGCGATACATTGAGTTAAAATGTGCCATGACGTCACGAGTATGTAGATTTTATACTAACTTGTGACGTAGCGACTCCCACTCCCTAATTTTAATGCATTTTATCTCAGTATTTTTTTATTAATATGATGAAGCAAAAAATACGTGTCTAATATTTTTTTTATTATCTGACTGACTGACTAAATGGAATTTCGTTTTTTACCCAGGCATCGTCCTTATTACAGGTGAAGTATCATATGAAAATTAGCCTTATAAATTCAGCCTAAATGGTCGAATAGAAGAACAATCTATCAAAGGTTTCCTAACTATTATTCACCTTATCTGTCCGGTACCACAATGTTATGAAATTGTTCTCTACCAACTTTCACAACGATAAACGTAAATTGATTAATAACATACTAAGATAAACATAAGCACCCAACATTACATAACTAATTAATTATATCTTTTTATTTCCATCAAATATTAGGTTTATGATGCTCAGTTTCATCATCATATTGCTAATAACGTTATGGTCGCCATAAGTCACCGTGACCATAAAAATATAATTAATGATATATCTTTTTAGGGTTCCGTACCTCGAAAAGAAAAAACGGAACCCTTATAGGATCACTCGTGTATCTGTCTGTCTGTATTTCTGTGATCCAAACATGGGCGGGTAACGTAAATAAATAAATTTTCAATATGGAGGTCACTTTTGGGGGCAAATAAGAAAATTGAAAAAAGTTTTGCAAATTATACCGTATGATATATCAAATAAAAGGGCTGGTTGCCAGGATCTGAAATATTTTTTCGTAGATCACAGGAAAACTTATAAGAAGTCTATGGTTTTAAAATAACATGGTAAATCACTCAATATTGTACGTACAAATTTAATTTCGTCGCTCGGCATCCAATACCGCGAATGTGATTTTTTTTACGAAAATTAGTTTTAAATGCAGGATCACGTGTTTGAACGTGTAGAATGAAATAAAACAAAAATCTAATTTTCGTAAAAAAAATCACATTCGCGGTATTGGATGCCGAGTGACGATTTGCAGTTCGAATGTATCGAAGAACATGTTTTTCAACTCCAACGTTAAATTTGTTAAAAACATCCCAACTACAACAACAACTACGGAATCCTTCATTGTGCGTGGTCCGACACGCACTTGGCCGGTTTTTTTTTTATTATGAAGAAAGTTATAAGTCACTCCTACATATTAATATGCTGGTCTAGTGCAATATTGCTCTAGGCACTTCAATAAATAGCGCCGTGTGGTGCATTGGCAATAACCAAGTGATTCTGAGGCCAGACAAGTAATTTAATACAAAGATTCAAGCTGTAGATAAACTTAAATATGTTCTATATGCTAAGCAAGGTATATTACTTACATAGTAAATATTCTGGACCCGATTTAATTTTATTTGTTGTCCAACTCATGTCAACCATCAGAATGTAATATTAGAGACTACTTTTCGTTGGTCTAGTGGTCGCAAGCGCTACTGCTGAGCATGAGGTCCTGGGTTCGATTCCCGAATTGGCCAATTTTTATTGGCTTTTTCCATCTGGAATTTTTCAATAGCAGCCCAAAGTCTGGATATGCGCCCGGTTGATGGCAATGGGCTCGCCCCCTATTACATGAAACTTTAACATAACTGACGAAGTGGGGTTGTACTATAAGTACACCTCTGCCTTACTCTTCGGGATATACAGGCGCGATGATATTTTTGCTATGTTAATCAGAGACTAACATGACTACCGTTGATGCGGAAATAAATAAAGACAAAATAAAATGACATAATAGGGATGATGACTAAAAAATTTATTTTTGTTTGTCAGGTAGATTATTAAAAAATATTGAACACATATTTTTTACATAATCAAAAGATTACAGCGATACATTGAATTAAAATGTGCCAAGACGTCACGAGTATGTCGATTTTATACTTACTTGTGACGTAGCGGCCCCCACTTACCAACTCTGCGAGTTCGTACTTGTCTCATATTTATTTAAATTAATTAGAGGCAAGATACATAATGCCAATATATTAGAGTTGGTGTGTTTGAGTGTGCCCGACAGATATGTGTGGCATCGTCGGCGGCCTCAGCTGCTGGCTGTACCTCGTGGCCGCACTAATTTGGTAAATGAGGCGCCCCTGACTCGGGCGATTCGCACCCTTAACCTTATAGCAGAAAAGTTAGATATCTTTGCTTGTACACGGAGTGAATTCACAAGGATAACATTGTTTAAAATAAGTTGTTATTATTAAGTTTACTTCACTATTGCATTGGGTTTAGCCGGTAAAAATAAAAAAATAATAAAATGAATAACTTTAATGCGTTTTATATAAGTATTTTTTTATTAATATGATAAAGCAAAAAATACGTGTCTGATATTTTTTTTATTATTTGTCTGACAGACTAAATAGATTTTATTTTTTTACCCTGGCATCATCCCTATTATAGAAAGATATCTCCACTCAAGAATATTGATTTCAATGGCACATATCCAAACGGAACCTGAGCTATTCCACTAACCGCACCGAAACAAAATTTTGATCTATGGTACGTTGTCAAAAATGAGTTATAGAAATGTCACTTTGTAAACAAAGAGGTTCATTTATCTATTCTTCGTAGAGATAGAAATGGTCTGTTACGCGTACGGTCTTAGAATTTCCAACAGTTTAGTGTATCTGTAGAAATGAGGTCCAAAGGTCAGATAAAAGTATGTAGTTAATAGCGGCATATCAATTAGTTTGACTCATTGCACACGACCCTCTATTTATGCTAATTCCTCATATCTTATTCATGGCCAGTGCTAAGTTCTCACGGGTGCGCAGGAGTTTGAACACGTTCAATGGCGAAATGTTGGTACGTTGTAATTTCCTTATAAGCGTTACAAGTGCAAAAAAGTCATAAATATTCTCGTTGACGTGGTATGTTAGACATGGTACAAAAATGTGAGTGGACTTGTACTCATCAGAGAATCGTTGAATAATGTTGATATAGCTAATAGTGTGTTCAAAAAAAATTGTTTTGTCCATCTTGTAGATTATAAAAAAATATGGAACACGTATTTTTTCTTTTTTGACGTAATCAACAGATTACGGCGATACATTGAGTTAACATGTGGCATGACGTCACGCCTTGCTAGATTTAATAGTGCGTTGTGACGTAGCGAGCCCCCACTCCCAAACTTTAATGCGTGTTTTCTAAGTTATTTTTGATTAATATGATAAAGCAAAAAATACATGTCTAATATTTTTTTATTATCTAAAAGACGGACTAAATAGAATTTCTTTTTTTTTACCAAGGCAACTACCCTATTAACTCATGGATGTAGAATTCGCTAAAACTGAGAACTTTCAAGTAAATGAATCACCTAAAACAAAAAAGGACAAACATACTAAACGTGAACTCTTAATTAGCACACAACTTACCAGTTACAAAACCAACACGACAATGGTAAAAATGTATTACAAATTTTTCATTCCCCTTGTCCTAGGATTCAACAATAGGATGGACCCTAATCATAATACAATCAAGCCTTATAAATAGACTAATAAGTAATTTAATTGTAACCTAAACTATTAAATTGTCTTTACTAAGAATGTGTCCAATAGCACTTTTATTATTGTCTCTATTAAGGCAAATACACTTCATTCTTGTGTTTGTTTGGCACTTTTGCACTTTACACTATTCACTAACACTAAACACTAGCTCGAACGGTTTTGTTCTTTTTAGACGATAATTATAATACGAAAATAGAAGACGATGTATATTAAAGTAGCTATTTTCATCAGCATCAGTCCATTAAAATTCAAAACAGATAAAGAAACCTAAAATTCGGTCAAAGTCCTTTGTGGTCAAACAGCTTCAAACCAAGGCTACTTAATGAGGTGCCTTATAAGAAACATCTACTTTTACAACACTAAACCCAAATATAACTCATTTTAGTGGGTGTATCAAGGATGCTGATCGCATAAACAATGCAAAATGGACACCGCACCTATCAGAGATGAAAGGTAAATTCTATGTTTTGGGGACACGGCAGAAAGCGGAACGGACCTTATCTAATGATGCTGTATCGTCGGGATGCTAATGAAGATCTTATTTCTTTAAGGTTACTATTTGGAGACAACAATACGACATTAAATGAAAATACTGACGTAGGAGTATTTTTAAACTGTCAAATAAATCTAAACATTGAATTTTCATCATCTATGAGCTTTGTCTTTCATCATAAGAAGAAAGACAAAGCTCATAGCTCAGACCAATAATACTTTTTTATTGGTCTGAGGCTCATAGATGCTCTGCATTACGCTTCAACACTAAAGTGGCGTTGGGCAGGGCAACTAGCAAGATACTGAGACAAAAGATGGACACTAGAAACCACAACATGAGAAGGACCAATTGGTAAAAGAAGCAGAGGCCGTCCTAAGAACAGATGGATTCAAAATCAAAATATTTTATTTCACATAAACCTACAAGGGCACTTATGAAACGTCAGAAGCTAGGTGCACGGTTCCAATTGGTCGCTTCCTATGGAGAAGAGCCGTCAAGAAACTCCACGGTTACCCTTTTCAATTATCGACATAATAGCCACAGCAGGTAAAGAATGGCGAATAAAAGCAAAGGACAGAGAGATTTAGAGCAAACTGGAGGAGACCTATACCCAACATCAGAAAACTAAGAAAATCATAAATATTTAAAATGTGCATGTCATTTTTGAAAAACACCAGATTCTAAGTAAAATTAGTTTTTTAAGGTTGTTTGAAATAAATTAACCATACATAAATCTAGAAGTTGTTTTAATTCCTCTATGGAAATAGCAGAAAGCGAATATTGACCTACACCGGTGCCTTATTTGGTTGCATATGAAGATAACTTAGATATGTTTTCACACAGATCGAATTTTACAAAATTAGAATATCAAGTAGGCATAGCATGGTCTACCTTATACGGCTTATGTGACCAAATTACTTGTAAACTAAATTATAATGAAGAAAAAATACCGACTTCATGCTATATTAGAAGAAGGCTTTATTAAATACACCCTTGGGAGTCCATTAAAAGCGAGAAATTACCAAAATTGGCAAGCTCATAAAACTAAGGTTATTTGTAAAAGGCTACTATAATATTAATTCATAAACGATAACCTAAACAGTAAATATACAATGTCCTCCACGGGCATGTGCTCGCCCGCATTTTTCCGAATGAAAAATTATTGAGAAATAACTTTTAAAGGGGGGGTCCATCTTGACTTTTTTTTTCAAAATCTCCCTATGATTTATGAACTTACACTTGCGTTCTAATAAAAAAGCTGACTAAAAAAAGTTTTCTACTCCGTTTTTTTTTTTTGCTTAGTTGATAAATTTTAATAAAAATGTTAGTTAATCCGATAAAATAACTCATAAGCTTTTAGAAATAATAAACAGAATCCAAATCGAGCCAATAACATCAAAGATATGGCAAACGCTACTCAAAACATAAAAAATTTAATAACGTGAAAAATATTAAAGATAGACTTATAAATTTTATTTTTCGATTGTTACGCAACTGGTCTAAAAGGAAGTGCAGAGGTGTCTATTAAGTACATTACCTAAATTCACATAGGTCTTACATAAGTCCAATCCCCAGTAATAGGGGCCGAGCCTAACTAACTCATTGTCCACCATTTTAATGCATGTGTCATCTTACATAACTTGACCCTTGAACACATATCCTAGTTGGGTCAAACCCGTCGTGACTGCAAGCGTTTCAATTGTGTTGATGTCGCGAACCTTGCCTTATAAGATTCATTATGGCTTAGAATGTCCTGCCATTCACCGTCGAGTGCGCGCCTTCAATTTATATACCAAGGGGTTGGTTATATATGTTTTCTTGGGGATCACGCTCGATTCAAGGCTGCAATGGGGTCCTCATTTAACATCTCTAGCAGGACGGCTAAGTTCAGCAGCATATGCTGTGAGAAAAATTCGTCAATTTACTGATGTAGATACCGCGAGGCTAGTCTATTTCAGTTACTTTCATAGTATCATGTCTTACGGTATTTTACTATGGGGACGGGCTGCAGATATCGAGTCTATTTTTATTCTGCAGAAGAGAGCCATCAGAGCAATATATCGTCTCCGCAGACGCGATTCTCTAAGGGATCTGTTTAAAGATATTAACATCATGACGGTACCTTGTCAATATATCTATGAAAACATCATGTACGTAAGGAAAAATCTAAGTCTTTTCAGTAAAAGAGGTGATAGACACAATTATAGGACTAGAAATAGGGACCAATTAGTTCAACCGGGTTTCAGATTGGCTAAAGTAGACTCATCCTTCATGGGGTGCTGTTTAAAATGTTATAATAAAATACCTTCCCACATACTCCAACTGAACGAAACGAAATTTAAATCATGTATAAAACGCACACTATGCTGCCAAGCATATTATAAGTTGGGGGATTACATCGCTGATAAAAATGCTTGGCTCAGCGCTGGTCCAGCTCCACAAGGGCGCATAAACTAATTGATTAGCATTCGAAAATATTGTTGCAGCTGCTGAAGATTGTAAAACTATCTTTTCCTTGTATAAATTCTATCTCTTTGTATTGTATAATTGCATATCACATGTGTGAGCACTGTGACCATGTTGTACATTCCATAAAGCTACCATTTACTGGGTACGTCTTTCATTGACTTGAATGTGCTCTGGCAGCTGAGAGTATGTCATGCTCACTCAAATGTCTCGCTGATGGTGGCGTGTGTGTTGGATCATTAAGTTCCCTTCAAAATGGTTGAGCTAAATGGTGCTGATCCATGCGTCATGTTCGTGAACGGGCGCCGTCAGTAGGGACTGGTCATCTCTTAGCTGCCACGGTTTATTTTATTTTAATTTATTTAAATTTTTGAATTGTTATTATATTTTTATTACGGACGCTTTTAACGTGCACGTCTTTCTACATTGTTCTCACATGTATAAATTCAACACGAATGATGTAACCAATATTTTGTAACAATAGTTTGATTTAAAAGAGTGTCCGTGGAGTTTCTTGCCCGTTCTTCTCCATAGGTACCTACTACGCTTTGGAATGGGCAACTAGCTTCATTTTTCTGACTGACCGACCCCTTGACAATTCAAAAGTACCTGTAATTGGTTTATTTGAAATAAATGCTTTGAGTTTGAGTTTGAGAACTGATAGCATTGTTTGTGGCAAATGCGCTTACCTAACCTACGATCGAATCTCCCTTCATTAAATGATCAAATGTCGAGAAACTGGCACGTCCAACACGTAATACGGGCTGGGACGTGAATGGTATATACGAGGGTCATTCAATAAATACTTAGCCTACAAAAAGTAAACGAAAATTTTGGAAAAGTGGCAATTTATTTTTCAACATAGTCTCCTTTTAGTTCGATACACTTAGCCCAGCGATGCTCCAACTTTTTTAACCCGTCCGAAAAATAGTTTTTGTCAAACTCTGCAAAATAGGCCTCCGTGGCGGCGATGACCTCTTCATTCGATCCATATCTATTCCCGGCGAGTGATTTTTTCAGATTAGGAAACAGAAAGAAGTCACAAGGGGCCAAATCTGGAGAATACGGTGGATGGGGCAGCAATTCGTAGCGTAATTCGACCAATTTGGCCATGGCAACGGCAGACGTGTGAACCGGTGCGTTGTCGTGGTGAAACAGCACTTTTTTCTTCGCCATATGGGATCGTTTTTTATTTAATCCGGCGTCGAATCGGCCCAATAAATCGGCATAGTAAAGCCCTGTAATTGTTTTACCCTTCTCGAGGTAATCGATGTAGATCACACCTTGTGAATCCCAGAAAACGGTGGCCATAACTTTTCCGGCCGATTTTACAGTTTTCGCCTTCTTTGGAGCACGTTCCCCGGTCTGGATCCATTGTTTTGATTGCTCCTTGGTCTCTGGTGTGTACCAGTGGATCCAGGTTTCATCGACGGTCACAAAACGACGCAAAAACTCCGCTGGATTCCGCTTAAACAGCGCCAAACACGTCTCCGATGTGGTCTCACGGTTGCGCTTGTTTTCTGGTGTGAGTAAACGCGGCACCCATCGCGCCGACAGCTTTCTCATGCCGAGTTCCTCGTGAAGAATATGATGCACTGTTCCTTCTGAAATGCCTACAGTCTCAGCTAGCTCCCGAACCTTCAATCGGCGATCTGCCAATACGAGATCATGGATTTTTTTAATGTTTTCCTCCGTAGCAGCTGTTTTCGGTGCACCTGGACGTGGTTCATCAAAAACCGACGTACGGCCACGTGCAAACTCGTTGAACCAATTCTTGACGGTGGCCATCGATGGAGAAGAGTCACCGTACACAGCATCCAAGCGCTCTTTGATTTCGATGCGCGTTTTCCCTTCCAAAAATAGGAATCGAATCACCGAACGATATTGCTCTTTTTCCATTTTTGTAAAACCGATCGACACGTTCGCTTCCATAAGTTGTCAAATTAAAACAAATGAAGGGATTGGAATGAAAATTTGAAAAAAGAATTAAAAAAGAATGTGCTACACTGTGGTAAAACTCTTTTGAAAGTACAGCGCCCTCTGGCGATGAGGCTAGGTACTTATTGAATGCACCTCGTAATTAAAAACTTTACAAAAAAAAGTGAAAAATAATTTTGATTTCGGAAGTCGATGTCTTTGGATCTGCATTTGACTTTTTTACCACCGGCTTCCGAGGTTATGGTGTCTACCCCCCTCTAATTCGTATACCACTACTTGCTATGTAAACACCAGTGACAGGAAGTATTTTATCATCATCAAGATACACAAAGTAGATTAAATACGTATTATCGAAGCTAACTCAAAAACTACGCAAACAAAGTTCATCAAATTTATATGAGACCACCGCGTAAGCTTCTTATAAACGAAAAAGAAATTAGAAAAATCGGTCCTCAATCGACAAAAATATCGGAGTACATTTAAAAAAACGTACAGACGAACATAATATAACCTTTACCTCCTCTCCTTTAAACATCATCTTTACAGTTTAATTTTTTAAAGCAGTTCAGATGATCAATATTTTTTTGTTATAAATACATATAAAACAAAAAATATTGATGCAGCAAATATATATTTTTTAAATATATAAAAATAAATAATTATTGTTTAATCATAATTAATTATTAATTAATCTCCCACAGAGATTGACACAACGATCGGTTCTACACTGTTCGTATCAGCGGCTTCTTGCGACCTCCACCAAGAATACGTGGGCAAACTTAGCACATAGCTCTCATATTTTTTTTTAATTCAAAAAAGTAGAAGAACAAAAGTCTTCCTAATTTAACTTGCCAACACTGGCTACAACTACTGAACGCAAAAGTGAAATTATAAAAGGCTTCTTGCCTTCTATTTAAAATCAAAACGTTTGTCAGCCTCAAACACCTTAAAGCCTCAACAGTAAAGTTTCAGAGAAACAAGCAAGTATAAATGACCATGCATGACAACCTAATACCCTGCTTCTCTTACCTCTATATTAAACCATTAACCACAACAATAGGTGTTAACAAACATCAGTTAATAAGAATTTGATACGACTGTTAACCCGACCGTCCACTGCTGCGTAGAATGTGCACGGAGAGATTTGCCACGTTAGCTACGCGGCTCATTAAAATTTTTTTGCCAGTCACGCATTTGTGCGTAGTTGTGGCTGGGGGTCGCAGTGGACGATCCCACCTACATTTTCATCTAAAGCGAATATAAACCAGCGACACTGTATATACAACAATGTAGGCATCTCTTTTCTCCCATTTAACAGTCAAAATCATGAATGGACAAGCCATCATACAAAGTCGCCATTGTATAATGCATTCCAACTTAAAATAGGAACGTCAATGACCTCGATCTGTCAACTGTAACTTGAAAAGGTGGGATTGCAAAGAACATAATTATGTTGTTATCCATTTATTTTTATTATATCTCACTGACTTTGCTCCAAAATAAGTAAACAAAGCGCTGTTTTGCCAATACAGCGCACGGTCAGAGTGGTTACGCACTACGTTCGATCCGAATCAGAATTCAAGTTCCGAATTCGGAACGTTCTAAATGGTCCGAAGTAGCCATAGTACTATTTGTATGAGGGGTTTGCGCACTAGATCCCAACTCTGTCTATCCGAATTTAGAATATTCCAAATTCGGATAGAATTCGGAACTTGAATTCGGATTTGGAGAGGGCATAGTGCGTACCCGCTCTAAGGATACTTGCGTAGCTTAGCGGGGCTGCTGTGGAGTGGTGCCTTTATACTATCATTCATTCATACGGTTAGCAGATACGTGGGAACAGACTCACAAACATAATAGCAAGCATTCTCAAAGTTTTGTTCGTGAAATATGTGAAAGTAGGCGGAATGAAAAGAATCTCACATTAATAATAATAGTTTGATGAATTATTCATTATAGTGCTGTGTTATTTATAATTAAGAGGAACGATGTTTCTCTTTTAATAGTAATGTGATAGTTTCCTGACTTAGTTATTAATCTGTATAAGAAACATAAAATTTCCAAGAAGTTTGATAATTTTGAAGATTGTTTTTTGAATTGCAATCTTCTTATTAGTCGTGTCGATGGCACGACAGTGTATTAAATTTGGCCCAAAACTCCGTTACTTCCACGGCATTGGCACAATTCAATGCCATGGATAAAAAACGTAAAAAATAATTTTAAATTGATTGTAAAAAAGTTTTTAAAGAAATTGATATTATTCTAGTTGAATACGTTTACAGTCTCAAATTCAAATTCAAAATATTTTATTTCACATAAACCCACAAGGACACTTATGAAACGTCAGAAGCTAGGTGCACAGTTCCAATTGGTCGTTTCCTATGGAGAAGAGCCGGCAAGAAACTCCACGGTTAGGTACTCTTTTAAAAATAATTGGCTTTTACAATACTTTCAAATAACAGTGTTACTACTTACTAGGTATGGGAGGACAGTGTAAGTCTTTCAATAAATGGGTCATACTCAGAAAAAGTGTACATTTGGTATCTTTTCTTGTCCCGCAACTTCATATTAAAGTAAATATCTAATATTATGATATGATTTCTTTTTTCCCCCCTTGTTGTTATATTAGTCTATTAATATGAAGATTTTGCAGGTATTTTAACTTTAGTTTTCATTAAAAGAGTATATTTTTTGAGTGTTAAAACATTGTTATAAATATCATCATACATTTTTTAGTGTCCCAATGACCATTATACATTTTCTGAGATGAATTGTTACGAATATTCATCGCTTTACTTAACATTGATTATGGTTATATTATTCTTGATGAATCAAGTAACTAAATAGGACCAATTCTATTCGTAAATCGTTTATAGAAGAATTTATTTTAATTAAACTAATTTTGTCCCAAAATTATGAAGTTTCGTTACTCAGGGTTAGTACCACGCAATAAAATTTTAAACGCAATTATTTAAAGTGGTATTAATATTTTTTCTTATTCTGGCAAAACTATTACTTTCGTTAAAATCACTATCACGGCAGCCATTATGTTATCGCCGTAGTGGTGAAGTCAAGTTGTGTATCGAGTGAATATTTACAAAAAATACCTCAGGGTGATAAACAACTATTATTGTGGTAAGTTTGTTATATTTTTTGCTTACTTACTATGTTCTTTTCTTATTTTTTGTATCATCTTAACGAATACGCTCAGTGAGTGCGTGGTAAACACGTGGTCTACGTAAAAATATTTTTAGAGGTTTTAATTTCTCAGATTCTATTCTCATTTTCGTTATATTGCTTTACGTTGCGAAATGAGAAATTATTAAGCTTAGTTCACAAAAACAAAAAGTAAGTACGTAACTTTATTTACCGGCACCGGATTTTGTAGTGGAAAGTTCGCGCACACACGATTTCATACAATTATACATGCGCGAATTTCCTCCACTACGAAAATCTTAGCCAACTTACGTACCGGTAACTATACCTATTTACATATTCATAGGCATGTCGATGTGGTGATCACTAATACCTAACAAAGTTTCCTGTAGTTTCTACCTTTGCTTTAAAAATAAAATAACGATGTTAATATAATACTTTAATTTATAAATAAGTAAAACAAAAGCATAATTTGTAAGATAAGTTATAAACCACTTATATTCATTTCAGTAAAACACCATGGCTCCTGTGACAAATGCCGAAAGACAAAAAAGATACAGAGAGCGTCTTAAACAAAATCCAGCTAAGTATGAGGAAATGCGAAAAAGACATTTAGAGAGAGTTAAATTAAATAAATTAAAAATTAAGGAGCAGAACCAAAGCCAAAAAGAAAAAAACAAGACAGAAGTGGAGAGAATACTCTGATCGCTACTACAAAAAGAAGAAAAATAAATCTATTAGTGACCCTACTGCAGCAACAATTCCAAACGAGCATGTTATAAAGAGGTGGAAACTTAAGACAATCAAACTTCGAAAAGAATTAAAACGTTGCAAAGATGCATTAAATATGTCGTTAAAAAAACAAGAAACCATGAGAAAGCAAATCTACCGACTAAAGCAAGAAAGGATTATTAACAAAAACCAGTCAAGATGACAAACAATTGAAGAAGAGCAGCCATTGACACCTACTGAATTTGAAATTCTATCCGAGTCTCTCAGCTCAGTATACAAAAAGTCTACACATAAAGAAAAAGCAGTTACAATTTTTTTTTTAAATAATTCTCTAATTAAGAAGTATCGTATGGCCACAAAAATGGGACTAGCTATTGGAACAAAAGGGAGAATTCGCACTAAAACGTCATTTTCAACAAAAAGGAAGTTACTTATTCAACAGATTCACAATTTTTATCTGCGAGATGATTAAGTCGAGTTACAGCGGGCAAGAAAGAATGCAAAACTAAGGAAAAAACTAAAATGCAAATACGTTTTTTAACTGACTCTTTATTAAATTTATATACTATCTATAAAAAAGAAGGAGGCAAAGCATCTTATTCTACGTTAGTTACACAAAAGTCCGTTTTACGTGTTGCCTCCAAAACTACATAAGAGAGAAACGTGTGCCTGCATACGCCATGCAAATACATCTTATAAATTATCAAAGCTTCACAAACTTGGACTATTAAAAACATGCAATACCAAAAAAACAAACGTATAGAAAAGTAGTTTTTCTTTCTTCGGTTATTAAAAAAAAATCTGCTGTTTCATATATTTTGACCACGTAGGTATTGCACTTTCTATGAAACAGTTGATATTTTTTTTTAATTAATCTAAATAAGACTGATAAACCAAATATAATCACGTGTTTTATTCGCCCAATCCATGTGTACTATACCTTATGACATCAGTTTCGTGACGGAGATTCTCAGTTTAGTTACCTATCAGTTTAGTTACAAATTTAAAATGTACACTTTTTCTGAGTATGACCCAAATACCAAGTACTTAACAAAATAGAAAATGGTCTACAGGTCAAGTCTGGGCAATCAGCCCCGCTACAAAATGACTACATAATTAAAACAACAAATATTTTTAACACGGCATGCGCATTCATTGTATTTCATGCCAATAAGAGCAGAATTTAAGATAGTAATATTTAATTTTAATAGAATTGCTAAGCGTATTGGCTCGCAAACTATGCCTAGGTCGTGGTTCTACACAAAAACTAAAATAATCTACGTAAGTATTCATGCTGCAATCATTACATACAATGCACAATATTACAAAACGCACAACACCAAAAACGCCAACATGACTTCATAAAAAAAAACAATAACCCTGACAATAGTCACGGGCAATGATCGATAAAAATGTCACGTCGATATCGATAAAGAGGTAATTTCATAGACAATTTCACTCGCGCGCTCTAGTTGCCACCATGTGACAACTGACAACATTTCCCTGTAATAACTGGTCTCTTGTTCAGGGAAAAAACGATGGAAGTTTTACTTCTGGTACGTTTCTTATAGCTGGGGCGTGATTTGACGGTTCTTAGATCCGCGATTGGATAGGTATTTTAAAATAAGACGAGCAATAAAAAGCGAAAAATATTTCGTTGAGTATCTTCAATTTTGATTTAATAGAGTGTCCATGGAGTTTCTTACCCGTTCTTCCCCATAGAACCCTACTTCGCTTGGGAATGGGTAACTGGTTTCATCTTTTTGACTGATCGGCTTCTTGACAATTCAAAACTGCCTGTAATTGCTTTAATAAGAAATAGTTGAAAAAAATTACCTACACTGCTGACAATACTAACAAGAGACGGAATGGTAGTATGCACATCTAATGCAACCTCAAAACGTGTCTTTGTAGAAAGATTTTTTACATTCTTAGGCCCATTTCTGTATAAAACTTGTAACAATAAATTAAACAGAAAACTTAGTATGTATAAATTAAGTTACATTAGCTATAAAAAAATTATACTTGAATATTTAATTTACTAACCATTGATTATGCACAGACAGAAGATCTACTTGTTGTCTGCAAATAGAACCGCTAACATGCTGTTTTACTTTTATTTACCCACTTTTAATTTAGTTACAACCTAGTTCAGGCAAATAAGCAACTGTGCTCTATTTTAATTATTAAGTTATTTATTGTAAATGTGCCCCTTTTTATAAATAAACGATTTATTTATTATTTTATTTATGAATGCTTTGAGTTTAAAGTCTACATCAGGGTTTCCCAAACTGTGCGTCGCGACGCCCTGTGGCGTCACGGCATTATTCCAGGGGCGTCTGTCTCTACATGCAGATCAAACAATCGGCGTATCTTAGTTCAAATAGATAGTTTTTTTTTTTTTAAATTAAGAATGCACTCGATGCTTCATTCCGTCTGATCCAACTATCTTCTTCAGATATTAAACCTTCGTCTTAATCTAGTTTTTATAGACATCCTCTTCATTATATTTTGTAATTGGCAAATGTTTTTAAACCTTTTGTAACTACTCCGAAAACGGATTTATAAGCGTCATAGTAGAGAACACCGAGATATAAATCTTTTCGTCAATTTATTGAAGGTTATTGAAAGAAACTACTTTTACTAAAAAGACGTAAGCGTTAGGATAAACCTGATTTTGTCAAAAATAAATCATCTGAATGACTCCAGTACCAAAAAATCTTTATACTAAACTATAAGCTCCAACATAGATGGACATTTTACTAGAGTCTTAAAAACCTAGATCGACATTTTTTTTCTGATAAATTCAGAAATAAAGTTATCCGGAAAAGAACCGGAGTTACCGATATAGCCTACAGAGTAAGCAAGCTGAAGTGGCAGTGGTCTAGCCATGTTTGTCGAAGGACCGATGGCCGGTGGAGCAGACGAGTCCTGGAGTGGAGACCGTGTATCGGCAAGCGTAGTGTGGGACGCCCCCCAGCTAGATGGACCGACGACCTCAAAAATGTGGCTGGGACAGACTGTATACGGAAGGTGGAGGACAGAGTGTTGTGACGCAGCCTGGGAGAGGCCAATGCCCAGCAGTGGACTGCGATTGGCTGAATTGATTGATTGATTATAACTACCTACTTATATATCAACCTTTATTGTGACGGGGTTGACCATGCCTTTTTTATTTTTTTGGGTGGGAAATTTATTAAATAACTTCTCCTGCTCTGAGTGGAGCGGGAGGGCGTGTCAAACTCTTACTGAAACCCACCCGGTGTTCCTTCGATTACCATGTTGCCAGGGGCCACAGTATCTCTTTCGGACTTGTCCGCAACCTAGGCAGGCATCGGCCCTAGCGAACCCCGTCAGTTCTGCTGATATCTCTTTGAGGCGCGCGTGGAACACAACGCGCCGTCGACCCGGGCCTAGTCACTACCGGACGGCGAGCTACCCATTACTCACCGTTGGGTTGACTATGCCTTACATAAGAATTGACAGCTGATTCACTGATCAGGAGATTTGATCAGGCTTTCAGAAACAGGATTTAGTTCTTTTTACCGTCTTACTGTTGTGATTTTGCATAAACCGATCCATACCTGTAACAAAATAATGGAAAAATTAGTGACATGAATCCAAAATATCCTGACTTATATAATCTATCCTTAATATTATAAATGCGAAAGTAAGTTTGTTTGTTACGCCTTCACGCTAAAACGGTTGAACGGATTTGGATGAAATTTGGCACATATATAGATGATGCCCTGGAAAAGAACATAGGATACTTTTTTTTTTTCCCACGGGATCGAAACTTATGCGGGTGAAACCGCGGGGCGCAGCTAGTATACTAATATTATAAAGAGGAAAGATTTGTATTTTTGTATGTAACGAATAAACTTAAAAACTACTGGACCGATTAGAAAAATTCTTTCAGCTATGGATAGCCACATTATCAGCGAGTAACATAGGCTATATTTTATCCCCGTACTCCCACGGGAACGTAAACTACACGGGTGAAACCGCGTAACGTTCGCTAGTAATATTATAAATGCGAAAGTGTATTTGTTTGTTACGCTTTCACGCTAAAACGGCTGAACAGATTTGGATTAAATTTGGCACATGAGTAGACCATGACCTAGATTAGGACATAGGATACTTTTTATCCCAATATTCTCACGGGATCGAGACTTATGCTGGTGAAACCGCGGGCCGGTGCTAGTAACTTATCAAGAAAAGAACATTTGGGCTAAAACAGATGCACGATTTGTTTTTATGTAACAATAGAGTAGGTATATCGTGAATCACCATAGTTTAATGATAAAAATTTATAATATTAAAATATTTTTTGTGATTCACACTCATTTAACGTAAAGCTGTTAGCTAATTTATCTTAATTAATTACACACAATTTCCTAAGTTGTAATTTGTATGCTGTAATAAGTTAGTGCTTGAGTCATACTTTTCCCAATGAGTTCTTATTGTAATTCTATTTTTTTTTATCTTATCTACATTATAAAAATCTTAATTCCCTGGCAGACAACGCACAGCCTAATCTGCTCTTGAGGCTTGACATATAACGAATTAAATGTACCTACCTACCTTCAAAATTTTAGGCACCGTAGTTACAGAGATAAGAGGGCGGGAATTAATGGTAAATAATCATTAATTTTTTAAATATTTTTAAAGGTATTTATTTTAAAATTATAAAAAAATGTATTTGAAATCTTCGCAATTAGCCCTTTCATTTGATATATCACACGGTACTGTTTGGAAACTTTTTTTTTTTTTCAATTTTCCCCCCGAAAGTAACCCCCCATATTCAAAATTTATTTATTTACGTCCCACGTCCGTATTTGGGTCACAAAAATACATATGTGTACCAAATTTCAACTTAATCGGTCCATTAGATTCGGAGCAAATTGGCTGTGACAGACGAACAGACAGACACACGAGTGAACCTTTATGGGTTTCGTTTTTTTCCTTTTGAGGTACGGAACCCTAAAAAGTGTCTAAAACATCATTGCATGTCGTCAACCTTTGATAAATTCACACTTACATGCTTTTTACAACAACCTTTAAGAATGCCATTTGGTAATTTTATCACACCTAACATACAATCAGGCACTAAATGTTCAACTCTTAAGTAAAGTCAACAACAAAAGTGTCAAGAATCATTATAGACACTTTCGCACTTCGACAACCTTGATTCAATTTGCACTTGAATGACATCTTAAATTCTTACCATTTAACAAACTTTCACAATCGCATATAAGGTTGTACAAATATACCAGCAAAATGTTCTGTATATGTGAAAATGTTTGACATTGACTTTCCAATATTGACTGTACGTGTTAATGATGTGTAATAGAAATTAGCATTTCGTAAATATGAAAATGAGATTGTTTAGACGGTCA
Organism: Agrochola lychnidis; assembly: GCA_963680765.1. Taxonomy (NCBI): domain Eukaryota; kingdom Metazoa; phylum Arthropoda; class Insecta; order Lepidoptera; family Noctuidae; genus Agrochola; species Agrochola lychnidis. The sequence continues at coordinate 3,179,010 of OY796871.1, read as the reverse complement.
GTTGGATTGGGCTAAGTGGAAAGCCACTTAGCCAAATCTCAGGTGCATCATACTACATACATATTTTACTGATATTATGTTCAAATTTTAGGCGAGAATACTGGCACCCTTATTTTTTTTTTTGGGTGGGACATTGTCAAATAACTTCTCCCGCTCTGGGTGGAGCGGGAGGGCGTGTCAGACTATTACTGACCAAAACCCACCCATGTTCCTTCAGTTGCCCTGTTGCCGGGGGCCACGATGTCCCTTTCGGCCTTTATTCGCAGCCCCGGCAGGCATTGGCCCTGGCGGACCCCGTCAATTCTGCTGACATCTCTTTGAGGCGCGCGTGGAACACAACGCGCCGTCGACCCGGGCTTGGTCCTTATCGGACGGCGAGCTACCCATTGCTCACCGTCCGCAAGCGCGCGCCTATGGTGGCCGGAAATCGGCTCGCGATTCCCGCCCCGGGCGTCTCCTCCTGCGGCGGTTAGGGACGTAAGGGCGCGAAATCTCCCTCACGCGTTCCGCCTCCTCCTTCGCGAGCATTACCGCTTCGCAGAAGGAGAGGATACGGGCACCCTAAACACAAGTTAAATCTTACTTCGGGTGCCAGAGTTCATCTAAACACTCTTTCCTTTAGTTTTGACGCTGCATAGTTTTTAGTTTGTGATTTTGTACAACTGAATGGTAATATGTTTTTTTTTAAATACTTTTCAAAGAAAATCATGCACTTTCGATGGTTATCGTAATAGTTAACAGTAAACTTCGATGTAGCAGTAACATTAATTCTCTTAATAGCATTACTTTCTGTAGCAAACGATTGTTAAGTAAATTGTTACTAACCCTATGGACTCTGTCTGAAAATAAAAATATTCTATTCTATTCTATTGCAGAGTCTAATCCGAATTTACTACTCTATTGAAGCCCGTATTCTCGTATGTTTACTTTTTGTTTTCCTAGCCTACTCTGTCCTACATATTTTCCCAGGTCCCATCAGGTTAAGCTACGCTTGCCGGGGTTGGTCCGTAGATGAATATCCATCTTTACATACCGAGACTCCTCCGTGCCTCGGACAGCACGTTAAGCCGTTGGTCCCAGCTGTCATTCGTGTATCTTTGACATTTGTTACGGGTCGTCAGTAGACATACACATTCGTCGTCATGTCGTCATACACATTCATAAGTGACGCTCACGGTACATGCAGCTGGTTAGATCATTCTATAGTTACGGAATCGGCAAAACGATGTGTCACTAATGTTTACGTTAATTATGATACGCTGTGGTCTGATCATTTTCCTCTAATCATTGAGTGTGACCTTGATTTACTTACACCTAAATTACAGAATGTAATGTTGAACGATAATTCTGTATCGTGGGGCACTAGAAATAAGGAACAGATCTCGAAATATACCACAGAGTGTCATAAACGTTTAGGGATGGTTAATTTTCCTACCGAGTGTATAAATTGTGCTGATTTTTACTGTAATGACCCCTGTCATCATCGTATTCTTGATGTGATGTACTCTGACATTGTGTCCGCCCTTCGTGTTGCGTCCTTGGCGGGTCGAGAGGGCATTAGGAGGGGTGGGAGTGGGGCACGCATGGTGGGCTGGAATAAACACGTCAGCGAGGCTCACCGGAGGGCTAGAATGACGTTTACGAAGTGGGTATCGTGTGGTAAACCTAAAGCTGGCCTTATGTACGATGAAATGTGTGCCAGTAGGAGAGTTGGTAAATCACGTTTAAAATGGTGTCAAGATCATCAAGTCCAGATTAAAATGGACAGACTTGCGGAAAAGCACGCCAAAAGCGATTTTCGAGGTTTTTGGAAAAATACCAACAAAGTTAACGCCAAACCTGGACTTCCGGTGAGTGTTGAGGGGGTGAGTGATTGTAAAGGCATTGCTGAAATCTTTAAGAGTCAATTTTCTATTCAGTCACCGTTGGGTCGGCCGTGTGAGGTGTACAATGATGAGTTACCGGAGGGGATAGTAGGGGTGAGGTTTAGTGCCAAGGATGTGGCTGTTATCCTTAAGAGTATGACAAAAGGTAAGAGTCCAGGTCGTGATTCTCTATCCATTGAACATCTGGTTCACGCTGGCCCACATATAAACAGAGTATTAGCAATGTTCTACTCGCTATGCGTGAGCCACTCTTATCTCCCGCCGGACCTTATAAAAACTGTGGTTGTGCCTATAGCTAAAGACAAAACCGGTGACTTGGCTGATAAAAGTAACTATAGGCCCATTTCTCTAGCTACAGTTACAGCGAAGGTGTTTGACGGTTTGCTTAATACACAGTTAAGTAAATATTTATCTCTGCACGACAATCAGTTTGGATTTAGACCCCGACTATCAACGGAAAGTGCCATACTGTGTCTTAAGCATACCGTCAGATACTATAATGACCGTAAGACCCCGGTATACGCGTGTTTTCTCGACCTGTCCAGGGCCTTTGATTTGGTGGCGTATGATCTCTTGTGGAAAAAACTTGAGAGTATCAACCTACCACCAGAACTTGTTACCACCCTCAAGTATTGGTATACGCATCAAGTCAACAGCGTCAGATGGTCGGGGGCAATGTCGGAGCCATATCGATTACAGTGCGGTGTAAGGCAGGGTGGACTGACCTCACCCTCGTTATTCAACCTTTACATGGACGCGCTGATCGTCGCGCTGAGCAGTCAGCACGTCGGCTGTCATATAGACGACGTGTGTATCAACAATTTAAGCTATGCAGACGACATGGTTCTGCTGAGCGCGTCGATTTGTGGCCTAAGGAGGTTGATAGCGACATGTGAGGATTACGCTGTTAAACATGGACTTGTATATAATATTAAGAAAAGTCAGTACATGGTCTTTGAGGCCGGCGGTGCTATATGCCCCGACTATGTACCACCTATACGTCTAAATAGTGTACCCTTAGACAGGGTGAATCAATTTAAATATCTAGGACATGTAGTCACGGCTGATCTCAGGGATCATGCTGACTTGGAACGGGAGCGGAGGGCTTTATCTAAAAGAGCTAATATGCTGGCCCGCAGGTTCGCGCGTTGCTCTGATGGCGTGAAAATAACTCTTTTCCGAGCATATTGCACGTCCATGTACACCTGCAGCCTGTGGGCTAATTACACGCAGAAAAGCTACAGTACCCTCCGCATCCAATTTAACAACGCGTTCAGAGCGACGTTGGGTCTGCCTCGCTACTGCAGCGCTTCGGGTATGTTCGCATGGGCGCGCACGGATTGTTTTCATGCGACCATGCGGAAGCGCTGCGCGTCTCTAGTGCGCAGAGTGCGGGCCAGCTCCAATGTCGTTCTGAATATGATAGCAAATAGGTTGGACTGTCCTTATGTGCGACACTGCTGTGACAGACAAGTTACATATAGTGTCGCACGTGATAGACTATTGAAATGACTAAGGGCTAATTAATTAATTATGATTGAATGTAATTTGAATTTAATGTTTCTAATTTGTGTTGATGTTGTGTTCATATTGTATTTATTCGTTTGTTTAGTAGTGTAGTGTGAGCTTGGAGACGCAAATGTAAAGAAGGTTTCAATATGGGTTATGTGGTACCTGAAATAAATGAATTTTAATTTTAATTTTTTTTTTAATTTAGTAGCCCGAAAGTCTGACAACCAGTCTTACCAAGAGGTATCGCGTTACCTAGCAACTAGGTTGTGGAGGTCAGATAGGCAGTCGCTCCATGTAAAATACTGGTAGGTATTCAGCTGCATCCGGTTAGACTGGAAGCCTACCCCAACGTAGTTGGGAAAAGGCTATGCAGATTTTATTTTTACTCAGTTGTATAATCTTTTTCAGATATTTCTATGATTCAAGCTAAAGATTCCGGTACCAAAATTTCCTAACCTGGGAAGCCCAAGGAGAGTCATTGATATTTAATAAAAGACTCGTAAGTGTCTTACGTCAACAATGACCTCAATGCAACACAGTTTGATATCTCGACGTCTCCGTACCAACACCCCAGACGAAGAATGACGAGGAGAACCGAACCCAAATGAAATGGGGTAAAGGTGGTTTTACACCGGCGAGGCGAAGCGTGGATGGGATGGACGAGAATTGAAATTTGTATGGCAAAATTTCTATCCACGACCTGCGCATCTTTAGTCGCGATCTATATGCGCAAAGATGTGCGAAGCGAGAATTGAAATATTTGTTAGTACAATATTGAACTTTATTGCTGTATGAATAAAACGAATATACAAATCTCGCACCGGCCATCGAGGACTCGCACGGTCTCCCTCCTCAAGCGCTGACTCGCGCTGGCACGCGTTGGCACGCGCCGGCTCGCTCCGACTATCGCGAGACATCTCTGCATACTATATTTTAGGCTGGCCGGTGTGCCACACACGGCTGGCCGGGCGGCGCGTAATAGCGCGAGCTGATTTTAATTCTCGCCAATCCTATCCACGCCTCGCTTCGCCAGTATAAAACCACCTTAAGGCTAGGCAGAGAGAGAGGTGGCCATCTAACAATCTGTACATAAGGACCTCCGAGATCTATTGTAGCACACACGTCCTTCAAAAACCAATGATTACCTATTCAGAACCGTTCACAAAATTCCATTCACTTTTCACTGAGTGTGAACTTGTGATTATGATTGTAAATAAAATACGTTGCGAAAAGAAGCTCGTAATTTTATTATTGGATACTAATTTGTGGTCTTGAATGCCTTGATTAACCTATTAAGAAGACTATTAAATAAATTACTATTATCGGTTTTGGTGTTGTGAAAATCTTGGTTTATTTAAAAAAAAAAACAGTGGCACACCGGGAGCGCTGATAGAAGTGAAAACTTGAACAAGATCGCCTTGGTGGAAGAAAAATACTTTTATAGAACATTGGTCCGTAACCTTATCTAAATAAAGAGCACAATCGCGTTTATAAAAATGAGGTGTCGTCACAGTGTCATGAAATCAATGGTTTAGTCCCATCTCAAAAATGCCCAACGTGTCTAAAGAAATTATCACTTCAAAAAAACATGGTACAATATCTTTGAATCGATTAAGCTACGCTTGCCTCGGTCAGTCCGTGGGTAGGTGACCATCTTAACATACCGTCTCGGTGGCTCGGAAAGCATATTAAGCCGTTGGTCCCGGCTGTTATTCTTGGATTTTTGACAGTCGGTACGGGTCATCAGAAGCCCGAAAGTCTGACAACCAGTCTAACCAAGGGGCATCGTGTTACCTAGTAACTCGGTTGTGGTAGTCAGATAGCCAATCGATCCATGTTAAATATTAATATTCAGCTGAATCCGGTTAGACTGGACAGGACTGGCAGATAGATTCTATTGAACGTACTGCGCTAGGCCAGTTCAAGGTCAAAGAGTTATCACTAACATGCAGTAGACTGTATAAAGTGGTTCGAAATTTTCTTCGACTTGACCAAAAGTCTCCATTTAACACAGAGTACATGGGCGACCAAGCTCTGCTCGCATGAAAATAGAGAATGCTCAAATGAGCTGAATAGTATAGGATAGTACCTGCCAATTCCATGCTGCCATGATAGTAGGTACTTACTAATTCCATGCTGCCATGTCATTATTCTAAAGTAGCCATCTTGTTCTAAACTTTGGGCGACCGACCTCTGCTCGGGTGAATTACAGAGAAAACGAATTTTCTCAGATATGAGACCTAGCTAGATTAATTTTTTGCCCCGTAAACCCCTATATTGCAACTTTCATCGAAATCGTTAGAGCCGTTTTCGAGAACATGATTACAAATATTGCTCGTTTAATAGTATAGGATTAAGTTCATCTAAAGTCAGCTAGATCATAATCAAAACACTTTGTTAATTAAGTAAGCAGTAAATCTTATGGCTTCTTCATAAATTATTTAAAGCATTTTGGAACGCAGTGTATCTTAAAAGATAAGAAAAGGTTAAAGAACTCGTATACCGTAAATTTAAAAAGTGGCAGTTCTAATTAATTACTTTGAAAGTGGGCAAATTATAAAGAAATATATTATGCCTTTATATGATAAATCCGTAGATGGTTTCATTTGAAAGTATACTTTACTTTCAACTTAAAAATAAAACGCTGTATTTCAAGCGGCCAGTTATATTTGGCTTAGTTAAAAACTTGATAAAATACTTCTTACACTTTTAAAACTGCCATCAGTTTTTAGTGCTACGAGGAAAAATAGTACAGGTTTGCTACGACGCTACGCTGCTACGAGATTGAAATAGGTCGCTCCTACTAAATTATGCTACGAAATTACGTAGCGAATGCTTTATAGGCTACGGGGTTAGGTAGTGCAACTACATTATAGCAAAGTAGTTATTCGAGCTATACTAACGATTCGTAGAATATTAGAACTGCCAGGAGCTAATTTAGTGGAACTTTGTTGCAAGATGTGTGTGCAGGGTAGCTTATTGTTATGGTGGAGGTCTGCCTGGCTTGGGCGGGGCAACGCCGTGTCCTCGTGGAGGCGGTCGGGGGCGGTGATATCTCGCGTCCGGCCCTGGTCCAGGCCATGGTACGGAGCGAGAGGGCATGGGAAGCCGTCACCGGAATGCGTGAGGGAGAGACAAATTTCGCGCCCTCTCACCCCTAGCCGCCGCAGGAGACGCCCTGGGCGTCGGGAATACCAGGCCGATTCCCGCTTGCGGACGGTGAGCAATGGACAGCTCGCCGTCCGATAAGGACCAGGCCCGGGTCGATGGCGCATTGTGTTCCACGCGCACCTCAAAGATATCTCAGCACAACTGATGGGGTCTTCTAGGGCCGATGCCTGCCGGGGTCGCGGGAAAGTCCGAAAGGGTTACCGTAGCCCGTGGCAACATACAAGCAACTGAAGGAACACGGGTGGGTTTTAGTCAGTAAGAGTCTGACACGCCCGCCCAGAGCGGGAGAAGTTATTTGATAATTTCCCACCCAAAAAAAAGATTAGGTTATTGTCAACAATTTATTATTCTTAACGAACCGTCACTAATTATTATGAGCATTATTTACAAAGTTTATGAGTGTTACTAACAAAGTAAAATGATACTAATAACACATTGTATTTAAAACATTACAATAGTGCACAAGTAGGCCACTGGTCCACTGTACCGTACTGTGAGATTGCCCATTTCCTTACGCTTACTTTTTAAATTCATGTCTTTTACACAACTGCCCAAAAAGGATTGTACGAGTACTTTGTTCGACCATAACTTTTAAATACCTGAACAGATTTGGATATATTTGTGGGGTATTGTTAGGATCTTTACATTATCCCGAGTGACAGGCTATTTTTTTGGGGGGCCCTCTTAGATTAAAATGTGTTCCGAACAACGACACAATGGTCCGGGACAGCAATGACAATTTTAGCGAGTAAATGGTAACCTTTCGCTTTATATACAGGGTTGATTTTTTTTTAATAACCGACGATAATTTTTTACGCAGGGTTTTCAGAATCATGTACTGAATCCATGGTAACAGTTTTCGCGTCGATGTCCCTGCCACCCTGTATACAGATTAACAAATACAACTTGTTTATTACTTTTTAGTAAGTTTTTTGGCAGGGCAGTTGTGTTTTTTAATTATTTTTGAAAACAATGTACTTTACGAGTTTATCTTGGACATTAATAACATCGGTGGCGGAAAAACATCGTGAGAAAAAACCCTCGACTTATACTTAGTCAATAGAAGTTTGAAATCGCCAACTCGTCTTGAGCAAGCGTGGTGATCAATGCTCGTGCCTTCTCTGTATGAGAAGAGGCCTTTCTTCTGTAGTACGACAATAATTATAGGCGGGTATCCAATAAAAGGTCTATATAATTTATTAAATTCACATAATCATCGAAACAACGAAATAATTATTATTACAGACGTAACATGCTGGCCCGCAGATTCTCCCGCTGCTCTAAACAAATAAAAATGGAACAGGGCCTGCAAGGAATTCGAAAAATAGGTATTCGAAGAAACTATTGCCGTCGTCTTACCTCAAGTCTGCCCCCGTAGAGTGCGATAGGGACAGCTGCAGTTCAGACCGATTTACATCACAATTTTTTTTTACAAAATCGACTTTTGGTATTCCCCATTTTTCTCCTCGAAAACTGAGCCGATTCAATTATTTTTATATTAAAATTTTAAGAAAGAGTATGTCTAGGTTCCTATATTTTTTTTTTTATATTAAAAGCTTTTCGAATTTGTCTGGTAGTCCTCTAATCACAGCGGTAGTATTGGGGCATTTTTGTAATTTTTGGAGGGTCATATTTTCTTTACCAATAAGTTGCTGATAAAAAAGAACCACCCACAGACAGGCGCTTTACTTTGTGTAAATTATTTCATCGTCACTGCTTTCAAAACGGTGAAGGAAAACATCGTGAGGAAACCGGCATGTCCTAAAACCGAAAATTCGAAGACATGTGACATCTACCAACCCGCACTGGGCCCGCGTGGTGGATTACGGCCCACTCCCTCTCACAGAGAGGAGGCCTGTGTCCCAGCAGTGGGAACATTTATAGGCTGATGATGATGAAAAAGGAAATAACAGGGACGTATCTACAGCAGACCTTAATTTTATGAAAAAAATATGATTGCTCTAGAGGCATTATTCAGGAAGAAAAAAGGGGAATACGTTTGTATAGAGAATCGCAGGCCCTGTTCCCTCTTAAGGCGTATTGTCCAAGCTTTTATACGGGAAATCTGTGGATCAACCACACCAAAAGATCGCTGGATGCCCTGCGGCGCGTCCAGTATAATAACATCTTCAGTATGATGTTGGGGCTGCCTCACTTCTGTACTGCATCGGGGATATTTGTGCTGTATCGCACTGATGGCTTTCATGCCGTCATCCGCAAGAAAACTGCATCCCTGATCTGCAGAATGCGTGGCAGCCGTAACGGAATTCTAAATACTGTAGCGGATAGGATCTCTTCTCCGTTAAGGAGATCCTTTGTTAAGAGGGTAATTTGAATCGTATTTTAATTTTATTCGAACTGTATGGAGTAAGTTATCTGAATTAAATTAATGTTATTTTATTTATTTATTAGGAAATATTCTAAGAAGAAATCATTTCTTGTTAGGAAATGACGTTTTCTGGTATAAATCGTGCTGACATGTGATATGAAAGTAAGACGGTCTAAGAGTTTTTTCATCTCCTAACTAGTATGAAGGAAAGGTCAGCAATAACCGGTGTGGTTGGTATTGATTAACAATTAACTAGTTGTTAACAGCCAAATGAGAGAAAGTATTAACTCGGTCACAGGTCAGCCGGTAGACATTTTGACAGAATAGATTCTGTCAAAATCTCACGGTAAAAAAGAAGATGAAGTGAGCTGTCAATCCTATAGATCGCAGAAGTCATGCCAATTATTAATTCAGTCAGCAACCTAAATTGTCAATGAATAATTCATTTACGTAACCACGTACTGAATCTGTTACTTGACATCACTTATTTTTACCTCAACTTGGTCGCAAATCTATTGACACCAAAATTTAATCTTTAAGCCCCCACTTGCAACACTCACTCACTCACTCACTCACTAAATATATTGAAAATAAGCATCGTGAGGCAACCGGCATGCCTGAGAGATATTTCTCGATGACATATGAAGCCAAGTTAGAAGCCCACGGGTGGCTTTAAAACTCTGACACCAGGTTAGTCAGTAACCACACGAAAAGAAAGAAGACTAAATATACTAAACTGATTTAAAACATCGTGCTATTTCTGTAAGTTGTTTGAAGATGACTGAGACAGAATGATGTTTGTACCAAAGATGGTACAAGCGGGTCTAAATCTCCAAATAGGCCGTAATTCAACAGCTCTTCTACCATTTCATCAATAAGTATATAAATTAACATCTCATAAGCCTTGTGAAGTTACAAAAAACTTTCACAATGCATTGACCAATGCTAATGATCAATAGTATCCATAATGTGTCAACTGTTGAAGGTTGTTCTTGCGTAAGAAAATTCTAAGTTTCATAGTTCTGAGGTAATATGGTCGTAAGTAGTTAGAAACGTTGGAAAATGCTGAAATATTAAACCCGCTGTACACATGGGCCAAGGTGCTGGGCTACCATCTTGGGCCAAAAATCAGATCCCCAACGGTCGCTGTTTACACTTTGGCGCTGCACTGAACACTGTTTGCGGAGCCAAGTTCCTTTGATGTGTGCACGAAAATCCGACACTATTTAGTTGGCCAGCCAGTGCTGGTCGCGAAATACCAACACCAAATAGAACTCTACACGTTGACCCAACATGCTGGCCCAGCACCTTGGCCCAATGTGTACAGTGGGCTTTAGGTACAGATGTGATTTGTCACTTATTGTTATTAAACAGTTAACTTTGTATGTGACAATGGCACTATTGACGAAATATTTGCGTAGATTATGCATAATTAAAAATGCAGGAGTTGAAAGTTTGCTAGAAGATTTACCTACTATTAATTGGGCGTTTATACCTATATTAATAATTAGCCCCGGAGTTTGGATTTGTGCCCGGTTGATGGCAATAGACTCGCCCCCTATTACATGGGACTTAACCGGCGAAATGTGGGTGTAGAAGTACACCTCTGCCTAACACTTCGGGGAAACAGGCGTGATGTTATGTTATCTATGTTTGATGTTATCTTTTGACCACGGATAGTAGCAACGGAAGGGACTAGATACTAGTAGAAGCATAGCTAATAAGGTAAAACCAATTAATTATTATTCAGCCATGACCCCAGCACCCAAATGCAGTCACATACAAATTAGTGGGGAAAGCACTGCTTTTAAATCAATGAGTTTTTTTTAGAATTATGGGCACGTACATGGAAAAACCTCAATTTAGATGAGCATAATCAGCCTATAATGTTTCCATAGCTGGGATACAAACCTCCTCTTTGTGAGAGGGAGATAACATATAAATACACTTCTGTGTCGTGTCGTGTTATAATTACAATGTGTTGTTGCGACACAACACACTGTGACCATACTAAATGTATGAAACCGAAATGCTTCTGAAGCTACACGACACAACACGACACAATAGTGTATTCCATACTTACTAGCTTCTGCCCGTGACTTCGTCCGCGAACCTATAACCTTTCTCAAAAATTGGGCTATCCAATGCAAAAAGTTTTTTTCAAATCCGACTGGTAGTTCCAGAGATTACCCCCTACATACAAACTTACAAACAAACAAACAAACAAATTTTATCTCTTTATAATATTATTAAGTATAGATAAATCTGACATCATAAAAGCTGACACCTGAGATACAGGACATGTCCTAGTTTAGGTATCAGGAGTTTCACAAATTCGTGCATGTACTTAGTCTAATTACTATAAGGATCTATACTCCGTTTGAAATAAGATTAGACATTTAAACAAACCTGTTTTACAGTCCGTTCAACCGATTTTGACTTCTATACCGTAGGCATAAGGATGGCATTAAAAGCAAAAAAAGTGGTTACAAACCAACTGTTTACTGCAGCTGCCGTTTGTCATGCGACCGACGCAATAGAAGTCAAAATCGGTTGAACGGACTGTAAAAAAGGTTTAGTTAAATGTCTAATCTTATTTCAAACGGAGTATAAGTTACTTGAGAAATTCATTGTTAATCCTTTTCTCTCCTTATGTATTAGGCTTATGAAATAAATTTAATTAAAAAAAAAAAAAATTGTGAAACCGATATGCTTCTGAACCGACACGGCACATCACGACACAGTAGTGTATTTCTATCTTTATTTACTTACTTCATCTTTAAGAAGCTGCATACGGCGTACAATTTTCTAAATTGCAATGTTTCTCTTTCATTGCCATGTGCGTACTGATTTAGCTATAATGACCGGAAAACCGTACAGTTCCTATGTTATTCAATTACATCGTACATGATGTAATTTCTGTGTGAGATAACTATGTAGCTGTAGCCCGTAATGCGCGTTAACCAGTACAAAAGTATAAAATAAAGCCACTTTTTTGGTGTCCATCTGTGTGACGGCTTAGTTCTTCTAAACTATACTACGTATTTTGATGGAGTTTTTACGATGATTTAGAGCATTTACTGCAGAAGGCTTAAGGGGGTTTATACTGAAATTATAAACAGCGAAATATTTGACAGCTGTCAAATATTTCGCTGTTTTGATTAATTTGGCAATATTCAATCAATCTGCCTAGCCTTTTGCCACGTTTGGCGCAGTGGTTAAGCGATTGACTTCTGCGCTGCGTGTCGCGGGTTCGATTCCCGCACGGAACAAATATTTGTATGACCTACAAGTAGTTGTTCCGGGTCTGGCTGTTTGTGTATGTGAGTTTTAATGTTTGTAAACGCACCCACAATACAGGAAAAATTCCTAGTGTGGGGGGCAACGCTAAAAATAAAAAAGTAAACTATGTTAGGGTCGGCTTCCAGACTAACCGGATGCAGCTGAATACCAGTATTTTACATGGAGCGACTACCTATCTGACCTCCACAACCCAGTAACTGAGTAATACGATACCCCAAGGGGTATCGGTAAGACTGGTTGTCAGACTTTGGGGCTTCTGATGACCCGTAACGACTGTCAAAGATTCACGAATGACAGCCAGGATCAACGGCTTAACGTGCTTTCCGAGGCACGAAGGAGTCTCGGTATGTAAAGATGGTTACCCATCCACGGACTAACCCCGGCAAGCGTAGCTTAACCTGATGGATTGATCCGTGCGGCTGTTATTACTTAGCCACAAGCTCCTTATTAATTTGGCAATATTACTAAGGAAATAAGAAATTTGGCTAATTGGTGAACTAAAATATTAATAATGAATTGCAATTATAATGAAATTATAAAGAGGAGTACCATCGACACGAAAAGAAGAAAAAGATAACACTGAATTTGATGTTGTAACTGTTTTAGAAGTAAAAAGGTTATTGGAAAATTTCCAAATACTTTTTTTACATCTAAAACTAAATATTCGGTGTTACGATATTAATTATTGCATTTCATAATCAGTATTTTAGTTTACTAGTTAGCCATATTTCTTATTTCCATACAGTAATATTGCTAAATTAATTAAAACAGCGAAATATTTGACAACTATTTGCGACGTTGCCCATTTTCAGTATAAACTCTCTTAATAAGTATGTTTATAATAAATTGTCATTTAACTTAGATGTGGTGAAATAATAATTGATACTAACTTCCACTTTATAACAATAAATGATTATTATGACTAATGTGACAACCGCTTTTGCAAAACTTGACCTTAAAAACGCGGCGACGCATGAATTGTCCATACAAACGTAATAACGAAATCATTTGCAATTTGGGCATATTTCCACCATTTTATGTTGTTATTCGGATTTAGACAGTGTTTATCTAGGCTCCTACATTTTTTTTTTCTTTCTAAAATGAAGTTTAAACGAATTTAATTTCGCAAATTTTTACAGCGTAAATGACATGTCTTCATATTGTTTTTTCTGTATTATAAACAACAATATTTAAAATATTGTTTCTGCAGAAGCATAGCTAAAAATTATCAAGTAAAAAATTATCGAAAAAAAAAGAAAAATATTAAGTTTTCATTCATCATATTTGGTATTACGGAACACATCCAAATTTATCATAAATTTTCGAAAGCTAGTAAAGCTATCGCGTCAAGCAATAATTGTCAATGTGTGCGTGGTAGTGCTCACTGTAGGTGTATATCACTCCGACAGGCACTCACACTAGCGCAACGTGCTTGGAAATTAATTTTGCAAACATCTCGATTTGTAGTTGCGAGCCGTGTTCGCAGGCCTCTTAAGGCGGATCATAACTAGGTCAAGAGCGTATTAAAATAAATAAATTATGTAAAAAAGTCATTTCCTACCCTCACACGTACGAACGTGACATAAAAATTTGGTTGATACAAACATAAAGCCTCACATTGGCGCGACGCGACACGGGTAATTGTTCTACCTTGAAGTTTTCTTAGAAATTGTTTGTTCAACAAGCGGTCTTTGACCCCAAAAAAAAAATCAAATCTTTTTATTTTTATTTTGTCCTGTTTAGATAATATCGATACCCAGCATGTCTGCAGTAATTAGGTAGCAAATTTAATTTGCCCCTTGTACCGACCGACTTCAAAAAAACGAGGAGGTTCTCAGTTAGTCGGGACATTTTTTTTTAATGATGTTCCCCGGTTACCCGAAGACGGCTGGACCGATTTGAAAAATTATTTTTTGTTTGAAAGGGTCTTTATTAGATCAGTATTTTAGTTTTTTGACACCGACTTCCGAAGTTAAAGTTATTTTTCACTTTGTAGTTTGGAAGTCGGTTGTATTTTTTGTATTTTTTTTTAAATTTAGTGGGAATTGTTGTTAAATGTATAGGTAGCAATTACGAGATCTACTATACAGTGTGGCAGGGACATCGACGCGAAAACTGTTACCATGGACTCAGTACATGATTTTAAAATCCCCTGGGTTGAAAATTTCGTCGTTTATAAACAAAAACAAATCTGCTGTTGCATAGAAAAGTGCAATAACTATGTGGTCACAATGTATGGAAAAGGAAATTTAAAAAAAAAAGTGGTGGCACTCCGGGAGTGCCAACAGAAGTGAAAACTTGAACAAGATCGCCTTGGTGGAAGAAAAATACTTGTATAGAACATTGGTCCATAACCTTATCTAAATAAAGAGCACAATCGCGTTTACAAAAATAATACTTCCGAAACCTTTAAAGTAAAAATACTTGCATAGAACATTGATCCATAACGTAATTTAAATAAAGAGCATAATCGAGTTTACAAAAATGAGGTGTCGTCATGGTGTCCCGAAATCAATGGTTTAGTCCCATCTCAAAAATGCCCAATGCATCTAAAGAAGTTTTCACTTCAAAAATATTCGATGCAAAATTTCAACGCAGGGGGGTTCAGAATCAAGTACTGAATCCATGGTAACAGTTTTCGCGTCGATGTCCCCTGTCCCTGCCACCCCGTATAATAAACGTTAAAGTAAAAAAATACATTATTATTATCAAGTTCACAACATCACGCCTTGTTTCCCCGAAGGGTTGGGCAGAGGTATACAATAATAACATCACCTGAAATTCTGAACGTTATTAGAAAGTAAATCAACACTTTTTTTTTTTTTCATTACTTAGGTACCCTGCACTCTATTTCTACGGCAATATGTAATCAAAAATGTAATTTACATAACATAACATAACATCACGCCTTGTTTCCCCGAAGGGTTGGGCAGAGGTGTACCTGTAGTAGGTACACCCACATTTCGCCAGTTATGTTTAAGTCCCATGTAATAGGGGGCGAGCCTATTGCCATCAACCGGCCACAAATCCAGACTCCGGGCTACTACTGAGAAATTCCAAATAAAAAACCCAATAACACGGGCAGTGTTATTGGGTTTTTTATTTGGAATTTTTGAGTTATGTTTAAGTCCCATGTAATAGGGGGCGAGCCTATTGCCATCAACCGGCCACAAATCCAGACTCCGGGCTACTACTGAGAAATTCCAAATAAAAAACCCAATAACACTGCCCGACCTGGGAATCGAACCCAGGGCCTCATACTCAGCAGTAGCGCTTGCGACCACTAGACCAACGAGGCAGTCACCAGGCAATGTAATTTATAGAATTACAATCAAGTTTGTGTTTTCGATGTTAACTAGAACAAGGTTATGGTCAAGATAAACATATTTCACTGAGTAATTTGGGCTTGATTTTTTTAACTTGTTGGCCATCAAATGGTCCGATTTTAAAGGTAAGTACAGTACAAATATGTTCTTAATGTCCCTCGGCAAACCTAGTGTTTCGTCAGTCGTCGTCGGATTTCTATCAGTTGCCCTTTACACTTGATGTAGACCGGATGCTCTCAATCGACTTAGAAGTAGGTATAAAGAGTTGTTAATACTCTTTTAACTTAATGTAATTTATTTAAAAATAGTAGGAAAGTTGCTAAAGTCTCAGGCACAACAGATAGGAAAATAGTTTTACAGCTCTATATAGTTCACGCGAAAATCAAAACAAAACAACAATAAAGTACTTAGTTCTGAATTCAAATTATTATACACGATAAGTCTAATAATAATTGATGGACATGTATAAGTTTTATCTAACTTTTGTCTATCTTGTTTTTTCTAGTATTTTTTTTTTTAAATCCCCCTTTGATTTTATGAATTTTTTCACTTGTTTTTTTTTAAAGAGTTTTTTTTAATGTGTTCACCTCCGTTTTTTTTGCATAGTTGACAAATTTGAATAAAAATATTCGTTAATCCGATAAAATAACTCATAAAGCTTTTATAAATAATAAACAGAATCCAAATCGAGCCAATAACATCGGAGACATGGCAAACGCTACTCAAAACATAAAAAATTGAATAACATGAAAAAATTTAAGATAGACCCCCTTTTAAAGTTATTTTTCGATCATTTTTCATGAATATTCAGAAAAATTCGGGCGGTTACATACCGATGGGTGACATTGTATAATGTCCAACGATTCTGAGAGCTAATCAGAATAGTATTGCCAGTATCAAGTTATCAACCCAATTTAGTCCAAAGTCAATTTGTTTGTTCGATTTTTTCTCACGCTCCAATATTTTTATTAAAATATTCGCAAAAGCAAAATAACTACTGGTCTTTTGTTTCGGCAAAAAAAAAGTCAGGTCAAACATTAAGTTTATAATTTTCTTACAAAAAAGCCTAATTTAATACTGGTTTACCTCACTGCCAACATTTAAAACCACTTACTTACCGTTTACTTCATTGTGTTTTTACAAAAGTAGCACCATTTTGGTAATTCTTCAGTTACATTTAATGTCAAAACGTTTCACAATAAGAAGGTATACTATGTTAGTACTTAGTAGGTACATCGTCTATTCTTGATGCTACGGCCACATTGTCGCGCAAAGATTCGTGTTGTCGCGATAAAACTTCCTGTTCGATCTACGACGAAATATACTGGCCACATTGTTATGCTGTGGCTACATTGACGCGATAAAGCTAACTACATATCGCGCGCTCTCTCTCACATACAATTGACGTCTCGCTGAGTAAAAGAGAGCGCGTGAAGTATAGTTCGCGTTATCGGTACAATTTAGCCGTAGCATTAAACATTTTGTGATGAATTGTGATGAATTAATTGTCCAGACATGTTGCAACAACGCAAATCTTCTACGCAATCTATCGCGACAATGTGGCTGTAGCATTATGCTACGGCCATTATGCACTCCGCTTGACGTCTCGATGTACAATAGAAAGCGCAAGAAGTGTAGTTCGCGCTATCACGACAATGAAGCCGCAGCATAACAAACCGCACCTTTAAAGTAAAACCGTCACTAAACGAAAATTTTCATGAATTGAGTTATCGTGCCATCTATCTAAAATACGTATTTTAGATAGATGGCATTGATAACTCAATTCATGAATTTTTTTCGTTTAGTAACGGTTTTTCTTTAAAGGTGCGAAACATTTCTTTGACAAAATATTTTAAAAATATCGTCAAATAATCGTCAGGTATTGCGAAAATCATTGAGTAAGTCGTAAAATTATACATGACATTGGCCCTATAGCCACCTACTGAGTAATTAGATAATTACAAGCGAATGTGCAATTATAGCTGTCAATATTCTTTGTTTATAAGGTATTGATGTTTAAAAATAAATATTACTTTGTTCAAACATTTGTAATTTATTGTTAAATATTTTCACACGAACAGGTAGATAGGTATAACCAGACACCAGGAACGAAGACATTGGAGACTGAAAAACTGTGAAGCTGTTTGGACTTGGGAGAAACCTTTGACCAACATATTAAACTGTAGGTAATACTTCAATAGAAGACGTATAGTTTGTTCCGAAAGTATTTGATCAAAGTGTAAACAAACCCTGTTAAGTTTAAATTCTTACGCAAACACTCACCAAAGGGAATTAGCAACACATTCATCTATATTAAGATGATTTTAAAGTTACATCTCACCACTTTTTACAATAATTGATGTTTGAGTAATATTATTAAATTGTGATTGGAAAATCATCGATAAAAAGTTAGGTTATAAAATTAACCTAATTTGTCAAATGAAAAACATCTTTAAGAGCATTCAAGTGTACAGAAAGTGAGTAATGTCCCAAATAGCTGTCAAATGTTTTGATTAATTTGTCAATATTACTGTATGGAAACAAAAAACATGGCTAACTAGTGAACAAAAATATTGAGAAATGCAATAATTAATATCGTAACATCGAATAGTTTTAGATATAACATAACATAACATAACATCACGCCTTGTTTCCCCGAAGGGTTGGGCAGAGGTGTCCCTGTAGCAAGTACACCCACATTTCGCCAGTTATGTTTAAGTCCCATGTAATAGGGGGCGAGCCTATTGCCATCAACCGGGCACAAATCCAGACTCCGAGCTACTACTGAGAAATTTCAGATAGAAAAACCCAATAACACTTTGCCCGACCCGGGAATCGAACCCAGGACCTCATGCTCAGCAGTAGCGCTTGCTATAAGAATTTGGAAACTTTCCAAATGTCCTTTTTACTCCTAAAACGGTTACAACATCAAAGTTGGTGAAAATAATGAGGATGTAATATGTAGATACTATACCCAGGAACTGTACTATGCTGTACTTCAGGAATGTTTAGGTAAGCATTTTGTCATAATTAAAATTCTTCTTCCTAGTTAAAGCACTAGGAAGTGGTGAAGAGTGGGCGTTTTTGGGGGACTGTCTTATGTAATTTTGACGTTCGAAAAGTGCTGATTCTCAGCCTATTTTAAATAAATGACTTTTGAATTATGAATTTTGAAAGATTGAGAATCAAATGCCATTGTTTTTCTAATGTATTGTTTTTCTATCTTCCTTAAAATTTAAAGACCTACATTTAGCAAAGATTTTTATTAATTAGTGCTATATTAAAAAGTTTGTGAACAACTTAAGTGATCCGAACGAGTCATCCGGGCGGGTGCGAGAGTCTATTACTAACTACAACTACCCATGTTGGGATCTTATGTGAAAATGGAATGCAATGTATGTACCTAATTCCAGCAGAGCGCCGTAATTTATCCATTTCCTTCAATTAACTTTTACAATTTCCAAGTAATTCTAATACAAACTTCTCTAACTATTCACAGTCAGCATGAGAAACAGGTGATCATTGCGGCACTTTGAAATAATTATAAAAGACTAGCTTTAACGATCCGAAATTATCCCACAGGACCCTACCTTCTACCTGGATTCAAAGTATCCTATGTCCTAACCTAGGTCATGGCTTATCCGTATGCCTTTCACCTAAATCTGTTCAGCCGTTACGACATGAAAAGGTGACAGACAGGCAGATAAAAAAATCTAATAATCTTTTATAGAGTTCCGTACCTCAAAAGTTTCGTTTTTCTGTCAAGGAGCCCTCTTTTATCAAAACCGCGTGGAGGCATCACGTTGAAATAGATATCAAAAACTTAGATCTAAGGTCCCTTGGAGCTGTAAAGAAAATCAAACTTCCAAGTCAACGCAATAAAAAATACGGTCATTTATTCCACACATTTGACACTCGCAAATAAATTAAAGCCTTTATGGGACTTCCCGTTGACCTAGCAGTATGAAGTTGTCTTAAAGTAACATTTTGTCTGTATTTCATTCAAATCGGTTCTGTCCACTCTATTTAAAGGTTTTATCTACACCCATGCTAAAAATCCTCTATAAAAGTTTCTGAAACAGTTGACTTATTGCCAACACTAAAACTGCCAGTGTCATTGTAACCATAATATCATCCAAATGAGTGTTATAATGTTGTACTAAATTTCATTATGCAACTCGTTTCAACGTTTAAGCGGGGGACAGCAGCACCCACTGCACGCATGTGCGGTGATGTGCTGCTGCAGGCGACATTCATACGTGCAGTTGTACTGAATTTCGTGGGTTTTTTTTTTTTTCAATTGAAAAGTGAAGTTTGTCCTTCAATCTGGAAATGGAAATTCGGACAGCCTAGCGGAGCACAGCCACACACCGGACGTTTTGTTAGTAGGACTCGCGCCCTGAAGGTTACGTTCAGTTACTCGATCTCAAAAAATATAATTTTTATATTCAACGGGCTTCACTCCAACTTCAACGGACTCCAGATATTAGAAGATCTGAATTAAATCAGATTTAAATTAGGATTAACATCGTTTGAAATATCGCTTCCCATTACCACAGACATCGGATATTTGTTGACAAGGTCGCGTTTATCAGATAATGTTAATTTAATCGCTCGTGTGGTCTGTGATCTGCGAGACTGTGTGGCAATTCAGATGGATTTGTTTCGACATATATCGGTACGTCAACGTCCATTATAAACGTGCTTTTAAATGGCGGTCATAACTAATCGACATTTTTTTTACCACAATTTTTTTTGACATACATATGATACAGAAACTTACGCCTTTTTCGCATGGGGTAGACAGAAACCCACCTACTACGATCCTCACATACTCCTTTTGCTTCGTTCATGTTCAAAAATAATATTTTCTTTATTATATTTACTTAATTTACGAACTATGTTATCGTGGGACAGACAAACCGACAACCCCACATATGGAAAGTAGAATTACTACTTTATAGAGCTAATTCAAATTCAAAATATTTTATTTCACATAAACCTACAAGGGCACTTATGAAACGTCAGAAGCTAGGTGTACGGTTCCAATTGGTCGCTTCCTATGGAGAAGAGTCGGCAAGAAACTCCGCGGTTAGTCTTTTCAAAATAAATGGTTTCTACAATGTTTTCAAATTACATTTAATAGGTATGGGAGGACAGTGTAGGCCTATCAACAAGTACCAGGTACTTAGTAAAATAGAAAATGGTCCACAAGTCTACAGCTAACAACGTTCTTACATTCACAAAATCTAAACGAAAAGAATCTATATAAAAGAGCAAAAAACTCAAATC
The DNA here is from genome assembly GCA_963680765.1 of Agrochola lychnidis. Classification (NCBI taxonomy): domain Eukaryota; kingdom Metazoa; phylum Arthropoda; class Insecta; order Lepidoptera; family Noctuidae; genus Agrochola; species Agrochola lychnidis. The sequence continues at coordinate 3,158,191 of OY796871.1, read as the reverse complement.
ATAGAAAAATAGAGCACAAAGATACATTCGATCAAAGTCGTTTTAAGCCGAAGTCAATAAACTCCTAAGTTCTCTTGGAGACGTAGTTCCTAACAATAAAATTCTCTAAACCTTGGTAAAAAAGTAATTAGAGGGAAGAAAATTTAAATTATTATTATTTATTTTTAATCTGTGGAAATGCGTTCCTTGCGAAGCATGTGTGGTCTGACTATGAATGATACGCTGAGGAATGATGTGATAAGACAGCGGTGTGATTTAAAATTTAAAAGGGTATGCTGAGATGGTTTGGGCATGTTGAGAGGATGAATGAAAGGCGACTAACAAAATGTATTTACAAGGCTGATGTGAAGGGAAAGGCCGGGCGAGGACGCCCTAGGAGGACTTGTACTGACCTTATTGGTGATGTTCTTCAGAAAGGCCAGGTGCGTAGTACTCGCAACCGGCGTGCGTGTATGACCAGAAATATGAACGTAAACGAGGAAAAAGGAGTATATAAGGATCGTAGCGGGTCCACCCTTTATAGCAGAACTTTTTATGTCATAATATTATTTTGCATAACAGCGGATAGCATAAACTTCATTTCGCAGAAAATCTTTTGGCAGACACTCATTTATCATACATTCAAAACTCATAATTTTGTAAGTCAGAATCATCTTTAGGCATAAATTTCATATCCATAATAATTAAAAAGTAGAACCATCATATCGTAGAAACTTCACAGTCAGAATCGTCGTTTGGCATACATTTCATATCGATAACCATTAAAAGGCAGAACTATCATATCTCAGAAAGTTTACAGATAGAATCATCTTTTGTCATACATTCCATATCCACATATTTTTTTTTAAAATTTTGTAAATAAGAAGCATGCAAACAAGCATACACCATGCATGCAGCAATCATGCAGCATGCAAACAAGCATACACCATGCATGCAGCAATCATGCAGCATGCAAACAAGCATACACCATGCATGCAGCAAGCATGCAGCAAGCATGCAGCATGCAAACAAGCATACACCATGCGGGAAGCAAGCATGCAGCACGCAAGCAAGCATGCAGCAGGCATGGTTTCTGTCACGGCTTCGGCGCTGCGAAGCTTCGCCGGTCCCACGCGAGCTTATCGTCGCAGATGGTTTAAGCGCTCACCACCGCAGCTTCGGCTTACTGGCCAGCTGCGCCGGCCAGCCTCAACCGCGGAGGCGAGCGTTAAATCCACCTGCTCCTCAGCTCGAGGGCCGCCTCGCTCCTCCGCGCCTACGCGGGTTTAAATTACACTCTAGGGGTAGGGCAGACAAGACTACGTGGAGTCGGTTTTGTAGCGATTCGTTTCTGTCACTAACTTTTGTAGCACAACATATTGACTTTTTAAGACAATATTTTAATTTTTTTATTTAAGGTTAAAAATGCTATTTTATAGAAATGGCAATATGCCTAATAAAATTATTCCAAACGAAATTCTGCCATCTTAAAAGTATGCCATTGTAAATTCGGACATATAAAAATTCGGTCAAACAATAATTATATTAAATAATTTTTATGCCTTTAAAATATTCGTTTAAAGAAGATTATGCCAAGTGTGTTATGCCAAATGAATTTCGGAGCATTAAAATTCTGCCAGATAGAGGGAACCCGATCGTAGCAGGTGGCGTTCTGTTGTTTCTGCCTACCCCCATGGGAAGAAGGCGTGAGTTTATTTAGGTATGTATGTAAAATTTAAAAAAATCGTGGGTACTTTTGAATTGATTGACGTTTTATTTCACAAGGGGTCAATTTGAAACCAATCAATAAACAAATGCTTGCTCCAAACATGCATATTCGAATGCCGATCCCAATAATCGAAGGTCGTATTCAAAAGACAGAGGCACATTACAATCACTATAGGTACTAAATATACTGCAGTTAACGCAATCTGCAGTTGAGCAGAAGATTCAACTTGACGTACGACCTCTTAGTTACTCTATGACCCTTTCAAACAAACACCTTTTACTTGCCTTTCTTTACCCTTACGCAATGGTGAGAACTCCCGTACAGCCATTTAGATAACATAGCAGTCGGTCAGCTGTTACCTACATAGACAATTATAATTTTAAAGGTGATTTGAACAAAGCAAGAAATTGGCGTACAAGCTCTGTACTATAGTGCTAGATGATTTGATTCATTTAACGGCACAGGATAGCTTTTACCAGAAGTGGTATTTAAACGCAAACTTAAAGCTTTTCTAGTGGAAAATGTAATTATTCCATTAATGATTTTCTAAATAACCGATTATTATAGACTTTGAAATTATGTGAATTTAATAAATTGCATTTTGAACATAAAATAATTATATCGACTAAAATTACATTTTTATTGTATTTTGGTTGACATTTTAATTGTATTTTGACATTTGAATAGTATTTTGACATTTCATTTGTATTTTGACATTTTGATCTTATTTTGACTATTATGTATTTATTAATTGCATTTTGACTGAATTGATTTTAATTGTATTGAACTGTTAATTTTTATCTGATAATTGTGTTTAATGTTCTTATTTTTTATGATTGCATCGTATCCATTCATTAAAATTTTGCATCTCGAATCTTGCGCAGAATGTATGGCTCAACTTGAATTCTTCACGACCTTGTTTGTATTAATAAATGATTTGATTTATTAGCTTCAATATCATCAGAATTGCCGGGATATATCAGTTCGTTAAGGACGTGGTATGACAGCGGCTCCCTGATATCATCTCTCATCAGAAGATAGCCGCCACGCAACCATCGATGCGACGCTCTGCTCGAGTACAGTTTTGACTTCGTTACTATTTTGTTTTATCTCTAAATATCTTCATTTTGCATAATATACCACATAAATAATTTCGTGGGATCGAACCCGAGCAGGCACTTTGTGTAAAATTAACTCATCATGAGAAAACCAGCATGTTATAGAACCAAAAAAAAATCGAAGACATGTGACATCCACCAACCTGATGGCCCACTCCCTCTCACAGAAAAAGGAGGCCTTTGTCCCAGCAGTGGGAACATTTATACTTAAATGTAAATAATTTTATCTACACCCATGCCATAAAACCTCTATAAAAGTTTCTGAAACAGTTAGCTTATTGGCAACATTATAACAGCCAGTGTCATAGTAACCATTACATCATCCAAACGAGTGTTATAATGTTGTACTAAATTTCACTATGCAACTCGTTTCAATGTTCAAACGGGGTTTGTCGATCTGTAAAATGGAAATTCATTTATGAATGTCGTAATTTATTTATGCATTCTCCAAATCTTGTTTTTAGGGTTCCGTACCCGAAGGGTGCCCAACGGAACCCTATTACCAAGCTTCCGCTGTCCGTCTGTCTATCGGTCTGTCTGACAGCGAGCTGTATCTCATAATCCGTAATAGGCAGACAGTTGAAAATTTCACAAATTACGCATTTCTATTGCCACTATAATAACAAATAATAAAAATTTTATAAAATTAAAAATTAAAGTAGGTATGAAATCATGACATTTGACACATTTGACACCTTTGCACATTTGACATAATTGAGTAAAGCAATATTTGTTACGATTGCGAATCATATTTTAATCAACACAAAACCTGACACTGACCTGCAAAATGCAAAAAACGAAAGAAAATTTGAATTTCGCGGGCCACCTTAGCGCACCCCCCTTAAAGTATGAGTTGAGAAATCTGTTTTTTTTTTTCCTTGTTTTATCGTGTTTAGATATCGATATCTGGCACATTGTTGAAATTTACACAAAAAAAAAACGATTTTTTAAACTAATATTTCAATTACATTGCGGCAGATGACCCCAAAAAAAACCTGTTTAGATATCGACCCATCACGTCTACAGAGTTTTGCTCGCTAATTAAATTTTTTGACCCTGAATAATTAACGTTGTTCTGTCTGCGACTAAATAATGATCTTGACCCAAACGTATGTTTACGTATAACAGAGAAAGGCAATCGGTGAGGCGTTGTTATAGTTTTGTTTGAAGCTAAAAATTCAAATTCATATCTTCATTTGCATACCACAATGTTTAAAGATCTTACAATGGCTGGAACTAAGGTATAATTACGGACCTTGTAGGCATAGCAAAAAGTTTTTTTTTTTTATTTACGTAAGAATTAAAGGAGATTGCCAAAAATTGTTAGGACCTGTGCCCCAGAATGTACATAGATGAAATCTGTCGTTTAATGGGACAGATCTTTAATAATTAAGAATGATAAGTTACATATAGCTACGCAGTCGTGGAATAAAGTTATGAAGGTTTGAAAAAGTTGATTTTTCGGAACAATTAACAATTTTTGAATAATATGTAACCTTATGACTTAACAACATTACCTACGATTAATAAAGATTAGCCTTAATAAATTTAAATCATTATTTTTAACATTAAACTTGCCTATCATACCTTACGACTCAAGAATGTTCATTGAAAAGTTAAAAATTCGAATAAAAGATTACTTAGTAGATACAACAAACAAACCACACAAACAACACACAAATACAACCAAGAGCACATAAGTTAACGAATAATTTAAACTGGTTTTTACACGACTGCCCAAAAACGTACTGTAATGTTTTCAGGGTTCATGTATGTCTGTGAGTTTATTCCTCTATAAATTTTAAATCAAAACTAAACTTTAACTTTTTAATCAGACATCAATCCAAGTGACAAAGGCTATGACAATTGTTTTTAAATTAAATATGGCGGTAGTATGGCTCTATGTTCAAATGTGAAATTCAATTATTTACAATACTAAACAGACAAATAAAATTGTCATTGCAATTCCGGACCTCTTAGATTAAAAGTGTTCCACAGAATGTTCCACACAATAACAATTTTATTTATCTGTTTAGTCAGTGAGTAAATGAGTGATCTTTCGCTTTGTAAACAGGGTGGCAGACACATCGACGCGAAAATTGTTACTATGGATTCAATACATGATTCTGAACCTCACTGCGTTGAAATTTTTCGTCGGTTATTTTAAAAAAAATCTACTGTTTCATAGAAAAGTGCAATACCTAAGCGGTCAATATGTATGGAACAGCAGATTTTTCTAAAAATAACCGACGAAAGATTCAGAATCATGTACTGAATCCATGGTTACAGTTTTCGTGTCGATGTCCCTGCCACCCTGTATACAGATTAACTAACACAACTCGTTTTTTACTTTTTAGTTCTTTTTTGGCAGGGCAATCGTGTTTTTAATAATGTATTAATTCTAGCCACGTTTTATTTAACCACAATGTAAGGGGCTCATGGCTAAATGATAACAGCCACATGGGTTGATCGAAGGTCAAGCTATGCTTGCCGCGGTCGATTCATGGATAGGTGACCTTTTTATAATGACCCCTCCGTACCGCGGAAAGCACGTTAAGCCATTGATCCCGGCTGCCATTCGTAGATCTTCGACAGTCATTACGGGTATTCAAAAGCCCAAAAGTCTGACAACCAGTCTTACCAAGGGTTATCGTGTTACCTAGTAACTGGGTTGTGGAGGTTAGATAGGCAGTCGCTCCATGTAAAATACTGATATTCAGCTGCATCCGGTTAGACTGGAAATCTATCCTAACATAGTTGGGAAAGGATTGAGATTGATTGTAAGTGGTTTATTAAAATCTGAGACGTTAAAGTTTCGAGGTTAACTGTTGCATTTCAAGTAATGCCAATGTACGTAATATGCATATGAATTGCGCCATAACATACATTTATGCATGGATACAGATGGACTTCAGAATTTTAACTTCATTTTCAAGGTGACTGTGTTCGTCTGTTTTATTTATTATTATAAAATTCTAGCTTCTGCCCGCGACTCCGTCCGCGTGGAAGTCAACTATAAGTACCAAAAAAAAACAAAAAACCCGACTGCAAAAACTCATAACTGAAAAGAGAAAAACAAGCATTATAATCTATAGGTCAAATTTATTTAATAGATTTTCAACTTTATCGCTGAAGTGTAAGGTTCAAAGTTGACTGGGAAAATTTGACAGTTTCGGGTAGCTTGATGTACTGGCGTCTGTACATAATAATATGTAAAGATTATAAAATTAGTTTAGATTTAATTCAATGTGGATTTTGGGAATACAACAGTAGTTCCTGTAGCGTAGGTCAGCATCGCGATCCTATCAAGTTTTCAAATCTTTTACAATTTCACATCCTGGCTCCGATATACACCGTGACATTTTACCAAAGCAGCCCACTTCATGTAACCAATGGCTACATTTTTTTTTTTACAATTTTTGCATTGCTTCTATAGGTATTTCATGTCGGGTACATTGAGTGGCCCTTTGCAAGACTACTAAAATGTCACGGTGTATATAAATATTTTTTTTATAAATGTTTGGTAGTCATTGTACGCTTGAAGTAGGCTGCCTTTGTAAAAAAACTAAAATGTTTAAAGGGTTTCTTGGCTCACTACAAAAAATTACCATTGAGAGTAGTTAATTAATACGCACAGGTAAATGACCGGTAGGGTCTGTTTTTTAGCGTGGAAATGTTCTGCGATTTGCTATGCCCTTGGGCGGGAGAAGTGGTCCGTCAGGCTCTTGCTTCACAATTGTTTAGGTTGGCACAGCCGGGCGGCAATATCGAATATATTATTATGTAGTAATAGTAATTGCTTCGGTTCAACTTTGTTGTTGTACAAATACGTAAGTACTGCCGAAACAAACAGCGTGTATGCATACTGTGGTGTAGTACACCTCAGACTTTTGCCAAGTTACATGCAGCGGTGTTCTTAGGGTTCCTCAAAAGGAAAAACGGAAACCTTAGATCACTCGTGTGTCTGGCTAGCTGTCCGTCTGTCACAACCAATTTGCTCTGAATCTACTGGACCAATTTAGTTTAAATTTGATACATATAATGAATTTCTGAGACCCAAATACGGACGCGTGTAATGCATTTTGATTATGGGGGTCACTTTTTTGCATTTTGATTATGGGGAAAATTATAAAAAAGAGTTTTGCATGCTGTACCGTGTGACATATCAAATGAAAGGACTTATTGTGACGATATTAATATATATTTTTTAAATAATTTTCATATAAATACTTTAAAAGATATTTAAAAAAAATAGATGAAAATTGACCATTCCCTTATCTTCGAAACTACAGACCGTAAAATTTTGAGAAAAAAAACAGAGAATAATGGTTCTTTACTCATAGATTACAGGAAAACATACAAGAAGTCTATGGTCTCAAAACAACATGGTAAATATCTCAATATTGTCGTATTTTAAAGTTGGAATGTATGGCAGAACATGTGTTTCAACTACAATATTGCTTCAAAAACGGTGAAGGAAAACATCGTGAAGAAACCGGCATGCCTAAGAGATATTTCTCAAGGCAAGTCAGAGGCCAAGTAAAACTCTGACACCAGATTAGTCACTAACCACACGAAAAAGAAGAACTACAATGTTAAGTTTTTTCTTGGGAAAAATTCATCCCAACTACGAAACCCTTCATTGTGCGTGGTCCTACACGCACTTGGCCGGTTTTTGAACTACCTTTGGCTACCCTGAGAAAAGTTCAGCTAACTACTACAATCCTTAATATTATAAATGCGAAAGTAAGTTTGTTTGTTACGCCTTCACGCTAAAACGGCTGAACGGATTTGGATGAAATTTGGCACATATATAGATGATGCTCTGGAAAAGAACATAGGATACTTTTTTTTTTCCCACGGGATAGAGACTTATGCGGGTGAAACCGCGGGACGCAGCTAGTAATATTATAAATGTGAAATTTGTAAGGATGGATGGATGTTTGTTACTCTTTCATGCAAAAATTACCGAACGGATTTGGATGTTTGGCATACAAATAGTTTATAACCGAGATTAACATAAATATAGAATACTTTGTATCCCGATATGTCCACGGGATCGAGACTTATGTGGGTAAAACCGCGGGGCGCAGCTTGTATTGTATAAATTACAGTCCAACAAAGTACAGTCTCACAAAAAACTAATTACAATTACAACGCGAGTCTAGTTACACGCAAGTCTGTAACGCAACGTTACGTTACGACTAGATATCGTAACGCGTCAGTGGACAGAAATGAGCCAGCACACCGACCCTGGGCGTATACTACTGGTTTTATAAATAGATGGATTTTACTTTAGATGGTGTTAAACTTGAAACATTCGGTGGCACATACAGGTTGTTTGGCAGAACGTTGAACATACGAAAATGGTGGATAGGTGGGGTCATCTGCTACTTACTCAGCACTAATTTATTGGACCCTGGCGCCCTGGATATTAAATTTTTTTTTTGCTTTCTTCTAGTTTCACAACTTTCTTAACTTTAAAGTGTAATTTTTATTAAAAAAAATGGGTAAAACAGGCATTTTTTTTATATCTTTAATATTGGCAGATTCTTATAACAGAAAGATGTAAAAAATACTTAAATCTTAATTTCAACCTGCATTTAAAAAAAAATCCAGGGGGCCAGGGCCAAATAAATTAGGGCTGAGTAAGTAGCAGATGACCCCACCTATCCACCATTTTCGTATGTTCAACGTTCTGCCAAACACCCTGTATTATTATGGAGTGCGTTCAGGATGAGGCACAATGTTTTTAGATAGAATAGAATCAAATCGAAAGTAACAATAACAAAAAAGAAATTTATTGAAAAAATATTTTTAATGGCTAAATGAGATGCCAGAAAAACGATCTCTTGCAAGCCACCTAAAGATGTACTAATAATTGAAGAATTAAAAACTATTTAGTAGGTACAGTAAAAAGTAGATGAACAGTACCAGTCTCTCAGAATTAATAGGTAAATATTGCACTTTGCATAATAACCTGGATACTGTAAATAAAGTTATCAAACAATATCAGGATACGAACTGAGTTTTTTATGTTTTGAGGAAGGAATTCGATATATCGATGTTTGATAAATAATATCCTTTGATCCCTAAATGGTCACCAGGGTCAGACTTTACTTGGTCTACGTAACTAATTCTACCTCCTATTTATTTGAGTTCACCTCTAAAACCAGAACGCCCAGTAATAAAGTAGTAACGATTGATGACGATGATCATTCGAAGTGACATAACCTGATGATACTTTTATTTTCCGAACATGTTTTAAAAATAAATGTTTAAATGGTAAACCCTCCATATTGGTGCCCAAGACTTGCTTAGTTTGGGGCCAATATTAACCCTTTGTATTTTTTTACTACATTGTTTTTTATCTGAGACAATGTAGCGTTTACTCAAATTGATTGTGTTTCTGTCAATCGCATTAATAATTATTGGTGTCGATTCCCTTGTTCAGAAACTAAACTAAATTTAAGTTCAGTGCATCTTTTTCTTTCTATTTCATTAAGAAAAGGACAGAAGATAAATTTTTGTTTAGTCCTGTCAAATTAATCAGCGCCTGTCAGTCTCCATACAAGTTTAGACATGATTAAAAACTTGCCAACTAAAATTACGTCAATTTACGTCAAGCGCTGATTAATTTGACAGGACTAAACTAAAATGTATCTTCTGTCCTTTTCTTAATGAAAAAGAAAGAAAAAGATGCACTGACCTTAAATTTAGTTTAGTTTGTGAACAAGGGAATCGGCACCATTATGAGTCTGTACTGTCACTTCATGACAAAGGGCTAACCTACCATTTACCACGTTTCTCGGTCTTCTGCAATTTTGAGCCAGTCCTTTAGTTAATCGTATAAATAAACAACAACATTTTAAAATTTGTTTGCAAGCGATTATGCCACAAAAATCAACAAGAAAAATTGCGTACCACACTTAGAATTTTGAAACGTTTACCAAATACATATACATCATCTTTAGAATGTCATCATTCAACCATGACCAGTGACAGCAAAATAAAAATAAAACATCTACAGTTAATTTTTATATCCCAGACACTAATTTGACAGGTGCAAATGTCAAACTCAAAATTGAAATTGAAAACAAACAACAATCACTTGAAATGTCAGATTGGTCTCTGGAATGTAAAAATATACTTTATGAAAAAAAAATAGTTTTTGTCTGTATTATTTAATTACATACGTATGTTACGAAAAACTTAAGCTACTAACCTCAAGAGACTAAATTAATGGCGATGTGGTTTACCACATTAATTGGATGGCCTTGGATGCTAAACGAAACTTTTAAATTTAGACAAGATCTGACCTAGGAGACAAATTTATAAGTAGTGGCCATCGAGAGCAAAATGTCATAACATGACATTATATTACTAATGTATTCCTGAAGTTAGGCACCTAATAGTACACATTCAGCCAGTTATGTTTAAATCCCATGTAACAGGGGGCGAGCCTATTGCCATCAACCGGGCACAAATCTAGACTCTGATCTGCTACTGAGAAATTCCAAATGGCAAAACCCAATAACACTTTCCCCGACCCGGGAATTGACCCAGGAGCTCCTCATGCTCAACAGTAGACCTTGTGACCACTAGAGCAACAAGGTAGAAGAACGAATGGAAGCAACGTCATGTTTATCTTTTTGTCATACAGTGCCTGGAACATTGTATATCCAAAAGTATACAAATCTTTCTGCTTGGTATTACGCTGGGTATCTTTTAGGTACTTTTCCTATTATTTTGTACGCTGTTTTATTTAGTTTAAAGAATTGTTGTTACTTATAATATTATTTTTAGGTTAAGTTTTGATAAATGTGTGTTGTAATGTCTTAATTTAAAAACTATATTAGAACATAGGTATTTTTTCTGTACCTATATCTTATTAAAATAAGTAAGTACCTATTAGGTATTAATGTAAAATTAATTTGCATGCCCTAAACAAGCAAAATTTATGGACTGTACATTAAACCACCAACTTTTACTACTGGTAACAACTGTATTTTCTGCAATTAAATGATTCTTAAATTCTAAAACACATTCTCTATACATTTATTATGCAGAAATAAAAGCCCGGGCCGAACACGTCAAAAAATACATTTGCTATATAAATACAACGTGTAACGTCAAATGCGCAAAACCTCAGATACCCCAACTGATTTTTAATTCAATTGACCTATATCAGAGAGCAAAAAAAATCATAAAAAAAAATTGTAAATATTTTATGTGCTGTTTTAGTTCGTAAGATTCGTATTTGCATTGAAATAAAAGCTATTATTATCCCGCGTATGAGAAAATTTAAATTGGTCGACAACAATTTGTGTTTGTTTACCTATTTTGGGTGGTTTGCGCATGTGATGGCTTGACCTGTTAATAAATAGACACGGCAACGCTTTTAATAAAAAAAAATTGAAAATGTGACCTATTTTAAAAAGTGGTTCAATTGATTTTGCTCGTAATTCTGATCAAACTATTTTCAAGTTTTGCGCATTTAACGTTACACGTTGTATATCTATCTATATGTAGCAGAAGATATAAACTGAAGGTTGATTACAAATTTAATATCATTAATATTTATAATGGGAACGATGGCGGACGTGTGAATGTACCTGTGCTTGGCATATAAAACAAAACGATTAAAATACCAACACTTATGGAGTTTAATCATAATTACCTTCAGCTTAGGTATATGGTTGTGTAAACTTCCTTTATAAATATCTTTACTTCCACGACACGTACTTTAAATGGATTTCATTTGGTAATATAGCATTATCTGTACCTATCACAAGCCCTTTACTTTGTATAAATTATGTCATCACTGCTGCTCTCAAAACGGTGAAGGAAAACATCGTGAGGAAACCGGCATGTCCTAGAACCGAAAATTCGAAGACTGTGATATCTATCAACCCGCACTGGGCCCGCGTGGTGGTTACGGCCCACTCCCTCTCACAACCGAGGCCTGTGTCAGCCGAGGCCTGTGTCCCAGCAGTGGGAACATGATAGGGTAATGCTTATGCTGTACTTATGTCTTTATGCTTGTAATGTCAGGCACAGATTGGTGAAAGGTAACATGAAATTTAATACGCTGTTACAAATTCGCCTAGTAGGTATCTTACTTGTCATGTCATAAAGGACGGCTTATTTGTATTTTACGTTTTACCAATCTCAATCAATCTGCCTAGCCTTTCCCCAACTAAAAGATGGCTTCTAATACAGAAGCAGGTATGGAAGAAAAAAAATGGGCAAGAAAATGATAATGATCATCATCTGCCTAGCATTTTTCCTACATGTTGGGGTCAGCTTCAAGTCTAACGGATGCAGCTGAACACCAGTATTTTATATAGAGCGACTGCCTATCTGACCTCTTCGACTCTATTACTGGGTAACACGATAGCCCTTGGTAAGACTGTTTGTCAGACTTTTGGGCTTCTGACGACCCGTAACTACTGTCAAAGCTCCAAAAATGACAGCCGGAACCAACGGCTTAACGTGCTTTCCGAGGCACGAAGGAGTCTCGGTTTGTAGAAATGGTCACCCATCCACGGACCAACCCCGGCAAGTATAGCTTAACCTGATGGATCGACCCGTGCGGCTGTTAGTACTCAGCCACGAGCTCCTCCATAAAGTACGGCTTATTTGTGTTATATTTCATGTTAAGTTTTACCAATCTCAATCAATCTGCCTAGCCTTTCGTCAACTAAATTGGGGTCAGTTTCAAGTCTAACCGGATGCAACTGAACACCAGTGTTTTATATGGAGCGACTGCCTATCTCACCACCACTTCAAACCAGTTACTAGGTAACACGATACCCCTTGGTAAGACTTTTGGGCTTCTAACAACTCCTAACGACTGTCAAATTAATATCTACGAATGACAGCCGGGACTAACGGCAAACACCAATATTCTGTAAATAGACTATCGGAACCACTTTTACACGTCATATAAATGATTTCTGCGTTTCCTATCTGACTACTCTGAGAAGAAAAGCCGAAAAAACTCAGCGGTCGCAGTCTCTTTTAAAATCCAGACATAATCTTGGTCAGGCCATATAACGACCATGTGGATTAGCGTCTGAAATGGTATTTTGAGGAAAGAACCACACAGATTTGAGTGAACCTGTCCAGTCAAATACGGACAAACGGATCAAGCTCTTTGCATTGAAAGGGAGGTTTTACTCGAGCTTTGGCCACAATGCTACCGGTTGTATGTATGTCAGAATCAGAATTAAGATTCGAATGTGCAATGTGCATTACCGTTAACCGAAGTGTTGAGAACACAGATTTTTGTAACAGAATTTTAAAAGGTTATGCTAAGATAAATGCGTACACGGATGTCAAGATTATGAACACTTTTATTAAAGGTATCATCATCATCATCATCAGCCTATAATGTTCCCACTGCTGGGACTGCGGCCTCCTCTCTTTAAGAGGGAGTGGCCCGTAATCCACCACGCGGGCCCAGTGCGGGTTGGTAGATGTCACATGTTTTCGAATTTTCGGTTCTAGGACATGCCGGTTTCCTCACGATGTTTTCCTTCACCGTTTTGAGAGCAGTGGTGATGAAATAATTTACACAAAGTAAAGCGTCTGTCTGGATTCGAACCTACGACCTACAACTCGTAAGTCGCGGCCGTTACCACTGGGCCACCACTGCTCTAAATTATACTGTTCTAATATTAAAGGTATAAGAGTAGATTAATATTTGTGTTTCTAAACACAACCATTGATATGATTGTGGCGTCATCTACATCACCACATGTGAAATACGCATCAAAGACCTGACGTCACACAAAATCCTGCATCGCGCAATTGAAGTTTACCGCGCGTGCAAGATATTTACTGGATGATTTTTTTTACCGTCTCGAAATTTTAACAGGGTTTTCTACCCATGAATGTAAACAACTTTCACTATGGGAGCAACTCTGAGATAACGAAAAAAAAATCAGCTGTTTCATACATTTTGGTCAAGTAGGTATTGAACTTTTGTATAAACAGCAGATTTTTTTTTTCATGATTTCAGAGTTGCTCCCATAGTAAAAGTTGTTTACATTCATGGTTAGAACACCTTGTAAAAATTTCGAGACGGTAAAAAAAACACCCGGTATAACTTTTTTGACTTCAACAGTTGGGCAATTGACACCCGTCTCGTCGGAGGATCCTCCCTTTTCTATAGAGGATGAGTGAACTTTACACCCTTTACACCTCTAAATGAGCCTCCAATGATGACCATTACAATGAAAGCTAAAAAAGTTAAATCACTATTCATGGCGGTAAGACAAGGTTTTGACAATAACGTATGGTTTTTTTAGGGTTCCATAGTAAACAAGGAACCATTATAGTTTCGTCATGTCCGTCTGTCTGTCTGTCTGTCCGCGGTCTAGCTCCGAGACCCTTAGTATTAGAAAACTGTAATTTGGCATAGGTATATATTTTAATTACGCCGACAAAGTGGTAAAATAAAATTATGAAAAACATTTTTTTTTAGAGTACCTATCATATACGTAAAGTGGTGATGTTATTTTTTTCTTTTTTAACCCATAGTGAGGAGTATCATTGGAAAGGTCCTTTAAAAACATTGGGAGTTTTTGAAAACCATTTTTGGATTCAGGGATCCGTTTGCGAAATACTAAGCTTTAAAGTGCAAATTTTTGTTAGAGTCAAGTGTCCCCCCCCCCCTCTGCCGGCTAAATGGTTGGTTTTGGGTGTGTGAAAAAAATCACAACAGTAGTTTATATAACGAAATTAAAAGGAAAACTATCACAGCTAAGTAGACTCTACAAGTTAACGAGTAATAATCGACCAACTTAACTTTGCAGTTACAAAAACATGTTTTCCCATACATTCCGTATGGGAGAACATATTTTTCAACTACAAAGTTAAGTTTGTTTTTGGGATTAATTCATCCCAACTACGGAACCCTTCATTGTGCGTGGTCCGACATGCATTTGGCCGGTTTTTTAATGCCTAGTCTTTCATTAACAGGCATAATAATGTTACTAACAAGTTATAAAATAACAGTTATATATGTCCTCACAGCTATTTTACATAGAATTCATTAAAACTGGATGATCAATGGCCAGACGAGATGAAAGTCCGGTTGGTGGTAACTATGTCAGATGTCTGCCGCATCGTTCCGTTAGCCTGAGGGCTTCGGCCGTGAGCCGGTGACCTACCATTGTTCTCGGCACGAGTTCCTGAGCGTCTGCCCGATGATTGACTATAGGTGCGACTTTATCATAGGTATACATAGGGTTTTGATCAAGCTAGACTGATAAGATAGTTAATAGATTCCGGCGTGACCTTGCGGAAATCCATCATAAAATACAATAGACGTGGATATATTTAGTAACCTGTTCCGCCTAGCTATTTTTATTTAAGGATGACGATTGACTTGTCGCAAGTCAATCGTCATCCTGAGGATGCCTCGTTGAAAGGTGAAACTCGTGTCGATTTCTTTCAGGGTTTTTATAGCTCATTAGAAATAGCTAAACGGAACAAGTTACTAAATATTATATCCACATCTATTGTATTTTTTTAACCGACTTCCAAAAAGGAGGAGGTTCGTCGCGTATGTTTGTTTTTTTTTTTTTTTTATGTATGTCCACCGATTTCTCCGTCAATTGTGGACCGATTTTGAAAATTCTTTTTTGTTTAAAAGGGTGTGCTCTCGAATTGGTCCCATATAAATTTTATTAACTTTTCTTGGATACTTTTTGAGTTAGCTACAAAATACGTATTTTTTTCTTACTTAGTATGTAGATGATATGATAAGTTTCTGTCACTGGTAGCAGGTAGTGGTATTCGAATGTGTGTGGGGTAGGTACCACCACTAAAAAGTGAAAAATAAAAACTTTTTACAAAAAAAAACAACCGACCTCCAAAAAAAACACTACAAAGTGAAAAATAACTTTAATTTCGGAAGTCGGTGGCAAAAAACGAAAATACAAAATCCAAGACACCGACTTCCGAAATTAAAGTTATTTTTCACTTTGTAGTGTTTTTTTTGGAGGTCGGTTGTTTTTTTTTTTGTAAAAAGTTAAAAAAAATATATAAAGTAAGGTAAGATAAGATAATTATTTATTTGCTCAAACATGAGTACGGTCAGTACTCTGCATTACCTGACCCCTCTTATAAAGAAGAAGAGGTGGAAAGGGGTCAGGTTATGACAATAGGCACTGACAATACATACAACACAAATTGCCAGCATGCAAGAGACGTTAAAAGTAGAAATAAAAACAGAAAATCACGTTCGTTCGTGATCGAAATGAGAGAATATAAATACGAATGCAACTAATGTCAAAAAAACATCGATCTAATAAAATTAGACGCAAACAATAAATTACTATGTACAGTACAGAAAGATGACGTTATATTTGAAGGAGTAAAAAGAACACCCCTAATAAACAGTAATGAATTTTTGTAAGAAAGCAGTTCTGGATTCTAGAAAAGAAAAGATGCCTAAGTGTGGATGAGCTGATACAACATACCTACTTAAAAAAATATCGAATGTGTATTCCATAATAGCAGAGCTGCCAGACTGTTGTCTGTCAAGACAGTAATACAGATTTAATAAAAGCTAACGGTTTGATTCTCTTGAGACGAGAATACCGGATTGAATCTGACCTGATCATCGTAACTGTGTCAGTTATCAGGTGCAACAGACACCGTTATAAAGGGCTCAACATCGATTGTTCTGGATTCAGTGACGTAAGCAGGTCAGGTTTTTATCATTATTGGATTCTGTTGCTTTGTATAACTAACAGTATTATTCAGAGTACCTGGGCGACCGAGCTCTGCTCTGGTGAAAATAGAGAATGCTCATTTAATAGTATAGGAAAGTTCATACTAATCCATGTATAGTACCTACTTATTCCATGCTGCCATGATAATAGGTACTTACTAATTCAATGCTGCCATGTCATTATTTTAATGTCATTATTCTCAAGTCATTATTCATTATCTTGTTCTAAGCTTTGGGCGACCGAGCTCTGCTCGGGTGAAAATACTGAGAAAACAATTTTTTTCAGATATGTGACCTAGCTAGATCGATTTTCACCCCCGTAATTTCCAAATATATATATAAATATTGCTCATTTAATAGTGTAAGATTATATTTGAAGCTAATAGCTTAGGTGAGGAGATTATAAATCTCATTCCGAAAGATTAAAGTCTAGTGACTTTATAAGTACAGTAAATCCAAAGAGTTGTTATTACATATATTTTTGTGTCTGATTTCATATCAAAGATGCGAGCTTTTTTTATTTCATAAATTTCGGCGACTTGTCTGACTTCATGTCAAGTTTGACCTACATTTATATTTTTATCAATATCCTTCTGTTCTTAATTATTATCTTTACGAGCTCCCACCGTTTTATTAACTGCATCTGTCTGTCTGTTTGCAATTAAATATCAATCAGCAATTGCCCGAAGCGTGGATTCCTATGCAACAGTTGCACTGTGACCATGATTCTACTAGCTGCAATTTTTTGTTTTTTATTTTTGTGATTTCATTCAGACAGTTAGCCCACGTTCGCACGGACGTAAAAATACCCCGCCGCAATATTTTACGTATTTTCAACTCTCGGTGTTAAGCGGAGCGTTGAGAATCCAACAGAGTGCATTCCAGCGCATCGTAAAGATACACTGTTGGATTTTCAACTCTCCGCGCTAAGCAGAGCGCGGAGAGTTGAAAATCCAGTATGCGAAAAATAACGTCGCAGGAAAAAATAACTCGGCTTAAACGAAATAAAGTATATATTATACAGGTAGATAGTTTATTTCTTTTTATTCAGAGATTGCGAATCAGCATTGAAGTTTTAAGACCAGATATTTCAATGAGATTTACAGACTAGCTAGAATTATTCCGAAAAAAAAAATATACATCTTGGTTAGACCTGGACAATGATAGCACCTATTATAATTTAAATCAATAGAACAATGGGCGTGTTCCTTAATATTTCATTATTCACTCAATAGTAGATTGTTATACGAGGGGCTAAAATAACCCATTCCATCGAGGTAGTTTTATAATGGGTTTTAGCGCCGTGTGTTACACACTCTACTTTTCACTTCGATTGCGAGAAAATAAAATAATCCAATACAATATTAAATAGTTTATTTCATTTAAAAAAAATATACAATTTGTTCAATCTGAATTTTTAAGGAAACTTTTTGTCCCGGTATGCGGTAGTAAAAAGCTAGTTTTACATAAGAATAAAGACTTTTTTATTTTCGTAGGCTCGTTGATTACAGACAAAAATTACTTTTTCCCCTAGAGTAAAATATGCTATTTTTTCCCCGTTCTGGTGGCTACAATGACGGACTTTTTGAGCAAGAGGATTGAAAAAAATTGTTTAACTCTACCTAATAACAAATGAAACCATAATTTTGATTTTGACTTTGTTATGCGATCACTTTTGCGTCCATCGGTCTACCATAATTTTTTTTTCTCGAAAACGGAATGATACCTACACAGATAATATTTTATTCATCGGTCAAACTGCATTTGGCACACAAAAAATCTATGTCTAGCGTGCATGCGATGTTACAGTTCGCCTGACCATGACTTACCACTATTAGCCACTACTGGCCAATTGAGTGGCCAGTCGTCAGCCGTGGCCCGTGAATGTTTGGGTTTTTTACCTTTGCGTAACATTGGCGTGCTAAAAGCGTGTAAGTGCTGTTGTACACTTTTTTGTGCTATTTACCGGAATATGAATAAAGCATGAAGTGTTTTGTGCATCTTTTACTTATTTGGAAATAATTGCTGTTAGATGTTTGTAATTTTTCGTGATAATTCTGATTTATGCGATGAAAATTATAATATGCTAAGTAAATAATTAAAAACAAGCAACTTTTCTATACTATACATTTTTTTTAATAGACAAAAAGTTTTGTATATATTTTATTATTAATAATCGAGCAGGTACAATCGGTAACAGAGGTTATATGAAGAATGTAATAAATAAAACATAATTATTTTTTCTAATGTCTAAAATAATTGTTATTTTACTGATCAAGATTATATATTTTTATAACACTATTAAATTTCCGTTCAGCCATCAAGACGCGAATTTCAACACCCCCCACACCCATTAAACAATAATTATTTTTGATTAATATTTTCTCCTTAGAAACATTATTGCTTCCATCGCCAATTTACTATTAATTTAATAAAACAGGAATCTTATAACCAAAATCAACTGCTATATGATCGATATTTTATACCAATCACATAAGGAAGCGAGTCGAAAACTCGAGGCAGTTAATTACAAACAACTTTGAACGCGTCCACTTTCTCCCGCGCGAAAGTGTCACAACTAGTTGTGCATTTAAAACAATTTTAACGATGACAACCTATGAATCGATGGATCGGTATTCGGTGGAAATATCGATATGAATATTCTATTGGATATTGTGGGTTGTTTATGTTTTTTCTAGTTCGTGATGTGCTCTATCCGCTATCGTTTTGTTTATGTTTAAACAACCAATATTATGTCCTAAATTCAATTATTTTGTTACTTTATTATTGTTTTATAACTGATGTTTCACAAATTGTAAGGACTTAAAAAGATATTTCCCTATGTTTTAGACTTTTTTTTATGTTAGTTTTCAACTTAAACAAAAAAAACGACAAGTAAATATAGTTTTCAGAAAAAAAAAATTGTTAGCATAATAGAAAATAATCTAGTAACTTTAATAATAAAATAATAATAATTTAATCTAATATTTTTTGTTTGGATGTTTGTTACTCATTCACGCAAAAACGGCTGAACTTATTAAAATGAAATTTGGCACACAGATAGTTTACAACCTAGATTAACACTTAAGATACTTTTTATCCCGGTAGTACGTTCCCGTGGGATAATTTCCAACATACACGCGGGCACCGCCGCGGGCAAAATCTAGTAGTACTTACTTGGTAAATAATCTGACTGTAACTTCCTCATGCCGAAACAAAAAACTTGATCAACATTAATCATTCATTGACTATACACACTATGCGCATGCGCTTTCTTTTGCGATAGGTTAGAAGTATTTCGGCACAACATCCTTTAGAAATCTTGCTCTATCATGCGGTTAAATTATTTTAACTTGTTTGGACTCTTCAATAGGATTACAACTTATTTTAACTTTCTGACTTACTAACTGACCGACCCCTTGACAGTTCAAAAGTCCTTATAAAATGCTTTGAATTTTATTAAGGTAGTTTGTAAGTCAATTTAATATTTTTAACGTATAGAGAATATGTATATACGTATTTTTGAAGTGAAAACTTCTTTAAGCGCGTTGGGCATTTTTGAGATGGGAAAACCCATTGAACTCGCGAGCTGTTACCGACAACGTGGAGTAAAAGACATCAACGCGTTGATTACCGCAATGCCGATTTTTTTTCGTGTTTTATTATTTATTTATTATTTATTTAATACTTCAAGCACACAAATGTACAGAGGCGGACTTAATGCTAAAGGCATTTTCTACCAGTCGACCTTTGGGTGATGCAGAGACAAACAGTGGTAGGTGCAATAGCGAGAATTGAGGAATAAATATTTATTTAAATATAAAGATATACATAAACATATATTTCCAATTATTTCATTTTCCAATTATTATTTTATTTTCACTTCTGTCGGCACTCCCGGAGTGCCACTATTTTTTTTTTTTGTTAGCATTTATTGTGTCCCACTGCTGGGTAAAGGCCTCCCGTTTTTCCTTTCAAATCTCTCAGTTTTGTGCGATTTTTGACCATTTTGGCCCCGCAAACATGATTAGATCGTTACACCACCTTCGATATACGTATTATCTGCATTATTTAGTTTAATAGCCTTCTTTTCAGCCATTATTCTTGCGTGCAAAAATACACTATTTCACAAACGCTCATCAAATAATAATTATATGCAATGAAATACGTCCGTATGCATTCAAGTAAGCACTTTTATCTTCTTGAAAAAATGTTGGCTTTTCTTAGTTACGAAATTAATTTGATTTTGTTAGCGCACCTGCATGGTGCGTTTCGGGGAATACCCCATTTTTTTATTTAAAAAAAAATAATGGAAATTTCTTAAGCCGCTTTTGTCTAAATGATGCATAATAATTATAATGTTTCAAGTCTCGATTATTTAATTATGTTAAGTGCATTAGCCTACCTAATAGGTATGAAGACAATAATTAGTGATTACGTACTTAGATATATTTCAAAAGAGCGATTAGTTATTCCGAAATATTAATAATTGTCTTAATTGAATTATTGCGCTAGTATTTAACTAACTATTATTTCATTACACTAATTGACCGTTTCTTTTCGAAACCATGTTTTTTCGAGAAACGTATACAGGGTGGCAGGGACATCGACGCGAAAACTGTTACCATGGATTCAGTACATGATTCTGAAACCCCCTGCGTTGAAATTTTTCGTCGGTAATTTTTTTTAAAATCAGCTGTTCCATAAATTTTGATCACATAGGAATACCTATGCGGTCAAAATTTATGGAACAGATGATTTAAAAAAAATCGCAATTGCAATTGCAAATGTGGTGCAATAGCACTTTTCTATGAAACAGCAGATTTCTTTTAAAAGACCTGACATAAATTTCAACGCAGGGGGGTTCCGAAATTTTACGTCAGGTCTTTAAAAGAAATCAGCTGTTTCATAGAAAAGTGCTATTGCACCACAATTGCAATTGCAATTGCGATTTTTTTTAAATCATCTGTTCCATAAATTTTGACCGCATAGATATTCCTATGCGATCAAAAATTATGGTTCCGAAGCCGCAGGAGGAGACGCCCTGGGCGTCGGGAATCACAGGCAGATTTCCGGCCACCGTAGGCGCGGGTTTGCGGACGGTGAGCGATGGGTAGCTCGCCGTCTGATAAGGACCAAGCCCGGGTCGACGGCGCGTTGTGTTCCACGCACGCCTCAAAGAGATGCCTGCCGGGGGTTCGAAGAAAACCGATATGGACATCGTGGCCCCCCTGGCAACACGGCAACTGTAGGAACACGGGTGGGTTTTAGTCAGTAAGAGTCTGACACGCCCTCCCGCTCCGCCCAGAGCGGGAGAAGTTATTTGATAATTTCCCACCCAAAAAAAAAAAGGGGTTCCGAATCATGTACTGAATCCATGGTAATAGTTTTCGCGTCGATGTCCCTGCCACCCTGTATAGTGCCAAAATATCTTCCTGCTTTCCTTCTACGTTCCACAAAAGCCGTTTGAAATGCAAATTAATTAATTTAAGTTGGCTTTGAGGGTGCATAAAAAAGGAGCGTTGGCAGACCAATAGCCAGGTGGGTGGACGACCTACAGAAGATCGCGGGGAAGACCTGGATGTGACTCGCACAGACCAGGGAAGCATGGCACAAAAGGGAGGAGACCTGGACTCAGCAGTGGGTCGAACAAGGCTGCCAAAAATGATGATAATGATGCATACAATTATTTGAATACCGGTAAAATATAAAGGCCGGAAAGATTCAAAGTAACTTGGCGATTTTAATCATAATTGCATCATTTACGAAACATGTAGGAAATAAATAACCGAAATGATGTAGTAAGTAATTTTAAGTTCATTACTAAAATTTTACAGCAGTTATTTTAATTAGAAATGTTTTTTTTTTTTACTAATAGGTATTTTGATTGTTTTACATACATTTTGCTAGTTAGTTTGGTTATTGATTTTATCTAAACTAATAATTAAAAAGACAAATAATTTGATTTCTTGTGTGTTTGTAAGTTTGTATCTTTGTTTGTTACGCTTTCACGCTAAAACGGCTGAACGGATTTAGATGAAATTTGGCACATGGGTAGACCATGACCTAGGTTAGGACATAGAATACTTTTTGTCCCGATATTCCCACGGAATCGAAACTTATGAGGGTGAAACCGCGTAGTTGAATAGAATATTATTATATTAATTATTGTCACATGTTGCGACTATTTCGTTCAAAAGTTCCGCTGTTAATTTATTTCCCAGTGCTCGCCTGCTAAACATGACTATCTGTTCTCAGCCAGTCGATACTATTGAACAGTGTAGAGGTCAAATACTTGATGGTTCTTTTGCCATAGTAATTTTTTCTGGTGCTCGCACGAATTTACGTTCTCTCTCGTATTTTAAGTGTTTTGCACATATACTTTAAATTAATCGTTATAGAACTGCTCTAGAACCACTTAATACTTGACCTTTTCGGGCACGACAAGCACTTTACATATAACAATTATTTTTTTTCATAAATCGATACTCTTCACGTCTGCAATTCTGCTAGTTAATTTAATTTGAACCTGTTTTAAATTGTGTAAACTAATATTCTATCTCATAGATACCTTTTAGAACTCTGCAAGAGTTAAAGTTCAAGGCCTTAGTGGACATAATAATTGAAAGTACTTTTACTGATTCATAAAAGAGAAAATTAAAAGAAAGTCCCGAAGCTGTCCGAACATATAATTGTAATGATATCCTATAACTTCACGCTTGATGCTTTGTAGGTGAAAATAATATTCTATAGCAATTTATATTTCGGCCCCACCTTTTCCACTGACCTGTCAGTCTCTGTAGCAATTTATATTTCGGCCACACCTTATCAACTAATCATGCAGCCTCTATTAGAAGATATGTACCTGATTTTAGTTGCATTAATATAAAAAATATATATTATAAATTATATTATTGTTACAACATTTGTGCATGACCGTACTTCCTATTGACACAGTTATTTGACATCGGAAGTTTTTGTTCCCAAAAGTATCTTTGGAATTTTACTATTTTATAATAATTAGTCTCTGGTACCCACTTTTTGCATTTTTGTGAGTACACAAGTGTGTATTTATGTAAAATTCATAAAGTCAGCTGATTACCTTTGAAAAGTAGGTCATAGTCATAATTTTTTACGGTAACGTTAAATTACCCAAATTAAATCATAAATTAAAACAAAAATGCACTTCTGCAATTACCGCATAATTATATCTTGGATTATTTTAAATTTTAAACTTATGGATATTTTTTTTTTTACGTTTTACGAAAAATATGTGTTATTTTTATATAACTTACCTATGAGAACAGCCAATAATAGAAGGCATCCGCCGAATAAAACCGAAGACTTCATTGTGACTTTTTAAAATTCAAATCCTTACACTTTCACCAAAACACTATTTCACTGCATTACTTGAATGCAAACGTAATTTTATCCAACAATTAATTATTTATTCCACACCCATTTTGTTCACTATACCACTAAAGCACAATTATTAAAAAAATATTTTCGTTTATGGTTTACGGAAATGCCGCGAATTTTTGACAGTTTTACTTTTTAAAAGCGCGCGTCGAATCACGTTCGAAAGTCAAGCGCTAACTGCGCATGGCCGGCCAGCGAAACAGGTGTGCAAACCGGTGGAGTAAACGACCCGTATAACCCGACCGAATCGAGAATTTACTCAATTACATACTATGCCTTTTAATTCAATGACGTGTTAATTTGATCAGGTTATAATTTGTAGGCGTAGAGCGTATGTGCAGATAGTTAACGTTATCACACTTTCTATAGTTATTTTCAAATAGTTACGTATAATCTCGTTATTTTAATTATTTGGACGTAAAAACTTCGCGGTGATATTGTTTACTTCTCGCGTTTCGTCGATACTGTGCGGTAACAGCGTGATGTCATTTAGTTAAGAGAGTCGTATCTACCTACTATCACCGATAAGAATTTTAAACTTTCTTGTAGCAGGAAAATGTAATGAACATTGGACCATCATGCTGACGCTACTAAGAAACTAGATTCAATGATCGCCAATTTAAAAAGAAAATCTTGGGAAGGTAGCTGGTCAATAACGCTTTTTCTGATGCAAGCTTAATCTATAGTGGCTTGATTCTTTAATCTCAAATCAACTTTCTTTGAGCTTTGTCAACCAATCACATAAGCTTAAAGGTCCCCGAAATCATCAATTGCAATCAATTGCAAGTGAAGTAATATTGTCAATCGCTGCAATTGCACTTGTAGACGATAATTTTGCGCATCAATCACGTAAACATTGCAATTGATCGTTTCGGGAATCCTATAGACAGCCAAAATTAGATTTATTGTCTAAGAAGCAATAGAAAACCATCTAAATAAATGACTACATAATTTAGTACTTTTCCGAATCTTCTTTTGAAAAAGCTGGCTCTCGATGTGTGTATCTAAGTTTCATTGCTAAGTACGAGTAAATGATTTTCATTCAACCCAATCATTCATATTTAAAGTTAAGAAAATACGACGAAGTAATTTTATTTTATTTCTTTGTATTAAGTACAATATTCTGAAGTGGTATTTTTTTATTTATTTATATTTCACGAAGTATGTTTTACACAAATAGTCGTGACTGTCGAATTGTTTTGAACGAAAATTAAAAAAAAATTACAAACAAGAATTAATTGAAAAATACATATGCCAGTTGATTGATAAATGATAAATGATTTTATTTCTGTAAGTAGGTTTGAACAAACACTTTTACACGTCAATCATATTTTAAAAACTAGATGAGGTCGGCGTTTCCTATCTGACTACTCTGAGAAGAAAGGCCGAAACAAACTCAGAGGTCACAGTCTCTTTTAAAGTCCAGACATAGTAATCTTGGTCAGATTATGTGAAGGCCATGTGGATTGGTGTCTGAAGTGGTCTTTAGAGGAAAGCACCACACAGATTGAGAGGGCCTGTCCAGTCAGTGCACGCATTTGTCAGTTATCGTGCAGCTCAGCTCAGAATTGAAGGAGCTCAACGATTCGACGAACAATACCAAAAATAAGGACATTTGTGTAGGCCACATAAATTACTCAAACTATCAGACCATGATTAGAACTAACTGAGAAAAAATTAAAAACAAAACAAAAAGGAATGACCCATATAGTCTTCACATTCACAATAATGAAAGGAAAGAAAATTAGTCTGGGTCGCTGTCGCCGGATACGGTGTAGATGACTATTTATAAATACCCTAGAGTTATGGGATATCCAAAGGAATACCTTGTACAATCAGCCTGTCTGTTCTATTAAAATCTCACCGTGAAAACTTAGGTGAAATGAGAGCTATTGACAGTTCACTTCAAGCGCATTTCACCTAAGCCTTCAAGGGTGAGATTTTTACAGCAAACTTAGCTTGACTGTAATAAATTGCGTGTGTTAAGTATGTCAAAGCCAGCGAATAGATACGTTTACCAATTAAGTGAACTTGACCTATCGGGGTGATCACCTATTGCACATGGCGTACTGCCCATTAAACCTAGTGAATGGTTCACTAGTTTACATAACATAAACTTAACATCACGCCAGTATGTCTCGAAGGATTAGGCAGAGGGGTACCTAACTACACCCACATTTTATCAGCTGTTTTAGTGCTTTAGTGGCATAAAGAACAGGGTGTAAAGTTAACTCATCCACCATAGAAAAGGGAGGATCCTCCGACCAAACGGGTGTTGTGTCTGGCGGGCAACTGCTCAACGGTTTGAAGTCGGGATCTTGTATATAATGTCGATCGCTCGGTAAACTCTAACTGCGCGATGCAGGATTTGTGTGACGTCATGTCTATGATGCGTAGTTCGTATGTGGCGGTGTAACCGCTACATTACTCCCCTCCGGAGACCGGAGGTCGAAAGTGGGCTGCCAGCTGTGGTTCCAGTGAGTCGGAACCGGGTGCCGCATAGCTCGCGGTGGGTCAAAACTTTCTGTGGTGATTGCGGTGATTATGGTGATTCCGCAGTAAGTTGGGGTGATTGAGTTGCTTGCGGTGATTCCCCAGTGAGTCGGGGTGATTGAGGTGATTCCCCAGGGAGTCGGAGTGATGAGGCTGAGGGTGATGACCAGGAATACACGTTCGCTGCATGCTGGTGGTCAGGATACCCGTTGAAGCCGTGGGTGCTAGCTGGCTGTGTGACTCGCCTCACGAAAGCAAGCGGGAGTGATGATGATGATGACGTCAGGCTGAAATACTTGCACGAAGGCTGCGCTGACGTTTATACTCGGAGTCACCAATTTAGTGGCATGAGGAACAGGGTGTAAAGTTCACTCATCCACCATAGAAAAGAGAGGATCCTCCGACTAGACAGGTGTTGTGTCTAACGAGCAACTGCCCAATGGTTTGAAGTCGGAATTTTGTATATATGTCGATCGCTCGGTAAAATCTAACTGCACGATGCAGGATTTGTGTGAAACGCGACAACTATATCCAGGTACACTCTTAAGAAAAGGATAGAAAAAAAGGGGCACTCCGGGAGTGCCGACAGAAGTGAAAACTTGAACGAGATCGCCTTGGTGGAAGAAAAATACTTGTATAGAACATTGGTCCTTAACCTTTTCTAAATAAAGGGCACAATCGCGATTACAAAACCTTTAAAATAAAATACTTGCATAGAACATTGATTCGTAACGTAATATAAATAAAGAGCACAATCGCGTTTACAAAAATGAGGTGTCGTCATGGTGTCGCAAAATCAATGGTTTAGTCCCATCTCAAAAATCCCCAACGCGCCTAAAGAAGTTTTCACTTAAAAAAAAATGCAAAAAATGAATTAACAAGATTAGAACAACACTAACTCCTTGCCTATAACTAATAAGTAGTTGCACAAAATATTAATTCTCGACATTCGTGAATCAATCTGCACTTTTGGTTGGAAATCGATCGTCATGTAAGTATATTAACATGGAACCGATGTTAGCTGGCATGTCATTGAAATTAATTCATGTCAACGTTGTAATACTTGTAATTCTGTCACGGAACATTTATCTTTAGTCTAGTTGGCAGTAAGTAGAAATTGATTATTTAATCAAAATTCTTATTAAATATTAATGAAGAGATTCGCAGGAGAACCAAGGTAACCGACATAACCCGAAGAATTGCTAAACTTAAGACGCCGATATATGCCAGTGGCCTTGAGCTTGTGTGTTCTGTGCTGAACTCTCGCAAGGCGTCGTATGTCCCGCCAGTAATAGGGCTCGCCTATCAAGGAGCGCTGTCCAAAATTAGACGCATTATTAATTTATTATACACTAGCGACCCGCCCCAGCTTCGCACGGGTATAAACCGGGTTATTATACATATAAACCTTCCTCTTCAATCACTCTATCTATTAAAAAAACCGCATCAAAATCCGTTGCGTAGTTTTAAAGATTTAAGCATACATAGGGATATAGGGACAGAGAAAGCGACTTTGTTTTATACTATGTAGTGATACATTAAAAGATATTTTAACAAAAGACGTATAAGATAAATAATTAAATTGTCTTCAAAATGGTGAAGGTTTCAGAAAAAAAAAATATGCTTGATATTTTTTGCGTGATTCTCAGCTTTTTATCCGCGTTAGACAGAACTTTACAAATTAATTTCACTATGGAATATAAAATACAATAGACGTGGATATATGTAGTAACCTGTTCTGCTTAGCTATTTCTAAAGAGCCATAAAAAACTCCTGAAATAAATCGACACGTGTTTCACCTCTCAACGAGGCATCCTCAGGATGACGATGGGCTTATGACGTGTCGATTTATTTCAGGAGTTTTTTATGGCTCTTTAGAAATAGCTAAGCGGAACAGGTTACTAAATATATCCACGTCTATTGTATTTTATAATGGATTTCCGCAAGGTCACGCCTGAATCAATTAACTATATGGAATATAAATATAATCTAAAATATTCCTATAATAAGTTATTAAGAAAATGCTCTAATTTAAAATATTTTTTTTCCAAATTACTAACACTACTCGTTTAGACGTGATCTTCAGTATAAAATCATTAAAAGTCAATTATCGTCGCTTTGATGATAAACCAAACGTGGTTGTATTTTGCAATAAAATCGCAGGTTCATTAAAGTTATGTGATGATTTCCAAAAATACCTAATTAGTTATAGGTAATTACCTCCTTTTAACAAATTAGGCTATTAGGCAATCTGTGCGTCATTTGGAAAAACATGAAAGAATTTCACAATCTCCGTCATAAATTGTCTTCTCGTATCTAGAAACCACGATGTTTTCCTTCACCGGTTTGAGAGCAGTGGTGATGAAATTATTCACCTACACAAAGCAATCAATCTGCCCAGACTTTTTTCAACTATGTGGGAAAAGGCTCGGCTCGGGTCGGCTTTCAGTCTAACCGAATGCAGCTGGATACCAGTATTTTACATAGAGCGACTGCCTATCTGACCTCCACAACCCAGTACCTAACTAGGTAATACGATACTCCTTGGTAAGGCTGGTTATCAGACTTTCGGACTTCTGACGACCCTTAACGACTGTCAAAGATACATGAATGGCAGCCGAGACCAACGGCTTAACGTGCTTTTTTTATGTTCTTCCTTTTGCCGTGCCGCATCCGCTAACGCCCGGTGTCGCCAATTTCGGGAACTACCAGGCCCTCCGGAACCGAGCGTGCAATGCGTCCGACGCACGCGGGCGCAAAAGTTAGCGTCTGGACATGCACTTTTTTTTATCTATCGGAATGCAAAAAAAAATCGATCTCGCTTCGCTCGCTCTTGCAACCTGCTTACTCTTAAGTCGAAAAAGTTACGCCCATTTCTGTATCGATAAAAAAAAAACGTGTGGCACTCGGGGACTGCCGCGGTAAAGCTATCGCTTAGCATTTGTAACCTCCATATTTTCTATTTGTCAACGCTACACTTGGGATGATGACGTGATGACATAAAACAAAAATTACGTTCCCAGGACAACATTACGTTTCCCATGACAACATCACGTTGTCATGGGAACCGTCATTACATGGTAAGAGGGGTGTTAGGTTTTATTTTCGTTACGTTACGGAATTTCTTGATTCGGTCGCCGCGCTCAAAGCCCGCGATAAAAGCTATGAAACAACACTAAAAACTAAATAGCCTATCCGAGAAGGAGTGCAAATATTTTCGAGCTCGCTTCATTCGATCTTGCATCCTACGTTCTCTTGATTCTACATAAACTTTCATGCGTATATCGACAGAGTGAAATCAATTTCATTGTGAATGGTCAAAAGGAAAATATGTAACCTTTCTGAGACGGGGTGCAAAACTTTTCGAATAAAAAATTGTCTTGCACTCTCATCAAATTAACCCCAATTTTTGTATAAATAATCAATACAAAATATAACATTATTCGAGAAGGGATGTAAAAAATTTCGAGTTCGCTTCGCTCGCTCTTGGATCTTCTCTTTATTCTTACCAGTGGCGTAGCGTGCCTTGGCGGGGCCCCGTAAAAAAATTTGTTTGGGGGCCCTTATGAAGGGTAAAGAATTCTCACAAAAGAAAAAAAAATGTTTGCATAAAATTAAAAGAAATTATATATTCATCAAAATGATATATCTGTCACTTTTTCCAAAATTTTTACAAACAATTCAAATTAAATATACACTCTCCTTGCCTTTTTTTCGGCAAACTGATTTATAAAAGAAATTGTTTGTAACAATGTAATGCACAATTAAATAAAATGCGTCAATAAACACTGCTCTCCGTTGTTTATCATTGTATGTACATCGATTATTGTGGGATTCCCCCGTTGGGTAAAAGAGGGGTTAAAAGATAATTTTTGCTTACGCACGTCGGGGGTCCCCGTGGCCCGGGGTCCCGTATAATTGATACGGCAGATACGGCGGTAGCTACGCCCCTGATTCTTACCAAATACACTTTCCTGCATTCATATCGACAGAGTTACGAATAGGTACTTAAATTTTTCTAGGAATAGACAAAACTAAACTTAACCTATCGAGACGGGGGTAAACATTTTCGAACTGGCTTCGCTCTCTTAAATCCTAAAGAGAACTTATCTCTTAGTAGGTACCTAAATGTAAAGGAAAGCATACCTAATGTAGCGCTGAAGCTCAACTAACTACTTACCGGAAAATTTTCCAGTCGCCGCGAGGCTAGGGATGTTGTTAGAAGATCTGAACATAGAGAAAATAGGGTTGTGGCGGGGCCGCAGTTATCGGTTTTGCACGCGGGTGTTGAACCGGCTAGCGTAGGGCTTACTATGCGTTCGCACTGGCGAAACATCACAACAAAACATGTTGAAATCTCTAGTGCCTCTCAAACTTTGTATGGAAAATTGATAGAAAATAGAGATTCCAACATGTTTCGTTGTGAATGTTTCGCCAGTGCGAACGCATAGTTAGCAGTTACTTCGACGAGGACACTTTTGAGGCACTGCCGGATTATTGGATTGCGCGGGGCCTGTATCAAATTCTACTAAACTCTTTAGCCTTTAGTAGAATTTGCTACAGGCCGTAGTAGAATTTGGTATGTTCTAAGGTTCACAAGTTGAGGAGATAAAATAAAGCAGTAAGTATTTATTTTTCTTTTGACCTTTGATAAATAATATTCTATTGGACCTTACCAGTGGTAGATAATACTGTGGGGTTTTGAGTCGTCACCTTGTCGAGGCAGTTGGTGCAACTTCGGGTGACGTTTCGTTAACGAAGTGATGGACAGCGGAGTTTTCTAGTTGAAAGGGTTAATTAAAGTCAGTATGAGTCTGACCGATCCTAGGTAGGACAACTTTTTTTATTGGTGAAATATTGGTTTAGTACCTATAAGTACCTACTTATAGGTACTAAACCAATATTTCACCAATAAAAAAAGTTGTTTCAGAAGTTTTTTTTTTTTTGTAAACGCAATTGTGCTCTTTATTTAGATAAGGTTACGGACCAATGTTCTATACCAGTATTTTTCTTCCACCAAGGCGATCTTATTCAAGTTTTCACTTCTATCGGCACTCCCGGAGTGCCACTGTTTTTTTTTTAAGTCCTTTATGAGGCTCGCAATCCTGAATAAGTAGGTACTAGGTAGGCTGTACCTACTTACCTGGTTTATATAATGTTTTCTTTAGTAAATAATGCCAAGTAGAAACCTTCACAGTGAGCAGTTTCCAAATAGTTTCCTATTATGTGTAAGTAAGTACGCTTCGTTACGCTTGTTACACCAATTATTTGATTATAATGATAGCTGTTTCCATGTAATAGTAAAGTACTTTTTATCTACAGAATCAAATTAAAAAAAAATTAAAAGTGCATTTTCAGAAATCGGTAGGTAGATACTCAGATACTTATTACGACTCCAATCTCCACTCGTCTCGACATTAAGGCTGGTTCCACTTCCGACACCTTTAGCCATCTGGATCAGAGGGCTAAAGATAGATTTTCTCTACAGGTCCACTAGAAATATACTGAAAAATCTACGCAAGCATTTTGACGTGTGGAGGAATGAATTTGCTGTACAGTGCTGCCATCTGTTATTTTAGTAAAAAGTTCATCTGTGTATCGGTGTACGTGTGGTACGTTGTTCAAACTCGTAGACAGCTATCTACGTTCAATCCTATTAACACAGATGGCGCTGTAAACCAAAAGCAAGTTGCTAGTTTCTTAAATAGATGGCGCTCAA
Source organism: Agrochola lychnidis (assembly GCA_963680765.1). Taxonomy (NCBI): domain Eukaryota; kingdom Metazoa; phylum Arthropoda; class Insecta; order Lepidoptera; family Noctuidae; genus Agrochola; species Agrochola lychnidis. The sequence goes on along the minus strand of OY796871.1, from coordinate 3,125,987 downwards.
GAACCACTTATATTCTCATTTATTTGACTGACTATTTCTTTGTAATGAACAATTATTAGAATAAATTATAATTCAATAATAATTTACAGAAAGGTTTGTAGAAAAATAATTTAATCAAGTTGTTTTAAAATTAAAATTATATTTGTGACCTGACGAGAATGTCTGCCGACTTCAATTTTTTTTTTAAACCTTCTTTGACTCTGTAAAAAAATCATTATGCCTAGATTGAAACTCGAATTATAAATCAGCTGTTATTAAAATTAAATTCAGATAAATAATTAGTATTTTACTTTCTGTTTTATCGTAAACTACTGGAGCTGATGACGCCATCGATATAATTCAACAATCGGTGTGAAGGTTGTTCGCCATCGCTTACGTCTTACGTCGTCGTTGGCAGTGAACGGAACGAAGTGTCGTCGTATAGATCGCTCGCTGGCTGGCTGGCTGAAAATAGTGAACCAAAGTATGAGTTTTCGAAATATGTTCGAATAAAAAGTGTGTAGTGAGTGACTGTCATCCAGCAAGATGGTTGATGACGTGAAAGATATTACCGAAACCGCTGAAAGTAAAGGTATATGTGCAATTATAGTTGAAATGTGGCGTTCTAGTGTTAAAATGTGATTGAAAAATTGTCTAACCCTAAACCGTGTCGTGGCCCCACGTAGTGGGCTCGTGTACCGCTTTGGAGAATGTCCGAAGTGTGATACTATCTTCGCAATCGTGTGTTTTGTTTTTTACCTATATTTGGACGTATTTTTCACGTCGTGGTATGTTCTATAATTAGAAAAACGCTCGCCAGACGGTAATAGTTGGCCAAGAATGTCTCCAAAAACGTTAGGCCTCCGTAATGTCACAGTGCCGTACATAACTTGGTTTTTGTTATGTTAGCTTTATTTTTACCGTTATTTGGGCGTTTTATTTTACTTTCAGGAGGATTGTTCATGAGGAATTCCTCGTATATGACGTAAATGCAATGATACGTTGGTTGTATGATGTGTAATTTGAGTCATATTATATGATTAGTAACACGGACGTTTTACTGTATAATACATGTTTTACACGTACATTGCGGCAAACTTTCTATCCGTTTATCTTATCACAGCTGTATCTGTACGTAATAAGTCTGAATTGCATTGAAAATGAACATTTTCATCATAACAAGTTCCTGAGAAATGGTTCCTAATCTATCTTTGATATAAGATAAACTTTTTGCTGGTATTACGGCAATAAGTACGTAAATACTGATAATGTTATACTTGTTGGATAAGAGAAATAAAATTTGCCATTTAGCATGATAATCAACAAGGTAATTTATTAGTATTTGTTGATGCAGATAATGTGCCAAAGTAATTCAAAATAATGTATTGACACATGTGACATCCACTGACATTCACATGGTCTAATTGTGACTTATTCCACTGTCAGGGTCATCTACTAGGTCTATCGATATACAATACAATACAACATTGGATGCTAGAACAGCATGTTCATTACTAACAGCACACATAGTCATAGATTTCATAAGTTGTTCCATATACTGTTTGTTGTTAGTACTAATTCATAAAGCCTTGACACTGAACCTGACCTGATGGGTTTTTCCTATACAAATAAATATTAAAACTTCATGTTTAAGACAGAAAATTATTCAATGATCTGAAATAAACTTGTAAGATTAGTATTTGGACTCCACTAATCATGAATCCAACATTTTTAAGGACTATTTGACTATTCCAAGTCATCATGCATGTGAGTTAAACTGTTAATAATACATACATACATAAACTCACGCTTTCCCATGGGGGTAGGCAGAAGCTACAGAACTCCACCTGCCACGATCTTTACATACTCCTTTTGACTCGTTTACGTTCATACATCTGGTCGTACACTCACACCGGTTCCACACCTGGCCTTTCTGAAGAACATCACCAATAATAATTTTCATCATCATCATCACTGACAGCCCACAGGTAATTAACGTAACACAGTAGGAATGGCTTTTATTTTGACAGTTCAACAACATTCATTGCGTTATTTATGTTGTTGAGCAGATTTTTTTTTTTAATTTCAAGCAGTGGGTTAGAAATATTCTTTTCAAAATCAATCAGATTGTGACTGAAAGTGTGTTACGGAAGGGTGCTGTTCTACCCCCTTGCTGAGTATTGCACTCCTTCCTTTTACGCCATGCTTCCCTGATCTGTATTTATCTCATCTTACCCAACATGGATCACCACCACCATTATGGACCATTGACCATGGACCATTTAGGATAAATTGTGTATTAATTTAGTTCCATAATTTAATGCTGTTGACATGAAAATCATTTGAAAATTCAGATATTTCCTGCAATTCTTTTCCTTGTCTGTTAATTTTATTTATCAGCAGATATATAAAGAAATATTTGCATGTTAAGCATCGTACTGAGAGTATATAAATAAACTTTCAGTACGGAAATTTTCTTCAATTGGGAATTTTACCGGGTTAGTACATGGGGCACGGGTGGCCGTTGTTTAGCGGTGTGTTAACCCCTGTTGAAAAATTGCTAATTTTTAATGGATTCGGGGTAGTTTTGTTACTAAAAATGAGAATTTTAAATAGCAATAATTTTTTTAATTTCAATATGAATTTTTATTTTTTTTGGTAATGTTTTTGCAGTACCTATGTGCTCCTTTAGGATTGGACAGGGTTTTTTTTTTTTGACATATTGTATATAGCTTGCACAATCGATAGTCCAAGGTTAATACATAGTATAATATTCTCAACCCGCCTCCATATGTCTCATTAAAATACATAGTGTAGGAGTAAGTGCCATATATCCAAATGAGTATTTTACTCAATGATTTATCATTTGAAATGCTGAATAAATATTCAAAGCATTCACACCATATTGTTAAGTCTGAATGCAAATTGGTATGAACACTGTCAATTATTTTGTTTATTGAAAAGATCCTGTGAATATTGTCGTTATTCTGTACACCTGTACAAAGTTGCTCAATTATTTGAAGGTATTTGATATTTTTTTCTCGATTTGATTCTTACTTCTGGATACTTATTATAATACTTTATTTACTAAACACAAATTGTAATATGGAAAAAAAAGGTAAAAAAAAAAACTAAAAACCTCACTCTTATTTTCAGCAGAACCAAAATGTCTATCGGTTACCTGTCTGTATTTTCAGAGCCTAGGATTTTCCTACATTTTTACATTCAGGAAACATCTTAAGAAGCAAACCAATGTCTATAAGAAACTATTGACATCATAAATACATTATTTTTAATCACCAGACATTACACTGTGGTGTGGTAGCTCACCTTATTTAAATAGGACAATGACCTTTATGTCTGAGTGTTAAAGGTTATTTTACCTTGCAACTTAGTCCAAGAATGCAATATTTACTGAAACATCAGATATTTGCATAAAACAAGTTAGAAAGTGATTGTTTCTATATTATCTGGTTGAGCTATCTAAGTAATGGCTGTTTTGTATAATCTATATATATAAAAATCAATTGCTGTTCGTTAGTCTCGCTAAAACTCGAGAACGGCTGGGCTGATTTAGCTGATTTTGGTTTTGAAATGTTTGTCGTAGTCCAGGGAAGGTTTAAACGATGAGAAAATATGGAAAAACTAACCAAAAAAAAAATATAAAGAAAATTCACGTTCTCATGCATTTTGTGTGGGTCGGCTTTTTTGATATCTCGGTAGGTGGGTAGGTAGGGTAGGTAGGCGGAACGAAGTTTGCCGGGTCAGCTAGTATAATCTATTTTTTGGTTGAACGAAAGATAGTATCTTGAATTAAATTAATTTAAACGTAACCCATTGTTAGTTGTTGATCCAATTTAAGTTAATAACTTGATAGTTTGAGCGTTAATTGAACAATAAACCTTTAATCGTAATTGTAATGATAACTCCTTTCTATATAATTTAATTAAGGTCATTAGTTAGTAATAAATATAATGTTTGTTGTCTTTGGCACAGAAATCTAGTTACTTAAGTAATTTATTTATAAGATTTATTTATTGAAGACATAATGGCTAACTAATTTGCATTCATCATCATCAGGGGCTTGTTGCTAAGTAATAAAGCCGCATGGGTCGATCGATCAGGTTAAGCTATGCTTGCCGCGGTTGGTCCGTGGATGGGTGACCATCTTTACATACCAAGAACCCTCCGTGCATCGGAAAGCAAGTTAAGCCGTTGGTCCCGACCGTCATTTGTAGATCTTTGACAGTCGTTATGGGTAGTTAGAACCCAAAAAGTCTGACAACCCAACCAAGGGGTATCGTGTTACCTAGTAACTAGGTTGTGGAGGTCAGATAGGCAGTCGCTCCATGTAAAATACTGGTATTCAGCTGCATCCGGTTAGACTGGAAGCCGACCCCAACATAGTTGGGATGTAGCGGTTACACCGCCACATACGAACTACGCACCATAGACATGACGTCACACCAATCCTGCATCGCGCAGTTAGAGTTTACCGAGCGATCGACATACATACAAAATTTCATCTTCAAACCGATGGGCAGTTGCCCGCCAGACACAACACGCGTCTGGTCGGAGGATCCTCCCTTTTCTATGGTGGGTGAGTGAACTTTACACCCTGTTCCTCATGCCACTAAGTGGAAAAGGCTAGGCAGATGATGATCATCATCATTTTCTTGCCCATGTTTTTTTCTTCCATACCTACTTCAGTATGTTACTACAAAAAAAGCTTAAACTTTTTCAAAGTATCTGTCTGGCCTTTATCGTCCCACTGCAGGAGAACTACTGCCTTTTTTTTTTGGTTGGGAAATAATCAAAAAAATTCTCCCGCTCTGGGCGGAGGACGTGTCAGACTCTTACTGACTAAAACCCACCCGTGTTCCTTCAGTTGCCTGTATGTTGCCGGGGGCCACGGTATCCCTTTCGGACTTTCCCGCAACCCCGGCAGGCATCGGCCCTAGCGGACCCCTTCAGTTGTGCTGACATCTCTTTAGGCGCGCGTGGAACATAACGCGCCGTCGACCCTGGCCTGGTAGAGAACTACTGCCTAAGCACGAAATGTGTGGTTTCGGCCGAAGTTACGGGTGATTCCGACTCTGTAACACCACGATTCAATAGTTGCCCCTACTCCGAATATGTTTTTGCCGGTCCGAAAAAGTTAATTATTCGGGAGTAGGGTTCAATCTGAAGTTTCGAATTAATTTCTTTCGGACGAGCCCGTATCTTCGTTGACGGAATTCGAGAGTAGGCCTCAGGGCAAAAGCCTCTTTTTCCCTTTTCCACATACTTCTGTTTTCTGCTTATGAAGGCCAGTTCTTTTGTCAAGCTTGTCCCTCCATCTTCATCTTGGTCTGGCAGACTGTTATCATTATTATTAATTTATTATAAACAAAAAAAATGTATATAATTCTCTTTAAATTGAGTAATACTCATATCAGCAAAGTGTATTTAAATCCAATAATTAAGTAAGTACCTACTTATCGTTGTTTTGATTAAAATGCAGTAAGTATGAGATCATCAATCAACAGAACAGTGCATTGAAATATAATAAACTGTTCAATAAAATCATTGACAGAGACATTTGATTAAATGCCACTGCAGTCCAATCTCCCCAAGGTCCAAAACCAATATGAATTTTAATGTCACCGGAACAAAATACATTTTCGCATAACTAAATCGTTTTTCTCCAAATATGAATAGTGAAAATGTTTTCAACACTTACTAGATTGTTTCCATGAAAATTCTGCAACTAAAAATAGTCTTTATTGCATAGCATTAAGGATGTAGAGTAGGCGCTTTCGGATGCAACCTTCCTACGGATGCAGTATATTTATTGATGTCACCGCCCACTGCTATTGGGTAATTCTTCTAAATTAATAATTTATAAATATTATATCACTTTCTACGGTCGCGGCCATTGGTGGGCGGAGAAAAGGCCACTTGACCAACTTGGCGAGGTCATAATTTAAGTTTTCGTCTTGTTTTTAAGCAATTAAGGAAATATTGTCATTTGGGACTTTCTGGCGTATTGCCAACGTCCATTTTGTTTAGGGGTTTGCTCATTAGTACGTCCTTGACCTTTTAGAAGTTAATTCCCATTTAGGACTGGACCCCTAAGTAAGTAGATGCGAAGAGAATTCTCTTCGCATCTACTTACTTGTAACTTCGTTAGTGTCGACTTCGCAAATCTCGAAGTGATGAGTAAAGCGCTAGATAGTTAATTGATTCAGGCGTGACCTTGCGGAAATCCATTATAAAATACAATAGACGTAGATATATTTAGTAACCTATTCCGCTTAGCTATTCCTAAAGAGTCTTTAATAAACCCTGTAAGAAATCGACACGTGTTTCACCTCTCAACGAGGCATCCTCAGGATGACGATTGACTTGTCGCGAATCCGAACACTGCGTGACAAGTCTCTACGTCCGGCGCTCGGCGTGGCAACACGCCGTGTTCAGGTTCATGACAAGTCATGTCAATCGTCATCCTGAGGATGGCTCGTTGAGAGATGAAACACGTTTCGATTTCTTACAGGGTTTATTAAGACTCTAGGAATAATTAACCGGAATATGTTACTAAATATATCTGCGTCTATTGTATTTTAGAGCTCTAAGTGTCTATGTCATTGCGTCGAATTGCATTAAAAAAAATATAGTCCCAGAACTTTCCGCCGAATTTCGATGGTGGCGCGGACTCTACACTGCATTTGGAAATGATTGGCGCACCATGTCCCTCAGACAGTAAAGATCATACCATCAAAGTTTTGTCTAGAGGTGTCAAGTCTGTGACGCCAATAATTCCATAGACAGTCATATTCGAAGCACAAAGCTCTATTTTAAAGAAGCTGCTTAATCCTCCTTCTAGTGTCGAAGATCCTAGATTTCTCAGTCCTCAGCCTCCTGCAAAATCATTGAATCGTCATCTGGTCTCCATTGAACTCCTAAAGTACTGCTTACCCCCAAATAATAAAGAATGCTTACTACAGCTGCATTCCAGCAGCCTTTGATCAGATGTAGGCATAGTTTAGTAACGGTTAAGCAACACTTGTCGAGGTCAGCAGATAGATGGATCTCGTATCAAAAGGGCGTGCTTGATTCGATTGCGTGATTGTTGTGTGGATTATTATGCTTTTAACTAAAGCAAGAACGGTAGTTTGTAGTAGTTGGTTTTTCTACAAAAAACTAAATGTCGAACATGCGTTTTACAAAATGTTCTAACCACAGATTTTGTTTTATAGCTGTTTGGAATTAAACATGGTTTAAGACATGGTTTAAATAATGTAGGTACACACGGCTACACATCGAGCTATACATTTCCAGTAGAAGCTGACCTCGCATTGTGCGGAAATCCTATACAATACGAGATCAGCATAAACTGGAAATTACAGCTTGATGTGTAGCCGTGTGTACATCTGCACGGAAAGTTAGACACGATTATATCGAAGAGTTTTAAACAAGCTACTATTTGCAAAATAAGAGTTGAAGCTGTGCTGATCGCCTGGTGAACGAAAACATTTCTTGACGTTATGTTGTGTATATAACAACATCACGCCTATAATCCCCAAATGGTTACGCAGAGTATATAGTACACCCACATTTCGCCGTTTAAGTTCCATGTAATAGGGGGCGAGCCCATTGCCATCAACCGGGCACAAATTCAGACTCCGGGCTGGTACTGAGAAATTCCAGATGGAAAAATCCAATAACACTTTGCCCGACAATCGAACCCAGCAGTGGCGACCCACAGATTCCGCAGTAGCGCTTGTGACCACTATATCAAAGTCGCATTAATGACATTAATACGAATAAAATACTTAGTTGAATATGCTTGACTTTGATGACATCACATACATTCAGAGGCAGTCCCACCTGTAATACCACTCATTGATTTAATTATTATAATACATTCTGTAAAACCCACACGCTAGCAACCCTAACCTTCTGCATTATTGATTCGTAAAGGCTACGCAGACAGTCGTCCTCAATAACCAAAACTTTGTAAAACTGACCTTCCAGCAACTTAACGTCATTTTAATCAGCATTAGCTACTGCCCTTTCAGTCAAAACTCTTGCTTCAAAAGACTCCTTCGAAAATGATATCCTTAAATCTACAAAACTTTGTAAAAAAACCTGACCTTCCGGCGACTAAATACGTCATTTCAATCAGCGTTTAGCTACTAACTCTGTATCAGCCAAAATTCTTGTTTCTCAAGCTGAAACTTCTCTAAAAGTTCCCAAACAGCTAGTCATCAAAGCAGAATTCTTTTAAACGCCAGTTTGTCCTACATGATATCCCACACGTTGGCCACTCCAATCTTCAGATAAGCCAATCTATATTTGCCATTACATTATATTCTGTCTGTTTATAACGAAAAATACTTAGTACACTTACGCAAGTGCATTCCTTTCATCTTGCTTATCAGTTGTATTTAGATTGTGCTCGATAAACAGGGTAAACATTATACCTATTGATCTGATATGAGAAGCATGCTGGAAAGGAATATTTGTAAATCGTTTTGTTATTTCCTATTGCACCTTTGGCGTTTTGTGACAAGTTCAAATGTTTCAGAAAGAGTAAAGCTACTAGGATTCCTCTGGTAATGTCAAATTAAATTGCAAAAATATATTTTATTAATAAATTAATTAATCTACTTCTTAGCGTTCCGATGGCAATAAGTTCAAATATGTTTGGCCCAAAATTCAGCAACGCGAACTCCGCTCACTGACGCAGTCAGTCCTCAAGTGTACAAGATTAGAGATGGTAGATGAATTCTACGCTTCCTGTAAATAAAGAAGGCTTTTTGCTAAATCTAAAGCCATTTTCGGCAAGCAATGTGAACACACACAAGTGAAAAAAAAGTTGGGAGAGTTTTAATTGCAAAACAATTAATGATGCATCTCGGATTGCCATGCGCCAATTGCATGTCAAGTTTAAAGATTGCAACGTAAATAGAGATAGGTTAGGTACATCGTTTATTCGCAGCATTGTATCTGTAATATATTTGCTACATTTGACTCTCGCAATATGCGCAGTTAAACGAACGACGCATGTAATTTCTAGCACACTTGAAAATATTTCAAAATCTGCAAATCATGCCCTACGTTTTTCGGAGTCGTGCCGGTTCAACTAATTTGTATACCTGCTCAATATTGGGCATTTTCCAAATTACTAGGCCAGTGATGCACGAATTTGCATTCACATCGATAATACAATAATAGAATTACGTCATAGACGATACCTAATGGGTCTATCGACATCTATTCGGCAGAATTCCAACTCAAGTTTAAGAGTTTCCTCAGTTATCGTTGCCAATTTTAGAATTATTCACCAGATCGGCAGACTATGTAAACGAATCACTTTCATTCTGTTCCTCATCATGCATTGTCTCATCTGCTCTTACATGTTTTTTTTTTCTTTACAAAATCACCACTTTTACTTATCGTAACGATCATACACGATCTAGCCACGTTTCCGGCTTTATAAATTCTTGTGTTATTGGCAATTGTCTTCCGCTCAGCGAGTATGTAATCACTGAGCAATGTCGCCTTCAACTTGACTAGTAATGAATGTGGAAATACGTTTTATTTTCCTCTCAATCTTGCGTTTCCTAACATCTTTGTATCTTATTATTTACCTACTTGATACCTGTTAACGGAATCAGTATTTCTCGGACTAAGAAATAATTAAGAATTAACTAAGAATTTAATATGGCGTTCCAATATTGAGAACGCTATAATTAATCTTAAGGCTGATGGAATTTTGAAGACTAAAAGTTTCGCCAATATTTAGATATTATATTTTACAACATCAAAATATCAAAATGGTCGTATTTTCGGCATTAATGGCATTGATCGATTCCGAGTCTTGTTTTCCTTAAAGTGTGTTTGACTCCCACGCGCGAAACTTTGGAAACCAACAAAATGCTTTCGTTGAATTGAAATTATTAATGGCTGGTTTAGGGATTATTGCTACTAACTTGTAAATGGCTAGTTAATGAAAGCTTTGATCAATATCTGTTTACATTTTCTCTGTAATAACTTGTAGCTTTGCAGAAACCCTTTCTAAATTAGTATTAATGGGTCTGTATTGGTTATGAATGATGTAATCTATTGTTGTCTGCCACAAACAGACGGTACTGACAGCTAGGAAACTTACGGTAACTGTTTATTTATGCGGCTATTTATCAACGATCACCGTCCATATTGACATTCCAGAATCAGGGGTCCTACGACCTTTATAATCACGCACTGAACTTTATTCGCTAACTGTCTAGCATTATTATCAGCCTCAGATGTGATGTCAGCCGAGATCAGCTCATTATGACTAAGTCCATCACGGATTCCATAAAAACGCCCACTCAACAACGCCATATTAATCTTGTAATCTAGAAAAGCATCTGTCATGTCTTTGTTGGGATTTAGATAGGAATTTTGTTATTGTTTAAAGTTCAAGTGATGAGAATTTAAGATTTAATCACGTATCGTTTTTAAATGTTTATATATAATCAAATATGTTACGTATTTTTGTTAATTGAAACTCTTCTACCGCTCGTTGTTTTAAATTAGAAACAGTCACGCCTACAACCAATTCGGTGTTTGCGCATATTTTGTTTAGAAATTCGAGACCAATTATATCTGTCAATTAACAAGCAATAACTCAAGTTTCAAGTAGTTTGATACGATACGTTGACCTCAGTTGGTTTAGACTTGACCAATTCGTTGATTAGTCCCATTCAATCGCCTTTTAAGGAGAGTGGTATTGAGTATCTAATTTGTCGCCAAGAGCAATATCTTTACACTTTTTTATGAACATTGCGAATCTAGATATTACCACAGCCGTCTGTGGACAAAAGCTAGCCATTATATTATTGTTAGTCAGTAAAAGTGGATCGAATGGAGTGCTCTAGAGAAACCTTGGTGTTCTCGTGTTTTTATATAATATCACCCGTTGCTTTAGCATTACGATCTGGCATCACGCATACGGAACTGTTATTGGGCTGTTCGTGATGTTTGACAAAGATTATATTTTGGAAATCAATATTATATTCGCGTGAAAGAGTCGTTTTCGAAAGGATTTCGAGTGTTTTGTAGTGTTTTCCTCTTGAAGGGATTATATTTGATGAATGAATTGAAGGTAACCGACATAGCCCGAAGAATTGCCAAAAATTAAGTGGCAATGGGCTGGGCACATTGCTCGCAGAACGAATGGCCGATGGGGTCGAAAGGTTCTGGAGTAGCGACCACGTACCGGAAGACGTAGCGTTGGAAGGCCTCCCACAAGATGGACCGATGACCTTATGAAGGCCGCAGGAATCCGCTGGATGCGGAAAGCACAGAATCGGTCGAAGTGGCGGTGCTTGGGGGAGGCCTATGTCCAGCAGTGGACGTCTTTCGGCTGAAAACTCAAACTCTTTATTGCATTCATGTGTACATTTAGTTATTACATTTAAGTTAGTAAGTTCCAACACGAAACCCGGCTAGGGCACGGCAATATAATTAAAAAAAAAAAAATGATGATGATGATGAATGAATTGAAGGAATAATATTGATAACTTTATATTGATGCTTGTTGAATTTCTATTTGAATCAATCATCGTATCAAATCTCCGTGCTATAAATCGAAACTGATTACTATGAAATCAAATTATCGAAGTAGCACGTTCCTAGAATTCATAGCCGAGCATTCAGTCGATGTGATGTTAGTTATTTCGGCGGTAGTTGGTATATTATCTAACCGCTTCAAGTTCCCAATAGCAGAAACTGTTCTAATATCTGCCCAGATTCCGATTGCGGCTACATACCGAGCTAGCAAGTGCTAGACCACTGCATTCCTTTTGGATGACGTCGCACTATTTACTAACTCTATTGATCCTGCATTCAATCGATTCAAACACTCATTCACTATATTATTGATTACTCTACATTTGTTTGCGTGACGTGTACGCACTAGTACGCATTTTGAATTAATTGGGTCAAGTCAACGCGTTAAGGGTTTGGAATGTGTTACGTTTGATATGTCAGTGGGGCATCGAATTGATTATGTAATTTGTGTAGTCGATAAATATGGGTGCAATAACCTGCCTTGAATTTGGGGCAGACAATTGGGGTACTACCCGTATTAGAAATGCAACAGCTGTCTTGAAAACTAAATTGGTAATTGAAGCAATGTAGGGCAAGTGTTCAGGTCCCATTGTATGCAGTCTTTTCACACACGTGGCTTCCTTACTAAGAGCCTTTGCACGGCTGCTATCCTTTTGACTCGGACTCTGTTGCCTTACAGTTCATACGTGAACAAACTTCCATTCATAGTATCATTGTATGAAAACCTGTGTATAAGGAAGCCTATTTAATGCTGTACGGTATAATGTGTAGGTTCACCTTATTTTATATCTAAGTCTTGAATCCCTTCATCTTGAAGATATGCCAAGGTCCCTCATTGCTGTTCTTACTACTACCAAACTACCTTCCTCCATTTTCCCTCCCTAATAACAAATAGTCCAAACTGAGGGTATTCGTCACTTGCAGTTATATATCTCAATTAAAGTTAAGCACTTAAGTGTAACTTCGAAATGAATTGCGTTAAACTCCGCCGGTTTAGCTGTAGATACTCGACAAGGTTGTCCCACTTTTCTGAACTTCCCAACTGGAACTACAGACCTCTCTAGCTGAGGAAATTACGATGTACAACCAATTTTCCTAGCTAAGAGAAAACAAATCTAGTGGCTCCTTTGTGTTCTGTGAATCTTTATAACTTATTCCAACTTTCTTAAATTCTTCTATTCAGTTTTTCAACATCAAGGAGAACTTCCTAGTACCTTTTATTAGCTGTCATCGCTTTTTTGTTGTTATTTATATCGCCATTCGTATCCCGTCTCTTCCCATTACAAAAGACGGCACCGGCATTCTTTCGTTTACGCGAGCCATTTCTTTCCTGTTCAGTTCCATTCATTTATTTATCTCAATGCCCGAGTATTTTTAATTAAGTGGCATAACTTGATGTAATAATTCGACGAAAACGTCTTCGCAGAATGTCAATGGAACTCCTAATAATAGAAATGCCGTATTACGAGTTGTAGTTGTATTAATGCTAATAAAATCGCATTCTATTCCCATAGAGCCTTCTTGTAGTCTATTTTTGCACATTCTTGCTTTAGTCGGTCTGACTGAATCATAACTAATGCAAATGGCGCCACCGTATCTTGTCCTGTTCTTTGATACCTACATATCTATTTTCAATTATCGTTTTGTAAGTTAAATTATAGTTACGACATTATAATTCAGAGTTGTGGCAATAATTACTGAATAGAAAACATTCCAAAATTCCTCTAGACAGAAATCCACAATGAACATTGTTGCTAACTATCATTTAACATTTTTATATAACTTCAAAAACAAGACCAGCCTCGCGCTGGACGGAAATGACAGATGTTCCAAAGTTTAGTTTGAAAACCACAAAAGTGTCCTTAACCCAAGATGTTAAGTTGCCATTGACAAACTTCTAATGGCTGCCTGAACTGTAGGAACGAAGTCATTTTCAAAGTAACGTTGGGATATAAAGCAAGCTGCATTAAATACTTCCATAAGAGGAGGAACCACTATAAAAGAAGATAATGATCAATAACTTATAAACGCGACGTCATAATCCGTTGATTTACTGTTCCGCAATCCGTAAAGAGGAATAGAATTTATCTTAACGCTGAACTCCCACGCAAATGAGAGCTAAATTAAGGAAACTGGTAATTGAATGATCTGGGCTATCTGTCTAGCAAGCTAAGGCTATCATTACAGGCCTAATGTCCTCACAGCTGTCGCTCATCTTTGTCCTTTAAATTCATTAAGGTCAATAGGTCCACTGTTAGGCAAAGGTCTTAAGGAGGAGTTACCACTTTTCCAAGACCTATTTTTATTTTGTCACTTGTTGGTAAATAGTAACACACACCCTCTCACAGAGAGGAGTATGGTGAATAGTCCCATGGTTGTCATTCATTCCAATTCTGGAACCTTCTCAAATTGTCCTCTATTGCTTATAGGTTGGACAAACATGTACCCCAAATAGACCGATAGATCTTCTTGATATTTGTTTTAGCTTTAAGATTTTCTATTTAGAACTTGCAATTGCACAAATTGTATGACGTATTGTGCGTTTCATTGCATGTCTTGTCGACAATTCCTAAACAGCCTTTCTCGTCTTGTCTAGACGTGCTTACGTGCGTTAGCTGCCATATAGCTAGTCGATTGTATCTCAAGCTCGCGATGGATGCGCTCAAGAGATATCACCCACTTAACGCCCGACACTTGAATAACATTGCCTTAACCCGAGCTGTCAGTTTACCACTTATATTTATTAGCATTCACTTGAGGTGACGTGACTTTAATCAGGTAGCATGTTGAACGGATTATGTTTCTTAGTGGAATTCATATCATTAAGATCTAATTGGTACAAGAAGCCTTTGCCATCAAATCTTCCACAATAATAACATATCATCACTGTCAATTGAATCTTGCCTTCCGAAAACAATTGCGCTCTTCATATTCATATGTTATAAACTATAATCAAATGGAAGAAACTTTCTCTAACATGCTCAGCACGAATAAGCACGTAGACCACACTTTACGGGCTATAAGCGCAATCTTTAGAAGTGGACTGCATCGAATTGAGTCTTCACTTATTCTTGGAGAAAGGGACGATTAGACAGATGGAATGTATTGTTATGTCTGTAAATTAGTCGGAGTATGGTGTTAATGGACTTCTTTGTATATCCCACTAGAATAATAAAAACGAAAGTTTGGAAGTCTTCGATAGGTAGGTTTTAAATTATGCAATCACCTGGGTCTTACCACATATGAAGCAGTATCAAATGAATCCGTTACTAATTTAATATTTCAACAGGATTGAAAATGTTCTGTTGTTTTATGCTAGCAGAAAATACGAAATAGCTTGAAAATGACTCCTGTCGGTAGCTTAGCTATTTCTTGGCCAGATAAAGGCTTTCAAGTTTACATAAGCTTACCTAAACTGTGCCATATTTGCGACACCGTATTGATCGAGTCTGAAGGTTTACTATACTTGAATATTCCATAACCGATCATAAAATCTATTTGCGTAGGTTCATAAGAATCTGTAATTGGTCTGGAAGTTTCTGAAAAACAAACGCGAAATTCTGTGGTATGAGAAGCCATACAAAATTAACTTAAGAGTTTGTTAATAAATAATGTTGCGTTTCTCAGCCAGATTGAGAGGGCTAAGATTTTAAGCAGCTTAGGGCTAAGTTTTAACGAGATTTGTTAAAATATTTATACGTAAGTTCTCAAGTTGGCAAGACTAAGTTTTGCTAGTCCAAAATCTTTTTGAAGGTAATTGAAAGTCTGCCTAACCGCCGTACGGTTCAAATAATTAAGGACGCAATGGAGTATTTATTCGGTAGTAACAAAATACAGGACCATTACTTACATTCAGCAAAAGTTCCGCTGTATTGGATTTCCTATTGGCTTTGTCGTTTTAGACGTACTTACCGACCCAAATATCAAATGATAACAACTCCTAGTAGTTGACGGTGTGTACTTTGTTCTACCTTTTAAGTTCTCATAACGAAAATATATTTTACACAATATATTCGCTCCGTCCATCCGGTTAGACAGGATAGCGACCCCAAAATAGTTGGAAAAGTCTAGGCAGATGGCGTGAGGTATTCGCATATATTATGTATAGCCCGTTCTAAAAAGAGAAGCCCAACCATTAAGACATCAAAGAATTCACTGTATGTCTTGAATTTCCAAGTTGATCTGGGAAATATTGTTAGTAAAAGTTAGGTGCAGAGCAGACGACACACTTTTTGTGCGATCGAGTCTGTGGCGCACAAAATGTCTTATTTGTCCCCGATTTTTTTCCGAATGCAGGTTATTCTATATAGGATGTGTCGCTCGATAGTAATTTCTGTCAATTTAAAATTTAATTTAGGAACCATTCCGTAGCTCACATTACGAATAAGATAGGAATTCGAATGTGCGCTACAGACTTGATCGCACAAAAAGTGTGTCGTCTGCGCTGCACCTTAAACACTCAAATCCAACGTCCAGGCCAGGCCAGGCCCGGCCAGGTGCGTAGTACTCGCAACCGGCGTGCGTGTATGACCAGTACCCTAATTGCGTAACTTATTTTCGTAAACGATAATGACAAATTTGTTTCATTTTAACAATTCAACAACATTCATTGCGTCATTTACGTTGTTGAGCAGATTTTTTTTAACATTTTTTTTGTTTTAAATCGTAACAAATTGTGACTGATCGTGCATTACGCAATTGGGGTACAGATGTATGAACGTAAACGAGGCAAAAGGAGTCTGTAAGGATCGTAGAAGGTGGAGTTCTGTTGTTTTTACCTACCCCCATGGGAAGAAGGCGTGAGCTTATGTATGTATGTATCTAACGTCCAGTTTTCCTTCAACAGCGTCGCAAGAAGCCCTAGACCGAGCACGACTAGCCCGCGAGAGGCGTGAGGCAGAACAGAGGAAACGTCTGGACGAGTTACGCGCACACGCCGCCGCGGCGCAAGCGCAGCGAGAGAAGAGAGACGAAGATAGGCGCCGGAGACAAGCGGAACAACGCGCTAAAGATGATGAGAGGCGGGTACAGGTAAGAAATGGGGACTTACACAGCACGGCCGAGATTAATAAACGATATTACCGTTCTGTAGTTTCTGCCAACCCCCATGGGAAAAAAGCGTGAGTTTATGTATGTATTTAGTGGCACGTATTACAGTCTGTCTATTTTCTTAATGTCCCTCGGCAAACTTCGTGTGTCGTCAGTCGTCAGATTGCACTTGGTGCAGACCGGACGCTCTCAATCGACGTGGAACTATACAAAGTTGTTAATTCTCTTTTAACTTATAATTTATTTTAAAAATGGGAGAAAAGCTGCCAAAGTCGCAGGCACGAAAAGCAGCTCTATATAATTCACACGGAAATCAAAACAAAACAACAGTAAAGTACTTAGTTCTAAATTCAAATTAT
The DNA here is from genome assembly GCA_963680765.1 of Agrochola lychnidis. Lineage (NCBI taxonomy): Eukaryota > Metazoa > Arthropoda > Insecta > Lepidoptera > Noctuidae > Agrochola > Agrochola lychnidis. The sequence continues at coordinate 3,108,999 of OY796871.1, read as the reverse complement.
TATACACGATAAATCTAACCCCGGGTCCACACACGTTTTTTGACCGTAGTCAAAGGACGCGTGGCGGGAAACTGAATTTTTATTCAGTTTGGAAAGAGTGTGGATGGGTAGCACTCGTGTAGCCTCCGCTTGCCACGGCTCGTGCAAGGATGCCCTTCACGAAGCGCACTTGCGAGTGTGGACCCGAGGTAATAATTGATGGACATGGAAATTAGCATTCGTTTGTATTCGGAAATGCGATGATTCCCGAGGAATATGAAAAAAATAGACTGTAGATACTTTGGCTTAGATATTTGTTCCCGTTTCCAAAATACGTGATATGTAACGTTTATTATTCTCGGTTTTCAAAGTTTTAATATCTACTAACACAGATCAATACATCACTACTCCTTTTGGCTAAACTATCTCCACTTACCAGTTAATAAGCAGGTTGCACTTAACAGTAATCAAATTGTTGACAAACCATTACCCGTTTACTTTGACTCATTGTGTAGAGTGGTATATATCATACCTGAGTAATTAATAATGATGATAATTCCGTCCATCAAGCTATATAAATCTTCGAAATAGCCCTCATACTCATTGAAAGATTTGCGCAATACGTTATACACAGGACTAAAATTGTATTGCTTCCCTCTAACATTTTTTTTTTGTAGTAAGAATTTATTGATTCGAAATTGAACTATTTATAAGCACTGTAAAGTAAATTGCAAAGATAATATTGAATAGTTTTTCGAAAAACGAAAATATATTGAGAAGCGAACTGTGATTCATATAAATAATGAAATGAAACATAGATTATATAACAATCAACAACAAATTGTTGATTTTTGCGCCAAGTTGTAGATGCTGATGCTATTAATACTATAATGATTGGTCGGTAACTATTTTTATTCATGTCCTATAAATAATATTATGCAGAATATTCGAAACTTCTAATCCTTTAAATCTGCCTAGCCTTTTTCCGACTATATTAGGATCGGCTTCATGTCCAACCGGACGCAGCTGAATACTGTTTTACATGGAGCGATTTCCTGTCTGACCTCCACACCCCAGTTATTGGGTAACACGATACCCCTTGGTAAGACTGGTTGTACCCGTAACGACTGTCAAAGATCTACGAATGACAGCCGGGACCAACGGCTTAACGTGCTTTCCGAGGCACGGAGGAGTCTCGATATGTAATGAATTGTCACCCATCCCAATATTCGACTGCGGCAAGCGTAGCTTAACCTTCGATCGAAGAACCCCTAGTCCTTTAAATACAAGACATAATTTCTAAATGGATTGCTAACGGTTTAAGGGACAAATACAAAAGACATTGTAGGCGTCTAAATCTCTCTGATAAATGACGACAGGCACGCCCTTTGAATAGCATCATTTAGAAGGGTCGAATAAATTACTCATTCGGGGTATCTTGGAAAACCTTTCCTTCACGATAAACTTGGATATCAAACTAAGGCACTAACAGGAAGGAAGACCAACGAAACTATGGATGATGTGGGTGACATGGTTAGAATTGGGGTGCAGACTGAGATGACAGTTGATAGACAGATGTTTGGAGAACGAAGATAAACTGAGCTAACGCCAAATAAATTGGTGTCGGGGCAAGAGGATTATGATAAACCTCAGACCCATGCACTATTACACTACCATACACGCCTATTTTATCCCGCATCTATCTTTGCTGGCACTATTCCGAATAAACAAGACTAAAATGATGACAGCACTGTTTTGATAACACTCAATAACATCAGCTTTCAATACCACTTAGCCACTTAAACCGAAGTGTAAAGCGAAACTCTGACGCGAAATATTTTCACTAAAACATGTATTTTACAATTTTTACAAATCATGTCTTGCACCAGCCGGTAATTGAACCCGGGCTCCTACTTTCACTGTGCGAGCAAAATAATGGTTACGGTAACATACGACGGTGAAAATTAGAAATTAACTTAGAAAACAAAAACGTTGCTGTCATTATAAATGTTATAGTTTGTAATATGCTGTTATGCTGATGAGGGATTAGAATCAGCCGCAGCGGTGCGGAAAGGAAGAAATATCTTAGTGTTGTTAGTTTAACTAACAACACTCTTCATGCTTGCTTTGCCTGTGTTCGTTACGAACACGGAAAGTCGAAAACAATTATTCATTTTAAGACTCGCATCACGTGTCATCCTTCTAAAAAGTCAAAAGACCCCACGCCAAAGTATGTAACAATAATGCTCCTCAAAATGGGTCAAAAACTTTTTTCATTGCCAGAGTCCACTGTAGAAAACGAATGTTGGTCAAATCAATACGCGGACAAATTGCCGTAACTACAAATTAGCTGACCTCTCACTCTCAAGAGTCAATTACAGAAACTATATACACTCAAGTTCTGGTCTTTGACAGGCTAGTACTAAAACTGTTGGAAATTACCTTAACGGTAAACATATACTTTACAATGATTTGAGGAAAATAACAAGGTGTGCTAAATATATTATTTACATTATGGTTTTCGGATGTGCTATTCTTGTTCACATTAAACACGGTTCATTTGTCCGTTATGAGTTCAAGGTTCATATAATAGACGGTTACGTATGAAGCGTATGCGTTCGTGTTTCTTGTTTTATATATTACATTGCCTTGTTAATATCTAAGTGAACGGATTTCTGTAAGTAATCTCTAAGGATCAAAAGATCTGGGGCTTCTCGCGTTTAGGTCGAGAAAACAGTTCAAGGGCACAATTTCACTGAAAGGCATTTGATGTAGGGTTTACCGCAGTCGATAAAATTCTTGGAATGACTACGAATGTCTCGATTTCGCACTCAAATCCTGAGGACTGGAAGTATCTTTGCAAAGGGGAGCTTAAGTAATTTTAAACAAATTAAATTCTGTCTCGTTTCCATAATAGACTGCTCTACTTAGTATACAGATAGGTTCACATTCTAATATTCATCCTTATGACTTGAAAACCAGATGTCGTTTCACTACTTAGAGTAGCCGCTATCTTGATGTTGACTTTACCGCAGCAGCTTGATTTCAGGTTTTTGCCTCCATATCTTCAAAACTTTCGCCTATATGCAAACAAATGCAGCTAATCTCTTCCGTTTCTCATTTCGTCGAACAACATTTTGGCAAAATGCTTGGTCATAAAAAGCATTGCAAACAAAGGGGAACTTTCACAACGCTGCCTCTACATTTCAGCTTAGTTTTGTTAGTACCTAACTTAGCTGCCAACAGCCGCATCTGGTTTTTATATTTCTTCTGTTAGAGGTCATTTTGTATTTTCAGTGACCTTGTGTTGTTCTGCCTCACTCAATTTATTTTCTTGGGAAGGCTTTCAAGGCCCGCCGTTTTTTCCTTAGGTACTTTTACCTGTCGACTATAAACAAGATTTACTAGACAAGGGTTAAGCTCTACGTTTATCTCGGATAGAAGTTTTTCCTTTTTTAGAGTAACTAGAATTGAAAATCATTGTGCTAGACCTAGAAGTGAAAAAGAAATATAAAGATAGATAGATGATAAACACAATATAGGTTGCAGTAACCGATGGCATTGATGGCAATTAACAATTGAATTGGCCAACAGCAAGCTTTCATAGTATTTGATTAATACTACGTCACATCTCCCGTGCGGTTTCTTCCTTTTCGAAAAAAAACTGGAGTCAAACCACCTCCTCCATTCACAATACGTACAGTAGGCCGCAGATCAGTGGGAACAAAACCAGCATGGTTGGGCTCTTATTCAGTTAGAACTCCGTACTACGTTAGACCAGCTCAAGGTCAAAGTGTAACCACTGACGCGCGGCCTACAATACATGAGTGACTTATGTACCTACCCACTGATTTTCTACGGAGCAAATACCGTTTGACCTCGCATAACTGACATAAATTGTTCCTAAGCTGGCATAAATGTAGAATTTATGCGAAAGATGTTGGAAGATATGGCTGGAATAAACCCAAAGCAAATCTAGGCATCTATCTTCAATAGGCAAATATTTTTCCTTTTTTCGCAAATATTTGCTTTGAACATAAAGATATTGGATATGTTTTTGTTATAATTGTAAAGATAGCAGAATGTGTATTTTGGCTTCATTCAAAGAGTCTCCGTTTTCTCTATCGATCTTATTTGACCTTAAAAAGCCTTTGGTGAGCTTTCATGTAACGTACAGCGTTGTCCAGTAATGACATGCATGAATAACCAAAACCCATTTATGTCTGCGGCTGAATTAGGTCTTAAAATCGAACATACGCGCTTGTGAACTCCACAATTAACACAGATTGATGGAACCATTGACTCGACCGTAGAAGAGTTAACCAGATCTGGGAATGACTTGAAAAACCTCGGACCTAATTGTAATCTTAGTTCAGGTAGATTCAACTTCCCGGAATCAATCCCTTGGTAGAGCAAAGTGGCTTATTCTTGGCACAATGCAGTGTGCACTAAATATTAAACCCTCGTTAACCTCTTCCGCTAGACTGCTATTAAGAGCAGGTTAACCACATAAGTTCAAATCGAAACAATCTGTCGAAGCCCTAGTGGTTCGGCTATTTTCGGTTTATAGTATAGTAGTGACGTCAAAAGACAGTTAGGAAACACTCAATGAGAGCATTGCTATTTAAATGCTGTCTAGTTCTACAGGAGTCGAAATCATGCCGGAATTTTGAATCGGCTCTTGTTTTTGGAAAATACTTGGTATGCCATGAGCTTGCTCAGAAATCTCATAGAAAAATGCGAAAGTAGATCTTATATTGTTTATGCCTTTGAGCTTGTCCGGCGAAAATAGCTATGACTACTTGTTTTTGAACATATATCCATTCTATCCTTTATAAGAATTTCTCATATTAAATTCATCTTATCCTACAAGTAATGTGACGTGCTCAGAAGCTTCAAAGCAATTTAAGCTTTTAAGCAAAAATTGACCTTTAATATCTTAATTAATAACTGTTTTTCCCACAAGACCGCAGCTTTCTCTAGCGAGAGTAAAACATATTCCCGGATCATAAATCTTAAAGCCTACTCCCAATATGGCCATTCACACAATCTTCTCTTCACATATTAACACAAGTTCTGCAATATCGATTGCGGTTAGTCTGTGCAATCAATAAAGGTGATAACGGACTAGGCGATTAGTCTGCGGTCAATAAACCGCCGTGCTTCTGACATGTCCAATTGGCTGGAACTGTCGGGCTCCGGCTGTCGAATTGATTAAACCTAATTCGACCAAGATTTGTCGGATTCCGTTCTAAGTTAAAGGATATGATATGAGCAAGAAAATTTTATTAATCTGGACATGCTATTCCTTTTGGGAGAAGCGAGCTAAATGGAGTTAGATTTTCAAGCCTCAAATGGCCTTAAGAAGTCATTCGACAACTTGACGTACGGTGAGTGACGTACCGTTGCATTGAATGAGATTATGAGACAGACAGGTTGCGACCGTGGCATTAGCAAACGCGTCAGACTGCCTAGTGAGTGTGGTGCCTTAGATCTTTATTACGTGCTGCAATTAGCACACTTCTAACCGCCGGTGCGGCTTGATTAGCGGCTTTTACTTACCTCTAGGGTTGAATGTTCCTTTATGGGCTACTTTGAAGTCTATATTTTGCGCCATTTTCATAATAAAGACACTCGTGGCATTCTCTTATTTCTAGAAGCTGATATTTTTACATGCACAAATATTTAGTCTGGGAAGAAATATTCAGGTCAAACAGAATTACTCTCGTTGCCGTCATTAGGGTGTCATCTTCCTATTTCGTGATACCATGTTGTGTCAAGAACACGGAAGGTCTTAGGACCAACTCCTATTTCCTGTTTGGTATCCCTAGTGACGTCATTCATACGGAAGATCGTAAGATTACAATTGATGAGGTACCACACCCGGGTATAAGTCATGTAGTTTGTGATGTTCTTGCGGTTGCGTAGGAAGGTCGTCGTAAAGCCTATAGAATTATCAAAGTTGACAAGACAAAACGACACTAGTTAAATATCGGTTTATGTTTACGAAAAGATGCCTTGAATATTGCATTGCACATTCTCTTCAAATTCGTGAGATCCGCATCAGCAACACTGAATGGTTTAACTTACATCTACGTCATCCTTACATAACTCGTCCTTGCTTAGATGACGTCACGCATTCCCACGCACGCCACTGATTGTTCTAACATGAGCAACAGAATATTGATTATTAACAGATAAGTAACAGATTATGAATTTATCGTTTATTTAACGATCGTGTAAATTGTCCTACATAGAAGGATTGGAGGAAATTTTCCAATATAGCGCATGTTTTTTTGTCGAATTTTGAGATAAGTAATTTATTCGTGGAATTCCAAGGTTCTTTTTATTTGACCTGTCTGAATTATTGATATTTTTCAAACCTGTCTGTGAGGTCAGGTCTATTATTAAAGAATTTTATCTTAAGTTATTCAATAACTAGATATTTGTTTACTAATTTTAATGATATGCAGTAGTCACCTTCGTTTCTTTTGCATCCGGAACATGTTTCTGGCTTACTGCCAAAGCCCGCTCTTCCGAAAGGAACAAGTCATGGTTTGAACTATGTACGATTCTATCAGTCTGTAGCATTAACTATTCAGTGACCTGTGGTTCAGGAAAATGTCACCCGTAATTCTAATGTTTGTATTTCTATATGACCTTTCCGAAAATCAATGTCATATGACTTATAGGTACTGAGTTGCAGTCAGGTTTACTGTCTACAATTCAAACCTAGCTTGTGATTTTAGAATCCCTCATTACTTTTCTGACATGTTTCAAATCATTTGTATCATCTTATTACTTCGCTAGTGTCAAAAGGTACGTTAATACTAATACGATTAAGTTCTTCAAGAGATTATCCGCTTTCCGCTAACATAACTCAATCCATCAAAGCTGCCTCGTTACAATTTCACATACATCCATTTAATTGCTAGAAAACGTAATGGTTAGTGTATGGTGTTGTCTTATCAAACACTCGTATCGCATGTTTATCGACCGTGTTATTCTGATATGTATCTGCAACTGCCAACTGTGCACCCGAAGTATTATACTCAACATTTGTGTACGGATTTTTTGTTTTTCTTGCTAGTTTTGTAGCCAAAATTTCGCATGGCAAATGGAATTAATTTGCTGCAGCACATCAGAAGCGTAAACCTAAAAATAACCATACATATCAAAGTTTAGTTTTTGGTTTTTTACTAAACTGACATTAGTCGCAACGACATGATGTGCACTGCTGAACATGGGCATTCCCCATTAATCGCTGCAGTTAATGATGCCTGGGGGACAACGTTATAATCACCACGCTTGGAGGAATTCGCTAAACGTGACATCCGAAACTTTGAAAATACAGTCATAATGACTGTATTTTTTAACTGTTCTTCTAGCAGTAGTAGGTCTACAAACTGTTTTGCGTTGCATGGAATCAATCGGGTTCTATTAATGAATTTTTTCTAGGACTAAAACATTTCACTAATGTCTAAAACAACCCTTTTTAACTACCTTATTACCTATCTGGATCCTACCAGGTTCGAATCAGATTTTGGTCCAGTCAGATTTTTCTACAAAGACACGGAATTCGGTTTTAACAGGTCAATCGCAGTCGTAATTTTCCCCACAAACATCACGTTTTTCCACTAAATTGTCCATATCGTATTGATCTGAACACGTTTATCTGAGCACACAATAGTACATCAGGTGACCAGGTCAGCGTTACATAAGCATTCTATTGTCAATGAGGTCATGCGAGTTACGAGTCGAGTACTATGCGTGTGCGCATGGTATGTTGTTTTGTTGATGGGATCTGTTTCTAGTATTGTTTTAAATGGACTTTTATTTACTAGGTTAGTTTTGTTCTGATAGTTGACAGAAAACATTGATTGATGAGATTCAAGGTAACAACGTGATTTATAGGGGAATGCTGCAAATGCATAGTTTCATACGTTTATTTTCGGAAGTATTTTGTAAAAGACAAATTTAATCATAAACTGGAGATAAATTACATTACACATGTTTATTTATGAATATGTTTTGTAAAGGACAAAATTGTATAATAAACTAAATTAAATTACCTACATAACATTTTCATATCATCACGATGACAACATTATCGAAACAATAACTAAAGACCCAGATAACGGACGTCGCAATGTATAAAATCTAAAATTACTTAACACCCTACTTTTCACTTTAACTCTACAACTGTTTACCTTTTAAGAGAGTTATTTATGTTTCCCATCCATTTCATTGAGTAATATAATTTGTTAAAACTGCCGTAAGTGGGTTTTAACAGGAACATATGTGACGCAATTTATGAAGTAATTGTCACTTAGGTTTTATTACTAGAAAATGATTCATTGGTTATAAACTTTTATTTCTTACCCTAAAGGAAAGGAACGAGGAAATTCAGGCGCGATAGAAATCAATCGATAGATCTAGAAAACAGTGAGATTAATGTAGGACTTTATAGACTTAAGACCAGTAACGGTCCAGCTAGAGCAGTCTCGTTCAAGAAGTTCTAGGTCACTACGCAGACCACGAACTTAAGAATTACAGTCCATACTATTGAAGATAATTGTGCTCTATGTGACATACATAGAGAGAGGTACCTCAGATTCCGTGACATACTGGCTAATTATAATTGCGTGTTAGGCTGCTCTCTAAATGAATCACAGTTACGCTGGACTCTGTAAATAATTTACTTGACCGTGATCGATTTCAATATTGCTCAGTGAACTACCAAATTACATCGATCCATCAAACAAACATCAAATTATGCCTTTACTACTTTTTACTACGTTACTTTTCGGTCATCGATCATTCTGTTGTTAGTATTACCTTCACCATTAACTGCTAAATTAGTGACCCCGTCATGATATGACCACTTGACCTCTTGATCTTGCAAGCAATGTTCATATTTCAACTGAATAACAAGATAGATTTCGATAAATTGTTTGTAAATTCTGTCTCGTTCAATCCATTACTGTCAGACCCCACACATCGCTTTCAAATCCCATTTAACTCTTAAACTCAAAATACAACATCCAATTTACTTCGAAATACTTAAAGTCAAACATTCATAGGTAGGAGTCCTACGAAAATACACTCGGCGGGCATCAAAAATAATTTAAAATTAACTCTACGCCATGCGTCAAGGAGTCGACAAAAATAGGGAGGCCACTTCCTTCAGGACTTCTCGAATAACGGATTAGTTACACACAGACGGGACACTATCTATTCAGTTGTTGTTTGTGGCTAATTGCGAAGATCTTCCAATTTCCATGATAGGATAAATGATCACTTTTCTAGAGTCATCATCGAAACTCCTTCAAACTGCAGGTATATCAAGTAAAGATAAACGAAGTGCTCGAAAGAAGCTGATTGTAATAGTACTCTGTGATAAATGCCTATTTGCTACCTCCAAATCCTTAAACAACACTAAATTATTCTCTTATTCCCCCTTCCCAAACCCAGAAAAGATAGCTTAACTCAATACAAAACTGTCTTACAACTCCTAATTTTATTTCATTTACTTTATTATGTTCAATCTCTTTGCAGGTAAATCATACGACAGTAAGTACACTTGAATATTCAGTTCTGCTAGTGGAAAAGTATTGCTCTGTGGTCGCAGTGTGGCTTTAAAGTGGCGCGTCTGAGCCGCTAAGCCGGCTTTCCGATTGACTACTTCGATACAATGACGATATAAAATACCGCAGAAGCTGTAGCAATGTTTCTATTGTTGGTTTATATATAGAGAAGTTTCGCTACCGGGACTATAGTTGTAAATTTGAAGTAGGAAGTGCTATATTGTTCTGTTCTGATATTGATTCTGTGTTTATTGGCACAGCGGAGGTTGTATTATATGAAATTGACGTGTTTTCACTGTGTTGTGATACATTTCAAGTGTGTATTTGTGTGAAGTTCAATATAATACCTACAGTTGAATATATAGTGGTTGAACATATCAGACTTAAAGTGAATGAACGCTTCATAGAAGATAATGGTAAGGTAGCATGTTTGGTGCGGCTACCTAAGTGAGACTGAGGCCAATCGAAAAATAAAGGTTTAAATTAAGTACAAAGATGCACTGGACTAAACAGAAAACAGAAGACTTCAGACCCCTGGTAAGCAAAAAAAAGCAATTATCTAGTCCATTAGAAATAGAAATGCTGAACATAATGAAAAGAACAGTAAAACATTGAATAAAAACTTGAAATGCATTTCACAAGAGAAATCGGGTTCAGACATTTGATACTAATAGAATTGTAAAATGAGAGCGCAGAGTTAGTAATGCAAATGTTTTAAGACCCACTTTGAATGCATAGCCATGGTGCAGCCATCTTTGTAAGGAACATCTATTTGTATTGGTTCAACGCAAACCAGATAAGGTGAATTTAGACCGAGATAAAAGAAAGTGACTCAAGGACACTTGAAGAAATTCGCAAACGAATTTTATTTCGTTTTCGTAGAATTTTCAGATCGTTTTAATTCATTAGATCATGCTTGCACTCTTTTATGAATTTACCATATAAAATGTAGTTCAAGATCTAGTCATGTCATGTGTGTAGGTGTAGTCATGTTTAACGTAGATTTGGCTGGTGGGATATTAATAAAACTTGATGGAATTCGTTTCATCAATAGCCTTAATATCTGGTTTGGGTTTAGCAAATTGGAGAGCCAACTCAACCAAAACATGGCGAGCATTAAAACAACTGCAATAATTAAGCATGCAAAACTGACGTGACGTGATCAATGAATGTAGACAAACAATAATGAATATGCAATGACGGACAACCTACGCAAAAAAAACAAATCATTTCTAGAAATAACAGAAGAAAACCAAGTTACACTATCACTACAAATTTGCTTTCATATTGCAGTAGCCCAAAAGATAGTGTATGACGTTGCTTCAACGTCCAAAAGTAGAAAATATTGTGTAGTTATCAGTTGTTTCACCACACAAGTTGGCACGACACCCCACAGATAAAGTCTACTCAAGAAACAAGTTATGACGCTAACCGAAATACAGTTGGCGGAGAAATTTCATGTTGTATAAAAAGGCCTAACTGGGCCTTAATAACGTGCCCGACTTTGGGCTCAAGGCGCGAGAAATCTAGCAAGCCTTAATGAAAAAGGAAATGAAATAGACAAAGATCAACAAACGACAAGTTTGCTTGTGGAGAAAGTTATCCAGACATTCCACGTTGTTATAAAAACAGTAGCCAACACTAATCGGAAAAGACTGACGTCATAGGACGCTGCAGGGAAACGCCGCATTCTTGAAACCTAGTGTGCTTGACTCCATCTAGCCGACACTTTACCGCAGTCGTTCAACCCTTGTGGGTGTAGCCTGGTATTCATATTCACGGCTCGCACTACGATTCGATGTACACTATAGTCTAAACGTATATCGTGCAGACGTTTTGTTGATATTACGCGCTTGCTTCCGTTTTTAGAATGTTTTGCTGTCGTCATAACTGTCTGTGTTTATTGTGCTTGGGCTTTAATTTCGTGCTTGCATTCCTGGGCGTGTGAGACAGTAAAAAGGGGTGGCACTTTCTCTTTGAGTGGGTTTTGTGAATGTTTTGTAGTTTATAAATTACTCGACGATGGTTGCAGCTGAGCAGAATCTTTTTCCGCAGTAATATATTAATAATATACAGCGATAGAAGAAAATGACAGCGACCCTAAGGACGGCTAATTGGAACCGTCAATTTGGAGGCCTATGTTCAAGCATTCTCATTCGCCTAATCCCGTATGGATATACAGGTGTAATTTCGCACACCCACGTTGCGTACGTGACGGTATTACATCCCACTTGATAAGGGACGGTCTGATAAGACAACAGATTTGACAGGCACAATCTAAATTCCGAAACTTATTGGAAATGTTGATGGTAAAAACCAATTACACTAATGCCCACTTGCGGGTTCATGGGTCTGCTAAATAACTTGGAGTTAACAGCTAACTCGGGTTAATCCAATAATTCTCTTTGGATTAACCCTGAGTTAGCTCCGTGTTAACTCCCGAGTTATTTAGCTAACCCATGAACGCGCAAGTGGGCCTAAGTATCCGCCTTACTTGCGAAAATATCAGGGTTACACGTAAAATCTATAAAAAACTGAATTCTCAAGAAGCACTGAACTACTAGGAGGGATTAACATCGAGATCCACGTAAAAATACCAAAGGATTGTTTGTTGTGACGGCCGCCGTTAAGTAAACTGTTAACCTCGCATACCAACTCCGAGCAAATAAGATAAATCTAGTTTTGTATAAAAATCCGCGAGTATAAACCCAAGTAATGGCCGAACATAGATAAAAATTCTATAGCTAACAATTAATTTCTACCACGATAAAACTCTCGGAACTCATAAAAAGCCGAATTAAATCAACACTAACAGTTTGATCTATGTATAAATATACCGTACAAGTTTTAATGAAGCACAACCCAACAGAATCTCGCCGTATTTTTCAATGAACATCAAATGGAAGTCGAACTTCCTGCCTCTCTTCTTAATAGTAAGTGGTTCAATACTTTCGTGAAACGGTATTTTATAACGATCCTTTGCCGAAAATAGATTGCCCAAAAAAGATATAATCGATCCGTTGGTCTAGTGGCTGTGGATTCTAGGTCCAAAATTCCCTTTTCAAGATGATGATATATTGTAATGTTTGTAAATTCTCAAATTCTTTGATATTGTTAAACTCCCCCCTAACTCAAGCCCCCAACCCATCACATGGAACCTGATACTGTCTTTGGCAACTGTGGGTAGAACACTTAGTCCGTTTGAGGATTAAAAGCGTAGTGGCAGCGTCTGCGTAAAAGAAAATAAAAAGTCACGAAAACATGCCGTGTTTAGAAGATTTTGGTGACGAAGACATGACACTGACATCGTTGGCAAATTAGGTCGGTGTGCTAAAATAACATGAAGTTTGCCATGTGTCTGATAATGACCTTGAGTTGGAAGATGCTAATTACCTTGATGTTTTGGAAGAGCGCTGATGAGGCGTTGCTCTAATTTTGAACGATGTAATCATTAGTAATGTTACTGAAAGCAAATAGCTTTTGGATGGGCAAAACGAAACATCTTAAAATGTGAAAAATGTGCATAGTTAAAAATAGACCACCAAAAATTCAACAGTGACAAAAAGATTTAATAAAGCATTTACGATCCCATACCTTGCATGTCGGCTCATTATATTCCGACATTTTTCGACGTATTGTTCCATTTCTCTCACGAATATTCGTTACCCGTATTCAGTATATTCATAAAAAGATGCCGTGAATATTTTGCATTAACAATGTTGTTTAAACGGCGCTCGTGGCGTGCCAAGCGATCCGAACAAGCGATGATGCATACTTCCTGTTGTTCCGAATCTTGGAGACATCCATTGAATTACTTGTATTTCTTACCTTGTTGCTGCTCGGATACAGCCTTTGTCGGGTCCTGTAACGAATAGGGCCAAGGCCAACCCATCCTTCATTAATCTTGGAATAATGGATTATGCGGCAGAGGTGAGGGCATTCACCTGTGTGTTATACCGTGGTAAGGTCATCCATCCACGCCCGTCGACTGTCTTTCGTGGAGATTACCTGCAATATCTTACAATGCTTCTTCTGTAGGCGGAAGAGCGTTTTGAATTCTAATCTTAGTCTCAGATATGTTAATTATCCTGACATTTATTTCTTGCGATTTCGTCGTCAGAGTTTCTGGGTCTATTCCTAGGATTCACCCTTCCTTCCTATTCTTTGTTTTTCATACTTTTTTGCTTCTAAGATCCAGTAATTCTCTCCATAATCATTTTTAATACTAATCTGTCTGATCCCATTATTTCGTCTACTTGTTCAGTCTGTCACGATGGATTTAAAGCGTGTTTATAATCTTATATTGTTTGCTGAGCCGCCGGTGCTGGATCAGCGATTGCGTCCGGTCAAGCTGAACGGAGATATCGGCTTACGCGCGCTATTTCCTTATCAGGCCCTTGGACTGTTTTTGTTAAGTGATTCACTGAGGATTTATTCGTACCAGTTGGGATTTTGATTACGCAATTTATATTGTGCGTTAAAATGGAGAACTGTGTCTACATATGAGATCATGGTTTATTTGAAGATGGCTCTTCAGCTGCAAGCGCTTTCTCAGACTGGATATTGTATGAAACGTGGCGCCCTGGCATGTGGTTCGCCTACCAGATGACGTGCCCTATTTCTAGCAAGTGATCACATACTTAGGTGAGCAATTCAATGGAAATTGTATAAAACGTGGTGCCCTGGCATATGTTTTCGCCTACCAGATGACATGCCCTATTTCAAGCAAGTAAATTAAAACAACTTCTGCAAAATTGACGTCTGCAAAGTTGTCAGTCTTAATCTTAAAGTGCATGCTATAGCTATTATTTTGAAGCAGATCCATTACAACTAGGGATGTAACGATTCCGATGCCGTTGCCGATATATCGTCCGATATAATCGGCAGTCTGATATATCGGCATCGCCGATTATGTACAACCGATATCAAACACTTCAAAAAGCACGTGAAACAACGACGCACGCGCAACATTGTCGGTCCGTCGCAGGCGGAGCTGGCGGGCAGCGCATGCTTAGCGACATGGCAATACGACAAACGGCAGTATTTGCAGTTTACTGAGCGTTGGCTGAGCGATTTATTGTTTCAAGTCACCGTTATTCTGTTTATTCACACAGGAAATGAGGACAATAACGCACTATTAAACAGTTGTGCCCGAAATACAAAATTCAAAAAACAAACAAACGCCCGAGGTACATACATCATTATTTATTTGATTTATTATCTACTAAGCCATCCATATCGGTATCGTATCAGGAAAATTATATATCGTACATCCCTAATTACAACAGTACGTTCTCATTTACGTAAGCAAGCATTTACTAATGTCATTGTTGCGTTTAATGTTGATTATTGATTGTTTATGATTACTTGACTCGTATTTTCATATCTGTAAATAAAAATTATAGCTATTGACTGGTCATTTCTCACGAAAGTGGCTGACTGGAGGGAATTGAGAACGGAGTGCTCTTAAATGGCACTCTAACGGCTTGGCACTACTTAGAGTGGCAGTTTCTTGCTTTCAAAGGTTCTGCAATATTTCCTGATATGTTGTTGAATCCCAATAAAAGTCCATTGTCATTAGTCCAATTTACGGCAAAATCTCAACGTATTTTCTAAATCTCCAACAGTCTTTGAAGTCCCCTTTAGAATGCTCTAGCAGCCTTAATTCATGTATAGAAATTGACTAAACATTGACTTGCGAATACTAATGAGCATCTTAGTGCTCAATAATAGCTGTGTAATTAGCTACACTGATTGAGATAAACTCTTCTACCAGATTCTAAATGAAATAATTGTAGACAAAAAGAACATGTTCATCGTGGGGATCGATCTCGCGACTCTTAGCGAAGGAACTTGAAAATTTGAATCATATGTTATGTATAGAACCTTGATCTTCATTATTGTTCGACCTTGGTCAACCTTGATGTCTGCTTATTATTGGGCAAGGTTATGAAGCACATAGATATGTTTTAATATTTGCCATCATCATGGCACATTGTTTGTGAAGATTCTTCTACTAATTAGAGTCTAGAAGTGTATTGTCTTGTCAATTCTAATAATAAAGTAATGACGAGTATGCGACTAGCCCGACTAGGACAATAGTTGCAGTACGAAGTCTATATTGCACGTAATTATTTGAATTCATAGTCAATTTGCTCACAATGCTTCCATTGAATTTTACTGCATTTGACAGAACAACTAGGTACTCGTATTTTAGAACTGTTGGCGCAAATGTCGTTGCTATGAATTAGTGATGCAACGAATACGAATATTCGTATTCGCCGAATAGTAGACATTTACCGAATATTCGTATTCGGCGAATACTAATACGAATACTAATACGAATATTTAAAAATTAATATGTTTGTACGCAAATCTAATTACTGGCAGACTTGGAAAACGCGCGTCGTCGGCACGTAAAAATACGACGTGTGCAAGGGCCTTAACCGCAACGACGACACGACGGGGGACTCCCCGGCCATAGTTTATATAGTGCCGCGGCCCGGGAGTTTTCCTATCATTACGAACCATGGACTGATTGATTCATTCATTCCTTTCATTTCATTTGTCAGTCGAAAGCACAAGTCAAGCAAGAAAGTATTGTTTTATTTATTTTCTGAGGTTGCTGCGAAGTGAAAGGAGTTGAAGTTGAATAGAAAATGTCTTCTCGTAAACGAGATCAAAGTGACATATGGAAACACTTCGATAAATTACCAAATAAGTAGTTATATGGTCTGTATTTCTTTTGTATGAACAAAAGGTAGGATAGTAAGTCCTAAGTAACTTAGACGAACGTTAGTAATAGCTGCGTCTATGTAGTACTAGACTATTAGTCTTTTATTACCATGGCGAGATATTCGTATTCGTATTCGTATTCGCCGAATAGTAGGTTTGATATTCGTATTCGTATTCGTATTCGTAAAAGTACTATTCGTTGCATCACTACTATGAATGCCAAATTTTGGACCGCTTTCTAGATATTTACTTTATCATACTGGAACCACTGTGAGTTGCCTTCCGTCACCAAAAATTTAAAGAAAATAAAGAAAAATTGTTTTTTTTTGTCACAGAAACACGTACATACAAAAAAGACAAGAGTAATCAGAAAACAACAAAAAAGTACATAATAAATCACGAGCATAAAACAGAAATTAGTTGGCAGCTGCACGACATGACTGTGACAAGAAGGCTTCCATTTAGCATGATGCTGTGCCATGGGGACCCACAGTACAGCGCTGACTTTCAGTGGTCACCCGAAAAAGAAGTACGGAAAACAAGTCGGGTTCAATGATTTGGCTATCAAAATAAAATATTTTAACAGTGCTTAAAATAAAACACAACTATACAACGAACTATAAGAACATAAAAATCATAATTGGGTTGGATAAGGACTAAAAATTAAAAAGAAAAGAGCACGTTATTTTCGACAAGCGTTTATTGAATGAGACGCGTGGTTGCAACCTCAGTGGAGCTAATCAGAATCTACATACGTAAGTCGTTAGCAATGATTCATGAGGCAAGCGTCCTTACGTTGTTCGTATAGATAGTCTCGATGAAATATATGCTGTGGAATCTAAACTGGATGCATTGTGAATTGCATTTGTATAGGCTCGAATGTTATATCTGGCATAAATTCCACGATAAATAAATGGTTGACGACAGACCCTTTATACGCAGGGATAATAATATTATGTTATAAACATACCTTATAGGTAATACGGGCTGGTATCCGCAACTTCACGACAAAGCGCGTATTTTGCGTACGGGTGGGAAAATCGATTATTCGATCCACCCCAGCTCCTCAAAGAAGGCCAGCAACGCCTTGGTGTCACTGATAATCTCACGTAGGGTACCTGGGTTACCGAAGTACTTTGCCCTGTATGTGGCGACCACCGGGCATTTAACAGCACATGAGCTGCTGTTTCGTCGTCCTTCATGCAGGCTCTGCACAGTGGACTGTCTGTGACTCCTATGACATAGAGGTGTTTATTAAATGACCCATGGCCAGTTACAGCTGCTGTAACTGTATGTGTAATAAACGTACTTACGGGTCTGATAGTTCTTCAAAGCGTTATTGCTTTACATTAGACGATTTTTGCAGTGATGTCTGCCTTTGTCATCATTTGACATTTTCCAATTCTACAACATGCTGGATCACGCCAATCAATCATTAATTTAAGAAGGTTATTCTACCTCAGCGCCGGCTGTCGCTGAAAACCAGCGCTGGGGCTCTGTCTCGCATAGGGTCGCAGCATTATGCTGAGTGATGGCCGTTTTGCGTGGATGTGACGCATATTTTCCCCCAATTTGTTATTTACGTGTATTTTTTTATCTTGCGTCATGTTTAACGCAAATAAATGTATTTTCTTTCTTTTCTTTACCCTTGGGGTCGCCTTCTAGTCTAACCGGATGCATCTGAATAACAGTATTTTACTTGGAGAGACTGTCTATCTGACCTCCACAACCCAGTTACTGAGTAACACGATACCCCTTGGTAAGACTGGTTGTCAGATTATTCAACTACCCGTAACGACTGTCAAAAATCTACGAATGACAGCCGGAACCAACGGCTTAACGTGCTTTCCGAGGAACGGTCTCGATATGGAATGGATAGTCACCCATACAGGTACTGACCGCGGCAAGCGTAGCTTAACCTTCGATCAACCGTGCGGCTGTTATTATTTAGCTACCAGCTTAAGAAGCCTAAGTTTAAGAAGGTTAGTTGCAACTAAAACAAAGGTTGTAGCGACTGAACAGACCAATATATCCGACAGACGCAATATTAAAGCCATTTGTAAAGAACATCTTGAGATCTGGCAAGATTACTCGTAGTCTTGATGTAATAGTTCCTGGTAAATAGACCATTATTTATCAAGCGGCGGGCGGTCGCAAACCCAAGAGGCTAATCTTTGCAATATGTATGGCTTAGACCTGACTACATTGCCCAAAACTCCGGAATATTCCGGATTACTGCGAAACCAGACAGTTGCACCCAAAGAAGCTGATAAAACCTTTGCAATTTCCTAATCGAATGTTTATCTCGTAAATAAATGTAATCGAAACGGTTTCGTGTTGTAAAATCGATTAAACCAAATGTTAAATGCAATTTATTGGGCGTTTATCGACCACTCCTTTTTGTGAATAGATAACTCTAGGCTCCTTGATTATTATATTTCGTACTTTTCCAAAAGATATGTTTCGGTAAGTACTAAATGGCACTGATTAGATCTTAAATCAATTCTGTTTGAAAAACTCAAAAATATGATATAGGTAGGTACTGTCAGCCTGTCTTTCATCATCTCTTTCTTTAGTAAAGGCCTCATGACTTCAGGTTTTTTGGTCCAGGGCCAATGTGGACCAGTGTTTGTTTATTCAAGGCAATGGCACGTAAAATTTAACTGGAGAGGCAACCGGGTGGCGAGTGGTAATCTGGGTCTTGGAAATGATACCGATCCCCTCGTATCGTCCAAATGGACGGCGGCGGAGATATCGGGGAGGGGCACATAACATTTTTTTTTTTTTACTTGGCTGGCATTCGTAACTTAATCACTAAGTGCATGGAATTTGTGTGTACCAATGTCATCCGGTTTTGTTAAAATTCACCCTTATTTTATGTGATAAATCATCGGTAAGGAGTTTCAAGAATTATATACAGCGTAAGACATAATTTCAATTATAACAATGTAATGAGGTGGCAATTTTTTTAAATTATCTAAATAGGGTATAAACTTCAGAGCAACCGCATTTCCATCCGGTTGCCTCGTCAAAAAAAAAATATTTTGCCCCCCCCTCCCATATCTCCGCCCCCGTCCATTTGGGGTTCATTCCGACGGTGCGCGGGGGTTCGGTATCACTTCAAGACCTAGATTACCACTCGCCATCCGGTTGCCTTTCCGATTAAATTTTACGTGTCTTTAACTAGTTCGTTTTGTTCAACTCGTCTCACCATATTATACGTGGTCTGCCTTCTGGGTGTCAGGGTTCCAATTTGAAAACGTTGAATGAAATTCTAATCCTATTTTCCCTTTGTTACAGGTTGAAGAACGCAAGCGTGCGATATGGGAAGCATCAATATCGCGCCGCGAGGCGTTGCTGCAACGAGAACGCGATCGGACGGATCGGTTGGAGCGACAGCGCGCCGCTCGCTCCGCTCCCCGGCCAGCGTTCGCTTTCGGCTCGTCCACACCTCGGTTACTTGAGCCGGTAGACTCGGCTGGATTCTTCTGGGCCGCGCGCAGGTTAGTTTCCTTAAACTGTTACGGGTGACGTTGCAAATGACAATGTTATGTTAATGATCATTGTTAAATGGAAGAATACTAAAACATTTCACCAATTTTTCTTTTTCTTTTTCACTTCATGATCTAAACCAAGTCAGCACCCTTCTCTGAATAAAGATTAATTCTGCAATATTTGGCGATATTTTGATGGTCAGTAAAACGAATTGATTTGTTTTGTTTTCATAAACAATGATCTTTGACAATATTTTTTTTTTACAAAACAAATGAAAGGCGTAGCTCGGTTCGCTTTTTTGTGAACTTGTAATAATAATGGTCTAATTTATTTGGGCAAACGCGTATTAATGAAAACAAATATACGATTTAGATATAATCCTAATTAAATATTATTTAAGACGCTAATGATTTTAATTTTGGGTTATTTTAATTAGCAAAACTCAAGTAATTAAAGCTTTCCAGATTTTTTTTGCTTTGCTTTTTTGGGTCCCTGGTGTCGGTAATACATAAACTACGACAGAACCCCAGTAAATAACTACATTTCCTATTTTTTTTTTCTTTTTGTGCTCTAATTGTGTTTTTTTTATTTTCCTCACCTCCAGTACCAACCCCATAGATCAGATGAACTTTTTTGAATCACTGTAAGCAGGTTTTTTTTTTTTCAAACTTTTTTGTTGTTTTTTTTATAATTTTACTAATTTGATATGTTGTATTTTTTACTAATTTTTGTTTTAATCATATTTGTTCCAAAATTTGACATGCAAAGTAATGCTAAAAAAAGTATTTAAATTGTAAATAGTTTAGCTGGTTTAGAAAAAAAGCTAGATAATTTTATAATTGTAGATTATTTGTAGTAGCGTAGTGTGCATGATACAAGCATGATTTGTGTTGTATGTTATTAATGTTATCTCACAGAATATAATTTATCTTGCCCATAAACAAGTAAGTAGGTACCTTTATTAAGGTACTTATTTAATTACTATACAAAATAATTAATTCTTTCGCAGAATTACCCTACCCAACTAATGTAACTGCAAGAGATTAGTATTTTGTTTCCAGCAAATTCTATCGTAATTAATACATACTACGTTATCGTTCTTACTCAAACTTTATTACAGTGGATGACCACTATGGTTTTTTTTTTTTTGCAATTAAAATGCCTCCTTAATTTGGGGTAAAATAAAATTAACTATCAAAAATCCATAGCATACATACCCATCACGGGTATAAATTAGTTATGCAACAAATACGAATATTCGTATTCGCCGAATACCATCATATTACCGAATATTCGTATTCGTCGAATACTTTCATGACAATCGTAATTAGTGATTTCCTCAAATCCCCCATGGATTATTGCATTGCGACCGAGATGACAGACACAAATATTCATTTATAAAATCATAAAATATGGCTCGAAAATATTTCTCGGTAAAACCTTCAACAGTGGCCTCAGACAAAAAAAAAGTTTTTCGCCAAAAAACTTGCAACTATTATGTTTTTTAAATAAAAAAATTACCTGTTAGTTAATTTAATTATTACATACATGTAAATATTAAATTACTTAGCGTGTTTAATTTCCTTTCACCTTTGAATAATAATTGCGTGTAGCTATAGTAGAATCGGATATTCCTTTTCGTATTCGGCGAATAGTACAATCGGTATTCGTAAAAGTAGTATTCGTTGCATCACTAGTAACAATATCTAAATACGTCAAAATAAAAATTATTTTTGATCATGTTTAGATATCGATACTTATCACGTCTGTGGATTTTTGCTAGCTAATTTAATTTGATCCTGTTTAAGTTTAATCATTTGAACCTTTTTAAATATAGTAAATTGAACCTTTTTAAGTATAACCCGTGCGCAAACTTAAACATGTTTAAGTTTGCGGACTGGTTAAAAACTTATACAGGGTTAAAAGTTGTTCATACAACAACAACTTTTACTATGGGACCAAACCTGAAATCGCGAAAAAAGCATTTTGACGAGTTATGCGAACCATAAATGTAGGGAAGAGCAGATTTTTTTTCTTTCGCGATTTCAGGTTTTGTCCCATAGTAAAAGTTGTTCATAATGATGAGTAAAGTCACGTGTTTAAGTTTGCGCGCTGATTAAAAACTTACCCTGTATAAGTATAATAATTTCTCTCAAAAAGGTACAATTTTAGTTCATAGGTGTCATAAGATAACCTCCACTATAAGACCAGTAGTAGACAATACGACGACAAACATAAATAAAAGGAAATTTCTTTGAATTAATGATAATGTAACCAGTAATTAGATTAAGACTCAATAGATTAATATTCCAGAAGCGACAACACTGATAATGCTATTTCAAGGTCGTTTTGATAAAGAAGGTGAGGTGTTTATTATAATTGCAGCTGATTTCCACGTTGATATTTGAGTATTGATAGGATTTCCCCCAGTACCTGGAAAGTGATATCATAATAAAGCATAATCGACCTATATGGTTCCCACTGCTGGGACACAGGCCTCCTCTCAGTGAGAGGGAGTTTTGAACGTCGTCATGATTCTGCTTCCCTTATCTCAATTTATTTGTGGTCGATACAACATGTCTTTTTCTTCTATACTTCTCTTTTAAGGGGGAAGCGTTAGGCTAGCCCGCGAAATTCAAATTTTCTTACTTTTTTTTTTGTGTGGGAAATTATCAAATAACTTCTCCCGCTCTGAGCGGAGCGGGAGGGCGTGTCAGGCTCCTACTGACCCCGTGTTCCTTCGGTTGCCCTGTTGCCGGGGGCCACGATTTCCCTATCGGTTTTCTTCGAACCCCTGGCAGGCATTGGCCCTAGCGGACCCCGTCAATTCTGCTGACATCTCTTTGAGGCGCACATGGAACACAACGCGCCGTCGACCCGGGCTTGGTCCTTGTCGGACGGCGAGCTACCCATTGCTCACCGTCCGCAAGCCCGCGCCTATGGTGGCCGGAAATCGGCTCGCAATTCCCGCCCCGGGCGTCTCGTTTTGTGGCGGTTAGGGGCGTGAGGGCGCGAAATTTGCCTCTCCCTCACGCGTTCCGCCTCCTCCTTCGCGAGCATTACTCGCGGGCTACCCTGACCCTTTAAGAAAGAAAAATAGATATATTAAGATTTTTTTTTTTTTTTATCTCGGAAGTCAACCCATTTCTAGCGATATCATATTTCACACAGTCCATCCATCGTTTCTTTGGTTCTCCCCTACTCTTTGGGCCATCGATATTCATAAAATGTTCAAAATCTGACATAAAATAGCTAACCAATACAACAGAAAAAAACACAAGGCCACGCAGGGAGATTAGCCGAAGTTCACACGAGAATCTCCGATAAACACGACTTAGTTGACAAGAAATCGCACAAGAGGTCGGGTTTACTAACATATTAATGCGCGCAAAACATAACAAAACGAACCACCGCCCGACCGGTTCTCACTCGTTACATTTTTATGATAATTTGACAACAAACTTGAATAAATAAATATTGCGTTGAGAGTGGTCTTGGTGCATATTTATACATAACTTGTTTTATTTACTAGGATTTGTGTTCATTGATAGCTTTGAAGATATACCAGATAGAGGTAAGACAAAAAAGTGTTAAAAGTGGGAACCACTCCACAGTAAGAAAATTGGCAACTCTTGTGTTGTCAACAAGTTGGCGACAATGGAGACACACCTTTAGGTGGCTCCAAACTGCAGACATAAATCATACCTACTTGTTTTATAAATGATATTTATTTCTATAAATTAATTCAAAACATTATTTTTACACGTCAATTATGTTTTAAAACTAGATGAGTTCGATGTTTTTGATTACTATGAGAAGAAAGACCGAAACAAAAACAGGAAATAGACGCATTACTTTGAGAACATAGGGTTCTCTAGGTTTTCAAGCCATTAATTAATATGAACTACGCCTGTAGCACTGCAAGACGTCCTCTCTTATTACAGAGAAAAAAGCTATTTTTTTTATCCAAGCCTCTCAAAGGACCAGTCCAATATACACCTAATCAAATAAGAAAGCTATAATTGATAGAAATAAAATTGCATAAAAAGAGTCTTTCTACAATAACATGGCTAAAGACAATGTTGGCTAAGCGTAAATAATTGACATTTACTAAATGAAATGTCACTCACAATCGATTTATTCTCATATACTGTGTGGCATCCTGTCATAGTTGTCTAGAATTTATATTAAGAATCCTATTACATTTTTTTACTTTTTAAATTTTTTATTACCATAAATAAAATTAAAGTACTATATTATATTCCGCGTCAATTCAGCATATCACTTGATAAGAATGTGTAACTCCAACTTACAAGAAAGAGAATGGCAATATCGTTATTCATAATCAAATAATTAAAATATCTTACTGTTTCTGAAAATTACAACGTCAAAAATCATGAATTTGCCAAAAAAGTGTAATAGGACTCGTTAAGCACAGAATAAAATTCTTACATGTAACTAGTGTACTGAACAATAGTTCAGTACACTAGTTACATGTCTTAATCTTTATTAAATTATACAGGGTCAAATTAAATTACCTAGCGAAATTCCAGACGTGATGAGTATCGATATCTAAACAAGAGAAAATAAAAACAAAAAAGATTTGATGTCTTTTTAGGGTTCCGTTGCCAAATGGCAAAAAACGGAACCCTTATAGATTCGTCATGTCTGTCTGTCTGTCTATCTGTCTGTCTGTCCGTCCGTATGTCACAGCCACTTTTTTCCGAAACTATAAGAGCTATGCTGTTGAAACTTGGTAAGTAGATGTATTCTGTAAACCGCATTAAGATTTTCACACAAAAATAGAAAAAAAACAAATAATTTTGGAGTTCCCCATACTTAGAACAGAAACTCAAAAAAAAAAATTTCATCAATCCCATACGTGTGGGGTATCTATGGATAGGTCTTCAAAAACGATATTGAGGTTTCTAGTATAATTTTTTTCTAAACTGAATAGTTTGCGCGAGAGACACTTCCAAAGTGGTAAAATGTGTGTCCCCCCCCTGTAACTTCTAAAATAAGAGAAAGATAAAACTAAAAAAAATATATGATGTACATTACCATGTAAACTTCCACCGAAAATTGGTTTGAACGAGATCTAGCAAGTAGTTTTTTTTTAATACGTCATCAATCGTAAACCGCAATTTACCTTTCATTCATCAATGTTACTTGCTGCTACGGAACCCTTCATGGGCGAGTACGACTCGCACTTGGCCGCTTTTTTTGGTAGGTCAACGATCGACCGGTTGTAGTGTTGTTACTTGAATTATGAATTGAGAAAATTTGTTTTATTTAGATTTTTCGTGTTAAGATATCGATATCCATGACGTCTGCGGAGTTTTTCTAACTAACTTATGAACAAGAATAAAAAAACACTTTTTTTTTGTATGTTTTCTAATATTTTTTCCTTCAATAAAATTAAGCGTAGTTTCCGATCCTTTATTTCAATATATGCACATTATGAAGACTCACACTGTATAAAGATGAAAATACTAATTTGTCTATTGTACACCTTTTTAAGTCGGTCAAAATCTCCAATGGTGCGCAAAATTTTAGCAATCGCAGTAAAAATCGTTATATAAGAGATTAATACCCCCAAGTTCACGTTAGTTAAATGTCAATAAACTCGGGTGTCTGGTGCAGAGCAGACAGCCAAACCCTCAGGGGTGACGCATATATTGCTAAAAGCACGTCTGAAAAGTGAAAAATGGTCGTAAAAATGTTCCAAGAAAAATACAATTTAATATAGTGGTTTTGCAGTGAATAAATAACATTTAGTACTAATGAGCTGTTTTGAATAATATTAATAAAATAGTATAATAACCATGTAAAATTATTGTTGAAATAAACTGTACAAAAAGTTCTTTAAATAATCTCCATCATGAAATACGTTTTAAATGGTGAAATTATAAAACAATTATCTTCTGCCCCCGACTTCGTCCGCGTGGAATACTTACTTTGGGCGTATTTATTTGGATAAGGATTAATATTATGTTTATAAAAACACCTTCGCAAATAATGTTTTATTTTAAAACAAATTTGGCTAGCATAAAATAGACATATGCTGTCGCGGACGTTTTTTTTTTTTTGAACTTTTAAAGGGGAACAATTCTGTAATACATGATTTTTGCGAAACGCAGCGCACGCAGCGGAAGCTCTCAAAAGGAAAAAATGCCCCGATTTTGAAACATTCTTCATTGGTGCTCCGCTCTTATTGGTCGTAGCGTGATGATATATAGCCTTCCTCGATAAATGGGCTATCTAACACTGAAATAATTTTTGAAATCAGACCAGCAGTTCCTGAGATTAGCGCGTTCAAGCAAACAAACAAACAAACTCTTTAGCTTTATATAGAAGTATAGATTTCAGAATCTGAATAAAACATGTTTGGGGTTATTGAGTTTCAGACTACTTAATATTCCGTAAACTTCCATTTCAAAGTATTTGCATAGGAAAACATATTTGATTACCAGAATGTTCTTAACTCATCATCGTGTAGGTAAATTGGAAATAAATCGTTGTATGAAATCATCTTCCTAATAATAAATTCTAACCATGTTTCTTCAAGAATGTCGTACAGAACTCATTAGAATAATCAAAATTATTACTCGTTTGTGCTATGTTAATCTTAGAGACGCAATCTCGGAAACTGTTGAAGAGATTTTGTGGAGTTGTTCGTTATTGTTTCCGGTACTTTTTTTTTCTGCAAGAACTCGACTAGAAAACTGTGGTGTGGATAATTATACAATACGCTAATGAATCCGAAGTCAGAGGTGCGTGCCTTGGGTTCGAACTCGAGACCTATGACTTGGCAATCTGACGGTCACACCACTAGGCTATCACTGCTCTTGCCTATATGACTCCACAACGCAGTAATTCGGTAAAACAATATACCCCTTGGTAAGACTGGTTGCTTCTGACGACCCGTAACGACTATCAAAGATCCACGAATTGCTGGGACCAACGGCTTAACGTACTTCCCGAGACACGGAGGAGTCTCGCCACCCGTCCACGAACCAACCCCGGCAAGCGTAGCTTAACCTCATAGATCGAGCCATGCGGCTGTTATTACTTTGCCGAGCTCCTCCATCGTTGAGTCTACGTAGTTGGAAAAATATCGGCAATCTCCCAGTGTTGTTGAAGTGAATCACGTTGTATTTAGCGTAGCTATATCGAAAAACAATTTAAGTTTTTGTTCTATCCAATTAATTAATAGTTTCGGCGTACGAAGCATTATTTCAAAGAGGGCGTAATTGGCTATGTATTTTAAGAGAACATAATTGTCTATGCCAATAAAAAAAATGACAAAAATAATTTCTCAAATTCTTTGGCCCGGAGGCTTGCCTTGATGACTCATAAGTGGAACATTTAATTTTATGTATATGATTAAAAACTAGTTTGTTAATTGGTAACAAAAACACGCGGGTGCAGGTGTGCTAATAAAATGACCATACATCTGGTGACTAAAATAAATGGTTAAATATAATAGTCGACACGATCTACATGTCCATTTTTTGTTAGGGTGCGTGCCTCAATGTACAGTCAATTAAGTAAATTGTTAAACAAAATTACACCCTACGTCAACGTCCCAGCAGTGGTGGCGCAGTGAAAATGTGTAGGTTGTGGGTTCGAACCCACAGAGGCACTTTGTGTTAACTATTTTATCACCACTGCTCTCAAAACGGTGAAGGAAAACATCGTGAGGAAACCGGCATGACCTAGAACCGAAAATTCGAAGACATGTGACATCTATGTACCAACCCGCACTGGGCCCGCGTGGTAGATTATGGCCCAATCCCTCTCTCAGAGATGAGGCCTGCGTCCCAGCTGTGGGTACATGATAAGCTGATTATGCGTCAATTTTCCGTTTTAAATCATATGTTCCATTTCATACAATATTGTCAAAATATGCAATAATAATTTGACTATACGGATAATTAAGTTGGTATTTGCTTATGAATTTAATTTCCAGAGAGCAGTAGAAAAAATAGTGGTGGCACTTCGGGAGTGCCAACAGAAGTGAAAACTTGAACAAGATCGAAGAAACATACTCGTATAGAACATTGGTCCGTAACCTTATCTAAATAAAGAGCACAATCGAGTTTACAAAAAAAAAAAACTTCCAAAACCTTTAAAGTAAAAAAATACTTGCATAGGACATTGATCCGTAACCTTATCTAAATAAAGAGCATAATCGCGTTACAAAACTGAGGTGTCATGGTGTTGAGAAATCAATGGTTTAGTCCCATCTCAAAAATGCCCAACGCGCCTAAAGAAGTTTTCTCTTCAAAAAAGAAATGAGTATGGTAGGTAGAGGCAGCTAAGACCGCACGCAATAGCATTGAATATTGACTGCATATTCAGCAAAGTGCAAAGATGTTTATTGCCTGACTTCATACTAAAGTCTCCTGTTGACTGTACCAGTAACATCTAGCGTAGAACGACTTGATACTTTTTGAAACACTCCGGTCATATTTTGCGACTGTTTTTAAAGTACCTATCTGGTTTGTATTGATACCTAATGTCAGTGGGCTCCGAAAAGCGAGACTCTCGAATAGAACTGTCAAATTTTTAACGTCATCTGAATTTTATGCATTTAACAAGGTTTTAATTTTAAAAAAATCACATACAGGCTGGCTTTTTTTTTGGGTGTGAAATTATCAAATAACTTCTCCCGCTCTGGGCGGAGCGGGAGGACGTGTCAGACTCTTACTGACTAAAACCCACCCGTGTTCCTTCAGTTGCCGTGTTGCCAGGGGGGCCACGATGTCCCTATCGGTTTTCTTCGAACCCCCGGCAGGCATTGGCCCTAGCGGACCCCGTCAATTCTGCTGACATCTCTTTGAGGCGCGTGGAACAACGCGCCGTCGACCCGGGCTTGGTCCTTATCGGACGGCGAGCTACCCATTGCTCACCGTCCGCAAGCCCGCGCCTACGGTGGCCGGAAATCTGCCTGTGATTCCCGACGCCCAGGGCGTCTCCTCCTGCGGGTGGCTGGGACATCGACACGCATCCTGCATGAATTCAATACATGATTCTGGACACCCCTTTTTTTTGGAGTGGGAAATTATCAAATAACTTCTCCTGCTCTGGGCGAAGCGGGAGGGCGTGTCAGACTCTTACTGACTAAAACCCACCCGTGTTCCTTCAGTTGCCTGTATTGCAAGGGGCCACGGTAAACCTTTCGGACAAAACCGCAACTCCGGCAGGCATCGACCCTATCGGACCCTGTCAGTTCTGCTGACATCTCTTTGAGGCGCGCGTAGAACACAACGCGTCGTCGACCCGGGCCATGTCCTCATCGGGCGGCGAGCTACCCATTGCTTACTGTCCGCAATTATATATATACCTACATTAGCGCTTTATTACCTCGAGCATGTGTCCCTTTTAAGCACATAATCAGCATAGCTAAGAATGTAAACAAAGAGTGCAAATTAAGCCGTCCGTTCCATGCACAAGATAGAAGGAAGTCGTCATACTTCGAATGCTCACTCAAGTCGTCATCCATCAGATTAGATCTGAGCCGCGACTTATTAACCAGGCAGTATATTGGGCGTGAAATTTGGACATCTGTTCCAACTTGTACATACACTGCTGGCCAATTGGCCATGCAAAATGACACATGTCACGATTAAAAACGTCGTAATTTTTGAAGTGAAAACTTCTTTAGGCGCGTTGGGCATTTATGAGATGGGAAAAAACAATTGAACTCGCGACACCGTTACCGACACCTCATTTTTGTAAACGCAATTGTGCTCTTTATTTATATTAAGTTACAGATCAATGTTCTATGCAAGTATTTTTACTTTAAATTGTTCAAGTTTTCACTTCTATCACACTGTTTTTTTTTGCAACTGGCAATATTGTTCAGTACTTCAATTTGTTTTATAACTATTTCGCCAGTTATGTTTAAGTTCCATGTAATGGGGCGCGCCTATTGCCATCAACCGGGCACAAATCCTGTCTGCGGGCTGCTAGTGAGATATTCAATATGGAAATACTCAACAAAACTTTGCCCGACCTGAGAATCGAACAGGACAGTGGCACTTGAACCACTAGACTAACGAGGCAGTGTATTAATATAACAGTAGTTATATTAAAATAACCTTCTTTTTTTAAGTCGGTTAATTACTATGATTATGTAGATCAAACGACAGGTGATGAAGTGATATCATTATGTATGTCAATAAAAATTAAAAAAAACCAAACTAAAAACAGTTGCATATCTAATCACATGAGATACGCATCGCGGAAAATTTATTATCAAATAGATTGGCAAAAAATAAACTTAACACAATTTATAAAAACTTGACATCCGCTCGTAAACGTACGATAAATCTTACCTATCAGAAGAAAGAAGCAACGCACATAGAGCGATTAGTTTTTCTTGTATTAAAAAAATTATTTTTTTCGACACAACTCGATACTTTAGTTCGCAAAGGACAACTATTTTTTTTTTTAGTTTGGGCATCTCGTAGTTGACCTCTGAGATCATGACTACTTAACCGGGCTTTCACTTAATACCTCCAGCCAGGGGTTATTCAACTATGCTAATTAAAACTAGGTGAACGCTCGCTAAGGGCACCCCCTGTGGGGTACGAACCTCGGCTTAGGGCGTCAACCGGAGGGAGGACATCAAGGATGGGACAGGCTGGAACAAGAATTTCTCAACTCGTTCTTTAAGTACTTAACTACTACCAGGGGTCGGAGACCCAAAAAAAAATTCTTTAATCTTTTATTTTTCTTATTTTGCTAGATAATTCAATTTGCCCCTGTATATGCGACAAAAAAGACACCAAATTCATGACACGTGCCAGAAATCCGCCATCACAAAAAAAGTCTAGCTTACATTACCGACCAAATTAATACACCCAGCCGTAATAATACAATTAAAATTTCGCGTAATCACTGAACATACCGTGTTGATAAACTATAAAGCTTGTTTGGAGTTTATTTTGGCTTTCAACTCTGACATTCCAGATTCTAGACTCAGAACTATTTAGGTCACATACCTATACCGTGTTTAGTGGAGCGGATTTTAATTAAGAGTCTGGACGTCACGTTAATGTAAGCTGCCATGTTGTCTGTTTTTATTCTGAAGAGAAAATCTAAACAATAGATGTGGTTTTAATGGGAAATTACTGCAAAGAAGATCCGTTTTTCACATACTAATTCTCAATATATTTATTGCATTCCGTAAGGTGATGTTAGGTGATATGCTGCTTACAAAGACATGATCACTGTCGACCCTGTCGGACACAGCAAAGTAGGAGAGAGGAAGAGGGATTTAATTTGACAACTTTTTTATTTTATTTCTAAAGAAGGTTTTTAACTATAGAACATTACTGGTTTAAGTTTCTCTACGCGTTCACTTGTTAACTTAGTTTACCTCAGTCAGAGAGGTCCTTGTAATGTCAACTTGCACGTAATAATTGACTTAGAACTTACTCTACAACTATTCACAATAAGCTAGCTGTACTACTTCAACTGAAAGTTCCGCTTTGATGGAAGTTAGGTGTAAGTGCTGTCATCCACCAATGCGGAGAAAATAATGTTCCTAAGCATCGAATAATAGTTATTTACGCAACTGTTGTATAATAAGGGGTATCAAAATACGAATGCGAGGCGAAGCGAAGCCGAGTGTGATAATAGTATCACATGAGTGTTTTAATACCTAATTATAACAGTTGCATACAATACTTTATCTACACCCATGATATGAATCCTCTATAAAAGTTTCTGAAACCATTGGGTGTTTGTAATTCAAGATCAAGAATAAGGAAATTGCCACGAAATTCAGTACAACTGCACGTATGTACGATTGTACATCGCCTGCAGCAGCACATCACACACACATGCGTGCAGCGGGTGCTGCTGTCCCCCGCTTGAACTTTGAAACGAGTTGCGTAATGAAATTTAGTACAACATTGTAGCACTCATTGAGATGAGGTAATGGTTACTATGACACTGGCTGTTATAATGTTGCCAATAAGCTGTTTCAGAAACTTTTATAGAGGTTTTATAGCATGGGTGTAGATAAAAGTTCATTATATTACAACGGCGAATTTATGTGCCCTACCAGTACTAAGCCACCGTGGTAGACTACCGCCCACTCGCTCTCACAGAAAGGAGGCCTGTGGCCTAACAGTGGGAACTTTATGGGCCGATTATGCTTATCCACCGCAATAATTTTCCGTAAATCAACACGAAAAATCAAATTTCATAATCCTCATTAACACTTTAATACAGAACCATAATGGCCCTTCGAACAAATACGGGGCCTTGTCAAGGGCGTTAACTAGATTAACAAAAACGACCCCTCTGCATGTGTCACGCATCTTAATTACTCTATGACATGAAATACAAACTTAAACCACACGCGATTTATACGAAAATAGCTTTTATATCAAAGTGGTAAAGTGCATGTTAAGAGGAAATTAATTTGTGTAAATGTTGGTGCGTTTGATAGTTGGATAGTGAGAATTGTT
Source organism: Agrochola lychnidis (assembly GCA_963680765.1). Lineage (NCBI taxonomy): Eukaryota > Metazoa > Arthropoda > Insecta > Lepidoptera > Noctuidae > Agrochola > Agrochola lychnidis. The sequence goes on along the minus strand of OY796871.1, from coordinate 3,076,715 downwards.
ATTCTTGGTGATACAGTAATCCATCATAGGTTCTTGGAATGGATGTGAATAATGGAGTCTAACTATATTGGAGACAAACCTAGTTCTGTCAGCTATTAAGGCATAATGTCACTGCATCTTTTTTTTTTCAATTCTGTTAGCGCAAAATCATAACATAAATGTACTTTCAAAATACATTTTGGTCAACGTGCTAAATAGTAATAACGATTCCCCAAATACATACAAGAAATACGACCAAAATAAACAAAACCCCTACATGTTACGTAAAATGTACCTAATAGGAAAACCACTACAAATGTCAAATACATAAATAAACAAAACTGTGGTAGTACAATTTTGTTGGCCTACACTGTACCTAATGGACGAACGTTCCCGTTTTGTCGTAAGTCAAAGGACAGAAGTGGGTCAGTAATGCTCGACCACAGTGTACCAGTTTGACACTACTTTAGCACTAAGTAATTCATTCTTGCGGTGCAGTACCGTACCGTAGTCGTATATAGTGCAATGTGGGTCACAGGCCTGATGGTATTGGAGCCTAGTGGACGCCATAACGTTGTATTAAAATTGGTAGCCAAAATTGCAATCTGCATTTTTGGTTGATTACATTTTCGTAATTATAGCGAGTCTGTGATAACTGCTGATTGGTTCTGTTTACTCGTAGTTTATCCTTTCATTTTGTTTGTTAATCAAACGGACCATGTGCAGATATTATCCAAGAGGAAATTACACGCATCTGTGTCTAGCAACCTTTTCTTTTAACCAACCCGTATTTACCACTGCTACGAGTGTGTTGGATCATTCGGTTCCCTACAAAATGGTTGAGCTGGATGGTGCTGATCCACGCGTCATGTTCGTGAACGGGCGCCGTCAGTTGAGACAGGTCATATTTTCAATTGCTTTTGATAATTTTTTGTACATTGCTCTCACATATACCGGGTGATTTTTTTTACCGTCTCGAAATTTTTACAGGCTGTTCTACCCATGAATATAAACAACTTTCACTATGGGAGCAACTCTGAAATCACGAAAAAAAAATCTGCTGTTTATACAAAAGTTCAATACCTACTTGACCAAAATGTATGAAACAGCTGATTATTTTTCGTGATTTCAGTGTTGCTCCCATTGTGAAAGTTGTTTATATTCATGGGTAGAACAACCTGTAAAAATTTCGAGACTAAAAAAATCACCCGGTAGAAGCAACAAGAATAATGTACCCAGGATTTTGAAATATCTATATTTAAAAAAGTGTCCTTGGAGTTTCTTGCCCGTTCTTCTTCATAGAGATCTGCGTTTTGGAATGGGCAACTAGCTTCAACTTTCTGACTAACTGACCGACTCTTTGACAGTTCAAAAGTGCCTGTAAATGGTTTAATTGAAATAAATGCTTTGAATTTGACCTGCGTTAGTCTCCCACTCTTTCCAGCTTCTAACTCCGAAAAAAGGTTAGGTATTTAAGCATCTGAATCTGTCCAGTGAGGCAGTGATAGATGACTCCTGTAATCCCCTGACATCACTTGCCTATTGTGAGTACGTAGCTTTAAATTCCCCGACTAATAATCATGATCAAAACTTTGATCCAGCCCGTCCCATCCTTGATGTCCTCCCTCCGGTTGACGCCCTAAGCCGAGGTTCGTACCCCACAGGGGGTGCCCTTAGCGAGCGTTCACCTAGTTTTAATTAGCTTAGTTGAATAACCCCTGGCTGGAGGTTTTAAGTGTAGTAGCTTAAGGCACCCACAGGAAAGCCCGGTTAATTGTAATTTGTAAGAATTGTCTGCTCTAGTATATCTGTCTGGGGCTAAACGAGTTATACCACAAACATCTGATTCTACTATCGGATATAACGTCCGAATTGGATGCAAGCCCAGTACACTCACAAGTGTTTAGAGTACCCAGTCTATTGATAGATACTATTATTTGAATCGGCCAAACAGCAAATCGGAAACCAACATAATCCAACCTAATCCATTACATCACCTAGACAGCTATTCATAATCAGCTTCCTATATTAATTCTCCATTTGCAAAACTAAATCCTGGTGACATCCAGACCACGTCCGCGACTTCCTGCGTGGTTTACTGACCTGATGACGTCATTAAACCACCATTGTCTTGCACACAATGGCCTTATATCGGCTAATTTGTCAATGGGGATATTTTTTGTGTTAATTATGCAATTTCTCGGTCGGTGATCATGTTAGCATTTGCAGATGTTTCGAGAATATTGTCTTTGTGTTATTGGATTAGTTTAAAACTGGTTTCCAATGCTTCTATGGGTTTGGGTAGTCCAGTAAAATACTTAAAGATAAAGATCATTTATTTGTCCAAAACATGAGTATACACATGGCATGCAAGATGTTACAATTAAATTACAGGGTGGCAGGGACATCGACGCGAAAACTGAAACTATGAATTCAGTACACCATTCTGAACCCCACTGCGTTGAAATTTTTCGTCGGTTATAAAAAAAAAACTGGTGTTTCATAGAAAAGTGCAATACCTACGCGGTCAAAATGTATGGAACAACTGATTTTTTTTTAAATAACCGACGAAAAATTTCAACGCAAGGGGGTTCAGAATCATGTACTGAATCCATGGTGTCAGTTTTCGCGTCGATGTCCCTGCCACCCTGTATATCACAGTCGTGTTTTGCCTTAACGGCGTACTATAAGTAATATAAGTAGGTAGGTAAAAAAATTATACAAAAAAAAAAAAAACAAAATAAAAAAAAAAAATACAAATTACAAATTTATCCATTATTCAAATAATTAACAGTCCAAATTAGGACTTAAAAATTAAAATGTACTATAGAATAAAGTCAACAACTCATAATGTATAATAAAATTAGTCAATTTAATGTCAAAGTAATTAGGAATAAACAGTTAGAATTAAATTTTATTAGATGAGGTGTTCCGATACTCAGATCTTATTGACGGTCTTTCGAGAGCCTCTCACTAACGAGGTTCTCCATAAAAGGATCTACCGTTATTAGCTCATTACTATGGGTATAATTATTGGTGATGTTGTTCAAAAAGGATGCAAATAAAGATGAATATGAATAACTGTCTGTCTGTCTAAGGTCAGGTGCGTAGTACTCGCAACCGGTGTGCGGGTAAATACCGTAAACGAAACAAAAGGGGTATGTAAGGAGCGTTAGCGTTCTATAGTTTCTGCCTACCCCCATTGGTAACCCCATGTTTATGTATGTATGTACTATGGGTGTATGAAATATTATAAATTACTAGCGGACCCGACAGACGTTGTCCTGTCAAAACATTGTCCAGCGGACAAAATTGTGAATCTAAACCATTCCCAGATCCCCTTGAACACACACAAAAAATTTCATCAAAATCGGTCCAGTCGTTTGAGAGAAGTTCAGGGACATACACACTCACAGAAGAATTATATATATAAAGATTATCTACCATGCTCGTGGCTAAGTAATAACAGCCGCACGGTTCGATCCAACCGGTTAAGCTACGCTTGCCGGAGTTGGTCCGCAGAAGAGTATCTTTACATACCGAGTCTCCGTGCCTCGGAAAGCACGTTAAGCCGGTGGTCCCCGCTGTCATTCGTAGATCTTTGACAGCCGTTACGGTTCGTCAGAAGCCTTGACAACCAGACTTACCAAGGGATATCATATTACCTAGTTACTGGGTTGTGGAGGTCAGATAGGCAGTCGCTCCATGTAAAATACTGGTATTCAGCTGCATCCGGTTGGGACTGGAAGCCGACTCCAACATAGTTGGGAAAAGGCTAGTCAGATTGATTTTTTTTTAAGAAGGTCAGGTGCGTAGTACCTTCTCGCAACCTGCGTGCAGTTCCGTAAACGAAACAAAATGAGTACCCGTTAGCGTTCTATAGTTTCTGCCTACCCCCATTGGTAACCCCATGTTTATGTATGTATGTATTATTGGTGTATGAAATAATACAAATTATTATCTGCCATCCTATTGGGAATTGGTGACGGTCGACGGGTTTTAAAATAAGATGTTTGGTGGAGGGCATTTTTGGTGTTGGCCTGTTTTTTCTGTTATGTCTATTAACTTTTAAGTTTCAATTTCTACAACTCTACATGTACTCTGCGTTGGTTATAACGTGTCTCGTATGTTGGTAGCGCTGTTCTTTCGATCGCGATTTTGAACTCTATTATTTGACTTAACTTGTCCGTTGACATCATGTTAGCACCATTGCTTGTCAAACCATTTTGAACTGTATTAGAGTCCACGCCACCACTCGTCCGATAGACGCGGCGCTAGAGTATATGTCATTGCAACAAAATGCATTAAAAAAAAGTACTTTCACAATTTTCCGCCGAACTTGAGTGGTGGCGCGGACTCTAGTATTTAAACTAAACTTGACAAGCAATGATGCCAACATCACAGCAAGGGACATGTTGTAGTGAACGGTTTGTAACTAAAAATAGGTCTTGTTACGTTAAAACTTTGTAGCCATGCACACAATTATACCCGACTTCAAAAAAAGGAGGAGGTTCTCAGTTCGTCGGTTTAAAAAAAAAAGATATTTATGTTCCCCGATTACTCGAAGATGGCTGGACCGATTGAAAAATATTTTTTTTGTTTGAAAGGGTATAGGTACTTTCAAGTTAGTCCCATTGTCATTTGGTCACGATCTGATGATGGGATCTTGGAGAAATCGAGGGAACTCTTCAAATATTATAGGCACATCTATAGTGATTGGGGTATTTTTGATGAGCATTTGACATTAGGCTACTGTAACTTAGATAAATTGCAAACCAACCCACAAAAAAGTGAAAAAAAGGTCACATAAGCAACCATCTTAAATGTATTAACTACATAAATTGATACTCGATTCACAAATACGGCAACCTACATTGTCGTAAAGAAAATGTAGGTCATCGCGTAAGGTGCCCATTAAGTATTTTATTACTTTAAGACTTTCATTCTATTATCAATGTAGAACTATAGATATTTATCGATAGACTCAACACAATAATATACATAGGTCTATCGTAAAGGAAAATAAGTTGTAAATGAGGACAGCGATACCAAACGCAGTACATTCCTCTCACAGAAGCAACAAGTACCCAGGATTTAGTAATATCTTGAATCTTGATTTTGAAAACTGTCCTTAAGTTTCTTGCCCGTTCTTCTCCATAGAAATCTACTTTTTAGAATGAGCTACTGAAACTTTCGGACTAACTGACCGACTCTTTGACAATGCAAAAGTACCTGTAAACAGTGGCACCCAGGGAGTGCTGAGAGAAGTGAAAACTTGAAAATAAAAAAAATCGGCGTCGCGGTAATCAACGCGTTGATGTCTTTTACTCCACGCACCGCGGTAATCAACGCGTTGATGTCTTTTGAATGGTTAAAGCTGGTCTGCCGTCATAATGAAAAAGGGCACATCTAACATTTTATCAATATGGAGAAAATCGTTTAAATTTTTTTATTGGTTTTTAAAACGTGGCTCAGTTGTGCCTTTTGAGCTTACGGTATTTTTGTTTATCTTGTTCCTAAAATTGTACAAAAATATTGGCAGATGGGCCTTTTTTTCTGATTCCGAATATGTATATAACTAAATTTCGGAAAAAATGTTACTTGTGCCCTTTTTCCTTATGACGGCAGTGGTGTCGTCACAGTGTCGCAAAATCAATAGTTTAGACCCATCTCAAAAATGATGATGATGTTATGTAATTTGAGTTTGAATAATACTCAATAATAATTGTTTTGATAAAACAAGTCTACGACTATTGTATAAATGAAGGTCTACTTCTTCCATTCTTGAACGATTACTGATAATTATATCGTGATTAAAAATAGCCTGTCTGTAAAGATAGGCATTCAACCCCTATACACACAGACGAAGGTCACTGTCTATTAATATTTAAAGGCTTGAAACTATTCAACATTTTATAGTAAGAAAGTCGTAAGTCCCTAAAGTTGTGATGGTAATTTTACACCTTATCACGCAGTGTAGAACCGCTCTAAGAGCGTTTGCGCACTGCGTCTGATTCGAATCCGAGGCATACTCGTCCGGATTGGCCGTAGTATTAAGCTTCTTGAGTTCTGAGTTGAGTTCCACGATTACTGACAATTTATGCTTACATTGACTGGACAGGTTCACTCTAATCTGTGTGTTTCTTTCCTCAAAAGACAATAATCTACATGATCCTCATATGGTCTGACCAAGATTATGTCTAGACTTTAAAAGACACTGCGACTTCTTGAGTTTGTTTCGGCCTTTCTTCACAGAGTAGTCAGATAGGAAACGCCGAACTCATCTAGCTTATTTTTAATATGACGTTTAAAAGTGATTCCGATATCCTATTTACAGAATAAACAATTTCATTTGTGTCAAGAGCTGCGCACTAGATCCGAATTCCATCAGTCCAAATTTAGAACATGTCCAATCCGGATAAACTCGGATCTCAAATTCGCATTCGGATCGTATGCAGTGCGGAAACGCTCTAAGAGATCTATTGTTAAAACCGTACTTATTTTATCTTACAAAGTTATTTTTTAATAGGCTCATATCTCCTTGAATAATGTAATAATCTTCTAGTTGATAACATTAATATGCCTTTGATAAATCCGACACAGACTTATCTAGGTAAGACTCAATTAGTACAATTTATTCGTTCATCAAGACCTCAAAGAAAATCTATATAAAGACGTGTTATAGTTTAATTGCGTGCCGTTCATGTAGAATGTAGGTATTAGGAAGTAACCATAATTGTATACATTTACGTACATAATGTTTAATAGCATTGCCTATTATGTATACCGAGTAGAGTAAATCAATGTAATGTAAATTGCCTTCAAGTATTGATACGCCTATCTAACAGCTTACCTATAATTATATGTATTGCGAATGTTAATTAGCAATAACACAACGCTTTGTACATGACTATACTCCGTTTGAAATAAGATTAGACATTTAAACAAACCTTTTTTACAGTTCGTTCAACCGATTTTGACTTCTATTGCGTAGGCATAAGGATGGCATTAAAAACAAAAAAAGTGGTTACAAACCAACTGTTTATTGCAGCTGCCATTTGTCATGCCACCAACGCAATAGAAGTCAAAATCGGTTGAACGGACTGTAAAAAAGGTTTAGTTAAATGTCTAATCTTATTTCAAATGGAGTATAGACTTGCAGCAGTCAATCGTTCTGTTCGCGGTCAAAACGCGGAACGCAGAACGCTTGATCGCTTTGCAAACTCAAACGAAATTTTGTGGTTCAAATAATTATGTTAGTTGTGCCTTAATAATTTGATTGTAATTAAGTAATTATTTATGCCTGTTCAAGTATTAAGGGGGAAGCGTCAGGGTAGCCCACGAAATTCAAATTTTCTAACGTTTTTTGCGTTTTGCAGGTCAGTGTCAGGTTTTATGTTGATTAAAATATGATTCGCGGTCGTAACAAATATGGCTTTACTCAATTATAATCATTATAATCAATAATAGTGATTAAGAGGAAGATAAAGGTGTCAAATGTCATGATTTCATGAAATCATGACATTTGACACCTTTGTTAACTTATGGAGTTGTATTGTTGATTGTAATGACTATAATTGAGTAAAACCATGTTTGTTACAACCGCGAATACCTGACATTGACCTGCAAAATGCAAAAAACGTAAGAAAATTTGAATTTCGCGGGCCACCCTGACGCTTCCCCCTTAATTGTTTAGAATGTGGGTTTTACTATGAAACAATAATTTTATCACATTCAAATGCAAAAAAGTAGACCACCGTAATAATTTAAATTAGATCAATTTTAACAGTAGCTCGTTGCATCTGTTATGTCAAATTAACCCTTACTACATACGTGATTGCCTACGAATAATGTCTAATATTGTTTGTGGTATATTTCCAGGGCGGCATCAACAACAAATGTGATGTTCGCGTCTGCGCCGCTCACAAGACGCGCTTCTGCGTTACATCTGGATTCCTCAGACACTGATAACAAAGGTAAATATAATATACTTTTAACAAATGACATTTATTTATTATAACCTTTTGCAACTGCAACAGGATATGACCGCAATGGTCACATAAGTGAGTACTTAAATTGCCCTAGTTACCCTGAATGAGCTTACCAAACTGCGCTATTGTAGTCTGGTAAGCAGTAGAACTTATCCCATAATTGACTAGGTCCATGGTTAGCTGTTTTGATATCTGCATGTTATGTATTGGTAGAGATGAATGCAGCACAAATGAATTGTGGTTTGTACTTTCCATAATCGTTTTCCTTATTCATGCTGCCATGAAGGAGCTGTGATGTTTATGAGTTTCTGTAAGTTCAATTTTTTAATTAAACCATTTATGAACACATATAAACAGACAAGAAGAAAGGACCAGACCTTGCTCGATAACGAGGTGCCAGCAGTTGTTGCAGCTGAGCACGTAGCTTTAAATTCCCCGACTAATAATCATGATCAAAACTTTGATCCAGCCTGTCCCATCTTTGATGTCCTCCCTCCGGTTGACGCCCAAAGCCGAGGTTCGTACCCCACAGGGGGTGCCCTTAGCGAGCATTCACCTAGTTTTAATTAGCATAGTTGAATAACCCCTGGCTGGAGGTTTTAAGTGTAGTAGCTTAAGGCACCTACAGGAAAGCCCGGTTAAGTAGTCATGATCTCAGAGGTCAACTACGAGATGTATTACCTAAAAAAATAAAAATAAAGAAAGGGCCAGAAAAATACGTAAAAAAGGCAATGCTTATTTATAAATAAATCTCTTCCAGCATACCCGCGATAGGAAAGTATATAAAGATGTAGACAACGTGTGTAACTGTATAGTCCGTGCAATCCACGAAAACGCGCCCCACTCCGCGATTACTGTACTGTAAGCTGAACTCTAGTACAACGCGGAGCGGAGTGGGGCGCGTCTTCGTGGATTGCGCGGACTATAGAAGAGAAAACAAAAATCAGAAATCAAAAAAGAAAAAAACTATTCACTAATTTAAATACAAACATACAGTATGAGAATATACTTACATACATACTTCTAAAATAAATGTCACCACAATATGGCAGGGACCCCCTGCGTTGAAATTTTTCGTCAGATTTTTTTTTGAAAACCTGTTGTTCCATACATTTTGACCGCGTAGGCATTGCACTTTTCTATGAAAAAGCAGTTTTTTTTTAATAACCGACATAAAATTTCAACGCAGGGGTTTCAGAATCATGGTAACAGTTTTCGCGTCGATGTCCACCCTGTATATAAAATTATTATGTAATTTGAATTATTTTTTACTTTTTTTTAAATGCTTCAACAGTTTGACAGTCCCTAATGTCAATTGGAAGTGAATTCCTATTATATTTTCCTTTAAAACAATTAATGTTACTCATACAGTAACATGTCATCAGAACTTTATACAACGTATAAAAATACATTATTATTTGATTTATTTATCTGATGAAATAATAGGAGACATTACGTAACGTAGGCTGTATGGGTACAAAAACATAAATAACAATATTTAGGACTAATTCCTCATACAATCCCATTGTACATTACACTAATGGCTGAAATAATTGTGCCCATTATAATTATATTATAATTACCTTCAACACAACTGAGTCACCCTGCATAAATGCTATTGTGTTGAGATCGGGTACGTCGCGACCTTGCTAAAGATTAAGAAAAGATTATGCTAATTCGCTGTGTAAGCCGTCCAGTGAGGCGTTACTCTTTGATCTGCACGTATGTGTAACTCGGTTTAGCGAGAATGATTACGTTGACAATAATGGTTAAAATTAGGGATGTAACGATACATCATTTTCTCGATACGATACCGAAACCGATTATTATTGTAGTACTACAATAATAATCGGACACCCGCACCGGTTTCACCCGCGTAGTTCCCGTTCCCGTGGGGGTACGGGGATAAAATATAGCCTATGTTACTCGCTGATAATACCATTGATGAAAGAATTTTTCAAATCAGTCCAGTAGTTTTTAAGTTTATTCGTTACATACAAAAATACAAATCTTTCCTGTTTATAATATTAGTATAGATATATAATCGGCGATACCGATGCCGATATCGATGGCTTAGTAGATAATAAATCTAATAAATAATGAAGTATGCACCTCGGGCGTTTGTATGACTTCTGTGTTTTGAATTTCGGGCACAACTGATAATTAGTGCTTTATAGTCCTTTTTTTTCTGGGTGGGAAATTATCAAATAACTTCTCCCGCTCTGGGTGGAGCGGGAGGGCTTGTCAGACTCCTACTGACTAAAACCCACCCGTGTTCCTTCGGTTGCCCTGTTGCCGGGGGCCACGATTTCCCTATCGGTTTTCTTCGAACCCCCGGCAGGCACTGGCCCTAGCGGACCCCGTCAATTCTGCTGACATCTCTTTGAGGCGCACGTGGAACACAACGGCCGTCGACCCGGGCTTGGTCCTTATCGGACGGCGAGCTACCCATTGCTCACCGTCCGCAAGCCCGCGCCTACGGTGGCCGGAAACTCACTTCACAGTGTGAAGAATCAGAATCACGAAAAGCGGTGCCGTGAAACAGGCACGAAACAATACATCAATCAGCCAATGCTCAGCAAACTGCAAAAACTGCCGTTTGCCATGCCATGCCTGCGACGAAGCGATAATGCTGCGCGCGCGTGGTCCTTTCGCGTGCTTTTCGAACTGTTTGATATCGGTTGCATATAATCGGCGATACCGATATATCGGAATCGTTACATCCCTAGTTAAAATGATGACTATAATGAGGAACGATTTTTGAAATAAATTTGTTGGATGTAAGTTTTTCTGAGAAGAATCTTTATTGTAAACATGTCGTCTTAAATAACTTGAAGACAGCAATGTAATTTTACATTAGTATACTCGCTTGCATCTATCATACATCATCATAAAACTGACCAAATACGGATGTAATTTATATCGGTTAGAAGTCTGAAAGTCTGTACCAATATCCGTCAGAAATTTGTTTACGTTGATAAAAATTATTATGATGTGGTGATCAACATGAACCCATATTATGGAATAAACTCACAAATAAACAAAAACTTAACACTCACCCTTGTTAATTTGCAGACGAACCCGACCGCACTCCCCAACCCGTGATGTGGTCATCTGTCGCCCGGCGGCGCACAGACCTAGTGCCCACCGTGCCCGCGCCGCGCGCGCCAGGTAGGGCATACAGCATGACGCGCCTGGACCGGCTGCCGGCGACCCGCCCGCTGCACTCCGCCTCGCCGTCCATGCATCATCTCAACAGGGCCCGTAAGACCATGAAGAAGCTTTGGTTTTGTCGCGGTGGCTTCGCTTGGTTTTCGACGTTTTTTGGGGACTCTAAGTCAATTAGGGGTGCTACGCTTCGCTCTGGGAGCATTAGGGGTGTGACGCTTCGCTCGTTTGGGTGCGCTCTGCTGTGAAATAGAATAAGATAGAGTGACAGATATAAAAACGAGAGTTTGGTATGAGTAAGTGATAAACTGAAGAGTAGGGCTTAGTCCATGAAGTCTTATGACCATGTATCACCTCAACAGAGCCTGTAAGACCATAAAGAAGCGCTTCTGTTGAGCTTTGGTTTTTTCGCTGTTGCTTCGCTTGGTTTTCGACGTTTTCTGTGCTAAAACACTATGTTTTTAGAGACGTTGAAGTCAATTGGGGTATTGGGGTGCTACGCTTCGCTCGTTTGGGTGCGCTGCGCTGTGAAATGAGTTAGATGAAAGGGTGACAGGTCAACTACGAAAGGTGATGTTTTGAATGACTGTAATGCACTGACTAGTAGTAGGGCCGAAATATACAGTATATTAACTAACAGAGAGCGTTCCCGTTAACCCGCAATAGGAAAGAGTCCATACAAGCAAAAAAAAAGAAGCATTTTTATTTTTATTAATAAAATATTCACAAAAAATATTAAATTGAAAGACAAGTGCGCGTGTACAGAGTGTTTCTTTTACGTATCAATTTTATATATTATATGAATATTTTATTAATAAAATAAAATAACTTCTTTTTTTTTTCGATGTTAATATTTTTTATAGTTTGTATGGACACTATACTATTGCGGGTTAACAGGAACGCTCTCTGTTAGTCAACATACTGGACTTCACTGTTGAGGTTGATCTTGATGTGAGATGATATTGTGTTGATGATATATTATGTGATTGGACCAAAAGTTTGTGTGTGCTTTGCTTTCGTATGCAGTTAGGATAGTTTTAATCTAGCACTAGTCTTGGTGAAGTGTGTTAAGTTGAACGTTAAAATGCTGAGAGCAAGGCTCGGAACCGGTTTGATAAATACCGGTTAAAACCAGTTTATTTGGGTTTTACTCCGAACTTTTCTTATTCTTAAGAACGTGAACGTTTTAAGATCTTTATTTTAACCTATATTAACCGGTTTATTCGACGAGCGGCATGTTGGTAAACGCGTTGCAACTTGTGAGGATGCCACGCTGAAAAAAAACTAAACAAAAAACCGGTTATTATTGCTCTAAACCGTTTAATCCGAAAAAACCTTTATGTAAAGACTCTTCCAAAACCGGTATATAAAAAGCGGTTTATAAGAACGAAACCGAATGTAAAGGTTTTTGCGTCAAGTACATAAAAACGGTTTGAAAATTTAACCGGTATCCGAGTCTTGGCTGAGAGTGAGTAGTAAAATAAGCTAAAAAAATTTGAGTGTGGTGTGGTACAAGCAGCAGTAGTATATATGCGTTTGTGTTTTTGCACCAGTAAATAATACTCGTTTACGATGTGAACGATGTCTTCCTTGACAGTAAACGCTCCCCAAAAAATTCTACTTTAGAATTTGTTGTCTGCATTTCTGCCAGAAACGGCATTATGATGGTCCGTCTGTCCTACATTTTTGTAACTCATTGATTTTTGAAATCTGGCAACATTTCGTGTGAGTGTTGCCATGCTTCGGCTTAACTGCCAAAGATTTGTCTTACAAACTCAAAAAGTTTGTTTTGATCGTGCTTTTAATTAAGTTGTGCTTTTGGGATAATGCTAAAGGTTTTGCTTCATCGTTGCAGGGTTTTCGCAAACACGCCATTAATGCCTTATTTTTGTTATTGTAAAAATGTCACTAAACTTTTAAGTACCTGTGTTTGGGTATATTGTATCTAACATTTTTATTAGTTTATATAAACGTACGTTCAGTTATGTATAATACAGATAAATTAATGATAATACCAGCCTATAAGGGCCTGCGCAAACTGACGGACGGGATGGCAGAGGATTTTAAATTTATCAATTGAATTTAATACTTATACAATGGAAATAAGGTATACATTTCAATGCTCGGGGATCGAGCTTGGAGCATCGCAGCGCAGTTTTCTGTCGATCATTTTGAAGCATCCGCCTAAAATTATCTAAGAGATCAAATAGGTATCATAAAAAATGTTATCCTCTGTATTTAAAACTTAAATCAAATACTTGTGAACTGTGATTTGCCCTACAGCATAATATTTATAAGACGGATTGTCTGAAACGACATATTGTATTGAAAATTGTAAATAATAAATTAAATATTCATTTAAAATATTTTTTATCATAATTTTACGATCTTATCACATTTCAATCGTAATCATCATTTCATCATTTTCTTAATCCATCGTTTCGCACTGGGTCGCTTGGTTTGGGGATTCTTTGTTCCATTTTGGTCTTTCTTCCATACAGCTTTAGGCTTGGTTTACTATGAAAACAACGGGCTAAAAGGTATTTACCGCTACCTCTAATTGCTCCTGTATAAAATGGCCTATGTTAGCTACATATTATTTTAAAATCTTTGATAGAAAGATACAGAATAGTTAACAAATGAGGAAAAAACAAAGGGTGCCACACGAAAAGTCAAAACTTACAACTGGAGTCGAGTATACCCGATTCAGCGTCACCGAACCAAGCTTGACGGTTCAGTTTCGTTCAGTATTCAGGGAAGAGTCCAAAGTGCGCCTAAGTATTCAATTCAAAAATACAAGGTCTATTTAAATCCTTGTTCCCAATTGATGTTACTTCCACTTAAACAAACATCAACTTTATGCTATTGAAAATAAAGTTGATTTTAGACTGACCAGTAATGTTGAAAAAGTAACAAAAAAAAATTGAAATTGTAGCGCAAACTGAACTTTTTACGTAGGCATTACAGTTGTTTTTCCTAAAACTCGTGTTTGGCATATAAATTGCGAAAGCAGTATAAAAAACTTCAAGACATTGGTGTTTCTCTCGACAGACCTTGGTACCATGAAGTAAAATAAGCAGCAAGCGCAGTGTTTGGCATAACATTAAATACTCATTTGTTTCCTCAATTATATTTAAAGTCAAATCATTTATTTCAAATATACCATTAGAAGCGTTAATATTCATTGTTAATATTCTAGTTCACTAGTTAGCCATATTTCTTATTTCCATACAGTAATATTGCCAAATTAATCAAAACAGCGAAATATTTGACATCTATTTGCGACGTTGCCCACTTTCAGTATAAACGCTGTTAAAAGGCACTTTTTAACATCAAAACTTAATAGAAAAAATAGAATTGGTTCTTGTTGTCAGGTTTTCCATTTGTTTACTATTCTGTCTTTGACAAAATGTCTATGAAATGACCTACTTACAACATTGGCCATCGTGTATACGAGCTATCACAGTCTTGGTCTAGTCTCCCCCACGGTGGTGTGACCAGCTTCTTCTAAAAAGGTAAGAGTAACTAACAGCTTTGCTTTTTTACTAAAACGTGTACTTATGCACTTCCCTTCATTAAGCACAAAATTATAGAAAAAGTTTACTTGCATGGTTTTTTTAAAGATTTGTACAAAAACTGCTAAAATTTCTTCAAAATTGGTTTGTAGATTAATTAGTGTAAACACAATTGGAGTGCACAATCTATTCTGTTTTCATGTCATACATTTTCTCATGACAACACCATAAACATGTACAGACACTGTAGTCTATTCGCGTTAATAAAAATAGTGAGTCATCGTTGTAAGCCTAGCAAGCACATCGACCAATCGGGTCGCGACAAATTAGAAAGCTAAGTTCACAGTGACCATTGACGGCAGATCCTCGCACGAAATGCTTGTGTCTTTTGCGACCCTATTGGTCGAGGGGCGGGGCGAGGCCTATGACTCAATATTTTCTTAACCCTAATGGACTACAACGCGCAGGCTACACTGGGAACGAAGCGAACCTTTCCGACCCAGATGACCCCATAACCCTCCTCCAGGAGAAGAATAGGACCACCAGTACAGTGCACAAACACAGACGACTCCCGTCATTCCGACCTTGCCACCGAGATCCTTTGCGATCGTGACCGCGTCCCCGAATAAATGATACTCCCCCCGACCCTTGCTCGAAAACGATGTGCCAGCAGTTGTTGCAACTGAGCACGTAGCTTTAAATACCCCGCATAATAATCATGATGAAAATCTAGCTTTGATCCAGCCTATCCCTTCTTGCTGTCCTCCCCCCAGCGACGCCCTAAGCCGAGGTTCATACCCCACAGGGGGTGCCCTTAGCGAGCGTTCGCTTAACTTTAATTTTGAATAGTTTTTGCCCCTGGCAGGAGGCTTTAAGTGTAGTAGCTTAAGGTACCCACAGGAAAGTCTGGTTAAGCAGCTAAGACCTTAGTGGTCAAAACTGCGAGAGGCCATAGTTAGAATAAAAAGTATGAAAAGACGCGGAAGAAAGCTAAACAAACTTAGCTTCGTTCCCAGTGTGGCCAGCGCTTAACACATGTACAGTGCGCAAGTACAGTATAACTTCTTAATGTCCCTCGGCAAACTTCGTGTTTCGTCAGTCGTCTGATTTCTATCAGTTGCCCTTTGCACTTGCTGCAGACCGGACGCTCTCAATCGACTTGGAAGTATATAGAGTTGTTAATACTCTTTTAATTAATGTAATTTATTTTAAAAAATGGGAGGAAAGCTGCTAAAGTCGCAGGCATGAAAATAGTTTTACAGCTCTATTTAGTTCACACGGAAATCAAAACAAAACAATAAAGTACTTAGTTCTGAATTCAAATTATTATACACGATAAAACTAATAATTGATGGACATGGAAATTAGAATTCGTTTGAATTCGGAAATGCGATGATTCCCGAGGGACATTAATATAGTCAGACTGTACACCGAAATTTCAATATGACAACACACACAATTTACATACTCTCGTTTATCTAAATATGCAGGCGAAAGATATTTTCAAAACTCTTGAAACGTAATAAAAACAAGAAAAATAGGGGTAGGGGGGTAAATGGGAGGGTGTACGATAGGTACACTTCTGCCTAACCCTTCTTGGAATACAGGCGTGATGTTATGTATGTTGTAAAGACAAATACGCAAAAACTGTAAAAAATCTTTTGTTTGTTACTGACTTTCCAAAGTGAAGAACATAACTAAACAGCCAGTTGCAGAAACAAACTTTAACAAGTGTCATTAAATACTAATCTTCCATTAACTTGTTGCAGAAAGCAACATTAGACTCGATTTTAATGGTTCTTTGAACCCCCAACCCTTGCTCGAAAACGAGGTGCCAGCAGTTGTTGCAGCTGAGCACGTAGCTTTAAATACCCCGCCTAACAACCATGATGAAAATCTAACTTTGATCCAGTCTGTGCCTTCTTGCTGTCCTCCCCCAGCGACGCCCTAAGCCGAGGTTCGTACCTCACAGGGGGGTGCCCTTAGCGAGCGTTCGCTTAACTTTAATTTAGAATAGTTTTTGCTCCTGGCTGGAGGCTTTAAGTGTACTAGCGTAGGTACAGGAAAGTCCGGTTAAGTAGCCAAGACCTTAGTGGTCAGAACTGCGAGAGGCCATAGTTAATAAAAAAACTTTTTTACAAAAAACACAACCGAGTTCCAAACTACAAAGTGAAAAATAACTTTAATTTCGGAAGTCGGTGTCTTTGGATCAGATCAGTATTTTAGTTTTTTGACACCGACTTCCGAAATTAAAGTTATTTTTCACTTTGTAGTTTGGAAGTCGGTTGTGTTTTTTGTAAAAAAGTTTTTTTTTCACTTTTTAGTGGGTTGGTTTGTAATTTATCTAAGTTACAATAGCCTTATGTCAACTGCTCATCAAAAATACCCAAATCGCTATAGATGTGCCTTTAATATTTGAAGAGTTCCCTCGATTTCTCCAAGATCCCATCATCAGATCATGACCAAATGACAGTGGGACCAACTTGAAAGTATACCCTTTCAAACAAAAAAAGAATTTTTCAAATCGGTCCACCCGTCTTCGAGTAATCGGGGAACATACATAAAAAAAAAAAAAAATCCCGACGAATTGAGAACCTCCTCCTTTTTTTTGAAGTCGGTTAAAAAAAGGTTCTTTGAAGAAATTAATGAAATAATTAGCGTTAATGATCCATTACGTAATGGGGCGTTAATGTTTGTCTTTGTGCAACTGGGTGTTAGTATTTTTTTACCCTCT
Source organism: Agrochola lychnidis (assembly GCA_963680765.1). Classification (NCBI taxonomy): domain Eukaryota; kingdom Metazoa; phylum Arthropoda; class Insecta; order Lepidoptera; family Noctuidae; genus Agrochola; species Agrochola lychnidis. The sequence goes on along the minus strand of OY796871.1, from coordinate 3,059,328 downwards.
TTTAGTACACACCTTAGGACCTCGCACCAAATTTTTCGCGAAAAATGTACTACCTTTTTTTACTCCGGATAAGTCACCGATTGACATAAATACACAGTTACCATATTCATAATCAGCCTATAATGCTCCCACTGCTGGGACACGGGCCTCCTCTCGGTGAGAGGGAGTGGGCCGTAATCCACCACGCGGCTCCAGTGCGGGTTGCTAGATGTCACATGTCTTCGAATTACCATATTGTAGTTATGAAAATGAATTCCGGCTGACATTCAATTACTGTCACATTCAAAAATAAAGCCTACTTACTATTTTAGGCGTCATTTATTACTCAACACTATACATAAGAGAAGCTTACTCAAAGAAAAGCTTCCATCGCTTGAGATGTATGGACGGCTGCATTCGTTACTCTTCTCAAGACACACATGTATAACGTGTATATGAAAGGTGTCGTCAAAATTAAGTGTGTAGACCAACAAACAAAAGTTTATTTTAATTTTTGAATTGTTATAATTTTTATATTTTTATTACGGACACTTTTAACATGCACGTCTTTCTACATTGTTCTCACATGCATAATTTCAACATGAATGTTGCAACCAATATTTTGTAACAATATTTGGATTTAAAAGAGTGTCCGTGGAGTTTCTTGCCCGTTCTTCTCCATAGTACCCTACTTCGCTTTGAAATGGACAACTAGCTTCATCTTTGTGACTGACCGACCCCTTGATAATTCAAAAGTAAAGAAATAAATAGTTTGAGTTTGAAACTGAACAACTTTTTCCATAGGACCAATATCGTAATAGTGAAAAAATAATCAGCTATCGCATAGTAAACTTCAATACCGCATAATCAGCCTGTAATATCCCCACTGCTGGGACACAGGCCTCCTCTCGGTGAGAGTGAGCCGTAATCCACCACGCGGGCCCAATGCGGGTTCCCTCACAATGTTTTCCTTCACCGTTTTGAGAGCAGTGGTGACGAAATAATTGACACAAATTATAGCAAACAATAGACGTGGATATATTTAGTAACCTGTTCCGCTTAGCTATTTCTAAAGAGCCATAAAAAACTCCTGAAAGACATCGACACGTATTACACCTCTCAATGAGTCATCCTCGGGATGACGATTGACTTGTCGCGATCCCGAACACGGCGTGTTGCCACACCGAGCGCTGAACGCAGAGCAAAGTATAGCGCCTGTGTGAACTCGCGGCCATTGACTTCAATACCTACTCGACCCAGAAAAAAAATGTATGGGATGACTGATTATTTTTTCGCGATTACGAAATTTGTCCCAAAGAGAAAGTTGTTCAGGTTGATGGTCTGTACCAGACGTTTCTAATACACGCTGTAATATATTCCGCAAAATCATTTAAATAAAAAGCGACTCTTGTTACCACACAATAAAGTGCAATTCAGATCGCACCGCGCTAATCACCTACAGTTATATTCACCTAGAAGTTGCCTCTCTTTCTATCGCGTGACTCTTAAATCTTCTGACTACATTACACTCACTGAATTGGCCCGACAAGACGGGCCCGCCGCGTACTTGTAGCTTCATACCCGAACTGCGGAGTGTCCCATCTGTGGCTGTAGTTGTACTAGGGGCTAGTCCAAAATTTATTGTTCTAACGCCGCCATCTTGTATTTTCAATCACAAAACAATATCACCAACGCCCTCCTGTCAATGCCTAAAGATCCTTGTAGTACTTACGGGCACTGAATTGCAGCCATCCACACACCTCCCGCCGTAACTAACAAAAATACACAATCAATCGCATAACACAGTATCCATTGCTGTTTTCCCTCCTACACCCTGCCCTAAGCCTGTACATAAGCGTCGATGTATTCAGAGACGCGGTCGGGCGACACGACACCGGGTTCGCGGCCGGGAAGCGCACTGTCCAATGCAACTGGCGTCATACGAAGGCCGACTTCTGCACCGAGAAAGCCACGACCTGCGTCCATTGCTGGTACGGGAGTTAACACGCCTAGAGGTAATTGAATTTGGACTGTATTAATGAAGTGATAAAGTTGTTTATTGTGTTTGGTTTGTCGTGATTTTTGAATTTGTATTTGGAATAATGATGTTAACATGCGTTAAGTTTATTGAATTTCGACTTTAAGTTTTAAGACGCAAAGTTCATTTCTGTTTGGATTTTGTCGTGATAATTGAATTTGAGTAATGATGTTAACAAGCATAGAGGTATTTGAATTTCGACTTTAATTGCTAAGTTATAAAGTGTGTTTGGATTCGAATAATTGTGTTTAGGGTTCAGTTTTAATTAATGTGGTCTATGTCGCTGTTCAGCGATGTTGTTTAAATGTGTCGATGTTTTAATTGGATGTGCTTTTTTGTATTTTAACATTAATATAAGAAATTAACACTAATATAGTTAGACTATTATTTGCTTTAACTTAATATTTATTCCTTGTTTTCCATGGTAATGACATAATATAATTCATAACGGCATGTTTCTTCAATTAAAACGAGAAATGACTTCCATTATCTATTTTGTGAAAATCTGTTATACGAGTGATCTTTTGCAAACGAGTGATCGAATGTGTAAACAGGGTAAATTTGAAGTTATTGAAATCCTTCCAGACAGTAAAAATACTCATGAAAACAAACATTTAAGTATGAAAAATCAAATATAAGATGTAATTTTTTACTTTTCATTTGTTCAGTGTTGTTCCATATAAAAAGTTTTTCAAATACACACATGAGTTCTTTCACTCCTAGACGAATTTCAAAGATTTAAATTCCTCCTTGCACTAGAATTTAAATCAATGTATTGATCAGGCGGCGGCGACACACTGGCCCAGAGCGCAGCCACGACCCCGAGCGTGTCACGTGACAGCACCGTGATGGCGGGCGGCGACGTGCCGCGCCGCGCGCACACCACGCCGCGCCGCCCCCGCCCCGCCTCGCTGCACACGCAGGCCAAGCCACGTGAGTCATGGGCATACATCCCTAGGGCGTAGTGACGCGACACACTGGCCCAGAGCGCAGCCACGACCCCGAGCGTGTCACGTGACAGCACCGTGATGGCGGGCGGCGACGTGCCGCGCCGCGCGCACACCACGCCGCGCCGCCCCCGCCCCGCCTCGCTGCACACGCAGACCAAGCCACGTGAGTCATGGGCATACATCCCTAGGGCGTAGTGACGCGACACACTGGCCCAGAGCGCAGCCACGACCCCGAGCGTGTCACGTGACAGCACCGTGATGGCGGGCGGCGACGTGCCGCGCCGCGCGCACACCACGCCGCGCCGCCCCCGCCCCGCCTCGCTGCACACGCAGACCAAGCCACGTGAGTCATGGGCATACATCCCTAGGGCGTAATGACACGACACACTGGCCCAGAGCGCAGTCACGACCCCGAGCGTGTCACGTGACAGCACCGAGCGTGTCACGTGACAGCACCGTGATGGCGGGCGGCGACGTGCGACGTCCCGAAGACGTATGGTCATAATAAAGCGTCTAACAAGACTAATCGCATAGCCGTTATCAACGCATTCTGTACATCAAACTAAGTAACATTGAGAAAAAAAATTAAAGATTTTATGTGCTGTTTTAGTTCGTAAGATTCGTATTCGCATTGAAATAAAAGCTATTATTATCCCGCGGATGAGAAAATTTAAATTGGTCGACAACAATTTGTGTTTGTTTACCTATTTTGGTGGATTTGCGCATGTGATGGCTTGACCTATTAATAAATAGACACGGCAACGTTTTTAATGAAGATTTTTTGAAAAATGTGACACATATTAAAAAGTGGTTCAATTAATTCTGCTCGTTATTCTGATCAAACTATTTTCAGGTTTTGCGCATTTAACGTTACACGTTGTATAAGCCTTTTTTTCGTGAAAAATGTTCTAACTTTGTCCTTCAATATCTCCGTAACTAGAAGGTTCCCAGGTATGGTCTAGTACAAAAAAATAATCACATTGACGGGGAGTATAAGTGACTCTCGGCTTTGTTAAGTGTCTTTTTACACCCGGTATAATAATAATGTTGTTATGACGTAGCCATAGGTCCCTACGGTGTATCTTTGAGAGATGTTACAAATTGACACGGGTTTTGGCTTCCAATTAGGCCAACTTTTGTTATGATTTTAACGTGATAACGTCTTATAAATCGATGAATGCCAGCTGCACGCACGAAAAAGTGTCACGTTCCGCCTGAGCCGAGCGTGCAAGCGAAAGCGCGGAACAAGCGATAGAGAGGCACGATCGGCATAAGCGTTCGGCTGATGACGTTATCACGTCAAATTATCGTCCGTAAACCAACTTTACAGACAACCAATTTTTTTTACACTTTCTTATTGTTCACAGCGCCGCCGCCGGTCGCACCGGGTGACGGCAAGCCGCCAGTACACAGAAAGCCAAAGCCATCCAAAGATCACGATAAGGTAAATATCATAAACCAAGCAATTCCCTTCTATACTAGCGCTTCGGTCTTGGCTTTTTGCCCGCGTCCAAAGCATTTCAGTTCCTAAAAGCCAATTTTTTTAAATTTAGCCCTTGACACTCAGGGACAATGTAGCTTCCCATTCGTCGGAATCGGGTCAGTAGTATATATAGATTAGGTTCATTTTCAGGAAACAACTTTTTAGCACATTACCTTGAAGTTACACACAGAACTTCCCCCGCTTTTGTAATCGGTTAAAATTACAGTGAAATATCTTCATCATACACATCCCTTGAAACGCAAAGATTATTATAATAAGTATGCTTGTGAGAACCACTTGGTTCTTGATCAGACCGATGACATAAAGTAGAACGTGTACTACTGTGTGGTGTGTGTGCAGGCGGGACGTGGCAAGTCACTGTCGGCGTCGCCGGGCCGCACGCTGTCGCCGTCGCCCGCCGTCTCCAAAGAGTCCAGTGTCGACAAGGAGGTCACTAAGGTAACGAATATAAACCAGATTTTTTTCTAGCAATAAATAACATCAGCTGTGTTACAAAAATTAATTGCAATATGAGTGCCTGATATGTACCATCGTGGTCAAGAATACCTAACCACTTTGAAAACAAAATCTTGTGCACACGATCAATTTTTTTCGTAGGTAAGCATTATTACATTACCGAGTGTTGCAAGCAGAAATAGTCCTTACAGTGTTCAGATATGATATGATATGACCTGATGGATCAAACAGTAGTTGTTATTTTGTAACGTACAACATTTCACTGGGCAAAACTGCTTGTTTGTAGAGATCGTCTGAAGTAAAGTTAGAAGCTTACACAATTTTTTGAAAAGTTAGAGATCAATCAAATACCAATTACACCAATTTCTCACGATGCAATTTGATGTTCATTGCATCAATTTGTGCGCATTTCAAATTTAGTTTACACAATCATACGTAGATTTAGCTCTTCATTAGTGTTAACTAGCAACATTTGCAACAGCCGGCGCCGCCTGTCCCGGTCCCAGGCCCGCTCGCGGACAGCAAGAGTATAGTGGACCCGGCCGAGGTGACGCACAAGCTGGAGGCGCTGCAGATACAGAACGGAGATGCACTCCACCTTATTGATAAGGTAGCCAGATTACACGCTCATACTGCATGACTTTAACATAGGCTAAAGGACCACCTACTTTAAGCGCTGAATCCAATTGAAATTCTAGTTACACAATAAGAAACATATTTGACAAGTATACTTGCTGTAATTTTTTGAAGTGAAAACTTTAGGCGCGCGTTGGGCATTTTTGAGATGGGACTAATCCATTGATTTCGCGACACTGTAACAACAACTCAGTTTTGTAAACGCGATTGTGCACTTTATTTATATTACGTTACGGATCAATGTTCTATGCAAGTATTTTTACTTTAAAGGTTTTGTAAACGCGATTGTGCTCTTTATTTAGATAAGGTTACGGACCATTGTTCAATACAAGTATTTTTCTTCCATCAAGCCGATCTTGTTCAAGTTTTCACTTCTATCGCACTCCCGGAGTGCCACTGTTTTTTTTTTTTATATAGAGGCTTACCAACTAAATACATACACAGCATTAGGGTGCATTTCCACTGAAGTGGAACCGAGCGGAGTTGACTAGAGACCTGCAGGAATCGACCAATCACAATGGTTGAAATCCTTATCTACTCTGTGTTTGGACGATTCCTGCTCAGCTCCGCTCGTCACCGCTTAAGTGAAAACGCGTCCTTTTTTTTTTTTTTTTTTTTGGTGGGAAATTATCAAATAACTTCTCCCGCTCTGGGCGGAGCGGGAGGGCGTGTCAGACTCTTACTGACTAAAACCCACCCGTGTTCCTTCAGTTGCCGTGTTGCCAGGGGGCCACGATTTCCCTATCGGTTTTCTTCGAACCCCCGGCAGGCATTGGCCCTAGCGGACCCCGTCAATTCTGCTGACATCTCTTTGAGGCGCGCGTGGAACACAACGCGCCGTCGACCCGGGCTTGGTCCTTATCGGACGGCGAGCTACCCATTGCTCACCGTCCGCAAGCCCGCGCCTACGGTGGCCGGAAATCCTCTCGTGACTCCCGACGCCCAGGGCGTCTCCTGCTGCGGCGGTTAGGGGCGCGAGGGCGCGAAATTTGCCTTTCCCTCACGCGCTCCGTCTCCTCCTTCGCGAGCATTACTGCTTCGCAGAACGAGGTGACGGCCTGCCATTTCCTCTCGCTCCGTAGCATGGCCCGAATCAGGGCCGGACGCGAGAGATCACCGCCGCCGATCGCTGCCACGAGGACACGGCGATGCTCTGCCCAAGCCGGGCAGACCTCCACCGTATGCTAAGTGAAAACGCGTCCTAAGGGTGCACAATCTTTGTCATAATAATTAAACATCTATCTAAATTACAGGAAAGGTCAATTAATTAGCGTACTTGTGGATTAATACAAAAGAAAATATATATAACTAGCGGACCCGACAGACGTTGTCCTGTCAAAACATTGTCCAGCGGACAAAATTGTGAATCTAAACCATTCCCAGATCCCCTTGAACACACACAAAAAATTTCATCAAAATCGGTCCAGTCGCTTGAGAGAAGTTCAGTGACATACACACTCATTAAGAATTATATATATAAAGATTTAAAAATGACATGCCAAATAGTGTTTATAAGTATAACCCAATCGCTTTAGCGTGGCAATATCGGTCATTGCCCTTTCCGTAATATCTCTCCGTAGGAACCCAAACAATAAACTATGTATGGTTTTTCGTTATTGGAACATGTCGAAGACCACGATAAAAATTGATTCGAGACGGTAACGGACTTTGTTCACACACATACATCCAAATCCAACGAACACACTACGACGTCGTCAACGAGCAACGAGCGACCCGGCACGGGGCGGCGCGGGAACCGGGAGGCGATGACACCATCGACAGTGCAACGTCCGACACGACCGCGCTTGGACATACCTTAAGACCAGTACTTAGGTTGCTATAATAATTGTGAACCACCTATTAAATCTTTATAATACAGTCTTGAGGATTGACTTAATTGAGTCTTGTATGTCCAAGCGCGGTCGTGTCGGACGTTGCACTGTCGATGGTGTCATCGTCTCCCGGTCCCCGCGCCGCCCCGTGCCGGGTCGCTCGTCGCTCGTTGCTCGTTGACGACGTCGTAGTGTGTTCGTTGGATTTGGATGTATGTGTGTGAACAGACTTTCAGTTTTTTTAAAATAAATAGTGCTAGAAAATGTAGGTGAGTCAATGACCGATATTGCCACTCTAAAGCGATTCGGGTACAGGAACTACGTAAGCTTTTCGTTGATTGCCTGTACTATGTTACTCGATTGGTTATGGATTCAGCGCTCAATTGCTAAGCACGCTTATCAAAAAAGTATTTTATTCAAAGTTTATCGGTATATGAGAATGAAGACGAAAAACAAGAGATCTTAAGTTTTCTGCAATAAGAAGTGGCGAGTTGGATTCCTTTAGCTATACTACAGCATGTTTATTTTGAGTGTTTGTGCGTGTGAGATTTCTATTTATAAACTACGTTAAAAATATTGACCAGTCCTTGCAGTAATATACATGAAAATGTATAGAGGTATGAGGGACAGGGTGTAAAGTTCACTCATCCTCAATAGAAAAGGGAGGATCCTCCGACCAGACGGGTGTCGTGTCTGGTGGGCAACTGCTCGACGATTGACGTCGGGACGTTGTATAAATATTCGTCGCGCGGTTAACTCTGCTTGTGCGATGAAGGATTTGTGTGACAATGCAGTGAAATTAGTTATTTCATTTATTTCCTGATATGTGGCTCTGTTTATATTCTGTGAAATGTGTTTATAATCTTCATTTTCTAACTATTTCAGGTAAACGAAATCAAAGAAACAATAGAGGTTAAGCAGGAAACGAAAATCGAGCAAGTAACGGAAGAAGTAGCGAAACACGAAGAGAGAGCAAGTGAGAAGTCCGAACAGAGAAACGAGAGGTCCGAACTGAAGGAGAAGAAGGAAGACAAGGAGGACAGGAAGGAGCCCTCCGTCGAAAAGACTGATGATAATGAGATGACTGGTGAGTGACTCTTTATGACTTGAAAAAAAAAAATTATCTGTTTCTAACTTACGCGCTACTTGCGCTTTTTCATAATCAATCCAGTAATACTGCAGGTTTTTTTTTTTTTTCAAAATTCAATATTCTATAGTCATTTATTCAAACTAGGCTGAGAATCAGCACTTTTCGAACGTCAAAATTACATAAGACAGTCCCCCAAAAACGCCCACCCTTCACCACTTCCTAATGCCTTTAGCTGGGAAGAAGAAGTGGCGCAACAAACTCCCCAGCAGCACAGCTGTCTGTTCATGAAAGAAAAAAAAAATTGTGTACAAAAGCGTGCAAAATAAATTACATTACGCAACACAAAACATAATTTTAAATATAAAATATTAGCCATATTTCAGCTAGCACACGTCAATATACCCCCCTGGGTATTGACATTTTTAATCGGTGATTTAAAAAATACTGTTTCATAGAAAAGTGCAATACCTACGAAGTCAAAATGAACAGCAATTTTTTTTTTAAATATCTGACCAAAAATTTCAACGCATGGGGGTTCAGCATTATGTACTGAATCCATGGTAACAGTTTTCGTGTCGATGTCCCTGCCACACTATAGTTAGTTGATAGTTAAAATCTCATTGTTTTTATCGAAGTATTAAAGTGATTCGTGTAGACCTTTTTCAATGTTTCTTACAAGAAACTAATGTATTATTATTTGTATGTTACAGCGTCAATGACGGCGCGGCGCATCACTACGGAGGAGCAGGCCAAGGCCGCGCTGGCCGAGCGGCGGCGGCGCGCGCGCGAGGAGCTGGAGAAGCAGGCCGAGCTCGAGCGGCAGAGGTAATACAATAATATACTAGACATTATGTACACCCCAGCCCGTCCCATCCTTGATGTCCTCCCTCCGGTTGACGCCCTAAGCCGAGGTTCGTACCCCACAGGGGGTGCCCTTAGCCGGCGTTCACCTAGTATTAATTAGCATAGTTGAATAACCCCTGGCTGGAGGTTTCAAGTGTAGTAGCTTAAGGCACCCACAGGAAAGCCCGGTTAAGTAGAGGTCAACTACGAGATGACCTACATAAAAAAATAAATAAAAACAAAATATGTACACCATATGAATTACTGATATAAATGTAGAAATTGTATATAGGGTGACACAATGAGCGGTCTTATCGCCAAAAGCGATCTTTTAAAGACAGCCTTTGAATGGACAACCCATGACGTTAATTGATTATTAAAAACGGCTACTTAAACAAGATTAGCCAATGATATGGATAACATTTTAGTGGTGTGAGGAACAGGGGGTAAAGTTCACTCATCCACCATAGAAAAGGGAGGATCCTCCGACCAGACGGGTGTTGTGTCTGGCGGGCAACTGCCCATCGGTATGAAGTTGAAATCTTGTGTATATGTCGAGCGCTCGGTAAACTCTAACTGCGCGATGCAGGATTTGTGTGACGTCATGTCTATGATGCGTAGTTTGTATGTGGCGGTGTAACCGCTACAACATCACAGAGAACAAAAATGGTACTGTCACAAAGGTAAAAGGTAAAAAGAGACTGGCAAACGGTACGTTCGTCATTTTGGGGTCATTTCAAATTATTGGAATAAGGACATCTTTTAACGATATCGAAAACGAATATCTTTTGACTAAAGTTCGTTTTTTATTCCCAGCGACTAATTTGACAGGTGCAAACGTCAAACTCCAAATTGAAAAAACAAACAACAATCACTTGAAATGTCAAATTAATCTCTGGGAAAAAAAAAAACTTTAATTTTAGGTGTGGATTCAGTTATTTTTGATGGCTGGCCCAGAACAAGAAATGGTATGACTGTAGCAAAACCCAAGAATGCCGTAATTACAGTAATTAATGAATACTAATTTTTAATTATTTATTTTTCAGACTGCAACGCGAAGCCGAAGAAGAAGCTGAGCGACAACGTCAAGAGGAAGAGCGGCAACGTCGCGAAGAGGAAGAGGCGCGCGAACTGGCGCAACTACAGAGACAGATGAACGAGGAGAAACTTAGGAAAGCTATCGAGGTAACTCATCTAACCTATTACGGTTGGCGGAGTGGCCTTTGGGTTATTTGAATATATCAATTCGCGTGTCTTCAAGGCAATGGCACGTAAAATTTCATCGTTGATTCAACCGGATCGCGAGTGGTAATCTGGGTGTTGACGTAATACCGAACCCCCCCGTACCGTCCAAATGGACGGGGGCGGAAATATTGAGGGATGGGGCATTTTTTTTTTACATGGCATTCAAAATTTAAGCTCTATTATGTGCAAGGAATTTGTGTGTATCAATGCCATCCGGTTTTGATAAAATTCACTCTCATCTTCGGTGATAAATCATCGGCGTTTCAAGAATTACATACAGCGTAAGACACTATTTCAATTATAGCGATGTTCGGGGGGTGGCAACCGGATGACATTGATACACATAAATTCCTTGCACATAATAGAACTTAAATTTTGAATGCCACGTCAAAAAGAAATGTTAGGCCCCTATCCCCCATATCTCCTCCCCCGTCCATTTGGGGTCCATTCGAACGGTACGCGGGAGTTCGGTATCACGTCAATACCCAGATTACCACTCCGGTTGCCTCTTCGACTAAATTTAACGTGCTATTGTTTTAACTAGTGATTCATCATTAGAATCTGCTAGCTTTCGGTGCATAGGTAGACGTATTGTTGATAGAAAGTATTGTTAAGTAGATTAATAAGTATAAGTACGTGTCTTTGAAACATGTTTGACTCCGTTTCTTTCTAATTTAACCTTTCGAAACCCGAGAATCTGAACATAAAAAACTGTCAAAACCCAGGCGTTTTTAGGTTCTGACAGCTGGCTCCCTGGAGAGCCTGTGGGATTTCTACGAAACTATACCCCGTCAATTCTGCTGACATCTCTTTGAGGCGCGCGTGGAACACAACGCGCCGTCGACCCGGGTTTGGTCCTTATCGGCCGGCGAGCTACCCATTGCTCACCGTCCGCAAGCCCGCGCCTACGGTGGCCGGAAATCGGCTCGCGATTCCCGCCCCGGGCGTCTCCTCCTATTGCGGCGGTTAGGGGCGTGAGGGCGCGAAGTTTGCCTCTCCCTCACGCGTTCCGCCTCTTCCTTCGCAAGCATTACCGCTTCGCAGAAGGAGGTGACGGCCTGCCATTTCCTCTCGCTCCGTACCAGCGCCGGACGCGAGAGATCACCGCCGCCGATCGCCTCTACGAGGACACGGCGATGCTCCGCCCAAGCCGGGCAGATCTCCACCGTATCACTCACGGCTTGCTGTGAATGTGCTTGAAAACGAGTAGCGTCTGCAAATAACACGCACACGATACTGTGACGTCTGAGAGACGTTAACTAAAATGTATCGTGCCTGAATGTGTAGTGAAAGCAAGAGGGAGGACACTAAAGCAATACGCAATACTTGTATGTTATTCGTATATTACTTTGAGTTCAACATTATATTTTATAAAGATACTAGATGACCCAGCAAACGTTGTTTTGCCATATAAATGTTTGGGGTGGACCACCCTTATCACTTAGGGGTATTATAAATAGAATATAACCGATTTTTAGACCTACCGAATATACATAGAAAATTTCATAAATCGATCAAGCCGTTTCGGAAGAGTTATGGCAACTAACATTGTGACACGAGAATTTTATATATATAGATGTATACTATTCGATAGCTAATTTCCTTCTATTTTTCCATCAAATTAAAACATATTCCAATTCTATTTAAATATAAAACTGTCGAATGCTGAGCTGTTTCCTTACCAGCCTCCATAAAATAAAGTCGTTTGTTGCATAAAGCCTTACAGTACCAAGAGCTCCTGCGCTTACACACACATTCACAGCGTGTTTGTATACTTAGTAACCACAAGTAAAGCGTGCGTCGCGTCGCGAAATAAAAATACTATATTTGACACTAATAATGCTACTTGTAATTTGCATATAAGATAATATACATGAAAATAATATAATTTTTTCAATTCCCAGGCTCAACAACAACTCGAACGCGAAGAAGCGGAACGTAAAGTCCGCGAAGAAGTAGAAAAACAAGCGCGCCTCAAAGAAGATGAGGAGAAGAGAAAGGCGGCGGAAGAAGCAGAGAAGTTGCGCCGAGAAGAGGCCGAGAAAGAGGAGAAGGAGAGGCTCGCCAGGAAACAGAGGGTCGAGGCTATCATGGCGAGGACTCGGCTCAGGAAGGTAAGAGGCATTAAGAGTATTTATTCTGAAAGTGGGCAACGTTGCAAATAGATGTCAAACATTTCGTTGTTTGAGAGCAGTGGTGGCGCAGTGGTAACGGCCGCGACTTACGAGTTGTACGCCGTAGGTTCGTATCCAGACAGGCGCTTTACTTTGTGTAAATTATTTCATCACCACTGCTCTTAAAACTGAAGGAAAACATTGTGAGGAAACCGGCATGTCCTAGAATCGAAAATTCGAAGACATGTGACACCCGCATTGATGATTTCGTTGTTTTGATTAATTTGGCAATATTACTGCATGTAAATAAGAGGTGTGGCTAACTAGCATATTAATAATGAATTGCAATTATAATACTGAATTTGATATTCTAACTGTTTTAGGTGTAAAAAAGGCATTTGGAAAGTTTCCAAATCTTTTTTACATCTGAAATTAAGTAGTTGGTGTTACGATATTAATTATTGCATTTTATAGTCAATATTTTAATTCACTAGTTAGTTAATTTTTTTAATTCTTAATGGTCAAAAGCTGGTATCGTCAGTGTCGTGAAATTAATGGTTTAGTTCTATCTCAAAAATGTTCAATGTGTCTAAAGAAGTTTGAAGTTTCTTCAAAAATGAGTCGTTGTGGGATGCCTGGTAGATGTGAAACATCGAAATTATTATGTATAGGTAATATGCATAATATGATAGTTTACGACAGGAAATGAATATGGCGACTGTTGGCGTGGCGATGCGTCGTCACGCCAGGGCTTCGAAGTAATTACTTTTTTTTTGGAAACACGTCGAGCGTTGCCTCTATCCTCGTAAAAATAGGCCTTGAATTTAATTATTCTTTTGTAAATTATCAGCAGGCAGAGGAAGACAAGAGTAAACAAGCTCCTCCGGCTTCCGAGCCCGCGCCCGCCACAGTCGCCGACAGCGAGGCCGCGCCCGCGCCGCTAGACGCGGCCGCCGCCGCGCCCGCGCCGGCTGCTGCGGACGCGGCCGCGGCGGGCGCGCCTGCCGAGGCACCTGCGGCTGCCGCGCCCGTGTCTGACAACGGCAACGCGAATGCCACCGCCGACTTACTGGGACTGGACTTTGCACAGGTAACACACAGTTTTATACTGAGAGAAAAAATAAAGACCATGAAAAGAATACCCGTGATGAAATATTATAAAATTTTCAGAGCCGCCACACAGATAAAAATGGACAAAAATCTCGCACGAACACAAATTTAACTGTAACCCATTAATTTTCGTTTTGAATTACTCAGGATAACCTACTTTAATAATAGATCTGCGACCAAACTGTCAAATAAAAAGAAATTACTTCGCACTATGTTAACAACAACAACCACCTAAACTTAATTACCCAAAAAGTGCAAAACCACAAGTACACAAGTTTTAAACCCACAAACTCTTAACCCATAAAACCTAAACAACCCCAAAACCTATAATTAAGCTGAGATAATTATTACTGATAATATAGCGCCAAGTATTTTCTTTTACAGTCTAGTCACAGTTCCACTATTAAAAGTAGGTTATCCGACGTAGTTCAAAACAAAAATAAAATTTGTCTGTGCAAAATTTTTGTCCATTATTCATTAAGTCTATTGTACGCCATCTTGAATTTTCATTTTGACCTAATTCACACTTTTCTCTCTATACAGTGTACTCAAGCCACTGTGTACAATTTTATCCCACAACACTGTAATCTCTTTTCTTTTGTTTTTTTCTGCCGGCGTTCTCTCTCTCTCTCTTTCTTTTTGAATTAGAGGAAGACAGTCTCAAGTATTAACACTTTTTAGCGTGACAATTTCTGAAAATTTACAAACCGTATTAAAGAACTTCGTTCCAAAAACCTTTTTGGCCTCCAGAGCCTCCTTCTTAAGCCCAAATAAACTGGGATAAGTGCAAGAGCATGATGATTGTTCGTGCAGTTTTATTTCACCAAAATCTTTCCTACTGTTCCAGCCACAAGAATCAAAGCCCTTCGAGGTGCTACCGAACGCAGTGGAGCCCGCGCCGGCAACACAACATGCCGCGCCCAACAACGGCAACGTCACTGCCGACCTATTGGGACTGTCCGAACAACTCGCTGTGAGTATATCCATTATTATTATTATTTTACAGTTAACTCTCTCTTTTCCGTGGATGGGTGACCATTTCTATATACCGAGACTCCTCCGTGTCTCGGAAAGCACCTTAAATTTGGTCCCGGCTGTCATTCGTGGATTTTTGACAGTCGTTACGGGTCGTCAGAAGCCCGAGTCTGACAACCTGTCTTACCAAGGAGTGTTACCCAGTTACTGGGTTGTGGAGGTCAGATAGACAGTCGCTCCATGTAAAATACTGGTATTCAGCTGTATTCGGTTAGACTGGAAGCCGACCCCAACATAGTTGGGACAAGGCAGATTGATTTTGATTAACAATTAACGAGAACAGTAGTGGCCCATTGGTAACAGACCCGACTTAAGAGTTGTAGGTCGTCGTTTCGAACCCAAGCAGGCGCTTTACTTTGTGTAAATAATTTCATCAAAAACGGTGAAGGAAAACATCGTGAAGAAACCGGCATGTCCTAGAACCAAAAATTCGTAGACATGTGGCATCTACCAACCCGCACTGGGCCCGCGTTGTGGATTGCCCACTGCCTCTCATAGAGAGGCCTGTGTCCCAGCAGTGGGAACATTATAGGCTGACTATTCTTACGTGACCGCAACGGTCTTTCTGTATGTCTGTCCGGAGTGCGTTTATTACTCGAGAACTACATACTCGTTTTAAATCCATAGATAACATTGCGAAGTAAGAGACAAAGCTACTTTTACACTATCGTAATATTTGTTAACTTGAAAATAGATGGACAGCACTACAGTATTTTAGAAAAGAAACTTGACACGATAATAAATTAGTCTATGAACGTTCATAATTTTTTCTAAACCTGTTTTTTTTATTGAGAAAATCGATAACTATATAATACTCTTACTACCTTAACTAAAAATATATCTGAAAAAAAAAATGTTTTCCCTTATTTTTTTAGGTAAATGTTGCATAGGACCAACTTGAGTTAGTATTCGTCTTAGTCAACGCGTTTGGCCCATGTATCTAAACCTGTACCCTAATTGTGTAATACAACACAATCTGTTTCGATTTGAAACAGGTTGCTAATCCATTGCTTCATAAGTTGGAAAAAAAATCTGCTCAACAACGTAAATAACGCAATGAATGTTATTGAACTGTCAAAATGAAACAAATTTAGCAAAATTGTTTACGAAAATAAGTGACGCAATTAGGGTACTGTTTTGTATTTTGCTTGAGAAAATTGGTAACTAAACAATAATAAAATGAAATAAAATTGTTTGTTCTGTAAATAGGATATCGGAATCACTTTTACACGTCATATTAAAAATAAGCTAGATGAGGTCGGCGTTTCCTATCTGACTACTCTGAGAAGAAAGGCCGAAACAAACTCGAGAGGTCGCAGTCTCTTTTATAGTCCAGACATAATCTTGGTCAGGCAAAATAATAACTTCTTATCATATAATTTTTTATGTAATTTTTGGTATACATTTTCAGACTGAGGACAAAACCGCAGAGCAGACGACGACACCCAAACTACAAACAAACGACAACGCACCAATAACCAACACGCCAATCGAAGCCAACAACGGCAACTCCCAACCCGCCAACATTGGCCACATATCCGCCAACTTCATACAAACCGAGCGTTTGTCCAACGAGAACCAAACAAAGATGGCCGACGTGCCCAAACTTCTAGACGATGACTTCACAACGCACAACGGTCACGGGGCCACTCACAACCACCCCTTGACATTGCAAAATGCGATCTAATTGTGTGTAGATAAGGTTGGTAACTGAATGCAGTCGGTTTTCATTGCGTATATATTGGCTGGTGGTCGTGAGGTTGTGATTATGGCACGCTATTATTGAATACTTGGAGGTAGGTAGAGTTATTTATATTGACAAGAATTTTATTTGACCGCTGGAGGTAAAAATCTTCACAAAAACGCTTGAATACTGTCTTTTTCACAATACGCGAAATATTTATAGCAAATTGCGTATAAAAACATCTTCCTCGAACAACACGGCGGTCAAAAAATAAAATACACGGATAAGACTCGAAACACAGAGGGCAGCACTTACGCTTGTCCTTGTCCTTAAATGAAAATACAAATAATAAATAAATGTGTGTCACGGTTCTTTTCTAAGTTAACACATTATCTCAAAAAGTTAAAAACAATGTTTTTGTTATTCATCGTTGGTGCTAGTAAATTGTTTATAGATAGACTTGTAATAGTAACAAATTATTGAACTAGGCGAAAGTGGCCAGAATTAGTTTAGGCACTTCTTTGAATAGGTTTCGAACTGCCTTAGCATTTAAAACTGTATTTCATATTAAAACCCATCTATTTTTTTTTAGAATGTCTATAGAATAAATGTGGGTTTTAATGTGAAGTATAAGAGTAGTGACAAAGTCATCTTAGTCCAATTTAAAATATTTTTAAACGAGAATAACAAAATGAAAAGTTTGACTTACGGACTCGCAATTGAATATGGTCTCCACTTGAGCCCGAAACCATTCGGAGAAACCCGAGACGAGCGAGCAAAAATGTTAAAAAATAAAATAAATAAATACCAGTTTTCTTTTTCCATCTTTTTTTTTTAATTTCGATCTATAAACATCTTCATGCTAACTAAGGTTATTGCCCTAATTAGCTAGAAACCTTCAAGGTAACTAGGGTCATTACCCTAAACCCTATTTGGGGGGTAAAAGAAATGTAGGTAGGAAAACAATCTATAGTCGAATGGGCGATCTCTAACTTAGCCAATATGTATGCATGAAAACAGGGTATGTTGTGTCTGTCACTCTTAACCAGTGCTGTTAAGTAAAAAAAATATATAAATAAATGTTTACTAGACTATTTATCTGCAAAAACGCTTCTTTTCCTCGCCCCCTTTACATGGAACTAAAACATAATATGGGTGTACTTACTATGACTACAACTCTGCCTTACCCTTCGGGGAAACATGGCGTGATGTTATGTTATTGCTTAGAACCAACTTAAGTTGGAATTCGTCTTAGTCAACATGTTCGGTCCATATATCTTATGCTAATAAATCCGTCACATTTTTACTGTAGAGTAAACTTCGTTTTCCCAGCGTTGGGATAGTCTAGGTTAGCCACCAAGAATTAAAATGCAGGAATATAGTATACTATAACCAATATAAGTAAGTTATAATTAGTTGACAGAATGTTCTCAAGTTGGTTCTAAGCAATATTTTACCGATACTTATTAAAAATATAATGTAACTCTCAGAGTGACGGAACACTGGGAAGGCACTAAATTATTATAATTAATGCATTTATTGTAAATTATCGCAAGTTACTATGGTTTTACTCACTAACTGCTAAATTGGTCAAAACGTAAGCTTATTTTGTATACTGTTGTGGTGCGAGTTCAGTGGAAACGAAGCGAATTGTGTAGTATTCATTCTTGTACGATCAAGAGTTCTTGAAAATGTCATTATTTATTCGCAAATTGAGGAATACATGAAATGAAATCCTGTGGATACTTATTATAAAACTGATTTTTCCATGCGATTGTCCAGTTCATCATTTTCTTCGTTTACATTGGGATTTCGGCTTTAAGCTCGTCAGTTGTCCCGACAACTGACGATCATCAAATTTTATTGTAATCAATGCTTTACCAATATTCTCAAAGAAAAAAGTAAAGTACAGTATAACTATTTTCTTAATGTCCCTCAGCAAACTTCGTGTTTCGTCAGTCGTCGAATTTCCATCAGTTGCGCTTTGCACTTGCTGCAGACCGGACGCTTTCAATCGACTTAGAAGTATATAGAGCTGTTAATACTCTTAATGTTATTTGTTTTAAAAATGGAAGGAAAGCTGCTAAAGTCGCAGGCACGAAAATAGTTTTACGGAAATCAAAACAACAATAAAGTACTTAGTTCTGAATTCAAATTATTAAACACGATAAATTTAATAATTGATGGACACGGAAATTAGCATTCGTTTGTATTCGGAAATGCGATGATTTCCGAGGGACATTAAGAAAATTGGACTGTACCTACTTTGTTTTTATTGGTGAATCTTGTAAAGTAATTGATTGCAATTAAAATACATAAAACCTAACTTAATGATTCAGTAACCGATATGTAGGGTTAAGATATAAATATGAACGTTTATTTATTCAACAATGACGATGTGTAAGTAGATGCCAGGCCGCTAGATATGATTATAACCTCTTTGGTCCGAAAACCGCTCAAAAAATGACATTGACAGAAAAAGTTACTGTCAAAATGTAAACGTCAAATCATTGTCAAATCGATATGTCAAGAGTTGTCATTAGAATACTAATGATCGATCTCAAACGTGTAAGAGCGGTTTATCAGAACAGATCGTAATATATGCATAATAATTAGTCGCCAAACCAATGTTAGTAATTCGCGCCATATTCCAAATTCATTGACGGTTTTTTTTTTACTTTTTTCCTTTAGTAAATGTTATAATAACAAAATTCCGTCTCACAAAGATTGGTGTTGTGTGATACGTTTAAATAAGATTTAATTTTAATTGTATTATAATTTTTAATACGCGTAATTTGATTATTAGTGTGAATAGAGTTAAATGTGAAAAAAAAACAAAACCAACTGGCATTGTTTAGATGTTTACGGGGATCAGCAAATTGAGATGGAAATATAATTTTTAATTATTAACAACATTATTAAAAGACGTGACACTTGATATGAAATTCAGCATTTAACCAATGTAACAAGAGAATTTAATAATTTTATTATAAGACATGAAATTGAGCATGATTATTGCTCTTACTAAAATTGTCGATTTCAAGCAAATGCCATACTGATAAATGCCCTTTTGTAGACACATTTTTCTTGCCGTGAAAAACTACGGTTTTTTCGTCGTGTGTCGTGTGAAGCTTGTTGAAGGACACGTTTATTGTACGGCGCGATTTATACGCCGTACCGTAAAGAAATCGTGCCGTATACAAAGGGCCTGACAGGTTTCCCTCGATTGATTATTGGCTAGCCAATCAACAAGAAGGCATTTACGTAATTAAAACCAAGCCGAATCGTACTGGGTTTATTTGAATAAATGCTACATTATTACTAAGGCAACATTGTATATTACAAAATGGCCGTATTTGCGACAACAACTGCATGGAACAAGAATTTCACAAACAAGAGTTTGTGATATCAACGCTTATATCCGTATTCAAATATAATGAAAATAGGATTTATTTAGCATGAGAAGTAAATAAACTTTTGACAGAGTTTCTTTGAGAGAAGCGGGCATTGAATATAAGTTATGTAAATGAAGTGAAAAATCTATTAAATCGATCATACCCGCTTCAAAAGATAAAACGCACAGGATTATACAGATGTAAAATAAATAACGCACAACCATCATCATTATGAACAACGAGTCGCGATTAAAAATCAGCTGTTCTCTACATTTTGACAAGGGATCAGCAGATTTTTTTTTCCGCGATTTCTGGTATGGTCGTGCGTTATTCAAATTACAACATGTATGAATACGGATATAAATGCTTATACCTAAAAGCGACGTTATATTTGTTTTTTTCTAAAATTGTTCTTAGAGAAACAAACATATGAACAGTATATATTTGGGGTGGAAATGAAGTTATGCTTAATAAAGTTACAATAATGTAATTTAAGTTATTTAACACGTTATAAATACAAATTTTTTGTATGATAAGTAGATAGCATTCAATGTTATTCAGCTTCTTTTTTATAGAATGTTAAACAAAAGAAAACTAGTTATTTGATGCCGTTTCGGTTCATAAACAAGGTTACAATGGGTTGCATTAATATAATTTCCAACTGAACTAAGATTCTAACCGTTTACTAGTTATTGTATAAATTAATTATTAAGTCAAACGTTATGGTTATGTTTTCATACAAAAGTGTTTAACTATTATTATTGTGGTTTTAAACTTATTAGCGTTTCACTTTACTTTGCCTGTTTGAAAATGGTTTTATATGAAAATGTAACTAAAACTGGTTGACTTGGGGTATGTTTCCCCTACCTGTATATTATTCCATAATATTTTCTTTCACATAATAATAATAATAGTAGTTTTTCCAATTTACATCTGTTGTGTGTTGAGTACATTGTTTCGTGTGTTTAGAAATGTTAGGTAAAGGATAGTTTTTTGATGGGAAAAGAGAGATTGACTTCCGTTATACAAATTACCTACATCGTATGTCGTTTGTGTATGTGAGAAAGGAGATAACCAATATATTCGACACACAATAGACACACATTCACAACAACTGTCATTTCGTGTCTTAGTGACATCAAATTTGACATTTGTTGTGAATGTCATTTAACAAATTTATCATACGATTTTTGCTTGTAGGTAACATTTGTACGATTTGTGTTTTATTTTGCTTATCCATCCACTTTTAATCGTTCAAATTATATGAAAATCATGTAGATGTCTCACGGCCTTAATTATTATACAAATATGTATGAAATCGAGGCCAGGATAAGTGACCCATCTTTGCAAGGATTGTGACAGTAATCACTCTAAATTGTTCTGATAAGACAAGATCTTAGTAAAATGTCGGAGCTGTTTAATTTTATTTTATTGGGTGGTGCACTTATTCTGGTCTGAAGAATACTTGGGTTGACATTTTGACAATGTATCTTCCTGCTAAATAATTTGACAATCGATATTGTAATCAAAGAATTCTTGCCAAGTGTGGTATCAATGAAATTGGGATTTTAGAAACAATTCATCTTTATAAAAAATTGTCAAATTATTTAGTTGAATTTAGATTTGATTGTCAAAATGTGTTCCCAAATATTTCGGTGTATAATTGTAATATTTTATTACAAATCAGTGTGACAGGTCGCCCACAACATCACGTCGATTGTCATGTTCCATAGTCTGATTGTTATTTTATAAGTTTAAATGAGTTGACGAGCGCCCCAAGTTGCGTATACACACCCTCCATTGATCGCGACTATCATACCAAAAAAGCTAGTCTAAAAATGTTATGTAATTATTGAAGAAAAATCGTGCTATTAAATTATTTTCCGTTTCTGATGTACTAAATTGTTGGTTATAACCAGTGATCGGAGTAGGTAGATTGATTTGGGGGTCAATGAACTGGCACATATATTAGTATGGATATGCCTCCAGAATTCCGGGATTTTGAAATTATTAACGATTTTTTTAAGGAATTTCAAATGTTGTAATGTATAGAATAAAGAATACATCAATGAATAAGAAATGTTTAACCCTTTTGCTGTCTTTTTAATAGTATATAGGTGATCGGACTCCAAGAAAAGGATAGGACTATAAAAAGAATATGATAATAAAATATATT
The DNA here is from genome assembly GCA_963680765.1 of Agrochola lychnidis. Lineage (NCBI taxonomy): Eukaryota > Metazoa > Arthropoda > Insecta > Lepidoptera > Noctuidae > Agrochola > Agrochola lychnidis. The sequence goes on along the minus strand of OY796871.1, from coordinate 3,037,241 downwards.
TTAAATTTTTATCTATCTCATTCTATAAATTTCAAAAAATCCGTAAGTACCGAAATGAAATCCCGGAAAAAAGGCTTATCCATGTTATGATTTCTATGACTATTCATGATGCGAGTACGTAAAATCAATCTACCTACTCCGATCACTGGTTATAACTTAAGTTACTTTGTTATAACATAAGTACTTGTGTATGTAACTGTAGCGTTAGTAATAAATGAAGTATGGCGGCCTGTCACATTGCGCCCGCGCAACTGTGTGCGTGTTTATGTATGTGTGCGTGCGTGCTAACGCAGTCCATTCATCAGTACGGTTAGTCGTTGAAGAATAATAATGTAATTGATATCATACATAGATGGACGTGGCTTCGATGCGTTATATAACTACTGTATTACGTTTATAAACATCATGGATTTATTAAATGAAACAATTTTAATACGAAAAATAAATACAAAGAAGTTAACTTTGTGTTTTTCTTTAGCTTTACCTGTATCCTAGATTGCTCAAAACTGACTTGGTTTATCCCCGCCTGCGATACCAAAATTCTATAGATTATAATTCATAATGCTTGTTTTTTTTTCCTTTATTTTCAGCTTTCTTTTACTTAATAGTTTATATCCTGTTTAATTCCATTATTTTAATTTATTGTCCTTTATATTCGTGTATGAGCAAGAATTATTAATAAATAGCACGAAATCACAAAAGTAATGCTGGTTGTTACTTTGAAGGCGAATGTTATGTAGACTTGAGAGCCACAGTTACCCGACTGCAGTGAAGCCAAAAAGGGAGGGTTATATGTTTGATCTGTAGGAATATAGTCTGGCCACGCAAGAGCCGGTTTTTTGATCCGTCAAGCTAACCAATTATTAAACTGACCATAGTTAAGACTAACCAATTGTTTACTCAAGTTTACATTTTTTGATCCCCGTTTGAACCATGGTTAGAATTTACTATTGTTAACTATCTTGCCCTTGCAATCGACATTGGCGCCGATTCCCTTGTTCACAAACTAAACTTAAGTTCAGTGCATCTTTTTCTTTCTATTTCATTAAGAAAAGAACAGAAGAAAAATTTTAGTTTATTTCTGTCAAATTAATCAGCGCCTGTCACTACTCCATAAAAATTTAGACGTGATTAAAAACTTGCCTACTAAAATGACTTCAATTTACGTCAAACGCTGATTAATATGACAGGACTAAACTAAAATTTATCTTCTGTCCTTTTCTTAATGAAATAGAAAGAAAAAGACGCACTGAACTTAAATTTAGTTTAGTTTGTGAACAAGGGAATCGGCACCATTGGCATATCTTCTAAGGATGACCCACAGTAACCATTTTTATCTTTCAGAATTTGATGAAAATACCATTGTTATTTCCCTATATTGACCGGTATCATATTAATCCTTATCCAATAAAATATGTTATTTAAATTGGGCATTTAATTGAAATTAAAATATGCCTTGACATCATATTATTTAAATGAATGGTTTAAAAGATATCACAGATTCAAAATTACGCGTAACAAAATAATTATGGCTGGAGCGCAGCGGTAGGAGTCAATAACCTTTTCCTGGACTATTAGGTATGTAATCCCGGTAGGGCTGCGAATACGGGCCGAAAGGGAAATCGTGGCCCCCGGCAACATGGCAACTGAAGGAACACGTGTGGGTTTTAGTCAGTCAGAGTCTGTCACGCCATCCCGCTCCACCCAGAGCGGGAGAAGTTATTTGATAATTTCCCACCCAAAAAAAAAAAAGATAGTGCAATCCACGAAGACGCGTCCCACTCAGCGATTACTGTACTGCAAGCTGAACTCTAGAACGGCGCGAAGCGGAGTGCGGGGCGTCTTCGTGGATTGCACTATCTATAGGTACTGCCCGGTAGTACGTTTGCGTGGTATATTTTCCGACATCCACGCGGGCAAAGCCGCGGGCAAAAGCTAGTGATACCTATTTTTTGAACCGCGCTCAGCAGATGCGATATTAGTCACTAAACCCACGAGGCAGACAATAATGTTTCATTTATCTACTTCTATAACAGATCTTATAGTTTACCTAAAACCTAATTAGCACGGTTGACTTTAGTGGCCGAGCGATTGGTTGCTACGCTGATTCGTTGGTTCGATTCTCGTATTTGAATGACCTTCACATTCCGGGTCTGGGTATTTGTGTAACATTTTGTACCAATACTCACGAAACAGGAGAAAACATGATATAATGTAGCAATTTTAAAAAAAAATTGTTATATAAGCAACTGTTGTCTAATAAGGGGTATTAAAACACCACGACAAAACACCTAAACACCTATTTATGTACTGTTATTTTATTTCTAATGATATATTTTAAATAATTTTTTATTTGTTCCTCTCAAACAGAGCACCTGCCATCCAATCTCTTCACCACCCTTGGTTGACTGGTAGAGAATGCCTAAGGCATTAAGTCCGCCTTTGTACCTTTTTGCGTGTGAAAAGTTTAAATAAATGTGGTTTTGTGTGATAATAGTATCACATGAGTGTTTTAATACCTAATTATAACAGTTGCATACAAGACTTTATCTACACCCATGATATGAATCCTGTATAAAAGTTTCTGAAACCATTGGGTGTTTGTAATTCAAGATCAAGAATAAAGAAATTCCCACGAAATTCAGTACAACTGCACGTATGTACGTCGCCTGCAGCAGCACATCACACACACATGCGTGCAGCGGGTGCTGCTGTACCCCGCTTGAACGTTGAAACGAGTTGCGTAATGAAATTAATTACAACATTACAACACTCATTTGGATGATATTAAGGTTACTATAACACTGGCTGTTTTAATGTTGCCAATAAGCTGTTTCTGAAACTTTTATAGAAGTTTTATAGCATGGGTGTAGATTAACATATTAATGGCTTTTTGTGGTACTCGATATTCCATTATTTCTTTGTTTCATTCAAACCACCGTCCTACGCACCGAGCTACGGCGTAGCACCGTAGCACGTAATGCGCTACGATCGCGTGGTCACTTCGCTGAAAGCTTGCTCGTGTGATCAATTATTCAAGCGTGTCAATTTACTTTTAGAGGAATTATTTTTCGAGGTAAGTATTTAAAATTACTCCAAAATCTTTCCGGACATTAAAGATACAGAAATGAATTATTTAATAAATACTGGATTATATTGTTAAGTAATATCATCATGAGAATGTATTACTTATGGTGATTACCAAATATGATATTACTAGATAAATCAAGCAGGCTTAAAGCCACAAACTCGTCAACCTTCGGGTTAAAAATACCAGCCGATTCTATTAAAATCTCTCTGTAAAAACGAATTAGGGCTTTACACTGGTGACTATAGCCACTGCACGATTTTTGCCGCAAGACGAAAATTTTCTGTGGAAATAGCAATTCGGCTAAAGGTGCACGTGACTCAGTGCAAGTTCCAAAGCAGAGTAGGTGTCGTCTTTTGTCGTGCGGCGACAAGGTCGCATGCGGCGGATGACTAAAATCGACCGTGAAAATTCTCAGTTGTAAGCGATGAAATGAGCTTCCTGACCACCTGACTTACCGTGTGGTTAGGGCGTTACTGGATCAGGAATACCAGGGTTCATTTGTGACAGAATCCATGGTTCAGTACTTAAGAACGCGGCGACGCATGAATTGTCCATACAAACGTAATACCTAAATCATTTGCAATTTGGGCATATTTCAACCATATTATGTTGTTATTCGGATTTAGACAGTATTTGTCTTACATCTTTTTTTTCCAAAAAACTTTTCTAAAATGAAGTTTAAACGAATTTAATTTCGCACATTTTTACAGCGTAAATGAAATGTCTTAATATTGTTTTTTCTTTATTATAAACAACAATATTTATAATATTGTTTCCGCAGAAGCATAGCTTATATTATCAAGATACAAATTATCGAAAAAGAAATGGAAAAATATTAAGTTTTCATTAATAATTTTTGGTATTACGGAATACATCCAAATTTATCATACATTTTCGAAAGCTAGTAGTGCCATCGCGTCAAGCAATAATTGTCAATGTGTGCGTGGTAGTATTACTCACTGTGTTGGTGTATTTCGCTCCGACAGGCACTCACACTAGCGCAACGTGCTCGGAATTGAATTTTGCAAACATCTCGATTTGTAGTTGCGAGCCGTGTTCGCAGGCCTCTTAGGTTTGAATAAAATACCGTAAAAAATAGGGTGTTAGATGTGGGTGGAAATAAAGGTACAACTTCGACATCCATGGTGGTTATCAAGCTCCGTTCGAGAGTTTATCCTTCTTTTCAAACAAAGACCAATGCTTATATTCTGAAGTCGGTTACAGCTCTTCTCCCATCTTCAAAGGTAAGCCGCGTAGAATGGGTAGACTGGAGCGATAATGATTTGGCTGATCCGGAATATTTCAGACCTAATAAAATTGATATGCTATCGGATGCTGATGTATACAGCCAAGTCATTCAGAATGGAGTTAAGAAGAATATTCGCGATTGAATACCAGTACAGTATTTTGTTACACTACCCGCTCCAAGTCGACCCTCGGTCACGTTCATGGTGTTCGTGGTAATCGAGGTGCCACTGTAGTGCCATCCCAAGGACAAGACATTACACAGGATAATATGCCACACTCAGAGCCCCGGCGTTCAACAAGAGAAAGCTGAGCATGTTTTTCGACGCAGTAATTTTCAGCATCAGTAAGATATTTATTTATTTAACAAAGAGAATGCCATAATCGAATAATTAAAATATCTTACTACTGATGAAAATTACAATTTATCACATGCCAGTTGAAGTATATTCTTACATCTTGCTACAACTTTATTATAATATTTGCTTTTCTATAGATAAGTGGTTTTTAAAATGCAAGAACAAGATCTTGTCCACGCTTAGCCAGATCACCCGAACAAACTGAGCAATTCCCTTTGCGTAAAAAATTTAAAAAGGCTCTGTACGGGTTGTAGTAGTTAACTCCGTTTCCGATTTGTCGTGAAGGTGTGTGAACTTACAAACCTTCACGACAAATCGGTGTACGGAGTTAACTACTACAACCCGTCAGGCTCTTATTAAAATAAAGTTAAGTACTTGTTGGTTTGCTGCTCTCAGAGGTAAAAATAATTGTGAAAGACTTTACTTACGGACTTACAAACCTGTCTGCATGACTCACGGGGTACCGACACATTTCAACCAACATATTTTTTAGGGAATAGGTTGCGTCCTATTTAAAAGTGATAGTCGCGGGGATACGCGATCGGTCGCGTGCATATGTCACTTTTTGTTTTTAGAAAACTGGAAAGCGTCCTCTGTCGGTGCAATCATGCATTCAGGATTACCGAACATTTTTTTATTACTAATTCACAGATATGTTCAACTATAAGATATAAAAGGCATATTTATGTATTTCTATAGTTAAACCTCCTGGGTTCGATTCCCGGGTCGCGCAAAGTGTTATTGGGTTTTTCTATCTGGAATTTCTCAGTAGCAGCCCGGAGTCTGGATTTGTGTCCGGTTGATGGCAATAGGCTCGCCCCCTATTACATGGGACTTAAACATACCTAACTGGCTAAATGTGGGTGTACCTACTACAGGGACACCTCTGCGCAAACCTTCGGGGAAACAAGGCGTGATGTTATGTGTGTATATGTGTTCTACAGTTGAACTCATCTTTTGAAGATTCCTTAGTAGACTGAGGGACCCGGTTAAACAGCCATAAATCTGTAACGCCATATTCTAGCGAGTTGGAAATTTCTTAAAAGATTTAAGAAAATCTTAACTAATTTCTAAAATAAAAATTATTATTATATAATATTTATTACTTTCTGAGATTTATGCTATACCACTTAATGCAAGCGTCTGGATTGAGAGCCCAAGTAATTTTTTAATTCACGTTTAAGAAAATGGACATTTGCTTTAAGTTTTTACTCATCATCATCATCATCAGCCTTTAAATGTTCCCACTGCTGGGACACAAGCCTCCTCTCTGTGAGAGGGAGTGAGCTGTAATCTACCACGCGGGCCCAGTGCGAGTTGGTAGATGTCACATGTCTTCGAATTTTTGGTTCTAGGACATGCCGGTTTCCTCACGATGTTTTCCTTCATCGTTTTGAGAGCAATGGTGATGAAATAATTTACACAAAGTAAAGCGCCTGTCTGGGTTCGAACCTACGAGCTACAACTCGTAAGTCGCGGCCGTTACAACTGGGCCACCACTGCTCTAAGTTTTTACTATTTTTAACTTATTTCCCTGTAGGAAAGTATCAACTTGAATCGCAAAAAAAAAAAAATGGGCCCTCAGTCCAGATGCACATCAGATGTAAGTGGAAACGGCGGAGCTCGACGACCTAGTAGGACATTTACTAACCTTATTGGTGATGTTCTTCAGAAAGCCCAGGTGCGTAGTACTCGCAACCGGCGTGCGTGTATGACCAGATGTATGAACGTAAACGAGGCAAAAGGAGTATGTAAGAATCGTAGCGGGTGGCGTTCTGTAGTTTCTGCTTACCCCCATGGGAAGAAGGCGTGAGTTTTAAGTATGGTATGTGTATCGTTTTTTAATAGGACGCGTGGTTAGGTGTAAAATGAAGCAACATTAAAATTGACAACTGCGTATATTAATTTCACTATTGTTATAATACAGTTTTACATTTTGCCAGCCTTTACAAAATGTGAAGACAGTAAATAAAATAACTAATTTATACAAAATATATTCGGATAAATTATTAAAATAACATTTAAAAGCTAAGGTAACTTATTGTTGAAACAATTTGCTATAGGCTATTTAGTTTAAAATTATTTTGTTAAGTAAAAAAAAAACTGTGTGGCGGATTTCATTGCTGATTGAGTTTTTAATTCAAGCATGTGTGAATGTTGTTTATATTTTTCTGAAAAAAATAGTTCTGCATTTCACTTTTTTTGTCGTATTACAAGAGCAATTCTCTTGTTGGAAAATTTATAGTTTGTAAAAACAACAGCATTGAAATCAGTCCTTTAGAAAATTAAATCAATTTTGAAATCTTTTTATCCAATTAAGTAGGCATAATTATATTTCTAGATTCGTTTTGCGTACAATAATTTAAAAAACACATTTAAAATAAATATGTAACAATGAAAATTAACATAATCGTTATTATAAACCTAAAGTTTATTTTTATAGTGATATTAATTACAATTACGAATCTACCTTTATTATTATTTATAATTGAAAACACTCATCGTGAGCTATCTACTATTCATTTAACTTTTATATTTTTTAACAATTAGGAAATATATTCAGATTTGACATCGATAAAAATATAAGATTGATTTAGTTATTTATTTTAAAAAGAGTTACAACTTTTATTAACGGATAGATATTATTTTCTAACTATAGGTAAAACATATTTTAACAATAGTATGGAGAGGAAACAGATTTACTGTTTGAAATACAAATAGAGGATTCTTAAAAAAAAAAAGTCGTTTCTCGTCACATTATACAACAAAAAAAAACAACGCCAGAATGGTAAAAAACATTAAAGAAAAATAGATTTACAACTGGCCGATAAATTAAAAGTAAAAATTAGGCCGCATATCGGGATAAATGTTGAAAGGGTAGGTATCCATAAAGACCTTGTTAATTAGGATAAAATCGCTTCAGTGTAAGAAGTATATTTAGAGAGCCTTTCCGCATACACCAAACTCGAGAAAATGTAGGTACATACTGCTTTATCCAAAGTTATGGTTTTTTCCTAAACAGGATATTTTGTACCAGAAAATATAAATCTATTATTGTGGCAAGTGACCTAAATATTAAAGTAAATGTGATCGGTGACAATGTTTGGTAAGCCCAGAAATTGTGTTCTTGTTTAGCTAAACTTATTGTACTAACATTGAAACAGTAATTAATTCAAAAATAATATTACATTTATCGTTCACAGTCCAGTAATGTTTAACAGTTTTTTTGTTACGACATAAAAATAAATAAATACTTTGTTAAAAAATATCTACTGATGAAATATGTTCTAACAAGTTTTAAGCTTAAATAATATTTTAGTATAATATTAGTACAATAGACAAGTATAATTTACTGCCTAGAATCTCTTAAACTGTGAAAATAACGCTAAAATAAGCCTCAGTATTTTTATTGGCAAGAGTTCTTAATACATAGGATATGTTGAAAAGGTAAGTCTTTTTCAAGAAATAGGTAGCATTTAATTTTTTTATTATTATTTAATACTTTTGTAATAATCAATTTTAGAAGACACTTAGTTTGGCGTATCCATCTCGAGGCTAGGCTCTGAAACAAAAATATTTATGAATTAATAAATATATATACGTAAAATACGGCCGAAGAATCATGGCCGGTCCGAATTTTGCGCAGAAGACTGCGCCATTTTTTTTTTGTGGCGAGTGTGAGTATTAAAATATCGTAATAAGATAGTTGAAGCCGTGATATAGTTATATCTCTAGGGATATAGCTACATACCTTAATATAGCGTTGTGAAAGCGGTTCATAACTGTCAGAGTGCTCTAATTTTGTTATTGCGACCAATTTCGACGTAGCGCTCGCCGGCCACTGCCACGGCACCGCTCGCTTCGCTCGCTCGGCTCACTCAGCTGGCGCGTAGTTGATAACCTAACCTAACCTATTTGGTCGGGGTGCCCTAATAGTTATATATACTAGATCGTGCTCATATCATAGTTATATTATATCTCTAGGGATATAACTATATCACGGTTTCAACCATCTTACTACGACTTATTTATGCGTGAAAGTTCCGAGAGCCTATGTTCAGACTGGCCAGGATTTATCCGCTATATTGCATACATTTATCTCTCACACACACTTGTTATCATTTGACATAGAAATTAGTTAAAACAAGAAACTACATTGATGTTAGATAAAGGTATATGAATTATGAGAATGAAAATGAGAGTCGTAGAGCTTTTAACACAGTAAGGATATTCGTTTGTTAGTAATTTTAGTAGAAAAGACATTTTTAATTAATAAAACAAATAATACCACGGAAAAAATATATCTCCCGAAGATTTATACCAAAGGTTAAATTAGTCAAGATTTACGAGTATTCTTCAGAAGCCTAAACCGAAATAAAATTAGAGGAAACAAGGCATGACTTTTAAATAAAATTGTACCTCCATTAAAGTTGAATAAATTTTTCCCATTACAATTAATCCAGAACTACATGGTACCAGTTGTACCTCTTGGAAAGATTTTGCATAGTGATTGATGATAAATCATCTGAAAATGAATGATAATGAGAATGAATGAGTTTCTGTTTCAAGAATAATAATTTAAAAAACCCTGAATTTTATTCATGGAAATTATTGTCATACTATTTTCTAGATTTCATTAGCGGACCATTATTTTAATAGTTTTACGTCAGGGTACAGACACTATCAGTTATAATGACATTCCTTCCAATATATACGTAAAACGATGAAAATATTATGATCACATCATCATTCCAATTGACCACTGGCGTGTTATCAGAAGTCTAAAAGGTAATGGACCTCTCCATTACGTTTTAGATCACGTAAGGAAACTCCAAAGTTTCCTCACGTGATCGAAACAGAAATGAAGAGATCCGCAGGAGAACCAAGGTAACCGACATAGCCCGAAGAATTGCCAAACTTAAGTGGCAATGGGCAGGGCACATTGCTCGCAGAACGGATGGCCAAAGGGGTCGAAAGGTTCTGGAGTGGCGACCGCGTACTGGAAGACGTAGCGTTGGAAGGCCTCCCACAAGATGGACCGATGACCTTGTGAAGGCCGCAGGAATCCGCTGGATGCGGAAAGCACAGAATCGGTCGAAGTGGAGGTGCTTGGGGGAGGCCTATGTCCAGCAGTGGACGTCTGTCGACTGAAATGATGAATGATGATGATCATTCCAATCACCACACTGTCAGTAGTAATGACATTACTTGAATGTAATGTCATTATTACTAATAGTGTCTGGAGGCCTAATATCGGAAGGAATTACAGTAATATTGATGTCATTACTGGTCCGCTCTTTGTTGCTACGTCGCTGCTACGTCGCGCTACGTCACTGCTACGCCAAGTGAAACAGCTACGCCGCGTAGCAAACATCTTTCTCCAATTGAAAAATCTCTATAAGTTTTAATAGGTACACCTGCCTAACCCTTTAGGGCCTAATACAAGCGTGATATTATGTTATGTCATTTTCATAGTAATCGTAAAGGTATGATTCCGAACAACGCCGTATGCAGCATTGCACCAATAATGTAAATGTCTATTAACTGCTCCCAAATTACGATGATTATTTTATTTTACTTTTTTTACATACTTCATTGACATAATCTTTTCAGTATTTGATATTATATACCTACAATTTTCTATATGTTTGCTGCTGTAAAGCTGTAGTGGCAATCATGTCATTTGGTTTAAATAGGTCCTTATTTTTATTATTTTATTTATCTTTTATATAGATTCTTTTCTTATAGATTAAGTACCTGGTACTTGTTGATAGGCCTACACTGTCCTCCTGTACCTATTAACACTGTAATTTGCAATCATTGTAGAAGCCATTTATTTTGAAAAGAGTAACCGTGGAGTTTCTTGCCGGCTCTTCTCCATAGGAAGCGACCAATTGGAACCGTGCACCTAGCTTCTGACGTTTCATAAGTGCCCTTGTAGGTGCCCAGTGCTGCCTGCCGCGGGATTTTGAGCACCGCGGCGCGGCTTTGCTGTTCGTGGTTTACTTCTCAACAGCTGTCAACATTCATGTGTCATGTATCGCTGTGATGAACGCTCACTACTGGTCTGCCGCGGCGGCCGGGCGACACTGCTGCGAGACAATGCCTTCACAGTAATGACGCTCGGCATCGATGTCGTGCTCGGAATGTAATCTCATATAAACCTATTGACCATAGACCAGTAGAGACACGGCCGCAATGCCGCGTGCGGCGTTGATCGGAATCATACCTTAACCGCAAAGGCAAGAACTGCAAAATAACATTCATAACATTACGCCTTGTTTCCCCAAAGGGTTGGGCAGAAGTGCCTCTGTAGCAGGTACACCCACATTTCGCCAGTTATGTTTAAGTCCCATGTAATAGGGGGCGAGCCTTTTGCCATCAACCGGGCACAAATCCAGACTCTGAGCTGCTACTGAGAAATTCCAGATAGAAAAACCCAATAACACTTTGCCCGACCCGGGAATCGAACCCAGGATCTCATGCTTAGCAGGACCTCACGCTTGCGACCACTAGAGAACTGCAAGATGTCTGACAATAATGGTAATTTAATTAGGTACTTCTCATTTGAAAACTTAAAATATTCTACATAAATTATTTTTGTACAAATAATCTTTCAACTTTTTTTTGGTTAACTTTGAAAGTTTCTTTTCAAAAAGGAGGTAAATCGCTTTCTAATGAGCGTTAATTATAATCAAAAAATATTTTAACTGAATGAGTATTCTTTCTTTTCAAAAGTTACTGAACAAAATGAAACCCAAAACGATTTTATTAATTATGGAACCAACTGTAACATTCGTCTAAATCAACGCGGAAGCCCTATCATTATATATGTACGTTGACCTTTCATTTAATATGGATATCAAACTCGCCAGAAATTCGCGTAAAAACTCACCATCTGTCCACTTCTTGCCTCGCATGCCGAAGAAACCCATCTGAGCCTTTCTCTTGGGAAGGGGTCCGTTCTGATCCACCAAAAACTTAATTTCATGCGCATCGCTGTTTTTCAGGTCCTTTTTGCCCCTCACCCCGATGAATTTGCCGCGGAAGGTCAGGTCATAAGGTCGCTTATTGTTCAACGATTTCTTTCCTCGCACTCCATAGAACTGGTTGAAATTCGCCGCTCGTTTGCCGATATCGTTTAACTGTTCAGATTCCAAAGAGGACTCTAAAGACTCTGGTATGAAGTTCCCCCTCGGAACATGCGCGGGTATGTTAGCCAAATATTGCATGAGAAGCTCATTGAGGAGTGGGAAGTCAGGGTCATTGGGTTCTTCCTTTGAGGAGTAGTCTATTTGCCCGATCAAAGAACCGTCGCGTTTCGGGAACAGCTCGATGCTTTGAGAGTCGAGGAAGTTGTCTTTCTTGCTTTTCAATCCCATGAAGCCCACTGGTGCTCGATTGTAGTATGCCTCTGGGGCTTCGAGGATGTCTTGGAGGCTTTTCTTTCCTTTGACTCCGACGAAGAACTGTGGTCTCCGTTTGTAGAACTGCTCGGTGCCGTCTTCGTCGAAGAACTTCTTGCCGCGCATGCCGAGGAATCCTTGCGGGATGCGCTTGGAGACCTCGTGTGCGTACGCGAGGGAGACCAGCTGGATGGTGATAAAGATGAGGCAGGCCCGCGGGGTACCCATGTTTGAATGATCTGTAACAATGGAAGTTATTGTGAGATGAGTGGAATAGTTGGCTCATCCACGCAGGCACACAGTAGATACCTAACTTAAGACATTATTATAAATCATTTGTTTCGTTTTGTGATGTGATTTCGTAATTGATTTGCTATTTATTAAATGTTATTATAATTTGCATGACTATTTGAATGATACTTTGACATCTTACTCTTTGATACTCTGACATTAAAATACTTTGACATTTTATATAAATTGTGTGTTTATTGATATTATTATTAGCTGACATACCTGAAACTGTATAAGTATTGAATAAGTAAATAGTATTTTTGTTGAGAATTTTGTATATATAAATTGTGTGGTAGTGATCTATATAAGTTGTGATTTTAAAGCTCTTCAATGTATCTTATTTTAGCGTCAAACTATAACTTTTGCATGCCTATTGGTAAAATATGGCTGAATCTATTTGTTTTCTTGATCACCATGTACTGTACCCATATTTGCAAAATAAACGACTTACTTACTTACTTACTTACCAACCATGAGAAAAGAATATGATAGGTATTCTGTTAAGTTATAATTTACTTCAAATGACCTTGGTCATACAAAGCCGCCATTATAAAGCGTTGGCAGGTATTTGTCGCGGCAGCAGTAATAAAAAAAACATGCCACCATCATTTGGTTGGAATGTTGTCACACCTTGACTTGGTGGCTTACAACGTCCCCCATGGGAGATCGACTTATATGCACAGCGGCTTGTGTGAGTTTTGAGTACAATATTAATAACACTAGTATTTACTTATGGTGGTAATGTTACAAGGCCATTTTACACCAAAAATGTAAGTAGGTACTTGGACTGTTGTGTAAAGCCAAAATTTTAACAATATAATAAATAAAATTCATTTATTTGCAAACATAAGTGTCACTGTTACATAGAAGCTCTGCCTCCCGAACTAGGTAATAACCTGTATCTCAGGAGACAGTTCCCTTCCTTAATATATAATTCATTTTGCTTACATGCTAGGTGTAATACTAATTGTTACATTAATAAAAACGATATACGATATCAGCGTAATTTTGTAGCCCTCTTAAGAGGGCTTATACTAAAAGTTGGCAACGTCGCAAATAGCTGTCAAATATTTACCTGTTTTGATTAATTTGGCAATATTACTGTATGGAAACATGAAATGTGGCCAACTAGCGAACTAGAATATTAATAATGAATTGCAATTATAACACTGAATTTGATGTTGTAACCGTTTTAGGTGTAAAAAAGGCACTTGGAATGTTTCCAAATGCTTTTTTTATATCTAAAACTAAATATTCGGTGTTACGATATTAATCATTGCATTTCATAATCAATATTTTAGTTCACTAGTTAGCCACATTTCATGTTTCCATACAGTAATATTGCCAAATTAATCAAAACAGGTAAATATTTGAAAGCTATTTGCGACGTTGCCAACTTTTAGTATAAGCCCTCTTAAATCAATAAACAAATTAAATATTGATAAAGATATACGACTAGGTGTGTTAGAACAAGTGTTTTAGTTTCATCTACCGGTAACTAAACGGTTTTCTAATTGTTATTACCAATTTTGAAACAACAACTCTTTGTTTGATAACATACAGTCGTAATACACACCCCATAATAGGCACTACGTTAAACAATTGTTATATAAAAACGCATACTACATTGTTGTATGCGCAAAGCTTTTTTTTTTTGCGTGGTGAATTATCAAATAACTTCTCCTGCTCTGGGCGAAGCGGGAGGGCGTGTCAGACTCTTACTGACTAGAACCCACCCGTGTTCCTTCAGTTGCTCTGTTGCCGGGGGCCACGATTTTCCTGTCGGTTTTCTTCGCACCCCCGGGCAGGCATCGGCCCTAGTGGACCCCGTCAATTCTGCTAACATCTCTTTGAGGCGCGCGTGGAACACAACGCGCCGTCGACTCAGGTCTGATCCTTATCGGACGGCGAGCTACCCACTGTTCACCGACCGCAAGCCCGCACCTACGGTGGCCGGAAATCGGCTCGCGATTCCCGACGCCCAGGGCGTCTCCCTCACGCGTTCCGCCTCCTCCTTCGCGAGCATTACTGCTTCGCAGAAGGAGGTGACGGCCTCCCATTTTCTCTCCAGTAATGTGGCCGGATTGTGCCCTACGAGTTTCACTCCTAAAGGTGGTTTCTGTTTACCCAACGACTACTAGTCTACCCAAACTATCTGACAAATACTATGATACGCGCGCGCTCCTGTTTTGTTGATGAATAGAACTTTATTTTGAATGAGACTGTCTTTTGCTTGTTGTTAATAGTGTGTCAGTTTGTGTGCAACTGTCCCATTCAGTAACCAGTACTGATACCTATTGATTTCCGTTGAATAAAGTAGATTAATCAGACTGAATCAGAGTCACGTTACTGTTCGGGTTGGTTTCCACTAAAGCGGAGAGAATATGTAGGATTTATGAGACTAAACGACCAATTATTTATGGTATGTATCCAAAAAAATTTGTCTACTCTAATAAGTGTAATATTATAAATGTGGCTCTTATTGTGAGCCTCAAATAATTCGCACTTTACTGTCCTAAAAATACTAAATAGCCAAGTAACTGCGACTAACTTGTGCGCTCACCAGGCGCCTTTGCGGCACCGCTCGCTTCGCTCGGTCGGCTCACAGTTGAGCTTTTGTTGACCTTGACGTTGACCTTACCTAACCCACTTAGTCGTCGTGCCCTAGCATAGTTACTGCAACCAACTTTGAGAAAAAGTTAAAAGGAGGCTCATTTATTTGAAAAAACCTACAAAATTAGAAGACCAAATTAAAAGCTTTAAGAGGCTCTTTTATTTAAAAAAAAAGGTACATCAATAGAAGGTCAATAAATTTTTAGAGGATCAATTATTGATTGTATTGCGTTGAAGTTAGGCGCAGAGATTTAAATGAATGCAAGCATTGGTTGGTCGAAAGATTTCATCAAGTTTCATTTTTTTTTAAAGTCGTCTTTTTCGCCTTTGTTTGAAACCAGCCCTAAAGGCGGTTTTATGTATAAACAGTGACCGACTGTTTCTAGGAAGTCCAAATGCTTGAGTTATTTAATTTCCTATCGATAATTGACCCTGTTACCTATGAGTTATATAGTTTATCCGCTATACAATTAGGAAAAATAACATCAATTAGACAGCTGCCATTAAAAATTGATAACGATTATGTGCTAGATATTGATTTTGGAATGAAAAATGTTGTTTGATTGATTTCATACAAGATTTTTTTGTGAATATCTCTTAGTAGACTGTAGACTTGTAGACCATTTGATATTTTGTTAAGTACCTAGTACTTATTGACTGGCCTACACTATCCTCCCATACCTATTAAAACTGTAATTTGAAAACATTGTAAAAGCCAATTATTTTTAAAAGAGTAACCGTGGAGTTTCTTGCCGGCTCTTCTCCATAGGAAACGACCAATTGGAACCGTGCACCTAGCTTCTGACGTTTCATAAGTGCCCATGTAGGTTTATGTGAAATAAAATGTTTTGATTTTTTTGATCCTTTACTGAAAGAAAACGCTTAGATATCACTTGAACTAAGTAATATTTATTTGAATACTGACGAACAAACTTGGCCGGGATCGAACTTGAGACCCAGCTATCGGCTTCTGCTATTTAACAATTGGTCCGTCAAAGAAAAATATTGATAGCTCAAATCTAGCCATTTAGCCACCCAAACACGTATTTCTAATAAATGTTCATAAAATACTCCTAAATGAAAATAAGTCTATTTACTACAGTTCTAAAATAACGTTATTACAACAACACCATAAGGTAACAATTTC